>CM076585.1:7846054-17421054 GCA_038430175.1 Ficus hirta | reverse complement strand
TAAACATGATTCATTAGGTGCATGAAAGTACTAGGTGCATTAGTTAATCCAAACGGCATGACTAAGCACTTATACAATCCATATTTAGTTTTAAACACTGTCTTCCAGTCGTCTCCTTCTTTCATTCATATTTGATGATACCCATTCTAAAGATCGATCTTAGAAAATACACAAGAACCATGCAGCTCATCTAACATATCATCTAAGTGAGGAATAAGGTGTCAATACTTTACTATTATATTGTTGATGGCTCTACAATCAAAAGAAATCCTCCATGTCCCATCCTTCTTAGGCACTAGAATCACCAAAACTGTGCAAGGACTCATGCTTTCTCTCACATACCCTTTCTCCAACAATTCTTCGACTTGCCTTTGAAGCTACTTCATCTCTGTAACGACCATCTTATGTAGGCCATTACCATACTTATCTTACTTAATTACTTATCTTACTTAACAAGCGGAAATATAGAAATTTTTTTTTTAAATAGGAACTTTAACTTATCACATACTTACATAATTACAAATGTACATATTCTTAATGAAGTACTTAAGTATCAAACTTATAGCATAAGATATACAAATAACTTAAAACGAAACGCGTAGCGGTCTCCATCCCAAGTTTCACATCTTGCCGTGCTAAGCCCCATTGCATCAAGGATTGCCAATAGGTTGCTTACCTACAGCATAGACGTAAGTCGTGAGCTTTCGCTCAGCAAGTACAACTGTAAACCCGCAAAACAAAACTTAATAAAGCAATGCATGAGCCAATTATGCTTCATTATGCTTTCTTAGGTTAGCATATCTTTGGGCCCCTTACTTAACACAAGTGTACGTACTATGGCACACAGCCATGGAGTGGTTGGGGTGGCTAGTCCAATCCAACTCAAACCATGGACCAAACCCGACCTAAGGGCGGGTCGGTACGACACAAGGCAACTTGCTTGCCAAAAATATTTGAAAACTTACTTTAAATCCTTAAGACTTATTCTTGTTTTAAAACATATTTAAGAAACCATTTCATACTTGAACATGGTCTTAGTCTTACCATAAGAATTAGTGAACGTGCTTCATGATGTCACCTAATAAATCATAAATCATATACATCACATAACTGCATAAGTTTCAAACAAAATATGCAAGTCGCAAAACAATTTGCCTATGCTGTAGGCGGAGTTGTACTTACTGGTTAGGCTACGTCCTGTGTTTTGTTGCTCCAAATCAGGTTGTAACAACAGGTTACTTCTCTGTTTTCAAAAAGGACGTAAGATAAAGGTCATCTTATCTTGTCATAAATCATTGCACTTAAAGCTGGTATCTTTAACCAGCATTCCTTAGTAATCCTAGTTGTATGTCCCCCACACACACTATCATAACAACTCATTGGGTTACTTAGTGTAACCCTAGGGCACATGACCTAATTTAAATCAAAAAATATCTTGTTTGATTACTTAATGAACTTCGGGTTTAAGGCCCCATTTGAATTTAGTATCTCATTGGGTTACTATTGATAACCATGGGCTTTAGCCTAACCTAATATCTTGGTAACCTATCTGGTTACTAATGGTCATCATCTTGTTACTATGCTTTTAAAATAATTTGGGCCCGAATAAGTTTAGTAACCTATCCGATGACCATTTATCTTACTATGGTTACCCTATTATTTGGCCCAATTCATTTATTCCTTATTCCTTACTAAACTTGGTTTAATTAACCATTTAATAAACTGTTCTTATAAAACTGTCCAAGTTTGGAGGAATCTGCTGAAAATAGTTCCATTAATCCGATTATCAGTGTATGTGCAGGATTGTCCTCTTCCTGCGTTGTTTTGAAAATCCTGTGCTAGAATTTCCTATTTTCTGCACAGTTTTTAGAATCCAGGTTTTATCTTGAAATCCTTTTTGAATTTGAAAAACTTTTCTAATTAAAAGTTTTAGATCTTCCTACAACTTTCATTCTTTGGCCGAAACCCAGTTCTGCCTCTAACCTACTCATTTTCTTTGTTGAACCTACCTAGCCGTGCACACGGTCTAGGCATGAACAGGTTCGGATTTTAATGAAAACAGAGGCCATTGGAGCCTTATTTTTAAAAATTGTCCATGATGCCCCCTAGAATTTTCCATTTTCTACAACTTTACAGTTTTAACTTTCCTCAAATTCGGCTTCTAAAGGCCTCAAAATCTGGTTTCCAGATTACTGCCCTGTCTTGATCCGAGACTGGCAGTTTTTGTTTCAATTGTTTCTTACGTAAAATTACGCGCACACTACCTCGAACGGTTAAAACCGTGAGCCTACATCAAGCATGCAGTACATTTCCTAACATTTCCATTGTCATACATTCATTTTCATTCATAAAATCATTCATGCAATTCATATGGTGTTCAATACCAAATTAGGGTTTTAGGGATAAATTCTAACCCTCATTGCATCATACATCAACATTCACATAACCAATCACACCATACATCTTCTTGAGTGTGTGGGGACATACTACAAACATCTACTAAGCATTCATACATACCATACATATTCTAACATATAAAATCATAAACATACACCAAACCATAAATCAAAACCACTAACCCTAATCAAGCACAAATCTGTGCTATTGCATAAAAATAAAATGAGCTTATGCTCTTACATACCCATATGAAATACATATAAATCTTGAATCAAGACTTAATTGGATAACTTAAGGGTTTTAGAAGGATACCTCTAAGCTTGGAGGTTGGTTCTAACTCTTGAATCAAACTTTTGTTCTTGCTTTAATTCCTCAAAAATTCAAAAATCCAACCATTTCTTTAGGGTTCGGTTTTAAGGGGTAGAGAGGGTGAGGTGAGAGTGAGCCATAGTTTTAGGGTAGTTTCACATAAAATGATCCAAAAACCCACCCCCCCATCACCTATTTATAGGTGAAAAGTATTTTCTTTTTGGATTTATTTTTATTTCCAAAATTACATATTAGTCCTTAAGAGCAAAATATTTGCTCCATACCCCTAGGACGTGGCTGGCTATTGAGGTTATTTATAGGCCAAATAGCTAATTCTTTTCTTAATTTTCCAAAACTCCATAAATCATGTAATTATCCAATGGATGAGGTGTCCTCCCATTTAGGCCTTGTTTGGCTTTCCTCCTTAAATGCAGTCCATTTTCATACTAATCAGATATTACAAATACTGCTTTCACTAATAACAGTATTGTCATACTGAACTGCAGTCCAGAATTCATCTGCGTATTATTGAACCGTGTAAAAATTTTTCTTATGACTTTAAGCTACTTAGCCCTTATGGTCCTAAATAATGTGCTTGATTTTTCTATAGTGGTCTTGAACCTTATTCTTACTATTTTATCTGTGATGACGGTTTTTCACAGTATAATTCCTATACTGCTTGCTATCTTGCAGTACCGTCATATTCATACCTTTGACTTTTTTTGGTCAAACTTTGACCAATATAAAATCATAAATTTTTATTCTACCTTTTTCCTCAAAAGGCCTTATGCTTGACTAAGCAATATATTATTGAGTCTTATAAAGCTATAAGGATTCACAGCAATTCTGATAAAAATCAGATCAAACATTTCGTAAATACTTACCTAGCACAACTTAAATTCCTTAACAAGGAAATCATAACTTCATAATACGTTGGTTATTACAATCTACTCCCCTTAAAAATTTTCGTCGCCGAAAATGAAAACAAGTTGGGGTAGTTCTTTCTCATATCCTCTTCTAATTCCCACGTTGCTTCTTCAACCTTATGATTTTGCCATAATACTTTAACCATAGGAATGGTTTTGTTTCTTAAAACTTTTTCTTCCCGGTCTAGAATCCGGACTGGCTTTTCTTCATATGGCAGGTCAGTTTGGACCTCAACGGGTTCTTGACCTAGCACATGGGAAGGGTTGGGTACATATTTCTTTAGCATTGAGACGTGAAAAACGTCATGCACAAAAGTCAATTCTGGTGGCAAGGCCAGCTTATAGGCTACTTTTCGAATCCTTTCAAGGATTTCAAATGGTTCGGTATATCTTGGGCTAAGCTTCCCCTTTTTACCAAACCTCATTATTCCCTTCATAGGAGCAATCTTTATGAAAATTGAATCTCCAACTTGGAACTCCAAGGGTCTTCGACGCTTGTCGGCATAACTTTTCTGTCGACTAAAAGCTACGTCGAGTCTCTATTTGATCATCTTGATGTCCTCAGAGGTTTTCTTGATGAAATCCGTGGTTTGAAGTTGTTTCTGCCCAACTTCCTGCCAATGAATAGGAGATCGACATTTCCTCGCATATAATGCTTCAAATGAAGCCATACCAATTGAGGCGTGATAACTATTATTATAAGAAAATTCGATCAAAGGCAGCTTCTGATCCCAATTTCCTTTAAAATCCAAAACACATGATCTTAATATGTCTTCCAGTGTCTGGATGGTTCGTTCCGACTGGCCATCAGTTTGGGGGTGAAAAGCTGTACTAAACTTCAATTTTGACCCGATCGCGGTGTGAACACTTGTCCAAAATCGAGAGGTGAAACGTCCATCACGATCCGAAATGATCGATTTTGGCACTCCATACAGCTTAACGATCTGAGATACATAAATTTTGGCAAGCCTTTCTACCGAAAAAATGGCTTTGATGGCTATAAAGTGGGCTGATTTGGTTAATCTATCGACAATAACCCAAATCGTATCATTCCCACTTGCAGTCCTGGGTAATCCTACTACGAAATCCATCGTAGTTTGCTCCCATTTCCATTTAGGAAATTCAATTTTCTGAAGATCTCCGCCTGGCTGACGGTGTTCAGCCTTAACTTTCTGACAAGTTAGGCATTTCGACATGAATTCTGCGATCTCGTTCTTTATATTTGGCCACCAATAGTTCTCCTTAAGATCCTTGTACGTCTTGGAAGCTCCAGGACGTACCGAGTATGGCGTCATATGCGCTTCTGACATAATCTGTTTCTTAAGAAATTCAAAGTCAGGAACGCAAATCCTTTCCTTGAAATAAATTACCCCATCCGTAGAGGTCTTGAATTCTTTATTCTTTCCATCAACAAGTTACGCCTTTAGCAAAAAGGAATCCTTCCCGTGATGCACTTAATGGATTCTAGGAGATCAGACTGGAGAGTCAGAACAGACAACTTTCCAGTTATCATCTCCATGTTGAAATCAGAAATTTCCCTTTGAAGTGGTTTGGGCAGCGTCCCAATAGACATCAACATACCGGCTGATTTTCTACTTAAAGCATCTGCTACCCTGTTTGCCTTTCTAGGGTGGTAGAGGATCTCACAATCGTAGTCCTTCACGAGTTCTAACCATCTTCGCTGCCTCATGTTGAGCTTTTTCTGAGTAAAGATATACTTGAGACTTTGATGGTCGGTATAGATTTCGCATCTATTCCCGTACAAATAGTGTCTCCAGATCTTTACTGCGAAAACTACCACTGCAAGCTCTAAATCATGCGTTGGATAATTCCTTTCATGATCCTTCAATTGTCATGAGGCATAGGCAACCACCTTTCCTTTTTGCATCAGGACAGCCCCAAGTCCAATTTTAGAGGCGTCACTATAAATTACAAAATTCCCTTCATCCACATCGGGAATTATTAATACTAGTGCACTTGTAAGTCTCTTCTTAAGCTCTTGGAATCCTTCTTCGCACTTCTGTGTCCATTCAAATTCTTTCCCTTTTTAGTAAGGGCAGTAAGAGGGGCAGTTATCTTGGAGAAACCTTCCACAAAACGTCGATAGTATCCAACTAACCCAAGGAAACTTCTTATCTCCGTAACAGTCCCTGGTACGGCCCATTGTCTAACCGTCTCTACTTTAGCTGGATCAATAGAAATTCCTTCTTCTGAAACCACATGACCTAAGAAATGAACTTTGTCTAACCAAAATTCACACTTTGTGAATTTGGCATAAAGTTGATTCCTTCTTAACGTCTCCAACACCGACCTAAGGTGTTGTTCGTGCTCCTCTCTGGATCTTGAATAAATTAGTATATCGTCAATGAAGACGATAACAAACTTATCAAGATACTCCTTGAACACCCGGTTCATAATGTAATAACCCGAAATTTTGATGACTTGAGATTTCCTTAGATATAAGAAGAATCTAAATCTGAATCATGTATGTAGATATGAAGCTTATGATCAGAGTTGAATATCAATATATGTTGAGTTCACGTTTAATTAGCTACGAGACTCAATAATAGTTTACTTAGTCAAGCATGAGGCATTTTGAGAAAAGGACAGAATAGGAATTTATGATTTTTATTCCGGTCAAAGTTTGACCAGGTTGACCTTAGGTTTGACAGAGACAGTACTACAGTATAGCAAGCAGTATAAAAATTATACTGTGAAAAACCGTCATCACAAATAGAATGGCAAGAATAAGGTTCAAGACCACCCTAGAAAAATCAAGTACATTATTTAAGACGATAAGGGCTAAGTAGCTCTAAGTCATAAGAAAAATTTATATGCAGCCCAGTTAAGTGCAGATAAATTTTGGACTGAAATCTAGTATGACAGTACTGTTTTTAGTAAAAAACAGTATTAATATTATCTAAGTTAATAAGGAAATGGACTGTATAATTATATTAAGGGATTTTTGGAATCAAATGAATAATTATGCATGAACTGAAAGCCAAGTGGCTCGACCCTAGCCGGCCACCTCACAGGGACTAAAGTTCAAATATTTTGTACTTAGAGGCCAAAGTGCAATTTTAAGAAAAGTGAGGTAAGCTTGGTGAGGTAAGCAAGGCATTACTTGGAGGCCAAGTAAGAAAAGATAAATCCATAATTTTGGGATTTTTGAAAAATAGGAGAAATGGATAATTATGAAGTAATTTAGCCCCAATTTTCAGCCATATGGCCGACCATCCTAGGATATGGGAGGAAAACATTTGTTTTTAAGGGCAAATATGTAAATTCAAGGGGAAGTTTTGAAATAAAAATAATTGTGATAATTATGTATCTTTCACCTATAAATAGGTGATGATGGGGGGGTTTTTGGAGCATTTTATTTGGTTCCACCCCAAAACTATGACTCATTTCCAACTCAACTCTTTCCCTCCCCTAGGAACCGAAACCAAATAGAGAGAAAAAAAAATGGGAGGGTCGGTTTTTGTAGAAGGAAGCAAGGAGGAAAATTTTGGATTCAAAGTTATAGATCCAATCTCAAAGATTTAAGGTAACTCTCCTAAACCCTCTAGCTCCTCCATTAAGTTTTGATTTAAGAGCTTATGTGTATTTCAAGTTGGGTTTGTAACAACATAAGCTCACCCTTTATTCTCCATGCAAAAGCTTAGAGTGATTGATATATGCTTGATTAGGTTCTATTGGTCTTGATTTATGGTTTGATGCATGTTTTTGATGATATGCTTAGGAGAAATTATGGTATGTGTGTACGCCTAATCGGTGTTTGTTATATGTCCCCATATGTTCAAGAAGAAGTATGTTATGCATGGATGATGGAATGAAATTGGTATGTGAATCTAGGGCATTAACCAACCCTAAAAACCCTAGTGTGGTACAAGAATACCACACGGGTTGCATGGGTATGAACCAATGTATGTTGATAAAAAACTCAATTTAAATTGCTGCATGCTTGATGTAGGCTCACGGTTTTAACCGTTTGAGGTAGTGTGCGCGTAAGTTTACGTAAAATTTGACCTAAAACGAAACTGCCAGTTTTCGAGTAAAACTGGGCAGCTTTCTGGAAACGAGATTTTGAGGTACTTAGAAGCCGAATTTGGGAAAACTTAAAACTAAAAAGTTGTAGAAAATTAAAAATCCTAGGGGTGACATAGACAGTTTTTAAAAATAAGACTCCAAAGACCTCGGTTTTTATGAAAACCCGAGTCCTGGTCTGCCAAGACCCTGTGCACGGCCAGTCGGATTCAACTAGGAATATGAATATGTTAAATGTAGAATTAGGTTTTGAGTGTAAAATAAAAGTTGTAGGACTCTTTGTGCTCTACAATTTTGATGAAGAAAAATTTTTAAAATTCTAAACAGATTTTAAAGTACAAATAGATTTCCAAAAACTATGCAGGGTACAGGAAATTCCTGCACAGGATTTCTAGAAAACAATGCATAAGCAGGAAATTCCTGCACATGCAATAATAACCAAAGATTATGGGACTGTTTTAAGTAGTTTATAAAAAAGGGGTTAAAATTTATCAAACAAGGAATGAAATAAATAAAATAAGCCAAGTCCTATGGTAAACAACTATATGACAAAATAGTAACCGAGAAGGTTACCAACTTTTAATAGGCCAAACAATTTAGGTTACTTATAGTAACCACATGAGAGACCCAAGCTATTGGATTGGGCCTAAAACCCATGGTTACCAATGGTAACCTAATAAGAGTATTACTTTAAAAATAATTGGGCCTTAGTAATATTAGTAACCCAATAGGGTATCATTCAAAATTAATTGGGCCTAAAACCCAGGGTTACCCGTAGTAACCTAGTGGGATATGAAATAAAAGTAATTGGGCCTTAGTGAGATTAGTAACCGATTATGGTCTGGGTCTAAGTATAATTAGGCTTAGGCCCAAGGTTACTAATAGTAACCTAATAAGACACTATTCATGTATGACTGGGCCTGGTATCCAGGGTTACATGGAGTAACCTAACAAGATACTATTTAAGTCTGGTTGGGTCATGAGCCCTAGGGTTACGGCGAGTAACCGAAAAAGTTATCATAAGAAGATGTGGGGGACATATAACTAGGGTTACTCATGGATGTTGGTTAAGGTACCAACATTGAATGTAATGATTTATAGTAAGATAGGATGACTCTTATCTTACGCCTTAATTGAAACAGGAATAGAACCTGTTGATGTACCTTGTTGGAACATTAGGTCAAGAGCGTAGGACATCAGGTAAGTACAAACCTCACCTACAGTATGGAAAATAGTAAATACTATTTTCAAGTATGACATGTTTTCATGTATACTATGATTTATATGTTATGCCAAGATATGCCATATTATGCCATGATATGCCAAGTTATGCCATGATATATGGTAATGCCATGTTTTAATAAATAAACATGCCACAAGTTATTTTATGCTATTCATCTTTAAGTTATGCCATGTCTATGTCTCATATGCATCATGACTAATAAGATCACATGTAAAGAATCTTAGTCTTGGAAATGTAACAAGGCTAAGACTAAACTAAGACAAGTAAAGTGTCGTACTAACCTCCTGTTGATGCGGGAGGATTATGTATATTTAAGAAAATTCTCAGACCTTCTGTTGATGCGGAAGGGTTATGTTTCAAGATTCGTAGAATTGTTAAGGACCTTGCAAACCTTAACTTTCTGTGGAATGCACGCATTTGGTACGTACATAAGGGGCCCATATGTTAAGCAAGATGATAAGTTTATAATTAAGTCCATAATGGAGCATAAGACATTCATAATCGATCATAAATGGATCATGCATAAGTTATATGATGCTTAACGTGTTTTGTGAGATTATGTTTATACTTACTGAGTGAAAGCTCATCAGTATATTTCATACTGTAGGTAAGATGCTTGCAGCTTTACTTGGTGGGCCATGGAGACGATGCGGCAAGTAAAGGGCGGTGTGGGATATCACTACGCAGATTTTCCGCAAACTCTTTAAATTATGAACTAGTACATGTATGATTAAGTAATATGTATCATGTTACGTATGTAATGTTTGAAAACCCCGGTTTAAAAGGTTTAGGTGTGACCTTTTAATCGGTTTAACAAGTAATGGGTCGGCATGGTGAAGTGTACCCATATGGATAAGTTTAATTAAGTTACGAAGAAAAAAAAATTATTCTGAAATTTTCTGAAAGTTCACATATTAGAAACTAAGAAGTAAGTTAAATAAGTAACGTAACGGCCCACGTTTACGTAGTCGGCCCTACGTAGATGGCCGGGGCGTTACAAAGGTGGTATCAGAGCGGTATCCTGCCAGCCTACTTCACTTTGCTTCACATCGTTTCTGCAAGTACCCAAGTAAGTTAAGTTATTTTCCTTTAATTAGAATTAGTTAAGATATTGCTTATAAAATGAGCATATCTTATCAATGGTCGCACGGAGGATGATACCCGTGATACTTTTGATTTTGAGGGACTGCATATGCTATACATATGCATTACCGCGATCTTGAAATTTATCATGATGTGTATGTGGTGGATAAGCTAACACGCCTAAGCTTTCGATATGATATGAAGAGATTATGATGCATCTCTAGTATGATATGATGAGTTATGACGTTTCTATGATATGATACGAGAAGATACTAATGAAATGAAAGAATGAGTATACGAAATGTGAGGAATTAGGAACTAGAATTAGAAGATGGTTCGCCGTGCGTACGAACGAACCAAATTTTTGCAAGAGCCTAATCTTGCAACTGTAGTAGCTAAGTTATAATGATAATTGCTAGAGTAGTAATAAGAAATGAATAGGCTTCGAGATCATATAGCCTATCGCGTCATCTTGGTATGGTGATAACTAGGAACTTTTCATTCTAAGGAATTGGATTGAGACCATGGAAGTTAAGTTTCCTGTTTGTGAAACTTTTACCCATACGAATAATATTAGATACGGGGAAAAGTTTGATGATGCCTTATCTTGGGGGTAGCAACTAGGCAATGTGCCAATATGAGTTGGATGTTACCAACAACAATTTAATAGACCATGATGATGCCATGAGTCTGATGATGAAGTTAATGAGGTTGAGATCGATAACAACAACCTTGGAGTCGACATATAATGGTTTGACTAATGTCGACTATATACAACCTTTTAAGTAATGGAAATTATGTAATGATGGGAAGTTTTAGATATTCCTAAGAGTTATGATTATGCACTCAAGCTATGAAGGAAATGTTAGAAGCAATGAGAGAAGCTTCTACTAGCTAACAAGTAGCTAGTTGATATGAGGATACTTTTCACTGCATCACTCGAACAGTAATATGTTTTCAATAACACTATTTATTATGGTTTTCCATGATTAACTTGGAAAAGATTCAAAGAAAATTATTTTTAAGTATAGTGTTTAATCCTATGCTTATTAGAACCAACTTATGTTATATTTATGTAAGGGCCATCATGTTATGAAAAGGGCCAAAAACCTTGAGGAACAGAGTTCCAAGAAAGGGGCCATCATGAAAAGTAAAGGGTTCTAATAGCACAAGATTAATATTGTACCAGAGGGTCCTCAGCTTCAGCTAAATTTAAAGAAAAATATTTTCAATATGATATATTCGCTGAGCCCTCAATTAAAGTTAAAGAGAAGTATTTTAAATATAAGATACGATACACTTTTCAAGCATGGAAAAGCTATATGATATGATATGCTTTTCAAATATGGCAAGTTATATGATAGACTTGCCAAGAAATTTTATGTACATAGTTCTTGTGAAGCAGTATGAAAGGAAAGGAAAGTATAATAGTATGAAAGTTATGAAAGTATGATAGTATGAAAGAAAGTAAGAAACTATGATAGTATGCAGTAAGAATGTATAAAGGAATATATGATAGTATGAAAGTATGATGATAGGATATGAAAGTAAGATTATGGTTCTATATAAGAGACATTGTAACGACCCACCCTTACGTAAGCCGTTACCATACTTACTTACTTGATAACATACGAAAATTGGAACTAAAATTATTATTATTTTTTTTATACAAACGATATGTAACTTGCAATTGGAATTACTCGTAGTAATCACTTACATATATATATATATCTGTACATAAACTTATTTACTTATCATAGTCTTGTACTTAGGTACAATATAATTAAAATAAGCATAGCGTAATTTAACAAAATGCGTAGCAGTTCCCAATCCCACAATTTCACAGTTTTGCATTGCCACGCTCCACCGTCTTGTATCATGTACTGCCATAAGTTTGCTTACCTACAGCATAAACATAAATTATGAGGTTTCGCTCAGCAAGCACAACTACTAATCCGCAAAATATTTCATAATAACATAATGCATGAACCATTTATGCATCCTTATTGTTTTCTTAGGTTAGCATACTTTTAGGGCCCTTACATAACATAAATGTACGTACCGTGGCGCGCAGCCATGGAGTGGTTAGGATGGCCAGCCCTGTCCAACTCAAACCATGGACTAAACCCGACCTAGTGCGGGTCGATACGACATATAGCATCCTGCTTATCATCATACTTGAAAATATTACTTTAACTTATTCTTGCCTTTAAGTATAGAGAAAATTCTATTTGTATTTGAAAACATTTCATACTTGTAACAGTTTCTAACTTGAAACTGGAATCTTACTCATTACCGAGTGACTTATTATTAATGAGCATACTTCGTGATGCCATAATATTAACATATTCATCATAATAACATCCAAGCTATAAACATTCATCATCTACATATCAACATGAACTTAAAAACATACATACCATAAATATTTATCATATACATAACAACATGAACTTGAAGACATACAACAATAAACATTTTCGTTTATGCTGTAGGCGGAGTCGTACTTACCAGTTACACTAAACCTTAAATTTAGATGCTCCACCTAAACAGGTTGTTTTCCTATTTTCAAGAAAATCATAGGATAAGAATCATCCTATCATAGTATCATAAGTAATTCTAATTACTATCTAATTGTATTACAAAACACAAACTTTAAAACTTAACTTCCTTTTCAAATTATAGTAAAACTCTAAAATTCTGAAAACTGTGTTTGGAACCAATTCATTGATTTGGTCCTTTTTCTTACAATTTTGTTTTAAATTTGAAAAAGCTTTCTTCATAAAATTGTAGATCTTGAAATTTCCTACAACTTTTGTTTTAAACTCAAAACTCAATTCTGTCATTAACCTGCTTGTTTCTTCCTTTGAAAATTTTTCGACCATATTTACTAATCATAAAATTGGTCTCGGGTTTTCGTAAAAACAAAGGTATTAGAGACCTTATTTTCAAAAACAGTTCACATTAGCCCCTAGGATTTTCCCTTTTCTACAACTTTACAGTTTTGACTTTTTCCAAATTCGGCTTCTAAAGGCCTCAAAATCTTGTTTCTAGAAAACTGTCCAGTTACAAACCCTAATCAAGCATACCAAAACCCTAGTGCATGAAACTTAACAAAAATGAACTCATGCTCATACATATTGAACATACACTTAAATCTTAACTAAAACTTGAATGAAGAACTAGAGGATAAAAAGATTTACCTCAAGTTCCACGGATGTAGATCTAGACTAGGGTTTTGAAATTTTTCTTCACACTAATCCAACACCAAAACCGAAATCTCTCTCTCTCTCTCTCTCTCTTCTTCAATTCGGCCCTACAGGGGAGAATTAGAGAATGAGCTACTTGTTTAAGTTCACTAACAAAATGTAATGAATCCAACTTCACCTATTTATAGGTGAACCAACTTACTTCTTAAAATTGCCTAATAGTCCCCAAGAGCAAAATATTTGCTCAAGATCCCTATGTGGTGGCCGGCCAAGCTTGCTCAAAAGCTAGGCTAGGCTTACTCCTCAAAGCTAAGAGAATGAGGTGTCCTCTCCTTGTGAGGCCAGCCATGTTTTGGGACATGTGGCTTGTCCTAGTTCACCATGTAAGCCAAGCTAAGTGACTTATTCATCAAAGCTATATATGTGTGGTGTTTCCTCCTTATGGTGGCTGGCCTTAGGTGGTGTGTTGTACAAGCCTTAGCTAGCCAAGTAAGCAAGGCTAAGAGCTTACTTACCAAGGCTATGAACATGAGGTGCCTTCTCCTTGTGATGGCCGGCCTTAGGTGTTGAGTTGTGGGAGTTCTAACTAGCCAAATAAGCAAAGCTAGGAGTTTACTCATCCAAGCTAGAACATGAGGTGTCCAATGCTTATGATGGCCGGTCCTTAGGTGGTGAGTAATGCAAACCTTAGCTAGCCAAGTGAGCAAGGCTAGGAGGGTTGCTCACCAAAACTAGTCCATGAGGTGTCTCATCCTCATGGTGGCCGGTCATGGGTGGTGATTTGGCAATGCTTAAGCTAGCCAAGTTGGCAAGGCTAGGGAGGGTTGCTAACTAAAGCTAGTCCATGAGGTGTTTTCTTCTTGTGATGGCCGGTCATGGTTGATGAGTTGTGCAAGCCTTAGCTAGCCAAGTGAGCAAGGCTAGGAGGGTTGCTCATCAAAGCTAGTCCATGAGGTGTCTCATCCTTATGGTGGCCGGTCATGGGTGTGCCAAGTGAGGAAGTTATTTGTTACACCACGAAACAAAGCCAACTAAGCAAGATTAAAGTGCTTAGTCACTAAACCTATGGCATGATGTGTCAAATTTCAATGACACTCAAATTTTCATAAATTGCAAGTACATCCTTAAGAGCAAAAATACTTGCTCATAAAACCATGAGGTGGCCGGTTCTAGTAAGTCCATGTGGAAGAACATGGTTGGCCAAATTTGAATCATCCAATCCTAACTTCTTTTCTTGGTTTCCGACTAGATTAACTAAACTCTGTAATTGATCATTGGCTTAGTTGCACTTGAAGACTTAACTATAAAAATTCATAGTTCCAAAAATTTACATATTTATCTATAATTCCACAATTTCCTCAAAATTGCACATTGGCCCCTAAAGGCAAAATTTTTGTACTTTAGTCCTTATGAGGTGGCCGACTAAAATGAAGCTACTAGGCATTCAATTCTTGCTTAATGATCCCTTTAAGAACTTTCTTAATTTCTAAAAATTCATAATCATGAACTTTTCTTAAAATTACATATTGACCCTAATCATAAAATATTTACATTTTGGTCCCTACGAGGTGACCGGCTGTGATGGTGACACTTGTCATACTATCAAAGACGAGGTGTCATCCTATAAGGCCTCGTTTGGCTTATCTCCTTAATGCAGTCCATTTTCATACTGACATAAATATTCATATACTGTTTTCAACTGTTAATAGCATAATTGTACTGGACTATTATCCAGAACTTATCTGAACTGCATATAGAATTTTCCTCAAACTAGAAACTACCGACATATAATCATAAATCATAAATTTGCCTATTTTAACAAAAGGTCTTAAACTTGCAGAAGTAAATTATCGAATCTTTTAACAAAAGATTCAATAAATTTTCTTATAAAACAAGTCAAACATATCACATAAACATACATAACACACACTTTGATTTTTAACAAAAGAAATCATAAACTTATAAAAGGTTGGTTATTGCAGACATGATCCCATTAAAGTATTAAAATGGGAACATGAGCAAACTACTATGGATTTGTAGTGGATTTGAAGAAGAGCCACCTGCAATTATTCGAATTTTCGAGGACGAAAATTTTTAAGAAGGGTAGAATGTAATAACCCAAAATTTTGGTGACTTGAGTTTTCCTTAGATATAAGAAGAATCTAAGTCTGAATCATGTATGTAGATATGAAGCTTATGATCAGAGTTGAATATCAATATATGTTGAGTTCTCGTTTAATTAGCTACGAGACTCAGTAATAGTTTGCTTAGTCAAGCATGAGGCCTTTTGATAAAAGGACAGAATAGGAATTTATGATTTTTATTCCGGTCAAAGTTTGACTAGGTTGACCTTAGGTTTGACTGAGACAGTACTGCAGTATAGCAAGCAGTATGAAAATTATACTGTGAAAAACCGTCATCACAGATGGAATGGTAAGAATAAGGTTCAAGACCACCCTAGAAAAATCAAGCACATTATTTAAGACGATAAGTGCTAAGTAGCTCTAAGTCATAAGAAAAATTTATATGCAGCCCAGTTAAGTGCAGATAAATTATGGACTGTAGTCTAGTATGACAGTACTGTTTTTAGTAAAAAATAGTATTAATATTATCTGACTTAGTAAGGAATTGGACTGCATAATTATTAAGGGATTTTTGGAATCAAATGGATAATTATGCATGAACTGGAAGCCAAGTGGCTCTACCCTAGCCGGCCACCTCACAGGGACTAAAGTTCAAATATTTTGTACTTAGGGGTCAAAGTGAAATTTTAAGAAAAGTGAGGTAAGCTTAGTAAGGTAAGCTTGGTGAGGTAAGCAAGGCATTACTTGGAGGCCAAGTAAGAAAAGATAAATCCATCATTTTGGGATTTTTGAAAAATAGGGGAAATGGATAATTATGAAGTAATTTAGCCCCAATTTTCAGCCATATGGCCGGCCATCCTAGGATATGGGAGGAAAACATTTGTTTTTAAGGGAAAATATGTAAATTCAAGGGGAATTTTTGAAATAAAAATAATTGTGAAAATTATGTATTTTTCACCTATAAATAGGTGATGATGGGGGGGTTTGTGGAGCATTTTATTTGGTTTCACCCCAAAACTATGGCTCATTTCCAACTCAACTCTCTCCCTCCCCTAGGAACCGAAACCAAATAGAGAGAAAAAAAAATGAGAGGGTCGGTTTTGTAGAAGGAAGCAAGGAGGAAAATTTTGGATTCAAAGTTATAGATCCAATCTCAAGGATTTAAGGTAACTCTCCTAAACCCTCTAGCTCCTCCATTAAGTTTTGATTCAAGAGCTTATGTGTATTTCAAGTTGGGTTTGTAAGAGCGCCCTTTATTCTCCATGCAAAAGCTTAGAGTGACTGATATGTGCTTGATTAGGGTCTATTGGTCTTGATTTATGGTTTGATGCATGTTTTTGATGATATGCTTAGGAGAAATTATGGTATGTGTGTACGCCTAGTAGATGTTTGTTATATGTCCCCATATGTTGAAGAAGAAGTATGTTATGCATGGATGATGGAATGAAATTGGTATGTGAATCTGGGGCATTAACCAACCCTAAAAACCCTAGTTTGGTACAAGAATACCACACGGGTTGCATGGGTATGAACCAATGTATGTTGATAAAAAAACTCACATTAAAGTGCTGCATGCTTGCTGTAGGCTCACGGTTTTAACCATTCGAGGTAGTGTGTGTGTAATTTTACGTAAAATTTGACCTAAAATGAAACTGCCAGTTTTCGAGTAAAAGTGGGCAGCTTTCTAGAAACGAGATTTTGAGGTAATTAGAAGCCGAATTTGGGAAAACTTTAAACTAAAAAGTTGTAGAAAATTAAAAATTCTAGGGGGTAACATATACATTTTTTAAAAATAAGACTCCAAAGGCCTCGGTTTTTATGAAAAGCCAAGTTCTGGTCTACCCAGACCCTGTGCACGGCCAGCCGGATTCAACCAGGAATATGAACAAGTTAAAGGTAGAATTAGATTTTGAGTGTAAAACAAAAGTTGTAGGAGTCTTTGTGGTCTACAATTTTCATGGAGAAAACTTTTTAAAATTCTAAACAGATTTTAAAGTACAAATAGATTTCCAAAAACTGTGCAGGGTACAGGAAATTCCTGCACATGCAATAGTAACCAAAGATTATGGGACTGTTTTAAGCAGTTTATAAAAAGGGGGTTAAAATTTATCAAACAAGAAATGAAATAAATAAAATAAGCCAAGTCCTATGGTAAACGGCTATAGGACAAATAGTAACCGAGAAGGTTACCAACTTTTAATAGGCCAAACAATTTAGGTTACTTATAGTAACTACATGAGATACCCAAGCTATTGGATTGGGCCTAAAACCCATGGTTACCAATGGTAACCTAATAAGGGTATTACTTTAAAAATAATTGGGCCATAGTAACATTAGTAACCCAATAGGGTATCATTCAAAATTAATTGGGCTTAAAACCCAGGGTTACTCGTAGTAACCTAGTGGGATATGAATTCAAAGTCATTGGGCCTTAGTGAGATTAGTAACCGATTAGGGTCTGGGTCTAAGTATAATTAGGCTTAGGCCCAAGGTTACTAATAGTAACCTAATAAGACACTATTCATATATGACGGGGCCTGGTACCCAGGGTTACATGGAGTAACCTAACAAGATACTATTTAAGTCTGGTTGGGTCATGAGCCCTAGGGTTACGGCGAGTAACCGAACAAGTTATCATAAGAAAATATGGGGGACATATAACTAGGGTTACTCATGGATGTTGGTTAAGATACCAACATTGAATGTAATGATTTATAGTAAGATAGGATGACTCTTATCTTACGCCTTAATTGAAACAGGAATAGAACCTGTTGATGTACCTTGTTGGAACATTAGGTCAAGAGCGTAGGACATCAGGCAAGTTCAAACCTCACCTACAGTATGGAAAATAGTAAATACTATTTTCAAGTATGACATGTTTTCATGTATACTATGATTTATATGTTATGCCATGTTATGCCAAGATATGCCATGTTATGCCATGATATGCCAAGTTATGCCATAATTTATGGTAAAGCCATGTTTTAATAAATAAACATGCCACAAGTTATTTTATGCTATTCATCTTTAAGTTATGCCATGTTTATGTCTCATATGCATCATGACTAATAAGATCACATGTAAAGAATCTTAGTCTTGGAAATGTAACAGGGCTAAGACTAAACTAAGACAAGTAAAGTATCGTACCAACCTCCTGTTGATGCGGGAGGATTATGTATATTTAAGAAAATTCTCAGACCTTCTGTTGATGCGGAAGGGTTATGTTTCAAGATTCCCAGAATTGTTAAGGACCTTGCAAACCTTAACTTTCTGTGGAATGCGCGCATTTGGTACGTACACAAGGGCCCATATGTTAAGCAAGATGATAAGTTTATAATTAAGTCCATAATGGAGCATAAGACAATCATAATCGATCATAAATGGATCATGCATAAGTTATATGATGCTTGATGTGTTTTGTGAGATTATGTTTGTACTTGCTGAGCGAAAGCTCATCAGTATATTTCATATTGTAGGTAAGATGGCTGCAGCTTTACTTGGCGGGCCATGGAGATGATGCGGCAAGTGAAGAGCGGTGTGGGATATCACTACGTAGATTTTCCGCAAACTCTTTAAATTATGAACTAGTACATGTATGATTAAGTAATATGTATCATGTTACGTATGAGATGTTTGAAAACCACGATTTAAAATGTTTAGGTGTGACCTTTTAATCGGTTTAACAAGTAATGAGTCAGCATGGTGAAGTTTACCCATATGGATAAGTTTAATTAAGTTACGAAGAAAAAAAAAATTATTCTGAAATTTTCTGAAAGTTCACGTATTAGAAACTAATAAGTAAGTTAAGTAAGTAAAGTAACGGCCCACGTTTACGTAGTCAGCCCTACGTAGATGGCCGGGGCATTACACATAAGGTCCATAAAAGCAGCTGGGGCATTAGTTAATCCAAACGGCATGACAAGAAACTCATAATGCCCATACCTTGTTCTAAAAGCCGTCTTAAAAATATCCGTCTCCTTAATCCTGAGTTGATGGTATCCCGATCGCAGATCGACTTTCGAAAATACTACTGCTCCCCTGAGTTGATCAAAAAGATTATCAATTCTTGGAAGGGGATACTTATTCTTGATCGTAACCTTATTCAGCTCACGATAATCGATGCACATTCGCAATGATCCATCCTTTTTCTTGACGAACAAAACTGGCGCTCCCCACGGAGAGTGACTTTGCTGGATAAATCCCTTGTCAAGCTGTAATAACCCGAATTTTTGATGACTTGTAATTTCCTTAGATACAAGAAGAATCCAAGTCTGAATCATGTATGCAGATATGAAACTTATGATCTAAATTGAATATCAGTATATATTCGAGTCCTCGGTTTATTAACTACGAGACTCAGAAATAGTTGCTTAATCAAGCATGAGGCCTTTTGAGAAAATGGCATAATAGGAATTTATGATTTTTATTTCGGTCAAAGTTTGACCATGTTACGGCGATACCACTTCAGGAGATTCCTCCACAAGAGGATGCTGATGCCATGAATCTTGAAGAAATTCCTGACGAGCATGAACTTCAAGAGGATCCTCACGAAATCGTCTTAGATAACGGAGAAGAGGAATAAGTAAATATGGAGGACGATCTGGAAGAAATCTTGTTTGTTGATGAAGACTGGGATGTATTCTCCGACGTAACGTCAGAGTAGATAATTTAAGTGTAAAATAGTTTATATGTGTGATAAACAAGTGATAGTCACTTCTATCTTGTATTTGATATATATATGTATATAGCAAGTATAGGATATGTACATGATAGTATGGATAAATATGTATGTATGTATGTATGTACGAATTATGGATTATGAGGGAATGTAAGATATGTAAATTATTGAATCAATAAGATGTATTAATATTTTATGATGCTAAAATTATGAACAACATATGATATTATATGGAGTGATGAGATCATAATAGATCTCTAACATTATGCTTTATAACATGATATGATGTTATGATATGATACGATGATATGATGAATAAGTATTGTTCATAATAAGATTTTATGATGAGATATGAATGAACGAAAAGATATTTGAAGTATAGCAATATCTTTATCGTGATTAGATAAGAAATAGAGGATGTCACGTCCGCATACCCGAGCGAACCCAATTCCGCAAGAACCTGATCTTGCGAACATAGTAGCTACCTTGCAACGGCAATTGCGGGAACAACAGCAGGAGACGAACCAGCTTCGGGAACAAGTAGCCTAACTAAATCAAGCACCTCAAGCTAATGAAGTTCCACCGCAACATAATCCCGTACCCCCAGTAGCGCTTCAAGCACCAGAGATTCATCAAGAAGTTCCGTTAGCACCCGCAGGAGTGCAAAGGAATCCACCCTTGGTTAGGGAGGATCTGTTATATGAACGATTTAGGCGAATGAAGGCACCTGAATTTGAAGGAACCACAGATCCAATAGTAGCGGATAATTGGCTGATCGATATCCAAGTAATTTTGGATTTTATGGGACTTACAGAACAGGAGAAAGTTCTTTGTGCCTCTTTTGCACTAAAGAAAGATGCGCATCACTGGTGGAGGATAGTTCAGATGCGCAGAAACGTGGCGTTCATGAGATGGCAAGATTTTGTAGACGAATTCAGAATAATGTACTACAATCAGGAGATTCTTGCAACTCAACAAGATGAGTTTACTAGTTTTAAGCAGGGATCTATGTCAGTAATGGAAGCAATCAAAAAGTTTGAACAGCTTGCCCGTTTATGTCCAGAACTGGTGCCCAACGAAAAGGAGAAAGTAAGGAGAATGATGAAAATGTTTCGGACAGACATCGCCAAACAAGTTAGTGCTGGAAGTAGCCCTCCAACTCTTGTAGCTGATTGTATAGGTCGAGCTATGAGAGCAGAATACTGTATTAATCAGGATAAGGAAGCGAGGGTTCAAATATTCAAAGCTAAGAAAGAAGAAAAAGCTGTAGAGAAACAGATACAGTCTAGGCAAAATCAGGAGCCAAACTTAAAAGGCCAGACTAGTAATTCCAGCCAAAGTTCTAAGCAGTTTGGGAGGAATAAAAGAAGAGGAAATACTACGGGCCAGGGCCAACAGAAGAATTACCCTCAAAAGAGGAACAACCGTGGGAATGAGGGCAATAATAACAATTATCCTGTGTGTACTCAATGTGGAAAGAAACATCTAGGCGTGTGTAGGATGGTAACAAACACTTGCTACCTATGTGGCAAGGAAGGCCATTATGCGAGGAGTTGTACCTCTAATAGTCAGAACCAGAACCCTCAGTACCAGAATAGAAATACAAACCGACAGCTACACGCGGTGCAAGCAAAGATCGAAGATCCTTTGATTGTACAAAGAAGACTTGAAGCTCCCGAACCACAAGTCAGGATTTATGCTTACACAAAGGGAGACGCTGAGGCTGGAACTTCTAATGTGGTAACAGGTCAGATCTCTATAGCCGCTTATGATGCATTTGCCCTAATTGATTCTGGTGCCACCCATTCGTTTATATCGATGGAATATGCCCGGAAGTTAAATAGAAGTATAGAAAATTTAGGGCAACCTTTTAGAACCTCTCTTCCGTCAGGAGAGATTTTGTTGTCTAATTCCTGGTTGCTGTAATATCCAAAAATTTTCACGAACTCATGATTTTCTTGTATATAAGAAATCTAAAGTTTGTACTATGTGTTTATGTGCAATTGTATGGGAAATATACTGCGGAAACCGTCTTTACGGGCAAGATAGTATAATTAAGTTTTAAAACCACCATAGAAAAATCAAGCACCTAAAATAGGATATTAAAGACCAAATGGCTTTAAATAAAAAGAAAAATTTTTATACAGTCCAACTATACACAGATAAATTTTGGACTGCAGTCAAGCAAAACAGTACTGAATTGTACTGTGTATTAGTAAACACAGTATTGAAAATATCTGTGTTAGCATAAAAGTGGACTACATATTGAAGAAAAAGCCAAACAAGGCTTTAGGAGGATGACATCATCTTATTTGGATTTATGACATCATAATTCCATGAACCAAGCCTTTAAAGACAAGTGTCTTGTTCTAAAAACTTCTTTCTTGTTCTCCAAGACTCATGGCCGGCCACCTATGCACCCTTGGTGTGCAAATCCTTGCTTCTTCAAGGACCATTTTGTAATTTCAAAGAGTTCTTCTTCACCTATAAATAGGTGAACCCATAATTCAAAAAAATTAGAAAACCTAGCTAAACTATGCCCAATTTTTTCCCTCACCAAATCCGAACTTGAGAGGCCAAGAGAGAAGAGAGAAAAATCAAAACCCAAGAAGGGGAGAGCATAGGGGTTGGTTGGATTTCACCTAGAGCCAAGGAAAAAGTTTGAAAAAAAAAAATTGGAACCCATTCTAGGCCAAGTGGCCGGTTGTGGGAAAGCAAGAAAGGGGAAGAGAAAAGTGAAGAAGGAAAGTGTGGAGAGTGGCCGGATTTGGTAGGATCAACCACCAAGCGAAGCCAAATTTTCGGTACCCATTTTGAGGGTGAAAACCGAGTGGGAGGAGAACAAGGAGGAGGGAAAAAGTGGACCAAACCCTAGCCCAAAATCTTGAGTTAATCAAGGTAATTTTCCCTAGATCTCAAACTTTTTAAATTGAGCTTTAAATTTGGAAATTTAAGTGTATTTCCAAGCAAGGGATGTAAGAGCATAAGCTCAATTTACTTATTGCCCTAGAATAGTTTAGGTGTGGTGCTTGATTACGTATTAAGGGTGGTTTGGTTTAATGGCTTTGATTGGTTATGTTTATGCTTGTTTGAATGGTTATGTTTATGCTTGTATGAATGTTAGGGTGCATGCTAGATGGATGATGAATTGTATGTCCCCTGTTTTATGTGCAAGCCGGTTCTAGAATTGCATGCTAGGTTGTTGGTTTCGATTATGGAATGGTGAGACAACCTAGAACCATGCAAACCTAGGCTAGGACAGTTCGGTTTTTGGTTTGCATGGGCGCGTTTGAGTAGCATGATTGTTCATGTGGGACATTAGAAAACGCTGCATGTATGTATCTAGGCTCCCGCGTGTTCGGTTGAGTTAGATTTGCGACAATAAGACGTAAAACGAATTTAAGAATGAAAACTGCCAGTTCGGGTACAAACTGGCCAGTATTCTGGAAAGTGAAATTTGAGGCCTTTAGAGGCCGAATTGGGAAAAACGTAAAACATGAAAGTTGTAGATAAGAGATTTTTCCTAGAGGACAGCGCGGACAGTTTTTGATAATAAGGCTCCAAAGGCCTTCGTTTTTGCAAAAATCCGAGCCTGACCGTGCCCAGGATTTATGCACGGCCAGGTGAGTTCAAATGGCAATATGAACCTGTTAGAGTCCGAATTGAATTTTTCGTAAAACACGAAAGTTTTAGGATTTTTCGAGAGCTAGAACTTTTGTGAAGACAACTTTTTCAAAATCGGAATGGATCTTTAAACTGACACAGATTTCTAAAGACTGTGCCGGGAACAGGAAATTCCTGCACAGGATTTTCTAAAACAATGCAAAAAAATTGTATTTTTGCACCAACACCAATGTTTTGACTGTGAAAACTGTTCCAATGGCGGTTTTCAGCCTTTAATGATTTTTATAGAATCACATTTTAAAAACCAAGAATTTTCAAGTTAAACAAAAGATTGTTATCAAATTTTCCAAATTTGGATTTTAAAAGCCAAAGTATAGTAACAAGAGGTTGACGGATAGTAACCGGGAAGGATACCCGAGTTACTGGGCCAAGCCCAAAGCCCAAGTTTGACCCATAAAGGGTTGACCATAGTTGACTAAAATGTTGACTTTGGTTGACTAAGTTTGACCATAAAATATTGACCAACTCAAGGGTTACCTCATGTAACCTAATAAGTTATCATGTGTATAATTGGGGGACATATAACTAAGATTGTGTATGAATGTTGGAAAGGTTACCAACATTTTATAGGATCCTTATCCTATGTTTTTTTTAATAGCAGGAAGTAACCTGCAGTTGCGATCTGGGTTGAAGCAACAAAACCAGAAACATAGCATATCAGGCAAGTATCAAACCTCACCTACAGTATGAAAATAGTAAATACTATTTTCAAATATGCTATGTTAAGCTATGCTATTTACACTATATGTTTAAATATACATGCTATGTTGTGTTATGATATGCGATGATATGCTACGACATGTTACATGTTATGCCATGTTATAAGAATGTCATGTTAACAAAAGTGCCATGTTTTCTAAAAATGTCATGGTTTCCAAAAATGCCACGTTTACAAATATGTCATGGTTTTAAAAATGCCATGTTTTCAAGAATACCATGTTATAGCAAGTGTTAAGTTTGATAGGACATAGTGACATCATAAGGCATGTTCACTAATGTTAAATCATATGGTAAGATAAATCAAGTAAGGTGTCGTACCAACCTCCCGTGATCGTGGAGGCCACATGATTCAGTTGTGACATTTACCTTCCGTGATCGTGAAGGGTCAAGTTATAATTCCCAGAACTGTTAGGGCCTTGCAAACCCTAGCTTTATCTGGAGGCTGCGCGCTTTTGGTACGGACACTATGGGCCCACATGTTGAGACAAGATAATAAATTAAAGATTGAGTCTATAATGAAGCATAAGACATTCAATCAATCATAAACGGTTCATGCATAAGCTACATGATGATTGGCATATTTTAAGATGTTTGAATTATTTTGTGAGATTACGTTTATACTTGCTGGGTGAAAGCTCACTCTTATATTCATACTGTAGGTAAGAAGCCTGCAGTTTAAGTGGTGGGCTATGCGGACGATGCGGCGGGTGAAGGGCGGTGTGGGATACCACTACGCAAAATTTTCCGCAACCGCTTTTGAGTCAAAATAGATATATTTCAAAAGTAAATTATGTTGTGCAGTATGTATGAAATTTAAAGACTTGAGATTATACTTTCAGTATGGTATGTATGCATGACAAGTTTTTCTCTACTAAATAACTTATGTGAATATGTTTTAAAAAAAAATTTGTCTCAAATTTTCAAGTAAAGAACTAGTATGTATGGTGTCGACCTGGCTTGGGAAGTCGGGGCGTCACAGTTTGGTATCAGAGCGGTATCCTGCCAGCCTACTTCACTTCGCCTCACATCGCTTCTGCAACGGCCTAAGTAAGTTATGTTATTTTCTTACAATTAGTTAAGATTTTATGTGCGTAGTAAGTATCTTTCTTCAACGGCCATGCTGGAAAATGTTGGACACTGGGATGACGATGGGTGGTGCCTTAGCTTGGTGGTGGCAACTAGGTGACGTACGGAGATGATGGGAAAGTTTTATATTTTCCAAAAAATATTATGGTTATGAACTCCTGTTGTAAAGGAGATACGAACAAGAACATGATGAATTCAGATATGTTCATGTTATGCTTTTATATGGAATAAAGATTATGGTTCTATATGAAAGGCATGATTTCAAGAAGCTGAGCTTATTTCCTTATTTTCCGTACAGAACCATGCCAACAAAGCGCAGAAGAGTACCGACCCAAAACATTGATCTTGCGGCCCAGCTGAATGAGCTAAGGCAAATGATGTTAGCCCAACAGCAAGAGATAGGGGGGCTTAGAGCTCAGTTAGCTCAGCAGAATCAGGGACCTCCTGATGCTGGGATGCCACCAGCACATGTGAATCAGCCTGCAGCACCGGAAATTCCTGATGTTGATCCGGTGATTCCAGAGAACCCCATAGCCCCTGAAATACCTGTTGCGCCTGTAGCTGTACCACCAGCACCTCTGGTTCGAACTCCAGAAGAACTTTATGACAGATTTCGGCGCATGAAGGCACCAGAATTCGAGGGGTCTACAAACTCAATTGAGGCCGACAACTGGTTGATTGACCTCCAGGTCGCTCTAAATTTCCTCAGACTAAATGATCAGGAGAGAGTCCTCTGTGCATCCTTTATGCTACGGAAAGATGCTCGCCTCTGGTGGGAAACAGTCCAAATCCGGCGAGATGTTACTGAGATGACTTGGGAAGACTTTGTAGAGGAATTTAAGGAAAAATACTTCAACACTGAGGTCATGGAGGCTCAACAAGACGAGTTTGACAGGTTCCGCCAAGG
Organism: Ficus hirta; assembly: GCA_038430175.1. Taxonomy (NCBI): domain Eukaryota; kingdom Viridiplantae; phylum Streptophyta; class Magnoliopsida; order Rosales; family Moraceae; genus Ficus; species Ficus hirta. Next base: position 17,394,681 of record CM076585.1, on the reverse strand, counting down.
AAATCTATCGGTAGCCGAAGCCGTCAAAAAGTTTGAGCAGCTAGCACGTCTCCGCCCTCACCTCATCAGTTCCGAAAGGGATAAAGTAAGAAGAATGATGAGGATGTTTCGCCCGGAATTAGCAGTGGTAATTAGCAGTGGCCCCCATCCACCATTCACTGTTGCTGAATGTGTCAGCAGGGCAATTCGAGCTGAATACTGGGTAGGACAGAACAAGGAGCAACGGGCTAAGTATTTCCAGGAGAAAAGAGAAGAAAAGGCCCAAGCTAAGCAGAATCAGGCCAAGCAAGGCCAGACCTCACAACAGAAGGGTCAAGGAGGACCTTCGGGCCAAAACAACAACAACAGGCAATACGGCAACAACCAGCAGAAAAGGAAGTGGAATACAGGAGGACAGGGGAATCAATAGAATTTTCCCCAGAAAAAAAATACTCCTGATAGCAACAGTTATCCCACTTGTCAGAAATGTGGGAGAAGGCACCCGGGAGATTGCCGTGTTGGAAACGGTCGCTGTTTTCTTTGTGGCAAGGAAGGCCACTATGCTAGAAACTGCAATCTCAATCCCCAGAGTCTGCAAAACCAACAGAGAGGACAGGGATCTCAACTTCACGCTGCACAAATGAAGCTCGAGGGACCTGCAATCTCTCAAGGCAGGCTGGAAGCTCCGGAACCTCAAGGACGCATTTACGCCTATACAAAGGAAGATGTTCAAGCTGGACCTTCCACTGTGGTGACAGGTCAGCTTCCTTTTGCCCAACAAGATGCCTACGTGTTAATTGATTCTGGAGCTACGCATTCATTCACATCACCTAGGTTCGCTAAGAAACTAGGTAGAGCAAGTGATAGAATCGGAAGAACATTTAGGACTGCATTACCCTCCGGGGAGATTCTACTGTCTGATTATTGGATACGTCATGTTCCAATAATTATATGTGGTAGGGAAATGTATGTCAACCTGATCATCATTGACCTATACGACTACGATGTCATCCTGGGTATGGATTTCTTGGGGAAGTACAACGCAGTGATCGACTGTCCACGACGTACTGTCACGTTCAAGCCAAGTGGAGGCGAGGAGTTTATTTTTAGAGGATCGACTCCAAAACAGCCGAAAATGTTCATTTCTGCGCTGAAAGCTAGAAAATTGTTGGCAGAAGGATGTATGGGATTTCTAGCCAACATGGTGGACAAGACGCAAGAGACCGAGAGCAGACCGGAAGAAGTACAGATAGTCCGGGAATTTATAGAGGTTTTTCCTGAAGAGTTGCCAGGACTACCACCAGAGCGAGAGATCTCCTTCGAGATTGAGTTACTTCCTGGATCGGCACCAGTATCCAAGGCACCTTATAGGATGGCGCCTGCCGAACTTAAGGAACTGCAGATTCAATTACAAGAGCTTCTAGATCGAGGATTCATTCGTCAAAGCTACTCGCCATGGGGAGCTCCAGTTTTGTTCGTTAAGAAGAAGGACGGCACTCTTAGGATGTGCATTGACTATCGGGAATTGAACAAGATAACCATCAAGAACAAGTATCCCTTGCCTCGGATCGACGATCTGTTTGATCAGCTGAGAGGAGCTTCAATTTTCTCGAAGATTGACCTACGATCCGGATATCACCAGCTTCGAATTAGGGAAGGAGACATTCCTAAGACAGCCTTTCGTACGCGATATGGACACTACGAGTTCCTCGTTATGCCATTCGGACTGACAAATGCTCCAGCAGCCTTTATGGACCTGATGAATCGAGTATTCAAGGATTACTTGGATAAGTTTGTTATCGTCTTTATAGATGATATCTTGATTTATTCAAGATCAACGGAAGATCATGAGGAGCATTTAAGGATTGCTTTACGGATTTTAAAGCAAAATCAGCTCTACGCTAAATTCACAAAGTGTGAATTTTGGTTGGAAAAGATCCATTTCTTAGGACATGTGGTCTCCAAGGACGGCATATCTGTAGATCCGGCTATGATTGAAGCAGTAAGTGAATGGCCAGCTCCGAAAAACGTCACCGAAGTACGTAGTTTCCTCGGCTTGGCGGGCTACTACCGACGTTTCGTCGAAGGATTTGCTAAGATTGCAGCGCCGCTTACCGCACTTACACGGAAAGGAAAGAAGTATGAATGGACTGCAAAGTGTGAAGAGCACTTCCAAGAGCTGAAAAATAGGCTGACTCGCGCTCCGATTCTTACAATTCCGAATGTGGAGGAAGGAAACTTCGTGATATACAGCGATGCTTCCAAGATAGGATTGGGAGCCGTTCTCATGCAAAATGGAAAGGTGATCGCTTATGCTTCACGCCAGCTTAAGGATCATGAGAAGAACTATCCGACGCATGATTTGGAACTTGCGGCGGTAGTATTTGCACTCAAAATCTGGAGACACTACCTTTACGGTATTAAGTGTGAGGTTTACACGGATCATCAGAGTTTGAAGTATATCTTCACACAAAAGGAGCTTAACATGAGGCAAAGAAGATGGCTTGAACTGGTGAAGGATTATGACATAGACATCCATTACCATCCAGGGAAGGCTAACAAAGTAGCCGATGCCCTTAGTCGGAATTCGTCTTCCTCGTTGATGTCCATACAGTCGTTGAACGAACCTCTTCAGAAGGAGCTAGTGAAAGCTGGAATAGAGCTCATCACAGGAAGTTTAGCTGCCCTAACCTTCCAACCTACCATTTTGGATAGCATGAAGGAGCGACAAGAAGGAGATGCCTCGCTGCTCAGAACAAGGAACGAGGTCTTGGAAGGAGAGGAGTCGGACTTCAATATATCAGATGAGGGCATACTCTATCGGAAAAATAGATTATGCATCCCTAATGAAGACAAGTTGAAGGAGCAAATCATGAAGGAGGCCCATGAGACTCCATATTCCGTCCACCCAGGAGCTACAAAGATGTACCAGGACCTGAAGAAAAGTTTTTGGTGGCCCAGAATGAAGAATGATGTTGCTACATTCGTCAGTAAATGCCTTACATGTCAAAGGGTAAAGGCAGAACACCAACGTCCAGGGGGAGAATTGCAGAAAATTTCCATCCTAGAATGGAAATGGAACCAAGTGACTATGGATTTTGTAGTTGGACTACCCCGAACTTCCAGTGGCAATGATGCTATTTGGGTGATTGTGGATCGTTTGATGAAATCTGCACACTTTATCGCCATCAAGCTTAGCTTTTCAGTAGAGCAGCTGGCAGAACTATACGTTGCGCAGATTGTTCGCTACCATGGGATTCCAAAGGCAATCATCTCCGATCGTGATGGTCGTTTCACTTCTAAGTTCTGGAGAAGTGTACATCAAGCCATGGGTACAAAGCTTACTTTTAGTACGGCTTTCCATCCTCAAACGGACGGACAATCCGAGAGGACCATTCAGACCTTGGAAGACATGTTGCGAGCATGTGTGATGGATTTTAAAGGAACTTGGGATAAGAAGCTTCCTTTGATTGAGTTCTCGTACAACAACAGTTTCCAAGCTTCAATTGGAATGGCTCCTTACGAAGCCCTGTACGGAAGAAGGTGTAGATCTCCTGTCCATTGGTACGAAACAAGAGAAAAGGAACTTGTGTCCACAGATTTTATTCGAAAAACCACTGAGGCTGTGAAACTTATACGCCGACGGATGGAAACTGCATTTAGTCGACAAAAGAGCTATGCCGACAAACGCAGAAGGCCTCTAGAATTCCAAGTGGGAGACTTGGTTTTTCTTAAAGTTGCTCCATTCAAGGGAGTTATGAGATTCGGAAAGAAGGGGAAATTAAGTCCACGATACATAGGGCCATTCGAAATACTGGAAAGAATTGGTAACGTGGCCTATAGGTTGGCTTTGCCACAAGAATTAGCATATGTACATAATGTATTTCATGTGTCAATGCTAAAGAAGTACATCTCGGACCCATCCCATGTATTGGACCACGAACCAATTGAGGTTCACAAGGATATGACGTATGAGGAGAAACCGGTGCGAATCTTGGCACGAGAAGAAAAGGTGCTAAGGAACAAGGTTATACCTTTAGTTAAGGTCCTATGGCGAAATCATGAGATTGAGGAGGCAACGTGGGAACGCGAGGACGAGATGAAGAAAAACTACCCCGAATTGTTCTGATTTTCGAGGACGAAAATTCTTTAAGGAAGGTAGATTGTAATATCCAAAAATTTTCACGAACTCATGATTTTCTTGTATATAAGAAATCTAAAGTTTGTACTATGTGTTTATGTGCAATTATATGGGAAATATACTGCGGAAACCGTCTTTACGGGCAAGATAGTATAATTAAGTTTTAAAACCACCATAGAAAAATCAAGCACCTAAAATAGGATATTAAAGACCAAATGGCTTTAAATAAAAAGAAAAATTTTTATACAGTCCAACTATACACAGATAAATTTTGGACTGCAGTCAAGCAAAACAGTACTGAATTGTACTGTGTATTAGTAAACACAGTATTGAAAATATCTGTGTTAGCATAAAAGTGGACTACATATTGAAGAAAAAGCCAAACAAGGCTTTAGGAGGATGACATCATCTTATTTGGATTTATGACATCATAATTCCATGAACCAAGCCTTTAAAGACAAGTGTCTTGTTCTAGAAACTTCTTTCTTGTTCTCCAAGACTCATGGCCGGCCACCTATGCACCCTTGGTGTGCAAATCCTTGCTTCTTCAAGGACCATTTTGCAATTTCAAAGAGTTCTTCTTCACCTATAAATAGGTGAACCCATAATTCAAAAAAATTAGAAAACCTAGCTAAACTATGCCCAATTTTTTCCCTCACCAAATCCGAACTTGAGAGGCCAAGAGAGAAGAGAGAAAAATCAAAACCCAAGAGGGGGAGAGCATAGGGGTTGGTCGGATTTCACCTAGAGCCAAGGAAAAAGTTTGAAAAAAAAAAATTGGAACCCATTCTAGGCCAAGTGGCCGGTTGTGGGAAAGCAAGAAAGGGGAAGAGAAAAGTGAAGAAGGAAAGTGTGGAGAGTGGCCGGATTTGGTAGGATCAACCACCAAGCGAAGCCAAATTTTCGGTACCCATTTTGAGGGTGAAAACCGAGTGGGAGGAGAACAAGGAGGAGGGAAAAAGTGGACCAAACCCTAGCCCAAAATCTTGAGTTAATCAAGGTAATTTTCCCTAGGTCTCAAACTTTTTAAATTGAGCTTTAAATTTGGAAATTTAAGTGTATTTCCAAGCAAGGGATGTAAGAGCATAAGCTCAATTTACTTATTGCCCTAGAATAGTTTAGGTGTGGTGCTTGATTAGGTATTAAGGGTGGTTTGGTTTAATGGCTTTGATTGGTTATGTTTATGCTTGTTTGAATGGTTATGTTTATGCTTGTTTGTGTGACGCCCCGACTTCCCAAGCCAGGTCGACACCATACATACTAGTTCTTTACTTGAAAATTTGAGACAAATTTTTTTTTTTTAAAACATATTCACATAAGTTATTTAGTAGAGAAAAACTTGTCATGCATACATACCATACTGAAAGTATAATCTCAAGTCTTTAAACTTCATACATACTGCACAACATAATTTACTTTTGAAATATATCTATTTTAACTCAAAAGCGGTTGCGGAAAATTTTGTGTAGTGGTATCCCACACCGCCCTTCACCCGCCGCATCGTCTGCATAGCCCACCACTTAAACTGCAGGCTTCTTACCTACAGTATGAATATAAGAGTGAGCTTTCGCCCAGCAAGTATAAAACGTAATCTCACAAAATAATTTAAACATCTTAAAATATGCCAATCATCATGTAGCTTATGCATGAATCATTTATGATTGATTGAAAATCTTATGCTTCATTATTGACTCAATCTTTAATTTATTATCTTGTCTCAACATGTGGGCCCATAGTGTACGTACCAAAAGCGCGCAGCCTCTAGACAAAGCTAGGATTTGCAAGGCCCTAACAGTTCTGGGAATTATAACTTGACCCTTCACGATCACGGAAGGTAAATGTCACAACTGAATCATGTGGCCTCCACGATCACGGGAGGTTGGTACGACACCTTACTTGATTTATCTTACCATATGATTTAACATTAGTGAACATGCCTTATGATGTCACTATGTCCTATCAAACTTAACACTTGCTATAACATGGTATTCTTGAAAACATGGCATTTTAATAACCATGACATATTTGTAAACGTGACATTTTTGGAAACCATGACATTTTTAGAAAACATGGCATTTTTGTTAACATGACATTCTTATAACATGGCATAACATGTAACATGTCGTAGCATATCATCGCATATCATAACACAACATAGCATGTATATTTAAACATATAATGTAAATAGCATAGCTTAACATAGCATATTTGAAAATAGTATTTACTATTTTCATACTGTAGGTGAGGTTTAATACTTGCCTGATATGCTAGGTTTCTGATTTTGTTGCTTCAACTCAGATCGCAACTGCAGGTTACTTCCTGCTATTAAAAAGAACATAGGATAAGGATCCTATAAAATGTTGGTAACTTTTCCAACATTCATACACAATCTTAGTTATATGTCCCCCAATTATACATGATAACTCATTAGGTTACATGAGGTAACCCTTGAGGTGGTCAATATCTTATGGTCAAACTTGGCTTTGGACCAAGCCTAGTAACTCGGGTATCCTTCCCGGTTATCATCTGTTAACCTCTTGTTACTATTATTTGGCTTTTAAAAACCAAATTTCCAAATTTGGAAAATTTGACAACAATCTTTTGTTTAACTTGAAAATTCGTGGTTTTTAAAGTGTGACTTTATAAAAATCATTAAAGGCTGAAAACTGCCTTTGAAACAGTTTTCATAATCAAAACAGGGGTGTTGGTGCAAAAATATAGTTTTTCTGCATTGTTTTAGAAAATCCTGTGCAGGAATTTCCTGTTCCCGGCACAGTCTTTGGAAATCCGTGTCAGTTTAAAAATTCAATTTGAATTTGAAAAAGTTGTCTTCATGAAAGTTTTAGCTCTTGAAAAATCCTAAAACTTTCGTGTTTTACGAAAAATTTAACTCGGACTCTAACATGTTCATATTTCCGTTTGAACTCACCTGGCCGTGTATAAATCCTGGGCACGGTCAGGCTCGGGTTTTTACAAAAACGAAGGCCTTTGGAGCCTTATTTTCAAAAACTGTCTGCGCTGTCCTCTAGAAAAATCTCTTCTCTACAACTTTCATGTTTTACGTTTTTCCCAATTCGGCCTCTAAAGGCCTCAAATTTCACTTTCCAGAAAACTGGCCAGTTTGTACCCGAACTGGCAGTTTTCATTCTTAAATTCGTTTTACGTCTTATTGTCGCAAATCTAACTCAACCGAACACGCGGGAGCCTAGATAGCATACATGCAGCGTTTTCTAACGTCCCACATTAACAATCATGCTACTCAAACGCACCCATGCAAACCAAAACCCGAATTGTCCTAGCCTAGGTTTGCATGGTTCTAGGTTGTCTCACCATTCCATAACCGAAACTAACAACCTAGCATGCAATTCTAGAACCGGTTTGCACATAAAACAGGGGACATACAATTCATCATCCATCTAGCATGCACCCTAACATTCATACAAGCATAAACATAACCAATCAAAGCCATTAAACCAAACCACCCTTAATACCTAATCAAGCACCACACCTAAACTATTCTAGGGCAATAAGTAAATTGAGCTTATGCTCTTACATCCCTTGCTTGGAAATACACTTAAATTTCCAAATTGAAATTTAAATTGAAGAGCTTAGGGCTTAAGGGATTACCTTGATTAACTCAAGATTTTGGGCTAGGGTTTGGTCCACTTTTCCCCTCCTCCTTGTTCTCCTCCCACTCGGTTTTCACCCTCAAAATGGGTACCGAAAATTTGGCTTCGCTTGGTGGTTGATCCTACCAAATCCGGCCACTCTCCACACTTTCCTTCTTCACTTTTCTCTTCCCCTTTCTTGCTTTCCCACAACCGGCCACTTGGCCTAGAATGGGTTCCAATTTTTTTTCAAACTTTTTTCCTTGGCTCTAGGTGAAATCCGACCACCCCTATGCTCTCCCCCTCTTGGGTTTTGATTTTTCTCTCTTCTCTCTTGGCCTCTCAAGTTCGGATTTTGAGAGAAAAATTTGGCATAGTTTTGCTAGATTTTCTAATTTTTGTGAACAATGGCTTCACCTATTTATAGGTGATGGAAATTCCTTAAAATTGTTAAAAAGCCCTTGAAGAAACACAAAATTGCACAATGGGGGGGGCATAGGTGGCCGGCCATGCACCTTGGAGAACAAGGAAGAAGTTTCTAGAACAAGACACTTGTCTTTAAAGGGTTGGTTCATGGAATTATGATGTCATAAATCCAAATAAGATGATGTCATAAATCAAAAAGGTGGGTGATGTCATCCTAAGGCCTTGTTTGGCTTTTTCTTCAATATGCAATCCATTTTTATGCTAACACAGATAAATCTAATACTGTGTTCACTAATACACAGTACAATTCAGTACTGTTTTGCTTGACTGCAGTCCAAAATTTATCTGTGTATAGTTGGACTGTATAAAAATTTTTCTTTTTATTTAAAGCCATTTGGTCTTTAATATCTTATTTTAGGTGCTTGATTTTTCTATGGTGGTTTTAAAACTTAATTATACTATCTTGCCCGTAAAGACGGTTTCCGCAGTATATTTCCCATACAATTGCACATAAACACATAGTACAAACTTTAGATTTCTTATATACAAGAAAATCATGAGTTCGTGAAAATTTTTGGATATTACAGTTTGAATGGTTATGTTTATGCTTGTATGAATGTTAGGGTGCATGCTAGATGGATGATGAATTGTAGGTCCCCTGTTTTATGTGCAAGCCGGTTCTAGAATTGCATGCTAGGTTGTTGGTTTCGATTATGGAATGGTGAGACAACCTAGAACCATGCAAACCTAGGCTAGGACAGTTCGGTTTTTGGTTTGCATGGGCGCGTTTGAGTAGCATGATTGTTCATGTGGGACATTAGAAAACGCTGCATGTATGCTATCTAGGCTCCCGCGTGTTCGGTTGAGTTAGATTTGCGACAATAAGACGTAAAACGAATTTAAGAATGAAAACTGCCAGTTCGGGTACAAACTGGCCAGTTTTCTGGAAAGTGAAATTTGAAGCCTTTAGAGGCCGAATTGGGAAAAACGTAAAACATGAAAGTTGTAGAGAAGAGATTTTTCCTAAAGGACACTGCGGACAGTTTTTGAAAATAAGGCTCCAAAGGCCTTCGTTTTTGAAAAAATCCGAGCCTGACCGTGCCCAGGATTTATGCACGGCCAGGTGAGTTCAAACGGCAATATGAACCTGTTAGAGTCCGAATTGAATTTTTCGTAAAACACGAAAGTTTTAGGATTTTTCGAGAGCTAGAACTTTCATGCAGACAACTTTTTCAAAATCGGAATGGATCTTTAAACTGACACAGATTTCTAAAGACTGTGCCGGGAACAGGAAATTCCTGCACAGGATTTTCTAAAACAATGCAAAAAAATTGTATTTTTGCACCAACACCAATGTTTTGACTGTGAAAACTGTTCCAATGGCGGTTTTCAGCCTTTAATGATTTTTATGGAATCACATTTTAAAAACCAAGAATTTTCAAGTTAAACAAAAGATTGTTATCAAATTTTCCAAATTTGGATTTTAAAAGCCAAAGTATAGTAACAAGAGGTTGACGGATAGTAACCGGGAAGGATACCCGAGTTACTGGGCCAAGCCCAAAGCCCAATTTGACCCATAAAGGGTTGACCATAGTTGACCAAAATGTTGACTTTGGTTGACTAAGTTTGACCATAAAATATTGACCAACTCAAGGGTTACCTCATGTAACCTAATAAGTTATCATGTGTATAATTGGGGAACATATAACTAAGATTGTGTATGAATGTTGGAAAGGTTACCAACATTTTATAGGATCCTTATCCTATGTTTTTTTTAATAGCAGGAAGTAACCTGCAGTTGCGATCTGGGTTGAAGCAACAAAACCAGAAACATAGCATATCAGGCAAGTATCAAACCTCACCTACAGTATGAAAATAGTAAATACTATTTTCAAATATGCTATGTTAAGCTATACTATTTACACTATATGTTTAAATATACATGCTATGTTGTGTTATGATATGCGATGATATGCTACGACATGTTACATGTTATGCCATGTTATAAGAATGTCATGTTAACAAAAATGCCATGTTTTCTAAAAATGTCATGGTTTCCAAAAATGCCACGTTTACAAATATGTCATGGTTTTAAAAATGCCATGTTTTCAAGAATACCATGTTATAGCAAGTGTTAAGTTTGATAGGACATAGTGACATCATAAGGCATGTTCACTAATGTTAAATCATATGGTAAGATAAATCAAGTAAGGTGTCGTACCAACCTCCCGTGATCGTGGGGGCCACATGATTCAGTTGTGACATTTACCTTCCGTGATCGTGAAGGGTCAAGTTATAATTCCCAGAACTGTTAGGGCCTTGCAAACCCTAGCTTTATCTGGAGGCTGCGCGCTTTTGGTACGGACACTATGGGCCCACATGTTGAGACAAGATAATAAATTAAAGATTGAGTCTATAATGAAGCATAAGACATTCAATCAATCATAAACGGTTCATGCATAAGCTACATGATGATTGGCATATTTTAAGATGTTTGAATTATTTTGTGAGATTACGTTTATACTTGCTGGGCGAAAGCTCACTCTTATATTCATACTGTAGGTAAGAAGCCTGCAGTTTAAGTGGTGGGCTATGCGGACGATGCGGCGGGTGAAGGGCGGTGTGGGATACCACTACGCAAAATTTTCCGCAACCGCTTTTGAGTCAAAATAGATATATTTCAAAAGTAAATTATGTTGTGCAGTATGTATGAAATTTAAAGACTTGAGATTATACTTTCAGTATGGTATGTATGCATGACAAGTTTTTCTCTACTAAATAACTTATGTGAATATGTTTTAAAAAAAAATTTGTCTCAAATTTTCAAGTAAAGAACTAGTATGTATGGTGTCGACCTGGCTTGGGAAGTCGGGGCGTCACAGTTGCGAAATGTTCCGATAGTCATGTGCGGTAGAGAATTATATGTAGACCTGATTGCAATTAAGCTTCAGGATTTTGATGTTATCCTGGGAATGGATTTCTTAGATAAGTACAACGCTAAGATTGATTGTCGAAAGCGTTGTGTTACGTTTAGTCTTTTCGGTGAAGAGGAATTCAACTTTCACGGCCAGTCTAAGAGCTCATCAACCCGGCCTGTTTAGGTAATGAAAGCTTGGAAAATGTTGGCTAATGGATTTCAGGATACTTAGCTAACATGGTGGACAAAGAACAAGAAAAAGAGCTGCAGCCCGAAGATGTTCCCATTATTAGGGAATATGTAGATGTCTTTCCAAAAGATTTAACTAGACTTCCGCCGGAGCGAGAAATCTCTTTCGTAATAGAATTGTTGCCAGGAACAGCTCCAATATCGAAAGCACCCTATCACATGGCCCCAGCTGAGCTTAGGGAACTTCAAATACAGTTACAAGAACTGTTGGACAAGTGATTTATTCGTCAAAGCCATTCCCCGTGGGGAGCACCGGTGCTATTTGTCAAAAAGAAGGATGGATCGTTGCGGATGTGCATCGACTATCGTGAGTTGAACAAGATCACGATTAAGAACAAGTACCCTCTCCCGAGAATTGACGATCTCTTTGATCAACTTAGAGGAGCTTTGGTATTCTCGAAGATTGACTTGCGTTCGGGCTACCATCAACTCAGAATCAAGGAAGGAGATATTCCCAAGACGGCGTTTCGAACACGTTACGGACATTATGAGTATTTAGTCATGCCTTTTGGATTAACTAATGCTCCAGCTGCTTTTATGGACCTTATGAATCGGGTGTTTAAAGATTATCTAGATAAGTTTGTTATCATCTTCATTGATGATATTTTGATCTACTCAAGGTCCACAAAGGAACATGAGCAGCATCTCAAGATAGTTTTGGAGATCTTAAGACGGAATCAGCTTTATGCCAAATTCACAAAATGTGAATTTTGGTTGGAAAAAGTACATTTCTTGGGCCACGTAGTTTCAAAGGAAGGAATTTTCGTTGATCCTGCTAAAATAGTGGCGGTCAGTGCATGGTCAGCACCCAAAAACGTTACGGAGATACGAAGCTTTCTTGGTTTGGCCGGATACTACCGACGGCTCGTTGAAGGATTCTCCAAGATAGCAGCGCCACTAACAGCTCTTACTAAAAAGGGGAGAAAGTTTGATTGGACACAGAAGTGTGAAGAAAACTTCCAAGAGCTCAAGAGAAAGCTTACAAGTGTACTAGTATTGATAATTCCTGACGTTGATGCAGGAAATTTCGCCATTTATAGTGATGCGTCGAGAACTGGACTAAGAGCTGTTCTTATGCAAGGAAGAAATGTGGTTGCTTATGCTTCACGTCAACTGAAGGACCATGAACGGAACTACCCGACGCACGATTTGGAGCTTGCTGCGGTGGTTTTCGCCTTGAAGATTTGGAGACATTACCTGTATGGTAATAGATGTGAGATTTTTACCGATCATCAAAGTCTCAAATACATCTTTACTCAAAAAGAGCTCAATATGAGACAACGTCGATGGCTTGAACTCGTAAAGGATTATGATTGTGAAATCCTTTACCACCCTGGAAAAGCAAATAAGGTGGCAGATGCGCTGAGCAGGAAGTCATCTGGTATGCTCATGTCTCTTGAAATGATATCCAAACCCCTACAAAAGGAAATTTCTGATTTCAAATTGGAAATGTTAATCGGGAAACTGGCTGCTTTGACTTTTCAGTCCAATCTCCTAGAATCTATTAAGTGTTTTCAAGAAAAGGATTCCTTTCTGCTAAAAACACAACTTCTTGGTGGAGAAGACAGAGAATTTAAGACGTCTACGAATGGGCTAATTTTCTTCAAAGGAAGGATTTGTGTTCCTAACTTTGAATTTCTTAGGAAACAAATCATGTCGGAAGCACATGAAACGCCATACTCAGTTCACCCTGGAGCTACTAAGATGTACAAGGACCTCAAAGTGAATTTTTGGTGGCCAAACATGAAAAGAGAAATTGCTGAATTTGTATCAAAATGCCTAACTTGTCAAAAAATTAAGGCTGAACATCGACAACCTGGCGGAGATCTTTAAAAGATAGAACTTCCAGAATGGAAATGGGAACAAATCACCATGGATTTCGTAGTTGGACTACCCAGGACCGCAGGTGGAAATGATATGATTTGGGTGATTGTGGATAGATTAACCAAATCAGCCCATTTCATTGCTATTAAAGCCACCTTTTCAGTTGAGAAATTAGCTGGAATTTATGTATCTCAGATTGTTAGGTTGCATGGAATTCCAAAGTCCATTATTTCGGATTGAGATGGGCGTTTTACTTCGCGATTTTGGAAAAGTGTTCATTCAGCTATGGGATCAAGGTTGAAATTCAGTACTGCATTTCACCCTCAGACGGATGGACAATCGGAACGCACTATCCGAACATTAGAAGATATGTTGAGATCTTGCGCTCTGGATTTCAAGGGAAATTGGGATCAAAAGTTACCCTTGATTGAGTTTTTGTATAATAATGGCTAACACGCTTCTATTGGTATGGCTCCGTTTGAAGCGCTATATGGAAGAAAATGTCGATCTCCCATCCATTGGCAAGAAGTTGGACAGAAGCAACTTCAAACTACGGATTTCATCAGAAAAACCTCAGAAGACATCAAGATGATTAAGCAACGGCTCGACATAGCATTCAGTCGACAGAAAAGTTATGCTGATAAACGTCGAAGACCTCTAGAATTCCAAACTGGAGATTCGATTTTTCTCAAGATTGCTCAAATGAAGGGAATTATGCAGTTTGGTAAGAAGGGAAAGCTCAGTCCAAGATACACAGGTCCGTTTGAAATCCTCGAAAGGATTAGGAAAGTAGCTTATAAGCTTGCTTTGCCGCCAGCATTGGCGTCTGTACATGATGTTTTTCATGTTTCAATGTTAAAAAAGTATGTATCTGATCCTTCCCATGTGCTAAGACAAGAACCAATTGAAGTACAAACGGATTTGACTTATGAAGAAAAGCCAATCCGGATTTTAGATCGGGAAGAAAAGGTTTTAAGAAAAAAACCATTCCTATGGTTAAAGTGTTATGGCAGAATTATAATATTGAAGAAGCAACGTGGGAAGTAGAAGAAGAAATGAGAAAGAACTATCCCTACTTGTAGTGATTTTCGGGGACGAAAATTATTAAGGGGGGGTAGATTGTAATAACCAACCTGTTTGTAAACTCATGATTTCTTTCGTTAAGAATCAAAGTTTGTTTATGCTATATGTATGATATGTTTTCTATGAAAAGTTGTTGAATCTTTTGCTAAAAGATTCAATAAGTCAGTTATGCAAGTTTAAGACCTTTTGTCAAAAAGGGTAAATTTTATGCTTTATGATTTTATGTTAGTAGTTCTTAAATTTAGGAAAAATCCTATATGCAGTTCAGATAAGTTCTGGACAATGGTCCAGTATCAGTATACTATTACAGTTCAAAACAGTAATTAAGTATCTATGTTAATATGAAAATGAACTGCATTTAGAAGATATGTCAACGAAGTCTTATAGTATGACATTTCGTTTTTAATAAGATGACAAGTGTCATTGCCAAAACCGGTCATCTTACAGGGACCAAAATGCAAATATTTTATGTATAGGGGTCAATGTTCAATTTTGGAGAAAATTGTGGACCTATAAGTAAATATGTAAAATTTTGAACTATGGACTTTTTAAGTTAAATTTCCTAGTTCAATTAAGCTAATGATCTATTACAAGTTTAGTTAATCTAGTTAGAAATTAAGAAATAAGTTAGGATTGGATTATTCCAAATTCTAATTTGAACCAATCCTATTTTTCCATGTGGATAGCCTAGGGAACCAGCCACATCATGGCCTTATAAGCAAGGAATCTTGTTTTTGAGGAGCATTATGCAAATTGGAAGAATTTAAGCATCATTAAAAATTTACAAATCATACCCCAAGTTTAGTGGTTAAGCACTTTGATTTGCTTGGTTGATTTTGTGTTATGGTTCAATTAGCAAAGTAGTCCCTTTTGGCACTCAATGACCGGCCACATGAGGGTGAGACACCCCATGCTTCTAGCATGGATAAGCCACCCTCCTAGCCTTGCACCCTTGGCAAGCCAAGGCTTGCACACCTAGGCACCAAAGGCCGGCCACCACAAGGAAGCAACACATCATGGTATAGCCTTGGTGAGTAACATCCCTAGTCTTGCTCACATGGCAAGCTTATGTATTGCCAAAGCCACCACCATGACCGGTCACATGAGGGAGAGACACATCCCTTGGCCTAGCTTAGATGAATCAACCATCTAGACTTCTTAGCCTAGCTCCCATGGCAAGCCAAGGCTTGCACACCTCACCCCTAGGGCCGGCCATCACAAGGAAATGCCACCTCAAGCTTATAGCCTTGATGAGCAAGCACTCTAGCTAAGCTTGCTTGGCAATTTGGGATATGAAGGGCCGGCCAACACATAGGGATTAAGGGGAAATATTTTGGCCTTAGGGATCAATGCATAAATTGCAAAAGATGAACTCCTTTAGCTCTTGACACCTCATGCTTCCTAGGCTTGCTTAGTATGCTTGTTAGCCTTGCTTATGGTTAACAAGAGCAAGCTCAAGGCTCCACCTAAGGCCGGCCAACTTAGGAAGAGGACACCTCAAGGTTCCTAGCCATGATGAGCAAGCTCGCCTAGCTTTGCTACTTGGCAAAAAGGGACAAGCAGGGCGGGCCACCTCATAGGAGGTTAGGAGCAAATATGGTTCTTGTAAGGGCTAGTGAGCAATTTCAAGAATAAGTGATTCACCTATAAATAGGTGAAGGTTCTCTCATTGCATTTTGTTAGCCAACACACACAACTGCACATACTCTCTAGTTTCTGCCCTTAGGTGCCGAGCCAAGAGAGGAAAAAAAAAAAAAAGAAAGAGAAAAGAGAACTAGAGTGAGAGGAGTTTTCGGTTTGGTGTAAGAATAGTGTAAAGAAAATTTCAAAACCTGAGTTTGAGAAATTCATCTGTGGAACTTGAGATAAAAATTGTTATCCTCTAGTTCTTCATTTAAGATTTAAGTGTATGTGCAATAAGTATAAGTATGAATTAAATTTTAGAAGTTATATGCATTAAGGTTTTGATATACTTGATCAGAATTTCTAACCGAACAGTTTTTCTGAAACACGATTTTGAGGCCCTTAAAGGCCGAATCTTAAAAAAGTTAAAACTACAAAGTTGTAGAAAAGGAAAAATTCTAGGGGCCAGCATAGACTGTTTTTGAAAATAAGGCCTCTAAGATCCTTGTTTTTACAAAAACCCGAGACCAGGTTATGAAATTGTAATTATGGTCGAAAGATTTTCAAAGGATAAAAAAAGCAAGTTAAGAACAGAATTGACTTTTGTGTTTGAAATAAAAGTTGTAGGAAACTTCAATATCTACAACTTTCATGAAGAAAACTTTTTCAAATTTGAAACAGATTTATAAGAAAAGGATCAAACACTATGAATTGGTTTCAAACCCAGTTTTCAGAATTTTAGAGTTTTACTAAAATTCAGTGAGTTAGTGACTAGAATTGTTATGATAACATGATAGGATGATTCTTATCCTATGATTTTATTGAAAACAGGAAAGCAACCTGTTTAAGTGGAATATTTTAATTCAAGGTGCAAAGTAACTGGTAAGTACGACTCCGCCTACAGCATAAACGAAAATGTTGTTCTTGTATGTTTCAAGTTCATGATGATATATGTATGATATATGTTATGGTATCCAAGTTCAAGAAAATATGAGTATGATATATGTAGATATATGTATGGCTTTCAAGTTCAAGAAGATATAAGTATGATATATGTTATGGCTTTCAAGTTCATAAAGATATGAGTATGATATACGTTTATGGCTTCCAAGTTTATGTTGATATGTTTATGATGAATGATATAGCATGTAGTTTTTATATGATGAATATTTTGATATTATGGCATCACGAGGTATGCTCATTAATGATAAGTTACTCGGTAAGAATAAAAATTTGGTTTCAAGTAAGAAACTATTTATATGAATTGATTTTCAATTAAGTTAAAGCAAGAACAAGTTAAAGAAAAACTTTCAAGTATAATGGCAAGCAAGTTGCCTTATGTCGTATCGACCCGCACTAGGTCGGGTTTGGTCCATGGTTTGAGTTGGACAGGGCTGGTAGCCCCAACCACTCCATGGCAGCACGCCACGGTACGTACACTTATGTTATGTAAGGGCCCTAGAATTATGTTAAAATAAGGCAACATAATGAAAGCATAAAGAATTCATGCATTACGTTATATGAAATGTTTTGCGGATCAGTAGTTGTGCTTGCTAAGCGAAAGCTTATAATTTAAGTTTATGCTGTAGGAAAGCAAACTTATAGCAGTACATGATACAAGACGGTGGAGTGTGGCAATGCAGAGCTGTGAAACTGTGGGATTGGAAACTGTTACGTATTTTTGTTAAATTCCGCCATGTTTATTTTGATTATGTTTTATCTAAGAACAAAATTATGATAAGTAAATAAGTTTATATATATATATATATATATATATAAGTGACTACTGCGAGTAATCCCAATTTCAAAGTTATATATATATCGTTTGTAAAAAAAATAAATAAATAAAATAATAAAAATTTAGTCCCAATTTTTGTATAATGTTAAGTAAGTTATCAAGTAAGTAAGTATGGTAACGACCTACGTTAGGCAGGTTGTTACACTCACCCCTTTACTTTCATGCAATGGGCTTAGATGTTTGATTATGTGCTTGATTAGGGTTCTATGGTCTTGATTTAGGTTTTGGTTCATGCTTTTGATGCTATACTTGTGAGATAATATGGTTTACATGTATGTCCTTAAGATGCTTGTTGTATGTCCCCTTCGGTTTAAGAGAGTGTAGGTTATGCATGAATGATGTATGAGAATAGATTGAGCTTGTATGGGATGAATGGAAGCCAAACCAACCCAAAAACCCTAAGTTTGGTGCATGATGGCACGCGGGTTGCATGGGTTTGGATTAATGCATGTGAATGGCAAATCTTACGTTAAAGCGCTGCATGTTGTCATAGGCTCATGGTTACGACCTTTTGAGGTAGTGTGCACGTAAATTTTACGCAAAATCGGACACATGCAAAACTGTCAGTTTTCGGGTAAAACTGGACAGTTTTCTGAAAAGGTGATTTTGAGGCCCTTAGATGCTGAATTTGAGAAAAGTTAAAACTACAAAGTTGTAGGAAATGAAAAATCCTAGGGGACAATGTAGACAGTTTTTGAAAATAAGGCTCCAAAGCCTCTGTTTTTGTGAAAACCCGAGCCTTGGTCTGCCCAGATCCCGTGCACGGCCTGCCGGATTCAACCAGGAATATGAACAAGTTAAATGCAGAATTAGGTTTTATGTAAAACATAAAAGTTGCAAGGTTTTTCGAGATCTACGACTTTCATGAAGAAAACTTTTTCTAATTCTAAACAGATTTTAAAGTAAAACCCGATTTCCAAAACTATGCAGGAAACGATAAATTCCTGCACAGGATTTTCAGAAAACAGTGTAAAAGCAGGAAATTCCTGCACATACACTGATAACCAAAATTATGAAACTGTTTTTAAAGGATTGATTTCAGGTCTTTGCTTAAAAGTTACGGTTTTATGAAAATACGGTTTTTATAAAGATTTGTAAAGAAAACTTGACAAAGGTTTGTCAAGAAAGAGCAAATAAATAAATAATTGGGCCGTACCCTATGGTTACCAATAGTAACCTAATGGGGTAATACGTTGTAATTAGTTGGGCCTTAGTAAGAGTAGTAACCTAATACTATTCATGTATGTTGGGCTTAGTACCCAAGGTTACTTTAAGTAACCTAACAAGTTATGATTTAAGTATGATAGACCATAAACCCTAGGGTTACTTGTAGTAACCAAGCAAGTTATCATGAGTATGAATGGGGGACATATAACTAAGTTTATGTGTGGATATTGGTTAAGGTTACCAACATTTTATGGTTATAAAATCCTTACCCTGTGTCCTTTGTAATAGCAGAAAGAGGCCTGTTATTGCAACCAGACTTGGAACAACACAGCAAAGGACATAGTATACGAGGTAAGTACAAACCTCACCTACAGTATGGAAAATAGTAAACTATTTTCAAGCATGATCTATTTATATGTATATCATGATGTGCCATGTTTTGGAATAATGCCATGTTTTATGATGATGCCATGTTTATATACATGCCATGTTTTAAGATAACATCATGTTTCAAGATAAAGCCATGCTTTATACCACAAGTCATTAGATGTTAGTGATCTTTATGTCATACTATATTTATGCATCATGTGCATCATGACAAATAAGATCACATGTAAAGATTCTTAGTCTTGAAAAAAAAAAGTAACAAGGCTAAGACTAAACCAAGACAAATAAGGTGTCGTACCAACCTCCTGTTGATGCGGGAGGATCATGTATGTTCAAGAAAATTTTCAGACCTTCTGTTGATGCGGAAGGGTTATGTTTCAAGATTCCTAGAATTGTTAAGGACCTTACAAACCCTAACTTTCTGTGGAATGCACGCAATCGGTACGTACACAAGGGTCCCACATGTTAAGCAAGAAAATAATTTCAAGTTCATAATTGATTATAAAAGATTCATAATTGAACATAAATGGTTCATGCATAAGTTGCACCATACTTGTTATGTTTTTGTGAGATTATGCTTGTACTTGCTTTGCGAAAGCTCATCAGTATATTTCATACTGTAGGTAAAAAGCCTGCAGCTTAATTGGTGGGCCATGTGGACGATGCGGCGGCGAGTGAAGGGCGGTGTGGGATACCACTATGCAAGATTTTCCGCAAACTCTTTAAATTATGAACTAGTACTTGTATGATTTAGTAGTATGTACCATGTTACGTATGTGATGTTTCAAAAGTCCGGTTTAAAAGGTTATGTGTGACCTTTTAATCGGGTTAACAAGTAATGGGTAGGCATGATGAAGTTTACCCATATGGATAAGTTTAATTAACTTATGAAGAAAAAAAAATTATTCTGAAATTTTCTGAAAATTCAAGTATTAGAAACTAACAAGTATGTTAAGCAAGTATAGTAACGGCCCACGTTTACGTAGTCGGCCCTACATAGATGGTTCGGGGCGTTACACAAGCAGTTTCTGTAACTGAACTTAAAGTTCCCTAAGCTCGGCTGGTACCATACGGTAAGGTGCTTTCGATATTGGTGCCTCTCCAGGCAACAATTCTATCTCAAAAGAGATTTCCCGCTCCGGCGGAAGTCCGGGTAAGTCTTTTGGAAAGACATCCACGTATTTCCTTATAATGGGGACATTTTCTGGTTAGCTCCACCTCTTGATCTTTGTCCACCATGTTAGCTAAATATCCTTGGCATCCATTAGCTAACATTTTCCAAGCCTTCATTGCTAAGATTAGCCTAGTTGTTGAGCTCTGAGACTGGCCGTAAAAGTTGAACTCTTCCTCATCATAAGGACTAAATATAACACAACACTTTCGACAATCAATCTTAGCGTTGTACTTGCTTAGGAAATCCATTCCTAAGATAGCATCGAAATCTTGAAGCTTGATCACAACAAGATCCACATACAATTCTCTGCCACATAAAAGATAGCACTGACCTGCTTGGTAATATCTGTTCAGAACATCTTCATCATCCTCTTTACCTTCTCGGTTTCATTCGGTACTAGTTCTGGACATAAGCGGACTAGCTGTTCAAATTTCTTAACAGCTTCTAGTACCGTCATCGATCCCTGTTTCAGACTGTGAATTCATCCTGTTGACCTGCAAGGATTTCTCTTTTGCAGTACATCGTCCTGAATTCAGCTACGAAATCCTGCCAACTCATAGTCGCAACATCCCTGTGCATTTGGACTGTCATCCACCAATGTCTTGCATCCTTCTTAAGTGCGAAGGAAGCATAAAGAACTTTTTCCTGCTCCGTAAGTCTCATGAAATCCAAAATCACTTGGATGTCAATTAATCAATTATCGGCTGCTATAGGGTCCGTAGTTCCCTCAAACTCAGGTGCCTTCATCCGCCTAAACCCTTCATACAACAAGTCTTCCCGAACTAAAGGTGGGTTCACTTGTATCCCAGCAGGTGCTAATGGGACTTCAGCATCCCGTGGAACCTCTTGGTGAACCTCCGGTACCTAGGCCGCTATTGGGGGTACTTGAGCCGCTACTGGGGGTACTTGATTCATACGAGCTATTTGTTCACGAAGCTGATTCGTTTCTTGTTGCTGTTCTAGCAATTGTCGTTGTAGAGTAGCTACAACATTCGCAAGATCCGGCTCTTGCGGATTTTGGTTCGCTCTTGTACGTGTACGTACCATCTTCTAATTCCTATTTAAGAAAAGATATTATCATACTTCTAATATCCTTTCCTTCATTCATAACTTATCATATCATGCCTTAAAACATCATATCATAATACTGTCATAATTAGCATATCATAATATCATCATACTTATCATGTCATAACATAAAATCATCGTATCATATCGTATCTTTGTCATAAACTTATCATAATTAATTCTTGATCATCATATCATAACATCATTATATACATCTCATATTTGAACTTGTTTTTTCTTACAAAAAGTACATCATACTTACATAGTAATATGTACATGTCTATTACATTGTACTTATTATATATACATGGTCAAAACTAAGATGGAAGTGGCTACCACTTTACCATCATACCTATGTACAATCCTAACGTCAAAAAGAATTAAACAATAAAAGTCAATCCTATGTCTCGGCTATCTACTCGATCGTAATAACGGAGGAAGCGTCGGAATCTATATCCCAATCTCCATCATCGAATAAAATCTCCTCTAGGTCATCCTCGAAGTCGTCTATCTCAACTTCCCATACTCCTGGCTCTTGCTCTTCCCATTCTTCTTCAACCTCCTCATCGACGTCTTCTTCATCATCATCACTGGCGATGATGATTATTGGAGGATGCTCGGGTTGATCCTCGGGAGCAGCCATGATTACTGTGGCGGGATCTCCTGCTGTGGAACAGCGGGAATAGGGTCCTCGGGCAAAAACGGACCTTCCTCGAAAAATGGCTCAGGAATGCCAGCATCATCAACAGGCACCTCTATGATATCATCCACTAGGGCATCTACTTGTAACATATGGGCTATTATTTCAGCCTCCATGATATCATTTATCATATTTTCCACTGTCATTCATGTCATAGGTGCCGGAACAAATATCCTGATCTCGAAAGGTAACCCTTCCCTAAGAAGGTGCAGTGCCTATGACTCTGGGTCACCCAAATCTCGCAAAACATAGGGCAACATCGTATCCTGAAATCTTCTGTAATAGTGGCCCATAGACTCATTAGGATAGGCACGCCAATCCGTAGCATAACCAAGATATCGCCCAAGGTACATGTCATTATAGATCTCCGCATCGCGGTAGGGCATGTCGGCGTCCTCATCCGGTAGAGGCCCGTAACGAGCAATAATTAGGGCACAGAAATCGACCCATGACTCTCTCGGCATAGCTCGTTCCCCTAAGGTCATCCACCATAACCTAGCATCCCTTGCCAGACGTCGATTGGCTAGCGGAACCTGGAGACGGGCTTCTATATGGCATACTCGAAATATCGTCTCCATATCGTATAGCCATCCTGCTAATGACACCATCTGGCGAGTCCCATCAAATATTAGGGGTTGCATCCCATAAAACGTATAAGCGGCATCACGATCCTCGTCTACTCGCCTCGGATCCATACCATAGAATCTACCATATCATAATTACATAATAAGTATGCATACATAAAATTAAATTCTACTTACAATGACTGTGGCACTGGCAAGCAGGCTGTGAAACTGGAAGGCAGGAAACCCGCTCTGATACCAACTCTGTAACGACCCATCTTACGTAGGCCATTACCATACTTATCTTACATAATTACTTATCTTACTTAACAAGCGGAAGTATAGAATTTTTTTTTTTAAATAGGAACTTTAACTTATCACATACTTAAATAATTACAAATGTATATATTCTTAATGAAGTACTTAAGTATCAAACTTATAGCATAAGATATGTAACGACCCACCTTACATAGGCCGTTACCATACTTACTTACTTATTTAATAACATAACATGCGAAATTAGGGACTAAAATTTTTTTCTTTAAAACAACAACTTGAAACTGAAATCTGTCTCAGTACATACTTACATATATCTACATATACTTACTTACTTCATTGCTTACTTCAGTACTGAAGTATTAAACTTAAATACAACATATTTAAGTAAATAACAAAATAATATAACAAAATGCGTAGTAGCTCCCAGCCCATAGTTTCACAGTTTTGCACTGCCATGCTCCACTGCCTTATATCACATATTGCTTATAGATAGCTTACCTACAGCATAAATGTAAGTTATGAGCTTTCGCTCAGCAAGTACAACTATTTAATCCGCAAAACACTTCATTAAATGTAATGTATGAATTACTTATGCTTTCATTATGCTTTCTTATCTTAACATAATTTTTTTGGGCCCTTACATAACATAAGTGTACGTACTGTGGAGCGCAGCCATGGAATGGTTGGGGCGGCCAGCCCTATCCAACTCAAACCATGAACCAAACCCGTCCTAGTGCAGGTCGGTACGACACGAGAAAACTTGCTTACCATCAAACTTTAAAACATATTTGAAAACTATTTCATACTTGAAAACATTACATATTTATAAACAGTTTCTTACTTGAAACTGGGTTCTTATTCTTACCAAATAATTTATTATTAGTGAGCATGTATCATGATGCCACAATAATAAAGCATAAATCATATGCACTTCAACATGTATGCATGAGCTTGAAAACCTACAAGCAGTAAAAACATTTTTCACTAATGCTGTAGGCGGAGTTGTACTTACAGGTTATGCTAACTCCCGAGTTTTGTATTCCGCCGATACAATATCAGGTTATCTTCCTGTTCCCAAAACAAAATCATAATATAAGAATCATCTTATCTTATTATGAATCATATCATTTAATGTTGATATCAAACCAACATCCATAAATAACCCTAATTTCAAACCTTGAATTCAAAGCTCAACATATAACATTTACTTCTAAGTAACTTCGGCAACCTTTCTGATTACTATCTATCTTTCATTAATTACCATATTACTTAGCTTAATTATATTTTTTCCATAAACCCTAGTTTAATAAAACTTAAGCCCCTTTTTAAACTGTTTTTAGGAAAACTGTAATTAATTAAACAAAAATAGTAAAACCGTAAAGTTCTGAAAACTGTTTTTGAAACTAGTCCTTTAAATTTGGTTATCATTGCATGTGCAGGAATAACCTGTTCATGCACTGTTTTGAAAATCTTATGTAAGAATTTTCCGTACCCTGCACAATTTTGGGAATTCAGTTTTCTCTTTAAAATCTGTTTTGAATTTGAAAAAGTTTTCTTCACGAAAGTTGTAGAGCTCGAAGGATCCTACAACTTTTGTTTTTAACACAAAACTCAGTTCTGCCTTTAACCTATCCATATTCGTCGTTGAATCTGCCTGACCATGAACACTTGCCTGTTTTGACCAGGCTCGGGTTTTGATAAAAACAGAGGCCTTCGGAGCCTTATTTTTAAAAACTGTTCACTTTGCCCCCTAGAATTTTCCATTTCCTACAACTTTGTAGTTTTGACTTTTCTCAAATTCTGTAATAACCAACCTGTTTGTAAACTTATGATTTCTTTCATTAAGAATCAAAGTTTGTTTATGCTATATGTATGATATGTTTTCTATGAAAAGTTGTTGAATCTTTTGCTAAAAGATTCAATAAGTTAGTTACGCAAGTTTAAGACCTTTTGTCAAAAAGGGTAAATTATGCTTTATGATTCTATGTTAGTAATTTATAAATTTAAGAAAATCTTTTACGCAGTTCAGAAAAGTTTAGGACAATGGTCCAGTTTAATTATACTGTTATCAGTTGAAAACAGTATATGAATATTTATGTTATTATGAAAATGGACTGCATTTAGGAGATAAGCCAAACAAGGCCTTTAAGGATGACACCTCTGATGACAAGTGTCATTGCTATGATTGGTCACCTCATGGGGACCAAAATGCAAATATTTTATGTTTAGGGGTCAATTTGCAAATTAAGAAAAGTTCATGATTTTAGAACTAAAAAGTCTTCTAATGAAGGATTTAGTAAGAATTTGATGTTTGAAGGCTTAACCATAACCGTCCAATTTATAGGGACCAAAGTGCAAATATTTTGCCTTTAGGGGCCAATGTGCAATTTTGGAGAAAATTGTAAACTTATCAGCAATTATGTAAATTTTTGAATCAGAGACTTTTTAAGTAAAGTTTCTTAGTTCAATTAAGTCAATGATCCATTTCTAGTTTAGTTAGTTTGGTTGGAAATCAAGGAAGACAAGTTAAGATTGTAATTGATAACTCTAGCTAGAACCAATCACATTGTTCCATGTGTCACCATAGGAACCGGCCACATCATGGCTTTTTGAGCAAGGGATCTTGTTTTTGAGAAGTATTATGCAAATTAGAAAATTTTAAGTGTCATTAAAAGTTTACAAACCATGCCCTAAGTTTAGTGATTAAACACTTTGATTTGCTTGGTTAATTTTGTGTTACGATTCAATTAGTAATGTAGTCTCATTTGGCACTCAATGGCCGGCCACATAAGGATGAGACACCTCATGCTTCTAGCATGGATAAGCCAACCATTTAGCCTTGCACCTTTGGCAAGCCAAGGCTTGCACACCAAGGCACTAAAAGCCGGCCACCACAAGGAAGCAACACATCATGGTATAGCCTTGGTGAGTAACATCCCTAGCGTTGCTCACATGGCAAGTTTATGTATTGCCAAAGCCACCACCATGACCGGTCACATAAGGGAGAGACACATCCCTTGGCCTAGCTTAGATGAATCAACCATCTAGACTTCCTAGCCTAGCCTCCTTGGCAAGCCAAGGCTTGCACATCTCACCCCTAGGGCCGGCCAACACAAGGTAATGCCACCTCAAGTTTGTAGCCTTGATGAACAAGCACTCTAGCTAAGCTTGCTTGGCAATTTGGGAGAGGAATGGCCGGCCAACACATAGGGATTAAGGGGAAATATTTTGGCCTTAGGGACCATTGCATAAAACTACAAAAGATGGATTTCTTGAACTCTTTTAGCTCTTGACACTTCATGCACCCTAGGCTAGCTTAGTAAGCTTGCTAGCCTTGCTTGTTGGTGAGCAAAAGCATGCACAAACTCCACCTAAGGCTGGCCACACCAAGAAAGGGACACCTCATGGTTCCTAGCCAACATGATTAAGCACCCTAGCTTGGGTTATTTGGCATAAGAAGAACAAGAATGGCCGGCCACCTCTCAAGAAGACAAGATCAAATTGATTTCTTCTATGGACTAAGGAGCAAGTTGTTGTACCTTTAGGGGTTAGTAAGCAATTTCAAAAATTTATGCTTCATCTATAAATAGGTGAAGGTTCTCCTATTTTATTTGGTTAGCCAACACACACTTAAGCAATACAAACTCTCTAAATTCTCCCATAGAAGCCGAGCAAAGAGAGGAGAGAAAAGAAAGAAAAGAAAACTAGAGAAAGAGTTTTCGGTTTAGTGTAGGAAGTATGAGGGAAATTTGAATACCCTAGTTAAAGAATTCCATCAGTGGAACTTGAGGTAAATATTGTTATCCTCTAGTTCTTCATTTAGAATTTAAGAGAATGATTAGTATGGATAATCATGAGTTCAATTTCATAAGATATATGCACTAAGGTTTTAGTATGCTTGATTAGAATTTCTAACCGAACAGTTTTTTTGAAAACAAGATTTTGAGGCCTTTAGATGCCGAATCTTAAAAAAGTTAAAACTACAAAGTTATAGAAAAGGAAATATTCTAGGGGCCAGCGCAGACAATTTTTGAAAATAAGGCCTTTAAGACCTTCGTTTCTTCTAAAACCCGAGACCAAATTATGAGTAGTAAGTATGGTCGAAAAATTTTCAAAGGCAAAAATAAGCATGTTAAAGACAGATTTGAAGTTTGAGGTTAAAACAAAAGTTGTAGGAGACTTCAAGATCTACAACTTTCATGAAGAAAACTTTTCCAAATTCGAAACAGATTTGCAGGAAAAGAACCAAATTTTATGAATTGGTTTTGAACCCGGTTTTCAAAATATTAGAGTTCTTACAAAATTTCATAAAGGAGTTGAAATTTAGGATTTGTAGTTAGCAATTAGAATCATTATGTTATTATGATAGGATGATACTCATCCTATGATTTTTCTTGAAAACAGGAAAGCGAGCTGTTTAAGTAAAGAATTTTGATTCAAGGCGCAGTAACGGTAAGTACGACTCCGCCTATAGCATAAACGAAAACTGTTTGTTGTATGCTTTCAAGTTTATGATGATATAAGTATGATAAAATATTATGGCCTGTATGATATCAAGTTCATGATGTTATGTGAATAAGAAGTATTTATGATATGTATGTATGTACGTTTTTAAGATATGATGAATATTTAGAGTATGAATGGCATGTATGTATTCAAGGAATAATGAATATATGGCATGTATGCTTTCAAGTTCGTGTTAAGAGATATGTGATGTATGTTTATAGCATGTATGTTCATATGATGAATAATCGGATATTATGGCATCACGAAGTATACTCACTAAAGATAAGCTATTTGGTAAAGTATGAAATCCCAGTTTCAGTTAAGAAACTGGTTATGAATATGAAACAACATTTCAAGTATGAAATAAGATAAGAACAAGATTCTAAGCATCAATATAAGTAGAATGCTATATGTCGTATCGGCCCGCGTTAGGTCGGGTTTGGTTCGTGGTTTGAGTTGGACAGGGCTGGCCGCCCCAACCACTCCATGGCAGTGCGCCACGGTACGTACACTTATGTTATGTTATGTAAGGGCCCAAAAACTATGCTAACTTATGAAAACAGGAATAAAGCATAAATGGTTCATGCATTATGATATCATGATATGTTTGCGGATAAATAGTTGTGCTTGCTGAGCGAAAGCTCATGTTTTAAGTTTATACTGTAGGTAAGCAACCCTGCGGTACTTCATGATACAAGGCGGTGGAGCATGGCAATGCAAAGCTGTGAAACTGTGGGACGGGAATCGCTATGTTTCTTTTTGTTAAATTATGCTACGCTAAATATGTTGTATTTGAGTACAAGATTTCATTACTACCATAAGTAGTTATGTATAAGTACATGTATGTATGTAAGTAATTATTAACAAATTTCCAAGTCAAGTTATATTTATCAGTTGTATAAAAAAAAATTTGCCCAAATTTTCATATATTATAAGTAAGTATGTATGGTAACGGCCTACGTTAGGCGGGTCGTTACAAATTCGACCTCTAAGGGCCTCAAAATTCTATTTCCAGATTACTGCCCAGTTTTAATCTGAAACTGGCAGTTTTCGTTTTGTTTGGTTCTTACATAAAATTACGTGTACACTACCTCGAACGATTAAAACTGTGAGCCTATGTCAAGCATTCAGAGCATTTTATAATGTTTTCATAATCATACATTTATTTCTTAACCATATAACTTTTTTACAAACCCAAATGGTAATCTATACCAAAATAGGGTTTTTAGGGTTTTCTTGAACCCTAATTGCAACATCCATCACCATTTACATACTTAGTCATAAAACATCCTCTTTGAGCATGAGAGGACATATAGCACACAAATAGTAGGCATTTACACAGCCAACTAACCTCTAACTCAAATTATCATAAACTTACATCAAACCCTAATTAGAGATTAGCAATCCTAATCAAGTACATACAAGCACTTAACAAAACCCTAGTGCATGAAACTTAAAAGTGAGCACAAACTCTTACATTCCCAACATAAAAATACACTTAAATCTTGAACCAAAACTTAATTGAAGAACTAGAGGGTGGAGAGGATTACCTCAAGATTCAAGAGAATGAATCTACCCTAAGTTGAAAGTTTTCTTCTCACTCTCTCAACCCAAATCCGAACTCTTTCTCACTCTCACTTTTATTTCTTTCTTTGGCTCGGCTCTTAGGGAGAAGAACTAAGGAATGAGCTGCAAACTTTAGGGTTCACTAAACATTCACAAATGAACCCACCTCTACCTATTTATAGGTGAGATAACTTTTTCTTCTAAAATTGCATGATGGTCTTCAAGGGCAAAATTTTTGCTTATAGACCCCATGTGGTGGCCGGCCATCTAGGGCCATGTGGAGAGGTATGCTAACTCAAGCACAAGACTTAGCCAAGTAAGCAAGGCTAGTATGCTTACTCACCAAACCTAGAAGCATGATGTGTCAACTTCAAATTTTCTTATGAAATTCTTATTCCCACAATTGCATATTGGTCCTTAAGAGCACAATATTTGCTCATAGAACCACTAAGGTGGCCGGCCATAGTGCCATGTGGAAGATCATACTTAGCCAAGCAAGCAAGACTAGGGTGCTTGCTCATCAAGGCTAGAAGCATGACATGTCCATTCCTTGTGATGGCCGGCCATATGTGGAGGGTTATGCTTGCTCTAGCTAGCCAAGTAAGCAAGGCTAAGGGCTTGCTCACCAAAGCTAGAAGCACACTTGTCAAGCTCTCAATAAAATAGGGTAATTTGTTAATTCTAAATTGCATATTGGTCCTCAAGAGCAAAATATTTGCTCATAGAACCAATGTGGTGGCCGGCCATTTAGGGGTCATGTGGAAGGACTTAGCCAACAAAGCAAGGCTAGTGTGCTTAGTCACTAAGCCTAGAAGCATGACATGCCAATTTCTCCAATTTTTAGTGAAATTCTTATTTCCACACTTGCATATGGATCCTTAAGAGCACAATATTTGCTCATTGATCACATGAGGTGGCCGGCCATCTAGGGGTGCTTAGTGGCCAAGTAATTTTTCCAATATTCATCCATTTTTATCATAGCATGAGGTATCAATCCCTTAAACCCTGTTTAGTTCTCTTCCTTAATGCAGTCCTAATTTCATACTAATATAGATATTATAAACACTGTTTTAATCATACTTTCGGTCATTTTGATTAAACGTTGACTGACATAGGATCGTAAACCCTAATTTTGCCTTTTTAAATAAAAGGCTTCATACTCGTATACATAAACTATTATCGAGTCTTATAACATTACAAGAACTCAATAATATTATGATAAATCGGACCAAGCATTTCACATAAACATACATATTACAAACTTTGATTCCCTAAAAAGGAA
Organism: Ficus hirta; assembly: GCA_038430175.1. Taxonomy (NCBI): domain Eukaryota; kingdom Viridiplantae; phylum Streptophyta; class Magnoliopsida; order Rosales; family Moraceae; genus Ficus; species Ficus hirta. The sequence goes on along the minus strand of CM076585.1, from coordinate 17,364,341 downwards.
ATCATAAATTTGTAAAAAGGTTAGTTATTACAATCTACCAACCTTAAAAAAATTTTCGTCCCCAAAAATTACAACAAGTTGGGATAGTTCTTTCTCATTTCCTCTTATAGATCCCACGTTGCTTCTTCAATATTATGATTCCGCCATAACACTTTAACCATAGGAATGGTTTTGTTTCTAAGGATCTTTTCTTCCCGATCCAGTATCCGGATTGGCTTTTCTTCATAAGTCAAATCTGTTTGCACTTCAATTGGTTCTTGACTTAGCACATGGGAAGGGTCAGATACATACTTTTTCAACATTGAGACATGGAAAACGTCATGCACAAAAGCTATTGCTGGCGGCAAGGCAAGCTTATCGCATACTTTTCCAATCCTTTCAAGGATTTCAAATGGTCCTGAGTATCTTGGACTAAGCTTTCTTTTTTTACCAAACCTCATAATTCCCTTCATAGGAGCAATCTTAAGGAAAACAAAATCTCCAACTTGGAATTCTAGTGGTCTTCGACGTTTATCAGCATAACTTTTCTGTCGACTGAAAGCTACGTCGAGTCTTTGTTTGATCATCTTAATGTCCTCTGAGGTTTTTCTGATAAAATCCGTAGTTTGAAGTTGAATGGGAGATCGACATTTTCTTCCATATAACGCTTCAATCGGAGCCATACCAATTGAGGCGTGATAACTGTTATTATACGAAAATTCGATCGAAGATAACTTCTGATCCCAGCTTCCTTTGAAATCCAAAACACATGACCTCAACATATCTTCTAGTGTTTGGATAATGTGTTCCGATTGTCCATCAGTCTGAGGGTGAAAAGCTGTACTGAATTTCAATTTCGATCCCATAGCCATGTGAACACTCTTCCAGAATCGAGAGGTGAAACGCCCATCCCGATCTGAAACAAAGGATTTTGGCACTCCATGCAGTCTAACGATCTGGGATACGTAAATTTCAGCCAGTTTCTTGACTAAAAAGGTAGCTTTAATGGCAATGAAGTGGGCTGATTTGGTTAATCTATCCACAATCACCCAAATCATGTCATTTCCACTTGCGGTCCTGGGTAATCCAACTACAAAATCCATAGTAGTTTGTTCCCATTTCCACTCTGGGAGCTCAATTTTCTCAAGATCTCCGCCAGGTTGTCGGTGTTCAGCCTTAACTTTCTGACAAGTTAGGCATTTTGACACAAAATCAGCAATTTCATTCTTCATGTTTGGCCACCAAAAATTTTCTCTGAGGTCCTTGTACATCTTAGAAGCTCCGGGATGTACCAAGTATGGCGTTTCATGCGCTTCAGACATGATCTGCTTCTTAAGAAATTCAAAGTTAGGAACACAAACCCTTCCTTTGAAAAGAATTAGCCCATTCGTAGAGGTCTTAAATTCTTTATTCTTTCCACCAAAAAGCTGCGCCTTTAGCAGAAAGGAATCCTTTCCTTGATAAAGCTTAATGGATTCCAAGAGATTGGACTGAAGAGTCAGAACAGCCAATTTCCCAGTTATCATCTCCAAATTGAAATCAGAAATTTCCTTTTGAAGTGGCTTGGACAATGTTCCAAGGGACATAAGCATACCAGATGACTTCCTGGTTAGAGCATCCGCTACTTTATTCACTTTTTCAGGATGGTAAAGGATTTCGCAATCATAATCCATCACAAGTTCAAGCCATCTACGTTGCCTCATATTGAGCTCCTTTTGGGTAAAGATGTATTTGAGACTTTGATGATCGGTATAAATCTCACATCTATTCCAATACAAGTAGTGTCTCCAAATCTTTAAGGCGAAAACCACTGCCGCGAGTTCTAAATCATACGTTAGATAGTTCCGTTCGTTCCTTCAGTTGACGTGAGGCATAGGCGACCACATTTCCTTTTTACATAAGGACAGCTACTAGTCCAGTTTTCGAAGCGTCGCTATAGATGACAAAATTTCCTGTGTCAACGTCAGGAATTATTAATACCGGCGCACTAGTAAGCTGTAACGACCCGCCTAGCACAGGCCGTTACCATACATACATACATACTGAACTTCTCATACGTACTTACATACTTACGAAAGACAGCGGAAAATTTTATTTATTTTTTTTTACAGACTTAAAAGCGTATAACGCATGCATCATATAAACGTGTCTGTAGTACGGATTTTAAACATAAGATAAATACATAAGAAAACAAAACGCGTAGCGGCTAGATTTCCCACATTTCACAGTTTGTCCCGCCACGCCCTTCCATCTTGCATCAACCATTGCTGACAGGTTGTTTACCTACAGCATAGACGTAAGACAGTGAGCTTTCGCTCAGCAAGTACAACTTCCTATACCGCGACATAAATAAACATAATCTAACCTTACATATTCTAACTTAACTTATCATACATATCGTACCACTTCTTAACTTCATTCATCATAGCATAACATACACATCATAATGCATGGTCCATTTATGCTCATATTATGCTCAATTCATTCTTAACTTACTTTCATTACTTATCTTACTTATGGGCCCCATAACATAAGTGTCCGTACCGGGCGCGCAACTATGGACTTACTCTTGCCATAGCTCAACCCGACCTCACGCGGGTCGGTACGACACAGGTAAGCTCGCTTGCCATCATAACTTTCATTGTTTCATATCTTGATATTATTCTTATTAATTGGTGAACATGCTTCGTGATATCTCACACAATTAAATCATGATCCTATCTTAACCATACCATAGCCATAACATATCCTATACCCTTTCATAACATGATTCTAGCATAATTCATAATATTTCATAGCACATGACATAACATACTACATAGCCTAGCATATTATAACACATAACATGGCATATATAACGCATCATAGCATTTAACCCTTTTATAGCACATGGCATAACAATAACATAGCATAATAACAACAACATAACATAGCAACAACAACATACAATAAGGCATACACCCCTAACATACATCTAACAATAACATACTTGGGCAAGTACCACAACAAAACCTATGCTGTAGGCGGTGGTTGTACTTACCTCTCTTGCTATGTCCTGCGTAGTACTGCCCCTTCTCTGAGTACAGCTGCAGGTTTCCTCCTGCTTGTTGAGGGACATAGGTGAGGGTCTAATTAGTATTGTGGAATGTTGGTAATCTAACCAATATGCCTACATAATCCTAATTGTATGTCCCCAATACTAGATGTCTTACTGGGTTACAAATAGTAACCTTATGTACTAAATCATCATATATACCGTTAGGGTTAGGTTACCTTCCTAACCTTGGGCTTTATCTTTGTTCATAAACCATTAGGTTACTTCAATTAACCTTATATCTTAGCCCAATTTATCAATCTTGGTATCCTTTAGGGTTATCTTGACTAACCCTTAAGGTTAATTGTAGTCAAACTTTTGGTCAACCAAAGTCAACTTTTGGTCAACTAAGGTCAACCCTATACGGGTCAAACTTGAGCTTTAGGCTTTGGCCTGGTAACTCGGATATCACTTCCGGTTATTACCCATAATCATCTTGCTTACCTAATTTGGTTTAAAAAAATATCCATTTTCCATTTCTTTGGAAACTTGGGTAAATTAACTTCAAAAATCTTTTACTTAACTCATAAAAATTCATATTCTTGAAATAGGTCTTTGTAAAAATCTTTTAGGGCTGGAAACTGCCTTTAGAACAGTTTCCATAATCAAAACAGTGGTTTTGGAGAAAGATACAATTTTTTTCCAAACTGTTTTTAGAAAATCCTACGCAGGAATTTTATGTTCCCTGCACAGTCTTTATAAAACCGTGTCAGTTTAAAGATCCATTCCGATTTTGAAAAATTTGTCTTCACGAAAGTTGTATCTCTCGAAAAATCCTAAAACTTTCATGTTTTGAGAAAAATCCAGTTCTGCTTGTATTCTTGTCAGTTTTAATTTGAACTTGCTGGACGTGTAGACTAGGTCTGGGCAGACCAGTCTCGGTTTTCTGTAAAAACGGAGGCCATTGGAGCCTCAATTTGGGGAACGGTCCATGCCGTCCCCTAGGAAAAACCCTTCTGAACAACTTTCATGTTTTACGTTTCACCCAGTTCGGCCTCTAAAAGCCTTAAATTTCCACTTTCCTGAAACTGGCCAGTTTGGAATCCGAATTGGCAGTTTCGGTTGTTAAGTCCGGTTTACGTCCTATTTTGCGCAAACTACCTCAACCGAACTTGCGGAAGCCTAGATAGCAAGCATGCAGCATATTCTATCGTCCCACATGAACAATCATGCAGCTCGAATGGGTCCATGCAAACCAAACCCAAAAAGCTCTAATCCTAGGTTTGCAAGGTTCTAACTTTTGCATCTCATTCAAACAAGCATCAATCATTCACCCTTAAGCTAGCAGCCAAACATGCACTGCCTAGGGCAGATTGGGGACATATAATAAACTAGTATTTAGTATGCAAATTAAGAAAATTAAAGCAAGCATGCGCATAAAAAAATCAAACCACCCCTAATTCTAGATCAAGCACAACCCTAGATTCCTAACTTTGGGCACAAAATAAATTGAGCTTATGCTCTTACAATTTCAACTTGAAATACATGTAAATTTCAAATTGAATGCTTAATTGAAAGAGATTAAGGTCTAGAATGGTTTACCTTGATTTATTGAAGAAATTGAGGCTAGGGTTTGGTCACAAAAATTTTCCTCCTAGGACACCACCCAAGGCCGGTTTTGTTGCACCAATTGGCACCAAAATTGGCTGATTCTTGGTGGCTACTTGCACCTAAGCTAAGCACTCTTAAATCCAAATTTTCTCACTCACTCACCCCCCCTTGGCAGCCGGCTGTTGGCCCCAAAATTGGGCACAAAAACTGCCAAAATTTTTGCTTGAACTTGCTAGGGGAAACCGAAGACTACCATCATCAAAACCCCTAAGTTTCTCAATTTTTTTCTTCACTCAATCACCCACTTGAGATTGCAGATTTTTGGAGAGGGAAAATGGGCAGAGTTTGGCTGCTTTTTCTGAATTTTTTGGCTCAAAATCCGCCCACCCCCCTTGGGTATTTATAGGTGAGGATTTGGATCTCTTTGCAATTATTTTTGGTTCATCTTTTGCTCATAAATCCTTGGAGCAAAAATAATTGCACAAAATTTTGCCAAAGAACCCTCCAAGTGGCCGGCCATCCATGGTGCAAGGTGGCTAGGTGTGATTTGTTTCCACCATTTATGATGTCATAATTCAAAAATGGGATGATGTCATAATTCCAAACTTGGGTGATGTCATCATAAGGCCTTGTTTGGCTTTTTCCTTAATGTAGTCCACTTTAAATCCAACACAGATATTTCTAATACTGTGTTTACTAATACACAGTACAATTCAATACTTTTTTGCTTGACTGCAGTCCAAAATTTATTTGTGTATAAATGGACAGTATAAAAGTTTTCTTATTTTTCCGAGCCCTTTTGTCTTTAATTCCTACTAGGTGTGCTTGATTTTCTAAGGTGGTTTTTAAAGCCTATTCATGCTATCTCATCCGTAAAGATGGTTTTTGCAGTATACTCTATTTCACAATACTGCAAAGTCAATCCTTTGACCGTTCTTGGTCAAACTTTGACTTTCTTTAAATCATGTACTTTTTCGCCCCTTTTGACTCAAAAGGTCCGTTGCTAATTTACATAATCCATTTTGAGTTTTATTGAACCTGAAAAACTCATAAAATGTAAGAAAACTCTTAACCGAGCTTCTCTTTCAATAATACCTATGTGGTATACATTTAATTCCTTTGGAAGGAAATAGTAATATCGGAAAAATTTAGGTATTACATAAGCTTCCTCTTGAGTTCTTGGAAATTTTCTTCACATTTTGCGTCCACTCATATTTTCTTCCCTTTTTAGTAAGGGCTGTAAGTGGTGCCGCAATCTTGGAGAATCCTTCAACGAAACATCGGTAGTATCCGGCTAAACCAAGAAAACTCCGTATCTCTGTAACATTTTTGGGCACTGGCCATGCACTAACTGTCTCTACTTTAGCAGGATCAACGGAAATTCCTTCCTTTGAAATCATGTGACCCAAGAAGTGCACTTTTTCCAACCAAAATTCACATTTTGTGAACTTGGCATAGAGCTGATTTCGTCTTAATGTTTCCAAAATCATCCTGAGGTGCTGCTCATGTTCCTTCATGGACTTTGAGTAAATCAAAATATCGTCGATGAAAATGATAACGAACTTATCTAGGTACTCTTTGAACACTCGGTTCATAAGATCCATAAAAGCGGCTGGTGCATTAGCTAATCCAAATGGCATGACAAGAAACTCATAATGCCCATAACGTGTTCGAAAGCCGTCTTAGAGATATCCACCTCCTTGATTCTGAGTTGATGGTATCCCGATCACAGGTCAATTTTCGAGAATACTATTGCTTCCCTGAGTTGATCAAAAATATCATCAATTCTGGGAAGAGGATACTTATTCTTAATCGTAATCTTATTTAACTCGCGATAGCCGATGCACATCCCCAATGATCCATCCTTCTTCTTGACGAATAATACTGGTGCTCCCCACGGAGAATGGCTTTCTCAAATGAATCCTTTGTCCAACAGTTATTGTAACTGCACTTAGAGTTCCCTAAGTTCGGCTGGTGCCATACGATAAGGTGCTTTTGATATTGGTGCAGCTCCAGGCAATAATTCTATCTCGAAAGAAATTTCCCGCTCCGGCGGAAGTCCAGGTAGGTCTTTTGGAAAGATATCCACATATTCCCTGAGAATGGGAACATCTTCCGGTTTTAACTCCATTTCTTGTTCTTTGTCCACCATGTTAGCTAAGTATCCTTGACATCCGTTAGCCAACATTTTCCAAGCCTTCATTGTAGAGACTTACCGGGTTGATGAGCTCTTAGACTGGCCGTAGAAGTTGAATTCCTCTTCACCGGAAGGACTAAACATAACACAATACTTTCGACAATCAATCTTAGCGTTGTACTTATCTAAAAAGTCCATTCCTAGAATAACATCGTAATCTTGAAGCTTAATCGCAATCAGGTCTACATATAATTCTCTACCGGAAATGACTACTGGAATATTTCGCATCCAAAAATCGGACAACAAAATTTCCCGTGACGGAAGGGAGGTTCTGAAGGGTTGTTCTAAGTTATCTAGACACCTTTCTAATTTATGGGCAAACTCCATCGATACAAATGAATGGGTGGCACCAGAATCAAATAAGGCAATTGCATCATATACGGCAATAGAAATCTGACCTGTTACCACATGAGAGGTTCCAGCTTCAGCATCTCCCTTTGTGTAGGTATAAATCCTGGCTTGGGGTTCAGGAGCCTCTAGTCTTCCTTGTGCAATCAGAGGACCTTCAATCTTTGCTTGCACCGCATGCAGCTGTCGGCTTGCATTTCTATTCGGGTACGGAGGGTTCTGATTCTGGCTGTTAGAGGTGTAATTTCTCGCATAATGGCCTTCCTTGCCACAAAGGTAGCAAGCATTCGTCCCCAATCTACACACTCCCAGGTGCTTCTTTCCACATTGTGTGCACACTGGATAGTCATTGTTATTACCCTCATTCCTATAGTTACTCCTCTTTTGAGGGTAGTTTCTTGGTTGTCCTTGGCCAGCAGCATTCCTTTTGTAACGACCCGCCTCGCATAGGCCGTTACCATACATACATACTTAACTTTCCTCATAGTTCTTACTTACTTAACGAAAACAGCGGAATTTTTTTTTTTTAATAGTGCGCACACACACGAATACGTAAGTATAAAATAACTTTGCTAAATAAAAGTGGTTGAGCGTAAAAGAAAACATATAAAATGAATACATAATATCAAAACGCGTAGCGGCATAATTTCCCACATTTCACAGTTTGCCTCGCCACGCTCCACCATCTTGTATCACGTACTTCCCGTAGGTTGCTTACCTACAGCATAGACGTAAGACAATGAGCTTTCGCTCAGCAAGTACAACTACTATCTACCACGACATAACATAACATACTTACTTATTCATCATAAGATACCATAACATAACTTAATCATAGCATAACATAACATACATCTCTTAGCATAACATAACATACTTATACATGAACCGTTTATGCTCCATTATGTTTTCTTATGCTTTCATAACTTATCTTGCTTATCTTACTTATGGGCCCCATAACATAAGTGTCCGTACCGGGCACGCAACTATGGAGTATTTGGGGCAACCAGCCCAGTCCAACTCAAACCATAGTCCAACCCGACCTTGGACGGGTCGGTACGACACAGGCAAGCTTGCTTGCCATTTTTTTTTATCTTTTCTTCCTTCATACTTTGATCCTTATTCTTATTTGTGGACATGCATCATGATGTCGCACATGCATAATTCATAATCATATCTTAACATAACATACTTCATAACATAGCCATGTGCTCAGTGTATTATATATCATGACATGACCTTATCATACCCTATATCGTATCCTAGCATTATACAATATTAAAATACATCACAACATACATCATACATCACAGCATACATAAACCATAATTGAGTAAGTATCAACAAAAGCCTATGCTGTAGGCGGAGTTGTACTTACCTTGTCTGCTATGTCCGATTAAAAACGTTGATCCAATTCAGGATGCCACAGCAGGTTATTTCCTGCTATACATAAAGGACATAGGTAAGTATACTGTTGGTATTAAACCAACATTCGTGCGTAATCTAAGCTATATGTCCCCTTCCTATAGTTATATTTTATTGGGTTACAATAGGTAACCCTAGGGTTTATCTTTGTCAAAACTTTGACTTCAGTTTCAAAACTCATGTTTATTTTCTTTTTAGAAAACTTAGATTTCAAAACTTAAAAATCCCTTTGAAAAGTCATAATTCTTGAGTTATATTCATAAAATACTTAAGGGTTGGAAACTGTCTTTGGAACAGCTTCCTTTGATTAAATTATTAGTGTATGTGCAGAAATATCATTTTCCTGCACTGTTTTATAAAATCCTGTGCAGGAATTTCCTGTTTCCTGCACAGTTGTTGAAATCTATTTTTTATTTAAAAATATAAATTGAATTTGAAAACGTTTTCTTCACGAAAGTTTTAGATCTCAAAAAATCCTAAAACTTTTGTGTTTTGCAAAAAACCTGATTCGGGCTCTAACTCCTTCGTTTTCTTTGTTGAATTCACCTGGCCGTGCATCAAGTCTGGGCACGGTCAGGCTCGGGTTTTTGTAAAAACCGAGGCCGTTGGAGCCTGATTTTGGAAAACTGCCCGCGTTTTCCACTAGCAAAAACTCTTCTCTACAACTTTCATGTTTTGAGTTTTTCCAAATTCAGCCTCTAAAGGGCTCAAAATTTGATTTTTCCAAAACTGGGCAGATTCTACCCAAGAATGGCAGTTTTGGGTTTAAAATTCATTTTAGGCCTAATACGTGCACCCTACCTCAACCGACTGCATCGGGAGCCTAAACAGTCATGCAATGTTTTTTTCTAACGTAAACTTTCCTTAAACACATTACCTATCCAACCCATGCAAACCATTATAAAAAAAATCACCCATTAGGGTTTGCATGGTTTAGGTTGCACAATTTGGTTCAAAAATCATTCTAGCTTGATTCTAGCAACCTAACATACATTTGTTCATCATTCTTGGCATATAAAGGGAACATATAACATATCCATCATCAAGCACATAAGCCATAAAAATCATGCAATCCTAGACATTTAATCATGCCAAAACCACACATAATTAACCAAACCACCCTAAATCTAAATCAAGCACATAATTGATTCTAACCCAGGCAAATAAATAACTTGAGCTTATGCTCTTACAAACCCTTGGGAAATACACTTAAATTTCTCAATTAAAACATAAATTGAGAAGCTTAAAGTGTTTTAAGGATTTACCTTGATTTGGCTCAAGATTAGGCTAGGTTTGATGCTAAATCTCCTTGCTCTTAGCCTCCACTTAGAGCCGGCCCCTCTTGGCTAGATTGACTCCAAATTTTTCCACCACTCTTGCACTAAAATCCGGCCACCACTGATGCCAAAAATCCGGCCAAAACAAATTTTTTTCACTTCCTTTCTTTCTCCCACACTAGAACCGGCCTTACCCACCAAATGGGTTTCAAAATTTTTTCAATCTTTTTGCTTGCTTCACACAAGAAATCCGGTTACCCTAAACTCAAATCACTCTTGGTTTTGCTTGATTTCTTCCTTGGATTGCTTCCTAAAGTTCGGATTTTTCTAGAGAAATTTTGGCAAAGTTTTGCTAGAGTTTTCATTTTTTGTGAATAATGCTCACCCCTATTTATAGGCAAATGGAAACTTTTTGAAATTGCAAAATAGTCCTTGAAGAAGCAAAATTTTGCACAATTTGGAGCATAGGTGGCCAGCCATGGATGGATCTAGAACCACGGAATTTTTTTCCAATTTTCATTAATTCATTAATTATGTCATAATGAAAAAGGTTGATGAGGTAAGCATCCTTAAGGGTTGTTTGGCTTATTCTTTAATATGCAGTCCAATTTTATGTTAACACAGATATTTTCAATACTGCTTTCTACTAAAAGCAGTATTTTACACTGAACTGCAGTCCAAAATTCATCTGTATAAAAATGGACTGTATAAAATTTTTCTTATTTCTTAAAGCCCTTTTGCCTTTTATTTCTACTTAATGTACTTGATTTTTCTATGGTGGTTTTAAGTCTTATTCATGCTATTTTGTACGCAATTACGGTTTTCGCAGTATTTTTCCATACTGCTTCGTCACATAACTGTATAGTCATCACTTTGACCATTTTAGTCAAACTTTGACTTTCTTGATCAACTTTGACTTTTCTTGGTCAAACTTTGACCAACATAAAATCATAGAATTTTCATCCCCTTTTTACTCAAAAGGTCATATGCTAATCTAAGCAATTATTTTTGAGTCTTATAAGATCATAAGAACTCATAAAATTAAACAAAAACCCTAATCGGGTTTCCTCATGGATACCTTTATGGTACAGTTTGAATTTCTATACAAGAAATCGAAATGTCGAAAAAACTAGGTATTACACCTTTTCCTTTTGTTCTTCCCAAACTGTCTGGAATTCTGGCCAGAATTACTAGTCTGGCCCTTCGAGAACGATTCCTGGTTCTGTCTGGGCTGTGACGGTTTCACTACCGTTCTTTCTTCTTTCCTAGCTTTAAATATCTGAGCCGTCGCCTCTTTATCCTGGTTAATCCAGTATTCTGCTCTCATAGCCCGACTTATACAGTCAGCTACAAGGGTTGGAGGGCTACTTCCGGCACTAACTTGCTTAGCAATATCCGTCCGAAACATCTTCATCATTGTCCTTACTTTCTCCGTTTCATTCGGCACAAGTTCCGGACATAAGTGGGCTAGCTGTTCAAACTTCTTGACAGCATCTAGTACCGACATCGACCCTGCTTTAAACTATTAAACTCATCTTGTTGAGCTGCAAGCATTTCCCTGTTGTAGTACATCATTCTAAACTCAGCTACAAAATCTTGCCAACTCATAGTCGCGACATCTCTGCGTATTTGGACTGTCATCCACCAATGTCGTGCATCCTTCTTAAGTGCAAAGGAAGCACAAAGAACCTTCTCCTGCTCTGTAAGTCCCATAAAATCCAAGATCACTTGGATGTCAATTAACCAATTATCAGCTTCAATCGGGTCCGTGGGTCCCTCAAACTCAGGCACCTCCATCCGCCTAAACCGTTCGTATAACAGATCCTCCCTAACTAAGGGTGGATTTGCTTGTATTCTAGCGGGTGCTAGCGGAACTCCTTGATAAACCTCTGGTACTTGAGGCGCTACTGGGGGTACGGGGTTCTCTTGAGGTGGAACTTCGTTAGTGCGGGGTATCTGGTTCAAATGGACCATCTATTCACGGAGCTGATTTGTTTCCTGCTGCTGTTCTTGCAATTGCTATTGCAAATTAGCTACTATATTTGCAAGATCCGGCTCTTGCGGAATTGGGTTTGCTCGTGTACGCGGACGTGACATCTTCTAATTTATATCTAATCACAAGAAAGATATTGTTAAACTTCAATCATCTCCTTGTTCATTCATATCTCATCATATCATATCATACCATATCATATCGTAATCATATCATATCATAACTTTATCATAAACTTGTCATAACTTATCATAACATAGCATCATCGTATCATATTAGAAATCTTATCGTATCATAACTTTATCATATACATTCATAATTAAACTTTGTTCTTTTGTACATTATACACAAAAGTACATCATTTTGGTACTATTATATACATATCTCATACACCCTATACTTACAATATACATATAATCAAAACTAAGATGGAAGTGGCTACCACTTAACCATCGTACATATGTACAATCCTACATCTAAGCTATCTATTCTGTTGTTACATCGGAGAATACGTCCCAATCCTCATCACCGAATAGAACTTCCTCCGGGTCATCCTCATTGTCATCTATATCTTCCTTTACATCTTCCTCATCTTCACTTTCTATGTTGATTACGGGAGGATCTTCAGGGGGCTCTGGGTTGTTCGGAAAATCTTCAAGATCCACATTGTCAGCATTTGCACCAACCTCTGCCTCCTGTGGAGGAATCTCTTGAAGTGGCATTGCCGAAATAGAGTCCTCTGGCAATAACGGACCCCAATGAAAGGGTGGTTCCTCTATACTGACATCGTCAACTGGCACTTGTCCATGGTCATCCATTAGGGCATCTGCCTGAATCATATGGGCTGTTAACTCGGCCTCCATAATATCATTTATCATATTTTCCAATGTTATCCCTACCATTGGTGTCTGAACAAATTCCTTGACTTCAGGAGGTAATCCATCTCTAGGCTACCTAAATCTGGAATGTGAGGCAACATGGCCTCCTGAAATCTTCTACAATAGTGGCCCATGGATTCATTATGATAAGCATGCCAATCAGCAGCATAACTAAGATATCGTCCAAAATTCATATCGTTGTAGATCTCTGGATCGCGGCAAGGCATGGCGGCATCCTCATCCAGTAAAGGGCCATAACGTGTAATAATTAAAGCACAAAAATCTTCCCACGAACCTCCTGGAATTGACGGCTCTCCTATAGTCCTCCACGAAAATCGAGCATCCACCACTAGACATCGGCTGGCTAGCGGGACTTGGAGATGTGCCGCAATGTGACAAATTTGGAATATTGATTCTATATCATGAAGCCAAGTTGCCAATGATACAGTTCGTCTAGTTCCGTCAAAAATTAGAGGTAGCATCCCATGAAACGCATAGGCAAAAGCACGATCTTCATCCATGACCCTTGGATCTATATCATGCGATTATACATAATAAATATACATTCACAAAGTATTCTTAACTTATAATGACTGTGGCGCTGGTAGGCATACTGTGAAACTGGAACGCAGGAACTCTTGCTCTGATACCAACTCTGTAATGACCCTCCTTACGTAGGCCGTTACCATACTTACTTACTTATTTAATAACATAACATGTGAAATTAGGGACTAAAATTGTAACGCCCCGACTTCCCACGCCGGGTCGTCACCTTACTTACATACTGAACTTAAACTTGCGGAAAATTTGGGGGGAAATTTTTTTTTCTTTTAAACTTTATTTTAAAACTTTCAACTTGAACTTCATCCTCAAACTCATACTTACTGATAGGTACTTACTCGAGTACCAAACTTTCAAACCCTCCTTGAAGGCCATTGAAATCAAATTGTAGACCAAACCCGACTTAATGCGGATTGGTACCACAAGAGGCAACTTGCTTGCCATACATACATAAACTTTGTCATTCATACTTTAAACATCATGAAAATATGAAAACCCTTTTTCATTACAACATATTTTATAGAATATATTTTTTTTAAAATCCGTGGCAGTGTCAATCCCACATTTCACAGTCCGCAGCACCAGCCTTCCACAGTATTGCATCAGAGATTGCTGGCAGGTTGCTTACCTACAGCATAGACGTAAGACGTGAGCTTTCGCTCAGCAAGTACAACTGTTACATCCGCGACGCACAACAGATATCATTATGCATGAACCAATTATGACCTCTTATGAATCAAATATGGATTCATAACTTAGCTTAGTTCTATTCCTTTACTTATCATGTGTGCTCGTACCGTGGTACATAGCCAAGGAATGGTTGAAGGCGGCAGTCCGTTTTAACTCAAACCATGAAACACAAAGTTTAACATGGAGTAGTTTAGGTAGCCATCCAATCCAACGCAAACCATGAACCATACCATTTAAACCCGCCTTTGTGGCAAGTCGGTACGACACAACATCTTACTTATCTTGTTCTTACCATGTGGTTTAACATTAGTGAACATGCTTCATGATGTCACAATATTACAACATATAACATAACATAACCTCATTCATAACATACCATAACATACCATAACATATCATACCATAATATTACATGACATAACATACCATAACATTACACGCCATAACATATCATCACATGCCATCACATACCATCACATTAGGCAAGTAACAGCAAAGGGCCTATGCTGTAGGCGGAGTTGTACTTACCTCTCTTGTTATGTCCTGCGCAATGCTGCTCCTGCTCTGAGTACAGCTGCAGGTTCTCTCCTGCTTGTTGAAGGACATAGGTGAGGTTCTAATTAGTATTGTGGAATGTTGGTGATCAACCAACATGCCTACATAATCCTAGTTGTATGTCCCCGATACTAGATGTCTTACTGGGTTACAAATAGTAACCCTATTATTTTAAAAACAACCCAATATGGATTAATATTTAAGAGGTTACGTTGGATACCCTCATGTGCTAAACCTTTATACATACCGTTAGGGTTAGGTTACCTTCCTAACCTTGTTACCTCAATTACCCTATATCTTAGCCCAATTTATTAATCTTGGTATCCTTTAGGGTTATCTTGACTAACCCTTAAGGTTAATTGTAGTCAAACTTTTGGTCAACCAAAGTCAACTTTTGGTCAACTAAGGTCAACTTTATACGGGTCAAACTTGAGCTTTAGGCTTTGGCCCAGTAACTCGGATATCACTTCCGTTTATTACCCGTAATCATCATGCTTACCCAATTTGGTTAAAAAAATCCATTTTCCATTTCTTTGGAAACTTGGGTAAATTAACCTCAAAAATCTTTTACTTAACTCATAAAATTCATATTTTTGAAATAGGTTTTTGTAAAATCATTTAGGTCTGGAAACTGCCTTTGGAACAGTTTCCCTAGTCAAAACAGTGGTTTTGGGGAAAGATACAATTTTTCCGAACTGTTTTTAGAAAATCCTGTGCAGGAATTTCTTGTTCCCTGCACAGTCTTTATAAAACCGTGTCAGTTTAAAGATCCATTCCGATTTTGAAAAAGTTGTCTTCACGAAGGTTGTAGCTCTCAAAAAATCCTAAAACTTTCGTGTTTTGAGAAAAATCCAGTTCTGCTTGTATTCTTGTCAGTTTTAATTTGAATCTGACTGGTCGTGTAAACTAGGTCTGGGCAGACTAGTCTCGGTTTTCTGTAAAAACAGAGGCCATTGGAGCCTCAATTTGGGGAACTGTCCACGCCGCTCCCTAGGAAAAACCCTTCTGAACAACTTTCATGTTTTACGTTTCACCCAGTTCGGCCTCTAAAAGCCTTAAATTTCCACTTTCCCGAAACTAGCCAGTTTGGAATCCGAATTGGCAGTTTCGGTTGTTAAGTCCGGTTTACGTCCTATTTCGCGGATTCTAACTCGACCGCCCGCAGCGGGAGCCTAATATCAGTCATGCAGCGCTTTCTAATGTAAAACATTCATCCATGCAAGGCAAAACCCTTGGGTGTTCTTGCACCAAACTAGGTTTTGCAAAACATTTGATTTGCATCACCATTCATCAATCAAGCTTCTAATCTAGCTCAAACATAAACATGCATGACCTATAACTTTTTAGGCATATTGGGAACATATCACAAACACCTTATGTGCATGCATGCAATCTTAATAATCATGCAAGCATACTTATCAAATCATGCACCATAATCATAATTGAGACCTTAGTACCCTAATCAAGCACATAATCAAGCACAAAACTTATTGCATGGCATAAGAAAATGAGCTTATGCTCTTACATCCCAAACATGGAAATACACTTAAATTTCCCAAATTTAAGCTCAAATTAAAAAGGTTTAGGGCCAAGGGTTTACCTCTAGAGCTTGGATGTTGGTTCACAAGCTTGGATTCCAACTTTTTCCTCACTCCCCCTTGGCTGCCATTGCAGCCGATTCTCCTCCCCCAAATGGGTTCCAATTTTCGGCCATTCCTCATGAAAAACAACCACATGAGTATCTAGTTTCAAGCTCAATAGAAAAACTTAAGGGTTTTAGAGATTTACCTAGATCAATCCAAGAGGTTGGTATGATTGATTCCAACTTTTCTCTCCCTTTTTCCTTGGCTCCACACAACCGGCCTCCCCTCCAATTGGGGTTCCAAAAATTTTGGCCAATTAAATTGAGCCTCGCACACTCACACAAGGTCTGGCCATTACCAAAAATCCAGCCAACCAATTTTTTTTCTCTTCCTAGGGTCGGTTTTAGAGAGAAAATGGGTATGGGAGAATTTTGCCATAGTTTGGCTTGTTTTCCCAATTTTTCCCTCAAAAATCCGCCCCCCTTCACCCCTATTTATAGCTGATTTTGAACTTTCAAAATTGCTAAAAAGTCCTTGAATTTGGATTTAATTACTTTTCCAAAATTGCACTTTAGTCCTTGAAGCAAAAATATTTGCACTTTGACCCCTACAAGTGTTGGCCGGCCATTGCATGCCTTGGATCCCAAGTTTTGCTTACCTCATCATGATGACATCATCTTGATGACATCATGTGCTTACCTCATGCTTACATCATTATATTTTTCAAAATTACACTTTTGCCCCCAAAAGACAAAATATTTACATTTTTACCCCTTAGGTGGCCGGCCATTATAGTGCTTAGGTGGCAAAGATTTCTTTCCATAATTTCCTTAAATCAAAATGATGTCATAATTCCAAAATAGGGTGACATCATCATAAGGCCTTGTTTGGTTTTTTCCTTAAAATGCAGTCTATTTTCTTGCTAACACAGATATTTACAATACTGTGTTCACTAATACATAGTATAATTCAGTACTGTTATACTTGACTACAGTCTAAAATTTATCTGCGTAAAAATGGACTGTAAAAAAATTTTCTTCTTATTTCCGAAAGTCATTAGGACTTTGATATCCAACTTAGTGTGCTTGATTTTTCTAGGGTGGTCTCTTAGCTTATTCCAACTATCTTGTCCAAAAAGACAATTTTCGCAGTATATTTCTCATACTGCTTATCCCATTACTGTATAGTCATACCTTTGACTTTTTGGTCAACTTTGACTTTCTTGGTCAAACTTTGACCAACATGGAATCATGAAATTTTATCATGCCATTTTCCTTAAAATGCCTTAGACTAGGCTCAGTAATTTATCGTTGAGTCTCGTAGCTAATTAACCGAGAACTCAAACTTATACCGATATTCTATTCCAAACATGAGCTAGACTTAAGTTTTCCTCATTTAAAGGAAATCTAGAGTCATAAAAATTCGGGTTATTACAAAAAATTTTTTCTTTCAAACAACAAATTGAAACTGAAATCTGTCTCAGTATATACTTACATATATCTACATATACTTGCTTACTTCATTGCTTACTTTAGTACAAAAGTATTAAACTTAAATACAATATATTTAAGTAAATAACAATATAATATAACAAAACGTGTAGTAGCTCCCAGCCCATAGTTTCACAGTTTCGCACTATCATGCTCCACTGCCTTGTATCACATATTGCTTATAGATTGCTTACCTACAACATAAACATAAGTTATGAGCTTTCGCTCAGCAAGTACAACTATTTAATCCGCAAAACACTTCATAAAACGTAATGCATGAATTACTTATGCTTTCATTATGCTTTCTTATCTTAACATAATTTTTTGGGCCCTTACATAACATAAGTGTACGTACCGTGGTGCGCAGCCATGGAATGGTTGGGGCGGCCAGCCCTATCCAACTCAAACCATAGACCAAACCCGTCCTAGTGCAGGTCGGTACGACACAAGAAAACTTGCTTACCATCAAACTTTAAAACATATTTGAAAACTATTTCATATTTGAAAACATTACATATTTATAAACAGTTTCTTACTTGAAACTGGGTTCTTATTCTTACCAAATAATTTATCATTAGTGAGCATGTATCATGATGCCACAATAATAAAGCATAAATCATCTACACTTCAACATATATGCATGAGCTTGAAAACCTACAAGCAGTAAAAACATTTTTCACTTATACTGTAGGCGGAGTTGTACTTACAGGTTATGCTAACTCCCGAGTTTTGGTTCCGCCAATACAATATCAGGTTATCTTCCTGTTCCCAAAACAAAATCATTAGATAAGAATCATCTTATCTTATTATGAATCATATCATTTAATGTTGATATCAAACCAACATCCATAAAGAACCCTAATTTCAAACCTTGAATTCAAAGCTCAACATATAACATTTACTTCTAAATAACTTTGGTAGCCTTTCTGATTACTTCTATCTTTCGTTAATTACCATATTACTTAGCTTAATTTTATTTTTTCCATAAACCCTAGTTTAATAAAACTTAAGCCCCTTTTTAAACTGTTTTTAGGAAAATTGTAATTAATTAAACAAAAATAGTAAAACCGTAAAGTTCTAAAAACTATTTTTGAAACTAGTCCTATAAATTTGGTTATCATTGCATGTGCAGGATTAACTTGTTCATACACTGTTTTGAAAATCCTGTGCAGGAATTTTCCGTACCCTGCACAGTTTTGGGAATTTAGTTTTCTCTTTAAAATCTGTTTTGAATTTGAAAAATTTTTCTTCATAAAAGTTGTAGATCTCGAAGTATCCTACAACTTTTGTTTTTAACTCAAAACTCAGTTCTGCCTTTAACCTATCCATATTCCTCGTTGAATCTGCCTGACCATGAACACTTGCCTGTTTTGACCAGGCTTGGGTTTTGATAAAAACAGAGGCCTTTGGAGCCTTATTTTTAAAAACTGTCCATGTAGCCCCCTAGAATTTTCCATTTCCTACAACTTCGTAGTTTTGATTTTTCTCAAATTCGGCCTCTAAGGGCCTCAAAATTCTATTTCCAGATTACTGCCCAGTTTTAATCCGAAACTGGCAGTTTTCGTTTTGGTTGGTTCTTACATAAAATTATGCGTACACTACCTCGAACGGTTAAAACCATGAGCCTATGTCAAGCATACAGAGCGTTTTATAATGTTTTCATAATCATAAATTTATTTCTTAACCATATAACTTCTTTACAAACCCAAATGGTAATCTATACCAAAATAGAGTTTTTAGGGTTTTCTTGAACCCTAATTGCAACATCCATCACCGTTTTCATGCTTAGTCATAAAGCATCCTCTTTGAGCATGTGAGGACATATAGCACACAAATAGTAGGCATTCACATAGCCAACTAACCTCTAACTCAAATTATCATAAACTTACACCAAACCCTAATTAGAGATTAGCAATCCTAATCAAGCACATACAAGCACTTAACAAAACCCTAGTGCATGAAACTTAAAAGTGAGCTCAAACTCTACATTCCCAACATAAAAATACACTTAAATCTTGAACCAAAACTTAATTAAAGAACTAGAGGTTGGAGAGGATTACCTCAAGATTCAAGAGAATGAATCTACCCTCGGTTGAAAGTTTTCTTCTCACTCTCTCAACCCAAATCCGAACTCTTTCTCACTCTCACTTTTCTTTCTTTCTTTGGCTCGGCTCTTAGGGAGAAGAACTAAGGAATGAGCTGCAAACTTTAGGGTTCACTAAACATTCACAAATGAACCCACCTCTACCTATTTATAGGTGAGATAACTTTTTCTTCTAAAATTGCATGAAGGTCTTCAAGGGAAAAATTTTTGCTCATAGACCCCATGTGGTGGCCGGCCATCTAGGGCCACGTGGAGAGGTATGCTAACTCAAGCTCAAGACTTAGCCAAGTAAGCAAGGCTTGTATGCTTACTCACCAAACCTAGAAGCATGATGTGTCAACTTCAAATTTTCTTATGAAATTCTTATTTCCACAATTGCATATTGGTCCTTAAGAGCACAATATTTGCTCATAGAACCACTAAGGTGGCCGGCCATAGTGCCACGTGGAAGATCATACATAGCCAAGCAAGCAAGACTAGGGTGCTTGCTCATCAAGGCTACAAGCATGACATGTCCATTCCTTGTGATGGCCGGCCATATGTGGAGGGTTATGCTTGCTCTAGCTAGCCAAGTAAGCAAGGCTAAGGGCTTGCTCACTAAAGCTAGAAGCACACTTGTCAGGCTCTCAATAAAATAGGGTAATTTGTTATTTCTAAATTGCATATTGGTCCTCAAGAGTAAAATATTTACTCATAGAACCAATGTGGTGGCCGGCCATTTAGGGGTCATGTGGAAGGACTTAGCCAACAAAGCAAGGCTAGTGTGCTTAGTCACTAAGCCTAGAAGCATGACATGTCAATTTCTCCAATTTTTAGTGAAATTATTATTTCCACACTTGCATATGGATCCTTAAGAGCACAATATTTGCTCATTGATCACATGAGGTGGCCGGCCATCTAGGGGTGCTTAGTGGCCAAGTAATATTTTCAACATTCATCCATTTTTATCATAGTATGAGGTGTCATTCCCTTAAACCCTGTTTGGCTCTCTTCCTTAATGCAGTCCTAATTTCATACTAATACAGATATTATAAACACTGTTTTATTCATACTTTCGGTCATTTTGATTAAACGTTGACCGACATAGGATCGTAAACCCTAGTTTCGCCTTTTTAAATAAAAGGCTTCATACTCGTATACATAAACTATTATCGAGTCTTATAACATTACAAGAACTCAATAATATTCTGATAAATCAGATCAAGCATTTCACATAAACATACATATTACAAACTTTGATTCCCTAAAAAGTAAATCATAAATTTGTAAAAAGGTTAGTTATTACAAGATATACAAATAACTTAAAACGAAATGCGTAGCGGTCTCCATCCCAAGTTTCACATCTTGCCATGCTAAGCCCCACCGTCTTACATCAAGGATTGCCAATAGGTTGCTTACCTACAGCATAGACATAAGTTATGAGCTTTCGCTCAGCAAGTACAACTATAAACCCGCAAAACAAAACTTAATAAAGCAATGCATGGCCAATTATGCTTCATTATGCTTTCTTAGGTTAGCATATCTTTGGGCCCCTTACTTAACATAAGTGTACGTACCGTGGCATGCAGCTATGGAGTGGTTGGGGCGACCAGTCCAATCCAACTCAAACCATGGACCAAACCCAACTTAAGAGCGGGTCGGTACGACACTAGGCAACTTGCTTGTCAAACATATTTGAAAACTTACTTTAAATCCTTAAGATTTATTCTTGTCTTAAAACATATTTAAGAAACCATTTCATACTTGAACTTGGTCTTAGTCTTACCATAAGAATTAGTGAACGTGCTTCATGATGTCACATAATAAATCATAAATCATATACATCACATAAATGCATAAGTTTTAAACAAAACATGCAAGTAGCAAAACAATTTGCCTATGCTGTAGGTGGAGTTGTACTTACTGGTTAGGCTACGTCCTGTGTTTTGTTGCTCCAAATCAGGTTACAACAACAGGTTACTTCCCTGTTTTCAAAAAGGACGTAAGATAAGGGTCATCTTATCTTGTCATAAATCAATGCATTTAAAGCTGGTATCCTTAACCAGCATTCCATAGTAATCCTAGTTGTATGTCCCCCACACACACTATCATAACAACTCATTGGGTTACTTAGTGTAACCCTAGGGCACATAACCCAATTTATATCAAACAATATCTTGTTTGATTACTTAATGAACTTCGGGTTTAAGGCCCCATTTGAATTTAGTATCTTATTGGGTTACTATTGGGTAACCATGGGCTTTAGGCCCAAACTAATAACTTGGTAACCTATCTGGTTACTAATAGTCATCATCTTGTTACTATGCTTTTAAAATAATTTGGGACCGAATAAGTTTAGTAACCTATCCGATGACCATTTATCTTACTATGGTTACCCTGTTATTTGGCCCAATTCATTTATTCCTTATTCCTTACTAAACTTGGTTTAATTAACTATTTAATAAACTGTTCTTATAAAACTATCCAAGTCTGGAGGAATCTGCTGAAAATAGTTCCATTAATCCGATTATCAGTGTATGTGCCGGATTGTCCTCTTCCTGCGCTATTTTGAAAATCCTGTACAGGAATTTCCTGTTTTCTGCATAGTTTTTAGAATCCAGGTTTTATCTTGAAATCCGTTTCGAATTTGAAAAACTTTTCTATCAAAAGTTTTAGATCTTGAAAAATCCTACAACTTTCATTCTTTGGCCGAAACCCAGTTCTGCCTCTAACCTACTCATTGTCTTTGTTGAACCTGCCTGGCCGTGCACAGGGTCTGGGCATGACCAGGTTCGGATTTTAGTGAAAACAGAGGCCATTAGAGCCTTATTTTTAAAAACTGTTTCATGTTACCACCCTAGAATTTTCCATTTTCTACAACTTTGCAGTTTTAACTTTCATCAAATTCGGCCTCTAAAGGCCTCCAAATCTGGTTTCCAGATTACTGCCCAGTCTTGATCCGAGACTGGCAGTTTTTGTTTCAATTGTTTCTTACTTAAAATTACGCACACACTACCTCGAACGGTTAAAACCGTGAGCCTACATCAAGCATGCAGTACGTTTCCTAATGTTTCCATTGCCATACATTCATTTTCATTCATAAAATCATTCATACAACCCATATGGTATTCAATACCAAATTAGGGTTTTAGGGTTAAATTCTTACCCTCCTTGCATCTTACATCAACATTCACATAACCAATCACACCATACATCTTCTTGAGTGTGTGGGGACATACTACTAACATCTACTAAGTATTCATACATACCATACATATTCTAACACATAAAATCATAAACATACACCAAACCATAAATCAAAACCACAAACCCTAATCAAGCACAAATCTATGCTATTGCATAAAAATAAAATGAGCTTATGCTCTTATATACCCACATGAAATACACATAAATCTTGAATCAAGACCTAATTGGATAACTTAAGGGTTTTAGAAGGATACCTCTAAGCTTGGAGGTTGGTTCTAAGCCTTGAATCAAACTTTTGTTCTTGTTTTGATTCCTCAAAAATCCGACCACTTCTTCTCTTTCTCTCTTTCTTTTTTTTTTTTTTTCTTTCCCTTCTCTTTGGGGTTCGGTTTTAAGGAGTAGAGAAGGTGAGGTGAGAGTGAGCCATAGTTTTGGGGTAGTTTCACATAAAATGATCCAAAAACCCACCCCCCATCACCTATTTATAGGTGAAAAATATTTTCTTTTTGGATTTATTTTTATTTCCAAAATTGCATATTAGTACTTAAGAGCAAAATATTTGCTCCATACCCCTAGGAGGTGGCCGGCCATTGAGGTTATTTAGAGGCCAAATAGCTAATTCTTTCCTTAATTTTCTAAAACTCCATAAATCATGTAATTATCAAATGGATGAGGTGTCCTCCCATTTAGGCCTTGTTTGGCTTTCTTCCTTAAATACAGTCAATTTTCATACTAATGCAGATATTACAAATACTGCTTTCACTAATAACAGTATTGTCATACTAGACTTGTCACGCCCCGACCTACGTAGGGCAGTGACACCGTGCTTACTTAACTTAATTCTTAATTCAAATACCTTAAACTTACTGAAAATTCCATAGTATTTTTACTTAATTCTTAATTCAAATAACTTAATTCTTAATTATATTTTTCTTTTTAAACTTTATTTTTAAACTTAACTTAAAACTCGACTTAGTCTCATACTTATACTCATACTTAAAACTTAACTTATCCTCATACATACTTATATGTACTCACTCGAATACCGAGCTTTCACATCTCATTTGAAAGCTATCATATCAAACAGTGGACCAAACCCGACCTAGTGCGGATCGGTATTGTAAGAACTCGAAATTTCGATGAACTTATGATTTCCTTAGAAATAAGGAAAATCTAAGATTTTATTATGTATGTCGATATAAAGCTCATGATCTGAGTAAATATCAGAATATGTTTGAGTTCTCGTTTAATTAGCTACGAGACTCAATAATAGTTTGTTTTGTCAAGAACGGGGCCTTTAGAGGAAAAAGGATAAAATAGGAATTTATAATTTTCTTTGGGTCAACTTTGACTAAGGTTGACTTTAGGTTGACCATGGTTGACTTTTGGTTTGACTGAGACGGTACTGCAGTGTAATCAACAGTATGGAAATTATACTGCGGAAAACCCTCATTTCAGTCAAATAAGCTATAAGACCACCCTAGAAAAATCAAGCACATTAGTTAGAACAATATGGATTATATAGTTTCAAGTTCTAAGAAAAATCCATACGCAGTCCAATTTTTACGCAGATGAACTCTGGACTGTAATTTAGTGAAACAGTACTGTTTTAAGTGAAAACAGTATTTGTAAAATCCTTATTAGTATGATTATGGACTGCATTGGTGGAGGAAAATCAAATGGAGCCTTAATTAGGAGGACACCAATTGGATTAATTGGATTTTTGAAATTATGGAAAGTAAGATTTAAGTATGAATTATGGTTGAAAAATTGGCCAACAAATCACATTGAATGGCCGGCCACTCTAAGGACTTAGGGGAGGCAAATATGTTTGCTTTGGTGAGGTAAGCTTGGTGATGTAATCTTGATGAGGTAGGCATGGTGAGGTAAGCAACCAATTAGCTTGGTGAGCAAGAAAATTTTGGTTCACACACATGGCATGGCATGACCGGTGGAAGGTGGATAGGAAAGCCTTGGTGAACAAGCAAAATTTTTGGTTCATGCACTAGTATGGCCGGTGGACATTGAAAGCCTTGGTGAGCAAGTTTTGCTTTTGTGATGCAAGCAAGATGATGTCATCATGGTGATGTCATCAAGATGAGGTAAGCAAGTAGTAGCTTGTTGAACAAGCCATTCTTGGTTCACACCCTAGAATGGCCGGTTGTTAGAAGCCTTGGAGAGCAAGCCATTTGCTTGGCTCACATTCTTCCACAATTCCAAGCTAATGGCCGGCCACCTAGGAGGGTGTTTGGGCAAATATTTTGCTCATTAAACCCTTATGTGCAATTAAGGAAACCTTAAGTTTCACCTATAAATAGGAGGGTTGGTTCACAAATTTTGGACATCAAGGAGAACCCGAAACTCTGCCAAAATTTCCACCTATTTTCTCTCCCCCTCACCTAAAGGCCGAACCCATGGAAGAAAAAAAAAAAAGAGAGAGGTTGGCCGGATTTTAGAAAAGAATAGGTAGGGAAAATTCGGATCCAAGTTTGAGATTTCATCTCTAAGATTTAAGGGGTAATCTTCTCAAATCCCTAAGTCTTTTTATTAAGTTTTGATTCAAGGTTTTATGTGTATTTTCAGTGGGTTTTGTAAGAGCTTAAGCTCATTTATTTTCATGCAAAAGTTTAGTATGTGCTTGATTAGGGTTATGGTAAGCTAGATCTATGTTGTGGTAGCTAGATCTAGGTTTTTATTTATGTGTTATGATGATAAGTTTTTATGTTAGACACGCTGCATGTTTGTCGTAGGCTCACGGTTGCGACCGTTTGAGGTAGTGTGCGTGTAGATTTTTCGTAAAAACGGATTTCAAGCAAAACTGCCAGTTTCGGGTAAAACTGGGCAGCTTACGGGAAAACGAAATTTGAGGCCTTTAGAGGTCGAATTAGAGGAAACTTAAAACATGAAAGTTGTTCAGAAGAGTTTGTCCTAGTGGGCAACGCGGACAGTTTTCCAAAATAAGGCTCTGAAGGCCTCTATTTTTATGAAAATCCGAGACCTAGTCTGCCCAGACCCTATGCACGGCCAGCCGGTTTCAACCAAGAAAATGAGCAAGTTAAATGCAGAATTAGGTTTTGTGTAAAACATGAAAGTTTTAGAATATTTCAAGATCTACAACTTTCATGAAGAAATATTTTTCTAATTCCAAATATATTTTAAAGTAAAAATTAGATTCCTAAAACCGTACAGGAATCAAGAAATTCCTACACAGGATTTTAAGAAAACAGTGCAAAAACAAGAAATCCCTACTCATGCACTGACACTTGAATTAAGAAACTGTTTTCAAGAATTGAACAAGTTTTCTGAATAAAAGAAATAACTGAATTATGCTAAATAATATGGTAACCAAGTGGGATACCACTATTGGGTCTTAGTAACCCAATAGGATACATTAGCCTATTTATGTTTGGGCTCATACCCAGGGTTACTAGTAGTAACCTAAAAGGATACTATTTAAGTATAACTGATCAAGTTTTGTATAAGTAATCAAACAAGATATTGTTTGATTGTTATTAGGTCAGGTGCCCTAAGGTTACATTTGGTAACCGAATAGGATACCAACTTTTAAGGATTATGATTTATGGTAAGATAGAATATGACTGATTCTTATCTTACACCCTGTTAGGAAAACGGGAATATGTGCTATGTTTGGCGATAACTAAGAGCGTAGGACAACAGGTAAGTACAACTCCGCCTACAGCATGAACAAAACGGTTTTGTTGCATGGCATGTTTTTGAGAAATCATGTATTGATTTACATGATTTATATATGTTTATATTATGATGCATATGCTATGATAAGTTTAAGTTATGCTATGAAGTTATGTTATGATAAGCTTATGTTATAATAAGTTATGCTATGAAGTTATGTTATGATAAGTTTATGCTATGATGTATGTTATGTTACGAAATTGATGTTATGATAAGCTTATGTTATAATAAGTTATGCTATGAAGTTATGTTATGATAAGTTTATACTATGATGTATGTTATGTTACGAAGTTTATGTTATGATAAGCTTATGCTATAAAGTTATGCTATGAAGCTTATGTTATGATGTTATGCTATGAAGTTATGTTATGATATGTTATGTTATAGTAAGTTATGTTATGATGTATTATGTTATGATGTATTATGCTAGAAGGTTTTAAGTTATGATTGAGATTATTTTATATTGTATGTTTGGATACGTGACATCATGAAGCATGTTCACGAATATTAAATCACATGATAAGAATAAGTTAAGTCATGAGATAGGAAGACAAGTTAATGTTATGGTGTCATACCGACTTGCCACGAGGGCGGGTTTAAATGGTTTTAGTCTATGGTTTGAATTGGATTGGACTGGCTGCCCCAATCACTCTATGTAAACGATTAGTTTCATGGTTTGACTTGGTTTGGACTGGCCGCCTCCAACCACTCCATGGATATGTACCCCGGTACGTGCACACATGACATGACATGTAAGGGAAGTGAACCAAGTTAATGAAAGCATAATTGATTTATAAAGAAAACATAATCGGTTCATGCATTCTTACACGTAAAATGTTTTGCGGATCGAATATTGTACTTACTGGGCATTAGCTCATTACTTACGTTCATGCTATAGGTAAGCAACCTAACGGCAGTACTTGATGCAATACTGTGGAGAGTTGGTGCTGCGGACTGTGAAATGTGGAATGAACACCGCCACGGGTTTTGGAAAATATGTTTTTGTAAAATACGTTTGTAAAATGTGTTTTGTTATGTTTAAGAAAAGTTTCAAGTATGTATGGCAAGCAAGTTGCCTCGTGTTGTACCGATCCGCACTAGGTCGGGTCTAGTCCACGATCTTGGTACTCAGGTGAGTACATATGAATATGTGTGAAGATAAGTTAAGTTTTATGTACGAAAAAAAAAATATGAGACTAAGCCAAGTTTAAGTTTGAGAGTAAAAGAGTTTTAAAATAAAGTTTAAAAGAAAGAAAAAAAATTTTACTCTAGCATTTTCAGTAAATTAAGTTAAGTAAGTAACGTAACGACCCCCATTCGCGTGGTCGGTCCTACGTGGGTGGTCGGGGCGTTACAGGTATGACACGAGGCAACTTATTGCCATCATATTTGAAACTTTTCCTTATCCATACCATTACTTCATTATAACATAACATAAACACATTTACAATGTAATAACTAAATTTTTCAACGTTACGATTTCTTGTAGAGAAATTTGAGTTGTACCATGAAGGTATTTATGAAGAAGCAGATTAGGGTTTTTATTCAATTGTGTGAGTTCTTATGACCCTATAAGACTCAATAATGAATTGCTTAGTCAAGCAAATAGCCTTTTTGGGTGAAAAGGAAGAATAAAAAAAATCCATGATTTCATGTTGGTCAAAGCTTGACCGAAAACGTCAAAGTTGGCCCAAAAAAAAAAAAAAAGTCAAAGATTGACTGGAAAGGTCAAATGTGTGATAATACTGTGATATGTTAAGCAGTATGGGAAATATTGTAACGCCCCGAACATCTACGTAGGGCCGACTACGTAAACGTGGGCCGTTACTTTACTTGCTTAACTTATTTCTTGGTTAACATAAACCTTATGGCGACCCACTATATGTGGCCGCTACTTCATACTTAACATACTCTTGTATTTTATGAAAATACGGAAATGAATTTTTTTTTTTTTTTACACATTCAAATAAAAAGACATACATACACCTTACACATAACTCAAGTCTTTAAACCTCATACATATAGCGTAACAAAATTTATTCATATATATATCTTTTTTTTTTTTTTTTTTACAAGAGCTTGCGGAAATCTGCGTAGTGGTATCCCACACCGCCCTTTACTTGCTGCATCGTCTCCATGGCCCACCAAGTAAAGCTGCAGGCATCTTACCTACAGTATGAAATATACTGATGAGCTTTCGCCCAGCAAGTACAAACATAATCTCACAAAAACATGACAAATATCGTGCATTTATGCATGAACCGATTATGATCAATTATATGTCTTTTATGATCAATTATGGACTTGAATTTATTATCTTGCTTAACATATGGGCCCCTTGTGTACGTACCAAAAGCGCGCAATCCTCAGAACGTCAGGGTTTGCAAGGCCCTTAATAATTCTGGAAATCATAAACATAACCCTTCACGATCTAGCGGAAGGTTGATTATCATTATACGCTCACGTATTATCGAGAGGTTAATAATCATAAACTTAAAACATGTATCCTCCATCTAGTGGGAGGTTGGTACGATACCTTGCTTGACTTGGTTTAGTCTTAGTCTTGTATATTCCAAGGCTAAGAATCTTTAATTGTGATCTTATTAATCATGATGCACATGGGACATAAACATGGCATAACCATAAATCATGGCATAATTTGATACATCATGTCTTATCATGACTTAACATAGCTTAACATAGCTTCACATGACATGGCATAGCATAGCATGGCATAACATTGGATAGTATGGCATAACATGGCATACATGGAACATGTCATATATTTGAAAATAGCTTACTATTTTTCATACTGTATGTGAGGTTTGTACTTACCTGATGTCTTATGCTCTTGTCCTAACGTACGATAAGATGAAGTAAAGGGTTATATTCCTGTCTCAAAAAAGACGTAATATAAGAATCATCCTATCTTATTATAGATCATAATCATTAAATATTAGTATCCTAACCAACATCCATGAGTAACCCTAGTTATATGCCCCCCTACATTACTTTATGATAACTTGTTTGGTTACTTAAAGTAACCTTGGGTACTAGGCCCAATCACACTTGAATAGTGCTTAACATCTTATTAGGTTACTATATGTAACCCTGGGTCTAGGCCCAAATTATATCTGGATTAAAACCCTATTGACTTGCTGAGGCCCAGTCACTTTTAAAATCGTACCCCATTAGGTTACTGTTGGTAACCATGGGTTTTAGGCCCAACTCAAGAGCTTTGGTTCTCTTATGTGCTTACCTAAGAAATTTTGGCCCAATAGAATTGGTAACCTTCTCGGTTACTATTTGTCCTATAGTTGTTTACCATAGGACTGGGCTTATCTTATTTATTTTTATCCTTGTTTGATAAATTTGAATCCCTCTTTTAAAAACTGCTTAAAATAGTCCATAAACTTTAATTATCAGCGCATGTGCAGGAATTGCCTGTGCATGCACTGTTTTGAAAATCCTGTGCAGGAATTTCTTATTTCCTGCCCAGTTTTTAAGATTCAGTTCCATTTTAAAATCTGTCTGGATTTTGAAAAAGTTTTCTTCATAAAAGTTTTAGATCTTGAAAAACCCTACAAGTTTCATATTTTTGCTTAAAATCCTTTAACTTATACTTTTTCCTCGTTGAATCTGCCTGGCCGTGCACATGGGTCTGGGTGGTCCAGGCTCTGGTTTTTGTAAAAACGAAGGCCTTTTGGGCCTTATTTTTAAAAACTGTCCACTTTGTCCCCTAGTATTTTCCATTTCCTGCAACTTTGTAGTTTTGACTTTTCTTAAATTCAGCCTTTAAAGGCCTCAAAATACCGTTTCCAGATCACTGCTCAGTTTTCACCCGAACTGGCAGTTTTGGTTTCGGTTGATTCTTACGTAAAATTACGCACACCCTACCTCAAACGGTCGCAACCGTGAGCCTATATCACGCATGCAGCATATAATCTAACATTCTCATGATCATTCATTCATTTTCAAACATTCAATCATTTACTCAAACCCGTTTGGTGATTTTCACCAAACTTGGTTTTCTAGGGTTTTCTTGAACCCTAATTCATCATACAAGCATTTAATAACATAATCATTCATTCAACCTCATTCTTAAGCATATGGGGACATATAACAAACATATTCTAGGCATTCATGCATACATCATATAAACATACATTAAACTATAAATCAAAACCACCAAACCTCTAATCAAGCACAAATCTAAGCTATACACATAAATCTTGAACTATGCATAAATCTTGAATCAAACTAAAATAAGGAGCTTAGAGGGTGAAGAGGATTACCTCAAGATCCAAGAAAATGGATCTACCCTTGGATTGGGAGAATTTTCCCTCCTTGCTTCCTTCTACAAAATCCGAACCTCACCATTTTTTTTCTTTCAATTTTTTTTCGGTTTCTAGGGGAGGGAGAGAGTGTGGAGATATTTTGGC
This sequence comes from Ficus hirta, assembly GCA_038430175.1. Taxonomy (NCBI): domain Eukaryota; kingdom Viridiplantae; phylum Streptophyta; class Magnoliopsida; order Rosales; family Moraceae; genus Ficus; species Ficus hirta. The sequence continues at coordinate 17,333,277 of CM076585.1, read as the reverse complement.
ATGGTTTTGGGATATTTTCTCATTTTTGTGAACAAAATGAGCCCCCCCCCCCCCAATCACCTATTTATAGGTGAAAAAATAATTTAATTTTGGATTTATTTTTAATCCAAAAATTACATAATAGCCCTTAAGAGAAAAATATTTGCCCATTGGTCCTTGGGACAAAAATATTTGCTCATCTACCCTCTTAGGTGGCCGGCCATTCACTTGGAGAGCAAGGAAATTCTCTTGCTTACATCATCATGCTTGCATCATCATGACATCATCAAGCTTACATCATCATGACATCATCATGCTTACATCATCAAGCTTACAACATCATAACATCATCATTACTTACTTTTCTAAAAATTACACTTTGGCCTCTAAGGACAAAATATTTGCACTTTAGTCCCTGTGAGGTGGCCGGCCATGGTGGAGCCACTTGGCTTCCAATCCATGCATAATCATCTACTTGATTCTAAAAATCCATAAATATAATTATGCAGTCCATTTTCCTACTAACTCAGATAATATTAATACTGTTTTTACTAAAAACAGTATTATCATACTGGACTATGGTCCAAAATTCATCTACGTAAAATTGGACTTCGTATAGGATTTTCTTAGGACTTGAAACTATTTAGTCCATATTGTTCTAAATATTGTGCTTGATTATTCTAGAGCAATCTCATACCTTATTCTTACTTCTTCATCCGTAATGACGGTTTTCCACAGTATAATTCCTATACTGTTGATTATCCTGCAATTCCGTCTTAGTCAAACCTAAGGTCAACGTGGTCAAACTTTGACCGAAATAAAAATCATAAATTCCTATTATGCCATTTTCTCAAAAGGCCTCATGCTTGATTAAGCAACTATTTCTGAGTCTCGTAGCTAATAAACCGAGGACTCAAATATATACTGATATTCAACTTTGACCATAAGTTTCATATCTACATACATGGTTCAGACTTAGATTCTCTTTGTATCTAAGGAAATCACAAGTCATCAAAATTTCGGGTTATTACATTCTACCCTCCTTAAACAAATTTCGTCCTCGAAAATTAGAATGATTATAGGTGGCTTTTCTTTAAATCCATCATAAATCCATAGTAATTTGTTCTCATTTTGATAACTTAATGAGATCAGGTCTCTTATATAGAACCATAATCTTCTTTCATGTCATCATAATTTCATATCTTCATTTCCTATCATCATTCTTTCATATTGTCATCATACTTTCATAACTTTCATACTTACATCATGCTTTCATATATTCATACTTTCATCATACAGACTTTCATACTTTCATACTGCATCACAAGAACTGTCTACATAAAATCTCTTAGCAAGTATATCATATAACTTGCCATATTTGAAAAGCATATCATATTATACTTTTCTTTAACTTTAATTGAGGGCTCAGCGAATATATCATATTTAAGATATTTTTCTTTAAATTTGAAAAGTCTGAGGACCCTCTAGTGCACTGTTAATCTCATGCTATTAGAACCCTTTACTTTTCATAGTGGCCCCTTTCTTGGAACTCTGTTCCTCAAGGTTTTCTGGCCTTTTACATAACATAACATGAGTTGGTTCTAATAAGCATAAGAGCTTGTTTGGGGTGTAAGTTTAAACTTACACCCATCAACTCAATTTTTGTCTTTTTTTGAAAAAGTTTTTTGTCTTTTCTGAAAAAGTCAACAAAAATTACTATTTAAACTTATCAATTTCAACTCAAACTTACACACCAAACACCCCCTAAGATTAAGCACTATACTTAAAAATAACTTCTTTGAATCATTTCCAAGTTAATCATGGAAAACAATAATAAATAATATTATTGAAAACATATTTCATACATAATATTGTTCGAGTGATGTAGTGAAAGTTATCCTCGTATCAACTAGCTACTTGTTAGCTAGTAGAAGCTTCTCTCGTTGCTTCTAACATTTCGTTCATAGCACAAAGGCATGATCATAGCTCTTAGGAATATCTAAAACTTCCCATCATTACATAATTTCCATTACTTAAAACGTTGTATATAGTCGACATTAGTCAAACCATTATATGTTGACTTCAAGGTGGTTGCTGTCGACCTCAACCTCATTAACTTCATCATCAGACTCATAATCATCATCATTATCATAGCCTAATCAATTATTGTTGGTAACATCAAACTCATGCTTGCACATTGCCTATTTGCATTCCCCAAGCTAAGGCATCATCAAACATTTTCCGTATCTAATATTATTCTTTTGGGGGCAAAAGTTTCATAACCAGGAAACTTTAACTTCCATGGTGTCGATCTAATTCCTTAGAATGAAAAATTCTTAGCTATCACCGTACCATAGTGAGGTAGATATTATTATATTCCTAATACCCACTCCTTTATTTATAACTTGTCTTGTCATACCTTAGAAATATCGTAGCTTATCATATCATACTAGAGATTCATCTTGATCTCATCATACCATATCATAACTTATCGAATCATACTAGGGATTCTTCGTGATTTCTTTACATCATATCGAAAGCTTAGGCGTGTTAACTTATCCACCACATACACATCATGGTAAATTTCAAGATCGCGCTAATGCATATGCGGTCCCACAAAATCTAAAGTATCACTGGTATTATCCTCCATGCGACCATTGATAAGATATGCTTATTACGTAAGCAATATCTTAACTAATTCTATCTAAAGAAAAACAATTTAACTTACTTGGGCATTTGCAGAAACGATGTGAAGCAACGTGAAGTAGGCTGGCAGGATACCGCTCTGATACCACTTTTGTAACGCCCCGAACATCTACGTAGGGCCGACAAAGTAAACGTGAGCCGTTACTTTACTTGCTTAACTTATTTCTTGGTTAACATAAACCTTATGGCGACCCACTCTATGTGGCCGCTACTTCATACTTAACATACTCTTGTATTTTATGAAAATACGGAAATGATTTTTTTTTTTTTTTACACATTCAAATAAAAAGATATACATACACCTTACACATAACTCAAGTCTTTAAACCTCATACATATAGCATAACAAAATTTATTCATATATATATCTTTTTTTTTTTTTTTTTACAAGAGCTTGCAGAAATCTGCGTAGTGGTATCCCACACCGTCCTTCACTTACTGCATCGTCTCCATGGCCAACCAAGTAAAGCTGCAGGCATCTTACCTACAGTACGAAATATACTGATGAGCTTTCGCCCAGCAAGTACAAACATAATCTCACAAAAACATGACAAATATCGTGCATTTATGCATGAACCGATTATGATCAATTATATGTCTTTTATGATCAATTATAGACTTGAATTTATTATCTTGCTTAACATATGGGCCCCTTGTGTACGTACCAAAAGCGCGCAATCCTCAGAACGTCAGGGTTTGCAAGGCCCTTAACAATTCTGGAAATCATAAACATAACCTTTCACGATCTAGCGGAAGGTTGATTATCATTATACCCTCACGTATTATCGAGAGGTTGATAATCATAAACTTAAAACATGTATCCTCCATCTAGTGAGAGGTTGGTACGACACCTTGCTTGACTTGGTTTAGTCTTAGTCTTGTATATTCCAAGGCTAAGAATCTTTAATTGTGATCTTATTAATCATGATGCACATGGGACATAAACATGGCATAACCATAAAACATGGCATAATTTGATACATCATGTCTTATCATGACTTAACATAGCTTAACATAGCTTAACATGACATGGCATAGCATAGCATGGCATAACATAGCATAGCATGGCATAACATGGCACACATGGAACATGTCATATATTTGAAAATAGCTTACTATTTTTCATACTGTAGGTGAGGTTTGTACTTACCTGATGTCTTATGCTCTTGTCCTAACGTACGACAAGATGAAGCGAAGGGTTATATTCCTGTCTCGAAAAGGACGTAATATAAGAATCATCCTATCTTATCATAGATCATAATCATTAAATATTGGTATCCTAACCAACATCCATGAGTAACCCTAGTTATATGCCCCCCTACATTACTTTCTGATAACTTGTTTGGTTACTTAAAGTAACCTTGGGTACTAGGCCCAATCACACTTGAATAGTGCTTAACATCTTATTAGGTTACTATGTATAATCCTGGGTCTAGGCCCAAATTATATCTGGATTAAAACCCTATTGACTTGCTGAGGCCCAGTCATTTTTAAAATCGTACCCCATTAGGTTACTGTTGGTAACCATGGGTTTTAGGCCCAACTCAAGAGCTTTGGTTCTCTTATGTGCTTACCTAAGAAATTTTGGCCCAATAGAATTGGTAACCTTCTCGGTTACTATTTGTCCTATAGTTGTTTACCATAGGACTGGGCTTATCTTATTTATTTTTATTCTTGTTTGATAAATTTGAATCCCTCTTTTAAAAACTGCTTAAAATAGTCCATAAACTTTAATTATCAGTACATGTACAGGAATTGCCTGTGCATGCACTGTTTTGAAAATCCTGTGCAGGAATTTCTTATTTTCTGCCCAGTTTTTAAGATACAGTTTCATTTTAAAATCTGTCTAGCTTTTGAAAAAGTTTTCTTCATGAAAGTTTTCTTGAAAAACCCTACAACTTTCATGTTTTGCTCAAAATCCAGTTCTACCTTTAACTTATACTTTTTCCTCGTTGAATCTGCCTGGCCATGCACATAGGTCCGGGTGGTCCAGGCTCCGGTTTTTGTAAAAACGAAGGCCTTTGGAGCCTTATTTTTAAAAACTGTCAACATTACCCCCTAGTATTTTCCATTTTCTACAACTTTGTAGTTTTGACTTTTCTTAAATTCGGCTTCTAAAGACCTCAAAATACCGTTTCCAGATCACTGCTCAGTTTTCACCCGAACTGGCAGTTTTGGATTCGGTTGATTCTTACGTAAAATTACGCACACCCTACCTCAAACGGTCGCAACCGTGAGCCTATATCAAGCATGCAGCATATAATCTAACATTCTCATGATCATTCATTCATTTTCAAACATTCAATCATTTACTCAAACCCGTTTGGTGATTTTCACCAAACTTGGTTTTCTAGGGTTTTCTTGAACCCTAATTCATCGTACAAGCATTTAATACCATAATCATTCAGTCAACCTCATTCTTAAGCATATGGGGACATATAACAAACATATTCTAGGCGTTCATGCATACATCATATAAACATACATTAAACTACAAATCAAAACCACCAAACCTCTAATTAAGCACAAATCTAAGCTATACACATAAATCTTAAACTATGCATAAATCTTGAATCAAACTAAAATAAGGAGCTTAGAGGGTGAAGAGGATTACCTCAAGATCCAAGAAAATGGATCTACCCTTTGATTGGGAGAATTTTCCCTCCTTGCTTCCTTCTACAAAATCCGAACCTCACCATTTTTTTTCTCTCAATTTTTTTCCGGTTTCTAAGGGAGAGAGACAGTGTGGAGAGATTTTGGCATGGTTTTGGGATATTTTCTCATTTTTGTGAACAAAATGAGCCCTCCCCCCCATCACCTATTTATAGGTGAAAAAATAATTTAATTTTTAGATTTATTTTTAATCCAAAAATTGCATAATAGCCCTTAAGAGAAAAATATTTGCCCATTGGTTCTTGGGACAAAAATATTTGCTCATCTACCCTCTTAGGTGGCCGGCCATTCACTTGGAGAGCAAGGAAATTCTCTTGCTTACATCATCATGCTTGCATCATCAAACTTACATCATCATGACATAATCATGCTTACATCATCAAGCTTACATCATCAAGCTTACATCATCATGACATCATCAATACTTACTTTTCTAAAAATTACACTTTGGCCCCTAAGGACAAAATATTTGCACTTTAGTTCCTGTGAGGTGACCGGCCATGGTGGAGCCACTTGGCTTCCAATCCATGCATAATCATCTACTTGATTCTAAAAATCCATAAATATAATTATGCAGTCCATTTTCCTACTAACTCAGATAATATTAATACTGTTTTTACTAAAAACAGTATTGTCATACTGGACTATGGTCTAAAATTCATCTACGTAATATTGGACTTCGTATAGGATTTTCTTAGGACTTGAAACTATTTAGTCCATATTGCTCTAAATATTGTGCTTGATTATTCTAGAGCAATCTCATACCTTATTTTTACTTCTTCATCCCTAATGACGGTTTTCCACAGTATAATTCCTATACTGTTGATTATCCTGCAATACCGTCTTAGTCAAACCTAAGGTCAACATGGTCAAACTTTGACTGAAATAAAAATCATAAATTCCTATTATGCCATTTTCTCAAAAGGCCTCATGCTTGATTAAGCAACTATTTCTGAGTCTCGTAGCTAATAAACCGAGAACTCGAATATATACTGATATTCAACTCTGACCATAAGCTTCATATCTACATATATGGTTCAGACTTAGATTCTCTTTGTATCTAAGGAAATCACAAGTCATCAAAATTTCGGGTTATTACAAATATATTGCGAAAAACCGTCTTTACGGACAAGATAGCAAGAATAAGATTTAAAACCACCATAGAAAAATCAAGCACATTGTTGAGGCCTTAGGCTCGACCCTGGCGCTATGCGCTCGGCCCGTAGGCTCGGATGCGACCTGTGGGCTCGGCAACAGGGTATGTCCGCATCCTCAAAGGGTATTAGGGTTCGAACCCTGGTACCAACAACCTCCGGGTGCGAGCGTCCGCGCCCACCGGGACGGGTTGGGGAGCTTGGGCTGCAGCCCTGTTGCCGAGCCCACAGGTCGCATCCGAGCCTACGGGCCGAGCGCATAGCGCCAGGGTCGAGCCTAAGGCCTCAACACACATTAATTAGGATATCAAGGGCCAAATGGCTTTAAGTTATAAGAAAATTTTATACAGTCCACTTTTACACAGATAAATTTTGGACTACAGTACAATGTAAAAATACTGTTATTAGTAGATAGCAGTATTAGAAATATCTGTGTTAGCATAAAAATGGACTGCATATTAAGAGAAAAAGCCAAACAAGGCCCTAAGATGACCTCACCTCACCATGGATTAATGACATCATTTCATGAATTAAGGGAAAAATTAGAAAGAATTTTTGGATGACTCTAGAACAATGTGGCCGGCCACCTAAGGGGGTTTTTTGTGCAAAATGCTGTTTCTTCAAGGACTTATGAGCAATTTTGAAAAGTTCCACATCACCTATAAATAGGTGGTCCATTTGTTCAAAAAAAATTAGAAAATCTAGCAAAACTTTGCCAAAATTTCCTCTCCAAAAGCCGAACCCATTAGGCAAGGAGGCCGGTTGTGGGAAAGAAAAAGGGGAAAAGAAAAAGTAAAGGAAGGAAGTGCTTGGAGGTGTGGCTGGACTTGTGGAGGACTAATCAAGTGGCCGGAAAAATTTTGGAGCCCCATTGCTAGGGGAAGGCCGGTTGTGGAATGCCAAGGAGAAAGGCGAAAAAAGTGGACCAAACCCAAACCTAGCCTTGTGTTGAATCAAGGTAATTTCCCTTAGCCCTAAAATTTTAAATTGAGCTTCAATTTCAAATTTAAGTGTATTTCAAGTTGAATTTGTAAGAGCATAAGCTCAATTTAATTTTATGCCCTAGTTTAGAAATAATTAGATTTGGTGCTTGATTTAGGTGTAGGGTGGTTTATGTTGCTAAGTATGCATGATTTTATGCTTTGAATGCATGAACTTAAGGTTTGCATGTTAGATGCTTGATAATGTTGTATGTCCCCATATATGTTGAAGCATGTTTTAGAATGGCATGCTAGGTTGCTAGGTTAGAATCTTGAATGTTGAAATGATTTGCGCAACCTAGAACCATGCAAACTTTGATTGATCCAAAGTTAATAAGGGTTTGCATGGGATTGATGTAAAATGTGTTTAATGAAACCATGCATTAGAAAAGCGCTGCATGTGTGATCTTAGGCTCCCGCGGTGGCTGGTTGAGTTAGATTACGCGATTGGGACGTAAAACCAACCTAAAACAAGAAAACTGCCAGTTCGGGTACAAACTGGCCAGTTTTCTGGAAAGCCGATTTTGAGGCCCTTAGAGGCTGAATTTGATAAAACTTAAAACATGAAAGTTGTAGGGAACGGTTTTTTCTAGGGGGCAGTGTGGACAATTTTCCAAAATAAGTGTAATAACTAGATTTTTGCGATATTTTCGATTTCTTGTAAAAACACTTACGCTGTACCATGAAGGTATTTATGAAACGGCCTGATTAGGGTTTTTCATGAAAATTATGAGTTCTCATGATTTTACGAGACTCAAAAATAATTGCTTAGTCAAGTATGTAACCTATTGAGTAAAAAAAAAAAGGATTAAAAATTTCATGATTTCATGTTGGTTAAAGTTTGACCTAAAAAGTCAACGGTTGACTTTAAAAGTCAAACATGAGATGACACAGTTATTTGATAGGCAGTATGGGAAATATACTGCGAAAACCATTTTTTACGGGCAAGATAACATGAGTTAGACCTAAAACCACCATAGAAAAATCAAGCATACAAAATAGGGTATCATGGACCAAGGGGCCTTAAGTTATCAAAAAATTTTATACAGTCCATTTTTACACAGATGAATTTTGGACTGCAGTTCAGTATAAAAATACTGCTTTTAGTAGAAAGCAGTATTGAAAATATCTGTGTTAGCATGAAATTGGACTGCATATTAAGTAAAAACCCAAACAAACCCTAGTAAGGATGACATCACTTAACTTTTGAATTATGACATCATTAAGGAATTAATGAAATTTTGGAAAGAATTCCATGGTTCTAGAGAACTCCATGGCCGGCCACCTAGCTCCCCCTTTGAGCAAATTTTTGCTTCTTCAAGGACTAATTTGTAATTTCAAAAAGTTCCCATTGCCTATAAATAGGTGATTCCTATTCACAAAAATTCAAAAACTTAGCCAAACTATGCCCATTTTTCCTCTCAAAAATCCGAACTCTAGGGAGCAATCCAAGGAAGAAAATCAAGCAAAACCAAGAGTGTTTTGAGTTTAGGGTAACCGGATTTCAAGTTTAGAGCAAGCAAGAAGTTGAGAAAATTTTTCATACCCATTTTTAAGCATTGGCCGGTTGTGGTGGAGCAAGGAGAAAGGAAGAAAAAAATTTGGGTTTGGCCGGATTTTTGGTATCAAGTGTGGCCGGATTTTAGCCCTAGGGTGGTGGAAAAATTTGGAGTCATAATAGCCAAGAAAGGCCGGTTCTAGGTGGAGGCTAAGGGCAAGGAGAATTCAAGCCTAACCTAACCAATTTCTTGAACCAAAGGAAGGTAAACCCCTTACACTTCAAGCTTCTCAATTTATGTTTCAATTGAGAAATTTAAGTGTATTTCCCAAGGGTTTGTAAGAGCATAAGCTCAAGTTATTTATTTGCCTAGGTTAGAATCAATTATGTGCTTGATTTAGATTTAAGGGTGGTTTGGTTATTATTGTGTTTATTTAGCATGATAAATGTCTAGAATTGCATTATATGTTTATGATTTATATGCTTGATGATGGATATGTTATATGTGCCCTTTATATGCCAAGAATGATGATCAAATGTATGTTAGGTTGCTAGAATCAAGTTAGAATGATTTTTGAACCAAATTGTGCAACCTAAACCATGCAAACCCTAATGGGTGATTTTTAAAAAATGGTTTGCATGGGTTGGATAGGTAATGTGTTTAACAAAAGGTTACGTTAGAAAAGCGTTGTATGAATGTTTTTTAGACTCCCGACGTGATCGGTTGAGGTAGTATGCGCATATTAGGCCGAAAAACGAAATTCAAACCAAAACTGCCATTCTCAGGTAGAATCTGCCCAGTTTCGCGAAAATCAAATTTTGAGGCCTTTAGAGGCCGAATTTATAAAAAACTCAAAGCACGAAAGTTGTAGGAAAGGGTTTTTCCTAGTGGACAACACGGGCAGTTTTCCAAAATAAGGCTCCAACGGCCTCGGTTTTTACAAAAACCCGAGCCTGACCGTGCCCAGACTTGATACACAGCCAGGTCAATTCAACAAAGAAAACGAAGGGGTTAGAGCCCGAATCAGGTTTTGTGTAAAACACGAAAGTTTTAGGATTTTTCGAGATCTAAAACTTTCGTGAAGAAAACTTTTTCAAATTCAATTTAAATTTTTAAATAAAAACAGATTTCAAATACTGTGTAGGAAACAGGAAATTCCTGCACAGGATTTTATAAAACAGTGCAGGAAAATGATATTTCTGCACATACACTGATAATTTAATCAAAGGAAGCTGTTTCAAAAGCATTTTCTAACCCTTAAGTATTTTATGAATATAACTCAAGAATTATGACTTTTCAAAGGGATTTTTAAGTTTGAAATCTAAGTTTTCTAAAAAGAAAATAAACATGAATTTTGAAACTAAAGTCAAAGTTTTGACTAAGATAAACCCTAGGGTTACCTATTGTAACCCAATATAATATAATTATAGGAAGGGGACATATAGCTTAGATTACGCACGAATGTTGGTTTAATACCAACAGTATACTTACCTATGTCCTTTATGTATAGCAGAAAATAACCTGCTGTGGCATCCTGAATAGGATCAACGTTTTAATCGGACATAGCAGACAAGGTAAGTACAACTCCACCTACAGCATAGGCCTATGTATTACTTACCTAAATATGTTAAGTATATGCTATGATGAATGAATGTCATGATGTAATGCATGATAGTATGTTACTGTAACATGAATATGATTTATAACTTTGTAACATCATGTAGCATGTTCACAATTAATAAAGACAATATCAAGTACGATATGAACATGATGGCAAGCAAGCTTGCCTGTGTCGTGCCGACCCGCGTCAGGTCGGGTTGGACTATGGTTTGAGTTGGACTTGGTTTGGCCGCCCTAACCACTCCATAGTTGCGCGCCTGGTACGAACACTCATGACAAGGGGCCCATAAGCAAGATAAGCAATAAAAGGGATTATGAAGTATGATAAGAAAGCATAATGAAGCATAACTGGATCATGCATTATTAGAATATGCTAGATTATGTTATATTATGCTATGAAATGATTATGTATGTTTGTGTATGTTTATTATGCGGGTAAAATAGTTGTACTTGCTGAGCAAAAGCTCACAACTTACGCCTATGCTGTAGGTAAACAACCTATTGGCGATTTTTGATACAAGATGGCGAGCGTGGCGAGGTGATTGTGAAACGTGGGAATGTCGAGCCGCTACGCGTTTTGTTTAATCATGTTTATTATTTTATGTTTAAACACTCCGAGACAATACACGTATATATATATATATTTATACGCGTATATATAAAAAAAAAAAAAAAAAAAGTTCCGCTATTTTCCTTAAATAAACAAGTATGTTTAGGGAACAAGTCAAACACGTATGTATGTATAGTAACGGTCCATGCTAGACGGGTCGTTACAGAGTTGGTATCAGAGCGGTTTCCTGTGCCTCGATTTCATAGTCTGCCTGCCATCGCCACCATCATTGTAAGTTAAATTATTTATTTGCGTAAATATTTATTATTTAATTATGATATGGTAGATACGACGTCATGGATCCCGCACGAGTAGACGAGGATCGAGAGGCGGTGACGTCATTCTATGAGGCGCACCCACTGTACTATTTTGGCACGAGACAGCCGGGAGCATTAACGGCATGGTTACGAGACATGGAGCTGATTTTTCATCTATGTCATATCGAGGCCAGCTTATAGGTCTCCTTAGCTAGCCGATGCTTAGCTGAAGACGCCCGTATATGGTGGTTGACATGGGGCGAGCAAGCATTGCCTAGCCGTACCTGGGCAGACTTTCGTACCTTGATGATTGAGCGTTTCGGACCCCTACCGGGTGAGGGAGCCGCTGAGCCTTACCGCGATCTCGAGATTTACCGGGACATGCACCATGCCCGATACCTGAGCTTTTCAGTGACATGGCATGCTTACCCTCAGGAGTCCATGGGTCACTACTGTCGGCGGTTTCAGGAGGAGATGCTGCCATATATTCCTCAGGACATAGAGAGTCCGGAGATGCAGACACTCGTGATCCTTCGCAACAGGTTGCCACCCCGGATTCGACAGTTTGTTGTAGATCCTGCACGGGGTATGTCCGTAGCACACATGATCGATAGCATCATGGAGGCCGAGATAGTTGCACACGCGATGCAGGCCGATGCTTTCGTTGGAGAGCACCAGGCACCTGTAGACGATGCCGGGATGGTTGAGCCAGTGTACGAGCCAGGTCCGGTTATTCACGAGGACCCGATCCCTGCCGTTCCAATACAGGAGGTACCAGCCCAAGAGGCCGAGGCAGGGATGGATGCCGATGATCATGAGGTCGACGATTTTATCATTGCCCCGGAAGACCAACCTGAGGATCCTCCGATTATAGATATCCCGAGTGATGATGAAGAGCATGAACAGGAGCCAGAACAAGAAGAAGAAAATGAAGAGGATCAGGGACCCCAACATGCTGATTGGTTGGAAGACGAAGCAGATCAAGAGCTGCAGCACGCGGGTTGGCTAGAGGAGGAAGAAGATTTTGAGGATGATCCGGAGGAGATTCTATTCCACGACGGAGATTGGGAGGCTGACTCCGACGCTTCCTCCGTGATCACGGACGAGTTTATAGACTAGGCCTAGTTTGACCATCTGTATGTATCTTTTAATATTAGGACCGGATGTACTAGCTTGTTCTTTTTGATGATAGGCTTGTACTTATGTATGATGGTAAAGTGGTAGACACTTCCATCCCTATTTTGATCATGTATGTATTAATGTAACAATCATGTAATTACAATATTGTAAATATGATGTATTTTTTTTTATATAAAAAGACAAGTTCCAGCATGAAATATGACGATATATGCACCAAAGTTATGTCATGATACGTTATGATATTGTATGCCATGTTATGATATATGTATGAATGATACGAAATGTATGATCATGTTACAATATGTTATATCGAGAAACGATATGCTATAATACGTACGAAAGAAAGGATTTTATTAGTACAATAATATCTTTTCTCATGGTTTGATAGGAAGATGGTACGTCCACGACGAACGATACCTGTCAACCAGAATCCACCTGTACCAGATTTGGCAACCGTTGTAGCAAATCTACAACGGAAATTGCTCGAACAGCAGCAGGAAACAAACAGACTCCGAGAGCAGTTAACTCGGATAAATCAACAACCGCCAGTTAATGAGGTTCCTCATCGAAAAAATAGGGTACCCCCTGTAGTACCTCCAGTACCCGAGGTTCAACCGGAGGCCTATCCAGAAGTCCCGTTACCACCCGCTGAAGCACCGGTGAATTTACCCCCAGTACGGGAAGATTTACTTTATGAGCGATTCAGGCGGATGAAGGCGCCTGAATTTGAGGGACCCACTGACCCTATAGCCGCCGACAATTGGCTGATCGATATCCAGATCATCCTGGATTTCATGCGGCTGACAGAGCAAGAAAAAGTTCTATGTGCTTCATTTGCTCTTAAAAAGGACGCACGACACTGGTGGATGACAGTCCAGATGCGCAGAGATGTTACAGTCATGAGCTGGCAAGATTTTGTGTCTGAGTTTCGGACCATGTACTACAACAGTGAAGTTCTTGCCGCCCAACAAGATGAGTTTACAAGTTTGAAGCAAGGGTCGATGACCGTTATGGAAGCTGTCAAGAAATTTGAGCAGTTAGCCCGTCTGTGCCCTGAATTGGTGCCCACCGAGACAGAGAAAGTCCGGAGAATGATGAAAATGTTCCGGACAGACATCTCTAAGCAAGTAAGCGCTGGCAGTAACCCACCTACTCTGGTATCCGATTGCATAAGCCAAGCATTAAGAGCCGAGTACTGGATCAACCAGGACAAGGAAGCTAGGGCTCAATTTTTCAAGACAAGGAAGGAAGAAAAGGCCGTGGTGAAGCAGACACAGCCCCGACAGAGTACTGAATCAAACCAGAAAGGCCAGACCAGCAGTCCTGCACAAGGTTCCAAACAGTTTGGGAGGAACAAAAAAAAAGAAGACTTTACTGGTCAGGGCAAACAAAGAAACTTCCCTCAAAAGAAGAATAATCGTGGAAATGAGGAAAACAGCAACAGCTACCCTGTGTGTGCCAAGTGCGGGAGAAAACATCCGGGAGTATGCCGTATGGGGACCAATGCTTGCTACCTTTGTGGCAAGGAGGGGCATTTTACGAAAAACTGTAATCTGAACACCCAAGGCCAGAACCCCTCCTATCAGAATCGGAACACCCCTAGGCAGTTGCACGCAGTCCAAGCAAAGCTGGAAGGACCCTCAATCACACAGGGCAGATTGGAGGCTCCTGAACCCCAAGCTAGGATTTATGCCTATACCAAGGGTGATGCAGAAGCCGGAACATCGCATGTGGTGACAGGTCAGATCTCTATCGCCACTCATGATGCAATTGCCTTGTTTGATTCTGGTGCCACTCATTCGTTCATATCGTTGGAGTTCGCCCAGAAGATATGAAAAGGTGTGGATAGTTTAACTCAACCTTTCAAAACCTCTTTGCCATCCGGAGAAATTTTGTGGTCCAGTTTTTGGATGCGAAATACATCCGTAATTATCTGTGGCAGAGAATTGTATGTAGATCTCATCGCAATCAAGCTTCAGGATTTCGATGTGATCTTTGGAATAGACTTCTTGGGCAAGTATAATGCCAAGATCGACTGCCGGAAACGTTGTGTGATTTTCAACCCTTACGGCGTGAAAGAGTTTAATTTCTACGGGCAATCACGAAGCTTAGCAACCAGAATGGTTTCGGCATTGAAAGCTTGGAAGATGTTAGCTAATGGCTGTCAAGGATATCTAGCTAACATGGTGGATAAAGATCAAGAAAAGGAGCTGACACCGGGAGATGTGCCCATTATCAAAGAATATGTGGATATCTTTCCGGAAGATTTACCAGGACTCCCGCCGGAGCGCGAAATTTCATTCGAAATTGAGTTGCTACCCGGAGCTGCACCGATATCGAAAGCACCCTACCGTATGGCACCTGCAGAACTTAGGGAACTCCAAGTCCAGCTACAGGAACTGTTTGACAAAGGATTCATCCGACAGAGTTACTCTCCGTGGGGAGCACCTGTTTTATTCGTAAAGAAGAAGGACGGATCGTTACGGATGTGCATCGACTACCACGAGTTGAACAAGATTACGATCAAGAATAAGTATCCCCTTCCGAGGATTGACGATCTTTTCGACCAACTTAGGGGAGCGGTAGTATTTTCAAAAATCGATCTACGATCCGGATATCATCAACTTAGGATCAAGGAGTCGGATATATCCAAGACGGCTTTCCGAACTCGATATGGGCATTATGAGTTTTTGGTCATGCCGTTTGTATTAACCAACGCCCCAGCTGCCTTTATGGACCTCATGAATCGAGTATTCAAGGAATATCTGGACAAGTTCGTCATAGTCTTTATCGACGACATTTTAATTTACTCAAGATCCGGAGAGGAACATGAGCATCACCTTAGACTGGTAATGGAAACGCTGAGACAAAACCAGCTTTATGCCAAGTTCACAACATGTGAATTTTGGCTGGAAAAAGTTCATTTCTTGGGTCATGTGGTGTCTAAGGAAGGAATTTCTGTTGATCCTGCAAAAGTGGAGGCGGTCAGTGCATGGCCCGCACCCAAAAGTGTTACGGAGATAAGAAGTTTTCTTGGGTTAGCTGGATACTATCGACGATTCGTCGAGGGATTTTCCAAGATCGCTGCACCTCTAACCGCTCTCACTCGAAAAGGTAGAAACTATGAATGGACTCAGAAATGTGAAGAGAACTTCCAGGAGCTTAAAAAGAAGCTGACAAGTGCGCCAGTGCTGATTATTCCTGATGTTGATACAGGAAATTTCGTGATCTACAGCGACGCTTCTAAAAATGGATTAGGAGCTGTTCTAATGCAAAATGGGAAGGTAGTAGCTTACGCATCACGACAATTAAAGAATCACGAAAGAAATTATCCCACACATGATTTGGAGCTTGCAGCAGTAGTTTTCGCGCTCAAAATCTGGAGGCACTATCTGTATGGAAATAAGTGTGAGATATACACCGATCATCAGAGTCTCAAGTATATTTTTACTCAGAAGGAGCTCAACATGCGACAGCGTAGATGGCTAGAATTGGTAAAGGACTATGATTGCGAAATTCTTTACCATCCAGGAAAGGCGAACAGGGTAGCAGATGCCTTGAGTAGGAAATCAATAGGCATGCTGATGTCTATTGAGGCATTTTCTAAGCCACTACAACGAGAGATTTCTGAGTTCAACTTGGAGATGATTACAGGAAAACTGTCGTCTTTGACCCTCCAATCCAATCTGCTGGAATCCATCAAGTCTCATCAAGGAAAAGATTCCTTTTTACTGAAAGCGCAACTTTTTGGCGGAAAGAACAAAGAATTTAAGACCTCTGTGGATGGTGTAATTTACTTCGAAGAAAGGATTTGTGTTCCCGACTTTAAATTTCTGAAGAATCAAATACTGTCATAGGCACATAAGACGCCATATTCAGTACATCCAGGAGCTTCTAAGATGTACAAGGACCTCCGAGAGAACTTTTGGTGGCCAAACATGAAGAATGAAATTGCAGACTACGTGTCAAAATGCCTAACTTGTCAGAAAGTTAAGGCTGAATACCGACATCCTGGAGGGGATTTACAGAAAATTGAGCTTCCAGAATGGAAATGGGAACAAACTACTATGGATTTTGTAGTAGGACTACCCAGGACTGCAAGCGGGAATGACACAATTTGGGTGATTGTGGACAGATTAACCAAATCAGCCCATTTCATCGCAATCAAAGCCACCTTTTCAGTAGAAAAATTGACAGAAGTCTATGTATCCCAGATAGTCTGACTGCATGGAGTGCCAAGATCGATCATTTCAGACCGTGATGGACGTTTCACCTCTCGATTTTGGACAAGTGTGTACCATGCCATGGGGTCGAAATTAAAGTTCAGTACAGCTTTTCACCCACAAACAGACGGTCAATCAGAACGAACCATTCAGACGCTAGAAGATATGCTGAGATCATGTGTTCTAGATTTCAAGGGAAATTGGGATCAGAAGCTGCCATTGATCGAATTTTCCTACAACAACAGTTATCACGCTTCGATTGGTATGGCTCCATTTGAAGCATTGTATGGAAGGAAATGTCGATCTCCTATCCATTGGCAAGAAGTCGGACAGAAACAGCTGCAAACCACAGACTTCATCAAGAAGACCTCTGAAGATATCAAAAAGATCAAGCAGAGGCTCGACATAGCTTTTAGCAGACAGAAAAGTTATGCCGATAAACGAAGGAGGCCATTAGAGTTTCAAGTTGGAGATGCCGTGTTCATCAAGATTGCTCCTATGAAAGGAGTAATGAGGTTTGGCAAGAAAGGAAAACTCAGCCCAAGGTATACAGGACCATTTGAAATCCTTGAAAGGATTGGAAAAGTAGCTTATAAGCTTGCCTTGCCGCCAGAATTAGCTGTGATGCACAATGTATTCCACGTCTCGATGCTAAAGAAATATATACCAGATCCTATGCACGTGCTTAGTCAAGAACCAGTTGAAGTTCACACGGACTTGACGTACGAAGAAAAGCCAGTTCGAATTCTGGATCGGGAAGAGAAGGTCCTGAGAAACAAAACCATTCCCCTGGTTAAAGTGCTATGGCGAAACCACAAGGTTGAAGAAGCAACCTGGGAATTGGAAGAGGAGATGAGAAAGAACTACCCCAGTTTGTTCTAATTTTCGAGGACGAAAATTTTTAAGGGGGGTAGATTGTAATAACTAGATTTTTGCGACATTTTCGATTTCTTATAAAAACACTTACGCTGTACCATGAAGGTATTTATGAAACGGCCTGATTAGGGTTTTTCATGAAAATTATGAGTTCTCATGATTTTACGAGACTCAAAAATAATTGCTTAGTCAAGTATGTAACCTATTGAGTAAAAAAAAAAAGGGTTAAAAATTTCATGATTTCATGTTGGTCAAAGTTTGACCTGAAAAGTCAACGGTTGACTTTAAAAGTCAAACATGAGATGACACAGTTATTTGATAGGCAGTATGGGAAATAAACTGCGAAAACCGTTTTTTACGAGCAAGATAACATGAGTTAGACCTAAAACCACCATAGAAAAATCAAGCATACAAAATAGGGTATCATGGGCCAAGAGGCCTTAAGTTATCAAAAAAATTTTATACAGTCCATTTTTACACAAATGAATTTTGGACTGCAGTTCAGTATAAAAATACTGCTTTTAGTAGAAAGCAGTATTGAAAATATCTGTGTTAGCATGAAATTGGACTGCATATTAAGTAAAAACCCAAACAAACCCTAGTAAGGATGGCATCACTTAACTTTTGAATTATGACATCATTAAGGAATTAATGAAATTTTGGAAAGAATTCCATGGTTCTAGAGAACTCCATGGCCGGCCACCTAGCTCCCCCTTTGAGCAAATTTTTGCTTCTTCAAGGACTAATTTGTAATTTCAAAAAGTTCCCATTGCCTATAAATAGGTGATTCCTATTCACAAAAATTCAAAAACTTAGCCAAACTATGCCCATTTTTCCTCTCAAAAATCCGAACTCTAGGGAGCAATCCAAGGAAGAAAATCAAGCAAAACCAAGAGTGTTTTGAGTTTAGGGTAACCGGATTTCAAGTTTAGAGCAAGCAAGAAGTTGAGAAAATTTTTCATACCCATTTTTAAGCATTGGCCGGTTGTGGTGGAGCAAGGAGAAAGGAAGAAAAAAATTTGGGTTTGGCCGGATTTTTGGTATCAAGTGTGGCCAGATTTTAGCCCTAGGGTGGTGGAAAAATTTGGAGTCATAATAGCCAAGAAAGGCCGGTTCTAGGTGGAGGCTAAGGGCAAGGAGAATTCAAGCCTAACCTAGCCAATTTCTTGAACCAAAGCAAGGTAAACCCCTTACGCTTCAAGCTTCTCAATTTATGTTTCAATTGAGAAATTTAAGTGTATTTCCCAAGGGTTTGTAAGAGCATAAGCTCAAGTTATTTATTTGCCTAGGTTAGAATCAATTATGTGCTTGATTTAGATTTAAGGGTGGTTTGGTTATTATTGTGTTTATTTAGCATAATAAATGTCTAGAATTGCATTATATGTTTATGATTTATATGCTTGATGATGGATATGTTATATGTTCCCTTTATATGCCAAGAATGATGATCAAATGTATGTTAGGTTGCTAGAATCAAGTTAGAATGATTTTTGAACCAAATTGTGCAACCTAAACCATGCAAACCCTAATGGGTGATTTTTAAAAAATGGTTTGCATGGGTTGGATAGGTAATGTGTTTAACAAAAGGTTACGTTAGAAAAGCGTTGTATGAATGTTTTTTAGACTCCCGACGTGATCGGTTGAGGCAGTATGCGCATATTAGGCCGAAAAACGAAATTCAAACCAACACTGCCATTCTCGGGTAGAATCTGCCCAGTTTCGGGAAAATCAAATTTTGAGGCCTTTAGAGGCCGAATTTGTAAAAAACTCAAAACACGAAAGTTGTAGGAAAGGGTTTTTCCTAGTGGACGGCGTAGGCAGTTTTCCAAAATAAGGCTCCAACGGCCTCGGTTTTTACAAAAACCCGAGCCTGACCGTGCCCAGATTTGATACACGGCCAGGTGAATTCAACAAAGAAAAAGAAGGGGTTAGAGCCCGAATCAGGTTTTGTGTAAAACACGAAAGTTTTAGGATTTTTCGAGATCTAAAACTTTTGTGAAGAAAACTTTTCCAAATTCAATTTATATTTTTAAATAAAAATAGATTTCAAATACTGTGCAGGAAACAGGAAATTCCTGCACAGGATTTTATAAAACAGTGCAGGAAAATGATATTTCTGTACATACACTGATAATTTAATCAGAGGAAGCTGTTTCAAAGGCAGTTTCTAACCCTTAAGTATTTTATGAATATAACTCAAGAATTATGACTTTTCAAAGGGATTTTTAAGTTTGAAATCTAAGTTTTCTAAAAAGAAAATAAACATGAATTTTGAAACTAAAGTCAAAGTTTTGACTAAGATAAACCCTAGGGTTACCTATTGTAACCCAATAAAATATAACTATAGGAAGGGGACATATAGCTTAGATTACGCACGAATGTTGGTTTAATACCAACAGTATACTTACCTATGTCCTTTATGTATAGCAGAAAATAACCTGCTGTGGCATCCTGAATAGGATCAACGTTTTAATCGGACATAGCAGACAAGGTAAGTACAACTCTGCCTACAGCATAGGCCTATGTATTACTTACCTAAATATGTTAAGTTTATACTATGATGAATGAATGTCATGATGTAATGCATGATAGTATGTTACTGTAACATGAATATGATTTATAACTTTGTAACATCATGTAGCATGTTCACAATTAATAAAGACAATATCAAGTACGATATGAACATGATGGCAAGCAAGCTTGCCTGTGTCGTGCCGACCCGCGTCAGGTCGGGTTGGACTATGGTTTGAGTTGGACTTGGTTTGGCCGCCCCAACCACTCCATAGTTGCGCGCCTGGTACGAACACTCATGACAAGGGGCCCATAAGCAAGATAAGCAATAAAAGGGATTACGAAGTATGATAAGAAAGCATAATGAAGCATAACTGGATCATGCATTATTAGAATATGCTAGATTATGTTATATTATGCTATGAAATGATTATGTATGTTTGTGTATGTTTATTATGCGGGTAAAATAGTTGTACTTGCTGAGCAAAAGCTCACAACTTACGTCTATCCTGTAGGTAAACAACCTATTGGCGATTTTTGATACAAGATGGCGAGCGCGGCGAGGTGAACTGTGAAACGTGGGAATGTCGAGCCGCTACGCGTTTTGTTTAATCATGTTTATTATTTTATGTTTAAACACTCCGAGACAATACACGTATATATATATATTTATACGCGTATATATAAAAAAAAAAAAATGTTCCGCTATTTTCCTTAAATAAACAAGTATGTTTAGGGAACAAGTCAAACACGTATGTATGTATAGTAACGGTCCGTGCTAGACAGGTCGTTACAATAAGGCTCCAACGGCCTCAGTTTTGACAAAAATCCGAGCCTGACCGTGCCCAGACTTCATGCACGGCCAGGTGAGTTCCACGGGAAAAAAAAGGGGTTAGACTCCGAACTAGGTTTTGTGCAAAACACGAAAGTTATAGGATTTTTCTAGATCTAAAACTTTTGTGAAGACAACTTTTTCTAATTCAGTCCAGTTTTTTTTAAATAAAAATGGATTTCAAAAACTGTGCAGGAAACAGGAAATTCCTGCACATGATTTTTTAAAACAGTGCAGGAAAAAGGACATTCCTGCACATACAATGATGATTTGACTATGAAAAGCTGTTCCAAAGGCAATTTTCAACACTCAGTGATTTTGTTTACAAATCCTACTTAAGAGTTACAATTTTTCATGAGTTGAACAAAGGATATTTGAGCATAAAATGATGAGTTTTCTAAGTAAAAATGGAGGTTTGAAACCAAAGTTAAGTTATGATCTTAATAAGGTAAGCTTCGAATTCTAGGGTTACTAATTGTAACCAAGTAAGTTATTATGTGTTTTATGGGAGGGGGACATATAACTAAAATTATGCATGAACGTTGGTTAGATCACCAACATTTTTAATCCTCACCTATGTCCTTTATTATAGCAGGAGATAACCTGCTATGGTATCCTGAATTGGAACATAACCCTATTGGTCATAGCAAACAAGGTAAGTACAACTCCGCCTACAGCATAGGCTTTTGGTTGTGATACTTACCCAAGTATGATCGATGAATGTTATGATATATGATGTGATGTGTGTTAGAATTATTTGATGCTAGGATATGTTGTAGGGTATGGCATGATGATGTTATGTTATATGATATGGCTATGTCATGATATATGATATATCAAGTTCATGGTTATGATATGAGGTATGTTATGTTGAGATACGATTATGACTTATGTATATGTGACATCATGAGGCATGTTCACCATTACTAAGATAAGAACAAGATCAAGTATGAGATGATGACAAGTAAGCATAATGGCAAGCAAGCTTGTCTGTGTCGTACCGACCCGTATTAGGTCGGGTTGGACTATGGTTTGAGTTAGAAATGGACTGGCCGCCCCAACCACTCCATAGTTGCGCGCCCGGTACAGACACTTATGTTAAGGGGCCCATAAGCAAGTTAAGTTAAGATGAGCTATGAAAGTATGTTATGAAAGAATAAGTAAGCATAATGAAGTATAAATGGTTCATGCACGATTATGTTAGGATAAGCTATGTTATGTTGAATTAGGTTATGTTTTGTATTGTTTGTTGTCGCGGATGTTATGTTGTACTTGCTGAGCGAAAGCTCACGTCTTACGTCTATACTGTAGATAAGCAACCTACGGGCACCTTTTGATGCAAGATGGCGAGCGTGGCAGGGCGAGCTGTGAAATGTGGAATCTATAGCCGCTACGCGTTTTGTTCTTTTATGAATATCTTATTTGGTGCTCGAACATTGTTATTTAATTATCGCATATACGCTCATATGCTTGGAAAAAAAAGTTTTCCGCTATTTACGCTAAGTAAATATGTACGATATATATGTATGTATGTATGGTAACGGCCTGTGCTAGGCGGGTCATTACAGAGTTGGTATCAGAGCGGTTTCCTGCTATCCGATTTCACAGCATTCCTACCATCGCCACCATCATTGTAAGTTGAATTTTTTTTTATGGGTTAATATTTATTATGCGATTATGTTATGATAGACTCGACAATATGGATCCCGCGCAAGTAGACAAGGATCGAGACGCGGTGACGTCATTTTATGAGTCGTATCCATTGATATTCGATGGTACGAGACGGACGGTATCCGTAGCGGCATGGCTGTACGATATGGAGCTGATTTTCCGTGTCTGTCATATTGATGCCCGACTGTGGTGGATGACACTGGGCGAGCGAGAGATGCCGAGTCGCACATGGGCATATTTCCGTACGTTAGTGATTGCGTGTTACGGACCGGTACTGGATGAGGGGGCGGGTGTACCACATCGTGATTCCGAGATTTATCGGGTATGCATCATACCCGATACCTCCGTTACGTAGCCGATTGGCACGTTTATCCGTAAGAGACGATGAGTCACTACTGTCGTCTATTCCAGGAGGCGATGTTGCCTCATATCCCACAGGAGTTGCATAGCCCCGAGCTGCAGGCGTTGGTGATTCTTCGGAACGGATTACCTCCACAGATCCGATAGTATGTTCCCATGCCTATGCTTGGTATGACAGTTGGGAACATGATCGATGGCATTCTGGGGGCCTAGGCCGTTGCTCATGCGATGCAGGCCGATGATTTGGTGGGTGATCACCAGGCACCAGATGACGACGCTGGGATGGGAGAGCCGATTCATGAGGCAGGCCCAGTTTTTCCCGAGGACCCGGTTCCCGCAGTCCCATTGCAGGAGGCCGAGGCCGACATGGGTGCCGATGACTTTGATCCCGCTGATTTCATAGTTGCTCCGGAGGATCAACCGAAAGAACCCCTAATCATCGACATCTCCAGCGACGAAGAAGAAGAGGAAGAGCCTGAGGAAGATATGGAGCCGGAGCCAGAGCCAGAGCATGCAGGCTGGATAGAGGACGAGGAGGGTTTTGACGATGACCCAGAGGAGATTCTGTTTGACGATGGAGACTGGGAGGCATAGATTAGGTCGACCGTGTACATTTTTTTGACGTTAGGACCAACGCGTACTAGCTTATTCCTTTTTGATGATAGGCTTGTACTTATATATGATGGTAAAGTGGTAGACACTTCCATCGTGATTTTGCCCATGTATATACAACAAATATGTATTTACGGTATTGTAAATATGATGTACTTTTTGAAAGTATGCAAAAAGATAGTGCAAATATGAGATATTATATTATGATATTTGAAAAGCCATGTTACGATATATTATGAGTATGAATGTTATGATAAGTATGCGATATGATACGATGATACTATTATGTTATGGTATGATAATGTTATGACATGGTGTGTTATGATGCAATATGATAAGATATGCATGAAAGAAAGGATATTGATAGTATGATAATATCTTTTCTTATGGTATAATAGGAATTAGAAGATGGTACGCTCTCACAGAACAGTACCCGTTAATCTGCCAGAGCCGGATCTCGCAACCGTTGTAGCGAATTTGCAGCGGCAGTTGCTTGAACAGCAACAAGAGACAAATAGACTTCGAGAGCAGCTAGCTCGAATGAATCAAAGACCTCAGGTTAATGAGGTTCCTCCTCAACATGACAGAGTACCCCCAGTAGTACCCCCGGTACCAGAGGTTCGGCTTGAAATTCCACAGAATGCTGAAGTTCCGGGAGCACCCGTTGGAGTTCCAGTAAACCCACCTCCAGCACGGGAATATTTGCTCTACGAATGATTTAGGCGAATGAAAGCGCCTGAATTCGAAGGACCGACGGATCTTATAGCAGCTGATAACTGGCTGATCGATATCCAAGTTATCCTAGATTTTATGAGACTTATGGAATAGGAGAAGGTTCTCTGTGCTTACTTCGCACTCAAAAAGGACGCAAGCCACTGGTGGATGACTGTCCAGATGCGTCGAGATGTTACGACCATGAGCTGGCAAGATTTTGTGACGGAGTTCCGAACCATGTATTACAACAGAGAAATCCTGGCAGTTCAGCAGGATCAATTTACCAGTTTAAAACAAGGGTCGATGACAGTAATGGAGGCTGTTAAGAAGTTTGAGCAGTTAGCCCGTTTGTGTCCGGAATTAGTGCCATGAAACGGAAAAAGTCAGAAGAATGATGAAGATGTTCCGCACGGATATTGCCAAGCAAGTAAGTGCTGGCAGCAGCCCACCTATCCTGGTATCCGACTGTGTAAGTCAAGCAATAAGCGCTGAATATTGGATAAACCAGGATAAGGAAGCACGGGCGCAAATTTTCAAGGCAAAGAAGGAAGAAAAAGCCGTGGTGAAGCAGACGCAGTCCCGTCAGAGTTCTGAGTCGAACTAGAAAGGCCAGACCAGTAGCCCCGCCTAAAGTTCCAAACAATTTGGGAGGAACAAGAGAAAAGGGAATTTCTCTGGCCAGGGTCAACAAAAGAATTACCCCCAGAAGAAGAATAACAGAGGAAACGAGGGTAATAGCACTGATTACCCAGTATGCGCTAAATGTGGGAGGAAACACCCGGGAGTATGCAGAATGGGGACAAATGCTTGCTACCTGTGTGGCAAGGAGGGGCATTATGTGAGAAACTGCACCCTGAGCAACCAAGGCCAGAATCCTCCTTATCCGAGCCGGAACACCAATAGCCAACTACATGCAGTCCAAGCAAGGCTTGAAGGACCCTCGATCACACAAGGCAGATTAGAGGCTCCTTAAACTCAGGCCAGAATTTACGCTTACACGAAGGGAAATGCAGAAGCAGGGACCTCGAATGTGGTGACAAATCAGATTTCTATCGCCACCTATGATGCTATTGCCCTGTTTGATTATGGTGCTACTCACTCATTCGTGTCTTTGGAATTCGCCCATAAGTTAGGAAGAGATATGGATAACTTAGAACAACCTTTCAAAACCTCTTTGCCATCCGGAGAAATTTTGTGGTCCAATTTTTGGATACGAAGTACTTCCGTGATTATCTACGACAGAGAATTGTTTGTAGATCTCATCACGATCAAGCTTCAGGATTTCGATATGATCTTAGGAATGGATTTCTTAGGCAAATACAACGCTAAGATTGATTGCCGAAAGCGTTGTGTGATATTCAGCCCTTATGGTGAGGAGGAGTTTAATTTCCACGGGCACTCACAGAGCCCAGCAACCAGACTGGTTTCGGCAATGAAGGCTTGGAAAATATTAGCTAATGGTTGTCAAGGATATTTAGCTAACATGGTAGACAAAGATCGAGAAATGGAGCTGACACCGGAAGATGTTCCCATTATTAAAGAATATGTGGATATCTTTCCGGAAGATTTACCAGGACTCCCGCCGGAACGAGAAATTTCATTCGAAATCGAGTTGTTGCCTAGAGCTGCACCAATATCGAAAGCACCCTACCGTATGGCACCTACCGAGCTTAGAGAATTTCAAGTGCAGTTATAAGAATTACTTGACAAGGGATTCATCCAGCAAAGTCACTCTCCGTGGGGAGCACCTGTGTTGTTCGTAAAGAAGAACGATGGATCATTACGAATATGCATTGACTACCGTGAGCTGAACAAGATTACGATCAAGGACAAGTACCCCCTTCTGAGGATTGAGGATCTTTTCGATCAACTCAAGGGAGCGGTAGTATTTTCGAAAGTCGATCTACGATCAGGCTACCATCAGCTCAGGATCAAGGAGTCAAATATCTCCAAGACGGCTTTTCGAATACGTTACGGGCACTATGAATTTTTGGTTATGCCATTTACACTAACCAATGCCCCAGCTGCTTTTATGGACCTTATGAACCGAGTATTCAAGGAGTATCTGGACAAGTTCGTTATTGTCTTTATTGACGATATTTTGATTTACTCAAGGTCCAAAAAGAAACATGAGCATCACCTTAGGTTGGTGATGGAGACACTGAGAAGAAATCAGCTATATGCCAAATTCACAAAATGTGAATTTTGGCTGGAAAAAGTTCATTTCTTGGGTCATGTATGAAGGAATTTCCGTAGACCCTGCTAAGGTGGAGGCGGTCAGTGCATGGCCAGCACCCAAGAATGTTACGTAAATAAGAAGTTTTCTTGGATTAGCTGGATACTACCGACGATTCGTCGAGGGATTTTCCAAGATTGCTGCACCTCTCACCGCTCTTACCCGAAAGGGAAAGAAATTTGAATGGACCCAGAAATGTGAGGAAAATTTTCAAGAGCTAAAAAGGAAGCTGACAAGTGCGCCGCTGTTGATTATTCCTGATGTTGAAGCAGGAAATTTCGTGATCTACAGTGACGCTTCTAAAAATGGATTAGGAGCTGTTCTGATGCAAAATGGGAAGGTAGTGGCCTACGCATCCCGCCAGCTGAAGATTCACGAAATGAATTATCCCACGCACGATTTGGAGCTCGCGGCGGTAGTTTTCGCACTCAAAATTTGGAGACACTATTTATATGGGAACAAATGCGAAATCTACACCGATCATCAGAGCCTTAAGTATATATTTACTCAGAAGGAGCTCAACATGAGGCAACGTAGATGGCTAGAACTTGTAAAGGATTACGATTGTGAGATCCTTTACCACCCTGGGAAGGCGAACAGGGTAGCAGATGCTTTAAGTAGGAAATCCGTAGGCATGCTGATGTCTATTGGAATGTTTCCTAAACCGCTACAAAGGGAAATTTCTGAGTTCAACTTGGAAATAATAATGGGGAGATTGTCTTCTCTGAACTTTCAGTCCGATCTACTGGAATCCGTTAAGTCGCATCAGGAAAAGGATTCATTTTTGCTAAAAGCGCAACTTTTTGGCGGCAAGAACAAGGAATTCAAGACCTCTGCTAATGGTGTCATTTACTTCAAAGGAAGGATTTGTGATCCTAACTTTGAATTTTTAAAGGATCAGATTATGTCTGAAGCACATAAGACGTCATACTCGGTACATCTAGGAGCTTCCAAGATGTACAAGGACCTACGAGAGAATTATTGATGGCCAAATATGAAAAATGAGATAGCAGAATTCGTGTCAAAGTGCCTAACTTGTCAGAAAGTTAAGGCTGAACATCGACATCCTGGTGGAGTTTTGCAGAAAATAGAGCTTCCTGAATGGAAATGGGAGCAAATTACTATGGATTTCGTAGTAGGACTGCCTAGAACTGCAAGTGGGAATGACACGATTTGGGTTATCGTGGATAGATTAACCAAATCAGCCCACTTTATTGCAATCAAGGCCACTTTTTCAGTGGAGAAATTGGCTGAAATCTACGTATCACAGATCATCAGATTTCATGGAGTGCCAAAATCGATTATCTCAGACCGTGATGGACGTTTCACCTCTCGATTTTGGACTAGTGTTCACAACGCCATGGGGTCGAAATTGAAGTTCAGTACGGCATTTCATCCCCAAACTGACGGTCAATCGGAACGAACCATCCAAACATTGGAAGATATGTTGAGATCATGTGTTCTGGATTTTAAAGGAAACTGGGATCAGAAGCTGCCATTGGTCGAATTTTCCTATAACAATAGTTATCATGCTTCAATCGGTACGGCTCCATTTGAAGCATTATATGGAAGGAAACGTCGATCTCCTATCCACTGGCAGGAAGTGGGGCAGAAGCAGTTGCAAACAACAGATTTCATTACAAAGACCTCTGAGGATATCAAGAATATTAAGCAAAGGCTCGACATAGCTTTTAGCAGACAGAAAAGTTATGCCGATAAACGCAGAAGGCCTTTGGAGTTTCAAGTCGGAAATGCGGTGTTCATCAAGATTGCTCCTATGAAAGGAGTAATGAGATTTGGTAAAAAGGGGAAGCTTAGCCCAAGGTATACGGGACCATTTGAAATCCTTGAGAGGATTTGGAAAGTAGCCTACAAGCTTGCCTTACCGCCAGAATTAGCTTCGATGCATAATGTTTTCCATGTTTTGATGCTAAAGAAGTATGTACCAGACCCTTCCCATGTGGTTAGTCAAGAACCCGTGGAGGTTCAAACGGACTTAACTTATGAAGAAAAGCCAGTTCGACTTCTGGATCGGGAAGAGAAGGTCCTAAGAAACAAAACCATTCCTATGGTTAAAGTGTTGCAGAGAAACCACAAGGTTGAAGAAGCAACCTAGGAATTGGAAGACGAGATTAGAAAGAACTACCACAGTTTATTCTAATTTTCGAGGACGAAAAATTTTAAGGGGGATAGATTGTAATAACTAAATTTTTCAACGTTACGATTTCTTGTAGAGAAATTTGAGTTGTACCATGAAGGTATTTATGAAGAAGCCGATTAGGGTTTTTATTTAATTGTGTGAGTTCTTATGGCCCTATAAGACTCAATAATAAATTGCTTAGTCAAGCAAATAGCCTTTTTGGGTGAAAAGGAAGAATAAAAAAAATCCATGATTTCATGTTAGTCAAAGCTTGACTAAAAAAGTCAAAGTTGACCCAAAAAAAAAAAAAGAAGTCAAAGATTGACTGGAAAGGTCAAATGTATGATAATACTGTGATATGTTAAGCAGTATGGGAAATATACTGCGAAAAACCGTCTTTACGGACAAGATAGCAAGAATAAGATTTAAAACCACCATAGAAAAATCAAGCACATTAATTAGGATATCAAGGGCCAAATGGCTTTAAGTTATAAGAAAATTTTTATACAGTCTACTTTTACACAGATAAATTTTGGACTGTAGTACAATGTAAAAATACTATTATTAGTAAATAGCAGTATTGGAAATATCTGTGTTAACATAAAAATGGATTGTATATTAAGAGAAAAAGCCAAACAAGGCCCTAAGATGACCTCACCTCACCATGGATTAATGACATCATTTCATGAATTAAGGAAAAAATTGGAAAGAATTTTTGGATGACTCTAGAACAATGTGGCCGGCCACCTAAGGGGGTTTTTTGTGCAAAACGTTGTTTCTTCAAGGACTTATGAGCAATTTTGAAAAGTTCCACATCACCTATAAATAGGTGGTCCATTTGTCCAAAAAAATTAGAAAATCTAGCCAAATTTTGCCAAAATTTCCTCTCCAAAAGCCGAACCCAAGGAAGGAAAGAAAGAAAAGAGAAAATCAAAAATTCAAAAGAAAAACCTTAGGGGGGGTGGTCGGATTTCACATAGAACCAAGCCAAAGTTGGAAAATTTTTTGGTACCCATTAGGCAAGGAGGCCGGTTGTGGGAAAGAAAAAGAGGAAAAGAAAAAGTGAAGGAAGGAAGTGCTTGGAGGTGTGGCTGGACTTATGGAGGACTAATCAAGTGGCCGGAAAAATTTTGGAGCCCCATTGCTAGGGGAAGGCCGGTTGTGGAGTGCCAAGGAGAAAGGGGGAAAAAGTGGACCAAACCCTAACCTAGCCTTGTGTTGAATCAAGGTAATTTCCCTTAGCCCTAAACTTTTAAATTGAGCTTCAATTTGAAATTTAAGTGTATTTCAAGTTGAATTTGTAAGAGCATAAGCTCAATTTAATTTTATGCCCTAGTTTAGAAATAATTAGATTTGGTGCTTGATTTAGGTGTAGGGTGGTTTATGTTGCTAAGTATGTATGATTTTATGCTTTGAATGCATGAATTTAAGTTTTGCATGTTAGATGCTTGATAATATTGTATTTCCCCATATATGTTGAAGCATGTTTTAGACTGGCATGCTAGGTTGCTAGGTTAGAACCTTGAATGTTGAAATGATTTGTGCAACCTAGAACCATGCAAACTTTGATTGATCCAAAGTCAATAAGGGTTTGCATGGGATTGATGTAAAATGTGTTTAATGAAACCTTGTGTTAGAAAAGCGCTGCATGTGTGATCTTAGGCTCCCGCGGTAGCTGGTTGAGTTAGATTACGCGATTAGGACGTAAAACCAACCTAAAACAAGAAAACTGCCAGTTCGGGTACAAACTGGCCAGTTTTCTGGAAAGCAGATTTTGAGGCCCTTAGAGGCTGAATTTGATAAAACTTACAAAATGAAAGTTGTAGGGAACGGTTTTTCCTAGGGGGCTGCATGGACAGTTTTCGAAAATAAGGCCCCAACTGCCTCAATTTTGACAAAAATCCGAGCCTAACCGTGCCCAGACTTCATGCACGGCCAGGTGAGTTCAACGGGGAAAACAAAGGGGTTAGAGTCCGAACTAGGTTTTGTGCAAAACACAAAAGTAATAGGATTTTTCTAGATCTAAAACTTTTGTGAAGACAACTTTTTCTAATTCAGCCCAGTTTTTTTTAAATAAAAATGGATTTCAAAAACTGTGCAGGAAACAGGAAATTCCTGCACATGATTTTTTAAAACAGTGCAGGAAAAAGGACATTCCTGCACATACACTGATGATTTGACTATGAAAAGCTGTTCCAAAGGCAGTTTTCAACACTCAGTGATTTTTTTTACAAATCCTACTTAAGAGTTACAATTTTTCATGAGTTGAACAAAGGATATTTGAGCATAAAATGATGAGTTTTCTAAGTAAAAATGGAGGTTTGAAACCAAAGTTAAGTTATGATCTTAATAAGGTAAGCTTTGAATACTAGGGTTACTAATTGTAACCAAGTAAGTTATTATGTGTTTTATGGGAGGGGGACATATAACTAAAATTATACATGAATGTTGGTTAGATCACCAACATTTTTAATCCTCACCTATGTCCTTTATTATAGCAGGAGATAACCTGCTGTGGTATCCTGAATTGGAACAGAACCCTATTGGTCATAGCAAACAAGGTAAGTACAACTCCACCTACAGCATAGGCTTTTGGTTGTGATACTTACCCAAGTATGATCGATGAATGTTATGGTATATGATGTGATGTATGTTAGAATTGTTTGATGCTAGGATATGTTGTAGGGTATGGTATGATGATGTTATGTTATATGATATGGCTATGTCATGATATATGATATATCAAGTTCATGGTTATGATATGAGGTATGTTATGTTGAGATACGATTATGACTTATGTATATGTGACATCATGAGGCATGTTCACCATTACTAAGATAAGAACAAGATCAAGTATGAGATGATGACAAGTAAGCATAATGGCAAGCAAGCTTGTCTGTGTCGTACCGACCCGTATTAGGTCGGGTTGGACTATGGTTTGAGTTAGAAATGGACTGGCCGCCCCAACCACTCCATAGTTGCGCGCCCGGTACAGACACTTATGTTAAGGGGCCCATAAGCAAGTTAAGTTAAGATGAGCTATGAAAGTATGTTATAAGTAAGCATAATGAAGCATAAATGATTCATGCATGATTATGTTAGGATAAGCTATGTTATGTTGAATTAGGTTATGTTTTGTATTGTTTGTTGTCGCGGATGTTATGTTGTACTTGCTGAGTGAAAGCTCACGTCTTACGTCTATGCTGTAGATAAGCAACCTACGGGCACCTTTTGATACAAGATGGCGAGCGTGGCAGGGCGAGCTGCGAAATGTGGGATCTATAGCCGCTACGCGTTTTGTTCTTTTATGAATATCTTATTTGGTGTTCGAACATCGTTATTTAATTATCGCATATACGCTCATACGCTTGAAAAAAAAAATTTCCGCCATTTACGCTAAGTAAATATGTACGATATGTATGTATGTATGTATGGTAACGGCCTGTGCTAGGCGGGTCGTTACATACAAACATATTTTACAAAACATAATTTCCAAATCCCGTGGCGGTGTTCATCCTATATTTTACAGTTGCAGTGCCAGCCCTCCACAGTCTTGCATCAAGAATTGCCAGTAGGTTGCTTACCTACAGCATGAACGTAAGTAATGAGCTTATGCCCAGTAAGTACAATATTCAATCCGCAAAACGTTTTAAGTGCAAGGATGCATGAACCGATTATGCTTTCTTATGAATCAATTATGCTTTTCATATATTAACTTGGTTCTGTTCTCTTACATGTCATGCGTGTACGTACCGTGGTACATAGCCATGGAGTAGTTGGAGGCGGCCAGTCCAATCCAACTCAAACCATGAAACAAACCGTTTAACATGGAATGATTGGGGCAGCCAATCCAACTCAACTCAAACCATAGACTAAACTGTTTAAACCCGCCCTCGTGGCAAGTTGGTACGACACAATAACATTCGCTTGTCTTATCTTATTCTTACCCCGTGATTTGATATTCGTGAACATGCTTCGTGATGTCACGATAACAAAACATAATACACCATAACATAAAATGTCATAACATAAAACATCATAACATCATATCATAAATCATCGCAATATCATAACATAAGACATCAAAATATCATAACGTAAAATATCGTAACATCATAACATAAAACATCATAACCTAAGTAAATCATGTAAATCAATACATGATTTCTTGAAAACATGCCATGCAACAAAAACGTTTTGTCCATGCTGTAGGCGGAGTTGTACTTACTTGTCGTCCTACACTCTTGGTTTATCATCCAAACATGACACGCCAATAGTTCATACTCCTGTTTCCAAACAGGGTGTAAGATAAGAATTATTCACATTCTATCTTACCATAAATCATAATCATTAAATGTTGGTATCCTAACCAACATTCATGAGTAACTCTAGTTATATGTCCCCCATATCTTCATGATAACTCGTTCGGTTACTTGCCGTAACCCTAGGGCACTTGACCTAATCAAACAATATTTTGTTTGATTACTTAACGGAACCTTGGGTTCAAGGCCCAATCATACGTGAATAGTATCTTATTAAGTTACTATTGGTAACCATGGGCTTTAGGCCCAACCCAGTAACTTGGGTATCCTACCCGGTTATCGTTGGTCATCATACTGTTACCGTGTTTTTATGATAGCTTTTGGCCCATTTATTTTTTTTTGAAAACAGTTTCTTAATTTTAGTTATTAGTGCATGTGCAAGAATTTCCTGCCTTTGCACTGTTTTCTGAAAATCCTGTGTAGGAATTTCTTGTTTCCTATACAGTTTTGGGAATCTGATTTTACTTTAAAATCTGTTTAGAATTAGAAAAAGTATTCTTCATGAAACTTGCAGATCTTGAAAAACCCTACAACTTTTGTTTTTAACTCAAAATCCAGTTCTGCCCTTAACCTACCCTTTTGCCTTATTGAACCTACCTGGCCATGCAACTAGGTCTGGGCAGACCAGCCTCGGATTTTCATAAAAACAGAGGCTTTTGGAGCCTTATTTTTAAAAACCGTCTACATTGCTCCCTAGGATTTTCCATGTTCTACAACTTTGTAGTTTTGACTTTCTTCAAATTCAGCCTCTAAGGGGCTCAAAATCCACTTACCAAAAAACTGTCCAGTTTTACCCAAACTAGCAGTTTCTTTCTTAAATCCATTTTTATGGTCAAATTACACGCACCCTACCTCAAACGGTCGTAACCGTGAGTTTACAACAATCATGCAGTACTTTCTAACGTAAAATCTCATCATCATAATCCATGCATTCACATGCAAACCCTTGGGTGTTCTTGCACCAAGCTAGGGTTTGCATATCCATACTTCATTCAAGCTTATACCCTAACTCATTCATCAACATGCATACCCTACAACTTCTTAAGCACATGGGGACATACAACTAACATCATAAAAACATACATACAAACCCTAAGATCATGCAACCATATCAACAAAATCATGCATAACATCATAAATCAAAACCACCTAATACCTAATCAAGCACAAATCTAAAAATCTAAACTAAGGCATAAGGAAATAAATTGAGCTTATGCTCTTACAATCCAACTTTGTAAATACACATAAATCTCCAATAAAACTAACTTTGAAAAGCTTAGGGAACCAAGGAGGATTACCTTAATCAACAAAAGTTGATGTTAGGTTTGGATCCAATCTTTTTCCCCCTTGCTTTCTACTAAATCCGGCTTCCCTCTAGCTTTGGTGTTCTCCAAAATTTCCGACCACTACTTCTCTTTCTCTTTCTCTCTTCGTTTTTTTTTCTTCCTAGGGCTCGGCTACAAAGGGGAAGAGAAAGTGAGGTGAGATTTTGGCATAGTTTTGGGGTGTTTTCTCATTTTTGTGAACAAAATGAGCCCCCTCATCACCTATTTATAGGTGATAAATAATTTAATTTTTGGATTTATTTTTAATCCAAAAATTACATAATAGCCTCTAAGAGAAAATATTTGCCCATTGGTCCTTGGGAGGTGCTGGCCGGCCATGATAGGTTACCTTGGAGGCCAAGTTACTTGCTTACATCATCATGCTTACATCAAAAAGCTTACCTCATATTTCTTAAAATTGCACTTTGGCCCTTAAGGACAAAGTATTTGCACTTTAGTCCCTGAAGGTGGCCGGCTATGGTAGAGCCACTTGGCTTCCAATTCATGTATAATTATCTACTTGATTCTCAAAATCTCTTAATATACATATGTAGTCCATTTTCATACTAATACAGATATTACCAATACTGTTTCAACTAATAACAGTATAATTGTACTGGACTGCAGTCCAGAATTCATCTGTATAAAATTGGACTGCGTATAGATCTTTCTTAGGACTTGAACTTACTTAGTCTTTACTGCTCTAAATATTGTGCTTGATTTTTCTAGGGTGGTCTTGAACCTTATTCTTGCTTATTTGTTCATAATGACGGTTTATCGCAGTATAATTTTCATACTATTAATTACACTGTAGTACCGTCTCAGTCAAACCTAAGGTCAACCTGGTCAAACATTGATCCGCATAAAATCATAAATTTCTATTCTGTCCTTTTTTTTTTTTCAAAAGGCCTCATGGTTGGCTTAAGCAAACTATTATTGAGTCTCGTAGTTAAGTAACCGAGAACTCAACATATACTCATGTTCAACTCAGATTATGAGCTTCATATCGACATACATGATTTTGTCTTAGATTTTTCCTTGTGTCTAAGGAAATCATGAGTTAATCAAAATTTCAGGTTATTACAGGACTGCAGTCCAGAATTCATTTGCGTATTATTGAACCGCGTAAAAATTTTTCTTATGACTTTAAGCTACTTAGCCCTTATTGTCCTAAATAATATGCTTGATTTTTCTATAATGGTCTTGAACTTTATTCTTACTATTTTATCTGTGATGACGGTTTTTCACAGTATAATTCCTATACTGCTTGCTATCTTGCAGTACCGTCATATTCATATCTTTGACTTTTCTTGGTCAAACTTTGACCAACATAAAATCATAAATTTTTATTCTACTTTTTTCCTCAAAAGGTCTTATGCTTGACTAAGTAATCTATTATTGAGTCTTATAAAGCTATAAGGACTCATAGCAATTCTGATAAAAATCAGATCAAACATTTCGTAAATACTTACCTAGCACAACTTAAATTCCTTAACAAGGAAATCATAACTTCATAATACGTTGGTTATTATAGTCTCCTCCGGGTTGCTCCTATATGCTGGTCAGTTTGGAATTGATGCACTGGGAACAAAATTGATTTGGCGTTCAATCCCTCGGATAGGTGGTAAACCATGTGGTACCTCCTCAGGAAACACATCCTCGAACTCCTGCAAGAGAGAAACAACAACACTAGGCAACAAAGAGTCAAGTTGGTTAGTGTTTAAAAGAGCCTCCTTGTACATAAGTACAATCATCGGCCGTTTTGAAATCAATGCTCGCTTAACCTCACTTATGTTTGCATAGAAATATTTTTGTTTTCTCTCTGTTTTTACCTCCTTGGCCGAACTCTTCTCTCTCCTTTCTTCCTTACCACATTCGACATTACTTTCTTTTTTTCTCACTTTGGCTGTGTATCTTTCTTTCCCCTCACTCTCACTATGTACGGCCTCACTCATCTTTTCACTCTCATTCTTTTGCTCTCTTAAGTTCTTTTGATCTCTTGGTTTCTTTTGTTCACTCAATTTTTGCAACCTCACTTGATCCTCATAGACTTATTTTGGTATCATCAGAACTAGAGTGATTGTCCGTTGATTGCGTGTGAATGAGTACTAGTTGGTGAAGTCGTCATGCTGCACACGTCGGTCAAATTGCCACGGTCTTCCTAAGAGAAGATGTCCAGCTTGCATTGGTACCATATCGCACAATACTTCATCCTCATATTTACCAATTCAAAATGGTACAACAACCTACTTCGTAACCCTCGCTTCACCACTATCGTTCATCCATTGTAGCTTGTATGGACGAGGGTGCTTAAGTGTTGCGAGCCATAGCTTTTCAACCATGGAAGTGCTAGCAACATTAGTACAACTACCGCCATCGATAATAACACTACATACCTTGTCTTTCATGGGGCAGAGAGTGTGAAAGATATTTGCCCGCTGTACTTCTTCTTACTCTTCTTTAGCTTGCAAGCTTAAGGCTCGTTGTGCGACTAGTCCAAGCACTCACCATGATCTGCCCAAAACTCCTCATCTTTTATGGGGGAGTCCTCCAACGGTGGCATGTCATCTAGATCAGCTTCGTCCTCGGATTCAATTTCAACATTTTCTCGTATCACCATAACTCGCTTGTTTGAACATTGGCTAGCTATGTGCTCTCTCCCCTAACATTTGAAACATTTAATCTCACTATAACGAGTTGAATTAGGGGTTGATTTACCTTGAGAGGCCGTGGTAGTGGTAGCTGGTTTGGGCTCGGGTTTGTTCTTAGAGGTGGACGAGTTTTCTTCTTTCTTTTGGTAGTTCGACCTTTACGGTGCTACGCTCGAAGTTTTTATGATTGGTCTTGGCCGTGTACCACCCCTTTTGAGTTGTCTCTCAACCTTAATTGCCATGTGCACCTAATCCTCCAATTCCACATAATGGTGTATCTCAATTGTGTTAGCAATCTCTCGGTCTAAACCATTCAAAAATCGGGCCATTGTCGCCTCCCGATCCTCCTCCATGTTGTCTCTAATCATAGCCATCTCCATCTCTTTATAATACTCATCAACGCTCCGGTTACCTTGATGGAGACCTTGCAACTTAAGGTACAGATCTTAGTAGTAGTGACTTGGTATAAATCGTCATCTCATCACTCTCTTCATCTCATCTAAAGTTTCAATAGGACGTTCTCCGTTCCGCCTCCTATTGATGCACAACTGGTCCCACCACACAATAGCATAATCAGTAAATTCGATTGCAGCAAGTTTTACCTTCTTTAATTCGAAGTAGTTGTGACAATCAAAAACCAATTACATCTTCTTTTCCCACTTGAGGTATGCTTCGGGATCACTTTTTCCTTGAAACGCAGGAATTTTCATCTTGATATTTCCCAAGTTATTATCTACCTGGTTCCTTGCTTTTCCATCCTAGCCATATCTACTATGGCTGCCCACTGACATGATATCAAACTCCTCCTCTAAATCGCCCCCTTCAAATTCACCCACATCATCAACTTCCCTTTGGTGCAACCTGTTCCTCTCCCCCATTAATGCTTGCATTTGCAGATTTGGAACAACGGTTGGTGGAATCTCTTCGTCTGTGTTTTTCTCTTGATTTTGCGACATGATTGAAATCTACAAACAAGGTTAGAATAATATGAGAAAAAAAAGGACCTCACCACACTCCCTCGCGCGTTTCACTTGAAGAATAATTCACTCAAATCTACTTGTGCTTCACTCAATTTAATTTCTTTTACTCTATAATACACTCACACACTCTGCCTTTTTCCACTCGCATTCTTCTTTTAGTTCTTTCAGGACTAATCAAACAACAATAAGAAGGATTCAAGTAGCAAATCAAGATGAAAAGCAAACCAAACGAATCAAATTTTGTCACGGATTCTGATGATCTTTGACACTCAAGCGTGGGGTTTTGGCAAAAGGGGGTCTAGGACGTGAGAAACAAGATTAAACAAAAAAAATTTAAGAAAGGTTCCCAGACTTGAATTTAAGAAAGATTAAACAAAAGGGGTTTTTTTTTAGACCGAATTGAAAAAGAAAACAAGAAAATGATAGGCAAACCAGATGAACCTAGGCTATGATACCAATTGATATAAAACACACTAACAACGTGTCGAAACCCGATACCAAATCTGGAAACAACGAACCCAAGATCTTTCAAGTTTGATGGAAACCACGACCCATTGCTTAGCAAAGTAAGAACCTTGGTATGGTGAAAGCACAACAAACGGGAATGGAGAGTTCGTTTGACAAGTCAATTTGAATGCCACAAGGAATCCTTGATAAGTTTGGATAACTTAAGAAGAATAACTCACAATATGAATAAACATCAAAAATTACTTCCATAGTCTGAAAATCAGCCTTATATAGCTGAAATTACAATTTGTAAAATTCTTAATCTACCTTATTGAAAAACACACCTACAAAAAAAAAAAAAAAAAAAAACCTAGGAAGGAATCAGATTTTAACTCCTTAACCGCCTATAATAAAATCTAAACAAAGATACTACAATTCAAAATTTAAACTGAAACTTAAAAACTAAAATAGGATTACAAAGAAATCAAATCTTGATCAGATCTTCTAAACTTCTTGAATCTTGTTTTGAATCTTGAACTTCTTGAAAACTTGAAAACGTAATCTTGACTTGATTCTTTGTTAGAAAACATGCCCACATCAGCTTGGAACCCCCTTGCACGTGTATCGCAAAATGGACATGCAAGTTAGCCATGTAATAGCTCAATGGACATGTATGGCTGATTGGCTCTCTTCCGGATCAACTTTGATGAGTAAAACCAGCCTGTGTACACCCTCAGTAGTGAACACACTCTCTTCTTGTTATAGAACTCTCCGGACTAAGTTATTTAGCACTTCTTTGAATCTTTTAGCTCGAACCCTCGTCACCGGATCAACTGAAACTTGAATTGGTTCATGAGTATTCCTTGCAGCCTTGATGTCCTCATCACTTCCAAGAGAATCATAGTCAATGTCCGTAGTCAATACACCCGTCAATTCTAGGAGACTAAAGCAAAATCTATTTTAGTATTGTTTCAATTTTGTTGTCTATGTAAATATATAGGGGAAAAAACTTGTTATTTGTGTTTTAAACTTATATGTTTTGTGCCTTAGTTCAACTTCAACCATTGAATAAAAACATGCTATTGCCCGTGCTATAGTGTACCATATATTAAATATTATATGTCAAGATATTGAAAGATGCAATCAACAATGCAGCACTAATAGCTCGTTTTGTATTACATCTTAAACTCATATTTTTCATCTTAGTTTTTGTCTTTTTCTGAAAAGTCAACAAAAATTATAACTAATTTTTAAAAAGTCAACCAACTCAAACTTAAAAATTTCAATTCAAACCGTTTCACTAAACGGACCTTAAGAAAACTCAAAGTGAAATCTGTTTCGGATCGAAGGTATTGAATTCTTTTCCAATCTTATCTAACAAGTTGTGTCAATACTTTGTGCATTGTTGTTTCTAATGACTGAGATTTTGGTGTTTTTTATTTTCTTTTTCTTATTATTGGTGTAATTTTTTAGTGGAATATCAAAAGCATTCTAGTAGAATTGAAAAAGCATTCTAAGAGAATTTAACGAGCATTCTAGTTAAATTCGAAAAGCATTCTAGTACAATTTAAAGAACATTCTATTAGTATTAAAAGATCATTCTAGTTGAATTAGAAGAGCATTCTAGTAGAATTAAAAGAGCATTGTAGTATAATTCAATATGTCTTCTTTAGAATCCAAGAAGTATTCTGTAGAATCCATTTTGGACTCTAACACAATCTCTTTGATGACCGGATCTTGTAGCATCTTTATTGAAATTTAAAAAAATGACAGAATCCATTTTAGATTCTAAAAGAATCTCTTCAATGACCGAAGCCAGCGACATCTTTGTTGAAATCTAAAAGAAAATTTTTGTCAGAATCCATTTTGGATTCTAATAGAATATCTCCGATGACCATCATCGACGCCGGTGACCAGAGGCGGAGATGTTTGGTCAATCTTTGTTGAAATCCAAAAACAAACAAAAAAACAAAACAAAACAAAACAAAAATTTTGTTAGAATCCAAAATGATAGAATACATCTGCAAATGGTGCTGGTAAACGGAGCCGAAGATGTCTGATCATTTTTGTTGAAATATTAAAAAAAGAAAGAACAAGAAATTCTATTAGAATTCTTTTTAGATTCTAACAGAATCTTTGGGTGACTGGCACTGGCAATCGAAAATCAGCAACTGACGTGCGTCGGTGATCAGAGCCAGATAATACCAGTCATCTTTGTTGAAATATAAAGAAAAAAATTTTGTCCGAATCCATTTCGAATGCTAACAAAATCTCTTCAATGACCAATGACCGGCTGGTGCCGAAGACTGGCAACTAACGATCGGTCGGTGTTAGAGACCGGTGACAGACTACCTGTCGGCGTCGGAGACCGACCATTGACTACCGACTATCGACCAGCTTCGGAGACCAGTGACCAGCTGACACCGGAGACCGGTGATCGGTCGATGTTGAAGACTAGAGACTAGAGACTGGCGACCGACATGGACACTGGTGACCGGAGCTAGATGGATCTGGTCATCTTTGTTGAAATATGAAAAAAAAAATAAAATGTTATGAAATGATAAAATTATCAACTTTATTCTTTTAGTGGGTAAAATTATAATGAGTGGTAAATTTAGGGCATTCTTCAAATAACCCCTTAAATTAAATTAAAAAAATATAAAAAATCCCCAACCTTTTCGTCTAGAGAAGGGGCATTCCCATGTTAGAAGAAGAAGAAGAAGAAAAAAAAAACGCAGGGGCATTCTGGTTGACGAACCAACAGAGGTCGTGGTGGACGGCGACGCGGGCAAGCTTTTCGGTGCTGATGTTGGCGGAGCGGAGGAGGGAGATATGTCCAGTGAGAATGGCTGAATCGTGGGCGAGAATCATGGGTGGAACCACAATAGAATAAACGCGATTCAGATCAGAAAAACGCGATGGTGCCACTATTTTACAGTATTCTTCAACTCCAACGCCGTGATTTCACCGTGTTCAACTCCCATTTCGGCTCCGGCTCTGGCTCCTCTTACAACCCAAAACTCATTTTTTATTTTTTTATTTTTATTTTTTTTTAGTTGGGAAAATATTTTAGAAGGATGATGATTGTATGTACCCAAATATATATTAAGATATGATACATTTTACTCCATCATCATTCATTTCATTTTAACATCATTATTGATCCTTAGATTATACCCCATGGTAGTGCCCCTAAAAAGGATTTACCACAGTCATTTCCAAAATTTAAAGTAAACAAAAAAACTCTTTGGCAAAAAAAAATAAATAAATAATCAGAAAAACAAAATACAAGGGAAAAAAGTGAGGATATATTTGAGAAAATTATTTTTAAAAGGGATAAAATGATTAAATAGTAAGTAAATGAAACTAGTAGATAGAAAAAAAAAATGCAAAATAGTAAAAAAAAGTTTCAATAAAAAGATTTAGAAAAGTAGTTACAAAAAATCATATTATATATGTTTAGGTAGACGGAAGAAAATTATCTAAATGAACATATATTTGAAAAAACAAATTACACAATAAGGGTAAAGATATTAAAAGAAAAAGTAAGTGAAAAAAAAAAAAAAAAAGCCCAATAAAAAAAAGATGAA
The DNA here is from genome assembly GCA_038430175.1 of Ficus hirta. NCBI lineage: Eukaryota > Viridiplantae > Streptophyta > Magnoliopsida > Rosales > Moraceae > Ficus > Ficus hirta. The sequence continues at coordinate 17,291,169 of CM076585.1, read as the reverse complement.
AAAGAAGAAGTGGCAAACGGCAACGGAAAGGGGAAAGAAAAATAAAAAAAGAGGAGGACGAACTCATGTCAAGCATAGGGAAGTTACACTTTGAGACATTTATATATAGAAGATTACGTCTTTATTGTAATTTCTATTTTCAATTATGTCATTCTATTATTTTTTAACTTTACAACTTTAGGGTTTTAAGGCGGTTTACTTGTTTCAATGTATTATTTATATTTGTGAGAAAGACTAATGTTTAAGACAATGGTTAGGAGTACTCCTCATTAAAAGGAGCTTTCAATTCATAATATAATTGATGTTTTTTTTTATTTTTTTTTTGAACTTGAGGGTGAGATAATTCGAACTCTATACCTTATATTTAACTGAATTGTAAGGTGTTATAGAAAGTTGTGAAGAAATATTTAGAGATTTATTATTAATAATAAAAAACAAGAAACTATCCCCTTTTTTTAAACTCTATTGGATTTTCCCAACTGAGAGGTTCTGGAAGGCATTTCTTCCACGGGGGTTGATTCCTATTAATTGATTTTTTTGCAGTCTATTTTTATCCTCATTTTATATTTATTTTTCAGTTACGCTTATAAAAATGCAATATTTAAGCTCAATAATATTGCAGGTTGCCATGTACAGTTTTCCTTCAATTGAGGATGCGGCTGATGTTGCTATTGCTTCTATGCATTCTGGTAGACATGTAGGAATTCGGCTATATATTATGTTCCTTTATGTTCGTTCCCGTTAATTTGCTTCACATATTTTCCATTTATTTTCGATAGGTATCAATGGTAGAGCTACTGGATGAGGTTTAAGTCAGGTCCATCAATATTGCTAATGGCAAGAACTTGCTGAAACTCCGACCTTAATGTTTGAATTCATCGGCACAGGTGAATTAAAATACATTCCTTTTGCCTATTCAATCCTTATTTATTGCTAATAAAAGCAGAGAGATGTGTTGATTCTTAAACTCTTATTTGTGCTTCAAGAGGCTTATTCACGTGAGCAAACACAACTTATTCAGAAGATTGTTTCCGAACACAGTGGCTCGGACTTTGTTTTTGCTGAGGACCCAGAAGCAAAAAAAGAACTTTGGCGGGTAGGCAATACTTGACCTATATAATGACTAGGATATGTCCCTGTGTTTATGATTTTATGCTTCGACATTATTTCATATGTACTTGTCGTCTGTAAACTTATGCTTTTTTGAGTTAAATTCAGGTTCACATCTCTCTTGAAACATAATTTTCAAATTACTCTTTAAAGAACAACACTTGGACACCTAGAGTTTTTGTGCATTTAGATAGAGACAACATTTCCTTGCTAAAACATTCCTCAAGTTTTTTTAATGAGGTCAATTGAATTACTTTTTAGCAATCATATATTAGTTCAGATTAGCTTATAAAAAATTCATCCTTTTTATTTCATCATTGAAGATTTTTTTGCTGCATTTTATAGTTAAAAATAAAACACTCACAAGAACTAGCAATTTAAAATAGAGTAATTGGCCTCAATGGTCCCTAAATTCTTTACGAGATGACATTTGGTCCCTGTTTTTTTTTTTAACTCTCTAAAAAGGTGATAGTTTGGTTCTTTCCGTCCACATCCATTAAATTTCTAACGGAATCTTACTAAAATGATTAATTTTTATACTAAATTGACTAAAATATCCTTCCCTCTCTCTCCCTCCCCCCTCCCCCTTCCCCCTTCCCCTCTCTCTCTCTGTTTTTGCCCACCCATCTCTCTCTCTCTCTCTTTGTCCCCCCCCCCCCCCCCAACCCTGATTGTGCCCCTTACTCCCTCTCTCGGTTTCGCTGGCCCCCTCTCGCCGTTGTTTCCCCCTACCCCGCGACTAGGTCCCCCCCTCCCGCCGCTTCACCCCCACCCCGCGATTGGGTCCCCTCCTCCCCTGCACCCACCCCATTCACGATCTGGTTCCCCCCCCCCCCCCCCCCGGAACTGGGTTATGAGAAAAGAAGAGAGAGAGAGAGAGAGGAGAGGATATTTTTAATGATTTTTATTTTTATTTTTTTAATTTTGGTTAAATTAATTAGTGTTAGATTATTAAAATACCCCCACAAGTTAACAGATTTTGACGGAAATTACCATAATAGTCAAAAAATAAGTGTTTAGGGTCAGCCAAAAAAAAACAGGGACCAAAGTATCATCTCGTAAAGAGTTCGAGGACTATTTAGGCTAATTACTTTTTAAAATATTTGTAAGGCTTCAACGTATAAAACATACGAAGAGTAGCACGTTTTTTTTATTTTTTATTTTTTTTTGAACTTGGGGGTGAGGGATTCGAACTCTATACCTCGAAGTGAAATTAAGTGTGCAATACTGCTAAGCTATGTCTGCAATCACAAAAGAGTAGCATTGGTGCTTCCAAATGATTTTCTAACAATTTTTGTAATTTATCCTTTTAACTTTCTAAATTGTTATAATTTATCCCATCTGTTAGCTTCAATAATCTAAAAATTTACATTAATGTTTGTGTTAGATTTGAAAACTTTTACCATTGTATAAGGTATACATGGGTTTCTACGATCAATTTAATGGGAAGTTAAATCAATTGATTCACATTGTGACAATTTAAAAAGTTCAAAAGATAAATTACAAAAAAAAAAAAAAAAAAAAGTAAGGGAAAAATTACTAAAGGGTAATAATTTTTTGGATAAAATTACCAAAATAGGAAAAAAAGTTGTTTCTTCTTCATCCTAATTGTGAACCACTTTCTACTTTACGTCGTCCTTGTATGCATATTTTGCTGTCCTGAACAAATTACTCTGTACTCTGTCAAACGTTGCTTAGACTTCCTTTCGTTAGATGCTTTTTTTTTTTTTTTTTGAAAGAGGTAATTCATTAATTTTCTTGTTAAATATTACCTGTAATTTTTTGGAGGACAATATTATCTATTATGCTATAATTTGATTTCCATATATTATTTCTTCCTATTAAATCTATATCTATATTTACACATGTTCCTCAAAATTACTTGTCATTATACAATCAACTTTTCACCTACTATTCAAAATAGAATTGAAGGATTACTCTGCTAATGTCATGATTAAAGGTGCTCCGATGCTTCCCATCTATATACAAATATTAATGTACTTTTATCTGTCCATATATTTTTTACAACAAATGTAACGCCCCAACCTACGTAGGGCTGTTACCATACATACTTGAACTTACATATAGCTTAAACTTACTTGGAAAATTGAGAATAAATTTTTTTTTCAAACTTACATATATAATTAGGGTTGCTCATATGGTAAACTTATCACGCATACATACTGGGATGAAAAACATATATAATTCTTACAACTTACTCGAGTCTTCAAATCCTCATATTTTTGTACAGCATAACTTACTTTAAAATATATATATGTATATATATAAACTTAGCAGAACTTGAGGAAAAATTTGCGTAGCGGTATCCCACACCGCCCTTCACCTGCCGCATCGTCCACCTGGCCCACCAATTAAACTGCAGGCCTCTTACCTACAGTATGAAATATACTGATGAGCTTTCGCCCAGCAAGTACAAACATAATCTCATAAAACGTAACAATATCGTGCAGCTTATGCATGAATCAATTATGTACAATTATGAATCTTTTATAATCAATTATTAACTTGAACTTATTATCTTGCTTAACATATGGGACCCTTGTGTACGTACCAAAAGCGCGCAATCCTCAGAACGTCAGAGTTTGCAAGGCCCTTAATAATTCTGGAAATCATAAACATAACCCTTCACGATCTAGCGGAAGATTGATTATCATATACCCTCACGTATTATCGAGAGGTTGATAATCATAAACTTAAAACATGTATCCTCCATTTAGTAGGAGGTTGGTACGACACCTTGCTTGACTTGGTTTAGTCTTAGTCTTGTATATTCCAAGGCTAAGAATCTTTAATTGTGATCTTATTAATCATGATGTACATGAGACATAAACATGACATAATCATAAATCATGTTTTATCATGACTTAACATAACTTAACATAGCTTAACATGTCTTAACATGGCTTAACATAGCTTAACATGACATGGCATAGCATAACATAGCATAACATAGCATAGCATGGTATAACATAGCATAGCATGGCATAACATAGCATAGCATGACATAACATGACATACATGGAACATGTTATATATTTGAAAATAGCTTACTATTTTCCATACTGTAGGTGAGGTTTGTACTTACCTCGTCTACTATGTCTGTTAATGTGCCGCTCCAAATCCGGACACAACAGCAGGTTATCTCCTGCTATAATAAAAGTCATAGGTCAGGATTAAAAATGTTGGGGGATCTATCCAACATTCATACATAACCTTAGTTATATGTTCCCCAGATGATAACTTACTTGGTTACAACAAGTAACCCTAGTGTTCAAGGTCTACCACACTTGGATTATAACTCATTAGGTTACATAGGGTAACCTTTGGGTTTTGGGCCCAGTCCAATAATCTGGGTATCCTTCCCGATTACTGTTAGTCATCATCTAGTCTACCCAATTTTAAGACAATTTGAGTCTAATTTCCCTTTTGTTTTTCTTTGGAAAAACTTAACATTTTATATCTCTTTTTATATAAAAACCCTTTGTTCAACTTATAAAATTTTGGGATTCTTAGAATGGGGTTTGAAAAAGTCATTAAGTGTTGGAACTGCTGTTGGAACAGTTTCCATAATTAACTTATCAGTGTTTGTGCAAGAATGCCCTTTTTCTTGCACAGTTTTGGAAAATCTTGTACAGGAATTTACTGTTTCCGACACATTTTTTAGAAAATCTAGTTTTATTTAAAAATCTGGGCTGAATTTAAAAACTTTGTCTTCACGAAAGTTTTAGATCTCGAAAAATCCTGCAACTTTTGTGTTTTGCACAAAACCCAGTTCGGATTCTAACCTCTTCGTTGAACTCACCTGGCCGTGCATGAAGTCTGGGCACGGTCAGGTTCGGATTTTTGTCAAAACCGAGGCCGTTGGAGCCTTATTTTGGAAAACCGTCCATGCTGCCCCTAGGAAAACCTTTCTCTACAACTTTCATGTTTTAAGTTTTCCCAACTTCGGCTTCTATAGACCTCAAAATCTGTTTTCCAGAAAACTGGCCAGTTTTTACCCGAACTGGGAGTTTTTGGGTTTAAGTTCATTTTACGTCCTAATACGTGCACTCTACCTCAACCGGCCATACCGGGAGCCTAAGATCAGTCATGTAACATTTTCTAACGTCCCACTTTAACATGCATGTAACCCGATTGCATCCGTGCAAACCATTCCATTCATTCATATTTCTCTTCTAGTAACTTAACATACTCATACAATATCATTCACATACTTGGGGACATACAACTACATTAAACATCTAGCATGCAACCCTAATGGTCAAATAAGCATAAGCATATAACAATCAAAGCTCATAAATCAAACCACCCTTAATACCTAATCAAGCACCACACCTAAACTAATCTAGGGCAATCAAATAACTTGAGGTTATGCTCTTACAATTTTCAACTTGAAATACAAATAAATTTCAAATTGAAACTTAATTGAAGAGTTTTGGGTTTTGGAACGGTTACCTTGATCAAAGCAAGGCTAAACTCAGGATTTGGATCCAAAATTCTCTCCCCCCTTAGGTCTCCTCCCAATCCGGTCTTCACCCTCCAAAGATTACCAAAAATTTTTGTCTCACTCGGTGGTTGATCCTCCCGAATCCGGCCACTCACCACACTTTCCTTTTCCACTTTTCTCTTCCCCTTTCTTGTTTTTCCCACAACCGGCCACTTGACCACAATGGGTTCCAAATTTTTTTTCAAACTTTTTCTTGTGTTCTTTGTTGGAATCCGAACACCCCCTTGAATTTTTGTTTTTCTCTCTTCACTCTTCCCTTCCTAAGGCTCGGCTTTTTGAGAGAAAAATTGGCCAAAGTTTTGTTAGATTTCACAAATTTTGTGAATAAAATGGCCACCACCTCACACCTATTTATAGGTGATGGAAACTTTTCAAATTTGCTAAAAAACCCTTGAAAAACAAAATTTTTCACATTTGGAAGCTTAGGTGGCCGGCCAAGAGTTGTCTAGAATACTCCAAGATTTCTTTCCATCCTTATTTAATTAATTAATGATGTCATAATTTGAGGATAAGGTGATGTCATCCTCATTAGGGCTTGTTTGGCTCTTTTCTTCAATGTGCAGTCCATTTTTGAGCTAACGCAGATATTTTCAATACTGTGCTCACTAATACATAGTACTGTTATATCATACTACAGTCCAAAATTTATCTGTGTAAAAATGGACTGTATAAAATTTTTTCTTATTTCCTTAAGCCCTTTTACCCTTATTTCTAACTTAGGGTGCTTGATTTTCTAAGGTGGTTTTAAAGCCTATTCGTGCTATCCCATCCATAAAGACGGTTTTCACAGTATATTTTCCATACTGCTCCGTCACATAACTGTACGGTCATCTCTTTGACCTTTCTAGTCAGCCTTTGACTTTTTCGGTCAAATTTTGACTAACATAAAATCATAGAATTTTTCTTCCCTTTTTGCTCAAAGGTCACATACTTGACTAAGCAAACTGCTTATTGAGTCTCATAGTTAATTAAATGAGAACTCAAACATTTACTGATAAAATTATGAATTTCACATTGATACTCATAATTTTCATGAAATATTACATAAACACATAGTACAAACTTAAATTTCTTATGTACAAGGAAATCATGAGTCCATAGAAATTTTAGTTATTACAACAACCCTATTAGTTAAGAGATTAATTTTTAAATTTTATCAATGCTGTGTATGCTAACTCAATTAATTTCTTACTTTATTAGTTTGTTAATCTATTGCTGATGTTGAATCAAGTTCTGTATAAAGGATAATACATATATACATTATTGTTTTTCCATGATGTCAATGCTCGCAAGCTTAACTCTTCTCAAATTATGTAAATCTGTCATCACCCCCCTCACTAATCTTTACCATCTTTTATTCACAAGCACTTCAACCATTCAATACCTTGCCAACACCTCCAGAAGAAACAATGTCATCGTTCAAAAAAAAGTGTATGTCTTGCACTCATTGTCTTCGAATACTCAAACCTGGGAAATTTGAAAATCGCCTTGTAAGTGTAAAAACCTTTAATATAATCTTTTCCTAATATTATACCCCAAATCATTTGAGTTAATTTTCCCTTTGCTTTCGTATAAATAATACATAATATACAAAGCTCTTATAATTTACTTTCTTTACAGAAAATACCTCACAAATTTGCTAAAGCCCTTGTTAAAGCCAACATTAACAACGACATAGTAAAAATCAAGACTCATCTTGATATATACTATGTTCGCCTATACTGCTCTCAACGAGGCTCATAGCATTTCAACACTAACTGGAAAAATATCGTAAAAAAACACCGCTTGAAAATTGGGAATAGGCATGCTTTCACCTTGAAGAAGGATATATCACTCATCCTTACAATATTTGCTAAGTCAGAATCCAAAAAACAATTCAAAACGTTGTTCCTCAAAAAAGTCGGAACTTCGACTTGCTACTAATATCATGCTTATATCTTCTACACGATTATTACATAGAACTTTTCTTCTTTAAGCATTCAATCAACAGTAATATTTGCAAATATTCTCTACATTGATCAATTTAATTTCTCTTCATTATGTATTATTTTACCGCGTTCATTTTACTTTGCTAATCACTTGTACCATTAAAACAACACAAATCCAAAGGTTTGGAGGCCCTTTTCCATATGTAATTACCTTTCGTTGTAGTTACTTATACCTTTTTACCATCGCCTTCATTTTTCTTAATCAACATACTTTGTTTTTCTTTGCAGGCTAAACTATAAATTTCTTCACAAATTTCTGTCCATGTAATCAACCAAGAAGCCTTGTTGACTTCTGGCACTTGAATATTATATACGACATCAGAGCAACTTTTTATTTATTTTTTTAATATTATCCATTCTGTACATGTTCTCCTTCACCTAAATAGTTGCTTGGTCAAGACTATAATTGCAACTTTTTAACATAAATTGTTGTACTTGAAGCTAATTTTGTAAGAAAATTTTAAATCAAACGGTCATCACTTTTTCAAGTCAATGATATCACCTTATACTGATCAAAATGCAAACAATAGCAACATGACTTTTTTCATACCGTACCCCCTTTTCAAGTTTTAACTATATCCTTTACAAACATGAATCACATTTGCAAAAAAATCACTACTACAAAAACGGGATTCCACGACAGTACTTCGACGACCGTTTTTTTAAAAACCGTCGTGGAAAAGTCGCAAAAACACTGAGCGTGAAAAAGTTTACGAAAACCGACGTGGAAAGGGCTTCTTCCACGACGGTCTTTTAAAACCGTCGTGGAAGCCGGCCGCTTCCACGACGGTTGACTGGAACCGTCGTGGAAGCCGGCTCCTGGTCGGCCGGCTTCCACGACGGTTCACTGGAACCGGCGTGGAAGCCGCCAGCTTCCACGCCGGTTTGGAGAAACCGTCGTGGAAGTCAGCTCCTGGTCGGCCGGCTTCCACGACGGTTCACTGGAACCGGCGTGGAAGCCTCAAGCTTCCACGCCGGTTTCTCCAAACCGTCGTGGAAGCCGGCCGCTTCCACGACGGTTGACTGGAACCGTCGTGGAAGCCGGCTCCTGGTCGGCCGGCTTCCACGACGGTTCACTGGAACCGGCGTGGAAGCCGCCAGCTTCCACGCCGGTTTGGAGAAACCGTCGTGGAAGCCGGTCGCTTCCACGACGGTTCCAAGCCGGTTTCTCGAAACCGTCGTGGAAGCCGGCTCCTGGTCTGCCAGCTTCCACGACGGTTCACCGGAACCGTCGTGGAATCCGCCAGCTTCCACGTCGGTTTCTCGAAACTGTCGTGGAAGCTATGGCTTCCACGCCCGTTTAGCCAAACCGTCGTGGAAGTAAGCCGTCAGATACCCGGCTTCCACGCCGGTTTGCACAAACTGTCGTGGAATTTTCCTACTTCCACGACTGTTTTTTGGAAACCGTCGTGGTATGTTTGTGAAAAAATTACACAAAATGCCGAGAGTGTCTATGCATGGTTGCCGGCAATATTTTTCACATCAGCTACTCTAGCTTTCTATGCATCCCAAAATAATATCAGATCGCTCCGAGAACAGGCAGGACACCGTTTGGATGTGACCACCACCATCTACTATAGCCATTATTATAAAATCACCTATAAGTGATAACTAATTATTGATTGACTTGTTTTTGTTCTACTCCTTATATTAATATTATTGATGATTTGCAGATATGATTTTATAAATTAAGGTTTTTTTGTTTTATATATATGTTTTGTAATGGATTTAGAGTTAAATTGTGCAATGGGTGGTAATAAATTAATTAAATGATCAAGTAATGTTATGTTTCCCCCGGTATTTAGACCTTAATTAATTATAGTTTTAGATGGTATTGTATTTTAATTAGTTTTATGTTTTTATATAATTCGAATTTCAAATTGTGTTGATAATCAATAATGGGCTTGTGTTAATTAATATTGAAAATTATATATATGCATGTTGCATGCATTAAATAGAGTACTCGACCTTCTAATAAAGGATTTAATTTTTAATTTTTCTATTTAGGCGTTGCAAATCATGGATAGGAAATGGATGTGGTTTGATAGATTGTCTAAAGCATATAAAGCTAGTGTTGAAGAATTTTTGTCATTTGCCAAAGCTCACATAGAAGATGATAAGATTCCGTGTCCATGTCAAATTTGTGGAAATCATAGATCTCATTCCATTGATGATGTTAGAGGGCATTTGCGCGCTAATAGGATTATTTGTTCTTATCAAACTTGGTATTTACATGGCGAAGCTTTTTTCAATGTTAAATCTACATCGAAAAGCACTAAAGGTAAAGAGCCTATTGTTGAGTAAGACGTTGGTGATAATATATTCAATATGGTAAATGATTTGGAAGAAAACTTTGTGCACCGTCCGGAGTTATTTGAGGCAATGATCAATGATGCCGAAACGCCTTTGTATGCCGGGTGTACAAAATATACAAAATTATGGGCATTGGTTAAATTATGGAATATGAAAGCGTCGGGAGGGTGGACGAATTCTAGTTTCACGACTCTTTTAGAATTTCTAAAAGATGTTCTACCGGAGGATAACAAAGTGTCACCTAGTATGTACGAGGCGAAGAAGACGTTAAGCACTTTGGGAATGGAATATGAAAAGATACATGGTTGTCCAAATGATTGCATCCTTTACCGGAAAGAATATGAAAATTTACATGAATGTCCGATTTATAACGAGTCAAGATGGAAGAAGGGCAAGATGCCATCGAATGGTAGAAAAGGAGTGCCGGTTAAGGTGTTATGGTACATTCCACTGGCTCCACGTTTGCGTCGTTTATTCCGCAATGCCGAGCATGCTAAAAATTTGACATGGCACCATGATAAACGTGTTGATGATGGCAAACTTAGGCATCCGGCCGACTCACCACAATGGAAGACCTTTGATTACAATCATCCAGATTTCGGTGCAGAACCAAGGAATTTACGTCTCGGTTTGTCGACGGACGGAATGAACCCACATAGTAACATGAGTAGTCGGCATAGTACCTGGCCAGTCATACTTGTCAACTACAATATCCCTCCAGAATTGTGCATGAAGCGGAAGTTCTTGATGTTGACATTATTGATCACAGGCCCGCAACAACCGGGGAATGACATTGACGTCTACTTGGCACCATTAATCGATGACCTCTAAATCTTGTGGGAAAACGGGTTGCAAGTTAAAGATTCTAACCGTCAAGATACGTTCAATCTTCGTGCAATGTCGATTTGGTCAATTAATGACTTTCCTGCACTTGGCAACCTATCTGGTTATCCTGTGAAGAGTTCGATAGGTTGTCCAGTTTGTATGAAGGAAACATCTTCCATCCGGTTGAAGAATGGTAAGAAAACCGTTTACCTTGGGCACAGGAGATTCTTGCCAACAAATCATCGATACCGCAAACAAAAGAAGGCTTTTGATGGGAATACCGAAGAAAGATCTGCTCCTCGGATTTTGTCTGGCGAAGCCGTTTTTGAGATGGTTAAAGATGTGAAAGTAGTTTTGGGGAAGAGAAAACGTAAGGCTCCAGTTGTCGATGGACTTTGGAAGAAGAAGTCAATCTTTTACGAACTACCATATTGGAAGTCACTTTACATTCGTCATTGCTTAGATGTTATGCATATTGAGAAAAATGTTTGTGAATCGATAGTGGGCACGTTGCTTGACATTCCAAACAAAACGGAAGATGGTGAAAAAGCACGTTTGGATCTTAAAGAGATGAAGATTAGACCAAATTTGCTCCCCGAAAAAAGATCGAATGGCACCTACTTACCTCCGGCAAAACACACATTATCGAGACAAGAGAAGAGAAAGCTTTGTGAATGGCTTGCGTCCGTGAAAGTGCCAAGTGGGTACTCTTCCAACTTCAAAAGGTTGGTGTCGATGAAGGATTTGAGGCTCATTGGAATGAAAACACATGATTGTCATATCTTGATGCAACAATTATTACCTCTTGGTTTGCGGGGAGTTTTAACGAAAGATGTGCGATATGCAATTACGAAGTTATGCTCATTTTTCAATTCAATATGCTCGAAGGTAATTGATCCACTGATGCTGGATTCGCTGCAATCGGAATTGGTGATGACATTGTGCATGCTTGAGAAGTATTTCCCCCCAGCCTTTTTTGATATCATGATCCACCTAACGGTGCACTTAGTTCGGGAAGTTAAGCTATGTGGACCGGTCCATTTGAGGTGGATGTATCCGTTCGAAAGGTAAATGAAGGTTTTGAAGGGTTATGTGAAGAACCGAAATAGGCCGGAGGGATGTATAGTGGAAAACTACATAGCCGAGGAGTCAGTTGAATTTTGCTCTGAGTATTTGTCTAACGCGGACCCAATCGGTTTGCCAACGACCGGGCTATTTATGTCGAAAGGACTTTCCGTGGGCGTTCATACACCAGTAAGTCGAGTTGAATGGGAAAAAGCTTGTCTGTATGTTTTGCACAATGCTAAGGAAGTGGAGCCTTTCATTGAAGTTCACATGACGGAATTAAGAGTTGCGAATTCAAGAAAAACCAAATCTGAGAAGTGGATTCAAGATGAACACAACCGGACATTTCGGGAGTGGCTAAGACAACATTTGCATATGAAGGCTGGTCATTCCCAAGACTTAATGAAGCTAGCAAGAGGACCGTCATCGATAGTCACAATATATACAGCGTACTTTGTCAATGGATACACATTCTACACTCGCGAAAGAGATGAGAAGCATACCGTCCAAAATAGTGGTGTCAGCCTTCGTGCCGAGTCTATGCATATTTCATCCGCAAAGGACAAGAACCCGATATACGGTTGCATGAACTACTTTGGGTTCATTGAAGAAATTTGGGAACTAGATTATTGCGGATTGCGGATAGCACTTTTTAAATGCAAGTGGGCTGACAATAATTTTGTCAAGATTGACAGGGACGGCGTGACAGTGGTGGACTTTAGGCGTTTGGGATATAGAAATGATCCTTTCATTATGGCGTCGCAAGCGGTACAAGTCTTTTACACAACGGATCCCGACAATTTAGAGTTATCTCTAGTTGTGCCAATGAAGCCAAAAATGCACGGGGATGACCAAGAAGATGTTGAAGATTGCACCGACATTCCATCTTTCACAAACGGATTGCCACCGGTGGAGGAGATTGATGATTTGGACGATGATGCCTCTCACTTGCTTCGTTTAGATGTCGAGTGGACACGCGTTGATAAGACCAAAAAGAAGACAAAAAATACTTGATACATATATGTAATTTTCGTTGTATATAATTCATATATAAGTTGTTATAAACAAATCCTTTAATTGTGCACATGTGCAAGATATGAAGTATTAATTTATATATATGCCAACTATGTGTGAATTAATAGAAGAACAGGAGTTATTTATGTTGGCTGGTTCGGCCATAAATTTGATAAAAATAAATTTTTTTATTCAAAAACAATACCACGACGGTTTCTTATAGAAACCGTCGTGGTATCTCATATACCACAACCGTTTCTTGCACAAACCGTCGTGGTTGTTTATAAAAAAAAAAATAAAAAACATTAAAAATTTAATGTAATTTAAAAAATGATTTTTGGTATTATTTTTGACGGAAACCACGACGGTTTCTGTAGAAACCATCGTGGTTTCTGATTAAAAAAATAAAAAAATTGAAAAAAAAAGTTTAATTAATTTTTTTAAGATTAAAAAAATTTTTTTTTTATTTTTTTATCATGAAACCACGACGGTTTCTACAGAAACCGTCGTGGTTTCTTATTGAAAATTTAAAAAAATTTGAAAAAAAATTTTATTTAATTTTTTTAGGATTAAATTTTTTTTTTATTATTATGAAACCACGACGGTTTCTGTAGAAACCGTCGTGGTTTCTTATTGAAAATTTAAAAAAATTTGAAAAAAAATTTTATTTAATTTTTTTAAGATTAAAAATTTTTTTTTTTATTTTTTTATCATGAAACCACGACGGTTTCTGTAGAAACCGTCGTGGTTTCTTATTGAAAATTTTAAAAAATTTTAAAAAAAATTTTATTTAAATTTTTTAAGATTAAAAATTTTTTTTTTATCTTTTAAGATTAAAAATTTTTTTTTTTATTTTTTTATCATGAAACCACGACGGTTTCTGTAGAAACCGTCGTGGTTTCTTATTGAAAATTTAAAAAAATTTGAAAAAAAAATTTTACTTAATTTTTTTAAGATTTAAAAAATGCATATTTTATTTTTTTATATTGAAACCACGACGGTTTCTGTAGAAACCGTCGTGGTTTCTTCCTACAAAAAAAAAATTCGAAAATTTTTTTTAAAAAAATTTTTCGACATTTTTTAAAAAAAGATACCACGACGGTTTATTGAATAAACCGTCGTGGTATCTCTAAAATTTAAAAATCTCTCGGGAATTGTGCGCGCGCAATGGTTTATTTTGCATTGGGTCTCTTAATTAATTCCAATCTCCATTTCTCTTCTCATTTTTTGCACTCTCCCTCCATTCTCTCCCCTTGCCGTCGCCACCCACGCCCCTCTCTCTTTCTCCCCTTGCCGTCGCCGCCAACGGCCTCTCTCTCTCTCCCCTTGCCGTCGCCGCCAACGGCCTCTCTCTCTCTCCCCTTGCCGTCGCCATCCACGCCTCTCTCTCTCTCCCCTTGCCGTCGCCCAAGCCGTGGGTACGTTCTCTCCTAAGCCGTCGCTCACTCGACTTCTTGGTAAGCCGAAATACCTTTTTCACCCGATGGTTTTTTGGAATAAATTTGGTTGATTGTTGTTATGATTTTGGGTGATTTTGTCTTAGGAAATATTCAATGATTTTGCATGTTAATTTTTTGCATTATACATGTTCGACAAAATGCCTATTTTATTGAGACTTATTTGCTTGTTGTCCAATGTTTGGGTGAGGCGACAGTTTATCAATTTTCCGGAAAAAAGTGTTAATTTAGTGACATATATATTGATTTGGGATTTTTCCGTCCAATTCCCAGAAAAGGGTATGCTTATGTGACATCTATATATGTTAGCATTAGCATTTTGACATGTGCAAACAAATGCCAATTTGAGTTCGATTTAGTTTTAGATTGAATTAAAAAGTTTGTGTTACAAACGGAAAATGTCTTATTTTCGGATAAGTTTTTGATTGTATTAGTTAAATTTTCTCACATGCCATTTAGTGACATATATGTTGATTAGGTTGGTTATAATTTCCGTAATTATAAGTATATGGTATATGTGGTCTTCGACGAAAGATGATTTAATGTATGCTTTCGTTTGCTTTTTATGTGTTTGGTTGGCATGATTATAAGTTCAATTCGATGAAAATATTTTTCAGTTTTTAATGTATTTCGCTCTAGAGTTGCCTTAGTTGAAAAAAATGTCGCAAGCTCACGAGGAGGAATGCTCAACGCAAACTGAAGTTGGAAAACCGCGCCAAACCAACCCAACTAGATTCAATCCCGATGAGGATGGTAAACGAAGAGCTACTCTAATGAGAAGAGTCCACCAGGTTAGGACAAAGGGACAACGAATTGAAGTTTCATTTGACGCAAAAGGGCAACCGGTAGGGAAGGAAGGTGATGAATTACAGAGTTGGATTGGCGTGCTTGCTCGAGAGCACATACCCATTTGGATATCTGACTTTAGAAGCGCCGATTTAGCTCCAAGGAAAGAAATAGTATGGATGGAAGTTGTAACTTCATTCACTGTTGAAGCATCCTTCAAAAAACAAGCTTTAAAGTGTTGTGGGGAGTCAGCTAAAGGTATTAGATACGATCTCTACCAATCTTTTGTCAGAGATCATATTGATGACGAAAATGTGTAGCAACGACCGCCAAAAGTTGTTCACAATTACCCCACCATCACACAGGATGATTGGAAAAGATTTATTCAGTATCGACGAACCCCGGAATTCAAACGACTATCCGAACAAGGAAGTGAGATAAGAAAGAAAAGCAAATACGGATCAACCGGGGGTCGAGACGGATATAGGGAACGTGACCAAGCTCATGTAGGCTATTTACTTGGACAATATATGTAAATGGTATGCTGTACTTCCAATTTCTATGTTTATGTTTACTAACGTTAATTATAAAACTGCAGTTCGAGAAGACGGGAAAATTTGCAGACCGGCATGAAAGGTGGCTGGACATGCGCACCAAACCCGATGGTCAGTTCAAGAAGGAAGAATTTAAAACTATAGCCGAGACTATAGTAAGTCATCGAATCCATTTATAATATAATCATTCCGTGCGCTCTTTTATGTTTAATTATGTTTATAACTTTTCTCTCATTATTACAGGATGAGTTTACTCAACAAGAGACACAAGGAAGTTTTGAATCTGTGGGGACAGAGGACATATTGACCAAGGCATTAGGCAATGCCGAGCATTCGGGCCGGATTCGGGGTCAATCTAAGTTTGTTAAGTAGATGCAATACTTCAACCATGTGCGTCCTCACTCAAGGGAAACCGCTGAAGTCTCGGCGATGAAACGGCAGATTGCCGCATTGGAAAGAACCGTCCAGGAACTTTGTGCGAAGCAAGGTATCAACTGAGAGACAATGGCCGAGGAGAGGGCCGAGGAGATGGCCGCACCGACTGTAGATCAACACAACAGCTTCAAAGCTAGTTGCACAGTGAATGAAAAAGAAGCTGGGCCGTCGGATCCGAAGCCCACGCCGAAGGCAAGTAAGGAATGCCAGCTTTTTATGCCTGATTTAGTTAACGGTGGAGTCGTGCTTGTTGCAATCGGCAGGGCATACACAGACTGTGTTCCAACCGACACAGTCCATGGCACTCCTTTAGGTGAGGAGAATGTACGAGTGTCAATTACAGTCCCAAAACTAAATCGTGCACTCCTACCTATTCCGATGAACGAAGCCACATCTATTGAAGAAGCTGTCGGTGGGTTTGTTGCTTGGCCGAAAAGTTTAGTCGTCGTGCAAACAAGTTTGAGCCAGGCAAGTAAAGGTTCCAGTCTTGCTCCTGACCTAGAAGCTAAGGGAAGCAAACGTACGAAAAAGAGAGCAGGGAGGAAGAAAATACAGTCACAACCGGAGGTAGAACAACAACCGGCGCAACAACAAATGCCTTCGTTCGACTTTAATGATATTTCCTTCGAATTGAGACCTTTGGCATATTACACACAAAGTTCCATGCGGGACGGTACACAAATAGTCTGCCCACAACAACACTTCGTCATTAGCGATGAGATGCCCATATATATTGGGTTTGAAGATGTATATCATTTCATTTCATTTAAAGAAATTAGTGCAAACAGCATAATGATTTACATCAGGTAATACTTTCATACTTAAATAATTTAATTAATTATCTTCATAATTTTTATATATGTTGTTTTTGCATAACAAGTGTGCCTAATTATTTTGCAGGTACTTAGTCGAGTGTTGTGCAAGAACAGGTATGGATCAACGGTTCGAGTTCATTTCACCATTCCTTGTCTCACCAGTTCAGCAGAATGTAGATCGTGCCACCTACGTTCGAGAGAGGGCGGAAAATAATCTACGGATCTTAAGAAACGCACCGAAGGAAAAGCGCTTTCTGATGCCATATAACAGCGGCCAACATTGGATATTGGCAGTTATTGATCCGTGGGATGACTCGGTCTTGTACTTTAATCCTCTAGGAAACGAACCGGGTGATGATTTTAAAGACCTAATTACGACGTAAGTTTTCTTTTATATGTTCATATCTCTGATTAGACATAAAATAATTGTTCTTGTAAGTGATTTGAGATTTGTCAACTTGATAGGGCACTTAATGATTGGAAATTGTTGGTGGGGAGTGGAATGAGACAGCGACGCAACTGGCAGACGTTGATTGATACCGTTCGATGTCCAATACACGAAGGTTATGTAGAATGTGGTTATTTTGTGTTAGCTTACATGCGCGAAATAACCTTTACTGTTGATGGATTAGACGGGCTTCAAACCAAGGATTTTTATACTGATGCTGACATGAGTTTGGTTAGGCACGAGTGGGCTACATTTGTCATGCGGTTTATACAATATTAACTAGAAACAATATAGAGAATTTTCATTACCGTTATATTAGTTGGTGTTGTACATTGTTATCAAAGTAATTACATAATATTTTTGAAAATTAATTTGAATGTGTACTAACGTATTAACACACGGGATTTACCACCCGTGGGGAAATGAAACAAATTCGCAATCGAAAATGTTTTTTATTTATTTGGCTACCACGACGGTCTCGTGGTCCGAACGTCGTGGTAACCAGCGCTGCCACGACGGTCTCCGGGTGAGACCGTCGTGGTAACCGGCACTACCACGACGGTCTCAACAGGAGACCGTCGTGGTATCATGGTCTACCACGACGGTCTCCTGGCGAGACCGTCGTGGTAGCCGCGGCTACCACGACGGTCTCACCAGGAGACCGTCATGGTATCGGTGGATACCACGACGGTTTTTCAGTAACCGTCGTGGTATGTTCTTCAATTTAGCCCGCCACTTCCATATTTTTCCCGATTACACGACGGTTAAAAAACCGTCGTGGAATCTTAAAAGATTCCACGACTTTGGATTCCACGACGGTTCGACAACCGTCGTGGAAGCGATTCCACGACGGTTAGAAACCGTCGTGGAATCCCATAATTGTAGTAGTGAATAACCATCAATGTCCTGATTGAACCAAATAGTATAGTCAACATTAATTATCCACTAAAAATACAAGACACTTATATGTAAGTTAAAATAAATATTCATTTTTTTTATATTTACATATTTTCCCTGCTATTATATTTAATCAAAATAGTGGGTATTCCAAAATATTAAGTTTTTCACGTGAAAACAGGTTTTGAAAATCCAACCTTCAATATCATCATACAAACGAAAATAAAAGTAGGAAATAAAAATACAGACATCCAAACCCAGTTCAGAGAGAAAGTTAAATTATACATGTCTTTGAAGTAACAAATGACTAGAATGAAAATACAAATAAAATCACTAACCACAGTGGCCTTGAAGTCACACTCGTCAACTCGGTGCTACTCCTATACCTCCTGGGGGGGTTTAAAATAATAAAATGTGAGATACGAGCTCAGTAGGATACAATCGACTTATTTAAAATATTTAAACTTTGAAAATGTTGATAGAGCTATTATAAAAAAACATAACAAGGCTAAAACAATTTAAATAAAATAAACAAGCAAATGCATAAATAAATTCGTTAAACTTAATTTACTCATATATCTAGCTAAGCCGGAAACACCACTGCAGTGGAACACCACCGAAGTGGATCGATCGGTTAAAGGTAACATCTCGACACCTAACAGGCCCTAATATATTCAAATATCATCTGCCAGTATCTAACCGGTTAGAGTTTCAAATTCTCATTTAACATATTTGGACATACAAGCCAAGTCTCAAAACATCTCACTTTAGTCTCTCCAAATAATGTATCTGCTTATATATATAAATATCATTTCACCCAAAACATTTTGTGTATATATATATATATATATATTCTCCATTTAAATCATTTTTCATAAAACCATTTTTATTTTCAAAATGGGTTTTAAAACGAGAATTTCACAAAATAATAAACCAAACATTTCTTACAAAAGTAGGGTTGGTGTATCCTACAATCATTTTAATTAACAACAGTGAGGGAGAATGTATCCTACCTCTTTTGCAAAATAAATCTATAGATAACTTCACTTCATGCAAACCAAGACTCCTTGCTCCGGTTACCAAATCCTTAAATTCAATAACACAGATAAATTTAATTATATGTCACAACACAAATCTTAATTAAACTAAATATCAGGTCTAATTAGGGAATTTTTCAGTACCGTATTAAAATAATATTTTGCGGTAGTTATTTTTGTTTAAAATCACATGCATGCAATCATATATAAAACCAGAAAAGAATTCAACAATTTTCAAAACACATGCAACCCAGATTTAATTCAGAACCCATAATACTACACACTTCACCTTTGTTTGACATTTTAGTTAATTCCAACTAAACTGTACTTTTTTATTTCAGTTTTTGTTTTTGATTTTTTTTTTTTTGAAAAGTCAACAAATTTTATAACTAGGTTTTGAAAAGTCAATCAACTTCAACTTAAAAACTTCATCTCCAACCAGCGAACCAAACGCAAGTTTAATATGCACTCAACGATGGGTTAGTACTGTAGAAAACCAAGAACCAATTTGGGAACAAGAGAAAGCTAGTGTTTCTTATTCCAATCAATGAATCTAAATAATACATTAAGAGAGGTTTATATAGACTAACTTGAAAAATATATAAAAAAGACTAATCTACGCTTAACTGCTGAAAAGAAGGAAACCTAATAATAGTAGGAAACAAGTAATAAATTGTAACGACCCGATTACGTAGGCCGTTACCATACTTACTTTACTTAAATACTTAACTTACTTAACTTTGCAAAAATACCAGAATTTTTTTTCTTTAAAACTTAAATTTAAAACCGATCTTAACCTCATACTTATATATATACGTGCTTAATTAAGTATTGGACATTCAAATTATCTTAACACATCTTACAAATCATACTAATTACTAGATAACAGTATCATCAAATTGATATAACATAATACATGCAACAACCGAAATTTTTACGGACTTGCGATTTCCTTAGAAATAACAAAAATCTAAGTCTGTACTATGTATGTCAATATGAAGTTCATGATCTGATTTGATTATCAGAGTATGTTTGAGTTTTTGTAAGTATTATGAGACTCAATGACGACCTATCAAGTCAAGTATGAGGTATTATGGTGAAAAAGACAGATCATGATTTATGGTTTTATCCTGGCCAATGTATGACCAGAAAAAAAAATTATGATATAATTAAGATAGTACTATAGTATAATAAGCAGTATTGAAATTATACTGTGATCGACCGTCATTACGGATGCAGAATTAAGAATAAGGATTAAGAATGCTCTAGAATGATTAGGAATAATATCTGGAGCAAGGAGGACTAAGTAGTTTCAAGTACTAAGAAAAACCTATACGCGGTCCATTTAAGTACAGATAAATTCTGGACTACAGTCCAGTAATATTATACTGTTGGTAGTTAAAATAGTATTGGTATTATCTGGATTATTAAGAAAATAGACTGCATATTAGAGGGAATGTCAAACATGGCCCTACTTGGAGGCCAAGTAATTGTAGATAAGTATGAAAAGATTTTTTTTGGTTTAATACTCCACATGGCTGGCCATTTAAGGATTTGGAAGGCAAATATTTTATCTTTAAGGACCAATATGCAATTCAAGGAGAATTTAAGGGAAAAAAAATTTGTGGAAAATTATGAATTTTCCACCTATAAATAGGGGTGGATAGTAGAAACTTGCTATCTAGCCTTAGAAAAAAAAAAAAAAAAAAAAAGAGAGAGAGAGAGAGAGAGAGAGAGAGAGAGGTGATGGCCAGTCGTGGTGTGAAGGGGTAGAGCAAGTTTCCTCTCATCCAAGTTCTAGAAGCAATCTTTCCAAACTCTAGAGGAATAATCTTGATCCTCTAACTAAGATTTTCATTAAGTTTTGGTTTATGGGATTTAAATGTATTTCAAGTTATGGGATGTAAGAGCATAAGCTCATGTTTCTTATTTTCCTATATGATAGTCCATTATGGTTGGTTTATGCTTAGGTTATCTTGGTTGTTAGCTCTAAGCATGAGTTTGATTTTATGCTCTAAGATGAGTATTAAGGTTATGTGTGCTCACCATATATTTGTGATTATGCTATCATATGTTATGTGTGCTCACCATGTATTTATGATTATGCTCTCACATGTTTAAGTATGGAGCTTTTATGAATGATGATAATGATGATGATAATATGAATATTATGGGTATGTTGCTTAAGAAATTAACCTAAAGACACAAGTTAGTAAACAAGTAAGTTATCAATATTGTGTTTTTCAAGAACATGAGATAAGTGAATAGTTGAAGTTTAAGAACGAAACCAACGCGTTGTATGTTGATGTAGGCTCACGGCTTTGACCATTTGAGGTAGTGTGTGCAGATTTTTAAGCTAAGAATCCACAAAATACAAATTGCCGGTTTTTAAATATAATCTGGATAATTTTCTGGAAACCCAATTTTGAGCCCTTTAGAGGCCGAATTTGGAAAAAGTTATAACTGCAAAGTTGTAGAAAACAAAAAATCTTAGCGGGTAACATATTTTTTGAAAAAAGGGCTCTAAAGACCTCTGTTTTTATGAGTTTTCAAATCTGGCCGGTCCAGGTACTGTACACGGCCAGTAACTTGCAAAAAGAAAAATGGATAAGTTAAAGGCAGAATTAAGTTTTGGATAAGAAACAAAAATTGTAGTTTCGATGAGATCTACAACTTCAGTGAAGAAAATGTTTTCAAATTCTAAATTGATTTAAAGATAAAACTAGATTTTCAAAACTATACATGGTACAGGAAATTTCCTGCACAGATACATTCAAGCAAATTAAAAGGGTTTTTTGAAATTAGTTTTTAAGGTTTTATGACCTCTTTAAAAAGAGACTATGATTTTATGAAAATAGTTTCAAAAAGGTTTAAATCCATTTGAATTTTACAAGTGAATTTTAATACATATTATGTCTTACAGTTTAAGATATTTTCAAGTAAACAAGATATTTTTAAGAAAAAGGAAGAAAAATAGACTAAGTCTAAGTTACTTATGAATATAAGTAACAATTCTATGACCAATAGTAATCGGATTGGATACCAATTTATTATGTCAGGATTTATATCATGATTACCAATAGTAATCGGATTGGATACCGATCTAGTATGCTATGGTTTGTTGTAAGATAGAACGATTTTTATCTTACGCCTTGTTTGAAAACAGGAATATAACCTGTTGTCGTGCCTTGCTGGAACAATAGATCAAGAGCATAGGACAATTTGTAAGTACAACTCCGCCTACAGAATAGGCAAAATATTTTTATTGCATTGCATGTTTTCCAAAAATCATATATTGATTTACATGAGGTACATATGCTTATATTTTATTATTGTGGCATTATGTAAGCATGCTCACTAATAATAAATCACACGATAAGAACAAGATCAAGTTTTCAAGTAAGAAACAGTTAAGATTCAAGTTTTCAAGTATGATCGAAACAAGAACAAGTCTTCACGTAATAAAGCAAGTTTCTCGTGTCGTACCGGCCTACTACAAGGGTGGGTTTTGGTTTGGTCCATGGTTTGAGTTGGACAGAGCTGGTCACCTTAACCACTCCATGGCTATGCGCCATGGTACGTACACTTATGTTCATGATACGTAAGGGGCCCAAAACCAATTTTACATAAGAAAGCATAATTGATTCATAAGAAAGCATAATTGGTTCATGCATTATCAATTCATGCATTCTTTTACCGAAATTATTTTGCGGAATAGAAAGTTGTACTTACTGAGCATAAGCTCATAACTTACGTTCATGCTATAGGTAAGCAACCTACCGGACAAGCTTGATACAAAACTGTGGAGAGATGGCATTGCAGACTTTGAAATTTGGGTTGGACACCACCACGTGTTTTGTAAAATATGTTTATGTTATGATATGATAATATAATGGTACCGGTATTTAAAATATTTAGTATTGGGATATTATTTAAAGTTTATTACAACGGTAATTAATATGGTTTATCAAATATGTTAAAATAGTTTTACAACTCTGTACTTGATTGAGTACATATAAATAAGTATGAGAATAAGATATGTTTAAATTTGAATTTAAAATGAATAAAGAAAGAAAAAAAATATTTATGTATTTTTACGAAATACAAGAGTATGTTTAAGTAATTTAAGTATTTAAGTTAAGTAAGCATAGTATGTAAGTACGGTAATGGCCCTACGTAGTCGGGTCGTTACAATACAAACATTTTTAAAACATATGATGATGTCCAACCCAAAGTTTTCACAGTCTGCCGTGTCATTCTCCAGAGTCTTGTATCATATATTTCCGGTAGGCTACTTACCTATAGCATAAACATAAGTTATGAGCTTTCGCCCAGCAAGTACAACTTCTTTTTCTGCAAAACAGTCTTAATAAAGAATGGATGAATCAATTATGCTTTCTTATAAACCAATTATGCTTTCTTATGTTAGCATATTTTTTGGCCCCTTACATATTATGAGTGTACGTATCGTGGCGCGCAGCCATGGAGTGGTTGGGGCAGCCAGTCCAATCCAACTCAAACCATGGACCAAACCCACCCTCGTGGCAGGTCGGTACGACATAAAGCAACTTGCTTGCCATCATACTTGAAAACTTATTTTAATTCTTTAAAACTTTTTCTTGTTTTGAATATAGTTGAAAAATGGAATCATAACTATTTCATACTTGAAAACTTGAATCTTTATCGTTTCATACTTGAAATCTTGGTCTTGTTCTTGTCATGTGATTTATTATTGGTGAGCATGCTTTCATGATACCACAATAATAAAACATAAAACATATGCATCACATATATTAATGCATGAGCTTTGAAAAACATGCAAAACAGTAAAAACATTTTTGCCTACGCTGTAGGCGGAGTTGTACTTACAAGTTGTCCTACGCTCTTAGTCTATCGTTCCAACAAGTTATGACAACAGGTTATACTCCTGTTTTCAAACCAGGCAAAAGAATCATTCTATCACATTACTCAATAAATCATAATAGATTCATTGATCAATAAGTCGATCTCCAACCCGACTACCATCCGTTATAGAATTATTACCATATTTTTAAGTAACTTGGGTCTGTTATTTTTATTTCCCTTTTTCAAAAATACCTTAATTTCATAAATAAAGTATTATCTTGATTTAATACTTGAAATTACCTTTTAAAAATCACTTGTGAAATTTCAAATGGATTCAAAACCTTTTAAAACTGTATTTTTGTAAAACTGTAATTCCTTTTTAACAGGGGTCGTAAATTATAAAATCTTGAAAATGCCGTTCATGTCGAGGTAGAGGTTGTCAAACTCTATGCCGTTGGGGTTAGGTTTCAAAATGATGGGCGAAGAAATGCCATTGGAGTCCTCGTTGGGCACCTCCTCGACGACTTCGGAGATCGAGAGTGGGTACCGATCGGCCAGCTAACGGTAGAATGCTGGCACACCCATGGATTCGGCGTCGTTTTGAGCTCGGTTCTGGATTGAGCTTCCGTGTTGTTTGCGAGTCTAGAGAGAAAAAGAAATGTGAAGAGACGAGAGAAATTTGGGAGATTGGAGGGCATTTTGATCTTTTTACTACAAAAATTATGATTTGTGCAAGAATCTGTTAGAAATTTAATGGTTTGGATGAAAATGACTATAACGGCTAACATTTTAAGAGTTCAGGGTTTTTACGGTAAAAAATAAATAAAACAATGACCAAACCGTCACCTTTAAAAGATTTTAGGGGTTATTTGAGCCAATTACTCTAATCCAAAAATATCCTTGATATTCATGGATATTCACAGATATTGTGGATATTTTTGAACATTGGATATTTCGAGAAGAAATATCCTTCTCCCCTACTATCCTTATCGAGACTTTAAAATATGGATAATATCATGAAAACATCGAAGATGTCGTGGACATTTTGCCATAACTCATTATCTTTGTTTCCTCAAATGCCAAGTGTGACTGTGACCTGTGGTTTAGTTAAAGTTTTTTAGTTGTTGTCGGTGTTTTTTGTTTTCTTCTGTTTCCTCTTCTGTAAGCTTAATTATCCCAAAAAAAAAAAAAAAAAAACAAACAAACAAAGGTAAAGTTATATAGGTAGTAAAGTTCAGAAAAAAAAAAAAAACAAAGGTAAAGTTATATAGGTACTAAAGTTCAGAAAAAAAAAAAAAAAAAGGTCGTATAAAAACAGCTTAGGCTTAAAACAAGTAGTAAATTATTTATTGCAAAATTTAATCGGGTGCAAATCGATGTAATCACATGAAAATTTTTAGGGAGAAAAATCACATTGATCTTTAATAGTAAAAATGCATTACTAAACTGATGCAAACCCATTCTTAAACAATAAAACAAAATTTGATGCAAACCGACTTTCTTTCTGACACCATTTAATTAATTCCAACACGAGTCCAAATCACTTGGATCATTTCAGTCTTTTTTCTTCTTCGTTTGGTTCTTTTTTCTTCCTACTCTTCCTTCGAGGCAGGAAAAGTTAGGCTAAAAAAACAGGTAAATCCCTCGGACGACTCCTCTGAACTTTTCACCATTTACAAATTAAAGGCTTATTTGGTAATCAAATACATTTTAAATTAAAATATATTTTTTTATCTTAATTTTTATTTTTTTTTGAAAAAATTTATCTTTTTTAAAAATTCAACAAAAATTTTCAACTCAAACTTAAAATTTTCAAACTCAACTCATTCGCCAAACGAACCTTAAAAAACCAACTTTCAATTTTCATACTTTTGAATCCTAAATTTGACAATCCTTATCAATTTTGTCCAAATTGCTAAACACGGTTCACCACTCAAAGGCAATAAAATAAACCCACAAAAAAAAAAAAAAAAAAAGAAAAAAAGAAAGTGAAATTTCAAACTTTGAACGTTGCGTTCAGAAACCATCTAAAGAAAGTACAACCATTCAAGAATACGTTAAATTAGGGGGAAAAAGGTAACAAGTATAACACATCTCATAACAATACATAAAAGTACAGTTTCTATATCTAACAATGAATGTTGAACGAATTGTGAAAGACCAACACAAAAATGGCAAAAATTTATTCCCACATTCTTGGGGGAAACAGTGAAACAACCTTTCCCTATATATATATATATATATATTTTAAGAAAA
Organism: Ficus hirta; assembly: GCA_038430175.1. Lineage (NCBI taxonomy): Eukaryota > Viridiplantae > Streptophyta > Magnoliopsida > Rosales > Moraceae > Ficus > Ficus hirta. The sequence goes on along the minus strand of CM076585.1, from coordinate 17,264,796 downwards.
AAAATAAAAAAAGAAGCACGTCAGTTACTTGCCAACAGCCTGAAACAATTGAAAAGCGAATTAAGAGGAAGTAACTTTCATAGCAGTTCAATTTAAAACAGGAGGCTGTGTTGTCGGGGATTGCTGTGGGCTATGTCCTTTCGGAGGTATCTTTAGCCGCCATAGCACGTAATTGGTTTGCGATTTCAGTAAAGCTCGGTCTCTCAGATGGCTCTGACGACCAACATCTCTCCATGAGTGATTTCCATTCAGGGTCGCTAAATTCAGGTACTGGTGGTCTCAAGGTGTTGCTCACAATACCACCTGCATGATGTAGACCACTGATTAACACTCGAATAAAAGTCTACCATTAGGGAACAATATAAATACTAAACAAATAATTTCATAAATAAAAAGACAAGAAAGACAAAGGAGAGATTTACCTATGATGGCCCCATAGTGCAAATCTGCATATGGTTCTTCTCCGGTGAGGAGCTCCCACATCACGATACCAAATGAAAACACATCAACCTAGAGTAGGACCAACACAGATTCGAGGTTCATACGTGTGAGAGAGAGAGAGAGAAGAGAGTATATTTCTCCCAAGTCTTAATTAGCAAGATCTGAAGCCAAACCTTCTCAGAGACGAGGCTACTGCTGCCGTTCAGAAGTTCTGGTGCCATCCAAGGAAGTGTTCCCCGCACACCACCAGAGATCAGTGTCTGACATTTCACCTTGGATAGGCCCAAATCACCAACCTGATTGTAGAAAGCATGTGTGTAAATTTACCTTGTAAGGGAAAGCAAATGAAATAAATGCTCAAACCAAATACAGAATGTCACAAAGTTACATCCTGGAATTATAGCTAACTGCTGAAACCAGTAATAAATAATTTAAACTCCCAATAACCAAAAAATATATATATATATATTTATATATATATAACTCATTTTACCACTATCAGATTCCAAATCAGTTTCACCTAAATATTAACAGCTTATATTATGGTAGAAACAAAGTTTCTAGACAGACAACAGGAAATGGAAGATCAGTGCTTCCTAAGAATAACGGTTTAGAAGATTTATTTAAAATTTGATTCTTTGTTGGGTTGCTTTAACCAAACAAAAGTCTCCCAAGTGCGTAAGAATTGCTTGAATATGTGACAAAAACTCAATGATGACCACACTTGAAAAGGTTTCTTGCTAGCATAAGAGAATATAGTTCATCACAGAACAGGCACCAAAACTGCGAAGTCGCTAACCTTGCAGATGGGACGGTGAGGATCTCGAAGATTTACAAGTAAGTTGTCACTTTTTAAATCAAAGTGCACGATATTCTTTCCATGCAGGTACTCCATTCCAAATGCTACATCCATGGCAATCAATAGACGCTTGCGCTTGTCAAGACTCCTGATACAGAAACTTCTTTGTCAAATGCGTCATCACTTAGTAAACATTGGCAAGTCAGTAATTAAAATTGAATAAAATGAAGGAAAATAAAGGATAAGGGCATATTACTTTTCATTCTTCTGCAAAGCATTTCTCAAAGAACCATTAACCATGTACTCCGTCACTGTTGCCACCGAACCTCCAGGACCATCAAGGACAACACCATAAAAAGCTAAGACATTTGGGTGGTGCAGGTCGGCCAGCTTGATGGCCTCATTCCAAAAATCATCTCTCTGACGTCAAAGAGGGTCATAATGAGCAAGCTATTGAGGGGAAAAAAAAAATTGAAAAGCAAATCTGTGTTTCAATGAAAGACACATACCATGCGCTCTTGTTCGGAAGGTTTTCCAGCGAAACACCTATCATTGATCCGTTTGATGGCAACATCGGTACCCCTCCATTTCCCATGGTAGACTGTGCCAAAGGTCCCAGAACCCAATTCTCTCAGCTCTTCAAGGTCACTGTTCTTTATAATCTGCCAGATAATATAAAAATATACATATTTATATATGATATATATATATATATATATATATGCATCAGATTAACGGGCAAACATCAAATGAAGAGCAGAACAATTTAAGGCATGCAAAACTTAAAATATTAACCTGCAAGCGTCCAATGCCATCGGATACTGGAAAACCAACGTTTGCTCTTTCTGGGACTTTGGTCTTAACATCCTGAAAAGGAAACAAGAAATGAGGAAGTAAGATAAACATGCTGCTGCGGATGTTAGAATACATACATTAATCACCTCAACTTTGATGTCAACACATCGATCTTGAATGGATTCATTAGCCAACTCATTTTTGTCATGCAAGTTGGGATTTGATGATGTCGCTGATTGGAAAACTGAAGCAGCTACACCCTCAGCAACAGCTTGAAGATCATTCCTAATTTGTTCCTCAGCTGAGCCTAATCATTTGATAGAGAAGATTAAAAACTATGAGTATCACTGCAAAAACAAATCATTAAAAATTCTTTGAAACACAAAATAGATAAATGTCTACATATCACCAACCTTTTGCCAACCGAGTTTGCTCTGAATCTTGGTCTTCATTCAAGATGCCCATTGATTGTTGAACTCCATCCTCCATTGTGTTTAGTTCTTTTTTTGATGGGCTTTTATTAGGTCTAGGAGGTGGAAAATGAGCATCGTGGCGCAAATTCCAAGGATCCTGATTGCTGAAAAGTGAATTTGAGGAATCTTGAACGTCTGCACTCCTACTAGATGGAGCATCCATCCCGGGAAATGGAGGACTGCCGTATTGAACTACATTAGAATCCAACTGAAGCCCTCTGACTTTTGGTTGTCCGTAAGGTCCAGGATTACCCCATATAGGTGGTTGTGCCACCTCATATGATTCAACTAGCCGTGAAGTAGGGATATGTGGAGGTTCTGTAGAAGAGCACGGCAGGACTTCAGTCGGTATACCATGACTAGCCTCAAATTTATCAACAGGTAATTTACCTTGCTCATTACCAACAGACATTTCAGCGGGGCACATCCTGAGTGCCTCCATCCTGCCTTCAATTGGTCTGATTTGGTCGTACGGAACGCAAGTTTCTATGGCATCTTCTGTTGGAACAACACCAGGAAATTTGTTAGAATAATCTATTGGAGATTTCGGAGATTCATGAATTAACCGCTCTGAAGTTTGAACGGGAATGCCTCCAACGGGTAGCATATCCCAGGTAACAGGTTTGTTCAAGGCATCCTGTTTAACAAGGTACTGGGCTGCAACAGAGTGTTGCTGAACAGGATCATCTCGAACAGACTGTGGAATAGTGCCCATGAATGCACTATTAGGTGGCTGTACGTCGGTAGTCCTTCCAATTACAGCCTGAGGAGCAGAAATTCTATAGTGCTCAATGTTATCTACATGTTGAGTATTAATTCTCTCCTTTTCAAGCTTTGCCTCAGGATGCGGAATGAAAGCACTTGCCTCGGGTGGAAGACTTCCAATTTGAGGATCCGCATGAGCAAGGACCCGGCGTCGGCCTTCAACTCCTTGATCAAGAGTGCTTTCCCCCGAGGCACCAATTACTACGACCCTAGTTGGTGGCTGAGCTCTCAAATGTTCATCCAAATGGAGACTGTGATAAGTTGTGTTTGAATCAGACAGAGAGCTTGCACCATTGTCTCTCTGATCTTGTGTCATGGTATCAGAATGTGCATGAGGCAATGCTTTCTGACACATATAACAGTCCTCAAATCTTGGGATTTGCTCAGAAACCATTACCTGTTGGTGGGGTAGCAAGCCATCAGAGAAAACAATATGCTCCTGCGTCGGAACCTGATGCCAAGCATAATTACGTCCAACCACTGAAGGGGGAACCTGAACCTGATATGAATTATAGCTTTGTTCAACAGGCAGCTGCACAACCCTTGGACCAAATGCTCTCTCGTCCACATAAGTATCCATTCGAGCCTGTTGAGGTTGCATAATTTGTTGAACCACGTTTTGCCTTATACCAACATGGGAAGGTGAAGGATTCACTGTTGTGCACACAGCAGGTACAAATTGACGTGTGACTACACCAGCACCATTACCATGGAGCTGTCGTTGAGTATACATGGGGCCAGCAGTCCCCAACAGCTGAGGATTTGGGAACCCCATCTGAGGCGGAAGCTGCAAATAATCTGCTTGGTTCGCAACTTCCTGGTGAGGATCAACATATGCTTGCACATAGGCAGGAGTTGGGACTTCCATTCCAGGTTGCTGCAAACCCAATTGTTGCTGCGGTACTGCCACAGGAATAGGCCTTTCTGACTCAACCTCCAGACGAGGAGACGAGGCTTGTGGAGGACCAGACTTAACCATAGGAATGCACAACGGGACTCCAGAAGCTTCAACAAAGCTTGCAGGGCTGGGATCCAAACGCACCAATCTTGGAGAAATGTCATCAGAATTACCTGAATTCTGCTTTCGCAATAGAATGTTGTTTGATACATGTCCAGTAACATCTGCATGACTAGGAAATGAGTTATCAACAGCCTCGCTCCCACTAAAATCAGAATTTTGCGTTGATGTTGCGCTTGCAACGCTCTCCTTCCTTGTGATACCACCACCACCACCACCACCACCACCAGAACTACCACCTCCAGTGACCCCATCCACAATTCCATTCACCGCATCAACATATCTCTGCCCCCCATCATGTAAATCCCCAAACTGTACCATACCTGTCGGATCAAGCTCTGAGGCTGAAAATAGAAACACCCTTAGCTTAGCCGACTGATCCAGACACCTCTCACTCAACTTCTCATACTCATCCATCATATTGTCAAGATCATCAGGGCATGAAACTGAAACCAAAGCATCGAGATCCTCATCTGGAAGCTGATATTTGATAACCACAGGCTGCCCATAGGTATCCACCATCTTCTGCACAAGCTCATTGAAGCTCAAATCTCTTTTAACACTAATGATCCTCGTATGTCCCCCAACATATCTCAACACCCCATCACTCGGTCTAGGAAAAATCTTGCCCCCAAAACTACATAGAAATTTTATTGTCTTCCCTGAAACTGAATCATCTCCACCCTCATCACTGGCTTGATCAACCGCATTACCACCAGTCCGACTGCCCAAATTGGTAGTATAACCAGGCCCAGCTGCTGGCTCACTCACAATCTGATCAGTGGCATTGCCAGCAACCCTACTGCTCAGATTAGGAGAATATCCAGTCTTAGCAGCCACTTCATGACTGGCAAGATTGGCACCACCAGTCCCACCAACCAGATTGCCCAAATTCGGGCTACCTCTCGAAGCGGTTGATGCCGTGCTACTTATAAAGTCTCCCGAACCGCTTACACCGACCCGGTTGGCCAAATTAGGATCGTAACCAAATCCAACAGCGGGGCTCACACTTGGGTACGCCACTGGCACTGCCACACGAGGGCACCATGCAGCAACACTAGGCGCAGCATTCCCGTATCCTAAACCAACAATTCCAGTTTCAGACACGGGCACAGCAGTCGGGTAATAAACCGGCACCGACTCGGGGCTCCCAATCTCACGAACTGGGTTAGGAAAATAACCCTCAGGGCTCCGACAGGCCGAGGCCGGCACAATGCGGGGCTCTTCTACCACATTTCTAACTATATTTAACGGTCTTAAATCCTTCGGAATCGAGTTCTGATCAAACGCCATATCTGCAACCAACGAATTCCAAACCAAGAGTCCATAAATCAAAGCCACACACGCAGATATAGAAACACTAAATATAAAAATTTAAGGGTTTTGGGTTTCTGAAGATTTTAACTATTATTATTATTTTTTTTTTTGGCATCAATTTTCTTTAACATTCATGTTTGGAATTAATCTCACAAAACCTCAACGGCCCATCTCAATCCAACACGAAGCTAACACAAATGTTTCATGATTCTCGAGTGAAAAAGCACAAAAAACCAAAAAATATTTAAAAGAAATAAAAACAGAGCATACCAGCTATCGAGAAGACGAAAGAAAGAGGCGGTGCAACAACGAAGAAGAGAAGTCCGAAAAAGAATCAAAAAAGGTCGCGTAAGAAGAGCCCTTTAAGATTCAGAGGTCGGAAGAATCTCCTCTCGCCTCGTCTTCGCCACACTCCATCACGATATTCTTCTTCTTCTTCTCCGTGGGAATCTCGCTAGTTTTTCTCAAATCATTTTTTTTTTCCTAGGTGGGTTCCTGTGTTTCCCCGGGAAAAAACGAGTCTGTCAAGACACACAAGAAAAGTTTTCGCCTTTGCGCGAATTCAGAAAAATAGACTGCAGATAGATTTTATTTTATTTTATTTTTAATTTTTTTCCTTTCTTATATCCTAAGGAAATATAAATAAATACATACATATATACATATCTATATATATTTTTTTAGTTGCGGTTCTTTGAAATGAAGGATGAAGGGGAGATGGCACGTGGATGATTTCATGCAAATTTTTAGAGTGAAAAAATAAAAAAGAAAAAGAGAAAAGAAAACTTTTTTTTTTTGGTAAAATAATAAAGTGGATGTGTTGTTTTATGGACATTTGTTTGCGTACTAAAATTTTTTGTAAATTTCTTTTTTTTTTTTTTTTTTTTTTTTTTTGTCAAAGAAATTTTATTATTAGACAATGACAAGTTTGTGGAAAATGAAAGCTCAGAAGTAACTTTTGGGCCCATTGATCCGAAAATTTTCCCATAGAAAGAAAAAGGAAAAGTTGTTTAAGGTAGGTGTCTTGGTGGTATTGCCTAGACATTATGTAATTAGGGGATGACATATAAATTTTCATAGAAAAAAAACACCGATAATATATCTATTTTCATAGAAGAAAACATTGGGTGTTTTTTATTTTTATTTTTAATTTTCTGGGAACTCTACGGTAGGGTAAAGTGGTTTTACCCCATTGATAGTGTAAAAAAATTTTGACTATCCGATCATTTTTGGACGATCAAGATTAAAAAAATACACTAAAAAAACATACAACCTATTGTATCTGATTTCATTTTGCAAAACATTAATAAAATAAAAAAATAAAATAAAAAACTCAAAACTCCTATCAGAGAAGAAGAAGGATACCGTTGGAGAGAGAGGCGCTAGCGAGTCGCCTCACTCCGCCCCCCCCCCCTCCCCTGACGTTCGGCGACGGCGAATCAGCCCCAACCAACAACCACACGTTCGCGTGGTAGTGGTTCACTTGGGTTGGGAAGAGAGTTTTTTTTTTTTTTTTTTTTAAATGTAATCATATATTGTAGGATACATTCTAATTTGGTGCACCTTTGTAATCCAACCATTTCTATCTGTTAGATCTTACTTTATTGATTGGGTAAATTTTTTTACATCATTGTGGAACTCCCCTTTTTTTTTTTAATTAACTTTGTTGTCATTTTCAGTGAGTTTGTTTCCTTTCTTGCTTTAAAGTTGTAACAACTCAATGTCTCTATGTGCGTCTTTTTATTGCTATTTTAAATGTGATCAATATTTTTTATTTTTAAGACAATAAATATCAAAATATGGACTATCTGATTGTTCGTCGGTTGACCACCAACTAAATTTGTCAGTTTGATGAAGACTGACGGCGTTCTCAGAGATGAAAATCGCCACCTAGACTAAATGGGGTGTGAAGATTCTATCGAAAACTTGTCGAAAATCTGCAATTTTAGTCAATTATGTTGCTTGATTCTGGGGAAGAAGAAGGCAGGAGGTGGCAGCTAGGCATTACTTTCAGAACGTTGTCTGCAGAAGAAGAAAGGGAGGGAAGTGTGGCTGATAAAAAAAATTAATTTTTTTTTTTTTATAAATTTAAGTGGAACAACAAGTTGAATGATAATTTTTAAAAAGAGAGAGAGAAAAAAAAAAAAAAAAAAAAAAGGCAGAAACCTAAGGATTAGGCTTGTGACTAGTAGGGTTAGTGTTTTATCTAGTAGGCTTAATCATCGAGCTAGGGTTTCATCTCTTTTAACTTAGATGGGAGTGTGGTGAGAGAAAAAAGGGGGCGAGCATGGCATACGTTCCTGGGTCCTTGGGCTGATCTATGATTTGTCTCGTGCTCTTCGATGACGTATCTAAAAACACGTATATGGGTGAAAGATGAGGTATGAAATTTGACTTCAACAAATATCAACATTAGTGCCTTCCTAGATACTTGATTCATGAAAGAATTTCATTTTTTTTTCTTTATTGTTTCCCCTGTCGGAGGAGATGGTGGATGTTGGTGACACAAGAACATGCGAAAGCAATAGCATATAAATAAATATATATTTGTGAAATATATAACTGATTATATCAGTCGGTGGTCTTTGGCAGTTAGTGAATACTTTTTTAGGTAACGTCGAATCCGTTAGTGAGACAAGGATTTTGAATCCTTCAAATTTGTAATAACCCGAAATTTTGATGAACTTGTGATTTCCTTAGATACAAAGAAAATCTAAGTCTGAATCTTATATGTCAATATGAAACTCATGATCTGAGTTGAATATCAGTATATGTTTGAGTTCTCGTTTAATTTGTTACGATACTTAATAGTAGTTTGCTTAGTTAAGCATAAGGCCTTTTGATGAAAAAGGCATAATAGAAATTTATGATTTTTAGTCCAGTCAATATTTGACTAGGTTGACCTAAGGTTTGACTGAGATGGTACTGTAGTTAATTAACAGTATGGAAATTATACTGCGATAAACCGTCATTACGGACAAATAAGCAAGAATAAGGTTCAAGACCACCCTAGAAGAATCAAGCACATTATTTAGGACAATAAGGACTAAGTAGCTTCAAGTCCTAATAAAAATCCATACCCAGTCCGGTTAAGCGCAGATAAATTCTGGACTGTAGTCGAGTACAACTATACTGTTATTAGTTGAAAACAGTATTTGAAATATCTGCATTAGTATAAAGATGGACTGCATATTTATATTAATAGATTTTTAGAATCAAGTCGATAATTATGCATGAATTGGAAGCCAAGTGGCTCCACCATAGCCGGCCACCTCAAGGGACCAAAATGCAAATATTTTGTCTTTAGAGGCCAATATGCAATTTTAAGAAAAGTAAATAATTATGGGTTTTTAGAAAATTAAGAAAGTATTAAATGGATGACTAAGCAAGAATTGAAGCCAAGTGCCTCCACCTTAGCCGGCCACCTCACAGGGACTAAAGTGCAAATATTTTTGTCTTTAGGGGCCAATGTGTAATTTTAAGAAAATGAATAAGTTGCAGATAAGCTTGAAAAGTTTTGTTTAAGCTCAAGCCTCCACATGGCCCTATATGGCCGGCCACCTCATTGGGTCTATGAGCAAATATTTTGCTCTTGGGGACCATTATGCAATTCTAGAGATAAAAAAATAATTCTAGAAAAAAATTTATTTTTCACCTATAAATAAGTGAGGTGGGTGCACTTTGTGAGCATTTAGTGAAACCCAAAAATTTGCAGCTCAATCTCTAGTCTCCCTCCCCTAGGAACCGAAACCAAAAGAAAGAAAAGAAAAAAAGGGTGGGTCGGATTTTTGAGAAAGAAAAGCAAGAAGAAAAATTTGTGATCCAAGTTGTAGATCCAATCTCAAGGAGTTATGGTAACTCTCCTAAACCCCCTACGCAATTCAATTAAGTTTTGATTCAAAGGTTTATGTGTATTTCAAGTTGGGTTTGTAAGAGCATAAGCTCACCCTTTATTTTCCATGCAAAAGCTTAGAGTGCTTGATATGTGTTTGATTAGGGTTTATTGGTCTTGATTTATGGTTTGATGCATGTTTTTGATGATATCCTTAAGAGAAATTATGGTATGTGTATAGGCATAGTAGGTGTTTGTTATATGTCCCTATATGTTCAAGAAGAAGTATGTTAGGTATGGATGATAGAATGAGATTGGTAATAAGCTTGTATGATGAATTAAGGATGCAAACCAACCCTAAAACCCTAGTTTGGTATAAGATTACCACACGGGTTGCATGGGTATGAACCAATGTATGATTTCTGAAAACTTACGTAATGCACTGCATGTTTATCGTAGGCTTACAGTTGCAACCGTTTGAGGTAGTGTGGGCATAATTTTACGTAAAATTTGACCTAAAACGAAACTGCCAGTTTTCGGGCAAAACTTGACAGCTTTTCTGGAAACGTGATTTTGAGGCCCTTAGAGGCCGAATTTGGGAAAACTTAAAACTACAAAGGTGTAGAAAATTGAAAATCCTAGGGTCTAACATAGATATATTTTAAAAAATAAGCTCCAAAAGCTTCCATTTTTGTGAAAACCCGAGCCCTAGTCTGCCCAAACCCTGTGTACAGCAGGCAGGATTCAACCAGGGATATGAACAAGTTAAATATAAAATTAGGTTTTGAGTAAAACAGGAAAGTTGTAGTATTGTTCGAGCTCTACAACTTTCATGCAAAAAGCTTTTTCAAATTCTAAACAGATTATTAAGATAAAATTAGATCTTAAAAACCATGCAGGAAACAGGAAATTCCTGCACAGGATTTTTAGAAAACAGTGCAAAAGCAGGAAATTCCTGCACATGCACTGATAACTGAAATTAAGAAACTATTTTCAAAGATTATTTTCAGAGCTTGACAGTTTTTGATTAAAAGTTACAGTTTTATAAAAATACGGTTTTTATAAGGAATATAAAGTTTTACAAAAGATTTTTAAAGAAAACTTGACAAAGTTTTGTCAAGAAAAGAGAAAAATAAATACTTGGGTCAAAAAGTATTTCGAATGCATGATAACAAAAAGATGACCGATAGTAACCGGTTAGGATACCTAAGTTATTGAGTTGGGCCTTACCCTATGGTTACCGATAGTAAACTAATGGGGTAGTACTTTAAAAGTAATTAGGCCCTAGTAACCCAATAGGGTATCATTCAAAATTAGTTAGGCCTAAAACCCAGGGTTACCCATAGTAACCTAGTAGGATATGAATTAAAAGTAATTAGGCTTAGGCCCAAGGTTACTAATAGTAATCTAATAAGACACTATTCAAGTATGACTGGGCCTGGTACCCTAGGTTACTTGAAGTAACCTAACAAGATACTGTTTAAGTCTGGTTGGACCATGAGCCCTAGGGTTACGGCAAGTAACTGAACGAGTTATCATAAGAAGATATGGGGGACATATAACTAGGGTTATTCATAGATGTTGATTAGGATACCAACATTTAATGATTATAATTTATGATAAGATAGGACGATCCTTACCTTACGTCCTTTTTGAAAACAGAAAGTTAACTTGTTGTTACGATTGATAGGAGCAACAAACTCAAGACGTAATGTAACAGGTACGTACAACTCTGCCTACAGCATGGGCAAAACGTTTTTGATGCATGGCATGTTTTTCAAGAAATCATGCATTGATTTACATATGTTATGATGTTTTATGTTATAGTGTTTTATGTTATGGTTTGTTATTATGTTATGTTATATGTTTTGTTATCGTGACATCATGAGGCATGTTCACGAATATTAAATCACATGGTAAGAATAAGTTTTTAAATCATAAGATAAGACAAGCTAATATTATTGTGTTGTACCGACTTGTCACGATGGTGGGTTTAAACGGTATTGTCCATGACTTTGAGTTGGATTGGACTGGCCGCCCCAATCATTCCATGGTTACATGCCACGGTACATGCACTCATGTTATGTAAAGGGCCCAGAAACCAAATCAATATAAGAAAGCATAATCGGTTCATGCATTCTTTTATTAAAATGTTTTGTGGATTGAATGTTGTACTTATTGAGCATAAGCTCATTACTTACGTTCATGCTGTAGGTAAGCAACCTACCGGCAATACCTGATGCAAGACTGTGGAGGGCTGGCACTGCAACTGTGAAATGTGGGATGGACACCGCCACAGGTTTTGGAAAATATGTTTTGTAAAATATGTTTGTAAAATGTGTTTATGTTATGTTATGTTATAATAAAGTGATAGTATGGGTAAGGAAAAGTTTTCAAGTATGATGGCAACAAATTGCCTCGTGTCGTACCTACCAACCCGTACTAGGTCGGGTTTGGTCCACGGTTTGAATATGATAGCTTTCAAATGAGGTGTGAAAGCTCGGTACTCGAGCGAATACATATAAATATGTATGAGGATAAGTCAAGTTTAAAATAAAGTTTAAAAAAAAAATTTACTAAGAAATTTTCAGTAAGTTTAAAGTATTTGAATTAAGAATTAAGTTAAGTAAGTACGAAGTCACGACCCTGCGTAGATCGGGGCGTGTAAAAATTAACCAGTAAATATATAAAATAGTTTTTAATTCTCCTTTTGGTAATAAAGCTACTTTAGATAAGTTTAATAGCAATTAATAATATTGTAATACAAGAACTTGGGGTTTACTACACAAGGCCCCTGCAAAGGAAAAGCGATCTAGTGAGAGGTATGAATGCTTGACTTTTTACAAGGGTAAAGTGGCTTGAAATTAAGGTGGGATGATCTAAATAAATTAGGGAGTAATGGATTATAAGATTTTAAAATTATAGCATAAATGAAATATTATAATCAAATAGAATAATTAGATTAAAATCGGAAGATGAAAACCTGAAAATACCCATGTTATTCCCATCCTTATCCCCATTCTAAAAGTTCACCGTCACCGGCAATCCTACATCATCGTCGATTGGAATCCGCCATCACAGTCACTAGCTTTGTTGCTCCGCTGTCGCTAGTAAATCGGATTCCTCGTCCGATTGGAATCCAATGTTATCGTCGATCGGAATCCAACGTCATCGTTGATCGAAATCCTTTGGCCTATAAAATCCCAACAGATCCTCGCCGATCTCGGCCTTGCGATGGTTAGAATTACATTGAAATCGCGAACCTGATGAGACCTTATTTTCGCAAAGAAATAACTCTATCGCGATTTCGCGACCTTATTGGAGCTCCGTGAGCGACAATCGACAGCAACGACCAACTGCCACGAGATCGCTGGCCGTGCCTGTCGTTGAGTTTGTCTTCTTCTCTGGTGGCGACATGGTTAGATCTAGGTTTTTGTTTTTACTTTTAAAATTAAGAGTAAAAATTGTAACTAATAAATTAAAAACTAAAAAATTGTAGTTTTACTAAATTATTTCATTTCCAATTTAATAAAAAACTATTGTAAAGAAAAAAAGTAAATATTCATATTTATTAGTAAATATTTATATTTATCTGATTTGATATTTACTATCAAATAATAATATTTACAAGTAAATATATTATTTAACTAAAATATTTATAGTTTATTTACTGATAAATAATTTATTTATAAGTAAATAATAATATTTACATAGTTTTGTACCTCCTAATAAATAATGATATTTATCATGAAAATAAATTTATTTATTGATAAATATTCATATTTACTAGTAAATCATAATATTTACCTAGTTTGTGTAGGAAAAAGGGTAGTTTACGCAGCAGAATTTTAAAATTTTTTTCTTAAGATCTTATTAATTCATGTTGCCATATACAATAAATTATTCTACAATCCATGTACCTTGAGAGAAGACAACAAGAATGTCAAATGACGTGATCAGAGAGAGCTTCAACTAACTAGCCTTTTTTACTATTCTCCAATTCCCGGATAGTAGAGTGTGTGGGCATTCGGTCTCTCGATCGATATTCATGTGCGGCTTTCTCCTTCCAACCACCCAGAACTCTTGAAGCTTATTATTACTATAATAGGAGAATAATAATAAGCTCCAATTATCTTATGATTTTACTTCCATGGATAATCTTCTATAACTCCAAATTAAATTCATAATAAAATCATGACAACTTTATTTGTATTAAAAAATTATGTAATAATTATCCAAATAAAATAAATAAGGAGAAAATATTTTTCTTTCCTTATCCTCATAAAAAAAGGCCTACACAAGATAGACTAGGATAATATTTTGTTTCAATTTCAAATCCAATTAGGATAATTACTATAAGTAATTTAAAATATTTATTTTAATAAGATAATTTAGATATTTAAATTAATTATCCAAATAATTAATTTATCCATATCTCTTAATTTAAATTAATATCATATTTTTCACAAAAGATGAATATAATTAATTCAAATTTCAAATCTTATCTTGAAATAAATATTTATCCAATTAATTAAATTAAACAAAATTCTCATTCTACCATTAGCAGAAAAAAACGCCTACACCTTGTGGGAGGTGTTCCAGATTTTTCTCATCATTAAGTTCAAGAATTAAAGCCATAACGAATATCTCAATTGATTATCATCTGTTAAGTAATTATATTGAGTTACTAAAGGGATCAATTGAGCATATATAATTTGGGCTCCAATAATTTAGGTAATTAATTATTCTATACCAAATAAATTGATTACACAAGTATTAGTTTCAGAGTCACACTACTGTAAACCTAAAACTGCACTCCCAATTATATACCGTATTATATAAGCCAGTGTGTAGCTGCAGTCCAATGACCTAGTCATATATGCAACACCCTCATGTGATATTCTTGATCAGCTTAAAGTCAAAATCTATTCAACCTTTTAATAACTCTATCTTAAAGATCCATTATACATTCAATAGGAAAATGATTATTCACCTAAAGTGAATAATTAGTCATTTGCCCAGTGAACAACTAGAGGCCTCGTCCATTTTCACATCTTGTATAATGTCATTTAAGATGATAACATTTACTCTTTATGAGAGCTATGATTCCATATATATAAGCAAAGCTCATATCAAATATAAGTCAATTGTAATAACCAACCTTTTTATAAATTTATGATTTTCTTTTTAGGGAATCAAAGTTTGTAATATGTATGTTTATGTGAAATGCTTGATCTGATTTATCAGAATATTATTGAGTTTTTGTAATGTTATAAGACTCAATAATAGCTTATTTATACAAGTATGAAGCCTTTTATTGAAAAAGGCGAAATTAGGGTTTACGATCCTATGTCGGTCAACGTTTAATCAAAATGACCAAAAGTATGATTAAGACGGTGCTACAACAGTATAATAAGCAGTAGGAAAATTATATTGCGAAAAACCGTCAATAAGTAAGAATAAGGTATGAGACCACTATAGAAAAATCAAGCACAATATTTAGAGCAATAAGAACTAAGTAGTTTCAAGTCCTAAGAAAAATCGAAACGTAGTCCAGTTAAGTGTAGATAAATTCTGGACAGTAGTCTAGTACAAAAATACTGTTTTTTTAGTTGAAAACAGTATTTGTAATATCTGTATTAGTATGAAATTTGGACTGCATTAAGGAAGAGAGCCAAACGGAGCTTAAGGGTATGACACCTCATCCTATGATAAAAATGGATGAATATTGAAACATTACTTGGCCACTAAGCATTCCTAAATGGCCAGCCACCTTATGTGGTCAATGAGCAAATATTGTACTCTTAAGGACCTATATGCAAGTGTTAAATAAGAGTTTTATTAAGAACTTGACGTGTCATACTTCTAGGTTTGATGACTAAGCACATTAGCCTTGCTTGCTTGGCTAAGCTTTGTGCTTCAATAAGCATGTTCTTCCACATAGCCCTATATGGCCGGCCACTAGATTGGTTCTATGAGCAAATATTTTGCTCTTGGGGATTAATATGCAATTTAAAAAAAAAAGAAATTATACTATTTTTGAGAGTTTGACAAGTTGTGCTTCTAGCTTTGGTGAGTAAGCACATTAGCCTTGCTTACTTGGCTAAGTGTTGAGCTTGAACAAGCAAGACCTTCCACATGGCCCTAGATGGCCGGCCACCACATGGGGTCTATAAGTAAAAATTTTGCTCTTGAAGACCATTATGCAATTCTAGAAGTAAAAGTTATTTTCACCTATAAATAGGTGGAGGTGTGTTCATTTGTAAGCTTTTAGTGAAGCTCAATATTGACAGCTCATTCTCTAGTCCTTCTTCCCTTTAAGAGTCGAACCAAAAGAGAGAGAGAGAGAGAGAGAGAGAGAGAGAGGTCGGATTTGGTGTGAGGAAGTGTGAAGAAAATTTCTCAACCATAGTCTAGATCCACTCTTTTGGATCTTGAGGTAATCCTTTTCACTCTCTAGTTCTTCAATTAAATTTTGGTTCAAGATTTAAGTGTATTTCCATGTGGAAGTGTAAGAGCATAAGCTCATTTTTAAGTTTCATGCCCTAGGGTTTATGGTAAGTGCTTGATTATGCTTGATTAGGGTTTAGTGGTCTCTAATTAGGGTTTGATTTATGTTTATGATAAATTTGTATTAGAGACTATGTGATTATGTGTATGTTTATTACATGTTTGATTTATGTCCTCACAATATTCAAAAATGATGTTTTATCAATGAATATGGAATAAGTAATGTATGTTGCATTTCGGATTCTAGAAAACCCTAAAAACCCTTATTTTGGTATAGATTACCATTTGGGTTGTTTGAAGGTTATTTGATTGAGTAATGAATTCATGATAATAAAGACGTTATGTAACATGCTGCATGCTTATCATAGGCTCACGGTTTTAACCGTTCGAGGTAGTGTGCGTATAATTTTACGTAAGAACCAACCAAAACGAAAACTGCCAGTTTCGGATTAAAACTAGGCAGCAATCTGAAAACAGGATTTTGAGGCCCTTAGAGGCCGAATTTGAGAAAAGTCAAAACTACAAAGTTGTAGGAAATGGAAAATTCTAGGGGGCAACATAGATAGTTTTTAAAAATAAGGCTCCAAAAGCCTCTGTTTTTATCAAAACCGGAGCATGGTCAAAACAGGCAAGTGTTCATGGTCAGGTAGTTTCAACAAGGAATATGGATAGGTTAAAGGCAGAACTGAGTTTTGAGTTAAAAACAAAAGTTATAGGATCCTTCGAGTCTACACTTTCATGAAGAAAACTTTTTCAAATTCAAAACAAATTTTAAAGAGAAAACTGAATTCCCAAAACTGTGCAGGGTACAGAAAATTCCTACACAGGATTTTCAAAACAGTACATTAACAGGTTATTCCTGCACATGCAATGATAATCAAATTTATGGGACTGGTTTCAAAAACAGTTTTCAGAATTTTACAGTTTTACTATTTCTGTTTAATTAATTACAGTTTTCCTAAAAACAGT
This sequence comes from Ficus hirta, assembly GCA_038430175.1. Classification (NCBI taxonomy): domain Eukaryota; kingdom Viridiplantae; phylum Streptophyta; class Magnoliopsida; order Rosales; family Moraceae; genus Ficus; species Ficus hirta. The sequence goes on along the minus strand of CM076585.1, from coordinate 17,247,877 downwards.
TTAAAAAGGGGTTTAAGTTTTATTAAATTAAGCTAAATAATATGGTAAACTAATGAAAGACAGATAGTAATCAAAAAGGTTACCAAAGTTATTTAGAAGCAAATATTATATGTTGAACTTTGAATTCAAGGTTTGTAATTAGGGTTATTTATGGATGTTGGTTTGATATCAACATTAAATTATATGATTCATAGTAAGATAAGATGATTCTTATCTTATGATTTTGTTTTTGGGAACAGGAAGATAACATGTTATTGTGATATTGGCGGAACACAAAACTCAGGATTTAGCATAAGTGGTAAGTACAACTCCGCCTACAGCATAAGTGAAAAATATTTTTTTTACTGCTTGTAGTTTTCAAGCTCATGCATACATGTTCAAGTGCATATGATTTATGCTTTATTGTGACATCATGAAGCATGCTCACTAATGATAAATTATTTGTTAAGAATAAGAACCCAGTTTCAAGTAAGAAACTGTTTATACATATGTAATGTTTTCAAGTATGAAATAGTTTTCAAATATGTTTTAAAGTAAGAATAAGTTTCCAAGTTTGATGGTAAGCAAATTTTCTCGTGTCGTACCGACCTGCACTAGGACGGGTTTGGTCCATGGTTTGAGTTGGACAGGGCTGGCCGCCCCAACCACTCCATGGCTGCGTGCCACGGTACATACACTTATGTTATATAAGTGCCCAAAAATTATGTTAACCTAAGAAAGCATAATGAAAGCATAAGTAGTTCATGCATTACGTTTTATGAAGTATTTTGCGGATTAATAGCTGTACTTGCTGAGCGAAAGCTCATAACTTATGTTTATACTGTAGGTAAGCAATCTATAGGCAATATGTGATACAAGGCAGTGGAGCATGGCAGTTCGAAACTGTGAAACTATAGGCTGGGAGCTGCTACTCGTTTTATTATATTATATTGTTATTTACTTAAATATGTTGTATTTAAGTTTAATACTTCAATACTGAAGTAAGTAAGGAAGTAAGTAAGTATATGTAAATATATGTAAGTATGTACTGAGATAGATTTCAGTTTCAAGTTGTTTATAAAAAAAAAAAAAATTAGTCCCTATTTCCACATGATAAGTTATGAAGTAAGTATGATAACGGCCTACGTAAGGTGGGTCGTTACATCATATACCCAACGAACATGTCTAATTGCTTATTACTCTGAGACGCTTTAGCCTTTGGAACATCAAAGTACACAAGTCCTAAACATGAAGTCATTTACGTACTTAGGATTAAGGTTATTGCACAATGAACGTCAAAAGTGTAATTAAACTATAAGTCCAGCGGACTTATAGATTAATTACACTTCGGTCCAGTCCAATATATCACCACCACTAGGCAATATATCTATGTCTCTACTTGGGAGTCGACTAGCTCTAGATGGTCAAGACAAACGATCTCCCCAATTGGCTTTACACAACATAATAATCTTCATATGAGTTAGATGCTCACTCTAATCCCATGGACTATGGATTATAGACTTAGACTTCTTACTTTAGAACGTTGTCTTCTCACATATAAAAATTTATTGCATGCAACATTCTAACAGTTTAAACACCAAGCAGTCAATGAGTCATATTTGCTTACATTTACTTTAACATGTAAATCTAGATGAGGATAGTATAGCAAAGATATAGTGAAAAAACCTAAAATATATTATTAATCAATTCAAAATAAATGAAATACAACTAAAATGGTTTTCACTCTTAGTGCATTCTCAACAGTTTGATATTTACTAACAATAACATTTACAAGTAAATACCTTCTTTAATTAATAGTTATTTACTAAGAAAATAAGTTTATTTATTGATTATAATTTATTTACGAGGAAAATTAATATTTATATGTTTTTTATCTACTAATAATATAGTGATTTCTAGTAAATCCAAATATTTCCAAAGGAATAATGGTATTTACACGTAAATTCTTTACCTAATCTTGAATTTTTATATTTTTCATATAAATAGTAAATCTAGATATTTACTACGTACAAGTAAATACATGTAAATATTTTAAAGAGTAATTGGCCTAAATGATCCTTAAACTATTGAAGAGGTGACTATTTAGTCCCTATTTTTTAAATTTTGATTGAGATGACCCTGAACTCTCTAAAAATTGACAATTTTAGTCATTTCCGTCCAACTCCATTAAGTTTCTAATGGAATTAGTCACGTGACCCATCATATGGAATTAGTCACGTGACCCATCAAAAGACAAAAATACTCTTATTCACACCAATAACGTAAAAATAAAAAAATAAAAAAAATAAAAAACTGATTCGCAGCATTGCGCCCCCCCTTCCTCCCTCTCTTTGCTATGATGCAAAGTCGACCTCTCTGCTGTGATACAAAGTTGAAGATGGCTGGGAGAAGGAGACCATGATAGGGATGATTCTTGGAGATGGCTTCTCGAAGTTGGGGATGGGGGAGGGGGAAGCAACTACAGAGGGGTCGTTAGCGAAGGCGGCGGGGGATTGGCGGACTTGAGGTAGTTCTTGAAGTTCACAGCGGCGACTATGCGGATCTTCTCTTCAACGATAGGCTGGGAGACGAGGTTGAGGACAACGCAGCCATACTTGGGGCCATTGGAGGCGTCAAGGAGGGAGGACTTTGAATCTCCTTTCCTCAAATCCATGCCCTTTCTCTCTTGAGCTTTCTCTCTCTTACTCCTTCAACTCAAAGTCCCTGTAGGTTGTAAGTTTTCTGATCGTCCTTGAAGCTGTCAAATTTGTTTCATTTTCTTAGATCTTATCCTTTTATTGCTCTTTTTTTTTTACCCTTTTGAATTGATTATGTTCCTAAATATGTTTGGTTGTCGAGGAAAAAAATCATTGCAAAATAAGCGAAAAGCTTTGGATTTGAATTTCAAACAATCCAATCTTTGGTTTCTGGAAGTTGCAGAAAAAAAAACCCTAATTTCTCACAAATTGGGGAAAAACCATCTCATTTTAGTCTCAAATTTCCCTAAAATCTAATTTGGATACAAAATTACTTATTTGGCCTTCAAAAATCACGAAGTGTGCTTCTCACATGACCATTCTATGAGTTTTTTTGACGGAATCAGACGGAAAGGACTAAGATTGCCATTATTTAGAGGGTTCAGGGTCATCTCGGCCAACATTAAAAAAACATAGACCAAATCGTCACCTTTTTAATAGTTTAGGGACCATTTAGGCCAATAACTCTATTTTAAATTTTCAATAGATAAGTTAATAATGATATTTATACGTAAATCCTTTACTTATCTTGTATTTGATACTTTATATTTACTTAATAAATATTAATAATTACATGTAAATATGTTGATTTTCATTAAATAAGTAAATTACTTTTTAAATCAATCTTTCATTTTAAAATAAAATTTACTTATTTACAAAATTTTGTAAATTACAAAGAGTAATTGGCGTAAATAGTCCCTAAACTCTTTTAAAGGTGACGGTTTGGTCCCTATTCTCTTTTTTTTTTTTTGGGCGAGATGACCCTATACTTCTATTTTCTTGGCCATTTCATTTCTTTTCGTTAAAAAACTAATGGATTTGTCAGGTGAGAAGTAAGTTTCATGCTTTTTGAAGGTCAAATAGGTAATTTCCTATCCAAATTAGATTTGGTACCTCCCCCCCCCCCCTCCTGCGCTGGCACCAGTGAGTTCTGGGTCCCCACATCTGGGTTTCTGGCCTTTGCGATCTGGGTGTCAGCCCCCTCGTGCCGGTGAGCTCTCAGCCCCACCTCCATTTGGGTCTCCATGCCGTTCCCCTCTGCTAGCGATCTGGTCTTAGTTTGGTGGGTCCAGTCATGACTTTTCGGGGGGGGCGGGGGGGGGGGGGGGGGGGGAGGGGTGGTAACCTCAGATTTTGCTAGGGAGGCAAAGGCCAAACTAGATCACAAATGTATTGGGGGGGAGCACCCAGATATAAACTTGGTGGGTGGGGGGGCGACGGTCAGAGATGGAGGAGATGGAGGCTGTGGGGGAGGGAGGGAGAGAGAGGGAGGGGAGATTAAGGGACTTTTTGGGAGATTGGAGGGCATTTGAGTCTTTTTACTACAAAGAAAGATTATTTTTGTAATACCCAGAATTTCTACGGACTCATGATTTCCTTGTACATAAGAAATTTAAGTTTGTACTATGTGTTTATGTAATGTTTTATGAAAATTATGAGTATCAATGTGAAATTCATAATTTTATCAGTAAATGTTTGAGTTCTCATTTAATTAACTATGAGACTCAATAAGCAGTTTGCTTAGCCAAGCATGTGACCTTTGAGCAAAAAGGGAAGAAAATTTCTATGATTTTATGTTAGTCAAAGTTTGACCGCAAAAGTCAAAGGTTGACTAGAAAGGTCAAAAATATGACTATACTGTAATATGATAAGCAGTATGGGAAATATACTGCGAAAACCGTCTTTACGGACAAGATAGCAAGAATAAGATTTAAAACCACTATAAAAAAAATCAACATTAATTAGGATATTAAGGGCCAAATGGCTTTAAGTTATAAGAAAATTTTTATACAGTCTATTTTTACACAGATAAATTTTGGACTGCAGTACAATGTAAAAATACTGTTATTAGTAGATAGCAGTATCGGAAATATCTGTGTTAGCATAAAAATGGACTACATATTAAGAGAAAAAGCCAAACAAGGCCCTAAGATGACCTCACCTCACCATGGATTAATGACATCATTTCATGAATTAAGGGAAAAATTGGAAAGAATTTTTGGATGACTCTAGAACAATGTGGCCGACCACCTAAGGGGGTTTTTGTGCAAAATGTTGTTTCTTCAAGGACTTATGAGTAATTTTGAAAAGTTCCACATCACCTATAAATAGGTGGTCGATTTGTTCAAAAAAAATTAGAAAATCTAGTTAAACTTTACCAAAATTTCCTCTCCAAAAGCCGAACCCAAGGAAGGAAAGAAAGAAAAGAGAAAATCAAAAATTCAAAAGAAAAACCTGAGAGGGGGGGGGGGGGGGGGTGGTCGGATTTCACATGGAACGAAGCCAAAGTTGGAAAATTTTTTGGTACCCATTAGGAAATGAGGCCGGTTGTGGGAAAGAAAAAAGGAAAAAGAAAAAGTGAAGGAAGGAAGTGCTTGGAGGTGTGGCCGGACTTGTGGAGGACTAATCAAGTGGCCGGAAAAATTTTGGAGCCCCATTGCTAGGGGAAGGCCGGTTGTGGAGTGCCAAGGAGAAAGGGAGAAAAAGTGGACCAAACCCTAACCTAGCCTTGTGTTGAATCAAGGTAATTTCCCTTAGCCCTAAACTTTTAAATTGAGCTTCAATTTGAAATTTAAGTGTATTTCAAGTTGAATTTGTAAGAGCGTAAGCTCAATTTAATTTTATGCCCTAGTTTAGAAATAATTAGATTTGGTGCTTGATTTAGGTGTAGGGTGGTTTATGTTGCTAAGTATGCATGATTTTATGCTTTGAATGCATGAACTTAAGGTTTGCATGTTAGATGCTTGATAATGTTGTATGTCCCCATATATGTTGAAGCATGTTTTAGAATGGCATGCTAGGTTGCTAGGTTAGAACCTTGAATGTTGAAATGATTTGTGCAACTTAGAACCATGCAAACTTTGGTTGATCCAAAGTAAATAAGGGTTTGCATGGGATTGATGTAAAATGTGTTTAATGAAACCTTGCATCAGAAAAGTGCTGCATGTGTGATCTTAGGCTCCCGCGGTGGCTGGTTGAGTTAGATTACGCGATTAGGACGTAAAACCATCCTAAAACAAGAAAGCTGCCAGTTCGGGTACAAACTGGCCAGTTTTCTGGAAAACAGGTTTTGAGGCCCTTAGAAGCCGAATTTGGGAAAACATAAAACATGAAAGTTATAGAGAAGGGTTTTTCCTAGTAGACAGCATAGACCGTTTTCCAAAATAAGGCTCCAGGTGCCTCGGTGTTTACAAAAATTCGAGACTGACCGTGCCCAGACTTCATGCACGGCCAGTGAGTTCAACGGGGAAAACGAAGGGGTTAGATTCCGAACTGGGTTTTGTGAAAAACACAAAAGTTGTAGGATTTTTTGAGATCTAAAACTTTCATGAAGACAACTCTTTCAAATTCAGCTCATATTTTTAAATAAAACTGAATTTCTAAAAACTATGCAGGAAACAGTAAATTTCTGCACAGGATTTTCTAAAACAGTGCAAGAAAAGGGCATTCTTGCACAAACACTGATAAGTTAATTTGGTGGAAACTGCTCCAAATGGCAGTTCCAACACTTAATGACTTTTTCAAACCCCATTCTAAGAATCCCAAAATTTTATAAGTTGAACAAAGGGTTTTTGTATAAAAAGAGATATAAAATGTTAAGTTTTTCCAAAGAAAAACAAAAGGGAATTTAGACTCAAATTGTCTTAAAATTGGGTAGACTAGATGATGACCAACAGTAATCGGGAAGGATACCCAGATTATTGGACTGGGCCCAAAGCCCAAAGGTTACCCTATTTAACCTAATAAGTTATAATCCAAGTGTGGTAGACCTTGAACACTAGGGTTACTTGTTGTAACCAAGTAAGTTATCATGTGCTTATATGGGGAACATATAACTAAAGTGATGTATGAATATTGGATAGATCCCCCAACATTTTTAATCCTTACCTATGACCTTTATTATAGCAGGAGATAACCTGCTGTTGTGTCCGGAGTTGGAGCAGCACATTAGCGGACATAGTCGACGAGGTAAGTACAAACCTCACCTACAGTATGGAAAATACTAAGCTATTTTCAAATATATGACATGTTCCATGTATGCCATATTATGTCATGCTATGCTATGTTATGCCATACTATGCTATGTTATGCCATGTTATGCTATGCCATGTCATGTTAAGCCATGTTAAGATATGTTAAGCTATGTTAAGTCATGTTAAGTCATGATAAGACATGATGTATCAAGTTATGCCATGATTTATGGTTATACCATGTTTATGTCTCATGTGCATCATGATTAATAAGATCACAATTAAATATCCTTAGCCTTGGAATATACAAGACTAAGACTAAACCAAGTCAAGCAAGGTGTCGTACCAACCTCCCGCTAGGTGGAGGATACATGTTTTAAGTTTAAGTTTATGATTATCAACCTCTCGATAATACATCAGGGTATAATGATAATCAACCTTCCGCTAGATCGTGAAGGGTTATGTTTATGATTTCTAGAATTGTTAAGGGCCTTGCAAACCCTGACGTTCTGAGGATTACGCGCTTTTGGTATGTACACAAGAGGCCCATATGTTAAGCAAGAGGCCCATATGGTGTACACGACGGCTCCACCGAGCCGTCGTGTAAACCACCTGGTTTACACGACGGCTCCAAGAAACCGTCGTGTAATCCACGCGGTTTACACGACGGCTCCACCGAGCGGTCGTGTAAACCGCTGGTTTACACGACGGTTCGGATGAACCGTCATGTAAACCTCCGTTTACACGACGGTTTTTTAAATACCCGTCGTGTATTACTAGTTTTTGTATCCCTAGCAGCAGCCCTCATTTTATCTTACAGAACTGTTGCGCGGCTGCGAAAAACATCACAGAGACCTGCGAAACCACATCTTCTCCACTGCGAAACCAACACTCGCGTATAGTAATTATTTGTAAGTATAGTGATTATTACTTACTCTTCTTTGTAGTTATTTGAGTTTTATTAACAAATTATTGTAGATGTCTAAAATGGTATATTCTCATTTTTTTCTTCTTCTTTGAGTATGATTTATTGAAATTTTACAATAGCTTAATATGTTGTATTTTTAAATGCAAAACATGATTATTGAATGAATTGTATGATATATTAATTAATTAATATCCATTTAGGTCGGGTTTTTGGAAATGGATCGAAAATGGATGTGGGCTAATAGATTGACTAGAATATACCGAGATGGTGTTGAAGAATTTTTGTCATTTGCCAAAACTCACATGAAGAATGATAAGATGCGATGTCCTTGTGTGGATTATGGAAATCATAGATCTCATTCAGTTGATGAAGTTTGAAAACATTTGCTTGCCCGTGGGATTATTTGTTCGTACCAAACATGGTATTTACACGGTGAAATGTGTTTTAATCCCTCATCGAAGAACAAAGCGAAAGAACCTATTGTTGAGGAAGATGTAGGAGATAATTTGTTTGATATGGTGAATGATTTGGAAGAACAGTTTTTGCATCGTCCAGAGTTATTTGAAGCAATGATGACTGATGTCGAGATGCCCTTGTATGACGGGTGTAGTAAATATACGAAATTGTCCGCATTGGTCAAATTATGGAACATGAAGGCATCGGGAGGGTGGACAAATTCTAGTTTCACGGCTCTTTTAAAATTTCTAAGAGAGGTTCTACCGGTTGATAATAAAATACCCGCTAGTATGTACGAAACTAAGAAGATGTTAAGCACTTTGGGAATGGAATATGAAAAAATTCTTGCATGTCCAAATGATTGCGCCCTTTACCGAAATGCGTATGAGGATTTGGATGCATGTCCGGTTTGTAAGGAGTCAAGATGGAAGAAAGGCAAGAAGCCAACAAATGGCAGCAAAGGTGTGCCGGCAAAGGTGTTATGGTACATTCCTCCGACACCGCGCCTGCGGTGTTTATTCCGTAATGCCGATCACGCCAAGAATTTGACTTGGCACCATGATAAACATGTTGAAGATGGCATGCTTAGACATCCCGCCGATGCACCACAATGGAAGACCTTTGATGCTGATCATCCTGAATTTAGTGCGGAACCACGGAATCTACGTCTTGGTTTGTCGGCAGACGGAATGAACCCACATGGTAATATGAGTAGTAGGCATAGTACTTGGCCCATCATACTAGTCAACTACAATCTCCCTCTGAAGTTGAGCATGAAGCGGAAGTTCTTGATGATGACTTTATTGATATCTGGTCCTCAACAACCAGGAAATGACATTGATGTGTACTTAGCACCTCTAATCGATGATCTAAAGAGCTTATAGGATAAGGGGATCGAAGTTAGAGATGCTTACCGTCAAGAGACATTCACACTCCGTGCAATGTTGATGTGGACAATTAATGACTTTCCTGCTTATGGAAATCTATCTGGTTATTCAGTCAAGAGTTCTATCGGTTGTCCCGTTTGTATGAAAGAAACATCCTCCATCCGATTGAAGAATGGTAAGAAAACCGTTTACCTTGGTCATAGGAGATTCTTACCACAAAATCATCTATACCGCAAACAGAAAAAGGCTTTCGATGGTAATACGAAAGAAAGAATACCTCCCCGGGTTTTGACGGGCGAAGATGTTTATGAGATGGTTAAGGATTTGAAAGTAGTGATCGGGAAAAGAAAACGGCATAACAATGATCCTGTGGTAGATGGACCTTGGAAAAAACGGTCAATTTTCTACGAACTTCCACATTGGAGGACACTTTTTGTTCGTCATTGCTTGGATATGATGCATATTGAGAAAAACGTTTGTGAATCAATAGTGGGCACGTTGCTAGACATTCCTGATAAGAGCAAGGATGGTGAAAAGGCACGGTTGGATCTAAAGGAATTGAAGATTAGACTTAACTTGGTCCCTACGAAGAAAGGGAATGCAACTTACTTACCTCCGGCGAAGTACACACTATCAAGATAAGAGAAAAGAAAGCTTTGTGAGTGGCTCGCTTCTGTAAAAGTGCCCACCGGGTATTCTTCCAACTTCAAAAGGTTGGTGTCTATGAAGGATCTGAGGCTGATTGGAATGAAATCACATGATTGTCATATCTTGATGCGACAGTTATTACCGCTGGCCTTGCGAGGAGTTTTAACGAAGGATGTGAGATTCGCAATTACCAAGTTATGCTCATTTTTCAACTCGATATGCTCTAAGGTAATTGATCCATTGACACTAGATTCGCTACAATTAGAGTTGGTTAAGACTTTGTGCTTGCTTGAGAAGTACTTTCCACCTTCATTTTTTGACATAATGATTCATCTAACGGTGCACTTAGTCCGGGAAGTGAAGCTATGTGGACCGGTATACTTGAGATGGATGTATCCTTTTGAAAGATACATGAATGTTTTGAAAGGTTATGTCAAGAACCGAAATAGGGCAGAAGGATATATAGTAGAAAGCTATATTGCAGAGGAATCGGTCGAATTTTGCTCCGAGTACTTGTCTACCGCGGAAGCGAATGGGTTGCCAAAGACTACAAACATTGACTGGAAAAGACTATCCGTCGGCGTTCCATCGCAGGTAAATCGATGTGAATGGGAGAAAGCTTGTCTCTATACTTTACATAATCGGGCCGAAGTTGAGCCTTTTATTGAGGTTCACCTACAGGAATTAAGAGATAGAAATCCAAGAAGAGTACGAAATGGAAAGTTGCTATAAGATGATCACAATCGGACATTCCGTCAGTGGCTACGAAGTCATGTCGATGGCAAGGACAGCTATTCGCAAGAGTTAATGAACCTCGCTAGAGGTCCGTCGACGATTGTTACATGGTATACGTCATACTTCGTGAATGGTTATACATTTTACACTCGTGAAAGAGATGAGAAGCATCCTGTTCAAATAGTGGTGTTAGTATCCGTGCTAAAGCCATGCATATTTCATCTGCCAGGGACAAGAATCCAGTTTATGGAACTATGAACTACTTCGGTTTCATTGAAGATATTTGGGAACTCGATTACTGTTGTTTACATGTCACACTCTTTAAGTGCAAATGGGCCGACAATAATTATGTAAGGATCGACAGTGATTGCATCACAGTTGTGGATTTCAGACGATTGGGATACAAAAACGATCCATTCATTTTAGCATCACAAGCAGTCCAGGTATTTTACACAACGGATCCCAGCAATGTAGAGTTGTCCTTAGTAGTACCGATGAAGCCAAAATTGATTCGTGATGGTCAAGTGGATGAGGAAGATTGCTCCGACATTCCATCTTTCACACAGGGAATGCCACCGGTTGAGGAGATTGACGAATTCGACAATGATGTTTCCCACTTGGTTCGACCAGATATTGAATGGACACGTGTTGAGGAAGCAAAGAGAAAAAAGAAAAAAACTTGAACATTCTGCCATTTATTTTGTACAACACACTACTTTATTTTTATTATAATTCATTGGGAATTATAAATTTATTTTGTTATGTTAATCAATGTATATATATATTGAACATTAATTTTGAATAAAGATCAATACTGCAGTATGCATGAGTAATTATTGTATATAACAAATGAGTATTAGGACGTCGGATTGTGGTGAGACAAATGGGCTCCTTTATTACACCTGAACTAGGGGATTACACGACGGTGTGTACGAGAACCGTTGTGTAACACAGGAGATTACACGACGGTCCCAGGAACCGTCGTGTAACCCACGGCGTGGGGGTGGTTTAGACGACGGACGGTCCCAGGGACAGTCGTGTAAGCCCAGGCGTGAGTGGTGGCTTACACGACGGTCCCTCGGACCGTCGTGTAAGCCCAGGCATGAGGGTGGCTTACACGACGGTCCCTGGGACCGTCGTGTAAGCCCCCGCGTGGGGAGGCTTACACGACGGTCCATGGGACCGACCGTCGTGTAATCCCTGGCTTACACGACGGTCCTTGGACTGTCGTGTAAGTGCAGGCGTGAGATGGCTTACACGACGGTCTTAGGGACCGTCGTGTAAGCCAAGGCGTGAGTGGTGGCTTACACGACGGTCCCTCAGGGACCGTCGTGTAAGCCCCCGCTTGGGGAGGCTTACACGACGGTCTTTGGGACCGTCGTGTAAGCCCAGGCTTTAGGGTCACTTACAAGACGGTCCAGGGAACCGTCGTGTAAGCCCTGGCTTACACGACGGTCCCTGGGAGCGTCCGTCGTGTAAGCCCTTGGTTACACGACGGTCCCAGGGACCGTTGTGTAAGCCCAGGCGTGAGGCGGCTTACACGACGGTCCCTTGGACCGTCGTGTAAGCCCCCGCGTGGGGTGGCTTACAAGACGGTCCCTTGGACCGTCGTGTAAGCCCAGGCATTAGGCGGCTTACTCGACGGTCCAAGGGACCGTCGTTTAATCCCCCATTTGGGGGGCTTACACGACGGACGGTCCTAGGGACCGTCGTGTAATCATCAAAAAATTTGAAATTTTTCAAATTTGGTTTTTTGAATTCCGCGCGAAAACCCATTGCTTAAATACAACTTCCTCACCATTTCTCTTCATTTCTCGTCAAACTCTCTACATTTCTCAAGTGCCCTCGTCCTTCACCAACACTCCCCAACATCTCTTTTAAAATCTGTCCAACCTGCTGTTGCCGCCGCCGTCATTGCCGCCGCCGCCGCCCCTCTCTTCGTGTGGCCGTGCCTATTCTTCTTCAAATAAAAGCATGGTAAATTCATTTACAAACTAAAACACTTTTGCTCTTTCATATTGTTGTTTGTCACTAAAGATTCATTTTTCAATATGGGTGTTTTTGTTTGTAATGTTGCTCTTTGTAGATGAATGGTTTGTAAATGGGTTGGTTTTTTTCCATATGATTTTTTTCCCGCCCATAATATGCTCGATGAAATGTCAAATTGAGTTTTTCTTATCGAAAAGTTTATAGAGTTTGATAAATATTTATAGCATAAGTATAGTAAGATTACATGAAGTCCCCTAGCATGAAAATACATCAAGAATGCCTTAAAACGGCCTATGCCCGTAGAGACCGCGACGGGCGCCTTGTGCCCGTTGAGGGCCGCCTGGGGACCGGAGGGGCACCTCGTGGCCCCCACTGGCGCCACGGGCGCCACTCCTGGCGCCCGTGGGGGGCGCCAGGCACCCGTGGGGGGGTGCTTGGCGGACGTGGGGGCGCCTTGAGCCCCCCACTGGCGCCATGGGCGCCTGGCGCCCGTGGGGGCTCCAGGCGCCCGTGGGGGCGCCTGGCGCCCGTGGGTGGCACCTGACGCCTTTGAGCGTGCATTTCATCTGTGCGTGTTTATGTACCTTTGCAGCATGTTTAATAATTAATGTATTGTGTGATTTGTTGTTAAAGTTAATCTGATTCGATTATATTGGGCCGACATGACTATTTTGTTTTTGTTTTTTTGGCAATAAATATAGGTGAACGAATACAATGGAACATTCCAAAAAGGGACGAGCACGAAGGAGAAACCCGATGGATCCCAATGTCGATGGCAAGCAAAGGTCAACAATGATGAAACGCGTCCATATGGCAAGGAAAAGAGGTGAACGAATTCAAGTAACGTTTGATGATAAAGGACAACCGGAAGGGAAGCACGGTAACGAATTGATGAGCTGGATTGGTGTGCTCGCTCGAGAGCACGTTCCAATATGGATACAAGATTGGAGATCTCGTGATTTAGACGGATTGAAAGAGATTATTTGGAAAGAAACTGTTATTTCTTTCAGCGTGGATGAAAGCTTTCGGAGCACATGTTTAAAATCATGTGGTGAAGCTGCAAGGAATTTTCGGTATGATCTGTACAAGACGTTTGTCGAGGAATTTATAACAGAAGAAAGTGTGTGGACCCGGCCGAAAAAGGTTATTGACAACTACCCCAATATAGAAGAAGAGGATTGGATGAAATTCGTTCAGTATAGAACATCCTCACAGTTCCAAGAACTATCTGATCGTGGAAGCCAAATAAGGACAAACAACAAATACTCATCAAGAGGAGGCCTAGACGGATATAGGAAGCTCGACCAGGAAATGGTATGTCAATAAATTTTGTTCGTACTAAATCGTATTCCATTTATACTAACGATGTTAAATTACAGTTTAAGAAGACTGGGAAATGGGAAAAAAGAGAAGGTTTGTTGCTACAGCAACAGACAGACGAAGATGGATAGTTGAAAGATCCAGCATGTCAAAAAGTTAGCGAGTTGATAGTAAGTTTACTAACTAACACTGAAATCTTCATCACTACTATACGTACTCACAACCCGTTAGCTTAAATGAGTTCTGTTAAATATATTGTAGATGGATTACAGCACATAGGAGAGCCAAGGCACTTTCGAATCGGTTGGCACTAGTGATGTATTGTTGAACGCATTATCTAGACCTGAACACAAAGGCCGTGTCCGTGGGCAATCAAAGTTCGTAAAGCCGTCTCAGTACTTTAACCTAAATCGAAGTTCGAGTAAAGACAATGAAGTACAATCAATGAGACGTGAAATAGAAGAATTAAAGGCGTTGGTGCGTGGTCTATGTGCGAGCAAAGATATGGAGCCGTCGGTTGATCCCAACAATGTGCCAACTGTGGACCAACACAACAGCTTTAAGGCTAGTTGCTCTGCCCAAGAAAAACAACATGGAGTTTCTGATCCGCCAACTATTCCGGTCGACAGTCAGGAGTGTAAGCTCTATATTTTCGATGAAGTACAGGTTGGACAGTTGCTTGTTGCGTTTGGAAGAGCATGGCTGGAGAGCCTACCAACCGATACGGTGCATGGTATTCCACTGGGTGAAGGGAACGTGTGAGTGTCAATCAATGTGCCAAAATTAAAAAAATCACCATTACCTATACCGACGTACGACGCAACCACCGTGGAGGATGCTGTTAATGGGTTTGTTGCTTGGCCTAAGGCACTAGTTGAGCTCGACACGAGTATGAACAAGGCGAGTCGAGGGCCTAGTCACGTTCCTGACCCAGCAGCTGCCAGAAAAAAACGCCAAAAAAAGGTTGGAAATAAAACAATTGACTCTCGAACTGAGGTACAACAAGGTGCGCAAGAACAATTGTTCGACTTTGATACCATGAACAAGGCGATGAGGCCTTTGGCTTATTATGCACATAATTCCATGCGTGAAAGTAATCAGATTGAGATCCCAATACCACACACGATCATGACTTTTGAAATGCCTGTCTTTCTGAGCTTTGAAGATATTTACGAGTTCATTAATTTACAAGTAATCAGTGCGAATTATATATTAGTCTACATGAGGTACGACATACTTTCTCCTAAATTATTTTGTTATCTGCAAATTCTTCTATATGTCAGGTAGAGTAATAATCCGTGATACGCTTATGCAGATTTTTGGAGGAACTATGTAGGATTAACGGGCAAGCTGAGAAGTTTATGTTTGTGTCTCCAAGCTTGATCTCACCGGTGAGAACAGATACTGAAGATGCTGGCAGGAGAGAGCGAGCCGACAATCTTCTCGACTTTTTGCGCGACGCATCTAAAGGACGGCTTTATCTTGTGCCACATAACAGAGGGAGACATTGGGTTTTGGGTGTCATTGACCTATGGGAAGACCTGGTCCTTTATTTTGATCCTCTTCGAGAGAAGAAACGAGATGATTTTACTGAGCTAATGAACATGTAAGTCAATGTTAATATGTTCAATTTTTCAATCTTAATTATATGTATCTTAATTAATTAGTTTGAATTTTACCAATTTTGCTAGGGCCCTATCGGATTGGAAGCTACTTATGGCTGGAGAAGGGATTAAAAGGAGACGAGACTGCAAAACCAAATTCTCGAACCGTCCTTGTCCTCTCCAAGAGGGAAGTGTTGAATGTGGTTATTTTATTTTAGGTTTTATGAGGGAAATAGTGTTAAACGGAATTGACGCACTTGAAAGTAAAGAATTTTTTACTTCTCTGGATTTGGATTTGATTAGAGGAGAATGGGCTAGCCATATAATGGAATTCATTAATTTTAATGTATAAACTTGTAATGTAATGATTTGTATGTATTTTACGTTGATCAATGAAGCAGGGATCTTGTATTACAGTCTAGGCCACCCGCGAGAAATCACCAAAAACCCAAAATTCTATTTTAATGGTGATGACATTACACGGGAACCGTCGTGTAATAGGCAGACCATTACACGACGGCTCCATGCGGAACCGTCGTGTAATGGGCAGACCATACACGATGGCTCCAAGCGGAACCGTCGTGCAATGGCAGACCATTACACGACGGCTCCAAGCAGAACCGTCGTGTAATGGTCAGACCAGACCATTACACGACGGTTCCGAGCGGAACCGTCGTGTAATGGCCAATTACACAACAGTTCCATGGAACCGTCGTGTAATGGTCTGACAATTACACGACGGTTCCGCTTGGAACCGTCATGTAAATACGCTTCCTAGGTGCCTCCACGGCGGTTTACCTTGTTTCGACGACGGTATTAGACCGTCGTGTAACATTGAGATACGACGACGGTAATATAACCATCGTGTTATCTTCCACGACGCTGGATTACACGACGGTTCGGTAACCGTCGTGTAAACTTTACACGACGGTTAAAAACCGTCGTGTAAGCCCTCTTTTCTAGTAGTGCCCTGACCCTAAATCCCCAATTACTACCACCACCGCTGCCACTACTGTCGCTGTCATCATATCGTCGGAGAATGACTCCCGAAGCCTTCGAGAGCCATCGTTTTCGCCGTATCGTCGGAGATCTGAGCATGTCCTTGAGATCGCAAAACATCAAATCACTACGACAGAGATAGTTCGTGAAGCTTCCGAGGTTGCCTCCTTTGCCATATTACCCAAGATCCAAGAAATGTGCATCGTCTGCCAATTGCGATCGAGTGAAATGTTGAGTCACCAGCAAAGAAGATCGCGACCTTTGTTTCTGTAATACCCGAAATTTTTATGGCTTATGATTTCCTTTGAGACAAGGAAAAATTTAAGATAGAATCATATATGACGATGTGAAGCTCATGATATGAGTTAAATATCAGTATAAGTTTGAGTTCTCGATTAACTAGTTACGAGACTCAATAATAGATTACTTAGTCGAGCATAAAGCGTTTCTAGGAAAAAGGCATAGTGAAATTTCATAATTTCATGTTAGTCAAAGTTTGACCAATAAAGTCAAAGGTTGACCAAGAATGGTCAAAGGCTTGATTATGCAATATTATGATGAGCAGTATGGAAAATATACTGCGAAAACCGTCTTTAAGGTTACGATTGCATGAATAGGATTTAAAACTACCGTAGAAAAATCAAGCACACCGAGTTCGAAATAAAGGACAAAAAGGGCTTTTAAAAAAGAAGAAAAATTTTATACAGTCTAATTTTACACAGATAAATTTTAGACTGCAATTAGTGCAACAATACTGTATATGAAGTAAAAACAGTATTGGAAATATCTGTGTTAAGCTTGAAATTGGACTGCATATTAAGAAAATGCCAAACAAGGCCTAAATGGTGACATCACCTCACCAAAAAATTATGACATCATTTTGATTAAAGGAAATTGTGGAAGAAATCCTTGCCACCTAGCACCATAATGGCCGGCCACCTAAGGAGGGGTGAAATTGTAAATATTTTATCCTTAGGGGCTAAAATGCAATTTTTGAAAAAATAGGTGATGTAAGCAAGATGATGTCATCAAGGTGATGTCATCATTTGCTTGGAGAACAAGGTGATGGCCGGCCAACATGCCACTTGGAAGGTCAAATTGCAAATATTTGTCTTTAGGGGTAAAAGTGTAATTTTGAAAAATATGATGATGTAAGCATGAGGTAAGCACATGATGTCATCAAGATGATGTCATCATAAGCAAAACTTGGGCTCCAAGACAAGCAATGGCCGGCCACCACATGTAGGGGTTCTTTGGCAAATATTTTTGCTTCAAGGACTAATATGTAATTTTGGAAATAAAAAATAATTTGTGAAAATTTGTAATTTTCACCAATAAATAGGGCTGCTGGGGGGCGGTTTTTGGCAGCACAAAACACCCCAAAACTCTGCCCAATTTTCTTCAAAACCTCCCTAGAAACCGAGCCAAGAGAGAAAAAAAAAATAAGAGAGAAAAATTGAGTGGCCGGATTTTGTGAGGAAGAAAGCAAGAAAAACAATTGTGTGGATTCAAGGGTGAGAATCCTTTCCAAGCCTAGAGGTAAACCTCTCAAAACCCTAAGCCTCTCAATTAAGTTTGAGCAAGCTTTTACGTGTATAAGCTCATTTTATTCTTATGTCCTAATTTCGATTTTTAAACTTGTGCTTGATTAGGTTATTGGGTGGTTTTGATTTATGTTATTATGCATGATTATGCGGGTTGTATATATGACCATTAAGTGTTTGTTGTATGTCCCCACATGCTCAAGAATGAGGATAAAAGAATGAGTATGTAAATTATGATTGTATGTTGATTTTAGGGTTCAAGACAACCCTAAAAACCCTAGTTGGTGAAAATCACCAAATGGGTTGCATGATAATTTCATGGGTACGGAATGAATGTATGAACATGAAAACATTATGTAATTTGCTGCATGCTTGATGTAGGCTCACTGTTTGAACCGTTCGAGGTAGTGTGCGCGTAATTTTACGTAAGAATCAATCGAAACCAAAACTGCCAGTCTCGGGTCAAGACTGGGCAGTATTCTAGAAATGCAATTTTGAGGCCTTTAGAAGCCGAATTGGGAAAAACTTAAAACTGCAAAGTTGTTGGAAATTGAAAATCCTAGGGGCCCACACGGACCGTTTTCAAATATAAGGCTCCAAAGGCCTTCGTTTTCATGAAAACCGAGCCTGGTCTGCCCAGACCCAGTGTGGTAGCAGGGGGCACAGCCAGCAGGATTCAACCTCAAATATGACTAAGTTACTGACAGAACTGGGTTTTGACCAAAAAACAAAAGTTGTAGTGTTTTTCAAGATCTACAACTTTCATGCAGAAAAGTTTTTCAAATTCTAAACAGATTATTGAGATAAAATTAGATCTTAAAAACTGTGCAAGAAACAAGAAATTCTTGCACAAGATTTTCATAAAACAGTATAAAAGCAGGAAATTCCTACACATGCACTGATAAATGGAATTATGGACTGTTTTTAGTAAAATTTCCAAACTTAAACAGTTTTATTAAAAACAGTTTATAAAATGATCATGTGTAGATTTGTGGGGGACATATAACTATGGTTACACATGAATGTTGGTTAGAATACTAACATTTAAATATTATGATTTATGATAAGATAGGACGATCCATATCTTACGTCCTGTTTGAAACAGGAATATGACGTGTTATCGTGCCTCGTTGGAACGATAGACCAAGAGCGTTGGACGAGAGGTAAGTACAACTCCGCCTACAGCATGGACAACATGTTTTGTTGCATGATGTGTTTTTAAGAAATCATGAATTGATTTACATAATTTGTATGTTATGATACGATGCAGTATGTTTATGTTACGATGCAGTATGTTATGGTATGTTATGATAAAGTATGCTACGATACGATGTTTACGTTATGATGATTTATGTTATGATATGGTACGCTATGATGTTTTATGTTACGATGTTGCACAATATGATGTTTTACGTTTTATATTTGTGACATCATGAAAGCATGTTCACTAATAATAAATCCCATGGTATGAACAAGGTTAAGTTTTCAAGTAAGGAATATTTAAGATTTAAGTTCTTAAGTATGATTAATGATGACAAGTATGTAATACACTGCATGTTATTAAAAATAAGTTTTCATGAAGTAAGTTAGGACAAGCACGTTTGCTGTTGTCATACCGACTTGCCTCAAGGGGCGGGTTTAAATGGTTTGGCCCATGGTTTGATGTTGGATTGGATTGGCTGCCCTAACCGCACCATGTTAAACGATCTATTTCATGGCTCCATGTTAAACGATCTGTTTCATGGTTCCATGTTAAACGTTCTGTTTCATGGTTTGACTTGGATTGGACTGACCACCCCAACCACTCCATGGCTATGTGCCACGGTATGTGCACACACGAATATGCTATGTTGGGGACCCAAACCAAGTTAATATACAAAAGTATAAATGATTCATAAGAGAACATAATCGGTTCATGCATTATTTATTAAAATGTTTACGGATTGAATGTTGTGCTTACTGAGCATAAGCTCATTACTTACATTCATGCTGTAGGTAAGCAACCTACCGGCAATACATGATGCATGACTGTGAAGGGCTGGTGCTGCGAACTGTGAAATGTGGGATGGACACCGCCACGGGTTTTGAAATTATGTTTTGTAAAATGTGTTTGGAAAATGTGTTTAAGTTATGTTATGTTATGATAACGAGATGATATTAATAATGAAGAGTTTTATGTAATACGGCAACAAGTTGCCTCGTATTGTATCGACCCGCATTAGGTCGGGTTTGGTCCACGATTTAAATATGATTGCTTTCGATAAAGTATGAAAGCTCGGTACTCGAGTGAGTACATATAAGTATGTATGAGAATAAGTACAAGTCAAGTTTAAGTATGAGTTTAAAATCAAGTTTAAAGATTAAAGAAAAAGAAAAAAAAAATTCTGAAATTTGCTGTAAGGTTAGGTATTTAAGACTGAGTTTTAAGTTAAGTATGTACGGTGACGACCCGGCGTGGGAAGTCGGGGCATTGCAGTTTGGTATCAGAGCGGAGTTCCTGCCATCCAATTTCACAGTTCTGCCGCCGACGCCACAGTTTTGTAAGTTTGTTTTCTTACTTTTTGTTATGTATAGTTATAAGATTATTATAATGACATGAACCTGGCGTTAAACCCGGGTTGGATTAAAGAGGATCGCGAGGCTCCATTGGCATTCCAAGGAATGGAGGAGGAGCTACGTATCAACAAAAGGACTCAAGAAGTGGTTGCATGATAAGGAGATGTACTAAGATATGTACATGAGACGGTACGTCAGCTATGTTGCAGCTGGGCATGCCTATCCGAATGAGTCTATGGGCTTTTATTGCCAGTAAATCAGAGTCGCACAGCGGAAGCGTGGTGAATAATCTAAGCTTACGATATGATAAGATGAAATCGTGATGAATCTCTAGCATGATACGATAAGTTACGATGTTTTATGATATGATAAGATATCAATAAAAGAATAGGTATTAGAAATATTAGGAACTAGAATTAGAAGATGGTTCGCCGCGCGTACGACCGAACCAAATTCTGTAAAAGCATAATCTTGCAACTGTAGCGGTTGAGTTGCAACGATAATTGCTCTTGTAGCAATAAGAAATGAATAGGCTTTGAGATTAGATAGCCTATTACCCCACCTTCGTATGGTGATAATCAGAAATTTTTCCTGGTAATGAATAAGATTGATACTATAGAATTTAAGTTTCATGTTTGTGAAACTTATGCTTCCTTAAGAGTAATAGTAGATATGACAAAATGTTTGGTAGTACCTTGACTCAGTGGTAGTATCGAGGCGATGCATAAACAATGAGTTGGAAGTTGCCAACAAGAATTTAGTAGACTATGATGATGGCTATAAGTTTAACGAAGAAATTAAGGATATGATCCCTTAATAATTGAAATTACACAATGATGGGAAGTTTTAGATATTGCTAAAGGCTATGATTGTTCACTTACGCTATAAAGGAAATGTGAGAAGCAATAAGAGAAGCTTCTACTATCCAGGAAGTAGTTGGATGTTTTAAGTATACCTTTCAATGCGTCACTCGAACGATATTATGTTATGAAAACAGAGTATATTTTCATATATACTAATTATTATGGTTTTCCATTATTAACTTTGAAAAGTTTCAAAGATAATATTTTTATAAGAGATGCTCAAACTATGATCTCATGTTAATAGAACCCCTTCATGTTAAGTAAGACGGCCGAATCTTTGAGGAAGAAATTCCAAGATAGGGACCTTAGGCCAAATCCTTGAGGGATGAGTTCTGAGAAAGGAACGAGTTCCAAGATGGGGACCATTAAGAAAAGCAAAGGGTTCTAGTAGCATAGGATCAAGTTTCAAGAAAGAAACTATTGAATATAGGATACGATATGTTTTCCAAGTAAGGAAAAACTATATGATACGATATATTTTCCAAGTACGGAAAAATTATACGATATACTTTTCAAGTACGAAAAAGTTATATGATATGATATGTTATTTAAAATATAGCAAGTCATATGATATACTTGCTCAGCTTTTTACGTATATAGTTCTTATGATACATTACGAAAGGAAAGTATGCAGTATGAAAGGAAAGTATGATAAGTAAGAAAATATGTATGAAAGTATGTATGCTAGCATGAAAGTATGTATGATAAGTATGAAAGTATGAAAGCATGATAAGTATGATAGTAAGCATGAAAGTATAAGGATATGATGGTATGAATTATGAGAATATGAAAATAAGATTATGGTTCTATATAAGAGACATGATCCCATTAAGGTATTAAAATGGGAACATGAGCAAGTTATTCAATCCATAGTAACTTGTTAAGGATTGATAGTGGATTGAAGAAAAGCCACTTAGGATTATTCGAATTTTCGAGGACGAAAATCTTTTAAGGAGGGTAGAATGTAATACCCGAAATTTTTATGGCTTATGATTTCCTTTGAGACAAGGAAAAATTTAAGATTGAATCATATATGACGATATGAAGCTCATGACATGAGTTAAATATTAGTATAAGTTTGAGCTCTCGATTAACTGGCTACGAGACTCAATAATAGATTACTTAGTCGAGCATAAAGCGTTTCTAGGAAAAAGGCATAGTGAAATTTCATAATTTCATATTGGTCAAAGTTTGACCAAGAAAGTCAAAGTTGACCAAGAAAGTCAAAGGTTGACCAAGAATGGTCAAAGGCTTGATTATGCAATATTATGATGAGCCATATGGAAAATATACTGCGAAAACCGTCTTTACGGTTACGATTGCATGAATAGGATTTAAAACCACCGTAGAAAAATCAAGCACACCGAGTTAGAAATAAAGGACAAAAAGGGCTTTTAAAAAATAAGAAAAATTTTATACAGTCTAATTTTACACAGATAAATTTTAGACTGCAATTAGTGCAACAATACTGTATATTAAGTAAAAACAGTATTGGAAATATCTGTGTTAAGCTTGAAATTGGACTGCATATTAAGAAAATGCCAAACAAGGCCTAAATGGTGACATCACCTCACCAAAAAATTATGACATCATTTTGATTTAAGGAAATTGTGGAAAGAAATCCTTGCCACCAAGCACCATAATGGCCGGCCACCTAAGGGGGGTGAAATTGCAAATATTTTATCCTTAGGGGTTAAAATGAAATTTTTGAAAAAATAGGTGATGTAAGCAAGATGATGTCATCAAGGTGATGTCATCATTTGCTTGGAGAACAAGGTGATGGCCGGCCAACATGCCACTTGGAAGGTCAAATTGCAAATATTTTGTCTTTAGGGGCAAAAGTGTAATTTTGGAAAATATGATGATGTAAGCATGAGGTAAGCACATGATGTCATCAAGATGATGTCATCATAAGCAAAACTTGGGCTCCAAGACAAGCAATGGCCGGCCACCACATGTAGGGGTTCTTTGGCAAATATTTTTACTTCAAGGACTAATATGCAATTTTGGAAATAAAAAATAATTTGTGAAAATTTGTAATTTTCACCTATAAATAGGGCTGCTGGGGGGCGGTTTTTGGCAGCACAAAACACCCAAAAACTCTGCCCAATTTTCTTCAAAACCTCCCTAGAAGCCGAGCCAAGAGAGAAAAAAAAAATAAGAGAGAAAAATTGAGTGGCCGGATTTTGTGAGGAAGAAAGCAAGAAAAAAAATTGTGTGGATTCAAGGGTGAGAATCCTTTCCAAGCCTAGAGGTAAACCTCTCAAAACCCTAAGCCTCTCAATTAAGTTTGAGCAAGCTTTTACGTGTATAAGCTCATTTTATTCTTATGTCCTAATTTAGATTTTTAAACTTGTGCTCGATTAGGTTATTGGGTGGTTTTGATTTATGATATTATGCATGATTATGCGGGTTGTATATATGACCATTAAGTGTTTGTTGTATGTCCCCACATGCTCAAGAATGAGGATAAAAGAATGAGTATGTAAATTATGATTGTATGTTGATTTTAGGGTTCAAGACAACCCTAAAAGCCCTAGTTGGTGAAAATCACCAAATGGGTTGCATGATAATTTCATAGGTATGGAATGAATGTATGAACATGAAAATGTTATGGAATACGCTGCATGCTTGATGTAGGCTCACGGTTTGAACCGTTTGAAGTAGTGTGCACGTAATTTTACGTAAGAATCAATCGAAACCAAAACTGCCAGTCTCGGGTCAAGACTGGGCAGTATTCTAGAAATGCAATTTTGAGGCCTTTAGAGGCCGAATTGGGAAAAACTCAAAACTACAAAGTTGTAGGAAATTGAAAATCCTAGGGGGTCTAAATGGACCGTTTTCAAAAATAAGGCTCCAAAGGCCTTCGTTTTCATCAAAAACTGAGCCTGGTCTGCCCAGACCAAGTGTGGTAGCAGGGGGCACGGCCAGCAGGTTTCAACCTCAAATATGACTAAGTTAATAACAGAACTGGGTTTTGACCAAAGAACAAAAGTTGTAGGGTTTTTCAAGATCTACAACTTTCATGAAGAAAAGTTTTTCAAATTCTAAACAGATTATTGAGATAAAATTAGATCTTAAAAACTGTGCAAGAAACAAGAAATTCTTGTACAAGATTTTCAGAAAACAGTACAAAAGCAGGAAATTCCTGCACATACACTGATAAATGGAATTATGGATTGTTTTCAGTAAACTTTCCAAACTTAAACAGTTTTATTAAAAATAGTTTATAAACTGATCATGTGTAGATTTGTGGGGGACATATAACTATGGTTACTCATGAATGTTGCTTAGAATATCAACGTTTAAATATTATGATTTATGATAAGATAGGACGATCCATATCTTACGTCCTGTTTGAAACAGGAATATGACGTGTTATCGTGCCTCGTTGGAATGATAGACTAAGAGCGTAGGACGAGAGGTAAGTACAACTCCGCCTACAGCATGGACAACATGTTTTGTTGCATGATGTGTTTTTAAGAAATTATGAATTGATTTACATAATTTGTATGTTATGATACGATGCAATATGTTTATGTTACGATGCAGTATGTTATGGTATGTTATGATGAAGTATGCTACGATACGATGTTTACGTTATGATGATTTATGTTATGATATGGTACGCTATGATGTTTTATGTTACGATGTTGTACAATATGATGTTTTACGTTTTATATTTGTGACATTATGAAAGCATGTTCACTAATAATAAATCCCATGGTATGAACAAGGTTAAGTTTTCAAGTAAGGAACATTTAAGATTTAAGTTCTTAAGTATGATTAATGATGACAAGTATGTAATACACTGCATGTTATTAAAAACAAGTTTTCATGAAGTAAGTTAGGACAAGCACGTTTGCTGTTGTCACACCGACTTTCCTCAAGGGGCGGGTTTAAATGGTTTGGCCCATGGTTTGATGTTGGATTGGATTGGCTGCCCTAACCGCACCATGTTAAACGATCTATTTCATGGCTCCATGTTAAACGATCTGTTTCATGGTTCCATGTTAAACGTTCTGTTTCATAGTTTGACTCGGATTGAACTGGCCACCCCAACCACTCTAGGGCTATGTGCCACGGTATGTGCACACACGAATATGCTATGTTGGGGACCCAAACCAAGTTAATATACAAAAGTATAAATGATTCATAAGAGAACATAATCGGTTCATGCATTATTTATTAAAATGTTTGCGGATTGAATGTTGTGCTTACTGAGCATAAGCTCATTACTTACGTTCATGCTGTAGGTAAGCAACCTACCGGCAATACATGATGCATGACTGTGGAGGGCTAGTGCTGCGAACTGTGAAATGTGGGATGAACACCGCCACGGGTTTTGAAATTATGTTTTGTAAAATGTGTTTGGAAAATGTGTTTAAGTTATGTTATGTTATGATAACGAGATGATATTAATAAGGAAGAGTTTTATGTAATACGGCAACAAGTCGCCTCGTATTGTATCGACCCGCATTAGGTCAGGTTTGGTCCACGATTTAAATATGATTGCTTTCGATAAAGTATGAAAGCTCGGTACTCGAGTGAGTACATATAAGTATGAATGAGAATAAGTACAAGTCAAGTTTAAGTATGAGTTTAAAATCAAGTTTAAAGATTAAAGAAAAAGAAAAAAAAAATTCTGAAATTTGCTGTAAGGTTAGGTATTTAAGACTGAGTTTTAAGTTAAGTATGTACGGTGACGACTCGGCGTGGGAAGTCGGTGCGTTACAGTTTCTCCCTCATGATCAGAGATTTGTTCGCGATCACATCTCGCCATCAACGCGATATTTGAGTGCCACTAACCGAATGAGGACGATGATCGCAACCGTCGATTAGCGTTGCTTATGTCATGAGCCCACGGAGCGCCGTTGCAGATCTTCGGCAGCCAGTCCACGAAGAAGACCACCTTGGCTTGGGGCAAAAAAGGAATTCTACCTCCAAAAATGTCAAACCTACTATATATTAACCATAGACATTAAAAATATGCTATACTGTGTATTTTCATAATAAATAAGTGATACTTATTTAGTTGCCATTGGCACTTCATGTATTTAATTTTCTCACTCTGAATGCTCATGTTGTAAATTTTAAACTTGTGGAAAGGTAGTAATAAATATTTTTTGTTGTTTAATTGGACAACCACAAGGAAAATCTAATTACCTTGGATTTAGCTTACCTGTTTTCTTTTTCCTGTCTATTTCATATACTTCAATAATATAGTATCATACAATTTGTTTTTTGAAATGATGTCAAACAAATTAATTAACTAATACACCATTTTTAATGAAGTAATATTATTTTAAATAAAATAATACATTTTATTAACATATAATGATATTACTAGACGAATATATAATAAGATAAGGTTATAATCACCTTCCTCAGGTTTGCAACCTCTCATTACTAATTACGAAGCAACATTTTGCAAGTTTTCGGTCCACTTATGCCGTAAATTTCACCATTTTAAGCTCGACCTCTTATAATTATACAATAGAAAATACTTCCAGTATATGATTTTCTTGGCAAACATACCTAATTTATTAATATGGGCTTTCTTCTGCATGTTAATGTGAGACCCTCTCTCTCTCCATCATTGTCGTTACTTTTTCATTAAAAACACGAAAAAATAACATTATTCTATGTTTTGTTCTAATGCGTAATTTTATTTTTAATACTATTTTCTTTGATTTTTTTGACATTATTATTAAACTTTAATACCCATAAAAATAAACTTTTAATATTTTTATATTTAAAAATATAATTTAATAATTAGATAAAAATATCAAGACACCAACTAATAAAAATCAAATATTAATTTTATTAGCTATATTTGGTGGTAAATTTACTACCAAGTTTATTATATGGCAAATTTGACATAAAATTTTCCAAAAAAATAACACTATATTGCAGAGTATTTTTTTGAACCCAAATATAAAAATTTGTTATTGATACATCAATTCAAACCTCCATTGGCGGTGCTCGTATACTGCTGTTTAACAAAAGATATCTATTTGTGTTATAAATTTCAAGCTCTAAATTTTAAGATAAAATTTCTTTTTATTTCCA
The DNA here is from genome assembly GCA_038430175.1 of Ficus hirta. Lineage (NCBI taxonomy): Eukaryota > Viridiplantae > Streptophyta > Magnoliopsida > Rosales > Moraceae > Ficus > Ficus hirta. Next base: position 17,220,570 of record CM076585.1, on the reverse strand, counting down.
ATAATTAAAAAAATGATAATTAATAAATAATGAAAAGTAATCACATTATCCAATAAATAACCAAGTACTAAAGTTTAGAATATGTTATGTTGGATGAAAAATTTAGCACTAATTAAGTTTAGTTATGTCAAATCTAAGCCTGAAATATTGTATTGCATAACAACATTTTACTTTAATATTAAAAATTAGTATTTATATATGGAATTCTTTTTATTGTTATACAGTATTTTTTAGGTTATAAAAAAACCAAAACATTTTTTTTTTTGCTAAAGAAAAAAAAATCATAACTTTTTGGTGAATTTAAAAAAAATCATAAGTTGTACTTTGAACTATATCACTTTTATACCTTGAGATTTTGTAATTAAGCTCATTTTTATATTTTCTCAATTAATAGTCAATTTTGACCACACAAAAAAAAAAAAACCTAAATGGCTTAAGAAGAATTCCAAAGCCTAAATGAGATTTAGGTTTCTTTGGTAGTTAAAATACCTATAGCCGAAAAAAATAAGGATTTAGCATGAATTTAAATATGAAGGTATAAATATTCATGATGTAGTTTGAAATATAAGATACTTGTAGAGGGTAAAATCTACAATCAAATCGGATCGAGTCGGGTTAGGACCTACGGCTATATTATTGAGTTGACTAAGTACGTGTTAGGTTGACCGACTACGTTAGTTGCAAAATAAGTGTTAGACCATTAATAAGATTTATAGAGGTTCACTTTTAATGTGAGATCTAGTCTGCTATGGTGGCTCCAGAGGTTTTCACTATAATTGGTGTAAAGTACAATGAATGCCATAGCAATTAGAATGGGAAGAAAGAGACAGGGAATTTCGAAAATAGAAAGTGATTGCAGGAAGTAGAGAGCGGGAATTGCAGATATTTCGAGATGATTTTGGATGTCTTGGGCGAATTTGGATGTGATCTCCGTGTGGTATGGAAGAAAATTGATGAAGGTTGGATCCCTTGGGTATGTGATGATGCCTCTTATTTATAGATGGAGATTAGTAGCTTTAGTTGTCTGATTTGGTATGAACCTTGTCATATTTGCTTATTGGAAGTTACCTCCTTTGGTCTTGGTTGACTTTCCCTAAATAGCTTGCCTTGTTGAATTAAGAAAAGTTCCTTTTTAGGCTTGATTATTTCCTTGATTGCTTGTAGGATTACATGTGGAAGGTTTTATGATCTTTCCATATAATGATGTTGGGAAAGTGCTCGATTCTTGCATTGACCTCCTTACTTTATGATGCCACATAGATGGTGAGAGATGAGGTATGAAATTAAACCTCAATAGTAAGCCCACCACTCCTTAGTTCATGAGAATCGACTCAAGGAGTGTCTTGTAGTTGAGCGCGTTGGCTCAGTTGATGAGATGATGACATGGTTCGATTGTTCTTCAAGTCGCCTGATGTGGTGGCTCAGCAACTAAGTCATCGTGGGGCATCGATGCTAGTCAAGTGATTACGGTCCATGATGGAGAATCATATGGAGTAAGTCGTGAGGGCCAAGGCATGTTTCCCGAGAATTCAAATGATGTCGTGCGTAGAGTGAATGTGGGCCGTTGAGATCGTGTGATTGTGGCCATTTGATCCGCGTGATATAGTTGGTGAAAGTTTGGGTTGATAAAAATACCCATTTTGCCTATTTTCTTCATTTATCCTTCATTTTGAAATTCCATAAGCTTATCTCTCTCTCCTCCATTGCCATGCCTTCAAAGCTCCGTCATCGAGGTAATCACTTGCTCTCTTCTTCTTTTTGTTTGAATTTTTGCTTTGATTTGTAGAGATTAGGCTCGAAATCTTCCATGATTGCGATATGGGGGGGTCGAAATTTTTGAAACCCATAAGATTTGGGCTTGTCATTCTTCATAGAGAGAGAGTCTTGATCCCAAAATTGATTTTGGTTTTTGCTTTTCCTACGATGAAAAGAACAAATGGTGAAGAAGAAAAAGAAATAAAAAAAGGTTTCAAATGTACCTAGGATGGAGAAGATTATGGCGATGTTGTGCGGCACGATTCCGGTGGGCGAATCGAGCGGTGTCGACTTGAGTTGGTGCCACTGCTATGAGCCGTCAGTGACTTCGACGAAGGAATCCATTGATAGAGGCGAGGAAGAGATCGATGGGGCCAATAAGAAGTTTGTCGGCCAGGGCTATCTATCTCGAGGAGAATTTGGCCTCGAAGTTGATGGCCGAGGAGATCTAGTTTTGCACAAGAGGTTCAAGATCCCAGAGGGGATCGTGCTTCGAGTTCCCAACTCTACTGAGCAAGCAGACTGTCCTCGAGCAAGTTGGTTTGCTCTAGACGAGTTGTCATTGCTCGGGAATGAGTATTATGGGACAGTGATCAGCTAATTGATGTCGAATACATGGAGAGTGTTGTACAGGATGTTGGCATTAGGGGCTCGAGCTGGAATAGAGGAGTCGGTTGTGGATCTCTTGTGCTTTTACTTATTGAAGCAGAATTCGTCGTCCAAGGGAAGGCTGATCTTGGCGCAAAGGAAGAAGAATAAACTTTTCTTTGATGAGATTCAATCAGCTGACTATGTTTGGAAGAACCGATATTCCATGATCCGTGGCTCGATTGATGCTCTGGTTTGTCCTTGGGTCTCTTCGACGGTTTGGGGTCAGCTTGGTATGTATATTTCTTTTCTTGAGTTGATTTGATTCTTTGTTACTTCCACTAACCTTGTTTCTTGTTTGATTGCAGAACGTGTGTTGAACAGGGCTTCGAAGTTGACATTAGAGGGTCGGAGTCGGATCGCCAAGTTCTGGGCTGCCAATTCTACACCTTCTGCTCCTCGAGTTTCGAGTTGCTGCGAGGACTCGCTCTGCTTCTGCTGCTGAAACCATATCCAGTTTCTGACACAGTGTCTCTTCAGTGTAGGAAAAAAGAGTAATTTACGCAGTGGAATTTAAATTTTTTTTAAGATTGTACTAATTTATGTTGCCATATACAATAAATTATTCGACAATCTACGTACCTTGAGGGAATATAATAGGAATGTCGGAAGATTTGATCAAGGAGAGCTTCAACCAGCTAGCTTTCTTTACTATTTTCCAATTCTTAGACAGTAGAGTGTGTGGGCACTCAATCTCTCAATCGGTTTTTGTGCACGAATTTCTCCATCTAACCACCCAAAACTCTTGCAACTTTTTATTACTATAATGGGAGGAGAATAATAATAAACTCGTTTACCTTAGAGTCTATGATCTAAATAAATTTGAAGCACCTAGAGTCTTATTTATAGTGAATAGATTGGGTGAAATTTGAATTTGAATAGGACACTTGAAAAAGATTTTTCTCTCACCTTGTTCCCTAATCTGCATTTTTTCTCTTGCCTGGGAGACATTAAAAATGCCCACAATAGGTCTAAGAGATTCAAAATTTGATTCAAATTTTCATCTCTAATTATCTTATTATTTTATCTCCATGGATAATGTTTCATAATTCCAATTTAAATTCAAAATCAAATCATGACAACTTTATTTGAATCAAATAATTATGTAATAATTATCCATATAAAATCAATAAGGAAAAAATCTTTTCATTCCCTTATCCTCGTAAAAAACGCCTACACTAGGTAGACTAGGATATTGTTTTAATTTCAAATCCAAATAGGATAATTACCATATTAAATTTAAAATATTTATTTAAATAAGATTATCTAGATTTTTAAATTAATTATCCAAATAATTAATTTATCCATATCTCATAATTTAAATTAATCTCATATTTATCACAAAAGATAAATATAATTAATTCAAATTTCAAATCTTATCTTCAAACAAATATTTATCCAAACTATACATTTATCCAATTAATTAAATAAAACAAAATTCTCATTCTACCATTGACAGAAAAAATGCCTACACCTTTTAGGAGGTGTTACGGATTTTTTTCTTCTTCACTAAGTCCAAGAATTAAAGCCATAATGAATATCTCAATTAATTACCATTCGTTAAGGAATTTTATTGAGCTATTAAAGAGACCAATTGGATACATATATAATATGGGCTCCAATAATCCATGTAATTAATTATTCTATACCAAATAAATTAATTACACAATTATTAGTTTCAGAGTCACACCACTATAAACCTGAAACTGCACTCCCAATTATATACCGTATTACGTAAGTCATTGTGTAGCCGCAGGCCAATGACCTTGTCATATATGCAACACCCTTGAATGATATCCATGATCAACTTAAAGTCAAAGTCCGTTCAACCTTTTAATCACGCTATCTTAAAGATCCATTATACATCCAATAGGAAAATGATTATTCATTTAAAGTGAATAATTAGTCATTTGCCCAACAAACAACCCGAGGCCTCGTCCATTTTCACATCCTGTATAATGTCATTTCGGAGGATAACCTTTAATCTTTTGGGGAATTGTGATTCCATATCTATAAGCAAAGCTCACATCGAATAGAAGTCATGTACCCAACGAACCGGTTTAATAGCTTAATACTCTGAGATGCTTTAGCCTTTGGAACATCAAAGTAGACAAGTCACAAGCACGAAATCATTTACTTACTCAGGATTAATGTTATTGCATAATGAATGTCAAAAGGGAATTAATCTAATCAAGCGGACTTATAGATTAATTACACTTTGGTCCAGTCCAGTATATCACCACCACTAGACAATATATCTATATCTCTACTTAGGAGTGAGCTCGATCCAGATGGTCAAGACAAAACATCTCCCTAGTTGGCTTTTAATGGAAGTTATCCTATAGATGCAGTATTCATGCCTGTTCGAAATGTAAATCATAGTTATTCCTTTTTCTAAGTCCTTTTGTTATTATTCATGGTTAATAAAGGTAATAAGTGAAATTTTGTTTTAATCCACTTTTGCTCTTTTCTCCCCCATAAATGCTTTGGAATAAGCATGAGTAATCAAATGAAACAAAGCAGGCCGATAAGAACCTTACCTAGAGCCAACATTAGACAACATAATAGACTTTATATGAGTTAGATGCTCACTCTAACCCCATAGACTACAGACTATAGATTTAGACTACTCACTTTAGAATGTTGACTTCTTGCATATAAAAATCTATTGGATGCAACATTGTAATAGTTTAAACATCAAGTAGTAAATGAGCCATATTTGCTTAATTTACTTTAACATGTAAATCTAGATGAGGATAGTATAGTAAAGATGTAATGAAAAAAAAACCCTCAAATTATTATTAATCAGTTCAAAATAAATGAAATACAACTAAAATATCTTTTACTCAAGGAAAGTCGCATGGATTGAAACAATGACCTTTTGTTCCTTCGGATTATAAAATTGACCTCCTTAGGATACCGTACAAATATGCATAATTCCGAACATGGTTTCAACTTCTTCGCATCCCCATCCAATACATGTCCCGGGCAACCCCATAATCTCTTATGACCAAGGGAGGGCTTCTTGCCATGCCATAACTCGTACGGAGTCTTAGGAGTTGATTTAGTTGGAACTTGGTTTAGAATATAGCAATTTATTTGTAGTGCATATCCACAAAAAGATAATGGTAGTGTTGAATAACTCAACATGGATCGTACCTCCTTTAGAGTATCCAAAGGACCGTCTTGCACCAATCTTTGAATCCTTTTTTGATTAATATGGCCAAGTCATAAATGCTAAAGATATGCCTTGTTAGAGTGAGAAGTTCTTAATCTTTTTGAATTATCAATTAATTCAGTGTTAAGCAGTGAGTGCATGTTAGGTTTAATAAAATAAAGATTACTATCAATGTAAGCTGAACAAATATGAGACTTGTTTTTGCGAATAACTACTATTTTATTAAACAAAATTGAATAAGAATATTTAATTAAGCAAGCAACCGAAATAAGGTTCCTCTTAAATTAGGAAAATAAAAACTGTCTTTCAATAAAAGAAACCTAAATTCATCAAAGTAAAGATGCACGTTTTCCACAGCTTATGCTAACACCAAGCTACCATCTCCTGTTTGCAACGAGAGGCTCCTATCATGTAGACTTCTCTTTTCCTTGAACCATTGCAGAGAAACACAAACATGATTAGTGGCTCCCAAATCAATGATCCAAGCGTCTTTTAACTCTTCCAGCAAACAAGCTTCTAAGTAAAGAAGATCCCTACCTTCCTTGCCCTTGGTAGTTAAGAATTCCTTGCAAGTCTTCTTAAAGTGACCAACCTTGCCACAATGGAAGCATTTGGACTTCTTAGGGTCCTTAGGCTTCGTGTTCTTCTTCTTCTTTCTGTCAGAACTAGGAGGAATGAAAGAGCTAGAAGCCCCTTGCTTCTTTTGCTTTTGCTTCTTCTTCTTGTTCCTCGAAGGACTAAAAGACGTAGCAACAGCTAAGTTGGCCTCTCCATTGGATTGGACCAGTACCCCATCATTGATCATAAGCTCATAAGCTTGCAATTGTCTCATGAGTTCGATGAGTCTTAACTCTTTGTTACCAAGGTTAGATGTGACCTTAAAGTCGACAAAATCCTTTGAAAGAGTTTTAAACACCATCTCAATTTGGATGTTGTAGTCCAACTCCGCACCATTTTCGGCAGCTTCAGCAAAGAAACCCATAAGCATAAGTGTATGATTATTTACCGGAGTACCCTTCTTTTGCTTAGAGTTCATATACTTGTAATAGCGGACTGTCGAGTCTATTTTTCTTGGCCTCTGAACATGTCCTCCAAGTTATCCACGATCTCCCTAGCAACTTGATAGGTTTCATGTTGCTTTTGTAAAGCACTAGTCATGCTAGCCAAAATATAACATCGAGCTATGTCATTGGATTCTCTCCAATGAGTAAACATGACAGGGACCTCGTCGAGAGGTGCATAAGGAAGTGGCCTGGGTTTACAAGGTTCGTCTAGTACGAACTTATGTCACTTACAGTTGAGAACTATTAGTAAGTTTCTTTTCTAGTCTTTATTATTATCGCCATTTAATTTATTTTTAGTAAGAATTGAAATCAGAGGTGTCGGTGACATTTTGAGCTGAAAATAATTATATATGTTCATCACATCAAAGCAAAAGCAAATATAAAGAAACGATTTATAAATAAAACATAAATATGTTCCTACATGAAAATTTAGAAAAAAAAAAAACATGTAGTATTGCAACGGTAATTTTTAGCATCTATTGCTCCAAGCCACTGAGGAGTGATCATGAAACAAATAGCCGAAAACATGGACATTGTCCAATTAATATATGTTGTCTTAAATCCTCCAAGGTTAAGAAATATATTAGTAACTGTTTATTTGGCCACAAATTTAATTAACAAAGCTTCTAGGGAAGGTTAATAATTAAATTAATCTTGAGTGTGTAACCATTGTTTACGAAATTTGATCCATGTGCTATTTTAGCCATCATGAGATGGTCCCAAATAGAACATGTTCAAACATGTTTTCCAATATAGGAGATCCAACCTAGAATACCGGCAGCGGTAAACACCAATCGAGAGGTGTGGTCAGGGTAGAACTGACGTAAGGCGTTACCATGCTTTCACATATGGATCAACAACGGAGGCAGTTTTTGATGACATGTATGATGCGTGTGTAGCTTTCGGTTTGTATTCCTATTCTGGTACTGAGGGTTCTGGTTCTAACTATTGGTGGTACAATTCCTCGCATAATGGCCTTCTTTGCCACAAAGGTAGCAATCATTTGTTCCCATCCTACACACGCCTAGATGTTTCTTTCCGCATTGAGTACACACAGGATAATTGTTATTATTACCCTCATTCCCACGGTTGTTCCTCTTTTGAGGGTAATTCTTCTGTTGGCCGTGGCCCAGAGCATTCCCTCTTCTTTTATTTCTCCCAAACTACTTGGAACTTTGGCTGGAATTATTAGTCTGGCCTTTTAAGTTTGGTTGCTGATTTTGCTTAGACTGTATCTGTTTCTCTACAGCTTTTTCTTCTTTCTTAGCTTTGAATATTTGAACCCTCGCTTCCTTATCCTGATTAATCCAGTATTCTGCTTTCATAGCTCGACTTATACAATCAGCTACAAGAGTTGGAGGGCTGCTTCCAGCACTAACATAGACCCTTGCTTAAAACTGGTAAACTCATCTTGTTGAGTTGTAAGAATCTCCTGATTATAGTACATTATTCTGAATTCGTCTACAAACTCTTGCCATCTCATGAACGCTACATTTCTACGTATCTGAACCGTTCTCCACCAGTGACACGCATCTTTCTTTAGTGCAAAAGAGGCACAAAGAACTTTCTCCTGTTCTGTAAGTCCCATAAAATCCAAAATTACTTGGATATCGATCAGCCAATTATCCGCTACTATTGGATCTGTGGTTCCTTCAAATTCAGGTGCCTTCATTCGCCTAAATTGTTCATATAACAGATCCTCCCTAACCAAGGGTGGATTCCTTTGCAGTCCTGCGGGTGCTAACGGAACTTCTTGATGATTCTCTGGTGCATGAGGCGCTGCTGGGGGTACGGGATTATGTTGCGGTGGAACTTCATTAGCTTGAGATGCTTGATTTAGTTGGGCTACTTGTTCCCGAAGCTGGTTCGTCTCCTGCTGTTGTTCCCTCAATTGTTGTTGCAAGGTAGCTACTATGTTTGCAAGATCAGGTTCTTGCAGAATTGTAACGACCCGCCTAGCACAGGCCGTTACCATACATACATACATACTGAACTTCTTATACATACTTACATACTTACGAAAAAACAGCGGAAAATTTTTTTTTTTTTCTTTTTTTACAGACATAAAAGCGTATAACGCGTGCATCATATAAACGTTTCTGTAGTAAGGATTTTAAACCTAAGATAAATACATAAGAAAACAAAACGCGTAGCGGCTAGATTTCCCACATTTCACAGTTTGCCCCGCCACGCCCTTCCATCTTGCATCAACCATTGCTGACAGGTTGTTTACCTACAGCATAGACGTAAGACAGTGAGCTTTCGCTCAGCAAGTACAACTTCCTATACCGCGACATAAATAAACACAACATATTCTAACATATCATAACACATCGTAACATAACATTTCATAGCATATCATAACTTATCATAGCATGTCACAACTTATCATGGCATATGCATGAACCATTTATGCTTCATTATGCTTTCTTATTTCTTCATAACATTCTTTCTTAACTTATCTTTACTTATGGGCCCCATAACATAAGTGTCCGTACCGGGCGCGCAACTATGGACTTACTCTTGCCATAGCTCAACCCGACCTCACGCGGGTCGGTACGACACAGGTAAGTTCGCTTGCCATCATAACTTTCATTGTTTCATATCTTAATCTTATTCTTATTAATTGGTGAACATGCTTCGTGATGTCTCACACAATTAAATCATGATCCTATCTTATCCATACCATAGCCATAACATATCCTATATCCTCTCATAACATGATTCTAGCATATTTCATAATATTTCATAGCACATGACATAACACACTACATAGCCTAGCATATTATAACACGTAACATGGCATATATAATAACATAGCATAATAACAATAACATAACATATAATAAGGTATACACCCCTAGCATACATCTAACAATAACATACTTGGGCAAGTACCACAACAAAGCCTATGCTGTAGGCGGTGGTTGTACTTACCTCTCTTGCTATGTCCTGCGTAGTACTGCCCCTTCTCTGAGTACAGCTGCAGGTTTCCTCCTGCTTTTTGAAGGACATAGGTGAGAGTCTAATTAGTATTGTGGAATGTTGGTAATCTAACCAACATGCCTACATAATCCTAATTGTATGTCCCCAATACTAGATATCTTACTAGGTTACAAATAGTAACCTTATGTGCTAAATCATTATATATACCATTAGGGTTAGGTTACCTTCCTAACCTTGGGCTTTATCTTTGCTCATAAACCATTAGGTTACTTCAATTAACCTTATATCTTAGCCCAATTTATCAATCTTGGTATCCTTTAGGGTTATCTTGACTAACCCTTAAGGTTAATTATAGTCAAACTTTTGGTCAACCAAAGTCAACTTTTGGTCAACTAAGGTCAACCCTATACGGGTCAAATTTGAGCTTTAGGCTTTGGCCTGGTAACTCGGATAACACTTCCGGTTATTACCCGTAATCATCTTGCTTACCTAATTTGGTTTAAAAATATCCATTTTCCATTTCTTTGGAAACTTGGGTATTTTAACTTCAAAAATCTTTTACTTAATTCATAAAAATTCATATTCTTGAAATAGGTCTTTGCAAAAATCATTTAGGGCTGGAAACTGCCTTTGGAACAGTTTCCTTAGTCAAAACAGTGGTTTTGGGAAAGATACAATTTTTTTCCGAACTGTTTTTAGAAAACCCTGTGCAGGAATTTCCTGTTCCCTGCACAGTCTTTATAAAACCGTGTCAGTTTAAAGATCCATTCCGATTTTGAAAAAGTTGTCTTCACAAAAGTTGTAGCTCTCGAAAAATCCTAAAACTTTCATGTTTTGAGAAAAATCCAGTTCTGCTTGTATTCTTGTCAGTTTTAATTTGAATCTTACTGGACGTGTAGACTAGGTCTGGGCAGATCAGCCTCGGATTTTTATAAAAACGGAGGCCATTGGAGCCTCAATTTGCAAATCCATCCACGGTGCTTCCTAGGAAAAACCCTTCTGAACAACTTTCATGTTTTACGTTTCACCCAGTTCGGCCTCTAAAAGCCTTAAATTTCCACTTTCCCGAAACTGGCCAGTTTGGAATCCGAATTGGCAGTTTCGGTTGTTAAGTCCGGTTTACGTCCTATTTCGCGCAAACTACCTCAACCGAACTTGCGGGAGCCTAGATAGCAAGCATGCAGTGTATTCTATAGTCCCACATGAACAATCATGCAGCTCGAACGGGTCCATGCAAACCAAACCCAAAAAGCTCTAATCCTAGGTTTGCAAGGTTCTAACTTTTGCATCTCATTTAAACAAGCATCAGTCATTCACCCTTAAGCTAGCAGCCAAACATGCACTGCCTAGGGCAGATTGGGGACATATAATAAACTAGTATTTAGTATGCAAATTAAGAAAATTAAAGCAAGCATGCGCATAAAAATCAAACCACCCCTAATTCTAGATCAAGCACAACCCTAGATTCCTAACTTTGGGCACAAAATAAATTGAGCTTATGCTCTTACAATTTCAACTTGAAATACATGTAAATTTCAAATTGAATGCTTAATTGAAAGAGATTAAGGTCTATAATGGTTTACCTTGATTTATTGAAGAAATTGAGGCTAGGGTTTGGTCACAAAAATTTTCCTCCTAGGACACCACCCAAGGCCGGTTTTGTTGCACCAATTGGCACCAAAATTGGCTGATTCTTGGCGGCTGCTTGCACCTAAGCTAAGCACTCTTAAATCCAAATTTTTCTCACTCACTCACCCCCCCTTGGCAGCCGGCTGTTGGCCCCAAAATTGGGCACAAAAACTGCCAAAATTTATGCTTGAACTTGCTAGGGGAAACCGAAGACTACCATCATCAAAACCCCTAAGTTTCTCAATTTTTTTCTTCACTCAATCACCCACTTGAGATTGCAGATTTTTGGAGAGGGAAAATGGGCAGAGTTTGGCTGCTTTTTCTGAATTTTTTGGCTCAAAATCCGCCCACCCCCCTTGGGTATTTATAGGTGAGGATTTGGATCTCTTTGCAATTATTTTTGGTTCATCTTTTGCTCATAAATCCTTGGAGCAAAAATAATTGCACAAAATTTTGCCAAAGAACCCTCCAAGTGGCCGGCCATCCATGGTGCAAGGTGGCTAGGTGTGATTTGTTTCCACCATTTATGATGTCATAATTCAAAAATGGGATGATGTCATAATTCCAAACTTGGGTGATGTCATCATAAGGCCTTGTTTGGCTTTTTCCTTAATGTAGTCCACTTTAAATCCAACATAGATATTTCTAATACTGTGTTTACTAATACACAGTACAATTCAGTACTGTTTTGCTTGACTGCAGTCCAAAATTTATCTGTGTATAAATGGACAGTATAAAATTTTTCTTATTTTTCCGAGCCCTTTTGTCTTTAATTCCTACTAGGTGTGCTTGATTTTCTAAGGTGGTTTTTAAAGCCTATTCATGCTATCTCATCCGTAAAGATGGTTTTTGCAGTATACTCTATTTCACAATACTGCAAAGTCAATCCTTTGACCGTTCTTGGTCAAACTTTGACTTTCTTTAAATTATGTACTTTTTCGCCCCTTTTGACTCAAAAGGTCCGTTGCTAATCTACATAATCCATTTTGAGTTTTATTGAACCTGAAAAACTCATAAAATGTAAGAAAACTCTTAACCGAGCTTCTCTTTCAATGATACCTCTGTGGTATACATTTAATTCCTTTGGAAGGAAATAGTAATATCGGAAAAATTTAGGTATTACAAGAATAGGGTTCGCTCTTGTACGTGGACGTGACATCTTCTATTTCTTATCTAATCACGATAAAGATATTGTTATACTTCAAATATCTTTTCGTTCATTCATATCTCGTCATAAAATTTTATTATGAACAATACTTATTCGTCATATCATATCATATCATCATATCATATCGTAACATCATATGTTGTTCATAATTTTTAACATCATAATATATTAATACATCTTACTAACTTTATAATTTACATATCTTACATTCATATACTTGCTATACATAATTATCCATAATTCGTACATTCTTATAATTAACCCATAATTACATATCTTACATATCTTATAATTAACCCATAATTCGTACATTCTTACATACATACATATTTATCCATACTATCATGTACATATCCTATACTTGCTATATACATATATATATCAAATACAAGATAGAAGTGACTATCACTTGTCTATCACACATATATACTATTTTACACCTAAATTATCTACTCTGACGTTACGTCGGAGAATACATCCCAGTCTTGATCAACAAACAAGATTTCCTCCGGATCGTCCTCCATATTTACTTCTTCCTCTTCTCCGTTATCTAGGACGATTTCGTGAGGATCCTCTTGAAGTTTAGGCTCGTCAGGAATTTCTTCAAGATTCATGGCATCAGCATCCTCTTGTGGAGGAATCTCCTGAAGTGGTATCACCGGAATAGGGTCTTCTGGCAATACTGGACCCCATTGGAAGGGTGGCTCTTCCACATCATTATTATTGACTGGCACTTGGATGTTGTTTTCTACTAGAGCATCCGCTTGAACCATATGAGCTATTAATTCAGCTTCCATGATGTCATTAATCATGTGTTCCATGGTCATTCCTATTACCGGTGCTTGGACATGTTCCCTGACGTCGGGAGGTAGTCCTTCCCTAAGTAATTGTAGTGTCCGAAACTCTGGGTCACCAAAATCTGGAATGTGAGGCAACATAGCCTCCTGGATAAGCATGCCAATCGTAAACATAGTTAAGATATCGGACAAGTTTCATGTCGCGATAAATATCTGGGTCTCGATAGTGCATGTCGGCGTTTTCCTCCTGTGGAGGTCCAAAACGAGCAGTGATGATATTGCGGAAGTTTTCCCATGATCCTCCCTGAGCTTTTTGTTCTCCTAACGTTCTCCACCATAGCCTAGCATCTACTGCTAAACAATGACTTGCCAATGATACTTGTAGATGGGGCGAAATATGATATATTTGAAATATAGACTCCACATCATGAAAAACGCGTAAGCTGCACCTCGATCTTCGTCCATTGTTCTCAAATCTAAATTATTCAAATTCTTATAAATTCATAATATAAATACGAAATATTTTTAACTTACAATGACTGTGGCGCAGGCAAGCAAACTGTGAAACCGAAAGGTAGGACCTCTGCTCTGATACCAACTCTGTAACGACCCGCCTAACGTAGGTCGTTACCATACTTACTTACTTAATAACTTACTTAACATTATACAAAAATTGGGACTAAACTTTTGTTAATTTTTTTTTATTTTTTTACAAACGATATATATATAACTTTGAAATTGGGATTACTCGCAGTAGTCACTTACATATATATATGTACATAAACTTATTTACTTATCATAATTTTGTTCTTAGATAAAACATAATCAAAATAAACATGGCGGAATTTAATAAAAATACGTAGCAGTTTCCAATCCCACAGTTTCACAGCTCTGCATTGCCACACTCCACCGTCTTCTATCATGTACTGCTATAAGTTTGCTTTCCTACAGCATAAACTTAAATTATAAGCTTTCGCTTAGCAAGCACAACTACTGATCCGCAAAACATTTCATATAACGTAATGCATGAATTCTTTATGCTTTCATTATGTTGTCTTATTTTAACATAATTCTAGGGCCCTTACATAACATAAGTGTACGTACCGTGGCGCGCTGCCATGGAGTGGTTGGGGCGGCCAGTCCTGTCCAACTCAAACCATGGACCAAACCCGACCTAGTGTGGGTCGATACAACACAAAGCAACTTGCTTACCATTATATTTGAAAGTTTTTCTTTAACTTGTTCTTGCTTTAACTTAATGGAAAATCAATTCATATAGATAGTTTCTCACTTGAAACCAAATTTTTATTCTTACCGAGTAACTTATCATTAATGTGCATGCCTCGTGATTCCATAATATCAAAATATTCATCATATAAAAACTACATGCTATATCATTCATCATAAACATATCAACATAAACTTGGAAGCCATAAACGTATATCATACTCATATCTTTATGAACTTGAAAGCCATAACATATATCATACTTATATCTTCTTGAACTTGAAAGCCATAGCATATATCATACTCATATTTTCTTGAACTTGGATACCATAACATGTATCATACATATATCATCATGAACTTGAAACATACAACAACAACATTTTCGTTTATGCTGTAGGCGGAGTCGTACTTACCAGTTACTTTGCACCTTGAATTAAAATATTCCACTTAAACAGGTTGCTTTCCTGTTTTCAATAAAATCATAGGATAAGAATCATCCTATCATGTTATCATAACAATTCTAGTCACTAACTCACTAAAAACTCTAAAACTCAACCTCCTTGTGAATTTTAGTAAAACTCTAAAATTCTGAAAACTGGGTTTGAAACCAATTCATAGTATTTGATCCTTTTCTTATAAATCTGTTTCAAATTTGAAAAAGTTTTCTTCATGAAAGTTGTAGATATTGAAGTTTCCTACAACTTTTGTTTTAAACACAAAAGTCAATTATGTCCTTAACTTGCTTGTTTTATCCTTTGAAAATTTTTCGACCATAATTATAATTTCATAACCTGGTCTCGGGTTTTTGTAAAAACAAGGATCTTAGAGGCCTTATTTTCAAAAATAGTCCACGGCCCCTAGAATTTTTCCTTTTCTACAACTTTGTAGTTTTAACTTTTTTAAGATTCGGCATTTAAGGGCCTCAAAATCGTGTTTCAGAAAAACTGTTCGGTTAGAAATTCTGATCAAGCATATCAAAACCTTAATGCATATAACTTCTAAGATTTAATTCATACTTATACTTATTGCACATACACTTAAATCTTAAATGAAGAACTAGAGGATAACAATTTTTACCTCAAGTTCTACAGATGAATTTCTCAAACTCAGGTTTTGAAATTTTCTTTACACTATTCTTACACCAAACCGAAAACTCCTCTAACTCTAGTTCTCTTTTCTCTTTCTTTTTTTTTTTTCCTCTCTTGGCTCGGCACCTAAGGGCAGAAACTAGAGAGTATGTGCAGTTGTGTGTGTTGGCTAACAAAATGCAATGAGAGAACCTTCACCTATTTATAGGTGAATCACTTATTCTTGAAATTGCTCACTAGCCCTTACAAGAACCATATTTGCTCCTAACCTCCTATGAGGTGGCCGGTCCTCCTTGTCCCTTTTTTCCAAGTAGCAAAGCTAGGGGAGCTTGCTCATCATGGCTAGGAACCTTGAGGTGTCCTCTTCCTAAGTTGGCCGGCCTTAGGTGGAGCCTTGAGCTTGCTCTTGTTAACCATAAGCAAGGCTAACAAGCATACTAAGCAAGCCTAGGGAGCATGAAGTGTCAAGAGCTAAAGGAGTTCATCTTTTGCAATTTATGCATTGATCCCTAAGGCCAAAATATTTCCCCTTAATCCCTATGTGTTGGCCGGCCCTTCATATCCCAAATTGCCAAGCAAGCTTAGCTAGAGTGCTTGCTCATCAAGGCTACAAGCTTGAGGTGGCATTTCCTTGTGATGGCCGGCCCTAGGGGTGAGGTGTGCAAGCCTGGGCTTGCCAAGGGAGCTAGGCTAAGAAGTCTAGATGGTTGATTTATCTAAGCTATGCCAAGGGATGTGTCTCTCCCTCATGTGACCGGTCATGGTGGTGGCTTTGGCAATACATAAGCTTGCCATGTGAGCAAGACTAGGGATGTTACTCACCAAGGCTATACCATGATGTGTTACTTCCTTGTAGTGGCCGGCCTTTGGTGCCTAGGTGTGCAAGCCTTGGCTTGCCAAGGGTGCAAGGCTAGGAGGGTGGCTTATCCATGCTAGAAGCATGGGGTGTCTCACCCTCATGTGGCCAGCCATTGAGTGCCAAAAGGGACTACTTTGCTAATTGAACCATAACACAAAATCAACCAAGCAAATCAAAGTGCTTAACCACTAAACTTGGGGCATGATTTGTAAATTTTTAATGACGCTTAAATTCTTCCAATTTGCATAATGCTCCTCAAAAACAAGATTCCTCGCTTATAAGGCCATGATGTGGCCGGTTCCCTAGGCTATCCATATGGAAAAATAGGATTGGTCCAAATTAGAATTTGGAATCATCCAATCCTAACTTATTTCTTAATTTCCAACTAGATTAACTAAACTTGTAATAGATCATTAGCTTAATTGAACTAGGAAATTTAACTTAAAAAGTCCATAGTTCAAAATTTTACATATTTGCTTATAGGTTCACAATTTTCTCCAAAATTACACATTGACCCCTATACATAAAATATTTACATTTTGGTCCCTGTAAGATGACCGATTTTGGCAATGACACTTGTCATCTTATTCAAAACGAAATGTCATACTATAAGACTTCGTTGACATATCTTCTAAATGCAGTTCATTTTCATATTAACATAGATACTTAATTACTGTTTTGAACTGTAATAGTATACTGATACTGGACCATTGTCCAGAACTTATCTGAACTGCATATAGGATTTTTCCTAAATTTAAGAACTACTAACATAAAATCATAAAGCATAAATTTACCCTTTTTGACAAAAGGTCTTAAATTTGCGTAACTAACTTATTGAATCTTTTAGCAAAAGATTCAGCAACTTTTCATAGAAAATATATCATACATATAGCATAAACAAACTTTGATTCTTAACGAAAGGAATCATGAGTTTACAAACAGGTTGGTTATTACAAATTCTATCAGAATCCAAAATGGTATTAGATTGTATAAAAAACCGAGAAGCCAAAACAGATTCTGATAGAATGCAAAACGGATTCTATCAGAATGCAAAATGGATTCTATCATAATGCAAAATCAATTATACCAGAATCCGATAAGGTAAAACGGATTATGACAAAATGCAAAATGGATTATGATATAATGCAAAATTTGTGTACAGAGAAAAGTATTTTGAAGTTTCTACTTTAAAAATCGATATAAATTTATTTTGTTTTTCACTTTGCTTGCTTGATTCGACTAAATGTATTCTCTGTTCAGTATTGTATATTATATTATATGCACATATAGGTACAAAACGCCAACCAGGTACAGACCATCTCTTTGATACAGAACCAAGTGTAATAACAAGCACAATGAATTTAATGATTTTAGTGTTGTGAACTTTAGAAAAGTACTACTTGAACATTTCGATAGAATTCATTGGAAGCATATGTTATTTTTCTTGTGAATGATTTGCTTGTTTTCAGTGGTTCGTTTCTCGAGAAAATTTATTTTTGTTGATTTGGTTTGTTTTTTGGTGATTTGTTTGTCAGTATTCTTGCTTTTGTTTGTTTGCCAGGAAAATTTTTGGTATTGTAGGGTGAAAATAAAAGAGTTAACATTTTGTGTTTTAACTGGATATGCGAAAAAAAAAAAATACTATGAGAATTTGTTTTGAATTCGATCAGAATCTGTTTTGCGTTCTATCATAATACGTTTTGCATTCTATCAGAATGCATTTTGCTTTCTCGAATTCTGGTAAAATGCATTTTGTATTATGATAGAATTTGTTTTGTATTCTTTCAGAATCTGGCCGTTTTGCATTCAATCAGAATCCGTTTTGTATTCTATCTGAATTCATTTTTCCTTCTCGGATTCTATGAGAATCCGTTTTGGATTCTATCAGGATGCGTTTTGCATTATATCAGAATGCGTTTTACCTTGTCAGATTCTGGTATAATCCAATTTGCATTCTGATAGAATCTGTTTTGCATTCTATTAGAATTCGACCGTTTTGCATTTTATCGGAATCCTTTTTGCCTTCTCAGATTCTAGTATAAGATATTTTGTATTCTAACAAAATCTCTCTAGCTATCGGGATCGGATACGTCCGTTTATCTTTGTTGAAATCTAAAAAATATATATTCTGTCAGAATCTATTTTGGATTTTAATAGAATCTCTTCGTCGACCAACATCGACGCTGATGACTGGAGTCGGATACATCTGGTCATCTTTTGTTGAAATTTGAAAATATATATATATATATTTCCAATGACTTGCGAGCAAAGTAGGATACATCCAGCCATCTTTGTTAAAATATGAAAAAAAAAATTCGGATGACCGGAGACCGGCCTGCGACCGGAAACAAACTGGCAACTGGCTGGTGAACGGCGTCGGAGATATATAAAAAAATATTCAAAGAAATAAAAAAGAAAATAAAATGAAGAAATATGTGTATTTTTGTCTATTTATTATTATTTTATTTAATTATTTAATTAAATATCATGAAATGGTAAAATTATCAACTTTACTCTTATGAATGGAAAAATTGTAAGAATGTGCCAAATTTAGGGTATTCTTGCAAATCCCTCTTATATATAGCTAGCGTTTGGTTCACCAGTTGAAGATGAAATTTTTAAATAGGAGTTGGTTGAATTTTCAAAAATTAGTTATAAATTTTGTTGAATTTTCATAAAAATACAAAAACTAAGATAAAAAAGTACAGTTTAGTTGTAGTACCAAACAAAACAACAGTCATTTCTTTTCTACATATGGAAACAAAAGTGCACGTCCATGGTAAAAGGCCAACTAATTAGATCCAAATCTTCTATCTAAGTTTTGGTATCCCCAATGGTGACATCAAAATTGGACTGAGGATGAAGGTTCCAACTAGTTTTACACGCTGCAAAAGAAAACAAGAACCGCTAGGAAAACTTTCATCTCGGAAAATGGCAACTAGCATCCCAAACACAAGCAAAAACCACCTTCCATCACCGGAGCCACCATCATTTTTCGATAGCCCGTCGTCTAAACCTACAGTTTGAATTGCCAGATCAAATATTCACAATTTAACGGAAATGGTGTGATAGGATCGAAATATGTATCTCAATTTGATAGAATTTGAAGAAATCCCATCTAAGTCGTCAGATTCCCCTACCAGTGGAGGTTTTCTTTTTCTCTTTTTTTTTTTTTTTTTTTCCTTTTTCAGTGGAGAATTCTCCAAGTAAATCTCGCAGACAATTTGAAATCTAAATAAAATGAAAAACTGTGATTATGTGGATCCTTTCTTCATTAGTCGTGCAATTTCGAATTCAAACAACTGGTTAATAAAATAAAATAAAAAAAGAAGAAGAACAAATACATAAAATTTTTGTACCCAACACATTAAAAATATATATATCATCCTTAGTTTTTACCTCAGCTACAAGCACTGTTGATCTGCTTCGCCGCCGTTGTCGTTGTCGTTGTCGTCGTCGATTGAGAGCTCGGTTTGTGTGGAGCCTCTTCATCATCCTCCTCGCCCAGTGGCGACGGCGGCAACCTTGAGGAGAAGCTATGAAAGGGAAATTCTTCACCGTTGCTCTCGTCGTCGGCCCCTTCGTCAAAGTTTCGAGAGTAACTTAACACGTCATAGTGGAAGTCGGCGGAGTGGCAGCGGCTGTGGCGGTGGTGGTGGCCACGACCGATGCGGGAGATGAGGCCCCGACACTTGTCCTTGATCTCCGGCAGGTGGTCGTGGGCCCGAGATTTTAACCAGCCGGAGGAGCTCCGGAGGAGACGGCTGTTGTTGGGATGGACCGGGCTGGTCGTGGCGGAGGAGGAGGCCGCGTCCTCCTGCGGGTGACGGTGGTAGTGGTGGTGGTGATGGCGTTGTTTGGGGCCGAAGCAGCAGCACATGTTGTAGAGGGAGGAGGAGACCTTGCGGAAACCGCCATTATTGTCTTCCATTGATCAATTGTAAGAAAAGAGAGATCAGTTTTTTTTTATTTTTTATTTTTTTTCTTTTTTTAATAATTTTTAGTTTGTTTGTTGGGTAGTTTTTGTGTGGTTATGATTGAAGTGTGTGTGTGTGTGTGTGTGTGTGTGTTGGTGTGTGCATATTTAAGAGGAATGAGACGTGGGAAATCACGAAAGAGCGGAGACTCCGGAGGTGAATTAAGGTTGAACATGTTGTCTACGAGAAAAACAAACGGTTTCCTTGGAATTATTTTGTTTTTTTTTTTCTTTTTGTTTTGTTTTGTTTTGTTTTTTCTTTTTTTTTTTTTCACCTCAAAAGAACGATGCATTTTTTCCCAAAAGATAATGCAATTAAAAGTCTAATTTTTTTTTTTGGATAAAAATTTTATGAAGGTGTACACTGTGTTGCGAGAAGGACATCTCGAAGACGGAATAATTTTAAAAAACGAAAAAGAATAATTTTTGCAATAGCAGCCTCTATTTTTTTTAAGAGAGAAAGACCAAAATATAATATAATACTTGATTTTAAAATTATAGCATAATCTAAAATATTATTATTTAATAGCATAATTACGATGAATAATAACATAAAAATTCAAAACTATCCCTCAGTCTCTCTCTCCTCTCTCTCCCTCTGTTCATCTCACTCCCTTCTTATCGGAGATCACAACAGTCAACCACAATGGCGATGGATGACGGTGCCGAGATCGATGACCTGAATCAGGATGACATTGTAACGACCTGGCTACGTAGGCCGTTATCATACTTACTTTACTTACATATTTATCTTTCAAAAGTACCGAAATTTTTTTTTAATCTTAAATTCAAAACCTTATAATTATATATATACATATAAGTATATACTTAATTAAGAATTATATTTTCAAACCTTTGTAACATATCTTGCAAATCATACTAATTATTATATATCAAGATCCTCAAATTAACATAACATAATACAATAAATTTTCAAAACGCGTGGCGGTGTCCAACCCAAATTTCATAGTCCGTTGTGCTATCTCCACAGTATTGAATCATACATTACTGGTAAATGACGTACCTACAGCATAAACGTAAGTCAGCAGCTTTCACTCAGTAAGTACAACTTATTATTCCGCAAAACAATCTTGATAAAGAAATGCATGAACCAATTATGCTTTCTTATCAATTCAATTATGCCTTATTATGTTAGCATATTTTTGGACCCCCTTACATAACATGAGTGTACATACCATGGTGCGCAGCCATGGAGTGGTTGGGGTGGCCAGTCCAATCCAACTCAAACCATGGACCAAACCCGCCCTCGTGGCAGGTCGGTACGACACAAAACAACTTGCTTGTCATCATACTTGAAAACTTGTCTTAAATCCTTAAAAACTTCTTCTTGCTTTGAAACATACTTGAAAAACTATTTCATACTTGAAATTCATTTCATGCTTGAAAACCCTTTCATACTTGAAAACTTGAATATTTATTATTTCAAACTTGAAACCTTGGTCTTTGTTCTTGTCATATCATTTATTATTGATGAGCATGCTATCATGATACCACAATAATAAAACATAGAACATATACATCACATATATTAATGCATGAGCTTTGAAAACATGCAAAGCAGTAAAAATATTTTGCCTATGCTGTAGGCGGAGTTATACTTACAAGTCGTCCTACGCTCTTGGTCTATCACCCAAACACGGCACGACAATAGGTTATATTCCTGTTTTCAAACCAGGCATAAGAATACTTCTTACCACATTTCTCAGCAAATCTTAACATACATATCGATTAATTAGTCGGTCTCCAACTCGACTACCATTCGTCATAAAATTGTTACCATTTAAGAAATCTTGGGCCTTCTCTCATTTTCTTAAAAAGTACCTTGTTTTCATAATTTCAAGTATTATCTTGATTTAATACTTGAAATTACCTTTTAAAACCACTTATAAAATTTTAAAACCCTTTTAAAACTGTTTTCTTTGTAAAACCATGATTTCTTTTTAATCGGAATTATAAAATCATAAAACTTTGAAAATTGCTTTTGGAAACAGCCTTCTAGTTTGACTGAAGGTGCATGTGCAGGAATTTCCTGTACCATGCACAGTTTTAAAAATCCTATGCAGGAATTTCCTGTACCCTGCACAGTTTTGAAAATCTAGTTTTATCTTTAAATTGGTTTAGAATTTGAAAAAGTTTTCTTCATGAAAGTTGTAGATCTCATCGAAATCTACAACTTTTGTTTTTTGGCCAAAAACATGAATCTGCTTTTGACTTGCTCGTTTCTTCTTTTGAAAAATTCTGGCCGTGTACATTGTCGGTACAAGCCAGTCTCGGATTTTGATAAAAATAGAGGCCTTTGGAGCCTTAATTTTTAAAACTGTCCATGATGTCCCTAATATTTTCAATTTCCTACAATTTTCAGTTATGACTTTTTCCAAATTCGGCTTCTAAGGGGCTCAAAATTCAGTTTTCAGAAAACTGTCCAGTTTAATCCGAAAATTGACAGTTTTGAAATTTGTTGGTTTTTGCTTAAAAATCCATGCACACTACCTCAAACGGACAAAGCCGTAGGCCTACATCAACATGCACCGCGTTGGATTCATATTTATCATTCAATAATACACTTGTTCATCTTCTTGAAAAATACAACATTTGATAACTTTCTAGTTTACCAAATTGTGTTTTTAGGTTAACTCTTTAACCAACATACTTAGACCATTCACATAACCATCATTTATAAGTCATCTATATTCAAGCATGTGAAAACAAATTCACAAAAACTTGGTGAGCACATAAAACCATAAAACTCATTCTAGAGTATATCACCAAATAAATGCTTAGGGCTATCAACCAAATTATTCTAAATATAGATTTAGGCCATACCAATCATATAAAACCATAACATAGGGCAACATAAAAATTATTAGCTTATGCTCTTACAATCCAAGCTTGAAATACACATAAATCCTTAATCAAACTTAATGAAATGCTTAGAGGGTTAAAAGGAATACCTCTAAGTTGGAATGATTGATCTAGACTTTGGGTTGAGAAAAATTTTTCCTTCTCACTCCACCAACACCAACCGGACACTCTTGCTCTCTCACTTTTTTTTTTTTTCCGGGTTCCTAAGGGCTAAAGGAGAAGTTGGAAAAGAACCAAAAGTTTTGAGGCTCAACTAAATGGTTCACCAACAACCCAACATCACCTATTTATGTCACGACCTGACCTACTTAGAGCCGTGACACCGTGCTTACTTAACTTAAATACCAAGTTTGCAACAACCCAATTTCGTGGAGCTATTACTTTACCATATTTACTTAAACATACTTTATCTTAAAACTTACTTTTGCTTTACATAAAAAATACGGAAATGATTTTTTTTTCTTTTTAAGCTTAATTTAAAACTTAACTTATATTTATACTTTTTTTTTTGTATGTACTCACTTGAGTACCAAACTTTCAAACCACATTTTAACAAATCATACTAGTTATCATATATTAGTACCATCGACTTATCATAACATAATACCAACACATTTTACATAACATATTTTCAAAACCCGTGGCAGTGTCCTACCCAAATTTCACAGCCTGCAGTGCCATCTCTCCATAGTCTTGTATCAAGCATTGCCAGTAGGTTGCTTACCTACAGCATGAACGTAAGTTATGAGCTTATGCTCAGTAAGTACAACTTTCTATTCCGTAAAAATATTTCGGGAAAAGAATGTATGCATGAACAAATTATGCTTTCTTATGAATCGATTATGCTTCTATTATGAACTTATTATCTTGCTTAACATATGGGCCATTTGTGTATGTACCAAATGTACGCAATCCATAGAAAGTTAGGGTTTGCAAGGTCTCAAACAATTCTGGGAATTATATACATAACCCTTCACGATCTACGAAAGGTTTGAGATTTTTTTTTAAAACATACATAATCCTCCACGATCTGCGGGAGGTTGGTACGACACTTTATTGTCTTGGTTTAGTCTTAGTCTTGTCATGTGATTTATTATTAGTGAGTATGCTTACATGATGCCTTAATACTAAAACATAAATCATATTAACACATGATGCTTTGAAAAACATGCAAAGTAGTAAAAATATTTAAATCAAGGCATGAGTTTTTGAAAAACATGCAAAACAACAAAAACATTTTGCCCACGTTGTAGACGGAGTTGTACTTATAAGTCGTCCTACACTCTTGGTCTATCGTCCAAATACGGCACGACAACAGATTATATTCCTGTTTCAAACAGGGCGTAAGATAAGAGTCAATCTATCTTACTATAAACCATAACATACTAGATCGGTATCCAATCTGATTACCCTTGGTAATCACAAATACAAATCCTATCATAGTAAACTGGTATCCTATTCGGTTACCAATGGTAATTATGGATACAGGCCCTAACATATCAAATCGGTATCCCATCCGATTATCATTGGTCATACACTTGTTACCATATTCCTTAACAAATCTTAACATACACATCGATTAATTAGTCGGTCTCCAACCCGACTACCATTCATCATAAAACTGTTACCACTTAAGAAATCTTGGGCCTTTTCTCATTTTCTAAAAAAAATACCTTGTTTTCATAATTTCAATTATTATCTTGATTTAATACTTGAAATTACCTTTTAAAATCACTTTTAAAAATGTTTTCTTTGTAAAATCGTGATTTCTTTTTAATCGGAACTCTAAAATCATAAAACTTTGAAAACTGCTTTTAAAAACAGCCTTGTAGTTTGACTGAAGGTGCATGTGCAGGAATTTCCTGCACCATGCACAGTTTTAAAAATCCTGTGCAGGAATTTCCTGTACCTTGTACAGTTTTGAAAATCCAGTTTTATCTCTAAATCGGTTTAGATGAAAAGGTTTTCTTCATAAAAGTTGTAGATCTCATCGAAACCTACAACTTTTGTTT
The DNA here is from genome assembly GCA_038430175.1 of Ficus hirta. NCBI lineage: Eukaryota > Viridiplantae > Streptophyta > Magnoliopsida > Rosales > Moraceae > Ficus > Ficus hirta. Next base: position 17,195,337 of record CM076585.1, on the reverse strand, counting down.
TTTGTCAAAAACCTAAATCTGTATTTAACTTACCCATTTTTCCTTTTGAAAATTTATGGCCGTGTACATTATCTATACAGGCCAATCTCGAATTTTGACAAAAACAGAGGCTTTTGGGGCCTTATTTTTAAAAACCGTCCTTGCTTACCCCTAGAATTTTCATATTCCTACAACTTTGCAGTTTTGACTTTTTCCAAATTTGGTGTCGAAAGGGCTCAAAATTAAGTTTCCAGAAAATTATCCAGTTTAATCCGAAAATTGACAGTTTTGAAATTTGTTGGTTTTTGTTTAAAAATCCGTGCACACTACCTCAAACGGTTGAAACCGTGAGCCTACATCAATCATGCAGCACGTTACGTACATAGGCATCATTCAAGCACTTGTTCATCTTACTTACAAAACCTAAATAGATAACCTTACTTAGCTTACCAAATTAGGTTTCACTACTACAAAAGTTGGATTACACGACGGAGATTACACGACGGTTTTGTGAAACCATCGTGTAAACGGAGGATTACACGACGGTTAAACCAAAACCATCATGTAATATATGGATTACACGACGGTTTAAGTAACCGTCATGCAACCGGCGAATTACACGACGATTATTGGTCCAAAATCAAACCCACATCACCTATTTATAGGTGAAAATTCTTGAATTTCCAACAATTATTTGTATTCTTAAAATTGCACATTTGTCCCTAAAAATAAAATATTTGCTATTTACTCCCTTGAGGTGGCCGGCCATTGTGGAGCCATTTTGCTCCCAATTAATGCATAATTATCCACTTTATTAATAATTTCCAAAAATCCCAAAATTCACTTATTTATCTTTACTTACTTGGCCTCTAAGTAATACCATGTTTGGCATTCCCTCCATTACACAGTCCATTTTTTTTTAATAACCCAGATAGTACCAATACTATTTTAACTATAAATAGTATAGTCATACTAAATTGCAGTTCAAAATTCATCTGCACTTAACTGGACTACGTATAGGTTTTTCTTAGGATTTGAAACTACTTAGCCCTTATTGTAACGACCCGCCTAACATAGGCCGTTACCGTACATAACATACATACTTAGCTTAATTAACTTAGCGGAAATATGGAATAAATTTTTTTTTTTTTTTTTTTTTACAACTTGAAACTCAAATCTATCCCATTACACACTTACATACATATACATACATACGTATTTCAGTACAGAAATCTCAACTTGCATACAACATAATTCATAACTGATAGTATAATATAGCAAAAGACGTAGCGGTCTCCATCCCACGTTTCACAACTCGTCGTGCCAACCCCCATCGTCTTGTATCAAAGATTGCCAATAGGTTGCTTACCTACAGCATAGACATAAGTCGTGAGCTTTCGCTCAGCAAGTACAACTATGAATCTGCAAAACAAAACTTAATAAAGCAATGCATGAGCCAATTATGCTTCATTATGCTTTCTTAGGTTAGCATATCTTTGGGCCCCTTACTTAACATAAGTGTACGTACCGTGGCGCGCTGCCATGGAGTGGTTGGGGCGGCCAGTCCATTTCCAACTCAAACCATGGACCAAACCCGACCTACGAGCGGGTCGGTACGATACGAGACAACTTGCTTGCCAACATACTTGAAACTTATCTTTACATCTTGTTCTTATCTTATAACATATTTCGTAAACCATTTCATACTTGAAACTTGGTCTTAGTCTTGTCATATAAATTAGTGAACATGTTTCATGATGTCACATCATAAATCATAAATCATATACATCACATGACTGCATAAACAAATCATACAAGTAGCAAAACAAGAGCCTATGCTGTAGGCGGAGTTGTACTTACCGGTTGGCTACGTCCTGTGTTTTGTTGCTTCAAACTAGGTTGCAACAACAGGTTATTTCCCTGTTTTCAAAAGGACGTAAGATAAGGGTCATCTTATCTTGCCATAAATTACTGTATTCAAAGCTAGTATCCTTAACTAGCATTACTTAGTAATCATAGTCGTATGTCCCCTTCCACACACATATTATCATGATAACTTATTGGGTTACAATGTGTAACCCTAGGGCACAAGACCTATATTAAATCAAACAATGTCTTGTTTGATTATAAGTAATGGACTTTTGGGTTTACGGCTCTATTTATATATAGAGTATCTTATTAGGTTACTTCGGGTAACCCGTGGTGTAAGTCCAAATCATAATTGGATCAAAATCCTATTGGGTTGTTATGGCCCAATTTGAAAGTTATTTCTTATTAGGTTACTATTTGTAACCTTAGGCTTTAGGCCCAACCTAGTAACTTGGTAACCTATCTAGTTACTAATGGTCATCATCTTAGTAACCAGATAGGCATTTTGTTGGGCAAAAGGAAGCTGACCTGTCACCACGGTGGAAGGTCCAGCTTGAACATCCTCCTTAGTGTAGGCATAAATGCGTCCATGAGGTTCTGGAGTTTCCAGTCTGACTTGAGAGATTGCAGGTCCCTCGAGCTTCATCTGTGCAGCGTGAAGTTGAGATCCTTGTCCTCTCTGTTGGTTCTGCAGATTCTGGGGATTGAGATTGCAAGTCCTAGCATAGTGGCCTTCCTTGCCACATAGAAAGCAGCGACTGATTCCAGCACGGCATTCTCCCGGGTGCATCCTCCCACATTTCTGACAAGTGGGATAACTGTTGCTATCAGGAGCATTCTTCTTTTGGGGAAAATTCTGTTGATTCCCCTGTCCTCCTGTATTCCACTTCCTCTTCTATTGGTTGTTGCCGTACAGTTTGTTGTTGTTGTTTTGCCCCGAAGGTCCTCCTTGACCTTTCTGTTGTGAAGTTTGGCCTGGTCTGGCCTGGTTCTGCTTAGCTTGGGCTTTTTCTTCCTTTTTTTCCTTGAAGAACTTAGCCCGTTATTCCTTGTTTTGTCCTACCCAATACTCGGCTCGAATTGCCCGACTGACACATTCGGCAACATTGAGCGGTGGATGGGGGCCACTGCTAATTACTACTGCCAGGTCCGAGCGGAACATTCTCATCATCCTTCTGACTTTATCCCTTTCAGAACTGATGAGGTGAGGGCAGAGACGTGCTAGCTGTTCAAACTTTTTGACAGCTTCGGCTACCGACAGATTTCCATGGCGGAACTTATCGAATTCATCTTGTTGAACTTCCATGACCTCTGTATTGAAGTATTTCTCCTTAAATTCCTCCACAAAGTCCTCCCAAGTCATCTCAGTAATATCTCACCGGATTTGGACTGTTTCCCACCAGAGGCGAGCATCTTTTCGTAGCATAAAGGATGCACAGAGCACTTTCTCTTGATCATTGAGCCTGAGGAAATTTAGGGCAACCTGGAGGTCGATTAACCAGTTGTCGGCCTCAATCGGGTTTGTTGACCCTTCAAATTCTGGTGCCTTCATGCGCCGAAATTTGTCATATAGTTCTTCCGGAGTTCGAATCAGGGGTGCTGGTGGAAAAGCTACAGGCGCAACAGGTATTTCAGGGGCTATGGGGTTCTCTGGAATCACCGGGTCAATATCAGGAATTTCCGGTGCAGCAGGCTGATTCAGAGGTGCTGGTGGTACCCTGGCATCAGGAGGTCCCTGATTTTGCTGAGCTAACTGTGCTCTAAGCCCACCTATCTCTCGTTGTTGGGCTAACATCATCTGTCTCAGTTCATTAATCTGAGCCGCAATATCAACGTCTTGGGTCGGTGCTTTTCTACGCTTTGGTGGCATGGTTCTATACGGAAAAACAATGAAATAAACTTAGCTTCTTGTTTTACAAAATTAATGAAATTATGCCTTTTATATAGAACCATAATTTTTATTCCATATAATAGCATAACATGGAACAGATCTGAATTCATTATGACCTTGTTCACATTTTCTTCACAACAGGAGTACATAATCATAACATCTGGGAAGGTATAAAACTTTCCCATCGTTTCCGTATGTCACCTAGATGCCACCACCAAGCTAAGGCACCACCCGGCGTTATCCTTGCATCCAACAGTTTCCCTATGTGGTGAAAATTCCACAATTATCACATATAACTTCCATAATGTTGATCTAATTCCTTCGTACGAGAAATTCTCAGCTATCACTATACCAGGGTGAAGTAGTCCCTTGAAACATCAGGAGTATCATTTTCCCTCATGGCCATTGAAGAAAGATGCTTACTATACGCATAAGATCTTAACTAATTCTAATCGTAATAAAATAAATAACTTAACGTACTTGGGCCGTTGCAGAAACGATGTGGAGCGATGTGAAGTAGGATGGCAGGATACCGCTCTGATACCAACTGTGACGCCCCGACTTCCCAAGCCGGGTCGACACCATACATACTTGTACTTATCTTACTTGAAAATTTGAGAATAAATTTTTTTTTTTTTAAACATGTATACATAGATTATCTTGTAGAGAAAACTTGTCTTGCATACATACTGTACTGAAAATACATTCACAAGTCTTCAAACTTCATACATGCTGTATAACATAATTTACTTTTGAGATATATACATATTAACTCAAAAGTGGTTGCGGAAAATTTTGCGTAGTGGTATCCCACACCGCCCTTCATTCGCTGCATCGTCTGCGTGACCCATCAGCTAGACTACAGGCTTTTTACCTACAGTATGAAATATTCAAAATGAGCTTTCGCCCAGCAAATACAAACATATCTCACAAAAACATTTCAAATTTCTGAAAACATGCCAAACATCATGTAATTTATGAATGATCCATTTATGATTGATTTATATGTCTTATGCTTCATTTTAGACTTAATCTTAAACTTATTATCTTGTCTTTAACATGTGAGCCCATAGTGTACGTACCAAAAGCGCGAAGCCTCCAGACAAAGTTAGGGTTTGCAAGGCCCTAACAGTTCTGGGAATCATAAACTTGACCCTCATGCATCAACGAGAGGTCAATAATCATAACTTGTTTTGAACATGTATCCTTCTCGATCACGGGAGGCTGGTACGACACCTTGCTTAACTTGGTTTAGTCTTAGTCTTGTATATTCCAAAACTAAGAATCTTTAGTTATGATCTCATTAGTCATGGTGCACATGTGACACAAACACGGCATAACCATAAATCATGGTATATCGTGGCTTATCATAGCTTATCATAGCTTATCATGGCATGACTTAACATAACTTAGCATGGCATGGCATAACATACTTAACATAGTATGACTTGGCATAACTTCTCATGGCATAACAGGTTATAATCATCACTTAGCACATCATAGTATGACATCACATATCATAGCATAACATAGCATAACATAGTATGTATACTTGAAAATAGTATTTACTACTTTCCATATTGTAGGTGAGGTCTGTACTTGCCTGTTATGCTATATTTGGGTTTCGTTGCTCCGATTCAGGTTGCAACTGCAGGTTACTTCCTGCTATTAAAAAAAACACATAGGATAAGGATCCTATAAAATGTTGGTGACCTATCCAACATTCATACACAATCTTAGTTATATGTCCCCCAATTATACACATGATAACTTATTGGATTACAAAACGTAACCCTTGATGTGATAACCCTGGTCAAACTTGGTCAAACTTGGTCAACCAAAGTCAAACTTGGTCAACCAAAGTCAACCTCTTGGTCAACTAAGGTCAACATTCCATGGGTCAAACTTGGTCTTTTGGGCCAAGCCTAGTAACTCGGGTATCCTTCTTGGTTACTATCCGTCATTGTCTTGTTACTAAACTTTGGCTTTAAAAATCCGATTTGGAAAATTCGGCCAAAAAATCTTTTGTTTAACTTAAAAATTCATGGTTTTCAGAGTGGGACTTTATAAAAATCATTAAGGGCTGAAAACTGCCATTGGAACAGCTTTCATAGTCAAAACATTGGTGTTGGTGCAAAAATACAATTTTCCTGTATTGTTTTAGAAAATCCTGTGCAGGAATTTCCTGTTTCTTGCACAGTTTTTAGAAATCTATTTTTATTTAAAAATCTTGTCTAAATTAGAAAAAGTTGTCTTCATGAAAGTTTTAGCTTTCAAAAAACCCTACAACTTTCGTGTTTTGCAGAAAACCCATTTCGGATTCTAACATGCTCTTATTTCCTGTTGAACTCACCTGGCCGTGCATAAGTCCTGGGCACAGTCAGGCTCGGGTTTTTATAAAAACGAAGGCATTTGGAGCCTTATTTTTGAAAACTGTCCATGTTACCCCCTAGGAAAATCCCTTCTCTACAACTTTCATGTTTTACGTTTTGCCTAATTCGGCTTCTAAGGGCCTCAAAATCATTTTTCCAGAAAACTGGCCAGTTTTACCCGAAAACTGGCAGTTTTGTTCTTATATTGGTTTTACGTCCTAATACGCGCACACTACCTCAACCGTCCACAGCAGGAGCCTAATATCAGACATGCAGCAGTTTCTAATGTTCCATATCATCATCACATAAACATTCATCAACAATCATTATATCAAACACTTAGCATGCATAATCAAGCATAAACTTAAACATACTTGGGGACATATAACTAAATCATGCTTCAATCATGTAAACCCTAGTTTCATGCAACCAAAGCATAAAATCATGCATACTTGGTAAATAAAACCACCTAAACCATAAATTGAAGCACCAACCTAAAAATTCTAAGCTAGGGCATAAAAATTGAATTGAGCTTATGCTCTTATATCCAATGCTTGAAATACACTTAAATTTCTCAAATTAAAGCTCAATTTAAAAACTTAGGGTTTGAGGGTTTAGGGATAGTTACCTTGATTTATCTCAAAAATTGGCTAGGGTTTGGCTCACAAAATCTCCCACCCCCTTGGACACCTCCAAAACCTGTTGTTACTACACCAAGTGGCACCAAAATTTTGGTTGATTCCTTGGTGGCTTCTTGAACCAAAATCATGCACAACTAACCTTAATTTTTCTCACTCTCTCACCCTATCACAACCGGCCTCAAACCTTAAAAATGGGCACCAAAAATTTTCAAAAACCTTACTTGAAATCACTAGAGAAAAACCGACCACCCTAACACTAAAACCCCTTTGGTTCTCAAATTTTTTCTTTGTTCTTGCTCACACTTGGAAGTCCGGATTTTTTGAGAGAGAAAATGGCAAGAGTTTGGCTGATTTTTCCAATTTCTTGGACCAAAAACCGACCCCCCTTGTGGCCTATTTATAGGTGAAAAAAATGGGTCCCTTTTGCAAATATTTTTGGTTCAACTTTTGCTCAAAAATCCTTGGAGTAAAAATAATTGCACAAAATTTTACTAAAATGCCCTCCAAGTGGCCGGCCATTTTGGGTGCAAGGTGGCAAAAATTTTGATTTCTTTCCACCATTTTTTTTAATCCAAAAATGATGTCATAATTCCAAACTTGGGTGATGTCAACATAAGGCCTCGTTTGGCTTGTTCCTTAATATGCAGTCCACTTTTAAGCTAACACAGTTATTTCCAATACTATGTTTACTAATACACAGTACAATTTAGTACTGTTATACTGAACTGCAGTCCAAAATTTATCTGCGTATATTTGGACTGTATAAAAGTTTTTCTTTTTATTTAAAGCTATTTGGCCCTTAATACCCTATTTTAGGTGCTTGACTTTTCTATGGTGGTTTTAAATCTTAATTATACTATCTTGTCCGTAAAGATGGATTTTACAGTATAATTCCCATACTGCTTATCCTATCACAGTACCGTCTTATATTTGACTTCACTGGTCAACTTTGACTTTTTCGGTCAAACTTTGACCAATATGAATTCATGAAATTTCGTCATACCTTTTTCCTTAAAAGGCCTATTATGGAGTCTCGTAGCTAATTTATCGAGAACTCAACCCTATACTGATAAAATTATGAATTTTGTATTGATATTCATAATTTTCATAAAATATCATATAAACACATAGTACGAACTTAGATTTCTTATATACAAGAAAATCATGAGTCCGAAAAATTTTAGTCATTACAATCTGCCCTCCTTAAAAATTTTCGTCCTCGAAAATCAGAACAATTCAGGGTAGCTTTTCTTCATATCTTCTTCGCGCTCCCATGTGGTCTCCTCAATCTCATGATTTCGCCACAAGACCTTAACTAAAGGTATAACCTTGTTTCTTAGCACTTTTTCTTCTCGTGCCAAGATTCGAACTGGTTTCTCCTCATACGTCAAATCCTCGTGAACCTCAATTGGTTCGTGGTCCAATACATGTGACGGATCCGAGATGTACTTTTTTAGCATTGACACATGAAATACATTGTGTACATATGCTAATTCTTGGGGCAAAGCCAATTTATAGGCCACATTACCAACTCTTTCCATTATTTCGAATGGCCCTATGTATCTTGGACTTAATTTCCCCTTCTTTCCGAATCTCATAACTCCTTTGAATAGAGCAACTTTGAGGAAAACCAAGTCTCCTACTTGGAATTCTAGAGGCCTTCTGCGTTTGTCGGCATAGCTCTTTTGTCGACTAAATGCAGTTTTCATCCGTTGACGTATAAGTTTCACAGCCTTAATGGTTCTCTGAATAAAATCTGTGGACACAAGTTCCTTCTCTCTTGTCTCGTACCAGTGGACTGGAGATCTACACCTTTTCCCGTACAGGGCTTCATAAGGAGCCATTCCAATTGAAGCTTGGAAACTGTTGTTGTACGAGAATTCAATCAAAGGAAGCTTCTTATCCCAAGTTCCTTTGAAGTCCATGATGCATGCTCGCAACATATCTTCTAGGGTCTGAATGGTACTCTCTGATTGTCCATCCGTTTGAGGGTGAAAAGTTGTACTAAAAGTAAGCTTGGTACCCATTGCTTGATGTATACTTCTCCAAAACTTAGAAGTGAAATGACCATCACGATCAGAGATGATTGTCTTTGGAATCCCATGGTAGCGAATGATCTGTGCAACATATAATTCCGCTAGCTGGTCCACTGAAAAGCTAAGCTTAATGGCAATAAAATGTGCAGACTTTGTCAAATGATCTACAATCACGCAAATAGCATCGTTGCCACTGGGAGTTCGGGGTAGGCCAACCACAAAATCCATGGTCACTTGGTCCCTTTTCCATTCTGGGATGGAAATTTTCTGCAATTCTCCCCCTGGACGTTGGTGTTCTGCCTTCACCTTTTGACACGTAAGGCATTTACTGACAAATGTAGCAACGTCATTCTTCATTCTGGGCCACCAAAAACTTTCCTTCAAGTCTTGGTACATCTTTGTAGCTCCAGGATGAACGGAATATGGAGTCTCATGGGCCTCCTTCATGATTTGCTCCTTTAACTCGTCCTCGTTAGGAATGCATAACCTACTTTTCTGATAGAGTATGCCCGCATCCGATATGTTGAAGTCCGTCTCCTTTCCTTCCAAGACCTCGTTCCTTGTTTTAAGTAGCGAGGCATCTCCTTCTTGTCGCTCCTTCATACCATCCAAAATGGTAGGTTGGAAGGTTAGGGCAGCTAAACTTCCCGTGATAAGCTCTATTTCGGCTTCCACTAGCTCCTTCTGAAGAGGTTCGATTAACGACTGTATTGACATCAACGAGGAAGACGACTTCCGACTAAGGGCATCGGCTACTTTGTTAGCCTTCCCTGGATGGTAACGGATGTCTATGTCATAATCTTTCACTAGTTCGAGCCATCTTCTTTGTCTCATGTTAAGTTCCTTTTGTGTGAAGATATACTTCAAACTCTGATGATCCGTGTAAACTTCACACTTAGTACCGTAAAGGTAGTGTCTCCAGATTTTGAGCGTAAATACTACCGCCGCAAGTTCCAAATCATGCGTCGGATAGTTCTTCTCATGATCCTTAAGCTGTTGTGAAGCATAAGCGATCACCTTTCCATTCTGCATGAGAACGACTCCCAATCCTATCTTGGAAGCATCACTATATATCACGAAGTTTCCTTTCTCCACCTCTGGAATTGTGAGGATCGGAGCACTAGTCAACTTACTTTTTAGTTCTTGGAAGTGTTCTTCACACTTTGTCGTCCATTCGTACTTCTTTCCTTTCCGTGTAAGTGCGGTGAGCGGCGTTGCAATCTTAGCAAATCCCTCGACGAAACGTCGGTAGTAGCCCGCTAAGCCCAGGAAACTACATACTTCGGTGACGTTTTTCGGAGCTGGCCATTTACTCACTGCTTCAATCTTGGCCGGATCTACAGATATACCTTCCTTGGAGACCACATGTCCTAAGAAATGGACCTTTTCCAACCAGAATTCACACTTTGTGAATTTAGCGTAAAGCTGGTTTTGCTTTAAAATCCGTAAAGCAATCCTTAAATGTTCCTCATGCTCCTCCTTTGATCTTGAATAAATCAAGATATCATCTATAAAGACGATAACAAACTTGTCCAGGTAATCCTTGTATACTCGATTCATCAGGTCCATAAAGGCTGCTGGAGCATTTGTCAATCCAAATGGCATAACGAGGAACTCGTAATGTCCATATCGCGTACGAAAAGCCGTCTTGGGAATATCTCCTTCCCTAATTCGGAGCTGATGATATCCTGATCGTAGGTCAATTTTCGAAAAAATTGAAGCTCCTCTCAATTGATCAAACAAATCGTCGATCCTAGGCAAGGGATACATGTTCTTGATGGTAATCTTATTCAATTCCCGATAGTCAATGCACATCCTAAGAGTGTCGTCCTTCTTTTTAACAAACAAAACTGGGGTTCCCCTTGGTGAGTAGCTTTGACGAATGAATCCTCGATCCAGAAGCTCCTGTAACTGAATCTGCAGTTCCTTAAGTTCGGCAGGTGCCATCCTATAAGGTGCCTTGGATACTGGTACCGATCCGGGAAGTAACTCAATCTCAAAAGAGATTTCTCGTTCTGGTGGCAATCCTGACAATTCCTCAGGAAAAACCTCTATATACTCCTTGACTATCGGTACTTCTTCCGGCCTGCTCTTGGTCTCTTGCGTCTTATCTACCATGTTGGCTAGAAATCCAATACATCCTTTTGTCAACAACTTTCTAGCCTTTAGCATAGAAAAGAATATTTTCGGCTGTTTTGGAGTCGATCCTCTAAAAATAAACCCCTCGCCTCCAATTTGCTTGAACGTGACAGTACGACGTGGACAGTCGATAACTGCGTTGTACTTTCCCAAGAAATCCATACCCAAGTTGACATCGTAGTCGTATAGGTCAATGATGATCAAGTTGACATACATTTCCCTACCACATATAATTATTGGAACGTGACGTACCCAATAATCAGACAACAGAATCTCCCCGGAGGGTAATGCAGTTCTAAATGTCCTTCCGATCCTATCACTTGCTCTACCTGGTTTCTTAGCGAACCTAGGTGATGTAAATGAATGTGTAGCTCCAGAATCAATTAACACGTAGGCATTTTGTTGGGCAAAAGGAAGCTGACCTGTCACCACGGTGGAAGGTCCAGCTTGAACATCCTCCTTAGTGTAGGCATAAATGCGTCCTTGAGGTTCTAGAGTTTCCAGTCTGACTTGAGAGATTGCAGGTCCCTCGAGCTTCACCTGTGCAGCGTGAAGTTGAGATCCTTGTCCTCTCTGTTGGTTCTGCAGATTCTGGGGATTGAGATTGCAAGTCCTAGCATAGTGGCCTTCCTTGCCACATAGAAAGCAGCGACTGATTCCAGCACGGCATTCTCCCGGATGCCTCCTCCCACATTTCTGACAAGTGGGATAACTGTTGCTATCAGGAGCATTCTTCTTTTTGGGAAAATTCTGTTGATTCCCCTGTCCTCCTGCATTCCACTTCCTCTTCTGTTGGTTGTTGCCGTACAGTTTGTTGTTGTTGTTTTGCCCCGAAGATCCTCCTTGACCTTTCTGTTGTGAAGTTTGGCCTGGTCTGGCCTAGTTCTGCTTAGCTTGGGCTTTTTCTTCCTTCTTTTCCTTGAAGAACTTAGCCCGTTGTTCCTTGTTTTGTCCTACCCAATACTCGGCTCGAATTGCCCGACTGACACATTCGGCAACATTGAGCGGTGGATGGGGGCCACTGCTAATTACTACTGCCAGGTCCGAGCGGAACATTCTCATCATCCTTCTGACTTTATCCCTTTCAGAACTGATGAGGTGAGGGCAGAGACGTGCTAGCTGTTCAAACTTTTTGACAGCTTCGGCTACCGACAGATTTCCTTGGCGGAACTTATCGAATTCGTCTTGTTGAACTTCCATGACCTCTGTGTTGAAGTATTTCTCCTTAAATTCCTCCACAAAGTCCTCCCAAGTCATCTCAGTAACATCTCACCGGATTTGGACTGTTTCCCACCAGAGGCGAGCATCTTTTCGTAGCATAAAGGATGCACAGAGGACTTTCTTTTTTTATTGAGCCTGAGGAAATTTAGGACAACCTGGAGGTCGATTAACCAGTTGTCGGCCTCAATCGGGTTTGTTGACCCTTCAAATTCTAGTGCCTTCATGCGCCGAAATTTGTCATATAGTTCTTCCGGAGTTCGAATTAGGGGTGCTGGTGGAACAGCTACAGGCGCAACAGGTATTTCAGGGGCTATGGGGTTCTCTGGAATCACCGGGTCAATATCAGGAATTTCCGGTGCAGCAGGCTGATTCACAGGTGCTGGTGGTACCCTGGCATCAGGAGGTCCCTGATTTTTCTGAGCTAACTGTGCTCTAAGCCCACCTATCTCTCGTTGTTGGGCTAACATCATCTGTCTCAGTTCATTTATCTGAGCCGCAATATCAACGTCTTGGGTCGGTGCTTTTCTACGCTTTGGTGGCATGGTTCTATACGGAAAAACAATGAAATAAACTTAGCTTCTTGTTTTACAAAATTAATGAAATTATGCCTTTTATATAGAACCATAATTTTTATTCCATATAATAGCATAACATGGAACAGATCTGAATTCATTATGACCTTGTTCACATCTCCTTCACAACAGGAGTACATAATCATAACATCTGGGAAGGTATAAAACTTTCCCATCGTTTCCGTATGTCACCTAGATGCCACCACCAAGCTAAGGCACCACCCGGCGTTATCCTTGCATCCAACATTTTCCCTATGTGGCGAAAATTCCCATATAACTTCCATAATATTGATCTAATTCCTTCGTACGATAAATTCTTAGCTATCACCATACCAGGGTGAAGTAGTCCCTTGAAACATCAGGAGTATCATTTTCCCTCATGGCCATTGAAGAAAGATGCTTACTATACGCATAAGATCTTAACTAATTCTAATCGTAATAAAATAAATAACTTAACGTACTTGGGCCGTTGCAGAAACGATGTGGAGCGGTGTGAAGTAGGCTGGCAGGATACCGCTCTAATACCAACTGTGACGCCCCGACTTCCCAAGCCGGGTCGACACCATACATACTTGTACTTATCTTACTTGAAAATTTGAGAATAAATTTTTTTTTTAAACATGTATACATAGATTATCTTGTAGAGAAAACTTGTCTTGCATACATACTGTACTCAAAATACATTCACAAGTCTTCAAACTTCATACATATTGTATAACATAATTTACTTTTGAGATATATACATATTAACTCAAAAGTGGTTGCGGAAAATTTTACGTAGTGGTATCCCACACCGCCCTTCATTCGCCGCATCGTCTGCGTGACCCATCAGCTAGACTGCAGGCTTTTTACCTACAGTATGAAATATACAAAATGAGCTTTCGCCCAGCAAATACAAACATATCTCACAAAACATTTCAAATTTCTTAAAACATGCCAAACATCATGTAATTTATGCATGATCCATTTATGATTGATTTATATGTCTTATGCTTCATTTTAGACTTAATCTTAAAATTATTATCTTGTCTTTAACATGTGGGCCCATAGTGTACGTACCAAAAGCGCGCAGCCTCCAGACAAAGTTAGGGTTTGCAAGGCCCTAACAGTTCTGGGAATCATAAACTTGACCCTCACGCATCAACGAGAGGTCAATAATCATAACTTGTTTTGAACATGTATCCTCCTCGATCACGGGAGGCTGGTACGACACCTTGCTTAACTTGGTTTAGTGTTAGTCTTGTATATTCTAAAACTAAGAATCTTTAGTTATGATCTCATTAGTCATGATGCACATGTGACACAAACATGGCATAACCATAAATCATGGTATATCGTGGCTTATCATAACTTATCATGGCATGACTTAACATAACTTAGCATGGCATGACATAACATACTTAACATAGTATGACTTGGCATAACTTCTCATGGCATAACATGTCATAATCATCACTTAGCACATCAAGTATGACATCACATATCATAGCATAACATAGCATAACATAGTATGTATACTTGAAAATAGTATTTACTACTATCCATACTGTAGGTGAGGTCTGTACTTGCCTGTTATGCTATATCTTAGGTTTCGTTGCTCCGATTTAGGTTGGAACTGCAGGTTACTTCCTGCTATTAAAAAAAACACATAGGATAAGGATCCTATAAAATGTTGGTGACCTATCCAATATTCATACACAATCTTAGTTATATGTCCCCCAATTATACATATAATAACTTATTGGGTTACAAAACGTAACCCTTGATGTGATAACCCTGGTCAACCTTGGTCAAACTTAGTCAACCAAAGTCAACCAAAGTCAACCTCTTGGTCAACTAAGGTCAACATTCCATGGGTCAAACTTGGTCTTTTGGGCCAAGCCTAGTAACTCGGGTATCCTTCCTGGTTACTATCCGTCATTGTCTTGTTACTAAACTTTGGCTTTAAAAATCCGATTTGGAAAATTCGGCCAAAAAATCTTTTGTTTAACTTAAAAATTCATGGTTTTCAGAGTGGGACTTTATAAAAATCATTAAGGGCTGAAAACTGCCACTGGAACAGTTTTCATAGTGAAAACATTGGTGTTGGTGCAAAAATATAGTTTTCCTGTATTGTTTTAGAAAATCCTGTGTAGGAATTTCCTGTTTCTTGCACAGTTTTTAGAAATCTATTTTTATTTAAAAATCTTGTTTGAATTAGAAATATTTGTCTTCACGAAAGTTTTAGATTTCGAAAAACCCTACAACTTTCGTGTTTTGCAGAAAACCCAGTTCGGAATCTAACGTGCTCTTATTTCCTGTTGAACTCACCTGGCCGTGCATAAGTCCTGGGCACAGTCAGGCTCGGGTTTTTATAAAAACGAAGGCATTTGGAGCCTTATTTTTGAAAACTGTCCTCGCTATCCCTTCTCTACAACTTTCATATTTTATGTTTTGCCTAATTCGGCCTCTAAGGGTGTAACGACCCGACCTAATCGCGGCCGCTAATTAACTTCATAAACATAATTACTTGCGTTGACCTTAAACTTGATCCCGAAAATTTCAGAGGATTTTTTTTTTTTTTTTTTTTTTTCTCTAGCTTAAATATTTCATAGATTACATGAAGTCTATGATCATTTTAATTTTTTTAAAGATTCAAACACAATATAAACTTTTCGAAAAGACTTGCACCTTAAAAACACTTTTTATTTTTTTTATTTTATTTTTTTATTTATAGATCTAAACTTGATAATTTCATAAGTAAAAAACTGAATCTAAAGTTTAAAGCATCAACATGTCAAACTTACATAATTAAAACTTAGTATAGGCATATCTTAAGTTTGGTTTCTTGTAAACCAAACTACTTGGTCAAATAGAGGTCTTTTCATCGTTCAAATACGTATAACCAAAAGAATAAAAATACATTTTAAAATATTAAACTTTCTTAACCTTGCTTGGTTAAAATTAAACTCAACATTCATTTCATATGGGTTCCTTAAAACCCAATTACTTGAAAATAATTATTTTAAAAGGATATAAATCTTTTAAAACTTATCATAATTTAAAAGAATTACTTATTGCGGAATTTACATTTTGATGGCGGTATCCATAACCCATGCCTCCATTGTCTCGACACAGTTCACCAGTCCATCGAATCACCGTGTTGCCTACAGCATGAACAAATATTAATGAGCTTTCGCTCAGTAAGTACAAACATAAATCTCACATAAACAAAATGCATATAAAAATGCATGATATTTTATGAATCGTACATTTATGCTTGCTTCTTGTTTCTTATTTTCTTGTTTCATACTTATTCTTACTTAACTTTTTACTTTGGGCCCCATGTGTGTACGTACCCATTGTGCATAACCACAGAAAGCTAGGGTTTGCAAGGTCCCTAACAATTCTGGGAATCATATACATATCCCTTCACGATCTACGGAAGGTCTTAGAATTTTAAAACATACATAATCCTCCACGATCTGCGGGAGGTTGGTACGACACTTTTCTTGAACTTATCTTTCACTTCCATTAATCTCTTACTTTCTTAAGGTGAGAATGTAATTATGATTCTGATACCATGAACATACATTAAAATCTCATGATGCACATAATAATGCATTACATTTTATGCATAATTAAATTATGCTTATTATCTTTTTATCCTGGGCCCCATAGTGGTATGACACTTTTTTGAACTTATCTTTCACTTTCATTAATCTCTTCCTTAGGATGAGCATGAAATTATGTTCGTAACTCATGAGCAGATATTGCGGTTTCACACAATATAGAGGCATCATCATCAATTCAAACATATTAAGGCATAAAAATATATGCTCACAAAAGCATATCAAGCAATCATATAATCTCATTTCATAAAAGCATCATTTTTCATGTTCAATCATAAGCATAGTATTCTAAACATGCTTACATCCGTTGTTCACAGATGTGCTCACATCAACAAACAAATTTCATGCTGTAGGTGAGGTTTGTACTTACCTGGATTCCGCATATAGCATTTATCCTCGACTAATCCTCAACCTCGTTAATGCCGGTGTTGTGTCCGAGATCGTTCGATGACGTTCGGGTTCGTAAAATGATTCCTAGTTGGCGCTCAAAACAGCTTTTGATTTCGAGCCGCTGAACTTTTAATCGCCATCCTTAACCTTCGAGATTCCATCTCGCAAATCCGAAGTCGCAAACATGTCCGGAACATCGAAAATAGATCGGAAAGGCGATCTTCTAAAATTTCTCGACGAGGTCAAACAGTTGACCGCCGTTGACCGGCATTGACCGCGGCGGCAAAAGGGACAGAGATGGGCACCACTTCGAAGATCTCGACGAGATGAACCCATTTCTGGTGTCGATTTCTTCAAACGGCGTTCGGTTTTCTCAAAAATATAAGAAAACATACTTGAAGATGGCGGTGGATCGGAAAATTTTCCGGCAACGATTAGAGTGGTGATGGACTGGGTTTTGTTCCTCTCAACAAGTGGAACTCAACGAAACCAACGGCTCGTAAAATAGAAGTCGGATTACACCGAAATCTTGCTTGAAAGCTTATGTGAACGAAACTTTCAAAGCATTTTTCCGGCGAACGGCGGCGAGTGATGCCGCCAAACTCCGGATATTGGATGCTCGAGTGATGGGTTGCATGGATCACCGGCGCGTGCGAAGGTGGCTGGCCGGTGATGGGATTTCCTGTGAAGGCAGCAACATGCGTGCCACAGAGAGAGAAAGGAGCGAAAAAGAAGAGAGAGAGAAAAAGAAGAAAGAGAGAGAAGGAGGTAGGTTGATAATTATCCTCCTCTTTTCTGATTCCTTCTTATCCTTATCCTTCCAATCCCCTAAACCCACTACTTTATGAGATATATATTATATATATCCGGTCATAAGTTCCTTTTTTTTTTTTTTTTTTTTTACACGGCAAGTGTAGACGTGTGTGGACTGACCACACAATTACACATGTCATGTATATATATACATATATATATATATATATATAGTTTCTTTTCTTCTCCTCATGAACCATATATATAAATATAAAAAATATGTGTGTATATATATATATACCCACATAGATATACACATACTTGCAGTCATCAGTTTGCCAAAGAAATATTTTGGCACCCTTGATTACAATAACTCCTCAAATATATATCTATATACAGATATATATTTGTTGTGTGTACCTTTTGAATGATGGTATGTAATATGGCTTTTGACTTATAAATTTTACATATCAATTAAATTATTCAAGACAATAGACTCGACTGAAATTTTAAACTTGTTCATAATTCATGTCAAGAATATAATCTTTTTCTCTTGTATAACTAACTCACTTGACCGACTGTAACACTTTTCTGAATAAATTTTTACAGTTCAGAATTGTATTCTGTCACCTATAAATTGTCTTAGAGATACTTATTTATAGTGTCATCATTTTTTTTTTTTTTAACTCATGAACTTGATAAGTTCAGCAAAAATTCGAAAAATCACTTGGCGCGAGATTACACTTATTATTATTATTATTTTTTTTTAAAGGACTTTTCTTAATTTTTCACATTAATCACGTAATATGAAAAATTAATCAAACATATTAACAAATATACTGTAACATAAAAATTTTCTATTCATGGTATTATTATCATAAATAGTTAAACATTTATGTCTTGATTCATGTTCAATTCAAAAATTCGTGCATTTGACGTGATTATTAAAATTATAAATCACGTCCTCCGCTTTTTTTTTTTTTTTTTTTTTTTTTAAATCTTAATACAGAAAATTCACGACTTTATTCCTAATTAATTTAGGAATTAACATTGTGAATTTTCCGGATATTACAATCTCCCCTTCTTATAAAATTTTCGTCCTCGAAAATTAAAACAAGTCCACTAATTGACACTCTTTTAAAGACTTCTTCATTTAAGAAAATTAAACTACTTTGAAGCCTAAAAGGCATATATCACACCCTGTCATATCATAAAACATTATCATGATATCAATATCATAGGTTACATCAATACGTACAAGTCATGCATCTCGGATCGTTTTCTAGCATAAGGGCACATAAACATGTGTTGTTTTTTTTTTTTTTTTTTTTTTTTTTTTTTTTAAACACATATCACCTTGATAATCGTGATAATTAATGCTTAATTGGTCATAGACATGCTCCATGGTTACTTGTCAGAATCCTGCACCGAGTTTTGCTCGGAGTTTTCATCAGAGGCATCATCTATATCGACTCCTTTCATCAACATGCAATTGTATAACAGAAGTCCAATATTCTTGTTGTCTTCTGTTATGACCAAAATTCTTGAAAGAAATGACAAATAAGCCCGATTAAAATATTTAATTTTCATCTAAAAACAATCGGGGGTTTTACAGAAACATTTTAAACATTTTCCCTACAACCAAGACACATACTATAAGTAATAATCTAATCATAGAAGCAAATCATTACTCAAGTCATGATTTGCATATCTCACTTGTATCCAAGTCAAAAATTTATTAATATAGTTTCATAGAACTTTTTAACATTTAAGAAAAGAAATTATATAATATATATATATATATATATATCTATCTCAAACTTTCAAAATTTGGCTTGAATCTCCTTTGACCTCTTATAAAAAATCAAGAGGCTTTTTCTTTTTTTTTTTTTTTTTGAATTTCATGAGTTAGTACTCACAGTTCTCTTTAAGAGAAAAGGTGGATGAATTTATTAATGTTTGTTTAATTCATCCATTCTTTCTCAACATGTATTACTTCTCTATATTACCGATCGAAATCATGTATTGTGAGCCATAATCATGGAACCCCTTGCATATAAATCCTACATATTAACTCATTACTTAGTTCAAATAGCTCTAAGGAATGAGAAATTGATATATCGACGTGTATCATTCTTCATCTTGTTTGGATCGTGGTCCTATGCTTGCATCAAGTGACAAAATGCTTCATCCAGCTATGTAATCGATCAATCATCAATTGATATGAAGTTGTAACTTCAAATGATATCGAAACATACATGTATCAATTTAACAAACTTAAAAATAGTTACTATTTAACTAACAGAAACTAACTTACTTGGACTGTGCAGAAGCTGAGGCAAGACAACATGAGGTAGGTTGGCAGGATACCCGCTCTGATACCAACTGTAACGACCCGACCTAATCGCGGCCGCTAATTAACTTCATAAACATAATTACTTGCGTTGACCTTAAACTTGATCCCGAAAATTTCAGAGGATTTTTTTTTTTTTTTTTTTTTTTTCTCTAGCTTAAATATTTCATAGATTACATGAAGTCTATGATCATTTTAATTTTTTTAAAGATTCAAACACAATATAAACTTTTCGAAAAGACTTGCACCTTAAAAACACTTTTTATTTTTTTTATTTTATTTTTTTATTTATAGATCTAAACTTGATAATTTCATAAGTAAAAAACTGAATCTAAAGTTTAAAGCATCAACATGTCAAACTTACATAATTAAAACTTAGTATAGGCATATCTTAAGTTTGGTTTCTTGTAAACCAAACTACTTGGTCAAATAGAGGTCTTTTCATCGTTCAAATACGTATAACCAAAAGAATAAAAATACATTTTAAAATATTAAACTTTCTTAACCTTGCTTGGTTAAAATTAAACTCAACATTCATTTCATATGGGTTCCTTAAAACCCAATTACTTGAAAATAATTATTTTAAAAGGATATAAATCTTTTAAAACTTATCATAATTTAAAAGAATTACTTATTGCGGAATTTACATTTTGATGGCGGTATCCATAACCCATGCCTCCATTGTCTCGACACAGTTCACCAGTCCATCGAATCACCGTGTTGCCTACAGCATGAACAAATATTAATGAGCTTTCGCTCAGTAAGTACAAACATAAATCTCACATAAACAAAATGCATATAAAAATGCATGATATTTTATGAATCGTACATTTATGCTTGCTTCTTGTTTCTTATTTTCTTGTTTCATACTTATTCTTACTTAACTTTTTACTTTGGGCCCCATGTGTGTACGTACCCATTGTGCATAACCACAGAAAGCTAGGGTTTGCAAGGTCCCTAACAATTCTGGGAATCATATACATATCCCTTCACGATCTACGGAAGGTCTTAGAATTTTAAAACATACATAATCCTCCACGATCTGCGGGAGGTTGGTACGACACTTTTCTTGAACTTATCTTTCACTTCCATTAATCTCTTACTTTCTTAAGGTGAGAATGTAATTATGATTCTGATACCATGAACATACATTAAAATCTCATGATGCACATAATAATGCATTACATTTTATGCATAATTAAATTATGCTTATTATCTTTTTATCCTGGGCCCCATAGTGGTATGACACTTTTTTGAACTTATCTTTCACTTTCATTAATCTCTTCCTTAGGATGAGCATGAAATTATGTTCGTAACTCATGAGCAGATATTGCGGTTTCACACAATATAGAGGCATCATCATCAATTCAAACATATTAAGGCATAAAAATATATGCTCACAAAAGCATATCAAGCAATCATATAATCTCATTTCATAAAAGCATCATTTTTCATGTTCAATCATAAGCATAGTATTCTAAACATGCTTACATCCGTTGTTCACAGATGTGCTCACATCAACAAACAAATTTCATGCTGTAGGTGAGGTTTGTACTTACCTGGATTCCGCATATAGCATTTATCCTCGACTAATCCTCAACCTCGTTAATGCCGGTGTTGTGTCCGAGATCGTTCGATGACGTTCGGGTTCGTAAAATGATTCCTAGTTGGCGCTCAAAACAGCTTTTGATTTCGAGCCGCTGAACTTTTAATCGCCATCCTTAACCTTCGAGATTCCATCTCGCAAATCCGAAGTCGCAAACATGTCCGGAACATCGAAAATAGATCGGAAAGGCGATCTTCTAAAATTTCTCGACGAGGTCAAACAGTTGACCGCCGTTGACCGGCATTGACCGCGGCGGCAAAAGGGACAGAGATGGGCACCACTTCGATGATCTCGACGAGATGAACCCATTTCTGGTGTCGATTTCTTCAAACGGCGTTCGGTTTTCTCAAAAATATAAGAAAACATACTTGAAGATGGCGGTGGATCGGAAAATTTTCCGGCAACGATTAGAGTGGTGATGGACTGGGTTTTGTTCCTCTCAACAAGTGGAACTCAACGAAACCAACGGCTCGTAAAATAGAAGTCGGATTACACCGAAATCTTGCTTGAAAGCTTATGTGAACGAAACTTTCAAAGCATTTTTCCGGCGAACGGCGGCGAGTGATGCCGCCAAACTCCGGATATTGGATGCTCGAGTGATGGGTTGCATGGATCACCGGCGCGTGCGAAGGTGGCTGGCCGGTGATGGGATTTCCTGTGAAGGCAGCAACATGCGTACCACAGAGAGAGAAAGGAGCAAAAAAGAAGAGAGAGAGAAAAAGAAGAAAGAGAGAGAAGGAGGTAGGTTGATAATTATCCTCCTCTTTTCTGATTCCTTCTTATCCTTATCCTTCCAATCCCCTAAACCCACTACTTTATGAGATATATATTATATATATCCGGTCATAAGTTCCTTTTTTTTTTTTTTTTTTTTACACGGCAAGTGTAGACGTGTGTGGACTGACCACACAATTACACATGTCATGTATATATATACATATATATATATATATAGTTTCTTTTCTTCTCCTCATGAACCATATATATAAATATAAAAAATATGTGTGTATATATATATATACCCACATAGATATACACATACTTGCAGTCATCAGTTTGCCAAAGAAATATTTTGGCACCCTTGATTACAATAACTCCTCAAATATATATCTATATACAGATATATATTTGTTGTGTGTACCTTTTGAATGATGGTATGTAATATGGCTTTTGACTTATAAATTTTACATATCAATTAAATCATTCAAGACAATAGACTCGACTGAAATTTTAAACTTGTTCATAATTCATGTCAAGAATATAATCTTTTTCTCTTGTATAACTAACTCACTTGACCGACTGTAACACTTTTCTGAATAAATTTTTACAGTTCAGAATTGTATTCTGTCACCTATAAATTGTCTTAGAGATACTTATTTATAGTGTCATCATTTTTTTTTTTTAACTCATGAACTTGATAAGTTCAGCAAAAATTCGAAAAATCACTTGGCGCGAGATTACACTTATTATTATTATTATTTTTTTTTAAAGGACTTTTCTTAATTTTTCACATTAATCACGTAATATGAAAAATTAATCAAACATATTAACAAATATACTGTAACATAAAAATTTTCTATTCATGGTATTATTATCATAAATAGTTAAACATTTATGTCTTGATTCATGTTCAATTCAAAAATTCGTGCATTTGAGGTGATTATTAAAATTATAAATCACGTCCTCCGCTTTTTTTTTTTTTTTTTTTTTTTTTTTAAATCTTAATACAGAAAATTCACGACTTTATTCCTAATTAATTTAGGAATTAACATTGTGAATTTTCCGGATGTTACAATCTCCCCTTCTTATAAAATTTTCGTCCTCGAAAATTAAAACAAGTCCACTAATTGACACTCTTTTAAAGACTTCTTCATTTAAGAAAATTAAACTACTTTGAAGCCTAAAAGGCATATATATATCACACCCTGTCATATCATAAAACATTATCATGATATCAATATCATAGGTTACATCAATACGTACAAGTCATGCATCTCGGATCGTTTTCTAGCATAAGGGCACATAAACATGTTTTTTTTTTTTTTTTTTTTTTTTTTTTTTTTTTTTTTTTTTAAACACATATCACCTTGATAATCGTGATAATTAATGCTTAATTGGTCATAGACATGCTCCATGGTCACTTGTCAGAATCCTGCACCGAGTTTTGCTCGGAGTTTTCATCAGAGGCATCATCTATATCGACTCCTTTTATCAACATGCAATTGTATAACAGAAGTCCAATATTCTTGTTGTCTTCTGTTATGACCAAAATTCTTGAAAGAAATGACAAATAAGCCCGATTAAAATATTTAATTTTCATCTAAAAACAATCGGGGGTTTTACAGAAACATTTTAAACATTTTCCCTACAACCAAGACACATACTATAAGTAATAATCTAATCATAGAAGCAAATCATTACTCAAGTCATGATTTGCATATCTCACTTGTATCCAAGTCAAAAATTTATTAATATAGTTTCATAGAACTTTTTAACATTTAAGAAAAGAAATTATATAATATATATATATATATATATATATATATATCTATCTCAAACTTTCAAAATTTGGCTTGAATCTCCTTTGACCTCTTAAAAAAAATCAAGAGGCTTTTTCTTTTTTTTTTTTTTTTTGAATTTCATGAGTTAGTACTCACAGTTCTCTTTAAGAGAAAAGGTGGATGAATTTATTAATGTTTGTTTAATTCATCCATTCTTTCTCAACATGTATTACTTCTCTATATTACCGATCGAAATCATGTATTGTGAGCCATAATCATGGAACCCCTTGCATATAAATCCTACATATTAACTCATTACTTAGTTCAAATAGCTCTAAGGAATGAGAAATTGATATATCGACGTGTATCATTCTTCATCTTGTTTGGATCGTGGTCCTATGCTTGCATCAAGTGACAAAATGCTTCATCCAGCTATGTAATCGATCAATCATCAATTGATATGAAGTTGTAACTTCAAATGATATCGAAACATACATGTATCAATTTAACAAACTTAAAAATAGTTACTATTTAACTAACAGAAACTAACTTACTTGGACTGTGCAGAAGCTGAGGCAAGACAACATGAGGTAGGTTGGCAGGATACCCGCTCTGATACCAACTGTAACGACCCGACCTAATCGCGGCCGCTAATTAACTTCATAAACATAATTACTTGCGTTGACCTTAAACTTGATCCCGAAAATTTCAGAGGATTTTTTTTTTTTTTTTTTTTTTTTCTCTAGCTTAAATATTTCATAGATTACATGAAGTCTATGATCATTTTAATTTTTTTAAAGATTCAAACACAATATAAACTTTTCGAAAAGACTTGCACCTTAAAAACACTTTTTATTTTTTTTATTTTATTTTTTTATTTATAGATCTAAACTTGATAATTTCATAAGTAAAAAACTGAATCTAAAGTTTAAAGCATCAACATGTCAAACTTACATAATTAAAACTTAGTATAGGCATATCTTAAGTTTGGTTTCTTGTAAACCAAACTACTTGGTCAAATAGAGGTCTTTTCATCGTTCAAATACGTATAACCAAAAGAATAAAAATACATTTTAAAATATTAAACTTTCTTAACCTTGCTTGGTTAAAATTAAACTCAACATTCATTTCATATGGGTTCCTTAAAACCCAATTACTTGAAAATAATTATTTTAAAAGGATATAAATCTTTTAAAACTTATCATAATTTAAAAGAATTACTTATTGCGGAATTTACATTTTGATGGCGGTATCCATAACCCATGCCTCCATTGTCTCGACACAGTTCACCAGTCCATCGAATCACCGTGTTGCCTACAGCATGAACAAATATTAATGAGCTTTCGCTCAGTAAGTACAAACATAAATCTCACATAAACAAAATGCATATAAAAATGCATGATATTTTATGAATCGTACATTTATGCTTGCTTCTTGTTTCTTATTTTCTTGTTTCATACTTATTCTTACTTAACTTTTTACTTTGGGCCCCATGTGTGTACGTACCCATTGTGTATAACCACAGAAAGCTAGGGTTTGCTGTAACGCCCCGACTTCCCACGCCGGGTCGTCACCTTACTTACATACTGAACTTAAACTTGCGGAAAATTTGGGAGAAAATTTTTTTTTTTCTTTTAAACTTTATTTTAAAACTTTTAACTTGAACTTCATCCTTAAACTCATACTTACTGATAGGTACTTACTCGAGTACCAAACTTTCAAATCCTCCTTGAAGGCCATCGAAATCAAATTATAGACCAAACCCGACTTAATGCGGATTGGTACCACAAGAGGCAACTTGCTTGCCATACATTCATAAACTTTGTCATTCATATTTAAAACATCATGAAAATATGAAAATCCTTTTTCATTACAACATATTTTATAGAGTATATATATTTTTTTTAAAATCCGTGGCAGTGTCCATCCCACATTTCACAGTCCGCAGCACCAGCCTTCCACAGTATTGCATCAGAGATTGCTGGCAGGTTGCTTACCTACAGCATAGACGTAAGACGTGAGCTTTCGCTCAGCAAGTACAACGGTTACATCCGCGACGCAAAACACATATCATTATGCATGAACCAATTATGACCTCTTATGGATCAAATATGGATTCATAACTTAGCTTAGTTCTATTCCTTTACTTATCATGTGTGCTCGTACCGTGGTACATAGCCAAGGAATGGTTGAAGGTGGCAGTCCGTTTTAACTCAAACCATGAAACACAAAGTTTAACATGGAGTAGTTTAGGTAGCCATCCAATCCAACTTAAACCATGAATCATACCATTTAAACTCGTCTTTGTGGCAAGTCGGTACGACACAGCATCTTATTTATCTTGTTATTACCATGTGATTCAATATTAGTGAACATGCTTCATGATGTTACACTATTAAAACATATAACATAACATAACCTCATTCATAACATATCATAACATTACACGCCATAACATATCATCACATACCATAACATACTATCACATTAGGCAAGTAACAACAAAGGGCCTATGCTGTAGGCGGAGTTGTACTTACTTGGTTAGCTGTGTCCTATTTCATGCGACTCCAAGCTGAGGCACAACAACAGGCTATCTCCTGTTATGTCAAAGGACATAGCATAAGGCTTCATAATTAAAACCTTAAGATGCTGGTGACCTAACCAACATCCATTCATAATTTTAGTTATATGTCCCCCCTATACTTATGATAGCTTACTTGGTTACATAAGGTAACCTTGGGTATTAATCTCAATCATACATGAATAGGGTTAGGTTATCATCCTAACCTTGGCCTATGCCTGGTTATCTATCCATAATCTTTTGGGTTTTAGATCCAAACCCAATCTTAACACCTTGTTGGGTTATCTTGAGTAACCCTCGAGGTAACCAAACTTAGTTCAATTATCCTAAGTCAACCTTGGGCTTTGGGCCCCGTCCAGTAACTCGGGTATCCTTCCCGGTTACCGTCCATCATTATCTTGTTACCGAAGAAAGATAACTTTTGAATCGAAAAACTTGTTTTTCTCTTTGCTTTGGAAAAACTTGGTTCTCTTTGTTTACAAAAACCCTAGTTTAACTTTGAAAAATTGCAATTCTTTGAGAAAGGTTTGTAAAAATTATTAACTGTTGAAAACTGCCTTTGGGACAGTTCTCACAGTCAAAACATTGGTTTTGGTGCAAAAATACAGTTTTTCTGTATTGTTTTAGAAAATCCTGTGCAGGAATTTCTTGTTTCCTGCACACTCTTTAGAAATCCGTGTCAGTATAAAAATCCATTCAGATTTTGGAAAAGTTGTCTTCACGAAAGTTGTAGCTCTCGAAAAATCCTAAAACTTTCGTGTTTTGAGAAAAATCCAGTTCTGCTTGTATTCTTGTCAGTTTTAATTTGAAACTGACCGGTCGTGTAAACTAGGTCTGGGCAGACTAGTCTCGGTTTTCTGTAAAAACAGAGGCCATTGGAGCCTCATTTTGAGAAACTGTCCGCGTTGCCCCCTAGGAAAAACCCTTCTGAACAACTCTCATGTTTTACGTTTCACCCAGTTCGGCCTTTAAAAGCCTTAAATTTCCACTTTCCCGAAACTGGCCAGTTTGGAATCCGAATTGGCAGTTACGGTTGTTAAGTCCGGTTTACGTCCTATTTCGCGCAAACTACCTCAACCGAACACGCGGGAGCCTAGATAGCAAGCATGCAGCGTATTCTATCGTCCCACATGAACAATCATGCAGCTCGAACGGGTCCATGCAAACCAAACCCAAAAAGCTCTAATCCTAGGTTTGCAAGGTTCTAACTTTTGCATCTCATTCAAACAAGCATCAATCATTCACCCTTAAGCTAGCAGCCAAGCATGCACTGCCTAGGGCAGATTTTGGACCAAGAAAATCAGGGGACACACAACCATTCACATCTAGCATGCAACCTAATATTCAATCATCATAAGCACATAAATGAACCAAACCACCCTTAAAACACCTAATCAACATATCAAACACTTAACATGCAATAAATAAACTACCAAACCAAAACCCTAATTAATCAAGCACAAACCCTAAAATTTCTAACTAGGGCAGCAATTAAAAGTGAGCTTATGCTCTTACAAACCATGCTTAAAATACATTTAAATTTCCCAAATGAAATTTAAATGAAAACTTAGGGTTTAAGGGATTTATACCTCACTTTAGGTCAAGAATTTGGCTTGGCTTTTCCTTTCTCTTTGCCTCCACCAACAACCGGCCACCTTGGCTAGTTGAGTTCCAAAATTTGCCGCCACCCTTGCTCCAACTCCGGCCACCTCTAGACTCTAAAAATCCGGCCAAAAGCTTGGATTTTTCTTCCTTTCTTCTTCCTCCCCACAACCGGCCCTTTAGCCTAAAATGGGTATCAAAATTTTTTTCCAACTTTTTCCTTGGCTCTAGGTGAAATCCGTCCACCCTATGCTCTCCCCCCCCCTTGGGTTTTGATTTTTCTCTCTTCTTTCTTGGCCTCTCAAGTTCGGTTTTTCTAGAACAAAATGGGCAAAGTTTGGCTAGCTTTTCCATTTTTTTGTGAATAATGCTCACCCCTATTTATAGGCACATGGAAACTTTTTGAAAATTGCATTTTGACCCCTAAATTTTTGAAACTTTGCCAAAAGGGCATGCTAGGTGGCCGGCCATCACCTTGTGGAACAAGCAAGAAGTTTCTAGAACAAGACACTTGTCATTCAAGGATTGGTTCATGGAATTATGATGTCATAATTCAAAAATGGGATGATGTCATAAATCAAAAGGTAGGTGATGTCATCCTAAGGCCTCGTTTGGCTACTTTTTTGAAAAAGCAGTCCAATTTAAATCCAACACAGATATTTCCAATACTGTGTTCACTAATACACAGTACAATTCAGTACTGTTTTGCTTGACTGCAGTCCAAAATTTATCTGAGTAAAAATGGACTGTAAAAATTTTCTTCTTATTTCTGAAAGTCATTAGGACTTTGATATCCAACTTAGTGTGCTTGATTTTTCTAGGGTAGTTTCATAGCTTATTCTAGCTATCTTGTCCAAAAAGACAATTTTAGCAGTATATTTCCCATACTGCTTATCCTATTACTGTACAGTCATACCCTGACTGTTTTTGGTCAACTTTGACTTTCTTAGTCAAACTTTGACCAACATGGAATCATGAAATTTTATCACGCCATTTTCCTTAAAATGCCTTATACTAGGCTCAGTAATCCATCGTTGAGTCTCGTAGCTAATTAACCGAGAACTCAAACTTGTACTGATATTCTATTCCAAACATGAGCTAGACTTAATTTTTCTTCATTCAAAGGAAATCTAGAGTCATCAAAATTCTCGGGTATTACATTCTACCCTCCTTAAAAGATTTTCGTCCTCGAAAATTCGAATAATCCTGGGTGGCTTTTCTTCAAATCCACCGTCAATCCATAACAAATTACTATGGATTGAATAACTTGTTCATGTTCCCATTTTAATACCCTAATGGGATCATGTCTTTTATATAGAACCATAATCTTCTTTCTATATCATTATAATTCATTCCTCATACTCTCATGCTTTCATTTCATACCATCATACTTTCCTTTCATACTGCATCACAAGAACTATTTACATGAAAAACTGAGCAAGTATATCATATAGCTTGCCATGTTTGAAAAGCATATATATAACTTTTCCATACTTTAAAAACATATCATATCACATAGCTTTTTCATATTTGAAAAGCATTTTGTGTTTTATTATCTTGTCTTAACATGTGGGCCCATAGTGTACGTACCAAAAGCGCGCAGCCTCCAGACAAAGCTAGGGTTTGCAAGGTCCCTAACAGTTCTGGGAATTTTATAAGCCTTTGCGATTTTACGAAAGGTCTTATAGTCTTGACCCTTCACGATCACGGACGGTCAAGATCATAACTGAAACATGTAGCCTCCACGATCACGGGAGGTTGGTACGACACCTTACTGTTACTTGTCTTTTCATGTATCTTAATATGTTCTTACATTTAAGATACTTTTTTGGAATTTTTTTCCAATTCAATCATGAAAATCAATAAGAAATAGTATTATTGAAAACATATTACTGTTCAAGTGATGCAATGAAAGGTATCCTTGTATCAACTAGCTGCTTGTTAGCTAGTAGAAACATTCTTCTTGCCTTTAGCATTT
Source organism: Ficus hirta (assembly GCA_038430175.1). Taxonomy (NCBI): domain Eukaryota; kingdom Viridiplantae; phylum Streptophyta; class Magnoliopsida; order Rosales; family Moraceae; genus Ficus; species Ficus hirta. The sequence goes on along the minus strand of CM076585.1, from coordinate 17,165,242 downwards.
CTTTTAAAGCTCAAAGGCATAATCATAGTTCTAAGGGATATCTAAAACTCCCAATCATCATCTCATAATCATCATCCTTATCATAAAAATCATAGCCTAATAAATTGTTGTTGGTAGCATATTGCTTATTTGCTACCCCCAAACTAAGGCATCCTCAAAATTTTCCCCATGTCCAATATTTCTCTTATGGAGCAAAAGTTTCACAATCAGGAAACTTAACTTCCATAATCTCAATCCAATTCCTTAAATGGAAAGATCACTATACCCAAAATGAGGCGATAGGCTATCTAATCTTAGAGCCTACTCATTTCTTATTGCTATTCTAGCGATCATCATATCGTAAGCTGAGTTTATCCATCACGCTTCCACTGTGCGACTCTGATTTACTGGCAATAAAAGCCCATAAACTCATTCGGATAAGCATGTCAGGCTGCAATATAGCTGACGTATCATCTCATGTACATAACCTAGTACATCTTGATATCGCGGTAATACATGGGCGATCCTTGTTGTCGTCAAGAAATCCATTTAGGAATCTCCTCTCAAGATCCTCTTGGCCAAGGCTCCTTGCACGAGCTTCCTTGACTAGACGTCGACTCGACTGGCAAGCATATCCTGAAGATACGTCCCTGCATGACATAATCTGATGAGGGTCTCCATATCGTGCATCCACTCCTTGAGTCTTATTGAAGATGCGAAGCTTCTCCTCCATTTCTCGGAATGTAAACGGAGCCTCGTGGTCCTCTTTAATCCGACCCAAATTTAACACTAGGTACATGCCATTATAATAATCTTACAAAACAAAATAAGAAAACAAACTTACAAAACTGTGGCGCTGGCAGCAGAACTGTGAAATTGGATGGCAGGAACTCTGCTCTGATACCAAACTGTAACGCCCCGACTTCCCACGCCGGGTCGTCACCTTACTTACATACTGAACTTAAACTTGCGGAAAATTTGGGAGAAAATTTTTTTTTTTCTTTTAAACTTTATTTTAAAACTTTTAACTTGAACTTCATCCTTAAACTCATACTTACTGATAGGTACTTACTCGAGTACCAAACTTTCAAATCCTCCTTGAAGGCCATCGAAATCAAATTATAGACCAAACCCGACTTAATGCGGATTGGTACCACAAGAGGCAACTTGCTTGCCATACATTCATAAACTTTGTCATTCATATTTAAAACATCATGAAAATATGAAAATCCTTTTTCATTACAACATATTTTATAGAGTATATATATTTTTTTTAAAATCCGTGGCAGTGTCCATCCCACATTTCACAGTCCGCAGCACCAGCCTTCCACAGTATTGCATCAGAGATTGCTGGCAGGTTGCTTACCTACAGCATAGACGTAAGACGTGAGCTTTCGCTCAGCAAGTACAACGGTTACATCCGCGACGCAAAACACATATCATTATGCATGAACCAATTATGACCTCTTATGGATCAAATATGGATTCATAACTTAGCTTAGTTCTATTCCTTTACTTATCATGTGTGCTCGTACCGTGGTACATAGCCAAGGAATGGTTGAAGGTGGCAGTCCGTTTTAACTCAAACCATGAAACACAAAGTTTAACATGGAGTAGTTTAGGTAGCCATCCAATCCAACTTAAACCATGAATCATACCATTTAAACTCGTCTTTGTGGCAAGTCGGTACGACACAGCATCTTATTTATCTTGTTATTACCATGTGATTCAATATTAGTGAACATGCTTCATGATGTTACACTATTAAAACATATAACATAACATAACCTCATTCATAACATATCATAACATTACACGCCATAACATATCATCACATACCATAACATACTATCACATTAGGCAAGTAACAACAAAGGGCCTATGCTGTAGGCGGAGTTGTACTTACTTGGTTAGCTGTGTCCTATTTCATGCGACTCCAAGCTGAGGCACAACAACAGGCTATCTCCTGTTATGTCAAAGGACATAGCATAAGGCTTCATAATTAAAACCTTAAGATGCTGGTGACCTAACCAACATCCATTCATAATTTTAGTTATATGTCCCCCCTATACTTATGATAGCTTACTTGGTTACATAAGGTAACCTTGGGTATTAATCTCAATCATACATGAATAGGGTTAGGTTATCATCCTAACCTTGGCCTATGCCTGGTTATCTATCCATAATCTTTTGGGTTTTAGATCCAAACCCAATCTTAACACCTTGTTGGGTTATCTTGAGTAACCCTCGAGGTAACCAAACTTAGTTCAATTATCCTAAGTCAACCTTGGGCTTTGGGCCCCGTCCAGTAACTCGGGTATCCTTCCCGGTTACCGTCCATCATTATCTTGTTACCGAAGAAAGATAACTTTTGAATCGAAAAACTTGTTTTTCTCTTTGCTTTGGAAAAACTTGGTTCTCTTTGTTTACAAAAACCCTAGTTTAACTTTGAAAAATTGCAATTCTTTGAGAAAGGTTTGTAAAAATTATTAACTGTTGAAAACTGCCTTTGGGACAGTTCTCACAGTCAAAACATTGGTTTTGGTGCAAAAATACAGTTTTTCTGTATTGTTTTAGAAAATCCTGTGCAGGAATTTCTTGTTTCCTGCACACTCTTTAGAAATCCGTGTCAGTATAAAAATCCATTCAGATTTTGGAAAAGTTGTCTTCACGAAAGTTGTAGCTCTCGAAAAATCCTAAAACTTTCGTGTTTTGAGAAAAATCCAGTTCTGCTTGTATTCTTGTCAGTTTTAATTTGAAACTGACCGGTCGTGTAAACTAGGTCTGGGCAGACTAGTCTCGGTTTTCTGTAAAAACAGAGGCCATTGGAGCCTCATTTTGAGAAACTGTCCGCGTTGCCCCCTAGGAAAAACCCTTCTGAACAACTCTCATGTTTTACGTTTCACCCAGTTCGGCCTTTAAAAGCCTTAAATTTCCACTTTCCCGAAACTGGCCAGTTTGGAATCCGAATTGGCAGTTACGGTTGTTAAGTCCGGTTTACGTCCTATTTCGCGCAAACTACCTCAACCGAACACGCGGGAGCCTAGATAGCAAGCATGCAGCGTATTCTATCGTCCCACATGAACAATCATGCAGCTCGAACGGGTCCATGCAAACCAAACCCAAAAAGCTCTAATCCTAGGTTTGCAAGGTTCTAACTTTTGCATCTCATTCAAACAAGCATCAATCATTCACCCTTAAGCTAGCAGCCAAGCATGCACTGCCTAGGGCAGATTTTGGACCAAGAAAATCAGGGGACACACAACCATTCACATCTAGCATGCAACCTAATATTCAATCATCATAAGCACATAAATGAACCAAACCACCCTTAAAACACCTAATCAACATATCAAACACTTAACATGCAATAAATAAACTACCAAACCAAAACCCTAATTAATCAAGCACAAACCCTAAAATTTCTAACTAGGGCAGCAATTAAAAGTGAGCTTATGCTCTTACAAACCATGCTTAAAATACATTTAAATTTCCCAAATGAAATTTAAATGAAAACTTAGGGTTTAAGGGATTTATACCTCACTTTAGGTCAAGAATTTGGCTTGGCTTTTCCTTTCTCTTTGCCTCCACCAACAACCGGCCACCTTGGCTAGTTGAGTTCCAAAATTTGCCGCCACCCTTGCTCCAACTCCGGCCACCTCTAGACTCTAAAAATCCGGCCAAAAGCTTGGATTTTTCTTCCTTTCTTCTTCCTCCCCACAACCGGCCCTTTAGCCTAAAATGGGTATCAAAATTTTTTTCCAACTTTTTCCTTGGCTCTAGGTGAAATCCGTCCACCCTATGCTCTCCCCCCCCCTTGGGTTTTGATTTTTCTCTCTTCTTTCTTGGCCTCTCAAGTTCGGTTTTTCTAGAACAAAATGGGCAAAGTTTGGCTAGCTTTTCCATTTTTTTGTGAATAATGCTCACCCCTATTTATAGGCACATGGAAACTTTTTGAAAATTGCATTTTGACCCCTAAATTTTTGAAACTTTGCCAAAAGGGCATGCTAGGTGGCCGGCCATCACCTTGTGGAACAAGCAAGAAGTTTCTAGAACAAGACACTTGTCATTCAAGGATTGGTTCATGGAATTATGATGTCATAATTCAAAAATGGGATGATGTCATAAATCAAAAGGTAGGTGATGTCATCCTAAGGCCTCGTTTGGCTACTTTTTTGAAAAAGCAGTCCAATTTAAATCCAACACAGATATTTCCAATACTGTGTTCACTAATACACAGTACAATTCAGTACTGTTTTGCTTGACTGCAGTCCAAAATTTATCTGAGTAAAAATGGACTGTAAAAATTTTCTTCTTATTTCTGAAAGTCATTAGGACTTTGATATCCAACTTAGTGTGCTTGATTTTTCTAGGGTAGTTTCATAGCTTATTCTAGCTATCTTGTCCAAAAAGACAATTTTAGCAGTATATTTCCCATACTGCTTATCCTATTACTGTACAGTCATACCCTGACTGTTTTTGGTCAACTTTGACTTTCTTAGTCAAACTTTGACCAACATGGAATCATGAAATTTTATCACGCCATTTTCCTTAAAATGCCTTATACTAGGCTCAGTAATCCATCGTTGAGTCTCGTAGCTAATTAACCGAGAACTCAAACTTGTACTGATATTCTATTCCAAACATGAGCTAGACTTAATTTTTCTTCATTCAAAGGAAATCTAGAGTCATCAAAATTCTCGGGTATTACATTTGCAAGGTCCCTAACAATTCTGGGAATCATATACATATCCCTTCACGATCTACGGAAGGTCTTAGAATTTTAAAACATACATAATCCTCCACGATCTGCGGGAGGTTGGTACGACACTTTTCTTGAACTTATCTTTCACTTCCATTAATCTCTTACTTTCTTAAGGTGAGAATGTAATTATGATTCTGATACCATGAACATACATTAAAATCTCATGATGCACATAATAATGCATTACATTTTATGCATAATTAAATTATGCTTATTATCTTTTTATCCTGGGCCCCATAGTGGTATGACACTTTTTTGAACTTATCTTTCACTTTCATTAATCTCTTCCTTAGGATGAGCATGAAATTATGTTCGTAACTCATGAGCAGATATTGCGGTTTCACACAATATAGAGGCATCATCATCAATTCAAACATATTAAGGCATAAAAATATATGCTCACAAAAGCATATCAAGCAATCATATAATCTCATTTCATAAAAGCATCATTTTTCATGTTCAATCATAAGCATAGTATTCTAAACATGCTTACATCCGTTGTTCACAGATGTGCTCACATCAACAAACAAATTTCATGCTGTAGGTGAGGTTTGTACTTACCTGGATTCCGCATATAGCATTTATCCTCGACTAATCCTCAACCTCGTTAATGCCGGTGTTGTGTCCGAGATCGTTCGATGACGTTCGGGTTCGTAAAATGATTCCTAGTTGGCGCTCAAAACAGCTTTTGATTTCGAGCCGCTGAACTTTTAATCGCCATCCTTAACCTTCGAGATTCCATCTCGCAAATCCGAAGTCGCAAACATGTCCGGAACATCGAAAATAGATCGGAAAGGCGATCTTCTAAAATTTCTCGACGAGGTCAAACAGTTGACCGCCGTTGACCGGCATTGACCGCGGCGGCAAAAGGGACAGAGATGGGCACCACTTCGATGATCTCGACGAGATGAACCCATTTCTGGTGTCGATTTCTTCAAACGGCGTTCGGTTTTCTCAAAAATATAAGAAAACATACTTGAAGATGGCGGTGGATCGGAAAATTTTCCGGCAACGATTAGAGTGGTGATGGACTGGGTTTTGTTCCTCTCAACAAGTGGAACTCAACGAAACCAACGGCTCGTAAAATAGAAGTCGGATTACACCGAAATCTTGCTTGAAAGCTTATGTGAACGAAACTTTCAAAGCATTTTTCCGGCGAACGGCGGCGAGTGATGCCGCCAAACTCCGGATATTGGATGCTCGAGTGATAGGTTGCATGGATCACCGGCGCGTGCGAAGGTGGCTGGCCGGTGATGGGATTTCCTGTGAAGGCAGCAACATGCGTGCCACAGAGAGAGAAAGGAGCGAAAAAGAAGAGAGAGAGAAAAAGAAGAAAGAGAGAGAAGGAGGTAGGTTGATAATTATCCTCCTCTTTTCTGATTCCTTCTTATCCTTATCCTTCCAATCCCCTAAACCCACTACTTTATGAGATATATATTATATATATCCGGTCATAAGTTCCTTTTTTTTTTTTTTTTTTTTACACGGCAAGTGTAGACGTGTGTGGACTGACCACACAATTACACATGTCATGTATATATATACATATATATATATATATATATATAGTTTCTTTTCTTCTCCTCATGAACCATATATATAAATATAAAAAATATGTGTGTATATATATATATACCCACATAGATATACACATACTTGCAGTCATCAGTTTGCCAAAGAAATATTTTGGCACCCTTGATTACAATAACTCCTCAAATATATATCTATATACAGATATATATTTGTTATGTGTACCTTTTGAATGATGGTATGTAATATGGCTTTTGACTTATAAATTTTACATATCAATTAAATCATTCAAGACAATAGACTCGACTGAAATTTTAAACTTGTTCATAATTCATGTCAAGAATATAATCTTTTTCTCTTGTATAACTAACTCACTTGACCGACTGTAACACTTTTCTGAATAAATTTTTACAGTTCAGAATTGTATTCTGTCACCTATAAATTGTCTTAGAGATACTTATTTATAGTGTCATCATTTTTTTTTTTAACTCATGAACTTGATAAGTTCAGCAAAAATTCGAAAAATCACTTGGCGCGAGATTACACTTATTATTATTATTATTTTTTTTAAAGGACTTTTCTTAATTTTTCACATTAATCACGTAATATGAAAAATTAATCAAACATATTAACAAATATACTGTAACATAAAAATTTTCTATTCATGGTATTATTATCATAAATAGTTAAACATTTATGTCTTGATTCATGTTCAATTCAAAAATTCGTGCATTTGACGTGATTATTAAAATTATAAATCACGTCCTCCGCTTTTTTTTTTTTTTTTTTTTTTAAATCTTAATACAGAAAATTCACGACTTTATTCCTAATTAATTTAGGAATTAACATTGTGAATTTTCCGGATATTACAATCTCCCCTTCTTATAAAATTTTCGTCCTCGAAAATTAAAACAAGTCCACTAATTGACACTCTTTTAAAGACTTCTTCATTTAAGAAAATTAAACTACTTTGAAGCCTAAAAGGCATATATCACACCCTGTCATATCATAAAACATTATCATGATATCAATATCATAGGTTACATCAATACGTACAAGTCATGCATCTCGGATCGTTTTCTAGCATAAGGGCACATAAACATGTGTTGTTTTTTTTTTTTTTTTTTTTTTTTTTTTTTAAACACATATCACCTTGATAATCGTGATAATTAATGCTTAATTGGTCATAGACATGCTCCATGGTTACTTGTCAGAATCCTGCACCGAGTTTTGCTCGGAGTTTTCATCAGAGGCATCATCTATATCGACTCCTTTCATCAACATGCAATTGTATAACAGAAGTCCAATATTCTTGTTGTCTTCTGTTATGACCAAAATTCTTGAAAGAAATGACAAATAAGCCCGATTAAAATATTTAATTTTCATCTAAAAACAATCGGGGGTTTTACAGAAACATTTTAAACATTTTCCCTACAACCAAGACACATACTATAAGTAATAATCTAATCATAGAAGCAAATCATTACTCAAGTCATGATTTGCATATCTCACTTGTATCCAAGTCAAAAATTTATTAATATAGTTTCATAGAACTTTTTAACATTTAAGAAAAGAAATTATATAATATATATATATATATATATATATATATATATCTATCTCAAACTTTCAAAATTTGGCTTGAATCTCCTTTGACCTCTTAAAAAAAATCAAGAGGCTTTTTCTTTTTTTTTTTTTTTTTGAATTTCATGAGTTAGTACTCACAGTTCTCTTTAAGAGAAAAGGTGGATGAATTTATTAATGTTTGTTTAATTCATCCATTCTTTCTCAACATGTATTACTTCTCTATATTACCGATCGAAATCATGTATTGTGAGCCATAATCATGGAACCCCTTGCATATAAATCCTACATATTAACTCATTACTTAGTTCAAATAGCTCTAAGGAATGAGAAATTGATATATCGACGTGTATCATTCTTCATCTTGTTTGGATCGTGGTCCTATGCTTGCATCAAGTGACAAAATGCTTCATCCAGCTATGTAATCGATCAATCATCAATTGATATGAAGTTGTAACTTCAAATGATATCGAAACATACATGTATCAATTTAACAAACTTAAAAATAGTTACTATTTAACTAACAGAAACTAACTTACTTGGACTGTGCAGAAGCTGAGGCAAGACAACATGAGGTAGGTTGGCAGGATACCCGCTCTGATACCAACTGTAACGACCCGACCTAATCGCGGCCGCTAATTAACTTCATAAACATAATTACTTGCGTTGACCTTAAACTTGATCCCGAAAATTTCAGAGGATTTTTTTTTTTTTTTTTTTTTTTTCTCTAGCTTAAATATTTCATAGATTACATGAAGTCTATGATCATTTTAATTTTTTTAAAGATTCAAACACAATATAAACTTTTCGAAAAGACTTGCACCTTAAAAACACTTTTTATTTTTTTTATTTTATTTTTTTATTTATAGATCTAAACTTGATAATTTCATAAGTAAAAAACTGAATCTAAAGTTTAAAGCATCAACATGTCAAACTTACATAATTAAAACTTAGTATAGGCATATCTTAAGTTTGGTTTCTTGTAAACCAAACTACTTGGTCAAATAGAGGTCTTTTCATCGTTCAAATACGTATAACCAAAAGAATAAAAATACATTTTAAAATATTAAACTTTCTTAACCTTGCTTGGTTAAAATTAAACTCAACATTCATTTCATATGGGTTCCTTAAAACCCAATTACTTGAAAATAATTATTTTAAAAGGATATAAATCTTTTAAAACTTATCATAATTTAAAAGAATTACTTATTGCGGAATTTACATTTTGATGGCGGTATCCATAACCCATGCCTCCATTGTCTCGACACAGTTCACCAGTCCATCGAATCACCGTGTTGCCTACAGCATGAACAAATATTAATGAGCTTTCGCTCAGTAAGTACAAACATAAATCTCACATAAACAAAATGCATATAAAAATGCATGATATTTTATGAATCGTACATTTATGCTTGCTTCTTGTTTCTTATTTTCTTGTTTCATACTTATTCTTACTTAACTTTTTACTTTGGGCCCCATGTGTGTACGTACCCATTGTGTATAACCACAGAAAGCTAGGGTTTGCAAGGTCCCTAACAATTCTGGGAATCATATACATATCCCTTCACGATCTACGGAAGGTCTTAGAATTTTAAAACATACATAATCCTCCACGATCTGCGGGAGGTTGGTACGACACTTTTCTTGAACTTATCTTTCACTTCCATTAATCTCTTACTTTCTTAAGGTGAGAATGTAATTATGATTCTGATACCATGAACATACATTAAAATCTCATGATGCACATAATAATGCATTACATTTTATGCATAATTAAATTATGCTTATTATCTTTTTATCCTGGGCCCCATAGTGGTATGACACTTTTTTGAACTTATCTTTCACTTTCATTAATCTCTTCCTTAGGATGAGCATGAAATTATGTTCGTAACTCATGAGCAGATATTGCGGTTTCACACAATATAGAGGCATCATCATCAATTCAAACATATTAAGGCATAAAAATATATGCTCACAAAAGCATATCAAGCAATCATATAATCTCATTTCATAAAAGCATCATTTTTCATGTTCAATCATAAGCATAGTATTCTAAACATGCTTACATCCGTTGTTCACAGATGTGCTCACATCAACAAACAAATTTCATGCTGTAGGTGAGGTTTGTACTTACCTGGATTCCGCATATAGCATTTATCCTCGACTAATCCTCAACCTCGTTAATGCCGGTGTTGTGTCCGAGATCGTTCGATGACGTTCGGGTTCGTAAAATGATTCCTAGTTGGCGCTCAAAACAGCTTTTGATTTCGAGCCGCTGAACTTTTAATCGCCATCCTTAACCTTCGAGATTCCATCTCGCAAATCCGAAGTCGCAAACATGTCCGGAACATCGAAAATAGATCGGAAAGGCGATCTTCTAAAATTTCTCGACGAGGTCAAACAGTTGACCGCCGTTGACCGGCATTGACCGCGGCGGCAAAAGGGACAGAGATGGGCACCACTTCGATGATCTCGACGAGATGAACCCATTTCTGGTGTCGATTTCTTCAAACGGCGTTCGGTTTTCTCAAAAATATAAGAAAACATACTTGAAGATGGCGGTGGATCGGAAAATTTTCCGGCAACGATTAGAGTGGTGATGGACTGGGTTTTGTTCCTCTCAACAAGTGGAACTCAACGAAACCAACGGCTCGTAAAATAGAAGTCGGATTACACCGAAATCTTGCTTGAAAGCTTATGTGAACGAAACTTTCAAAGCATTTTTCCGGCGAACGGCGGCGAGTGATGCCGCCAAACTCCGGATATTGGATGCTCGAGTGATGGGTTGCCTGGATCACCGGCGCGTGCGAAGGTGGCTGGCCGGTGATGGGATTTCCTGTGAAGGCAGCAACATGCGTGCCACAGAGAGAGAAAGGAGCGAAAAAGAAGAGAGAGAGAAAAAGAAGAAAGAGAGAGAAGGAGGTAGGTTGATAATTATCCTCCTCTTTTCTGATTCCTTCTTATCCTTATCCTTCCAATCCCCTAAACCCACTACTTTATGAGATATATATTATATATATCCGGTCATAAGTTCCTTTTTTTTTTTTTTTTTTTTACACGGCAAGTGTAGACGTGTGTGGACTGACCACACAATTACACATGTCATGTATATATATACATATATATATATATATAGTTTCTTTTCTTCTCCTCATGAACCATATATATAAATATAAAAAATATGTGTGTATATATATATATACCCACATAGATATACACATACTTGCAGTCATCAGTTTGCCAAAGAAATATTTTGGCACCCTTGATTACAATAACTCCTCAAATATATATCTATATACAGATATATATTTGTTGTGTGTACCTTTTGAATGATGGTATGTAATATGGCTTTTGACTTATAAATTTTACATATCAATTAAATCATTCAAGACAATAGACTCGACTGAAATTTTAAACTTGTTCATAATTCATGTCAAGAATATAATCTTTTTCTCTTGTATAACTAACTCACTTGACCGACTGTAACACTTTTCTGAATAAATTTTTACAGTTCAGAATTGTATTCTGTCACCTATAAATCGTCTTAGAGATACTTATTTATAGTGTCATCATTTTTTTTTTTAACTCATGAAATTGATAAGTTCAGCAAAAATTCGAAAAATCACTTGGCGCGAGATTACACTTATTATTATTATTATTTTTTTTAAAGGACTTTTCTTAATTTTTCACATTAATCACGTAATATGAAAAATTAATCAAACATATTAACAAATATACTGTAACATAAAAATTTTCTATTCATGGTATTATTATCATAAATAGTTAAACATTTATGTCTTGATTCATGTTCAATTCAAAAATTCGTGCATTTGACGTGATTATTAAAATTATAAATCACGTCCTCCGCTTTTTTTTTTTTTTTTTTTTTTTTTAAATCTTAATACAGAAAATTCACAACTTTATTCCTAATTAATTTAGGAATTAACATTGTGAATTTTCCGGATATTACAAAGGGCCTCAAATCATTTTTCCAGAAAACTGGCCAGTTTTACCCGAAAACTGGCAGTTTTGTTCTTATCTTGGTTTTACGTCCTAATACGCGCACACTACCTCAACCGTCCACAGCGGGAGCCTAATATCAGTCATGCAGCGGTTTCTAACGTTCCATATCATCATCACATAAACATTCATCAACAATCATTATATCAAACACTTAGCATGCATAATCAAGCATAAACTTAAACATACTTGGGGACATATAACTAAATCATGCTTCAATCATGTAAACCCTAGTTTCATGCAACCAAAGTATAAAACATGCATACTTGGTAAATAAAACCACCTAAACCATAAATTGAAGCACCAACCTAAAAATTCTAAGCTAGGGCATAAAAATTAAATTGAGCTTATGCTCTTACATCCAATGCTTGAAATACACTTAAATTTCTCAAATTAAAGCTCAATTTAAAAACTTAGGGTTTGAGGGTTTAGGGATAGTTACCTTGATTTATCTCAAAAATTGGCTAGGGTTTGGCTCACAAAATCTCCCACCCCCTTGGACACCTCCAAAACCGGTTGTTACTACACCAAGTGGCACCAAAATTTTGGTTGATTCCTTGGTGGCTTCTTGAACCAAAATCATGCACAACTAACCTCAATTTTTCTCACTCTCTCACCCTATCACAACCGGCCTCAAACCTTAAAAATGGGCACCAAAAATTTTCAAAAACCTTACTTGAAATCACTAGAGAAAAACCGACCACCCTAACACTAAAACCCCTTTGGTTCTCAAATTTTTTCTTTGTTCTTGCTCACACTTGGAAGTCCGGATTTTTTGAGAGAGAAAATGGCAAGAGTTTGGCTGATTTTTCCAATTTCTTGGACCAAAAACCGACCCCCCATGTGGCCTATTTATAGGTGAAAAAAATGGGTCCCTTTTGCAAATATTTTTGGTTCAACTTTTGCTCAAAAATCCTTGGAGTAAAAATAATTGCACAAAATTTTGCTAAAATGCCCTCCAAGTGGCCGGCCATTTTGGGTGCAAGGTGGCAAAAATTTTGATTTCTTTCCACCATTTTTCTTTAATCCAAAAATAATGTCATAATTCCAAACTTGGGTGATGTCATCATAAGGCCTCGTTTGGCTTGTTCCTTAATATGCAGTACACTTTTAAGCTAACACAGATATTTCCAATACTGTGTTTACTAATACATAGTACAATTTAGTACTGTTATACTGAACTGAAGTCCAAAATTTATCTGCGTATATTTGGACTGTATAAAAGTTTTTCTTTTTATTTAAAGCTATTTGGCCCTTAATACCCTATTTTAGGTGCTTGACTTTTCTATGGTGGTTTTAAATCTTAATTATACTATCTTGTCCGTAAAGATGGTTTTCGCAGTATAATTCCCATACTGCTTATCGTATCACAGTACCGTCTTATATTTGACTTCTCTGGTCAACTTTGACTTTTTCGGTCAAACTTTGACCAATATGAATTCATGAAATTTCGTCATACCTTTTTCCTTAAAAGGCCTATTATGGAGTCTCATAGCTAATTTATCGAGAACTCAACCCTATACTGATAAAATTATGAATTTTATATTGATATTCATAATTTTCATAAAATATCATATAAACACATAGTACGAACTTAGATTTCTTATATACAAGAAAATCATGAGTCCGAAAAATTTTAGTCATTACAAATAATTTGGGCCCGAATAAGTTTAGTAACCTACTCGATGACCATTTATCTTACTATGGTTACCTTATTATTTGGCCCAATTCATTTATTCCTTATTCCTTACTAAACTTGGTTTAATTAACCATTTAATAGACTGTTTGTGTAAAACCATCTAAGTCTGGAGGAATCTGCTAAAAACAGTTCCATTAATCCAATTATCAGTGTATGTGCAGGATTACCCTCTTCCTGCACTGTTTTGAAAATCCTGTACAGGAATTTCCTGTTTTCTGCACAGTTTTTAGGATCTAGGTTTTATCTTGAAATCCGTTTTGAATTTGAAAAACTTTTCTTCACAAAAGTTTTAGATCTTGAAAAATCCTACGACTTTTATTCTTTGGCCAAAGCCTAGTTCTGCCTCTAACCTACTCATTTTCTTTGTTGAACCTGCCTAGCCGTGCACAGGGTCTGGGCATGACCAGGTTCGTATTTTAGTGAAAACAGAGGCTGTTGGAGTCTTATTTTTAAAAACCGTCTGCGTTGCCCCCTAGGATTTTCCATTTTCTACAACTTTTCAGTTTTAACTTTCTCAAATTCGGCATCTAAAGGCCTCAAAATACCATTTCCAGAATACTTCCCAGTCTTGACCCGAGACTGGCAGTTTCTCTTCTAGTTGTTTCTTACGTAAATTTACGCATACACTACCTCAAACGGTTAAAACCGTGAGCCTACATCAACATGCAGCATATTACATACTGTTTTCATGGCCATACATTCATTTTTGTTCATAAAATTATTCATACAATCCCATATGGTATTCAATACCAAATTAGGGTTTTAGGGTTAAATTCTAACCCTCATTGGATCATACATCAATATCACATAATATTCATCACATACATCTTCTTGAGTGTGTGGGGACATACTACAAACACTTATTAGGCATTCATACATACCATACATATTCTAGCAATTGAAATCATAACCATATACAAAACCATAAATCAAAACCACCACCCTAATCAAGCACAAATCTAAACTATTACACAAGAATTACAATGAGCTTATGCTCTTACATACCCACATAAAATACACATAATTCTTGAACCAATCACTCAATTGAATAGCTTAAAGGTTTTTTAAAAAAATACCTTCAAACTTGGAGATTTGGTTCTAGGCCTTAAGTCAAGTTTCTCTCCCACTTGGTTCCTTCACAAAATCCGAACCTTTGCTCTTCTCTCTCTCTTTCTCTCTCTCTTTTTTTTTTTTTTTATTTCTCTCTTGAGTTTCGGCTGCTAAGGGTGAGGAGAAATTTTGCAAGAGTTTTGGTAAGATGACACAAAATGAGCCAAAAAGTCTCTCCCCCCATACCTATTTATAGGTGAAAAATATTTTTTTTTTGGATTTATTTTTATTTCTAAAATTACACATTAGCCCTTATGAGTAAAATATTTGCCCAAAGGACCATGAGGTGGCCGGCCATTCTAGTGCCTTGGAGGCCAAGTCACCTTATTTCTTTCCCTAATTTTCATAATTCTATAAATTAGGTAATTATCCAAAAGGGTGAGGTGTCCTCCCTCTTGAGCCTTGTGTGGTCTTCCTTTCAAAATGCAGTCCATTTTTATATTAATACAGATATTACAAATACTACTTTCTCTAAAAGCAGTACTGTCATATTGGATTACAGTCCAAAATTCATCTGCGTATTAATGGACCGCGTAAAAATTTTTCTTATGACTTAAAGCTACTTAGCCCTTATTGTCCTATATAATGTGCTTGATTTTTCTATAGTGGTCTTGAACCTTATTCTTAATATTTTATCTATGATGACGGTTTTTCGCAGTATAATTCTTATACTGCTTGCTACAATACAGTACCATCATATTCATACTTTTGACTTTTCTTGGTCAAACTTTGACCAACATAAAATCATAAATTTTTATTTTACCTTTTTACTCAAAGGCCTTATGCTTGGCTAAGCAATCTGTTATTGAGCCTTATAAAGTTATAAGGACTCACATAAAATCTGATAATATCAGATCAAGCATTTCGTAAATACTTACATAGTACATCATAATTCCTTTAAAAAGAAAATCATAATTTCTTAAAACATTGGTTATTACAATCTACCCCCCTTAAAAATTTTCGTCCTCGAAAATCAAAACAAGTCGGGGTAGTTCTTTCTCATGTCCTCTTCTAATTCCCATGTTGCTTCTTCAACCTTATGATTTCTCCATAGCACTTTAACCATGGGAATGGTTTTGTTTCTTAAAACTTTTTCTTCTCGGTCCAGAATCCGAACGGGCTTTTCTTCATATGTCAAGTCAGTTTGGACTTCAACTGGTTCTTGACTTAGCACATGGGAAGGGTCAGGTACATACTTCTTCAACATCGAAACGTGAAAAACGTCATGCACAGTAGCCAATTCTGGTGGCAAGGCAAGCTTATAGGCTACTTTTCCAACCCTTTCAAGGATTTCAAATGGTCCGGTATATCATGGGCTAAGCTTCTCCTTTTTACTAAACCTCATTACTCCTTTCATAGGAGCAATCTTAATGAAGACTGAATCTCCAACTTGGAACTCCAAGGGTCTTCGACGTTTGTCGGCATAATTTTTCTGTCGACTAAAAGCCACGTCGAGTCTCTGTTTGATTGTCTTGATGTCCTCAGAGGTTTTCTTGATGAAATCCGTGGTCTGAAGTTGTTTTTGCCCAACTTCTTGCCAATGAATAGGGGATCGACATTTCCTTCCATACAACGCTTCAAATAGAGCCATACCAATTGAGGCGTGATAACTATTATTATAAGAAAATTCGATCAAAGGTAGCTTTTGATCCCAGCTTCCTTTGAAATCCAAAGCACAAGATCTAAGCATATCTTCTAATGTTTGGATGGTTCGTTTTGACTGGCCATCAGTTTGGGGGTGAAAAGTTGTACTAAACTTCAATTTCAACCCCATCGCATTATGAACACTTAACCAAAATCAGGAAGGGAAACTTCCATCACGATCCGAAATGATCGATTTTGGCACTCCATGCAACTTAACAATCTGTGATACATAAATTTCGACAAGCCTTTATACCGAAAAAGTGGCTTCGATGGCAATAAAGTGGGCTGATTTGGTTAATCTATCAACAATAACCCAAATCGTATCATTCCCACTTGCAGTCCTGGGTAATCCTACTACGAAATCCATCGTAGTTTGCTCGCATTTCCATTCAGGAAACTCAATTTTCTGAAGATTTCCGCCTGGATGGTGGTGTTCAGCCTTAACTTTCTGACAAGTTAGGCATTTGGACACGAATTATGCGATCTCGTTCTTCATATTTGGCCACCAATAATTCTGCATAAGATTCTTGTACATCTTGCAAGCTCCGGGATGTACCGAGTATGGCGTCATATGCGCTTCTGACATAATCTGTTTCTTAAGAAATTCAAAGTCAGGAACACAAATCCTTTCTTTGAAATAAATTTACCCCATCCGTAGAGGTCCTGAATTCCTTATTCTTTCCATCAAAAAGTTGCACTTTTAGCAAAAAGGAATCATTCCCTTGATGTAGCTTAATGGATTCTAGGAGATCAGACTGAAGAGTCAGAACAGACAACTTTCCAGTTATCATCTCCATGTTGAAGTCAGAAATTTCCTTTTGAAGTGGCTTGGGCAGCGTTCCAATAGTCATCAGCATACCGGCTGATTTTCTACTTAAAGCATCTGCTACCCTGTTTGCTTTTCCAGGGTGGTAAAGGATCTCACAATCGTAATCGTTTACGAGTTCTAACCATCTTCGCTGCCTCATGTTGAGCTCTTTCTGAGTAAAGATATACTTGAGACTTTGATGGTCGGTATAGATTTCGCATCTATTTCCGTACAAATAATATCTCCAGATCTTTAATGTGAAAACTACCGCTGCGAGCTCTAAATCATGCGTTGGGTAATTCCTTTCATGATCCTTCAATTGTCGTGAGGCATAGGCAACCACCTTTCCTTTTTGCATCAGGACAGCCCCAAGTCCAATTTTAGAGGCGTCACTATAAATTACAAAATTCCCTTCATCTACGTCGGGAATTACTAACACTGGCGCACTTGTAAGTCTCTTCTTAAGCTCTTGGAACCCTTCTTCGCACTTCTGTGTCCATGCATATTTCTTCCCCTTTTTAGTAAGCACAGTAAGAGGGGTAGCTATCTTAGAGAAACCTTCCACAAAGCGTCGGTAGTATCCAGCTAACCCAAGAAAACTTCGTATCTCCGTAACATTCCTTGGTACGGCCCACTGACTAACCGTATCTACTTTAGCTGGATCGACATAAATTCCTTCTTTTGAAACCACATGATCTAAGAAATGAACTTTATCTAACCAAAATTCACACTTTGTGAATTTGGCATAAAGTTGATTCCTTCTTAACGTCTCCAACACCAATCTAAGGTGTTGTTCGTGCTTCTCTTTGGATCTTGAATAAATTAGTATATCATCAATGAAGAGAATAACAAACTTATCAAGATACTCCTTGAACACCCGGTTCATAAGATCCATAAAAGCGGCTGGGGCATTAGTCAACCCAAACGGCATGACTAGAAACTCATAATGTGATAACCCGAAATTTTGATGACTTGTGATTTCCTTAGATACAAAGAGAATCTAAGTCTGAACCATGTATGTAGATATGAAGCTTATAGTCAGAGTTGAATATCAGTATATATTCGAGTCCTCGGTTTATTAGCTACGAGACTTAGAAATAGTTGCTTAATTAAGCATGAGGCCTTTTGAGAAAATGGCATAATAGGAATTTATGATTTTTATTTCGGTCAAAGTTTGACCTGTTGGGATCTAAATGTGCCCTAAGGATAGAAAATCAATGTTAGGGATTTTCTGTAAATATGACATTTTGATATTAATAAGAGCAGGTTATTCATGTTTAATAAGTTGTGTCCTATTTACTTTCATTAGTTGATTGTATGGTTATTTTGAGCAAATATAAAATACTCCTTGGCTGTTGGTAATATATCGGATTACCATATGTATACGGGGTATACATAGAAGACATGGTAATTTGATAACAGTCTAAATAAATAGTCCGCAATCGATGGAATAAAATTTGGGGATCTTATTCATGATAAGATTGTAAAGGTTGTCTACTTCCTTGGAGGGATGGTTTGTCTTGACCATCGGATAGGTTCCGAGTAGAAACTTTAATGTATACCAGTATTGAGGTATGACATTGTACTGGAGCTAAAGTGTTAATTGATTCGGTTTAATAATTCCGTTTATAAGAATCAATAACACTTTGATTATCATCCTACATTAATCTTAATCCTGAAATGATTACTTGAGTTCGTATCCATGACTTATGTACTTTAATGCACTATAAGTGAGACACTGTTAATTCATGGTCAATATACTTGTGTTTTGGGTGCATGACTTATGGATGGAGAAATCAAGATTCATAGATACGGAATCCATAACTATCTTAACGATAGTAAATGTTATCTACTTAAAGGCATTATTCGGGGATTGAAAGATAGTATAACAAGATCTTGGCCATCGGTTTACTTTGTGTTCTCTGGTGGTTTATCAATTGTATGGTTTTACAATTGGTGATTCTTTCAATAGAGAATAATGGAACTTTAAGTTAAAATGATTGAAAAGGTAAAACGGAAAAAGTCCTTAATTCAATCATGGATAACATATGGGGATTAAGCAAGCGATGAATAAATGGAAGAAGCGCTGCGTAAGAGAGCTTTCGTAATACGGTACGTAAATAGGAGTTCAGCTTCAAACTTTTAGTGGAATAGTATTGAAGTTGATAATTGATGAATAATTAATCTGGGATTAATTTTTCACAATTATAGGAGTCTCTTTACATATTTCCATCGGGTCCCTCTATTAGCTCATATAGTTCCGTATAGCGTCTCGGGATTTGTTCCTAATGAGATCGGTAAATTTAAATGGAATTTAGTAATGTCTATTAAGACATGATACTCTCTAACATGCAATCCAGAAAGGATTGGACATGTGAGATTTGTGTAGACAAATAATATGATTTGTCAACATGAGATTGGTTAGTTAAATTTTGAAATAAGATTGTGTTTGAATTATTTAATTTTCGAAAACAAATTTTTCTCTCCTAATCTAAATATTGTGCACGGTTTTTAGATAGGTGGAGAGAAGAAAATTTTGTTTCAAAATTATTCAAATATATTCCTAACATTAAATTATTAATTGATTTAAATAATGGAAATTATTTGATGGATTTTTCTTTCCTTAAATTGATGTGCACGGTTTTTGTGAGGAAAGAAAATTTGAAATATTCCATTGATTTAAATTAATTAATATGGTTGATGTTGTGTGGAAAATATTTAATTCAAATAAGTGAATCATATTTAAATTCAAAAGGGTTTAAAAGGAATTTGAATCTAGATAGGACTAGGATCTTTTGACTAGGCTAGATTCTTGATTTAAAATTTGAACCACCAATCAAGATTTATCTCAAAGTGGCCGAATTTTTTGAGGATTGATTTCCTCTTGGAAAAACGTTTTTAGGTTCAATGAATCTAGTCCTAAAGTTGTATGATCTTTTGATTCAAAATTTATCCAGAAAAATAATAATTAATTATTTTTTAAAGGAGATAAATTTTGAAAAGGATTGGACTTCTATATAAAGGCTAGGAATTCTTGAAAAACTAATTTTTGGTCATTCACAAAGAGGAAAAACGTTTTTGAGAGTAAGAAGAAAAATAATTTAGGTTTCTTCCACATCATAAAATTCGGCTATCTTGTGAGAGAGAAAAAGAGAGAAAATTCCATTGAATCAAAATTGCAAGGAAGGTTAAACCGAGTGATAATTTTCATAGGAGGTTAATCGGTTCCTGTTTTGCAGTTTTGAAGAAAGAAGTTGGATAATATTCTCAACGAGGAACATCGGAATTGAGAAGGAAGGATC
The DNA here is from genome assembly GCA_038430175.1 of Ficus hirta. NCBI lineage: Eukaryota > Viridiplantae > Streptophyta > Magnoliopsida > Rosales > Moraceae > Ficus > Ficus hirta. The sequence continues at coordinate 17,144,801 of CM076585.1, read as the reverse complement.
TAGACTTCGGAAAGCAACACCGGTCACTTGGATTCATAGAACGTGTGCCCACACACACTCTGAGACGTGGAACTCGTGAATAATAGAGAAGACACGTTGGTCAAACGCTCTAGCAATTCCGGAATCCAAGAAATAAGGTACGCTTGATCATGAATTTAATTTATTGTTATATGCATCATGAGCTTCTTTTCCGAATCGGCATAAAAATTTTAAAACTTCTGCTGCGCGGTAACTCTGATATCGGATCCGATTTTTCCAACAATTGGTATCAGAGCCAACTCATGATTATGTATATAACATAAATTATTTGATCGAATAAATTTCTCTCTATGCATTAATGAAATATTTTAGAGAGTTGGCACTCTAGGTTTTATTTTGAGTATGTTAAATATATTATGAATGGATGTATGGATGAGTGAATGCTTTATATTATTTTTATAATATATGATCTTGTTCAATTTTGCCGGTCATGATTCCATAGAGGTTAGAATTTGTATCTAGATTTTTCAAATGTAATAGATGCGGTCTATTATCACCGCTAGGTCGTTCTTTCAATTCCTAGAATTTTTGTAAGCCGGAAACGGCGTAGGAATTTTTTTTATAAAATTCAGGCTACAATGGATTCGAGGAGATTGAAGATGAACGAAGGTATGTAAATTTTCAAAGGATGTGATTTTTTGTTTTTTGGAATTTTTTTAATTAAAAAATGTTTTTATTAATAAAATTAAAAACAAATAATAAATAAAATCACAGAATCTTTTTGAAAATTAAATTTTCCAATGATATGTGATCTTGATAAGTTGAAAATCAAAATTGAAAATTTAAATTTAAATTTAATAGATATTATTATGAATTTTAAAATTTTGTAATTTAAATTTGAAATTTGGAAATTTCAAAATTTTTTTTTTTGAATTCTAAAATTTAATAATCGGATTTTTTATTTAAATTTTGATATTTTGTAATTTTGATTAAAATTAAAAATCACATATAATCTTTTTTAAAATTTAAATTTAATTTTAAATTTGAAAAGATGTGACATTGGAAAAGGAAGACACATTGAAGAAGGATGCAAGGCATGGATCTACAAATGAAGGCCGATATATGTTTCGGTTAATTTTTGTAATTTTTTGCAATATTTCTTTTCTCTAGGATGGAATCATGATCCATGGCTATTTACATATTTTGCAAACCATAGATGATGTGTTGCTAGATGAATATGTTATACTATTTCGTGATGTATTGATAACATGCCATATAAACTAAGGAGTGCCACTCAATAAATATTGTTTATGCATGAAAAACAAAAACCCTAATTTAAAAAGAATGAGTGGGAGAAGGTTTTACACACTAAGACCTACGGCCTCCATCGTTGGTCCAATAGTTACGTATGGTAGTACCTACTACTCGGTTTTGACCCGGGAATTCCCTTCGGATAGGTATCTTACCTAGAGCGCACACTGATTTGGATTTCCAAAAGGATAACAATTTTGGGCATATTTTATGTTTAGATCACCCCTCGGTGGCGGATGTAAAATATGGATTCAAATTTGGAAACGATGGTTATACACTCATGCTACTTTATTTATTAACCCTCCCTCGAGGCTCTGTTATATAAAGTAGTGGCCAAATAAACGATAGTTAATATATATTTAATGGAGTTATCTCCATGGACGAATATGTATTAATCGGAAGGGATCCGTGTTCTTGGCTAGTTATTCTATGACTACCCCTCGGTAGCTTAGAAAGCAGAAACTAGGAATTATCATTGTAAGGTATGTGTTTCAAGGGTTTTACACATGAACATTTAGATTGCATATAGATCTTTTTGTTTCATTACAAAACCATATTTTATAAACTGATAGGATGTTTGCTCATACTTATTACATGTTTTCTTATTATCGATCAAAATGTCAAGCCCTTTATCTGTGATACTTACGCAAAACAAATTAACTGGCGAGAATTTTAATGACTGGAAAAGGAACTTGCTTATCGTCCTAAACTTTGAGAAACACAGTTTTGTCCTAACCCAACCTCGACCGCCAACGCCTGCGATCGATGCTCCTGATAGGGATTTTGTAGCGCTTGAGCGCTGCGACAATTCCAACCTAAGTGCTATGTGTTATATTCGGGCGAGCATGTCTAACGTGCTCCAGAAACAGCATGAAGAGCATCAAACTGCTAGGCAAATCATGGATAACCTGGAGGAAATATTTGGTGAACAAACTATTCAGGCTAAGATCGATGCTATCAAAGGTCTCATGAACTGCAGGCAGAAGGTTGGAACTCCCATCAAGGAGCACATGATGAAAGTCATGGCTTATTTGTCTGAAGCTCAGGCAAATGGGGCAGAGATCGATGCTGCAACTTAATTGGTCATGGTTTTCCAAACCTTATCCAAGGATTTCGATTTGTTTCAGGCATCCTACAACCTTAACAGGAAGGAGATGTCTTTAACGGAATTGATGAAAGAGTTGCAAGCCCTTGAAAACATTTTTAAGGGTTCTGGATCTAAGGCTGAGGCAAATGTGGCTGAACCTAGTTCGCCTGCTCCTAATCCCAAAAGGAAGAAGGAAAAGGGGAAGAACAAGGGGAACAAGCCTGTGGCGAATGCACATGTTTCTAAGAAGTCTACCAAGACTAAGAAGCGAAAGGTGGATCCCAAAAAGGCTAAGTGCTTTCACTGTGGGAAGAAAGGACATTTCAAGAAGGATTGCCGAGAATACCTGTCTATGCAAAAGCAAAAAGGTAATTTCGATATCCTGTATCTTGAGGGTTGTTTAGTGGAGGAATCTAAGGACAATTGGGTTATAGATTATGGAGCTACTAACCATGTTTGTATTTCTCTGCAGGGGTTCAAGGTAACGAGAAGTCTGCATGACGAGAACTTCACGTTAAGAACCGGTGATGGGACATTAGTGCAAGCTGAAGCAGTGGGAGAAGTGCATCTTTATTTTGATGAATTTAGGTTTATTGTTTTGAGACATTGTTTTTATGTTCCTAGTTTCAAAAGGAATCTAATTTCGGTAGCTTGTTTGATTAAAGATTCTTATTCAGTTTCTTTTAATAATAAAGTTGTTATTAGGAAAAACAATTCTCTTATCTGTAATGGATGGATGCATGGAAATCTTTATTTTATCAAACCTAAGATGCACTCACTGCTTGATACAGAATTGGAAAAGAACTCTAAAAGACATAAGTCTTCTCACTCTAACAAATCATATCTTTGGCATTTACGACTTGGTCACATAAGCCTTAACAGAATTCAAAGGATGGTAAAGGAGGAATGCCTTGACTTGTATGAGGTTGAACCTTGGCCACAGTGTGAATCCTGTTTGGAGGGCAAGATGACTAAACGGCATTTTGCTGCCAAGGATGGTCGTGTCGAGGAACTTTTAGAACTTGTGCATACGGATGTTTGTGGTCCCATGAACATAGAAGCACGAGGTGGGTATGAGTATTATATCACTTTTATTGATGATTACTCAAGGTATGGATATGTCTATTTGATGACCCGCAAAAGCGAAGCTTTTGACAAGTTCAAAGAATTTCGGACTGAAGCGGAGAAACAATTAGGCAAGTCCATTAAGACACTTTGATCGGATCGAGGTGGGGAATACCTATCGGATGAGTTCTTAGGATATTTGATAGAGAATGGGATACAATCCCAGTTTACTGCACCTGGTACTCCTCAACAGAATGGTGTAGCTGAGAGAAAGAATAGGACCCTATTGGATATGGTCCGATCTATGATGAGTTACTCCACATTACCTTTGTCATTTTGGGGGCACGCTATACAAATTGCATGCTATCTTCTGAATAACGTTCACTCCAAATCGGTTCCTAAAACTCCTTATGAGTTATGGACGAGTAGGAAACCTAATTTGAATCATATTCGAATTTGGGGTTGTCCGGCACATGTCCTGGATAAGGAAGCGAAGAAGTTGGAGTCACGATCAGAAGTGTGCTTGTTTGTTGGCTATCCAAAAGGGACTAAAGGTGGTCTGTTCTATAATCCGAAGCAAAATAAAGTCTTCATTTCTACACATGCAACATTCTTGGAGGAAAGTTACATGGAAGACTTTAAACCTCGTAGCAAAGTAGTGCTTGAGGAGATGACTTCGGGTTTGGATATTCCAAAAGTCACAGAAAACCCTGTGGAAAAACCATTAAAGAATCAACAACCACGGGAGCTTCGTCGTAGTGGGAGGATTATCAGGGAACCTAAAAGGTACATGTTCAATGGTGAAGTTTTTGAAGCAGAATCCATAGAACATGTTGATGATCTGGCTACGTACAAGGAAGCTATGGAGGATGTTGATTCTAGTTTTTGGCAAAAAGCTATGAACACCGAGATGGAATTTATGGATTCCAACAGGGTCTGCAAACTTGTAGACTTGCCCCAAGGCATAAAACCGATTGGGTGTAAGTGGGTATACAAGAGGAAGAGAGGTGTGGATGGGAAAGTGGAAACTTTCAAGGCAAGACTTGTAGCGAAGGGCTATACGCAGAAAGAAGGAATCGACTATGATAAAACCTTCTCGCCTGTAGCAATGCTCAAGTCAATCCGCATTCTTTTATCTATTGCGGCTACTCTCGATTATGAGATCTGGCAAATGGATGTCAAGACAGCTTTCTTGAATGGCTCTCTTGAAGAAGATATCTATATGATACAGCCAGACGGGTTCAAGGCAAAAGGCCAAGAAGACAAAGTATGCAAGTTGCTTAAATCCATTTATGGATTAAAGCAAGCATCTCGTTCTTGGAATATTAGGTTTGATCAAGCGATCAAAACCTATGGATTCGAACAAAACATTGATGAACCATGTGTTTATAAATGTATCAAGAACAAAAAAGTGGTTTTCCTTGTACTTTATGTGGATGATATATTGCTTATTGGAAATGATGTGGCAACATTATCATCTGTCAAAGTTTGGTTAGCCAAACAGTTTGAAATAAAGGACTTAGGAGAAGCTAGTTATGTTCTTGGTATTCAACTCTTTAGAGATAGAAAGAACAAAACGATAGCACTCTCTCAAGCTTCATACATTGATAAAGTACTTGAGAAGTTTTCTATGAAAGATTCCAAGAAAGGTGCCCAACCTTTCAGAATTGGAATCAAGCTTTCTAGAGATGACTGTCCCAAGACATCGGAAGAAAGTGAGCGTATGAAAAATGTACCTTATGCATCAGCGGTAGGTAGTCTTATGTACGCTATGTTATGCACTAGGCCTGACATTTGTTTTGCTGTTGGTATGGTAAGTCGATATCAGTCGAATCCGGGACCGAACCATTAGGCTGCGGTCAAGCATATACTTAAGTATCTACGGAGAACGAGGGACTATATGCTAGTGTATTCCGGTCAGGATCTTGTTCCTAGAGGATACACAGATTCTGATTTTCAATCAGATCAGGATTCAAGGAAATCGACTTCAGGATCTGTTTTTACCCTTGGAGGTGGTGCCGTTGTGTGGAGGAGTATTAAGCAATCTTGTATTGCTGACTCGACCATGGAAGCAGAGTATGTGGCAGCCAGTGAGGCATCAAAGGAAGCGGTATGGCTCCGCAGGTTCCTTGGTGACCTTGAGGTCGTTCCTGGTATGGATAAAGCTATGATGCTCTACTGTGACAACAGTGCAGCAGTAGCTAATACCAAGGATCCTAGGCATCATAAGAGGAGTAAGCACATTGACAGAAAGTATCACATCATCAGAGGCTTTGTTGAGAGTGGAAATGTGACGGTTTGTAAAATCGCTTCAGAGGACAATCTTGCTGACCCGTTCACGAAGACTTTGGTGGCCAGAAGATTCGAAGAACACGTTGAAGGCATGGGGATGCGTAACATGTCACATTTACTCGCTTAGGGCAAGTGGGAGATTGTTGGGATCTAAATGTGCCCTAAGGATAGAAAATCAATGTTAGGGATTTTCTGTAAATATGACATTTTGATATTAATAAGAGCAGGTTATTCATGTTTAATAAGTTGTGTCCTATTTACTTTCATTAGTTGATTGTATGGTTATTTTGAGCAAAGATAAAATACTCCTTGGCTGTTGGTAATATATCGGATTACCATATGTATACGGGGTATACATAGAAGACGTGGTAATTTGATAACAGTCTAAATAAATAGTCCGCAATCGATGGAATAAGATTTGGGGATCTTATTCATGATAAGATTGTAAAGGTTGTCTACTTCCTTGGAGGGATGGTTTGTCTTGACCATCGGATAGGTTCCGAGTAGAAACTTTAATGTATACCAGTATTGAGGTATGACATTGGACTGGACCTAAAGTGTTAATTGATTTGGTTTAATAATTCCGTTTATAAGAATCAATAACACTTTGATTATCATCCTACATTAATCTTAATCCTGAAATGATTACTTGAGTTCGTATCCATGACTTATGTACTTTAATGCACTATAGGTGAGACACTGTTAATTCATGGTCAATATACTTGTGTTTTGGGTGCATGACTTATGGATGGAGAAATCAAGATTCATAGATACGGAATCCATAACTATCTTAACGATAGTAAATGTTATCTACTTAAAGGCATTATTCGGGGATTGAAAGATAGTATAATAAGATCTTGGCCATCGGTTTACTTTGTGTTCTCTGGTGGTTTATCAATTGTATGGTTTTACAATTGGTGATTCTTTCAATAGAGAATAATGGAACTTTAAGTTAAAATGATTGAAAAGGTAAAACGGAAAAAGTCCTTAATACAATCATGGATAACATATGGGGATTAAGCAAGTGATGAATAAATGGAAGAAGCGCTGCGTAAGAGAGTTTTCGTAATACGGTATGTAAACAGGAGTTCAGCTTCAAACTTTTAGTGGAATAGTATTGAAGTTGATAATTGATGAATAATTAATCTAGGATTAATTTTTCACAATTATAGGAGCCACTTTACATATTTCCATCGGGTCCCTCTATTAGCTCATATAGTTCCGTATAGCGTCTCGGGATTTGTTCCTACTGAGGTCGGTAAATTTAAATGGAATTTAGTAATGTCTATTAAGACATGATACTCTCTAACATGCAATCCAGAAAGGATTGGACATGTGAGATTTGTGTAGACAAATAATATGATTTGTCAACATGAGATTGGTTAATTGAATTTTGAAATAAGATTGTGTTTGAATTATTTAATTTTGGAAAAAAAAATTTTCTCTCCTAATCTAAATATTGTGCACGGTTTTTAGATAGGTGGAGAGAAGAAAATTTTGTTTCAAAATTATTCAAATATATTCCTAACATTAAATTATTAATTGATTTAAATAATGGAAATTATTTGATGGATTTTTCTTTCCTTAAATAGATGTGCACGGTTTTTGTGAGGAAAGAAAATTTGAAATATTCCATTGATTTAAATTAATTAATATGGTTGATGTTGTGTGGAAAATATTTAATTCAAATAAGTGAATCATATTTAAATTCAAAAGGGTTTAAAAGGAATTTGAATCTAGATAGGACTAGGATCTTTTGACTAGGCTAGATTCTTGATTTAAAATTTGAACCACCAATCAAGATTTATCTCAAAGTGGCCGAATTTTTTGAGGATTGATTTCCTCTTGGAAAAACATTTTTAGGTTCAATGAATCTAGTCCTAAAGTTGTATGATCTTTTGATTCAAAATTTATCCAGAAAAATAATAATTAATTATTTTTTAAAGGAGATAAATTTTGAAAAGGATTGGACTTCTATATAAAGGCTAGGAATTCTTGAAAAACTAATTTTTGGTCATTCACAAAGAGGAAAAACGTTTTTGAGAGTGAGAAGAAAAATAATTTGGGTTTCTTCCACATCATAAAATTCGGCTATCTTGTGAGAGAGAAAAAGAGAGAAAATTCCATTGGATCAAAATTGTGAGAAAGGTTAAACCGAGTGATAATTTTCATAGGAGGTTAACCGGTTCCTGTTTTGCAGTTTTGAAGAAAGAAGTTGGATAATATTCTCAACAAGGAACATCGGAATTGAGAAGGAAGGATCTAGACTTCGGAAAGCAACACCGTTCACTTGGATTCATAGAACGTGTGCCCACAAACACTCTGAGACGTGGAACTCGAGAATAATACAGAAGACACGTTGGTCAAACGCTCTAGCAATTCTGGAATCCAAGAAATAAGGTACGCTTGATCATGAATTTAATTTATTGTTATATGCATCATGAGCTTCTTTTCCGAATCGGCATAAAAATTTTAAAACTTCTGCTGCGCCGTAACTCTGATATCGGATCCGATTTTTCCAACATGACCATGTTGACCTTAGGTTTGACTAAGACGGTATTGCAGGATAGTCAATAGTATAGGAATTATACTGTGGAAAATCGTCATTACGGATGAAGAAGTAAGAATAAGATATGAGATGGCTCTAGAATAATCAGGAATAATATTTAGAGCAATAAGGACTAAATAGTTTTAAGTCCTAAGAAAATCTTATACGAAGTCCAATTTTACGTAGATGAATTTTGGACCATAATCCAGTATGACAGTACTGTTTTTAGTGAAAAACAGTATTGATATTATCTGAGTTAATAAGGAAATGGACTGCATAATTATATTAATGGATTTTTGGAATCAAGTGGATAATTATGCATGAATTGGAAGCTAAGTAGTTCCACCCTAGCCGGTCACCCACAGGGACTAAAGTGCAAATATTTTGTCCTTAGGGGTCAAAGTGTAATTTTTTAGAAAAGTAAGTAATGATGATGTCATAATGATGCAAGCTTGATGATGTAAGCATGATGATGTCATGATGATGTAAGCTTGATGATGTAAGCATGATGATGTCATGATGATGTAAGATTGATAATGTAAGCAAAACTTGACCTCCAAGGCTTCCTTATGGCCGGCCACATAGGGGGGGTAATGAGCAAATATTTTGCTCTTAAACCCTAATATGCAATTTTAGAAATTATGTTTTTCACCTATAAATAGGTGAAGTTGGTTCACATTTTTGAGCACTTGGTTGAATCCAAAACTCTGCCAAAATTTCAACTCTCTCTCCCTCCCTAGAAACCGAGCCAAAGAAGAGAAAGAAAAAGAAAGAGAGTGGTCGGATTTTGGTGAAGAAAAGCAAGAGAAAAATTTCGGGTCCGAGCTTAAGAATTCACCTCCAAGATCTAGGGGTAATTATCTCAAATCCCTAAGCTTTTTATTGAAGTTTTAAGCAAAGTTTAAGTGTATTTTCAGTTTGGTTATAAGAGCTTAAGCTCACCAATTATGTTTATGTTCTAGATTGCTTGCCTACAATGTGCTTGATTTAGGTTTTAGTAAGTTTAAGTTATGGTTTAATGTATGTTTTGGATTGTATGCCCTATAAATTATGTTGTTTATGTGTGTGACCATTATATGTTTGTTATATGTCCCCATATGCTTAAGAATGAGGTTGAATGGATGATTATGGTATTAAATGCTTGTATGATGAATTAGGGTTCAAGAAAACCCTAGAAAACCAAGTTTGGTGAAAATCACCAAACTGGTTTGAGTAAATGATTGAATGTTTGAAAATGAATGAATGATCATGAGAACGTTAGATTATATGATGCATGCTTGATATAGGCTCACGGTTGTGACCGTTTGAGGTAGGGTATGCGTAATTTTACGCAAAATCGGACACATGCAAAACTGCCAGTTTTCGGGTAAAACTGGACAGTTTTCAGAAAAAGGTGATTTTGAGGCCCTTAAAGGCCGAATTTGAGAAAAGTTAAAACTACAAAGTTGTAGGAAATGGAAAATCCTAGGGGACAGCATGGAAGTTTTTAAAAAATAAGGCTCCAAAGTCCTCTGTTTTTGTGAAAACCCGAGCCTTAGTCTGCCCAGATCCTGTGCACGGCCAGCCGGATTCAACCCGGAATATGAATAAGTTAAATGCAGAATTATGTTTTAAGCATAACACGAAAGTTGCAGGATCTTTTGACATCTACAACTTTAATGGAGAAAACTTTTTCTAATTCCAAACAGATTTTAAAGTAAAACCCGATTTCCAAAACACTGCAGGAAACAGGAAATTCCTGTACAGGATTTCTAAAAAAAACAGTGCAAAAGCAGGAAATCCCTGCACATACACTGATAAATGCAATGATTTACAGTAAGATAAGATGATCCTTATCTTACGTCTTTTGTTAAAACAGGAATTAAACCTGTTGATGTGCTTTGTTGGAATGTTAAACCAAGAGCGTAGGACATCAGGTAAGTACAAACCTCACCTACAGTATGGAAAATAGTAAGCTATTTTCAAATATATGACATGTTCCATGTATGCCATGTTATGTCATGCTATGCTATGTTATGCCATGTTATGCTATGCCATGTCATGTTAAGCTATGTTAAGCCATGTTAAGACATGTTAAGCTATGTTAAGTCATGTTAAGTCATGATAAGACATGATGTATCATGTTATGCCATGATTTAGGGTTATGCCAAGTTTATGTCTCATGTGCATCATGATTAATAAGATCACAATTAAAGATTCTTAGCCTTGGAATATACAAGACTAAGACTAAACCAAGTCAAGCAAGGTATCGTACCAACCTCCCGCTAGGTGGAGGATACATGTTTTAAGTTTAAGTTTATGATTATCAACCTCTCGATAATACGTGAGGGTATAATGATAATCAACCTTCCGTTAGATCGTGAAGGGTTATGTTTATGATTTCCAGAATTGTTAAGGGCCTTGCAAACCCTGACGTTCTGAGGATTGCGCGCTTTTGGTACGTACACAAGGGGCCCATATATTAAGCAAGATAATAAGTTCAAGTCAATAATTGGTCATAAAAGATTAATAATTGTACATAATTGATTCATGCATAAGTTATACGATGTTTGTTATGTTTTTGTGAGATTATGTTTGTACTTGCTGGGCGAAAGCTCATTAGTATATTTCATACTGTAGGTAAAAAGCCTGCAGCTTAATTGGTGGGCCAAATGGACGATGCGGCGGTGAATGAAGGGCGGTGTGGGATACCACTACGCAGATTTTCCGTAAACACTTCAAATTATGAACTAGTACATGTATGATGTATGATTAAAAAAAATATGTACCATATTACGTATGTAAGGTTTCAAAAGTCTGGTTTAAAAGGTTATGTGTGGCCTTTTAATCGGCTTAACAAGTAATGGGTAGGCATGGTGAAGTTTACCCATATGGATAAATTTAATTAAGTTACGAAAAAAAAAATTTATTCTGTAATTTTCATGAAAATTCTAGTGTTAGAAACTAACAAGTATGTTAAGCAAGTATAGTAACGGCCCACGTTTACGTAGTCGGCCCTACGTAGATGGTTCGGGGCGTTACACATAATGCCCATACCGTGTTCTAAAAGCCGTCTTAAAAATATTCGTCTCCTTAATCTTGAGCTGATGGTATCCCGATCGCAGATCGACTTTCGAAAATACTATTGCTCCCTTGAGTTGATCAAAAAGATCATCAATCCTCGGAAGGGGATACTTGTTCTTGATCATAACTTTATTCAGCTCACGATAATCGATGCACATTCGCAACGATCCATCCTTTTTCTTGACGAACAAAACTGGCGCTCCCCACAGACTTTGTCGGATGAATCCCTTGTCAAGCAGTTCTTGTAACTCCACTTGAAGTTCCCTAAGCTCAGCCGGTGCCATACGATAAGGCGCTTTCGATATGGTGCAGTCCCGTTAACAATTCTATCTCAAAGGAAATTTCCCGTTTCTATGGAAGTCCGGGTAAGTCCTTTGGAAAGACATCCACGCATTCCCTTATAATGGGGACATTTTCTGGTGTTAGTTCCACCTCTTGATCTTTGTCCACCATGTTAGCTAAATATCCTTGGCATCCATTAGCTAACATCTTCCAAGCCTTTATTGCTGAGACTAGCCTAGTTGCTGAGCTCCGAGATTGGCCGTAAAAATTGAACTCTTCCTCACCATAAGGATTAAATATAACACAACGCTTTCGACAATCAATCTTAGCGTTGTACTTACTTAGGAAATCCATTCCTAAGATAACATCGAAATCTTGAAGCTTGATCACAACAAGATCCACATACAATTCTCTGCCACAAATGACTATTGGAGTGCCTTGTATCCAGTAGTCAGACAGAAAATTTTCTCCCGATGGAAGGGATATTCTAATGGGTTGTTCTAGGCTATTAACTCCTTGTCCTAATTTATAGGCAAACTCCATCGATATAAACGAGTGGGTAGCACCAGAATCAAACAGGGTAATAGCATCATGAGTGGTGACAGAAATCTGACCTGTTACCACATGCGAAGTTCCATAACGTCCCTCTCGGAACTGATAAGGTGAGGACAAAGACGTGCTAGTTGCTCAAACTTTTTCACAGCCTCAGCTACCGACAGATTACCCTGGCAAAAATTATTGAATTCGTCTTGTTGAGCTTCCATAACGTCGGTGTTGAAGTATTTCTCTTTGAATTCATCCACAAAGTCCTCCCAAGTCATTTGGGTAACATCTCGCCGGATCTGGACTGTTTCCCACCAGAGGCGAGCATCTTTCCTTAGCATAAAGGATGCGCAGAGAACTTTCTCTTGATCATCGAGCCTGAGAAAGTTCAGGATAACCTGGAGGTCAATCAACTAGTTGTCGACCTCAATCGGGTTTGTTGAACCTTCAAATTCTGGTGCCTTCATGCGCCGAAACCTGTTATATAATTCTTCCGGAGTTCGAACCAGGGGTGCTGGTGGAACAACCAAAGGTGCAACAGGTACTTCAGGGGCTATAGGGTTTTCTGGAATCACCGGGTCAGCATCAGGAATTTCCGGTGCAGCAGGCTGATTCACAGGTACTGGTGGTATTCCGGCATCAGGAGGTCCCTGATTCTGCTGGGCCAATTGAGCTCTAAGCCCACCTATCTCTTGTTGTTGGGCTAACATCATCTGTCTTAGTTCATTCATCTGGGCCGCAAGATCAACGTCTTGGTTCTGTGCCATTCTACGCTTTGGTGGCATGGTTCTACACAGAAAACTTATGAAATAAGCTTCTTATTTTAATAACTTAATGAAATCATGTCTTTTGTATAGAACCATAATCTTAATTCCATATCATAACATAATCATAACATATAGGAAGGCATAAAACTTCCCCATCATGTTCAAACGTCACCTAATTGCCACTACCAAGCTAAGGCACCACCCAACGTCATCCCCGTATCTAATATTATTCTTATGTGTGCAAAAGTTCCACAAATACAACATATAACTTCCATAATGTTGATCCAATTCTATAGTGCGAGAAGTTTTGGGCGTGACCATTGACAAGAGATGCTTACTACGCACGTAAGATCCTAACTAATTCTAAGTATAAGAAAAATAACTTAACTTACTTGGGCCGTGGCGGAAACGATGTGAGGCAAGGTGAAGTAGGCTGGCAGGATACCACTCTGATACCAAACTGTAACGCCCCAACCTACGTAGAGCTGTTACCATACATACTTGAACTTACATATAGCTTAAACTTACTTGGAGAATTGAGAATAAATTTTTTTTTTTCAAACTTACATATATAATTAGGGTTGCTCATATGGTAAACTTATCATGCATATATACTGGGATGAAAAATATACATAATTCTTACAACATACTCGAGTCTTTAAATCCTCATATTTTTGTACAACGTAACTTACTTTAAAATATATATGTATATATATAAACTTAGCAGAACTTACGGAAAAATTTGCGTAGTGGTATCCCACACCGCCCTTCACCCGCCGCATCGTCCACCTGGCCCACCAATTAAACTGCAGGCCTCTTACCTACAGTATGGAATATACCGATGAGCTTTCGCCCAGCAAGTACAAACATGATCTCACAAAACGTAACAAATATCGTGCAACTTATGCATGAATTATTTATGTACAATTATGAATCTTTTATGACCAATTATTAACTTGAACTTATTATCTTGCTTAACATGTGGGCCCCTTGTGTACGTCAGGGTTTACAATTATGAATCTTTTATGACCTCAGAACGTCAGGGTTTACAGGGCCCTTAACAATTATGGAAATCATAAACATAACCCTTCACGATCTAGCGGAAGGTTGATTATCATTATACCCTCACGTATTATCGAGAGGTTGATAATCATAAACTTAAACTTAAAACATGTATCCTCCACCTAGCGGGAGGTTGGTACGACACCTTGCTTGACTTGGTTTAGTCTTAGTCTTGTATATTCCAAGGCTAAGAATCTTTAATTGTGATCTTATTAATCATGATGCACATGAGACATAAACATGACATAACCATAAATCATGGCATAACTTGATACATCATGTCTTATCATGACTTAACATGACTTAACATAGCTTAACATGACATGGCATAGCATAACATGGCATAACATAGCATAGCATGGCATAACATAGCATAGCATGACATAACATGGCATACATGGAACATGTCATATATTTGAAAATAGCTTACTATTTTCCATACTGTAGGTGAGGTTTGTACTTACCTCGTCTACTATGTCCGCTAATGTGCCGCTCCAAGTCCGGACACAACAGCAGGTTATCTCCTGCTATAATAAAGGTCATAGGTAAGGACTAAAAATGTTGGGGGATCTATCCAACATTCATACATAACCTTAGTTATATGTTCCACATATAAGCACATGATAACTTACTTGGTTACAACAAGTAACCCTAGTGTTCAAGGTCTACCACACTTGGATTATAACTTATTAGGTTACATAGAGTAACCATTGGGCTTTGGGCCCAGTCCAATAATCTGGGTATCCTTCCCGATTATTGTTGGTCATCATCTAGTCTACCCAATTTTAAGATAATTTGAGTCTAAATTCCCTTTTGTTTTTATTTGGAAAAACTTAACATTTTATACCTCTTTTTATACAAAGACCCTTTGTTCAACTTATAAAATTTTGGGATTCTTAGAATGGGGTTTGAAAAGGTCATTAAGTGTTGGAACTGCCGTTGGAACAGTTTCCACAATTAACTTATCAGTGTTTGTGCAAGAATGCCCTTTTCTTGCACTGTTTTAGAAAATCCTATGCAGGAATTTACTGTTTCCTACATAGTTTTTAGAAATTCAGTTTTATTTAAAAATCTGGGCTGAATTTGAAAAAGTTGTCTTCATGAAAGTTTTAGATCTCGAAAAATCTATAACTTTCGTGTTTTTCACAAAACCCAGTTCGGACTCTAACCCCTTCGTTTTCTCCATTGAACTCACCTGGCCGTGCATGAAGTCTGGGCACGGTCAGTCTCGGATTTTTATAAAAACCGAGGTAGTTGGTGCCTTATTTTGGAAAACGGTCCATGCTGCCTACTAGGAAAAACCCTTCTCTACAACTTTCATGTTTTAAGTTTTCCCAAATTCGGCCTCTGAAGGCCTCAAAACCTGTTTTCCAGAAAACTGACCAGTTTGTACCCGAACTGGCAGTTTTCTTGTTTTAGGTTGGTTTTACGTCCTAATCGCGTAATCTAACTCAACCAGCCACCGCGGGAGCCTAAGATCACACATGCAGTGCTTTTCTAACGTAAGGTTTCATTAAACACATTATAAATCATATCCATGCAAACCATTATTGATTTTCGATCAACCAAAGTTTGCATGGCTCTAGGTTGCACAAACCATTCAAACTTCTAACCTAGCAACCTATCATGTCATTCTATATCATGCTTAAACATATTTGGGGACATACAACATTATCAAACATCTAGCATGCAAACCATAATAATCAAGCAAGCATAAGCATATAACCATGCAAAGTTCATAAATCAAACCACCCTTAAACCTAATCAAGCACAAAAACCTAAATTTCTAAACTTGGGCAATAATTTAAATTGAGCTTATGCTCTTACAAATTCAACTTAAAATACACCTAAATTTCAAATTGAAGCTCCATTTAAAAAGTTTAGGGTCAAGGGAGATTTACCTTATTTGAAGACCAACTTTGGCTAGGTTTGGCTCTAATTTTCTCTCCCCCCCCTTGGTCTCCTTCCAACCGGCCTTGCTCCCTCCAATGGGTACCAAAATTTTTCAACCCTTGCTTGTTGTTTCAACAAGAAAACTGACCTCCCCCTAAGTCTTTTCCCCTTGGGTTTTCAAATTTTTTCTCACTTCTCCTTTCCTCCTTATGCTCGATTTTTGAGAGAGAATTTTGGCATAGTTTGGCTAGATTTCACAATTTTTGTGAACAAAAAGTCCACCCCCCTTCCACCTATTTATAGGTGAAATTTAAATTAATTTTGGATTTATTTTTAATCCAAAATTTGCTTAGAAACCCTTGGGACAAAAATACTTGCACAAAAATTTGCACAAAAGCCCTCCATGTGGCCGGCCATATTGGTGCTAGGTGGCAAAGATTTGATTTCTTTCCACAATTTCTTTAAATCAAAGTGATGTCATAAATCCATAGTGATATGATGTCATCATCCTAAGGCCTTGTTTGGCTTGTCTCTTAATATGCAGTCCACTTTTATGCTAACACAGATATTTCCAATACTGTGCTCACTAATACACAGTACTGTTATACTATACTGCAGTCCAAAATTTATCTATGTATAGTTGGACTGTATAAAAATTTTTCTTATTATTTTTTTTTGAAGTCTTTTCGCCCTTAATATCCTACTTGGTGTGCTTGATTTTTCTATGGTGGTTTTAAATCTTATTCATGCTATTTTGTCCGTAAAGACGGTTTTCACAGTATATTTCCCATACTACTTATCATATTACAGTATAGTCATATCTTTGACCTTTCTAGTCAACCTTTGACTTTTTCGGTCAAACTTTGATCAACATAAAATCATAGAATTTTTCTTCCCTTTTTGCTCAAAGGTCACATGCTTGGCTAAGCAAACTGCTTATTGAGTCTCATAGTTAATTAAATGAGAACTCACACATTTACTGATAAATTTATGAATTTCACATTGATACTCATAATTTTCATGAAACATTACATAAACACATAGTACAAACTTAAATTTCTTATGTACAAGGAAATCATGAGTCCGTAGAAATTTTTGGTTACTACAATATCATCCACATAAAGTACAAGGAAAACCACTTTCTCGTTCTTGATACATTTATAAACACATGGTTCATCAATGTTTTGTTCGAATCCATAGGTTTTGATCGCTTGATCAAACCTAATATTCCAAGAACGAGATGCTTGCTTTAATCCATAAATAGATTTAAGCAACTTGCATACTTTGTCTTCTTGGCCTTTTGCCTTGAACCCGTCTGGTTGTATCTGTAATAACCAACTTTGTTACAAATTATGATTTTTTGTATCACAAGGAATCAAAATTTGTATTATGAATTTGCCTGATCTGAGTTATCAGAATTAGGATTTATGTATGATTGTATTCCGGTCAGATTTTGACCAGAATGATTTAAGGAATGATAGGAACTTATGATTTTATGTTGGTCAAAGTTTGACCAGAAAAGTCAAAGTATGATGGTACTGTTGTATAACAGGCAGTATAGAAATTATACTGCGAAAAAAAAAAAAACCGTCATTACGGATAGATAAGCATGTTTAAGGTACGGAATTATGATAGAAAAATCAAGCGCAATATTTAGGACATTAAGGACTTATTAGCTTTAAGTTCTAAGAAAAACCTAAACACAGTCCAGTTTTATGCAGTTAAATTCTGGACTGCAGTTTGGTATGACAGTACTGTTTTAGTTAAAAACAGTATTTGTTATATTTACACTAGTATGAAAATAGACTGTTTTTAAGAAAGAAAGCCAAACAAAACCTTAGGTGGAGGACACCTCATCACATGATAAATATGTAATATTTTGATTTTTGGAAAAAATGGGAAAGTATTACAAAAAGATAATTTTTGGCTCAAGAACTATCTAGTGGCCGGCCACCTATTGGGGGACTTTTGGGCAAATAAAATTTTTGTAGGGCTTGGAGAGCAATTTAAGGAATAAAAATAATTCGAGAAAGAAAATCAAAATTCACCTATAAATAGGTGTGATGGGGGGATTTTTTTTAGTTCATTTTATTCAAAACTCCCCCAAACTTTTGCCATTTTCTCTCCTTTCTTTCTCTCTCCTAGCCGAACCCTAAAGTAGAAAAAACCCAAGAGTGGTGGTCGGATTTTTAGTGAGGAAAAACTAGACAAAAATTTTCGGAACCCAAGCTAGTGTTGGTCTCTCCGGTTTAGAGGTAATCCTCTTAATTTCCTAAGCCTTTTTGATTCCGGTTTTGAGCCATTTAAGTGTATTTTCAGTTTTCGTTGTAAGAGCTTAAGCTCCTTAATTATGTCCTTGCTTTGCTTGGTTTGCTTAGAATGTGCTTGATTTAGGTTTTAGTAAGTTTATGCTATGATTTGGTGTATGTATTGGAATGTATGCTCTATAAATTATGTAGATGATATGTGTGACCATAAGGTGTTTGATATATGTCCCCATAGGCTTATAAATAATGTTGAATGGCTGATTGTGGTATTGAATGATTGTATGATGATTTAGGGTTCAAGAAAACCCTAGAAAACCAAGTTTGGTGAACTTCACCAAACGGGTTTCAATCAATTAATTGAATAAATGAGAATGAATGAATGAGTATGAGAACGTTAGATTATACGCTGCATGCTTGATGTAGGCTCACGGTTGCAACCATTTGAGGTAGAGTGTGCGTAATTTTTACGTAAGAACTAACCGAAACCAAAACTGCCAGTTCGGGTGAAAACTGGACAGTGATCTGGGAACGGTATTTTGAGGCCTTTAGAGGCCGAATTTGAGGAAACTCAAAACTGCAAAGTTGTAGGAAATTGAAAATTATAGGGGGCACCACTGACAGTTTTCAAAAATAAGGACCCAAAGGCCTTCGTTTTTACAAAAACCCGTGCCTAGACCACCAAGACTTATGTGCACGGCCAGGCAGATTCAACAAGGAAAAAGTATAAGTTAAATGCAGAACTGGGTTTTTACGTTTGTCGGCATTAATCCAATTATCAGTGTATGTGCAGGATTACCCTCTTCCTGCACTGTTTTGAAAATCCTGTACAGGAATTTCCTATTTTCTGCACAGTTTTTAGGATCTAGGTTTTATCTTGAAATCCGTTTTGAATTTGAAAAACTTTTCTTCACAAAAGTTTTAGATCTTGAAAATCCTACGACTTTTATTCTTTGGCCAAAGCCTAGTTCTGCCTCTAACCTACTCATTTTCTTTGTTGAACCTGCCTAGCCGTGCACAGGGTCTGGGCATGACCAGGTTCGTATTTTAGTGAAAACAGAGGCTGTTGGAGTCTTATTTTTAAAAACCGTCTGCGTTGCCCCCTAGGATTTTCCATTTTCTACAACTTTTCAGTTTTAACTTTCTCAAATTCGGCATCTAAAGGCCTCAAAATACCATTTCCAGAATACTTCCCAGTCTTGACCCGAGACTGGCAGTTTCTCTTCTAGTTGTTTCTTACGTAAATTTACGCATACACTACCTCAAACGGTTAAAACCGTGAGCCTACATCAACATGCAGCATATTACATACTGTTTTCATGGCCATACATTCATTTTTGTTCATAAAATTATTCATACAATCCCATATGGTATTCAATACCAAATTAGGGTTTTAGGGTTAAATTCTAACCCTCATTGGATCATACATCAATATCACATAATATTCATCACATACATCTTCTTGAGTGTGTGGGGACATACTACAAACACTTATTAGGCATTCATACATACCATACATATTCTAGCAATTGAAATCATAACCATATACAAAACCATAAATCAAAACCACCACCCTAATCAAGCACAAATCTAAACTATTACACAAGAATTACAATGAGCTTATGCTCTTACATACCCACATAAAATACACATAATTCTTGAACCAATCACTCAATTGAATAGCTTAAAGGTTTTTTAAAAAAATACCTTCAAACTTGGAGATTTGGTTCTAGGCCTTAAGTCAAGTTTCTCTCCCACTTGGTTCCTTCACAAAATCCGAACCTTTGCTCTTCTCTCTCTCTTTCTCTCTCTCTTTTTTTTTTTTTTATTTCTCTCTTGAGTTTCGGCTGCTAAGGGTGAGGAGAAATTTTGCAAGAGTTTTGGTAAGATGACACAAAATGAGCCAAAAAGTCTCTCCCCCCATACCTATTTATAGGTGAAAAATATTTTTTTTTTGGATTTATTTTTATTTCTAAAATTACACATTAGCCCTTATGAGTAAAATATTTGCCCAAAGGACCATGAGGTGGCCGGCCATTCTAGTGCCTTGGAGGCCAAGTCACCTTATTTCTTTCCCTAATTTTCATAATTCTATAAATTAGGTAATTATCCAAAAGGGTGAGGTGTCCTCCCTCTTGAGCCTTGTGTGGTCTTCCTTTCAAAATGCAGTCCATTTTTATATTAATACAGATATTACAAATACTACTTTCTCTAAAAGCAGTACTGTCATATTGGATTACAGTCCAAAATTCATCTGCGTATTAATGGACCGCGTAAAAATTTTTCTTATGACTTAAAGCTACTTAGCCCTTATTGTCCTATATAATGTGCTTGATTTTTCTATAGTGGTCTTGAACCTTATTCTTAATATTTTATCTATGATGACGGTTTTTCGCAGTATAATTCCTATACTGCTTGCTACAATACAGTACCATCATATTCATACTTTTGACTTTTCTTGGTCAAACTTTGACCAACATAAAATCATAAATTTTTATTTTACCTTTTTACTCAAAGGCCTTATGCTTGGCTAAGCAATCTGTTATTGAGCCTTATAAAGTTATAAGGACTCACATAAAATCTGATAATATCAGATCAAGCATTTCGTAAATACTTACATAGTACATCATAATTCCTTTAAAAAGAAAATCATAATTTCTTAAAACATTGGTTATTACAATCTACCCCCCTTAAAAATTTTCGTCCTCGAAAATCAAAACAAGTCGGGGTAGTTCTTTCTCATGTCCTCTTCTAATTCCCATGTTGCTTCTTCAACCTTATGATTTCTCCATAGCACTTTAACCATGGGAATGGTTTTGTTTCTTAAAACTTTTTCTTCTCGGTCCAGAATCCGAACGGGCTTTTCTTCATATGTCAAGTCAGTTTGGACTTCAACTGGTTCTTGACTTAGCACATGGGAAGGGTCAGGTACATACTTCTTCAACATCGAAACGTGAAAAACGTCATGCACAGTAGCCAATTCTGGTGGCAAGGCAAGCTTATAGGCTACTTTTCCAACCCTTTCAAGGATTTCAAATGGTCCGGTATATCATGGGCTAAGCTTCTCCTTTTTACTAAACCTCATTACTCCTTTCATAGGAGCAATCTTAATGAAGACTGAATCTCCAACTTGGAACTCCAAGGGTCTTCGACGTTTGTCGGCATAATTTTTCTGTCGACTAAAAGCCACGTCGAGTCTCTGTTTGATTGTCTTGATGTCCTCAGAGGTTTTCTTGATGAAATCCGTGGTCTGAAGTTGTTTTTGCCCAACTTCTTGCCAATGAATAGGGGATCGACATTTCCTTCCATACAACGCTTCAAATAGAGCCATACCAATTGAGGCGTGATAACTATTATTATAAGAAAATTCGATCAAAGGTAGCTTTTGATCCCAGCTTCCTTTGAAATCCAAAGCACAAGATCTAAGCATATCTTCTAATGTTTGGATGGTTCGTTTTGACTGGCCATCAGTTTGGGGGTGAAAAGTTGTACTAAACTTCAATTTCAACCCCATCGCATTATGAACACTTAACCAAAATCAGGAAGGGAAACTTCCATCACGATCCGAAATGATCGATTTTGGCACTCCATGCAACTTAACAATCTGTGATACATAAATTTCGACAAGCCTTTATACCGAAAAAGTGGCTTCGATGGCAATAAAGTGGGCTGATTTGGTTAATCTATCAACAATAACCCAAATCGTATCATTCCCACTTGCAGTCCTGGGTAATCCTACTACGAAATCCATCGTAGTTTGCTCGCATTTCCATTCAGGAAACTCAATTTTCTGAAGATTTCCGCCTGGATGGTGGTGTTCAGCCTTAACTTTCTGACAAGTTAGGCATTTGGACACGAATTATGCGATCTCGTTCTTCATATTTGGCCACCAATAATTCTGCATAAGATTCTTGTACATCTTGCAAGCTCCGGGATGTACCGAGTATGGCGTCATATGCGCTTCTGACATAATCTGTTTCTTAAGAAATTCAAAGTCAGGAACACAAATCCTTTCTTTGAAATAAATTTACCCCATCCGTAGAGGTCCTGAATTCCTTATTCTTTCCATCAAAAAGTTGCACTTTTAGCAAAAAGGAATCATTCCCTTGATGTAGCTTAATGGATTCTAGGAGATCAGACTGAAGAGTCAGAACAGACAACTTTCCAGTTATCATCTCCATGTTGAAGTCAGAAATTTCCTTTTGAAGTGGCTTGGGCAGCGTTCCAATAGTCATCAGCATACCGGCTGATTTTCTACTTAAAGCATCTGCTACCCTGTTTGCTTTTCCAGGGTGGTAAAGGATCTCACAATCGTAATCCTTTACGAGTTCTAACCATCTTCGCTGCCTCATGTTGAGCTCTTTCTGAGTAAAGATATACTTGAGACTTTGATGGTCGGTATAGATTTCGCATCTATTTCCGTACAAATAATATCTCCAGATCTTTAATGTGAAAACTACCGCTGCGAGCTCTAAATCATGCGTTGGGTAATTCCTTTCATGATCCTTCAATTGTCGTGAGGCATAGGCAACCACCTTTCCTTTTTGCATCAGGACAGCCCCAAGTCCAATTTTAGAGGCGTCACTATAAATTACAAAATTCCCTTCATCTACGTCGGGAATTACTAACACTGGCGCACTTGTAAGTCTCTTCTTAAGCTCTTGGAACCCTTCTTCGCACTTCTGTGTCCATGCATATTTCTTCCCCTTTTTAGTAAGCACAGTAAGAGGGGTAGCTATCTTAGAGAAACCTTCCACAAAGCGTCGGTAGTATCCAGCTAACCCAAGAAAACTTCGTATCTCCGTAACATTCCTTGGTACGGCCCACTGACTAACCGTATCTACTTTAGCTGGATCGACAGAAATTCCTTCTTTTGAAACCACATGATCTAAGAAATGAACTTTATCTAACCAAAATTCACACTTTGTGAATTTGGCATAAAGTTGATTCCTTCTTAACGTCTCCAACACCAATCTAAGGTGTTGTTCGTGCTTCTCTTTGGATCTTGAATAAATTAGTATATCATCAATGAAGAGAATAACAAACTTATCAAGATACTCCTTGAACACCCGGTTCATAAGATCCATAAAAGCGGCTGGGGCATTAGTCAACCCAAACGGCATGACTAGAAACTCATAATGTAATAACCCGAAATTTTGATGACTTGTGATTTCCTTAGATACAAAGAGAATCTAAGTCTGAACCATGTATGTAGATATGAAGCTTATAGTCAGAGTTGAATATCAGTATATATTCGAGTCCTCGGTTTATTAGCTACGAGACTTAGAAATAGTTGCTTAATTAAGCATGAGGCCTTTTGAGAAAATGGCATAATAGGAATTTATGATTTTTATTTCGGTCAAAGTTTGACCTGTTGGGATCTAAATGTGCCCTAAGGATAGAAAATCAATGTTAGGGATTTTCTGTAAATATGACATTTTGATATTAATAAGAGCAGGTTATTCATGTTTAATAAGTTGTGTCCTATTTACTTTCATTAGTTGATTGTATGGTTATTTTGAGCAAATATAAAATACTCCTTGGCTGTTGGTAATATATCGGATTACCATATGTATACGGGGTATACATAGAAGACATGGTAATTTGATAACAGTCTAAATAAATAGTCCGCAATCGATGGAATAAGATTTGGGGATCTTATTCATGATAAGATTGTAAAGGTTGTCTACTTCCTTGGAGGGATGGTTTGTCTTGACCATCGGATAGGTTCCGAGTAGAAACTTTAATGTATACCAGTATTGAGGTATGACATTGTACTGGAGCTAAAGTGTTAATTGATTCGGTTTAATAATTCCGTTTATAAGAATCAATAACACTTTGATTATCATCCTACATTAATCTTAATCCTGAAATGATTACTTGAGTTCGTATCCATGACTTATGTACTTTAATGCACTATAAGTGAGACACTGTTAATTCATGGTCAATATACTTGTGTTTTGGGTGCATGACTTATGGATGGAGAAATCAAGATTCATAGATACGGAATCCATAACTATCTTAACGATAGTAAATGTTATCTACTTAAAGGCATTATTCGGGGATTGAAAGATAGTATAACAAGATCTTGGCCATCGGTTTACTTTGTGTTCTCTGGTGGTTTATCAATTGTATGGTTTTACAATTGGTGATTCTTTCAATAGAGAATAATGGAACTTTAAGTTAAAATGATTGAAAAGGTAAAACGGAAAAAGTCCTTAATTCAATCATGGATAACATATGGGGATTAAGCAAGCGATGAATAAATGGAAGAAGCGCTGCGTAAGAGAGCTTTCGTAATACGGTACGTAAATAGGAGTTCAGCTTCAAACTTTTAGTGGAATAGTAGTGAAGTTGATAATTGATGAATAATTAATCTGGGATTAATTTTTCACAATTATAGGAGTCTCTTTACATATTTCCATCGGGTCCCTCTATTAGCTCATATAGTTCCGTATAGCGTCTCGGGATTTGTTCCTAATGAGATCGGTAAATTTAAATGGAATTTAGTAATGTCTATTAAGACATGATACTCTCTAACATGCAATCCAGAAAGGATTGGACATGTGAGATTTGTGTAGACAAATAATATGATTTGTCAACATGAGATTGGTTAGTTAAATTTTGAAATAAGATTGTGTTTGAATTATTTAATTTTCGAAAACAAATTTTTCTCTCCTAATCTAAATATTGTGCACGGTTTTTAGATAGGTGGAGAGAAGAAAATTTTGTTTCAAAATTATTCAAATATATTCCTAACATTAAATTATTAATTGATTTAAATAATGGAAATTATTTGATGGATTTTTCTTTCCTTAAATTGATGTGCACGGTTTTTGTGAGGAAAGAAAATTTGAAATATTCCATTGATTTAAATTAATTAATATGGTTGATGTTGTGTGGAAAATATTTAATTCAAATAAGTGAATCATATTTAAATTCAAAAGGGTTTAAAAGGAATTTGAATCTAGATAGGACTAGGATCTTTTGACTAGGCTAGATTCTTGATTTAAAATTTGAACCACCAATCAAGATTTATCTCAAAGTGGCCGAATTTTTTGAGGATTGATTTCCTCTTGGAAAAACGTTTTTAGGTTCAATGAATCTAGTCCTAAAGTTGTATGATCTTTTGATTCAAAATTTATCCAGAAAAATAATAATTAATTATTTTTTAAAGGAGATAAATTTTGAAAAGGATTGGACTTCTATATAAAGGCTAGGAATTCTTGAAAAACTAATTTTTGGTCATTCACAAAGAGGAAAAACGTTTTTGAGAGTAAGAAGAAAAATAATTTAGGTTTCTTCCACATCATAAAATTCGGCTATCTTGTGAGAGAGAAAAAGAGAGAAAATTCCATTGAATCAAAATTGCAAGGAAGGTTAAACCGAGTGATAATTTTCATAGGAGGTTAATCGGTTCCTGTTTTGCAGTTTTGAAGAAAGAAGTTGGATAATATTCTCAACGAGGAACATCGGAATTGAGAAGGAAGGATCTAGACTTCGGAAAGCAACACCGGTCACTTGGATTCATAGAACGTGTGCCCACACACACTCTGAGACGTGGAACTCGTGAATAATAGAGAAGACACGTTGGTCAAACGCTCTAGCAATTCCGGAATCCAAGAAATAAGGTACGCTTGATCATGAATTTAATTTATTGTTATATGCATCATGAGCTTCTTTTCCGAATCGGCATAAAAATTTTAAAACTTCTGCTGCGCCGTAACTCTGATATCGGATCCGATTTTTCCAACAATTGGTATCAGAGCCAACTCATGATTATGTATATAACATAAATTATTTGATCGAATAAATTTCTCTCTATGCATTAATGAAATATTTTAGAGAGTTGGCACTCTAGGTTTTATTTTGAGTATGTTAAATATATTATGAATGGATGTATGGATGAGTGAATGCTTTATATTATTTTTATAATATATGATCTTGTTCAATTTTGCCGGTCATGATTCCATAGAGGTTAGAATTTGTATCTAGATTTTTCAAATGTAATAGATGCGGTCTATTATCACCGCTAGGTCGTTCTTTCAATTCCTAGAATTTTTGTAAGCCGGAAACGGCGTAGGAATTTTTTTTGTAAAATTCAGGCTACAATGGATTCGAGGAGATTGAAGATGAACGAAGGTATGTAAATTTTCAAAGGATGTGATTTTTTGTTTTTTGGAATTTTTTTAATTAAAAAATGTTTTTATTAATAAAATTAAAAACAAATAATAAATAAAATCACAGAATCTTTTTGAAAATTAAATTTTCCAATGATATGTGATCTTGATAAGTTGAAAATCAAAATTGAAAATTTAAATTTAAATTTAATAGATATTATTATGAATTTTAAAATTTTGTAATTTAAATTTGAAATTTGGAAATTTCAAAATTTTTTTTTTTGAATTCTAAAATTTAATAATCGGATTTTTTATTTAAATTTTGATATTTTGTAATTTTGATTAAAATTAAAAATCACATATAATCTTTTTTAAAATTTAAATTTAATTTTAAATTTGAAAAGATGTGACATTGGAAAAGGAAGACACATTGAAGAAGGATGCAAGGCATGGATCTACAAATGAAGGCCGATATATGTTTCGGTTAATTTTTGTAATTTTTTGCAATATTTCTTTTCTCTAGGATGGAATCATGATCCATGGCTATTTACATATTTTGCAAACCATAGATGATGTGTTGCTAGATGAATATGTTATACTATTTCGTGATGTATTGATAACATGCCATATAAACTAAGGAGTGCCACTCAATAAATATTGTTTATGCATGAAAAACAAAAACCCTAATTTAAAAAGAATGAGTGGGAGAAGGTTTTACACACTAAGACCTACGGCCTCCATCGTTGGTCCAATAGTTACGTATGGTAGTACCTACTACTCGGTTTTGACCCGGGAATTCCCTTCGGATAGGTATCTTACCTAGAGCGCACACTGATTTGGATTTCCGAAAGGATAACAATTTTGGGCATATTTTATGTTTAGATCACCCCTCGGTGGCGGATGTAAAATATGGATTCAAATTTGGAAACGATGGTTATACACTCATGCTACTTTATTTATTAACCCTCCCTCGAGGCTCTGTTATATAGTAGTGGCCAAATAAACGATAGTTAATATATATTTAATGGAGTTATCTCCATGGACGAATATGTATTAATCGGAAGGGATCCGTGTTCTTGGCTAGTTATTCTATGACTACCCCTCGGTAGCTTAGAAAGCAGAAACTAGGAATTATCATTGTAAGGTATGTGTTTCAAGGGTTTTACACATGAACATTTAGATTGCATATAGATCTTTTTGTTTCATTACAAAACCATATTTTATAAACTGATAGGATGTTTGCTCATACTTATTACATGTTTTCTTATTATCGATCAAAATGTCAAGCCCTTTATCTGTGATACTTACGCAAAACAAATTAACTGGCGAGAATTTTAATGACTGGAAAAGGAACTTGCTTATCGTCCTAAACTTTGAGAAACACAGTTTTGTCCTAACCCAACCTCGACCGCCAACGCCTGCGATCGATGCTCCTGATAGGGATTTTGTAGCGCTTGAGCGCTGCGACAATTCCAACCTAAGTGCTATGTGTTATATTCGGGCGAGCATGTCTAACGTGCTCCAGAAACAGTATGAAGAGCATCAAACTGCTAGGCAAATCATGGATAACCTGGAGGAAATATTTGGTGAACAAACTATTCAGGCTAAGATCGATGCTATCAAAGGTCTCATGAACTGCAGGCAGAAGGTTGGAACTCCCATCAAGGAGCACATGATGAAAGTCATGGCTTATTTGTCTGAAGCTCAGGCAAATGGGGCAGAGATCGATGCTGCAACTTAATTGGTCATGGTTTTCCAAACCTTATCCAAGGATTTCGATTTGTTTCAGGCATCCTACAACCTTAACAGGAAGGAGATGTCTTTAACGGAATTGATGAAAGAGTTGCAAGCCCTTGAAAACATTTTTAAGGGTTCTGGATCTAAGGCTGAGGCAAATGTGGCTGAACCTAGTTCGCCTGCTCCTAATCCCAAAAGGAAGAAGGAAAAGGGGAAGAACAAGGGGAACAAGCCTGTGGCGAATGCACATGTTTCTAAGAAGTCTACCAAGACTAAGAAGCGAAAGGTGGATCCCAAAAAGGCTAAGTGCTTTCACTGTGGGAAGAAAGGACATTTCAAGAAGGATTGCCGAGAATACCTGTCTATGCAAAAGCAAAAAGGTAATTTCGATATCCTGTATCTTGAGGGTTGTTTAGTGGAGGAATCTAAGGACAATTGGGTTATAGATTATGGAGCTACTAACCATGTTTGTATTTCTCTGCAGGGGTTCAAGGTAACGAGAAGTCTGCATGACGAGAACTTCACGTTAAGAACCGGTGATGGGACATTAGTGCAAGCTGAAGCAGTGGGAGAAGTGCATCTTTATTTTGATGAATTTAGGTTTATTGTTTTGAGACATTGTTTTTATGTTCCTAGTTTCAAAAGGAATCTAATTTCGGTAGCTTGTTTGATTAAAGATTCTTATTCAGTTTCTTTTAATAATAAAGTTGTTATTAGGAAAAACAATTCTCTTATCTGTAATGGATGGATGCATGGAAATCTTTATTTTATCAAACCTAAGATGCACTCACTGCTTGATACAGAATTGGAAAAGAACTCTAAAAGACATAAGTCTTCTCACTCTAACAAATCATATCTTTGGCATTTACGACTTGGTCACATAAGCCTTAACAGAATTCAAAGGATGGTAAAGGAGGAATGCCTTGACTTGTATGAGGTTGAACCTTGGCCACAGTGTGAATCCTGTTTGGAGGGCAAGATGACTAAACGGCATTTTGCTGCCAAGGATGGTCGTGTCGAGGAACTTTTAGAACTTGTGCATACGGATGTTTGTGGTCCCATGAACATAGAAGCACGAGGTGGGTATGAGTATTATATCACTTTTATTGATGATTACTCAAGGTATGGATATGTCTATTTGATGACCCGCAAAAGCGAAGCTTTTGACAAGTTCAAAGAATTTCGGGCTGAAGCGGAGAAACAATTAGGCAAGTCCATTAAGACACTTTGATCGGATCGAGGTGGGGAATACCTATCGGATGAGTTCTTAGGATATTTGATAGAGAATGGGATACAATCCCAGTTTACTGCACCTGGTACTCCTCAACAGAATGGTGTAGCTGAGAGAAAGAATAGGACCCTATTGGATATGGTCCGATCTATGATGAGTTACTCCACATTACCTTTGTCATTTTGGGGGCACGCTATACAAATTGCATGCTATCTTCTGAATAACGTTCACTCCAAATCGGTTCCTAAAACTCCTTATGAGTTATGGACGAGTAGGAAACCTAATTTGAATCATATTCGAATTTGGGGTTGTCCGGCACATGTCCTGGATAAGGAAGCGAAGAAGTTGGAGTCACGATCAGAAGTGTGCTTATTTGTTGGCTATCCAAAAGGCACTAAAGGTGGTCTGTTCTATAATCCGAAGCAAAATAAAGTCTTCATTTCTACACATGCAACATTCTTGGAGGAAAGTTACATGGAAGACTTTAAACCTCGTAGCAAAGTAGTGCTTGAGGAGATGACTTCGGGTTTGGATATTCCAAAAGTCACAGAAAACCCTGTGGAAAAACCATTAAAGAATCAACAACCACGGGAGCTTCGTCGTAGTGGGAGGATTATCAGGGAACCTAAAAGGTACATGTTCAATGGTGAAGTTTTTGAAGCAGAATCCATAGAACATGTTGATGATCTGGCTACGTACAAGGAAGCTATGGAGGATGTTGATTCTAGTTTTTGGCAAAAAGCTATGAACACCGAGATGGAATTTATGGATTCCAACAGGGTCTGCAAACTTGTAGACTTGCCCCAAGGCATAAAACCGATTGGGTGTAAGTGGGTATACAAGAGGAAGAGAGGTGTGGATGGGAAAGTGGAAACTTTCAAGGCAAGACTTGTAGCGAAGGGCTATACGCAGAAAGAAGGAATCGACTATGATAAAACCTTCTCGCCTGTAGCAATGCTCAAGTCAATCCGCATTCTTTTATCTATTGCGGCTACTCTCGATTATGAGATCTGGCAAATGGATGTCAAGACAGCTTTCTTGAATGGCTCTCTTGAAGAAGATATCTATATGATACAGCCAGACGGGTTCAAGGCAAAAGGCCAAGAAGACAAAGTATGCAAGTTGCTTAAATCCATTTATGGATTAAAGCAAGCATCTCGTTCTTGGAATATTAGGTTTGATCAAGCGATCAAAACCTATGGATTCGAACAAAACATTGATGAACCATGTGTTTATAAATGTATCAAGAACAAAAAAGTGGTTTTCCTTGTACTTTATGTGGATGATATATTGCTTATTGGAAATGATGTGGCAACATTATCATCTGTCAAAGTTTGGTTAGCCAAACAGTTTGAAATAAAGGACTTAGGAGAAGCTAGTTATGTTCTTGGTATTCAACTCTTTAGAGATAGAAAGAACAAAACGATAGCACTCTCTCAAGCTTCATACATTGATAAAGTACTTGAGAAGTTTTCTATGAAAGATTCCAAGAAAGGTGCCCAACCTTTCAGAATTGGAATCAAGCTTTCTAGAGATGACTGTCCCAAGACATCGGAAGAAAGTGAGCGTATGAAAAATGTACCTTATGCATCAGCGGTAGGTAGTCTTATGTACGCTATGTTATACACTAGGCCTGACATTTGTTTTGCGGTTGGTATGGTAAGTCGATATCAGTCGAATCCGGGACCGAACCATTAGGCTGCGGTCAAGCATATACTTAAGTATCTACGGAGAACGAGGGACTATATGCTAGTGTATTCCGGTCAGGATCTTGTTCCTAGAGGATACACAGATTCTGATTTTCAATCAGATCAGGATTCAAGGAAATCGACTTCAGGATCTGTTTTTACCCTTGGAGGTGGTGCCGTTGTGTGGAGGAGTATTAAGCAATCTTGTATTGCTGACTCGACCATGGAAGCAGAGTATGTGGCAGCCAGTGAGGCATCAAAGGAAGCGGTATGGCTCCGCAGGTTCCTTGGTGACCTTGAGGTCGTTCCTGGTATGGATAAAGCTATGATGCTCTACTGTGACAACAGTGCAGCAGTAGCTAATACCAAGGATCCTAGGCATCATAAGAGGAGTAAGCACATTGACAGAAAGTATCACATCATCAGAGGCTTTGTTGAGAGTGGAAATGTGACGGTTTGTAAAATCGCTTCAGAGGACAATCTTGCTGACCCGTTCACGAAGACTTTGGTGGCCAGAAGATTCGAAGAACACGTTGAAGGCATGGGGATGCGTAATATGTCACATTTACTCGCTTAGGGCAAGTGGGAGATTGTTGGGATCTAAATGTGCCCTAAGGATAGAAAATCAATGTTAGGGATTTTCTGTAAATATGACATTTTGATATTAATAAGAGCAGGTTATTCATGTTTAATAAGTTGTGTCCTATTTACTTTCATTAGTTGATTGTATGGTTATTTTGAGCAAAGATAAAATACTCCTTGGCTGTTGGTAATATATCGGATTACCATATGTATACGGGGTATACATAGAAGACGTGGTAATTTGATAACAGTCTAAATAAATAGTCCGCAATCGATGGAATAAGATTTGGGGATCTTATTCATGATAAGATTGTAAAGGTTGTCTACTTCCTTGGAGGGATGGTTTGTCTTGACCATCGGATAGGTTCCGAGTAGAAACTTTAATGTATACCAGTATTGAGGTATGACATTGGACTGGACCTAAAGTGTTAATTGATTTGGTTTAATAATTCCGTTTATAAGAATCAATAACACTTTGATTATCATCCTACATTAATCTTAATCCTGAAATGATTACTTGAGTTCGTATCCATGACTTATGTACTTTAATGCACTATAGGTGAGACACTGTTAATTCATGGTCAATATACTTGTGTTTTGGGTGCATGACTTATGGATGGAGAAATCAAGATTCATAGATACGGAATCCATAACTATCTTAACGATAGTAAATGTTATCTACTTAAAGGCATTATTCGGGGATTGAAAGATAGTATAATAAGATCTTGGCCATCGGTTTACTTTGTGTTCTCTGGTGGTTTATCAATTGTATGGTTTTACAATTGGTGATTCTTTCAATAGAGAATAATGGAACTTTAAGTTAAAATGATTGAAAAGGTAAAACGGAAAAAGTCCTTAATACAATCATGGATAACATATGGGGATTAAGCAAGTGATGAATAAATGGAAGAAGCACTGCGTAAGAGAGTTTTCGTAATACGGTATGTAAACAGGAGTTCAGCTTCAAACTTTTAGTGGAATAGTATTGAAGTTGATAATTGATGAATAATTAATCTAGGATTAATTTTTCACAATTATAGGAGCCACTTTACATATTTCCATCGGGTCCCTCTATTAGCTCATATAGTTCCGTATAGCGTCTCGGGATTTGTTCCTAATGAGGTCGGTAAATTTAAATGGAATTTAGTAATGTCTATTAAGACATGATACTCTCTAACATGCAATCCAGAAAGGATTGGACATGTGAGATTTGTGTAGACAAATAATATGATTTGTCAACATGAGATTGGTTAATTGAATTTTGAAATAAGATTGTGTTTGAATTATTTAATTTTGGAAAAAAAAATTTTCTCTCCTAATCTAAATATTGTGCACGGTTTTTAGATAGGTGGAGAGAAGAAAATTTTGTTTCAAAATTATTCAAATATATTCCTAACATTAAATTATTAATTGATTTAAATAATGGAAATTATTTGATGGATTTTTCTTTCCTTAAATTGATGTGCACGGTTTTTGTGAGGAAAGAAAATTTGAAATATTCCATTGATTTAAATTAATTAATATGGTTGATGTTGTGTGGAAAATATTTAATTCAAATAAGTGAATCATATTTAAATTCAAAAGGGTTTAAAAGGAATTTGAATCTAGATAGGACTAGGATCTTTTGACTAGGCTAGATTCTTGATTTAAAATTTGAACCACCAATCAAGATTTATCTCAAAGTGGCCGAATTTTTTGAGGATTGATTTCCTCTTGGAAAAACGTTTTTAGGTTCAATGAATCTAGTCCTAAAGTTGTATGATCTTTTGATTCAAAATTTATCCAGAAAAATAATAATTAATTATTTTTTAAAGGAGATAAATTTTGAAAAGGATTGGACTTCTATATAAAGGCTAGGAATTCTTGAAAAACTAATTTTTGGTCATTCACAAAGAGGAAAAACGTTTTTGAGAGTGAGAAGAAAAATAATTTGGGTTTCTTCCACATCATAAAATTCGGCTATCTTGTGAGAGAGAAAAAGAGAGAAAATTCCATTGGATCAAAATTGTGAGAAAGGTTAAACCGAGTGATAATTTTCATAGGAGGTTAACCGGTTCCTGTTTTGCAGTTTTGAAGAAAGAAGTTGGATAATATTCTCAACAAGGAACATCGGAATTGAGAAGGAAGGATCTAGACTTCGGAAAGCAACACCGTTCACTTGGATTCATAGAACGTGTGCCCACAAACACTCTGAGACGTGGAACTCGAGAATAATATAGAAGACACGTTGGTCAAACGCTCTAGCAATTCTGGAATCCAAGAAATAAGGTACGCTTGATCATGAATTTAATTTATTGTTATATGCATCATGAGCTTCTTTTCCGAATCGGCATAAAAATTTTAAAACTTCTGCTGCGCCGTAACTCTGATATCGGATCCGATTTTTCCAACATGACCATGTTGACCTTAGGTTTGACTAAGACGGTATTGCAGGATAGTCAATAGTATAGGAATTATACTGTGAAAAATCGTCATTACGGATGAAGAAGTAAGAATAAGATATGAGATGGCTCTAGAATAATCAGGAATAATATTTAGAGCAATAAGGACTAAATAGTTTTAAGTCCTAAGAAAATCTTATACGAAGTCCAATTTTACGTAGATGAATTTTGGACCATAATCCAGTATGACAGTACTGTTTTTAGTGAAAAACAGTATTGATATTATCTGAGTTAATAAGGAAATGGACTGCATAATTATATTAATGGATTTTTGGAATCAAGTGGATAATTATGCATGAATTGGAAGCTAAGTAGTTCCACCCTAGCCGGTCACCCACAGGGACTAAAGTGCAAATATTTTGTCCTTAGGGGTCAAAGTGTAATTTTTTAGAAAAGTAAGTAATGATGATGTCATAATGATGCAAGCTTGATGATGTAAGCATGATGATGTCATGATGATGTAAGATTGATAATGTAAGCAAAACTTGACCTCCAAGGCTTCCTTATGGCCGGCCACATAGGGGGGGTAATGAGCAAATATTTTGCTCTTAAACCCTAATATGCAATTTTAGAAATTATGTTTTTCACCTATAAATAGGTGAAGTTGGTTCACATTTTTGAGCACTTGGTTGAATCCAAAACTCTGCCAAAATTTCAACTCTCTCTCCCTCCCTAGAAACCGAGCCAAAGAAGAGAAAGAAAAAGAAAGAGAGTGGTCGGATTTTGGTGAAGAAAAGCAAGAGAAAAATTTCGGGTCCGAGCTTAAGAATTCACCTCCAAGATCTAGGGGTAATTATCTCAAATCCCTAAGCTTTTTATTGAAGTTTTAAGCAAAGTTTAAGTGTATTTTCAGTTTGGTTATAAGAGCTTAAGCTCACCAATTATGTTTATGTTCTAGATTGCTTGCCTACAATGTGCTTGATTTAGGTTTTAGTAAGTTTAAGTTATGGTTTAATGTATGTTTTGGATTGTATGCCCTATAAATTATGTTGTTTATGTGTGTGACCATTATATGTTTGTTATATGTCCCCATATGCTTAAGAATGAGGTTGAATGGATGATTATGGTATTAAATGCTTGTATGATGAATTAGGGTTCAAGAAAACCCTAGAAAACCAAGTTTGGTGAAAATCACCAAACTGGTTTGAGTAAATGATTGAATGTTTGAAAATGAATGAATGATCATGAGAACGTTAGATTATATGATGCATGCTTGATATAGGCTCACGGTTGTGACCGTTTGAGGTAGGGTATGCGTAATTTTACGCAAAATCGGACACATGCAAAACTGCCAGTTTTCGGGTAAAACTGGACAGTTTTCAGAAAAAGGTGATTTTGAGGCCCTTAAAGGCCGAATTTGAGAAAAGTTAAAACTACAAAGTTGTAGGAAATGGAAAATCCTAGGGGACAGCATGGAAGTTTTTAAAAAATAAGGCTCCAAAGTCCTCTGTTTTTGTGAAAACCCGAGCCTTAGTCTGCCCAGATCCTGTGCACGGCCAGCCGGATTCAACCCGGAATATGAATAAGTTAAATGCAGAATTATGTTTTAAGCATAACACGAAAGTTGCAGGATCTTTTGACATCTACAACTTTAATGGAGAAAACTTTTTCTAATTCCAAACAGATTTTAAAGTAAAACCCGATTTCCAAAACACTGCAGGAAACAGGAAATTCCTGTACAGGATTTCTAAAAAAAACAGTGCAAAAGCAGGAAATCCCTGCACATACACTGATAAATGCAATGATTTACAGTAAGATAAGATGATCCTTATCTTACGTCTTTTGTTAAAACAGGAATTAAACCTGTTGATGTACTTTGTTGGAATGTTAAACCAAGAGCGTAGGACATCAGGTAAGTACAAACCTTACCTACAGTATGGAAAATAGTAAGCTATTTTCAAATATATGACATGTTCCATGTATGCCATGTTATGTCATGCTATGCTATGTTATGCCATGTTATGCTATGCCATGTCATGTTAAGCTATGTTAAGCCATGTTAAGACATGTTAAGCTATGTTAAGTCATGTTAAGTCATGATAAGACATGATGTATCATGTTATGCCATGATTTAGGGTTATGCCATGTTTATGTCTCATGTGCATCATGATTAATAAGATCACAATTAAAGATTCTTAGCCTTGGAATATACAAGACTAAGACTAAACCAAGTCAAGCAAGGTATCGTACCAACCTCCCGCTAGGTGGAGGATACATGTTTTAAGTTTAAGTTTATGATTATCAACCTCTCGATAATACGTGAGGGTATAATGATAATCAACCTTCCGCTAGATCGTGAAGGGTTATGTTTATGATTTCCAGAATTGTTAAGGGCCTTGCAAACCCTGACGTTCTGAGGATTGCGCGCTTTTGGTACGTACACAAGGGGCCCATATATTAAGCAAGATAATAAGTTCAAGTCAATAATTGGTCATAAAAGATTAATAATTGTACATAATTGATTCATGCATAAGTTATACGATGTTTGTTATGTTTTTGTGAGATTATGTTTGTACTTGCTGGGCGAAAGCTCATTAGTATATTTCATACTGTAGGTAAAAAGCCTGCAGCTTAATTGGTGGGCCAAATGGACGATGCGGCGGTGAATGAAGGGCGGTGTGGGATACCACTACGCAGATTTTCCGTAAACACTTCAAATTATGAACTAGTACATGTATGATGTATGATTAAAAAAAATATGTACCATATTACGTATGTAAGGTTTCAAAAGTCTGGTTTAAAAGGTTATGTGTGGCCTTTTAATCGGCTTAACGAGTAATGGGTAGGCATGGTGAAGTTTACCCATATGGATAAATTTAATTAAGTTACGAAAAAAAAAATTTATTCTGTAATTTTCATGAAAATTCTAGTGTTAGAAACTAACAAGTATGTTAAGCAAGTATAGTAACGGCCCACGTTTACGTAGTCGGCCCTACGTAGATGGTTCGGGGCGTTACACATAATGCCCATACCGTGTTCTAAAAGCCGTCTTAAAAATATCCGTCTCCTTAATCTTGAGCTGATGGTATCCCGATCGCAGATCGACTTTCGAAAATACTATTGCTCCCTTGAGTTGATCAAAAAGATCATCAATCCTCGGAAGGGGATACTTGTTCTTGATCATAACTTTATTCAGCTCACGATAATCGATGCACATTCGCAACGATCCATCCTTTTTCTTGACGAACAAAACTGGCGCTCCCCACAGACTTTGTCGGATGAATCCCTTGTCAAGCAGTTCTTGTAACTGCACTTGAAGTTCCCTAAGCTCAGCCGGTGCCATACGATAAGGCGCTTTCGATATGGTGCAGTCCCGTTAACAATTCTATCTCAAAGGAAATTTCCCGTTTCTATGGAAGTCCGGGTAAGTCCTTTGGAAAGACATCCACGCATTCCCTTATAATGGGGACATTTTCTGGTGTTAGTTCCACCTCTTGATCTTTGTCCACCATGTTAGCTAAATATCCTTGGCATCCATTAGCTAACATCTTCCAAGCCTTTATTGCTGAGACTAGCCTAGTTGCTGAGCTCCGAGATTGGCCGTAAAAATTGAACTCTTCCTCACCATAAGGATTAAATATAACACAACGCTTTCGACAATCAATCTTAGCGTTGTACTTACTTAGGAAATCCATTCCTAAGATAACATCGAAATCTTGAAGCTTGATCACAACAAGATCCACATACAATTCTCTGCCACAAATGACTATTGGAGTGCCTTGTATCCAGTAGTCAGACAGAAAATTTTCTCCCGATGGAAGGGATATTCTAATGGGTTGTTCTAGGCTATTAACTCCTTGTCCTAATTTATAGGCAAACTCCATCGATATAAACGAGTGGGTAGCACCAGAATCAAACAGGGTAATAGCATCATGAGTGGTGACAGAAATC
Source organism: Ficus hirta (assembly GCA_038430175.1). Lineage (NCBI taxonomy): Eukaryota > Viridiplantae > Streptophyta > Magnoliopsida > Rosales > Moraceae > Ficus > Ficus hirta. Next base: position 17,106,955 of record CM076585.1, on the reverse strand, counting down.
TGACCTGTTACCACATGCGAAGTTCCATAACGTCCCTCTCGGAACTGATAAGGTGAGGACAAAGACGTGCTAGTTGCTCAAACTTTTTCACAGCCTCAGCTACCGACAGATTACCCTGGCAAAAATTATTGAATTCGTCTTGTTGAGCTTCCATAACGTCGGTGTTGAAGTATTTCTCTTTGAATTCATCCACAAAGTCCTCCCAAGTCATTTGGGTAACATCTCGCCGGATCTGGACTGTTTCCCACCAGAGGCGAGCATCTTTCCTTAGCATAAAGGATGCGCAGAGAACTTTCTCTTGATCATCGAGCCTGAGAAAGTTCAGGATAACCTGGAGGTCAATCAACTAGTTGTCGACCTCAATCGGGTTTGTTGAACCTTCAAATTCTGGTGCCTTCATGCGCCGAAACCTGTTATATAATTCTTCCGGAGTTCGAACCAGGGGTGCTGGTGGAACAACCAAAGGTGCAACAGGTACTTCATGGGCTATAGGGTTTTCTGGAATCACCGGGTCAGCATCAGGAATTTCCGGTGCAGCAGGCTGATTCACAGGTACTGGTGGTATTCCGGCATCAGGAGGTCCCTGATTCTGCTGGGCCAATTGAGCTCTAAGCCCACCTATCTCTTGTTGTTGGGCTAACATCATCTGTCTTAGTTCATTCATCTGGGCCGCAAGATCAACGTCTTGGTTCTGTGCCATTCTACGCTTTGGTGGCATGGTTCTACACAGAAAACTTATGAAATAAGCTTCTTATTTTAATAACTTAATGAAATCATGTCTTTTGTATAGAACCATAATCTTAATTCCATATCATAACATAATCATAACATATAGGAAGGCATAAAACTTCCCCATCATGTTCAAACGTCACCTAATTGCCACTACCAAGCTAAGGCACCACCCAACGTCATCCCCGTATCTAATATTATTCTTATGTGTGCAAAAGTTCCACAAATACAACATATAACTTCCATAATGTTGATCCAATTCTATAGTGCGAGAAGTTTTGGGCGTGACCATTGACAAGAGATGCTTACTACGCACGTAAGATCCTAACTAATTCTAAGTATAATAAAATTAACTTAACTTACTTGGGCCGTGGCGGAAACGATGTGAGGCAAGGTGAAGTAGGCTGGCAGGATACCACTCTGATACCAAACTGTAACGCCCCAACCTACGTAGAGCTGTTACCATACATACTTGAACTTACATATAGCTTAAACTTACTTGGAGAATTGAGAATAAATTTTTTTTTTTCAAACTTACATATATAATTAGGGTTGCTCATATGGTAAACTTATCATGCATATATACTGGGATGAAAAATATACATAATTCTTACAACATACTCGAGTCTTTAAATCCTCATATTTTTGTACAACGTAACTTACTTTAAAATATATATGTATATATATAAACTTAGCAGAACTTACGGAAAAATTTGCGTAGTGGTATCCCACACCGCCCTTCACCCGCCGCATCGTCCACCTGGCCCACCAATTAAACTGCAGGCCTCTTACCTACAGTATGGAATATACCGATGAGCTTTCGCCCAGCAAGTACAAACATGATCTCACAAAACGTAACAAATATCGTGCAACTTATGCATGAATTATTTATGTACAATTATGAATCTTTTATGACCAATTATTAACTTGAACTTATTATCTTGCTTAACATGTGGGCCCCTTGTGTACGTCAGGGTTTACAATTATGAATCTTTTATGACCTCAGAACGTCAGGGTTTACAGGGCCCTTAACAATTATGGAAATCATAAACATAACCCTTCACGATCTAGCGGAAGGTTGATTATCATTATACCCTCACGTATTATCGAGAGGTTGATAATCATAAACTTAAACTTAAAACATGTATCCTCCACCTAGCGGGAGGTTGGTACGACACCTTGCTTGACTTGGTTTAGTCTTAGTCTTGTATATTCCAAGGCTAAGAATCTTTAATTGTGATCTTATTAATCATGATGCACATGAGACATAAACATGGCATAACCATAAATCATGGCATAACTTGATACATCATGTCTTATCATGACTTAACATGACTTAACATAGCTTAACATGACATGGCATAGCATAACATGGCATAACATAGCATAGCATGGCATAACATAGCATAGCATGACATAACATGGCATACATGGAACATGTCATATATTTGAAAATAGCTTACTATTTTCCATACTGTAGGTGAGGTTTGTACTTACCTCGTCTACTATGTCCGCTAATGTGCCGCTCCAAGTCCGGACACAACAGCAGGTTATCTCCTGCTATAATAAAGGTCATAGGTAAGGACTAAAAATGTTGGGGGATCTATCCAACATTCATACATAACCTTAGTTATATGTTCCACATATAAGCACATGATAACTTACTTGGTTACAACAAGTAACCCTAGTGTTCAAGGTCTACCACACTTGGATTATAACTTATTAGGTTACATAGAGTAACCATTGGGCTTTGGGCCCAGTCCAATAATCTGGGTATCCTTCCCGATTATTGTTGGTCATCATCTAGTCTACCCAATTTTAAGATAATTTGAGTCTAAATTCCCTTTTGTTTTTATTTGGAAAAACTTAACATTTTATACCTCTTTTTATACAAAGACCCTTTGTTCAACTTATAAAATTTTGGGATTCTTAGAATGGGGTTTGAAAAGGTCATTAAGTGTTGGAACTACCGTTGGAACAGTTTCCACAATTAACTTATCAGTGTTTGTGCAAGAATGCCCTTTTCTTGCACTGTTTTAGAAAATCCTATGCAGGAATTTACTGTTTCCTACATAGTTTTTAGAAATTCAGTTTTATTTAAAAATCTGGGCTGAATTTGAAAAAGTTGTCTTCATGAAAGTTTTAGATCTCGAAAAATCTATAACTTTCGTGTTTTTCACAAAACCCAGTTCGGACTCTAACCCCTTCGTTTTCTCCATTGAACTCACCTGGCCGTGCATGAAGTCTGGGCACGGTCAGTCTCGGATTTTTATAAAAACCGAGGTAGTTGGTGCCTTATTTTGGAAAACGGTCCATGCTGCCTACTAGGAAAAACCCTTCTCTACAACTTTCATGTTTTAAGTTTTCCCAAATTCGGCCTCTGAAGGCCTCAAAACCTGTTTTCCAGAAAACTGACCAGTTTGTACCCGAACTGGCAGTTTTCTTGTTTTAGGTTGGTTTTACGTCCTAATCGCGTAATCTAACTCAACCAGCCACCGCGGGAGCCTAAGATCACACATGCAGCACTTTTCTAACGTAAGGTTTCATTAAACACATTATAAATCATATCCATGCAAACCATTATTGATTTTCGATCAACCAAAGTTTGCATGGCTCTAGGTTGCACAAACCATTCAAACTTCTAACCTAGCAACCTATCATGTCATTCTATATCATGCTTAAACATATTTGGGGACATACAACATTATCAAACATCTAGCATGCAAACCATAATAATCAAGCAAGCATAAGCATATAACCATGCAAAGTTCATAAATCAAACCACCCTTAAACCTAATCAAGCACAAAAACCTAAATTTCTAAACTTGGGCAATAATTTAAATTGAGCTTATGCTCTTACAAATTCAACTTAAAATACACCTAAATTTCAAATTGAAGCTCCATTTAAAAAGTTTAGGGTCAAGGGAGATTTACCTTATTTGAAGACCAACTTTGGCTAGGTTTGGCTCTAATTTTCTCTCCCCCCCCTTGGTCTCCTTCCAACCGGCCTTGCTCCCTCCAATGGGTACCAAAATTTTTCAACCCTTGCTTGTTGTTTCAACAAGAAAACTGACCTCCCCCTAAGTCTTTTCCCCTTGGGTTTTCAAATTTTTTCTCACTTCTCCTTTCCTCCTTATGCTCGATTTTTGAGAGAGAATTTTGGCATAGTTTGGCTAGATTTCACAATTTTTGTGAACAAAAAGTCCACCCCCCTTCCACCTATTTATAGGTGAAATTTAAATTAATTTTGGATTTATTTTTAATCCAAAATTTGCTTAGAAACCCTTGGGACAAAAATACTTGCACAAAAATTTGCACAAAAGCCCTCCATGTGGCCGGCCATATTGGTGCTAGGTGGCAAAGATTTGATTTCTTTCCACAATTTCTTTAAATCAAAGTGATGTCATAAATCCATAGTGATATGATGTCATCATCCTAAGGCCTTGTTTGGCTTGTCTCTTAATATGCAGTCCACTTTTATGCTAACACAGATATTTTCAATACTGTGCTCACTAATACACAGTACTGTTATACTATACTGCAGTCCAAAATTTATCTATGTATAGTTGGACTGTATAAAAATTTTTCTTATTATTTTTTTTTGAAGTCTTTTCGCCCTTAATATCCTACTTGGTGTGCTTGATTTTTCTATGGTGGTTTTAAATCTTATTCATGCTATTTTGTCCGTAAAGACGGTTTTCACAGTATATTTCCCATACTACTTATCATATTACAGTATAGTCATATCTTTGACCTTTCTAGTCAACCTTTGACTTTTTCGGTCAAACTTTGATCAACATAAAATCATAGAATTTTTCTTCCCTTTTTGCTCAAAGGTCACATGCTTGGCTAAGCAAACTGCTTATTGAGTCTCATAGTTAATTAAATGAGAACTCACACATTTACTGATAAATTTATGAATTTCACATTGATACTCATAATTTTCATGAAACATTACATAAACACATAGTACAAACTTAAATTTCTTATGTACAAGGAAATCATGAGTCCGTAGAAATTTTTGGTTACTACAATATCATCCACATAAAGTACAAGGAAAACCACTTTCTCGTTCTTGATACATTTATAAACACATGGTTCATCAATGTTTTGTTCGAATCCATAGGTTTTGATCGCTTGATCAAACCTAATATTCCAAGAACGAGATGCTTGCTTTAATCCATAAATAGATTTAAGCAACTTGCATACTTTGTCTTCTTGGCCTTTTGCCTTGAACCCGTCTGGTTGTATCTGTAATAACCAACTTTGTTACAAATTATGATTTTTTGTATCACAAGGAATCAAAATTTGTATTATGAATTTGCCTGATCTGAGTTATCAGAATTAGGATTTATGTATGATTGTATTCCGGTCAGATTTTGACCAGAATGATTTAAGGAATGATAGGAACTTATGATTTTATGTTGGTCAAAGTTTGACCAGAAAAGTCAAAGTATGATGGTACTGTTGTATAACAGGCAGTATAGAAATTATACTGCGAAAAAAAAAAAACCGTCATTACGGATAGATAAGCATGTTTAAGGTACGGAATTATGATAGAAAAATCAAGCACAATATTTAGGACATTAAGGACTTATTAGCTTTAAGTTCTAAGAAAAACCTAAACACAGTCCAGTTTTATGCAGTTAAATTCTGGACTGCAGTTTGGTATGACAGTACTGTTTTAGTTAAAAACAGTATTTGTTATATTTACACTAGTATGAAAATAGACTGTTTTTAAGAAAGAAAGCCAAACAAAACCTTAGGTGGAGGACACCTCATCACATGATAAATATGTAATATTTTGATTTTTGGAAAAAATGGGAAAGTATTACAAAAAGATAATTTTTGGCTCAAGAACTATCTAGTGGCCGGCCACCTATTGGGGGACTTTTGGGCAAATAAAATTTTTGTAGGGCTTGGAGAGCAATTTAAGGAATAAAAATAATTCGAGAAAGAAAATCAAAATTCACCTATAAATAGGTGTGATGGGGGGATTTTTTTTAGTTCATTTTATTTCAAAACTCCCCCAAACTTTTGCCATTTTCTCTCCTTTCTTTCTCTCTCCTAGCCGAACCCTAAAGTAGCAAAAACCCAAGAGTGGTGGTCGGATTTTTAGTGAGGAAAAACTAGACAAAAATTTTCGGAACCCAAGCTAGTGTTGGTCTCTCCGGTTTAGAGGTAATCCTCTTAATTTCCTAAGCCTTTTTGATTCCGGTTTTGAGCCATTTAAGTGTATTTTCAGTTTTCGTTGTAAGAGCTTAAGCTCCTTAATTATGTCCTTGCTTTGCTTGGTTTGCTTAGAATGTGCTTGATTTAGGTTTTAGTAAGTTTATGCTATGATTTGGTGTATGTATTGGAATGTATGCTCTATAAATTATGTAGATGATATGTGTGACCATAAGGTGTTTGATATATGTCCCCATAGGCTTATAAATAATGTTGAATGGCTGATTGTGGTATTGAATGATTGTATGATGATTTAGGGTTCAAGAAAACCCTAGAAAACCAAGTTTGGTGAACTTCACCAAACGGGTTTCAATCAATTAATTGAATAAATGAGAATGAATGAATGAGTATGAGAACGTTAGATTATACGCTGCATGCTTGATGTAGGCTCACGGTTGCAACCATTTGAGGTAGAGTGTGCGTAATTTTTACGTAAGAACTAACCGAAACCAAAACTGCCAGTTCGGGTGAAAACTGGACAGTGATCTGGGAACGGTATTTTGAGGCCTTTAGAGGCCGAATTTGAGGAAACTCAAAACTGCAAAGTTGTAGGAAATTGAAAATTATAGGGGGCACCACTGACAGTTTTCAAAAATAAGGACCCAAAGGCCTTCGTTTTTACAAAAACCCGTGCCTAGACCACCAAGACTTATGTGCACGGCCAGGCAGATTCAACAAGGAAAAAGTATAAGTTAAATGCAGAACTGGGTTTTTAGCAAATACAAAAGTTGTAGGGTTTTTCAATATCTAAAACTTTCATGAAGAAAAGTTTTTCCAAATCTAATCAGATTTCAAAGAAAAACTGAATCATATTAGTAAGCTCCGATTTAGGAATTTCAAAACAGTGCATGCACAGGAAATTCCTGTACATACACTAATAATTTGACTGTTTTCAACAAATACCTTTAAAACTTAGACAGTTTTATTTAAAAGCAGTTTTACATGGTTAATCAAACCCAGTTTAGTAAGAAAAGAATTAATTGATCAAAGTAAGCAAAGTAAGCAAATTGGTAACCTAACATAATCATGTAGGTTACCTATATTTTTTGGGCCTAGTTAATTAAGAACAAATATTGTATGATTGGCCTAAGGTCCAAGGTTACTTAAGGTAATCATAAAGGGATACCACTTTAATTATTGGGCCTAAGTAGCCCAACAGACTTTTTAAAATACAAATCTAAGTTGGGCCTATGCCTAAGGTTACTCATAGTAACCTAATAGGATGTCAAGGTCATTGGGCCTTGAGCCCAAAGTTCATTAGGTAATCCAATAAGATACTGTTTGATTACCATTAGGGCATGTGCCCTAAGTTTACATTTAGTAACCAACAAGGATATTATTAAGCATATGAGGGGGACATATATCTAGGGTCACTAATAAATGTTGGTTAGGGTACCAACATTTAATGAAATAATTTAAGGTAAGATAGGATGATTCTTATCTTACTTCCTTTTTGGAAACAAGAAGGTAACCTTTTGAGGTAACCTGTCGGAATGACAAACCCCAGGACCTAGCATAACCTGTAAGTACAACTCCGCCTACAGCATAGGCAAATGGTTTTATGACTTTGCATGTTTTTGAAGTTCATGCATTTATGTGATAAGTATGATGTATGTTTATTATTGTGATATCATGAAGCATGTTCACCAATAATAAGTCAGATGATAAGAAGAAGATTACGTTTTTAAGTAAGAACTGTTTTAAGAAAATATTTTCAAGTATGATGATAAGTAAGTTTTCTCGTGTCGTACCGACCCGCTCGTAGGTCGGGTTTGGTCCATCGTTTGAGTTGGATTGGGCTGGCCGCCCCAACTACTCCATGGCTGCGCGCCACGGTACGTACACTTATGTTAAGTAAGGGGCCCAAAACTATGTTAACTCATGAAAGCATAATGAAGCATAATTGGCTCATGCATTGCTTTATTAAGTTTGTTTTGCGGGTTAAAAGTTGTACTTACTGAGCGAAAGCTCACAACTTACGTTTATGCTATAGGTAAGCTTCCTATTGGCAGTACTTGATGCAAGGCGGTGAGGCATTGACAAGGCGATCTGTGAAACGTGGGATGGAAACCGCTACGCGTTTTGAAATAAAAGTTTATGTTGTTTATTGAGTACAAGTTATTGTACGTTACGATAAGTTTGAAAAGTATATATTAATTAAGTAGGTATGTGTATTGTAAATATGCAAGTAGTAAAGTTTTATTTTAAGTTGTTTTAAGTTTAAAAAAAAAAATGTATGCTATTTCCGCCTAAGTAAATAAGTAAGTTTAAATTATTATGTAAGATAAGTATGGTAACGACCTACGTAAGGGCGGGTCGTTACAGTATCATATAGATATCTTCTTCAAGAGAGCCATTCAAGAAAGTTGTCTTGACATCCATTTGCCAGATCTCATAATCAAGAGCAACCGCAATGGATAAAAGAATGCGGATTGACTTGAGCATTGCTACAGGCGAGAAGGTTTAATCGTAGTCGATTCCTTTTTTCTGCGTATAGCCTTTAGCTACAAGTCTTGCCTTAAAAGTTTCCACTTTCCCATCCACACCTCTCTTCCTCTTGTATACCCACTTACACCCAATCGGTTTTATGCCTTGGGGTAAGTCTACAAGTTTCCAGACCCCGTTGGAATCCATAGATTACATCTCGGTATTCATAGCCTTTTGCCAAAGACTAGAATCAACATCCTCCATAGCTTCCTTGTACGTAGCCGGATCATCAACATGTTCTATGGATTCTGCTTCAAAAATTTCACCATTGAACATGTACCTATCAGGTTCCCTGATAATCCTCCCACTACGACGAAGCTCCCGTGGTTGTTGATTCTTTAGCGGTTTTTCCACAGGGTTTTCTGTGACTTTAGGAATATCCAAATCCGAAGTCATCTGCTCAAGCACTACTTTGCTACGAGGTTTAAAGTCTTCCATGTAACTTTCCTCCAGAAATGTTGCATGTGTAAAAACAAAGACTTTATTTTGCTTCGGATTATAGAACAGACCACCTTTTGTCCCTTTTAGATAGCCAACAAACAAGCATACTTCTGATCGTGACTCTAACTTCTTCGCTTCCTTATCCAGGACGTGTGCCGGACAACTCCAAATTCGAATATGATTCAAATTAGGTTTCCTACTCGTCCATAACTCATAAGGAGTTTTAGGAACCGATTTGGAGGGAGTGTTATTCAGAAGATAGCATGTAGTTTGTATGGCGTGCCCCCAAAATGACAAAGGTAATGTGGAGTAAATCATCATACACCGGACCATATCCAATAGGGTCCTATTCCTTCTCTCAGCTACACCATTCTGTTGAGGAGTACCAGGTGCAGTAAACTGGATTATATACCATTCTCTATCAAATATCCTAAGAACTTATCCGATAGGTATTCCCCACCTCGATCCGATCGAAGTGTCTTAATGGACTTGTCTAATTGTTTCTCTGCTTCAGCACGAAATTCTTTGAACTTGTCAAAGACTTCGCTTTTGCGGATCATCAAATAGACATATCCATACCTTGAGTAATCATCAATAAAAGTAATATAATACTCATACCCACCACGTGCTTCTATGTTCATGGGATCACAAATATCCGTATGTACAAGTTCTAAAAGTTCCTCGACACGACCATCCTAGGCAGCAAAGTGCCGTTTAGTCATCTTGCCCTCCAAACAGGATTCACATTGTGGCCAAGGTTCAACCTCATACAAGTCAAGGCATTCCTCCTTTACCATCCTTTGAATTCTGTTAAGGCTTATGTGACTGTAACGCCCCAACCTACGTAGGGCTGTTACCATACATACTTGAACTTACGTATAGCTTAAACTTGGAAAATTTAGAAAAAATTTTTTTTTTTCCAACTTATATATATAATTAGGGTTGCTCATATGGTAAACTTATCATACATACATATTGGGATGAAAAGCATACATAATTCTTACAACTTACTTGAGTCTTTAAATCCTCATATTTTTGTACAACATAACTTACTTTAAAATATATATATTTATATATATATATATATAAACTTAGCAGAACTTGCGGAAAAATTTTCGTAGTGGTATCCCACACCACCCGTCACCCGCCGCATCATCCACCTGGCCCACCAATTAAGCTACAGGCCTCTTACCTATAGTATGAAATATACTGATGAGCTTTCGCCCAGCAAGTACAAACATAATCTCACAAAACGTAACAAATATCGTGCAACTTATGCATGAATCAATTATGAATCTTTTATAATCAATTATTAACTTGAACTTATTATCTTGCTTAACATATGGGCCCCTTGTGTACGTACCAAAAGCGTGCAATCCTCAGAACGTCAGGGTTTGCAAGGCCCTTAACAATTCTGGAAATCATAAACATAACCCTTCACGATCTAGCGGAAGGTTGATTATCATATACCCTCACGTATTATCGAGAGGTTGATAATCATAAACTTAAAACATGTATCCTCCATCTAGTGGGAGGTTGGTACGACACCTTGCTTGACTTGGTTTAGTCTTAGTCTTGTATATTCCAAGGCTAAGAATCTTTAATTGTGATCTTATTAATCATGATGTACATGAGACATAAACATGGCATAATCATAAATCGTGGCATAATTTGATACATCATATTTTATCATGACTTAACATAACTTAACATAGCTTAACATGATTTAACGTAGCTTATCGTAGCTTAACATGACATGGCATAGCATAACATAGCATAGCATGGCATAACATAGCATAGCATGGCATATCCTAGCATAGCATGACATAACATGACATACATGGAACATGTTATATATTTGAAAATAGCTTACTATTTTCCATACTGTAGGTGAGGTTTGTACTTACCTCGTCTACTATGTCTGTTAATGTGACGTCCCAAGTCCGGACACAACAGTAGGTTATCTCCTGCTATAATAAAGGTCATAGGTAAGGATTAAAAATGTTGGAGGATCTCACCAACATTCATACATAACCTTAGTTATATGTTCCCCATATATGCACATGATAACTTACTTGGTTACCACAAGTAACCCTAATGTTCATGGTCTACCACACTTGGATTATAACTTGTTAGGTTACATAGGGTAACCTTTTGGGTTTTGGGCCCAGTCCAATAATCTGGGTATCCTTCCCGATTACTGTTGGTCATCATCTAGTCTGCCCAATTTTAAGACAATTTGAGTCTAATTTCCCATTTGTTTTTCTTTGGAAAAACATAACATTTTATATTTCTTTTTATACAACAATCCTTTGTTTAACTTATAAAACTTTGGGATTCTTAGAATGGGGTTTTAAAAAAAATCATTAAGTGTTGGAACTGCCGTTGGAACAGTTTCCATAATTAACTTATCAGTGTTTGTGCAAGAATGCCCTTTTTCTTGCACTGTTTTCGAAAATCTTGTACAGGAATTTACTGTTTCCTGCACAGTTTTTAGAAATCTAGTTTTATTTAAAATATGGGCTGAATTGGAAAAAGTTGTCTTCATGAAAATTTTAGATCTCGAAAAATCCTACAACTTTCGTGTTTTTAACAAAACCCAGATCGGAATCTAACCCTTTCGTTTTCCCCTTTGAACTCACCTGGCCGTGCATGAAGTCTGGGCACGGTCAGGCTCGGATTTTTGTCAAAACCGAGGCCGTTGGAGCTTATTTTGGAAAACGGTATGCACTGCCTACTAGGAAAAAACCCTTCTCTACAACTTTCATGTTTTAGGTTTCCCCAAATTCGCCTCTAAGGACCTCAAAATCTGTTTTCCAGAAAACTAGCCAGTTTTTACCCGAACTGGCAGTTTTTGGTTTTCAATCCATTTTACGTCCTAATCGTGCACTCTACCTCAATCAACTGTAGCTGAGAGCCTAAGATCAAACATGCAGCGCATTTCTATCGTAAGTTTTGTCATCATACACAATTGGGGACATTCATATTCATCATATCTTAAGCATAAAAACCCTAGCAAACATACAAGCATATAACATGCAAGGCATAATGAACCAAACCAACCATAACTCTAATAATCAAGCACAAGACCTAAAATTCTAAACTAGTGCCTGAAAAATGAAATGAGCTTATGCTCTTACAATTTCAACTTAAAATACACTTAAATTTCAAATTGAAACTTAAATTGGAAAGCTAAGGATCAAGAGATTTATACCTAGTTCCACCCAAGGGTTTGGCTTGCTTGACCAAAGCTTTTCCCCCTATCCTTGGCTCCTCCAACAACTGGCTTCCCTTTGGTTGATGGGTTCCAAAATTTTTCAGCCCCCTAGCTTTGTTCTACACCAAATTCGGTCACCTTGGAGGCCTTTCTCTCTCACTTTTTCTCTCCCCCTACAACCGGCCTTTCACCTAGATTGGGTACCAAAAATTTTTTTCCAACTTTGGTTTGGGGTTCTAACTACAAATCCGACTATCCTAAGGCTCTCCCTTTTGAATTTTTCCTCTTCTCCCTTCCTTTCTTAAATTCGGTTTTGAGAGTAAATTTTTTGGAGAAATTTGGGCATAATCTAGTTGCATTTCTCAAATTTTGTGAACAAAAAGTCCACCCCCCCACCACCTATTTATAGGTGAGGGAGAACTTCTTCAATTTGCCATAAAGTCCTCAAACTAGCATCAATTTGCCCAAAAATCCCCTTAGGTGGCCGGCCACAATGGTCTAAAACACTCCATAATACTTTCCAATTTTTGTTTAATTGATTATGATGTCATAATTTGAGGATAAGGTGATGTCATCCTCATTAGGGTTTGTTTGGCTCTTTTCTTCAATATGTAGTCCATTTTTGAGCTAACACAGATATTTCCAATACTGTGCTCACTAATACACAGTACTGTTATATCATACTGCAGTCCAAAATTTATCTGTGTAAAAATGGACTGTATAAAATTTTTTCTTATTTCCTTAAGCTCTTTTACCCTTATTTCTAACTTAGGGTGCTTGATTTTCTAAGGTGGTTTTAAAGCCTATTCGTGCTATCCTGTCCATAAAGACTGTTTTTGCAGTATATTTTCCATACTGCTTATCATATTACAGTATAGTCATATCTTTCATCTTTCTAGTCAACCTTTGACTTTTTCGGTCAATTTTGACCAACATAAAATCATAGAAATTTTCTTCCCTTTTTGCTCAAAGGTCACATGCTTGGCTAAGTAAACTGCTTATTGAGTCTCATGAGAACCCAAACATTTACTGATAAAATTATGAATTTCACATTGATACTCATAATTTTCATAAAACATTATATAAACACATAATACAAACTTAAATTTCTTATGTACAAGGAAATCATGAGTCCATAGAAATTTTGGTTATTACAATCCACCCTCCTTACAAAATTTTCGTCCTCGAAAATTAGAATAATTCTGGGTGGCTTTTCTTCATATCCTCTTCACGTTCCCATGTTGCTTCCTCAACCTCATGATTTCGCCATAGTATCTTAACTAAAGGTATAACTTTGTTCCTTAGCACCTTTTCTTCTCGTGCCAAAATTCGAACCGGTTTTTCCTCATAAATCAGATCCTCGTGAACCTCAATTGGTTCATGGTTCAATACTTGTGATGGATCCGGGATGTATTTCTTTAGCATCGACACATGAAATACATTGTGCACATATGCTAATTCTTGGGGCAAAGCTAATTTATAGGCCACATTACCGACTCTTTCAAGTATTTCAAATGGCCCTATGTATCTCGGACTTAATTTCCCTTTCTTTCTAAATCTCATGACTCCTTTGAATGGAGCAATTTTAAGGAAAACCAAGTCTCCAACTTGAAATTCCAGAGGCCTTCTGCATTTATCGGCATAACTCTTTTGTCGACTAAATGCAGTCTCCATACGTTGACGTATGAGTTTTACGGCTTCGGTGGTTCTTCGAATAAAGTCCGTAGATACGAGTTCTTTCTCTCTTGTCTCATACCAATGGACTGGAGATCTACACCTTCTCCCATAGAGAGCTTCATAAGGAGCCATTCCAATCGAAGCTTGGAAACTGTTGTTGTACGAGAATTCAATCAAAGGAAGCTTCTTATCCCAAGTTCCCTTGAAGTCCATCACGCATGCTCGTAACATGTCCTCTAGAGTCTGAATGGTCCTCTCTGACTGTCCATCCGTCTGAGGGTGAAAAGCGGTACTAAAGGTAAGCTTTGTACCCATTGCTTGATGTACACTCCTCCAAAATTTAGAAGTGAAACGGCTATCACGATCTGAGATGATCGCTTTTGGAATCCCATGATAGCGAACGATCTGTGCCACATACAGTTCCGGTAGCTGCTCAACTGAAAAACTAAGTTTGATGGCTAAAAAGTGCGCAGATTTCTTCAATCGATCAACAATTACCCAAATAGCATCGTCGCCGCTGGGAGTTCGGGGTAGACCGACCACAAAATCCATTGTTACTTGGTCCCATTTCCATTCTGAGATGGAAATTTTCTGCAATTCTCCCCCAGGACATTGATGTTCAGCCTTCACCTTTTGACACGTAAGGCATTTACTGACAAATGTGGCAACGTCATTCTTCATTTTGGGCCACCAAAAACTTTCCTTCAAGTCTTTGTACATCTTTGTGGCACCAGGATGAACAGAATACGGTGTTTCATGAGCTTCTTTCATGATCTGCTCCTTCAACTCGTCCTCATTAGGAATGCATAGTCTATTTTTCCGATAGAGTATGCCCTCATCAAATATGTTGAAGTCCGACTCCTTTCCTTCTAGGACTTCGTTTCTCATCCTAAGCAGCGAGGCATCTATTCCAGCGTCCATTAGCTCCTTCTGGAGAGGCCCAATAAAGGATTGAATTGACATCAACGAGGAAGACGACTTCCGACAAGGGCATCGGCTACTTTGTTAGCCTTCCCGGGATGGTAACGGATGTCTATGTCATAATCTTTCACTAATTCGAGCCATCTTCTTTGTCTCATGTTAAGCTCCTTCTGTGTGAAGATATACTTCAAACTCTGATGATCCGTATAAATTTCACACCTAGTGCCGTAAAGATAGTGTCTCCAGATTTTGAGCGCAAATACTACCGTCGCAAGTTCCAAATCATGCGTCGGATAGTTTTTCTCATGATCCTTGAGTTGTCGCGAAGCATAAGCGATTACTTTTCCATTCTGCATGAGAACGGCTCCCAATCCTATCTTAGAAGCATCGCTGTATATCATGAAGTTCCCTTCCTCTACAACTGGAATTGTAAGGATTGGAGCACTAGTCAGCTTACTTTTCAGCTCTTGGAAGTGTTCTTCACACTTAGCAGTCCATTCATAGTTCTTTCCTTTCCGTGTAAGTGCGGTAAGTGGCGCTGCGATCTTAGCAAATCCCTCGACGAAATGTCTGTAGTAGCCTGCTAAGCCAAGGAAACTACGTATTTCGGTGATGTTTTTCGGAGCTGGCCATTTACTTACTGCTTCAATCTTGACCGGGTCTACAGATATGCCTTCTTTAGAGACCACATGTCCTAAGAAATGGACCTTCTTCAACCAAAATTCACACTTGGTGAATTTAGCATAAAGCTGGTTTTGCTTTAAAATCTGTAGAGCAATCCTTAGGTGCTCCTCATGCTCCTCCTTTGACCTTGAGTAAATTAAGATATCGTCTATAAAGACAATAACGAACTTATCCAAATAATCCTTGAATACTCGGTTCATCAGGTCCATAAAGGCGGCTGGAGCATTTGTTAACCCAAATGGCATAACGAGGAACTCGTAGTGTCCATATCGCGTACGAAAGGCCGTCTTGGGAATATCTCTTTCCCTTAATCGAAGTTGATGATATCCGGATCGCAAGTCAATTTTAGAAAAAATTAAAGCTCATTTCAATTGATCGAACAAATCGTCGATCCTGGGTAATGGATACTTATTCTTGATGGTAATCTTGTTCAATTCCCGATAGTCAATGTATATCCTAAGAGTGCCATCCTTCTTTTTAACAAACCAAACTGGGGCTCCCCATGGTGAATCGCTCTGACGGATGAATCCTCGATCCAGGAGCTCTTGCAACTGAATTTTCAATTCCTTAAGTTCGGCGGGGGCTATCCTATAAGGTGCCTTGGATACTGGTGCCGATCCAGGAAGCAATTCAATCTCAAAAGAGATTTCTTGCTCTGGTGGTAATCCTGACAATTCTTCAGGAAAAACTTCCACAAAATCTTTGACTATCGGTACTTCTTCTGGCCTGCTCTTGGTTTCTTGCGTCTTATCCACCATGTTGGCTAAAAATCCAATACATCCTTCTACCAACAACTTCCGAGCCTTTAGTGCTGAAATGAACATTTTCGGCTGTTTCGGAGTCGATCCCCTAAAAAAGAACTCCTCGCCTCCGATTGGCTTGAACGTGACAACACGACGTTGACAGTCTATAACTGCATTGTATTTCCCCAGGAAATCCATGCCCAAAATGACGTCGTAGTCATATAGGTCAATGATGATCAAATTGACATATATTTCCCTACCACATATAATTATTGGAACATGACGTATCCAATAATCAGACAACAAAATTTCCCCGGAGGGTAATGCAGTTCTAAAGGTTCTTCCGATCCTATCGCTTCCTCTACCTAGTTTCTTAGCAAACTTAGGTGACGTGAATGAATGCGTAGTGCCAGAATCAATTAACACGTAAGCATCTTGTTGGGCAAAAGGAAGCTGACCTGTCACCACAGTGGATGGTCCAGCTTGAACATCTTCCTTAGTGTAGGCATAAATGCGTCCTTGAGGTTCCGGAGCTTCAAGTCTGCCTTGGGAGATTTCAAGTCCTTCGAGCTTCATCTGTGCTGCATGAAGCTGATACCCCTGACTTCTCTGAGGGTTCTGCGAATTCTGGAAATTAGCATTGCAGTTTCTACCATAGTGGCCCTCCTTGCCACACAGAAAGCAACGATTAGTTCCAGCAAGGCAATCTCACACGTGCCTCCTCCCACATTTCTGACAAGTGGGATAATTGTTGTTATCAGGGGCATTCTTCTTCTGGGGAAAATTTTGTTGGTTCCCCTGTCCTCCTGCATTCCATTTCCTCTTCTGTTGATTATTGTTGTTCTGCCTGTCGTTGTTGTGTTGACCGAAAGATCCTCCTTGGTTTTTCTACTGCGGAGTTTGGCCTGGTCTTGTCTGATTCTGCTTAGCTTGGGCCTTTTCTTCTCTTTTATCCTTAAAGAACTTAGCCCGTTGTTCTCTGTTCTGACCTACCCAATACTCAGCTCGAATCGCCCGACTGACACATTCAGCAACGGTGATTGGTGGGTAGGGGCCACTGCTAAGTCTGAGCGGAACATCCTCATCATCCTTCTTACTTTGTCACTTTCAGAACTGATGAGGTGAGGACAGAGACGTGCTAGCTGTTCAAACTTTTTCACAGCCTCAGCTACCGACAGATTACCCTGGCGAAAATTGTTGAATTCATTTTGTTGAGCTTCCATAACGTCGATGTTGAAGTATTTCTCTTTGAATTCATCCACAAAGTCCTCCCAAGTCATTTGGGTAACATCTCGCCGGATTTGGACTGTTTCCCACCAGAGGCGGGCATCTTTCCTTAGCATAAAAGATGCGCAGAGAACTTTCTCTTGATCATCAAGCCTGAGGAAGTTCAGGATAACTTGGAGGTCAATCAACCAGTCGTCAACCTCAATCGGGTTTGTTGAACCTTCAAATTCTGGTGCCTTCATACGCCGAAACCTGTCATACAATTCTTCCGGAGTTCGAATCCGGGGTGCTGGTGGAACAGCTACACGCGCCATAGGCACTTCAGGGGCTAGAGCGTTTTCTGGAATCACCGGGTTAGCATCAGGAATTCCCGGGGCAGCAAGCTGATTCATAGGTGCTGGGGGTACCCCAGCATCAGGAGGTCCCTGATTCTGCTGAGTCAATTGAGCCCTAAGCCCATCTATCTCCTGTTGTTGGGCTAACATCATTTGTCTTAATTCATTCATCTGGGCCGCAAGATCAACGTCTTGGGTCTGTGCCATTCTACGCTTTGGTGGCATGGTTCTACACAGAAAATTTATGTAATAAGCTTCTTAACTAATTCTAAGTATAAGAAAAATAACTTAACTTACTTGGGCTGTGGCAGAAACAATGTGAGGCAAGGTGAAGTAGGCTGGCAGGATACCGCTCTAATACCAAACTGTAACACCCCAACCTACGTAGGGCTGTTACCATACATACTTGAACTTACATATAGCTTAAACTTACTTGGAAAATTTAGAAAAAATTTTTTTTTTTTCCAACTTACATATATAATTAGGGTTGCTCATATGGTAAACTTATCATACATACATACTGGGATGAAAAGCATACATAATTCTTACAACTTACTTGAGTCTTTAAATCCTCATATTTTTGTC
Source organism: Ficus hirta (assembly GCA_038430175.1). Classification (NCBI taxonomy): domain Eukaryota; kingdom Viridiplantae; phylum Streptophyta; class Magnoliopsida; order Rosales; family Moraceae; genus Ficus; species Ficus hirta. The sequence goes on along the minus strand of CM076585.1, from coordinate 17,088,680 downwards.
AACATAACTTACTTTAAAATATATATATTTATGTATATATATAAACTTAGCAGAACTTGCGGAAAAATTTTCGTAGTGGTATCCCACACCGCCCTTCACCCGCCGCATCGTGCACCTGGCCCACCAATTAAGCTGCAGGCCTCTTACCTATAGTATGAAATATACTGATGAGTTTTCGCCCAGCAAGTACAAACATAATCTCACAAAACGTAACAAATATCGTGCAACTTATGCATGAATCAATTATGAATCTTTTATAATCAATTATTAACTTGAACTTATTATCTTGCTTAACATATGGGCCCCTTGTGTACGTACCAAAAGCGCGCAATCCTCAGAATGTCAGGGTTTGCAAGGCCCTTAACAATTCTGAAATCATAAACATAACCCTTCACGATCTAGCGGAAGGTTGATTATCATATACCCTCATGTATTATCGAGAGGTTGATAATCATAAACTTAAAACATGTATCCTTCATCTAGTGGGAGGTTGGTACGACACCTTGCTTGACTTGGTTTAGTCTTAGTCTTGTATATTCCAAGGCTAAGAATCTTTAATTGTGATCTTATTAATCATGATGTACGTGAGACATAAACATGGCATAATCATAAATCATGGCATAATTTGATACATCATATTTTATCATGACTTAACATAACTTCACATAGCTTAACATGATTTAATGTAGCTTATCATAGCTTAACATGACATGGCATAGCATAACATAGCATAGCATGGCATAACATAGCATAGGATGGCATATCCTAGCATAGCATGACATAACATGACATACATGGAACATGTTATATATTTGAAAATAGCTTACTATTTTCCATACTGTAGGTGAGGTTTGTACTTACCTCGTCTACTATGTCTGTTAATGTGACGTCCCAAGTCCGGACACAACAGCAGGTTATCTCCTGCTATAATAAAGGTCATAGGTAAGGATTAAAAATATTGGAGGATCTCACCAACATTCATACATAACCTTAGTTATATGTTCCCCATATATGCACATGATAACTTACTTGGTTACCACAAGTAACCCTAATGTTCATGGTCTACCACACTTGGATTATAACTTATTAGGTTACATAGGGTAACCTTTTGGGTTTTGGGCCCAGTCCAATAATCTGGGTATCCTTCCCGATTACTGTTGGTCATCATCTAGTCTACCCAATTTTAAGACAATTTGAGTCTAATTTCCCTTTCGTTTTTCTTTGGAAAAACATAACATTTTATATATCTTTTTATACAACAATCCTTTGTTTAACTTATAAAACTTTGGGATTCTTAGAATGGGGTTTTAAAAAAAATCATTAAGTGTTGGAACTGCCGTTGGAACAGTTTCCATAATTAACTTATCAGTGTTTGTGCAAGAATGCCCTTTTTCTTGCACTGTTTTCGAAAATCCTGTACAGGAATTTACTGTTTCCTGCACAGTTTTTAGAAATCTAGTTTTATTTAAAAATATGGGCTGAATTGGTAAAAGTTGTCTTCATGAAAATTTTAGATCTCGAAAAATCCTGCAACTTTCGTGTTTTTCACAAAACCCAGATCGGAATCTAACCCTTTCGTTTTCGCCTTTGAACTCACCTGGCCGTGCATTAAGTCTGGGCACGGTCAGGCTCGGATTTTTGTCAAAACAGAGGCAGTTGGAGCTTATTTTGGAAAACGGTCCACATTGCCTACTAGGAAAAACCCTTCTCTACAACTTTCATGTTTTAGGTTTCCCAAAATTCGGCTTCTAAGGACCTCAAAATCTGTTTTCCAGAAAACTGGCCAGTTTTTACCCGAACTTGCAGTTTTTGGTTTTAAATCCATTTTACGTCCTAATCGTGCACTCTACCTCAATCGGCAGCAGCCGAGAGCCTAAGATCAAACATGCAGTGCATTTCTATCATAATTTTTGTCATCGTACACAATTGGGGACATTCATATTCATCATATCTTAAGCATAAAAACCCTAGCTAACATACAAGCATATAACATGCAAGGCATAATGAACCAAACCAACCATAACTCTAATAATCAAGCACAAGACCTAAAATTCTAAACTAGGGCCTGAAAAATGAAATGAGCTTATGCTCTTACAATTTCAACTTAAAATACACTTAAATTTCAAATTGAAACTTAAATTGGAAAGCTAAGGATCAAGAGATTTATACCTAGTTCCACCCAAGGGTTTGGCTTAATTGACCAAAGCTTTTCCCCCTATCCTTGGCTCCTCCAACAACCGGCTTCCCTTTCGTTGATGGGTTCCAAAATTTTTCAGCCCCCTAGCTTTGTTCTACACCAAATTCGATCACCTTGGAGGCTTTTCTCTCTCACTTTTTCTCTCCCCCCACAACCGGCCTTTCACCTAGATTGGGTACCAAAATTTTTTTTCCAACTTTGGTTTGGGGTTCTAACTACAAATCCGACTATCCTAAGGCTCTCCCTCTTGAATTTTTTCTCTTCTCCCTTCTTTTCTTAAATTCGGTTTTGAGAGTAAATTTTGTGGAGAAATTTGGGCATAATCTAGTTGCATTTCTCAAATTTTGTGAACAAAAAGTCCACCCCCCCACCACCTATTTATAGGTGAGGGAGAACTTCTTCAATTTGCCATAAAGTCCTCAAACTAGCATCAATTTGCCCAAAAATCCCCTTAGGTGGCCGGCCACAATGGTCTAGAACACTCCATAATACTTTCCAATTTTTGTTTAATTGATTATGATGTCATAATTTGAGGATAAGATGATGTCATCCTCATTAGGGCTTGTTTGGCTCTTTTCTTCAATATGCAGTCCATTTATGAGCTAACACATATATTTCCAATACTGTGCTCACTAATACACAGTACTGTTATATTATACTGCAGTCCAAAATCTATCTGTGTAAAAATGGACTGTATAAAATTTTTTCTTATTTCCTTAAGCTCTTTTACCCTTATTTCTAACTTAGGGTGCTTGATTTTCTAAGGTGGTTTTAAAGCCTATTCGTGCTATCCTGTCCATAAAGACTGTTTTTGCAGTATATTTTCCATACTGCTTATCATATTACAGTATAGTCATATCTTTCATCTTTCTAGTCAACCTTTGACTTTTTCGGTCAATTTTGACCAACATAAAATCATAGAAATTTTCTTCCCTTTTTGCTCAAAGGTCACATGCTTGGCTAAGTAAACTGCTTATTGAGTCTCATGAGAACCCAAACATTTAATGATAAAATTATGAATTTCATATTGATACTCATAATTTTCATAAAACATTACATAAACACATAATACAAACTTAAATTTCTTATGTACAAGGAAATCATGAGTCCATAGAAATTTTGGTTATTACAGTGACCAAGTCGTAAATGCCAAAGATATGATTTGTTAGAGTGAGAAGACTTATGTCTTTTAGAGTTCTTTTCCAATTCTGTATCAAGCAGTGAGTGCATCTTAGGTTTGATAAAATAAAGATTTACATGCATCCATCCATTACAGATAAGAGAATTGTTTTTCCTAATAACAACTGTATTATTAAAAGAAACTGAATAAGAATCTTTAATTAAACAAGCTACCGAAATTAGGTTCCTCTTAAAACTAGGAACATAGAAACAATGTCTTAAAACAATAAACCTAAATTCATCAAAACAAAGATGCATTTCTCCCACTGCTTCAGCTCGCACCAACGTCCCATCGCCAGTTCTTAACGTAAAGTCCTCCTCATGCAGACATCTCGTTACCTTGAACCCCTGTAGAGAAATACAAACATGGTTAGTAGCTCCAGAATCTATAACCCAATTGTCCTTAGATTCTTCCACTAAACAACCCTCAAGATACAGTACATCGAAATTACCTTTTTGCTTTTGCATAGACAGGTATTCTTGGCAATCCTTCTTGAAATGTCCTTTCTTCCCACAGTGAAAGCACTTAGCCTTTTTGGGATCCACCTTTCGCTTCTTAGTCTTGGTAGACTTCTTAGAAACAGGTGCATTCACCATAGGCTTGTTCCCCTTGTTCTTCCAATTTTCCTTCTTCCTTTTGGGGTTAGGAGCAGGCAAACTAGATTCAGCCACATTTGCCTCAGCCTTAGATCCAGAACCCTTAAAATATTCTCAAAGGCTTGCAACTCTTTCATCAATTCCGTTAAAGACATCTCCTTCCGGTTAAGGTTGTAGGATGCCTGAAACAAATCGAAATCCTTGGATAAGGATTGTAAAACCATAACCAATTAGTTGCAGCATCGATCTCAGCCCCATTTGCCTGAGCCTCAGACAAATAAGCCATGACTGTCATCATGTGCTCCTTGATGGGAGTTCCAACCTTCTGCCTGCAGTTCATGAGACCTTTGATAGCATCGGTCTTAGCCTGGATAGTTTGTTCACCAAACATTTCCTCCAGGTTATCCATGATCTACCTAGCAGTTTGATGTTCCTCATGCTGTTTCTGGAGCACGTTAGACATGCTCGCCCGAATATAGCACATGGCACTTAGGTTGGAATTGTCCCAGCGCTCAAGCGCTACAAAATCCCTATCAGGAGCATCGATCACAGGCGTTGGCGATCAAGGTTGGGTTAGGACAAAACTGTGTTTCTCAAAGTTTAGGACGATAAGCAAGTTCCTTTTCCAGTCATTAAAATTCTCGCCAGTTAATTTGTTTTGCGTAAGTATCACAGATAAAGGGCTCGACATTTTGATCCATAATAAGAAAACATGTAATAAGTACGAGCAAACATCCTATCAGTTTATAAAATATGGTTTTGTAATGAAACAAAAAGATCTATATGCAATCTAAATGTTCATATGTAAAACCGTTAAAACACATACCTTATAACGATAATTCCTAGCTTCTGCTTTCTAAGCTACCGAGGGGTAGTCATAGAATAACTAGCCAAGAACACGGATCCCTTCCGATTAATACATATTCGTCCATAGAGAAAACTCCATTAAATATATATTAACTATCGTTTATTTGGCCACTACTTTATATAACAGAGCCTCGAGTGAAGGTTAATAAATAAAGTAGCATGAGTGTGTAACCATCGTTTCCAATTTTGAATCCATATTTTACATCCGCCACCGAGGGGTGATCTAAACATAAAATATGCCCAAAATTGTTATCCTTTCGGAAATCCAAATCAGTGTGCGCTCTAGGTAAGATACCTATCCGAAGTGAATTCCCGGGTCAAAATCAAGTAGTAGGCACTACCATGCGTAACTATTGGACCAACGATGGAGGCCGTAGGTCTTAGTGTGTCAAACCTTCTCCCACTCAATCTTTTAAATTAGGGTTTTTGTTTTTTCATGCAAAAATAATATTTATTGAGTGGCACTCCCTAGTCTATATGGCATGTTATCAATATATCACGAAATAGTATAACATATTTATCTAGCAACACATCATCCATGGTTTGTAAAATATGTAAATAGCCGTGGATCATGATTCCATCCTAGAGAAAAGAAAATTGCAAAATTTACAAAAATTAACCGAAACATATATCGGCTTTCATTTGTAGATCCATGCCTTGTATCCTTCTTCAATGTGTCTTCCTTCTCCAATGTCACATCTTTTCAAATTTAAAATTAAATTTAAATTTCAAAAACATTATATGTGATTTTTAATTTTAATCAAAATTACAAAATATCAAAATTTAAATAAAAATCCGGTTTATTAAATTTTAAAATTCAAAAAAAATTAAAAATTTGAAAATTTCAAATTTCAAATTTAAATCACAAAATTTTAAAATTCATAATAATATCCATTAAGTTTAAATTTAAATTTTCAATTTTGATTTCCAAATTATCAAGATCACATATCATTAGAAAATTAAATTTTCAAAAAGATTCTGTGATTTTTTTTATAAAAAAAAAACATTTTTTTTAATTAAAAAATTCCAAAAAACAAAAAATCACATCCTTTGAAAATTTACATACCTTCGTTCATCTTCAATCTCTTCGAATCCATTGTAGCCCGAATTTACAAAAAAAATTCCTACGCCGTTTCCGGCTTACGAAAATTCTAGGAATTGAAAGAATGACCTAGCGGTGATAATAGATCGCATCTATTACACTTGAAAAACCTAGATACAAATTCTAACCTCTATGGAATCATGACCGGCAAAATTGAGCAAGATCATATATTATAAAAATAATATAAAGCATTCATTCATCCATACATCCATTCATAATATATTTAACATACTCAAAATAAAACCTAGAGTGTCAACTCTCTAAAATATTTCATTCATGCATATAGAGAAATTTATTTGATCAAATAATTTATGTTATATATATGATCATGAGTTGTCTCTGATACCAATTGTTGGAAAAATCAGTTCAGATATCAGAGTTACGGCACAGCGGAAGTTTTAAAATTTTTATGCCGATTCGGAAAAGAAGCTCATGATGCATATAACAATAAATTAAATTCATGATCAATCGTACCTTATTTCTTGGATTCTGGAATTGCTAGAGCGTTTGACCAACATGTCTTCTCTACTATTCTCGAGTTCCACGTCTCAGAGTGTGTGTGGGCACACGTTTTATGAATCCAAGCGACCGGTAATGCTTTCCGAAGTCTAGATCCCTCCTTCTCAATTCCGATGTTACTTGTTGAGAATATGATCCAGCTTCTTTCTTCAAAACTACAAAACAGTAACCGGTTAACCTCTTATGAAAATTATCACACGATTTAACCTTCCTCACAGTTTTGATTCAATGGAATTTTTCTCTCTTTTTCTCTCTCACAAGATGACCGAATTTTTGATGTGGAAGAAACTCAAATTGTTTTTCCTCTCACTCCAAATTTTTGTGTGAGTCACCAAAATTAGTTTTTCAAGAATCCCTAGCCTTTATATAGTATTCCAATCCTTTTTCAAAATTTATCTCCTTCTTGAAAAATAATTAATAATTATTTTTCCGGATAAATTTTGAACCAAAAGATCATACAACTTTAGGGCTAGATTCATTGAACCTAAAAACGTTTTTCCAAGGGGAGATATATCCCTTAAAAATTCGGCCACTATGAGAAATAAAGATTGATTGGTGGTTCAAATTTTAAATCAAGAATCTAGACTACTCAAAAGATCCTAGTCCTATCTAGATTCAAATTTCTTTTAAACTTTTTCGAATTTAAATAAGATTCACTTATTTGAATAAATATTTTTCCACAAACATTATCCTTATTAATTAATTTAAATCAATGGAATATTTCAAATTTTCTTTCCTCACAAAAACCATGCACCTCTTTTAATTAGGAAAGAAAAATTCATGAAATAATCTCCATTATTTAAATCAATTAATAATTTAATGTTAGGAATATATTTGAATAATTTTGAAACAAAATTTTCTTCTCTCCACTCAATTAAAAACCGTGCACCTCTTTTAATTAGGAGAGAAAATTTTTGTTTTCCAAAATTAAATAGTTCAAACACAATCTTATTTCCAAAATTCAAATTAACCAATCACATGTTGACAAATCATCTGTCTACAAATTTCACATGTCCAATCCTTTTTGGATTGCATGTTAGAGAGTAATATGTTTTAATAGACATTATTAAATTCCATTTAAATTTACCGATCTCATTAGGAACAAATCCCGAGACGCTATATGGAACTATATGAGCTAATAGAGAGACCCGATGGAAATATGTAAAGAGGCTCCTATAATTGTGAAAAATTAATCCCAGATTAATTGTTTATCAATTATCAACTTCAAAATTATTCCACTAAAAGTTTGAAGCTGAACTCCTGTTTACATACCGTATTACGAAAGCTCTTTAACGTAGTGCTTCTTTCATGATTTATTCATCGCTTGCTTAATCCCCATATGTTATCCATGATTGAATCAAGGACTTTTTCCGTTTTACCTTTTCAATCATTTTAACTTAAAGTTCCATTATTCTCTACTGAAAGAATCACCAATTGTAAAACCATACAATTGGTAAACCACCAGATAACACAAAGTAAACCGATGGCCAAGATCTTGTTATATTATCTTTCAACCCCCGAATAATACCTTTAAGTAGATAACATTTACTATAGTTAAGATAGCTATGGATTCCATATCTATGAATCTTGATTTCTCCATCCATATGTCATGCACCCAAAACACAAGTATATTGACCATGAATTAACAGTGTCTCACTTGTAGTGCATTAAAGTACATAAGTCATGGATACGAATTCAAATAATCATTTCAGGATTAAGATTAATACAGGATGATAATCAAAGCGTCATTGATTCTTATAAACGGAATTATTAAACCGAATCAATTCACACTTTAGGTCCAGTCCAATGTCATACCTTAATACTGGTATACATTAAAGTTTCTACTCGGAACCTATCCAATGGTTAAGACAAACCATCCCTCCAAGGAAATAGACAACCTTTACAATCTTATCATGAATAAGATCCCCAAATCTTATTCCATCGATTACGGACTATTTATTTAGACTGTTATTAAATTACCACATCTTTTATGTATACCCCGTATACATATGGTTATCCGATATATTACCAACAGCCAAGGAGTATTTTATATTTGCTCAAAATATCCATACAATCAACAAATGAAAGTAAATAGGACACAACTTATTAAACATGAATAACCTCCTCTTATTAATATCAAAATGTCATATTTACAGAAAATCCCTAATATTGATTTTCTATCCTTAGGGCACATTTAGATCCCAACAGATATTACAAATACTGCTTTCTCTAAAAGCAGTACTGTCATATTGGATTACAGTCCAAAATTCATCTGTGTATTAATGGACCGCGTAAAAATTTTTCTTATGACTTAAAGCTACTTAGCCCTTATTGTCCTATATAATGTGCTTGATTTTTCTATAGTGGTCTTGAACCTTATTTTTACTATTTTATCTTTGATGACAGTTTTTCGCAATATAATTCCTATACTGCTTGCTATAATGCAGTACCGTCATATACATACTTTTGACTTTTCTTGGTCAAATTTTATCCAATATAAAATCATAAATTTTTATTTTACCTTTTTACTCAAAGGCCTTATGCTTGGCTAAGCAATTTGTTATTGAGTCTTATAAAGTTATAAGGACTCACATAAAATCTGATAATATCAGATCAAGCATTTCGTAAATACTTACATAGTACATCATAATTCCTTTAAAAAGGAAATCGTAATTTCATAAAATGTTGGTTATTACACTTATTACTCCAAATATTATTCCTAATTATTCTAGAGCAATCTCATACCTTATACTTAACTTTGCATCCATAATGACGGTTTATTGTAGTATAATTTCTACACTACTTACTATACTGCAGTACCGTCTTAATCAAATCTTAAATTATCCTGGTCAAATGTTGACTGAAATTGTAACGCCCCGACCTACGTAGAGCCGTTACCATACTTACTTAAACTAAACTTGAAAATTTGAGAATAATTTTATTTTTTTTAAACATATATAAATAGAGTAGTCAATATAAATACGCTTTCCAGGTACACACATTACTTATTTATCATAATAATGTTGGAAAAATCGGATCCGATATCAGAGTTACGGCGCAGCGGAAGTTTTAAAATTTTTATGCCGATTCGGAAAAGAAGCTCATGATGCATATAACAATAAATTAAATTCATGATCAAGCGTACCTTATTTCTTGGATTCCGGAATTACTAGAGCGATTGACCAACGTGTCTTCTCTATTATTCTCGAGTTCCACGTCTCAGAGTGTGTGTGGGCACACGTTCTATGAATCCAAGTGACCGGTAATGCTTTCCGAAGTCTAGATCCTTCCTTCTCAATTCCGATGTTCCTCGTTGAGAATATTATCTAACTTCTTTCTTCAAAACTGCAAAACAGGAACCGGTTAACCTCCTATGAAAATTATCACTTGGTTTAACCTTCCTCACAATTTTGATTCAATGGAATTTTCTCTCTTTTTCTCACTCAAGAGTATGACCGAATTTTATGATGTGGAAGAAACCCAAATTATTTTTCTTCTCACTCCAAAAACATTTTTCTCCTTAGTGAATGACCAAAAAATTAGTTTTTCAAGAATTCCTAGCCTTTATATAGAAGTCCAATCCTTTTCAAAATTTATCTCCTTTAAAAATAATTAATAATTTTTTTTCTAGATAAATTTTGAATCAAAAGATCATACATCTTTAGGACTAGATTCATTGAACCTAAAACGTTTTTCCAAGAGGAAATCTTTCCTCAAAAAATTCGGCCACCTTTGAAATTCAAAGGTTGATTGGTGGTTCAAATATTAAATCAAAAATCTAGACTAGTCAAAAGATCCTATTCCTATCTAGATTCAAATTCCTTTTAAACCTTTTTGAATTTAAATATGATTCACTTATTTGAATTAAATATTTTCCATACAACATGAACCATATTAATTAATTTAAATCAATGGAATATTTCAAATTTTCTTTCCTCACAAAAAACCGTGCACATCTTTTAAGGAAAGAAAAATCCATCAAATAATCTCCATTATTTAAATCAATTAATAATTTAATGTTAGGAATATATTTAAATAATTTTGAAACAAAATTTTCTTCCCTCCACCTATCTAAAAACCGTGCACCATATTTAGATTAGGAGAGAAAAATTTGTTTTCCAAAATTAAATAATTCAAACACAATCTTATTTCAAAATTCAATTAACCAATCTCATGTTGACAAATCATATTATTTGTCTACACAAATCTCACATGTCCAATCCTTTCTGGATTGCATGTTAAAGAGTACCATGTCTTAATAGACATTACTAAATTCCATTTAAATTTACCGATCTCATTAGGAACAAATCCCGAGACGCTATACGGAACTATATGAGCTAATAGAGGGACCCGATGGAAATATGTAAAGAGGCTCCTATATTTGTGAAAAATTAATCCCAGATTAATTATTCATCAATTATCAACTTCAATACTATTCCACTAAAAGTTTGAAGCTGAATTCCTGTTTACATACCATATTACGAAAGCTCTCTAACATAGCGCTTCTTCCATGATTTATTCATCGCTTGCTTAATCCCCATATGTTATCCATGATTGAATTAAGGACTTTTTCCGTTTTACCTTTTCAATCATTTTAACTTAAAGTTCCATTATTCTCTATTGAAAGAATCACCAATTGTAAAACCATACAATTGATAAACCACCAGAGAACACAAAGTAAACCGATGGCCAAGATCTTGTTATACTATCTTTCAATCCCCGAATAATGCCTTTAAGTAGATAACATTTACTATCGTTAAGATAGTTATGGATTCCGTATCTATGAATCTTGATTTCTCAATCCATAAGTCATGCACCCAAAACACAAGTATATTGACCATGAATTAACAGTATCTCACCTATAGTGCATTAAAGTACATAAGTCATGGATACGAACTCAAGTAATCATTTCAGGATTAAGATTAATGCAGGATGATAATCAAAGTGTTATTGATTCTTATAAACGGAATTATTAAACCGAATCAATTAACACTTTAGGTCCAGTCCAATGTCATACCTCAATACTGGTATACATCAAAGTTTCTACTCGGAACTTATCCAATGGTTAAGACAAACCATCCCTCCAAGGAAGTAGACAACCTTTACAATCTTATCGTGAATAAGATCCCCAAATCTTATTCCATCGATTGCGGTGTAACGACCCACCTAGCACAGGTCGTTACCATACATACATACTTAACTTTCCTCATAATTCTTACTTACTTAACGAAAACAGCGGAAAATTTTTTTTTTTTAATAGTGTGCACACACACGAATACGTAAGTATAAAAGAACTTTGCTAAATAAAAGTGGTTGAGCGTAAAAGAAAACATATAAAATGAATATATAATATCAAAACGCGTAGCGGCATAATTTCCCATATTTCACAGTTCGCCTCGTCACGCTCCACCATCTTGTATCACGTACTTCCCGTAGGTTGCTTACCTACAGTATAGACGTAAGACAATGAGCTTTCGCTCAACAAGTACAACTACTATCTACCGCGACATAACATAACATACTTACTTATTCATCATAACATACCATAACATAACTTAATCATAGCATAACATAACATACATCTCTTAGCATAACATAACATACTTATGCATGAACCGTTTATGCTCCATTATGTTTTCTTATGCTTTCATAACTTATCTTGCTTATCTTACTTATGGGCCCCATAACATAAGTGTCCGTACCGGGCACGCAACTGTGGAGTGGTTGGGGCGGCCAGTCCATTTCCAACTCAAACCATAGTCCAACCTGACCTATGAGCGGGTCGGTACGACACAGGCAAGCTTGCTTGCCATCATAGCTTTCATCGTCTCATACCTTGTTCTTATACTTATTAATTAGTGAACATGCTTCGTGATGTCTCACACAATCGAATCATAATCATTTCTTAATAATACCATAGCTTGTATCTTATCATAATATAATGCTAACATATTTCATAACATATATCATAGCTCATACTTTATAGCATATCATAGCACATAGCATAGCATACCTCATAGCATATCATAGCACATAGCATATAGCATTCATTACACATAACATTAAACCTCTAGCATACATCCTAGCAAATAACATTTACTAAACCTATAGGATACATCATAATATTAGACATACTTGGGTAAGTATTCACAACAAAGCCTATGCTGTAGGCGGAGTTGTACTTTCCTTAATTGCTGTATCCGATATCAAGCTTAATCCCGTCAGGACACTTACAGCTTTCTACCTTCTGTCGGATCATAAAAGTAAGGGTTAGAAATGTTGGTGATATAACCAACATTCATATATAACTTTTGTTATATGTCTCTTACTTAATCTCATGTTATCTTACTTGGTTACGTTAAGTAACCCTAGGGTTTAAACGTACCCTAATCGGATTAAAACTTAACTTTGGTTTAGAAATCCGTTTTTGCTTTCTTTTGGAAAAACCTTATATTTTATGTGTAAAAACCCTTTGTTCAACCTTTGAAAAATTTGTAACTTTTGAGTAGTATTTATAAAAATACTTAAGTATTGAAGACTGCCTTTGGAACAGCTTCCCTTAGTCAATTTATCATTGTATGTGCAGAAATATCATTTTTCTGCACTGTTTTAGAAAATCCTGTTCAGAAATTTCCTGTTTCCTGTACAGTTTTTGAAATCTGATTTTTACGAAAATCTATTTATTTAGACTGTTATCAAATTACCACGTCTTCTATGTATACCTCGTATACATTTGGTAATCCGATATATTACCAACAGCCAAGGAGTATTTTATGTTTGCTCAAAATAACCATACAATCAACAAATTAAAGTAAATAGGACACAACTTATTAAACATGAATAACCTGCTCTTATTAATATCAAAATGTCATATTTACAGAAAATCCCTAACATTGATTTTCTATCCTTAGGGCACATTTAGATCCCAACAATCTCCCACTTGCCCTAAGCGAGTAAATGTGACATATTACGCATCCCAATGCCTTCAACGTGTTCTTCGAATCTTCTGGCCACCAAAGTCTTCATGAACGGGTCAGCAAGATTGTCCTCTAATGCGATTTTGCAAACCGTCACATTTCCACTCTCAACAAAGCCTCTGATGATGTGATATTTTCTGTCAATGTGCTTACTCCTCTTATGATGCCTAGGATCCTTGGTATTAGCTACTGCTGCACTGTTGTCACAGTAGAGCACCATAGCTTTATCCATACCAGGAACGACCTCAAGGTCACCAAGGAACCTGCGGAGCCATACTGCTTCCTTTGATGCCTCACTGGCTGCCATATACTAGGCTTCCATGGTGGAGTCAACAATACAAGATTGCTTAATACTTCTCCACACAACGGCACCACCACCAAGGGTAAAAACAGATCCTGAAGTTGATTTCCTTGAATCCTGATCTGATTGAAAATCAGAATCTGTGTATCCTCTAGGAACAAGATCCTGACCGGAATACACTAGCATATATGTAATAACCCGAATTTTTTATGACTCTAGATTTCCTTTGAATGAGGAAAACTTAAGTCTAGATCATGTTTGGAATAAAATATCGGTATAAGTTTGAGTTCTCGGTTAATTAGCTACGAGACTCAACGATGGATTACTGAGCCAAGTATAAGGCATTTTAAGGAAAATGGCGTGATGAAATTTCATGATTCCATGTTGGTCAAAATTTGACCAAGAAAGTCAAAGTTGACCAAAAACAGTCAGGGTATGACTGTACAGTAATAGGATAAGCGGTATGAGAAATCTACTGCGGAAATTGTCTTTTTGGACAAGATAGCTAGAATAAGCTATGAAACCACCCTAGAAAAATCAAGCACACTAAGTTGGATATCAAAGTCCTAATGACTTTCAGAAATAAGAAGAAAATTTTTACAGTCCATTTTTATGCAGATAAATTTTGGACTGCAGTCAAGCAAAACAGTACTGAATTGTACTATGTATTAGTGAACACAGTATTAGAAATATCTGTGTTGGATTTAAATTGGACTGCTTTTTCAAAAAAGTAGCCAAACGAGGCCTTAGGATGACATCACCTACCTTTTGATTTATGACATCATCCCATTTTTGATTTATGACATCATAATTCCATGAACCAAGCCTTGAATGACAAGTGTCTTGTTCTAGAAGAAAAATTTTTCTTGTTCTCCAAGCATATGGCCGGCCACCTAGCATGCCTTTTTGGCAAATTTTCAAAAATTTAGGGGTCAAAATGCAATTCTTAAAAGTTTCCCTTTTGCCTATAAATAGGAGTGACCTTTATTCATTTTATTCAAAAATTTGGGGAGGTTCTTGCCAATTTTCTTCTTGAAAATCAGCAGCCAAGGAAGAGAGAAAGAGGTGAGAAAAATCAAAATTTTCCTAAGCCAAGCCTAGGTTAGTGTTCGGTTTGCAAGGGGAAGCTAAGGGGAGAGTTTCAGAAATTTTTCCAGCCCTTTTCTAGGCTTGCTGCCGAATTATTAAGGGCAGGGGAACCAAGAGAGAAACCGAAAATTTTAAGGGGAAAAGTTAGGGTCAATTCGGGTTTGATTCAATCAACCGAAAACAAGATCAAAAACAAGTTTTGAGACCATTTTTGGTCTAGGGCAGCCACTGTTTTGAGCAAGGGAAAGTAGTTGAAAAACTGCAATTTTTGGTGTTACAAGGGTGGTGTGGCCGAGCCTTAGGTGAAGGACAAATCTTGAGGCCAAACCAAAATTTTTGGGTCCCTAACTAGGTGGAAGCCGTAGGCAAGGGAGGAAGGGGAGTTGCAATTTTCAAACCCTAACTTTGATCTAAGGAGATAGCCTGTTGTTGTGCCTCAGCTTGGAGTCGCACGAAATAGGACACAGCTAACCAAGTAAGTACAACTCCGCCTACAGCATAGGCCCTTTGTTGTTACTTGCCTAGTGTGATGATATGTTATGGCATGTGATGGTATGTTTGGCATGTGATGATATGTTATGGCATGTGATGGTATGTTTGGCATGTGATGATATGTTATGGCATGTGATGATATGTTATGGCGTGTAATGTTATGAATGAGGTTATGTTATGCTATAAGTTGTAATATTGTGACATCATGAAGCATGTTCACTAATGTTAAACCACCTGGTAAGAACAAGACAAGTAAGATGTTGTGTCGTACCGACTTGCCACAAAGGCGGGTTTAAATGGTATGGTTCATGGTTTGAGTTGGATTGGATGGCTACCTAAACTACTCCATGTTAAACTTTGTGTTTCATGGTTTGAGTTAAAACGGACTGCCGCCTTCAACCATTCCTTGGCTATGTACCACGGTACAAGCACACATGATAAGTAAAGGAATAGAACTAAGCTAAGTTATGAATCCATATTTGATTCATAAGAGGTCATAATTGGTTCATGCATAATAATATGTATTGTGCGTCGCGGATGTAACAGTTGTACTTGCTGAGCGAAAGCTCACGTCTTACGTCTATGCTGTAGGTAAGCAACCTGCCAGCAATCTCTGATGCAATACTGTGGAAGGCTGGTGCTGCGGACTGTGAAATGTGGGATGGACACTGCCACGGACTTTGAAAAAAAAATATACTCTATAAAATATGTTGTAATGAAAAAGGGTTTTCATATTTTCATGATGTTTTAAATATGAATGACAAAGTATACGAATGTATGACAAGCAAGTTGCCTCATGTGGTACCGATCCGCATTAAGTCGGGTTGGTCTACCATTTGATTATGATGGCATTCAAGAAGGGTTTGAAAGTTCGGTACTCGAGTAAGTACCTATCAGTAAGTATGAGTTTGAGGATGAAGTTCAAGTTGAAAGCTTTAAAATAAAGTTTAAAAAGAAAAAAAAAATTTCTCCCAAATTTTCCGCAAGTTTTAGTTCAGTAGGTAAGAAAGGTGACGATCCGGCGTGGGAAGTCGGGGCGTTACAATATAGTCCCTCATTCTTTATAGATACTTGAGTATATGCTTGACCGCAGCCCAATGGTTCGGTCCCGGATTCGACTGATATCGACTTACCATAACAACCGCAAAACAAATGTCAGGCCTAGTGCATAACATAGCGTACATTAGACTACCTACCGCTGATGCATAAGGTATATTTTTCATACGCTCACTTTCTTCCGATGTCTTGGGACAGTTATCTCTAGAAAGCTTGATTCCAATTCTGAAAGGTTGGGCACCTTTCTTGGAATCTTTCATAGAAAACTTCTCAAGTACTTTATCAATGTATGAAACTTGAGAGAGTGCTATTGTTTTGTTCTTTCTATCTCTAAAGAGTTGAATACCAAGAACATAACTAGCCTCTCCTAAGTCCTTCATGTCAAACTGTTTGGCTAACCAAACTTTGACAGATGATAATGTTGCCACATCGTTTCCAATAAGCAATATATCATCCACATAAAGTACAAGAAAAATCACTTTCTCATTCTTGATACATTTATAAACACATGGTTCATCAATGTTTTGTTCGAATCCATAGGTTTTGATCGCTTAATCAAACCTAATATTCCAAGAACGAGACGCTTGCTTTAATCCATAAATGGATTTAAGCAACTTGCATACCTTGTCTTCTTGGCCTTTTGCCTTGAACCCGTCTGGTTGTATCATATAGATATCTTCTTCAAGAGAGCCATTCAAGAAAGCTGTCTTGACATCCATTTGCCAGATCTCATAATCGAGAGCAGCCGCAATAGATAAAAGAATACGGATTGACTTGAGCATTGCTACAGGCGAGAAGATTTCATCATAGTCGATTCCTTCTTTCTGCGTATAGCCCTTCGCTACAAGTCTTGCCTTGAAAGTTTCCACTTTCCCATCCACACCTCTCTTCCTCTTGTATACCCACTTACACCCAATCAGTTTTATGCCTTGGGGCAAGTCTACAAGTTTCCAGACCCCGTTGGAATCCATAGATTCCATCTCGGTGTTCATAGCTTTTTGCGAAAAACTAGAATCAACATCCTCCATAGCTTCCTTGTACGTAGCCGGATCATCAACATGTTCTATGGATTCTGCTTCAAAAACTTCACCATTGAACATGTACCTTTCAGGTTCCCTGATAATCCTCCCACTACGACGAATCTCCCGTGGTTGTTGATTCTTTAATGGTTTTTCCACAGGGTTTTCTGTGACTTTTGGAATATCCAAACCCGAAGTCATCTCCTCAAGCCCTACTTTGCTACGAGGTTTAAAGTCTTCCATGTAACTTTCCTCCAAGAATGTTGCATGTGTAGAAACGAAGACTTTTTTTTGCTTCGGATTATAGAACAGACCACCTTTTATCCCTTTTGGATAGCCAACAAACAAGCACACTTCTGATCGTGACTCCAACTTCTTCGCTTCCTTATCCAGGACGTGTGCCGGACAACCCCAAATTCGAATATGATTCAAATTAGGTTTCCTACTCGTCCATAACTCATAAGGAGTTTTAGCAACCGATTTGGAGGGAACATTATTCAGAAGATAGCATGCAGTTTGTATGGCGTGCCCCCAAAATGACAATGGTAATGTGGAGTAACTCATCATAGACCGGACCGTATCCAATAGGGTCCTATTCCTTCTCTCAGCTACACCATTCTGTTGAGGAGTACCAGGTGCAGTCAACTGGGATTGTATCCCATTTTCTATCAAATAACCTAAGAACTCATCCGATAGGTATTCCCCACCTCGATCCGATCGAAGTGTCTTAATGGACTTGCCTAATTGTTTCTCTGCATCAGCCCGAAATTCTTTGAACTTGTCAAAGGCTTCGCTTTTGCGGGTCATCAAATAGACATATCCATACCTTGAGTAATCATCAATAAAAGTGATATAATACTCATACCCACCACGTGCTTCTATGTTCATGGGACCACAAACATCTGTATGCACAAGTTCTAAAAGTTCCTCGACATGACCATCCTTGGCAGCAAAATGCCGTTTAGTCATCTTGCCCTCCAAACAGGATTCACATTGTGGTCAAGGTTCAACCTCATACAAGTCAAGGTATTCCTCCTTTACCATCCTTTGAATTCTGTTAAGGCTTATGTGATCAAGTCGTAAATGCCAAAGATATGATTTGTTAGAGTGAGAAGACTTATGTCGTTTAGAGTTCTTTTCCAATTCTGTATCAAGCAGTGAGTGCATCTTTGGTTTGATAAAATAAAGATTTCCATGCATCCATCCATTACAGATAAGAGAATTGTTTTTCCTAATAACAACTTTATTATTAAAAGAAACTGAATAAGAATCTTTAATCAAACAAGTTACCGAAATTAGGTTCCTCTTGAAACTAGGAACGTAAAAACAATGTCTCAAAACAATAAACCTAAATTTATCAAAATAAAGATGCACTTCTCCCACTGCTTCAGCTTGCACCAATGTCCCATCACCAGTTCTTAACGTGAAGTTCTCCTCATGCAGACTTCTCGTTACCTTGAACCCCTGCAGAGAAATACAAACATGGTTAGTAGCTCCAGAATCTATAACCCAATTGTCCTTAGATTCCTCCACTAAACAACCCTCAAGATACAGGATATCGAAATTACCTTTTTGCTTTTGCATAGACAGGTATTCTCGGCAATCCTTCTTGAAATGTCCTTTCTTCCCACAGTGAAAACACTTAGCCTTTTTGGGATCCACCTTTCGCTTCTTAGTCTTGGTAGACTTCTTAGAAACAGGTGCATTCGCCACAGGCTTGTTCCCCTTGTTCTTCCCCTTTTCCTTCTTCCTTTTGGGATTAGGAGCAGGCGAACTAGGTTCAGCCACATTTGCCTCAGCCTTAGATCCAGAACCCTTAAAAATGTTCTCAAAGGTTTGCAACTCTTTCATCAATTCCGTTAAAGACATCTCCTTCCTGTTAAGGTTGTAGGATGCCTGAAACAAATCGAAATCCTTGGATAAGGTTTGGAAAACCATGACCAATTGAGTTGCTGCATCGATCTCAGCCCCATTTGCCTGAGCTTCAGACAAATAAGCCATGACTTTCATCATGTGCTCCTTGATGGGAGTTCCAACCTTCTGCCTGCAGTTCATGAGACCTTTGATAGCATCGGTCTTAGCCTGAATAGTTTGTTCACCAAACATTTCCTCCAGGTTATCCATGATCTGCATAGCAGTTTGATGCTCTTCATGCTGTTTCTGGAGCACGTTAGACATGCTCGCCCGAATATAGCACATAGCACTTAGGTTGGAATTGTCCCAGCGCTCAAGCGCTACAAAATCCCTATCAGGAGCATCGATCGCAGGCGTTGGCGGTCGAGGTTGGGTTAGGACAAAACTGTGTTTCTCAAAGTTTAGGACGATAAGCAAGTTCCTTTTCCAGTCATTAAAATTCTCGCCAGTTAATCTGTTTTGCATAAGTATCACAGATAAAGGGCTCGACATTTTGGTCTATAATAAGAAAACATGTAATAAGTACGAGCAAACATCCTATCAGTTTATAAAATATGGTTTTGTAATGAAACAAAAAGATCTATTTGCAATCTAAATGTTCATGTGTAAAACCCTTAAAATACATACCTTACAACGATAATTCCTAGCTTCTACTTTCTAAGCTACCGAGGGGTAGTCATAGAATAACTAGCCAAGAACACGGATCCCTTCCGATTAATACATATTCGTCTATGGAGAAAACTCCATTAAATATATATTAACTATCGTTTATGTGGCCACTATTTTATATAACAGAGCCTCGAGGGAGGGTTAATAAATAAAGTAGCATGAGTGTGTAACCATTGTTTCCAATTTTGAATCCATATTTTACATCCGCCACCGAGGGGTGATCTAAACATAAAATATGCCCAAAATTGTTATCCTTTCGGAAATCCAAATCAGTGTGCGCTCTAGGTAAGATACCTATCCGAAGGGAATTCCCGGGTCAAAACCGAGTAGTAGGTACTACCATGCGTAACTATTGGACCAACGATGGAGGCCGTAGGTCTGAATTTGTAAAACCTTCTCCCACTCATTCTTTTTAAATTAGGGTTTTTGTTTTTCATGCATAAACAATATTTATTGAGTGGCACTCCCTAGTTTATATGGCATGTTATCAATACATCACGAAATAGTATAACATATTCATCTAGCAACACATCATCTATGGTTTGCAAAATATGTAAATAGCCGTGGATCATAATTCCATCCTAGAGAAAAGAAAAATTGCAAAATTTACAAAAAATAACCGAAACATATATTGGCCTTCATTTGTAGATCCATGCCTTGTATCCTTCTTCAATGTGTCTTCTTTCTCCAATGTCACATCTTTTCAAATTTAAAATAAAATTTAAATTTCAAAAAAAATTATATGTGATTTTTATTTTTAATCAAAATTACAAAATATCAAAATTTAATTAAAAAATCCGATTTATTAAATTTTAAAATTCAAAACATTTTGAAATTTCCAAATTTCAAATTTAAATCACAAAATTTTAAATTTCATAATAATATCCATTAAATTTAAATTTAAATTTTCAATTTTGATTTCCAAATTATCAAGATCACATATCATTGGAAAATTTAATTTTCAAAAAGATTCTGTGATTTTTTTTTATTAAAACATTTTTTTAATTAAAAAATTCCAAAAAACAAAAAATCACATCCTTTGAAAATTTACATACCTTCATTCATCTTCAATCTCCTCGAATCCATTGTAGCCCGAATTTTACAAAAAAATTCCTACGCCGTTTCTGGCTTACAAAAATTCTAGGAATTGAAAGAACGACCTAGCAGTGATAATAGACCGCATCTATTACACTTGAAAAATCTAGATATAAATTCTAACCTCTATGGAATCATGACCGGCAAAATTGAACAAGATCATATATTATAAAAATAATATAAAGCATTCATTCATCCATACATCCATTCATAATATATTTAACATACTCAAAATAAAACCTAGAGTGCCAACTCTCTAAAATATTTCATTAATGCATAGAGAGAAATTTATTCGATCAAATAATTTATGTTATATACATAATCATGAGTTGGCTCTGATACCAATTGTTGGAAAAATCGGATCCGATATCAGAGTTACGGCGCAGCGGAAGTTTTAAAATTTTTATGCCGATTCGGAAAAGAAGCTCATGATGCATATAACAATAAATTAAATTCATGATCAAGCGTACCTTATTTCTTGGATTCCGGAATTACTAGAGCGATTGACCAACGTGTCTTCTCTATTATTCTCGAGTTCCACGTCTCAGAGTGTGTGTGGGCACACGTTCTATGAATCCAAGTGACCGGTAATGCTTTCCGAAGTCTAGATCCTTCCTTCTCAATTCCGATGTTCCTCGTTGAGAATATTATCCAACTTCTTTCTTCAAAATTGTAAAACAGGAACCGGTTAACCTCCTATGAAAATTATCACTTGGTTTAACCTTCCTCACAATTTTGATTCAATGGAATTTTCTCTCTTTTTCTCACTCAAGAGTATGACCGAATTTTATGATGTGGAAGAAACCCAAATTATTTTTCTTCTCACTCCAAAAACATTTTTCTCCTTAGTGAATGACCAAAAAATTAGTTTTTCAAGAATTCCTAGCCTTTATATAGAAGTCCAATCCTTTTCAAAATTTATCTCCTTTAAAAAATAATTAATAATTATTTTTCTAGATAAATTTTGAATCAAAAGATCATACATCTTTAGGACTAGAATCATTGAACCTAAAACGTTTTTCCAAGAGGAAATCTTTCCTCAAAAAATTCGGCCACCTTTGAAATTCAAAGGTTGATTGGTGGTTCAAATCTTAAATCAAGAATCTAGACTAGTCAAAAGATCCTAGTCCTATCTAGATTCAAATTCCTTTTAAACCTTTTTGAATTTAAATATGATTCACTTATTTGAATTAAATATTTTCCACACAACATCAACAATATTAATTAATTTAAATCAATGGAATATTTCAAATTTTCTTTCCTCACAAAAAACCGTGCACATCTTTTAAGGAAAGAAAAATCCATCAAATAATCTCCATTATTTAAATCAATTAATAATTTAATGTTAGGAATATATTTGAATAATTTTGAAACAAAATTTTCTTCCCTCCACCTATCTAAAAACCGTGCACCATATTTAGATTAGGAGAGAAAAATTTGTTTTCCAAAATTAAATAATTCAAACACAATCTTATTTCAAAATTCAATTAACCAATCTCATGTTGACAAATCATATTATTTGTCTACACAAATCTCACATGTTCAATCCTTTCTGGATTGCATGTTAGAGAGTACCATGTCTTAATAGACATTACTAAATTCCATTTAAATTTACCGATCTCATTAGGAACAAATCCCGAGACGCTATACGGAACTATATGAGCTAATAGAGGGACCCGATGGAAATATGTAAAGATGCTCCTATAATTGTGAAAAATTAATCCCAGATTAATTATTCATCAATTATTAACTTCAATACTATTCCACTAAAAGTTTGAAGCTGAACTCCTGTTTACATACCGTATTACGAAAGCTCTCTAACGTAGCGCTTCTTCCATGATTATTCATCGCTTGCTTAATCCCCATATGTTATCCATGATTGAATTAAGGACTTTTTCCGTTTTACCTTTTCAATCATTTTAACTTTGTGACGCCCCGACTTCCTAAGCCAGGTCGACACCATACATACTAGTTCTTTACTTGAAAATTTGAGACAAATTTTTTTTTTTTTAAACATATTCACATAAGTTATTTAGTAGAGAAAAACTTGTTATGCATACATACCATACTGAAAGTATAATCTCAAGTCTTTAAATTTCATACATACTGCACAACATAATTTACTTTTGAAATATATCTATTTTAACTCAAAAGCAGTTGCGGAAAATTTTGCGTAGTGGTATCCCACACCGCCCTTCACCCACCGCATCGTCTGCATAGCCCACCACTTAAACTGCAGGCTTCTTACCTACAGTATGAATATAAAAGTGAGCTTTCGCCCAGCAAGTATAAACGTAATCTCACAAAATAATTCAAACATCTTAAAATATGCCAATCATCATGTAGCTTATGCATGAACCATTTATGATTGATTGAAAGTCTTATGCTTCATTATTGACTCAATCTAATTTATTATCTTGTCTCAACATGTGGGCCCATAGTGTACGTACCAAAAGCGCGCAGCCTCCAGATAAAGCTAGGGTTTGCAAGGCCCTAACAGTTCTGGGAATTATAACTTGACCCTTCACGATCACGGAAGGTAAATGTCACAACTGAATCATGTAGCCTCCACGATCACGGGAGGTTGGTACGACACCTTACTTGATTTATCTTACCATATGATTTAACATTAGTGAACATGCCTTATGATGTCACTATGTCCTATCAAACTTAACACTTGCTATAACATGGTATTCTTGAAAACATGGCATTTTTAAAACCATGACATATTTGTAAACGTGGCATTTTTGGAAACCATGACATTTTTAGAAAACATGGCATTTTTGTTAACATGACATTCTTATAACATGGCATAACATGTAACATGTCGTAGCATATCATCGCATATCATAACACAACATAGCATGTATATTTAAACATATAGTGTAAATAGCATAGCTTAACATAGCATATTTGAAAATAGTATTTACTATTTTCACACTGTAGGTGAGGTTTGATACTTGCCTGATATGCTATGTTCCGGATTTTGTTGCTTCAACTCGGATCGCAACTGCAGGTTACTTCCTGCTATTAAAAAGAACATAGGATAAGGATCCTATAAAATGTTGGTAACTTTTCCAACATTCATATACAATCTTAGTTATATGTCCCCCAATTATACACATGATAACTCATTAGGTTACATGAGGTAACCTTTGAGTTGGTCAATATTTTATGGTCAAACTTAGTCAACCAAAGTCAACATCTATAGGTCAAACTTGGCTTTGGACCAAGCCTAGTAACTCGGGTATCCTTCCCGGTTATCATCCGTCAACCTCTTGTTACTATACTTGGCTTTTAAAAACCTAACTTCCAAATTTGGAAAATTTGACAACAATCTTTTGTTTAACTTGAAAATTCGTGGTTTTTAAAGTGTGACTCTATAAAAATCATTAAAGGCTGAAAACTGCCATTGGAACAGTTTTCACAGTCAAAACATTGGTGTTGGTGCAAAAATATAGTTTTTCTGCATTGTTTTAGAAAATCCTGTGCAGGAATTTCTTGTTCCCGGCACAGTCTTTAGAAATCCGTGTCAGTTTAAAAATCCAATTTGAATTTGAAAAAGTTGTCTTCATGAAAGTTTTAGCTCTTGAAAAATCCTAAAACTTTCGTGTTTTACGAAAAATTTAATTCGGACTCTAACATGTTCATATTGCCGTTTGAACTCACCTGGCCGTGTATAAATCCTGGGCACGGTTAGGCTCGGATTTTTGCAAAAACGAAGGCCTTTGGAGCCTTATTTTCAAAAACTGTCCGCGAAGTCCTCTAGGAAAATCTCTTCTCAACAACTTTCATGTTTTACGTTTTTCCCAATTCGGCCTCTAAAGGCCTCAAATTTCACTTTCCAGAAAACTGGCCAGTTTGTACCCGAACTGGCAGTTTTCATTCTTAAATTTGTTTTACGTCTTATTGTCGCAAATCTAACTCAACCGAACACGCGGGAGCCTAGATAGCATACATGCAGCGTTTTCTAACGTCCCACATGAACAATCATGCTACTCGAACGTGCCCATGCAAACCAAAAACCGAACTGTCCTAGCCTAGGTTTGCATGGTTCTAGGTTGTCTCACCATTCCATAATCGAAACCAACAACCTAGCATGCAATTCTAGAACCGGCTTGCACATAAAACAGGGGACATACAATTCATCATCCATCTAGCATGCACCCTAACATTCAAACAAGCATAAACATAACCATTCAAACAAACATAAACATAACCAATCAAAGCCATTAAACCAAACCACCCTTAATACCTAATCAAGCACCACACCTAAACTAGTCTAGGGTAATAAGTAAATTGAGCTTATGCTCTTACATCCCTTGCTTGGAAATACACTTAAATTTCCAAATTTAAAGCTCAATTTAAAAAGTTTGAGATCTAGGGAAAATTACCTTGATCACTCAAAGGTTAGGGCTTGGTTTTAGGGTCAACTTTTTCCTTCCTCCTTGTTCTCCTCCCACTCGGTTTTCACCCTCAAAATGGGTACCAAAAATTTGGCCTCGCTTGGTGGTTGATCCTACCAAATCCGGCCACTCTCCACACTTTCCTTCTTCACTTTTTTCTTCCCCTTTCTTGCTTTCCCACAACCGGCCACTTGGCCTAGAATGGGTTCCAATTTTTTTCAAACTTTTTTCCTTGGCTCTAGGTGAAATCCGACCACCTCCTATGCTCTCCCCCTCTTGGGTTTTGATTTTTCTCTCTTCTCTCTTGGCCTCTCAAGTTCGGATTTGGTGAGGGAAAAATTGGGCATAGTTTAGCTTAGGTTTTCTAATTTTTTGAATTATGGGTTCACCTATTTATAGGTGATGAAGAACTCTTAGAAATTGCAAAAAGGGCCTTGAAGAAGCAAGGATTTGCACACCAAGGGTGCATAGGTGGCCGGCCATGAGTCTTGGAGAACAAGCAAGAAGTTTCTAGAACAAGACACTTGTCTTTAAAGGGTTGGTTCATGGAATTATGATGTCATAAATCCAAATAAGATGATGTCATAAATCAAAAAGGTGGGTGATGTCATCCTAAGGACTTGTTTGGCTTTTTCTTCAATATGCAATCCATTTTTATGCTAACACAGATAAATCTAATACTGTGTTCACTAATACACAGTACAATTCAGTACTGTTTTGCTTGACTGCAGTCCAAAATTTATCTGTGTATAGTTGGACTGTATAAAAATTTTTCTTTTTATTTAAAGCCATTTGGTCTTTAATATCCTATTTTAGGTGCTTGATTTTTCTATGGTGGTTTTAAAACTTAATTATACTATCTTGCCCGTAAAGACGGTTTCCGCAGTATATTTCCCATACAATTGCACATAAACACATAGTACAAACTTTAGATTTCTTATATACAAGAAAATCATGAGTTCGTGAAAATTTTTGGATATTACAAACTTAAAGTTCCATTATTCTCTATTGAAGAATCACCAATTGTAAAACCATACAATTGATAAACCACCAGAGAACACAAAGTAAACCGATGGCCAAGATCTTGTTATACTATCTTTCAATCCCCGAATAATACCTTTAAGTAGATAATATTTACTATCGTTAAGATAGTTATGGATTCCGTATCTATGAATCTTGATTTCTCCATCCATAAGTCATGCACCCAAAACACAAGTATATTGACCATGAATTAACAGTGTCTCACCTATAGTGCATTAAAGTACATAAGTCATGGATACGAACTCAAGTAATCATTTCAGGATTAAGATTAATGCAGGATGATAATCAAAGTGTTATTGATTCTTATAAACGGAATTATTAAACCGAATCAATTAACACTTTAGGTCCAGTCCAATGTCATACGTCAATACTGGTATACATCAAAGTTTCTACTCGGAACTTATCCAATGGTTAAGACAAACCATCCCTCCAAGGAAGTAGACAACCTTTACAATCTTATCATGAATAAGATCCCCAAATCTTATTCCATCGATTGCGGTGTAACGACCCGCCTAGCACAGGTCGTTACCATACATACATACTTAACTTTCCTCATAATTCTTACTTACTTAACGAAAACAGCGGAAATCTTTTTTTTTTTTTAATAGTGTGCACACACACGAATACGTAAGTATAAAAGAACTTTGCTAAATAAAAGTGGTTGAGAGTAAAAGAAAACATATAAAATGAATATATAATATCAAAACGCGTAGCGGCATAATTTCCCATATTTCACAGTTCGCCTCGCCACGCTCCACCATCTTGTATCACGTACTTCCCGTAGGTTGCTTACCTACAGCATAGACGTAAGACAATGAGCTTTCGCTCAGCAAGTACAACTACTATCTACCGCGACATAACATAACATACTTACTTATTCATCATAACATACCATAACATAACTTAATCATAGCATAACATAACATACATCTCTTAGCATAACATAACATACTTATGCATGAACCGTTTATGCTCCATTATGTTTTCTTATGCTTTCATAACTTATCTTGCTTATCTTACTTATGGGCCCCATAACATAAGTGTCCGTACCGGGCACGCAACTGTGGAGTGGTTGGGACGGCCAGTCCATTTCCAACTCAAACCATAGTCCAACCCGACCTATGAGCGGGTCGGTACGACACAGGCAAGCTTGCTTGCCATCATAGCTTTCATCGTCTCATACCTTGTTCTTATACTTATTAATTAGTGAACATGCTTCGTGATGTCTCACACAATCGAATCATAATCATTTCTTAATCATACCATAGCTTGTATCTTATCATAATATAATGCTAACATATTTCATAACATATATCATAGCTCATACTTTATAGCATATCATAGCACATAGCATAGCATACCTCATAGCATATCATAGCACATAGCATATAGCATTCATTACACATAACATTAAACCTCTAGCATACATCCTAGCAAATAACATTTACTAAACCTATAGCATACATCATAATATTAGACATACTTGGGTAAGTATTCACAACAAAGCCTATGCTGTAGGCGGAGTTGTACTTACCTTAATTGCTGTATCCGATATCAAGCTTAATCCCGTCAGGACACTTACAGCTTTCTACCTTCTGTCGGATCATAAAAGTAAGGGTTAGAAATGTTGGTGATATAACCAACATTCATATATAACTTTTGTTATATGTCTCTTACTTAATCTCATGTTATCTTACTTGGTTACGTTAAGTAACCCTAGGGTTTAAACGTACCCTAATCGGATTAAAACTTAACTTTGGTTTAGAAATCCGTTTTTGCTTTCTTTTGGAAAAACCTTATATTTTATGTGTAAAAACCCTTTGTTCAACCTTTGAAAAATTTGTAACTTTTGAGTAGTATTTATAAAAATACTTAAGTATTGAAGACTGCCTTTGGAACAGCTTCCCTTAGTCAATTTATCATTGTATGTGCAGAAATATCATTTTTCTGCACTGTTTTAGAAAATCCTGTGCAGAAATTTCCTGTTTCCTGTACAGTTTTTGAAATCTGATTTTTACGAAAATCTATTTATTTAGACTGTTATCAAATTACCACGTCTTCTATGTATACCCCGTATACATATGGTAATCCGATATATTACCAACAGCCAAGGAGTATTTTATGTTTGCTCAAAATAACCATACAATCAACAAATGAAAGTAAATAGGACACAACTTATTAAACATGAATAACCTGCTCTTATTAATATCAAAATGTCATATTTACAGAAAATCCCTAACATTGATTTTCTATCCTTAGGGCACATTTAGATCCCAACAATCTCCCACTTGCCCTAAGCGAGTAAATGTGACATATTACGCATCCCAATGCCTTCAACGTGTTCTTCGAATCTTCTGGCCACCAAAGTCTTCATGAACGGGTCAGCAAGATTGTCCTCTGATGTGATTTTACAAAGCGTCACATTTCCACTCTCAACAAAGCCTCTGATGATGTGATATTTTCTGTCAATGCGCTTACTCCTCTTATGATGCCTAGGATCCTTGGTATTAGCTACTGCTGCACTATTGTCACAGTAGAGCACCATAGCTTTATCCATACCAGGAACGACCTCAAGGTCACCAAGGAACCTGCGGAGCCATACCGCTTCCTTTGATGCCTCACTGGCTGCCACATACTAGGCTTCCATGGTGGAGTCAGCAATACAAGATTGCTTAATACTTCTCCACACAACGGCACCACCACCAAGGGTAAAAACAGATCCTGAAGTCGATTTCCTTGAATCCTGATCTGATTGAAAATCAGAATCTGTGTATCCTCTAGGAACAAGATCCTGACCGGAATACACTAGCATACAGTCCCTCGTTCTCTATAGAAACTTGAGTATATGCTTGACCGCAGCCCAATGGTTCGGTCCCGGATTCGACTGATATCGACTTACCATACCAACCGCAAAACAAATGTCAGGCCTAGTGCATAACATAGCGTACATTAGACTACCTACCGCTAATGCATAAGGTATATTTTTCATACGCTCACTTTCTTCTGATGTCTTGGGACAGTCATCTCTAGAAAGCTTGATTCCAATTCTGAAAGGTTGGGCACCTTTCTAGGAATCTTTCATAGAAAACTTCTCAAGTACTTTATCAATGTATGAAACTTGAGAGAGTGCTATTGTTTTGTTCTTTCTATCTCTAAAGAGTTGAATACCAAAAACATAACTAGCCTCTCCTAAGTCCTTCATGTCAAACTGTTTGGCTAACCAAACTTTGACAGATGATAATGTTGCCACATCGTTTCCAATAAGCAATATATCATCCACATAAAGTACAAGAAAAACCACTTTCTCGTTCTTGATACATTTATAAACACATGGTTCATCAATGTTTTGTTCGAATCCATAGGTTTTGATCGCTTAATCAAACCTAATATTCCAAGAACGAGACGCTTGCTTTAATCCATAAATGGATTTAAGCAACTTGCATACCTTGTCTTCTTGGCCTTTTGCCTTGAACCCATCTGGTTGTATCATATAGATATCTTCTTCAAGAGAGCCATTCAAGAAAGCTGTCTTGACATCCATTTGCCAGATCTCATAATCGAGAGCAGCCGCAATAGATAAAAGAATGTGGATTGACTTGAGCATTGCTACAGGCGAGAAGGTTTCATCATAGTCGATTCCTTCTTTCTGCGTATAGCCTTTCGCTACAAGTCTTGCCTTGAAAGTTTCTAATTTCCCATCCACACCTCTCTTCCTCTTGTATACCCACTTACACCCAATCGGTTTTATGCCTTGGGGCAAGTCTACAAGTTTCCAGACCCCGTTGGAATCCATAGATTCCATCTCGGTGTTCATAGCTTTTTGCCAAAAACTTGAATCAACATCCACCATAGCTTCCTTGTACGTAGCCGGATCATCAACATGTTATATGGATTCTACTTCAAAAACTTCACCATTGAACATGTACCTTTCAGGTTCCCTGATAATCCTCCCACTACGACGAAGCTCCCGTGGTTGTTGATTCTTTAATGGTTTTTCTACAGGGTTTTCTGTGACTTTTGGAATATCCAAACCCGAAGTCATCTCCTCAAGCCCTACTTTGCTATGAGGTTTAAAGTCTTCCATGTAACTTTCCTCCAAGAATGTTGCATGTGTAGAAACGAAGACTTTATTTTGCTTTGGATTATAGAACAGACCACCTTTTGTCCCTTTTGGATAGCCAACAAACAAGCACACTTCTGATCGTGACTCCAACTTCTTCGCTTCCTTATCCAGGATGTGTGCCGGACAACCCCAAATTCGAATATGATTCAAATTAGGTTTCCTACTCGTCCATAACTCATAAGGAGTTTTAGGAACCGATTTGGAGGGAACATTATTCAGAAGATAGCATGCAGTTTGTATGGTGTGCCCCCAAAATGACAATGGTAATGTGGAGTAACTCATCATAGACCGGACCGTATCCAATAGGGTCCTATTCCTTCTCTCAGCTACACCATTCTGTTGAGGAGTACCAGGTGCAGTCAACTGGGATTGTATCCCATTTTCTATCAAATATCCGAAGAGCTCATCCGATAGGTATTCCCCACCTCGATCCGATCGAAGTGTCTTAATGGACTTGCCTAATTGTTTCTCCGCTTCAGCCCGAAATTCTTTGAACTTGTCAAAGGCTTCGCTTTTGCGGGTCATCAAATAGACATATCCATACCTTGAGTAATCATCAATAAAAGTGATATAATACTCATACCCACCACGTGTTTCTATGTTCATGGGACCACAAACATCTGTATGCACAAGTTCTAAAAGTTCCTCGACACGACCATCCTTGGCAGCAAAATGCCGTTTAGTCATCTTGCCCTCCAAACAGGATTCACATTGTGGCCAAGGTTCAACCTCATACAAGTCAAGGTATTCCTCCTTTACCATCCTTTGAATTCTGTTAAGGCTTATGTGATCAAGTCGTAAATGCCAAAGATATGATTTGTTAGAGTGAGAAGACTTAAGTCTTTTAGAGTTCTTTTCCAATTCTGTATCAAGCAGTGAGTGCATCTTAGGTTTGATAAAATAAAGATTTCCATGCATCCATCCATTACAGATAAGAGAATTGTTTTTCCTAATAACAAGTTTATTATTAAAAGAAACTGAATAAGAATCTTTAATCAAACAAGCTACCGAAATTAGGTTCCTCTTGAAACTAGGAACATAAAAACAATGTCTCAAAACAATAAACCTAAATTTATCAAAATAAAGATGCACTTCTCCCACTGCTTCAGCTTGCACCAATGTCCCATCACCGGTTCTTAACGTGAAGTTCTCCTCATGCAGACTTCTCGTTACCTTGAACCCCTGCAGAGAAATACAAACATGGTTAGTAGCTCCAGAATCTATAACCCAATTGTCCTTAGATTCCTCCACTAAACAACCCTCAAGATACAGGATATCGAAATTACCTTTTTGCTTTTGCATAGACAGGTATTCTCGGCAATCCTTCTTGAAATGTCCTTTCTTCTCACAGTGAACACACTTAGCCTTTTTGGGATCCACCTTTCGCTTCTTAGTCTTGGTAGACTTCTTAGAAACAGGTGCATTCGCCACAGGCTTGTTCCCCTTGTTCTTCCCCTTTTCCTTCTTCCTTTTGGGATTAGGAGCAGGCGAACTAGGTTCAGCCACATTTGCCTCAGCCTTAGATCCAGAACCCTTAAAAATGTTCTCAAAGCCTTGCAACTCTTTCATCAATTCCGTTAAAGACATCTCCTTCCTGTTAAGGTTGTAGGATGCCTGAAACAAATCGAAATCCTTGGATAAGGTTTGGAAAACCATGACCAATTGAGTTGCTGCATCGATCTCAGCCCCATTTGCCTGAGCTTCAGACAAATAAGCCATGACTTTCATCATGTGCTCCTTGATGGGAGTTCCAACCTTCTGCCTTGTAACGCCCCGACTTCCCACGCCGGGTCGTCACCTTACTTACATACTGAACTTAAACTTGCGGAAAATTTGGGAGAAATTTTTTTTTTCTTTTAAACTTTATTTTAAAACTTTCAACTTAAACTTCATCCTCAAACTCATACTTACTGATGGGTACTTACTCGAGTACCGAACTTTCAAACCCTCCTTGAAGGCCATCGAAATCAAATTGTAGACCAAACCCGAC
Organism: Ficus hirta; assembly: GCA_038430175.1. Taxonomy (NCBI): domain Eukaryota; kingdom Viridiplantae; phylum Streptophyta; class Magnoliopsida; order Rosales; family Moraceae; genus Ficus; species Ficus hirta. The sequence goes on along the minus strand of CM076585.1, from coordinate 17,056,047 downwards.
TTAATGCGGATTGGTACCACAAGAGGCAACTTGCTTGCCATACATTCATAAACTTTGTCATTCATATTTAAAACATCATGAAAATATGAAAACCCTTTTTCATTACAACATATTTTATAGAGTATATATATATTTTTTTAAAATCCGTGGCAGTGTCCATCCCACATTTCACAGTCCGCAGCACCAGCCTTCCACAGTATTGCATCAGAGATTGCTGGCAGGTTGCTTACCTACAGCATAGACGTAAGACGTGAGCTTTCGCTCAGCAAGTACAACTGTTACATCCGCGACGCACAATACATATCATTATGCATGAACCAATTATGACCTCTTATGAATCAAATATGGATTCATAACTTAGCTTAGTTCTATTCCTTTACTTATCATGTGTGCTCGTACCGTGGTACATAGCCAAGGAATGGTTGAAGGCGGCAGTCCGTTTTAACTCAAACCATGAAACACAAAGTTTAACATGGAGTAGTTTAGGTAGCCATCCAATCCAACTCAAACCATGAACCATACCATTTAAACCCGCCTTTGTGGCAAGTCGGTACGACACAACATCTTACTTGTCTTGTTCTTACCAGGTGGTTTAACATTAGTGAACATGCTTCATGATGTCACAATATTACAACATATAACATAACATAACCTCATTCATAACATACCATAACATATCATACCATAATATCACATGACATAACATACCATAACATTACACGCCATAACATATCATCACATGCCATAACATACCATCACATTAGGCAAGTAACAACAAAGGGCCTATGCTGTAGGCGGAGTTGTACTTACTTGGTTAGCTGTGTCCTATTTCGTGCGACTCCAAGCTGAGGCACAACAACATGCTATATCCTGTTATGTCAAAGGACATAGCATAAGGCTTCATAATTATAACCTCAAGATGCTGGTGACCTAACCAACACCCATTCATAATTTTAGTTATATGTCCCCCCTATACTTATGATAGCTTACTTGGTTACTTAAGGTAACCTTGGGTATTAATCTCAATCATACATGAATAGGGTTAGGTTATCATCCTAACCTTGGCCTATGCCTGGTTATCTATCCATAATCTTTTGGGTTTTAGATCCAATCCCAATCTTAACACCTTGTTGGGTTATCTTGAGTAACCCTCGAGGTAACCAAACTTAGTTCAATTATCCTAAGTCAACCTTGGATTCTGGGCCCCGTCCAGTAACTCGGGTATCCTTCCCGGTCACCGTCCATCATTATCTTGTTACCGAAAGAAAGATAACTTTTGAATCCAAAAACTTGTTTTTCTCTTTGCTTTGGAAAAACTTGGTTCTCTTTGTTTATTTCTTACAAAAACCCTAGTTTAACTTTGAAAAATTGTAATTCTTTGAGAAAGGTTTGTAAAAATTATTAACTGTTGAAAACTGCCTTTGGGACAGTTCTCACAGTCAAAACATTGGTGTTGGTGCCAAAAATACAGTTTTCCTGTATTGTTTTAGAAAATCATGTGCAGGAATTTCCTGTTCCCTGCACAATCTTTATAAAACCGTGTCAGTTTAAAAATCCATTCATATTTTGGAAAAGTTATCTTCACGAAAGTTGTAGCTCTCGAAAAATCCTAAAACTTTCATGTTTTGAGAAAAATCCAGTTCTGCTTGTATTCTTGTCAGTTTTAATTTGAAGCTGACTGGTCGTGTAAACTAGGTCTGGGCAGACTAGTCTCGGATTTTTATAGAAACGGAGGCCATTGGAGCCTCATTTTGAGAAACCGTCCGCGTTGTCCCCTAGGAAAATCTCTTCCGAACAACTTTCGTGTTTTACGTTTCACCCAGTTCGGCCTCTAAAGGCCTTAAGTTTCCACTTTCCCGAAACTGGCCAGTTTGGAATCCGAATTGGCAGTTTCGGTTGTTAAGTTCGTTTTACGTCCTATTTCGCGGATTCTAACTCGACCGACCACTTCGGGAGTCTATATGGCAAACACACAGCGTTTCTAACATCCCACATGAACCCTTAAATCGTCCAATTGAAACCATGCAAACCAAATTCAAAAGCCCTAAGCCTAGGTTTGCATTAACCCTAACTTGTTGCATTCATCACATACAAGCATCAAACCTTGCTCCTTAAATTAGCATGCTTCAAGCACTGCCCTAGGGCAGATTTTTGGACCAAATTAGGGGACACACAACCCTAAGCATCAAGCATGAAAATCAATCATAAACAAGCACAATAATGCAAGAATTTAAACCATACACCCTTAGATCTACAAATCAAGCACATACTACCAACTTAGGGCACAAAATAGGAAATGGACTTATGTCCTTACAACCAAATTGAACTACCTTTTATCTTTAAATTTGAACTCAAATAAGAGAGTTAGGGCTCTAGATTTTTACCTTAGACCAAAGTCAAGTTTGGTCACAAAACTTTTCCTCCTAGGACACCACCCAAGGCCGGTTTTGTTGCACCAATTGGCACCAAAATTGGCTGATTCTTGGTGGCTGCTTGCACCTAAGATAAACACTCTTAAATTCACATTTTCTCACTCACTCACCCCCCCCTTGGCAGCCGGCTGTTGGCCCCAAAATTGGGCACAAAAACTGCCAAAATTTCTACTTGAACTTGCTAGGGGAAACCGAAGACTACAAACATCAAAACCCCTAAGTTCTCAATTTTTTTCTTCACTCAATCACCCACTTGAGATTGCAGATTTTTGGAGAGGGAAAATGGGCAGAGTTTGGCTGCTTTTCTGAATTTTTTTGGCTCAAAAACCGCCCACCCCCCTTGGGTATTTATAGGTGAGGATTTGGATCTCTTTGCAATTTTTTTGGTTCATCTTTTGCTCATAAATCCTTGGAATAAAAATAATTGCACAATTTTTGCTAAAATACCCTCCAAGTGGCCGGCCATAAGCTTGAAGAACAAGAAAAATTTTTCTTCTAGAACAAGACACTTGTCATTCAAGGCTTGGTTCATGGAATTATGATGTCATAATTCAAAAATGGGATGATGTCATAAATCAAAAGGTAGGTGATGTCATCCTAAGGCCTCGTGTGGCTACTTTTTGAAAAAGCAGTCCAATTTAAATCCAACACAGATATTTCTAATACTGTGTTCACTAATACACAGTACAATTCAGTACTGTTTTGCTTGACTGCAGTCCAAAATTTATCTGAGTAAAAATGGACTGTAAAAATTTTCTTCTTATTTCTGAAAGTCATTAGGACTTTGATATCCAACTTAGTGTGCTTGATTTTTCTAGGGTGGTTTCATAGCTTATTCTAGCTATCTTGTCCAAAAAGACAATTTTCGCAGTAGATTTCTCATACCGCTTATCCTATTACTGTACAGTCATACCTTGACTGTTCTTGGTCAACTTTGACTTTCTTGATCAAATTTTGACCAACATGGAATCATGAAATCTCATCACGCCATTTTCCTTAAAATGCCTTATACTAGGCTCAGTAATCCATCGTTGAGTCTCGTAACTAATTATCCGAGAACTCAAACTTATACCGATATTCTATTCTAAACATGATCTAGACTTAAGTTTTCCTCATTCAAAGGAAATCTAGAGTCATAAAAAATTCGGGTTATTACATTCTACCCTCCTTAAAAGATTTTCGTCCTCGAAAATTCGAATAATCCTGAGTGGCTTTTCTTTAAATCCACCATCAATCCATAACAAGTTACTATGGATTGAATAACTTGTTCATGTTCCCATTTTAATACCCTAATGGGATCATGTCTTTTATATAGAACCATAATCTTCTTTCTATATCATTATAATTCATTCCTCATATTCTCATGCTTTCATTTCATACCATCATACTTTCCTTTCATACTGCATACATACTTTCATACTAACTAACATACTTTCATGCTTATCATACTTACATCATGCTTTCCTAACTTTCATACCATCATACATTTCTTTCATACTGCATCACAAGAACTATTTACATGAAAAAATGAGCAAGTATATCATATAACTTGCCATGTTTGAAAAGCATATATATAACTTTTCCATACTTTAAAAACATATCGTATCACATAGCTTTTTCATATTTGAAAAGCATTTTGTGTCTTATTATCTTGTCTTAACATGTGGGCCCATAGTGTACGTACCGAATGCGCGCAGCCTCCAGACAAAGCTAGGGTTTGCAAGGTCCCTAACAGTTCTGGGAATTTTATAAGCCTTTGCGATTTTACGAAAGGTCTTATAGTCTTGACCCTTCACGATCACGGACGGTCAAGATCACAACTGAAACATGTAGCCTCCACGATCACGGGAGGTTGGTACGACACCTTACTGTTACTTGTCTTTTTATGTATCTTAATATGTTCTTACATTTAAGATACTTTTTGGAATTTTTTTCCAATTCAATCATGAAAATCAATAATAAATAGTATTATTGAAAACATATTACTGTTCAAGTGATGCAATGAAAGGTATCCTTGTATCAACTAGCTACTTGTTAGCTAGTAGAAACGTTCTTCTTGCCTTTAGCATTTCTTTTAAAGCTCAAAGGCATAATCATAGTTCTAAGGGATATCTAAAACTCCCAATCATCATCTCATAATCATCATCCTTATCATAAAAAATCATAGCCTAATAAATTGTTGTTGGTAGCATATTGCTTATTTGCTACCCCCAAACTAAGGCATCCTCAAAATTTTCCCCATGTCCAATATTTCTCTTATGGAGCAAAAGTTTCACAATCAGGAAACTTAACTTCCATAATCTCAATCCAATTCCTTAAATGGAAAGATCACTATACCCAAAATGAGGCGATAGGCTATCTAATCTTAAAGCCTACTCATTTCTTATTACTATTCTAGCGATCATCATATCGTAAGCTTAGTTTATCCATCACGCTTCCACTGTGCGACACTGATTTACTGGAAATAAAAGCCCATAAACTCGTTCGGATAAGCATGTCAGGCTGCAACATAGCTGACGTATCGTCTCATGTACATATCCTAGTACATCTTGATATCGCGGTAATACATGGGTGATCCTTGCTGTCATCAAGAAATCCATTCAGGAATTTCTTCTCAAGATCCTCTTGGCCATGGCTCCTTGCACGAGCTTCCTTGACTAGACGTCGGCTCGACTGGCAAGCATATCCTGAAAATACGTCCCTGCATGTCATAATCTGAGGAGGGTCTCCATATCGTGCATCCACTCCTTGAGTCTTATTGAAGATGCGAAGCTTCTCCTCCATTCCTCGGAATGTCAATGGAGCCTCGTGGTCCTCTTTAATCCGACCCAAATTTAACACCAGGTACATGCCATTATAATAATCTTATAAAACAAAGTAAGAAAACAAACTTACAAAACTGTGGTGCTGGCAGCAGAACTGTGAAATTGGATGGCAGGAACTCTGCTCTGATACCAAACTGTAACGCCCCGACTTCCCACGCCGGGTCGTCACCTTACTTACATACTGAACTTAAACTTGCGGAAAATTTGGGAGAAATTTTTTTTTTCTTTTAAACTTTATTTTAAAACTTTCAACTTAAACTTCATCCTCAAACTCATACTTACTGATGGGTACTTACTCGAGTACCGAACTTTCAAACCCTCCTTGAAGGCCATCGAAATCAAATTGTAGACCAAACCCGACTTAATGCGGATTGGTACCACAAGAGGCAACTTGCTTGCCATACATTCATAAACTTTGTCATTCATATTTAAAACATCATGAAAATATGAAAACCCTTTTTCATTACAACATATTTTATAGAGTATATATATATTTTTTTAAAATCCGTGGCAGTGTCCATCCCACATTTCACAGTCCGCAGCACCAGCCTTCCACAGTATTGCATCAGAGATTGCTGGCAGGTTGCTTACCTACAGCATAGACGTAAGACGTGAGCTTTCGCTCAGCAAGTACAACTGTTACATCCGCGACGCACAATACATATCATTATGCATGAACCAATTATGACCTCTTATGAATCAAATATGGATTCATAACTTAGCTTAGTTCTATTCCTTTACTTATCATGTGTGCTCGTACCGTGGTACATAGCCAAGGAATGGTTGAAGGCGGCAGTCCGTTTTAACTCAAACCATGAAACACAAAGTTTAACATGGAGTAGTTTAGGTAGCCATCCAATCCAACTCAAACCATGAACCATACCATTTAAACCCGCCTTTGTGGCAAGTCGGTACGACACAACATCTTACTTGTCTTGTTCTTACCAGGTGGTTTAACATTAGTGAACATGCTTCATGATGTCACAATATTACAACATATAACATAACATAACCTCATTCATAACATACCATAACATATCATACCATAATATCACATGACATAACATACCATAACATTACACGCCATAACATATCATCACATGCCATAACATACCATCACATTAGGCAAGTAACAACAAAGGGCCTATGCTGTAGGCGGAGTTGTACTTACTTGGTTAGCTGTGTCCTATTTCGTGCGACTCCAAGCTGAGGCACAACAACATGCTATATCCTGTTATGTCAAAGGACATAGCATAAGGCTTCATAATTATAACCTCAAGATGCTGGTGACCTAACCAACACCCATTCATAATTTTAGTTATATGTCCCCCCTATACTTATGATAGCTTACTTGGTTACTTAAGGTAACCTTGGGTATTAATCTCAATCATACATGAATAGGGTTAGGTTATCATCCTAACCTTGGCCTATGCCTGGTTATCTATCCATAATCTTTTGGGTTTTAGATCCAATCCCAATCTTAACACCTTGTTGGGTTATCTTGAGTAACCCTCGAGGTAACCAAACTTAGTTCAATTATCCTAAGTCAACCTTGGATTCTGGGCCCCGTCCAGTAACTCGGGTATCCTTCCCGGTCACCGTCCATCATTATCTTGTTACCGAAAGAAAGATAACTTTTGAATCCAAAAACTTGTTTTTCTCTTTGCTTTGGAAAAACTTGGTTCTCTTTGTTTATTTCTTACAAAAACCCTAGTTTAACTTTGAAAAATTGTAATTCTTTGAGAAAGGTTTGTAAAAATTATTAACTGTTGAAAACTGCCTTTGGGACAGTTCTCACAGTCAAAACATTGGTGTTGGTGCCAAAAATACAGTTTTCCTGTATTGTTTTAGAAAATCATGTGCAGGAATTTCCTGTTCCCTGCACAATCTTTATAAAACCGTGTCAGTTTAAAAATCCATTCATATTTTGGAAAAGTTATCTTCACGAAAGTTGTAGCTCTCGAAAAATCCTAAAACTTTCATGTTTTGAGAAAAATCCAGTTCTGCTTGTATTCTTGTCAGTTTTAATTTGAAGCTGACTGGTCGTGTAAACTAGGTCTGGGCAGACTAGTCTCGGATTTTTATAGAAACGGAGGCCATTGGAGCCTCATTTTGAGAAACCGTCCGCGTTGTCCCCTAGGAAAATCTCTTCCGAACAACTTTCGTGTTTTACGTTTCACCCAGTTCGGCCTCTAAAGGCCTTAAGTTTCCACTTTCCCGAAACTGGCCAGTTTGGAATCCGAATTGGCAGTTTCGGTTGTTAAGTTCGTTTTACGTCCTATTTCGCGGATTCTAACTCGACCGACCACTTCGGGAGTCTATATGGCAAACACACAGCGTTTCTAACATCCCACATGAACCCTTAAATCGTCCAATTGAAACCATGCAAACCAAATTCAAAAGCCCTAAGCCTAGGTTTGCATTAACCCTAACTTGTTGCATTCATCACATACAAGCATCAAACCTTGCTCCTTAAATTAGCATGCTTCAAGCACTGCCCTAGGGCAGATTTTTGGACCAAATTAGGGGACACACAACCCTAAGCATCAAGCATGAAAATCAATCATAAACAAGCACAATAATGCAAGAATTTAAACCATACACCCTTAGATCTACAAATCAAGCACATACTACCAACTTAGGGCACAAAATAGGAAATGGACTTATGTCCTTACAACCAAATTGAACTACCTTTTATCTTTAAATTTGAACTCAAATAAGAGAGTTAGGGCTCTAGATTTTTACCTTAGACCAAAGTCAAGTTTGGTCACAAAACTTTTCCTCCTAGGACACCACCCAAGGCCGGTTTTGTTGCACCAATTGGCACCAAAATTGGCTGATTCTTGGTGGCTGCTTGCACCTAAGATAAACACTCTTAAATTCACATTTTCTCACTCACTCACCCCCCCCTTGGCAGCCGGCTGTTGGCCCCAAAATTGGGCACAAAAACTGCCAAAATTTCTACTTGAACTTGCTAGGGGAAACCGAAGACTACAAACATCAAAACCCCTAAGTTCTCAATTTTTTTCTTCACTCAATCACCCACTTGAGATTGCAGATTTTTGGAGAGGGAAAATGGGCAGAGTTTGGCTGCTTTTCTGAATTTTTTTGGCTCAAAAACCGCCCACCCCCCTTGGGTATTTATAGGTGAGGATTTGGATCTCTTTGCAATTTTTTTGGTTCATCTTTTGCTCATAAATCCTTGGAATAAAAATAATTGCACAATTTTTGCTAAAATACCCTCCAAGTGGCCGGCCATAAGCTTGAAGAACAAGAAAAATTTTTCTTCTAGAACAAGACACTTGTCATTCAAGGCTTGGTTCATGGAATTATGATGTCATAATTCAAAAATGGGATGATGTCATAAATCAAAAGGTAGGTGATGTCATCCTAAGGCCTCGTGTGGCTACTTTTTGAAAAAGCAGTCCAATTTAAATCCAACACAGATATTTCTAATACTGTGTTCACTAATACACAGTACAATTCAGTACTGTTTTGCTTGACTGCAGTCCAAAATTTATCTGAGTAAAAATGGACTGTAAAAATTTTCTTCTTATTTCTGAAAGTCATTAGGACTTTGATATCCAACTTAGTGTGCTTGATTTTTCTAGGGTGGTTTCATAGCTTATTCTAGCTATCTTGTCCAAAAAGACAATTTTCGCAGTAGATTTCTCATACCGCTTATCCTATTACTGTACAGTCATACCTTGACTGTTCTTGGTCAACTTTGACTTTCTTGATCAAATTTTGACCAACATGGAATCATGAAATCTCATCACGCCATTTTCCTTAAAATGCCTTATACTAGGCTCAGTAATCCATCGTTGAGTCTCGTAACTAATTATCCGAGAACTCAAACTTATACCGATATTCTATTCTAAACATGATCTAGACTTAAGTTTTCCTCATTCAAAGGAAATCTAGAGTCATAAAAAATTCGGGTTATTACATGCCTGCAGTTTATGAGACCTTTGATAGCATCGGTCTTAGCCTGAATAGTTTGTTCACCAAACATTTCCTCCAAGTTATCCATGATCTGCCTAGCAGTTTGATGCTCTTCATGCTGTTTCTAGAGCACGTTAGACATGCTCGCCCGAATATAGCACATAGCACTTAGGTTGGAATTGTCCCAGCGCTCAAGCGCTACAAAATCCCTATCAGGAGCATCGATCGCAGGCGTTGGCGGTCGAGGTTGGGTTAGGACAAAACTGTGTTTCTCAAAGTTTAGGACGATAAGCAAGTTCCTTTTCCAGTCATTAAAATTCTCGCCAGTTAATTTGTTTTGCGTAAGTATCACAGATAAAGGGCTCGACATTTTGATCTATAATAAGAAAACATGTAATAAGTACGAGCAAACATCCTATCAGTTTATAAAATATGGTTTTGTAATGAAACAAAAAGATCTATTTGCAATCTAAATGTTCATGTGTAAAACCCTTAAAACACATACCTTACAACGATAATTCCTAGCTTCTACTTTCTAAGCTACCGAGGGGTAGTCATAGAATAACTAGCCAAGAACACGGATCCCTTCTGATTAATACATATTCGTCTATGGAGAAAACTCCATTAAATATATATTAACTATCGTTTATTTGGCCACTACTTTATATAACAGAGCCTCGAGGGAGGGTTAATAAATAAAGTAGCATGAGTGTGTAACCATCGTTTCCAATTTTGAATCCATATTTTACATCCGCCACCGAGGGGTGATCTAAACATAAAATATGCCCAAAGTTGTTATCCTTTTGGAAATCCAAATCAGTGTGCGCTCTAGGTAAGATACCTATCCGAAGGAAATTCCCGGGTCAAAACCGAGTAGTAGGTACTACCATGCGTAACTATTGGACCAACGATGTAGGCCGTAGGTCTTAGTGTGTAAAACCTTCTCCCACTCATTCTTTTTAAATTAGGGTTTTTGTTTTTCATGCATAAACAATATTTATTGAGTGGCACTCTCTAGTCTATATGGCATGTTATCAATACATCACGAAATAGTATAACATATTCATCTAGCAACACATCATCTATGGTTTGCAAAATATGTAAATAGCCGTGGATCATGATTCCATCCTAGAGAAAAGAAAAATTGCAAAATTTACAAAAAATAACCGAAACATATATCGGCCTTCATTTGTAGATCCATGCCTTGCATCCTTCTTCAATGTGTCTTCTTTCTCCAATGTCACATCTTTTCAAATTTAAAATAAAATTTAAATTTCAAAAAAATTATATGTGATTTTTAATTTTAATCAAAATTACAAAATATCAAAATTTAATTAAAAAATCCGATTTATTAAATTTTAAAATTCAAAAAATTTTGAAATTTCCAAATTTCAAATTTAAATCACAAAATTTTAAAATTCATAATAATATCCATTAAATTTAAATTTAAATTTTCAATTTTGATTTCCAAATTATGAAGATCACATATCATTGGAAAATTTAATTTTCAAAAAGATTCTGTGATTTTTTTTTTTATTAAAAAACATTTTTTTTTATTAAAAAATTCCAAAAAACAAAAAATCACATCCTTTGAAAATTTACATACCTTCATTCATCTTCAACCTCCTCGAATCCATTGTAACCCGAATTTTACAAAAAAATTCCTACGCCGTTTCTGGCTTACAAAAATTCTCGGAATTGAAAGAACGACCTAGCGGTGATAATAGACCGCATCTATTACACTTGAAAAATCTAGATACAAATTCTAACCTCTATGGAATCATGACCGGCAAAATTGAACAAGATCATATAATATAAAAATAATATAAAGCATTCATTCATCCATACATCCATTCATAATATATTTAACAGACTCAAAATAAAACCTAGAGTGCCAACTCTCTAAAATATTTCATTAATGCATAGAGAGAAATTTATTCGATCAAATAATTTATGTTATATACATAATCATGAGTTGGCTTTGATACCAATTGTTGGAAAAATCGGATCCGATATCAGAGTTACGACGCAGCGGAAGTTTTAAAATTTTTATGCCGATTCGAAAAAGAAGCTCATGATGCATATAACAATAAATTAAATTCATGATCAAGCGTACCTTATTTCTTGGATTCTGGAATTACTAGAACGATTGACCAACGTGTCTTCTCTATTATTCTCGAGTTCCACGTCTCAGAGTATGTGTGGGTACACGTTCTATGAATCCAAGTAACCGGTAATGCTTTCCGAAGTCTAGATCCTTCCTTCTCAATTCCGATGTTCCTCGTTGAGAATATTATCCAACTTCTTTCTTCAAAACTGCAAAACAGGAACCGGTTAACCTCCTATGAAAATTATCACTTGGTTTAACCTTCCTCACAATTTTGATTCAATGGAATTTTCTCTCTTTTTCTCACTCAAGAGTATGACCGAATTTTATGATGTGGAAGAAACCCAAATTATTTTTCTTCTCACTCCAAAAACATTTTTCTCCTTAGTGAATGACCAAAAAATTAGTTTTTCAAGAATTCCTAGCCTTTATATAGAAGTTCAATCCTTTTCAAAATTTATCTCCTTTAAAAAATAATTAATAATTATTTTTCTAGTTAAATTTTGAATCAAAAGATCATACATCTTTAGGACTAGATTATTGAACCTAAAACGTTTTTCCAAGAGGAAATCTTTCCTCAAAAAATTCGGCCACCTTTGAAATTCAAAGGTTGATTGGTGGTTCAAATCTTAAATCAAGAATCTAGACTAGTCAAAAGATTCTAGTCCTATCTAGATTCAAATTCCTTTCAAATCTTTTTGAATTTAAATATGATTCACTTATTTGAATTAAATATTTTCCACACAACATCAACCATATTAATTAATTTAAATCAATGGAATATTTCAAATTTTCTTTCCTCACAAAAAACCGTGCACATCTTTTAAGGAAAAAAAATCCATCAAATAATCTCCATTATTTAAATCAATTAATAATTTAATGTTAGGAATATATTTGAATAATTTTGAAACAAAATTTTCTTCCCTCCACCTATCTAAAAACCGTGCACCATATTTAGATTAGGAGAGAAAAATTTGTTTTCCAAAATTAAATAATTCAAACACAATCTTATTTCAAAATTCAATTAACCAATCTCATGTTGACAAATCATATTATTTGTCTACACAAATCTCACATGTCCAATCCTTTCTGGATTGCATGTTAGAGAGTACCATGTCTTAATAGACATTACTAAATTCCATTTAAATTTACCGATCTCATTAGGAACAAATCCCGAGACGCTATACGGAACTATATGAGCTAATAGAGGGACCCGATGGAAATATGTAAAGAGGCTCCTATAATTGTGAAAAATTAATCCCAGATTAATTATTCATCAATTATCAACTTCAATACTATTCCACTAAAAGTTTGAAGCTGAACTCCTGTTTACATACCGTATTACGAAAGCTCTCTAACGTAGCGCTTCTTCCATGATTTATTCATCGCTTGCTTAATCCCCATATGTTATCCATGATTGAATTAAGGACTTTTTCCGTTTTACCTTTTCAATCATTTTAACTTAAAGTTCCATTATTCTCTATTGAAAGAATCACCAATTGTAAAACCATACAATTGATAAACCACCAGAGAACACAAAGTAAACCGATGGCCAAGATCTTGTTATACTATCTTTCAATCCCCGAATAATGCCTTTAAGTAGATAACATTTACTATCGTTAAGATAGTTATGGATTCCGTATCTATGAATCTTGATTTCTCCATCCATAAGTCATGCACCCAAAACACAAGTATATTGACCATGAATTAACAGTGTCTCACATATAGTGCATTAAAGTACATAAGTCATGGATACGAACTCAAGTAATCATTTCAGGATTAAGATTAATGCAGGATGATAATCAAAGTGTTATTGATTCTTATAAACGGAATTATTAAACCAAATCAATTAACACTTTAGGTCCAGTCCAATGTCATACCTCAATACTGGTATACATCAAAGTTTCTACTCGGAACTTATCCAATGATTAAGACAAACCATCCCTCCAAGGAAGTAGACAACCTTTACAATCTTATCATGAATAAGATCCCCAAATCTTATTCCATCGATTGCGGACTATTTATTTAGACTGTTATCAAATTACCACGTCTTCTATGTATACCCCGTATACATATGGTAATCTGATATATTACCAACAGCCAAGGAGTATTTTATGTTTGCTTAAAATAACCATACAATCAACAAATGAAAGTAAATAGGACACAACTTATTAAACATGAATAACCTGCTCTTATTAATATCAAAATGTCATATTTACAGAAAATCCCTAACATTGATTTTCTATCCTTAGGGCACATTTAGATCCCAACAAATAAAAAGTCATACATAATCTTTACATTTAACTTGAGTCTTCATACTTCATATGTACAGTACGAAACAATTTATTCTAATACATATATATATATACATATATCTTTGTTCAAAAAAACTTGCGGAAAAATTTGCGTAGTGGTATCCCACACTGCCCTCCTCTTGCCGCATCATCCGCATGGCCCACCAATTAAGCTGCAGGCTTTTTACCTACAGTATGAAATATACTGATGAGCTTTACGCTCAGCAAGTACAAACTTAATCTCATAAAAACATGTCAAGCATCATGTAACTTATGCATGATCCATTTATGATCAATTATGAATCTCTTATACTCCATTATGAACTTATTATCAACTTATTATAAACTTACTATCTTGCTTAACTTGTGGGCCCCTTGTGTACGTACCAGATGTGCGCATTCCACAGAAAGTTAAGGTTTACAAGGTCCCTAACAATTCTGGGAATCATATTCTTAACCCTTCACGATCTGGCGGAAGGTCTTAACATCTTGAACTTGAAACATGTATAGTCCTCCACTGTAATACCCGAGATTTTGATGACTTTAGATTTCCTTTAAAACAAGGAAAACCTAAGCCTGAATCATGATCGGAGTGGAATAACAGTATAGGTTTGAGTTCTCGATTAACTAGCTACGAGACTAAACAAAAGATTACTTAGCCAAATAAAAGGCGTTTTAAGGAAAACAGCATGACGAAATTTCATAATTTCATGTTGGTCAAAGTTTGACCAAGAAATTCAAAGTTGACCAAAAAGTCAAAGGGTTGATTAAGAAGGGTCAAAGATATGACTATACAGCAATAGGATAATCAGTATGGAAATTATACTGCGGAAACCGTCTTTACGAACGAATAAGCAAGAATAAGCTATGAGACCACCCTAGAAAAATCAAGCACAATATTTGGAGCAATATGGGCTAAATGGTTTCAAGTCCCAAGAAAAATTTATACGTAGTCCAATTTTATGCAGATGGATTTTGGACTACAATTCAGTATGATAATACTGTTTTAGGACAAAACAGTATTGATATTATCAAAGTTAGTAAGGAAATGGTTTGCATAATTCTATTAAGGAATTCTTGGAATCAAGAGGATAATTATGCATGAATTGGAAGTCAAGTGGCTCTACCTTAGCCAATCACCCGCAGGGACTAAATTGTAAATATTTTGTCTTTAGGGGCAAAAGTGCAATTTTTGGAAAAGTTAGCAATGATGATGTAAGCATGATGTCATCAAGATGATGTAAGCATGATGTCATCATGATGAGGTAAGCAAAACTTGTGCACCAAGGAAGCAAATGGCCGGCCACCACCTAGAGGGACTAATTAGCAAATATTTTGGCTTCAAGGACCAAAATGCAATTTTAGAAAAATAATTAAATCCTAGTTCAAGAACTTTTTGACAATTTTGAAAAGTTCAAAAAGCCTATAAATAGAGGTGAGGGGGGGCAGATTTTTAGGGAAAAATTGGGAAAAACAAGCCAAACTCTTGCCAATTTTCTTCTCACCCATTTCCCCACAAAAACCGAACCCTAGGGAGTGAAAAAAAAAAATGGTTGGCCGGATTTGGTGGTGATGGCCGAACCTTGTGTGAGGCTTAAGCTTGAAATGGCCGAAAATTTTGGAACCCATTTGTAGGGGAGAGGCCGGCTGTGATGGCAGCCAAAGGGAGTAAGGAAAAGTTTGGGATCCAAGCTTGAGAACCAACTTCCAAACCCTAGAGGTAAACCTTATAACCCTAAGCTTTTTAAGTGAGCTTTAATTTGGAAATTTAAGTGTATTTCCAAGCAATGGTTTGTAAGAGCATAAGCTCATCCTTTATTTTCATGCAATGAGCTTAGGTGCTTAGTTATGTGCTTGATTAGGGTCTCAATTAATGATTTTAGTGTATGCTTTGACAATATGCTTGCATGATATTAGAGTTTGCATGCATGCCTACTAAGTGTTTGTGATATGTCCCAAGATGTTTGAATGATGCATGGATGTATGTTTTACGTTAGAAAGTGCTGCATGACTGATATTAGGCTCCCACTGTGGACGGTTGAGGTAGTGTGCGCGTATTAGAACGTAAAACCAACTTAAGAACAAAACTGCCAGTTTCGGGTAAAACTGGCCAGTTTTCTGGAAAGTCGATTTTGAGGCCCTTAGAGGTTGAATTTGGAAAAAGTTAAAACTACAAAGTTGTAGAGAAGGGATTTTTCGAGGGGGAAGCATGGATAGTTTTTGAAAATAAGGCTCCAAAGGCCTTCGTTTTTACAAAAATCCGAGACTGAGAATTCCTGGGCAGGCCAGACCCAGTGTGCACGGCCAGCAGGTTTCAACCTCAAAACTGATTAAGTTAAGGACAGAACTGGGTTTTTAGTAAAGAACCAAAGTTGTAGTATTTTTCGAGATCTACAACTTTCATGAAGAAATTTTTCTCAGATTCTAAATAGAATTTAAGATAAATATTTTATCATAAAAACAGTGCAGGAAACAAGAAAATTCCTGCACAAGATTTTCAGAAAAACAGTGCAAAGCAGGAAATTCCTGCATGTGCACTAATCACTGAGATTAATAAACTGTATTTTTGTACAACACCAATGTTTTGACTGTGGAGACTGTTCCAACAACAGTTTTCAGTGTTCAATAATATTTATGAGGTTTTATTTTAAGAACCCCGAATTTTTATAAGCTAATTGAAGGATTTTTGATTTAAACTTCCAAATTTTCCAAGACAAGGAAATTGGATTTTTTTAAAGCCAAAATTGGTAACATAACGACAACGGAAGATAACCGGGATGGATACCCGAGTTATGAGGGGTTGACTTTTGTTGACTAAGTTTGACCCATGGAATGTTGACCTTAGTTGACCAAGAGGTTGACTTTGGTTGACCAAGTTCGACCAAGGTTGACCAAGGTTATCACATCAAAGGTTACGTATCGTAACCAATAAGTTATCATGTGTATAATTGGGGGACATATAACTAAGATTGTGTATGAATGTTGGATAGGTCGCCAACATTTTATATGAATGTTGGATAGGTCGCCAACATTTTATAGGATCCTTATCCTATGTTCCTTTAATAGCAGTAAGTAACATACAGTTGCGACCTGAGTTGGAACAACGAAACCCAGGGTATAGCATAACAGGTAAGTACAAACCTTACCTACAGTATGGAAAATAGTACACTATTTTTCAATATATGATATGTTTTCATGTGTGTTATGTATGCCATGTTTTCAAGTATGCCATGTTTTCAAGAATGCCATGTTTTCAAGAATGTCACATTTTTAAGAATGCCATGTAATGTTAAGTTATGGTATAGTGACATCATGAGGCATGTTTACTAATGTTAAATCACATGGTAAGAAAATACAAACAAGGTGTCGTACCACCCTCCCGTGATCGAGGAGGATACATGTTTCAAGTTCAAGTTTATGATTATCAACCTCTCGTTGATGCGTGAGGGTATAATGATAATCAACCTTCCGCTAGATCGTGAAGGGTCAAGTTTATGATTCCCAGAACTGTTTAGGGCTTTGCAAACCCTAACTTTGTCTGGAGGCTGCGCGCTTTTGGTACGTACACTATGGGCCCACATGTTATGACAAGATAATAAGTTCAAGATTAAGTCCATAATGAAGCATAAGACATTCAAATCGATCATAAATGGATCATGCATAAATTACATGATGATTGGCATGTTTTTAAGAGGTTTGAAATTTTTGTGAGATATGTTTGTACTTGCTGGGCGAAAGCTCATTTGCATATTTCATACTATAGGTAAAAAGCCTGCAGCCTAGCTGATGGGTCACGCAGACGATGCGGCGAATGAAGGGCGGTGTGGGATACCACTACGCAAAATTTTCCGCAACCACTTTTGAGTTAATATGTATATATCTCAAAAGTAAATTATGTTATTCAGTATGTATGGAGTTAAAGACTTGAGAATGTCTTTTCATTTCAGTATAAGTACGCAAGATTTTCCGCAAATATTTTAAGTATGAAGTTGTATATGTATGATTAAGAAATATGTACCATGTTATGTATGTGATGATTCCAAGGTCCGGTTTAAAAGGTTATGGTGACCTTATAATCGGCATAACAAGTAATGGGTAGGCATGGTGAAGTTTACCCATAAGTACAAGTTTATTTAAGTTATGATTTTAAAATAAAGTTTTAAAGTTAAAAAAAAAAAAAAAATTTCTGAAATTTTCTGTAAGGTTAATTATTTAAGACTAAGGTTTAAGTTAAGCAAGCATGGTAACGGCCCACGTTTACGTAGTCGGTCCTACGTGGATTTTGGGGCGTTACATCCACAATCTGGCGGGAGGTTGGTACGACTCCTTACTTGTCTTATCTTATGACTTAAAACATGTTCTTACCATGTGGTTTAATATTAGTGAACATGCTTTATGATGTCACTATATCGTAACATATAACATAACATAATATCAACCATAATATATACATACACATGGCATATATTGGCATAACATAGCATATAAAAACATGTCATACTTGAAAATAGTATTTACTATTTTCCATACTGCAGGTGAGGTTTGTAATTACCTGTTATGCTATGTCCTAGGTTTTGTTGCTCCTAATCAGGTTGCAACAACAGGTTACTTCTTGCTTTTCAAAAAGGACGTAAAGTAAGGATCGTCCTATCTTATCATAAAATGTTGGTATCCTAACCAACATCCATGAATAATCCTAGTTATATGTCCCCCACACACACTCATGATAACTTATTTGGTTATTAAATGTAACCCTAAACAGTATATTGTTTGATGTGTTAATGAACTTTGGGTTCAAGGCCCAATCATATCATACCTAGTATCTTATTAGGTTACTATTAGTAACCATAGGTGTAAGCCCAAGTCATATTTTGATCAAAACCCTATTGTGTTACTAAGGCCCAATTTTTAAAGTTATGTCCTATTAGGTTACTATTGGTAACCATGGGCTTTAGGCCCAACCCGGTAACTTGGGTATCCTACCCGTTTACCGTTGGTCATCATACTGTTACCGTGTTTTCAAGATAGCTTTTGGCCCATTTATTTATCTTTCTCTTCTCTTGATAAAACCTAGGATTTATTGTCCAAATTTTTCCTTGTATAAAAATCCTTGTGTAATTTTTAATCTTTTTACAAAACTGTAATTTTTCTTCAGTAAGGGCAATAAACTTGTCAAGTTTTGAAACCTATCCCTGAAAACAGTTTCATGCCACCAGTTATTAGTGTATGCGCAGGAATTTCCTTTTCCTGCACTGCTTTTGAAAATCCTGTGCAGGAATTTCCTGTTTCCTGCACAGTTTTTAGAATCTGTTTGGATTTTGAAAAAGTTTTCTTCACAAAAGTTTTAGATCTTGAAAAACCCTACAACTTTTGTTCTTTTCTCTAAACCCAGTTCTACCTTTAACCTACTCAGTTTCCTTGTTGAACCTACCTGGCCGTGCACAGGGTCTGGACATGACCAGGCTCGGGTTTTTGTAAAACCAGAGACCATTAGAGCCTTATTTTTAAAACCTATCTATGTTACCCACTAATATTTTCCATTTTCTACAACTTTGCAGTTTTAACTTTCCTCAAATTCGGCCTCTAAAGGCCTCAAAATCCGGTTTCCAGATTACTACCCAGTCTTGATTTGAGACTGGCAGTTTTCATCTTAATTGTTTCTTACGTAAAATTATGCACACACTACCTCAAACGGTTAAAATCGTGAGCCTATATCAAGCATGCAGCGTGTTACCTAACGTTTTCATTGTCATACATTCACTTTTCGTTCATAAAATCTTCATGCAAACCCAAATGGTAATCTATACCAATTTAGGGTTTTAGGGTTTTCTCTAACCCTCCTTGCATCATACATCATAATCAACATAATCAATCACACCATACATCTTCTTGAGTGTGTGGGGACATACTACAAACACATACTAGGCATTCATACATACTATACATACTCTAACACATAACATCATAAACATACATCAACCCATAAATCAAAATCACTAAACCCTAATCAAGCACAAATCTAAGCAAATCTAAGCTACAACATGAAAAATAAAATGAGCTTATGCTCTTACATACCCACATGAAATACACATAAATCTTGAATCAAAACTTAATTGAAGAACTAGAGGGTGAAGAGGATTACCTCTAGATCTTGAGTGGTGAATCTACTCCTTGGATTGGAAAATTTCTTCCTCACCTAACCTACACACAATCCGGCCACTAACCTCTTTTTTTCTCTTTGGGTTCGGCTCCTAGGGTGAGAGGGAGAGAGTTGAGTTGAAAATAAACCAGAGTTTTGGGGTAGATTCACATAAAATGAGTCAAAAACCCACCCCCTCCCCCCCCCCAATCACCTATTTATAGGTGAAAAATATTTTCTTTTTGGATTTATTTTTATTCCCAAAATTGCATATTAGTCATTAAGAGCAAAATATTTGCTCAATACCCCTAAGAGGTGGCCGGCCATTGAGGTGCATTGGAGGCCAAGTAAGCCTTTCATGTACATGCATTTAGTCATCCAATCAAAAACTACCAACAATTTATTCCATTTTTTCCAAAAATCCCAAATTTACATATTTATCTTTTCTTACTTGGGCTCCAAGTGATGCCTTGCTTACCTCACCAAGCTTACCTCATATTTCTTAAAATTTCACTTAGGCCCCTAAGGACAAAATATTTACACTTTAGTCCCTGTGAGGTGGTCGGCTAGGGTAGATCCACTTGGCTTCCACTTCATGCATATTTATCCATTTGATTCCAAAAATCCCTTAATATAATTATGCAGTCCATTTCCTTACTAACTGAGATAATATTAATACTGTTTTTTTTACTAAAAACAATACTGTCATACTAGACTACAGTCCAGAATTTATCTACACTTAACTAGGCTGCGTATAAATTTTTCTTATGACTTAGAGCTACTTAGCCCTTATCGTCTTAAATAATGTGCTTGATTTTTCTAGAGTGGTTTCGGTCCTTATTTTTACTATTTCATCTGTGATGACGGTTTTTTGTAGTATAATTTCCATACTGCTTGCTGTATTACAGTACCGTCATAATCATACCTTTGACTTTTCTTTGTCAAACTTTGACCAATATAAAATCATAAATTTTCATTATACCTTTTTGCTCAAAAGGCCTTATGCTTGGCTAGCAATCAATCATTGAGTCTCGTAGCTAATTAATCGAGAGCTTAAACATTTACTGATAAAATTATGAATTTCACATTGATATTCATAATTTTCATGAAATATCACATAAACACGTAGCACGGACTTAAATTTCTTTATATACAAGGAAATCATGAGTCCGTTAAAATTTCGGTTATTACAATCTACCCTCCTTAAAAAATTTTCGTCCTCGAAAATTAGAATAATTCTGGGTAGCTTTTCTTCATATCTTCTTCACGTTCCCATGTTGCTTCCTCAATCTCACGATTTCACCATAGAACCTTAACTAAAGGTATAACCTTGTTTCTTAGCACCTTTTCTTCTCGTACCAAAATTTGAACCGGTTTTTCCTCATAAGTCAGATCCTCGTGAACCTCAATTGGTTCATGGTTCAATACATGTGATGGATACGAGATATGTTTCTTTTGCATCGACACATGAAATACATTGTGCACATATGCCAATTCTTGGGGCAGAGCTAATTTATAGGCCACATTACCTATTCTTTCAAGTACTTCGAATGGCCCTATATATTTTGGACTTAATTTCCCTTTCTTCCCAAATCTCATGACTCCTTTAAATGGAGCAACCTTGAGGAATACCGAGTCCCCTACTTGGAATTCCAGAGGCCTTCTACGTTTGTCGGCATAACTTTTTTGTGGACTAAATGCAGTTTCCATCCGTTGACGTATAAGTTTTACGGCCTCAGTGGTTCTCCGAATAAAGTCTGTAGACACAAGTTCTTTCTCTCTTGTCTCGTACCAATGAACTGGAGATCTACACCTTCTCCCATAAAGAGCTTCATAAGGAGCCATCCCAATTGAAGCTTGGAAACTGCTGTTGTATGAGAACTCAGTCAAAGGAAGCTTCTTATCCCAAGTTCCCTTGAAGTCCATCACACATGCTCGTAACATATCTTCTAGAGTCTGAATGGTCCTTTCTGATTGTCCATCGGTCTGCGGGTAAAAAGTTGTGCTAAAGGTAAGCTTTGTACCCATTACTTGATGTACACTTCTCCAAAATTTAGAAGTGAAATGGCCATCACAATCTGAGATAATCATTTTTGGAATCCCATGATAGCGAACGATCTGCGCAACATACAATTCTGCTAGCTGGTCTACTGAAAAACTCAGTTTGATAGTTAAGAAGTGTACAGATTTCGTCAATCGATCAACAATTACCCAAATAGTATCGTTGCCGTTGGGAGTTCGGGGGAGACCAACCACGAAATCCATCGTTATTTGGTCCCATTTCCATTCTAGGATGGAAATTTTTTGCAATTCTCCCCCTAGATGTTGATGTCCAGCCTTCACTTTCTGACATGTGAGGCATTTACTGACAAACGTGACAACGTCATTCTTCATTTTGGGCCACCAAAAACTTCCTTCAAGTCTTTGTACATCTTTGTGGCTCCAGGATGAATGGAATATGGAGTCTCATGAGCTTCTTTCATGATCTGTTTCTTCAACTCGTTCTCATTAGGAATGCATAGTCTATTTTTTCCGATAGAGTAAGCCCTTATCAGATATGTTGAAGTCCGACTCCTTTCCTTCTAAGACTTCATCTCTTGTCCTAAGTAGCGAGGTGTTTGCTTCTTGACGCTCTTTCATACCATCCAAAATGGTAGGTTGGAAGGTTAGAGCAGCTAAACTTCCCGTAATAAGCTCGATTCCAGCGTCCATTAGCTCTTTCTGAAGAGGCTCGATCAATAACTGAATTGACATCAATGAGAAGGACGACTTCCGACTAAGGGCATCGGCTACTTTGTTTACCTTCCCAGGGTGGTAACGGATGTCTATATCATAATCTTTTACTAGTTCGAGCCATCTTCTTTGCCTCATATTGAGCTCTTTTTTCGTGAAGATATACTTCAAACTCTGATGATCCGTGTAAACTTCACACCTAGTACTGTAAAGATAATGTCTCCAGATTTTGAGTGCAAACACTCCGCCGCAAGTTCCAAATCATGCGTTGGATAGTTCTTCTCATGATCCTTGAGTTGTCGTGAAGCATAAGCGATCACTTTTCCATTTTATGAGTACGGCTCCCAATCCTATCTCAGAACCATCGCTATATATCACGAAGTTCCCTTTCTCCACAACTGGTATTGTAAGGATTGGAGCACTAGTCAGCTTACTTTTTAGCTCTTGGAAGTGTTCTTTACACTTTGCAGTCCATTCATACTTCTTTCCCTTCCGTGTAAGTGTTGTGAGCGGCGCTGCGATCTTAGCAAAACCCTCGACGAAACGTCGGTAGTAGCCCGCTAAGTCAAGGAAACTACGTACTTCGGTGACACTTTTAGGATCTGGCCATTTACTTACTGCTTCAATCTTGGCTGGGTCTACAGATATGCCTTCTTTAGAGACCACATGTCCTAAGAAATGGACCTTCTCCAACCAAAATTCACACTTTGTGAATTTAGCATAAAGCTGGTTTTGCTTTAAAATCTGTAGAGCAATCCTTAGGTGCTCCTCAAGCTCCTCCTTCGACCTTGAATAAATCAAGATATCATCTATAAAGACAATAATGAACTTGTCCAAGTAATTCTTGAACACTCGATTCATCAGGTCCATAAAGGCATCTGGCACATTTGTCAATCCAAATGGCATAACGAGGAACTCGTAATGTCTATATCGCGTATGAAAGGCTGTCTTAGGAATATCTCCTTCCTTAATTCGGAGCTAATGATATCCTGATCGCAGGTCAATTTTCGAAAAAATTGAAGCTCCTTTCAATTGATTCGAACAAATCGTCGATCCTAGCTAATGGATACTTATTCTTGATGGTAATCTTATTCAATTCCCGATAGTCAATGCACATCCTAAGAGTGCCATCCTTCTTTTTTACAAACAAAACTGGGGCTCTCCAGGGTGAATAGCTCTGACGGATGAATCCTCGATCCAGGAGCTCTTGCAGCTGAATTTGCAGTTCCTTAAGTTCAGCAGGCACCATCCTATAAGGTGCCTTGGATACTGGTGCCGATCCGGGAAGCAATTCAATCTCAAAAGAAATCTCTCACTCCGGTGGCAATCCTGGTAAATCTTCAGGAAAAACTTCCATAAAATCTTTGACTATGGGTACTTCCTCCGGCCTATTCTTAGTTTCTTGCATCTTATCCACTATGTTGGCCAGAAATCAAATACGTCCTTCTGCCAACAACTGTAATACCCAGAATTTTTACGGACTCATGATTTCCTTATATGTAAAGAAATTTAAGTCCGTACTATGTGATATGTAATGTTTCATGAAAATTATGAATATCAATGTGAAATTCATAATTTTATTATCAGTATATGTTTGAGTTCTCATTTAATTAGCTACGAGACTCAATAATAGTTGCTTAAGTCAAGCATGAGGTCTTTTGAAAAAAAGGACAGAATAGGAATGTATGATTTTATGCCGGTCAAAGTTTAACCAGGTTGACTTTATGTTTGACTGAGATGGTACTGTAGTGTAATCAACAGTATGGAAATTATACTGCGGGAAACCGTCATTACGTATGAATGAGCAAGAAAAAGCTATGAGACCACCTTAGAAAAATCAAGCACAATATTTAGGGCAATATGGACTAAATAGTTTCAAGTCCTAAGAAAATCCGATACGCAGTCCAATTTTACGCAAATGAATTCTGGACTGTAGTCCAGTATGGAAATACTGTTTTCGGTGAAAAACAGTATTGATATTATTTAAATTAGTAAGGAAATGGACTGCATGATTATATTAAGGGATTTTTATAATCAAGTGGATAATTAAGCATGTATTGGAAGTCAAGTGGTTCCTCCATAGTTGGCCACCTTCAGGGACTAAAGTGTAAATATTTTATCCATAGGGGCCAAAGTGTAATTTTTTAGAAAAGTAAGCATGATTATGTAAGCATGATGTAAGCATGATGATGTAAGTTTGATGATGTAAGCATGATGATGTAAGCATGGTGAGGTAAGCAATTGCTTGGTGAACAAGCAACCTCATGGCCGGCCACTTAAGGGGGGGTATATAGGCAAATATTTTGCTCCCAAGGACTAATGGGCAAATATTTTTCTCTTAAGGGCTATTATGTAATTTTTGGATTAAAAATATATCCAAAAATTAAATTATTTATCACCTATAAATAGGTGATGGGGGGGGCTCATTTTGTTCACAAAAATGAGAAAACACCCCAAAACCATGCCAAAATTTCTTCTCACACTCTCCCCCTAAAAACCGAGCCCTAGAGAAAAGAAAAAGAAAAGAGAATGTGAAGGATTGGGTGGTCGGAAAACTTGGGGAATAACCAGCCAAGGGTGGCCGAAATTTTGGAAGCAACCAAGCCAAGGGAGGCCGGTTGTGGTAGGGAGCAAGGTGAAAAGAATTGGTTCAAGAATCTAGCACCAATCTTTGAGATTAGTTAAGGTAATTCTCTTTGGCTCCTAAGCTTTTCAATTGAGCTTTGATTTGGAAATTTAAGTGTATTTTCAAGTTGGGTTTATAAGAGCATAAGTCACCCCTTTACTTTCATGTAATAGGTTTAGATGTTTGATTATGTGCTTGATTAGGGTTCTATGGTCTTGATTTAGGTTTTGGTTCATGCTTTTGATGCTATACTTGTGAGATAGTATGGTTTACACGTATGTCCGTAAGATGCTTGTTGTATGTCCCCCTATATTTAAGAGAGTGTAGGTTATGCATGAATGATGTATGAGAATAGATTGAGCTTGTATGGGATGAATGGAAGCCAAACCAACCAAAAAACCCTAAGTTTGGCGCATGATGGCACGCGGGTTGCATGGGTTTGGATTAATGCATGTGAATGGCAAATCTTACGTTAAAGCGCTGCATGTTGTCGTAGGCTCATGGTTACAACCGTTTGAGGTAGTGTGCACGTAATTTTTACGCAAAATCGGACACATGCAAAACTGCCAGTTTTCGGGTAAAATTAGATAGTTTTCTGAAAAGGTGATTTTGAGGCCCTTAGAGGCCGAATTTGAGAAAAGTTAAAATTACAAAGTTGTAGGAAATGGAAAATCCTAGGGGACAATGTAGACAGTTTTTGACAATAAGGCTCTAAAGGCCTCTGTTTTTGTAAAAACCCGAGCCCTGGTCTGCCAGACCCTATGCACGGCCAGCCAGATTCAACCAGAGATATGAACAAGTTAAATACAGAATTAGGTTTTAAGTAAAACATGAAAGTTGCAGGGTCTTTTGAGATCTACAACTTTCATGAAGGAAAATGTTTCTAATTCCAAACTGATTTTAAAGTAAAATCCAATTTCTAAAACTATACAGGAAACGAGACATTCCTGCACAGGATTTTCAGAAAACAGTGCAAAAACAGGAAATCCCTGCACATGCACTGATACTTAAATTAAGAAACTGTTTTAAATGATTTTTTTCAGAGTATGATAATTTTTAACTGTTTTTGCCTAAAAGTTATGGTTTTATAAAAATACGGTTTTTTGTTTTATAAGAAAATAAATACTTGGGCCTTACCCTATGGTTACCGATAGTAACCCAATGGGGTAATACTTTGAAAGTAATTAGGTCCTAATAACTCAATAGGGTATCATTCAAATATGATTGGGCCTTAGTTTTATGGGCCTAAGATCTAGAGATAATTGGACTTATATCCAGGGTTACTTATAGTAACCTAATAAGATACTAATTACTATTCACGTATATTTTGGCCTTGAACCCGAGGTTTCGTTAAGTAATCAAACAAGATATTGTTTGATTAGGCCAAGAACCTTAGGGTTACATTTAGTAACCAAAACAGGTATCATTGAGGTATGTGGGGGACATATAACTAGGGTTACTCATAAATGTTGGTTAGGATACCAACATTTAATGATTATGAATTTTGGTAAGATGAGATGATCATTACCTTACGTCCTGTTTGAAACAGAAATAGAACCTATTGATGTGCCTTGTTGGAACATTAAGTCAAGAGCGTAGGACATCAGGTAAGTACAAACCTCACCTGCAGTATGGAAAATAATAAACTATTTTCAAGTATATGACATATTTTCATGTATACCATGTTATGTCAAGTCATGTTATGCCATGTTATGCTATGTTAAGTCATGTAATGCCAGGTGAGAAGTGAGAAAATCAGGTTTGACATATTTGCTGAAAATAATTAAGAAATTTTTTCCACTAAATAATTGCATAAATATCATAATAAAATTAAAGGTAAAGTAAATATGATGCATAAATGCACATGCTAAAATACACAAAAACATGTTTACTTTAAATGACTAAGGAATTTTAATCACCACAACTAAGTGCCGCCTTAGGGTAGGTCAAATAATTGATAATTAAAATGAGACATTCTCAATTAATAAATATTACCTGAAATATATCATATTTCTAATACTTATTTAATTATTTCTTTATGAGTGTAACCCACCATACCACATTTTTTAGACTTAACTTAGAAATTGTCGCCGTAGGGTAGGTCAATTCTAAAATATATCTTAAAATCCTATCTCATGGAAGACAACCTTGGTATTGTATTTAATAGACACCTTCCGTAGGGAGGATGAAATGAAATCGTCTCTAGGCACTATTAAAAACTCACGATGTTGTATCAACGGTGGAGACCTTGGGTTTAATTTTTTAATTATGGACAGATTTAGATTATTTTAGTTTAAATATTATCTTCCTGTATATAACACTTATATACAATATTTAAAGTCACATTTAAATAATCTAGGGTTTCGATATTTATAAAGCATCTAAACATTCATGCAAAAATTATATTGAAAAAATTCTTCAAATTAAATCAGTGAAATAATACATCTTATTTGTTTATGGGCACACATCCCAACAGTCGGAGGTTACGGAGTAATCCCTCCGAGCATTATAAGTTGCTTGAGTTGGAATGCTCGGGGACTGGGCAATCCCCAAGCGTTCAAGCAACTACAAAATTTAATCCGTTGTAATAGGCCAGATTTGGTTTTTCTGATTGAGACCAAACTATATGGGAGGCGTGCAGAAAGTTTGAAAGGCCAGTAGGGGTTTCGGGGAGTACAAGTTGATTTTGAAGGTCGGAGTGGGGGATTCATGCTGTGGTGGAAGGAATATTGGGATGTCTCTGTCCTTAGTTTTTCCCAAGGTTTACCGATTTTTATGGGAATTCAAACAAGTTCCAAGGACGCCACTCCTGGGAGTTGCTAAGGAGACTTCTCTCGATAATTTCTTTGCCAAGGATTTGTATGGGAGATTTCAATGAGTTACTGAGCTCTGCGAAGAAGATGGGGGGTGACCCAAATCGAGAGGGTATTATAAAGAAATTCCGGGAAGCTTTGGATGATTGCTTGCTAGTTGACTTGGGTTTCAGTGGTCTAGTTTTCACTTGGAACAACCACTGGCCAGGGGTTCAAAATGTACAGAAACAGATTGATAAAGCATTGATGAATGTTGATTTACAGCTTTTGTTCCCTTCATCTAAAGTTAACCATCTGGAATTTTTTGGTTCGGATCATAGAGCGCTTTTGTGGATTCTAGAACGGGAACGATATGCTCTAAATTGGAGGAGACGCAGAGAAAGGGGTTTTCGTTTCAAACCTTTGTGGATAGGAGATGATGAGTGCAGGAAAGTTGTTTAGAATGCTTGGCTTTTGGATAATGGTGGTCGGTCAGCGAGAAAGTTTGGGGAAAATTTGGAGCTATGTGCTGGGCATCTAAAACGTTGGAGCTCCAAGAGGTTTGGCAATATTCCTCATAAAACAAGAGGGATTCCGAAAGAAATAGAGGAATTGTATCAGGCCCCTCTGACAACCATTTCGTTGGCAAAGATTCAGTTTTTGGAGACTGAGCATGGTTTTGGAAGAGCAATATTGGAAACAGTGCTTTAGAGCGGACTGTCTTAAACATGGGGATCGTAACACGAGCTTTTTTCATAAGAAGGAACCCATAGGAAATCCAAGAATGAGATCAAAGGCCTTGAAGACAGTTCTGGATTATGGCAAACTGAGGAGGAATCGGTGGTGACCATTATTGAACAATATTTCTCACAGGTTTTTTCTTCGTGTCATCCGGATGCAGAAAAAAATGTCGAGTTTAGTGATGGAATCCATCCAGGTGTGGATGCTGCAATGAAATATACGTTACAGAGGCCTTTTGAGGGAGAGGAGGTTAGAAGAGCTTTGTTTGAGATGGGCCCCTCGAAAGCACTGGGACCGGACGGGTTTCATGCACTTTTTTTATCAAAAGTTTTGGGACATTGTTGGGCCTGCGGTGACTGGGTGCTATCTTCGGATTCTTAATGGCGAGGAGTCAATGAAATATATTAATTTGACCCATGTGCCCTAATCCCAAAAGTGAAGACACAGAGAAAGATAACGGAGTTGCGTCCAATTAGTTTATGCAATGTCATTTACTAGATTGCTACTAAGGCCATTGCTAATAGGTTGAAGGGGGTTCTGAGGGATATTATAGGGGAATCATAGAGTGCTTTTGTCCCTGGGAGATTGATTTCAGACAATGTTATTGTAGCTTTCGAGCTAATGCACTCTTTAAATTGCCGAAACATTGGAAAGATTGGTTGGCTTGCTTTGAAGCTTGATATGAGTAAAGCATGTGACAGGGTTGAGTGGTCTTTCTTGACTGCAGTGATGAAGAAGATGGGGTTCGGTGATAGGTTGATTTCTCTCATTATGGATGCCATTACGACTTCTCGTTTTGCTTTCATCGTAAATGGGATTCCACAAGGCGAGGTTGTGCCATCTAGAGGAATTCACCAAGGATGCCCATTATCCTCGTGTCTCTTTTTGCTATGTGCTGAAGGATTATCTGCGAGGATTAAGATGGAAGAGTTTGAGGGATGGTTGATGGGATACTCGTGCAGTAGAGGAGGACCACGGATTAGCCATTTGTTCTTTGTCGATGACAGCTTGATGATTTGCAGAGCTAATGTAGAAGATGTTTCGGTACTCAGGAAAGTATTGTGGGATTATGAATCTGTCTCTAACCAGGCCATTAATATGGATAAATCGTCCATATCTTATAGTCCAAATACGTCAAAACATGATCGACTGGCATAAAATCACTTTTGGGACTGGCAACAATGCAAACCCATGAAGATATTTAGAGCTGCCAACACTGCTTGGTCAGAATAAGTGGGCTACTTTCAACAGCATAAAGGAGTGGGTATGGAGGAAACTTTGAGGGTGGAAGTCTAACTTTTTCTCCAGCGGGGGTTAAGGAAATTCTAATCAAAGCTGTAATTCAAGCGATTCCAGCTTACTCGATCAGTGTTTTTCGGATTTCGAAAATGCTTTGCTCCGAACTTAATGCTATGGCGGCTCGTTTCTAGTGGGGTGGATCTGATAGTGCCCGAAAAATACATTGGTATAATGGGATAGGCTCTATAGATCAAAAAGTGAAGGAGGAATGGGATTTTGGGATTTGGAAATGTCTAATCGGTTAGATAATATAGTTTTATATTTATTTTATTATTTATTGCTTGTTTCCTGTTATTATTAGGTTTCCTTCTATATTTTATATTAAGCGTAGATTAAGGGTAGATAAGTCTTTTCTATATTTTATATTTAGCCTATATAAATTTCTTTTGATGTATTATTTTGACTGATTGATCGGAATAAGAAACTCTTACTCCCAAATTGTTTTTTTGGTTTTCTACATGGCATCAGAGTTGATGTCCATACAACCGCCGCGCCGCCCATCCGTACAACCGTGCCATAGTCCATACACCGGATCGTCCGTATGCCGTCCGTCCGTACAACACACCGCCATTCATGCACGGGATTGTCCAAACACCATTGCTTCCATACAATCGCTGATGTCCGTACCGTACAATCGCTGCCGTCCGTACACTTTTTTTATGATCGCCCGTACAATCGCTCGCTACCGCACGTCTTGATTATTTATTGGTTTGATTTTGCATCGCATTTATTTTCTCATCATGACCAGACGTAAAGATGATTCTCTTTAGTCGATCAGTGTGCAATTGGATGGGAAAAATTATTCGTATGGGAGCTATATTATGAATAATTTTTTACGGGGTAAATCTATGTGGGATTATGTTATGGGCATAAGAGTTAAACCTACAGATAAGAAAGCTACTGATTATACAGAATCGTTGGATGCTTAGGATGCTGATAATTCGAAGATTATTATTTGGATCAATAATTCTGTTACACATTCGATAGGTGCTCAGTTGGCAAAGTTTGAGACTGCCAAGGAGGTTTAGGAGCATCTAACGAGGCTATACACGTAGTCAAACTTTACAAGACATTATCAGTTAGAGATAGATATCCGCCCCCTTCAGCAGAAGGATATGAACATTCACGAGTTATATTCTGCCATGTCAGATTTATGGGATCAGTTGGCACTTACAGAACCAGCAGAATTACAAGCATTTATGCATTACATCGCTCGTAGAGAAGAGCAGCGTTTGGTACAATTTCTAATAGCCCTTCGTTTTGATTTTGAGGGATTGTATGGAACGATTCTGCATCGTAGTCCACTGCCTTTTGTTGATTCAGTTGTCAATGAACTTTTGGCTGAGAGATACGTCTCAAGTCTCAAGCACACAAGGGGATAATCCTAACACCTACTCCATCTATTTTTGCAACCCCTCAAAGACTTCCGGCTAGTAATATGAATAGATCGAACTCGAAGGTTTCTCTTGATGAGTGTGCTTTCTGTAAGCAAAAATGTCACTGGAAGGCTCAGTGTCCATTGTTATTGAATAAAGGTAAGCAACAACAATCCCATCAGCAACAATAGTGACCCCAGCAACAGCAGCAGCAACAACGATCTCAGCAGCAGCAACAGCCACCACAGTGGACATACAGATTGCCTCAACCAAATAATGCAATGGCTTCACCATCATTAGATTCATTTATGTTCGAGCAGTTTCAGAAGTTCCTTGCTACATAGCCACAAGCTATGTCTGCCTCTACTCATATAGGTTTGTCATCCTCTAGTCCTTTAGGTATATTTTCTTCCTTGTGGGTCTTAGTGTAAGAACCCGAAATTTGTGATGAACCTATGATTTCCTTAGATACAAGGAAAATCTAAGACTAAACCATGTATGTTGATATGAAGCTCATGATCTGAGTTGAATATCAGTATATATTTGAGTTCTCGTTTAATTAGCTACGAGACTCAATAATAGTTTGCTTAGTCAAGCATAAGGCATTTTCATGAAAAAGGCGGAATAGGAATTATGATTTTTATAACGGTCAAAATTTGACCAGGTTGACTTTAGGTTTGACTGAGACGGTACTGCAGTGTAATCAACAGTATGGAAATTATACTGCGGAAAATCGTCATTAAAGACAAATGAGCAAAAATAAGTTATGAGACCACCTTGGAAAAATCAAGCACAATATTTAGAGCAGTAAGGGCTAAGTAAGTTCCAGTCCTAAGAAAGATCTATATGCAGTCTAATTTTATACAGATGAATTCTGGACAACAGTCCAGTACAATTATACTGTTATTAGTTGAAAACAGTATTGGTAATATCTGTATTAGTATGAAAATGGGTTGCATATGTATATTAAGAGATTTTGAGAATCAAGTGGATAATTATGCATGCATTGGAAGCCAAGTGGCTCCACCATAGCCGGCCACCTACAGGAACTAAAGTGCAAATATTTTGTCATTAGGGGCCAAAGTGCAATTTTAGGAAATATGATGTAAGCAAGATGATGTAAGCAAGTAACTTGGCCTCCAAGGCAAGCCAATGGCCGGCCACCTCACAAGGGGATGGAGCAAATATTTTTGTCTCAAGGGTTAATAAGCAATTTTTGGATTAAAAATAAATCCAAAAATAAATTAATTATCACCTATAACTAGGTGATGGGGGGGCTCATTTTGCTTCACATTATGTGAAAATACCCCAAAACTATGCCAAAGTCTCACCTCACTCTCTCCCTCCCTTAGAAAGCTGAAACCATAGAGAGAAAAAAATGTTGGAAAAATCAGTTCAGATATCAGAGTTACGGTGCAGCGGAAGTTTAAAAATTTTTATACCGATTCAGAAAAGAAGCTCATGATGCATATAACAATAAATTAAATTCATAATCAAGTGTTCCTTATTTCTTGGATTCCAGAATTGCTAGAGCGTTTGACCAACGTGTCTTCTCTACTATTCTCAAGTTACACGTCTCAGAATGTGTGTGGGCACACGTTCTATGAATCCAAACGACCGGTAATGCTTTCCGAAGTCTAGATCCTTCTTTCTCAATTCCAATGTTCCTCATTGAGAATATGATCCAGTTTCTTTCTTCAAAACTACAAAACAGGAACCGGTTAACCTCCTATGAAAATTATCACTCGGTTTAACCTTCCTCACAGTTTTGATTTAATAGAATTTTCTCTCTTTTTCTTTCTCACAAGATAGCCGAATTTTTGATGTGGAAGAAACCCAAATTGTTTTTCCTCTCACACCCAAAAAACGTTTTTCCTCTTATGAATAACCAAAAAAATTAGTTTTCCAAGAATCCCTAGCCTTTATATAGTATTCCAATCCTTTTTCAAAATTTATCTCCTTCTTGAAAAATAATTAATAATTATTTTTCCGGATAAATTTTGAACCAAAAGATCATACAACTTTAGGGCTAGATTCATTGAACCTAAAAACGTTTTTTCAAGGGGAGATATGTCCCTTAAAAATTCGACCACTATGAGAAATAAAGATTGATTGGTGGTTCAAATTTTAAATCAAGAATCTAGACTAGTCAAAAGATCCTAGTCCTATCTAGATTCAAATTTCTTTTAAACCTTTTCGAATTTAAATAAGATTCACTTATTTGAATAAATATTTTCTACAAACATTATCCATATTAATTAATTTAAATCAATGGAATATTTCAAATTTTCTTTCCTCACAAAAACCGTGCACCTCTTTTAATTAGGAAAGAAAAATTCATGAAATAATCTCCATTATTTAAATCAATTAATAATTTAATGTTAGGAATATATTTGAATAGTTTTGAAACAAAATTTTCTTCTCTCCACTCAATTAAAAACCGTGCACCTCTTTTAATTAGGAGAGAAGAATTTTGTTTTCCAAAATTAAATAATTCAAACACAATATTTCCAAAATTCAAATTAACCAATCACATGTTGACAAATCATCTGTCTACAAATTTCACATGTCCAATTCTTTTTGGATTGCATGTTAGAGAGTACTATGTCTTAATAGACATTATTAAATTCCATTTAAATTTACCGATCTCATTAGGAATAAATCCCGAGACGCTATATGGAACTATATGAGCTAATAGAGGGACCCGATGGAAATATGTAAAGAGGCTCCTATAATTGTGAAAAATTACTCCCAGATTAATTATTCATCAATTATCAACTTCAAAACTATTCCACTAAAAGTTTGAAGCTGAACTCCTGTTTACATACCGTATTACGAAAGCTCTCTAACGTAGTGCTTCTTCCATGATTTATTCATCGTTTGCTTAATCCCCATATGTTATCCATGATTGAATTAAGGACTTTTTCCGTTTTACCTTTTCAATCATTTTAACTTAAAGTTCTATTATTCTCTATTGAAAGAATCACCAATTGTAAAACCATACAATTGGTAAACCACCAGAGAACACAAAGTAAACCGATGGCCAAGATCTTGTTATATTATCTTTCAACCCCCGAATAATGCCTTTAAGTAGATAACATTTACTATCGGTAAGATAGCTATGGATTCCATATCTATGAATCTTGATTTCTCCATCCATAAGTCATGCACCCAAAACACAAGTATATTGACCATGAATTAACAGTGTCTCACTTGTAGTGCATTAAAGTACATAAGTCATGGATACGAATTCAAGTAATCATTTCAGGATTAAGATTAATACAGGATGATAATCAAAGCGTTATTGATTTTTATAAACGGAATTATTATACCGAATCAATTCACACTTTAGGTCCAGTCCAATGTCATACCTCAATACTGGTATACATTAAAGTTTCTACTCGGAATCTATCCGATGGTCAAGACAAACCATCCCTCCAAGGAAGTAGACAACCTTTACAATCTTATCATGAATAAGATCCCCAAATCTTATTCCATCGATTGTGGACTATTTATTTAGACTGTTATCAAATTACCACGTCTTCTATGTATACCCCGTATACATATGGTAATCCGATATATTACCAACAGCCAAGGAGTATTTTATATTTGCTCAAAATAACCATACAATCAACAAATGAAAGTAAATAGGACACAACTTTTAAACATGAATAACCTACTCTTATTAATATCAAAATGTCATATTTACAGAAAATCCCTAATTTTGATTTTCTATCCTTAGGGCACATTTAGATCCCAACAATAAAAAGGAAGAAGAGAGAAAGAGATAGGAAAGTGGTGGTCAGAAAATTGGAGAAACACCAAGCTAGTGGTGGTTGAAAATTTTGGGAGAACTCCAAGCTAGGGGAAAGCCTGTTTTGGTAGGAAGCAAGGGGGAAAAAGTTTGGATCAAAATCTTGTACCAACCTTTTTGTTGATTAAGGTAATCCTCCTTGGTTCCCTAAGCTTTTCAAATTGAGCTTTGATTGGATATTTATATGTATTTCAAGTTGGATTTGTAAGAGCATAAGCTCACTTTTATTTTCATGCAATAGGAGTAGCTTAGATTGCTTAAATATGCTTGATTAGGGTTTTGTGGTCTCTAATTATGTTTTGGTGCATGGTTATGATCGTATGAGTTAGAGATTATGTGGGTATTGAGTATGCCTACTATATGTTTGTTATATGTCCCCACATACTCAAGAATGATGTTGGATGAATGATTATGATGATGGTGATGCATGTTGCATGTAGGGTTCAAGAAAACCCTCAAAACCCTAGTTTGGTATAGATTACCATTTGAGTTTGTATGAAGATTGTATGGATAAGAAATGAATGTATGATCATGGAAATGTCACGTAATATGCTGCATGCTTATCGTAGACTCACGGTTTTAACCATTCGAGGTAGTGTGCTCGTAATTTTACGTAAAAAATCAACTGAATCAAAAACTGCCAGTCTCGGGTCAAGACTGGGCAGTAATCTGGAAACTCGATTTTGAGGTCTTTAGATGCCGAATTTGAAGAAAGTCAAAACTACAAAAGTTGTAGGAAATGGAAAATCCTAGGGGACAGGGTGGACGGTTTTTTAAAATAAGGAACCAAAGGCCTCTATTTTTATGAAAATCTGAGCCTGGTCTGCCCAGACCTAGTTGCACGGCCAGGTAGGTTCAATAAGGAAAAAGAGTAGGTTAAGGGCAGAAATGGATTTTGAGTGAAAAACAAAAGTTGTAGAGTTTTTCAAGATCTACAACTTTCATGAAGAATACTTTTCCTAATTCCAAACATATTTTAAAGAAAAATCAGATTCCCAAAACTATGCAGGAAACAAGAAATTCCTACACAGGATTTTCAGAAAACAGTGCAAAAGCAGGAAATTCTTGCACATGCACTGTTAACTGAAATTAAGAAACTGTTTTCAAAAATAAATAAATGGGCCAAAAACTATCTTAAAAACACGGTAACAGTATGATGACCAATGGTAACTGGGTAGGATACCCAAGTTACTGGGTTGGGCCTAAAGCCCATGGTTACCAATAGTAACCTAATAAGATACTATTCACGTATGATTGGGCCTTGAACCAAAGGTTCTATTAAGTAATCAAACAAAATATTGTTTGATTAGGCCAAGTGCCCTAGGGTTACGGCAAGTAACCGAACGAGTTATCATGAAGATATGGGGGACATATAACTAGAGTTACTCATGAATGTTGGTTAGGATACCAACATTTAATGATTATGATTTATGGTAAGATAGAATGTGAATAATTCTTATCTTACACCCTGTTTGGAAATAGGAGTATGAACTGTTGGCGTGTCATGTTTGGACGATAAACTAAGAGCGTAACACGACAAGTAAGTACAACTCCGCCTACCGCATGGACAAAACATTTTTGTTGCATGGCATGTTTTCAAGGAATCATGTATTGATTTACATGATTTACTTAGGTTATGATATTTTATATTATGATATTATGATGTATTATGTTATGATGTTATGATGTTTTATGTTATGATGTTACGATGATTTATGTTATGATGTCATGATGTCTTATGTTATGATATTACGATGATTTATGTTATGATGTTATGATGTTTTATATTACGACGTTTTATGTTATGGTGTATTATGTTTTGTTATCGTGACATCACGAAGCATGTTCACGAATATTAAATCACGGGGTAAGAATAAGATAAGACAAGCTAATGTTATTGTGTCGTACCGACTTGCCACGAGGACGGGTTTAAACGGTTTAGTCTATGGTTTGAGTTGGATTGGATTGGCCGCCTCCAACTACTCCATGGCTATGTACCACGGTACGTGCACGCATGACATGTAAGGGAACAGAACCAAGTTAATATATAAAAAGTATAATTGATTCATAAGAAAGCATAATCGCTTCATGCATTCTTGCACTTAAAGTGTTTTGCGGATTGAATATTGTACTTACTGGGCATAAACTCATTACTTACATTCATCCTGTAGGTAAGCAACCTATGGGCAGTACTTGATGCAAGACTGTGGAGAGATGGCGCTGCGGACTGTGAAATGTGGGATGGACACCGCCACGGGATTTGGAAATTATATTTTGTAAAAATATGTTTATGTTACATTATAATAAAGTAATGGTATGGGTAAGAAAAAGTTTCAAGTATGATGGCAACAATTTGCCTCGTGTCGTACCGATCCGCACTAGGTTGGGTTTGGTCTACGGTTTGAATATGATAGTTATCAAATGAGTGTGAAAGCTTGGTACTCGAGTGAGTACATATGAATATGTATGAGGATAAGTTAAGTGTTAAGTATGAGTGTAAGTATGAGACTGAGTCGAGTTTTATGTCAAGTTAAAATAAAAGTTAAAATAAAAGTTAAAAAAAAAAAATTTTTTGCTCTGAAATTTTCGGTAAGTTTAATGTATGTGAATTAAGAATTAAGTTAAGTAAGTATGAAGTCACGGCCCTACGTAGTTCGTGCATGACAGAGATCGTATCAGAGCAAGTTTCCTGCCATCCACTCTCACAGTTCTGCCACCAACGCCACAGTTTTGTAAGTTTATTTTCTTACTCTGTTTTATGTATAGTAATTATGTGAGGTTATAAGATTATTATGATAAAGACATATACCTAGTGTCAAACCGGGTTGGATTGAAAAGGACCACAAGGCTTCATTGGCATTTTGGGGAATGGAGCCACGCATCTTCGATAGGAACCAAGGAATGGTTGCACGATATGGAGATCCTCCTCAGATTTTGTCATGTAAGGACTTATCTTTAGGTTATGCTTGCCAACCGACGCCTAGTCGAGGAGGCTCGTGCAAGGAGCCTTGGCATAGAGGACCTTGAGAGGAGGTTCCTAAATGGTTTTCTTGACGACAACAAGGATCGCCTATGTATTATCATGTTATCGAGATATACTAGGATATATACATGAGACGATACGTCAGCTATGTTGTAGCTTGGCAATCTTGTCCGAATGATTCTATGGGCTATTGCTGCCAATGGATCAGAGTTACGCAGTGAAAGCGTGGTGGATAAGCTAAGCTTACGATACGATATGATGAGATCGTGATGAATCTCTAGTATGATATGATAAGTTATGATGTTTCCATGATATGATATGCTAAGATATGATAAAAGAATGGGTATTAGAAATGTCAGGAATTAGATTAGAAACTAGAAGATGGTTCGTCGCATGTATGACCCAACCAAATTTCGTAAGAGTCTAATCTTGCAACTGTAGTGATTAAGTTGCAACGATAATTGTTAGAATAGCAATAAAAAATGAATAGGCTTCGAGATTAGATGGCCTATCGCCTTACCTTAGTAAGGTGATAATCAGGAATTTTTCCATTTTAAGGAATAGGATTGATGCTATAGAATCTAAGTTTCATGATTGTGAAACTTATACCCCCATAAGAGTAATAGTAGATATGGGAAAAATGTTTAGTAGTGCCTTGACTCAGTGGTAATATCAAGGCGATGAACAAACAATGAGTTAGATATTGCCAACAATGATTTAGCAGACCACGATGATGATTATGAGTTGACGATGAAATTGATGATATGACCCCTTAGTAAGGGAAATTATATAATAATGGGAAGTTTTAGACATTCCTAAGAATTACGATTATGCACTTGTGCTATGAAGAAAATGTTAGAAGCAATGAGAGAAGCTTCTACTATCTAGCAAGTAGCTAGTGATTTAAGTATACCTATCACTGTATCATTCGAACGATATTATGATTTTTCCATTATTGACTTTGAAAAGATTCAAAGAAAATATTTTCATAAAAGATGCTTAAATCTTGATCTCATACTTAATAGAACCCCCTCATTTTATGTAAAACGGCCGAATCCTTGAGGAGGAAATTCCAAGATAGGGGCTGTCATGAACAGTAAAGGTTCCGAGATAGGAGCCATTAAGGCCAAATCCTTGAGGAAGCGAGTTCCAAGATAGGGGCCATAGGCCGAATCCTTGAGGAATGAGTTCCAAGAAAGGAATGAGTTCCAAGAAAGGGGCCATTAAGAAAAGTAAAGGGTTCTAATGGCATAAGATCAAGTTTCAAGAAGGAAACTATTTTTCAAAAAGTGTCCTAAATATATGATATGATATGCTTTCTAAGAGTGGAAAGTTATATAATACGATATACTTTTCAAGTATGAAAAAGTTATATGATATGATATGTTTTTCAAACGTGGCAAGCTATATGATATACTTGCTCAGCCTTTTACGTAAATAGTTCTTGTGGTGCAGTATGAAAGGAAAGGATAGTAAGAAAGTTGTGAAAGTTATGAAAGTATGGTAGTATGAAAGAAAGTAAGAAAGTATGACAGTATGCAGTAAGAATGTATGAAGGAATGTATGATAGTATGAAAGTATGATGATAGGATATGAAAGTAAGATTATGGTTCTATATAAGAGGCATGATCCTATTAAAGTATTAAAATGGGAACATGAACAAACTACTATGGATTTGTGGTAGATTTGAAGAAAAGCCACCTAGAATTATTCGAATTTTCGAAGACGAAATTTTTTTAAGGAGGGTAGAAAGTAAGAACCCGAAATTTGTGATGAACCTATGATTTCCTTAGATACAAGGAAAATCTAAGACTAAACCATATATGTCGATATGAAGCTCATGATCTGAGTTGAATATCAGTATATGTTTGAGTTCTCGTTTAATTAGCTACGAGACTCAATAATAGTTTGCTTAGTCAAGCATAAGGCCTTTTCATGAAAAAGGCGGAATAGGAATTATGATTTTTATGACGGTCAACATTTGATCAAGTTGACTTTAGGTTTGACTGAGACGGTACTGCAGTGTAATCAACAGTATGGAAATTATACTGCGGAAAATCGTCACAGACAAATGAGCAAGAATAAGTTATGGGACCACCCTAGAAAAGTCAAGCATAATATTTAGAGTAGTAAGGGCTAAGTAAGTTCAAGTCCTAAGAAAGATCTATATGCAGTCCAATTTTATACAGATGAATTCTGGACTGCAGTCCAGTATAATTATACTGTTATTAGTTGAAAACAGTATTGGTAATATCTGTATTAGTATGAAAATGGATTGCATATGTATATTAAGAGATTTTGAGAATCAAGTGGATAATTATGCATGCATTGGAAGCCAAGTGGCTCCACCATAGCCGGCCACCTACAGGGACTAAAGTGCAAATATTTTGTCCTTAGGGGCCAAAGTGCAATTTTAGGAAATGTGATGTAAGCAAGATGATGTAAGTAAGATGATGTAAGCAAGGTGATGTAAGCAAGTAACTTGGCCTCCAAGGCAAGCCAATGGCCGGCCACCTCATAAGGGCATGGAGCAAATATTTTTGTCTCAAGGGTTAATAAGCAATTTTTGGATTAAAAATAAATCCAAAAGTAAATTAATTATCACCTATAAATAGGTAACAGGTGGGGGGGGGGGGGGGAGGGCTCATTTTGCTTCACATTATGTGAAAATACCCCAAAACTATGCCAAAATCTCACCTCACTCTCTCCCTCACTTTAAAAAGCCGAAACCATAGAGATAAAAAAAAAAAGGAAGAAGAGAGAAAGAGATAGGAAAGTGGTGGTCGGAAAATTGGAGAAACACCAAGCTAGTGGTGGTCGAAAATTTTGGAAGAACTCCAAGCTAGGGGAAAGCCGGTTTTGGTAGGAAGCAAGGGGGAAAAAGTTTGGATCAAAATCTAGTACCAACCTTTGTGTTGATTAAGGTAATCCTCCTTGGTTTCCTAAGCTTTTCAAATTGAGCTTTGATTGGAGATTTATGTGTATTTCAAGTTGGATTTGTAAGAGCATAAGCTCACTTTTATTTTCATGCAATAGGAGTAGCTTAGATTGCTTAAATATGCTTGATTAGGGTTTGGTGGTCTCTAATTATGTTTTGGTGCATGGTTATGATCGTATGAGTTAGAGATTATGTGGGTATTGAGTATGCCTACTATATGTTTGTTATATGTCCCCACATGCTCAAGAATGATGTTGGATGAATGATTATGATGATGGTGATGCATGTTGCATGTAGGGTTCAAGAAAACCCTAAAAACCCTAGTTTGGTATAGATTACCATTTGGGTTTGTATGAAGATTATATGGATAAGAAATGAATGTATGATCATGGAAACATCACGTAATATGCTGCATGCTTGTTTAGGCTCACGGTTTTAACCGTTCGAGGTAGTGTGCTCGTAATTTTACGTAAGAATCAACTTAATCAAAAACTGCCAGTCTCGGGTCAAGACTTGGCAGTAATCTGGAAACTGGATTTTGAGGTCTTTAGAGGCTCAATTTGAAGAAAGTCAAAACTACAAAGTTGTAGAAAATGGAAAATCCTAGGGGGCAGCATAGACAGTTTTTAAAAATAAGACTCCAAAGGCCTCTGTTTTTACGACAATCCGAGCTTGGTCTGCCCAGACCTAGTTGCATGGCCAGGCAGGTTCAATAAGGAAAAAGAGTAGGTTAAGGGCAGAACTGGATTTTGAGTAAAAACAGAAAGTTGTAGGGTTTTTCAAGATCTACAACTTTGATGAAAAATACTTTTTCTAATTCCAAACATATTTTAAAGTAAAATCAGATTCCCAAAACTATGCAGGAAACAAGAAATTCCTACACAGGATTTTTAGAAAACAGTACAAAAGCAGGAAATTCTTGCACATGCACTGATAACTGAAATTAAGAAACTGTTTTCAAAAATAAATAAATGGGCCAAAAACTATCTTAAAAACACGGTAACAGTATGATGACCAACGGTAACTGGGTAGGATACCCAAGTTACTAGGTTGGGCCTAAAGCCCATGGTCACCAATAGTAACCTAATAAGATACTATTCACGTATGATTAGGCCTTGAACCCAAGGTTCCATTAAGTAATCAAACAATATTTTGTTTGATTAGGCCAAGTGTCCTAGGGTTACGGCAAGTAACCGAACGAGTTATCATGAAGATATGGGGGACATATAATTAGAGTTACTCATGAATGTTGGTTAGGATACCAACATTTAATGATTATGATTTATGATAAGATAGAATGTAAATAATTCTTATCTTACACCCTGTTTGGAAACAGGAGTATGAACTGTTGGCGTGTCATGTTTGGACGATAAACCAATAGCGTAGGACGACAAGTAAGTACAACTCCGCCTACAGCATGGACAAAACATTTTTGTTGCATGGCATGTTTTCAAGGAATCATATATTGATTTACATGATTTACTTAGGTTATGATGTTTTATGTTATGATGTTATAATGTTATGATGTTTTATATTATGATGTTACGATGATTTATGTTATGATGTCATGATGTCTTATGTTATGATGTGACGATGATTTATGTTATGATGTTATGATGTTTTATGTTATGACGTTTTATGTTATGGTGTATTATGTTTTGTTATCGTGACATCACGAAGCATGTTCATGAATATAAATCACGGGATAAGAATAAGATAAGACAAGCTAATGTTATTGTGTCGTACCGACTTGC
Organism: Ficus hirta; assembly: GCA_038430175.1. Classification (NCBI taxonomy): domain Eukaryota; kingdom Viridiplantae; phylum Streptophyta; class Magnoliopsida; order Rosales; family Moraceae; genus Ficus; species Ficus hirta. The sequence continues at coordinate 17,013,249 of CM076585.1, read as the reverse complement.
CACGAGGGCGGGTTTAAACGGTTTAGTCTATGGTGTGAGTTGGATTGGACTGGCTGCCTCCAACTACTCCATGGCTATGTACCACGGTACGTGCACGCATGACATGTAAGGGAACAGAACCAAGTTAATATATGAAAAGCATAATTGATTCATAAGAAAGCATAATCGGTTCATGCATTCTTGCACTGAAAATGTTATCGTGACATCACGAAGCATGTTCATGAATATTAAATCACGGGGTAAGAATAAGATAAGACAAGCTAATGTTATGGTGTCGTACCGACTTGCCACGAGGGCGGGTTTAAACGGTTTAGTCTATGGTGTGAGTTGGATTGGACTGGCTGCCTCCAACTACTCCATGGCTATGTACCACGGTACGTGCACGCATGACATGTAAGGGAATAGAACCAAGTTAATATATGAAAAGCATAATTGATTCATAAGAAAGTATAATCGGTTCATGCATTCTTGCACTGAAAATGTTTTGCGGATTGAATATTGTACTTACTGGGCATAAACTCATTACTTACGTTCATGCTGTAGGTAAGCAACCTACCAGTAGTACTTGATGCAAGACTGTGGAGAGATGGCGCTGCGGACTGTGAAATGTGGGATAGACACCGCCATGGGATTTGGAAATTATGTTTGGTAAAATATGTTTATGTTACGTTATAATGAAGTAATGGTATGGGTAAGAAAAAGCTTCATGTATGATGGCAACAAGTTGCCTCGTGTCGTACCGATCCGCACTAGGTCGAGTTTGGTCCACGGTTTGAATATTATAGCTTTCAAATGAGTGTGAAAGCTTGGTACTCGAGTGAGTACATATGAATATATATGAGGATAAATTAAGTTTTAAGTATGAGTATAAGTATGAGACTGAGTCGAGTTTTATGTCAAGTTAAAATAAAAGTTAAAAAAAAAAAAATTTTACTATGAAATTTTCGGGAAGTTTAAGGTATGTGAATTAAGAATTAAGTTAAGTAAGTATGAAGTCACGGCCCTACGTAGTTCGGGGCGTGACACTTAGATTCTAGAGCTTCTCATCATATGTCACCTTATCTATCATCCTTTGTTTCTTTATCTCCCAATTGCTCTATGTCAGTTATGAATGCTGATGGCACTCCTATGCCATTAGAAGGTGTTGGTTCAATTGTCACACCATCTCTGTCTCATTCAAATGTTTATCATATTCCTAGTCTTACTTTAAATCTTGTTTCTATTAGTCAACTGTGTCAGTCAGGATACTTAGTCTCTTTTTCTTCTTCCACTTGTTTTGTGCAGGACCCGCAATCTCAGAAGCTGATTGGGACAGGTCGTAGGCAAGGAGGACTTTATGTTTTGGATTAGCTCAAAGTACCAGAAGTTGCAGCTTCTAGTATGGATCTATTGTCTTGTCGCTTGGGTAGTTCGTCTTCTGATTTTTATTTATGGCATTCTCATCTAGGTCATGTTTCACCATCTCATGTACAGTATTTAGCTTCTAAAGGAGCATTAGGAAATTTAAAATCTCATGATATTTCTAATTGTAGTTGTTGCAAACTAGCAAAATTTTCTGTTTGACCATTTTATTAAAGTATATCTTTTTCTCTTGTACCATTTGATCTCATTCATTCTAATGTGTGGGGACCTTCTTCGGTGATCACAAAAGGGGAGGGGGGTCATGATACTATGTTTTTTTTATTGATGATTACGCACGATATTGTTGGGTTTATCTTATAAAACGTCGTTATAATTTCCTTAGTATTTTTAATACTTTCTGAGCTCTTGTAAAAACTCAACATTCGGCTATCATAAAGTGTTTTCATTATGATTTGGGTGGAGAATATACTTCTAATAATTTTTCTAATTTGCTTGCCTATAACGGAACCATTCACCAAACTTCTTGTACAGATACTCCCGAACAAAATGGTGTTACCGAAAGAAAACATAGGCATTTTGTTGAAACTGCTTATTCTCTTTTATTATCTTCTAGTGTTCCTAGTGAATTCTGGGGAGAAGTAATTCTTACTGCTGCTCATTTGATCAATAGGATTCCAACACACAATTCAGGTCTATTGTTTGAAAAGTTGTATGGATATACTCCTGATTATTCTTCCTTAGGTGTTTTTGGTTCCACTTGTTTTGTCCGTCATCCTCATGTCGAGCGTAGTAAATTGTCATCGCGGTTTATTATGTGTGTCTTTCTGGGTTATGGTGCAGGTCAAAAAGGATATCGTTGTTTCGATCCAGTTAGTCAAAAATTATATGTCTCTCATCATGTTGTGTTTCTTGAACATATATCATTCTTTTCTATTCCTACTAGTTCTCATAATTTGACCAAGTTTGATCTCATATATATATATCGATCATTTCACTCTTGACACTAACAAAATCTCACCATCTGTTTGACAAGTACCTGCTCCAGTTTCAAATAATATTTCTTACAGAGTTGCCACTAATAGCTAAGCAGATTCGGGTACTCTGGTTCCTGATGCTACCATTGCTCCCTCTCCTCCTACGGCTGCTCAATCACCTCCTGAGACTGTGGCTCCTCCTTTTTCTCCCCTTCGTCACTCTACGCGTTCTTGTAAGTGTAGTAACCAAAAATTTCTACGGACTCATGATTTCCTTGTACATAAGAAATTTAAGTTTGTACTATGTGTTTACGTAATGTTTCATGAAAATTATGAGTATCAATGTGAAATTCATAATTTTATCAGTAAATGTTTGAGTTCTCATTTAATTAACTATGAGACTCAATAAGCAGTTTGCTTAGCCAAGCATGTGACCTTTGAGCAAAAATGGAAGAAAAATTCTATGGGTTCGTTTGGTTCGTCAGTTTGAGTTGAGATTTTTAAGTTGAAATAGTAAATTTTGTTGACTTTTCAGAAAAGACAAAAAACTTTTTGAGAAAAAGACAAAGACTTTTGAAGAAAAAGACAAAAAAACTTTTTGAGATGGTAAGTTTAAACTTACCATCCAAACACACTCTATGATTTTATGTTGATCAAAGTTTGACCGAAAAAGTCAAAGGTTGACCAGAAAGGTCAAAGATATGACTATACTGTAATATGATAAGCAGTATGGGAAATATACTGCGAAAACCGTCTTTACGGACAAGATAGTAAGAATAAGATTTAAAACCACCATAGAAAAATCAAGCACATTAATTAGGGTATCAAGGGCTAAATGGCTTCAAGTTATAAGAAAATTTTATACAGTCCATTTTTACACAGATAAATTTTGGACTGCAGTTTAGGGTAAAAATACTGTTATTAGTAGATAGCAGTATTGAAAATATCTGTGTTAGCATAAAAATAGACTGCATATTAAGAGACAAGCCAAACAAGGCCTTAGGATGATGACATCATGTCACCATGGATTTATGACATCACTTTGATTTAAAAAATTGTTGAAAGAAATCAAATCTTTGCCACCTAGCACCCAAGATGGCCGGCCACATGGAGGGTATTTGTGCAAAATTTTGTGCAATTATTCTTGTTCCAAGGGTTTCTAAGCAAATTTTGGATTAAAAATAAATCCAAAATTAATTTAAATTTCACCTATAAATAGGTGAAAGGGGGGTGGACTTTGGTTCACAAAAATTGTGAAATCTAGCTAAACTATGCCAAAATTCTCTCTCAAAAACCGAGCATAAGGAGGAAAGGAGAAGTGAGAAAAAAAATTGAAAACCCAAGGGGGGAAAAGACCAAAGGGGAGGTCGGTTTTCTTGTTGAAACAACAAGCAAGGGTTGAAAAATTTTGGTACCCATTAGAGGGAGCAAGGCCGGTTGGAAGGAGACCAAGGGGGGGAAGTGAAAGTTAAAGCCAAACCTAGCCAAAGTTGGTGTTCAATTAAGGTAAATCTCCATTGGCCCTAAACTTTTTAAATTGAGCTTTAATTTGAAATTTAGGTGTATTTTAAATTGAATTTGTAAGAGCATAAGCTCAATTTAAATTATTGCCCAAGTTTAGAAATTTAGGTTTTTGTGCTTGATTAGGTTTAAGGGTGGTTTGATTTATGAACTTTGCATGGTTATATGCTTATGTTTGCTTGATTATTATGGTTTGCATGCTAGATGTTTGATAATATTATATGTCCCCAAGTATGTTAAGTATGATGAAGAATGTGCATGTTAGGTTGCTAGAAATTTATGGAATGGTTTGTGCAAACCTAAAACTCATGCAAACTCTAGTTGGTGCAAAATCACTAATAGTATGCATGGGTATGATTGATGATGTGTTTAAGGAAACCTTACGTTAGAAAAACGTTGCATGACTGATCTTAGGCTCCCGGTGAAGCCGGTTGAGGTAGAGTGTGCGAACTAGGACGTAAAACGAATTTAAACATAAAAACTGCCAGTTCGGGTCAAACTGGCCAGTTTCTGGAAAACCAAGATTTGAGGCCCTTAGAGGCCGAATTTGGGAAAACTTAAAACATGAAAGTTGTAGAGAAGGTTTTTCAGGGGACAACATGAACGGTTTTCCAAAATAAGGCTCCAACGGCCTCGGATTTTACAAAAATCCGAGACTGACCGTGCCCAGACTTCATGCACGGCCAGGTGAGTTCAATGGGGAAAATGAAGGGGTTAGATTCCGAACTGGGTTTTGTACAAAACATAAAAGTTACAGCATTTCTCGACATCTAAAACTTTCTGAAGACAACTTTTTCAAATTCAGCCCAGATTTTTTAAATATAATTAGATTCTAAAAATTGTGCAGGAAACAGTAAATTCCTACACAGGATTTTCTAAAACAGTGTAAGAAAAAGGGCATTCTTACACAAACACTGATAAATTAATTAGGAAAACTTTCCCAACGGCAGTTCCAACACTTAATGACTTTTTCAAACCCCATTCTAAGAATCTCAAAATTTTATAAGTTAAACAAAGGGTTTTTGTATAAAAAAAAAGATATAAAATGTTAAGTTTTTCCAAAGAAAAACAAAAGGGAATTTAGACTCAAATTTCCTTAAAATTGGGTAGACTAGATGATGACCAACAGTAAACGGGAAGGATACCCAGATTATTGGACTGGGCCCAAAACCCAAAGGTTACCCTATGTAACCTAATAAGTTATAATCCAAGTGTGGTAGACCTTGAATACTAGGGTTACTTGTCGTCACCAAGTAAGTTATCATATGGGGAACATATAACTAAGGTTATGTATGAATGTTGGATAGATCCCCCAACATTTTTAATCCTTACCTATGACCTTTATTATAGCAGGAGATAACCTGCTGTTGTGTCCGGACTTGGAGCGGCACATTAGCGGACATAGTAGACGAGGTAAGTACAAACCTCACCTACAGTATGGAAAATAGTAAGCTATTTTCAAATATATGACATGTTCCATGTATGTCATGTTATGTCATGCTATGCTATGTTATGCCATGCTATGCTATGTTATGCTATGTTATGCTATACCATGTCATGTTAAGCTATGTTAAGCTATGTTAAGACATGTTAAGCTATGTTAAGTTATGTTAAGTCATGATAAGACATGATGTATCAAGTTATGCCATGATTTATAGTTATGCCATGTTTATGTCTCATGTGCATCATGATTAATAAGATCACAATTAAAGATTCTTAGCCTTGGAATATACAAGACTAAGACTAAACCAAGTCAAGCAAGGTGTCGTACCAACCTCCCACTAGATGGAGGATACATGTTTTAAGTTTATGATTATCAACCTCTCGATAATACGTGAGGGTATAATGATAATCAACCTTCCGCTAGATCGTGAAGGGTTATGTTTATGATTTCCAGAATTATTAAGGGCCTTGCAAACCCTGACGTTCTGAGGATTGCACGCTTTTGGTACGTACACAAGGGGCTCATATGTTAAGCAAGATAATAAGTTCAAGTCAATAATTGGCCATAAAAGATTCATAATTGTACATAATTGATTCATGAATAAGTTGCACGATATTTGTTACGTTTTGTGAGATCATGTTTGTACTTGTTGGGCGAAAGCTCATCAGTATATTCAATACTGTAGGTAAGAGGCCTGCAGCTTAATTGGTGGGCCAGGTGGACGATGCGGTGGGTGAAGGGCGGTGCGGGATACCACTACGTAAATTTTTCCGCAAGTTCTGTTAAGTTTATATATATACATATATATTTTAAAGCAAGTTACATTGTACAAGAATATGAGGATTTAAAGACTCGAGTAAGTTGTAAGAATTATATATGTTTTTCATCCCAGTATGTATGTATGATAAGTTTACCATATGAGCAACCCTATTTATATATGTAAGTTTGAAAAAAAATAATTTATTCTCAATTCTCCAAGTAAGTTTAAGCTATATGTAAGTTCAAGTATGTATGATAACAGCCCTACGTAGGTTGGGGCGTTACAGTTTGGTATCAGAGCGGTATCCTGCCAGCCTACTTCACCTTGCCTCACATCGTTTCCGCCACGGCCCAAGTAAGTTAAGTTATTTTTCTTATACTTAGAATTAGTTAAGAAGCTTATTTCATAAGTTTTCTGTGTAGAACCATGCCTCCAAAGCGTAGAATGGCACAGACCCAAGACGTTGATCTTGCGGCCCAGATGAATGAACTAAGACAGATGATGTTAGCCCAACAACAAGAGATAGGTGGGCTTAGAGCTCAATTGGCTCAGCAGAATCAGGGACCTCCTGATGCCGGAATACCACCAGCACCTGTGAATCAGCCTGCTGCACCAGAAATTCCTGATGCTGCCCGGTGATTCCAGAAAACCCTGTAGCCCCTGAAGTGCCTATGGTGCATGTAGCTGTTCCACCAGCACCCCTGGTTCGAACTCCGGAAGAATTATATGACAGGTTTCAGTACATGAAGGCACCAGAATTTGAAGGTTCACCAAACCCGATTGAGGCAGACAACTGGTTGATCGACCTTCAGGTTATCTTGAACTTCCTCTGGCTCAATGATCAAGAGAAATTTCTCTGCGCATCCTTTATGCTAAGGAAAGATGCTCGTCTTTGGTGGGAAACAGTCCAGATCCAGCGAGATGTTACCCAAATGACTTGGGAGGACTTTGTGGATGAATTCAAAGAGAAATACTTCAACACCGACGTTATGGAAGCTCAACAAGACGAATTCAATAATTTTCGCCAGGGTAATCTGTCGGTAGCTGAGGCTGTGAAAAAGTTTGAACAACTAGCACATCTTTGTCCTCACCTTATCAGTTTCGAGAGAGACAAAATAAGAAGGATGATGAGGATGTTCCGCTCGGATTTGGCAGTAGTAATTAGTAGTGGCCCCTATCCACCAATCACCATTGCTGAATGTGTCAGTCGGGTGATTCGAGCTGAGTATTGGGTAGGTCAGAACAAAGAACAACGGGCTAAGTTCTTTAAGGATAAAGAAGAGAAGGCCCAAGCTAAGCAGAATCAGGCAAGACCAGGCCAAACTCCATAGCAGAAAAACCAAGGAGGATCTTTCGGTCAACACAGCAACGACAGGCAGTATGGCAATAATCAACAGAAGAGGAAATGGAATGCAGGAGGACAGGGGAACCAACAAAATTTTCCCCAGAAGAAGAATGCCCCTGATAACAACAATTATCCCACTTGTCAGAAATGTGGGAGGAAGCATGCGGGAGATTGCCGTGCTGGAACTAATCATTGCTTTCTATGTGGCAAGGAAGGCCACTATGATAGAAACTGCAATGCTAATCTCCAGAATTCGTAGAACCATCAGAAGAGTCAGGGGTATCAGCTTCATGCAGCACAGATGAAGCTTGAAGGGCCTGAAATCTCCCAAGGCAGACTTGAAGCTCCGGAACCTCAAGGACGCATTTATGCCTACACTAAGGAAGATGTTTAAGCTGGACCATCCACTATGGTGACAGGTCAGCTTCCTTTTGCCCAACAAGATGCTTACGTGTTAATTGATTCTGGCGCTACGCATTCATTCACATCACCTAAGTTTGCTAAGAAACTAGGTAGAGGAAGCGATAGGATCGAAAGAACTTTCAGAACTGCATTACCCTCCGGGGAAATTTTGTTGTCTGATTATTGGATACGCCATGTTCCAATAATTATATGTGGCAGAGAAATGTATGTCAATTTGATCATCATTGACCTATATGACTACGACGTCATTTTGGGCATGGATTTCCTGGGGAAATACAACGCAGTTATAGACTGTCAACGTCGTATTGTCACGTTCAAGCCAATCGGAGGCGAGGAGTTCATTTTTAGAGGATTGACTCCGAAACAGCCGAAAATGTTCATTTCAGCACTAAAGGCTCGAAAGTTGTTGGCAGAAGGATGTATTGGATTTTTAGCCAACATGGTGGATAAGACGCAAGAAACCAAGAGCAGGCCAGAAGAAGTACCGATAGTCAAAGATTTTGTGGAAGTTTTTCCTGAAGACTTGCCAGGATTACCACCAGAGCGAGAGATCTCTTTTGAGATTAAATTGCTTCCTGGATCGGCACCAATATCCAAGGCACCTTATAGGATGGCCCCCACCGAACTTAAGGAATTGCAAATTCAGTTGCAAGAGCTCCTGAATCGAGGATTCATCCGTCGGAGCTATTCACCATGGGGAGCCCCAGTTTTGTTCGTTAAAAAGAAGGATGGCACTCTTAGGATGTGCATTAACTATCGGGAATTGAACAAGATTACTATCAAGAATAAGTATCCATTACCCAGGATCGACGATTTGTTCGATCAATTGAAAGGAGCTTCAATTTTTTCGAAAATTGACTTGCGATCAAGATATCATCAGCTTTGATTAAGGGAAAGAGATATTCCCAAGACGGCCTTTCGTACGCGATATGGACACTACGAGTTCCTCATTATGCCATTTGGATTGACAAATGCTCCAGCTGCCTTTATGGACCTGATGAATCGAGTATTCAAGTATTACTTTGTAATATCCAAAAATTTTCACGAACTCATGATTTTCTTGTATATAAGAAATCTAAAGTTTGTACTATGTATTTATGTGCAATTGTATGGGAAATATACTGCGGAAACCGACTTTACGGGCAAGATAGTATAATTAAGTTTTAAAACCACCATAGAAAAATCAAGCACCTAAAATAGGATATTAAAGACCAAATGGCTTTAAATAAAAAGAAAAATTTTTATACAGTCCAACTATACACAGATAAATTTTGGACTGCAGTCAAGCAAAACAGTACTGAATTGTACTGTGTATTAGTAAACACAGTATTGAAAATATCTGTGTTAGCATAAAAGTGGACTACATATTGAAGAAAAAGCCAAACAAGGCTTTAGGAGGATGACATCATCTTATTTGGATTTGTGACATCATAATTCCATGAACCAAGCCTTTAAAGACAAGTGTCTTGTTCTAGAAACTTCTTTCTTGTTCTCCAAAACTCATGGCCGGCCACCTATGCACCCTTGGTGTGCAAATCCTTGCTTCTTCAAGGACCATTTTGCAATTTCAAAGAGTTCTTCTTCACCTATAAATAGGTGAACCCATAATTCAAAAAAATTAGAAAACCTAGCTAAACTATGCCCAATTTTTTTCCCTCACCAAATCCGAACTTGAGAGGCCAAGAGAGAAGAGAGAAAAATCAAAACCCAAGAGGGGGAGAGCATAGGGGTTGGTCGGATTTCACCTAGAGCCAAGGAAAAAGTTTGAAAAAAAAAAATTGGAACCCATTCTAGGCCAAGTGGCCGGTTGTGGGAAAGCAAGAAAGGGGAAGAGAAAAGTGAAGAAGGAAAGTGTGGAGAGTGGCCGGATTTGGTAGGATGAACCACCAAGCGAAGCCAAATTTTCGGTACCCATTTTGAGGGTGAAAACCGAGTGGGAGGAGAACAAGGAGGAGGGAAAAAGTGGACCCTAGCCCAAAATCTTGAGTTAATAAAGGTAATTTTCCCTAGATCTCAAACTTTTTAAATTGAGCTTTAAATTTGGAAATTTAAGTGTATTTCCAAGCAAGGGATGTAAGAGCATAAGCTCAATTTACTTATTGCCCTAGAATAGTTTAGGTGTGGTTCTTGATTAGGTATTAAGGGTGGTTTGGTTTAATGGCTTTGATTGGTTATGTTTATGCTTGTTTGAGTGGTTATGTTTATGCTTGTATGAATGTTAGGGTGCATGCTAGATGGATGATGAATTGTATGTCCCCTGTTTTATGTGCAAGCCGGTTCTAGAATTGCATGCTAGGTTGTTGGTTTCGATTATGGAATGGTGAGACAACCTAGAACCATGCAAACCTAGGCTAGGACAGTTCGGTTTTTGGTTTGCATGGGCGCGTTTGAGTAGCATGATTGTTCATGTGGGACATTAGAAAACGCTGCATGTATGCTATCTAGGCTCCCGCGTGTTCGGTTGAGTTAGATTTGCGACAATAAGACGTAAAACGAATTTAAGAATGAAAACTGCCAGTTCGGGTACAAACTGGCCAGTTTTCTGGAAAGTGAAATTTGAGACCTTTAGAGGCCGAATTGGAAAAAACGTAAAACATGAAAGTTGTAGAGAAGAGATTTTTCCTAGAGAACAACGTGGACAGTTTTTGAAAATAAGGCTCCAAAGGCCTTCGTTTTTGCAAAAATCCGAGCCTGACCGTGCCCAGGATTTATGCACGGCCAGGTGAGTTCAAACGGCAATATGAACCTGTTAGATTCCGAATTGAATTTTTTGTAAAACACGAAAGTTTTAGGATTTTTTGAGAGCTAGAACTTTCATGAAGACAACTTTTTCAAAATCGGAATGGATCTTTAAACTGACACAGCTTTCTAAAGACTGTGCCGGGAACAGGAAATTCCTGCACAGGATTTTCTAAAACAATGCAAAAAAATTGTATTTTTGCACCAACACCAATGTTTTGACTGTGAAAACTGTTCCAATGGCGGTTTTCAGCCTTTAATGATTTTTATAGAATCACATTTTAAAAACCAAGAATTTTCAAGTTAAACAAAAGATTGTTATCAAATTTTCCAAATTTGGATTTTAAAAGCCAAAGTATAGTAACAAGAGGTTGACGGATAGTAACCGGGAAGGATACCCGAGTTACTGGGCCAAGCCCAAAGCCCAAGTTTGACCCATAAAGGGTTGACCATAGTTGACCAAAATGTTGACTTTGGTTGACTAAGTTTGACCATAAAATATTGACCAACTCAAGGGTTACCTCATGTAACCTAATAAGTTATCATGTGTATAATTGGGGGACATATAACTAAGATTGTGTATGAATGTTGGAAAGGTTACCAACATTTTATAGGATCCTTATCCTATGTTTTTTTTAATAGCATGAAGTAACCTGCAGTTGCGATCTGGGTTGAAGCAACAAAACCAGAAACATAGCATATCAGGCAAGTATCAAACCTCACCTACAGTATGAAAATAGTAAATACTATTTTCAAATATGCTATGTTAAGCTATGCTATTTACACTATATGTTTAAATATACATGCTATGTTGTGTTATGATATGCGATGATATGCTACGACATGTTACATGTTATGCCATGTTATAAGAATGTCATGTTAACAAAAATGCCATGTTTTCTAAAAATGTCATGGTTTCCAAAAATGCCACGTTTACAAATATGTGATGGTTTTAAAAATGCCATGTTTTCAAGAATACCATGTTATAGCAAGTGTTAAGTTTGATAGGACATAGTGACATCATAAGGCATGTTCACTAATGTTAAATCATATGGTAAGATAAATCAAGTAAGGTGTCGTACCAACCTCCCGTGATCGTGGAGGCCACATGATTCAGTTGTGACATTTACCTTCCGTGATCGTGAAGGGTCAAGTTATAATTCCCAGAACTGTTAGGGCCTTGCAAACCCTAGCTTTATCTGGAGGCTGCGCGCTTTTGGTACGGACACTATGGGCCCACATGTTGAGACAAGATAATAAATTAAAGATTGAGTCTATAATGAAGCATAAGACATTCAATCAATCATAAACGGTTCATGCATAAGCTACATGATGATTGGCATATTTTAAGATGTTTGAATTATTTTGTGAGATTACGTTTATACTTGCTGGGCGAAAGCTCACTCTTATATTCATACTGTAGGTAAGAAGCCTGCAGTTTAAGTGGTGGGCTATGCGGACGATGCGGCGGGTGAAGGGCGGTGTGGGATACCACTACGCAAAATTTTCCGCAACCGCTTTTGAGTCAAAATAGATATATTTCAAAAGTAAATTATGTTGTGCAGTATGTATGAAATTTAAAGACTTGAGATTATACTTTCAGTATGGTATGTATGCATGACAAGTTTTTCTCTACTAAATAACTTATGTGAATATGTTTTAAAAAAAAAATTTGTCTCAAATTTTCAAGTAAAGAACTAGTATGTATGGTGTCGACCTGGCTTGGGAAGTCGGGGCGTCATAGTTTGGTATCAGAGCGGTATCCTGCCAGCCTACTTCACTTCGCCTCACATCGCTTCTGCAACGGCCTAAGTAAGTTATGTTATTTTCTTACAATTAGTTAAGATTTTATGTGCGTAGTAAGTATCTTTCTTCAACGGCCATGCTGGAAAATGTTGGACACTGGGATGACGATGGGTGGTGCCTTAGCTTGGTGGTGGCAACTAGGTGACGTACGGAGATGATGGGAAAGTTTTATATTTTCCAAAAAATATTATGGTTATGAACTCCTGTTGTAAAGGAGATACGAACAAGAACATGATGAATTCAAATATGTTCATGTTATGCTTTTATATGGAATAAAGATTATGGTTCTATATGAAAGGCATGATTTCAAGAAGCTGAGCTTATTTCCTTATTTTCCGTACAGAACCATGCCACCAAAGCGCAGAAGAGTACTGACCCAAAACGTTGATCTTGCGGCCCAGCTGAATGAGCTAAGGCAAATGATGTTAGCCCAACAGCAAGAGATAGGGGGGCTTAGAGCTCAGTTAGCTCAGCAGAATCAGGGACCTCCTGATGCTGGGATGCCACCAGCACATGCGAATCAGCCTGCAGCACCGGAAATTCCTGATGTTGATCCGGTGATTCCAGAGAACCCCATAGCCCCTGAAATACCTGTTGCGCCTGTAGCTGTACCACCAGCACCTCTGGTTCGAACTCCAGAAGAACTTTATGACAGATTTCGGCGCATGAAGGCACCAGAATTCGAGGGGTCTACAAACCCAATTGAGGCCGACAACTGGTTGATTGACCTCCAGGTCGCTCTAAATTTCCTCAGACTAAATGATCAAGAGAGAGTCCTCTGTGCATCCTTTATGCTACGGAAAGATGCTCGCCTCTGGTGGGAAACAGTCCAAATCCGGCGAGATGTTACTGAGATGACTTGGGAAGACTTTGTAGAGGAATTTAAGGAAAAATACTTCAACACTGAGGTCATGGAGGCTCAACAAGACGAGTTTGACAGGTTCCGCCAAGGAAATCTATCGGTAGCCGAAGCCGTCAAAAAGTTTGAGCAGCTAGCACGTCTCTGCCCTCACCTCATCAGTTCCGAAAGGGATAAAGTAAGAAGAATGATGAGGATGTTTCGCCCGGAATTAGCAGTGGTAATTAGCAGTGGCCCCCATCCACCATTCACTGTTGCTGAATGTGTCAGCAGGGCAATTCGAGCTGAATACTGGGTAGGACAGAACAAGGAGCAACGGGCTAAGTATTTCCAGGAGAAAAGAGAAGAAAAGGCCCAAGCTAAGCAGAATCAGGCCAAGCAAGGCCAGACCTCACAACAGAAGGGTCAAGGAGGACCTTCGGGCCAAAACAACAACAACAGGCAATACGGCAACAACCAGCAGAAAAGGAAGTGGAATGCAGGAGGACAGGGGAATCAACAGAATTTTCCCCAGAAAAAGAATACTCCTGATAGCAACAGTTATCCCACTTGTCAGAAATGTGGGAGAAGGCACCCGGGAGATTGCTGTGTTGGAAACGGTCGCTGTTTTCTTTCTGGCAAGGAAGGCCACTATGCTAGAAACTGCAATCTCAATCCCCAGAGTCTGCAAAACCAACAGAGAGGACAGGGATCTCAACTTCACGCTGCACAAATGAAGCTCGAGGGACCTGCAATCTCTCAAGGCAGGCTGGAAGCTCCGGAACCTCAAGGACGCATTTACGCCTATACAAAGGAAGATGTTCAAGCTGGACCTTCCACTGTGGTGACAGGTCAGCTTCCTTTTGCCCAACAAGATGCCTACGTGTTAATTGATTCTGGAGCTACGCATTCATTCACATCACCTAGGTTCGCTAAGAAACTAGGTAGAGCAAGTGATAGAATCGGAAGAACATTTAGGACTACATTACCCTCCGGGGAGATTCTGCTGTCTGATTATTGGATACGTCATGTTCCAATAATTATATGTGGTAGGGAAATGTATGTCAACCTGATCATCATTGACCTATACGACTACGATGTCATCCTGGGTATGGATTTCTTGGGGAAGTACAACGCAGTGATCGACTGTCCACGACGTACTGTCACGTTCAAGCCAAGTGGAGGCGAGGAGTTTATTTTTAGAGGATCGACTCCAAAACAGCCGAAAATGTTCATTTCTGCGCTGAAAGCTAGAAAATTGTTGGCAGAAGGATGTATGGGATTTCTAGCCAACATGGTGGACAAAACACAAGAGACCGAGAGCAGACCGGAAGAAGTACCGATAGTCCGGGAATTTATAGAGGTTTTTCCTGAAGAGTTGCCAGGACTACCACCAGAGCGAGAGATCTCCTTCGTGATTGAGTTACTTCCTGGATCGGCACCAGTATCCAAGGCACCTTATAGGATGGCGCCTGCCGAACTTAAGGAACTGCAGATTCAATTACAAGAGCTTCTGGATCGAGGATTCATTCGTCAAAGCTACTCGCCATGGGGAGCTCCAGTTTTGTTCGTTAAGAAGAAGGACGGCACTCTTAGGATGTGCATTGACTATCGGGAATTGAACAAGATAACCATCAAGAACAAGTATCCCTTGCCTCGGATCGACGATCTGTTTGATCAGCTGAGAGGAGCTTCAATTTTCTCGAAGATTGACCTACGATCCGGATATCACCAGCTTCGAATTAGGGAAGGAGACATTCCTAAGACAGCCTTTCGTACGCGATATGGACACTACGAGTTCCTCGTTATGCCATTCGGACTGACAAATGCTCCAGCAGCCTTTATGGACCTGATGAATCGAGTATTCAAGGATTACTTGGATAAGTTTGTTATCGTCTTTATAGATGATATCTTGATTTATTCAAGATCAACGGAAGAGCATGAGGAGCATTTAAGGATTGCTTTACGGATTTTAAAGCAAAATCAGCTCTACGCTAAATTCACAAAGTGTGAATTTGGTTGGAAAAGGTCCATTTCTTAGGACATGTGGTCTCCAAGGACGGCATATCTGTAGATCCGGCTAAGATTGAAGCAGTAAGTGAATGGCCAGCTCCGAAAAACGTCACCGAAGTACGTAGTTTCCTCGGCTTGGCGGGCTACTACCGACGTTTCGTCGAAGGATTTGCTAAGATTGCAGCGCTGCTTACCGCACTTACACGGAAAGGAAAGAAGTATGAATGGACTGCAAAGTGTGAAGAGCACTTCCAAGAGCTGAAAAATAGGCTGACTCGCGCTCCGATTCTTACAATTCCGAATGTGGAGGAAGGAAACTTCGTGATATACAGCGATGCTTCCAAGATAGGATTGGGAGCCGTTCTCATGCAAAATGGAAAGGTGATCGCTTATGCTTCACGCCAGCTTAAGGATCATGAGAAGAACTATCCGACGCATGATTTGGAACTTGCGGCGGTAGTATTTGCACTCAAAATCCGGAGACACTACCTTTACGGTATTAAGTGTGAGGTTTACACGGATCATCAGAGTTTGAAGTATATCTTCACACAAAAGGAGCTTAACATGAGGCAAAGAAGATGGCTTGAACTGGTGAAGGATTATGACATAGACATCCGTTACCATCCAGGGAAGGCTAACAAAGTAGCCGATGCCCTTAGTCGGAAGTCGTCTTCCTCGTTGATGTCCATACAGTCGTTGAACGAACCTCTTCAGAAGGAGCTAGTGAAAGCTGGAATAGAGCTCATCACAGGAAGTTTAGCTACCCTAACCTTCCAACCTACCATTTTGGATAGCATGAAGGAGCGACAAGAAGGAGATGCCTCGCTGCTCAGAACAAGGAACGAGGTCTTGGAAGGAGAGGAGTCGGACTTCAATATATCAGATGAGGGCATACTCTATCGGAAAAATAGATTATGCATCCCTAATGAAGACAAGTTGAAGGAGCAAATCATGAAGGAGGCCCATGAGACTCCATATTCCGTCCACCCAGGAGCTACAAAGATGTACCAGGACCTGAAGGAAAGTTTTTGGTGGCCCAGAATGAAGAATGATGTTGCTACATTCGTCAGTAAATGCCTTACATGCCAAAGGGTAAAGGCAGAACACCAACGTCCAGGGGGAGAATTGCAGAAAATTTCCATCCCAGAATGGAAATGGGACCAAGTGACTATGGATTTTGTAGTTGGACTACCCCGAACTTCCAGTGGCAATGATGCTATTTGGGTGATTGTGGATCGTTTGACGAAATCTGCACACTTTATCGCCATCAAGCTTAGCTTTTCAGTAGAGCAGCTGGTAGAACTATACGTTGCGCAGATTGTTCGCTACCATGGGATTCCAAAGGCAATCATCTCCGATCGTGATGGTCGTTTCACTTCTAAGTTCTGGAGAAGTGTACATCAAGCCATGGGTACAAAGCTTACTTTTAGTACGGCTTTCCATCCTCAAACGGACGGACAATCCGAGAGGACCATTCAGACCTTGGAAGACATGTTGCGAGCATGTGTGATGGATTTTAAAGGAACTTGGGATAAGAAGTTTCCTTTGATTGAGTTCTCGTACAACAACAGTTTCCAAGCTTCAATTGGAATGGCTCCTTACGAAGCCCTGTACGGAAGAAGGTGTAGATCTCTTGTCCATTGGTACGAAACAAGAGAAAAGGAACTTGTGTCCACAGATTTTATTCGAAAAACCACTGAGGCTGTGAAACTTATACGCCGACGGATGGAAACTGCATTTAGTCGACAAAAGAGCTATGCCGACAAACGCAGAAGGCCTCTAGAATTCCAAGTGGGAGACTTGGTTTTTTTTAAAGTTGCTCCATTCAAGGGAGTTATGAGATTCGGAAAGAAGGGGAAATTAAGTCCACGATACATAGGGCCATTCGAAATACTGGAAAGAATTGGTAACGTGGCCTATAGGTTGGCTTTGCCACAAGAATTAGCATATGTACATAATGTATTTCATGTGTCAATGCTAAAGAAGTACATCTCGGACCCATCCCATGTATTGGACCACGAACCAATTGAGGTTCACAAGGATATGACGTATGAGGAGAAACCGGTGCGAATCTTGGCACGAGAAGAAAAGGTGCTAAGGAACAAGGTTATACCTTTAGTTAAGGTCCTATGGCGAAATCATGAGATTGAGGAGGCAACGTGGGAACGCGAGGACGAGATGAAGAAAAACTACCCCGAATTGTTCTGATTTTCGAGGACGAAAATTCTTTAAGGAAGGTAGATTGTAATATCCAAAAATTTTCACGAACTCATGATTTTCTTGTATATAAGAAATCTAAAGTTTGTACTATGTGTTTATGTGCAATTTTATGGGAAATATACTGCGAAACCGTCTTTACGGACAAGATAGTATAATTAAGTTTTAAAACCACCATAGAAAAATCAAGCACCTAAAATAGGATATTAAAGACCAAATGGCTTTAAATAAAAAGAAAAATGTTTATACAGTCCAACTATACACAGATAAATTTTGGACTGCAGTCAAGCAAAACAGTACTGAATTGTACTGTGTATTAGTAAACACAGTATTGAAAATATCTGTGTTAGCATAAAAGTGGACTACATATTGAAGAAAAAGCCAAACAAGGCTTTAGGAGGATGACATCATCTTATTTGGATTTATGACATCATAATTCCATGAACCAAGCCTTTAAAGACAAGTGTCTTGTTCTAGAAACTTCTTTCTTGTTCTCCAAGACTCATGGCCGGCCACCTATGCACCCTTGGTGTGCAAATCCTTGCTTCTTCAAGGACCATTTTGCAATTTCAAAGAGTTCTTCTTCACCTATAAATAGGTGAACCCATAATTCAAAAAAATTAGAAAACCTAGCTAAACTATGCCCAATTTTTTTCCCTCACCAAATCCGAACTTGAGAGGCCAAGAGAGAAGAGAGAAAAATCAAAACCCAAGAGGGGGAGAGCATAGGGGTTGGTCGGATTTCACCTAGAGCCAAGGAAAAAGTTTGAAAAAAAAAAATTGGAACCCATTCTAGGCCAAGTGGCCGGTTGTGGGAAAGCAAGAAAGGGGAAGAGAAAAGTGAAGAAGGAAAGTGTGGAGAGTGGCCGGATTTGGTAGGATGAACCACCAAGCGAAGCCAAATTTTCGGTACCCATTTTGAGGGTGAAAACCGAGTGGGAGGAGAACAAGGAGGAGGGAAAAAGTGGACCCTAGCCCAAAATCTTGAGTTAATAAAGGTAATTTTCCCTAGATCTCAAACTTTTTAAATTGAGCTTTAAATTTGGAAATTTAAGTGTATTTCCAAGCAAGGGATGTAAGAGCATAAGCTCAATTTACTTATTGCCCTAGAATAGTTTAGGTGTGGTTCTTGATTAGGTATTAAGGGTGGTTTGGTTTAATGGCTTTGATTGGTTATGTTTATGCTTGTTTGAGTGGTTATGTTTATGCTTGTATGAATGTTAGGGTGCATGCTAGATGGATGATGAATTGTATGTCCCCTGTTTTATGTGCAAGCCGGTTCTAGAATTGCATGCTAGGTTGTTGGTTTCGATTATGGAATGGTGAGACAACCTAGAACCATGCAAACCTAGGCTAGGACAGTTCGGTTTTTGGTTTGCATGGGCGCGTTTGAGTAGCATGATTGTTCATGTGGGACATTAGAAAACGCTGCATGTATGCTATCTAGGCTCCCGCGTGTTCGGTTGAGTTAGATTTGCGACAATAAGACGTAAAACGAATTTAAGAATGAAAACTGCCAGTTCGGGTACAAACTGGCCAGTTTTCTGGAAAGTGAAATTTGAGACCTTTAGAGGCCGAATTGGAAAAAACGTAAAACATGAAAGTTGTAGAGAAGAGATTTTTCCTAGAGGACGACGTGGACAGTTTTTGAAAATAAGGCTCCAAAGGCCTTCGTTTTTGCAAAAATCCGAGCCTGACCGTGCCCAGGATTTATGCACGGCCAGGTGAGTTCAAACGGCAATATGAACCTGTTAGATTCCGAATTGAATTTTTCGTAAAACACGAAAGTTTTAGGATTTTTTGAGAGCTAGAACTTTCGTGAAGACAACTTTTTCAAAATTGGAATGGATCTTTAAACTGACACAGCTTTCTAAAGACTGTGCCGGGAACAGGAAATTCCTGCACAGGATTTTCTAAAACAATGCAAAAAAATTGTATTTTTGCACCAACACCAATGTTTTGACTGTGAAAACTGTTCCAATGGCGGTTTTCAGCCTTTAATGATTTTTATAGAATCACATTTTAAAAACCAAGAATTTTCAAGTTAAACAAAAAATTGTTATCAAATTTTCCAAATTTGGATTTTAAAAGCCAAAGTATAGTAACAAGAGGTTGACGGATAGTAACCGGGAAGGATACCCGAGTTACTGGGCCAAGCCCAAAGCCCAAGTTTGACCCATAAAGGGTTGACCATAGTTGACCAAAATGTTGACTTTGGTTGACTAAGTTTGACCATAAAATATTGACCAACTCAAGGGTTACCTCATGTAACCTAATAAGTTATCATGTGTATAATTGGGGGACATATAACTAAGATTGTGTATGAATGTTGGAAAGGTTACCAACATTTTATAGGATCCTTATCCTATGTTTTTTTTAATAGCATGAAGTAACCTGCAGTTGCGATCTGGGTTGAAGCAACAAAACCAGAAACATAGCATATCAGGCAAGTATCAAACCTCACCTACAGTATGAAAATAGTAAATACTATTTTCAAATATGCTATGTTAAGCTATGCTATTTACACTATATGTTTAAATATACATGCTATGTTGTGTTATGATATGCGATGATATGCTACGACATGTTACATGTTATGCCATGTTATAAGAATGTCATGTTAACAAAAATGCCATGTTTTCTAAAAATGTCATGGTTTCCAAAAATGCCACGTTTACAAATATGTGATGGTTTTAAGAATGCCATGTTTTCAAGAATACCATGTTATAGCAAGTGTTAAGTTTGATAGGACATAGTGACATCATAAGGCATGTTCACTAATGTTAAATCATATGGTAAGATAAATCAAGTAAGGTGTCGTACCAACCTCCCGTGATCGTGGAGGCCACATGATTCAGTTGTGACATTTACCTTCCGTGATCGTGAAGGGTCAAGTTATAATTCCCAGAACTGTTAGGGCCTTGCAAACCCTAGCTTTATCTGGAGGCTGCGCGCTTTTGGTACGGACACTATGGGCCCACATGTTGAGACAAGATAATAAATTAAAGATTGAGTCTATAATGAAGCATAAGACATTCAATCAATCATAAACGGTTCATGCATAAGCTACATGATGATTGGCATATTTTAAGATGTTTGAATTATTTTGTGAGATTACGTTTATACTTGCTGGGCGAAAGCTCACTCTTATATTCATACTGTAGGTAAGAAGCCTGCAGTTTAAGTGGTGGGCTATGCGGACGATGCGGCGGGTGAAGGGCGGTGTGGGATACCACTACGCAAAATTTTCCGCAACCGCTTTTGAGTCAAAATAGATATATTTCAAAAGTAAATTATGTTGTGCAGTATGTATGAAATTTAAAGACTTGAGATTATACTTTCAGTATGGTATGTATGCATGACAAGTTTTTCTCTACTAAATAACTTATGTGAATATGTTTTAAAAAAAAAATTTGTCTCAAATTTTCAAGTAAAGAACTAGTATGTATGGTGTCGACCTGGCTTGGGAAGTCGGGGCGTCACATACTTGGACAAGTTCGTTATTGTCTTTATAGACGATATCTTGATATACACAAGGTCGAAAGAGGAGCATGAGGAGCATCTAAGGATTGCCTTACGGATTCTAAAGCAAAACCAGCTTTATGCTAAATTCACCAAGTGTGAATTTTGGTTGAAGAAGGTCCATTTCTTAGGACATGTGGTCTCTAAAGAAGGCATATCTGTAAACCCGGCCAAGATTGAAGCAGTAAGTAAATGGCCAGATTTGAAAAACGTCACCGAAGTACGTAGTTTCCTTGGCTTAGCAGGCTACTACGGCCGTTTCGTCGAGGGATTTGCTAAGATCGCAGCGCCACTCACCGCACTTACACGGAAAGGAAAGAAGTATGAATGGACTACTAAGTGTGAAGAACACTTCCAAGAGCTAAAAAGTAAGCTGACTAGTGCTCCAATTCTTACAATTCCAGTTGTAGAGGAAGGGAACTTCGTGATATATAGCGATGCTTCCAAGATAGGATTGGGAGCTGTTCTCATGCAGAATGGAAAAGTAATCGCTTATGCTTCGTGACAACTCAAGGATCATGAGAAGAACTGTAACACCCCAAAATCCACGTAGGGCCGACTACGTAGACGTGGGCCGTTACTTTACTTACTAAACTTACTGAAAATTCTAGAGTAAATTTTTTTTTCTCACATAACAACTTGAATCATCACATAAATAAATAAACTTGTCCATATGGGTAAACTTTATCATGCCTACCCATTACTTATTATGCCGATTATAAGGTCACCATAACCTTTTAAACCGGACCTTGGAAACATAACATGGTACATATTCTTAATCATACATATACAACTTCATACTTAAAATATATGCGGAAAATCTTGCGTAGTGGTATCCCATACCGCCCTTCACTCACCCCATCGTCTCCATGGCCCACCAAGTAAAGCTGCCGGCATCTTACTTTTACCTACAGTATGAAATATCTGATGAACTTTCGCCCAGCAAGTACAAACATAATCTCACAAAACATTTTAAACCTCTTAAAAAAACATGTCAATCATCATGTAATTTATGCGTGATCCATTTATGATTCATTTGTATGTCTTATGCTTCATTATGGACTTAATCTTGAACTTATTATCTTGTCTTAATCTGTGGGCCCATAGTGTTCGTACCAAAAGCGCGCAGCCTCCAGACAAAGTTAGGGTTTGCAAGGTCCTAACAGTTCTGGGAATCATAAACTTGACCCTCATGCATCAACGAGAGGTTAATAATCATAACTTGTCTTGAATATGTATCCTCCTCGATCACGGGAGGGTGGTACGACACCTTGTTTGTATTTTCTTACCATGTGATTTAACATTAGTGAACATGCTTCATGATGTCACTATGTCATATCATACTTAACACTTGCCATAACAACTAACATAGCATTCTTGAAAACATGGCATTTTTTTTAAAACCATGACATTCCTATACATGGCATAACATGTCATAGCATATCTTACATATCATCGCATGGCATCACATATCATAACATGACTTAGCATAACATAGCATGGCATAACATAGCATAGCATGACATATCCTAACATAACATAACACACATGAAAACATATCATACATTGGAAAATAGTTTACTATTTTCCATACTGTAGGTGAGGTTTGTACTTACCTCGTATACTAAATCTTGGGTTTCGTTGCTCCGGCTCAGGTTGCAACTGCAGGTTACTTCCTGCTATTAAAAGAAGAATATAGGATAAGGATCCTATAAAATGTTGGTGACCTATCTAACATTCTAGTTATATGTCCCTTATAAAATGTCTTATTTGGTTATAATAAGTAACCTTGGGTGTGATAACCTTGATCAAACTTGGTCAACCAAAGTCAACATTTTGGTCAACTATGGTCAACCCTCTATGGGTCAAACTTAGTCAACAAAAGTCAACCCCTTATAGGTCAAACTTAGTCAACAAAAATCAACCCCTCTATGGGTCAAACTTGGGCTTTGGGCTAAGCCTAGTAACTCGGGTATTATTCCCGGTTACGGTCCGTAATCGGCTTGTTTACAATTTTATCTCAAAAATTCTATTTTCTTGCTTTTTGGAAATATTGTGAAATTAGCTTCAAAATTTCCTTAATCTTCTTGTAAAAATTCATATTTTTGAAATGGATCTTTATAGCAATCATTTAAGGTTGAAAACTACCTTTGGAACAGTTTTCATAATTAAAAATAGCGGTTTTAAACAAAATACAGTTTTTTTTTTTTTTTTTTTTTTCGGAAACTTTGTAAGAATTCATGTGCAGGAATTTTCGGTTCCCTGCACACTGCTCGTAAAACAGTATCAGTTTTAAAGATCCACTCCGAATTTGAAAAAGTTATCTTCACGAAAGTTGTAGCTCTCGAAAAATACTAAAACTTTCATGTTTTACATAAAATCTAGTTCTGCTTGTATTTTTGTCAGTTTTTGTTTGAACTGGCTGGTCGTGTAAACTAGGTCTGGGCAGACCAGTCTCGGTTTTCTGTAAAAACAGAGGCCATTGGAGCCTCAATTTGGGGAACGGTCTGCGCTGTCCCCTAGGAAAAACCCTTCTGAACAACTTTCATGTTTTACGTTTCACCCATTTCGGCCTCTAAAAGCCTTAAATTTCCACTTTCCCGAAACTGGCCAGTTTGGAATCCGAATTGGCAGTTTCGATTGTTAAGTCCGGTTTACGTCCTATTTCGCGCAAACTACCTCAACCGAACTTGCAGGAGCCTAGATAGCATACATGCAGCGTATTCTATCATCCCACATGAACAATCATGCTACTCGAACGCGCCCATGCAAATCGAAATTAGCATCATACATCAAACATATAAACCCTAATCAACATATCAAACACTTAACATGCAATAATTAAACTACCAAACCAAAACCCTAATTAATCAAGCACAAACCCTAAAATTTCTAACTAGGGCAGCAATTAAAAGTGAGCTTATGCTCATACAAACCATGCTTGAAATACATTTAAATTTCCCAAATGAAATTTAAATGAAAACTTAGGGGTTTAAGGGATTTATACCTCACTTTAGGTCAAGAATTTGGCTTGGCCTTCCCTCCCCTTTTACTTCACCAACAGCCGGCCTTTCCCCTCTAATGAGGTTCCAAAAAATTTCTTCAGCCACCCTTGCTCTAAAATCCGACCACCCTATGACTTCCCCTTTTGGATTTTTCTCTTTTTCTTCCTTTCTCTTTGGGTTTCGGATTTTAGGAGGAAATTTGTGGAGAAATTTTGGCATAATCTAGTTGCTTTTCACCATTTTTTCCACTAAAAATCCGCCCCCCCCCCCCCCTCACCTCTATTTATAGGCTTTTTGAACTTTCAAAATTGCTAAAAAGTCCTTGAACTAGGATTTAATTATTTTTCTTAAATTGCATATTGGTCCTTGAAGCAAAAATATTTGCTAATGAACCCCTACATGTGGTGGCCGGCCATTGCTTCCCTTGGTGCCCAAGTTTTGCTTACCTCATCATGATGACATCATCTTGATGACATCATATGCTTACCTCATGCTTACATCATCATATTTTCTAAAATTGCACTTTTTGCCCTTAAAGACAAAATATTGACAATTTTACCCTCCAAGTGGCCGGCCATGTTGGGTGGTTCTAGAGCCATCCATAATTTTTTTTTCATCATTTTCCTTTATCCAAAAATGATGTCATAATTCTAAGATAGGGTGATGTCATCATAAGGCCTCGTTTGGCTTTTTCCTTAATATGCAGTCCATTTTTAAGCTAACACAGATATTTTCAATACTGCTATCCATTAGTAGCAGTATTTTTACACTGAACTGCAATCCAAAATTTATCTGTGTAAAAATGGACTGTATACAAATTTTCTTGTAACTTGAAGCTATTTGGCCTCTTTGGTCAACCTTTGACTTTTCTGATCAAACTTTGACCAACATAAAATCATGAAATTTTTCTACCCTTTTTCTCAAAAGGTTTCATGCATGACTAAGCAAACTACTATTGAGTCTCGTATCTAATTAATCGAGAATTCAAGCATATACTGATAAAATTATGAATTTCCCATTGATACTCATAATTTTCATGAAACATCACCTAACACATAGTACGGACCTAAATTTCTTTACATGTATAAGTCCGTAAAAAAATTCCGGGTATTATAATCTATCCTCCTTAAACAATTTTCATCCTCGAAAATTAGAATAATTCTAGGTGGCTTGTCTTCAAATCCACCATAAATCCATACAATTTGTTCCCTTTTAATAACTTAATGAGATCAGGTCTCTTATATAGAACCATAATCTTCTTTCATATCATCATAATTTCATACCTATCCTCATACTTTCATACTTACATCATGTTTTCATACTTACATCATGCTTTCATAACTTTCATACATACTTACTGATCATACTGCATACATACTTTCATACTAACTTACATACTTTCATGCTTATCATACTTACTTTCATACATACTTTCGTCATATTTTCATCCTTTCACACTGCATCACAAAAACTTTTTACATAAAATTTCTTAGCAAGTATATCATATAACTTGCCATATTTGCAAAGCATATTTAACCTTTCCATACTTGAAAAACATATTGTATCTTATATTTAAGATACTTCTATTTAACTTAAATTGAGGGCTCAGCGAATATATCATATTGAAAATATTTTTCTTTCAATTTAGCTGAAGCTGAGGACCCTCTGGTACAATGTTAATCTTGTGCTATTAGAACCCTTGACTTTTCATGGTGGCCCCTTTCTTGGAACTTTATTCCTCAAGGTTTTCTGGCCTTTTACATAACATGATGGCCCCTTTTTTTTTTTTTTGGAACTTTATTCCTCAAGGTTTTCTGGCCCTTTCATAACATAACAAGGATTGGTTCTAATAAGCATAAGATCAAGCACCATACATAAAAATAACTTCTTTGAATCTTTTCCAAATTAATCATGGAAAACAATAATAAATAGTATTATTGAAAACATTTTTTTCATACATAATATCGTTCGAGTAATGTAGTGAAAGGTATCCTTATATCAACTAGCCACTTGTTAGCTAGTAGAAACTTCTCTTGTGCCTTTAGCATTTCCTTTATAGCAAAAAGGCATAATCATAATTCTTAAGGATATCTAAAACTTCCCATTATTGCATAATTTCCATTTCTTAAAAGGTTGCTATCAATCTCAACCTTATTAACGTCATCATCAGACTCATAGTCATCATTATTGTCATGGCCTAATAAATTACTGTTGGTAATATCCAACTCATATTGGCACATTGCCTATTTGCTAACTCCAAGTTAAGGCATCACCAAACTTTTCCCCATATCTAATATTACTTTTCTGGGGCAAAAGTTTCACAACCAGGAAACTTAACTTCCATGGTCTCAATCCAATTCCTTAAAATGAAAAGTTCCTAATTATCACCATACTAAGGTAGGGTGATAGGCTATCTGATCTCGAAGCCTATTCATTTCTTATTGCTACTTTAGCAATTATCATTGCAACTTAGCCATTACAGTTGCAAGATTAGACTCTTACGGAATTTGGCGAACCATCTTCTAATTCTAGTTCTTAATTCCTCTTATTTCTAATACCCATTCTTCCATTCATATCTTATCATGTCCTATCATGGAAACATCATTACTTATCATATCACGCTAGGGATTCTTCATGTTCTCTTCATATCATACCATAAGCTTATCCATCACATACACATCATGGTAAATTTTAGGATTGCGGTAATGCATCCCACAAAATCCAAAGTATCACGGGTATCATTCTTCGTGCAACCATTGATAAGATATGCTTATCACGTAACCAATATCTTAACTAATTCTAACTAGAGAAAAGAAAAAAAAATATTTTAACTTACTTGGGCACTTGCAGAAACGATGTGAAGCGAAGTGAAGTAGGCTGGCAGGATACCGCTCTGATACCAACTTTGTAACGCCCCAAAATCCACGTAGGGCCGACTACGTAGACGTGGGCCGTTACTTTACTTACTTAATTTACTGAAAATTCTAGAGGAAAATTTTTTTTTCTCACATAACAACTTGAATCATCACATAAATAAATAAACTTGTCCATATGGGTAAACTTTTTCATGCCTACCCATTACTTGTTATGCCGATTATAAGGTCACCATAACCTTTTAAATCGGACCTTGGAAACATAACATGGTACATATTCTTAATCATACATATACAACTTCATACTTAAAATATATGCGGAAAATCTTGCGTAGTGGTATCCCATACCGCCCTTCACTCGCCCCATCGTCTCCATGGCCCACCAAGTAAAGCTGCAGGCATCTTACTTTTACCTACAGTATGAAATATCTGATGAGCTTTCGCCCAGCAAGTACAAACATAATCTCACAAAACATTTTAAACCTCTTAAAAAAACATGTCAATCATCATGTAATTTATGCATGATCCATTTGTATCTCTTATGCTTCATTATGGACTTAATCTTGAACTTATTATCTTGTCTTAATCTGTGGGCCCACGCGCAGCCTCCAGACAAAGTTAGGGTTTGCAAGGTCCTAACAGTTCTGGGAATCATAAACTTGACCCTCACGCATCAACGAGAGGTTAATAATCATAACTTGTCTTGAACATGTATCCTCCTCGATCACGGGAGGGTGGTACGACACCTTGTTTGTATTTTCTTACCATGTGATTTAACATTAGTGAACATGCTTCATGATGTCACTATGTCATATCATACTTAACACTTGCCATAACAACTAACATAGCATTCTTGAAAACATGGCATTTTTTTTAAAACCATGACATTCCTATACATGGCATAACATGTCATAGCATATCTGTAATGACCAACCTGTTTGTAAACTTATGATTTCTTTCGTTAAGAATCAAAGTCTATTTATGCTATATGTATGATATGTTTCTATGAAAAGTTGTTGAATCTTTAGTTAAAAGATTCAAATAAGTTAGTTATGCAAGTTTAAGACCTTTTTGTTAAAAGAAAAAGGTGTAAGTTTATGCTTTATGATTTTATGTTATTTTACAAATGGACTGCATTTGGGAGATAAGCCAAACAAGGCCTTTAAGGATGACACCTCTGATGACAAGTGTCATTACTATGATTGGTCGCCTCACAGGGACCAAAATGCAAATATTTTATGTTTAGGGGTCAATTTACAAATTAAGAAAAATTTATGATTTTGAAGCTAAAAAGATCTTTTAAGGAAGGATTTAGTAAAAATTTGATGTTTAAAGGCTTAACCAAAATTGGCCAAGTCATAGGGACTAAAGTGCAAATATTTTGCCTTTAGGGGCCAATGTGCAATTTTGAGAAAATTGTAAACTTATCAGCAATTATGTAAAATTTTGAATCAGGGACTTTGTAAGTAAAGTTTCTTAGTTCAATTAAGTCAATGACCCATTTTTAGTTTAGTTGGTTTGGTTGGAAATCAAGAATGTCAAGTTAAGATCGTTTTTGAAAACTCTAGCTAGAACCAATCCCATTATGCCATGTGTCACCATGGGAACCGGCCACGTCATAGCTTGTTGAGCAAGTAATCTTGTTCTTGAAAAAGATTATGCAAATTAGAAGATTTTAAGTGTTAATAAAAGTTTACAAATCAAACCCTAAGTTTAGTGTTTTAACACTTTAATTTAGTTGGTTGATTTTGTATTAAGAACAATTAGTATTTGTGTCACTTGGTTACACCAAAAACCGGCCACATAAGGACAAGGGACCCTAGGTTCTAGCTTGGCTAAGTCACACCCTAGCCTTGCACCCTTGGCAAGCCAAGGCTTGCACACCTAGGCACCAAAGGCCGGCCACCCAAGGAAGTAACACACCATGGTGTAGCCTTGGTGAGCAAGCAAACCAAGGCTTGCACACTAAGCCACCACCCAAGGGCCGGCCACCTCAAGAATGTGACACCTCAAAAACCTAGCCTTGGTGAGTAAGAGTGCTTAGCTTTACACACTTGGCAAGCCAAGGTCTTGCTAAGTTGACACCATGACCGGCCATCACCTTGGTTAGACACCTCATGGTCTAGCCTTGGTGAGTAAGCAAACTTAGCTTCACCAATTTGGCAAGCCAAGATCACACCATGACCGGCCACCCAAGGGAAAGACACATCTTTGGCCTAGCTTTGATGAGCCAACACCCTAGGTTACCTAGCCTAGCCTCCTTGGCAAGCCAAGCCTTGCACACCTCACCCTAGGACCGGCCACACCAAGGAAGTGCCACCTCAAATGTAGCCTTGATGAGCAAGCAACCCTAGCTAAGCTTGCTTGGCATTTTGGGTGAAGTATGGCCGGCCAACACATAGGGACCAAGGAGGAAAATAAATTGGCTTCAAGGACTATTGCCTAAATTACCAAAGATTGATTTCTTGAACTCCTTTAGGGCTTGACACCTAATGCACTTAGGCAAGCTTGGTAAGCATACTAGCTTTGCTTGTTGGCAAGCAAAGGCTTGCACAACTAACACCTAAGGCCGGCCACATCAAGGAAGGGACACCTCATGGTCCCTAGGCCACATGAGTAAGCAACCCTAGCTTGGGTTAGTGGCATGAGAAGCACAAGGATGGCCGGCCACCCTTCAAGGAAACAAATTCAAAATTGGCTTCCTCTAAGGACTAAGAAGCCAATTGTTATACTTCTAGGGATTGATAAGCAAATTCAAAACTTATGCTTCATCTATAAATAGGTGAAGGTGATGTTGTATCATTTGGTTAGCCAACACACACACACAACCTTGAGCAGCACAAACTCCCCCAACCCTGCCATAGAAGCCGAACAAAGAAAAGAAAGAAAAGAAAGAAAAGAAAACTAGAAAAGATTTTCGGTTTAGTGTGAGAGAAATTTCAATTACCCTAGATTAAGAATTTCATCAGTAAAACTTGAGGTAAATATTGTTATCCTCTAGTTCTCCATTTATAAATTAAGAGAATGATTAGTATGATTAAGCAAGAGTTTAATTTTGTAAGATACATGCACTAGGGTTTTTGTATGCTTGATTAAGTCTCTATCTGAGCAGTTTTTCTGAAACAACATTTAGAGGCCTTTAGAGGCCGAATCTTAAAAAAGTTAAAACTGCAAAGTTGTAGAGGAGGGAAAATCCTAGGGGCCAGCGCGGCCATTTTTTGAAAATAAGGCTTTTAAGACCTTCATTTCTATAAAAACCCGAGACCAAATTATGAGTAGTAAGTTTGGTCGAACAATTTTCTAAGGCAAAAATAAGCATGTTAAAGGCAGATTTGAAGTTTGAGGTTAAAACAAAAGTTGTAGGAGACTTCAAGATCTACAACTTTAATGAAGAAAACTTTTCCAAATTCGAAACAGATTTGTGAGAAAAGAACTAAACTTTATAAATTGGTTTTGGAACCCGATTTTCAAAATGATTAGAGTTTTTACTAAATTTCAAAAAGGAGTTGAAATTTAGGATTGGTTGTTAGCAATTAGAATCATTATGTTTTTATGATAGGATGATACTCATCCTATGATTTTTCTTGAAAACAGGAAAACGACCTGTTTGAGTGAGGAATTGTGATTCAAGGCGCAGTAACGGTAAGTACGACTCTGCCTACGGCATAAACTAAATTTGTTTGTTGAATGCTTTCAAGTTTATAATGATATAAGCATGATAAAACGTTATGGCCTGTATGATATCAAATTTATAATGTTATGTGTATAAGAAATATTTATGATATGTATGTATGTACATTTTTAAGATATGATAAATATTAAAGTACGAATGGCATGTATGTATGCAAGAAATGATGAATGTATGACATGTATGTTTTCAAGTTCATGTATGTATGTTTATAGTATGTATGTTCATATGATGAAAAATTTGCTATTATGACATCACGAAGTATGCTCACTAAAGATAAGCGATTTGGTAAATTATGAAATCCCAGTTTCAGTTAAGAAACTGGTTATGAATATGAAACAATATTTCAAGTATGAAATAAGACAAAAACAAGACTTTAATATAAGCAGAATGTTATATGTCGTATCGACCCGCGTCAGGTCGGGTTTGGTTCATGGTTTGAGTTGGACAGGGCTGGCCGCCCCAACCACTCCATGGCAGCGTGCCACGGTACGTACATTCATGTTAAGTTATGTAAGGGCCCAAAATCTATGCTAACTTATGAAAACAGAAATTGACCATAAATGGTTCATGCATTATGTTATCATGATATGTTTTGTGGATAAATAGTTGTGCTTGCTGAGCGAAAGCTCATGTTTTAAGTTTATGCTGTAGGTAAGCAACCATGCGGTATTTCTTGATACAAGGCGGTGGAGCATGGCAAGGCAAAGCTGTGAAACTGTGGGACGGAATCACTACGTTTCTTTTTGTTAAATTATGCTACGCTAAATATGATGTATTTAAGTACAAAAACACATTTCCGCCATAAGTAGTTATGTATAAGTATATGTATGGATATAAGTGTTTATTATGGAATTTCCAAGTTAAACAATACTTATCAGTTGTATAAAAATAAAAAATAAAAAAAATATTTCTGTCTAAATTTTCATATATTATTATGTAAGAATGTATGGTAACGGCCGGCGCTAGGCGGGTCGTCACAGAGTTGGTATCAGAGCAAAGTTCCTACCTTCCGGTTTCACAGTTTGCTTGCCTGCGCCACAGTCATTGTAAGTTAAACAAATATTTCGTATTTATATTATGAATTTGTATAATCTAGATTTGAGGATAATGGACGACGATCGAGGTGCAGCCTACGCATTTTTCATGATGTCTCCGCTAGTATTTGATGGAACTAGACGAACTGTGACCCTCGCAGCATGGCTTCATGATATGGAGTCTATATTCCGAATAGGTCATATTCCACCCCATCTACAGGTATCTTTAGCAAGTCGTTGTCTAGCATTAGATGCTAGATTGTGGTGGAGAATAACAGGAGAACAGGAAGTTCAGGGAGGATCATGGGAAAATTTCCGCCATGTCATCACTGCTCGTTTTGGACCTCCACTGGAGGAAGACGCCGACGTACATTATCGGGATCCAGAAATTTATCGTGACATGAACCTTGTCCGATATCTTAACTACGTTTATGATTGGCATGCTTATCCAGGAGAGTCAATGGGCCATTATTGTCGAAGATTTCAGGAGGCTATGTTGCCTCATATTCCAGATATGGGCAACCCAGAGTTTCGGGCATTACAACTACTCCGGGAAGGACTGCCACCTAATGTCAGGGAACACGTTCAGCCACCTGCAATAGGAATGACTCTGGAACACATGATTAACGACATTATGGAAGCGGAATTGATAGCGCATATGGTTCAAGCGGATGCTGTAGTGGAGAATAATATCCAAGTGCCAGTTAACAACAATGACGTGGAGAAGCCACCCTTCCAATGGGGACCAGCATTGCCAGAAGACCCTATTCCGGCAATACCACTTCAGGAGATTCCTCCACAAGAGGATATGGATGGCATGAATCTTGAAGATATTCTTGGCGAGCCCGAATTGCAAGAGGATCCTCACGAAATTATCTTAGATAATGGAGATGAAGAAGAAGAAGAGGTTCATATGGAGGATGATCCGGAGGAAGTCTTGTTCGATGAGGAAGATTGGGACGTATTCTCTGAGATATCGTCGGAATAGATAGTTTAAGTATAAAATAATATGTATGTATGATAGATAGTGATAATCACTTCTATCTTGTACTTGATCATGTATATATATAGCAAGTGTAGAATATGTACATGATAGTATGGTTGAATATGAATGTATGTATGAATTATGAATTATGAATTATGAATTATGAATGATGATGGAATGCAAGATTATGAACAACATATGATATGTCATGGAATGATGAGATCATGATGGATCTCTAATGTTATGTTTTATAATATGATGTTATGGTATGATACGATGATATGATATGATAAGTAAATAGTATTCATAATAAGATTTTATGATGAGATATGAATGAACGAAAAGATATTTGTAGTATAACAATATCTTTATCGTAATTAGATAAGAAATAGAAGATGTCACGTCCACGTACCCGAGCGAATCCTATTCCGCAAGAACCTGATCTTGCAAATATAGTAGCTACCTTGCAGCGACAATTGCGGGAACAACAGCAAGAGACGAACCAGCTTCGGGAACAAGTAGCCCAACTGAATCAAGTGCCTCGAGTGAACGAAGTCCTACCGCAAAATAACCCTGTACCCCCAGCAGCGCCTCAAGCACCAGAGGTTCATCAAGAAATTCCGTTAGCACCCGAAGGACTGCAAAGGAATCCACCTTTAGTTAGGGAAGATCTGTTGTATGAAAGATTTAGGCGAATGAAAGCTCCTGAATTTGAAGGAACCACAGATCCAATAGTAGCAGATAATTGGCTGATCGATATCCAAGTAATTTTGGATTTTATGGGACTTACGGAACATGAGAAAGTTCTTTGTGCCTCTTTTGCACTTAAGAAAGATGCACGTCACTGGTGGAGGACGGTTCAGATGCGCAGAAACGTGGCGTTCATGCGATGGCAAGATTTTGTAGACGAATTCAGAATAATGTACTACAATCAGGAGATTCTTGCAGCTCAACAGGATGAGTTTACCAGCTTTAAGCAAGGATCTTTGTCCGTGATGGAGGCAGTCAAGAAGTTTGAACAGCTTGCTCGTTTATGTCCGGAACTGGTACCGAACGAGAGAGAGAAAGTAAGAAGGATGATGAAAATGTTTCGGACAGACATTGCTAAACAAGTTAGTGCTGGAAGTAGCCCTCCAACTCTTGTAGCTGATTGTATAGGTCGAGCTATGAGAGCAGAATACTGGATTAATCAGGATAAGGAAGCGCGGGTTCAGATATTCAAAGCTAAGAAGGAAGAAAAAGCTGTAGAGAAACAGATACAGTCTAGGCAGAACCAGCAACCGAACTTAAAAGGCCAGACTAGTAATTCCAACCAAAGTTCCAAGCAGTTTGGAAGGAATAAAAGAAGAGAGAATGCTACGGGCCAGGGCCAACAGAAGAATTACCCCCAGAAGAGGAACAACCGTGGGAATGAGGGTAATAATAACAGCTATCCTGTGTGTACTCAATGTGGAAAGAAACATCCAGGCGTATGTAGGATGGGAACAAACGCTTGCTACCTTTGTGGCAAGGAAGGTCATTATGCGAGGAATTGTACCTCCAATAGTCAGAATCAGAACCCTCAGTACCAGAATAGGAATACAATCCGACAGCTTCACGCGGTACAAGCAAAGGTCGAAAGTCCTTCGATGGTACAAGGAAGACTTGAAGCTCCTGAACCACAAGCCAGGATTTATGCTTACACAAAGGGAGACGCTGAGGCTGGAACTTCTAATGTGGTAACAGGTCAGATCTCTATAGCCGCTTATGATGCATTTGCCCTAATTGATTCTGGTGCCACCCATTCGTTTATATCAATGGAATATGCCCGGAAGTTAGATAGAAATGTAGAAAGTATAGGGCAACCTTTTAGAACCTCTCTTCCATCGGGAGATATTTTGTTATCTGATTCCTGGATGCGAAATGTTCCGATAGTTATGTGTGGTAGAGAATTATATGTAGACCTGATTGCAATTAAGCTTCAGGATTTTGATGTAATCCTGGGAATGGATTTCTTAGATAAGTACAATGCTAAGATTGATTGTCGAAAGCGTTGTGTTACGTTTAGTCTTTTCGGCGAAGAGGAGTTCAATTTTCATGGCCAGTCTAAGAGCTCATCAACCCGGCTTGTTTCTGCAATGAAAGCTTGGAAAATGTTAGCTAATGGATGTCAAGGGTACTTAGCTAACATGGTGGACAAAGAACAAGAAAAAGAGCTACAGCCCGAAGATGTTCCTATTATTAGGGAATATGTAGACGTCTTTCCAAAAGATTTAACTAAACTTCCGCCCGAGCGTGAAATCTCTTTCGAAATAGAATTGTTGCCAGGAACAGCTCCAATATCGAAAGCACCTTATCGCATGGCCCCAGCTGAGCTTAGGGAACTTCAAGTACAGTTGCAAGAACTGTTGGACAAGGGATTTATTCGTCAAAGCCATTCCCCGTGGGGAGCACCTGTATTGTTTGTCAAGAAGAAGGATGGAACGTTACGAATGTGTATCGACTATCGCGAGTTGAATAAGATCACGATTAAGAACAAGTACCCTCTCCCGAGAATTGATGATCTCTTTGATCAACTTAGAGGAGCTTTGGTATTCTCGAAGATTGACTTGCGTTCAGGCTACCATCAACTCAGAATCAAGGAAGGAGAAATTCCCAAGACGGCGTTTCGAACACGTTATGGACATTATGAGTATTTAGTCATGCCTTTTGGATTAACTAATGCTCCAGCTGCTTTTATGGACCTTATGAATCGGGTGTTTAAAGATTATTTAGATAAGTTTGTTATCATCTTCATTGATGATATTTTGATCTACTCAAAATCTACAAAGGAACATGAGCAGCACCTCAAGATGGTTTTGGAAACATTAAGACGGAATCAGCTTTATGCCAAATTCACTAAATGTGAATTTTGGTTGGAGAAAGTACATTTCTTAGGCCACGTAGTTTCAAAGGAAGGAATTTCTGTTGATCCTGCTAAGATAGAAGCAGTTAGTGCATGGTCAGCACCCAGAAACGTTACGGAGATACGAAGCTTTCTTGGCTTGGCCGGATACTACCGAAGGTTCGTTGAAGGATTCTCCAAGATAGCAGCGCCACTAACAGCTCTTACTAAAAAGGGGAGAAAGTTTGAGTGGACACAGAAGTGTGAAGAAAACTTCCAAGAGCTCAAGAGGAAACTTACAAGTGCACCAGTGTTGATCATTCCGGACGTTGATGCAGGAAATTTCGCCATTTATAGTGATGCGTCAAAAACTGGACTAGGAGCCGTCCTTATGCAAGGAAGAAATGTGGTTGCTTATGCTTCACGTCAACTGAAGGACCATGAACGGAACTACCCGACTCACGATTTGGAGCTTGCTGCGGTGGTTTTCGCTTTGAAGATTTGGAGACATTACCTGTATGGTAATAGATGTGAGATTTTTACCGATCATCAAAGTCTCAAATACATCTTTACTCAAAAGGAGCTTAATATGAGGCAACGAAGATGGCTCGAACTCGTAAATGATTATGATTGTGAAATTCTTTATCATCCTGGAAAGGCAAACAAGGTAGCAGATGCGTTGAGCAGGAAGTCATCCGGTATGCTCATGTCTCTTGAAATGATGTCCGAACCCCTCCAAAAGGAAATTTCTGATTTCCGATTAGAAATGCTAATCGGAAAATTGTCTGCTTTGACTCTTCAGTCTAATCTCCTAGAAACCATTAAGTGCTATCAAAGGAAAGATTCCTTTTTGTTGAAAATTCAGCTACTTGGTGAAGAAGATAAGGAATTTAAGACGTCTGCGAATGGGCTAATTCTTTTCAAAGGAAGGATTTGTGTTCCTAACTTTGAGTTTCTAAGGAAACAAATCAGGTCAGAAGCGCATGAAACACCATACTCAGTTCACCCTAGAGCTACTAAGATGTATAAGGACCTTAAGGAGAACTTTTGGTGGCCGAACATGAAGAGAGAAATTGCTGAATTTGTATCAAAGTGTCTAACTTGTCAGAAAGTTAAAGCTGAACACCGGCAACCTGGCGGAGATCTTCAAAAGATAGAACTCCCAGAATGAAAATGGGAACAAATCACCATGGATTTCGTAATTGGACTACCCAGAACCGCTAGTGGAAATGATATGATTTGGGTAATTGTGGATAGATTAACCAAATCAGCCCATTTCATTGCAAGTAAAGCCACCTTTTCGGTTGAGAAATTAGCTGAAATTTATGTATCTCAGGTTGTTAAGTTGCATGGAGTTCCAAAATCCATTATTTCAGATCGAGATGGGCGATTTACTTCGTGATTTTGGAAAAGTGTTCACACAGCTATGGGGTCAAGGTTGAAATTCAGTACTGCTTTCCACCCTCAGACAGATGGACAATCGGAGCGCACGATCCAGACCTTAGAAGATATGTTGAGATTTTGTGTTTTGGATTTCAAGGGAAATTGGGATCAAAAGTTACCCTTGATCGAATTTTCGTATAATAATAGTTACCACACTTCTATTGGTATGGCTCCATTTGAAGCACTTTATGGAAGGAAATGTCGATCTCCCATCCATTGGCAGGAAGTCGGACAGAAGCAACTTCAAACTACGGACTTCATCAGAAAAACCTCGGAAGACGTCAAGATGATCAAGCAACGGCTTGACATAGCTTTCAGTCGACAGAAGAGTTATGCTGATAAACGTCGAAGACCTTTAGAATTCCAAGTTGGAGATTCTGTTTTTCTCAAGATTGCTCCAGTAAAGGGGATTATGAGGTTTGGTAAGAAGGGAAAGCTCAGTCCAAGATACACGGGTCCGTTTGAAATCCTCGAAAGAATTGGAAAAGTTGCCTACAAGCTTGCTTTGCCGCCAGCTTTAGCTTCTATACACAATGTTTTTCGCGTTTCCATGTTAAAGAAATACGTACCTGATCCTTCTCATGTGCTAAGTCAAGAACCGATCGAAGTACAAACGGATTTGACGTACGAGGAAAGGCCAATACGAATTCTAGATTGGGAAGAAAAGGTTTTAAGAAACAAAACCATTCCGATGGTTAAGGTATTATGGCAGAATCATAATATTCAAGAAGCAACGTGGGAAGTAGAAGAAGAAATGAGAAAGAACTATCCCTACTTGTATTGATTTTCGGGGACGAAAATTTCTTTAAGGGGGGTAGATTGTAATGACCAACCTGTTTGCAAACTTATGATTTCTTTCGTTAAGAATCAAAGTCTATTTATGCTATATGTATGATATGTTTCTATGAAAAGTTGTTGAATCTTTAGTTAAAAGATTCAAATAAGTTAGTTATGCAAGTTTAAGACCTTTTTGTTAAAAGAAAAAGGTGTAAGTTTATGCTTTATGATTTTATG
Organism: Ficus hirta; assembly: GCA_038430175.1. Taxonomy (NCBI): domain Eukaryota; kingdom Viridiplantae; phylum Streptophyta; class Magnoliopsida; order Rosales; family Moraceae; genus Ficus; species Ficus hirta. The sequence goes on along the minus strand of CM076585.1, from coordinate 16,975,377 downwards.
TTATTTTACAAATGGACTGCATTTGGGAGATAAGCCAAACAAGGCCTTTAAGGATGACACCTCTGATGACAAGTGTCATTACTATGATTGGTCGCCTCACAGGGACCAAAATGCAAATATTTTATGTTTAGGGGTCAATTTGCAAATTAAGAAAAATTTATGATTTTGAAGCTAAAAAGATCTTTTAAGGAAGGATTTAGTAAAAATTTGATGTTTAAAGGCTTAACCAAAATTGGCCAAGTCATAGAGACTAAAGTGCAAATATTTTGCCTTTAGGGGCCAATGTGCAATTTTGAGAAAATTGTAAACTTATCAGCAATTATGTAAAATTTTGAATCAGGGACTTTGTAAGTAAAGTTTCTTAGTTCAATTAAGTCAATGACCCATTTTTAGTTTAGTTGGTTTGGTTGGAAATCAAGAATGTCAAGTTAAGATCGTTTTTGAAAACTCTAGCTAGAACCAATCCCATTATGCCATGTGTCACCATGGGAACCGGCCACGTCATAGCTTGTTGAGCAAGTAATCTTGTTCTTGAAAAAGATTATGCCAATTAGAAGATTTTAAGTGTTAATAAAAGTTTACAAATCATACCCTAAGTTTAGTGTTTTAACACTTTAATTTAGTTGGTTGATTTTGTATTAAGAACAATTAGTATTTGTGTCACTTGGTTACACCAAAAACCGGCCACATAAGGACAAGGGACCCTAGGTTCTAGCTTGGCTAAGTCACACCCTAGCCTTGCACCCTTGGCAAGCCAAGGCTTGCACACCTAGGCACCAAAGGCCGGCCACCCAAGGAAGTAACACACCATGGTGTAGCCTTGGTGAGCAAGCAAACCAAGGCTTGCACACTAAGCCACCACCCAAGGGCCGGCCACCTCAAGAATGTGACACCTCAAAAACCTAGCCTTGGTGAGTAAGAGTGCTTAGCTTTACACACTTGGCAAGCCAAGGTCTTGCTAAGTTGACACCATGACCGGCCATCACCTTGGTTAGACACCTCATGGTCTAGCCTTGGTGAGTAAGCAAACTTAGCTTCACCAATTTGGCAAGCCAAGATCACACCATGACCGGCCACCCAAGGGAAAGACACATCTTTGGCCTAGCTTTGATGAGCCAACACCCTAGGTTACCTAGCCTAGCCTCCTTGGCAAGCCAAGCCTTGCACACCTCACCCTAGGACCGGCCACACCAAGGAAGTGCCACCTCAAATGTAGCCTTGATGAGCAAGCAACCCTAGCTAAGCTTGCTTGGCATTTTGGGTGAAGTATGGCCGGCCAACACATAGGGACCAAGGAGGAAAATAAATTGGCTTCAAGGACTATTGCCTAAATTACCAAAGATTGATTTCTTGAACTCCTTTAGGGCTTGACACCTAATGCACTTAGGCAAGCTTGGTAAGCATACTAGCTTTGCTTGTTGGCAAGCAAAGGCTTGCACAACTAACACCTAAGGCCGGCCACATCAAGGAAGGGACACCTCATGGTCCCTAGGCCACATGAGTAAGCAACCCTAGCTTGGGTTAGTGGCATGAGAAGCACAAGGATGGCCGGCCACCCTTCAAGGAAACAAATTCAAAATTGGCTTCCTCTAAGGACTAAGAAGCCAATTGTTATACTTCTAGGGATTGATAAGCAAATTCAAAACTTATGCTTCATCTATAAATAGGTGAAGGTGCTGTTGTATCATTTGGTTAGCCAACACACACACACAACCTTGAGCAGCACAAACTCCCCCAACCCTGCCATAGAAGCCGAACAAAGAAAAGAAAGAAAAGAAAGAAAAGAAAGAAAAGAAAACTAGAAAAGATTTTCGGTTTAGTGTGAGAGAAATTTCAATTACCCTAGATTAAGAATTTCATCAGTAAAACTTGAGGTAAATATTGTTATCCTCTAGTTCTCCATTTATAAATTAAGAGAATGATTAGTATGATTAAGCAAGAGTTTAATTTTGTAAGATACATGCACTAGGGTTTTTGTATGCTTGATTAAGTCTCTATCTGAGCAGTTTTTCTGAAACAACATTTAGAGGCCTTTAGAGGCCGAATCTTAAAAAAGTTAAAACTGCAAAGTTGTAGAGGAGGGAAAATCCTAGGGGCCAACATGGCCAGTTTTGGAAAATAAGGCTTTTAAGATCTTCATTTCTATAAAAACCCGAGACCAAATTATGAGTAGTAAGTTTGGTCGAACAATTTTCTAAGGCAAAAATAAGCATGTTAAAGGCAGATTTGAAGTTTGAGGTTAAAACAAAAGTTGTAGGAGACTTCAAGATCTACAACCTTAATGAAGAAAACTTTTACAAATTCGAAACAGATTTGTGAGAAAAGAACTAAACTTTATAAATTGGTTTTGGAACCCGATTTTCAAAATGATTAGAGTTTTTACTAAATTTCAAAAAGGAGTTGAAATTTAGGATTGGTTGTTAGCAATTAGAATCATTATGTTTTTATGATAGGATGATACTCATCCTATGATTTTTCTTGAAAACAGGAAAACGACCTGTTTGAGTGAGGAATTGTGATTCAAGGCGCAGTAACGGTAAGTACGACTCCGCCTACAGCATAAACTAAATTTGTTTGTTGAATGCTTTCAAGTTTATAATGATATAAGCATGATAAAACGTTATGGCCTGTATGATATCAAATTTATAATGTTATGTGTATAAGAAATATTTATGATATGTATGTATGTACATTTTTAAGATATGATAAATATTAAAGTACGAATGGCATGTATGTATGCAAGAAATGATGAATGTATGACATGTATGTTTTCAAGTTCATGTATGTATGTTTATAGTATGTATGTTCATATGATGAAAAATTTGCTATTATGACATCACGAAGTATGCTCACTAAAGATAAGCGATTTGGTAAATTATGAAATCCCAGTTTCAGTTAAGAAACTGGTTATGAATATGAAATAATATTTCAAGTATGAAATAAGACAAAAACAAGACTTTAATATAAGCAGAATGTTATATGTCGTATCGACCCGCGTCAGGTCGGGTTTGGTTCATGGTTTGAGTTGGACAGGGCTGGCCGCCCCAACCACTCCATGGCAGCGCGCCACGGTACGTACATTCATGTTAAGTTATGTAAGGGCCCAAAATCTATGCTAACTTATGAAAACAGAAATTGACCATAAATGGTTCATGCATTATGTTATCATGATATGTTTTGTGGATAAATAGTTGTGCTTGCTGAGCGAAAGCTCATGTTTTAAGTTTATGCTGTAGGTAAGCAACCATGCGGTATTTCTTGATACAAGGCGGTGGAGCATGGCAAGGCAAAGCTGTGAAACTGTGGGACGGAATCACTACGTTTCTTTTTGTTAAATTATGCTACGCTAAATATGATGTATTTAAGTACAAAAACACATTTCCGCCATAAGTAGTTATGTATAAGTATATGTATGGATATAAGTGTTTATTATGGAATTTCCAAGTTAAACAATACTTATCAGTTGTATAAAAAAATAAAAAAAAATAAAAAAAAAAAAAACTTTTCTGTCTAAATTTTCATATATTATTATGTAAGAATGTATGGTAACGGCCGGCGCTAGGCGGGTCGTCACAATATCTTACATATCATCGCATGGCATCACATATCATAACATGACTTAGCATAACATAGCATGGCATAACATAGCATAGCATGACATATCCTAACATAACACAACACACATGAAAACATATCATACATTGGAAAATAGTTTACTATTTTCCATACTGTAGGTGAGGTTTGTACTTACCTCGTATACTAAATCTTGGGTTTCGTTGCTCCAGCTCAGGTTGCAACTGCAGGTTACTTCCTGCTATTAAAAGAAGAATATAGGATAAGGATCCTATAAAATGTTGGTGACCTATCTAACATTCTAGTTATATGTCCCTTATAAAATGTCTTATTTGGTTATAATAAGTAACCTTTGGTGTGATAACCTTGATCAAACTTAGTCAACCAAAGTCAACATTTTGGTCAACTATGGTCAACCCTCTATGGGTCAAACTTAGTCAACAAAAGTCAACCCCTTATAGGTCAAACTTAGTCAACAAAAGTCAACCCCTCTATGGGTCAAACTTGGGCTTTGGGCTAAGCCTAGTAACTCGGGTATTATTCCCGGCTACGGTCCGTAATCGGCTTGTTTACAATTTTATCTCAATAATTCTATTTTCTTGCTTTTTGGAAATCTTGTGAAATTAGCTTCAAAATTTCCTTAATCTTCTTGTAAAAATTCATATTATTGAAATGGATCTTTATAGCAATCATTTAAGGTTGAAAACTACCTTTGGAACAGTTTTTATAATTAAAAATAGCGGTTTTAAACAAAATACAGTTTTTTTTTTTTTTTTTTTTCGGAAACGTTTGTAAGAATTCATGTGCAGGAATTTTCGGTTCCCTGCACACTGCTCGTAAAACAGTATCAGTTTTAAAGATCCACTCTGAATTTGAAAAAGTCATCTTCATGAAATTTGTAGCTCTCGAAAAATCCTAAAACTTTCGTGTTTTACAAAAAATCTAGTTCTGCTTGTATTTTTGTCAGTTTTTGTTTGAAACTGGCTGGTCGTGTAAACTAGGTCTGGGCAGACCGGTCTCGGTTTTCTATAAAAACAGAGGCCATTGGAGCCTCAATTTGGGGAATGGTCTGCGCTGCCCCCTAGCAAAAACCCTTCTGAAGAACTTTCATGTTTTACGTTTCACCCAGTTCGGCTTCTAAAAGCCTTAAATTTCCACTTTCCCGAAACTGGCCAGTTTGGAATCCGAATTGGCAGTTTCGGTTGTTAAGTCCGGTTTACGTCCTATTTCGCGCAAACTACCTCAACCGAACTTGCGGGAGCCTAGATAGCATAATGCAGCATATTCTATCGTCCCACATGAACAATCATGCTACTCGAACGCGCCCATGCAAATCGAAATTAGCATCATGCATCAAACATATAAACCCTAATCAACATATCAAACACTTAACATGCAATAATTAAACTACCAAACCAAAACCCTAATTAATCAAGCACAAACCCTAAAATTTCTAACTAGGGCAGCAATTAAAAGTGAGCTTATGCTCATACAAACCATGCTTGAAATATATTTAAATTTCCCAAATGAAATTTAAATGAAAACTTAGGGGTTTAAGGGATTTATACCTCACTTTAGGTCAAGAATTTGGCTTGGCCTTCCCTCCCCTTTTCCTTCACCAACAGCCGGCCTTTCCCCTCTAATGAGGTTCCAAAAAAATTCTTCAGCCACCCTTGCTCTAAAATCCGACCACCCTATGACTTCCCCTTTTGGATTTTTCTCTTTTTCTTCCTTTCTCTTTGGGTTTCGGATTTTGGGAGGAAATTTGTGGAGAAATTTTGGCATAATCTAGTTGCTTTTAACCGTTTTTTTCCACTAAAAATCCGCCCCCCCCTCACCTCTATTTATAGGCTTTTTGAACTTTCAAAATTGCTAAAAAGTCCTTGAACTAGGATTTAATTATTTTTCTTAAATTGCATATTGGCCCTTGAAGCAACAATATTTGCTAATGAACCCCTACATGTGGTGGCCGGCCATTGCTTCCCTTGGTGCCCAAGTTTTGCTTACCTCATCATGATGACATCATGTGCTTACCTCATGCTTACATCATCATATTTTCTAAAATTGCACTTTTTGCCCTTAAAAACAAAATATTGACAATTTTACCCTCCAAGTGGCCAGCCATGTTGGGTGGTTCTAGAGCCATCCATAATTGTTTTTTCATCATTTTCCTTTATCCAAAAATGATGTCATAATTCTAAGATCGGGTGATGTCATCAGAAGGCCTCGTTTGGCTTTTTCCTTAATATGCAGTCCATTTTTAAGCTAACACAGATATTTTCAATACTGCTATCCATTAATAACAGTATTTTTACACTGAACTGCAATCCAAAATTTATCTGTGTAAAAATGGACTGTATACAAATTTTCTTGTAACTTGAAGCTATTTGGCCTCTTTGGTCAACCTTTGACTTTTCTGGTCAAACTTTGACCAACATAAAATCATGAAATTTTTCTACCCTTTTTCTCAAAAGGTTTCATGCATGACTAAGCAAACTACTATTGAGTCTCGTATCTAATTAATCGAGAATTCAAGCATATACTGATAAAATTATGAATTTCCCATTGATACTCATAATTTTCATGAAACATCACCTAACACATAGTACGGACTTAAATTTCTTTACATGTATAAGTCCGTAAAAAAATTCTGGGTATTACAAGAACTATCCGACGCATGATTTGGAACTTGCGGCGGTAGTATTTGCGCTCAAAATCTGGAGACACTATCTTTACGGCGCTAGGTGTGAAGTTTATGATCATCAGAGTTTGAAGTATATCTTCACACAGAAGGAGTTTAACATGAGACAAAGAAGATGGCTTGAACTGGTGAAGGATTATGATATAGACATCCGTTACCATCCTGGGAAGGCTAACAAAGTAGCCGATGCCCTTAGTCGGAAGCCGTCTTCCTCGTTGATGTCAATTCGGTCATTGATCGAGCCCCTTCAAAAAGAGCTAGTGGAAGCTGGAATAGAGCTTATTACGGGAGGTTTAGCTGCCCTAACCTTCCAACCTACCATTTTGGATGGCATGAAGGAGCGTCAAGAAGGAGATGCCTCGCTGCTTAGGACGAGAAACGAAGTCCTAGAAGGAAAGGAGTCAGACTTCAACATATCTGATGAGGGCATACTCTATCGGAAAAATAGACTATGCATTCCTAATGAGGACGAGTTAAAGGAGCAGATCATGAAAGAAGTTCATGAGACTCCGTATTCCGTTCATCCTGGAGCCACAAAGATGTACAAAGACTTGAAGGAAAGTTTTTGGTGGCCCAAAATGAAGAATGATGTTGCCACATTTGTCAGTAAATGCCTTACGTGTGCAAAAGTGAAGGCTGAACATCAACGTCCCGGGGGAGAATTGCAGAAAATTTCCATCCCAGAATGGAAATGGGACCAAGTGACGATGGATTTTGTGGTCGGTCTTCCCCGAACTCCCAGCAGCAACGATGCTATTTGGGTGATTGTCGATCGATTGACGAAATCTGTGCACTTTTTAGCCATCAAACTTAGTTTTTCAATAGAGCAGCTAGCGGAACTGTATGTGGACAGATCGTTCGCTACCATGGGATTTCAAAATCGATCATCTCAGATCGTGATGATCGTTTCACTTCTAAATTTTGGAGGAGTGTACATCAAGCAATGGGTACAAAGCATAGTTTTAGTACCGCTTTTCAGCCTCAGACGGATGGATAGTCAGAGAGGACCATTCAGATTCTAGAGGATATGTTACGAGTTTGCATGATGGACTTCAAGGGAACTTGGGATAAGAAGCTTCCTTTGATTGAATTCTCGTACAACAACAGTTTCCAAGCTTCGATTGGAATGGCTCCTTATGAAGCTCTCTATGGGAGAAGGTGTAGATCTCCAGTCCATTGGTACGAGACAAGAGAGAAAGAACTTGTGTCTACGGACTTTATTCGGAGGACCACTGAGGCCGTAAAACTTATACGTCAACGGATGGAAACTGCATTTAGTCGACAAAAGAGTTATGCCGACAAACGCAGAAGGCCTCTAGAATTCCAAGTAGGAGACTTGGTTTTCCTTAAGATTGCTCCATTCAAAGGAGTCATAAGATTCGGAATGAAAGGGAAATTAAGCCCAAGATACATAGGGCCATTCGAAATACTTGAAAGGGTCAGTAATGTGGCCTATAGATTGGCTTTGCCCCAAGAATTAGCATATGTGCACAATGTATTTCATGTGTCGATGCTAAAGAAATACATCCCGAATCCATCACACGTATTGAACCATGAACCAATTGAGGTTCACGAAGATCTGACTTATGAGAAAAAACCGGTTCGAATTTTGGCATGAGAAGAAAAGGTACTAAGGAACAAAGTTATACCTTTAGTTAAGGTACTATGGCGAAATCATGAGATTGAGGAAGCAACATGGGAACGTGAAGAGGATATGAAGAAAAGCCACCCAGAATTATTCTAATTTTCGAGGACGAAAATTTTGTAAGGAGGGTGGATTGTAGTAACCAAAAATTTCTATGGACTCATGATTTCCTTGTACATAAGAAATTTAAGTTTGTACTATGTGTTTATGTAATGTTTCATGAAAATTATGAGTATCAATGTGAAATTCATAATTTTATCAGTAAATGTTTGAGTTCTCATTTAATTAACTATGAGACTCAATAAGCAGTTTGCTTAGCCAAGCATGTGACCTTTGAGCAAAAAGGGAAGAAAAATTCTATGATTTTATGTTGATCAAAATTTGACTGAAAAAGTCAAAGGTTGACCAGAAAGGTCAAAGATCTGACTATACTGTAATATGATAAGCAGTATGGGAAATATACTGCAAAAACCGTCTTTACGAACAAGATAGTAAGAATAAGATTTAAAACCACCATAGAAAAATCAAGCACATTAATTAGGGTATCAAGGGCCAAATGGCTTCAAGTTATAAGAAAATTTGTATACAGTCCATTTTTACACAGATAAATTTTGGACTGCAGTTTAGTGTAAAAATACTGTTATTAGTAGATAGTAGTATTGAAAATATCTGTGTTAGCATAAAAATGGACTGCATATTAAGAGACAAGCCAAACAAGGCCTTAGGATGATGACATCATATCACCATGGATTTATGACATCACTTTGATTTAAAAAATTGTGGAAAGAAATCAAATCTTTGCCACCTAGCACCCAAGATGGCGGGCCACATGGAGGGTATTTGTGCAAAATTTTGTGCAATTATTCTTGTTCCAAGGGTTTCTAAGGGAATTTTGGATTAAAAATAAATCCAAAATTAATTTAAATTTCACCTATAAATAGGTGAAAGGGGGGTGGACTTTGGTTTACAAAAATTGTGAAATCTAGCTAAACTATGCCAAAATTCTCTCTCAAAAACCGAGCATAAGGAGGAAAGGAGAAGTGAGAAAAAAAATTGAAAACCCAAGGGGGGAAAAGACCAAAGGGGAGGTCGGTTTTCTTGTTGAAACAACAAGCAAGGGTTGAAAAATTTTGGTACCCATTAGAGGGAGCAAGGCCGGTTGGAAGGAGACCAAGGGGGGGAAGTGAAAGTTAAAGCCAAACCTAGCCAAAGTTGGTGTTCAATTAAGGTAAATCTCCCTTGGCCCTAAACTTTTTAAATTGAGCTTCAATTTGAAATTTAGGTGTATTTCAAGTTGAATTTGTAAGAGCATAAGCTCAATTTAAATTATTGCCCAAGTTTAGAAATTTAGGTTTTTGTGCTTGATTAGGTTTAAGGGTGGTTTGATTTATGAACTTTGCATGGTTATATGCTTATGTTTGCTTGATTATTATGGTTTGCGTCCTAGATGTTTGATAATATTATATGTCCCCAAATATGTTAAGTATGATGAAGAATGTGCATGTTAGGTTGCTAGAAATTTATGGAATGGTTTGTGCAAACCTAAAACTCATGCAAACTCTAGTTGGTGCAAAATCACTAATAGTATGCATGGATATGATTGATGATGTGTTTAAGGAAACCTTACATTAGAAAAACATTGCATGACTGATCTTAGGCTCCCGGTGAAGCCGGTTGAGGTAGAGTGTGCGAACTAGGACGTAAAACGAATTTAAACATAAAAACTGCCAGTTCGGGTCAAACTGGCCAGTTTCTGGAAAACCAAGATTTGAGGCCCTTAGAGGCCGAATTTGGGAAAACTTAAAACATGAAAGTTGTAGAGAAGGGTTTTTCCTAGGGGACAACATTGACTGTTTTCCAAAATAAGGCACCAACAGCCTCGGTTTTTACAAAAATCCGAGACTGACCGTGCCCAGACTTCATGCACGGCCAGGTGAGCTCAACGGGGAAAATGAAGGGGTTAAATTCCGAACTGAGTTTTGTACAAAACACGAAAGTTGCAGAATTTCTTGAGATCTAAAACTTTCGTGAAGACAACTTTTTCAAATTCAGCCCAGATTTTTTAAATATAAATAGATTCCAAAAACTGTGCAGGAAACAGTAAATTCCTGCACAGGATTTTCTAAAACAGTGTAAGAAAAAGGGCATTCTTACACAAACACTGATAAATTAATTATGGAAACTGTCCCAATGGTAGTTCCAATACTTAATGACTTTTTCAAACCCCATTCTAAGAATCCCAAAATTTATCATAATTTTGTTCTTAGATAAAACATAATCAAAATAAACATGGCGGAATTTAACAAAAATGCGTAGCAGTTTCCAATCCCACAGTTTCACAGCTCTGCATTGCCACACTCCACCGTCTTGTATCATGTACTGCTATAAGTTTGCTTTCCTATAGCATAAACTTAAATTATAAGCTTTCGCTTAGTAAGCACAACCACTGATCCGCAAAACATTTCATATAACGTAATGCATGAATTCTTTATGCTTTCATTATGTTGTCTTATTTTAACATAATTCTAGGGCCCTTACATAACATAAGTGTATGTACCGTGGCGCGCTGCCATGGAGTGGTTGGGGCGGCCAGCCCTGTCCAACTCAAACCATGAACCAAACCCGACCTAGTGCGGGTCGATACGACACAAAGCAACTTGCTTGCCATTATATTTGAAAGTTTTTCTTTAACTTGTTCTTGCTTTAACTTAATGGAAAATCAATTCATATAGATAGTTTCTCACTTGAAACCAAATTTTTATTCTTACCGAGTAACTTATCATTAATGAGCATGCCTCGTGATGCCATAATATCAAAATATTCATCATATAAAAACTACATGCTATATCATTCATCATAAACATATCAACATAAACTTGGAAGCCATAAACGTATATCATACTCATATCTTTATGAACTTGAAAGCCGTAACATATATCATACTTATATCTTCTTGAACTATCATACTTATATCTTCTTGAACTTGAAAGCCATAGCATATATCATACTCATATTTTCTTGAACTTGAATACCATAACATATATCATACATATATCATCATGAACTTGAAACATACAACAACAACATTTTCGTTTATGCTGTAGGCGGAGTCGTACTTACCAGTTACTTTGCACCTTGAATTAAAATATTCCACTTAAACAGGTTGCTTTCCTGTTTTCAATAAAATCATAGGATAAGAATCATCCTATCATGTTATCATAACAATTCTAGTCACTAACTCACTAAAAACTCTAAAACTCAACCTCCTTGTGAATTTTAGTAAAACTCTAAAATTCTAAAAACTGGGTTTGAAACCAATTCATAGTGTTTGATCCTTTTCTTATAAATCTGTTTCAAATTTGAAAAAGTTTTCTTCATGAAAGTTGTAGATATTGAAGTTTCCTACAACTTTTGTTTAAACACAAAAGTCAATTCTATTCTTAACTTACTTGTTTTATCCTTTGAAAATTTTTCGACCATAATTACAATTTCATAACCTGGTCTCGGGTTTTTGTAAAAACAAGGATCTTAGAGGCCTTATTTTCAAAAACAGTCCACGTAGGCCCCTAGAATTTTCCTTTTCTACAACTTTATAGTTTTAACTTTTTTAAGATTCGGCTTTTAAGGGCCTCAAAATTGTGTTTCAGAAAAACTGTTCGGTTAGAAATTCTGATCAAGCATATCAAAACCTTAATGCATATAACTTCTAAAATTTAATTCATACTTATACTTATTGCACATACACTTAAATCTTAAATGAAGAACTAGAGGATAACAATTTTTACCTCAAGTTCCACAGATGAATTTCTCAAACTCAGGTTTTGAAATTTTCTTTACACTATTCTTACACCAAATCGAAAACTCCTCTCACTCTAGTTCTCTTTTCTCTGTCTTTTTTTTTTCCTCTCTTGGCGCGGCACCTAAGGGCAGAAACTAGAGAGTATGTGCAGTTGTGTGTGTTGGCTAACAAAATGCAATGAGAGAACCTTCACCTATTTATAGGTGAATCACTTATTCTTGAAATTGCTCACTAGCCCTTACAAGAACCATATTTGCTCCCAACCTCCTATGAGGTGGCCGGTCCTCCTTGTCCCTTTTTGCCAAGTAGCAAAGCAAGGGGAGCTTGCTCATCATGGCTAGGAACCTTGAGGTGTCCTCTTCCTAAGTTGGCCGGCCTTAGGTGGAGCCTTGAGCATGCTCTTGTTAACCATAAGCAAGGCTAACAAGCATACTAAGCAAGCCTAGGGAGCATGAGGTGTCAAGAGCTAAAGGAGTTCATCTTTTGCAATTTATGCATTGATCCCTAAGGCCAAAATATTTCCCCTTAATCCCTATGTGTTGGCCGGCCCTTCATATCCCAAATTGCCAAGCAAGCTTAGCTAGAGTGCTTGCTCATCAAGGCTACAAGCTTGAGGTGGCATTTCCTTGTGTTGGCCGGCCCTAGGGGTGAGGTGTGCAAGCCTTGGCTTGCCAAGGGAGCTAGGCTAAGAAGTCTAGATGGTTGATTCATCTAAGCTATGCCAAGGGATGTGTCTCTCCCTCATGTGACCGGTCATGGTGGTGGCTTTGGCAATACATAAGCTTGCCATGTGAGCAAGACTAGGGATGTTACTCACCAAGGCTATACCATGATGTGTTGCTTCCTTGTGGTGGCCGGCCTTTGGTGCCTAGGTGTGCAAGCCTTGGCTTGCCAAGGGTGCAAGGCTAGGAGGGTGGCTTATCCATGCTAGAAGCATGGGGTGTCTCATCCTCATGTGGCCGGCCATTGAGTGCCAAAAGGGACTACTTTGCTAATTGAACCATAACACAAAATCAACTAAGCAAATCAAAGTGCATAACCACTAAACTTGGGGCATGATTTGTAAATTTTTAATGACGCTTAAATTCTTCCAATTTGCATAATGCTCCTCAAAAACAAGATTCCTTACTTATAAGGCCATGATGTGGCCGGTTCCCTAGGCTATCCACATGGAACAATAGGATTGGTCCAAATTAGAATTTGGAATCATCCAATCCTAACTTATTTCTTAATTTCTAACTAGATTAACTAAACTTGTAATAGATCATTAGCTTAATTGAACTAGGAAATTTAACTTAAAAAGGCCATAGTTCAAAATTTTACATATCTGCTTATAGGTCCACAATTTTCTCCAAAATTACACATTGACCCCTATACATAAAATATTTGCATTTTGGTCCCTGTAAGATGACCGGTTTTGGCAATGACACTTGTCATCTTATTAAAAACGAAATGTCATACTATAAGACTTCGTTGACATATCTTCTAAATGCAGTTCATTTTCATATTAACATAGATTCTTAATTACTGTTTTAAACTGTAATAGTATACTGATACTGGACCATTGTCCAGAACTTATCTGAACTACATATAGGATTTTTCCTAAATTTAAGAATTACTAACATAAAATTATAAAGCATAAATTTACCCTTTTTGACAAAAGGTCTTAAACTTGCGTAACTATCTTATTGAATCTTTTAGCAAAAGATTCAACAACTTTTCATAGAAAACATATCATACATATAGCATAAACAAACTTTGATTCTTAACGAAAGGAATCATAAGTTTACAAATAGGTTGGTTATTACAATCTACCCCCCCTTAAAAATTTTCGTCCCCGAAAATCACTATAAGTAGGGATAGTTCTTTCTCATTTCTTCTTCTACTTCCCACGTTGCTTCTTCAATATTATGATTCTGCCATAACACTTTAACCATAGGAATGGTTTTGTTTCTTAAAACCTTTTCTTCCCGATCTAAAATCCGGATTGGCTTTTCTTCATAAGTCAAATCCATTTGTACTTCAATTGGTTCTTGTCTTAGCACATGGGAAGGATCAGATACATACTTTTTTAACATTGAAACATGAAAAACATCATGTACAGACGCCAATGCTGGCGGCAAAGCAAGCTTATAAGCTACTTTCCCAATCCTTTCGAGGATTTCAAACGGACCTGTGTATCTTGGACTGAGCTTTCCCTTCTTACCAAACCTCATAATTCCCTTCATTGGAGCAATCTTGAGAAAAACCGAATCTTCAGTTTGGAATTCTAGAGGTCTTCGACGTTTATCAGCATAACTTTTCTGTCGACTGAATGCTATGTCGAGCCGTTGCTTGATCATCTTGATGTCTTCTGAGGTTTTTCTGATGAAATCCGTAGTTTGAAGTTGCTTCTGTCCAACTTCTTGCCAATGGATGGGAGATCGACATTTTCTTCCATATAGCGCTTCAAATGGAGCCATACCAATTGAAGCGTGATAGCCATTATTATACGAAAACTCAATCAAGGGTAGCTTTTGATCCCAATTTCCTTTGAAATCCAGAACACAAAATCTCAACATATCTTCTAATGTCTGGATAGTGTGTTCCGATTGTCCATCTGTCTGAGGGTGAAAAGCAGTACTGAATTTCAACCTTGATCCCATAGCTGAATGAACACTTTTCCAAAATCGCAAAGTAAAACGCCCATCTCGATCCGAAATAATGGACTTTGGAATTCCATGCAACCTAACAATCTGAGATACATAAATTCCAGCTAATTTCTCAACTGAAAAGGTGGCTTTAATAGCAATGAAATGGGCTGATTTGGTTAATCTATCTACAATCACCCAAATCATATCATTTCCACCTGCGGTCCTGGGTAGTCCAACTACGAAATCCATGGTGATTTGTTCCCATTTCCATTCTGGGAGTTCTATCTTTTGAAGATCTCCGCCAGGTTGTCGGTGTTCAGCCTTAATTTTCTGACAAGTTAGGCATTTTGACACAAATTCAGCAATTTCTCTTTTCATGTTTGGCCACCAAAAATTCACTTTGAGGTCCTTGTACATCTTAGTAGCTCCAGGGTGAACTGAGTATGGCGTTTCATGTGCTTCCGACATGATTTGTTTCCTAAGAAATTCAACGTTAGGAACACAAATCCTTCCTTTGAAGAGAATTAGTCCATTTGTAGATGTCTTAAATTCCTTATCTTCTCCACCAAGAAGTTGAATCTTTAGCAGAAAGGAATCTTTTTCTTGATAACACTTAATGGATTCTAGGAGATTGGACTGAAGAGTCAAAGCAGCCAATTTCCCGATTAACATTTCCAATTTGAAATCAGAAATTTCCTTTTGGAGGGGTTTGGACATCATTTCAAGAGACATGAGCATACCAGATGACTTCCTGCTCAGCGCATCTGCCACCTTATTTGCTTTTCCAGGGTGGTAAAGGATTTCACAATCATAATCATTTACGAGTTCAAGCCATCGACGTTGCCTCATATTGAGTGCAACGACCCACCTAGCACAGGCCGTTACCATACTTGCATATATATCGACCCTTTGTAATAACTTAATTACATGAAAAATAGCAGAAATTTTTTATTTATACTGTGCTAGCTCGCACATACTGTAACTAAAAGAATGATATACAAATATCATATCATATACTTAGAAAGAACTAAACGCGTAGCGGCATCTTTTCCCACATTTCACAGTTCGCCCTGCCATGCTCCTCCATCTTGTATCAGCAACTGCTTGTAGGTTACTTACCTACAGCATAGCCGTAAGACAGTGAGCTTTCGCTCAGCAAGTACAACTAACTATACCGCGAAAATACAAACATGGCCTAACCTTAAACATTCCAACTTAACTTACCATAGCATATCGTACATATCATAACTTCATTCATCATAGCCTAACATACATATCATAATGCATGACCCATTTATGCTCGTATTATGCTCAATTCGTTCTTAACTTACATTCATACTTATCTTACTTATGGGCCCCTTATTTGAGTGTATGTACCGGGCGCGCGACTATGGAGTGGTTGGGGCGGCCAGACCATTTCCAACTCAAACCATAGTCCAACCCGACCTAATGCGGGTCGGTACAACACAGGCGACTTGCTCGCCATCTTACTTTCTTTTCATCTTGTCATGTCATACTTGATCTTATTATTCTTATAAGATTTCGTGAACATGCTTCGTGTTCTCATACATACATGCTTCATGTCTTAATAAACATAACATTTATTATGAACTTACCTTGACTTATCATACTTCATAACTTAGCATACAACATAGAATTAACATGGCATATAGCATAGCATAACAATAACATAGCATTACAACAACAACATAACATACAATAAGGCATACACCCCTAGCATACATCTAACAATAACATACTTGGGCAAGTACCACAACAAAGCCTATGCTGTAGGCGGTGGTTGTACTTACCTCTCTCGCTATGTCTCACGTAATGCTGCTCCTCTTCCGAGTACAGCTGCAGGTTACTTCCTGTTTGATGAAGGACACAGTCTAGTTAAACTCGTGAAATGTTGGTGATCTAACCAACATGCTTACATGATCCTGGTTGTATGTCCCTTTGTGCATGAAATCTTACTTGGTTACACTTAGTAACCCTATGGTTATCAATTTGTTTCTTTAAAAGGTTACATTGGGTAACCTTATATGCTAAACCACAACATACCATTAGGGTTAAATTATCTTCCAACCTTAGGCTTCTTCTTTAATCCACAACTAACGGGTTATGTCCATTAACCCTTTATCTTAATTCAATGGGTATCCTTTAGGGTTACATTAGATAACCCTTAAGGTTAACTAAGTCAACATTGTTAGTCAACCAAAGTCAACTATGGTCAACTACGGTCAACTATGGTCAACCCCCCCTATGGGTCAACCTTTGGGCCTTGGGCTCGACCCAGTAACTCGGGTATCCTTCCCGGTTACCATGTGTAATCGCTTTACTTACTAAACTTTAGCTTGAAAATCTTATTTTTCCTTAACTTGGAAAATTTGGGGAAATTAATCCCAAAACTCTTTACTTGACTTGTAAAAAATCCATATTCTTAAAATGGGGTTTTGTAAAGTCATTTGAGGCTGAAAACTGTCATTGGAACAGTCTCCATCGTCAAAATAGTGAAAATTAGAAAAATATAGTTTTTCTGAAACAGTTTTTAGAAAATCCTGTGCAGAAATTTCCTGTTTCCTGCACCGACTTCAGAAAACCATGTCAGTTTAAAAATCCATTCATAATTTGAAAGAGTTGTCTTCACAAAAGTTGTAGCTCTCGAAAAATCCTAAAACTTTCATGTTTTGCGAAAAATCCATTTCCGCTTGTATCCTTGTCAGTTTTCATTTGAATCTGGCTGGTCGTGTAAACTAGGTCTGGGCAGACTAGTCTCGGATTTTTATAGAAACGGAGGCCATTGGAGCCTCATTTCGAGAAACCGTCCATGCCAGCCCCTAGGAAAAACTCTTCTGAACAACTTTCATGTTTTGCGTTTCACCCAAATCGGCCTCTAAAGGCCTTAAATTTCCACTTTCCCGAAACTGGCCAGTTTTGAATCCGAACTGGCAGTTTCGGTTGTTAAGTCCAGTTTACGTCCTATTCCACAAAGTCTAACTCGACCGAACACGCGGGAGCCTAAATAGCATACAAGCAGCGTATTCTAACGTCCCACATGAACCATCATGTATCTCTAACGTCTCCATGCAAACCAAAACAGATCTGCCCTAACCTAGGGTTTGCATGATCTAGGTTTGCATCACATTCCATTCATCCATCTCATGCCATTCTTGGCTAGCACTAGCAACCTAGCATAATTGCCACAACCGGCTTGCACAAACAGGGCACATACCAACCATCTAATCATGCAAAAATCCTAGCATGCAGGCATGCATAAACATATAGCAAGCAAAGCATAAATAAAGCCATAGCCAAACCACCCTTAAAATCCTAATCAAGCACCATACCTAGTTCTAGGGCAATTGAAATAAGAGCTTGAGCTTATGCTCTTACAAACTTTTGACTTGAAATACAAATAAATTTCCAAATGAAATCAAATGGAAAAAGGTTAGGGTTTATGGGAGATTTTACCTTGGTTAACCCTAGAAATGGGTTAGGGTTGGTGGATCCAAATTTCTCCCTCCCTTGGCTCTTCCTTTCCCACGGTTTTGCCCTCCAATTGGGCACCAAAATTTTTCACCTCACTTGGTGATTGTTTAAGCCAAAACCGAGCACTCTCCCTCCTATTTCTCTCCAATTTTTCCTTCCCCTTTTTTGGCTCACCCATGGCCGAACTCACCTTCACCTAGGAGCACCAAAATTTCTTTTGGTTGCTTGGTTGGTGATTTCTCATCACTCTTGGCCACTAACCAATTTTTCCGCTAAAATTTTCTCTTCCTTTTCTTCTTTCCCACACTCGGCCACAACTAGAAAAATGGGTCTCCACTATTTTTCTCAACTTCCTCTTGGTTCCTAGCTTGAAAATCCGAATACCCCTTAGCCTAATCTCCCTTGGATTTTCAAATTTTTTTTCTTCTCTCTTTCTCTCTTCCAAGGCTGCGGATTTTTCTGATGAAAAATGGCAAGAGTTTGGCTGTCTTTCTCAAATTTTCAGCCCCAAAAATCTGCCCATCTCATGGGTATTTATAGGCAATTGAAATTTTCCCAAAATCCCAAAACAATCCCTTGAAAATTAAAATTCACACTTTTGGCATGCAAGGTGGCCGGCTGTCAACTTGGAGAGCAAGGCAAGATGACCTCATCTTGGTGACATCATCTAGGTGACATCACATGCTTACATCACCAAATTTCCAAAATTTGCACTTTGGCCCCAAAAGTTAAGGTGGCCGGCCATGTCATCATGTTCTAGAGAGTTCTTGGATTTCTTTCCAAGCTTATTTAATCCAATTATGATGTCATAAATTGAGGATAGGATGATGTCATCCACATTAAGCCCTGTTTGGCTTTTCCTCAATATTCAGTCCATTTTTCCGCTACACAGATATTTCTAATATTATGTTTGCTTAAATACAGTATTTTTATACTGTACTATAGTCCAAAATTCATCTGTGTAAAAACGGACAGTATAACTTTTTTTTTTTTTTCTAATTTTTCAAGTCCTTTTTGCCCTTGATCTATACTAGGTGTGCTTGATTTTCTAAGGTGGTTTTAAAGCCTATTTGAGCTATCTTGCCCATTATATCGAGCTTTACAGTATCTTTTTCATACTGCATCATGTAATACTGTAAAGTCAATCCGTTGACCGCTCTCGGTCAAACATTGACTTTTTTGGTCAAATTTGACTTTTTCGGTCAAACTTTGACTTTTCCGGAATTACGTACGTTTTCATCCTTTTCGACTTAAAAGGGCGTTTGCTAACCTTAGCAACTTATTTTGAGTCTTATTAAGCCATAAGATCTCATAAAAAGTGTGAAAAACTTTTAACTGAGTTTTTCCGTAAATACCACCATGGCATGCATATAATTCCTTTTGCAAAGGAAACAGTGACATAGAAATTCTAGGTATTACAATCTACCCCCCCTAAAAATTTTCGTCCTCGAAAATTAGGATAACCTGGGGTAGTTCATTCTCATCTCATCTTCTAAGTTCCAGGTTGTCTCTTCAACCTTGTGGTTTTCACCGTAAAACCTTAATCAGGGAAATGATTTTATTATAAAACCTTAACCATAGGAATAATTCTATTCCTTAAGACCCTTTTCTTCCCGATCCAAGATTTGAACTAGTTTCTCTTCATAAGTCAAATCCATTTGAACCTCGACTAGTTCTTGTCTAAATACATGGGAAGAATCTGGTATACACTTCTTTTAGCATCTTCATGTGAACAACGTTATACATTGATGCTAATTCTAGCGATAGAGCAACTCATAAGCTATCTTTGTAATCCTTTCAAGGATTTCAACCAGTCCTATATATATTAGGACTAAATTTCCTTCTTCACTAAACCTCATGGTTCCTTTCTTTAGGAACAATCTTAATAAACACAGCGTTTCCAACTTGGAATTTCTAGAAGCTGTCTACATTATCGTCATAACTTTTCTGTCTGTTAAAAGTTATGTCGAGTCCCTATTTAATCCTTTTGGATATTTTCCACGATCTTCTTGACGAAATCTGTTGTTTGAAGTTGTTTCTATCCAACTTCCTGCCATTGAATAGGAGATCAACATTCCCTTCCATGGAATGCTTCAAATGGGACCATACCAATTGAAGGCTGATAGCTTGTTATCAGACAAAAATTCAACCCATGTCAGCTTTTATTCCTAATTTCTTTAAAATCCAAGACACATAATCTTAGCACATCTACTAGTGTCTGGAAGGTTTGTGCTAACTGTCCATCCATTTGGGGTGGATTACCGTCCTAACCCTTAATTTCAATCTCATGGCATCATAATCACTTGTTCAAAATTGAGAAGTGAAACATCTTCCACGATCCAAATTGATTGATTTTGACATTCCATGTAGTCTCGCAATCCGAGATATGTAAGTTTACTGTCAATTTTCTACTGAAAAAGTGACCTTAAGCAAAATGAAGTGGGCTGATTTGGTTATTCCATCCATAATAACCCAAATCGGACCATTCCCACTTACAATCCTAGGCAGCCCCACCATGAAATTCATGGTAGTTTGCTCCCATTTCCATTCTGGAAGCTCCGCAATTGTTCGTGAAGTCAGACTTTTCCTCGTCGTATGAGCTGAACATTTTACAATGTCGTTAGAAATCGTACGTAGCATCGTAAAAACCTAAGAAATCCATTTCTAAGATCGCATCGAAATTCTAAAGCTTGATTGCGATGAGATCTACACGTAGTTCTTTGCCGTACATACTTATAGAAATATTTCGAATCCAAACATTGGATTACAAAATCTCTCCAAAAGGCAAAGAAATTCCTAAAAGATTATATAAAACTATCTACACTACTTCCTAATTTCTGGGCAAACTCTATAAATACAATAAGTGAGTAGCACCAAAATTATACAATACGATAACGTCATATGTGGCGATAAGAATCTATCTTGTCACCCCATGCGAAGTCCCAGCTTCGGCATTTCCGTTAGTGTAGGCATAAATTTTGGCTTGGGGTTCAGGAACCTCCAATCTTCCTTGCGTAATTGAGGGTCCTTCGAGCCTTGCCTGCACTGCATGTAACTGACGGCCAGCATTTCGATTGGGATACTGAGGGTTATGGCTCTGGTTGTTCTGAGGGCAACTTCGTGCATAATGCCCTTTCTTGCCACAAAGGTAGCAAGCATTCGATCCCATCTAACACCCTCCCGGATGCTTTCTCCCGCACTTTGCACACATCGGGTAGTCATTGCTAGTATCTTCATTCCCTCGATTGTTCTTCTTCTGAGGGAAGTTCCAGGTTTGACCTTGGCCAGTAAAACTCATTTTCCTTTTTGTTCCTCCCAAATTGTTTGGAACCTTGTGTAGGGTTACTAACTTGGCCTTTTGGTTGCAACTCTGAACCTTGCTTAGGCTGTGTTGTCTTTATAACAGCTTTCTCCTCCTTCCTAACCTTAAAAATTTTGGCCCTTGCCTCCCTATCCTGGTTAATCCAATACTCCGCTCTTATCGCCCGACTTACACAGTCGGATACCAAGGTAGGCGGGCTGCTGCCAGCACTTACTTGCTTGGCAACATCGATCCTAAACATCTTCATTCGCCTATATCGCTCATACAGTAAATCCTCCCGTACTGGTGGCAAGTTCATTGGCACTCTAGCAGATGCCATCGGAATCTCAGCATTCCGAAGAACTTCAGGCTGGACCTCTGGTTGAACATTCGGTACCGGAGGTACTACTGGGGGTACTTGAGGTGGAATCTCGTCAACTTGGGGTCTTTGGTTCATGCGACCTAGTTGTTCCTGAAGCCTATTCGTCTCTTGTTGCTGTTCAAGCAACTGCCGTTGCAAATCAGCTGTAACAGTCGTCAAATCTGGCTCGGGCGGGTTAACAGGTATCGCTTTATGCTGCCATACCATCTTCTAAATCCCTATCATAAGAAAAGATATTATCATACTGTTAATATCCCTTCTTTCATTTATGACTTATCATATCATATCGTACTCATTATACATCTTAGTATAATCGTACCTTATCACACATCTAATCATACTTATCATACCATAACTCAATGGTATTATCGTATCATAACCGATACTCATCATAACATAATAGTATCATCTTGATACGTAACATGCTTATCATAGCATGACTTCCTTATTCACAACATACCTCCTAACTCCTATCTCATACTTGAATTGTCTTTTTGCATACCTACAAAAAGTACATCCTATTACGATGTCATATCATATCCATCATACTATACATACATAGTCAACATTGTGATAGAAGTGTCTACTACTTTACCATCTCATATTCATACTGTCCTATTGTTAATAGAATAATCTAATGGAAGTCGATCCTACATCTTTTGGTTTGATCGAGTCTTCGGAAGAAACGTTGGAGTTTGCACTCAGACCTGCATTGTTGAATAAGATCTCGTCCCGGTCGTTCTTAGCACCTGAGTCAACTTCTGCCTTCTGTGGCAGTATCTCTTGCCGTGAAGTTGCTGGCGTCGAGTCCTCCGTAAGCATCAGTCCTGCTTCGTGCAGTAGTTCCCTTGTTTCTAGTGTTGTTAACAACGCTCATCAATCGTCCATCCTATTTCCTATTGTCATTCCAGTCATAATCGTTGGAACGAATCGTCTAATCCTCGGGAGGTAAACCTTCCCGACTTACTTAATATGCCTATACTCTCGGCGGTCCAGGTCCTGCGGAATATGAGGTAACCTTACCTTCTGAAATCCCTGGCAGTAATGACCTATGGACTCGTGAGGGTAAGCGTGCCCATCTACTACGTAACTAAACTGTCATACGTAGAATGCATATCGGCGTGTAACATTCTAGCTCCTTTATCTGGTACGAATCCTCATCGTACACTTAACATACCTAGAAATCTTGGCCCTACATGCCTAGGCATCATTTTCTTGCTTAGCATCCTTTATCGTAATCTAGGTCCGCTGCTAAGCATCTGCTGACTGATCGAATTCATCGATGAACTTTAATGCAGCATCTATGGAATATCCTTTCCATCTCGTACCGCTTCATACTGTCTCATATTTCTTCATTTTGCTTCCTATCATCTCATACCCCTATGGCGATAATAACACTGTCCGTCACGGGTCATTGAATAACATAAATTGCAGCCTGTGAACCGACACCGCTGCGTCCCGATCTTCATCGACCCGATCAAGATCCCTTAATGTCGCATCTATCTCATCATAAGCGTAAAATATAAACTTAACTTACAATGATGGTGGCGATGGCAGGCAGACTGTGAAATTATATCACAGGAAACCTCTCTGATACCAACTCTGTAACGACCCGCCTAGCACAGGCCGTTACCATACTTGCATATATATTGGCCCTTTGTAATAACTTAATTACATGAAAAATAGCAGAAATTTTTTTTTAATACTATGCTAACTCGCACATACTGTAACAAAAAGATTGATATACAAATATCATATCATATACTTAGAAAGAACTAAACGCGTAGCGGCATCTTCTCCCACATTTCACAGTTCACCCCGCCATGCTCCTTCATCTTGTATCAGCAACTGCTTGCAGGTTACTTACCTACAGCATAGCCGTAAGACAGTGAGCTTTTGCTCAGCAAGTACAACTAACTATACCGCGACAATACAAACATGGCCTAACCTTAAACATTCCAACTTAAATTACCATAGCATATCGTACATATCATAACTTCATTCATCATAGCCTAACATACACATCATAATGCATGACCCATTTATGCTCGTATTATGCTCAATTCGTTCTTAACTTACATTCATACTTATCTTACTTATGGGCCCCTTACTTGAGTGTATGTACCGGGCGCGCGACTATGGAGTGGTTGGGGCGGCCAGACCATTTCCAACTCAAACCATAGTCCAACCCGACCTAATGCGGGTCGGTACAACACAGGCGACTTGCTCGCCATCTTACTTTCTTTTCATCTTGTCATGTCATACTTGATCTTATTATTCTTATAAGATTTCGTGAACATGCTTCGTCTTCTCATACATACATGCTTCATGTCTTAATAAATATAACATTCATTATGAACTTACCTTGACTTATCATACTTCATAACTTAGCATACAACATAGAATTAACATGGCATATAGCATAGCATAACAATAACATAGCATTACAACAACAACATAACATACAATAAGGCATACACCCCTAGCATACATCTAACAATAACATACTTGGGCAAGTACCACAACAAAGCCTATGCTATACGCGATGGTTGTACTTACCTCTCTCGCTATGTCCCACGTAATGCTGCTCCTCTTCCGAGTACAGCTGCAGGTTACTTCCTGTTTGATGAAGGACACAATCTAGTTAAACTCGTGAAATGTTGGTGATCTAACCAACATGCTTACATGATCCTGGTTGTATGTCCCTTTGTGTATAAAATCTTACTTGGTTACACTTAGTAACCCTATAGTTATGAATTTGTTTCTTTAAAAGGTTACATTGGGTAACCTTATATGCTAAACCACAACATACCATTAGGGTTAAATCATCTTTCAACCTTAGGCTTCTTCTTTAATCCACAACTAACGGGTTATGTCCATTAACCCTTTATCTTAATTCAATGGGTATCCTTTAGGGTTACATTAGATAACCCTTAAGGTTAACTAAGTCAATATTGTTAGTCAACCAAAGTCAACTATGGTCAACTAAGGTCAACCATGGTCAACCCCCCCTATGGGTCAACCTTTGGGCCTTGGGCTCGACCCAGTAACTCGGGTATCCTTCCCGGTTACCATGCGTAATCGCTTTACTTACTAAACTTTAGCTTGAAAATCTTATTTTTCCTTAACTTGGAAAATTTGGGGAAATTAATCCCAAAACTCTTTACTTGACTTGTAAAAAATCCATATTCTTAAAATGGGGTTTTGTAAAGTCATTTGAGGCTGAAAACTGTCATTGGAACAGTCTCCATCGTCAAAACAGTGCAAATTAGAAAAATATAATTTTTCTGAAACAGTTTTTAGAAAATCCTGTGCAGAAATTTCCTGTTTCCTGCACCGACATCAGAAAACCATGTGAGTTTAAAAATCCATTCAGAATTAGGAAGATTTGCCTTCACGAAAGTTGTAGCTCTCAAAAAATCCTAAAACTTTCAGGTTTTGAGAAAAATCCAGTTCCGCTTGTATCCTTATCAGTTTTCATTTGAAACTGGCTGGTCGTGTAAACTAGGTCTGGGCAGACTAGTCTCGGATTTTTATAGAAACGGAGGCCATTGGAGCCTCATTTCGAGAAACTGTCTATGCCAGCCCCTAGGAAAAACTCTTACGAATAACTTTCATGTTTTGCGTTTCACCCAAATCGGCTTCTAAAGGCCTTAAATTTCCACTTTCCCGAAACTGGCCAGTTTTGAATCCGAACTGGCAGTTTCGGTTGTTAAGTCCAGTTTACGTCCTATTCCGCGAAGTCTAACTCGACCGAACACGCGGGAGCCTAAATAGCATACAAGCAGCGTATTCTAACGTCCCACATGAACCATCATGTATCTCTAACGTCTCCATGCAAACCAAAACTGATCTGCCCTAACCTAGGGTTTGTATGATCTAGGTTTGCATCACATTCCATTCATCCATCTCATGCCATTCTTGGCTAGCACTAGCAACCTAGCATAATTGCCACAACCGGCTTGCACAAACAGGGCACATACCAACCATCTAATCATGCAAAAATCCTAGCATGCAAGCATGCATAAACATGTAGCAAGCAAAGCATAAATAAAGCCATAGCCAAACCACCCTTAAAATCCTTATCAAGCACCATACCTAGTTCTAGGGCAATTGAAATAATAGCTTGAGCTTATGCTCTTACAAACTTTTGACTTGAAATACAAATAAATTTCCAAATGAAATCAAATGGAAAAAGGTTAGGGTTTATGGGAGATTTTACCTTGGTTAACCCTAGAAATGGGTTAGGGTTGGTGGATCCAAATTTCTCCCTCCCTTGGCTCTTCCTTTCCCACGGTTTTGCCCTCCAATTGGGCACCAAAATTTTTCACCTCACTTGGTGATTGTTTAAGCCAAAACCGAGTACTCTCCCTCCTATTTCTCTCCAATTTTTCCTTCCCCTTTTTTGGCTCACCCATGGCCGAACTCACCTTCACCTAGGAGCACCAAAATTTCTTTTGGTTGCTTGGTTGGTGATTTCTCATCACTCTTGGCCACTAACCAATTTTTCCACTAAAATTTTCTCTTCCTTTTCTTCTTTCCCACACTCGCCACAACTAGAAAAATGGGTCTCCACTTTTTTTCTCAACTTCCTCTTGGTTCCTAGCTTGAAAATCCGAACACCCCTTAGCCTAATCTCCCTTGGATTTTCAATTTTTTTTCTTCTCTCTTTCTCTCTTCCAAGGCTGCGGATTTTTCTGATGAAAAATGGCAAGAGTTTGGCTGTCTTTCTCAAATTTTCAGCCCCAAAAATCGGCCCATCTCATGGGTATTAATAGGCAATTGAAATTTTGTCAAAATCCCAAAACAACCCCTTGAAAAATAAAATTCACACTTTTGGCATGCAAGGTGGCCGGCTGTCAACTTGGAGAGCAAGGCAAGATGACCTCATCTTGGTGACATCATCTAGGTGACATCACATGCTTACATCACCAAATTTCCAAAATTTGCACTTTGGCCCTAAAAGTTAAAATTCTAGCATTTATGCACTCTAGGTGGCTGGCCATGTCATCATGTTCTAGAGAGTTCTTGGATTTCTTTCCAAGCTTATTTAATCCAATTATGATGTCATAAATTGAGGATAGGATGATGTCATCCACATTAAGCCCTGTTTGGCTTTTCCTCAATATTCAGTCCATTTTTCCGCTACACAGATATTTCTAATACTATGTTTGCTTAAATACAGTATTTTTATACTGTACTACAGTCTAAAATTTATCTGTGTAAAAACGGACAGTATAACTTTTTTTTTTTTCTAATTTTTCAAGTCCTTTTTGCCCTTAATCTATACTAGGTGTGCTTGATTTTCTAAGGTGGTTTTAAAGCCTATTTGAGCTATCTTGCCCATTATATCGAGCTTTACAGTATCTTTTCCATACTGCATCACGTAATACTACAAAGTCAACCCGTTGACCGCTCTCGGTCAAACTTTGACTTTCTTGGTCAAATTTGACTTTTTCGGTGAAACTTTGACTTTTCCGGAATTACGTAATTTTTCGTCCTTTTCGACTTAAAAGGGCGTTTGCTAACCTTAGCAACTTATTTTGAGTCTTATTAAGCCATAAGATCTCATAAAAAGTGTGAAAAACTCTTAACTGAGCTTTTCCGTAAATACCTCCATGGCATGCATATAATTCCTTTTACAAAGGAAACAGTGACATAGAAATTCTAGGTATTACATTGAGCTCCTTTTGAGTAAAAATGTATTTGAGACTTTGGTGATCGGTAAAAATCTCACATCTATTACCATACAGGTAATGTCTCCAAATCTTCAAGGCGAAAACCACCGCAGCAAGCTCCAAATCGTGCGTCGGGTAGTTCTGTTCATGGTCCTTCAGTTGACGTGAAGCATAAGCAACCACATTTCTTCCTTGCATAAGAACAGCTCCTAGTCTAGTTCTCGACGCATCACTATAAATGGAGAAATTTCCTGCATCAACGTCAGGAATTATTAACACTGGTGCACTTGTAAGCTTTCTCTTGAGCTCTTGGAAGTTTTCTTCACACTTCTGTGTCCAATCAAACTTTCTCCCATTTTTAGTAAGAGCTGTTAGTGGCGTTGCTATCTTGGAGAATCCTTCAACGAACCGTCGGTAGTATCCGGCCGAACCAAGAAAGCTTCGTATCTCCGTAACGTTTTTGGGTGCTGACCATGCACTGACCGCCACTATCTTAGCAGGATCAACAGAAATTCCTTCCTTTGAAACTACGTGGTCCAAGAAATGTACTTTTTCCAACCAAAATTCACATTTTGTGAATTTGGCATAAAGCTGATTCCGTCTTAAGGTCTCCAAAACTATCTTGAGATGCTGCTCATGTTCCTTTGTGGACCTTGAGTAGATCAAAATATCATCAATGAAGATGATAACAAACTAATCTAGATAATCTTTAAACACCCGATTCATAAGGTCCATAAAAGCAGCTGGAGCATTAGTTAATCCAAAAGGGATGACTAAATACTCATAATGTCCATAACGTGTTCGAAATGCCGTCTTGGGAATATCTCCTTCCTTGATTCTAAGTTGATGGTAGCCCGAACGCAAGTCAATCTTCGAGAATACCAAAGCTCCTCTAAGTTGATTAAAGAGATCGACAATTCTCGGGAGAGGGTACTTGTTCTTAATCGTGATCTTGTTCAACTCACGATAGTCGATGCACATCCGCAACGATCCATCCTTCTTTTTGACAAATAGCACCGGTGCTCCCCATGGGGAATGGCTTTGACGAATAAATCCCTTGTCCAACAGTTCTTGTAACTGTACTTGAAGTACTCTA
The DNA here is from genome assembly GCA_038430175.1 of Ficus hirta. NCBI lineage: Eukaryota > Viridiplantae > Streptophyta > Magnoliopsida > Rosales > Moraceae > Ficus > Ficus hirta. The sequence continues at coordinate 16,947,077 of CM076585.1, read as the reverse complement.
AGCTCAGCTGGGGCCATGCGATAAGGTGCTTTCGATATTGGAGATGTTCCTGGCAACAATTCTATTTCGAAAGAGATTTCTCGCTCCGGCAGAAGTCTAGTTAAATCTTTTGGAAAGACATCTACATATTCCCTAATAATGGGAACATCTTCGGGCTGCAGCTCTTTTTCTTGTTCTTTGTCCACCATGTTAGCTAAGTATCCTTGACATCCATTATCCAACATTTTCCAAGCTTTCATTACCGAGACAAGTCGGGTTGATGAGCTCTTAGACTGGCCGTGAAAGTTGAATTCCTCTTCACCGAAAAGACGAAACGTAACACAACGCTTTCGACAATCAATCTTAGCGTTGTACTTATCTAAGAAATCCATTCCTAGGATCACATCAAAATCCTGAAGCTTAATTGCAATCAGGTCTACGTATAATTCTCTACCGCACATGACTATCGGAACATTTCGCAACCAGGAATTAGACAACAAAATCTCTCCTGACGGAAGAGAGGTTCTAAAAGGTTGACCTAAATTTTCTATACTTCTATTTAACTTTCGGGCATATTCCATCGATATAAACGAATGGGTGGCACCAGAATCAATTAGGGCAAATGCATCATAAGCGGCTATAGAGATCTGACCTGTTACCACATTAGAAGTTCCAGCCTCAGCGTCTCCCTTTGTGTAAGTATAAATCCTGGCTTGTGGTTCGGGAGCTTCAAGTCTTCTTTGTACAATCGAAGGACCTTCGATCTTTGCTTGCACCGCGTGTAGCTGTCAGTTTTTTTTCCTATTCTGGTACTGAGGGTTCTGGTTCTGACTATTGGGGGTACAATTCCTCACATAGTGGCCTTCTTTGCCACAAAGGTAGCAAGCGTTTGTTCCCATCCTACAAACGCCTAGATGTTTCTTTCCGCATTGAGTACACACAGGATAATTGTTATTATTACCCTCATTCCCACGGTTATTCCTCTTTTGAGGGTAATTCTTCTGTTGGCCCTGGCCCGTAGTATTTCCTCTTCTTTTATTCCTCCCAAACTACTTAGAACTTTGGCTGGAATTACTAGTCTGGCCTTTTAAGTTTGGCTCCTGATTTTGCCTAGACTGTATCTGTTTCTCTACAGCTTTTTCTTCTTTCTTAGCTTTGAATATTTGAACCCTCGCTTCCTTATCCTGATTAATCCAGTATTCTGCTCTCATAGCTCGACCTATACAATCAGCTACAAGAGTTGGAGGGCTACTTCCAGCACTAACTTGTTTGGCGATGTCTGTCCGAAACATTTTCATCATTCTCCTTACTTTCTCCTTTTCGTTGGGCACCAGTTCTGGACATAAACGGGCAAGCTGTTCAAACTTTTTGACTGCTTCCATTACTGACATAGATCCCTGCTTAAAACTAGTAAACTCATCTTGTTGAGTTGCAAGAATCTCTTGATTGTAGTACATTATTCTGAATTCGTCTACAAAATCTTGCCATCTCATGAACGCCACGTTTCTGCGCATCTGAACTGTCCTCCACCAGTGACGCGCATCTTTCTTTAGTGCAAAAGAGGCACAAAGAACTTTCTCCTGTTCTGTAAGTCCCATAAAATCCAAAATTACTTGGATATCGATTAGCGAATTATCCGCTGCTATTGGATCTGTGGTTCCTTCAAATTCAGGTGCCTTTATTCGCCTAAATCGTTCATATAACAGATCCTCCCTAACCAATGGTGGATTCCTTTGCAGTCCTGCGGGTGTTAACGGAACTTCTTAATGAATCTCTGGTGCTTGAGGCGCTGCTGGGGGTACGGGATTATGTTGCGGTGGAACTTCATTAGCTTGAGGTGCTTGATTTAGTTGGGCTACTTGTTCCCGAATCTGGTTCGTCTCCTGCTGTTGTTCCCGCAATTGCCGTTGCAAGGTAGCTACTATGTTCGCAAGATCAGGTTCTTACGGAATTGGGTTCGCTCGGGTATGCGGACGTGACATCCTCTATTTCTTATCTAATCACGATAAAGATATTGCTATACTTCAAATATCTTTTCGTTCATTCATATCTCATCATAAAATCTTATTATGAACAATACTTATTCATCATATCATCGTATCATATCGTAACATCATATCATGTTATAAAGCATAATGTTAGAGATCTATTATGATCTCATCACTCCATATAATATCATATGTTGTTCATAATTTTAACATCATAAAATAGTAATACATCTTATTGATTCAATAATTTACATATCTTACATTCCCTCATAACCCATAATTCGTACATACATACATACATACATATTTATCCATACTATCATGTACATATCCTATACTTACTATATATATATATATATATATGATCAAATACAAGATAGAAGTGACTATCACTTATCTATCACACATATATACTATTTTACACCTAAATTATCTACTCTGACGTTACGTCGGAGAACACATCCCAGTCTTCATCAACAAACAAGACTTCCTCCGGATCGTCCTTCATATCTACTTCTTCCTCTTCTCCGTTATCTAGGACGATTTCGTGAGGATCCTCTTGAAGTTCAGGCTCGTCAGGAATTTCTTCAAGATTCATGGCATCAGCATCGATTCCAGCCTCTTATGGAGGAATCTCCTGAAGTGGTATTGCTGGAATAGAATCTTCTGGCAATGCTGGACCCCATTGAAAAAATGGCTCTTCCACACCAGCATTGTTGACTGGCTCCTGGATGTTGTTTTCTACTAGAGCATCTGCTTGAACCATATGAGCTATTAATTCAGCTTCCATGATGTTATTAATCATGTGTTCCATGGTCATTCCTATTATTGGTTCCTGGACATATTCCCTGATTTCAGGAGGTAAACCTTCCCTAAGTAGTTGTAGTGCCCGAAACTCTGGGTCGCCAAAATCTGGAATGTGAGGCAACATAGCCTCTTGAAATCTTCGACAGTAATGGCCCATCGATTCTCCTGGATAAGCATGCCAATCGTAAACATAGTTAAGATATCGGACAAGGTTCATGTCGCGATAAATATCTGGGTCTCGATAGTGCATGTCGGCGTTTTCCTCCTGTGGAGGTCCAAAACGAGCAGTGACGATATTGTGGAAGTTTTCCCATGATCCTTCCTGAGCTTCCTGTTCTCCTAATGTTCTCCACCATAGCCTAGCATCTACTGCTAGACAACGACTTGCCAATGATACTTGTAGATGGGGCGGAATACGACATATTCGAAATATAGACTCCATATCACCTCGATCTTCGTCCATTGTTCTCAAATCTAGATTATACAAATTCTTATAAATTCATAATATAAATACGAAATATTTTTAACTTACAATGACTGTGGCATAGGCAAGCAAACTGTGAAACCGAAAGGTAGGACCTCTGCTCTGATACCAACTCTGTAACGACCCGCCTAACGTAGGTTGTTACCATACTTACTTACTTGATCACTTACTTAACATTATACAAAAATTGGGACTAAATTTTTGTTTTTTTTGTTTTTGTTTTTTGTTTTACAAACGATATATATATAACTTTGAAATTGGGAATTACTTGCAATAGTCACTTACATATATATATGTACATAAACTTATTTACTTATCATAATTTTGTTCTTAGATAAAACATAATCAAAATAAACATGGCGGAATTTAACAAAAATGCGTAGCAGTTTCCAATCCCACAGTTTCACAGCTCTGCATTGCCACACTCCACCGTCTTGTATCATGTACTGCTATAAGTTTGCTTTCCTACAGCATAAACTTAAATTATAAGCTTTCGCTTAGCAAGCACAACCACTGATCCGCAAAACATTTCATATAACGTAATGCATGAATTCTTTATGCTTTCATTATGTTGTCTTATTTTAACATAATTCTAGGGCCCTTACATAACATAAGTGTACGTACCATGGAGTGCTGTCATGGAGTGGTTGGGGCGGCCAGCCCTGTCCAACTCAAACCATGAACCAAACCCGACTTAGTGCGGGTCGATACGACACAAAGCAACTTGCTTGCCATTATATTTGAAATTTTTTCTTTAACTTGTTCTTGCTTTAACTTAATGGAAAATCAATTCATATAGATAGTTTCTCACTTAAAACCAAATTTTTATTCTTACCGAGTAACTTATCATTAATGAGCATGCCTCGTGATGCCATAATATCAAAATATTCATCATATAAAAACTACATGCTATATCATTCATCATAAACATATCAACATAAACTTGGAAGCCATAAACGTATATCATACTCATATCTTTATGAACTTGAAAGCCGTAACATATATCATACTTATATCTTCTTGAACTTGAAAGCCATAACATATATCATACTTATATCTTCTTGAACTTGAAAGCCATAGCATATATCATACTCATATTTTCTTGAACTTGAATACCATAACATATATCCTACATATATCATCATGAACTTGAAACATACAACAACAACATTTTCATTTATGCTATAGGCGGAGTCGTACTTACCAGTTACTTTGCACCTTGAATTAAAATATTCCACTTAAACAGGTTGCTTTCCTGTTTTCAATAAAATCATAGGATAAGAATTATCCTATCATGTTATCATAACAATTCTAGTCACTAACTCAATAAAAACTCTAAAACTCAACCTCCTTTTGAATTTTAGTAAAACTCTAAAATTCTGAAAACTGGGTTTGAATCCAATTCATAGTGTTTGATCCTTTTCTTATAAATCTGTTTCAAATTTGAAAAAGTTTTCTTCATGAAAGTTGTAGATATTGAAGTTTCCTACAACTTTTGTTTTAAACACAAAAGTCAATTCTGTTCTTAACTTGCTTGTTTTATCCTTTGAAAATTTTTCGACCATAATTACAATTTCATAACCTGGTCTCGGGTTTTTGTAAAAACAAGGATCTTAGATGCCTTATTTTCAAAAACAGTCTGCGCTGACCCCTAGAATTTTTCCTTTTCTACAACTTTGTAGTTTTAACTTTTTTAAGATTCGGCCTTTAAGGGCCTCAAAATCGTGTTTCAGAAAAACTGTTCGGTTAGAAATTCTGATCAAGCATATCAAAACCTTAATGCATATAACTTCTAAAATTTAATTCATACTTATACTTATTGCACATATACTTAAATCTTAAATGAAGAACTAGAGGATAACAATTTTTACCTCAAGTTCCACAGATGGATTTCTCAAACTCAGGTTTTGAAATTTTCTTTACACTATTCTTACACCAAACCGAAAACTCCTCTCACTCTAGTTCTCTTTTCTCTTTCCTTTTTTTTTTTCCTCTCTTGGCTCGGCACCTCATAGGAGGTTAGGAGCAAATATGGTTCTTGTAAGGGCTAGTGAGCAATTTCAAGAATAAGTGATTCACCTATAAATAGGTGAAGGTTCTCTCATTGCATTTTGTTAGCCAACACACACAACTGCACATACTCTCTAGTTTCTGCCCTTAGCTACTCTTTTATATTATGATAGTAAAAGTGCTATTCAGATTGCCGCAATTCAGTGTTTCATGAACGGACCAAACATATTGAGATTGATTGTCATGTCATTCGACATCACTATTGTAATAGCCGACCTGTTTGTAAATTTATAACTTCTTTTGTTAAGGATCAAGTTTGGTTATGCAATCTGTATGATATGTTTTCTAAGGAAGTTGTTGAATCTTTTGCTAAAAGATTCAATGAATTATTTGTGCAGGTTTACGATCCTTTTGTTAAAAAGGGGAAATTACGATTTATGACTCTATGTTGGTAATTTATAAATTTAAGAAAATCTTATACGCAGTTCAGAAAAGTTTAGGACAATGGTCCAGTTTAATTATACTGTTATCAGTTGAAAATAGTATATGAATATTATGTTATTATGAAAATGGACTGCATTTAAGAGATAAGCCAAACAAGGCCTTTAAGGATGACACCTTTGATTACAAGTGTCATTGCTATGATTGGTCACCTCACAGGGACCAAAATGCAAATATTTTATGTTTAGGGGTCAATTTGCAAGTTAAGAAAAGTTCATAATTTTAGAGCTAAAAAGTCTTCTAAGGAAGGATTTAGTAAGAATTTGATGTTTGAAGGCTTAACCATAACCGGCCAATTCATAGGGACCAAAGTGCAAATATTTTGCCTTTAGGGGCCAATGTGCAATTTTGGAGAAAATTGTAGACTTATCAGCAATTATGTAAATTTTTGAATCAGGGACTTTTTAAGTAAAGTTTCTTAGTTCAATTAAGTCAATGATCCATTTCTAGTTTAGTTAGTTTGGTTGGAAATCAAGGAAGACAAATTAAGATTGTATTTGATAACTCTAGCTAGAACCAATCACACTGTTCCATGTGTCACCATAGGAACCGGCCACATCATGGCTTTTTGAGCAAGGGATCTTGTTTTTGAGAAGTATTATGCAAATTAGAAGATTTTAAGTGTCATTAAAAGTTTACAAATCATGCCTTAAGTTTAGTGGTTAAACACTTTGATTTATTTGGTTGATTTTGTGTTATGGAGCAATTAGCAAATTGTCTCACATGGCTTCTTCAAAACCGGCCACTTGAGGAAACAACACCTCTTGGCCTAGCCTTAATGAACCAACACTCTAGACTCCCTAGCCTAGCCACCTTGGCAAGCCAAGGCTTGTACACCTCACCTTAGGGCCGGCCATCACAAGAAAATGCCACATCAAACTTGTAGCCTTGATGAGCAAACACTCTAGCTAAGCCTGCTTGGCAAATTGGAGCAAGAAGTGCCGGCCAACACATAGGGATTAAGGAGAAATATTTTGGCTTTAAGGATCAATGTATAAAATTACAAAAGATGGATTTCTTGAACTCTTTTAGCTCTTGACACCTGATGCACCCTAGGCTAGCTTAGTAAGCTTGCTAGCCTTGCTTGTTGGTAAGCAAGAGCATGCACAAACTCCACCTAAGGCCGGCCACACTAAGAAAGGGACACCTCATGGTTCCTAGCCAACATGATTAAGCACCCTAGCTTGGGTTATTTGGCATAAGAGGAACAAGGATGGCCGGCCACCTCTCAAGAAGACAAGATCAAATTGGTTTCTTCTATAGACTAAGGAGCAAGTTGTTGTACCTTTAGGGGTTAGTAAGCAATTTCAGAAATTTATGCTTCATCTATAAATAGGTGAAGGTTCTCTTATTTTATTTGGTTAGCCAACACACACTTAAGCAGCACAAACTCTCTAAATTCTACCATAGAAACCGAGCAAAGAGAGGAGAGAAAAGAAAGAAAAGAAAACTAGAGAAAGAGTTTTCGGTTTAGTGTAGGAAGTGTGAGGGAAATTTTAATACCCTAATTTAAGAATTCCATCAGTGGAACTTGAGGTAAATATTGTATCCTCTAGTTCTTCATTTAGAATTTAAGAGAATGATTAGTATGGATAAACATGAGTTTAATTTTGTAAGATGTATGCACAAGGGTTTTTGTATGCTTGATTAAGGTTTCTATCTGGACAGTTTTTCTGAAACAAGATTTTGAGGCCTTTAGATGCCGAATTTGAAAACAATCAAAACTGCAAAGTTGTAGAGGAGGAAAAATTCTAGGGGTCAACGCAGACAGTTTTGAAAATAAGGCCTTTAAGACCTTCGTTTCTACAAAAACCTGAGACCAAATTATGAGTAGTAAGTATGGTCGAAAAAGTTTCAAAGGCAAAAACAAGCATGTTAAAGACAGATTTGAATTTTGAGGTTAAAACAAAAGTTTTAGGAGACTTCAAGATCTACAACTTTCATGAAGAAAACTTTTTCAAATTCGAAACAGATTTGCGGGAAAAGAACCAAACTTTATGAATTGGTTTTGAACCCGGTTTTCAAAATATTAGAGTTCTTACTAAATTTCAAAAAGGAGTTGAAATTTAGGATTTGTAGTTAGCAATTAGAATCATTATGTTATTATGATAGGATGATACTCATCCTATGATTTTCTTGAAAACAGGAAAGCGACCTGTTTGAATGAATAATTTTGATTCAAGGCGCAGTAACTGTAAGTACGACTCCGCCTACAGCATAAACGAAAACTGTTTGTTGTATGCTTTCAAGTTTATGATGATATAAGTATGATAAAACATTATGGCCTGTATGATATCAAGTTCATGATGTTATGTGTACAAGAAGTATTTATGATATGTATGTATGTACGTTTTTTAAGATATGATGAATATTTAGAGTATGAATGGCATGTATGTATTCAAGGAATAATGAATGTATGGCATGTATGCTTTCAAGTTCATGTTAAGAGGTATATGATTTATGTTTATAGTATGTATTTTTATATGATGAATAATCGGATATTATGGCATCACGAAGTATGCTCACTAAAGATAAGCTATTTGGTAAGATATGAAATTCCAGTTTCAGTTAAGAAACTGGTTATGAATATGAAACAACATTTCAAGTATGAAATAAGATAAGAACAAGATTTTAAGCATCAATATAAGCAGAATGCTATATGTCGTATCGGCCCGCGTTAGGTCGGGTTTGGTTCATGGTTTGAGTTGGACAGGGCTGGCCGCCCTAACCACTCCATGGCAGCGCGCCACGGTACGTACAGTTATGTTATGTTATGTAAGGGCCCAAAAACTATGCTAACTTATGAAAACAGGAATAAAGCATAAATGGTTCATGCATTATGATATCATGATCTGTTTGCGGATAAATAGTTGTGCTTGCTGAGCGTAAGCTCATGTTTTATGTTTATGCTGTAGGTAAGCAACCCTGCGGTGCTTCATGATACAAGGCAGTGGAGCATGGCAAGGCAAAACTGTGAAACTGTGGGACGGAAATCGCTACGTTTCTTTTTGTTAAATTATACTACACTAAATATGTTGTATTTGAGTACAAGATTTCATTATTACCATAAGTAGTTATGTATAAGTACATGTATGTATGTAAGTGATTATTAAGAAGTTTCCAATTCAAGTTATATTTTTCAGTTGTATATAAAAAAAAAAAAAAATTGTCCAAATTTTCATATATTATAAGTAAGTATGTATGGTAACGGCCTACGTTAGGCAGGTCGTTACAACTATCAACTTGATACTATCACATTGCCTTTTGTTTCTTCTTCCATTCAAATTGTTGACATGTTTACTAAGGCACTTTCCGCTTCGTGTTTTTGTTTCTTATTTGGCAAACTCTCAATACTACTTGCAGCAGTATCGTGAGTATGAGGGGGGATGTTAGATAATATAGTTTTATATTTATTTTATTGCTTATTACTTGTTTCTTGTTATTATTATGTTTCCTTCTTTCTAACAGTTAAGGGTAGATTAGTCTTTTTTATATTTTCTATTTAGTCTATATTAACCTCTTTTGATGTAATATTTTGACTGATTGATCGGAATAAGAAACTCTAGCTTTCTCTTGCTCCCAAATTGGTTTTTTGGTTTTCTACATAATCAAGCTATGTTAGCAAAACAACGGTGGCATATTTTACAGCACCCTTCCTCCCTTGTTAGCCAACTCTTGAAGTACAAGTATTTCAGAGATTGCAATTTTGTGGAAACCAGGAAAGGGGATGGTGCATCTTTCATTTGGCAGAGCTTTTTATGGGGGCATAATATACTGTCCCTGGGAACTAGATGGAGGGTGGGAGATGGTGAAGATATTAAGGTTTTTCAAGATCTTTGGTTGCCTCGTCCACAAAGCTTTCGACCAATTACTACTGCTCCAACGGTTTTATCGGATTTGTGCGTGAGTGACTTGCTAATTCAAAATGGAGGGGGCTGGGACTGGTCGAAGATTGACAGCATACTCTGGCTGGTTGATGGTGATCTTATAATAAAGATTCGTCTTGGATGCCTCTCTAGACCTGATACTCGGATTTGGCACTACAGACAAAAGGTAATTATACTGTCAAATCTGGCTATAAAGTTGCTAGAGCTTTTCAGAATGAAGTAGGGTCCTCCAATCTTATGAATGCTGAATAGTGGTATAAATTTTTTTGGAATCTTCCCCTCCCCTTGAAGATCAAGATTTTTGGGTGGAAATGCTTTCATGACTATCTTCCCACAGGTATCAATCTTAAAGCTCGACAAGTGGCCTGCAGCCCAGTTTGTACATGTCAAGAGAGTGAAGAGAACACCATACATGCTCTAGTTTGTTGTGACTCAATTGTTGAGGTCTGAGATAGGAGCGTTTTCGCTATGGTTAGGAGAAAACTTTCAGAGGCTCTTTGGGTAAGGATTTTCTCCTTTTTATGAGGAGCCAGATTTCTAAGGATGATTTTATAGTGATGTTCACATTGATATGGTGATTGTGGTACAAAAGAAATAAGTTCATCCATGGAGGCCGCATTAAATCCTTCATCCATGGAGGCCGCATTAAATCCTTTTCTGCTGTGCTCGAAGACTCTAGCTTGTGGCTATATACTTATCAGATGGCTCAAGCAAAGGCCCCCCTGATGAAGATAGCACACGGGTTCGAAGCACCAGATTGTGTGCCCCAGACTCTGGTCAATTGAAATTAAATACTGATTCTTCAGCAGTTGCAAGTGTAACAACCCGACCACGTAGGGCCGTTACCGTGCTTACATAACTTAAATACTTAACTTAAACATACTCTTGTTTTTCGTAAAAATACAGAAATCTTTTTATTTTGTATTTTTTAAACTCAAAACTCATAATTATTTACATGTACTCACTCGAGTACCTAGCTTTCAAACCATATTTTTACAAATCATAGTAGTTATCATATACTAGTACCAACGACTTATCATAATATAATACAAACATATTTTACAAAACATATTTTCCAAAACCCGTGGCGGTGTCCAACCTAAATTTCACAGTCTGTAATGCCATCTCTCCAAAGTCTTGCATCGAGCATTGCCGGTAGGTTATTTACCTACAGCATGAACATAAGTTATGAGCTTATGCTCAGTAAATACAACTTTCTATTCCACAAAACATTTTTAGTAAAAGAATGCATGAATTGATTATGCTTTCTTATGAATCAATTATGCTTTCTTATGTTAACTTGGTTCTGGGCCCCTTACATCTCATGTGTGCACGTACCGTGGTGCATAGCCATAGAGTGATTGGGGTAGCCAGTCCAATCCAACTCAAACCATGAACCAAACCGTTTAACATAGAGTGGTTGGGGCAGCCAATCCAATCCAACTCAAACCATAGACCAAACCGTTTAAACCCGCCCTTGTGGCAAGTCGGTACGACATAATAAAATTTGCTTGTCTTATCTTATTACAGGAAAACTTTTTCTTCGTTGATCATACTTGAAAACTTAAATCTTAACTGTTTCTTATTTAAAAACTTAATCTTGTTCTTATCATGTGATTTATTATTAGTAAACATGCTTTCATGATATCACAATAATAAAGTGTAAAACATAAATCATAAAACATATGTACATCATGTAAATCAATGCATGAATTTTTGAAAAACATACAATGCAATAAAACATTTTCCCATACTGTAGGCAGAGTTGTACTTACAAATCATCCTGCGTTCTTGGTCTATCGTTCCATCATGGCACGACAATAGGTAAGATTCCTGTTTCAAACAGGGCGTAAGATAAGAGTCGTTCTATCTTACTATAAACCATAACATACTAGATCGGTATCCAATCCGATTGCCTTTGATGATCATAGATACAAATCCTATCACAGTAAACCGGTATCCTATCCGATTACTATTGGTACTTTAACATAGTGAACCGGTATCCTATCCGATTACCATTGATAATCATGGATACAGGCCCTAACATAACAAATTAGTATCACATCCGATTATCATTGGTCATATACTTGTTACCATATTTTTATGTAACTTAGTGTATTTTCCTTTCTTAAAAATATCTTGTTTACTTGAAATATCATAACTTTACAAATTAAGTATTTCTTACCATAATACTTGAAATTACCTTTTGTAAAACATAGTACGTTTAAAAATCATTGGGAAAATTCCATTGGATTTAAACCATTTTGAAACCATTTTGATAAAATCTCAGTCTCTTTTTAAAGAGATCATAAGACCTTAAAAACTACTTTTAAAACATCCTTTTAATTCATTGGAATGCATGTGTGCAGGAAATTTCCTTTACCATGCATAGTTTTGAATACCCTATTTTATGTAATAACCAACCTGTTTGTAAACTTATGATTTCTTTCGTTAAGAATCAAAGTTTGTTTATGCTATATGTATGATATGTTTTCTATGAAAAATTGTTGAATCTTTTGCTAAAAGATTCAATAAGTTAGTTACGCAAGTTTAAGACCTTTTGTCAAAAAGGGTAAATTTATGCTTTATGATTTTATGTTAGTAGTTCTTAAATTTAGGAAAAATCCTATATGCAGTTCAGATAAGTTCTGGACAATGGTCCAGTATCAGTATACTATTACAGTTCAAAACAGTAATTAAGTATCTATGTTAATATGAAAATGAACTGCATTTAGAAGATATGTCAACGAAGTCTTATAGTATGACATTTCATTTTTAATAAGATGACAAGTGTCATTGTCAAAACCGGTCATCTTACAGGGACCAAAATGCAAATATTTTATGTATAGGGGTCAATGTGTAATTTTGGAGAAAATTGTGAACCTATAAGTAAATATGTAAAATTTTGAACTATGGACTTTTTAAGTTAAATTTCCTAGTTCAATTAAGCTAATGATCTATTACAAGTTTAGTTAATCTAGTTAGAAATTAAGAAATAAGTTAGGATTGGATGATTCCAAATTCTAATTTGGACTAATCCTATTTTTCCATGTGGATAGCCTAGGGAACCGGCCACATCATGGCCTTACAAGCAAGGAATATTGTTTTTGAGGAGCATTATGCAAATTGGAAGAATTTAAGCGTCATTAAAAATTTACAAATCATGCCCCAAATTTAGTGGTTAAGCACTTTGATTTGCTTGGTTGATTTTGTGTTATGGTTCAATAAGCAAAGTAGTCCCTTTTGGCACTCAATGGCCGGCCACCTGAGGGTGAGACACCCCATGCTTCTAGCATGGATAAGCCACCCTCCGAGCCTTGCACCCTTGGCAAGCCAAGGCTTGCACACATAGGCACCAAAGGCCGGCCACCACAAGGAAGCAACACATCATGGTATAGCCTTGGTGAGTAACATCCCTAGTCTTGCTCACATGGCAAGCTTATGTATTGCCAAAGCCACCACCATGACCGGTCACATGAGGGAGAGACACATCCCTTGGCATAGCTTAGATGAATCAACCATCTAGACTTCTTAGCCTAGCTCCCTTGGCAAGCCAATGCTTAGGATGCTGATAATTCGAAGATTATTATTTGGATCAATAATTCTGTTACACATTCGATAGGTGCTCAGTTGGCAAAGTTTGAGACTGCCAAGGAGGTTTAGGAGCATCTAACGAGGCTATACACGTAGTCAAACTTTACAAGACATTATCAGTTAGAGATAGATATCCGCCCCCTTCAGCAGAAGGATATGAACATTCACGAGTTATATTCTGCCATGTCAGATTTATGGGATCAGTTGGCACTTACAGAACCAGCAGAATTACAAGCATTTATGCATTACATCGCTCGTAGAGAAGAGCAGCGTTTGGTACAATTTCTAATAGCACTTCGTTTTGATTTTGAGGGATTGTATGGAACGATTCTGCATCGTAGTCCACTGCCTTTTGTTGATTCAGTTGTCAATGAACTTTTGGCTGAGAGATACGTCTCAAGTCTCAAGCACACAAGGGGATAATCCTAACACCTACTCCATCTATTTTTGCAACCCCTCAAAGACTTCCGGCTAGTAATATGAATAGATCGAACTCGAAGGTTTCTCTTGATGAGTGTGCTTTCTGTAAGCAAAAATGTCACTGGAAGGCTCAGTGTCCATTGTTATTGAATAAAGGTAAGCAACAACAATCCCATCAGCAACAATAGTGACCCCAGCAACAGCAGCAGCAACAACGATCTCAGCAGCAGCAACAGCCACCACAGTGGACATACAGATCGCCTCAACCAAATAATGCAATGGCTTCACCATCATTAGATTCATTTATGTTCGAGCAGTTTCAGAAGTTCCTTGCTACATAGCCACAAGCTATGTCTGCCTCTACTCATATAGGTTTGTCATCCTCTAGTCCTTTAGGTATATTTTCTTCCTTGTGGGTCTTAGTGTAAGAACCCGAAATTTGTGATGAACCTATGATTTCCTTAGATACAAGGAAAATCTAAGACTAAACCATGTATGTCGATATGAAGCTCATGATCTGAGTTGAATATCAGTATATATTTGAGTTCTCGTTTAATTAGCTACGAGACTCAATAATAGTTTGCTTAGTCAAGCATAAGGCATTTTCATGAAAAAGGCGGAATAGGAATTATGATTTTTATAACGGTCAAAATTTGACCAGGCTGACTTTAGGTTTGACTGAGACGGTACTGCAGTGTAATCAACAGTATGGAAATTATACTGCGGAAAATCGTCATTAAAGACAAATGAGCAAAAATAAGTTATGAGACCACCTTGGAAAAATCAAGCACAATATTTAGAGCAGTAAGGGCTAAGTAAGTTCCAGTCCTAAGAAAGATCTATATGCAGTCTAATTTTATACAGATGAATTCTGGACAACAGTCCAGTACAATTATACTGTTATTAGTTGAAAACAGTATTGGTAATATCTGTATTAGTATGAAAATGGGTTGCATATGTATATTAAGAGATTTTGAGAATCAAGTGGATAATTATGCATGCATTGGAAGCCAAGTGGCTCCACCATAGCCGGCCACCTACAGGAACTAAAGTGCAAATATTTTGTCATTAGGGGCCAAAGTGCAATTTTAGGAAATATGATGTAAGCAAGATGATGTAAGCAAGATGATGTAAGCAAGTAACTTGGCCTCCAAGGCAAGCCAATGGCCGGCCACCTCACAAGGGGATGGAGCAAATATTTTTGTCTCAAGGGTTAATAAGCAATTTTTGGATTAAAAATAAATCCAAAAATAAATTAATTATCACCTATAACTAGGTGATGGGGGGGCTCATTTTGCTTCACATTATGTGAAAATACCCCAAAACTATGCCAAAGTCTCACCTCACTCTCTCCCTCCCTTAGAAAGCTGAAACCATAGAGAGAAAAAAATGTTGGAAAAATCAGTTCAGATATCAGAGTTACGGTGCAGCGGAAGTTTAAAAATTTTTATACCGATTCAGAAAAGAAGCTCATGATGCATATAACAATAAATTAAATTCATAATCAAGTGTTCCTTATTTCTTGGATTCCAGAATTGCTAGAGCGTTTGACCAACGTGTCTTCTCTACTATTCTCAAGTTACACGTCTCAGAATGTGTGTGGGCACATGTTCTATGAATCCAAGCGACCGGTAATGCTTTCCGAAGTCTAGATCCTTCTTTCTCAATTCCAATGTTCCTCATTGAGAATATGATCCAGTTTCTTTCTTCAAAACTACAAAACAGGAACCGGTTAACCTCCTATGAAAATTATCACTCGGTTTAACCTTCCTCACAGTTTTGATTTAATAGAATTTTCTCTCTTTTTCTTTCTCACAAGATAGCCGAATTTTTGATGTGGAAGAAACCCAAATTGTTTTTCCTCTCACACCCAAAAAACGTTTTTCCTCTTATGAATAACCAAAAAAATTAGTTTTCCAAGAATCCCTAGCCTTTATATAGTATTCCAATCCTTTTTCAAAATTTATCTCCTTCTTGAAAAATAATTAATAATTATTTTTCCGGATAAATTTTGAACCAAAAGATCATACAACTTTAGGGCTAGATTCATTGAACCTAAAAACGTTTTTTCAAGGGGAGATATGTCCCTTAAAAATTCGACCACTATGAGAAATAAAGATTGATTGGTGGTTCAAATTTTAAATCAAGAATCTAGACTAGTCAAAAGATCCTAGTCCTATCTAGATTCAAATTTCTTTTAAACCTTTTCGAATTTAAATAAGATTCACTTATTTGAATAAATATTTTCTACAAACATTATCCATATTAATTAATTTAAATCAATGGAATATTTCAAATTTTCTTTCCTCACAAAAACCGTGCACCTCTTTTAATTAGGAAAGAAAAATTCATGAAATAATCTCCATTATTTAAATCAATTAATAATTTAATGTTAGGAATATATTTGAATAGTTTTGAAACAAAATTTTCTTCTCTCCACTCAATTAAAAACCGTGCACCTCTTTTAATTAGGAGAGAAGAATTTTGTTTTCCAAAATTAAATAATTCAAACACAATATTTCCAAAATTCAAATTAACCAATCACATGTTGACAAATCATCTGTCTACAAATTTCACATGTCCAATTCTTTTTGGATTGCATGTTAGAGAGTACTATGTCTTAATAGACATTATTAAATTCCATTTAAATTTACCGATCTCATTAGGAATAAATCCCGAGACGCTATATGGAACTATATGAGCTAATAGAGGGACCCGATGGAAATATGTAAAGAGGCTCCTATAATTGTGAAAAATTACTCCCAGATTAATTATTCAACAATTATCAACTTCAAAACTATTCCACTAAAAGTTTGAAGCTGAACTCCTGTTTACATACCGTATTACGAAAGCTCTCTAACGTAGTGCTTCTTCCATGATTTATTCATCGTTTGCTTAATCCCCATATGTTATCCATGATTGAATTAAGGACTTTTTCCGTTTTACCTTTTCAATCATTTTAACTTAAAGTTCCATTATTCTCTATTGAAAGAATCACCAATTGTAAAACCATACAATTGGTAAACCACCAGAGAACACAAAGTAAACCGATGGCCAAGATCTTGTTATATTATCTTTCAACCCCCGAATAATGCCTTTAAGTAGATAACATTTACTATCGGTAAGATAGCTATGGATTCCATATCTATGAATCTTGATTTCTCCATCCATAAGTCATGCACCCAAAACACAAGTATATTGACCATGAATTAACAGTGTCTCACTTGTAGTGCATTAAAGTACATAAGTCATGGATACGAATTCAAGTAATCATTTCAGGATTAAGATTAATACAGGATGATAATCAAAGCGTTATTGATTTTTATAAACGGAATTATTATACCGAATCAATTCACACTTTAGGTCCAGTCCAATGTCATACCTCAATACTGGTATACATTAAAGTTTCTACTCGGAATCTATCCGATGGTCAAGACAAACCATCCCTCCAAGGAAGTAGACAACCTTTACAATCTTATCATGAATAAGATCCCCAAATCTTATTCCATCGATTGTGGACTATTTATTTAGACTGTTATCAAATTACCACGTCTTCTATGTATACCCCGTATACATATGGTAATCCGATATATTACCAACAGCCAAGGAGTATTTTATATTTGCTCAAAATAACCATACAATCAACAAATGAAAGTAAATAGGACACAACTTTTAAACATGAATAACCTACTCTTATTAATATCAAAATGTCATATTTACAGAAAATCCCTAATTTTGATTTTCTATCCTTAGGGCACATTTAGATCCCAACAATAAAAAGGAAGAAGAGAGAAAGAGATAGGAAAGTGGTGGTCAGAAAATTGGAGAAACACCAAGCTAGTGGTGGTTGAAAATTTTGGGAGAACTCCAAGCTAGGGGAAAGCCTGTTTTGGTAGGAAGCAAGGGGGAAAAAGTTTGGATCAAAATCTTGTACCAACCTTTTTGTTGATTAAGGTAATCCTCCTTGGTTCCCTAAGCTTTTCAAATTGAGCTTTGATTGGATATTTATATGTATTTCAAGTTGGATTTGTAAGAGCATAAGCTCACTTTTATTTTCATGCAATAGGAGTAGCTTAGATTGCTTAAATATGCTTGATTAGGGTTTTGTGGTCTCTAATTATGTTTTGGTGCATGGTTATGATCGTATGAGTTAGAGATTATGTGGGTATTGAGTATGCCTACTATATGTTTGTTATATGTCCCCACATACTCAAGAATGATGTTGGATGAATGATTATGATGATGGTGATGCATGTTGCATGTAGGGTTCAAGAAAACCCTCAAAACCCTAGTTTGGTATAGATTACCATTTGGGTTTGTATGAAGATTGTATGGATAAGAAATGAATGTATGATCATGGAAATGTCACGTAATATGCTGCATGCTTGTCGTAGACTCACGGTTTTAACCATTCGAGGTAGTGTGCTCGTAATTTTACGTAAAAAATCAACTGAATCAAAAACTGCCAGTCTCGGGTCAAGACTGGGCAGTAATCTGGAAACTCGATTTTGAGGTCTTTAGATGCCGAATTTGAAGAAAGTTAAAACTACAAAGTTGTAGGAAATGGAAAATCCTAGGGGACAGGGTGGACGGTTTTTTAAAATAAGGAACCAAAGGCCTCTATTTTTATGAAAATCTGAGCCTGGTCTGCCCAGACCTAGTTGCACGGCCAGGTAGGTTCAATAAGGAAAAAGAGTAGGTTAAGGGCAGAAATGGATTTTGAGTGAAAAACAAAAGTTGTAGAGTTTTTCAAGATCTACAACTTTCATGAAGAATACTTTTCCCAATTCCAAACATATTTTAAAGAAAAATCAGATTCCCAAAACTATGCAGGAAACAAGAAATTCCTACACAGGATTTTCAGAAAACAGTGCAAAAGCAGGAAATTCTTGCACATGCACTGTTAACTGAAATTAAGAAACTGTTTTCAAAAATAAATAAATGGGCCAAAAACTATCTTAAAAACACGGTAACAGTATGATGACCAATGGTAACTGGGTAGGATACCCAAGTTACTGGGTTGGGCCTAAAGCCCATGGTTACCAATAGTAACCTAATAAGATACTATTCACGTATGATTGGGCCTTGAACCAAAGGTTCTATTAAGTAATCAAACAAAATATTGTTTGATTAGGCCAAGTGCCCTAGGGTTACGGCAAGTAACCGAACGAGTTATCATGAAGATATGGGGGACATATAACTAGAGTTACTCATGAATGTTGGTTAGGATACCAACATTTAATGATTATGATTTATGGTAAGATAGAATGTGAATAATTCTTATCTTACACCCTGTTTGGAAATAGGAGTATGAACTGTTGGCGTGTCATGTTTGGACGATAAACTAAGAGCGTAACACGACAAGTAAGTACAACTCCGCCTACAGCATGGACAAAACATTTTTGTTGCATGGCATGTTTTCAAGGAATCATGTATTGATTTACATGATTTACTTAGGTTATGATGTTTTATATTATGATATTATGATGTATTATGTTATGATGTTATGATGTTTTATGTTATGATGTTACGATGATTTATGTTATGATGTCATGATGTCTTATGTTATGATATTACGATGATTTATGTTATGATGTTATGATGTTTTATATTACGACGTTTTATGTTATGGTGTATTATGTTTTGTTATCGTGACATCACGAAGCATGTTCACGAATATTAAATCACGGGGTAAGAATAAGATAAGACAAGCTAATCTTATTGTGTCGTACCGACTTGCCACGAGGACGGGTTTAAACGGTTTAGTCTATGGTTTGAGTTGGATTGGATTGGCCGCCTCCAACTACTCCATGGCTATGTACCACGGTACGTGCACGCATGACATGTAAGGGAACAGAACCAAGTTAATATATAAAAAGTATAATTGATTCATAAGAAAGCATAATCGGTTCATGCATTCTTGCACTTAAAGTGTTTTGCGGATTGAATATTGTACTTACTGGGCATAAACTCATTACTTACATTCATCCTGTAGGTAAGCAACCTATGGGCAGTACTTGATGCAAGACTGTGGAGAGATGGCGCTGCGGACTGTGAAATGTGGGATGGACACCGCCACGGGATTTGGAAATTATATTTTGTAAAAATATGTTTATGTTACATTATAATAAAGTAATGGTATGGGTAAGAAAAAGTTTCAAGTATGATGGCAACAAGTTGCCTCGTGTCGTACCGATCCGCACTAGGTTGGGTTTGGTCTACGGTTTGAATATGATAGTTATCAAATGAGTGTGAAAGCTTGGTACTCGAGTGAGTACATATGAATATGTATGAGGATAAGTTAAGTTTTAAGTATGAGTGTAAGTATGAGACTGAGTCGAGTTTTATGTCAAGTTAAAATAAAAGTTAAAATAAAAGTTAAAAAAAAAAATTTTTTGCTCTGAAATTTTCGGTAAGTTTAATGTATGTGAATTAAGAATTAAGTTAAGTAAGTATGAAGTCACGGCCCTACGTAGTTCGTGCATGACAGAGATCGTATCAGAGCAAGTTTCCTGCCATCCACTCTCACAGTTCTGCCACCAACGCCACAGTTTTGTAAGTTTATTTTCTTACTCTGTTTTATGTATAGTAATTATGTGAGGTTATAAGATTATTATGATAAAGACATATACCTAGTGTCAAACCGGGTTGGATTGAAAAGGACCACAAGGCTTCATTGGCATTTTGGGGAATGGAGCCACGCATCTTCGATAGGAACCAAGGAATGGTTGCACGATATGGAGATCCTCCTCAGATTTTGTCATGTAAGGACTTATCTTTAGGTTATGCTTGCCAACCGACGCCTAGTCGAGGAGGCTCGTGCAAGGAGCCTTGGCATAGAGGACCTTGAGAGGAGGTTCCTAAATGGTTTTCTTGACGACAACAAGGATCGCCTATGTATTATCATGTTATCGAGATATACTAGGATATATACATGAGACGATACGTCAGCTATGTTGTAGCTTGGCAATCTTGTCCGAATGATTCTATGGGCTATTGCTGCCAATGGATCAGAGTTACGCAGTGAAAGCGTGGTGGATAAGCTAAGCTTACGATACGATATGATGAGATCGTGATGAATCTCTAGTATGATATGATAAGTTATGATGTTTCCATGATATGATATGCTAAGATATGATAAAAGAATGGGTATTAGAAATGTCAGGAATTAGATTAGAAACTAGAAGATGGTTCGTCGCATGTATGACCCAACCAAATTTCGTAAGAGTCTAATCTTGCAACTGTAGTGATTAAGTTGCAACGATAATTGTTAGAATAGCAATAAAAAATGAATAGGCTTCGAGATTAGATGGCCTATCGCCTTACCTTAGTAAGGTGATAATCAGGAATTTTTCCATTTTAAGGAATAGGATTGATGCTATAGAATCTAAGTTTCATGATTGTGAAACTTATACCCCCATAAGAGTAATAGTAGATATGGGAAAAATGTTTAGTAATGCCTTGACTCAGTGGTAATATCAAGGCGATGAACAAACAATGAGTTAGATATTGCCAACAATGATTTAGCAGACCACGATGATGATTATGAGTTGACGATGAAATTGATGATATGACCCCTTAGTAAGGGAAATTATATAATAATGGGAAGTTTTAGACATTCCTAAGAATTACGATTATGCACTTGTGCTATGAAGAAAATGTTAGAAGCAATGAGAGAAGCTTCTACTATCTAGCAAGTAGCTAGTGATTTAAGTATACCTATCATTGTATCATTCGAACGATATTATGATTTTTCCATTATTGACTTTGAAAATATTCAAAGAAAATATTTTCATAAAAGATGCTTAAATCTTGATCTCATGCTTAATAGAACCCCCTCATTTTATGTAAAACGGCCGAATCCTTGAGGAGGAAATTCCAAGATAGGGGCTGTCATGAACAGTAAAGGTTCCGAGATAGGAGCCATTAAGGCCAAATCCTTGAGGAAGCGAGTTCCAAGATAGGGGCCATAGGCCGAATCCTTGAGGAATGAGTTCCAAGAAAGGAATGAGTTCCAAGAAAGGGGCCATTAAGAAAAGTAAAGGGTTCTAATGGCATAAGATCAAGTTTCAAGAAGGAAACTATTTTTCAAAAAGTGTCCTAAATATATGATATGATATGCTTTCTAAGAGTGGAAAGTTATATAATACGATATACTTTTCAAGTATGAAAAAGTTATATGATATGATATGTTTTTCAAACGTGGCAAGCTATATGATATACTTGCTCAGCCTTTTACGTAAATAGTTCTTGTGGTGCAGTATGAAAGGAAAGGATAGTAAGAAAGTTGTGAAAGTTATGAAAGTATGGTAGTATGAAAGAAAGTAAGAAAGTATGACAGTATGCAGTAAGAATGTATGAAGGAATGTATGATAGTATGAAAGTATGATGATAGGATATGAAAGTAAGATTATGGTTCTATATAAGAGACATGATCCTATTAAAGTATTAAAATGGGAACATGAACAAACTACTATGGATTTGTGGTAGATTTGAAGAAAAGCCACCTAGAATTATTCGAATTTTCGAAGACGAAATTTTTTTAAGGAGGGTAGAAAGTAAGAACCCGAAATTTGTGATGAACCTATGATTTCCTTAGATACAAGGAAAATCTAAGACTAAACCATATATGTCGATATGAAGCTCATGATCTGAGTTGAATATCAGTATATGTTTGAGTTCTCGTTTAATTAGCTACGAGACTCAATAATAGTTTGCTTAGTCAAGCATAAGGCCTTTTCATGAAAAAGGCGGAATAGGAATTATGATTTTTATGACGGTCAACATTTGATCAAGTTGACTTTAGGTTTGACTGAGACGGTACTGCAGTGTAATCAACAGTATGGAAATTATACTGCGGAAAATCGTCACAGACAAATGAGCAAGAATAAGTTATGGGACCACCCTAGAAAAGTCAAGCATAATATTTAGAGCAGTAAGGGCTAAGTAAGTTCAAGTCCTAAGAAAGATCTATATGCAGTCCAATTTTATACAGATGAATTCTGGATTGCAGTCCAGTATAATTATACTGTTATTAGTTGAAAACAGTATTGGTAATATCTGTATTAGTATGAAAATGGATTGCATATGTATATTAAGAGATTTTGAGAATCAAGTGGATAATTATGCATGCATTGGAAGCCAAGTGGCTCCACCATAGCCGGCCACCTACAGGGACTAAAGTGCAAATATTTTGTCCTTAGGGGCCAAAGTGCAATTTTACGAAATGTGATGTAAGCAAGATGATGTAAGTAAGATGATGTAAGCAAGGTGATGTAAGCAAGTAACTTGGCCTCCAAGGCAAGCCAATGGCCGGCCACCTCATAAGGGCATGGAGCAAATATTTTTGTCTCAAGGGTTAATAAGCAATTTTTGGATTAAAAATAAATCCAAAAGTAAATTAAGTATCACCTATAAATAGGTAACAGGTGGGGGGGGGGGGGGGGGGGGAGGGCTCATTTTGCTTCACATTATGTGAAAATACCCCAAAACTATGCCAAAATCTCACCTCACTCTCTCCCTCACTTTAAAAAGCCGAAACCATAGAGAGAAAAAAAAAGGAAGAAGAGAGAAAGAGATAGGAAAGTGGTGGTCGGAAAATTGGAGAAACACCAAGCTAGTGGTGGTCAAAAATTTTGGAAGAACTCCAAGCTAGGGGAAAGCCGGTTTTGGTAGGAAGCAAGGGGGAAAAAGTTTGGATCAAAATCTAGTACCAACCTTTGTGTTGATTAAGGTAATCCTCCTTGGTTTCCTAAGCTTTTCAAATTGAGCTTTGATTGGAGATTTATGTGTATTTCAAGTTGGATTTGTAAGAGCATAAGCTCACTTTTATTTTCATGCAATAGGAGTAGCTTAGATTGCTTAAATATGCTTGATTAGGGTTTGGTGGTCTCTAATTATGTTTTGGTGCATGGTTATGATCGTATGAGTTAGAGATTATGTGGGTATTGAGTATGCCTACTATATGTTTGTTATATGTCCCCACATGCTCAAGAATGATGTTGGATGAATGATTATGATGATGGTGATGCATGTTGCATGTAGGGTTCAAGAAAACCCTAAAAACCCTAGTTTGGTATAGATTACCATTTGGGTTTGTATGAAGATTATATGGATAAGAAATGAATGTATGATCATGGAAACATCACGTAATATGCTGCATGCTTGTTTAGGCTCACGGTTTTAACCGTTCGAGGTAGTGTGCTCGTAATTTTACGTAAGAATCAACTTAATCAAAAACTGCCAGTCTCGGGTCAAGACTTGGCAGTAATCTGGAAACTGGATTTTGAGGTCTTTAGAGGCTCAATTTGAAGAAAGTCAAAACTACAAAGTTGTAGAAAATGGAAAATCCTAGGGGGCAGCATAGACAGTTTTTAAAAATAAGACTCCAAAGGCCTCTGTTTTTACGACAATCCGAGCTTGGTCTGCCCAGACCTAGTTGCATGGCCAGGCAGGTTCAATAAGGAAAAAGAGTAGGTTAAGGGCAGAACTGGATTTTGAGCAAAAACAGAAAGTTGTAGGGTTTTTCAAGATCTACAACTTTGATGAAAAATACTTTTTCTAATTCCAAACATATTTTAAAGTAAAATCAGATTCCCAAAACTATGCAGGAAACAAGAAATTCCTACACAGGATTTTTAGAAAACAGTACAAAAGCAGGAAATTCTTGCACATGCACTGATAACTGAAATTAAGAAACTGTTTTCAAAAATAAATAAATGGGCCAAAAACTATCTTAAAAACACGGTAACAGTATGATGACCAACGGTAACTGGGTAGGATACCCAAGTTACTGGGTTGGGCCTAAAGCCCATGGTCACCAATAGTAACCTAATAAGATACTATTCACGTATGATTAGGCCTTGAACCCAAGGTTCCATTAAGTAATCAAACAATATTTTGTTTGATTAGGCCAAGTGTCCTAGGGTTACGGCAAGTAACCGAACGAGTTATCATGAAGATATGGGGGACATATAATTAGAGTTACTCATGAATGTTGGTTAGGATACCAACATTTAATGATTATGATTTATGATAAGATAGAATGTAAATAATTCTTATCTTACACCCTGTTTGGAAACAGGAGTATGAACTGTTGGCGTGTCATGTTTGGACGATAAACCAATAGCGTAGGACGACAAGTAAGTACAACTCCGCCTACAGCATGGACAAAACATTTTTGTTGCATGGCATGTTTTCAAGGAATCATATATTGATTTACATGATTTACTTAGGTTATGATGTTTTATGTTATGATGTTATAATGTTATGATGTTTTATATTATGATGTTACGATGATTTATGTTATGATGTCATGATGTCTTATGTTATGATGTGACGATGATTTATGTTATGATGTTATGATGTTTTATGTTATGACGTTTTATGTTATGGTGTATTATGTTTTGTTATCGTGACATCACGAAGCATGTTCATGAATATAAATCACGGGGTAAGAATAAGATAAGACAAGCTAATGTTATTGTGTCGTACCGACTTGCCACGAGGGCGGGTTTAAACGGTTTAGTCTATGATGTGAGTTGGATTGGACTGGCTGCCTCCAACTACTCCATGGCTATGTACCACGGTACATGCACGCATGACATGTAAGGGAACAGAACCAAGTTAATATATGAAAAGCATAATTGATTCATAAGAAAGCATAATCGGTTCATGCATTCTTGCACTGAAAATGTTATCGTGACATCACGAAGCATGTTCATGAATATTAAATCACGGGGTAAGAATAAGATAAGACAAGCTAATGTTATTGTGTCGTACCGACTTGCCACGAGGGCGGGTTTAAACGGTTTAGTCTATGGTGTGAGTTGGATTGGACTGGCTGCCTCCAACTACTCCATGGCTATGTACCACGGTACGTGCACGCATGACATGTAAGGGAATAGAACCAAGTTAATATATGAAAAGCATAATTGATTCATAAGAAAGTATAATCGGTTCATGCATTCTTGCACTGAAAATGTTTTGCGGATTGAATATTGTACTTACTGGGCATAAACTTATTACTTACATTCATGCTGTAGGTAAGCAACCTACCAGTAGTACTTGATGCAAGACTGTGGAGAGATGGCGCTGCGGACTGTGAAATGTGGGATAGACACCGCCATGGGATTTGGAAATTATGTTTGGTAAAATATGTTTATGTTACGTTATAATGAAGTAATGGTATGGGTAAGAAAAAGCTTCATGTATGATGGCAACAAGTTGCCTCGTGTCGTACCGATCCGCACTAGGTCGAGTTTGGTCCACGCTTTGAATATTATAGCTTTCAAATGAGTGTGAAAGCTTGGTACTCGAGTGAGTACATATGAATATATATGAGGATAAATTAAGTTTTAAGTATGAGTATAAGTATGAGACTGAGTCGAGTTTTATGTCAAGTTAAAATAAAAGTTAAAAAAAAAAAAATTTTACTATGAAATTTTCGGGAAGTTTAAGGTATGTGAATTAAGAATTAAGTTAAGTAAGTATGAAGTCACGGCCCTACGTAGTTCAGGGCGTGACACTTAGATTCTAGAGCTTCTCATCATATGTCACCTTATCTATCATCCTTTGTTTCTTTATCTCCCAATTGCTCTATGTCAGTTATGAATGCTGATGGCACTCCTATGCCATTAGAAGGTGTTGGTTCAATTGTCACACCATCTCTGTCTCATTCAAATGTTTATCATATTCCTAGTCTTACTTTAAATCTTGTTTCTATTAGTCAACTGTGTCAGTCAGGATACTTAGTCTCTTTTTCTTCTTCCACTTGTTTTGTGCAGGACCCGCAATCTCAGAAGCTGATTGGGACAGGTCGTAGGCAAGGAGGACTTTATGTTTTGGATTAGCTCAAAGTACCAGAAGTTGCAGCTTCTAGTATGGATCTATTGTCTTGTCGCTTGAGTAGTTCGTCTTCTGATTTTTATTTATGGCATTCTCATCTAGGTCATGTTTCACCATCTCATGTATAGTATTTAGCTTCTAAAGGAGCATTAGGAAATTTAAAATCTCATGATATTTCTAATTGTAGTTGTTGCAAACTAGCAAAATTTTCTGTTTGACCATTTTATTAAAGTATATCTTTTTCTCTTGTACCATTTGATCTCATTCATTCTAATGTGTGGGGACCTTCTCCGGTGATCACAAAAGGGGAGGGGGGTCATGATACTATGTTTTTTTTATTGATGATTACGCACGATATTGTTGGGTTTATCTTATAAAACGTCGTTATAATTTCCTTAGTATTTTTAATACTTTCTGAGCTCTTGTAAAAACTCAACATTCGGCTATCATAAAGTGTTTTCATTATGATTTGGGTGGAGAATATACTTCTAATAATTTTTCTAATTTGCTTGCCTATAACGGAACCATTCACCAAACTTCTTGTACAGATACTCCCGAACAAAATGGTGTTACCGAAAGAAAACATAGGCATTTTGTTGAAACTGCTTATTCTCTTTTATTATCTTCTAGTGTTCCTAGTGAATTCTGGGGAGAAGCAATTCTTACTGCTGCTCATTTGATCAATAGGATTCCAACACACAATTCAGGTCTATTGTTTGAAAAGTTGTATGGATATACTCCTGATTATTCTTCCTTAGGTGTTTTTGGTTCCACTTGTTTTGTCCGTCATCCTCATGTCGAGCGTAGTAAATTGTCATCGCGGTTTATTATGTGTGTCTTTCTGGGTTATGGTGTAGGTCAAAAAGGATATCGTTGTTTCGATCCAGTTAGTCAAAAATTATATGTCTCTCATCATGTTGTGTTTCTTGAACATATATCATTCTTTTCTATTCCTACTAGTTCTCATAATTTGACCAAGTTTGATCTCATATATATATATCGATCATTTCACTCTTGACACTAACAAAATCTCACCATCTGTTTGACAAGTACCTGCTCCAGTTTCAAATAATATTTCTTACAGAGTTGCCACTAATAGCTAAGCAGATTCGGGTACTCTGGTTCCTGATGCTACCATTGCTCCCTCTCCTCCTACGGCTGCTCAATCACCTCCTGAGACTGTGGCTCCTCCTTTTTCTCCCCTTCGTCACTCTACGCGTTCTTGTAAGTGTAGTAACCAAAAATTTCTACGGACTCATGATTTCCTTGTACATAAGAAATTTAAGTTTGTACTATGTGTTTACGTAATGTTTCATGAAAATTATGAGTATCAATGTGAAATTCATAATTTTATCAGTAAATGTTTGAGTTCTCATTTAATTAACTATGAGACTCAATAAGCAGTTTGCTTAGCCAAGCATGTGACCTTTGAGCAAAAATGGAAGAAAAATTCTATGGGTTCGTTTGGTTCGTCAGTTTGAGTTGAGATTTTTAAGTTGAAATAGTAAATTTTGTTGACTTTTCAGAAAAGACAAAAAACTTTTTGAGAAAAAGACAAAGACTTTTGAAGAAAAAGACAAAAAAACTTTTTGAGATGGTAAGTTTAAACTTACCATCCAAACACACTCTATGATTTTATGTTGATCAAAGTTTGACCGAAAAAGTCAAAGGTTGACCAGAAAGGTCAAAGATATGACTATACTGTAATATGATAAGCAGTATGGGAAATATACTGCGAAAACCGTCTTTACGGACAAGATAGTAAGAATAAGATTTAAAACCACCATAGAAAAATCAAGCACATTAATTAGGGTATCAAGGGCTAAATGGCTTCAAGTTATAAGAAAATTTTATACAGTCCATTTTTACACAGATAAATTTTGGACTGCAGTTTAGGGTAAAAATACTGTTATTAGTAGATAGCAGTATTGAAAATATCTGTGTTAGCATAAAAATAGACTGCATATTAAGAGACAAGCCAAACAAGGCCTTAGGATGATGACATCATGTCACCATGGATTTATGACATCACTTTGATTTAAAAAATTGTTGAAAGAAATCAAATCTTTGCCACCTAGCACCCAAGATGGCCGGCCACATGGAGGGTATTTGTGCAAAATTTTGTGCAATTATTCTTGTTCCAAGGGTTTCTAAGCAAATTTTGGATTAAAAATAAATCCAAAATTAATTTAAATTTCACCTATAAATAGGTGAAAGGGGGGTGGACTTTGGTTCACAAAAATTGTGAAATCTAGCTAAACTATGCCAAAATTCTCTCTCAAAAACCGAGCATAAGGAGGAAAGGAGAAGTGAGAAAAAAAATTGAAAACCCAAGGGGGGAAAAGACCAAAGGGGAGGTCGGTTTTCTTGTTGAAACAACAAGCAAGGGTTGAAAAATTTTGGTACCCATTAGAGGGAGCAAGGCCGGTTGGAAGGAGACCAAGGGGGGGAAGTGAAAGTTAAAGCCAAACCTAGCCAAAGTTGGTGTTCAATTAAGGTAAATCTCCATTGGCCCTAAACTTTTTAAATTGAGCTTCAATTTGAAATTTAGGTGTATTTTAAATTGAATTTGTAAGAGCATAAGCTCAATTTAAATTATTGCCCAAGTTTAGAAATTTAGGTTTTTGTGCTTGATTAGGTTTAAGGGTGGTTTGATTTATGAACTTTGCATGGTTATATGCTTATGCTTGCTTGATTATTATGGTTTGCATGCTAGATGTTTGATAATATTATATGTCCCCAAATATGTTAAGTATGATGAAGAATGTGCATGTTAGGTTGCTAGAAATTTATGGAATGGTTTGTGCAAACCTAAAACTCATGCAAACTCTAGTTGGTGCAAAATCACTAATAGTATGCATGGGTATGATTGATGATGTGTTTAAGGAAACCTTACGTTAGAAAAACGTTGCATGACTGATCTTAGGCTCCCGGTGAAGCCGGTTGAGGTAGAGTGTACGAACTAGGACGTAAAACGAATTTAAACATAAAAACTGCCAGTTCGGGTCAAACTGGCCAGTTTATGGAAAACCAAGATTTGAGGCCCTTAGAGGCCGAATTTGGGAAAACTTAAAACATGAAAGTTGTAGAGAAGGTTTTTCAGGGGACAACATGAACGGTTTTCCAAAATAAGGCTCCAACGGCCTCGGATTTTACAAAAATCCGAGACTGACCGTGCCCAGACTTCATGCACGGCCAGGTGAGTTCAATGGGGAAAATGAAGGGGTTAGATTCCGAACTGGGTTTTGTACAAAACATAAAAGTTACAGCATTTCTCGACATCTAAAACTTTCTGAAGACAACTTTTTCAAATTCAGCCCAGATTTTTTAAATATAATTAGATTCTAAAAATTGTGCAGGAAACAGTAAATTCCTACACAGGATTTTCTAAAACAGTGTAAGAAAAAGGGCATTCTTACACAAACACTGATAAATTAATTAGGAAAACTGTCCCAACGGCAGTTCCAACACTTAATGACTTTTTCAAACCCCATTCTAAGAATCTCAAAATTTTATAAGTTAAACAAAGGGTTTTTGTATAAAAAAAAAGATATAAAATGTTAAGTTTTTCCAAAGAAAAACAAAAGGGAATTTAGACTCAAATTTCCTTAAAATTGGGTAGACTAGATGATGACCAACAGTAAACGGGAAGGATACCCAGATTATTGGACTGGGCCCAAAACCCAAAGGTTACCCTATGTAACCTAATAAGTTATAATCCAAGTGTGGTAGACCTTGAATACTAGGGTTACTTGTCGTAACCAAGTAAGTTATCATATGGGGAACATATAACTAAGGTTATGTATGAATGTTGGATAGATCCCCCAACATTTTTAATCCTTACCTATGACCTTTATTATAGCAGGAGATAACCTGCTGTTGTGTCCGGACTTGGAGCAGCACATTAGCGGACATAGTAGACGAGGTAAGTACAAACCTCACCTACAGTATGGAAAATAGTAAGCTATTTTCAAATATATGACATGTTCCATGTATGTCATGTTATGTCATGCTATGCTATGTTATGCCATGCTATGCTATGTTATGCTATGTTATGCTATACCATGTCATGTTAAGCTATGTTAAGCCATGTTAAGACATGTTAAGCTATGTTAAGTTATGTTAAGTCATGATAAGACATGATGTATCAAGTTATGCCATGATTTATAGTTATGCCATGTTTATGTCTCATGTGCATCATGATTAATAAGATCACAATTAAAGATTCTTAGCCTTGGAATATACAAGACTAAGACTAAACCAAGTCAAGCAAGGTGTCGTACCAACCTCCCACTAGATGGAGGATACATGTTTTAAGTTTATGATTATCAACCTCTCGATAATACGTGAGGGTATAATGATAATCAACCTTCCGCTAGATCGTGAAGGGTTATGTTTATGATTTCCAGAATTATTAAGGGCCTTGCAAACCCTGACGTTATGAGGATTGCACGCTTTTGGTACGTACACAAGGGGCTCATATGTTAAGCAAGATAATAAGTTCAAGTCAATAATTGGCCATAAAAGATTCATAATTGTACATAATTGATTCATGAATAAGTTGCACGATATTTGTTACGTTTTGTGAGATCATGTTTGTACTTGTTGGGCGAAAGCTCATCAGTATATTCAATACTGTAGGTAAGAGGCCTGCAGCTTAATTGGTGGGCCAGGTGGACGATGCGGTGGGTGAAGGGCGGTGTGGGATACCACTACGTAAATTTTTCCGCAAGTTCTGTTAAGTTTATATATATACATATATATTTTAAAGCAAGTTACATTGTACAAGAATATGAGGATTTAAAGACTCGAGTAAGTTGTAAGAATTATATATGTTTTTCATCCCAGTATGTATGTATGATAAGTTTACCATATGAGCAACCCTATTTATATATGTAAGTTTGAAAAAAAATAATTTATTCTCAATTCTCCAAGTAAGTTTAAGCTATATGTAAGTTCAAGTATGTATGATAACAGCCCTACGTAGGTTGGGGCGTTACAGTTTGGTATCAGAGCGGTATCCTGCCAGCCTACTTCACCTTGCCTCACATCGTTTCCGCCACGGCCCAAGTAAGTTAAGTTATTTTTCTTATACTTAGAATTAGTTAAGAAGCTTATTTCATAAGTTTTCTGTGTAGAACCATGCCTCCAAAGCGTAGAATGGCACAGACCCAAGACGTTGATCTTGCGGCCCAGATGAATGAACTAAGACAGATGATGTTAGCCCAACAACAAGAGATAGGTGGGCTTAGAGCTCAATTGGCTCAGCAGAATCAGGGACCACCTGATGCCGGAATACCACCAGCACCTGTGAATCAGCCTGCTGCACCAGAAATTCCTGATGCTGCCCGGTGATTCCAGAAAACCCTGTAGCCCCTGAAGTGCCTATGGTGCATGTAGCTGTTCCACCAGCACCCCTGGTTCGAACTCCGGAAGAATTATATGACAGGTTTCAGTACATGAAGGCACCAGAATTTGAAGGTTCACCAAACCCGATTGAGGCAGACAACTGGTTGATCGACCTTCAGGTTATCTTGAACTTCCTCTGGCTCAATGATCAAGAGAAATTTCTCTGCGCATCCTTTATGCTAAGGAAAGATGCTCGTCTTTGGTGGGAAACAGTCCAGATCCAGCGAGATGTTACCCAAATGACTTGGGAGGACTTTGTGGATGAATTCAAAGAGAAATACTTCAACACCGACGTTATGGAAGCTCAACAAGACGAATTCAATAATTTTCGCCAGGGTAATCTGTCGGTAGCTGAGGCTGTGAAAAAGTTTGAACAACTAGCACATCTTTGTCCTCACCTTATCAGTTTCGAGAGAGACAAAATAAGAAGGATGATGAGGATGTTCCGCTCGGATTTGGCAGTAGTAATTAGTAGTGGCCCCTATCCACCAATCACCATTGCTGAATGTGTCAGTCGGGTGATTCGAGCTGAGTATTGGGTAGGTCAGAACAAAGAACAACGGGCTAAGTTCTTTAAGGATAAAGAAGAGAAGGCCCAAGCTAAGCAGAATCAGGCAAGACCAGGCCAAACTCCATAGCAGAAAAACCAAGGAGGATCTTTCGGTCAACACAGCAACGACAGGCAGTATGGCAATAATCAACAGAAGAGGAAATGGAATGCAGGAGGACAGGGGAACCAACAAAATTTTCCCCAGAAGAAGAATGCCCCTGATAACAACAATTATCCCACTTGTCAGAAATGTGGGAGGAAGCATGCGGGAGATTGCCGTGCTGGAACTAATCATTGCTTTCTATGTGGCAAGGAAGGCCACTATGATAGAAACTGCAATGCTAATCTCCAGAATTCGTAGAACCATCAGAAGAGTCAGGGGTATCAGCTTCATGCAGCACAGATGAAGCTCGAAGGGCCTGAAATCTCCCAAGGCAGACTTGAAGCTCCGGAACCTCAAGGACGCATTTATGCCTACACTAAGGAAGATGTTTAAGCTGGACCATCCACTGTGGTGACAGGTCAGCTTCCTTTTGCCCAACAAGATGCTTACGTGTTAATTGATTCTGGCGCTACGCATTCATTCACATCACCTAAGTTTGCTAAGAAACTAGGTAGAGGAAGCGATAGGATCGAAAGAACTTTCAGAACTGCATTACCCTCCGGGGAAATTTTGTTGTCTGATTATTGGATACGCCATGTTCCAATAATTATATGTGGCAGAGAAATGTATGTCAATTTGATCATCATTGACCTATATGACTACGACGTCATTTTGGGCATGGATTTCCTGGGGAAATACAGCGCAGTTATAGACTGTCAACGTCGTATTGTCACGTTCAAGCCAATCGGAGGCGAGGAGTTCATTTTTAGAGGATTGACTCCGAAACAGCCGAAAATGTTCATTTCAGCACTAAAGGCTCGGAAGTTGTTGGCAGAAGGATGTATTGGATTTTTAGCCAACATGGTGGATAAGACGCAAGAAACCCAGAGCAGGCCAGAAGAAGTACCGATAGTCAAAGATTTTGTGGAAGTTTTTCCTGAAGACTTGCCAGGATTACCACCAGAGCGAGAGATCTCTTTTGAGATTAAATTGCTTCCTGGATCGGCACCAATATCCAAGGCACCTTATAGGATGGCCCCCACCGAACTTAAGGAATTGCAAATTCAGTTGCAAGAGCTCCTGAATCGAGGATTCATCCGTCGGAGCTATTCACCATGGGGAGCCCCAGTTTTGTTCGTTAAAAAGAAGGATGGCACTCTTAGGATGTGCATTAACTATCGGGAATTGAACAAGATTACAATCAAGAATAAGTATCCATTACCCAGGATCGACGATTTGTTCGATCAATTGAAAGGAGCTTCAATTTTTTCGAAAATTGACTTGCGATCAAGATATCATCAGCTTTGATTAAGGGAAAGAGATATTCCCAAGACGGCCTTTCGTACGCGATATGGACACTACGAGTTCCTCATTATGCCATTTGGATTGACAAATGCTCCAGCTGCCTTTATGGACCTGATGAATCGAGTATTCAAGTATTACTTTGTAATATCCAAAAATTTTCACGAACTCATGATTTTCTTGTATATAAGAAATCTAAAGTTTGTACTATGTATTTATGTGCAATTGTATGGGAAATATACTGCGGAAACCGTCTTTACGGGCAAGATAGTATAATTAAGTTTTAAAACCACCATAGAAAAATCAAGCACCTAAAATAGGATATTAAAGACCAAATGGCTTTAAATAAAAAGAAAAATTTTTATACAGTCCAACTATACACAGATAAATTTTGAACTGCAGTCAAGCAAAACAGTACTGAATTGTACTGTGTATTAGTAAACACAGTATTGAAAATATCTGTGTTAGCATAAAAGTGGACTACATATTGAAGAAAAAGCCAAACAAGGCTTTAGGAGGATGACATCATCTTATTTGGATTTGTGACATCATAATTCCATGAACCAAGCCTTTAAAGACAAGTGTCTTGTTCTAGAAACTTCTTTCTTGTTCTCCAAGACTCATGGCCGGCCACCTATGCACCCTTGGTGTGCAAATCCTTGCTTCTTCAAGGACCATTTTGCAATTTCAAAGAGTTCTTCTTCACCTATAAATAGGTGAACCCATAATTCAAAAAAATTAGAAAACCTAGCTAAACTATGCCCAATTTTTTTCCCTCACCAAATCCGAACTTGAGAGGCCAAGAGAGAAGAGAGAAAAATCAAAACCCAAGAGGGGGAGAGCATAGGGGTTGGTCGGATTTCACCTAGAGCCAAGGAAAAAGTTTGAAAAAAAAAAATTGGAACCCATTCTAGGCCAAGTGGCCGGTTGTGGGAAAGCAAGAAAGGGGAAGAGAAAAGTGAAGAAGGAAAGTGTGGAGAGTGGCCGGATTTGGTAGGATGAACCACCAAGCGAAGCCAAATTTTCGGTACCCATTTTGAGGGTGAAAACCGAGTGGGAGGAGAACAAGGAGGAGGGAAAAAGTGGACCAAACCCTAGCCCAAAATCTTGAGTTAATCAAGGTAATTTTCCCTAGATCTCAAACTTTTTAAATTGAGCTTTAAATTTGGAAATTTAAGTGTATTTCCAAGCAAGGGATGTAAGAGCATAAGCTCAATTTACTTATTGCCCTAGAATAGTTTAGGTGTGCTGCTTGATTAGGTATTAAGGGTGGTTTGGTTTAATGGCTTTGATTGGTTATGTTTATGCTTGTTTGAATGGTTATGTTTATGCTTATATGAATGTTAGGGTGCATGCTAGATGGATGATGAATTGTATGTCCCCTGTTTTATGTGCAAGCCGGTTCTAGAATTGCATGCTAGGTTGTTGGTTTCGATTATGGAATGGTGAGACAACCTAGAACCATGCAAACCTAGGCTAGGACAGTTCGGTTTTTGGTTTGCATGGGCGCGTTTGAGTAGCATGATTGTTCATGTGGGACATTAGAAAACGCTGCATGTATGCTATCTAGGCTCCCGCATGTTCGGTTGAGTTAGATTTGCGACAATAAGACGTAAAACGAATTTAAGAATGAAAACTGCCAGTTCGGGTACAAACTGGCCAGTTTTCTGGAAAGTGAAATTTGAGGCCTTTAGAGGCCGAATTGGGAAAAACGTAAAACATGAAAGTTGTAGAGAAGAGATTTTTCCTAGAAGATAATGCGGACAGTTTTTGAAAATAAGGCTCCAAAGGCCTTTGTTTTTGCAAAAATCCGAGCCTGACCGTGCCCAGGATTTATGCACGGCCAGGTGAGTTCAAACGGCAATATGAACCTGTTAGATTCCGAATTGAATTTTTCGTAAAACACGAAAGTTTTAGGATTTTTCGAGAGCTAGAACTTTCGTGAAGACAAATTTTTCAAAATCGGAATGGATCTTTAAACTGACACAGATTTCTAAAGACTGTGTCGGGAACAGGAAATTCCTGCACAGGATTTTCTAAAACAATGCAAAAAAATTGTATTTTTGCACCAACACCAATGTTTTGACTGTGAAAACTGTTCCAATGGCAGTTTTCAGCCTTTAATGATTTTTATAGAATCACATTTTAAAAACCAAGAATTTTCAAGTTAAACAAAAGATTGTTATCAAATTTTCCAAATTTGGATTTTAAAAGCCAAAGTATAGTAACAAGAGGTTGACGGATAGTAACCGGGAAGGATACCCGAGTTACTGGGCCAAGCCCAAAGCCCAAGTTTGACCCATAAAGGGTTGACCATAGTTGACCAAAATGTTGACTTTGGTTGACTAAGTTTGACCATAAAATATTGACCAACTCAAGGGTTACCTCATGTAACCTAATAAGTTATCATGTGTATAATTGGGGGACATATAACTAAGATTGTGTATGAATGTTGGAAAGGTTACCAACATTTTATAGGATCCTTATCCTATGTTTTTTTTAATAGCAGGAAGTAACCTGCAGTTGCGATCTGGGTTGAAGCAACAAAACCAGAAACATAGCATATCAGGCAAGTATCAAACCTCACCTACAGTATGAAAATAGTAAATACTATTTTCAAATATGCTATGTTAAGCTATGCTATTTACACTATATGTTTAAATATACATGCTATGTTGTGTTATGATATGCGATGATATGCTACGACATGTTACATGTTATGCCATGTTATAAGAATGTCATGTTAACAAAAATGCCATGTTTTCTAAAAATGTCATGGTTTCCAAAAATGCCACGTTTACAAATATGTGATGGTTTTAAAAATGCCATGTTTTCAAGAATACCATGTTATAGCAAGTGTTAAGTTTGATAGGACATAGTGACATCATAAGGCATGTTCACTAATGTTAAATCATATGGTAAGATAAATCAAGTAAGGTGTCGTACCAACCTCCCGTGATCGTGGAGGCCACATGATTCAGTTGTGACATTTACCTTCCGTGATCGTGAAGGGTCAAGTTATAATTCCCAGAACTGTTAGGGCCTTGCAAACCCTAGCTTTATCTGGAGGCTGCGCGCTTTTGGTACGGACACTATGGGCCCACATGTTGAGACAAGATAATAAATTAAAGATTGAGTCTATAATGAAGCATAAGACATTCAATCAATCATAAACGGTTCATGCATAAGCTACATGATGATTGGCATATTTTAAGATGTTTGAATTATTTTGTGAGATTACGTTTATACTTGCTGGGCGAAAGCTCACTCTTATATTCATACTGTAGGTAAGAAGCCTGCAGTTTAAGTGGTGGGCTATGCGGACGATGCGGCGGGTGAAGGGCGGTGTGGGATACCACTACGCAAAATTTTCCGCAACCGCTTTTGAGTCAAAATAGATATATTTCAAAAGTAAATTATGTTGTGCAGTATGTATGAAATTTAAAGACTTGAGATTATACTTTCAGTATGGTATGTATGCATGACAAGTTTTTCTCTACTAAATAACTTATGTGAATATGTTTTAAAAAAAAAATTTGTCTCAAATTTTCAAGTAAAGAACTAGTATGTATGGTGTCGACCTGGCTTGGGAAGTCGGGGCGTCACATACTTGGACAAGTTCGTTATTGTCTTTATAGACGATATCTTGATATACTCAAGGTCGAAAGAGGAGCATGAGGAGCATCTAAGGATTGCCTTACGGATTCTAAAGCAAAACCAGCTTTATGCTAAATTCACCAAGTGTGAATTTTGGTTTAAGAAGGTCCATTTCTTAGGACATGTGGTCTCTAAAGAAGGCATATCTGTAAACCCGGCCAAGATTGAAGCAGTAAGTAAATAGCCAGATTTGAAAAACGTCACCGAAGTACGTAGTTTCCTTGGCTTAGCAGGCTACTACGGACGTTTCGTCGAGGGATTTGCTAAGATCGCAGCGCCACTCACCGCACTTACACGGAAAGGAAAGAAGTATGAATGGACTACTAAGTGTGAAGAACACTTCCAAGAGCTAAAAAGTAAGCTGACTAGTGCTCCAATTCTTACAATTCCAGTTGTAGAGGAAGGGAACTTCGTGATATATAGCGATGCTTCCAAGATAGGATTGGGAGCCGTTCTCATGCAGAATGGAAAAGTAATCGCTTATGCTTCGTGACAACTCAAGGATCATGAGAAGAACTGTAACACCCCAAAATCCACGTAGGGCCGACTACGTAGACGTGGGCCGTTACTTTACTTACTAAACTTACTGAAAATTCTAGAGTAAATTTTTTTTTCTCACATAACAACTTGAATCATCACATAAATAAATAAACTTGTCCATATGGGTAAACTTTATCATGCCTACCCATTACTTATTATGCCGATTATAAGGTCACCATAACCTTTTAAACCGGACCTTGGAAACATAACATGGTACATATTCTTAATCATACATATACAACTTCATACTTAAAATATATGCGGAAAATCTTGCGTAGTGGTATCCCATACCGCCCTTCACTCACCCCATCGTCTCCATGGCCCACCAAGTAAAGCTGCAGGCATCTTACTTTTACCTACAGTATGAAATATCTGATGAGCTTTCGCCCAGCAAGTACAAACATAATCTCACAAAACATTTTAAACCTCTTAAAAAAACATGTCAATCATCATGTAATTTATGCGTGATCCATTTATGATTCATTTGTATGTCTTATGCTTCATTATGGACTTAATCTTGAACTTATTATATTGTCTTAATCTGTGGGCCCATAGTGTTCGTACCAAAAGCGCGCAGCCTCCAGACAAAGTTAGGGTTTGCAAGGTCCTAACAGTTCTGGGAATCATAAACTTGACCCTCATGCATCAACGAGAGGTTAATAATCATAACTTGTCTTGAATATGTATCCTCCTCGATCACGGGAGGGTGGTACGACACCTTGTTTGTATTTTCTTACCATATGATTTAACATTAGTGAACATGCTTCATGATGTCACTATGTCATATCATACTTAACACTTGCCATAACAACTAACATAGCATTCTTGAAAACATGGCATTTTTTTTAAAACCATGACATTCCTATACATGGCATAACATGTCATAGCATATCTTACATATCATCGCATGGCATCACATATCATAACATGACTTAGCATAACATAGCATGGCATAACATAGCATAGCATGACATATCCTAACATAACATAACACACATGAAAACATATCATACATTGGAAAATAGTTTACTATTTTCCATACTGTAGGTGAGGTTTGTACTTACCTCGTATACTAAATCTTGGGTTTCGTTGCTCCGGCTCAGGTTGCAACTGCAGGTTACTTCCTGCTATTAAAAGAAGAATATAGGATAAGGATCCTATAAAATGTTGGTGACCTATCTAACATTCTAGTTATATGTCCCTTATAAAATGTCTTATTTGGTTATAATAAGTAACCTTGGGTGTGATAACCTTGATCAAACTTGGTCAACCAAAGTCAACATTTTGGTCAACTATGGTCAACCCTCTATGGGTCAAACTTAGTCAACAAAAGTCAACCCCTTATAGGTCAAACTTAGTCAACAAAAATCAACCCCTCTATGGGTCAAACTTGGGCTTTGGGCTAAGCCTAGTAACTCGGGTATTATTCCCGGTTACAGTCCGTAATCGGCTTGTTTACAATTTTATCTCAAAAATTCTATTTTCTTGCTTTTTGGAAATATTGTGAAATTAGCTTCAAAATTTCCTTAATCTTCTTGTAAAAATTCATATTTTTGAAATGGATCTTTATAGCAATCATTTAAGGTTGAAAACTACCTTTGGAACAGTTTTCATAATTAAAAATAGCGGTTTTAAACAAAATACAGTTTTTTTTTTTTTTTTTTTTTCGGAAACTTTGTAAGAATTCATGTGCAGGAATTTTCGGTTCCCTGCACACT
Organism: Ficus hirta; assembly: GCA_038430175.1. Taxonomy (NCBI): domain Eukaryota; kingdom Viridiplantae; phylum Streptophyta; class Magnoliopsida; order Rosales; family Moraceae; genus Ficus; species Ficus hirta. The sequence continues at coordinate 16,907,282 of CM076585.1, read as the reverse complement.
GCTCGTAAAACAGTATCAGTTTTAAAGATCCACTCCGAATTTGAAAAAGTTATCTTCACGAAAGTTGTAGCTCTCGAAAAATACTAAAACTTTCATGTTTTACAAAAAATCTAGTTCTGCTTGTATTTTTGTCAGTTTTTGTTTGAACTGGCTGGTCGTGTAAACTAGGTCTGGGCAGACCAGTCTCGGTTTTCTGTAAAAACAGAGGCCATTGGAGCCTCAATTTGGGGAACGGTCTGCACTGCCCCCTAGGAAAAACCCTTCTGAACAACTTTCATGTTTTACATTTCACCCATTTCGGCCTCTAAAAGCCTTAAATTTCCACTTTCCCGAAACTGGCCAGTTTGGAATCCGAATTGGCAGTTTCGATTGTTAAGTCCGGTTTACGTCCTATTTCGCGCAAACTACCTCAACCGAACTTGCAGGAGCCTAGATAGCATACATGCAGCGTATTCTATCATCCCACATGAACAATCATGCTACTCGAACACGCCCTTGCAAATCAAAATTAGCATCATACATCAAACATATAAACCCTAATCAACATATCAAACACTTAACATGCAATAATTAAACTACCAAACCAAAACCCTAATTAATCAAGCACAAACCCTAAAATTTCTAACTAGGGCAGCAATTAAAAGTGAGCTTATGCTCATACAAACCATGCTTGAAATACATTTAAATTTCCCAAATGAAATTTAAATGAAAACTTAGGGGTTTAAGGGATTTATACCTCACTTTAGGTCAAGAATTTGGCTTGGCCTTCCCTCCCCTTTTACTTCACCAACAGCCGGCCTTTCCCCTCTAATGAGGTTCCAAAAAAATTCTTCAGCCACCCTTGCTCTAAAATCCGACCACCCTATGACTTCCCCTTTTGGATTTTTCTCTTTTTCTTCCTTTCTCTTTGGGTTTCGGATTTTGGGAGGAAATTTGTGGAGAAATTTTGGCATAATCTAGTTGCTTTTCACCATTTTTTCCACTAAAAATCCGCCCCCCCCCCCCCCCCTCACCTCTATTTATAGGCTTTTTGAACTTTCAAAATTGCTAAAAAGTCCTTGAACTAGGATTTAATTATTTTTCTTAAATTGCATATTGGTCCTTGAAGCAAAAATATTTGCTAATGAACCCCTACATGTGGTGGCCGGCCATTGCTTCCCTTGGTGCCCAAGTTTTGCTTACCTCATCATGATGACATCATCTTGATGACATCATATGCTTACCTCATGCTTACATCATCATATTTTCTAAAATTGCACTTTTTGCCCTTAAAGACAAAATATTGACAATTTTACCCTCCAAGTGGCCGGCCATGTTGGGTGGTTCTAGAGCCATCCATAATTTTTTTTTCATCATTTTCCTTTATCCAAAAATGATGTCATAATTCTAAGATAGGGTGATGTCATCATAAGGCCTCGTTTGGCTTTTTCCTTAATATGCAGTCCATTTTTAAGCTAACACAGATATTTTCAATACTGCTATCCATTAGTAACAGTATTTTTACACTGAACTGCAATCCAAAATTTATCTGTATAAAAATGGACTGTATACAAATTTTCTTGTAACTTGAAGCTATTTGGCCTCTTTGGTCAACCTTTGACTTTTCTGATCAAACTTTGACCAACATAAAATCATGAAATTTTTCTACCCTTTTTCTCAAAAGGTTTCATGCATGACTAAGCAAACTACTATTGAGTCTCGTATCTAATTAATCGAGAATTCAAGCATATACTGATAAAATTATGAATTTCCCATTGATACTCATAATTTTCATGAAACATCACCTAACACATAGTACGGACCTAAATTTCTTTACATGTATAAGTCCGTAAAAAAATTCCGGGTATTATAATCTATCCTCCTTAAACAATTTTCATCCTCGAAAATTAGAATAATTCTAGGTGGCTTGTCTTCAAATCCACCATAAATCCATACAATTTGTTCCCTTTTAATAACTTAATGAGATCAGGTCTCTTATATAGAACCATAATCTTCTTTCATATCATCATAATTTCATACCTATCCTCATACTTTCATACTTACATCATGTTTTCATACTTACATCATGCTTTCATAACTTTCATACATACTTACTGATCATACTGCATACATACTTTCATACTAACTTACATACTTTCATGCTTATCATACTTACTTTCATACATACTTTCGTCATATTTTCATCCTTTCACACTGCATCACAAAAACTTTTTACATAAAATTTCTTAGCAAGTATATCATATAACTTGCCATATTTGCAAAGCATATTTAACCTTTCCATACTTGAAAAACATATTGTATCTTATATTTAAGATACTTCTATTTAACTTAAATTGAGGGCTCAGCGAATATATCATATTGAAAATATTTTTCTTTCAATTTAGCTGAAGCTGAGGACCCTCTGGTACAATGTTAATCTTGTGCTATTAGAACCCTTGACTTTTCATGGTGGCCCCTTTCTTGGAACTTTATTCCTCAAGGTTTTCTGGCCTTTTACATAACATGATGGCCCCTTTTTTTTTTTTTTGGAACTTTATTCCTCAAGGTTTTCTGGCCCTTTCATAACATAACAAGGATTGGTTCTAATAAGCATAAGATCAAGCACCATACATAAAAATAACTTCTTTGAATCTTTTCCAAATTAATCATGGAAAACAATAATAAATAGTATTATTGAAAACATTTTTTTCATACATAATATCGTTCGAGTAATGCAGTGAAAGGTATCCTTATATCAACTAGCCACTTGTTAGCTAGTAGAAACTTCTCTTGTGCCTTTAGCATTTCCTTTATAGCAAAAAGGCATAATCATAATTCTTAAGGATATCTAAAACTTCCCATTATTGCATAATTTCCATTTCTTAAAAGGTTGCTATCAATCTCAACCTTATTAACGTCATCATCAGACTCATAGTCATCATTATTGTCATGGCCTAATAAATTACTGTTGGTAATATCCAACTCATATTGGCACATTGCCTATTTGCTAACTCCAAGTTAAGGCATCACCAAACTTTTCCCCATATCTAATATTACTTTTCTGGGGCAAAAGTTTCACAACCAGGAAACTTAACTTCCATGGTCTCAATCCAATTCCTTAAAATGAAAAGTTCCTAATTATCACCATACTAAGGTAGGGTGATAGGCTATCTGATCTCGAAGCCTATTCATTTCTTATTGCTACTTTAGCAATTATCATTGCAACTTAGCCATTACAGTTGCAAGATTAGACTCTTACGGAATTTGGCGAACCATCTTCTAATTCTAGTTCTTAATTCCTCTTATTTCTAATACCCATTCTTCCATTCATATCTTATCATGTCCTATCATGGAAACATCATTACTTATCATATCACGCTAGGGATTCTTCATGTTCTCTTCATATCATACCATAAGCTTATCCATCACATACACATCATGGTAAATTTTAGGATTGCGGTAATGCATCCCACAAAATCCAAAGTATCACGGGTATCATTCTTCGTGCAACCATTGATAAGATATGCTTATCACGTAACCAATATCTTAACTAATTCTAACTAGAGAAAAGAAAAAAAAATATTTTAACTTACTTGGGCACTTGCAGAAACGATGTGAAGCGAAGTGAAGTAGGCTGGCAGGATACCGCTCTGATACCAACTTTGTAACGCCCCAAAATCCACGTAGGGCCGACTACGTAGACGTGGGCCGTTACTTTACTTACTTAATTTACTGAAAATTCTAGAGGAAAATTTTTTTTCTCACATAACAACTTGAATCATCACATAAATAAATAAACTTGTCCATATGGGTAAACTTTATCATGCCTACCCATTACTTGTTATGCCGATTATAAGGTCACCATAACCTTTTAAACCGGACCTTGGAAACGTAACATGGTACATATTCTTAATCATACATATACAACTTCATACTTAAAATATATGCGGAAAATCTTGCGTAGTGGTATCCCATACCGCCCTTCACTCGCCCCATCGTCTCCATGGCCCACCAAGTAAAGCTGCAGGCATCTTACTTTTACCTACAGTATGAAATATCTGATGAGCTTTCGCCCAACAAGTACAAACATAATCTCACAAAACATTTTAAACCTCTTAAAAAAACATGTCAATCATCATGTAATTTATGCATGATCCATTTGTATCTCTTATGCTTCATTATGGACTTAATCTTGAACTTATTATCTTGTCTTAATCTGTGGGCCCACGCGCAGCCTCCAGACAAAGTTAGGGTTTGCAAGGTCCTAACAGTTCTGGGAATCATAAACTTGACCCTCACGCATCAACGAGAGGTTAATAATCATAACTTGTCTTGAACATGTATCCTCCTCGATCACGGGAGGGTGGTACGACACCTTATTTGTATTTTCTTACCATGTGATTTAACATTAGTGAACATGCTTCATGATGTCACTATGTCATATCATACTTAACACTTGCCATAACAACTAACATAGCATTCTTGAAAACATGGCATTTTTTTTAAAACCATGACATTCCTATACATGGCATAACATGTCATAGCATATCTGTAATGACCAACCTGTTTGTAAACTTATGATTTCTTTCGTTAAGAATCAAAGTCTATTTATGCTATATGTATGATATGTTTCTATGAAAAGTTGTTGAATCTTTAGTTAAAAGATTCAAATAAGTTAGTTATGCAAGTTTAAGACCTTTTTGTTAAAAGAAAAAGGTGTAAGTTTATGCTTTATGATTTTATGTTATTTTACAAATGGACTGCATTTGGGAGATAAGCCAAACAAGGCCTTTAAGGATGACACCTCTGATGACAAGTGTCATTACTATGATTGGTCGCCTCACAGGGACCAAAATGCAAATATTTTATGTTTAGGGGTCAATTTGCAAATTAAGAAAAATTTATGATTTTGAAGCTAAAAAGATCTTTTAAGGAAGGATTTAGTAAAAATTTGATGTTTAAAGGCTTAACCAAAATTGGCCAAGTCATAGGGACTAAAGTGCAAATATTTTGCCTTTAGGGGCCAATGTGTAATTTTGAGAAAATTGTAAACTTATCAGCAATTATGTAAAATTTTGAATCAGGGACTTTGTAAGTAAAGTTTCTTAGTTCAATTAAGTCAATGACCCATTTTTAGTTTAGTTGGTATGGTTGGAAATCAAGAATGTCAAGTTAAGATCGTTTTTGAAAACTCTAGCTAGAACCAATTCCATTATGCCATGTGTCACCATGGGAACCGGCCACGTCATAGCTTGTTGAGCAAGTAATCTTGTTCTTGAAAAAGATTATGCAAATTAGAAGATTTTAAGTGTTAATAAAAGTTTACAAATCATACCCTAAGTTTAGTGTTTTAACACTTTAATTTAGTTGGTTGATTTTGTATTAAGAACAATTAGTATTTGTGTCACTTGGTTACACCAAAAACCGGCCACATAAGGACAAGGGACCCTAGGTTCTAGCTTGGCTAAGTCACACCCTAGCCTTGCACCCTTGGCAAGCCAAGGCTTGCACACCTAGGCACCAAAGGCCGGCCACCCAAGGAAGTAACACACCATGGTGTAGCCTTGGTGAGCAAGCAAACCAAGGCTTGCACACTAAGCCACCACCCAAGGGCCGGCCACCTCAAGAATGTGACACCTCAAAAACCTAGCCTTGGTGAGTAAGAGTGCTTAGCTTTACACACTTGGCAAGCCAAGGTCTTGCTAAGTTGACACCATGACCGGCCATCACCTTGGTTAGACACCTCATGGTCTAGCCTTGGTGAGTAAGCAAACTTAGCTTCACCTATTTGGCAAGCCAAGATCACACCATGACCGGCCACCCAAGGGAAAGACACATCTTTGGCCTAGCTTTGATGAGCCAACACCCTAGGTTACCTAGCCTAGCCTCCTTGGCAAGCCAAGCCTTGCACACCTCACCCTAGGACCGGCCACACCAAGGAAGTGCCACCTCAAATGTAGCCTTGATGAGCAAGCAACCCTAGCTAAGCTTGCTTGGCATTTTGGGTGAAGTATGGCCGGCCAACACATAGGGACCAAGGAGGAAAATAAATTGGCTTCAAGGACTATTGCCTAAATTACCAAAGATTGATTTCTTGAACTCCTTTAGGGCTTGACACCTAATGCACTTAGGCAAGCTTGGTAAGCATACTAGCTTTGCTTGTTGGCAAGCAAAGGCTTGCACAACTAACACCTAAGGCCGGCCACATCAAGGAAGGGACACCTCATGGTCCCTAGGCCACATGAGTAAGCAACCCTAGCTTGGGTTAGTGGCATGAGAAGCACAAGGATGGCCGGCCACCCTTCAAGGAAACAAATTCAAAATTGGCTTCCTCTAAGGACTAAGAAGCCAATTGTTATACTTCTAGGGATTGATAAGCAAATTCAAAACTTATGCTTCATCTATAAATAGGTGAAGGTGCTGTTGTATCATTTGGTTAGCCAACACACACACACAACCTTGAGCAGCACAAACTCCCCCAACCCTGCCATAGAAGCCGAACAAAGAAAAGAAAGAAAAGAAAGAAAAGAAAACTAGAAAAGATTTTCGGTTTAGTGTGAGAGAAATTTCAATTACCCTAGATTAAGAATTTCATCAGTAAAACTTGAGGTAAATATTGTTATCCTCTAGTTCTCCATTTATAAATTAAGAGAATGATTAGTATGATTAAGCAAGAGTTTAATTTTGTAAGATACATGCACTAGGGTTTTTGTATGCTTGATTAAGTCTCTATCTGAGCAGTTTTTCTGAAACAACATTTAGAGGCCTTTAGAGGCCGAATCTTAAAAAAGTTAAAACTGCAAAGTTGTAGAGGAGGGAAAATCCTAGGGGCCAACGCGGCCATTTTTTGAAAATAAGGCTTTTAAGACCTTCATTTCTATAAAAACCCGAGACCAAATTATGAGTAGTAAGTTTGGTCGAACAATTTTCTAAGGCAAAAATAAGCATGTTAAAGGCAGATTTGAAGTTTGAGGTTAAAACAAAAGTTGTAGGAGACTTCAAGATCTACAACTTTAATGAAGAAAACTTTTCCAAATTCGAAACAGATTTGTGAGAAAAGAACTAAACTTTATAAATTGGTTTTGGAACCCGATTTTCAAAATGATTAGAGTTTTTACTAAATTTCAAAAAGGAGTTGAAATTTAGGATTGGTTGTTAGCAATTAGAATCATTATGTTTTTATGATAGGATGATACTCATCCTATGATTTTTCTTGAAAACAGGAAAACGACCTGTTTGAGTGAGGAATTGTGATTCAAGGCGCAGTAACGGTAAGTACGACTCTGCCTACGGCATAAACTAAATTTGTTTGTTGAATGCTTTCAAGTTTATAATGATATAAGCATGATAAAACGTTATGGCCTGTATGATATCAAATTTATAATGTTATGTGTATAAGAAATATTTATGATATGTATGTATGTACATTTTTAAGATATGATAAATATTAAAGTACGAATGGCATGTATGTATGCAAGAAATGATGAATGTATGACATGTATGTTTTCAAGTTCATGTATGTATGTTTATAGTATGTATGTTCATATGATGAAAAATTTGCTATTATGACATCACGAAGTATGCTCACTAAAGATAAGCGATTTGGTAAATTATGAAATCCCAGTTTCAGTTAAGAAACTGGTTATGAATATGAAACAATATTTCAAGTATGAAATAAGACAAAAACAAGACTTTAATATAAGCAGAATGTTATATGTCGTATCGACCCGCGTCAGGTCGGGTTTGGTTCATGGTTTGAGTTGGACAGGGCTGGCCGCCCCAACCACTCCATGGCAGCGTGCCACGGTACGTACATTCATGTTAAGTTATGTAAGGGCCCAAAATCTATGCTAACTTATGAAAACAGAAATTGACCATAAATGGTTCATGCATTATGTTATCATGATATGTTTTGTGGATAAATAGTTGTGCTTGCTGAGCGAAAGCTCATGTTTTAAGTTTATGCTGTAGGTAAGCAACCATGCGGTATTTCTTGATACAAGGCGGTGGAGCATGGCAAGGCAAAGCTGTGAAACTGTGGGACGGAATCACTACGTTTCTTTTTGTTAAATTATGCTACGCTAAATATGATGTATTTAAGTACAAAAACACATTTCCGCCATAAGTAGTTATGTATAAGTATATGTATGGATATAAGTGTTTATTATGGAATTTCCAAGTTAAACAATACTTATCAGTTGTATAAAAAAATAAAAAAAAAATAAAAAAAAAAAACTTTTCTGTCTAAATTTTCATATATTATTATGTAAGAATGTATGGTAACGGCCGGCGCTAGGCGGGTCGTCACAATATCTTACATATCATCGCATGGCATCACATATCATAACATGACTTAGCATAACATAGCATGGCATAACATAGCATAGCATGACATATCCTAACATAACATAACACACATGAAAACATATCATACATTGGAAAATAGTTTACTATTTTCCATACTGTAGGTGAGGTTTGTACTTACCTCGTATACTAAATCTTGGGTTTCGTTGCTCCGGCTCAGGTTGCAACTGCAGGTTACTTCCTGCTATTAAAAGAAGAATATAGGATAAGGATCCTATAAAATGTTGGTGACCTATCTAACATTCTAGTTATATGTCCCTTATAAAATGTCTTATTTGGTTATAATAAGTAACCTTTGGTGTGATAACCTTGATCAAACTTAGTCAACCAAAGTCAACATTTTGGTCAACTATGGTCAACCCTCTATGGGTCAAACTTAGTCAACAAAAGTCAACCCCTTATAGGTCAAACTTAGTCAACAAAAGTCAACCCCTCTATGGGTCAAACTTGGGCTTTGGGCTAAGCCTAGTAACTCGGGTATTATTCCCGGTTACGGTCCGTAATCGGCTTGTTTACAATTTTATCTCAATAATTCTATTTTCTTGCTTTTTGGAAATCTTGTGAAATTAACTTCAAAATTTCCTTAATCTTCTTGTAAAAATTCATATTAATGAAATGGATCTTTATAGCAATCATTTAAGGTTGAAAACTACCTTTGGAACAGTTTTTATAATTAAAAATAGCGGTTTTAAACAAAATACAGTTTTTTTTTTTTTTTTTTTTCGGAAACGTTTGTAAGAATTCATGTGCAGGAATTTTCGGTTCCCTGCACACTGCTCGTAAAACAGTATCAGTTTTAAAGATCCACTCCGAATTTGAAAAAGTTATCTTCATGAAATTTGTAGCTCTCGAAAAATCCTAAAACTTTCGTGTTTTACAAAAAATCTAGTTCTGCTTGTATTTTTGTCAGTTTTTGTTTGAAACTGGCTGGTCGTGTAAACTAGGTCTGGGCAGACCGGTCTCGGTTTTCTATAAAAACAGAGGCCATTGGAGCCTCAATTTGGGGAATGGTCTGCGCTGCCCCCTAGCAAAAACCCTTCTGAAGAACTTTCATGTTTTACGTTTCACCCAGTTCGGCTTCTAAAAGCCTTAAATTTCCACTTTCCCGAAACTGGCCAGTTTGGAATCCGAATTGGCAGTTTCGGTTGTTAAGTCCGGTTTACGTCCTATTTCGCGCAAACTACCTCAACCGAACTTGCGGGAGCCTAGATAGCATAATGCAGCATATTCTATCGTCCCACATGAACAATCATGCTACTCGAACGCGCCCATGCAAATCGAAATTAGCATCATGCATCAAACATATAAACCCTAATCAACATATCAAACACTTAACATGCAATAATTAAACTACCAAACCAAAACCCTAATTAATCAAGCACAAACCCTAAAATTTCTAACTAGGGCAGCAATTAAAAGTGAGCTTATGCTCATACAAACCATGCTTGAAATATATTTAAATTTCCCAAATGAAATTTAAATGAAAACTTAGGGGTTTAAGGGATTTATACCTCACTTTAGGTCAAGAATTTGGCTTGGCCTTCCCTCCCCTTTTCCTTCACCAACAGCCGGCCTTTCCCCTCTAATGAGGTTCCAAAAAAATTCTTCAGCCACCCTTGCTCTAAAATCCGACCACCCTATGACTTCCCCTTTTGGATTTTTCTCTTTTTCTTCCTTTCTCTTTGGGTTTCGGATTTTGGGAGGAAATTTGTGGAGAAATTTTGGCATAATCTAGTTGCTTTTAACCGTTTTTTTCCACTAAAAATCCGCCCCCCCCTCACCTCTATTTAAAGGCTTTTTGAACTTTCAAAATTGCTAAAAAGTCCTTGAACTAGGATTTAATTATTTTTCTTAAATTGCATATTGGCCCTTGAAGCAACAATATTTGCTAATGAACCCCTACATGTGGTGGCCGGCCATTGCTTCCCTTGGTGCCCAAGTTTTGCTTACCTCATCATGATGACATCATGTGCTTACCTCATGCTTACATCATCATATTTTCTAAAATTGCACTTTTTGCCCTTAAAGACAAAATATTGACAATTTTACCCTCCAAGTGGCCAGCCATGTTGGGTGGTTCTAGAGCCATCCATAATTGTTTTTTCATCATTTTCCTTTATCCAAAAATGATGTCATAATTCTAAGATCGGGTGATGTCATCATAAGGCCTCGTTTGGCTTTTTCCTTAATATGCAGTCCATTTTTAAGCTAACACAGATATTTTCAATACTGCTATCCATTAATAACAGTATTTTTACACTGAACTGCAATTCAAAATTTATCTGTGTAAAAATGGACTGTATACAAATTTTCTTGTAACTTGAAGCTATTTGGCCTCTTTGGTCAACCTTTGACTTTTCTGGTCAAACTTTGACCAACATAAAATAATGAAATTTTTCTACCCTTTTTCTCAAAAGGTTTCATGCATGACTAAGCAAACTACTATTGAGTCTCGTATCTAATTAATCGAGAATTCAAGCATATACTGATAAAATTATGAATTTCCCATTGATACTCATAATTTTCATGAAACATCACCTAACACATAGTACGGACTTAAATTTCTTTACATGTATAAGTCCGTAAAAAAATTCTGGGTATTACAAGAACTATCCGACGCATGATTTGGAACTTGCGGCGGTAGTATTTGCGCTCAAAATCTGGAGACACTATCTTTACGGCGCTAGGTGTGAAGTTTATGATCATCAGAGTTTGAAGTATATCTTCACACAGAAGGAGTTTAACATGAGACAAAGAAGATGGCTTGAACTGGTGAAGGATTATGATATAGACATCCGTTACCATCCTGGGAAGGCTAACAAAGTAGCCGATGCCCTTAGTCGGAAGCCGTCTTCCTCGTTGATGTCAATTCGGTCATTGATCGAGCCCCTTCAAAAAGAGCTAGTGGAAGCTGGAATAGAGCTTATTACGGGAGGTTTAGCTGCCCTAACCTTCCAACCTACCATTTTGGATGGCATGAAGGAGCGTCAAGAAGGAGATGCCTCGCTGCTTAGGACGAGAAACGAAGTCCTAGAAGGAAAGGAGTCAGACTTCAACATATCTGATGAGGGCATACTCTATCGGAAAAATAGACTATGCATTCCTAATGAGGACGAGTTAAAGGAGCAGATCATGAAAGAAGTTCATGAGACTCCGTATTCCGTTCATCCTGGAGCCACAAAGATGTACAAAGACTTGAAGGAAAGTTTTTGGTGGCCCAAAATGAAGAATGATGTTGCCACATTTGTCAGTAAATGCCTTACGTGTGCAAAAGTGAAGGCTGAACATCAACGTCCCGGGGGAGAATTGCAGAAAATTTCCATCGCAGAATGGAAATGGGACCAAGTGACGATGGATTTTGTGGTCGGTCTTCCCCGAACTCCCAGCAGCAACGATGCTATTTGGGTGATTGTCGATCGATTGACGAAATCTGTGCACTTTTTAGCCATCAAACTTAGTTTTTCAATAGAGCAGCTAGCGGAACTGTATGTGGACAGATCGTTCGCTACCATGGGATTTCAAAATCGATCATCTCAGATCGTGATGATCGTTTCACTTCTAAATTTTGGAGGAGTGTACATCAAGCAATGGGTACAAAGCATAGTTTTAGTACCGCTTTTCAGCCTCAGACGGATGGACAGTCAGATAGGACCATTCAGATTCTAGAGGATATGTTACGAGTTTGCATGATGGACTTCAAGGGAACTTGGGATAAGAAGCTTCCTTTGATTGAATTCTCGTACAACAACAGTTTCCAAGCTTCGATTGGAATGGCTCCTTATGAAGCTCTCTATGGGAGAAGGTGTAGATCTCCAGTCCATTGGTACGAGACAAGAGAGAAAGAACTTGTGTCTACGGACTTTATTCGGAGGACCACTGAGGCCGTAAAACTTATACGTCAACGGATGGAAACTGCATTTAGTCGACAAAAGAGTTATGCCGACAAACGCAGAAGGCCTCTAGAATTCCAAGTAGGAGACTTGGTTTTCCTTAAGATTGCTCCATTCAAAGGAGTCATAAGATTCGGAATGAAAGGGAAATTAAGCCCAAGATACATAGGGCCATTCGAAATACTTGAAAGGGTCAGTAATGTGGCCTATAGATTGGCTTTGCCCCAAGAATTAGCATATGTGCACAATGTATTTCATGTGTCGATGCTAAAGAAATACATCCCGAATCCATCACACGTATTGAACCATGAACCAATTGAGGTTCACGAAGATCTGACTTATGAGAAAAAACCGGTTCGAATTTTGGCATGAGAAGAAAAGGTACTAAGGAACAAAGTTATACCTTTAGTTAAGGTACTATGGCGAAATCATGAGATTGAGGAAGCAACATGGGAACGTGAAGAGGATATGAAGAAAAGCCACCCAGAATTATTCTAATTTTCGAGGACGAAAATTTTGTAAGGAGGGTGGATTGTAGTAACCAAAAATTTCTACGGACTCATGATTTCCTTGTACATAAGAAATTTAAGTTTGTACTATGTGTTTATGTAATGTTTCATGAAAATTATGAGTATCAATGTGAAATTCATAATTTTATCAGTAAATGTTTGAGTTCTCATTTAATTAACTATGAGACTCAATAAGCAGTTTGCTTAGCCAAGCATGTGACCTTTGAGCAAAAAGGGAAGAAAAATTCTATGATTTTATGTTGATCAAAATTTGACTGAAAAAGTCAAAGGTTGACCAGAAAGGTCAAAGATCTGACTATACTGTAATATGATAAGCAGTATGAGAAATATACTGCAAAAACCGTCTTTACGGACAAGATAGTAAGAATAAGATTTAAAACCACCATAGAAAAATCAAGCACATTAATTAGGGTATCAAGGGCCAAATGGCTTCAAGTTATAAGAAAATTTGTATACAGTCCATTTTTACACAGATAAATTTTGGACTGCAGTTTAGTATAAAAATACTGTTATTAGTAGATAGTAGTATTGAAAATATCTGTGTTAGCATAAAAATGGACTGCATATTAAGAGACAAGCCAAACAAGGCCTTAGGATGATGACATCATATCACCATGGATTTATGACATCACTTTGATTTAAAAAATTGTGGAAAGAAATCAAATCTTTGCCACCTAGCACCCAAGATGGCGGGCCACATGGAGGGTATTTGTGCAAAATTTTGTGCAATTATTCTTGTTCCAAGGGTTTCTAAGCGAATTTTGGATTAAAAATAAATCCAAAATTAATTTAAATTTCACCTATAAATAGGTGAAAGGGGGGTGGACTTTGGTTTACAAAAATTGTGAAATCTAGCTAAACTATGCCAAAATTCTCTCTCAAAAACCGAGCATAAGGAGGAAAGGAGAAGTGAGAAAAAAAATTGAAAACCCAAGGGGGGAAAAGACCAAAGGGGAGGTCGGTTTTCTTGTTGAAACAACAAGCAAGGGTTGAAAAATTTTGGTACCCATTAGAGGGAGCAAGGCCGGTTGGAAGGAGACCAAGGGGGGGAAGTGAAAGTTAAAGCCAAACCTAGCCAAAGTTGGTGTTCAATTAAGGTAAATCTCCCTTGGCCCTAAACTTTTTAAATTGAGCTTCAATTTGAAATTTAGGTGTATTTCAAGTTGAATTTGTAAGAGCATAAGCTCAATTTAAATTATTGCCCAAGTTTAGAAATTTAGGTTTTTGTGCTTGATTAGGTTTAAGGGTGGTTTGATTTATGAACTTTGCATGGTTATATGCTTATGTTTGCTTGATTATTATGGTTTGCGTCCTAGATGTTTGATAATATTATATGTCCCCAAATATGTTAAGTATGATGAAGAATGTGCATGTTAGGTTGCTAGAAATTTATGGAATGGTTTGTGCAAACCTAAAACTCATGCAAACTCTAGTTGGTGCAAAATCACTAATAGTATGCATGGATATGATTGATGATGTGTTTAAGGAAACCTTACATTAGAAAAACATTGCATGACTGATCTTAGGCTCCCGGTGAAGCCGGTTGAGGTAGAGTGTGCGAACTAGGACGTAAAACGAATTTAAACATAAAAACTGCCAGTTCGGGTCAAACTGGCCAGTTTCTGGAAAACCAAGATTTGAGGCCCTTAGAGGCCGAATTTGGGAAAACTTAAAACATGAAAGTTGTAGAGAAGGGTTTTTCCTAGGGGACAACATTGACTGTTTTCCAAAATAAGGCACCAACAGCCTCGGTTTTTACAAAAATCCGAGACTGACCGTGCCCAGACTTCATGCACGGCCAGGTGAGCTCAACGGGGAAAATGAAGGGGTTAAATTCCGAACTGAGTTTTGTACAAAACATGAAAGTTGCAGAATTTCTTGAGATCTAAAACTTTCGTGAAGACAACTTTTTCAAATTCAGCCCAGATTTTTTAAATATAAATAGATTCCAAAAACTGTGCAGGAAACAGTAAATTCCTGCACAGGATTTTCTAAAACAGTGTAAGAAAAAGGGCATTCTTACACAAACACTGATAAATTAATTATGGAAACTGTCCCAATGGTAGTTCCAATACTTAATGACTTTTTCAAACCCCATTCTAAGAATCCCAAAATTTATCATAATTTTGTTCTTAGATAAAACATAATCAAAATAAACATGGCGGAATTTAACAAAAATGCGTAGCAGTTTCCAATCCCACAGTTTCACAGCTCTGCATTGCCACACTCCACCGTCTTGTATCATGTACTGCTATAAGTTTGCTTTCCTACAGCATAAACTTAAATTATAAGCTTTCGCTTAGTAAGCACAACCACTGATCCGCAAAACATTTCATATAACGTAATGCATGAATTCTTTATGCTTTCATTATGTTGTCTTATTTTAACATAATTCTAGGGCCCTTACATAACATAAGTGTACGTACCGTGGCGCGCTGCCATGGAGTGGTTGGGGCGGCCAGCCCTGTCCAACTCAAACCATGAACCAAACCCGACCTAGTGCGGGTCGATACGACACAAAGCAACTTGCTTGCCATTATATTTGAAAGTTTTTCTTTAACTTGTTCTTGCTTTAACTTAATGGAAAATCAATTCATATAGATAGTTTCTCACTTGAAACCAAATTTTTATTCTTACCGAGTAACTTATCATTAATGAGCATGCCTCGTGATGCCATAATATCAAAATATTCATCATATAAAAACTACATGCTATATCATTCATCATAAACATATCAACATAAACTTGGAAGCCATAAACGTATATCATACTCATATCTTTATGAACTTGAAAGCCGTAACATATATCATACTTATATCTTCTTGAACTATCATACTTATATCTTCTTGAACTTGAAAGCCATAGCATATATCATACTCATATTTTCTTGAACTTGAATACCATAACATATATCATACATATATCATCATGAACTTGAAACATACAACAACAACATTTTCGTTTATGCTGTAGGCGGAGTCGTACTTACCAGTTACTTTGCACCTTGAATTAAAATATTCCACTTAAACAGGTTGCTTTCCTGTTTTCAATAAAATCATAGGATAAGAATCATCCTATCATGTTATCATAACAATTCTAGTCACTAACTCACTAAAAACTCTAAAACTCAACCTCCTTGTGAATTTTAGTAAAACTCTAAAATTCTAAAAACTGGGTTTGAAACCAATTCATAGTGTTTGATCCTTTTCTTATAAATCTGTTTCAAATTTGAAAAAGTTTTCTTCATGAAAGTTGTAGATATTGAAGTTTCCTACAACTTTTGTTTAAACACAAAAGTCAATTCTATTCTTAACTTACTTGTTTTATCCTTTGAAAATTTTTCGACCATAATTACAATTTCATAACCTGGTCTCGGGTTTTTGTAAAAACAAGGATCTTAGAGGCCTTATTTTCAAAAACAGTCCACGTAGGCCCCTAGAATTTTCCTTTTCTACAACTTTATAGTTTTAACTTTTTTAAGATTCGGCTTTTAAGGGCCTCAAAATTGTGTTTCAGAAAAACTGTTCGGTTAGAAATTCTGATCAAGCATATCAAAACCTTAATGCATATAACTTCTAAAATTTAATTCATACTTATACTTATTGCACATACACTTAAATCTTAAATGAAGAACTAGAGGATAACAATTTTTACCTCAAGTTCCACAGATGAATTTCTCAAACTCAGGTTTTGAAATTTTCTTTACACTATTCTTACACCAAATCGAAAACTCCTCTCACTCTAGTTCTCTTTTCTCTGTCTTTTTTTTTTCCTCTCTTGGCGCGGCACCTAAGGGCAGAAACTAGAGAGTATGTGCAGTTGTGTGTGTTGGCTAACAAAATGCAATGAGAGAACCTTCACCTATTTATAGGTGAATCACTTATTCTTGAAATTGCTCACTAGCCCTTACAAGAACCATATTTGCTCCCAACCTCCTATGAGGTGGCCGGTCCTCCTTGTCCCTTTTTGCCAAGTAGCAAAGCAAGGGGAGCTTGCTCATCATGGCAAGGAACCTTGAGGTGTCCTCTTCCTAAGTTGGCCGGCCTTAGGTGGAGCCTTGAGCATGCTCTTGTTAACCATAAGCAAGGCTAACAAGCATACTAAGCAAGCCTAGGGAGCATGAGGTGTCAAGAGCTAAAGGAGTTCATCTTTTGCAATTTATGCATTGATCCCTAAGGCCAAAATATTTCCCCTTAATCCCTATGTGTTGGCCGGCCCTTCATATCCCAAATTGCCAAGCAAGCTTAGCTAGAGTGCTTGCTCATCAAGGCTACAAGCTTGAGGTGGCATTTCCTTGTGTTGGCCGGCCCTAGGGGTGAGGTGTGCAAGCCTTGGCTTGCCAAGGGAGCTAGGCTAAGAAGTCTAGATGGTTGATTCATCTAAGCTATGCCAAGGGATGTGTCTCTCCCTCATGTGACCGGTCATGGTGGTGGCTTTGGCAATACATAAGCTTGCCATGTGAGCAAGACTAGGGATGTTACTCACCAAGGCTATACCATGATGTGTTGCTTCCTTGTGGTGGCCGGCCTTTGGTGCCTAGGTGTGCAAGCCTTGGCTTGCCAAGGGTGCAAGGCTAGGAGGGTGGCTTATCCATGCTAGAAGCATGGGGTGTCTCATCCTCATGTGGCCGGCCATTGAGTGCCAAAAGGGACTACTTTGCTAATTGAACCATAACACAAAATCAACTAAGCAAATCAAAGTGCATAACCACTAAACTTGGGGCATGATTTGTAAATTTTTAATGACGCTTAAATTCTTCCAATTTGCATAATGCTCCTCAAAAACAAGATTCCTTACTTATAAGGCCATGATGTGGCCGGTTCCCTAGGCTATCCACATGGAACAATAGGATTGGTCCAAATTAGAATTTGGAATCATCCAATCCTAACTTATTTCTAAATTTCTAACTAGATTGACACGCCCCGACCTCCCCCCCCAAAGCCGGGTCGTGTCTTCTAAAAATCGTACTTAACTTAATTCTTATAGCCTTAAACTTACTGAAATTTCCAGAGTAAATTTTTTTTTTCTCTTTTAAACTTATACTTTAAATTCAAACTTAAACTTGACTTAATCTTATACTTATACTTATACATGAAATTTAACTTATCCTCATACATACTCAAAGGATCAACCACGTGAATGGGGATCGTTACATTACTTACTTAACTTACTTATTGATTCACATACTTTAAATTCATACTCATACTTGTATAGGTACATATTCGAGTACCGAGCTTTTAAACCTTATTTGAAAGCTATCATATGCAAACCGTGGACCAAACCCGACCTAGTGCGGATCGGTACGACACGAGGCAACTTGCTTGCCATCATACTTGAAAGTTTTTCCTTAACTTGTTCTTGAAAATAATTTCTTAAAAATAGTTTTCTTCTTAAAAACAATTCATTGCCCATACTATCACTTTATTATATCATAATATAACATAACACATTATACAAATATATTTTACAAAACATATTTTACATAACATAATTTTACAAAACTCGTGGCAGTGTCCATCCCACATTTCACAGTCTGTAGCACCAGCCCTCCACAGTCTTGCATCATGTATTACTGGTAGGTTACTTACCTACAGCATGAACGTAAGTAGTGAGCTTATGCCCAGTAAGCACAATATTCAATCCGCAAAACATTTTAATAAAAGAATGCATGAACCGATTATGCTTTCTTATGAATCAATATAGCTTTCTTATAATATCTTGATTCCGTTCCATTATATGTCATACATGTACTTACCGTGGTACATTGCTATGGAGTGGCTGGAGGCGACCAGTCCAATCCAACTCAAACCATAAACTAAACCATTTAAACCCGCCCTTGTGGCAAGTCGGTAACATTAGCTTGTCTTATCTTATTTTTACCTTGTGATTTAATATTCGTGTACATGCTTCGTGATGTCACGATAATAAAACATAATTCACCATAACACTATAACATGAATCATTGTAATATCATAACATAAACTATCATAACATCATTACATAATTCATCATAACCTCATAACATAAATCATCATAATATCATAACATCATAACATAAATCATAGCATCATAACATAAATCATAGCATAAACTTATCATAACATAAATCATAGCATAAACTTATCATAACATAAATCATAGCATAAACTTATCATAACATAACTTCATAGCATAACTTATTATAACATAAGCTTATCATACATAACTTCATAGCATTACTTAAACTTATCATATCATATGCATCATAATATAAACATATATAAATCATGTAAATCAATTCATGATTTCTTAAAAACATGCCATGCGACAAAAACGTTTTGTCCATGCTGTAGGCGGAGTTGTACTTACTGTTACTGCGTCTTGAATCAAAATTCCTCACTCAAACAGGTCGTTTTCCTGTTTCCAAGAAAATCATAGGATGAGTATCATCCTATCATAATAACATAATGATTCTAATTGCTAACTACAAATCCTAAATTTCAACTCCTTTTTGAAATTTAGTAAGAACTCTAATATTTTGAAAACCGGGTTTAAAACCAATTCATAAAATTTAGTTCTTTTCCCACAAATATAGTGCAGGGATTTTCTTACTTCCTGTACTGTTTTTATGATAAATCTTTATCTTAAATTCTGTTTAGAATCTGAGAAAACTTTCTTCATGAAAGTTGTAGATCTCGAAAAATACTATAACTTTGGTTTTTTACTCAAAACCCAGTTCTGTCCTTAACTTAATCATTTTTGAGGTTAAAACCTACTGGTCGTGCATACTGAGTCTGGCCTGCCCAGGAATTCTCAGTCTCGGAGTTTTATAAAAATAAAGGTCTTAAAGGCTTTATTTCCAAAAACTGTCCGCGTTAGTCCCTAGGATTTTCCCTTTTCTACAACTTTGTAGTTTTGACTTTTTCAAGATTCGGCGTCTAAAGGCCTCAAAATCTTGTTTTCCGAAAAACCGTTCAATTACAAACCCTAATCAAACGAAACAAAACCCTAGTGCATAAAACTTAACAAAATGAACTCATGCTCATACATATTGAACATACTCTTAAATCTTAACTAAAACTTGAATAAAGAACTAGAGGATAAAAAGATTTACCTCAAGTTCTACTGATGGAATTCTTAAATTAGGGTATTAAAATTTTCCCTCACATTTCTTACACTAAACCGAAAACTTTTCTCTAGTTTTCTTTTCTTTCTTTTCTCTCCTCTCTTTGTTCGGCACCTAAGGGCAGAAACTAGAGAGTATGTGCAGTTGTGTGTGTGTTGGCTAACAAAACACAATGAGAGAACCTTCACCTATTTATAGGTGAAGCATAAGTTTTGAAATTGTTTACTAGTCCTCACAAGAAAAGTAATTTCTTCTTGCACCCTATGTGGTGGCCGGCCATGCTTGCAACATTTGGCCAAGTAGCAAAGCTAGGGAAGCTTGCTAAGCAAGGCTAGGACCCTTGAGGTGTCCTTTTCCTAGGTTGGCCGGCCTTGGGTGGCACTTTGTGCTTGCTCTAGCTAACCAATAAGCAAGCCTAGCATGCTTACCAAGCAATGCTAGAAAGCATGAGGTGGTGGTTCATCATGGTTCCATGAACCAAGTATGCTAAGCTAGGGTGAACTTACTCACCTAAGCTATGGTGTGAGGTGTCAAGCTCTTAAGGTGGCTGGCCTTAGATGGGTTGATTCACCTAAGCTAGAAGCATGAGGTGTTTTCTTCTTGTGATGGCCGGCCCTAGGTGGCACCATTTGGTTGTTCTAGCTAACAAAGTAAGCAAAGCTAATGGCTTACTCATCAAGGCTAGGTTGCAATGTGTCTTTTCCTTGTGAGGCCAGCCATGTTTTGGGACATGTGGCTTGTTCTTGTTCACCAAGTAAGCCAAGCTAGAAGACTTACTCATCAAAGCTAGGGAATGAGGTGTTTCTTCCTTATGGTGGCCGGCCCTAGGTGATGTGTTGGCAATGTCTTAGCTAACCAAGTAAGCAAAGCTAAGAGCTTACTCACCAAGACTATGAACATGATGTGTCTTGCCCTTAAGGTGGCCGGTTCTTAGGTGTCTTAGGGTGATGACTTGACAAACCTTAGCTAGCCAAGTGAGCAAGGCTAGGAGGGTTGCTCACCAAAGCTAGTCCATGAGGTGTTTTCTTCATGTGATGGCCGACCCTAGGTGGTGAGGTGTGCTAGCCATTGCTAGCCAAATAAGCAAGGCTAGGAAGGTGTATTCATCAAGGCTAGTTGGTTGACTCATCAAAGCTACATACACACATGTCTCTTTCTTGTATTGGCCGGTCATAGGTGGTGAATTTTGGTTGGTCTAACTAGCCAAGTAAGCAAAGCTAGTATTGCTTAGTCATCAACCTAAAATCATGAGATGTCAAGTTCTAGTGAAACTTTAATTTTCACAATTGCATATTGGTTCTTAAGAGCAAACTCTTTGCTCATTGAACCACTAAGGTGGCCGGCCCTAGTACCTAGTACCATGTGGAAAAATCACACTTAGTCACACAAGCTAGTATGCTTAGTTACTAAACTTAGGACATGATTTGTAAACTTCTAATGATACTTAAAATCTTTTAATTTGCATAATACTTCTCAAAACAAGATCCCTTGCTCAAGAAGCCATGATGTGGCCGGTTCTCATGATGACACATGGAACAATGTGATTGGTTCTAGCTAGAGTTATCAAATTCAATCTTAACTTGTCTTCCTTGGTTTCCAACCAAACTAACTAAACTAGAATTGGATCATTGACTTAATTAAACTAAGAAACTTTACTTAAAAAGTCCTTGATTCAGAAATTTACATAATTGCTGATAAATCTACAATTTTTTTCCAAAATTGCACATTGGCCCCCAAAGGCAAAATATTTGCACTTTGGTCCCTGAAGGATAAAATATTTACACTTTAGTCCCTGAAGGACAAATATTTACACTTTGGCCCCTAAAGGTGGCCGGCTATGGTGGAGCCACTTGGCTTCCAATTCTTGCACAATTATCCTAAATAATGTGCTTGATTTTTCTAAAGTGGTCTTGAAACTTATTTTTGCTTATTTATTCGTAATGACAGTTTATCACAGTATAATTTCCACATTATTAATTACACTGCAATACAAAATACTATCTCAGTCAAATCTTAGATCAATCTAGTCAAACATTGACGACATAAAATCATAAATTCCTATTATGCCCTTTTTTTCAAAAGGTCTCATGCTTAACTAAGTAAACTACTATTGAGTCTCGTAGTTAATTTAAACGAGAACTCAAACATAAACTGATATTTAACTCATATCTTGAGTTTCATATCAACATATAAGCTTCAGACTTAGATTTTCCTTATATCTATGGAAATCAAAAGTTCATCAGAATTTCGGGTTATTACATTCTACCCCTCTTAAAAAAAAATTTTCGTCCTCGAAAATTTAGTGGTTCCAGTTCTAATGCTCCCAATTAATACTTTAATGGAATCATACCTCTTATAAGGAACCATAATCTTACTTTCATATCCTATCATACCCTCATACTTTCATACTTTCATAACTTTCGTACTATCATGCTATTATAACTTTCATACTTACATACTTTCATACTACATGTCATCATATCATCCTACTTTTATACTTACGTAACTTTCATACTTACGTACTTTCATACTACATGTCATCATATCATCCTACTTTCATACTTACGTAACTTTCATACTTACGTACTTTCATACTACATGTCATCATATCATCATACTTTCATACTTATATAACTTTCATCATACTTACTGCATACTTTCATCATACTTAATACTTACTTTCATCATACTTAATACTTACTTTCATCATACTTTCACTTTTAAACTGCATCATAAGAACTATTTACGTAAAAAGTTTAGCAAGTATTTCATATAACTTGCCACATTTGAGAAACACATCATATCATATCATATATTCAGTATACTTTCTGAAAATAGTTCCTTTCTTGAAACTTGATTTTATATTATCAAAATCTTTTACTTTTCATAATGGCCCCCATCTTGGAACTCGTCCCATTCTTGGAACTCATCCCTCAAGGATTCGGCCTATGGCCCCCATCTTGGAACTTGCTTCCTCAAGGATTTGGCCTATGGCTCCTATCTTGGAACCTTTACTTTTAATTACAGCCCCTATCTTGGAATTTCTTCCTCAAGGATTCGGCCATCTTACATAAAATGAGAGGGTTCTATTAAACATAAGATCTTTTATTCAAATATTTTATTTGAATTCTTTCAAAGCCAATCTTGGAAAATCATAATATTGTTCAAGTGATGCAGTAAAAGTATATTTATATCATATCAACTAGCTACTTGCTAGATGGTAAAAGCTTCTCTTCTTGCTTCTCACATTTCCTCCATAACATAAATGCATAATCATAGCTCTAAGGAGGGTCTAAAACTTCTCATCAGACTCATAGTCATAATCATAGCTCTAAGGGGAGTCTAAAACTTCTCATCAGACTCATAGTCATAATCATAGTCTACTAAATTATCGTTGATAACATCCAACTCATTTGTACATTGCCTATTTGCTACCTTAAAGCTAAGGCACCACTAAACTTTTTCCCGTATCTAATATTATTCTTATGGGGTAAAAGTTTTGGAAACATAAAACTTAACTTCCATGGTGTTGATCCAATTCCTTAGAATGAAAACTTTCTGGCTATCACCATACCAAGGTGAGGTATTAGGCATATCTAATCTCGAAGCCTATTCCTTTCTTATCATATCCTATCATGGAAACATCATAACTTATCGTATCATACTAGAGATTCATCATATCACATCATAAACTTAACTTATCCAAGGTATCCACCACACTTCCGCTGCGCAACTTTGATCCATCGTGTAGTCACTCCTTGGGTCTTTGTCGAAGATGCGTGGCTCCTCCTCCATTCCTTGGAATGCCAACGGAACCTCACGGTCTTCTTTAGTCACACCCGGGTTTAACACAACACCAGGTTCATGTCTTTATCATTATAATCTCATACAATTACTATACATAAAACAGAGTAAGAAAACAAACTTACAAAACTGTGGCGCTGGTGGCAGAACTGTGAAACTGGATGGCAGGAAAACTTTGGCTCTGATACCATTCTCTGACACGCCCCGACCTCCCCCCCCAAAGCCGGGTCGTGTCTTCTAAAAATCGTACTTAACTTAATTCTTATAGCCTTAAACTTACTGAAATTTCCAGAGTAAATTTTTTTTTTCTCTTTTAAACTTATACTTTAAATTCAAACTTAAACTTGACTTAATCTTATACTTATACTTATACATGAAATTTAACTTATCCTCATACATACTCAAAGGATCAACCACGTGAATGGGGATCGTTACATTACTTACTTAACTTACTTATTGATTCACATACTTTAAATTCATACTCATACTTGTATAGGTACATATTCGAGTACCGAGCTTTTAAACCTTATTTGAAAGCTATCATATGCAAACCGTGGACCAAACCCGACCTAGTGCGGATCGGTACGACACGAGGCAACTTGCTTGCCATCATACTTGAAAGTTTTTCCTTAACTTGTTCTTGAAAATAATTTCTTAAAAATAGTTTTCTTCTTAAAAACAATTCATTGCCCATACTATCACTTTATTATATCATAATATAACATAACACATTATACAAATATATTTTACAAAACATATTTTACATAACATAATTTTACAAAACTCGTGGCAGTGTCCATCCCACATTTCACAGTCTGTAGCACCAGCCCTCCACAGTCTTGCATCATGTATTACTGGTAGGTTACTTACCTACAGCATGAACGTAAGTAGTGAGCTTATGCCCAGTAAGCACAATATTCAATCCGCAAAACATTTTAATAAAAGAATGCATGAACCGATTATGCTTTCTTATGAATCAATATAGCTTTCTTATAATATCTTGATTCCGTTCCATTATATGTCATACATGTACTTACCGTGGTACATTGCTATGGAGTGGCTGGAGGCGACCAGTCCAATCCAACTCAAACCATAAACTAAACCATTTAAACCCGCCCTTGTGGCAAGTCGGTAACATTAGCTTGTCTTATCTTATTTTTACCTTGTGATTTAATATTCGTGTACATGCTTCGTGATGTCACGATAATAAAACATAATTCACCATAACACTATAACATGAATCATTGTAATATCATAACATAAACTATCATAACATCATTACATAATTCATCATAACCTCATAACATAAATCATCATAATATCATAACATCATAACATAAATCATAGCATCATAACATAAATCATAGCATAAACTTATCATAACATAAATCATAGCATAAACTTATCATAACATAAATCATAGCATAAACTTATCATAACATAACTTCATAGCATAACTTATTATAACATAAGCTTATCATACATAACTTCATAGCATTACTTAAACTTATCATATCATATGCATCATAATATAAACATATATAAATCATGTAAATCAATTCATGATTTCTTAAAAACATGCCATGCGACAAAAACGTTTTGTCCATGCTGTAGGCGGAGTTGTACTTACTGTTACTGCGTCTTGAATCAAAATTCCTCACTCAAACAGGTCGTTTTCCTGTTTCCAAGAAAATCATAGGATGAGTATCATCCTATCATAATAACATAATGATTCTAATTGCTAACTACAAATCCTAAATTTCAACTCCTTTTTGAAATTTAGTAAGAACTCTAATATTTTGAAAACCGGGTTTAAAACCAATTCATAAAATTTAGTTCTTTTCCCACAAATATAGTGCAGGGATTTTCTTACTTCCTGTACTGTTTTTATGATAAATCTTTATCTTAAATTCTGTTTAGAATCTGAGAAAACTTTCTTCATGAAAGTTGTAGATCTCGAAAAATACTATAACTTTGGTTTTTTACTCAAAACCCAGTTCTGTCCTTAACTTAATCATTTTTGAGGTTAAAACCTACTGGTCGTGCATACTGAGTCTGGCCTGCCCAGGAATTCTCAGTCTCGGAGTTTTATAAAAATAAAGGTCTTAAAGGCTTTATTTCCAAAAACTGTCCGCGTTAGTCCCTAGGATTTTCCCTTTTCTACAACTTTGTAGTTTTGACTTTTTCAAGATTCGGCGTCTAAAGGCCTCAAAATCTTGTTTTCCGAAAAACCGTTCAATTACAAACCCTAATCAAACGAAACAAAACCCTAGTGCATAAAACTTAACAAAATGAACTCATGCTCATACATATTGAACATACTCTTAAATCTTAACTAAAACTTGAATAAAGAACTAGAGGATAAAAAGATTTACCTCAAGTTCTACTGATGGAATTCTTAAATTAGGGTATTAAAATTTTCCCTCACATTTCTTACACTAAACCGAAAACTTTTCTCTAGTTTTCTTTTCTTTCTTTTCTCTCCTCTCTTTGCTCGGCACCTAAGGGCAGAAACTAGAGAGTATGTGCAGTTGTGTGTGTGTTGGCTAACAAAACACAATGAGAGAACCTTCACCTATTTATAGGTGAAGCATAAGTTTTGAAATTGTTTACTAGTCCTCACAAGAAAAGTAATTTCTTCTTGCACCCTATGTGGTGGCCGGCCATGCTTGCAACATTTGGCCAAGTAGCAAAGCTAGGGAAGCTTGCTAAGCAAGGCTAGGACCCTTGAGGTGTCCTTTTCCTAGGTTGGCCGGCCTTGGGTGGCACTTTGTGCTTGCTCTAGCTAACCAATAAGCAAGCCTAGCATGCTTACCAAGCAATGCTAGAAAGCATGAGGTGGTGGTTCATCATGGTTCCATGAACCAAGTATGCTAAGCTAGGGTGAACTTACTCACCTAAGCTATGGTGTGAGGTGTCAAGCTCTTAAGGTGGCTGGCCTTAGATGGGTTGATTCACCTAAGCTAGAAGCATGAGGTGTTTTCTTCTTGTGATGGCCGGCCCTAGGTGGCACCATTTGGTTGTTCTAGCTAACAAAGTAAGCAAAGCTAATGGCTTACTCATCAAGGCTAGGTTGCAATGTGTCTTTTCCTTGTGAGGCCAGCCATGTTTTGGGACATGTGGCTTGTTCTTGTTCACCAAGTAAGCCAAGCTAGAAGACTTACTCATCAAAGCTAGGGAATGAGGTGTTTCTTCCTTATGGTGGCCGGCCCTAGGTGATGTGTTGGCAATGTCTTAGCTAACCAAGTAAGCAAAGCTAAGAGCTTACTCACCAAGACTATGAACATGATGTGTCTTGCCCTTAAGGTGGCCGGTTCTTAGGTGTCTTAGGGTGATGACTTGACAAACCTTAGCTAGCCAAGTGAGCAAGGCTAGGAGGGTTGCTCACCAAAGCTAGTCCATGAGGTGTTTTCTTCATGTGATGGCCGGCCCTAGGTGGTGAGGTGTGCTAGCCATTGCTAGCCAAATAAGCAAGGCTAGGAAGGTGTATTCATCAAGGCTAGTTGGTTGACTCATCAAAGCTACATACACACATGTCTCTTTCTTGTATTGGCCGGTCATAGGTGGTGAATTTTGGTTGGTCTAACTAGCCAAGTAAGCAAAGCTAGTATTGCTTAGTCATCAACCTAAAATCATGAGATGTCAAGTTCTAGTGAAACTTTAATTTTCACAATTGCATATTGGTTCTTAAGAGCAAACTCTTTGCTCATTGAACCACTAAGGTGGCCGGCCCTAGTACCTAGTACCATGTGGAAAAATCACACTTAGTCACACAAGCTAGTATGCTTAGTTACTAAACTTAGGACATGATTTGTAAACTTCTAATGATACTTAAAATCTTTTAATTTGCATAATACTTCTCAAAACAAGATCCCTTGCTCAAGAAGCCATGATGTGGCCGGTTCTCATGATGACACATGGAACAATGTGATTGGTTCTAGCTAGAGTTATCAAATTCAATCTTAACTTGTCTTCCTTGGTTTCCAACCAAACTAACTAAACTAGAATTGGATCATTGACTTAATTAAACTAAGAAACTTTACTTAAAAAGTCCTTGATTCAGAAATTTACATAATTGCTGATAAATCTACAATTTTTTTCCAAAATTGCACATTGGCCCCCAAAGGCAAAATATTTGCACTTTGGTCCCTAAAGGATAAAATATTTACACTTTAGTCCCTGAAGGACAAATATTTACACTTTGGCCCCTAAAGGTGGCCGGCTATGGTGGAGCCACTTGGCTTCCAATTCTTGCACAATTATCCTAAATAATGTGCTTGATTTTTCTAAAGTGGTCTTGAAACTTATTTTTGCTTATTTATTCGTAATGACAGTTTATCATAGTATAATTTCCACATTATTAATTACACTGCAATACAAAATACTATCTCAGTCAAATCTTAGATCAATCTAGTCAAACATTGACGACATAAAATCATAAATTCCTATTATGCCCTTTTTTTCAAAAGGTCTCATGCTTAACTAAGTAAACTACTATTGAGTCTCGTAGTTAATTTAAACGAGAACTCAAACATAAACTGATATTTAACTCATATCTTGAGTTTCATATCAACATATAAGCTTCAGACTTAGATTTTCCTTATATCTATGGAAATCAAAAGTTCATCAGAATTTCGGGTTATTACATAGATTAACTAAACTTGTAATAGATCATTAGCTTAATTGAACTAGGAAATTTAACTTAAAAAGGCCATAGTTCAAAATTTTACATATCTGCTTATAGGTCCACAATTTTCTCCAAAATTACACATTGACCCCTATACATAAAATATTTGCATTTTGGTCCCTGTAAGATGACCGGTTTTGGCAATGACACTTGTCATCTTATTAAAAACGAAATGTCATACTATAAGACTTCGTTGACATATCTTCTAAATGCAGTTCATTTTCATATTAACATAGATTCTTAATTACTGTTTTAAACTGTAATAGTATACTGATACTGGACCATTGTCCAGAACTTATCTGAACTACATATAGGATTTTTCCTAAATTTAAGAATTACTAACATAAAATTATAAAGCATAAATTTACCCTTTTTGACAAAAGGTCTTAAACTTGCGTAACTATCTTATTGAATCTTTTAGCAAAAGATTCAACAACTTTTCATAGAAAACATATCATACATATAGCATAAACAAACTTTGATTCTTAACGAAAGGAATCATAAGTTTACAAATAGGTTGGTTATTACAATCTATCCCCCCTTAAAAATTTTCGTCCCCGAAAATCACTATAAGTAGGGATAGTTCTTTCTCATTTCTTCTTCTACTTCCCACGTTGCTTCTTCAATATTATGATTCTGCCATAACACTTTAACCATAGGAATGGTTTTGTTTCTTAAAACCTTTTCTTCCCGATCTAAAATCCGGATTGGCTTTTCTTCATAAGTCAAATCCGTTTGTACTTCAATTGGTTCTTGTCTTAGCACATGGGAAGGATCAGATACATACTTTTTTAACATTGAAACATGAAAAACATCATGTACAGACGCCAATGCTGGCGGCAAAGCAAGCTTATAAGCTACTTTCCCAATCCTTTCGAGGATTTCAAACGGACCTGTGTATCTTGGACTGAGCTTTCCCTTCTTACCAAACCTCATAATTCCCTTCATTGGAGCAATCTTGAGAAAAACCGAATCTTCAGTTTGGAATTCTAGAGGTCTTCGACGTTTATCAGCATAACTTTTCTGTCGACTGAATGCTATGTCGAGCCGTTGCTTGATCATCTTGATGTCTTCTGAGGTTTTTCTGATGAAATCCGTAGTTTGAAGTTGCTTCTGTCCAACTTCTTGCCAATGGATGGGAGATCGACATTTTCTTCCATATAGCGCTTCAAATGGAGCCATACCAATTGAAGCGTGATAGCCATTATTATACGAAAACTCAATCAAGGGTAGCTTTTGATCCCAGTTTCCTTTGAAATCCAGAACACAAAATCTCAACATATCTTCTAATGTCTAGATAGTGTGTTCCGATTGTCCATCTGTCTGAGGGTGAAAAGCAGTACTGAATTTCAACCTTGATCCCATAGCTGAATGAACACTTTTCCAAAATCGCAAAGTAAAACGCCCATCTCGATCCGAAATAATGGACTTTGGAATTCCATGCAACCTAACAATCTGAGATACATAAATTCCAACTAATTTCTCAACTGAAAAGGTGGCTTTAATAGCAATGAAATGGGCTGATTTGGTTAATCTATCTACAATCACCCAAATCATATCATTTCCACCTGCGGTCCTGGGTAGTCCAACTACGAAATCCATGGTGATTTGTTCCCATTTCCATTCTGGGAGTTCTATCTTTTGAAGATCTCCGCCAGGTTGTCGGTGTTCAGCCTTAATTTTGTAATAACCCGAATTTTTATGACTCTAGATTTCCTTTAAATGAGGAAAACTTAAGTCTAGCTCATGTTTGGAATAGAATATCGGTATAAGTTTGAGTTCTCAGTTAATTAGCTACGAGACTCAACGATAGATTACTTAGCCTAGTATAAGGCATTTTAAGGAAAATGGCGTGATAAAATTTCATGATTCCATGTTGGTCAAAGTTTGACCAAGAAAGTCAAAGTTGACCAAAAAGTCAAAGGTATGACTATACAGTAATGGGATAAGCAGTATGAGAAATATACTGCGAAAATTATCTTTTTGGACAAAATAACAAGAATAAGCTATGAGACCACCCTAGAAAAATCAAGCACGATTTTTAGGACATGAAGGACTAAATGGTTTCAAGTCCTAAGAAAATTCTATACGCAGTCCAATTTTATTCAAAGGAATTATGGACTGTAGTCCAGTATAATAGTACTGTTTTGGTGAAAAACAGTATTAGTATTGATTAAGTTAGTAAGGAAATGGACTGCATCTCTATATTTAGGGATTTTTGGAAATTAAGTGGACCATTATGTATGGAATTGAAGCCAAGTGGCTCCACCTTAGTCGCCACCTAACAGGGGCTAAAATGTAAATATTTTGTCCTTAGGGGCTAAAGTGTAATTTTTGAAAAATATGATGTAAGCATGAGGTAAGCATGATGATGTCATCAAAGTGATGTAAGCAAGTGATGTCATCAAGATGATGTCATCAAGATGATGTAAGCATAGGTTGCTTGGTGAACAAGGCAAACAAAGCTTGTTGAACAAGCCAATTTTTGGTTCACAACCAATGGCTTGGCCGGCCATTCCATGAATAAGGAAGGGAAATTATGTAATGATGATGCAAGCAAGATGATGTCATCATGGTGATGTCATAAGATGAGGTAAGCAAGAGTTACTTGGCGACTAAGTAAACTTGGTGAACAAGCAAGCTTGTTGGACAAGCTATCTTTGACTCACCTTCCCTTGCATGGCCGGCCACCTTAAGGAGCAAAGAGCAAATATTTTTGGTTCATTAAGGACTCTTAAACAAATTCAAGAAGAATTTTGGAGCTAAAAATAATTATGGGAAGTTGGAAATTTCCACTATAAATAGGGAAAGTTAGAGAACTTTCCAAACTTTAGTTCCATTCCAAGTCTTTCTTTTCTCCTCTCCCTTCCATTAAAACCGAACCCCAAGTGAGAGAGAACACCATGTGGTGGTCGGATTTCTTGAGAAGAAAGAAAGAAGAAGAAAAATTTTGGAAACCCACCAATCAAGGAGTTAAGGTAATTGTAATCTTTTTAAACCCCTTTAGTTCTTCAATTAGGTTTTGATTCAAGTTTTTGTGTATTTTCTTATGGGTATGGCCGAAATATTGGAACCCTACCAAGCTAAGGGTGACTGAAAATTTGGAACTCCATCTAGCCATGAGAGGCCGGTTGTGGTATAGAAAACAAGGGGGAAAAGTTTATATCCAAACCAAGCATCAACTCTTGAGTTGATTAAGGTAATTTCTTTGGTACCCTAAGCCTTTCTTTTTAAGTTGCAATTGGAAATTTAAGTGTATTTAAAGCTTGGATTGTAAGAGCTTAAGCTCATTTATTTTCATGCAAAAGTTTAGTTTGTGCTTGATTTAGGTTTTAAGGGTGGTTTGATGTTTAATTTTGTTATGAGCTTTAATTTTATGCTTATGTTTGATTTAATGCTAGGGTGCATGCTAGATGTGAATGGTTGTGTGTCCCCTGATTTTCTTGGTCCAAAATCTGCCCTAGGCAGTGCATGCTTGGCTGCTAGCTTAAGGGTGAATGATTGATGCTTGTTTGAATGAGATGCAAAAGTTAGAACCTTGCAAACCTAGGATTAGAGCTTTTTGGGTTTGGTTTGCATGGACCCGTTCGAGCTGCATGATTGTTCATGTGGGACGATAGAATATGCTGCATGCTTGCTATCTAGGCTCCCGCGTGTTCGGTTGAGGTAGTTTGCGCGAAATAGGACGTAAACCGGACTTAACAACCGAAACTGCCAATTCGGATTCCAAACTGGCCAGTTTCGGGAAAGTGGAAATTTAAGGCTTTTAGAGGCCGAACTGGGTGAAACGTAAAACATGAAAGTTGTTCAGAAGGGTTTTTCCTAGGGAGCAACGCGGACAGTTCCCCAAATTGAGGCTCCAATGGCCTCTGTTTTTACAGAAAACCGAGACTAGTCTGCCCAGACCTAGTTTACACGACCAGTCAGATTCAAATTAAAACTGACAAGAATACAAGCAGAACTGGATTTTTCGCAAAACATGAAAGTTTTAGGATTTTCTGAGAGCTAGAACTTTCGTGAAGACAACTTTTCCAAAATCGGAATGGATCTTTAAACTGACACGGTTTTATAAAGACTGTGTAGGGAACAGGAAATTCCTGCACAGGATTTTCTAAAAACAGTTCGGAAAAATTGTATCTTTCCCCAAAACCACTGTTTTGACTAGGGAAACTGTTCCAAAGGCAGTTTCCAGCCCTAAATAATTTTACAAAAACCTATTTCAAAAATATGAATTTTATGAATTAAGTAAAAGATTTTTTGAGGTTAATTTACCAAAGTTTCCAAAGAAATGGAAAATGGATTTTTTAACCAAATTGGGTAAGCAAGATGATTATGGGTAATAACCAGAAGGATATCCAAGTTACTGGACGGGGTCCAAAGCCCAAGGTTGACTTAGGATAATTGAACTAAGTTTGGTTACCTCAAGGGTTACTCAAGGTAACCCAACAAGGTGTTAAGATTGGATTTGGATCTAAACCCAAAAGATTATGGATAGATAACCAGGCATAGGCCAAGGTTAGGATGATAACCTAACCCTATTCATGTATGATTGGGATTAATACCCAAGGTTACCTTATGTAACCAAGTAAACTATCATGAGTATAAGGGGGGGGACATATAACTAAGATTATGAATGGGTGTTGGTTAGGTCACCAGCATCTTAAGGTTATAATTATGAAGCCTTATACTATGTCCTTTGACATAACAGGAGATAGCCTGTTGTTGTGCCTCAGCTTGGAGTCGCACGAAATAGGACACAGCTAACCAAGTAAGTACAACTCCGCCTACAGCATAGGCCCTTTGTTGTTACTTGCCTAATGTGATGGTATGTTATGGCATGTGATGATATGTTATGGCGTGTAATGTTATGGTATGTTATGTCATGTGATATTATGGTATGATATGTTATGGTATGTATGGCATGTCATGGTATGTTATGAATGAGGTTATGCTATGTTATATGTTGTAATATTGTGACATCATGAAGCATGTTCACTAATGTTAAACCACCTGGTAAGAACAAAACGAGTAAGATGTTGTGTCGTACCGACTTGCCACAAGGCAGGTTTAAATGGTATGGTTCATGGTTTGAGTTGGATTGGATGGCTACCTAAACTACTCCATGTTAAACTTTGTGTTTCATGGTTTGAGTTAAAACGGACTGCCGCCTTCAACCATTCCTTGGCTATGTACCACGGTACGAGCACACATGATAAGTAAAAGAATAGAACTAAGCTAAGTTATGAATCCATATTTGATTCATAAGAGGTCATAATTGGTTCATGCATAATGATATGTATTTTGCGTCGCGGATGTAACAGTTGTACTTGCTGAGCGAAAGCTCACGTCTTACGTCTATGCTGTAGGTAAGCAACCTGCCAGCAATCTCTGATGCAATACTGTGGAAGGCTGGTGCTGCGGACTGTGATATGTGGGATGGACACTGCCACGGATTTAAAAAAAAAATATATACTCTATAAAATATGTTGTAATGAAAAAGGGTTTTCATATTTTCATGATGTTTTAAGTATGAATGACAAAGTTTATGTATGTATGACAAGCAAGTTGCCTCTTGTGGTACCAATCCGCATAAAGTCGGGTTTGGTCTACAATTTGATTTCGATGGCCTTCAAGGAGGGTTTGAAAGTTCGGTACTCGAGTAAGTGCCTATCAGTAAGTATGAGTTAGAGGATGAAGTTCAAGTTGAAAGTTTTAAAATAAAGTTTAAAAGAAAAAAAAAAAAATTTCCCCCCAAATTTTCCGCAAGTTTAAGTTCAGTATGTAAGTAAGGTGACGACCCGGCGTGGGAAGTCGGGGCGTTACAAATTTTCTGACAAGTTAGGCATTTTGACACAAATTCAGCAATTTCTCTTTTCATGTTTGGCCACCAAAAATTCACTTTGAGGTCCTTGTACATCTTAGTAGCTCCAGGGTGAACTGAGTATGGCGTTTCATGTGCTTCCGACATGATTTGTTTCCTAAGAAATTCAACGTTAGGAACACAAATCCTTCCTTTGAAGAGAATTAGTCCATTTGTAGATGTCTTAAATTCCTTATCTTCTCCACCAAGAAGTTGAATCTTTAGCAGAAAGGAATCTTTTTCTTGATAACACTTAATGGATTCTAGGAGATTGGACTGAAGAGTCAAAGCAGCCAATTTCCCGATTAACATTTCCAATTTGAAATCAGAAATTTCCTTTTGGAGGGGTTTGGACATCATTTCAAGAGACATGAGCATACCAGATGACTTCCTGCTCAGCGCATCTGCCACCTTATTTGCTTTTCCATGGTGGTAAAGGATTTCACAATCATAATCATTTACGAGTTCAAGCCATCGACGTTGCCTCATATTGAGTGCAACGACCCACCTAGCACAGGCCGTTACCATACTTGCATATATATCGACCCTTTGTAATAACTTAATTACATGAAAAATAGCAGAAATTTTTTTTTTATACTGTGCTAGCTCGCACATACTGTAACTAAAAGAATGATATACAAATATCATATCATATACTTAGAAAGAACTAAACGCGTAGCGGCATCTTTTCCCACATTTCACAGTTCGCCCTGCCATGCTCCTCCATCTTGTATCAGCAACTGCTTGTAGGTTACTTACCTACAGCATAGCCGTAAGACAGTGAGCTTTCGCTCAGCAAGTACAACTAACTATACCGCGAAAATACAAACATGGCCTAACCTTAAACATTCCAACTTAACTTACCATAGCATATCGTACATATCATAACTTCATTCATCATAGCCTAACATACATATCATAATGCATGACCCATTTATGCTCGTATTATGCTCAATTCGTTCTTAACTTACATTCATACTTATCTTACTTATGGGCCCCTTATTTGAGTGTATGTACCGGGCGCGCGACTATGGAGTGGTTGGGGCGGCCAGACCATTTCCAACTCAAACCATAGTCCAACCCGACCTAATGCGGGTCGGTACAACACAGGCGACTTGCTCGCCATCTTACTTTCTTTTCATCTTGTCATGTCATACTTGATCTTATTATTCTTATAAGATTTCGTGAACATGCTTCGTGTTCTCATACATACATGCTTCATGTCTTAATAAACATAACATTTATTATGAACTTACCTTGACTTATCATACTTCATAACTTAGCATACAACATAGAATTAACATGGCATATAGCATAGCATAACAATAACATAGCATTACAACAACAACATAACATACAATAAGGCATACACCCCTAGCATACATCTAACAATAACATACTTGGGCAAGTACCACAACAAAGCCTATGCTGTAGGCGGTGGTTGTACTTACCTCTCTCGCTATGTCTCACGTAATGCTGCTCCTCTTCCGAGTACAGCTGCAGGTTACTTCCTGTTTGATGAAGGACACAGTCTAGTTAAACTCGTGAAATGTTGGTGATCTAACCAACATGCTTACATGATCCTGGTTGTATGTCCCTTTGTGCATGAAATCTTACTTGGTTACACTTAGTAACCCTATGGTTATCAATTTGTTTCTTTAAAAGGTTACATTGGGTAACCTTATATGCTAAACCACAACATACCATTAGGGTTAAATTATCTTCCAACCTTAGGCTTCTTCTTTAATCCACAACTAACGGGTTATGTCCATTAACCCTTTATCTTAATTCAATGGGTATCCTTTAGGGTTACATTAGATAACCCTTAAGGTTAACTAAGTCAACATTGTTAGTCAACCAAAGTCAACTATGGTCAACTACGGTCAACTATGGTCAACCCCCCCTATGGGTCAACCTTTGGGCCTTGGGCTCGACCCAGTAACTCGGGTATCCTTCCCGGTTACCATGTGTAATCGCTTTACTTACTAAACTTTAGCTTGAAAATCTTATTTTTCCTTAACTTGGAAAATTTGGGGAAATTAATCCCAAAACTCTTTACTTGACTTGTAAAAAATCCATATTCTTAAAATGGGGTTTTGTAAAGTCATTTGAGGCTGAAAACTGTCATTGGAACAGTCTCCATCGTCAAAATAGTGAAAATTAGAAAAATATAGTTTTTCTGAAACAGTTTTTAGAAAATCCTGTGCAGAAATTTCCTGTTTCCTGCACCGACTTCAGAAAACCATGTCAGTTTAAAAATCCATTCATAATTTGAAAGAGTTGTCTTCACAAAAGTTGTAGCTCTCGAAAAATCCTAAAACTTTCATGTTTTACGAAAAATCCATTTCCGCTTGTATCCTTGTCAGTTTTCATTTGAATCTGGCTGGTCGTGTAAACTAGGTCTGGGCAGACTAGTCTCGGATTTTTATAGAAACGGAGGCCATTGGAGCCTCATTTCGAGAAACCGTCCATGCCAGCCCCTAGGAAAAACTCTTCTGAACAACTTTCATGTTTTGCGTTTCACCCAAATCGGCCTCTAAAGGCCTTAAATTTCCACTTTCCCGAAACTGGCCAGTTTTGAATCCGAACTGGCAGTTTCGGTTGTTAAGTCCAGTTTACGTCCTATTCCACAAAGTCTAACTCGACCGAACACGCGGGAGCCTAAATAGCATACAAGCAGCGTATTCTAACGTCCCACATGAACCATCATGTATCTCTAACGTCTCCATGCAAACCAAAACAGATCTGCCCTAACCTAGGGTTTGCATGATCTAGGTTTGCATCACATTCCATTCATCCATCTCATGCCATTCTTGGCTAGCACTAGCAACCTAGCATAATTGCCACAACCGGCTTGCACAAACAGGGCACATACCAACCATCTAATCATGCAAAAATCCTAGCATGCAGGCATGCATAAACATATAGCAAGCAAAGCATAAATAAAGCCATAGCCAAACCACCCTTAAAATCCTAATCAAGCACCATACCTAGTTCTAGGGCAATTGAAATAAGAGCTTGAGCTTATGCTCTTACAAACTTTTGACTTGAAATACAAATAAATTTCCAAATGAAATCAAATGGAAAAAGGTTAGGGTTTATGGGAGATTTTACCTTGGTTAACCCTAGAAATGGGTTAGGGTTGGTGGATCCAAATTTCTCCCTCCCTTGGCTCTTCCTTTCCCACGGTTTTGCCCTCCAATTGGGCACCAAAATTTTTCACCTCACTTGGTGATTGTTTAAGCCAAAACCGAGCACTCTCCCTCCTATTTCTCTCCAATTTTTCCTTCCCCTTTTTTGGCTCACCCATGGCCGAACTCACCTTCACCTAGGAGCACCAAAATTTCTTTTGGTTGCTTGGTTGGTGATTTCTCATCACTCTTGGCCACTAACCAATTTTTCCGCTAAAATTTTCTCTTCCTTTTCTTCTTTCCCACACTCGGCCACAACTAGAAAAATGGGTCTCCACTATTTTTCTCAACTTCCTCTTGGTTCCTAGCTTGAAAATCCGAATACCCCTTAGCCTAATCTCCCTTGGAGTTTCAAATTTTTTTTCTTCTCTCTTTCTCTCTTCCAAGGCTGCGGATTTTTCTGATGAAAAATGGCAAGAGTTTGGCTATCTTTCTCAAATTTTCAGCCCCAAAAATCTGCCCATCTCATGGGTATTTATAGGCAATTGAAATTTTGCCAAAATCCCAAAACAATCCCTTGAAAATTAAAATTCACACTTTTGGCATGCAAGGTGGCCGGCTGTCAACTTGGAGAGCAAGGCAAGATGACCTCATCTTGGTGACATCATCTAGGTGACATCACATGCTTACATCACCAAATTTCCAAAATTTGCACTTTGGCCCCAAAAGTTAAGGTGGCCGGCCATGTCATCATGTTCTAGAGAGTTCTTGGATTTCTTTCCAAGCTTATTTAATCCAATTATGATGTCATAAATTGAGGATAGGATGATGTCATCCACATTAAGCCCTGTTTGGCTTTTCCTCAATATTCAGTCCATTTTTCCGCTACACAGATATTTCTAATATTATGTTTGCTTAAATACAGTATTTTTATACTGTACCATAGTCCAAAATTCATCTGTGTAAAAACGGACAGTATAACTTTTTTTTTTTTTTCTAATTTTTCAAGTCCTTTTTGCCCTTGATCTATACTAGGTGTGCTTGATTTTCTAAGGTGGTTTTAAAGCCTATTTGAGCAATCTTGCCCATTATATCGAGCTTTACAGTATCTTTTTCATACTGCATCATGTAATACTGTAAAGTCAATCCGTTGACCGCTCTCGGTCAAACATTGACTTTTTTGGTCAAATTTGACTTTTTCGGTCAAACTTTGACTTTTCCGGAATTACGTACGTTTTCATCCTTTTCGACTTAAAAGGGCGTTTGCTAACCTTAGCAACTTATTTTGAGTCTTATTAAGCCATAAGATCTCATAAAAAGTGTGAAAAACTTTTAACTGAGTTTTTCCGTAAATACCTCCATGGCATGCATATAATTCCTTTTGCAAAGGAAACAGTGACATAGAAATTCTAGGTATTACAATCTACCCCCCTTAAAAATTTTCGTCCTCGAAAATTAGGATAACCTGGGGTAGTTCATTCTCATCTCATCTTCTAAGTTCCAGGTTGTCTCTTCAACCTTGTGGTTTTCACCGTAAAACCTTAATCAGGGAAATGATTTTATTATAAAACCTTAACCATAGGAATAATTCTATTCCTTAAGACCCTTTTCTTCCCGATCCAAGATTTGAACTAGTTTCTCTTCATAAGTCAAATCCATTTGAACCTCGACTAGTTCTTGTCTAAATACATGGGAAGAATCTGGTATACACTTCTTTTAGCATCTTCATGTGAACAACGTTATACATTGATGCTAATTCTAGCGATAGAGCAACTCATAAGCTATCTTTGTAATCCTTTCAAGGATTTGAACCAGTCCTATATATATTAGGACTAAATTTCCTTCTTCACTAAACCTCATGGTTCCTTTCTTTAGGAACAATCTTAATAAACACAGCGTTTCCAACTTGGAATTTCTAGAAGCTGTCTACATTATCGTCATAACTTTTCTGTCTGTT
This sequence comes from Ficus hirta, assembly GCA_038430175.1. Lineage (NCBI taxonomy): Eukaryota > Viridiplantae > Streptophyta > Magnoliopsida > Rosales > Moraceae > Ficus > Ficus hirta. The sequence goes on along the minus strand of CM076585.1, from coordinate 16,867,975 downwards.
AAAAGTTATGTCGAGTCCCTATTTAATCCTTTTGGATATTTTCCACGATCTTCTTGACGAAATCTGTTGTTTGAAGTTGTTTCTATCCAACTTCCTGCCATTGAATAGGAGATCAACATTCCCTTCCATGGAATGCTTCAAATGGGACCATACCAATTGAAGGCTGATAGCTTGTTATCAGACAAAAATTCAACCCATGTCAGCTTTTATTCCTAATTTCTTTAAAATCCAAGACACATAATCTTAGCACATCTACTAGTGTCTGGAAGGTTTGTGCTAACTGTCCATCCATTTGGGGTGGATTACCGTCCTAACCCTTAATTTCAATCTCATGGCATCATAATCACTTGTCCAAAATTGAGAAGTGAAACATCTTCCACGATCCAAATTGATTGATTTTGACATTCCATGTAGTCTCGCAATCCGAGATATGTAAGTTTACTGTCAATTTTCTACTGAAAAAGTGACCTTAAGCAAAATGAAGTGGGCTGATTTGGTTATTCCATCCATAATAACCCAAATCGGACCATTCCCACTTACAATCCTAGGCAGCCCCACCATGAAATTCATGGTAGTTTGCTCCCATTTCCATTCTGGAAGCTCCGCAATTGTTCGTGAAGTCAGACTTTTCCTCGTCGTATGAGCTGAACATTTTACAATGTCGTTAGAAATCGTACGTAGCATCGTAAAAACCTAAGAAATCCATTTCTAAGATCGCATCGAAATTCTAAAGCTTGATTGCGATGAGATCTACACGTAGTTCTTTGCCGTACATACTTATAGAAATATTTCGAATCCAAACATTGGATTACAAAATCTCTCCAAAAGGCAAAGAAATTCCTAAAAGATTATATAAAACTATCTACACTACTTCCTAATTTCTGGGCAAACTCTATAAATACAATAAGTGAGTAGCACCAAAATTATACAATACGATAACGTCATATGTGGCGATAAGAATCTATCTTGTCACCCCATGCGAAGTCCCAGCTTCGGCATTTCCGTTAGTGTAGGCATAAATTTTGGCTTGGGGTTCAGGAACCTCCAATCTTCCTTGCGTAATTGAGGGTCCTTCGAGCCTTGCCTGCACTGCATGTAACTGACGGCCAGCATTTCGATTGGGATACTGAGGGTTATGGCTCTGGTTGTTCTGAGGGCAACTTCGTGCATAATGCCCTTTCTTGCCACAAAGGTAGCAAGCATTCGATCCCATCTTACACCCTCCTGGATGCTTTCTCCCGCACTTTGCACACATCGGGTAGTCATTGCTAGTATCTTCATTCCCTCGATTGTTCTTCTTCTGAGGGAAGTTCCAGGTTTGACCTTGGCCAGTAAAACTCATTTTCCTTTTTGTTCCTCCCAAATTGTTTGGAACCTTGTGTAGGGTTACTAACTTGGCCTTTTGGTTGCAACTCTGAACCTTGCTTAGGCTGTGTTGTCTTTATAACAGCTTTCTCCTCCTTCCTAACCTTAAAAATTTTGGCCCTTGCCTCCCTATCCTGGTTAATCCAATACTCCGCTCTTATCGCCCGACTTACACAGTCGGATACCAAGGTAGGCGGGCTGCTGCCAGCACTTACTTGCTTGGCAACATCGATCCTAAACATCTTCATTCGCCTATATCGCTCATACAGTAAATCCTCCCGTACTGGTGGCAAGTTCATTGGCACTCTAGCAGGTGCCATCGGAATCTCAGCATTCCGAAGAACTTCAGGCTGGACCTCTGGTTGAACATTCGGTACCGGAGGTACTAGTGGGGGTACTTGAGGTGGAATCTCGTCAACTTGGGGTCTTTGGTTCATGCGACCTAGTTGTTCCTAAAGCCTATTCGTCTCTTGTTGCTGTTCAAGCAACTGCCGTTGCAAATCAGCTGTAACAGTCGTCAAATCTGGCTCGGGCGGGTTAACAGGTATCGCTTTATGCTGCCATACCATCTTCTAAATCCCTATCATAAGAAAAGATATTATCATACTGTTAATATCCCTTCTTTCATTTATGACTTATCATATCATATCGTACTCATTATACATCTTAGTATAATCGTACCTTATCACACATCTAATCATACTTATCATACCATAACTCAATGGTATTATCGTATCATAACCGATACTCATCATAACATAATAGTATCATCTTGATACGTAACATGCTTATCATAGCATGACTTCCTTATTCACAACATACCTCCTAACTCCTATCTCATACTTGAATTGTCTTTTTGCATACCTACAAAAAGCACATCCTATTACGATGTCATATCATATCCATCGTACTATACATACATAGTCAACATTGTGATAGAAGTGTCTACTACTTTACCATCTCATATTCATACTGTCCTATCGTTAATAGAATAATCTAATGGAAGTCGATCCTACATCTTTTGGTTTGATCGAGTCTTCGGAAGAAACGTTGGAGTTTGCACTCAGACCTGCATTGTTGAATAAGATCTCGTCCCGGTCGTTCTTAGCACCTGAGTCAACTTCTGCCTTCTGTGGCAGTATCTCTTGCCGTGAAGTTGCTGGCGTCGAGTCCTCCGTAAGCATCAGTCCTGCTTCGTGCAGTAGTTCCCTTGTTTCTAGTGTTGTTAACAACGCTCATCAATCGTCCATCATATTTCCTATTGTCATTCCAGCCATAACCGTTGGAACGAATCGTCTAATCCTCGGGAGGTAAACCTTCCCGACTTACTTAATATGCCTATACTCTCGGCGGTCCAGGTCCTGCGGAATATGAGGTAACCTTACCTTCTGAAATCCCTGGCAGTAATGACCTATGGACTCGTGAGGGTAAGCGTGCCCATCTACTACGTAACTAAACTGTCATACGTAGAATGCATATCGGCGTGTAACATTCTAGCTCCTTTATCTGGTACGAATCCTCATCGTACACTTAACATACCTAGAAATCTTGGCCCTACATGCCTAGGCATCATTTTCTTGCTTAGCATCCTTTATCGTAATCTAGGTCCGCTGCTAAGCATCTGCTGACTGATCGAATTCATCGATGAACTTTAATGCAGCATCTATGGAATATCCTTTCCATCTCGTACCGCTTCATACTGTCTCATATTTCTTCATTTTGCTTCCTATCATCTCATACCCCTATGGCGATAATAACACTGTCCGTCACGGGTCATTGAATAACATAAATTGCAGCCTGTGAACCGACACCGCTGCGTCCCGATCTTCATCGACCCGATCAAGATCCCTTAATGTCGCATCTATCTCATCATAAGCGTAAAATATAAACTTAACTTACAATGATGGTGGCGATGGCAGGCAGACTGTGAAATTATATCACAGGAAACCTCTCTGATACCAACTCTGTAACGACCCGCCTAGCACAGGCCGTTACCATACTTGCATATATATTGGCCCTTTGTAATAACTTAATTACATGAAAAATAGCAGAAATTTTTTTTTAATACTATGCTAACTCGCACATACTGTAACAAAAAGATTGATATACAAATATCATATCATATACTTAGAAAGAACTAAACGCGTAGCGGCATCTTTTCCCACATTTCACAGTTCACCCCGCCATGCTCCTTCATCTTGTATCAGCAACTGCTTGCAGGTTACTTACCTACAGCATAGCCGTAAGACAGTGAGCTTTTGCTCAGCAAGTACAACTAACTATACCGCGACAATACAAACATGGCCTAACCTTAAACATTCCAACTTAAATTACCATAGCATATCGTACATATCATAACTTCATTCATCATAGCCTAACATACACATCATAATGCATGACCCATTTATGCTCGTATTATGCTCAATTCGTTCTTAACTTACATTCATACTTATCTTACTTATGGGCCCCTTACTTGAGTGTATGTACCGGGCGCGCGACTATGGAGTGGTTGGGGCGGCCAGACCATTTCCAACTCAAACCATAGTCCAACCCGACCTAATGCGGGTCGGTACAACACAGGCGACTTGCTCGCCATCTTACTTTCTTTTCATCTTGTCATGTCATACTTGATCTTATTATTCTTATAAGATTTCGTGAACATGCTTCGTCTTCTCATACATACATGCTTCATGTCTTAATAAATATAACATTCATTATGAACTTACCTTGACTTATCATACTTCATAACTTAGCATACAACATAGAATTAACATGGCATATAGCATAGCATAACAATAACATAGCATTACAACAACAACATAACATACAATAAGGCATACACCCCTAGCATACATCTAACAATAACATACTTGGGCAAGTACCACAACAAAGCCTATGCTATACGCGATGGTTGTACTTACCTCTCTCGCTATGTCCCACGTAATGCTGCTCCTCTTCCGAGTACAGCTGCAGGTTACTTCCTGTTTGATGAAGGACACAATCTAGTTAAACTCGTGAAATGTTGGTGATCTAACCAACATGCTTACATGATCCTGGTTGTATGTCCCTTTGTGTATAAAATCTTACTTGGTTACACTTAGGAACCCTATGGTTATGAATTTGTTTCTTTAAAAGGTTACATTGGGTAACCTTATATGCTAAACCACAACATACCATTAGGGTTAAATCATCTTCCAACCTTAGGCTTCTTCTTTAATCCACAACTAACGGGTTATGTCCATTAACCCTTTATCTTAATTCAATGGGTATCCTTTAGGGTTACATTAGATAACCCTTAAGGTTAACTAAGTCAATATTGTTAGTCAACCAAAGTCAACTATGGTCAACTAAGGTCAACCATGGTCAACCCCCCCTATGGGTCAACCTTTGGGCCTTGGGCTCGACCCAGTAACTCGGGTATCCTTCCCGGTTACCATGCGTAATCGCTTTACTTACTAAACTTTAGCTTGAAAATCTTATTTTTCCTTAACTTGGAAAATTTGGGGAAATTAATCCCAAAACTCTTTACTTGACTTGTAAAAAATCCATATTCTTAAAATGGGGTTTTGTAAAGTCATTTAGAAGAGTTGTCTTCACGAAAGTTGTAGCTCTCAAAAAATCCTAAAACTTTCATGTTTTGAGAAAAATCCAGTTCCGCTTGTATCCTTATCAGTTTTCATTTGAAACTGGCTGGTCGTGTAAACTAGGTCTGGGCAGACTAGTCTCGGATTTTTATAGAAACGGAGGCCATTGGAGCCTCATTTCGAGAAACTGTCTATGCCAGCCCTAGGAAAAACTCTTACGAATAACTTTCATGTTTTGCGTTTCACCCAAATCGGCTTCTAAAGGCCTTAAATTTCCACTTTCCCGAAACTGGCCAGTTTTGAATCCGAACTGGCAGTTTCGGTTGTTAAGTCCAGTTTACGTCCTATTCCGCGAAGTCTAACTCGACCGAACACGCGGGAGCCTAAATAGCATACAAGCAGCGTATTCTAACGTCCCACATGAACCATCATGTATCTCTAACGTCTCCATGCAAACCAAAACTGATCTGCCCTAACCTAGGGTTTGTATGATCTAGGTTTGCATCACATTCCATTCATCCATCTCATGCCATTCTTGGCTAGCACTAGCAACCTAGCATAATTGCCACAACCGGCTTGCACAAACAGGGCACATACCAACCATCTAATCATGCAAAAATCCTAGCATGCAAGCATGCATAAACATGTAGCAAGCAAAGCATAAATAAAGCCATAGCCAAACCACCCTTAAAATCCTAATCAAGCACCATACCTAGTTCTAGGGCAATTGAAATAAGAGCTTGAGCTTATGCTCTTACAAACTTTTGACTTGAAATACAAATAAATTTCCAAATGAAATCAAATGGAAAAAGGTTAGGGTTTATGGGAGATTTTACCTTGGTTAACCCTAGAAATGGGTTAGGGTTGGTGGATCCAAATTTCTCCCTCCCTTGGCTCTTCCTTTCCCACGGTTTTGCCCTCCAATTGGGCACCAAAATTTTTCACCTCACTTGGTGATTGTTTAAGCCAAAACCGAGCACTCTCCCTCCTATTTCTCTCTAATTTTTCCTTCCCCTTTTTTGGCTCACCCATGGCCGAACTCACCTTCACCTAGGAGCACCAAAATTTCTTTTGGTTGCTTGGTTGGTGATTTCTCATCACTCTTGGCCACTAACCAATTTTTCCACTAAAATTTTCTCTTCCTTTTCTTCTTTCCCACACTCGCCACAACTAGAAAAATGGGTCTCCACTTTTTTTCTCAACTTCCTCTTGGTTCCTAGCTTGAAAATCCGAACACCCCTTAGCCTAATCTCCCTTGGATTTTCAAATTTTTTTTCTTCTCTCTTTCTCTCTTCCAAGGCTGCGGATTTTTCTGATGAAAAATGGCAAGAGTTTGGCTGTCTTTCTCAATTTTTCAGCCCCAAAAATCGGCCCATCTCATGGGTATTAATAGGCAATTGAAATTTTGTCAAAATCCCAAAACAACCCCTTGAAAAATAAAATTCACACTTTTGGCATGCAAGGTGGCCGGCTGTCAACTTGGAGAGCAAGGCAAGATGACCTCATCTTGGTGACATCATCTAGGTGACATCACATGCTTACATCACCAAATTTCCAAAATTTGCACTTTGGCCCTAAAAGTTAAAATTCTAGCATTTATGCACTCTAGGTGGCTGGCCATGTCATCATGTTCTAGAGAGTTCTTGGCTTTCTTTCCAAGCTTATTTAATCCAATTATGATGTCATAAATTGAGGATAGGATGATGTCATCCACATTAAGCCCTGTTTGGCTTTTCCTCAATATTCAGTCCATTTTTCCGCTACACAGATATTTCTAATACTATGTTTGCTTAAATACAGTATTTTTATACTGTACTACAGTCTAAAATTTATCTGTGTAAAAACGGACAGTATAACTTTTTTTTTTTCTAATTTTTCAAGTCCTTTTTGCCCTTAAACTATACTAGGTGTGCTTGATTTTCTAAGGTGGTTTTAAAGCCTATTTGAGCTATCTTGCCCATTATATCGAGCTTTACAGTATCTTTTCCATACTGCATCACGTAATACTACAAAGTCAACCCGTTGACCGCTCTCGGTCAAACTTTGACTTTCTTGGTCAAATTTGACTTTTTCGGTGAAACTTTGACTTTTCCGGAATTACGTAATTTTTCGTCCTTTTCGACTTAAAAGGGCGTTTGCTAACCTTAGCAACTTATTTTGAGTCTTATTAAGCCATAAGATCTCATAAAAAGTGTGAAAAACTCTTAACTGAGCTTTTCCGTAAATACCTCCATGGCATGCATATAATTCCTTTTACAAAGGAAACAGTGACATAGAAATTCTAGGTATTACATTGAGCTCCTTTTGAGTAAAAATGTATTTGAGACTTTGGTGATCGGTAAAAATCTCACATCTATTACCATACAGGTAATGTCTCCAAATCTTCAAGGCGAAAACCACCGCAGCAAGCTCCAAATCGTGCGTCGGGTAGTTCTGTTCATGGTCCTTCAGTTGACGTGAAGCATAAGCAACCACATTTCTTCCTTGCATAAGAACAGCTCCTAGTCTAGTTCTCGACGCATCACTATAAATGGCGAAATTTCCTGCATCAACGTCAGGAATTATTAACACTGGTGCACTTGTAAGCTTTCTCTTGAGCTCTTGGAAGTTTTCTTCACACTTCTGTGTCCAATCAAACTTTCTCCCATTTTTAGTAAGAGCTGTTAGTGGCGTTGCTATCTTGGAGAATCCTTCAACGAACCGTCGGTAGTATCCGACCGAACCAAGAAAGCTTCGTATCTCCGTAACGTTTTTGGGTGCTGACCATGCACTGACCACCACTATCTTAGCAGGATCAACAGAAATTCCTTCCTTTGAAACTACGTGGTCCAAGAAATGTACTTTTTCCAACCAAAATTCACATTTTGTGAATTTGGCATAAAGCTGATTCCGTCTTAAGGTCTCCAAAACTATCTTGAGATGCTGCTCATGTTCCTTTGTGGACCTTGAGTAGATCAAAATATCATCAATGAAGATGATAACAAACTAATCTAGATAATCTTTAAACACCCGATTCATAAGGTCCATAAAAGCAGCTGGAGCATTAGTTAATCCAAAAGGGATGACTAAATACTCATAATGTCCATAACGTGTTCGAAATGCCGTCTTGGGAATATCTCCTTCCTTGATTCTGAGTTGATGGTAGCCCGAACGCAAGTCAATCTTCGAGAATACCAAAGCTCCTCTAAGTTGATCAAAGAGATCGACAATTCTCGGGAGAGGGTACTTGTTCTTAATCGTGATCTTGTTCAACTCACGATAGTCGATGCATATCCGCAACGATCCATCCTTCTTTTTGACAAATAGCACCGGTGCTCCCCATGGGGAATGGCTTTGACGAATAAATCCCTTGTCCAACAGTTCTTGTAACTGTACTTGAAGTACTCTAAGCTCAGCTGGGGCCATGCGATAAGGTGCTTTCGATATTGGAGATGTTCCTGGCAACAATTCTATTTCGAAAGAGATTTCTCGCTCCGGCAGAAGTCTAGTTAAATCTTTTGGAAAGACATCTACATATTCCCTAATAATGGGAACATCTTCGGGCTGCAGCTCTTTTTCTTGTTCTTTGTCCACCATGTTAGCTAAGTATCCTTGACATCCATTATCCAACATTTTCCAAGCTTTCATTACCGAGACAAGTCGGGTTGATGAGCTCTTAGACTGGCCGTGAAAGTTGAATTCCTCTTCACCGAAAAGACTAAACGTAACACAACGCTTTCGACAATCAATCTTAGCGTTGTACTTATCTAAGAAATCCATTCCTAGGATCACATCAAAATCCTGAAGCTTAATTGCAATCAGGTCTACATATAATTCTCTACCGCACATGACTATCGGAACATTTCGCAACCAGGAATTAGACAACAAAATCTCTCCTGACGGAAGAGAGGTTCTAAAAGGTTGCCCTAAATTTTCTATACTTCTATTTAACTTTCGGGCATATTCCATCGATATAAACGAATGGGTGGCACCAGAATCAATTAGGGCAAATGCATCATAAGCGGCTATAGAGATCTGACCTGTTACCACATTAGAAGTTCCAGCCTCAGCGTCTCCCTTTGTGTAAGTATAAATCCTGGCTTGTGGTTCGGGAGCTTCAAGTCTTCTTTGTACAATCGAAGGACCTTCGATCTTTGCTTGCACCGCGTGTAGCTGTCAGTTTTTTTTCCTATTCTGGTACTGAGGGTTCTGGTTCTGACTATTGGGGGTACAATTCCTCACATAGTGGCCTTCTTTGCCACAAAGGTAGCAAGCGTTTGTTCCCATCCTACAAACGCCTAGATGTTTCTTTCCGCATTGAGTACACACAGGATAATTGTTATTATTACCCTCATTCCCACGGTTGTTCCTCTTTTGAGGGTAATTCTTCTGTTGGCCCTGGCCCGTAGTATTTCCTCTTCTTTTATTCCTCCCAAACTACTTAGAACTTTGGCTGGAATTACTAGTCTGGCCTTTTAAGTTTGGCTCCTGATTTTGCCTAGACTGTATCTTTTTCTCTACAGCTTTTTCTTCTTTCTTAGCTTTGAATATTTGAACCCTCGCTTCCTTATCCTGATTAATCCAGTATTCTGCTCTCATAGCTCGACCTATACAATCAGCTACAAGAGTTGGAGGGCTACTTCCAGCACTAACTTGTTTGGCGATGTCTGTCCGAAACATTTTCATCATTCTCCTTACTTTCTCCTTTTCGTTGGGCACCAGTTCTGGACATAAACGGGCAAGCTGTTCAAACTTTTTGACTGCTTCCATTACTGACATAGATCCCTGCTTAAAACTAGTAAACTCATCTTGTTGAGTTGCAAGAATCTCCTGATTGTAGTACATTATTCTGAATTCGTCTACAAAATCTTGCCATCTCATGAACGCCACGTTTCTGCGTATCTGAACTGTCCTCCACCAGTGACGCGCATCTTTCTTTAGTGCAAAAGAGGCACAAAGAACTTTCTCCTGTTCTGTAAGTCCCATAAAATCCAAAATTACTTGGATATCGATTAGCGAATTATCCGCTGCTATTGGATCTGTGGTTCCTTCAAATTCAGGTGCCTTCATTCGCCTAAATCGTTCATATAACAGATCCTCCCTAACCAATGGTGGATTCCTTTGCAGTCCTGCGGGTGTTAACGGAACTTCTTAATGAATCTCTGGTGCTTGAGGCGCTGCTGGGGGTACGGGATTATGTTGCGGTGGAACTTCATTAGCTTGAGGTGCTTGATTTAGTTGGGCTACTTGTTCCCGAATCTGGTTCGTCTCCTGCTGTTGTTCCCGCAATTGCCGTTGCAAGGTAGCTACTATGTTCGCAAGATCAGGTTCTTACGGAATTGGGTTCGCTCGGGTATGCGGACGTGACATCCTCTATTTCTTATCTAATCACGATAAAGATATTGCTATACTTCAAATATTTTTTCGTTCATTCATATCTCATCATAAAATCTTATTATGAACAATACTTATTCATCATATCATCGTATCATATCGTAACATCATATCATGTTATAAAGCATAATGTTAGAGATCTATTATGATCTCATCACTCCATATAATATCATATGTTGTTCATAATTTTAACATCATAAAATATTAATACATCTTATTGATTCAATAATTTACATATCTTACATTCCCTCATAACCCATAATTCGTACATACATACATACATACATATTTATCCATACTATCATGTACATATCCTATACTTACTATATATATATATATATATATATATGATCAAATACAAGATAGAAGTGACTATCACTTATCTATCACACATATATACTATTTTACACCTAAATTATCTACTCTGACGTTACGTCGGAGAACACATCCCAGTCTTCATCAACAAACAAGACTTCCTCCGGATCGTCCTTCATATCTACTTCTTCCTCTTCTCCGTTATCTAGGACGATTTCGTGAGGATCCTCTTGAAGTTCAGGCTCGTCAGGAATTTCTTCAAGATTCATGGCATCAGCATCGATTCCAGCCTCTTATGGAGGAGTCTCCTGAAGTGATATTGCTGGAATAGAATCTTCTGGCAATGCTGGACCCCATTGAAAAAATGGCTCTTCCACACCAGCATTGTTGACTGGCTCCTGGATGTTGTTTTCTACTAGAGCATCTGCTTGAACCATATGAGCTATTAATTCAGCTTCCATGATGTTATTAATCATGTGTTCCATGGTCATTCCTATTACTGGTTCCTGGACATATTCCCTGATTTCAGGAGGTAAACCTTCCCTAAGTAGTTGTAGTGCCCGAAACTCTGGGTCGCCAAAATCTGGAATGTGAGGCAATATAGCCTCTTGAAATCTTCGACAGTAATGGCCCATCGATTCTCCTGGATAAGCATGCCAATCGTAAACATAGTTAAGATATCGGACAAGGTTCATGTCGCGATAAATATCTGGGTCTCGATAGTGCATGTCGGCGTTTTCCTCCTGTGGAGGTCCAAAACGAGCAGTGACGATATTGTGGAAGTTTTCCCATGATCCTTCCTGAGCTTCCTGTTCTCCTAATGTTCTCCACCATAGCCTAGCATCTACTACTAGACAACGACTTGCCAATGATACTTGTAGATGGGGCGGAATACGACATATTCGAAATATAGACTCCATATCATGAAGCCATGCTGCTAGTGTCACGGTTCGTCTAGTCCCATCAAATATTAGTGGAGACATCATAAAAAACGCGTAAGCTGCACCTCGATCTTCGTCCATTGTTCTCAAATCTAGATTATACAAATTCTTATAAATTCATAATATAAATACGAAATATTTTTAACTTACAATGACTGTGGCACAGGCAAGCAAACTGTGAAACCGAAAGGTAGGACCTCTGCTCTGATACCAACTCTGTAACGACCCGCCTAACGTAGGTTGTTACCATACTTACTTACTTGATCACTTACTTAACATTATACAAAAATTGGGACTAAATTTTTGTTTTTTTTGTTTTTGCTTTTTGTTTTACAAACGATATATATATAACTTTGAAATTGGGAATTACTTGCAATAGTCACTTACATATATATATGTACATAAACTTATTTACTTATCATAATTTTGTTCTTAGATAAAACATAATCAAAATAAACATGGCGGAATTTAACAAAAATGCGTAGCAGTTTCCAATCCCACAGTTTCACAGCTCTGCATTGCCACACTCCACCGTCTTGTATCATGTACTGCTATAAGTTTGCTTTCCTACAGCATAAACTTAAATTATAAGCTTTCGCTTAGCAAGCATAACCACTGATCCGCAAAACATTTCATATAACGTAATGCATGAATTCTTTATGCTTTCATTATGTTGTCTTATTTTAACATAATTCTTGGGCCCTTACATAACATAAGTGTACGTACCATGGCGTGCTGTCATGGAGTGGTTGGGGCGGCCAGCCCTGTCCAACTCAAACCATGAACCAAACCCGACTTAGTGCGGGTCGATACGACACAAAGCAACTTGCTTGCCATTATATTTGAAAGTTTTTCTTTAACTTGTTCTTGCTTTAACTTAATGGAAAATCAATTCATATAGATAGTTTCTCACTTAAAACCAAATTTTTATTCTTACCGAGTAACTTATCATTAATGAGCATGCCTCGTGATGCCATAATATCAAAATATTCATCATATAAAAACTACATGCTATATCATTCATCATAAACATATCAACATAAACTTGGAAGCCATAAACGTATATCATACTCATATCTTTATGAACTTGAAAGCCGTAACATATATCATACTTATATCTTCTTGAACTTGAAAGCCATAACATATATCATACTTATATCTTCTTGAACTTGAAAGCCATAGCATATATCATACTCATATTTTCTTGAACTTGAATACCATAACATATATCATACATATATCATCATGAACTTGAAACATACAACAACAACATTTTCGTTTATGCTATAGGCGGAGTCGTACTTACCAGTTACTTTGCACCTTGAATTAAAATATTCCACTTAAACAGGTTGCTTTCCTGTTTTCAATAAAATCATAGGATAAGAATTATCCTATCATGTTATCATAACAATTCTAGTCACTAACTCAATAAAAACTCTAAAACTCAACCTCCTTTTGAATTTTAGTAAAACTCTAAAATTCTGAAAACTGGGTTTGAATCCAATCCATAGTGTTTGATCCTTTTCTTATAAATCTGTTTCAAATTTGAAAAAGTTTTCTTCATGAAAGTTGTAGATATTGAAGTTTCCTACAACTTTTGTTTTAAACACAAAAGTCAATTCTGTTCTTAACTTGCTTGTTTTATCCTTTGAAAATTTTTCGACCATAATTACAATTTCATAACCTGGTCTCGGGTTTTTGTAAAAACAAGGATCTTAGATGCCTTATTTTCAAAAACAGTCTGCGCTGACCCCTAGAAATTTTCCTTTTCTACAACTTTGTAGTTTTAACTTTTTTAAGATTCGGCCTTTAAGGGCCTCAAAATCGTGTTTCAGAAAAACTGTTCGGTTAGAAATTCTGATCAAGCATATCAAAACCTTAATGCATATAACTTCTAAAATTTAATTCATACTTATACTTATTGCACATATACTTAAATCTTAAATGAAGAACTAGAGGATAACAATTTTTACCTCAAGTTCCACAGATGAATTTCTCAAACTCAGGTTTTGAAATTTTCTTTACACTATTCTTACACCAAACCGAAAACTCCTCTCACTCTAGTTCTCTTTTCTCTTTCTTTTTTTTTTTCCTCTCTTGGCTCGGCACCTAAGGGCAGAAACTAGAGAGTATGTGCAGTTGTGTGTGTTGGCTAACAACATGCAATGAGAGAACCTTCACCTATTTATAGGTGAATCACTTATTCTTGAAATTGCTCACTAGCCCTTACAAGAACCATATTTGCTCCTAACCTCCTATGAGGTGGCCGGTCCTCCTTGTCCCTTTTTGCCAAGTAGCAAAGCTAGGGGAGCTTGCTCATCATGGCTAGGAACCTTGAGGTGTCCTCTTCCTAAGTTGGCCGGCCTTAGGTGGAGCCTTGAGCTTGCTCTTGTTAACCATAAGCAAGGCTAACAAGCATACTAAGCAAGCCTAGGGAGCATGAGGTGTCAAGAGCTAAAGGAGTTCATCTTTTGCAATTTATGCATTGATCCCTAAGGCCAAAATATTTCCCCTTAATCCCTAAGTGTTGGCCGGCCCTTCATATCCCAAATTGCCAAGCAAGCTTAGCTAGAGTGCTTGCTCATCAAGGCTACAAGCTTGAGGTGGCATTTCCTTGTGTTGGCCGGCCCTAGGGGTGAGGTGTGCAAGCCTTGGCTTGCCAAGGGAGCTAGGCTAGGAAGTCCAGATGGTTGATTCATCTAAGCTAGGCCAAGGGATGTGTCTCTCCCTCATGTGACCGGTCATGGTGGAAGCTTTGGCAATACATAAGCTTGCCATGCGAGCAAGACTAGGGATGTTACTCACCAACGCTATACCATGATGTGTTGCTTCCTTGTGGTGGCCGGCCTTTGGTGCCTAGGTGTGCAAGCCTTGGCTTGCCAAGGGTGCAAGGCTAGGAGGGTGGCTTATCCATGCTAGAAGCATGGGGTGTCTCACCCTCATGTGGCCGGCCATTGAGTGCCAAAAGGGACTACTTTGCTAATCGAACCATAACACAAAATCAACCAAGCAAATCAAAGTGCTTAACCACTAAACTTGGGGCATGATTTGTAAATTTTTAATGACGCTTAAATTCTTCCAATTTGTATAATGCTCCTCAAAAACAAGATTCCTTGCTTATAAGGCCATGATGTGGCCGGTTCCCTAGGCTATCCACATGGAAAAATAGGATTGGTCCAAATTAGAATTTGGAATCATCCAATCCTAACTTATTTCTTAATTTCTAACTAGATTAACTAAACTTGTAATAGATCATTAGCTTAATTGAACTAGGAAATTTAACTTAAAAAGTCCATAGTTCAAAATTTTACATATCTGTTTATAGGTCCATAATTTTCTCCAAAATTACACATTGACCCCTATACATAAAATATTTGCATTTTGGTCCCTGTAAGATGACCGGTTTTGGCAATGACACTTGTTATCTTATTAAAAACGAAATGTCATACTATAAGACTTCGTTGACATATCTTCTAAATGCAGTTCATTTTCATATTAACATAGATACTTAATTACTGTTTTGAACTGTAATAGTATACTGATACTGGACCATTGTCCAGAACTTATCTGAACTGCATATAGGATTTTTCCTAAATTTAAGAATTACTAACATAAAATCATAAAGCATAAATTTACCCTTTTTGACAAAAGGTCTTAAACTTGCGTAACTAACTTATTGAATATTTTAGCAAAAGATTCAACAACTTTTCATAGAAAACATATCATACATATAGCATAAACAAACTTTGATTCTTAACGAAAGAAATCATAAGTTTACAAACAGGTTGGTTATTACAGACCAATAGTAATCGGGAAGGATACCCAGATTATTGGATTGGGCCCAAAACCCAAAGATTACCCTATGTAACCTAATAAGTTATAATCCAAGTGTGGTAGACCTTGAACACTAGGGTTACTTGTTGTAACCAAGTAAGTTATCATATGTGGAACATATAACTAAGGTTATGTATGAATGTTGGATAGATCCCCCAACATTTTTAATCCTTACATATGACCTTTATTATAGCAAGAGATAACCTGCTGTTGTGTCCGGACTTGGAGCGGCACATTAGCGGACATAGTAGACGAGGTAAGTACAAACCTCACCTACAGTATGGAAAATAGTAAGCTATTTTCAAATATATGACATGTTCCATGTATGCCATGTTATGTCATGCTATGCTATGTTATGCCATGCTATGCTATGTTATGCTATGTTATGCTATGCCATGTCATGTTAAGCTATGTTAAGCCATGTTAAGACATGTTAAGCTATGTTAAGTTATGTTAAGTCATGATAAGACATGATGTATCAAGTTATGCCATGATTTATGGTTATGCCATGTTTATGTCTCATGTGCATCATGATTAATAAGATCACAATTAAAGATTCTTGGCCTTGGAATATACAAGACTAAGACTAAACCAAGTCAAGCAAGGTGTCGCACCAACCTCCCACTAGATGGAGGATACATGTTTTAAGTTTATGATTATCAACCTCTCGATAATACGTGAGGGTATAATGATAATCAACCTTCCGCTAGATCGTGAAGGGTTATGTTTATGATTTCCAGAATTGTTAAGGGCCTTAGAAACCCTGACGTTCTGTGGATTGCGCACTTTTGGTACGTACACAAGGGGCCCATATGTTAAGCAAGATAATAAGTTCAAGTCAATAATTGGCTATAAAAGATTCATAATTGTACATAATTGATTCATGCATAAGTTGCACGATATTTGTTACGTTTTGTGAGATCATGTTTGTACTTGCTGGGCGAAAGCTCATCAGTATATTCCATACTGTAGGTAAGAGGCCTGCAGATTAATTGGTGGGCCAGGTGGACGATGCGGCGGGTGAAGAGCGGTGTGGGATACCACTACGCAAATTTTTCCGCAAGTTCTGTTAAGTTTATATATATACATATATATTTTAAAGCAAGTTATATTGTACAAGAATATGAGGATTTAAAGACTCGAGTAAGTTGTAAGAATTATATATGTTTTTCATCCCAGTATGTATGTATGATAAGTTTACCATATGAGCAACCCTATTTATATATGTAAGTTTGAAAAAAAAAATTTATTCTCAATTCTCCAAGTAAGTTTAAGCTATATGTAAGTTTAAGTATGTATGATAACAGTCCTACGTAGGTTGGGGCGTTACAGTAAGTCTACTAAGCTACTAGATTTTACTTACTCTTGTTATTATAGCTCTTTCACTTCCTTTTTAGCTTCTACTCTCTCTAAGCCATTGTACTATAGAGAGGCTATTTGTGATCCACTTTGATAGGTTGCTGTGGCTGAGGAACTTACTGCTTTGTATCAAATACATACGTGGGACTTGGTACCTTTGCCACCGGGTAAAAGACGAATTGGATCTCGTTGGGTCTATAAAATCAAAACGAAGACTGATGGCCCTATTGAAAGATACAAAGCCCGACTTGTTGCTAAAGGTTACTCTCAGGAGTATGTTATAGACTATGAGGAGACTTTCGCCCCAGTTGTAAAAATGACTACTATTCGCACTCTCATTGCAGTTGCCTCTATTCGTCAATGACACATATCTCAGATGGATGTAAAAAAAAATGCCTTTCTGAATGGTGATCTTCATGAAGAAGTTTACATGGTACCTCCTTCTGGTGTTTTTCATCAACCTAGTGAAGTCTGCTGGCTTAGAAAAGCTCTTTATGGTCTCAAACAAGCACCCCGAGCCTGGTTTGAGAAGTTTTCTACGGTAATTACTTCGTTTGGCTTTTGCTCTAATCATCATGATTTAGCTTTGTTTGTCAGATGTACTGGTACGGGCCGTATTCTACTATCTTTATATGTTGATGATATGATTATTACTAGTGATGATGTTGACGGTATTAAAGCACTGAAGATTGAGTTAGCTCATTGTTTTGCCATGAAAAATCTGGGCTCACTACGTTATTTTTTGGGCATTGAGGTCGCCTTTTCTCCGAAAGGTTATCTTCTCTCCCAATCAAAGTATATAGCTGATATATTTGAACATGCACGTCTTACTGATAATAAGATTGTTGATACACCTCTTGAGACTAATGCTCGATATACTCCTTCTGATGGTCTTTCTTTGCCGGATCCTAGTTTATACCACACTATTATCGGTAGCTTGGTTTATCTCACTATCACTAGGCCATATATTGTACATGTGGTTCATATAGTTATTCAGTTTATCACTGCACCTACTACAGTTCATTGGACTGCTGTTCTACGTATTTTGAGGTATCTTCGAGGCACTTAATTTCAGAGTCTCTTACTTCCATCTACTTCGTCCTTAGAGTTACGTGCTTATTCTGATGCTGATTGGGCTAGTAATCCGATAGATCGCAAGTCGACCACTGGCTTCTGTATCTTTCTGGGTGACTCTCTTATTTATTAGAAGAGTAAAAAGCAAGATGTTATTTTCCGATCCTCCACCAAAGCAGAATATCGTGCTATGGTTTCTACTACTTGTAAGATAGTCTGGTTACGTTGGTTGCTTGCAGATATGGGTGTTTTTCTTCATCGACCTACTCTTTTATATTATGATAGTAAGAGTGCTATTCAGATTGCCGCAATTCAGTGTTTCATGAACGGACCAAACATATTGAGATTGATTGTCATGTCATTCGACATCACTATTGTAATAGCCGACCTGTTTGTAAATTTATAACTTCTTTTGTTAAGGATCAAGTTTGGTTATGCAATCTGTATGATATGTTTTCTAAGGAAGTTGTTGAATCTTTTGCTAAAAGATTCAATGAATTATTTGTGCAGGTTTACGATCCTTTTGTTAAAAAGGGGAAATTACGATTTATGACTCTATGTTGGTAATTTATAAATTTAAGAAAATCTTATACGCAGTTCAGAAAAGTTTAGGACAATGGTCCAGTTTAATTATACTGTTATC
Organism: Ficus hirta; assembly: GCA_038430175.1. Lineage (NCBI taxonomy): Eukaryota > Viridiplantae > Streptophyta > Magnoliopsida > Rosales > Moraceae > Ficus > Ficus hirta. Next base: position 16,849,487 of record CM076585.1, on the reverse strand, counting down.
AGTTGAAAATAGTATATGAATATTATGTTATTATGAAAATGGACTGCATTTAAGAGATAAGCCAAACAAGGCCTTTAAGGATGACACCTTTGATTACAAGTGTCATTGCTATGATTGGTCACCTCACAGGGACCAAAATGCAAATATTTTATGTTTAGGGGTCAATTTGCAAGTTAAGAAAAGTTCATAATTTTAGAGCTAAAAAGTCTTCTAAGGAAGGATTTAGTAAGAATTTGATGTTTGAAGGCTTAACCATAACCGGCCAATTCATAGGGACCAAAGTGCAAATATTTTGCCTTTAGGGGCCAATGTGCAATTTTGGAGAAAATTGTAGACTTATCAGCAATTATGTAAATTTTTGAATCAGGGACTTTTTAAGTAAAGTTTCTTAGTTCAATTAAGTCAATGATCCATTTCTAGTTTAGTTAGTTTGGTTGGAAATCAAGGAAGACAAATTAAGATTGTATTTGATAACTCTAGCTAGAACCAATCACACTGTTCCATGTGTCACCATAGGAACCGGCCACATCATGGCTTTTTGAGCAAGGGATCTTGTTTTTGAGAAGTATTATGCAAATTAGAAGATTTTAAGTGTCATTAAAAGTTTACAAATCATGCCTTAAGTTTAGTGGTTAAACACTTTGATTTATTTGGTTGATTTTGTGTTATGGAGCAATTAGCAAATTGTCTCACATGGCTTCTTCAAAACCGGCCACTTGAGGAAACAACACCTCTTGGCCTAGCCTTAATGAACCAACACTCTAGACTCCCTAGCCTAGCCACCTTGGCAAGCCAAGGCTTGTACACCTCACCTTAGGGCCGGCCATCACAAGAAAATGCCACATCAAACTTGTAGCCTTGATGAGCAAACACTCTAGCTAAGCCTGCTTGGCAAATTGGAGCAAGAAGTGCCGGCCAACACATAGGGATTAAGGAGAAATATTTTGGCTTTAAGGATCAATGTATAAAATTACAAAAGATGGATTTCTTGAACTCTTTTAGCTCTTGACACCTCATGCACCCTAGGCTAGCTTAGTAAGCTTGCTAGCCTTGCTTGTTGGTAAGCAAGAGCATGCACAAACTCCACCTAAGGCCGGCCACACTAAGAAAGGGACACCTCATGGTTCCTAGCCAACATGATTAAGCACCCTAGCTTGGGTTATTTGGCATAAGAGGAACAAGGATGGCCGGCCACCTCTCAAGAAGACAAGATCAAATTGGTTTCTTCTATAGACTAAGGAGCAAGTTGTTGTACCTTTAGGGGTTAGTAAGCAATTTCAGAAATTTATGCTTCATCTATAAATAGGTGAAGGTTCTCTTATTTTATTTGGTTAGCCAACACACACTTAAGCAGCACAAACTCTCTAAATTCTACCATAGAAACCGAGCAAAGAGAGGAGAGAAAAGAAAGAAAAGAAAACTAGAGAAAGAGTTTTCGGTTTAGTGTAGGAAGTGTGAGGGAAATTTTAATACCCTAATTTAAGAATTCCATCAGTGGAACTTGAGGTAAATATTGTATCCTCTAGTTCTTCATTTAGAATTTAAGAGAATGATTAGTATGGATAAACATGAGTTTAATTTTGTAAGATGTATGCACAAGGGTTTTTGTATGCTTGATTAAGGTTTCTATCTGGACAGTTTTTCTGAAACAAGATTTTGAGGCCTTTAGATGCCGAATTTGAAAACAATCAAAACTGCAAAGTTGTAGAGGAGGAAAAATTCTAGGGGTCAACGCAGACAGTTTTTGAAAATAAGGCCTTTAAGACCTTCGTTTCTACAAAAACCTGAGACCAAATTATGAGTAGTAAGTATGGTCGAAAACGTTTCAAAGGCAAAAACAAGCATGTTAAAGACAGATTTGAATTTTGAGGTTAAAACAAAAGTTTTAGGAGACTTCAAGATCTACAACTTTCATGAAGAAAACTTTTTCAAATTCGAAACAGATTTTCGGGAAAAGAACCAAACTTTATGAATTGGTTTTGAACCCGGTTTTCAAAATATTAGAGTTCTTACTAAATTTCAAAAAGGAGTTGAAATTTAGGATTTGTAGTTAGCAATTAGAATCATTATGTTATTATGATAGGATGATACTCATCCTATGATTTTCTTGAAAACAGGAAAGCGACCTGTTTGAATGAATAATTTTGATTCAAGGCGCAGTAACTGTAAGTACGACTCCGCCTACAGCATAAACGAAAACTGTTTGTTCTATGCTTTCAAGTTTATGATGATATAAGTATGATAAAACATTATGGCCTGTATGATATCAAGTTCATGATGTTATGTGTACAAGAAGTATTTATGATATGTATGTATGTACGTTTTTTAAGATATGATGAATATTTAGAGTATGAATGGTGTAATATCCAAAAATTTTCACGAACTCATGATTTTCTTGTATATAAGAAATCTAAAGTTTGTACTATGTGTTTATGTGCAATTGTATGGGAAAAATACTGTGAAAACCGTCTTTACGGGCAAGACAGTATAATTAAGATTTAGAACCACCATAGAAAAATCAAGCACCTAAAATAGGATATTAAAGACCAAATGGCTTTAAATAAAAAAGAAAAATTTTTATACAGTCCAACTTTACACAGATAAATTTTGGACTGCAGTCAAGCAAAACAGTACTGAATTGTACTGTGTATAAGTGAAAACAGTATTAGATTTATCTGTGTTAGCATAAAAATGGATTGCATATTGAAGAAAAAGCCAAACAAGGCCTTAGGATTATGACATCACCTACCTTTGGATTTATGACATCATAATTCCATGAACCAACCATTGAAAGACAAGTGTCCCATTCTAGAAACTTCTTGCTTGTTCTCCAAGGGTTGGCCGGCCACATACCCCCCCTTTTTGTGTGATTCCTTGCTTCTTCAAGGACCATTTTGCTAATACAAAAAGTTCTTCTTCACCTATAAATAGGTGAAGCCATTGTTCACAAAAATTAGAAAACCTAGCTAAACTTTGTCCAATTTTTCCCTCACCAAATCCGAACTTGAGAGGCCAAGAGGGAAGAGAGAAAAATCAAAACCCAAAAGGAGGGAGAGCTTAGGGGGTGGTCGGATTTCACCTAGAGCCAAGCAAAGAGTTGGAAAAAAATTGGAGACCCATTTTCTTGACTAGGGCCGGTTGTAGGAGCCAAGTGGTGACCAGATTTTTGGAGCTTGTGTAGCCGGATTCTAGGGCAAGGAAGGCTGGAATTTTGAGGAACCAACTGACCAAAGAGGCCGGCTGTTGGTGGAGGAAAAGGGGAAGAAAAAGCAAGCCAAAAACCTTGGTCCAAAGTAAGGTATAAACCCTAAACACCTAAGCTTTTCATTTAAATTTCAATTGAGAAATTTAAATGTATTTTAAGTATGGTTTGTAATGAGCATAAGCTCACTTTTAGTTCTGCCCTAGGTTGATATTTTAGGGTATGTGCTTGATTTACTTAGGGTTTTGGTTTGGTGGTTTCATTTTGCATGCTAGATGTTTGTTAGAATGGCTAGGGTTTATATGTTTGATGTATGGTGCTAATTTTGGTTTGCATGGGCGAGTTTGAGTAACATGATTGTTCATGTGGGACGTTAGAAAACGCTGCATGTATGCTATCTAGGCTCCCGCGTGTTCGGTTGAGTTAGATTTGCGACAATAAGACGTAAAACGAATTTAAGAATGAAAACTGCCAGTTCGGGTACAAACTGGCCAGTTTTCTGGAAAGTGAAATTTGAGGCCTTTAGAGGCCGAATTGGGAAAAACGTAAAACATGAAAGTTGTTGAGAAGAGATTTTCCTAGAGGACAACGCGGACAGTTTTTGAAAATAAGGCTCCAAAGGCCTTCGTTTTTGTAAAAACCCGAGCCTGACCGTGCCCAGGATTTATACACGGCCAGGTGAGTTCAAACAGCAATATGAACATGTTAGAGTCCGAATTAAATTTTTCGTAAAACATGAAAGTTTTAGGATTTTTCAAGAGCTAAAACTTTCATGAAGACAACTTTTTCAAAATCGGAATGGATCTTTAAACTGACACGGATTTATAAAGACTGTGCAGAAAACAGGAAATTCCTGCACAGGATTTTCTAAAACAATGTAAAAAAATTGTATTTTTGCACCAACACCAAAGTTTTGACTGCGAAAACTGTTCCAATGGCAGTTTTCAGCCTTTAATGATTTTTATAGAGCCACACTTTGAAAAACCACGAATTTTCAAGTTAAACAAAAGATTGTTGTTAAATTTTCCAAATTTGGATTTTTTTAAAAAAAAACCAAAGTATAATAACAAGACGATAATGGATGGTAACCGGGAAGGATACCCGAGTTACTATACTTGGTTCCAAAGCCCAAGGTTGACCTATAAGGGGTTGACTTTTGTTGACTAAGGTTGACTATAGTTGACTTTAGTTGACCAAACTTGACCATAAAATATTGACCACCTCAAGGGTTACCTTATGTAACCTAATGAATTATCATGTGTATAATTGGGTGACATAACTAAGATTTTGTTGAATGTTGGAAAGATTACCAACATTTTATAGGATCCTTATCCTATGTTCTTTTCAATAGCAGGAAGTAACCTGCAGTTGCGATCTGGGTTGAAGCAACAAAACCAGAAACCTAGCACATCAGGCAAGTATCAAACCTCACCTACAGTATGAAAATAGTAAATACTATTTTCATATATGCTATGTTAAGCTATGCTATTTATATTATACGTTTAAGTATACATACTATGTTGTGTTATGATATGCGATGATATGCTACGACATGTTACATGTTATGCCATGTTATAAGAATGTCATGTTAACAAAAATGCCATGTTTTCTAAAAATGTCATGGTTTCCAAAAATGCCACGTTTACAAATATGTCATGGTTTTAAAAATGCCATGTTTTCAAGAATACCATGTTATAGCAAGTGTTAAGTTTGATAGGACATAGTGACATCATAAGGCATGTTCACTAATGTTAAATCATATGGTAAGATAAATCAAGTAAGGTGTCGTACCAACCTCCCGTGATCGTGGAGGCTACATAATTCAGTTGTGACATATACCTTCCGTGATCGTGAAGGGTCAAGTTTATAATTCCCAGAACTGTTAGGGCCTTGCAAACCCTAGCTTTGTCTGGAGGCTGCGCGCTTTTGGTACGTACACTATGGGCCCACATGTTGAGACAAGATAATAAATTAAAGATTGAGTTAATAATGAAGCATAAGACTTTCAATCGATTATAAATGGTTCATGCATAAGCTACATGATGATTGGCATATTTTAAGATGTTTGAATTATTTTGTGAGATTATGTTTATACTTGCTGGGCGAAAGCTCACTCTTATATTCATACTGTAGGTAAGAAGCCTGCAGTTTAAAGTGGTGGGCTATGCGGACGATGCGGTGGGTGAAGGGCGGTGTGGGATACCACTACGCAAAATTTTCCGCAATCGCTTTTGAGTAAAAATATAAATATTTCAAAAGTATATTATGTTATACAGTATGTATGAAGTTTGAAGACTAAAGATTATACTTTCAGTGTGGAATGTATGCATGACAAGTTTTTATTTACATAATAACTCATGTGAATATGTTTTAAAAAAAAAAAAATTTCCCTCAAATTTTCAAGTAAAGAACAAGTATGTATAGTGTCGACCTGGCTTGGGAAGTCGGGGCGCCACAGTTTGGTATCAGAGCGGTATCCTGCCAGCCTACTTCACTTCGCCTCACATCGCTTCTGCAACGGCCTAAGTAAGTTATGTTATTTTCTTACAATTAGTTAAGATTTTATGTGCGTAGTAAGTATCTTTCTTCAACGGCCATGCTGGAAAATGTTGGACACTGGGATGACGATGGGTGGTGCCTTAGCCTTGCGGTGGCAACTAGGTGACGTACGGAGATGATGGGAAAGTTTTATATTTTCCAAAAATATTATGGTTATGAACTCCTGTTGTAAAGGAGATATGAACAAGAACATGATAAATTCAGATATGTTCATATTATGCTTTTATATGGAATAAAGATTATGATTCTATATAAAAGGCATGATTTCAAGAAGCTAAAATTATTTCCTTATTTTCCGTACAGAACCATGCCACCAAAGCGCAGAAGAATACCGACCCAAGACGTTGATCTTGCGGCCCAGCTAAATGAGCTAAGGCAAATGATGTTAGCCCAACAGCAAGAGATAGGGGGGCTTAGAGCTCAGTTAGCTCAGCAGAATCAGGGACCTCCTGATGCCAGAATACCACCAGCACCTGTGAATCAGCCTGCTGCACCGGAAATTCCTGATGTTGATCCGGTGATCCCAGAACACCCCATAGCCCCTGAAATACCTGTTGCGCCTGTAGCTGTACCACCAGCACCTCAGGTTCGAACTCCAGAAGAACTTTATGACAGATTTCGGCGCATGAAGGCACCAGAATTCGAGGGGTCTACAAACCCAATTGAGGCCGACAACTGGTTGATTGACCTCCAGGTCGCCCTAAATTTCCTCAGACTCAATGATCAGGAGAAAGTCCTCTGTGCATCATTTATGTTACGGAAAGATGCTCGCCTCTGGTGGGAAACAGTTCAGATCCAGCGAGATGTTACTGAGATGACTTGGGAGGACTTTGTGGAGGAGTTTAAGGAGAAATACTTCAATACTGAGGTCATGGAGGCTCAACAAGACGAGTTCGACAGGTTCCGCCAAGGAAATCTATCGGTAGCCGAAGCCGTTAAAAAGTTTGAGCAGCTAGCACGTCTCTGCCCTCACCTCATCAGTTCAGAAAGGGATAAAGTAAGAAGAATGATGAGGATGTTTCGCCCGGAATTAGCAGTGGTAATTAGCAGTGGCCCCCATCCACCATTCACTGTTGCTGAATGTGTCAGCAGGGCAATTCGAGCTGAATACTGGGTAGGACAGAACAAGGAGCAACGGGCTAAGTATTTCCAGGAGAAAAGAGAAGAAAAGGCCCAAGCTAAGCAGAATCAAGCCAAGCAAGGCCAGACCTCCCAACAGAAGGGTCAAGGAGGACCTTCGGGTCAAAACAACAACAACAGGCAGTACGGCAACAACCAGCAGAAGAGGAAGTGGAATACAGGAGGACAGGGGAATCAACAGAATTTTCCCCAGAAAAAGAATACTCCTGATAGCAACAGTAATCCCACTTGTCAGAAATGTGGGAGAAGGCACCCGGGAGATTGCCGTGCTGGAACCGGTCACTGTTTTCTTTGTGGCAAGGAAGGCCACTATGCTAAAAACTGCAATCTCAATCCCCAGAGTCCGCAGAATCAACAGAGGGGACAGGGATCTCAACTTCACGCTGCACAGATGAAGCTCGAGGGACCTGCAATCTCTCAAGGCAGGCTGGAAGCTCCGGAACCTCAAGGACGCATTTACGCCTATACAAAGGAAGATGTTCAAGCTGGACCTTCCACCGTGGTGACAGGTCAGCTTCCTTTTGCCCAACAAGATGCCTATGTGTTAATTGATTCTGGAGCTACGCATTCATTCACATCACCTAGGTTCGCTAAGAAACTAGGTAGAGCAAGTGATAGAATCGGAAGAACATTTAGGACTGCATTACCCTCCGGGGAGATTCTGCTGTCTGATTATTGGATACGTCATGTTCCAATAATTATATGTGGTAGGGAAATGTATGTCAACCTGATCATCATTGACCTATACGACTACGATGTCATCCTGGGTATGGATTTCTTGGGGAAGTACAACGCAGTGATCGACTGTCCACGACGTACTGTCACGTTCAAGCCAAGTGGAGGCGAGGAGTTTGTTTTTAGAGGATCGACTCCAAAACAGCCGAAAATGTTTATTTCTGCGCTGAAAGCTAGAAAATTGTTGGCAGAAGGATGTATGGGATTTCTCGCCAACATGGTGGACAAGACGCAAGAGATCGAGAGCAGGCCGGAAGAAGTACCGATAGTCCGGGAATTTATAGAGGTTTTTCCTGAAGAATTGCCAGGACTGCCACCAGAACGAGAGATCTCCTTCGAGATTGAGTTACTTCCTGGATCGGCACCAGTATCCAAGGCACCTTATAGGATGGCGCCTGCCGAACTTAAAGAACTGCAGATTCAGTTACAAGAGCTTCTGGATCGAGGATTCATTCGTCAAAGCTACTCGCCATGGGGAGCTCCAGTTTTGTTCGTTAAGAAGAAGGACGGCACTCTTAGGATGTGCATTGACTATCGGGAATTGAACAAGATAACCATCAAGAACAAGTATCCCTTGCCTCGGATCGACGATCTGTTTGATCAACTGAGAGGAGCTTCAATTTTCTCGAAGATTGACCTACGATCCGGATATCACCAGCTTCGAATTAGGGAAGGAGACGTTCCTAAGACAGCCTTTCGTACGCGATATGGACACTACGAGTTCCTCGTTATGCCATTCGGACTGACAAATGCTCCAGCAGCCTTTATGGACCTGATGAATCGAGTATTCAAGGATTACTTGGATAAGTTTGTTATCGTCTTTATAGATGATATCTTGATTTATTCAAGATCAACTGAAGAGCATGAGGAGCATTTAAGGATTGCTTTACGGATTTTAAAGCAAAACCAGCTCTACGCTAAATTCACAAAGTGTGAGTTTTGGTTGGAAAGGGTCCATTTCTTAGGACATGTGGTCTCCAAGGACGGCATATCTGTAGATCCGGCTAAGATTGAAGCAGTAAGTGAATGGCCAGCTCCGAAAAACGTCACCAAAGTACGTAGTTTCCTCGGCTTGGCGGGCTACTACCGACGTTTCGTCGAAGGATTTGCTAAGATTGCAGCGCCGCTCACCGCACTTACACGGAAAGGGAAGAAGTATGAATGGACTGCAAAGTGTGAAGAGCACTTCCAAGAGCTGAAAAATAGGCTGACTCGCGCTCCGATTCTTACAATTCCGAATGTGGAGGAAGGAAACTTCGTGATATACAGCGATGCTTCCAAGATAGGATTGGGAGCCGTTCTCATGCAAAATGGAAAGGTGATCGCTTATGCTTCCCGCCAGCTTAAGGATCATGAGAAGAACTATCCGACGCATGATTTGGAACTTGCGGCGGTAGTATTTGCGCTCAAAATCTGGAGACACTACCTTTACGGTATTAAGTGTGAAGTTTACACGGATCATCAGAGTTTGAAGTATATCTTCACACAAAAGGAGCTTAACATGAGGCAAAGAAGATGGCTCGAATTGGTGAAGGATTATGACATAGACATCCGTTACCATCCAGGGAAGGCTAACAAAGTAGCCGATGCCCTTAGTCGGAAGTCGTCTTCCTCGTTGATGTCCATACAGTCGCTGAACGAACCTCTTCAGAAGGAGCTAGTGAAAGCTGGAATAGAGCTCATCACAGGAAGTTTAGCTGCCCTAACCTTCCAACCTACCATTTTGGATAGCATGAAGGAGCGACAAGAAGGAGATGCCTCGCTGCTCAGAACAAGGAACGAGGTCTTGGAAGGAGAGGAGTCGGACTTCAATATATCAGATGAGGGCATACTCTATCGGAAAAATAGATTATGCATCCCTAATGAAGACAAGTTGAAGGAGCAAATCATGAAGGAGGCCCATGAGACTCCATATTCCGTCCACCCAGGAGCTACAAAGATGTACCAGGACCTGAAGGAAAGTTTTTGGTGGCCCAGAATGAAGAATGACGTTGCTACATTCGTCAGTAAATGCCTTACATGTCAAAGGGTGAAGGCAGAACACCAACGTCCAGGGGGAGAACTGCAGAAAATTTCCATCCCAGAATGGAAATGGGACCAAGTGACCATGGATTTTGTGGTTGGTCTACCCCGAACTCCCAGTGGCAACGATGCTATTTGGGTAATTGTGGATCGTTTGACAAAGTCTGCACATTTTATCGCCATCAAGCTTAGCTTTTCAGTAGAACAGCTGGCAGAACTATACGTTGCGCAGATTGTTCGCTACCATGGGATTCCAAAGGCAATCATCTCCGATCGTGATGGTCGTTTCACTTCTAAGTTTTGGAGAAGTGTACATCAAGCCATGGGTACAAAGCTTACTTTTAGTACGGCTTTCCATCCTCAAACAGACGGACAATCCGAAAGGACTATTCAGACCCTTGAAGACATGTTGCGAGCATGTGTGATGGATTTCAAAGGAACTTGGGATAAGAAGCTTCCTCTGATTGAATTCTCGTACAACAATAGTTTCCAAGCTTCAATTGGAATGGCTCCTTACGAAGCCCTGTACGGAAGAAGGTGTAGATCTCCTGTCCATTGGTACGAAACACGAGAAAAAGAACTTGTGTCCACAGATTTTATTCGAAAAACCACTGAGGCTGTGAAACTTATACGCCGACGGATGGAAACTGCATTTAGTCGACAGAAGAGCTATGCCGACAAACGCAGAAGGCCTCTAGAATTCCAAGTAGGAGACTTGGTTTTTCTCAAAGTTGCTCCATTCAAGGGGGTTATGAGATTCGGAAAGAAGGGGAAATTAAGTCCACGATACATAGGACCATTCGAAATACTGGAAAGAATTGGTAACGTGGCCTATAGGTTGGCTTTGCCCCAAGAATTAACATATGTACATAATGTATTTCATGTGTCGATGCTAAAGAAGTACATCTCGGATCCATCTCATGTATTGGACCACGAACCAATTGAGGTTCATGAGAATATGACATATGAGGAGAAACCGGTTCAAATCCTGGCACGAGAAGAAAAGGTGCTAAGGAACAAGGTTATACCATTAGTTAAGGTCCTATGGAGAAATCATGAGATTGAGGAGGCAACGTGGGAACGCGAGGACGAGATGAAGAAAAGCTACCCCGAATTGTTCTGATTTTCGAGGACGAAAATTCTTTAAGGAGGGTAGATTGTAATATCCAAAAATTTTCACGAACTCATGATTTTCTTGTATATAAGAAATCTAAAGTTTGTACTATGTGTTTATGTGCAATTGTATGGGAAAAATACTGTGAAAACCGTCTTTACGGGCAAGACAGTATAATTAAGATTTAGAACCACCATAGAAAAATCAAGCACCTAAAATAGGATATTAAAGACCAAATGGCTTTAAATAAAAAAGAAAAATTTTTATACAGTCCAACTTTACACAGATAAATTTTGGACTGCAGTCAAGCAAAACAGTACTGAATTGTACTGTGTATAAGTGAAAACAGTATTAGATTTATCTGTGTTAGCATAAAAATGGATTGCATATTGAAGAAAAAGCCAAACAAGGCCTTAGGATTATGACATCACCTACCTTTGGATTTATGACATCATAATTCCATGAACCAACCATTGAAAGACAAGTGTCCCATTCTAGAAACTTCTTGCTTGTTCTCCAAGGGTTGGCCGGCCACATACCCCCCCTTTTTGTGTGATTCCTTGCTTCTTCAAGGACCATTTTGCTAATACAAAAAGTTCTTCTTCACCTATAAATAGGTGAAGCCATTGTTCACAAAAATTAGAAAACCTAGCTAAACTTTGTCCAATTTTTCCCTCACCAAATCCGAACTTGAGAGGCCAAGAGGGAAGAGAGAAAAATCAAAACCCAAAAGGAGGGAGAGCTTAGGGGGTGGTCGGATTTCACCTAGAGCCAAGCAAAGAGTTGGAAAAAAATTGGAGACCCATTTTCTTGACTAGGGCCGGTTGTAGGAGCCAAGTGGTGACCAGATTTTTGGAGCTTGTGTAGCCGGATTCTAGGGCAAGGAAGGCTGGAATTTTGAGGAACCAACTGACCAAAGAGGCCGGCTGTTGGTGGAGGAAAAGGGGAAGAAAAAGCAAGCCAAAAACCTTGGTCCAAAGTAAGGTATAAACCCTAAACACCTAAGCTTTTCATTTAAATTTCAATTGAGAAATTTAAATGTATTTTAAGTATGGTTTGTAATGAGCATAAGCTCACTTTTAGTTCTGCCCTAGGTTGATATTTTAGGGTATGTGCTTGATTTACTTAGGGTTTTGGTTTGGTGGTTTCATTTTGCATGCTAGATGTTTGTTAGAATGGCTAGGGTTTATATGTTTGATGTATGGTGCTAATTTTGGTTTGCATGGGCGAGTTTGAGTAACATGATTGTTCATGTGGGACGTTAGAAAACGCTGCATGTATGCTATCTAGGCTCCCGCGTGTTCGGTTGAGTTAGATTTGCGACAATAAGACGTAAAACGAATTTAAGAATGAAAACTGCCAGTTCGGGTACAAACTGGCCAGTTTTCTGGAAAGTGAAATTTGAGGCCTTTAGAGGCCGAATTGGGAAAAACGTAAAACATGAAAGTTGTTGAGAAGAGATTTTCCTAGAGGACAACGCGGACAGTTTTTGAAAATAAGGCTCCAAAGGCCTTCGTTTTTGTAAAAACCCGAGCCTGACCGTGCCCAGGATTTATACACGGCCAGGTGAGTTCAAACAGCAATATGAACATGTTAGAGTCCGAATTAAATTTTTCGTAAAACATGAAAGTTTTAGGATTTTTCAAGAGCTAAAACTTTCATGAAGACAACTTTTTCAAAATCGGAATGGATCTTTAAACTGACACGGATTTATAAAGACTGTGCAGAAAACAGGAAATTCCTGCACAGGATTTTCTAAAACAATGTAAAAAAATTGTATTTTTGCACCAACACCAAAGTTTTGACTGCGAAAACTGTTCCAATGGCAGTTTTCAGCCTTTAATGATTTTTATAGAGCCACACTTTGAAAAACCACGAATTTTCAAGTTAAACAAAAGATTGTTGTTAAATTTTCCAAATTTGGATTTTTTTAAAAAAAAACCAAAGTATAATAACAAGACGATAATGGATGGTAACCGGGAAGGATACCCGAGTTACTATACTTGGTTCCAAAGCCCAAGGTTGACCTATAAGGGGTTGACTTTTGTTGACTAAGGTTGACTATAGTTGACTTTAGTTGACCAAACTTGACCATAAAATATTGACCACCTCAAGGGTTACCTTATGTAACCTAATGAATTATCATGTGTATAATTGGGTGACATAACTAAGATTTTGTTGAATGTTGGAAAGATTACCAACATTTTATAGGATCCTTATCCTATGTTCTTTTCAATAGCAGGAAGTAACCTGCAGTTGCGATCTGGGTTGAAGCAACAAAACCAGAAACCTAGCACATCAGGCAAGTATCAAACCTCACCTACAGTATGAAAATAGTAAATACTATTTTCATATATGCTATGTTAAGCTATGCTATTTATATTATACGTTTAAGTATACATACTATGTTGTGTTATGATATGCGATGATATGCTACGACATGTTACATGTTATGCCATGTTATAAGAATGTCATGTTAACAAAAATGCCATGTTTTCTAAAAATGTCATGGTTTCCAAAAATGCCACGTTTACAAATATGTCATGGTTTTAAAAATGCCATGTTTTCAAGAATACCATGTTATAGCAAGTGTTAAGTTTGATAGGACATAGTGACATCATAAGGCATGTTCACTAATGTTAAATCATATGGTAAGATAAATCAAGTAAGGTGTCGTACCAACCTCCCGTGATCGTGGAGGCTACATAATTCAGTTGTGACATATACCTTCCGTGATCGTGAAGGGTCAAGTTTATAATTCCCAGAACTGTTAGGGCCTTGCAAACCCTAGCTTTGTCTGGAGGCTGCGCGCTTTTGGTACGTACACTATGGGCCCACATGTTGAGACAAGATAATAAATTAAAGATTGAGTTAATAATGAAGCATAAGACTTTCAATCGATTATAAATGGTTCATGCATAAGCTACATGATGATTGGCATATTTTAAGATGTTTGAATTATTTTGTGAGATTATGTTTATACTTGCTGGGCGAAAGCTCACTCTTATATTCATACTGTAGGTAAGAAGCCTGCAGTTTAAAGTGGTGGGCTATGCGGACGATGCGGTGGGTGAAGGGCGGTGTGGGATACCACTACGCAAAATTTTCCGCAATCGCTTTTGAGTAAAAATATAAATATTTCAAAAGTATATTATGTTATACAGTATGTATGAAGTTTGAAGACTAAAGATTATACTTTCAGTGTGGAATGTATGCATGACAAGTTTTTATTTACATAATAACTCATGTGAATATGTTTTAAAAAAAAAAAAATTTCCCTCAAATTTTCAAGTAAAGAACAAGTATGTATAGTGTCGACCTGGCTTGGGAAGTCGGGGCGCCACAAATGGCATGTATGTATTCAAGGAATAATGAATGTATGGCATGTATGCTTTCAAGTTCATGTTAAGAGGTATATGATTTATGTTTATAGTATGTATTTTTATATGATGAATAATCGGATATTATGGCATCACGAAGTATGCTCACTAAAGATAAGCTATTTGGTAAGATATGAAATTCCAGTTTCAGTTAAGAAACTGGTTATGAATATGAAACAACATTTCAAGTATGAAATAAGATAAGAACAAGATTTTAAGCATCAATATAAGCAGAATGCTATATGTCGTATCGGCCCGCGTTAGGTCGGGTTTGGTTCATGGTTTGAGTTGGACAGGGCTGGCCGCCCCAACCACTCCATGGCAGCGCGTCACGGTACGTACAGTTATGTTATGTTATGTAAGGGCCCAAAAACTATGCTAACTTATGAAAACAGGAATAAAGCATAAATGGTTCATGCATTATGATATCATGATATGTTTGCGGATAAATAGTTGTGCTTGCTGAGCGTAAGCTCATGTTTTATGTTTATGCTGTAGGTAAGCAACCCTGCGGTGCTTCATGATACAAGGCAGTGGAGCATGGCAAGGCAAAACTGTGAAACTGTGGGACGGAAATCGCTACGTTTCTTTTTGTTAAATTATACTACACTAAATATGTTGTATTTGAGTACAAGATTTCATTGTTACCATAAGTAGTTATGTATAAGTACATGTATGTATGTAAGTGATTATTAAGAAGTTTCCAATTCAAGTTATATTTTTCAGTTGTATATAAAAAAAAAAAAAAAAAAATTGTCCAAATTTTCATATATTATAAGTAAGTATGTATGGTAACGGCCTACGTTAGGCAGGTCGTTACAACTATCAACTTGATACTATCACATTGCCTTTTGTTTCTTCTTCCATTCAAATTGTTGACATGTTTACTAAGGCACTTTCCGCTTCGCGTTTTTGTTTCTTATTTGGCAAACTCTCAATACTACTTGCAGCAGTATCGTGAGTATGAGGGGGGATGTTAGATAATATAGTTTTATATTTATTTTATTGCTTATTACTTGTTTCTTGTTATTATTATGTTTCCTTCTTTCTAACAGTTAAGGGTAGATTAGTCTTTTTTATATTTTCTATTTAGTCTATATTAACCTCTTTTGATGTAATATTTTGACTGATTGATCGGAATAAGAAACTCTAGCTTTCTCTTGCTCCCAAATTGGTTTTTTGGTTTTCTACATAATCAAGCTATGTTAGCAAAACAACGGTGGCATATTTTACAGCACCCTTCCTCCCTTGTTAGCCAACTCTTGAAGTACAAGTATTTCAGAGATTGCAATTTTGTGGAAACCAGGAAAGGGGATGGTGCATCTTTCATTTGGCAGAGCTTTTTATGGGGGCATAATATACTGTCCCTGGGAACTAGATGGAGGGTGGGAGATGGTGAAGATATTAAGGTTTTTCAAGATCTTTGGTTGCCTCGTCCACAAAGCTTTCGACCAATTACTACTGCTCCAACGGTTTTATCGGATTTGTGCGTGAGTGACTTGCTAATTCAAAATGGAGGGGGCTGGGACTGGTCGAAGATTGACAGCATACTCTGGCTGGTTGATGGTGATCTTATAATAAAGATTCGTCTTGGATGCCTCTCTAGACCTGATACTCGGATTTGGCACTACAGACAAAAGGTAATTATACTGTCAAATCTGGCTATAAAGTTGCTAGAGCTTTTCAGAATGAAGTAGGGTCCTCCAATCTTATGAATGCTGAATAGTGGTATAAATTTTTTTGGAATCTTCCCCTCCCCTTGAAGATCAAGATTTTTGGGTGGAAATGCTTTCATGACTATCTTCCCACAGGTATCAATCTTAAAGCTCGACAAGTGGCCTGCAGCCCAGTTTGTACATGTCAAGAGAGTGAAGAGAACACCATACATGCTCTAGTTTGTTGTGACTCAATTGTTGAGGTCTGAGATAGGAGCGTTTTCGCTATGGTTAGGAGAAAACTTTCAGAGGCTCTTTGGGTAAGGATTTTCTCCTTTTTATGAGGAGCCAGATTTCTAAGGATGATTTTATAGTGATGTTCACATTGATATGGTGATTGTGGTACAAAAGAAATAAGTTCATCCATGGAGGCCGCATTAAATCCTTCATCCATGGAGGCCGCATTAAATCCTTTTCTGCTGTGCTCGAAGACTCTAGCTTGTGGCTATATACTTATCAGATGGCTCAAGCAAAGGCCCCCCTGATGAAGATAGCACACGGGTTCGAAGCACCAGATTGTGTGCCCCAGACTCTGGTCAATTGAAATTAAATACTGATTCTTCAGCAGTTGCAAGTGTAACAACCCGACCACGTAGGGCCGTTACCGTGCTTACATAACTTAAATACTTAACTTAAACATACTCTTGTTTTTCGTAAAAATACAGAAATCTTTTTATTTTGTATTTTTTAAACTCAAAACTCATAATTATTTACATGTACTCACTCGAGTACCTAGCTTTCAAACCATATTTTTACAAATCATAGTAGTTATCATATACTAGTACCAACGACTTATCATAATATAATACAAACATATTTTACAAAACATATTTTCCAAAACCCGTGGCGGTGTCCAACCCAAATTTCACAGTCTGTAATGCCATCTCTCCAAAGTCTTGCATCGAGCATTGCCGGTAGGTTATTTACCTACAGCATGAACGTAAGTTATGAGCTTATGCTCAGTAAATACAACTTTCTATTCCACAAAACATTTTTAGTAAAAGAATACATGAATTGATTATGCTTTCTTATGAATCAATTATGCTTTCTTATGTTAACTTGGTTCTGGGCCCCTTACATCTCATGTGTGCACGTACCGTGGTGCATAGCCATAGAGTGATTGGGGTAGCCAGTCCAATCCAACTCAAACCATGAACCAAACCGTTTAACATAGAGTGGTTGGGGCAGCCAATCCAATCCAACTCAAACCATAGACCAAACCGTTTAAACCCGCCCTTGTGGCAAGTCGGTACGACATAATAAAATTTGCTTGTCTTATCTTATTACAGGAAAACTTTTTCTTCGTTGATCATACTTGAAAACTTAAATCTTAACTGTTTCTTATTTAAAAACTTAATCTTGTTCTTATCATGTGATTTATTATTAGTAAACATGCTTTCATGATATCACAATAATAAAGTGTAAAACATAAATCATAAAACATATATACATCATGTAAATCAATGCATGAATTTTTGAAAAACATACAATGCAATAAAACATTTTCCCATACTGTAGGCAGAGTTGTACTTACAAATCATCCTGCGTTCTTGGTCTATCGTTCCATCATGGCACGACAATAGGTAAGATTCCTGTTTCAAACAGGGCGTAAGATAAGAGTCGTTCTATCTTACTATAAACCATAACATACTAGATCGGTATCCAATCCGATTGCCTTTGATGATCATAGATACAAATCCTATCACAGTAAACCGGTATCCTATCCGATTACTATTGGTACCTTAACATAGTGAACCGGTATCCTATCCGATTACCATTGATAATCATGGATACAGGCCCTAACATAACAAATTAGTATCACATCCGATTATCATTGGTCATATACTTGTTACCATATTTTTATGTAACTTAGTGTATTTTCCTTTCTTAAAAATATCTTGTTTACTTGAAATATCATAACTTTACAAATTAAGTATTCCTTACCATAATACTTGAAATTACCTTTTGTAAAACATAGTACGTTTAAAAATCGTTGGGAAAATTCCATTGGATTTAAACCATTTTGAAACCATTTTGATAAAATCTCAGTCTCTTTTTAAAGAGATCATAAGACCTTAAAATCTACTTTTAAAACATCCTTTTAATTCATTGGAATGCATGTGTGCAGGAAATTTCCTTTACCATGC
The DNA here is from genome assembly GCA_038430175.1 of Ficus hirta. NCBI lineage: Eukaryota > Viridiplantae > Streptophyta > Magnoliopsida > Rosales > Moraceae > Ficus > Ficus hirta. Next base: position 16,831,473 of record CM076585.1, on the reverse strand, counting down.
ATAGTTTTGAATACCCTATTTTATGTAATAACCAACCTGTTTGTAAACTTATGATTTCTTTCGTTAAGAATCAAAGTTTGTTTATGCTATATGTATGATATGTTTTCTATGAAAAATTGTTGAATCTTTTGCTAAAAGATTCAATAAGTTAGTTACGCAAGTTTAAGACCTTTTGTCAAAAAGGGTAAATTTATGCTTTATGATTTTATGTTAGTAGTTCTTAAATTTAGGAAAAATCCTATATGCAGTTCAGATAAGTTCTGGACAATGGTCCAGTATCAGTATACTATTACAGTTCAAACAGTAATTAAGTATCTATGTTAATATGAAAATGAACTGCATTTAGAAGATATGTCAATGAAGTCTTATAGTATGACATTTCGTTTTTAATAAGATGACAAGTGTCATTGCCAAAACCGGTCATCTTACAGGGACCAAAATGCAAATATTTTATGTATAGGGGTCAATGTGTAATTTTGGAGAAAATTGTGAACCTATAAGTAAATATGTAAAATTTTGAACTATGGACTTTTTAAGTTAAATTTCCTAGTTCAATTAAGCTAATGATCTATTACAAGTTTAGTTAATCTAGTTAGAAATTAAGAAATAAGTTAGGATTGGATGATTCCAAATTCTAATTTGGACTAATCCTATTTTTCCATGTGGATAGCCTAGGGAACCGGCCACATCATGGCCTTACAAGCAAGGAATATTGTTTTTGAGGAGCATTATGCAAATTGGAAGAATTTAAGCGTCATTAAAAATTTACAAATCATGCCCCAAATTTAGTGGTTAAGCACTTTGATTTGCTTGGTTGATTTTGTGTTATGGTTCAATTAGCAAAGTAGTCCCTTTTGGCACTCAATGGCCGGCCACCTGAGGGTGAGACACCCCATGCTTCTAGCATGGATAAGCCACCCTCCGAGCCTTGCACCCTTGGCAAGCCAAGGCTTGCACACATAGGCACCAAAGGCCGGCCACCACAAGGAAGCAACACATCATGGTATAGCCTTGGTGAGTAACATCCCTAGTCTTGCTCACATGGCAAGCTTATGTATTGCCAAAGCCACCACCATGACCGGTCACATGAGGGAGAGACACATCCCTTGGCATAGCTTAGATGAATCAACCATCTAGACTTCTTAGCCTAGCTCCCTTGGCAAGCCAAGGCTTGCACACCTCACCCCTAGGGCCGGCCATCACAAGGACCTCAAGCTTGTAGCCTTGATGAGCAAGCACTCTAGCTAAGCTTGCTTGGCAATTTGGGATATGAAGGGCCGGCCAACACATAGGGATTAAGGGGAAATATTTTGGCCTTAGGGATCAATGCATAAATTGCAAAAGATGAACTCCTTTAGCTCTTGACACCTCATGCTCCCTAGGCTTGCTTAGTATGCTTGTTAGCCTTGCTTATGGTTAACAAGAGTAAGCTCAAGGCTCCACCTAAGGCCGGCCAACTTAGGAAGAGGACACCTCAAGGTTCCTAGCCATGATGAGCAAGCTCCCCTAGCTTTGCTACTTGGAAAAAAGGGACAAGGAGGACCGGCCACCTCATAGGAGGTTAGGAGCAAATATGGTTCTTGTAAGGGCTAGTGAGCAATTTCAAGAATAAGTAATTCACCTATAAATAGGTGAAGGTTCTCTCATTGCATTTTGTTAGCCAACACACACAACTGCACATACTCTCTAGTTTCTGCCCTTAGGTGCCGAGCCAAGAGAGGAAAAAAAAAAAAAAGAAAGAGAAAAGAGAACTAGAGTGAGAGGAGTTTTCGGTTTGGTGTAAGAATAGTGTAAAGAAAATTTCAAAACCTGAGTTTGAGAAATTCATCGGTGGAACTTGAGGTAAAAATTGTTATCCTCTAGTTCTTCATTTAAGATTTAAGTGTATGTGCAATAAGTATAAGTATGAATTAAATTTTAGAAGTTATATGCATTAAGGTTTTGATATGCTTGATCAGAATTTCTAACCGAACAGTTTTTTTGAAACACGATTTTGAGGCCCTTAAAGGCTGAATCTTAAAAAAAGTTAAAACTACAAAGTTGTAGAAAAGGAAAAATTCTAGGGGTCAACGTAGACTGTTTTTGAAAATAAGGCCTGTAAGATCCTTGTTTTTACAAAAACCCGAGACCAGGTTATGAAATTGTAATTATGGTCGAAAGATTTTCAAAGGATAAAACAAGCACGTTAAGAACAGAATTGACTTTTGTGTCTAAAACAAAAGTTGTAGGACACTTCAATATCTACAACTTTCATGAAGAAAACTTTTTCAAATTTGAAACAGATTTATAAGAAAAGGATCAAACACTATGCATTGGTTTCAAACCCAGTTTTCAGAATTTTAGAGTTTTACTAAAATTCACAAGGAGGTTGAGTTTTAGAGTTTTTAGTGAGTTAGTAACTAGAATTGTTATGATAACATGATAGGATGATTCTTATCCTATGATTTTATTGAAAACAGGAAAGCAACCTGTTTAAGTGGAATATTTTAATTCAAGGTGTAAAGTAACTGGTAAGTACGACTCCGCCTACAGCATAAACGAAAATGTTGTTGTTGTATGTTTCAAGTTCGTGTTGATATATGTATGATATATGTTATGGTATCCAAGTTCAAGAAAATATGAGTATGATATATGCTATGGCTTTCAAGTTCAAGAAGATATAAGTATGATATATGTTATGGCTTTCAAGTTCATAAAGATATGAGTATGATATACGTTTATGGCTTCCAAGTTTATGTTGATATGTTTATGATGAATGATATAGCATGTAGTTTTTATATGATGAATATTTTGATATTATGGCATCACGAGGCATGCTCATTAATGATAAGTTACTTGGTAAGAATAAAAATTTGGTTTCAAGTGAGAAACTATCTATATGAATTGATTTTCCATTAAGTTAGAGCAAGAACAAGTGAAAGAAAAACTTTCAAATATAATGGCAAGCAAGTTACTTTGTGTCGTATCGACCCGGACTAGGTCGGGTTTGGTCCATGGTTTGAGTTGGACAGGGCTGGCCGCCCCAACCACTCCATGGCAGCTCGTCATGGTACGTACACTTATGTTATGTAAGGGCCCTAGAATTATGTTAAAATAAGACAACATAATGAAAGCATAAAGAATTCATGCATTACGTTATATGAAATGTTTTGCGGATCAGTAGTTGTGCTTGCTAAGCGAAAGCTTATAATTTAAGTTTATGCTGTAGGAAAGCAAACTTATAGCAGTACATGATACAAGACGGTGGAGTGTGGCAATGCAGAGTTGTGAAACTGTGGGATTGGAAACTGCTACGCATTTTTGTTAAATTCCGCCATGTTTATTTTGATTATGTTTTATCTAAGAACAAAATTATGATAAGTAAATAAGTTTATGTACATATATATATATATATATATATGTAAGTGACTACTGCGAGTAATCCCAATTTCTAAGTTATACATATATCGTTTGTAAAAAAAATTAAAAAAAAAATAACAAAAATTTAGTCCCAATTTTTGTATAATGTTAAGTAAGTTATCAAGTAAGTAAGTATGGTAACGACCTACAATAGGCGGGTCGTTACAGAGTTGGTATCAGAGCAGAGGTCCTACCTTTCGGTTTCACAGTTTGCTTGCCTGCGCCACAGTCATTGTAAGTTAAAAATATTTCGTATTTATATTATGAATTTATAAAAATTTGTATAATCTAGATTTGAGAACAATGGACGAAGATCGAGGTGCAGCTTACGCGTTTTTCATGATGTCTCCGCTAATATTCGATGGGACTAGACGAACCGTGACACTCGCAGCATGGCTTCATGATATGGAGTCTATATTTCAAATATGTCTTATTCCGCCCCATCTACAAGTATCATTGGCAAGTCGTTGTTTAGCAGTAGATGCTAGGCTATGGTGGAGAACGTTAGGAGAACAGGAAGCTCAGGGAGGATCATGGGAAAACTTCCGCAATATCATCACTGCTCGTTCTGGACCTCCACAGGAGGAAAACGCCGACATGCACTATCGAGACCCAGATATTTATCGCAACATGAACCTTGTCCGATATCTTAACTATGTTTACGATTGGCATGCTTATCTAGGAGAATCGATGGGCCATTACTGTCGAAGATTTCAGGAGGCTATGCTGCCTCACATTCCAGATTTTGGCGACCCAGAGTTTCGGGCACTACAATTACTTAGGGAAGGACTACCTCCCGACGTCAGGGAACATGTCCAAGTGCCGGTAATAGGAATGACCATGGAACACATGATTAATAACATCATGGAAGCTGAATTAATAGCTCATATGGTTCAAGCAGATGCTCTAGTAGAAAACAACATCCAAGTGCCAGTCAATAATAATGATGTAGAAGAGCCACCCTTCCAATGGGGTCCAGTATTGCTAGAAGACCCTATTCCGGCGATACCACTTCAGGAGATTCCTCCACAAGAGGATGCTGATGCCATGAATCTTGAAGAAATTCCTGACGAGCCTGAACTTCAAGAGGATCCTCACAAAATCGTCTTAGATAACAGAGAAGAGGAAGAAGTAAATATGGAGGACGATCCGGAGGAAATCTTGTTTGTTGATGAAGACTGGGATGTATTCTCCGACGTAACGTCAGAGTAGATAATTTAGGTGTAAAATAGTATATATGTGTGATAGACAAGTGATAGTCATTTCTATCTTGTATTTGATATATATATGTATATAGCAAGTATAGGATATGTACGTGATAGTATGGATAACTATGTATGTATGTAAGAATGTACGAATTATGGGTTATGATGAATGTAAGATATGTAAATTATAAAGTTAGTAAGATGTATTAATATATTATGTTGTTAAAAAATTATGAACAACATATGATGTTACGATCTGATATGATGATATGATGTGATAATACGATCTATGATATGACATGATGAATAAGTATTGTTCATAATAAAATTTTATGACGAGATATGAATGAACGAAAAGATATTTGAAGTATAACAATATCTTTATCGTGATTAGATAAGAAATAGAAGATGTCACGCCCACGTACAAGAGCGAACCCTATTCCGCAAGAACCTGATCTTGCAAACATAGTAGCTATCTTGCAACGACAATTGAGGGAACAACAGCAGGAGACGAACCAGCTTCGGGAACAAGTAGCCCAACTAAATTAAGCACCTCAAGCTAATGAAGTTCCACCGCAACATAATCCCATACCCCCAGCAGCGCCTCAAGCACCAGAGAATCATCAAGAAGTTCCGTTAGCACCCGCAGGACTGCAAAGGAATCCACCCTTGATTAGGGAGGATCTGTTATATGAACGATTTAGGCGAATGAAGGCACCTGAATTTGAAGGAACCACAGATCCAATAGTAGCGGATAATTGGCTGATCGATATCCAAGTAATTTTGGATTTTATGGGACTTACAGTACAGGAGAAAGTTCTTTGTGCCTCTTTTGCACAAAAGAAAGATGCGCATCACTGGTGGAGGACGGTTCAGATACGTAGAAATGTAGCGTTCATGAGATGGCAAGAGTTTGTAGACGAATTCAGAATAATGTACTACAATCAGGAGATTCTTGCAACTCAACAAGATGAGTTTACCAGTTTTAAGCAAGGGTCTATGTCAGTGATGGAAGCAGTCAAAAAGTTTGAATAGCTTGCCCGTTTATGTCCAGAACTGGTGCCGAACGAAAGGGAGAAAGTAAGGAGAACGATGAAAATGTTTCGGACAGACATCGCCAAACAAGTTAGTGCTGGAAGCAGCCCTCCAACTCTTGTAGCTGATTGTATAAGTCGAGCTATGAGAGCAGAATAATGGATTAATCAGGATAAGGAAGCGAGGGTTCAAATATTCAAAGCTAAGAAAGAAGAAAAATCTGTAGAGAAACAGATACAGTCTAGGTAAAATCAGGAGCCAAACTTAAAAGGCCAGACTAGTAATTCCAGCCAAAGTTCTAAGCAGTTTGGGAGGAATAAAAGAAGAGGAAATACTACGGGCCAGGGCCAACAGAAGAATTACCCTCAAAAGAGGAACAACCGTGGGAATGAGGGTAATAATAACAATTATCCTGTGTGTACTCAATATGGAAAGAAACATCTAGGCGTGTGTAGGATGGGAACAAACGCTTGCTACCTATGTGGCAAGGAAGGCCATTATGCGAGGAGTTGTACCTCTAATAGTCAGAACCAGAACCCTCAGTACCAGAATAGAAATACAAACCGACAGCTACACGCGGTGCAAGCAAAGATCGAAGATCCTTCAATTGTACAAAGAAGACTTGAAGCTCCCGAACCACAAGCCAGGATTTATGCTTACACAAAGGGAGACGCTGAGGCTGGAACTTCTAATGTGGTAACAGGTCAGATCTCTATAGCCGCTTATGATGCATTTGCCCTAATTGATTCTGGTGCCACCCATTCGTTTATATCAAGGGAATATGCCCGAAAGTTAGATAGAAATGTAGAAAATATAGGACAACCTTTTTGAACCTCTCTTCCATCGGGAGAGATTTTGTTATCCAATTCCTGGATGCGAAATGTTCCGATAGTTATGTGTGGTAGAGAGTTATATGTAGACCTGATTGCAATTAAGCTTCAGGATTTTGATGTTATCCTGGGAATGGATTTCTTAGATAAGTACAACGCTAAGATTGATTGTCGAAAGCGTTGTGTTATGTTTAGTCTTTTCGGTGAAGAGGAATTCAACTTTCACGGCCAGTCTAAGAGCTCATCAACCCGGCTTGTTTCGATAATGAAAGCTTGGAAAATGTTGGCTAATGGATGTCAAGGATACTTAGCTAACATGGTGGACAAAGAACAAGAAAAAGAGCTGCAGCCCGAAGATGTTCCCATTATTAGGGAATATGTAGATGTCTTTCCAAAAGATTTAACTAGACTTCCGTCGGAGCGAGAAATCTCTTTCGAGAATTGTTGCCAGGAACAGCTCCAATATCGAAAGCACCCTATCGCATGGCCCCAGCTGAGCTTAGGGAACTTCAAGTACAGTTACAAGAACTGTTGGACAAGGGATTTATTCGTCAAAGCCATTCCCCGTGGGGAGCACCGGTGCTATTTGTCAAAAAGAAGGATGGATCGTTGCGGATGTGCATCGACTATCTTGAGTTGAACAAGATCACGATTAAGAACAAGTACCCTCTCCCGAGAATTGACGATCTCTTTGATCAACTTAGAGGAGCTTTGGTATTCTCGAAGATTGACTTGCGTTCGGGCTACGATCAACTCAGAATCAAGGAAGGAGATATTCCCAAGACTGCGTTTCGAACATGTTATGGACATTATGAGTATTTAGTCATGCCTTTTGGATTAACTAATGCTCCAGCTGCTTTTATGGACATTATGAATCGGGTGTTTAAAGATTATCTAGATAAGTTTGTTATCATCTTCATTGATGATATTTTGATCTACTCAAGGTCCACAAAGGAACATGAGCAGCATCTCAAGATAGTTTTGGAGACCTTAAGACAGAATCAGCTTTATGCCAAATTTACAAAATATGAATTTTGGTTGGAAAAAGTACATTTCTAGGGCCACGTAGTTTCAAAGGAAGGAATTTCCGTTGATCTTGCTAAGATAGTGGCGGTCAGTGCATGGTCAGCACCCAAAAACGTTACGGAGATACGAAGCTTTCTTGGTTTGGCCGGATACTACCGACGGTTCGTTGAAGGATTCTCCAAGATAGCAGCACCACTAACAGCTCTTACTAAAAAGGGGAGAAAGTTTGATTGGACACAGAAGTGTGAAGAAAACTTCCAAGAGCTCAAGAGAAAGCTTACAAGTGCACCAGTATTGATAATTCTTGACGTTGATGCAGGAAATTTCGCCATTTATAGTGATGCGTCGAGAACTGGAGTAGAAGCTGTTCTTATGCAAGGAAGAAATGTGGTTGCTTATGCTTCACGTCAACTGAACGACCATGAACGGAACTACCCGACGCACGATTTGGAGCTTGCTGCGGTGGTTTTCACCTTGAAGATTTGGAGACATTACCTGAATGGTAATAGATGTGAGATTTTTACCGATCATCAAAGTCTCAAATACATCTTTACTCAAAAAGAGCTCAATATGAGACAACGTCGATGGCTTGAACTCGTAAAGAATTATGATTGTGAAATCCTTTACCACCCTGGAAAAGCAAATAAGGTGGCAGATGCGCTGAGCAGGAAGTCATCTGGTATGCTCATGTCTCTTGAAATGATGTCCAAACCCCTCCAAAAGGAAATTTCTGATTTCAAATTGGAAATGTTAATCGGGAAATTGGCTGCTTTGACTCTTCAGTCCAATCTCCTAGAATCCATTAAGTGTTATCAAGAAAAAGATTCCTTTCTGCTAAAGATTCAACTTCTTGGTGGAGAAGATAAGGAATTTAAGACATCTACAAATGGACTAATTCTCTTCAAAGGAAGGATTTGTGTTCCTAACGTTGAATTTCTTGGGAAACAAATCATGTCGGAAGCACATGAAACGCCATACTCAGTTCACCCTGGAGCTACTAAGATGTATAAGGACCTCAAAGAGAATTTTTGGTGGCCGAACATGAAGAGAGAAATTGCTGAATTTGTGTCAAAATGCCTAACTTGTCAAAAAGTTAAGGCTGAACACCGACAACCTGGCGGAGATCTTCAAAAGATAGAACTCCCAGAATGGAAATGGGATCAAATCACCATGGATTTCGTAGTGGGATTACCCAGGACCGCAGGTGGAAATGATATGATTTGGGTGATTGTGGATAGATTAACCAAATCAGCCCATTTCATTACTATTAAAGGCACCTTTTCAGTTGAGAAATTAGCTGAAATTTACGTATCTCAGATTGTTAGGTTACATGGAGTGCCTAAATCCATCATTTCGGATCGTGATGGGCGTTTTACTTCACGATTTTGGAAAAGTGTTCACACAGCTATGGGATCAAGGTTGAAATTCAGTACCGCTTTTCACCCTCAGACAGATGGACAATCGGAACGCACTATCCAGACATTAGAAGATATGTTGAGATCTTGTGTTCTGGATTTCAAAGGAAACTGGGATCAAAAGCTACCCTTGATTGAGTTTTCGTATAATAATGGCTATCACGCTTCAATTGGTATGGCTCCATTTGAAGCGTTATATGGAAGAAAATGTCGATCTCCCATCCATTGGCAAGAAGTTGGACAGAAGCAACTTCAAACTACGGATTTCATCAGAAAAACCTCAGAAGACGTCAAGATGATCAAGCAACTGCTCGACATAGCATTCAGTCGACAGAAAAGTTATGCTGATAAACGTCGAAGACCTCTAGAATTCCAAACTGGCGATTCGGTTTTTCTCAAGATTGCTCCAATGAAGGGAATTATGAGGTTTGGTAAGAAGGGAAAGCTTAGTCCAAGATACACAGGTCCGTTTGAAATCCTCGAAAGAATTGGAAAAGTAGCCTACAAGCTTGCTTTGCCGCCAGCTTTGGCTTCTGTACATGATGTTTTTCATGTTTCAATGTTAAAGAAATATGTACCTGATCCTTCTCATGTGCTAAGACAAGAACCAATTGAAGTACAAACGGATTTGACTTATGAAGAAAAGCCAATCCGGATTTTAGATAGGGAAGAAAAGGTTTTAAGAAACAAAACCATTCCGATGATTAAGGTGTTATGGCAGAATCATAACGTGGAAGAAGCAACATGGGAACTTGAAGAAGAAATGAGAAAGAACTATCCCTACTTGTAGTGATTTTCGGGGACGAAAATTTTTTAAGGGGGGGTAGATTGTAATAACCAACCTGTTTGTAAACTTATGATTTCTTTCATTAAGAATCAAAGTTTGTTTATGCTATATGTATGATATGTTTTCTATGAAAAGTTGTTGAATCTTTTGCTAAAAGATTCAATAAGTTAGTTACGCAAGTTTAAGACCTTTTGTCAAAAAGGGTAAATTTATGCTTTATGATTTTATGTTAGTAGTTCTTAAATTTAGGAAAAATCCTATATGCAGTTCAGATAAGTTCTGGACAATGGTCCAGTATCAGTATACTATTACAGTTCAAAACAGTAATTAAGTATCTATATTAATATGAAAATAAACTGCATTTAGAAGATATGTCAACGAAGTCTTATAGTATGACATTTCGTTTTTAATAAGATGACAAGTGTCATTGCCAAAACCGGTCATCTTACAGGGACCAAAATGCAAATATTTTATGTATAGGGGTCAATGTGCAATTTTGGAGAAAATTGTGAACCTATAAGCAAATATGTAAAATTTTGAACTATGGACTTTTTAAGTTAAATTTCCTAGTTCAATTAAGCTAATGATCTATTACAAGTTTAGTTAATCTAGTTAGAAATTAAGAAATAAGTTAAGATTGGATGATTCCAAATTCTAATTTGGACCAATCCTATTTTTCCATGTGGATAGCCTAGGGAACCGGCCACATCCTGGCCTTATAAGCAAGGAATCTTGTTTTTGAGGAGCATTATGCAAATTGGAAGAATTTAAGCGTCATTAAAAATTTACAAATCATGCCCCAAGTTTAGTGGTTAAGCACTTTGATTTGCTTGGTTGATTTTGTGTTATGGTTCAATTAGCAAAGTAGTCCCTTTTGCCACTCAATGGCCGGCCACATGAGGGTGAGACACCCCATGCTTCTAGCATGGATAAGCCACCCTCCTAGCCTTGCACCCTTGGCAAGCCAAGGCTTGCACAGCTAGGCACCAAAGGCCGGCCACCACAAGGAAGCAACACATCATGGTATAGCCTTGGTGAGTAACATCCCTAGTCTTGCTCACATGGCAAGCTTATGTATTGCCAAAGCCACCACCATGACCGGTCACATGAGGGAGAGACACATCCCTTGGCATAGCTTAGATGAATCAACCATCTAGACTTCTTAGCCTAGCTCCCTTGACAAGCCAAGGCTTGCACACCTCACCCCTAGGGCCGGCCATCACAAGGAAATGCCACCTCAAGCTTGTAGCCTTGATGAGCAAGCACTCTAGCTAAGCTTGCTTGGCAATTGGGATATGAAGGGCCGGCCAACACATAGGGATTAAGGGGAAATGTTTTGGCCTTAGGGATCAATGCATAAATTGCAAAAGATGAACTCCTTTAGCTCTTGACACCTCATGCTCCCTAGGCTTGCTTAGTATGCTTGTTAGCCTTGCTTATGGCTAACAAGAGTAAGCTCAAGGCTCCACCTAAGGCCGGCCAACTTAGGAAGAGGACACCTCAAGATTCCTAGCCATGATGAGCAAGCTCGCCTAGCTTTGCTACTTGGCAAAAAGGGACAAGGAGGACCGGCCACCTCATAGGAGGTTAGGAGCAAATATGATTCTTGTAAGGGCTAGTGAGCAATTTCAAGAATAAGTGATTCACCTATAAATAGGAGAAGGTTCTCTCATTGCATTTTTTTAGCCAACACACACAACTGCACATACTCTCTAGTTTCTGCCCTTAGGTGCCGAGCCAAGAGAGGAAAAAAAAAAAAAAAAAGAGAAAAGAGAACTAGAGTGAGAGGAGTTTTCGGTTTGGTGTAAGAATAGTGTAAAGAAAATTTCAAAACCTGAGTTTGAGAAATTCATCTGTGGAACTTGAGGTAAAAATTGTTATCCAATAGTTCTTCATTTATGATTTAAGTGTATGTGCAATAAGTATAAGTATGAATTAAATTTTAGAAGTTATATACATTAAGGTTTTGATATGCTTGATCAGAATTTCTAACCGAACAGTTTTTCTGAAACACGATTTTGAGGCCCATAAAGGCCGAATCTTAAAAAAAATTAAAACTACAAAGTTGTAGAAAAGGAAAAATTCTAGGGGCCAATGTGGACTATTTTTGAAAATCCTTGTTTTTACAAAAACCCGAGACCAGGTTATGAAATTGTAATTATGGTCGAAAAATTTTCAAAGGATAAAACAAGCAAGTTAAGAACAGAATTGACTTTTGTGTTTAAAACAAAAGTTGTAGAAAACTTCAATATCTACAACTTTGATGAAGAAAACTTTTTCAAATTTGAAACAGATTTATAAGAAAAGGATCAAAAACTATGAATTGATTTCAAACCCAGTTTTCAGAATTTTAGAGTTTTACTAAAATTCACAAGGAGGTTGAGTTTTAGAGTTTTTAGTGAGTTAGTGACTAGAATTGTTATGATAACATGATAGGATGATTCTTATCCTATGATTTTATTGAAAACAGGAAAGCAACCTGTTTAAGTGGAATATTTTAATTCAAGGTGCAAAGTAACTGGTAAGTACGACTCCGCCTACAGCATAAACGAAAATGTTGTTGTTGTATGTTTCAAGTTCATGATGATATATGTATGATATATGTTATGATATCCAAGTTCAAGAAAATATGAGTATGATATATGCTATGGCTTTCAAGTTCAAGAAGATATAAGTATGATATATGTTATGGCTTTCAAGTTCATAAAGATATGAGTATGATATACGTTTATGGCTTCCAAGTTTATGTTGATATGTTTATGATGAATGATATAACATGTAGTTTTTATATGATGAATATTTTGATATTATGGCATCACGAGGCATGCTCATTAATGATAAGTTACTCGGTAAGAATAAAAATTTGGTTTCAAGTGAGAAACTATCTATATGAATTGATTTTCCATTAAGTTAAAGCAAGAACAAGTTAAAGAAAAGCTTTCAAATATAATGGCAAGCAAGTTACTTTGTGTCGTATCGACCCACACTAGGTCGGGTTTGGTCCATGGTTTGAGTTGGACAGGGCTGGCCGCCCCAACCACTCCATGGCAGTGCGCCACGGTACGTACACTTATGTTATGTAAGTGCCCTAGAATTATGTTAAAATAAGACAACATAATGAAAGCATAAAGAATTCATGCATTACGTTATATGAAATGTTTTGCGGATCAGTAGTTGTGCTTGCTAATCGAAAGCTTATAATTTAAGTTTATGCTGTAGGAAAGCAAACTTATAGCAGTACATGATACAAGACGGTGGAGTGTGGCAGGATTGGAAACTGCTACGCATTTTTGTTAAATTCCGCCATGTTTATTTTGATTATGTTTTATCTAAGAACAAAATTATGATAAGTAAATAAGTTTATGTACATATATATATATATATATATATGTAAGTTTCTACTGCGAGTAATCCCAATTTCAAAGTTATATATATATCGTTTGGAAAAAAAATTTAAAAAAAATAACAAAAATTTAGTCCCAATTTTTGTATAATGTTAAGTAAGTTATCAAGTAAGTAAGTATGGTAACGACCTACGTTAGGCGGGTCGTTACATTTTATCCTTTAATCGGTTTAAAATCTGAAAAAAACTTTCTTTATAGAAGTTGTACATCTCATCAAAATCTACAACTTTCATTTTTCATTCAAAACTTAAATCTGCCTTTAACTTATTCGTTTTTTTTCTTTGAAGAGTTCTGGCCTTGAACAGTACTTGAACCGGCCAGTTTTGAAAACTGATTAAAACGAAGGCCTTTGGAGCCTGTTTTTCAGAAACTATTTATGTTACCCCCTAGGATTTTTTGTTTCTAAAACTTTGCAGTTTTAACTTTTTCCAAATTCGGCCTTTAAGGGGCTCAAAATCCAGTTTTCAGAAAACTGTCCAGATTATTTCTTTGAAAACTAGCAGTTTGTATTTTGTTGGTTTTCGTTTAAAAATTTGCACGCACTACCTCAAACAGTCGAAGCCGTGAGCCTACGTCAACATGCAGCATGTCGGATTTATTCTTATTATTCAAACATACACTTATCTTTTTACTTGGGAAACACAAAATTGATAGCCTTACTAGCTTACCAAGTTGTGTTTTTAGGTTAATTTCTTAACCATCACACACTTATTGTTCACAATCATCATCATCATAAAATCTCCCTACTTAAACATGTGAAGGTATTTTCACAAACACATGGTGAGCAATGAGCACACATAACCTTAAACTCAACGTAGAGCATTAAAATCAAACCCATGCTTAAAACTTAGCAAACAAGATAATCTAAACTTAGATCTAGCATAGACTAAGCATATAAAAACCATAACATGGCAAGATAAGAAGCATGAGCTTATGCTCTTACAACCCATAGCTTGAAATACACATAAATCCCATAAACCAAAACTTAATGAAATTCTTAGTTAGAGGGTTGAGATTATACCTCTAAAGCTTTGAAAGAGTGGTTCTAGATATTGCATGAGTAAAAATTCTTGCTCCACTCTTCCACCATAGCAACCGGCCACCACCTCCCTCTCACTCTCTCTCTCTTCTCTCTTTTATTTTTTTTTTCCCTAAGTCTAGAGAGGAATAGTTGAGAAAAAACTAGAAGTTGGGAAGTTCACTAACCACCCCTATTTATAGGTAAAAATTTCCAAATTTTCCACAATTATTTTTATTTCTAAAATTCTCCTTGAATTGCATATTGGTCCTTAAAAGACAAAAAAATTTGCCTTCCAAGTCCCTCTAAGTGGCCGGCTATGCATGTTTTGGAGCCAAAAAAAATCTTTTCAAACTTATCTCTAATTTGTTTCCTTGTTCGCCAAGGCCACCTAATGTAGCCGGCCATTTGGCCTAGTTGGTGGCTTTTGTTAAGAAAAATCCTTAAATTCCATAAATCAAAAAATTGTGTATTTATCCACAATTAATTGGCCTCCAAGTAGGGCCATGTTTGGCATTTCTCCTAATACGCAGTTTAATTTCTTAATAATCCAGATAGTGCAAATACTGTTTTAACTATTAACAGTATAGTAATACTTAACTGCAGTCCATAATTCATCTGCACTTAACTGGACCGCGTATAGGATATTCTTAGGACTTGAAGCTAATTCGTCCTTATTGCTCCAAATGTTATTCCTGATTTTTCCAGAATGATCCTAATCCTTATTCTTACTTTTTCATTCATAATGACGGTTCACCACAGTATAATTTAAATACTACTTATTATACTGCAGTACTGTCTTATTCAAGTCATAATTTATCCTGATCATTCATTGGTCCGAACAAAAATCATAATTCATGGTTCCGGCTTTTTCATCATAAAGCCTTATCCTTAACTTAATAAATTATCATTGAGTCTTATAATACTTATAAGAACTCAAACATACTCTGATAATCTAATCAGATCATGAGCTTCATGTTGACATACATTATTCAGACTTAGATTTTCCTTGTATCTAAGAAAATCATAAGTTCGTCAAAATTTTGGCTTGTTATAATCTACCCCCCTTAAAAAAATTTTCGTCCTAAAACATTTAGTGGTTCTAGTTCTAATGCTTCCAAATATGAAGCTGACTGAGTTATTTGTCTCATAACACTTTATCATCTTAAAACTCAGCTTTAAAGCATAAAATTGATCTCTTGATCTCACTGACCTGCAACCTGCAGACTGCAAGCTGTATACTGCATACTTTCTTACTTTCATACATTCATACTTTCACACATTCATACTTTCATGCTTTCATTCTTTCATACTTTCATACTTTCATACCTTAATGCCTTCATACTTTCATTCTTTCATACTTTCATAATGTCATTCTTTTATACTTTCATGCTTTCATACATTCATACTGCATCACAAGAACTATCTGTGTAAAAAGCTTAGCAAGTATATCATATAACTTGCCACATTTGTAAAGCATATTGTATCATATAACTTTCTACACTTGAAAAGCATATCGTATCATACAATTAAAACACTTCTTTTTAACATTAGTTAAGGGGTTCAGCAAATATAACACATTAAAATATTTTTTTTAAAATTTAGCTGAGGCTGAGGACCCACTAGTACTTGTACCAAGGTAACTTGCTTGCCATCATATTTGTATTTTTATAAAATTGATTGTGTAACGACCCGCCTAGCACAAGTCATTACCATACATACATACATATCTTACATAATTATTTAGCGGAAACAACGGAAAATTTTTTTTTTTATACTATATACGAGTATATATACGAATATTGTCTCGGAGTGTTTGAACATAAAATAATAAACATAATTAAACAAAACGCGTAGCGGCTCGACATTCCCACGTTTCACAGTTCACCTCGCCACGCTCACCATCTTGTATCAAAAATCACCAGTAGGTTGCTTACCTACAGCATAGACGTAAGTTGTGAGCTTTCGCTCAGCAAGTACAACTATTTTATCCGCATAATAAACATACACAAACATACATAATCATTTCATAGCATAATATAACATAATCTAGCATATTCTAATAGTGCATGATCCAGTTATGCTTCATTATGCCTTCTTATCATGCTTTATAATCCCTTTTATTGCTTATCTTGCTTATGGGCCCCTTGTCATGAGTGTTCGTACCAGGCGCGCAACTATAGAGTGGTTGGGGCGGCCAAACCAAGTCCAACTCAAACCATAGTCCAATCCGACCTGACGCGGGTTGGCACGACACAGGCAAGCTTGCTTGCCAACATGTTCATATCGTACTTGGTATTGTCTTTATTACTTGTGAACATGCTACATGATGTTACACAGCTATAAATCATATTCATGTTATACTATCATGCATTACATCATAATATTCATTCATCATAGCATACACTTTACATACTCAGGTAAGTAATACATAGGCCTATGCTGTAGGCGGAGTTGTACTTACCTTGTCTGCTATGTCCGATTAAATACGTTGATCCTATTCAGGATGCCACAGTAGGTTATTTCCTGCTATACATAAAGGACATAGGTAAGTATACTGTTGGTATTAAACCAACATTCGTGCGTAATCTAAGCTATATGTCCCCTTCCTATAGTTATATTATATTGGGCTACAATAGGTAACCCTAGGGTTTATCTTAGTCAAAACTTTGACTTTAGTTTCAAAACTTATGTTTATTTTCTTTTTAGAAAACTTAGATTTCAAAACTTAAAAATCCCTTTGAAAAGTCATAATTCTTGAGTTATATTCATAAAATACTTAAGGGTTGGAAACTGCCTTTCGAACAGCTTCCTTTGATCAAATTATCAGTGTATGTGCAGAAATATCATTTTCCTGCACTGTTTTATAAAATCCTGTGCAGGAATTTCCTGTTTCCTGCACAGTTTTTGAAATCTGTTTTTATTTAAAAAAATATAGATTGAATTTGAAAAAGTTTTCTTCACGAAAGTTTTAGATCTCGAAAAATCCTAAAACTCTTGTGTTTTTCACAAAACATAATTCGGGCTCTAACCCCTTCGTTTTCTTTGTTGAATTCACCTAGTCGTGCATCAAGTCTGGGCACGATCAGGCTCGGGTTTTTGTAAAAACCGAGGCCGTTGGAGCCTTATTTTGGAAAACTGCCCAAGGGATCCACTCGGAAAAACCCTTCCCTACAACTTTTGTGTTTTGAGTTTTTCCAAATTCGGCCTCTAAAGGCCTCAAAATTTGATTTTCCCGAAACTAGGCAGATTCTACCCGAGAATGGCAGTTTTGGTTTGAATTTCGTTATTCGGCCTAATATGCGCATACTACCTCAACCGATCACATCGGGAGCCTAAAAACATTCATACAACGCTTTTCTAACGTAAATTTTTCTTAAACACATTACCTATCCAATCCATGCAAACCATTTTTTAAAAATCTCCCATTAGGGTTTGCATGGTTTAGGTTGCACAATTTGGTTCAAAAATCATTCTAACTTGATTCTAGCAACCTAACATACATTTGATCATCATTCTTGGCATATAAAGGGAACATATAACATATCCATCATTAAGCATATAAATCATAAACATATCATGCAATTCTAGATATTTATCATGCTAAATAAACACAATAATAACCAAACCACCCTTAAATCTAAATCAAGCACATAATTGATTCTAACCTAGGCAAATAAATAACTTGAGCTTATGCTCTTACTAACCCATAGGAAATACACTTAAATTTCTCAATTGCAATATAAATTGAGAAGCTTAAGGTATAAGGGTTTTACCTTGATTTGGCTCAAAGATTGACTAGGCTAGGCTTGAATTCCTCCTTTTCCTTTGGCTCCCTTAGAACCGGTCTTGGCCAAGAAATGGTTCTCCAAAATTTTTCAACTACTTTGCTCCAAGCTCCGGCCACTACAACTTCCAAAAATCCAATCAAAACTCAAAATTTTCTCTTCCCCCTTTCTTCCACACTAGAACCGGCCTTACCCACCAAATGGGTTTCAAAATTTTTTCAATCTTTTTGCTTGCTTCACACAAGAAATCCGGTTACCCTAAACTCAAATCACTCTTGGTTTTGCTTGATTTTCTTCCTTGGATTGCTTCCTAAAGTTCGGATTTTTGAGAGGAAAAATGGGCATAGTTTGGCTAAGTTTTTTAATTTTTGTGAATAGGAATCACCTATTTATAGGCAATGGGAACTTTTTGAAATTGCAAAATAGTCCTTGAAGAAGCAAAATTTTGCACAAAAAGCATGCTAGGTGGCCGACCAAATGGGAGGTTCTAGAGCCAAATTCTTTCCAAAATTTTCATTAATTCCTTAATGATGTCATAATTCAAAAGTTAAGTGATGTCATCCTTACTTGGTTTTGTTTGGGTTTTTACTTAATATACAGTCCAATCCCATGCTAACACAAATATTTTCAATACTGCTTTCTACTAAAAGCAGTATTTTTACACTGAACTACAGTCCAAAATTCATCTGTGTAAAAATGGACAGTATAAAAATTTTTCGATAACTTAAGGCCCCTTGGCCCATGATACCCTGTTTTGTGTGCTTGATTATTCTATGGTGGTTTTAGGTCTAACTCATGCTATCTTGCCCGTAAAAACGGTTTCCGCAGTATATTTCCCATACTGCTTCTCAAATAACTGTGTCATCTCATGTTTGACTTTTAAAGTCAACCGTTGACTTTTTAGGTAGCTTTGACTTTTTAGGTCAAACTTTGACCAACATGAAATCATAAAATTTTTTAACCCTTTTTACTCAAAAGGTTACATACTTGACTAAGCAATTATTTTTGAGTCTCGTAAAATCATGAGAACTCATAATTTTCATGAAAAACCCTAATCAGGCTTTTTCATAAATACCTTCATGGTACAGCGTAAGTGTTTTTACAAGAAATCGAAAATGTCGTAAGAATCTAGTTATTACAATCTACCCCCCTTAAAAATTTTCGTCCTCGAAAATTAGAACAAACTGGGGTAATTCTTTCTCATCTCATCTTCCAATTCCCAGGTTGCTTCTTTAACCTTGTGGTTTCGCCATAGCACTTTAACCAGGGAAATGGTTTTGTTTCTCAGGACCTTCTCTTCCCGATCCAGAATTCGGACTGGCTTTTCTTCATACGTCAAGTCCGTGTGAACTTCAACTGGTTCTTGACTAAGCACGTGCGAAGGATCTGATATATATTTCTTTAGCATTGAGACGTGGAATACATTGTGCATCGCAGCTAATTCTGGCGGCAAGGCAAGCTTATAGGCTACTTTTCCAATCCTTTCAAGGATTTCAAATGGTCCTGTATATCTTGGGCTGAGTTTTCCTTTCTTGCCAAACCTCATTACTCCTTTCATAGGAGCAATCTTGATGAACACGGCATCCCCAACTTGAAACTCTAATGGCCTCCTTCGTTTATCGGCATAACTTTTCTGTCTGCTAAAAGCTATGTCGAGCCTCTGCTTGATCTTATTGATATCTTCAGAGGTCTTCTTGATGAAGTCTGTGGTTTGCAACTGTTTCTGTCCGACTTCTTGCCAATGGATAGGAGATCGACATTTCCTTCCATACAATGCTTCAAATGGAGCCATGCCAATCGAAGCGTGATAACTGTTGTTGTAGGAAAATTCGATCAATGGCAGCTTCTGATCCCAATTTCCTTTGAAATCCAGAACACATGATCTCAGCATATCTTCTAGCGTCTGGATGGTTCGTTCTGATTGACCGTCGGTTTGTGGGTGAAAAGCTGTATTGAACTTCAATTTCGACCCCATGGCATGGTGCACACTTGTCCAAAATTGAGAAGTGAAACGTCCATCACGGTTTGAAATGATCGACTTTGGAACTCCATGCAATCGGACTATCTGAGATACGTAGACTTCAGCCAATTTCTCTACTGAAAAGGTGGCTTTGATTGCGATGAAATGGGCCGATTTGGTCAATCTATCTACAATGACCCAAATCGTATCATTCCCACTTGCCGTCCTGGGTAGTCCTACCACAAAATCCATGGTAGTTTGCTCCCATTTCCATTCAGGAAGCTCTATTTTCTGCAATTCTCCTCCAAGGTGTCGATGTTCGGCCTTGACCTTCTGACACGTCAGGCATTTTGACACGTATTCTGCCACTTCATTCTTCATATTTGGCCACCAAAAGTTCTCTCGGAGGTCCTTGTACATCTTAGAAGCTCCTGGATGTACTGAATATGGCGTCTTATGTGCCTCTGACAGTATTTGATTCTTCAAAAATTCAAAGTCGGGAACACAAATCCTTTCTTCGAAGTAAATTACACCATCCGCAGAGGTCTTAAATTCCTTGTTCCTTCCGCCAAAAAGTTGCGCTTTCAGTAAAAAGGAATCTTTTCCTTGATGAGACTTGATGGTTTCCAGCAGATTGGACTGGAGGGCCAGAGAAGACAGTTTTCCTATAATCATCTCCAAGTTGAACTCAGAAATCTCTCGTTGTAGTGGCTTAGAAAATGCCTCAATAGACATCAGCATGCCTATTGATTTCCTACTTAAGGCATCTGCTACCCTGTTCGCCTTTCCCGGATGGTAAATAATTTCGCAATCGTAGTCCTTTACCAGTTCTAGCCATCTACGCTGTCGCATGTTGAGCTCCTTCTGAGTAAAAATATACTTGAGATTCTGATGATCGGTGTAGATCTCACACTTATTTCCATACAGATAGTGCCTCCAGATTTTGAGCACGAAAACTACTGCTGCAAGCTCCAAATCGTGTGTGGGATAATTTCTTTCGTGAATCTTCAGCTGGCGGGATGCGTAGGCCACTACTTTCCCGTTTTGCATCAGTACAGCTCCTAATCCATTTTTAGAAACGTCGCTGTAGATCACGAAATTTCCTGCATCTACATCCGGAATAATCAGCACTGGCGCACTTGTCAGCTTTTTCTTAAGCTCCTGGAAGTTCTCCTCGCACTTCTAAGTCCATTCATATTTCTTCCTTTTTCGAGTAAGGACGGTGAGTGGTGCAGCAATTTTCGAAAATCCTTCAACAAATCATCGGTAGTATCCAGCTAATCCAAGAAAACTCCTGATTTCTGTGACGTTCTTGGGTACTGGCCATGTACTGACCGCCTCCACCTTCGCAGGGTCTATGGATATTCCTTCCTTTAGTACCACATGACCTAAGAAATAGACTTTTTCCAGCCAAAATTCATATTTTGTGAACTTAGCATAAAGCTGGTTTCTCCTTAACGTCTCCATTACCAACCTAAGGTGATGCTCATGTTCCTCTTTGGACCTTGAGTAAATCAAAATGTCGTCGATAAAGACTATGACGAACTTGTCCAGATATTCCTTGAATACTCGATTCATGAGGTCCATGAAGGCAGCTGGGGCGTTGGTTAATCTAAACGGCATGACCAAAAACTCATAATGCCCATATCGAGTTCGGAAAGCCATCTTGGATATATCCGACTCCTTGATCCTAAGTTGATGATATCCGGATCGTAGATCAACTTTTGAAAACACCACTGCTCCTCGAAGTTGACCAAACAGATCGTCAATCCTTGGAAGTGGATACTTGTTCTTGATCGTAATCTTGTTCAACTCACGGTAATCAATACACATTCGTAGCGATCCATCCTTCTTTTTGACGAACAAAACGGGCGCTCCCCATGGAGAGTGGCTCTGTCGGATGAATCCCTTGTTGAGCAGCTCTTGTAACTGCACCTGAAGCTCTCTAAGCTCAGCTGGTGCCATTTTGTAAGGTGCTTTCGATATTGGTGCAGCTCTGGGTAGCAACTCAATTTCGAATGAAATTTCGCGCTCCGGCGGAAGTCCTGGTAAATCTTCCGGAAAGATATCCACATATTCTTTGATAATGTGAACATCTTCCGGCGTCAGCTCCATTTTTTGATCCTTGTCCACCATGTTAGCTAAATATCCTTGGTGGCCATTAGCTAACATTTTCCAGGCCTTCATTGCCGAAACTAGTCGGGTTGCTGAGCTCCGAGATTGTCCGTAAAAGTTGAACTCCTCTTCGCCGTAAGGATTGAACGTCACACACCATTTTCGGCAGTCGATCTTGGCATTATATTTGCCCAAGAAGTCCATTCCTAAGATTACATCGAAATCCTGAAGCTTGATTGCGATGAGATCTACATACAATTCTCTGCCACAGATAACTACAGATATATTTCGCATCCAAAAATTGGACCATAAAATTTCTCCGGATGGCAAAGAGGTTTTGAAAGGTTGAGCTAAACTATCCACACCTCTTTCTATCTTCCTGGTGAACTCTAACGATATGAACGAATGAGTGGCACCAGAATCAAACAAGGCAATTGCATCATGAGTGGCGATAGAGATCTGACCTATCACCACATGCGATGTCCCAGCTTCTGCATCACCTTTGGTGTAGGCATATATCCTAGCTTGGGGTTCAGGAGCCTCCAATCTGCCCTGCGTGATTGAGGGTCCTTCCAGCCTTGCTTGGACTGCATGCAACTGGCTAGGGGTGTTCCGATTCTAATAGGAGGGGTTCTGGCCTTGGGTGTTCAGATTGCAATTTTTCGCAAAATGCCCTCCTTGCCACAAAGGTAGCAAGCATTGGTCCCCATACGGCATACTTCCGGATGTTTTCTCCCGCACTTGGCACACACGGGGTAGCTGTTATTGTTTCCCTCATTTCCACGATTATTCTTCTTTTGAGGGAAGTTTCTTTGTTGGCCCTGACTAGTAAAGTTTTCTTTTCTTTTGTTCCTCCCAAACTGTTTGGAACCTTGTGCAGGACTGCTGTCTGACCTTTCTGGTTTGATTCAGCACTTTGTCGAGGCTGTGTCTGCTTCACCATGGCCTTTTCTTCCTTCCTTACCTTGAAAATCTGAGCCCTAGCTTCCTTGCCCTGGTTAATCCAGTATTCGGCTCTTAACGCTCGGCTTATACAATCGGATACCAGGGTAGGTGGGCTACTACCAGCGCTTACTTGTTTAGAGATGTCTGTCCGGAACATTTTCATCATTCTCCGAACTTTCTCTGTCTCGGTTGGCACCAATTCCGGGCATAGGCGAGCTAGCTGCTCAAATTTCTTGACAGCCTCCATAACTGTCATCGACCCTTGCTTCAAGCTTGTAAACTCATCTTGTTGGGCGGCAAGGGCTTCACTATTGTAGTACATGGTCCGAAACTCAGACACGAAATCTTGCCAGCTCATGACTGTAACATCTCTGCGCATCTGGACTGTCATCCACCAGTGTCGCGCGTCCTTCTTAAGAGCAAATGAAGCACAAAGAACTTTTTCTTGCTCTGTCAGCCGCATGAAATCCAGGATGACCTGGATGTCGATCAGCCAATTGTCGGCGGCTATAGGGATAGTGGGTCCCTCAAATTTAGGCACCTTCATCCGCCTGAATCGCTCATAAAGTAAATCTTCTCGCACTGGAGGTAAATTCACCGGTGCTTCAGTGGGTGGTAACGGGACTTCTGGATGGGCCTCCGGTTGTACCTCGGGTACTGGAGGTACTACAGGGGGTATCCCATTGTTTCGATGAGGAACCTCGTTAACTGGCGGTTGTTGATTCATC
This sequence comes from Ficus hirta, assembly GCA_038430175.1. NCBI lineage: Eukaryota > Viridiplantae > Streptophyta > Magnoliopsida > Rosales > Moraceae > Ficus > Ficus hirta. The sequence goes on along the minus strand of CM076585.1, from coordinate 16,807,818 downwards.
CGAGCTAACTGCTCTCGGAGTCTGTTTGTTTCCTGCTGCTGTTCGCGTAATTGCCGTTGCAGATTTGCTACAACAGTTGCCAAATCTGGTATAGGTGGATTTTGGTTGACAGGTATCGTTCGTCGTGGACGTACCATCTTCCTATCAAACCATAAGACAAGATATTATCGTACTATTAAAATCCTTTCTTTCGTGCGTATTATTACATATCATAACATGATCATGCATTTCGTATCATTCATACATATATCGTAACATGGCATACATGCTCATAACATATCATGACATAACTTTCATGTTTGAACTTGTCTTTCTCTTTTTTTTATATATATTTTTACAGAAAGTACATCATATTTATAATATTGTAAGTACATAATTGTTACATTAATACATACATGATCAAAACTGGGATGGAAGTATCTACCACTTTACCATCATACATAAGTACAAGCCTATCATCAAAAAGAACAAGCTAGTACATCCGGTCTAAAGAAAAAAAAATCAAACTAAGCCTAGTCTATAAACTCGTCCGTGATCACGGAGGAAGCGTCGGAGTCAGCCTCCCAATCTCCGTCGTGGAATAAAATCTCCTCCGGATCATCCTCAAAATCTTCTTCCTCTTCTAGCCAACCCGCGTGCTGCAGCTCTTGATCTACTTCGTCTTCCATCCAATCAGCATGCTGGGGTCCCTGATCTTCTTCATTTTCTTGCTCCGGCTCATGCTCTTCATCGTCACTCGGAATATCTATAATCGGAGGATCCTCAGGTTGGTCTTCCGGGGCAATGATAAAATCGTCGACATCATGATCATCGGCATCCTAGTCGTCAGCATCAATCCCTGCCTCAGCCTCCTGGGCTGGTACCTCCTGTAATGGAACGGCAGGAATCGGGTCCTCGTGATCAACCGGACCTGGCTCGTACACTGGCTCAGCCATCCCGGCATCGTCTACAGGTGCCTGGTGCTCTCCAACGAAAGCATCGGCCTGCATCACGTGTGCAACTATCTCGGCCTCCATGATGCTATCGATCATGTGTGCTACGGACATACCCCGCGCAGGATCTACAACAAACTGTCAAATCTGGGGTGGCAACCCGTTGTGAAGGATCATGAGCGTTTGCATCTCCAGACTCTCTATGTCCTGAGGAATATATGGCAGCATCTCCTCCTGAAATTGCCGACAATAATGACCCATGGACTCCTGAGGGTAAGCGTGCCATGTCGCTGAAAAACTCAGGTATCGGGCATGGTACATATCCCGGTAAATCTCGGGATCGCGGTAAGGCTCAGCGGCTCCCTCACCAGGTAGGGGTCCAAAACGCTCAATAATCAAGGTATGGAAGTCTGCCCAGGTGCGGCTAGGCAATGCTTGCTCGCCCCATGTCAACCACCATATACGGGCGTCATCAGCAAAGCATCGGCTGGCTAAGGAGACCTGTAAGCGGGCCTCGATATGATATAGATGAAAAATCAGCTCCATGTCTCGTAACCATGCTGTTACTGATCTCGGCTGTCTTGTACCAAAGTAGTACAGTGGGTGCGCCTCATAGAATGACGTCACCGCCTCTCGATCCTCGTCTACTCGTGCGGGATCCATGACGTCGTATCTATCATATCATAATTAAATAATAAATATTTATGCAAATAAATAATTTAACTTACAATGATGGTGGCGATGGCAGGCAGACTGTGAAATCGAGTCGCAGGAAACCGCTCTGATACCAACTCTGTAACGACCCGCCTAGCACAAGTCATTACCATACATACATACATATCTTACATAATTACTTAGCGGAAACAGCGGAAATTTTTTTTATTTTTTTTTATACTATATACGAGTATATATACAAATATTGTCTCGGAATGTTTGAACATAAAATAATAAACATAATTAACAAAACGCGTAGCGGTTCGACATTCCCACATTTCACAGTTCACCTCGCCACGCTCACCATCTTGTATCAAAAATCACCAGTAGGTTGCTTACCTACAGCATAGACGTAAGTTGTGAGCTTTCGCTCAGTAAGTACAACTATTTTATCCGCATAATAAACATACACAAACATACATAATCATTTCATAGCATAATATAACATAATCTAGCATATTCTAATAATGCATGATCCAGTTATGCTTCATTATGCCTTCTTATCATGCTTTATAATCCCTTTTATTGCTTATCTTGCTTATGGGCCCCTTGTCATAAGTGTTCGTACCGGGCGCGCAACTATGGAGTGGTTGGGGCGGCCAAACCAAGTCCAACTCAAACCATAGTCCAACCCGACCTGACGCGGGTCGACATTACACAGGCAAGCTTGCTTGCCAACATGTTCATATCGTACTTGGTATTGTCTTTATTACTCGTGAACATGCTACATGATGTTACACAGCTATAAATCATATTCATGTTATACTATCATGCATTACATCATAATATTCATTCATCATAGCATACACTTTACATACTCAGGTAAGTAATACATAGGCCTATGCTGTAGGCAAAGTTGTACTTACCTTGTCTGCTATGTCCGATTAAAAACGTTGATCCTATTCAGGATGCCACAGCAGGTTATTTCCTGCTATACATAAAGGACATAGGTAAGTATACTGTTGGTATTAAACCAACATTCGTGTGTAATCTAAGCTATATGTCCCCTTCCTATAGTTATATTATATTGGGTTACAATAGTAACCCTAGGGTTTATCTTAGTCAAAACTTTGACTTTAGTTTCAAAACTTATGTTTATTTTCTTTTTAGAAAACTTAGATTTCAAAACTTAAAAATCCCTTTGAAAAGTCATAATTCTTGAGTTCTATTCATAAAATACTTAAGGGTTGGAAACTGCCTTTGGAACAGCTTCCTTTGATCAAATTATCAGTGTATGTACAGAAATATCATTTTCCTGCACTGTTTTATAAAATCCTGTGCAGGAATTTCCTGTTTCCTGCACAGTTTTTGAAATCTGTTTTTATTTAAAAAAATCTAGATTGAATTTGAAAAAGTTTTCTTCACGAAAGTTTTAGATCTCGAAAAATCCTAAAACTCTTGTGTTTTTTACAAAACCGAATTCGGGCTCTAACCCCTTTGTTTTCTACGTTGAATTCACCTGGCCGTGCATCAAGTCTGGGCACGGTCAGGCTCGGGTTTTTGTAAAACCCGAGGCCGTTGGAGCCTTATTTTGGAAAACTGCCAGAGTGTCCACTAGGCAAAACCTTCCCTACAACTTTTGTGTTTTGAGTTTTTCCAAATTTGGTCTCTAAAGGCCTCAAAATTTGATTTTCCCGAAACTAGGCAGATTCTACCCGAGAATGGCAATTTTGGTTTGAATTTCGTTATTCGGCCTAATATGCGCATACTACCTCAACCGATCACATCGGGAGCCTAAAAACATTCATACAACGCTTTTCTAACGTAAACTTTTCTTAAACACATTACCTATCCAACCCATGCAAACCATTTTTTAAAAATCTCCCATTAGGGTTTGCATGGTTTAGGTTGCACAATTTGGTTCAAAAATCATTCTAACTTGATTCTAGCAACCTAACATACATTTGATCATCATTCTTGGCATATAAAGGGAACATATAACATATCCATCATTAAGCATATAAATCATAAACATATCATGCAATTCTAGATATTTATCATGCTAAATAAACACAATAATAACCAAACCACCCTTAAATCTAAATCAAGCACTAATTGATTCTAACCTAGGCAAATAAATAACTTGAGCTTATGCTCTTACAAACCCATAGGAAATACACTTAAATTTCTCAATTGCAATATAAATTGAGAAGCTTAAGATATAAGGGTTTTACCTTGATTTGGCTCAAAGATTGACTAGGCTAGGCTTGAATTCCTCCTTTTCCTTTGGCTCCCCTAGAACCGGTCTTGGCCAAGAAATGGTTCTTCAAAATTTTTCAACTCCTTTGCTCCAAGCTCCGGCCACTACAACTTCCAAAAATCCAATCAAAACTCAAAATTTTCTCTTCCCCCTTTCTTCCACATTAGAACCGGCCTTACCCACCAAATGGGTTTCAAAATTTTTTCAATCTTTTTGCTTGCTTCACACAAGAAATCCGGTTACCCTAAACTCAAATCACTCTTGGTTTTGCTTGATTTTCTTCCTTGGATTGCTTCCTAAAGTTCGGATTTTTGAGAGGAAAAATGGGCATAGTTTGGCTAAGTTTTTGAATTTTTGTGAATAGGAATAACCTATTTATAGGCAATAGGAACTTTTTGAAATTGCAAAATAGTCCTTGAAGAAGCAAAATTTTGCACAAAAAGCATGCTAGGTGGCCGGCCAAATGGGAGGTTCTAGAGCCAAATTCTTTCCAAAATTTTCATTAATTCCTTAATGATGTCATAATTCAAAAGTTAAGTGATGTCATCCTTACTTGGTTTTGTTTGGGTTTTTACTTAATATGCAGTCCAATCACATGCTAACACAGATATTTTCAATACTGCTTTCTACTAAAAGCAGTATTTTTACACTGAACTGCAGTCCAAAATTCATCTGTGTAAAAATGGACTATATAAAAATTTTTCGATAACTTAAGGCCCCTTGGCCCATGATACCCTGTTTTGTGTGCTTGATTATTCTATGGTGGTTTTAGGTCTAACTCATGCTATCTTGCCCGTAAAAACGGTTTCCGCAGTATATTTCCCATACTGCTTATCAAATAACTGGGTCATCTCATGTTTGACTTTTAAAGTCAACCGTTGACTTTTTAGGTCAACTTTGACTTTTTAGGTCAAAATTTGACCAACATGAAATCATAAAATTTTTTAACCCTTTTTACTCAAAAGGTTACATACTTGACTAAGCAATTATTTTTGAGTCTCGTAAAATCATGAGAACTCATAATTTTCATGAAAAACCCTAATCAGGCTTTTTCATAAATACCTTCATGGTACAGCGTAAGTGTGTTTACAAGAAATCGAAAATGTCATAAGAATCTAGTTATTACAGATTGATTAGAAGAAGATTTACGTGAGATATTTATGATGATTTCAATTTACTAATTAAAGTAATACATATTAGGAAAGAGAAACATAAAACAAAAAAATTAACGTGGATAAAGTGTCTAAATGCCAAATTTTAATTGAAATGGTATACCACGTAAATATGATAACGTGATATACCTGATACCAACTTCAAATTTGGGATTTAAATAATTTTCATTTGCAATTTATATTGAGTTTATATGAGATTATATAGAGATAAGAATTACAGTTAGAAAACCTAAAATCAAATCATACAATCAAGCTAATTGATATGTTTAGTTTTACAACATCTTTAAAAAATAAAAAGAATCATAAAAAGATAATTATAAGAATAATCAATCAATCAATAAATCACATGGGACAAACATTTCCATCCGATGAATTATATGATGAGTTCCTTCTATTTAATACAAAACTACAAATATCAAAATTAACTAATACTGAAAAAAATAAAAATAAAAAAAACTACCCTGTCCTACCATGGATATACCGAAGTTATTTAAATAAAATGAGGGGCATGTTGTCTGTTTAAAAAATAAATTTCAACCAAACTAAGGCTATGTTTGATAAGAAGGAAAGAAAACAAAAGGAAAATAAAAAATGTAAGTGAAATGATATAAAAGGGAGAGGAAAATTTGTGTTTTTCCTTTACGGTGTTTGGTATCATGAAAGGAAAGAAAATAAAAAGTTTGTGTAATTACTTTTTAACTTATCCATATAAATTATTTTATTTTAAAAATATAGACAAAAAAGTAATTTTAGTACGTAATTATTATATGAATTTTAGTTTTCTTCTCACTTTTGGAGGGAATAAAAAAGTGGGTCAAATTATAATATTTTTTTATCCTATTTTCCTTTCCTTTCTCTTTTTATTTTTATCAAATAACCAACTCAATCAATTTCCGTATATTTTTCCCTCAACCCATTTTCTTCCTTCCTATTTTCCACCCGACCAAACGTAGCATAAATATATTGTTATATATATATATATATACATATACATATACACGGGCGCGCGCTTTTGAATACTAATAACTGGCGCTCATGGTAACACACATAAATTTATAATCTATAATATATATATATATATATATATATATAATCTATAACTATATTACAAATTAGAGTTGCTTTTGAGTTATTGTTTAAAAAGTTCGTCCATGTATTTTGTCTTCTTCTGCTCTCCCCCTTAGAGTGGCTTTTTAAGTTATTGTTAAAAATGTTCGTCCGTATTTGGTCTTTCTTCTGCTCTCTTTCTCAATTTATATTTATAGTTTTCTCTTCGTTCTTCATTAGTTTTCTTTTGCTGGACGTGAGATCATTAGTTTTTTTTTTTTTTTTTTTGGTGGTGTAGTATCGTTAGTTATATCTTGTTATTTATTTGGTTTCCCTCTATGTTCATTACCCCCCCTCCCCCTTAAACTTTTATATATTTAGATGTAGTTTATTCAAATACTTTTTTATTTTAAATTGTCTCTTTTACAAAATAAGTTGTCTCAAATAAGTCCCAACATTTTTTTTTTACAATAAACAAAATTACTAGTTTTAAAATGTGGTCTTTATTAATGCTTTTTCTTTTTGATTGTCTTACTAAATTAATCTATATCTATCTATAATTATATAGAAAAAGAGAGTTCCATAAAAACACTATTTAAAAATTTGGTAAAATTTTTTGTATTTTTTTATGATGTTTTTCATTTTTCTTAGACTATTGCTTTCTTCTCTTTTAGTTATTATTATCGTTCTTTTTTTTTCCTTTAACTTTTCCTTTTTTTTTTTTAAATTATAATATATTTTTTTTATATCTAAAAAAAATAATATTAAAAATATCAACTCTAATTTAAAATTTTAAAATATATATTTATATATTATATTTTAATTATTAAATGTAATTTATTTACCGGTAGAAAAGAGGGTACACGACGGCCTTTAGGACGTCGCCTCCTTTTCAGGTGACATCTATGATGCCTATAGACGTCACCCCTTTAGTCGGGCGATTTCCAATGGACTTGGACCAGTATTTGTTTCAGTTTAGTCGTCGCCTTGTTCTCGGGACATCGAAGGTTCATTACAGATGTTGCTCAACCCAATGGGCGACATCTAAGCGCTTTTTAAAAAAAAAAAAAAAAGCGCATTATCGCACGTACGAAGGAATACATTGAAAAAATCCAGTGCGAACAGTTATTTTCAAATCCCTCCTCTCATCTCTCCTCTCGGATATGTCTCTCGAGATTCTCTTCCACTCATGTTTTCGACACCCATCGTCCAATTTTCATTTCCAAAACGGAGGGCAACCAGCCCATGGCTTCCTCCACAATTGCCCCCATTTCAGCTACTTTTATCAAGAATTTTAGTTACCATAATTTTCCTTACCAAAAAGTTTCATTTTCCCCCAAAATTTTCTCGACTCTCATTTGAATTTCCTTGCTTTTTGAAATGTGGGTCTCTCTGCTTTATCCTCGTCCTCTTCTGTTTGGTACATTGATGCAGCAGAACAACACTCTCTAAGAAGATTTTCTCAGTCATGGCGACTTGGCAATCATCGTACGAGCCCACCACCATTGGCTCGATTTGCCCTTCTTTTTAGCGTCTTAATGGGAATTCTTTTTTTTATTTTTTGTTTTATTTGTTTTATTTTATTTTATTTATTTCTTTGTCTGTGTGTGGTTGTTGATGTGGAGTTTGGTTTGTTTTGGGTTTTTTCAGGTTGTGACTGTGTTTCTTAAAGTTGTTGCTAGGATTTCTGTGCAACCTAATTGACTCATGTGAGAATGTTTGTGTTACTATTATATTTTGGTTATCCATGATGTTTGTGACCCTGGTTTCTTTGGAATATTCAAGAAAGACTTCGGTTAGAAATTCTTTACCTCTCTCTATGTTAGGATATGGGTTAAATGTTTGAATAATTAGATCTTCTTGTACAATGTTTATGTTGATAATTGATTTAACTAGTACAAAAGAGGATACTACAATTTTAACCGTCGTGGTATCCAGGGTCGTGGAATCTATTTGGATTCCATGACGGTTTTTAACCGTCGTAAAATAGACAAAATTGACGCAAAATGGGGGATAGATAGTAACTTTCCACAACGGTTTTTTCAAAAAAACCATCGTGGTAGGTTAACCTTCCATGATCGTTTTTTCAGAAAACGCTCGTGGTAGGTGACCATAAAAAATTACACAATTCATGCGATTTTTCATGGAGAAATAAATTTGAACCGTTGATCAACACCTTCTCTTTCACAGCATTCCGCTAAATAGCTATAAAATAATTAGCTAAACTTATTACGAAAAACAACATAAAATTAACAAGGAAAAAATAAGTATTGTTTAAGCATATATCTATTACCTGATATAAATCATTATGCAGTTTACATTGATTTATTGAAATGTTATGAAATGGTATACATCCTCATACCCAATATATATAGGCATGTCATTGCCACCGATAGACTGTTATGTCGGGCAGGCTATTTGCAATCCATCACGCATGGAATATTGTGCATAGAATGTCAAAGGTCTCAAGTCGTGCGGAATTTTACTAAAGTTGAAAGGAGGTAGTTGTTGTTGTACAGTTTGTTGTTGTACCTCCGGTTGTGACTATAGTTTCTTTTTCCCTGCTCTCTTTTTGATGCATTTGCTTCCCTCAACTTCTCACTCGAGAACGTGACTAGGACCTCAACTTGCTTGGCTCAGACTCGTTTCAATTACGATTAATTTTTTCGGCCAAGCAACAAGCCCACCGACAGCTTCTTCAATAATTGTTGCTTCGTTGGTCGGAATACGTAGGAGTGCATGTTTTAGTTTCGGGACGTTAATTGTCACTCGCACGTTCTCCTCACCTAAAGGAATCCCATGGGCTGTGTCCGTTGGAACACAGTCCATGTACGCCCTGCCAATTATAACAAGCACAACTCCACCATTAATTGTATCATCAAGAAAGAGTTGGCTTTCCTTAGTTGCTGTCACGCCCCGACCTATGTAGGGCCGTGACTTCATACTTACTTAACTTAAATACCAACTTTACAACGATCCGATTTCGTGGAGCTGTTACCTTACTATGCTTACTTAAACATACTTTATCTTAAAACATAATTTTGCTTAATGTAAAAATACATAAATGTTTTTTTTTTTTAAACTCAATTTAAAACTCAAAACTCATACTTATATATATGTACTCACTCAAGTACCGAGCTTTAAAACTATATTTTACAAAACATACTAGTTATCATATACTAGTATCATCGACTTATCATAATATAATACAAACACATTTTACTAAAAATATTTTTCAAAACCCGTGGCGGTGTCCAACCCAAATTTCACAGTCTGTAGCGCCATCTCTCCACAGTCTTGCATCAAGCATTGTCAGTAGGTTGCTTACCTACAGCATGAACGTAAGTTATGAGGTTATGCTCAGTAAGTATAATTTTCTATTCCGCAAAAAGATTTCGGTAAAAGAATATATAAATTGATAATGCATGAACCAATTATGCTTTCTTATTAATCGATTATGCTTCCATTATGAACTTAATTATGAACTTATTATCTTCCTTAACATATAGGCCCCTTGTGTATGTACCAAATGCGGCAATCCTCAGAAAGTTAGGGTTTGCAAAGTGCCTAACAATTCTGGGAATCATATACATAACCCTTCACGCATCTAGGGAAGGTCTGAGAATTTTCTTAAACATACATAATCCTCCACGCATCAACGGGAGGTTGGTACGACGCCTTACTTGTCTTGGTTTAGTCTTAGCCTTATTATGTGATATATTATTAGTGAGCATGCTTCATGATGCCACAATAATAAAACATAAATCATATGCGTCACATACATTAACACATGATGCTTTGAAAAACATACAAAGTAGTAAAAACATGTAAATTAATGCATGATTTTTTGAAAAACATGCAAAGCAATAAAAACATTTTGCCCATGCTGTAGGCGGAGTTATACTTATAAGTCGTCCTATACTCTTCGTCTATCGTTCCATCAAGGCACAACAACAGGTCATATTCCTGTTTCAAACATGGTATAAGATAAGAGCCGTCTTACTTACAACAAACCATAACATACTAGATCGGTATCCAATCCGATTACCTTTGGTAATCATAGATACAAATCCTATTATAGTAAACCGGTATCCTATCCGATTACCATTGGTACCTTAACATAGTAAACTGGTATCCTATCCGGTTACCATTGGTAATCATGGATACAGGCCCTAACATAATAAATCGGTATCCCACCCGATTATCATTGGAAACCATAAACATAAAGCCCAACATAGTAAATCGGTATAATATCCGATTCATATTTGTCATAGAATTGTTATTATAATTTCAAGTAACTTGGGACTATTATATTTTTATTTAAACCTTTTTAAAACCATTTTCAAAAAATCTCAGTCTCTTTTTAAAGAGATCATGAAACCTTAAAAACTACTTTTAAAGCATCCTTTTAATTAACTGGAATGCATGTGTGCAGGAGATTTCATGTACCATGCACAGTTTTGAAAATCCTGTGCAGGAATTTCCTGTACTCTGCACAGTTTTGGAAATCCTATTTTATCTTTAAATCGGTTTAGAATTTGGGAGAACTTTCTTCACAAAAAGTTGTAGATTTCATCGAAATCTACAACTTTTGTTTTTTGTCAAAAACCTAAATCTGCCTTTAACTTACTCGTTTCTCCTTTTGAAAAACTCTGGCCATGTACACTGTCTGTACAAGTCAGTCTCGGATTTTGATTAAAACATAGGCTTTTGGTGCCTTATTTTTAAAAAACCGTCCATGCTGTCCCCTAGAATTTTCAATTCTCTACAACTTTACAGTTATGAAATTTTCCAGATTCGGCTTCTAAAGACCTAAAAATTAAATTTCCAGATTACTGTCCAGTTTACTCCGAAAATTGACAGTTTTGTTTTTGATTGGTTTTTACGTAAAAATTTCACACACCCTACCTCAAACGGTCGAAACAATGAGCCTACGACAAACATGTAGCGCATTACGTACATAATTATTATCCATGCACTTGTTCATCTTACTTTCAAAACCCAAATAGGTAATCTTACTTAGCTTACCAATTTTAGTTTTTAGGTTAATTCCTTAACCTCCATATCTCAAACATCATAACCATAATCATCATTCATAAAATATTCTTACTTAAGCATGTGAGGACATTTCACAAATATGAGATAGGCATACATAAAACCCACATTCTTTCTAGGGCATAACATCACATGCATGAATAAACTTATCAATCAAAACCATCTAAACTTAAATCAAGCACATACTAGGCACATAAAGCTATTGCATGAAAAATAAAAAGGGTGAGCTTATGCTCTTACAAACCCAAGCTTGAAATACACATAAATTTCATAAATCAAAACTTAATGAAATTCTTAGTTAGAGGGTTGAGATTATACCTCTAAAGAGTGCTTCTAGACCTTGCATGAGCAAACATTTGCTCCACCACCCTCCATACCATAACCGGCCATCTTACTCTCTTTCTCTCTCTCTCATTTTTTTTTTCTAAGGCTAGAGAGGAGTAATTGAGAAGAAACTAGAAAATGAGAGGCTAACTAAAGTCCTCCGATTTTCACAACCCACCTCTATTTATAGGTGGAAATTTCCAAATTTTCCATAATTATTTTTATTCTTAAAATTGCATATTAGTCCCTAAAAACAAAATATTTGCTCATAAATCCCCCTTAGGTGGCCGGCCATGAGGAACCCTTGGAGACCAAGAAATCTCTTCAAAGCTATCCACTAAATTATCCAATCAAAATCTTCCACATAATTCCTTCCAATTTCCAAAAATCCAAAAATTTACATATTTATCCATGATTACTTGCCCTCCAAGTAAGGTCATGTTTGGCCTTTCCTCTTAATATGCAGTCCATTTTCTTACTGATGCAGATATTACAAATACTGTTTTCAACTATTAACAGTACTACAATACTGAACTGCAGTTCAGAATTCATCTGCACTTAACTGGACTGCGTATAGATTTTTCTTAGGACTTGAAGCTACTAAGTCCTTATTGCTCTAAATATTATACCTGATTTTTCTAGAGTGGTCCTATGCGTTATTCTTACTTTTTCATCCGTAATGACGATTTATCGCAGTATAATTTCCATACTGCTTATTATACTGCAGTACCGTCTAAATCATATCCTAAATTATCCTGGTCACACGTTGACCGAAATAAAATCATAAATCCTCATTCTGCCTTTTTCATCAAAAAGTCTCATACTTGACTAAGTAAACTATTATTGAGTCTTATAATGTTATAAAAACTCACACATACTCTGATAATCAAATCAGATCATGAGCTTCATATTAACATACATGGTTCAGACATAGATTTTCCTTGTATCTAAGGAAATCACAAGTTCGTCAAAATTTTGGATTATTACAATCTACCCCCCTTAAAAATTTTCATCCTCGAAAATTTTATAGTTCTAGTTCTAATGCTCCCAAAAATGAAGCTGACTGAGTTATTGATCTCAAAACACTCTATCATCTTAAAACTCATCTTAAAACATAAAATAGATCTCTTGATCTCACTGTCCTACAAACTACAGACTGCAAACTGCATACTGTATACTTTCTTATTTTCATACCTTCATACCTTCATACATTCATACTTCCATACTTTTATATATTCATACTTTCTTACTTCCATACTTTCTTACATTCAGACTGCATACTTTCATCATACTTTCACTTTCATACTGCATACGTTCATACTATCATACTTTCACACTCTCATACTGCATCACAAGAACTTTCTGTATAAAAAACTTAACAAGTATATTATATAACTTGCTACATTTGAAAAGCATATCATATCATATCATATAACTTTTCCATACTTGAAAAGTATATCGTATCATATAGCTTTTCATATTTGAAAAGCATATCATATCATACATTTAGAATACTTATCTTTAACTTTAAATGAGGGCTCAACAAGTATAGCATATTAAAATATTTTTCTTTAAATTTTGCTGAAGCTGAGGACCCTCTAGTACAATGTTAATATCATGCTATTAGAACCCTTTACTTTTCATGATGGCTCCTATCTTGGAACCTTTACTTTTCATGATGGCCTCTATCTTGGAATTTCTCTTCCTGAAGGATTGGCCCTGTTACTTGGTTCTAATAAGCATGAGATCAAGCACCATACATAAAAATAACTTCTTTGAACCTTTTCAAAGTCAATCATCGAAATCCATAATAAATAGCATAATTGAAAACATTTTTTTTTTCAAAACATAATACCATTCGAGTGATGTAGTGAAAGGTATACTTATATTAACTCGCTACTTGCTAGATAGTAGAAGCTTCTCTCATTGCTTCTAATATTTCCTTCATAGCACGAGTGCATAATCATAACCTTTAGGAATATCTAAAACTTCCCATCATTACATAATTTCTATTACTGAGGGATCATATCATCAATTTCATCGTCAAACTCATAGTCATAATCGTAGTCTACTAAATTATTGTTGGCAACATCCAACTCATGTTCGCGTATTGCCTTGTTGTCACCACCGAGTCAAGACACTACCAAACATTTTTCCATATCTATTATTACTCTTATGGGGGCAGAAGTTTCACAAACATGAAATTGAAATTCCATAGTGTCAATTCAATTCCTTAGAATGAAAAATTCCTGGTTATCACCTTACAGAGTAAGGTGATAGGCTATCTGATCTCGAAGCCTATTCATTTCTTATTGCTGCTCTAGCAATTATCATTGCAAATTAGCCACTACAGTTGCAAGATTGGGCTCTTGTGGAATTTTGGTTCTGTCGTACACGCGGCCGAACCATCTTCTAGTTTCTAATTCATCATAAGAAAGGATATTTCTAATATCTATTCTTTCATTCATATCTTATCATATCATATCATATAAACGTCATAACTCTTATAACTCATCATATCATGTTGGAGATTCATCGTGATCTCTTCTTATCATATCGTAAACTTAGCTTTATCCATCATGCTTCCGCTGCGCAACTCTAATCCACTGGCAGTAATGGCCCGTAGACTCATTCGGATAAACACACCAAGCTGCAACATAGCTGACGTATCATCTTATGTACATATCCTGGTATATCTTAGGATCGTGGTAATACATAGGCGGTCCCTCTCCAGGCAGTAGTCCGTATCTTAGAGTGATCAGGGCTCAAAAGTTTGTTCAGGTGTCGTTAGGAAAAACCATTTAGGAACCTCATCTCATGGTCCCCTATGCCAAGGCACCATGCACGAGCCTCCGCGACTAGGCGCCGGCTGGCAAGCATAGCCTGAAGATACGCCCCAACATGACATAATCTGAAGAGGATCTCCGTACCGTGCAGCCACTTAGCTAATACAGTTGCTCCCTGAGTCCCATCGAAGATGCTTGATTCCATTCCCCAGAATGCCAACGAAGCCTTGCGTCCTCTTCAATCAAACCCGGGTTTGGCACCAGGTTCATATCTTTATCATTATAATATTATAACCTCACATAATTAATATACATGAAATAGAGTAAGAAAACAATCTTACAAAAACTGTGGCACTAGTAGCAGAACTGTGAAACCAGATTGCAGGAAATCCGCTCTGATACCATCTCTGTCACGCCCCGACCTACATAGGGCCGTGACATCGTACTTACTTAACTTAAATACCAACTTTGCAATGACCCGATTTCATGGAGCCGTTACCTTATTATGCTTACTTAAACATACTTTATCTTAAAACATACTTTTGCTTAATGTAAAAATATATAAATGCTTTTTTTTTTTAAACTCAATTTAAAACTCAAAACTCATACTTATATATATGTACTCACTCGAGTACCGAGCTTTAAAACCATATTTTACAAAACATACTAGTTACCATATACTAGTACCATCGACTTATTATCATATAATACAAACACATTTTGCTAAAAATATTTTCCAAAACCCGTGGCAGTATCCAACCCAAATTTCACAGTCTGTAGCGCCATCTCTCCACAGTCTTGCATCAAGCATTGTCAGTAGGTTGCTTACCTACAGCATGAACGTAAGTTATGAGCTTATGCTCAGTAAGTACAACTTTCTATTCCGCAAAAATATTTCGGTAAAAGAATGTATGAATTGATAATGCATGAACCAATTATGCTTTCTTATGAATCGATTATGCTTCAATTATGAACTTAATTATGAACTTATTATCTTGCTTAACATATGGGCCCCTTGTGTACGTACCAAATGCGCGCAATCCACAGAAAGTTAGGGTTTGCAAAGTCCCTAACAATTCTGAGAATCATATACATAACCCTTCACGCATCTACGGAAGGTCTGAGAATTTTCTTAAAATACCTAATCCTCCACGCATCAATGGGAGGTTGGTATGACACCTTACTTGTCTTGGTTTAGTCTTAGCCTTGTTATGTAATTTATTATTAGTGAGCATGCTTCATGATACCATAATAATAAAACATAAATCATATGCGTCACATACATTAACACATGATGCTTTGAAAAACATGCAAAGTAGTAAAAATGTAATAACTAAATTTTTATGATATTACGATTTCTTGTAAAGGAATTTACGCTATACCATGAAGGTATCTATGAAAAAGCCTGATTAGGGTTTTTATTAAATTTTGTGAGTCCTTATGATTTTACGAGACTAAAAAATGATTGCTTAGCCTAGCATGTGACCTTTTGTGTAAAAAGGGTAGAAAATTTCATGATTTTATGTTGGTCAAAGTTTGACCATAAAAAGTCAAAGTTGACTAAAAAGTCAAAAGGTTGACTAAAAAGGTCAAACATATGATGATACTGTGAAATGACAAGCAGTATGGGAAATATACTGCGAAAACCGTCTTTACGGACAAGATAGCAAGAATAGGATCTAAAACCACCATAGCAAAATCAAGCACATAAATTAGGATATCAAGGTACAAATGGCTTCAAGATATAAGAAAATTTTTATACAGTCTATTTTTACACAGATAAATTTTGGACTGCAGTTTAGTGTAAAAATACTGTTATTAGTAGATAGCAGTATTGAAAATATCTGTGTTAGTATAAAATTGGACTGCATATTAAAGAAAAAGCCAAACAAACCCTAATGAGGATTACATCACCTAACTTTTTAATTATGATATCATTTTGGGATTAAAAAATTGGAAAGAAATTTGGGAGGTTCTAGACTCCTCATGGCCGGCCACCTAAGGGCCTTTTTGTGCAATTTCTTGCTTCTTCAAGGACCTTTTGGCAATTTCAAAAAGTTCCACTTCACCTATAAATAGGTGAGCCATTGTTCAAAAAAAATTGGAAAGCTTGGCCAAACTATGTTAAAATCTCTCCACAATTTCTCTCAAAAATCCGAACTCTAGGAAGGATAGGAAGAAAGAAAATTTAGCAAAACCAAGAGCAATAAAGTGTAGGGGTGGTCGGATTTTTAGCTAGAACACCAACAAAAATTTGAAAAAAGTTTTGGAGACCCATTTTGGCCAAGGGGCCGGTTATGGGAGAGGAAGAAAGGAGGAAGAGAAAACTCAAGTTTTGGCCGGATTTTGAAGCTTGTGGTGGCTGGATTTTGGTGCAAGGGTGATTGAAAAATTTTGGACATCAACTAGCCTAGGGAGGCCGGTTCTTGGTGGAGCCAAGGAGGAAAGGGAAATCAAACCAAGCCAAGCCAATTTCTTGATTTAAATCAAGGTAATTCCCTTTAAACCCTAAGCTTCTCAATTCAAGTTTCAATTGAGAAATTTAAATGTATTTCAAGTGGGTTTGTAAGAGCATAAGCTCAATTTAAGTTCTTGCCCTAGGTTAGATTTAGGGTTTTTGCTTGATTAGATTAAGGGTGGTTTGATTTTATGAGCTTGCATGATTAAATGTTTATGCTTGCATAATTAGTAGGGTTTGCTTGCTTGATGATTGAGATGTGTATGTCCCCAAAATAAGCTAAGTATGATGAATATGTGCATGTTAGGTTGCTAGAAATATTTATGAATGGTTTGTGCAACCTAAAACCATGCAAACCCTAATTGGCACCTAAATGAATAATGGTTTGCATGGACTTGTTTGGTAATGTGTTTAAAGAAAATTTATGTTAGAAAAATGTTGCATGACTGATCTTAGGCTCCCGGTGTGGCCGGTTGAGGTAGAGTGCACGTAATAGGACGTAAAACGAATTTAAAACAAAAAACTGCCATTTCGGGTGGAAACTGGCCAGTTTCTGGAAAAGCAGATTTTGAGGCCTTTAGAGGCCGAATTTGGAAAACCTTAAAACATGAAAGTTGTAGAAAAGGGTTTTTCCTAGGGGTATACTTGGGCAGTTTTCCAAAATAAGGCTCCAACAGCCTCGGTTTATGCAAAAATCCAAGCCTGACCGTGCCCAGACTTCATGAACGGCCAGGTGAGTTCAACAGAGAGAAAAAGTGGGTTAGAGCCCGAAACAGGATTTGTGTAAAATACAAAAGTTGTAGGATTTTTCAAGATCTAAAACTTTCATGAAGAAAACTTTTTCAAATTCGATTTAGATTTTTAAATAAAAATCAGATTTCAAAAACTGTACAGGGAACAAGAAATTCCTGCACAGGATTTTCTAAAACAGTGCAAGAAAAGAACATTTCTGCGCATACACTGATAATTTGACTAAGGGAAGCTGTTCCAAAGGCAGTTTCCAATACTTAAGTATTTTTATAAATATTACTCAAGAGTTATAATTTTTCATAAGTTGAACAAAGGATTTTTAAGTTTTGAAATATTAAGTTTTTCCAAAAAGAAAGTGAAAATAGGTTTTTAAAACCAAAGATAAGTTTTAACCCAAGCAGGGTAAGTTTTAAACCCTAGGGTTACTTACAGTAACCAAGTAAGACATTATGGGTTTATGAGAGGGGACATATAACTAAAATTATACATGAAGGTTGGTTTAAATTACCAACATGTTAATCTCTACCTATGTCCTTTATTATAGCAGGAGGTAACCTGCTGTTGTGCCCTGAATTGGAATAGCACGTTATTGGACATAGCAGACGAGGTAAGTACAACTTCGCCTATAGCATAGGCTTTTGTGTTACTTACTTAAGCATGTTAAATGTATGCTGTGATATATGTTAGACTTATGTGATATTAGGATGAATGTTATGTCAAGTTGATTACATGATTATGATGTGATGCATGTTAGGATAAGACTATGATATGATTATGATTTATGTGACATCACGAAGCATGTTCACAAATGATAAGGATAAGATCAAGAAAGATATGAAACATGATGGCAAGCAAGCTTGCCTGTGTCGTGCCGACCCGCGTCAGGTCGGGTTGGACTATGGTTTGAGTTGGAAATGGTTTGGCCGCCCCAACCACTCCATAGTTGCGCGCCCGGTACGGACACTCATGGTTAAGGGCCCATAAGCAAGATAAGACATGAAAGTATATTATGGAAGCATGATAAGAAAGAAAAAGAAAGCATAATGAAACATAACTGGATCATGCATGATTAGAACATGTTAGGTTATGTTATGCTATGTTATGACATGATTGTGCTATGTTTGTAATTGTTTGTGTTGCGGATGATATAGTTGTACTTGCTGAGCGAAAGCTCACGTCTTACGTCTATGCTGTAGGTAAGCAACCTATTGGCAGCTTATGATGCAAGATGGTGGAGCGTGGCAGGGCGAGCTGTGAAATGTGGGAATGATAAGCCGCTACTCGTTTTGTTTATTCATGTATAATAAATTATGTTCGAACATTTCTAGTAGTACTCGTATATACGCTCGTACTCCCATAGTAGAAAAAAAAAATTATTCTGCTATTTTCACTAATTAAGTAAGTAAGTTATATGAAACAAGTTAAGCACGTATGTATGTATGTATAGTAACGGTCTGTGCTAGACGGGATGTTACAAAAAACATGTAAATTAATGCATGAGTTTTTGAAAAACATGCAAAGCAACAAAACATTTTGCCCATACTGTAGGCGGAGTTATACTTACAAGTCGTCCTATGCTCTTCGTCTATTGTTCTATCAAGGCACAACAACAGGTCATATTCCTGTTTTAAACATGGTATAAGATAAGAGTCGTCTTACTTACTACAAACCATAACATACTAGATCGGTATCCAATCCGATTACCTTTGGTAAACATAGGTACAAATCCTATTATAGTAAACCGGTATCCTATCCGATTACCATTGGTACCTTAACATAGTAAACCGGTATCCTATCCGGTTACCATTTGTAATCATGGATACAAGCCCTAACATAATAAATCGGTATCCCACCCGATTATCATTGGAAACCATAAACATAAAGCCCAACATATTAAATCAGTATACTATCCGATTCCTATTCGTCATAAAATTGTTACTATAATTTCAAGTAACTTGGGACTATTTTATTTTTATTTAAACCTTTTTAAAACCATTTTCATAAAATCTCAGTCTTTTTTTAAAGAGATCATGAAACCTTAAAAACTGCTTTTAAAGCATCCTTTTAATTAACTGGAATGCATGTGTGCAGGAAATTTCCAAACCCAAATAGGAAATCTCAGTCCATTTTCATGCACTTGTTCATCTTACTTTCAAAACCCAAATAGGTAATCTTACTTAGCTTACCAATTTCGGTTTTTAGGTTTATTTCTTAACCTCTATACCTCAAACATCATAACCATAATCATCATTAATAAAATATTCTTACTTAAGCATGTGAGGACATTTCACAAATATGAGATAGGCATACATAAAACCCACATTCTTTCTAGGGCATAACATCACATGCATGAATAGACTTATCAATCAAAACCATCTAAACCTAAATCAAGCACATACTAGGCACATAAAGCTATTGCATGAAAAATAAAAAGGGTGAGCTTATGCTCTTACAAACCCAAGCTTGAAATACACATAAATCTCATAAATCAAAACTTAATGAAATTCTTAGTTAGAGGGTTGAGATTATACCTCTAAAGAGTGCTTCTAGACTTTGCATGAGCAAAAATTTGCTCCACCACCCTCCATACCATAACCGGCCATCTTACTCTCTTTCTCTCTCTCTCATTTTTTTTTTTTTTTTTTGTCTAAGGCTAGAGAGGAATAATTGAGAAGAAACTAGAAAATGAGAGGCTAACTAAAGTCCTCCAATTTTCACAACCCACCTCTGTTTATAGGTGGAAATTTTCAAATTTTCCATAATTATTTTTATTCTTAAAATTACATATTAGTCCCTAAAAACAAAATATTTGCTCATAAATCCCCTTAGGTGGCTGGCCATGAGGAACCCTTGGAGACCAAGAAATCTCTTCAAAGCTATCTACTAAATTATCCAATCAAAATCTTCCACATAATTCCTTCCAATTTCCAAAATTCACATATTTATCCATGATTACTTAGCCTCCAAGTAAGGCCATGTTTGGCCTTTCCTCTTAATATGCAGTCTATTTTATTACTGATGCAGATATTACAAATACTGTTTTCAACTATTAATAGTACTGTAATACTGAACTGTAGTCTAGAATTCATCTGCACTTAACTGAACTGCGTATGGATTTTTCTTAGGACTTGAAGCTACTAAGTCCTTATTGCTCTAAATATTATACCTGATTTTTCTAGAGTGGTCCCATGCCTTATTCTTATTACTTCATCCATAATGACGGTTTATCACAGTATAATTTCCATATTGCTTATTATACTGCAGTACCGTCTAAATCATATCCTAAATTATCCTGATCAAACGTTGACCGAAATAAAAACATAAATCCTCATTCTGCCTTTTTCATCAAAAGGCCTCATACTTAACTAAATAAACTATTATTGAGTCTTATAATGTTATAAGAACTCACACATACTCTGATAATCAAATCAGATCATGAGCTTCATATTAACATACATGATTTAGACTTAGATTTTCCTTGCATCTAAGGAAATCACAAGTTCGTCAAAATTTTGGGTTATTACAATTGCGTTCGACGTGGGTTGTGGATCCGACGGCCCATGTTCTTTTTCATTTTGTGTGCAACTAGCCTTGAAGCTGTTGTATTGATCAACAGTCAGTGCGGTATTCTCCTCGGCCATGGTCTCTCGGTTAATACTATGCTTCGCACAAAGTTCTTGTACGGTTCTTTCCTATGCAGCAAGCTGTCGTTTCACTGTCGATACTTCAGCATTTTCCCTTGAACTTTACATAATGTTAAAGTAATACGACTGCCTGACAAATATAGATTGACCACGGGTCCGACCTGAATGTTCGCCATTGCCAAATGACTTGATCAATATGTCATTAGTCCCCACAAATTCAAAACTTCCTTGTGTCTGCTGTTCGCTGAAATCCCCCTGTAAGAATTAGAAAACTTGTCATGAAACTGTAAATAAGGTTATATAAATAAGAATATCATAGACCATGGATTCTTAGACGGATTCTTGTACTCTCTACTTGGTTTGATGCGCATGTCCAGCCACAAACTATGTCGCGGTTGCCATTGTCCCGTTATCTCAAACTGTAGTTTATTAATTACCGTTAGTAAACATAAAGGTAAAAGTACAAAGTACAACATACTGTGACAACACCAAACAAAGTAATTCACATACGAGTTTTTGATCAAGTTTCCTATATCCATCTCGGCCTCCCGTTGATCCGTATTTGCTTTTGTTTCTTATCTCACATCCTTGTTCTGATAGTTTTTTGAATTCTGGCAAATGTCGATGCGTAATGAATCTCTCCCAATCATCCTGAGAAATGGAGGGGTAATTATTCACCACTTTGGGTGGCTGTTTCCAAACACTTTCTTCATAAATATGATACTTGACACAAGTCTGGTAAAGATCATATCTAAAATCTTTTGCGGACTCTGAACATGACTTTAGAGCTGGTTTTTTAAATGAAAGTTCCACAATGAAAGAAGTTATGACTTCTACCCATACTCTTTCTTTCCTTGGGGCTCATAAGAGTCGCTCTTCATTTACCATTTCGGGATTAAATCTAGGTGTATTTGTTCGTCGTGGTTTTCCAATTCGAGAAGTCGTTGACACATCCTCCTTATCTTATGACATTTTCAATCAATCTAAAACAACTCCGCGCCCAAACACTTAAAAAATGGTCAAAATGTGACAATAAATCATTCTACATTCATGTCACCCAAACAGTAAAAAAAAATCACACAAAATCATACTTGTGTAATTGTAAATTAATCTAAACAAAATCTTAACATAATTATGTAAAAAACACACAATCTGATCAAATGGGCATTTTATCGAACATGTAGTACGCAAAGGCATAAATCATAAAATCAACACTTTTTTCCAGATAACAATCCAAACCAAATCCTCACCCAAACAATTTGAATCAATCTAAAACTAATTTCGGCATAACACTTAAAAAATCACACAATCTAATCAAACGGACATTTTGTCGAATATGTAATATGCAAAAGCTTAAATCACAAATCAATACTCTTTTTCCGGATAACAATCCAAACCAAATCCTCACCCAAATAATTTAAATCAATCTAAAACTAATTCTCGGCATAACACTTAAAAAATCACACAATCTAATCAAATGGGCATTTTGTCGAATATGTAATATGCAAAAATATTACAAACACGTTCAAAACTTTTTTAAAGAAAAAAATCACCCAAAATCACAAACACAGTTAACAATAACCCAAAATCACATTTACAATCAATCAAATGAACTTCCATAATATGTGCGGTGCATGAGAGAGCAAGAGAGAGAGAGAGAGACTTACCAAGTACACGGCCGTGTATGCTGTAACAACCCAAATTTTGACGAACTCGTGATTTTCTTAGATACAAGGAAAATCTAAGTCTGAATCATGTATGTCAATATGAAACTCATGATCTGATTTGATTATCAGAGTATGTTTGAGTTCTTATAAGTATTATAAGACTCAATGATAATTTATTAAATCAAGGATAAGGCTCTATGATGAAAAGGCCGAACCATGAATTATGATTTTTGTTCGAGCCAATGAATGATCAGGATAAATTATGACACGATTAAGATGGTACTGCAGTATAATAAGCAGTATTGAAATTATACTGTGGTCGACCGTCAGTACGGATGAAGAAGTAAGAATAAGGACTGGGATCACTCCAGAAAAATCAGGAATAATATTTGGAGCAAGGAGGACTAAGAAGTTTCAAGTCCTAAGGAAAACCTATACGTAGTCCAGTTAAGTGTAGATGAATTCTGGACTGCAATTTAGTATTGCTGTACTGTTAATAGTTAAAATTGTATTGACACTATCTGGATTATCAAGAAATTAGACTGTGTATTAAGGGGAGTGCCAAACATGGCCATACTTGGAGACCAAGTAATTGAAGATAAGTATGGAAAGATTTTTGTTGGTTCAAGCTTCTCATGGCCGGCCAACTCATAGGGACTAGAAGGCAAATATTTTGTCTTTAAGGACCAATATGCAGTTCAAGGAGAATTTTTAGAAATAAAAATAATTGTGAAAAATTTGAAAATTTCCACCTATAAATAGAGGTGGGTTGTGAGAATTGGAGGACTTTAGTTAGCCTCTCATTTTCTAGTTTCTTCTCAACTATTCCTCTCTAGCCTTAGAAAAAAAAAAAGAGAGAAAGAGTGAGAGAGAGGGAAATGGCCGGTTGTAGTATGGAGAAATAGAGAGCAAGGATTCCTCTCAACTAAGGTCTAAAGTCCATTCTTCCAGGCTCTAGAGGTATTTCTTGAGCCCCTAACTAAGAATTTCATTAGGTTTTGGTTTATGGGATTTATATATATTTCAAGCTATGGGTTGTAAGAACTTAAGCTCATGTTTTTATCTTTCCATGTTATGGTTTTTATATGCTTGATCTAAGCTTAGATTATCTTGCTTGTTAAGTTTTAAGCATGGATTTGAGTTTATGCTCTAGAATGAGTTTTAGGGTTGCATGTGCCTACCAAGTATTTGTGAATATGCATTCACATGTTTAAGTAGGAAAAAGTTATGTACGATGATGAATGATGATGAATGATGAAGATGATGATGATGATGTGAATGCTAAGTGTGTTGGTTAAGGAATTAACCTAAAAACACCATTTGGTAAGCTTGAAAAGTTTACCAAATATTGTATTTTTCATGAAGATGAACAAGGGAATGATTGAGTGATAAATATGTATTCGGCACGCTGCATGTTGATGTAGGCTCACGGCTGTGACCATTTGAGGTAGTGTGTACGAATTTTTAAGCAAAATCCAACAAAATACAAAATGCCAATTTTCAGATTTAACTGGACAGTTTTCTGGAAACTTCATTTTGAGCCCTTTAGAGGCCAAATCTGTAAAAAGTTATAACTGCAAAGTTGTAGAAAATTGAAATCCTAGGGGGCATCATGGACGATTTTTGAAAATAAAGCTCCAAATGCCTCTGTTTTTTATCAAAATCCGAAGCTGGTCAGTACATATAGTGTATACGGCCAGAATTTTTCAAAAGGAAAAACAAGTAAGCTAATGCTAGATTTAGGTTTTGGACAAAAAAGACAAAAGTTGTAGATTTTGATGAGATCTACAACTTTCATGAAGAAAAATTTTTCAAAATTTTAACCAATTTAAAGATAAAATTAGATTTTCAAAACTGTATAGGATACAAGAAATTCCCGTACAGTATTTTCAAAAAGGTGCAGGGTGTAGGAAATTCCTACACAAGATTATCAAAACTGTGCATGGTACAGGAAATTTCCTGCACACATGCATTCCAGTAAATTAAAATGATGTTTTAAAAGTAGTTTTTAAGGTTTTATGTTCTCTTTAAAAAGAGACTGAAGTTTTATGAAAATGGTTTCAGAAAGGTCTAAATCCAATGGAATTTCCCAACTGATTTTTAAAAAACGTACAATGTTTTATGAAAGGTAATTTCAAATATATTATAAGAAATACTTGATTAATAAAGTTATGATATTTTCAAAACATAAGAATATGGTAACAAGTGTATGACTGATGGTAACCGAATAGGATACCGATTTGTTATGTTAAGGTCTGTATCCATGATTACCAATGGTAACCGGATAGGATATCAGTTTACTATGTTAAGGTACCAATGGTAATCGGATAGGATACCGGTTTACTCTGATAGGATTTGTACCTATGATTACTAAAGGTAATCGGATTGCACACCGATTGAGTATGTTATGGTTTATTGTAAGATAGAACGACTCTTATCTTACGCCTTGTTTGAAATAGGAATATGACCTGTTGTCGTGCCTTGATGGAATGATAGACCAAGAGTGTAGGACAACTTGTAAGTACAACTCCGCCTACAGCATGGGCAAAATGTTTTTATTGCATCGCATGTTTTTCAAAAATTCATGCATTGATTTACATGATATACATATGTTTTATGTCTTATGTTTTATGTTTTATGTTTTATTATTATGACATCATGAAAGTATGTTCACTAATAATAAATCACATGATAAGAATAAGATTAAGTTATCAAGTAAGAAACAGTTAAGATTCAAGTTTTCAAGTATGATCAACCAAGAACAAGTTTTCATGTAATAAGATAAGATAAGATAGTTTTCTTGTGTCGTACTGACTTGCCACGAGAGTGGATTTAAATGGTTTGGTCCATGGTTTGAGTTGGATTGGATTGGCTACCCCAACCACTCCATGTTAAATGGTTTGGTTCATGGTTTGAGTTGGATTGGACTGGCCACCACAACCACTCCATGGCTATGCGCCACGGTATGTGCACACATGATATATAGGGGGCCCAAAACCAAATTAACATAAGAAAGCATAATTGATTCATAAGAAAGCATAATCGGTTCATGCATTCTTTTACTAAAAATGTTTTGCGGAATAGAAAGTTGTACTTATTGAGCATAAGCCCAGAAATTACGTTCATGCTATAGGTAAGAACCCTACCGGCAATGCTTGATGCAAGATTGTGGAGAGATGGCACTGCAGATTATGAAATTTGGGTTGGACACCACCACGGGTTTTGGAAATATGTTATGTAAAATGTGTTTGTATTATGTTATGATAAGTCGATGCTACTAGTATATGATAACTAGTATGATTTGTAAAAATATAGTTTTAAAGCTCGGTACTCGAGTGAGTACCTATAAATAAGTATGAGTATAAGTTAAGTTTTAAATTGAATTTTAAAAAGAAGAATAAAGGAAAAAAAATAAAAGCGTTTCCATATTTTTACATAAAGCAAATGTAAGTTTTAAGATAAAGTATGTTTAAGTAAGCATGGTAAGGTAATGGCTCCATGAAATCGGGTCGTTGCAAAGTTGGTATTTAAGTTAAGTAAGTACGAAGTCACGGCCCTACGTAGATCGGGTCGTGACATGTGTGGTCGGCTTTCTAGCGGGGTAGGCGGCGGAGGATGGGTTTCGAGGAAGAGATTGGAGAGAGGAGTCACGGCAGTGAGTGGAGGCGAGAGAGAGAGAGGGAAAGGCACGAGAGAGAATTAGTGGTGGAGTCACGGCCGTCGGAGATGGGAGGCGATAGAGAAAGGGAAAGGCCCGAGAAAGAATGGAGGCGAGGCAGGAGAGAAAATGGAAAGAGGGATCACGGCGGAGGAGATGGGTTTCGAAGGAGAGTTTGGAGAGGCAAGAGTGAAAGAGGTGTGATAGTGAAAATGTGGACGGAATTAGGGTTTTTATTTTGTTTTATTTTATTTTATTTTTAATAAGCGGCGGATTCAAGCAAAAATTTTGAAAATTTTTTTTTTTAATTGCGCCACATACCACGATGGTTTTTTCCAAAAACGGTCGTGGTATGTTGTGCAAACCATGTCCGTTTATACCAAAAACGGTCTTGGTATATTAAACGACAGTTTTTTTGAAGAAAAAAAAAATTAAAAATAACACAACATAACATGACCATTTTTTCCATAAACAGTCGTGGCATGTAACAAACCACATCCGTTTATGACAAAAACCGTTGTGGTATGTTGCCATACGACGATGGTTTTTTCCATAAACGGTCGTGGTTTGTACAACATACCACGATCGTTTTTGGTAAAAACTATCGTGGTAAGCCATCATCCACGACGGTTTTTTCCAAAAACGGTCGTGATATTTTCTAAAACAATTCTCGAACAATAACGAATTTCACTAAAATCCTATAGGCGGCCAATCCTGTGTGTCATGCATAAAGTAGCCCATTATTCATTCTTGTTCTTAGTTTCATTCACACAAAATCATATATAAATGTCCATATATAAGTAATATAGTGAGTATAATTAACATAATTAATACAAATTATAAATTATATACAACGGTTTTAAAAAAATCACGGTCAAATTTTTTTTTTTTTTTTTGGTTCCTCAACACGTGTCCACTCGACATCTAAATGAAGCAAGTGTGAAACACCATCATCGAAATCATTAATCTTCTCCACCGATGGCAATCCTTTTGTGAAAGATGAAATGTCGGTGCAATCTTCAACATCGTCTTGGCCATAATGGATTATTTTTGGCTTCATCGACACAACTAAGAATAACTCTTAATTGTTGGGATCCGTTGTATAAAATACTTAGATCGCTTACGAAGCCATAATGAAAAGATCATTTTTGTATCCCGATCGCCAAAAGTCCACTACTGTCATGCCATCACTATCAATCTTAACATAATTATTGTCGGTCCACTTGCATTTAAAGAGTGCTATCCACAAGCCGCAATAATCAAGTTCTCAAATATCTTCAATGAAACCAAAGTAGTTCATGGAACTGTACACCGGATTCTTGTCCTTTGAGGAGGAAATATGCATAGAATCGGCAAGAAGAGTCACACCACTATTTTGGATGGAATGCTTCTCATCTCTTTTACAAGTGTAGAAGGAGTAGCTATTGACAAAGTACGATGTATATCTTGTGACTATCGATAACGGTCCTCTTGCTAGTTTCATTAAGTATTGCGAAACGTCAACCTTCATATGCACATGTATTCTTATCCACTCCCGAAATGTCCAGTTATGCTCATCTTGAAACCACTTCTCACTTCTTCCTTTTCTTGGATTTACAGCTCTTAATTCCTTAATGTGAACCTCAATGAAAGGCTTCACTTCCTCAGCATTGTACAAAATATAAAGACAAGCTTTTTCCCATTTATCTTGATTTACCGGTGAAGGAACGCACATGGATAGTCCTTTCGACGTAAATAGCCCACTCTTTGGCAACCTTATTGGCTCCGCGTTGGACAAATACTCCGAGCAAAATTCAACCGATTCCTCCACTATGTAGTTTTCCACTATACATCCCTTCGGCCTATTTCGGTTCTTCACATAAGCTTTCAAAACCTTCATGTACCTTTCGAAAGGATACATCCACCTCGAATGCACTAGTCCACATAGCTTAACTTCCCGAACTAAGTGCACCGTTAGATGGATCATTATATCAAAAAAGGATGGTGGGAAATACTTCTCAAGCATGCACAATGTCATCACCAATTCTGATTGTAGCGAATCTAGCATAAGTGGATCAATTATCTTGGAGCATATTGAATTGAAAAATGAGCATAACTTGGTAAGTGAATATCTCACGTCTTTCGTTAAAACTCCCCGCAATGTAAGAGGTAATAATTTTTGCATCAAGATATGAAAATAATGTGTTTTCATCCAATGACCCTCAAATCCTTCATCGACACCAACCTTTCAAAGTTGGAAGAATACCCACATGGCACTTTCACGGAAGCAAGTCATTCATAAATCTTTCTTTTTTCTTGTCTCGATAATGTGTGCTTTGCCGGAGTAAGTAAGTGCCGTTCGATATTTTCTCGGGGAGCAAATTAGGTCTAATCTTCATCTTTTTAAGATCCAACCGTGCCTTTACACCATCTTTAGTTTTATTCGAAATGTCAAGCAACGTGCCCACTATCAATTCACAGACATTTTTCTCAATATGTATAACATCTAAGCAATGACGAACGTAAAGTGACTTCTAATATGGAAGTTCATAGAAGATTGACTTCTTCTTCCAAGGTCCATCGACCATTGGATCCTTCCGTTTTTTCTTTCCCAAAACTACTTTCACATCTTTAACCAAATCTAATATATATTCGCCATTCAAAATCCGAGGAGCGGTTATTTCTTCAGTATTACCATCAAAAGCCTTCTTTTTGCGGTATCAATGATTTTTTGACAAGAATCTCCTGTGACTAAGGTAAACAATTTTCTTACTATTTCTCAACCGAATGGATGATGTTTCCTTCATACAAATGTGACAACCTATAGAACTCTTCACCGAATAACCAGATAGGTTGCCAAGTGCGGGAAAGTCATTATTTGACCAAATCAACATTGCACGAAGATTGAACGTATCTTTACAGTAAGAATCTCTAACTTCTAAACCATGTTCCCACAAGCTTTTTAGGTCATCGACTATTGGTGCCAAGTACACGTCAATGTCATTCCCCGGTTGTTGAGGACCTGAGATCAATAAAGTCAGCATCAAGAACTTCCGCTTCATGCACAATTCTGGAGGTAGATTGTAGTTGACAAGTATGATTGGCCAGGTACTATGCCTACTACTCATATTACTATGTGGGTTCATTCCGTCCGTCGACAAACCGAGACGTAAATTCCTTGGTTCTGCATATAAATCTGGATGATTGTCATCAAAGGTCTTCCATTATGGTGTGTCGGCTGGATGCCTAAACATTATTATAAAATGCGGACTCCACGACGATTTTTTGCCGTCGTGGTACCTTTTCCACAATGGTTTGCTAACCATCGTGGTATCCAATATTCAGATTCCACGACGGGTTTTTAACCGTCGTGAAATGGACAAAAATAACGCCAAACGGGGCATAATTAGGTCTATTCCACGACTGTTTTTATTCAAAACAGTCGTGGTAGGGCTCTCTACCACGACGGTTTTCCATGAAAACTGTCATGGTAGGTAATATCGTGGAAAATGTTTTTTTTCATAATTCATTCCATTTCCCACGGGTGGCAAATCCCGTATGTTATCCATTATTACACAGCCAAGAATAAAATAATAGTTAATCTATAATTAATTTTGTCACAATGTACAACAATTAATACAAAAACATTACAAAATTAATATATTATTTTCTAACTATGTTGTATGAACCACATGACAAAAATAGCCCACTCTTGCCTTACCAAACTCATGTAAGTATCGGTATAAAAATCCTTAGTTTGAAGTAAGGCTAGTCTATCAATAGTCAAGGTTATTTCTCGCATAAAGGCTAACACAAAATAACCGCATTCTACATAACCTTCTTGTATAGGACAGCGAACAGTATCAATCAATGTCTTGCTTTCTTACTCCTCTTCCTACCATAATCTTCCAGTCATTAAGTACCCTAACAATTTAACAAAGTTCAAAACAATTAAAACATAAAAATGTACATCAAACTTAATTAGCAATTTAAAATCATTGCTCGGTTCATTTCCCAGAGGATTAAAATATAGGACCGAGTCCTTCCACCGATCAATAACTGCCAAGATCCAATGTTGGTCGCTATTATATGGCATGAGAAACAGCTTTCCTCTTGGTGCGTTTGTTAAGATCCGTCGAATATTGTTCGCTCTCTCTCTGCAGTAGACTTCGTGATCTACATTCTGTTGAACTGGTGAGACAAGTATTGGAGAACTAACCTCGAAACGTTGATCAATACCTGCTCTTGCACAACAATCCGCTAAATAGCTGCAAAATAATTAGTCAAACTTATTACGAAGTTAAACATCATAAGATTAACAACGAAAAAATAAGTATTGTTTAAGGATATATCTATTACCTGATGTAAACTATTATCCTGTTTTTACTAATTTCTTGAAATGTTACAAAATGGTATACATCTTCAAACATAATATATATAGGCATGTCATCACCACTGACGGACTGTTGTATTCGGCACGCTATTTGGGTTCCGTCATGCAAGGAACTTTGTGCGTAATATGCCAAAGGTCTCTCGAAAGGAATTTCACTAAAGTTGGACGGAGGTAGTTCTTGTTACGCAGTTTGTTGTTGTACCTCCGGTTGTGACTGTATTTTCTTTTTCCTTGCTCTCTTTTTGATTCATTTGCTTCCCTCAGCTTCTCGGTTAGGAGCATGGCTGGGACCTCGGCTTGCCTAGCTCATACTTGTTTCAAGGACGACTAATCTTTTCGGCCAAGCAACAAACCCACCGACAACTTCTTCAATACATGTTGCTTCATTCGTCGAAATGACGTCATAATGAAAGGATCATTTTTGTATCCTAATCGCCTAAAGTCCATCACTGTCACGCCGTCACTATCAATCTTAACATAATTATTGTCAGCCCACTTGTATTTAAAGAGTACTATTCGCAAGCCACAATAATCAAGTTCCCAAATATCTTCAATGAACCCAAAGTAGTTCATGAAATCGTATACCGGATTCTTGTCCTTTGGGGATGAAATATGCATAGACTCGGCACGAAGGGTCACACCACTATTTTGGATGGGATGCTTCTCATCTCTTTCGCAAGTGTAGAAGGAGTAACCACTGTCAAAGTACGATGTATATCTTGTGACTATTGATGACAGTCCTCTAGCTAGCTTCATTAAGTCTTGGGAAATGCCAGCCTTCATATGCAAATATTTTCTTATCCACTCCCGAAATGTCCGGTTGTGCTCATCTTGAATCCACTTCTTACTTCTTCATTTTCTTGGATTCGTAGCTCTTCGTTAAGTTATGTGAACCTCAATAAAAGGCTCCACTTCCTTAGCATTGTGCAAAACATACAGACAAGCTTTTTTCCATTCATCTTGATTTATTGGTAAAGGAACGCCCATGGATAGTCCTTTCGACGTAAATAGCTCGCTCTTTGGCAACCCTATGTGCTCAACGTCTATTCGCTTCGTACATACTAGGTGGCACTTTGTTATCATCCAGTAGAACATCTTTTAGAAATTCTAAAAGAGTCGTGAAACTAGAATTCGTCCACCCTCCTGACGCTTTCATATTCCATAATTTAACCAATGCCCCTAATTTTGTATATTTTGTACAACCGACAGACAAGGGCGTTTCGGCATCATTAATCATTGCCTCAAATAACTCCAGACGGTGCACAAAGTGGTCTTCCAAATCATTTATCATATTGAACATATTATCACCAACGTCTTCCTCAACAAAAGCCTCTTTATCTTTAGTACTCGTCGATGTATATTTAATATTAAAAAAATCTTCGCCACGTAAATACCATATTTGGTAAGAACAAATAATCCCATAAGCGCGCAAATACCCTCTAACATCATCAATGGAATGAGATCTATGATTTCCACAAATTTGGCATAGACACAGAATCTTATCATCTTTTATGTGAGCTTTGGCAAATGATAAAAATTCTTCAACACCATCTTCATATGCTTTAGAAATCTATCAAACTGCATCCATTTCCTATCCATGATTTGCAAATCCTAAATCAAAAAATCAAAGTTTTAGAAGTCAAAGTACTCAGTCCATTAATTGATCAACAATCGAAAATCGAAAATTGAAAAAACATAACAAAACTAAAAATACAAAACCATCTAAAACCATAATTAATTAAGTCTAAATACCGGAGGAAAAATAACATTTTGTGATCACTTAAATTAATACCCATTGCACAATTTAACTCAAAATCGATCCCAAAACGTACAAAAACCTAAAATCATAAATCAAAATTACAGAGGAAAACAATAAAAAGAAGTTAGTGATCACTTACAGGAGAGATTGATGGATAGTAGATGGTGGTGGTGACGTCCAATAGTGGTGTACTGACTATTTTCGGAGTGACCTAATCTGATTTTGATTACTGCAGATGGGTTTTTATGTGGAAAATTGAGGGCAACACTCGGCGTTTTGTCTGAATTTTTCGTAATTTTTGCACGACGATTTTTTAAAAACAGTCGTGGAAGCTTCAGGCTTCCATGACCATTTTTTATAAACTGTCTGGAAGCCGAAGCTTCCACAACCATTTTTTAAAACCTTCATGGAAGCTTCGGCTTCCACTACAGTTTTCTATAACCGTCCTGGAAGCTTCGGCTTCCACGACCGTTTTTATAAACGGTCGTGGAAGTTTAGGCTTCCACGATGATTTTTGAAAACCCTGTTCTGCTCCGTGTTTTTACCACATTTAAAAAATAGTTGTGGAAGCTCCGTCATAGAATCCGCATTTTGTAGTAGTAAAACTTGCCATCATCAACACGTTTATCATGATGCCAAATCAAATTCTTAGCATGCTCGACATTACGGAATAAACGACGCAAACGTGAAGCTAGTGGAATGTATCCTAACACCTTCACCGGGACTCCTTTGCTACCATTCGATGGCATCTTGCCTTTATTCCATCTTGACTCGTTACAAACTAGGCATTCATCTAAATCTTCATACTCTTTCTAGTTAAGGACGCAATCATTTGGACAAGCATGTATCTTTTCATATTCCATTCCCAAAGTGCTCAACATCTTTTTCGTCTCGTACATACTAGGTGGCACTTTGTTATCATCCGGTAGAACAACGTTTAGAAATTCTAAAAGAGTCGTGAAATTAGAATTCGTCCACCCTCCTGATGCTTTCATTTTCCATAATTTAACCAATGCCCCTAACACTACTACAAAATGTGTATTCCACGACGGTTTTCTAACCGAAAACCGTCGTGGAATCTAGGGTCGTGGAATCTTTTCAGATTCCACGACAGTTTTTTAACTATCGTATAATGGGTGAAAATAGGGCCTAACTGTGGACATTTAAAAACATACCACGATGGTTTTTTATGAAAAACCGTCATGGTAAGGAAGCCTACCACGACGGTTTCCATGGGAAAAAACGAAAAAAGAAAAAATTTACGAATTCGTTTCGTTTCTCACGGGTGGCAGATCCCGTGTGTTATCCATTATTACACAGCCAAGAATAAAATGATAAATAATCTGTAATTTCCTGGATCACAATGTACAACAATTAATATAACGAGAGTACAAAATTTATATATTGTTTTTAGTCAATATTGTATAAACTGCATGGCAAATGTAGCCCACTCTTGCCTAACCAAACTCATGTTAGCTTCAGTATGAAAATCCTTGGTTTGAAGGACGGCTAGTCCATCAACAGTGAAGGTTATTTCTCGCTTGAAAGCTAACACAAAATAACCGCATTCTACATAACCTTCCTGTATTGGACATCGAACAGTATCAATCAACGTCTGGTAGTTGCTTCGCTATCTTATTCCTTTTCCCACCAACAATTTCCAATCATTAAGTGCCCTAACAATTTGACAAAATTCAAAACAATTACAACAAAAATTATTTTATGTCTAACCAGAGATATGAACATCAAAGAATATTTACGTCGTAATTAGGTCTTTAAAATCATCGCACGGTTCGTTTCCTAGAGGATTAAAATACAGTACCGAGTCATCCCACGGATCAATAACTGCCAAGATCCAATGTTGGCCGCTGTTATTGTAATATCCGAAATTTTGATGACTTTAGATTTCCTTTGAAACAAGGAAAACCTAAGTCTGAATCATGATCGGAGTGGAATAACAGTATAGGTTTGAGTTCTCGATTAACTAGCTACGAGACTCAACAAAAGATTACTTAGCCAAGTAAAAGGCGTTTTAAGGAAAACAGCATGACGAAATTTCATAATTTCATGTTGGTCAAAGTTTGACCAAGAAAGTCAAAGTTGACCAAAAAGTCAAAGGATTGACTAAGAATGGTCAATGGTATGACTATACAGCAATAGGATAATCAGTATGGAAATTATACTGCGGAAACCGTCTTTACGAACGAATAAGCAAGAATAAGCTATAAGACCACCCTAGAAAAATCAAGCACAATATTTGGAACAATATGGGCTAAATGGTTTGAAGTCCCAAGAAAAATTTATACGTAGTCCAATTTTATGCAGATGGATTTTGGACTACAATTCAGTATGATAATACTGTTTTAGGACAAAACAGTATTGATATTAACTCTGCCTACAGCATAGGCTTTTGTTGATACTTACCTAAGTATGTTCGATGTATGCTATGATGTATGCTATGTAGTTTTGAGATGCTAGAATATGATGTGGTTATGTTGCGATGTATGACAAGACAAGTTCATGATGCATGCTATGTTAAGGTTATATTATGATAAAGATATGAAGTAAGTATATGTGACATCACGAGGCATGTTCACAAATTGAAGATTAAAGTATGACATGACAAATAAGCAAGATGGCAAGCAAGCTTGCCTGTGTCGTACCGACCCGTCCAAGGTCGGGTTGGACTATGGTTTGAGTTGGAAATGGACTGGTCGCCCCAACCACTCCATAGTTGCGCGCCCGGTATGAACACTTATGTAAGGGGCCCATAAATAGCTAAGTTATGAAAGAAAGTTAAGAATGAATAAGAAAGCATAATACGAGCATAATCAGTTCATGCATATATTATGCTACTAAGTTATGGAATGGTATGCTATGTTATGATATGATAAGGCATGATATGTTGCAAGATGTTATGTTATGAAGTGCAAGTTATGTTTATGTTTATTTTGTGTCGCAGTATAGTTAGTTGTACTTGCTGAGCGAAAGCTCACTGTCTTACGTCTATGCTGTAGGTAAGCAACCTACCGGCAATCAGTGATACAAGATGGAGGAGCGTGGCAGGGCGAGCTGTGAAATGTGGGAAATAAAGCCGCTACGCGTTTTGTCTTTTACGTATACTATTTCCCGTTAGAACATCTTTATTCAATAATTACATTATCCGCTCGTACGCGCATTAAAAAAAAAAAATTTTCCGCTATTTTACACTGAAAAGTAAGTATGTTATGTTAAGTATGTATGTATGTACGGTAACGGCCTGTTCTAGGCGGGTCGTTACAGAGTTGGTATCAGAGCGGTTTCCTGCTATACAATTTCACAGTCTGCCTGCCATCGCCACCATCATTGTAAGTTGAATTTAAATTTTGATGAATATGCATAAACATTAATTATGCGATTATGATACGATAGGTGCGACGTTATGGATCCTAATCGGCTCGATAAAGATCGGGACGCAGCAATGTCTTTTCACAGACTGCAACCTATGTTATTTGATGGCATGCGACGGACAGTGTAGTTAGCATCGTGGCTGTACGATATGGAAAGGATCTTCCGTATATGCCACATTGAGACTTATTTATGGGTCATTACTGTCGGAGGTTTTAGAAGGTGATGTTACCTCATATTCCGCAGAACCTGGACCACCTAGAGTTACAGGCGTTACATGTACTTCGGGAAGGTTTACCTCACGAGATTAGACGATTCGTTCCAGCACTTATGGTTGATATGATAGTAGGAAATACGATAGACGATTGTCAATTATCGTCAACGATGTCGGTATAAGGGAGCCACTGCACGAGGCAGGCCTGGCATTTTTAGAGGATTCGATTCCAGCAATTACACTGCAGGAGATACTGCCACAGGAAGCAAAGGTTGATGCAGACGCCAAGGAACGACCCGGATGAGATTTTATTTGATGATGGAGGTTGGAATGTAAACTTCGACGCTTTTTCCGTAGTTTCGATCAAGCCCATAGACTAGACTTAGGACCGACTTCCGTTAGATTTTTATTTTTTTTTGACGA
Organism: Ficus hirta; assembly: GCA_038430175.1. Taxonomy (NCBI): domain Eukaryota; kingdom Viridiplantae; phylum Streptophyta; class Magnoliopsida; order Rosales; family Moraceae; genus Ficus; species Ficus hirta. Next base: position 16,771,256 of record CM076585.1, on the reverse strand, counting down.
TAGGACTGTACGAATATGTGATGGTAAAGTGGTAGCCACTTCCATCTCAGTTTTAACCATGTACGATGGTAAAGTGGTAGACACTTCCATCGCAATATTGATTATGTATGTATAGTACGATGTAAATGATATGACATCGTAAATAGGATGTGCTTTTTGTAAGTATACAAAAAGACAGTTCAAATAGAGACATATTGAGAAAGTGTTATGTCATGATTATGAAAGTTATGCTACCACTTTCCTAAGAAAGTGTTATGTATCATAATGATAAGTATATTATGATAGTATTATGTTATGATAAGTATCCGATGTGATACGATGATACCAGTAGGTTATGGTATGATATGTATGATGAGTATGATAAGATGTATGATAAGTACGATCATACTATGATATGATAGGTATGATATGATATGATAAGTCATACATGAAATAAAGGATATTAATAAATATGATAATATCTTTTCTTATGATAAGATTAGAAGATGGTACGCCCGCGTAGAACAGTACCTCTTAATTCGCCCGAGCCAGATCTCGCAACCGTTGTAGCAAATCTACAATGGCAGTTGCTTGAACAACAGCAAGAAACGAATCTACTTCAGGAACAAATAGCTCGAATGAACCAAAGACCCCAGGTTAACGAGGTTCCACCTCGAGCTCACCAAGTACCCCCAGTAGTACCTCCGGTACCTGATATTCAACTAGAGGTTCGACCAGAAGCTCCACGGAATGCAGAGGTTCCGATAGCCCCTGTTGGAGGGCAAAAAAATATACCACCGGTAAGGGAGGATTTGCTCTATGAACGATTTAGGCGAATGAAGGCGCCTGAGTTTGAGGGATCGATTGACCCAATAGCAGCCGACAACTGGCTGATTGATATCCAAGTTATTTTGGATTTCATGCGGTTAACGGAATAGGAGAAAGTCCTCTGTGCTTCTTTTGCTCTTAAAAAAGACGCACGGCACTGGTGGATGACGGTACAGATGCGTCGGGATGTCACGGCCATGAGTTGGCAAGATTTTGTGATCGAGTTCTGTACAGGGAAATACTGGCAGCTCAGTAAGACGAGTTCACCAGTTTACGACAGGGGTCAATAACGGTTATGGAAGCCGTAAAGAAATTTGAGCAATTAGCCCGTCTGTGCCCGGAATTAGTCCCGAACGAAACGGAGAAAGTTAGAGGAATGATGAAGATGTTCCGCACAGACATTGCTAAGCAAGTAAGTGTTGGCAGTAGCCCACCTACCCTGGTATCCGACTGTGTGAGTCGGGCGATAAGAGCCGAGTATTGGATCAACCAGGACAAGGAAGTAAGGGCTCAGATTTTCAAAGCCAAAAAGGAGGAAAAGGCGGGGAGTAAACAGGTGCAGCCCCGACAAGGCACAGAAGACACCTCGAAAGGCCAAACCAGTAATCCTGCCCAAGGTTCCAAACTGTCTGGGAGGAACAAAAGAAAAAGGGAATTTCACTGGCCAGGGACAACAAAGAAACTATCCTCAGAAGAGGAATAATCGAGGAAAGGAGGTTAACAACGTTGACTACCCGGTGTGCACCAAATGTGGGAGGAAACACCCAGGAGTGTGCAGAATGAGGACGAATGCTTGCTACCTATGTGGCGAGGAGGGGCATTACGCTAGGAACTGCACCCAGAACCCCCAGAACCAGAACCCTCCGTATCCGAACCGGAACATAAGTCACCAGTTACATGCAGTCCCAACCAGGCTTGAAGGACCCTCAATTGCTCAAGGCAGACTAGAGGCTCCTGAACCTCAGGCCAATATATGCTTACACCAAGGGAGACGCTGAAGCAGGGACGTCACATGTGGTGACAGGTCAGATTTCTATCACCACCTCCGATGCAATTGCGTTGTTTGATTCTGTTGCCACTCATTCATTTGTATCTTTGGAGTTCGCCCAGAAATTAGAAAGAGGTGTGGATAGGTTAGAGCAGCCTTTCAAAACTTCTTTGCCATCCGGAGAGATTTTGTGGTCCAACTTTTGGATTCGAAATGTTTCCGTAATTATCTGTGGCAGAGAATTATTTGTAGATCTTATCGCAATCAAGCTTCAGGATTTCGATGTGATCTTAGGAATGGATTTCTTAGGAAAGTACAACGCTAAGATTGATTGCCGAAAGCGTTGTGTAATGTTTAGCCCTTACGGTGAAAAGGAGTTTAACTTCTACGGACAGCCTCGGAGCTCAGCCACCAGATTGGTTTCGGCAATAAAGGCTTGGAAGATAGTAGCTAATGTATGTCAAGGATATTTAGCTGACATGGTGGATAAAGATCAGGAAGCGGAATTAACACCGGAAGATGTCCCCATAATAAGGGAGTATGTGGATATCTTTCCAAAGGATTTACCAGGACTTCCACCGGAATGGGAAATTTCGTTTGAGATTGAGCTACTGCCTGGAGCCGCACCAACATCGAAAGCACCTTATCAAATGGCATCTGTTGAACTTAGAGAGCTCCAATAATAGTTACAAGAACTGCTTGACAAAGGATTCATCCGGCAGAGTCACTCTCCGTGGGGAGCGCCTGTCTTGTTTGTCAAAAAGAAGGATAGATCATTATGCATGTGTATCGATTACCAGGAATTGAACAAGATTACGATCAAGAATAAGTATCCCCTTCCGAGGATTGACAATCTTTTCGATCAACTCAGGGGAGCAGTAGTATTTTCGAAAGTCGACTTGCAATCAGGCTATCATCAGCTCAGGATCAAGGAGTCAGATATCTCCAAGACGGCTTTTCGTACTCGATATGGGCACTACGAATTTTTGGTTATGCCATCTGGATTAACCAATGCCCCAGCTGCTTTTATGGACCTTATGAACCGAGTGTTCAAGGAGTATCTGGACAAGTTTGTTATTGTCTTTATTGACGATATTTTGATTTACTCGAGGTCCAAAGAGGAGCATGAGCATCACCTTAGGATGGTGATGGAAATGTTAAAATGAAATCAGCTATATGCTAAGTTCACTAACTGTGAATTTTGGCTGGAGAAGGTACATTTCTTAGGGCATGTTGTGTCCAAAGAAGGAATTTCCATGGACCCAGCAAAAGTGGAGGCGGTCAGTATGTGACCGGTACTCAAGAACGTTACGGAAATAAGGAGTTTTCTTGGATTATCTGGATATTATCGACGATTCATCGAAGGATTTTCCAAGATCGCAGTGCCTCTTACGGCTCTTACCTGAAAAAAGAAGAAGTTCGAATAGACTACGAAGTGCGAGAAGAATTTTCAAGAACTCAAGAGAAAGCTGACAACTGTGCCGGTATTGATAATTCCTGATGTTGATGCAGGAAATTTTGTGATCTACAGTGATGCTTCTAAAAATGGATTAGGAGCTGTCTTGATGCATAATGGAAAGGTAGTAGCTTACGCATTACGACAATTGAAAATTCACGAAAGGAACTATCCTACGCATAATTTGGAGTTAGCGGCAGTAGTTTTCGCACTTAAGATTTGGAGACACTATTTGTATGGGAATACATGCGAAATCTACACTAATCGTCAGAGTCTCAAGTATATATTTACTCAGAAAGAGCTCAACATGAGACAACGTAGATGACTAGAACTTATAAAGGACTACGAGTGTGAGATCCTTTACCACTCTGGGAAGGCAAACAGGGTAGCTGACACCTTAAGTAGGAAATCAGTGGGCATGCTGATGTCTATTGAAGCATTCTCTAAGCCTCTACAAAGGGAGATTTCTGAGTTCAACTTGGAAATGATAACAGGAAGGTTGTCTTCTCTGACCCTTCAATCTGATCTGCTAGATTCCATCAAGTCGCATCAATAAAAAAGATGCATTTTTGCTTAAAACGCAACTTTTGGCGGCAAGAACAAGGAATTTAAGATCTCTGCTAATGGTGTCGTTTGCTTCAAAAAAAGGATTTGTGTTCCTAACTTTGAATTTTTAAAGGATCAGCTTATGTCTAAAGCACATAAGACGCCATACTCGGTACATCTAAGAGCTTCCAAGATGTACAAGGACCTCCGAGAAAATTATTGGTGGCCAAATATGAAGAATGAGATAGCAGAGTTTGTGTCAAAATGCCTAACTTGTCAAAAGTTAAGGCTGAACATCGCCATCCTGGTGGAGAGTTGCAGAAAATAGAGCTTCCTGAATGAAAATTGGAGCAAATTACTATGGATTTTGTCATAGGACTACCCAGATTTGCAAGTGGAAATGATACGATTTGGGTTATTATGGATAGACTAACCAAATCGGCCCACTTTATTACAATCAAAGCCACATTTTCAGTGGAGAAATTGGCTGAAATTTACGTATCTCAGATCGTCAAACTGCATGGGGTGCCAAAATCGATCATCTCAGACCGTGATGGACGTTTCACCTCTCGATTTTGGACCAGTGTTCATAACGCTATGGGGTCGAAATTGAAGTTCAGTACGGCATTTCACCCCCAGACTGATGGCCAGTCGGAAAGAACTATCCAGACACTAGAGGATATGCTAAGATCAAGTGTCTTGGATTTCAAAGGGAATTGGGATCAGAAGCTGCCATTGATCGAATTTTCGTATAACAATAGTTATCACGCTTCGATTGGTATGGTACTATTTGAAGCATTGTATGGAAGGAAATGTCGATCTCCTATTCATTGGCAGGAAGTTGGACAGAAACAACTCCAGACGACGGATTTCATCCAAAAGACCTCTGAAGACATCAAGAAGATTAAGCAAAGGCTCGACATAGCTTTTAGCCGCCAGAAAAGTTATGCCGATAAACGTAGAAGGCCTTTGGAGTTTCAAGTCGGTGATGCAGTATTCATCAAGATTGCTCCTATGAAAGGAGTAATGCGATTTGCCAAAAAGGGGAAGCTTAGTCCGAGGTATACAGGACCGTTCGAAATCCTTGAGAGGTTTGGGAAAGTAGCCTTCAAGTTTGCTTTACCGCCAGAATTAGCATCGATGCACAATGTCTTTCACGTTTCGATGCTAAAGAAATACATACCAGACCCTTCCCATATACTTAGTCAAGAACCTGTGGAGGTTCAAACTGACTTAACTTACGAGGAGAACCAGTTCGAATTCTGGATCGGGAAGAAAAGGTTTTAAGAAATAGAACCATTCCTATGGTTAAAGTGTTATGGTAAAACCACAAGGTTGAAGAGGCAACCTGGGAATTAGAAAATGAGATGGGAAAGAACTATCCCAGTTTGTTCTAATTTTCGAGGACGAAAATTTTTAAGGGGGGTAGATTGTAATACCTAGTTTTTTGCTATTATTGTCTCCTTTTAAAGGAATTAAATGTGTGCCATGAAGGTATTTATGAAAAAAACTCGATTTAGAGTTTTTGTTAAGTTTTGTGAGTTCTTATGGTTTAATAAGAGTAAAAAATGATTGCTTAGACAAGCAAGTGACCCTTTGAGTAAAAAGGGAAGAAAAACGCTATGATTTCATGTCGGTCAAAGTTTGACCGAAAAAGTCAAAGGTTGACCAAGAACGGTCAAAGGTTTGACTACGCAGTATTATGACAAAGCAGTATATAAATATACTGTGAAAAACCATCTTTACGGTTGAGATAGCATGAATAGGAGTTAAAAGCACCCTAGAAAAATCAAACACACCAAGTTAGAAATAAAAGGCAAAAAGGGCTTTGAAAAATAAGAAAAATTTTATACTGTACATTTTTACACAGATAAATTTTGAACTACAGTATAGTATAATAATACTGTATATAAGTGAACACAGTATTGAAAATATCTATGTTAGCATAAAAGTGGACTGTATATTGAAGAAAAAGCCAAACAAGGCCTTAGGATGATGACATCATCCTACCACCAAATTATGACATCATTTTGGATTAAAGAAAATTGGAAAGTAATATTTGCTTGTTCTCCAAGGGGTTGGCCGGCGACCTATGCACCCTTTTGTGCAAAATTTTGATTCTCCAAGGACTTTTATGTAATTTTAAAGAGTTCTTCCACACCTATAAATAGGTGATGAAGGGTGGTCATTTTGTTCACCAAAAATTGGAAAATCTAGCAAAACTTTGCCCATTTTTTTTTCTCCTCAAAATCCGAACTTAGAGAGGCAAGAAAGAATAGAGGAAAATTAAAAATTCAAAGGGAGAACCCTAAGGGAGTGGTCGGATTTTCACCAAGAAACCCAAGAAAAAGTTTGAAAAATTTTTGGAAACCCTTTTAGGCTTAGTGGCCGGTTAGGGGAGAAAAGAAAGGAAAGGAAAAAGTGAAGGGAGAAAAGGAGAGGAGGTGTGGCCGGACTTGTGAAAAGCAACCAAGGGAGAAAATTTTTGGAAGGTGATTAAGGGGGGGAGAGAATTTTCGGACCCAAAACCCTAACCAACTCCTAGGGTTGATCAAGGTAACTCTCCCATAGCCCTAACCTCTTTAATTAAGTTTCAATTTGAAATTTATATGTATTTCAAGTTGAAAATTGTAAGAGCATAAGCTCAAATTATTTTATTGCCCTAGGATGGATTTAGGTGTGTGCTTGATTAGATTTAAGGGTGGTTTAATTATGAGCTTTGATTGATTTCATGCTTATGTTTGTCTGATTATTAGAACTTGCATGATAGGTGTTTGATAAGTTGTATGTCCCCTAAATATGTTCAAGCATGATTTAGAATGGCATGATAGGTGTTTGATAAGTTGTATGTCCCCTAAATATGTTCAAGCATGATTTAGAATGGCATGCTAGGTTGCTAAAGCAAATCTTGAATGAATGGAATGGTTGGTTGAACCTAGAATCATGCAAACCTTAGGTTAAGGCAAGTTCGTAAATGGTTTGCATGGATGCGATTGGGTTACATGCAAGTTGATTTGGGACGTTAGAAAATGCTGCATGTGTGTTTATAGGCTCCCGCTGTGGTCGGTTGAGGTAGCGTGCACGTATTAGGACGAAAAACGGATTTAAGAACAAAAACTGCCAGTTCGGGTACAAACTGGCCAGTTTTTTGGAAAGTGAAATCTGAGGCCTTTAGACGCCGAATTGGGAAAAACGTAAAACATAAAAGTTGTAGAGAAGGGTTTTTCCTAGGGGGTGACTTGGACAGTTTTCCAAAATAAGGCTCCAACGGCCTCGGTTTTTATGAAAATCCGAGCCTGACCGTGCCCAGGATTCATGCACGGCCAGGTGAGTTCAACATGGAATATAAACATGTTAACGTCCGAACTGGGTTTTCCTAAAAACATGAAAGTTGTAGAAGTTTTCGAAAGCTAAAACTTTCGTGAAGACAACATTTTCCAATTCAATCCATATTTTTAAATAGAAATGGATTTCTGGAAACTGTGCAGGAAACAGGAAATTCCTACACAGGATTTTCTAAAACAAATCAGAAAAACTGTATTTATCACCAAACCTAATGTTTTGACTGCGAAAACTATTCCAATGGTAGTTTTCAGCCTTTAATGATTTTTATAAAGCCTCACCTAAGAACCTCAAAATTTTTATAAGTTAATTAAAGGATTTTTGATTTAAACTTCCAAATTTTCCAAGACAAGGAAATTGGATTTTTAAAGCCAAAATTGGTAACGAAACGATAACGAATGATAACCGGGAAGGATACCCGAATTAATGGGCCTGACCCCAAAAGCCCAAGTTTGACCCATAGAGGGTTGACCATAGTTGACCAAAATGTTGACTTTGGTTGACCAAGTTTGACCAAGATTATCACACCAAAGGTTACTTGTTGTAACCAAATAAGATATTTTATAGGGGACATATAACTAAGACTATGTATGCATGTTGGTTAGGTCACCAACATTTCACGGTTATGACTAGAGATCCTTACCTATATCCTTCATTCAAGCAGGAGGTAGCCTGCAGCTGTATCCGGACGTGGAATAGCATAACCCTGGACATAGTAGACGAGGTTAGTATAACTCTGCCTACAGCATACGCTTTTGTTGATACTTACCTAAGTATGTTCGATGTATGCTATGATGTACGCTATGTTGTTTTGAGATGCTAGAATATGATGTGGCTATGTTGCGATGTATGACAAGACAAGTTCATGATGCATGCTATGTTAAGGTTATATTATGATAAAGATATGAAGTAAGTATATGTGACATCACGAGGCATGTTCACAAATTTAAGATTAAAGTATGACATGACAAATAAGCAAGATGGCAAGCAAGCTTGCCTGTGTCGTACCGACCCGTCCAAGGTCGGGTTGGACTATGGTTTGAGTTGGAAATGGACTGGCCGCCCCAACCACTCCATAGTTGCGCACCCGGTACGAACACTTATGTAAGGGGCCTATAAATAGCTAAGTTATGAAAGAAAGTTAAGAATGAATAAGAAAGCATAATACGAGCATAATCAGTTCATGCATATATTATGCTATTAAGTTATGGAATGGTATGCTATGTTATGATATGATAAGGCATGATATGTTGCAAGATGTTATGTTATGAAATGCAAGTTATGTTTATGTTTATTTTGTGTCGCAGTATAGTTAGTTGTACTTGCTGAGCGAAAGCTCACTATCTTACGTCTATGCTGTAGGTAAGCAACCTACCGGCAATCAGTGATACAAGATGGTGGAGCGTGGCAGGGCGAGCTGTGAAATGTGGGAAATAAAGCCGCTACGCGTTTTGTCTTTTACGTATAATATTTCCCGTTAGAACATCTTTATTCAATAAGTACATTATCCGCTCGTACGCGCATTAAAAAAAAATTTTTCCGCTGTTTTACACTGAAAAGTAAGTACGTTATGTTAAGTATGTTTGTATGTACGGTAACGGCCTGTGCTAGGCGGGTCGTTACACGTATAACCTATCGCTTTACCTTGGTATGATGGTAACAAGGAATTTTTCATTCTAAGGAATGGATCAATACCATGGAAGTTAAGTTTCCTGATTGTGAAACTTTTGCCCCATAAGAGTAATATTAGAAACGGGGAAAAATTTTGATGACGCCTTAGTTTGGGGGTGGCAAATAGGCAATATGTCAATATAAGTTAGATGCTACTGCTACCAACAACAATTTATCAGGCTATGATAATAATGATGACCAGGAGACTTGATGATAAGTTAATGAGGTTAAGGTCAATAGCACCAACCTTGAAGTCGACACATAATGGTTGATTAAGGTCGACTATATAAAATCATTTAAGTGATGGAAATCATGAAATGATGATTGGGAGTTTTAGATATCCCTTAGAATTATGATTATGTCTTTTCGCTATAAAGGAAATGCTAAAGGCATAAGAGAAGTTTCTACTAGCTAACAAGTAGCTAGTTGATACAAGGATACCTTTTATTACATCACTCGAACAGTAATATGTTTTCAATACTACTATTTAGTATTGTTTTCCATGATTCACTTGGAAAAAGATTCCAAGAAAATATTTTTATGTCGGTTTCTTGAAACCGTCGTGGAAGCCGGCTCCTGGTCGGCCGGCTTCCACGACGGTTCACTGGAACCGGCGTGGAAGCCGCCAGCTTCCACGCCGGTTTGGAGAAACCGTTATGGAAGCCGGCCGCTTCCACGACGGTTCCAAGTCGGTTTCTCAAAACCGTCGTGGAAGCCGGCTCCTGGTCTGCCGGATTCCACGACAGTTCACTGGAACCGTCGTGGAATCCGCCAGCTTCCACGTCGGTTTCTCGAAACCGTCGTGGAAGCTATGGCTTCCACGCCCGTTTAGCCAAACCGTCGTGGAAGCAAGCCGTCAGATACCCGGCTTCCACACTGGTTTGCACAAACTGTCGTGGAATTTTCCTACTTCCACGACTGTTTTTTGGAAACCGTCGTGGTATGTTTGTGAAAAATTTAAACAAAATGCCGAGAGTGTCTATGCATGGTTGTCGGCAATATTTTTCACATCAGCTACTCTAGCTTTCTAAGCATCCCAAAATAATATCAGATCACTCCGAGAACAGGCAGGACACCGTTTGGACGTGATCACCACCATCTACTATAGCCATTATTATAAAATCACCTGTAAGTGATAACTAATTATTGATTGACTTATTTTTGTTCTGCTCCTTATATTAATATTATTGATGATTTGCAGATATGATTTTATAAATTAAGGTTTTTTTGTTATATATATATGTTTTGTAATGGATTTAGAGTTAAATTGTGCAATGGGTGGTAATAAATTAATTAAATGATCAAGTAATGTTATGTTTCCCCCGGTATTTAGACCTTAATTAATTATAGTTTTAGATGGCATTGTATTTTAATTAGTTTTATGTTTTTATATAATTCGAATTTCAAATTGTGTTGATGATCAATAATGGGCTTGTGTTAATTAATATTGAAAATTATATATATGCATGTTACATGCATTAAATAGAGTACTCGACCTTGATAGATTGTCTATCAATCTCATTCCATGGATAGGAAATGGATGTGGTTTGATAGATTGTCTAAAGCATATGAAGCTGGTGTTGAAGAATTTTTGTCATTTGCCAAAGCTCACATAGAAGATGATAAGATTCCGTGTCCATGTCAAATTTGTGGTAATCATAGATCTCATTCCATTGATGATGTTAGAGGGCATTTGCGCGCTTATGGGATTATTTGTTCTTATCAAACTTGGTATTTACATGGCGAAGCTTTTTTCAATGTTAAATCTACATCGACAAGCACTAAAGGTAAAGAGCCTATTGTTGAGGAAGACGTTGGTGATAATATATTCAATATGGTAAATGATTTGGAAGAAAACTTTGTGCACCATCCGGAGTTATTTGAGGTAATGATCAACGATGCCGAAACGCCCTTGTATGTCGGGTGTACAAAATATACGAAATTAGGGGCATTGGTTAAATTATGGAATATGAAAGCGTCGGGAGGGTGGACGAATTCTAGTTTCACGACTCTTTTAGAATTTCTAAAAGATGTTCTACCGGAGGATAACAAAGTGCCACCTAGTATGTATGAGGCGAAGAAGACATTGAGCACTTTGGGAATTGAATATGAAAAGATACATGGTTGTCCAAATGATTGCATCCTTTACCGGAAAGAATATGAAAATTTACATGAATGTCCGATTTGTAACGAGTCAAGATGGAAGAAGGGCAAGATGCCATCGAATGGTAGAAAATGAGTGCCGGTTAAGGTGTTATGGTACATTCTACCGGCTCCACGTTTGCGTCGTTTATTCCACATTGCCGAGCATGCTAAAAATTTGACATTGCACCATGATAAACGTGTTGATGATGGCAAACTTAGGCATCCGGCCGACTCACCACAATGGAAGACCTTTGATTACAATCATCCAGATTTCAGTGCAGAACCAAGGAATTTACGTCTCGGTTTGTCGACGGACGGAATGAACCCACATAGTAACATGAGTAGTCAGCATAGTACCTGGCCAGTCATACTTGTCAACTACAATCTCCCTCCAGAATTGTGCATGAAACGGAAGTTCTTGATGTTGACATTATTGATCTCAGGCCCGCAACAACCGGGGAATGACATTGACGTCTACTTGACACCATTAATCGATGACCTCAAAATCTTGTGGGAAAACGGGTTGCAAGTTAAAGATTCTAACCGTCAAGATACGTTCAATCTTCGTGCAATGTTGATTTGGTCAATTAATGACTTTCCTGCACTTGGCAACCTATCTAGTTATCCTGTTAAGAGTTCGATAGGTTGTCCAGTTTGTATGAAGGAAACATCTTCCATCCGGTTGAAGAAGAAAACCGTATACCTTGGGCATAGGAGATTCTTGCCAACAAATCATCGATACCGCAAACAAAAGAAGGCTTTTGATGGGAATACCGAAGAAAGATCTGCTCCTCGGGTTTTGTCTGGCGAAGCCGTTTTTGAGATGGTTAAAGATGTGAAAGTAGTTTTGGGGAAGAGAAAACGTAAGGCTCCAGTTGTCAATGGACTTTGGAAGAAGAAGTCAATCTTTTACGAACTACCATATTGAAAGTCACTTTACATTCGTCATTGCTTAGATGTTATGCATATTGAGAAAAACGTTTGTGAATCGATAATGGGCACGTTGCTTGACATTCCAAACAAAACGAAAGATGGTGAAAAAACACGTTTGGATCTTAAAGAGATGAAGATTAGACCAAATGTGCTCCCCGAAAAAAGATCGAATGGCACCTACTTACCTCCGGCAAAACACACATTATCGAGACAAGAGAAGAGAAAGCTTTGTGAATGGCTTGCGTCCGTGAAAGTGCCAAGTGGGTACTCTTCCAACTTCAAAAGGTTGGTGTCGATGAAGGATTTGAGGCTCATTGGAATGAAAACACATGATTGTCATATCTTGATGCAACAATTATTACCTCTTGGTTTGCGGGGAGTTTTAACGAAAGATGTGCGATATGCAATTACGAAGTTATGCTCATTTTTCAATTCAATATGCTCGAAGGTAATTGATCCACTGATGCTGGATTCACTACAATCGGAATTGGTGATGACATTGTGCATGCTTGAGAAGTATTTCCCCCCAGCCTTTTTTGATATCATGATCCACCTAACGGTGCATTTAGTTCGGGAAGTTAAGCTATGTGGACCGGTCCATTAAGGTGGATGTATTCGTTCGAAAGGTACATGAAGGTTTTGAAGGGTTATGTGAAGAATCGAAATAGGCCGGAGGGATGTATAGTGGAAAACTACATAGCCGAGGAGTCAGTTGAATTTTGCTCTGAGTATTTGTCTAACGCGGACCCAATCGGTTTGCCAACGACCGGGCTATTTATGTCGAAAGGACTTTCCGTGGGCGTTCATACACCAGTAAGTCGAGTTGAATGGGAAAAAGCTTGTCTGTATGTTTTGCACAATGCTAAGGAAGTGGAGCCTTTCATTGAAGCTCACATGACGGAATTAAGAGTTGCGAATTCAAGAAAAACCAGATCTGAGAAGTGGATTCAAGATGAACACAACCGGACATTTCGGGAGTGGCTAAGACAACATTTGCATATGAAGGCTGGCCATTCCCAAGACTTAATGAAGCTAGCAAGAGGACCGTCATCGATAGTCACAATATATACAGCGTACTTTGTCAATGGATACACATTCTACACTCACGAAATAGATGAGAAGCATACCGTCCAAAATAGTGGTGTCAGCCTTCGTACCAAGTCTATGCATATTTCATCCGCAAAGGACAAGAACCCGATATACGGTTGCATGAACTACTTTGGGTTCATTGAAGAAATTTGGGAACTAGATTATTGCGGATTGTGGATAGCACTTTTTAAATGCAAGTGGGTTGACAATAATTTTGTCAAGATTGATAGGGACGGCGTGACAGTGGTGGACTTTAGGCGTTTGGGATACAGAAATGATCCTTTCATTATGGCGTCGCAAGCGGTACAAGTCTTTTACACAACGGATCCCGACAATTTAGAGTTATCTCTAGTTGTGCCAATGAAGCCAAAAAATGCACGGGGATGGCCAAGAAGATGTTGAAGATTGCACCGACATTCCATCTTTCACAAACGGATTGCCACCGGTGGAGGAGATTGATGATTTGGACGATGATGCCTCTCACTTGCTTCGTTTAGATGTCGAGTGGACACGCGTTGATAAGACCAAAAAGAAGACCAAAAATACTTGATACATATATGTAATTTTCGTTGTATATAATTCATATATAAGTTGTTATAAACAAATCCTTTAATTGTGCACATGTGCAAGATATGAAGTATTAATTTATATATATGCCAACTATGTGTGAATTAATAGAAGAACAGGAGTTATTTATGTTGGCTGGTTCGGCCATAAATTTGATAAAAATAAATTTTTTTATTCAAAAACAATACCACGACGGTTTCTTATAAAAACCGTCGTGGTATCTCATATACCACGACCGTTTCTTGCACAAACCTTCGTGGTTGTTTATAAATAAAAAATAAAAAACATTAAAAATTTAATGTAATTTAAAAAATGATTTTTGGTATTATTTTTTACGGAAACCACGACGGTTTCTGTAGAAACCGTCGTGGTTTCTGATTAAAAAAATAAAAAAATTGAAAAAAAAAAGTTTAATTAATTTTTTTAAGATTAAAATTTTTTTTTTATTTTTTTATCATGAAACCACGACGGTTTCTACAGAAACCGTCGTGGTTTCTTATTGAAAATTTAAAAAAATTTGAAAAAAAATTTTATTTAATTTTTTTAAGATTAAAATGTTTTTTTTATTTTTTTATTATAAAACCACGACGGTTTCTGTAGAAACCGTCGTGGTTTCTTATTGAAAATTTAAAAAAATTTGAAAAAAACTTTTATTTGATTTTTTTAAGATTAAAATTTTTTTTTTATTTTTTTTATCATGAAACCACGACGGTTTCTGTAGAAACCGTCGTGGTTTCTTATTGAAAATTTAAAAAAATTTGAAAAAAAATTTTATTTTATTTTTTAAAGATTAAAAATTTTTTTTATTTTTTAAGATTAAAATTTTTTTTTTTATTTTTTTATCATGAAACCACGACGGTTTCTGTAGAAACCGTCGTGGTTTCTTATTGAAAATTTAAAAAAATTTGAAAAAAAAATTTTACTTAACTTTTTTTAGATTTCAAAAATGCATATTTTATTTTTTTATATTGAAACCACGACGCTTTCTGCTGTCGTGGTTTCTTCCTACAAAAAAAAATATTCGAAAATTTTTTTTAAAAAAATTTTTCGACATTTTTTAAAAAAAGATACCACGACAGTTTATTGAATAAACCGTCGTGGTATCTCTAAAATTTAAAAATCTCCCGGGAATTGTGCGCGCGCAATGGTTTATTTTGCATTGGGTCTCTTAATTAATTCCAATCTCCATTTCTCTTCTCATTTTTTGCACTCTCCCTCCATTCTCTCCCCTTGCCGTCGCCGCCCACACCCCTCTCTCTCTCTCCCCTTGCCGTCGCCGCCAACGCCCCTCTCTCTCTCTCACCTTGCCGTCGCCGCCCACGCCCCTCTCTCTTTCTCCCCTTGCCGTCGCCGCCAACGCCCCTCTCTCTCTCTCCCCTTGCCGTCGCCGCCAACGCCCTCTCTCTCTCTCCCCTTGCCATCGCTCTCCCCTTGCCGTCGCCGCCAACGCCCCTCTTTCTCTCTCCCCTTGCCGTCGCCCAAGCCGTGGGTACGTTCTCTCCTAAGCCGTCGCTCACTCGACTTCTTGGTAAGCCGAAATACCTTTTTCACCCGATGGTTTTTTGGAATAAATTTGGTTGATTGTTGTTATGATTTTGGGTGATTTTGTCTTAGGAAATATTCAATGATTTTGCATGTTAATTTTTTGCATTGTACATGTTCGACAAAATGCCTATTTTATTGAGACTTATTTGCTTGTTGTCCAATGTTTGGGTGAGGCGACGGTTTATCAATTTTCCGGAAAAAAGTCTTAATTTAGTGACATATATGTTGATTTGGCATTTTTCCGTCCAATTCCCGGAAAAGGGTATGCTTATGTGACATCTATATATGTTAGCATTAGCATTTTGACATGTGCAAACAAATACCAATTTGAGTTCGATTTAGTTTTAAATTGAATTAAAAAGTTTGTGTTACGAACGGAAAATGTCTTATTCTCGGATAAGTTTTTGATTGTATTAGTTAAATTTTCTCATATGCCATTTAGTGACATATATGTTGATTAGGTTGGTTATAATTTCCGTAATTATAAGTATATGGTATATGTGGTCTTCGACGAACGATGATTTAATATATGCTTTCGTTTGCTTTTTATGTGTTTGGTTGGCATGATTATAAGTTCAATTCGATGACAAATATTTTTTAGTTTTTAATGTATTTCGCTCTAGAGTTGCCTTAGGTTGAAAAAAAATGTCGCAAGCTCACGAGGAGGAATGCTCAACGCAAACTGAAGTTGGAAAACCGCGCCGAACCAACCCAACTAGATTCAATCCCGATGAGGATGGTAAACGAAGAGCTACTCTAATGAGAAGAGTCCACCAGGTTAGGACAAAGGGACAACGAATTGAAGTTTCGTTTGACGCAAAAGGGCAACCGGTAGGGAAGGAAGGTGATGAATTACAGAGTTGGATTGGCGTGCTTGCTCGAGAGCACATACCCATTTGGATATCTGACTTTAGAAGCGCCGATTTAGCTCCAAGGAAAGAAATAGTATGGATGGAAGTTGTAACTTCATTCACTGTTGAAGCATCCTTCAAAAAACAAGCTTTAAAGTGTTGTGGGGAGTCAGCTAAAGGTTTTAGATACGATCTCTACCAATCTTTTGTCAGAGATCATATTGATGACGAAAATGTGTGGCAACGACCGCCAAAAGTTATTCACAATTACCCCACCATCACACAGGATGATTGGGAAAGATTTATTCAGTATCGACGAACCCCAGAATTCAAACGACTATCCGAACAAGGAAGTGAGATAAGAAAGAAAAGCAAATACGGATCAACCGGGGGTCGAGACGGATATAGGAAACGTGACCAAGCTCATGTAGGCTATTTACTTGGACAATATGTGTAAATGGTATGCTGTACTTCCAATTTCTACGTTTATGTTTACTAACGCTAATTATAAAACTGCAGTTCGAGAAGACGGGAAAATTTGCAGACCGGCATGAAAGGTGGCTGGACATGCGCACGAAACCCGATGGTCAGTTCAAGAAGGAAGAATTTAAAACTATTGCCGAGACTATAGTAAGTCATCGAATCCATTTATAATATAATCATTCCGTACGCTCTTTTATGTTTAATTATGTTTATAACTTTTCTCTAATTGTTACAGGATGAGTTTACTCAACAAGAGACACAAGGAAGTTTTGAATCTGTGGGGACAGAGGACATATTGACCAAGGCATTAGGCAATGCCGAGCATTCGGGCCGGATTCGGGGTCAATCTAAGTTTGTCAAGCAGATGCAATACTTCAACCATGTGCGTCCTCACTCAAGGGAAACCGCTAAAGTCTCGGCGATGAAACGGCAGATTGCCGCATTGGAAAGAACCGTCCAGGAACTTTGTGCGAAGCAAGGTATCAACCGAGAGACAATGGCCGAGGAGATGGCCGAGGAGATGGCCGCACCGACTGTAGATCAACACAACAGCTTCAAAGCTAGTTGCACAGTGAATGAAAAAGAAGCTGGGCCGTCGGATCCGAAGCCCATGCCGAACGCAAGTAAGGAATGCCAGCTTTTTATGCCTGATTTAGTTAACGGAGGAGTCGTGCTTGTTGCAATCGACAGGGCATACACAGACTGTATTCCAACCGACACAGTCCATGGCACTCCTTTAGGTGAGGAGAATGTACGAGTGTCAATTACAGTCCCAAAACTAAATCGTGCACTCCTACCTATTTCGACGAACGAAGCCACATCTATTGAAGAAGCTGTCGGTGGGTTTATTGCTTGGCCGAAAAGTTTAGTTGTCGTGCAAACAAGTTTGAGCCAGGCAAGTAAAGGTCCCCGTCTTGCTCCTGACCTAGAAGCTAAGGGAAGCAAACGTACGAAAAAGAGAGCAGGGAGGAAGAAAATACAGTCACAACCGGAGGTAGAACAACAACCGGCGCAACAACAAATGCCTTCGTTCGACTTTAATGATATTTCCTTCGAATTGAGACCTTTGGCATATTACGCACAAAGTTCCATGCGGGACGGTACACAAATAGTCTGTCCACAACAACACTTCGTCATTGGCGATGAGATGCCCATATATATTGGGTTTGAAGATGTATATCATTTCATTTCATTTAAAGAAATTAGTGCAAACAGCATAATGATTTACATCAGGTAATACTTTCATACTTAAATAATTTAATTAATTATCTTCATAATTTTTATATATGTTGTTTTTGCATAACAAGTGTGCCTAATTATTTTGCAGGTACTTAGTCGAGTGTTGTGCAAGAACAGGTATGGATCAACTGTTCAAGTTCATTTCACCATTCCTTGTCTCACCAGTTCAGCAGAATGTAGATCGTGCCACCAACGTTCGAGAGAGGGCGGAAAATATTCTACGGATCTTAAGAAACGCACCGAAGGGAAAGCGCTTTCTGATGCCATATAACAGCGGCCAACATTGGATATTGGCAGTTATTGATCCGTGGGATGACTCGGTCTTGTACTTTAATCCTCTAGGAAACGAACCGGGTGATGATTTTAAAGACCTAATTACGATGTAAGTTTTCTTTTATATGTTCATATCTCTGATTAGACATAAAATAATTGTTCTTGTAAGTGATTTGAGATTTGTCAACTTGATAGGGCACTTAATGATTGGAAATTATTGGTGGGGAGTGGAATGATACAGCGACGCAACTGGCAGACGTTGATTGATACCGTTCGATGTCCAATACAGGAAGGTTATGTAGAATGTAGTTATTTTGTGTTAGCTTACATGCGCGAAATAACCTTTACTGTTGATCGATTAGACGGGCTTCAAACCAAGGATTTTTATACTGATGCTGACATGAGTTTGGTTAGGCACGAGTGGGCCACATTTGTCATGCGATTTATACAATATTAACTAGAAACAATATAGAGAATTTTCATTACCGTTATATTAGTTGGTGTTGTACATTGTTATCAAAGTAATTACATAATATTTTTGAAAATTAATTTGAATGTGTACTAACGTATTAACACACGGGATTTACCACCCGTGGGGAAATGAAACAAATTCGCAATCGAAAATGTTTTTTATTTATTTGGCTACCACGACGGTCTCGTGGTCCGAACGTCGTGGTAACCAGCGCTGCCACGACGGTCTCCGGGTGAGACCGTCGTGGTAACCGGCACTACCACGACGGTCTCACCAGGAGACCGTCGTGGTATCATGGTCTACCACGACGGTCTCCTGGCGAGACGCCTGGCTACCACGACGGTCTCACCAGGAGACCGTCGTGGTATCGGTGGATACCACGACGGTTTTTCAGTAACCGTCGTGGTATGTTCTTTAATTTAGCCCGCCACTTCCATATTTTTCCCGATTACACGACGGTTAAAAAACCGTCGTGGAATCTTAAAAGGTTCCACGACTTTGGATTCTACGACGGTTCGACAACCGTCGTGGAAGCAATTCCACGACGGTTAGAAACCGTCGTGGAATCTCATAATTGTAGTAGTGTTATTATGTGCTTGAGTAGGGTCTCAAGGTCTCAATTTATGATTTAGTGCATGCTTTCAATCATATGCTTGCATGATATTAGAGTTTGCATGCATGCCTACTAAGTGTTTGTGATATGTCCCAAGATGTTTGATATATGTCCCCTTATATTTAAGATAGAGTATGGTATGCTTGAATGGTGTATGAGATTAGTTTAAGCATGAATGTGATGAATGGTAGCCAAACCAACCCAAAAACCCTAGTTTGGTGCATGATGACACACGGGTTTGCATGGGTTTGGTTTAATGCATGCGAATGGCAAATGAACGTTAGAAGCGCTGCATGTTGTCGTAGGCTCATGGCCAAAGCCGTTTGAGGAAGTGTGCGTGTAATTTTACGTAAAAGTTGATCTAAACCGAAAGTGCCAGTTTTCGGGTAAAACTGGGCAGCTTTCTGGAAAGTGAATTTTGAGGCCTTTAGCGGCCGAATTGGGAAAACATAAAACATAAAAGTTGTAGAGAAGGGTTTTTCCTAGGGGGAATCGCGGACATTTTTTAAAAATAAGGCTCCAAAGGCCTTCGTTTTTATAAAAACCCGAGCCTGACTGTGCCCAGGACTTATGCACGGCTAGGAGAGTTCAACAGGGAATAAGAGAACGTTAGATTCCGAACTGGTTTTCTGCAAAACACGAAAGTTTTAGGATTTTTCGAGATCTAAAACTTTCGTGAAGACAACTTTTTCAAATTCAATTCAGATTTTTAAACTGACACGGATTTCTAAAAAACTGTGCAGGAAACAGGAAATTCCTGCACAGGATTTTCTAAAACAATGCAGAAAAACTGTATTTTTGCACAACACCAATGTTTTGACTGTGGAGACTGTTCCAACAACAGTTTTCAGTGTTCAATAATATTTATGAGGCTTTATTTTAAGAACCCCGAATTTTTATAAGCTAATTGAAGGATTTTTGATTTAAACTTCCAAATTTTCCAAGACAAGGAAATTGGATTTTTTTAAAACCAAAATTGGTAACATAACGACAACGGAAGATAACCGGGATGGATACCCGAGTTATGAGGGGTTGACTTTTGTTGACTAAGTTTGACCTATAAGGAGTTGACTTTTGTTGACTAAGTTTTACCCATGGAATGTTGACCTTCATTGACCAAGAGGTTGACTTTGGTTGACCAAGTTCGACCAAGGTTGACCAAGGTTATCACATCAAAGGTTACGTATTGTAACCCAATAAGTTATCATTGGGGGACATATAACTAAGATTGTATATGAATGTTGGATAGGTCACCAACATTTTATAGGATCCTTATCCTATATTCTTTTCATAGCAGGAAGTAACATACAGTTGCGACCTGAGTTGGAACAACGAAACCCAGGGTATAGCATAACAGGTAAGTACAAACCTCACCTACAGTATGGAAAATAGTAAACTATTTTCCAATATATGATATGTTTTCAAGAATGCCATGTTTTCAAGAATGCCATGTTTTCAAGTATGCCATGTTTTCAAGAATGCCACGTTTTTAAAATGCCATGTAAATGTTAAGTTATGGTATAGTGACATCATGAGGCATGTTCACTAATGTTAAATCACATGGTAAGAAAATACAAACAAGGTGTCGTACCACCCTCCCGTGATCGAGGAGGATACATGTTCAAGACAAGTTATGATTATTAACCTCTCGTTGATGCGTGAGGGTCAAGTTTATGATTCCCAGAACTGTTTAGGGCCTTGCAAACCCTAACTTTGTCTGGAGGCTGCGCGCTTTTGGTACGTACACTATGGGCCCATATGTTAAGACAAGATAATAAGTTCAAGATTAAGTCCATAAGGAAGCACAGGACATTTAAACCGATCATAAATGGATCATGCATAAATTACCTGATGTTTTAAGAGGTTTTGTGAGATTATGTTTGTACTTGCTAGGCGAAAGCTCATCAGTATATTCCATACTGTAGGTAAAAGTAAGATGCCTGCAGCTTTACTTGGTGGGCCATGGAGACGATGCAGCAAGTGAAGGGCGGTATGTGATACCACTACGTAAGACTTTCCGTAAATATTTTAAGTATGAAGTTGTATATGTATGATTAAGAATATGTACCATGTTATGAATGTGATGATTCCAAGGTCCGGTTTAAAAGGTTATGGTGACCTTATAATCGGTATAACAAGTAATGGGTAGGCATGGTGAAGTTTACCCATAAGTACAAGTTTATTTAAGTTATGATTTTAAAATAAAGTTTAAAGTTAAAAAAAAAAAATTTCTGAAATTTTCTGTAAGGTTAATTATTTATGACTAAGGTTTAAGTTAAGCAAGCATGGTAACGGCCCACGTTTACGTAGTCGGTCCTACGTGGATTTTGGGGCGTTACAGTTATATGGCATGAGAAACAGCTTTCCCTTTGGTGCGATTCTTAAGATCCGTAGAATATATTCGGCTCTTTCTCCAACATAGGCGGCGCGATCTACATTCTGTTGAACTAGTGAGACAAGGACTGGAGAAATAAACTCGAACCTTTAATCCATACCTGCTCTTGCACAACAATTTGTTAAGTATCTACAAAATAATTAGACATACTTATTACGCAAAAACAACATATATAAGATTAAGAAGGATAAATAATTAAATTATTTGAGGATAAATATATTACCTGATGTAAACCATTATGCTGTTTGCACTAATTTTTTTAAATGTTATGAAATAATATACATCTTCAAACCCAATATATATGGGCATGTCATCGCCAATGACGAACTACTGTAGTGGGCACACTATTTGGGTACTGTCACGCATGGAACTTTGTGCGTAATATGCCAAAGGTCTCAATTAGAAGGGAATTTCACTAAAGTCGATCGAAGATAGTTCTTGTTACGCCGGTTGTGGTTGTACCTCCAGTTGTGACTATATTTTCTTCCTCGCTGCTCTCTTTTTGGTTCATTTGCTTCCCTCAGCTTCTCGGTCAGGAGCATGACTGGGACCTTGACTTGCCTGGCTCAAACTTGTTTGAACGATGACAGGTTCTTCAATACATGTGGCTTCGTTCGTCGGAATAGGTAGGAGTACACGTTTTAGTTTTGGGATTGTAATTGTCACTCGTACATTCTCCTCACCTAAAGGAATCTCATGGACTGTGTCGATTGGAACACAGTCCATGTATGCCTTGCCAATTGCAATAAGCACATCTCCTCCGTTAACTAAATCAGGAAGAAAGAGCTGGCATTCCTTACTTGCATTCGGCATGGGCTTCGGATCCAACGGCCCAGCTTCTTTTTCATTCAGAGTGCAACTAGCCTTGAAGCTATTGTGTTGATCAACAGTCGGTGCGGTCGTCTCCTCGGCCATAGTCTCTCGGTTGATATCGTGCTTCGTACAAAGTTCCTGTACGGTTCTTTCCAATGCGGCAAGCTGCCATTTCATATCCGAGACTTCAGCATTTTCCCTTGAACTTTGCACAAAGTTGAAGTATTGCGACTGCTTGATAAACTTAGATTGACCCCGAATCTGACCCGAATGCTCGGCATTGCCTAACGCTTTGGTGAATATGTCATTTATCCACACAGATTCGAAACTTCCTTGTGTCTCTTGTTCACTGAAGTCATCCTATAACAATTAGAGAATATATTATGAACTCGTAAATATAAAGGAGTGTACGGGATGAATATATTTTAAATGGATTCGAAAACTTACTATTGTATCGGTAATAATTTTAAATGCTTTATTCTTGAACTCTCCATCAGGTTTGACGCGCATGTCCAGGCACTTAGTATGCCGCTTTGCCCATTTTTCCATCTTCTCGAACTGCAGTTTAATAATTACTGTTAGTAAACATAAAGGAAGAAATTGGAAGTACAACATACCATTTATACATTTTATCCAAGTAATTCACGTACATGAGCTTGGTCACGTTTCCTACATCCGTCTCGGCCCCCGGTTGATCCGTATTTGCTCTTCTTTCCTATCTCACTTCCTTGTTCGGATAATCTTTTGAATTCTGGGGTACGTCGATGCTCAATGAATTTTTCCCAATCATCCTGGCAGATGGTGGGGTAATTGTGAATCACTTTTGGCGATCGTTGCCACACATTTTCTTCATCAATATGATCCCTGACAAAAGCTTGGTAAAGATCATATCTAAAATTTTTTGCTGACTATGCACATGACTTTAAAGCTTGTTTTTTAAACGATAACTCCACAGTGAAAGAAGTTACGATTTTCACCCACACTCTTTCTTTCCTTGGGGCTAAATCGGCACTTCTAAAGTTAGATATCCAAATGGGTATGTGCTTTCGAGCAAGCACTCCAATCCAACTCTATAATTCATCTCCTTCCTTCCCTAATGGTTGCCCTTTCACGTCAAACGAAACTTCAATTCGTTCTCCCTTTGTCCTAACATGGTGGACTCTTCTCATAAGAGTTGCTCTTCGTTTACCATCTTCATCGGGATTGAATCTAGGTTAGTCGGTTCGTCGTGGTTTTCCAATTTGAGTTTGAGTTGAGTATTCCTCCTCGTGATTTTGCGACATTTTAAATCAATCTAAAGCAACTCCGCACCGAAACACATTAAAAAACAAAAAATCTTTGTCATTAAATCATTATAAAATTATGGCACCCAAACGCATAAAAAACAAACGAAAGCATACATTAAATCATTGTAAATCCATGCAACTAAACATATACTTTACTTAATTACGGAAATGACATACAACCTAATCAAAGATGTATTTTATTGAACATGTCATATGCTAACATATAAGTCACAAAATCAACCCTTTTTCTGGAAAATTCCCAAATCCGTGTCTTACCCAAGCAATTTAATTCAATCTAAAACTATTTCTAACTCAAAAAGGCATTTTATCGAACATGTCATATGCGAAAATTTAACTCACAAAATAAACAATTTTTTCGGAAAATTACCAAATCTGTGCATAACCCAAGCAATTTAATTCAATCTAAAACTAATTCTAACTCAAAGAGGCATTTTATTGAACATGTCAAATGCTAACATATAAGTCACAAAATCAACATTTTTCCAGAAAATTGTTGAATCCGTGCCTTATCCAAGCAATTTTAAAGTAATCTAAATCACGTCCACAATCAACAATCACCAAAGATGTAGGGGACGGATTTTGGATGGAAAATTCCCAAATCAACTATCAACAAAATCAACACTTTTTTTCAGAAATTTGGTAAACCGTCGCCTCACCCAACCATTGTACAACAATCCAAAACTAAGTCTCACTCAAAGAGGTATTTTGTCGAACATGTAGTGTGCAAAAATTTAACATGCAAAATCAACACTTTTTTCTGAAAATTTGGTAAATCGTCACCTCACCCAACCATTGTACAACAATCCAAAACTAAGTCTCACTCAAAGAGGCATTTTGTCGAACATGTAGTGTGCAAAAATTTAACATGCAAAATCAACACTTTTTTCCGGAAATTTGGTAAACCATCGCCTCACCCAACCATTGTACAACAATCCAAAACTAAGTCTCATTCAAAGAGGTATTTTGTTGAACATGTACTATGAAAAAATTTAACGTGCAAAATCAACACTTATTTTCCTGGAAAAAATCTCCCAAAATCACAACAACAATCAACAATCACCGAAAATCAAATTTACAATCAACCAAATTCACTTCCATAAACCGTGCGGTGAAAGAGAGACCTCGACTTACCAAGTACTCGAGTATGGGTACGGGCGCGTCAATCGGTACCGGCGTAGGCGCGGCGATAGAGAGAGGGAGACGAAGTACCGAGGGCGAGGACAAGAGAGAGGGAGACGAGATAGAGAGGGCAAGGACGAGAGAGAATGGAGATGGGAGCCAAGAGAGACAATAGAGGGAGGATGCATGACAAGCAAAGAGAGAGAATGGAGGGAGGACGCACGACAAGCAAAGAGAGAGAATGGAGGGAGGGTTCCGAATATGAGAGAGAGAAAGTGGAGGGAATGAGGTTTTTATTTTGTTCTTATGTATATAGGGAGCAAAATTTCCAACACATGCACACTCGAACGGTTTTCGGGAAATTTTTAAAATTTCTCAGGATACCACGACGGTTATATTATATTTTTTTCCAAAATTCCATTTTTTACAAAATTTTAAAAAACTCCCAGTTAGATACCACGTGTAATAACCAACTTTTTTTTACAAAATTTACAATTTCCTTTTTAAGGAATCAAAGTTTTTAATAGGTATGTTTATGTAAAATGTTTGATCTGATTTATCAGAATATTATTGCCGGCTACCTCATGTGGTAAATGAGCAAATATTGTGCTCTTAAGGACTCATATGCAAATGTGGAAATAAGAGTTTCATTGAGAGCTTGACACATCATGCTCTTAGCCTTGGTGAGTAAGCTTGGTAGCCTTGCTTACTTGGCTAAGAGTTGTGCTCCAACAAGCAAGAATCCACCACATGGCTTTACATAGGCCGGTCATCACATAGGTGTTATGAGCAAATATGTTGCTCTTGAGGATCAATATGCAATTTAGAAATAAGAATTTTTCCTAAATTTTTTAGTGTTGACAAGTGGTGTTCTAGCCTTGGTGAGTAAGCATTTTAGCCTTGCTTACTTGGCTAGGTGATGAGCTTGAACAAATATGTTCCTCCACATGACTCTAGAGGGCTGGCCACCTCAAGGGGTCTATGAGCAAAAATTTTGCTCTTCAAGACCATTATGCAATCCTAGAAATGAAGTTGTCTTTCCCCTATAAATAGGTGAGGTTAAAGCACTTGGTGAATACTTTAGTGAAACCCAAAATTGGCAGCTATTTCTCTAGTTCTTCTGTCCTTAGAAGCCGAGCCAAAAGAAATGAGAAAAAGTAAGAGAGAGAGAGAGAGAGATCGGTTTGGTGTTGAAGGAGTGTGAGGAAAATTTCTCAACCATAATTTAGATCCACTTTCTTGGATCTTGAGATAAATCTTTTTACCCTCTAGTTCTTCAATTAAGTTTTGGTTAAGATTTAAGTATATTTCCATGTTGGAAATATAAGAGCATTAGCTTATTTTTTTAGTTTCATGCACTAGGGATTATGGTAAGTGCTTGATTATGCAAGATTAGGGATTGGTGGCCTCTAGTTATGATTTGATGCAAGTTTAAGATTATTTGAGTTAGAGGTTAGTAGGCTATGTGATTGCCTACTATATGTGTGCAATATGTTCTCTCATGCTGCAAAGATGTTGTTTTATGATTAAGTATGAAAAAGGTTATGTATGTTGCAATTAGGGTTCAAGAAAAACCCTAAAAACCCTAATTTGGTATAGATTACCATTTGAGTTTGTAAGGAAGTTGTATGGATATGAAATAATGTATGATTATGAAAACATTATGAAACGTTCTGCATGCTTGACATAGGCTCACAGTTTTAACCATTTGAGGTAGTATGCGCGTAATTTTTCGTAAGAACTCACCTAAATGAAAACTGCTATTTTCAGATTTAACTGGATAGTTTTCTGGGAACAGGATTTTGAGGCACTTAGAGGACGAATTTGGAAAAATTCAAAATTGCAAAGTTGTAGGAAATGGAAAATCATAGGGGGTTTAAAGGACCGTTTTTAAAAATAAGGCTTCTAATGCCTCTGTTTTTATCAAAATCCAAGACCAATCTTTATGGTTAGTAAATATGGTCAAAACATTTTCAGAGGAAGAAACAAACAAGTTAAGCACAGATTCAGGGTTTTGACTAAAAAAGAAAGTTATGGATTTTGATAAAATCTACAACTTTCATGAAGGAAACTTTGTCATATTCAAAATAGATTTTTAAAGTAAAATTGGATTTCCAAAACTGTGCAGGGTACGGGCTATTCCTGTACAGGATTTTCAAAACGGTGCATAAACAGGCGATTCCTGCACATGCACTAACAACCAAATTATTGGATCAAGTTATTTAGATATAAATATTATATGTTGAGTTTTGGATCCAAGATTACTTATAGTAACCAAATGGGATACTAATGAAACATAATAAGCATGTGATTAGGGTTACATATGGATGTTGGTTGAATACTAACATTTAATGATACGATTCATCATAAGATAGAATGATTCTTATCTTACGACTTTTTTTGGGAACAGGAAGGTAACCTGTTACTGTGATTTGGTGGAACACAGAACTCAAGACTTAGGACAACCAGTAAGTACAAACCTCACCTACAGTATAAAAAAAATAGTAAATTATTTTCAAGTATGACATGTTTACATGTATGCCATGATATGCCATGTTTATGTATATGACATGTTTTTTTTTACCATTATGCCATGAGGATGTACATGCTATGTTTTATGATAATACCATATTATAAAACATGTCATAAGTTGGTTAATGCTATTGATCTTTATGTCATGCCATGTTCATGAATCGCATGCATCATGACTAATAAGATCATAAGTAAAGAATCTTAGTCTCGGAAAAAATAATAAGACTAAGACTAAACCAAGACAAGTAAAGATTAAGTGTCGTACCAACCTCCCGCCAGATCGTGGAGGATTATACATGTTTTAAAATACTAAGACCTTCCGCCAGATCATGAAGGCTTACATGATTCCCATAATTGTTAGGGACCTTCCAAAAACTAACTTTTTGTGGATTGCGCACATTTGGTACGTACACCAGGGGCCCATATGTTCAGTAAGATAATAAGTCCATAATGGAGCATAAGAAATTCATAATTGATCATAATTGGTTCATGCATAAGTTGCACGATATTTGTTATGTTTTGTGAGAATAAGTTTGTACTTGCTGAGCGTAAGCTCATTAGCATATTTCATACTGTAGGTAAAAAGCCTGTAGCTTAATTGGTGGGCCATGTAGACGATGCGATAGGTGAAGGGCGGTGTGGGATACCACTACGCAAATTATTCCGCAAGCTCTTTTTATACCGAATGTATGTAGTTATTTGAATAAATTGTGATATATTATATATGTGATGCTAGAAGACTTGAGTTATATATAAGAAGTATGTATGTCTTTAAATTTTGAAAAACAACTAATATGTATGCACGGAAAGTTTACTTACATGGACTAGTCTATTTGTATGATGTTTAAAAAAAAAAAAATTAATTTATTCTAAAATTTCCAAGTAAGTTTTAAGTATTTAAAACCGAGATGTAGTTTAAGTAAGCATGGTAACGGCCCTACGTAGGTCGGGGCGTTACAAAGTTGGTATCCTGCCAGCCTACTTCCCCTTGCTTTACATCGCTTCTGCAATGCCCAAGTAAGTTAAGTTATTTTTTTTCCTTTAGTTAGAATTAGTAAGATTTTGCGTACGTAATGAGCATATCTTATCAATGGCCACACGGAGGATGATACTCCTGATGCTTTTAAAGGACTACTCCACCCTGATATGGTGATAGTCGAGAAAGATGTTAGGCGTTGCCTTAGTTTGGTGATGGCAACAAGCTGATGTGTGAACATGATGGGAAGTTTTATACCTTCCTAAATGTTATGATTATGTACTCGTGTTATGATGGATTCAGATACGTTCTATGTTATGCTATGATGTAGAAATAAGATTATGGTTCTATATAAAAGACATGATTTCATTCAATTATTAAAACAAGAAACTTATTTCATGATTTACTGTATAGAACCATGCCACCAAGACGTAGAATGGCACCAACCCAAGACATTTGTCTTGCGGCCCAACTAAATGAACTAAGACAAATGATGTTAGCCCAACAACAAGAAATAGGTGGGCTTAGAGCTCTGTTGGCTCAACAAGATCAAAGATCTCCTGACGTTGGAGTACCGCCAGCACCGATGAATCAACCTGTTATACCGGAAATTCCGAATGCTGACCCGGTGATGCGAGAAAACCCTGTAGCCCCCGAAGTTCCAGTTGCACCTTTAGCTGTTCCACCAGCACCACTGGTTCGAACTCCGGAAAAACTTTATGACAAATTTCGGCGCATGAAAGCACCGGAATTTGAAAGATCAACAAACCCGATTGAGGCTGACAATTGGCTGGTCGACCTCCGGGTTATCCTGAACTTCCTCAAGCTCAATGATCAAGAGAAAGTGCTCTGTGCATCATTTATGCTAAGGAAAGATGCTCGTCTCTAGTGGGAAACAATCCAGATTCGGCGGGATGTTAGCCAAATGACTTGGGAAGATTTTGTTGATGAATTTAAAGAAAAATACTTCAACACAGAGACTATGGAAGCTCAACAAGATGAGTTCAATGGTTTTCGCCAGGGTAATCTGTCTGTAGCTGAAGCTGTTAAAAAGTTTGAATAGCTAGCACGTCTCTGTACTCACCTTATTAGTTCCGAGAGGGACAAAGTAAGAAGGATGATGAGGATGTTCCGCTTTGATTTGGCAGTAGTAATTAGCAGTGGACCCCATCCACAAATCACTGTTGCTGAATGTGTTAGTCGGGCAACTCGAGCTGAGTACTAGGTAGGACAGAATAGAGAACAAAAGGCTAAGTTCTTTAAAGATAAGAAGGAAGAGAAGGCCCAAGCTAAGCAGAATCAGGCAAGACCAGGCCAGATTCCTCAGCAGAGAGGTCAAGGAGGACCATCCAGTCAAAACAGCAACAATAAGTAGTATGGCAATAATTATCAGAAAAGAAAATGGAATGCAGGAGGACTGGGGAATCAACAAAATTCTCCGCAAAAGAAGAATGCTTCAGATAACAACAGTTATCCCACTTGTCAAAAATGTGGAAGGAAGCACCCGGGAGATTGCCGTGCTGGAACCAATCGCTGCTTCTTATGTGGCAAGGAAGGCCACTATGCTAAGCACTGCAACTCTAATTCACAGAACCCACAGAATCATCAGAGAGGTCAGGGATATCAACTTTATGCAGCACAGGTGAAACTCGAAGGACCAGCAATCTCTCAAGGCAGACTTGAAGCTCCAGAACCTCAAGGACGTATTTATGCCTATACTAAGGAAGATGTTCAAGCTGGACCATCCACGGTGGTGACAGGTCAGCTTCCTTTTGCCCAACAAGATGCCTATGTGTTAATTAATTCTGGAGCTACGCATTCATTCACATCACCTAAGTTTGCTAAGAAACTAGGTAGAGGAAGTGATAGAATTGGAAGAACATTTAGGACTACATTACCTTCCGGGGAAATTTTGTTGTCTGATTATTGGATATGTCATGTTCCAATAATTATATGTGGTAGGGAAATGTATGTCAATCTGATTATCATTAACCTATATGACTACGATGTCATTTTGGGTATGGACTTCTTGGGGAAATACAACGCAGTTATAGACTGTCAACGTCGTACTGTCACGTTCAAGCCAACTGGAGGCGAGGAGTTCATTTTTATAGGATCAACTCTAAAACAGCCGAAAATGTTCATTTCTGCACTCAAGGCTAGAAAGTTGTTGGCAGAAGGATGCATTGGATTTCTAGCCAACATGGTGGACAAGATGCAAGAAACCAAGAGTAGGCCAGAGGAAGTACCGATAGTCAAAGATTTTATAGAAGTTTTTCCTGAGGATTTACCAGGATTGCCGCCGGAGCGAGTGATTGCTTTTGAGATTGAATTAGTTCCTGGATTAGCACCAATATCCAAGGCACCTTATAGGATGGCCCCTGCCGAACTGAAGGAACTGCAAATTCAGTTGCAAGAGCTCCTAGATCGAGGATTCATCCAGCAGAGCTATTCATCATGGGGAGCCCCAGTTTTGTGTGTAAAGAAGAAAGATGGCACTCTTAGGATGTGTATTGACTATCGAGAACGGAATAAGATTACCATCAAGAATAAGTATCCCTTACCTAGGATCGACGATCTGTTCGATCAATTGAAAGAAGCTTCAATTTTTTTGAAAATTGACCTTCGATCAGGATATCATCAGCTCCAAATTAGGGCAGGAGATGTTCCTAAGACAGCCTTTCGTACGCGTTACGGACACTACGAGTTCCTCATTATACCATTTGGATTAACAAATGCACCAGCTGCCTTTATTGATCTGATGAATCGAGTGTTCAAGGATTACTTGGATAAGTTCGTTATTGTCTTTATAGATGATATCTTGATTTACTCAAAGTCAAAGGAGAAGCACGAGGAGCACCTAAGGATCACTCTATAGATTTTAAAGCAAAACCAGCTCTATGTTAAATTCACAAAATGTGAATTTTGGTTGGAAAAGGTTCATTTCTTAGGACATGTGGTCTCTAAAGAAGGCAAATCTGTAGATCCGGCCCAGATTGAAGCAGTAAGTAAATGGCCAGCTCCGAAAAGTGTCACCGAAGTACGTAGTTTTCTTGGCTTTACAGGCTACTATCGACGTTTCTTCGAGGGATTTGCCAAGATAGTAGTGCCACTCACAGCACTTACACGGAAGGGAAAGAAGTACGAATGGACTATAAAATGTGAAGAACACTTCCAAGAGCTAAAAAGTAAGCTGACCAGTGCTCCAATCCTTACAATACCAGTTGTAGAGGAAGGGAACTTCGTGTTATACAGCGATGCTTCCAAGATAGGATTAGGAGCCGTACTCATGCAGAATGGAAAAGTAATCACTTATGCCTCACGACAACTCAAAGATCATGAGAAGAATTATCCAACACATGATCTGGAACTTGCGGCGGTAGTGTTTGCACTCAAGATCTGGAGACACTATCTTTACGGTACTAGGTGTGAGGTTTACACGGACCATCAAAGTTTGAAATATATCTTCACACAGAAAGAGTTCAATATGAGACAAAGAAGATGGCTCGAACTGGTGAAAGATTATGACATAGACATCGGTTACCACCCCAGGAAGGCTACCAAAGTAGGCGATGCCCTTATTCAGAAATCGTCCTCCTCGTTGATGTCAATTCAGTTATTAAACGAGCCTCTTTAGAAAGAGCTGGTGGAAGCTGGAATTGAGCTTATTATGGGAAGTTTAGCTGCCCTAACCTTCCAACCTACCATTTTGGATGGCATGAAGGAGCATCAGGAAGCAAATGCCTCGCTACTAAAGACAAGAAATGAGGTCCTAGAGGGAAAGGAGTCGGACTTCAACATAACTGTTAAGGGTGGCTTATCCATGCTACAAGCATGGGGTGTCTCACCCTCATGTGGCCGGCCATTGAGTGCCAAAAGGGACTACTTTGCTAATTGAACCATAACACAAAATCAACCAAGCAAATCAAAGTGCTTAACCACTAAAGTTGGGGCATGATTTGTAAATATTTAATGACGCTTAAATTCTTCCAATTTGCATAATGCTCCTCAAAAACAAGATTCCTTGCTTATAAGGCCATGATGTGGCCGGTTCCCTAGGCTATCCACATGGAAAAATAGGATTGGTCCAAATTAGAATTTGGAATCATCCAATCCTAACTAATTTCTTAATTTCTAACTAGATTAACTAAACTTGTAATAGATCATTAGCTTAATTGAACTAGGAAATTTAACTTAAAAAGTCCATAGTTCAAAATTTTACATATCTGCTTATAGGTCCACAATTTTCTCCAAAATTACACATTGACCCCTATACATAAAATATTTACATTTTGGTCCCTGTAAGATGACCGGTTTTGGCAATGACACTTGTCATCTTATTAAAAACGAAATGTCATACTATAAGACTTCGTTGACATATCTTCTAAATGCAGTTCATTTTCATATTAACATAGATACTTAATTACTATTTTGAACTGTAATAGTATACTGATACTGGACCATTGTCCAGAACTTATCTGAACTGCATATAGGATTTTTCCTAAATTTAAGAATTACTAACATAAAATCATAAAGCATAAATTTACCCTTTTTGACAAAAGGTCTTAAACTTGCGTAACTAACTTATTGAATCTTTTAGCCAAAGATTCAACAACTTTTCATAGAAAACATATCATACGTATAGCATAAACAAACTTTGATTCTTAACGAAAGAAATCATGAGTTTACAAACAGGTTGGTTATTACAATCTACCCCCCCTTAAAAATTTTCGTCCCCGAAAATCACTACAAGTAGGGATAGTTCTTTCTCATTTCTTCTTCTACTTCCCACGTTGCTTCTTCAATATTATGATTCTGCCATAACATTTTAACCATAGGAATGGTTTTGTTTCTTAAAACCTTTTCTTCCCGATCTAAAATCCGGATTGGCTTTTCTTCATAAGTCAAATCCGTTTGTACTTCAATTGGTTCTTGTCTTAGCACATGGGAAGGATCAGATACATACTTTTTTAACATTGAAACTTGAAAAACATCATGTACAGACGCCAATGCTGGCGGCAAAGCAAGCTTATAAGCTACTTTCCCAATCCTTTCGAGGATTTCAAACGGACCTGTGTATCTTGGACTGAGCTTTCCCTTCTTACCAAACCTCATAATTCCCTTCATTGGAGCAATCTTGAGAAAAACCGAATCTCCAGTTTGGAATTCTAGAGGTCTTCGACGTTTATCAGCATAACTTTTCTGTCGACTGAATGCTATGTCGAGCCGTTGCTTGATCATCTTGATGTCTTCTGAGGTTTTTCTGATGAAATCCGTAGTTTGAAGTTGCTTCTGTCCAACTTCTTGCCAATGGATGGGAGATCGACATTTTCTTCCATATAGCGCTTCAAATGGAGCCATACCAATTGAAGCGTGACAGCCATTATTATACGAAAACTCAATCAAGGGTAGCTTTTGATCCCAGTTTCCATTGAAATCCAGAACACAAGATCTCAACATATCTTCTAATGTCTGGATAGTGCGTTCCGATTGTCCATCTGTCTGAGGGTGAAAAGCGGTACTAAATTTTAACCTTGATCCCATAGCTGTGTGAACACTTTTCCAAAATCGTGAAGTAAAATGCCCATCACGATCCAAAATGATGGATTTAGGCACTCCATGTAGCCTAACAATCTAAGATACGTAAATTTCAGCTAATTTCTCAACTGAAAAGGTGGCTTTAATAGCAATGAAATGGGCTGATTTGGTTAATCTATCCACAATCACCTAAATCATATCATTTCTACCTGCAGTCCTGGGTAATCCCACTACGAAATCCATGGTGATTTGTTCCCATTTCCATTCTGGGAGTTCTATCTTTTGAAGATCTCCGCCAGGTTGTCGGTGTTCAGCCTTAACTTTTTGACAAGTTAGGCATTTTGATACAAATTCAGCAATTTCTCTCTTCATGTTCGGCCACCAAAAATTCTCTTTGAGTTCCTTATATATCTTATTAGCTCCAGGGTGAACTGAGTATGGCGTTTCATGTGCTTCCGACATGATTTGTTTCCTAAGAAATTCAACGTTAGGAACACAAATCCTTCCTTTGAAGAGAATTAGTTCATTTGTAGATGTCTTAAATTCCTTATCTTCTCCACCAAGAAGTTGAATCTTTAGCAGAAAGGAATTTTTTTCTTGATAACACTGAATGGATTCTAGGAGATTGGACTGAAGAGTCAAAGCAGCCAATTTCCCGATTAACATTTCCAATTTGAAATCAGAAATTTCCTTTTGGAGGGGTTTGGACATCATTTCAAGAGACATGAGCATAGCAGATGACTTCTTGCTCAGCGCATCTGCCACCTTATTTGCTTTTCCAGGGTGGTAAAGGATTTCACAATCATAATCCTTTACGAGTTCAAGCCATCGACGTTGTCTCATATTGAGCTCTTTTTGAGTAAAGATGTATTTGAGACTTTGATGATCGGTAAAAATCTCACATCTATTACCATACAGGTAATGTCTCCAAATCTTCAAGGTGAAAACCACCGCAGCAACCTCCAAATCGTGCGTCGTGTAGTTCCGTTCATGGTCCTTCAGTTGACGTGAAGCATAAGTAACCACATTTCTTCCTTGCATAAGAACAGCTCCTAGTCCAGTTCTCGACGCATCACTATAAATGGCGAAATTTCCTGCATCAACGTCAGGAATTATTAACACTGGTGCACTTGTAAGCTTTCTCTTGAGCTCTTGGAAGTTTTCTTCACACTTCTGTGTCCAATCAAACTTTCTCCCCTTTTTAGTAAGAGCTGTTAGTGGCGCTGCTATCTTGGAGAATCCTTCAACGAACCGTCGGTAGTATCCGGCCAAACCAAGAAAGCTTCGTATCTCCGTAACATTTTTGGGTGCTGACCATGCACTGACCGCCACTATCTTAGCAGGATCAACGGAAATTCCTTCCTTTGAAACTACGTGGCCCAAGAAATGTACTTTTTCCAACTAAAATTCACATTTTGTGAATTTGGCATAAAGCTGATTTCGTCTTAAGGTCTCCATAACTATCTTGAGATGCTGCTCATGTTCCTTTGTGGACCTTGAGTAGATCAAAATATCATCAATGAAGATGATAACAAACTTATCTAGACAATCTTTAAACACCCGATTCATAAGGTCCATAAAAGCAGCTGGAGCATTAGTTAATCCAAAAGGCATGACTAAATACTCATAATGTCCATTACGTGTTCGAAACGCCGTCTTGGGAATATCTCCTTCCTTGATTCTGAGTTGATGGTAGCCTGAACGCAAATCAATCTTCGAGAATACCAAAGCTCCTCGGGAGAGGGTACTTAATCGAGAATTTACGCTATACCATTTGAGTTTGTAAGGAAGTTGTATGGATATGAAATAATGTATGATTATGAAAACATTATGAAACGTTCTGCATGCTTGACATAGGCTCACAGTTTTAACCATTTGAGGTAGTATGCGCGTAATTTTTCGTAAGAACTCACCTAAATGAAAACTGCTATTTTCAGATTTAACTGGATAGTTTTCTGGGAACAGGATTTTGAGGCACTTAGAGGACGAATTTGGAAAAATTCAAAATTGCAAAGTTGTAGGAAATGGAAAATCATAGGGGGTTTAAAGGACCGTTTTTAAAAATAAGGCTTCTAATGCCTCTGTTTTTATCAAAATCCAAGACCAATCTTTATGGTTAGTAAATATGGTCAAAACATTTTCAGAGGAAGAAACAAACAAGTTAAGCACAGATTCAGGGTTTTGACCAAAAATGAAAGTTATGGATTTTGATGAAATCTACAACTTTCATGAAGGAAACTTTGTCATATTCAAAACAGATTTTTAAAGTAAAATTGGATTTCCAAAACTGTGCAGGGTACGGGCGATTCCTGCACAGGATTTTCAAAACGGTGCATAAACAGGCGATTCCTGCACATGCACTAACAACCAAATTATTGGATCAAGTTATTTAGATACAAATATTATATGTTGAGTTTTGGATCCAAGGTTACTTATAGTAACCAAATGGGATACTAATGAAACATAATAAGCATGTGATTAGGGTTACATATGGATGTTGGTTGAATACTAACATTTAATGATATGATTCATCATAAGATAGGATGATTCTTATCTTACGACTTTTTCTGGGAACAGGAAGGTAACCTGTTACTGTGATTTGGTGGAACACAGAACTCAGGACTTAGCACAACCAGTAAGTATAAACGTCATCTACAGTATAAAAAAAATAGTAAATTATTTTCAAGTATGACATGTTTACATGTATGCCATGGTATGCCATGTTTATGTATATGACATGTTTTTTTTACCATTATGCCATGAGTATGTACATGCTATGTTTTATAATAATACCATATTATAAAACATGTCATAAGTGTTGGGATCTAAATGTGCCCTAAGGATAGAAAATCAATATTAGGGATTTTCTGTAAATATGACATTTTGATATTAATAAGAGGAGGTTATTCATGTTTAATAAGTTGTATACTATTTACTTTCATTTGTTGATTGTATGGTTATTTTGAGCAAATATAAAATACTCCTTGGCTGTTGGTAATATATCGGATTACCATATGTATACGGGGTATACATAGAAGACATGGTAATTTGATAACAGTCTAAATAAATAGTCCGCAATCGATGGAATAAGATTTGGGGATCTTATTCATGATAAGATTGTAAAGGTTGTCTACTTCCTTGGAGGGATGATTTGTCTTGACCATCGGATAGGTTCCGAGTAGAAACTTTAATGTATACAAGTATTGAGGTATGACATTGGACTGGACCTAAAGTGTGAATTGATTCGGTTTAATAATTTCGTTTATAAGAATCAATGACGCTTTGATTATCATCCTGTATTAATCTTAATCCTGAAATGATTACTTGAATTCGTATCCATGACTTATGTACTTTAATGCACTACAGGTGAGACACTATTAATTCATGGTCAATATACTTGTGTTTTGGGTGCATGACTTATGAATGAAGAAATCAAGATTTATAGATATGGAATCCATAGCTATCTTAACGATAGTAAATGTTATCTACTTAAAGGCATTATTCGGGGGTTGAAAGATAATATAACAAGATCTTGGCCATCGGTTTACTTTGTGTTCTCTGGTGGTTTACCAATTGTATAGTTTTACAATTGGTGATTCTTTCAATAGAGAATAATGGAACTTTAAGTTAAAATAATTGAAAAGGTAAAACGGAAAAAGTCCTTAATTCAATCATGGATAACATATGGGGATTAAGCTAGCGATAAATAAATCATGGAAGAAACACTACGTTAGAGAGCTTTTGTAAGACGGTATGTAAACAGGAGTTCAGCTTCAAACTTTTAGTGGAATAGTTTTGAAGTTGATAATTGATGAATAATTAATCTGGGATTAATTTTTCACAATTATAGGAGCCTCTTTATATATTTCCATCGGGTCCCTCTATTAGCTCATATAGTTCCATATAGCGTCTTGGGATTTGTTCTTAATGAGATCGGTAAATTTAAATGGAATTTAATAATGTCTATTAAGACATAGTACTCTCTAACATGCAATCCAAAAAGGATTGGACATGTGAAATTTGTAGACAGATGATTTGTCAACATGTGAATGGTTAATTTGAATTTTGGAAATAAGATTGTGTTTGAACTATTTAATTTTGGAAAACAAAAATTTTCTCTCCTAATTAAAAGAGGTGCATGGTTTTTTAATTGAGTGGAGAGAAGAAAATTTTGTTTCAAAATTATTCAAATATATTCCTAACATTAAATTATTAATTGATTTAAATAATAGAGATTATTTCATGAATTTTTCTTTCCTAATTAAAAGAGGTGCACGGTTTTTGTGAGGAAAGAAAATTTGTAATATGCTATTGATTTAAATTAATTAATATGGATAATGTTTGTGGAAAATATTTATTCAAATAAGTGAATCTTATTTAAATTCGAAAAGGTTTAAAAGAAATTTGAATCTAGATAGGACTAGGATCTTTTGACTAGTCTAGATTCTTGATTTAAAATTTGAACCACCAATCAATCTTTATTTCTCATAGTGGCCGAATTTTTAAGGGATATATCTCCCCTTGGAAAAACGTTTTTAGGTTCAATGAATCTAGCCATGAAGTTGTATGATCTTTTGGTTCAAAATTTATCCTGAAAAATAATTATTAATTATTTTTCAATAAGGAGATAAATTTTAAAAAAGGATTGGAATACTATATAAAGGCTAGGGATTCTTGAAAAACTAATTTTGGTGACTCACACAAAAAGGGAAAATGTTTTTTGGGAGTGAGAGGAAAAACAATTTGAGTTTCTTCCACATCAAAAATTCGGCTATCTTGTGAGAGAGAAAAAGATAGAAAAATTCCATTGAATCAAAACTGTGAGTAAGGTTAAATCGAGTGATAATTTTCATAAGAGGTTAACAAGTTCCTATTTTGTAGTTTTGAAGAAAGAAGCTGGATCATATTCTCAACGAGAAACATCGGAATTGAGAAGGAGGGATCTAGACTTCGGAAAGCATTACCGGTCGCTTGGATTCATAGAACGTATGCCCACACACACTCTAAGACGTGGAACTCGAGAATAATAGAGAAGACACGTTGGTCAAATGCTCTAGCAATTCCGGAATCCAAGAAATAAGGTACGCTTGATCATGAATTTAATTTATTGTTATATGCATCATGAGCTTCTTTTCTGAATCGGCATAAAAATTTTAAAACTTCCACTGCGCCGTAACTCTGATATCTGAACTGATTTTTCCAACAATAAGTTGTTTTATGCTATTGATCTTTATGTCATGCCATGTTCATGAATCGCATGCATCATGACTAATAAGATCATAACTAAAGAATCTTAGTCTCGGAAAAATAACAAGACTAAGACTAAACCAAGACAAGTAAAGATTAAGTGTTGTACAACCCTCCCGCCAGATCGTGGAGGATTATACATATTTTAAAATACTAAGACCTTCCGCCAGATCGTAAAGGCTTACATGATTCCTAGAATTGTTAGGGACCTTGCAAACCCTAACTTTCTGTGGATTGTGCGTATTTGGTACGTACACCAGGGGCCCATATATTAAGCAAGATAATAAGTTCATAGTGGAGCATAAGAAATTCATAATTGATCATAATTGGTTCATGCATAAGTTGCACGATATTTGTTATGTTTTGTGAGATTAAGTTTGTACTTGCTGAGCGTAAGCTCATTAGTATATTTCATACTGTAAGTAAAAAGCTTGCAGCTTAATTGGTGGGCCATATGGACGATGCGACAGGTGAAGGGCTGTGTGGGATACCACTATGTAAATTATTCCGTAAGCTCTTTTTATACCGAATGTATATAGTTATTTGAATAAATTGTGATATATTATATATGTGATGCTAGAAGACTTGAGTTATATATAAGGAGTATGTATGTCTTTAAATTTTGGAAAACAAATAATATGTATGCATGGAAAGTTTACTTATATGGACTAGTCTATTTGTATGATGTTTAAAAAAAAAATTTATTCTAAAATTTCCAAGTTTTAAGTATTTAAAACCGAGATGTAGTTTAAGTAAGCATGGCAACGGCCCTACGTAGGTCGGGGCATTACACCACGACTGTTTTGCCTAGAAACCATCGTGGTTTATCAGATACCATGATGGTTTTTTAAAAAAACCGTCGTGGTATTGTGACCGGAATTTTTTTAAAATATTTTTTCTTTCAACTATAATCCCACAGGCGGCCACATCTATGTGTTATGCATGAACCAGCCCATCAATAACTCTTGTTCTTTTATTCATTCACACAAAGGCATATATAAATAATATAGTGTGCACAATTAACATAGTTAATACAACTTATAAATTATATACAACGAAAAAAAAAACACTGTCAAGTTTTTTGTTTTTTTTTTTGGTCTTCTCAACACGTGTCTACTTGAAACCTAAACGAAGCAAGTGTGAGGCATCATCGTCCAAATCATCAATCTCCTCCACCGGTGGCAATCCGTTTGTGAAAGATGGAATGTCGGTACAATCTTCAACATCTGCTTGGCCATCCCGGATTATTTTTGGCTTCATTGGCACAACTAAAGATAACTCTAAATTGTCGGGATCCGTTGTGTAAAAGACTTGTACCGCTTGCGATGCCATAATGAAAGGATCATTTTTGTATCCTAATTGCCCAAAGTCCACCACTGTCACGCCGTCCATATCAATCTTAACAAAATTATTGTCAGCCCACTTGTATTTAAAGAGTGCTATCCGTAAGCTGCAATAATCAAATTCCCAAATATCTTCTATGAACCCAAAGTAGTTCATGGAACCGTATACCGGGTTCTTATCCTTTGCGGATGAAATATGCATAACTCGGCACGAAGGCTCACACCACTATTTTGGATGGGATGCTTCTCATCTCTTTTGTGAGTGTAGAAGGAGTAGCCATTGACAAAGTACGATATATATCTTATGACTATCGATGACAGTCCTTTTGCTAGCCTCATTAAGTCATGGGAAACGCCAGCCTCCATATGCAAATATTTTCTTATCCACTCATGAAATGTCCGGTTGTGCTCCTCTTGAATCCACTTCTCACATCTTGTTTTTCTTGGATTCACATCTCTTAATTCCATCATGTGAACCTCAATGAAAGGCTCCACTTCCTTAGCATTGTGCAAAACATACAGAAAAACTTTTTCCCATTCATCTTGATTTACTGGTGAATGAACACCCACAGATAGTCCTTTCGATGTAAATAGCCCACTCGTTGGCAACCCTATTGGGTCCGCGTTGGACAAATACTCAGAGAAAAATTCAACTGATTCCTTGGCTATGTAATTTTCCACTATACATCCCTCCGGTCTATTTCGGTTCTTCACATAACCCTTCAAAACCTTCATGTACCTTTCAAAAGGATACATCCACCTCAAATGGACCGGTCCATATAGCTTAACTTCCCGAACTAAGTGCACCATTAGGTGGATCATTATATCAAAAAATGTTGGTGGGAAATACTTCTCAAGCATGCACAAAGTCATCACCAATTCTGATTGTAGCGAATCTAGCATAAGTGGATCGATTACCTTGGAGCTTATTGAATTGAAAAATGAGCATAACTTCGTAATTGCATATTTCACATCTTTCATTAAAACTCCCTGTAATGCAAGAGAAAATAATTGTTGCATCAAGATATGACAATCGTGTGTTTTCATTCCAATGAGCCTCAAATCCTTCATCGACACCAACCTTTTGAAGTTGGAAGAGTACACTTTGCACTTTCACGGACACAAGTCATTCACAAAGCTTTCTCTTTTCTTGTCTCGATAATGTGTGCTTTGCCGAAGGTAAGTATGTGCCATTCGATCTTTTGTCGGGGAGCAAATTTGGTCTAATCTTCAACTCTTTAAGATTCAACTGTGCCTTTTCACCATCTAGATTTGTTTGGAATGTTAAGCAACGTGCCCACTATCGATTCACAAACATTTTTCTCAATATGCATAACATCTAAGCAATGACAATCGTAAAGTTACTTCCAATATGGAAGTTCATAAAAGATTGACTTCTTATTCCAAGGTCCATCGACAACTGGAGCCTTACATTTTCTCTTTCCCAAAACTACTTTCACATCTTTAACCATCTCAAATACATCTTCGCCAGAAAAAATCCGAGGAGCAGTTCTTTCTTCGGTATTACCATCAAAAGCCTTCTTTTGTTTGCGGTATCGATGATTTTTTGGCAAGAATCTCCTTGACCAAGGTAAATGGTTTTCTTACCATTCTTCAACCGGATGGAAGATGTTTCCTTCATACAAACTGGACAACCTATAGAACTCCTTACAGGATAATCAGATAGGTTGCCAAGTGCAGGAAAGTCATTAATTGACCAAATCAACATTGCACGAAGATTGAACAAATCTTGACGGTAAGAATCTCTGACTTGTAAACCATCTTCCCACAAGCTTTTTAGGTCATCGATTAATGGTGCCAAGTACACGTCAATGTCATTCCCCGGTTGTTGAGGGCCTGAGATCAATAATGTCAACATAAAGAATTTTCGCTTCATGCATAATTATGGAGGGAGATTGTAGTTGACAAGTATGACTGGCCAGGTACTATGCCGACTACTCATGTTACTATGTGGGTTCATTCCGTCCGTCGACAAACCGAGACTAAATTCCTTGGTTCTGCACTAAAATCTGGATGATTGTCATCAAATGTCTTCCATTGTGGTACATCGGCTAGATGCCTAAGTTTGCCATCGTCAACATGTTTATCATGGTGTCATGTCAAATTCTTAGCATGCTCGGCATTACGAAATAAACGATGCAAACATGGAGCCGATAGAATGTATCATAACACCTTAACCGGCATATTTTTTCTACCATTCGATGGCATCTTGCCCTTCTTCCATCTTGAC
This sequence comes from Ficus hirta, assembly GCA_038430175.1. NCBI lineage: Eukaryota > Viridiplantae > Streptophyta > Magnoliopsida > Rosales > Moraceae > Ficus > Ficus hirta. The sequence continues at coordinate 16,728,715 of CM076585.1, read as the reverse complement.
TCGTTGTAAACCAGACATTCATCTAAATCTTCATATTATTTTACGTAAAGGACGCAATCATTTGAACAAGCATGTATCTTTTCATATTCCATTTCCAAAGTTCTCAACGTCTTCTTCGCCTCGTACATACTAGGTGGTACTTTGATATCCTCCGGTAAAACATCTTTTAGAAATTCTAAAAGAGTCGTGAAACTAGAATTCGTCCACCCTTCCAACGCTTTCATATTCCATAATTTAACCAATGCCCCTAATTTCGTATATTTTGTACACCCGACATACAAGGGTGTTTCGGCATCATTAATCATTGCCTTAAATAACTCCGGACGGTGCACAAACTTTTCTTCCAAATCATTTACCATATTGAACATATTATTACCAATGTCTTGCCCAACAATAGGCTCTTTACCTTTAGTACTCGTCGATGTATATTTAATATTGAAAAAATCTTCGCCATGTAAATACCATATTTGGTAAGAACAAATAATCCCATAAGCGTGTAAATGCCCTCTAACATCATCAATGGAATGAGATCTATGATTACCATAAATTTGACACGGACACGGAATCTTATCATCTTATATGTGAGCTTTGGCAAATGACAAAAATTCTTCAACACTATCTTTATATGCTTAAGATAATCTATCAAACCACATCCATTTCCTATCCATGATTTGCAAATCCTAAATCAAAAAATTAAAATACTTAAAAGCCAAAGTACTCTTATTTAACATGTATATATATCATTTTCATTAATTAACACCGGCCTATTAATTGATCAACAATTAAAAATCAAAAGAACATAATAAAACTAATTAAAATACAAAACCATAATTAATTAAGTCTAAATATGGTACCGGGGGAAAAATAACATTTCTTGATCACTTAATTTAATACCCATTGCACAATTTAACTCTAAATCAATCCCAAAACTTAAATATATAAAAAAGCACCTTATAAAATCATACAAATCAATAATATTAATACTAAGGAAAACACAACAACAAGAAGACATTAATTAGTTATCACTTACAGAGAGATTATAATGATGGATATAGTAAATGGTGGTGGTGACGTCCAATGGTGTACTGACTGTTTTCGGAGCGAACTGATCTTATTTTGGAATATGCAGAAAGTTATTGATGTGAAAAATTGAGGGCAACAACACTCGGTATTTTGTCTAAATTTTTCGTGAATTTTACCCGATGGTTTTTTAAAAACGATCGTGGAAACTTCAGGCTTCCACGACCGTTTCTAGTAAACCATTGTGGAAGCCTGCTGCTTCCACGGCAGATCTTCCACGATGGTTTTCAACAACCGTCGTGGAAGCTTCGGCTTCCACGATGATTTTCGGAAACTCTGTTCCGCTCCGTATTTTTACCACATTTTCCACGATGGTTTTTTTAAAAATGGTCGTGGAATCTCCGTCGTGGGATCCACATTTTATAGTAGTGTAATTTTATATATTTTGTACACCCGATATACAAGGGCATTTCGGCATCATTAATCATTGCCTCAAATAACTCCAGACGGTGCATAAAGTGTTCTTCCAAATCATTTATCATATCGAACATATAATCACCAATGACGTCTTCCTCAACAATAAGCTCTTGACCATTACTTGTCGATGAATATGTAATATTGAAAAAATCTTCACCATGTAAATACAATGTTTGGTAAGAATAAATAATCCCAAATGCTCGTAAATGCCCTCTAACATCATCAATGGAATGAGATCTATGATTTTCAAAAATTTCATACGGACAGGAAATCTTTTAACTTGTATGTGGGCTTTGGCAAATGACAAAAATTCTTCAACACCATCTTCATATGTTTAAGACAATCCATCAAACCACATTCATTTCCTATCCATGATTTGCAACTCCTAAATCAAAATATCAAAGTTTTAGAAGTCAAAGTACTAAATTTTAAAATGTATATCAAATTAATTTAACACCTGTTAATAGCACAATTCACTTAAAAATCATAAAAACAAAACTAAAAATACAAAAATTAAAATCATAATTAAATAAAAATACTGAGGGAAAATTTTTTTTGTGATCATTATACTAACACCTATAGCACAATTAACTCAAAGCGTCCTCAAAATATACAAAACCTAAATTCACAAAGCTAAATATAGAGAAAAACAACAAAAAGAAGTTAGTGATCACTTACAAGAGAGATTGATGGATGGTAGATGGTGGTGGCGACATCCAACTTTGGTGTAGTGACTCTTTTCGGAGCATTATGATCTGATTTTAGTAACTGCAGCTATGGTATTGATGTGGAAAAATGAGGGCATGCTTCGATTTTGTCTGAATTTGTCGTGAATTGTCCACAACCATTTTTAAAAAACTGTCGTAGAAGAAAAAGCTTCCACGACGGTTTTCGGAAACCCTATTCCGCGCCGTGTTTTTTGTGTACTTTCCATGACCGTTTTTTAAAGAAGGTCATGGAAGCTCCATCGTGGTATCGGTATTTTGTGGTAGTATAAAGAGAATTATCCTAAACAGATTGATTCTTTGAACTGCTAATTAAGTGAAAGAACCATGCCTCTTCCAGTGAGGAAGAAGAACCCCTACCAATCATTATATGATTTATTCTAACAATGCACCGGTTATTTTTGAGGACGACCATTTACGATCGAGGTTAATACTCTTTCCTTTAATCTTTAATTCTTATGTCAACTTGTAGAAGCTAGATGTCATGTGGGAAGTATTTGGATTCTCATCGGGTACTTTTGTTTCTATTTGCATTGCTTGGCTACTCGTGTAAGATTTCACTATCTACATAAAAACGCGACAAGATACCAGCTTCTTTTTGCTCCTAGCAGGTACAATTCTTGTTCTCGGATTACACTAGAATTGCTTGTATTCAATTTTTTCTTGAATTTTTGTCAATTATTTCTTTCTTACTATTAGAGCTTGGTCTATTCCATACAAAGCTTATATGAGTGATCAGACTCCCTTTAGGATCTTCTTCTAGTCCATTGTTTTGGTAAGCTTCTTTAATTGCTTATTAATACATAATTTCGTTACGTTACCATGGACCCCATATGTTGGGATCTAAATGTGCCCTAAGGATAGAAAATCAATATTAGAGATTTTCTGTAAATATGACATTTTGATATTAATAAGAGGAGGTTATTCATGTTTAATAAGTTGTGTGCTATTTACTTTCATTTGTTGATTGTATGGTTATTTTAAGCAAATATAAAATACACCTTGGCTGTTGGTAATATATCGAATTACCATATGTATACAGGGTATACATAGAAGACGTGGTAATTTGATAACAGTCTAAATAAATAGTCCGCAATCGATGGAATAAGATTTGGGGATCTTATTCATGATAAGATTGTAAAGGTTGTCGACTTCCTTGGAGGGATGGTTTGTCTTGACCATCGGATAAGTTCCGAGTAGAAACTTTAATGTATACCAGTATTAGGGTATGATATTGGACTGGACCTAAAGTGTGAATTGATTCGGTATAATAATTCCGTTTATAAGAATCAATGAAGCTTTGATTATCATCTTGTATTAATCTTAATCCTGAAATGATTACTTGAATTCATATCCATGACTTATGTACTTTAATGCACTACAGGTGAGACATTGTTAATTCATGGTCAATATACTTATGTTTTGGGTGCATGACTTATGGATGGAGAAATCAAGAATCGTAGATATGGAATCCATAGCTATCTTAACGATAGTAAATATTATCTACTTAAAGGCATTATTCGGGGGTTGAAAGATAATATAACAAGATCTTGGCCATCGGTTTACTTTGTGTTCTCTGGTGGTTTACCAATTGTATGGTTTTACAATTGGTGATTCTTTCAATAGAGAATAATGGAACTTTAAGTTAAACTGATTGAAAAGGTAAAACGGAAAAAGTTCTTAATTCAATCATGGATAACATATGGGGATTAAGCAAGCGATGAATAAATCATGAAAGAAGCACTACGTTAGAGAGCTTTCGTAATACAGTATGTAAACAGGAGTTCAGCTTCAAACTTTTAGTGGAATAGTTTTGAAGTTGATAATTGATAAATAATTAATCTGGGATTAATTTTTCACAATTATAGGAGCCTCTTTACATATTTCCATCGGGTCCCTCTATTAGCTCATATAGTTCCATATAGCGTCTCGGGATTTGTTCCTAATGAGATCGGTAAATTTAAATGGAATTTAATAATGTCTATTAAGACATAGTACTCTCTAACATGCAATCCAAAAAGGATTGGACATGTGAAATTTGTAGACCGATGATTTGTCAACATGTGATTGGTTAATTTGAATTTTACAAATAAGATTGTGTTTGAATTATTTAATTTTGGAAAACAAAAATTTTCTCTCCTAATTAAAAGAGGTGCATGGTTTTTAATTGAGTGGAGAAAAGAAAAGTTTGTTTCAAAATTATTTAAATATATTCCTAACATTAAATTATTAATTCATTTAAATAATGGAGATTATTTCATGAATTTTTCTTTCCTAATTAAAATAGGTGCACGGTTTTTGTGAGGAAAGAAAATTTAAAATATTCCATTGATTTAAATTAATTAATATGGATAATGTTTGTGGAAAATATTTATTCAAATAAGTGAATCTTATTTAAATTCGAAAAGTTTTAAAAGAAATTTGAATCTCGATAGGACTAGGATCTTTTGACTAGTCTAGATTCTTGATTTAAAATTTGAACCACCAATCAATCTTTATTTCTCATAGTGGCCGAATTTTTAAGGGATATATCTCCCCTTGGAAAAACATTTTTAGGTTCAATGAATCTAGCCCTAAAATTGTATGATATTTTGGTTCAAAATTTATCCGAAAAAATAATTATTAATTATTTTTTAAGAAGGAGATAAATTTTGAAAAAGGATTGGAATACTATATAAAGGCTAGGGATTCTTGAAAAACTAATTTTGGTGATTCACACAAAAAGGGAAAACGTTTTTTGGGAGTGAGAGGAAAAACAATTTGAGTTTCTTCCACATCAAAAATTCGGCTATCTTGTGAGAGAGAAAAAGAGAGAAAAATTCCATTGAATCAAAACTGTGAGGAAGGTTAAACCGAGTGATAATTTTCATAAGAGGTTAACTGGTTCCTGTTTTGTAGTTTTGAAGAAAGAAGCTTGTAATAACTAAATTTTTATGACATTATGATTTCTTGTAAAGGAATTTACGCTATACCATGAAGGTATCAAAAATGATTAGGGATCATATTCTCAACGAGGAACATCGGAATTGAGAAGGAGGGATCTAGACTTCGGAAAGCATTACCGGTCGCTTGGATTCATAGAACGTGTACCCACACACACTCTGAGACGTGAAACTCGAGAATAGTAGAGAAGACACGTTGGTCAAATGCTCTAGCAATTTCGGAATCTAAGAAATAAGGTACGCTTGATCATGAATTTAATTTATTGTTATATGCATCATGAGCTTCTTTTCCGAATCGGCATAAAAATTTTAAAACTTCCACTGCACCCTAACTCTGATATCTGAACTGATTTTTATTTTATTACTCATTAGTTTATATATGTTTTTATGTTCTTTAATCACTAAAAGAGATTCTTTTCAAATTAGAATAAAGCAAAATGGTCTAGTCCTAAAGCTAGTACTGGTTCAAACTTCCTAGTATAACATGTCTATAAACTTCTCTACATTCTCTTGTTAGAAGTTGATAACTTAGTTCTTTCCATAATGCTACTCTGAAATGTCAGTTGATTTAATATGATTCCTTTTATGTTACAGTGATCTTCTAAAGTAATAGAATATTTACAGTGAGAAATATGGTCCAATTATCAACCTTGTACCTGTTGCTTGCACTCTTGTAATTAGTAGAAGAGATAGTTATTGTGCTCCAACCTTGAAACGTGTGGCTTGGGTTGAACTTAATAATATGTCCTTTAGAGAGTGTTAATACTTGATTTTTTCTGTAATAACTGATGCAGATCAAGGCAATGTTTTAAGCTCAAGCAACACGTTTTTGGCAAGTGTGCATGGCTTTCATGGCTTGAGTCTTGGCCCACAAGCTTGGCTTTCAAGCTCAACTTTAATTGCTGATTTCTGAGTGCTTATTTTCAGTTTTATTCTAGTATTTACTACATTTTCAAGTTGGTTTTAATTGTGTTGGAGTTACATAGGAGTTTGTTAGACTCTTGGGCTGTTATGATGTATTCTTGGGAATTTGTTCAGTTTTGGTGACTGAAAGTAAAGGGTGTAATTATAGGAATATGGTTGGTTTTAAGGGTAGTCATGGTGGGGAAGTTTTCTTGGTTTTAAGTACGTAATTATGGGAGTGTTTGTAACTGAATTTTATTTACTTTGGATGTAAAATTCATCCTAAAAAGGGCTGAAATTATCTATATTAGCAGCCTTTGTTGAATGAGAAAATTCAGTTCTTGTGTGAATTGTGAACTCTTATCTCTTAGGTGGATTCCTAGAGTGGCGAGTTTTGACTTATCTAATGTGTAGGAACCGTTAATGGCGTCCTCCTAGACTTATTTTGAGTCGGAGTTATCTTTTCCCAACCCAGCCCTATACTTCCGAACCAGTTCCATATCATTTTGGTATCAGAGAAGGTTGAAGAAAAATGAGGAGACAAGCTCTACGAAGACAACTCGTTGAAGAAGATGAACCGGTGGAAGAAAGAAATCAAAATCTCGAGATGGAGGAAATACGAAGAACAATACAGCAGCTTCAACAATGCCTTGAACGGTATAAGAGACAAGATCCGCCAAGACATGATAGGTGCCGTGCAGATGAAGAGGATGAAGGCATCAATCCATTCCACAATGAAGATGATTCTAGCGACCACTCCTATGCTTACCCAAGACGTCGAATTCACCGTAGAAGCCGTGATGGTGATGTGAGGGTGGATGTACCTGAATATGACGGACAATCACAAGACGATGCATTCCTCGATTGGTTGTACACCGTGGAAAGGATCTTTGAATTCAAGGATTATTCTGATGAAAAGCGAGTCAAGTTGGTTGCCATTATACTAACGAAGTATGCATCCCTTTGGTGGGAGAATCTCAAGCGAGAACGGGAGCGAGAAGGATGGAGGCCCATTCAAACATGAGAGAAGATGAAGCAGGAACTCAGAAAAAGATTCATTTCGGACAACTACAAACAAGACAACTATGTAAAGTTTCACAATTTCCGGCAATTTGAGTTGTCTGTGGCTGACTACACTAGAGAATTTGAGTATCTGATGCTCAAGTGCGACATAGTAGAATGAGCGAACTATTGCACGGTATCGCGGACTCAAGAAGGCGATTTCCGATGTAATCAAATTACAGCCATATTGGACTTTCAACGATGTTCGAAAATTGGCTTTGATCGTGGAGCAGCAAAAAAAGGAGGCTAGGAGATTTCCAAATAAATCTGTGGGCAACCCTAGTTTGACAAACAAGGGAAATCCTAGCTCATCCTCTTCCTCAGCATCAACCAAGGCATCCTCATTCGACACCAAGTCGAAGACACGAAATCCAAAACCTGTAGTCAATCCCAATGCTACCAAGAAATGTTTCAAGTGCCAAGGCTATAGACACATTGCCTCGGAGTGTCCCAACAAACGTACCGTCACTATCATTGGCGATGATGTGGTTGAAGAAGAAGAGGAGCATCAAGAAGAAGAAGGAGATCTTGAAGAACATGAAGAGTATGGTGACGAAGGAGAGGTTCTAGTCATTAGGTGACTCTTGAATGCAAGCCCTTGTCAAGAAGAGCATTGGCTGCGAGAGAACATATTTCAAACCCGTTGCACATCTCATGGCCGAGTGTGTAACCTCATTAATGATGGCGGGAGTTACACCAATGTTGTGTCCGAAGAGATGGTGACCAAATTGAGCTTATCAACCGAGCCTTATCCCAAGCCTTACAAGATTCAATGGTTCAAGAATAGAAATGGAGTGTCGGTGTCCAAAAGGTGTTTGGTTTCCTTCTCTATAGGAAAATCATATCAAGATGAAATCTGGTGTGATGTTGTGCTAATGGATGCATGCCATCTTCTATTGGGTCGGCCCTAGTTATTTGATAGGAGAGTGATGCATGATGGATTCAAAAACACCTATTCCTTCATCAAAGATGGAAAAAAGATCATTTTGAACCCAATGAAACCGCTACCTAGCAGCAAAGGAAAGAAGGAGGATGGCCAAGTTTTCTTATCAGGTGCACAAATCACGGAAGCTCTTTTGAAGAATGAACCTATAATGATTCTAGTGGCAAAGGAGGGGACTGAATGCAAAACCAATCTACCTGACATCATCAAACCTCTCTTGACCAAATATGAAGTTCTCATGCCAGAGGAAATTCCTAGCGGGTTACCACCTGTTAGAGGAATCCAACACCAAATTGATTTAGTCTCGGGATCAATTTTACCGAACAAAACTGCCTATAGGATTAATCCTAGCCAACAAGAGGAGTTGCAGTGTCAATTGGAGGAATTGCTTGCAAAAGGGTTTATTAGAGAGAGTCTCAGCCCTTGTGCAGTGCTAGCTTTACTGGTTCCCAAGAAGGACCGTAGTTGGAGAATGTGCGTAGATAGTCGTGCCATCAACAAAATTACCATCAAGTACCGGTTTCCCATTCCTAGACTTGATGATCTGTTGGATTAACTCCATGGCGCTACACCATTTTCAAAGATTGATTTGCGTAGTGGATATCACCAAATCCGCATGCAACCAGGAGATGAGTGGAAGACGGCTTTCAAAACCAATCGTGGGCTCTATGAATAGTTAGTGATGCCCTTTGGTTTGTCAAATGCGCCTAGCACATTTATGAGACTCATGACACACATTTTCAAGTCATATTTGGGTAAATTTGTTGTGGTTTAATTTGATGATATCTTGGTTTATAGCCATGATTTGCATGAGCACTTGGTGCACCTTCGACAAGTATTTGATGTTTTAAAAGAACAGCACCTCTATGTCAATCTCAAGAAGTGTTGTTTTGTGACGGAAAGTGTGGTTTTTCTTGGCTATGTGGTCACCAAAAACGACATCAAGTTTGACGAAAGCAAGGTAGAGGCTATAGCTACTTGGCCCGTTCCACAGACTTTGTTTGATGTTAGGAGTTTCCATGGGATGGCGTCTTTTTACCATCATTTTATCAGAAAATTTAGCACTTTGGTGGCTCCTATCACCGAGTGCCTAAAGGGAGGAAAGTTTTCATGGAATGCGGAGGCACAAACAAGTTTCGACAACATCAAGCAAAAACTGATGGCGGCACCCATATTGGCATTGCCAAATTTTGCTAGCGTGTTTCAAGTGGAGTGCGATGCATCCGGAATTGGAATTGGCACTGTTTAGGGCCAAGAAGGAAAGCCAATTGCCTTTTTTAGTGAAAAGCTCAATGACGCAAGGAGGAAGTATTCCACTTATGATAAGGAGTTCTATGTGATCGTGGGGGCTCTAAGGCATTGGAGTCACTACTTATTACCTAATGAGTTTGTTCTTTTTTTCAGATCATGAGGTGCTTAAATTCTTGAGTGCTCAACAAAAACTTAATTCTAGACATGTCAAGTGGGTGAAGTTCCTTCAATCCTTCAATTTCATTATCAAGCACAAGTCTGGAAAATCCAATGTTGTTGCGGACGCGTTGAGTAGGAGGCATTTTTTGTTGAGTACCATCCATGCCAAAGTGCTTGGTTTCGAAGTTGTTAAAGCCATGTATGAGAATGATCCTGATTTTGTTAAAGTATGGAGTCTTTGTCTACAAGGGGGGTACAAAGAGTTTGTTATTCAAGAAGGGTTCTTGTACAAGGGAACTCAACTTTGTGTGCCACAAGGTTCGTTGCGTGAAGCTATTATTCGGGAGGCTCATGGTGGTGGATTGGCTGGTCATTTTGGACATGACAAAACATTGGCCTCGGTGAAAGAAAATTTCTATTGGCCGAATTTAGTGAAGGATGTAGGGAAAATTGTGGAGCGTTGTGAGATTTGTAAAAGAGCTAAGACGCATGGGAGCAACGTTGGTTTATATATATCTTTGCCTATTCCCACGGCTCCTTGGGAAGATGTTAGCATGGATTTCGTTCTTGGATTGCCTCGGACTCAACATGGGAAGGATTCAATAATGGTGGTAGTTGACCGTTTCTCAAGGATGGCTCATTTTGTTCCTTGCACGAAGACAATGGATGCAACGCATATGGCAGATTTGTATTTTGTAAGATTGTCAAGTTACATGGTGTGCCTAAGACTATCACTTCGGATCATGATGCAAAATTCCTTAGTCATTTTTGGAGGACTCTATGGCAGAAAATGGGCACTAGACTACAATTTAGTACTTTCCACCATCCCCAAACCGATGGACAAACTGAAGTGGTTAACCGTTCTCTTGGAGTTTTAATTAGGGAGCTAATCAAGAAGAATTTGAAGGCATGGGATTTGATTCTTCCTCAAGTTGAGCTTGCATACGACCAGTCTATTAGCCAAACAACCGAGTGTTCTCCATTTGAAATCATCTTTGGAAAGAATCCGAACACTCCTTTGGATCTTGTTCCACTTAAGACTAATGCTAACTTTAGTGGAGAAGCGGATGAAAGAGCTAAGTATATTACGAAGCTTCATGAGCAAGTACATGACACCATTGTCAAACACATGGAGAGGTATGCTCAACATGCAAACAAGCATAGGAAACGTGTGGTTTATCAAGTTGGTGATTTGGTGTGGATTCTTCTACGACGAGAACGTTTTCCGAATCGCAAATTTCCAAAACTTCAAGCACGAGCTGATGGCCCCTTCAGGATCATTGAAAAGGTGAATGACAATGCTTATAAGATTGATTTACCAGGGAATTATGGTGTTTCAGCAACCTTCAACGTAGCTGACTTGTCTCATTACATCGAAGATAAAGACTTGGACTCGAGGGCGAGTCCGTTCCAACCCGGGGAGCATGATGCAGATCAAGGCAATGTTTTAAGCTCAAGCAACATGTTATTGGCAAGTGTGCATGGCTTTCATGGCTTAAGTCTTGGCCCACAAGCTTGGCTTTCAAGCTCAACTTTAATTACTGATTTCTTAGTGCTTATCTTCAGTTTTATTCTAGTATTTACTACATTTTCAAGTTGGTTTTAATTGTGTTGGAGTTACATAGAAGTTTATTAGACTCTTGGGCTGTTATGATGTATTCTTGGGAATTTGTTCAGTTTTGGTGACTGAAAGTAAAGGTTGTAATTATAGGAATATGGATGGTTTTAAGGGTAGTTATAGTGGGGAAGTTTTCTTTGTTTTAAGTACGTAATTATGGGAGTGTTTGTAACTGAATTTTATTTACTTTGGATGTAAAATTCATCCTAAAGAGGGCTGAAATGATCTGTATTGGACAGCCTTTGTTGAATGAGAAAATTCAGTTTTTGTGTGAATTGTGAACTCTTATCCAAAATTCCTTAGTCATTTTTGGAGGACTTTGGCGGAAAATGGGTACTAAACTACAATTTAGTACTTCCCACCATCCCCAAACCGATGGACAAACTGAAGTGGTTAACCGTTCTCTTTGAGCTTTAATTAGGGCGCTAATCAAGAAGAATTTGAAGGCATGGGATTTGCTTCTTCCTCAAGCTGAGTTTGCATACAATCGGTCTATTAGCCAAACAACCGGGTGTTCTCTATTTGAAATTGTCTATGGAAAGAATCCGATCACTCCTTTGGATCTTATTCCACTTAAGACCAATGCTACTGCACCAGAACATTCTCTCCCATCTTCTGTCCCTGGGGGAGACAACGACCTCAATAGTAGCCCTTTAGTGGAGAAGCGGATGAAAGAGCTAAGTATATCAAGAAGCTTCATGAGCAAGTACGTGACACCATTGTCAAACACACGGAGAGGTATGCTCAACGTGCAAACAAGCATAGGAAACGTGTGGTTTATCAAGTTGGTGATTTGGTGTGGATTCATCTACGACAAGAACGTTTTCCGAATCGCAAATTTCTGAAACTTCAAGCACGAGCTGATGGCCCCTTCAGGATCATTGAAAAGGTGAATGACAATGCTTATAAGGTTGATTTACCTGGAAATTATGGTGTCTCAGCAACCTTCAACGTGACTGACTTGTCTCATTACATCGAAGATGAAGACTTGGACTCGAGGGCGAGTCCTTTCCAACCCGGGGAGCATGATGCAGATCAAGGCAATGTTTTAAGCTCAAGCAACACATTTTTGGCAAGTGTGCATGGCTTTCATGGCTTGAGTCTTGGCCCACAAGCTTGGCTTTCAAGCTCAACTTTAATTACTGATTTCTGAGTGCTTATTTTCAATTTTATTCTAGTATTTACTATATTTTCAAGTTGGTTTTAATTATGTTGGTGTTACGTAGTAGTTTGTTAGTCTCTTAGGCTGTTATGATGTATTCTTAGGAATTTGTTCAGTTTTGGTGACTGAAAGTAAAGGGTGTAATTATAAGAATATGGATGGTTTTAAGGGTAGTTATAATGGGGAAGTTTTCTTGGTTTTAAGTACGTAATTATGCGAGTGTTTTTAACTGAATTTTATTTACTTTAGATGTAAAATTCGTCCTAAAAAGGGCTGAAATGATCTGTATTAGCAGCCTTTGTTGAAGGAGAAAATTCAGTTCTTGTGTGAATTGTGATCTCTTATCTCTTTGGTGGATTCCTAGAGTGGCGAGTTTTGACCTATCTAATGTGTGGAAACCCTTAGTGGCGTCCTCCTAGACTTATTTTGAGTCGGAGTTATCTTTTCCCAACCCAGCCTTATACTTCCGAACCAGTTGCGTATCAGTAACATTGGATAATATCTTGTCCTTGGGAATCAAATCTGTAGTGAATTAAGCATAGAAAATCTTTATAATATCGATGAACTATTGCTGTAGGGACATGACACCTTTTGTTGAACCTATATGCCAGGCAATATGACTGTGAGTGTGCATACTCAGATTGGTAATCACAATAGAGTTTTATCCAACAAGTTTTTTCGATTCTCCACAATGGAGTTCTTCTTTCAATTGTCTCTTCAGAATTTGGTCATTGATTTCTACTACTAATGCATTTCGTATTTTGTGTAGTACAGGGTGCTGTCAAAAGAAGATCTTGCAAATGTCGAATGTGAAAGGAAGTAGAAAGATTTTTTATTTAATATCAATTTGTATTCCTCAAGTACACATGTTCATCTTTTGTGGTAAATGTGTTGCTTCTCCTAATTCAGTGCTCTGAACTAATTAAACCGAGTTCTAACCCTTAGGTGTTCATGTCTCATGAGGCTTCCAAGAGATATTCAAGTTCTTGTTGACCACTGTAACTACATGAGGATTTCAAGGGATTTAACAATAAAGGTGACATGATTTTGAGTTATAGTGACTTCTGGTTGGTAGACTTCAATTTCAAATAGTGACTTTTGGTTGGTAGACTTCCTTTTTTTGCTGAAATATTTCTTTTTTTTTTTTTTTTTTTTTGGCTGTTAGACTTCAACTTCAAATATTTCATTTTATCATTTTATCCTGAGTATTATCCTGAGTAATGAATGGTTTCATTTTATCATTTGTTTGTGCATGTTGGTTTATGTATTTCTTTTGAGGTAGTAATTGAGGCTAGCTGTTTGCCTCATTTGATCTCTTCTTCTTACTTTTCGTTTCTTTATATTTGTCGTCAACATCACTTGGATTGATTTGTAATGCAATACTAATTCACTCTCAGGTATTATCCGAGGAGTAATTATTTCCTTGAAGGCTAAAAAAGTTGAAAGATCTAGAGCAACCTGTTTTTTTCTTGGTAGAAGTCCTTAATAGCACATGTTTTTTTTTCTTTTTTTTCCCTTTTAAGTTGTCGTGCTGTCTTAATTTCTATATATTTTGTGGACTTTCGATATTAGACTATGTATGCTTATTGAATGAAAATAAATGTATATATTGCTCTTCTTAGTTTATAATGCATTGTTCTAATGTAAAACAAATATCTATATATATATATATATATTTTTAATAAAAAAAAACATGACCCTTAGACATCGCCCATTAAACAAGCGACATCTAAAGTTTGCTTAGACATTGCCCGTAAAAGCATTGTTTAAAGGTGGGTGTCGTCTATACCAAGTATAGACACCGCCCGTAAAAGTGACGTCTAAAAGGATACTTTTCCCGACGCCTACCTAGACAACACATTTATGGGCGATGTCTAAGGCCTTAGACGACGCTTTTTGGGTGTTGTCTAAGGTGTTTTTTTATAGTAGTATGTGGCAATATTTTAAATACATACCAATAAAATAATGACAACTCATATGATATATAAATTGGTATTCAAAAGTTATGATTAGAATTGTTGTTCCTAATATTTTTCTTCCATAAATATCATTTTTCAATATATTAACTTTTTTAATGTAATAACCCGAAATTTTGCTGAACTCATGATTTCCTTAGAGACAAGGAAAACCTAAGACTGAATCATGTATGTCAATATTAAGCTCATGATCTGAGTTGAATATTAGTATATGTTTGAGTTCTCGTTTAATTAACTACGAGACTCAATAATAAGTTATTATGTTAAGCATGAGGCATTTTGATGAAAGAGGTAGAATAAGGATTTATGATTTTATTCTGGTCAAAGTTTGACCAGGTTGACCTTAGGTTTGACTAAGACGGTACTGCAGGGTAATCAACAGTATGGAAATTATACTGTGAAAAACCATCATTACGGATGAAGAAGTAAGAATAAGGTATGGGATTGCTCTAAAATAATCAGGAATAATATTTGGAGCAATGAGGACTTAGTAGTTTCGAGTCTTAAGAAAAATTTATACGTAGCCTAGTTAAGTGCAGATGAATTCTGGACTATAGTCCAGTATGATAGTACTGTTTTTAGTAAAAAACAGTATTGATATTATCTGAGTTAATAAGGAAATGGACTGCATAATTATATTAAGGGATTTTGGGAATCAAGTGGATAATTATGCATGAATTGGAAGCTAAGTGGCTTTACCCTAGCCGGCCACCTTCAGGGACTAAAGTGCAAATATTTTATCTTTAGGGGCCAAAGTGTAATTTTCAGAAAAGTGAGTAATGATGGATAAGTATGTAATTTTTGATTTAAGGAATTTATGGATATTCCTAACCAAGCCTCCAACTAGGCCAATGATTAGTTACAAGCTTGGTTATATTGGAACAAGGAAATAAGCTAGAGATAAGCTTGAAAAGATTTTTCCTTGGCTCCCACACATAATGGCCGGTTGTCTTTGTGGCTTGGAGAGTAACGCCCCGACCCGTCTATGTAGGGCCGACTACATAAACGTGGGCCGTTACTATACTTGCTTAACATACTTGTTAGTTTCTAATACTTGAACTTTCAGAATAAATTTTTTTTTCTTCGTAACTTAAAATAAACTTATCCATATGGGTAAACTTCATCATGCCTACCCATTACTTATTAACCTGATTAAAAGGTCACACATAACCTTTTAAACTGGACTTTTGAAACATCAAATACGTAACATGGTACATACTACTTAATCATACATGTACTAGTTCATAATTTAAAGAGTTTGCGGAAAATCTTGCGTAGAGATATCCCACACCGCCCTTCACTTGCCTCATCATCTCCATGGCCCACCAAGTAAAGCTGCAGACATCTTACCTACAGTATGGAATATACTGATGAGCTTTTGCTCAGCAAGTACAAACATAATCTCACAAAAAAACATAACAAACATCATATAACTTATGCATGATCCATTTGTGATCGATTTTGAATGTCTTATGCTCCATTATGAACTTATTATGAACTTATTATCTTGCTTAACATGTGGGCCCCTTGTGTACGTACCAAATACACGCAATCCACAGAAAGTTAAGGTTTGTAAGGTCCCTAACAATTCTGGGAATCATAAACATAACCCTTCACGATCTAGCGGAAGATTGATTATTCCCTCCCGCATCAACGGGAGGTTGATAATCATTAACTTGAACTTGAAACATGTATCCTCCACGATCTGGCGGGAGGTTGGTACGACACCTTACTTGTCTTATCTTGTGACTTAAAATATGTTCTTAACTTGTTGTTTAATATTAGTGAACATGCCTCATGATGTCACTATATCTAACATATAACATAACATATACATACACATGGCATATCATGCCATAACATGGCATATCTTAGCATAACTTGACATACCATGACTTAACATGACTTAACATATCATAACATGGCATAACATGACTTGACATAACATGGCATACATGAAAACCTGTCATATACTTGAAAATAGTTTACTATTTTCCATACTGCAGGTGAGGTTTGTACTTATTTGTCATCCTACGCTCTTGGTCTATCGCCCAAACATGGCACGACAACAGTTCATACTCCTTAACCAATCTCAAAGATTGGTGCTAGATTCTTGAACCAATTCTTTTCTCCTTGCTCCCTACCACAACCGGCCTCCCTTGGCTTGGTTGCTTCCAAAATTTCGGCCACCCTTGGTTGGTGATTCTCCAAGTTTTCTGACCACCCAATCCTTCACTTTCTCTTTTCTTTTTCTTTTCTCTAGGGCTCAGTTTTTAGGGAGAGAGTGTGAGAAGAAATTTTGACATGGTTTTGGGGTGTTTTCTCATTTTTGGAAAAAAATGAGCCCCCCCACCATCACCTATTTATAGGTGATAAATAATTTAATTTTTGGATTTATTTTTAATCCAAAAATTACATAATAGCCCTTAAGAGATAAATATTTGCCCATTGGTCCTTGGGACAAAAATATTTGCTCATCTACCCTCTTAGGTCACCGGCCACTATAGGAAACTTGGAGCCCAAGAAAATTCTCTTGCTTACATCATCATGCTTGCATCATCATGACATCATCATGCTTACTTTTCTGAAAATTACACTTTGACCCCTATGGATAAAATATTTGCACTTTAGTTCCTGAAGGTGGCCGACTATGGTGGAGCCACTTGACTTCCAATTCTTGCATAATTATCCACTTGATTCCAAAAATCCATTAATATAATTATGCAGTCCATTTTCTTACTAACTTTGATAATATCAATATTGTTTTTCACTAAAAACAGTATTCTCATACTAGACTGCAGTCCAGAATTCATCTGCGTAGAATTGGACTTCGTATAGGATTTTCTTAGGACTTGAAACTATTTAGTCCATATTGCTCTAAATATTGTGCTTGATTTTTCTAGGGTCGTCTCATAGCTTATTCTTGCTCATTTGTCTATAATGACGGTTTCCCGCAGTATAATTTCTATACTGTTTACTAAACTGCAGTACCATCTTAGTCAAACCTAATGTCAACCTGGTCAAACTTTGACCGGAATAAAAATCATAAATTCCTATTCTGTCCTTTTCTCTAAAGGCCTCATGCTTAACATAATAACTTATTATTGAGTCTCATAGCTAATTAAACGAGAGCTCAAACATATACTGATAATAAAATTATGAATTTCACATCGATATTCATAATTTTCATGAAACATTACATATCACATAGTACGGACTTAAATTTCTTTACATATAAGGAAATCATGAGTCCATAAAAATTATGGGTATTACAAAGCAAATGCCTTAGTGAGCAAGCAATTGCCTTGGTGAGGTAAGCAAGGTGAGGTAAGCAAGGTGATGTAAGCAAGGTGAGGTAAGCAAGTAATTAGCTTGGTGAACAAGTAATTTCTTGGCTCACACTCATCTTAACGCCCGGCCATCCTAGGGATAAGGGAGGAAAAAAACATTTGTTTTTAAGGGCTAAGATGTAAATTCAAGAGGAATTTGTGGAATAAAAATAATTGTGAAAATTATGTATTTTTCACCTATAAATAGGTGATTGGGGGGGTTGTTGGATCATTCTAGTCCACCCCAAAACTCTGCCCAAATTCCATCACATTCTCTCTAGTTCTTCCCCTAGGAGCCGAACCCCATAGAGAGAAGGAAAAAAAAAAAGAGAGAGAAAGGGAGAGAGCATGGCCGGTTGTGGTATGGAGGGTGGTGGAGCAATTTTTGCTCATGCAAGGTTTAGAACCACTCTTCAAAGCTTAGAGGTATTATTCTTGAACCTCTAAGTAAGATTATTCATTAAGTTAAGATTCAAAGATTTATGTGTATTTCCATATTGGGTATATAAGAGCATAAGCTCACTTTTATTTTCATGCAATAGGAGTAGCCTAGATTGCTTGAATATGGTTGATTAGGGTTTTAGTGATCTTGATCTATGAGTTTGTGCATGTTTTTAATCTTATGCTTTAGAAATTATGTTGTATGTGTGTATGCCTACTATATGTTTGTTATAAGTCCCCACATACTTAAGAATGATGTTGGATGAATGGAAATAAGAATGAGAATGTATGTTGCATGTAGGGTTCAAGAAAAACCCTAAAAACCCTAGTTTGGTGAAGATCACCATTTGGGTTTGCATGAAGTAATGTATGAATGAGAAATGAATGCATGATAGTAAAAACATTACGTAACACGCTGCATGCTTGATGTAGGCTCACGATTTTAATTGTTCGAGGTAGTGTGTGCGTAATTTTACGTAAGAACCAACTTAAATAGGAACTGCCAGTCTCAGGTCAAGACTGGGCAGTAATCTGGAAACAGGGTTTTGAGGCCTTTAGAGGCCGAATATGAGAAAAATCAAAACTGTAAAGTTGTAGAAAATGGAAAATCCTAGGGGTAACATGGACAGTTTTTAAAAATAAGGCTCCCAAGGCCTCTGTTTTTACAAAAATCCGAGCCTAGTCTGCCACACCCAGTATGCACGGCCAGGCAGGTGCAATAAGAAAAACATACAGGTTAAAGGTAGAATTAGGTTTTCAGCTAAAACTGAAAGTTGCAGGACTCTTTGAGATCTACAACTTTTATGAAGAAACTTTTTATAATTCTAAACAGATTTTAAAGTAAAACCATATTCCCAAAACTGTGCAGGGAACAGGAAATTCCTGCACAGGATTTTCAGAAAATAGTGCAAAAACAGGGAATTCCTGCACATGCACTGATAACCAAAGTTTATGAGACTGTTTAAAACAGCTTATAAAAAGGGTATTAAAATTTTATCACACAAGAAATTATTTAATGAAATAAGCCAAGTTCAATGGTAAACAACTATGGGACAAATAGTAACCGAGAAGGTTACCAACTTTTAATAGGCCAAATAATTTAGATCACTTATAGTAACCACATGAGATACCCAAGCTTTTAGGTTGGGCCTAAAACCCAGGGTTACCAATAGTAACCTAATAAGAGTATTACTTTAAAAGTAATTGGGCCTTAGTTTTATGGGCCTAAGATCTAAGTATAATTGGGCTTAGGCCCAAGGTTACTAATAGTAACCTAATAAGATGCTAATTACTATTCACGTATGATTGGGCCTTAAGGTTCCATTAAGTAATCAAACAATATCTTGTTTGATTAGGCCAAGTAACTTAGGGTTACATTTAGTAACCGAGTAAGAGATCATTGTGGTATGTAGGAGACATGTAACTAGGGTTACTGATAAATGCTGGTTAAGGATACCAGCATTGAATATAATGATTACAGTAAGATAAGATGATCCTTATCTTACATCTTTTGTGAAAACAGGAATTAACCTGTTGATGTGCCTTGTTGGAACATTAGACCAAGAGCGTAGGACATCGGGTAAGTACAAACCTCACCTATAGTATGGAAAATAGTAAATACTATTTTCAAGTATGACATGTTTTCATGTATACCATGATATGCTATGTTTTGCCAAGATGTGTCATGTTATGCCATGATATGCCATGTGTATGTATATGTTATGGTTGATATTATATTATGTTATATGATATAGTGACATCATCATGTATGTTCACTAATATTAAACCACATGATAAGAACATGTTTTAAGTCATAAGATAAGACAAGCAAGGTGTCGTACCGACCTCCCGTCAAATCGTGGAGGACTATACATGTTTCAAGTACAAGATGTTAAAACCTTCCGCCAGATCGTGAAGGGTTATGAATATGATTCCCAGAATTGTTAGGGACCTTGCAAACCTTAACTTTCTGTGGAATGCGCACATTTGGTACGTATACAAGGGGCCCACATGTTAAGTAAGATAATAAGTTCATTTTATAATGAAGCATAAAATATTCATAAATTATCATAATTAGTTCATGTATAAATGTACGATATTTGTTATGTTTTTATGAGATTATGCTTGTACTTGCTGGGCGAAAGCTCATCAGTATATTTCATACTATAGGTAAAGAACCTGCAGGTTAATTGGTGGGCCATGGAGACTATGCAGCAAGTAAAGGACGGTGTGGGATACCACTATGCAGATTTTTCCGCAATCTCTTTAAATTATGAACTAGTACATATATGATTAAGTAATATGTACCATATTATGTATGTGATGTTTCAAAAGTCCGGTTTAAAAGGTTATGTATGACCTTTTAATCGGTTTAACAAGTAATGGATAGGCATGATAAAGTTTACCTATATGAATAAGTTTAATTAAGTTACGAAAAAAAAAATTTTATTCTAAAAATTTCTGATAGTTCAAGTATTAGAAACTAACAAGTAAGTTAAGAAAGTAAAGTAACGACCCACGTTTACGTAGTCGGCCCTACGTAGATGGCCGGGCCGTTACACTTAATCTAATTTGTCCCTAATAAAATATATTTTTTAATATCAGTTACTTTAATTTTTTTGTGATTGACTAAAATAGTAATGTGTCAAAATAACTTCTTTTTTTTTTTTTTTTGTTTAAGGCAAAGGATATGCCTTTTTTTTTTTTTCTTAATGAATTTCACTCAGTGCAGTATATTTGTAGTAACCAAAAATTTCTACGGACTCATGATTTCCTTGTACATAAGAATTTTAAGTTTGTACTATGTGCTTATGTAATGTTTCATGAAAATTATGAGTATCAATGTGAAACTCATAATTTTATCAGTAAATGTGTGAGTTCTCATTTAATTAACTATGAGACTCAATAAGCAGTTTGCTTAGTCAAGCATGTGACCTTTGATCAAAAAGAGAAGAAAAATTCTATGATTTTATGTTGGTCAAAGTTTGACCGAAAAAAGTCAAAGGTTGACTAGAAAGGTCAAAGATATGACTATACTGTAATATGATAAGCAGTATGGGAAATATACTGTGAAAACCGTCTTTACAGACAAAATAGCATGAATAGGATTTAAAACCACCATAGAAAAATCAAGCACACCAAGTAGGATATTAAGGGCGAAAAGGCTTGAAAAAAAAAAATAATAATAAGAAAAATTTTTATACAGTCTAACTATACACAGATAAATTTTGGACTGCAGTACAGTATAACAGTACTGTGTATTAGTGAGCACAGTATTGGAAATATCTATGTTAGCATAAAAGTGGACTGCATATTAAGAGACAAGCCAAACAAGGCCTTAGGATGATGACATCATATCACCATGGATTTATGACATCACTTTGATTTAAAGAAATTGTGGAAAGAAATCAAATCATTGCCATCTAACACCAATATGGCCGGCCACATGGAGGGCTTTTGTGTAAATTTTTGTGCAATTATTTTTGTCCCAAGGGTTTCTAAGCAAATTTTGGATTAAAAATAAATCCAAAATTAATTTAAATTTCACCTATAAATAGGTGGAAGGGGGGTGGACTTTTTGTTCACAAAAATTGTGAAATCTAGCCAAACTATGCCAAAATTCTCTCTCAAAAACCGAGCATAAGGAGGAAAGGAGAAGTGAGAAAAAAATTGAAAACCCAAGGGGAAAAGACTTAGTGGGAGGTCGGTTTTCTTGTTGAAACAACAAGCAAGGGTTGAAAAATTTTGGTACCCATTGGAGGGAGCAAGGCCGGTTGGAAGGAGACCAAGGGGGGGGGGGGAGAGAAAATTAGAGCCAAACCTAGACAAAGTTGGTGTTCAATTAAGGTAAATCTCCCTTGGCCCTAAACTTTTTAAATTGAGCTTCAATTTGAAATTTAGGTGTATTTCAAGTTGAATTTGTAAGTGCATAAGCTCAATTTAAATTATTGCCCAAGTTTAGAAATTTAGGTTTTTGTGCTTGATTAGGTTTATGGGTAGTTTGATTTATGAACTTTGCATTGTTATATGCTTATACTTGCTTGATTATTATGGTTTGCATGCTAGATGTTTGATAATGTTGTATGTCCCCAAATATGTTTAAGCATGATATAGAATGACATGATAGGTTGCTAGGTTAGAAGTTTGAATGGTTTGTGCAACCTAGAACCATGCAAACTTTGGTTGATCCAAAATCAATAATGGTTTGCATGGATATGATTTATAATGTGTTTAATGAAACCTTACGTTAGAAAAGCGCTACATGTGTGATCTTAGGCTCCCGCGGTGGCGAGTTAGATTACGCGATTAGGACGTAAAACCAACCTAAAACAAGAAAACTGCCAGTTCAGGTACAAACTGGCCAGTTTTCTGGAAAATAGGTTTTGAGGCCGAATTTGGGAAAACTTAAAACATGAAAGTTGTAGAGAAGGGTTTTTCCTAGTAGGCATTGTGAACCGTTTTCCAAAATAAGGCTCCAACTGCCTCGGTTTTTACAAAAATCCGAGACTGACCGTGCCCAGACTTCATGCATGGCCAGGTGAGTTCAATAGAGAAAACGAAGGGGTTAGACTCCGAACTGGGTTTTGTACAAAACACGAAATTTATAGGATTTTTCGAGATCTAAAACTTTCATGAAGACAACTTTTTCAAATTCAGCGCAAATTTTTAAATAAAACTGAATTTCTAAAAATTATGCAGGAAACAGTAAATTCCTGCACAAGATTTTCTAAAACAGTGCAAGAAAAGGGCATTCTTGCACAAACACTGATAAGTTAATTGTGGAAACTGTTCCAACGGCAGTTCCAACACTTAATGACCTTTTCAAACCCCATTCTAAGAATCCCAAAATTTTATAAGTTGAACAAATGGTCTTTGTATAAAAAGAGATATAAAATGTTAAGTTTTTCCAAAGAAAAACAAAAGGGAATTTAGACTCAAATTGTCTTAAAATTGGGTAGACTAGATGATGACCAACAGTAATCGGGAAGGATACCCAGATTATTGGACTGGGCCCAAAGCCCAAAGGTTACCCTATGTAACCTAATAAGTTATAATCCAAGTGTGGTAGACCTTGAACCCTAGGGTTACTTGTTGTAACCAAGTAAGTTATCATGTGCTTATATGGGGAACATATAACTAAGGTTATGTATGAATGTTGGATAGATCCCCCAACATTTTTAATCCTTACCTATGACCTTTATTATAGCAGGAGATAACCTGCTGTTGTGTCCGGAATTGGAGCGGCACATTAGCGGACATAGTAGACGAGGTAAGTACAAACCTCACTTACAGTATGGAAAATAGTAAGCTATTTTCAAATATATGACATGTTCCATGTATGCCATGTTATGTCATGCTATGCTATGTTATGCCATGCTATGCTATGTTATGCCATGTTATGCTATGCCATGTCATGTTAAGCTATGTTAAGTCATGTTAAGTCATGATAAGACATGATGTATCAAGTTCTGCCATGATTTATGGTTATGCCATGTTTATGTCTCATGTGCATCATGATTAATAAGATCACAATTAAAGATTATTAGCCTTGGAATATACATGACTAAGACTAAACCAAGTCAAGCAAGGTTTCGTACCAACCTCCCGCTAGGTGGAGGATACATGGTTTAAGTTTAAGTTTACGATTATCAACCTCTTGATAATACGTGAGAGTATAATGATAATCAACCTTCCACTAGATCGTGAAGGGTTATGTTTATGATTTCCAGAATTGTTAAGGGCCTTGCAAACCCTGACGTTCTGAGGATTGCGCGCTTTTGGTACGTACACAAGGGGCCCATATGTTAAGCAAGATAATAAGTTCAAGTCAATAATTGGTCATAAAAGATTCATAATTGTACATAATTGATTCATGCATAAGTTGCACGATATTTGTTACATTTTGTGAGATCATGTTTGTACTTGCTGGGCGAAAGCTCATCAGTATATTCCATACTGTAGGTAAGAGGCCTGCAGTTTAATTGGTGGGCCAGGTGGACGATGCGGTGGGTGAAGGGGGTGTGGGATACCATTATGTAAATTTTTCCGCAAGTTCTGCTAAGTTTATATATATACATATATATTTTAAAGTAAGTTACGTTGTACAAAAATATGAGGATTTAAATACTCGAGTAAGTTGTAAGAATTATGTATGTTTTTCATCCCAGTATGTATGCATGATAAGTTTACCATATGAGCAACCCTAATTATATATGTAAGTTTGAAAAAAAAATTATTCTCAATTCTCCAAGTAAGTTTAAGCTATATGTAAGTTCAGGTATGTATGGTAACAGCCCTACGTAGGCTGGGGTGTTATAGTTTGGTATCAGAGTGGTATCTTGCCTGCCTACTTCACCTTGCCTCACATCGTTTCCGCCACGGCCCAAGTAAGTTAAGTTATTTTTCTTATACTTAGAATTAGTTAGGATCTTACATGCGTAGTAAGCATCTCTTGTCAATGGTCACGCCGAGAACTTCTCGCACTATAGAATTGGATCAACATGATGGAAGTTATATGTTGTATTTGTGGAACTCTTGCACACATAAGAATAATATTGGATACGGGGATGACGTTGGGTGGTGCCTTAGCTTGGTAGTGGCAATTAGGTGACGTATGAACATGATGGGGAAGTTTTATACCTTCCTAAATGATTATGTTATGATATGGAATTAAGATTATGGTTCTACACAAAAGACATGATTTCATTAAGTTATTAAAATAAGAAGCTTATTTCATAAGTTTTCTGTGTAGAACCATGCCACCAAAGCGTAGAATGGCACAGACCCAATACGTTGATCTTGCGGCCCAGATGAATGAACTAAGACAGATGATGTTAGCCAACAACAAGAGATAGGTGGGCTTAGAGCTCAATTGGCTCAGTAGAATCAGGGACCTCCTAATGCCGGAATACCACCAGCTCCTGTGAATCAGCCTGCTGCACCGGAAATTCCTGATGCTGACCTGGTGATTCCAGAAAACCCTATAGCCCCTGAAGTGCCTGTTGCGGCTTTGGCTGTTCCACCAGCACCCCTGGTTCGAACTCCGAAAGAATTATATGACAGGTTTCGGCGCATGAAGGCATCAGAATTTGAAGGTTCAATAAACCCGATTGAGGCCGACAACTGATTGATTGGCCTCCAGGTTATCCTGAACTTCCTCAGGCTCGATGATCAAGAGAAAGTTCTCTGCGCATCCTTTATGCTAAGGAAAGATGCTCGCCTCTGGTGGGAAACAGTCCAGATCCGACGAGATGTTACCCAAATGACTTGGGAGGACTTTGTGGGTGAATTCAAAGAGACATACTTCAATACCGACGTTATGGAAGCTCAACAAGACGAATTTAATAATTTCGCCAGGGTAATCTGTCGGTAGCTGAGGCTGTGAAAAAGTTTGAGCAACTAGCACGTCTTTGTCCTCACCTTATCAGTTCCGAGAGGGACAAAGTAAGAAGGATGATGAGGATGTTCCGCTCGGATTTGGCAGTAGTAATTAGTAGTGGCCTGTAACGCCCCGAACCATCTACGTAGGGCCAACTACGCAAACGTGGGCCGTTACTTTACTTACTTATCTTACTTTTTAGTTTTTAACACTTGAACTTTCAGAAAATTACAGAATAATTTTTTTTTTCTTCGTAACTTTATTATACTTATCCATATGGGTAAACTTCACCATGCCTACCCATTACTTGTTAAGCCGATTAAAAGGTCATACATAACCTTTTAACCCGAGGTTCTCAAACATCTCATACACATCACTTGATCATACATGTACTAGTTCATAATTTAAAGAGTTTGCGGAAAATCTTGCGTAGTGATATCCCACACCACCCTTCACTTGCCTCATCGTCTCCATGGCCCACCAAGTAAAGCTGCAGGCATCTTACCTACAGTATGGAATATACTGATGAGCTTTCGCCCAGCAAGTACAAACATAATCTCACAAAACGTAACAAGTATGGTGCAACTTATGCATGAACCATTTATGTTTAATTATGAATCTTTTATAATCAATTTATGAACTTGAACTTATTATCTTGCTTAACATGTGGGCCCATTGTGTACATACCGATTGCGCGCATTCCACAGAAAGTTAGGGTTTGCAAGGTCCTTAACAATTCTGGGAATCTTGAAACATAACCCTTCTGCATCAACAGAAGGTCTGAAAATTTTCTTGAACATACATGATCCTCCCACATCAACAGGAGGTTGGTACGACACCTTACTTGTCTTGGTTTAGTCTTAGCCTCGTTACTTTTTTTTTTTCAAGACTAAGGATCTTTACATGTGATCTTATTTGTCATGATGCACATGATGCATAAATATAGTATGACATACAGATCACTAACATCTAATGACTTGTGGTATAAAGCATGGCTTTATCTTGAAACATGATGTTATTTTAAAACATGGCATGTATATAAACATGGCATCATCATAAAACATGGCATTATTCCAAAACATGGCACATCATGGTATACATGTAAATAGATCATGCTGTAGGTGAGGTTTGTACTTACCTCGTATACTATGTCCTTTGCTGTGTTGTTCCAAGTCTGGTTGCAATAACAGGCCTCTTTCTGCTATTACAAAGGACATAGGGTAAGGATTTTATAACCATAAAATGTTGGTAATCTTAACCAATATCCACACATAAACTTAGTTATATGTCCCCCATTCATACTCATGATAACTTGCTTGGTTACTACAAGTAACCCTAGGGTTTATGGTCTATCATACTTAAATCATAACTTGTTAGGTTACTTAGAGTAACCTTGGGTACTAAGCCCAACATACATGAATAGTATTAGGTTACTCTTCTTAACCTTGGGTCTAACTTATTGGGTTGTTAAAGCCCAATTTCTTAAATTATATTCTACTGGGTTACTATAGGTAACCTTGGGCTCCGGGCCCAATCCAGTAACTTGGGTGTCCAACCTGGTTACTGTTGGTCTTCATACTGTTACCGAATTATTAAGACCACTTGTGGTCCAATACTTACTTTTCTTGTTTTGGAAAAACTTAGTATTCATTGTCCGTATTAAAATCCTTGTTCAACTATATCCAAAAATTGTAATTCTTTGAGTAGGGCTTGTAAAAATTGTTAAGTGTTGGAAACTGCCTTTGGAACAGTTTCTCACATGCCAATTTATCAGTGTATGTGTAGGAATGTCCTTTTCCTGAACTGTTTTAGAAAATCCTGTGCAGGAATTTCCTGTTTCCTGCACAGTTTTTGGAATCCAATTATATTTAAAAATCAGTGTTGAATCCGAAAAATTTTTCTTCATGAAAGTTTTAGATCTTGAAAATTCCTACAACTTTCATGTTTAACTCAAGACCCAGTTCGGTCTCTAACCTACTCATTTCCCCTATTGAACCTGCCTAGCCGTGCATGAAGTCTGGGCATGACCAGGTTTGGATTTTTGTAAAAACGAAGGCCATTGGGGCCTTATTTTTGAAAACTATCATCGTTAGCCCCTAGGAATTTCCCTTCTCTACAACTTTCATGTTTTAAGTTTTCCCAAATTCGGCCTCTAAGGGCCTCAAAACCGGCTTTCTAGAAAACTGGCCAGTTTTATCCGAACTGGCAGTTTCTCACTTAAGTCCATTTTTACGTTCCAATAACGCACACCCTACCTAAACCGGTCTCACCGGGAGCCTACAACAGTCATGCAGTGCTTCTAACGTAAAATCCCATCATCATACATCCATACAATTCACATGCAAACCCTTGGATATCCTAGCATCAAGTTAGGGTTTGCAAAAATTTTGGGTTTGCATATCCATTCATCACAAGCTATCAACCTAACATGCATAACCTACAACCTTCTTAGGCATATTGGGGACATACAACTACATCATAGAACATTCATGCAAAACCCTAACATCATACAACCATAAACACATAATCATGCATAGCTTATAAATCAAAACCACTTACTTACCTAATCAAGCACAAAACCTAAAAATCTAAACTAGGGCTTGAAAAATAAATGAGCTTATGCTCTTTACAATCCAACATTGAAAATACACTTAAATTTCCAAATCAAAGCTCAATTGAAAAGCTTAGGGAACAAAGGGAATTTACCTTGATCAACACAAAGTTGTGCTAGGTTTTGATTCCACTTTTCCTTTTCCTTTTGCTCTTAACCACAACTGGCCTCCCTTAGCCTTGTGGGTTCCAAAATTTTCGGCCACTTGCTTGGTGCTTCACCAAAATCCGACCACTCCCTTGTTCTTTCTCTTTTCTCTTTTTTTTTTTTTTTTCTAAGGTTCGGTTTTTAGTGGAAAATGGTGAGAGGAAAATTTGGCATGGTTTTGGGGTGTTTTCTCATTTTTTTGAACAAAATGAGCCCCCCCATCACCTATTTATAGGTGATAAATAATTTAATTTTTGGATTTATTTTTAATCTAAAAATTACATAATAGCCCTTAAGAGAAAAATATTTGCCCATTAGTCCTTGGGAGCAAAAATATTTGCTCATTTACCCTCTTAGGTGGCCGGCCATTTACTTGGAGAGCAAGAAAATTCTCTTGCTTACATCATCATGCTTGCATCATCATGACATCATCATGCTTACATCATCAAACTTACATAATCATGACATCATCATGCTTACATCATCAAGCTTGAATCATCATGACATCATCATGCTTACATCATCATGACATCATCATGCTTACTTTTCTAAAAATTACACTTTGGCCCCTATGGACAAAATATTTGCACTTTAGTCCCTGTGGGTGACCAGCTAGGGTGGAACCACTTGACTTCCAATTCTTGCATAATTATCCACTTGATTCCAAAAATCCATTAATATAATTATGCAGTCCATTTTCTTACTAACTTTGATAATATCAATACTGTTTTTTACTAAAAACAGTATTCTCATACTGGACTACAGTCCAGAATTCATTTGCATAAAATTGGACTGCGTATTGGATTTTCTTAGGACTTGAAACTATTTAGTGCATATTGCCCTAAATATTGTGCTTGATTTTTCTAAGGTGGTCTCATAGCTTATTCTTGCTCATTCATACGTAATGACGGTTTCCCGCAGTATAATTTCCATACTGTTTACTAAACTACAGTACCATCTTAGTCAAACCTAAGGTCAACCTGGTCAAACTTTGACCGGCATAAAGTCATAAATTCCTATTCTGTCTTTTTCTCAAAAGGCCTCATGCTTGACTTAAGCAAACTATTATTGAGTCTCGTAGCTAATTAAACGAGAGCTCAAACATATACTGATAATAAAATTATGAATTTCACATCGATAATCATAATTTTCATGAAACATTACATATCACATAGTACGCACTTAAATTTCTTTACATATAAGGAAATCATGAGTCCGTAAAAATTATGGGTATTACATGGCCCCTATCCACCAATCACCGTTGCTGAATGTGTCAGTCGGGCGATTGGAGCTGAGTATTGGGTAGGTCAGAACAGAGAACAACGGGCTAAGTTCTTTAAGGATAAAAAATAAGAGAAGGCCCAAGCTAAGCAGAATCAGGCAAGACCAGGCCAAACTCCGCAGCAAAAAAACCAAGGAGGATCTTTCAGTCAACACAGCAACTACAAGCAGTACGACAATAATCAACAGAAGAGGAAATGGAATGTAGGAGGACAGGGGAACCAACAAAAATTTTCCCCAGAAGAAGAATGCCCCTGATAACAACATTTATCCCACTTGTCAGAAATGTGGGAGGAAGCACACGGGAGATTGCCGTGCTGGAACTAATCGTTGCTTTCTGTGTGGCAAGGAAGGCCACTATGCTAGAAACTGCAATGCTAATCTCCAGAATTCGCAGAACCATCAGAAGAGTCAGGGGTATCAGCTTCATGCAGCACAGATGAAGCTCGAAGGACCTGAAATCTCCCAAGGCAGACTTGAAGCTCCGGAAGCTCAAGGACGCATTTTTGCCTACACTAAGGAAGATGTTCAAGCTGGACCATCCACTGTGGTGACAGGTCAGCTTCCTTTTGCCCAACAAGATGCTTACGTGTTAATTGATTCTGGAGCTATGCATTCATTCACATCACCTAAGTTTGCTAAGAAACTAGGTAGAGGAAGCGACAGGATCGAAAGAACTTTCAGAACTGCATTACCCTCTGGGGAAATTTTGTTGTCTGATTATTGGATACGTCATGTTCCAATAATTATATGTGGTAGGGAAATGTATGTCAATTTGATCATCATTGACCTATATGACTACGACGTCATTTTGGGCATGGATTTCCTAGGGAAATACAACGCAGTTATAGACTGTCAACGTCGTATTGTCACGTTCAAGCCAATCGGAGGCGAGGAGTTTATTTTTAGAGGATCGACTCCGAAACAGCCGAAAATGTTCATTTCAGCACTAAAGGCTCGAAAGTTGTTGGCAGAAGGATGTATTGGATTTTTAGCCAACATGGTGGATAAGACACAAGAAACCAAGAGCAGGCCAGAAGAAGTACCGATAGTCAAAGATTTTGTGGAAGTTTTTCCTGAAGACTTGCCAGGATTACCACCAGAGCGAGAGATCTCTTTTGAGATTGAATTACTTCCTGGATCGGCACCAGTATCCAAGGCACCTTATAGGATGGCCCCCGCCGAACTTAAGGAATTGCAAATTCAGTTGCAAGAGCTCCTAGATTGAGAATTCATCCGTCAGAGCTATTCACCATGGGGAGCCCCAGTTTTGTTTGTTAAAAAGAAGGATGGCACTCTTAGGATGTGCATTGACTATCGGGAATTGAACAAGATTACTATCAAGAATAAGTATCCATTACCCAGGATCGACGATTTGTTCGATCAATTGAAAGGAGCTTCAATTTTTTCGAAAATTGACTTGCGATCAGGATATCATCAGCTTCGAATAAGGGAAAGAGATATTCCCAAGACGGCCTTTCGTACACGATATGGACACTACGAGTTCCTCGTTATGCCATTTGGATTGACAAATGCTCCAGCTGCCTTTATGGACCTGATGAATCGACTATTCAAGGATTACTTGGACAAGTTTGTTATTGTCTTTATAGATGATATCTTGATTTATTCAAGATCTAAGGAGGAGCATGAGGAGCATCTAAGGATTGCCTTACGGATTCTAAAGCAAAACCAGCTTTATGCTAAATTCACCAAGTGTGAATTTTGGTTGAAGAAGGTCTATTTCTTAGGACATGTGGTCTCTAAAGAAGGCATATCTGTAGACCCGGCCAAGATTGAAGCAGTAAGTAAATGGCCAGCTCCGAAAAACGTCACCGAAGTACGTAGTTTCCTTGGCTTAGCATGCTACTATCGACGTTTCATCGAGGGATTTACTAAGATCACAGCGCCGCTCACCACACTTACACTGAAAGGAAAGAAGTACGAATGGACTGCTAAGTGTGAAGAACACTTCCAACGCTAAAAAGTAAGCTGACTAGTGCTCCAATCCTTACAATTCCAGTTGTAGAGGAAGGAAACTTTGTGATATATAGCGATGCTTCCAAGATAGGATTGGGAGCCGTTCTCATGTAGAATGGAAAAGTAATCGCTTATGCTTCGCGACAACTCAAGGATCATGAGAAGAACTATCCGACGCATGATTTGGAACTTGTGGCGGTAGTATTTGCACTCAAAATCTGGAGACACTATTTTTATGGCACTAGGTGTGAAGTTTATACGGATCATCAGAGTTTGAAGTATATCTTCACACAGAAGGAGCTTAACATGAGACAAAGAAGATGGCTCGAATTAGTGAAAGATTATGACATAGACATCCGTTACCATCCCGGGAAGGCTAACAAAGTAGCCGATGCCCTTAGTCGGAAGTCGTCTTCCTCGTTGCTGTCAATTCGGTCATTGATCGAGCCCCTTCAAAAGGAGCTAGTGGAAGCTGGAATAGAGCTTATTACGGGAGGTTTAGCTGCCCTAACTTTCCAACCTACCATTTTGGATGGCATGAAGGAGCGTCAAGAAGGAGATGCCTCGTGCTTAGGACGAGAAACGAAGTCCTAGAAGGAAAGGAGTCAGATTACAACATATCTGATGAGGGCATACTTTATCGGAAAAATAGACTATGCATTCCTAATGAGGACTAGTTGAAGGAGCAGATCATGAAAGAAGCTCATGAGACTCCGTATTCCGTTCATCCTGGAGCCACAAAGATGTACAAAGACTTGAAGGAAAGTTTTTGGTGGCCCAAAATGAAGAATGACGTTGCCACATTTGTCAGTAAATGCCTTACGTATCAAAAAGTGAAGGCTGAACATCAACGTCCCAGGGGAGAATTGCAGAAAATTTCCATCCCAGAATGGAAATGGGACCAAGTGACGATGGATTTTGTGGTCGGTCTACCCCGAACTCCCAGCAGCAACGATACTATTTGGGTGATTGTCGATCGATTGACGAAATCTGCGCACTTTTTGGCCATCAAACTTAGTTTTTCAATAGAGCAGCTAGCGGAACTGTATGTGGCACAGATCGTTCGCTACCATGGGATTCCAAAATCGATCATCTCAGATCGTGATGGTCGTTTCACTTCTAAATTTTGGAGGAGTGTACATCAAGCAATGGGTACAAAGCTTACTTTTAGTACTGCTTTTCAGCCTCAGACGGATGGACAATCAGAGAGGACCATTCAGACTCTAGAGGATATGTTACGAGCATGCGTGATGGACTTCAAGGGAACTTGGGATAAGAAGCTTCCTTTGATTGAATTCTCGTACAACAACAGTTTCCAAGTTTCGATTGGAATGGCTCCTTATGAAGCTCTCTATGGGAGAAGGTGTAGATCTCCAGTCCATTGGTACGAGACAAGAGAGAAAGAACTTGTGTCTACGGACTTTATTCGGAGAACCACCGAAGCCGTAAAACTTATACGTCGACGGATGGAAACTGCATTTAGTCGACAAAAGAGTTATGCCGACAAACGCAGAAGGCCTCGAGAATTCCAAGTAGGAGACTTGGTTTTCCTTAAGATTGCTCCATTCAAAGGAGTCATGAGATTCGGAAAGAAAGGGAAATTAAGTCCGAGATACATAGGGCCATTCGAAATACTTGAAAGAGTCGGTAATGTGGCCTATAGATTGACTTTGCCCCAAGAATTAGCATATGTGCACAATGTATTTCATGTGTCGATGCTAAAGAAATACATCCCGGATCCATCACACGTATTGAACCTTGAACCAATTGAGGTTCATGAGGATCTGACTTATGAGGAAAAACCGGTTAGAATTTTGGCACGAGAAGAAAAGGTACTAAGGAACAAAGTTATACCTTTAATTAAGGTACTATGGCGAAATCATGAGATTGAGGAAGCAACATGGGAACGTGAAGAGGATATGAAAAAAAGCCACCAAGAATTATTCTAATTGTCGAGGACGAAAATTTTGTAAGGAGGGTGGATTGTAGTAATCAAAAATTTCTACGGACTCATGATTTCCTTGTACATAAGAATTTTAAGTTTGTACTATGTGTTTATGTAATGTTTCATGAAAATTATGAGTATCAATGTGAAATTCATAATTTTATCAGTAAATGTGTGAGTTCTCATTTAATTAACTATGAGACTCAATAAGCAATTTGCTTAGCTAAGCATGTGACCTTTGAGCAAAAAGAAAAGAAAAATTCTATGATTTTATGTTGGTCAAAGTTTGACCGAAAAAGTCAAAGGTTGACTATAAAGGTCAAAGATATGACTATACTGTAATATGATAAGCAGTATGAGAACGAAAACTATCTTTACGGACAAAATAGCAAGAATAAGATTTAAAACCACCATAGAAAAATCAAGCACACCAAGTAGGATATTAAAGGCGAAAAGGCTTCAAAAAAAATAAAAAGAAAAATTTTTATACAGTCCAACTATACACAGATAAATTTTAGACTGCAGTACAGTATAACAGTACTGTGTATTAGTGAGCACAGTATTGAAAATATCTGTGTTAGCATAAAAGTGGACTGCATATTAAGAGACAAGCCAAACAAGGCCTTAGGATGATGACATCATATCAGCATGGATTTATGACATCACTTTGATTTAAAGAAATTGTGGAAAGAAATCAAATCTTTGCCACCTAGTACCAATATGGCCGGCCACATGGAGGGCTTTTGTGCAAATTTTTGTGCAATTATTTTTGTCCCAAGGGTTTCTAAGCAAATTTTGGATTAAAAATAAATCCAAAATTAATTTAAATTTCACCTATAAATAGGTGGAAGGGGGGTGGACTTTTTGTTCACAAAAATTGTGAAATCTAGCCAAACTATGCCAAAATTCTCTCTCAAAAACCGAGCATAAGGAGGAAAGGAGAAGTGAGAAAAAAATTGAAAACCCAAGGGGAAAAGACTTAGGGGGAGGTCGGTTTTCTTGTTGAAACAATAAGCAAGGGTTGAAAAATTTTGGTACCCACTGGAGGGAGCAAGGCCGGTTGGAAGGAGACCAAGGGGGGGGGAGAGAAAATTAGAGCCAAACCTAGCCAAAGTTGGTGTTCAATTAAGGTAAATCTCCCTTGGCCCTAAAATTTTTAAATTGAGCTTCAATTTGAAATTTAGGTGTATTTCAAATTGAATTTGTAAGAGCATAAGCTCAATTTAAATTAATGCCCAAGTTTAGAAATTTAGGTTTTTGTGCTTGATTAGGTTTAAGGGTGGTTTGATTTATGAACTTTACATGGTTATATGCTTATGCTTGCTTGATTATTATGGTTTGCATACTAGATGTTTGATAATGTTGTATGTCCCCAAATATGTTTAAACATGATATAGAATGACATGATAGGTTGCTAGGTTAGAAGTTTGAATGGTTTGTGCAACCTAGAACCATGCAAACTTTGGTTGATCTAAAATCAATAATGGTTTGCATGGATATGATTTATAATGTGTTTAATGAAACCTTACGTTAGAAAAGCGCTGCATGTGTGATCTTAGGCTCCCGCGGTGGCTGGTTGAGTTAGATTACGCGATTAGGACGTAAAACCAACCTAAAACAAGAAAACTGCTAGTTCGGGTACAAACTGGCCAGTTTTCTGGAAAATAGGTTTTGAGGCCCTTAGAGGCCGAATTTGGGAAAACTTAAAACATGAAAGTTGTCACTACTACAAAATGTGGATACCACGACGGTTTTTAACCGTCGTGGTAATATTTCCACGACGGTTTTCTAACCGTCGTGGAATCCATGGTCGTGGAATCTTTTTAGATTCCACGACGGTTTTTTAACCGTCGTGGAATGGGCAAAAATAAGGTCTAAATATAAACATTTAAAAACATACCACGACGGTTCTATGAAAAAAACCGTCGTGGTTAGTTGGCCTACCACGACGGTCAAAAGACCGTCGTGGTAGGTAACAACGAAAAAAAAAAAATTTATGAATTCCTACTAAATCAACACTTTTTTCCGGAACACATTTAAATCACAAAATCAACACTTTTTTTCGGAAATTTCCCAAATCCGTGCCTTACCCAGCCAATTTAATTCAATCTAAAACACAACCACAATGAACAATCACCGAAAATGTAGGGGACGGATTTTGGCCATTTCGGACGGATTATTCCCAACTCAACAATCTACAAAATCAACATTTTGGACGGAACATTTTATCAACAACCACAATCAACAAAATCAACATTTTGGATGAAAAATTCCCAAATCCGTGCATTGCCCAAGCAATATACATTACAACTTACCGGCTTGTCAAGTGTGGGTATGGGCGGAGTGCGGCGAGAGAGAGAGGGAAAGCCACGTGAGTTCCTTGGTGGACCCGTCGGAGAATGGAGGAGGCCGCGTGAGTGGTGGATGAGGCCATCGGAGAATGGAGCCAAGAGAAAAATTTGAGAGGTGAGATAGAGAGAGGAGGCGCAGTGAGATAGAGTGAGTTTTTTGTGATTTTAAGTAGGGAGGGAGCGGCGAGAGAGAAATAGAGGGAGGAAATTGGGTGGCTTTGGGTATGGAGTTAGAGAGTGAAAAAATCCAAAAAATTTAATTTAATTTAAAAATTTTCAAAATTCCCGCCTTAGTACCTACCACGACGGTTATTTGGGAAAACCGTCGTGGTATGTTCACATACCACGACGGTTTTCCCCAAAAACCGTCGTGGTAGATTCCAAAATAAAAATTTTTTTTGAAAAAAGATCCTTCCACGACCGTTTTTTAAAAAACCGTCGTGGAAAATGCGGTAAAAACACGGAGCAGAACAGAGTTTCAGAAAACCGTCGTGGAAGCTTCGGCTTCCACGACGGTTATAAAAAACCGTCGTGGAAGAGCATGCTTCCACGACGGTTTTTAAAAAAACCGTCGTGGAAGCTTGCAAAAAAAAAAAAAATTTTAAGCTTCCACGACGGTTTAACCGTCGTGGAAGCTTAAAATTTTTTTTTTTTTTTTTTTTGCAAATTTTTTTTTTTTTTGCAAGCTTCCACGACAGTTTTTAAAAACCGTCGTGGAAGCTTGCAAAAAAAAAAAATTTTAAGCTTCCACGACGGTTTTTTAACCGTCGTGGAATCTCATGCTTCCACGACGGTTTTTTAACCGTCGTGGAAGCTTAAAAATTTTTTTTTTTTTTTTTTTTGCAAATTTTTTTTTTTTTGCAAGCTTCCACGACGGTTTTCAGAAACTCTGTTCCGCTCCGTGTTTTTGCCGTATTTTCCACGACGGTTTTTTAAAAAACGGTCGTGGAAGCTCCGTCGTGGAATCCACATTTTGTAGTAGTGTGTAGAGAAGGGTTTTTCAGGCAACATGGACTATTTTCCAAATTAAGGCTCCAACGGCCTCGGTTTTTACAAAAATCCGAGACTGACCGTGCCCAGACTTCATACACGGCCAGGTAAGTTCAACGGAGAAAACGAAGGGGTTAGATTCCGAACTGGGTTTTGTACAAAACACAAAAGTTATAGGATTTTTCGAGATCTAAAACATTCATGAAGATAACTTTTTCAAATTCAGCCCAGATTTTTAAATAAAACTGAATTTCTAAAAACTGTGTAGGAAACAGTAAATTCCTGCACAAGATTTTCTAAAACAGTACAAGAAAAGGGCATTCTTGCACAAACACTGATAAGTTAATTGTGGAAACTGCTCCAACGGTAGTTCCAACACTTAATGACCTTTTCAAACCCCATTTTAAGAATCCCAAAATTTTATAAGTTGAACAAAGGGTCTTTGTATAAAAAGAGATATAAAATGTTAAGTTTTTCCAAAGAAAAACAAAAGGGAATTTAGATTCAAATTGTCTTAAAATTGGGTAGACTAGATGATGACCAACAGTAATCGGGAAGGATACCCAGATTATTGGACTGGGCCCAAAGCCCAAAGGTTACCCTATGTAACCTAATAAGTTATAATCCAAGTGTGGTAGACCTTGTACACTAGGGTTACTTGTTGTAACCAAGTAAGTTATCATGTGCTTATATGGGGAACATATAACTAAGGTTATGTATGAATGTTAGATAGATCCCCAAACATTTTTAATCCTTACCTATGACCTTTATTATAGCAGGAGATAACCTGCCGTTGTGTCCGGACTTGGAGCGGCACATTAGCGGACATAGTAGACGAGGTAAGTACAAACTTCACCTACAGTATGGAAAATAGTAAGCTATTTTCAAATATATAACATGTTCCATGTATGCCATGTTATGTCATGATATGCTATGTTATGCCATGCTATGCTATGTTATGCCATGTTATGCTATGCCATGTCATGTTAAGCTATGTTAAGTCATGTTAAGTCATGATAAGACATGATGTATCAAGTTATGCCATGATTTATGGTTATGCCATGTTTATGTCTCATGTGCATCATGATTAATAAGATCACAATTAAAGATTCTTAGCCTTGTAATATACAAGACTAAGACTAAACCAACTCAAGCAAGGTGTCGTACCAACCTCCCGCTAGGTGGAGGATACATGTTTTAAGTTTAAGTTTATGATTATCAACCTCTCGATAATACGTGAGGGTATAATGATAATCAACCTTCCGCTAGATCATGAAGGGTTATGTTTATGATTTCCAGAATTGTTAAGGGCCTTGCAAACCCTGACGTTCTGAGGATTGTGCGCTTTTGGTACGTACATAAGGGGCCCATATGTTAAGCAAGATAATAAGTTCAAGTCAATAATTGGTCATAAAAGATTCATAATTGTACATAATTGATTCATGCATAAGTTGCACGATATTTGTTACGTTTTGTGAGATCATGTTTATACTTGCTGGGCGAAAGCTCATCAGTATATTCCATACAGTAGGTAAGAGGCCTGCAATTTAATTGGTGGGCCAGGGTGACGATGCGGCGGGTGAAGGGCGGTGTGGGATGCCACTATGTAAATTTTTCCGCAAGTTCTGCTAAGTTTTTATTTATACATATATATTTTAAAGTAAGTTACGTTGTACAAAAATATGAGGATTTAAAGACTCAAGTAAGTTGTAAGAATTATGTATGTTTTTCATCCCAGTATGTATGCATGATAAGTTTATCATATGAGCAACCATAATTATATATGTAAGTTTGAAAAAAAAATTTATTCTCAATTCTCCAAGTAAGTTTAAACTATATGTAAGTTCAAATATATATGGTAATAGCCCTACGTAAGTTGGGGCGTTACAATATTAATCTCGAATACATTTTTATTTAAAAATCTTTTTTTCTTCTCATCCATACCCTTAATTAGTTTATCATTTGATGTCCTCGTTTTTTTTTTTTTTTCCAAACTCATTTTTATAATATTATCTTTTCACATATGTTTTTTAATATTCTGTTTTTTTTTTTTTTCCAAATGTGCTCTTACTTAACTTTTTTTCCCCTTCTCATATGCATCCCTAACTTTATTTATGCTCAGCATTTTTTTTTTCAATTGTCTTCCTATTTAAACTTCTTTTTCCTTCTTATATATTACACATTTTAATAAGCTTTGCATTTAGTTTTTTCTAACTAATAATTTTGTTTTTGTTCTTTTTTATATGGTATGTTTATTTTTATGTATATAATATCATATGGAAAAACTTTTTCAATTTAATGTACGTTCATTTTATATCTTAGTTGTTTGATTTCTTTTCTTCTTTTTTAGAGTCTAACGACCATTTATATATTTTTTTTTTCTTATTTTACTTTATTTCTCTACATTTCTGTGCTTACTTGCTTTTAAAGATTATATGGTTCAATACATAATTACCGCACAGAGGTATCCACAAATTTGTTTGTTGATCAAATTTCAAAAAAATTATAAAAAATAAGAATTATTTAGAATTTTATTTTCTTATTATTTGATTAAATGGTTATATTAAAATCTTAAGGAAAAAAAAAAAAACATAAGAGGTTCATAATATATATATATATATATCAATGGAAAATTTTACATTTATGTTTCATCAAATTCAATATGTATATATACATGACGTGATTGCTGCTGAAGATTTATAAAATATTTGATTAATTGTACGGTTGGGATAATTGGCTAGATTGATTTGTTTCCTAATTTAGTTAGGCATGTCTGTCTTATAAATTGTACATTCTTGATTCATTCGAAATACAAGTTGAATTCCAACAATCTTAAATTTTTTTTTAGTTGCTATCATAGCACCAGATACAACCCAGACGCACCAAGAGCCGCTGCCGTCGAGGAGCCGTCGCGACAGAACGTCAAACCAGCAGTCGCCATCTCATGCACAGTCACTGTCGTCCGCCGGAGTTGCTGGTGGTCGTGCAGTCACTGTCACCGTCGCTCATTGGAGTTGCTTGTTGCCAGTTGCTCATACCCATCGGCGCCGCAACCTTAGTTCAGTGTTTGTTTTTAGTTTTAGTCCTTTAGTTTGTATATCACGTGAGTTTCAAAAAAAAAAAAAACAGTGTTGAAAAAAAA
Source organism: Ficus hirta (assembly GCA_038430175.1). NCBI lineage: Eukaryota > Viridiplantae > Streptophyta > Magnoliopsida > Rosales > Moraceae > Ficus > Ficus hirta. The sequence continues at coordinate 16,688,885 of CM076585.1, read as the reverse complement.
AAAAGAAGGATGATACAAACAAATGTACAAATGTACCCATTGTGATCATATTGATCATACAAAAAGTCGTTTTGAATTAGTAGGATATTCGGAATGGTGTGATCATAGTCGAGCTCCACAGAGAAAGAAGATTGAAAAGGTGTCGACAATGATAGCAGCTGCAGACAACGGTGGTAAGGTTTTAAATATATTTTCACCTGTTTCTAATAGTGCATGGATAATTAAATCGGGTGCTACTGATCATATAGCATTCGATTCTAGACAGGTCTCACGTCTTAAAATATCCTCACAAAAGTTTGTTTCTACAACCAATAGTACTTCAACCCCAGTAAGGATCTTTAACCCTCACTGAGACAATTTAGATTCTATTTTAGTCATTCCAACTTTAGATTATAATCTTTTGTCAGTTTCTCAAATAAGCACAGCCTTACCTTGTGTCGTAATTTTTTGGCCTGAATTTTGTGTGTTTAAGAACATCCAAACAAGGCAAACGATTGGTTATGGTATTAGACGAGGGAGGCTTTACTACTTGGACGTGGCATCAACTAGTTCTCAAAGGTTTCATCAAGCTTTGACGGTGGATGGCTCGAAGGGGAAGAATAAGTGATCAGACATTTGGTTGTGGCATCAATGTTTGGGGCATGCTCTTTCCGGGTACCTAAAAAAGTCATTTCCTAGTTTATTTACAGAGTTTCCGATGTGAGGCTTGTGAAATGGCAAACAGTCATCGTGCTTCATTTCCATTAATTTTAAATCCAGCCCAATCCCTTTTATGGTCATACATTGTGATGTCTGGAGTCTGTATAAAGATTCTGCAATGAGTGGATCGCGTTGGTTCGTTACTTTTATTGATGATTGCACTCGGATGACATGGGTTTGCTTAATGAAGTCTAAAGGTGAAGTGAACTTGTTGTTTCAAAAATTTCTTAAAATGATTCGTACTCAGTATAATACACATGTTCAGGTTTTTCGTAGCGACAATGGCAGAGAATAACAAAGTTCCGAACTTCAACAGTATTTGGAAGCACATGGAACTGTTCATCAAACCATTTGTTCTAATACTCCTCAACGGGTCGCCAAGGGCAAAAATCAACACTTATTAGAGGTTGTTCATGCCTCATTGATACAAGCTCATATGCCATTGACCTTTTCGGGAGAAGCACTTGTCTTTGCAGCATAACTAATCAACCGAGTGCCCTCTAGTACTATCCAAACACAATTCATGCCCAAACCATTCCAAACTTACCTCCTCGTGTCTTCAGTTGTGTAGCATTTGTACACTTGCATAAATATTAGCGCAGCAAGTTAACTCGTCGAGCATTGCGATGTGTTTTTGTAGGGTATGCTCTTCATCAATAGGGGTATCGATGTTATCATCCTCCTACTCAACGAATGTTAATCACAATGGATGTTGTTTTCCATGAAGACACGGTGTATTTTTCCTCAGAGTCTGAACTTTAGGGGGAGTACCAAAAGGAAATTCAGACTCTAGATAATGATTTGCTAGAGTATGAGTTTCACACTACTGAGGAAGGAGATCGCCCAGAATCTGGTAATCAGAATATAGGCAACTTGGATATGAGTGATAATGACCGTCCAAAAATTGATCGCCCAGAAGTTGAAGAAGTGGCACAAAATCCAACTCCATTTGATTCTGAGCCCCTCTCAATTGAAGAAGCGGTACCAATTCCACCTCCAACCAAAGCTGAAGTTGAGTCTGTTGTTCCACAAGCAATTCATATACTAAACCAATCGCTTGCTGAGTATGTTCCGGATTTAGTGTCCATGCCATCTAGAAAACAATTACCCCAACAAAGCACCAAAGGTATACCTAAACCCACAAATGAACCTGAACTTTTTAGTTAGGTTAAATATCCCACGAGTCATTATGTGTCTAATCATCGTTTGTCATAATCAATCAGTCAGTTGTAAATCAATTATCTACTGTAGCTATTTCTAACAGTGTGTAGGAAGCGTTAGCTGACCCAAGATGGAAAGCTGCTATGAATGAAGAGACCAAGTCCTTGCAAAAAATGAAATCTGGGAACTCGCCGACTGTCCATCAGGAAAGAGGCCAATATGATGCCGATGGGTTTACACGATGAAGTACAAAGCTGATGGAACAATTGAACTCTTTAAGGCTAGACTGGTGGCAAAAGGATACACACACAAACATATGGGATCAACTACATAGAAACATTTGCACTAGTAGCTAAAATCAACACAGTTCGAGTCTTGTTGTCTTTAGCTACAAACTTGGATTGGCCACTACAATAGTTCGATGTGAAGAACGCCTTACTGCATGGGGAATTATTTGAAGAAGTCTACATGGATCTCGCACCAGGATGCATGACACCAAAAAGACATAGTCGAAAACTGTGCAAGTTGAAGAAATCACTGTACGGGTTGAAATAATCTCTGAGAGCATGGTTCAGAAGGTTCACAAAGTCTATGATAACGTTTGGCTACCATCATAGCAATTCAGATCACACATTATTTCTGAAGAAACAGCAGGGTAAGATCACTGCACTCATTGTATATGTGAATGACATGGTGGTTACAGAGAATGACCCTGAAGAAAGGAAGGCACTATAGGAATACATGTCCAACGAATTTGAAATGAAAGATCTTGATCCCAACGAATTTGAAATGAAAGAACTTGATCCCTTAAAATATTTTCGTGGGATTGAAGTTTCTTGATCGAGTGAAGGAATTTTTCTGCTTCCAAGGAAATATGGCTTAGACCTATTACATGAGCCCGGTATGGTAACATGTCAACCAGCTGATATACTAGTGGAAGAAGGGTTGAAGTTATGTTTTGAGACTGATCAGGTACCACCTAATAAAGGAAGATATCAGAGACTTGTAGGGAGATTGATGTATTTAGCGCATGCAAGACCGGATCTTGCCTACGCATTGAGCATTGTCAGTCAATTCATGCATAACCTTGGAGAGCAACATATAAATGTAGTTTTGCATATTTTGAGGTATTTGAAGTTTTCTCCTGGAAAGGGAATCTTGTTCACTAAAAATATAGATTATCAAAACATTGATGCATATACCAATGTTGATTGGGCTGGAGTTGTAGATAGGCGATCAACTTCCTGATATTTTACGTTTGTGGGTGGCATTCTTATTACATGGAGAAGCAAGAAACAAAATGTCGTTACTCGCTCAAGTCTAGAAGTTGGATTCAGAGGTATGGCTCTTGGACTTTGTGAAGCATTGTGGCTAAGACTTCTCTTGCAAGATCTGGGTTATCCATCTAGGCAACCAATTCGATTGTATTGTGGCAGTAAAGCTACGTGTGATATTGCCCACAATCCAATTCAACTTGATCGAAAAAATCATGTTAAGGTGGACGGATTTTTCATTAAGGAGAAATTAGATGGAAAAATATTGGAGTTGCCCAAGATTTGATCAGAGGATCAGTTGGCCGATATTCGCACCAAAGTTGTCTCAAATCGAACGTTCTCAAATATTTTAGATAAGTACGGCATGCATGATATCTATGTATCAACTTAAGGGGGAGTGTTGAAGATATACAAATATTTGATTGATTGTACAGCTATGATAATTGACTAAATAGATTTGTTTCCAAATTATATGATTTGTTTCCTAATTTATTTAGGCATGTATGTCCTAAAAATTGTACATTCTTCATTCATTCGAAATACATGTTGAATTCCAATAATCTTCATATATATATATATATATATATTAGTATTACAACTAGTGACTAAATAAAATATGAGCTTGATTGCAACGTTGTTAGTTATCATATATGGTATTCTTTTGTATTAGTAGCACAAAATGAGCATTAATGTAAATATAAAGATACCTAGAAAATATAGTGTATATATATTCAGAGTAGTCCATCGACAGGCAGTGGCAGAGCTAGGTGGGGGCGAGGGGGACTACCATCCCCACTAAAATTTTTTATTCTTTTAAATTTATCTCAAAACTTTTGTAATTTTTTTAACATATGCCCACTAAAAATTTTAAAAAAATTTTATATAGTCCCCACTTTGCCTTATTAAAACTAAATAATTCTCACATAATCTCTATTAAAATCAATTATATGTTTATAATTTTGTTGCTTTACTCCACTAAAATTAAAAATTCTCATATAAACCCATTAAAATTAAAAATTCTAACATAATCCCCACTAAAATTTATTTTATCTTAAAAAATTTTTTTAATATATGTCCTTACTAAAATATATTTCTGCCTCTGCTCCTGTTGACGGGTTTTGATTTAGAGAATAATCTTGTTGGGGCTAGGGCAGGGCCTCACATGGAAAGGGATTTCTAGAATGCTTTTCAACACTTCAGTTCAATTATTGTGGTCAGATGGTAAAATGAGGATAATTTCATATCAAAACAAAATTATTACCTAAATAGTAATTTGATGTTGGTAGTAAAAACAATAACCAACAGAACAAATTTTTGAGTGTTTATAACTTAATGTCAATCCCCCTATATTTTGAATGAATTATGAAAATAGGAATAAGTGCATCTAGCTATCCGGATTATATCGGCACCCTATTAAGACACTCAGCATTTGCACGTTCAATTGACTCTATTAAAATAAAAGAAAATTACAATAGACACTACTACAAAAAAGGGATTCCACGACGGTATTTCGACGACCGTTTTTTTAAAAACTGTCGTGGAAAAGTCGCAAAAACTGTCCTAGAGTCTAGGACATAATATAATTATAAGGGAAAATGAAAGACAACCCAGCAATCAATGCGGGCAAAGAAAACTGCCTAAGGAGAAAGCAAAGGAAATTACAATAACAGGAAGTATATCTCAAAAAATTAAGTCATAACTTACATCTTAAAATTAGATCACAAATATACATCATTAAAAACCCTCTAATTAAAACCTAGTGAAAAAAAGATTAGAGGGAAAAAAGTGTATATATTTACTTCTGACTAGTTACGGAGTCTATATGACATGGGAAACCTGTGATGTCTTTATCAACTGCAAAAGCTGCAAAATCTGATGCATTAAACCACCAAAATAAGAAATATAGAATTCTTTGAAATAAAATATATAAATAACTATATATACATAAATAGAACTATCGTTAAATCAAAGCCACAATCACTAATGATTTATTTTGTTTTGTAAATTAATCACTAATGACCTCACATAAAAAGTTAACAAGATCAACTTGAAATCCTTTTATTTAATTCCATGTACCAATACCCAAACAAAACAAGTTGGCTAGTGATTGGAAAATTGCATCCGAAATAATAAAACAGATCTTTCTTTTTTCCTTAATCAAGGAAAGTTTTCTAGTGATCGAACCAGATTTGGACCATTACCTAAGTAGTACTTTTGAAAACCATACTTTAATCAAATGGGCTAATTGAAAACCCAAGTACTTCACCTTAATTGTTATTAAATTAATTGAATTTCAGAGAAATGTGGGTATCCAGCAATGCAGATTTGTCCTCTAACATCCCTTTTAACATGCGCTGGTTCAATATTAATACCAATTTTATTGATATCAAAGTGCCGGCCGTTTCAGCAGCAATCTTTGAGGCTTCAATATAATATTATTTTAATTGTTATGGGCAAATCAGTGTGTGTGCGTTTGACAATTTATTGACTTTAATTTATGAATCCTCTCACTATCATTCCAATATGAGTTTTATTATGTGCTCCACATGATCAATATAATGTTACGATATATCATTCCACATTGTCTGATACGATATATAATATTACATTTTGGGAAATGACATTGCATAACCTGATTTCATTTTCTATTGGGGGATTGCAATTGTTTATATCTTATCTTTATCTTCTTATCTTATCCTCTCTTATTGTGATTGTAATCAAATATATTCTTTTTAATGTGACTGTAGTTATAGTCTAATAGTAATTTAATATCGAGAAAATTACTTAATTAATCATATTTTTTATCTATTAATCAACATAATGCAAATCTTTCTTTTTTTCATCCATTAACCTGTTATACAAATTTTTCCCTTTTTACCAACATAACATAAACTTTATTTTAATTTGTTTGTTTTGATTACTTTTAATTGTATGATATTTTAATTGTCTTTTTTACCCTCTTGTGTTGGGATTATCTTTTCATCATATTTTAAAATTTGTTTAATTGCGTTGAAAGGTGTAACTTAGTGGCATCCAGTTATTTGTCCACCTAGTTCCTTCTCCTGAAGGCCTTTTGTGGTTGAACTGCCAGTGGGTTTGTAATTACATATAACAAAAAAAAAATTTAATTTGTTTCTCTCCTAATTTTTTTTTTCTTACTCTCTCTCTTTTATGATCTCTTGTTCTCTCAGATCTCTCCCTTCTAGATCTGGTCACAGATAAGGTGAATATTTGCCGAGATTTTGCCGGAGTTTTCACGGCGCTGGCAGAGTGAGTTCTTCGCTTTCATCGATGGATCTGGTCTCCTTTTCCTCTCGAAATTTATTTTCCTTGCTCTTCTCACTCAGCTCTCTCTCTTGCTGCGTCATCCCACCGACGGAGGTAGGCCTCTCTTGCCGAAGATTGGCTTGGAGTTTTCATCAAAGAGCACATTGGAGTTTGCTCACCGGAGATATTACATGAAACTTGTGCGCTGGAGATCATTGTCTTTGTGGGCATCATTGGCGACAGAGGTGACAATGGCAGCAGTGATTTCGGCTTGTGATGAGTGGAGTATGGAAGAGGTGTTGGAAAATTCTGAAAATAGAGCCTTGAAACACGTAATGAATACGTTTTTCTTAACGCGTTATTTGCCCCCTCTCGAAAAGAGATTGCTTTGTGTTGAACAGCAAATCACTTCCAGCACATGACAAGCCTTTGAACGAATTTTAACACCAATCAAAAGTAAAAATTCGAGTAGAAAAGAACACAATAGTTCTAAAAGAATATTTATAGGAAAGAGAAAGAGAATTCAAATTTTTTCAGTAAAAGAAATTTGATTTCTCTGCAACTCTTTATAAAAATATGACTACTTTTGGTGACACCCTTTAGAAAACAACTGTCATTAACGTATCTTTTCTGAAAACGTATTTTTTCTAAGAAAATGCAACTCTTCTAAAGATTACATCTGTTTTCAAATTTAAATTTAAATTTAAATTTGAAAAAAATATATAAACAAAATAATTTGTATTTATTTAGTAGCAGTTTAATCATAACGCGCCATATGTTATGCACATGCACCCAAGTGCAAGGTGCCAAGTACGCCTAATAAGCGCCAAAAGTGCCTCTACAGCCTCACTGCCCACGCAGATATAATATATGTACTCCCACATGTCACAAAATTAACCTTTCAAGGTGGGAAAGATTGTTGGGATCTATATGTGCCCTAAGGATAGAAAATCAATTTAGAGATTTTCTGTAAATATGACATTTTGATATTAATAAAAAGAGGTTATTCATGTTTAACAAGTTGTGTCCTATTTACTTTCATTTGTTGATTGTATTATTATTTTGAGCAAACATAAAATACTCCTAGGCTGTTGGTAGAATATCGGATTACCATATGTATACGGGATATACATAGAAGACGTGATAATTTGATAACAATCTAAATAAATGGTCCGCAATCGATGGAATAAGATTTGGGGATCTTATTTATGATAAGATTGTAAAGATTGTCTACTTCCTTGGAGGGATGGTTTGTCTCGACCATCGGATTAGTTACGAGTAGAAACTTTGATGTATACCAGTATTGAGGTATGACATTGGACCGGACCTAAGGTGTTAATTGATTCGGTTTAATAATTCCATTTATAAGAATCAATGACGCTTTGATTATCATCATGCATTAATCTTAATCCTAAAATGAATACTTGAGTTCGCATCCATGACTTATGCACTTTGATCCACTATAGGTGAGACACTGATAATTGATGGTCAATATACTTGTGTCTTGGGTGTATGACTTATGGATGGAGAGATTAAGATTCATAGATACGGAATCCATAGCTATATTAACGATAGTACATGTTATCTACTTAAAGGTATTATTCAGGAATTGAAAGATAATATAACAAGATCTTAGCCATCGGTTTACTTTGTATTCTCTGATGGATTACCGATTGTATGGCTTTACAATTGGTGGTTCTTTCATCAGAGAATAATGGAACTTTAAGTTAAAATGATTGAAAAGGTAAAACGAAAAAGTCCTTAATTCAATCATGGATAACATATGGGGATTAAACAAGCGATGAATAAATCATGGAAGAAGCACTACATTAGAGAGCTTTCGTAATACGGTATGTAAATGAGAGTTCAGCTTCAGACTTTTAATGGAATAGTTCTGAAGTTGATAATTGATAAATAATTAATCTGGAATTAATTTTTCACAATTATAGGAGCCTCTTTAAATATTTCCATCGGGTCCCTCTACTAGCTCATATAGTTCCACGAAGCATCTCGGGATTTATTCCTAATGAGATCGGTAAATTAAATGGGAATTTAATAATGTCTATTAAGACATAGTTCTCTCTAACATGCAATCCCGAAAGGATTGGACATGTGAAATTATTGTACACAAATAATGTGATTTGTCAACATATGAGTGGTTGCAAATAAAATAATTATTTGTTAATTATTTTGGTTAATTGAATTTTGGAAATAAGATTGTGTTTGAATTATTTAGTTTTTGAAAACAAAATTTTTCTCTCCTAATTAATGGTGCACGAATTTTTATTGGATGGAGGGAAGAAAATTTTGTTTCAAAATTGTTTAAATATATTCCTAATATTAAATTATTAATTGATTTAAATAATGGAGCATATTTGATAGATTTTCTTTTCTTAAAGAATAGTGCATGGTTTTTGGGTGGAAAGGAAATCTAAAATATTCTATTTATTTAAATTAATAAAATATGGATAATGTTTGTGGAAAATATTTATTTAAATTCAAACAAGAAAATCTTATTTAAATTCAAAGGTCTAAAAGGAGTTTGAATCAAGATAGGATTAGGACTTTTTGACTAGTCTAGATTGTTGATTTAAATTTGAACCACCAATCAATATCCACATGAAGGGGAGCACGAATTTTTTAGTTTCTCCTAGCAAAAAACCGTCCATAAGGTTTAAAGAACCTAGCCCGAAATTTGAATGATCATTTGGTTCAAAAGATTATCCAGAAAAATAATTATTAATTATTTTTCAAGTAGGAGATATTTTTGAAAAAAGATTGGAGTATTATATAAAGGCTAGGGGTTCGTGAAAAACCAACCATTATATCATACTCATAGGTGGACGGTTTTTGGGAGAGAGAAAAAACACCAAAAAACTAGTTTTTCGGTCTTGAGAAAATTCTTCTTTCTTGGGTGTGAGAAAAGAGAGAAATTTTCATTAAATCAAAACTGTGAGGAAGGTTAAGCCAAGTGATATTTTTCATAGAAGGTTAATCGGTTCCTGTTTTGTAGTTTTGAAGAATGTACCCGTCTCGAATTCTCAACGAGATACATCGGAATTGAGAAGGTGTGATCTAGACTTTGGAAGAAGTACCGGTCACTTGGATTCATAGCACGTGTGCCCACACACACTCTGAGACATGGGGACTCGAGAATAGTAGAGAAGACACGTTGGTCAACGTTCTAGCAATTCCGGAATCTGAGTTTCCACTGCTCTGTAACTCCGATATCGGAACCGTGTTTTCCAACAAAGATGTATAAAATATTCTACACTCTAATTCTTTTCCCATGTGGGATCTTTTACTCTAGTTGTCAATACCCAACAATTATACCAAGTTTATATATGAACAAAACCTAACAAAAGGTTCACCGATCTTCACTCTCAGCTCACCGACTTCACCATATCTCTCGATTCTGCATTTCTCTCAACATGTTGGTCAGTACATCAAATTTCTTAGATCGGTTGATAGACCAGTGTGTTTGCCGCATTTGCTGCTTAGATCAGTTGGTAGACCAGCGTGTGTGTGTGTGTGGTTTATTTTGTTGCTTTGGATTAGTTGGTAGATAGACTAGTGTGTTTGCTACAGTATGCGTGTGTGTGTGTGTGTGTTTAGACCATGTGTGTTTGCCGCTTTGGATCGGTTGGTAGATAGACCAGTATGCTGGTGTGTGTGTGTGTGTTTGTGTTATAGGACATGCTGAGCTTTATATACATCATCATACATGCATCACAGCTCTAAACTGTCCCAAACTACTTTCTTCAAAAGATTTAAGAAACTGTTTGATTGAGGAGGTAAAGGAAGAAACAGAGAGAATTTTGAGGAAGGCAAGAATGCGAAAAAGACAGTGCTGTAATATTACAATTACAAATTGAAAGTACAATTCATGGTTCCAACTCTGCAGACTGTTAGAAAAATATAGAGCACATGTATGATTAAGTAATATGTACCATGTTATGTATGTGATGTTTCAAAAGTCCGGTTTAAAAGGTTATGTGTAACCTTTTAATCGGCTTAACAAGTAATGGGTAGGCATGATGAAGTTTACCCATATGAATAAGTTTAATTAAGTTACGAAGAAAAAAAAAATTATTCTGAAATTTTCTGAAAGTTCACGTATTAGAATCTAAGAAGTAAGTTAAGTAAGTAAAGTAACGGCCCACGTTTACGTAGTCGGCCCTACGTAGATGGCCGGGGCGTTACACACTCTTTCTTTCCTTGGGGCTAAATCGGCACTTCTAAAGTCAGATATCTAAATGGGTATATGCTCTCGAGCAAGCACTCCAATCCAACTCTGTAATTCATCTCCTTCCTTCCCTAACGGTTGCCTTTTCGTGTCAAACGATACTTCAATTCGTTCTCCCTTTGTCCTAACCTGGTGGACTCTTCTCATAAGAGTTGCTCTTCGTTTACCATCTTCATCAAGATTGAATCTAGGTGAGTTGGTTCATCGTGGTTTTCCAATTTGAGTTTGCGTTGAGCATTCCTCCTCATGATCTTGCGACATTTTAAATCAATCTAAAGCAACTCCGCACCGAAACATGTTAAATAACAAAAAACCTTGATCATTAAATCATTATAAAATCATGGCACCCAAACACATAAAAAGCAAACGAAAGCATACATTAAATCTCATTAAATCAAGAAGCTAAATAAAAACTTTACTTAACTACGGAAATGACACACAACCTAATCAAAGAGGCATTATATCAAATATGTAATATGCAAACATTTAAGTCACAAAATCAACATGTCTTCCCGGAAAATTCTCAAATCCGGGCCTTACCCAACCAATTTAATTCAATTTAAAACTAATTCTCACTCAAATAGGCATTTTAACGAATACGTAGCACGCAAACATTTAAGTCATATAATCAACTTGTTTTTCCGGAAAATTCCCAACTTCGTGTCTTACCCAACCAATTTAATTCAATTTAATTCAATCTAAAACTAATTCTCACTCAAAAAGGTATTTTAATGAACACATAATATGCAAACATTTAACTAACAAAATCAACACCTTTTTCCCGGAAAATTTCCAAATCCATGCATTACCCAACCAAGTTAAATCAATCCAAAACTAATTCAACCACAATCAACAATCACCGAAAATGTAGGGGACAGATTTTGGCAACTCAACAATCACAAAATCAACATTTTGGATGTAAAGTAACGGATTTTGGATGGAAAATTCACAATCAACAACCGTGTCCAACAAAATCAATATTTTCGACAAAAAATTCTCAAATCCATGCCTTACCCAAGCAACTTACCGGCTTGTCGAGCGTGGGTACGGGCGGAAGGCGAAGTGCGGGCAGCGTGGGCTGCGTGGGCTCGGAAGGCGGATAGGGGGCGTGGGCGCTGAAGGCGGACTGGGGGCATGGGCGAGTGAGGCATGGGGGCATGGTCGGCTTGGGAGGAGTTGGGGCGTGGGGGCTTGGGGGCGTGGGCAGCGTGGGAAGAGTAAGGGCGTGGGCGGCGTGGGCGGCTTGGGGGCGGAGTGGGTGTGGGCGGCGAGGGAGGAGTGGGGGCGTGGGGGCAGAGTGCGGCGTGGGGGCAGAGTGGGCGTGGGCGGCGTGGGAGGAGTGGGGGCGTGGGCGCCGTGGGGGCTTGGAGGCGTCGGCGGTGTGGGGGCAAAATGGGCGTGGGCGGCGAGAGAGGAGTGGGGGCGTGGGGTCGGAGTGGGCGTGGGCGGCGTGGGAGGAGTGGGGGCGTGGGGGCGGAGTGGGCATGAGTGGCGAGAGAGAGAGGGAAAAATGGAGGGTGTAGGCATGGAGGGAGGAAGCGGAGAGAGAGAAATTGGGCGTAGAGGTGGAGGAAGAGAGATTGGGCGTGGTGGCGGAGGGAGTTTTTGAAGATTTTGAGTAGGGAGGGAGCAGATAGAGAGAAATGGAGCGAAGAATGGGCAAACATTTTTGGGTTTTAATATGCGCTCCAAAAAGTTCAATTTTATTCAAAAATTTCAAAATTCCCGCCTTCTAACGTACCACGACGGTTTCTTGGGAAAACTGTCGTGGTATGTTCACATTCCACGACGGTTTCCCACAAAAACCATCGTGGTATGTTTAAAAAAAATTTTAAAAAATTTTTACAATTTTTTGGAAATTTAAAAAAAAAATTTTGGAGATACCACGACGGTTTCCCACAAAAACCGTCGTGGTATGTTTAAAAATAATTTTAAAAAATTTTTACAATTTTTTGGAAATTTTAAAAACAAAATTTGAAGATACCACGACGGTTTTTGGGAAAAACTGTCGTGGTATCTTCAAAAAAAAAAATTTTTTTAATTTCCAAAAAATTGTAAAAAAAAATTTTTAACCCTACCACGTTGGTTTTCCTTAAAAACAGTCGTGGTAGGTGAAAATTTCGAAAAAAATTTTGTTGACGTTATAAATATAATCCCACAGGCGGCCAAACCTGTGTGTTATGCATGCAGCAGCCCAGCATTCCTGCTATTAGTTTTTTTCATACAGATTTGCATGTATAAATAATTTCCATATATTTCACATAGAATGTTCGTACTTAAAAAAATGTATAGAAATTTTTACAACGAAAAAACTTAAAATCAGGCTCCAGATTTTTTCGTTTTCTTTTTTTTTTTGGGTTTCTCAACACGTGTCCACTCGACATCCAAACGAAGCAAGTGTGTAACATCATCATCAAAATCATCATTCTCCTCCACCGGTGGCAAACCCTTTGTGAATGATGGAATGTCGGTGCAATCTTCCATATCTTCTTGGCTATCCCGGATTATTCTTGGCTTCATTGGCACAACTAAAGATAACGGTAAATTGTCGGGATCCGTTGTATAGAATACTTGTACCGCTTGCGACGCCATAATGAAAAAATCATTTTTATATCCCAATCGCCTAAAGTCCACCACAATCACGCCGTCACTATCAATCTTAACATAATTATTGTCAGCCCACTTGCATTTAAAGAATGCTATTCGCAAGCTGCAATAATCAAGTTCCCAAATATCTTCAATGAACCCATAGTAGGTCATGGAACTATATACCGGATTCTTGTCCTTTGCGGATGAAATATGCATAGACTCGGCACGGAGGGTCACACCAATATTCTGTACGGGATGCTTCTCATCTCTTTCCCGAGTGTAGAAGGAGATAAAATACGATGTATATCTTGTGACTATCGATGACGGACCTCTGAATAGCTTCATTAAGTCTTGTGAAACCCCAGCCTTCATATGCAAATCTTTTCTTATCCACTCCCGAAATGTCCGGTTGTGCTCATCTTGAATCCACTTCTCACTTCTTCCTTTTCTTGGATTCGCAGCTCTTAATTCCGCCATATGAACCTTAAAGAAAGGCTCCACTTCCTTAGCATTGTGCAAAATATAGAGAGAAGCTTTTTCCCATTCATCTTGATTTACTAATGAAGGAACGCCCACGGATAGTCCTTTCGACGTCAATAGCATACTCTTTGGCAACCCTATCGGTTCCGCGTTGGACAAATACTCCGAGCAAAATTCAACCGAATCCTCTGCTATGTAGTTTTCCACTATACATCCCTCCGGCCTATTTCGGTTCTTCACATAACCCTTCAAAACCTTCATGTACCGTTCGAAAGGATACATCCACCTCAAATGCACCGGTCTACATAACTTAACTTCTCGAACTAAGTGCACCATTAGATGGATCATTATATCAAAAATGGCTAGTGGGAAATACTTCACAAGCATGCACAATGTCATCACCAACTCCGATTGTAGCGAATCTAGCATCAGTGGATCAATTACCTTCGAGCATATTGAATTGAAAAATGAGCATAACTTCATAATTACATATCTCACATCTTTCGTTAAAACTCCCCGCAATGCAAGAGGTTATAATTATTGCATCAAGATATGACAATCATGTGTTTTCATTCCAATGAGCATCAAATCCTTCATCGACACCAACCTTTTGAAGTTGGAAGAATACCCACTTGGTACTTTCACGGAAGCAAGCCATTCATAAAGCTTTCTCTTTACTTGTCTCGATAATGTGTGCTTGGCCGGAGGTAAGTAAGTTCCATTCGATCTTTTCTTGGGGAGCAAATTTGTTCTAATCTTCATCTCTTTAAGATCCAACCGTGCCTTTTCACCATCTTTAGTCTTATGCGGAATGTCAAGCAACGTGCCCACTATCGATTCACAGACATTTTTCTCAATATACATAACATCTAAGCAATGACGAACGTAAAGTGACTTCCAATATGGAAGTTCATAGAAGATTGACTTCTTCTTCCAAGGTCTACCGACAACTGAAGCCTTACGTTTTCTCTTTCCCAAAACTACTTTCACATCTTTAACCATCTCAAATACATCTTCGCCAGACAAAATCTGAGGAGCGGTTCTTTCTTCGGTATTACCATAAAAAGCCTTATTTTGTTTGCGGTATCAATGATTTTGTGGCAAGAATCTCCTGTGATCAAGATAAACGGTTTTTTTACCATTCTTCAACCGGATGGAAGATGTTTCCTTCATATAAACTGGACAACCTATAGAACTCTTCACAGGATAACCAGATAGGTTGTCAAGTGCAGGAAAGTTATTAATTGACCAAATCAACATGGCACGAAGATTGAACGTATCTTGACGGTAAGAATCTCTAACTTGTAAACCATTTTCCCACAAGCTTTTTAGGTCATCGATTAATGGTGCCAAGTACACGTCAATGTCATTCCCCGGTTGTTGAGGGCCTGAGATCAATAATGTCAACATCAAGAACTTCCGCTTCATGCACAATTCTGGAGGGAGATTGTAGTTGACAAGTATGACTGGCCAGGTACTATGCCGACTACTCATGTTACTATGTGGGTTCATTCCGTCCGTTGACAAACCGAGACGTAAATTCCTTTGTTCTGCACTAAAATCTGGATGATTGTCATCAAAGGTCTTCCATTGTGGTGCGTCAGCCGGATGCCTAAAGTTGCCATCGTCAACACGTTTATCGTGGTGCTATGTCAATTTCTTAGCATGCTCGGCATTACAGAATAAACGATGCAAACGTGGGGCTGGTGGAATGTACCATAACACCTTCACCGGTACTCTTTTTCTACCATTCGATGGCATCTTGCCCTTCTTCCATCTTGACTCGTTACAAACCGGACATTCATCTAAACCTTCATATTCTTTCCGGTAAAGGACGCAATCATTTGGACAAGCATGTATCTTTTCATATTCCATTCCCAAAGTGCTCAACGTCTTCTTCGCCTCGTACATACTAGGTGGCACTTTGTTATCCTCCGGTAGAACATCATTTAGAAATTCTAAAAGAGTCGTGAAACTATATTTCGTCCACCCTCCCGACGCTTTCATATTCCATAATTTAACCAATGCCCCTAATTTCGTATATTTTGTACACCCGACATACAAGGACGTTTCGGCATCATTAATCATTGCCTCAAATAACTCCGGATGGTGCACAAAGTTTTCTTCCAAATCATTTATCATATTGCACATATTATCACCAACGTCTTCCTCAACAATAGGCTCTTCATCTTTAGTACTCGTCGATGTATATTTAATATCAAAAAAATCTTCGCCATGTAAATACCATGTTTGGTAAGAACAAATAATCCCATAAGCACGCAAATACCCTCTAACATCATCAATGGAATGAGATATATGATTACCACAAATTTGACACGGACACGGAATCTTATCATCTTGTATGTGAGCTTTGGCAAATGACAAAAATTCTTCAACACCATCTTCATATGCTTTAGACAATCTATCAAACCATATCTATTTTCTATCCATGATTTACAAATCCTAAATCAAGAAATCAAAGCTTTCGAAGTCAAAGTGTGCATAATTTTAAATTGCATGCATATCATTTTCATTTAGTTATAATTAAACACTGCTACCGGCGCATTAATTAATTGAACAATTAACAAAAAATTCGAATAAACATAAAAACTAAGAGCCGTGGAAAAATAACAATTTGATCATGATAAGTTCGTATATTAAACACCCGGCCCATGGCAGTCTTTAACATATCAAAAGCAATCCCAAAACATACAAAATTAATATAAAATCATAAATAAAAAATACAGATGAAAACAACATTAAGCTAAGTTTGTATGATCATGACTTACAAGAGAGATTGATGATCGATGATAGATGGTGGTGGTTGTGACGCCCCGACTTCCCAAGCCAGGTCGACACCATACATACTAGTTCTTTACTTGAAAATTTGAGACAAATATTTTTTTTTTTTTTTTTTTAAAACATATTCACATAAGTTATTTAGTAGAGAAAAACTTATTATGCAAACATACCATGCTGAAAGTATAATCTCAAGTCTTTAAATTTCATACATACTGCACAACATAATTTACTTTTGAAATATATCTATTTTGACTCAAAAGCGGTTGCGGAAAATTTTACGTAGTGGTATCCCACACCGCCCTTCACCCGCCGCATCGTCCGCATAGCCCACCACTTAAACTGCAGGCTTCTTACCTACAGTATGAATATAAGAGTGAGCTTTCGCCCAGCAAGTATAAACGTAATCTCACAAAATAATTCAAACATCTTAAAATATGCCAATCATCATGTAGCTTATGCATGAGCCATTTATGATTGATTGAAAGTCTTATGCTTCATTATTGACTCAATCTTTAATTTATTATCTTGTCTCAACATGTGGGCCCATAGTGTACGTACCGAAAGCGCGCAGCCTCCAGACAAAGCTAGGGTTTGCAAGGCCCTAACAGTTCTGGGAATTATAACTTGACCCTTCACGATCACGGAAGGTATATGTCACAACTGAATCATGTAGCCTCCACGATCACGGGAGGTTGGTACGACACCTTACTTGATTTATCTTACCATGTGATTTAACATTAGTGAACATGCCTCATGATGTCACTATGTCATATCAAACTTAACACTTGCCATAACATGACATTCTTGAAAACATGGCATTTTTAAAACCATGACATTTTTGTAAACGTGACATTTTTGAAACCATGACATTTTAGAAAACATGGCATAAAATGTAACATGTCATAGCATATCATCGCATAGCATCACATATCATAATACAACATAGCATGTACACTTAAACATATAGTGTAAATAGCATAGCTTAACATAGCATATTTGAAAATAGTATTTACTATTTTCATACTGTAGGTGAGGTTCGATACTTGCCTGATATGCTAGGTTTCTGGTTTTGTTGCTTCAACCCAGATCGCAACTGCAGGTTACTTCCTGCTATTAAAAAGAACATAGGATAAGGATCCTATAAAATGTTGGTAACTTTTCCAACATTCATACACCATCTTAGTTATATGTCCCCTATAAAATATCTTATTTGGTTACAATAAGTAACCTTTAGTGTGATAATCTTGGTCAAACTTGGTCAACCAAAGTCAACATTTTGGTCAACTATGGTCAACCCTCTATGGGTCAAACTTAGGCTTTGGGCTTGGCCCAGTAACTCGGGTATCCTTCCCGGTTACTATCCGTCAACTTCTTGTTACTATACTTTGGCTTTAAAAATCCCAATTTGGAAAATTTGATAACAGTCTTTTGTTTAACTTGAAAATTCGTGGTTTTTAAAGTGTGACTCTATAAAAATCATTAAAGGCTGAAAACTGTCATTGGAACAGTTTTCACAGTCAAAACATTGGTGTTGGTGTAAAAATACAATTTTTTTGCATTGTTTTAGAAAATCCTGTGCAGGAATTTCCTGTTCCCGGCACAGTCTTTTAGAAATCCGTATCAGTTTAAAGATCCATTCCGATTTTGAAAAAGTTGTCTTCACGAAAGTTCTAGCTCTCGAAAAATCCTAAAACTTTCTTGTTTTACGAAAAATTTAATTCGGAATCTAACAGGTTCATATTGCCGTTTGAACTCACCTGGCCGTGCATCAATCCTGGGCACGGTCAGGCTCGGATTTTTGCAAAAACGAAGGCCTTTGGAGCCTTATTTTCAAAAACTGTCCGCGCTGTCCTCTAGGAAAATCTCTTCTCTACAACTTTCATGTTTTACGTTTTTCCCAATTCGGCCTCTAAAGGCCTCAAATTTCACTTTCCAGAAAACTGGCCAGTTTGTACCCGAACTGGCAGTTTTCATTCTTAAATTCGTTTTACGTCTTATTGTCGCAAATCTAACTCAACCGAACACGCGGGAGCCTAGATAGCATACATGCAGCGTTTTCTAACGTCCCACATGAACAATCATGCTACTCAAACGCGCCCATGCGAATCAAAATTAGCATCATACATCAAACATATAAACCCTAGCCATTCCAACAAACACCTAGCATGCAATTTGAAACCACCAAACCAAAACCCTAAGTAAATCAAGCACATACCATAAAATTTCAACCTAGGGCAGAATTGAAAGTGAGCTTATGCTCATTACAAACCATACTTAAAATACATTTAAATTTCCCAATAGAAATTTAAATGAAAAGCTTTGGTGTTTAGGGATTATACCTTACTTTGGACCAAAGTTTTTGGCTTGCTTATTCTTCCCTTTTTCCTCCACCAACAGCCGGCCTCTTTGGTTAAATGGCTCCAAAATTCTCTGCCTTCCTTGCCCTAAAATCCGGTCTCTACAAACACCAAAACCCAGCCAAGAACTTGACTTTGCTCTTCCTTTCTTCTTCCTCCCCACAACCGGCCTTGCCAAGAAAATGGGTCTCAAAATTTTTTTCCAACACTTTGCTTGCTTCCCTCAAGAAAACCGACCACTCCCTTGAGCTTTTTCCCTCTTGGATTTAGGTTTTCTTCCTTCTCTTTTGTCCTCTCAATTTCGGTTTTTGGTGAGGAGAAAAATGGGCATAGTTTAGTTAGGTTTTCTAATTTTTTTGTGAACAAGTGTTCACCTATTTATAGAGGTTGGAGAATTCTTTAAAATTGTAAAATGGTCCTTGAAGAAGCAAGGATTTGCACACCAAGGGTGCATAGGTGGCCGGCCATTCCTTGGAGAACAAGCACATATTACTTTCCAATTTTTCTTTAATCCAAAATGATGTCATAATTTGGTGGTAGAATGATGTCATCATCCTAAGGCCTTGTTTGGCTTTTTCTTCAATATGCTATCCACTTTTATGCTAGCACAGATAAATCTAATACTGTGTTCACTTATACACAGTACAATTCAGTACTGTTTTGCTTGACTGCAGTCCAAAATTTATCTGTGTAAAGTTGGACTGTATAAAAATTTTTCTTTTTATTTAAAGCCATTTGGTCTTTAATATCCTATTTTAGGTACTTGATTTTTTTCTATGGTGGTTTTAAAACTTAATTATACTATCATGCCCGTAAAGACGGTTTCCGCAGCATATTTCCCATACAATTGCACATAAACACATAGTACAAACTTTAGATTTCTTATATACAAGAAAATCATGAGTTCGTGAAAATTTTTGGATATTACAATCTACCCTCCATAAAGAATTTTCGTCCTCGAAAATCAGAACAATTCGGGGTAGCTTTTCTTCATCTCGTCCTCGCATTCCCACGTTGCCTCCTCAATCTCATGATTTCTCCATAGGACCTTAACTAAAGGTATAACCTTGTTCCTTAGCACCTTTTCTTCTCGTGCTAAGATTCGCACCGGTTTTTCCTCATACGTCATATCCTCATGAACCTCAATTGGTTCGTGGTCCAATACATGGGATGGATCCGAGATGTACTTCTTTAGCATCGACACATGAAATACATTATGTACATATGCTAATTCTTGTGGCAAAGCCAACCTATAGGCCACGTTACCAATTCTTTCCAGTATTTCGAATGGCCCTATGTATCGTGGACTTAATTTCCCCTTCTTTCCGAATCTCATAACTCCCTTGAATGGAGCAACTTTAAGAAAAACCAAGTCTCCCACTTGGAATTCTAGAGGCCTTCTGCGTTTGTCGGCATAGCTCTTCTGTCGACTAAATGCAGTTTCCATCCGTCGGCGTATAAGTTTCACAGCCTCAGTGGTTTTTCGAATAAAATCTGTGGACACAAGTTCCTTTTCTCTTGTTTCGTACCAATGGACTGGAGATCTACATCTTCTCCCGTACAGGGCTTCGTAAGGAGCCATTCCAATTGAAGCTTGGAAACTGTTGTTGTACGAGAACTCAATCAAAGGAAGCTTCTTATCCCAAGTTCCTTTGAAATCCATCACACATGCTCGCAACATGTCTTCCAAGGTCTGAATGGTCCTTTCAGATTGTCCGTCTGTTTGAGGATGGAAAGCCGTACTAAAAGTAAGCTTTGTACCCATGGCTTGATGTACACTTCTCCAGAACTTAGAAGTGAAACGACCGTCACGATCGGAGATGATTGCCTTTGGAATCCCATGGTAGCGAACAATCTGTGCAACGTATAGTTCTGCCAGCTGCTCTACTAAAAAGCTAAGCTTGATGGCGATAAAGTGTGCAGATTTCATCAAACGATCAACAATCACCCATATAGCATCATTGCCACTGGGAGTTCGGGGTAGACCAACTACAAAATCCATGGTCACCTGGTCCCATTTCCATTCTGGGATGGAAATTTTCTGTAATTCTCCCCCTGGACGTTGGTGTTCTGCCTTTACCCTTTTACATGTAAGGCATTTACTGACGAATGTAGCAACATCATTCTTCATTCTGGGCCACCAAAAACTTTCCTTCAGGTCCTGGTACATCTTTGTAGCTCCTGGGTGGACGGAATATGGAGTCTCATGGGCCTCCTTCATGATTTGCTCCTTTAACTCGTCTTCGTTAGGGATGCATAATCTATTTTTCCGATAGAGTATGCCCTCATCCGATACGTTAAAGTTCGACTCCTTTCCTTCCAAGACCTCGTTCCTTGTTCTAAGCAGCGAGGCATCTCCTTCTTGTCGCTCCTTCATGCTATCCAAAATGGTAGGTTGGAAGGTTAGGGCAGCTAAACTTCCCGTGATAAGCTCTATTCCAGCTTTTACTAGCTCCTTCTGAAGAGGTTCGATCAATGACTGTATGGACATTAATGAGGAAGACGACTTCCGACTAAGGGCATCGGCTACTTTATTAGCCTTCCCTGGATGGTAACGGATGTCTATGTCATAATCCTTCACCAGTTCGAGCCATCTTCTTTGCCTCATGTTAAGCTCCTTTTGTGTGAAGATATACTTCAAACTCTGATGATCCGTGTAAACTTCACACTTGATACCGTAAAGGTAGTGTCTCCAGATTTTGAGCGCAAATACTACCGCCGCAAGTTCCAAATCATGCGTCGGATAGTTCTTCTCATGATCCTTAAGCTGGCGGGAAGCATAAGCGATCACCTTTCCGTTTTGCATGAGAACGGCTCCCAATCCTATCTTGGAAGCATCGCTGTATATCACGAAGTTTCCTTCCTCCACATTCGGAATTGTAAGAATCGGAGCGCGAGTCAGCCTATTTTTCAGCTCTTGGAAGTGCTCTTCACACTTTGCAGTCCATTCATACTTCTTCCCTTTCCGTGTAAGTGCGGTGAGCGGCGCTGCAATCTTAGCAAATCCTTCGACGAAACGTCGGTAGTAGCCCGTCAAGCCGAGGAAACTACGTACTTCGGTGACGTTTTTCGGAGCTGGCCATTCACTTACTGCTTCAATCTTAGCCGGATCTACAGATATGCCGTCCTTGGAGACCACATGTCCTAAGAAATGGACCTTTTTCCAACCAAAATTCACACTTTGTGAATTTAGCGCAGAGCTGATTTTGCTTTAAAATCCGTAAAGCAATCCTTAAATGCTCTTCATGCTCCTCCTTTGATCTTGAATAAATCAAGATATCATCTATAAAGACGATTACAAACTTATCCAAGTAATCCTTGAATACTCGATTCATCAGGTCCATAAAGGCTGCTGGAGCATTTGTCAGTCCGAATGGCATAACAAGGAACTCGTAGTGTCCATATCGCGTACGAAAGGCTGTCTTAGGAACGTCTCCTTCCCTAATTCGAAGCTGGTGATATCCGGATCGTAGGTCAATCTTCGAAAAAATTGAAGCTCCTCTCAGCTGATCAAACAGATCGTCGATTCGAGGCAAGGGATACTTGTTCTTGATGGTTATCTTGTTCAATTCCCGATAGTCAATGCACATCCTAAGAGTGCCGTCCTTCTTCTTAACGAACAAAACTGGAGCTCCCCATGGCGAGTAGCTTTGACGAATGAATCCTCGATCCAGAAGCTCTTGTAACTGAATCTGCAGTTCTTTAAGTTCGGCAGGCGCCATCCTATAAGGTGCCTTGGATACTGGTGCCGATCCAGGAAGTAACTCAATCTCGAAGGAGATCTCTCGTTCTGGTGGCAGTCCTGGCAACTCTTCAGGAAAAACCTCTATAAATTCCCGGACTATCGGTACTTCTTCCGGCCTGCTCTCGGTCTCTTGCGTCTTGTCCACCATGTTGGCTAGAAATCCCATACATCCTTCTGCCAACAATTTTCTAGCTTTCAGCGCAGAAATGAACATTTTCGACTGTTTTGGAGTCGATCCTCTAAAAATAAACTCCTCGCCTCCACTTGGCTTGAACGTGACAGTACGTCGTGGACAGTTGATTACTGCGTTATACTTCCTCAAGAAATCCATACCCAGGATGACATCGTAGTCGTATAGGTCAATGATGATCAGGTTGACATACATTTCCCTACCACATATAATTATTGGAACATGACGTATCCAATAATCAGATAGCAGAATCTCCCCGGAGGGTAATGCAGTCCTAAATGTTCTTCCGATTCTATCACTTGCTCTACCTAGTTTCTTAGTGAACCTAGGTGATGTGAATGAATGCGTAGCTCCAGAATCAATTAACACGTAGGCATCTTGTTGGGCAAAAGGAAGCTGACCTGTCACCACAGTGGAAGGTCCAGCTTGAACATCTTCCTTTGTATAGGCGTAAATGCGTCCTTGAGGTTCCGGAGCTTCCAGCCTGCCTTGAGAGATTGCAGGTCCCTCGAGCTTCATCTGTGCAGCGTGAAGTTGAGATCCCTGTCCTCTCTGTTGGTTTTGCAGACTCTGGGGATTAAGATTGCAGTTTCTAGCATAGTGGCCTTCCTTGCCACAAAGAAAACAGCGACCGTTTCCAGCACGGCAATCTCCCGGGTGCCTTCTCCCACATTTCTGACAAGTGGGATAACTGTTGCTATCAGGAGTATTCTTTTTCTGGGGAAAATTCTGTTGATTCCCCTGTCCTCCTGCATTCCACTTCCTTTTCTGCTGGTTGTTGCCGTACTGCCTGTTGTTGTTGTTTTGGCCCGAAGGTCCTCCTTGACCCTTCTGTTGTGAGGTCTGGCCTTGCTTGGCCTGATTCTGCTTAGCTTGGGCCTTTTCTTCTCTTTTCTCCTGGAAATACTTAGCCCGTTGCTCCTTGTTCTGTCCTACCCAGTATTCAGCTCGAATTGCCCTGCTGACACATTCAGCAACAGTGAATGGTGGATGGGGGCCACTGCTAATTACCACTGCTAATTCCGGGCGAAACATCCTCATCATTCTTCTTACTTTGTCCCTTTCAGAACTGATGAGGTGAGGGCAGAGACGTGCTAACTGCTCAAACTTTTTGACGGCTTCGGCTACCGATAGATTTCCTTGGCGGAACCTGTCGAACTCGTCTTGTTGAGCCTCCATGACCTCAGTGTTGAAGTATTTTTCCTTAAACTCCTCCACAAAGTCTTCCCAAGTCATCTGAGTCACATCTCGCCGGATTTGAACTGTTTCCCACCAGAGGCGAGCATCTTTTCGTAGCATATAGGATGCACAGAGGACTCTCTCCTGATCATTAAGTCTGAGGAAATTTAGGGCGACCTGGAGGTCAATCAACCAGTTGTCGGCCTCAATTGGGTTTGTAGACCCCTCGAATTCTGGTGCCTTCATGCGCCGAAATCTGTCATAAAGTTCTTCTGGAGCTCGAACCAGAGGTGCTGGTGGTACAGCTACAGGCGCAACAGGTATTTCGGGGGCTATGGGGTTCTCTGGAATCACCGGATCAACATCAGGAATTTCCGGTGCTGCAGGCTGATTCGCATGTGCTTGTGGCATACCAGCATCAGGAGGTCCCTGATTCTGCTGAGCTAACTGAGCTCTAAGCCCCCCTATCTCTTGCTGTTGGGCTAA
Organism: Ficus hirta; assembly: GCA_038430175.1. NCBI lineage: Eukaryota > Viridiplantae > Streptophyta > Magnoliopsida > Rosales > Moraceae > Ficus > Ficus hirta. The sequence goes on along the minus strand of CM076585.1, from coordinate 16,664,410 downwards.
CATCATTTGCCTTAGCTCATTCAGCTGGGCCGCAAGATCAACGTCTTGGGTCGGTATTCTTCTGCGCTTCGGTGGCATGGTTCTGTACGGAAAATAAGGAAATAAGTTTAGCTTCTTGAAATCATGCCTTTTATATAGAATCATAATCTTTATTCCATATAAAAGCATAATATGAACATATCTGAATTCATCATGTTCTTGTTCGTATCTCCTTTACAACAGGAGTTCATAACCATAATATTTTTGGAAAATATAAAACTTTCCCATCATTTCCGTACGTCACCTAGTTGCCACCACCAAGCTAAGGCACCACCCATCGTCATCCCAGTGTCCAACATTTTCCAGCATGGCCGTTGAAGAAAGTTACTTACTACGCACATAAAATCTTAACTAATTTTAATCGTAAGAAAATAACATAACTTACTTGGGCCGTTGCAGAAGCGATGTGAGGCGAAGTGATGTAGGCTGGCAGGATACCGCTCTGATACCAAACTGTGACGCCCCGACTTCCCAAGCCAGGTCGACACCATACATACTAGTTCTTTACTTGAAAATTTGAGACAAATATTTTTTTTTTTTTTTTTTTTAAACATATTCACATAAGTTATTTAGTAGAGAAAAACTTATTATGCAAACATACCATGCTGAAAGTATAATCTCAAGTCTTTAAATTTCATACATACTGCACAACATAATTTACTTTTGAAATATATCTATTTTGACTCAAAAGCGGTTGCGGAAAATTTTACGTAGTGGTATCCCACACCGCCCTTCACCCGCCGCATCGTCCGCATAGCCCACCACTTAAACTGCAGGCTTCTTACCTACAGTATGAATATAAGAGTGAGCTTTCGCCCAGCAAGTATAAACGTAATCTCACAAAATAATTCAAACATCTTAAAATATGCCAATCATCATGTAGCTTATGCATGAGCCATTTATGATTGATTGAAAGTCTTATGCTTCATTATTGACTCAATCTTTAATTTATTATCTTGTCTCAACATGTGGGCCCATAGTGTACGTACCGAAAGCGCGCAGCCTCCAGACAAAGCTAGGGTTTGCAAGGCCCTAACAGTTCTGGGAATTATAACTTGACCCTTCACGATCACGGAAGGTATATGTCACAACTGAATCATGTAGCCTCCACGATCACGGGAGGTTGGTACGACACCTTACTTGATTTATCTTACCATGTGATTTAACATTAGTGAACATGCCTCATGATGTCACTATGTCATATCAAACTTAACACTTGCCATAACATGACATTCTTGAAAACATGGCATTTTTAAAACCATGACATTTTTGTAAACGTGACATTTTTGAAACCATGACATTTTAGAAAACATGGCATAAAATGTAACATGTCATAGCATATCATCGCATAGCATCACATATCATAATACAACATAGCATGTACACTTAAACATATAGTGTAAATAGCATAGCTTAACATAGCATATTTGAAAATAGTATTTACTATTTTCATACTGTAGGTGAGGTTCGATACTTGCCTGATATGCTAGGTTTCTGGTTTTGTTGCTTCAACCCAGATCGCAACTGCAGGTTACTTCCTGCTATTAAAAAGAACATAGGATAAGGATCCTATAAAATGTTGGTAACTTTTCCAACATTCATACACCATCTTAGTTATATGTCCCCTATAAAATATCTTATTTGGTTACAATAAGTAACCTTTAGTGTGATAATCTTGGTCAAACTTGGTCAACCAAAGTCAACATTTTGGTCAACTATGGTCAACCCTCTATGGGTCAAACGTAGGCTTTGGGCTTGGCCCAGTAACTCGGGTATCCTTCCCGGTTACTATCCGTCAACTTCTTGTTACTATACTTTGGCTTTAAAAATCCCAATTTGGAAAATTTGATAACAGTCTTTTGTTTAACTTGAAAATTCGTGGTTTTTAAAGTGTGACTCTATAAAAATCATTAAAGGCTGAAAACTGTCATTGGAACAGTTTTCACAGTCAAAACATTGGTGTTGGTGTAAAAATACAATTTTTTTGCATTGTTTTAGAAAATCCTGTGCAGGAATTTCCTGTTCCCGGCACAGTCTTTTAGAAATCCGTGTCAGTTTAAAGATCCATTCCGATTTTGAAAAAGTTGTCTTCATGAAAGTTGTAGCTCTCGAAAAATCCTAAAACTTTCGTGTTTTACAAAAAATTTAATTCGGAATCTAACAGGTTCATATTGCCGTTTGAACTCACCTGGCCGTGCATCAATCCTGGGCACGGTCAGGCTCGGATTTTTGCAAAAACGAAGGCCTTTGGAGCCTTATTTTCAAAAACTGTTCACGTTGTCCTCTAGGAAAATCTCTTCTCTACAACTTTCATGTTTTACGTTTTTCCCAATTCGGCCTCTAAAGGCCTCAAATTTCACTTTCCAGAAAACTGGCCAGTTTGTACCCGAACTGGCAGTTTTCATTCTTAAATTCGTTTTACGTCTTATTGTCGCAAATCTAACTCAACCGAACACGCGGGAGCCTAGATAGCATACATGCAGCGTTTTCTAACGTCCCACATGAACAATCATGCTACTCAAACGCGCCCATGCAAATCAAAATTAGCATCATACATCAAACATATAAACCCTAGCCATTCCAACAAACACCTAGCATGCAATTTGAAACCACCAAACCAAAACCCTAAGTAAATCAAGCACATACCATAAAATTTCAACCTAGGGCAGAATTGAAAGTGAGCTTATGCTCATTACAAACCATACTTAAAATACATTTAAATTTCCCAATAGAAATTTAAATGAAAAGCTTTGGTGTTTAGGGATTATACCTTACTTTGGACCAAAGTTTTTGGCTTGCTTATTCTTCCCTTTTTCCTCCACCAACAGCCGGCCTCTTTGGTTAAATGGCTCCAAAATTCTCTGCCTTCCTTGCCCTAAAATCCGGTCTCTACAAACACCAAAACCCAGCCAAGAACTTGACTTTGCTCTTCCTTTCTTCTTCCTCCCCACAACCGGCCTTGCCAAGAAAATGGGTCTCAAAATTTTTTTCCAACACTTTGCTTGCTTCCCTCAAGAAAACCGACCACTCCCTTGAGCTTTTTCCCTCTTGGATTTAGGTTTTCTTCCTTCTCTTTTGTCCTCTCAATTTCGGTTTTTGGTGAGGAGAAAAATGGGCATAGTTTAGTTAGGTTTTCTAATTTTTTTGTGAACAAGTGTTCACCTATTTATAGAGGTTGGAGAATTCTTTAAAATTGTAAAATGGTCCTTGAAGAAGCAAGGATTTGCACACCAAGGGTGCATAGGTGGCCGGCCGTTCCTTGGAGAACAAGCACATATTACTTTCCAATTTTTCTTTAATCCAAAATGATGTCATAATTTGGTGGTAGAATGATGTCATCATCCTAAGGCCTTGTTTGGCTTTTTCTTCAATATGCTATCCACTTTTATGCTAGCACAGATAAATCTAATACTGTGTTCACTTATACACAGTACAATTCAGTACTGTTTTGCTTGACTGCAGTCCAAAATTTATCTGTGTAAAGTTGGACTGTATAAAAATTTTTCTTTTTATTTAAAGCCATTTGGTCTTTAATATCCTATTTTAGGTGCTTGATTTTTTTCTATGGTGGTTTTAAAACTTAATTATACTATCATGCCCGTAAAGACGGTTTCCGCAGTATATTTCCCATACAATTGCCCATAAACACATAGTACAAACTTTAGATTTCTTATATACAAGAAAATCATGAGTTCGTGAAAATTTTTGGATATTACAGTGGTGGTGTCACACAATGGTGTACCGACTGTTTTCAGAGTAATCTGGAATGATTTTAATTCACTGTAGCTGCTGTATTGATGTGGAAATATCAAGGGCAAAAATACGGTTATGGGAAAATATATCACGAATTTTCCACGACGGTTTCTAAAAAAACGGTCGTGGAATCTAAAGACCGTCGTGGAAGCTACGACTTCCACGACGGTTTTTAAAGACCGTCGTGGAAGCTTCGGCTTCCACGATGGTTTTCAGAAACTCTGTTCCGCTCCGTGTTTTTGTCGCATTTTCCACGACGGTTTTTTAAAAAACGGTCGTGGAAGCCCCGTCGTGTAATCCACATTTTGTAGTAGTGAATGTTAAAAACTGAAAATATTCTAGTACAATATTCAAAATATTTTTGTAGAGTATGCATTATACTCTACTAGAGTATACCGACGACTGACACCGGTGGTCGGAGCCAGAAACATCTGTCTATCCATGTTAAAAACTAAAAATATTCTAATAGAATATCAAAAATAATAACATATATGTTATTAAAGTAGATTTTTTAAGTAATAGGGGCGATTTACGTAAAACATCTTAGGTTGACATTTGACTTTATAGGTTGACCTTTAACTATAATTATTTTGTGTCATATTACTAAAGTGTCAAAATTTTGTGTTATATTGATAAGGTAGTCTTCAAATTTGTGTTATTTTGATACTTCCTCCTTTAATATCTAACTTCACCTTGAGATGTTAAGTTAAAATCCTCCCATAAAAAAAAAAAAAAAAAAAGAAAAGAGCATGATATCCTTTTTAATTTTCAAAAATATTTAATAATATTTTTTGAAACAGTAAAAAAAAAAAAGAAAAAGAAAAAGAAAAAGAGAGAAGGGATCCATCAACTGGAAATTACAAATAAAACCTTTATATATTATACGATTAGTTGTTAGCCACGTGCTTGGGAAGTAATTGTGTATACTCAATCAATATTTTAAAATTTTGATTATCGTGCTGTTATTTTTTTTACTTTATTTATTAATGTTAGAGATCTTAATCAGTTGTTGACAAACAGTTAGCACAATCAAACATCGTGTAATTATTTTTTTTTTAAGTTAAAAAACTATTAGGATATTTTAACGCTCAAAGTTCAAAAATACGAATAGTAATATTCAAACACTGTACAAACATGTTTACCTATATCTAATCTTATTAGCTCAATATTAGCCTCCACAATAATAGTTCAAAACACTCCAAATGAATAAACTCATTAAAAATTAAAAACAAATATATCAAATTTAAATTAGAACATGTGCACATAATATTACAATAGATAGAACATGTTAAAAAAGGAAATAAACATTAGAAAAATTTTAGATGGGCGAAAGGAAGGAACAATGAAGGCAATTTAAAGAGAAAATGTAAGTTTATATGAGAAAATTATTTTTAAAAAGAATGCAAGTATAAGATATTAAGAAAATAATATTTTAATGATATGAATAAAAAAATATATATATATGTGTTTTAATGAATAATTAAACATATAAATGTTGAAGAATATTTTAATGGACTTTTTTTCTTTGTAAAACAAAAACGACAAATTAGCATAAAAAGAGAGAGATAATAAAGACTAACAAAACATGACTACATAGAGCATTTGAGAAAAGGTGCATTTGAGAAAAGTTATTTTAATATCGAAAAAACATGACTTTAGTGCAACCCATTTAAAAATGTAATATTTTAAACAAAAGCATGTGTATAAAAAAGCACTTTAAATCAAGATATGTGAACGCATAACTACATAGAGCATAGTTAAGAAATGAAAATTTTATTCCAACAGATAAATATAAAACTAATTAAGGGATACTTATACATAACATCCGTTAGAATTAATCGTGATTAATTATGATAAAAACGTGTTTTTGAAAAATTACATTTTGTCGCTTGAACTTTTCTAAAATTACCAAAATGTCCCTAACCGGTCAACCGGACGTCACCACCAGTCGATCGAACGTACCTAGATTTCAGACCGTCAAAGTCTATAGCAGCCTTTCCTCAAAGAACTAAATCGCACCTCTCCATGTCCGACGCCGAAAACCCTCAACTGAGGGAAAGTTTCTATATAAAAACCCCTTTAACCCCCTCTCCCTCACATTTTTCCATTTCCTGTCTCCCCATCTTGCTTACACCCTCTCTCCACCTCTGTTTCTCTCCGTTGAGCACTCTCCCCCTCTTCCACTCTAAAATTTCTTTAGAAAAATACCAACCACAACCCCGGAATCCTATTGTCGAAGGTCAGTCACCTCCCCTAAACCGATTTGGTTTTGATTCTAAACATTTGAATTGGAGTTTTACGACTTATATTTTTGGTTTTAGCCAGTTTTTGGAATTTTGATTTGAAAAATGGATTTTGTTGAATCTTTGAGATTTTTTAGTTGAATCTAGTTATTTTGGCTCTGGGAACTGTTTATTTACTGTCTGGAATATCTAGAAATTGTTTGGAATTGGATTTGAAATTAATTGAAGGTCAGGCTCGAGTTGGGATTCCTCTGTTCCGTGATGATACGGTCAACCAGACAACCCAGGAACAGGATAGGACACTCTGTCCTTTTTCAGTCGACCGGACTTATAGGACTGGTCAACCGGACAGAGGCAGAGAGCCTGCAGGGACTATTTTTAAGTCCAATCAGCCCTGTTTTGGTATTTTAAACTCAAATAATGATGTTTTAAACCCTAATATGTGTTTTCAAAATTTACATGTAAATCGAGAAATATTAATATTTTAATACATTATTATTTTAAGCACATCAATTAAGGCCTATTGATTACGCCCAAATGTGTACAAAAACAAGCGGTCGATTGCAGTACAATTAGGACGGTCGATCCCACGAGGAGGTGATAAAACAAACAAGAAAAGATTAGCGGAACAGAAGCGTTAGAGAAATAAATAAACAAAGAGAGAAGAAGGGGAAGTATTTTTGTGATTTTTAAAACAAATTTAAAGACAACGTAATTTAAAATGGAGTAAATTCAAAAATCAAAAGGTGGTAAAGCATCAAGAATCCCTCACGTGTATTATTTTCCAATTTTAATTTTGATTCAACAAAAGTATTCAAATGAATTGAACTTCTCACGTTAAAACCAAAAAGATTATTATTATAAATTATCTAAAATCGACAATATATCAAATTGACAATATTGCAGTAAAAGATCAACTTATAAAATAATTCTAATTACAAAACATTACATGATAAAATTTATATAGAAAAAGCATGACTGAATCTATATAAAAACTTAGCACATAATATTTTGCATCCAAAGAAAATCAGAAAATGGAGAATAATATTTCATTCAAATATATATGCATTATGAAATCAAACAAACAAAACCTCAATTGGAATACTCAACACATGAGTTCATCTCTAGCTTCACCAAGAGAAATTTAGCCAAACAAGCTCAACATTCTCAAAAACTCTCAAGAAAAATATAAGAAGAGAAGATAGAAAAATGAATATATTTTGGCTCTACACTTAACCAAAATTTGGTTAAAAATACAACAACCTCGCTCTCTTGAGGAACCCTCATTTTATAGCCACTAGAGAGGATATTTCGCCCAACAAATCCACCACACAGGCTGGTTAATCACGTGGAGATTCGCGGTAAACCAGCTGGAAGAAATGGATGGATTTGGGTGCTTGATGGCTGAGAATCCGGGCCTGGGATCACGCGGGCCGGCTGGAGTCACGGGCTGAGGCCACACGCTGGAGTGGAAGGCTTGGATCTCGGGCCTGAGCTGGCTGCTGAAGCTGGAATTACGGGCTGGTGGATTCGGCCCGAAACTCAAGCGGGCTTGGAGTGGTCTGGGGTTGGCTGCCTGGCTGAAAACACGGGCCTGGGATCACGCGGGCCTGAGCTGGAGCTGGAGGCTGAGATCACGCGGGCCTGGCTGGCAGCTGGATTTACGCCCAGGCTTGGATCACGGGCTTGAGCTGGTGCATGTGGAGGAAGCAGCTGGCTGCGCGCGGAAGAAAGGAGAGAAAAAAAAAAAGAAAATAGAAGGAAAAAGAGGAGAAGGAAAGAATAAAATAAATCAAAAATAAATAAAATAATAAATATTTCTAAAGTAAAATATTGTGAATTAAAATTATGGAAATACACATTTAAAACATGAATTATCTAATAAATTATATGAACAAAAATGTGTTTTTGTGCATTTATCACAACTCCCAACCAGCTTATTGCTAGTCTCTAGCAATTCAAGCGCAAGAAAAATCAAGTCAAGCTGAAAATTCAAATCAAAACCTGCAAAATCGTCTAAGCACTCAAACAAAATATCAGCAAGAAATCAGAAAATGCTATCAAAACTACTTCAGTCATTATTCCAGAGTTGTGTGTGTGTGTACCAAACCATATCCTTCTTACCACAGTCCGTAACACAAATAGCATCGAAAAATTCACCAAGAAAAAGTCTCAACTCCATTACCTCACGGGTGTTGGAAATATTTTAGTGTAGAGGTTTTCACTCATGGAGTTGGAAAGAAATCAGTCAACACTCAAATGAGAGAAGGCACTTTAAGGACAAGCTAATAAACAACCATTGATCAAATGATAGGCGAATCAAATATTCGGAACATTACACCACTTATACCATAAACTAGCTTTTGGGATTTCATTCGGATCAAATAGAGAATTTCATAAACAAAGAGCCGCAAAATACAAACAAATAAATATATAGCACTTTTTTTTTTTTCTTTTTTTTTTTTTTTTTTAACAAGAGACATTATGTTTAATAGAACAAATGTAGTAAGGGATTCTTTTGACTGCTATGCAGCACCAGATGAGATTATAACCGAACTACATGAATATTGATGATGAAATGAATGCTCTTGCCTCTTCTTTTTCTCTTTTTTTTTTTTTTTTTTTTTTTTTTTTTTTTGAACAATACGAAAGAATAAGGCTCTATTACAAAAGATCAATTCTATCTAATCAAAAATCATCCCTCAAGCAAAAGTACAAGTTAAGTAGTGGTATTTCAAATAGTGATTTTACCAACTCAAAAAATCAATAAAAGTTCAAAAAGCTGTTTTCTCGACTCTCACAACTCACCAAAAATGAAACACTTAAACTCGAGAATTTTTCTCAACTAAATGTGTTAACAACCATCTTACCACAAGGTTCAGTATGTGCACAAAAGGAACTCTGGAAATCATTTCTTAATAGTCAAGATAACAAAAACTGACTCAAACTAAACATTTTGAGATCACACTTATGTAACTTTGCAAAAATTTTGATCCAAATTCCAAAATGACAAAAATTAAACTTACGCATGAATATGCTTACCACCCCCAACCAAAAATCAGACAGTGTCCTCAATGTCTAAGAATATGTACAAATGTAGAGAGAACAGGGAAAGAGAACACCTGGATGATGACGGTGGGAACATAGGTGAGCTACCTGATCTGATGCTCCAAAACACACAAAGAAATCACATAAAGCAAACCGAAAATAAAGCACACAAAACACACGAAAATAAAAGAAACAAAAATATGATACAAAAAGGGTTGGAAGCAAACTACTTATAAACCGGGGCTTCAAGAATGATTTCTTCAGCCTGGCTCACTCGTTCAATGTAATGCTTCAGTCTCTGACCATTGACTCTGAAAATCCTCCTATCGCTTGGGTCTTCGACCTCAACAGCACCATTAGGAAATACTTGTTTCACCACAAATGGACCAGTCCACCGCGACCTTAACTTACCTGGGTGGAGATGCAGACGGGAGTCATAGAGGTGCACCCTCTGATTTGGCTCGAAATTCTTCCTCAAAATCTGCTTGTCATGAGCCACCTTCATTCTAGCCTTGTAAATCTTGGAGTTATTATATGCATCATTTCTTAACTCCTCAATTTCCGACAGCTGGAGCTTGCGATGTATACCTGCAGTACTGAGATCAAAGTTAAGGGCTTTGATAGCCCAATAAGCCTTATGTTCAAGTTCTACAGGTAAATGACAGGCTTTTCCAAAGACAAGCCTATAAGGAGACATCCCAAGGGTGGTTTTGTAAGCAGTGCGATATGCCCAAAGTGCATCGGAAAGGCGCAAAGACCAATCCTTGCGGTCGGGGTTTACAGTCTTCTCCAAGATTTGCTTGATCTCTCGGTTTGCCAACTCAGCTTGGCCGTTCGTTTGTGGATGATAAGCAGTTGAAACTTTGTGGATCACACCGTATTTGCGCATCAGAGCCTCGAAAGAACGATTGCAAAAGTGTGTGCCTTGATCACTGATGATAGCGCGGGGCGTACCAAACCGAGATAATACATTTTCTTTCAAGAACTTCACAACTGTTGCATTATCATTGGTTCGACACGGCACGGCTTCTACCCATTTAGAAACGTAATCCACAGCAAGGAGAATGTAAAGATAACCGAAAGAAGATGGAAATGGTCCCATAAAATCTATCCCCCAACAATCGAATATTTCTATCACAATAATTGGGTTCAAGGGCATCATATGACGACGGGACAAAGTACCTAACTTTTGGCACCTCAGACAAGAACGACAAAACTCATTAGTGTCCTTGAACAAAGTGGGCCAATGAAGGCCACATTGCAAGATTTTTGCAGCAGTCTTCTTCACAGAAAAATGACCACCACATGCATCGTTATGGCAAAAGTTTATAACACTATGAATTTCATCGTCAGGAATGCATCGCCTCATGATCTGGTCGGGGCAGTATTTGTAAAGGTATGGGTCATCCCAATAGAAATTACGCACCTCGACTAAAAATTTGTGCTTATCTTGAGCACTCCAATCAGCAGGAAGTTCACCGGTCACCAAGTAGTTGACGATGTGAGCGTACCATGGTAGCTTAGTGACAGCGAACAGATGTTCGTCGGGGAAATCATCTCGGATAGCAGGACCGTCAGCGGGGTCACTAAATTCGAGTCGAGAAAGATGGTCCGCTACAACGTTTTCGACTCCTTTCTTATCCTTGATTGTGATGTCAAATTCCTGCAGTAAGAGGATCCACCTAATCAATCGCGCCTTGGCATCCTTTTTGGAAAGGAGATACTTAAGGGCTGCATGATCTGTGAAGATGGTGATGGGTGAACCAATCAGATATGCACGGAACTTGTCAAGTGCAAACACAACAGTGAGCAACTCTTTCTCAGTGGTTGAGTAGTTCAATTGAGCACTATTCAGAGTGCGGCTTGCGTAATACACTACAAAGGATTTCCCCTCTCTTCTTTGACCAAGGACTGCCCCAACAGCATGGTTACTTGCGTCACACATAATCTCGAATGGTAAGCTCCAATCCGGTGACTGAATGATGGGGACAGAAGTCAACTTTACCACAAGTGTTCGGAAGGCATCCTCACACTCTTGTGTCCACTCAAAAATGACATCTTTGGCTAGGAGATTACATAACGGACGAGAAATCGCAGAAAAGTTTTGTATGAACCTCCTATAGAAACCAGCATGCCCGAGAAATGACCGAACTTCTTTTACTGACTTGGGGGTAGGCAATTTAGAGATAAGTTCAATCTTAGACTGATCGACTTCAATCCCTTTCTCAGAAACAATATGCCCCAAGACTATGCCAGATGGTACCATGAAGTGGCACTTCTCCCAGTTGAGCACAAGACCTTTCTGTTCACATCTTGTAAGAACAGCTTCCAAGTTGAGAAGGCACGAGTCAAAGGAATCGCCGAAAATGGTCAAGTCATCCATGAACACTTCCATACATTTCTCGACCATGTCGCTGAAAATGCTCATCATGCACCTCTGAAAAGTGGCCGGTGCGTTACACAGTCCGAATGGCATACGCCGGAAGGCATAAGTACCAAAAGGACAGGTAAAAGTAGTCTTATCTTGGTCCTCTAATGCAATCTCGATCTGGTAATATCCGGAGTAGCCATCAAGAAAACAGTAGAAAGGATGCTCAGCCACACGTTCTAGGATTTGGTCGATGAACGGAAGCGGAAAATGATCCTTGCGGGTGGCGGCGTTCAGCTTTCGGTAGTCGATGCACATGCGCCAACCCGTAATAGTCCTTGTGGGGACCAGAGCCCCTTTCTCGTTCTGCACCACTGTCACTCCCGATTTCTTGGGCACTACCTGAGTTGGACTGACCCATTTGCTATCAGCGATTGGATAGATGATACCTGCATCCAAAAGCTTCACGACCTCATTCTTCACAACTTCTTTCATCGTTGGATTCAATCTCCTTTGGGGATCCCTTCGTGGAATAGCTCCGTCTTCCAATTTGATGTGATGGGAACAAATTAAGGGGCTAATACCCTTAATATCAGCAATCGTCCAACCTAATGCAGCCTTGTGCTCTCGTAGCATGTCGACTAACCGCTGCTCTTGTGAAGCGTCAAGTTTAGATGAAATGATAACAGGAAAGGTATCACCAGCTCCCAGGAAGACATGTTTCAGACCCTCAGGCAATTGCGCCAGCTTAAGTGTTGGGATCTCTTCGGTGGATGGTTTTGGCTTTTCTTTCTCTCGAGGAAGCTCTTCAAAACGTGGTTGCCAAAACCTGGTTCCTCTGCCTTGTGAGTCTTTATAGGTAGTAGCGTTGTTGGCCAACTCACAAGGACTGGAACTCTCAGAATCAAAATTGTGGAGGAGATCATCAAGATTATCGGAATCGCTTTGCAGTTGAACCTCCTCCGAGACGAGTGTGTCGATCAGAAATGTTTGGTGACACTCGTCATCATCGTGTGGCTGCTTCGCAATGTGGAAAACATTTACCTCCAAGGTCATGTTCCCGAAAGATATCTTCATGAGACCATTCCTACAGTTAATCAAAGCATTGGCTGTAGCAAGGAAAGGTCTACCGAGGATGATGGGAATCTTGGATTCCATGTTCACCACAGATTGGGTATCTAGGACAAGGAAATCAACGGGGTAATAAAATTTCTCAACTTGAACCAAAACATCCTCAACTATACCCCGAGGCTTCTTGATCGAACGATCGGCCAGTTGCAAAACCACAGATGTGGGCTTAATCTCTCCTAGACCAAGTTGCGAGTAGATAGAGTAAGGCATGAGATTTACACTCGCTCCAAGGTCGAGCAAAGCTTGGCCGAATTCCTGAGTCCCAATTTGGCACGAGATGGTGGGACAACCAGGATCTTTGTACTTGGGCGGCGTCTTCTGCTCGATCACCGCACTTACTTGTTCCGTCAAGAAGGCGGTCTTCTTAACGTGGTGCTTTCTTTTTACGGTGCACAGATCCTTGATGACTTTGGCATAAGCCGGCACTTGTTTGATCACATGAAGCAAAGGAAGATTAATCTTCACTTGAGTCAAATGCTCTAGGATCTCACTTTGACTATCCAGCACTTTCCCAGCAGGTCGCAGAGCTTGGGGGAAAGGCACCCTTACTGGAAGTTCAGTTGGCTCATCTTTCTTGGGGGCGACTTCTTGACTACTTGAAGTGACAGTAGTTCTTGATGGTTCATCCAAAATCTTGCCACTACGAGTGGTGATGGCATTGACCTCCTTGATGTTTCGCCCTTCAGAGTTGGAGGTTTGTGCCATGTGTTGCCCTGTGGGATTGGATTGAGCTTGAGAAGGAAATTTTCCTCGTTCTTGAACAGCCAATGCACCAGTCAGCTTTGTGATCTAGCTCTTCATCTCTTTACTTTCTTCCACCATTTGCGTGAAAAGTGATTCGAACTTTTGGTTCATCCTAGTCTGTGCCTCCATGAAAGATTGCAAGGTATTCTCGAGAGAATTCCTTGGCGGTTGTGCATGATACTGAGGTGCAGAATTTGCCTTTGGTGGTTGTGGTTGTTGCTCCGTTCTCCATTGTCCACTTGATGGTTGTGTTTGATTGGAATCTCTCCAACTGAAGTTTGGATGGTTCCTCCAGCCAGGATTGTACGTGTTAGAGAAAGGCTTGTTGTATGCCCCTAAGGCATTACATTGCTCCTCGTAACTCCCTCTCATTTCACTATAAACAAGGCAATCCTTAGCTAAATGTTCCAAACCTCCACAAACGAAGCATGGCTCTTGTGACTCTGCCCTTGCGACCATGTGGATTCCTCTACCTTCCTTGGTTTTGAGGGCCTCAATCTGTCGTGTCAACGACTCAACTTGGGCCTTGAGGTTATCCTCTTCCCTTAGTTGGTAGACTCCAGCAGGTCGGGCTCGACTAGTGCTGTCAATAGCACTTGGTCCAGTCCATGTGTGGGCTTTCTCGGCTAGTTCGTTGAGATACTCGAAAGCCTCTTCGGGATCCTTCTGGAGAAACTCACCATTGCACATCATCTCCACAAATTGACGCTCTCGGATTGTGAGTCCTTCGTAGAAATAACTGACGAGGCGCCAACTCTCATAACCATGGTGGGGACATTGATTCAACAAATCTTTAAACCGCTCCCAGACTTGATAAAGAGTTTCGTTGTCCTTCTGAGTAAAGGTCGAGATCTGTCGTTTAAGACCATTAGTCTTATGGTGTGGGAAATATTTGTTGAAAAATGCAGTTGTCATCTCTTCCCACGTTCCAATAGACCTAGGTCGCAAAGAGTACAACCAGCTTTTGGCTTTGTCCTTCAGAGAGAAGGGGAAAAATTTTAATCACACAGAATCTGCAGCCTCAGCTCGGTTGTGGAAAGTGGCCACCACCTCTTCAAACTCCCGAATATGCACATACGGATTCTCGTTCTCTAACCCGTGAAAGGTTGGCAAGAGTTGGATCATGCCTGGCTTGAAATCCAAATTCGGCATATTGGGGGGGAACATTATGCATGACGGTGTGGCAGTACGCGTGGGGTGAAGGTAGTCGTTCAACGTCTTTTGCTGGACCTCCTCGTGTTGAGCCATCGCAAATGGATTTGGAATTGCTAAAGCGTTTGGAGATGGAGGAATGCTAGACGTAGAAGAAGAAACTTCACTAGGGTCTTCAGGTTTTCTTGCGAATCTCCCTAGTTCGTTTCTATAACGATTCATTCACCTTGAGCGTTTTTTTTATTTTTTTTATTTTTTTATTTTTTTATTTTTTTATTTTTGAACAAAGAAAACTTTTACAAAAACAACAATAGTGTAAAACCGCGAATCGCAATCCCTAAGAGTGCTCCCAGGAAAGATTGGTGGGGCGAGGCCTCCTTAAAAACCAATCTCCTAGACAGAACTCCCTTAGTTCGTACTTTCCAACGTTTCCACACAATTGCTTGCAAAATTTATTAAATTTTTATGGCGTATTTTATGAAATATTAGATGTTAGATATTAGTATCCTAAGATAATGCTATTCTAAAACCTAAGGTTACACAAATTATGAGACCTAAATTATTAACACTAAATTAGTAACCTAAACAATTAAAACCTAAAATTTACTACAGGTTATGAATGGAAAATTAATTAGACAATTCTAAACAATAAAGAAAAAAAAAATGATAAACAAAACTGAAAGTGTGAAATTAAAGTCCTAAAATATAAAACCTACGAATAATAACAACAAGGAAGTAATTAAATCTATTAACTGAAATAGAAAGAACAAAAGCTATATTTTCAAAACAAAACTAATATTCAAAACAGATGAAACTAAAAAAAAAATAAAATAAAATAAAAGTGTTGCAAAATTAAAAACAATGAACAGTTTTTTTTTTATTATTATTTTTTTATACGTAAAAAGAATTAAAAAAAAATGGAAACTAATGAAAACACTAACAGTATTTTTTTTTTTTTTAATTTTAAATAAAGAGAAACAAAACGGCAAAATAAATAATCGTAATCTAAATCTGAAAAAAAAAAAAAAAAAAAAAAAAAAGACAGACAACAATTCAAACTTACTGGAAAAAAAAAAATAAAATAAAATAAAATAAAATAAATAAAAATAAATATATATACGCAGACACTAATACAACCTAATCTATAAAGAAAAACGTAACCAACGCAAACTGACTAATAACCAAAAGAACCAGTGAACTATACAAACTTAAACACAAATTTTTTTTTTTTTCGGCTTAAAGAAAAAAAAAAAATTATAATTTAAACGTAAAAATAATAAAGAAAAATAAAATAAAATTACTTACCTCTTGGCAAAATATCTACTGATCAATCTTGCTTCTTGACACCTCCCCGGCAACGGCGCCAAAATTTGATTACGCCCAAATGTGTACAAAAACAAGCGGTCGATTGCAGTACAATTAGGACGGTCGATCCCACGAGGAGGTGATAAAACAAACAAGAAAAGATTAGCGGAACAGAAGCGTTAGAGAAATAAATAAACAAAGAGAGAAGAAGGGGAAGTATTTTTGTGATTTTTAAAATAAATTTAAAGACAACGTAATTTAAAATGGAGTAAATTCAAAAATCAAAAGGTGGTAAAGCATCAAGAATCCCTCACGTGTATTGTTTTCCAATTTTAATTTTGATTCAACAAAAGTATTCAAATGAATTGAACTTCTCACGTTAAAACCAAAAAGATTATTATTATAAATTATCTAAAATCGACAATATATCAAATTGACAATATTGCAGTAAAAGATCAACTTATAAAATAATTCTAATTACAAAACATTACATGATAAAATTTATATAGAAAAAGCATGACTGAATCTATATAAAAACTTAGCACATAATATTTTGCATCCAAAGAAAATCAGAAAATGGAGAATAATATTTCATTCAAATATATATGCATTATGAAATCAAACAAACAAAACCTCAATTGGAATACTCAACACATGAGTTCATCTCTAGCTTTACCAAGAGAAATTTAGCCAAACAAGCTCAACATTCTCAAAAACTCTCAAGAAAAATATGAGAAGAGAAGATAGAAAAATGAATATATTTTGGCTCTACACTTAACCAAAATTTGGTTAAAAATACAACAACCTCGCTCTCTTGAGGAACCCTCATTTTATAGCCACTAGAGAGGATATTTCGCCCAACAAATCCACCACACAGGCTGGTTAATCACGTGGAGATTCGCGGTAAACCAGCTGGAAGAAATGGATGGATTTGGGTGCTTGATGGCTGAGAATCCGGGCCTAGGATCACGCGGGCCGGCTGGAGTCACGGGCTGAGGCCACACGCTGGAGTGGAAGGCTTGGATCTCGGGCCTGAGCTGGCTGCTGAAGCTGGAATTACGGGCTGGCAGTCCTGGGCTGGTGGATTCGGCCCGAAACTCAAGTGGGCTTGGAGTGGTCTGGGGTTGGCTGCCTGGTTGAAAACACGGGCCTGGGATCACGCGGGCCTGAGCTGGAGCTGGAGGCTGAGATCACGCGGGCCTGGCTGGCAGCTGGATTTACGCCCGGGCTTGGATCACGGGCTTGAGCTGGTGCATGTGGAGGAAGCAGCTGGCTGCGCGCGGAAGAAAGGAGAGAAAAAAAAAAAAGAAAATAGAAGGAAAAAGAGGAGAAGGAAAGAATAAAATAAATCAAAAATAAATAAAATAATAAATATTTCTAAAGTAAAATATTGTGAATTAAAATTATGGAAATACACATTTAAAACATGAATTATCTAATAAATTATATGAACAAAAATGTGTTTTTGTGCATTTATCACCTATGTTTAGTATAATTAAGGTTTGAGTTATGATGGATACTTAGGTTATCTGTGTGATTTGATTTAAGGTTTCGGTGACAGAAACGAAGTGCTTCGGTATACGTGAAGTTATTAGTAGATTTATTTTGCCAAAGAGGTAGGATACCCAAACCTGTTTTTATGAATGTTGCTTTATAAATTACTCGCTTTAAAATCATTTAAAAAAATTATTTATAAAATGTTTTTAAATGAAGAGTATCTATATGTATCAAAAATTTTGGGTCAAAAGTATATATATGTTTTTGAGAGACTCAAATGAGATGCTTTGAGACTTAGCTTGTCATATCCAAATGCGTTAAATGAAATTTCAAACACTGTCCGATTAGATATAAGCAGTTGATAGATTTGCTTGTAAAGCCTTGTTCAGATACTGAGATAGTGTCTTGTTACCGATCGGTTGTTGTTAGGCTAACACGAGTAAGTCTATTTATGTTCAGTGAATTACATTATTGTATTTATTTAGTTATGCATTTTTAATGTAAGCCTTGTTCATTTTTGTTATATCCCAGCCTAACCATTTTCAAACTAGTTATGTTAAATGAGTCGACTATATCCTACTGAGCCAGTAGCTCATGTTTTATTATTTTTTATCTCCCACCCCCTCCCCCCCCCCCCCCCCCCCAAACACCCCAAGAAGGTGCTAGGAGTAGCGTCAAGTAGTCGGTGTGACATCAAGACCACTACTGTTTAGTGGTGATTTATCTATACTTTTATTTTTAATCATTTAATTTTCCAAGACAAGTAAACTTAATTCTCTCTCTGGACTGGGTTTTGGATGTAAGTACTTTTATTTCCTGTTTTCTTTTTTGTTTGTGTGATGATACCGAAAGTTGAATTTTCAAAACATGTTTCCATGTAAAAAGCTTAGTATTTCGGGACATCCACTGTTTTAATTTAAAAAAGCTACTTGACGATTTTCATTAAAAATAAAATTGGTAGACATTAGGACAAAATATTATCTGGCCTAATACTCTAATACGTTTTCTAAGAATGGCTAAAATGGGAATTTTATTTAAAGTGTGGATGAATTTTGAAATATTATGTATTTTATTTATTGATGATTTTAATTATGAAATTATCTTTCATTAAACCCCTTCATGTCACCGTACCCGGTTTTCGGTTCGTGAAGTTATAAGAAAGAAAAAGATTATGTAAAAAAATAATAAAAGATGCTTAAGTAAGGACATACAAAAAAATATATAAGAAAGAGTTAAAATAAAAACTAAATATAGCATACTTAAGAAAAAAATTGATGAATGTTGATGCCTGAAATTTGACAAGGTTCCGGCCTAACCCACACCTTAGAATGTGGGTCTCCACGCTTCGGTGATCTTTGAGTGGGCTGTGGATTGGAAGGTCAAGGAATATAAATGGGCCCATTTATCCAGTCCAATTAGACTTTTTGCCGACTTTGAAGGCATTGAGTCTATGAGGAATTTGTTGAAAAAACGGATCCGATATCAGAGTTACGGCGCAGCAGAAGTTTTAAAAATTTTATGCCGATTCAGAAATGAAACTCATGATATATATAATAATAAATTAAATACATGATCAAACGTACCTTGTTTCTCAGATTTTGGAATTGCTAGAGCGTCGACCAACGTATCTTCTCTACTATTCTCGAGTCCCTACGTCTCAAAGTGTGTGTGAGCACACGTGCTATGAATCCAAGCGACCGGTAATTCTTCCGAAGTCTAGATCCCAATTTCTCAATCCCGATGTACCTCGTTAAGAATTTGATCCGGGTTCATTCTTCAAAACTACAAAACAGAAACTGGTTAACCTTCTATGAAAAATATCACTCGGCTTAACCTTCCTTACGGTTTTGATTCAATGAAAATTTCTCTCTTTTTCTCACACCCAAGAAGGACGAATTTTCTCAAGCACAAAAAACTAGTTTTTGGTGTTTTTTCTCTCTCCCAAAAACCGTCCACCTATTTGAGTGTATGATGATAGTTCGCCTTTTTCAAGAAACCCTAGACTTTATATAATACTCCAATCCTTTTTCAAAAATATTTCCTAGTTGAAAAATAATTAATAATTATTTTTCTGGATAATCTTGTGAACCAAAGGATTATTCAAATTTCGGGCTAGGTTCTTTAAACCTTATGGACGTTTTTTGCAAGGAGAAGGCTCAAAAAATTCATGCTCCACCTAATGTGGAGATTGATTAGTGGTTCAAATTTAAATCAAGAATCTAGACTAGTCAAAAAGTCCTAATCCTATCTAGATTCAAACTCCTTTTAAACCATTTGAATTTAAATAAGATTTTCTTATTTGAATTTAAATAAATATTTTCCACAAACATTATCTATATTTAATTAATTTAAATAAATGGAATATTTTAGATTTCTTTTCCACCAAAAAAAAAAAATTTGTGCACCATTCTTTAAGAAAAGAAAATCTATCAAATAAGCTCAATTATTTAAATCAATTAATAATTTAATGTTTGTAATATATTTAAACAATTTTAAAACAAAATCTTCTTCCCTCCATCCATTAAAAAACCGTGCATTATTAATTAGGAGAGAAAAATTTTGTTTTCAAAAATTAAATAATTCAAACACAATCTTATTTCCAAAATTCAATTAACCAAAATAACTAACAAATAATTATTTTATTTACAACCAATCATATGTTGACAAATCACATTATTTATCTACATTAATTTCACATGTCCAATCCTTTACCATGTCTCAATAGACAATTTTAAATTCCCATTTTATTTTTCGATCTCATTAGGAACAAATCCCGAGATGTTTCGTGGAACTATATGAGTTAGTAGAGGGACCCGATGGAAATATATAAAGAGGCTCATATAATTGTGAAAAATTAATCCTGGATTAATTATTCATCAATTATCAACTTCAGGACTATTCCACAAAAACGCTGAAGCTGAACTCC
Organism: Ficus hirta; assembly: GCA_038430175.1. Taxonomy (NCBI): domain Eukaryota; kingdom Viridiplantae; phylum Streptophyta; class Magnoliopsida; order Rosales; family Moraceae; genus Ficus; species Ficus hirta. The sequence goes on along the minus strand of CM076585.1, from coordinate 16,644,204 downwards.
CGTTTACATACTGTATTATGAAAGCTCTCTAACGCAGTGCTTCTTCCATGATTTATTCATCGCTTGCTTAATCCCCATATGTTATCCATGATTGAATTAAGGACATTTTCCATTTTACCTTTTCAGTCATTTTAACTTAAAGTTCCATTATTCTCTATTGAAAGAACCACCAATTGTAAAGCCATATAATCGGTAAACCATCAGAGAACACAAAGTAAACCAATGGCCAAGATCTTGTTATAATATCTTTCAATTCCCGAATAATACCTTTGAATAGAAAACATGTACTATTATTAAGATAGCTATGGATTCCGTATCTATGAATCTTGATTTCTCCATCCATAAGTCATACACCCAAAACACAAGTACATTGACCATCAATTATCAGTGTCTCACCTATGGTGGATAAAAGTGCATAAGTCATGGATGCGAACTCAAGTATTCATTTCAGGATTAAGATTAATGCAGAATGATAATTAAAGCGTCATTGATTCTTATAAACGGAATTATTAAACCGAATCAATTAACACCTTAGGTCCGGTCCAATGTCATACCTCAATACTGGTATACATTAAAGTTTCTACTCGGAACCTATCCAATGGTCAAGACAAACCATCCCTCCAAGGAAGTAGACAACCTTTACAATCTTATTATGAATAAGATTCCCAAATCTTATTCCATCGATTGTGGACCATTTATTTAGACTGTTATCAAATTACCATGTCTTCTATGTATACCCCATATACATATGGTAATACGATATATTATCAACAGCCTAGGAGTTTTTTATGTTTGCTCAAAATAATCATACAATCAATAAATGAAAGTAAATAGGACACAACTTATTAAACATGAATAACCTCTTTTTATTAATATCAAAATGTCATATTTACAGAAAATCTCTAGAATTGATTTTCTATCCTTAGGGTACATTTAATTCCCAACAGAATTAGAATAATATGGATTATGGAGAACCTTAAAAATACCCCAAAATATTTAACTTAATTCCATTAGTCCAAATAAAGCTTAAATAAGCCCATTAAACTCTATATAAGCCTAAGGAATATTCCTATAATATTCTCCTCTTTTCTCTCTAAAGAGGAGTTTAATAATATGTTGCTTAGATATTAGATGTTCACTATTTAGGAAAGTCTTTCCCTGCTGTAAACGTTCTTCACCTTCAAAACACCTAAACACGTCCACCCAATGCAGCAGAATAGCCACCTAGCTACCTTCTTAGGTGTCTCTTACTAAGACAATCTACTTTGACCATGTTCAATTGGTCTGTGGAAAAGTTCTCCCGCTTCTGGAGCTTCCTATATCTGGAAAACTAAGCAACTATGGCAAAATGACTCCCCAACTATGAGCTTCAGAGAAAAACTCTTTCAACCAAACTAGAAGCTCTTAGTTATCATCAAACTCATCTCTAGCCTATAAATACTCCACTATTTGCACCACAAAACACATCATCAAATCATCAAAAGTCTATCAGACACTTTCAATACCATTCATTCCTACTCTAGAACATACCACCTTCAGCATCTTAAAAACTATTAGAAACCTTATGCCTCACATTTCATTTATCATTCACGGCCAAAAGGGAAGACCCTCTCTAACTAGATCATTCCAGTGACAAAGGAACACCTAAAGTACAGAACCACCTTTAGGCACTTTACATTTCAGATCTGACTTGCTACTTATAACAAGACCACATATCCAAACCCTCATACTAAGCATCAAACAAGCCTTCCATTCACCAAAAACATCTCTCCATAAACTATTCACGTTCTTCTCCCACACCAAATGTTCAGATCAAGATCTCCTTCATTGAGAAGTCTTCATCCATACGGGCCTAGAATCGCAACGGGTGTCACCCTCAGAACCATCTTCCTTGGGGTCATCCGGATTTAGCTTGTCATACCTACTGATTGTTCGGGTATTCGACCTCCTGATGTAGCTCACAGTACCACCGGCGACACATTCCATCGACGTCAACTAGACACCAACTGGACCAACCAAAGGAGGCCACGAACATCCACCTTCCATGTCAGCATCACCACCATAAAAAAGCCCCATCAATGAACCATGTCAAATGAAATAAAAACCAAATAGGTGTACAATTGAGAAAGAAGTTTGTTGATACATTTTTTTTTACAAGGCCCTCTCCTAAGGCCCAAGCCCAATACTCGTATCGCATGATATGAATGGGCTTTTTTTGTGGACCCAAGCCATGCTCAGAGAACTCACGTGGTTCGTGGTTTGGTGGGCCATGAGTAATCAAATAGGCCCATTCATCCTTATCAAAGTTGGTTTTTGATCCCACTTGGAGAGTTTCAAATTAGCTTGTCAAGATAAATGGGTGATGGAGAAATAGTCAAGAAAACCCGTTCTCTTACCTTAGGTAGACCAAAGTATTTATATCCACCATAAGTGATAGCCCAAAAAGCCAATATTTTATCTATTGTGATTCAAAAGTTTGGTTCTAGAACTTCCTACAACTAAGTCAGCCACTCCAGAGACCAAGATATTCTTTGACCAGTCTCCAGAGCAGTTCTAAGTCTAACTCCGAAGATCAGATGTTTCTCCATATTTGCTCAAGCTGCTTGCTTTGGACCAATCCTTGGTAAGCCACCCACTCTAGAGACAGAAAAGCTGCCTGTAAAAGCTTCCAGGCTTCTGAAAAGCACTGTAACTTTGACCACCTAGTTATCATCACTTCCTATTTTTAGTGTTCCTTGAAGCCAAATGATTACTCTATAAAAATTGAATTATTTTTCCCCTTTTACACATCAAATTTGGCTATGTTATTGAGCATTTTACTTTATTTTATGTTAATTTAAGTTAATTTAGCTTAATTTTAATTTTAGATTAGTTTATTTTGATTTGTGTAATTTATTTTAATTTCATCTAAATAGTCTGATATTACTTTTAATATGTTGTTACAAATTTACCCCTCTAAATAATTGATTTTATCATTTGTGTAATTTAATTAGGCGAAATTGGGGCAAAATTTCTATTCAAAAGTTAAAAAGTGGATTATAATTTCAAATTAATCAGGAACCAGGCGAAACCATTCGCCTCCAGAGTCGTCGGATCCCACCCAAGATCTCCCTAGTGCCCATGTTAGCTTCACGCACGACATGGGCGCATCTCCATCAGATCCGCGCAGGCCTACCTCCTCAGCCTTGCCAGATCCGCTAAGCGCCTGCCCATTGAGTTTCCCGTGAGCTTGCCTTGCTCACCCAGCTAGCCTTCGACACACGTTCCAGTAGGCCCCATCTGCTGTCTTGCTTTCCAACTGACCATTCCCTCTCCGACACGTGTCGCTAGAGCACTAGAAACCGCTGGTGCACTGCAGCTGAAGCTAACGGAAAGAAAGAAAGGAAAAAGGAGGAAAAGAGGGGCTTGGGGAGTCGTTGGTCTGAGCTAGGGGGAGGCTGAGAGCTGAAACCAGAGAGTAAAACCCAGCGAACAAGGAGAGGGGAAAATGAGGAAGAAAAAGAAATAAATAAAATAAAAAAGCTAAAAAAAAGTAGTGTATGATTTTTAGGTTTAGGATTTAGTTTTTATTTTTAGTTTTAGACTTTATTTTCAATAAATTTTAAGGGAGATGACATTTGAAGAGCAAAGAGGAAGAGATGAGAAATTGAGGGGAGAACTTGAAGATTTGTGAAAATAATCATTGAGGTTTTCATTCATTTTCCTTATCTCTTTTATTTTTGTAATTGGATGATGCTTGAACCCTTGATTTGCTTAATTCTGTGTTTATTTTTATTTATGGATATTGTGTAGTTTGTTGGTATTATGGTTTAGCTCTACTTATACTATATTTTGATGATTTAACTAATTGTTAATGAAATCTTTAATCAATCCATTTGTCTTTTTCTAGGCTTAATGCTTTTAATTTGTTGAGAAATGAATTAGTTGATTTGATTTATGAATTTTAATGCTCGGGAGTGATTAAATCATTTATCGGTTTCAAAAATACAATCTTAGTTGTTGTTGAGTTTGGGAGGCCGATGACATTTCGATAATCATATAAGGGTGTGCTTAATGAATGTGTAGGTAGACAAGTTAGATAGGGATATCAATTTGGACACTTATGGATATAATCTCATTTGACACTTGGGAGAGGTAGTGAGGTTAATTTTGAGCCCTTGATTAATGAATTGATTCAGACTAGTTAGCAATTTCTTAATAGGAAGAACATAGGAATGATAGAGTGAAGTAAAGACCCTAGAATCTTTTTTGTTTGTATCTTTTTTATTCCCTTGGAACATTTCCATAAATCACCAAGTTCGTCTCAAGAGGCAGCTCGCATTCGTCTTTGGAGCAACCTTGAGCTGTAGGGAAAAGGGGTAATTTACGCATCAGAATTTTAAAATTTTTTTCTTAAGATCATATTAACTCATGTTGTCACATGCAATAAATTATTCTACAATCCATACACCTTGAGAGAAGATAATAGGAATGCCAGAGGGTGTGATCAAAGAGAGCTTCAACCAACTAGCCTTCTTTACTATTCTCCAATTCCTGAAAAGTAGAGTATATAGACACTCGGTCTCTCGATCAGTATTCGTGCGCGGCTTTCTCCTTCCAACCAACCAGAAATCTTGCAGCTTACTATTACTATAACGGGAAAATAATAATAAGTTCGCTCACCTTAAAGTCTATGGTCTAAATAAAAATTTAATTCAAATTTTTTATCTCCATTTATCTTATGATTTTATCTCCATGGATAATATTCCATAACTCCAATTTAAATTCAAAATAAAATCATTGTAACTTTATTTGAATTAAACAATTATGTAATAATTATCCAAATAAAATCAATGAGGAGAAAATATTTTCCTTCCTTTATCCTCATAAAAAACGCCTACATAAGGTAGACTAGAATAAGATTTTGTTTCAATTTCAAATTCGAATAGGATAATTACCATATTTAATTTAAAATATTTATTTAAATAAGATTATCTAGATATTTAACTTAATTATCCAAATAATTTATTTATCTATATCTCTTAATTTAAATTAATCTCATATATATCACAAAAGATAAATATGATTAATTCAAATTTCAATTCATATCTTCAAGTAAATATTTATCCAATTAATTAAATGAAACAAAATTCTCATTCTACCCTTAGCAGAAAAAATGCCTACACTTTGTGGAAAGTGTTCCGGATTTTTCTTTTCACTAAGTCCAAGAATTAAAGCCATAATAAATATCTCAATTGATTACCATTCGTTAAGGAATTATATTGAGCTAGTAAATGGACCAATTAGACATATATATAATATGGTCTCTAATAATCTATGTAATTAATTATTCTATACCAAATAAATTAATTACACAATTATTAGTTTCAGAGTCACCTTACTATAAACCTGAAATTGTACTCTCAATTATATACCATATTACGTAAGCCAGTGTATAGCCGCAGTCCAATGACCTTGTCATATATGCAATACCCTCATATGATATCCATCATCAACTTAAAGTCAAAGTCTGTTCAACCTTTTGATCACGCTATCTTAAAGATCCATTATACATCCAATAGGAAAATGATTATTCACCCAAAGTGAATAATTAGTCATTTGCCCAGCAAACAACTCGAGGACTCGTCCATTTTCACATCCTGTGTAATGTCGTTAAGAGGATAACCTTTACTCTTTTATGGGAGATATGATTCCATATATATAAGCAAAGCTCACATCAAATATAAGTCATGTACCCAACGAACCGGTCTAATAACTTATTACTCCAGACGCTTTAGCCTTTGGAATATCAAAGTACACAGTCATCAACACGAAGTCATGTACTTACTCAAGATTAAGATTATTGCATAATGAACATCAAAAGTGAATTCATCTAATCAAGCGGACTTTTAGATTAATTACACTTTGGTCCAGTCCAATATATCATCACCACTAGATAATATATCTATGTCTCTATTTGGGAGTCGACTCGCTCCAGATGATCAAAACAAACTATCTCCCAAATTGGCTTCAAACAATATAATAGTCTTCATATGAGTTAGATACTCATTCTAACCCATAGATTACGGACTATAGATTTAGACTACTTACTTTAGAATGTTGTCTTCTTGCATACAAAAATCCATTACGTGCAACATTCAAATAGTTTAAACACCAAGTAATCAATTAGTCATATTTGCTTATATTTACTTTCACATGTAAATCTAGATAAGAACAGTATAGCAAAGATATAATGAAAAATCTCAAATATATTATTAATCAGTTCAAAATAAATGAAATACAACTAAAATGTCTTTCATTTTTAGGGCATTCCTAATAGTGCGGCCGTGCATGCCTCTCGGCCTAGCTGAGGGCTGCAGGGCCTTAAGTGCTCAAATGCTCCAATTTTTGTTCCACAATTCCTCTAAGTCCCAAAATCTTAATTTCCTATAACATATCACAAAAAATATCAAAAAAACACAAATGCCACTACTACAAAAGTTGGATTACACGACGGAGATTACACGACGGTTTTGTAGAACCGTCGTGTAAACGGAGGATTACACGACGGTTGAGCCAAAACCGTCATCTAATCCACGGATTACACGACGGTTCATCGAACGGTCGTGTAATCCGTGTTCCTCGAACGGTCGTGTAATCCGTGGATTACACGACGGTTCCTCGAATGGTCGTGTAATCCACGGATTACATGACTGTTCGAACGGTCGTGTAATCTGTATTCCTCGAACGGTCGTGTAATCCATGGATTACATGACGGTTCCTCGAACGGTCATATAATCCATGGATTACACGACGGTTTTTTAAAAACCGTCATGTAATCTGAGGATTACACAACGATTCTTGAAGAACCGTCGTGTAATCCTCCGAAAAATTTGAAAATTTTCAAATTTCATGCTTTGAATTCCGCGTCAAAATCCATTACTTAAATACAATTCCTCTTCATTTCTCTTTATTTTCCGCCCTCACCCTCTCTAGACAACGAAAAGATTTCTCCAAGTACCCACCTCCTTCACCCACCCGCCGCCACCTCTCTCTTAAAATCCGAACAAGCCGCCGTTGCCACCGCCGCCTACCACCTCGCTCTCTCGGTGTGGCCGTGCCTATTCTTCTTCAAAGAAAACCAAGGTGACCTCCATATTGCTCAATTTCTTGTTTTGTAACGAAACAACTAATACACAATGCTTTTTTGTAGTGTTGTTTGGCACTTAATACACATTTTTGAACATGAATGTTTTTTTTTTGTTGTTGCTCTTTGGAGATGAATGTTTTGTGAATGGTTTTGGCACTTTACACACATTTTTTTACTTGAATTTTTTCCGCTCACAACATGCTTGATGAAATACCAAAATGGGTTTTTCTTTTGGATAATCATATAGAATTGGATAAATATTCATAGCATAATTTTAGCAAGATTGCATCAAGTCCCCGAGCATGAATATACATGAAGAATCCACAATAGAGAGAAGGCCGAGTTCACCTGGCGCTCGTGGGCAACGCCTCGCGCTCGTGGCTTAGTTTTGTTAAGGTTATTGGTAGTGTGTGCTTGGTTTTGTTAAGGTTATTGGTAGTGAGAACCGTCGTGTAATGTGCTTCATTGCACGACGGTTCTCAGTGAGAACCATCGTGTAATATGCTTCATTACACGACGGTTCTCACTGAGAACCGTCGTGTAATTTTACTTGAAAAAAAATTTTTTCTTTTTTTCCGTTGATTTTATACATTACACGACGGTTTGGAGTCGGAACTGTCATGTAATGTAGCCATTTTGCCACTTTCTGCTACTGTATTTCTTGTTTCGACGACGGTTTTAACCGTCATGTAACATTGAGATACCATGACGGTTATATAAACGTCGTGGTATCTTCCACGACGCTGGATTACACAACGGTTATATAACCGTCGTGTAAACTTTACACGACGGTAAATAACCGTCGTGTAATCCACAATTTTTACTAGTGGCTTGAGGTTTTCACAAATACCTAAGCTCAAAAATACTTGATTTATGAGTAAAATATACATTCATCAAATACCCCCAAATTTAAGCATTTGCTTGTCCTCAGGCAAAACCAAATGAAAGAAAATAAAAATGAAAATCGCCACAGTTTAAACTAACAAGAAACTTAAAAAGAAACAAAGTGCGAGTTTTGTATCTATTTGACAACTAGACATATATCTCAAAAGCCACACAATGCTCCAAAGCTTCAAAGGAAATGCAAACATTGAGATTATCTAGAATTTCAACATCAAACACCAATTTCACCCCACTCAAGGCTGTCTATATGTAAGTGTGTGCCAAATCAATTCTCACTTGATCAATTGAATGCCGGAGAGACCTATGTTCTTAGACGGGCAATGAGAAATCTCTAGATAATGAAGTTTAGAACAACCATAAGCCTATTTTTCATATTCCTCTCCACTAATGTAGGTTAGTGTGTCATCAAAGATCGAAAGGACTTTCATAGCTTGTAATGTAAGGCAAGGGTAAGGGCTAGGTGAGAAGGATACTTTTCGGCTCGGATCACCCTAGATATGTTATGCACATTATGGACCTTGCATGAACTAATGACAAATCACACACTAACTCCCAATCTTTCCTCTATAATCAATCATTCCCACAAAATTTTATTCACAAATTCACAAAAACATAAAAAAACAAGAAATTGCACATAAACTATATATATATATATATATATATATATATATATCTCTCTCTCTCTCTCTCAACTTATTCGGTTTTATACATTTGGGTGTTAGGGGTGTAATCATCAACAATTTTCATTCTTTTCTCTCTTTTTTTTTTTTCTTTTCTCTCTTTTTCTCTTTTTTTTTTAAATATATAAAGGCAAAAAAGAAATAAAAAGATAATAACAAGAACAAATTAAAGATACAACCAAGCTACAAAATGAAATTCACACCACTTTTATGCTTGCTTTCAACAATCAATCTCCAAATTCATGCAATGATGCATGCATGCCTATTAGTGATAGGTTAAGTGAAGGGAATTCATGAAATGGCTAGGATATGCTCTGTGAGTAATGAAAGAATAGGTCTAGTTGGCTCAACGGGGGAAACAATTGGTGAATTTTTCCATAGGTTAGTTTGAAAGGCCCAATCGATCCAAGAATATGCCTAAATCATTTCTTCAATGACATCTAACCTAGGATTTCGCCTCGAGGTCCACTCGAATGAGTTCTAGAGTTCATGAGATGTCAAAACCTATCTAATGCACACAAGTGTTCTCCAAATGCTCAAAAGATCAAGTGATCATGATTCATGGTGCTCAAATGTAAAGAGTCAAGAGTGAACTTCAATCAATGCGAGTCAAGCACATACAAAAATCTCAATGAATTACAATTCCAAAGACCTAAGAGAACATAGTAGCTATATTTATCATCAATATCAAGTCATCTCATCTCAATAAAACTCATAACTTATTCAAATAAATTAAAAGAAAAGCAAATAAAAGTTCATAACCAACACCTAAGCAAAACCAAAACCCCATATAAACCAACCAACAAGTGTTCCCACCCCCAAACTTCAAAAGGAATATCGTCCTCAATGTTTACATATTCAATTTAAGCTCCAGGGAATAAGAAAATGTACCAGGAAGGCGAGACAACATCACCTCCTAGTGTTGTTGGCGAAGATGCACCAGGCATGTTGGTGTGTACTCGAGTTGGTGCGGGGCTTTCCTCAATAACTTGTGTCTTTAGGCTCAATTATTCCAATGCCAAGGAAGCTCGTCAAAGAGTGGCTTCCACCTATATTACGTGTCGTACAACACATCAAATGGGTCTTGATTTCGGATGCCCTCAAGCTTGGTGAGATATGGATGTAAATGGCTTATACGCTCGACTCTACTTGGCTCCGGCTCATGTGGTTGGTGGGCTAGAATGAACGGAGCTAAGGATGGTGGAGGAGGTGCCGGCCACATTGGATCTTCATAGACATGATCGTGCTTGATCGTTGGTGGCTTAACAATGGAGATTTCAAAAAGTCGAGGCTCATAGACATCTTCTTGTGATTCTTCATCAATACATAAGTATCGTGTCTCTTCCTCTCTCGAAGGGTCGTCATCAAACAACTCCCATTTCTCCTCCCTTGGTGTCGGCTTCTCATGATGGTTCTCCTTCTTCTCTATACGAAGCCTCATTTCCTCCGAAAATTGGGCGAAAAGGGCTTGAAGATCGGGAGAAGCCTCGGCATGGTAAAGTTAAGTGTCATCCCATGGCTCCGAAATGTTCGAACTCTCCTCCCAACCTTGGTTGTTCGGTGAATGATTCCAACTCCAATTGTCATTATCGACTATGTCTTCTAACAAACAATAGGCTTCATCCACAAATAATTGGTAAAAAGAGGTAGTACCATTTCCTCCTTCTACCCATGTTCTTGTTGTGGAAGATAACCCTCGAGGAAGTTTTGTACTTGACACTCCCTCGAGAAACCAAGATTTGGAAACCAAATGAGCAATTCCTTGTATCTCCAGCATGCACAATGAAATGGCTCTGAGTCTCATTGAGCAAATCTTAAGAGGACTTGTTGATCAACCATCTCTAAGTACCTCACAAAACAAACAAACTCACAAAAGAAAAAATTAAAAACAGGAAAACAAAAGAAAAATCAAAGAAACAATTTAATTAAAAACAAAGAAAAGTAAAGAAACAAAATAAAAATTAATCCTATATCTAATTAAAAGTAAAGAAATGTCTAAATTAAATCGAGTTACTTACTCACAATATTAGCAACAATCTAAAACATCGTTCCCCGACAACGGCACCAAAAACTTGTTACATGAAATCTCTCAAGTACACAAGGTTGTCAAGTTTTGATAGTATAAGGTGAGTGAGTGTCGTATCCACATGGATTGTTTCTTAGATTGATACTAAGTACTATAATTTTTGCAACCCAACTTTATCTAGGCAACCCGTAATAATGAAAGTAAAATAAAATAAATACAAATAAGAAAATGGCAATGGTCTCTATTATTTACAAAGATTCTAGGGTCTTGATATCACTAAACTATCTATGTGTTCATCCTATCAAGTAATTGCTAGCCAAATACTTCAATTCATTAACCAAGGGACCTAATCTAACCTCATTACCTCTCCTGAGTGTCAAATGAGATAATATGCATAAATATTCAAGTTGATATCCCTATCTAACTTGTTTACCTACACATTCATTAAGCCTAACCCTTAAATTGATTATCAAGGCGTCGATTGCCTCCCGGCCTCACAACTACCAAGATTCTCAGATAGATTATCTAAGTGTTGATCTCGTATCGGCCTCACAACAACATAGACTATGATTCCCAATTCCAAAATATGAAATAATCTCTCCCCAACATCAATCCACATATCCAAAATCAGCTAATTCATATCCCAACAAACTAGAAGCATAAAGTATAGAGAAACATAAATGAATAGAAAAAGGATTTAAACTAACAATTAACAAAATAATCAAACCATAGTTCAAATAAAGCTACAACAAGCCCTAGAATATGACATTTATCTCAATATAGACGAATCCATAACCAAAAACATAAAAAGATTCATAAATGTAAATATAGTTCAAGACAATTCTTACAAATATAAATCCAATAAAAATAAAAAGAACTAAAAAGGAAATAAAGGGAGAAGAAGAAACTAAATTTGGAAGGAGAAATCTTCAAGAACTACAATTCTCCAAGAAATCTTCAAGATCTTCAAGAACTTCCCCATGGAGTTTGAATCTCCAAGCTCTGATTCTCTCTAGATATTTTGTGCATCTCTTCCTTTCCAATTTAGGAACTAGGGTTTGCTTCCCTTAAGAACGCTCAACTCATGTGAAATTTGGACTGTTAGATCGTCGGGAAATGGGCTAATTTGAACCATCAATAGCGATGGGGCGTAGCCGCGCACGGGTGAAGAACCTTGGAGGTGCGCAAGGTGCAGCCGCGCAAGCCTCTCGGGGCCTTGAAGGCATGCGGGCACGTGCCTGGGAGGTGTGGGCAAGCAGAACCACAAGGCCTTCGAGGCGCGTGGCCATGCGCCTAGGATGTGCGGCCTCGCAAGCCTCTCGGCCTAACTGAGGGCAGCAAGGCCTTAAGTGCTCAAATGCTCGAATTTTTATTCCACAATTCCTCTAAGTCTCAAATTCTTAATTTCCTACAAAATATCACAAAAAAAATATCAAAATAACATAAATGCTTGAGGTTTTCACAAATACCTAAGCTCAAAAATACTTGATTTATGAGTAGAATACTCACTCATCAATTTCATTAGGGGGAAGAAAGCAAAACTGAAAAACTGAGGGGGAGAAAAAGGAAAGCCAAAAATGACAGAGCAAGAAAAAGGAGAGTAGAAAAAAAAAATGCAAAAGTATTGTGGTGAATTTGATCAAACATAAACTTGTATACCCACGAGAGAGAAGAAAAGACAAAAGGAAGAGAGAGAATGAATAATAAATGATGCAAAACGAAAAGAAAAGAAAGTAGCTTTAAAGGGGGAAAATAACAACAATTCGGAAAAAGATAAAATAGAAGGACGAAGACTTTGAATACTGAAATGTGACTAGATATATAGTAAATCAACTGAACTTTTTATATATGTTATAGATGATGTATACTACATTTTTTTTCAATTTATTATTCCTTTTCTTTCTTAAGAAGAGAAAGATAGGAACGTAAATCCCAAGAAAAAAAATTTAAAAACAAAAGAAAAAAAATACTCAAAAGATCTTGACTTAATGCATTTTCTTTCTTGCCCTTTTTTTTAAATTATATTGTTTAATTAGTGTGTCAAATGATATCTAATTAATAATATTATGTTTTATCATATTAAAATTTAAAATATTTTGTAATTGATTTTTTGTATTTTAAAAATTTATATATTAAAATATAATTGATTAAATATTATTTAAAATATTAAAATTAAATAGAGGATGTTAGTTTTTTTTTTTTTTTTTTTTTTTGACGAACTTCGGGCGGGTGGAAGTTGCCCGTTTAGACATCGATAAGACAACAAATAGTGCCTTTGCCTTGAGAAATGTTTAACCACGCAAAAAATTGGGCAGAACTATAGTTTTCCCCATTTTTTGTTTGGTTTCTCATTGTGGCTGAATTATGAAGTTTATATCGTTTATGTATTTCTTCTAACAAACTTGAGTGGAAATTTCTTCTTTTATTTAAAATAGAGTAATTACAAAAAATCGGCTATTTTTGAAAAATTATTTAAAGTAAATAGCATATTTTAAAAATGCTTGAAATATATAACATATTTATAGCATATTTATGATAAATTATTTATTTACAAAAATATTTAAGATAATTTTATCATATGCTTCGTAATTTATTTATTTATCATAAATATGATATTTACTATAAATATTTTATTTACAATAATGTTTTTAAGATAATTTTTATCGCGAATATACTTTGTAAATATATTATTTATCATAAATATGTTATTTACTATCATCCAAAAAATGTTATGTTATTTATTTTTATTACAATAGGTTTTTGGCTATTTCCCTCCTCTCAGAACATAAAAAGTTGAATATCCTATTTCTTTGAATGGAGTCGGCCTTAGAGAGAAGTGAGAGAGTGAGAGAAAGAGGAAAAGAAAAAAAAAATGAAAAAGAGGAGTTTTCCGGTCGCCATCCTGACACCACCTCTGTGTGTCCGTTGGACTCCGCCTAGCCTTGTGTTTTCATCTATGAACTCACAGTGACGAGGCCAAGATGAAAGTGGGAGTGGCTTTTGTACTTAAAGGCATACATGCAATATTTGAGGCGAAATGTGCTGGGATGTTGGCTAGTCCATGTGGTCACATGCGTTTGGCTCGGTGGAGCGCTGACGATGCTTTTCCCTCATTCATTGCTTGATTTTTCTTGTTACCTTTTTTTTTTTTTGATTAAAAAAAAGATCTGATGATGACCCCGTCGTTTCTCATTTTTAAGTTCACATAAGCAAGGACAGTCTCCTGAGTTGGTTGGGGATTCGAACTTCCAACCTCCCAATTTATAATATTCTCATGTTGTCTCCCTTACCAATTCATCCACCCTTACCGATGGTCATCTCTCGACTAGAAGTTTTATCGTTGTTATTTTGGTTTTTTTTTTTCCCCCTTTCTATTTTATTTACTTTGAATTTGCAATAACAATGGTTTTATCCGAACTTGTTTGTGTTTTTATTTATGCTATGTTTGGTAAGAGGGATGGAAAATAGAAATGATGGAATAGTAAAATCTCTATATAATGGAAAGGAGAGAGAATTTATATCATGTTGTTTGGTAGAAGAGAAAAAAAACATAAAAGAAAATATCTAATCAAATGCATTTTACAATTACAACCTCATATAAATTAGAAGATAATGATAGATTAAGGTCAAAATAAGTATTTTACCCACATTTGCTTTATCAAAAAATTTTCACTACTTTTCTTAAAATGGTGAGGCCCGTGGATTTTCAATTTCTCTTCCTTCCTAATTTCCTCTCTACCAAACAACCAAAATTCTATTTTCTTCTATAAAATTCCTCATTTATTTTCCTTCCTCTCCCTTCTCCACTCTACCAAACAGATGCTTAGTATTTGGTTGTGTTTTCCATACGCCAGTTTATTATTGACAATTTTTTATGTGGCATGAGTTGTTAACATCATCGATTGGATATTTCTATCTGTCGTCCTCAATTTATTAAAATGCTACGTGTATATTATGTCTTTGGTATAACTCTCACTACTACAATCAGCCTCATTTGTGACGACACTTCGCAAATACTCGCCCTTTTGCGACGACCTGTCGTCGCAAATAAATCTCGTGGTATTAACAAAAACATGTCGTCGCATAACTTTTTGTGACGACAAATAATCTTGACAAAAATATTAGTTATTTGCGATGACATGAATTAATTTGGCGTCAAAAAAAGTGGCGGCAATTTTTTGGCGCCAAAAACACCACTTAAATAGTTAAGTGGATCACAGTTGGCATAAATTATCCAGATATTTATAAAAAGAGGTTATTTGCAACGAAATATCGTCAGAAATAGTTTTTCATTTAATTTTTTCTATTAAAAAAAAAGGCAGTCAAAGGTGACGGTCTCCAAAACAATATTTGCAGCGACAAGTAAAAAAAAAGTCAATGCAAATAGTTTTCATATAAATTTCACGAAAAAAAAAAAAAAAGACAATTAAAGGTGGCGGTTTCCAAAACATTATTTACGACGAGAGGTAAAAAAAAGTCGTCGTAAATAATTGTTCCAGAACATTTCCAATTAAAGCGTTTATTTAAATATTTTGGAGACTATTTGCGATGACTTCGTCATCGTAAATAGTTGAATCTAGAATATTCTTGCTCAGTGTAAGTAAAACGACGTCGTTTTTGCTAATATTTGAGACGACATTTAGATCTCTTTGTCGTCGCAAATAATACTGTGTATAGAACTGTTTCTGCAAACCCTCTTCCCCATTTTCTTCATTTTCTCCAGCAAACCCTTTCGGCCCTTCTCCTATCTATGCCCCAAATCACTCAAAAACTCTCTCATTCCCCCCCCCCCCCCCCCCCCCAAATTCTTTATATTTATTTGTGGTTCACAAAACCTAAGAAAAAGTCCAAAAAATTTCACCCTCAAACCCATTCCGCCGCCCCTCACCATTGTCGCCGCCGTCACTGCCCCTCGCCACTCTTTGCCGCCGTCGCCGTTTTCTATTTCCACCAACTTCTCCAACCCCCGTTTATAGTGGGTTTTGGGTGTTGGGAGTAATTTTTTTTTAAATCCAATACATTTTTACTTAGTTTTAATAAAATGATAATAATGATGATTTGTGTGGGATTTGTATTTGTTGATGATGATGATGATGATAGGCTTTAGAGTTTTGATGATATATGATTATGTTTTGAATTTTTTTGATGAATTTGGTTTGTATGAAATATTTTGGAAGATGTTAGAGTTTGATGATGATGATGATGTATTTGTTGATGATGATGATAATAGATTTTGGAGTTTTGATGAGATATGGTGGTTTTTTTACCTTTTTTTTTTTTAATAAATTTGATCATTTTTGGAAATGTTAATATTGAAATGAAAATTGTAATAATTTGCAAATTTGATGATAAAATATTGAAATTTAAAATTTAAAATTATGTAGGAATAAATTAAATTAAAAAGAAAAGATAATTAAAATTAAAACTTAATGTAATTAGATTTGGAAGAAGTGATTTAACTAAAAAACTTAAAGAGAAATAGAAAAAATTAAATTAATTTATGTAAATAAAAATCGAGAATGTTATTTAAACAACGATTCAGTAATTTTGAAAGGATTTAAAAATAATTTGTATAAAAAAATTGGAAAAAATAATTTAAATAACAATTAAAGATGTTAAGAAAAAGTAAAAATAATTTCTATACACAAGAAAAAATAATATAATCAACAATTAAATAAATTAAAAAGATAGACAAAATATTTGCATTGTTAAAATTGGAAAAACATTTTTAATTAACAATTACAATATTTTAAAAGGGATGAGTCTGTGGTAGAGACCCTTTGAGGGTCTCTACCGGTACAGTCATTTTTTGGACCGTTGAGATTTAATCGAACGGTTAAAACGTTATTGGTGCACCATACTTATTATACACCTTACCTCACATTATCTTTCTCACCCAAAATCTTCCCCGTCGCCGGCGACCTTTCCGCCGCCGGCGACAGACTCCGGCGACTCACCCCCGACGCCGGCGACCCACCTCCGGCCCCCCGCCACCGACTCCAGCCCTGGCCGGCCGGCCGGTCGCCGGCGACCACCCCATTTCTCTCTCTTCCCCTTTCTCTCTCTTCTCTTCTCTCTCTCTTCCCCTTTCTCTCTCTTCTCCTCTCTCCCGCGGCGACCCACCTCCGGCCCCCCCACCACCGGCCCCAGCCCCGGCCAGCCGGCCACCGGCGACCCCCCTCTCCCTCTCTTCCCCTTTCTCTCTCTTCTCTCTCTCTCTCTTCCCGCGACTCCCCCGCCGCCCCCCCCCGGCCCCCGCCCCCCAGCTTGCCTGGTGTGCCCCCCATCCGAGGCCCCCGCCCCCGGCCTCCCCCCACCCCCTGCCCCCCCGGCAACCCCCCCCCCCGATGACGCCCCGGCCCCTTCTTTCTCTTCCCCTTTCTCTCTCTTTTCCTCTCTTCTCTCTCTCTTCTCTTCTCTCTCTCTCTACCGGAGGAGTTGCGGGAAGAGAGAGAAAGGGGAAGTGAGAGAGGGGAAGAGAGAGAGAAGAGAAGAGAGAGAAAGGGGAAGAGAGGGAGAGGGGGGTCGCCGGTGGCCGGCCGGCCGGGGCTGGGGCCGGTGGTGGGGGGGCCGGAGGTGGGTCGCCGCGGGAGAGAGGAGAAGAGAGAGAAAGGGGAAGAGAGAGGGGAAGAAAGAGAGAAGAGAAGAGAGAGAAAGGGGAAGAGAGAGAAATGGGCTGGTCGCCGGCGACCGGCCGACCGGCCGGGGCTGGAGCCGGTGGTGGGGGGCCGGAGGTGGGTCGCCGGCATCTGGGATGAGTCGCCGGAGTCTGTCGCCGGCGGTGGAAAGGTCGCCGGCGGCGGAGAAGACTTTGGGTGAGAAAGATAATGTGAAGTAAGGTGTATAATAAGTATGGTGCACCAATAATATTTTAACCGTTCGATTAAATCTCAACGGCCCAAAAAATGACTGTACCGGTAGAGACCCTCAAAGGGTCTCTACCACATACTCATCCTTTTAAAAGAGCTAAAAATAATTTGTACAATTAAAATTTGGAAAAATAACTTTAACCAACAATTAAATAATTTGTAAAAATAAAAAAAAAAATAAAATCGTGCTAGCTCTGAGGGAGGATCGTAGCCTCCACCTGATTCGACGAGACTCCCATCAAATTGTCAGT
Organism: Ficus hirta; assembly: GCA_038430175.1. Lineage (NCBI taxonomy): Eukaryota > Viridiplantae > Streptophyta > Magnoliopsida > Rosales > Moraceae > Ficus > Ficus hirta. Next base: position 16,626,346 of record CM076585.1, on the reverse strand, counting down.
CAGGTATACATGTTATAACAGATAAATCCAATTCTTGTTTTTTTAAGTTTATTCAATTAAACTTCGTTATCATTTTCAATCTCTAATATTCATAATTGTTACAACTGCAGATGCAGTACCTCGACGACAAGGTAGGTGGAAAACTCTGGGTCGAGCTATATCTGAAAAGGTACAAAAAGTGGGGAAGCTTCCTATCACGTTTGATTAGTTTTATTGTTATTTCATTTTATCTTATTTTTCATATTTATTTATCCAGACCTTTAGTATTGTGTTTTATGTTTCTATACTACATACTGTTACTCTTTCCTTAACAATTAATGATAATATTATGTTCTATTTTATTATTACATTCTGATTATTTACATATCAAATTTGATTTTTAATTTCTTCGAAAATTTTTATTTTTATTAAATAATAATATTATATTTAATCTCTAAAAAAAATCATTTGCGACGACTATCATCATTTGCGATGATAACATAAAACATGTTGTCCCAAATAATGGCATCCACGTCATCAATTAACCACTTATTTGCAACGAAAAAATTCAAATAAGTCGTTGCAAATAATATATGCCACGTCATCATTAACAAAATTATTCTACGAACTAATTGTGACAACTTATTTGCGACGACTGTCATCACTAATGTATTTGCAACAACTCTCTCCTTATCAATAGTCGCAAATATATTATTTACGACCAGTTATTTGCGACGACTTTTGAGCTTTGCGACTACTTTTCATCATCACAAAAGAGACTTTTTGTTGTAGTCTTTGGGTGTCTACTTCTGAAGTCCAATACAAATTAGTTCCTTAAGTGTTTCGTTCTTTACAGGTGAAACCGGTTATTTATTAGTGTTGTGTGTTTTCTATATAACAAGATCCTATAAAAATATGGATAGGTGCTTGTATTGTTTATATATATAAAAGAAATATAATTACATTTTTACAAGAAAAGGAAAACAAAAATAGAATCTCATGTCTTCATAATTAAAAGTTGAAACTTCGTGGTTGTTCGTATAACTTAGTGATAATTTGATACCTACTCAACTAAAAATGTAGAATTTTAATAATCTACACTCAAATTAAAAATAAATAAAAAAACAAAACAAAACTCCCTAGCTTCAAATTTAAAAAATTATAATAGCTGAAACTATTAGGACTTCAGCACCACTGAAAAAATCTAATAAAAATAATATGGGGGTGACTATTGACACCCTTTTTTTTTGTTCCCCTCCCCCCCCTACAAAGATTTTGAATTTTAACTATTATTTGTTACACCCTTTTTTTATTTCAAAAACGCGAATCAAATTTTAATATGTATCCTTTTTTCACCCGCCAAACCACATCCACTAAACCAATGTTAGTTTTTTTTTTTTTTTTTCCTCCTACATTTTCTCACTCACCAATCAAATCCCACGTTATTTCTTTCTTTGTTTCTTTGTTTCTTTTTTATTTTTCAAATATACCACGTTTTATTGTTCATCATCTTCTGTTTTTTATTTTTTGTATTCCTTTGAAAAAAATTACGGCAAAGAATTATACTAAAAAAAAAAAAAAAAAAACTACAGCAGCATGAATAAAGACAAAGATATATTGGAACAAAACTACATACATAAAGCAACTATAGCATTCATCAAAAAGAGAGAAAAGAAAAACCAACAATGGTTATATGATCAACATGAAAAAGCGACATACACCCAACAAAACCGCATATTATACTAATATACTAAAGGAATGGATATTTTTTACTATTCTTTATACAATATTTGTACAGTGTTTTTTGCTTTTTTTCTCTTCGCAGGTTTAGCTACAGTACCGCACAGTCTCGTACAGTAACTTTTCTACAGTGATCTACAGTGTTTGTACAGTAATCTACAGTGTTGCTATAATGTTTTTTCTACAGTAATGCACAGTAACTGCTTTTTCTATAGTAAATTCCGATTTTGCCCCTATCCCATGTGTTGAATTTGACTGATCTACAGTGGAAGTACGTTTTTATCCTCATGTATTTTATTGTTTTGTCTACAGTGCAGAGTCTTTTTTGCCCCTCTGATTTAGTTGTTTTTCCTTCATCTACAGTGAGTTGACCTTTTTTCCCCTATTATGCAAAAATTGTCGGCTGCCCACATAATATAATTTCCGTTTTACACCTCTTTTTTAGTTGCTTTTCTTTTTCCTACAGTGTGTTGCTGTTTTATCCCTATTTAGAGTTTGTTTTTTTTTTTCTTAATATTTTTTTTGCCATTTTTTTTACGCTAAATTTTAGACATTAGATTCTGATATATTGTTGTATTATGTTTTTGCTCACTTTGCTTTTTTTTTTTTTTTTTAAACAATTTTTTACTTTAAATTTTTTATCTTTATTTCGGATTTTTTTTTTCCTGGGTTTTCTTTTATGTCTTTTTTGTTTTTTTTGTTCTATTTTTTAAAGACTCTTTTTTTTAAGGATTCTGCATGCAAATTTTATTTTTGTGTCTTTTTTGTTTGTTTTGTTTTATATTTTAAAAATCCTTTTTTTTTGTCTTTTTTTGAAAATTTTTTTTATCTTTTCTGAAAAAGTCAAACAAAAATTACTATTCAAACTTAAAAATTTCAATTCAACTCAAACTCAACTCATACACCAAACACCCTAATATATTTTATTTTGTTAAAATTTTTTTATTAGGGTTAGTTTTTTCCGGTTCTTTTGAGTCTAAAGATTTTTGTTCTTTTTTGTTTTATTTTTGTTTTAATTTTTTTCTTTAACTGAGTATGACTACAGAAGATTTTTTTATTTTTTGTTTTTGTTTTCGTTTTTATGATTGTTAGTACTATTGTCATTTTGATTTTGCATCTTCATTATTGGGAGAGATTTTGATAAGAATTATACTTCTTATAGTTATAATATTTATCTTATCCAATTGCTTTTATTATATAATACTCAGTTTTTTATTTATTTTTTTGTTCCTTTCCCGCATAACGCATGAGTATTAAACTCGTATTCTACTATTCTGCTAAAAAAGATCAAAACATATTAAACGACTCCAAAAAATAAGAAAAAATTAATGAAAAAAATAGTAAATGAACTTAAAAGAGAGAGAGAGAGAGATAGAAGAAGAAGAAACTCCAAAATAAAAACATCAAAAAAGAAAACAATTTAAAATTTTCACAGGGAAAAAAGGACTAAAATGAAAAATAAAAAATTTTGTTTGGAAGACAATATTTTAATATTTTAATGAATAATATTTTCTTAAATCATTATGATTTATTTATAACGAAATGTGTAAAAAAAATTTACAAAAAAATAGAAAAATTTATAAAATATGAAATATATCTTTTCTTGAAATATGAAATATATCTTTTTTAAAAAATAATATAAAATAAATATTTATACTAAGAATAAATCTTAAAAAAATGTAAAATATAAAAATTATATTTAAATTTTAGAAAATAAATGCATTGAGATAATTAAATTATATGTTTTAAAATTTTATATATAACGATTTTTTTTCTTACTTTTTAAAAAATTGATCTTACAAATCCTACATGATATATATTATTTAGTAATAATAGAAGAGCATTCAAACAATCTTTTCTCTCTCTCTCTCTCTCTCACTGCATGGACTTCACATGTTCCCCCTCTCTCCCTTCTTTCTTTCCCAACACATCCCCTCTCTCTCTCTCTCTCTCTCCCACCCTCCCTCTCACAAAAAAAAAAAAAAAAAAAAAAAAAAAAAAAAAAAAAAAAGCTCTTTCTCTCCCTCATACTTCATGGACTCCACATATTCCCCCTACCCACCATTTCCTTCTATCCCAACGCATCCTCTCTCTCCTTCCATGTATCAATCAAAAAAATAAAACAAAAAACAAAAAAGGGACAAAAAAAATATTAAATTGAAGAGTTATATATGTGACTCCAACTGTCCAACAATTAGAGGTGGGAATTTGGGCCGGGCCAAACGGGCCGGCCCGCGGCCCATAATTTTGGCCCGGTTGTTGGCCCGGCCCGGCCCGAATTCTCTAGGCCCGGTAAAAGCCCGGCCCGCTAGTAAGAGGCGGGCCGGGCTCTCCTTTTAGGCCCGGCGGGCCGGGCCGGCCCGGCCAGAAAATTTAAGCCCGTTGGGCCGGCCCGGCCCGCCCGTTATTTAAAAATTAAAATTATATATATTATTTTTATTAAAATTTTAATTATTTTTAAAATTTTTATTAAAAAATTATATATATTATAATTTTATATTATATATATTATATATATAAAGAAAAGAAAAAATAAAAAAAATTAAATTAAATAAAAATTTAAAAAAATAGGCTCGGGCCGGCCCGGCCCGCTCCCGGCCCGGCCCGCTCTAAGCCCGCGGGCCGGGCCGGGCCGGCCCAGCCCGTGTTTTTAAAGGGCCGGGCCGGCCCGGTCCGATTTTCTTAAAAAGTCCATCGGGCTCGGGCCGGGCGGCCCGAATTCCCAGCCCTACCAACAATATTAGCAAACTTTTCTTTCTTTTTAATATTAAAAAAATGAGATTTCTTACTGAAAAAATTCTCTATTATTTGAATACCAGTTTGAACCGCTAAAACGTTTATTAGATTTTATTAAATTATGGGTCCGTTTGGTGAATGAGTTTGAGTTAGAAATTTTAAGTTTTAATAGTAATTTTTATTGACTTTTCAGAAAAGATAAAAAAAAATTTCAGAAAAAGATAAAAAAATTTTCAAAAAAAAATAAAAACTGATATAAAAATTTTAATTTGAGATTGAATACAAAATGGACTCTATATATTTTATTTTGATGTGATTTTGACTCAAATTAACGTTGTACTGCTCGTCTCGCTGTTGCAACAAATATGGACAAACCAAAAAGGGAAAATGACGGGCATAATTTGGTGAGTCACATGGGTCCCAAGAGCGGGTTGTCTGACGAGATTTCTGTCCCTTTGCCCTTTAAGTATTAAGCAAGTGCGTTGAAGCTTCCTCAGTCCCTTCTAAGTTCCATCTTCCCTGTTCACTTTTCAACATTTTCCCTTCAAATTTAGAGAGAGAGAGAGAGAGAATAATCGAATAAGAGACCGATGACAGATAATGATTGAAGAAGATTATTTGAGAAAACCATAAATGGTATGGGCCCCCCTTTTCTTTCCAACACCACAATTCCTTTTTATGGTGGTTTATGAATATTGATAATACTCCTCCTAACTTCTACTACTGTTCTTTTCCTCCTCCATAAACATATATATACATATATATGTGAGTGTGTATGCATACACAGTGTATAACAACATAGAACTACATCAGTTTCTTGAATTTTTTTCATCTGGGCTGTTGTTGTTTTTCTGTAACTGTCTCCTCCAAATCGGATCTGTAGGTTATTTCTTCAAGGAGAGATCAGGCAAAGCATAAACATGTTTACAGATATCGGAGATTATTTATAGCAAAGAAAGATCTTTATTTCTCTATTTTTTTTTTTTTTTTTTTTCTATTTGCTTTATTGGAGTTCTGTTTTGGGTAATATATCAATGGCTGGGATGCTTCCTGGAGTTGAATGTGCTCGGAGGAGAAGATTCCATCAAAGTGGAGGAAGCTCGGATTGTCTGACTGCACCTGCTTATGGCGGGACAAGAAGACCTTCCTTCTGTCTTTACACAAGCAACAATGAAAAAACCCACCACATCACCTCTACTTCTTTAATGGTACTTATATATACGCATACATATATTTATTTATGTATTTATGTAGTGAGAACGCAGTTATACGGCGTTAAAACCCCAAGAGAGAGAGAGCGGGGGGTAGGTTGCTGGCGCCGACTTTGGGACGAACGGGCAGAGTGTTCAGACGGGCCACGGATGGTTAGCGGAGAGAAAGTCAAAGTCAGCGGCGGACTCGGTAACAGTGAGAGAGACGGAGTCGTCGTCGGTGAACAGGATGTGGGCCTTCGCCGGCGGCGGAGGGCAAATGAGGTTGGAGATGGGTTGAGTGGAAGGAGAAGGGGAGAGGTCGAGAACATGGAGGTCGCCTAACGACTCTCACTTTCTTTCTCCGGCGACTCTCCCTCTTGGGGTTGTATCGCAGTCCACATCAGCTCTCTCTCTCACTCTCTCTCTCCCTCATCAGCGCCCTCCATTTTTCATTTAACGGCGAAGAATGCCTGCCATTCGTGTCTAGTAATTTGAGGCTCCCGTATAACTGAGCTTTCCTATATGTATTTATATATACTCTTTTGTCATTTCTTTTCACACCATTTTTTTTTTTTTTTGGGTCTTCAATTAGATACTTATTCTCTTTTTCTTTTTTTCTTTTTTATTTTTTAATTTTTTTTAAAGAAGCAAAGAAGTATTTCAATCCAAGTATACCAGGATGACCAAAAGCTAGGAGTAGAAGCCAGAGAAGCCAGGGAGAGATTAGATGGGAGGCTGAGAACACAAAGAAAATCAGAATCAATAAGGTAAGTAAACTTCACCAAAAAAAAAATAATAAATAAATACCACCAGTAATTAGAGTGTAAAAACATGTGACATGAGTGGTTTTAGGCATAATTTAGCATTAATGTCATACATGACTTCATCAAAATGTGTAAAGATTGAATCTCACATTTCCAAATTCAAAACATAATAATAATAATAATACCACCATGCGATATGATTTTCCATTCTTCTTCATTGTTCTCTTGATAATTGTGTTGTACTGAAAAAAATTAAATTTGAAAATTACAAAAAAAATCAGGAAAAATGGGAAATCAGTGGTGAAAGGAGATGAGGTGCAAGTGGAGGTGTATGGAACAAGGAAGAGTGGGTCAAGGAGGTTCAGCTGGGCAAAGCTGAGCTGGAAGGCGTCAGACCAAGAAGAGTGTGCCATTTGCTTGGAAGGGTTTAGGGCTGGTGAGACCCTGGTGCACCTGCCTTGTGCCCACAGGTTCCACCATGGCTGCTTGGTGCCTTGGCTTGAGAACAATTCCCACTGCCCTTGTTGCAGAACGGTGGTAAGTGTTATGACCCAGATTTGATCTTGCTTTTTTGATATTCAAACTAGCAAGAACACATACAATCTCACAAGGCAGATCAACCAAAGGAGGAAGAATTTAGATTTGATCTTGCTTTGGTGTATTGGAAATTGCTATCTAAATCAAAACTGTCTTTTTTTTTTCTTTTTTTTCAAAGTTTTGAAAGTTATAATCAAAACTTTGTTGGTGTAATAGAATTGTTATAAATAGAGTCAAGTTTTGTTATGCACGTGTATGAATTAGTCATGAGTACGTATTTTGTACCAATTGTAAAGTACTGTAAGAATTGGTTTTAATATTTCAAAAGAAGAAAAGGATCATGTTGGAATAGGTGGTGCATAGACTACTTAATTTAGGAATGACCATAACAGTCCGTACCTTCTAAAGAACTAGTATTGTATGAGAACATTTAATCCAATAAGGCCAATTTTACCACAAGGCTGTACACGTGAGCCTAGTTTCGTTCAAAGAAATACAAGAAACTATGATTTAATGAATCTCGGATTTAGATATAGATATATTCTGAACTAGCACTATTACTTTTTTGCTCTTAAATTCTTACTAAGTTTTTGTGTTTAACGGGACATAACTAAATATTCCAAATTTTGAATTCAAATACTGGTGTAATTTTGAATACGGATGCCCGTATAAGATTGGAAGGAGTCACACTCTAGTAGATAACTATCAATGTTTGATTATAGTTTTCTATTAGTGTGTCTGTGTGTTTTTTTCAAAGCGTGTAAGGTTGATGAACAGCACACATAGACACAAAAGATGATTATATTTGATGAGGACAGCACTTGAATTATTCGTTGAAATATGGGAATCCCACTGAAGAAAGGATCACTTTCTATCTTATCTTTTGGCCCACCATTAAAAAAATAATTTTCATATAATGCAGCCCTCCACTCCAGCCCATCAAGTGGCCCCACGAGTGCATGTTGCGTTTTCGATGGGAACTTATGTATTTGGTGAAACAGCCCTAAGATGTTTACTATAATTAAAATTCGTACCAAATACGTTACATATATTGGAAAACTAATAAAAAATTTTGCTCGTGTAAAGTTGGGCTAAAAAAAAAAAAAAATGATCTAGGGACTAGGTGTTTGCTAGATTTTTAGACCATCACTTCCATATCAATTGGTCTTGAACATTATAATAGTAGTGATCTACATTTATTCTTTTTATCCTGATGGTCAAAGCAATTGAAGTTGGGCAAGTACAATCTAATCGAGCCAAGCTTGATTCGACTTAAACTTTCTTCCACATTCTAACAAATCCCGCCTCTTTTATACGACAGAAATTTTCCTTTTTTATTATTAGTAAGAATTATCGTTTTAGTCGTTGGATTAAGTTTTTAATGTTTTCATCTGTAAATGATGATCATATTAAAATAGTTTACAACGCGTAATATAAAATTAGTTCAAATTATAAATCATATTAGTTGAAAAATTAATCTAACAATTAAAATTATAGTTTTGATTATGAAAAATGATGACAAAAAAAAAAATGATTATGAAATTGAAGAGTTCTAAAGGTAGAAATCTCGAATTTTACTTCATATTTTTGTTTTGTAGAACATGACAACTACTGAAGCTCAGCACCATATTGTTTCTTAATATTTTGTCAAGAATACAAAGAAAAATCTCCTAGAGTGAGCTGTTGGGAGAGAATGGATTTGAATTGAGCTATCAGATCTATAATATGATGTATTTCGATATTAATCAATTGTAATTAAATATAATTAAAAAAAAAAAAAAAGATGTCTTTGTCCATATTACGGTTACTGTGTTCTTTGATTTGATTTTTTGTCTAGTTGGAATCGACTAGAGTCTAGTATCTTCTTACTCATGTACCCCACATGAATGTGGTCGATTTGTAATTTTGCTCTCTTTAGTTTAGTTTAGTTTTTTTTTTGAAGTAAATAAATACAAAAAAAAAAAAAAAAAATTGTTCTTCTTTTTTTGTTATTTTTGCGAAATTTATTGCAAGAACGTGCTTCATGTAAAATAATATCTAAACTGATATTGCCAACAGAACACATAAAATGACGTCGTTTTTTCTCACCAGGAAATTACAATTTTACTCCCCTAAGGTAACGGCTAGTTGTCAGGTGACCGTTTTCTGTCCTAAATTCAAAATATGGAAACAACGCCTATCTTACTGTTCATGAAGCTCACCACAGACAGTGAAAAGCTCTCTCCGATTCAAATCCAGACCACCCAGAAACCAAAACCGAAAATTCATCCGAAAAGTTGAAAGAAAAGACCCGGAATCTCCGAAGACATTCAATCTTTTTCAAACAAATTTAGCTATTCACACCAAGAACCAAAGAATCGAAGATGGTATACTCGTACACGCCCACATACTACTCTACACTCCATGACTCGATAACCTCACTGTGCAAGACAATTCTTCCCTTCAACTTAAAGAAGCGGCGGTTGCCGGCAGCCGAACAGAAGCTGTCGAAGCTGCAGTTCGACAATCTCAAAAGGCAGCAAGATTCTTTCCACCAAATGCTGAAGTTGATGGGTCTTCACAAAGAAGGGATTTTGGCTGAAATCGAGGTTTCAGCTTTCCGATCACATTTGCTCGAGACCCTCATCGCTTCTCCGCCAGAGCAAGAGCAACCCGTCATATTGAGAGACAAATTGCTATTCTTGCAGGTAATTTTTTGTTTTTTTAATTAAAGTTAAAAGACTTTTTGTTTCCCTCGAGCTTTTGAACGTTTTATAAGCTGAGAACTTCAGATTCTAGTGATTTGGGTTTAACTCGAACTAAATCGGATTTTTATTTATTTTCCCCTCAATTTTTTTTGAATTGAGTATGTAATTGAGGTAAAATTCTGATGGGTTAATGGTTTTGAACCTAGGAACTTAAAATTCTGCCGATTTGAGCTTAACTGAAACTAGAATCTGAGTGGTATTCTTTTGTCAAATTTCCTTTCCTTCTTGTAAATAGTGAAATGGGAACTAATTGACATGAATACTTTTTTAGGAGCTCTTGTACGCGAAGTGCATTTCTTTGGAGGAATACCACTCTTCCAAGAGGCCATTGCTTCAGCGATTGGCGGTTCAAGGAGCTGAGATTGAGGCCAGAGATGTAATCGTCGGAGCCTTACCAAAAGACCCGAAGGAGAATTCAGAAGACGAATGGTCCGTGATTGACTTGAAGGACGAAAACAGCTTGCTAAGCAAAGAGAACTCAAACTCAAAGAGCAAATCGTCGAAGCATAGCTCGGCAATGAAGCAGATCAAAGGAGCAGCCTCTGTTTTCGGGTTTGTTTCATCTTACAAACCTGGGAAAAACAGAGAAGAGAAGAGCATATTCGATTTGGAGGCATCAAAAATCACTTCCTCTAACCATATTTGGGATGGAAATTTGAAGGGTAAAGAAAATGAAACGAGCTCAATTCTCATGCCTGTAAGCTTCATGCCAGATCTGGCAAAGGAAAGTGGTGGTGGCACCGATAAGGCAAAGAGGAAGCCTTTTAAGTCTCTGTTTCAGAGAGATGGACATTGTGGCAGCAGTGGCGTCGGAGCAGATTATGGTCCTAACTGTGTTGAAACGGCGTCAAAACCGACGAAAAAGCATTGGGGTTTAGATGGATTCAAGAAATGGAACAAAAATGATTCGGATGATGAGACAGCTCCTTTGCCTCTCAATGAAAGATCCGACTCCGAGGCTTACACGAATTCATGCCAGCTCGTGGCGAGCCCCGTTGGAGAAGGGCCAGACACAAAGTTAATTAAGAGAAAGCTTAACAAAGATGGTGCTCCATCTGATTTCTTCATTGACAAGGTTTCCACCAAGTCCTTAATTTTTATCTCTTTTAGTTCTTGTTTCTCAAATAGTTCACCTATTTTGACTCGGTGTTTTATGTCTGAGCTGAAAACTGAACCTTGGTTGTTTCTGTATTTTTTTTTTTTAAAGGTTTTAGGGGATAAGATAAAGAAAGAGCTCTCACGAATTCAATCAGAACTCAGCACCACAAATCCCAATCTCAAGTTCTCGTAAATATTCTCTCTGATCTTTCACATTTTTTATATTTTTCTATGTTTTTTACCACTTCAAAATAAGTTTTTCTTTTGGTGTTCTTGTTATCATTCAGTAATGATCAAATGCAAGCAATTTCCACCAAGCTTCCGGTCGACAAATCCGATCTCAAGAATTTCTTCCCCAAGTAAAGTAACCTGTTCTCTCTCTCTATGTGTGTGTGTGTGTGTGTTAGGATTTAGTGATGTACAAAATGTTGATTGTTTTTCTATGTTCTTGAAGGTCGTGGTGTGATAGGTATGGTGATGTTGTTCTCGACGTGGTGAAGAAGGAATTCAAGGACCATGTTGGAGAGATGGAGAACATGAGAAATGAAGCAAGAGAAAAACGAAACAACAACAACAACAACTCGAAGCGCTGGACGACATTTGACGACGACGATAGCGAGAACTTTCACCCGAATCTGTTTGCTCAGAACAATAACACCCTATTTGATGATCATAACAGAAGTAATGGAAGTAGGCTGAGATCTGAATCAGCTTTCCTCCAAGACCAGAACCCGTTTTGGTCCCCGAGGCATGGTTCTTCCTCGATGTTATCTTGGATGTAAAGAAAAAAGCATAGAATTCGTATGTTGTTCTTCTGAGAGCATTGTCTTTTTAGAGCAGTGAGTGATGTATGAAGTTGTTATTCTTGAATGATGGATATGTGGAAGAAGAATTATGTTCTTCGAGTACCTCAAACAGTTCTGTGTTCATTTTCTAACCAAGTTATTAATTATAATATGTTGAAAGTTGTGTTCACAATTACTTTTCAAATATAATTTTCGTACCATCTGGTCTTCTGATTTAGATCCTGGCAAAACTGTCTGATGTAGGAGCTTCCATGAAGACGTTGCTGTTTCTAAACTTGATGATTCGGGGTCGAATCCTTCTTAAGCAGGGGAGCCTGATGTAGAAACATCTGTGTTTACTTGTCGTTCTCTTTTCCTTTGTTTGCTCGTCTTTTTTATTCCTCCGTTTCAGCCTTCTTTTTTCTTGTCGTTTGGCTACTTAGTGTGTCGTTTGTCAATGAAGACCAAAACGTGCTCGTTTAGCTGAGCGTAGCCTTGGTATTTGTATCTCTCTAACGTGAAGATGAAGGCAGACTTGAAGATTGAAAAGAAAAAATTCAGATTTAAGTCTCATCTTTCCGACTGTGGCGCCGTTTTATTTTTCCTTGATCGGTGACGAATCGATCGAGTTTTCCCGGTGGTTTGCTCAGCAATCTTTTCTGTAAAGACTCCTACGTCAAGTGGTATCAGAGCCTTGCGGATCCTAACCGTGGTTTCCGATGGCGCGAAGCGGTGGTAGTCGCCACTCCGACGACGACGATCGTGGTGTGACGGACTTCTGGGCAGATCAAGAGCTCCAATGGAATCGACGGGGAGAGTTTGCTCGCCATTGACAGGAGGGTGCCGGAGATCCGGTGTACGGCGCTGCAAATCTCGACCTCGAACCGAGCAGTGATCGTTTTCGTGACGGGAGGAGCTGGACCCAAGCTTCGGCGGCGGCCCATGGTGGACGGAGGATCTTAGCTTCGACACCGCTGTACCGCGATCCCCAAGCAATTTATTGACATTTCAACAACCCAAATTGGGTGACTTATTCTTCTCCTTCGACAAGAGGAAGTAGTTCAGCTGGAAGCACCAAAGACAATAGTCCCTATCAGGTGTTCGATGAAAGTCCTCACACCGAACCCAAGCTAGTTCATTTTGGTGTTTGGGAAATCAACCCAAATCTTATAACGGCAGGTCCTATTTCGGCGCTTCAAGGTATTCGTCTACACCAACCCTAGATTATGATGGCTTTGATATTCCGATGTTTTCTAGGAATTTTTGTGAATAAGATATCTTAGATTGGATTCAAATTGTGGATGAGTTGTTTGAATGTGTGTCTGTGCCTTTGGAAAAACAAGCTAAGCTAGTTGGATCTAAAAAGAAAGGCTGAAACAGAGGAATGAAAAAGACAAGCAAACAAAGGAAAAGAAAACGACAAGTACACACAGATGTTCCTACATCACTGTCTCTCTGGACCTGTTGGGCTTGGTAACATGCTATGCGAAAAGCTCTTTTTCAGGGAAATTACAGCAAATAGACCATTTCTTTTTTTTTTTTTTTTCTTTTTTTAAATATAGTAAATAACATATTTTAATAAATTTCATATGATTGGCAAATTGTTTATTGAAGAGAATTTTTTAAGGTAATTTAATTGTAAATACGCTTCGTAAATGACAGTACTTGTATTCATTCAAACATTGAGAGACACATTCCTAGTGAAGTGCCAAACGTACTAGACTTCTTCTTTGGAAGGGGAAAAAAAAAAGTACGTCAAAGCTTGATGCAATAAACCTTTATTGTTCTTACCAAGTGTGCACCTTTTTTTGTTTTCTTGGATAAAGTTTTGGGGAAAAAAAAAAAAAAAAGGAGAGTGATGTAGAACTAGAGCGAAGAAGAAGAATGGAAATTTGATTGAGAGAAGAATTTAGGAAGAAGAAATTTAGAAAAAGAGATGAGAGAGGGAAATTAAGAGGAAAAACAATTCTGAAATTCCATTGAATCTTCCCGTTGCTATGTAACAATACAGCCAATTTATTGGTTTATTACACAATCAAAATGAGAAAGTAGATAAATGAAATTAAATGAATAAAATCATGAAAATTATCAAAATCAAAATAAAATCATCCATAATTTATTCCTATAAATGCACCTAAAATAGTTCTGCAATTTTGCTTTTTGATCCTCATTAGAGAGATTACAAGAACTCCCCTCTTTTTTCACCTTGATTTTAAGAAAAGCCGGGTGTTTGGTGTGTAAGTTTGAGTTAAGATTTTTAAGTTTAAATAGTAAATTATGTTGACTTTTCAGAAAAGACAAAAAACTTTTTGGGAAAAAGACAAAAATTTTTTGGGAAAAAGACAAAAACAATAATGAAAAAAATACAGTTTAAACTAAATTTTTTGCCAAACACCCCCTTATATTTTGGGAGATTACAACTTGATACCCCCAAGTTCTGCTTTTGCTGCACATCCCTCTCTTGTCAAAATATTAGGTCCAATTAGGATGTAAAATATGGAATTTATCCTGCAATAAAGTACCAAATATTAGTGATGTAGGGTGGCTTGTCATTTTGGGAGGCTGGTCTTTGCACGACGAGCCGTTTAGCTTATGGTGTTTATGTTTTTGTCTTTGTCGTTTAGTCTTTTACAATTTTGTTGTCGTTCACCTTTTCTTTTTCTTATACCGTTGTCTTAGTAGAGCTAATGGGAATTAGTACTGGTAAGGGCTCTTCTTAGAAGGCAAACTTGACAATTGTATTTTGACCTTGAGCTTTGCTCTGTATTTCCATGGTGTATTTCCTCCAAATTATCCTATCTTGAAGGCTTGATTCGATGAGATCGACCTTCAATTAGGTAGCTTAGATTTGGTGAAAGGCAAGCATCCTTTTTAGTTTTAAGTGTAATAAACTTTTCGTATTTAATTTCTTTTTTATATATACTAGTTGAAAGCACATCACATTAACATTTATATTCAGCCTATTGAATTCATTTGGCTTATATGCTTTATTTCGGCCAAAGTCTCTTTTGACCAGGAAAAAATTAACAGAAAACTACTATGCTATGTTTGGTAGGGTGGAAAAAAGGAAGGAAGGAAGGAAGTGGGTTGAGGAAAAAATGGATGGAAATTGATTGAGTTGTTTATTTGGTAAGAAGGAACAGAGAGGGAAAAGGAAAATAAAATGGAAAAATATTGTAATTTGGTTCACTTTTTTATTCCCTCCAAAAATGAGAGGAAAACTAAAAATCAATTTAATAACTACTAAAATTACTTTTTTATCCTTGTTTTTAAAGTAAAATAATATATATAAATAAATAAAATAGTAATTACATAACCTTTTTATTTTTTTTACCTTTCATGATACCAAAAACCATAAAGGAAGGACAAAATATTTCCTCTCTCTCTTATTTTCTTTCACTTTTATTTTTTCTTTCCCTCTTATTTTCTTTCCTTCTTACCAAACAGAGTTACATTTAAAAAGGAAAAGGGATGCTTAAAAAGGGACACATTTAGGAACATTATTTAACTAAAGCAATCAGAAGGAAAAATAATTTAAAGGCCATGTCCGACAAAAAATATCTTAAGATTGTATGAAAATGCTTCAGCGGTGACTTCAGTTCAGAAATTTGTTTTTTTTATAGGAACAAATTAGGAGAAAAAGTGTTTCAATTAGACACATTTAAAAATATGTGTACTTTTAAGGGAGAAGCCAAAACAAAATAAAAAAGGGACAGTTGTAGACATAACTTAACGGTAATATCACATCTTACTCCCTTAAAAGTGCAGAGTTTGAATGTTCCACCCCCAAGTTAAAAAAAAAAAAAACAAGCAAACAAACAAACAAACAAAACAAAAACAAAACTAAACAAAAATGGACCAAAATGGGAGAAATAAAATTGTTATTGAAAAAAAAATGAAGGGCGGGGTTTGACAAAAGTTTGATAAAATAATATCTCATAGTATTGTACGGAAAATATTTTAGTGGGATGTATTTGATAAAATTTATTTAATATGGACAAATTTGAAGAAAAAGTATTTAAATGAGACATATGTAAAAAAATATATAAATTTTAAGGGAGAAGCCAAAAATGAGGACCAAAATGAAAAAAAAAAATAATAATAATAAAACTTTAGTGGGGAAAAGCAGGAAAAACAAAAACAAAAGAAGGACAAAAAATAAAAAATGGATAGTGTTCATTTTGGTCGAAACCCATAGCACAGTTTATTTGACAAAATTTATTTTACTATGGAGAAATTAAGAGAAAAAGTAATTCAGCTAGACACATTTTAAAATATATAAAATTTTAAGAGAAAAGCAAAAAAAATAGGGGACCAAAATGAAAAAAGTAAATAAATTAAATTTTAGACCAAAAAAGCAAAAGAAAAATTGAAGGACTAAAAATTAAAAATTGGAGGATTTCAACCTTGGTTGGTTGAAACCCATGAATTCTATAAATTGTTTAGATGTAGATGCTGATAAATGTAGCTCTATTTGGATCGCATGTCCATTTTCAAAAAATGAACATTTTTTTGTTTTAAATAAGATAGTCTTTTCATTTTGAGAATAAGATAGTGTTTTGATGTATAAAAAAATTTTCTTCTTAAAAACAAAAGGTTGTTTAGAATGAGAAAAAATGGTATTGGAAATTGTGCATTATGAGAAAATTTCAAAAAGATTCATTTTCTTTTTCCAAAAATGATATTTTACAAGTTAAGTTTGAATATGAGATAGTTTTCCTTCTTCAAAAGGAGAGAATGATGGAAAAAATTGAGAAAAACATTTATTTGCAAAAATTTTCTAATTTCCAAAATTAGATAGCTCATCCAAATAACGGAAATTTTTTTTTTCTATCTTCTATACACCATAGGATAAAACGTAGTTGTTTCGATACAAGAGTTTATACACCTCATCCACATCTGGACATGATTTAACAGGCGTAAATTCAACATTTTAATTGTAGAAATATTGCGCGGTGGAATTTTAAAATTTTTTTAAGATCGAACAAACTCGTGATGCTATATACAATAAATTATCCTTACTCTACGTACCTTGTGAATCAAGAATCTTCAACAATTATTCAAGAACCCATGTTGAAGAGTTTCAACCAACTAGTATTCTTGTAATAACCGAAATTTTTACGGACTCAAGATTTCCTTGTATGTAAAGAAATTTAAGTCCGTGCTATGTGTTTATGTGATATTTCATGAAAATTATGAATATCAATAATTTTATCAGTATATGTTTGAGTTCTCGTTTAATTAATTATGAGACTCAATAATAAGTTTTATTAGGTCAAGAACGGGGCCTTTTAGGGAAAAAGGCAGAATAAGAATTTATGATATTATTCCGGTCAAAGTTTGACCAGAATAATTTAAGGCATGATTATGACGGTACTGCAGTACAGCAAGCAGTATGGAAATTATACTGCAAAAAACCGTCATCACAGATGAAATAGTAAGAATAAGGACCGAAACCACTCTAGAAAAATCAAGCACATTATTTAGGAAAATAAGAGCTAAGTAGCTTTAAGTCATAAGAAAAATCATTACGCAGTCCAATAATACGCAGATGAATTCTGGACTGTAGTCCAGTATAACAGTACTGTTATTAGTTGAAAACAGTATTTATAATATCTGCATTAGTATGAAAATAGACTGCATATTAAGAGGGAAGCTAAACAAGGCCCTAATGGGAGGACACCTCATCTAGGATAAATATGTGAATTTTGGGATTTTTGAAAAATTGGAAGAAATTGGTGGTAGCTTTTGATTGGATAATTGAATGGATGAACATGAAAGGCTTACTTGGCCTCCAAGGACCCATAATGGCCGGCCACCTCAAGGGACTCTTTAACAAATATTTTACTTTTGGGGTTAGATATGCAATTTTAGGAATAAAAATAATTCTAAAAAGAAATTATTTTTCACCTATAAATAGGTGATGATGGGGGGAAGGGGGGAGGATGTTGGATCATTTTATTTGATTCCACCCCAAAACTATGGCTCATTTTCACCTCATCCTCTTTTCCCCTTAGGAGCCGAAACCAAATAGAGAGAGAAAAAAAATTGTGAGGGTCGGTTTTTGTAGAAGGAAGCAAGGAGGAAAATTTTTGGATCCAAAGTCTAGATCCAACTTCAAGGTGTTAAGGTAATCCTCCTAAAATCCCTAAGCCTCTCAATTTAGTTTGATTCAAGATTTAAGTGTATTTCCATGTTGGGAATGTAAGAGTATAAGCTCACTTTTTAGTTTCATGTAATAGGGTTAGTAGTAATTGCTTGAATGTGCTTGATTATGGTTTGGTGGTCTCTAATTATGGTTTGATGTATGTTTATGATAATATGTGTTAGAAATTAGGTGGTATATATGAATGCCTAGTATGTGTTTGTAGTATGTCCCCACATATTCAAGAATGATGTTGCATGGATGAAAAAATTTAATTGGTAATGTATGTTGCATGTAGGGTTCAAGAAAACCCTAAAAACCTTAGTTGGTGAAGATTCACCATATGGGTTTGCATGAAGGATTGTATAAATGGAAATGACTGCATGGCAATGAAAACATTACGTAACGTGCTGCATGCTTGATGTAGGCTCACGGTTTTAACCGTTCGAGGTAGTGCGTGCGTAATTTTATGAAAGAACCAACTAAAATGGAAACTGCCAGTTCCGGATCAAAACTGGGCAGCAATCTGGAAATAGGATTTTGAGGCCTTTAGAGGCCGAATTTGATAAAAGTCAAAACTACAAAGTTGTAGAAAATGGAAAATCCTAGGGGCTAGGGTGGAGGTTTTTAAAAATAAGGCTCCAAAGGCCTCTGTTTTTGCAATAACCCGAGCCTAATTTGCCCAGACCCCTGTGCACGGCCAGGCAGGTTCAACAAAGAAAAAGGATAGGTTAAATACAGAACTGGGTTTTGAGTAAAAAACGAAAGTTGTAGGATTTTTCAAGATCTAAAACTTTTATGAAGAAAATTTTTTCAAAATCCAAACAGATTCTTAGAAACAATTGGATTCTAAAAACTGTACAGAAAACAGGAAATTCCTGCACAGGATTTTCAAAAGCAGTGCAGGAACAGGTAATTCCTGCATATACACTGATAAATGGCATTATGGAACTGTTTTCAAGAATAGTTTTCAAAACCTAACAGTTTTATTACCCTTACTCAAAAAAAATTATAGTTTTTGCTAAAAGATTGAAAATTTACAAAGGATTTTATACAAGGAAAATTTGGACAACAAATACTAGGTTTTATCAAGAAAAGGGAATAAATAAATAAATTAGCCAAAAGCTATCTTAAAAACATAATAACAGTATGATGACAACGGTAGCCGGGTAGGATACCTAAGTTAATGGGTTGGGCCTAAAGCCCATGGTTACCAATAGTAACCTAATAAAATACTGGGTATGATTGGGCCTTGAACCCAAAGTTCATTAACATGACAAACAAGATATTGTTTAGGGTTACACTTAGTAACCAAATAAGCTATAATGGTAGTGTGTGGGGGACATGTAACTAGGGTTACTAATGAATGCTGGTTAAGGATACCAGCATTAAATGCAATGATTTATGGTAAGATAAGATGACCCTTATCTTACGTCCTTTTTGGGAAACAGGAAAATAACCTGTTGTTGCAATCTGATTTGGAACAACAAAACCCAGGACGTAGCATAACCGGTAAGTACAAACCTCACCTACAGTATGAAAGTAATAAATACTATTTTCAAGTATGACATGTTTTTATATGCCGTGTTATGCCAAGATATGCCATATTATGCCATGTGTATGTATATGTTATGGTTGATATTATATTATGTTATATGTTTTGATATAGTGACATCATGAAGTATGTTCACTAATATTAAACCACATCGTAAGAACATGTTATTAAGTCATAAGATAAGACAAGCAAGGTGTCGTACCAACCTCCTATCAAATCGTGGAGGATTATACATGTTCAAGTTCAAGATACTAAGACCTTCCGTCAGATCGTGAAGGCTGACACGAGTCCCAGAATTGTTTGGGACCTTGCAAACCCTAACTTTCTGTGGATTGCGCGCATTTGGTACGTACACAAGGGGCCCACATGTTAAGCAAGATAATAAGTTCATAACGGGGCATAAGAGATTCATAATTGATCATAAATTGGTCATGCATAAGTTACATGATGCTTGACATGTTTTTGTGAGATTAAGTTTGTACTTGCTGAGCGTAAGCTCATCAATATATTTCATACTGTAGGTAAAAAGCCTGCAGCTTAATTGGTGGGTCATGCGGATGATGCGACAAGTGAAAGGCGATGCGGGATACCACTACGCAAGTTTTTCCGCAAGTTCTTTTGAACCAAATATAAATATATATATATATATATATATTAGAATAAATTGTATTATACTGTATATATGAGGATTGAAGACTTGAGTTAAATGAAAGGAGTATGTATGTTTTTTTTTATTTCAATATGTATGCACGAAAAACTTACTTATATGGACTAGTCTATTTAAATATGTTTTAAAAAAAATTTATTCTAAAATTTTCAAGTAAGTTTAAACTATTAAAACCGAGATGTAGTTTAAGTAAGTATGGTAACGACCCTACGTAGGTCGGGGCGTTACAATTCTTCACTATACTCTAATTTCCGGATGGTGGAGTGTGTGGGCAACCTTATCTTTATGGGAGTATGAAGCTCTTTAGAGTCTAAGGTCTACCCAAAAATAGAAGAACAACCTCCTATTTATAGGAAAATAAGTAGATAGTTTTTGAATTTGAGTAGGACTCCTTGAAAAGATTTTTCTTGTTCCTCTTCATCAATTATCTTGAAATTTGAGATTTTATTTATCTAGATAATGTCTCATAAATTTAATTTTAATTCAAATAAAATAATGATAACTTTATTTGAATAAAATAATTGTGTAATAATTATCCATAAATAAAATCAAGAAGGAGAAAAAATCTCTTCCACATCCTCTTTAAAAAAATGCCTATATAAAGGAGATTAAACAAGATTTTATTTCAATTCAAATCTCTTTGTTATATTATCCATATCTATTAATTTAAATTAAGCTCCATATTTATCACAAAAGATAAATACCATTAATTTAAATCATTAATCATAAATAAATAAATCTTATGAAAATATTAAATAATTATCCAAATATTTATCATAAATATATTAAACAAAGCAAAATCTATTCTCCCACTAGTTGTACACGCCTACTGTCACACTGGTGACTATGTCGGGCGTGTCATCACAACATCGTTAAGAATTTAAACTGCATTCGTAATTTGAATTACCATCCGTTAGTAAAATTATATTGAGCTAGTGAAGGGACCAATTAGACTATATAATTCAGGCTCTAATAATTTATGTGACTAAATATTCTATACCAAATCTATTAATCACATAATTGTTAGTTTTACTGTCACACCACTATAAACCTGAAACTGCACTCCTGATAATATACGTATTACGTAAGCTTATAAATAACATGAGTCCATGACCTTGTCAAATATGCAATACCCTCATATGATATTCGTGATCAATTTAAGGCTAATATCTGTTTTACAATCTTGATCATTTTATCTTAAATATCCAGTTTACACTTTATAGGAAAATGATTATCCATACCGAAATGAATAATAAATCATTTGTAAAACAAATGACAAAGGCCTTGACCATTTTCCAATTCCTGTATAATGCCTTTAAGAGACTATCCTTAATTATGATTCCATATCTATAAATAAAAAACTCTTATCGAATAAAAGTCACGTACCCAACGACTCGGTATATAAGCTTACTATTTTGAGACGCTTTAGCTTTTCGAACATTAAAGTATACAAGTTATAAACATGAAGTCAATTATTTACTCAGGATTAAGGTAATCACATAATGAACGTCGTAAGTGAATTAATCTATGTAAACAGACTTATTAAATAGATTAATTACACTTAACTCCCAGTCTAATACATCACGACCACTAAGCAATATATCTATGCCTCTACTTAGGAGTCAGCTCGCTTTAGACGGTCAAGACAAACCATCTCCCCAATTGGATTTAGACAACATAATAGTCTTAACATAAGTTGGATGTTAAATCTAACTCCATTGACTGCAAACTATAAATTTATACTACTTACTTTAGAATGTTATCTTCTTGCATACAATATCCATTGCATGCAATATTCTAATAGTTTAAACATCAAGTAGTCAGTGAGCCATATTTACTTACATTTACTTTAACCTGTAAATTAATGAGAACAGAATAACAATAATATTAAGAAGAATCTCAAATATAAATTAAGAATCAATCCAAAATAATCAATAAAACACATAAAATGTCTTTCATGCTTAGGGTATTCCTAACATTAATTTTTGGAGAATGAATAGTAAATAATTCAAGTAAATAATACATTTTTAAAACATTTAGAGTAAATAGTCGTAAATAATAAGTTTATTAGGTAAAAAGTTATTTATTTATAGTAAACAGATAATTTACTTAGCAAGTTTGCTATTTTTTATTACTTTTTTTTCAAATATTTTTAAAATCATTGGTTTTTTTTTTTTTTGAAAAAGGATATTACATTTCAAATCAATAAAATACAAATACCAATATTTTGAATAACCTCATAACACAAGGAAACTTAACCCTAATTACACTAATTACAAATCGGTTTCACCAGTAAATTCTAATAAAACGCACAAGGGAGTAAAACGTGCATTGAAATCCAACAATAGGAAATCAAAAGGGCACTTTAATCATCGAGCACACATATTGTTCTTTCAACAACACCGTTAAAATCGATAGAAAACTCCGATTAATCGAGATCAAGAGACGCATAGCGAAAAAGTCACCTCCAACACCATATATAATTAACTCTAGCATATTGGAAACGTAAATAATACGAGAGCGTGAGGAGACCACCTCCGTTATTATAAAATAAGTACAAAAATAAACCAACAAAACACAAGGTAGAATTAACATCGTCTTTATTTTAAATAAATAACTATAACAAAAAAGAGAAAAATCTCGGACATCATGGATAATATCTCCGGTGATAAGCCAACAAACACGACTAAAAGGCTAAAATGCATCCCCTCCGACCATAAACCATCCCTCCCACCAAAACCATCATCCTAGAGTCCAAAGCATCTTCTCTAAGGCCGGTAGTCTAGTGACCTACCAAGAGGCGGTGCCGGCCTCCGGTTCCAAATGAGAAATACGAACGGTGCAAACCCTAACACACAAGAGAGAGAAAGAGAGAGAAAAGTTTAAAAGTACTGATAAAATTATTGTATTTACTTAATGTAGTTTTGTAAAAATACTATTTACTACCGTTTCGGTTCAATGTATTTTACCTAGCTCAAGTATCTCACCATTTCAAAGGAGGAATTTGCAACAAAAGTTAAATTTGTAGGTAGTAAGTTGGAGTTTTCAAAATTATGAGATTATTAGTGTAAAAAATTAAAATAATAATAATAAAAAAAAGGCGCAAACAGCGAGAAGGATTATGTAACTTTTATTTAATTTTTACAAGAGGTTCAGGACAGTGAAAATGATAAAATTAGCACATACCAAAATGCACTTTTATTTTTTACATGACAACTACCGCCTATTTTTTAACAGCGTTTTGAAGATTGATCGTGTGACTTTTTAAAATTTAGAGACTAAAATGGAATTAGACTAATCATTAACTGACAAAAAAAACGAAATTAATTCTTTTACAAAAACTAGACGTTCCCATGTTCTTTTTTTTTTTTTGGTGGAATAAATGCATATTTTTCTTACAAAATATATAAAGGGGTGGTTAAAAAGGCAAAAAAAAAGTGCGGATCCAGCAATATGAAATTTTTTTTTTCTAAACTTATCACTACAAAAAGTCCAAAATAAATTTTTTTTTAAAAAAAAAAGTCCAACAAAACCGCATCATCAACAAAAAGATGCTACGAGACACATGGCATCAATTCCGGGTACAAAAAGAATATTTAAGAAATATTTTTTGACAAAGAAAAGAAGCATGGTTATTCATCATCATTTACATGGAGAGAATTGAGTTCTGTAGGAAAGTTTCTTTACATTTTTATATATATACAACTCTATCAGACAGAAGGTATCTCTGAGCTAGAGACAGAACACTCTGTTAGACCCTCACGAACATCTCCCCGACAAAGCGGACATACTCTGAGAGAAAAAAGCCAAGAAAGAGGAAGGAATCAGAAAAATAACATAATGACATACGAAAAGCTAAGGTGACATTTTTTCGGCATGAATCATATGGAGGACAAAAAGGGGGATGAACAAGCAAACGAGGATTACCCATGAATCTCTTTAAGCCACTTATCCACACATGACATGTGATACTCGTGGTGACAAGGCAGGACTCGGATTTTGTCGCCTTCTTCGTATTCAGCAAGGCAGATGTAACACCTGTTCATTTTTTACTTGGCATTTTGTCAAACGGAGAACCAGAGCAAAACCCATCTGAAACTATGTATGAATGATAACGGAGAAAAAGAAATTGCAGCAATTTGCATTCATGTTTGGTGCAAAGGTTAGATTATGTGTTGAACTTACTCTGAAACCCCATCCCCGTCCTTGGCCTTGTCAAGCTTTGAGTGGCTCTTGAGAGGGAATGAGTCGACAACAGATGCTGGGGCTGGACTTGATACCATAGATAGGGAAAGCGACACGGGTTGGCGATGAATTTCATCCAGAACCTGTAGGTTTTAGATTATGACAGCAACTATGTTAATAAGTTGAGTCGAAAGGGGTGGTGGTCCATGTGTGCAAGATTTAACAACTATGCTATTTCCATTACCGGACAAGTTAAAATGGAGTTAACAACAAGTCGTACTAGAAGACAGTAAGGACAGAACTATTCACTCAGATGCAGAAGAGAGACAGCGCTTGGAAGAAAAGTAGAGAGAATTAAGAACATGAAAAAATAACAGGGCAGCCAAATGACAGACTAGACAAGATGTAGCCACACAGGAATTTAATAGAAAACAATATCCGCAGAGAACAAAAATTATTGCTAATAGACATGATAAGGAACATAATTAAAAAAAAAAATGAAACAAAAAGAACTCTTCGGGAGCTTGGTAGCAAAGCAAATAGCACAGACTGATAATATCCAAAAGGACACTTGAACGCAGGCACGAAGCCAATGCATGCCCAGTCAAGCCCCCACTCAATTTTTTATCTTAAGAAAACAATCTGTATGTGATATGTATTATTTTATAGAAATACAAACAAAAGCACCCACTAAATAATGTAAACCCCCCATTAACTATATCAAGCCCAATGGATAACAAAGCTATAAACCACATTAATTCTACCAGTTGTCACTACTATTGTGGAGAGTATTTTCTCCTATGAATTTTGTTACGAAATCGGCTATACGAAAGACGTCATTTATAATCTCGAGAGACAATTGAATACATTAATAACTAAATGTGTTTATCAATAGTTTTTTTTAATCATTCACCCCCATTGACAAAAATTCATGGCTCTGTCACTGCTCGAACGACATGTTATTTTGTAGGCTGAGCTCAAGAGCAACATTGATATTACAGCCTCCAAGTAAAATGGCTACATACTTTGGTCTTTTAGAGAATTATACTAAATCAGACAAAATCCACTTAAAACATTATCAAGAATCATGTCCGACAAGATGGAAAGAATATTTTCATATGGAACTCAAAATATTTGTAAAACATAAACTAAAGCTCAGCATGAGACACTCTGAAAAGAACTACTTGCTAGTACCTTTCCAAATTCTCGTGAACAGAAATAATTAAAAAGAATGCATACATGATTATCTAAGGAAAATAAAACCTGCGCAGATAAGGGAAGATAAGTACCTCAAACAAAGCTTCAGCAAGCATGACAATTCTTGATATACTAGCACGAGTACTTGACTCTTCATTCATCAATAACGACTCGCATGAGCATCTACCATCCGCGTGGAGCCCAGACGGACAAAAAGTATTCCGTCTACCGTTATCATCTAGGCCACCACGAAGCCTCTCCCAGACCTGCAAGCAATAATGCTGACACAGGTCAATAATATTTGATACATTGATTCAGCTTCTTACAGAAAACTAAGGTAGCCAAAGCAGTGAACTGGAAGAAAGATTAAGACTTCAAGAACAATTTTACATTAAGTGCCGAAACAAATAGATAAACACTATTAACAATACAGAAAATTCCATAAGATCCTACAAAAAAATAATATTTTGGAAAAATTTCAGAGCATCTTATGCAATTATCATAGATGAATGTTGTTTTTACCTCAGATCTTGAATGCCGCCTTCGTTCACTCGAATATGGAAACCTACTACCTAGGTATCCAGAATCAGTTCCAATACCATCATCAAAAAAGTCACCACTGAAACCAAGTAGCCAGCGATCATGAGATCCTAGCTCCTCATTATCATCCATCGAGAAAACAATGGTTGGAGAATCAATAAGCCTTCTGGAACTGCGTCGTGAGAATGCATCCCAGAACATTCTTCTACTGTTCCTCCTGGCCTCACGATTACTAGCATCTGGATTGCTGTTAGACAATACATTGGAAGAAATACTCACGACATCCACTTGAAGTACCCCACTATCAGCTCGGCCCCTTTCCCTGTTGGAGACAAGGAATCCTAAACCTGAAGGTATAACCTCATGAAGGGGTTCGCTTCCAAATGGGTGAAAAGTCACCGGCGGAGTGGAAAGTTGAACAGAACGAGAATCAGAACCAGAGCTATCAGTGGCCATTACTTCAGCCACGTGATTCTCATCAACAGGGGCTGCTTCCGAAGATGAAGTGCCAAGCCCCTGAGAGGAGGAACTGCTTGGATGCATAGCCTCGGAACCATTGTGGACTGAACTACCAATACCATTTACTGCACTCGTGTTAGGAGAAACATTGACAGAGACTGTGTCTGAAGATTGTTGTTCTTTAAACAAAGTACTAGACGGAGTAGTACTAGGATTAGTATCCCTAGAAGATTCATCATGACGACAATCAGCACTCACCTGATGAGGAGAAATTAGCTCCTTACATTCAGACAAGTTTGTACTAGTATTGCTTGTTCCGGTACTAATTAAACCATCTTCAGAAAAACTATCTAAATTAGTTCTGGTTTCCGTATTTGAGATGGTAATTCCTGCTCTTGAACTGGCAGAAAGTGATGATTCCGCCGTTGGGTTCTGAACTTCATGGATTTGTTCACACTGTTCTTCCGTCTTAAAAAAAGAAGAAAAAAAAATCAAAGCATTTCAGTAGCTTTCTCAAGTTCTCAATTAGCTCACAAAAAATCCCTTATGTTTCTTTCAATTCTAATGATAAATTCAAATAAGGAAACAGGCCCAGAAAACCAGAAAGATAAATATGAAAAGGGTTTCAAATAGATTCATAAACAAGAAAGAAAAACAAGAAAAGGGTAAAAGAAATGAACAACAAGAATAAAAAATAACAATAATAATAATTAAAATAATAATAATAAGCATTTCAGGTGCGAACACCTTCTCAAATGCCCATATGATTCTTCTTAGTCTCAAAAGGTAAATTCAAATTTAGAAACAAGCCCACAAAATTATAAGTGAAAACAAGAAAAGGATTTAAATCTGAATAAGAAGTTTGTTCTCTCGATTTTTAAATAAGGAACTGATCTTCTAAAGAATCAAAACCCAAATACTTTTTAAGAGCCAAAAAGAAGTAATTTGAGATGAATTGAGGAAATACGAGATACAAGGGAAATGGGTATCGACAGTTGACATAGAAGAGATTGAAATTTTTTTCAGTTGACGATGATGATAAATATACCTGATATGTAGAGCGAGAATTGGAGGCACCGCAGATGAGAGAGGAGATTATGGAGCGGTTGACTCGAGGCCGATGACGACGCGATCCCAATCGACTGTTGCTCGAACCCATTTTAGAGAGAGAAGGGAGGAGAGAGAGAAAGAGGGAGAGAGAGGTTAAGAGGCGAAGTGAAGATGATGACGATAATGGAACTATGTCAGCATACCAAAGAGGCAAGGCAAAGACTTTTTTTTTTTTTTTTTTTTTTTCAATAAAAGGAAAACATTATGCTATTTCTTATCTTTTTTCTTTTTTTTACCTCTTATAGGGTGTTTGGTGTGTAAGTTGAGTTTGAGTTGAGTTGAGATTTTTAAGTTTGAATAGTAATTTTTGTTGACTTTTTCAGAAAAGACAAAAAACTTTTTCAGAAAAGACAAAAAATATGATGAAAAAAGTACAGTTTAATTCAAAATAAACTTGTGAACCAAACATAGTCTTAATTGTCCATTATTAATAATTAAAAAATACAAGTAATTATTTTAGTGTTAAAACATATGTAAAGATTAGGAGGACTGGATGGGAGAAAAAAATAGAGGAATTCAAGGAATAATTCAGTAATATGATCAGTCATGAAATTCAACTCGTGTATTTATATTTGTTTAATTGGTTGGTTATGGTGGATGAAACATTGATTAACAATTAAAAAAAATAAAAATAAAAAAAGAGTTTCGTTCTACAATGAGATCACTTACTTTATCCTATCAATAGGATAAAACTTTTTAACTCTTGGATCTCATTTTAGTGGTTGAGATGTTATTTGCACACAAAATTTGTTGTGCACCTTACTGCATCTGATTATGCCCATAAAAAATTACCAACAATTATGCCCATCTGATTATGGCCCCCATCTCCGTGGCCGTCCGGCGTTGCTCCAACGTCGTCCACTCTACCTCCCTCTGCACCCTCGAACCCTATGTGACCCCCACGCCGCCCTCCTCTCCCTCGCCATCTTCTCTGACGCATTCACCACCGTGGAAGCCACTGCGACTCGCCGGTGCCTTCCCCTCCATCAGATCAGTCGACCCACGCTGATCGGAAACGAGGAAGAAATCTGGTAGTTCGGTTGAGCAGGTGAGCCCGCTGAGCTGCTCCGCCTGGGGCTCCTAGTGGTGCACGGCGATGGTGGCTGTGGCTTCGAGTTATTACCGTCGGGAACGAACCCCAAGCCAACGAGCGTTGACGCGAGGTCGCGAACTCAGGCGACGGGCAACATAGGGTGGGCGGCAGATTCCAGATCTATCGGAGCCTCCGAACCCCTAGATTGCAAACAATTTCGATCGGCTAGATCATCGCCGGCGGAAGTGGGTTTGTTGGTTTTCCAGATCAGTTGGCGATGGGGACGCCGGCCATCGCTATTTTCCTCAGCAACCCTCCGGCGCGACAATCGCAGCGGTCCACAACGGCGACGGCATCTCACGGCGGCACGAACTCTTCTCCACCCAAACACCGCTGACCATCGCTAACACCTCCAACGACTCGTGAGATGCGGCGCCCTTCGACATACGCAACGGTACTGCCGGCGATCTTACGATGGCAGGCATGGTTGAGCAGCCCAAGCTCTGTAATTTTTTTTTTCAAGAAAGTTTTTTTTTTTCCCTGATTTTTCAAGTGTGATTGTGTGTTACGATCTTAAAATAGCGTTGGTGCAAACTTTTAATCTCAACCATTAAAAGATAATCTGGTGGAAAAAAAATTTTGCCCCAGATGCAGTAAAGCAATGGGTCTCGTTGTAGATTTGTCCAAAAAAAAAATGTATTGATTATAGAACTTTTTCGTTTTGAAGCGTTAATTAGTCCAAAATTAGATCAAAATCACATATTTGAATTCGTTATTACCCTCTATTGAGAACATAATAGTTAAAAATATAGTTTAATGATAATTGTTCTCAATAATTAAAAATATAGTTTAATGATAATTTTATATATGACTTTATTATAAAAGCAGAGATTAATTCCTATTTCAAGTTTTTTATTAAAAAAATTGAACCCAGGAAAATACTTTTTTTTTTCCTTTTTAAAACACAAAAAAAAATAATTCTTTTAAAAATTACTAACACATAATTGCTACGGAATATATACTAAATGTCATGTTTATGATAATTGTAGGTATAGTTAATTTTACACCTAAATGCAATACAAGATATGATATATAATTTGAATCCTCAACATTAATTTCGGAAAAAAAAATATATTATTTACAGAAACTAAAATAAGTAAATAACATATTTACTAATAAATTTATTTATTTGACTCATAATAAAAAAGTATTTATTTATAAATTTATTATGCGATTGCAATCATAATATAGAGATAATTCTACATATGACTTTATCATACAATTCCTTTTTCAAATTAAAAATTTTATATTATGAATTTTATAAATATATTATTTATTTTTATATTTCTTATTCTTTTAATTTTAATAAACATGATATTTACCTCTTTCTCTTTTTTTTTTTTTTTTTTGTTTTTTAATCCTCACTCTCGTTGATGGCAAACACACAACTTTTTTTCATGAAAAAAAAAAAAAGAGTCCTCACACGTAGTCTAATAACGTGTCATTGGGGTTAAACACACAACTTTGAAATTATTTTTTTTTGAATTTTTTTTTTTAAATCCTCACTCTCGTTGATAGCAAACACACAACTTTTTTTCATGAAAAAAAAAAAAAAAAAAAAGAGTCCTCACACGTAGTCTAATAACGTGTCATTGGGGTTAAAGACTTTTTTTGGTCTCGTTTTTTGTCTCTTCTGTTTTTACCGCTTTCCTTTTGTTTTTATTGTCGTCTTGTTTCTATTATGAGTGGTTTGGGACTTTGGGTCACGCCCTTTTTTAAATTCATTACAGACTGGACAAATAAAATTAAAAAAATCACATAATGATTGAAAAAAAACGAAAATTGCATTATAAAAAATACATTCACGCTTTTAATATTATTAGTTTTGGCACGTGCGTTGCACGTGTTGAATTATGATGAAAATTTTCATAATGTTTAATATGAAGAAATATTTTCTAGAGATTATAAAAAAATACATATTAATAAATAAAGTTAAAGAATTAAACTTTATGATACAATCATAAAATACATAATAATAACAAAATCAAACATTCTAATAAAAAAAATAATAACGCACAACTCATTTGTTTTTTTTTTTTTTCAAAATATATAGAGTTGCATTTTATTATCTCAAAAAAGGTTTTAATCCCATTGTTGGCTGTATAAAAAATAAAACATTGCAATTAGAAAAAAAATGATTGGAAAAAGAAAATTAAAAACATTTTGAATATATGATAATGAAATAAAAGATAAATAAAAAAAGAGTCAATATAAATATTTTATACACATTTTAATTTATATATAGAGTCACATACACACATGTATCTACAAACAAAGTTTAAAAAAAGCAAAACAGTTTATTTTTATAAATATTTTTAGCGGGAGAACAATATGCTAGCGGCAACATTTATACCTACTTGTTCAAAGTTTTACAGTAAAAATAAGTATAGATGAAATGCTAATACATTCCTAAACATAAATTCTCACATAGCAAGTTGTAGTAGGCGTTATCCTAAGCAATATTGGATATATGCTTATTTCCTACAAAATGAGCTCCTATAACTACAGTAGGACGGATGATCATTCTAAAAATAGACAAAAGTAGGAAATTTCTAAACAAGAAAACTTGATCCAAACACAAATTTAACATGAATATGACCGAAAATAATAGCAAAATGACATAAAAGCAAAAATGATTTTCCAAAATGAAAGAATTCTATTAACTTTGTTTTGAAACCTGAAGGCAATAACTCTTTTTCATGTTGTTGAAAAGAAACTTTCTAAAGCAAAAGAGGAAACTCAATATTCTAAAACAATATATATATGTGTGTATATATATATATATATATATATCCGTGTGTGTGTATGAAATACAAAGAAAATGTTCTCTCTCTCTCTCTCTCTTTTGATGATAAAGCAATTCTAATCTCCAATCTCCTACTTTATCTACTATTTTATAAATTTAGGAATACATTTTGTTATCAGAAGGTAAGAAAACAAAATGAAAAATGAAAAAGAAAAGTCTCTCACTAATGACAGGTTCCACGCCTAAGAAAAGGAGAAAAAAAAAAGTAGGAAAAAAAAAGGAAAGAAAGAGAGAGAAAACATATTCTCAATGTTCACGTGGGATCCACCAAAGCATCTAAAATAAGGAACAACATATTTCTTCAAGAAGGCTTTTAGCCAACACGTGGAACGAACAACAACAATAATCCTTAAAAATAGTGGTTAAAAAGCCGAAAAAAAATAAATTAAAAAAAAAAAGAATGAAACGAGCGTTTCAACTAAAACGGTCGTTTTGGTTAAGCTTATAAACAGTACTGCATATTGACGTTTTTATATATTTATAGATATATGCTTCGTTTCGCTTTTTAACTAAAATTTAGAGCCCGTTTGGTTCACCAGTTTGAGTTGAGATTTTTAAGTTCAGTTTGAGTTGAGTTAAGTTTAGTTTAAATGATGAGTGTTTGGTAAAAAGTTTAAGTTGAAAAATTTAAGTTTGAGTTGAGTTGAGTGTTTGGTGGAAAAAATTTAAGTTGAGTTGAAATGGAAAAAACAAGGGCCTTGTTTGGATTGTAAAAAAATTAGCTGTTTCAATTTTTTAATTTTTTTTCCAAACATTCCATCATATAATTTTGTAAATAAAATATACGATCAGTAATATGACGGATTATAATTCATAATCAATATGAGACAGCACAAGGTTGCGTACAATTGGTAAAAAAAATGAGATGTTTCAATTTTTTAATTTTTTTCCAAACATTCTATCATATAATTTTGTAAATAAAATATACGATTAGTAATATTACGGATTATAATTCATAATCAATATGAGACAGTACAAGGTTACGTACAATTGGTAAAAAAAATGAGATGTTTCAATTTTTTAGTTTTTTTTCAAACATTCTATCATATAATTTTGTAAATAAAATATACGATTAGTAATATGACGGATTATAATTCATAATCAATATGAGACAGCATAAGGTTGCGTAAAATTTCTTGAGCGTAATATTATACCCCAACATAATATACATCGATCGTAATGTAAAAATCATATAAATAAAGTAACAATTACATTCCGACTCTGGCACAATTATAAAATGTACGGTTGCGTTCACGTGACTCTGTACCATGGATACATTTGGTAACGTTCCCACATAGCATCCGCCATCCTTTCTCTCATCTGATTCATCGTCCCCGTTCTCGAGCCATGTTGCTCCGTTCCTGTATACTGCCCAATATCATCTACCCTCTCGTCCAACACGTAATCCACGTTAACATCGTTCGCACGTACAGGCACACAATCAGCTACATAATCTTCTATAAATGGGTCCCCAACTTGCACCATCCTTATGAAATTATGTACAACAGCACATGCCACGGGGATCATTTTTTGTTTGTCCATCGGATAGCTGTTCATGGCTTTAAGTATTTTGAACCTTGCTTTCCAGACGCCAAAGGTTCGTTCAATGCAATTCCGGAGCGAAGAATGCGTGTAGTTAAAAACCTCCCTGCGGTTGCCTAACCCACCACGACGTCTTCGATACTCCGGTAAATGATACGTCTCCCGTCTAAATGGGCTCAGGAAACCATCCTTATTGGCGTAACCGGAATCTGCTAAGTAAAATTTTCCTGCAAAAAAACGCGGGGTACGAGTAGAAGTCCAGTATTTTTTACCTAATTCCGTATATGTAATTAATGTAATAATATTAATCATATGATTACCAGGTGGGGGCATTGGGAAACCATGAAATGCTATTGCCTCGTCCAACATTTTCGCATCATGGCATGATCCCTCATATTCGGCCAACATATACGTGAATTTCATGTCAAACGAACATGCCGCTAATATATTCTGCGAGTGGAACCCTTTACGATTAATCCACCCGTCAGCATTCTCGCGCCTTGGGACACATGGGACGTGTGTCCCATCAATAGCACCAATGCAACCCTGCATAAAATATTAAAAAATCAATCAATGCCTGTTTGGGTCATCCACGGTTAGACGCAATTATTTTAATCGATTTGGAAGATATTTTGGGTCAAGAACAAGGATACCGTACATCGAACCATGGCATATATTTTCCTTCATGCTCCATTATCAAAGGTTGCACCGTCGTGTACTCAGGTGGTCGGATGAAATCGTCCTTCAACGCACAAATAACCTTCAACACTCGAAAAAACCAACGTGATGTTGTTTCTTGAGAATGCTGGAATAAATACGAAACGTGTCGGTTTGTAGCCCCTTGTGCACAAATGGTTAAGAAAATGAATAGTTGCTCGTTCACATTCATGTGAGCCGTTGGCCTCAATAACTCCCGACTACCTAATAGGTTACTGAGTACTCTGAAGGTTGATGATTTCATACTGATCATTGCGTGAATTACGTCTTCATGCCCATTTAGTATCTCTTCAACACGCATGCTGCCAGTGAGAATTGAGTCATGCATTGGTTGTGGAACCCGGCGCCTGTTCAGCCGACTATTTACCATGGCCACCACTGCCCTCGCACACATGTCGTCATCCTCACGTTGTTCATTAGATGTGGCTTGGGCGTTCGCGTTATGACGAGGTACGGAACCAAACCTATTCATTTCTGTATTTTGTTGTCCTACCAAAATTCACTAATTTACCTGTTCATAGATCATTTACAAACCCGGAGTTAGAGACACAAAAATTAACATTTGGAAATGACCGTGACTATGAAACGTCAAATGATACAAGGGTTAACAATATGTCAGCATAATGTTTTCATACATATAACACATAAAAATGGCATCGAAAAAAATAATAAAAACTTTATCCGTCAATGTTATGTCTAACTGAAATGGACGGGGAAAAAAAAAACCAGCAAATAACATAAAAATCAAATCGGCGGTGGAATCTGGGAGGTCACAACTGATGCAATAATGCCCCTCCGGTCGTCGTCGTCAAGCTGGCAGAAAGGCCGCTGAAGCCGCGGATGAGCATCGAAGTAGTGCCACATTATCGTGCGCTGATATTGTGGAATATCCATCTCCTTCATGATATTCATGCAGTCCACAATACAATATATCTCGTTGTTTTTCTCACAACCGGTTGTCGATTGAGAGCGAGCGCGGAAATGATTCGCGATTTCCTGCATGGCCGAGTAAGTCATCTCATCCGTCGCCTCCCTTTGTTTCCGCTTCCCAGCACTCCTTTGTGACCGTGATGGACCTCCATCGTCGTTAACACCTCTCGCGTTAGCCTGTCTTCGCGCACCTACGCTCGGGCTAATATCGTCCTCCATAACCGGTTGTGTTCCGGACTGGTCCATGGACAAATCAAAATCGAACGATGGCATACTTCCACCTCCCATCGTAACAGATCCATACGCCGAGGCACCTGCTGCATGATTTTTGTCAAAAATGTTGTAATACAATTCCTTGTACCGAAGTCCCTCGTAGCGGAGATGGGTACACTCCTTGTTATCCTAAAAAACACCAAAAGATTAACATGTGACTGTACAGGAGTAGTTTGTTATTATTACGATATTATAGAATGCATGGAGAACGTTGTATTACTTTCACGAAGTTGTGCCATGTTTCGTCTGAGCAAACAACCGTATCCATCGCCAGATCATATCCAAGACCTGTGTGGGTTTGCAGAGTCTTCCAACCCCTGTAAATCTTTTTCATTCGCTCTTTTTTTTGAGATAAAGTGGAACCAAACGCCGGAACACCGCCAAAACGGGTGTTGAACTCAGTGGCCCAAAGCTCCAGAACCGAGCTTGATGGTTGCTTCCCGCCTCTTTCGGATAAGTACTCATCAAGTTTTTCAAGGAAGAGTTTTTCCTTGGCATCAGTCCAAACATACGATTCACCGGATGCTTTGCGAGGCATGTCCTTAAGGCACGAAGAATCAAATTATAAATTTATGCTAAAAAGATCAATGCTTGGAATGTAGTTTTGGCTCAGACAGTATTAATTGACATATTGCAGCTGAGACATGTCAATGACCCGATATCATGGCAACTACCATGGCATCGAACACCGGTAACTACCTAAATGATATCGGGTTATCGACGCACCAGTCAGATGCAAATCCAATTTAGGATTATGGGCCTTTATCATCATAGCCAAATGGATGGATCAGTTTGGTAGCAGTTGGAAGCCTGTAAATGACCTAAACAAGGTTTAACAAGGATCAAAACACCAAAAAACCAGAGCCATGCCAAATTGGGTCAACAAACCAGCTGAAAAGTGCCAAAAACATGAAAAAATCACCCAAACTGCAATGTAATCAGACCAAGGTCGGCTAGACCAGTGAGGCAGCCTCAAAATGACCTAAACAAGGTTTAACAAGGACCCAAACACCAAAAAACCAGAGCCATGCCAAATTGGGTCAACAAACCAGCTGAAAAGTGCCAAAAACATGAAAAAATCACCCAAACTGCAATGTAATCAGACCAAGGTCGGCTAGACCAGTGAGGCAGCCTCAAAATGACCTAAACAAGGTTTAACAAGGACCAAAACACCAAAAAACCAGAGCCATGCCAATTTGGGTCAACAAACCAGCTGAAAAGTTAGCGAAAAACATGAAAAAATCACCCAAAATGCAATGTAATCAGACCAAGGTCGGCTAGACCAGTGAGGCAGCCTCAAAATGACCTAAACAAGGTTTAACAAGGATCAAAACACCACAAACCCAGGGGCGGCCCAATTTGGGTCAACAAACCGGTGGAATCAAGCCAAAAACATGAAAAATTTACCCAAACTGCCTGCAGTAAAGCCATTTCTCCGAAAAAACAATGCACAAAAACACAAAAACCACAATAACCCTGTTTTGGGGTAAAGAGGTTCGGAGAGTAGTGCCAAAATGCATGAACAAAGTCGCAAATATCAATGTAATTTAACCAACACCTGCAATATGTCAAAACAAGGCAAAAGCCTTCCCTTGGATCCGAAAATGGTGTTTGCAGTAAAGCCATATCTCATTTCTATAAAATCGCACAAATAATCAACCAAAATGTGGATGGAAACTGATACCAAACACAATGTGAGCACTAATGGAGTTTGCGATCAAAAGTTAGGGGATGAAATACATACTATGGATATAGAATTCTAGAATTCGAACCGGATGAGGAGTATAAAGGGGCAGACTCTTGATTAGGGCATGAAAAATTGGGTCTCCGATAAGATCCCCGAACTCGGAAGTAGTGGGTAAGAAGGCCAATAGTTTGTCTTCGGTTCGAGATACCAAACCGGTGCCTCATTACATGCAGGGAGGGTGAGCGAAGCCCGAAGGATGGATTTAAGCTTACTTGAGAAAGAGGAACTCAAACGGGCTCTCAACAGACCTTCCTGCGATGCAGCAGTTTGGAAGATTTGGCTTCGCCGGTCAGAGTCCCCAGCAAACCTGACACCAGCACATGGGCGTCGGTGGGGAGGAAATCGAGTGTTTGGAAGACGAGCTGAGGCACGCTCAAGAGCAGCGTTGCAGGGAACGTGGGTGAACAGTAAACCCATCTCAGTCCCCTGTGCAACGGTTCAAAGGCCGACTCAAGCTGGACTGGAAGCCCAAACACGTTCGGTTCGAAATGAACTGAAATATACCAGCTAGAGCTGGTCTTCCAAACGGCTGCTTAACTAATCTATATTTTTTAATCTCAATTTTTATCTTTTTTTCTAAAAAATCAATAAAAATTATAATTAATTTTTTAAAAGAGTTACTTTTAAAATAAGACCAAACTATCACTTTAAAAAAATTTCCGATATTATTTAAATTAGTTACTATATATATATTTTTAAAAATTTATATAAAATAAATATTAATACAAAAAAATCTTTTTTTCCTTCTCCTCTCTCTCTCTCTCTCTCTCTCTCTCTCTCTCTCTCTCTCTCTCTCTCTCCCCCCCCCCCCTCTCGAGCAAAAGAAAAAAAATATAAAAAAAAACCCCTATCCCACTAACCTTTCTCTTTATCTCTCTTTCTCTCTCTCCCCCTTTCTTCCGACTGTGTCAACCGGAAAAAGAACTCAAAACTCAACAACTCCCCCCCCACACACACACACACTCTCTCTCTCTTTCTCTCCCTTCCTCGTGTGTTAGCTGCACAGGCCGGCAATTTCGGACACGACACGAGAACGACACGTAATAAATGGGTTTAGACCGCACGCTTAATAATTGGGTCGAAATTGGGTCGACACGTTTAACACGAAAAATAAACGGGCCGGAAACGGGTTAACATGATTAACACGTTTAACACGTTTATGTTAGAATTTTCAAACTATTCTAAAGCTCTTTTATAACAAGTATAGACCCATTTGTGTGTTTGATACAAGACCAGAAAATAATTATTGAAGAATTTTCACTACTGAGACAACATAAATTAAAAGTTACAGAGAGGTTCTTATAATTAATTGGTTAATAATATAAAATAGTAAACGAATTATAGTTATAGTTAACTAATTAATAATATAAAATAGTAAACCCAATTATGTATATATATTTGGATTAGAGTATTAGGGTAATCTTATAGTTAACAAAGACATAAATTTATTAAGATGTAAAACAGTAAAACTTACTCATCATTTTGAAACTACATTTTTCAAATTTATACTTCAATTTTCCAAATTGTGGAGTTGGAACCTATGATGCTATCATTCTCAAGTAAGAAAGCATTTCCTTTTGCATTAATATTTTGTTGTCTTTTGATGTTTCTCTTAATATTTTGGATCTTGATTATGTAACAACTTGAGACTTATTTGGGTGGTGATTCACTGATTTGTATATGGATACTAACTACAACTTAGACTTATGTTTTTATTCTAAGAAATGTTTATCTTAATCATTATACATATTTGATAATTCTAGTTATTAGTTTTATATTTTATATGAATATGATGAGATTTTTTTGTTATAGTAATTTTGAATTTTACGTGATTTTTTATGTATATATATTTGATAATAGTATAAAATAGTAAATCGAATTTTGTATATATATTTGGATTAATGTATTAGGATAATCTTATAATTAACAAAGACATAAATTTATTAAGATGTAAAATAATAAAACTTACTCATCATTTTGAAATTATATTTTTCAAATTTGAACCTCAGCTTTCCAAATTGTTATTTATCATGAAAAAAAATTCAGAAATTATATTTAAATCCTCCTATATATATATATATATATATAATTATATATATATATTAGTATTTAGTGCGAGTGCCCTTTCAAGTTTCAATCCAAATTTTTGTTTTTTTTTTTCTTTCCGTACTCATCCAGCTAGCGAAAGTCATAAAATTGCATTGCTTTTATTTATCGCTCTGACTCTCTTTTCACATTTATTTTCTTCAGCCCCTCCCTTGTTCTATTTTCCATTTTCCCTTTTCCTCCACCAGTCCGCCCCACTGTTTGTCTCTCCTCCCTCACCTGTCCAGTCGACCAGCCCTTCCTCTATCTCTCCCTCCTAATCTGATCTCTCTCGACTCTCTACCCTCTTTTTTCTTTCGCCCCGCCCCTCTCTTTTCCACCGCCCCGCTTTCTCTCCTCCCTCCGCCATCTGATTGTCTCTCTCTTTCTTCCTCTGCTTGTCGCCATTTGGTTGATGCAAGCCTCGTGATCGCAATCTCACGATCTCAACCTCTCGATCGCACTCGGCAACGCTTGGGTTTTTCAATTTGAGGTGCGTAATCATTCACATATACCATGGCAGCCCTAATTTTTTTCCCCTTTTCCGGTTTTCCCTGTGTGGTTGATGAGAAAATGGAGGAAAAGAAAAATAAATCCAGGAGAGCAATCTGCAATATTATTTTGTTTTTTGTTTTGTTTTGTTTTTTTTCCTAGCGGTGTGCGTTGTTTTGTTTTGTTTTTCATGTTTGTTTTGTTGTGGGATGTGAATTGTTTGACTGCATCATATATGTTATAGATAGTTTATTTTAAAAATACATTATGATAGATAACTTATGGTAAAGTGGTATAACAAAAAACGGGAAAAAAAAAAAAAAAAGCCAAACAAGTTCGTCATATATATACGCACACCAGATTAACATGAAAAAGTACTTAAAGCATGGTTTTTTAATTACTGATAGATTGTGTTAAACGGGTCAGGAAGCCATTTCGTGTTAAATGAGCCGGTAAATGGGTTTTTAGTGTTAAATGGGTCGTAAATGGGTTTGGGCCGTAAATGGGTTTTTCGTATTAAATGGGTCGTAAACGGGTTTTTCGTGTTAAATGGGTCATAAACGTGTTTGTTTTCGTGCCAACCCGTTGTGGCCCATTTAATAATCGTGTTCACGTGTCGTGTCGTGCTACCCGTTTAATATTCGTGTCGTGTTCGTGTTTAGGTTCCTGGCCCGTTTATTAATCGTGTCGTGTTCGTGTTGAGGCTAATCGTGTCGTGCCGTAATCGGGCTGGCCCGAACACGGCCCGCGAACACGAATTGCCAGGCCTATGCACAGCAGTCAAAAAAACCTCAAAAAGTTTCAAAATCTAACTCTCTCTCTCTCTCTCTCTCTCTCTCTCTCTCTCTCTCTCTCTCCCCTTCCATCTCCTCCCATGTTAGCTACACGTCAGCCAAAAACAAAAACAAAAACAACACCAAAAAACGGTGTGTTTTTTACTACAAAAAATAAACAGTAACTTTTTATCTACTCTTTTATATATGTAAAATTACAGAACGTTTTTAGTTTTACCAAGAATTGCAACTAAATCAATAATTTAAGGATTGATTTGAAAAATTAATAATGAATCAAATGATTATTATTTGAAAATAAAGTTTGGGACTGATGTGTATATAGCCCAAAAGAAAAGAAATCTTAAACACAAAGTTTATAAAAAAAATGGTAAACTTTATTGGAAAAAAAAAATCTACAATTTACTATGTATTTAAGATTATGATGTATTAAAAAAACTTAAAAAAAAAAGAAGAAAAATCAATTAAAATGAGAAATTGAGATATTTTTTAGTTAAATAATATTAGTTGGAATTTTTCATATTTAATATTGATGTAATTTTAATATAAAAGGGCTTCATTTAACTTGAATATAAATATACATTCATAAAAAAAAAAAAAAAAAGTGAATATCAATATGCAGGTTGAAGTTAAAAAAAAATTGCAAATTGCTTTTCTATCAACATGCTTGTAAAAAAAGTTATTGCTTGCCTATTATATATTTATGAAAAAACTCTACTCTTTTTTTTTTATAGACGTTTTACAGTTAAAAAATAATAAATTAAAAAATAATAAATGTGTAGTTACTATTGGAAAAATCGGATCCGATATCAGAGTTACGGCGCAGCGGAAGTTTTAAAATTTTTATGCCGATTCGGAAAAGAAGCTCATGATGCATATAACAATAAATTAAATTCATGATCAAGCGTACCTTATTTCTTGGATTCCGGAATTGCTAGAGCGTTTGACCAACTTGTCTTCTCTATTATTCTCGAGTTCCACGTCTCAGAGTGTGTGTGGGCACACGCTCTATGAATCCAAGTGACCGGTGTTGCTTTCCGAAGTCTAGATCCTTCCTTCTCAATTCCGATGTTCCTCGTTGAAAATATTATCCAACTTCTTTCTTCAAAACTGCAAAACAGGAACCGGTTAACCTCCTATGAAAATTATCACTCGGTTTAACCTTCCTCACAATTTTGATTCAATGGAATTTTCTCTCTTTTTCTCTCTCACAAGATAGCCGAATTGTATGATGTGGAAGAAACCCAAATTATTTTTCTTCTCACTCTCAAAAACGTTTTTTCTCTTTGTGAATGACCAAAAATTAGTTTTTCAAGAATTCCTAGCCTTTATATAGAAGTCCAATCCTTTTCAAAATTTATCTCCTTTAAAAAATAATTAATTATTATTTTTCTGGATAAATTTTGAATCAAAAGATCATACAACTTTAGGACTAGATTCATTGAACCTAAAAACGTTTTTCCAAGAGGAAATCAATCCTCAAAAAATTCGGCCACTTTGAGATAAATCTTGATTGGTGGTTCAAATTTTAAATCAAGAATCTAGACTAGTCAAAAGATCCTAGTCCTATCTAGATTCAAATTCCTTTTAAACCTTTTTGAATTTAAATATGATTCACTTATTTGAATTAAATATTTTCCACACAACATCAACCATATTAATTAATTTAAATCAATGGAATATTTCAAATTTTCTTTCATCACAAAAACCGTGCACATCAATTTAAGGAAAGAAAAATCCATCAAATAATTTCTATTATTTAAATCAATTAATAATTTAATGTTAGGAATATATTTGAATAATTTTGAAACAAAATTTTCTTCTCTCCACCTATCTAAAAACCGTGCACCATATTTATATTAGGAGAGAAAAATTTGTTTTCCAAAATTAAATAATTCAAACACAATCTTATTTCAAAATTCAATTAACCAATCTCATGTTGACAAATCATATTATTTGTCTACACAAATCTCACATGTCCAATCCTTTCTGGATTGCATGTTAGAGAGTATCATGTCTTAATAGACATTACTAAATTCCATTTAAATTTACCGATCTCATTAGGAACAAATCCCGAGACGCTATACGGAACTATATGAGCTAATAGAGGGACCCGATGGAAATATGTAAAGAGACTCCTATAATTGTGAAAAATTAATCCCAGATTAATTATTCATCAATTATCAACTTCAATACTATTCGACTAAAAGTTTGAAGCTGAACTCCTGTTTAGATACCGTATTACGAAAGCTCTCTTACGCAGCGCTTCTTCCATGATTTATTCATCGCTTGCTTAATCCCCATATGTTATCCATGATTGAATTAAGGACTTTTTCCATTTTACCTTTTCAATCATTTTAACTTAAAGTTCCATTATTCTCTATTGAAAGAATCACCAATTGTAAAACCATACAATTGGTAAACCACCAAAGAAGACAAAGTAAACCGATGGCCAAGATCTTGTTATACTATCTTTCAATCCCCGAATAATGCCTTTAAGTAGATAACATTTACTATCATTAAGATAGCTATGGATTCCGTATCTATGAATCTTGATTTCTCCATCCATAAGTCATGCACCCAAAACACAAGTATATTGACCATGAATTAACAGTGTCTCACCTATAGTGCATTAAAGTACATAAGTCATGGATACGAACTCAAGTAATCATTTTAGGATTAAGATTAATGCAGGATGATAATCAAAGTGTCATTGATTCTTATAAACGGAATTATTAAACCGAATCAATTAACACTTTAGGTCCAGTCCAATGTCATACCTCAATACTGGTATACATTAAAGTTTCTACTCGGAACCTATCCGATGGTCAAGACAAACCATCCCTCCAAGGAAGTAGACAACCTTTACAATCTTATCATGAATAAGATCCCCAAATCTTATTCCATCGATTGCGGACTATTTATTTAGACTGTTATCAAATTACCACGTCTTCTATGTATATCCCGTATACATATGGTAATCCGATATATTACCAACAGCCAAGGAGTATTTTATATTTGCTCAAAATAACCATACAATCAACTAATGAAAGTAAATAGGACACAACTTATTAAACATGAATAACATCCTCTTATTAATATCAAAATGTCATATTTACAGAAAATCCCTAATATTGATTTTCTATCCTTAGGGCACATTTAGATCCCAACAATCTCCCACTTACCCTAAGCGAGTAAATGTGACATATTACGCATCCCCATGCCTCCAACGTGTTCTTCGAATCTTCTGGCCACCAAAGTCTTCGTGAACGGGTCAGCAAGATTGTCCTCTGATGCGATTTTGCAAACCGTCACATTTCCACTCTCAACAAAGCCTCTGATGATGTGATACTTTCTGTCAATGTGCTTACTCCTCTTATGATGCCTAGGATCCTTGGTATTAGCTACTGCTGCACTGTTGTCACAGTAGAGCACCATAGCTTTATCCATACCAGGAACGACCTCAAGGTCACCAAGGAACTTGCGGAGCCATACCGCTTCCTTTGATGCCTCACTAGCTGCCACATACTCTGCTTCCATGGTCGAGTCAGCAATACAAGATTGCTTAATACTCCTCCACACAACGGCACC
The DNA here is from genome assembly GCA_038430175.1 of Ficus hirta. NCBI lineage: Eukaryota > Viridiplantae > Streptophyta > Magnoliopsida > Rosales > Moraceae > Ficus > Ficus hirta. The sequence continues at coordinate 16,582,842 of CM076585.1, read as the reverse complement.
ACCTCGAAGGGTAAAAACAGATCTTGAAGTCGATTTCCTTGAATCCTGATCTGATTGAAAATCAAAATCTGTGTATCCTCTAGGAACAAGATCCTGACCGGAATACACTAGCATATAGTCCCTCGTTTTCCGTAGATACTTGAGTATATGCTTGACCGCAGCCCAATAGTTCGGTCCCGGATTCGACTGATATCGACTTACCATACCAACCGCAAAACAAATGTCAGGCCTAGTGCATAACATAGCGTACATAAGACTACCTACCGCTGATGCATAAGGTACATTTTTCATACGCTCACTTTCTTCCGATGTCTTGGGACAGTCATCTCTAGAAAGCTTGATTCCAATTCTGAAAGGTTGGGCACCTTTCTTGGAATGTTTCATAGAAAACTTCTCAAGTACTTTATCAATGTATGAAGCTTGAGAGAGTGCTATCGTTTTGTTCTTTCTATCTCTAAAGAGTTGAATACCAAGAACATAACTAGCTTCTCCTAAGTCCTTCATTTCAAACTGTTTGGCTAACCAAACTTTGACAAATGATAATGTTGCCACATCGTTTCCAATAAGCAATATATCATCCACATAAAGTACAAGGAAAACCACTTTTTCGTTCTTGATACATTTATAAACACATGGTTCATCAATGTTTTGTTCGAATCCATAGGTTTTAATCGCTTGATCAAACCTAATATTCCAAGAACGAGATGCTTGCTTTAATCCATAAATGGATTTAAGCAACTTGCATACTTTGTCTTCTTGGCCTTTTGCCTTGAACTCGTCTGGTTGTATCATATAGATATCTTCTTCAAGAGAGCCATTCAAGAAAGCTGTCTTGACATCCATTTGCCAGATCTCATAATCGAGAGCAGCCGCAATAGATAAAAGAATGCGGATTGACTTGAGCATTGCTACAGGCGAGAAGGTTTCATCATAGTCGATTCCTTCTTTCTGCGTGTAGCCCTTCGCTACAAGTCTTGCCTTGAAAGTTTCCACTTTCCCATCCACACCTCTCTTCCTCTTGTATACCCACTTACACCCAATCGGTTTTATGCCTTGGGGCAAGTCTACAAGTTTCCAGACCCCGTTGGAATCCATAGATTCTATCTCGGTGTTTATAGCTTTTTGCGAAAAACTAGAATCAACATCCTCCATAGCTTCCTTGTACGTAGCCGGATCATCAACATGTTCTCTGCTTCAAAAACTTCACCATTGAACATGTACCTTTCAGGTTCCCTGATAATCCTCCCACTACGACGAAGCTCCCGTGGTTGTTGATTCTTTAATGGTTTTTCCACAGGGTTTTCTGTGACTTTTGGAATATCCAAACCCGAAGTCATCTCCTCAAACACTACTTTGCTACGAGGTTTAAAGTCTTCCATGTAACTTTCCTCCAATAATGTTGCATGTGTAGAAATGAAGACTTTATTTTGCTTCGGATTATAGAACAGACCACCTTTAGTCCCTTTTGGATAGCCAACAAACAAGCACACTTCTGATCGTGACTCCAACTTCTTCGCTTCCTTATCCAGGACGTGTGCCGGACAACCCCAAATTCGAATATGATTCAAATTAGGTTTCCTACTCGTCCATAACTCATAAGGAGTTTTAGGAACCGATTTGGAGTGAACGTTATTCAGAAGATAGCATGCAGTTTGTATAGCGTGTCCCCAAAATGACAAAGGTAATGTGGAGTAACTCATCATAGATCAGACCATATCCAATAGGGTCCTATTCCTTCTCTCAGCTACACCATTCTGTTGAGGAGTACCAGGTGCAGTCAACTGGGATTGTATCCCATTCTCTATCAAATATCCTAAGAACTCATCCGATAGGTATTCCCCACCTCGATCCGATCGAAGTGTCTTAATGGACTTGCCTAATTGTTTCTCCGCTTCAGCCCGAAATTCTTTGAACTTGTCAAAAGCTTCGCTTTTGCGGGTCATCAAATAGACATATCCATACCTTGAGTAATCATCAATAAAAGTGATATAATACTCATACCCACCTCGTGCTTCTATGTTCATGGGACCACAAACATCTGTATGCACAAGTTCTAAAAGTTCCTCGACACGACCATCCTTGGCAGCAAAATGCCGTTTAGTCATCTTGCCCTCCAAACAGGATTCACATTATGGCCAAGGTTCAACCTCATACAAGTCAAGGCATTCCTCCTTTACCATCCTTTGAATTCTGTTAAGGCTTATGTGACCATGTCGTAAATGCCAAAGATATGATTTGTTAGAGTGAGAAGACTTATGTCTTTTAGAGTTCTTTTCCAATTCTGTATCAAGCAGTGAGTGCATCTTAGGTTTGATAAAATAAAGATTTCCATACATCCATCCATTACAGATAAGAGAATTGTTTTTCCTAATAACAACTTTATTATTAAAAGAAACTGAATAAGAATCTTTAATCAAACAAGCTACCAAAATTAGGTTCCTCTTGAAACTAGGAACATAAAAACAATGTCTCAAAACAATAAACCTAAATTCATCAAAATAAAGATGTACTTCTCCCACTACTTCAGCTTGCACTAATGTCCCATCACCGGTTCTTAACGTGAAGTTCTCGTCATGCAGACTTCTCGTTACCTTGAACCCCTGCAGAGAAATACAAACATGGTTAGTAGCTCCAGAATCTATAACCCAATTGTCCTTAGATTCCTCCACTAAACAACCCTCAAGATACAGGATATCGAAATTACCTTTTTGCTTTTGCATAGACATGTATTCTCGGCAATCCTTCTTGAAATGTCCTTTCTTCCCACAGTGAAAGCACTTAGCCCTTTTGGGATCCACCTTTCGCTTCTTAGTCTTGATAGACTTCTTAGAAACATGTGCATTCGCCACAGGCTTGTTCCCCTTATTCTTCCCCTTTTCCTTCTTCCTTTTGGGATTAGGAGCAGGCGAACTAGGTTCAGCCACATTTGCCTCAGCCTTAGATCCAGAACCCTTAAAAATGTTCTTAAAGGCTTGCAACTCTTTCATCAATTCCGTTAAAGACATCTCCTTCCTGTTAAGGTTGTAGGATGCCTGAAACAAATCGAAATCCTTGGATAAGGTTTGGAAAACCATGACCAATTGAGTTGCAGCATCGATCTCAGCCCCATTTGCCTGAGCTTCAGACAAATAAGTCATGACTTTCATCATGTGCTCCTTGATGGGAATTCCAACCTTCTGCCTGCAGTTCATGAGACCTTTGATAGCATCGGTCTTAGCCTGAATAGTTTGTTCACCAAACATTTCATCCAGGTTATCCATGATCTGCCTAGCAGTTTGATGCTCTTCATGCTGTTTCTGGAACACGTTAGACATGCTCGTCCGAATGTAGTACATAGCACTTAGGTTGGAATTGTCCCAGCGCTCAAGCGCTACAAAATCCCTATCAGGAGCATCGATCGCAGGCGTTGGCGGTCGAGGTTGGGTTAGGACAAAACTGTGTTTCTCAAAATTTAGGACGATAAGCAAGTTCTTTTTCCAGTCATTAAAATTCTCGCCAGTTAATTTGTTTTGCGTAAGTATCACAGATAAAGAGCTCGACATTTTGATCTATAATTAGAAAACATGTAATAAATATGAGCAAACATCCTATCAGTTTATAAAATATGGTTTTGTAATGAAACAAAAAGATCTATATGCAATCTAAATGTTCATGTGTAAAACCCTTAAAACACATACCTTACAACGATAATTCCTAGCTTCTGCTTTCTAAGCTACCGAGGGGTAGTCATAGAATAACTAGCCAAGAACACGGATCCCTTCCGATTAATACATATTCGTCTATGGAGATAATTCCATTAAATATATATTAACTATCGTTTATTTGGCCACTACTTTATATAACAGAGCCTCGAGAGAAGGTTAATAAATAAAGTAGCATGAGTGTGTAACCATCGTTTCCAATTTTGAATCCATATTTTACATCCGCCACCGAGGGGTGATCTAAACATAAAATATGCCCAAAATTGTTATCCTTTCGGAAATCCAAATTAGTGTGCGCTCTAGGTAAGATACCTATCCGAAGGGAATTCCCGGGTCAAAACCGAGTAGTAGGTACTACCATGCGTAACTATTGGACCAACGATGGAGGCCGTAGGTCTTAGTGTGTAAAACCTTCTCCCACTCATTCTTTTAAATTAGGATTTTTGTTTTTCATGCATAAACAATATTTATTGAGTAGCACTCCCTAGTCTATATGGCATGTTATCAATACATCACAAAATAGTATAACATATTTATCTAGCAACACATCATCTATGGTTTGCAAAATATGTAAATAGCCGTGGATCATGATTTCATCCTAGAGAAAAGAAAAATTGCAAAAATTATAAAAATTAACCGAAACATATATCGGCCTTCATTTGTAGATCCATGCCTTGCATCCTTCTTCAATGTGTCTTCCTTCTCCAATGTCACATCTTTTCAAATTTAAAATTAAATTTAAATTTCAAAAAAGATTATATGTGATTTTTAATTTTAATCAAAATTACAAAATATCAAAATTTAAATAAAAAATCCGATTATTAAATTTTAAAATTCAAAAAATTTTGAAATTTCCAAATTTCAAATTTAAATTACAAAATTTTAAAATTCATAATAATATCTATTAAATTTAAATTTATATTTTCAATTTTGATTTTCAAATTATCAAGATCACATATCATTGGAAAATTTAATTTTCAAAAAGGATTTTGTGATTTTTTTTTAATTTTATTAATAAAAAACGTTTTTTAATTAAAAAAAATTCCAAAAAACAAAAAATCACATCCTTTGAAAATTTACATACCTTCGTTCATCTTCAATCTCCTCGAATCCATTGTAGCCCGAATTTTACAAAAAAAATTCCTACGCCGTTTCCGGCCTACAAAAATTCTAGGAATTGAAAGAACGACCTAGCGGTGATAATAGACCGCATCTATTACACTTGAAAATCTAGATACAAATTCTAACCTCTATGGAATCATGACCGGCAAAATTGAACAAGATCATATATTATCAAAATAATATAAAGCATTCATTCATCATCCATACATCCATTCATAATATATTTAACATACTCAAAATAAAACCTAGAGTGCCAACTCTCTAAAATATTTCATTAATGCATAGAGAGAAATTTATTCGATCAAATAATTTATGTTATATACATAATCATGAGTTGGCTCTGATACCAATTATTGGAAAAATCGGATCCGATATCAGAGTTACGGCGCAGCGGAAGTTTTAAAATTTTTATGTCGATTCGGAAAAGAAACTCATGATGCATATAACAATAAATTAAATTCATGATCAAGCGTACCTTATTTCTTGGATTCCGGAATTGCTAGAGCGTTTGACCAACGTGTCTTCTCTATTATTCTCGAGTTCCACGTCTCAGAGTGTGTGTGGGTATACGTTCTATGAATCCAAGTGACCGGTGTTGCTTTCCGAAGTCTAGATCCTTCCTTCTCAATTCCGATGTTCCTTGTTGAGAATATTATCCAACTTCTTTCTTCAAAACTGCAAAACAGGAACCGGTTAACCTCCTATGAAAATTATCACTCGGTTTAACCTTCCTCACAATTTTGATTCAATGGAATTTTCTCTCTTTTTCTCTCTCACAAGATAGCCGAATTTTATGATGTGGAAGAAACCCAAATTATTTTTCTTCTCACTCACAAAAACGTTTTTCCTCTTTGTGAATGACCAAAAATTAGTTTTTCAAGAATTCCTAGCCTTTATATAGAAGTCCAATCCTTTTCAAAATTTATCTCCTTTAAAAAATAATTAATTATTATTTTTCTGGATAAATTTTGAATCAAAAGATCATACAACTTTAGGACTAGATTCATTGAACCTAAAAACATTTTTCCAAGAGGAAATCAATCCTCAAAAAATTCGGCCACTTTGAGATAAATCTTGATTGGTGGTTCAAATTTTAAATCAAGAATCTAGACTAGTCAAAAGATCCTAGTCCTATCTAGATTCAAATTCCTTTTAAACCTTTTTGAATTTAAATATGATTCACTTATTTGAATTAAATATTTTCCACACAACATCAACCATATTAATTAATTTAAATCAATGGAATATTTCAAATTTTCTTTCCTCACAAAAACCGTGCACATCAATTTAAGGAAAGAAAAATCCATCAAATAATTTCCATTATTTAAATCAATTAATAATTTAATGTTAGGAATATATTTGAATAATTTTGAAACAAAATTTTCTTCTCTCCACCTATCTAAAAACCGTGCACCATATTTAGATTAGGAGAGAAAAATTTGTTTTCCAAAATTAAATAATTCAAACACAATCTTATTTCAAAATTCAATTAACCAATCTCATGTTGACAAATCATATTATTTGTCTACACAAATCTCACATGTCCAATCCTTTCTGGATTGCATGTTAGAGAGTATCATGTCTTAATAGACATTACTAAATTCCATTTAAATTTACCGATCTCATTAGGAACAAATCCCGAGACGCTATACGGAACTATATGAGCTAATAGAGGGACCCGATGGAAATATGTAAAGAGGCTCCTATAATTGTGAAAAATTAATCCCAGATTAATTATTCATCAATTATCAACTTCAATACTATTCCACTAAAAGTTTGAAGCTGAACTCCTGTTTACATACCGTATTACGAAAGCTCTCTTACGCAGCGCTTCTTCCATGATTTATTCATCGCTTGCTTAATCCCCATATGTTATCCATGATTGAATTAAGGACTTTTTCCGTTTTACCTTTTCAATTATTTTAACTTAAAGTTCTTTTATTCTCTATTGAAAGAATCACCAATTGTAAAACCATACAATTGGTAAACCACCAAAGAACACAAAGTAAACCGATGGCCAAGATCTTGTTATACTATCTTTCAATCCCCGAATAATGCCTTTAAGTAGATAACATTTACTATCATTAAGAAAGCTATGGATTCCGTATCTATGAATCTTGATTTCTCCATCCATAAGTCATGCACCCAAAACACAAGTATATTGACCATGAATTAACAGTGTCTCACCTATAGTGCATTAAAGTACATAAGTCATGGATACGAACTCAAGTAATCATTTCAGGATTAAGATTAATGCAGGATGATAATCAAAGTGTCATTGATTCTTATAAACGGAATTATTAAACCGAATCAATTAACACTTTAGGTCCAGTCCAATGTCATACCTCAATACTGGTATACATTAAAGTTTCTACTCGGAACCTATCCGATGGTCAAGACAAACCATCCCTCCAAGGAAGTAGACAACCTTTACAATCTTATCATGAATAAGATCCCCAAATCTTATTCCATCGATTGCGGACTATTTATTTAGACTGTTATCAAATTACCACGTCTTCTATGTATACCCCGTATACATATGGTAATCCGATATATTACCAACAACCAAGGAGTATTTTATGTTTGCTCAAAATAACTATACAATCAACTAATGAAAGTAAATAGGACATAACTTATTAAACATGAATAACATCCTCTTATTAATATCAAAATGTCATATTTACAGAAAATCCATAATATTGATTTTCTATCCTTAGGGCACATTTAGATCCCAATAGTTACAATATGGTAAAACTGTAATTTGAATTAAATGGTCTTATTTTAAGTTCAAGTTTCAGAACTCTTGTAAGAACACAACACGTAAGAGGCAAAAATTAAATGTCAGCTGCAGTGGCTGTGAGGAAGGACAAAAAACTAAAAATAAAAAAAAAAACACATAAACGGAAAAATCAACTAACATGAGAAATTGATATATTTTTTAGTTAAATAATATTAGTTGGGATTTTTCATATTTAAGATTGATGTAATTTTAATATAAAAAGGCTTCATTTAACTTGAATATAAATATACATTCACCAAAAAAAAAAGCGAATATCAATATGCAGGTTGAAGTTAAAAAAAAAAATTACAAATTGCTTTCCTATCAACTTGCCTGCAAAAAAAGTTATTGCTTGCCTATTATATATTTATGAAAAAACTCTACTCTTTTTTTTTTTTTATAGATAATTTGCACTTAAAAAATAATAAATTTAAAAATAATAAATGTGTAGTTATGATATGGCAAAACTGTAATTTGAATTAAATGGTTTCTTTTAAGTTTAAGTTTCAGAACTCTTGTAAGAACATAACACGCAAGAGGTAAAAAGCAAATGTCAGTTGCAGTGGCTGTGAGGAAGAGCAAAAAACTAAAAATAAAAAATAAAATAAAAAAAACACCTCAACGATATGTTGCTATGAGGAAGGACAAAAAATTAAAAAAAAAAAAAAAACCTAAACGGTGCATTTTTGACTACCAAAATGAACATGAACAGTAAAAAAAGCACCTAAACGTTGCTATGAAGAAGGAAAGAGGAAAAAAAAAAAAAAAAAAAAACCCTAAACTTTGCTGTGAGGAAGGAAAGAAGGGGGAAAAAAAAAAAAGCCAACTAAACGTTGCTGTGAGGAAGGAAGGGGAAAAAAGAAAAAGAAAAAAAAAAAACTAAACTAAACTTTGCTGTGAGGAAGGAAAAAAAAAAAAAAAAAACACCAAACGCACCATTTTTTGACTACCAAAAATGAACAGTGTAAGTTTATGCACTTTTTTATATATGTATAGAAATAAGAGATTATCTTTTTTAATTTTAAAATAGATTTAGTTATTACACTACACATTTTTTTAAATTCTTATACCATCCTTTTATAAAATTGATATTGTTCCATACCATTTCAACTCTATTTTTACACCTTTTTTTTTTTTAACTTTGATATTGACTTCTCTATATTGTGGTCTATCTCATTGTTTTTATTATTTGTATTTGAAGTTTTAGGTATGGAGCTTGTTCATAGATAAACAAATTATAAATAAAAGTGAGAAAATATATACGCTATTACAAAATCAATAGTAAACATATTGATATTTATTTATAATTTGCTTTGATATTGACCTTTCTATATTGTGGTCTATCTCATTGTTTTTATTATTTTTATTTGAAGTTTTAGGTATGGAGCTTGTTCATAGATAAACAAATTATAAATAAAAGTGAGAAAATATATACGCTATTACAAAATCAATAGTAAACATATTGATATTTATTTATAATTTGCTTATCTAAGAAAAAAAGCTCCATGCCTGAGGCTTCAAATCTATTCCTATTATATATAACTAAGTCTACGTTTGATAACAAAGTTTAACTCCAACTAAACTGTATTTTTTCATCTTAATTTTTATTTTTTTTTGAAAAGTCAATAAAATTTATAACTAATTTTTAAAAAGTCAACCAACTCAATCTTAAAAATTGCATCTCATTTCAAACTCAACCCAAACACCAAACGAACCGTAAGTGCCTTGTGCAAGGCACTTTTTTGTCAATCTTTTGTTTGCCCTTTCTGCCCTTAATTTGTTTTTTGCTAAATGGCAACGAGCTTTGCCCAGAATTGGGTACCCATTTGGTGGGGTGGGGACCGCCATTACTTGTAGAAGAATGAATGTCGGCCTTGGCCGAGCCCTTCACTTAGCCCACAACGTCCGCATATTTTAAATCGTGAGAAACGACAACCGGTTTACCAGAAACGAAAACTTCTATTAAAGTGACAATAAAGATCAACCGCTTATATGGGGGAAAAAAATGTGCCTATAAACAACGACAATTTCATTGAAAAGAAAAAAAGAAAGTTCTTAAACGACACTGATAGTAACAAAACGACAACTACACTGGAAACGAGAGAAAATCAAAACATCGATATATTACTAAGCAACATCATTGTTACAAAAGGACGATTTATTAATGAACGACTGAAATATTAAATTGATTACCATAAATGAAATGACACTTTCTTATCAAAAACTTACTCATAAAACACTTTCAGCAAAAAAAAAAAAAAAAAAAAGACCTTACTCATGAAACACTCTTATAAAAATACACATATCTTATCATATATTACTAGGTGGCTTGTGTACTTTTTGTCAATCTTTTTTTTTTTTTCTTTTGCCCCTCCCTTTTTGAAACACTTTTAGGTTTTTGATGTTAGAACTCCTATCAAACTCCTGTTTCTCATTATTGAGCTGGCTCCTATGAAGTGATGTTTATATTTAGATATGTTCAAGAAAAAAGTAAAATATTTTATGTTAGAATATAAAATTTTAATTTTTCGGTAAGAAAAAGAAACAACTTTCTTTTTTTGTGAAGATAGCAAAATTATTATCTCAACTATATTACAAATTTGAAAATAAAATACTTTTTTGTTGAAAAATAAAATATTTCTTACTAATTTGACTAAGGATGTGCCATAACTAGTTATATATAACTTAGGGTTCGTTTGGTATTTAGGTTTGAGTTATGTTTTTTAAGTTGAGTTTAAGATAGGAAAAGTTGAGTTTAAAAGTTGAGTGTTTGGTAAAAAGTTTGAGATAAAAAGTTTAACTTGAGTTATGTGTTTGATAAAAAAGTTTGAGTTGAAAAGTTTAACTTGAGTTGAGTGTTTGGTTGAAAAGTTTGAGTTCAAAATTTATGAGCTTGTTTGGTGTTATAGCTCAAACCAAGTTTTTCAAGATAATTTTTGTTTTTTTCTCCAAAAATTTTTGTTCTGTTCTGAAAAACGTTTTGTTTCATTCTGAAAAATATTTTCCTATTTTCTGAAGTAGTCAACATAATTTGTAAACACAGGCTTAAAATTCTCAATTCAGCCTCATGCACCGAACCGTAACCAAATGGCCGCCATTGTAGGGTTATTATCAGAAAAATAGAAAAAGTCAATTAAACTCAGCCATTTTAGAAAGATGAAAAATAATATACAAATCTTCTTACATACCCATATAATCCAACAACAATAAAAACATTGACCAGTAACAGTTACACAAATAAACATGTTAATTATTAACGAAATAGGGTGGAATGATATACATCTGAGATTTATTTTCACGTTGATTTATACCATGGAGCTGATTGATATCTGTCCCACATATCATCAGCTATCATTTCTCTCATCTGATTCATTACACCGCTACTCGATTCTTGTTGCTGCGTGCCTGTACTTGGCCCAATATCATCCAGGCCGTCGGCCAGAACGTAATCCGAATTAACATCGACAAGTCCACGTACAGGCACACAATCTGCCGCGTACTCTTCAACCAATGTATCCCCAATCTGCACCATCCTTATAAAATTATGGAGAATCGCACACGCCACTGGGAGCATTTTTTGTTTGTCCATCGGGTAACTGTTGATGCCTTTAAGTATTTTAAATCTTGCTTTCCAGACACCAAAAGTTCGCTCTACACAATTGCGCAATGATGAGTGTGTGTAGTTAAAAACTTCCCTCCTGTTGCCAAGTCCGGCGCGACGTCGGCGATATTCCGGTAAATGATACGTCTCTCGCCGAAAAGGACTCAGGAAACAATCCTTATTGGCATAGCCCGAATCTGCTACGTAAAATTTTCCTGCAAAATGAACATCCTCCTTATCAGGATAAATTGAATATTAGTTAACTAATTTGTTATATATAAATACTACTATAATTTGCCAAATCAACTTACCTGGTGGTGGTATGGGGAAACCATGGAATGCAATTGCCTCTTCCAACATCCTTGCATCATGACACGATCCCTCGTAGCCGGCCAACATATACGTGAATTTCATATCAAACGACACTGCCGCCAATACATTCTGAGAGTGATACCCTTTTCGATTAATCCAGGCATCCGCATTTTCTCGACGTGGCACACATGGGACGTGTGTGCCATCTATAGCGCCAATGCAGCCCTGCATAAATAATGACACTATTTAATATGGGTACTATAACCAATATATCCGAAATTTATAATAATTCTTTCATTCGATTATATCATACGATATCGTACATCAAACCATGGCCGATATTTGTTCGAGTGCTCCAGAATCAAAGGTTGAATCGCTGAGTAGTCGGGTGGTCTGATGAATTCATCCTTTAGCGAACAAATAACCTTCAACACTTTATAGAACCAACGAGATGTTGTCTCCACAGAATGCTGGAACAAATACGAAGTTTGTCGGTTCGTGGGACCTTGTGAACAAATGTATAAAAAAATGAACAACTGCTCGTTCACATTCATGTTTGAAGTTGGCCTCAGTAATTCCCGACTCCCTAATAGGTTACTTAGGGCTCTAAATGTTTCTGCTTTCATACTTATCAGTGCTTGGATTATTTCTCCATGACCATTTAGTATTTCTTCCACACGCATGCTCCCTGTTAGTGTTGAGTTATGCATTGGTTGTGGATGTCTTCGCCTGTTACGCCTACTGGCAGCCGCGGCCACCACTGCCCTCACAAGATAACTGTTATGATCGCTGTACCCGTCTTTGGAGTCCACGTCGGGCATTTCCTCATCGGATGACGAACTATACGCATTCATTTTGATAGTATGTTGATTACCTGGTATAAAATTCCAAATGTTTACATGGTATAATATAATAGTTGTCAACAAATGGATAAGCTATAAAAAATTTAATTTCCGATAAACAAACATTGTCTACGTATGTCATCAAACATGCAGGAAATAAAACAAATAAATGGAGTCTCATACAAAGATTAACACGTCAAATATCCATAAGGAAAAAAATTAAAAAAATGAGTGCGACTAGACGATCAATCGGTGGGGGGCCGCTGGGCCTGAACAACGGATGCAATAATCACTCGCCTATCGACATCGGGCAGCTGATGGAACGTTCGTTGGCGCCGTGGATTAGCGTCCAAGTAGTGCCACATTAGACAGCGTTCGTTGGGTGGAATACCCATCTCTGTCATAACACTCATACACATGAGCATGTGGTCCGTGCGGCTTGTGGTTTCGCTACTTTGGGCCGACTGCGATTGGCCACGAAAATGACTGACTATTTCCTGCATTGCAAGGAATGTCATCTCATCCGTTTCGTCTCGTAGCTTCCTCTTACCCGAGCTGCCCCTTGAACGCGATGGACCTGCATCGGCTCCCGATCTGAAGTTGTTACTTTGCCGCGCACCGGTGTTTGGCGTTAGATCATCCGCTAAATCCGCCCGCGTGTCGGAGTAGTCCATTGAACCTTCACCGTCGCCGTACGGAGTACTATCAGCTGGCATGGTAACTGATCCGTACCCCGAGGCTCCAGCGGCGTGATTTTTCTCGAACACGTTGTAATAAAGCTCCTTGTTGCGCAGCCCCTCATACCTTAGATGGTTGCACTCCTTAAAAACCTGCAAATCACACTTTAGCTGAGTACACGTCTAAAACACATCGGAATATAAATACACTAAAACGTATCGCCTAAAATTAGACATTGCAATTACTTTAATAAAACTGCGCCAAGTTTCGTCAAAGCATATCACCCGATCTGTCGCCGGATCGTACCCTAGGCCGGTCCGACACTGCAACGCTTTCCAGCCCCTATATATTTTCTTCATCCACTCTTTCTTTTGATATAATGTCATTCCGTGGGCTGGGACCCCTCCATACTCAGCATTAAACTGGTCGGCCCACAGATCAAGAGTCGCTAAGGGGGGATGCTTACCTCCACTGAGAGCAAGGTAGTCATCAAGTTGTTGAAGGAATTTTTTCTCTTTAGCGTGGTCCCAAACATACTGCTCCCCCGATGCTTTGCGCGGCATCTCCTTGACAAATTGATAACCAAAACATAGGAAAATACTTTAAAACAACGGTGCTAAGGTAGATGAGTTGGCTCAGTATAAACTGACTGTCACATTTCATCTGAGGCATGTCAAATAACCGAAACATATTCAGCTGCCATGGCATAGAAACCATTGGTTCGGGGTTCAACATGTTAGGGCTAGAATAACCTACAGTTAAGCCCCTGACCACCAAGCATGAGCTTCTATACCGGTAACTGACGACATATTTCGGGTAACTAACTTCCCATTCAGACTAGAATACAATATAGGTTATTTTGCCATATACATCATCGCCAATATAGGCTAACGTTGAATGAACCCCGTGTCAATATAATAGGTAAACAAGTCCGCGGCCAAAACAATTCCCCTAACAAATCGGTTGCAAGACAGAAAGTGAAGAAATTAAAATACAGGTAAAACAATTTTCCAAGTCAGCACATAAGCTGACTTGCAAGACAGAAAGTGAAGAAATTAAAATACAGGTAAAACAATTTTCCAAGTCAGCACATAAGCTATATATGCTACAATAGTGCAACAGATGGACCAACCGAGGTAAATATAAACTCACAGCTAGCAAATGGATACTCTAGTGCATAAAAAATGCTATACAAATGCAAACGGTGGTTATTTGGATGCCAAAACACATCTAAGGCAGAAAATGGTCAAGCAAGTGCACGAAGCATGATTTGGCAGGGCAATTGGTGGTAACAAAGAAGCCAAAACACATATAATGCAGCAAATGTTGAATCTAGTGCAGCAAACCTGAATACCCAGTGGAAGTTAAGGGGGAAAATAAGCCAAAACACTTAAATGCAGAAAATAGTCAAGCTAGTGCCACTTATAATATTTACCAGTGTAAGTGGTGCTCACAAATAAGCCATAACACTTATAAGGCAAATGGTGGGTAATTGGAGGCAAAACGTATTTAAGGTAGCAAGTGTGGACAATCTAGTTCCTCAGACAAGCTTCACTAGTGCAATTGATCTCCATAATACAAACCCCCACAGACAACACACACACACAGACAACTGAGTGGAAAGCCTCTCCAACATCAAAAGTCTAACGAACTTATAATATTTACCAGTGTAAGTGGTGCTAACAAATAAGCCAGAACACTTATAAGGCAAATGGTGATCAGAGATGCAAATGGTGGTAAATTGGCCACGTACAGCCTCAAATTTCGATTTAGAGGTGCAAATAGTGGGTAATTGGAGGCAAAACGTATTTAAGGCAGCAAGTGTGGACAATCTAGTTCCTCAGACAAGGACCCACTAGTGCAATTGATCTCCATAATACAAACCCCCACAGACAACACACACACACAGACAACTGAGTGGAAATCATCTCCAACATCAAAAGTCTAACGAAAACCACCGATTCAACATGCTAAATTATTGGCATTTGTAAACAATTTCATGAATAGAACAAGATGTCGTGAGAAGGGATGGCAATGCATTTGGATGTAGGGTATACATTTTCGGCAAAGTCACGGTTAATACAAGTTCAGCAACACAAGTTAGAATGCAACTATATTGTACACGAATTAGGGGAAGATTTTATACTAGGGTTACCGAATTGGAGCCCGACGATGAGTATACAGTAGAACTTGTCGGATTAGGGCACGAAATGACGGGTCGGCGACTTGATTTACAATTCCGGTAATAGTGGGTGATCCGCCCAAAGAGTCGCTGTCGTTTCCCGAACCTATCCCGGCGCCACATCTGCTTGCTGGGGAGTGGGCGAAGGCAATACATAAACGAGATCAGAAATTGGGGGAGTCGAAAGAGGCCCTGTAACCAGAGCTTCTGCTACGCAGCATATGCTCGATGGGATGGGGGCACTGCCAACAGACCCACTGACTGCAGCACATGGGCACCGCAGTGGAGGAAGACGAGATTTGACCACAGGCGCCAGGCACAGGTGAGACAGCAGCACAGGGGAGATTCGAAGCAGATGGAAGATAGGGGAGATTCGAAGCAGAGGGGAGAATCGTAGTACAGTAAACCTAGTTGGGTTTACTGTATAACGGTTCAAATGAAAAGTGAAGATGAACAACGATGCCAAACGCCATCAGTCTCAGTTCAAACTAGGAAAACTCAGTTCCAGCTGTAACTCCAAACAAAGGCTTAGTCTCTTGTTTACCTTCTGTCAATCTTTTATTTCCTCCATTTGCCCCACCCTTTATGAAATTGCCTTCAATTATTTGTCTTTTGTCAATTTCATTTCCACCGTTATACACTTTTATGAAGGCTATATTTGGAAATCCAAGACCATAGGCATATCCTTTTCTATCTACTGGAGTGTTAGTTGCCATTTGAGGCGCATTACACAGCCACGACACAGCCACGACACACGGTCATTTCTGAATGGGCACAAGCAAGTAGCTGGATGGGTGGCTAGCAACGAATGGGCGAGGGCGAGGGTGCATAAGGAGATCTGTGGAACGCGTGGCTGGGGATCCGGCTGCTCCAGAACTTTTTTCTTTTTGCTCCAAACGTACCTGTCTAGGTGTGAAGGCTGCGCGCCCACTGGGACAATCTGACGGAGAACTGATGGCTCTCAGCCTGAGGAAGTGTGCAACTATTCTGTGCGTCGGCATGGGCTGATTCCGATGTTGTTTCTATTTTTAATCCATTTTACAACCTTTTTACCCCTAATTTGAGTCTAAAAAGTCCCTTATGGCCCTTCTCACCTAATTTACCTATACAATCAAGGAAAAATAATTATTTAAGGACATGTTTGGCACGTCGTATTGTATTGTATTGTATTGTATTGTATTGTATTATATTATATAATATATGTTGTATTGTATTATTATTATACAATATGATATTTAATTTTGTATTGTATTATAATATTATATAATACGGTATGTTGTTTGTTTGTCACCGTATTGTATTATATTTTATTAAAAATTGAGTATTCAAAAGATAAAATTTATGTTATGACTCTAGGACTGGAGTTGGTTTTCGAGATGGGGACTGAAGTCGGGTTTCATAATCCCGGTCGGGGTCGAGGTCGGGGTTGGTGTCAGACTTCGGGACGACAGGTCGATGTCGGGACGAGATCAAGTTTTAGAACCGGAGTTATGGTCGAGTTTCGAGAAGGGTTTTGGGGTTAGGGTCGGGTTTCGAGATAGAGGTCGAAGTTGGGTTTCGGGTTTTTGGGTCGAGGTCAGGTTTTTGGGCGGGGGTTGAAGGGGTGTTTCGGGACGGGCATCTGGGTAGGGTTTCGGGGCGTGGGTCGAGGTCGGGGCGGGAGTTAAGTTTTGGAATCGGGGTCAAGATCGGGTTTCAGGATAGGGGTCCATGTTTATATCGGGTTTTGGGACAGGGGATCGGTGTCAGGTTTCTAGTCGGGTTTCGGGATGAGGGTCGGGGTCGTGGTCGAGGTCGAAGTCGGATTTCAGGACGGGTTAGGAGTCAAGTTTCGGGACATGGGTCGAGTTCAGGATTGGGTTTTGGGATTGGGGTCGGGTCGGGTTTCGTGACGTGTGTCGAAGTCAGGTCTGCAACTCGAAACCCAACCCTGATCCCCATCTCAAAACCAGACCTCAACCCGAATCCCGAATTCCGACATTTACTCCCGTCCCGAAACCCAACCCCGACCACAACCCTTATCCCAAAACCCGACCCTGATCCCCCGTCCTGAAACTCGACCCCGACCCCGGTCTCGAAACCCAACCCGACCACCGACCATGAAACCCGACCCTAATCCCCGTCTTGAAACCTAACCCCAACCTCCGTCCCGAAACCCGACTTGACCCCCGACCCTGAAACCCAGCCCTAACCCTCGTTCCGAAACCTAATCCTGACCCTAAAACCCAACTCCGACCTCCATCCCGAAACCTGATTCCAAACCCGTCTCAAAACCCAACCCTGACCCCTATCTCAAAACCCGAATCGACCCTGAACTCCGACCCTAACTTCCATCTCGAAACCCGACCTCGAAACACGTCCTAGAATCCCGAATCTAACCCATGTCCCTAAACCCAACCCCGAACCCCATCCCGAAACCCGATCTGGTCACCAAAACCCAACCCCGATCTAACCCCTGTCCCGAAACCCGACCTATATACTGAAATCCATTATATTTTGTTTTTTAATATAATCATTTAGATTAAATTATACAATACAACCTAATACATAGGTTTTTTCTCGTATAAGATATCACAGTTCATATTGTATTAATTTTTGATTTCGTATTAAACTATACAATACAAAAATATTGTCAAATATTATATTATTTTAAATAATACAATACGGAGTGCTAATATGGTGTACCAAACATGCCAGGAATAATTAAATAAAATTCTAAAAAATATAGCTAATTAAGATGCATAAAAATGGTGTGATTGCAGGCATAGCCCATCAGCAATACTACACCTATTTCAATCTAAAGATGTAGAGTTTGAATCCCTACACTCTCAATTCAAAAATAAAATAAAATAAAACAAAATTTATAAAATAACTTAATGAAATAGCATTATCATGTTACATGAGATTAGTCCAACAAACATCGAAGAACACCAATTGAGAGAGAAATGGCTCAGTTTTGTACTCAAACCACTTGAAAAAAAGGAGTAGAACAATTGAGGTTGAAGAATATGAAGGATTGAGACGATGACATGATTAAACGAGTGTGAAAATATAAGAAAAAGGAATGCATTATAATTACCGAAGAATATGAGAAAAATCTACTTGATTAATATTCAGGTTGAAGAATATGAAGGATTGAGACGATGACATGATTAAACGAGTGTGAAAATCTAAGAAAAAGGAATGCATTATAATTACCGAAGTTAGTTTAGTTTGAGAGAGCTATTAAAATAAATTTCTAAACTATGTATATGTACTTTGCCAATCAGTCATCTTTAAATACAACACATTAATTTTTTTCCTTTGTAAAGAACATAATTCTCAATGTAATTATAATGAAAAAAAATATTACTTTTGTACATATTTAAAAAGAAACATATTCAAAAAGAAAAAAAAAAATTTGTACAACAAAAAGATTAGGGAAAAGCAAGAATCGAAATTGCTGATTTATTCATTTAATATCCTTCTAATTATCATTATTTTTTCTTTAAATGAAGTTTCCAATTGTTATTTGATTGGTCTAACTGATATATTTGGTTAGTCATTGAAATGAAAATGAAATGAAATAGTAATTGCTTCGACAAAAATACACCTCCATTTAATTAATAAATGTTTTAGGATAGTGAAAGGCTATTTAAAGTATGTAATAGAACATTATCATAACTAACTTGGTAAGTAAAATATTTTAGTAAAGTTTAGTTTTTTTAATGGAATAACCATTTATTGGTTCCTCTTAATAATGGCTATTCAATTATTGTGTTGGAATAGTAACTTCATAAGAATAGTTATTTTTAAATCTTCTGTCCAACCAAATATAGGAACAATTAGATTTTAAAAATTGCCATTCCGTTCAAATGACCATTCCATCAAACTAAATGATACCTCAAGTTTTATTGTTATCCTTTAACCACAATTATAAGAATTTGTTGGGAATTGCGGATAATTTGCTGTTTGTTTATACATATATACAAATACATATACATATATATTAAAAGAAGTTAGACAAGAACACTTCGTCAGACTTCAAATTGATATTGATTTAGCACAGCTGTTAAAATACACACTTCTTGTAAAAAGATCGGGAAGTTCAATTTTTGCCAACGTAGAATATGAGAATCTTCTAGATTATTATTATTATTTTTTTAATTCTCAGTGCAAGTCTACTAATCACTTTATTGCTAATTGCATATCACTTTATTGTTAATTGTAGATATAATCAATATGTGGAAGTAACTAAATCAAAGAATGACATAACAGTAGCATCCAAGGTCCAGGTTCATTGTTCGAGAGAAGTTCAACAAGGCAAAGATCCTCTCCATTTATATATAAATATATATACATATAAATGAAAGTCCTTTTTTTTTTTATAAATATAAACGACCTTTATTTTGTTTTATTATTTTTGTTTAGTTGAAGAAAAGATGGGAAAAAGATGTTGACAGAAACCAGGAATCTATGGAAGCGTAAAATGGGGGTAAGATTACAACCAAAATTCTGGACGACTTAGAAGTGTAAAAAGGGTCAACATTTGAATTTAATGGAACTGCTAATTTAAAGCAAAGAATTACCCAAAGGGCATAAGCTATAACATGGTCTTCTCCCTTTTGTTTTGCTTAAAAGCAAGCTAATGTTTTATTTATTTATTATTATTGTTTTTTGGGTTTTGGGGGGGGGGGGGGGGGGGGGGGGGGGGGGCGCGGGGGGGGTGGTGGTGTTAATTAGATGACTGTTGCACAACACCTCAAATGTCATAATCAAAATAGCTGAAAAATTGACTAAGAAACACAGTCAATATTTGCTAAAAATCAAGTTTTGATAACTGCAAAAACCACTTTTTTTTTTTCTTTATCTAAAATTATCGTACCAAACCCCACCTTATCCCTCTCTCTTTCTCTTATTAAAATAAGCTTTTTGCAGTAGTACTAATGGTTGCAATGGTCAAAATCACAATCCATATACTTGAAATGCAAGCATGATAGGGAAGTTTCTTGGCAATTTAACCAGGACTTTGGAATAGTGACTTGCCACAAAAGTAAGAAGGTTAAAGTTTTTAGTATGGTAAGGTAGAACATGGGCTTGGGTAGTTCAAAACTTGCCTCCTAATGCCAACCCTCCTAAAGCCAACCATTATTTCAACTTTTCCTCTATCATATCAAACAACATGAATGACTTATACGATGTTGATATCACTAATCCATCCAATCCTCTTATTTCTTTCACTTTTCTCTCCTACCAAACACACCGTGTTGAACTCTCCCTAGAGTGCTCCTAAAAGATTGATGTCATTGACGACAAGCTTAGCATCTACTGAAAGGAGGGAGCGTGGTAACTCATCTAGGTGAGAGAAATGAGGTAAGGAGAGAGGCGTCATTTCTCTTAGGTTGTTTGGTGTGAAATCCTTACTATAATCTATTTAGTTTATGAGATATCAAAATTGGGGTGTTTATAAGGATTTGGAGTTCATTCTCTAATACCTTCCTTCCTCCTTTCTCTCCTACCAAACAAACATTAATGTCAAAATCCTTTCATTAATCCCTCCGTCCCTCTTCTTCCTTCCACTTTTCTCTCCTACCAATCACACTCTAAGGGTATATTTGGTAGGAAGGAGAAAATAGAAAGGAGAGAGTGGTAGATTACCTAAGTGAGAGAAATAGGCAATAGAGGAGAGATCCTTTTCTCTTATGGTGTTTAGTACGAAATTCTTTCAATAATCTCTCAATTTAAAAAATCAAAATTGGGGTATTTTAAAGGATTTGGAGTCCCTTATCTAATCTTTTTTTTTTTTTTTTTCATTCTTTCTCTCGTAACAAAAAATCATGAATGTCAAAATTCTTTAACTAATCCCTCCATCCATGTTCTTTCTTTTGCTTTTCTCTCGTACTAATTACGTTTTGGCAAATTTATGGCATTCTTAAAAATCCCCTATGAACTTATGTAATTACGTTTTGGGCCAACAGATAAAGACACCAACATCATGCATAACAATGTGCGGACTGAAAACGGCCCATTTTGTTGCATTTCAACTAGTGCAGTTTGAAAAGAAAAATGGTTCATTTCAATTTCAGATCTCGACAAATATATACCCCTTATCTAAGCTTATCAAATGTTTTACTATTAATCTCTATAAGACAGAAACGTTAAAAAAAAAAAACACGGAATAAAACAGGCGAGACTCACGTAATTAACGGGAGGGAAATATGGTAAATGAATGTTGAGTAGTTGATTGAGTGAGCAAATTAAAATATGTCTACTTTATCCAACTAATTCAAAATTGTGATTTTTACATGTTAGATTAGTTAGGTAACATGAATCTAATTCAATATTTACTTATATAATCAACCACCCCAACATTCATTGTTACAATTACACTTCACTCATGCTTAATTCCAATTCAACTTAATTTTTCCTTTTTTTATCAAAATCTGCATTACACTCGTTTTTTCTCTTTTCCGATCAGCAATCTAAAAAAATTCTAAGAGTTGGAATTTTAGGTGGAAACCTACCAAAAATTCTATGTGCGAAATATACCCCATAGTTTTCTAGACTAGTCTAATTCTAAGAGTTGGAATTTTAGGTGAAAACCTACCAAAAACAAATGTGATTTTTGACTTGCAGTTGGCGAATACAACCACAAACTATTATCGCAACTCACAAACAAGCAAACTTCAGTCCACCCCTAACTTTTTGTGCTATAAATCTACGGACTTTCTTTAGATTCCTCCATATACAAAGTTTAGTACCATCTAGAATAGTACTATAGTGCAAAGCAAAACAACTACAGCCAAGAAGACATGCCTGATCCTCCACCACCAGGTCATCACGGCCCCCATCACCACCCACCACCGCCGGGGCCTGAGCACGGTCCCCCCAATCCTCCTCCGCCCGGTCCCCCTGCACCGCCGCCACCAGGTCCCCACGAGCCACCACACCGGCCAGGCCCTCCCGAACCACCTAAGCCCCATCATCCTCATCACCACCACCCGTGAATCCCCCCTGATCACATTATGCAGCCTCAAGAGCATATAAAAGATATGTGTGCATGCCCAGTTTATATGTATGGATCATTTTTACTATTGTGCTCTATAGTTTGTATACATATATATGTATGGATCATTTTTACTATTGTGCTCTATAGTTTGTATACATCTAAGAATACTGGCTAGTTTGCACTTCTGTTTGTGCAGTCCTTATTTCAATCTTACTACTGTTATGTATGTTGTACTTATTATCACAAGGAACTACATAAATAAAAACTAGATATTTAGGGCCTGTTTGGCCATGTTCTCAGTTTTCATTTTTCAGAATTGTGTTTCCAAAAATGAGAACAAAAATAATTCTCACATGTTCTCAAAAATTTACGGTGTTTGTTATAAAATGAAAACAGAATATACATGTTTGGATTGAGATTTTTAAAAACTGTATTATTATTATTATTTTTTTTTAAATTGAACTTCAATAGTTTATCGGGGTCAGGATTGGGGTCGGGTTTCGGGATAGACTTCAGGTTGGGTTTTGGTACCGGGGGTCGGGGTTGAATTTCTGGATGGGGGTAGGGTTTGGGTTTCGGGACCAGATTGGGGTCAGGTTTCAGAACTGGAGTCAAGTTCGGGTTTCGAGATCGAGGTCGGGGTCGGGGTTGGGTTTCGGTACCGGGGGTCGAGGTCGGCTTTCTGAACATGTGGGGTTCGGGTTCGGGTTTCGGGACCAGGGTCGCGGTTAGATTTCGGGACCGGGGTCGGTTCAGGTTTCGGAACTAGGGTCGAGGTCGGGTTTCGGGACCGGAGTCGGGGTTGGGTTTTGGGACTGAGGTCGGGTTGGGTTTTTGGACAGGGGTCAGGTTCGGGTTTCTGGACCAGGGTCGACTTCGGCATCGGGTTTCAGTGCCGGGATCAGGTTTCGGGACGGGGTCAGGTCGGGTTTCGATGCCGGGGTCGAGTTTCGGGATAGGATTCGGGGTTGGGTTTTGGTACTAGGGGTCGGGTTTGGGTTTCGGGACCTGGTCAGAGTCGGGTTTCAGGACCGGAGTCTGCTCGGATTTCGGGACCAGGGTTAGGTTCGAATTTCGGCACCAGGGTCGAGTTCGGTTCAGGTTTTGGGATAGGGATCGGGTTCGGGGTCAATTTTTGGTGCCGAGATCGAGTTCGGGTTTTGGTACCGAAACTCATCCCCGACCCTCGATACCGAAACCCGACCCTAACCCCCGTCCCAAAACCCAAACCCGAACCCGAACCCGACCTCGACCCTGACCCCCGGTACCGAAACCCGACCTCGACTCTTGTCCAGAAACCCAACCTCGACCCCCGTCTTGAAACCCAATCCTAACCCCGACCCATAACCCGACTCTCACCCGATGTCAAAACCAGACCCCAACTCTTGTCCCGAAACCTGACATCGACTCTCGTCCCGAAACCTGATCTTGAACCTGACACTGTAACCCGAACCCGACCCTTGTCCCAAAACCTTACCCTGACCCACATCCCAAAACCCGAATTTGACCCTTGTCCCAAAACCCGACCCCGACCATCTGTACCGAAACCCGACTCCGACTCCCGTCCTAAAACCCGACCTAAACCCCCATCTTGAAACCTGACCCTGATCCCAGTCCCGAAACCCGAACCCGACACTGCATCGAAACCTGACCCAATCCCGTCCCAAAACCCGAACCCCGACCCCAACTCCAGTCCCAAAAACCTAACCCCGGTCCCGAAACCCGACCCCAAGCCCAACTCTGACCCAGGTACTAAAACCCGACCCCGACTCCTATCCCGAAATCCGACCCTAATCCCATCCCGAAACCCGACCTCGACCTCAAAACGGAAACCTGACCCCGACCACAGTCCAGAAACCCGATCCTGATCCCGGCACCAAAACCTGACCTCAACCTCGGTCCCAAAACCCGACCTTGACCCCATCCCGAAACTGGGCCCGACCACAGTATTGAAACCCAACCCAGAGCCCCGGTACCAAAACCCGATCCCGACTCCTGTTTCGAAACCCGACCCTGATCCCTGTCTAGAAACCCGACCCAACTCTAATCCCGGCACATAAACCTAACCCCTACCCCGTCCCATAACCCGACCCCGACCTCGACCCCGACCTCTGTCTTGAAATCTAACCCCAACCCCGACCTCGAATCCCTATCCCTATCCCGGCCCCAACCTTTGTCTTGAAACTTGGTTTCTACCTTGCCCTCGTATCCCATCATGGATCCCAATCTCGAATCTTGTCCCCGATCCTGGATGCCGCCTCGATCTCGGTCCCGATTCCCGACCTAGACCCTTAAACCAAGTGGAGTTTTTTCTTTTTAATTTTAAATGCATCCTAGAAAAAGTTGTTTTCAGAAAACTCCGAAAACTGCAAAATGATGTTTTCTGAATTTTCTATTTTTTTGTAACTCTGTTTTTTAAAACTATTCTCAGAAAGCAATAGCCAAACAGCTTGTTTTGATTTTAGAGAACAAAAATAGTGTTTAAAAGCAAAAAACTATTTTTAAATCGCATGGCCAAACATGCCTTTAGCTTGCTTTTTGTTATCTCTGTCTTGATTAGCTTACTCTAGAAAGCATTTTGTGTAATTGTGTTCTATAGTATATGGACTTAATTTATAACAAGATAAGGGAGTTTACTTCAATGGTAAACCTAAGAAATTAAACATATGAAATTTAAAACCTGGCTATGCACCCGTATTCGGAAGCGGAGCTAGACATATATATTTCATTAGGGGTTTAAACTAATTTTTTTAAATAAATAAAAAAAATCATAGTATAAATATAAAAGGGTAAAGTTTTAGTGGGACTATATGAGAATTTTAAATTTTTAGTTGGGAAAATCAGAAAAATCATAAAATTTTAGAGATAGGATTAATTTTAGTAGGGGTTATATAGGAATTTTAATTTTTAACAGGAGCAAAGTACAAAAATCATAAAATTTTGGGGATTAGAAAAGAAAAAAAAATTTAGTGGGAGCCCCACTCAGCCCTCGTTAGATACGCCACAGCTCGTAGCCATGTGGAAATTGGGTTTTAAGGATAACCTTATGAATAATTGGCACGATTGTCCCCAAACTCCTTAATTAGGTAATGATTTCGCCCTTTTTTTTTTTTTTTTTTTTTAAGATTTTGACCAAACGACCCTCAAGTTGTCAAGACTTTAGCGGTTAAATCCTTACCGTCCAAATCCTCAATTTTAGGACAGTTTTACACACGTGGCCATCCAAGATATTATTTTTGCATTCAAAAGACTAAAATACCCCTCTAGGCAAATTAAATGTGACGACGAAGAAGAAACACAAGTGGCCCAGAAGAAGAAGAAGAAATAAAAACCTTCAAAATATGGTGGAGAAGAAGAAGAAGAAGAAGCAGTAGAAACAATATCCTTAAAAATCTGTCGCCGGAGAGATTGCTCGGATGGAATCCCTAAAGTTCTTTATGAATATCTTAGGCCGGAGAGCCCCATTACAGATTGGGGTGATAAAGATTTGGAGAGCTTCTGTTCAGCCAAAGGTGACCTTTAACTATTTGGAAAGCCATCCACCGTCGTCTAGCAATGGAAAAGTTTCTGTAGATCAGGAAAGGCTTTTCTCTTCCATCTTGTTGTAGATTTTGTTATGCTACTAAAGAGTATATTGATCACTTATTTCTTCTTTGCAATTTTTCCGAAGCAATTTGGACATGATTAGCGAGCATATATTTCAGGTTCGCCAAGTCTAGTATTCAACTTCTGCTAGTGTCAGCCCTCAAGTTCCATATGAATTAAAAAAAATATTTTCTTTTTATATATCTGGGATGATTTGTTTTTTTTCCCTGGATTATTTGGAAGATTAGAAACAGTGTAGCTTCTAAGAACAACCCCTCATTGTCCATCAGGCTCTTCTTTGTCTCCAGAACTGTATTTATAAGACGAATTCTTATTATGAGAACTGTGAAAAACTCACTAACATCCTGGAATTGTTCAACCTTTCGATTAAGGTCAACAAAGATCCTTGTATTGTTGAAATACAATGGTGCGACTCTCTGTCAGGATGGATTAAGATAAATACTGTTGATGTTTCAAATCGTTCTCCAGGCTTGGCAGGTTGTGGTGATATCTTCAGAAGCTACAACGGTTTTTTTTTTTTTTTGTTTTTTTGTTTTTTTGTTTTTTTTTGCACTTTTTCAGACTGGGCTGATGGGTGTTATCACTATCGCTGATTTTGCTAGAAAATTCAATTGGGATCTCCTCTGATTTGGGTGCCATTCCACTTATGTTGTTGAATTACTTCTTACTAGAATCAGAAGTGTCCCTTGGAAGTTTTTGGTGAGATGGGACTATATGCTATTAATTATCTCAACAAGATTACTTATCGGGCTTCACACATTTACATGAAAGGGAATCAAGTTACAAATAGGCTTGCTTCACATGCGGTTCATTTTGATAATGAGGCTTGTTGGTTCAACACTCCGGCTTTTTGTTCGTTTTTTGTCCATAGTTATTTGGCATGTTTTTCTAGCTATAGATTTTGTACTTAGTTGACTCTAAAATAAGTAAATATTTATTTTTTTTTCTCCTCTAGTCTATTTTTCCTTTGACTACATGATTTTCAACGAAACATATTTGAAAATTACTTTCAAGAAAAGAGTTTCGGCTCAGTCCTTAGAGATTGCCTTCTGGCTAAGCTCCCATCCCCATTTTTTCTTTTTTCTTTTTTCTTTTTTTTTCATTTCAACACTTTTTTATTTCTTTATATTTCTAACGAAAAGGGAATAAACAAATGATGATGGAGTTAAAAAGGCGTTGATTTAGTCAAGATATCTTTGTATATTTATTTATTTATGTCACCATCATTTACATAAATAATGAATACAAAAGCTGTGTATGTATACATAACGAATACTCTTTTGTTATTTACTTTCTTATACATCATTTTCTATTGGTTTACCTATAATATTTGATTATTTTCTTTACTCTTCTTTTTTTTTTTTTTGTCCTCTGATCTCTCTCTTCTTCGTCGCATATTTTTTGCGCAAACTCTTTCTTTCTCTCTGTCCCACCACCTTCTCTATCTCTCTCCATCTCTGCTCTTATTGCCATTTGCTACATAGCCAATTACTGCCTTGCCAATGCCACCGCCTCCTTGCCTTGAAGACACCACCCAGAAAACACTAGTTTTGCTACTCTAGTGACAAGCACAGTCCCATTACGAGATCTGTGATGCACATCACATGCTCGACCAAATCAACCTCCTCTGGCCAGGTATTCCCCTCCTTCCCCTTCCCCTATGCCAATCTGATTGATTGGAAAATGGACACTACCCATTTAAGTAAATATATATATATATATATATATAGTTTTTAATAGTTACTCTAATATTTACCCATCCATTGTTATTGTTGTTTTTGTCATTCGATGTTGATCGGATGGTTGTAATAAATTGAACAGTTAACCAAAAAAATTTAATGATAATTAATAAATATAGAACTTAGAGAGCTCGTTAAATGAGATTTAGGTAGGTAACTCGTTGTTAACTTACTGATATGACTTTTTAAAGTATTTTTTAAATAAGTTTTAAAAGTAAAATACATAATTTAATTTGTTTTTTTTTTTTGACAAACACATTACTGTAGAATTTTCTTTTTTAAATAACAACAAAATCATAATTATAAAGTCTTTTACTTTTTTATTTTTTATTTTTTATAGGATAAATCGTGAATTTCTTTTCATTTTTGCATTAAAAAAAAAACACAATTTTTAGTCATAAAGACAATAGTATTTAAAAAACCCACCCATTACTAAAATTTTAAATTCAAATTATTACTTCTTACAGTATTCCAAAAATATCCTATAATTAAATGGTATTTTTCTTTATCTTTTACACCCACCAACTAATAACTCCCTTTGTATTTAACAACCATATCGTTTACGTTCTTAAAATAAACACATCTTCATCGTTTTTTTTTTTTTTTTTTTTTTTTTTCCCTTACACAATTATTTCTACAGAAGCTAATGGAATTACACACACATGTATATATAACTCTTTATTTAAACAACTTTATTTGTGTGTATGTGTTTCTTTTTTTTTTTTTTTTTTTGAGATCTTGTTAGCACATGGAGTCGTATATTTGTATGTTTTTTTTTTTTTAATTATATACGTTTCTAAATTTTCTTGAACATTATGTTGTTTTTCCTCTTTTCAAATGGAAATCCAATCTTATTTAATTACATCTGTTTGCTGGGATTTTCTTTTCATTGCGAAAGTTTATAATGATTTTATTATGGTACTGTAGCTTTGAAGATTTTGTGGTAAAGAAAAAAAGCTTTTCGAAACTACCTTTTTTTTTTTTTGCTTTATAAGATTGCCGATTCAATTTTCAAAAAAAAAAAAAAAAAAAGATTCAAATTTGCTAGATGCCATCTTACATTTTATTTATTACTTAATTAGGGTTAATATCTAATCTATAATGTATCTAAAAAGTTGTATCTTTTTAAATGTTTAGAGTTAGGTGTGTAGAGAGTATCTTTTAAAAATATTTTTGTCCTTAAAAATAATTTTATTAAATGGATAATCTAGTAGTAATAAAAATTAATTGAATAATGTTTGAAAAAAGTAGATTGGGGTATCAATAGACTCCCCTAAAAAAAATCTATTTAATCATAGTTAAAAAGTTGGCAAGTTGTTTAACCTACAATAATAAGTTACATAAAATGTCACATCATAAAATGTAATTATAGAATGCACTAGTTTTTATAATTTTGTCTGTAATCATCATGGTTACAAAAAAAAGAGTAATAATTAAAACCGCACTCATATGTATATATATCCGACATAAATTAAAGAGGTAGTCAAACCCGATCCTCAGAGGCGGAGCAAAAAATGTATTTCAGTGGGGGCGCGCACCAAATTTTTTTTTTAAAAAAATAATTTTAAATGGGGCTACGTTAGTGTTTTTAATTTTACTGGGTTTATGTGAGAATTTTTAATTTTAAAAGGAGCAAACAGAAAATCATAAATTTTTTTGATAGAATTAACTTTAGTAAGGGCTATATGAGAATTTTGTTATTTTTAATAGGGGTAAAGTAGGAATTATATGTGAATTTTTTATTTTAAATGGGGGGACATAAAAAAAATATTATAAATTTTTAGAGTAAAAAGGAAAGAGCAAAAAATTTCAGTGGGGCTGCCGCCGCTCATATTCATGTAAATTCCACCCCTGCCGATCACCCAACCAGATTTTCCAAACTTAAAAGTGTTCCTTAAAATTATTAAAAAAGAGTTATAACAGCTCAAAAAAGTGGGGAAAAAAAAAGTAAGTTATTAAAATTCAGATTAAAATACCAAATAATAGTTAACAAACAAGTTACCTACCACAAAGAGCAATAAATAATAACATATACTAAAATTAGAGTTAGATTTTGGTTTTGTTTTTGTATTCTTTTTTATACACCTATCCAATAAGAGTTAGGATCTATTTGTTTCCTAGGTTCATTTTATTTCATTTGAAGATGAAAATGAAAAAAATTGGTTTTGAGTTGACAAGTCTTTTTTGTTTGGTTCTAAAATGACGGTTGGATATGCAAGTAAAGCCTCACTCTGAAAAGGAAATATTTTTTGAAATGGTATTTGGACATGTTGAAAGTAGTTAATTTAAGTAGTTGCAAGTATAATCTACCAGTAATTCTACATCTGACTTCATTATAAGATGACAAGTTTGAATACACTACCGCAAGTTAAAAAATAATAATTATTTTAAAAAAATTGGTTTTCTAACAAATTTAAATAAAACCTTAATATCCATAGTATGTTAAATATGATATATGAATGCGGATATGTTCATCTTTTCATTATGAATACATTAAAAAAGATAGTCGTCTCAATAGGAAATGCAAACAAAAAGTTTATGACATTTTAAAACTTAAGTAGAAATAAAAACTTTTAAATATGTAAATGTTACCGATACGTTCTCAGAAAAGTGTGGAATAAGGGCATAGTCATAAGCATCCATGATATTTCCAAAATTTCCACTGAAATTTCCCTGTTTGAGGAGTACCGAAATATCATTTAGGTATAATATCTTTTCCATCAAAAAATTCGGTAAAAATTTGAAGGGAAAATGAAAAGAAATAATGTATGTATTATAATTAATAAATAGAAAAACATTATGTAGGATTTTTTAAAAATATTTCGCATTTGCATTTTTTTTATAAGTTTTTTAAATAGAAGAAGCATTCTGAATCATGTTTTTCTATATACGATGTGGGATTCAATGAATAGTTACGTTCACATGCATCTTTTCTATTGATTTTTGAAAACTTGAAAGATCTCCTTTATGCAATTTAATTAGTTTTTCTAATATACATGATATATATTTTCATAAGTTTTCCATGTAGTTGACCAACAATTCTTTATTAACTATGCTTTTGTGTTTGTCTTGTATTTTCTTTTGGAATTGATATAAAAGATAATCTCTAATTAGTCTAATACTCATTATTTATGAGCCAGGTAAAAACAGAAAGAATTAACCTGAAGATGGCAGAGGTGCTCTTCTCAGTAATTCTAATATAACTAGTTCGACTTTCAGTTTGTTAGACCCTAAATTCATATCTTATAAGATATATGTATATATGTATTAACAAAAAAAAAAAAAAAAAAAAGAGAGAGAGAAGAGTCAAAATAGCATAATACTGGTTTTAAAATTATAACATAATTTAAAATATTATTACTTAATAGCATAATTAGGATAACTACTAAGATAAAATTTCAAAAATACCCCTAATTATCTCTCTCTCCCCTCAGTATCTCTCCTTTCTCTCTCCTCTGTCCAGTGTCGCTCTCTCCCCGTCGATTGGAGATCACAACGGTGACGACAGCGACGACACGATGAGAACCATGCAAGCTCGCTCCTTCTCTGGTGAGTCTCCCATGAAGATCATGATTGGGCGAACCTCCCACGACCCACGACGGTCAATCGTCGCTCCTAACTTATCCGTCCGACCTTCACCGTCGCAACAGTGCGACGATTGCAAGACCCGGCCACGACCATGACAACAACGATGCGACATTGAGAAGTTGTCTTCTCCGGCAGCAATCGACGAGCAACCACTTCCCAACAGTGACAACTTCATCTCCCGCAACGGTTGTCTACAGTGAAAGCGTTGATTGGGGTTGACTGGGTTAGGGTTTTTCAATTTGGGTTAGTTTTAGGATTTTTAATAAGTTGGGACATTCTAAAAAATTTTAACTAAATTAGGTAATTTGAGAATAAAAGGCCAAAAAAAAAAAATTATGAAAACAAAATCATAAAAACAGTAAATAAATAATTCTTTGTAAATACTTTTATTTATAATTTTTTGTAAATACTTTTATTTACATGAAAATAAAAGTAATTCTTTGTAAACACTTTTATTTACATGAAAATATAAATACTTTTATTTATAATTTTTTGTAATTACTTTTATTTACATGAAAATAAAAGTAATTCTTCGTAAATACTTTTATTTACATGAAAATATAAAATACTTTTATTTATATTTTTTTGTAAATACTTTTATTACATGAAAATATAAATACCTTTTTTAACGTAATCTAAAAAATGTGTTTAAAAATATATCGATCTAAAAAAATCTATTTATAAATAAATACATTTATTACTTAAGAGTAAATAAATTATTTACCTAGTAAGCTAGATATTTCTTTTAACCACGCTCCAGATTATTTTTTGATGTTTAAAGTAATAAACACGGGATTTACCCGTAAATGTTTGCCAAAAATTATTAATTAATCACGTAAATCAAAATATTTGCTAGTAAATCTTAGTATTTACTAGTATGTATACTATTTACGTTGTTATGTAAATAATTAATTAATCAAGTAAATTAAATATTTATTAATAAATCTTAGTATTTACAATAAATATAGTATTTACGTTAATTTAAAAATTATCAAATTATCATGTAAATTTAATATTTACTGGTAAATCTTAATATTTACTCCTAAAATGTAGTGTTTAAAAATAAAAAAAAATTTATGTAAAAAGTAGTAAATATATTATTTATTAGTAAATAGTGATATTTACTTGATTTGTAAATAAGAAATCCAATATTTACTTTGTCAATCTTTTTTATTTTAGTGAGTAAATCCACATATTTACGTCTAATACCAATATCAGTAAATCAGATATTTACTAATAAATTCAAAAATTACTTAATTTTTAGTTTTTTGATTTAGGTGATGAAAATTATATCTACTAGTAAATCCAACTATAACCTATGGTTTAAAATTGGGAGAAATGACAATATAGCATATTTACAAAACAAATATTTACTAAGAAATCCAATTATTTACTGGTCAATCCAATTATTTTACAATTTAATTGGATTTTCAGAGCACAAAAAAAAAAAATCTAATTAATTTACGGTTTAATTTTTTCTCAAACAAAAACCACAATTTCCTTTTTATTAACAAAGTCCAACACAAAAATTAATTATTATAGATTAACCTCAAATTCCTAATCAGCCCCATCACCAAAAACCTAACCCAAATACCCAAGGCCGCTGGAATCCTCTTGCCACATGCCGGAATACCCTCACCACTTGCCAGGACTAACACTGACAGACAGAGCTGCCCACCCTCCGTGAAGACTACCTGCAACAAAAAAACCAAGAACAAAAGGCAACAAAAAACCAAAAACCAAAAACCAACAACTCTCTCGATTGCCTTCCCCGTAGTTGCAAAAACAGCGACGATCACCTGCGATTCGAGATCTAGACCACCGAACCTTACGACCTCCTTCGATCGGCAAGACACTCCTACACTAACACTCGCCGACAGAAAGTACAAGCTCTTGGTGAGGCTGGGACACGATCACGATCGCGATCTCGCCTAGTCACCATGGGGATCTCGTCACAATCATAGCAACTGCCATCGTAACGTCGCCAAGATCCTCCGCTCATCGTCGAGTCTATGTGGAGAGAGAGGGAGAGATAGCAAGATTGGAGAAAGAGAGAGAGCACAGAGAGAGACATAATAGAGAAGAGGGAGAGAGTGAAGAGGGAGAAAATGGTAAAATTGGAAATGAGTAAACCTATTTTAATAAAATAATGAAAATATGCTATAATTTATCATTATTTTAAAAATATATTATAATTTTCATAAGTACATTTTAAATATGCTACAGGGTACAAATTTTCAAAAAAAAATAATAATAAAAATTTTTTTAACACAATAATTTTTATTTTGAAAAATAAAAGAAATAGTAAGATAATATAATAATGGGTGAGGCTGTGGTAAAGCTTCTCTCAGAGTAACTACCGGTAGAGCTCTTTTTTGAGCCGTGAAGATTTAATCGTATGGTTAATATATTGATGGTGCATCATACTTACCATACACCTTACCTCATCTTACCCCTTCCCACCCCAAGTCTTCTCCGTCATCGGCGATCTTTCCGCTGCCGTCGGTGACCCACCCCCGGCACCCCCCCAGCCCTCCCGATGCTCCCCCCCCCACCACAGGTCCCCCCTCCTCCCTCCCCTGGCACCCACACTGCAGGCCCCCCTCCCCCAGCCTCCCCCCACCCCCACCCCCCCCCCCCCCCCCGGCCTCCCCGGTGCCCCTCACGACGGGGACCCCCCCACCCCCTTTTCTCTCTCTTCCCGGCCCGCGCCCCCCCCAACACCCCCGATGCCACCGACTCCCCCCGGTGAGAGAAGAGAGAGTGAGAGAGAGGGGGTCCCCGTTGGGGCTGGGGTTGGGGTGGGGTGGGGGGGTTGCCGGGGGCAGGGAGAGAGGATGAGAGAGAGAGAGGGGCGCCCAGGGGCCGGGAGAGAGGAGAAGAGAGAGAGTGGGCTAGGGAGGCCTGGGTGGGGGGGGGGGGCGCCGGGCTGGGGGGGAGGGGGGGACCTGGGGTGGGAGTGGGGACTAAGGTGGGGGGGGGGGGGTGGGGGGCCGGCCCGGCCTGGGGTGGGGGGGGCTGGGGGTGTCTTTGCCGGCTTTGGGGGGTCACCGGCGATGGTGGAAAGGTCGCCGGCCACGAAGAAGACTTGGGGTGGGAAGGGGTAAGATGAGGTAAGGTGTATAGTAAGTATGATACACCAACAATATATCAACTGTTCGATTAAATCTTAACGGTTCAAAAAATAACTCTACCGGTAGTTACTCTGAGAGAGGCTCTACCACAGCCTCTCCCTACAATAAGAAAGAAAAAAAAGAACAAATTTAATATAAAATATTTATATATTGGGAGATTCTACAATGGGGTAAAAAAATTTACCCCATCAATGGGGTAAGATCCAATAGATGTGAACGGGTGGATTAATATGGTACAACAAATTAGAGTGTAAGTAATAACATGTGATTATACTATTGGGATCTATATGTGCCCTAAGGATAGAAAATCAATATTAGGGATTTTCTGTAAATATGACATTTTGATATTAATAAGAGGAGGTTATTCATGTTTAATAAGTTGTGTCCTATTTACTTTCATTTGTTGATTGTATGGTTATTTTGAGTAAATATAAAATACTCCTTGGCTGTTGGTAATATATTGGATTACCATATGTATACGGGGTATACATAGAAGACGTGGTAATTTGATAACAGTCTAAATAAATAGTCCGCAATCGATGGAATAAGATTTGGGGATCTTATTCATGATAAGATTGTAAAGGTTGTCTACTACCTTCGAGGGATGGTTTGTCTTGACCATCGGATAGGTTCCGAGTAGAAACTTTAATGTATACCAGTATTGAGGTATGACATTGGACTGGACCTAAAGTGTGAATTGATTCGGTTTAATAATTCCGTTTATAAGAATCAATGACGCTTTGATTATCATCCTGTATTAATCTTAATCCTGAAATGATTACTTGAATTCGTATCCATGACTTATGTACTTTAATGCACTACAGGTGAGACACTGTTAATTCATGGTCAATATACTTGTGTTTTGAGTGCATGACTTATGGATGGAGAAATCAAGACTCATAGATATGGAATCCATAGCTATCTTAACGATAGTAAATGTTATCTACTTAAAGGCATTATTCGGGGGTTGAAAGATAATATAACAAGATCTTGGCCATCGGTTTACTTTGTGTTCTCTGGTGGTTTACCAATTGTATGGTTTTACAATTGGTGATTCTTTCAATAGAGAATAATGGAACTTTAAGTTAAAATGATTGAAAAAGTAAAACGGAAAAAGTTCTTAATTCAATCATGGATAACATATGGGGATTAAGCAAGCGATGAATAAATCATGTAAGAAGCATTACGTTAGAGAGCTTTCGTAATACGGTATGTAAACAGGAGTTCAGCTTCAAACTTTTAGTGGAATAGTTTTGAAGTTGATAATTGATGAATAATTAATCTGGGATTAATTTTTCACAATTATAGGAGCCTCTTTACATATTTCCAATGGGTCCCTCTATTAGCTCATATAGTTCCATATAGCGTCTCGGGATTTGTTCCTAATGAGATCGGTAAGTTTAAATAGAATTTAATAATGTCTATTAAGACATAGTACTCTCTAACGTGCAATCCAGAAAGGATTGGACATGCGAAATTTGTAGACAGATGATTTGTCAACTTGTGATTGGTTAATTTGAATTTTGAAAATAAGATTGTGATTGAATTATTTAATTTTGGAAAACAAAATTTTTCTCTCCTAATTAAAAGAGGTGCACGGTTTTTAATTGAGTGGAGAGAAGAAAATTTTGTTTCAAAATTATTCAAATATATTCCTAACATTAAATTATTAATTGATTTAAATAATGTAGATTATTTCATGAATTTTTCTTTCCTAATTAAAAGAGGTGCACGGTTTTTGTGAGGAAAAAAAATTTGAAATATTCCATTGATTTAAATTAATTAATATGGATAATGTTTGTGGAAAATATTTATTCAAATAAGTGAATCTTATTTAAATTCGAAAATGTTTAAAAGAAATTTGAATCTAGATAGGACTAGGATCTTTTGACTGGTTTAGATTCATGATTTAAAATTTGAACCATTAATCAACCTTTATTTCTCATAGTGGCCGAATTTTTTAAGGGATATATCTCCCCTTGGAAAAACATTTTTGAGGTTCAATGAATCTAGCCCTAAAGTTGTATGATCTTTTGGTTCAAAATTTATCCGGAAAAATAATTATTAATTATTTTTCAAGAAGGAAATAAATTTTGAAAAGGATTGGACTTCTTTATAAAGGCTAGGAATTATTGAAAAACTAATTTTTTGGTTATTCATAAGAGGAAAAACATTTTTTAGAGTAGAGAGAAAAACCAATTAGTTTTTTCTACATTATAAAATTCGGCTATCTTGTGAGAAAGAAAAAAAGAGAGAAAATTCTATTGAATCAAAACTGTAAGGAAGGTTAAACCGAGTGATAATTTTCATAGGAGGTTAACCGGTTCCTGTTTTGTAGTTTTGAAGAAAGAAGCTGGATCATATTCTCAACGAGGAACATCGGAATTAAGAAAGAAGGATCTAGACTTCAGAAAGCATTACCGGTCGCTTGGATTCATAGAATGTGTGCCCACACACACTCTGAGACGTGAAACTCGAGAATAGTAGAGAAGCCATGTTGGTCAAACGCTCTAGCAATTCCGGAATCCAAGAAATAAGGTACGCTTGATCATGAATTTAATTTATTGTTATATGCATCATAAGCTTCTTTTCTGAATCGGTATAAAAATTTTAAAACTTCCGCTGCGCCGTAACTCTGATATCGGAACCGATTTTTCCAACAATTGGTATCAGAGCCAACTCATGATCATGTATATAACATAAATTATTTGATCGAAAAAATTTCTCTCTATGCATTAATGAAATATTTTAGAGAGTTGGCACTCTAGGTTTTATTTTGAGTATGTTAAATATATTATGAATGGATGTATGAATGAATGAATGCTTTATATTATTTTTATAATGTATGATACTTGTTCAATTTTGCCGGTCATGATTCCATAGAGGTTAGAATTTGTATCTAGGTTTTTCAAGTGTAATATATGCGGTCTATTATCACCGCTAGGTCGTTTTTTCAATTCCTAGAATTTTTGTAAGCCGGAAACGGCGTAGGAATATTTTTTGTAAAATTCGGGCTACAATGGATTCGAGGAGATTGAAGATGAACGAAGGTATGTAAATTTTCAAAGGATGTGATTTTTTGTTTTTTGGAATTTTTTAATTAAAAAATGTTTTTTTGAATAAAAATTAAAAACAAATCACAGAATCTTTTTGAAAATTTAATTTTCCAATGATATGTGATCTTGATAATTTGGAAATCAAAATTGAAAATTTAAATTTAAATTTAATGGATATTATTATGAATTTTAAAATTTTGTGATTTGAATTTGAAATTTGGAAATTTCAAATTTTTTTTGAATTTTAAAATTTAATAAATCGGATTTTTATTTTGATATTTTGTAATTTTGATTAAAATTAAAAATCACATATAATTTTTTTTAAATTTAAATTTAATTTTAAATTTGAAAAGATGTGACATTGGTGAAGGAAGACACATTGAAGAAGGATACAAGGCATGTATCTATAAATGAAGGCCGATATATGTTTCGGTTAATTTTTGTAAATTTTACAATTTTCTTTTCTCTAGGATGGAATCATGATCCATGGCTATTTACATATTTTGCAAACCATAGATGATGTATTGCTCGATAAATATGTAATACTATTTCGTGATGTATTGATAACATGCCATATAGACTAGGGAGTGCCACTCAATAAATATTGTTTATGCATGAAAAACAAAAACTCTAATTTAAAAGATTGAGTGGGAGAAGGTTTTACACACTAAGACCTACGGCCTCCATCGTTGGTCCAATAGTTACGCATGGTAGTGCCTACTACTCGGTTTTGACCCAGGAATTCCCTTCGGATATGTATCTTACCTAGAGCGCACACTGATTTGGATTTCCGAAAGGATAACAATTTTGGGCATATTTTATGTTTAGATCACCCCTAGGTGGCGGATGTACAATATGGATTCAAAATTGAAAACGATGATTACACACTCATGCTACTTTATTTATTAACCCTCCCTCGAGGCTCTGTTATATAAAGTAGTGGCCAAATAAACGATAGTTAATATATATTTAATGGAGTTTTCTCCATGGACGAATATGTATTCATCGGAAGGGATCCGTGTTCTTAGCTAGTTATTCTATGACTACCCCTCGGTAGCTTAAAAAGCGGAAGCTAGGAATTATCGTTGTAAGATATGTGTTTTAAGGGTTTTACACATGAACATTTAGATTGCATATAGATCTTTTTGTTTCATTACAAAACCATATTTTATAAACTGATAGGATGTTTACTCGTACTTATTACATGTTTTCTTATTATAGATCAAAATGTCGAGCCCTTTATCTGTGATACTTACGCAAAACAAATTAACTGGCGAGAATTTTAATGACTGGAAAAGGAACTTGCTTATCGTCCTAAATTTTGAGAAACACAGTTTTGTCCTAACCCAACCTCGACCGCCAAAGCCTACGATCGATGCTCCTGATAGGGATTTTGTAGCGCTTGAGCGCTGGGACAATTCCAACCTAAGTGCCATGTGCTATATTCGGGCGGGCATGTCTAACGTGCTCCAGAAACAGCATGAAGAACATCAAACTGCTAGGCAGATCAAGGATAACCTGGAGGAAATGTTTGGTGAACAAACTATCCAGGCTAAGACCGATGCTATCAAAGGTCTCATGAACTACAGGCAGAAGGTTGGAACTCCCATCAAGGAGCACATGATGATAGTCATGGCTTATTTTTCTGAGGCTCAGGCAAATGGGGCTGAGATCGATGCTGCAACTCAATTGGTTATGGTTTTCCAAACCTTATCCAAGGATTTCGATTTGTTTCAGGCATCCTACAACCTTAACCGGAAGGAGATGTCTTTAACGGAATTGATGAAAGAGTTGCAAGCCTTTGAGAACATTTTTAAGGGTTCTGGATCTAAGGCTGAGGCAAATGTGGCTGAACCTAGTTTGCCTGCTCCTAATACCGAAAGGAAGAAGGAAAAGGGGAAGAACAAGGGGAACAAGCCTGTGGTGAATGCACCTGTTTCTAAGAAGTCTACCAAGACTAAGAAACGAAATGTGGATCCCAAAAAGGTTAAGTGCTTTCACTGTGGGAAGAAAGGACATTTCAAGAAGGATTGCCGAGAATACCTGTCTATGCAAAAGCAAAAAGGTAATTTCGATGTCCTGTATCTTGAGGGTTGTTTAGTGGAAGAATCTAAGGACAATTGGGTTATAGATTCTGGAGCTACTAACCACGTTTGTATTTCTCTACAGGGGTTCAAGGTAACGAGAAGTCTGCATGAGGAGGACTTTACATTAAGAACAGGCGATGAGACGTTAGTGCGAGCTGAAGCAGTGGGAGAAGTGCATCTTTATTTTGATGAATTTAGGTTTATTGTTTTAAGACATTGTTTTTATGTTCCTAGTTTTAAGAGGAACCTAATTTCGGTAGCTTGTTTAATTAAAGATTCTTATTCAGTTTCTTTTAATAATAAAGTTGTTATTAGGAAAAACAATTCTCTTATCTGTAATGGATGGATGCATGGAAATCTTTATTTTATCAAACCTCAAATGCACTCACTGCTTGATACAGAATTAGAAAAGAACTCTAAAAGATATAAGTCTTCTCACTCTCACAAATCATATCTTTGGCATTTACGACCTGGTCACATAAGCCTTAACATAATTCAAAGGATGGTAAAGGAGGAATACCTTGACTTGTATGAGGTTGAACCTTGGCCATAATGTGAATCCTGTTTGGAGGGCAAGATGACTAAACGACACTTTGCTGCCAAGGATGGTCGTGTCGAAGAACTTTTAGAACTTGTGCATACGGATGTTTGTGGTCCCATGAACATAGAAGCATGTGGTGGGTATGAGTATTATATTACTTTTATTGATGATTACTGAAGGTATGGATATGTCTATTTGATGATCCGCAAAAGCGAAGACTTTGACAAGTTCAAAAAATTTCGGGCTGAAGCGGAGAAACAATTAGGCAAGTCCATTAAGACACTTCGATCGGATCGAGGTGGGGAATACCTATCGGATGAGTTCTTAGGATATTTGATAGAGAATGGGATACAATCCCAGTTGACTGCACCTGGTACTCCTCAACAGAATGGTGTAGCTGAGAGAAGGAATAGGACCCTATTGGATATGGTCCGGTCTATGATGAGTTACTTCACATTACCTTTGTTATTTTGGGGGCACGCCATACAAACTGCATGCTATCTTTTGAATAATGTTCCCTCCAAATCGGTTCCTAAAACTCCTTACGGGTTATGGACGAGTAGGAAACCTAATTTGAATCATATTCGAATTTGGGGTTGTCCGGCACACGTCCTAGATAAGGAAGCGAAGAAGTTGGAGTCACGATCAGAAGTATGCTTGTTTGTTGGCTATCCAAAAGGGACAAAAGGTGGTTTGTTCTATAATCCGAAGCAAAATAAAGTCTTTGTTTCTACACATGTAACATTCCTGGAGGAAAGTTACATGGAAGACTTTAAACCTCGTAGCAAAGTAGTGCTTGAGGAGATGACTTCGGGTTTGGATATTCCTAAAGTCATAGAAAACCCTGTGGAAAAACCGCTAAAGAATCAACAACCACGGGAGCTTCATCGTAGTGGGAAGATTATCAGGGAATCTGAAAGGTACATGTTCAATGGTGAAGTTTTTGAAGCAGAATCCATAGAACATGTTGATGATCCGGCTACGTACAAGGAAGCTATGGAGGATGTTGATTCTAGTCTTTGGCAAAAGGCTATGAACACCGAGATGGAATCTATGGATTCCAATGGAGTCTGGAAACTTGTAGACTTACCCCAAGGCATAAAACCGATTGGGTGTAAGTGGGTATACAAGAGGAAGAGAGGTGTGGATGGGAAAGTGGAAACTTTCAAGGCAAGACTTGTAGCTAAGGGCTATACGCAGAAAGAAGGAATCGACTATGATGAAACCTTCTCACCTGTAGCAATGCTCAAGTCAATCCGTATTCTTTTATCCATTGCGGCTGCTCTTGATTATGAGATCTGGCAAATGGATGTCAAGACAGCTTTCTTTAATGGCTCTCTTGTGGAAGATATCTATATGATACAACCAAACGGGTTCAAGGCAAAGGGCCAAGAAGACAAGGTATGCAGGTTGCTTAAATCCATTTATGGATTAAAGCAAGCATCTCGTTCTTGGAATACTATGTTTGATCAAGCGATCAAAACCTATGGATTCGAACAAAACATTGATGAACCATGTGTTTATAAATGTATCAAGAACGAGAAAGTGTTTTTCCTTATACTTTATGTGGATGATATATTGCTTATTGGAAACGATGTGGTAACATTATCATCTGTCAAAGTTTGGTTAGCCAAACAGTTTGACATGAAGGACTTAGGAGAAGCTAGTTATGTTCTTGGTATTCAACTCTTTAGAGATAGAAAGAACAAAACGATAGCACTCTCCCAAGCTTCATACATTGATAAAGTACTTGAGAAGTTTTCTATGAAGGATTCCAAGAAAGGTGCCCAACCTTTCAGGATTGGAATCAAGCTTTCTAGAGATGACTGTCCCAAGACATCGGAAGAAAGGGAGCGTATGAAAAATGTACCTTATGCATCAGCGGTAGGTAGTCTTATGTACGCTATGTTATGTACTAGGCCTGACATTTGTTTTGCGGTTGGTATGGTAAGTCGATATAAGTCGAATCCGGGACCGAACCATTGGGCTGCGGTCAAGCATATACTCAAGTATCTAAGGAGAATGAGGGATTATATGCTAGTGTATTCCGGTCAGGACCTTGTTCCTATAGGATACACAGATTCTGATTTTAAATCAGATCAGGATTAAAGGGAATCGACTTCAGGATCTGTCTTTTCCCTTGGAGGTGGTGCCGTTGTGTGGAGGAGTATTAAGCAATCTTGCATTGCTGACTCGACCATGAAAGCCGAGTATGTGGCAGCCAGTGAGGCGTCAAAGGAAGCGGTATGGCTCCGCAGGTTCCTTGGTGACCTTGAGGTCGTTCCTGGTATGGATAAAGCTATGGTGCTCTACTATGACAACAGTGCAGCAGTAGCTAATACCAAGGATCCTAGGCATCATAAGAGGAGTAACCACATTGACAGAAAATATCACATTATCAGAGGCTTTGTTGAGAGTGGAAATGTGACGGTTTGCAAAATCGCATCAGAGGACAATCTTGCTGACCCGTTCACGAAGACTTTGGTGGCTAGAAGATTCGAAGAACACGTCGAAGGCATGGGGATGCGTAATATGTCACATTTACTCACTTAGGGTGTAACGCCCCGACTTCCCACGCCGGATCGTCACCTTACTTACATACTGAACTTAAACTTGCGGAAAATTTGGGAGAAATTTTTTTTTTTTTTTTTTTTTTCTTTTAAACTTTATTTTAAAACTTTCAACTTGAACTTCATCCTCAAACTCATACTTACTGATAGGTACTTACTCGAGTACCGAACTTTCAAATCCTCCTTGAAGACCATCGAAGTCAAATTGTAGACCAAACCCGACTTAATGCGGATTGGTACCATAAGAGGCAACTTGCTTGCCATACATACATAAACTTTGCCATTCATACTTAAAACATTATGAAAATATGAAAACCCTTTTTCATTACAACATATTTTATAGAGTATATATTTTTTTTTTTAAAAATCCGTGGCAGTGTCCATCCCACATTTCACAGTCCGCAGCACCAGCCTTCCACAGTATTGCATCAGAGATTGCTGACAGGTTGCTTACCTACAGCATAGACGTAAGACGTGAGCTTTCGCTCAGCAAGTACAACTGTTACATCCGCGACGCAAAACACATATCATTATGCATGAACCAATTATGACCTCTTATGAATCAAATATGGATTCATAACTTAGCTTAGTTCTATTCCTTTACTTATCATGTGTGCTCGTACCGTGGTACATAGCCAAGGAATGGTTGAAGGCGGCAGTCCGTTTTAACTCAAACCATGAAACACAAAGTTTAACATGGAGTAGTTTAGGTAGCCATCCAATCCAACTCAAACCATGAACCATACCATTTAAACCTGCCTTTGTGGCAAGTCGGTACGACACAGCATCTTATTTGTCTTGTTATTACCATGTGATTCAATATTAGTGAACATGCTTCATGATGTTACACTATTAAAACATATAACATAACATACTTCCTCATAACATAGCATACCACATCATACCTTAGCATACCATAACGTACCACATCATACCTTAGCATATATAACACATTAAGCAGGTAGCACAACAAAGGTCCTATGCTGTAGGCGGAGTTGTACTTACTTGGTTAGCTGTGTCCTATTTCGTGCGACTCTAAGCTGAGGCACAACAACAGGCTATCTCCTGTTATGTCAAAGGACATAGCATAAGGCTTCATAATTATAACCTTAAGATGCTGGTGACCTAACCTAACCAACACCCATTCATAATCTTAGTTATATGTCCCCCCTATACTCATGATAGCTTACTTGGTTACATAAGGTAACCTTGGGTATTAATCCCAATCATACATGAATAGGGTTAGGTTATCATCCTAACCTTGGCCTATGCCTGGTTATCTATCCATAATCTTTTGGGTTTAGATCCAAACCCAATCTTAACACCTTGTTGGGTTACCTTGAGTAACCCTTGAGGTAACCAAACTTAGTTCAATTATCCTAAGTCAACCTTGGGCTTTGAACCCCGTCCAGTAACTTGGATATCCTTCTGGTTATTACCCATAATCATCTTACTTACCCAATTTGGTTAAAAAATCCATTTTCCATTTCTTTGGAAACTTTGGTAAATTAA
Organism: Ficus hirta; assembly: GCA_038430175.1. Lineage (NCBI taxonomy): Eukaryota > Viridiplantae > Streptophyta > Magnoliopsida > Rosales > Moraceae > Ficus > Ficus hirta. Next base: position 16,538,804 of record CM076585.1, on the reverse strand, counting down.
CCTAAAAAAAATCTTTTACTTAACTCATAAAATTCATATTTTTTTGAAATAGGTTTTTGTAAAATTATTTAGGGCTGGAAACTGCCTTTGGAACAGTTTCCCTAGTCAAAACAGTGGTTTTGGGGAAAGATACAATTTTTCCGAACTGTTTTTAGAAAATCCTGTGTAGGAATTTCCTGTTCCCTGCACAGTCTTTATAAAACCGTGTCAGTTTAAAGATCCATTCTGATTTTGAAAAAGTTGTCTTCACGAAAGTTGTAGCTCTCGAAAAATCCTAAAACTTTAATGTTTTGAGAAAAATCCAGTTCTGCCTGTATTCTTGTCAGTTTTCATTTGAACTTGCTGGACGTGTAGACTAGGTCTGGGCAGACTAGTCTCGGATTTTTATAGAAACGGAGGCCATTGGAGCCTTATTTTGGAAAACTGTCCGTGTTGTCCCCTAGGAAAAACTCTTCCGAACAACTTTCGTGTTTTACGTTTCACCCAGTTCGGCCTCTAAAGGCCTTAAATTTCACTTTTCCCGAAACTGGCCAGTTGGCACCCGAACTGGCAGTTTTCGGTTTTAAGTTCGTTTTACGTCCTATTACGCGCACACTACCTCAACCGCCCGCAGCGGGAGCCTAATATCAGTCATGCAGCGCTTTCTAACGTAAAACATTCATCCATGCAAGGCAAAACCCTTGGGTGTTCTTGCACCAAACTAGGTTTTGCAAAACATTTGATTTGCATCACCATTCATCAATCAAGCTTCTAATCTAGCTCAAACATAAACATGCATGACCTATAACTTTTTAGGCATATTGGGGACATATCACAATCACCTTATGTGCATGCATGCAATCTTAATAATCATGCAAGCATACTTATCAAATCATGCACCATAATCATAATTGAGACCTTAGTACCCTAATCAAGCACATAATCAAGCACAAAACTTATTGCATGGCATAAGAAAATGAGCTTATGCTCTTACATCCCAAACATGGAAATACACTTAAATTTCCCAAATTTAAGCTCTAATTGAAAAGCTTAGGGTCAAAGGGAGATTACCTTAATCAATCCAAGGATTGTGTTCGGTTTTGGGTCTAAAACTTTTTCCCTTCGATCCTTCACCATAACCGGCCATCCCCCTCCAAATGGGGTTCCTAATTTTTCAGCCGCTTGATGGCTGCCTCACCAAAGTCCGGTCACCAAGAAATCCGGCCACCCCTAGCTCAAATCCTTCCTCACTTTTTCTTTCTTTCTTTTCTTTTTTCTTCCTTTTTGGCTTCGGATTTTAGGGGGAAGGGTGAGGGAATTTTTGGCCATAGTTTTGGGGTGTTTCCTTATTTTTTCTGAGCAAAATCAGCTGCCCCCTTCACCAATTTATAGGTGAAAAATCCTTAATTTTTGGATTTATTTTTTTTTTTCCAAAAATTACATTTTAACCCCTAATGCAAAAATATTTGCATTTATGCCCTCCAAGTGTCATGTGGCCGGCCATAGCCTTGTTCTCCAAGCAAAATCATGACATCATCATGCTTACCTCATCATGCTTACATCACCTATTTTCCAAAAATTACATTTTGGCCCCTAAGGACAAAATCTTTGCAATTTCACCCCTACATGTGGCCGGCCATTATCTTCCCTTGCATGGAAAGTTTTTTTTTTTTTTTTTGCATCATTGTGACATCATCTTGATGACATCATGTGCTTACCTCATGCTTACATCATTATATTTTCCAAGAATTACATTTTGACCCCTAAGGACAAAATCTTTACAATTTCACCCCTACATGTGGCCGGCCATCCATGGTGCAAGGTGGCTAGGTGTGATTTGTTTCCACCATTTATGATGTCATAATTCAAAAATGGGATGATGTCATAATTCAAAAATGGGATGATGTCATTATAAGGCCTTGTTTGGCTTTTTCCTTAAAATACAGTCTATTTTCTTGCTGATACAGATATTTCCAATACTGTGTTCACTAATACACAGTATAATTCAGTACTGTTATACTTGACTGCAGTCCAAAATTTATCTGCGTAAAAATGGACTGTAAAAATTTTCTTCTTATTTCTGAAAGTCATTAGGACTTTAATATCCAACTTCGTGTGCTTGATTTTTCTAGGGTGGTCTCATAGCTTATTTTTGTTATTTTGTCCAAAAAGACAATTTTAGCAGTATATTTCCCATACTGCTTATCTTATTACTGTACAGTCATACCTTTGACTGTTCTTGGTCAATCCTTTGACTTTTTGGTCAACTTTGACTTTATTGGTCAAACTTTGACCAACATGGAATCATGAAATTTCATCACGCCATTTTCCTTAAAATGCCTTATACTGGGCTCAGTAATCCATCGTTGAGTCTCGTAGCTAATAAACCGAGAACTCAAACTTATACCGATATTCTATTCCAAACATGATCTAGACTTAAGTTTTCCTCATTCAAAGGAAATCTAGAGTCATCAAAATTCGGGTTATTACATCCTACCCTCCTTAAAAGATTTTCGTCCTCGAAAATTCGAATGATCCTGAGTGGCTTTTCTTCAAATCCACCATCAATCCATAACAAGTTACTATGGATTGAATAACTTGTTCATGTTCCCATTTTAATACCCTAATGGGATCATGTCTTTTATATAGAACCATAATCTTCTTTCTACATCATCATAATTCATTCCTCATACTCTCATGCTTTCATTTCATACCATCATACTTTCCTTTCATACTGCATCACAAGAACTATTTACATGAAAAACTGAGCAAGTATATCATATAACTTGCCATGTTTGAAAAGCATATATATAACTTTTCCATACTTTAAAAAACATATCATATCACATAGATTTTTCATATTTGAAAAGCATTTTGTGTTTTATTATCTTGTCTTAACATGTGGGCCCATAGTGTACGTACCAAATGCGCGCAGCCTCCAGACAAAGCTAGGGTTTGCAAGGTCCCTAACAATTCTGGGAATTTTATAAGCCTTTGCGATTTTACGAAAGGTCTTATAGTCTTGACCCTTCACGATCACGGACGGTCAAGATCACAACTGAAACATGTAGCCTCCACGATCACGGGAGGTTGGTACGACACCTTACTGTTACTTGTCTTTTCATGTATCTTAATATGTTCTTACATTTAAGATACTTTTTGGAATTTTTTCCAATTCAATCATGAAAATCAATAATAAATAGTATTATTGAAAACATATTACTGTTCAAGTGATGCAATGAAAGGTATCATTGTATCAACTAGCTACTTGTTAGCTAGTAGAAACGTTCATCTTGCCTTTAGCATTTCTTTTAAAGCTCAAAGGCATAATCATAGTTCTAAGGGATATCTAAAACTCCCAATCATCATCTCATAATTTCCATTACTTAAATGGTTGTCTACAGTCGACCTTAATCATCCATTATATGTCGACTTCAAGGTTGGTGCCATCGACCTTAACCTTGTTAACTTCATATCATCAAATCTCATAATCATCATCCTTATCATAAAAAAATCATAGCCTAATAAATTGTTGTTGGTAGCATATTACTTATTTGCTACCCCCAAACTAAGGCATCCTCAAAATTTTCCCCATGTCCAATATTTCTTTTATGGAGCAAAAGTTTCACAATTAGGAAACTTAACTTTCATAATCTCAATCCAATTCCTTAAATGGAAAGATCACTATACCCAAAATGAGGCGATAGGCTATCTAATCTTAGAGCCTACTCATTTCTTATTGCTATTCTAGCGATCATCATATCGTAAGCTTAGTTTATCCATCACGCTTCCACTGTGCGACTCTGATTTACTGGCAATAAAAGCCCATAAACTCGTTCGGATAAGCATGTCAGGCTGCAACATAGCTGACGTATCGTCTCATGTACATATCCTAGTACATCTTGATATCGCGGTAATACATGGGCGATCCTTGCTGTCCTCAAGAAATCCATTTAGGAATCTCCTCTCAAGGTCCTCTTGGCCAAGGCTCCTTGCACAAGCTTCCTTGACTAGACGTCGGCTCGACTGGCAAGCATATCCTGAAGATACGTCCCTGCATGACATAATCTGAGGAGGGTCTCCATATCGTGCATCCACTCCTTGAGTCTTATTGAAGATGCGAAGCTTCTCCTCCATTCCTCGGAATGTCAACGGAACCTCGTGGTCCTCTTTAGTCCAACCCAAATTTAACACCAGGTACATGCCATTATAATAATCTTATAAAACAAAGTAAGAAAACAAACTTACAAAATTGTGGCGCTGGCAGCAGAACTGTGAAATTGGATGGCAGGAACTCTGCTCTGATACCAAACTGTAACGCCCCGACTTCCCACGCCGGATCGTCACCTTACTTACATACTGAACTTAAACTTGCGGAAAATTTGGGAGAAATTTTTTTTTTTTTTTTTTTTTTTTCTTTTAAACTTTATTTTAAAACTTTCAACTTGAACTTCATCCTCAAACTCATACTTACTGATAGGTACTTACTCGAGTACCGAACTTTCAAATCCTCCTTGAAGACCATCGAAGTCAAATTGTAGACCAAACCCGACTTAATGCGGATTGGTACCATAAGAGGCAACTTGCTTGCCATACATACATAAACTTTGCCATTCATACTTAAAACATTATGAAAATATGAAAACCCTTTTTCATTACAACATATTTTATAGAGTATATATTTTTTTTTTTAAAAATCCGTGGCAGTGTCCATCCCACATTTCACAGTCCGCAGCACCAGCCTTCCACAGTATTGCATCAGAGATTGCTGACAGGTTGCTTACCTACAGCATAGACGTAAGACGTGAGCTTTCGCTCAGCAAGTACAACTGTTACATCCGCGACGCAAAACACATATCATTATGCATGAACCAATTATGACCTCTTATGAATCAAATATGGATTCATAACTTAGCTTAGTTCTATTCCTTTACTTATCATGTGTGCTCGTACCGTGGTACATAGCCAAGGAATGGTTGAAGGCGGCAGTCCGTTTTAACTCAAACCATGAAACACAAAGTTTAACATGGAGTAGTTTAGGTAGCCATCCAATCCAACTCAAACCATGAACCATACCATTTAAACCTGCCTTTGTGGCAAGTCGGTACGACACAGCATCTTATTTGTCTTGTTATTACCATGTGATTCAATATTAGTGAACATGCTTCATGATGTTACACTATTAAAACATATAACATAACATACTTCCTCATAACATAGCATACCACATCATACCTTAGCATACCATAACGTACCACATCATACCTTAGCATATATAACACATTAAGCAGGTAGCACAACAAAGGTCCTATGCTGTAGGCGGAGTTGTACTTACTTGGTTAGCTGTGTCCTATTTCGTGCGACTCTAAGCTGAGGCACAACAACAGGCTATCTCCTGTTATGTCAAAGGACATAGCATAAGGCTTCATAATTATAACCTTAAGATGCTGGTGACCTAACCTAACCAACACCCATTCATAATCTTAGTTATATGTCCCCCCTATACTCATGATAGCTTACTTGGTTACATAAGGTAACCTTGGGTATTAATCCCAATCATACATGAATAGGGTTAGGTTATCATCCTAACCTTGGCCTATGCCTGGTTATCTATCCATAATCTTTTGGGTTTAGATCCAAACCCAATCTTAACACCTTGTTGGGTTACCTTGAGTAACCCTTGAGGTAACCAAACTTAGTTCAATTATCCTAAGTCAACCTTGGGCTTTGAACCCCGTCCAGTAACTTGGATATCCTTCTGGTTATTACCCATAATCATCTTACTTACCCAATTTGGTTAAAAAATCCATTTTCCATTTCTTTGGAAACTTTGGTAAATTAACCTAAAAAAAATCTTTTACTTAACTCATAAAATTCATATTTTTTTGAAATAGGTTTTTGTAAAATTATTTAGGGCTGGAAACTGCCTTTGGAACAGTTTCCCTAGTCAAAACAGTGGTTTTGGGGAAAGATACAATTTTTCCGAACTGTTTTTAGAAAATCCTGTGTAGGAATTTCCTGTTCCCTGCACAGTCTTTATAAAACCGTGTCAGTTTAAAGATCCATTCTGATTTTGAAAAAGTTGTCTTCACGAAAGTTGTAGCTCTCGAAAAATCCTAAAACTTTAATGTTTTGAGAAAAATCCAGTTCTGCCTGTATTCTTGTCAGTTTTCATTTGAACTTGCTGGACGTGTAGACTAGGTCTGGGCAGACTAGTCTCGGATTTTTATAGAAACGGAGGCCATTGGAGCCTTATTTTGGAAAACTGTCCGTGTTGTCCCCTAGGAAAAACTCTTCCGAACAACTTTCGTGTTTTACGTTTCACCCAGTTCGGCCTCTAAAGGCCTTAAATTTCACTTTTCCCGAAACTGGCCAGTTGGCACCCGAACTGGCAGTTTTCGGTTTTAAGTTCGTTTTACGTCCTATTACGCGCACACTACCTCAACCGCCCGCAGCGGGAGCCTAATATCAGTCATGCAGCGCTTTCTAACGTAAAACATTCATCCATGCAAGGCAAAACCCTTGGGTGTTCTTGCACCAAACTAGGTTTTGCAAAACATTTGATTTGCATCACCATTCATCAATCAAGCTTCTAATCTAGCTCAAACATAAACATGCATGACCTATAACTTTTTAGGCATATTGGGGACATATCACAATCACCTTATGTGCATGCATGCAATCTTAATAATCATGCAAGCATACTTATCAAATCATGCACCATAATCATAATTGAGACCTTAGTACCCTAATCAAGCACATAATCAAGCACAAAACTTATTGCATGGCATAAGAAAATGAGCTTATGCTCTTACATCCCAAACATGGAAATACACTTAAATTTCCCAAATTTAAGCTCTAATTGAAAAGCTTAGGGTCAAAGGGAGATTACCTTAATCAATCCAAGGATTGTGTTCGGTTTTGGGTCTAAAACTTTTTCCCTTCGATCCTTCACCATAACCGGCCATCCCCCTCCAAATGGGGTTCCTAATTTTTCAGCCGCTTGATGGCTGCCTCACCAAAGTCCGGTCACCAAGAAATCCGGCCACCCCTAGCTCAAATCCTTCCTCACTTTTTCTTTCTTTCTTTTCTTTTTTCTTCCTTTTTGGCTTCGGATTTTAGGGGGAAGGGTGAGGGAATTTTTGGCCATAGTTTTGGGGTGTTTCCTTATTTTTTCTGAGCAAAATCAGCTGCCCCCTTCACCAATTTATAGGTGAAAAATCCTTAATTTTTGGATTTATTTTTTTTTTTCCAAAAATTACATTTTAACCCCTAATGCAAAAATATTTGCATTTATGCCCTCCAAGTGTCATGTGGCCGGCCATAGCCTTGTTCTCCAAGCAAAATCATGACATCATCATGCTTACCTCATCATGCTTACATCACCTATTTTCCAAAAATTACATTTTGGCCCCTAAGGACAAAATCTTTGCAATTTCACCCCTACATGTGGCCGGCCATTATCTTCCCTTGCATGGAAAGTTTTTTTTTTTTTTTTTGCATCATTGTGACATCATCTTGATGACATCATGTGCTTACCTCATGCTTACATCATTATATTTTCCAAGAATTACATTTTGACCCCTAAGGACAAAATCTTTACAATTTCACCCCTACATGTGGCCGGCCATCCATGGTGCAAGGTGGCTAGGTGTGATTTGTTTCCACCATTTATGATGTCATAATTCAAAAATGGGATGATGTCATAATTCAAAAATGGGATGATGTCATTATAAGGCCTTGTTTGGCTTTTTCCTTAAAATACAGTCTATTTTCTTGCTGATACAGATATTTCCAATACTGTGTTCACTAATACACAGTATAATTCAGTACTGTTATACTTGACTGCAGTCCAAAATTTATCTGCGTAAAAATGGACTGTAAAAATTTTCTTCTTATTTCTGAAAGTCATTAGGACTTTAATATCCAACTTCGTGTGCTTGATTTTTCTAGGGTGGTCTCATAGCTTATTTTTGTTATTTTGTCCAAAAAGACAATTTTAGCAGTATATTTCCCATACTGCTTATCTTATTACTGTACAGTCATACCTTTGACTGTTCTTGGTCAATCCTTTGACTTTTTGGTCAACTTTGACTTTATTGGTCAAACTTTGACCAACATGGAATCATGAAATTTCATCACGCCATTTTCCTTAAAATGCCTTATACTGGGCTCAGTAATCCATCGTTGAGTCTCGTAGCTAATAAACCGAGAACTCAAACTTATACCGATATTCTATTCCAAACATGATCTAGACTTAAGTTTTCCTCATTCAAAGGAAATCTAGAGTCATCAAAATTCGGGTTATTACATAGGGTAAGTGGGAGATTGTTGGGATCTATATGTGCCATAAGGATAGAAAATCAATATTAGGGATTTTCTGTAAATATGACATTTTGATATTAATAAGAGGAGGTTATTCATGTTTAATAAGTTGTGTCCTATTTACTTTCATTTGTTGATTGTATGGTTATTTTGAGTAAATATAAAATACTCCTTGGCTGTTGGTAATATATCGGATTACCATATGTATATGGGGTATACATATACATATGGTAATCCGATATATTACCATATATATCGGATTACCATATATGGGGTATACATAGAAGACGTGGTAATTTGATAACAGTCTAAATAAATAGTCCGCAATCGATGGAATAAGATTTGGTGATCTTATTCATGATAAGATTGTAAAGGTTGTCTACTTCCTTGGAAGGATGATTTGTCTTGACCATCGGATAGGTTCCGAGTAGAAACTTTATTGTATACCAGTATTGAGGTATGACATTGGACTGGACCTAAAGTGTGAATTGATTCGGTTTAATAATTCCGTTTATAAGAATCAATGACGCTTTGATTATCATCCTGTATTAATCTTAATCCTGAAATGATTACTTGAATTTGTATCCATGACTTATGTACTTTAATGCACTACAGGTGAGACACTGTTAATTCATGGTCAATATATTTGTGTTTTGAGTGCATGCCTTATGGATGGAGAAATCAAGACTCATAGATATGGAATCCATAGCTATCTTAACGATAGTAAATGTTATCTACTTAAAGGCATTATTCGGGGGTTGAAAGATAATATAACAAGATCTTGGCCATCGGTTTACTTTGTGTTCTCTGGTGGTTTACCAATTGTATGGTTTTACAATTGGTGATTCTTTCAATAGAGAAAAATGGAACTTTAAGTTAAAATGATTGAAAAGGTAAAACGGAAAAAGTCCTTAATTCAATCATGGATAACATATGGGGATTAAGCAAGCGATGAATAAATCATGTAAGAAGCATTACGTTAGAGAGCTTTCGTAATACAGTATGTAAACAGGAGTTCAGCTTCAAACTTTTAGTGGAATAGTTTTGAAGTTGATAATTGATGAATAATTAATCTGGGATTAATTTTTCACAATTATATGAGCCTCTTTACATATTTCCAATGGGTCCCTCTATTAGGTCATATAGTTCCATATAGCGTCTCGGGATTTGTTCCTAATGAGATCGATAAATTTAAATGGAATTTAATAATGTCTATTAAGACATAGTACTCTCTAACATGCAATCCAGAAAGGATTGGACATGTGAAATTTGTAGACAGATGATTTGTCAACTTGTGATTGGTTAATTTGAATTTTGAAAATAAGATTGTGTTTGAATTATTTAATTTTGGAAAACAAAATTTTTCTCTCCTAATTAAAAGAGGTGCACGGTTTTTAATTGAGTGGAGAGAAGAAAATTTTGTTTCAAAATTATTCAAATATATTCCTAACATTAAATTATTAATTGATTTAAATAATGAAGATTATTTCATGAAATTTTCTTTCCTAATTAAAAGAGGTGCACGGTTTTTGTGAGGAAAAAAAAATTGAAATATTCCATTGATTTAAATTAATTAATATGGATAATGTTTGTGGAAAATATTTATTCAAATAAGTGAATCTTATTTAAATTCGAAAATGTTTAAAAGGAATTTGAATCTAGATAGGACTAGGATCTTTTGACTGGTCTAGATTCTTGATTTAAAATTTGAACCACCAATTAACCTTTATTTCTCATAGTGGCCGAATATTTTAAGGGATATATCTCCCCTTGGAAAAACGTCTTTTAGGTTCAATGAATCTAGCCCTAAAGTTGTATGATCTTTTGGTTCAAAATTTATCCGGAAAAATAATTAGTAATTAGTTTTCAAGAAAGAGATAAATTTTGGAAAGGATTGGACTTCTTTATAAAGGCTAGGAATTCTTGAAAAACTAATTTTTTGGTTATTCATAAGAGGAAAAACATTTTTTAGAGTAGAGAGAAAAACCAATTAGTTTTTTCTACATTATAAAATTCGGCTATCCTGTGAGAAAGAAAAAAAGAGAGAAAATTCTATTGAATCAAAACTGTGAGGAAGGTTAAACCGAGTGATAATTTTCATAGGAGGTTAACCGGTTCCTGTTTTGTAGTTTTGAAGAAAGAAGCTGGATCATATTCTCAACGAGGAACATCGGAATTGAGAAAGAAGGCTCTAGACTTCGGAAAGCATTACCGGTCGCTTGGATTCATAGAACGTGTGCCCACACACACTCTGAGACGTGGAACTCTAGAATAGTAGAGAAGACACGTTGGTCAAACGTTCTAGCAATTCCGGAATCCAAGAAATAAGGTACGCTTGATCATGAATTTAATTTATTGTTATATGCATCATGAGCTTCTTTTCCGAATCGGCATAAAAATTTTAAAACTTCCGCTGCGCCGTAACTCTGATATCGGAACCAATTTTTCCAACATATACTTAAAAAAAAAAAAAACTTTTCCCAACAGCAAGCTTTTTAGCCCCTCTCCCCCTGGCCCCCCGCGATTGGGTTCGCCCCCCTCCCCCCGCTCCTACGATCCCCGATTTTGGTTTTGCCCTCTCTTTTACGATCCCCGATCTGGGTTTCGCCCCTGCCGCCCCCCACTTGACGGTGACCTACCCCTGCCCACGACATCCCCACTCCCCAAGATCCACCGGAATCTGGGCCTTGATTCCCCACCGACATGGCCTACGGAGCCGGCTACTTTTGCCGGAGGTGGTGGAGTCCAGGTTTTATTTTTTATTTTTTATTTTTTTTAATCTAGGTAAGTGTTCAATTGTATGTGGGGGGAGGTGTATTTTTATTAGATGGTCTTTAGCTTTTCTTAGTCCTTTCAATTTCAATCTAATGGTCAAATTTTTTATACCTCATTGATGGGGAAAAGTAAAAGGGATTCATGGTAGAAGTCCCCTTATATATTTATATACTATTCCATTTTTTCTTTCAAAACCCTTGAAAAGAAGAAAAATGTGAGATATCTAATACTTACTCTAAATTAAAAGCACGAATCACTTATCTACAATGAATTCGTCCTTTAGTCGGCAGCCCCATCACAGTGACGGGTACTTCAATCGCCCTTTTTTTTTTTACTTTAACTTTACTTTCCCGTCAACTAGTTTACTTGTAGATTAAAAAAAAAAAAAAGGTATTCATTCATTAATTGTAGTAATAATCAAAGAGGAGTTTTGTCAACCTAAATTTTATAAAAATTTTGTTTTGTCCCTAAAAACTTATAAACTTTGTCAATGTAACCCAACCTGATACCTCAACCTCGAGGTTCAAATTTTATTTCCCTGCCGTTTTCCCTCTCTCTCTCTCTCTCTTTCATTTTTTTCCCTTGTTGGTTCTTTTCTTCTCTCTCCCCTCAACAGAAAGCACATTTCTGTCCTTGGCTTCACCACTAAGCATTCCACTGAGTAGAGGGCCAATTTCTGCAGCGAAACTTTTTGGAGCAAAAGTCGAATTTTTGAGGTTAAGGTTTTCTCTGTTTCACTGGCCTTAATCTGAAATTCCCTATGAATTCGTGTTTCCTTTATGATTTCAATTCTAACTAATGAAATCTCTTTTGTCTTTGTGATAACAAAAAAACAAAAAAACAAAAAAAAAAAAACGAAAAAAAAACAAAAAAACTAAAAATCCCGAAGTTCTCATACTTAGAAATGGAGCTATTGAGTTTTCTCCATGATTTTCTGAGCACAATCCCGAGAAAGTTAGAGAACTGAATAACCCATTTAGCTGTTCTAAAGTATAATAAAGTGAAAATCAGTTAGTGTTAGTTATTACTGATTTTTTTAGCTGAACCAAGTTGATGATTCTAGTAGTTATGTTGGCGGGCTAACTGATTTTTGGGAAATGACATTGACAGATTTGACAAAAATGGATGATGGTCTCTACGATGAGTTTGGAAACTATATAGGTCCTGAGATCGAGTCTGACTAAGAGAGTGATAGGGATGAGGAAGATGAGGATCTTCCAGATAGGCCTGGGGAAGAGGCAGCGGCATCGGATGGTGAGGATGCGGCTGCCGCTTCCAACGGGTGGTTAACTGCCTCCAACGATGTCGATATGGATAATCAGATTGTCCTTGCTGAGGACAAGAAGTACTATCCTACTGCTGAAGAGGTTTATGGTGAAGACGTTGAGACATTGGTTATGGATGAAGATGAGCAGCCACTTGAGCAACCGATTATCAAGCCCGTTAGAAATATCAAGTTTGAGGTTGGGGTGAAGGATTCATCGACTTATGTGTTGACCCAGTTCCTTGTCGGTCTCATGTCAAACCCGAGCCTGGTACGGAATGTTGCACTTGTGGGGCATTTGCAACATGGGAAGACTGTCTTCATGGATATGCTAATTGAACAAACCCACCATATGTCTAACTTTGATCCAAATAGTAAGAAGCATATGAGATACACAGACACAAGAATTGATGAGCAAGAGAGAAAGATATCCATCAAAGCAGTTCCGATGACACTTGTTCTTGAGGATAGCAATTCGAAATCATACCTCTGTAATATCACGGACACCCCTGGTCATGTCAATTTCTCGGATGAAATGACTGCCGCTTTGAGGCTTGCTGATGGTGCTGTATTGATTGCGGATGCTGCAGAAGGAGTTATGGTAAGTCACCCGTTCTTTCTAAATCTTGTAGTTGAATTCTTTCTTTCTTCCATTCTCTTGTTCCCATCTTAATCCAAATTATATTAACTTCGACTTGCATAAGTTTCCAATTTTCTTGGAATAGCTACCCTTTATTATTTGAAAAGGAAATAGTAAGTGAAAGTTTAGCAATGAAGTCTGACACGTTCAATCGAGTGAGACAGTGTTTAATTACATGGCGCAGACACTGTGTTAGGGGAGAAAAGTTACTATGTAGTTTATCTTCCTTTTGCATTGGTAGTGACAGAGATTAAAAAAAAACTTCTCATCTCATATCTTTGAATAATGTACAAAGAGTGACTACATATACACGGTAACCCTAGCTAACAATTTATGGGAATCTTAACAAATCAGGAAACTACTTAGCCTATTATTAGGAAACTAACCAAATTATAATACTTTCCTAATTTATATAATTGTACACGGTTTTCCCACACCCCCCTCAAGCTGGTAAATAGGTATTTTCCATTCCTAGCTTGGATACAATACTCTCAAACACTGAACCACTCAACCCTTTGGTAAGCACATCAGTCCGTTGTCCATGTGTAGACACATAGGGTGTACAAATCAATCCATTCTCCAGTTTCTCCTTAATGAAGTGGCTACCGATTTCAATGTGCTTTGTTCAATCATGTTGCACTGGATTGCTCGCTATGCTAATTGCTGACTTGTTGTCACAATAAAGTCTCATAGGTCCATCCCACTTGATCTTCAGATCCTGCAAGATAATTTTCACCCAAAGTAACTCGCACACACCTTGAGCCATTGCCCTAAACTCTGCTTTTGCGCTGGATCTCGCTACCACATTCTGCTTCTTCCTCCTCCAAGTCACTAGGTTTCCCCCAAGGAAGGTGCAATACCCTGAGGTTGACCTTCTATCAATGATTGATCCGGCATAGTCAGTGTCTATATATGCCTTAAGAGCTAAGCCTCCATGTCTTCTGAACAAGATTCCTTTCCCAAGAGTCCCCTTGAGATACTGTAATATCTGGTGTGCTGCTTGTGGATGAACTTCCTTCGGATTATGCATAAATTGACTAAACACATTCACTGCATATGCTATGTCTGGCCGTGTTTGAGACAGATAGATGAGCTGCCCTACCAACTGTTGATATGACTCCCTGTCCACTGCAGCATCATCCTCTGCAAGTCCAAGCTTGAGGGTCGGATCCATTGGAGTACTAACTAGCTTGCACGCTGTTTTGCTCATTTCCTTTAGGAGATCCAACACATACTTCTGTTGGGAAATGAAGATACCTTTCCTGGAGTGAGCTACTTCAATGCCAAGAAAATACTTCAGTCTTCCTAGAACTTTGATCTCAAATTCTTTAGCCAAACACTGACTTAGAACCTATCTCTCTTTGTCGTCATCACATGTTACTATTTGTTGTCCACATAAACTAGGAGAACCGTTACTCCCCCTGAAGGCGAGTGCTTAATGAACAGCGTATGGTCCCCTTGGCTCTGTATGTATCCCAAACAATCATGACTTTTGCAAATCAACTAAACCACACTCGAGGTGACTGCTTAATCCCATACAAGGCTTTTCTCAATAATTTGCATACAGTATGTTTGGCCAAATTGTTCCCATATCCAGGTGGAACATCCATATAAATCTCTTCCTCTAAGTCCCCATGTAAGAATGCATTCTTCACATCAAATTGCTGCAACTCCCAACCATAGTTAGCCGCCAATGATAGTAAAATCCTAACAGTGTTCATCTTCGCAACTAGGATGAAGGTTTTAAGGTAGTCAATACCATAAGTCTGTGTGTATCCCTTAGTGACCAGCCTTGCCTTATACCTCTCTATCGACCCATCTGCCTTATACTTCACAGCATACACCCATTTACACCCCATAGATTTCTTTCCTTTTGTTAACCTCACTAACTCCCATGTTCTATTCTTCTCCAAAGCCTCTATTTCTTCATTCATAGCTTGTTTCCACCTTTTATTAGATAGTGCCTCAGATAGGGTAGTAGGAATGACAATGGTGTTCAGGCTGACAAGGAATGCTCTGTGAGAGGGTGAAAAGTGCTTGAATGATAGGTAATTGACAAGGGGATATAGTGGATATTTGGTGCACTCTCTGGTTCCATTTCTGATAGCAATGGGAAGATCTTGGTCACAATTATTCTCGTGGGATTCAATCTCACTTTGTAAGGAAAGGTCAGAAAGTGTTACCTCATTCTCAGGATTCGGATTGGATTCATGAGCATGTCCAGATTCGGGAACATCCACTTTCCGCCTTGTGAACACTTTATTTTTTCCAAATCT
The DNA here is from genome assembly GCA_038430175.1 of Ficus hirta. Lineage (NCBI taxonomy): Eukaryota > Viridiplantae > Streptophyta > Magnoliopsida > Rosales > Moraceae > Ficus > Ficus hirta. The sequence continues at coordinate 16,523,545 of CM076585.1, read as the reverse complement.
CATATTTTCGAGAGTAGATTTTTCTTGACTAGGTTCGGGTGTAGGCTGTTTGGGACTTTCAGATGCTGTTTTTCAAATATGGGTTCATTGGTTATGGGTTCAGACTCAAGTATGGGTTCAGACTCAAGTTCGATGGGAATTGATGGTTTAGACACGGGAAAAGGGACAAGGTCTCCTAAATATCCAAATAATCATCCTTATCTTCCCTTAAATGAGTAAAGTATGACTCATGCTCGTGAAAGGTGACATCAATGGAGATAAAGAACCGTTTTGAGGGAGGATGATTGTAATAACCAGAATTTTTATGACTCTAGATTTCCTTTAAATGAGGAAAACTTAAGTCTAGCTCATGTTTGGAATAGAATATCGGTACAAGTTTGAGTTCTCGGTTAATTAGCTACGAGACTCAATGATGGATTACTTAGCCTAGTATAAGGCATTTTAAGGAAAATGGCGTGATGAAATTTCATGATTCCATGTTGGTCAAAATTTGACCAAGAAAGTCAAAGTTGACCAAAAACAGTCAGGGTATGACTATACGGTAATGGGATAAGCAGTATGAGAAATATACTGCGAAAATTGTCTTTTTGAACAAGATAGTTGGAATAAGCTAAGAGACCACCCTAGAAAAATCAAGCACACTAAGTTGGATATTAAAGTCCTAATGACTTTCAGAAATAAGAAGAAAATTTTTACAGTCCATTTTTACTCAGATAAATTTTGGACTGCAGTCAAGCAAAACAGTACTGAATTGTACTATGTATTAGTGAACACAGTATTAGAAATATCTGTGTTGGATTTAAATTGGACTGCTTTTTCAAAAAAGTAGCCAAATGAGGCCTTAGGATGACATCACCTACCTTTTGATTTATGACATCATCCCATTTTTGATTTATGACATCATAATTCCATGAACCAAGCCTTGAATGACAAGTGTCTTGTTCTAGAAGAAAAATTTTTCTTGTTCTCCAAGCATATGGCCGGCCACCTAGCATGCCTTTTTGGCAAATTTTCAAAAATTTAGGGGTCAAAATGTAATTCTTAAAAGTTTCCCTTTTGCCTATAAATAGGAGTGACCTTTATTCATTTTATTCAAAAATTTGGGGAGGTTCTTGCCAATTTTCTTCTTGAAAATCAGCAGCCAAGGAAGAGAGAAAGAGGTGAGAAAAATCAAAATTTTCCTAAGCCAAGCCTAGGTTAGTGTTCGGTTTGCAAGGGGAAGCTAAGGGGAGAGTTTCAGAAATTTTTCCAGCCCTTTTCTAGGCTTGCTGCCGAATTATTGAGGGCAGGGAAACCAAGAGAGAAACCGAAAATTTTAAGGGGAAAAGTTAGGGTCAATTCGGGTTTGATTCAATCAACCGAAAACAAGATCAAAAACAAGTTTTGAGACCATTTTTGGTCTAGGGCAGCCACTGTTTTGAGCAAGGGAAAGTAGTTGAAAAACTGCAATTTTTGGTGTTACAAGGGTGGTGTGGCCGAGCCTTAGGTGAAGGACAAATCTTGAGGCCAAACCAAAATTTTTGGGTCCCTAACTAGGTGGAAGCCGTAGGCAAGGGAGGAAGGGGAGTTGCAATTTTCAAACCCTAACTTTGATCTAAGGAGAAGGTCTACAGCTGTGCCAGTGGAAGGACAGCGTCAAGTAGGACATAGTAAAAGAGGTAAGTACAACTCCGCCTACAGCATAGGCCCTTTGTTGTTACTTGCCTAATGTGATGGTATGTTATGGCATGTGATGATATGTGATGGCGTGTAATATTATGGTATGTTATGTCATGTGATATTATGGTATGATATGTTATGGTATGTTATGAATGAGGTTATGTTATGTTATATGTTGTAATATTGTAGCATGTTCACTAATGTTAAACCACCTGGTAAGAACAAGACAAGTAAGATGTTGTGTCGTACCGACTTGCCACAAAGGCGGGTTTAAATGGTATGGTTCATGGTTTGAGTTGGATTGGATGGCTACCTAAACTACTCCATGTTAAACTTTGTGTTTCATGGTTTGAGTTAAAACGGACTGCCGCCTTCAACCATTCCTTGGCTATGCACCACGGTACGAGCACACATGATAAGTAAAGGAATAGAACTAAGCTAAGTTATGAATCCATATTTGATTCACAAGAGGTCATAATTGGTTCATGCATAATGATATGTGTTTTGTGTCGCGGATGTAACAGTTGTACTTGCTGAGCGAAAGCTCACGTCTTACGTCTATGCTGTAGGTAAGCAACCTGCCAGCAATCTCTGATGCAATACTGTGGAAGGCTGGTGCTGCGGACTGTGAAATGTGGGATGGACACTGCCACGGACTTTGAAAAAAAATATACTCTATAAAATATGTTGTAATGAAAAAGGGTTTTCATATTTTCATGATGTTTTAAATATGAATGACAAAGTTTACGAATGTATGATAAGCAAGTTGCCTCATGTGGTACCGATCCGCATTAAGTCGGGTTGGTCTACCATTTGATTATGATGGCATTCAAGAAGGGTTTGAAAGTTCGGTACTCGAGTAAGTACCTATCAGTAAGTATGAGTTTGAGAATGAAGTTCAAGTTGAAAGTTTTAAAATAAAGTTTAAAAAGAAAAAAAAAAAATTTCTCCCAAATTTTCCGCAAGTTTAAGTTCAGTAGGTAAGAAAGGTGACGACCCGGCGTGGGAAGTCGGGGCGTTACAGTTTGGTATCAGAGCAGAGTTCCTGCCATCCAATTTCACAGTTCTGCTGCCAGCACCACAGTTTTGTAAGTTTGTTTTCTTATTTTGTTTTATAAGATTATTATAATGGCATGTACCTGGTGTTAAATTTGGGTCGGACTAGAGAGGACCACGAGGCTCCATTGACATTCCGAGGAATGGAGGAGAAGCTTCGCATCTTCAATAAGACTCAAGGAGTGGATGCATGATATGAAGACCCTCCTCAGATTATGTCATGCAGGGACGTATCTTCAGGATATGCTTGCCAGTCGAGTCGACGTCTAGTCAAGGAAGCTCGTGCAAGGAGCCTTGGCCAAGAGGACCTTGAGAGGAGATTTCTAAATGGATTTCTTGACGACAGCAAGGATCGCCCATGTATTACCGCGATATCAAGATGTACTAGGATATGTACATGAGACGATACGTCAGCTATGTTGCAGCCTGACATGCTTATCCGAACGAGTTTATGGGCTTTTATTGCCAGTAAATCAGAGTCGCACAGTGGAAGCGTGATGGATAAACTAAGCTTACGATATGATGATCGCTAGAATAGCAATAAGAAATGAGTAGGCTCTAAGATTAGATAGCCTATCGCCTCATTTTGGGTATAGTGATCTTTCCATTTAAGGAATTGGATTGAGATTATGGAAGTTAAGTTTCCTGATTTTGAAACTTTTGCTCCATAAGAGAAATATTGGACATGGGGAAAATTTTGAGGATGCCTTAGTTTGGGGGTAGCAAATAAGCAATATGCTACCAACAACGATTTATTAGGCTATGATTTTTTTATGATAAGGATGATGATTATGAGATTTGATGATATGAAGTTAACGAGGTTAAGGTCGATGGCACCAACCCTGAAGTCGACATATAATGGATGATTAAGGTCGACTGTAGACAACCATTTAAGTAATGGAAATTATGAGATGATGATTGGGAGTTTTAGATATCCCTTAGAACTATGATTATGCCTTTGAGCTTTAAAAGAAATGCTAAAGGCAAGAAGAACGTTTCTACTAGCTAACAAGCAGCTAGTTGATACAAGGATACCTTTCATTGCATCACTTGAACAGTAATATGTTTTCAATAATACTATTTATTATTGATTTTCATGATTGAATTGGAAAAAATTCCAAAAAGTATCTTAAATGTAAGAACATATTAAGATACATGAAAAGACAAGTAACAGTAAGGTGTCGTACCAACCTCCCGTGATCGTGGAGGCTACATGTTTCAGTTGTGATCTTGACCGTCCGTGATCGTGAAGGGTCAAGACTATAAGACCTTTCGTAAAATCGCAAAGGCTTATAAAATTCCCAGAACTGTTAGGGCCTTGCAAACCCTAGCTTTGTCTGGAGGCTGCGCGCATTTGGTACGTACACTATGGGCCCACATGTTAAGACAAGATAATAAAACACAAAATGCTTTTCAAATATGAAAAAGCTATGTGATATGATATGTTTTTAAAGTATGGAAAAGATATATATATGCTTTTCAAACATGGCAAGTTATATGATATACTTGCTCAGTTTTTCATGTAAATAGTTCTTGTGATGCAGTATGAAAGGAAAGTATGATGGTATGAAATGAAAGCATGAGAATATGAGGAATGAATTATGATGATGTAGAAAGAAGATTATGGTTCTATATAAAAGACATGATCCCATTAGGGTATTAAAATGGGAACATGAACAAGTTATTCAATCCATAGTAACTTGTTATGGATTGATGGTGGATTAGAAGAAAAGCCACTCAGGATTATTCGAATTTTCGAGGACGAAAATCTTTTAAGGAGGGTAGGATGTAATAACCCGAATTTTTATGACTCTAGATTTCCTTTAAATGAGGAAAACTTAAGTCTAGCTCATGTTTGGAATAGAATATCGGTACAAGTTTGAGTTCTCGGTTAATTAGCTACGAGACTCAATGATGGATTACTTAGCCTAGTATAAGGCATTTTAAGGAAAATGGCGTGATGAAATTTCATGATTCCATGTTGGTCAAAATTTGACCAAGAAAGTCAAAGTTGACCAAAAACAGTCAGGGTATGACTATACAGTAATGGGATAAGCAGTATGAGAAATATACTGCGAAAATTGTCTTTTTGAACAAGATAGTTGGAATAAGCTAAGAGACCACCCTAGAAAAATCAAGCACACTAAGTTGGATATTAAAGTCCTAATGACTTTCAGAAATAAGAAGAAAATTTTTACAGTCCATTTTTACTCAGATAAATTTTGGACTGCAGTCAAGCAAAACAGTACTGAATTGTACTATGTATTAGTGAACACAGTATTAGAAATATCTGTGTTGGATTTAAATTGGACTGCTTTTTCAAAAAAGTAGCCAAACGAGGCCTTAGGATGACATCACCTACCTTTTGATTTATGACATCATCCCATTTTTGATTTATGACATCATAATTCCATGAACCAAGCCTTGAATGACAAGTGTCTTGTTCTAGAAGAAAAATTTTTCTTGTTCTCCAAGCATATGGCCGGCCACCTAGCATGCCTTTTTGGCAAATTTTCAAAAATTTAGGGGTCAAAATGCAATTCTTAAAAGTTTCCCTTTTGCCTATAAATAGGAGTGACCTTTATTCATTTTATTCAAAAATTTGGGGAGGTTCTTGCCAATTTTCTTCTTGAAAATCAGCAGCCAAGGAAGAGAGAAAGAGGTGAGAAAAATCAAAATTTTCCTAAGCCAAGCCTAGGTTAGTGTTCGGTTTGCAAGGGGAAGCTAAGGGGAGAGTTTCAGAAATTTTTCCAGCCCTTTTCTAGGCTTGCTGCCGAATTATTGAGGGCAGGGAAACCAAGAGAGAAACTGAAAATTTTAAGGGGAAAAGTTAGGGTCAATTCGGGTTTGATTCAATCAACCGAAAACAAGATCAAAAACAAGTTTTGAGACCATTTTTGGTCTAGGGCAGCCACTGTTTTGAGCAAGGGAAAGTAGTTGAAAAACTGCAATTTTTGGTGTTACAAGGGTGGTGTGGCCGAGCCTTAGGTGAAGGACAAATCTTGAGGCCAAACCAAAATTTTTGGGTCCCTAACTAGGTGGAAGCCGTAGGCAAGGGAGGAAGGGGAGTTGCAATTTTCAAACCCTAACTTTGATCTAAGGAGAAGGTCTACAGCTGTGCCAGTGGAAGGACAGCGTCAAGTAGGACATAGTAAAAGAGGTAAGTACAACTCCGCCAACAGCATAGGCCCTTTGTTGTTACTTGCCTTGTAATATCCAAAAATTTTCACGAACTCATGATTTTCTTGTATATAAGAAATCTAAAGTTTGTACTATGTGTTTATGTGCAATTGTATGGGAAATATACTGCGGACACCGTCTTTACGGGCAAGATAGTATAATTAAGTTTTAAAACCACCATAGAAAAATCAAGCACCTAAAATAGGATATTAAAGACCAAATGGCTTTAAATAAAAAGAAAAATTTTTATACAGTCCAACTTTACACAGATAAATTTTGGACTGCAGTCAAGCAAAACAGTACTGAATTGTACTGTGTATAAGTGAAAACAGTATTAGATTTATCTGTGTTAGCATAAAAATGGATTGCATATTGAAGAAAAAGCCAAACAAGGCCTTAGGATTATGACATCACCTACCTTTGGATTTATGACATCATAATTCCATGAACCAACCCTTGAAAGACAAGTGTCTTGTTCTAGAAACTTCTTGCTTGTTCTCTAAGACTCATGGCCGGCCACCTATGCACCCTTGGTGTGCAAATCCTTGCTTCTTCAAGGCCCTTTTTGCAATTTCTAAGAGTTCTTCATCACCTATAAATAGGTGAAGCCATTGTTCACAAAAATTAGAAAACCTAGCTAAACTATGCCCAAATTTTCCCTCACCAAATCCGAACTTGAGAGGCCAAGAGAGAAGAGAGAAAAATCAAAACCCAAGGGGGGGGAGAGCATAGGGGTTGGTCGGATTTCACCTAGAGCCAAGGAAAAAAGTTTGAAAAAAAATTGGAACCCATTCTAGGCCAAGTGGCCGGTTGTGGGAAAGCAAGGAAGGGGAAGAGAAAAGTGAAGAAGGAAAGTGTGGAGAGTGGCCGGATTTGGTAGGATCAACCACCAAGCGAAGCCAAATCTTCGGTACCCATTTTGAGGGTGAAAACCGAGTGGGAGGAGAACAAGGAGGAAGGAAAAAGTGGACCAAACCCTAGCCCAAAATCTTGAGTGATCAAGGTAATCCCTTAAACCCTAAGCTCTTCAATTTAAATTTCAATTAGGAAATTTATATGTATTTCCAAGCAAGGGATGTAAGAGCATAAGCTCAATTTACTTATTGCCCTAGAATAGTTTAGGTATGGTGCTTGATTAGGTATTAAGGGTGGTTTGGTTTAATGGCTTTGATTGGTTATGTTTATGCTTGTTTGAATGGTTATGTTTATGCTTGTATGAATGTTAGGGTGCATGATAGATGGATGATGAATTGTATGTCCCCTGTTTTATGTGCAAACCGGTTCTAAAATTTCATGCTAGGTTGTTAGTTTCGGTTATGGAATGGTGAGACAACCTAGAACCATGCAAACCTAGGCTAGGACAGTTCGGTTTTTGGTTTGCATGGGCGCGTTTGAGTAGCATGATTGTTAATGTGGGACGTTAGAAAACGCTGCATGTATGCTATCTAGGCTCCCGCGTGTTCGGTTGAGTTAGATTTGCGACAATAAGACGTAAAACGAATTTAAGAATGAAAACTGCCAGTTCGGGTACAAACTGGCCAGTTTTCTAGAAAGTGAAATTTGAGGCCTTTAGAGGCCGAATTGGGAAAAACGTAAAACATGAAAGTTGTAGAGAAGAGATTTTCCTAGAGGACAATGCAAACAGTTTTTGAAAATAAGGCTCCAAAGGCCTTCGTTTTTGTAAAAACCCGAGCCTGACCGTGCCCAGGATTTATACACGGCCAGGTGAGTTCAAACGGCAATATGAACATGTTAGAGTCCGAATTAAATTTTTCGTAAAACATGAAAGTTTTAGGATTTTTCGAGAGCTAAAACTTTCGTGAAGACAACTTTTTCAAATTCAAATTGAATTTTTAAACTGACACGGATTTCTAAAGACTGTGCCAGGAATAGGAAATTCCTGCACAGGATTTTCTAAAACAATGCAGAAAAACTATATTTTTGCACCAACACCAATGTTTCGACTGTGAAAACTGTTCCAATGGCAGTTTTCAACCTTTAATGATTTTTATAAAGTCATACTTTGAAAACCACAAATTTTTAAGTTAAACAAAAGATTGTTGTCAAATTTTCCAAATTTGGAAATTAGGTTTTTTTTAAAAAGTCAAAGTATAGTAACAAGAGGTTGACGGATGATAACCGGGAAGGATACCCGAGTTACTAGGCTTGGTCCAAAGCCAAGTTTGACCATAAAATATTGACCATCTCAAGGGTTACCTCATGTAACCTAATGAGTTATCATGTGACATATAACTAAGATTGTGTATGAATGTTGGAAAAGTTACCAACATTTTATAGGATCCTTATCCTATGTTCTTTTTAATAGCAGGAAGTAACCTGCAGTTGCGATCTGGGTTGAAGCAACAAAACCATAAACCTAGCATATCAGGCAAGTATCAAACCTCACCTACAGTGTGAAAATAGTAAATACTATTTTCAAATATGCTATGTTAAGCTATGCTATTTACACTATATGTTTAAATATACATGCTATGTTCTGTTATGATATGCGATGATATGCTACGACATGTTACATGTTATGCCATGTTATAAGAATGTCATGTTAACAAAAATGCCATGTTTTCTAAAAATGTCATGGTTTCCAAAAATGCCACGTTTACAAATATGTCATGGTTTTAAAAATGCCATGTTTTCAAGAATACCATGTTATAGCAAGTGTTAAGTTTGATAGGACATAGTGACATCATAAGGCATGTTCACTAATGTTAAATCATATGGTAAGATAAATCAAGTAAGGTGTCGTACCAACCTCCCGTGATCGTGGAGGCTACATAATTCAGTTGTGACATATACCTTCCGTGATCGTGAAGGGTCAAGTTATAATTCCCAGAACTGTTAGGGCCTTGCAAACCCTAGCTTTGTCTGGAGGCTGCGCACTTTTGGTACGTACACTATGGGCCCACATGTTGAGACAAGATAATAAATTAAAGATTGAGTCAATAATGAAGCATAAGACTTTCAATCAATCATAAATGGTTCATGCATAAGCTACATGATGATTGGCATATTTTAAGACGTTTGAATTATTTTGTGAGATTACGTTTATACTTGCTGGGCGAAAGCTCACTCTTATATTCATACTGTAGGTAAGAAACCTGCAGTTTAAGTGGTGGGCTATGCAGACGATGCGGCGGGTGAAGGGCGGTGTGGGATACCACTACGCAAAATTTTCCGCAACCGCTTTTGAGTTAAAATAGATATATTTCAAAAGTAAATTATGTTGTGCAGTATGTATGAAGTTTAAAGACTTGAGATTATACTTTCAGTATGGTATGTATGCATGACAAGTTTTTCTCTACTAAATAACTTATGTGAATATGTTTTAAAAAAAAAAAAAAAAAAAAAAAAATTTGTCTCAAATTTTCAAGTAAAGAACTAGTATGTATGGTGTCGACCTGGCTTGGGAAGTCGGGGCGTCACAGTTTGGTATCAGAGCGGTATCCTGCCAGCCTACTTCACTTCGCCTCACATCGCTTCTGCAACGGCCCAAGTAGGTTATGTTATTTTCTTACAATTAGTTAAGATTTTATGTGCGTAGTAAGTATCTTTCTTCAACGGCGATGCTGGAAAATGTTGGACACTGGGATGACGATGGGTGGTGCCTTAGCTTGGTGGTGGCAACTAGGTGACGTACGGAAATGATGGGAAAGTTTTATATTTTCCAAAAATATTATGGTTATGAACTCCTGTTGTAAAGGAGATACGAACAAGAACATGATAAATTCAGATATGTTCATGTTATGCTTTCGTATGGAATAAAGATTATAGTCCTATATAAAAGGCGTGATTTCAAGAAGCTGAGCTTATTTCCTTATTTTCCGTACAGAACCATGCCACCAAAGCGCAGAAGAGTACCGACCCAAAACGTTGATCTTGCGGCCCAGCTGAATGAGCTAAGGCAAATGATGTTAGCCCAACAGCAAGAGATAGGGGGGCTTAGAGCTCAGTTAGCTCAGCAGAATCAGGGACCTCCTGATGCTAGAATACCACCAGCACCTGTGAATCAGCCTGCTGCACCGGAAATTCCTGATGTTGACCCGGTGATTCCAGAGAACCCCATAGCCCCTGAAATACCTGTTGCGCCTGTAGCTGTACCACCAGCACCTCTGGTTCGAACTCTAGAAGAACTTTATGACAGATTTCGGCGCATGAAGGCACCAGAATTCGAGGGGTCTACAAACCCAATTGAGGCCGACAACTGGTTGATTGACCTCCAGGTCGCCCTAAATTTCCTCAGACTTAATGATCAGGAGAGAGTCCTCTGTGCATCCTTTATGCTACGGAAAGATGCTCGCCTCTGGTGGGAAACAGTCCAAATCCGGCGAGATGTTACTGAGATGACTTGGGAAGACTTTGTGGAGGAGTTTAAGGAAAAATACTTCAACACTGAGGTCATGGAGGCTCAACAAGACGAGTTCGACAGGTTCCGCCAAGGAAATCTATCGGTAGCCGAAGCCGTCAAAAAGTTTGAGCAGCTAGCACGTCTCTGCCCTCACCTCATCAGTTCCGAAAGGGATAAAGTAAGAAGAATGATGAGGATGTTTCGCCCGGAATTAGCAGTGGTAATTAGCAGTGGCCCCCATCCACCATTCACTGTTGCTGAATGTGTCAGCAGGGCAATTCGAGCTGAATACTGGGTAGGACAGAACAAGGAGCAACGGGCTAAGTATTTCCAGGAGAAAAGAGAAGAAAAGGCCCAAGCTAAGCAGAATCAGGTCAAGCAAGGCCAGACCTCACAACAGAAGGGTCAAGGAGGACCTTCGGGCCAAAACAACAACAACAGGCAGTACGGCAACAACCAGCAGAAGAGAAAGTGGAATGCAGGAGGACAGGGGAATCAACAAAATTTTCCTCAGAAAAAGAATACTCCTGATAGCAACAGTTATCCCACTTGTCAGAAATGTGGGAGAAGGCACCCGGGAGATTGCCGTGCTGGAAACGGTCGCTGTTTTCTATGTGGTAAGGAAGGCCACTATGCTAGAAACTGCAATCTCAATCCCCAGAGTCTGCAAAACCAACAGAGAGGACAGGGATCTCAACTTCACGCTGCACAAATGAAGCTCGAGGGACCTGCAATCTCTCAAGGCAGGCTGGAAGCTCCGGAACCTCAAGGACGCATTTATGCCTATACAAAGGAGGATGTTCAAGCTGGACCTTCCACCGTGGTGACAGGTCAGCTTCCTTTTGCCCAACATGATGCCTACGTGTTAATTGATTCTGGAGCTACGCATTCATTCACATCACCTAGGTTCGCTAAGAAACTAGGTAGAGCAAGTGATAGAATCGGAAGAACATTTAGGACTGCATTACCCTCCGGGGAGATTCTGCTGTCTGATTATTGGATACGTCATGTTCCAATAATTATAAGTGGTAGGGAAATGTATGTCAACCTGATCATCATTGACCTATACGACTACGATGTCATCCTGGGTATGGATTTCTTGGGGAAGTACAACGCAGTGATCGACTGTCCATGACGTACTGTCACGTTCAAGCCAAGTGGAGGCGAGGAGTTTATTTTTAGAGGATCGACTCCAAAACAGCCGAAAATGTTCATTTCTGCGCTGAAAGCTAGAAAATTGTTGGCAGAAGGATGTATGGGATTTCTAGCCAACATGGTGGACAAGACGCAAGAGACCGAGAGCAGACCGGAAGAAGTACCGATAGTCCGGGAATTTATAGAGGTTTTTCCTGAAGAGTTGCCAGGACTACCACCAGAGCGAGAGATCTCCTTCGAGATTGAGTTACTTCCTGGATCGGCACCAGTATCCAAGGCACCTTATAGGATGGCGCCTGCCGAACTTAAGGAACTGCAGATTCAATTACAAGAGCTTCTGGATCGAGGATTCATTCGTCAAAGCTACTCGCCATGGGGAGCTCCAGTTTTGTTCGTTAAGAAGAAGGACGGCACTCTTAGGATGTGCATTGACTATCGGGAATTGAACAAGATAACCAACAAGAACAAGTATCCCTTGCCTCGGATCGACGATCTGTTTGATCAGCTGAGAGGAGCTTCAATTTTCTCGAAGATTGACCTACGATCCGGATATCACCAGCTTCGAATTAGGGAAGGAGACGTTCCTAAGACAGCCTTTCGTACGCGATATGGACACTACGAGTTCCTCGTTATGCCATTCGGACTGACAAATGCTCCAGCAGCATTTATGGACCTGATGAATCGAGTATTCAAGGATTACTTGGATAAGTTTGTTATCGTCTTTATAGATGATATCTTGATTTATTCAAGATCAACTGAAGAGCATGAGGAGCATTTAAGGATTGCTTTACGGATTTTAAAGCAAAACCAGCTCTACGCTAAATTCACAAAGTGTGAATTTTGGTTGGAAAAGGTCCATTTCTTAGGACATGTGGTCTCCAAGGACGGCATATCTGTAGATCCGGCTAAGATTGAAGCAGTAAGTGAATGGCCAGCTCCGAAAAACGTCACCGAAGTACGTAGTTTCCTCGGCTTGGCGGGCTACTACCGACGTTTCGTCGAAGGATTTGCTAAGATTGCAGCGCCGCTCACCGCACTTACACGGAAAGGGAAGAAGTATGAATGGACTGCAAAGTGTGAAGAGCACTTCCAAGAGCTGAAAAATCGGCTGACTCGCGCTCCGATTCTTACAATTCCGAATGTGGAGGAAGGAAACTTCATGATATACAGTGATGCTTCCAAGATAGGATTGGGAGCCGTTCTCATGCAGAATGGAAAGGTGATTGCTTATGCTTCACGACAGCTTAAGGATCATGAGAAGAACTATCCGACGCATGATTTGGAACTTGCGGCGGTAGTGTTTGCGCTCAAAATCTGGAGACACTATCTTTACGGTATTAAGTGTGAAGTTTACACGGATCATCAGAGTTTGAAGTATATCTTCACACAAAAGGAGCTTAACATGAGGCAAAGAAGATGGCTTGAACTGGTGAAGGATTATGACATAGACATCCGTTACCATCCAGGGAAGGCTAACAAAGTAGCCGATGCCCTTAGTCGGAAGTCGTCTTCCTCGTTGATGTCCATACAGTCGTTGATCGAACCTCTTCAGAAGGAGCTAGTGGAAGCTGGAATAGAGCTTATCACGGGAAGTTTAGCTGCCCTAACCTTCCAACCTACCATTTTGGATAGCATGAAGGAGCGACAAGAAGGAGATGCCTCGCTGCTCAGAACAAGGAACGAGGTCTTGGAAGGAGAGGAGTCGGACTTCAACATATCAGATGAGGGCATACTCTATCGGAAAAATAGATTATGCATCCCTAATGAAGACAAGTTGAAGGAGCAAATCATGAAGGAGGCCCATGAGACTCCATATTCCGTCCACCCAGGAGCTACAAAGATGTACCAGGACCTGAAGGAAAGTTTTTGGTGGCCTAGAATGAAGAATGACGTTGCTACATTCGTCAGTAAATGCCTTACATGTCAAAGGGTAAAGGCAGAACACCAACGTCCAGGGGGAGAATTGCAGAAAATTTCCATCCCAGAATGGAAATGGGACCAAGTGACTATGGATTTTGTAGTTGGTCTACCCCGAACTTCCAGTGGCAATGATGCTATTTGGGTGATTGTTGATCGTTTGACGAAATCTACACACTTTATCGCCATCAAGCTTAGCTTTTCAGTAGAGCAGCTGGCAGAACTATACGTTGCACAGATTGTTCGCTACCATGGGATTCCAAAGGCAATCATCTCCGATCGTGATGGTCGTTTCACTTCTAAATTCTGGAGAAGTGTACATCAAGCCATGGGTACAAAGCTTACTTTTAGTACGGCTTTTCATCCTCAAACGGACGGACAATCCGAGAGGACCATTCAGACCTTAGAAGACATGTTGCGAGCATGTGTGATGGATTTCAAAGGAACTTGGGATAAGAAGCTTCCTTTGATTGAGTTCTCGTACAACAACAGTTTCCAAGCTTCAATTGGAATGGCTCCTTATGAAGCCCTGTACGGGAGAAGATGTAGATCTCCAGTCCATTGGTTTGAAACAAGAGAAAAGGAACTTGTGTCCACAGATTTTATTCGAAAAACCACTGAGGCTGTGAAACTTATACGCCGACGGATGGAAACTGCATTTAGTCGACAGAAGAGCTATGCCGACAAACGCAGAAGGCTTCTAGAATTCCAAGTAGGAGACTTGGTTTTTCTTAAAGTTGCTCCATTCAAGGGAGTTATGAGATTCGGAAAGAAGGGGAAATTAAGTCCACGATACATAGGGCCATTCGAAATACTGGAAAGAATTGGTAACGTGGCCTATAGGTTGGCTTTGCCACAAGAATTAGCATATGTACATAATGTATTTCATGTGTCGATGCTAAAGAAGTACATCTCGGACCCATCCCATGTATTGGACCACGAACCAATTGAGGTTCACAAGGATATGACGTATGAGGAGAAACCGGTGCGAATCTTAGCACGAGAAGAAAAGGTGCTAAGGAACAAGGTTATACCTTTAGTTAAGGTCCTATGGCGAAATCATAAGATTGAGGAGGCAACGTGGGAACGCGAGGACGAGATGAAGAAAAACTACCCCGAATTGTTCTGATTTTCGAGGACGAAAATTCTTTAAGGAGGGTAGATTGTAATATCCAAAAATTTTCACGAACTCATGATTTTCTTGTATATAAGAAATCTAAAGTTTGTACTATGTGTTTATGTGCAATTGTATGGGAAATATACTGCGGACACCGTCTTTACGGGCAAGATAGTATAATTAAGTTTTAAAACCACCATAGAAAAATCAAGCACCTAAAATAGGATATTAAAGACCAAATGGCTTTAAATAAAAAGAAAAATTTTTATACAGTCCAACTTTACACAGATAAATTTTGGACTGCAGTCAAGCAAAACAGTACTGAATTATACTGTGTATAAGTGAAAACAGTATTAGATTTATCTGTGTTAGCATAAAAATGGATTGCATATTGAAGAAAAAGCCAAACAAGGCCTTAGGATTATGACATCACCTACCTTTGGATTTATGACATCATAATTCCATGAACCAACCCTTGAAAGACAAGTGTCTTGTTCTAGAAACTTCTTGCTTGTTCTCCAAGACTCATGGCCGGCCACCTATGCACCCTTGGTGTGCAAATCCTTGCTTCTTCAAGGCCCTTTTTGCAATTTCTAAGAGTTCTTCATCACCTATAAATAGGTGAAGCCATTGTTCACAAAAATTAGAAAACCTAGCTAAACTATGCCCAAATTTTCCCTCACCAAATCCGAACTTGAGAGGCCAAGAGAGAAGAGAGAAAAATCAAAACCCAAGGGGGGGGAGAGCATAGGGGTTGGTCGGATTTCACCTAGAGCCAAGGAAAAAAGTTTGAAAAAAAATTGGAACCCATTCTAGGCCAAGTGGCCGGTTGTGGGAAAGCAAGGAAGAGGAAGAGAAAAGTGAAGAAGGAAAGTGTGGAGAGTGGCCGGATTTGGTAGGATCAACCACCAAGCGAAGCCAAATCTTCGGTACCCATTTTGAGGGTGAAAACCGAGTGGGAGGAGAACAAGGAGGAAGGAAAAAGTGGACCAAACCCTAGCCCAAAATCTTGAGTGATCAAGGTAATCCCTTAAACCCTAAGCTCTTCAATTTAAATTTCAATTAGGAAATTTATATGTATTTCCAAGCAAGGGATGTAAGAGCATAAGCTCAATTTACTTATTGCCCTAGAATAGTTTAGGTATGGTGCTTGATTAGGTATTAAGGGTGGTTTGGTTTAATGGCTTTGATTGGTTATGTTTATGCTTGTTTGAATGGTTATGTTTATGCTTGTATGAATGTTAGGGTGCATGATAGATGGATGATGAATTGTATGTCCCCTGTTTTATGTGCAAACCGGTTCTAAAATTTCATGCTAGGTTGTTAGTTTCGGTTATGGAATGGTGAGACAACCTAGAACCATGCAAACCTAGGCTAGGACAGTTCGGTTTTTGGTTTGCATGGGCGCGTTTGAGTAGCATGATTGTTAATGTGGGACATTAGAAAACACTGCATGTATGCTATCTAGGCTCCCGCGTGTTCGGTTGAGTTAGATTTGCGACAATAAGACGTAAAACGAATTTAAGAATGAAAACTGCCAGTTCGGGTACAAACTGGCCAGTTTTCTAGAAAGTGAAATTTGAGGCCTTTAGAGGCCGAATTGGGAAAAACGTAAAACATGAAAGTTGTAGAGAAGAGATTTTCCTAGAGGACAATGCAAACAGTTTTTGAAAATAAGGCTCCAAAGGCCTTCGTTTTTGTAAAAACCCGAGCCTGACCGTGCCCAGGATTTATACACGGCCAGGTGAGTTCAAACGGCAATATGAACATGTTAGAGTCCGAATTAAATTTTTCGTAAAACACGAAAGTTTTAGGATTTTCGAGAGCTAAAACTTTCGTGAAGACAACTTTTTCAAATTCAAATTGGATTTTTAAACTGACACGGATTTCTAAAGACTGTGCCGGGAATAGGAAATTCCTGCACAGGATTTTCTAAAACAATGCAGAAAAACTATATTTTTGCACCAACACCAATGTTTCGACTGTGAAAACTGTTCCAATGGCAGTTTTCAACCTTTAATGATTTTTATAAAGTCATACTTTGAAAACCACAAATTTTTAAGTTAAACAAAAGATTGTTGTCAAATTTTCCAAATTTGGAAATTAGGTTTTTTTTAAAAAGTCAAAGTATAGTAACAAGAGGTTGACGGATGATAACCGGGAAGGATACCCGAGTTACTAGGCTTGGTCCAAAGCCAAGTTTGACCATAAAATATTGACCATCTCAAGGGTTACCTCATGTAACCTAATGAGTTATCATGTGACATATAACTAAGATTGTGTATGAATGTTGGAAAAGTTACCAACATTTTATAGGATCCTTATCCTATGTTCTTTTTAATAGCAGGAAGTAACCTGCAGTTGCGATCTAGGTTGAAGCAACAAAACCATAAACCTAGCATATCAGGCAAGTATCAAACCTCACCTACAGTGTGAAAATAGTAAATACTATTTTCAAATATGCTATGTTAAGCTATGCTATTTACACTATATGTTTAAATATACATGCTATGTTGTGTTATGATATGCGATGATATGCTACGACATGTTACATGTTATGCCATGTTATAAGAATGTCATGTTAACAAAAATGCCATGTTTTCTAAAAATGTCATGGTTTCCAAAAATGCCACGTTTACAAATATGTCATGGTTTTAAAAATGCCATGTTTTCAAGAATACCATGTTATAGCAAGTGTTAAGTTTGATAGGACATAGTGACATCATAAGGCATGTTCACTAATGTTAAATCATATGGTAAGATAAATCAAGTAAGGTGTCGTACCAACCTCCCGTGATCGTGGAGGCTACATAATTCAGTTGTGACATATACCTTCCGTGATCGTGAAGGGTCAAGTTATAATTTCCAGAACTGTTAGGGCCTTGCAAACCCTAGCTTTGTCTGGAGGCTGCGCGCTTTTGGTACGTACACTATGGGCCCACATGTTGAGACAAGATAATAAATTAAAGATTGAGTCAATAATGAAGCATAAGACTTTCAATCAATCATAAATGGTTCATGCATAAGCTACATGATGATTGGCATATTTTAAGACGTTTGAATTATTTTGTGAGATTACGTTTATACTTGCTGGGCGAAAGCTCACTCTTATATTCATACTGTAGGTAAGAAGCCTGCAGTTTAAGTGGTGGGCTATGCAGACGATGCGGCGGGTGAAGGGCGGTGTGGGATACCACTACGCAAAATTTTCCGCAACCGCTTTTGAGTTAAAATAGATATATTTCAAAAGTAAATTATGTTGTGCAGTATGTATGAAGTTTAAAGACTTGAGATTATACTTTCAGTATGGTATGTATGCATGACAAGTTTTTCTCTACTAAATAACTTATGTGAATATGTTTTAAAAAAAAAAAAAAAAAAAATTTGTCTCAAATTTTCAAGTAAAGAACTAGTATGTATGGTGTCGACCTGGCTTGGGAAGTCGGGGCGTCACATGCCTAATGTGATGGTATGTTATGGCATGTGATGATATGTGATGGCGTGTAATATTATGGTATGTTATGTCATGTGATATTATGGTATGATATGTTATGGTATGTTATGAATGAGGTTATGTTATGTTATATGTTGTAATATTGTAGCATGTTCACTAATGTTAAACCACCTGGTAAGAACAAGACAAGTAAGATGTTGTGTCGTACCGACTTGCCACAAAGGCGGGTTTAAATGGTATGGTTCATGGTTTGAGTTGGATTGGATGGCTACCTAAACTACTCCATGTTAAACTTTGTGTTTCATGGTTTGAGTTAAAACGGACTGCCGCCTTCAACCATTCCTTGGCTATGTACCACGGTACGAGCACACATGATAAGTAAAGGAATAGAACTAAGCTAAGTTATGAATCCATATTTGATTCACAAGAGGTCATAATTGGTTCATGCATAATGATATGTGTTTTGTGTCGCGGATGTAACAGTTGTACTTGCTGAGCGAAAGCTCACGTCTTACGTCTATGCTGTAGGTAAGCAACCTGCCAGCAATCTCTGATGCAATACTGTGGAAGGCTGGTGCTGCGGACTGTGAAATGTGGGATGGACACTGCCACGGACTTTGAAAAAAAATATACTCTATAAAATATGTTGTAATGAAAAAGGGTTTTCATATTTTCATGATGTTTTAAATATGAATGACAAAGTTTACGAATGTATGACAAGCAAGTTGCCTCATGTGGTACCGATCCGCATTAAGTCGGGTTGGTCTACCATTTGATTATGATGGCATTCAAGAAGGGTTTGAAAGTTCGGTACTCGAGTAAGTACCTATCAGTAAGTATGAGTTTGAGAATGAAGTTCAAGTTGAAAGTTTTAAAATAAAGTTTAAAAAGAAAAAAAAAAAATTTCTCCCAAATTTTCCGCAAGTTTAAGTTCAGTAGGTAAAAAAGGTGACGACCCGGCGTGGGAAGTCGGGGCGTTACAATGATAACACTTGTACCTCTTCTGCGTTGAAGAATATCCTACAAAGATACATTTCTGTGCCCGTGGATCCAATTTCCCTCTATTTTGGCTATGAATATGGACAAAGGACAAACACCCAAATATTCTAGGAACAAAATTGTTTGTGATCTATATGTAAGGACAGAAGGATGAGAGTGTCTAGGATGAGAGTGTCTCCATTGGACTTTTGAACCCCAAGGCTCTAGTAGGTAAACAGTTAATCAGATGAGTAGCGGTAAGGATAGCTTCCCCCCAAAAGGACTTGGGCACCTTGTTTTGGAATAAAAGGGCTCGGGTTGACTTAAGGAGATGGTCATTTTTCATCTCTGTTACCCTATTTTGCTGTGGGGTATTAACACAAGACGATTCATGCACTATTCCTTCTTTTAGAAAGTAAGGGCTGAGGATCTGGTTGAAATAATCCCTGGCATTATCAGACCTAAACCTCTTGATTTGAACACCAAATTGGTTTTGAATCATGGAGAAAAAATTTGGTAGGGCAGTATTAACATCAGATTTCTATTTAAGTAAGAAGAGCCAAGTAACACGAGTACAATCATCAATGAATGAAACAAACCATCTCGTCCCTAAAACATTTAGAATAGTGGAGGGTCCCCAAATATCACTATGAACTATATAAAAAGGAAAATGGCTTTGTTTATTACTAATTGGAAATGATAAACGCTTGTGTTTAGCAAGTTCACACACTTCACAATGAAAATTTTCAACATCAAGACTCTTAAACAAAGGCGGGAATAAAACTCAAATGACTCGAAACGATGGATGACCAAGACGGTGGTGGTGAAGCCAAATTTTCTCTTTATTGGATAAGGATAGTTCGGACAAGAAGGAATGGGGTAACCTGCCCTCGTTAATGCTTGACTGGCTTGGTTCTTCAAGGTGGTAGAGGCCATTCCGTTCTCTAGGACGTCCAATCGTCCTCCTCGAACCCTTGTCCTGAAATACACAAAAATCCTGGTTAAAAATCACATTGCAGTTTGAGTCTTGGGTGAATTTTTGGATAGAAATCAGGTTTGTGGACAGTGTGGGGACATGCAGGACATTTTTTAGGATAAATGAAGGGTTTAGTTTAACATCTCCTATCCTTGCTATGGATATAAGGGAGCCATTTGATGTAGCTATTTTCCTACTACTTGGACATGGGGAATAGGTAAGGAAAATGCTAGGTGAGTGAGTCATGTAGTCAGTTGCTTCAGAGTCCATATCCTAAGATTTGGCAAATGTTGTATCCGAGACATTCAATCTAATAAAAGATGGAGACTCACCTGAATATACTAATGAGCAAGTCCCTAAGGATTTCTCGAGATTACTGATGAGAGACCTCAACCTTTCAATTTCTTCCCGATTGGAACCATTGAACTCCAGTGGTTGTGCTACATTCTCTTGAACCGCAGCAACGTTAGCCTACCCTCAAGTCTTTGATTGCTCTCTTCTTGGTACCCATTCTCGACTTGGTGGTTTCCCATGAAGTTTCCAGTAGCGTTCTCGAGTATGCCGTGATTTTTTTATAGTAACTGCATGTAATGACCCGCCTTACATAGGCCGTTACCATTCTTACTTTACTTAAATACTTAACTTACTTGACTTTGTAAAATTACCATAAATATATATATATATATATATTTTAAAAAACTTAGATTTAAAACCTATTTTAACTTCATACTTATATATATATATATATACATACTTGATAAAAAATATTGAGTTTTCGAACTCTTTTAACGCATCTTACAAAACATACTAATTACTAGATAACAGTATCATCAAATTGACATAATATTATACAAACATTTTTAAAACACGTGGCGGTGTTCAACCCAAAGTTTTCACAGTCTGCCTTGCCATCCTCCATAGTCTTGTATCATACATCACCGGTAGGTTCCTTACCTACAGCATAAATATAAGTTATGAGCTTTCGCCTAAGAAGTACAACTTTTCTTCCCCAAAACATATTAATAAAGAATGCATGAATGAATTATGCTTTCTTATAAACTAATTATGCTTTCTTATGTTAGCATATTTTTGGGCCGCTTACATAACATGAGTGTACGTACCGTGGCGCGCAGCCATAGAATGGTTGGGGCAGCCAGCTCAGTCCAACTCAAACCATGGACCAAACCCACCCTCGTGGCAGGTTGGTACGACACGAGGAAACTTACTTATCATCATACTTCAGAACAGTTTCTTACTTGAAAACAGTTTCTTTCTTGAAAACAATTTCTTAAAAACAGTTTCTCGAAAACAGTTTCTTACTTGAAACTTGATCTTATTCTTATCATGTGATTTATCATTAGTGAGCATGCTTTCATGATGCCACAACATAGAACATAAAACATATGCATCACATACATTAATGCATGAGCTGTAATTAGGGGTGGCAATACGGGTCGCGACACGACGACACGAATCGAAAACGACACGAATTTTGCGGGTTTGGGTTGGGAAAAATAGTGGTCATGTCGTGTTCGGGTCACCCAAAATTGACACGGAAAAATTCGTGTCGTGTTCGGGTTGACACGAATTTTTCCGTGTCAATTTCGTGTCAAATGTCATGTCAATTTCGTGTCAAATTCGTGTCAATTTCGGGTCAATTTCGGGTTCAACCTAAATTTCGTGTCAAATTCGTGTCAATTTCGTGTCAAATTCGTGTCAATTTCGGGTTCAACCTGAATTTCGTGTCAATTTCGTGTCGCGGGTCAATTTCGTGTCGCGGGTTAATTTCGTGTTGCGGGTCAATTTCGTGTCGTGGGTCAAGTTCAGTTCGTGTCGTGTCAACCTGTCACGGGTTCGTGTCGTGTTCGTGTCGCGGTTTCGTGTCGTTTTCGTGTCACGGGTCGTGTTCGGGTTGGAGAAGAAAAAATTCGACACGGCTCAAACACGACACGAATCCGACACGTGACACGAATTGCCACCCCTAGCTGTAATGACCCACCTTGTTGGAAAAATCAGTTCAGATATCAGAATTACGGCGCAGCGGAAGTTTTAAAATTTTTATGCCGATTCGAAAAAGAAGCTTATGATGCATATAACAATAAATTAAATTCATGATCAAGCGTACCTTATTTCTTGGATTCCGGAATTGCTAGAGCGTTTGACCAACGTGTCTTCTCTACTATTCTCGAGTTCCACGTCTCAGAGTGTGTGTGGTCACACGTTCTATGAATCCAAGAGACCGGTAATGCTTTCCGAAGTCTAGATCCCTCCTTCTTAATTCCGATGTCCTCGTTGAGAATATGATCCAGCTTCTTTCTTCAAAACTACAAAACAGGAACCAGTTAACCTCTTATGAAAATTATCACTCGGTTTAACCTTCCTCACAGTTTTGATTCAATGGAATTTTTCTCTCTTTTTCTCTCTCACAAGATAGCCGAATTTTTGATGTGGAAGAAACTCAAATTGTTTTTCCTCTCACTCCCAAAAAACGTTTTTCTTTTTTGTGTGAATCACCAAAATTAGTTTTTTAAGAATCCCTAGCCTTTATATAGTATTCCAATCCTTTTTCAAAATTTATCTCCTTCTTGAAAAATAATTAATAATTATTTTTCCGGATAAATTTTGAACCAAAAGATCATACAACTTTAGGGCTAGATTCATTGAACCTAAAAACATTTTTCCAAGGGGAGATATATCCCTTAAAAATTCGGCCACTATGAAAAATAAAAATTGATTGGTGGTTCAAATTTTTAAATCAAGAATCTAGACTAGTCAAAAGATCCTAGTCCTATCTAGATTCAAATTTCTTTTAAACCTTTTCGAATTTAAATAAGATTCACTTATTTGAATAAATATTTTCCATAAACATTATCCATATTAATTAATTTAAATCAATGGAATATTTCAAATTTTCTTTCCTCACAAAAACCGTGCACCTCTTTTAATTACGAAAGAAAAATTCATGAAATAATCTCTATTATTTAAATCAATTAATAATTTAATGTTAGGAATATATTTGAATAATTTTGAAACAAAATTTTCTTCTCTCCACTCAATTAAAAACCGTGCACCTCTTTTAATTAGGAGAGAAAATTTTTGTTTTCCAAAATTAAATAATTCAAACACAATCTTATTTCCAAAATTCAAATTAACCAATCACATGTTGACAAATCATCTGTCTTCAAATTTCACATGTCCAATCCTTTTTGGATTGCATGTTAGAGAGTACTATGTCTTAATAGACATTATTAAATTCCATTTAAATTTACCTATCTCATTAGTAACAAATCCCAAGACGCTATATGGAATTATATGAGCTAATAGAGGGACCCGATGGAAATATGTAAAGAGGCTCCTATAATTGTAAAAAATTAATCTCAGATTAATTATTCATTAATTATCAACTTCAAAACTATTTAACTAAAAGTTTGAAGCTGAACTCCTATTTACATACCGTATTACGAAAGCTCTCTAACATAGTGCTTCTTCCATAATTTGTTCATCGCTTGTTTAATCCCCATATGTTATCCATGATTGAATTAAGGACTTTTTCCGTTTTACCTTTTTAATCATTTTAACTTAAAATTCCATTATTCTCTATTGAAAGAATCACCAATTGTAAAACCATACAATTGGTAAACCACCAGAGAACACAAAGTAAACCGATGGCCAAGATCTTGTTATATTATCTTTCAACCCCCGAATAATGTCTTTAAGTAGATAACATTTACTATCGTTAAGATAGCTATGGATTCCATATCTATGAATCTTGATTTCTCCATCCATAAGTCATGCACCCAAAATACAAGTATATTAACCATGAATTAACAGTGTCTCACCTGTAGTGCATTAAAGTACATAAGTCATGGATACGAATTTAAGTAATCATTTCAGGATTAAGATTAATACAGGATGATAATCAAAGCGTCATTGATTCTTATAAACGGAATTATTAAACCAAATCAATTCACACTTTAGGTTCAGTCCAATGTCATAACTTAATACTGGTATACATTAAAGTTTCTACTCGGAACCTATCCGATGGTCAAGACAAACCATCCCTCCAAGGAAGTAGACAACCTTTACAATTTTATCATGAATAAGATCCCCAATCTTATTCCATCGATTGCGGACTATTTATTTAGACTGTTATCAAATTACCACGTCTTCTATGTATACCCCATATACATATGGTAATCTGATATATTACCAACAGCCAAGGAATATTTTATATTTGCTCAAAATAACCATACAATCTATAGAAAGCTTGATTCCCATTCTGAAAGGTTGGGCACCTTTCTTGGAATACTTCATAGAAAACTTCTCAAGTACTTTATCAATGTATGAAACTTGAGAGAGTGCTATCGTTTTGTTCTTTCTATCTCTAAAGAGTTGAATACCAAGAACATAACTAGCCTCTCCTAAGTCCTTCATGTCAAACTGTTTGGCTAACCAAACTTTGACAGATGATAATGTTGCTACATCGTTTCCAATAAGTAATATATCATCCACATAAAGTACAAGGAAAACCACTTTCTCGTTCTTGATACATTTATAAACACATGGTTCATCAATGTTTTGTTCGAATCCATAGATTTTGATCGCTTGATCAAACCTAATATTCCAAGAACGAGATGCTTGCTTTTAATCCATAAATGGATTTAAGCAACTTGCATACTTTGTTTTCTTGGCCTTTTGCCTTGAAGCCGTCTGGTTGTATCATATAGATATCTTCTTCAAGAGAGCCATTCAAAAAAGCTGTCTTGACATACATTTGCCAGATCTCATTATCAAGAGCAGCCGCAATGGATAAAAGAATGCGGATTGACTTGAGCATTGCTACAGGCGAGAAGGTTTCATCATTGTCGATTCCTTCTTTCTGCGTATAGCCCTTAGCTACAAGCCTTGCCTTGAAAGTTTCCACTTTCCCATCCACACCTCTCTTCCTCTTGTATACCCACTTACACCCAATCAGTTTTATGCCTTGGGGCAAGTCTACAAGTTTCCAGACCCCGTTGGAATCCATAGATTCCATCTCGGTGTTCATAGCCTTTTGCCAAAGATTAGAATCAACATCCTCCATAGCTTCCTTGTACGTAGCCGGATCATCAACATGTTCTATGGATTCTGCTTCAAAAACTTCACCATTGAACATGTACCTTTCAGGGTCCCTGATAATCCTCCCACTACGACGAAGCTCTTGTGGTTGTTGATTCTTTAGCGGTTTTTCCACAGGGTTTTCTGTGACTTTAGGAATATCCAAACCCAAAGTCATCACCTCAAGCACTACTTTGCTACGAGGTTTAAAGTCTTCCATGTAACTTTCCTCCAGGAATGTTGCATGTGTAGAAACAAAGACTTTATTTTGCTTCGAATTATAGAACAGACCACCTTTTGTCCCTTTTGGATAGCCAACAAACAAGCATACTTCTGATCGTCACTCTAACTTCTTCGCTTTCTTATCCAGGACGTGTGCCGGACAACCCCAAATTCGAATATGATTCAAATTAGGTTTCCTACTCGTCCATAACTCACAAGGAGTTTTAGGAACCGATTTGGAGGGAACGCTATTCAGAAGATAGCATGCAGTTTGTATGGCGTGCCCCCAAAATGACAAAGGTAATGTGGAGTAACTTATCAAAGACCGGACCTTATCCAATAGGGTCCTATTCCTTCTCTCAGCTACACCATTCTGTTGAGGAGTACCAGGTGCAGTCAACTGGGATTGCATCCCATTCTCTATCAAATATCCTAAGAACTCATCCGATAGGTATTCCCCACCTCGATCCGATCGAAATGTCTTAATGGACTTGCCTAATTGTTTCTCCGCTTCAGCCCGAAATTCTTTGAACTTGTCAAAGGCTTCGCTTTTGCGGATCATCAAATAGACATATCCATACCTTGAGTAATCATCAATAAAAGTAATATAATACTCATACCCACCACATGCTTCTATGTTCATGGGACCACAAACATCCGTATGCACAAGTTCTAAAAGTTCCTCGACACGACCATCCTTGGCAGCAAAGTGCCGTTTAGTCATCTTGCCCTCCAAACAGGATTCACATTGTGGCCAAGGTTCAACCTCATACAAGTCAAGGCATTCCAACTTTACCATCCTTTGAATTCTGTTAAGGCTTATGTGACCAAGTCGTAAATGCCAAAGATATGATTTGTTAGAGTGAGAAGACTTATGTCTTTTAGAGCTCTTTTCCAATTCTGTATCAAGCAGTGAGTGCATCTTAGGTTTGATAAAATAAAGATTTCCATGTATTCATCCATTACAGATAAGAGAATTGTTTTTCCTAATAACAACTTTATTATTAAAAGAAACTGAATAAGAATCTTTAATTAAACAAGCTACCGAAATTAGGTTCCTCTTAAAACTAGGAACATAAAAACAATGTCTTAAAACAATGAACCTAAATTCATCAAAATAAAGATGCACTTCTCCCACTGCTTTAGCTCGCACAAACGTCCCATCGCCAGTTCTTAACGTAAAGTCCTCCTCATGCAGACTTCTCGTTACCTTGAACCCCTGTAGAGAAATACAAACATAGTTAGTAGCTCCAGAATCTATAACCCAATTGTCCTTAGATTCTTCCACTAAACAACCCTCAAGATACAGGATATCGAAATTACCTTTTTACTTTTGCATAGACAGGTATTCTCGGCAATCCTTCTTGAAATGTCCTTTTTTCCCACAGTGAAAGCACTTAGCCTTTTTGGGATCCACCTTTCGCTTCTTAGTCTTGGTAGACTTCTTAGAAACAGGTGCATTCACCACAAACTTGTTCCCCTTGTTCTTCCCCTTTTCCTTCTTCCTTTTGGGATTAGGAGCAGGTAAACTAGGTTCAGCCACATTTGCCTCAGCCTTAGATCCAGAACCCTTAAAAATGTTCTCAAAGGCTTGCAACTCTTTCATCAATTCCGTTAAAGACATCTCCTTCTGGTTAAGGTTGTAGGATGCCTGAAACAAATCGAAATCCTTGGATAAGGTTTGGAAAACCATAACCAATTGAGTTGCAGCATCGATCTCAGCCCCATTTGTCTGAGCCTCAGACAAATAAGCCATGACTGTCATCATGTACTCCTTGATGGGAGTTCCAACCTTCTGCCTGCAGTTCATTAGACCTTTGATATCATCGGTCTTAGCCTGAATAGTTTGTTCACCAAACATTTCCTCCAGGTTATCCATGATCTGCCTAGCAGTTTGATGTTCCTCATGCTGTTTCTGGAGCACGTTAGACATACTCGCCCGAATATAGCACATGGCACTTAGGTTGGAATTGTCCCAGCACTCAAGCGCTACAAAATCCCTATCAGGAGCATCGATCGTAGGCGTTGGCAGTCGAGGTTGGGTTAGGACAAAACTGTGTTTCTCAAAGTTTATGATGATAAGCAAGTTCCTTTTCCAGTCATTAAAATTCTCGCCAGTTAATTTGTTTTGCGTAAGTATCACAGATAAAAAGCTCGACATTTTGATCTATAATAAGAAAACATGTAATAAGTACGAGCAAACATCCTATCAGTTTATAAAATATGGTTTTGTAATGAAACAAAAAGATCTATATGTAATCTAAATGTTCATGTGTAAAACCCTTAAAGCACATACCTTACAACGATAATTCCTAGCTTCTGCTTTCTAAGCTACCGAGGGGTAGTCATAGAATAACTAGCCAAGAACACGGATCCCTTCCGATTAATACATATTCGTCCATGGAGAAAACTCCATTAAATATATATTAACTATCGTTTATTTGGCCACTACTTTATATAACAGAGCCTCGAGGGAGGGTTAATAAATAAAGTAGCATGAGTGTGTAACCATCGTTTCCAATTTTGAATCCATATTTTACATCCGCCACCGAGGGGTGATCTAAACATAAAATATGCCCAAAATTGTTATCCTTTCGGAAATCCAAATCAGTGTACGCTCTAGGTAAGATACCTATCCGAAGGGAATTCCCGGGTCAAAACCGAGTAGTAGGCACTACCATGCGTAACTATTGGACCAACGATGGAGGCCGTAGGTCTTAGTGTGTAAAACCTTCTCCCACTCAATCTTTTAAATTAGGGTTTTTGTTTTTCATGCATAAACAATATTTATTGAGTGGCATTCCCTAGTCTATATGGCATGTTATCAATACATCACGAAATAGTATAACATATTTATCTAGCAACACATCATCCATGGTTTGCAAAATATGTAAATAGCCGTGGATCATGATTCCATCCTAGAGAAAAGAAAATTGTAAAATTTATAAAAATTAACCGAAACATATATCGGCCTTCATTTGTAGATCCATGCCTTGTATCCTTCTTCAATGTGTCTTCCTTCTCCAATGTCACATTTTTTCAAATTTAAAATTAAATTTAAATTTCAAAAAGATTATATGTGATTTTTAATTTTAATCAAAATTACAAAATATCAAAATTTAAATAAAAATCTGGTTTATTAAATTTTTAAATTCAAAAAATATTTGAAATTTCCAAATTTCAAATTTAAATCACAAAATTTTAAAATTCATAATAATATCCATTAAATTTAAATTTAAATTTTCAATTTTGATTTCCAAATTATCAAGATCACATATCATTGGAAAATTAAATTTTCAAAAAGATTCTGTGATTTTTTTTTTATTTTATAAAAAAATGTTTTTTAATTAAAAATTCCAAAAAACAAAAAATCACATCCTTTGAAAATTTACATATCTTCGTTCATCTTCAATCTCCTCGAATCCATTGTAGCCCGAATTTTACAAAAAAAATTCCTACGCCGTTTCCGGCTTACAAAAATTCTAGGAATTGAAAGAACGACCTAGCGGTAATAATAGACCGCATCTATTACACTTGAAAAACCTAGATACAAATTCTAACCTCTATGGAATCATGACCGGCAAAATTGAACAAGATCATATATTATAAAAATAATATAAAGCATTCATTCATCCATACATCCATTCATAATATATTTAACATACTCAAAATAAAAACTATAGTGCCAACTCTCTAAAATATTTCATTAATTCATAGAGAGAAATTTATTTGATCAAATAATTTATGTTATATACATGATCATGAGTTGGCTCTGATACCAATTGTTGGAAAAATCAGTTCAGATATCAGAGTTACGGTGCGGCGGAAATTTTAAAATTTTTATGCCGATTCGGAAAAGAAGCTCATGATGCATATAACAATAAATTAAATTCATGATCAAGCGTACCTTATTTCTTGGATTCCGGAATTGCTAGAGCGTTTGACCAACGTGTCTTCTCTACTATTCTCGAGTTCCACGTCTCAGAGTGTGTGTGGGCAGACGTTCTATGAATCCAAGCGACCGGTAATGCTTTCCGAAGTCTAAATCTCTCCTTCTCAATTCCGATGTTCCTCGTTGAGAATATGATCCATCTTCTTTCTTCAAAACTACAAAACAGGAACCAGTTAACCTCTTATGAAAATTATCACTCGGTTTAACCTTCCTCACAGTTTTGATTCAATGGAATTTTTCTCTCTTTTTCTCTCTCACAAGATAGCCGAATTTTTGATGTGGAAGAAACTCAAATTGTTTTTCCTCTCACTCCCAAAAAACGTTTTCCCTTTTTGTGTGAATCACCAAAATTAGTTTTTCAAGAATTCCTAGCCTTTATATAGTATTCCAATCCTTTTTCAAAATTTATCTCCTTCTTGAAAAATAATTAATAATTATTTTTTCGGATAAATTTTGAAGCAAAAGATCATACAACTTTAGGGCTAGATTCATTGAACCTAAAAACGTTTTTCCAAGGGGAGATATATCCCTTAAAAATTCGGCCACTATGAGAAATAAAGATTGATTGGTAGTTCAAATTTTAAATCAAGAATCTAGACTAGTCAAAAGATCCTAGTCCTATCTAGATTCAAATTTCTTTTAAACCTTTTCGAATTTAAATAAGATTCACTTATTTGAATAAATATTTTCCACAAACATTATCCATATTAATTAATATAAATCAATGGAATATTTCAAATTTTCTTTCCTCACAAAAACCGTGCACCTCTTTTAATTAGGAAAGAAAAATTCATGAAATAATCTCTATTATTTAAATCAATTAATAATTTAATGTTAGGAATATATTTGAATAATTTTGAAACAAAATTTTTTTCTCTCCATTCAATTAAAAACCGTGCACCTCTTTTAATTAGGAGAGAAAATTTTTGTTTTCCAAAATTAAATAATTCAAACACAATCTTATTTCTAAAATTCAAATTAACCAATCACATGTTGACAAATCATCTGTCAACAAATTTCACTTGTCCAATCCTTTTTGGATTGCATGTTAGATAGTACTATGTCTTAATAGACATTATTAAATTCTATTTAAATTTACCGATCTCATTATGAACAAATCCCGAGACGCTATATGGAACTATATGAGCTAATAGAGGGACCTGATGGAAATATGTAAACAGACTCCTATAATTGTGAAAAATTAATCCCAGATTAATTATTCATCAATTATCAACTTCAAAACTATTTCACTAAAAGTTTGAAGCTGAACTCCTGTTTACATACCGTATTACGAAAGCTCTCTAACATAGTGCTTCTTGCATGATTTATTCATCGCTTGCTTAATCCCTATATGTTATCCATGATTGAATTAAGGACTTTTCCCATTTTGCCTTTTTAATCATTTTAACTTAAAGTTCCATTATTCTCTATTGAAAGAATTACCAATTGTAAAACCATACAATTGGTAAACCACCAGAGAACACAAAGTAAACCGATGGCTAAGATCTTGTTATATTATCTTTCAACCCCCGAATAATGCCTTTAAGTAGATAACATTTACTATCGTTAAGATAGCTATGGATTCCATATCTATGAATCTTGATTTCTCCATCCATAAGTTATGCACCCAAAACACAAGTATATTGACCATGAATTAACAGTGTCTCACCTATAGTGCATTAAAGTACATAAGTCATGGATACGAATTCAAGTAATCATTTCAGGATTAAGATTAATACAGGATGATAATGAAAGCGTCATTGATTCTTATAAATGGAATTATTAAACCGAAGCAATTCACACTTTAGGTCCAGTCCAATTTCATACCTCAATACTGGTATACATTAAAGTTTCTACTCGGAACCTATCCGATGGTCAAGACAAACCATCCCTCCAAGGAAGTAGACAACCTTTACAATCTTATCATGAATAAGATCCCCAAATCTTATTCCATCGATTGCGAACTATTTATTTAGACTGTTATCAAATTACCACGTCTTCTATGTATACCCCGTATACATATGGTAATCCGATATATTACCGACAACCAAGGAGTATTTTATATTTGCTCAAAATAACCATACAATCAACAAATGAAAGTAAATAGGACACAACTTATTAAACATGAATAACCTCCTCTTATTAATATCAAAATATCATATTTACAGAAAATCCCTAATATTGATTTTCTATCTTTAGGGCACATTTCGATCCCAACACACCTTACGTAGGCCGTTAACATACTTACTTTACTTAGAAACTTGCTCTTATCTTATGTAAAAACACGAAAATATTTTTTTTTTCGAAACTTACTTTAAATCCCAATTTAACATCAAACTCATATATATGTACTTGATCAAGGCAAGTACTAAGTTTTTTTTAAAACCATCTTGACATATTTACAAAATATACTAATTACTAGATATTAGTACCATCAAATTATCATAACATAATACCGAAATTTATATATATATATATATTTTTCAAAATACGTGGCGGTGTCCAACCCAGAGTTTTACAGTCCATTATGCCCTCTTACACCGTCTTCCATCACACATTACTAGTAGGTTACTTACCTACAGCATAAACATAAGTCATGAGTTTTCGCCTAACAAGTACAACTTTTCTTCCTCAAAATATTTCCAATAGACGAATACATGAACCAATTATGCTTTTTTTATGCTTTCTTAGTGTAATAACCAACCTTTTTACAAATTTACGATTTTCTTTTTAAGGAATCAAAGTTTGTACTATGTATGTTTATGTGAAATGCCTGAACTGATTTATCAGAATATATTTGAGTTCTTGTAATATTATAAGACTCAATAATAGTTTACTTAGACAAGTATGAGGACTTTTGATGAAAGAGGCAGAATTAGGGTTTATGATTTTATTCCGGTCAACGTTTGACCAGGATGTTCTAAGATATGATTAACACGGTACTGCAGTATAATAAGCAGTATGGAAATTATACTGTGAAAAGCCGTCATTACAAATGAAGAAGCGAGAATAAGGTACGGGACTACTTTAGAAAAATCAAGCACAATATTTAGAGTAATAAGGACTAAGTGGCTTCAAGTCCTAAAAAACAACCTACACGCAATCTAGTTAAGTGCAGATAAATTCTGGACAGCAGTCCAGTACAACTATACTGTTATTAGTTGAAAACAATATTTGTAATATCTGCACTCGTATGAAAATGGACTACATTTAAGAGGAAAGGCCAAACGGAGCCCTAATGGGAGGACACCTCATCATGGATAAATATGTGAATTTTTTGATTTTTGAAAATTTGGAAAGAAATAGGTGGATGATGATGAAGGATTTCCTTGGCCTACAAGGACCCTATCATGGCCGGCCACCTCAATGGTGCAATGAACAAATATTTTGCTTTTGGGGACCAATATGCAATTGTAGAAATAAAAAATATTCTAGGAAATTCAAGAATTTTCACCTATAAATATGTGAGGTGGGGTTGCATGTGGACCATTTATTGTACCTCAAAAATTCTAGTTCATCCTCAACTCTCCCTCATACCCTTAGGAACCAAAAAAAAAAAAAGAGAGAGAGAAGAGGAAGTGGCCGGTTGTGTGTGTGAGTGAAGTGAGGAAGAAATTTTCTCAATCTAAAGTGTAGATTCACCCTTCAAGATCTAGAGGTAATCCTTCTAATTCCCTAAGCATTCTATTAAGTTTTGATCAAGAATTTAAATGTATTTCAAGCTTGGATGTAAGAGCATAAGCTCACCCTTTTATTTTTCATGCAATAGTTTTATGTTCTTGGTATGTGCTTGATTTAGGTTTAGATGGTCTTGATTAATAGGTTTAAGCATGCCTTTGATTTTATGCCTTAGAAAGTATGTGGAATTTTTGTATGCCTATCTTGTGTTTGTGATATGTCCCCATATGCTTAAGAAGAAGTATTGTATGAATGATGATGATGGTATTGATGTATGATAAATGAAGGGTTAAAACTAACCTAAAAACCCTAATTTGGTAAGACAAGTAAGGATTACCTATTTGAGTTTTAAGTAAGATAATCAAGTGTATGGATGATAAGAATGTACGTAATGTGCTACATGAATTGATCTAGGCTCACGGTTGCGACCGTTTGAGGTAGGGTGTGCGAATATTTACGTAAAAACCAATCGAAAACAAAACTGTCAATTTTCGGATCAAATGGGACTGTGATCTGGAAACGTAAGTTTGAGGCCTTTAGAAGCCGAATCTGGACAAAGTCAAAACTGCAAAGTTGTAGAAAATGGAAAATCTTAGGGGGCAAGAAAAACAATTTTTAAAAATAAGGCCTCAGAAGCCTTTGTTTTTATCAAAATCCGAGACTGGCCTGTACAGTCAGTGTACACGGCCAGAATTTTTCAAAGGAAGAAACAAGCAAGTTAAATGCAGATTCAGGTTTTTGACAAAAAATAAAAGTTGTAGATTTTGATGAGATCTACAACTTTCATGCAGAAAACTTTTTCAAATTCAAAACAGATTTTAAAGAAAAACCGGATTTCCAAAACTTTACAGGGTACAGGAAATTCTTGCACAGGATTTTCAAAACAGTGCATGAACATGCAATTCTTGCACATGCACTAACAACCAAATTTACGGGATTGTCTTCAAAAATGGTTTTCCGAATTTTACAATTTTACTATCTTTGTTTAAAAAATTAATTACAGTTTTACAAAAACAGTTTGAAAAGGGTTAAAATTTTATCAAACAAGGTTTTGTGAAGGAAAGAAAGAAAGAAATAAATAAATTAGGCCAAGTTATATGGTAACAATAGTAAGACATATAGTAATCAGAAAGGTTACCAAAATATATTGGGCCAAGTTATTTGAAAAGTTACTTATAGTAACCAAATGGGATACTAATTTTATATGTTAGGCTTTGGATCCAAGGTTACTTATAGTAACCAAATGGGATTCCACTGAACATGTTGGGTTTGTGTCTAGGATTATTTATGGATGTTGGATTAGATACCAACATTGAATGTTATGGTTTATAGTAAGATATGATGATTCTTATTTTACGTCCTTTTTGGAAACAGAAAGGTAACCTGTTATTGGGACCTGTCGGAACAAAAAACCCAGAATCTAGCATAACCTGTAAGTACAACTCCGCCTACAGCATAGGCAAATTGTTTTACTACTTGCATGTTTTCAAAGCTCATGCATTTATGTATGTGATGCATATGATTTATGCTTTATTTTGTGGTATCATGAAGCATGCTCATTAATGATAATTCATATGGTAAGAAAATGTTTTCAAGAAAATGTTTTCAAGTATGATGTTAAGCAAGTTTTCTCGTGTCGTACCGTCCTGCATTAGGACAGGTTTGGTCCATGGTTTGAGTTGGACTGAGTTGGCCGCCCCAACCACTCCATGGCTGCGCGCCACGGTACGTATACTTATGTTATGTAAGGGCCCAAAAATATGCTAACCCAAGAAAGCATAATGAAAGCATAATTGATTAATGCATTGTTTTATTATGAAATGTTTTGCGGGTTAATAGTTGTACTTGCTGGGCGAAAGCTCATGATTTACGTTTATGCTGTAGGTAAACAGCCTAATGGCAATATTTGATGCAAGACGGTGGAGCATGGTAGGACTAACTGTGAAACTATGGGATGGAGACCGCTACGCGTTTTGTAATAAAATATTTGTGTTTGTTATTGAATACAATCTAGTATATGTTAAATAAGTTCAAAAACTTAAATACTCAATTAAGTACGTGTATATATATATATGTCTATATGTATATGTAAGTACATGGTCAAGTTCGATTTTAAGTTGATTTAAAAAAAAAATTTTTCCTTATTTCCGCTTGTTAAGTAATTATGTAAGTTAAGTATGGTAACGGCCTACGTAAGGCGGGTCGTTACAGAGTTGGTATCAGAGCGGGTTCCTGCATTCCGGTTTCACAGTCTGCCTTCCAGCGCCACAGTCATTGTAAGTTAAAAATATTTTTTTTGTGCATGTATACATATTATGTAAGTATAATATGGTAGATTGTATGATATAGATTTGAGGCAAATAGACGAGGACCGTGATGCTGCATTGGTGTTTTATAGGATGCAACCCCTGATCTTTGATGGGACTCACAGAACGGTGTCGTTAGCAGGATGGCTCTATGATATGGAGTCGATATTTCGAATATGTCATACAGAAGCACGACTCCAAATTTTGTTAGCCAGTCCGTGCCTAACGGGGGATGCTCGGTTATGGTGGATAACCCTAGGGGAACCGGCTATACCAGGAGGATCATGGGTGGATTTTCGTGCCCTAATTATCGCACGTTATGGGCCTTTACCGGATGAGGAGGCCAACATGCCCTATCGCGGCCCGGAGATATACAATGACATGTACCTAAGGCGATATCTTAGTTATGTCGCAGATTGGCATGCATATTCGAATGAGTCCATGGGCCATTACTGCCGAAGATTTCAGGACGCAATGTTGCCCTATATCTCTCGAGACATAGGTAGCCCGGAGTTGCAGGCATTGCCTCTCCTCAGGGAAGGGTTACCACCTGAAGTCCGACAATTTGTTCCGACGCCGATGATGGGGGTGACATTGGAGAGCATGATAGATGCTATTATGGAGGCTGAGATAATAGCACATATGTTACAGGTAGCTACCCCAGAGGATGACTATCTACTTGTGCCAGTCGACGATGCCGGCGTTGGGGAGCCACTATTTCAGGGAGGTCCGATTCTGCCAGAAGACCCTGTTCCAGCCGTACCACTTCATGAGATTCCTCCACAGGAGGCGAAGGTCGGTGCAGATAATGATGATATGGACCCTGCTGATGTTTCGGTCGACCCAGGGGAAAACCCTGAAGATCCTCCAGTAATCATCATCGCGAGTGGCGATGAGGAAGATATCAAGGAAGAGCAAGAAGAATGGGAGGAACAGGAGGAAGACCCTGAGGAGATCTTATTTGATGATGGTGATTGGGATGTAGACTCTGATGTTTTCTCCGACGTCACGATAGAGTAGTTAGTCTAAATCCCAGTTCTGACCCTTTTACCCCTTTTTGACCTTAGGATTATATATATATGTATGATGGTAAAGTGGTAGACACTTCCATCTCATTTTGACCATGTGTATTTATAGTAAGTATAATGTGTATAGGACATGTACATATCACTACTGAAACATGATGTACTTTTGTAAATGTACAAAAGGATAAGTCCAAATATGGAATGTATATAATGATGTTATGATATCATGATCAAGCATTATTTATGACAATTATATGATAAAGTTACGATATGATATGATGAAATCACGATGGATTTCTACATGATGTTTTACAATATGATTAAATACGATATGGAATGATCTGATATGATAAGATATGAATGGAAGAAGGGATATTCGAAGTATAACAATATCTTTCTTGTGACTAAATAGGAATTAAAAGATAGTACGTCCATGCACACGAGTAAACCAAATCCCGCAAGAGCCTGATCTTGCGAATATAGTAGCTACTTTACAACGGAAATTGCTAGAACAGCAACAGGAAACAAATCGGCTTTGTGAACAGATAACTCGTTTGAATCAGATACCCCGTGCTAAAGAAGTTCCACCACAAGATAACCCTTTACCCCCAGTAGCGCCCTAGGTACCGGAGGTTCGTCAAGGGGTTCCACGGAATTTCGAAGTCCTATTAGCAACCGTGGGGATACAAGTGAACCCACCCTTAGTTCGGGAGGACCTGTTGTACGAGCGGTTTAGGCGAATGAAGGCGCCTGAGTTTGAGGGACCCACGGACCCGATAGAAGTCGACAACTGGTTAATTGACATCCAAGTGATTTTGGATTTTATGGGACTTACGGAGCAGGAAAAGGTTCTTTGTGCTTCCTTTGCACTTAAGAAGGATGCACGACATTGGTGGATGACAGTCCAAATGCACAGAGATGTTGCGATTATGAGTTAGCCAGATTTTGTAGCTCAGTTTAGAACGATGTACTACAACAGGGAAATCCTTGCGGCTCAACAAGATGAGTTCAATAGTTTGAAACAGGGGTCGATGACAGTACTGGAAGCTGTTAAGAAATTTGAACAGCTAGCCCGCCTATGCCCAGAACTTGTACCGAATGAAACAGAGAAAGTAAGAAGAATGATGAAGATGTTTCGGACGGACATTGCCAAGCAAGTTAGTGCAGGAAGCGGCCCTCCAACCCTTGTAGCTAACTGTATAAGTCGGGCTATAAGAGCTGAGTACTGGATTAACCAGGATAAGGAGGCGAGGGCTCAGATATTTAGAGCCAAGAAAGAAGAAAAAGCTGTGTTGAAATAGTTACAGTCCAGACAGAACCAGGAATTGTACTCGAAGGGTCAGACCAGTAATTCTGTCCAAAATTCCAAATAGTTTGGTAAGAATAAAAGAAAAGGGAATGTTACCGGCCAAGGTCAACAGAGGAACTACCCTCAAAAGAAGAGCAACCGTGGGGATGAGGGTAATAACAATGACTATCCAGTGTGTGCTAAATGTGGAAAGAAGCACCTGGGAGTGTGTAGATTGGGGACGAACGCCTGCTACCTTTGTGGCAAGGAAGGCCACTATGCGAGGAATTGCACCTTAAATAGCCAGAACCAGAACCCTCAGTACCCGAATAGAAATGCAAGCAGTCACTTACATGCGGTGCAAGCAAAGATTGAAGGCCCTTCGATCACACAAGGAAGACTAGAGGCTCTGAACCCCAAGCCAGGATTTATGCCTACACAAAGGGGGATGCTGAAGCTGGGACTTCTCACGTGGTAACAGGTCAGATTTCTATCGCCACATATGATGCAGTTGCCCTATTTGATTATGGTGCCACCCATTCTTTTGTATCGATGGAGTTTGCCCAGAAATTAGGAAGAGGTGTTGATAATCTAAAGCAACCCTTCAGAACCTCCCTTCCGTCAGGAGAAATTTTGTTGTCCGACTTTTGGATGCAAAATGTTCCAGTAGTCATTTGTGGTAGAGAACTATATGAAGACCTCATTGCGATTAAGCTTCAAGATTATGATGTTATTCTAGGAATGGACTTCCTAGGTAAGTACAACGCTAAGATTGATTATTGAAAGCGTTGTGTTATGTTTAGTCCTTTTGGTGAGGAGGAATTCAATTTCTACGGTCAGTCCCGAAATTCCTCAACCAAGTTAGTATCAGCAATGAAGGCATGAAAAATGTTGGTTAATGGATGCCAATGATACTTAGCTAACATGGTAGACAAAGAGCAAAAGATGGAGTTAAAGCCGGAAGATGTTCCTATTATCAGGGAATATGTGGATGTCTTTCCAAAAGACTTACCAGGACTTCCTCCCGAGCGGGAAATTTCTTTTGAGATAGAATTGTTGCCTGGAGCTATACCAAGATCAAAAGCGCCTTACCGTATGGCCCCAGCCGAACTTAGGGAACTCCAAGTGCAGTTGCAATTACTATTGTACAAAGGATTTATTCGACAAAGTCATTCCCCATGGGGAGCACCGGTACTATTCGTCAAAAAGAAAGATGGATCGTTGCGAATGTGCATCGACTATCGTG
This sequence comes from Ficus hirta, assembly GCA_038430175.1. NCBI lineage: Eukaryota > Viridiplantae > Streptophyta > Magnoliopsida > Rosales > Moraceae > Ficus > Ficus hirta. The sequence continues at coordinate 16,484,876 of CM076585.1, read as the reverse complement.
AGCTGAATACGATTACGATTAAGAATAAGTATCCTCTCCATAGAATTGATGATCTTTTTGATCAACTCAGGGGAACAGTAGTATTCTCGAAGGTTGACTTGCGATCGGGATACCATCAACTCAGAATTAAAGAGGGGGATATTTCTAAGTCGTCTTTTCGAACATGTTATGGGCATTATGAGTTTCTTGTCATGCCATTTGGATTAACCAATGCACCAGCTGCTTTTATGGATCTTATGAACCGAGTGTTCAAAGAGTACCTAGATAAGTTTGTTATCGTTTTCATCGACGATATTTTAATCTACTCAAGGTCCAGGAAGGAACATGAGCAGCACCTCAGGATGGTTTTGGAGACGTGAAGACAGAATCAGCTCTATGCCAAGTTCACAAAATGTGAATTTTGACTGGAAAAAGTTCATTTCTTGGGTCATGTGGTTTTAAAGGAAGGAATTTCCATTGATCCTGCTAAAGTAGAGGCGGTCAGTAAGTAGCCAGGGCACAAAATCGTTACGGAAATACGAAGCTTTCTTGGTTTAGCCGGATACTACCAACGTTTCGTTGAAGGATTCTCCAAGATTATTGTACCACTTACAGCCCTTACTCGAAAAGGAAAGAAATTTGAGTGGACGCAGAAGTGTAAAGAAAACTTTCAAGAGCTCAAGAGGAAGCTTACTAGCGCACCGGTATTAATAATTCCTGACGTGGACGCAGGAAATTTCGTAATTTACAGTGACGCTTCTAAAACCGGACTAGGGGCTGTCCCAATGCAAAAAGGAAAGGTGGTCACCTATGCCTCACGACAACTGAAGGATCATGAAAGGAATTATCCGACGCATGATTTAGAGCTCGCGGCGGTGGTTTTCGCACTAAAGATCTAGAGACACTATTTGTATGGGAATAGATGTGAGATCTATACAGATCATCAAAGTCTCAAATATATCTTCACCCAAAAGGAGCTCAATATGAGGCAGCGTAAATGGTTGGAACTAGTAAAAGATTACGATTGTGAAATTCTTTACCACCCTCGAAAAACAAACAAAGTAGCAAATGCTCTAAGTAGGAAGTCATCCGGTATACTGATGTTTCTTGGAACGCTGCCTAAGCCACTTGAAAAAGAAATTTCTGATTTCAATATGGAGATGATAACTGGGAGATTGTCTGCTCTGACTCTCCAGTCCAATCTCCTAGAATCTATTAAGCTCCATCAAGGGAAAGACCCCTTTCTACTCAAGGCGCAACTTTTCCTGGAAGAAAAGAATAAAGAATTCAAAGCCTCAATGGATGGGATAATTTATTTCAAAGGAAGGATTTTTGTCCCTAACTTTGAATTTCTTAAGAAACAAATCATGTCTGAAGCGCATGAGATGCCATACTCGGTACATCCCGGAGCTTCTAAGATGTACAAGGACCTCAGAGAAAACTATTGGTGGCCAAACATGAAGAATGAAATTGCTGACTTTGTATCAAAATGTCTAATTTGTCAGAAAGTTAAGACTGAACACCGGCAACCTGGTGGAGATCCTTAGAAAATCGAGCTTCCGGAATAGAAATGGGAACAAACTACTATGGATTTTGTAGTTGGATTACCCAGGACCGCAAGTGGGAATGACATGATTTGGGTGATTGTTGATAGATTAACCAAATCAGCCCACTTCATTGCTATTAAGGCTATCTTTTCAGTAGAAAAACTGGCTGAAATTTACGTATCCTAGATTATTAGTGTAATGACCAAAATTTTTCGGACTCATGATTTTCTTGTAGATAAGAAATCTAAGTTCGTACTATGTGTTTATGTGTTATTTTATGAGAATTATGAATATCAATATAAAATTCATAATTTTATCAGTATAGAGTTGAGTTCTCGATAAATTAGCTACGAGACTCTATAATAGGCCTTTTAAGGAAAAAGGCATGACGAAATTTCATGAATTCATGTTGGTCAAAGTTTGACCGAAAAAGTCAAAGTTGACCAGAGAAGTCAAATATAAGACGGTACTGTAATACGATAAGCAGTATGGGAATTATACTGCAAAAACCGTCTTTACGGACAAGATAGTATAATTAAGATTTAAAACCACCATAGAAAAGTCAAGCACCTAAAATAGGGTATTAAGGGCCAAATAGCTTTAAATAAAAAAAAAACTTTTATACAGTCCAACTATACGCAGATAAATTTTGGACTGCAGTTCAGTATAACAGTACTAAATTATACTGTGTATTAGTAAACACAATATTGGAAATATCTGTGTTAGTTTAAAAATGGACTGCATATTAAGGAACAAGCCAAACGAGGCCTTATGATGACATCACCCAAGTTTGGAATTATGACATCATTTTTGGATTAAAAGAAAAATGGTGGAAAGGAATCAAAATTTTTGCCACCTTGCACCCAAAATGGCCGGCCACTTGGAGGGCATTTTAGCAAAATTTTGTGCAATTATTTTTGCTTCAAGGGTTTTTAAGCAAATTTTGGATTAAAAATAAATCCAAAATTAAAATAATTTTCACCTATAAATACCAGGGGGGGGGGGGCGGATTTTTAGTCAAAAAATTGTGAAAACAAGCCAAACTCTTGCAAATTTTCCTCTCACACTCTCCCTCTCAAAAACCGAACCCAAGAAAGAAAGCCAAGAAAAAAAAAATAGAAACCCTAGAGCAAGCTAGTAGGGTGGTCGGATTTTGTTAGGACACCAAGCCAAAGGTTGATTTTTTTAGTACCCCATTAGGGCTAGAAGGCCGGTTGTGGGGGGAGGAGAAAAAGGAAAGAAAAAGTAAGGAAAGGAAGGTCCAAGGGTGACCGGATTTGTGGTGAAAACAAGCAAAGAGTGGCTAAATTTTTGGAACCCATTGGAGGAGAAAACCGGTTGTGGTGGAAGCCAAGGGAAAAGGGAAAAAGTTTTGGGATCCAAGCTTGAGAACCCAATCCCAAACCCTAGAGGTAAACCCTCAAACCCTACGCTTTTAAATTAAGCTTCAATTTGGGAAATTTAAGTGTATTTCAAGCATTGGATGTAAGAGCATAAGCTCAATTTAATTTTCATACCTTAATTTAGAATTTTTAGGTTGGTGCTTGAATTTATGGTTTAGGTGGTTTTATTTACCAAGTATGCATGATTTTATGCTTTGGTTGCATGAAACTAGGGTTTACATGATTGAAGTATGATTTAGTTATATGTCCCCAAGTATGTTTAAGTTTGTGCTTGATTATGCATGCTAAGTGTTTGATGTGATGATTGTTGATGTATGATTATGGGATGATGATATGGAACGTTAGAAACTGCTGCATGACTGATATTAAGCTCCCGCTGTGGACGGTTGAGGTAGTGTGCGCGTATTAGGACGTAAAACCAAGATAAGAATAAAACTGCCAGTTTTCGGGAAAAATGATTTTGAGACCCTTAGAGGCCGAATTAGGTAAAACGTAAAACGTGGAAGTTGTAGAGAGGGATTTTCCTAGGGGGCTCCATGGACATTTTTCCAAAATAAGGCTCCAACGGCCTCGGTTTTGATAAAAATCCGAGCCTGACCGTGCCCAGGATTTATGCACGGCCAGGTGAGTTCAACAGAAAATAAGAGCATGTTAGATTCCGAACTGGGTTTTCTATTAAACACAAAAGTTGTAGGGTTTTTTGAAAGCTAAAACTTTCATGAAGACAACTTTTTCTAATTCAAACCAGATTTTTTAATAGAAATAGATTTCTAAGAACTGTGCAGGAAACAGGAAATTCCTGCGCAGGATTTTCTAAAACAATACAGGAAAACTGTATTTTTGCACCAACACCAATGTTTTGACTAGGAAAACTGTTCCAATGGCAGTTTTCAGCCCTTAATGATTTTATAAAGTCCCACTTTGAAAACCACGAATTTGTAAGTTAAACAAAAGATTTTTGGCCCAATTTTCCAAATTGGATTTTAAAAGCCAAAGTTTAGTAACAAGACAATAACGGATAGTAACCGGGAAGGATACCCGAGTTACTAGGCTTGGCCTAAAAGCTCAAATTTGACCCATAGAATGTTGACTTTGGTTGACTAAGTTTGACCACCTCAAAGGTTACCCTATGTAACCAAATAAGTTATCATGTGTATAATTATGGGACATATAACTAAGATTGTGTATGAATGTTGGATAGGTCACCAACATTTTATAGGATCCTTATCCTATGTGCTTTTTAATAGCAGGAAGTAACCTGCAGTTGCAACCTGAATCGGAGCAACGAAACCCAAGATATAGCATAACAGGCAAGTACAGACCTCACCTACAGTATGGAAAGTAGTAAATACTATTTTCAAGTATACATACTATGTTATGCTATGTTATGCTATGATATGTGATGCCATACTATGATGTGCTAAGTTATGTTATGACCTGTTATGCCATGAGAAGTTATGCCAAGTCATGCTATGTTAAGTATGTTAAGTCATGCCATGATAAGCTATGATAAGCCAAGATATACCATGATTTATGGTTATGCCATGTCTGTGTCACATGTGCACCATGACTAATGAGATCATAACTAAAGATTCTTAGTTTTGGAATATACAAGACTAAGACTAAACCAAGTCAAGCAAGGTGTCGTACCACCCTTTTGTGATCGAGGAGGATACATGTTCAAGATAAGTTATGATTATTGACCTCTCGTTGATACGTGAGGGTCAAGTTTATGATTCCCAGAACTGTTAGGGCCTTGCAAACCCTAACTTTGTCTAGAGGCTGCGCGCTTTTGGTACGAACACTATAGGCCCACATGTTAAGACAAGATAATAAGTTCAAGATTAAGTCCATAATGAAGCATAAGACATATAAATCGATCATAAATGGTTCATGCATAAATTACATGATGATTGACATATTTTTAAAAGGTTTGAAATGTTTTGTGAGATATGTTTGTACTTGCTGGGTGAAATCTCATTTGTATATTTCATACTGTAGGTAAAAAGCCTGCAGCCTAGCTGATGGGTCACGCAGAGGATGCGGCGAATGAAGGGCGGTGTGGGATACCACTACGCAAAATTTTCCGCAACTACTTTTGAGTTAATATGTATATATCTCAAAAGTAAATTATGTTATGCAGTGTGTATGAAGTTTGAAGACCTGAGAATGTATTTTCAGTATAGTATGTATGCAAGACAAGTTTTTCTCTACAAGATAATCTATGCATATATGTTTAAAAAAAAATATTATTCTCAAATTTTCAAGTAAGATAAGTACAAGTATGTATGGTGTCGACCCGGCTTGGGAAGTCGGGGCGTCACAATTAGGCTGCATGGAGTGCCAAAATCTATCATTTCAGATCGTCATGGGCATTTTACCTCTCGATTTTAGAAGAGTGTTCACACTGCTATGGGATCAAAATTGAAATTATGTACAACTTTTCACCCCCAGACTGATGGACAATCGGAACGAACTATCCAAATACTGGAAGATATACTGAGGTCATGCGTTTTGGATTTCAAAGGAAGCTGGGATCAAAAGCTACCTTTGATCGAATTTTCTTATAATAACAGTTATAACGCCTCAGTTGGTATGGCTCCATTTGAAGCGTTATATGGAAGGAAATGTCGATCTCCCATTCATTGGCAAGAAGTTGGATAGAAGCAGCTTCAAACTATGGATTTCATCAGAAAAACCTCAGACGATATCAAGATGATCAAACAGAGACTCGACGTAGCTTTTAGTCGACAGAAAAGTTATGCCGATAAACGTCGAAGGCCCTTGGAATTCCAAGTTGGAGATTCTGTTTTCATTAAGATTGCTCCTATGAAGGGAATAATGAGGTTTGGTAAAAAGGGAAAGCTGAGTCCAGGATATACAGGACCATTTGAAATCCTTGAGAGGATTGAAAAAATAGCCTACAAGCTTGCTTTGCCTCCAGAATTAGCTTCTGTACATGACGTTTTCCACGTCTCGATGCTGAAAAAGTATATACCGGATCATTCCCATGTGCTAAGTCAAGAACCAATTGAAGTCCAAACTGATTTGACGTACGAAGAAAAGCCAATCTGGATTCTGGATCGGGAAGAAAAGTTCTTAAGAAACAAAACCATTCCTATGGTTAAAGTGTTATGGCGGAACCACAATATTGAAGAAGCAACGTGGGAACTAGAAGAGGAAATGAGAAAGAGCTATCCCAACTTATTTTAATTTTCGGGGGCGAAATTTTTTTTAAGGGGGGTAGATTGTAATAACCAATCTTTTTACAAATTTACGATTTCCTTTTTAAGGAATCAAAGTTTGTACTATGTATGTTTATGTGAAATGCCTGATCTGATTTATCAGAATATATTTGAGTTCTTGCAATACTATAAGACTCAATAATAGTTTACTTAGACAAGTATGAGGCCTTTTGATGAAAGAGGCAGAATTAGGGTTTATGATTTTATTCCGGATTTTGACCAGGATGATCTAAGATATGATTAAGACGGTACTGCAGTATAATAAGCAATATGGAAATTATACTGTGAAAAACCGTCGTTACGGATGAAGAAGCGAGAATAAGGTACGGGACTACTTTAAAAAAATCAAGCACAATATTTAGAGCAATAAGGACTAAATGGCTTCAAGTCCTAAGAAAAAACCTACACGCAGTCCAGTTAAGTGTAGATAAATTCTGGACTACAGTCCAGTATAACTGTACTGTTATTAGTTAAAAACAGTATTTATAATATCTACACTAGTATGAAAATGGACTACATTCAGGAGGAAAGGCCAAACAGAGCCCTAATGGGAGGACACCTCATCGTGGATAAATATGTGAATTTTTTGATTTTTGAAAATTTGAAAAGAAATAGGAGGATGATGATGAAGGATTTGTAACGCCCTGACTTCCCACACCGGGTCGTCACCGTACATACTTAACTTAAAACTCAGTCTTAAATACCTAACCTTACAGCAAATTTCAGAAAACTTTTTTTTTTTCTTTAAACTTTAAACTTGAATTTAAACTCATACTTAAACTTGACTTGTACTTATTCTCATACATACTTATATGTACTCACTCGAGTACCGAGCTTTCATACTTTATCGAAAGCAATCATATTTAAATCGTGGACCAAACCCGACCTAATACGGGTCGATACAATACGAGGCAACTTGTTGCCGTATTACATAAAACTCTTCCTTATTAATATCATATCGTTATCATAACATAACATAACTTAAACACACTTTCCAAACGCATTTTACAAAACATAATTTCAAAACCTGTGGCGGTGTCCATCCCACATTTCACAGTTCGCAGCACCAGCCCTCCACAGTCATGCATCATGTATTGCCGGTAGGTTGCTTACCTACAGCATGAACGTAAGTAATGAGCTTATGCTCAATAAGCACAACATTCAATCAGCAAACATTTTAATAAATAATGCATGAACCGATTATGTTCTCTTATGAATCATTTATACTTTTGTATATTAACTTGGTTTGGGTCCCCAACATAGCATATTCGTGTGTGCACATACCGTGGCACATAGCCATAGAGTGGTTGGGGTGGCCAGTTCAATCCAAGTCAAACCATGAAACAGAACGTTTAACATGGAACCATGAAATAGATCGTTTAACATGGAGCCATGAAATAGATCGTTTAACATGGTGCGGTTAGGGCAGCCAATCCAATCCAACATCAAACCATGGGCCAAACCATTTAAACCCACCCCTTGAGGCAAGTCGGTATGACAACAGCAAACGTGCTTGTCCTAACTTACTTCATGAAAACTTGTTTTTAATAACATGCAGTGTATTACATACTTGTCATCATTAATCATACTTAAGAACTTAAATCTTAAATGTTCCTTACTTGAAAACTTAACCTTGTTCATACCATGGGATTTATTATTAGTGAACATGCTTTCATGATGTCGCAAATATAAAACGTAAAACATCATATTGTACAACATCGTAACATAAAACATCATAGCGTACCATATCATAACATAAATCATCATAACGTAAAACATCATAGCGTACCATATCATAACATAAATCATCATAATGTAAACATCGTATCGTAGCATACTTCATCATAACATACCATAACATACTGCATCGTATCATATACATCATAACATACAAATTAGGTAAATCAATTCATGATTTCTTAAAAACACATCATGCAACAAAACATGTTGTCCATGCTGTAGGCGGAGTTGTACTTACCTCTCGTCCTACACTCTTGGTCTATCGTTCCAACGAGGCACGATAACACGTCATATTCCTGTTTCAAACAGGACGTAAGATATGGATCGTCCTATCTTATCATAAATCATAATATTTAAATGTTGGTATTCTAACCAACATTCATGAGTAACCATAGTTATATGTACCCCACATATCTACACATGATCAGTTTATAAACTGTTTTTAATAAAACTGTTTAAGTTTGGAAAGTTTACTGAAAACAGTCCATAATTCCATTTATCAGTACATGTGCAGGAATTTCCTGCTTTTGTACTGTTTTATGAAAATCTGGTGCAAGAATTTCTTGTTTCTTGCACAGTTTTTAAGATCTAATTTTATCTCAATAATTTGTTTAGAATTTGAAAAACTTTTCTTCATGAAAGTTGTAGATCTTGAAAAACCCTACAACTTTTGTGTTTTGGTCAAAACCCAGTTCTGTCATTAACTTAGTCATATTTGAGGTTGAAACCTGCTGGCCGTGCACCCTGCTACCACACTGGGTCTGGGCAGACCAGGCTCGGTTTTTCATGACAACGAAGGCCTTTGGAGCCTTATTTTTGAAAACGGTCTTTGCTAACATCTAGGATTTTCAATTTCCTACAACTTTGCAGTTTTGAGTTTTTCCCAATTCGGCCTCTAAAGGCCTCAAAATTGCATTTCTAGAATACTGCCCAGTCTTGACCCGAGACTGGCAGTTTTGGTTTCGATTGATTCTTACGTAAAATTATGCGCACACTATCTCGAACGGTTCAAACCGTGAGCCTACATCAAGCATGCAGCGTATTACATAACATTTTCATGTTCATACATTCATTCCTTACCCATGAAATTATCATGCAACCCATTTGGTGATTTTCACCAACTAGGGTTTTTAGGGTTGTCTTGAACCCTAAAATCAACATACAATCATAATTTACATACTCATTATTTCATCCTCATTCTTGAGCATGTGGGGACATACAACAAACACTTAATGGTCATACATACAACCCGCGTAATCGTGCATAATAACATAAATCAAAACCACCCAATAACCTAATCAAGCACAAGTTTAAAAATCTAAATTAGGACATAAGAATAAAATGAGCTTATACACGTAAAAGCTTGCTCAAACTTAATTGAGAGGCTTAGGGTTTTGAGAGGTTTACCTCTAGGCTTGGAAAGGATTCTCACCCTTGAATCCACACAATTTTTTTTTTCTTGCTTTCTTCCTCACAAAATCCGGCCACTCAATTTTTCTCTCTTGGCTCGGCTTCTAGGGAGGTTTTGAAGAAAATTGGGCAGAGTTTTGGTGTGTTTTGTGCTGTCAAAAATCGCCCCCCAGCAGCCCTATTTATAGGTGAAAATTACAAATTTTCACAAATTATTTTTTATTTCCAAAATTGCATATTAGTCCTTGAAGCAAAAATATTTGCTAAAGAACCCCTACATGTGGTGGCCGGCCATTGCTTGTCTTGGAGCCCAAGTTTTGCTTATGATGACATCATGTGCTTACCTCATGCTTACATCATCATATTTTCCAAAATTACACTTTTGCCCCTAAAGACAAAATATTTGCAATTTGACCTTCCAAGTGGCATGTTGGCCGGCCATCACCTTGTTCTCCAAGCAAATGATGACATCACCTTGATGACATCATCTTGCTTACATCACCTATTTTTTCAAAAATTACATTTTAACCCCTAAGGATGAAATATTTGCAATTTCACCCCCCTTAGGTGGCCGGCCATTATGGTGCTAGGTGGCAAGGATTTCTTTCCACAATTTCCTTAAATCAAAATGATGTCATAATTTTTTGGTGAGGTGATGTCACCATTTAGGCCTTGTTTGGCTTTTTCTTAATATGCAGTCCAATTTCAAGCTTAACACAGATATTTCCAATATTGTTTTTACTTAATATACAGTATTATTGCACTAATTGCAGTCCAAAATTTATCTGTGTAAAATTAGACTGTATAAATTTTTTCTTATTTTTTAAAAGCCCTTTTTGTCCTTTATTTCTAACTCGGTGTGCTTGATTTTTCTACGGTGATTTTAAATCCTATTCATGCAATCGTAACCGTAAAGACGGTTTTCACAGTATATTTTCCATACTGCTCATCATAATATTACATAGTCAAGCCTTTGACCATTCTTGGTCAACCTTTGACTTTCTTGGTCAACTTTGACTTTCTTGGTCAAACTTTGACCAACATGAAATTATGAAATTTCACTATGTCTTTTTCCTAGAAACGCTTTATGCTCGACTAAGTAATCTATTATTGAGTCTCGTAGCCAGTTAATCAAGAACTCAAACTTATACTGATATTTAACTCATATCATGAGCTTCATATCGTCATATATGATTCAATCTTAAATTTTTCCTTGTCTCAAAGGAAATCATAAGCCATAAAAATTTCGGGTATTACATTCTACCCTCCTTAAAAGATTTTCGTCCTCGAAAATTCGAATAATCCTAAGTGGCTTTTCTTCAATCCACTATCAATCCTTAACAAGTTACTATGGATTGAATAACTTGCTCATGTTCCCATTTTAATACCTTAATGGGATCATGTCTTTTATATAGAACCATTGTAACGCCCCGACTTCCCACGCCGGGTCGTCACCTTACTTACATACTGAACTTAAACTTGCGGAAAATTTGGGAGAAATTTTTTTTTTCTTTTAAACTTTATTTTAAAACTTTCAACTTGAACTTCATCCTCAAACTCATACTTACTGATAGGTACTTACTCGAGTACCAAACTTTCAAACCCTCCTTGAAGACCATCGAAATCAAATTGTAGACCAAACCCGACTTAATACGGATTGGTACAACAAGAGGCAACTTGCTTGCCATACATACATAAACTTTGTCATTCATACTTAAAACATCATGAAAATATGAAAACCCTTTTTCATTACAACATATTTTATAGAGTATATTTTTTTTAAAATCCGTGGCAGTGTCCATCCCACATTTCACAGTCCGCAGCACCAGTCTTCCACAGTATTGCATCAGAGATTGCTGACAGGTTGCTTACCTACAGCATAGACTTAAGACGTGAGCTTTCGCTCAGCAAGTACAACTGTTACATCCGCAACGCAAAACACATATCATTATGCATGAACCAATTATGACCTCTTATGAATCAAATATGGATTCATAACTTAGCTTAGTTCTATTCCTTTACTTATCATGTGTGCTCGTACCGTGGTACATAGCCAAGGAATGGTTGAAGGCGGCAGTCCGTTTTAACTCAAACCATGAAACACAAAGTTTAACATGGAGTAGTTTAGGTAGCCATCCAATCCAACTCAAACCATGAACCATACCATTTAAACCCGCCTTTGTGGCAAGTCGGTACGACACAACATCTTACTTGTCTTGTTCTTACCAGGTGGTTTAACATTAGTGAACATCCTTCATGATGTCACAATATTACAACATATAACATAACATAACCTCATTCATAACATATCATACCATAGTATCACATGCCATAACATATCATAACATTACACGCCATAACATATCATCACATGCCATAACATACCATCACATTAGGCAAGTAACAACAAAGGGCCTATGTTGTAGGCGGAGTTGTACTTACCTCTCTTGTTATGTCCTGTGCAATGCTGCTCCTGCTCTGAGTACAGCTGCAGGTTCCCTCCTGCTTGTTGAAGGACATAGGTGAGGTTCTAATTAGTATTGTGGAATGTTGGTGATCTAACCAACATGCCTACATAATCCTAGTTGTATGTCCCTGATACTAGATGTCTTACTGGGTTACAAATAGTAACCCTATTATTTTAAAAAAAACAACCCAATATGGATTAATCTTTAAGAGGTTACGTTGGATACCCTCATGTGCTAAACCTTTATACATACCGTTAGGGTTAGGTTACCTTCCTAACCTTGTTACCTCAATTAACCCTATATCTTAGCCCAATTTATTAATCTTGGTATCCTTTAGGGTTATCTTGACTAACCCTTAAGGTTAATTGTAGTCAAACTCTTGGTCAACCAAAGTCAACTTTTGGTCAACTAAGGTCAACCCTATACGGGTCAAACTTGAGCTTTAGGCTTTGGCCCAGTAACTCGGATATCACTTCCGGTTATTACCCGTAATCATCTTGCTTACCCAAATTGGTTAAAAAATCCATTTTCCATTTCTTTGGAAACTTGGGTAAATTAACCTAAAAAAAAATCTTTTACTTAACCCATAAAATTCATATTTTTGAAATGGGTTTTTGTAAAATCATTTAGGACTGGAAACTGCCTTTGGAACAGTTTTCCTAGTCAAAACAGTGGTTTTGGGGAAAGATACAATTTTTCCGAACTGTTTTTAGAAAATCCTGTGCAGGAATTTCCTGTTCCCTGCACAGTCTTTATAAAACCGTGTCAGTTTAAAGATCCATTCCGAGTTTGAAAAAGTTTTCTTCATGAAAGTTGTAGCTCTCGAAAAATCCTAAAACTTTCGTGTTTTGAGAAAAATCCATTTCTGCTTGTATTCTTGTCAGTTTTAATTTGAAACTGACTGGTCGTGTAAACTAGGTCTGGGCAGACTAGTCTCGGATTTTTATAGAAACGGAGGCCATTGGAGCCTAATTTTGAGAAACCGTTCTTGTTGTCCCCTAGGAAAAACTCTTCCGAACAACTTTCGTGTTTTACGTTTCACCCCGTTCGGCTTCTAAAAGCCTTAAATTTCCACTTTCCCGAAACTGGCCAGTTTGGAATCCGAATTGGCAGTTTCGGTTGTTAAGTCCGGTTTACGTCCTATTTCACGCAAACTACCTCAACCGAACACGCGGGAGCCTAGATAGCAAGCATGCAGCGTATTCTATCATCCCACATGAACAATCATGCAGCTCGAACGGGTCCATGCAAACCAAACCCAAAAAGCTCTAATCCTAGGTTTGCAAGGTTCTAACTTTTGCATCTCATTCAAACAAGCATCAATCATTCACCCTTAAGCTAGCAGCCAAACATGCACTGCCTAGGGCAGATTGGGGACATATAATAAACTAGTATTTAGTATGCAAATTAAGAAAATTAAAGCAAGCATGCACATAAAAATCAAACCACCCCTAATTCTAGATCAAGCACAACCCTAGATTCCTAACTTTGGGCACAAAATAAATTGAGCTTATGCTCTTACAATTTCAACTTGAAATACATGTAAATTTCAAATTGAATGCTTAATTGAAAGAGATTAAGGTCTAGAATGGTTTACCTTGATTTATTGAAGAAATTGAGGCTAGGGTTTGGTCACAAAAATTTTCCTCCTAGAACACCACCCAAGGCCGGTTTTGTTGCACCAATTGGCACCAAAATTGGCTGATTCTTGGTGGCTGCTTGCACCTAAGCTAAGCACTCTTAAATCCAAATTTTCTCACTGACTCACCCCCCTTGGCAGCCGGCTGTTGGCCCCAGAATTGGGCACAAAAACTGCCAAAATTTTTTGCTTGAACTTGCTAGGGGAAACCGAAGACTACAATCATCAAAACCCCTAAGTTTCTCAATTTTTTTCTTCACTCAATCACCCACTTGAGATTGCAGATTTTTTGGAGAGGGAAAATGGGCAGAATTTGGCTGCTTTTTCTGAATTTTTATCAGCCAAAACTGATCCCCCCATGAGCCTATTTATAGGTGAAAAAATGGGACCTTTTTGCAAAAATTTTTGTTCAACTTTTGCTCATAAATCCATAGAGCAAAATTAATTCTATTTTGACCCCCCCTCCCCCACATGGCCGGCCATCCATGGTGCAAGGTGGCTAGGTGTGATTTGTTTCCACCATTTATGATGTCATAATTCAAAAATGGGATGATGTCATAATTCCAAACTTGGGTGATGTCATCATAAGGCCTTGTTTGGCTTTTTCCTTAATGTAGTCCATTTTAAATCCAACACAGATATTTCTAATACTGTGTTCACTAATACACAGTACAATTCAGTACTGTTTTTCTTGACTGCAGTCCAAAATTTATCTGTGTATTTTTGGACTGTAAAAATTTTTTCTTATTTCTTCAAACCTTTTTGCCCTTGATATCCAACTTAGTGTGCTTGATTTTTCTAGGGTGGTCTCTTAGTTTATTCCAGCTATCTTGTCCAAAAGATAATTTTCACAGTATCTTTCTCATACTGCTTATCCCATTACTTATAGTCATACCTTTGACTTTTTGGTCAACTTTGACTTTCTTGGTCAAACTTTGACCAACATGGAATCATGAAATTTTATCACGCCATTTTCCTTAAAATGCCTTATACTAGGCTCAGTAATCCATCGTTGAGTCTCGTAGCTAATTAACCGAGAACTCAAACTTATACCGATATTCTATTCCAAACATGATCTAGACTTAAGTTTTCCTCATTCAAAGGAAATCTAGAGTCATCAAAATTCGGGTTATTACAACCATAATCTTATTTTCATATTCTCATAATTCATACCTTCATATCCTTATACTTTCATGCTTACTATCATACTTATCATGCTTTCATACTTTCATACTTATCATACATACTTTCATGCTAGCATACATACTTTCATACATACTTTCTTACTTATCATACTTTCCTTTCATACTGCATACTTTCCTTTCGTATTGCATACTTTCCTTTCATACTGCATACTTTCCTTTCGTACTGCATCATAAGAACTATATACGTAAAAAGCTGAGCAAGTATATCATATGACTTGCTATATTTTAAATAACATATCATATCATATAACTTTTTCGTACTTGAAAAGTATATCGTATAATTTTTCCATACTTGGAAAATATATCGTATCATATAGCTTTTCCTTACTTGGAAAACATATCGTATCCTATATTCAATAGTTTCTTTCTTGAAACTTGATCCTATGCTACTAGAACCCTTTGCTTTTCTTAATGGCCCCCATCTTGGAACTCGTTCCTTTCTCAGAACTCATCCCTCAAGGATTTGGCCTAAGGCCCCTATCTTGGAACTTGCTTCCTCAAGGATTCGGCCTTTCATAATGGCTCATAACTTGGAACCTTTATGCTTATGACAGCCCCTATCTTGGAATTTCTTCCTCAAGGATTCGGCCGTCTTACTTAACATGAAGGGTTCTATTAACATGAGATCATAGTTTGAGCATCTCTTATAAAAATATTATCTTTGAAACTTTTCAAAGTTAATAATGGAAAACCATAATAATTAGTATATATGAAAATATACTCTGTTTTCATAACATAATATCGTTCGAGTGACGCATTGAAAGGTATACTTAAAACATCCAACTACTTCCTGGATAGTAGAAGCTTCTCTTGTTGCTTCTCACATTTCCTTTATAGCGTAAGTGCACAATCATAGCCTTTAGCAATATCTAAAACTTTCCATCATTGCGTAATTTCAATTATTAAGGGATCATATCCTTAATTTCTCCGTCAAACTTATAGCCATCATCGTAGTCTACTAAATTCTTGTTGACAACTTCCAACTCATTGTTTGTGCATCGCCTTGATACTACCACTGAGTCAAGGTACTACCAAACATTTTGTCATATCTACTATTACTCTTAAGGAAGCATAAGTTTCACAAACATGAAACTTAAATTCTATAGTATCAATCTTATTCCTTACCAGGAAAAATTTCTGATTATCACCATACGAAGGTGGGGTAATAGGCTATCTAATCTCAAAGCCTATTCATTTCTTATTGCTACTCGAGCAATTATCGTTGCAACTCAACCGCTACAGTTGCAAGATTATGCTTTTACAGAATTTGGTTCGGTCGTACGCGCGGCGAACCATCTTCTAATTCTAGTTCCTAATATTTCTAATACCTATTCTTTTATTGATATCTTATCATTTCATAAAACATCGTAACTTATCGTATCATGCTAGAGATTCATCACGATCTCATCTTATCATATCGTAAGCTTAGCTTATTCACCACGCTTCCACTGTGCGACTCTGATTTACTGGCAATAAAAGCCCATAGACTCATTCGGATAGGCATGCCCAGCTGCAACATAGCTGACGTACCGTCTCATGTACATATCTTAGTACATCTCCTTATCGTGCAACCACTCCTTGAGTTCTTTTGTTGATGCGTAGCTCCTCCTCCATTCCTTGGAATGCCAATGGAGCCTCGCGATCCTCTTTAATCCAACCCGGGTTTAACGCCAGGTTTATGTCATTATAATAATCTTATAACTATACATAACACAAAGTAAGAAAACAAACTTACAAAACTGTGGCGTCGGCGGTAGAACTGTGAAATAGGATGGCAGGAACTCCGCTCTGATACCAAACTGTAACGCCCTGACTTCCCACACCGGGTCGTCACCGTACATACTTAACTTAAAACTCAGTCTTAAATACCTAACCTTACAGCAAATTTCAGAAAACTTTTTTTTTTCTTTAAACTTTAAACTTGATTTTAAACTCATACTTAAACTTGACTTGTACTTATTCTCATACATACTTATATGTACTCACTCGAGTACCGAGCTTTCATACTTTATCGAAAGCAATCATATTTAAATCGTGGACCAAACTCGACCTAATGCGGGTCGATATAATACGAGGCAACTTGTTGCCGTATTACATAAAACTCTTCCTTATTAATATCATCTCGTTATCATAACATAACATAACTTAAACACATTTTCCAAACGCATTTTACAAAACATAATTTCAAAACCCGTGGCGGTGTCCATCCCACATTTCACAGTTCGCAGCACCAGCCCTCCACAGTCATGCATCATGTATTGCCGGTAGGTTGCTTACCTACAGCATGAACGTAAGTAATGAGCTTATGCTCAGTAAGCACAACATTCAATCCGCAAACATTTTAATAAATAATGCATGAACCGATTATGTTCTCTTATGAATCATTTATACTTTTGTATATTAACTTGGTTTGGGTCCCCAACATAGCATATTCGTGTGTGCACATACCGTGGCACATAGCCATAGAGTGGTTGGGGTGGCCAGTTCAATCCAAGTCAAACCATGAAACAGAACGTTTAACATGGAACCATGAAACAGATCGTTTAACATGGAGCCATGAAATAGATCGTTTAACATGGTGCGGTTAGGGCAGCCAATCCAATCCAACATCAAACCATGGGCCAAACCATTTAAACCCGCCCCTTGAGGCAAGTCGGTATGACAACAGCAAACGTGCTTGTCCTAACTTATTTCATGAAAACTTGTTTTTAATAACATGCAGTGTATTACATACTTGTCATCATTAATCATACTTAAGAACTTAAATCTTAAATGTTCCTTACTTGAAAACTTAACCTTGTTCATACCATGGGATTTATTATTAGTGAACATGCTTTCATGATGTCACAAATATAAAACGTAAAACATCATATTGTACAACATCGTAACATAAAACATCATAGCGTACCATATCATAACATAAATCATCATAACGTAAAACATCATAGCGTACCATATCATAACATAAATCATCATAATGTAAACATCGTATCGTAGCATACTTCATCATAACATACCATAACATACTGCATCGTATCATATACATCATAACATACAAATTATGTAAAACAATTCATGATTTCTTAAAAACACATCATGCAACAAAACATGTTGTCCATGCTGTAGGCGGAGTTGTACTTACCTCTCGTCCTACACTCTTGGTCTATCGTTCCAACGAGGCACGATAACACGTCATATTCCTGTTTCAAACAGGACGTAAGATATGGATCGTCCTATCTTATCATAAATCATAATATTTAAATGTTGGTATTCTAACCAACATTCATGAGTAACCATAGTTATATGTCCCCCACATATCTACACATGATCAGTTTATAAACTGTTTTTAATAAAACTGTTTAAGTTTGGAAAGTTTACTGAAAACAGTCCATAATTCCATTTATCAGTACATGTGCAGGAATTTCCTGCTTTTGTACTGTTTTATGAAAATCCGGTGCAAGAATTTCTTGTTTCTTGCACAGTTTTTAAGATCTAATTTTATCTCAATAATCTGTTTAGAATTTGAAAAACTTTTCTTCATGAAAGTTGTAGAGCTTGAAAAACCCTACAACTTTTGTGTTTTGGTCAAAACCCAGTTCTGTCATTAACTTAGTCATATTTGAGGTTGAAACCTGCTAGCCGTGCACCCTGCTACCACACTGGGTCTGGGCAGACCAGGCTCGGTTTTTCATGACAACGAAGGCCTTTGGAGCTTTATTTTTGAAAACGGTCTATGCTAACCCCTAGAATTTTCAATTTCCTACAACTTTGCAATTTTGAGTTTTTCCCAATTCGGCCTCTAAAGGCCTCAAAATGGCATTTCTAGAATACTGCCCAGTCTTGACCCGAGACTGGCAGTTTTGGTTTCGATTGATTCTTACGTAAAATTATGCGCACACTATCTCGAACGGTTCAAACCGTGAGCCTACATCAAGCATACAGCGTATTACATAACATTTTCATGTTCATACATTCATTCCTTACCCATGAAATTATCATGCAACCCATTTGGTGATTTTCACCAACTAGGGTTTTTAGGGTTGTCTTGAACCCTAAAATCAACATACAATCATAATTTACATACTCATTATTTCATCCTCATTCTTGAGCATGTGGGGACATACAACAAACACTTAATGGTCATACATACAACCCGCGTAATCGTGCATAATAACATAAATCAAAACCACCCAATAACCTAATCAAGCACAAGTTTAAAAATCTAAATTAGGACATAAGAATAAAATGAGCTTATACACGTAAAAGCTTGCTCAAACTTAATTGAGAGGCTTAGGGTTTTGAGAGGTTTACCTCTAGGCTTGGAAAGGATTCTCACCCTTGAATCCACACAATTTTTTTTTTCTTGCTTTCTTCCTCACAAAATCCGGCCACTCAATTTTTCTCTCTTGGCTCGGCTTCTAGGGAGGTTTTGAAGAAAATTGGGCAGAGTTTTGGTGTGTTTTGTGCTGCCAAAAACCGCCCCCCAGCAGCCCTATTTATAGGTGAAAATTACAAATTTTCACAAATTATTTTTTATTTCCAAAATTGCATATTAGTCCTTGAAGCAAAAATATTTGCTAAAGAACCCCTACATGTGGTGGCCGGCCATTGCTTGTCTTGGAGCCCAAGTTTTGCTTATGATGACATCATGTGCTTACCTCATGCTTACATCATCATATTTTCCAAAATTACACTTTTGCCCCTAAAGACAAAATATTTACAATTTGACCTTCCAAGTGGCATGTTGGCCGGCCATTACCTTGTTCTCCAAGCAAATGATGACATCACCTTGATGACATCATCTTGCTTACATCACCTATTTTTTCAAAAATTACATTTTAACCCCTAAGGATAAAATATTTGCAATTTCACCCCCCTTAGGTGGCCGGCCATTATGGTGCTAGGTGGCAAGGATTTCTTTCCACAATTTCCTTAAATCAAAATGATGTCATAATTTTTTGGTGAGGTGATGTCACCATTTAGGCCTTGTTTGGCTTTTTCTTAATATGCAGTCCAATTTCAAGCTTAACACAGATATTTCCAATATTGTTTTTACTTAATATACAGTATTGTTGCACTAATTACAGTCCAAAATTTATCTGTGTAAAATTAGACTGTATAAAATTTTTCTTATTTTTTAAAAGCCCTTTTTGTCCTTTATTTCTAACTCGGTGTACTTGATTTTTCTACGGTGGTTTTAAATCCTATTCATGCAATCGTAACCGTAAAGATTGTTTTCGCAGTATATTTTCCATACTGCTCATCATAATATTACATAGTCAAGCCTTTGACCATTCTTGGTCAACCTTTGACCATTCTTGGTCAACCTTTGACTTTCTTGGTCAACTTTGACTTTCTTGGTCAAACTTTGACCAACATGAAATTATGAAATTTCACTATGCCTTTTTCCTAGAAACGTTTTATGCTCGACTAAGTAATCTATTATTGAGTCTCGTAGCCAGTTAATCGAGAACTCAAACTTATACTGATATTTAACTCATATCATGAGCTTCATATCGTCATATATGATTCAATCTTAAATTTTTCCTTGTCTCAAAGGAAATCATAAGCCTTAAAAATTTCGGGTATTACAGGATTTCCTTGGCCTACAAGGACCCCTTCATGGCCGGCCACCCCAATGGAGCAATGAACAAATATTTTGCTTTTGGGGACCAATATGTAATTTTAGAAATAAAAATAATTCTAGGAAATTCAAGAATTTTCACCTATAAATAGGTGAGGTGGGGTTGCATGTGGACCATTTAGTTGCACCTCAAAAATTCTAGTTCATCCTAAACTCTCCCTCTCACCCTTAGGAACCAAAAAAAAAAGAGAGAGAGAGAGAAGAGGAAGTGGCCGGTTGTGTGTATGAAGGAAGTGAGGAAGAAATTTTCTCAATCTAAAGTGTAGATCCACCCTTCAAGATCTAGAGGTAATCCTTCTAATTCCCTAAGCATTCTATTAAGTTTTGATCAAGAATTTAAATGTATTTCAAGCTTGGATGTAAGAGCATAAGCTCACCCTTTTATTTTTCATATAATAGTTTTATGTTCTTGGTATGTGCTTGATTTAGGTTTAGATGGTCTTGATTGATAGGTTTAAGCATGCCTTTGATTTTAAGCCTTAGAAAGTATGTGGAATTTTTATATGCCTATCTTGTGTTTGTGATATGTCCCCACATGCTTAAGAAGAAGTATTGTATGAATGACGATGATGGTATTGATGTACGATAAATAAAGGGTTAAAACTAACCTAAAAACCCTAATTTGGTAAGACGAGTAAGGATTACCTATTTAGGTTTTAAGTAAGATAATCAAGTGTATGGATGATAAGAATATACGTAACGCGCTGTGTGAATTGATGTAGGCTCACGGTTGTGACCGTTTGAGGTAGGGTGTGCGAATTGTTACGTAAAAACCAATCGAAAACAAAACTGTCAATTTTCGGATCAAATGGGACTGTGATCTGGAAACGTAATTTTAGGCCTTTAGAAGCCGAATATGGACAAAGTCAAAACTGCAAGGTTGTAGGAAATGGAAAATTCTATGGGGCATTATAGACAGTTTTTAAAAATAAGACTCCAAAGGCCTCTATTTTTATCAAAATCCGAGATTGGCCTGTACAGTCAGTGTACACGGCCATAATTTTTCAAAGGAAAAAACAAGCAAGTTAAATGTAGATTCAGGTTTTTGACAAGAAACAAAAGTTGTAGATTTCGATGAGATCTACAACTTTTATAAGAAAACTTTTTCAAATTTAAAACAGATTTTAAAGAAAAATCGGATTTCCAAAACTGTGTTAGGTATAGGAAATTCCTGTACAGGATTTTCAAAACAGTGCATGAACATACAATTCCTGCACATGCACTAACAACCAAATTTACGGAACTGTTTTCAAAAACGGTTTTCAGAATTTTACAGTTTTACTATCTTTGTTTAAAAAATTAATTACAGTTTTATAAAAACAGTTTGAAAGGGTTAAAATTTTATCAAACAAGGTTTTGTGAAGGAAAGAAATAAATAAATAAATAAATTAGACCAAGTTATATGGTAACAATAGTAAGACATATAGTAATCAGAAAGGTTACCAAAATATATTGGGCTAAGTTATTTGAAAGGTTACTTATAGTAACCAAATGGGATACTAATTTTATATGTTAGGCTTTGGATCCAAGGTTACTTATAGTAACCAAATGGGATACCACTGAACATGTTGGGCTTGTGTCTAGGGTTACTTATGGATGTTGGATTGGATACCAACATTGAATGTTATGGTTTATAGTAAGATAGGATGATTCTTATCTTACGTCCTTTTTGGAAACAGGAACGTAACATGTTGTTGTGACCTGTCGGAACAACAAACCTAGAATCTAGCATAACCTGTAAGTACAACTCCGCCTATAGCATAGGAAAATTGTTTTACTGCTTGCATGTTTTCAAAGCTCATGCATTTATGTATGTGATGCATATGATTTATGCTTTATTCTGTGGCATCATGAAGCATGTTCATTAATGATAATTCATATGGTAAGAATAAGATGAAGTTCCAAGTAAGAAACTGTTTTCGAGAAAATGTTTTCAAGTATGATGTTAAGCAAGTTTTCCCGTGTCGTACCGACCTGCACTAGGACAGGTTTAGTCCATGGTTTGAGTTGGACTGGACTGGCCGCCTCAACCACTCCACGGCTGCGCGCCATGGTACGAACACTTATATTATGTAAGGGCCCAAAAATATGCTAACCTGAAAAAGCATAATAAAAGCATAATTGGTTCATGCATTGTTTTATTATGAAATATTTTACGGGTTAATAGTTGTACTTGCTGGGCGAAAAATTATAACTTACATTTATGCTGTAGGTAAGCAGCCTAATGGCAATATTTGATGCAACATGGTGGAACATGGCTGGACTAACTTAAATACTCAATTAAGTACGTATATATATATATATATATATATGTCTATATGTATATGTAAGTACATGGTCAAGTTCGATTTCAAGTTGATTTAAAAAAAATATATTCCTTATTTCCGCTTGTTAAATAATTATGTAAGTTAAGTATGGCAACGGCCTACGTAAGGCGGGTCGTTACACTTAGGTTAGCATATTTTTGAGCCCTTACATAACATAAGTGTACGTACCGTGGCGCGCAGCCATGGAGTGGTTAGGGCGGCCAGTCCAATCCAACTCAAGTCATTGACCAAACCCGCTCTCGTGGCAGGTCGGTATGACACGAGAAAACTTGCTTAACAACATACTTGAAAACTGTTCTTAAAGATAGTTTCTTACTTGAAACTTGATCTTATTCTTTCCATGTGATTTATCATTAGTGACCATGCTTACATGATGCCACAATAATAAAACATAAATCATATACATCATATACATTAATGCATGAGCTTTGAAAAATATGCAAAGCAGTAAAACATTTTACCTATGTTGTAGGCGAAGTTGTACTTACAAGTTGTCCTACGTTCTTGGTCTATTGTTCAATGAGGCACAACAACAGGTTACACTCCTGTTAACATAAACCATGACATACTTAATTGGTACCCAATCTGATTACTCTTGGTAATCATGGATACAAACTTTATTATAATAAGTTGGTATTCTAACCGGTTACCTTTAGTCATATAATTGTTACCATATCCAAAGTGACTTGGGCTTACTATTTCACTTTCTTGGATCCTAGTTTGGTCTCCAAACTAGTTACTATCTGCCATAAAATTGTTACATATATTTTTAAGTAACTTTGGCCCATCTTACCCTTTTTGCTTAAAATACCTTGTTTTCTTGAAAAATATATAGACTTCATAAATCAAGTATTATCTTGATTTATTTCTTAAAATTGCCTTTTAAAAATTCTTGTGAACTTTCCAATGGATTAAAATCCCTTT
Organism: Ficus hirta; assembly: GCA_038430175.1. Classification (NCBI taxonomy): domain Eukaryota; kingdom Viridiplantae; phylum Streptophyta; class Magnoliopsida; order Rosales; family Moraceae; genus Ficus; species Ficus hirta. Next base: position 16,461,345 of record CM076585.1, on the reverse strand, counting down.
AAAACTGTTTTTCGTAAAACTATAGTTTCATTGTAAAAGAAGTTGTAAAACTATAAAACTGTAAAACTTTGAAAACTACCTTTTAATTTGGTTGAAAGTTTGTGTGCAGGAATTTCCTATACCCTGCACAGTTTTGAAAATCTTGTGCAGGAATTTCTTATCCCCCGTACAGTTTTGAAAATCTAATTTTATCTTTAAATTGGTTTAGAATTTGAAAAAGTTTTCTCATAAAAGTTGTAGATCTCATCGAAACCTACAACTTTAATTTTTGGTCCAAAACCTAAATCTGCATTTAACTTACTCGTTTTTCATTTCGAAAAGATTCTGGCCGTATACACTGTCTGTACTGACCAGCCTCAGATTTTGATAAAAACAGAGGCCCTTGGAGCCTTATTTTCAAAAACTGTCCGTAGTGCCCCTTAGGGTTTTCCATTTTCTAGAACTTTACAGTTTTGAATTTTTTCATATTCGGCCTCAAAGGGGCTCAAACTCAGGTTTTTCCATAAAACTGTCCAGTGAAATCCGAAAATTGGCAGTTTTGGATCTTGTTGGTTTTTGCTTAAAATTTCACACACACTACCTCAAACGGTCGAAACCGTGAGCCTACATCAACATGCAGCGCGTTGGATTCATTCATAATACTTAACCATACACTTACCTTCTTACTTAAAAAACACAATATGGATTAGCTTACCAAGTTGTGTTTTTTTAGGTTAATTTCTTAACCTACATATACATCATTAACATCATCTTCATCATTCATCATCATTTATCATCATACATAATACTTGGTAGGCATATGCAACCCTAGAACTCATTCTAGAGTATAAAAATTAAATTCATGCTTAGGGCTAGCATTCAAGATATCCTAAGCATAAATCAACTATATAAAAACCATAACATAAAAAAAAGACATGAGCTTATGCTCTTACAATTCAAACTTAAAATACACATAAATCCTTAATAAAAAGCTTAATGAAATTCTTAGAGGGTTAAGAGGAATACCTCTAAAGTTTGGAAGGTTGTTCTAGGTCTTGGAATGAGAAAAACTTTGCTCTGCCACCATTAAACCACAACTGGCCACTTGTTCTATCTCTCTCTCTCTCTCTCTCTCTCTTTTTTTAAAAATTTTTCCTCTAAGGCTAGAGAGGAAAGTTGAAAGAGAACCAAAAATTTAGGGGTCCAACTAAATGGTTTTTCTTCTACACCCCCCTATTTATAGGTGAAAAATACTTAATTTATCACAATTATTTTTTTCTTAAAATTACATATTTGACCCTAAAAATAAAATATTTACCCTTTAGTCCCTTGAGGTGGCCGGCCAAGTGTTGCTTAATTCAATAAAAAATATTTTCATAATTATCCACTTTTCCATAACTATCAAAAATTTCCAAAATTGGATAATTATCTTTGATGAGGTGTCCTCCAATTAGGGTCATGTTTGGCACTCCCTCCTAATATGCAGTCCATTTCCTTAATAATTCAGATAATACCAATACTATTTTAACGAACAATAATACTGTGATACTGGACTGCAGTCCAGAATTCATATGTATTTAACTGGACTGCGTATGAATTTTTCTTAGGACTTGAAACTACTTAATTCTCCTTGCTCCAAATATTATTCCTGATTTTTCTAAAGTGATCCCCTTCCTTATTCTTCATTCTGTATCCGTAATGACGGTCAAACATAGTATAATTCCTATACTGTTTATTACACTGCAGTACCGTCCTATTCAAGTCATGAGTTATCCTGGTCATACATAGGCCATAATAAAGTCATAAATCATGATTCCGCTTTCTCGACAAAAGGCCTCATACTAACATTGAGTCTTATAACTTATAAGAACTCAAACATATTCTGACAAATTAGATCGTACACTTTATACAGACATACATAGTACAGACTTAGATTTCCTTGATATCAAAGCAAATCACGAGTCCGTCAAAAGTTGGTCATTACAATCTACCCCCCCTAAAAAGTTTCATCTCCGAAAATTAAAACAGGTCGGGATAGCTTTTCCTCATCTCATCTTCTCGTTCCCATGTTGCTTCTTCAATGTTGTGATTCCGTCACAAAATTTTGACCATGGGAATTATTCTATTCCTCAAGACCTTTTCTTTTCTTCTCGATCTAAAATCCGGACTGGCTTATCTTCGTATGTCAAATCTGTTTGAAGTTCAATGGGTTATTGTCTTAGAACATGGGAAGGATCAGATACATACTTCTTCAATATTGAGACATGAAAAATGTTATGTATAGAAGCTAATTCTGGTGGCAAGGCAAGCTTGTAGGCTACTTTTCCAATCCTTTCAAGGATTTCAAATGGTCCTATGTATCTCGGACTAAGCTTTTCTTTCTTACCAAACCTCATCACTCCCTTTATAGGAGTAATTTTTAAGAAAACAGAGTCTCCAATTTGAAATTCTAACGGTATTCGTCGTTTATCTTTTCTGTCGACTAAAAGCTATGTCGAGTCTCTGTTTTATCAACTTAATATCTTCCGAGGTTTTTCTAATGAAATCCGTGGTTTGGAGCTGCTTCTGCCCAACTTCTTGTCAATGAATAGGAGATCGGCATTTCCTTCCGTATAACGCTTCAAATGGAGCCATACCAATTGAGGCATGATAACTGTTGTTGTAAGAAAATTCGATCAAAGGTAGTTTCTGATCCCAGCTTCCTTTAAAATCCAGAGCACATGACCTCAGCATATCTTCCAGTGTTTGGATGGTTCTTTCCGATTGTCCATCGGTTAGGGAGTGAAAAGCTGTGCTAAACTTTAATTTCGACCCCATAGCGTTATGAACACTCATCCAAAATCGAGAGGTAAAACATCCATCGTGGTTAGAAATGATAGATTTTAGTAACCCATGTAGCCTAACAATCTGGGATACATAAATCTCCGCGAGCTTTTCTACCGAAAAGGTAGCCTCGATAGCCAAATCGTATCATTCCCACTTGCGGTCGATATCAGAGTTACGGCGCAGCGGAAGTTTTAAAATTTTTATGCCGATTCAGAAAAGAAGCTCATAATGTATATAACAATAAATTAAATACATGATCAAACGTACCTTGTTTCTCGGATTCCGAAATTGCTAGAGCGTCGACCAACGTATCTTCTGTACTATTCTCGATTCCCCACGTCTCAGAGTTTGTGTGGGCACACATGCTATGAATCCAAGCGACCGGTAATTCTTCCGAAGTCTAGATCCCACTTTCTCAATCCCTATGTACTTCGTTGAGAATTCGATCCGGGTTCGTTTTTCAAAACTATAAAACAGGAACCAGTTAACCTTTTATGAAAAATATCTGGGCTTAACCTTCCTCACAGTTTTGATTCAATGAAAATTTCTCTCTTTTTCTCACACCCAAGAAGGACGAATTTTCTCAAGCACAAAAAACTAGTTTTTGGTTTTTTTTCTCTCTCCCAAAAAAAGTCCACCTATTTGAGTGTATGATGATAGTTGACTTTTTTCAAGAACCCCTAGCCTTTATATAATACTCCAATCCTTTGTCAAAAATATCTCCTACTTGAAAAATAATTAATAATTTTTTTTTGGATAATCTTTTCAACCAAAGGATCATTCAAATTTCGGACTAGGTTCTTTAAACCTTATGGACGGTTTTTTACTAGGTGAAGGCTCAAAAAATTCGTGCTCCACCTAATGTGGAGATTGATTGGTGGTTCAAATTTAAATCAAGAATCTAGACTAGTCAAAAAGTCCTAATCATATCTAGATTCAAACTCCTTTTAAACCATTTGAATTTAAATAAGATTTTCTTATTTGAATTTAAATAAATATTTTTCACAAACATTATCCATATTTAATTAATTTAAATAAATGGAATATTTTAGATTTCCTTTCCACAAAAAATAAAAAATAAAAAAAATTAGTGCACCATTCTTTAAGAAAAGAAAATCTATCAAATAAGCTTTATTATTTAAATCAATTAATAATTTAATGTTTCTAATATATTTAAACAATTTTGAAACAAAATCTTCTTCCCTCCATCCATTAAAAAACCATGCACTATTAATTAGGAGAGAAAAATTTTGTTTTCAAAAATTAAATAATTCAAACACAATCTTATTTCCAAAATTCAATTAACGAAAATAATTAGCAAATAATAATTTTATTTACAACCAATCATATGTTGACAAATCACATTATTTGTCTACATTAATTTTACATGTCCAATCCTTTTTCGGGACTGCATGTAAGAGAGTACAATGTCTCAATAGACAATTTTAAATTCCCATTTTATTTATCGATCTCATTTGGAACAAATCCCGAGACGTTTCATGGAACTATATGAGCTAGTAGAGGGACCCGATGGAAATATGTAAAAAGGCTTCTATAATTGTGAAAAATTAATCCCGGATTAATTATTCATCAATTATCAACTTCAGGACTATTACACTAAAAGTCTGAAACTGAACTCCCGTTTACATACCGTATTATGAAAGCTCTCTAAAGGAGTGCTTCTTCCATGATTTATTCATCGCTTGCTTAATCCCCATATGTTATCCATGATTGAATTAAGGACTTTTTCCGTTTTACCTTTTCAATCATTTTAAATTAAAGTTCCATTATTCTCCATTGAAAGAACAACCAATTGTAAAGCCATACAATCGGTAAACCATCAGAGAACACAAAGTAAACTGATGGCCAAGATCTTGTTATATTATTTTTCAATTCTTGAATAATGCCTTTAAGTAGATAACATGTACTATTGTTAAGATAGCTATGGATTCCGTATCTATAAATCTTGATTTCTCCATCCATAAGTCATACACCCAAAACACAAGTATATTGACCATCAATTATCAGTGTCTCACCTATAGTGGATCAAAGTGCATAAGTCATGGATGCGAACTCAAGTATTCATTTCAGGATTAAGATTAACGCAGGATGATAATCAAAGCGTTATTGATTCTTATAAATGGAATTATTAAACCGAATCAATTAATATCTTAGGTCCAGTCCAATGTCATACCTCAATACTGGTATACATTAAAGTTTCTACTCGGAATCTATCCGATGGTCAAGACAAACCATCCCTCCAAGGAAGTAGACAAACTTTACAATCTTATCATGAATAAGATCCCTAAATCTTATTCTATCGATTGCGGATCATTTATTTAGACTGTTATCAAATTACCACGTCTTCTATGTATACCCCGTATACATTTGGTAATCTGATATATTACCAACAGCCTAGGAGTATTTTATATTTGCTCAAAATAATCATACAATCAACAAATGAAAGTAAATAGGACACAACTTATTAAATATAAATAATCTCTTTTTATTAATATCAAAATGTCATATTTACAGAAAATCCCTAGAATTGATTTTCTATCCTTAGAGCACATATAGATCCCAACAGTCTTGGGCAATCCAACTACAAAATCCATCGTAGTTTGTTCCCATTTCCATTCTAGAAGTTCGATTGTCTGAAGTTCTCCTCCAGGTTACCGATGTTCAGCCTTAACTTGCTTCAAATATTATTCCTGATTATTCTAGAGTGATCTCATTCCTTATTCTTAACTCTGCATCCGCAATGACAGTCGGTCACAATATAATTTTCATACTGCTTATTATACTGCAGTACCATCTTATTCAAGTCATGGGTTATCCTGGTCATACATAAGCCAGAACAAAATCATAAATCAAGATTCTGCCCTTCTCAACAAAAGGCCTTACACTTAGCTTAATACACTATTCTTGAGTCTTATAACTTATAAAGACTCAAATATATTCTGATTAATCAAATCATGCATTTCACACAGACATACAGTACAGACTTAGATTTCCTTTGTATCAAATGAAATCACGAGTCTGTAAAAAGGTTGGTTATTACACTGCACCACAAATTATCACGGTTTTGAGGTCCTGTTTGGCCTGGCTTCCCACTTTCTAAAGTTGAACTCTTTTTTGCATTCCTGGTGGAGTTATTATTAACACCAGCCATCAATGCCTTGTGAGTCAAGCATTAGCTCCCTTTTGCTCTCCTCACTCCGGACTATTGCAACGACTTCATTGAAGCATGGAATTTCTTGCTTACCCAGGATTTGAATCCTCTCCTGATCAAATTCCGAATTAAGCCCCACCAGGAAATCATAAATCCTATCTTGCTCAATGAAATCCTTGAGCACTACTGCATCCTCAAGGCATTTAGTCTTTATCACCCTATAGTGGTCAAGCTCCTGCCATAGTGACTTTAATTGATTGGCATACTCGGTTACCGTTTTGCTCCCTTGCTTCACAGCTATTGTCTTCACTTTGACGTCATACAAGTGAGCAGCGTCCTTTGCTTTGGAGTAGGTCTGCTGGATTGTGTCCCAAATCTCCTTTGCAATAGACAAAAACATACATGTGTCGCTGATCTCCGAATTCATGGAGTTCCATAACCATGCCATGATCATGGAATCTTCCTCATCCCACACTCCAAGGGATCTTTTCTATTTGGTCCAGTCCCCATGATATGGCCGATTTTACCTTTGCCTTTCAAAATGGTGCGGACTAATTGGGACCACTGGAGATAATTCCTTCCATCGAGTCTATACGCTGCCTGAATGCTCTGTAATTCTCCTGGCTGTGGGGAACGAATTACCTTCTCCAATTGGGATTGGGCTGTACTAGTTGTCTCCATAACTCCTCCAGACATCGTCCACAAAAAAGAATTAGGCAATTAAGGCCTCTCCCGTGAAGCAGAAATCACCAGCAATGAAGGCTGGGAAAAGAAGAAGGCCAAAGGTTTCAATTTCCTGAAAGGAACGTAAAGCTCTGATACCATGACAGAGATTAAAAAAAAAAACTTCTCATCTCATATCTTTGAATAATGTACAAAGAGTGACTACATATACACGGTAACCCTAGCTAACAAAATCCCATAATTTATGGGAATCTTAACAAATCAGGAAACTACTTAGCCTATTATTAGGAAACTAACCAAGTTATAATACTTTCCTAATTTATACAATTGGACACGGTTTTCCCACAGGTAGAAATACTGAACATGATATATATTTATCTTATATCTATGTTATTAATATTCTATTCTTCTCAGAGCTATACGCCATGCAATACAAGAGCGCCTGCCCATTGTTGTTGTGATCAACAAGGTAAATGTTTTCACGTTTTTCTTTTTTTTCTAAATATTGGGTTTTCTGTTCTTATATTACTTATGACGCACCCTTTTGTTATTTCTTATCGTTCTCCTGGTATCTGATCTGTATTGACTCTTGTTTCATAGGTTGACAGGTTGATTACAGAACTTAAATTGCCCCCAAGGGATGCTTATTTTAAATTAAGGCATACTCTGGAAGTTATTAATAACCACATAACTGCGGCCTCATCTACTGCTGGTGATGTCCAGATTATTGATCCAGCTGCTGGAAATGTTTGCTTCGCTAGTGCTACTGCAGGATGGTCATTTACTTTAGAATCATTCGCGAAATTGTATGTGAAACTCCACGGAATCCCTTTTGATGCTGATAAGTTTGCTTCTCGTCTTTGGGGAGATGTGTATTATCATCCGGATGCGAGAGCTTTCAGGAAAAAACCTCCGCCAAGTGGAGGAGAAAGGTCGTTTGTCCAATTTGTGCTTGAACTCCTATACAAAATATATGGCCAGGTCATAGGAGAACATAAGAAGAGTGTGGAGGCAACTCTTGCAGATCTTGGTGTCACTCTTAGCAATGCAGCGTACAAATTGAATGTTAGACCTTTGCTGAGGCTTGCATGTAACTCGGTTTTTGGTTCGGCCTCGGGATTTACTGACATGCTGGTTCGCTGTATTCCTTCCCCCAAGGAAGCTGCAACTAGGAAGGTTGATCATACATATACCGGGCCAAAAGATGATCTCTAATATACAGGGCCATGAAAGATTGTGATCCTTCTGGCCCTCTAATGGTAAACGTTACGAAACTGTATCCCAAGTCCGATTGCAGCGTGTTTGATGCTTTTGGTAGGGTTTACAGTGGAAAGATTCAAACCGGACAGACCGTACGGGTATTGGGAGAAGGATATTCACCGGAGGATGAGGAGGACATGACAGTAAAAGAAGTGACAAAATTATGGGTATACCAAGCTCGAGATAGGATACCAATAGCCGAGGCTCCTCCTGGTACTTGGGTTCTCATTGAAGGAGTAGATGCTTCAATCATGAAAACTGCCACTCTCTGTAGTGAGTATTATGATGAGGATGAGTACATATTCTGGCCTCTTCAGTTCAATACTCTTTCGGCTGTGAAAACAGCTACAGAGCCTCTAAATCCCAAAGAGCTGCCAAAAATGGTTGATGGTCTTAGGAAAATCAGCAAGAGCTATCCTCTGGCCATCACTAAAGTCTAGGAATCTGGGGAACACACTATTTTGGGTACGGGAGAGCTCTACTTGGATTCTATCATGAAGGATTTGAGGGAGCTCTATCCAGAAGTAGAAGTCAAGGTATATATTTTCTCATTCCATCCTTATTTACTTTCTCACAATTCTATTTCCTTTATTTTGCAAAAGCTATTTTCCTGGCCAATTATTGCTCTTCCACTTATAAGCCTTCAAATCATGTAGGTTGCAGACCCTGCTGTTTCATTCTGTGAAACAGTGTGGAGTCGTCTTCAATGAAATGTTTTGCCGAAACACCCAACAAAAAGAATAAAATAACGATTGTAGGGAAACCTTCTGATCTCCACTTCACTGAGTTGCTCCTGAGATACGCACTATTCATTTTTGTGCGATCGGTTAAATACTCTTGCGTTTTTTAGATTGCGGTGCCACTGGAGAGAGGACTCGCAGAGGACATAGAGAATGGTGTTGTAAGCCTTGATTGGCCTCGGAAGGATATTGGTAACTTCTTCCAGACAAGATACGAATGGGATGTACTTGCTGCACGATCCATATGGGCATTTGGCCCTGATAACCAGGTAACATGTTTGTCTTTTTAAAAGGATAAATAAAATTACATATACAAGCATGTATGTAGTAAAGAAAATACGTCTGGTAATTTATAACTTTCTTACTCTGCTCGGAAAATTATTTTAATCATAGAGGTCGTAATGTGTAAGGCTAGCTTTTGTATCCATAGCTGTAATTGAAATATTTTTATTTCCAAATCTTGTTTTTCACCATGCGCTTCACAAATGCCACAAATCCAGGGGCCTAACATTCTATTACATGACACACTTTCAACTGAAGTTGACAAAGGCTTGCTGGATGCTGTTAAGGATTCTGTCGTCCAAGGGTAAAGAAAGTATTCTGTCTTTTTTCTTGTCCCTCTTTTCGTCGATCTAATTCATTACCTGATAATCGTGTAATTTTGGGCAGATTTCAGTGGGGTGCTCGTGAAGGACCGCTTTGTGATGAGCCCATCAGAAATGTCAAGTTCAAGATTGTTGAAGCAAAAATTGCACCCGAGCCGTTGCATCGTGGATCTGGTCAGATCATTCCCACAGCTCGTCGTGTGGCCTATTCATCTTTTCTTATGGCAACCCCAAGGCTTATGGAACCTGTTTATTATGTGGTGGTAAATGCTTGCGGTGTCTAATTGTCCAACCTAAGATTTTTGTTATAAAATTTTACCCGTCGGCTGCTTTCAATGCGAATAATGGAACCAATGTGGTAGTCAATGCGAAGCTTTGGCATGAAAGCTTGAGGAAAATGCTTGAGACATGAATATCATAACATTATTCGATGTGAGATTAATTTATGATGGCATCTTTTCAGATTCAAACGCCAATTGACTGTGTCTCTGCAATTTACACCGTCTTATCTCGAAGACGTGGACATGTTACAGCTGATGTTCCTCAACCGGGGACTCCAACTTATATTGTCAAGGTTGGTTGCTAAAAATTTAATAAGAGTTCAGATTAATGATGTTTCGTGTCATAGCTTTTGGCATGTTCCGGCCAAAAACATCTATTCTTATTCTTGTAAAAGTTTTTTAGTCTACTAATTTTGACGAATGTGTTGAGCTTAAGTTTCTTTGTTCTTCTTGAATTTTTTCCCTGTTGGATTCCAGGCATTCTTACCTGTAATAGAGTCATTTGGCTTTGAGACCGACCTAAGATACCATACCCAAGGACAAGGCTTTTGCCTCTCAGTTTTTGATCACTGGGCTATAGTTCCCGGGGATCCCCTCGACAAGAGTATCATTCTGCGGCCACTTGAACCTGCTCCTATTCAGCACCTTGCTCGTGAGTTTATGGCCAAGACACGTCGTAGAAAGGTATAATATTCCTCTCTATCTCCTTCACCATATTCTTGATAAAGGCAGACTCATGTATTTACCTCATATTAAGGATACTGCTACACTATTTTAAGTTGGCTTTCATGTACATACCAACATAGTCAAGTTTTTTTTTTTTTTTTTTTTAAGTACCTTCCAAGTTCGGCTTTGTATTGATTGAAGCATTTTCACTTTTTTAAGTTTTCAACAAAGTTGTAACAAACATGCTGTATTTGGTAATGAAATTGGCAGGGAATGAGCGAGGATGTGAGCATCAATAAATTTTTTGACGAGGCAATGATGGTTGAACTGGCTCAGCAAGCTGCTGATCTCCACCAGCAAATGATATGACAGTGTTTCGACACTTCGGTGCTTAGACTAAAACTGAGAGAGGAGTTTTGGAGCCTGGAAGTTGTTTTAATCTCTTTGTAACCGAGTCGGAAATAGTGCTAAGATTGTCGTTTTGACATGTACTTGCACAAGTTGTACACTTTTGTTATCTGCCCTGTAAGTTGTCGCCCAAAAGTAGAGTTTAAATAGTTGAAGAGTAATTTTAGCCGCTTGTTCTTTTAGAGTTTAGCTACTAGTCCCGGAGGAATATTGCTAATAATAAAAATCATAAAACTTTTTTTTTTTTACATTAATTTTTGGTTTGTTATAGTTTGTCCTAGTCATGGAGGAATATTGCTAATAATATTTTTAATTCTCTCTCTTTAGTTACTGTTTCTTCTTTTCCTATCCTTTGGGTAACGTGATATTTTCTACTTTAGAGTGACTATATAAAAGTTTAGGAAAGTCATAAATAAAAGCTACTGACTTATCAATTGTCAATTGTACTGAGAATATTAGAGGTTGGTTCCTCGATAAACCAAAAGTTCTATCAGAGAGAGTGTATGAGAAAGGGCCCGTGGCATTCCTTAGTTACAAAAAGGTTGTTCTAGTAACTAAACAAAAAGATGTCATACTGAAAGAAACTCAACTCATTTACAAAATGTAAATACATAAAACTCTGTAAAAAAAATAATAAAAAAATGAAAAGTTAGTCAGATCCACTCTTTTTATACATGTTATAGATATGAAGAAAGTTGATAATTCATTTGTCATATGAATTATATAATTATATTTTTGAAAATTATTAATGTATTTTTGTAATAAAACAAAAATGGTTTTCAAAGTTCACCTTTTGGAATAACTTTTTCACTGAACTTCTAGTTTTGAAAATTCAGCCCCTCCAACTCGCTTATCATTTTTGCTCTAGATTTTGATTGGATTTTAAGGATTAAAGTGGGGAATTGAGATATTTGTATTAGGATTTGAATTGTTTTAGTCACACATGCTTTTCCGTCATTATTGTAACACAAGCATCACTAATATGAACAACATTGCAACATTTTGAACAGGTCATGCTAGCTATTCCATTGATTTGATTGACAAATTTGTACCAAATAGGCGTTTCAAACTACTTTTAGGTGGTCCAGGGGTGCAACAATCACTTCTAAAAAAATAAAGGGGCAAATTGACATTAAAACTGTGACAGTTTAGAAATTCATAAACTTGATTTCATGAATTATTATCATGGATTTACTTCAATAATATACTTCTAATGAATTATTTTGATAAATATCAAATTTTAAGATCACGAATGACTTTATATGTATCATCAGTATGATTATATCAATGATTTAACAATGTTGAGTTTCTATATTTAAATGAGAAATTATAGATACATAGAAAATGAGTCGAACGACAAATAAATTTATATGAAAAATTTATTATATCGTATTAGAGGGATAAATATTAGTTTTTGGAAATTAGTAGGTCAATTTGATGATCTTAGTATTTATTTTGGTCATATTAATATTTAAGTATTGAGAGTATGATTGAGAAAATTAATGTGTCACATAAATAGGAGATGAATGGTTAAGATTGATTAGGAGTAAATCCAAAGGTGGAGGATTGATCAAGAGTTAAGATTAGATTGGAAATCAATGGCGTAGATTTCATGTGAAAGGATCCTAGGCAAATCAATGGTCAAGTTTTAGATACTAAGTGACCAGTGAGAGGTTAGGTCAAGGATTGGTGTGGTGGATGATCAAATGAGTGAGATAAAAAATGATAACCCTTGATCAATGGATGGAAAATTGGAAGAAAGAAAAACAAAAATAAAAATGGGAGAGTAAGAGGGAGAATCAAATATTGCTAGTCAAAAGGCAAGAAGAGGTTTAAATTAAGGTGAAAGTGGTGTGTTGTGTATGCATGCAAACACAAGTAAGAATTGGTATGGTTAATTTAAGCAAAAATAACAAGAAGCAAGTACCTAAAAATGACCTAGTGGAACAAGTTGAAGGGGACCATTTGTCTTCATTTTGTACAACAGAAATATCACATCAAAAACCCCTTCAAAGTGGCGCTATTTCAAGCTGGAAATCAGAAAATATTTTTCACTTTTACCCCTCAAAAAACAGCCTCATTTAAGGTACATATTGGCTGAAAATAAGCCCTAACATTCCATTTCACTCTTACAGAATTTAAGCTCAAAAACCTAGCTTCTGTTGGAAAAAAACGGTTCCGATATCAGAGTTACAGCGCAGTGAAAGTTTAAAAATTTTTATGCCGATTCAGAAAAGAAGCTCATGATGTATATAACAATAAATTAAATACATGATCAAACGTACCTTATTTCTCGGATTCCGGAATTGCTAGAGCGTCGACCAACGTGTCTTCTCTACTATTCTCGAGTCCCCACGTCTCAGAGTGTGTGTGGGCACATGGCTATGAATCCAAGCGACCGGTACTTCTTCCGAAGTCTAGATCCCACTTTCTCAATCCCGATGTACCTCAATGAGAATTCGATCCAGGTTCGTTCTTCAAAACTACAAAACAGGAACCGATTAACCTTCTATGAAAAATATCACTTGGCTTAACCTTCCTCATAGTTTTGATTCAATGAAAATTTCTCTCTTTTTCTCACACCCAAGAAGGACGAAATTTTCTCAAGCACAAAAACCTAGATTTTGCATTTTTCTCTCTCCCAAAAACCATCCACCTATGAGTATGATATGATGGTTGGTTTTTCAAGAACCCCTAGCCTTTATATAATACTCCAATTCATTTTCAAAAATATCTCCTACTTGAAAAATAATTAATAATTATTTTTCTGGATAATCTTTTGAACCAAAAGATCATTCAAATTTCGAGCTAGCTTCTTTAAACCATATGGACGGTTTTTTTGCTTGGAGAAACTCAAACAATTCGTGCTCCCCTTCATGTGGATATTGATTGGTGGTTCAAATTTAAATCAAGAATCTAGGCTAGTCAAAAAGTCCTAATCCTATCTAGATTCAAACTCCTTTTAAACTTTTAAATTTAAATAAGATTTTCTTATTTGAATTTAAATAAATATTTTCCACAAACATTATCCATATTTAATTAATTTAAATAAATGAAATATTTTAGATTTTCTTTCCACCAAAAAAATGTGCACCATTCTTTAAGAAAAGAAAATCTATCAAATAAGCTCCATTATTTAAATCAATTAATAATTTAATATTTGTAATATATTTAAACAATTTTGAAACAAAATATTCTTCCCTCCGTCCATTAAAAAACCGTGCCCTATAATTAGGAGAGAAAAATTTTGTTTTCAAAAATTAAATAATTCAAACACAACCTTATTTCCAAAATTCAATTAACCAAAATAATTAACAAATAATTATTTTATTTACAACCAATCATATGTTGACAAATCACATTATTTGTCTACATTAATTTCACATGTCCAATCCTTTCGGGATTGCATGTTAGAGAGTACCATGTCTTAATATGTAACGACCCGTCTAGCACAAACCGTTACTATACATACATACGTACGTATTTGACTTGTTACATAAGCATACTTGTTTATTTAAGGAAAATAGCGGAACATTTTTTTTATTTTTATTTTTTTATACGCGTATAAATATATACGTGTATTGTCTCGGAGTGTTTAAACATAAAATAATAAACATGATTAAACAAAACGCGTAGCGGTTCGACATTCCTACGTTTCACAGTTTACCTCGCCACGCTCACCATATTGTATCAAAAATCGCCAATAGGTTGTTTACCTACAGTATAGACGTAAGTTGTGAGCTTTTGCTCAGCAAGTACAACTATTTTACCCGCATAATAAACATACACAAACATACATAATCATTTTATAGCATAATATAACATAATCTAGCATATTCTAATAATGCATGATCCAGTTATGCTTCATTATGCTTTCTTATCATGCTTCATAATCCCTTTTATTGCTTATCTTGCATATGGGCCCCTTGTCATGAGTGTTCGTACCAGGCACGCAACTATGGTGTGGTTGGGGCGGCCAAACCAAATCCAACTCAAACCATAGTCCAACCCGACCTGACGCGGGTCGGCATGACACAGGCAAGCTTGCTTGTCATCATGTTCATATTGTACTTGATATTGTTCTTATTATTTGTGAACATGCTACATGATGTTACAAAGTTATAATCCATATTCATGTATTACATCATAACATTCATTCATCATATCATACACTTAACATATTCAGATAAGTAATACATAAGCCTATGCTGTAGGCGGCGTTGTACTTACCTTGTCTGCTATGTCCGATTAAAACGTTGATCCAATTCAGGATGCCACAGCAGGTTATTTCCTGCTATACATAAAGGACATAGGTAAGTATACTGTTGGTATTAACCAACATTCGTGCGTAATCTAAGCTATATGTCCCCTTCCTATAGTTATATTTTATTGGGTTACAATAGGTAACCCTAGGATTTATCTTAGTCAAAACTTTGACTTTAGTTTCAAAACTTAGATTTCAAAACTTAAAAATCCCTTTGAAAAATCATAATTCTTGAGTTGTATTCATAAAATACTTAAAGGTTGGAAACTGCCTTTGGAACAGCTTCCTTTGATTAAATTATCAGTTTATGTGCAGAAATATCATTTTCCTGCACTGTTTTTTATAAAATCCTGTGCAGGAATTTCCTGTTTCCTGCACAGTTTTTGAAATCTGTTTTTATTTAAAAATATAAATTGAATTTGAAAAATTTTTCTTCACGAAAGTTTTAGATCTCGAAAAATCCTAAAACTTTTGTGTTTTACAGAAAATCTGATTCGGGCTCTAACCCCTTCGTTTACTTTGTTGAATTCACCTGGCCGTGCATCAAGTCTGGGCACGGTCAGGCTCGGGTTTTTGTAAAAACCGAGGCCGTTGGAGCCTTATTTTTGAAAACTGCCCACGCTTTCCACTAGGAAAAACCCTTCCCTACAACTTTCGTGTTTTGAATTTTTCCAAATTCGGCCTCTAAAGGCCTCAAAATTCGATTTTCCCGAAACTGGGCAGATTCTACCCGAGAATGGCAGTTTTGGTTTGAATTTCGTTTTTCGGCCTAATATGCGCATACTACCTCAACCGATCACGTTGGGAGTCTAAAAAACATTCATACAATGCTTTTCTAACGTAACCTTTTCTTAAACACATTACCTATCCAACCCATGCAAACCATTTTTTAAACATCACCCATTAGGGTTTGCATGGTTTAGGTTGCACAATTTGGTTCAAAAATCATTCTAACATGATTCTAGCAACCTAACATACATTTGATCATCATTCTTGGCATATAAAGGGAACATATAACATACCCATCATCAAGCATATAAATCATAAACATATCATGCAATTCTAGATATTTATCATGCTAAATAAACACAATAATAACCAAACCACCCTTAAATCTAAATCAAGCACATAATTGATTCTAACCTAGGCAAATAAATAACTTGAGCTTATGCTCTTACAAACCCTTGGGAAATACACTTAAATTTCTCAATTGAAACATAAATTGAGAAGCTTGAAGTGTAAAGGGGTTTACCTTGCTTTGATTCAAGAAATTGGCTAGGTTAGGCTTGAATTCTCCTTGCCCTTAGCCTCCACCTAGAACCGGCCTTTCTTGGCTATCTTGACTCCAAATTTTTCCACCACCCTAGGGCTAAAATCCGGCCACACCCTAATTTTTTTCTTCCTTTCTCCTTGCTCCACCACAACCGGCCAAGGCTTGAGAAATGGGTCTCAAAATTTTTCTTTCAATTTTTGTTGGTTCTAGGCTAGAAATCCAACCTCCCTAACCTTGTTTTTCACTTGGATAGCTTATTCCCTCTCTTGGTTTTCCTCTCCAAATTTTCGGATTTTCTAGAGAAAAATGGACAAAGTTTGGCTAGAGTTTTCATTTTTTGTGAATAATGCTCACCCCTATTTATAGGCAAATGGAAACTTTTTGAAATTGTAAAATAGTCCTTGAAGAAGCAAAATTTTGCACAAATTGGAGCATAGGTGGCCGGCCATAGAGTTCTCTAGAACCATGGAATTCTTTCCAAATTTTCATTAATTCCTTAATGATGTCATAATTCAAAAGTTAAGTGATGTCATCCTTGCTAGGGTTTGTTTGGGTTTGTACTTAATATGCAGTCCAATTTCATGCTAACACAGATATTTTCAATACTGCTTTCTACTAAAAGCAGTATTTTTACACTGAACTGCAGTCCAAAATTCATCTGTGTAAAAATGGACTGTATAAAAATTTTTCAATAACTTAAGGTCCCTTGGCCCATGATACCCTATCTTGTGTGCTTGATTTTTCTATGGTGGTTTTAGGTCTAACTCATGCTATCTTGCCCGTAAAAATGGTTTTCCGCAGTATATTTTCCATACTGCTTGTCAAATAACTGTGTCATCTCATATTTGACTTTGGAAGTCAACCTTTGACTTTCTAAAGTCAACTTTGACTTTTTAGGTCAAACTTTGACCAACATGAAATCATGAAATTTTTAACCCTTTTTACTCAAAAGGTTACATACTTGACTATGCAATTATTTTTGAGTCTCGTAAAATCAGGAGAACTCATAATTTTCATGAAAAATCCTAATCATGCCTTTTCATAAATACCTTCATGGTACAGCGTAAGTATTTTTACAAGAAATCGAAAATGTCGTAAAAATTTAGTTATTACAATCTACCCCCCTTAAAAATTTTCGTCCTCGAAAATTAGAACAAACTGGGGTAGTTCTTTCTCATCTCATCTTCCAATTCCTAGGTTGCTTCTTCAACCTTGTGGTTTCACCATAGCACTTTAACCAGGGAAATGGTTTTGTTTCTCAGGACCTTCTCTTCCCGATCCAGAATTCGAACTGGCTTTTCTTCGTACGTCAAGTCCGTGTGAACTTCAACTGGTTCTTGACTAAGCACGTGCGAAGGATCTGGTATATATTTCTTTAGCATCGAGACGTGGAATACATTGTGCATCGCAGCGAATTCTGGCGGCAAGGCAAGCTTATAGGCTACTTTTCCAATCCTTTCAAGGATTTCAAATGGTCCTGTATATCTTGGGCTGAGTTTTCCTTTCTTGCCAAACCTCATTACTCCTTTCATAGGAGCAATCTTGATGAACACGGCATCTCCAACTCGAAATTCTAATGGCCACCTTCGTTTGTCGGCATAACTTTTCTGTCTGGTAAAAGCTATGTCGAGCCTCTGCTTGATCTTCTTGATATCTTCAGAGGTCTTCTTGATGAAGTCTGTGGTTTGCAGCTGTTTCTGTACGACTTCTTGCCAATGGATAGGAGATCGACATTTCCTTCCATACAATGCTTCGAATGGAGCCATACCAATCGAAGCGTGATAACTGTTGTTGTAGGAAAATTCGATCAATGGCAGCTTCTGATCCCAATTTCCCTTGAAATCCAGAACACATGATCTCAGCATATCTTCTAGCGTCTGGATGGTTCGTTCTGATTGACCGTCGGTTTGTGGGTGAAAAGCTGTACTAAACTTCAATTTCGACCCCATGGCATGGTGCACACTCGTCCAAAATCGGGAGGTGAAACGTCCATCACGGTCTGAAATGATCGATCTTGGCACTCCATGCAGTCGGACTATCTGGGATACATAGACTTCGGCCAATTTTTCTACTGAAAAGGTGGCTTTAATTGCGATGAAATGGGCTGATTTGGTTAATCTGTCCACAATCACCCAAATTGTGTCATTCCCGCTTGCAGTCTTAGGTAGTCCTACTACAAAATCCATAGTAGTTTGCTCCCATTTCCATTCTGGTAGTTCTATTTTCTGCAATTCCCCTCCAGGATGCCGGTGTTCAGCCTTAACTTTTTGACAAGTTAGGCATTTTGACACGTAGTCTGCAATTTCATTCTTCATGTTTGGCCACCAAAAGTTCTTTCGGAGGTCCTTGTACATCTTAGAAGCTCCTGGATGTACTGAATATGGCGTCTTATGTGCCTCTGACAGTATTTGATTCTTCAGAAATTCAAAGTCGGGAACACAAATCCTTTCTTCGAAGTAAACTACACCATCCGCAGAGGTCTTAAATTCCTTGTTCTTTCCGCCAAAAAGTTGCGCTTTCAGTAAAAAAGAATCTTTTCCTTGATGAGACTTGATGGATTCCAGCAAATTGGATTGGAGGGTCAGAGAGGACAGTTTTCCTGTAATCATCTCCAAGTTGAACTCAGAAATCTCTCGTTGTAGTGGCTTAGAAAATGCCTCAATAGACATCAGCATGCCTATTGATTTCCTACTTAAGGCATCTGCTACCCTGTTCGCCTTTCCTGGATGGTAAAGAATTTCGCAATCGTAGTCCTTTACCAGTTCTAGCCATCTACGCTGTCGCATGTTGAGCTCCTTCTGAGTAAAAATATACTTGAGACTCTGATGATCGGTGTAGATCTCACACTTATTTCCATACAGATAATGCCTCCAGATTTTGAGCGCGAAAACTACTGCTGCAAGCTCCAAATCGTGTGTGGGATAATTTCTTTCGTGATTCTTTAATTGTCGTGATGCGTAAGCTACTACCTTCCCCTTTTGCATTAGGACAGCTCCTAATCCATTTTTAGAAGCGTCGCAGTAGATCACGAAATTTCCTGCATCAACATCAGGAATAATCAGCACTGGCGCACTTGTCAGCGTCTTTTTAAGCTCCTGGAAGTTCTCTTCACATTTCTGAGTCCATTCATAGTTTCTACCTTTTCGAGTGAGAGCGGTTAGAGGTGCAGCGATCTTGGAAAATCCCTCGAAGAATCGTCGATAGTATCCAGCTAACTCAAGAAAACTTCTTATCTCCGTAACACTTTTGGGTGCTGGCCATGCACTGACCGCCTCCACTTTTGCAGGATCAACAGAAATTCCTTCCTTAGACACCACATGACCCAAGAAATGAACTTTTTCCAGCCAAAATTCACATTTTGTGAACTTGGCATAAAGCTGGTTTTGTCTCAGCGTTTCCAATACCAGTCTAAGGTGATGCTTATGTTCCTCTTCGGATCATGAGTAAATTAAAATGTCGTCGATAAAGACTATGACGAACTTGTCCAGATATTCCTTGAATACTCGATTCATGAGGTCCATAAAGGCAGCTGGGGCGTTGGTTAATCCAAACGGCATGACCAAAAACTCATAATGCCCATATCGAGTTCGGAAAGCCGTCTTAGATATATCCGACTCCTTGATCCTAAGTTGATGATATCCGGATCGTAGATCGATTTTTGAAAATACTACCGCTACCCTAAGTTGGTCGAAAAGATCGTCAATCCTCGGAAGGGGATACTTATTCTTGATCGTAATCTTGTTCAACTCGCGGTAGTCGATGCACATCCGTAACGATCCATCCTTCTTCTTTACGAATAAAACAGGTGCTCCCCACGGAGAGTAACTCTGTCGGATGAATCCTTTGTCAAACAGTTCCTGCAGCTGGACTTGGAGTTCCCTAAGTTCTGCAGGTGCCATACGGTAGGGTGCTTTCGATATCGGTGCAGCTCCGGGCAGCAACTCAATTTCGAATGAAATTTCGCGCTCCGGCGGGAGTCCTGGTAAATCTTCCGGAAAGATATCCATATATTCTTTGATAATGGGCACATCTCCCGGTGTCAGCTCCTTTTCTTGATCTTTATCCACCATGTTAGCTAGATATCCTTGACAGCCATTAGCTAACATCTTCCAAGCTTTCAATGCTGAAACCATTCTGGTTGCTGAGCTTCGTGATTGCCCGTAGAAATTAAACTCTTCCTCGCCGTAAGGGTTGAAAATCACACAACGTTTCCGGCAGTCGATCTTGGCATTATACTTGCCCAAGAAGTCCATTCCTAAGATCACATCGAAATCCTGAAGCTTGATTGCGATGAGATCTACATACAATTCTCTGCCACAGATAATTACGGATGTATTTCGCATCCAAAAACTGGACCACAAAATTTCTCCGGATGGCAAAGAGGTTTTGAAAGGTTGAGTTAAACTATCCACACCTTTTCCTATCTTCTGGGCGAACTCCAACGATATGAACGAATGAGTGGCACCAGAATCAAACAAGGCAATTGCATCATGAGTGGCGATAAAGATCTGACCTGTCACCACATGCGATGTTCCGGCTTCTGCATCACCCTTGGTATAGGCATATATCCTAGCTTGGGGTTCAGGAGCCTCCAATCTGCCCTGCGTGATTGAGGGTCCTTCCAGCTTTGCTTGGACTGCATGCAACTGCCTAGGGGTGTTCCGATTCTGATAGGAGGGGTTCTGGCCTTGGGTGTTCAGATTACAATTCTTCGCAAAATGCCCCTCCTTGCCACAAAGGTAACAAGCATTGGTCCCCATACGGCATACTTTCGGATGTTTTCTCCCGCACTTGGCACACACGGGGTAGCTGTTGCTGTTTCCTTCATTTCCACGATTATTCTTCTTTTGAGGGAAATTTCTTTGTTGGCCCTGACCAGTAAAGTCTTCTTTTCTTTTGTTCCTTCCATACTGTTTGGAACCTTGTGCAGGACTGCTGGTCTGGCCTTTCTGGTTTGATTCAGCATTCTGTCGGGGCTGTGTCTGCTTCACCACGGCCTCTTCTTCCTTCCTTGTCTTGAAAATCTGAGCCCTAGCTTCCTTGTCCTGGTTGATCCAGTACTCGGCTCTTAATGCTCGGCTTATGCAATCGGATACCAGGGTAGGTGGGCTACTGCCAGCGCTTACTTGCTTAGAGATGTCTGTCCGGAACATTTTCATCATTCTCCGGACTTTCTCTGTCTCGGTGGGCACCAATTCAGGGCACAGACGGGCTAGCTGCTCAAATTTCTTGATAGCTTCCATAACGGTCATCGATCCTTGCTTCAAGCTTGTAAACTCGTCTTGTTGGGCGGCAAGAACTTCACTGTTGTAGTACATGGTCCGAAACTCAGACACAAAATCTTGCCAGCTCATGACTGTAACATCTCTGCGCATCTGGACTGTCATCCACCAGTGTCGCGCGTCCTTCTTAAGAGCAAATGAAGCACATAGAACTTTTTCTTGCTCTGTCAGCCGCATAAAATCTAGGATGACCTGGATGTCGATCAGCCAGTTGTCGGTGGCTATAGGGTCAGTGGGTCCCTCAAATTCAGGCGCCTTCATCCGCCTGAATCGCTCATAAAGTAAATCTTCCCGCACTGGGGGTAAATTCACCGGTGCTTCAGCGGGTGGTAACGGGACTTCTGGATGGGCCTCCGGTTGAACCTCGGGTACTGGAGGTACTACAGGGGGTACCCCATTGTTTCGATGAGGAACCTCGTTAACTGGCGGTTGTTGATTCATCCGAGCTAACTGCTCTCGGAGTCTGTTTGTTTCCTGCTGCTGTTCAAGCAATTGCCGTTGCAGATTTGCTACAACAGTTGCCAAATCTGGTACAGGTGGATTTTGGTTGACAGGTATCGTTCGTCGTGGACGTACCATCTTCCTATCAAACCATAAGAAAAGATATTATCGTACTATTAAAATCCTTTCTTTCGTACGTATTATTACATATCGTTTCTTGATATAACGTATTGTAACATGATCATACATTTCGTATCATTCATACATATATCATAACATGGCATACAATATCATAACGTATCATGACATAACTTTTGTGCATATATCGTCATATTTCATACTTGAACTTGTCTTTATGTAAAAAAAAATACATCATTTTTATAATATTGTAATTACATGATTGTTATATTAATACATACATGATCAAAACTGGGATGGAAGTGTCTACCACTTTACCATCATACATAAGTACAAGCCTATCATCAAAAAGAACAAGCTAGTATATCCGGTCCTAATATCAAAAGATACATACAAAAGGTCAAACTAGGCCTAGTCTATAAACTCGTCCGTGATCACGGAGGAAGCATCGGAGTCAGCCTCCCAATCTCCGTCGTGGAATAGAATCTCTTCCGGATCATCCTCAAAATCTTCTTCCTCCTCTAACCAACCCGCGTGCTGCAGCTCTTGCCCTACTTCGTCTTCCAACCAATCAGCATGCTGGGGTCCCTGATCTTCTTCATCTTCTTCTTCTAGCTCCTGCCCGTCGTCGTCATTCGGGATGTCTCGGAGGATCCTCGAGTGGGTCTACTGGTGCCATGACAAAATTATCCATATCCTGATCACCGGCATCCTGGTCGTCAGCATCAATCCCTGCCTCAGCCTCCTGGGCTGGTACCTCCTGTAATGGAACAGCAGGAATCAGGTCCTCATGATCAACCGGACCTGGCTCGTACACTGGCTCAGCCATCCCGGCATCATCTACAGGTGCCTGGTGCTCTCCAACGAAAGCATCGGCCTGCATCGCATGTGCAACTATCTCGGCCTCCATGATGCTATCGATCATGTGTGCTACGGACATACCCCGTGCAGGATCTACAACAAACTGTCGAATCCGGGGTGGCAACCCGTTGCGAAGGATCACGAGCGTCTGCATCTCCGGACTCTCTATGTCCTGAGGAATATATGGTAGCATCTCCTCCTGAAACCGCCGACAGTAATGACCCATGGACTCCTGAGGGTAAGCGTGCCATGTCGCTGAAAAGCTCAGGTATCGGGCATGGTGCATATCCCGGTAAATCTCGGGATCGCGGTAAGGCTCAGCGGCTCCCTTACCAGGTAGGGGTCCAAAACGCTCAATCATCAAGGTACGAAAGTCTGCCCAGGTGCGGTTAGGCAATGCTTGCTCGCCCCATGTCAACCACCATATACGGGCGTCTTCAGCTAAGCATCGGCTAGCTAGGGAGACCTGTAAGCGGGCCTCGATATGACATAGATGAAAAATCAGCTCAATGTCTCGTAACCATGCCGTTAACGATCCCGGCTGTCTTGTGCCAAAATAGTATAATGGGTGCGCCTCATAGAATGATGTCACCGCCTCTCGATCCTCGTCTACCCGTGCGGGATCCATAACGTCGTATCTATCATATCATAATTAAATAATAAATATTTACGCAAATAAATAATTTAACTTACAATGATGGTGGCGATGGCAGGCAGACTGTGAAATCGAGTCGCAGGAAACCGCTCTGATACCAACTCTGTAACGACCCGTCTAGCACAGACCGTTACTATACATACATACGTACGTGTTTGACTTGTTCCATAAGCATACTTGTTTATTTAAGGAAAATAGCGGAACATTTTTTTTTATTTTTTTTATTTTTTTTATACGCATATAAATATATACGTGTATTGTCTCGGAGTGTTTAAACATAAAATAATAAACATGATTAAACAAAACGCGTAGCGGCTCGACATTCCCACGTTTCACAGTTCACCTCGCCACGCTCACCATCTTGTATCAAAAATCGCCAATAGCTTGTTTACCTACAGCATAGACGTAAGTTGTGAGCTTTTGCTCAGCAAGTACAACTATTTTACCCGCATAATAAACATACACAAACATACATAATCATTTTATAGCATAATATAACATAATCTAGCATATTCTAATAATGCATGATCCAGTTATGCTTCATTATGCTTTCTTATCATGCTTCATAATCCCTTTTATTGCTTATCTTGCATATGGGCCCCTTGTCATGAGTGTTCGAACCAGGCGCGCAACTATGGTGTGGTTGGGGCGGCCAAACCAAATCCAACTCAAACCATAGTCCAACCCGACCTGACGCGGGTCGGCACGACACAGGCAAGCTTGCTTGTCATCATGTTCATATTGTACTTGATATTGTTCTTATTATTTGTGAACATGCTACATGATGTTACAAAGTTATAATCCATATTCATGTATTACATCATAACATTCATTCATCATATCATACACTTAACATATTCAGATAAGTAATACATAAGCCTATGCTGTAGGCGATGTTGTACTTACCTTGTCTGCTATGTCCGATTAAAACGTTGATCCAATTCAGGATGCCACAGCAGGTTATTTCCTGCTATACATAAAGGACATAGGTAAGTATACTGTTGGTATTAACCAACATTCGTGCGTACTCTAAGCTATATGTCCCCTTCCTATAGTTATATTTTATTGGGTTACAATAGGTAACCCTAGGATTTATCTTAGTCAAAACTTTGACTTTAGTTTCAAAACTTAGATTTCAAAACTTAAAAATCCCTTTGAAAAATCATAATTCTTGAGTTGTATTCATAAAATACTTAAAGGTTGGAAACTGCCTTTGGAACAGCTTCCTTTGATTAAATTATCAGTTTATGTGCAGAAATATCATTTTCCTGCACTGTTTTTTATAAAATCCTGTGCAGGAATTTCCTGTTTCCTGCACAGTTTTTGAAATCTGTTTTTATTTAAAAATCTAAATTGAATTTGAAAAATTTTTCTTCACGAAAGTTTTAGATCTCGAAAAATCCTAAAACTTTTGTGTTTTGCACAAAATCTGATTCGGGGTTTAACCCCTTCGTTTTCTTTGTTGAATTCACCTGGCCGTGCATCAAGTCTGGGCACGGTCAGGCTCGGGTTTTTGTAAAAACCGAGGCCGTTGGAGCCTTATTTTTGAAAACTACCCACGCTCTCCACTAGGAAAAACCCTTCCCTACAACTTTCGTGTTTTGAATTTTTCCAAATTCGGCCTCTAAAGGCCTCAAAATTCGATTTTCCCGAAACTGGGCAGAATCTACCCGAGAATGGCAGTTTTGGTTTGAATTTCGTTTTTCGGCCTAATATGCGCATACTACCTCAACCGATCACGTCGGGAGTCTAAAAAACATTCATACAATGCTTTTCTAATGTAACCTTTTCTTAAACACTGTGACGCCCCGACTTCCCAAGCCAGGTCGACACTATACATACTTGTTCTTTTCTTGAAAATTTGAGACAAATTTTTTTTTATTTTAAAACATATTCACATAAGTTATTTAGTAGAGAAAAACTTGTCATGCATACATACCATACTGAAGGTATAATCTCAAGTCTTTAAACTTCATACATACTGCACAACATAATTTACTTTTGAAATATATCTATTTTAACTCAAAAGCGGTTGCGGAAAATTTTGCGTAGTGGTATCCCACACCGCCCTTCACCCGCCGCATCGTCTGCATAGCCCACCACTTAAACTGCAGGCTTCTTACCTACAGTATGAATATAAGAGTGAGCTTTCGCCCAGCAAGTATAAACGTAATCTCACAAAATAATTCAAACGTCTTAAAATATGCCAATCATCATGTAGCTTATGCATGAACCATTTATGATTGATTGAAAGTCTTATGCTTCATTATTGACTCAATCTTTAATTTATTATCTTGTCTCAACATGTGGGCCCATAGTGTACGTACCAAAAGCGCGCAGCCTCCAGACAAAGCTAGGGTTTGCAAGGCCCTAACAGTTCTGGGAATTATAACTTAACCCTCACGCATCAACGAGAGGTATATGTCACAACTGAATCATGTAGCCTCCACGATCACGGGAGGTTGGTACGACACCTTACTTGATTTATCTTACCATGTGATTTAACATTAGTGAACATGCCTCATGATGTCACTATGTCATATCAAACTTAACACTTGCTATAACATGGCATTTTGAAAACATGGCATTTTTAAAACCATGACATTTTTGTAAACGTGGCATTTTTGAAACCATGACATTTTAGAAAACATGGCATTTTTATAACATGGCATAACATGTAACATGTCGTAGCATATCATCGCATATCATAACACAACATAGCATGTATATTTAAACATATAGTGTAAATAGCATAGCTTAACATAGCATATATGAAAATAGTATTTACTATTTTCACACTGTAGGTGAGGTTTGATACTTGCCTGATATGCTAGGTTTCTGGTTTTGTTGCTTCAACCCAGATCGCAACTGCAGGTTACTTCCTGCTATTAAAAAGAACATAGGATAAGGATCCTATAAGATGTTGGTAACTTTTCCAACATTCATACACAATCTTAGTTATATGTCCCCCAATTATACACATGATAACTCATTAGGTTACATGAGGTAACCCTTGAGGTGGTCAATATTTTATGGTCAAACTTAGTCAACCAAAGTCAACATTTTGGTCAACTATGGTCAACCCTCTATGGGTCAAACTTGGGCTTTGGGCTTGGCCCAGTAACTCGGGTATCCTTCCCGGTTACTATCCGTCAACCTCTTGTTACTATACTTTGGCTTTAAAAATCTAATTTCCAAATTTGGAAAATTTGACAACAATCTTTTGTTTAACTTGAAAATTCGTGGTTTTTGAAGTGTGACTTTATAAAAATCATTAAAGGCTGAAAACTGCCATTGGAACAGTTTTCACAGTCAAAACATTTGTGTTGGTGCAAAAATATAGTTTTTCTGCATTGTTTTAGAAAATCCTGTGCAGGAATTTCCTGTTCCCGGCACAGTCTTTAGAAATTCGTGTCAGTTTAAAAATCCAATTTGAATTTGAAAAAGTTGTCTTCACGAAAGTTTTAGCTCTCGAAAAATCCTAAAACTTTCGTGTTTTACGAAAAATTTAATTCGGACTCTAACATGTTCATATTGCCGTTTGAACTCACCTGGCCGTGTATAAATCCTGGGCACGGTCAGGCTCGGATTTTTACAAAAACGAAGGCCTTTGGAGCCTTATTTTCAAAAACTGTCCGCGTTGTCCTCTAGGAAAATCTCTTCTCAACAACTTTCATGTTTTACGTTTTTCCCAATTCGGCCTCTAAAGGCCTCAAATTTCACTTTCCAGAAAACTGGCCAGTTTGTACCCGAACTGGCAGTTTTCATTCTTAAATTCGTTTTACGTCTTATTGTCGCAAATCTAACTCAACCGAACACGCGGGAGCCTAGATAGCATACATGCAGCGTTTTCTAACGTCCCACATTAACAATCATGCTACTCAAATGCGCCCATGCAAACCAAAAACCGAACTGTCCTAGCCTAGGTTTGCATGATTCTAGGTTGTCTCACCATTCCATAACCGAAACTAACAACCTAGCATGAAATTTTGGAACCGGTTTGCACATAAAACAGGGGACATACATTTCATCATCCATCTAGCATGCACCCTAACATTCATACAAGCATAAACATAACCAATCAAAGCCATTAAACCAAACCACCCTTAATACCTAATCAAGCACCATACCTAAACTATTCTAGGGCAATAAGTAAATTGAGCTTATGCTCTTACATCCCTTGCTTGGAAATACATATAAATTTCCTAATTGAAATTTAAATTGAAGAGCTTAGGGTTTAAGGGATTACCTTGATCACTCAAGATTTTGGGCTAGGGTTTGGTCCACTTTTTCTTCCTCCTCCTAGGCTCCACCTAACCGGTTTCACTCCACCAATTGCACCAAGATTTCGGTTGATTCCTTGGTGGCTTCTTGAACTAAAATCAGCCACTAACCACTCTCAATTTTCCTCACTTTTCCTCCTTATCACAGCCGGCCTCTAGGCCTAGAAAAAGGGCACAAAAATTTTCAAAACCCTTGCTTGTTGTTGTAGAGAAAAACCGACTACCCTAACACTAAAACCCCTTTGGTTCTCAAATTTTTTTCTTTGTTCTTGCTCACCCTTGAAAGTCCGGATTTTTGAGAGAGAAAATGGCAAGAGTTTGGCTTAGGTTTTCTAATTTTTTTGAATTATGGGTTCACCTATTTATAGGTGATGAAGAACTTTCTAAAATTGCACCATTAGTCCTTGAAAAAGCAAGGAATCACACAAAAAGGGGGGTATGTGGCCGGCCATGACTCTTGGAGAACAAGCAAGAAGTTTCTAGAATAGGACACTTGTCTTTCAATGGTTGGTTCATGGAATTATGATGTCATAATTCCAAATAAGGTGATGTCATAAATCAAAAGGTAGATGATGTCATACTAAGGCCTTGTTTGGCTTTTTCTTCAATATGCAATCCATTTTATGCTAACACAGATAAATCTAATACTGTTTTCACTTATACACAGTACAATTCAGTACTGTTTTGCTTGACTGCAGTCCAAAATTTATCTGTGTAAAGTTGGACTGTATAAAAATTTTTCTTTTTATTTAAAGCCATTTGGTCTTTAATATCCTATTTTAGGTGCTTGATTTTTCTATGGTGGTTTTAAAACTTAATTATACTATCTGGCCCGTAAAGACGGTTTCCGCAGTATATTTCCCATACAATTGCACATAAACACATAGTACAAACTTTAGATTTCTTATATATAAGAAAATCATAAGTTCGTGAAAATTTTTGGATATTACAATCTACCCTCCTTAAAGAATTTTCGTCCTCGAAAATCAGAACAATTCGGGGTAGCTTTTCTTCATCTCGTCCTCGCGTTCCCACGTTGCCTCCTCAACCTCAAGATTTCGCCATAGGACCTTAACTAAAGGTATGACCTTGTTTCTTAACACTTTTTCTTCTCGTGCTAAGATTCGAACCGGTTTCTCCTCATACGTCAGATCCTTGTGAACCTCAATTGGTTCGTGGTCCAATACATGGGATGGATCCGAGATGTACTTCTTTAGCATCGACACATGAAATACATTGTGTACATATGCTAATTCCTGAGGCAAAGCCAACCTATAGGCCACGTTACCAATTCTTTCCAGTATTTCGAATGGCCCTATGTATCGTGGACTTAATTTCCCCTTCTTTCCGAATCTCATAACTCCTTTGAATGGAGCAACTTTAAGAAAAACCAAGTCTCCTACTTGGAATTCTAGAGGCCTTCTGCGTTTATCGGCATAGCTCTTCTGTCGACTAAATGCAGTTTCCATCCGTCGGCGTATAAGTTTCACAGCCTCAGTGGTTTTTCGAATAAAATCTGTGGACACAAGTTCCTTTTCTCTTGTTTCGTACCAATGGACAGGAGATCTACACCTTCTTCCGTACAGGGCTTCGTAAGGAGCCATTCCAATTGAAGCTTGGAAACTGTTGTTGTACGAGAACTCAATCAAAGGAAGCTTCTTATCCCAAGTTCCTTTGAAATCCATCACACACGCTCGTAACATGTCTTCTAGAGTCTGAATGGTCCTTTCGGATTGTCCGTCAGTTTGAGGATGAAAAGCCGTACTAAAAGTAAGCTTTGTACCCATGGCTTGATGTACACTTCTCCAAAACTTAGAAGTGAAACGACCATCACGATCGGAGATGATTGCCTTTGGAATCCCATGGTAGCGAACAATCTGCGCAACGTATAGTTCTGCCAGCTGCTCTACTGAAAAGCTAAGCTTGATGGCGATAAAATGTGCAGACTTTGTCAAACGATCCACAATTACCCAAATAGCATCGTTGCCACTGGGAGTTCGGGGTAGTCCAACCACAAAATCCATGGTCACTTGGTCCCATTTCCATTCTGGGATGGAAATTTTCTGCAATTCTCCCCCTGGACGTTGGTGTTCTGCCTTCACCCTTTGACATGTAAGGCATTTACTGACGAATGTAGCAACGTCATTCTTCATTCTGGGCCACCAAAAACTTTCCTTCAGGTCCTGGTACATCTTTGTAGCTCCTGGGTGGACGGAATATGGAGTCTCATGGGCCTCCTTCATGATTTGCTCCTTCAACTTGTCTTCATTAGGGATGCATAATCTATTTTTCCGATAGAGTATGCCCTCATCTGATATGTTGAAGTCCGACTCCTCTCCTTCCAAGACCTCGTTCCTTGTTCTGAGCAGCGAGGCATCTCCTTCTTGTCGCTCCTTCATGCTATCCAAAATGGTAGGTTGGAAGGTTAGGGCAGCTAAACTTCCTGTGATGAGCTCTATTCCAGCTTTCACTAGCTCCTTCTGAAGAGGTTCGTTCAACGACTGTATGGACATCAACGAGGAAGACGACTTCCGACTAAGGGCATCGGCTACTTTGTTAGCCTTCCCTGGATGGTAACGGATGTCTATGTCATAATCCTTCACCAGTTCGAGCCATCTTCTTTGCCTCATGTTAAGCTCCTTTTGTGTGAAGATATACTTCAAACTCTGATGATCCGTGTAAACTTCACACTTAATACCGTAAAGGTAGTGTCTCCAGATTTTGAGCGCAAATACTACCGCCGCAAGTTCCAAATCATGCGTCGGATAGTTCTTCTCATGATCCTTAAGCTGGCGGGAAGCATAAGCGATCACCTTTCCATTTTGCATGAGAACGGCTCCCAATCCTATCTTGGAAGCATCGCTGTATATCACGAAGTTTCCTTCCTCCACATTCGGAATTGTAAGAATCGGAGCGCGAGTCAGCCTATTTTTCAGCTCTTGGAAGTGCTCTTCACACTTTGCAGTCCATTCATACTTCTTCCCTTTCCGTGTAAGTGCGGTGAGCGGCGCTGCAATCTTAGCAAATCCTTCGACGAAACGTCGGTAGTAGCCCGCCAAGCCGAGGAAACTACGTACTTCGGTGACGTTTTTCGGAGCTGGCCATTCACTTACTGCTTCAATCTTAGCCGGATCTACAGATATGCCGTCCTTGGAGACCACATGTCCTAAGAAATGGACCTTTTCCAACCAAAATTCACACTTTGTGAATTTTGCGTAGAGCTGGTTTTGCTTTAAAATCCGTAAAGCAATCCTTAAATGCTCCTCATGCTCTTCAGTTGATCTTGAATAAATCAAGATATCATCTATAAAGACGATAACAAACTTATCCAAGTAATCCTTGAATACTCGATTCATCAGGTCCATAAAGGCTGCTGGAGCATTTGTCAGTCCGAATGGCATAACGAGGAACTCGTAGTGTCCATATCGCGTACGAAAGGCTGTCTTAGGAACGTCTCCTTCCCTAATTCGAAGCTGGTGATATCCGGATCGTAGGTCAATCTTCGAGAAAATTGAAGCTCCTCTCAGCTGATCAAACAGATCGTCGATCCGAGGCAAGGGATACTTGTTCTTGATGGTTATCTTGTTCAATTCCCGATAGTCAATGCACATCCTAAGAGTGCCGTCCTTCTTCTTAACGAACAAAACTGGAGCTCCCCATGGCGAGTAGCTTTGACGAATGAATCTTCGATCCAGAAGCTCTTGTAACTGAATCTGCAGTTCTTTAAGTTCGGCTGGCGCCATCCTATAAGGTGCCTTGGATACTGGTGCCGATCCAGGAAGTAACTCAATCTCGAAGGAGATCTCTCGCTCTGGTGGTAGTCCTGGCAACTCTTCAGGAAAAACCTCTATAAATTCCCGGACTATCGGTACTTCTTCCGGTCTGCTCTCAGTCTCTTGCGTCTTGTCCACCATGTTGGCTAGAAATCCCATACATCCTTCTGCCAACAATTTTCTAGCTTTCAGCGCAGAAATGAACATTTTTGGCTGTTTCGGAGTCGATCCTCTAAAAATAAACTCCTCGCCTCCACTTGGCTTGAACGTGACAGTACGTCGTGGACAGTCGATCACTGCGTTGTACTTCCCCAAGAAATCCATACCCAGGATGACATCGTAGTCGTATAGGTCAATGATGATCAGGTTGACAAACATTTCCCTACCACATATAATTATTGGAACATGACGTATCCAATAATCAGACAGCAGAATCTCCCCGGAGGGTAATGCAGTCCTAAATGTTCTTCCGATTCTATCACTGGCTCTACCTAGTTTCTTAGCGAACCTAGGTGATGTGAATGAATGCGTAGCTCCAGAATCAATTAACACGTAGGCATCATGTTGGGCAAAAGGAAGCTGACCTGTCACCACGGTGGAAGGTCCAGCTTGAACATCCTCCTTTGTATAGGCATAAATGCGTCCTTGAGGTTCCGGAGCTTCCAGCCTGCCTTGAGAGATTGCAGGTCCCTCGAGCTTCATCTGTGCAGCGTGAAGTTGAGATCCCTGTCCCCTCTGTTGATTCTGCGGACTCTGGGGATTGAGATTACAGTTTTTAGCATAGTGGCCTTCCTTGCCACAAAGAAAACAGCGACCGCTTCCAGCACGGCAATCTCCCGGGTGCCTTCTCCCACATTTCTGACAAGTGGGATTACTGTTGCTATCAGGAGTATTCTTTTTCTGGGGAAAATTCTGTTGATTCCCCTGTCCTCCTGCATTCCACTTCCTCTTCTGCTGGTTGTTGCCGTACTGCCTGTTGTTGTTGTTTTGGCCCGAAGGTCCTCCTTGACCTTTCTGTTGTGAGGTCTGGCCTTGCTTGGCCTGATTTTGCTTAGCTTGGGCCTTTTCTTCCCTTTTCTCCTGGAAATACTTAGCCCGTTGCTCCTTGTTCTGTCCTACCCAGTATTCAGCTCGAATTGCCCTGCTGACACATTCAGCAACAGTGAATGGTGGATGGGGGCCACTGCTAATTACCACTGCTAATTCCGGGCGAAACATCCTCATCATTCTTCTTACTTTGTCCCTTTCGGAACTGATGAGGTGAGGGCAGAGACGTGCTAACTGCTCAAACTTTTTGACGGCTTCAGCTACCGACAGATTTCCTTGGCGGAACCTGTCGAACTCATCTTGTTGAGCCTCCATGACCTCAGTGTTGAAGTATTTCTCCTTAAACTCCTCCACAAAGTCCTCCCAAGTCATCTCAGTAACATCTCGCTGGATCTGAACTGTTTCCCACCAGAGGCGAGCATCTTTCCGTAACATAAAGGATGCACAGAGGACTCTCTCCTGATCATTAAGTCTGAGGAAATTTAGGGCGACCTGGAGGTCAATCAACCAGTTGTCGGCCTCAATTGGGTTTGTAGACCCCTCGAATTCTGGTGCCTTCATGCGCCGAAATCTGTCATAAAGTTCTTCTGGAGTTCGAACCAGAGGTGCTGGTGGAATAGCTACAGGCGCAACAGGTATTTCAGGGGCTATGGGGTTCTCTGGAATCACCGGATCAACATCAGGAATTTCCGGTGCTGCAGGCTGATTCGCATGTGCTGGTGGCATCCCAGCATCAGGAGGTCCCTGATTCTGCTGAGCTAACTGAGCTCTAAGCCCCCCTATCTCTTGCTGTTGGGCTAGCATCATTTGCCTTAGCTCATTCAGCTGGGCCGCAAGATCAACGTCTTGAGTCGGTACTCTTCTGCGCTTTGGTGGCATGGTTCTATACGGAAAATAAGGAAATAAGTTCAGCTTCTTGAAATCATGCCTTTTATATAAAACTATAATCTTTATTCCATATAAAAGCATAACATGAACATATCTGAATTTATCATGTTCTTGTTCGTATCTCCTTTACAACAGAAGTACATAACCATAATATTTTTGGAAAATATAAAACTTTCCCATCATTTCCGTACGTCACCTAGTTGCCACCACCAAGCTAAGGCACCACCCATCGTCATCCCAGTGTCCAACATTTTCCAGCATGGCCGTCGAAGAAAGATACTTACTACGCACATAAAATCTTAACTAATTGTAAGAAAATAACATAACTTACTTAGGCCGTTGCAGAAGCGATGTGAGGCGAAGTGAAGTAGGCTGGCAGGATACCGCTCTGATACCAAACTGTGACGCCCCGACTTCCCAAGCCAGGTCGACACTATACATACTTGTTCTTTTCTTGAAAATTTGAGACAAATTTTTTTTTATTTTAAAACATATTCACATAAGTTATTTAGTAGAGAAAAACTTGTCATGCATACATACCATACTGAAGGTATAATCTCAAGTCTTTAAACTTCATACATACTGCACAACATAATTTACTTTTGAAATATATCTATTTTAACTCAAAAGCGGTTGCGGAAAATTTTGCGTAGTGGTATCCCACACCGCCCTTCACCCGCCGCATCGTCTGCATAGCCCACCACTTAAACTGCAGGCTTCTTACCTACAGTATGAATATAAGAGTGAGCTTTCGCCCAGCAAGTATAAACGTAATCTCACAAAATAATTCAAACGTCTTAAAATATGCCAATCATCATGTAGCTTATGCATGAACCATTTATGATTGATTGAAAGTCTTATGCTTCATTATTGACTCAATCTTTAATTTATTATCTTGTCTCAACATGTGGGCCCATAGTGTACGTACCAAAAGCGCGCAGCCTCCAGACAAAGCTAGGGTTTGCAAGGCCCTAACAGTTCTGGGAATTATAACTTAACCCTCACGCATCAACGAGAGGTATATGTCACAACTGAATCATGTAGCCTCCACGATCACGGGAGGTTGGTACGACACCTTACTTGATTTATCTTACCATGTGATTTAACATTAGTGAACATGCCTCATGATGTCACTATGTCATATCAAACTTAACACTTGCTATAACATGGCATTTTGAAAACATGGCATTTTTAAAACCATGACATTTTTGTAAACGTGGCATTTTTGAAACCATGACATTTTAGAAAACATGGCATTTTTATAACATGGCATAACATGTAACATGTCGTAGCATATCATCGCATATCATAACACAACATAGCATGTATATTTAAACATATAGTGTAAATAGCATAGCTTAACATAGCATATATGAAAATAGTATTTACTATTTTCACACTGTAGGTGAGGTTTGATACTTGCCTGATATGCTAGGTTTCTGGTTTTGTTGCTTCAACCCAGATCGCAACTGCAGGTTACTTCCTGCTATTAAAAAGAACATAGGATAAGGATCCTATAAGATGTTGGTAACTTTTCCAACATTCATACACAATCTTAGTTATATGTCCCCCAATTATACACATGATAACTCATTAGGTTACATGAGGTAACCCTTGAGGTGGTCAATATTTTATGGTCAAACTTAGTCAACCAAAGTCAACATTTTGGTCAACTATGGTCAACCCTCTATGGGTCAAACTTGGGCTTTGGGCTTGGCCCAGTAACTCGGGTATCCTTCCCGGTTACTATCCGTCAACCTCTTGTTACTATACTTTGGCTTTAAAAATCTAATTTCCAAATTTGGAAAATTTGACAACAATCTTTTGTTTAACTTGAAAATTCGTGGTTTTTGAAGTGTGACTTTATAAAAATCATTAAAGGCTGAAAACTGCCATTGGAACAGTTTTCACAGTCAAAACATTTGTGTTGGTGCAAAAATATAGTTTTTCTGCATTGTTTTAGAAAATCCTGTGCAGGAATTTCCTGTTCCCGGCACAGTCTTTAGAAATTCGTGTCAGTTTAAAAATCCAATTTGAATTTGAAAAAGTTGTCTTCACGAAAGTTTTAGCTCTCGAAAAATCCTAAAACTTTCGTGTTTTACGAAAAATTTAATTCGGACTCTAACATGTTCATATTGCCGTTTGAACTCACCTGGCCGTGTATAAATCCTGGGCACGGTCAGGCTCGGATTTTTACAAAAACGAAGGCCTTTGGAGCCTTATTTTCAAAAACTGTCCGCGTTGTCCTCTAGGAAAATCTCTTCTCAACAACTTTCATGTTTTACGTTTTTCCCAATTCGGCCTCTAAAGGCCTCAAATTTCACTTTCCAGAAAACTGGCCAGTTTGTACCCGAACTGGCAGTTTTCATTCTTAAATTCGTTTTACGTCTTATTGTCGCAAATCTAACTCAACCGAACACGCGGGAGCCTAGATAGCATACATGCAGCGTTTTCTAACGTCCCACATTAACAATCATGCTACTCAAATGCGCCCATGCAAACCAAAAACCGAACTGTCCTAGCCTAGGTTTGCATGATTCTAGGTTGTCTCACCATTCCATAACCGAAACTAACAACCTAGCATGAAATTTTGGAACCGGTTTGCACATAAAACAGGGGACATACATTTCATCATCCATCTAGCATGCACCCTAACATTCATACAAGCATAAACATAACCAATCAAAGCCATTAAACCAAACCACCCTTAATACCTAATCAAGCACCATACCTAAACTATTCTAGGGCAATAAGTAAATTGAGCTTATGCTCTTACATCCCTTGCTTGGAAATACATATAAATTTCCTAATTGAAATTTAAATTGAAGAGCTTAGGGTTTAAGGGATTACCTTGATCACTCAAGATTTTGGGCTAGGGTTTGGTCCACTTTTTCTTCCTCCTCCTAGGCTCCACCTAACCGGTTTCACTCCACCAATTGCACCAAGATTTCGGTTGATTCCTTGGTGGCTTCTTGAACTAAAATCAGCCACTAACCACTCTCAATTTTCCTCACTTTTCCTCCTTATCACAGCCGGCCTCTAGGCCTAGAAAAAGGGCACAAAAATTTTCAAAACCCTTGCTTGTTGTTGTAGAGAAAAACCGACTACCCTAACACTAAAACCCCTTTGGTTCTCAAATTTTTTTCTTTGTTCTTGCTCACCCTTGAAAGTCCGGATTTTTGAGAGAGAAAATGGCAAGAGTTTGGCTTAGGTTTTCTAATTTTTTTGAATTATGGGTTCACCTATTTATAGGTGATGAAGAACTTTCTAAAATTGCACCATTAGTCCTTGAAAAAGCAAGGAATCACACAAAAAGGGGGGTATGTGGCCGGCCATGACTCTTGGAGAACAAGCAAGAAGTTTCTAGAATAGGACACTTGTCTTTCAATGGTTGGTTCATGGAATTATGATGTCATAATTCCAAATAAGGTGATGTCATAAATCAAAAGGTAGATGATGTCATACTAAGGCCTTGTTTGGCTTTTTCTTCAATATGCAATCCATTTTATGCTAACACAGATAAATCTAATACTGTTTTCACTTATACACAGTACAATTCAGTACTGTTTTGCTTGACTGCAGTCCAAAATTTATCTGTGTAAAGTTGGACTGTATAAAAATTTTTCTTTTTATTTAAAGCCATTTGGTCTTTAATATCCTATTTTAGGTGCTTGATTTTTCTATGGTGGTTTTAAAACTTAATTATACTATCTGGCCCGTAAAGACGGTTTCCGCAGTATATTTCCCATACAATTGCACATAAACACATAGTACAAACTTTAGATTTCTTATATATAAGAAAATCATAAGTTCGTGAAAATTTTTGGATATTACAAACACATTACCTATCCAACCCATGCAAACCATTTTTTAAACATCACCCATTAGGGTTTGCATGGTTTAGGTTGCACAATTTGGTTCAAAAATCATTCTAACATGATTCTAGCAACCTAACATACATTTGATCATCATTCTTGGCATATAAAGGGAACATATAACATACCCATCATCAAGCATATAAATCATAAACATATCATGCAATTCTAGATATTTATCATGCTAAATAAACACAATAATAACCAAACCACCCTTAAATCTAAATCAAGCACATAATTGATTCTAACCTAGGCAAATAAATAACTTGAGCTTATGCTCTTACAAACCCTTGGGAAATACACTTAAATTTCTCAATTGAAACATAAATTGAGAAGCTTGAAGTGTAAAGGGGTTTACCTTGCTTTGATTCAAGAAATTGGCTAGGTTAGGCTTGAATTCTCCTTGCCCTTAGCCTCCACCTAGAACCGGCCTTTCTTGGCTATCTTGACTCCAAATTTTTCCACCACCCTAGGGCTAAAATCCGGCCACACCCTAATTTTTTTCTTCCTTTCTCCTTGCTCCACCACAACCGGCCAAGGCTTGAGAAATGGGTCTCAAAATTTTTCTTTCAATTTTTGTTGGTTCTAGGCTAGAAATCCAACCTCCCTAACCTTGTTTTTCACTTGGATAGCTTATTCCCTCTCTTGGTTTTCCTCTCTAAATTTTCGGATTTTCTAGAGAAAAATGGACAAAGTTTGTCTAGAGTTTTCATTTTTTGTGAATAATGCTCACCCCTATTTATAGGCAAATGGAAACTTTTTGAAATTGTAAAATAGTCCTTGAAGAAGCAAAATTTTGCACAAATTGGAGCATAGGTGGCCGGCCATAGAGTTCTCTAGAACCATGGAATTCTTTCCAAATTTTCATTAATTCCTTAATGATGTCATAATTCAAAAGTTAAGTGATGTCATCCTTGCTAGGGTTTGTTTGGGTTTGTACTTAATATGCAGTCCAATTTCATGCTAACACAGATATTTTCAATACTGCTTTCTACTAAAAGCAGTATTTTTACACTGAACTGCAGTCCAAAATTCATCTGTGTAAAAATGGACTGTATAAAAATTTTTCAATAACTTAAGGTCCCTTGGCCCATGATACCCTATCTTGTGTGCTTGATTTTTCTATGGTGGTTTTAGGTCTAACTCATGCTATATTGCCCGTAAAAATGGTTTTCCGCAGTATATTTTCCATACTGCTTGTCAAATAACTGTGTCATCTCATATTTGACTTTGGAAGTGAACCTTTGACTTTCTAAAGTCAACTTTGACTTTTTAGGTCAAACTTTGACCAACATGAAATCATGAAATTTTTAACCCTTTTTACTCAAAAGGTTACATACTTGACTATGCAATTATTTTTGAGTCTCGTAAAATCAGGAGAACTCATAATTTTCATGAAAAACCCTAATCAGGCCTTTTCATAAATACCTTCATGGTACAGCGTAAGTATTTTTACAAGAAATCGAAAATGTCGTAAAAATTTAGTTATTACATAATAGACATTATTAAATTCCCATTTAATTTACCGATCTCATTAGGAACAAATCCCAAGACGCTTCGTGGCACTATATGAGCTAGTACAGGGACCCGATGGAAATATGTAAAGAGGCTACTATAATTGTGAAAAATTAATCCCGGATTAATTATTCATCAATTATCAACTTCAGGACTATTCCACTGAAAGTCTAAAGCTGAACTCCCTTTTACATACCGTATTACGAAAGCTCTCTAACGCAGTGTTTCTTCCATGATTTATTCATCGCTTGCTTAATCCCTATATGCTATCCATGATTGAATTAAGGACTTTTCCGTTTTACCATTTCAATCATTTTAACTTAAAGTTCCATTATTCTCCAATGAAAGAACTACCAATTGTAAAGCCATACAATCGGCAAACCATCAGAGAATACAAAGTAAACCGATGGCCAAGATCTTGTTATATTATCTTTCAATTCTCGAATAATGCCTTCAAGTAGATAACATGTACTATCGTTAAGATAGCTATGGATTCCGTATCTATGAATCTTGATCTCTCCATCCATAAGTCATACACCCAAAACACAATTATATTGGCTATCAATTATTAGTGTCTCACCTATAGTGGATCAAAGTGCATAAGTCATGGATGCGAACTCAAGTATTCATTTCAGGATTAAGATTAATGCAGGATGATAATCAAAGAGTCATTGATTCTTATATTAACACCTTAGGTCCAGTCCAATGTCATACCTCAATACTGGTATACATTAAAGTTTCTACTCAGAACTAATCCGATGGTCAAGACAAACCATCCCTCCAAGAAAGTAGACAATCTTTACAATCTTATCATAAATTAGATCCCCAAATCTTATTCCATCGATTGCAGACAATTTATTTAGACTGTTATCAAATTACCACATCTTCTATGTATACCCCGTATACATATGGTAATCCGATATACTACCAACAGCCTAGGAGTATTTTATGTTTGCTCAAAATAATCATACAATCAACAAATGAAAGTAAATAAGACACAACTTATTAAACATGAATAACCTCTTTTTATTAATATCAAAATGTCATATTTACAGAAAATCCCTCTAATTGATTTTCTATCCTTAGGGCACATATAGATCCCAACAGCTTCTCTAGCCCCCACCAAGCTCAAAACCCACCAACAGTATTCTCCATCTTCAACACCTCTCTAGCACTCTCCTCCCTCCATTTTCAAACTCCAAGCAACCCCATTACCAAGTTCGAAGAAGTGTTAAGTGGAGTTAGAGGATGTGTTACTAGAGGTAACCTAGTGGTTCTCTTTGTGTTTTGGTCATATTTTTAGAGAAATAAAGCATGTTATGTGGTTAGAATCTTCTTGTTAGACTCCTTCTTACCTAGGAAAACATTTTGAGAAGAACTTTGGAGGTCCGATGTCTTAGAGGATCCATGGAGTATTTCGGTAATATCTACGTACTTTGTTAAAGCTTGTGGTAGTTGTGATAATATGGCATGCGTTCGAAACTTTGGTATGAAAAATAATTTATATGATAAGATTCGACAGAGAATAATCTTCATTCTAGGCTTGGAATCACTTAGTTTGCCTATGTATGTCTAAAGTTATGTGTATCTGAAATTGTGACACAAAACTAGAAAGAAAAAGAACCATGGGGTACAGTCTAGCCATGGATTTTATGAAATCTGAATCCCTTAATATCAAAATTTTGGATTATAAGTTATAGATCTAAAATTTAGATTCTTAAGCTTTCCAACAAGGTATATTACACCTCAAATGGATAAATATGCAATTTTTGATAAATTTTATAAATTAAGACTATGAACTGAGAGGTTTTGTTAAAACCCTATACCAGCCACAGGTTTTGTATGTTTTAGTTTAGTAAACCATAAATTTTTGTAAAACTGTTTTTCATGCATCAAATAGACATTAAAAAAATTTCATTGACATATCTTTTGTCTTATTTGGACTTGTAAGTGAATTATTATGATTTTTCTAAATTTAAAAAACAAATCTGGGCATATGGTATATATAGGAGACTAACAGTAACAAAATCTCATTATACGGCATATAAATTCCAAACCTTAAGAAAATAACTTTATGATTGTAAAGTAGACATCTTAAGCTTTGTAATGAGCTATCATACATTTAAAATGGATAAGTACATAATATATAATAAATCACACAATAGTAGATTGAAATCTGGTAAACTAAGATTTTATTATGAGACACTAAGGAAAACGTCCATACTAAGGTTTGAAACCCTTAAGAATTTAGAAAATAAATTATAATGATAGAAACTAGATACTTCAGGCTTTCCAACAAGTCATCAAGTATCTAAAACAAAATTATACACAAATTTAAATAAATCTTAGAATATAAGATCTGATACTGACAAAATGATTTAACATTAAAAATGTGACCTAATGGTAAGTCATAACATATGGACATGAAGATTGATTAAATGAGTTGGTATTAAGTTCTTGTTTGGTGAATCAGTTGGGACTCATAAATTTGAGTTCAAACTCAACTTAATTATTTTTGTTGAGCCATTTAATTCCCAACCCATCTTTGGACCGTTGCACAGTAAACTAAGCAAAGTTTATTGTACACCATCCTCTCTCCCATGTGCTGCTTCAGTTGCTGAAATACTTTGATCCCCTTCTTCCTCTCTCTACTCTAGGACTTCTCATCGAATATATTCGATTCCTTGAGACCACCAGCTTTGACTGTGTGTAGTAAAGATTCTCCCTTTGTCGAATTCCTCCATAAGCTCCACTCTTCAACCCTATTCGCCTCTCTCTCTTCCCTTCACTCGATTCT
This sequence comes from Ficus hirta, assembly GCA_038430175.1. Lineage (NCBI taxonomy): Eukaryota > Viridiplantae > Streptophyta > Magnoliopsida > Rosales > Moraceae > Ficus > Ficus hirta. The sequence continues at coordinate 16,419,632 of CM076585.1, read as the reverse complement.
GGGGGCATATATTTTGGGGTTTTTGCTTCCCTCTATCTAATATCACACCAAATCCGAACTCCTCTCCTTTCTCTCACCCAATGGAACCTCCAGACTTTAACTCACTCCTTTCTAAAACCCAAAATCCCTAATTTTGTTTGTAGGGTTTCTCTGCTTTGGGCTTTTACTTTAATAACGACAGGAAATTTGCGAGACCACTGGGTCTGTTCAACCAAAACATGAAGTAGGTCTCACCGGTGGCAGATGCAACGTTGACTAGGGTCTGAAGCACACTCAAACTAGAGGGCTCATTACCTACTATTTTCGAGTTTGGAAATCAACTCCTCGAGCTGTTGCTTCCTACCCTGATCCCCCGTCAACCACTGTATACTCATTCTCCGAATCGAATTCGATAACCCTAGTATAACTTCTTAACTTTGTTCTAAAATAATTTCGTTACTATCTCATTTGTGTTTGTTAGTTTGAAACCTAGTTTGTGTGGAGTTTTTTTTTTTTTTTTTTTTTTGGAAAAAAAAAATTGTTGTAGGGGTAGTACATTAGCAATGTTTTCACACCTGCTTTGCATCGGTTTGTTCGAGTTTAACATATTAGTTTTGTGTGTTGTACTGCTGGTCTGAATAATTTGGTTCTATGTCTTTGCAACTATGTGGTGAATGGTGTTTTTTTTTTTTTCCCCCTTTAATTATGTGCCAAAAATGGGTTATGGTTAGAATTCCTAGTTGGAATGATAAACTGGTTGCTCTGTCCTGTGCTGTTCTTGTTGCTTCCCTATTTTAAATATGACATTCGTCTTCTTGTATTAATAGGGAAAAGCTGGTTCTGGTATTGTTTACTTATTCTGTGACTGGTTGACTTGCTTCCCTCGATGATATTTTATCTGGTACATGTTATGCAAAAAACTAGATTAGGCCTTGACATTAACAATGTTCTTCATGTTTGCTACTTGATCATTACTTCTCAAGTTTTCCTGGATTTGTTTCTGTTTAATGTCACCTTTGTTGGTGTCTACCCTTTAGCAAGGGAGGTGTCAAAGTTATGCTCATACGACACTTAAACGTTCTAATTTTTAGCCTCCATTTAGGGATTTTTTTTTCCTTTATTGTACGTGAGAAAACCTTAGTTTCATTAATTTTTTCGGTTTAGTATGATAAAAACGGACCCTTATCAGGCGTTGTTGTTGTTGCTTCCGGATTGTAAATTTTTAGCTTTTAATATCTTTAGGTGACAACTCTTGTTTATTTATATATTTATATATATATATATTTTTTTTTTTTTTGCCCACTTGATTTGGTTGCATTCTATTTGTTGCGACCAATAGATTTGGGGGATATGTTTTTACATGTTTTGGACATTTTATGAACTCTATGTTGCTATTGATGTGCACTTTTCCCATCCATTTGGCTATGGTGTAAAAAGCCCATGAATATAATTGTAATTTTGTCTGACTGGTGAGTCACGATTCTGATATATATTGTCAGTTACCGGTATATGAGCCCATTTTAGTTGTTAAGGGGCTGACTTGTTGGTTTTAGTTACCATGAACTTGTTGAACCCCTAACCCGTGGTTTATATGCCGTCGTAGCTATAGGTCCAAGTACGGGAACGCAGCAAGATGCATCAAGGAATGGCACTATGAATCAGCTGAGAGAATTTTTGGTCGATGATATGTAGGCCAGATATCCACGAATTTCATGGTATAAATCTGATTGAAATTAAGATCATTTCTATCTGTTTAACGTGAATTAGGGGGATTGGTTAATTTTATTTTTTTTATTAGCACTTTTAGTTAGCAAATATGTAATTAAAATTGTTGTATTTTATGGCTATTTAAAAAAGATTGTAATTAATTTGATGTATGCTGTTGATGTTTTTTTTTTTTCACAACCTACAATGGCATGTTATTTGAGGGGGCGAAAATAATAAAATGGGATAAAAACCTCCTAAATTGCGAGTATTCTATACATAGGAACCAAATTAAGATGTAAAAATAAAATAAAATAAAATAAAAGCAACTAATTTCCAATACATAATACAATTCTACTCAAGTACATTTCCCAATGTAACTCAATTTTTACATCCAAATACTCAACTCAAGTTAAACTTTTTCAACTTCAACTTTTTACCAAATGCTCACTCTAGCTCTCAACTTAACTTAAAAATCTCAACTCCAACTGTAACACCAAACGGATGCTAAGTGTATGATCAAATAAATGTGAAAAACCATAACTTTATGAAGTTGAATCACAAGTTTTAGATGGGCCAAGACAAAGTAAACTAGAGGATTACTAGACATACACCAAGAGATTACCTTAGCCCAACTTAATGATCATGGCTAATCAGATTGGAGTACCTTAGTCCAATAATAAACGGAAGACAACCCATTTAGTGATAGACACTTAGGTGACTCATTGTCACAAGGTGATGAAGATTAATTAATTAATTAAGAAATAGATTAACAAACTAATAAATATATATAACAAAATATATTATGTTAAGAAGGTTAATTGGTAATTAATTTAATTAATTAATTATTAATTAATTAATTATAAGAGCTAATAAATGATTATTAGTTATGTAAGTAAAAGTATTATGTTAAGTAATTATATAATTAAAATGCATGATTTATTAGAGATTAATTAATAATTAATTATTGATAAAGTTATTAATATAATTTTGGATGATTAATTAGAGATTAATTAAACGTTAATTATTAGTATAATCTAATTATTAATTATTAATATAAGAAATGAATGATTGATAATTATTATATGAGAAAGAATATTTAAGTAAAATAATTAATTATTGATAATATAATTATTAATTAGTCAATTAAAATTATGTAATTTATTTATAATTATTAAGTATTAACTATTAATTTATTTATTTATTTATTAATTGATTAATTAATCAATTAAATTTAATTAATTAATTAATAATTAATAGAAATTTGTTTAACATTTGAAGGGGGTGTTTGGTGTTTGAGTTGAGTTTGAGTTGAGTTGAAATTTTTAAGTTTGAATAGTAATTTTTGTTGACTTTTTAGAAAAGACAAAAAAATATTTCAGAAAAGACAAAAAACTTTTTCAAAAAAAGACAAAAATTTGAGTTTAAACTTGAAGTTTAAACTCAAATGCCAAACTCCTTAATATGGATTAATTATTAAGGTTAATTATGATGCAAGTAAATTAAGCTCATTTTAATTTATAAAAAAATAGTAATAATAAAAAATATATAACCATGATTCGTTCTAATATCTAATTATTGTTAAATCATGAAAATTCACCAAACTTACGTAGTATGAGGTATTACTTCAGAAGTTTAAGTACATAAAACAGGTAAGTACAAACCTCACCTATAACATTAAATAAAATGTTTTCCTTGATGATGTTCTATGTTTGCTATGATTTGCCTTGATGATGTGATGAATATATGTGTTACATGTATTGCTTTGATTAAGCATTTGACGTGCATAATTCTCTTGCACTAATATTATCAACATACCTCATAGATATTTATGCCACAATGATAGATGCATAGTGATATGTAAATCTACACATTGTCACAATTAATAAAAATGAAGCTAACGAAAATTAGGATTAAGTATGATACCAACCTCTAATTAGTGATAGGACATGATAAGAACGAAAGTTATGAGCTATGACCTTAGAGATTGTTGGAGGGTCACTCCCCCAACTCCTCATTGGTTGCACGCATATGGGTACGACATAGGGGCCTTAAGTATACAAGATATATATATATATGTATATATAAAGCATAATTGAACATATATAGATCACATGTATTTTGAACATTCATGTTGTGTCGTGTGATGATATGATCTATGAAAATATTTTATGAGATATAGTTTGTACTTGCTGAGCAAAAGCTCATATGTGTATGTTCGTACTGTAGGTAACGCGGGTAACTAGCCCATCACCTAAATGTTTTCTAGACTAGTGAAGCAGTGCAAAGGTAGTAAAAGAAGTGTTGGGATCTATATGTGCCCTAAGGATAGAAAATCAATTCTAGGGATTTTCTGTAAATATGACATTTTGATATTAATAAAAAGAGGTTATTCATGTTTAATAAGTTATGTCCTATTTACTTTCATTTGTTGATTGTATGATTATTTTGAGCAAACATAAAATACTCCTAGGCTGTTGGAAATATATCGGATTGCCATATGTATACGGGGTATACATAGAAGACGTGGTAATTTGATAACAGTCTAAATAAATGGTCCGTAATCAATGGAATAAGATTTGGGGATCTTATTCATGATAAGATTGTAAAGGTTGTCTACTTCCTTGGAGGGATGGTTTGTCTTGACCATCGGATAGGTTCCGAGTAGAAACTTTAATGTATACCAGTATTGATATATGACATTGGACTGGACCTAAGATGTTAATTGATTCGGTTTAATAATTCCGTTTATAAGAATCAATGATGCTTTGATTATCATCCTGCATTAATCTTAATCCTGAAATGAATACTTGAGTTCGCATCCATAACTTATGCACTTTGATCTACTATAGGTGAGACACTGATAATTGATGGTCAATATACTTGTGTTTTGGGTGTATGACTTATGGATGGAGAAATCAAGATTCATAGATACGAAATCCATAGCTATCTTAACGATAATACATGTTATCTACTTAAAGACATTATTCGGGAATATAATAAGATCTTGGCCATCGATTTATTTTGTGTTCTCTGATGGTCTACCGATTGTATGGCTTTACAATTGGTGGTTCTTTCAATGGAGAATAATGGAACTTTAAGTTAAAATGATTGAAAAGGTAAAACGGAAAAAGTCCTTAATTCAATCATGGATAACATATGGGGATTAAGCAAGCGATGAATAAATCATGGGAGAAGCACTGTATTAATTTAGAGAGCTTTCGTAATACGGTATGTAAACGGGAGTTCAGCTGTAGACTTTTAGTGGAATAGTCCTGAAGTTGATAATTGATGAATAATTAATCCGGAATTAATTTTTCACAATTATAGGAGCCTCTTTACATATTTCCATCGGGTCCCACTACTAGCTCATATAATTCCACGAAGCGTCTCGGGAATTTGTTCCTAATGAGATCGGTAAATTAAATGAGAATTTAAAAATGTCTATTAAGATATGGTACTCTCTTACATGCAGTCCCGAAAAAGGATTGGACATGTGAAATTAATGTAGATAAATAATGTGATTTGTCAACATATGATTGGTTGTAAATAAAATAATTATTTGTTAATTATTTTGGTTATTTGAATTTTGGAAATAAAATTGTGCTTGAATTATTTAATTTTTGAAAACAAAATTTTTATCTCCTAATTAATAGTACACGGATTTTTAATGGATGTTGAGAAGAAGATTTTATTTCAAAATTATTTAAATATATTCAAAACATTAAATTATTAATTGATTTAAATAATGAAACTTATTTGATAGATTTTCTTTTCTTAAAGAATGGTGCACGGTTTTTTGGTGGAAAGGAAATCTAAAATATTCCATTTATTTAAATTAATTAAATATGGATAATATTTGTGGAAAATATTTATTTAAATTCAAATAAGAGAATTTTATTTAAATTCAAAGGCTTAAAGGAAGTTTGAATCTAGATAAGATTAGGACTTTTTGACTAATCTAGATTCTTGATTTAAATTTGAACCACCAATCAACCTCTACATTATGTGGAGGACGAATTTGAATATACTCAAAAGAGGGGACGAATTTTAGGAGTCCTTCTCCTAGCAAAAAACGGTCTATAAGGTTTAAAGAACCTAGCCCGAAATTTGAATGAACCTTTGGTTCAAAAGATTATCCAGAAAAATAATTAATAATTATTTTTCAAGTAGGAGATATTTTTGCAAAAAGATTGGAATATTATATAAAGGCTAGGGATTCTTGAAAAAATCATTATCATACACATAAAGGAGACGTTTTTGGGAGAGAGAGAAAATGCCAAAACTAGGGTTTTTGGGTTTGAGAAAATTCGTCCTTCTTGGGTGTGAGAAAAAAAAGAGAAATTTCCATTGAATCAAAACTGTGAGGAAGGTTAAGCCGAGTGATATTTTTCATAGAAGGTTAACCGATTTCTGTTTTGTAGTTTTGAAGAATGAACCTTGATCGAATTCTCAACGAGGTACATGGGAATTGAGAAGGTGGGATCTAGACTTCGGGAAGCATTACCGGTCGCTTGGATTCATAGCATGTGTGCCCACACACACTCTGAGACGTGAGGACTCGAGAATAGTAGAAAAGACACGTTGGTCGACGCTCTAACAATTCCGAAATCTGAGAAACAAGGTACGTTTGATCATGTATTTAATTTATTTTTATATACATCATGAGCTCCTTTTCTAAATCGGTATACAAATTTTAAAACTTCTGCTGCGCTGTAACTCTGATATCGGATCCATTTTTTCCAACAAGAAGGGAGTGGACGAATTTAATTTCCATATTTAGACTTCTTAAATTATTTTGTATCAATTATATTTATCACTATGTTTTCAATATTTTGGTATTACTAAACTAGTAGGAGTACTTTACAAGAAAAAGACTTTATAGTCTTTTCTTTTAACTCATATGACATTATAGCTTTTTAAATATTATATACGTTTGAATTTGAATAGGATATTTATTATCTAGAGATTTTCAATTTCCTCGGTTAAAAATTTTAGTATATTTAACTCTTGAAGTACGAGTATGATTTGTTTTTTTTTTTTCGTATTTTTGGAACCTAACATAAATAAGTGTTAAAACTAAATAAATTAAGAATAAGTTGTAAGTTAGTTAACTATCCGAAAATTCGGGTCGTTACTTGTCGGATATTTGTTAAATTACTCCAGTGTTACGTTAACCTTTATTTAGTGTTAGAGCAAAATTTCGACCAACATCAAATGAAAGTACATGAACTAGAAAATAAGATCAAACAAAAATAATAATCAAGATCGTTAAGTAAGAACACAAGAAAACACAAGAATTTTAAGAGCAATATAGAGAAAACCGGAATCCAGTGTTATTGTCTCAAGGATTTGTATTGATAATTGTGTCTTATCTTTTGTCTCTTAATTTGAGAGAATTTTTAGTACATTGGGAATGAAAGAGTTTAATTCTCCTATTAATTTGAGAGTTTATTCTCTCTTTAATTAAAATTAAATCCTTCACTTTCTAGTGATTTAGTACATTATAATTCCGAATGTTTACTGTCTTCAATAATTAATGTGGTCGATTGAGCTCCCTTTGTAAACTCTCATTAATTGTCGACCGTTACTCTTTTGTAGATGCTTGAACCTCCCCCTCTGTTGTCTGATATGATCTTAAAAAGACTCCTATTTAGGTAGATTTCTTCCTCATAAATAGATAGACCTCTACCTAGGTTGTCTCCTACCTTATAATTAGGTAGGCTTCTACAGACTCCTACTTGATAGCTAGGTAAACTCCTGCCTTATAGCTAGAATGCTTCACACTTAGAGTGTCAAAGTCAACAACGAAAACCCTTAGTTCGCAGATGTGGATTGAAAGGAAGTTGGGGATGGACAATGATCCTTCCACCTATAAGGAGTGTTGTAAATAAAGCAATGGTTTTTGTTTTTAAGATTATTTACGTTTTTGTGTTAATGTATTTTACTTTTATTTAGAAAATACAACCTGTATTTTGAATTTTTATATTTTTATATCATTACATTAGGTTTAATATATTAAGTTACATCCTTTCTCGATCAACATTTATCTTGCGTTTGGAATAAATGTTTAAAAAGAAATTTTTATATTGGAATTGACTGATTTTTCAAAAACTAGTTATAATTTTTGTTGACTTTTCAGAAAAAGACAAGATAAAAAACTTAAGTTCAAACCTAAGTTCCAAAAAAGCTTTTAATTTTGATCTTAAAATACCCAAATTACCTTTAAAAAGAAAATCTGAAATTAAGTATTATTTACATTTTTATATCTTACAAATTTTTTTTTACTAAAAAAATATTGTGCATTTCAAAATTCTATATTTTTATATTATTACTAGTTTGTATACGTGTGTTGCACGTGTTTTATTTATATTATAATAATTACTGGTATTGATTTTATAATTAATATATATTGATAAAAACTATCAAATGTTTTTAGTTGAGCATATATGTACGAATTTAAGAGTTCAAAAGAGTAGTTTTTATTAAATATTTTTTTGATTTCTTAAAAAAAATCTAATCTAGTAGTGCCAATATAAGAAGAGAGAGAGATAGCCATTTATGTTATATTTAGATAATATTTGTTTTGTTAACGAAGTAACATTTTATTTGTTTTTGAATCATATGTGATTAAAAAATAATGATAACTTGACAAATATTTATAATACAATATATTAAAATCGATATATTAGACAACAGCACGGCTCCTAAGTGATTAAAAAAAACAAAAAAGAAGAACTCATTTTCTTTCTTTTATGATTACCTTCCTCGCGCATGTATAAAACCGAATCCATTCAATTTCTAAAAAAGATTATTGATTAGATATGAAAAATAACATTAACTGTACATAATATTGTCAAGGTTTGTTATATATTATACTATCTAAAACATCAAGGTTTGTGATATGATATAGAAAACAAAATAAGATTTGACATTTTTTTTTAAAGAATGAGAAAACTTCAATCAAAAACATTTTTGAACTTTGTAAAAACTGGCAGCTGAACCTCTGCTCATTTGAAAATTCATAAACATTCACACAGGCTTCCAAATGTCTTGTTGCTTGTTTCAAAAGAAAGCTGACATCCAAATCTTTCCAATTACTACTACAAAATGTGGATTCCACGACGAAACTTCCACGACCATTTTTAAAAAATGGTTGTGGAAAGTAAGCCAAAAACACGGTGCGAAACTAGGTTTCCGAAAACGTTTGTGGAAGCCGGGGCTTCCAAGACCATTTTTAAAAACCGTCGTGGAAGCCGAAGCTTCCACGATCGTTTGTGAAACATGAATTTTCATATTTTAAATTTTTAAATTTTTTTTTTCAAATTTTCAGCCGCTGGTTTTAGAGCATAAATTCTAAGGGGGGAAAAAAAAAAACCCCCCTCATTCCCTACCGAAACCTATTCTTTCTCACGCCTCATTCACTCTCGCCTCCAATCTCTCCCTCGAAACCCATCTCCCCCTCTGTGACTCCTCCCTCCATTATTTTTTGTGTCTCTCCCTCTCTACCTCGCCTCCAATCTCTGCCGCCCTCCTTCCATTCTCTCTCGCCCCTCACCCTCTATCTCTCACCTCCAATCTCTGTCGGCCGTGAATCCACCATTCATTATCTCTTGCACCTCTCCCTCTCTCTCTTGCCTCCAATCTCCACTACGACTCCTCCCTCCAATCTCTTCCTAGAAACCCATCCTCCGCCACCTACCCCGCTACTGCGCCACCCACACCCACGCCCGTGGAATTGGTAAGTCTCTCTATCTCTTACTCTCTTTTACGCCGCACATATTATGATTTTGAAGACCATTTGGTTGATTGTGTTTGTGATTTTGGGTGATTGTTTTCCGGAAAAAAAGTTTTGATAACTTGATTATATTTTTGCATATTACATGTTCAACAAAATATCCGATTGTATGATATTTACGTGTTTGGGTGAGGATTAGTTTTAGATTGATTTAAAATATTTGGGTGAGGATTTGGTTTAGATTGTTTTCCTAAAAAAAGTGTTGATTTTGTGATTTATGCTTTTGCATATTATATGTTCGACAAAATGCCCAATTGTATGATATTTACGTGTTTGGGTGATGATTAGTTTCAGATTGATTTATAATGTTTGTGTGAGGATTTTGTTTAGATTGTTTTCCGGAAAAAAAAATGTTGATTTTGTGATTTATGCTTTTGTATTTTACATGTTCGACCTAATTAAGTTGTAAGTATATTTTTATGTTACAAATTGTGATGTGACGTTACATTATTCTTGTTTTAATTGTTTTGAACTTTGTTAAATTGTTAGGGCACTTAATGACTGGAAGATTTTGGTGGGCAAAGGAGAAAGAAAGCGACGCAACTATGAAACATTGATTGATACTATTCGATATCCTCTACAAGAAGGTTATGTTGAATGCGGATATTTTGTTTTGGCCTTTATGTGAGAAATAACTTTGACTCTCGTTGGATTATCCTTACTTCAAACTAAGATTTTATACCGGCATTGAGATGAGTTTAGTAAGACAAGAGTGAGCTAATTTTGTATGCAGTTCATCTAATATAGTTAGAAGACAATCTATAAATTTTGTAATATAGTGTATATTTTTGTAATAATTGTTGTACATTGTGACGCAAAATTAATTGAATATTAGCTATTATTTTAATATGGGCTGTGCAATGGATAACAAATGAGATTTGTCACCTGCGGGAAATCGCATGAATTGTGAATTTTTTTTTTCATTGTAATCTTTCCGCGACCGTTTTTAGCAAAAACTGTCATGGAATCTTACTTTTCACGACCGTTTTTGCTAAACACGATCGTGGAATCTTCCTGCGAAGTAATTTCCAAGATCGTTTTAGTATATGGCTATTCCACGATAGTTTTGTCTAAAACCCGTCGTGTTATATTAATATTACATAATGGTTTTTACTGAAAACCGTCGTGGAATAACCCTCTCTACCCCGTATTTGGTGCCAGTTTTGTCTATTCCACGACGGTTAAAAATCCGCCCTAGATACCACAATAGTTAAAAAACTGTCGTGAAAAGATACCACGACGGTTAAAAACCATCGTGATATCCTCTTTTTGTAATAGTGAATCATACCAATTTTGTTAGAAATGGAGTTCGTTTGGACCCTTAAAAACAAATTTGAAAACTGATTATACAACCTAGAAATTTCCAGCAATTGTCAAATTTGAAACTTTTACAAAAACGATTCATCGAAAATATAAAATCATTACGAAAACATACACGACTCACATATACACAAAATATAGCCTTGAGTCATGTTTCTGATGTTCACAAAATTAATATTGGTACAACAAAAGCATAAATGAAGCAGGAGTCATGTTAAATCTAAAGTTTACACAAGGATTGAAAAATCAACATTTCCACTGATATTTTCCTGGGAAATTTCTGTATTTTGGAAGTATCGATATGAAAATAGGGATGTCATATTTTTTCCACAGAATATCCGTGAAATTTTCATAAATATCAATTTTTTAGGGAAATATTGATTTCCGTGAAAAGTGTAGTAGTAAATGACAAAATATCGTGAAAATTTTCAGAAATTTCCACAGAAATAGTGACAAAATATCCGTAAAATATCTATTGTATCATTATTTTTTATCTTTCAATATAATAAATTCATGATTTTTTTTAATTCATGCATAGTTTTTTTAATATATGAATAGATAGTAGAGATTGAGGGATATATGACATGTCCAAAATTATATAAATTAAATACTTAAATGTCATATCTTGGTATCAATGTTGTTTACACCACTAAGATATTGCGAATACTTTCGAATATTCTAAATACTCTTTTAATATTAATGTTTTCTTACCATGTATGAAACAATAAATGTAATGTACCTGTATCATGTTGCGTTTCAATGATTTTACTTAATTGGTGAACGTCAACTTATCAGTTATTGTATTATACTTCATTCTTACCAAATTTGTCACATACTTAGTATTTAATTAAGAGTTTCATTTAATTTCTGTACTATTAACTATTTTAGAGTTTCATAAAGTTTTATTTAAAGATTTATTTTTTAAAAATAAATTTCCATATTTTCATTCCACCGATATCGATATTTCTGTTCATATATCCATAAAATTTTAAGTACTGATATTTTCGTAAATATCGATATTTTCATAAATATCGATATTTTCATCATTGATTTAACATAAGTAGAAATTTAAATATCCAATAGCAAGTTTGTTGTCTTCAATTTTACCCTCACGTTATAACATAATACTCGTTTGAAGAAAATATTTCATGCATTTTTAAGTCCTAAGACAAAACATTTAATTTTAAAAAAATTTTAAAAAATATATTGAAAACTTTTTTTTCTAACTAATTTTCTTTGGATGAAATATTTTTTAGGGTATCTTAAAATCATATATATTAACAATTAAAAAAAAAACCAACAACAACAACAATAGCAAGGATATCTTTGTAAATCAATGATATTAATGAGAGGTACTTATTTTTAAAACACAAAAATAAATAACTAATTTAATTTGTAGTGAGTTATTTGATATATAACACTTTTAAACATTTCATATTCTTGCTACGGAAGAGCAAAACAACAACCACCACATTTTTAGTAAGAAAATATTAATTTCTTCATCCAATTCTCCATACACATATGTACTTTTAAGATGTCCACCATACTTGTGTGCATGAGAGAAATATATAAATAAAAATGTTTGGATCGGTGTATTTGTACCTTCGAGAGAGAAACAAGTAATTATATATATTGATTAATGCAAACCGATTACTTGAGAGATGGATTGTGCAAATAAGTAACAATGCTAATAATTTCACAACTAAATATATGATTCTCCCGCAGTTATTTTAAATGATTGAAAACTAAACAACACACAAACACACTTATAAGTATTGTAAAAATATTCAAGAGTTGTCTTGAACTGTTACAACTGAAAGATGAATAGATTGTGAATGGTAAGAACCTTTCACTAAATAGAGATCATTTTTGGTGAGGAGTTACAATAATAATAAATGATACATTACAATAGAACATTTAAGTGATTAGTTACAACCATTTAAACTATTTTAAACTGAGCATGTATCTTTCTCTCTCATTAAAAAAAAAAAAAAAAGAGTATGTCATCAGTTAAGTTTAATCCTTAAAGGAAAAAAATTTGAAAAAAACTGATTGAAAGACACTGTTTGAAAGATGGGATAAAAAAAATAACAGGTAAAGGGGGAAAAAAATAAAGAGTAAAATAAAATAAAAATAAACTGAAAAAAAAAAAAAAAAAAAAAACCCAACAAGAGAAAAGCACCAACTTTAGGAATATATAATCTATAATCCAATCGAAAAAGAAAAAAGGCAATCAATATTGAAAAAAATAAATAAAAAATAAAAAATAAAAAATAAAAAAGCGACAAGCCAAGGCAATCGTTTTGGACGACCTCGATCAACAGCGTAAAGGAAAAAACTTGCTCTTTCAGTATTATACATTTAGTACATAAATCAATATATTTTCTCGATTAACAGATAGTTTTAGCATTTAAAACTATCCTTGAAATTAAAATAAAAAAAATAATTGAAGAAACTCTAAATAATGGGACTAAGGTGGGGTCGGAATGGGTGCGTTGTGGTAGCTTGGGAAAGGGCTGGGTGGTTATAATGGTGCCGTTGAAAATTAACTTTTTGTTGAGAAAATTAAAAGTTTGTCGTTGTATGCTTTTTTCTTTTCAAGGGTATTTTGAGTATTTTAGGTCAAATTTTTATTGAGAAAAAAGTGTTTGTTTATTTATTAAATGTACAACAATGATATAAAATACAGGACTTTGAATGCATGGTATATTTATAAATAAAAATAAAATAAATAAATAAAAAACCTATAAGAAAACCTACAGGTTTGTACCTCAAACATATAATCTAAGAAGTATAAGAAATACTCTCTTTTTTTCTTTTTTTCCTTTTTTTTTTTTGAAAAATAAAAAACATTTTCTACTACTTTAGAATAAGGTCATGTTTGACATGTAAGTTTAACTCAATTAAACTGTACTTTTTTTATCTTTTTCTAAAAAAAATTTTTGTCTTTTCTGAAATTTTTTTTTGTCTTTTCTAAAAAGTCAACACAAATTACTATTAAAATTTAAAAATCTTAACTCAAACTCATTCACCAAACACCCCATAAGTTAATCATCGGAAACGAGATGTTTCGCGAGCATGCCTTACTAATAATAGGGGTTGAAATAGAAGCTTTCAAAAATTCGGGACATGTTGAACTAAGAAACATAGTTTAGAGGGCATTTTAAAAAAAAATCACTTGGTGCGGTCAACTGAATATAAAGAAGCTGTACTGACTTCAACTACGGAAGAAGCAAACCGTGGGAAAATTTCAGTCTGGGTCGTTGTCTGGCGAAGAAAATTGGACATCGAATTTGACTTTCAAAATAATCAATCTGCAACATCTCTTAAGATTTGCCCTAAAATCCCCATTTTTATTCTTTATTTATTCATTTATGTATGCAATTACTTCAAACAGCAGCAAAAATTCCCAATTTCCCAACAACCCCTTTGATCCAGAGCTCAGCAACTTTTCTAGGGTTAGGGTTTTGCAAATTTCTGTTATTCAAACAAACAGTGAATTCACAGACAAAAAAAAGTTATAATCTTTGTTTTATTTTATCTTCGCAATGCAATCCAGAGCTCAAAATCTAGCTCCAGGCCTAAATTTTTTCCCGAGCCTAAAACCCCCAAACAAAACCCTAACTTTCCACCAAATTTCTGCTCTGATCCTCACTTTCCTCGCCTATGCCTCCTTTCACGCTTCTAGAAAACCTCCCAGCATTGTCAAGAGTGTGCTCGGACCCAAGATCGGCTCTAATTCATCCGCCATTGAGTCCGATTCGAGCTTGAGTGGATCGAAAATGAGCTCGATCGATACCGGGTGGGCTCCGTTCAATGGTCCCGAGGGAACCCACCGGCTAGGCGAGCTCGATCTTGCCTTTCTCTCGGCGTATTCGATCGGAATGTTCTTCGCCGGCCACATTGGCGACCGGATCGATTTGAGGTCGTTTCTTGTGTTTGGAATGATGGGCAGTGGCATTATGACTATAGTGTTTGGTTTAGGATATTGGTTTAGTGTTCATGTTTTGTGGTTCTTTGTGGCTGTCCAAGTTGTTTGTGGGATTGTTCAATCAATTGGGTGGCCTTGTGTGGTGGCAGTTGTGGGGAACTGGTTTGGGAAATCGAAGCGGGGCTTGATCATGGGGGTGTGGAATTCACACACCTCGGTCGGTAACATTATCGGCTCTGTCGTGGCATCGGGGGTGTTGGAATTCGGGTGGGGTTGGTCGTTTTTGGTACCCGGAGTGTTGGTGATTTTAGTCGGGGTTCTGGTGTTTTTGTTCCTTGTTGTGAGTCCTGATGATCTGGGATTTGAGTCTCCTGGTGAGGAGATCGAGATGGATGCGGAAGTGGGAAATGGCAATGTGGGCAATTCGGAGGAGAAAGTGGTAGCGGAGTCGGAGGAGGCAGGGCTTCTTGAGACTCGGAATGGTTGTGATTCTCATGAGGATGAGAATAATTCCGAGGCTTTGGCAGCAATTGGATTCCTGGAGGCCTGGAGACTACCTGGTGTGGCACTGTTCGCTTTCTGTCTCTTCTTCTCCAAGTTGGTGGCTTATACTTTTCTTTACTGGCTACCCTTCTACATAAGGCACACAGGTACTTGACTTGACGGCTTCTTTTATCAACAATGACGAGCATATGAAACTTCATGTATAAATACAATGATACAACTAATTCTATCCAAGTGTCCAATTGGGAAATAAAATACTTGTGTCATCAAATACTATAAATCATTAATTGATCAAAGTCAGTAAATTTTTTTTTTTTATAAGTTTCATACACACTCGAAATTCTGTTATGAACATGGCAAATTGGTGGGCAATTCATTAGCATGATTGAATATGTATAAAGGGGAATATTTGCCAAAATGACAACCTCAAAAATTGAAATTAGCAAAATAACCTTCTTTCATTTTAACATAGGAACAACCACGGTCGTTCCTGGTTGTTCAAAATCATTTTACTAATAAAAATTTTTGGAAGACTATTTAACAAAATAAAGAAAGTGCTTGAGTCATTTTGCTAGTTGACTCATATAAAAGTGCAAAGTAACCAAAGCCAGATAATTTTCTTGATACTGCGTTTTATACGCACTGAAGATTTTGCTATCTACAAATGCTGAATGGATCAATTCATCTGTGTCATGGAAAACTAGGAAATGCTAAATAATCAGAGCCAGTTAAATTTCGTGGGTACCAAGTTTTATATTCATGGAAGGTTTTGTTTGTCATTGCAGCTGTTGCAGGTGTGCATTTATCACACAAGACTGCAGGGATCCTCTCAACGATATTCGATATAGGAGGAGTATTTGGAGGGATATTAGCAGGGTTCGTCTCTGATGTAATTGAAGCCCGCGCTGTGACTTCAATTGTATTTTTGTTACTATCGATTCCAGCTCTTATTTTCTACCGGGTTTATGGAAGCCTCAATATGTTTGCAAATATACTTTTGATGTTCCTTTCTGGGTTGCTTGTAAATGGCCCATATGCACTCATTACCACAGCTGTTGCTGCTGATCTTGGTACTCAGTCCGTGATCCAAGGAAACTCTCGCGCATTAGCTACTGTGACTGCGATCATAGACGGTACTGGTTCTGTCGGGGCAGCGCTCGGACCACTTTTGGCTGGTTACATTTCCACTAGGGGATGGAACAGTGTTTTTCTTATGCTGATTCTTTCGGTTTTCTTTGCAAGTTTATTCTTGATTCATGTTGCTAGAACTGAGATTAAAGGGAAGATGAGGGAGGGGAAATGGTTTTCGAATAGCGTAGGCAGTCATTGATTGATATAGGCATTTTTTATGGCTTCATTTAAACATAGGAACTTACTTCTTGTAAGAATGTATCTCATTCTTTATTCACATAATGTCAGGCTTCATATACGTGTACAAAAACTCTTATTGTATAAAATAAATATAAAATTGATCAACATTTTGTCCTTTTCTTTGTTTCCAAATTCTCTGCATTCTTGTTATGTCTTTGCATATGCTTACTTTTCTTAGGAAAAGAAGTAATTTATATTGTCCTGCTTGTCAAATTTTCCATAGAATTCAAACTATAGTCCCTGTTTGGATCTCGTTTAAACTCGTTGTTGAAACATTTTTTCTACCGTGTTATCTTTTGACCAAAATTGAATTTTGAGCTCGAAAAGTGGGAGAGATTCGAGGGAAAAGTAACTCTTTTAATTCTAGAAAAAAATGGAGACTTTTGTTATGTCTTGCATATGGTTACATTTCTTAGGAAAAGAATTTATATTGTCTCACATGTCAAATCTTCCGTAGAAGTTTTAAGCCTACAATTCAAATTTATAATTTTTTTAGATAGTGTTTTCTTTCACAAAAATTTGAATTTTCAATTTGAAAAGTGATTTAAAACGGAAATTCAAATGGATAATAGATTCTTTTCATTTCTGAAAAACTGAAGCTGCATCAACAATAAAAACCGTAGTAAGAATATATTGGAACTCACTTTTGGCTTCGCTGATTTAGTTGTAGAATTGCAGTTTCATGGTCTGTTCAACTAAAATGGTGTAAGAACTAAGAACCTTAACCAACTGAGAAACAAAGTAACCAGAAAAACAGTTGTTACCAAATCCAGTAAAAAGGATTAGCAAATAAAAGTATATACAGGACAGCATTTGTATTGAAAAACTGATATTACAATGCTAAAACAGTGTATTTTCAGATTAGCCTGCTGCAAATCGGCAGATATAGAACACAGTTGCTCTCATCATCTCACGACCTCTCTTATTGCTGACACAACCGAGCGGCAAAGAAGAAAGAAAAGTAACTACAAATGTTTTGTCTTAAAATTCGATAATCCAATGTATGTGTTGTTTCCTTCCATCCTTCCATTAACCCCCCAATGAAGTATCAAAATTTAAACGAGGAAGCCATAAAGACGGTTTCTTTTTGTAGATGAATATGTACCCAAACAGAATTCTGATGAATCCGGTGAGTTCTATTGTTGACTGATAACGCACTCTGCTGGTCGGAAGAAAATTCTATCCTTCCAGTAGGCATTTGAGATTGTGAAGCCCCTCGGCAGATATGCTTCTTCTGACTCTAGGCCTTTCTACCACTACATGCGGAGGCGGCTCCAAGTGAAAACTCACCATTACAACTGTCAAATTGTCGGTTGCCCCCCGGTTAAGTGCCTCCTCCACTATTTGCTTGCAACAAAGTTTCACATCATTGTGCTCCTGAAGTCTCCGCCGAGCAAAATCTACAGCATTTTGGCTGCTGAAGACATCCCATATACCATCACTACCAATGATCAAAAACTCGTCTTCTCTAGTAAGTGTTATCAATTTGAGCTCTGGTTCAGCACTCAGTGGTCCGCTCTTGTCACCCATCTCCTTCATCCCTTTGAGGTGCCAATTGCCTAGTGCACGTGTCACACCTAACTGGCTGTTCAAATAATACTCCTCATCAACATATCCTCCCAAAGACTCAACCCGTGTCCTTTCTTTCTTGCAGCTGGGCTTATGATCGTGTGACATTTCCGTAGCACGTCCATATCGGGACAATACTGCCCGACAATCCCCAGCATTTGCCACAAGCAATGACCTGTTCAAAATAACAACAAATCTTCACGAGAGGGGAACAACAATAAAAGGATCATTGTAGCAGAAAACAAGTTGCCCGTTTCCTCAAGATTATGGAGAAAAGATGTACTCACCTCCCAAATATCATTGCAGTTAGTGCAGTTGTTCCAGAAGAGAGGGAAGATTCAAGAGAGCATGTTCTTGCAAATGCAGCATCAGTCTCCATAAACGACCTCATCATGACCTTCTCAAGCTCTAAAGGGAAGTCTGCATCCTCAACAATAACTCTTGGCAAATGGTCACGAACGAATTGTGCTGCACCCTTACCTCCATGTCCATCAAATACCTATCAGACAAACCACTTGCCATTAATACCAGTCAACGTTACATGAAAATTATCCAGGGCTCATCTTTATATTATTTGGGGACAAATCATCACAAATAGGGCCATTCTATCAAAGGGCCACATTGGAATTCAATGGTCAATAGAGCTTCTCCGACATGAAAGTGGAAGTACAACATTTATGACCACAGGACCATAGACGGCTGATTGATCAACCTTGAGAACGAACATAGATCTCATCTTAACATCAATGTTAAAATAGCTTAGGTCATGGAAACAATGAGAAATTTTCCAAGATTACGTCTTCGTTCCTCCAATAACAAGCAACATATTAAGATTTAGGAATTACAAGAGAAGGAACAAAACAAATTATAGTGCTACGAAAATTGAATGACAAAGAATTCTCTGTCTTTTCATAAAAACATTAGTCCCACATATTAGAAGGTTTAGGATCCATTTGGATCATAGATTTGAATAGTAAGTTCGACTGGTAAACTCAAATTTCTCCGAGAGAAAACACTACAGAAAAAAGTTTGAATTCCCAATTTGTTAATTTATGTCATATAGTTGAATCTCTCATTGATTATCTCACAACAAAGTGATGAACCATGAAACCAATTCAATATGCAAAAATCAACATAAGAAGTAAAAGAGTTCAAACCCCATAAAAGGAAACAGCTTCCTTGTTGAGTAGATTAAAGCCAAACTTCTCAGCCAAGTCAGTAATGCATATGTGAGTATCCTCCATATGGGGACGACTCCCGATGTCAGACCACTCTCCAGACCTAAGGGCAGGGACAAAGTTTAACTGGCTTTGTCTATCTGCAACCACTCTATCCTCACATATGCTCTCCAGCTGCAGAAAAATCAACAAAAACATATGAACATGTGGAGGAAAATTATCAAAAAAAGAACACGCAAAATCAAAACAGTAACAGTGGTCGAAGGAATAGACTAACGGTAATACCACACCTAACTCCACCTAAAGGTAGAGAGTTCGAATTCCTCCATCCCCAAGTTCAAAAAAAATAAGAAACAAAATATAAATTTAAAAAAATCAATGCAGAAACAGAAAGGAAAATAGAAGTATGAAACAAAGAAACAAAACTCCATTGAAGGCCCGAAAAACAAACATAGCATAGTGAAAGAAAGCCAAGTCTATACAAGGAAAGAGCTACATGACAAGATAGCAGAATTTTGGAGAAGATTCTAGATTCTAGGTAAAATCTAGTTGACTCTTGGTGGGTTTTAATATTACTTCCATAACTTATTATTATGTCACCAAGATTCCTTTTCTTGAACCAAGATTAGCATTCCTTAATATTGTACAATGTCGTAAAATCATTCATCATAAAGTTATCAACAGTTCTTTTTACTCTTTTTTTTTCTCTTTTTTTTTCTCCTTGAATAACAGTTCTCTGTAGTTGAATGAAACAATTCGTTGTAAAGGGAAATACGCACAAAATATCATTCAATCAGAATACAACAAAATCTTAGGAAAATTTCAATCAATTAAATCAAATTCTATACAGAAATTTATAACAATGAAAATAGAAAATAAAAACTGTATATTCAGATGCTTAAAGAACTGCAAACAAGGGATGACTCAATGTCAAAATGACAATAGAGGCATCACCTTGAAAGTCACGAATTATAGAAATTCCAACTTTTTTTTCCTCTCTCTCTTAGGGAAAATAAAGAAAAGAAAAGAAAAATGTTTATTTTCCATGGAACTAAAAAACACAAAGCTAAATCAGAGAAAAATCTTTCAAGTAACTAAAAAGGTGATTACAGCAAATAGAGAACTGATATAACAAAAGAAACAACTCAAAACTGCGTTTCAGCCAAATGGGTCTCAAAAAAACCGAAAATTGAAACATAGCCAACAAAGCGAAAATGAAAAAATATATTTATACACACACATATTATCTATATATTTCTATATATTGGATTCTTACAGGAAGTGAATTTGCAAGGAAGTTCCTGTGACTAGAACTAAGCAGAGGAGATTGGTCGTCCCAATTCTGGATTTGTGAATTCCTCGTTTCACGTTGCAAAGGCCTCTGCTTGTCGTTGTCGTTATTGTCGTTTTTGTCGTTGTTGTTGCTGTTATCACCGTCGTTTCCCATTTCTTCCCCAACCTGCTCTGGTTCCTTCACACACATGCTGAAGACGATGAAGATGAGTAGACTCTTTTGTGTTTTCCTTTTTTTTTTTTTTTTTGTTTCTCAGTTTTCTTAATGTTTTCTCTCAGCAACTTGGTTGTGTAAGAAACAGCCCAGAAAGTAAACAGTGGCAGAGAAAGAAAATAGAGTCGGGAGAAGATTCTCAGAATATGTTTGGAGGAGAATTGGGATGCTCTGTTTTTTTTTTTTTTTTTTAAACTAATAAGAGTTTAGACTCTGTTAGAGAGAGAAATTTCAGAGAGAGAGAACATTGCTTAATATCATATATATATATATATATATATATTAATGAAAGCGTGGCTGAAAATTTAGTTGGTGGGGTTTGTTTTATGTTTTTTTTCTTTTCTTTTCTTTTTTTTAATAAAATGTATTTCCTTATGTTGGTCATACTCGTACATTCTGTTTGGTAGTAGATTCCAAATTATTGGTCCACTTTTTACGAAAAATGGCTTCTGTGTTTTGTAAAAAGTATTTATACATCCGATTATTCTATACCTACTCGTAAATCAATACAAATTTTTTCAATTTGAAAAGAAAAAAAATACAAATATTAATACAAATGATCCAGTATAACATCATATAAAAGTCGAAATTGAAATTGAATCCATCAATAAAATCTGATGAAATTCATAAAAAACAACATACACCAAGACCAATAACGAGAAAGTTCATCGGCACACTAATATTTGAGCATAAATAAAGCTCGTTTTGACCAGATTCTACAATTAATGAAGAGCTAGTAACATATAATACTAAGATTACCACCAACTCCGTATAACTAAAAATTCAGCAGAATTAAAACACTGTCATAATTTATGTCTGATGGACCACAACCAAAATCGATATGTGAGGAGATAACTTATAACATTAGAGACTCAATAAACACAAGACATAGGACACAAAAACTACAAGGCGGAAACAATACCGTCATTATTCCACATTACCATCGATCACAAAAGGAAACGAGACCCTAACAACCCGAAAGAATCATTGAAGACAAGTCTAACCACACAGAGCCACCTAGAGCCGAAAACATAGCAAACGGAGTGCCACAAAGACGGTGAAAACCACACTAAAACCACCACCGACATCAAGCAACCATTCACAAATGCCACCCGCTCCCAATTATGCCTAACGAGTATATTATTATCTATGGGAACTTTTAGTAAGGTTACTTATTCTTTTTTCTTTTTTTTTTTTTTTCAGTAAGTTGGTTGCTGAGGTCTTTTATTATTAAAGAACGGTGTCAGGATAATTTATCACTTTTGGAAATTTCCATTTTGGTAAAGAAGCTTCATACAGATAGGAATTTTTGTTATTGTCTAGAGTCGTCTTTGCTTATTTCTTCAGTAATTTAAGAACTTATTTTGCTACAACGTGTAGAAAAGATATCTAAAAAGTTACAAATAATTTTCTCTTTTATCAAAATGATCTGAAAATATTATTTTAATACTTTTAATGTAATAATATTTTTAAAATGATTAATGTTTACCATACCAAAACCAAGAAGAGACTAAAATCACAAAAATAGGAACAAAGCAAATTATGAAGAAGAAGAAGAGACTAAAATCACAAAAATAGGAATAAAGAAAATTCCACGAAATTAAGGCATCTTGACAACATGTAGTGTTTTTAAATAATTATATGCTTAATAGAGAGTTTTTACTTTAAAAAAAAATTTAATTTGTATTATGAGTGAAAAAAAAAAAAAAAAAGTGAGACCTCCCCATTTCCCATCAATGGGGTTAAATTTTTTGATCCTCCCATCAATTTTGGATGGTTAAGATCAAAAAAATACATCGAAAAAACAATAACACTTATTACACCTGTTTTTTTTTTTTTACAAAACTCTTCAAAACAATATTAAAAAAAATTTTCATTCCTTCTAGCAACCCCATCCACGACCACCCGCCACCTTTCCTTTCCGCTATCGACAGCACCCACCAACCCATCACCCACATCGGGGTCTCGCGGGCCTTGTGAGCCATTTACTGTCGAATCGTGAGCTCGCCAGCCTCGTGATTGGGTTGCGCCCTCCCCCCCCCCCCCCCCCCCCGCCCCCCACGCCTCGCCCCGATTGGGTTTGCTCCCTTCCCTCCATCCCCGCAAACCCCCCCCCCCTCCCCCGAGATCCCCGATCTGGGTTTCACCGCTGCCACCCCTCCCGGGCGATCTAGTCAAAGGAGGGCAAACGACGTAGGTTGGGTGGCTGGCAAGACCCACGGCCACGATGTTCGTCGTTCGACCGTTCTTTTGTGTTTTTTTTTTTTTTTTTTTTGTTAATTTTCAATTATAATCATGTGTAAGTGTTTTATTTTTGATTTGGTGTATTTTTTTGACCTACACCGTCCAAATATAATCGAAGGGCTGAAAAAAATTTCCCCATTGATGGGATGAAAAAAATAGGTCTCATGGTAGAAAGCTCCAAAAAGAAAAAAACCATTAAATTCATATTTTTAATCAATTTGATTTATAAATATTCATCTGAAAGTGATTGTGGGCTTAGCAATAATACCACACCTGACTCTACCTAAAGGTGCAGAGTTCGAATCTCCCTCACTACAAGTTCAAAAAAAAAAATTAAAAGTTTACAACATGTAACATAAAATTATTTTGGTAATTAATTAAATCTTTAAAACATTAGTTTAACAAGTAAAATAGTATTAATTATCGATAGTATAAAATAAGAAGTGTAAAAGAAAAATAAAAATTAATTTACAAAGTTAGACATTTGGTGCAATTTTATTTTATTTTTATTTATTTTTATCATTATCATTATTATTATTATGCAAAAATGCATTTGCTGTGATGAAACCTATGCGATTAAAATGATTGACATTGGACAAATCGCACAAAAAGATGACTTAAATGTTGGGTCACTTGTTCACGTGGAAAATTTAATACGAAGGCAAACCACAAACATACACACACATATAGATACAGAATTGTTATTATAAAATATCCTTCAAATTTAGTCAATAAAGCTAACAGATGGAGGTTCATTCCCTCTTTATGCTTACCACCTGTCAATTTGTGTTCACAGGTTTTTTCACTCACAACTGTTCTAAGCAAATACGTGTGTGTCTTATTCTTTTTTATTCACAAGACACAGAAACAAAACAACATCTTTTTTTCTTTTTTCTTTTTAACGGAAAAAAAAAAAAAAAATCTCTTCACTTTATCCTATTAATAGAGTAAAAATTTTTGACAATCGATTAATTTTAAACGGTTGAGATCGAAGAGATACACCAAAATATAATAAAACATACCACACCTGATTCTAATTTTTCACAAAACATTTCAAAACAATAAAAACAATCTCCTTTCCTTTCCGGCGACGCTCCTCCCTCCGGCGACCCCTCCACGACCATTCTGCCACCTTTCCTTTCCTCTGTCGACGGCGCCCACCAACCCATCGCCCACATCAGGAGCTCGCCGTCCTCTCGAGTCTCCCACCAGATCACCACTCTCCACCGGAGCCCGACCCTACTCGGAGACTTTGCTGCTCTTCTGACCGACGGGCTGCTCCTCACGTCAGATCTGGCGCCCTCGCCAGCATTCTGAGTCATCACTGGCGACCCCGACTGATCCGAGACCGTTCTGTTTCCGTTCCTCCGGCTCCATTGTAGATACTCGGAGGCCGGGACTAGATCGCAACGGTGGCCGGGATGGGTTCGTGACGGAGACCGGTTCGCGACGGAGGCTGGGACAAGTATCACGACGGTTGCAGAGATGAAATTGCGACAGAGTCTTGGACGAGAAATGCGATGGTTGCCTGGACGAATTCGCGAATGGATCTGGACAACCGGCAAATCCCAACCCCTTAGCCGGATCTATGCGATCCACACACGATGGACTGCATCTCACGGCGGCCGCCACCTCCTTCCTCGCCTCCTCTCCCGACGACGGCAGCCATCTCGCGGTGGAGAGAGACTTTTTTTGGTTAATAATGTTTGTAATCAGATGGGGTTGGATGCATGATAGTTTTGTGTGCACATGATATCTATACCAATAAAAAACATCCAACGGTCAAAAATTTTTACCCATTGATGGGGTAAAAAGAGAGTCTCATTGTAGAATTGGCAAAAAAAATAATAAATAATAATAATAAAATAAATAAAAGAGCCACTCCTTAAAATCAGACAAAACAGATTCTGGGAACAGGACCAGACAGACTTTGCATAAAACCAAAATTTTTAAGATCTTTATGCTTGAGAAACATTCTAGACATTTTCGGAAAAAAATTTTGATGTGATGTTCGAAAAGTCATAATAAAATTGTTAGTATTACAAGATATATGTTACTAGCGATATATTTCTTTTCTTATTTTTATATTTTAAAGATAATTACAAATATAATTTAATAATAATTTTCTATCAGATTTTATTATCTTAACATATATAAAAGAGTAAATATTATTATTATTATTATTTTATACTTGTTAACTCATGGTTCTCGTCCTTTGCCATATTTTTTCCCTTGTTTTTTTTCCCCTCTTTTCTATCTAATGGTTACATTTGTTTTTTCTTTTCTTTTTATATATTTTTTATACACAATCTTTTCTTTCTCTCATTTACTTCAGTCATGTTAAAATTGTTTTTTTTTTTTTTATTCCCTTTTATTCTTTTAACATGTTTTTTTTTTTTTTTGCTAAAACATACTATTTGATAATTAAAAAAATATGTCCTATATTTTTAAAATAAAATTTTTGCCCTCACATTTTTTTTAGCAATTTTACTAAACTCTCTATATGTATTTGTTTTTAAAAAAATTATATTTTACTTCATATTTTTTAACTTATTGAAGGGATGTTTAAGAGTGAGAAAGATGAATATAATGCAAGATTTGAAAAGGTGAATTTTGATTTTAAATATAATAAATATTTTAAATTTGAAATGGCCTGGTATATACATCATTAGTTTGATTCATATAGTTAAAATTATTACAGAACATTTTTACGACAATTTCAAATAAACTTTAACGCTCCTATTTTCTCTTTCTTTTTCGAATATCCTCTTAAAATTTTAGTTTCTCTTTTATTATCTATTTTTATCAAATATACAACATTCATAAATATTTTTTTTTTATTACCCTACTGAAATAATTTTTTATTGATCTATTTAAACAACTTTCTCGTATATTCACATCAATATAGTCTCTTAAATTGAGTGGCTATTTGATACATTATCTTCAAATGAAAAAATTCATTTTTAAATAGTAATTTAAAATAAGCCGGTGTTTGGAAGGAAGAAAAATAAATATAATATGGATTTTAAGTTTTGGATTTAAAATTAAATGATTTTTTTATTTAAAATAATGTATCAAAACACACCATTGAACCTCATATGTGTGGAGCAAGTGTTTCAACTAGTAAAGAATAAAGTGTCAATCTATAACGTGAAATTAAATAAAATTAAATTAAAAGAGAGAGAGAGATATATATATATATATATATAGAGAGAGAGAGAGAGAGAGAGAGAGAGAAATCGGCTCGACACCCGCCATCCTATTACGCCAAATCGGTATCTAGAAAAGGAAAAATTATACGATATCATGTTGTAGGCGGTCTTGATAAAATTAGCATTTGTATATATAATTATCTTTATTAAGAATTTTATATTTATTTTTACATTAAAAAAATATCTTGATCTAAAAAGTTTTGATAGTTTTAGAAACTTATCCTCATTATGCAATTGAAATTTGGATGAATTTTTTTTTTTTTTTTGGTCAATCTATGATAGGTAAATTGTCGAAACAAATTAAACTGTGTATTTTCTTTTTCACTTTTTATGTTCTTCTTTAACTTAAAATATTTTATAAGAGCAATTAAACTCTAACAAGTCCATGATCCTTCGCTTTTCTCCCTTATGTTTAATTTGGTACAAGAGAGATTGAACTCAAATGATTCTCTAATCCTCCATGTACTTCTATGCCCTTCATTGACGATTGTCGTCCTTGTGCCTCTGCACCCTCCCTTGATGATTATTATCCATGCGCCTCTGCACTTTCCCTCGGTGATTGTCATCATGCGCCTTTGTGCCCTCTTTCGGTTATTGTTGTCCCTATGCCTCCACACTCTTCCTTGACAATTGTGGTCTCTTCTTTGAGTCCCTATGTCCTATCTTAACGATTATTGTCCTTTATTTGTCCTCGTATACTTATCGTCCCTTCTTTGTACCCTTTACAAGTTACATCCCTACTTTATCTTTATTTCACTGAAAATAAAAGAAAAGCAAATATTAATATTAATATTGATATAAATAATAACAAAAAAAAAGCAATAAAACCTGTCTGCCCATCACACATACTGTTTTGTTTTATTATGATCAATATTGGAATATCCTATGGGAGTTCTATCATGTAGGAAATATTGGAAAAAGTTAAGATTTTTGTATATGATAATCTGTATTGAGAGTTTTGTATTTATCTTCATACTGACAGATCTCTTAATTTAAAGATATTTAATAGTCCGAACTAAATTATTAGGTAATTATAGGTTACATTTTTATGGAATTCATTTATAAAGTTACTTATTAGTAAATCTTCTTCTTCTTTTTTTGATAGTTTGTGGATGTAGGCTATTCTCTTCTTCTCTTTTATTTTCCCCTTTAAGTTTTAGTATTATAAGCATCTAGTTAAAATAAGACATAGAGAGAGAGAGAGAGAGAGAGAGAGATTATCAAAGTGAAATGTTTTTTTTTTTTTAATCAAAGTGAAAAGGATTTTATTTTTTATTTTTACTTTTTATTTTCATTTTTATTTTTGTGGGAATTGTAAAAATGAAAAGTTAAACTATAAGTAAAGTTTCTAATACAATATCAAGTAAGACCTAAATTTGGTGAATTGCCTCAACGCTAGTCGAAATCTGCAAGGATTAGTAAATATAGGAGCATCTTTAGGTCTCAAGCTTTATCCTTTCTCTTTCTTTTTCTTTTTTTCTTTTTTTTTTTTCCCCCAAAATAAATGCGATTTACATCTCAAGGACCTTTCTCTATCACCTAATAATATCAAGTTGAATAGGAGGATTTATAGTTGTGCTTAATTTGGTGATAATTATGCCAAAAAGATTTGAAAGAGAAGGGATTCTAGAAAACATGATTGGCTGGGTGTGAAATCAAGACTTCCGTTGGTAAGATGATGACGATGATGCAAGACAAAGACACAGTAGGCTTTTCTTTTTATTTTTGCTTTTCACAAAAGGTAATGACTCAAATTGATATCTTTTGGAAAAAGAGAAAAAAAAAATATAATAATAATAATAAAATAAAATCTCCCTTCGCCTTCACAGGACCAGTATTGTTTTGATGCAAAACAGACCCCTTTTTTTTCCCCCTCTTTCTTTTTCCGTTGCTTTAGTGCCTGCCCTTTTCTCCATGCCAAAGGTTGAGCCTTTAGAGCCACTTTTCTTCCAATTATGGAGTTGAAAGAGAATTTGGACAAAGTAATATATGTACATATATATAAATAATATATTTGATTCCTTTTTCTGAGTAAATTTGAGCAGCCTAATGCTATGTTTGATAGGGATGAAAAATGGAAGGAAGGAAGAAGGTTGAGGGATTTTAGGATCAAAATTCAAAAATTATTATAGATGTTGGGAATCTACTGTTAAATTTTAACCGGAGTTAGTAAATAATGATATAAACAATCATTGGGGTCATTGGACATCGCATATGAAAATCACAAAGCAATTATAATCCCAAAATAAACTAGTCAAAAAATCAAAGAAATGAGAATAACAACACCGATATTTAAAGAGGTTCACCGGAAATGTGCTACGTCCTCTGAGTATGTGGCTTTTTTACCACGTATGAATTTTTGAATACAAAAGGTTACAATTTCTGGGTATAGTCCGGCAGTATAATAGTAGGCAAAAATGAGATAGAGATCCCCCCTAAGAAGGGGGGTCTTCCTCTATTTATAGAGGAAAAGTAATGTGTCAAAGCCCGCGGATAATAGTGAGCAGTTTCTCACTAGGGATGATTCGAAACAAGTGTAAGAATGTGGGTCATGATGCCACGATTGTTCGTGGGCTTGGCAGTTATAGAAATGGATCTGATATGATGCCACAATTGATCGTGGGCTTAACAGTTATGGGGATTAATCTTTTATTTGTAGTGTTCGCCAAATATAAACGACGAACGACGAACTAATAAATCATGAAGACCAAATATCATGCTTCGTTGGGCCAAATATTCATCCGGCCCATGAACTGACGGGCTTCTAGGAAACAATACCAACTGATTCATCGTTCGCACTTCAGCCAAGTTGAGATTATTCATTGTGCCCAACCCAAATACTTGAAAATATCAAATAGATCGGGATTCAACTTTCGTCGTTCGTTCGACGAGTAGTCTCAAAGACTTTGTGACGGTATTACGGAGAGACGAAGTTTGACCCCCAATAACTATGGTGTTTGGTTTGAATGATTTTAGGAGGTAAAGGAAAAGTGAAAGGGTTCAAAATCTTGTGGCATTCAATTTTTTTATCTCTCCAAAATTTGAGAGAAAAGTGAATAGAAAACTTTATCAAAAGCAAAACTTATAAAATTACTAAACTAGTCTTATGTATTAATTAAATCTTGGAGACAAAACAAAATATGGACAAAATAGTAATTGCATGAATAAAATATCTATTTTCCCTTACTTTTATTTGCAATACCAAATAACAAAAAGTAATTTTGACTTCTTTCATTCATATAAAACCAAAAAATATATGGAAACCCCAGAGTCTTCTATTTTTTGTTTTCTCTCTTCCATATTTATTTTCCTTTTGTTTTCTTTCTTTCTCACTAAACATGGACTAAAGTTGTTTAAATTTTACCACCAAAGTACACATTTATTTCACTGTCAATAATTTTCATGTGGACTCGGGAGTTTTTCATTTCAGCTTGGGCAAGTTGGCAGCATAATTGCTCAATTGAGAGTATGAGTTGAATGTCTTTTGTTGCAAGTATTGGAAACTCCTTGAATCCTTTTCTCGAAAAAAAAAATAAAAAAATAAAAAAAATAAAAGTAGTATTCGAAACTCCTATGCTTTTTTACTAGAATTTTCCAACCTTTCCTTTTCTGCTTTCACAGTTTCACGAGCACTTTCCAAGGCAAAAAGTCAAGAAGCCAAAAAGGTAAACCTTTTTATTTTTTATTATTTATTTATTATTATTATTTTATTATTATTTTTGTGTGTGTTTGTTTTTCAAATGAATACGCTTTGAACAACTATTTGTAATGAGAAAGGAATCTTTTCTAGTTGCCGATTACGTGGCACACCACAGATCAGTTGTGGTGATGACGTGGCACATTGTTGTCCATGGAAGCCATTGGAGGTGGTGGGGGTACAATATTCCCTCACCGCTTGAGTCTCCAATTTATTTTATTTTATTTTTTTTATGTGCCCTTCAATTTGTTATCTTCATTTTAAAGACAATTTATGCAAAAAATGAATTTGGAACTTTTTTTTTTTTTTGGCTTTAAAAGAATAATTAAGAAAATATCCTAGGAGGCCTTGGACAAAAATTTAAAAAAAAAATATCTTAGGAAGGAATAATAAGTCCATGGCTCTCAATCAAGCATGGAGAGTGATGGAGATGTGAAACTTCCTGAACCGCCTTTTCCGTAGATTTTATACTATGATGGTTGATTACAGCATTGTCATATTTCCTATAAAAATATATGAGAAGTTCTACAACGAGACTTTCCTACTTTACCTCGTTAATGGGATAAAAATTTTAGATTATCACATTAGTTTTAAATGATGGAGATTAAAAGATACACAAAAGAAACCATAAAACCAACCACACGATTGTTATTTATCAAAACATTTCAAAGAAATTTCATCAAAAGAAAAAAAAAAAAACAAAAAAGACTACGGCGTCCCCCTCCTCCGTCCACCGGCGGGCCATCCACCGTTGTCAAACTACTTCGATGCAGCCATGGTAGCGGCGACATCTCGACGGAGCCACAAGATCTAAAGAACAACCCACGACAACGCCAAACCGGACGCCGGAGGAACTTGCGCCGCCGCCGAACAACATCGATGCAGCCACGGTCGCGGGCGACGGATCTCTCGATGGAGCAGTCGGATCGGGCTCGAACAGCCCACGACCCACAACGATGCCGTCGCGCTTGCTTTCTCCGGCAACCTTCGCCATCGCAACAGTTCAAAATCGAGATCTCGATCAGCGAAAGTCGGTGGAGGGGAGTCAAACAGCGATCTTGTCCGAATCGATCTCATCCCCTAGAGTTCGAGTCGAACTCGGAGCGCGGCCAGTGCACGAGTAGGCCCGGACGGCGATGGATAAGATGATGAGGCGGCGGCGGCGGCTGCGGCGGTGGCGGGGAGAGGCGTCGGAGTATGGGAAGATGAAGGTTGGAATAAGTATGGCATAAATTTTTGTACACATAACATCTAGACCATCAAAATCAAATTTAATGATCAAAACTTTTTACACCATTAATGGGGTAAAATGACTTTATCATTGTAGAATTGGCCAAAAAATATGTATAGTTTAATGATAGGGTCAGTTTTGGGTAACATCTTGAGATGATGTTTTGGAGATTGAGTTGGAAATGTGTTTTTGAATGGAAAACTTTTAAAAAAGTTATGTGATATAGAAAATATTGTAAAAATTTGAAATGTGTTTAGAAAAAAAAATATGCGATGGATCTTGTCTTGTTCGTCTCGTCATTACGAGTATTTTGACATAAAAATTATCTCATTCCGATTTAAAATGAGAAAGTTATAGACTTTTAAAATTTTAATTTTTTGAAAATAAAAGAAAAAAAAATTTGATGTAGAGTTAGAAATTTAAAATACATTTAATAAAATGATAATCGGAAATGTTACCCTAAACATCCCCTAAAATTCATTCCCCAATCCCTGTCAATGGGAGTTGTTGTTGTTGGTTTTTTTTTTTTATTTTTTTACTTTTATTAACAGAAAAGCAATATATAATTATTCAAATTGTGCGGGACACAATAACTAAACGTGTTATTCGTGCATGCCATTGCCAAGAGAAGAAAGTGAAGGGGGGAAAAAATCTGAATTGTCCTTGTAACAATGTTGGAAATTTTCACTGTTGGAATTGAATAGATATTATTGTTTTAGTTATTTGATAAACTTTTCATGATATATGATCAGAGTAATTTTGTGTGTCAGGTTGTAAATATTTATTAATCAATAATTAATAATTACAATAATAGGACATACTAGTAAGATAATAATACAGTTCATATAGTAGGTCTCAAAATGAAAAAAAAAAAAGGAAAAAAAAAAAAAAAACAGACACAATTATTGTAGCAAATTGGCAGACTTTGACGCGTTGTTGTTTCATTGTTCTATCAAGAAAAAAAGTTTGTTTCACATTTTTTTTTCGGGGGGGGGGGGGGGTGGGGGGTTAATAATTTGGGCCCAAACTCAAACCTAGGTGGGGAGAGTAGTGTCAAGTTATTGGAAGGTACTTAAAAAAATTACTACTAATTAATGAACCAATAATTGCATGAACTTCAAGACTATTTTAGCTTTGTTAGACCATTTAGAATAATTGTCCTTTGCTCTTATTATTATAGGAAGACTTTTAGACTCATTCCTTTTCTACAAGTGGATTTGAACACTAAAAACACTTTGAAGTTTGACCTGGTGGGACTTCTACACCAATTATAGTGATCATGGAATATTGACTGGAGGGTCTTGTAACATTGAGAGTGATGGAGAAACAAAAAAATCTCCAAAAAGAAAAACATCCTCCCCTTTATCTCCTCCACTACGTCTTGTTTTTTTACCATATTTTAGTCTCTGAAAAAAAAGTTAGGTTGTATCATGGTGAATGGTATGTTGTCTTCTTTGTATAGACACAAGACAATGATTACCCAATTTTTTAATGTTTATTAAAAAAAGTAGTGACAAAAAATAATATAAAAAAATAAACTGGGTTTTATCTTATGATGTAGGAAAATTTTTACTTGCCGCAAAATGATCCAATAATAAAATAATATATATATATATATATATGTGTGAATGTGAGTCTTGTATAGTATACGTTCTACTATCAATTCTTATAAAGAGAATCTACATTTTTAGCTTATGGCGATGAATTACACATACATTTTTGTTTTTAATGAAAAGGGTTAAATGAGAAGATCAAAATCATACTTTGGCCCAAAGTTAGGAGTAAAACAATGCCCAAAGTTAAAGGAGTAAAACAATGCCAAGACCCAAGAGTAAGATATCCCTAATAAGAGTTTGGGTGAAAATACATTATACCTTTTCAAAGAACAAATAAATGAACAAATATTAAACCATTTCTATTGTATTTGTCTGTGTCAATTCTATATTTGTTATTAAAAAAAATTAACTTACTTTATATTCCAATTCATAATTTTTTTTCTACTTTTAATCCTCATTATTATACTTTAAATATTGTAAAAGTGAACTTTTAATATTTAAATAAATTAAAAATAACAAAAATTGTTATAATTATTTTTAAAAAATCAAATTAACAATCAATAACAATCAAATATTAAATTTAGCATCGACTATATTTATCACAAAGTTTAGCATGTGACAACTGTGGTATCAAAGATAACACTCTATGAGAGAGCACTTTTTCCCTTCAACTATCAAAATTTATCATTGATATAACAATTTAACATTATATAAGAGATACTCTTCTATACCTAATGTGTGGCTAGGTATGCTAAATGTTAGTGTCAAGTTAATATTGTATTCTTGGATTCCAATTTCATAGTAAATTTATAGATTCTCAGTAAGAATGCTAATTTAATCGCTTAAACGATGACTTTATAGTTATGAGTAGATGAACAAAAATAACGTTTATCTTTACATAGTTAAGATGTTAAATGATGACTTTACTAGCTAGTTATGAGGTGTATAATAAATAAGTCGATGAACAAAATTGAAGAAAATCTTTGAAAGGAAAATTCTTCATTTAAGTGTATACTTCTGTGGGAGGTATAATATTCATTGATATGATAATATATATACATATATATTTTTCCTCTCTTTATTCATTTGTTAGATGGTTCGTGTAGCAAAATAGAAGATTAGCTTAAGCATATAGCTAAAGAATAAATTAGCTACTTTTACTCACATGACCATAAAAATACGTGCCTAGATCTCTCGGAGCAAATAAACAAAAAGTAAAACTATGAGTATCACCTAATTTAAGATGGTTAGCCTTCAATTACAATCTACACTCAACTTTATGACAATTCATAATGTGAAAGCTACAAGGGAAGTCTCAAGCTCTACCACGTTGGTCAATGGTCAATGTCACTACACAACAGAAAGAAAGTGACCTCTTTTGTATTCTTGTCTAATCTGAGTTCTCCATAGTAAAGCATCTTTTTATAAAATATAGAATTTAAATTGACAACCTTAGTCAAAAAAAAAAAAAAATTGTGTAAGTTTTGTTATACCCATGAAAGACTATTGTCCCACCCTAATTGTTGTAGATACGCAAGTAAATAATGAATAGGTAAACAGGACAAAGACGTAAATAACACAGTTACAACCGTCAAAAAATAAATAACGTATTTTATAAAACTAATAAAATTTACTTAACTTTTTTCTTTATTATATATTTCCAGAGGTATAATAGGTAGGCAACCCAAGAAGTGTTCGCCCAATGGTTACTTTTGGGCTTGAGAGGACTGCGAAAGATTGTATTCTTGCCTCCCAAAATATGTACCAATAGACAGTGACAAGCAACCATCTACTATCTTAATATCCAGCATGATTTTTCTCTTACTAGATACCAGAATGGCATAACATCGAGCAAGAACTACGCGTTGGAAATAATAAATAAGAACATAAAATTAGTAACGATAGAGAGAAACTTGATCCTATTTGGATCGCATGTCTATTTTCGAAAAGGAAAATTTTCTTGTTTAAAATAAAAGACAGTCATTTCAACTTGAGAATAAGATGGCATTTAGATGTGTAAAAAATCATAGTTCTATGAAAACAAAAAGTTGGACGTAATTTGGCAATTGGGTGAGGAAGAATTTCATTTCAGTGTCTACTGTGATGAGAGAGAACTCTAAAGTTGGACGTAATGTGCTTGAACATGAAAGAGTTCTCAGTAATGCACGAATGAAAATACCGCTCGTGACTAGTACACTTTGAACAACAGACAAAAACGGTGCAACGACGAAGATCGTGGTATATGAACAGAAAATATATGCAACAACAGCAAACTTCAGAGTGGATCTGAAAGCACCAGATCTGAGCATAACCAATAACTACATAAGAAGCCTAACTCAGAAACTAATGTGGAAGTCCGTAGCGTGCAAGGTTTTAGTCCGATTACAATGCCATGATCAAAGTTCGAAACATTAGTGAAGCATTCTTCTGTTTCCGATTCAACATGCCTAAATCCTAAAGGAATCATATCACAAGCAACAATTGATGCAAAATGTGATAAATATGTACCTTCGAAACAGTAAGTCGATAGGATGTACTAGGAAAAACAGAAATTCTCCAGCATTAAGCAAATTTCAACTTAGACGACACAGCAAAAATGAAGCAAAAATTTCAAAGCAAATCATAAAATTAGATAATAAATCCCTTTAAACCATGGGAATCCGTTCTCAAAACTTCCCCTAAGAGATAAAATTACCCATACTTCAAAAAAAAAAAACAAAACAAAACAAAAAGACCAGCATCTAACATCACTTCTCCCTGGGCATTCAAGTTAAGGCCTTAGATACCTGTGAAAGCCTTCTTCCCACCACCTGAAGAACCGGCGGGAATGACCTTCAGAACATTAAACCTCACGGTCTTCGACAACGGCCTGAAAATCGGGGTAAATAACAAAAATACAAAATGAACAAAAGCAATGCAAGAAAAACAAGAAAGCCTGCCCATCAAACTGAATTTGGTACGGGAAACCTCGGGCCATTGTATAGAAATATTACCTGCACTGACCAATGGTAACATGATCTCCTTCCTTCACACGGAAGCATGGTGAGATGTGAGCTGGAATATTTGAGTGCCTCTTCTCATACCTGAAGAAAGCAAATCGGAAAAAGAAAAGAGATTAACCAAAATGCAATGAAGAAAAAGAAATCCATCATAATGTCATGATTCCTGCCTTTGGTATTTCTTGACAAAATGAAGGTAATTCCGGCGAACAATGATGGTTCTTATCATCTTCGCACTGTGGCAAGTACCAGCTAGAATACGGCCCCTAATAGAAACCGTTCCAGTAAAGGGGCACTTCTTGTCAATATAAGTTCCTGCAATAAGTAAAATAGAAGGCCAAATCAGCAAATTACATACTTCAGTTTTTTTTTTTTTTCTTTTTTGGGTGGAAAGCCACACAAGCAATGTAGGATAGCCAGTGTTTAAACTCGCGCAATTAAGAAAAATTACATATGCCTCTTCCACTTGAGGGGATGAATTTTGAATTAGAAGTCATAGCTAGTTTATTTTAAGATGTGTTCTTTTAGACTTCTTGTAGAACTCATTTCTTTTTTAACTGTTTATGATGTTAAGTTACGATTTATAACTACTACAACTTGTTTTTTCATATTTTTTGAATTCTTTTGTGGTTTTATGCTGAGATGTAAGCAAAAGGAAGACTTCTTGATGCTAAATTGTGCAATTTTAAACGTTGAGGATAACTACAATGCCAAGCAAGTGCATTAAAAAAAGGGAAAAGTCCAGTAGCACTACACTTGAGTTAGGGCAAAAACATGGCTGAAAAATCATCCATAGAAAGCATTATGATCTCGTTTGGATTGATTCTGGTTTCAAGAATTGCTTTTATTGGTTTTCGTGTCAATCATATGCTCAGTTCGCACTATGACTAACACAAATCAATTAAAGCGATTTTGAAAACATGATCAATCCAAACCCATACATAGGGACCGTTTGGCAAAACTTTTACTTTTGCTTCTAGCTAATAAAATAAGAGAAGCAAAAGTTTTGACTTTTTAATAAGTATTTGGAACCAAACAGTTTTTGAGATCAAAATGATTTCTAAAGTATTCTAATAAGTACTTAAAATATTAAATAAAGTTTATAATATATAATTTAAATTTTATTATAAATTTTAAAGCCTACTCAGAAAAATTATTTCCAGAAGCCACATTTTTTTAGTTTTCAGAAGAAGCATTACTGGAGACTAGAATAAAACTCTTGTGACAAATCATCCAAATATTTTCAAAAGTTACTTTTCTCAGCTAAAAACAGTTTTTAAAAAGCTCTGCCAAACAGGCCCACAATTATTTGCAATTGCTTCTCGTGCCAATCACTTTTAGGTCATTTTAGCAAACATAATTGTATATGAAACATATTTAATCCATAATAGTATTTTCAACACAAACATCCATAGAAACAATATAAAGAAATAGACACAAAAATAGTGAATTTGAAAATATAATATATATATATATATGCACACACAAACAGAATATATATATAAACCTTGAATGGCTTCTCTGGGTGTCTTGAAACCCAAACCAATGCTCTTCCAGAACCGATTCCCGCCTTTTCCAGGTCTCTTCCCCTTCGAAGTTTTCTTCGCACTGAAATTGATTAAAAAACACAACAAAAAAAAACCCCAAAAAAAAAAAAGTAAAAAAACAACATGAAGAAGATGAAAAAGAAAGTTAGGGTTCATCGAACCACCTCAAGAACACTTTCGGCTGCTTGAGAAACGCCTTCTCCGTCTGCAAAAACAGGTGAGAGTGGGGGGGTTAGTAGATTCAGAAAGCAGAGTTTTAGAGAGAGAAAGAGATGGATCTGGAAGCAACCTGCTCCGCCATGATTGGAGGTTCCGAATGAAGAGATTGCTGTGGCGTGCGACTGCTGCGATGGGGATTTTTGGCAGAGGAGGCGTGAAGGAAGAAACTCGGAAAGTGTCGAAAAACCCTAATCTAGAGGAGATATTGATGGGAACGAAATGGGCCTTGTCTGTAAATGGGCTCTGTCTGTAAATGGGCTCTATTTTAGATTTTTTGGGCTCGATTGAATAGGGCCCACAAAAAAACATTTTTTTTTTAGGTACAAAAATTAGTTTTATGTGCGTGAGAATTGAAACTCAACTGCTGTTGTTTGAGTCAAATGTGACATGTCGTTTAATGTAATGCTAAATTCAAAATTTTGTGGCAATGCTAAATTTTGATATTTGAATAGACAAATCATTCTTCAATATCTTCTTATTTTAATTTTTAATACGTTGTTAGGGTTTTTGTCTAATTTACATCCTTTTCAAGAATTCAGAACATTGGATCCAAATGAAAATTTATATTTTAGGATCAAACAACACCTTTATCAAAAGTTCAGATATTATTATAGTAATATATGCATGTTTTAATAACAAAATAATATAAAAGGACAAAACTATTCCTAATGAAACTGAATATTTATTTCCAAATAAGAATTTTTAAAGAAAACTTTTGAAAATATTTTGAACATTTCAAAATCATAAAAGCCAAAAAAAAAAAAAAAAAAAAAACCTCCATTCAATAACAAATCATATCAACTAAAGCACGACTCTATTTTTTTTCTTTTTTTTTTTTTTTGTCAAAAAGGAAAATTATCATTTTTGTTGTTTGAACTTTTTGTGCTTTTGTATTTTGTCTCTTAAATTTTGAAAACTGATAGAAATATTTTCTGAACTATTAAACGATATCATCTTTATCCCTTCCATCAGTTTAATGGATGAATTCTTGAAAGTACAACAACTAAAGTGTAAATTAATGAAGACAAACTTTATTTTGTCCCCTGAACTTTAATACTTTGTAATTTTACCTGCCGAACTTTGAAAACTGATGCTTATACCCCTAAAACTTCAAACTACTGGCAAGAATGTACCTCAAACTTTAAACCGTTAATAAAAACACACATTCTTTCATATTTGGGCCATATAAGACCTGAAAAAACTTTATTTTTGCCCCTTAAGTACATTTGAAATTTTACCCTCCAATATTTAAAACTAATGCTTATACCTTTTTGACCTTTAAATTGTTAGTAAAAACACACATATTTCGTCCGTTTAAAACTGATGTGTCACTAGTTTAAATAAGGGAAATGGTAACAAATAGCATATTCAAAAGGTACTAATGAAAATTATAGCATGTTTTTAAATTGATGATAAATTATAGTATTTTTTCATTTGCTTTTATTTTATTCTTGTTTTACCCTTTTCTTCAACATATCTCTTGACCTCTCTTCCATTCTCTCTGTCCTCTCTCCCTTTCCTCTCTCTCTCTCTCTTTCTCTTTCTCGCTCTCTCTCTTCTAGTAGACTAGAGATTAGGACAGTGACAGCGTTAGGATCGCGAGGGTGATGAGGTTGTGCGATATGAAATTCATCGAGTTTCTTTTCCAGTGACGGGTTTCCCTTGCGATCTTCTTCTCTGGGATTTGTTGTGTTTTTTTTTTTTCAGGTGAACTGGTCAGGGTTTGGCACTGGCGACGTTTGAGATCGGGCAGAGTTGCAAAGATGGCGGCAGAGCAGCTTCACTGAGGTTTTTGGTTGTAGCAGATTGTTGTCGGCTTTTGCTTTCTGTAGGTACTACATCGAGGTTGGCAGCTGCTCTTTCCATCGGTGGATGCTTCGTCCTGTGGTGTTGCTCCGGTGGTGGCGACAATGGGCTGGCTAAATTAGGGTATTTAGGTTAGGGTTGTTGATTTGTTGCTGGTTTAGGATTTTTGGATTTAGTATTTAGGGTTAGGGTTTGAATGAATTTGGGGTTTTAATTTAGGAAAACTTTGGGGTGTATTTTATAATTTAAGAAAGTTTGCAAAATAAGAAAAACATTGTTAAAAAATTACTAATAGATATTTGAATTGCCAATAAATATTAGATTTACTAGTAAATACAAGGATTTTTTGAGAGAATACCGTATTTAC
Source organism: Ficus hirta (assembly GCA_038430175.1). NCBI lineage: Eukaryota > Viridiplantae > Streptophyta > Magnoliopsida > Rosales > Moraceae > Ficus > Ficus hirta. The sequence continues at coordinate 16,379,893 of CM076585.1, read as the reverse complement.
TAGTAAATACTAGATTTATTAAGAGTAAATAAATTATTTCCAAGTAAATATATTGTTTTCTAGTAAATTTTATTTTTTTAAATATTAGATTTACTTGAAAATACCGGATTTACTTGAAAATATCATATTTAAATAAAAATCCAAAAGATTTTGATTTGAAAATATTGGATATACTTGGAAATATCAAATTTACTTGGAAATACCGTATTTTAATAAAATATCAAAAAATTTGAAACTATCGGATCTACTTAAAAATACTGTATTTTAATGAAATATCCAAAAGATTTTATCTGAAAAAATTGGATTTACTTAAAATTACCGGATTTATTTGAAAAAACAGTATTTTAATGAAATATCAAAAAATTAAAAATATCATATCTACTTGAAAATATTAGATTTTAATGAAATATAATTAATTAGAAATATTTTGGAAATACCTTATTTACTTAGAAATATCGTATTTTAATAAAATATCTAAAAGATTTTTATTTGAAAATATTGGATTCATTTGGAAATATCGGATTTACTTGAAAATATTGTATAAGTAAATACAGTATTTTAATGAAATATCAAAAAGAATTTTATTTGAAAATATTAGATTTATTTGGAAATACCAGATTTACTTCGAAAAATATCGTATTTTAATAAAATATCAAAAAATTTGAAACTATTAGATCTACTTGAAAATATTGTATTTTTATGAAATATCCAAAAGATTTTTATTTGAAAATATTGGATTTACTTGGAAATACCAGATTTACTTGACAGATAGAGCTTCAGCGTTTGGCAAGTACAGCGGTGATGGTGACAACAGAGAGAGATCATAGAGAGAGAGAGAGAGAGAGAGAGAGAGAGAGAAAGAGGGAGAGAGAAGTTTCGCGGCAGAGGAGAGTTCGCGATGGCTAGTTTTGTTGTTCTACTGTACGGCGACGATGGGCGATGGTGCTTGCGGCGGCGGCAGCAACAGTGGCGATGGTGGTTTGGGAAAGTTAGGGTTAGGTTTTCATTTGGAATTGAATTTGGAGTTGATTTGAAATAACCTTTTTTTTTTAGCTTTGTTGTTAAATAAGGAAATTATTAAGTAAAATATATATATAAATATATATATATATATATATATAGTTTGTATTTTGTCTTGTATTTGTTGGTTTATATTTTATTATCTCAAAAAGAAACTAAAATGAGTATCGGATTTAAAATAATTGGAGAAAATAAGGATTTTCTTATTTAAAAATTATTAAAAATAAGATATTTTTAAAAAAATATTGGATTTTCTTACTAAAAAATTATTAAAAACAAATATATTTCCAAAAAATGGATATATTGGATTTTCTTACTTAAAAATGATTGAAAATTAGATATTTCCAAGAAAATATTGGATTTTCTTACTTAAAATTATTGAAAACTAAGATATTTCCAAGAAAATATAAGATTTTCTTACTTAAAAAATATTGAAAATTACGATATTTCTAAGAAAATGAAAATTAAGATATTTTCAAGAAAATAAGGGATTTTCTTGATTGAAAATAATATTATTTTTATGCTAAAGTATTTTTAGATTTTTTTCACCAATTTTTATTGGTTATTAAAATTAATTTTAAACTATTTTTAATAAAAACCCCAAATTTTATAATAAAATGCAAAAAAGTCACATTTTTGACAAATCTAGATCTGTCGCCGCCGCCACCGCCCTATGCCACCACCGCCACTGCAGTGTGCGACGAAGCTTGTTCTACTGTTGTGATGAATGTCTCACCGAAGTACGATGTTGCCTATCTGTTTTCGTGATGGTGAGGTGCGCAACTCATGATTCTCGCCTCGCCCCATGCCGCCGCTGCCAGAGAACGCGGCGAAGCTTTGTCGCTGACTTGTCGTTGCGACTCGTGATAGCGAGGTAACGAAAAGGGACTCAATTGGCAACTGGAAAACCCAGAATGAAACCAGAAAAACCAGATCTGAAAATCCATGTTGCTTGCAAACTCTCCGTTGACATTGCTTGCGAAAAAATCATCGCGATTTGCTGATTCAGGAGTCGCACAAGATCGGAGCTCCTTCCAATGGCACCGAGAATTCGCCCTGATGTTTTTGTGATCCGCGTCGCTGTCGACAATACCGGAGTGCACAGCGACGGTGTCATTGCGGATGACGGGATGAAAATTGATTTGGGAGAGAGAAGGGTTGGTAGGGGTATTTTGGGAATTTTTGAAAGTTAGAAACTAAAATATGCTATAATTTTCACAACCTAATAAATTATGCTATAATTTTCTATCACCTTTATTAAATATGCTATTTCCCTCTTTCTCCCTTTAAACACTAAGAAGTAAATTAATTACGAAAATAATCTTAGAATCTATCAAAATTGAATGGATCTAAATATAAAAGTTCACTTATTTTGTTTTTTGTTTTTTTTGTTTTTCTTGTAATGAAATTTTAAAAACAAATCTTATGAACACTTGTTTGGATGTTTTAGTTTCTTTATCTTTTTCTGTTTAGACTTTTTGGTTTAATGAAATTGAACTTTCAAAAGAAAAAAAAAAGGTTAAATTTGTTCTTGTTTTATTTTCTTTTGGGTCGAATGCTTTTTGTTTATTTGAACTTTATTTTTGTTAAACAAACAATTATAATAAGTATTAGTATTTTTTTTTGGCTAAACAAGTATTAGTAATTGTATATATTGCTTGGTTTTTCCATGAAATTATATTGATTTTGAATTTAATATATTGAATTTTAACAGATTTTTAAAGTTTTTTTGTACTAATAAAAATTTTAGTTCAAATTAATTTTTTTGCTATATAAGCTAGTGTAAAATTAGTCTTAAGTGGACAAAATATGATAGAAAATGAATTTTTTTTTTGTTAACAGTTTAAATTAGAGAGGTGCAAGCATTAGTTTTTAAGTTAAGTTTCAAATGTACTAAAGTTTAGGAGGCAAAAATAAATTTTTTCCAAGTCTTATATGACAAAAATATGAAAGAATATGTGTTTTTTGCTAACTGTTAAAGTTAAGGGGTGTTATTGCTAACAATTTAAAGTTTGAGGGGGTATAAGCACTAGTTTTCAAAGTTCAAGAGGGACAAAGTTACAAGAGTATTAAAGTTCAGGAGACAAAAATAAAGTTTGTCCTAACGAAAGTACACTTTAGTTGTTGTTATGTCAACTATTCCATCTATTAAACTGACGAAAAGGGGCAAAGGTGATAACATCTCGTAATTCAGGGAGCATTTCTACCAACTTTTAGGGTTTAGGAGGAAAAATTACAAGAGTACTAAAGTTTAAGGGTCACAAATGAAAATTGAAAAATACCTCAAGTCAACAACAAATCTAACACTTTCAAGCAAAAACAAAAACAAAATCAAAATAAAAATAAATATAAAAAACAAAAACAAAAAACAACAAATCTAATAGTGCGCCGATTGAGAGGTGTTTCAAAGGTGTGGTTGGTGGCAATAGTGCGGGCGAGAATGGGCATCAAACCTTACGATTTGGGTTTGGAGTTGTACATCAATAATCATATCATAGTATATATTTTGACAAATAACATTTGGCTAGAAAATAAATGCTTTATTAAGGGTCCGTTTGGGATCACGCTTGGAGATGGTGTTTCGAAAATTAAAAATGATTTGAGTTTTAAAAATGTGCGTTTGGTAAAACTAAATTGTTTTGAGTGACAAAGTGCAAAAACTTAAAACATGTTCGGAAAAAAATTAACACTATGAATCTTATTTTGTTTCTCTCGACATTCTATGCAATTAAAAAAAAAACATATATATATATATCTCATTTTGACATAAATTAATGAAATTATGGACTTTTAAAATTTGAGTTTTTTTGAATATGTTTGGAAAAATGAATATTAAAATTGAAGGAAAAGAATAAAAAAAACATTGGAAACTATTTCCAAATATGATCCCAAACGGGACCTAAGAATGCAAACCAAGGTGCTTTCAGCACTGAAAAAATAAGCAAATTTGACACTGGACACCGAAAATAACTGTATGTTTGATTTCTAACCTCCGTCCAAGGAAAAAATAATGATAATAATAATAAAAAGTAAAAATTCTACACCAATATACCATGAGGCTTACAACAAAATCCTCACGAAGTCTTCGCTGGAAACCAGAGACCTTTTATAAAGAGCACTGATAAAGCAATTCCGAAGCTTTTCATAATGCACTTAGAAAAATGGAATTGTGTTTTCGAAATAAGAATAAATAACAACTTACTGAAAACCCAGCAGTACAAATCATATAAATAATACAGAAATGTCACAACCAAAGAAGAAAAATAAGTATATGTTGGTCTGAAAAGAGCATTCCGCTGATTGAAGAAATGCCAAACCGTCTTCTCCCGTTTGAGGCGAAAAAAACACAATATAATTACAATGACACTCACACATTAAGTATTTGCTGCTATGCACCCGCGCAAGAGCCATCCATCGTTGAGCGAAGCGTAGATGATTGATCATGATCAGACATTATTTACGATGCTGGAAGATTTTCTTACACTCCTCCCATGATTAATCACTCCACCTGCATCAAGAAAAGCCGTACGTCTGTTTTGCAATTCAAAAACATATTTTCGAGCAGAATGTGCATACAAAGGTAAAGGACAAAGCAGCAATAAAGACAGTTAAAACAAAAAAAAAAAATGCTTGAGAAAACGCGGAAAAATTTCCGCTTGAGGCACCTTTCGACGTTTAGAACTTGGGGAGCCTGATTCACAATCACCCTGTCGCCGGGAAGTCCCGGCATTAGAACTCTCAGCTTGACGTGATGTCCCAACATTGGAGTTTTCAGCCTGCAAACACACAAAGTATATCTTCTTTAACAGAAGACGAGAGTCTCGGGATCTTTTTTGAGATGGAAGAGGCATAAAAGCCTCAAAAATGGCAAAACAGAAAAAACACCAACCTCGGAAGCATTAGCCTGTTCTGGAGGTGCGACATCCGACTCTGAACCGGATTGTTGCGATATTAAAGGCATGATTTGACGTAGAAGATTAGAAAAATATATTCCTTCTTCACTAGCCCTCGGCTCTGCTTCAGATCCACTCTCAGCACCACCAGAAGTCCTTGCCTGATCTGGCTCCAAACCAGCAGCTCTTCCCTCCGAATTGCCATCTTCTACATGGATTTCACCTCCAGGAAAGAGGCTCCTTATAAACTGCATAACACTGCTTGGGATCTGTCTATCGGATTCAAGGTTGCTTTGCATTCCGCCAGCAGAAAGAATGTTGATGCTAACGCTACGTGCATTCACCGGTTCGTGCTGTCTTAAGTTTGGAGTAGGTAACGATCCTGCAAGAAAAACAACGGAGATCAATTTCAGGAAGCAACTTAGATCAATTGGGCGGAAAACGAAATAGAACAGCACGGAGTGCTAGAGAGAATTACATCATTTCCACGTGCAAGGCTTGGAAGAGCCACCAACAATTAAAATACCAGAAAATCACATTTGAAGAACTGACTAGAAGCCGAGTATTCTATAGCAGAAACTAGAAAGCAGAAAAAACGCATAAAGAATAATTTTAAATTTTAAGAATAAGAAGAGGAAAAAAGAAGAGAAGAAAAAAAAGCACATGCAAATAAAGAATCGACGAAAGCATCTTCTAACGAACAAACACGGCAATCCCACGGCAATCCCCTTGAAGATAATGAAACTAGGAAGCAAATGAATACTTGGTTTGATAAAAAAAAAAAAAAGAAGAGACCAAACATGAAGATTACAACTTTAATATAGGAAGCCAATGAAAACACTAAGAAGATAAAAAAATAGAGAAGGGATTCATAAAACAACACAAAAAAACGATTACTGTAGAAAGAAAAACGGCACCACTTACAAAACAAAATTAACAATCGTATCTATCATCTAGCTTTCAATTTATGCTACCAAAACAGATGTTCATCACTACAAAGTAAAAAAGTTCTATCGAGCAATTATTTTCCATTACCGCACTGAACTGTACATTACCATCTCTTGCAGGATCTCCCGGAGGTCGTTGTTGTGCTGTGGAATCTAAAGTCTGATGCGCAGAATGCCGCTCACCAGATGCTTGTGTTCCTCGCTCAGCACTCACATGCCCAGAAGCAACATGTTGAAATCTTCCAAGAACAGGATAGTATAAACCCACCGAATTACCTGATGAATCTGACGATAGGCGACTGAAGGGACCTGGCACTGCTGCAACCATGGTCCTGAGTGGTACCACCCTCACACCTGACTCTCCAGCAAAAGCAGGACCATCTGAGGCTCGTTGAGTTCCTTGATTAACAGGATTTTCACTACCCGAATTTGTTGGTGTCGCTGTATTTCTTTGCCCAGACGGTTGCTGGGTATTTCCATGTTCCTCATGATTAGCATTTGCAGTGGCTGTTGGTGAACCTACCGATTCGACCAAACAATTCCTAATCCATTAGATCAAAGCCATCATAAAACATAATGGCTCGGAATGACCTGAAAATGCTTTACAAGGTACCTCTTCGTATTTGTATATCAATACGCCTTGGAAGAAACCCAGTTCCAAGTCCATTGACTAGACCAGAGCCTGGGTGCACAGATCCCATCGGTATGGAACCAAAGCTTGTACCGACTTGAAAAGGAAGAGGCTGGAGATATGGTTGAATTATCAGAATTATTTCCATATCAAACATATGTTATGATAAAGATCTTAGAAAAATCACCTGAACCATGATTGGATTAGGACCGGTCGGGGATATAAATACTGCCGGTCCGGCATTTACCACAGCTTCTGACTGTATAGAATGATGAGTAACAGAAAGCCAGGTCAGCTAAGATCAAAATTGACAAGATTACATCAAGGAAGACATGACTCAGGAAAATCCCACCGGAGTTTGACCCAATCGGAGTGTCATAATTGTACGACCAAGTTCAAGTAAAAATGAACCCAGATTATGGATTAACGCTCCAGTTCTCATTGCACTAGCTTGAGAGCTAACCCTTGTGGAGGAATCTGTTACATTCACTTGATTCTCCAACTGTCTCACAAGTTGCTGTAAACATGTAACATGGAGAGTCATGATGTTTTTCGGTTTAGCACAACATGCAACCTAATAAGTACTTTAAAACTAGAATAACTCTATCAAAAGGGGAGAGGGAGAGAGTGTGAGAGAAACAATAAATTTATTTCTGATAATCAGGTGACCAGCAAGTTACATAGCACTAGAAACTCAACAAAAAAATTCCATCCACTAATGGAAAGAAAGGAAAAAAAGAAAAAAGCAATAGTTAAGAACACACAAGCATAGTTTCTGCAGCCTGTTCAGTAAGCAGTTGTCTTGCAGAAAGCACGACTTCTGCCAGGGAAGCAGGCGTGGGGAATCCTTGTCTTGTTCCTGCTGCAGACTGAGAACTCCTTTCTTCGGACACTTGTGACGCCCCATCTTGACCACTGTTTCCCCGGTCTCTGCCTGTCAGTACAATGCCAACCATTCGATCAATGAGCTTGTAATTTTGAAGTAGTTATTACATGATATGAATTTTCAAAGCCAGAAATCTAACCGATGGCGTCAAATTCACGTCTCATATTGCCTAAGTATTGGGTCAAAGTAGACAAGGAATCCGGAATTCCCTTCAAAGACAAGGATAGCGGAATAGTTTGGGTCAAACAAAGCTAAGATCCGTAAATATAAGGGTCTAAATCCTGGAAAATGGGATGGGAATAAATCAAATAAAAAATTTAAAACTCACATTAGGCGACAGAGCCCCCAAAGAAAATGCTGCCGAGTGTCCAAGGGCACCATGTGGTCTATCAGATGGACCCCTCATGCCAGTTTGTTCCGACTGAAGGTGGATCGAGTCTAACAAGCTACTAGCACCTGATGTTCTTTCAGTTCTTTGGGAGCTATGTTCCTTTAGTAACCAGCACCACACCAAAAAGTAAAAGATTAAACGCTAAAAGTCAAAAATCAGATCCAACTAAGGGGGCGTATATCCTTCAAATCTAGAAAATGAAAGTGAAAACACGACCATAATACTTTCCTAGACCTATAAGATAGAGCCCATAGTTCATCAAGTAAGTAGTGCCTTGATATTTCACTCGGATGGGTACTTTAACTTGTCAGCTTCGTGTTTATATCAGTGTGTGTACGTACAAACACATGTTTTTATCATCATTATATGACATCTCACATTTCATGATACATTTTAATCATACAGACTACACTGATTAGCTTATGGAGTTAAAGATTTACCCTTTCCCTATTGTCAAACCCTTCATTGCCGCTCCCAAAACTTGAAATCCCCATAGACCCAAGAACAGCGGAGACAATCTGCTCAGAAGCAAAAATGAAAGAAAATCATTATCATGAGAAACAATAGCACCAGTATGAGCCACATCTTTTCGATTGCAACAAAGCTCTTTCTACTGCCACTTAGAAGAAGTACTCTCACCCGACTGATTTCTGGTGGAGTTCCATCCCCTTGCACAGGCAGACTAAAAGTTTCAATTACAACACCAGGCGCTATCTGATGACTGTGTCCACGACTTGTACTTGAAGCAGGATCAGTTGCTGAAAATGGTAATCTTTGTTAGTCGATGCAGTAAATGGTTATGCTTGTTAGTCAACCCTTACATAAAATATAAGCCTTTGGGAAAAAATAATTAAAACAAACCATGTTCTTTGTTTAAGAAAGGGGCAGTTTTTTTTCTATATTAAATTTTGTTGTTTAGTATAATATGAACCTGTCTACTCTTTCGGTAAATTAGTGGCTAGAATGATTTAGGGCCTGTTTTCATTTAAAATTTAGAACACGACAGGAATCTATTGAGCTCGTGAAAATTCATCAGTGATTATATTTCCTCTGGCCTGTAGGTCCCCTTGCCAGCAATGGGTCTGCTTGATAAAGAACCGCCCCAAGAGGTTTTTTCTTTTTTCCCATTTATGCCAGTCTAAGCTTCAATGGAATTATTTATATGCACATAGATGCATATATATAAGCCCAGCACTACTTGACCCTCCAATTGGCCCTAAAAGATCAGCAATGATGTCAAGATCAAATTTAAAGATGGTTTCTACATCATGGTAAAAGGTACAGCTAGATAGAGAGGGAGTGGGAGAGAAAAGGTATGGCTACTTAGAGAACAATGTGGTTTCATCTCGTACATCATTTAATAACTGGATATTCAGCCAGTGTTGCATATGCCACAAAATATATTTTATAATTAACCTCAGAACATACTAATAACTTATACCAACTAGAAATCCTAAACGAAATTATGTGAGAAGAAGGAAGATTCAAAAGAATGCAAACAAAAGATCTCAAAAGGCAAACTCTAAATAACGTAATCATCCAGAAGTGGGCATTATTTACATTTAGTTGAATAGAAATAAAGCCATGTAATAATTTTAAAACAGCAAAAAAGTATTTTTTTTAAGTCACATCAAACCTGAAAGATTTGATAAACCCTCAGATGATGGTGGAATAGGTTGTCTTACAACCAAGTGCAAGGTATGGCCATCTTCAACATCTAATCAATGTTAAGCAAGAAACTTTTCTCAAACGCTGAATGGTAATCAAGAAGTGGAAAAATAAAAAATAAAAAAAACACCGACACACCCATAAATGGATATCAAGACCACGGGTTAGGCAGGACTTCTTTCTAAGAGACCGACCAAGCTTTAGAACAAGGAAAAGAACTGGATATAAAGGACAAACATATGCACATTGCACATATTTAGAAAAGAAAGAGATGAAGATATTTGTTAAGAAATGTTTATGGTACCATCAGAAACCAACTCCACATACGAATCAGAAAGAAAAATAATAGGGTTTTGAGTTCCAAATTGATTCATGAACGGAAACTCCTAAAAGTAAGGATACGGTAAGCAGAGAGAAGTTGATCATCCTTTAGGACTTTCCCACGACATATGAGTCTTTGTTGCTCTGATAGCACGCCGGTGACAGAAGCAATCTGCTCTTTCAAAGCAGGAACCGGCATCTGCAGATGTTCAGAGAACCCAAGTTATGATGTAGCTTCAAAACTTGCAAGTACATGAATACTTCTGTTAGTTATACATAAACATTAAATCCCTTCTCCTTAAAGACAGTTTTCAGGTCTTTTATTTACTGAAATAATGCTCCTGTAAATTATCGATCAAATCAATTATGACTATATTTTTGTAGGAATTATATGAAGTAACGTTAGAGATTTGACCTGTTTATCAACTCTTAAAGTATAGGTTTGTGAGTCCAATGTTTTTATCTTAATCTCAATGGTGGCTTCAGATCCTTCAACCGCATCGTGGCCAGGAATATGATCGGTACCACTACTTGCCATTCTTTCTTGGACCACTCTGATACCTGAGAAAAAGAATTCGAGAATAAGAACAATATTCTAGTGTCATTTTTATTGAAATGGAGCAAGGATGAATGAAAGTAACCCTTCCCGTCGAGAGAAAGGTGGAGATGCATAAAAGACCATTAGGATGCTAATATATATGAAGAAGACAATAAAAGTATCATACCTTGCCTCTAGCTGTTTGAGAAGCTTACTGAGACTCACTTTCAGCAACCTGGAAATTAGTAATTTATCAGCAATCCATCCGTTAAAGACGGCATCGTAGAATATGGTACCGGAAATAAGATCCCCTAAATAAACTTGAAAGAACAGTCTCAAGACCGGTATTCCAATATCTTTGAAAATAATTTGCTAGATCAAACATACGAACTCTTTGTATTCTTCGACACGCCTCATGCACTAAGCCTCCATAAAGAAACAAACCAAGTTACCAACATTTACCTAAGACAACCTAACAATTCAATTTCAGACACAAAGCAAAACAGATTGGATCAGTAAAGAACCGCCCATGTTAACTTTTAGGACTAAGAATTCGAAGTACAAGAACTCGCCTTCGATATTTTATGAGCAAAGTCAAATTCTAACTCTACATTTGGTTTAAAATAAGAGTCCCATTTGGATTCAGTATAACTAAAAGAATAAGATTATTTTCTTTTGGCATTTCTCAGGTACCAATTTTCCTACTAGATAATGAACTAAACTAAACACAACAAGTAAAACTCGATTAGCCCAGAAAGCCCTCTTTCCTGAATCAAACAAAAAATTCAAATTCCGAAATTTCACCAAAACCCCACCTCGTATTTCGATCGAACCACTCCAAACACAATCAAACTCAACAATTTTCTCACCGTTTCCGTCGTCCCAAACAGAACCACTCAAAACCCCGTCACAGTAAAAAAGAAAACACATTTCCGACATCAGAACCGAAGTTCGTTCATCAACCAAACCATGAGAATCACCAAAACCAAAATTCGAACTAGACCAAAAACGAGAGACAACAAAAGAAGCAAAACCCAAGTGGCCGATTGAAAGTAGAAATCGAAAGCAAAGACCAGAACAGTGATTGAAGCAAACCCGATGCCGACAGAGCTTCAAAAGAGGAGAGAGAAAGAGAGGGGAGAGAGAGAGAGAAGGAGAAGAAGGCTGCTAGCAACTGAGTGCTTGTCGTCGGTCTAATGTTGTGCGTTCTCTGACATTAGGGGTCTCTGTGGGTTCGTCGTCCTCTCTGTCTCCGCGTGGCAACTCAAGGGAAGACGACTCACACAAAAAGGAGGGTGTATTTTGGAAACTAAATATATATATTTTTGGGGTGGTGCTGATCTTATGTAAAACCGTTAAACTTAAATGTGTGTGTGTGTGTGTGTGTGTGTGTGTGTGCATATATATATATATATATATATATATATATATATCTCACCTTGTTGAGTAAAAAATCACCGAGAGATTATAGTATGTTTTTAAATGGCAAATTTTGGTTTTGGTTTTGGTGTTTGTTTTTTTTGTTTTTTTTGTTAAAAATATTTTTTGTAGGTGCCAAAAAAGTTGAATTGAAGGGAAAATAAAATAAAATAAAAATATGGCAATTAGTAAGGATGAATTTTGGCTAAATATTTAAGCTTTTTTGTGTATTCAATATGTAACAACCCGTCTTACGTAAGCTGTTACCATACTTACTTAACATAATAACTTGACATGTAAAAATAAAGACTAAATTAAATTTAGTTTTTTTTTTTAAAACAAACATCTTGAAAATAGAGTTTATCTCTAATAAACTTATATTTATATATACATATACCCATACTTTCATTTACTTATTTACTTATTTTTATCAGTACTGTAGCATTAACTTAAATACAACATATTTTAACAACTTTAAATAACAAAACGCGTAGCGGTCTCCATTCCACTGTTTCACAGTTAGCTCTACCTCGCTCTACCATCTTGCATCATTTATTAACACTTGCGTGCTTACCTACAATATAGAAATTCATTATGAGCTTTCGCTCAGCAAGTACAAGTTATTAACCCGCAAAACATTTCATAAAACATAATGCATGAACCATTTATGTTTCTTTTATTGCTCTCTTACCTTAACATAACTTTTGGGCCCTTACATAACATAAGTGTACGTACCGTGGTGTGCAGCCATGGGGTGGTTGGGGCGGCCAGCCCTGTCCAACTCAAACCATGGACCAAACTCGACCTAATGCGAGTCGGTACGACACAAGCATCATACTTAACATCATACTTGAAAACATTTTCTTACTTGGAATAATTTCTTAAAAACAGTTTCTTACTTGAAACCAAATCTCATTCTTATCATGTGAATATCATTAGTGAGCATGCTTCATGATGTCACAACAACATAGCATAAACCGTAAGTAACTCAACATGTATGCATGAGCTTGAAAACATACAAGCAGTTAAAGCAATTCTTTTATCTATGTTGTAGGCGGAGTTGTACTTACCGGTTATGCTAATTCTTGAATTCAATGTTCTGCCCAAGCCTATTAACAGGTTACTTTCCTGTTGCCAGAGAAAATCATAATATAAGAATCATCCCTTCGTACTAAAAATCATAACATTTAATGTTGGTATCCAACCAACATTCATATATAACCCTAATTACTAACTTATTTCATTAAAATGGTATACCAATTTGGTAACGTTGAATCCGAGATTCAACATATAACCTTTGTTTCTAAATAACTTAATTCAATAAATTCCATTGCTAGTGTATGTGTAAAAATAGCTTGTTTATGCACCATTTTGAAAATTTGGTGCAGGAATTATCCCAACCTTACACAATCTTGGGAAAACTGTTTCTCTTTAAAAATTCTTTTTGAATTTGGCAAAGTTCCCTTCATAAAAGTTTTAGATTTCATCGAAAACTATAACTTTTGTTTTTAGTCAAAATGCCAAATCTGAATTTATCTTGCTTGTTTCTTCTTTTGAAAATTTTTGACCATAGTCACCACTTACAAAATTTGGTCTCGGGTTTTGATAAAAACAGAAGCCATGGAGACCTTATTTTTAAAAACTGTCTATGATGCCCCCTAGAATTTTCCATTTTCTACAACTTTGTTATTTTGACTTTTTTCAAATTCGGCCTCTAAAGGCCTCAAAATCCTGTTTTTAGAAAACTGTCTACCAAAATCCGAAAATCGGCAGTTTTTGTCTTAGTTTGTTTTTACGTACAATTACGCACACACTACCTCGAACGGTTTAAACCGTGAGCCTATGTCAAGCATGCAAAGCGTTAACTAACATTTCCATTATCATTTATTCATTTTTCGTTCATAAAATCTTTGTGCCAACCCAAATGGCGAACCAAACCAAATTAGGGTTTTTAGGGTTTTTCTTAAACCCTAAATGCACATATTACACCATTTTGCATACTTAATCATAAAACATCAACTTTGAGCATGTACAGGTCATATAGCAACCATATAGTAAGCATGCATATAATTATATACTTACTAGCACAATTAAACATAAACATGCATCAAATCTTAATTAGAGACCACTAAAGCCCTAACCATACATATTCAAGCACTTACTCAAATCCTAATACATGAAACCATAAGGTGAGCTTACGCTTTTACATTTTCCAACAAGAAATCCACTTGAATCTTGAATCATAGCTTAATTGAAAAACTAGAGAGTGAAGGGGTTACCTCAAAATCCGAAGGAGTGGTTCTAGACTAGGATTTCCGAAATTTTTCTTACACACTCTCTTAGTAAAACGACCTCTACTTCTCTCTTTTTCTCTCTCACTCAGTTCGGCTCTTAGGGAAATGAAAGACCTGAGAATGAGCTGCCAATCTAAGGTTTTCCAAAGGCTTACTAATATTCATACCACCATTTATTTATTGGTGAATGAAAATTTACATTTAGAATTTCTTTTATTCCTAGAATTGCTTATAAGCTCCCCTAGAAAATTTATTTGCTTCAATGTCCCATGAGGTGGCCGGCCTTGGTTGCTCTAGATGGCCAAGTGAGCAAAGCTAGGGGTTGACGCATCAAGGCTAGAAACATGAGGTGTCTCTCCCTTGTGATGGTCGGCCATTAGGTGGAGGAACATATTTATTCATGTTCATCACTTAACCATGTATGCAAAGCTACTAAGCTTACTCACTTAAGCTAGATACAACACTTGTCATCTCTCAAAAACTTTGAGAAAAATTCTTAATTCTAAATTGCATATTAATTCTCAAGAGTAACATATTTACTCATTGAAAACATGTGGTTGCTGGCCATGATGAGTCAAGCGGTGGGTGCTTGCTTGTTGGAGTACAATTCTTAACCAAGTAAGCAAAGCTACCAAGCTTACTCACGAAGGCTAAGACCATGATGTGTCAAGCTCTTAAAGAAGCTCTTGTCACCACATTTGCATATGAGTCCTTAACATCACAATGTTGCTTATCTAACCTTGAGGTGGCTGGCCATGGAGAGTCCAAGTGGAAGAAAATGGTTAGGCCAACTAGGTTATCAAATCCTAGTTTACCTCGGTTTTTAATATAACTTTGATAATTAAACTTATAACCAACCATTGCCCTAGTTGGATTTAAAGGCTTAGTTAGAAAAATCCTTCATAAAATTTTTCATACTTATTTGCATATATTTTATTTTTTCATAATATTACACTTTGGCCCCTAAAGATAAAAATATTTACACCTAGGTCCTTGTGAGGTAGCCGGCTATGGTGATGGCATTTGGCCTCAAATTCTTGCTTAACCAATTACTTAATACTTTCTTAATTTTCTAAAAATCCATAACCGTTTACTTTTCCTAAAATTACATATTGGCCCCTAGAAATAAAAATATTTACACTTTGGTCCCTATAATGTGGCCGATCATAGGAAGTGCTTAGTGGCCAAGAAAATTTTCAATATTCATCCATTTTTATCATAGGATGAAATCTCGAACCCTTAAACTCCGTTTGGCTTCCTTTCTTAATGCAGTCTAAATTTCTATTCTTAACTAGACCACGTTTCAATTTTTCTTAAAACTTGCTCGAAATATCGTGCTTGATTTTCCTACAGTGGTCTCATACCCTATTCTTGCTTATTCATACTTAATGACGGATTTCATAGTATAATTACCCATACTGACTTTCATACTTGTAATTCCGTCTTGAACAAACATGATCAACATAAAATCATAAACCCTAATCTCACCTTTCTCAACAAAAGGTCTTATATAGATAGGCCATTATCGAGTCTTATAGTACCATAAGAACTCAATAGTATTATGATAAATCATATCAAATAGCTCACATCAACATACATATTATGAACTTTATTTCCTTAAAAAGGAAATTATGAATTGTAAAAAGACTTGTTATTACAATATACTCCCCTTAAAAATTTTCGCCCTCGAAAATTACAATAAGTCGGGATAGTTCTTCCTTATATCTTCTTCTACTTCCCACATTGCTTCTTCAATGTTATGATTCCGCCATAACACTTTAACCATCAGAATCGTTTTGTACCTAAGAAGCTTTTCTTCCCGGTCCAAAATCCGGATTGGCTTTTCCTCATATGTCAAATCCGTTTGCACTTCAATCGGTTCTTGGTTTAGTACATGGGAAGGATCATGTACATACTTTTTCAACATCGAGACATGGAAAACATTATGTACAGAGGCTAATGCTGGTGGCAAAGCTAACTTATAAGCTACCTTTCCAATCCTTTCAAGGATTTCAAATGGTCCTGTATACCTCAGACTAAGCTTCCTCTTTTTACCAAACCTCATAATTCCTTTCATTGGAGCAATCTTAAGGAAAAAAAAAATCTCCAACTTGGAATTCTATAGGTCTTCAACGTCTATCATCATAACTTTTCTGGCAACTGAAAGCTATGTTGAGCCTTTGTTTGATCACCTTAATATCTTCTGAGGTTTTTCGGATGAAATCCGTAGTTTGGAGATGTTTTTGTCCAACTTCTTGCCAGTGAATGGGAGATCGACATTTTCTTCCATATGATGCTTCAAATGGCGCCATACCAATTGAGGCATGATAACTATTATTGTAAGAAAATTCGATCAAAGGTAGCTTTTGATCCCAGCTTCCCTTGAAATCCATGACACATGACCTTAACATATCTTCCAGGGTCTGGATAGTTTGTTCCGATTGTCCATCGGTCTGAGGGTGAAAAGCTGTACAAAATTTCAACTTTGATCCCATAGCTGTGTAAAACACTCTTCCAAAATCGAGAGGTGAAACACCCATCACTACTACAAAAACGGGATTCCACGACGGTACTTCGATGACCGTTTTTTAAAAAACCGTCGTGGAAAAGTCACAAAAACACCGAGGGGGAAAAAGTTTACGAAAACCGACGTGGAAAGGATTGCTTCCACGACGGTCTTTTAAAACCGTCGTGGAAGCCGGAGGCTTCCACGACGGTTTGGCTAAACCCGCGTGGAAGCCGGCCGCTTCCATGACGGTTCGTGAACCAGCGTGGAAGCCGGCGGAAGATGGCCGGCTTCCACGACAGTTTGGCTAAACCGGCGTGGAAGCGGGCCGCTTCCACGACGGTTTGTGCAAACAGGCGTGGAAGCCGGCGGAAGATGGCCGGCTTCCATGACGGTTTGGCTAAATCGGCGTGGAAGCCGACCGCTTCCACGACGGTTTGTGCAAACCGGCGTGGAAGCCGGCGGAAGATGGCCGGCTTCCACGACGGTTTGGCTAAACCGGCGTGGAAGTCGGCCGCTTCCACGACAGTTTCCGTGAACCGTCGTGGAAGCTTCGGCTTCCACGTCGGTTTAGCCAAACCGTCGTGGAAGCCGGCCATCTTCCGCCAGCTTCCTCGCCGGTTTGCACAAACCGTCGTGGAATTTTCTTATTAAAAAAATAAAAAAATTTAAATTTTTTTTATTATTTAAATATTTTAAATTTTTTTTAAAATTTTTTTAGATGGAAACCACGACGTACCGTCGTAGAAACCGTCGTGGTTTCCATCGAAAAAAAATAAAAATAAAAATTTTACGAATTTTTTTTAAAAAAGATACCACGACGGTTTATTGAATAAACCGTCGTGGTATCTTTAAAATTTAAAAATTTTCCGGGAATTGTGCGCGCGCAATGGTTTATTTTGCATTGGGTCTCTTAATTCCAATCTCCATTTCTCTTCTCATTTTTGGCACTCTCCCTCCGTTCTCTTACTTTGCATTGCCGTCGCTCTCACTCTCTCTCTCCTGCGACCTCGCCCACGCCATGTCTCTCTCTCTCCTTGCCGTCGCCGCCCACGCCCCTCTCTCTCTCTCTCTCCTTCGGCCGGCTTCCACACCGTGTCTCTCTTTCCTTCGGGCTGCCGGTCGCCCACGACCCTCTCTCTCTCTCTCTCTCCTTGCCGTCACCGCCCACGCCCCTCCCCTTGCCGTCGCCGCCCACGCCCCTCTCTCTCTCTCTCCCCTTGCCGTCGCCCAAGCCGTGGGTACGTTCTCTCCTACGCCGTCGCCCACTCGACTTCTTGGTAAGCCGAAATATCTTTTTCACCCAATGGTTTTGAAATTTTTACTGATTTGAAATTTGTCAACTTGATAGGGCACTTAATGATTGGAAATTGTTGGTGGGGAGTGGAATGAGACAGCGACGCAACTGGCAGACGTTGATTGATACCGTTCGATGTCCAATACAGGAAGGTTATGTAGAATGTGGTTATTTTGTGTTAGCTTACATGCGAGAAATAACCTTTACTGTTGATGGATTAGACGGCCTTCAAACCAAGGATTTTTATACTGATGCTGACATGAGTTTGGTTAGGCACGAGTGGGCTAAATTTGTCATGCGGTTTATACAATATTAACTAGAAACAATATAGAGAATTTTCACTATCGTTATATTAGTTGTTGTTGTACATTGTTATCAAAGTAATTACATAATATTTTTGAAAATTAATTTGGATGTGTACTAACGTATTAACAAATGGGATTTACCACCCGTGGGAAATGAAACAAATTCGCAATCGAAAATGTTTTTTATTTATTTGGCTACCACGATGGTCTCGTGGTCCGACCATCGTGGTAACCAGCGCTGCCACGACGGTCTCCGGGTGAGACCGTCGTGGTATCCGGCACTACCACGACGGTGGAACCACGAGACCGTCGTGGTAACTTGGGCTACTACGACGGTCTCGTGGTTCGACCGACGTGGTAGCCGTGGCTACCACGACGGTCTTCGGGTGAGACTGTCGTGGTAGCCGTGGTAACTTGGGCGACTACGACGGTCTCGTGGTTCGACCGTCGTGGTAGCCGTGGCTACCACGACGGTCTCCGGGTGAGACAGTCGTGGTAGCCGTGGGTACCACGACGGTCTCACCGGGAGACCGTCGTGGTAACATGTGTTGGAAAAATCGGATCCGATATCAGAATTACGGTGCAGTGGAAGTTTTAAAATTTTTATGCCGATTCGGAAAAGAAGCTCATGATGCATATAACAATAAATTAAATTCATGATCAAGCGTACCTTATTTCTTGGATTCCGGAATTGCTAGAGCGTTTGACCAATGTGTCTTCTCTATTATTCTCGAGTTCCACGTCTCAGAGTGTGTGTGGGCACACGTTCTATGAATCCAAGTGACCGGTGTTGCTTTCCGAAGTCTAGATCCTTCCTTCTCAAATCCGATGTTCCTCGTTGAGAATATTATCCAACTTCTTTCTTCAAAACTGCAAAACAGGAACCGGTTAACCTCCTATGAAAATTATCACTCGGTTTAACCTTCCTCACAATTTTGATTCAATGGAATTTTCTCTCTTTTTCTCTCTCACAAGATAGCCGAATTTTATGATGTGGAAGAAACCCAAATTATTTTTCTTCTCACTCTCAAAAAAGTTTTTCCTCTTTGTGAATGACCAAAAATTAGTTTTTCAAGAATTCCTAGCCTTTATATAGAAGTCAAATCATTTTTCAAAATTTATCTCCTTTAAAAAATAATTAATTATTATTTTTCTGGATAAATTTTGAATCAAAAGATCATACAACTTTAGGACTAGATTCATTAAACCTAAAAACGTTTTTCCAAGAGGAAATCAATCCTCAAAAAATTCGGCCACTTTGAGATAAATCTTGATTGGTGGTTCAAATTTTAAATCAAGAATCTAGACTAGTCAAAAGATCCTAGTCCTATCTAGATTCAAATTCCTTTTAAACCTTTTTGAATTTAAATATGATTCACTTATTTGAATTAAATATTTTCCACACAACATCAACCATATTAATTAATTTAAATCAATGGAATATTTCAAATTTTCTTTCCTCACAAAAACCGTGCACATCAATTTAAGGAAAGAAAAATCCATCAAATAATTTCCATTATTTAAATCAATTAATAATTTAATGTTAGGAATATATTTGAATAATTTTGAAACAAAATTTTCTTCTCTCCACCTATCTAAAAACCGTGCACCATATTTAGATTAGGAGAGAAAAATTTGTTTTCCAAAATTAAATAATTCAAACACAATCTTATTTCAAAATTCAATTAACCAATCTCATGTTGACAAATCATATTATTTGTCTACACAAATCTCACATGTCCAATCCTTTCTGGATTGCATGTTAGAGAGTATCATATCTTAATAGACATTACTAAATTCCATTTAAATTTACCGATCTCATTAGGAACAAATCCCGAGATGCTATACGGAACTATATGAGCTAATAGAGGGACCCGATGGAAATATGTAAAGAGGCTCCTATAATTGTGAAAAATTAATCCCAGATTAATTATTCATCAATTATCAACTTCAATACTATTCCACTAAAAGTTTGAAGCTGAACTCCTGTTTATATACCGTATTACGAAAGCTCTCTAACGCAGCGCTTCTTCCATGATTTATTCATCGCTTGCTTAATCCCCATATGTTATCCATGATTGAATTAAGGACTTTTTCCGTTTTACCTTTTCAATCATTTTAACTTAAAGTTCCATTATTCTCTATTGAAAGAATCACCAATTGTAAAACCATACAATTGGTAAACCACCAGAGAACACAAAGTAAACCGATGGCCAAGATCTTGTTATACTATCTTTCAATCCCCGAATAATGCCTTTAAGTAGATAACATTTACTATCATTAAGATAACTATGGATTCCGTATCTATGAATCTTGATTTCTCCATCCATAAGTCATGCACCCGAAACACAAGTATATTGACCATGAATTAACAGTGTCTCACCTATAGTGCATTAAAGTACATAAGTCATGGATACGAACTCAAGTAATCATTTCAGGATTAAGATTGATGCAGGATGATAATCAAAGTGTCATTGATTCTTATAAACGGAATTATTAAACCGAATCAATTAACACTTTAGGTCCAGTCCAATGTCATACCTCAATACTGGTATACATTAAAGTTTCTACTCGGAACCTATCCGATGGTCAAGACAAACCATCCCTCCAAGGAAGTAGACAACCTTTACAATCTTATCATGAATAAGATCCCCAAATCTTATTCCATCGATTGCGGACTATTTATTTAGACTGTTATCAAATTACCACGTCTTCTATGTATACCCCGTATACATATGGTAATCCGATATATTACCAACTGCCAAGGAGTATTTTATGTTTGCTCAAAATAACCATACAATCAACTAATGAAAGTAAATAGGACACAACTTATTAAACATGAATAACATCCTCTTATTAATATCAAAATGTCATATTTACAGAAAATCCCTAATATTGATTTTCTATCCTTAGGGCACATTTAGATCCCAACAATCTCCCACTTGCCCTAAGTGAGTAAATGTGACATATTACGCATCCCCATGCCTTCAACGTGTTCTTCGAATCTTCTGGCCACCAAAGTCTTCGTGAACGGGTCAGTAAGATTGTCCTCTGATGCGATTTTGCAAACCGTCACATTTCCACTCTCAACAAAGCCTCTGATGATGTGATACTTTCTATCAATGTGCTTACTCCTCTTATGATGCCTAGGATCCTTGGTATTAGCTACTGCTACACTGTTGTCACAGTAGAGCACCATAGCTTTATCCATACCAGGAACGACCTTAAGGTCACCAAGGAACCTGCGGAGCCATACCGCTTCCTTTGATGCCTCACTGGCTGTCACATACTCTGCTTCCATGGTCGAGTCAGCAATACAAGATTGCTTAATACTCCTCCACACAACGGCACCACCTCCAAGGGTAAAAACAGATCCTGAAGTCGATTTCCTTGAATCCTGATCTGATTGAAAATCAGAATCTGTGTATCCTCTAGGAACAAGATCCTGACCGGAATACACTAGCATATAATCCCTCGTTCTCCGTAGATACTTGAGTATATGCTTGACCGCAGCCCAATGGTTCGGTCCCGGATTCGACTGATATCGACTTACCATACCAACCGCAAAACAAATGTCAGGCCTAGTGCATAACATAGCGTACATAAGACTACCTACCGCTGATGCATAAGGTACATTTTTCATACGCTCACTTTCTTCCGATGTCTTGGGACAGTCATCTCTAGAAAGCTTGATTCCAATTCTGAAAGGTTGGGCACCTTTCTTGGAATCTTTCATAGAAAACTTCTCAAGTACTTTATCAATGTATGAAGCTTGAGAGAGTGCTATCGTTTTGTTCTTTCTATCTCTAAAGAGTTGAATACCAAGAACATAACTAGCTTCTCTTAAGTCCTTCATTTCAAACTGTTTGGCTAACCAAACTTTGACAGATGATAATGTTGCCACATCATTTCCAATAAGCAATATATCATCCACATAAAGTACAAGAAAAACCACTTTTTCGTTCTTGATACATTTATAAACACATAGTTCATCAATGTTTTGTTCGAATCCATAGGTTTTGATCGCTTGATCAAACCTAATATTCCAAGAACGAGATGCTTGCTTTAATCCATAAATGGATTTAAGCAACTTGCATACTTTATCTTCTTGGCCTTTTGCCTTGAACCCGTCTGGCTGTATCATATAGATATCTTCTTCAAGAGAGTCATTCAAGAAAGCTGTCTTGACATCCATTTGCCAGATCTCATAATCGAGAGCAGCCGCAATAGATAAAAGAATGCGGATTGACTTGAGCATTGCTACAGGCGAGAAGGTTTCATCATAGTCGATTCCTTCTTTCTGCGTATAGCCCTTCGCTACAAGTCTTGCCTTGAAAGTTTCCACTTTCCCATCCACACCTCTCTTCCTCTTGTATACCCACTTACACCCAATCGGTTTTATGCCTTGGGGCAAGTCTACAAGTTTCCAGACCCCGTTGGAATCCATAGATTCCATCTCGGTGTTCATAGCTTTTTGCCAAAAACTAGAATCAACATCCTCCATAGCTTCCTTGTACGTAGCCGGATCATCAACATGTTCTATGGATTCTGCTTCAAAAACTTCACCATTGAACATGTACCTTTCAGGTTCCCTGATAATCCTCCCACTACGACGAAGCTCCCGTGGTTGTTGATTCTTTAATGGTTTTTCCACAGGGTTTTCTGTGACTTTCGGAATATCCAAACCCGAAGTCATCTCCTCAAGCACTACTTTGCTACGAGGTTTAAAGTCTTCCATGTAACTTTCCTCCAAGAATGTTGCATGTGTAGAAATGAAGACTTTATTTTGCTTCGGATTATAGAACAGACCACCTTTAGTCCTTTTTGGATAGCCAACAAACAAGCACACTTCTGATCGTGACTCCAACTTCTTTGCTTCCTTATCCAGGACGTGTGCCGGACAACCCCAAATTCGAATATGATTCAAATTAGGTTTCCTACTCGTCCATAACTCATAAGGAGTTTTAGGAACCGATTTGGAGTGAACGTTATTCAGAAGATAGCATGCAGTTTGTATAGCGTGCTCCCAAAATGACAAAGGTAATGTGGAGTAACTCATCATAGATCGGACCATATCCAATAGGGTTCTATTCCTTCTCTCAGCTACACCATTCTGTTGAGGAGTACCAGGTGCAGTCAACTGGGATTGTATCCCATTCTCTATCAAATATCCTAAGAACTCATCCGATAGGTATTCCCCACCTCGATCCGATCGAAGTGTCTTAATGGACTTGCCTAATTGTTTCTCCGCTTCAGCCCGAAATTCTTTGAACTTGTCAAAGGCTTCGCTTTTGCGGGTCATCAAATAGACATATCCATACCTTGAGTAATCATCAATAAAAGTGATATAATACTCATACCCACCTCGTGCTTCTATGTTCATGGGACCACAAACATCCGTATGCACAAGTTCTAAAAGTTCCTCGACACGACCATCCTTGGCAGCAAAATGCCGTTTAGTCATCTTGCCCTCCAAATAGGATTCACATTGTGGTCAAGGTTCAACCTCATACAAGTCAAGGCATTCCTCCTTTACCATCCTTTGAATTCTGTTAAGGCTTATGTGACCAAGTCGTAAATGCCAAAGATATGATTTGTTAGAGTGAGAAGACTTATGTCTTTTAGAGTTCTTTTCCAATTCTGTATCAAGCAGTGAGTGCATCTTATGTTGATAAAATAAAGATTTCCATGCATCCATCCATTACAGATAAGAGAATTGTTTTTCCTAATAACAACTTTATTATTAAAAGAAACTGAATAAGAATCTTTAATCAAACAAGCTACCGAAATTAGGTTCCTCTTGAAACTAGGAACATAAAAACAATGTCTCAAAACAATAAACCTAAATTCATCAAAATAAAGATGCACTTCTCCCATTGCTTCAGCTTGCACTAATATCCCATCACCGGTTCTTAACGTGAAGTTTTCCTCATGCAGACTTCTCGTTACCTTGAACCCCTGCAGAGAAATACAAACATGGTTAGTAGCTCCAGAATCTATAACCCAATTGTCCTTAGATTCCTCCACTAAACAACCCTCAAGATACAGGATATCGAAATTACCTTTTGCTTTTGCATAGACAGGTATTCTCGGCAATCCTTCTTGAAATGTCATTTCTTCCCACAGTGAAAGCACTTAGCCTTTTTGGGATCCACCTTTCGCTTCTTAGTCTTGGTAGACTTCTTAGAAACAGGTGCATTCGCCACAGGCTTGTTCCCCTTGTTCTTCCCCTTTTCCATCTTCCTTTTGGGATTAGGAGCAGGCGAACTAGGTTCAGCCACATTTGCCTCAGCCTTAGATCCAGAACCCTTGAAAATGTTCTCAAAGGCTTGCAACTCTTTCATCAATTCCGTTAAAGACATCTCCTTCCTGTTAAGGTTGTAGGATGCCTGAAACAAATCGAAATCCTTGGATAAGGTTTGGAAAACCATGACCAATTGAGTTGCAGCATCGATCTCAGCCCCATTTGCCTGAGCTTCAGACAAATAAGCCATGACTTTCATCATGTGCTCCTTGATGGGAATTCCAACCTTCTGCCTGCAGTTCATAAGACCTTTGATAGCATCGGTCTTAGCCTGAATAGTTTGTTCACCAAACATTTCCTCCAGGTTATCCATGATCTGCCTAGTAGTTTGATGCTCTTCATGCTGTTTCTGGAGGACGTTAGACATGCTCGCCCGAATATAGCACATAGCACTTAGGTTGGAATTGTCCCAAAATCCCTATCAGGAGCATCGATCGCAGGCGTTGGCGGTCGAGGTTGGGTTAGGACAAAACTGTGTTTCTCAAAGTTTAGGACGATAAGCAAGTTCCTTTTCCAGTCATTAAAATTCTCGCCAGTTAATTTGTTTTGCGTAAGTATCACAGATAAAGGGCTCGACATTTTGATCTATAATAAGAAAACATGTAATAAGTATGAGCAAACATCCTATCAGTTTATAAAATATGGTTTTGTAATGAAACAAAAAGATCTATATGCAATCTAAATGTTCATGTGTAAAACCCTTAAAACACATACCTTACAACGATAATTCTTAGCTTCTGCTTTCTAAGCTACCGAGGGGTAGTCATAGAATAACTAGGCAAGAACACGGATCCCTTCCGATTAATACATATTCGTCCATGGAGATAATTCCATTAAATATATATTAACTATCGTTTATTTGGCCACTACTTTATATAACAGAGCCTCGAGGGAGGGTTAATAAATAAAGCAGCATGAGTGTGTAACCATCGTTTCCAATTTTGAATCCATATTTTACATCCGCCACCGAGGGGTGATCTAAACATAAAATATGCCCAAAATTGTTATCCTTTCGGAAATCCAAATCAGTGTGCGCTCTACGTAAGATACCTATCCGAAGGGAATTCCCGGGTCAAAACCGAGTAGTAGGTACTACCATGCGTAACTATTGGACCAACGATGGAGGCCGTAGGTCTTAGTGTGTAAAACCTTCTCCCACTCATTCTTTTAAAATTAGGGTTTTTGTTTTTCATGCATAAACAATATTTATTGAGTGGCACTCCCTAGTCTATATGGCATGTTATCAATACATCACGAAATAGTATAACATATTCATCTAGCAACACATCATCTATGGTTTGCAAAATATGTAAATAGCCGTGGATCATGATTCCATCCTAGAGAAAAGAAAAATTGCAAAAATTACAAAAATTAACCGAAACATATATCGGCCTTCATTTGTAGATCCATGCCTTGCATCCTTCTTCAATGTGTCTTCCTTCTCCAATGTCACATCTTTTCAAATTTAAAATTAAATTTAAATTTCAAAAAAAAGATTATATGTGATTTTTAATTTTAATCAAAATTACAAAATATCAAAATTTAAATAAAAAATCCGATTATTAAATTTTAAAATTCAAAAAATTTTGAAATTTCCAAATTTCAAATTTAAATTACAAAATTTTAAAATTCATAATAATATCTTTTAAGTTTAAATTTAAATTTTCAATTTTGATTTTCAAATTATCAAGATAACATATCATTGGAAAATTTAATTTTCAAAAAGATTCTGTGATTTTATTTATTATTATGATTATTTTTTTTAATAAAAAACGTTTTTTAATTAAAAAAAATTTCAAAAAAATCACATCCTTTGAAAATTTACATACCTTCGTTCATCTTCAATCTCCTCGAATCCATTGTAGCCCGAATTTTGCAAAAAAATTCCTACGCCGTTTCCGGCTTACAAAAATTCTAGGAATTGAAAGAACGACCTAGCGGTGATAATAGACCGCATCTATTACACTTGAAAACCTAGATACAAATTCTAACCTCTATGGAATCATGACCGGCAAAATTGAACAAGCATCATATATTATAAAAAAAAATATAAAGCATTCATTCATCGATACATCCATTCATAATATATTTAACATACTCAAAATAAAACCTAGAGTGCCAACTCTCTAAAATATTTCATTAATGCATAGAGAGAAATTTATTCGATCAAATAATTTATGTTATATACATAATCATGAGTTGGCTCTGATACCAATTGTTGGAAAAATCGGATCCGATATCAGAGTTACGGCACAGCGGAAGTTTTAAAATTTTTATGCCGATTCGGAAAAGAAGCTCATGATGCATATAACAATAAATTAAATTCATGATCAAGCGTACCTTATTTCTTGGATTCCGGAATTGCTAGAGCGTTTGACCAATGTGTCTTCTCTATTATTCTCGAGTTCCACGTCTCAGAGTGTGTGTGGGCACACGTTCTATGAATCCAAGTGACCGGTGTTGCTTTCCGAAGTCTAGATCCTTCCTTCTCAATTCCGATGTTCCTCGTTGAGAATATTATCCAACTTCTTTCCTCAAAACTGCAAAACAGGAACCGGTTAACCTCCTATGAAAATTATCACTCGGTTTAACCTTCCTCACAATTTTGATTCAATGGAATTTTCTCTATTTTTCTCTCTCACAAGATAGCCAAATTTTATGATGTGGAAGAAACCCAAATTATTTTTCTTCTCACTCTCAAAAACAGTTTTCCTCTTTGTGAATGACCAAAAATTAGTTTTTCAAGAATTCCTAGCCTTTATATAGAAGTCCAATCATTTTTCAAAATTTATCTCCTTTAAAAAATAATTAATTATTATTTTTCTGGATAAATTTTGAATCAAAAGATCATACAACTTTAGGACTAGATTCATTGAACCTAAAAACGTTTTTCCAAGAGGAAATCAATCCTCAAAAAATTCGGCCACTTTGAGATAAATCTTGATTGGTGGTTCAAATTTTAAATCAAGAATCTAGACTAGTCAAAAGATCCTAGTCCTATCCAGATTCAAATTCCTTTTAAACCTTTTTGAATTTAAATATGATTCACTTATTTGAATTAAATATTTTCCACACAACATCAACCATATTAATTAATTTAAATCAATGGAATATTTCAAATTTTCTTTCCTCACAAAAACCGTGCACATCAATTTAAGGAAAGAAAAATCCATCAAATAATTTCCATTATTTAAATCAATTAATAATTTAATGTTAGGAATATATTTGAATAATTTTGAAACAAAATTTTCTTCTCTCCACCTATCTAAAAACCGTGCACCATATTTAGATTAGGAGAGAAAAATTTGTTTTCCAAAATTAAATAATTCAAACGCAATCTTATTTCAAAATTCAATTAACCAATCTCATGTTGACAAATCATATTATTTGTCTACACAAATCTCACATGTCCAATCCTTTCTGGATTGCATGTTAGAGAGTATCATGTCTTAATAGACATTACTAAATTCCATTTAAATTTACCGATCTCATTAGGAACAAATCCCGAGACGCTATACGGAACTATATGAGCTAATAGAGGGACCCGATGGAAATATGTAAAGAGGCTCCTATAATTGTGAAAAATTAATCCCAGATTAATTATTCATCAATTATCAACTTCAATACTATTCCACTAAAAGTTTGAAGCTGAACTCCTGTTTACATACCGTATTACGAAAGCTCTCTAACGTAGCGCTTCTTCCATGATTTATTCATCGCTTGCTTAATCCCCATATGTTATCCATGATTGAATTAAGGACTTTTTCCGTTTTACCTTTTCAATCATTTTAACTTAAAGTTCCATTATTCTCTATTGAAAGAATCACCAATTGTAAAACCATACAATTGGTAAACCACCAGAGAACACAAAGTAAACCGATGGCCAAGATCTTGTTATACTATCTTTCAATCCCCGAATAATGCCTTTAAGTAGATAACATTTACTATCATTAAGATAGCTATGGATTCCGTATCTATGAATCTTGATTTCTCCATCCATAAGTCATGCACCCAAAACACAAGTATATTGACCATGAATTAACAGTGTCTCACCTATAGTGAATTAAAGTACATAAGTTATGGATACGAACTCAAGTAATCATTTCAGGATTAAGATTAATGCAGGATGATAATCAAAGTGTCATTGATTCTTATAAACGAAATTATTAAACCGAATCAATTAACACTTTAGGTCCAGTCCAATGTCATACCTCAATACTGGTATACATTAAAGTTTCTACTCGGAACCTATCCGGTGGTCAAGACAAACCATCCCTCCAAGGAAGTAGACAACCTTTACAATCTTATCATGAATAAGATCCCCAAATCTTATTCCATCGATTGCGGACTATTTATTTAGACTGTTATCAAATTACCACGTCTTCTATGTATACCCCGTATACATATGGTAATCCGATATATTACCAACTGCCAAAGAATATTTTATGTTTGCTCAAAATAACCATACAATCAACTAATGAAAGTAAATAGGACACAACTTATTAAACATGAATAACATCCTCTTATTAATATCAAAATGTCATATTTACAGAAAATCCATAATATTGATTTTCTATCCTTAGGGCACATTTAGATCCCAACAACATGGTCTACCACGACGGTCTCACCGGGAGACCGTCGTGGTATCTGTCGTGATAGCTTGGTCTACCACGACGGTCTAACCAAGAGACCGTTGTGGTATCAATGGATACCACGATGGTTTTTCAGTAAAACCGTCGTGGTATGTTCTTAAATTTAACTGTCTGCTTCCATTTTTCTTGATTACACGACGGTTAAAAAACCGTCGTGGAATCTTAAAAGATTCCACGACTTTGGATTCCACGACAGTTTTCGAACCGTCGTGCAAGTGATTCCACGACGGTTTTTAACCGTCGTGGAATCCCATATTTGTAGTAGTGCATCCCGATCCGAAATGATAGATCTCGGCACTCCATGCAGCCTCACAATCTGGGATACGTAAATTTCAGCCAACTTCTCGACTGAAAAAGTAACTTTAATGGCAACGAAGTGGGCTGATTTGGTTAATCTATCCATAATCACCCAAATCATGTCATTACCACTTGCGGTCCTAGGTAATCCAACTACAAAATCCATAGTAGTTTGTTCCCATTTCCACTCTGGAATCTCAATTTTCTGAAGATCTTCGCCAGGTTGCCGATGTTCAGCCTTAACTTTCTGACGAGTTAGGTATTTTGACACAAATTCAGCTATTTCATTTTACATATTTGGCCACCAATAATTTTCTTTGAGATCTTTGTACATCTTAGAAGCTCCAGGATGTACTGAATAGGGCATCTCGTGTGCTTCAAATATGATCTGTTTCTTAAGAAATTCAAAGTTAGGAACACAAATCCTTCCCTTGAAACAGATTAGCCCATTCATAGAAGTCTTAAATTCTTTATTCTTTTTATCAAAAATTTGCTCCTTTAACAAAAAGGAATCTTTTCCTTGATGAAGCTTAATGGATTCTAAGAGATCAGACTAAGAGTCAGGACAACCAATTTCCCAGTTAAAATCTCCATATTAAAATTAGAAATCTCCTTTTGAAGCGGCATGGGCAAAATTCCAATGGACATTAACATGCCAGATGATTTCCTACTTAAAGCATCAGCTACCCTGTTTGCTTTACCAGGGTGATAGAGGATCTCGCAATCATAATCTTTCACGAGCTCTAGCCATCTGCGCTGCCTCATATTAAGCTTCTTTTGGGTAAAGATGTATTTGAGACTTTGATGATCGGTAAAAATCTCACATCTATTCCCATACAGGTAGTGTCTCCAGATCTTCAATGCGAAAACCACCGCTGCAAGCTCCAAATCGTGTGTAGGATAGTTCCGTTCGTGATCTTTTAGTTGACGTGAGGCATAGGCAACCACATTTCCATTTTGCATTAGGACAGCCCCTGTTCGGTTTTAGAAGCGTCGTTATAAATAACGAAATTTCCTGCATCAATGTCAGGAATTACTAATACTGGTGCACTAATAAGCTTCCTCTTAAGTTCTTGAAAGTTTTCTTCACACTTTTATGTTCATTCAAACTTTCTCCCTTTCTTCGTAAGGGCTGTAAGTGGTACCGTAATCTTGGAGAATCCTTCAACGAAGCGTCCGTAGTATCCAGCCAAACCTAGAAAGCTTCGTATCTCTGTAACACTTTTGGGTACTGGCCAGGTACTGACAGCCTCTTCTTTAGCAGGATCTACAGAAATTCCTTCCTTTAGAACCACGTGACCCAAGAAGTGCACTTTCTCCAACCAAAATTCACATTTTGTGAACTTGGCATAGAGCTGATTCCGTCTTAACGTCTCCAAAACCGTCCTGAGATGCTGCTCATGTTCCTTCATGGACTTTGAGTAGATCAAAATATCGTCGATGAGGACAATAACAAACTTATCTAGATACTTTTTGAACACCCGGTTCATAAGATCCATAAAGGCAGCTGGTGCATTGGTTAGTCCAAATGACATGACAAAAAACTCATAATGCCTATAGCGTGTTTGAAACATCATCTTAAAAATATCTACCTCCTTGATTCGAAGCTGATGATATCCCGATCGCAAGTCAATCTTAGAGAATACTACGGCTCCCCTGAGTTGATCAAAAAGATCATCAATTCTAGGGAGAGGGTATTTATTCTTAATCGTAATCTTATTCAACTCGCGATAGTCGATGCACATCCGCAGTGATCCATATTTCTTTTTGACGAATAAAACTGGCGCTCCCCACGAAGAATAGCTTTG
This sequence comes from Ficus hirta, assembly GCA_038430175.1. Taxonomy (NCBI): domain Eukaryota; kingdom Viridiplantae; phylum Streptophyta; class Magnoliopsida; order Rosales; family Moraceae; genus Ficus; species Ficus hirta. Next base: position 16,348,716 of record CM076585.1, on the reverse strand, counting down.
ATGAATGAATCCCTTGTCCAGCAGTTCTTGCAACTGCACTTGGAGTTCCCTGAGCTTGGCTGGGGCCATACGATACGGTGCTTTTGATATTGGTGCAGCTCACGGCAATAACTCTATCTCGAAAGCAATTTCCCGCTCAGGAGGAAGTCCTGGTAAGTCTTTTGGAAAGACATCAACATATTCCTTGATAATAGGAATTTCTTCCGGCTATAACTCCAATTCTTGCTCTTTATCTACCATGTTAGCTAAGTATCCTTGACATCCATTAGCTAACATCTTCCAAGCCTTTTATTGCCGATATTAACCTATATGAGGAATTTCGAATCTGACCATAGAAGTTGAATTCTTCCTCACCATGAAGACCAAACATAACACAACGCTTTCAACAATCAATCTTAGCATTGTACTTACTTAGGAAATCCATTCCTAAAATAACATCATAATCTTGGAGTCTAATCGCAATAAGGTCAACATATAGTTCTCTATCACAAATGACTATTGGAATATTTTGTATCCAAAAGCTGGACAACAAAATTTCCCCTGACGGAAGGGAAGTTTTGAAAGGTTGTTCTAATTTATTAACACCCCTTTCTAATTTCTAGGCAAACTCCATTGATATAAATGAATGGGTGGCACCAGAATCAAATAGAGCAATTGCATTAAATGCTGCTATAGAAATCTGACCTGTTACAATGTTAGAGGTTCCAGCTTCAGCATACCCCTTGGTGTAAGCATAAATCCTAGCTTGGGGTTCCGGAGCCTCTAATATTCCTTATGTAATCGAAGGGCCCTCAATTTGTGCTTGTACCGCGTGCAGCTGTCTGTTTGCACTTCTATTCTGGTACTGAGGATTCTAACTTTGACTGTTGAGAGTGCAGCTCCTCGCGTAATGACCCTCCTTGCCACAAAGATAACAAGCATTTATCCCCAATCTGCATACTCCCAGGTGCTTCTTCCCTCACTGAGCGCACACTGGATAGTCATTATTATTACCCTCGCCTCCACGATTATTTTTCTTTTGAGGGTAATTCCTCTGTTGACCTTGATTGGGAGCATTCCCTTTCCTCTTGTTCCTTCCATAATGTTTATTATTTTAGCCAGAATTACTAGTCTGACCTTTTCCTTCTTGGTTCTGTCTAGGCTGAAACTGTTTCACGACTGCTCATTCCTCTTTCTTTGCTTTAAAATCTGAGCCTCGCTTCCTTGTCCTGGTTAATCCAGTACTCGGCTCTCAAAGCTCGGCTTATGCAATCCGCTACAAGGGTAGGAGGGTTACTTCCAGCACTAACTTGCTTAGAAATATCTGTCCGGAACATTTTCATCATTCTTCTTACTTTCTCCGTTTCGTTCGGCACAAGTTCTGGACATAAACGAGCAAGTTGTTCAAACTTCTTGACTGCTTCCAGTACAGTCATCGATTCCTGTTTCAAACTTGTAAATTAATCCTGTTGAGCCGCAAGAATTTCCTGGTTGTAATACATCATTCTAAATTCAGCCACGAAATCTTGCCAACTCATATGCGCAACATCTCTGTGCATCTGTATCGTCATCCACCAATGGCGTGCATCCTTGTTAAGTGTAAAGGAAGCACAAAGAACCTTTTCTTGTTCAGTGAGTCCCATGAAATCCAAAATCACTTGGATATCAATTAGCCAATTATCGACCTCAATCGGGTCCGTGGGTCCCTCGAACTCTAGCTCCTTCATCCGCCTAAACTGCTCATATAATAAATCCTCCCTAACTAAGGGTGGATTCCTTTGTAGCCCAGCGGGGGCTAAGGGAACTGCTTGTTGAACTTCCGGTACCTGGGGTGCTACTGGGGGTACGGGGTTATCCTGTGGTGGGACTTCGTTTACAGGAGGTATCTGATTTAAACAAGCTACCTGCTCACGAAACTGGTTTGTTTCCTGTTGTTGCTCCCGCAATTGTCGTTGCAGGGCAGCTACCATATCTGCAAGGTCAGGTTCTTGCAGAATAGGGTTTGCTCGTGTACGTGGTCGAGACATCTTCTAATTCCTACTTAGTCACAAGAAAGATATTGTTATACTTCAATATCTTCTTTGTCCATTCATACTTTATCATATCTTAGCTTTATCATGGACTTATCATAAACAATACTTAATCATAACATCATATCATAACCTTGTCATAACTTATCATATCATAGCATAATATTATCGTATCAGGATATATCATAAAACATCATATCATATATACATTCATACTACATTCTGTCTTTTATACATAATACAAAAACAACATTACAGTACTATTATGTACATATCATACATCCAACACTTACTTTACATAGTCAAAACTAAGATGGAAGTGGCTACCACTTTACCATCTTACAAGTACAAGCTTATAATCCTAAAAAGTACAAAATCAATCCTATACCTAAACTATTTACTCAGTTGTTATATCGGAGAATACATCCCATTCCTCATCACCGAATAAGATCTCGTCTGGGTCTTCCTCGACATCTTCCATGTCCTCTTCAGGGTCTTCCTCCTCAATAACTTCTTCCTGCCCTACCCATTCTTCTTCTGGGTAGTTAGGAAAGTCAGCAGGATCCACATTATCATTACCCGCACCAACTTCTGCCTCTCGTGGAGGTATTTCCTGAAGTGGTATGGCCGGAATAGGCTCCTCTGGTGGAAATGGACCTTCTTGAGCTAATGGCTCCATATGGCCGGCATCATCAACTGGCACTTCTATGTTGTGATTCAGTTGAGCATCTACCTGAACCATATGGGCTACTACCTCTGCTTCCATAATATCGTTAATTATACATTCCAAAGTCAACCCTACCGTTAGTGCTGGAACAAACATTCAGACTTCGTAAGGTAATCCATCTCTAAGCAGTTGCAATACCCACATCTCTGCACTACCAAAATCTGGGATGTGGGGCAACATAGCAATCTGAAACCTTCTACAATAGTTGCCCATTGATTCAATCGGATAGACGTGCCATTCTTCAACATAACTGAGATACCGTCTGAAATTCATTTCGTCGTAAATCTCTGGATCACGATAGGGCATAGCGGCGTCCTCATTTGGTAAAGGCCCGTAACGTGCAACGATTTGAGCACGAAATTCTGCCCATAATCCTTCTTGCATCGCTGGCTCTCTGATTGTTCTCCACCATAACCGAGCACCTGCTGCTAGACATCGAGTGGCTAACTGGACTTGGAGATGTGCCTCGATGTGACATATTTGGAATATTGATTCCATGTTATAGAGCCATGAAGCTAATGATGCCGTTCTTCGAGTCCCATCAAAAAGCAACGGTGACATCCCATGTAATGCATAGGCGGCAGCACGATCCGCGTCCATTATCTTTGGAATCTATACTATACAATCATGCATAATAAATATACATACATAAAATACATTTAACTTACAATGACTGTAGCGCTGGCAGGCATACTGTGAAACTGAAGGCAGGAACCGTCGCTCTGATACCAACTCTGTAACAACCCGCCTTACGTAGGCCGTTACCATACTTACTTAACATAAGAACTTGACATGTAAAAATAAGGATTAAATTAAATTTAGTTTTTTTTTTAAAACAAACATCTTGAAAATAGAGTTTATCTCTTATAAACTTATATTTATATATACATATACCCATACTTTCATTTACTTATTTACTTACTTTTATCAGTACTGTAGCATTAACTTAAATACAACATATTTTAACAACTTTAAAATAACAAAACTCGTAGCGGTCTCCATTCCACTGTTTCACAGTTAGCTCTATCTCGCTCCACCGTCTTCCATCATTTATTAACACTTGCGTGCTTACCTACAATATAGAAATTCATTATGAGCTTTCGCTCAGCAAGTACAACTTATTAACCCACAAAACATTTCATAAAACATAATGCATGAACCATTTATGCTTCTTTTATTACTCTCTTAGCTTAACATAACTTTTGGGCCCTTATATAACATAAGTGTACATACCGTGGCGCGCAGTCATGGGGTGGTTGGGGTGGCCAGCCCTGTCCAACTCAAACTATGGACCAAACTCGACCTAATGCGAGTCGGTATGACACAAGCATCATACTTAACATCATACTTGAAAATATTTTCTTACTTAAAATAATTTCTTAAAAACAGTTTCTTACTTGAAACCAAATCTCATTCTTATCATGTGAATATCATTAGTTAGCATGCTTCATGATGGCACAACAATATAGCATAAACCATAAGCAACTCAACATGTATGCATGAGCTTGAAAACATACAAGCAGTCAAAACAAATCTTTTATCTATGTTGTAGGCGGAGTAGTACTTACCGGTTATGCTAATTCTTGAATTCAATGTTCCACCCAAACCTATTAACAGGTTACCTTCCTGTTAGCAGAGAAAATCATAATATAAGAATCGTCCCTTCGTACTAAAAATCATAACATTTAATGTTGGTATCCAACCAACATTCATATGTAACCCTAATTACTAACTTATTTCATTAAAATGGTATACCAATTTTGTTGCAAAAAATCGGATCCGATATCAGAGTTATGGCGCAGCGGAAGTTTTAAAATTTTTATGCCGATTCGGAAAAGAAGCTCATGATGCATATAACAATAAATTAAATTCATGATTAAGCGTACCTTATTTCTTGGATTCCGGAATTACTAGAGCGATTGACCAACGTGTCTTCTCTATTATTCTCGAGTTCCACTTCTCAGAATGTGTGTGGGCACACGTTCTATGAATCCAAGTGACCGGTAATGCTTTCCGAAGTCTAGATCCTTCCTTCTCAATTCCGATGTTCCTTGTTGAGAATATTATCCAACTTCTTTCTTCAAAACTGCAAAACAGGAACCGGTTAACCTCCTATGAAAATTATCACTCGGTTTAACCTTCCTCACAATTTTGATTCAATGGAATTTTCTCTCTTTTTCTCTCTCACAAGATAGCCGAATTTTGTGATGTGGAAGAAACCCAAATTATTTTTCTTCTCACTCCAAAAAACATTTTTCTCCTTGTGAATTACCAAAAAAAATTAATTTTTCAAGAATTCTTAGCCTTTATATAGAAGTCCAATCCTTTTCAAAATTTAACTCCTTTAAAAAATAATTAATAATTATTTTTCTGATAAATTTTGAATCAAAATATCATACAACTTTAGGACTAGATTCATTGAACCTAAAAAAGTTTTTCCAAGAGGAAATCTTTCCTCAAAAAATTCGGCCACTTTTGAAATTCAAAGGTTGATTGGTGATTCAAATCTTAAATCAAGAATCTAGACTAGTCAAAAGATCCTAGTCCTATCTAGATTCAAATTCCTTTTAAACCTTTTTGAATTTAAATATGATTCACTTATTTGAATTAAATATTTTCCACACAACATCAACCATATTAATTAATGTAAATCAATGGAATATTTCAAATTTTCTTTCCTCACAAAAACCGTGCACATCTTTTAAGGAAAGAAAAATCCATCAAATAATCTCCATTTTTTAAATCAATTAATAATTTAATGTTAGGAATATATTTGAATAATTTTAAAACAAAATTTTCTTCCCTCCACCTATCTAAAAACCGTGCACCACATTTAGATTAGGAGAGAAAAATTTGTTTTCCAAAATTAAATAATTCAAACACAATCTTATTTCAAAATTCAATTAACCAATCTCATGTTGACAAATCATATTATTTGTCTACACAAATCTCACATGTCCAATCCTTTCTGGATTCCATGTTAGAGAGTACCATGTCTTAACAGACATTACTAAATTCCATTTAAATTTACCGATCTCATTCGGAACAAATCCCAAGACGCTATACGGAACTATATGAGCTAATAGAGGGACCCGATAGAAATATGTAAAGAGGCTCCTATAATTGTGAAAAATTAATCCCAGATTAATTATTAATCAATTATCAACTTCAATACTATTCCACTAAAAGTTTGAAGCTGAACTCCTGTTTACATACCGTATTACGAAAGCTCTCTTACGCAGCGCTTCTTCCATGATTTATTCATCGCTTGGTTAATCCCCATATGTTATCCATGATTGAATTAAGGACTTTTTCCATTTTACCTTTTCAATTATTTTAACTTAAAGTTCCATTATTCTCTATTAAAAGAATCACCAATTGTAAAACCATACAATTGGTAAACCACCAGAGAACACAAAGTAAACCGATGGCCAAGATCTTGTTATACTATCTTTCAATCCACGAATAATGCCTTTAAGTAGATAACATTTACTATCATTAAGATAGCTATGGATTCCGTATCTATGAATCTTGATTTCGCCATCCATAAGTCATGCACCCAAAACACAAGTATATTGACCATGAATTAACAGTGTCTCACCTATAGTACATTAAAGTACATAAGTCATGGATACGAACTCAAGTAATCATTTCAGGATTAAGATTAATGCAGGATGATAATTAAAGTGTTATTGATTCTTATAAACAGAATTATTAAACCGAATCAATTAACACTTTAGGTCCAGTCCAATGTCATACCTCAATACTGGTATACATCAAAGTTTCTACTCGGAACTTATCCAATGGTTAAGACAAACCATCCCTCCAAGGAAGTAGACAACCTTTACAATCTTATCATGAATAAGATCCCCAAATCTTAGTCCATCGATTGCGGACTATTTATTTAAACTGTTATCAAATTACCACGTCTTCTATGTATACCCCGTATACATATGGTAATCCGATATATTACCAACAGCCAAGGAGTATTTTATGTTTGCTCAAAATAACCATACAATCAACAAATGAAAGTAAATAGGACACAACTTATTAAACATGAATAACCTGCTCTTATTAATATCAAAATGTCATATTTACAGAAAATCCCTAACATTGATTTTCTATCCTTAGGGCACATTTAGATCCCAACAATCTCCCACTTGCCCTAAGCGAGTAAATGTGACATATTACGCATCCCCATGCCTTCAACGTGTTCTTCGAATCTTCTGGCCACCAAAGTATTCGCGAACGGGTCAGCAAGATTGTCCTCTGATGCGATTTTGCAAACCGTCTCATTTCCACTCTCAACAAAGCCTCTGATGATGTGATATTTTCTGTCAATGTGCTTACTTCTCTTATGATGCCTAGGATCCTTGGTATTAGCTACTGCTGCACTGTTGTCACAGTAGAGCACCATAGCTTTATCCATACCAGGAACGACCTCAAGGTCACCAAAGAACCTGCGGAGCCATACCGCTTCCTTTGATGCCTCACTGGCTGCCACATACTCGGCTTCCATGGTCGAGTCAGTAATACAAGATTGCTTAATACTTCTCCACACAACGGCACCACCACCAAGGGTAAAAACAGATTCTGAAGTCGATTTCCTTGAATCTTGATCTGATTGAAAATCAGAATCTGTGTATCCTCTAGGAACAAGATCCTGACCGGAATACACTAGCAATTGTCCCTCGTTCTCCATAGATACTTGAGTATATGCTTGACTGCAGCCCAATGGTTCGGTCCCGGATTCGACTGATATCGACTTACCATACCAACCGCAAAACAAATGTCAGGCCTAGTGCATAACATAGCGTGCATTAGACTACCTACCGCTGATGCATAAGGTACATTTTTCTACGCTCACTTTCTTCCGATGTCTTCGGACAGTCATCTCTAGAAAGTTTGATTCCAATTCTGAAAGATTGGGCACCTTTCTTGGAATCTTTCATAGAAAACTTCTCAAGTACTTTATCAATGTATGAAGCTTGAGAGAGTGCTATCGTTTTGTTCTTTCTATCTCTAAAGAGTTGAATACCAAGAACATAACTAGCCTCTCCTAAGTCCTTCATGTCAAACTGTTTGGCTAACCAAACTTTGACAGATGATAATGTTGCCACATCGTTTCCAATAAGCAATATATCATCCACATAAAGTACAAGAAAAACCACTTTCTCGTTCTTGATACATTTATAAATACATGGTTCATCAATGTTTTGTTCGAATCCATAGGTTTTGATCGCTTGATCAAACCTAATATTCCAAGAACGAGACGCTTGCTTTAATCCATAAATGGATTTAAGCAACTTGCATACCTTGTCTTCTTGGCCTTTTGCCTTGAACCCGTCTGGCTGTATCATATAGATATCTTCTTCAAGAGAGCCATTCAAGAAAGCTGTCTTGACATCCATTTGCCAGATCTCATAATCGAGAGCAGCCGCAATAGATAAAAGAATGCGGATTGACTTGAGCATTGCTACAGGCGAGAAGGTTTCATCATAGTCGATTCCTTCTTTCTGCGTATAGCCCTTCGCTACAAGTCTTGCCTTGAAAGTTTCCACTTTCCCATCCACACCTCTCTTCCTCTTGTATACCCACTTACACCCAATCGGTTTTATGCCTTGGGGCAAGTCTACAAGTTTCCAGACCCCGTTGGAATCCATAGATTCCATCCGGTGTTCATAGCTTTTTGCCAAAAACTAGAATCAACATCCTCCATAGCTTCCTTGTACGTAGCCGGATCATCAACATGTTCTATGGATTCTGCTTCAAAAACTTCACCATTGAACATGTACCTTTCAGGTTCCCTGATAATCCTCCCACTACGACGAAGCTCCCGTGGATGTTGATTCTTTAATGGTTTTTCCACAGGGTTTTCTGTGACTTTTGGAATATCCAAACCCGAAGTCATCTCCTCAAGCACTACTTTGCTACGAGGTTTAAAGTCTTCCATGTAACTTTCCTCCAAGAATGTTGCATGTGTAGAAACGAAGACTTTATTTTGCTTCGGATTATAGAACAGACCACCTTTTGTCCCTTTTGGATAGCCAACAAACAAGCACACTTTTGATTGTGACTCCAACTTCTTCGCTTCCTTATCCAGGACGTGTGCCGGACAATCCCAAATTCGAATATGATTCAAATTAGGTTTCCTACTCGTCCATAACTCATAAGGAGTTTTAGGAACCGATTTGGAGGGAACATTATTCAGACGATAGCATGCAGTTTGTATGGCGTGCCCCCAAAATGACAATGGTAATGTGGAGTAACTCATCATAGACTGGACCATATCCAATAGGGTCCTATTCCTTCTCTCAGCTACACCATTCTGTTGAGGAGTACCAGGTGCAGTCAACTGGGATTGTATCCCATTTTCTATCAAATATCCTAAGAACTCATCCGATAGGTATTCCCCACCTCGATCGATCGAAGTGTCTTAATGGACTTGCCTAATTGTTTCTCCGCTTCAGCCCGAAATTCTTTGAACTTGTCAAAGGCTTCGCTTTTGCGGGTCATCAAATAGACATATCCATACCTTGAGTAATCATCAATAAAAGTGATATAATACTCATACCCACCACGTGCTTCTATGTTCATGGGACCACAAACATCCGTATGCACAAGTTCTAAAAGTTCCTCGACACGACCATCCTTGGCAGCAAAATGCCGTTTAGTCATCTTGCCCTTCAAACAGGATTCACGTTGTGGCCAAGGTTCAACCTCATACAAGTCAAGGCATTCCTCCTTTACCATCCTTTGAATTCTGTTAAGGCTTATGTGACCAAGTCGTAAATGCCAAAGATATGATTTGTTAAAGTGAGAAGACTTATGTCTTTTAGAGTTCTTTTCCAATTCTGTATCAAGCAATGAGTGCATCTTAGGTTTGATAAAATAAAGATTTCCATGCATCCATCCATTACAGATAAGAGAATTGTTTTTCCTAATAACAACTTTATTATTAAAAGAAACTGAATAAGAATCTTTAATCAAACAAGCTACCGAAATTAGGTTCCTCTTGAAACTAGGAACATAAAAACAATGTCTCAAAACAATAAACCTAAATTTATCAAAATAAAGATGCACTTCTCCCACTGCTTCAGCTTGCACCAATGTCCCATCACCGGTTCTTAACGTGAAGTTCTCCTCATGCAGACTTCTCGTTACCTTGAACCCCTGCAGAGAAATACAAACATGGTTAGTAGCTCCAGAATCTATAATCCAATTGTCCTTAGATTCCTCCACTAAACAACCCTCAAGATACAGGATATCGAAATTACCTTTTGCTTTTGCACAGACAGGTATTCTCGGCAATCCTTCTTGAAATGTCCTTTCTTCCTACAGTGAAAGCACTTAGCCTTTTTGGGATCCACCTTTCGCTTCTTAGTCTTGGTAGACTTCTTAGAAACAGGTGCATTCGCCACAGGCTTGTTCCCCTTGTTCTTCCCATTTTCCTTCTTCCTTTTGGGATTAGGAGCAAGCGAACTAGGTTCAGCCACATTTGCCTCAGCCTTAGGTCCAGAACCCTTAAAAATGTTCTCAAAGGCTTGCAACTCTTTCATCAATTCCGTTAAAGACATCTCCTTCCTGTTAAGGTTGTAGGATGCCTGAAACAAATCGAAATCCTTGGATAAGGTTTAGAAAACCATGACCAATTGAGTTGCTGCATCGATCTCAGCCCCATTTGCTTGAGCTTCAGACAAATAAGCCATGACTTTCATCATGTGCTCCTTGATGGGAGTTCCAACCTTCTGCCTGCAGTTCATGAGACCTTTGATAGCATCGGTCTTAGCCTGAATAGTTTGTTCACCAAACATTTCCTCCAGGTTATCCATGATCTGCCTAGCAGTTTGATGCTCTTCATGCTGTTTCTGGAGGACGTTAGACATGCTCGCCCGAATATAGCACATAGCACTTAGGTTGGAATTGTAACAGCGCTCAAGCGCTACAAAATCCCTATCAGGAGCATCGATCGCAGGCGTTGGCGGTCGAGGTTGGGTTAGGACAAAACTGTGTTTCTCAAAGTTTAGGACGATAAGCAAGTTCCTTTTCCAGTTATTAAAATTCTCGCCAGTTAATTTGTTTTGCATAAGTATCACAGATAAAGAGCTCGACATTTTGATCTATAATAAGAAAACATGTAATAAGTACGAGCAAACATCCTATCAGTTTATAAAATATGGTTTTGTAATGAAACAAAAAGATCTATTTGCAATCTAAATGTTCATGTGTAAAACCCTTAAAACACATACCTTACAACGATAATTCCTAGCTTCTGCTTTCTAAGCTACCGAGGGGTAGTCATAGAATAACTAGCCAAGAACACGGATCCCTTCCGATTAATACATATTCGTCTATAGAGAAAACTCCATTAAATATATATTAACTATCGTTTATTTGGCCACTACTTTATATAACAGAGCCTCGAGGAAGGGTTAATAAATAAAGTAGCATGAGTGTGTAACCATCGTTTCCAATTTTGAATCCATATTTTACATCCGCCACCGAGAGGTGATCTAAACATAAAATATGCCCAAAATTGTTATCCTTTCGGAAATCCAAATCAGTGTGCGCTCTAGGTAAGATACCTATCCGAAGGGAATTTCCGGGTCAAAACCGAGTAGTAGGTACTACCATGCGTAACTATTGGACCAACGATGGAGGCCGTAGGTCTTAGTGTGTAAAACTTTCTCCCACTCATTCTTTATAAATTAGGGTTTTTGTTTTTCATGCATAAATAATATTTATTGAGTGGCACTCTCTAGTCTATATGGCATGTTATCAATACATCACGAAATACTATAACATATTCATCTAGCAACACATCATCTATGGTTTGCAAAATATGTAAATAGCCGTGGATCATGATTCCATCCTAGAGAAAAGAAAAATTGCAAAATTTACAAAAATTAACCGAAACATATATCGGCCTTCATTTGTAGATCCATGCCTTGCATCCTTCTTCAATGTGTCTTTTTTCTCCAATGTCACATCTTTTCAAATTTAAAATTAAATTTAAATTTCAAAAAGATTATATGTGATTTTTAATTTTAATCAAAATTACAAAATATCAAAATTTAAATAAAAAATCCGGTTTATTAAATTTTAAAATTCAAAAATTTTGAAATTTCCAAATTTCAAATTTAAATCACAAAATTTTTAAATTCATAATAATATCCATTAAATTTAAATTTAAATTTTCAATTTTGATTTCCAAATTATCAAGATCACATATCATTGGAAAATTAAATTTTCAAAAAGATTCTGTGATTTTTTTTTATTAAAAAACATTTTTTTAATTAAAAAATTCCAAAAAACAAAAAAAATCACATCCTTTGAAAATTTACATACCTTCATTCATCTTCAATCTCCTCGAATCCATTGTAGCCCGAATTTCACAAAAAAATTCCTATGCCATTTCCGGCTTACAAAAATTCTAGGAATTGAAAGAACGACCTAGCGGTGATAATAGACCGCATCTATTACACTTGAAAAATCTAGAAACAAATTCTAACATCTATGGAATCATGACCGGTAAAATTGAACAAGATCATATATTATAAAAATAATATAAAGCATTCATTCATCCATACATCCATTCATAATATATTTAACATACTCAAAACAAAACCTAGAGTGTCAACTCTCTAAAATATTTCATTAATGCATAGAGAGAAATTTATTCGATCAAATAATTTATGTTATATACATGATCATGAGCTGGCTCTGATACCAATTGTTGTAAAAAATCGGATCCGATATCAGAGTTACGGCGCAGCGGAAGTTTTAAAATTTTTATGCCGATTCAGAAAATAAGCTCATGATGCATATAACAATAAATTAAATTCATGATCAAGCGTACCTTATTTCTTGGATTCCGGAATTACTAGAGCGATTGACCAACGTGTCTTCTCTATTATTCTTGAGTTCCACGTCTCAGAGTGTGTGTGGGCATACGTTCTATGAATCCAAGTGACCGGTAATGCTTTCCGAAGTCTAGATCCTTCCTTCTCAATTCCGATGTTCCTTGTTGAGAATATTATCCAACTTCTTTCTTCAAAACTGCAAAACAGGAACCGGTTAACCTCCTATGAAAATTATCACTCGGTTTAACCTTCCTCATAATTTTGATTCAATGGAATTTTCTCTCTTTTTCTCTCTCACAAGATAGCCGAATTTTATGATGTGGAAGAAACCCAAATTATTTTTCTTCTCACTCCAAAAAACGTTTTTCTCCTTGTGAATTACCAAAAAAAATTAATTTTTCAAGAATTCCTAGCCTTTATATAGAAGTCCAATCCTTTTCAAAATTTATCTCCTTTAAAAAATAATTAATAATTATTTTTCTGGATAAATTTTGAATCAAAATATCATACAACTTTAGGACTAGATTCATTGAACCTAAAAACGTTTTTCCAAGAGGAAATCTTTCCTCAAAAAATTCGGCTACTTTTGAAATTCAAAGGTTGATTGGTGATTCAAATCTTAAATCAAGAATCTAGACTAGTCAAAATATCCTAGTCCTATCTAGATTCAAATTCCTTTTAAACCTTTTTGAATTTAAATATGATTCACTTATTTGAATTAAATATTTTCCATACAACATCAACCATATTAATTAATTTAAATCAATGGAATATTTCAAATTTTCTTTCCTCACAAAAACCGTGCACATCTTTTAAGGAAAGAAAAATCTATCAAATAATCTCCATTATTTAAATCAATTAATAATTTAATGTTAGGAATATATTTGAATAATTTAAAAATAAAATTGTCTTCCCTCCACCTATCTAAAAACCGTGCACCACATTTAGATTAGGAGAGAAAAATTTGTTTTCCAAAACTAAATAATTCAAACACAATCTTATTTCAAAATTCAATTAACCAGTCTTATGTTAACAAATCATATTATTTGTCTACACAAATCTCACATGTCCAATCCTTTCTGGATTGCATGTTAGAGAGTACCATGTCTTAACAGATATTACTAAATTCTATTTAAATTTACCGATCTCATTAGGAACAAATCCCGAGACGTTATACGGAACTATATGAGCTAATAGAGGGACCCGATGGAAATATGTAAAGAGGCTCCTATAATTGTGAAAAATTAATCCCAGATTAATTATTCATTAATTATCAACTTCAATACTATTCCACTAAAAGTTTGAAGCTGAACTCCTGTTTACATACCGTATTACGAAAGCTCTCTTATGCAGCGCTTCTTCCATGATTTATTCATCGCTTGCTTAATCCCCATATGTTATCCATGATTGAATTAAGGACTTTTTCCGTTTTACCTTTTCAATCATTTTAACTTAAAGTTCCATTATTCTCTATTGAAAGAGTCACCAATTGTAAAACCATACAATTGGTAAACCACCAGAGAACACAAAGTAAACCGATGGCCAAGATCTTGTTATACTATCTTTCAATCCCCGAATAATGCCTTTAAGTAGATAACATTTACTATCATTAAGATAGCTATGGATTCCGTATCTATGAATCTTGATTTCTCCATCAATAAGTCATGCACCCAAAACACAAGTATATTGACCATGAATTAACAGTGTCTCACCTATAGTGCATTAAAGTACATAAGTCATGGATACGAACTCAAGTAATCATTTCAGGATTAAGATTAATGTAGGATGATAATCAAAGTGTTATTGATTCTTATAAACGGAATTATTAAACCGAATCAATTAACACTTTAGGTCCAGTCGAATGTCATACCTCAATACTGGTATACATCAAAGTTTCTACTCGGAACTTATCCAATGGTTAAGACAAACCATCCCTCCAAGGAAGTAGACAACCTTTACAATCTTATCATGAATAAGATCCCCAAATCTTATTCCATCGATTGCGGACTATTTATTTAGACTGTTATCAAATTACCACGTCTTCTATGTATACCCCGTATACATATGGTAATCCGATATATTACCAACAGCCAAGGAGTATTTTATGTTTGCTCAAAATAACCATACAATCAACAAATGAAAGTAAATAGGACACAACTTATTAAACATGAATAACCTGCACTTATTAATATCAAAATGTCATATTTACAGAAAATCCCTAACATTGATTTTCTATTCTTAGGACACATTTAGATCCCAACAAATTTGGTAACCTTGAATCCGAGATTCAACATATAACCTTTGTTTCTAAATAGCTTAATTCAATAAATTCTATTACTAGTGTATGTGTAAAAATGCTTATTTATACACCATTTTAAAAATTTGGTACAGGAATTATCCCAACCTTACACAATCTTGGGAAAACTATTTCTCTTTAAAAATCCTTTTTGAATTTGGCAAAGTTCCCTTCATAAAAGTTTTAGATTTCATCGAAAACTATAACTTTTATTTTAGTCAAAATGCCAAATCTGTCTTTATCTTGCTTGTTTCTTCTTTTGAAAATTTTTGACTATAATCACCACTTACAAAATTTGGTCTCGGGTTTTGATAAAAACAGAAGCCGTGGGGACCTTATTTTTAAAAACTGTCTATGTTGCCCCCTAGAATTTTTCATTTCCTACAACTTTGCCGTTTTGACTTTTTTCAAATTCGGCCTCTAAAGGCTTCAAAATCCTGTATTCAGAAAACTGTCTACCAAAATCCGAAAATCGGCAGTTTTCGTCTTTGTTTGTTTTTACGTAAAATTACGCACACACTACCTCAAACGGTTTAAACCGTGAGCCTATGTCAAGCATACAGAGCGTTAACTAACGTTTCCATTATCATTTATTCATTTTTCATTCATAAAATCTTTGGGCCAATCCAAATGGCGAACCAAACCAAATTAGGGTTTTTAGGGTTTTTCTTAAACCCTAAATGCACATATTACACCATTTTGCATACTTAATCATAAAACATCATCTTTGAGCATGTGCAAGTCATATAGCAACTATATAGTAAGCATGTATATAATTAAACACTTACTAGCATAATTAAACATAAACATGTATCAAATCTTAATTAGAGACCACTAAAGCCCTAACCATACATATTCAAGCACTTACTAAAATCCTAATACATGAAACCATAAGGTGAGCTTGTGCTCTTACATTTTCCAACATGAAATCCACTTGAATCTTGAATCATAGCTTAATTGAAAAACTAGAGAGTGAAGGGATTACCTCAAAATCCGAAGGAGTGGTTCTAGACTAGGATTTTCGAAATTTTTCTTACACACTCTCTTAGTAAAACGACCTCTACTTCTCTCTTTTTCTCTCGCACTAAGTTCGGCTCTTAGGGAAATGAAAGACCCGAGAATGAGCTGCCAATCTAAGGTCTTCCAAAGGCTTACCAATATTCATACCACCATCTATTTATAGGTGAATGAAAATTCACATTTAGAATTTCTTTTATTCCTAGAATTGCTTATAAGCTCCCCTAGAAAATTTATTTGCTTCAATGTCCCATGAGGCGGCCGGCCTTGGTTGCTCTAAATGGCCAAGTGAGCAAAGCTAGGGGTTGGCTCATCAAGGCTAGAAACATGAGGTGTCTCTCTTTTGTGATGGCCGGCCATTAGGTAGAGGAACATATTTATTCATGTTCATCACTTAACCATGTATGCAAAGCTACTAAGCTTACTCACCTAAGCTAGATACAATACTTGTCATCTCTCAAAAACTTTGAGAAAAATTCTTAATTCTAAATTGCATATTAATTCTCAAGAGTAACATATTTACTCATTGAAACCATGTGGTTACCGGCCATGATGAGTCAAGCGGTGGGTGCTTGCTTGTTGGAGTACAATTCTTAATCAAGTAAGCAAAGCTACCAAGCTTACTCACCAAGGCTAAGACCATGATGTGTCAAGCTCTTAAAGAAGCTTTTGTCTCCACATTTGCATATGAGTCCTTAACATCACAATGTTTGCTTATCTAACCTTGAGGTGACCGGCCATGAAGAGTCCAAGTGGAAGAAAATGGTTAGGCCAACTAGGTTATCAAATCCTAGTTTACCTCCTTGGTTTTTAATATAACTTTGATAATTAAACTTATAACCAACCATTGCCCTAGTTGGATTTAAAGGCTTAGTTAGAAAAATCCTTCATAAAATTTTTCATACTTATTTGCAAATATTTTATTTTTTCATAATATTGCACTTTGGCCCCTAAAGATAAAAATATTTGCACTAGGTCCTTGTGAGGTAGTCGGCTATGGCGATGGTATTTGGCCTCAAATTCTTGCTTAACCAATTACTTAATACTTTCTTAATTTTCTAAAAATCCATAACCGTTCACTTTTCCTAAAATTGCATATTGGCCCCTAGAAATAAAAATATTTGTACTTTGATCCCTATAATGTGGCCGATCATAAGAAGTGCTTAGTGGCCAAGAAATTTTTCAATACTCATCCATTTTTATCATAGGATGAAATCTCGAACCCTTAAACTCCGTTTGGCTTCCTTTCTTAATGCAGTCCAAATTTCTATTCTTAACTAGAACACGTTTCGATTTTTCTTAAAACTTGCTCGAAATATCGTGCTTGATTTTCCCACAGTGGTCTCATACCCTATTCTTGCTTATTCATACATAATGACGGATTTCATAGTATAATTACCCATACTGGCTTTCATACTTGTAATTCCGTCTTGAACAAACATGATCAACATAAAATCATAAACCCTAATCTCACCTTTCTCAACAAAAGGTCTTATATAGATAGGCCATTATCGAGTCTTATAGTACCATAAGAACTCAATAATATTCTGATAAATCATATCAAATAGCTCACATCAACATACATATTATGAACTTTATTTCCTTAAAAAGGAAATTATGAATTGTAAAAAGACTTGTTATTACAATCTACAACCCTTAAAAATTTTCGCCCTCGAAAATTACAATAAGTCGGGATAGTTCTTCCTCATATCTTCTTCTACTTCCCACGTTGCTTCTTCAATGTAATGATTCCGCCATAACACTTTAACCATCAGAATCGTTTTGTTCCTAAGAATCTTTTCTTCCCAGTCCAAAATCCGGATTGGCTTTTCCTCATATGTCAAATCCGTTTGCACTTCAATCGGTTCTTGGTTTAGTACATAGGAAGGATCATTAAGTTATGAAGGAAAAAAAATTATTCTGTAATTTTCTGGAAGTTCAAGTGTTAGAAACTAATAAGTATGTTAAGCAAGTATAGTAACGGCCCACGTTTGCGTAATCGGCCCTACGTAGACGGTTCGGGGTGTTACAAAGGTGGTATCAGAGCGGTATCCTGCTAACCTACTTCACTTTGCTTCGCATCGTTTCTACAAATGTCTAAATAAGTTAAATTATTTTTCTTTAGTTAGAATTAGTTAAGATCTTGCTTATGTAATAAGCATATCTCATCAATGATCGCACGGAGGATGATATCCGTGATACTTTTGATTTTGTGGGACCGCATATGCTTTACATATGCATTACTGTGATCCTGAAATCTACCATGATGTGTATATGGTGGATAAGTTTATTATATGATATGAAGAAATCATGAAGAATCTCTAGCATGATATGATAAGTCATGATGTTTCCATGATAGGACATGATAAGATATGAATGAAAGAATGGGTATTAGAAATGTGAGGGATTAAGAACTAGAATTAGAAGATGGTTCGCCGTGCGTATGAACGAACCAAATTTTTACAAGAGTCTAATCTTGCAACTATAGTGGTAAGGTTGCAACGATAATTGCTAGAGTAGCAATAAGAAATGAATAGGCTTCGAGATCAGATAGCCTATCGCCTTACCTTAGTATGGTGATAACTAGGAACTTTTCATTCTAAGAAATTGGATTGAGACCATGGAAGTTAAGTTTCCTGGTTGTGAAACTTTTGCCCATAAGAGTAATATTAGATATGGGGAAAAGTTTGGTGATGCCTTAGCTTGGGGTTAGCAAATAGGCAATGTGACAATATGAGTTGGATGTTACCAACAGCAATTTGGTAGACCATGATGATGGCTATGAGTCTGATGATGAAGTTAATGAGGTTGAGATCGATAGCAACAACCTTGAAGTCGACATATAATGGTTTGACTAATGTCGACTATATACGACTTTTTAAGTAATGGAAATTATGTAATAATGGGAAGTTTTAGATATTCCTAAGAATTATGATTATGCACTCATGCTATGAAGGAAATGTTAGAAGCAATGAGAGAAGCTTCTACTAGCTAACAAGTAACTAGTTGATATGAGGATACCTTTCACTGCATCACTCGAACAGTAAAATGTTTTCAATAATACTATTTATTATTGTTTTCTATGATTAATTTGGAAAAGATTCAAAGAAGTTATTTTTATGTATGATGCTTGATCTTATGCTTATTAGAACCAACCCATGTTATGTTATGTAAGGGCCAATCCTTGAGGAAGAAAAAAATTCCAAGATAGGGGCCATCATGAAAAATAAAGGGGCCAAAAACCTTGAGGAACAGAGTTCCAAGAAAGGGGCTATCATGAAAAGTACAGGGTTCTAATAGCACGAGATTAACATTGTACTAGAGGGTCCTCAGCCTTTTCAAATTTAAAGAAAAATATCTTAAATATGATATATTCGTTGAGCCCTCAACTAAAGTTAAAGAGAAGTATTATATGATATGCTTTTCGAATATGGCAAGTTAAATGATATACTTGCAAAGAATTTTATGTAGGTAGTTCTTGTGATGCGGTATGAAAGAATAAAAGTATGACAGTATGCATGATAAAAGTATGAATATATGAAAGTATGATGTAAGTATGAAAGTTATGAAAGTATGAAATTATGATGACATGGAAGAAGATTATGGTTCTATATAAGGGACCTGATCCCATTAAGTTATTAAAATGGGAACAAACTACTATGGATGATAGAGTGTCATAAGACCACTAGAGTTATTCTAATTTTCGAGGACGAAAATTATTTAAGGAGGATAGATTGTAATACCCAGAATTTTTACGGACTCATGATTTTAGTCAGTACTATGTGATATGTAATGTTTCATGAAAATTATGAATATCGATGTGAAATTCATAATTTTATTATCAGTATATGTTTGAGTTCTCGTTTAATTAGCTAGGAGACTCAATAATAGTTTGCTTAAGTCAAGCATGAGGTCTTTTGAGAAAAAGGACAGAGTAAGAATTTATGATTTTATGTCGGTCAAAGTTTGACCAGATTGACTTTAGGTTTGACTGAGGCGGTACTGCAGAGTAATCAACAGTATGGAAATTATATTGTGAAAAACCGTCATTACGGATGAAGAAGTAAGAATAAAGTATGGGATTACTCTAGAATAATCAGGATTAATATTTGGAGCAATGAGGACTTAGCAGTTTTAAGTCTTAAGAAAAATACGTAGCCCAGTTAAGCGCAGATGAATTCTGGACCATAGTCCAGTATGACAGTACTGTTTTTAGTGAAAAACAATATTGATATTATCTGAATTAATAAGGAAATGGACTGCATAATTATATTAATGGATTTTTGGAATCAAGTGGATAATTATGCATGAATTGGAAGCTAAGTGGCTCTACTCTAACCGGTCACCCACAGGGACTAAAGTGTAAATATTTTATCCTTAGGGGCCAAAGTGTAATTCTCAGAAAAGTAAGTAATGATGATGTCATAATGATACAAGCTTGATGATGTAATCATGATGATGTCATAATGATACAAGCTTGATGATGTAAGCATAATGATGTCATGATGATGTAAGCTTGATGATGTCATGATGATGCAAGCATGATGATGTAAGCAAGAGAATTTCCTTGCTCTTCAAGTAAATGACCGGCCACCTAAGAGGGTAGATGAGCAAATATTTTTGTCCCAAGGACCAATGGACAAATATTTTTCTCTTAAGGGCTATTATGTAATTTTTGGATTAAAAATAAATCCCAAAAATTAAATTATTTATCACCTATAAATAGGTGATGGGGGGCTCATTTTGTTCACAAAAATGAGAAAACATCCCAAAACCATGCCAAAATTTCTTCTCACACTCTCCCCCTAAAAACCGAGCCCTAGAGAAAAGAAAAAGAACAAGGGAGTGGTCGGATTTTGATGAAACACCAAGCAAGTGGCCGGAAATTTTGGAACCCACAAGGTTAAGAGAGGCCGGTTGTGGTTAAGAGCAAAAGGAAAAGGAAAAGTGGAATCAAAACCTAGCACAACTTTGTGTTGATCAAGGTAAATTCCCTTTGGTCCCTAAGCTTTTCAATTGAGCTTTGATTTGAAAATTTAAGTGTATTTTCAAGTTGGGTTTGTAAGAGCATAAGCTCACCCCTTTACTTTCATGCAATAGGTTTAGATGTTTGATTATGTGCTTAATTAGGGTTCTATGGTCTTGATTTAGGTTTTGGTTCATGCTTTTGATGCCATACTTGTGAGATAGTATGGTTTACATGTATATCCTTAAGATGCTTATTGTATGTCCCCTTATGTTTAAGAGAGTGTAGGTTATGCATGAATGATGTATGAGAATAGATTGAGCTTGTATGGGATGAATGGAAGCCAAACCAACCCGAAAACCCTAAGTTTGGTGCATGATGGCACACGGGTTGCATGGGTTTGGATTAATGCATGTGAATGACAAATCTTACGTTAAAGCGCTGCATGTTGTCGTAGGCTCACGGTTACGACTGTTTGAGGTAGTGTGCACGTAAATTTTACGCAAAATCGGACACATGCAAAACTGCCAGTTTTCGGGTAAAACTGGACAGTTTTCTGAAAAGGTGATTTTGAGGCCCTTAGATGCCGAATTTAAGAAAAGTTAAAACTACAAAGTTGTAGGAAATGGAAAATCCTAGGGGACACCATGGACAGTTGTCAAAAATAAGGCTCCAATGGTATTGGTTTTTACAAAATCCGAACCTGGTCATGCCCAGACTTCATGCACGGCCAGGCAGGTTCAACAGGGGAAATGAGTAGGTTAAAGACCGAACTGGGTTTTGAGTTAAACATAAAAGTTGTAGGATTTTCAAGTTCTAAAACTTTTATGAAGAAAACTTTTTCGGATTCAACACATATTTTTAAAAATAATTGGATTCCAAAAACTGTGCAGTGAACAGGAAATTCCTGCACAGGATCTTCTAAAACAGTGCAGGAAAAGGACATTCCTACACACACACTGATAAATTGGCAGTGAGAAACTGTTCCTAAGGCAGTTTCCAATACTTAACAATTTTTACAAGCCCTACTCAAAGAATTACAATTTTTGGATATAGTTGAACAAGGATTTTAGGGTCCGTTTGGTGTTTGGGTTTGAGTTAAGTTTTTTAAGTTTAAATAGTAAATTTTGTTGACTTTTCAGAAAAGACAAAAAACTTTTTCAGAAAAAGACAAAAACTTTTGGGGAAAAAGATAAAAATTATCTTGAAAAACCTGGTTTGAGCTATAACACCAAACAAACTCTTAATATGGACAATGAATACTAAGTTTTTCCAAAACAAGAAAAGTAAGTATTGGACCACAAGTGCTCTTAATAATTTGGTAACAGTATGAAGACCAACAGTAACCGGGTAGGACACCCAAGTTATTGGATTGTGCCCGGAACCCAAGGTTACCTATAGTAACCCAGTAGAATATAATTTAAGAAATTGGGCTTTAGCAACCCAATAAGTTAGACCCAAGGTTAAGTAACCTAATACTATTCATGTATGTTGGGCTTAGTACCCAAGGTTACTCTAAGTAACCTAACAAGTTATGATTTAAGTATGATAGACCATAAACCCTAGGGTTACTTGTAGTAACCAAGCAAGTTATCATGAGTATGAATGGGGGACATATAACTAAGTTTATGAGTGGATATTGGTTAAGGTTACCAACATTTTATGGTTATAAAATCCTTACTCTATGTCATTTGTAATAGCAGAAAGAGGCCTTTTATTGCAACCAGACTTGGAATAACACAGCAAAGGACATAGTATACGAGGTAAGTACAAACCTCACATGCAGTATGAAAAATAGTAAACTATTTTCAAGTATATGACATGTTTTTATGTATGCCATGTATGTCAAATCATGTTATGCCATGTTATGCTATTTTAAGTCATGTTATGCCATGTTATGATATGTTAAGTCATGTTAAGCTATGGTATGCCAAGTTATGCCAAGATATGCCATGTTATGTCATGTTATGCCATGTGTATATATATGTTATGTTATATGTTAGATATAGTGACATCATGAGGCATGTTCACTAATATTAAACCACAAGGTAAGAACATATTTTAAGTCATAAGATAAGACAAGTAAGGTGTCGTACCAACCTCCCGCCAGATCGTGGAGGATACATGTTTCAAGTTCAAGTTTATGATTATCAACCTTCCGTTAATGCGGGAGGGTATAATCAACCTTCCGCCAGATCGTGAAGGGTTATGTTTATAATTCCCAGAATTGTTAAGGACCTTGCAAACCTTAACTTTCTGTGGATTGCGCGCATTTGGTACATACACAAGGGGCCCACATGTTACCCCATGGCATTGTGAACACTTATCCAAAATCGAGAGGTGAAACGTCCATCACGATTTGAAATGATCGATTTTAGTACTCCGTGCAATTTAACAATCTGGGATACATAGATTTCAACCAATTTTTCTACTGAAAAGGTGGCCTTGATTACAATGAAGTGGGCTGATATGGTTAATCTATCCACAATAACTCAAATCGTGTCATTCCTACTTGCAGTCCTGGGTAGTCCTACTACAAAATCCATAGTAGTTTGCTCCCATTTCCATTCAGAAAGCTCTATTTTCTGCAAATCTCCTCCAGGATGTCGATGTTCAGCCTTAACTTTCTGACAAGTGAGGCACTTTGACACGTATTCTGCTATCTCATTTTTCATGTTTGGCCACCAATAATTTTCTCGGAGGTCTTTGTACATCTTGGAAGCTCCTGGATATACCGAATATGGCGTCTTATGTGCCTCTGACATTATCTGATCCTTTAAAAATTCAAAGTCAGGAACACAAATCCTTTCTTTGAAGTAAATGACATCATCAGCAGAGGTCTTAAACTCCTTGTTCTTTCCGCCAAAAAGTTACACTTTTAGTAAAAATGAATCCTTTCCTTGATGCGACTTGATGGATTCCAGCAGATTAGACTGGAGAGTTAGAGAAGATAATTTCCCTGTTATCATCTCCAGGTTGAACTCAGAAATCTCTCTTTGTAGTGGCTTAGGAAACGCTTCGATAGATATCAGCATGCCTATGGATTTCCTACTTAAGGCATCTACTACCCTGTTTGCCTTTCCAGGGTGGTAATGGATTTCACAATCGTAGTCCTTTACAAGTTCTAGCCATCTATGCTGCCTCATGTTGAGCTCCTTCTGAGTAAAAATATATTTGAGACTCTGATGATCGGTGTAGATTTCACATTTGTTCCCATACAAATAGTGTTTCCAAATCTTAAGTGCGAAAACTACCGCCGCAAGCTCCAAATCATGCGTGGGATAATTCTTTTCGTGATTCTTCAGTTGTTGTGATGCATAGGCTACTACCTTCCCATTTTGCATCAGAACAGCTCCTAATCCACTTTTAGAAGCGTCACTGTAAATCACAAAATTTCCTGCATCTACATCAGGAATGATTAACACCGGCACGCTTGTTAGCTTCCTCTTGAGCTCTTGAAAATTTTCTTTACATTTCTGGGTCCATTCAAATTTCTTCCCTTTTCGGGTAAGGGCTGTAAGTGGTGCAGCAATCTTGGAAAATCCCGCTACGAATCGTTGGTAGTATCCAGCTAAACCAAGAAAGCTCCTTATTTCCGTAATATTCTTGGGTACCGACCATGAATTGACCGCCTCCACCTTTGCAGGGTCTACAGATATCCCTTCCTTTAACACCACATGACCTAAGAAATGAACTTTCTCCAGCCAAAATTCACATTTCATGAACTTAGCATAAAGCTGATTCCGTCTTAACGTCTCCATTACCAATCTAAGGTGATGCTCATGTTCCTTCTTGGATCTGGAGTAAATCAAAATATCGTCAATAAAGACAATGCCGAACTTGTCTAGATATTCCTTGAACACTCGGTTCATAAGGTCCATAAAAGCAGCAGGGACGTTGGTTAATCCAAACGGCATGACCAAAAACTCATAGTGCTCATATCGAGTTCGAAAAGCCGTCTTGGAGATATCCGACTCCTTGATCCTGAGCTGATGATAGCCTGATCGCAGATCGACTTTTGAAAACACTACTGCTCCCCTGAGTTGATCGAAAAGATTGTCAATCCTCGTAAGGGGATACTTGTTCTTGATCGTAATCTTATTCAGCTCACGGTAATCAATACACATGCGTAATGATCCATCCTTCTTCTTAACGAACAAAACAGGTGCTCCCCACGGAGAGTGACTTTGCCGGATGAATCCTTTGTCAAGCAGTTCTTGTAACTGCACTTGAAGCTCTCTAAGCTCGGCGGGTGCCATATGGTAAGGTGCTTTCGATATAGGTGCAGCTCCAGGCATCAATTCGATTTCAAATGAAATTTCATGTTCTGGCGGAAGTCCTGGTAAATCCTTCGGAAAGATATCCACATATTCCTTTATAATGGGAACATTTTCCGATATCAACTCCATTTCTCAATCTTTGTCCACCATGTTAGCTAAATATCCTTGGCAGCCATTAGCTAATATCTTCCAAGCCTTCATTCACTACTACAAAAACGGGATTCCACGACGGTACTTCGACGACCGTTTTTTAAAAACTGTCGTGAAAAAGTCGCAAAAACACCGAGCGGGAAAAAGTTTACGAAAACCGACGTGGAAAGGATTGCTTCCACGACGGTCTTTTAAGACCATCGTGGAAGCCGGAGGCAGAGGCCGGCTTCCATGAAAGTTTGGCTAAACCGGCGTGGAAGCCGGCCGCTTCCACGACGGTTCCCGTGAACCGGCGTGGAAGCCGGGAAGATGGCTGGCTTCCACGTACAAACCGTCGTGGAAGACCGCCTTCTTCCACCGGTTTCCACGCCGGTTTAGCCAAACTGTCGTGGAAGTCGGCCATCTTCCGCCGGCTTCCACGCCGGTTTGTAAAAACCGTCGTGGAATTTTCCTGCTTGCACGACTGTTTTTTGGAAACCGTCGTGCAAAATTTGTGAAAAAATTAGACAAAATGCCGAGAGTCTCTATGCATGGTTGCCGGCAATATTTTTCACATCAGCTACACTAGCTTTCTATGCATCCCAAAAT
This sequence comes from Ficus hirta, assembly GCA_038430175.1. Classification (NCBI taxonomy): domain Eukaryota; kingdom Viridiplantae; phylum Streptophyta; class Magnoliopsida; order Rosales; family Moraceae; genus Ficus; species Ficus hirta. Next base: position 16,322,820 of record CM076585.1, on the reverse strand, counting down.
AATATCAGATCGCTCCGAGAACAGGCAGGACACCGTTTGGACGTGACCACCACCATCTACTATATATATAGCCATCATTATAAAATCACCTGTAAGTGATAACTAATTATTGATTGACTTGTTTTTGTTCTGCTCCTTATATTAATATTATTGATGATTTGTAGATATGATTTTATAAATTAAGGTTTTTTTGTTTTATATATATGTTTTGTAATCGATTTAGAGTTAAATTGTACAATGGGTGGTAATAAATTAATTAAATGATCAAGTAATGTTATGTTTCCCCCTGTATTTAGACCTTAATTAATTATAGTTTTAGATGGTATTGTATTTTAATTAGTTTTATGTTCTTATATAATTCGATTTTCAAATTTTGTTGATGATCAATAATGGACTTGTGTTAATTAATATTGAAAATTATATATATGCATGTTACATGCATTAAATAGAGTACTCGACCTTCTAATAAAGGATTTAATTTTAATTTTTCTATTTAGGAGTTGCAAATCATGGATAGGAAATGGATGTGGTTTGATAGATTGTCTAAAGCATATGAAGCTGGTGTTGAAGAATTTTTGTCATTTGCCAAAGCTCACATAGAAGATGATAAGATTCTGTGTCCATGTCAAATTTGTGGTAATCATAGATCTCATTCCATTGATGATGTTAGAGGGCATTTGCGCGCTTATGGGATTATTTGTTCTTATCAAACTTGGTATTTACATGGCGAAGCTTTTTTCAATGTTAAATCTACATCGACGAGCACTAAAGGTAAAGAGCCTATTGTTGAGGAAGACGTTGGTGATAATATGTTCAATATGGTAAATGATTTGGAAGAAAACTTTGTGCACCGTCCGGAGTTATTTGAGACAATGATTAATGATGCCGAAACGCCCTTGTATGCCGGGTGTACAAAATATACGAAATTAGGGACATTGGTTAAATTATGGAATATGAAAGCGTCGGGAAGGTGGACGAATTCTAGTCTCACGACTCTTTTAGAATTTCTAAAAGATGTTCTACTGGAGGATAACAAAGTGCCACCTAGTATGTACGAGGCGAAGAAGACGTTGAGCACTTTGGGAATGGAATATGAAAAGATACATGCTTGTCCAAATGATTGCATCTTTTACCGGAAAGAATATGAAAATTTACATGAATGTCTGGTTTGTAACGAGTCAAGATGGAAAAAGAGCAAGATGCCATCGAATGGTAGAAAAGGAGTGCCGCTTAAGGTGTTATGGTACATTCCACCGGCTCCATGTTTGCGTCGTTTATTCCGCAATGCCGAGCGTGCTAAAAATTTGACATGGCACCATGATAAACGTGTTGATGATGGCAAACTTAAGCATCTGGCCGACTCACCACAATGGAAGACCTTTGATTACAATCATCCAGATTTCAGTGCAGAACCAAGGAATTTACGTCTCGGTTTGTCGACGGACGTAATGAACCCACATAGTAACATGAGTAGTCGGCATAGTACCTGACCAGTCATACTTGGCAACTATAATCTCCCTCCAGAATTGTGCATGAAGCGGAAGTTCTTGATGTTGACATTATTGATCTCAGGCCCGCAACAATCGGGGAATGACATTGACGTCTACTTGGCACCATTAATCGATGACCTCAAAATCTTGTAGGAAAATGGGTTGCAAGTTAAAGATTCTAACCGTCAAGATACGTTCAATCTTCTTTGGTCAATTAATGACTTTCCTGCACTTGGCAACCTATCTGGTTATCCTGTGAAAAGTTCGATAGGTTGTCCAGTTTGTATGAAGGAAACATCTTCCATCCGGTTGAAGAATGGTAAGAAAACCGTTTACCTTGGGCACAGGAGATTCTTGCCAACAAATCATCGATACCGCAAACAAAAGAAGGCTTTTGATGGGAATACCGAAGAAAGATCTGCTCCTCGGATTTTGTCTGGTGAAGCCGTTTTTGAGATGGTTAAAGATGTAAAAGTAGTTTTGGGGAAGAGAAAACGTAAGGCTCCAGTTGTCGATGGACTTTGGAAGAAGAAGTCAATCTTTTACGAACTACCATACTGGAAGTCACTTTACATTCGTTATTACTTAGATGTTATGCATATTGAGAAAAACGTTTATGAATCGATAGTGGGCACGTTGCTTGACATTCCAAACAAAACTAAAGATGGTGAAAAAGCACGTTTGGATCTTGAAGAGATGAAGATTAGACCAAATTTGCTCCCCGAGAAAAGATCGAATGGCACCTACTTACCTCCGGCAAAACACACATTATCGAGACAAGAGAAGAGAAAGCTTTGTGAATGGCTTACGTCCGTGAAAGTGCCAAGTGGGTACTCTTCCAACTTCAAAAGTTTGGTGTCGATGAAGGATTTGAGGCTCATTGGAATGAAAACACATGATTGTCATATCTTGATGCAACAATTATTACCTCTTGGTTTGCGGGGAGTTTTAACAAAAGATGTGCGATATGCAATTACGAAGTTATGCTCATTTTTCAATTCAATATGCTCGAAGGTAATTGATCCACTGGTGTTGGATTCGCTGCAATCGGAATTGGTGATGACATTGTGCATGCTTGAGAAGTATTTCCCCCCAGCCTTTTTTGATATCATGATCCACCTAACGGTGCACTTAGTTCGGGAAGTTAAGCTATGTGGACCGGTCCATTTGAGGTGGATGTATCCGTTCGAAAGGTACATGAAGGTTTTGAAGGGTTATGTGAAGAACCGAAATAGGCCGGAGGGATGTATAGTGGAAAACTACATAGCCGAGGAGTCAGTTGAATTTTGCTCTGAGTATTTGTCTAACGCGGACCCAATAGGGTTGCCAACGACCGGGCTATTTACATCGAAAGGACTGTCCGTAGGCGTTCATACACCAGTAAGTCGAGATGAATGGGAAAAAGCTTGTCTGTATATTTTGTACAATGCTAAGGAAGTGGAGCCTTTCATTGAAGTTCACATGACGGAATTAAGAGTTGCGAATTCAAGAAAAACCAGATCTGAGAAATGGATTCAAGATGAACACAACCGGACATTTTGGGAGTGGCTAAGACAACATTTGCATATGAAGGGTGGCCATTCCCAAGACTTAATGAAGCTAGCAAGAGGACCGTCATCGATAGTCACAATATATACAGTGTACTTTGTAAATGGATACACATTCTACACTCGCGAAAGAGATGAGAAACATACCGTTCAAAATAGTGGTGTCAGCCTTCGTGCCGAGTCTATGCATATTTCATCCGCAAAGGACAAGAACCCGGTATACGGTTGCATGAACTACTTTGGGTTCATTGAAGATATTTGGGAACTAGATTATTGCGGCTTGCGGATAGCACTTTTTAAATGCAAGTGGTCTGACAATAATTTTGTCAAGATTGATAGGGACGGCGTGACAGTGGTGGACTTTAGGCGTTTGGGATAAAAAATGATCCTTTCATTATGACGTCGCAAGCGGTACAAGTCTTTTACACAACGGATCCCGACAATTTAGAGTTATCTCTAGTTGTGCCAATGAAGCCAAAAATGCACGGGGATGACCAAGAAGATGTTGAAGATTGCACCGACATTCCATCTTTCACAAACGGATTGCCACCGGTGGAGGAGATTGATGATTTGGACGATGATGCCTCACACTTGCTTCGTTTAGATGTCGAGTGGACACGCATTGATAAGACCAAAAAGAAGACCAAAAATACTTGATACATATATGTAATTTTCGTTGTATATAATTCATATATAAGTTGTTATAAAAAAATCATTTAATTATGCACATGTGCAATATATGAAGTATTAATTTATATATATGCCAACTATGTGTGAATTAATAGAAGAACAGAAGTTATTGATGTGGGCTGGTTCGGCCATAAATTTCATAAAAATAAATTTTTTTTTTACAAAAACTATACCACGACGGTTTCTTGCACAAACCGTCGTGGTTTTTTATTAAAAAAATAAAAAAAAATTTAAAAAATTTTTTTGAATATTTTTTATTTTTTTGAGAAGGAAACCACGACGGTTACAGTTGAAACCGTCGTGGTTACTTATTAAAAAAATAAAAAAATAATTTAAAATTTTTTTTAATTTTTATATTTTTAAAATTTTTTTTATTTGTTTAGAAGGGAACCACGACGGTTTCTTTGGTTTCTTATTAAAAAAATAAAAAAAATTTAAAAAAAATAAATTTTTTTATTTTTTAAAAAAATTAAAAAAATAATTTTTTTTTATTATTTTTAGATGGAAACCACGACGGTTTATGAAGAAACCATAAACTTTTTAAAAAAATAATTATTAAAAAAATAAATATTAAAAAAATAAATAATAATAATTTTTAAAAATTTTTTTTTTAATTTTTTATATTTTTTTTTAAAAATTTTTTTAATTTTTTTATATGGTAGAAACCGTCGTGGTTTCTTATTAAAAAAAAAATTTTAAAATTTTTTTTATTATTTAAATATTTTAAAAATTTTTTTATATTTTTTTAGATGGAAACCACGACGGTTTATGTAGATACCGTTGTGGTATCTTGGATACCACGACGGTTTATAGAGAAACCGTTGTGGTTTCCACCTAAAAAAATAAAAAAAAAATTTTACGAAATTTTTTTAAAAAAGATACCACAACGGTTTATGCGCGGTAAAATTTAACCGTCATGGTATCTCTAAAATTTAAAAATTTCCCAGGAATTATGCGCGCGCAATGATTTATTTTACATTGGGTTTCTTAATTCCAATCTCCATTTCTCTTCTCATTTTTGGCACTCTCCCTCCATTCTCTTACTTTGCATTGCCGTCGCTCTCTCTCTCTCTCTCTCTCCTGCGACCTCGCCCACGCTGTGTCTCTCTCTCTCCTTCGGCCGGCTTCCACGCCGTGTCTCTCTTTCCTTCGGGCTGCCCGTCGCCCACGACCCTCTCTCTCTCTCTCCTTGCCGTCGCCGCCCACGCCCCTCTCTCTCTCTCCCCTTGCCGTCGCCGCCCACGCCCCTCTCTCTCTCTCTCCCCTTGCCGTCGCCCAAGCCGTGGGTACGTTCTCTCCTACGCCGTCGCCCACTCGACTTCTTGGTAAGCCGAAATATCTTTTTCACCCAATGGTTTTTTGGAATAAATTTGGTTAATTGTTGTTATGATTTTGGGTGATTTTGTCCTAAGAAATATTCAATGATTTTGCATGTTAATTTTTTGCATTGTACATGTTCGACAAAATGCCTATTTCGTTGAGACTTATTTGCTTGTTGTCCAATGTTTGGGTGAGGCGACGGTTTACCAATTTTCCGGAAAAAAGTGTTAATTTAGTGACATATATGTTGATTTGGGATTTTTCCGTCCAATTTACTGGAAAAAGGTATGCTGATGTGACATCTATATAAGTTAGCATTAGCATTTTGACATGTGCAAACAAATGCCAATTTGAGTTCGATTTAGTTTTAGATTGAATTAAAAAGTTTGTGTTACGAACGGAAAATGACTTATTCTCGGATAAGTTTTTGATTGTGTTAGTTAAATTTTCTCATATGCCATGTTGGCTAAATTGCCTTTTTGCGTTCGAATTTGTTTTATGTCGTGGTACATTACTTGGGTAAGGCACGGAATTGGGGATTTTGTGGAAAAATGGTTGATTTTTAAACTTATATGTTAGCATTTGACATTGTCGATAAAATGCATCTTTGATTAGGTTGGTTATAATTTCTGTAATTATAAGTATATGGTATATGTGGTCTTGGACGGATTTACAATGATTTAATGTATGCTTTCGTTTGCTTTTTATGTGTTTGGTTGCCATGATTATAAGTTCAATTCGATGATAAATATTTTTTAGTTTTTAATATATTTCGCTCTAGAGTTGCCTTAGGTTGATTTAAAATGTCGCAAGCTCACGAGGAGGAATGCTCAACGCAAACTGAAGTTGGAAAACCGCGCCGAACCAACCCAACTAGATTCAATCCCGATGAGGATGGTAAATGAAGAGCAACTCTAATGAGAAGAGTCCACCAGGTTAGGACAAAGGGACAACGAATTGAAGTTTCGTTTGACGCGAAAGGGCAACCGGTAGGGAAGGAAGGTGATGAATTACAGAGTTGGATTGGCGTGCTTACTCGAGAGCACATACCCATTTGGATATCTGACTTTAGAAGCGCTGATTTAGCTCCAAGGAAAGAAATAGTGTGGATGGAAGTTGTAACTTCATTCACTGTTGAAGCATCCTTCAAAAAACAAGTTTTAAAGTGTTGTGGGGAGTCCGCTAAAGGTTTTAGATACGATCTCTACCAATCTTTTATCAGAGATCATATTGATGACAAAAATGTGTGGCAACGACCGCCAAAAGTTGTTCACAATTACCCCACCATCACACAGGATGATTGGGAAAGATTCATTCAGTATCGACGAACCCCGGAATTCAAAAGACTATCCGAACAAGGAAATGAGCTAAGAAAGAAAAGCAAATACGGATCAACCGGGGACCGAGACGGATATAGGAAACGTAACCAAGCTCATGTAGGCTATTTACTTGGACAATATGTGTAAATGGTACGCTGTACTTCCAATTTCTGCGTTTATGTTTACTAACGCTAATTATTAAATTGCAGTTCGAGAAGACGGGAAAATATGCAGACCGGCATGAAAGGTGGCTGGACATGCGCATCAAACCCGATGGTCAGTTCAAGAAGGAAGAATTTAAAACTATTGCCGAGACTATAGTAAGTTATCGAATCCATTTATAATATAATCATTCCGTACGCTCTTTTATTTTTAATTATGTTTATAACTTTTCTCTAATTGTTACAGGATGAGTTTACTGAACAAGAGACACAAGGAAGTTTTGAATCTGTGGGGACAGAGGATATATTGACCAAGGCATTAGGCAATGCCGAGCATTCGGGCCGGATTCGGGGTCAATCTAAGTTTGTCAAGCAGATGCAATACTTCAACCTTGTGCGTCCTCACTCAAGGGAAAGCGCTGAAGTCTCGGAGATGAAACAGCAGATTGCCGCATTGGAAAGAACCGTCCAGGAACTTTGTGCGAAGCACGGTATCAACCGAGAGACAATGGCCGAGGAGACGGCCGTACCGACTGTAGATCAACACAATAGCTTCAAAGCTAGTTGCACAGTGAATGAAAAAGAAGCTGGGCCACGGATCCGAAGCCCACGCCGAACGCAAGTAAGGAATGCCAGCTTTTTATGCCTGATTTAGTTAACGGAGGAGTCATGCTTGTTGCAATTGGCAGGGCATACACAGACTGTGTTCCAACCGACACGGTCCATGGGACTCCTTTAGGTGAGGAGAATGTACGAGTGACAATTATAGTCCCAAAACTAAATCGTGCACTCCTACCTATTCCGACGAACGAAGCCACATCTATTGAAGAAGCTGTCGGTGGGTTTGTTGCTTGGCCGAAAAGTTTAGTCGTCGTGCAAACAAGTTTGAGCCAGGCAAGTAAAGGTCCCAGTCGTGCTCCTAACCGAGAAGCTAAGGGAAGCAAACGTACGAAAAAGAGAGCAGGGAGGAAGAAAATACAGTCACAACTCGAGGCAGAACAACAACCGGCGCAACAACAAATGCCTTCGTTCGACTTTAATGATATTTCCTTCGAATTGAGACCTTTGACATTTTACACACAAAGTTCCATACGGGACGGTACACAAATAATCTGCCCACAACAACACTTCGTCATGGGCGATGAGATGCCCATATATATTGGGTTTGAAGATGTATATCATTTCATTACATTTAAAGAAATTAGTGCAAACACCATAATAATTTACATAAGGTAATACTTTCATACTTAAATAATTTAATTAATTATCTTCATAATTTTTATATATGTTGTTTTTACATAACAAGTGTGCCTAATTATTTTGCAGGTACTTAGTCGAGTGTTGTACAAGAACAGGTATGGATCAACGGTTCGAGTTCATTTCACCATTCCTTGTCTCACCAGTTCAGCAGAATGTAAATCGTGCCACCTATGTTTGAGATAGGGCGGAAAATATTCTACGGATCTTAAGAAACGCACCGAAGGGAAAGCGGTTTCTGATGCCATATAACAGCGGTCAACATTGGATATTGGCAGTTATTGATCCGTGGGATGACTCGGTCTTGTACTTTAATCCTCTAGGAAACGAATCGGGTGATGATTTTAAAGAACTAATTACGACGTAAGTTTTCTTTTATATGTTCATATCTTTGATTAGATATAAAATAATTGTTCTTGTAATTGATTTGAAATTTGTCAACTTGATAGGGCACTTAATGATTGGAAATTGTTGGTGGGGAGTGGAATGAGACAGCGACGCAACTGGCAGACGTTGATTGATACCGTTCGATGTCCAATACAGGAAGGTTATGTAGAATGTGGTTATTTTGTGTTAGCTTACATGCGAGAAATAACCTTTACTGTTGATGGATTAGACGGGCTTCAAACCAAGGATTTTTATACTGATGCTGACATGAGTTTGGTTAGGCACGAGTGGGCTAAATTTGTCATGCGGTTTACACAATATTAACTAGAAACAATATAGAGAATTTTCACTATCGTTTTATTAGTTGTTGTTGTACATTGTTATCAAAGTAATTACATAATATTTTTGAAAATTAATTTGGATGTGTACTAACGTATTAACACACGGGATTTACCACCCGTGGGAAATGAAACAAATTCACAACCGAAAATGTTTTTTATTTATTTGGCTACCACGACGGTCTCGTGATCCGACCGTCGTGGTAACCAGCGCTGCCACAACGGTCTCCGGGTGAGACTGTCGTGGTATCCGGCACTACCACGACGGTGGAACCACGAGACCGTCGTGGTAACCTGGGCGACCATGACGATCTCGTGGTTCGACCGTCGTGGTAGCCGGGGCTACCACGACGGTCTCCGGGTGAGACCGTCGTGGTAGCCTGGGAGACCACGACGGTCTCACCGTGAGACCGTCGTGGTAACATTGGTCTACCACGACGGTCTCACCGGGAGACCGTCGTGGTATCTGTGGTCTACCACGACGGTCTCACGGTGAGACCATCGTGGTAGCTTGGTCTACCACGACGGTCTCACCAAGAGACCGTCGTGGTATCAATGGATACCATGACGGTTTTTCAGTAAAATCGTTGTGGTATGTTCTTAAATTTAGCTGTCTGCTTCCATTTTTCCCGATTACACGACGGTTAAAAAACCGTCGTGGAATCTTAAAAGATTCCACGACGGTTTTCAAACCGTCATGCAAGTAATTCCACGACGGTTTTTAACCGTCGTGGAATCCCATAATTGTAGTAGTGATTGCCGAAACTAGTCTGGTTGCTGAGCTCCGAGACTGTCCGTAGAAGTTAAACTCTTCCTCACTGTAAGAGTTGAACGTCACGTAACGCTTTCGGCAGTCAATCTTGGCATTGTATTTGCCTAAGAAATCTATCCCTAAGATCACATCGAAATCCTGAAGCTTGATCGCGATGAGATCTACAAACAATTCTTTGCCATAGATAACCACGGAAGTATTTCGTATCCAAAAATTGGACCACAAAATTTCTCCGGATGGCAAAGTGGTTTTGAAAGGCTGTTCTAAATTATCCACACCTCTTCCTAACTTCAGGGTGAACTCCAAAGACACGAATGAATGAGTGGCACCAGAATCAAACAAGGCAATAGCATCATAGGTGGCGATAGAAATCTGACCTGTCACCACAGGCGAAGTCCCTACTTCTGCATCTCCCTTGGTGTAAGCATAGATCCTGGCTTGAGGTTCAGGAGCCTCTAATCTGCTTTGTATGATTGAGGGTCCTTCAAGCCTTGCTTGGACTGCATGCAGTTGACTGTTTGCATTCCGACCTGGATAACGAGGATTCTGGCCTTGGTTATTCAAGGTGCAGTTCTTCACATAGTGCCCCTCCTTGCCACAAAGGTAGCAAGCATTTGTCCCCATTCTGCATATTCCCGGGTGTTTCCTCCCACACTTAGCGCATACGGGGTAGTTATTGCTATTACCCTCATTCCCGCGATTATTCTTCTTCTGAGAGTAATTTCTTTGTTGACCCTGGCCAGTAAAATTTTCCTTTCTTTTGTTCCTCCCAGACTGCTTGGAACTTTGGGTAGGGCTGCTAGTCTGGCCTTTCTGGTTCGACTCAGAACTCTGATGGGGCTGCAATTGCTTTACCACGGCCTTTTCTTCCTTCTTAGCCTTGAAAATCTGAGCCCTTGCTTCCTTATCCTGGTTGATCCAATACTCTGCTCTTATCGTCCGTCTTACACAGTTGGATACCAGGGTAGGTGGACTACTGCCAGCACTCACTTGCTTGGTGATGTCTGTCCAGAATATCTTCATCATCTTTCTGACTTTTTCTGTTTCGTTCGGTACTAATTACGGGCACAGATGAGCTAATTGCTCAAACTTCTTGACAGCCTCCGTCACTGTCATCGACCCTTGTTTTAAATTCGTGAACTCGTCTTGTTTAGCGACGAGGATTTCTCTGTTATAGTACATGGTGCAGAACTCAGTCACAAAATCCTGCCAGCTCATGGTCGTAACATCTCTGCGCATTTGAACGGTCATCCACCAGTGCCTTGCGTCCTTCTTGAGAGCAAAAGAAGCACATAGAATCTTTTCTTGTTCTGTAAGCCGCATAAAATCCAAGATAACTTGGATATCAATCAGCCAGTTATTAGCGACTATTGGGTCAGTTGGTCCTTCGAATTCAGGCGCCTTCATCCGCCTAAAGCGTTCATAGAGCAAATCTTCCCGTACTGGAGGTAGGTTCACTTGTACCCCAGCAGGTGCTATCGAAACTTCAGCATTTCGTGGAACTTCTGGCTGGACCTCTGGTTGAATATCTGGTTCCGAAGGTACTACTGGGGGTACTCTATTATTTTGAGGAGGAACCTCGTTAACCTGAGGTCTCTGGTTTATTTGAGCTAGCTACTCTCGAAGTCTATCCGTTTCTCGCTGCTGTTCAAGCAACTGCCGTTGCAAATTCGCTACAACGGTTGCGAGATCCGGCTCGGGCGGATTTACAGGTATCGTTCTGCGAGGGCGTACCATCTTCTAATTTCCTATTAAACCATAAGAAAAGATATTATCGTATTATTAATATCCTTCTTTCATGAATATTATATCATATCGTACCTCATTACGTCATATCATAACATTGTCATATTTATCATATCATTCATACTCATAACATATCATAACATGGCTTTCATAATTATAACATATCATAACATAATATCTCATACTTGAACTGTCTTTTTGTATACTTACAAAAAGTACATCATATTTACAATATTATAAATACATAGTTGTTACATCATATTATACATACATAGGCAAAACTGCGATGGAAGTGTGTACCACTTTACCATCATACATAAGTACAAGCCTATCATCAAAAAGGAATAAGCTCATACAAATTAGTCCTAAGGTCAAAAGATATATATACGGTCGATCTGGGTCTAATCTATGTACTCGATCGTGACCACGGAGGAAGCGTCGGAGTCGGCCTTCCTGTTGGGATCTAAATGTGCCCTAAGGATAGAAAATCAATATTAGGGATTTTCTGTAAATATGACATTTTGATATTAATAAGAGGATGTTATTCATGTTTAATAAGTTGTGTCCTATTTACTTTCATTAGTTGATTGTATGGTTATTTTGAGCAAACATAAAATACTCCTTGGCTGTTGGTAATATATCGGATTACCATATGTATACGGGGTATACATAGAAGACGTGGTAATTTGATAACAGTCTAAATAAATAGTCCGCAATCGATGGAATAAGATTTGGGGATCTTATTCATGATAAGATTGTAAAGGTTGTCTACTTCCTTGGAGGGATGGTTTGTCTTAACCATTGGATAAGTTCCGAGTAGAAACTTTAAGTTAAAATGATTGAAAAGGTAAAACGGAAAAAAGTCCTTAATTCAATCATGAATAACATATGGGGATTAAACAAGCGATGAATAAATCATGGAAGAAGCGCTACGTTAGAGAGCTTTCGTAATACGGTATGTAAACAGGAGTTCAGCTTCAAACTTTTAGTGGAATAGTATTGAAGTTGATAATTGATGAATAATTAATCTGGGATTAATTTTTCACAATTATAGGAGCCTCTTTACATATTTCCATCGGGTCCCTCTATTAGCTCATATAGTTCCGTATAGCGTCTCGGGATTTGTTCCTAATGAGATCGGTAAATTTAAATGGAATTTAGTAATGTCTATTAAGACATGGTACTCTCTAACATGCAATCCAGAAAGGATTGGACATGTGAGATTCGTGTAGACAAATAATATGATTTGTCAACATGAGATTGGTTAATTGAATTTTGAAATAAGATTGTGTTCGAATTATTTAATTTTGGAAAACAAATTTTTCTCTCCTAATCTAAATATGGTGCACGGTTTTTAGATAGGTGGACGGAAGAAAATTTTGTTTCAAAATTATTCAAATATATTCCTAACATTAAATTATTAATTGATTTAAATAATGTAGATTATTTGATGGATTTTTCTTTCCTTAAAAGATGTGCACGGTTTTTTGTGAGGAAAGAAAATTTGAAATATTCCATTGATTTAAATTAATTAATATGGTTGATGTTGTGTGGAAAATATTTAATTCAAATAAGTGAATTATATTTAAATTCAAAAAGGTTTAAAAGGAATTTGAATCTAGATAGGACTATGATCTTTTGACTAGTCTAGATTCTTGATTTAAGATTTGAACCACCAATCAACCTTTGAATTTCAAAGGTGGCTGAATTTTTTGAGGAAAGATTTCCTCTTGGAAAAACGTTTTTAGGTTCAATGAATCTAGTCCTAAAGTTGTATGATCTTTTGATTCAAAATTTATCTAGAAAAATAATTATTAATTATTTTTTAAAGGAGATAAATTTTAAAAAGGATTGGACTTCTATATAAAGGCTAGGAATTCTTGAAAAACTAATTTTTGGTCATTCACTAAGGAGAAAAACGTTTTTGGAGTGAGAAGAAAAATAATTTGGGTTTCTTCTACATCATAAAATTCGGTCATACTCTTGAGTGAGAAAAAGAGAGAAAATTCCATTGAATCAAAATTGCGAGGAAGGTTAAACCGAGTGATAATTTTCATAGGAGGTTAACCGGTTCCTGTTTTGCAGTTTTTAAGAAAGAAGTTGGATAATATTCTCAACGAGGAACATCGGAATTGAGAAGGAAGGATCTAGACTTCGGAAAGCAACACCGGTCACTTGGATTCATAGAACGTGTGCCCACACACACTCTGAGACGTGGAACTCGAGAATAATAGAGAAGACACGTTGGTCAAACGCTCTAGCAATTCCGGAATCCAAGAAATAAGGTACGCTTGATCATGAATTTAATTTATTGTTATATGCATCATGAGCTTCTTTTCGAATCGGCATAAAAATTTTAAAACTTCCGCTGCGCCGTAACTCTGATATCGGATCCTATTTTTCCAACAATTGGTATCAGAGCCAACTCATGATCACGTATATAACATAAATTATTTGATCGAATAAATTTCTCTCTATGCATTAATGAAATATTTTAGAGAGTTGGCACTCTAGGTTTTATTTTGAGTATGTTAAATATATTATGAATGGATGTCTGGATGAATGAATGCTTTATATTATTTTTATAATATATGATCTTGTTCAATTTTGCCGGTCATGATTCCATAGAGGTTAGAATTTGTATCTAGATTTTTCAAGTGTAATAGATGCGGTCTATTATCACCGCTAGGTCGTTCTTTCAATTCCTAGAATTTTTGTAAGCCGGAAACGGCGTAGGAATTTTTTTGCAAAATTCGGGCTACAATGGATTCGAGGAGATTAAAGATGAATGAAGGAATGTAAATTTTCAAAGGATGTGATTTTTTGTTTTTTGGAATTTTTCAATTAAAAAAAACGTTTTTAATAAATAAAAAAAAATCACATAATCTTTTTGAAAATTAAATTTTCCAATGATATGTGATCTTGATAATTTGGAAATGAAAATTGAAAATTTAAATTTAAATTTAATGGATATTATTATGAATTTTAAAATTTTGTGATTTAAATTTGAAATTTGGAAATTTCAAAATTTTTTGAATTTTAAAATTTAATAAATCGGAATTTTTATTTAAATTTTGATATTTTATAATTTTGATTAAAATTAAAAATCACATATAATCTTTTTGAAATTTAAATTTAATTTTAAATTTGAAAAGATGTGACATTGGAGAAAGAAGACACATTGAAGAAGGATACAAGGCATGGATCTACAAATGAAGGCCGATATATGTTTCGGTTATTTTTTGTAAATTTTACAATTTTTCTTTTCTCTAGGATGGAATCATGATCCACGGCTATTTAGATATTTTGCAAACCATAGATGATGTGTTGCTAGATGAATATGTTATACTATTTCGTGATGTATTGATAACATGCTATATAGACTAGGGAGTGCCACTCAATAAATATTGTTTATGCATGAAATACGAAAACCCTAATTTAAAAGAATGAATGGGAGAAGGTTTTACACACTAAGACCTACGGCCTCCATCGTTGGTCCAATAGTTACGCATGGTAGTACCTACTACTCGGTTTTGACCCGGGAATTCCCTTCGGATAGGTATCTTACCTAGAGCGCACACTGATTTGGATTTCCGAAAGGATAACAATTTTGGGCATATTTTATGTTTAGATCACCCCTCGGTGGCGGATGTAAAATATGGATTCAAAATTGGAAACGATGGTTACACACTCATGCTACTTTATTTATTAACCCTCCCTCGAGGCTCTGTTATATAAAGTAGTGGCCAAATAAACGATAGTTAATATATATTTAATCGAATTATCTCCATGGACGAATATGTATTAATCGGAAGGGATCCGTGTTCTTGGCTAGTTATTCTATGACTACCCCTAGGTAGCTTAGAAAGCAGAAACTAAGAATTATCGTTGTAAGGTATGTGTTTTAAGGGTTTTACACATGAACATTTAGATTGCATATAGATCTTTTTGTTTCATTACAAAACCATATTTTATAAACTGATAGGATGTTTGCTCATACTTATTACATGTTTTCTTATTATAGATCAAAATGTCGAGCTCTTTATCTGTGATACTTACGCAAAACAAATTAACTGGCGAGAATTTTAATGACTGGAAAAGGAACTTGCTTATCGTCCTAAACTTTGAGAAACACAGTTTTGTCCTAACCCAACCTCGACCGCCAACGCCTGCGATCGATGCTCCTGATAGGGATTTTGTAGCGCTTGAGCGCTGGGACAATTCCAACCTAAGTGCTATGTGCTATATTCGGGCGAGCATGTCTAACGTGCTCTAGAAACAGCATGAAGAGCATCAAACTGCTAGGCAGATCATGGATAACCTGGAGGAAATGTTTGGTGAACAAACTATTCAGGCTAAGACCGATGCTATCAAAGGTCTCATGAACTGCAGGCAGAAGGTTGGAATTCCCATCAAGTAGCACATGATGAAAGTCATGGCTTATTTGTCTGAAGCTCAGGCAAATGGGGCTGAGATCGATGCTGCAACTCAATTGGTCATGGTTTTCCAAACCTTATCCAAGGATTTCGATTTGTTTCAGGCATCCTACAACCTTAACAGGAAGGAGATGTCTTTAACGGAATTGATGAAAGAGTTGCAAGCCTTTGAGAACATTTTTAAGGGTTCTGGATCTAAGGCTGAGGCAAATGTGGCTGAACCTATTTCGCCTGCTCCTAATCCCAAAAGGAAGAAGGAAAAGGGGAAGAACAAGGGGAACAAGCCTGTGGCGAATGCACCTGTTTCTAAGAAGTCTACCAAGACTAAGAAGCGAAAGGTGGATCCCAAAAAGGCTAAGTGCTTTCACTGTGGGAAGAAAGGACATTTCAAGAAGGATTGCCGAGAATACCTATCTATGCAAAAGCAAAAAGGTAATTTCGATTTCCTGTATCTTGAGGGTTGTTTAGTGGAGGAATCTAAGGACAATTGGGTTATAGATTCTGGAGCTACTAACCATGTTTGTATTTCTCTGCAGGGGTTCAAGGTAACGAGAAGTCTGCATGAGGAGAACTTCACGTTAAGAACCGGTGATGGGACATTAGTGCAAGCTGAAGCAGTGGGAGAAGTGCATCTTTATTTTGATGAATTTAGGTTTATTGTTTTGAGACATTGTTTTTATGTTCCTAGTTTCAAAAGGAACCTAATTTCGGGAGCTTGTTTGATTAAAGATTCTTATTCAGTTTCTTTTAATAATAAAGTTGTTATTAGGAAAAACAATTCTCTTATCTGTAATGGATGGATGCATGGAAATCTTTATTTTATCAAACCTAAGATGCACTCACTGCTTGATACAGAATTGGAAAAGAACTCTAAAAGACATAAGTCTTCTCACTCTAACAAATCATATCTTTGGCATTTACGACTTGGTCACATAAGCCTTAACAGAATTCAAAGGATGGTAAAGGAGGAATGCCTTGACTTGTATGAGGTTGAACCTTGGCCACAATGTGAATCCTGTTTAGAGGGCAAGATGACTAAACGGTATTTTGCTGCCAAGGATGGTCGTGTCGAGGAACTTTTAGAACTTGTGCATACGGATGTTTGTGGTCCATGAACATAGAAGCACGAGGTGGGTATGAGTATTATATCACTTTTATTGATGATTACTCAAGGTATGGATATGTCTATTTGATGACCCGCAAAAGCGAAGCTTTTGACAAGTTCAAAGAATTTCGGGCTGAAGCGGAGAAACAATTAGGCAAGTCCATTAAGACACTTCGATCGGATCGAGGTGGGGAATACCTATCGGATGAGTTCTTAGGACATTTGATAGAGAATGGGATACAATCCCAGTTGACTGCACCTGGTACTCCTCAACAGAATGGTGTAGCTGAGAGAAGGAATAGGACCCTATTGGATATGGTCCGATCTATGATGAGTTACTCCACATTACCTTTGTCATTTTGGGGGCACGCTATACAAACTGCATGCTATCTTCTGAATAACGTTCACTCCAAATCGGTTCCTAAAACTCCTTATGAGTTATGGACGAGTAGGAAACCTAATTTGAATCATATTCGAATTTGGGGTTGTCCGGCACACGTCCTGGATAAGGAAGCGAAGAAGTTGGAGTCACGATCAGAAGTGTGCTTGTTTGTTGGCTATCCAAAAGGGACTAAAGGTGGTCTGTTCTATAATCCGAAGCAAAATAAAGTCTTCATTTCTACACATGCAACATTCTTGGAGGAAAGTTACATGGAAGACTTTAAACCTCGTAGCAAAGTAGTGCTTGAGGAGATGACTTCGGGTTTGGATATTCCAAAAGTCACAGAAAACCCTGTGGAAAAACCATTAAAGAATCAACAACCACGGGAGCTTCGTCGTAGTGGGAGGATTATCAGGGAACCTGAATGGTACATGTTCAATGGTGAAGTTTTTGAAGCAGAATCCATAGAACATGTTGATGATCCGGCTACGTACAAGGAAGCTATGGAGGATGTTGATTCTAGTTTTTGGCAAAATGCCATGAACACCGAGATGGAATCTATGGATTCCAACGGGGTCTGGAAACTTGTATACTTGCCCCAAGGCATAAAACCGATTGGGTGTAAGTGGGTATACAAGAGGAAGAGAGGTGTGGATGGGAAAGTGGAAACTTTCAAGGCAAGACTTGTAGCGTAGGGCTATACGCAGAAAGAAGGAATCGACTATGATGAAACCTTCTCGCCTATAGCAATGCTCAAGTCAATCCGCATTCTTTTATCTATTGCGGCTGCTCTCGATTATGAGATCTGGCAAATGGATGTCAAGACAGCTTTCTTGAATGGCTCTCTTGAAGAAGATATCTATATGATACAACCAGACGGGTTCAAGGCAAAAGGCCAAGAAGACAAGGTATGCAAGTTGCTTAAATCCATTTATGGATTAAAGCAAGCGTCTCGTTCTTGGAATATTAGGTTTGATCAAGCGATCAAAACCTATGGATTCGAACAAAACACTGATAAACCATGTGTTTATAAATGTATCAAGAATGAGAAAGTGGTTTTTCTTGTACTTTATGTGGATGATATATTGTTTATTGGAAACGATGTGGCAACATTATCATTTGTCAAAGTTTGGTTAGCCAAACAGTTTGACATGAAGGACTTAGGAGAGGCTAGTTATGTTCTTGGTATTCAACTCTTTAGAGATAGAAAGAACAAAACGATAGCACTCTCTCAAGCTTCATACATTGATAAAGTACTTGAGAAGTTTTCTATGAAAGATTCCAAGAAAGGTGCCCAACCTTTCAGAATTGGAATCAAGCTTTCTAGAGATGACTGTCCCAAGACATCGGAAGAAAGTGAGCGTATGAAAAATGTACCTTATGCATCAGCGGTAGGTAGTCTTATGTACGCTATGTTATGCACTAGGCCTGACATTTGTTTTGCGGTTGGTATGGTAAGTCGATATCAGTCGAATCCGGGACCGAACCATTGGGCTGCGGTCAAGCATATACTCAAGTATCTACGGAGAACGAGGGACTATATGCTAGTGTATTCCGGTCAGGATCTTGTTCCTAGAGGATACACAGATTCTGATTTTCAATCAGATCAGGATTCAAGGAAATCGACTTCAGGATCTGTTTTTACCCTTGGAGGTGCTGCCGTTGTGTGGAGGAGTATTAAGCAATCTTGTATTGCTGACTCGACCATGGAAGCAGAGTATGTGGCAGCCAGTGAGGCATCAAAGGAAGCGGTATGGCTCCGCAGGTTCCTTGGTGATCTTGAGGTCGTTCCTGATATGGATAAAGCTATGGTGCTCTACTGTGACAACAGTGTAGCAGTAGCTAATACCAAGGATCCTAGGCATCATAAGAGGAGTAAGTACATTGACAGAAAGTATCACATAATCAGAGGCTTTGTTGAGAGTGGAAATGTGACGGTTTGCAAAATCGCATCAGAGGACAATCTTGCTAACCCGTTCACGAAGACTTTGGTGGCCAGAAGATTCGAAGAACACGTTGAAGGCATGGGGATGCGTAATATGTCACATTTACTCGCTTAGGGCAAGTGGGAGATTGTTGGGATCTAAATGTGCCCTAAGGATAGAAAATCAATATTAGGGATTTTATGTAAATATGACATTTTGATATTAATAAGAGGATGTTATTCATGTTTAATAAGTTGTGTCTTATTTACTTTCATTAGTTGATTGTATGGTTATTTTGAGCAAACATAAAATACTCCTTGGCTGTTGGTAATATATCGGATTACCATATGTATACGGGGTATACATAGAAGACGTGGTAATTTGATAACAGTCTAAATAAATAGTCCGCAATCGATGGAATAAGATTTGGGGATCTTATTCATGATAAGATTGTAAAGGTTGTCTACTTCCTTGGAGGGATGGTTTGTCTTGACCATCGGATAGGTTCCGAGTAGAAACTTTAATGTATACCAGTATTGAGGTATGACATTGGACTGGACCTAAAGTGTTAATTGATTCGGTTTAATAATTTCGTTTATAAGAATCAATGACACTTAGATTATCATCCTGCATTAATCTTAATCCTGAAATGATTACTTGAGTTCGTATCCATGACTTATGTACTTTAATGCACTATAGGTGAGACACTGTTAATTCATGGTCAATATACTTGTGTTTTGGGTGCATGACTTATGGATGGAGAAATCAAGATTCATAGATACGGAATCCATAGCTATCTTAATGATAGTAAATGTTATCTACTTAAAGGCATTATTCGGGGATTGAAAGATAGTATAACAAGATCTTGGCCATCGGTTTACTTTGTGTTCTTTGGTGGTTTACCAATTGTATGGTTTTACAATTGGTGATTCTTTCAATAGAGAATAATGGAACTTTAAGTTAAAATAATTGAAAAGGTAAAACGGAAAAAGTCCTTAATTCAATCATGGATAACATATGGGGATTAAGCAAGCGATGAATAAATCATGGAAGAAGCGCTACGTTAGAGAGCTTTCGTAATACGGTATGTAAACATGAGTTCAGCTTCAAACTTTTAGTGGAATAGTATTGAAGTTGATAATTGATGAATAATTAATCTGGGATTAATTTTTCACAATTATAGGAGCCTCTTTACATATTTCCATCGGGTCCCTCTATTAGCTCATATAGTTCCGTATAGCGTCTCGGGATTTGTTCCTAATGAGATCGGTAAATTTAAATGGAATTTAGTAATGTCTATTAAGACATGGTACTCTCTAACATGCAATCCAGAAAGGATTGGACATGTGAGATTCGTGTAGACAAATAATATGATTTGTCAACATGAGATTGGTTAATTGAATTTTGAAATAAGATTGTGTTTGAATTATTTAATTTTGGAAAACAAATTTTTCTCTCCTAATCTAAATATGGTGCACGGTTTTTAGATAGGTGGACGGAAGAAAATTTTGTTTCAAAATTATTCAAATATATTCCTAACATTAAATTATTAATTGATTTAAATAATGTAGATTATTTGATGGATTTTTCTTTCCTTAAAAGATGTGCACGGTTTTTTGTGAGGAAAGAAAATTTGAAATATTCCATTGATTTAAATTAATTAATATGGTTGATGTTGTGTGGAAAATATTTAATTCAAATAAGTGAATCATATTTAAATTCAAAAAGGTTTAAAAGGAATTTGAATCTAGATAGGACTAGGATCTTTTGACTAGTCTAGATTCTTGATTTAAGATTTGAACCACCAATCAATCTTTGAATTTCAAAGGTGGCCGAATTTTTTGAGGAAAGATTTCCTCTTGGAAAAACGTTTTTAGGTTCAATGAATCTAGTCCTAAAGTTGTATGATCTTTTGATTCAAAATTTATCTAGAAAAATAATTATTAATTATTTTTTAAAGGAGATAAATTTTGAAAAGGATTGGACTTCTATATAAAGGCTAGGAATTCTTGAAAAACTAATTTTTGGTCATTCACTAAGGAGAAAAACGTTTTTGGAGTGAGAAGAAAAATAATTTGGGTTTCTTCTACATCATAAAATTCGGTCATACTCTTGAGTGAGAAAAAGAGAGAAAATTCCATTGAATCAAAATTGCGAGGAAGGTTAAACCGAGTGATAATTTTCATAGGAGGTTAACCGGTTCCTGTTTTGCAGTTTTTAAGAAAGAAGTTGGATAATATTCTCAACGAGGAACATCGGAATTGAGAAGGAAGGATCTAGACTTCGGAAAGCAACACCGGTCACTTGGATTCATAGAACGTGTGCCCACACACACTCTGAGACGTGGAACTCGAGAATAATAGAGAAGACACGTTGGTCAAATGCTCTAGCAATTCCGGAATCCAAGAAATAAGGTACGCTTGATCATGAATTTAATTTATTGTTATATGCATCATAAGCTTCTTTTCGAATCGGCATAAAAATTTTAAAACTTCCGCTGTGCCGTAACTCTGATATCGGATCCTATTTTTCCAACACTTCCAATCTCCGTCATCAAACAAAATCTCCTCCGGGTCGTCCTCAAAGTCCTCTACGTCTTCCACCCAGCCTCCTTGCTCTGGCTCTTGCTCTAGATCCTCTTCGTCGCTTGAGATGTCGATAACTGGGGGATCCTCGGGTGGATCTTCCGGAGCAACTATAAAGTCAGCAGTGTCCTGGTCATCGGCATCCATATCAACCTCAGCCTCCTGGGCTGGTATCTCCTGCAGTGGAGCTGCGGGAATCGAATCCTCGGGAAAAACTGGGCCTACCTCGTATTGTGGCTCTCTCATCCCAGCATCATCGACGGGTGCCTGGTGATCATCCGCAAAAGCATCAGCCTGCATCGTGTGAGCAACAATCTCAGCCTCCATAATGTCATCGTTCATGTGTCCAACGGTCATACTAAGCATAGGTGCTAGAACGAACTGTCGAATATGGGGTGGTAACCCATTACGAAGTATCAGTAGTGCCTGCATCCCTGGACTGTCTATGTCCTGTGGGATATGAAGCAACATCGCCTCCTGAAATCTCCGGCAGTAATTACTCATGGACTCATGAGGGTAGGCGTGCCAGACTGCTATGTAGCTCAGATATCGTGCATGATGCATATCCCGGTAGATCTCGGGATCACGGTAAGGTACATCGGCTCCCTCATCTGGTAAGGGTCCGAAACGCGCGATCACTATGGTACGAAAATGTGCCCAGGTGCGACTCGGCATCGCTCGTTCACCTAGCATCATCTACCACAATCGGGCGTCCGCTACTAAACACTGGCTGGCTAAAGAAACCTGTAAGCGAGCCTCGATGTGACATATTCGGAAAATCAATTCCATGTCATACAGCCATGCCGCTAATGACACTGTCTGTCTCGTACCATCAAATAACAGGGAATGCGACTCATAAAACGATTTTACTGCATCCCGATCCTCGTCTACTTGGTTAGGATCCATGTCGTCGAATCTACAATATCATAATCGCATAATAAATATTTATGCATGAAAATAAATTTAACTTACAATGACGGTGGCAATGGCAGGCAGATTGTGAAATCGGATAGCAGGAAACCGCTCTGATACCAACTCTGTAACGACCCGCCTAGCACAGGCCGTTACCATACATACATACATACTTAACGTATATCACATAACGTACTTACTTACGTAACGATAATAGCATAAATTATTTATTTATTTTTTTATATACGAAGCGTACGAGCATATAACGATAATTAAATAAAGATGTTCAAACACCGAATAATATACATAAAATAACAAAACACGTAGCGGCTATCATTCTCACATTTCACAGCTCGCCCTGCCACGCTCCCCCATCTTGCATCAGAGATTGCTCGTAGGTTGCTTACCTATAGCATAGACGTAAGACGTGAGCTTGCGCTCAGCAAGTACAGCTTATACATCCGCGACACAAAAATAAAACATAATATATCATGACATAGCATAGCATAGCATAACATAACAATGCATGAACCATTTATGCTTCATTATGCTTTCATATATTATTATTATTTTTTTTTCATAACATTCTTTACTTGCTTATGGGCCCCTTAACATAAGTGTCCGTACCGGGCGCGCAACTATGGAGTGGTTGGGGCGGCCAGTCCAATTCCAACTCAAACCATATGACACGACCCGCCTAACGTAGGCCGTTACCATACATACTTACTTATAATATATGAAACTTTGGGCAGAAATTTTTTTTTATACAACTGATAAATATAACTTGACTTGGAAATTTGTTAATAATTACTTACATACATACATGTACTTATACATAACTACTTATGGTAGTACTGAAATCTTGTACTCAAATACAACATATTTAGCGTAACATAATTTAACAAAAAGAAACATAGCGATTCCCGTCCCACAGTTTCACAGCTTTGCATTGCCATGTTCCACCGCCTTGTATCATGAAATACCGCAGGGTTGCTTACCTACAGCATAAACTTAAAACATGAGCTTTCGCTCAGCAAGCACAACTATTTATCCGCAAACATATCATGATATCATAATGCATGAACCATTTATGCTTTATTCCTGTTTTCATAAGTTAGCATAGTTTTTGGGCCCTTACATAACATAACATAAATGTACGTACCGTGGCGCGTTGCCATGGAGTGGTTGGGGCGGCCAGCCCTGTCCAACTCAAACCATGAACCAAACCCGACCTAACGCGGGTCGATACGACATATAGCATTTTGCTTATATTGATGCTTAGAATCTTGTTCTTATCTTATTTCATACTTGAAATGTTGTTTCATATTCATAACCAGTTTCTTAACTGAAACTGGGATTTCATACTTTACCAAATAGCTTATCTTTAGTGAGCATACTTCGTGATGCCATAATATCCGATTATTCATCATATGAACATACATACTATAAACATACATCATATACCTCTTAACGTGAACTTGAAAGCATACATGCCATACATACATTCATTATTCCTTGAATACATACATGCCATTCATACTTTAAATATTCATCATATCTTAAAAACGTACATACATACATGTCATAAATACTTCTTATTCACATAACATCATGAACTTGATATCATACAGGCCATAATGTTTTATCGTACTTATATCATCATAAACTTAAAAACATACAACAAACAGTTTTTGTTTATGCTGTAGGCGGAGTCGTACTTACCGTTACTACGCCTTGAATCCAAAATTCTTCACTCAAACAGGTCGCTTTCCTGTTTTCAAGAAATCATAGGATGAGTATCATCCTATCATAATAACATATGATTCTAGTTGCTAACTACAAACCCTAAATTTCAACTCCCTTTTCGAAATTTAGTAAGAACTCTAATATTTTGAAAACCGGGTTCAGAAACAATTCATAAAGTTTGATTCTTTTCCCATAAATCTGTTTCAAATTTGGAAAAGTTTTCTTCATGAAAGTTGTAGATCTTGAAGTCTCTACAACTTTTGTGTTAACCTCAAACTTCAAATCTGTCTTTAACATGCTTATTTTTGCCTTAGAAAATTTTTCGACCAAACTTACTACTCATAATTTGGTCTCGGGTTTTTATAGAAACGAAAGTCTTAAAAGCCTTATTTTCAAAAACTGGCCACGTTGGCCCCTAGGAGTTTCCTTCCTCTACAACTTTACAGTTTTGATTTTTTTCAAATTCGGCTTCTAAAGGCCTCTAAATGTTGTTTCAGGAAAACTGCTCAGATAGAGACTTAATCAAGCATAAAAACCCTAGTGCATGTATCTTACAAAATTAAACTCCTGTTTAACCATACTAATCATTCTCTTAAATTTCAAATGAAGAACTAGAGGATGACAATATTTACCTCAAGTTTCACTGATGAAATTCTTAAATTAGGGTAATTAAAATTTCCCTCACACTAAACCGAAAACTCTTTCTCTAGTTTTCTTTTTCTTTCTTTTCTCTCTTTTCTTTGCTCGGCTTCTATGGCAGGATTGGGAGAGTTTGTGCTGCTCAAGTTTGTGTGTGTGTGTTGGCTAACCAAATAATACAAAAGCACCTTCACCTATTTATAGATGAAGCACAAATTTCTAAAATTGCTAACTAACCCCTAAAGGTACCATAACTTGCTCTTTAGTCCATACAAGAAACCAATTTGGTCTTGTCTTCTTGAAAGGTGGCCGGCCATTCTTGTTCTTCTTGTGCCAAATAACCCAAGCTAGGGTGCTTGATCATGTTGGCTAGGAACCATGAGGTGTCCCTCTCTTAGTGTGGCCGGCCTTAGGTGGAGTTTGTGCATGCCTTTGCTTACCAACAAGCAAGGCTAGCAAGCTTACTAAGCTAGCCTAGGTGCATGAGGTGTCAAGGGCTAAAAGAGTTCAAGAAATCCATCTTTTGTAATTTTATGCAATAGTCCTTAAAGCCAAATTATTTCTCCTTAGTCCCTATGTGTTGGCCGGCCATTCATCACCCAAATTGCCAAGCAAGCTTAGCTAGAGTTGCTTGCTCATCAAAGCTAAATTTTGAGGTGGCATTCCCTTGGTTGGCCGGCCCTAGGGTGAGGTGTGCAAGCCTTGGCTTGCCAAGGGAGCTAGGCTAGGAAACCTAGAGTGTTGGTTCATCAAGGCTAGGCCAAGGGGTGTGTCAATGCCTTGGTTATCCATGTGAGCAAAGCTAGAGTGGCTAACTCACCTTAGCTAGTCCATGAGGTGTCATTCTCTAAGGGTGGCCGGTCTTGGTGTTGGCTTAGCAAGACCTTGACTTGCCGAGTGAGTAAAGCTAAGCATTCTTACTCACCAAGGCTAGGTTATGAAGTGTCACTTCCTTGTGGTGGCCGGCCCTTGGGTGGTGGCTTAGGCAAAACATGAGCTTGCCAAGTGAGCAAGACTAGGAATGTTACTCACCAAGGCTACACCATGATGTGTTGCTTCATTATGGTGGCCGGCCTTTGATGCCTAGGTGTGCAAGCCTTGGCTTGCCAAGGGTGCAAGGCTAGGGGTGTGACTTAACCAAGCTAGAAGCATAGGGTGTCTCATCCTCATGTGGCCGGTTTTGAAGAAACCATGTGAGACAATTTGCTAATTGATCCATAACACAAAATCAACCAAACTAACTAAACTAAAAATGGGTCATTGACTCAATTGAACTAAGAAACTTTACTTAAAAAGTCCCTGATTCAAAAATTTACATAATTGCTGATAAGTCTATAATTTTCTTCAAAATTGCACATTGGCCCCTAAAGGCAAAATATTTGCACTTTAGTCCCTATGACTTGGCCGGTTATGGTTAAGCCTTCAAACATCAAATTTTTACTAAATCCTTCCTTAGAAGACTTTTTAGCTTCAGAATCATGAACTTTTCTTAATTTGCAAATTGACCCCTAAACATAAAATATTTGTATTTTGGTCCCTGTGAGGTGACCAATCATAACAATGACACTTGTCATCAGAGGTGTCATCCTTAAAGGCCTTGTTTGGCTTAATCTCCTAAATGCAGTTCATAATAACATAATAACATAAATATTCATATACTGTTTTCAACTGATAACAGTATAATTAAACTGGACTATTGTCCTAAACTTTTCTGAACTACGTATCAGATTTTCTTAAATTACTAACATAGAGTCATAAATCATAATTTTCCCTTTTTAAACAAAAGGATCATAAACCTACACAAATAATTCATTGAATCTTTTAGCAAAAGATTCAACAAATTCCTTAGAAAACATATCATACAGATTGCATAACCAAACTTTATTCTTAACAAAAGAAGTTATAAATTTACAAACAAGTCGGCTATTACAAGAAGTTCCAGCCTCAGCGTCTCCCTTTGTGTAAGCATAGATCCTAGCCTGTGGTTCGTGAGCTTCAAGTCTTTCTTGTACCATCGAAGGGCCTTCGATCTTTGCTTGCACCGCGTGAAGCTGTCGGTTCGAATTTCTATTCTGGTACTGAGGGTTCTGGTTCTGACTATTGGTGGTACAATTCCTCGCATAATGGGCTTCCTTGCCACATAGGTAGCAAGCGTTTGTTCCCATCCTACACACGCCTGGATGTTTCTTTCCGCATTGAGTACACACAGGATAATTGTTATTATTACCCTCATTCCCACGGTTGTTTCTCTTTTGAGGGTAATTCTTCTGTTGGCCCTGGCCCAGAGCATTTCCTCTTCTCTTATTCCTTCCAAACTGCTTGGAACTTTGGCTGGAATTACTAGTCTGGCCTTTTAAGTTTGGTTGCTGATTTTGCCTAGACTGTATCTGTTTCTCCACAGCTTTTTCTTCTTTCTTAGCTTTGAATATTTGAACCCTCGCTTCCTTATCCTGATTAATCCAGTATTCTGCCCTCATAGCTCGACCTATACAATCAGCTACAAGAGTTGGAGGGCTACTTCCAGCACTAACTTGTTTAGCAATGTCTGTCCGAAACATTTTCATCATTCTCCTTACTTTCTCCCTTTCGTTCGGTACCAGTTCTGGACATAAACGGGCAAGTTGTTCAAACTTCTTGACTGCTTCCATCACGGACATAGACCCTTGCTTAAAACTGGTAAACTCATCTTGTTGAGTTGCAAGAATCTCCTGATTGTAGTACATTATTCTGAATTCGTCTACGAAATCTTGCCATCTCATGAACGCCACATTTCTGTGCATCTGAACTGTCCTCCACCAGTGACGCGCATCTTTCTTTAGTGCAAAAGAGGCACAAAGAACTTTCTCCTGTTCTGTAAGTCCCATAAAATCCAAAATTACTTGGATATCGATCAGCCAATTATCCGCTACTATTGGATCTGTGGTTCCTTCAAATTCAGGTGCCTTCATTCGCCTAAATCGTTCATATAACAGATCCTCCCTAATCAAAGGTGGATTTCTTTGCAGTCCTTCGGGTGCTAACGGAATTTCTTGATGAACCTCTGGTGCTTGAGGCGCTGCTGGGGGTACAGGGTTATTTTGCGGTGCCTGATTCAGTTGAGCTACTTGTTCCAGAAGCTGGTTCGTCTCTTGCTGTTGTTCCCGCAATTGCCGTTGCAAAGTAGCTACCACGTTCGCAAGATCAGGTTCTTGCGGAATAGGGTTCGCTCGGGTACGTGGGCGTGACATCTTCTATTTCTTATCTAATCACGATAAAGATATTGTTATACTTCAAATATCTTTTCGTTCATTCATACCTCATCATAAGATGAACATTACTTATTCCTCATATCCTATCATAGATCATATTTGATCATATATCATATTATCATAACATATCATCGTATCATATCATATCGTATCATAAAACATAACATTAGAGATTTATCATGATCTCATCATATAATAATACATTTTACTAACTTTATAGTTTACATATCTTACATACATTGTAACCCATAATTCATACATTCTTACATACATACATATTTATCCATACTATCATGTACATATATACATGATCAAATACAAGATAGGGGTGACTATCACTTGTCTATCATACATATACACTATTTTATATCTAAACTATCTACTCTGATGTTACGTCGGAGAATACATCCCAGTCTTCATCATCAAATAAGATTTCTTCCGGATCGTCCTCCATATTTACTTCTTCTTCTCCATTATCTAGGATGATTTCATGAGGATCCTCTTGAAGTTTAGGCTCGTCAGGAATATCTTCAAGATTCATGGCATCAGCATCCTCATGTGGAGGAATCTCCTGAAGTGGTATCGCCGGAATAGGGTCTTCTAGCAATACTGGACCCCATTGGAAGGGTGGCTCTTCCACATCATTATTGACTGGCACTTGGATGTTGTTTTCCACTAGAGCATCCGCTTGAACCATATGAGCTATTAATTCAGCTTCCACGATATCATTAATCATGTGTTCCATGGTCATTCCTATTGCCGGTGCTTGGACATGTTCCCTGACATCAGGTGGTAGTCCTTCCCGGAGTAGTTGCAGTGCCCGAAACTCTGGATCGCCAAAATCTGGAATATGAGGCAACATAGCCTCCTGAAATCTTCGACAGTAATGGCCCATCGACTCTCCTGGATAAGCATGCCAATCATAAACGTAGTTAAGATATCGGACAAGGTTCATGTCACGATAAATATCTGGATCTCGATAGTGTATGTCGGCGTTTTCCTCCTGTGGAGGTCCAAAACGAGCAGTGATAATATTACGGAAGTTTTCCCATGATCCTCCCTGAGCTTCCTGTTCTCCTATTGTTCTCCACCATAGCCTAGCATCTACTGCTAGGCAACGACATGCCAATGATACTTGTAGATGGGGCGGAATATGACATATTCGAAAAATAGCCTCCATATCATGAAGCCATGCTGCCAATGTCACGGTTCGTCTAGTCCCATCGAATACGAGCGGAGACATCATGAAGAACGCATAAGCTGCACCTCTATCTTCATCCATTATCCTCGAATCTAGATTATACAAATTCCTATAAATACATAATATAATTACGAAATATTTTTAACTTACAATGGCTGTGGCGCAGGCACGCAAACTGTGAAACCGAAAGGTAGGACCTTCGGCTCTGATACCAACTCTTGTAATGACCCACCTAACGTAGGCCGTTACCATACATACTTACTTATAATATATGAAAATTTGGGCAGAATTTTTTTTTTATACAACTGATAAATATAACTTGACTTGGAAATTTGTTAATAATTACTTACATACATACATATACTTATACATAACTACTTATGGTAGTACTGAAATCTTGTACTCAAATACAACATATTTAGCGTAGCATAGTTTAACAAAAAGAAACATAGCGATTCCCGTCCCACAGTTTCACAGCTTTGCATTGCCATGCTCCACCGCCTTGTATCATGAAATACCGCAGGGTTGCTTACCTACAGCATAAACTTAAAACATGAGCTTTCGCTCAGCAAGCACAACTATTTATCCGCAAACATATCATGATATCATAATGCATGAACCATTTATGCTTTATTCCTGTTTTCATAAGTTAGCATAGTTTTTGGGCCCTTACATAACATAACATAAATGTACGTACCGTGGCGCGTTGCCATGGAGTGGTTGGGGCGGCCAGCCCTGTCCAACTCAAACCATGAACCAAACCCGACCTAACGCGGGTCGATACGACATATAGCATTTTGCTTATATTGATGCTTAGAATCTTGTTCTTATCTTATTTCATACTTGAAATGTTGTTTCATATTCATAACCAGTTTTTTAACTGAAACTGGGATTTCATACTTTACCAAATAGCTTATCTTTAGTGAGCATACTTCGTGATGCCATAATATCCGATTATTCATCATATGAACATACATACTATAAACATACATCATATACCTCTTAACATGAACTTGAAAGCATACATGCCATACATACATTCATTATTCCTTGAATACATACATGCCATTCATACTTTAAATATTCATCATATCTTAAAAACGTACATACATACATGTCATAAATACTTCTTATTCACATAACATCATGAACTTGATATCATACAGGCCATAATGTTTTATCATACTTATATCATCATAAACTTGAAAACATACAACAAACAGTTTTTGTTTATGCTGTAGGCGGAGTCGTACTTACCGTTACTGCGCCTTGAATCCAAAATTCTTCACTCAAACAGGTCGCTTTCCTGTTTTCAAGAAATCATAGGATGAGTATCATCCTATCATAATAACATATGATTCTAGTTGCTAACTACAAATCCTAAATTTCAACTCCCTTTTCGAAATTTAGTAAAAACTCTAATATTTTGAAAACCGGGTTCAAAAACAATTCATAAAGTTTGATTCTTTTCCCACAAATCTGTTTCGAATTTGGAAAAGTTTTCTTCATAAAAGTTGTAGATCTTGAAGTCTCCTACAACTTTTGTTTTAATCTCAAACTTCAAATCTATCTTTAACATGCTTATTTTTGCCTTAGAAAATTTTTCGACCAAACTTACTACTCATAATTTGGTCTCGGGTTTTTATAGAAACGAAAGTCTTAAAAGCCTTATTTTCAAAAACTGGCCGCGATGGCCCCTAGGATTTTCCTTCCTCTACAACTTTGCAGTTTTGATTTTTTTCAAATTCGGCTTCTAAAGACCTCTAAATGTTGTTTCAGGAAAACTGCTCAGATAGAGACTTAATCAAGCATAAAAACCCTAGTGCATGTATCTTACAAAATTAAACTCCTGTTTAACCATACTAATCATTCTCTTAAATTTCAAATGAAGAACTAGAGGATGACAATATTTACCTCAAGTTTCACTGATGAAATTCTTAAATTAGGGTAATTAAAATTTCCCTCACACTATACCGAAAACTCTTTCTCTAGTTTTCTTTTTCTTTCTTTTCTCTCTTTTCTTTGCTCGGCTTCTATGGCAGGATTGGGAGAGTTTGTGCTGCTCAAGTTTGTGTGTGTGTGTTGGCTAACCAAATAATACAAAAACACCTTCACCTATTTATAGATGAAGCACAAATTTCTAAAATTGCTAACTAACCCCTAAAGGTACCAAAACCATGTGAGACAATTTGCTAATTGATCCATAACACAAAATCAACCAACTAAATTAAAGTGTTTAATCACTAAACTTAGGGCATGGTTTGTAAACTTTTAATGACACTTAAAATTTTCTAATTTGCATAATACTTCTCAAAAACAAGATCCCTTGCTCAACAAGCCATGATGTGGCCGGTTCCTATGGTGACATATGGAACAATGTGATTGGTTCTAGCTAGAATTTTCAAATACAATCTTAACTTGTCTTTCTTAATTTTCAACCAAACTAACTAAACTAAAAATGGGTCATTGACTCAATTGAACTAAGAAACTTTACTTAAAAAGTCCCTGATTCAAAAATTTACATAATTGCTGATAAGTCTACAATTTTCTTCAAAATTGCACATTGGCCCCTAAAGGCAAAATATTTGCACTTTAGTCCCTATGACTTGGCCGGTTATGGTTAAGCCTTCAAACATCAAATTTTTACTAAATCCTTCCTTAGAAGACTTTTTAGCTTCAAAATCATGAACTTTTCTTAATTTGCAAATTGACCCCTAAACATAAAATATTTGCATTTTGGTCCCTGTGAGGTGACCAATCATAACAATGACACTTGTCATCAGAGGTGTCATCCTTAAAGGCCTTGTTTGGCTTAATCTCCTAAATGCAGTTCATAATAACATAATAACATAAATATTCATATACTGTTTTCAACTGATAACAGTATAATTAAACTGGACCATTGTCCTAAACTTTTCTGAACTACGTATCAGATTTTCTTAAATTACTAACATAGAGTCATAAATGATAATTTTCCCTTTTTAAACAAAAGGATCATAAACCTACACAAATAATTCATTGAATCTTTTAGCAAAAGATTCAACAAATTCCTTAGAAAACATATCATACAGATTGCATAACCAAACTTTATTCTTAACAAAAGAAGTTATAAATTTACAAACAAGTCGGCTATTACACCATAGTCCAACCCGACCTGACACGGGTCGGTACGACACAAGCAAGCTTGCTTGCCATCATGCTTACTCATTCTCATGTCTTACTTGACCTTATTCTTGTCATTTGTGAACATGCTTCATGATGTCACACCTACATAAATCATAATCATATCTTAGCCATATCATAACCTTAACATAATTTACATCACAGCATACATCATAGCATACATCATAGCATACGTCATAGCATTTGACGTACTAGGCAAGTAACACAACTAAAGCCTATGCTGTAGTCGGAGTTGTACTTACCTCGTTTGCTATGTCCGATAATGTGCTGCTCCAAGTCAGGACACAACAGCAGGCTATCTCCTACTATAAGAAAGGACATAGGTAAGGATTAAAAATATTGGTGATCTACCCAATATTCATGCATAACCTTAGTTATATGTCCCCCCTCCCCCCTATATATACACATTATATCTTACTTGGTTACAGCAAGTAACCCTAGAGTTCAAGGCTTACATAACTTAATGTTGGTTTAAAAATCCATTTTCACTTTCCTTTAGAAAAAACTCAACATTTTATGTTCTCTTAATACAAAAATCTTTTGTTCAACTTATAAAAAATTGTAACTCTTGAGTAGGATTTATAAAATTACTAAATGTTGGAAACTGCCTTTGGAACAGCTTTCCACTGTCAATTTATCAGTGTATGTGCGGAAATGTCCTTTTCCTGCACTGTTTTAGAAAATCCTGTGCAGGAATTTCCTGTTTCCTGTATAGTTTTTAGAATCCAATTTTATTTAAAAATCTGGGTGGAATTAGAAAAATTTGTCTTCATGGAAGTTTTTGATCTTGAAAAATCTTACTACTTTCGTGTTTTGCACAAAACCCAGTTCGGAATCTAACCCACTCTTATCCCCTGTTGAACCCACCTGGCCGTGCATGAAGTCTGGGCATAGTCAGGCTCGGATTTTTATAAAACCTGAGGACGTTGGAGCCTTATTTTGGAAAACCGTTCACGATGCCCATTAGGAAAAACCCTTTCTACAACTTTCATATTTTAAGTTTTCCCAAATTCGGCCTCTAAGAGCCTCAAAATCTGCTTTTCAGAAAACT
This sequence comes from Ficus hirta, assembly GCA_038430175.1. Lineage (NCBI taxonomy): Eukaryota > Viridiplantae > Streptophyta > Magnoliopsida > Rosales > Moraceae > Ficus > Ficus hirta. The sequence goes on along the minus strand of CM076585.1, from coordinate 16,289,380 downwards.
AGCCAGTTTTTACCCGAACTAGCGCATTATGGCCGGCCACCTAAGGGGGGTTTTTGTGCAAAATATTGTTTCTTCAAGAACTTATGAGCAATATTAAAGAGTTCCAAATCACCTATAAATAGGTGGAGAGGGGTGGCTCATTTGGTTCACAAAATTGTGAAACCTAGCCAAACTATGCCAAATTTTCTTCATCTTTTCCCTCTCAAAAACCGAACTCAAGAAGAAAGGAAGAAGAGAGAAAAAAAAAACTTGTAGGGGTGGTCGGATTTTGATTGGAACAACAACAAGAGGTTGGAAAATTTTTGGTACCCCGTTAGGCAAGGGAGGCCGGTTGTGGTGAAAGGAAAAAGAAGAAGAAAAAGTGAAGAAGGGAAGGTACAAGGGTAACCGGATTGGGTGGAAAACCAAGCAAGGGTGGCTGAAAAATTTTGGAACCCATCTAGCCAAGGAGAGGCCGGTTGTGAAGGTGACAAGGAGAAAGGGGAAAAGCTTGAGTCAAGCAAGCCAACTTCTTGAATTGATTAAGGTAAACCCTCTTGGACCCTAAGCCTTTCAATTCAAGCTTCAATTTGGAAATTTAAGTGTATTTCAAGTTGGTTTGTAAGAGCTTAAACTCAATTTAATTTCCATGCCCTAGTTTAGAAATATTAGGGTTGTGCTTGATTTAGGTGCTTAGGTGGTTTAATTTGCCAAGTTATACATAATTTTATGCTTTGATTTCATGGAATTAGGGTTTACATGTTTGATGCATGTTAGGTTGTATGTCCCCAAATATGTTTAAGTATGTTGTAGAATGTGAATGTTAAGTTGCTAAGAGGTATGGAATGGTTGGTTCAAACCTAAAACTCATGCAAACTCTAGTTGGTGCAAAATCAATAATGGTTTGCATGGGTATAATCAATAATGTGTTTAATAGAACTTTACATTAGAAAAGCACTGCATGACTAGTATAGGCTCTCAGCTGTGACCGATTGAGGTAGAGTGTGCGTATTAGGACGTAAAATGAATCTAAGAATGAAAACTGCCAGTTCGGGTAAAAACTGGCCAGTTTTCTGAAAAGCAGATTTTGAGGCCCTTAGAGGTCGAATTTGGGAAAACTTAAAACATAAAAGTTGTAGAGAAGGTTTTTTCTATGGGCTAACTTGAGCAGTTTTCCAAAATAAGGCACCAACAGTCTCAGTTTTTACAAAAATCCGAGCCTGACCATGCCCAGACTTCATGCACGGCCAGGTGGGTTCAATAGGGGATAAGAGTGGGTTAGATTCCGAACTGGGTTTTGTGCAAAACATAAAAGTTGTAGGATTTTTCAAGATCTAAAACTTTTGTGAAGACAAATTTTTCTAATTCCACCTAGATTTTTAAATAAAATTGGATTCTAAAAACTGTACATGAAACAAGAAATTCCTGCACAGGATTTTCTAAAACAGTGCAGGAAAAGGACATTTCCGCACACACACTGATAAATTGACTGTGGAAAGCTGTTCCAAAGGCAGTTTCCAACATTTAGTAATTTTACAAATCCTACTCAAGAGTTACAATTTTTCATAAGTTGAACAAAGGATTTTTGTATTAAGAGAACATAAAATGTTGAGTTTTTTCCAAAGGAAAGTGAAAATGAATTTTTAAACCAACATTAAGTTATGTAAGCCTTGAACTCTAGGGTTACTTGCTGTAACCAAGTAAGATATCATGTGTATATGTAGGGGGGAGGGGGGACATATAACTAAGGTTATGCATGAATGTTGGGTAGATCACCAACATTTTTAATCCTTACCTATGTCCTTTATTATAGCAGGAGATAGCCTGCTGTTGTGTCCTGACTTGGAGCAGCACATTATCGGACATAGCAAATGAGGTAAGTACAACTCCGACTACAGCATAGGCTTTAGTTGTGTTACTTGCCTAGTACGTCAAATGCTATGACGTATGCTATGATGTATGCTATGATATATACTATGATGTATGCTATGATGTATGCTGTGATGTAAGTTATGTTAAGGTTATGATATGGCTAAGATATGATTATGATTTATGTATGTGTGACATCATGAAGCATGTTCCTAAATGACAAGAATAAGGTCAAGTAAGACATGAGAATAAGTAAGCATGATGGCAAGCAAGCTTGCCTGTGTCATACCGACCCACGTCAGGTCGGGTTGGACTATGGTTTGAGTTGGAATTGGACTGGCCGCCCCAACCACTCCATAGTTGCATGCCTGGTACGGACACTTATGTTAAGAGGCCTATAAGCAAGTAAAGTTATGAAAGAATGTTATGAAAAAAATAATAATAATAATATATGAAAGCATAATGAAGCATAAATGGTTCATGCATTGTTAAGTTATGCTATGCTATGCTATGTCATGATATATTATGTTTTGTTTTTGTGTCGCGGATGTATAAGTTGTACTTGCTGAGCGAAAGCTCACGTCTTACGTCTATGCTGTAGGTAAGCAACCTACGAGCAATCTCTGATGCAAGATGGGGGAGCGTGGCAGGGTGAGCTGTGAAATGTGGGAATGATAGCCGCTACGCGTTTTGTTATTTTATGTATATTATTCGGTGTTTGAACATCTTTATTTAATTATCGTTATATGCTCGTACGCTTCGTATATAAATAAAAAAAAAATTTCTGCTATTGTCGCTACATAAGTAAGTACATTATGTGATATACGTTAAGTATGTATGTATGTATGGTAACGGCCTGTATTAGGTGGATCGTTACACCCTAATTAGAGATTAGCAAATCTTAATCAAGCACATACAAGCACTTAACAAAATCCAAGTGCATGAAACTTAAAAGTGAGCTCAAACTTGTAATAACCTGAAATTCTTATGAACTTGTGATTTCCATAGATATAAGGAAAATCTAAGTCTGAAGCTTACATGTCAATATGAAACTCATAATCTGAGTTGAATATCAGTATATGTTTGAGTTCTCGTTTAATTTGTTACGAGACTCAATAGTAGTTTGTTTAGTTAAGCATGAGGACTTTTGAGAAAAGGGCATAATAGGAATTTATGATTTTATACCGGTCAATGTTTAACTAGGTTGACCTAAAGTTTGACTGAGATGGTATTGCAGTATAATTAACAGTAAGAAAATTATACTGCGATAAACCATCATTACGGACAAATAAACAAGAATAAGGTTCAAGACCACCCTAGAAAAATCAAGCACATTATTTAGGACAATAAGGACTAAGTAGTTTCAAGTCCTAAGAAAATCCTATACGCAGTCCAGTTAAGTGCAGATAAATTCTGGACAGTGGTCCAATACAATTATGCTGTAATTAGTTAAAAACAGTATTTGAAATGGACTGTATTTAGGAGCAAGGCCAAATGAGGCCTTATGGGATGACACCTCAACCTTAAATGGATGACTAAGCAAGAATTGGAAGCCAAGTGGCTGCACCATAGCCGGCCACCTTTAGGGGCCAAAGTGCAAATATTTTATCCTTTCGGGGCCAAAGTGTAAATATTTTATCCTTAAGGGACTAAAGTGTAATTTTAAGAAAAATATGTAATGATGACTAAGTATGTAAATTATGGAATTTATGGATTTTCCTAACTAAGCCTCCAAATCCAACTAGGCTAATGATCGGTTACAAGCTCGGTTACCTTGGCAACTAAGGAAAATAAGTTAGAGTTTGGTGAACCAAGTTGGCTTAACCATGTTCTTCCACATGGCACTATGGCCGGCCACCTTAGTGGTTCTATGGGCAAAAAGTTTGCTCTTAAAGACCAATATGTAATTGTGAAAATTAGAGTTTCACTAGAACTTGACACATCATGCTTCTAGGTTGGTGACTAGAGGTGGGAATTTGGGCCGGGCCAAACGGGCCGGCGAGCGGCCCGGCACGGCCCGCATTCTATTGGCCCGGTAAAAGCCCGGCCCGATAGTAAGAGGCGGGTTGGGCTCTCCTTTTAGGTCCGGCGGGCCGGGCCGGGCCGGCCTGAATATTTAAGCCCAATGGGTCGGCCCGGCCCGGCCCGCCCGTTATTTAAAAGTTTTTTAACAAAGTATAAAATTTTTTATTTTTAATCTAAGATAAAATATTAAGATAAATTATTAAATTATCAAAAATATACAAATTTATTCAAAAATTACAAATATAAAATTAAATTAATTAAAAATTTTAAAAATTAGGCCCGGCCCGGCCCGAATTTTTGCAATAGCCCAATGGGCTCGGGCTGGGCCGGGCCAGGCGGCTCGAATTCCCAGCACTATTGGTGACTAAGCATACTAGCTTTGCTTACTAGGCTAGCTAGAGCAACCAAAATCCTCCACATAGTTCCACATAGGGCCGGCCACTATAAGGAGAAGACACCTCATGCTACTAGCCTTGATGAGTAAGCCTTTAGCCTTGCATACTTAGCTAGCTATTGCAACCACATGGTGCCACATATGGCCGGTCATCACAAGGGAGAGACGCCTCATGCTCCTAGCCTTGATGAGTCAACCATCTAGCTTTGCTCACTTAGCCATCTAGAGCACCCATGACCGGCCACCACATAAGAGTTATGAGCCAAAAAATTTGCTCTTAAGGACTATCATGCAATAAGTAAGAAATTATGTTCACCTATAAATAGGTGAAGGAGTGTTCATTTGTAAGTTTTTAGTGACACTCAATATTGGCAGCTCATTCTCTAGTTCTTCTCCCCTAGAAGCCGAGCAAAGAAAGAAAGAAAGAAAAGAAGAGAGAGAGAGAGAGAGAGAGAGAGAGGTCAGATTTGTTGAGAGAAAATGAGAAGAAAATTTCTCAACCGAAGTATAGATCCACTCTTTTGGATCTTGAGGTAATTCTCTCCACTCTCTAGCTCTCCAATTAAGTTTTGATTTAAGGTTTAAGTGTATTTCTATGTTGGGAAAGTAAGAGTTTGAGCTCACTTTTAAGTTTCATGCACTAGGATTTTGTTAAGTGCTTGTATGTGCTTGATTAGGATTTGCTAATCTCTAATTAGGGTTTGGTGTAAGCTTATGATAATTTGAGTAAGAGGTTAGTAGGCTGTGTGATTGCCTACTATATGTGTGCTATATGTTCTCTCATGCTGCAAAGATGATGTTTTATGATTAAGTATGAAAAAGGTTATGTATGTTGCAATTAAGGCTCAAGAAAAACCTTAAAAACCCTAAATTAGTATAGATTACCATTTGGGTTTGTAAGGAAGTTGTATGGATATGAAATAATGTATGATTATGAAAACATTATAAAACGCCCTGCATACTTGACATAGGCTCACGGTTTTAACCGTTCGAGGTAGTGTGCGCGTAATTTTACGTAAGAACTAACCGAAACAAAAACTGCCAATTTTGATTTAAAACTGGGCAGTGATCTGGAAATAGGATTTTGAGACTCTTAGGTACCGAATTTAAGAAAAGTCAAAACTATAAAGATGTAGAAAATTAAAAATCCTAGGGGATTGCATGGACAGATTTTGAAAAAATAAGCTCCAAAGGCTTCCATTTTTATGAAAACCCGAGCCTTAGTTTGCCCAAACCCTGTGCACGGCCAGCCGGCTTCAACCAGGGATATGAACAAGTTAAAGGCAGAATTAGGTTTTAAGTAAAACATGAAAGTTGTAGTATTATTCGATTCTACAACTTTCATGAAGAAAGATTTTTCAAATTATAAACAGATTATTAAAATAAAATTAGATCTTAGAAACTGTGCAGGAAACAGGAAATTCCAGCATAGGATTTTCAGAAAAATAGTGCAAAAGCAGGAAATTCCTACACATGCACTAATAACTGAAAATTAAGAAACTGTTTTGAAAGATTGTTTTCAGAGCTTGACAAGTTAGGCCCAAGGTTACTGTTAATAATCTAATAAGACACTATTCAAGTATGACTGGACCTGGTACCCAAGGTTACCTATAGTAACCTAACAAAATACTGTTTTAGTCTGGTTAGGTCATGAGCTCTAGGGTTACGACAACTAACCAAACGAGTTATCATAAGAAGATGTGGGAGACATATAAGTAAGGTTAGGTATGGATGTTGGTTAGGTTACCAACATTTTCTGGTTATGATTTATAGAATCCTCACTCTATGTCCTTTGTAATAGCAGGAGGTAGCCTGTTATTACAACTTGACTTGGAGCAATATAGCATAGGATATAGCATATTTGTATACGAGGTAAGTACAACTCCGCCTACAACATGGACAAAACGTTTTTGTTGCATGGCATATTTTCAAGAAATCATGTATTGATTTACATGATTTACTTAGGTTATGATGTTTTATGTTATGATGTTATGATGATTTATGTTATGATGTTATGATGTTTTATGTTATGATATTACAATGATTTATATTATGATGTTATGATGTTTTATGTTATGATATTTTATGTTATGGTGTATTATATTTTGTTATCGTGACATCACGAAGCATGTTCATGAATATCAAATCACGGGGTAAAAATAAGATAAGACAAGCTAATGTTATTGTGTCGTATCGACTTACCACAAGGGCGGGTTTAAACGGTTTAGTCTATAGTTTGAGTTGGATTGGACTGGCCACCTCCAATTACTCCATGGCTATGTACCACGGTACGTGCTCGCATGACATGTAAGGGAACAGAAACCTTATCAACTTAAAAAAGTATAACTGATTTATATGAAAGTATAATCGATTCATGCATTCTTTTATTAAAATGTTTTGCGGATTGAATATTGTACTTATTGGGCATAAGCTCATTACTTACGTTCATGCTGTAGGTAAGTAACCTACCGGCAATACTTGATGCAAGACTGTGGAGGGCTGGCACTGCAACTGTGAAATGTGGGATGGACATCACCACGGGTTTTGGAAAATATGTTGTATTATGTTATGTTATATTATAATGAAATGATAGTATGGGTAAGGATAAGTTTTCAAGTATAATGGCAACAAGTTGCCCCGTGTCATACCGATCCGTACTAGGTCGGGTTTGGTCTACGATTTGAATATGATAGCTTTCAAATAAGGTTTGAAAGCTCGATACTCGAATAAGTACCTATAAATTAAATAAGTATAAGTATGAGTATAAGTATGAGATTAAGTCAAGTTCAAGTATAAGTTTAAAAGAGAAAGAAAAAAAAATTTACTCTAGAATTTTCAGTAAGTTTAAAGTATTTGAATTAAGAATTAAGTTAAGTAAGTAAGAAGTCACGACCCTGCGTAGGTCGGGGCGTGTCAAAACTCTTACTTTCCCAATATGGAAATACACTTAAACCGTAAATTAAAACTTAATTGGAGAGCTAAAGAGTGGAGAGAATTACCTCAAGATCCAAGAGAGTGGATCTATACTTCGATTGAGAAATTTTCTTCTTATTCTCTCTCAACAAATCCGATCTCTCTCTCTCTCTTTTCTTTTCTTTCTTTCTTTCTTTGCTCGGCTCCTAGGGGAGAAGAACTAGAGAATGAGCTGCCAATATTGAGTGTCACTAAAAACTTACAAATGAACACTCCTTCACCTATTTATAGGTGAACATAATTTCTTACTTATTGCATGATAGTCCTTAAGAGCAAATTTTTTGGCTCATAACTCCTATGTGGTGGCCGGTCATGGATGCTCTAGATGGCTAAGTGAGCAAAGCTAGATGGTTGACTCATCAAGGCTAGGAGCATGAGGCGTCTCTCCCTTGTGATGACCGGCCATATGTGGCACCATGTGGTTGCTCTAGCTAGCTAAGTAAGCAAGGCTAAAGGCTTACGCATCAAGGCTAGTAGCATGAGGTGTCTTCTCCTTATAGTGGCCGGCCCTATGTGGAACTATGTGGAGGATTTTGGTTGCTCTAGCTAGCCTAGTAAGCAAAGCTAGTATGCTTAGTCACCAATAGTGCTGGGAATTCGGGCCGCCCGGCCCGGCCCAGCCCGAGCCCATTGGGCTATTGCAAAAATTCGGGCCAGGCCGGGCCGGATTTTTAAAATTTTTAATTAATTTAATTTTATATTTGTAATTTTTGAATAAATTGGTTTATTTTTGATAATTTAATAATTTATCTTAATATTTTATCTTAGATTAAAAATAAAAAATTTTATACTTTGTTAAAAAACTTTTAAATAACGGGCGGGCCGGGCCGGCCCATTGGGCTTAAATATTCAGGCCGGCCCGGCCCGGTCCGCTGGACCTAAAAGGAGAGCCCAACCCGCCTCTTACTATCGGGCCGGGCTTTTACCGGGCCAATAGAATGCGGGCCGGGCCGCCCGTTTGGCCCGGCCCAAATTTTCTTCTCATTCTCTCTCAACAAATCCGATCTCTCTCTCTCTCTTTTCTTTTCTTTCTTTCTTTCTTTGCTCGGCTCCTAGGGGAGAAGAACTAGAGAATAGGCTGCCAATATTGAGTGTCACTAAAAACTTACAAATGAACACTCCTTCACCTATTTATAGGTGAACATAATTTCTTACTTATTGCATGATAGTCCTTAAGAGTAAACTTTTTGACTCATAATTCCTATGTGGTGGCCAGTCATGGATGCTTTAGATGGCCAAGTGAGCAAAGCTAGATGGTTGACTCATCAAGGCTAGGAGCATGAGGTGTCTCTCCTTGTAATGGCCGGCCATATGTGACACCATGTGGTTGCTCTAGCTAGCCAAGTAAGCAAGGCTAAGGGCTTACTCATCAAGGCTAGAAACATGAGGTGTCTTCTCCTTATGGTGGCCGGCCCTATGTGGAACCATGTGGAGGATTTTGGTTGCTCTAGCTAGCCAAGTAAGCAAGGCTAGGGAGCTTGTTCATCAAGGCTACATACACACTTGTCTCTTTCTTGTATTGGCCGGCCATAGGTGGAGAATTTTGGTTGGTCTAGCTAGCCAAGTAAGCAAGGCTAGTATGTTTAGTCACCAACCTAGAAGCATGATGTGTCAAGTTCTAGTGAAACTCTAATTTTCACAATTGCAAATTAGTCCTTAAGAGCAAACTTTTTGCTCATAGAACCACTAAGGTGGCCGACCATAGTGCCATGTGGAAGATCACACTTAGCCAAGCAAGCAAGGCTAGTGTGCTTAGTCACTAAGTCTAGGAGCATGACATGTCAATCCCTCCAATTTTAGTGAAATTCTTATTTCCACACTTGCATATGGATCCTTAAGAGCAAAATATTTGCTCATTGATCACATGAGGTGGCCGACCATAATGAGTCTATGTGGAAGAACATGGTTAAGCCAACTTGGTTCACCAAACCCTAACTTTATTTCCTTGGTTGTCAAGGTAACCGAGCTTGTAACCGATCATTGACCTAGTTGGATTTGGAGGCTTAGTTAGGAAAATCCATAAATTCCATAATTTACATACTTATTCATCATTACTTATTTTTCTTAAAATTGTACTTTAGTCCCTAAAGAATAAAATATTTGTACTTTAATCCCTGAAGGACAAATATTTGCACTTTGGCCCCTAAAAGACAAAATATTTACACTTTGACCCCTAAAGGTGGCCGGCTATGGTGGAGCCACTTGGCTTCCAATTCTTGCTTAGTCATCCATTTAAGGATGAGGTGTCATCTCATTGGGCCCTATTTGGCTTTTCTCCTAAATGCAGTCTATTTTAAATACTGTTTTCAACTAATAACAGCATAATTGTACTGGACTACTGTGCATAATTTATATGCACTTAACTGGACTGCATATAGGATTTTCTTAGGACTTGAAACTACTTAGTCCTTATTGTTCTAAATAATGTGCTGGATTTTTCTAGGGTGGTTTTAAACCTTATTCTTGCTTATTTGTCCGTAATGACGGTTTATCGCAGTATAATTTTCCATACTGTTAATTACACTGCAGTACCATCTCAGTCAAACCTTAGGTCAATCTAGTCAAATATTGATCGGCATAAAATCATAAATTCCTATTATGCCCTTTTCTCAAAAGGCCTCATGCTTAACTAAGCAAACTACTATTGAGTCTCGAACTTAATTTAAACGAGAACTCAAACATATACTGATATTTAACTCAAATCATGAGTTTCATATCAACATATAAGCTTCAGACTTAGATTTTCCTTATATCTATGGAAATCACAAGTTCATCAGAATTTCGGGTTATTACATTCTACCCTTCTTAAAAAAAATTTTCGTCCTCGAAAATTTAGTGGTTCTAGTTCTAATGCTCCCATTTTAATACTTTAATGGGATCATGTCTCTTATATGGAACCATAATCTTACTTTCATATCCTATCATCTCTTCATACTTTCATATTTTCATACTTACATACTTACATACTTTCATACTACATGTCATCATATCATCGTACTTTCATACTGTACACTTTCATCATACTTACTGCATACTTTTATCATACTTACTACTTACTTTCATCATACTTACTACTTACTTTCATCATACTTTCACTTTTATACTGCATCATAAGAACTATCTGCGTAAAAAGTTTAGCAAGTATTTCATATAACTTGCCACATTTGAGAAACACATCATATCATATCATATAACTTTTCGATACATGGTGTTCAATTAGCAGAAAAAGAATTTCCAAAAAACTAGTTAATAGACGGTATTCAAATAAGGATCCTATTTCCTTTTCATCTGAAACCTTGGCACATATCTAAACTTAAGCTACAAAAACTACGAAACAATTATAACGATCTAATGAAAAAAAAAGAACAACAAAATGATTTTTGTTGAGACCAAATTTATAACATATTTAATATTTTTTCTGTAAATTTAGCTGAGACTAAGGACCCTCTAGTATAACGTTAATCTCGTATTATTAGAACCCTTTACTTTTCATAACGGCCCCTTTCTTGGAACTTGTCCTTTTCTTGGAACTCGCTTCCTCAAGGATTTGGCCTATGGCCCCTATCTTGAAACTTGCTTCCTCAAGGATTCGGCCTATGATCCCTATCTTGGAACTCGGTTCCTCAAGGATTTGGCCATTTACTTTTCATAATATAAGGTGGTTCTAATGAGATTAAACATCATACATAAAAATAATTTCTTTGAATCTTTTCAAAGTCAACAAATGAAAACATTTTTTCAAAACATAATATCGTTCGAGTGATGCAGTAAAAAGTATATTTATATCATATCAACTAGCTGCTTACTAGATGGTAGAAGCTTCTCTCATTGCTTCTCACATTTCCTCCATAGCATAAATGCATAATCATAACTCTAAGGAGGGTCTAAAACTTCTCATCATTACATAATTTCTATTATTTAAAAAGTCGTATATAGTCGACATTAGTCAAACCATTATATGTCAACTCCAAGATTGTTGCTATCAATCTCAACCTCATTAACTTCATCATCAGGCTCATAGTCATCATCATAGTCTACTAAATTATCGTTGGTAATATCCAACTTATATTTGCACATTGCCTATTTGCCACCTTAAAGCTAAGGCACCACCAAACTTTTTCCCGTATATAATATTATTCTTATGGGGAAAAAGTTTCGCAAACATAAAACTTATCTTCCATGGTGTTGATCTAATTCCTTAGAATGACAAGTTCCTGGTTATCACCATACCAAGGTGAGGTAATAGGCATATCTAATCTCGAAACCTATTCATTTCTTATCATATCCTATCATGGAAACATCATAACTTATCGTACCATACTAGAGATTCATCATATCACATCATAAGCTTAATTCATCCAAGGTATCCACCACGCTTCCGTTGCGCAACTTTGATCCACCGTGCAGTCACTCCTTGGGTCTTATCAAAGATGCGTGGCTCCTCCTCCATTCCTCGGAATGCCAACGGAACCTCACGGTCATCTTCATCCAACCCAGGTTTAACACCAGGTTCATATTATTATAATTACATATAATAAAATATTGAAATGAGACTATCTACTTGCAAAAGCTGTGGCGTTGGTGGCAGAACTGTGAAACTGGATAGCAGGAAACTTGCTCTGATACCATCTCTGACACGCCCCGACCTACGCAGGGTCGTGACTTCATACTTACTTAACTTAATTCTTAATTCAAATACTTTAAACTTACTGAAAATTCTAGAGTAAATTTTTTTTTTCTTTCTCTTTTAAACTTATACTTAAACTTGACTAAATCTCATACTTATACTCATACTCATACTTATTTAATTTATAGGTACTTACTCGAGTACCAAGCTTTCAAACCTTATTTGAAAGCTATCATATTCAAACTGCGGATCAAACCTGACCTAGTGCGGATCGGTACGACACGAGGCAACTGATTGCCGTCATGCTTGAAAACATATCCTTACCCATACTATCATTTCATTATAACATAACATAACATAATACAACATATTTTCCAAAACCCGTGGTGATATCCATCCCACATTTCACAGTTGCAGTGCCAGCCCTCCACAGTCTTGCATCAAGTATTGCCGGTAGGTTACTTACCTACAGCATGAACTTAAGTAATGAGCTTATGCCCAGGAAGCACAATATTCAATCCGCAAAACATTTTAATAAAAGAATGCATGAATCGATTATGCTTTCTTATGAATCAGTTATACTTTCTTAAGTTGATTAGGTTTCTGTTCCCTTACATGTCATGCGTGCACGTACCGTGGTATATAGCCATGGAGTAGTTGGAGACGGCCAGTCCAATCCAACTCAAACCATAGACTAAACCGTTTAAACCCATCCTTGTGGCAAGCCGGTATGACACAATAACATTAGTTTGTCTTATCTTATTTTTACCCCGTGATTTGATATTCGTGAACATGCTTCGTGATGTCATGATAACAAAACATAATATACTATAACATAAAATGTCATAACACAAAACATCATAACATCATAACATAAATCATCGTAATATCATAACATAAACATCATAACTAAAACATCATAACATAACATAAAGCACCATAACTTATGACATATGTAAATCATGTAAATCAATACGTTATTTCTTGAAAAACATGCCATGCAATAAAAACGTTTTGTCCATGCTGTAGGCGGAGTTGTACTTACCTCGTATGCTATGTCCTATGCTGTGTTGCTCCAAGTCAGGTTGCAATAACAGGCTACCTCCTGCTATTACAAAGGACATAGGGTAAGGATTCTACAAATCATAACTATAAAATGTTGGTAACCTAATCAACATCCATACATAACCTTAGTTATATGTCCCCCATACCTTCTTATGATAACTTATTCGGTTACTTGCAGTAACCCTAGGGCTCATGACCTAACCAGACTAAAACAGTATTTTGTTAGGTTACTATAGGTAACCCTGGGTACCAGGACCAGTCATACTTGAATAGTGTCTTATTAGATTACTAACAGTAACCTTGGGCCTAACTTGTCAAGTTCTGAAAACAGTCTTTGAAAACATTTTCTAAATTTTCAGTTATTAGTGCATGTGTAGGAATTTCCTGCTTTTGCACTGTTTTTCTGAAAATCCTGTGCAGGAATTTCCTGTTTCCTGCACAGTTTCTAAGATCTAATTTTATCTTAATAATCTGTTTAGAATTTGAAAAATCTTTCTTCATGAAAGTTGTAGACATTGAATAATACTAAAACTTTTTTGTTTTATTCAAAATCTAATTCTACATTTAACTTATTCATATCCCTGGTTGAAGCCGGCTGGCCGTGCACAGGGTTTGGACATACTAAGGCTCGGGTTTTCATAAAAACGGAAGCTTTTGGAGCTTATTTTTCAAAATCTGTCTATGTATCCCCTAGGATTTTCAATTTTCTACATCTTTGTAGTTTTGACTTTTCTTAAATTCGGCCTTTAAGGGCCTCAAAATCCTATTTTTAGATTACTGCCCGGTTTTAAATCAAAACTGGCAGTTTTCGTTTCGGTTGGTTCTTACGTAAAATTACGCGCACACTACCTCGAACGGTTAAAACCGTGAGCCTATGTCAAGCATGCAAGACGTTTCATAACATTTTCATAATCATACATTATTTCTTAACCATATAACTTCTTACAAACCCAAATGGTAATCTATACTAATTTAGGGTTTTTAGGGTTTTTCTTGAACCCTAATTGCAACATACATAACCTTTTTCATACTTAATCATAAAACGTCATCTTTGTAGCATGAGAGAACATATAGCACACATATAGTAGGCAATCACACAGCCTACTAACCTCTTACTCAAATTATCATAAACTTACACCAAACCCTAATTAGAGATTAGCAAATCTTAATCAAGCACATACAAGCATTTAACAAAATCCAAGTGCATGAAACTTAAAAGTGAGCTCGAACTCTTACTTTCCCAACAAGGAAATACACTTAAACCTTAAATTAAAACTTAATTGGAGAGCTAGAGAGTGGAGAGAATTACCACAAGATCCAAGAGAGTGGATCTATAATTCAGTTGAGAAATTTTCTTCTCATTCTCTCTCAACAAATCCGATCTCTCTCTCTCTCTCTCTCTTTTCTTTTCTTTCTTTCTTTCTTTGCTCGGCTCCTAGGGGAGAAGAACTAGAGAATAAGCTGCCAATATTGAGTGTCACTAAAAACTTACAAATGAACACTCCTTCACCTATTTATAGGTGAACATAATTTCTTACTTATTGCATGATAATCCTTAAGAGCAAACTTTTTGGCTTATAACTCCTATGTGGTGGCCGGTCATGGATGCTCTAGATGGCCAAGTGAGCAAAGCTAAATGGTTGACTCATCAAGGCTAGGAGCATGAGGTGTCTCTCCCTAATGATGGCCAGCCATATGTGGCACCATGTGGTTGCTCTAGCTAGCCAAGTAAGCAAGGCTAAGGGCTTACTCATCAAGGCTAGATACATGAGGTGTCTTCTCCTTATGGTGGCCGGCCCTATGTGGAACCATGTGGAGGATTTTGGTTGCTCTAGCTAGCCAAGTAAATAAGGCTAGGGAGCTTGTTCATCAAGGCTACATACACACATGTCTCTTTCTTGTATTGGCCGGCCATAGGTGGAGAATTTTGGTTGGTCTAGCTAGCCAAGTAAGCAAGGCTAGTATGCTTAGTCACCAACCTAGAAGCATGATGTGTCAAGTTCTAGTGAAACTCTAATTTTCACAATTGCATATTGGTCCTTAAGAGCAAACTTTTTGCTCATAGAACCACTAAGGTGGCCGGCCATGGTGCCATATGGAAGATCACACTTAGCCAAGCAAGCAAGGCTAGTGTGCTTAGTCACTAACTCTAGGAGCATGATATGTCAATCCCTCCAATTTTTAGTGAAATTCTTATTTTCACACTTGCATATGGATCCTAAAAAGCAAAATATTTGCTCATTGATCACATGAGGTGGCCGATCATAATGAGTCCATGTGGAAGAATATGGTTAAGCCAACTTGGTTCACCAAACCCTAACTTATTTTCCTTGGTTGCCAAGGAAACCGAGCTTGTAACCGATCATTGGTCTAGTTGGATTTGGAGGCTTAGTTAGGAAAATCCATAAATTCCATAATTTACATACTTATTCATCATTACTTATTTTTCTTAAAATTGCACTTTAGTCCCTGAAGGACAAAATATTTGTACTTTAGTCCCTGAAGGATAAAATATTTGTACTTTGGCCCCTAAAGGACAAAATATTTGCACTTTGACCCCTAAAGGTGGCCGGCTATGGTGGAGCCACTTGGCTTCCAATTCTTGCTTAGTCATCCATTTAAGGATGAGGTGTCATCTCATAGGGCCCCATTTGGCTTTCCTCTTAAATGCAGTCCATTTCAAATATTGTTTTCAACTAATAACATCATAATTGTACTAGACCACTGTCCAGAATTTATCTACACTTAACTGGACTGCGTATAGGATTTTCTTAAGACTTGAAACTACTTAGTCCTTATTGTTCTAAATAATGTGCTTGATTTTTCTAGGGTGGTCTTGAACCTTATTCTTGCTTATTTGTCCGTAATGACGGTTTATCGCAGTATAATTTTCCATACTGTTAATTACACTGTAGTACCATCTCAGTCAAACCTTAGGTCAACCTAGTCAAACATTGACCGGCATAAAATCATAAATTTCTATTATGCCCTTTTTCTCAAAAGGCCTCATGCTTAACTAAGCAAACTACTATTGAGTCTCGTAGTTAATTTAAACGAGAACTCAAACATATACTGATATTTAACTCAAATCATGAGTTTCATATCGACATATAAGCTTCAGACTTAGATTTTCCTTATATCTATGGAAATCACAAGTTCATTAGAATTTCGGGTTATTACAGTCAAAAAAGAGGGGCAGGAGTGATAGATGCTACTCTAGTATGGAGCAATTTAGCGAGATGGTGGCGAATTGTGGATTGGTTGATCTTGGTTTCTCGGGACCTATTTATACTTGGAGGAAAAATCAAAGAGGTGGCGACAATGTGGAGGAGAGGTTGGATCGATTTCTTGCCTCTGATAAGTGGAAAGATCTTTTCCCTATTGTCGATGTAGCACATTTAGACTTCTTTGGGTCTGATCAACGGGTGATTGTTGCATCTCTTGATGGCTCCTCCCAGTGTGCTAATGTAACACCCTTCACCTACGTAGGGCCATTACCATACTTATTTAAACTACATCTCGGTTTTAAATACTTAAAACTTACTTGGAAATTTTAGAATAAATTTTTTTTTTAAACATCATATACATAGATTAGTCCATATAAGTAAACTTTCCGTGCATACATATTATTTATTTTCCAAAATATAAAGACATACATACTCCTTATATATAACTCAAGTCTTCTAGCATCACATATATAATATATCACAACTTATTCAAATAACTATATACATTCAGTATAAAAATAGCTTACGGAATAATTTACGTAGTGGTATCCCACACCGCCTTTCACTTGCCACATCGTCCACATGACCCACCAATTAAGCTGCAGGCTTTTTACCTACAGTATGAAATATATTAATGAGCTTACGCTCAGCAAGTACAAACTTAATCTCACAAAACATAATAAATATCGTGCAACTTATGCATGAACAAATTATGATCAATTATAAATTTCTCATACTCCATTATGGACTTACTATCTTGCTTAACATATGGGCCCCTGGTGTACGTACCAAATGTACGTAATCCACAGAAAGTTAGGGTTTGCAAGGTCCCTAACAATTCTGGGAATCATGTAAGCCTTCACGATTTGGTGGAAGGTCTTAGTATTTTAAAACATGAATAATCCTCCACGATCTGACAGGAGGTTGGTACGACACTTAATCTTTACTTGTCTTGGTTTAGTCTTAGTCTTGTTATTTTTTCGAGACTAAGATTCTTTACTTATGATCTTATTAGTCATGATGCATGCGATTCATGAACATGGCATAACATAAAGATCAATGGCATGAAACAACTTGTGGCATGTTTTGTAAAACATGGCACTATTTTATAACATGGTATTATCATAGAACATATAACATGGTATTATCATAGAACATAGCATGTACTTACTCATGGCATAATGGTAAAAACATGTCATATACATAAACATGGCATATCATGGCATGCATGTAAACATGTCATACTTGAAAATAATTTACTATTTTTCATACTGTAGGTGAGGTTTGTACTTACTGGTTGTGCTAAGTCCTGAGTTCTATATTCCACCAAATCACAGTAATAGGTTACCTTCCTGTTCCCAGAAAAAGTCGTAAGATAAGTATCATTCTATCTTGCTATGAATCATATCATTTAATGTTATAATTCAAACTAACATTCATAAGTAACCCTAGTCACAAGCTTATCATTTTACATTGGTATCCCATTTGGTTACTATAAGTAACCTTAGATCCAAAACCCTACATGTAACATTCGTTTCTAAATAACTTGGTCCAATAATTTGGTTGTTAGTGCATATGCAGGAGTTGTCTGCTTATGCACTGTTTTGAAAATCCTATTTTTCTTTAAAACTCTTTTTTGAATTTGACAAAGTTTCCTTCATGAAAGTTGTAGATTTCATCAAAATCTATAACTTTTGTTTTTGGTCAAAACCCGGAATCTATATTTAACTTGCTTGTTTCTTCCTTTAAAAATTTTTGACCATAATCACTAACTATATAGATCGGTCTTGGGTTTTGATAAAAACAGAGGCCTTTGAAGCTTTTGTTTTTTAAAACGGTCCATGCTGTCCCCTAGGATTTCCCATTTCCTACAA
Source organism: Ficus hirta (assembly GCA_038430175.1). Taxonomy (NCBI): domain Eukaryota; kingdom Viridiplantae; phylum Streptophyta; class Magnoliopsida; order Rosales; family Moraceae; genus Ficus; species Ficus hirta. The sequence continues at coordinate 16,271,347 of CM076585.1, read as the reverse complement.
CTTTGTAATTTTGACTTTTTCTAATTTCTGTATCTAAAAGCCTCAAAATCCTGTTTCCAAAAAACTGTCCAGTTAGATCCGAGAATTGGCAGTTTTCATCTTTTGTTGGTTTTTCCTTAAAAATCCGAACACCCTACCTCAAACGGTCAAAGCCGTGAGCCTACATCAAGTATGCAGTGCATTACATAACATTTTCATTCATTACTCATCCATAAAACCTTTATGCAAACCCAAATGGTAATCTATACCAAATTAGGGTTTTTAGGGTGTTCTTGAACCCTAATTGCACATACATCACCCTTTTCCAAAATTATTCACCCAACACCATTTTTGGGTACATGAGGACATATATCAAACATATAGTAAGCATTCACACAACCACACACTCACTAGCACAATTAATCATAAACATGCATTAAACCTTAATTAGAGACTACTAAACCCTAATCAAGCATAATCAAGCACTTACCATAAACCCTAGGGCATGAAACTTAAAAGTGAGCTTATGCTCTTACATTACAACATGGAAATACACTTAAATCTTGAACCAAAACTTAATTGAAGAACTAGAGGGTGAAAAGGTTTACCTCAAGATCCAAGAGAGTGGATCTTGACTATGATTGAGAATTTTTTTCACACTCCCTCACACTAAATCCGACCTCCCTTTCTCTCTCTCTCTCTCTCACTTTTCTTTTCTTTGGCTCGGCTCCTAAGGGAAAAAGACTACAATATTAGCTGCAAATTTGATCTCACTAAATGTCCACAAGGTGGACTAACCCCACCTATTTATAGGTGAAAGTTTTACTTCTAGAATTGCATAATAGTCTTCAAGAACAACATTTTTGCTCATAGGTCCCATATGGTGGCCGGCCATCATGAGCCATGTGGAAGATCATACTTGCTCTAGCATAACACTTAGCCAAGCAAGCAAGGCTAGGGTGCTTGCTCATCAAGGCTAGAAGCATGACATGTCCATTCCTTGTGGTGGCCGGCCATATGTGGAGGGTCATGCTTGCTCTAGCTAGCCAAGTAAGCAAGGCTAAGGACTTGCTCATCAAAGCTAGAAGCATGACATGTCAAGCTCTCAAAAATAGGGTAATTTTTATTTCTAAATTGCATATTGATCCTTAAGAGAAAAATATTTGCTTATTGAACCATAGAGGTGGCCAGCCATAATGAGTCCATGTGGAAGAACATGGTTAAGCCAACTTGGTTCACCAAACCCTAACTTATCTCCTTGGTTTCCAATGCAACTATGGTAACTAAACTTATAACCGATCATTGGTCTAGTTAGATTTGGAGGCTTAGTTAGGAAAATTCTTCATAAAAATTTACATACTTATCTGCAATTATTTAATTTTCTTAAAATTGCACATTGACCCCTAAAGACAAAAACATTTGTACTTTGGTCCTTGTGAGGTGGCTGGCCATGAGATGTGCTTGGTGTCCAAAAATTCCTCCAATGATCATCCATTTTTATTCAAGGACAAGGTGTCCTCCCATTAGGTACCGTTTGGCCTTCCTTCTAAAAACAATCCATTTTCATTCTAACACAGCTATTACAAATACTGTTTTCAACTAATGACAGTATATTTATACTAGACTACTGTCCAGAATTTATCTACACTTAACTGGACTGCGTTTCGATTTTTCTTAGGACTTAACGCCACTTAGTTCTTATTGCTCTAAATACTGTGCTTGATTTTTCTGCAGTGGTCTCGTACCTTATTCTTACTTATTTACCCGTAATACCAGTTGTCGTAGTATAAATTCCATACTGCTTATTATACTCGTAATACCGTCTTAATCATACCTTAGGTCAAACTGGTCAAACATTGACCGACATAAAATCATAAACCCTAATTTTTACCTCTTTCCACAAAAGGCTTCATACTTGTTAAATAAATTACTATCGAGTCTTATAATATCACAAAGAACTCAATAATATTCTGATAAATCAGATCAAACATTTCACATAAACATACATATTACAAACTTTGATTCCTTAAAAAGGAAATCGTAAATTTGTAAAAATGTTGGTTATTACAATCCACCCTCCTTACAAAATTTTCGTCCTCGAAAATTAGAATAATTCTGGGTGGTTTTTCTTCATATCCTCTTCATGTTCCCAGGTCGCGTCTTCCGTCTTATAATTTTGCCACAGAACTTTGACTAGAGGTATAACTTTGTTTCTTAGTACCTTTTCTTCCCGTTCCAAAATTCGAACCGGTTTCTCCTCATAAGTCAGATCCTCGTGAACCTCGATTGGTTCATGGTTCAATACATGTGATGGATCCGATATATATTTCTTTAGCATCGACACATGAAATACATTATACACATATGCTAATTCTTTGGGCAAAGCTAATTTATAGGCCACGTTACCTACTCTTTCAAGGATTTCGAATGGCCCTATATATCTTGGACTTAATTTCCCTTTGTTTCTGAATCTCATGATTCCTTTGAATGGAGCAACCTTGAGGAATACCAGGTCTCCAACTTGGAATTCTAGAGGCCTTCGACGTTTGTCGGTATAACTCTTTTGTCGACTAAATGCAGTTTCCATCCGTTGACGTATGAGTTTTATGGCCTCAGTGGTTTTTCGAATAAAGTCCATAGACACAAGTTCTTTCTCTCTTGTCTCATACCAATGAACTGGAGATCTACACTTTCTCCCATAAAGAGCTTCATAAGGAGCCATCCCAATTGAAGCGTGAAAACTGTTGTTGTATGAGAATTCAATCAAAGGAAGCTTCTTATTCCAAGTTCCCTTGAAGTCCATCACGTATGCTCGTAGCATATCTTCTAAAGCCTGAATGGTCTTTTCCGATTGTCCATCTATTTGAGGGTGAAAAGCTGTGCTAAATGTAAGCTTTGTACCCATTGCTTGATGTACACTCCTCCAAAATTTAGAAGTAAAACGACCATCATGATCGGAGATAATCAATTTTGGAATCCCGTGATAGCGAACAATCTGCGCAACATACAGCTCTGCTAGCTGGTCTACTGAAAAACTAAGTTTAATAGCTAAAAAGTGTGCGGATTTTGTCAATCGATCAACAATTACCCAAATAGCATCGTTGCCGCTGGGAGTTCGGGGTAAACCAACCACGAAATCCATCATCACTTGGTCCCATTTCCACTTTGAGATGGAAATTTTTTGCAGTTCTCCCTCTAGATATTGATGTTCAGCCTTCACCTTTTGACACGTGAGGCATTTACTGACAAATATGGTAACGTCATTCTTCATTTTGGGCCACCAAAAGCTTTCCTTCAAGTCTTTGTACATCTTTGTGGCTCCAGGGTGAATGGAATACAGTGTCTCATGAGCTTCTTTCATAATCTGCTTCTTCAACTCATCCTCATTAGGAATGCATAGTCTATTTTTCCGGTAGAGTATGCCCTCAACAGATATGTTGAAGTTCGACTCCTTTCCTTCTAGGACCTCATTTCTTGTCTTTAGTAGCGAGGCAGCTGCTTCCTGGCGCTCCTTCATGCCATCTAAAATGGTAGGTTGGAAGGTTAGGGCAGCTAAACCTCCCATAATAAGCTTGATTCCAGCTTCCACCAGCTCTTTCTGAAGAGGCTCGTTTAATAACTGAATTGACATCAACGAGGAGGACGATTTCCAACTAAGGGCATCGGCTACTTTGTTAGCCTTCCCGGGGTGGTAACGAATGTCTATATCATAATCTTTCACCAGTTCAAGCCATCTTCTTTGTCTCATATTGAGCTCTTTCTGTGTGAAGATATATTTCAGACTTTGATGATCCATGTAAACCTCACACCTAGTACCGTAAAGATAGTGTCTCCAGATCTTGAGTGCAAACACTACCGCCGCAAGTTCCGAATCATGCGTTGGATAATTCTTCTCATGATCCTTGAGTTGTCGTGAAGCATAAGCGATCACTTTTCTATTCTGCATGAGTATGGCTCCCAATCCAATCTTAGAAGCATCGCTGTATAACACGAAGTTCCATTCCTCTACAACTGGTATTGTAAGGATTGGAGCACTGGTCAGCTTACTTTTTAGCTCTTGGAAGTGTTGTTCACACTTTACAGTCCATTCGTACTTCTTTCCCTTCCATATAAGTGTTGTGAGTGGCGCTGCTATCTTGGCAAATCCCTCGACGAAACATCGATAGTAGCCTGCTAAACCAAGGAAACTATGTACTTCAGTGACACTTTTTGGAGCTGGCCATTTACTTACTGCTTCAATCTTGGCCGGATCTATAGATATGCCTTATTTAGAGACCACATGTCCTAAGAAATGAACCTTTTCCAACTAAAATTTACATTTTGTGAATTTAGCATATAGCTGGTTTTGTTTTAAAATCTGTAGAGTGATCCTTAGGTGCTCCTCGTGCTCTTCCTTTGACTTGAGTAAATCAAGATATCATCTATAAAGACAATAACGAACTTATCCAAGAAATCCTTGAACACTCAATTCATCTGGTCCATAAAGGCAGCTGGAGCATTTATTAATCCAAATGGCATAACGAGGAACTCGTAGTATCCATATCGCGTACGAAAGGTTGTCTTAGGAACATCTCCTGCCCTAATTTGGAGCTGATGATATCCTGATCGTAGGTCAATTTTCAAAAAAATTGAAGCTCCTTTCAATTGATCGAACAGATCGTCGATCCTAGTTAAGGGATACTTATTCTTGATGGTAATCTTATTCAGTTCTCGATAGTCAATGCACATCCTAAGAGTGCCATCCTTCTTCTTTACAAACAAAACTGGGGCTCCCCATGGTGAATAGCTCTGTCGGATGAATCCTCGATCTAAGAGCTCTTACAACTGAATTTATAGTTCCTTCAGTTCGGCAGGGGCCATCCTATAAGGTGCCTTGGATACTGATGCTGATCCAGGAACTAATTCAATCTCAAAATCAATCTCTCGCTCCGGCGGCAATCCTGGTAAATCCTCAGGAAAAACTTCCATAAAATCTTTGACTATCGGTACTTTCTCCAGTCTACTCTTGGTTTCTTACATCTTATCCACCATGTTGGCCAGAAATCCAATGCATCCTTCTGCCAACAACTTTCTAGCCTTGAGCGCAGAAATGAACATTTTCGGCTGTTTTGGAGTTGATCCTCTAAAAATGAACTCCTCGCTTCCAGTTGGCTTGAACATGACAGTACGACGTTTACAGTCTATAACTGCATTGTATTTCCCCAAGAAGTCTATACCCAAAATGACATCGCAGTCATATAGGTCAATGTAATCAGATTGACATACATTTCCCTTCCACATATAATTATTGGAACATGACATATCCAATAATCAGACAACAAAATTCCCTCGGAAGGTAATGCAGTCTTAAATATTCTTCCAATTCTATCACTTCCTCTACCTAGTTTCTTAACAAACTTAGATGATGTGAATAAATGCGTAGCTCCAGAATCAATTAACACATAGCCATCTTGTTTGGCAAAAGGAAGCTGACCTGTCACCATCGTGGATGGTCCAGCTTGAACATCTTCCTCAGTGTAGGCATAAATGCGTCCTTGAGGTTCTGGAGCTTCAAGTCTACCTTGAGAGATTGTAGGTCCTTCGAGCTTTATCTGTGCTGCATGAAGTTAATATCCCTGACCTCTCTGATGGTTCTGCGGGTTTTGGGAATTAGAGTTGCAGTACTTAGCATAGTGGCCTTCCTTACCACACAAGAAGCAGCGATTGGTTCCAGCACGACAATCTCCCGGGTGCTTCCTTCCACATTTTTGACAAGTGGGATAACTGTTGTTATCTGAAGCATTCTTCTTTTGGGGAGAATTCTGTTGATTCTCCGGTCCTCCTGAATTCCATTTTCTTTTCTGATAATTATTGCCGTACTGCTTGTTGTTGCTGTTTTGACTGGATGGTCCTCCTTGACCTCTCTACTGAGGAATCTGGCCTGGTCTTGCCTGATTCGGCTTAGCTTGGGCCTTCTTTTCCTTCTTATCTTTAAATAACTTAGCCCATTGTTCTCTATTCTATTCTACCTAGTACTCAGCTCGAGTTGCCCGACAAACACATTCAGCAACGGTGATTGGTGGATGGGGTCCACTGCTAATTACTACTACCAAATCAGAGTGGAACATCCTCATCATCCTTCTTACTTTGTCCCTCTCCGAATTGATAATGTGAGGATAGAGACGTGCTAGCTGTTCAAACTTTTTAACAGCTTCAGCTACAGACAGATTACCCTGGTGAAAACCATTAAACTCATCTTGTTGAGCTTCCATAGTCCCTGTGTTGAAGTATTTCTCTTTAAATTCATCAACAAAATTTTCCCAAGTCATTTGACTAACATCCCGCCGAATCTGGACTGTTTTCCACCAAAGATGAGCATCTTTCCTTAGCATAAATGATGCACAGAGTACTTTCTCTTGATTATTGAGTTTGAGGAAGTTCAGGATAACCTGGAGGTCGACCAGCCAATTGTTAGCCTCAATCGGGTTTGTTGATCCTTCAAATTCCGGTGCTTTCATATGCTGAAATTTGTTATATAGTTCTTTCGGAGTTCGAACCAGTGGTGCTGGTGGAACAGCTAAAGGCGCAACTAGAACATCAGGGGCTACAGGGTTTTCTGGCATCACTGGGTCAGCATTCAAAATTTTCGGTGCAACAGGTTGATTCGCCAGTGCTGGCGGTACTCCAACGTCAGGAGGTCTTTAATCTTGTTGAGCCAACTGAGCTCTAAGCCCACCTATCTCTTGTTGTTGGGCTAACATCATTTGTCTTAGTTCATTCAACTGAGCCGCAAGATCAACGTCTTGGGTCTGTGCCATTCTACGTCTTAGTGGCATGGTTCTATACAGTAAATCATGAAATAAGTTTCTTGTTTTAATAATTTAACGAGATCATGTCTTTTATATAGAACCATAATCTTATTTCTACATCATAGCATAACATAGGACGTATCTGAATCCATCATAACATGAGTACATAATCATAACATTTAGGAAGGTATAAAACATCCCATCATGTTCACACATCAGCTTGTTGCCACCACCAAGCTAAGGCACCACCCAACATCTTTCTCGACTATCACTATACCAGGGTGGAGTAGTCCTTTAAAAGCATCAGGAGTATCATCCTCCAGTGTGACCATTGACGGGATATGTTCATTACATACATAAGATCTTAAGTAATTCTACCTATAGAAAAAAAAAATTATAATAATATCTTAACTTACTTGGGCATTGCAGAAGCGATGTAAAGCAAGGTGAAGTAGGCTGGCAGGATACCGCTCTAATGCCAACTTTGTAATGCCCTTCACCTACATAGGGCCGTTATCATGCTTACTTAAACTACATCTCGGTTTTAAATACTTAAAACTTACTTGGAAATTTTAGAATAATTTTTTTTTAAACATCATACACATAGATTAGTCCATATAAGCAAACTTTCCGTGCATATATATTATTTGTTTTCCAAAATATAAAGACATACATACTCCTTATATATAACTCGAGTCTTCTAGCATCACATATATAATATATCACAACTTATTCAAATAACTATATACATTCAGTATAAAAAGAGCTTGCGGAATAATTTGCGTAGTGGTATCCCACACCGCCCTTCACCTGTCGCATCATCTATATGGCCCACCAATTAAGCTGCAGGCTTTTTACCTACAATATGAAATATACTAATGAGCTTACACTCAGTGTAATGACCAATCTTCTAACAAGTTCATGATTTCTTTTGTTAAGAATTAAATTATGTGTTATGTATGTTTATGTGTTAGGTTTTATCAGAAAAATTATTGAATTCTTGGTTGAAGGATTCGATAATTTATTTATGTAAGTTTAAGACCTTCTGTTATGAAAGTCAAGTTTATGATTTATGATTTTATGTTAATAATTGCAAATTTAAGAAAAGTTTATGATTATTAATTTTTAGAAGTTAAGTAAGTTCTCTAGAGGAGGATTAGCAAGAATTTGATGATTGAAAGCTTAACCTTAGCCGGCCACCTCATAGGGACTAAAATGCAAATATTTTGCCTTTAGGGGTCAATGTGCAATTTTGGAGAAAATTATGGACTTATAAGCAAATATGTAAAATTTTGGAACTATGGACTTTTTAAGTTAAATTTCCTAGTTCAACTAAGCCAATAATCTAATACAAGTTTAGTTAACTTAGTTAGAAATTAAGAAATAAGTTAGGATTGGATGATTCCAAAATTCTAATTTGGACCAATCCTATTTTTTCCATGTGGATAGCCTAGGAACCGGCCACCTCATGGTCTTATGAGCAAAAAAATCTTGTTTTTTAAGAGTATTATGCAAAGTGGAGAAATTTAAGTATCATTAAAAATTGACAAATCATACCCTAAGTTTAGTGACTAAGCACTTTAATTTTGCTTGGTTAATTATGTCTTATGATTCAATTAGCAAGTTGTCCCATTTGGCACTCAATGGCCGATCATCATGAGGATAAAACACCTCTTGCCTTTAGCTTGGATGAGTCACCTTCCTAGCCTTGCTCTTTTGGCAAGCTAGAGTTTACACAACTCATCACTATAACCGGCCATAACAAGGAGACAACACATCATGGCCTAGCTTTGGTGAGCAACTCTTCTAGCTTGCTCTCTTGGCTAGCTCAAGCTTTGCCAAATCACTAACCATGACCGGCAACCATGAGGGAGGGATAGCTCATGGCCTAGCTTTGATGAATAACCTCCCTTAGCTTAGCTCCCTTGGCAAGCCAATGGTTGCACACCTCACCCCCCTAGGACCGGCCATTACAAGGAAAAGCCACCTTATGTTTTTAGCTTTGGTGAGCAAGACCTATAGACTTGCCTACTTGGCAATTTGAGACATGAAAGACCGGCCACCACATGAGGATCATGAGCAAATATGTTACTCTTAAGGATCAATAGGTAATTTACAAGATTATGAACCTCATTAGCACTTGACACCTCATGCTTTCTAGGCTTGCTTAGTAAGCATGCTAGCCTTGCTTATTGGTTAGAAAGAGCAAGCTTAAGGCTCCACCTAAGGCCGGCCAACCTAGGAAGAGGACACCTCATGGTTTCTAGCCTTGATTAGCAAGCTTTCCTAGCTTTGCTACTTGGCAAAATGAGACATGCTTGGCTGGCCACCACTTAGGAAGTAAGGGCAATTGTTTTTCTTGTGAGGACTAGTGAGCAATTTCAAGAAGTAGTGGTTCACCTATAAATAGGTGAAGGTGTTTTCAATTCATTTTGTTAGAGAACTTAATCAAACAGCATACCCTTTAGTTTCTGCCCTTAGGAGCCGAACCAAGAGGGAGGAGAAAACAAGAAAAAGGAGTGTTCGGTTTAGTGTATGAGGTGTGAGGAAAATTTCAAAACCTTAGTTTAAGAAATTCATCTGTGGAGCTTGAGGTAAAAATTGTTATCCTCTAGTTCTTCATTTAAGTCTAATTAAGATTTAAGTGTATGTTCAATAAGTATAAGTATGAATTAAATTTTAGAAGTCATATGCACTAAGGTTTTGATATGCTTGATTAGAGTTTCTAACCGGACAGTTTTTCTGAAACAATATTTTGAGGCCCTTAGAGGCCGAATTTGAAAAAAATCAAAACTGCAAAGTTGTAGAGGAGGGAAAATTTTAGGGGTCAGCGTAGAAGGTTTTTGAAAATAAAGCCTTTAAGATCCTTGTTTTTAAAAAAACCCGAGACCAGGTTATGAAATTGTAATTATGGTCGAAAAATTTTCAAAGGATAAAACAAGCAAGTTAAGGACAGAATTGACTTTTGAGTTAAAACAAAAAGTTGTAGGAGACTTCAATATCTACAACTTTCATGAAGAAAACTTTTTCAAATTTAAAATAGATTTGTAAGAAAAAGAACAAAAATTTATAAATAAGTTTTAAACACAGTTTTTCAGAATTTAGAGTTTTACTAAATTCAAAAAGGAGTTGAGTTTTAGGGTTTGTGTTTTGTAATTGGATAGTAACTAGAGTTATTTGTGATATTATGATAGGATGATTCTTATCCTATGATTTTATTGAAAACAGGAAAGCAACCTGTTTAAGTGGAATATTTTAATTTAAGGTGCAAAGTAACTGGTAAGTACGACTCCGCCTACAGCATAAACGAAAATGTTTTTGTTGTCTGTTTCAAGTTCATGATGATATGAGTATGATAAATGTTTATGGCTTTCAAGTTCAAGAAGATATGAGTATGATATATGTTTATGGCTTTCAAGTTCATGTTGAAATGTTTATGATAAATGTTATAGCATGTATTTTTATATGATGAATATTTTGCTATTATGGCATCACGAAGCATGCTCATTAAGGATAAGTCACTCGGTAAGAATAAGAATTTGGTTTCAAGAAAGAAACTATTTATATGAATTGATTTTCCATTAAGTTAAAGCAAGAACAAGTTAAAGAAAAAAACTTTCAAGTATAATGGCAAGCAAGTTGCCTTGTGTCATATCGACCCGCACTAGGTCGGGTTTGGTCCATGGTTTGAGTTGGACAGGGCTGGCCGCCCCAACCACTCCATGGCAGCGCGCCATGGTACGTACACTTATGTTATGTAAGGGCCCTAAAATTATGTTAAGTTAAGACAACATAATGAAAGCATAAAGAATTCATGCATTACGTTTATGAAATGTTTTGCGGATCAATAGTTGTGCTTGCTGAGCGAAAGCTCATAATTTATGTTTATGCTGTAGGAAAGTAAACTTATGGCAGTACATGATACAAGACGTTGGAGTGTGGCAATGCAAAGATGTGAAACTGTGAGATTGGAAACTACTACGTATTTTGCTAAGTTCCGCCATGTTTATTTTGATTATATTGTATCTTTGTATCTAAGTACAAAATTATGATAAGTAAATAAGTTTATGTTCCTATATATATATATATGTAAGTGATTACTGCAAGTGATCCCAATTTCAAAGTTATATATATATATATTGTTTGTAAGTTGGAAAAAAAAAAATTAGTCCCAATTTTTGCATATTGTTAAGTAAGTTATCAAGTAAGTATGGTAACGGCCTACATTAGGCGGGTCGTTACAGAGTTGGTATCAGAGCAAAGGGGTCCTACCTTTCGGTTTCACAGATTGCTTGCCTGCGCCACAGTCATTGTAAGTTAAAAATATTTCGTATTTATATTATGAATTTATAAAAATTTGTATAATCTAGATTTGAGGACAATGGACGAAGATCGAGGTGCAGCTTACGCGTTTTTCATGATGTCTCCGCTAATATTCGATGGGACTAGACGAACCGTGACACTAGCAGCATGGCTTCATGATATGGAGTCTATATTTCGAATATGTCATATTCCGCCCCATCTACAAGAATCATTAGCAAGTCGTTGTCTAGCAGTAGATGCTAGGCTATGGTGGAGAATGTTAGGAGAACAGGAAGCTCAGGGAGGATCATGGGAAAACTTCTGCAATATTGTCACTGCTCGTTTTGGACCTGCACTGGAGGAAAACGCCGGCATGCACTATCGAGACCCAGATATTTATCGCGACATGAACCTTGTCCGATATCTTAACTATGTTTACGATTGGCATGCTTATCCAGGACAATCGATGGGCCATTACTGTCAAAGATTTCAAGAGGCTATGTTGCCTCACATTCCAGATTTTGACGACCCAGAGTTTCGGGCACTGCAACTGCTCAGGGAAGGACTACCTCCCGACGTCAGGGAACATGTCCAGGCACCGGTAATAGGAATGACAATGGAACACATGATTAATGACATCATGGAAGCTGAATTAATAGCTCATATGGTTCAAGCGGATGCTTTAGTAGAAAACAACATTCAAGTGCCAGTCAATAATAATGATGTGGAAGAGCCACCCTTCCAATGGGGTCCAGTATTGCCAGAAGACCCTATTCCGGCGATACCACTTCAGGAGATTCCTCCACAAGAGGCTGGAATCGATGCTGATGCCATGAATCCTGAAGAAATTCTTGACGAGCCTGAACTTCAAGAGTGTAACGCCCCGACTTCCCACGCCGGGTCGTCACCTTACTTACATACTGAACTTAAACTTGCGGAAAATTTGGGGGGAAATTTTTTATTTTTTTTCCTTTTAAGCTTTATTTTAAAACTTTCAACTTGAACTTCATCCTCAAACTCATACTTACTGATAGGTACTTACTCGAGTATCGAACTTTCAAACCCTCCTTGAAGGCCATCGAAATCAAATTGTAGACCAAACCCGGCTTAATGCGGATTGGTACCACAAGAGGCAACTTGCTTGCCATACATACATAAACTTTGTCATTCATACTTAAAACATCATGAAAATATGAAAACCCTTTTTCATTACAACATATTTTATAGAGTATATTTTTTTTCAAAATCCGTGGCAGTGTCCATCCCACATTTCACAGTCCGCAGCACCAGCCTTCCACAGTATTGCATCAGAGATTGCTGGCAGGTTGCTTACCTACAGTATAGACGTAAGACGTGAGCTTTCGCTCAGCAAGTACAACTGTTACATCCGCGACGCAAAACACATATCATTATGCATGAACCAATTATGACCTCTTATGAATCAAATATGGATTCATAACTTAGCTTAGTTCTATTCCGTTACTTATCATGTGTGCTCGTACCGTGGTACATAGCTAAGGAATGGTTGAAGGCGGCAGTCCATTTTAACTCAAACCATGAAACACAAAGTTTAACATGGAGTAGTTTAGGTAGCCATCCAATCCAACTCAAACCATGAACCATGCCATTTAAACCCGCCTTTGTGGCAAGTCGGTACGACACAACATCTTATTTGTCTTGTTATTACCATGTGATTCAATATTAGTGAACATGCTTCATGATGTTACACTATTAAAATATATAACATAACATACTTACTCATAACATAGCATACCATATCATACCTTAGCATACCATAACGTACCATATCATACCTTAGCATATATAACACATTAAGCAGGTAGCACAACAAAGGTCCTATGCTGTAGGCGGAGTTGTACTTACCTCTCTTGTTATGTCCTGCGCAATGCTGCTCCTGCTCTGAGTACAACTGCAGGTTCCCTCCTGCTTGTTGAAGGACATAGGTGAGGTTCTAATTAGTATTGTGGAATGTTGGTGATCTAACCAACATGCCTACATAATCCTAGTTGTATGTCCCCAATACTAGATGTCTTACTGGGTTACAAATAGTAACCCTATTATTTTAAAAACAACCCAATATGGATTAATCTTTAAGAGGTTACGTTGGATATCCTCATGTGCTAAACCTTTATACATACCGTTAGGGTTAGGTTACCTAACCTTGTTACCTCAATTAACTCTATGTCTTAGCCCAATTTATTAATCTTGGTATCCTTTAGGGTTATCTTGACTAACACTTAAGGTTAATTGTAGTCAAACTCTTGGTCAACCAAAGTCAACTTTTGGTCAACTAAGGTCAACCCTATACGGGTCAAACTTGAGCTTTAGGTTTTGGCCCAGTAACTCGGATATCACTTCTGGTTATTACCCGTAATCATCTTGCTTACCCAATTTGGTTAAAAAATCCATTTTCCATTTCTTTGGAAACTTGGGTAAATTAACCTAAAAAAAAATCTTTTACTTAACTCATAAAATTCATATTTTTGAAATAGATTTTTGTAAAATCATTTAGGGCTGGAAACTGCCTTTGGAACAGTTTCCCTAGTCAAAACAGTGGTTTTGGGGAAAGATACAATTTTTCCGAACTGTTTTTAGAAAATCCTGTGCAGGAATTTCATGTTCCCTGCACAGTCTTTATAAAACCATGTCAGTTTAAAGATCCATTCCGATTTTGAAAAAGTTGTCTTCATGAAAGTTGTAGCTCTCGAAAAATTCTAAAACTTTCGTGTTTTGAGAAAAATCCAGTTCTGCTTGTATTCTTGTCAGTTTTAATTTGAACTTTCTGGACGTGTAGACTAGGTCTGGGCAGACCAGTCTCGGTTTTCTGTAAAAACGGAGGCCATTGGAGCCTCAATTTGGGGAACGGTCCTTGCTGACCCCTAGGAAAAACCCTTCTCAACAACTTTCATGTTTTACATTTCACCCAGTTCGGCCTCTAAGAGCCTTAAATTTCCACTTTCCCGAAACTGGCCAGTTTGGAATCCGAATTGGCAGTTTCGGTTGTTAAGTCCAGTTTACGTCCTATTTCGCGCAAACTACCTCAACCAAACTTGCGGGAACCTAGATAGCAAGCATGCAGCGTATTCTATCATCCCACATGAACAATCATGCAGCTCGAACGGGTCAATGCAAACCAAACCCAAAAAGCTCTAATCCTAGGTTTGCAAGGTTCTAACTTTTGCATCTCATTCAAACAAGCATCAATCATTCACCCTTAAGCTAGCAGCCAAACATGCACTGCCTAGGGCAGATTGGGGACATATAATAAACTAGTATTTAGTATGCAAATTAAGAAAATTAAAGCAAGGATGCACATAAAAATCAAACCACCCCTAATTCTAGATCAAGCACAACCCTAGATTCCTAACTTTGGGCACAAAATAAATTGAGCTTATGCTCTTACAATTTCAACTTGAAATACATGTAAATTTCAAATTGAATGCTTAATTGAAAGAGATTAAGGTCTAGAATGGTTTACCTTGATTTATTGAAGAAATTGAGGCTAGGGTTTGGTCACAAAAATTTTCCTCCTAGGACACCACCCAAGGCCGGTTTTGTTGCACCAATTGGCACCAAAATTGGCTGATTCTTGGTGGCTGCTTGCACCTAAGCTAAGCACTCTTAAATCCAAATTTTCTCACTCACTCACCCCCCCTGGCAGCCGGCTGTTGGCCCCAAAATTGGGCACAAAAACTGCCAAAATTTTTGCTTGAACTTGCTAGGGGAAACCGAAGACTACAAACATCAAAACCCCTCAGTTTCTCAATTTTTTCTTCACTCAATCACCCACTTGAGATTGCAGATTTTTGGAGAGGGAAAATGGGCAGAATTTGGCTGCTTTTTCTGAATTTTTATCAGCCAAAACTGATCCCCCCATGAGCCTATTTATAGGTGAAAAAAATGGGACCTTTTTGCAAAAATTTTTGTTCAACTTTTGCTCATAAATCCATAGAGCAAAATTAATACTATTTTGACCCCCCCCTCCCCCACATGGCCGGCCATCCATGGTGCAAGGTGGCTAGGTGTGATTTGTTTCCACCATTTATGATGTCATAATTCAAAAATGGGATGATGTCATAATTCCAAACTTGGGTGATGTCATCATAAGGTCTTGTTTGGCTTTTTCCTTAATATAGTCCACTTTAAATCCAACACAGATATTTTTAATACTGTGTTCACTAATACACAGTACAATTCAGTACTGTTTTGCTTGACTGCAGTCCAAAATTTATCTGTGTATTTTTGGACTGTAAAATTTTTTTCTTATTTCTTCAAACCTTTTTGCCCTTGATATCCAACTTAGTGTGCTTTATTTTTCTAGGGTGGTCTCTTAGCTTATTCCAGCTATCTTGTCCAAAAGATAATTTTCGCAGTATATTTCTCATACTGCTTATCCCATTACTGTATAGTCATACCTTTGACTTTTTGGTCAACTTTGACTTTCTTGGTCAAACTTTGACCAACATGGAATCATGAAATTTTATCACGCCGTTTTCCTTAAAATGCCTTATACTAGGCTCAGTAATCCATCGTTAAGTCTCGTAGCTAATTAACCGAGAACTCAACCTTATACCGATGTTCTATTCCAAACATGATCTAGACTTAAGTTTTCCTTATTCAAAGGAAATCTAGAGTCATCAAAATTCGGGTTATTACAAAGAGGATCCTTACGAAATCGTCCTAGATAATGGAGAAGAGGAAGAAGTAGATATGGAGGACGATCCGGAGGAAGTCTTGTTTGTTGATGAAGACTGGGATGTGTTCTCCGACGTAATAACGGACTAGATAGTTTAGGTGTAAGATAGTATATATGTGTGATAGATAAGTGATAGTCACTTCTATCTTGTATTTGATCATATATATATATAGCAAATATAGGATATGTACATGATAGTATGGATAAATATGTATGTATGTATGTATGTACGAATTATGGGTTATGATAGAATGTAAGATATGTAAATTATTGAATCAATAAGATGTATTAATATATTATGATATTAAGATTATGAACAACATATGATATAATAGGAGTGATGAGATCATGATAGATCTCTAACATTATGCTTTATGACATAATATGATGTTACGATATGATACGATGATATGATGTGATAATACGATCTATGATATGATCTACGATATGATCAGATGTAGTATTATGATATGATATGATGAATAAGTATCGTTCATAATAAGATTTTATGATGAGATATGAATGAACGAAAAGATATTTGAAGTATAACAATATCTTTATCGTGATTAGATAAGAAATAGAAGATGTCACGCCCACATACAAGAGCGAACCCTATTCCGCAAGAACCTGATCTTGCAAACATAGCAGCTACCTTGCAACGACAATTGAGGGAACAACAGCAGGAGACGAACCAGCTTCGGGAACAAGTAGCTCAACTGAATCAGGTACCTCGAGCTAACGAAATTCCACCGCAAAATAACCCCGTACCCCCAGTAGCGCATCAGGTACCAAAGGTTCATCAAGAAGTTCCGTTAGCACCCGAAGGACTGCAAAGGAATCCACCTTTGGTTAGGGAGGATCTGTTATATGAACGATTTAGGCGAATGAAAGCACCTGAATTTGAAGGAACCACAGATCCAATAGCAGCGGATAATTGACTAATCGATATCCAAGTAATTTGGATTTTATGGGACTTACAGAACAGGAGAAAGTTCTTTGTGCCTCCTTTGCACTAAAGAAAGATGCGCGTCACTGGTGAATGACGGTTCAGATGCGCAGAAACGTAGCGTTCATGAGATGGCAAGATTTTGTAGACGAATTCAGAATAATGTACTACAATCAGGAGATTCTTGCAACTCAACAAGATGAGTTTACCAGTTTTAAGCAGGGATCTATGTCAGTGATGGAAGCAGTCAAAAAGTTTGAACAGCTTGCCCGTTTATGTCCAGAACTGGTGTCGCACGAAAAGGGGAAAGTAAGGAGAATGATGAAAATGTTTCGGACAGACATCGCCAAACAAGTTAGTGCTGGAAGTAGCCCTCCAACTCTTGTAGCTGATTGTATAAGTCGAGCTATGAGAGCAGAATACTGGATTAATCAGGATAAGGAAGCGAGGATTCAAATATTCAAAACTAAGAAAGAAGAAAAAGCTGTAGAAAAACATATACAGTCTAGGAAAAATCAGGAACCAAACTTAAAAGGCCAGACTAGTAATTCCAGCCAAAGTTCTAAGCAGTTTGGGAGGAGTAAAAGAAGAGGAAGCGGGCCAGGGCCAACAGAAGAATTACCCTCAGAAGAGGAACAACCGTGGGAATGAGGGTAATAATAACAATTATCCTATGTGTACTCAATGCGGAAAGAAACATCTAGGCGTGTGTAGGATGGGAACAAACGCTTGCTACCATTGTGGCAAGGAAGGTCATTATGCGAGAAATTGTACCTCCAATAGTCAGAACCAGAACCCTCAGTACCAGAATAGGAATACAAACCGACAGCTACATGCGGTGCAAGCAAAGATCAAAGGTCCTTCGATTGTACAAGGAAGACTTGAAGCTCTCGAACCACAAGCTAGGATCTATGCTTACACAAAGGGAGATGCTGAGGCTGGAACTTCTAATGTGGTAACAGGTCAGATCTCTATAGTCGCTTATGATGCATTTGCCCTAATTGATTATGGTGCCACCCATTCATTTATATCGATGGAATATGCCCGGAAATTAGATAGAGGTGTAGAAAATTTAGGGCAACCTTTTAGAACCTCTCTTCCGTCAGGAGATATTTTGTTATCTAACTCCTGGATGCGAAATGTTCCGATAGTCATGTGCGGTAGATAATTATATGTAGACCTGATTGCGATTAAGCTTCAGGATTTCGATATTATCCTGGGAATGGATTTTTTAGGTAAATACAACGCTAAGATTGATTGTCACAAGCGTTGTGTTATGTTTAGTCCTTTTGGTGAAGAGGAATTCAACTTTCACGGTCAGTCTAGGAGCTCATCAACCCGGCTTATTTCGGTAATGAAGGCTTGGAAAATGTTGGCTAATGGATGTCAAGGATACTTAGCTAATATGGTGGACAAAGAACAAGAAAAAGAGCTACAACCCGAAGATGTTTCCATTATTAGGGAATATGTAGATGTCTTTCCAAAAGATTTAACTAGACTTCCGCCGGAGCGAGAAATCTCTTTCGAAATAGATTTGTTGCCAGGAACAGCTCCAATATCGAAAGCACCCTATCGCATGGCCTCAGCTGAGCTTAGAGAACTTCAAGTACAGTTACAAGAACTGTTGGACAAGGGATTTATTCGTCAAAGCCATTCCCCATGGGGAGCACCTGTGCTGTTTGTCAAAAAGAAGGATGGATCGTTGCGGATGTGCATCGACTATCGTGAGTTGAACAAAATCACGATTAAGAACAAGTACCCTCTTCCAAGAATTGACGATCTCTTTGATCAACTTAGAGGAGATTTGGTATTCTCGAAAATTGATTTGCGATCGGGATATCATCAACTTAGAATCAAGGAAGGAGATGTTTCTAAGACAGTTTTCTGAACACGCTATGGGCATTATGAGTTTCTTATCATGCCGTTTGGATTAACTAATGCCCCAGCTATTTTCATGGACCTCATGAATCGGGTGTTTAAAGAATATAGAGATAAGTTTGTTATCGTTTTTATTGACGATATTTTGATCTACTCAAGATCTATAAAAGAACATGAGCAGCATCTCAGAATAGTGTTGGAAACATTAAGACAGAATCAGCTTTACGCCAAATTCACAAAATGTGAATTTTGGTTGGAAAAAGTACATTTCTTGGGCCACGTAGTTTCAAGGGAAGGAATTTCCATTGATCCTGCTAAAATAGAAGCAGTTAGTGCTTGGTCAGCACCCAAAAACGTTACTGAAATACGAAGCTTTCTTGGTTTGGCTGGATACTACCGACGGTTCGTTGAGGGATTCTCCAAGATAGCAGCGCCACTAACAGCTCTTACTAAAAAGGGGAGAAAGTTTGATTGGACACAGAAGTGTGAAGAAAACTTCCAAGAGCTCAAGAGAAAGCTTACAAGTGCACCAGTATTGATAATTCCTGACGTTGATGCAGGAAATTTCACCATTTATAGTGATGCGTCGAGAACTGGATTAGGAGCTGTCCTTATGCAAGGAAGAAATGTGGTTGCCTATGCTTCACGCCAACTGAAGGACCATGAACGGAACTACTCGACGCACGATTTGGAGCTTGCTGCGGTGGTTTTCGCCTTGAAGATTTGGAGACATTACCTGTATGGTAATAGATGTGAGATTTTTACCGATCACCAAAGTCTCAAATACATCTTTACTCAAAAGGAGCTCAATATGAGGCAATGTCGATGGCTTGAACTCGTAAAGGATTATGATTGTGAAATCCTTTACCACCCTGGAAAAGCAAATAAAGTGGCAGATGCGTTAAGCAGGAAGTCATCATGTATGCCTATGTCAGTTGAAATGTTGTCCAAGCCTCTCCAAAAAGAAAATTTTGATTTCGAATTGGAACTTATAACGGGGAAACTGGCTGCTTTGACTCTTCAGTCCAATCTCCTAGAATCCATTAAGTGTTATCAAGAAAAAGATTCCTTTCTGCTAAAGATTCAACTTCTTGGTGGAGAAGACAAGGAATTTAAGACATCTACAAATGGACTAATTCTCTTTAAAGGAAGGATTTGTGTTCCTAACTTTGAATTTCTTAGGAAACAAATCATGTCGGAAGCACATGAAACGCCATACTCAGTTCACCCTGGAGCTACTAAGATGTACAAGGACCTCAAAGAGAATTTTTGGTGGCCAAACATGAAAAGAGAAATTGCTGAATTTGTGTCAAAATGCCTAACCTGTCAGAAAGTTAAGGCTGAACACCGTCAACCTGGCGGAGATCTTCAAAAGATCGAACTCCCAGAATGGAAATGGGAACAAACCACCATGGATTTCGTAGTTGGATTACCCAGGACCGCAGGTGGAAATGATATGATTTAGGTGATTGTGGATAGATTAACCAAATCAGCCCATTTCATTGCTATTAAAGCCACCTTTTCAGTTGAGAAATTAGCTGAAATTTATGTATCTCAGATTGTTAGATTGCATGGAATTCCAAAATCCATTATTTCGGATCGAGATGGGTGTTTTACTTCGCGATTCTGGAAAAGTGTTCACACAGCTATGGGATCAAAGTTGAAATTCAGTACCGCTTTTCACCCTCAAACGGATGGACAATCGGAACGCACTATCCAAACATTAGAAGATATGTTGAGATCTTGTGTTCTGGATTTCAAGGGAAACTGGGATCAAAAGCTACCCTTGATTGAGTTTTCGTATAATAATGGCTATCACGCTTCAATTGGTATGGCTCCATTTGAAGCGCTATATGGAAGAAAGTGTCGATCTCCCATCCATTGGCAAGAAGTTGGACAGAAGCAACTTCAAACTACGGATTTCATCAGAAAAATCTCAGAAGACATCAAGATGATCAAACAACGACTCGATGTAGCTTTCAGTCGACAGAAGAGTTATGCTGATAAACGACGAAGACCTTTAGAATTCCAAGTTGGAGATTCTGTTTTTCTCAAGATTGCTCCAATGAAGGGAATTATGAGGTTTGGTAAGAAGGGAAAGCTCAGTTCAAGATACACAGGTCCGTTTGAAATCCTCGAAAGAATTGGAAAAGTAGCCTACAAGCTTGCTTTGCCGCCAGCTTTGGCTTCTGTACATGATGTTTTTCATGTTTCAATGTTAAAGAAATATGTACCTGATCCTTCTCATGTGCTAAGACAAGAACCAATTGAAGTACGAACGGATTTGACTCATGAAGAAAAGCCAATCCGGATTCTGGATCGGGAAGAAAAGGTTTTAAGAAACAAAACCATTCCAATGGTTAAAGTGTTATGGCAGAATCATAATATTGAAGAAGCAACGTGGGAAGTAGAAGAAGAAATGAGAAAGAACTATCCCGACTTGATGTAAATTTTCGGGGACGAAAAGTTTTTTTAAGGAGGGTAGATTGTAATGACCAATCTTCTAACAAGTTCATGATTTCTTTTGTTAAGAATTAAATTATGTGTTATGTATGTTTATGTGTTAGGTTTTATTAGAAAAATTATTGAATTCTTGGTTGAAGGATTCGATAATTTATTTATGTAAGTTTAAGACCTTCTGTTATGAAAGTCAAGTTTATGATTTATGATTTTATGTTAATAATTGTAAATTTAAGAAAAGTTTATGACTATTAATTTTTAGAAGTTAAGAAAGTTCTCTAGAGGAGGATTAGCAAGAATTTGATGATTGAAAGCTTAACCTTAGCCGGCCACCTCATAGGGACTAAAATGCAAATATTTTGCCTTTAGGGGCCAATGTGTAATTTTAGAGAAAATTATGGACTTATAAGCAAATATGTAAAATTTTGGAACTATGAACTTTTTAAGTTAAATTTCCTAATTCAACTAAGCCAATGATCTAATACAAGTTTAGTTAACTTAGTTAGAAATTAAGTAATAAGTTAGGATTGGATGATTCCAAAATTCTAATTTGGACCAATCCTATTTTTTCCATGTGGATAGCCTAGGAACCGGCCACCTCATGGTCTTATGAGCAAAAAAATCTTGTTTTTAAAGAGTATTATGTAAAGTGTAGAAATTTAAGTATCATTAAAAATTGACAAATCATACCCTAAGTTTAGTGACTAAGCACTTTAATTTTGCTTGGTTAATTATGTCTTATGATTCAATTAGCAAGTTGTCCCATTCGGCACTCAATGGCCGGTCATCATGAGGATAAAACACCTCATGCCTTTAGCTTGGATGAGTCACCTCCCTAGCCTTGCTCTTTTGGCAAGCTAGAGTTTACACAACTCATCACTATAACCGGCCATAACAAGGAGACAACACATCATGGCCTAGCTTTGGTGAGCAACTCTTCTAGCTTGCTCTCTTGGCTAGCTCAAGCTTTACCAAATCACTAACCATGACCGGCAACCATGAGGGAGGGACAGCTCATGGCCTAGCTTTGATGAATAACCTCCCTTAGCTTAGCTCCCTTGGCAAGCCAATGGTTGCACACCTCACCCCCCTAGGACCGGCCATTACAAGGAAAAGCCACCTTATGTTTTTAGCTTCGGTGAGCAAGACCTATAGACTTGCCTACTTGGCAATTTGAGACATGAAAGGCCGGCACCACATGAGGATCATGAGCAAATATGTTGCTCTTAAGGATCAATAGGTAATTTACAAGATTATGAACCTCATTAGCACTTGACACCTCATGCTTTCTAGGCTTGCTTAGTAAGCATGCTAGCCTTGCTTATTGGTTAGCAAGAGCAAGCTTAAGGCTCCACCTAAGGCCGGCCAACCTAGGAAGAGGACACCTTATGGTTTCTAGCCTTGATTAGCAAGCTTCCCTAGCTTTGCTACTTGGCAAATTGAGACATGCTTGGCCGGCCACCACATAGGAGGTAAGGGCAATTGTTTTTCTTGTGAGGACTAGTGAGCAATTTCAAGAAGTAGTGGTTCACCTATAAATAGGTGAAGGTGTTTTCAATTCATTTAGTTAGAGAACTTAGTCAAACAGCATACCCTTTAGTTTCTGCCCTTAGGAGCCGAACCAAGAGGGAGGAGAAAACAAGAAAAAGGAGTGTTCGGTTTAGTGTATGAGGTGTGAGGAAAATTTCAAAACCTTAGTTTAAGAAATTCATCTGTGGAACTTGAGGTAAAAATTGTTATCCTCTAGTTCTTCATTTAAGTCTGATTAAGATTTAAGTGTATGTTCAATAAGTATAAGTATGAATTAAATTTTAGAAGTCATATGCACTAAGGTTTTGATATGCTTGATTAGAGTTTCTAACCGGACAGTTTTTCTGAAACAAGATTTTGAGGCCCTTAGAGGCCGAATTTGAAAAAAATCAAAACTGTAAAGTTGTAGAAGAGGGAAAATTCTAGGGGTCAGCGTGGAAGGTTTTTGAAAATAAAGCCTTTAAGATCCTTGTTTTTTCAAAAACCCGAGACCAGGTTATGAAATTGTAATTCTGGTCGAAAAATTTTCAAAGGATAAAACAAGCAAGTTAAGGACAGAATTGACTTTTGAGTTAAAACAAAAAGTTGTAGAAGACTTCAATATCTACAACTTTCATGAAGAAAACTTTTTCAAATTTAAAATAGATTTGTAAGAAAAAGAACAAAAATTTATAAATAAGTTTTAAACACAGTTTTTCAGAATTTAGAGTTTTACAAAATTCAAAAAGGAGTTGAGTTTTAGGGTTTGTGTTTTGTAATAGGATAGTAACTAGAGTTATTTGTGATATTATGATAGGATGATTCTTATCCTATGATTTTATTGAAAACAGGAAAGCAACCTGTTTAAGTGGAATATTTTAATTCAAGGTGCAAAGTAACTGGTAAGTACGACTCCGCCTACTGCATAAACGAAAATGTTTTTGTTGTATGTTTCAAGTTCATGATGATATGAGTACGATAAATGTTTATGGCTTTCAAGTTCAAGAAGATATGAGTATGATATATGTTTATGGCTTTCAAGTTCATGTTGAAATGTTTATGATAAATGTTATAGCATGTATTTTTATATGATGAATATTTTTGCTATTATGACATCACGAAGCATGCTCATTAAGGATAAGTCACTCGGTAAGAATAAGAATTTGGTTTCAAGAAAGAAACTATTTATATGAATTGATTTTCCATTAAGTTAAAGCAAGAACAAGTTAAAGAAAAAAACTTTCAAGTATAATGGCAAGCAAGTTGCCTTGTGTCGTATCGACCCGCACTAGGTCGGGTTTGGTCCATGGTTTGAGTTGGACAGGGCTGGCCGCCCCAACCACTCCATGGCAGCGCGCCACGGTACGTACACTTATGTTATGTAAGGGCCCTAAAATTATGTTAAGTTAAGACAACATAATGAAAGCATAAAGAATTCATGCATTACGTTTATGAAATGTTTTGCGGATCAATAGTTTTGCTTGCTGAGCGAAAGCTCATAATTTATGTTTATGCTGTAGGAAAGTAAACTTATGGCAGTACGTGATACAAGACGGTGGAGTGTGGCAATGCAAAGCTGTGAAACTGTGGGATTGGAAACTACTACGCATTTTGCTAAGTTCCGCCATGTTTATTTTGATTATGTTGTATCTTTGTATCCAAGTACAAAATTATGATAAGTAAATAAGTTTATGTACCTATATATATATATATGTAAGTGATTACTGCAAGTGATCCCAATTTCAAAGTTATATATATATATTGTTTGTAAGTTGGAAAAAAAAAAAATTAGTCCCAATTTTTGCATATTGTTAAGTAAGTTATCAAGTAAGTATGGTAACGGCCTACATTAGGCGGGTCGTTACACTCAGCAAGTACAAACTTAATCTCACAAAATATAACAAATATCGTGCAACTTATGCATGAACCAATTATGATCAATTATGAATTTTTTATGCTCCATTATGGACTTATTATCTTGCTTAACTTATGGACCCCTGGTGTACGTACCAAATGCGCACAATCCATAGAAAGTTAGGGTTTGCAAGGTCCCTAACAATTCTGGGAATCATGTAAGCCTTCACGATCTGGCGGAAGGTATTAGTATTTTAAAACATTGTATAATCCTCCACGATCTGGCGGGAGGTTGGTACGACACTTAATCTTTACTTGTCTTGGTTTAGTCTTATTCTTGTTATTTTTCCGAGACTAAGATTCTTTACTTATGATCTTATTAGTCATGATGCATGCGATTCATGAACATGGCACAACATAAAGATCAATGGCATGAAACAACTTGTGGCATATTTTATAAAACATGACACTATTTTATAACATGGTATTATCATAGAACATAGCATGTACTTACTCATGGCATAATGGTAAAAACATGTCATATACATAAACATGGCATATCATGGTATACATGTAAACATGTCATACTTGAAAATAATTTACTATTTTTCATACTATAGGTGAGGTTTGTACTTACTGGTTGTGCTAAGTCCTGAGTTCTGTGTTCTACCAAACCACAGTAACAGGTTACCTTCCTGTTCCCAGAAAAAGTCGTAAGATAAGGATCATCCTATCTTGCTATGATTCATATCATTTAAAATTAGTATTCAAACTAACATTCATAAGTAACCTTAGTCACAATCTTATCATTTTATATTGGTATCCCATTTGGTTACTATAAGTAACCTTAGATCCAAAACCCTACATGTAACATTCGTTTCTAAATAACTTAGTCCAATAATTTGGTTGTTAGTGCATATGCAGGAATTGCCTGCTTATGCACTGTTTTGAAAATCCTATTTTTCTTTAAAAATTCTTTTTGAATTTGACAAAGTTTCCTTCATAAAAGTTGTAGATTTCATCAAAATCTATAACTTTTGTTTTTGGTCAAAGCCCATAATCTGTCTTTAGCTTGCTTGTTTCTTCCTTTAAAAAGTTTTGACCATAATCACTAACTATATAGATCGGTCTCGGGTTTTGATAAAAACAGAGGCCTTTGGAGCTTTATTTTTAAAAAACGGCCCACGTTGCCCCCTAGGATTTCCCATTTCCTAGAACTTTGTAGTTTTGACTTTTTCCAATTTCTGCATCTAAAAGCCTCAAAATCCTATTTCCAGAAAACTATCTAGTTAGATCCGAGAATTGGTTGTTTTCATCTTTTGTTGGTTTTTCCTTAAAAATCCAAGCACTCTACCTCAAACGGTCAAAGCCATGAGCCTACATCAAGCATGCAGTGCATTACATAACATTTTCATTCCTTACTCATCCATAAAACCTTTATGCAAACCCAAATGGTAATCTATACTAAATTAGGGTTTTTAGGGTTTTCTTGAACCCTAATTACACATACATCACCCTTTTCCAAAATTATTCACCCAACACCATTTTTGGGTACATGAGGACATATATCAAACATATAGTAAGCATTCACACAACCACACACTCACTAGCACAATTAATCATAAACATGCATTAAACCTTAATTAGAGACCACTAAACTCTAATCAAGCATAATCAAGCATTTACCATAAACCCTAGGGCTTGAAACTTAAAAGTGAGCTTATGCACTTATATTCTAACATGAAAATAGACTTAAATCTTGAACCAAAACTTAATTGAAGAACTAGAGGGTGAAAAGGTTTACCTCAAGATCCAAGAGAGTGGGTCTAGATTATGATTGAGAATTTTTTTCACACTCCCTCACACTAAATCCGACCTCCCTTTCTCTCTCTCTCTCTCACACTTTTCTTTTCTTTGGCTCGGCTCCTAAGGGAAAAAGACTACAATATGAGCTGCAAATTTGATCTCACTAAATGTCCACAAGGTGGACTAACCCCACCTATTTATAGGTGAAAGTTTTACTTCTAGAATTGCATAATAGTCTTCAAGAACAACATTTTTGCTCATAGGTCCCATATGGTGGCCGGCCATCATGAGCCATGTGGAAGATCATACTTGCTCTAGCTTAACACTTAGTCAAGCAAGCAAGGCTAGGGTGCTTGCTCATCAAGGCTAGAAGCATGACATATCCATTCCTTGTGGTGGCCGGCCATATATGGAGGGTCATGCTTGCTCTAGCTAGCCAAGTAAGCAAGGCTAAGGGCTTGCTCATCAAAGCTAGAAGCATGACTTGTCAAGCTCTCAAAAATAGGGTAATTTTTATTTCTAAATTGCATATTGATCCTTAAGAGAAAAATATTTGCTTATTGAACCATAGAGGTGGCCGGCCATAATAAGTCCATGTGGAAGAATATGGTTAAGCCAACTTGGTTCACCAAACCCTAACTTATCTCCTTGGTTTCCAATGCAACTATGGTAACTAAACTTATAACCGATCATTGGTCTAGTTGGATTTGGAGGCTTAGTTAGGAAAATTCTTCATAAAAATTTACATATGTATCTGCAATTATTTAATTTTCTTAAAATTGTACATTAGCCCCTAAAGACAAAAATATTTACACTTTGGTCCTTGTGAGGTGGCCAGCCATGAGATGTGCTTGGTGTCCAAAAATTCCTCCAATGATCATCCATTTTTATTCAAGGACAAGGTGTCCTCCCATTAGGTACCGTTTGGCCTTCCTTCTAAAACCAATCCATTTTCATTCTAACACAGATATTACAAATACTGTTTTCAACTAATGACAGTATATTTATACTAGACTACTGTCCAGAATTTATCTGTACTTAACTGGACTGCGTTTCGATTTTTCTTAGGACTTAACGCCACTTAGTTCTTATTACTCTAAATATTGTGCTTGATTTTTCTACAATGGTCTCGTACCTTATTCTTGCTTATTTACCCGTAATACCGGTTGTCGTAGTATAAATTCCATGCTACTTATTATACTCGTAATACCGTCTAAATCATACCTTAGGTCAAACTGGTCAAACATTGACCGACATAAAATCATAAACCCTAATTTTTGCCTCTTTCCACAAAAGGCTTCATACTTGTTAAATAAATTATTATCGAGTCTTATAATATCACAAAGAACTCAATAATATTCTGATAAATCAGATCAAACATTTCACATAAACATACATATTACAAACTTTGATTCCTTAAAAAGGAAATCGTAAATTTGTAAAAAGGTTGGTTATTACAATCCACCCTCCTTACAAAATTTTCATCCTCGAAAATTAGAATAATTCTGGGTGGTTTTTCTTCATATCCTCTTCACGTTCCCAGGTCGCTTCTTCTGTCTTATAATTTTGCCACAGAACTTTAACTAGAGGTATAACTTTGTTTCTTAGTACCTGTAATAACCCGAATTTTTATGACTCTAGATTTCCTTTAAATGAGGAAAACTTAAGTCTAGCTCATGTTTGGAATAGAATATCGGTATAAGTTTGAGTTCTCGGTTAATTAGCTACGAGACTCAACGATAGATTACTGAGCCTAGTCTAAGGCATTTTAAGGAAAATGGCGTGATAAAATTTCATGATTCCATGTTGGTCAAAGTTTGACCAAGAAAGTCAAAGTTGACCAAAAAGTCAAAGGTATGACTATACAGTAATGGGATAAGCAGTATGAGAAATATACTGCGAAAATTATCTTTTTGGACAAGATAGTTGGAATAAGCTAAGAGACCACCCTAGAAAAATCAAGCACACTAAGTTGGATATCAAAGTCCTAATGACTTTCAGAAATAAGAAGAAAATTTTTTACAGTCCATTTTTACGCAGATAAATTTTGGACTGCAGTCAAGTATAACAGTACTAAATTATACTATGTATTAGTGAACACAGTATTGGAAATATCTGTGTTAGCAAGAAAATAGACTGCATTTTAAGGAAAAAGCCAAACAAGGCCTTATGATGATGTCACCCTATTTTGGAATTATGACATCATTTTGATTTAAGGAAATTGTGGAAAGAAATCTTTGCCACCTAAGCACTATAATGGCCGGCCACCTAAGGGGTAAAAATGTAAATATTTTGTCTTTTGGGGGTAAAAGTGTAATTTTGGAAAATATAATGATGTAAGCATGAGGTAAGCACATGATGTCATCAAGATGATGTCATCATGATGAGGTAAGCAAAACTTGGGATCCAAGGCATGCAGTGGCCGGCCAACACTTGTAGGGGTCAAAGTGTAAATATTTTTACTTCAAGGACTAAAGTGCAATTTTGAAAAAGTAATTAAATCCAAATTCAAGGACTTTTTAGCAATTTTGAAAGTTCAAAATCAGCTATAAATAGGGGTGAAGGGGGGGGGGGGGGGATTTTGAGGGGAAAAATTGGGAAAACAAGCCAAACTATGGCAAAATTCTTCCATACCCATTTTCTCTCTAAAACCGACCCTAGGAAGAGAAAAAAAAAATTAGTTGGCTGGATTTTTGGTAATGGCCAGACCTTGTGTGAGTGTGTGAGGCTCAATTTAATTGGCCAAAATTTTTGGAACCCCAATTGGAGGGGAGGCCGGTTGTGTGGAGCCAAGGAAAAAGGGAGAGAAAAGTTGGAACCAATCAAGCCAACCTCTTGGATTGATCTAGGTAAATCTCTAAAACCCTTAAGTTTTTCTATTGAGCTTGAAACTAGATACTCATGTGGTTGTTTTTCATGAGGAATGGCCGAAAATTGGAACCCATTTGGGGGAGGAGAATCGGCTGCAATGGCAGCCAAGGGGGAGTGAGGAAAAAGTTGGAATCCAAGCTTGTGAACCAACATCCAAGCTCTAGAGGTAAACCCTTGGCCCTAAACCTTTTTAATTTGAGCTTAAATTTGGGAAATTTAAGTGTATTTCCATGTTTGGGATGTAAGAGCATAAGCTCATTTTCTTATGCCATGCAATAAGTTTTGTGCTTGATTAGGGTACTAAGGTCTCAATTATGATTATGGTGCATGATTTGATAAGTATGCTTGCATGATTATTAAGATTGCATGCATGCACATAAGGTGTTTGTGATATGTTCCCAATATGCCTAAAAAGTTATAGGTCATGCATGTTTATGTTTGAGCTAGATTAGAAGCTTGATTGATGAATGGTGATGCAAATCAAATGTTTTGCAAAACCTAGTTTGGTGCAAGAACACCCAAGGGTTTTGCCTTGCATGGATGAATGTTTTACGTTAGAAAGCACTGCATGACTGATATTAGGCTCCCGCTGCGGGCGGTCGAGTTAGAATCCGCGAAATAGGAAGTAAACCGGACTTAACAACCGAAACTGCCAATTCGGATTCCAAACTGGCTAGTTTCGGGAAAGTGGAAATTTAAGGCTTTTAGAGGCCGAACTGGGTGAAACGTAAAACATGAAAGTTGTTCAGAAGGGTTTTTCCTAGGGAGCAGCGTGGACAGTTCCCCAAATTGAGGCTCCAATTGCCTCTGTTTTTACAGAAAACCGAGACTAGTCTGCCCAGACCTAGTTTACACGACCAGTCAGTTTCAAATTAAAACTGACAAGAATACAAGCAGAACTGGATTTTTCTCAAAACACGAAAGTTTTAGGATTTTTCGTGAGCTACAACTTTCGTGAAGACAACTTTTTCAAAATCGGAATGGATCTTTAAACTGACACGGTTTTATAAAGACTGTGCAGGGAACAGGAAATTCCTGCACAGGATTTTCTAAAAACAGTTCGGAAAAATTGTATCTTTCCCCAAAACCACTGTTTTGAGTAGGGAAACTGTTCCAAAGGCAGTTTCCAGCCCTAAATGATTTTACAAAAACCTATTTCAAAAATATGAATTTTATGAGTTAAGTAAAAGATTTTTGAGGTTAATTTTCCCAAGTTTCCAAAGAAATGGAAAATGGATTTTTTTAACCAAATTGGGTAAGCAAGATGATTACGGGTAATAACCGGAAGTGATATCCGAGTTACTGGGCCAAAGCCTAAAGCTCAAGTTTGACCCATATAGGGTTAACCTTAGTTGACCAAAAGTTGACTTTGGTTGACCAAAAGTTTGACTACAATTAACCTTAAGGGTTAGTCAAGATAACCCTAAAGGATACCAAGATTAATAAATTGGGCTAAGATATAGGGTAATTGAGGTAACAAGGTTAGGAAGGTAACCTAACCCTAACGGTATGTATAAAGGTTTAGCACATGAGGGTATCCAACGTAACCTCTTAAATATTAATCCATATTGGGTTGTTTTTAAAATAATAGGGTTACTATTTGTAACCCAGTAAGACATCTAGTATCGGGGACATACAACTAGGATTATGTAGGCATGTTGGTTAGATCACCAACATTCCACAATACTAATTAGAACCTCACCTATGTCCTTCAACAAGCAGGAGGGAACCTGCAGCTGTACTCAGAACAGGAGCAGCATTGCGCAGGACATAACAAGAGAGGTAAGTACAACTCCGCCTATAGCATAGGACCTTTGTTGTGCTACCTGCTTAATGTGTTATATATGCTAAGGTATGATGTGGTACGTTATGGTATGCTAAGGTATGATGTGGTATGCTATGTTATGAGGAAGTATGTTATGTTATATGTTTTAATAGTGTAACATCATGAAGCATGTTCACTAATATTGAATCACATGGTAATAACAAGACTAATAAGATGCTGTGTCATACCAACTTGCCACAAAGGCGGGTTTAAATGGTATGGTTCATGGTTTGAGTTGGATTGGATGGCTACCTAAACTACTCCATGTTAAACTTTGTGTTTCATGGTTTGAGTTAAAACGGACTGCCGCCTTCAACCATTCCTTGGCTATGTACCACGGTACGAGCACACATGATAAGTAAAGGAATAGAACTAAGCTAAGTTATGAATCCATATTTGATTCATAAGAGGTCATAATTGGTTCATGCATAATGATATGTATTTTGCGTCGCGGATGTAACAGTTGTACTTGCTGAGCGAAAGCTCACGTCTTACGTCTATGCTGTAGGTAAGCAACCTGCCAGCAATCTCTGATGCAACACTGTGGAAGGCTGGTGCTGCGGACTGTGAAATGTGGGATGGATACTGCCACGGATTTTAAAAAAAATATATACTCTATAAAATATGTTGTAATGAAAAAGGTTTTCATATTTTCATGATGTTTTAAGTATGAATGACAAAGTTTATGTATGTATGGCAAGCAAGTTGCCTCTTGTGGTACCAATCCGCATTAAGCCGGGTTTGGTCTACAATTTGATTTCGATGGCCTTCAAGGAGGGTTTGAAAGTTCGGTACTCGAGTAAGTACTTATCAGTAAGTATGAGTTTGAGGATGAAGTTCAAGTTGAAAGTTTTAAAATAAAGTTTAAAAGAAAAAAAAATTTCCCCCCAGATTTTCCGCAAGTTTAAGTTCAGCATGCAAGTAAGGTGACGACCCGGCGTGGGAAGTCGGGGCGTTACAGTACCTTTTCTTCCCATTCCAAAATTTGAACCGGTTTCTCCTCATAAGTCAGATCCTCGTGAATCTCGATTGGTTCATAGTTCAATATATGTGATGGATCCGATATATATTTCTTTAGCATCGACACATGAAATACATTGTGCACATATGCTAATTCTTGGGGCAAAGCTAATTTATAGGCCACGTTACCTACTCTTTCAAGGATTTCGAATGGCCCTATTTACCTTGGACTTAATTTCCCTGTAATAACCGACTTTTTTACAAATTTACGATTTTCTTTTTAGGGAATCAAAGTTTGTAATATGTATGTTTATGTGAAATGCTTGATTTGATTTATCAGAGCATTATTGAGTTCTTGTAATGTTTTAAGACTTGATAATAGATTATTTATACGAATATGAAGCCTTTTGTTGAAAAAGACGAAATTAGGGTTTACGATCCTATGTCGGTCAATGCATGACCAGAATGACCTAAGGTATAATCAAGATGGTACTACAATATAATTAGAAGTATGAAAATTATACTGTGAAAAACCGTCATTACGTATGAATAAGCAAGAATAAGGTATGAGACCACTGTAGAAAAATCAAGCACAATTTTTAGAACAATAAGAACTATGTGGCTTCAAGTCCTAAGATAATCGAAATGTAGTCCAGATAAATTCTGGACAGTAGTTTAGTATAATAAATACTGTTTTTAGTTTAAAATAGTATTTATTTGAACTGCATTTAGAAGGAAAGCCAAACGAAGCCTAAGGGAATGAAACTTCATCCTAAGATAGAATGGATGAAAATTTCTTGGCCACTAAGCACTCCTTATGACCGGCCACCTCATAGGGACCAAAGTGCAAATATTTTATTTTTAGGTGCCAATATGTAATTTTAAGAAAAGTAAATAAGTATGGATTTTTAGAAAATTAAGAAAGTATTAAGTGGATGACTAAGCAAGGATTGAAGCCAAATGTCACCACCATAGCCGGCCACCTCGCAAGGACTAAAGTGTAAATATTTTATCTTTAGGGGCCAATATGTAATTTTAAGAAAAAATATGCAATTGTAGATAAGTATGTAAATTTTCGAACGATGGACTTTTCTAACTAAGTCTCCAAATCTAACTAAGCCAATGATTGGTTACAAGTTTGGTTAACATAGTTACATTATAAAAAAAAAACCAAGGAAAATTAATTAGGGATAAGTTTGAATAAATTGTGAAAATTTCAAGCTTCCACATGGCCTTATGGCCGGCCACCTCATGTGGTAAATGAGCAAATATTGTGCTCTTAAGGACTCATATGCAGATGTGGAAATAAGAGTTTCATTGAGAGCTTGACACATCATGCTATTAGCCTTGCTGAGTAAGCTTGGTAGCCTTGCTTACTTGGCTAAGAGTTGTGCTCCAACAAGCAAGAATCCACCACATGGCTCTACATAGGCCGGTCATCACATGGGTGTTATGAGCAAATATGTTACTCTTGAGGATCAATATATAATTTAGAAATAAGAATTTTTCCTAAATTTTTGAGCGTTGACAAGTGGTGTTCTAGCCTTGGTGAGTAAGCATTTTAGCCTTGCTTACTTAGCTAGGTGATGAGCTTGAACAAATATGTTCCTCCACATGACTCTAGAGGGCTGGCCACCTCAAGGGGTCTATGAGCAAAAATTTTGCTCTTCAAGACCATTATGCAATCCTAGAAATGAAGTTGTCTTTCCCCTGTAAATAGGTGAGGTTAAAGCACTTGGTGAATACTTTAGTGAAACCCAAAATTGGCAGTTATTCCTCTAGTTCTTCTATCCTTAGAAGCCGAGCCAAAAGAAAAGAGAAAAGTGAGAGAGAGAGAGAGATCAGTTTGGTGTTGAAAGAGTGTGAGGAAAATTTCTCAACCATAGTTTAGATCCACTTTCTTGGATCTTGAGGTAAATCTTTTTACCCTCTAGTCCTTCAATTAAGTTTTGGTTAAGATTTAAGTGTAATTCTATGTTGGAAATGTAAGAGCATAAGCTCATTAGTTTTATGCACTAGGGTTTATGGTGATTGCTTGATTATGCAAGATTAGGGATTGGTGGTCTCTAGTCATGATTTTATGCAAGTTTAAGATTATTTGAGTTAGAGGTTAGTAGGCTGTGTGATTGCCTACTATATGTGTGCTATATGTTCTCTCATGCTGCAAAGATGATGTTTTATGATTAAGTATGAAAAAGATTATGTATGTTACAATTAGGGTTCAAGAAAAACCCTAAAACCCTAATTTGGTATAGATTACCATTTGGGTTTGTAAGGAAGTTGTATGTGTAATATCCAGAATTTTTACGGACTCATGATTTCCTTATATGTAAAGAAATTTAAGTTCGTACTATGTGATATGTAATGTTTCATGAAAATTATGAATATCAATGTGAAATTCATAATTTTATTATCAGTATATGTTTGAGTTCTCGTTTAATTAGCTACGAGACTCAATAATAGTTTGCTTAAGTCAAGCATGAGGCCTTTTGAGAAAAAGGACAGAATAAGAATTTATGATTTTATGCCAATCAAAGTTTGACCAGGTTGACTTTATGTTTGACTGAGATGGTACTGCAGTGTAATCAACAGTATGGAAATTATACTGCAGGAAACCGTCATTACATTTGAATGAGCAAGAATAAGCTATGAGACCACCTTAGAAAAATCAAACGCAGTCCAATTTTACACAAATGAATTCTGGACTATAGTCCAGTATGGAAATACTGTTTTTGGTGAAAAACAGTATTGATATTATTTAAGTTAGTAAGGAAATGGACTGCATGATTATATTAAGGGATTTTTAGAATCAAGTGGATAATTAAGCATGTATTGGAAGTCAAGTGGTTCCTCCATAGTTGGGCACCTTCAGGGACTAAAGTGTAAATATTTTGTCCATAGGGGTCAAAGTGTAATTTTTTAGAAAAGTAAGCATGATGATGTAAGCATGATGATGTAAGCTTGATGATGTAAGCATGATGATGTAAGCCTGGTGAGGTAAGCAATTGCTTGGTGAACAAGCAACCTCATGGCCGGCCACCTAAGGGGGGGTATATGGGCAAATATTTTACTCCCAAGGACCAATGGGCAAATATTTTTCTTTTAAGGGCTATTATGTAATTTTTGGATTAAAAATAAATCCAAAAATTAAATTATTTATCACCTATAAATAGGTGATGGGGGAGGCTCATTTTGTTCACGAAAATGAGAAAACACCCTAAAACCATGCCAAAATTTATTCTCACACTCTCCCCCTAAAAAAAACCGAGCCCTAGAGAAAAGAAAAAGAAAAGAGAAAGTGAAGGATTGGGTGGTCGGAAAACTTGGGGAATCACCAACCAAGGGTGGCCGAAATTTTGGAAGCAACCAAGCCAAGGGAGGCCGGTTGTGGTAGGGAGCAAGGAGAAAAGAATTGGTTCAAGAATCTAGCACCAATCTTTGAGATTGGTTAAGGTAATTCTCTTTGGCTCCTAAGCTTTTCAATTGAGCTTTGATTTAGAAATTTTAGTGTATTTTCAAGTTGGGTTTGTAAGAGCATAAGCTTACGCCTTTACTTTTCATGCAATAGGTTTAGATGTTTGATTATGTGCTTGATTAGGGTTCTATGGTCTTGATTTAGGTTTTGGTTCATGCTTTTGATGCTATACTTGTGAGATAGTATGGTTTACATGTATGTCCTTAAGATGCTTGTTGTATGTCCCCTTATGTTTAAGAGAGTGTAGGTTATGCATGAATGATGTATGAGAATAGATTGAGCTTGTATGGGATGAATGGAAGCCAAACCAACCCGAAAACCCTAAGTTTGGTGCATGATGGCACACGGGTTGCATGGGTTTGGATTAATGCATGTGAATGGAAAATCTTATGCTAAAGCGCTGCATGTTGTCGTAGGCTCACGGTTACGACCGTTTGAGGTAGTGTGCACGTAAATGTTATACAAAATCGGACACATGCAAAACTGCCAGTTTTCGGGTAAAACTGGACAATTTTCTAAAAAGGTAATTTTGAGGCCCTTAGAGGCCGAATTTGAGAAAAGTTAAAACTATAAAGTTGTAGGAAATGGAAAATTCTAGGGGAAAACGTGCACAGTTTTTAAAAATAAGGCCCCAAAGGCCTCTGTTTTTGTGAAAACCCGAGCCCTGGTCTACCAGACCCTGTGCACGGCCAGCCGGTTTCAACCAGAGATATGAACAAGTTAAATGCAGAATTAGGTTTTAAGTAAAACACAAAAGTTGTAGGGTCTTTCGAGATCTACAACTTTGATGAAGAAACTTTTACTAATTCTAAACAGATTTTGAAGTAAAACCTGATTTCCAAAACTGTGCAGGAAACGAGAAATTCCTGCACAGGATTTTCAGAAAACAGTGTAAAAGCAGGAAATTCCTGCACATACACTGATAACCGAAATTAAGAAACT
Organism: Ficus hirta; assembly: GCA_038430175.1. Classification (NCBI taxonomy): domain Eukaryota; kingdom Viridiplantae; phylum Streptophyta; class Magnoliopsida; order Rosales; family Moraceae; genus Ficus; species Ficus hirta. Next base: position 16,235,035 of record CM076585.1, on the reverse strand, counting down.
GTTTTTAAAGGATTGATTTCAAAGTTTGACAGTTTTTAACTTTCTTTGCTTAAAAGTTACGGTGTTATGAAAATACGGTTTTTATAAATATTTGTAAAGAAAACTTGACAAAGGTTTGTCAAGAAAGAGCAAATAAATAAATAATTGGGCCGTACCCTATGGTTACCAATAGTAACCTAATGGGGTAATACATTGTAATTAGTTGGGCCTTAGTAAGAGTAGTAACCTAATACTATTCAAGTATGATTGGGCTTAGTACCCAAGGTTACCCTAAGTAAACTAACAATGTATTGTTTAAATATGTTGGGCCATGTGCCCTAGGGCTACCGCAAGTAACCGATCGAGTGATCATAAGAAGATATAGGGGACATATAACTAGGGCTACTCATAGATGTTGGTTAGAATACCAACATTTAATAATTATAATTTATGGTAAGATAGAATGTGTATGACTCTTACCTTATACCCTGTTTGGAAACAGGAGTATGAACTGTTGTCGTGCCATGTTTGGACGATAGACCAAGAACATAGGATGACAAGTAAGTACAAACCTCACCTGCAGTATGGAAAATAGTAAACTATTTTAAAGTATATGACATGTTTTCATGTATGCCATGTTATGTCAAGTCATGTTATGCCATGTTATGCTATGTTAAGTCATGTTAAGCCATGGTATGCCAAATTATGTCAAGATATGCCATGTTATACCATGAATGCCATGTGTATGTATATGTTATGTTATATGTTAGATATAGTGACATCATGAGGCATGTTCACTAATATTAAACTATAAGGTAAGAACATATATTAAGTCATAAGATAAGACAAGCAAGGTGTCGTACCAACCTCCCGCCAGATCATGGAAGATACATGTTTCAAGTTCAAGTTTATGATTATCAACCTCCCGTTGATGCGGGAGGGTATAATCAACCTTCCGCCAGATCGTGAAGGGTTATGTTTATGATTCCCAGAATTGTTAGGGACCTTGCAAACCTTAACTTTCTGTGGATTGCGTGCATTTGGTACGTATACAAGGGGCCCACATGTTAAGTAAAATAATAAGTTCATAATAAGTTCATAATGGAGCATAAGACATTCAAAATCGATCACAAATGGATCATGCATAAGTTTTATGATGTTTGTTATGTTTTTTTTTTGTGAGATTATGTTTGTACTTGCTGGGCGAAAGCTCATCAGTATATTCCATACTGTAGGTAAGATGCTTGCAGCTTTACTTGCTGGGCCATGGAGATGATGAGGCAAGTGAAGGGCGGTGTGGGATATCACTACGCAAGATTTTCCGCAAACTCTTTAAATTATAAACTAATACATGTATGATTAAGTACTATGTACCATGTTACGTATGTGATGTTTCAAAAGTCCGATTTAAAAGGTTATGTGTGACCTTTTAATCGGGTTAACAAGTAATGGGTAGGCATGATGAAGTTTACCTATATGGATAAGTTTATTTTAAGTTACGAAGAAAAAAAATTTTATTCTAAAATTTTCTGAATGTTCAAGTATTAGAAACTAACAAGTATGTTAAGCAAGTATAGTAACGGCCCACGTTTACGTAGTCGGCCCTACGTAGACGGTTTGAGGCGTTACAGTATGGATATAAAATAAGGTATGATTATGAAAATATTATGAAACGCTCTGCATATTTGACGTAGGCTCACGGTTTTAACCGTTTGAGGTAGTGTGCGCGTAATTTTTCGTAAGAACTCACCTAAATGAAAACTGCTATTTTCGGATTTAACTGGATAGTTTTTTGGGAACAGGATTTTGAGGCACTTGAAGGCCGAATTTGGAAAAATTCAAAACTGGAAAGTTGTAGCAAATGGAAAATTCTAGGGGGCCACGTAAGCCGTTTTTAAAAATAAGACTCTAAAGGCCTCCGTTTATATAAAAACCCAAGACCAATTTATGTAGTTAGTGATTATGGTCAAACATTTTCAAAGGAAGAAACAAGCAAGTTAAACGCAGATTCAGGGTTTTGACTAAAACAAAAGTTATAGATTTTAATGAAACCTACAACTTTCATGAAGGAAATTTTGTCAAATTCAAAACAGATTCTTAAAGAAAAATTGAATTTTCCAAAACTGTGCAGGTTACGGGAAATTCTTGCACAGGATTTTCAAAACAGTGTAGAAACAGGCAATTCTTGCACATGTTCTAACATACAAGTTATTGGACTAAATTATTTAGAAACAAATGTTATATGTTGGGTTTTGGATCCAAGGTTACTTATAGTAACCAAATAAGATACCAAAGTAATATAAGCTTGTAACTAGGGTTTTATGGATGTTGGTTGAATACTAACATTTAATGATATGATTCGTAGCAAGATAGGAATATTCTTATCTTATGATTTTTCTGGAAACAGGAAGGTAACCTGTTACTGTAATTTGGCGGAACACAGGATTCAGGACTTAGCATAACTGGTAAGTACAACTCCACCTACAGCATAAGTGAAAAATGTTTTTACTGCTTGTAGATTTTCAAGCTCATGCATACATGTTGAAGTGCATATGATTTATGCTTTATTATTGTGACATCATAATACATGCTCACTAATGATAAATTATTTGATAAGAGTAAGAACCCATTTTCAAGTAAGAAACTATTTACGAGTATGTAATGTTTTTCAAGTATAAAATAGCTTTCAAATATGTTTTAAAGTAAGAACAAGATTTCAAGTATGATGACAAGTAAGTTTTCTCGTGTCGTACCGACCTGCACTAGGACGGGTTTGGTTCATGGTTTGAGTTGGATAGGGCTGGCCGCCCCAACCACACCATGACTGCGCATCATGGTACGTACACTTATGTTGTGTAAGGGCCCAAAAATTATGTTAAGATAAGAAAACATAATGAAAGCATAAGTAATTCATGCATTATGTTATATGAAGTATTTTGCGGATTAATAGTTGTACTTGTTGAGCGAAAGCTCATAACTTATGTTTATGCTGTAGGTAAGCAATCTATAAGCAATATGTGATACAAGGCAGTGGAGCATGGCAGTGCGAAACTATGAAACTATGGGCTGGGAGCTGCTACGCGTTTTGTTATATAATATTGTTATTTACTTAAATATGTTGTATTTAAGTTTAATACTTCAGTACTGAAGTAAGTAAGGAAGTAAGTAAGGAAGTAAGTAAGTATATGTAAATATATGTAAGTATATACTGAGACAGATTTCAGTTTCAAGTATTTTTTTAAAAAAATTTAGTCCCTATTTCTGCATGATAAGTTATGAAGTAAGTATAGTAACGGCCTACGTAAGGTGGATTGTTACAGAGTTGGTATCAGAGCAAGAGTTCATGCCTTCCAGTTTCACAGTATGCCTGCCAGCGCCACAGTCATTGTAAGTTAAGAATACTTTGTGAATGTATATTTATTATGTATAATCGTATGATATAGATCCAAGGGTCATGGATGAAGATTGTGCTGTTGCCTATGCGTTTCATGGGATGCTACCTCTAATTTTTGACAGAACTAGACGAACTGTATCATTGGCAGCTTGGCTTCATGATATGGAATCAATATTCTAGATTTGTTACATTGTGGCACATCTCCAAGTCCCGCTAGCCAGCCGATGTCTAGCGATGGATGCTCAATTTTGGTGGAGGACTATAGGAGAGCCGTCAATTCCAGGAGGATCGTGGAAAGATTTTCGTGCTTTAATTATTGCACGTTACGGCCCTTTACCGAATGAGGATGCCGCCATGCCCTACCGCGATCCAGAGATCTACAACGATATGAATTTTGGACGATATCTTAGTTATGTTACTAATTGGCATGCTTATCCTAATGAATCCATGGGCCATTATTGCAGAAGATTTCAGGAGGCCATATTGCCTCACATTCCAGATTTAAGTAGCCCAGAGATGCAGGCATTGCAACTGCTTAGGGATAGATAACCTCCTGAAGTCAAGGAATTTGTTCAGGTACCAATGGTAGGGATGACATTGGAATATATGATAAATGATATTATGGAGGCCAAGTTAACAGCCCATATGATTCAGGCAGATGCCCTAATGGATGACCATAGATAAGTGCCAGTTGACGATGTCGGTATAGAGGAACCACCCTTTCAGTGGGGTCCGGCATTACCAGAGGACCATATTCCGGCAATGCCACTTCAAGAGATTCCTCCGCAGGAGGCTGAGGTTGATGCAGATGCTGACAATATGGATCCTGAAGATTCTTCGAACAACCTAGAGCCCCCTGAGGATCCTCCCATAATCAACATGGAAAGTGATGATGAGGAAGAAGAATGGGAAGAACAGGAAGGAGGCATTAAGGAAGATATGGAGGATGACCCGGAGGAGATTCTTTTCGGTGATGAGGATTGGGACGTATTTTTCGATATAACAACAGAATAGATAGCTTAGATATAGGACTATACATGTGTAAGATAGTAAAGTGGTAGCCACTTCCATCTTAGTTTTGACCATGTATGTATAGCAAGTATAAGGTATATGAAATATGTATATAATAGTACCAAAATGATGTACTTTTGTATGTTCTACAAAAGGAAAAAGTTTAAGTATTAATGTATATGATAAAGTTATGATGTTATGATTAAGTATTAGTTATGAAAAGTTTATTAAAAATTCATGATAAAGAAATGATACGATATGATAAGATCACAATAGATCTCTACTATGATGTTTTATGACATGATACGATGATGTTATGATACGATATGATAAGTTAAGATGATATTATGATATGATATTATGATATGATAATTAAGTATTGTTTATGATAAGTTTATGATAAGTTAAGATATGGTATGATATGATAAGATATGAATGAACGGAGAGATATTTGAGGCATAACAATATCTTTCTTGTGACTAAATAGAATTAGAAGATGTCACGTCCGCGTACACGAGCAAACCCAATTCCGCAAGACCGGATCTTTCAAATATAGTAGCTACTTTGCAATGGCAATTGTGAGAACAGCAGCAGGAAACAAATCAGCTCCGTGAACAGATGGCTCATTTGAACCAGATACCCCACACTAACGAAGTTCCACCTCAAGATAACCTCGTACCCTCAGTAGTGCCTCAGGTACCGGAGGTTCATCAAGGAGTTCCGCTAGTGTAATAACCCGAAATTTTGATGACTTGAGATTTCATTAGATATAAGAAGAATCTAAGTCTGAATCATGTATGTAGATATGAAGCTCATGATCAAAGTTGAATATTAGTATATGTTTGAGTTCTCGTTTAATTAGCTACGAGACTTAATAATAAGTTATTATGTTAAGCATGAGACCTTTTGATAAAAGAGTTAGAATAAAGATTTATGATTTTATTCCGGTCAAAGTTTGACCAGGTTGACCTCAGGTTTGACTAAGACGGTGTTGCACTGTATTAAGCAGTATAGGAATTATACTGTGAAAAACCGTCATTACGGATGAAGAAGTAAGAATAAGGTATGGGATTGCTCTAGAATAATCAGGAATAATATTTGGAGCAATGAGGACTTAATAGTATTGAGTCTTAAGAAAAATTTATACGTAGCCCAGTTAAGTGCATATGAATTCTGGACTGTAGTCCAGTATGACAGTACTGTTTTTAGTGAAAAAAAGTATTGATATTATCTGAGTTAGTAAAGAAATGGATTGCATATTATATTAAGGGATTTTTGGAATCAAGTGGATAATTGTGCATGAATTAGAAGCCAAGTGGCTCCACCATAGCCAGCCACCTCACAGGGACTAAAGTGTAAATATTTTATCCTTAGGGGCTAAAGTGTAATTTTAGGAAATGTGATGTAAGCAAGATGATGTAAGCAAGGTGATGTAAGCAAGTAACTTGGGCTCCAAGGCAAGCTAATGGCCGGCCACCTCATAAGGACCAATGGGCAAATATTTTTCTCTTAAGGGTTATTATGCAATTTTTGGTTTAAAAATAAATCCAAAAATTAAATTATTTATCACCTATAAATAGGTGATGTGGGGGCTTATTTTGTTCACAAAAATGAGAAAACACCCCAAAACTATGCTAAAATCTCACCTCACTCTCTCCCCCTTAGAAAGCCGAAACCAAATAGGGAATTCGGATTTGGTAGAAAGCAAGGAGGAAAGTTTGGATCCAAAACCTAGAACCAACTCCAAGTTGAGTAAGGTAATCCTCCTTGGTTCCCTAAGCTTTTCAATTTAAGCTTTAATTGGAAATTTAAGTGTATTTCCAAAGTTGGTTTGTAAGAGCATAAGCTCATTTTATTTCTTATGCCCTAGTTTATAATTTTAGATTTGTGCTTGATTAGGTATTAGGTGGTTTTGATTTATGATGTTATGCATGATTTTGTTGATATGGTTGCATGATCTTAGGGTTTGCATGTATATTTTTATGATGTTAGTTGTATGTCCCCATGTGCGTAAGAAGTTGTATGGATATGCAAACCAAATTACAAAGCTCAGTGCAAGAACACCACAAGGGTTATATGTGTATGCAAGGATGTATGTCGATGGGAATTTATGTTAGAAAGCACTACATGTTTGCCGTAGGCTCACGGTTGTGACCGTTTGAGGTAGTGTGCGCGTAGAAAGTTCGTAAAAACGGATTTAAGGAAAAACTGCCAGTTTCGGGTAAAACTGGATAGTTTACTGGAAAGGTGATTTTGAGGCCTTTAGAGGCCGAATTTGGAATAACTTAAAACATGAAAGTTGATGTGAACCTCGTCGATGCGACGACGACACCCAACAACAAACGTGGATTGAAAACCCCAAGACCTTCAAGACGCAAGCTTGTTTGAACCTTGACCCGTTATCTAGCGAGATAAGAACCAAGACTTCGGATATTGACAAACGCCACACCAAGACTCTCAAGAATGTCTCAAGAACCTAGATGATAAGTTTGGCTGTTGAACGCCACAAGAATGACTTGATAAGTTCAAAAGGCTTTTCAAGAATGCAAGAAAACACACTCCCTTTTTTCTGAATTCTGCCAAAAATCCTTTAAGCTTCCAAAGCAGGCCTTTTTATAGGCTGTGGAATACAAATTGTTTTTCCTAAATTATTTTCTAATAAATTCGGATTTAAGTCCAAAAGGAAAAAACAAATAAGGAAAACTGACCTACTCTTCCTATTTCATGCCTAAAACTAAAAAGGAAACATTAAGTATTTAATTTGGCTTTATTATCAGCCATTACACCAAAAGAATCACTCCTAAATAAAGAAAGTTAAAATTCAGACCTAACACACTAGAAAGGAAAGTAGCCATGCTGAAATTAAGCTTGTTTTTTACCAGACTCTTCTAGAACTCCAATCATGGTAATGCTTCTCTGATGATAACGTGGTCCACACTCAATGGGCCTCCACGAATTTACTTGAGCACAAACTTCTTGAATCAGCCCATTCAATGCTTCTTTAAATCGCTTGGACCTAAGTCTCGTAATTGGCCCCATTGGCAAGCTTAATGGATCACGTGGGTGCTGCCCTTGAGTCCTTCCAAGCCCACCGGTTAGTTCCCCGTCATGTATGCTTGTATGTGTAGCCTCATTCGCATCATTCTCTCCGTCTTGAAGAGGATTTGCCCTCAAATCGTCACCTATATCAAAAGGAGATAAATCAGAAACATTAAAACTCGCACTAACACCATACTCACCTGGTAATTCAAGTTTGTAGGCATTGTCATTGATGCGTTCCAACACTTGAAACGGTCCATCACCCCTCGGAAGTAGTTTTGAACGTCTCTGCTCGGGAAATCTGTCCTTCCTCATATGCAACCAAACCCAATCCCCCGGTTCAAAAACAACCTTCTTGCGTCCCTTATTGGCTTGCTTGACATATTGTTCCGTTCGCCGTTCTATGTGTTGCTTTGCTTTCTCATGAATCTGCTTAACAAAATCTGCTTTCTTCTTGCCATCTAAGTTAACACGTTCACTCAAAGGTAAAGGAGTTAAATCCAGAGGAGTCAAAGGATTAAATCCATAAACAATCTCGAACGGAGAAAACTTAGTTGCAGAATGGACACACCGATTATAAGCAAATTCAACATGCGGCAAACAATCTTCCCACGTTTTCAAATTCTTTTGTATAATAGCACGCAATAATGCTGACAAAGTCCTATTCACTACTTCAGTTTGTCCATCAGTTTGGGGGTGACTAGTAGTGGAAAACAAAAGCTTAGTCCCCAACTTCCCCCACAAAGTCTTCCAAAATTAACTTAAGAACTTTGCATCCCGATCGGAAACGACAGTCCTAGGCATGCCATGTAACCTAACAATCTCTTTGAAAAACAAATCGGCTATATGTGACGCATCATCGGTCTTATGGCATGCAATAAAGTGTGCCATCTTAGAGAATCTATCGACAACCACAAAAACTGAGTCTCTCCCCCTCTTAGTCCTAGGTAACCCCAAAACAAAATCCATTGAAATATCGACCCAAGGTTCACTAGGAATAGGAAGTGGTGTGTACAACCCATGTGGTTGCAGCCTAGACTTAGCTTGCCTACAGGTAACGCATCTCGCACAGATCCTTTCCACATCACGTTTCATATGCGGCCAAAAGAAATGTTCATGCAACACACCTAAAGTCTTAGCTATCCCAAAGTGTCCCATCAAACCACCCCCATGAGCTTCCCGAACAAGTAATTCACGCAAAGATGAATGTGGAACACACAATTTATTTTCTCGAAACAGGAACCCATCATGCAAATAGAACTTCCCACATGCCCCCTCAATGCAATTTTTAAACAGATCACCGAAATCAGAGTCCGTTGCGTACAAGTCCTTAATGTACTCAAATCCAAGCAATTTAGCATCAAGAGTTGAAAGTAAAGCGTACCTGCGAGATAGTGCATCGGCAACGACGTTCTCCTTACCTTGCTTGTATTTTATCACATAAGGAAATGTCTCGATGAACTCCACCCATTTGGCATGGCGACGGCTCAACTTGTGCTGCCCCCTTAAATGCTTCAAAGATTCATGATCCGTATGAATCACAAACTCTTTCGGCCAAAGGTAGTGTTGCCAACTCTCCAAAGTTCGAACCAGCGCATACAATTCTTTGTTGTAAGTGGGATAGTTTAGGGCTGCCCCACTCAATTTCTCACTAAAGTATGCAACCGGCCTTCCCTCTTGCATCAATACGCCTCCAATACCTATACCTGAAGCATCACACTCAATCTCAAACGTTTTAGCAAAGTTAGGTAGAACAAGTAAAGGTGCATTAGTCAATTTTTCCTTGATGAGCTTGAATGCCTTCTCTTGCCCCTCTCCCCACTTAAATGGAACGTTCTTCTTGATGACTTTGGTCAAGGGAGCGGCGATGCTACTGAAATCTCGAACAAATCGCCGGTAAAAACTAGCCAATCCATGAAAGCTTCTTACCTGGTTCACTGAAGTAGGTGTTGGCCAATCCTGAATTGCCTTCACCTTTTCCTCGTCCACCTCGATTCCTTTAGCACTTACAACAAATCCAAGAAACACAAGTTTATCCGTGCAAAAGGTACATTTCTTGAGATTAGCAAATAACCTTTCAGCCCTTAAAACATCCAAAACGAGCCTTAAGTGTTCAACATGATCGCTCAGATTTTTTCTATAAATCAGGATATCATCAAAGTAGACAACTACAAATTTGCCAATGAAAGCACGCAAAACATGGTTCATCAGTCTCATGAAGGTGCTTGGTGCATTAGTTAATCCAAAAGGCATAACTAACCATTCATACAAACCATATTTTGTTTTGAATGCAATTTTCCACTCATCTCCTTCTTTCATCCTAATTTGGTGATATCCACTTCTAAGATCGATTTTAGAAAATACACAAGACCCATGCAATTCGTCAAGCATATCATCTAATCGAGGAATGGGGTGTCGATACTTTACCGTAATGTTGTTGATGGCTCGGCAATCAACACACATCCTCCATGTCCCATCCTTCTTTGGCACTAGTATAACCGGAACCGCACAAGGACTCATGCTCTCCCTAACATATCCCTTTTCCATCAACTCGTGGACTTGCCGTTGAAGTTCCTTCGTTTCCTCTGGATTACTTCGATAGGCTGGTCGATTTGGAATTGTCGCACCGGGTATGAAATCAATTTGATGTTCAATTCCTCGAATTGGTGGTAAACCGGACGGCAACTCCTCGGGAAAGATGTCATCAAAATCCTGCAAAAGAGATTCAACATTGCTCGGCAATGAACCGGCGAGATCATTAGTACACAAAAGGCCTCCTTGTACATGAGTACTATAAGGGGCTGATGTGAAAGTAACGCTTTCTTGATCTCACTTTTTGTTGCAATGAAATTGTATTTTTGTTCTCCTACACTCAACAAGGCTGTAAGTCTCTCCTTTTCCCTCTTACTCTCTTTTTCGTATTTGGCTTTCTCTTTTTCTCTCTTTACTTTTTCTTTCTTCTCAATCTCGGCCTCTCTCTCTTTTTCTGCTCTCTTTTCACTCGCTCTTTGCATCTTCAGTTGGTCTTCAAGAACTTGTTGTGGAGTTAATGGAACAAGTGATATGGGCTGTTTTTTGATGATGAAGGAGTACCTATTGGTGAATCCATCATGTGTGACTCGCCGATCGTACTGCCAAGGTCGGCCTAATAGGATATGACATGCGTGCATAGGTACCACATCGCAAAGCACTTCATCTTCATACTTGCCAATGGAAAACGCCACCATCACTTGTCTCGTTACCTTGACTTCCCCGCAATTATTTAACCACTGCAGCCGGTACGGTCGTGGATGCTTCAAGGTACGTAACGCCAATTTCTCCACTAACTCAGTGCTAGCCACGTTGGTGCAACTTCCTCCATCAATAATAAGGCTGCAAACTTTGTTATTCACAAAACACCGAGTATGGAACAAATTCTCTCGCTGGTTGTTTTCTTCCTCTTTAAGCTGTGCGCTAAGAGCTCGTCTTGCCACTAATGACTCTCCTTCCACCGCAAACTGCCCTTCATAAGCGTCCTCAAGAGGTGGCATTTCATCGACTTCGTCTTCTTGTTCATCTTCCGTCTCAATCTCTCCTTGAGCATTTATCACCATCAACCTTTTATTCGGGCACTCGCTAGCTATGTGGCCCCTGCCTTGACACTTGAAACACTTAATGTCACGGTTTCTAGAAGTAGAGGGATCGGTTCTACCTTTAGAAATCTGGTTGGTGTTTTCAGACTTCGGCTCGGATTTATACTTGGGAGTTGAAGATGTTTGAGACTTGTCTTCCTTCCTTGCGGTACTCGGTCTCCAAGGGTTGGAACTCGAGTTATGGCCTGCACGCATACCACCCCCTCTCTTAAGTTGCTGCTCCACTTTGACGGCCATGTGCACCATGTCTTCTAACTCCACGTAGTGATGCATCTCAACCCGATCATGGATCTCTCGGTTTAGTCCCATTAGAAACCTAGCCATTGTAGCCTCTCGATCTTCCTCTACATTAGCTCGGATCATGACAACCTCCATCTCCTTATAATAATCCTCTACGCTCTGACTCCCTTGCCTAAGGCCTTGCAACTTCTTATACAACTCCCTGTAGTAATGAGCTGGAACGAACCGCTTTCTCATCACCGTTTTCATCTCCTCCCACGTTTCTATCGGTCGTTCTCCATTCCGTCTCCTTTTTAAAACAAGTTGATCCCACCAAGTAATAGCATAATCACAAAATTCAACCACGGCTAATTTTACCTTCTTGGTGTCTGAGTAGTTGTGGCAGTCAAACACAAACTCCATTTTCTTTTCCCACTCAAGGTATGTTTCGGGATCAGATTTTCCTTGGAAAGATGGAATCTTCATCTTAATATTACCCAAGTGGTTGTCTACCCGATTCCTAGCTTCTCTAAACCCATAACCACGCCCAAACCTTCCCCGGTTCATTGGTGGCTCTTCTAAATCCTCCATCTCCTCTTCATCTTCAATATCCGCCCATTGCACCCCTTGTTGCACTCGCTTATATGGTTGTCTAACAGGAGCGTTTCGCGGCTGCCCCCGAGTTGACTCTTCTTCCAACCTATCCATTCTCTCATGAATTTGTTCTAATTCAGTCCTCATCATCCGTCTCATCTCCCCTAACAATGCCTGTACTTGTAGGTTCGGAATTGTTGGTTGTTGTGCCTCTTCGACTGAGTTTTCTTCTTGGTTGCGAGACATTTTTCGAATCTGCAAAATAAGGTTAGGGATCCTCCCGAACACTCCCTCACGTGTTTCACTCAAGAAAGATTCACTCAATCTCGTGTTTGTCACTCGATTGGCTTTTACCCTCTTATGTGCTCACCACTCTTGCCTCTTTCCACTCGTTGTGCCTTCTTTGATTCTTAATTAGACTCAAGAACAATCAGTATTCAAGCAGCAATTCTATGTAAGAAGCAACCAAACGAACCACAAGATTCAATAATCAATTCCCAAGAAACTGGTGCAAGCAATAAAATGGTAACGAAGGTTCTAAAGTAAAATATGCTAGGTCAAAATCACAACAAAATACGGCAATGAATCTGATATCATCTGCTCCTTCTTTTGATAATAGGGATTTTTTTTTTTTTATTACAGATTCCTTTCTGTTTTCTTTTCGTTTTTTTTTTTTTGACGTTTTTTTTTTTTTTTTTTTTTTTTTTTTTTTTTTTTTGAACACCTTGTCAAACCCTAATTTTTGGAAATTTCTAACAGCAACTTTTTTTTTTTTTTTTTTTTTTAAATCCGAACAATAGAAAAAAAAAAAAAACAACAGTAGAGCAATCAAAGGATAATTCAAACTTGCCTTGGAACCTAGGGCTCTGATACCAACTGATGTGAACCTCGTCGATGCGACGACGACACCCAACAACAAACGTGGATTGAAAACCCCAAGACCTTCAAGACGCAAGCTTGTTTGAACCTTGACCCGTTATCTAGCGAGATAAGAACCAAGACTTCGGATATTGACAAACGCCACACCAAGACTCTCAAGAACGTCTCAAGAACCTAGATGATAAGTTTGGCTGTTGAACGCCACAAGAATGACTTGATAAGTTCAAAAGGCTTTTCAAGAATGCAAGAAAACACACTCCCTTTTTTCTGAATTCTGCCAAAACTCCTTTAAGCTTCCAAAGCAGGCCTTTTTATAGGCTGTGGAATACAAATTGTTTTTCCTAAACTATTTTCTAATAAATTCGGATTTAAGTCCAAAAGGAAAAAACAAATAAGGAAAACTGACCTACTCTTCCTATTTCATGCCTAAAACTAAAAAGGAAACATTAAGTATTTAATTTGGCTATATTATCAGCCATTACACCAAAAGAATCACTCCTAAATAAAGAAAGTTAAAATTCAGACCTAACACACTAGAAAGGAAAGTAGCCATGCTGAAATTAAGCTTGTTTTTTACCAGACTCTTCTAGAACTCCAATCATGGTAATGCTTCTCTGATGATAACGTGGTCCACACTCAATGGGCCTCCACGAATTTACTTGAGCACAAACTTCTTGAATCAGCCCATTCAATGCTTCTTTAAATCGCTTGGACCTAAGTCTCGTAATTGGCCCCATTGGCAAGCTTAATGGATCACGTGGGTGCTGCCCTTGAGTCCTTCCAAGCCCACCGGTTAGTTCCCCGTCATGTATGCTTGTATGTGTAGCCTCATTCGCATAAGTTGTAGAGAAGGGAAATTCATAGGGGATAACATGAACAGTTTTCAAAAATAAGGCTTCAATGGCCTTTGTTTTTACAAAAATCCGAACCTAGTCATGCCCAGACTTCATGCACGGCCAGGCAGGTTCAACAAGGGAAATGAGTAGGTTGGAGACCGAACTGGGTTTTGAGTTAAACACAAAAGTTGTAGGATTTTTCAAGTTCTAAAATTTTTGTGAAGAAAACTTTTTCAGATTCAATACAGATTTTAAAATAAAATTGGATTCCAAAAACTGTGCAGGAAACAGGAAATTCCTGCACAGGATTTTCAAAACACAGTGCAGGAAAAAGGAAATTTCTGCACAAACACTGATAATTGGTAGTATGAAACTATTCCAAAGATAGCTTCCAACACTTAACAATGTTTACTATCCCTACTCAAAGAGTTACAATTTTGGTAAAAAAAAAAAAAGATTTAGTATTGAACAAGGATTTTTGTACACAAAGAAAAATAAGTATATGGACCACAAGTTGTCTTAATAACTTGGTAACAGAATGATGACCAATGGTAACCGGGTAGGACACCTAAGTTACTAGATTGGGCCCAGGGCCCAGAGCCCAAGGTTACCTATAGTGGCCCGATAGGATATAACTTAGGAATTTGGGCTTTAGAAACCCAAAAAGATTGACCCAAGTTTGACTTAGGCTCACACCAAGGGTTACCCAATGTAACCTAACAAGATACTAAGTATGTCAGTTGGGCCTAAAACCCTAGGGTTACATTTAGTAACCTAGTAAGTTGTCATTGGCATGTGTGGGGGACACATAACTAAGATTTCTCAGGGATGTTGGTTAGGTTACCAACATTTTATGATTATGATTTATAGGATCCTTACCCTATATTTTTTTAAATAACAGGAAGTAACCTGTTGTTGCGACCTGATTTGGAGCAACAAAACCTAAGACATAGTATACCAGGTAAGTACAAACCTCACCTACAGTATAGAAAATAGTAAACTATTTTCAAGTATATGACATGTTTTCATGTATGTCATGTTATGTCAAGTCATGTTATGCCATATTAAGTCATATTATGTCAAGTCATGTTATACCATGTTAAGTCATGTTATGCCATGTTATGCTATGTTAAGTCATGTTAAGCCATGATATGCCAAGCTATGCCATAATGTATGATTATGCCATGTTGTAATAAATAAACATGCCACAAGTTATTTTATGCTATTCATCTTTAAGTCAAGCCATGTCTATGTATCACATGCATCATTACTAATAAGATCACATGTAAAGAATCTTAGTTTTGGTAAAGTAACAAGACTAAGACTAAACTAAGACAAGTAAAGTGTCGTACCAACCTCCCGCCAGATCGTGGAGGATTATACAAGTTTCAAGATACTAAGACCTTCCGCCAGATCGTGAAGGTTTACATGATTCCCAGAATTGTTAAGGACCTTGCAAACCCTAACTTTCTGTGGATTGCGCACATTTGGTACGTATACAAGGGGCCCACATGTTAAGCAAGATAATAAGTTCAAGTCCATAATTGATCATAAAAGATCCATAATTGATCATAATTGGTTCATGCATAAGTTGCACGATGTTTGTTATGTTTTTTTAAGATTATGTTTGTACTTGCTGGGCGAAAGCTCATCAGTATATTTCATACTGTAGGTAAGATGCCTACAACTTTACTTGTGGGCCATGGAGACAATGCAGCAAGTGAAGGGTGGTGTGGGATACCACTACGCAGATTTTCCACAAACTTTTTAAATTATGAACTAACACATGTATGATGTATGATTTAAAAAAAATATATATACCATGTTACGTATGTAAGGTTTCAAAAGTCTAGTTTAAAAGGTTATGTGTGACCTTTTAATCGGCTTAACAAGTAATGGGTAGGCATGGTGAAGTTTACCTATATAGATAAGTTTAATTAAGTTATGAAGAAAAAAAAAATTTATTCTGTAATTTTCTAAAAGTTCAAGTATTAGAAACTAAGAAGTAAGATAAGTAAGTAAAGTAACGGCCCACGTTTACGTAGTTGGCCCTACGTAGAATTTAGGGTGTTACAGCTAGCACCCGCTGGGATACAAGCAAATCCACCCTTAGTTAGGGAGGATCTGTTGTACAAACAATTTAGGCGGATGAAGGCACCTGAGTTTGAGGGACCCACGGACCCGATTGAAGCTGATAATTGGTTAATTGACATCCAAGTGATCTTGGATTTTATGGACTCACAGAGCAGGAGAAGGTTCTTTGTGCTTCCTTTGCACTCAAGAAGGATGCACGACATTGGTGGATGACAGTCCAAATACGCAGAGATGTCGCGAATATGAGTTGGCAAGATTTTGTAGTTGAATTTAGAACGATGTACTACAACAGGGAAATTCTTGCAGCTCAATAAGATGAGTTTAATAGTCTAAAGCAGGGGTCGATGTCGGTACTAGATGCTGTCAAGAAGTTTAAACAGCTAGCCCGTTTATGTCCGGAACTTGTACCGAACGAAACAGAGAAAGTAAGGAGAATGATGAAGATGTTTCGGATGGATATTGCTAAGCAAGTTAGTACCAGAAGTAGCCCTCCAACTCTTGTAGCTGATTGTATAAGTCGGGCTATGAGAGCAGAGTACTGGATTAACCAGGACAAGGAGGCGAGGGCTCAGATATTTAAAGCTAGGAAAGAAGAAAGAATGGTAGTGAAACCGTCACAGCCCAGACAGAACCAGGAATTATACTCAAAGGGCCAGACCAGTAATTCTGGATAGAATTCCAGACAGTTTGGAAAGAACAAAAGGAAAGGGAATGCTACTGGCCAAGGGCAACCGAGAAACTACCCTAAAAAGAGGAGTAATCGTGGGAACGAGGGTAATAATAATGACTATCCAGTGTGCGCACAATATGGAAAGAAGCACCTGGGAGTGTGTAGATTGGGGACGAACACCTGCTACCTTTGTGGCAAGGAAGGTCATTATGCGAGAAATTGCACCTCTAACAGCCAGAATCAGAACCCTCCGTACCCGAATAGAAATGCAAGCCGACAGCTGCATGCGGTGCAAGCAAAGATTGAAGGTCCTCCGATTACACAAGGAAGACTATAGGCTCCTGAACCCCAAGTCAGGATTTATGCCTACACAAAGGGGGATGCTGAAGCTGGAACCTCTCATGTGGTAACAGGTCAGATTTCTATTGGCATATATGATGCAATTGCCTTATTTGATTCTGGTGCCACCCATTCATTTGTATCAATGGGGTTTGACCATAAATTAGAAAGGTGTCTAGATAACCTAGAACAACCCTTCCGAACCTCCTTCCGTCAGGGGAAATTTTGTTATCAGATTTTTGGATACGAAATGTTCCAGTAGTCATTTGCGGTAGAGAATTATATATAGACTTGATTGCGATTAAGCTTCAAGATTACGATGTTATTCTAGGAATGGACTTTCTAGTTAAGTATAACGCTAAGATTGATTGTCGAAAGCGTTGTGTTATGTTTAGTCCTTCCGGTGAAGAGGAATTCAACTTCCACAGCCAGTCTAAAGGCTCATCAACCCGGCTAATCTCGGCAATGAAGGCTTGAAAAATGTTGGCTAATGGATGTCAAGGATACTTAGCTAACATGGTGGACAAAGAACAAGAAATGGAGTTAAAACCGGAAGATGTTCCCATTATCAGGGAATATATGGATGTCTTTCCAAAAGACTTACCCGGACTTCCGCCAGAGTGGGAAATTTCTTTCGAGATATAATTATTGCCAGGAGCTGCACCAATATCAAAAGCACCTTATGGCACCAGCCGAACTTAGGGAACTCCAAGTACAGTTGCAAGAACTGTTGGACAAAGGATTCATTCGACAAAGCCATTCTCCGTGGGGAGCACCAGTATTATTCGTCAAGAAGAAGGATAGATCGTTGAGGATGTGCATCGACTATCACGAGTTAAATAAGATTACGATTAAGAATAAGTATCCTCTTCCCAGAATTGATGATCTTTTTGATCAACTCAGGGAAGCAATAGTATTCTCGAAGATTGACTTGCGTTCAGGATATCATCAACTCAGAATCAAGGAAGTGGATATCTCTAAGACGGCTTTTCGAACACGCTATGGGCATTATGAGTTTCTTGTCATGCCATTTGGATTGACCAATGCACCAGCTGCTTTTATGGATCTTATGAACCGAGTGTTCAAAGAGTACCTAGATAAGTTCATTATCGTTTTCATCGACGATATTTTGATTTACTCAAAATCTATAAAGGAACATGAGCAGCACCTCAGGATGGTTTTGGAAACGTTAAGGCGGAATCAGCTATATGCCAAGTTCACAAAATGTGAATTTTGAATGGAAAAAGTGCACTTCTTAGGTCACGTAATTTCAAAAGAAGGAATTTCCATTTATCCTGCTAAAGTAGAGGCGGTCAGTGCTTGGCCAGTGCCCAAACACGTTACAAAGATATGGAGCTTTCTTGGTTTGGCTGGATACTATCGACGTTTTGTTGAAGGATTCTCCAAGATTGCAACACCACTAACAGCCCTTACTAAAAAAGGAAGAAAGTTTGAATGGACACAGAAGTGTGAAGAAAACTTTCAAGAGCTCATGAAGAAGCTTACTAGTGTACCGGTATTAATATTTCCTCACGTTGACGCATGAAATTTCGTCATCTATAGTGATGCTTCTAAAACCGGACTAGGAGCTGTCTTAATGCAAAAAGGAAATGTGATCACTTATGCCTCACGTCAATTAAAGAATCATAAACGGAACTATCCGATGTATGATTTGGAGCTCGCAACGGTGGTTTTTGCCTTAAAGATATGGAGACACTACTTCTATAGGAGTAGATGTGAGATTTATACCGATCATCAAAGTCTCAAATACATCTTTACCCAAAAGGAGCTCAATATGAGGCAGCGTAGATGGCTTGAACTCGTGAAGGATTACGATTGTGAAATCCTTTACCACCCTGGAAAAGCGAGCAAAGTAGCAGATGCGTTAAGCAGGAAGTCATCCGGTATGTTTATGTCCCTTAGAACGTTGTCCAAGCCACTTCAAAAGGAAATTTCTGATTTCAATTTGGAGATGATAACTGGGAAATTGGCTGTTCTAACTCTTCAGTCCAATCTTTTGGAATCCATTAAGCTTCATCAAGGAAAGGATTCCTTTCTACTAAAGGCGCAACTTTTTGATGGAAAGAATAAAGAATTTAAGACCTTTGCGAATGGGCTAATTCTTTTCAAAGGAAGGGTTTGTGTTCCTAACTTTGAATTTCTTAAGAAGCAGATCATGTCTGAAGCACATGAAACACCATACTCAGTACATCCCAGAGCTTCTAAGATGTACAAGGACCTCAAAGAAAATTTTTGGTGGCCAAACATGAAGAATGAAATTGCTAATTTTGTGTCAAAATGCCTAACTTGTCAGAAAGTTAAGGCTGAACACCGACAACCTGACGGAGATCTTTAGAAAATCGAGCTTCGAGAGTGGAAATGGAAACAAACTGCTATGGATTTTATAGTTGGTTTACCCAGGACCGCAAGTGGGAATGACATGATTTGGGTGATTGTGGATAGATTAACCAAATCAGCCCACTTCATTGCCATTAAAACTACCTTTTCAGTCGAGAAACTGGCTGAAATTTACATATCCCAGATTGTTAGGTTGCATGGAGTGCCAAAATCCATCATTTCAGATCGGGATGGGTATTTCCCATTTCGATTCTAGAAGAGTGTGCACACGGTTATGGGATCAAAATTGAAATTCAGTATAACTTTTCACCCTCAGACTGATGGACAATCAAAACACACTATCCAAACACTAGAAGATATGTTGAGGTCATGTGTTTTGGATTTCAAAAGAAGCTGGGATCAGAAGCTATCTTTGATCGAATTTTCATATAATAATAATAGTTATCATGCCTTAATTGGTATGGTTCCATTTGAAGCATTATATGGAAGGAAATGTCAATCTCCCATTCATTGGCAAGAAGTCGGACAGAAGCAACTTCAAACTACGGATTTCATCAGAAAAAACTCAGAGGATATTAAAATGATCAAACAAAGACTCGACGTCGCTTTCAGTCGACAGAAAAGTTATGCTGATAAACGTCGAAGGCCTTTAGAATTCTAAGTTGGAGATTCTGTTTTCCTTAAGATTGCTCCTATAAAGGGAATTATGAGGTTCGGTAAGAAGGAAAAAATTAGTCCGAGATACATTGGACCATTTGAAATCTTTGAAAGGATTGGAAAAGTAGCCTACAAGCTTACCTTGCCGCTAGCATTAGCTTCTGTACATGACATATTTTATGTCTCCATGTTGAAAAAGTATGTACCTGATCCTTCCCATGTGTTAAGTCAAGAACCGATTGAAGTGCAAACGGATTTGACGTATGAAGAAAAGCCAATCCGAATTCTGGATCGGGAAGAAAAGGTCCTTAGAAACAAAACCATTCTGATGGTTAAAGTGTTATGGCGGAATCATAACATTGAAGGAGCAACGTGGGAACTTGAAGAAGAAATAAGAAAGAACTATCCCAACTTGCTGTAATTTTCAAGGATGAAAATTTTTAAGGGGGGTAGATTGTAATAACCGACCTTTTTACAAATTTATGATTTCCTTTTTAGGGAATCAAAGTTTGTAATATGTATGTTTATGTGAAATGCTTGATTTGATTTATCAGAGCATTATTGAGTTCTTGTAATGTTTTAAGACTTGATAATAGGTTATTTATATGAATATGAAGCCTTTTGTTGAAAGAGGCGAAATTAGGATTTACGATCCTATGTCGGTCAATGCTTGACCAGAATGACCTAAGGTATAATTAAGACGGTACTACAGTATAATTAGCAGTATAGAAATTATACTGTGAAAAACCATCATTACGTATGAATAAGCAAGAATAATGTAATAACCCGAAATTTTGATGACTTGTGATTTCCTTAGATATGTAATAACCCGAATTTTTGATGACTTGTGATTTCCTTAGATACAAGAAGAATCTAAGTCTAAACCATGTATGTAGATATGAAGCTTATGGTCAGAGTTGAATATCAGTATATATTCGAGTCCTCGGTTTATTAGCTACGAGACTCAGAAATAGTTTGCTTAATCAAGCATGAGGCCTTTTGAGAAAATGACATAATAGGAATTTATGATTTTTATTTTGTTCAAAGTTTGAACATGTTGACCTTAGGTTTGATTAAGACAGTATTGTAGGATAATCAACAGTATGGAAATTATACTGTGGAAAACCGTCATTACGGATGAAGAAGTAAGAATAAGGTATGAGATTGCTCTAGAATAATCAAGCACAATATTTAGAGCAATAAGGACTAAATAGTTTTCAGTCCTAAGAAAATCCTATACGTAGCCCAGTTAAGCGCAAATGAATTCTGGATTATAGCCCAGTTTAGTGAGTTAATAAGAAAATGGACTACATAATTATATTAATGGATTTTTGGAATCAAGTGGATAATTATGCATGAATTGGAGGCTAAGTGGTTCCACCCTAGCCGGTCATCTATAGGGACTAAAGTGCAAATATTTTGTCCTTAGGGGTCAAAGTGTAATTTTCAGAAAAGTAAGTAATGATGATGACATAATGATGCAAGCTTGATGATGTAAGCATAATGATGTCATGATGATGTAAGCTTGATGATGTCATGATGATGTAAGCTTGATGATGTAAGCATGATGATGGCATGATGATGCAAGCATGATGATGTAAGCAAGAGAATTTCCTTGCTCTCCAAGTAAATGGCCGGCCACCTAAGAGGGTAGATGAGCAAATATTTTTGTCCCAAGGACTAATGGGCAAATATTTTTCTCTTAAGAGCTATTATGTAATTTTTGGATTTATAATAAATCCAAAAATTAAATTATTTATCACCTATAAATAGGTGATGGGAGGGCTCATTTTGTTCACAAAAATGAGAAAACACCCCAAAACCATGCCAAAATTTCTTCTCACACTCTCCCCCTAAAAACCGAGCCCTAGAGGAAAAAAAAAAAAAAAGAAAAAAGAGAAAGAACAAGAGAGTGGTCGGATTTTGGTGAAGCACCAAGCAAGTGGCCGAAAATTTTGGAACCCACAAGGCTAAGGGACGCCGGTTGTGGTTGAGAGCAAAAGGAAAAGGAAAAGTGGAATCAAAACCTAGCACAACTTTGTGTTGATCAAGGTAAATTCCCTTTGGTTCCTAAGCTTCTCAATTGAGCTTTGATTTGGAAATTTAAGTGTATTTACAAGCTTGGATGTAAAAGCATAAGCTTACCCTTTTACTTTCCATGCAAGAGCTTAGAGTGCTTGATTAAGGTTTGGTGGTCTCTAATTATGTTTTGATGCATGTTTTTGACGATATGTGTTAGAAATTATGTAGTATGTGTGTATGAATGAATGTATGTTAATGGAAAATTTACGTTATAAACGCTGCATGTTTGTCGTAGGATCACGGTTGCGACCGTTTGAGGTAGTGTGCACGTAAATTTTACGCAAAATCGGACACATGCAAAACTGCCAGTTTTCGGATAAAACTGGACAGTTTTCTGAAAAGGTGATTTTGAGGCCCTTAGAGGCCAAATTTGAGAAAAGTTAAAACTACAAAGTTATAGAAATGGAAAATCTAGGGGACAACATGGACAGCTTTTAAAAATAAGGCTCCAAAGGCCTCTGTTTTTGTGAAAACCCGAGCCTTGGTCTGCCCAGATCCTGTGCACGGCCAGCCGGATTCAACTAGGAATATGAACAAGTTAAAGGCAGAATTAGGTTTTGAGTAAAACCTAAAAGTTGTAGTATTATTCAATGTCTACAACTTTAATGAAGAAATATTTTTCAAATTCTGAACAGATTATTAAGATAAAATTTGATTTTAAAAACTGTGCAGGAAACAGAAAATTCATGCAAAAGACTTTCAGAAAACAGTGCAAAAACAGGAAATTCCTGCATATGCACTGATAACTGAAATTAAGAAACTATTTTCAAAAATTTAAAGCTTGACAGTTTTTAACTGTTTTTGCTTAAAAGTTATGGTTTTATAAAAATACGGTTTTTATAAGAAATATAAAGTTTTATAAAAGATTTTTAAAGAAAACTTGCCAAAGTTTTGTCAAGAAAAGAAGAAAACAAATACTTGGGCCTTACCCTACGGTTACCGATAGTAACCCAATGGGGTAATACTTTGAAAGTAATTGGGCCCTAATAAACTGAATAAGGTATCATTCAAATATGGTTGGGCCTAAAACCCTAGGGTTACATTTAGTAACCCTGTAAGTTGTCATAAGCATGTGTGGGGAACACATAACTAAGATTTTTCAGGGATGTTGGCTAGGTTACCAACATTTTATGATTATGATTTATAGGATCCTTATCCTATGTTCTTTTAAATAGCAGGAAGTAACCTGTTGTTACGACCTGATTTGGAGCAACAAAACCTAAGACATAGCATACCAGGTAAGTACAAACCTCACCTGCAGTATGGAAAATAGTAAACTATTTTCAAGTATATGACATGTTTTCATGTATGCCATGTTATGTCAAGTCATGTTATGCCATGTTATGCTATGTTAAGTCATGTTATGCCATGTTATGATATGTTAAGTCATGGTATGCCAAGATATGTCATGTTATGCCATGATATGCCATATGTATGTATATGTTATGTTATATGTTAGATATAGTGACATCATGAGGCATGTTCACTAATATCAAACCACAAGGTAAGAACATATTTTAAGTCATAAGATAAGACAAGCAAGGTGTCGTACCAACCTCCTGTTGATGCGGGAGGATCATGTATGTTCAAGAAAATTCTCTGACCTTCTGTTGATGCAGAAGTGTTATGTTTTAAGATTCCCAGAATTGTTAAGGACCTTGCAAACCTTAACTATCTGTGGAATGCACGCAATCGGTACGTACACAAGGGGCCCACATGTTAAGCAAGATAATAAGTTCATAATAAGTTCATAATGGAACATAAGACATTCAAAATCGATCACAAATGGATCATGCATAAGTTATATGATGTTTGTTATGTTTTTTTGTGAGATTATGTTTGTACTTGCTAGGCGAAAGCTCATCAGTATATTCCATACTGTAGGTAAAATGCCTGCAGCTTTACTTGGTGGGCCATGGAGACGATGCAGCAAGTGAAGGGCGGTGTGGGATACCACTACGCAGATTTTCCGCAAACACTTTGAATTATGAACTAGTACATGTATTATTAAGTAGTATGTACCATGTTACGTATGTAAGGTTTCAAAAGTCTGGTTTAAAAGGTTATAAGTGTCCTTTTAATCGGCTTAACAAGTAATGGGCAAGCATGGTGAAGTTTACCCATATGGATAAGTTCAATTAAGTTATGAAGAAAAAAAAATTATTCTGTAATTTTCTTCAAGTTCAAGTATTAGAAACTAAGAAGTAAGATAAGTAAGTAAAGTAACGGCCCACGTTTGCGTAGTTGGCCCTACATAGATTTTGGGACGTTACAAGATACAAAGAGAATCTAAGTCTGAACCATTTATATAGATATGAAGCTTATGATCAGAATTGAATATCAGTATATATTTGAGTTCTCGGTTAATTAGCTACGAGACTTAGAAATAGTTTGCTTAATCAAGCATGAGGCCTTTTGAGAAAATGGCATAATAGGAATTTATGATTTTTATTTCGGTCAAAGTTTGACCATGTTGACCTTAGGTTTGACTAAGACGGTATTGCAGGATAATCAACAGTACGGAAATTATACTGTGGAAAACCGTCATTACGGATGAAGAAGTAAGAATAAGGTATGAGATTGCTCTAGAATAATCAGGATTAATATTTGGAGTAGTGAGGACTTAGCAGTTTTGAGTCTTAAGAAAAATTTATACGTAGCCCAGTTAAGCGCAGATAAATTCTGGACCATAGTCCAGTATGACAGTACTGTTTTTAGTGAAAAACAGTATTGATATTATCTGAGTTAATAAGGAAATGGACTGCATAATTATATTAATAGATTTTTGGAATTAAGTGGATAATTATGCATGAATTGGAAGTTAAGTGGTTCCACCCTAGCCGGTCACCCACAGGGACTAAAGTGTAAATATTTTGTTCTTAGGGGTCAAAGTGTAATTTTCAGAAAAATAAGTAATGATGATGTCATAATGATACAAACTTGATGATGTAAGCATGATGATTTCATGATGATGTAAGCATGATGATGTAAGCAAGAGAATTTCCTTGTTCTCCAAGTAAATGGCCGGCCACCTAAGAGGGTAGATGAGCAAATATTTTTGTCCCAAGGACCAATGGGCAAATATTTCTCTCTTAAGGGCTATTATGTAATTTTTGGATTAAAAATAAATCCAAAAATTAAATAATTTATCACCTATAAATAGGTGATAGGGGGGGGGGCTCATTTTGTTCACAAAATGAGAAAACACCCCAAAACCATGCCAAAATTTCTTCTCACACTCTCCCCCTAAAAACCGAGCCCTAGAGAAAAGAAAAAAAAAAAGAGAAAAGAGAAAGAACAAGGGAGTGGTCGGATTTTGGTGAAGCACCAAGCGAGTGGCCGAAAATTTTGGAACCCACAAGGCTAAGGGAGGCCGATTGTGGTTGAGAGCTAAAGGAAAAGAAAAGTGGAATCAAAACCTAGCACAACTTTGTGTTGATCAAGGTAAATTCCCTTTGGTCCCTAAGCTTTTCAATTGAGCTTTGATTTGGAAATTTAAGTGTATTTTCAAGTTGGGTTTGTAAGAGCATAAGCTCACCCCTTTACTTTCATGCAATAGGTTTAGATGTTTGATTATGTGCTTAATTAGGGTTCTATGGTCTTGATTTAGGTTTTGGTTTATGCTTTTGATGCTATGCTTGCGGGATAGTATGGTTTACATGTATGTCCTTAGGATGCTTGTTGTATGTCCCCTTATGTTTAAGAGAGTGTAAGTTATGCATGAATGATGTATGAGAATAGATTGAGCTTGTATGGGATGAATGGAAGCCAAATCAACCCGAAAACCCTAAGTTTGGTGCATGATGGCACACGGGTTGCATGGGTTTGGATTAATGCATGTGAATGACAAATCTTACGTTAAAGTGCTGCATGTTGTCGTAGGCCCACGGTTACGACCGTTTGAGGTAGTGTGCACATAAATTTTACGCAAAATCGGACACATGCAAAACTGCCAGTTTTCGGGTAAAACTGGACAGTTTTCTGAAAAGGTGATTTTGAGGCCCTGAAAGGCTGAATTTGAGAAAAGTTAAAACTACAAAGTTGTAGAAAATGGAAAATCCTAGGGGACATGGACAGTTTTCAAAAATAAGGCTCCAATAGTCTTGGTTTTTACAAAAATCCGAACCTAGTCATGCCCAGACTTCATGTACAGCCAGGTAGGTTCAACAGGGGAAATGAGTAGGTTAGAGACCGAACTGGGTCTTGAGTTAAACACAAAAATTGCAGGGTTTTTCAAGTTCTAAAACTTTCGTGAAGAAAACTTTTTTAGATTCAACACATATTTTTAAATATAATTGGATTCCAAAAACTGTACAGTGTACAGGAAATTCCTGCACAGGATTTTCTAAAACAGTGCAGCAAAAGGACATTCCTACACACACACTGATAAATTGGCAGTGAGAAACTGTTCCTAAGGCAGTTTCCAACACTTAACCATTTTTACAAGCCCTTCTCAAAGAATTATAATTTTTGGATATAGTTGAATAAGGATTTTTAATATGGACAATACTAAGTTTTTCCAAAACAAGAAAAATAAGTATTGGACCACAAGTGGTCTTAATAATTTGGTAATAGTATGAAGACCAACAGTAACCGGGTAGGATACCCAAGTTACTGGATTGGGCCCAGAGCCCTAGGTTACCTATAGTAACCCAGTAGAATATAATTTAAGAAATTGGGCTTTAGCAACCCAATAAGTTAGAACCAAGGTTAAGAAGGATAACCTAATACTATTCATGTATGTTGGGCTTAGTACCCAAGGTTACTCTAAGTAACCTAACAAGTTATGATTTAAGTATGATAGGCCATAAACCCTAGGGTTACTTGTAGTAACCAAGCAAGTTATCATGAGTATATATGGGGGACATATAACTAAGTTTATGTGTGGATATTGGTTAAGGTTACCAACATTTTATGGTTATAAAATCCTTACCCTATGTCATTTGTAATAGCAGAAAGAGGCCTGTTATTGGAACCAGACTTGGAACAACACAGCAAATGACATAGTATACGAGGTAAGTACAAACCTCACCTGCAGTATGGAAAATAGTAAACTATTTTCAAGTATATGACATGTTTTCATGTATGCCATGTTATGTCAAGTTATGCTATATTATGCTATGTTAAGTCATGTTATGTCATGTTATGATATGTTAAGTCATGGTATGTCAAGATATGTCATGTTATGCCATGATATGCCATGTGTATGTATATGTTATGTTATATGTTAGATATAGTGACATCATGAGGCATGTTCACTAATATCAAACCACAAGGTAAGAACATATTTTAAGTCATTAGATAAGACAAACAAGGTATCGTACCAACCTCCTGTTGATGTGGGAGGATCATGTATGTTCAAGAAAATTCTCAGACCTTCTGTTGATGCAGAAGGGTTATGTTTCAAGATTCCCAGAATTGTTAGGGACCTTGCAAACTGTAACTTTCTGTGGAATGCGCGCAATCGGTACGTACACAAGGGGCCCACACGTTAAGCAAGATAATAAATTTATAATAAGTTCATAATTGAGCATAAGGCATTCTTAATCAATCATAAATGGACCATACATAAGTTATACGATATTTGCTATGTTTTTGTGAGATTATGTTTGTACTTGCTGGGCGAAAGCTCATCAGTATATTCCATACTGTAGCTAAGATGCCTGCAGCTTTACTTGGTGGGCCTGGAGACGATGCAGCAAGTGAAGTGCGGTGTGGGATACCACTACGCAGATTTTCCGCAAACACTTTAAATTATGAACTAGTACATGTATGATGTATGATTAAAAAATATGTACTATGTTACGTATGTAAGGTTTCAAAAGTCTGGTTTAAAAGGTTATGTGTGACCTTTTAATCGGCTTAACAAGTAATGGGTAGGCATGGTGAAGTTTACCAATATGGATAAGTTTATTTTAAGTTACGAAGAAAAGAAAAAAAAATTTACTCTGAAATTTTCTGAAAGTTCAAGTATTAGAAACTAAGAAGCAAGAGAAGTAAGTAAAGTAACGGCCCACGTTTGTATAGTCGGCCCTACGTAGATGGTCGAGGGCGTTACAGGTGGTATCAGAGCGGTATTCTGCCAGCCTACGTCACGTTGCTTCACATTGTTTCTGCAAGTGCCCAAGTAAGTTAAATTGTTTTTCTTTTGATAGAATTAGTTAAGATATTGCTTACATAATAAGCATATCTTATCAATGGTCGCATGGAGGATAATACCCATGATACTTTAGATTTTGTGGGGCCGCATATGCTATACACATGCATTAGCGCGATCCTGAAATTTACCATGATGTGTATGTGGTGGATAAATTAACACGCCTAAGCTTTCGATATGATGTGAAGAAATCACGAAGAATCCCTAGTATGATTCGATAAGTTATGATATGGTATGATGAGATCAAGATGAATCTCTAGTATGATATGATAAGTTACGACGTTTCTAAGGTTTGACAAGACAAGTTATGAATAAAGGAGTGGGTATTAGGAATGTAATAATATCTACCTCGCCATGGTATGGTGATAGCTAAGAATTTTTCATTTTAAGGAATTAGATCGACACCATGGAAGTTAAAGTTTCCTGGTTATGAAACTTTTGCCCCCATAAGAATAATATTAGATACGGGAAAAGTTTGGTGGTGCCTTAGTTTGGGAATAACAACTAGGCAATGTGCAAGCATAAGTTGGGTATTACCAACAGTAATTTAGTACACCATGATGATGACTATGAGTCTGATGATGAAGTCAATGAGGTTGAGGTCGATAGCACCACCTTGGAGTCGACATATAATGGTTTGACTAATGTCGACTATATACAACCTTTTAAGTAATGGAAATTATGTAATGATGGGAAGTTTTAGATATTCCTAAGAGTTATGATTATGCACTCGTGCTACGAGGAAATGTTAGAAGCAATGAGGAAAGCTTCTACTAGCTGACAAGTAGCTAGTTGATATGAGGATACCTTTCACTGCATCACTCGAATAATATTATGTATGAAATATGTTTTCAATAATACTATTTATTATTGTTTTCCATGATTAACTTGGAAAAGATTCAAAGAAGTTATTTTTAAGTATAGTGCTTAATCTTATGCTTATTAGAACCAACTCATGTTATGTTATGTAAAAGGCCAGAAAACCTTGAGGAACAGAGTTCCAAGAAAGGAGCCACTACGAAAAGTAAAGGGTTCTAATAGTATGAGATTAACATTGCTCTAGAGGGTCCTCAGCCTTTTCAAATTTAAAGAAAAATATCTTAAATATGATATATTCGCTGAGCCCTCAATTACAGTTAAAGAAAAGTATAATATGATATGCTTTTCAAATATGGCAAGTTATATGATATACTTAATAAGAGATTTTATGTAGACAGTTCTTGTGATGCAGAATGAAAGTATGAAAGTATGCATGATGAAAGTATGAATATATGAAAGCATGATGTAAGTATGAAAGTTATGAAAGTATGATGACAGTATGAAAGAATGATGATAGGAAATGAAGGTATGAAATTATGATGACATGGAAGAAGATTATGGTTCTATATAAGAAACCTGATCTCATTAAGTTATCAAAATGAGAACAAATTACTATGGATTTATGGTGGATTTAAAGAAAAGCCACCTAGAATTATTCTAATTTTCGAGGACGAAAATTGTTTAAGGAGGGTAGAATGTAATAACCCGAAATTTTAATGACATGTGATTTCCTTAGATACAAAGAGAATCTAAGTCTGAACCATATATGTATATATGAAGCTTATGATTAGAATTGAATATCAGTATATATTTGAGTTCTCGGTTAATTAGCTACGAGACTCAGAAATAGTTTGCTTAATCAAGCATGAGGCCTTTTGAGAAAATGGCATAATAGGAATTTATGATTTTTATTTCGATCAAAGTTTGACCATGTTGACCATAGGATTGACTAAGACGGTATTGCAAGATAATCAACAGTATGGAAATTATACTGTGGAAAACCGTCATTACGGATGAAAAAGTAAGAATAAGGTACGAGATTGCTCTAGAATAATCAGGATTAATATTTGGAGCAGTGAGGACTTAGCAGTTTTGAGTCTTAAGAAAAATTTATACGAAGCCCAGTTAAGCGCAGATGAATTCTGGACCATAATCCAGTATGACAGTACTGTTTTTAGTGAAAAACAGTATTGATATTATCTGAGTTTATAAGGAAATGGACTGCATAATTATATTAATGGATTTTTGGAATCAAGTGGATAATTATGCATGAATTGGAAGCTAAGTGGTTCCACTCTAGCCGGTCACCCACAGGGACTAAAGTGTAAATATTTTGTTCTTAGGGGTCAAAGTGTAATTTTTAGAAAAGTAAGTAATGATGATGTCATAATGATGCAAGCTTGATGATGTCAGCATGATGATGTCATGATAATGCAAGTTTGATGATGTAAGCATGATGATGTCATGATGATGCAAGCATGATGATGTAAGCAAGAGAATTTCCTTGCTCTCCAAGTAAATGGCCGGCCACCTAAGAGGGTAGATGAGCAAATATTTTTGTCCCAAGGACTAATGGGTAAATATTTTTCTCTTAAGGGCTATTATGTAATTTTTGGATTAAAAATAAATCCAAAAATTAAATTATTTATCACCTATAAATAGGTGATGGGGGGGCTCATTTTGTTCACAAAAATGAGAAAACACCCCAAAACCATGCCAAAATTTCTTCTCACACTCTCCCCCTAAAAACCGAGCCCTAGAGAAAAGAAAAAAAAAAAAAAAAAAGAGAAAAGAGAAAGAACAAGGGAGTGGTCGGATTTTGGTGAAGCACCAAGCAAGTGGCCGAAAATTTTGGAACCCACAAGGCTAAGGGAGGCCAGTTGTGGTTGAGAGTAAAAAGAAAAGGAAAAGTGGAATCAAAACCTAGCACAACTTTGTGTTGATCAAGGTAAATTCCCTTTGGTCCCTAAGCTTTTCAATTGAGCTTTGATTTGGAAATTTAAGTGTATTTTCAAGTTCGGTTTGTAAGAGCATAAGCTCATCCCTTTACTTTCATGCAATAGGTTTAGATGTTTGATTATGTGCTTAATTAGGGTTCTATAGTCTTGATTTAGGTTTTGGTTTATGCTTTTGATGCTATACTTGTGGGATAGTATGGTTTACATGTATGTCCTTAAGATGCTTGTTGTATGTCCCCTTATGTTTAAGAGAGTGTAGGTTATGCATGAATGATGTATGAGAATAGATTGAGCTTGTATGGGATGAATGGAAGCCAAACCAACCCGAAAACCCTAAGTTTGGTGCATGATGGCACACAGGTTGCATGGGTTTGGATTAATGCATGTGAATGACAAATCTTACGTTAAAGCGCTGCATGTTGTCGTAGGCTCACGGTTACGACCGTTTGAGGTAGTGTGCATGTAACGCCCCGAACCGTCTACGTAGGGCCGACTACATAAACGTGGGCTGTTACTTTACTTACTTATCTTACTTCTTAGCTTCTAATACTTGAACTTTCAGAAAATTTCAGAATAAATTTTTTTTTTCTTTTCTTCGTATCTTAAAATAAACTTATCTATATGGGTAAACTTCACCATGCCTACCCATTACTTATTAAGCCGATTAAAAGGTCATACATAACCTTTTAAACCAGACTTTTGAAACCTTACATATGTAACATGGTACATATTTTTTTAATCATACATCATACATGTACTAGTTCATAATTTAAAGTGTTTGCGAAAAATCTGCGCAGTGGTATCCCACACCGCCCTTCACTTGCTGCATCGTCTCCATGGCCCACCAAGTAAAGCTGCAGGCATCTTACCTACAGTATGGAATATACTGATGAGCTTTCGCCCAGCAAGTACAAACATAATCTCACAAAAAAACATAACAAACATCATATAACTTATTCATGATCCATTTGTGATCGATTTGAATATTTTATGCTCCATTATGAACTTATTACGAACTTATTATCTTGCTTAACATGTGGGCCCCTTGTGTACATACCGATTGCGCGCATTCCACAGAAAGTTAAGGTTTGCAAAGTCCCTAACAATTCTGGGAATCTTGAAACATAACCCTTCTGCATCAACAGAAGGTCTGAGAATTTTCTTGAACATACATGATTCTCCCGCATCAACAGGAGGTCGGTACGACACCTTGCTTGTCTTATTTTATGACTTAAAATATGTTCTTACCTTGTGGTTTGATATTAGTGAACATGCCTCATGATGTCACTATATCTAACATATAACATAACATATACATACACATGGCATATCATGGCATAACATGATATATCTTGGCATACCATGGCTTAACATGACTTAACATATCATAACATGGCATAACATGACTTGAAATATCATAACATGGCGTAACATGACTTGACCTAACATAACATGGCTTGACATAGCATAACATGGCATAACATGACTTGACATAACATGGCATACATGAAAACATGTCATATACTTGAAAATAGTTTACTATTTTCCATACTACAGGTGAGATTTGTACTTACATGTCATCCTATGCTCTTGGTCTATCGTCCAAATATGGCATGACAACAGTTCATACTCCTGTTTACAAACAGGGTGTAATGTAAGAGTCATACACATTCTATCTTACCATAAATCATAATTGTTAAATGTTGGTATTCTAACCAACATCCATGAGTAGCCCTAGTTATATGTCCCTTATATCTTCTTATGATCACTCAATCGGTTACTTGCGGTAGCCCTAGGGCACATGGCCCAACATATTTAAACAATACCTTGTTAGTTTACTTAGGGTAATCTTGGGTACTAAGCCCAATCATACTTGAATAGTATTAGGTTACTACTCTTACTAAGGCCCAACTAATTACAATGTATTACCCCATTAGGTTACTATTGGTAACCATAGGGTACGGCCCAATTATTTATTTATTTGCTCTTTCTTGACAAACCTTTGTCAAGTTTTCTTTACAAATCTTAATAAAAACCGTATTTTCATAAAACCGTAACTTTTAAGCAAAGATAGTTAAAAATTGTCAAGCTTTGAATCTTTGAAAATAGTTTCTTAATTTCAATTATCAGTGCATATGCAAGAATTTCCTGCTTTTGCACTGTTTTCTGAAAGTCTTGTGCATGAATTTTCTGTTTCCTGCACAGTTTTTAAAATCAAATTTTATCTTAATAATTTCTTCAGAATTTGAAAAATATTTCTTCATGAAAGTTGTAGACCTCGAATAATACTACAACTTTCATGTTTTACTCAAAACCTAATTCTATATTTAACTTATTCATATTCCTGGTTGAATCCGGCTGGCCGTGCACAGGATCTGGGCAGACCAAGGCTTGGGTTTTCACAAAAACAGAGGCATTTGGGGCCTTATTTTAAAAAACTGTCTCCAATGTCCCCTAGGATTTTCCATTTTCTACAACTTTGTAGTTTTAACTTTTCTCAAATTCGGCCTCTAAAGGCCTCAAAATACCGTTTCCAGATCACTGCTCAGTTTTCACCCGAACTGGCAGTTTTGGTTTCGGTTGATTCTTACGTAAAATTACGCACACCCTACCTCAAACGGTCGTAACCGTGAGCCTATATCAAGCATGCAGCGTATAATCTAATGTTCTCATGATCATTCATTCATTTTCAAACATTCAATTATTTACTCAAACCCGTTTGGGGATTTTCACCAAACTTGGTTTTCTAGGGTTTTCTTGAACCCTAATTCATCATACAAGCATTTAATACCATAATCATTCATTCAACCTCATTCTTAAGCATATGGGGACATATAACAAACATCTAATGGTCACACACATAAACAACATAATTTCTAGGGCATACAATCCAAAACATGCATTAAACCATAACTTAAACTTACTAAAACCTAAATCAAGCACATTCTAGGCAAGCTATCTAAAATATAAACTTAATTGGTGAGCTTAAGCTCTTATAACCAAACTGAAAATACACTTAAACTTTGCTTAAAACTCAATAAAAAGCTTAGGGATTTGAGCGAATTACCCCTAGATCTTGGAGGTGAATTCTTAAGCTCGGATCCGAAATTTTTCTCTTGCTTTTCTTCACCAAAATCCGACCACTCTCTTTCTTTTTCTTTCTCTTCTTTGGCTCGGTTTCTAGGGAGGGAGAGAGAGTTGAAATTTTGGTAGAGTTTTGGGTTCAACCAAGTGCTCAAAAATGTGAACCAACTTCACCTATTTATAGGTGAAAAATATAATTTCTAAAATTGCATATTATGGTTTAAGAGCAAAATATTTGCTCATTGATCCTCAATAGGTGGCCAGCCATCATGGGAAGACTTGGAGACCAAGAAAATTCTCTTGCTTACATCATCATGCTTGCATCATCAAACTTACATCATCATGACATCATCATGCTTGCATCATCAAGCTTGCATCATTATGACATCATCATGCTTACATCATCAAGCTTGCATCATAATGACATCATCATTACTTACTTTTATGAAAATTACACTTTTGCTCCTAAGGACAAAATATTTACACTTTAGTCCCTATGGGTGACTGGCTAGGGTGGAACCACTTAGCTTCCAATTCATGCATAATTATCCACTTGATTCCAAAAATCCATTAATATAATTATGCAGTCCATTTCCTTATTAACTCATATAATATCAATACTGTTTTTCACTAAAGAAAATACTGTCATACTGGACTATGGTCTAGAATTCATCTGCGCTTAACTGGGCTACGTATGGATTTTTCTTAAGACTCAAAACTGCTAAGTCCTCACTGCTCCAAATATTAATCCTGATTATTCTACAGCAATCTCATACCTTATTCTTACTTCTTCATCTGTAATGACGGTTTTCTACAGTATAATTTTCATACTGTTGATTATCCTACAATACCATCTTAGTCAAACCTAAGGTCAACATGGTCAAACTTTGACTGAAATAAAAAATCATAAATTCCTATTATGCCATTTTCTCAAAAGGCCTCATGCTTGATTAAGCAACTATTTCTAAGTCTCGTAGCTAATAAACCGAGGACTCGAATATATACTGATATTCAACTCTGACCATAATCGACATACATGGTTCAGACTTAGATTCTTCTTATATCTAAGGAAATCACAAGTCATAAAAAATTCGGGTTATTACATTGCACGTAAATTTTACGCAAAATCGGACACATGCAAAACTGTAAGTTTTCGGGTAAAACTGGACAGTTTTCTGAAAAGGTGATTTTGAGGCCCTTAAAGGCCAAATTTGAGAAAAGTTAAAACTACAAAGTTGTAGGAAATGGAAAATCCTAGGGGACAACGTAGACAGTTTTCAAAAATAAGGCTCCAATGGTCTTAGTTTTTACAAAAATCCGAACCTGGTCATGCCCAGACTTCATGCACGGCCAGGCAGGTTCAATAGGGGAAAAGAGTAGGTCAGAGATTGAACTAGGTCTTGAGTTAAACATGAAAGTTGCAGGGTTTTTCATGTTCTAAAACTTTTGTGAAGAAAACTTTTTCGGATTCAACACATATTTTTAAATATAATTAGATTCCAAAAACTGTGCAGTGAACAAGAAATTCCTGCACAGGATTTTCTAAAACAATGCAGGAAAAGGACATTCCTACACACACACTGATAAATTGGCAGTGAGAAACTGTTCCTAAGGCAGTTTCTAACACTTAACAATTTTTACAAGCCCTTCTCAAAGAATTATAATTTTTGGATATAGTTGAACAAGGATTTTTAATATGGACAATACTAAATTTTTCCAAAACAAGAAAAGTAAGTATTGGATCACAAGTGGTCTTAATAATTTGGTAATAGTATGAAGACCAACAGTAACTGAGTAGGATACCCAAGTTACTGGATTGGGCCCAGAGCCCAAGGTTACCTATAGTAACCCAGTAGAATATAATTTAATAAATTGGGCTTTAGCAACCCAATAAGTTAGAACCAAGGTTAAGAAGGATAACCTAATACTATTCATGTATGTTGGGCTTAGTACCCAAGGTTACTCTAAGTAACCTAACAAGTTATGATTTAAGTATAATAGGCCATAAACCCTAGGGTTACTTGTAGTAACCAAGCAAGTTATCATGAGTATGTATGGGGGACATATAACTAAGTTTATGTGTGGATATTGATTAAGGTTACCAACATTTTATAGTTATAAAATCCTTACCCTATGTCATTTGTAATAGCAGAAAGAGGCCTGTTATTGCAACCAGACTTGGAACAACACAGCAAAGGACATAGTATACGAGGTAAGTACAAACCTCACTTGCAGTATGAAAAATAGTAAACTATTTTCATGTATATGACATGTTTTCATGTATGCCATGTTATGTCAAGTTATGCCATGTTATGCTATGTTAAGTCATGTTATGCCATGTTATGATATGTTAAGTCATGTTAAGCCATGGTATACCAAGATATATCATGTTATGCCATGATATGCCATGTGTATGTATATGTTATGTTATATGTTAGATATAGTAACATCATGAGGCATGTTCACTAATATCAAACCACAAGGTAAGAACATATTTTAAGTCAGAAGATAAGACAAGCAAGGTGTTGTACCAACCTCCTGTTGATGCGGGAGGATCATGTATGTTCAAGAAAATTCTCAGACCTTCTGTTGATGTAGAAGGGTTATGTTTCAAGATTCCCAGAATTGTTAGGGACCTTGCAAACCTTAACTTTCTGTGGAATGCGCGCAATCGGTACGTACACAAGGGGCTCACATGTTAAGCAAGATAATAAGTTTATAATAAGTTCATAATTGAGCATAAGGCATTCTTAATCAATCATAAATGGACCATGCATAAGTTATACGATGTTTGCTTTGTTTTTGTGAGATTATGTTTGTACTTGCTGGGCGAAAGCTCATCAGTATATTCCATACTGTAGGTAAGATGCCTGCAGCTTTACTTGGTGGGCCATGGAGACGATGAAGCAAGTGAAGGGCGGTGTGGGATACCACTACATAGATTTTCTGCAAACACTTTAAATTATGAACTAGTACATGTATGATGTATGATTAAAAAATATGTACCATGTTACGTATGTAAGGTTTCAGAAGTATGGTTTAAAAGGTTATGTGTGACCTTTTAATCGGCTTAACAAGTAATGGGTAGGCATGGTGAAGTTTACCCATATGGATAAGTTTATTTTAAGTTACGAAGAAAAGAAAAAAAAATTTACTCTGAAATTTTCTGAAAGTTCAAGTATTAGAAACTAAGAAGTAAGAGAAGTCAGTAAAGTAACGGCCCACGTTTACGTAGTCGGCCCTACGTAGATGGTTGGGGGCGTTACAAATAAGGTATGAGACCATTGTAGAAAAATCGAGCACAATTTTTAGAACAATAAGAACTATGTGGCTTCAAGTCCAAAGATAATCGAAATGTAGTCCAGGTAAATTCTGGACAGTAATTTAGTATAATAAATACTGTTTTTAGTTGAAAACAATATTTATTTGAACTGCATTTAGAAGGAAAGCCAAACGAAGCCTAAGAGAATGATACTTCATCCTAAGATAGAATGGATGAAAATTTCTTGGCCACTAAGCACTCCTTATGACCGGCCACCTCATAGGAACCAAAGTGTAAATATTTTATTTCTAGGGGCCAATATGTAATTTTAAGAAAAGTAAATAATTATGGATTTTTAGAAAATTAAGAAAGTATTAAGTGGATGACTAAGCAAGGATTGAAGCCAAATGTCACCACCATAGCCGGCCACCTCGCAAGGACTAAAGTGCAAATATTTTGTCTTTAGGGGCCAATATGCAATTTTAAGAAAAAATGTACAATTGTAGATAAGTATGTAAATTTTCGAATGATGGACTTTTCTAACTAAGTCTCCAAATCTAACTAAGCCAATGATTGGTTACAAGTTTGGTTAACATAGTTACATTAAAAAAAAAAAAAAACCAAGGAAAATTAGTTAGGGATAAGTTTGAATA
Source organism: Ficus hirta (assembly GCA_038430175.1). Lineage (NCBI taxonomy): Eukaryota > Viridiplantae > Streptophyta > Magnoliopsida > Rosales > Moraceae > Ficus > Ficus hirta. Next base: position 16,197,319 of record CM076585.1, on the reverse strand, counting down.
AATTGTGAAAATTTCAAGCTTCCACATGGCCTTATGGCCGGCCACCTCATGTGGTAAATGAGCAAATATTGTGCTCTTAAGGACTCATATGCAAATGTCAAAATAAGAGTTTCATTGAGAGCTTGACACATCATGCTCTTAGCCTTGGTGAGTAAGCTTGGTAGCCTTGCTTACTTGGCTAAGAGTTGTGCTCCAACAAGCAAGAATCCACCACATGGCTCTACATAGGCCGGTCATCACATGGGTGTTATGAGCAAATATGTTGCTCTTGAGGATCAATATGTAATTTAGAAATAAGAATTTTTCCTAAATTTTTGAGTGTTGACAAGTGGTGTTCTAGCCTTGGTGAGTAAGCATTTTAGCCTTGCTTACTTGGCTAGGTGAAGAGCTTGAACAAATATGTTCCTCCACATGACTCCAGAGGGCCGGCCACCTCAAGGGGTCTATGAGCAAAAATTTTGCTCTTCAAGACCATTATGCAATCCTACAAATGAAGTTGTCTTTCCTGACACGACCCGCCTAACGTAGGCCGTTACCATACATACTTACTTATAATATATGAAAATTTGGGCAGAATTTTTTTTTATACAACTGATAAATATAACTTGACTTGGAAATTTGTTAATAATTACTTACATACATACATATACTTATACATAACTACTTATGGTAGTACTGAAATCTTGTACTCAAATACAACATAACTAGCGTAGCATAATTTAACAAAAAGAAACATAGCGATTCCCGTCCCACAATTTCACAGCTTTGCATTGCCATGCTCCACCGCCTTGTATCATGAAATACCGCAGGGTTGCTTACCTACAGCATAAACTTAAAACATGAGTTTTCGCTCAGCAAGCACAACTATTTATCCGCAAACATATCATGATATCATAATGCATGAACCATTTATGCTTTATTCCTGTTTTTATAAGTTAGCATAGTTTTTGGGCCCTTACATAACATAACATAAATGTACGTACCGTGGCGCGCTGCCATGGAGTGGTTGGGGCGGCCAGCCCTGTCCAACTCAAATCATGAACCAAACCCGACCTAACGCGGGTCGATACGACATATAGCATTTTGCTTATATTGATGCTTAGAATCTTGTTCTTATCTTATTTCATACTTGAAATGTTGTTTCATATTCATAACCAGTTTCTTAACTGAAACTAGGATTTCATACTTTACCAAATAGCTTATCTTTAGTGAGCATACTTCGTGATGCCATAATATCCGATTATTCATCATATGAACATATATACTATAAACATACATCATATACCTCTTAACATGAACTTGAAAGCATACATGCCATACATACATTCATTATTCCTTGAATACATACATGCCATTCATACTTTAAATATTCATCATATCTTAAAAACGTACATACATACATGTCATAAATACTTCTTATTCACATAACATCATGAACTTGATATCATACAGGCCATAATGTTTTATCATACTTATATCATCATAAACTTGAAAACATACAACAAACAGTTTTTGTTTATGCTGTAGGCGGAGTCGTACTTACCGTTACTGCGCCTTGAATCCAAAATTCTTCACTCAAACAGGTCGCTTTCCTGTTTTCAAGAAATCATAGGATGAGTATCATCCTATCATAATAACATATGATTCTAGTTGCTAACTACAAATCCTAAATTTCAACTCCCTTTTCGAAATTTAGTAAGAACTCTAATATTTTGAAAACCGGGTTCAAAAACAATTCATAAAGTTTGATTCTTTTCCCACAAATCTGTTTCGAATTTGGAAAATTTTTCTTCATGAAAGTTGTAGATCTTGAAGTCTTCTACAACTTTTGTTTTAACCTCAAACTTCAAATCTGTCTTTAACATGCTTATTTTTGCCTTAGAAAATTTTTCGACCAAACTTACTACTCATAATTTGGTCTCGGGTTTTTATAGAAACGAAAGTCTTAAATGCCTTATTTTCAAAAACTGGCAGTGGTGGCCCCTAGGATTTTCCTTCCTCTACAACTTTGCAGTTTTGATTTTTTTCAAATTCGGCTTCTAAAGGCCTCTAAATGTTGTTTCAGGAAAACTGCTCAGATAGAGACTTAATCAAGCATAAAAACCCTAGTGCATGTATCTTACAAAATTAAACTCCTGTTTAACCATACTAATCATTCTCTTAAATTTCAAATGAAGAACTAGAGGATGACAATATTTACCTCAAGTTTCACTGATGAAATTCTTAAATTAGGGTAATTAAAATTTCCCTCACACTAAATCGAAAACTCTTTCTCTAGTTTTCTTTTTCTTTCTTTTCTCTCTTTTCTTTGCTCGGCTTCTATGGCAGGATTGGGAGAGTTTGTGCTGCTCAAGTTTGTGTGTGTGTGTTGGCTAACCAAATAATACAAAAGCACCTTCACCTATTTATAGATGAAGCACAAATTTCTAAAATTGCTAACTAACCCCTAAAGGTACCATAACTTGCTCTTTAGTCCATACAAGAAACCAATTTGGTCTTGTCTTCTTGAAAGGTGGCCGGCCATTCTTGTTCTTCTTGTGCCAAATAACCCAAGCTAGGGTGCTTAATCATGTTGGCTAGGAACCATGAGGTGTCCCTCTCTTAGTGTGGCCGGCCTTAGGTGGAGTTTGTGCATGCCTTTGCTTACCAACAAGCAAGGCTAGCAAGCTTACTAAGCTAGCCTAGGTGCATGAGGTGTCAAGGGCTAAAAGAGTTCAAGAAATCCATCTTTTGTAATTTTATGCAATAGTCCTTAAAGCCAAATTATTTCTCCTTAGTCCCTATGTGTTGGCCGGCCATTCATCACCCAAATTGCCAAGCAAGCTTAGCTAGAGTTGCTTGCTCATCAAAGCTAAATTTTGAGGTGGCATTCCCTTGGTTGGCCGGCCCTAGGGTGAGGTGTGCAAGCCTTGGCTTGCCAAGGGAGCTAGGCTAGGAAACCTAGAGTGTTGGTTCATCAAGGCTAGGCCAAGGGGTGTGTCAATGCCTTGGTTATCCATGTGAGCAAAGCTAGAGTGGCTTACTCACCTTAGCTAGTCCATAAGGTGTCATTCTCTAAGGGTGGCCGGTCTTGGTGTTGGCTTAGCAAGACCTTGACTTGCCAAGTGAGTAAAGCTAAGCATTCTTACTCACCAAGGCTAGGTTATGATGTGTCACTTCCTTGTGGTGGCCGGCCCTTGGGTGGTGGCTTAGGCAAAACATGAGCTTGCCAAGTGAGCAAGACTAGGAATGTTACTCACCAAGGCTACACCATGATGTGTTGCTTCATTATGGTGGCCGGCCTTTGATGCCTAGGTGTGCAAGCCTTGGCTTGCCAAGGGTGCAAGGCTAGGGGGTGTGACTTAACCAAGCTAGAAGCATAGGGTGTCTCATCCTCATGTGGCCGGTTTTGAAGAAACCATGTGAGACAATTTGCTAATTGATCCATAACACAAAATCAACCAAACTAACTAAACTAAAAATGGGTCATTGACTCAATTGAACTAAGAAACTTTACTTAAAAAGTCCCTGATTCAAAAATTTACATAATTGCTGATAAGTCTACAATTTTCTTCAAAATTGCACATTAGTCCCTAAAGGAAAAATATTTGCACTTTAGTCCCTATGACTTGGCCGGTTATGGTTAAGCCTTCAAACATCAAATTTTTACTAAATCCTTCCTTAGAAGACTTTTTAGCTTCAAAATCATGAACTTTTCTTAATTTGCAAATTGACCCCTAAACATAAAATATTTACATTTTGGTCCCTGTGAGGTGACCAATCATAACAATGACACTTGTCATCAGAGGTGTCATCCTTAAAGGCCTTGTTTGGCTTAATCTCCTAAATGCAGTTCATAATAACATAATAACATAAATATTCATATACTGTTTTCAACTGATAACAGTATAATTAAACTGGACCATTGTCCTAAACTTTTCTGAACTACGTATCAGATTTTCTTAAATTACTAACATAGAGTCATAAATCATAATTTTCCCTTTTTAAACAAAAGGATCATAAACCTACACAAATAATTCATTGAATCTTTTAGCAAAAGATTCAACAAATTCCTTAGAAAACATATCATACAGATTGCATAACCAAACTTTATTCTTAACAAAAGAAGTTATAAATTTACAAACAAGTCGGCTATTACATTTCCCCTATAAATAGGTGAGGTTAAAGCACTTGGTGAATACTTTAGTGAAACCCAAAATTGGTAGCTATTTCTCTAGTTCTTCTGTCCTTAGAAGCTGAGCCAAAAGAAAAGAGAAAAAATGAGAGAGAGAGTGAGATCGGTTTGGTGTTGAAGGAGTGTGAGGAAAATTTCTCAACCATAGTTTAGATCCACTTTCTTGGATCTTGAGGTAAATCTTTTTACCCTCTAGTACTTCAATTAAGTTTTGGTTAAGATTTAAGTGTAATTCTATGTTGAAAATGTAAGAGCATAAGCTTACTTTTTAGTTTTATACACTAGGGTTTATGGTGATTGCTTGATTATGCAAGATTAGGGATTGGTGGTCTCTAGTTATGATTTGATGCAAGTTTAAGATTATTTGAGTTAGAGATTAGTAGGCTATGTGATTGCCTACTATATGTGTGCTATATGTTCTCTCATGCTGCAAAGATGATATTTTATGATTAAGTATGAAAAAGGTTATATATGTTGCAATTAGGGTTCCCCTAAAAGCCCTAATTTGGTATAGATTACCATTTGGGTTTGTAAAGAAGTTGTATGGATATGAAATAAGGTATGATTATGAAAACATTATGAAACGCTCTGCATGCTTGACGTAGGCTCACGGTTTTAACCGTTTGAGGTAGCGTGCACGTAATTTTTCGTAAGAACTCACCTAAATGAAAACTGCTATTTTCGGATTTAACTGGACAGTTTTCTGGAAATAGGATTTTGAGGTACTTGAATGCCGAAATTGGAAATATTTAAAACTGCAAAGTTGTAGGAAATGAAAAATCCTATGGGGTAGCATGGACCATTTTTAAAAATAAGACCCCAAAAGCCTCTGTTTTTATCAAAACCCGAGACCAATTTATGTAGTTAGTGATCATGGTCAAAAATTTTTCAAAGGAAGAAACAAGCAAGTTAAATGCAGATTCAGGGTTTTGACCAAAAACAAAAGTTATAGATTTTAATGAAACCTACAACTTTCATGAAGGAAATTTTATCAAATTCAAAACAGATTCTTAAAGAAAAATTGGATTTTTCAAAACTGTGCAGGGTACGGGAAATTCTTGCACAGGATTTTCAAAACAGTGTAGAAACAGGCAATTCTTGCACATGTTCTAACAACCAAGTTATTGGACTAAATTATTTAGAAACAAATATTATATGTTGGGTTTTGGATTAGGGTTTTATGGATGTTGGTTGAATACTAACATTTAATGGTACGATTCGTAGCAAGATAGGAAGATTCTTATCTTACGATTTTTCTGGAAACAGGAAGGTAACCTGTTACTGTAATTTGGCGGAACACAGGATTCAGGACTTAGCATAACTGGTAAGTACAACTCTGCCTACAGCATAAGTGAAAAATGTTTTTACTGCTTGTAGATTTTCAGGCTCATGCATACATGTTGAAGTGCATATGATTTATGCTTTATTATTATGACATCATAATACATGCTCACTAATGATAAATTATTTGGTAAGAATAAGAACCCAGTTTCAAGTAAGAAACTGTTTACGAGTATGTAATGTTTTTCAAGTATGAAATAGCTTTCAAATATGTTTTAAAGTAAGAACAAGATTTCAAGTATGATGACAAGTAAGTTTTCTCGTGTCGTACCGACCTGCACTAGGACGGGTTTGGTTCATGGTTTGAGTTGGACAGGGCTGGCCGACCCAACCACACCATGGCTGCGTGCCACGATACGTACACTTATGTTATGTAAGGGCGCAAAAATTATGTTAAGATAAGAAAGCATAATGAAAGCATAAGTAATTCATGCATTATGTTATATGAAGTATTTTACGGATTAATAGTTGTACTTGCTGAGCGAAAGCTCATAACTTACGTTTATGCTGTAGGTAAGCAATCTATAAGTAATATGTGATACAAGACAGTGGAGCATGACAGTACGAAACTGTGAAACTATGGGTTGGGAGCTGCTACGCGTTTTGTTATATAATATTGTTATTTACTTAAATATATTGTATTTAAGTTTAATACTTCAGTACTGAAGTAAGTAAGGAAGTAACTAAGTATATGTAAATATATGTAAGTATGTACTGAGACAGATTTCAGTTTCAAGTATTTTAAAAAAAAATTTAATCCCTATTTCCGCATGATAAGTTATGAAGTAAGTATGGTAACGGCCTACGTAAGGTGGGTTGTTACATTCCCTTTCTTTCTGAATCTCATGATTCCTTTGAATAGAGCAACCTTGAGGAATACTGAGTCTCCAATTTGGAATTCTAGAGGCCTTCGACATTTGTCGGCATAACTCTTTTGTCGACTAAATGCAGTTTCCATCCGTTGACGTATGAGTTTTATGGCCTTAGTGGTTTTTCGAATAAAGTCTGTAGACACAAGTTCTTTCTCTCTTGTCTCATACCAATGAACTGGAGATCTACACTTTCTCCCATAAAGAGCTTCATAAGGAGCCATCGCAATTGAAGCATGAAAACTGTTGTTGTATGAGAATTCAATGAAAGGAAGCTTCTTATCCCAAGTTCCCTTGAAGTCCATCACGCATGCTCGTAGCATATTTTCTAGAGTCCGAATGGTCCTTTCCGATTGTCCATCTGTTTGAGGGTGAAAAGCTGTGCTAAATGTAAGCTTTGTACCCATTGCTTGATGTACACTCCTCCAAAATTTAGAAGTGAAACGACCATCACGATCGGAGATAATCGATTTTGGAATCCCGTGATAGCGAACAATCTGCGCAACATACAGCTCTGCTAGCTGGTCTACTGAAAAACTAAGTTTAATAGCTAAAAAGTGCGTGGATTTTGTCAATCGATCGACAATTACCCAAATAGCATCGTTGCCGCTGGGAGTTCGGGGTAAACCAACCACGAAATCCATAGTCACTTGGTCCCATTTCCATTCTGGGATGGAAATTTTTTGCAGTTCTCCCCCTGGATGTTGATGTTCAGTCTTCACCTTCTGACACGTGAGGCATTTACTGACAAATATGGCAACGTCATTCTTCATTTTGGGCCACCAAAAACTTTTCTTCAAGTCTTTGTATATCTTTGTGGCTCCAGGGTGAATGGAATACGGTGTCTCATGAGCTTCTTTCATAATATGCTTCTTCAACTCATCCTCATTAGGAATACATAGTCTATTTTTCCGATAGAGTATGCCCTCAACAGATATATTGAAATCTGACTCCTTTCCTTCTAGGACCTCATTTCTTGTCTTCATTAGCGAGGCATCAGCTTCCTGATGCTCCTTCATGCCATCCAAAATGGTAGGTTGGAAGGTTAGGGCAGCTAAACCTCCCGTAATAAGCTCGATTCCAGCTTCCACCAGCTCTTTCTGAAGAGGCTCGTTTAATAACTGAATTGACATCAACGAGGAGGACGATTTTCGACTAAGGGCATCGGCTACTTTATTAGCCTTCTCGGGGTGGTAATGGATGTCTATATCATAATCTTTCACCAGTTCAAGCCATCTTCTTTGTCTCATATTGAGCTCTTTCTGTGTGAAGATGTATTTCAAACTTTGATGGTCCGTGTAAACCTCACACCTAGTACCGTAAAGATAGTGTCTCCAGATCTTGAGTGCAAACACTACCGCCGCAAGTTCCAAATTATGTGTTGGATAATTCTTCTCATGATCCTTGAGTTGTCGTGAAGCATAAGTGATCACTTTTCTATTCTGCATGAGTACGGCTCCCAATCCTATCTTAGAAGCATCGCTGTATAACACGAAGTTCCCTTCCTCTACAACTGGTATTGTAAGGATTGGAGCACTGGTCAGCTTACTTTTTAGCTCTTGGAAGTGTTCTTCACACTTTACAATCCATACGTACTTCTTTCCCTTCCGTATAAGTGCTGTGAGTGGCGCTGCTATCTTGGCAAATCCCTCGATGAAACGTCGATAGTAGCCTACTAAACCAAGGAAACTACGTACTTCAGTGACACTTTTCAGAGCTGGCCATTTACTTACTGCTTCAATCTTGGCCGGATCTACAGATATGCCTTCTTTAGAGACCACATGTCCTAAGAAATGAACCTTTTCCAACCAAAATTCACATTTTGTGAATTTAGTATAGAGCTGATTTTGTTTTAAAATCTATAGAGTGATCCTTAGGTACTCCTCGTGCTCTTCCTTTGACCTTGAGTAAATCAAGATATCATCTATAAAGACAATAACGAACTTATCCAAGAAATCCTTGAACACTCGATTCATCAGGTTCATAAAGGCAGCTGGAGCATTTGTTAATCCAAATGGCATAACAAGGAACTCGTAGTGTCCATAGCGCGTATGAAAGGCTGTCTTAGGAATATCTCCTGCCCTAATTTGGAGCTGATGATATCCTGATTGTATGTCAATTTTTGAAAAAATTGAAGCTCCTTTCAATTGATCGAACAGATCGTCGATCCTAGGTAAGAGATACTTATTCTTGATGGTAATCTTATTCAGTTCTCGATAGTCAATGTGCATCCTAAGAGTACCATCTTTCTTCTTTACAAACAAAACTGGGGCTCCCCATGGTGAATAGCTCTGTCAGATGAATCCTCGATCCAGGTGCTCTTGCAACTGAATTTACAGTTCCTTCAGTTCGGTAAGGGCCATCCTATAAGATGCCTTGGATACTGGTGCTGATCCAGGAACTAATTCAATCTCAAAACAAATCTCTCGCTCCGGCGGTAATCCTGGTAAAACCTCAGGAAAAACTTCCATAAAATCTTTGACTATCGGTACTTCCTTCAGCCTACTCTTGGTTTCTTGCATCTTGTCCACCATGTTGGCCAGAAATCCAATGCATCCTTCTGCCAACAACTTTCTAGCCTTGAGCGCAGAAATGAACATTTTCGGCTGTTTTGGAGTTGATCCTCTAAAAATGAACTCTTCACCTCTATTTAGCTTAAACGTGACAGTACGACGTTGACAGTTTATAACTGCATTGTATTTCCCTAAGAAGTCCATACCCAAAATGACATCGTAGTCATATAGGTCAATGATAATCAGATTGACATACATTTCCCTACCACATATAATTATTGGAACATGACGTATTCAATAATCAGACAACAAAATTTCCCCGGAAGATAATGCAGTCTTAAATGTTCTTCCAATTCTATCACTTCCTCTACCTAGTTTCTTAGCAAACTTAGATGATGTGAATGAATGCGTAGCTCCAGAATCAATTAACACATAGGCATCTTGTTGGGCAAAAGAAAGCTGACCTGTCACCACCGTGGATGGTGCAGCTTGAACATCTTCCTTAGTGTAGGCATAAATGTGTCCTTGACGTTCTGGAGCTTCAAGTCTGCCTTGAGAGATTGTAGGTTCTTCGAGCTTTATCTATACTACGTGAAGTTGATATCCCTGACCTCTCTGATGGTTCTGCGGGTTTTGGGAATTAGAGTTGCAGTACTTAGCATAATGGCCTTCCTTGCCACACAAGAAGCAGCGATTGGTTCCAGCACGGCAATCTCCCGGGTGTTTCCTTCCACATTTTTGACAAGTGGGATAACTGTTGTTATTTGAAGCATTCTTCTTCTGGGGAGAATTCTGTTGATTCCCTAGTCCTCTTGAATTCCATTTTCTTTTCTGATAATTATTGTCGTACTGCTTATTGTTGCTGTTTTGACTGGATGGTCCTCCTTGACCTCTCTGCTGAGGAATCTGGCTTGGTCTTGCCTGATTCGGCTTAACTTGGGCCTTCTCTTCCTTCTTATCTTTAAAGAACTTAGCCCGTTATTCTCTATTCTATCCTACCCAGTACTCAGCTCGAGTTGCCCGACTAACACACTCAGTAAGGTGATTGGTAGATGGGGTCCACTACTAATTACTACTGCCAAATCAGAACGGAACATACTCTTCATCCTTCTTACTTTGTCCCTCTCGGAACTGATAAGGTGAGGACAGAGACGTGCTAGCTGTTCAAACTTTTTAACAGCTTCAGCTACAGACAGATTACCCTGGCGAAAACCATTAAACTCATCTTGTTGAGCTTCCATAGTCTCTGTGTTGAAGTATTTCTCTTTAAATTCATCAACAAAATTTTCCCAAGTCATTTGCCTAATATCCCACCGAATCTGGACTGCTTCCCACCAAAGACGAGCATCTTTCCTTAGCATAAATGATGCACAGAGCACTTTCTCTTGATTATTGAGTTTGAGGAAGTTCAGGATAACCTGGAGGTCGACCAGCCAATTGTCAGCCTCAATCGGGTTTGTTGATCCTTCAAATTCCAGTGCTTTCATGCACCGAAATTTGTCATATAGTTCTTCGGGAGTTCGAACCAGTGGTGCTGGTGGAACGGCTAAAGGCGCAACTGGAACATCAGGGGCTACAGGGTTTTCTGGCATCACCGGGTCAGCATTCAGAATTTTGGGTGCACCAGGTTGATTCGTCGGTGCTGGCGGTACTCCAACGTCAGGAGGTCTTTGATCTTGTTGAGCCAACTGAGCTCTAAGCCCACCTATCTCTTGTTGTTGGGCTAACATCATTTGTCTTAGTTCATTCAACTGAGCCGCAAGATCAACGTCTTGGGTTTGTGCCATTCTACGTCTTGGTGGCATGGTTCTATACAGTAAATCATGAAATAAGTTTCTTGTTTTAATAATTTAATGAGATCATGTCTTTTATATAGAACCATAATCTTATTTCTATATGATAGCATAACATAGAACATATCTGAATCCATCATAACACGAGTACATAATCATAACATTTAGGAATGTATAAAACTTCCCATCATGTTCACACATTAGCTTGTTGCCACCACCAAGCTAAGGCACCGCCCAACTTCTTTCCCGACTATCACTATACCAGGGTGGAGTAGTCCTTTAAAAGCATCAGGAGGATCATCCTCCAGTGTGACCATTGACGGGATATGTTCATTACATACACAAGATCTTAACTAATTCTAACTATAGAAAATAATAATAATAATAATAATAACTTAACTTACTTGGGCATTGCAGAAGCGATGTAAAGCAAGGTGAAGTAGGTTGGCAGGATACCGCTCTGATACCAACTTTGTAATGCCCTTCACCTACGTAGGGCCGTTGTCATGCTTACTTAAACTACATCTCGGTTTTAAATACTTAAAACTTACTTGGAAATTTTAGAATAATTTTTTTTTTAAACATCATACACATAGATTAGTCCATATAAGTAAACTTTTCGTACATACATATTATTTGTTTTCCAAAATATAAAGACATACATACTCCTTATATATAACTCAAGTCTTCTAGCATCACATATATAATATATCACAACTTATTCAAATAACTATATACATTCAGTATAAAAAGAGCTTGCGGAATAATTTACGTAGTGGTATCCCACACCGCCCTTCACCTGCCGCATCGTCCACATGACCCACCAATTAAGCTGCAGGTTTTTTACCTACAGTATGAAATATACTAATGAGCTTATGCTCAGCAAATACAAACTTAATCTCACAAAACATAACAAATATCGTGTAACTTATGCATGAATCAATTATGATCAATTATGAATTTCTTATGCTCCATTATGGACTTATTATCTTGCTTAACATATGGGCCCCTGGTGTACGTACCAAATGCACGCAATCCATATAAAGTTAGGGTTTGCAAGGTCCCTAACAATTCTGGGAATCATGTAAGCCTTCACGATCTGGCGGAAGGTCTTAGTATTTTAAAATATGTATAATCCTCCACGATCTGGCGGGAGGTTGGTACGACACTTAATCTTTACTTATCTTGGTTTAGTCTTAGTCTTGTTATTTTTCTGAGATTAAGATTCTTTACTTATGATCTTATTAGTCATGATGCATGCGATTCATGAACATGGCATAACATAAAGATCAATGGCATGAAACAACTTGTGGCATATTTTATAAAACATGGCACTATTTTATAACATGGTATTATCATAGAACATAGCATGTACTTACTCATGGTATAATGGTAAAAACATGTCATATATATAAACATGGCATATCATGGCATACATGTAAACATGTCATACTTGAAAATAATTTATTATTTTTCATACTGTAGGTGAGGTTTGTACTTACTGGTTGTGCTAAATCCTGAGTTCTGTGTTCCACCAAATCACAGTAACAGGTTACCTTCCTGTTCCCAAAAAAAGTCGTAAGATAAGTATCATCCTATCTTTGCTATGAATCATATCATTTAATGTTAGTATTCAAACTAATATTCATAAGTAACCCTAGTCACAAGCTTATCATTTTACATTGGTATCCCATTTGGTTACTATTAGTAACCTTAGATCCAAAACCCTACATTTAACATTCGTTTCTAAATAACTTGGTCCAATAATTTGGTTGTTAGTGCATATGCAGGAATTGCCTGCTTATGCACTGTTTTTAAAATCCTGTTTTTCTTTAAAAATCCTTTTTGAATTTGACAAAGTTTCCTTCATGAAAGTTGTAGATTTCATCAAAATCTATAACTATTATTTTTGGTCAAAACCCAGAATCTGTCTTTAACTTGCTTGTTTCTTCCTTTAAAAATTGTTGACCATAATCATTAACTATATAGATCGGTCTCGGGTTTTGATAAAAACAGAGGCCTTTGGAGCTTTATTTTTAAAAACGGTCCAACTGCCCCATAGAATTTCCCATTTTCTATAACTTTGTAGTTTTGACTTTTTTCAATTTCTGCCTCTAAATGCCTCAAAATCCTGTTTCTAGAAAACTGTCCAGTTAGATCCAAGAATTGGCAGTTTTCATCTTTTGTTGGATTTTCCTTAAAAATCCGAGCACCCTACCTCAAACGGTTAAAGCCGTGAGCCTACATCAAGTATGCAGTGCATTACATAACATTTTCATTCATTACTCATCCATAAACCTTTATGTAAATTCAAATGGTAATCTATACCAAATTAGGGTTTTTTAGGGTTTTCTTGAACCCTAATTGCACATACATCACCCTTTTCCAAAATTATTCACCCAACATCATTTTTGGGTATATGAGGACATATATCAAACATATAGTAAGCATTCACACAACCACACACTCACTAGCACAATTAATCATAAACATGCATTAAACCTTAATTAGAGACCACTAAACTCTAATCAAGCATAATCAAGCACTTACCATAAACCCTAGGGCATGAAACTTAAAAGTGAGCTTATGCTCTTACATTCCAACATGGAAATACACTTAAATCTTGAACCAAAACTTAATTAAAGAACTAGAGGGTGAAAAGGTTTACCTCAAGATCCAAGAGAGTGGATCTAGACTATGATTGAGAATTTTCTTCACACTCCCTCACACTAAATCCGACCTCCCTCTCTCTCTCTTTCTTTCTCTCTCACTTTTCTTTTCTTTGGCTTGGCTCCTAAGGGAAAAAGACTACAATATGAGCTGCAAATTTGATCTCACTAAATGTCCACAAGGTGGACTAACCCCACCTATTTATAGGTGAAAGTTTTACTTCTAGAATTGCATAATAGTCTTTAAGAATAATATTTTTGCTCATAGGTCCCATATGGTGGCCGGCCATCATGAGCCATGTGGAAGATCATACTTGCTCTAGCTTAACACTTAGCCAAGCAAGCAAGGCTAGGGTGCTTGCTTATCAAGGCTAGATGCATGACATGTCCATTCCTTGTGGTGGCCGGCCATATGTGGAGGGTCATGCTTGCTCTAGCTAGACAAGTAAACAAGGCTAAGGGCTTGCTCATCAAAGCTAGAAGCATGACATGTCAAGCTCTCAAAAATAGGGTAATTTTTATTTCTAAATTGCATATTGATCCTTAAGAGAAAAATATTTGCTTATTGAACCATAGAGGTGGCCGGCCATAATGAGTCCATGTGGAAGAACATGGTTAAGCTAACTTGGTTCACTAAACCCTAACTTATCTCCTTGGTTTCCAATGCAACTATGGTAACTAAACTTATAACCGATCATTGGCCTAGTTGGATTTGGAGGCTTAATTAGGAAAATTCTTCATAAAAATTTACATATTTATCTACAATTATTTAATTTTCTTAAAATTACACATTGGCCCCTAAAGAAAAAAATATTTACACTTTGGTCCTTGTGAGGTGGCCGGCCATGAGATGTGCTTGGTGTCCAAAAATTCCTCCAATGATCATCCATTTTTATTCAAGGAAAAGGTGTCCTCCCATTAGGTACCGTTTGGCCTTCCTTCTAAAAACAGTCCATTTTCATTCTAACACAGATATTACAAATACTGTTTTCAACTAATAACTCTATATTTGTACTAGACTACTGTCCAGAATTTATCTGCACTTAACTGGACTGCGTTTCGATTTTTCTTAGGACTTAAAGCCACTTAGTTCTTATTGCTCTAATTATTGTGCTTGATTTTTCTACAGTGGTCTCGTACCTTATTCTTGCTTATTTACCCGTAATACCAGTTGTCGTAGTATAAATTCCATACTGCTTATTATACTCGTAATACCGTCTTAATCATACCTTAGGTCAAACTGGTCAAACATTGACCGACATAAAATCATAAACCCTAATTTTTTCCTCTTTCCACAAAAGGCTTCATACTTGTTAAATAAATTATTATCGAGTCTTATAATATCACAAAGAACTCAATAATATTTTGATAAATCAGATCAAACATTTCACATAAACATACATATTACAAACTTTGATTCCTTAAAAAGAAAATCATAAATTTGTAAAAAGGTTGGTTATTACAGCTAACATGGGAAAAATGAAGAAGAGGAGGTTTTTGTTCGAACCCCTTTGGATGACAAATTTTGAGTTTAAAGAGGTGATGTGGCACTCATGGGTTTATAATGGATTGGCAGTGGCAATGGGGGTTTCTTTAATAGTTTGGCTGGGTGCGCTCAGGAACTTAAGGGTTGGAGTTTGAAGACATTTGGTAATCTTTATTGGAAAAGCCGCGAACTTCAGAAGACAATTGTGGATCTTAATAATCTTCCTTCTTCGGCTGACCAGTGTATTCAGCAATTATCTTTGGAACGTAAGCTTGACCATACTTTGGCCCTTAAAGAGTACTACTAGAGGCAGCGAGCACGTGTTAATTGGTTGAAAGGTGGCGATAAGAACACAAAATTCTTCCACTCCAAAGCTACTGCCAGGACGCAGAGGAATTCTATCTGCTACTTGGAGATTGTTGATGGTATTCAGTTATTTGATGAGGGGGAGATTGTTAAGGAAGTTGAGAAATATTTTAAGGATATTTTCTCTTCTTCCTCCCATTCGCCTCAGGAGCTAGAAGCCATTGTGGGGTTAGTTGACACATGGATTTCCAGGAATATGCGGGAGAGGTTAGAGGAGCCTTTTTCTAAGAAAAGGTTAAAACAACATTATTCTCTATGGGTTGCTACAAAGCTCCGGGACCAGATGGGTTCCATGCGATCTTTTTTCAAAAACATTGGGATTTGGTAGGCGGAGCTCTTACATCGGTAGTGCTTGGAATTCTCAATGATTCTAAATATGTTGCCTCCTTTAATGAAGCTCACATCGTCCTTATTCTGAAATTGAAGTGTCCGAGAAAAGTCTCTAATTTTCAGCCTATAAGTCTTTGCAATGTGATTTATAAGGTGGTGACTAAGGCACTAGCTAACTGGCTTTAGACCGTCCTTGCTTCCACAATCTCTATGGAGCAAAGTGCCTTTGTCCAGGGGAGGCTCATTACCGATAACATTTTGGTTGCCTTTGAAGTCCTCCATACGATTCATCAGAAAACGGGAGGGGGTGATGGTGTCATGGGCTTAAAACTCGACATAAGCTAGGCTTATGATTAGGTGGAATGGGCCTTTTTAGAAGTGATGATGCGTCAGTTGTGTTTTGGAGAAAAATGGATTCGTACGGTGATGGACTGCATTTCAACGGCTAGATTCTCCTTTATTACTAATGGATGAGTGATTGGAGAGGTATGTCCAGAACGGGGACTTCGGCAAGGTTGCCCCTATTTACCCTTTTCTATTTCTCCTTTGTGTGGAAGGCTTATCGATGGCAATTCGGAAACGTGAACAAGAAGGTTTGCTTTCGGGTGTCTCAGTGGCACGTAATGCGCCTAAGGTGTGTCATCTGTTGTTTGCAGATGATTTTGTCTTGTTTGGTCGTGCTACAATTGGAGATTGTGAAGTGTTTCGGGCTATTTTAGATGACTATGCGAAAGCTTCATGGCATATTGTGAATTTTTCCAAATCTTTGATTACTTTCAGCCCAAATGTAGATGTTGCCCTATAGGAGGAAATTCGTGGAAGGCTTGGGTTGTCGGGACAGGTCCAATATTATGATCAGTATCTTGGTCCACCCTCTTTTATTGGTAAAAGCAAGAGGAGTAATTTTAATGGCATTAAGAAGCGGGTTTCTAAGAAGCTTCAGATGTGGAAGCGCAAGATCTTCTCGGATGGAGGTCGTGAAGTGCTCATTAAAGCAGTAGCTCAAGCTACTGCTACATATACCATGAGCGTATTCAAGCTCCCGTCTTCTCTATGTCATGAACTCCAAGTAATGGTAGCTAGATTTTGGTGGGGTGGAGCGGAGGATAGTAGGAAGATCCATTAAGCTAGGTGGGAGAAACTTTGTCAGCCAAAGAGTATTAGGAATGCCCTAAGAGTGAAAGACATTTTAGTTGTATTTCATTTATTTTGAACTGATTAATAATATATTTGAGGTTTTTTTATTACACATTTACTATATTGTCATCATCTAGATTTACATGTTAAAGTAAATGTAAGCAAATATGGCTTATTGACTATTTGGTGTTTAAACTGTTAGAATGTTGCATGCAATAGATTTTTGTATGCAAGAAGACAACATCTTAAGTAAGTAGTCTAATCTATAGTCCGTAGTCTATGGGGTAAGAGTAAGCATCTAACTCATATGAAAACTCTTATGTTGTCTAAAATCAATTAGAGAGATGGTTTGTCTTGATCATCAGGAGCGAGTCGACTACCAAGTAGAGACATAGATATATTGTCTAGTAGTGGTGATATATTGGATTAGATTAATTCACTTTTGACATTCATTATGCAATAACTTTAATCCAAAGTAAGTAAATAACTTCATGTTTATGATTTGTGTACTTTGATGTTCTAAAGGCTAAAGCGTCTTGGAGTAGTAAGCTATTAGACCTGTTCCTTGGGTACATGACTTATAATTGATGTGAGCTTTGCTTATAAATATAGAGTCATAGCTCCCATAAAGAGTAAATGTTATCCTCTTAAATGGCCTTATACAGGATGCGAATATGGACGAGGCCTGAGGTCGTTTGCTGGGCATATGACTAATTATTCACATTGGGTGAATAATCATTTTCTTATTAGATGTATAATGGAGTTTTAAGATAGCATGATCAAAAGGTTGAACGGATTTTTGACTTTAAGTTGATCATGGATATATGAGGGTGTTGCGTATATGATAGGGTCATTAGACTGCGGCTACACACTGACATACGTAATACGATATATAATTGAGAGTGCAGTTTCAGGTTTATAGTGGTAGTAACTTTAAAACTAATAATTGTGTAATTAATTTATTTAGTATAGAATAATTAATTACATAGATTATTGGAGCTCATATTATATATATGTCCAATTGGTCCCTTTAATAACTCAATATAATTCCTTAACAGATGATAATCAATTGGGATATTTATTATGACTTTAATTCTTGCACTTAGTAAAGAGAAAAATTCGGAACATTTCCCATAAGGTGTAGGCGTTTTTTTTTTTTTTTCCCTAAGAGTAGAATGAGAATTTTGTTTCATTTAATTAATTGGATAAGTATTTATTTGAAGATAAGATTTGAAATTTGAATTAATTATATTTTATCTTTTGTGATAAATATGAGATTGATTTAAATTAAGAGATATGGATAAATTAAGAGATTTGGATAATTAATTTAAATATCTAGATAATCTTGTTTAAATAAATCTTTTAAATTAAATATGGTAATTATCCTAATTAGATTTTAAATTGAAACAAAATCTCATCCTAGTCTACCTTGTGTAGGCGTTTTTTATGAGGATAAGGGAAGAAAAAGATTTTCTCCTTATTAATTTTATTTAGATAATTATCACATAATTATTTGATTCAAATAAAATTATCATGATTTTATTTTGAATTTAAATTGGAGTTATGGAACTTTATCCATAGAGATAAAATCATAAGATAATTGGAGATAAAAATTTGAATCAAATTTTGAATCTCCTAGACCTATTGTGGGCGATTTGTCTATCTCCCGGACAAGAGAAAAAATGCAGATTAGGGAAGAAAGAAAGAGAAAAATATTTTTCAAGCATCCTATTCGAATTCAAATTCTACCAAGTCCATTCACTATAAATAAGAACTTAAGGGCTCTTATTTTATTTAGACCATAGATTCTAAGGTGAGCGAGCTTATTATTATTATCCTATTATAGTAATAATAAGCTGCAAGAGTTCTGGGTGGTTGGAAGGAGAAAGCCACGCACGAATACCGATCAAGAAACCGAGTGCCTACACACTCTTTCGTCTGGGAATTGAAGAATAGTAAATAATGCTAGTTGGTTGAAGCTATCTTTGATCACATCCTCCTACATTCCTGTTGTCTTCTCTCAAAATACGTAGATTGTAGAATAATTTATTATACATGGTAACATGAGTTAATATGATTTTAAGAAAAAAATTTTAAAATTCCGCCGCATAAATTACCTCTTTTTTCTACAAAGGGTTGTGGAGGTATGGGCTTTCGGGATATTACTTCTTTCAACCAAGCGCTTTTGGCTAAATTGGGATGGCGACTTTCGCAACATCCCCCCTCTCTAGTGGGACGAATTTTAAAGGCAAAATATTTCCACAATTCTTCTCTTTGATGTAGTACTTGGGCAAAATGCTTCGTATGTGTGGAGGAGCACTCTGAGTCGGAGTAGGATGGATGAAGTGTTAGTTTGGCATTTTGATTCCCGAGGATTATATACGGTGCGATCAAGCTATTGTGCCTACTGAGGCTGGATCTTCTGGAACCCCTGCGATGCTAAATGGTGGAGGAGGCTGTGGCATTTGAAAATTCCAAGCAAAATGAAAATTTTTTTGTGGAGAGCTTTTCATGACATTCTCCCTTGCTATATGATTTGGAAAATTCCTCTCTGCTGTCGTTGTAGGGAGGGCCCTGAGACTGGGTGACATGCTCTGTGGGCTTGTGATTCAATCCGGGTGGTGTGGGAAAGCTGTGTTCGCTGGGATAAACTGAGGAAGTATGAGGTTAGCAGCTTCGAAGGTCTTTGTTTGCGTATATGCCAGTCTTTTAACATAGAGGAACTGGAAATCTTTGTTATGGTAGCTTGGGCAGTGTGGTGGTCTCGAAACTGTGGAGAGTTTGAAGCAATGTGGAGGACCCCGAATGAAGTTCTGGAGGTCGCTGGGCGCATCCTCGGGGATTATCAGTGATGTATAAAAGCAGAGCTTTCGAAGTCTCCTAAGTCAGTTGATAGGTCCATCTGATGGAAGCCACCTCCGGCTGGACTATTAAGACTGAACGTGAATGCAGGGATCTGCGAATGATTCAATTTTATTGGAGTTGGGGTGGTGGTTCGTAACTCTAATGGAATTGTACTTGCGTGCCTTGCTAAGAAGGTAATGGAGAACTTCTCACCATATGTTGCAGAGAGTTTAGCTCTTAGAGAAGGGTTAGAGTTTGCTTTGGCTGCTGGGTTGAACATTGCAATTGCTGAAATTGGTGCTCTTAAAGTTGTTCAGGCTGTCCTCTCACCTGAACCTTTGGCGATTGTTGAGCCAATCATCTATGATATCCGCCAAAGATGAACCGAGCTTCTAGTGGCACTTCTTGCTGTCATGTTCCTTGCTAACTCATTTTTTATTCTTCTATTTGTTCCTATGGTATGGATGTTGTACGTACTATTATGGCCGAAATGGCCCCTTAAGAAAATCAATATTTCCCTAAAAAAAAAAAAAAATTAAAAACCCAAAGTCCTTGAACATGAAAACATATTGGTGCGGAAATCACTAAATTTGAAGCCAAAATAACACGGAAATCATAATATAATAAGGCCACCAGGCCAACTTTCAAAAGAAACTTCATATTAAAGTTTGGTCATTACAGGTCTTATCCCATATGTATATTCACTTCAATCCGTTTACTCAATCACTAAGCTTCCACCTTAATATTCCTTTCCTTTTTTCTAGCAACACAAGTATTCCTAATGAGCTGGAATGCTCAATAAGCGAGTAATCTAACAATTCTAGATTGAGATGCAAATGCAAAACAATAATATCTTGTTAAAAAAGATTTATGAACATACTTGTTACTTTAATAATTACTAATTTGGTTAAAATGCAAAAGTCCATGTCTCATAGCTTGTTGAGCGTCCATGAGTTCATAAACCACAACTTCATTAAACATAAGCATTTATTAGATTTCTAATTCCTATAATGTTTCATCTAAAATTATAACATATTCCATATTCATAAACCATCATTTATAAATTTTCATTATCACTTAATTCCTCTATTAAGCTCTTAGACTGTCGCTCTCTCTCTTTCTTTCTCCACAGCGATCCCCTCTCTCCTCTTGAACTCCGTCGTCGCCACAATCTTTGTCTCCGCCGCGATCTTCTCTTTCTCCGGCTCTCGGCCTCTTTTCTGGATATGTGAAATCATATTTTTATTTTTATTTCTTGTATTATTGTAGATTACTCTATGCGTTCAGGTGGATTGCTCTATGTATTGTGAAGGATTATTATGTATGTATTTTGATAAATTACTTGTTGTATTTTGATACAAGTTGTTCATGGTGGATTACTGTAACGACCCGACTTTTTGGATCGTTAACTAGCTTACTTATTCTTATTTAATTTAGTCTTAACACTCATTTATATTTGGTTCCAAAAATACAGAATTGTTTTTTTAAAATCATATTCGTAGTACAAAAGTTAGAATTACTAAAATTTTTAACTGAGAAATTTGAAAACCTCTAGCGACTAATTATCCTATTCAAATTCGTATTTAGATAATATTTAAAAAACTGTAACTTTATGTTAGTTAAAAAGAATTATTCTAAAGTATTTTTCTCGTAAAGTACTCATACTAGTTTAGTAGTACCAAAACATTGGAACATAATTATAAATATGGTCGATACAAAATAATTTAAGGAGTCTAAATGCGGAAATTAAATTCGTGGTGGTATCCCACTCCCTTCCTTCATCATCTCCACACAGCTTCGTCAGTCCATGAAATATCTAAGTAGTGGGCTGCTTACCCGCGTTACCTACAGCACGAACACACAATGATGAGCTTTCGCTCAGCAAGTACAAACAATATCTCACAAATCATTTACATAAAATCATATCATTACATGTAACATCATGAATGTTCAAAAATGCATGTGAACTATGTGCATTCAATTATGCTTTATTATTTACATATCTTGTCTACTTAAGGGCCCCTATGTCGTATCCATATGCACGCAACCAATGGGGAGTTAGGGGAGCGACCCTCCAACAACCTCCAAGGTCATATCTTATAATTTTCGTTCTTATCATATCCTCTCACTAATTGGAGGTTGGTACGACACTTAATCCTATCTTTTATTTGCCTCATTCTTATTAATTGTGATAATGTGTAGATTTACATGTCAATATGAATCTATCATTATGGCATAAATATCTGTGAGGCATGTCGATCATGTCAGTGCAAGAGAAATTATGCACATCAAATACTTAATTAAAGCAATACGTATAACTAATATACTCATCACATCATCAAGTCCAGTCATAGTAAACGTAGATCATCAACAAAGAAAAATATTTTATTCCATGCTGTAGGTGAGGTTTGTACTTACTTGTCTTACGTGGTTAAACTTCTGGAGTTGTGTCTCTTACTTCGCAGATTTGAGGAATTGTCCTGATTAAACCATATTTCATTATTAGACATAATCTTAATTATATGACTTTATTTATTTTATAAACTATAGTGAACTTAATTTACTTATATCATAATTAACCTTAACAATTAATTCATATTAATTATTAAGTGTTAAAATAAATTTCTACTAATTATTATTTAATTAATTTAATTTAATTTTTTTATTAGAATTTAATTGATCAATTAATCAATTGATTAATTCATTAATTAACTAATTAATTAGGTAATAGTTAATTATTACTTTATTTAATTGAATAATTATAATTAAACTATATAATTTTAATTGACTTATTAATAATTATATTGTTAATAATTTAATTATGTTACTTAAATATTCTTTCTCCTATAATAATTAATAATTATTAATTCTAATAGTAATAATTAATAATTTGATTAATCTAATAATTAATGTTTGATTAATATCTAATTAATCATCCATAATTATTTTGATGATTATATCAATGATTAATAATTAATGATTAATTAATCTCTAATTAATCATGTATTATAATTATGTAGTTATTCAACATAATAATCTTGATTATCATCTACTAACTCTGATAATTAATTAATTAATTATTAATCAAATAATTAATTAATTACTTTATTAATTATATTTGGTTATGTATTTATTATTTAATTACTTAATTAAGTAATTAATTAATTAATCAACCAAGGTGACAAAAAGTCACCTAAGTATATACCGCTTTTTTTTATTATTAGGCTAGTCCAATCCCCTTAGTTATGTTCATTTAATTAGGCTAAGGTAGTCTCTTGGTATATGCCTAGTAACCCTATAGTGTACTTTATCTTAGCCCATTAAAACTTGTGATTCAACTTTATAAGGTTAGGGTTTTTCATATTATTTGATCATACACTTAAAATCAACTCATTTCATAACTAAATATGTTTATATGTTATGACTTACCCTTATGCCACATTTTAATGTTTGATCGATTTATCGGTATAGGATTTTAATTTCTAAGATTTATTTAGATTTGAGTATAATTCCGTTTTGGACACTTGATGACTTGTTGGTTGAAATATCTAGTTTCTGTCTTTATAATTTGTTTTCTAAGATTTCAAGCATTTCAAACATTAATGTGGACGTTTTCTTAAGTGTCTTATGGTAAATCTCAGTTTACCAGATTACAATACAGTATTATATGATTTATTAAAATTTATATACATATCCGTTTTAAACGTATGATATTTCATTTTGAAGCTTGAGATGTCTACTTTATAGTGGTAAAGTTATTTCCTTTAGTTATTGAGCTTTTCATACTATTAACTTAGCTTTTATTACTGTTGGTTCCATAGTTGAACCACAAGTCCAGATTCATGGGTAAGATTAGAAAACTCATAATAATTTACTTACAAGTCCAAATAATACAAAAGATATGACATTGGAAAGTCTATAATGTATATTTTGAATGATAAAAATAGTTTTATAAAAAGTTATGGTTTACTAACTCAAAATCTATAAGACCCATGGCTAGTACAGGGTTCCAGTAAGGATTTTCGGTTCATAGTCTAAACTTGTAAAATTTACCAAAATTTGCACATATATCCGTTCAAGGCATATGATACCTTGTTGGAAGCTTAAAGAATATAGTTTTAGTTCTCTAACTTATAATCCAAAATTTTGAGTCTAAAGGGTTCGGAGTACAAAAAACCTGTGGCTAGTATGTACCCCAGAGATCCATTTTCTCCCTAGTTTTGTGTCACAATTTCAAATGCACATAACTTTAGATATATAAAAGCAAATCAAGTGATTTCAAAGCCTAAAATAAACTTTATCCTCTGTAAAAACTTAACATATAATTTATTTTTCATATCAAAGTTTCCAATATATGCTATATTACCACAACTACCACAAACTCTAACAAAGTTCTTAGATCTTACCGAAATGCTCCGTGGATCCTTTAAGATCTCGGATCTCCAAAGTTCTTCTCAAAACTTTTTTCTAGGTAAGAAGAAGTCTAACATTAAGATCATAACTAAACATCATGCTTTAGTTCTCCAAAAATGACTAAAACACAAAGAATACCACTAGGTTACCTCTAGTAAAATGTCCTCTAACTCCATCTCACACTTCTTCGATCTTGATGACGGGGTTTTTTAGAGCTTGAAAATGGATGGAGGAGGGTGCTAGAGGTGTTGGAGATGGAGAATAGTGTTGGTAGTTCTTGTTTTTGTTTTGAGCTTGGTGGTGACTTGAAAAGCTAGGGTTTTTGAGTTTAACTTGTGTGAGAATAAAATGGGGTGTTAGGGGTTTGTGCTCAGCTAACTTTCACCTTAAGAGAGCTGTATTTTGAGAGGTAAAATTGAAAAAATTTTAGCTGATTTCCCCTTCATTGCCACCACTTCAAGGGAGGGTTTTGGGGTGAAGATTTGGTTCAACAAGGTGGAGACAAGGGGTCATTTTCACTTGTCTCTTCCTTGGGTCAACTTTCCAAAATAAACTATGCCATCTCTTACATGTGGTTGTATGCATGTACCACTTTCTTCTTTTCTCATTTGTTCACATTTCCCCTTGCTTTATGACTAAAAAACCGAATCCCCTCTTTGGCCTTCTCAATTTTATTTTGTTTTTCTTTCTTTCAATTTCCACCATTGATCCAAGGTTGTCATCTTTATTCTCATCCATTGGATCTTCCAACACACCAATCCTTACCCTAAGTTCGTATTGGTCACTTATCATCCAAAGTTTGGCCATTGATTTGCCTAGGATTCTTTAGCATCAAATCTACAACATTGATTTCAAATTTAAGCATAATTCTTGATCAATCTTCCACCTTTGGATTCTCTAAGAGTACATACTAATCACTCATCTTCTATCTATGTGACATATTAGTTTTCCAATCATGCTCTCAAAGCTTAACTATTATTATTATCAAAATAAATACTAAGATCATTAAATTGACCTACTAATAAAAATCGGGGTCCTTCCCAAAAATTATCGTTATCCCCCTAATACGATATAATAAATTTTTTTGTACAAATTTATATGTCGTTCAATTCATCTTTTATGTATTTAAAATTTCTCATTTAAATAGAGAAACTCGACGTTGTTATATCATCGACATCATCACACCGATGATACATATACAATCATTCATGATCTTGAAATTTGATATTCATCAAAATAATTTATTAGAAGTATATTAATGAAGGAAATCCATAATAATAATTCATGAATCAAGCTTATGAATTTCTAGGGCATCACAATTACTAGTTTTTTTTTTAATATGTAAAAATTGATAAAAAGTTGTTTAATTTGAGAAAATTTTAAAATACTTTGTTAGATTAACAAAAATTCAAAAAGTACAAAAAAAAAAGATTAAATTTTTGTTAAAAATAACACTCTCTAGCGATTAATGGCCCGTGCCCTTGACCAAATATCTACAGTGGTATGTGTTGACTCTGGTCGCCGTATAATATTCTGGTAAATTACCTATGATACTTTTTTAGTTGGTTGAGTATATTTTTAAAAAGACATATTAAGTTTATTTTTAACTTAGGTTAAAAATTCTAAAATCACGGTAGATGCGACAATATTTGAGAGGTATATTTCTTTTAAGACAATCTTCAAAATGTATTTACTTACAAGGTCACTAATTAAAATTGGCCAATTCTATGGTGGGAACAATAAATTTTTTCCACCATTGGATTGCACTTAAATGGTGTAGATCTCATATGGTACACAAAACTATCATGCATCCAATCACATTCGACCACAATCCAATTACAAACCCAAAAAAAAAAAGAAAAAAACCCAACTGGCTTCCAAGCTCATCGGCGGTAAACTTCGGTATGGGGTCGTCGGCGACTCCACTGGTTTGCGTGACCCAGATTGTCCGAACTCTACCCAAGCCGTGAGGCCCTTCCGCTGCGAGCAGTCGAGCCCCCAATGCCACCCGAGCTCCCGCTGCCATCCGAGCCTCGATCTCGCACCGCCACGAGGGCCTTCGACCCCCCTACCGGAGTTCTCGATAGATTGTTTCCGGAGCCCACTGTTTCGGACCACCGCAGTGAGATTCAAATTTTGGAGGAGATCTCACCCCCACCGTCGTGCCGATGACTGCCGCAGACCACTATCTCCAGCAAAAAAAGCTTCCCATGCTATATTAAAAAAAAAAAAAAAAAAAAAAAAAAAAAAAAAAAAAAAAAACTGTAACGACGAGCAAGTGGGGGAGGGGGTGCGAACTCCGGCAAGGATCAATCCACAAGATCAAGATCCAGATGTCGATCCACAAGATTTCCGCCTCCAATCCATGGGTGATTCGTGAGGCCGGTGAGCTCCCGATTGGGCCATGGGTGACTCACGAGGACCGTGTCACTGGTGGCCGGTGCCATGAATACAGGACGTCGTCTGAGGTGAAGAGTAGCAGACCCGCAACCACAACGAACCGGAAAATCACGATCTGACTAGCGTTGACCACCTTTGCGATCTGGGCAATCCACAAGATCGCGATAGTTCACGAGAGGTTTTTCGGTGAGATTGCGATCTTTCGTTGGTTCTCCGGATCCGTAAGCCTCAGTGATGCGACCGAGGAGGATGGGTCACCTGTGGCATAGCGAGCGTCATAACTATACCTAGGATCAGCAGCAACAGTCACCAGAATTTGGGGTTTTTATTTAGGGTTAATTTCATTAATAGCACCTATACGAATTTTATTATTAAAAATAGTACCACTTTTTTTTCCCTTCATTACTAGCACTGCCATGTCATCAAAGCCTATGATATGTGGGGCCCAACAGCATTTAATGTATGCCAAATTACAGGTTTACTCTTATCTCCCACCAGCCCAAATATCCCTTTCCCTCGCATGGCCCAAAAAATTTTTTCAAACCAGCAACTACAGTGTTTTAGAGAGAGAAACTGAAATCTAGAGAGAGAAAGAGTTACCACCCACCGAAACCGCTCCATAACCGCTCGAAAACCGTTTGAAACCATCACGAAAGCCCTCTATAAACCGCTTGGAAGTCTGTGAAAGTCGGAGAATCTTCTAAAACTACCCATGTCGAAACCCACGAAATTGACTGAGAAAAACATTACTCCCGAAAAGAGATCTCTCCGAGTAATGACTTCGGCATATAAAAGGCCACCGGCCGAGAAAAGTTCTAAAAAACCGGCACCAGAGAGCGAGAGAAGGGTGGCCGAGGAAGGGTTGAAGAGAAATCAGAGGGAAATCAAAGTTAAGGAATCAAAGAAGCCGAAAAGTACTGTAGAAGAGAAGATATCAGAAGTTGAAGAGGTAAAAATATTGAGGCCATTCCGCGCATATTATCATGGACCTCCACTGATAGTGTAAAGTTTGATGATGTGTTGGTCATCTACATAATGACCGGGTGGACATTCTTGTATTTACCATACTTTTGTTAGCTTCAATACCAGTGTCGGTCATTTACATAATGACTGAGTGGTCATTCCTATAATGACAATACCTTTGCTAGCGTGAATACCATTATGGGTCATCTACATAATGACCGGGTGGTCATTTTTGTATTTACCATGCCTTTGTTAGCTTCAATACTAGTGTCGATTCATAAGTCAGGTTCTCTTTCTCCTGACGCTTTCATGCTTTCACCTTCATTTCTGAAAGAATGTTCTTCCTCTAGCTGACCCACACACCACTCTTGAATCCGGTGATCAGAAATCGTCACCAGGAGGGCTCGTGGTGAGAGGAAGGAAATGATTGAAGGGTTGGGTTTATATTCAATCTAAGAGTCAATTATCACAGACATTTACATAATGACCGGGTGGTTATTTTTGTATTTACCATGCCTTTGTTAACTTCAATACTAGTGTCGGTCATTTACATAATGATCAGGTGGTCATTTTTGTATTTACCGTGCCTTTATTAGCTTCAATACTAGTGTCGGTCATTTACATAATGACCGGGTGGTCATTACTGTGGTCATTCTGTAATGACCGGGTGGTAATTCCTGTAATGACCATACCTTTACTAGTATCAATACCATTGTGGGTCATCTACATAATGACCGGGTGGTCATTTTTGTATTTACCATGCCTTTGTTAGCTTTAATACTAGTGTCGGTCATTTATATAATGACCGGGTGGTCATTTTTGTATTTACTGTGCCTTTGTTAACTTCAATACTAGTGTCGGTCATTTACATAATGACCGGGTGGTCATTACTATAATGACCGGGTGGTCATTCCTGTAATGACCATACCTTTGCTAGCGTGAATACCATTGTAGGTCATGTATATAATGACCGGGTGGTCATTTTTGTATTTATCATGCCTTTGTTAGCTTCAATACTAGTGTCGGTCATTTACATAATGATCGGGTGGTCATTTTTATATTTACCATGCCTTTGTTAACTTCAATACTAGTATCGGTCACATAATGACCGGGTGGTCATTCCTGTAGTGACCGGGTGGTCATTCCTGTAGTGACCGGGTGTTCATTGCTATAATGACCGGGTGGTCATTCCTGTAATGACCATACCTTTGCTAGCGTGAATACCATTGTGGGTCATCTACATAATGACCGGGTGGTCATTTTTGTATATACCATGTCTTTATTAGCTTTAATACGAATGTCGGTCATTAACATAATGATCGAGTGGTCATATTTGTATTTACCATGCCTTTGTTAACTTCAATATTAGTGTCGCTCATTTACATAATGACCGGGTGGTCATTTTTTTATTTACCATGCCTTTGTTAGCTTCAATACTAGTGTCGCTCATTTACATAATGACCGGGTGGTCATTCCTGTAATGACTGGGTGGTCATTCCTATAATGACCGGGTGGTCATTCCTGGAATAACCATACCTTTGCTAGCGTGAATACCATTGTGGGTAATCTACATAATGACCGAGTGGTCATTTTTGTATTTACCATGCCTTTGTTAGCTTTAATACTAGTGTCGGTCATTTACATAATAACCGGGTGGTCATTCCTGTAATGACCGGGTGTTCATTCCTATAATGACCGGGTGGTCATTCCTGTAATGACCATACCTTTGTTAGCGTGAATACTATTGTGGGTAATCTACATAATGACCAGGTGGTCATTTTTATATTTACCATGCCTTTATTAGCTTCAATACTAATGTCAGTCATTAACATAATGATCGGATGGTCATTTTTATATTTACCATGCCTTTATTAGCTTCAATACTAATGTCAGTCATTAACATAATGATCGGATGGTCATTTTTATATTTACCATGCCTTTGTCAACTTCAAAATTAGTGTCGGTCATTTACATAATGATCGGGTGGTCATTTTTGTATTTACCGTGCCTTTGTTCACATCAATACTAGTGTCGGTCATTTACATAATGACTGGGTGGTCATTCCTGTAATGATTGGGTGGTCATTCCTGTAATGATCATACATTTGTTAGTGTGAATACCATTGTGGGTCATCTACATAATGATTGGATTGTCATGCCTTTCTTAGCTTTAATATTAGTGTCGGTCATTTACATAATGACTGGGTGGTCATTCATGTAATAACCATACATTTGCTAGCGTGAATACCATTGTGGGTGGTAACTCTTTCTCTCTCTAGATTTCAGTTTCTCTCTCTAAAACACTGTAGATGCTGGTTTGAAAATTTTTTTTAAGGCATGCGAGGGAGAGGGTTATTTGAGCTGGTGGGAGATGAGGGTAAACCCGTAATTTGACATACATTAAATACTGCTAGACCCCACATATCATAGACTTTGATGACGTGGCAATGTTAGTAATGAAGGAAAAAAAAAGTAGTATTATTTTTAATAATAAAATTTCTACAGATGTTATTAATGAAATTAACTCTTTTTTTTCAGATTCCGTTTTAACAACTTGTAATGTTTTTTTTTAATTAAAATAATATTTCTAAATTATTTAGATTAAAATTTGATACACTAAAAAATACGTATACTCTCATATAAATCAAATAATAACCGTTAAATATTACCTTATTAATAAAAAAATTAATAAATAAAAAGTATGCCCATCATAGAAATCTCTATTAAAATTTAGTAGCCTCCGTAAATTCCCATATTATGTGTGACGTGTCATAAAACACTATAAAAAGTGCCTGTTTGGAACACCGGTTTTAACGGTGTTTCCAAAGTTCAGTCTCAGCTGAACTTGTTTGGCAAAAACGTTCAGCTTCAACCTTGGTTATTCCCGTTATACAGTGAACCCAACTGGGTTCACTGTTCACTGAGCATCTTCCCTGCCCTTCTGTCTCGCCCTTCCCTGGCTTCTGTGCCCGAATCTCACGCCTCCCCTCCAGCGCCCATGTGCTGGTGTCAGAGGGTCTGTTGGCTGTGCCCCCATCCCATCGAGCATCTGCCCTGCTGCAGGAGCTCTGGTTTGTGCTTTTCCTTCTTCTCTCCTCGCTGCGATTAAATTTTTGATGGTGTTGCCCTCGCCCACTCCCGTCAAGCAGATGCGGCGCCGAGTGAGGTGTGGGAAGCGAAGACGAACCGGGGGCCGGATAACCAACTATTTCCAAGCTCGCAAAAAGCCTTGCCGACCTGTCATTTCCTGCCCTACGCCGACAACCACTACTGCATACTTGTCGTCGGCCTCCAATTCCGAAACCCTAGTAAAATTTTTCTCTCTAATTTGCCTACAATATAGATGCATTTTAAAAATTTGTTTTGTTTTATGTATTACCCAATACTTCTCCGAATCTCCACCCCCTAAATCGAGCTTTTTTTGGTCCTTCACTCATTTTGATTTTTGGATTTGAAGTATACTCAGGCGTTTATGGTGTGTGTTGTTCGTGGGTGTTTGTGTTTTGGATAATAACTCCATTGGTGAAGGTCGTTTGATGCCAACTCGTTGGGCATTGGCTGCATAATTTCAATTTCTGCAGTTTTGGATCTGGGTTAATCTTGCGTAGGCTAGTTTGATGAAGTGCTTTGTCCATTTGCTGCCTAATTTCGGACTTTTCCTTCATTATAGCTTGTTGTCCACTGATGTTTTGTGCTCGATGACGTAGTAAGTCGATTTGGTGCCAAAAATTTGTTATCTTCTGCCGTTATTCATGATTTTCTCTGCCTAGGCTAGTGTGATGAAATTTTCTCCCATTTGCTGCCTATTATCTGTTTTGTGCTCCATTTGAATTTGATGTCCACTACTTATGGTGGTTTGATGCACCACTTTCTCCATTGCGATTAAATTTTGAGATTGTCGCTTAATTATGCATGGTTTTCACAAGTTTTGCTAGTTTGGTGCACTTTTTTGCCCAATTGCTGCCTTTTTCTGTGTTGGCCTCCCTTTAACCTTGTTTGGTACTGCCTATGATGGTTTGATGAACTAGTGTGCCCATTTGGTGCCAATTTGCAGTGGCGGGTACTCATTCTGCATGACTATCACAACGTTGGCTAGTTTAATGCACCTTTTTTCCCATTTTCAATGCAGTAGATTGGCGATGATGTATACAGCGTAGTAACCTATATTGTATTTTAGTCTGACTGGTGAGTCGTTTACCCGGTCAGTGCCAACAAGTTACTGGTATAGAAGCACGGATTTGGTGTTTTATTGCTTTTACTGTAACTTGTTTATGCCATAAACAAGTTAAAACCCAAACCCATAGTTTCTATGCCATGGTAGCCGGTTCTGTATCGGGTATTTGACATGCCTCAGGGTAAATGTGTAAACCAACTTATACTGAGCCAACTAATCAACCGTCAGACCGTTGTTTAAAATTATTTTCCTATGTTTGGTTATCTCTTTCCGAAGGAGATGCCGCGCAAAGCATCAGGGGATCATTACTTTTGGGACGCCGCAAAAGAAAAAAAATTTCTGGAGCAACTTGATGAGTACCTGGCCTGCAGTGGCGGCAAACATCCCCCCAAAGCAACTCTTGAACTTTGAGCCGCCCAGTTTAATGCTGAGTTCGGTGGGGTACAAGCACTTGGAAAGACATTATACCAAAAGAAAGAAAGGATGAAAAAAATATATAGGGGCTGGAAGGCGTTGCAAAAACAAACCGGTCTAGGCTACGATCCATCGACGGATCGTGTGATATGCTCTGACGAAGCGTGGTAAAGTTTCATAGGGGTAACTGCGTAGTCTAATATAAGGCCCTACGTTATATTGTTCATTAACGTGATGAGAAAACTTGTACTAAGCTAAAATTTCATTTGCAGGTTCATAGGGAGTGCAACCATCTACGCTACGAGGGGCTGCGCAACAGGGAGCTGTATTATAACGTGTTCGAGAAAAATCATGCTGCCGGTGCATCGGGATATGGATCGGTAACCATGCCAGCTGATAGTCCTCCGTACCGCGACGTTGAAGCTTCCATGGACTACTCTGAAACCCGGGTGGATTTTGAAGAGTTTCTAACGCCAAACACCGGTGAGCGCCATTGTAGCAACTTACGTTCCGGAGCCGATGCAGGTCCGTCGCGGTCAAGGGCAAGTTCTGGTAAGAGGAAGCAAAGAGACGAAAAGGATGAGATGACATTCTTAGCAATGCAGGAAATAGTGAGTCATTTCCGTGGACAGTCGCAATCGGGCCCAAGTAACAACACCGCGAATCGACCGGACCACATGCTACTGTGTATGAACATTATGACAGAGATGGGTATTCCACCAAATCAACGGTGTCAAATGTGGCACTACCTGGACGCTCATCCACGGCTCCAACGTACGTTCTATCAGCTGCCCGAGGTCGATAGGCGAGAAATTATTTCATCCGTTGTTGACTCCCACCGGCCCCCCACCGATTGATTTTATTTTTCGAGTCATTTTTTATTTCTTTTATTTGCTAATGGATATTTGAGATTGTTATCTTCTTAGCGGATAAACTTTTATTTATTTATGTATTTCATGTTTGACAACATAGATGTTACGCACGTATTCGCTATTTTATGTTTTTTTATATATGATATTTTACACTGCTGATGGTTTGTACCGGTTATGAGAAAAAATTGGACCTTAATTTTTTATAGTTTGCTAACAATTTTCTTATATCAGGTAAACATCAAATTTTAGAGCCGCTATAAAAATATTCTCAAAATGAACGAGTATAGTTCCGCATCTGATGAGGAACAAGATGATGTATACTCCGTAAACGAGTATACCGACCATAACAGTTATCTGATGACGGCAGTGGTAGCCGTCACTACCAGCAGGCGTAACAGGCGACGACAGCCACAGCCAATGCATAACTCAACTCTAACTGGGAGCATGCGTGTGGACGAGATTTTAAATGGTCATGCGGAAATAATTCAAGCACTGATAAGTATGAAAGCAGACACTTTCAGATCACTAAGTAACATGTTAGCTAGTCGGGAGTTATTGAAGCCAACTCGCAGCGTGAATGTGAACGAGCAGTTGTTTATATTTTTATCCATTTGTGCACGAGGCGCTACGAACCGACACGTTTCTTATTTGTTCCAACATTCGGTAGAGACAACTTCACGTTGGTTCGATAAAGTGTTGAAGATTATTTGTTCGCTTAAGGATGAATTCATAAGACCAGCCGACTACACATCAACTCAAAATTTGATTCTAGAGCATTCAGACAAATATCGGCCATGGTTTGATGTACGTTACATACGTTATATAATTATGTTTTATCGTACGAAAGGGCTTTAATCAAAATAAGTTATTGTTAATACCGGTCCGCATATTAAATATTGCTTGGTTTCTTGCAGGGCTGTATTGGTGCTATAGATGGTACGCACGTACCATGTGTCCCTAAGCGCGAAAATGCTGACGCTTGGATAAATCGCAAGGGATATCACTCACAAAATGTATTAGCCGCATGTTCATTTGACATGAAATTCACTTATATATTGGCCGGATATGAGGGATCTTGCCACGATGCCAGAATGTTGGAAGAGGCAATAGCATTCCATGGTTTCCCAATACCTCCACCAGGTAAGCAGACTTATCGGTTTGCTGTCAGTATTGACATATAATAAATAGGTTAAATAAATGATAATTGACTTCATATTGCAATTTTTATTGTGTAGGGAAATTCTACTTAGTAGATTCGGGCTATGCCAATAAGGATTGTTTCCTGAGCCCATATCGTCGGGAAACGTATCATTTACCGGAGTTTCGAAGACGTCGTAATGGGCTAGGCAACCGCCGTGAAGTTTTTAACTACACACATTCATCACTGCGAAATTGTATTGAGCGCACATTTGGTGTCTGGAAGGCAATATTTAAAATACTAAAAGGCATCAACAGCTACCCTATGGACAAACAAAAAATGATCCCCGTGGCGTGTGCGGTCGTACATAATTTCATAAGGATGGTGCAGGATGAGGATCCCTTTCTTGTAGAGTATGCGGCAGATTGTGTGCCTGTAAGGGGAACTGTTGACGTTAACGCGGATTACGCGTTTAACGACGGGATCGATGGAAGTGGCCCAAGTACAGGACAGCAGCAACATGGCTCGAGTAGGGAAGCAATGAATCAGATGAGAGACCACATAGCTGATAATATGTGGGAAAGATATCAAGCATCTCCATGGTATAAATCAACGTGAAAGCAAGACCCGTTTTTACAATAGAATGCCATACAACGATTGTAATTATTAATTTGTTCTTATAAAATTTTAATGGACAACTACGTACTGTTTGTTGGGCTATTTTTTCATGCGCTTGGTTCCTAAGTTTGAGATGAAATTCGTGAGTTTCAGTGGTACAATTTTTGGGTTTTTTCAGAACAGGCCAAAAAAATTTTGGGCAAATGACAACAACTTTTTGGGATAAAAATTTGATGTTTTGTTTGAAAATTATGGTTTAACTGTGTGAACCAAACAAGCACTAAAAACTACAATAGAATGTTATATACAGACAAAAAATTTATTAAACTCATTTTTTGAACATCCAAACAGGATCCTTGTTTTTTTTAAACTTTTATCTCAAACTTTTTTACATCCAAACACTCAACTCAAACTCAACTTTTCAACTTAAACTTTTTACCAAACACAAAACTTTTATTCTCAACTTAACTTAACTCAAACTCAACTTCAAAATATCAACTCAAGCTTGCGAACCAAACGGACCCTATAAAAAGATGGTTTCCCGATTGCGAAATGAGATGTTTCCTATTGTCCGTTACTTTCCCATTGCATTGCTACATGCTTTGGCTACGTGGCCCCGAGAGTAGTGTCTAATACGACGCCGTCTAGAGCCGCCGTCTCCAACACAGCTAGTCTATAAAAGGCCCCACTCTGCTTTCAAGTTTCAAAACTCCTCGCTCAGACTTAGGGTGGACTGTGGAGCGTCCGTACAAAAATGCGTGCTTCGTATCAGCTGATCACCAAGAGGCTCTCTCGCTCTCTCTCCTTCGTTTCTTCACCTTCACCTTCATCGCCATGCCAAACCCTAACCTTCTCTCTGAAACCTTCTTCTTCTTCTTCTTCTTCTTCTTCGTCGTATTCTTCTGCTTCGCGCTCGTTATCGGACCTGCTATCGCCGCCGTGCCGTGACGGGAAGAGCGTCATTGCCTCGCCGTGGCACGCCGTTCCGACGCGTGGATTGAAGGTTAACGGAACCAACGTGAGTAGTCGGTCGATCATGTTTGGTTTTTTGATGTCGTTTGATTTTGTATTTTTTGAACTTTTGTGATTTTTTTTTGGTTGATTTTGTTGCAGTTGAAAGTCGGAAATGTTATTGAGAAACGAGGTATTTTTATGGATTTTGCATTCTGCAGAATTGTAGTTTTGTTTTGAATTTCTTATGAACATTTTTTTTAAAATTTATTTTGCATTCGAATTTCTTATGAACTTTTTTTTTTCCTATGAACAATTTTTTTTTTGAATTTCTTATGAACATTTTTTTTTGTTTTTGTTTTTGTTTTTGTTTTTTGGATTTCTTATGAACAACTTTTTGCACTTTGCCAAAATTCTTATGCTAATAAAGATTTTTTTTTTTTGACAAAAATTCAGAAAAAAGTGCATTTTGATGATCATGGCGGAAATACCTGCATCAGATTTATTTATTTATTTATTTGTTTTTGAATTTCTTATGAACATTTTTTTTTGGTACTTTGTCAATATTCTTATGGTAACAAAGATTTATTATTATTATTTTTTTTACAAAATTTAAAAAATTGCATTTTGATGATCATGGCGGAAATACCTGCATCAGACCGTATTTACGAGGTAAATTTGGAGTTTTTTTTGTTTGAAATTCATTTTATGCCACTGTCCGCCAGGTTTTATAGTTTTGGGTTTTATTTTATTATATATAGGTCTTGAAAGTTGAGCATTCGCATGAAGGAAGGGGAAAAGCGACCATAAAGGTGCATTTCTGAACTTCTTGGTCTTTCTAAGAGGTGAAAGGATTAAGCTTTGACCTATCATATGATATTGATTTGTTGTTGTTTTTGATAAGTTGTTAGTAACTCAAACCTCACCGTATTTGCAAGAAATGCTGCTTTTCATCCTCCGTTTCCAAGAAATGCTACATATATCCCTTATGGTTTACAAATCATGTTAAATATCCCATACGTTTTACTAATCGTGTTAAAAATCTCCACAGAAGTTGTGTTAAAATCCTCCCTAAATTCAACACGATTTGTAACATATAGGGAATAATTAAAATATTTCTGAAAGCATAGGGTGGGATGCAAAACTAAAACAGGGGAAATATATTGTCATTCCTTTTAGGAAATAGGAATACCGCATTGCCCATTTAAGTTGTGATTGGTATGACATGTAAACCTTTAATTTTCACAGTTAAGTTATTAGGCAGTTTGGATCTTTGATGTTGGACTGTAAAATGTTTTTGTAAATTGTTTGATCTTTGATATTGGATGGAGACGAATGCAAGGATTTTTGAGAGAGGAATTATAGGTTTTAGACATCTATGGAAATAAAAAATTCTCTGCTTCATTTGTGGTCATCGAAGGATAAAGTCTTTAAAGCGTTCCCTTTTAGTTTTATACTCTTTAGCTGGAAGTATGTAATTGGGGGCTAAATTGGTTGTATTTAGGGGATGATGTGTTAGTCTCGTGCTTGTGTTATGCTCTGCTTTTTTTTTTTTTTTTTCCGTTTCTTTTCTCTGACTTTCTGCTATGAGGACACCTCATCCTCTGTTCTTGTAAATTCTTCCTTTTTAATCAATTTATTAATACAAAATGTTTTTCTTATTAAAAAAAAAAAGAAAACTTTTTTCCCAGAGCGTGGATTTTTGTGAGCCTGTGTTAAGGGTATGGGAATCATGTCAAACTGTAATTTGGTTTTCTGGGTGCATGTAAAATTCCTGTCTACGTATAGGGGTTGAAACTTGAAGATAGTATCAGGATTTCAGAAGAGAAAATGCTAAGGTAAGTGGTAAGAAAGGAAACATCAAGGAGGCTAAAATAAATGTAAGCTTGGGTGTGGTGCAATTAAGGGTTGAGCAAATATTTCAATTTCTTAGTTATACAAACTATACTTCATCTAGGAAGCCTTTTTTTTTTCCCCCCCCTTCCATAATAGTTCAACAATACTTGGAGACCTTCAAAAGTGGAGGCTGCTTGTGGAAACAAGTTGGAGATGGAAAATAGAAATAGATTTTTGAATGATGTCTACGGTGATAGAGAAAGAAAAAAAGAACCACTTGGGAAATGAGTACCAAGTCTGCCTGGGTCAGGGAAATGAAATTGCAAATGCCGTGACAAAAAAAGGGTACCGTTTGGTGTAAGGAGTGCGAAATCTGTTGTTGTTCGGAGTTGTGAGACAAGGAGCTTTCTAACTGTAAGCTCTTGCTGGTATTGCTGTAAGCTGTCATCAGTTTGTGACGAGAATATTTGCAATTATAGGCATTACTGGGCCTGCTGATATTGGAATATTGTTTTGGGTTTAGTCCTTGGTATGTGGATAACAATTTTATCCAGTTATTTTTTGTATTTGTTGTTATCCATTACATTCACTCTGATTTGTGCAGATATTACTGCATATGCATTCTGATGAATCTGTGAATATTGCTTCAAAATAAACTGTTAGCTTCTCTAATTATAGGTGGAGCTTCGTGATGTTGACAGTGGAAACAAGGTAACCCAGCGATTTGGTACAGACGAGACAGTTGAACGTATGATTCTTAACTTGTGTAACTTCCTCTTGCAGTTTGCCTAGTCATCTATGTGGCTGGTTGAATATTAGATTGTTAGCTTATAATGTTTAGTTCAGTTGGTAGTTGAAAATCAGTTAAATGTTGTTTCTTTGTGTCAGTGTCTCAAATGAATTGTTTGCTGCAGGAGTGTTTGTTGAGGCAAAAACTTACATTTACATGTGTACAGATCGTGATGGGAAAATTTTACTGATGGAGTGAGTTCATATGTTTTGATTTTCCTCCCTCTACCTTCTCAACTTCAAAAGCTGCTTTTCTTTTCAAACAGTATTTAAGGGAAGACAAATTTCATATATGTAATAATTAATATGTAATCCTCTTTGAAATTCTTGCCAGCCCCGAAACCCTTGATCAGCTGGAAGTGGATCAGGACTTGTTTGGGAAGAAAGCAAAGTATCTACAAGGTTGGTGTGCATCATGGTTCCTACTTTCTTTTGATTATTCGGTCGTCAAGTATTTATATGTTTGGAGTTTTATTTCCCACAAATTAACTTGGTGTTGGTTTTTAAATTACCTTAATTGAATTCATCAGTGTCTTGTCATTCGGCTTGAGATATTATCTTAACCCCACCTCAACGATCAACACCACCACTCTCTCTCCCCCTCTCTCTCTCTGTTTTTCCCCTCATTGATATGATATTTGTGCATGTATTCTCTCTTATTTTGTCCCTGATGCTCCTATGTCAATAGTTGACCACTTTTGTAATCTCGACGCTTCTATTTATTTTGCTATTTTGCTTCCTCATGTTTAAGTAGTGAAGTAGGGTGCAATTTGGTGTATTGTATATTTATATTATTTTTAGTTTGTGCTTTGTTTGGTCATTAGATTCATCATTAGTTCTGATTTAGGTGTTACGAATTGAACTCTGATACTTATTGTGAACAGATGACATGAAGGTTAAAGTAGAGGTTTACGATGGAATCCCTTTATCTGCGACAGTTCCAAAACATGTAATATGCACCGTGAAGGAAACACCGCCTCCTGTGAAGGGGGTTGGAGTCACGCCTAGGTCTGGTTTCTTAGTTTGTGCTTTGCTATATTTTTTGCATGACTTCACTATACATGAGCCCGAAACTCTCTCAATTGTTCAAACTTCATACTCGTTGATGTAAAAAATATGTCATGAATAAACTGCTTGCCACGAGTGGTGTACTTTTACCATCATGAGAACGCTCTAAGTACTTTTGCCATCATGAGAACGCTCTAAGGGTGTGAATTTAGTAATTGTATGAAAGATCAAAGATACGTAAATATCAGTTATTTCTTTTGCTTGATAATAGGTTTTCATTTTTCTTTTGCTTTACTTTGATTGCTTCTTTCCTATGCAGGGAAAAAACTGCAGTGTTGGAAAACGGCGTTTCTATCAAAGTAAGCTAAATACTTATTACCATAGAAGAAATTGTATTGCTATTTCATAGTTTTCATTTGGGTTTACCGTAAATTTATGCCCTTGGAAGAATGTTGTTAGATGGTGCTTACTTTTATCGTGTTGATTCTGTTGAAAGATCTCAATGCAGTTTGTATTAGTGTCTAATGTGCATGAAACAACGAAATTCCAGATTGCTCTAAAGACCCAGTTACTTGAAATTTAGCCATTAATGTTCAATCCTGAAATGATGACAACTACTTTTAATATGGCATCTTTGTAAGAATGGCTGCATCGAATAGTGCGTTTACTATGTGATTTTTGTGCCTAATCTATACTTTTTTATATCATACTTCCTAGGTACCTGCTCATGTCATTGCCGGCGACACGGTAGTTATCGATACTGATGATGACTCTTATCTTAAAAGGTATGGTTCTGTGTAGCATCTTACAGCGATTAAACTGTAACGACCCGCCTAATGTAGGCCGTTACCATATTTACTTGATAACTTACTTAACAATATTCAAAAATTGGGACTAATTTTTTTTTTTTTCCAACTTACAAACAATATATATGTAACTTTGAAATTGGGATCACTTGCAGTAATCACTTACATATATATATATAGGTACATAAACTTATTTACTTATCATAATTTTGTACTTAGATACAAAGATACAACATAATCAAAATAAACATGGCGGAACTTAGCAAAATGCGTAGTAGTTTCCAATCCCACAGTTTCACAGCTTTGCATTGCCACACTCCACCGTCTTGTATCACGTACTGCCATAAGTTTACTTTCCTACAGCAGTAAACATAAATTATGAGTTTTCGCTCAGCAAGCACAACTATTGATCCGCAAAACATTTCATAAGCGTAATGCATGAATTCTTTATGCTTTCATTATGTTGTCTTAACTTAATATAATTTTAGGGCCCTTACATAACATAAGTGTACGTACCGTGGCGCGCTGTCATGGAGTGGTTGGGGCGGCCAGCCCTGTCCAACTCAAACCATGGACCAAACCCGACTTAGTGCGGGTCGATACGACACAAGGCAACTTGCTTGCCATTATACTTGAAAGTTTTTTTCTTTAACTTGTTCTTGCTTTAACTTAATGGAAAATCAATTCATATAAATAGTTTCTTTCTTGAAACCAAATTCTTATTCTTACCGAGTGACTTATCCTTAATGAGCATGCTTCGTGATGCCATAATAGCAAAATATTCATCATATAAAAATACATGTTATAACATTTATCATAAATATTTCAACATAAACTTAAAAGCCATAAACATATGTCATAAACATTTATCATACTCATATCATCATGACCTTGAAA
Source organism: Ficus hirta (assembly GCA_038430175.1). Lineage (NCBI taxonomy): Eukaryota > Viridiplantae > Streptophyta > Magnoliopsida > Rosales > Moraceae > Ficus > Ficus hirta. The sequence goes on along the minus strand of CM076585.1, from coordinate 16,156,519 downwards.
CATACAATAAAAACATTTTCGTTTATGCTGTAGGTGGAGTCGTACTTACCAGTTATTTTGCACCTTGAATTAAAATATTCCACTTAAACAGGTTGCTTTCCTGTTTTCAATAAAATCATAGGATAAGAATCATCCTATCATAATATCACAAATAACTCTAGTTACTATCCTATTACAAAACACAAACCCTAAGCTGATGCGCTACTGGGGGTACGGGGTTATTTTGCGGTGGAATTTCGTTAGCTCGAGGTACCTGATTCAGTTGAGCTACTTGTTCCCGAAGTTGGTTCGTCTCCTGTTGTTGTTCCCTCAATTGTCGTTGCAAGGTAGCTACTATGTTTGCAAGATCAGGTTCTTGCGGAATAGAGGTGGGAATTTGGGCCAGGCCAAACGGGCCGGCCCGCGGCCCGTAATTTTGGCCCGGTCGTTGGCACGGCCCGGCCCGAATTCTCTAGGCTCTCCTTTTAGGCCCGGCCCGAAAATTTAAGCCCGTTGGGTCGGCCCGGCCCGCCCGTTAATTAAAAATTAAAATTATATATATATTATTTTTATTAAAATTTTTATTATTTTTAAAATTTTTATTAAAAAATTATATATATTATAATTTTATATTATATATATATAAAGAAAAGAAAAAACAAAAAAAAAATTAAATTAAATAAAAATTTAAAAAATTAGGCTCGGGCCGGCCCGGCCCGCTCTAAGCCCGCGGGCCGGGCCGGGCTTATATTTCAAAAATTCGGGCCGGGCCGGGCCGGACCGGACCGGGCAGCCCGAATTCCCAGCACTATTGCGGAATAGGGTTCGCTCTTGTACGTGGGCGTGACATCTTCTATTTCTTATCTAATCACGATAAAGATATTGTTATACTTCAAATATCTTTTCGTTCATTCATATCTCATCATAAAATCTTATTATGAATAATACTTATTCATCATATCATATCATAATACTATATCTGATCATATCGTAGATCATATCATAGATCGTATTATCACATCATATCCTAACATCATATTATGTCATAAAGCATAATGTTAGAGATCTATCATGATCTCATCACTCCATATTATATCATATGTTGTTCATAATCTTAATATCATAATATATTAATATATCTTATTGATTCAATAATTTACATATCTTACATTCTATCATAACCCATAATTCGTACATACATACATACATACATATTTATCCATACTATCATGTACATATCCTATATTTGCTATATATATATATGATCAAATACAAGATAGAAGTGACTATCACTTATCTATCACACATATATACTATCTTACACCTAAACTATCTAGTCCGTTGTTACGTCGGAGAACACATCCCAGTGTTCATTAACAAACAAGACTTCCTCCGGATCATCCTCCATATCTACTTCTTCCTCTTCTCCGTTATCTAGGACGATTTCGTGAGGATCCTCTTGAAGTTCAGGCTCGTCAGGAATTTCTTCAAGATTCATGGCATCAGTATCGATTCCAGCCTCTTGTGGAGGAATCTCCTGAAGTGGTATCGCCGGAATAGGGTCTTCTGGCAATACTGGACCCCATTGGAAGGGTGGCTCTTCCACATCATTATTATTGACTGGCACTTGAATGTTATTTTCTACTAGAGCATCCACTTGAACCATATGAGCTATTAATTCAGCTTTCATGATGTCATTAATCATGTGTTCCATTGTCATTCCTATTACCGGTGCCTGGACATGTTCCCTGACGTTGGGAGGTAGTCCTTACCTGAGCAGTTGCAGTGCCCGAAACTCTGGGTTCTCAAAATCTGGAATGTGAGGCAACATAGCCTCTTGAAATCTTCGACAGTAATGGCTCATCGATTCTCCTGGATAAGCATGCCAATCGTAAACATAGTTAAGATATCGGACAAGGTTCATGTCGCGATAAATATCTGGGTCTCGATAGTACATGTCGGCGTTTTCCTCCAGTGGAGGTCCAAAACGAGCAGTGACAATATTGCGGAAGTTTTCCCATGATCCTCCCTGAGCTTCCTGTTCTCCTAACGTTCTCCACCATAGCCTAGCATCTACTGCTAGACAACGACTTGCCAATGATACTTGTAAATGGGGCGGAATATGACATATTCGAAATATAAACTCCATATCATGAAGCCATGCTGCTAGTGTCACGGTTCGTCTAGTCCCATCGAATATTAGCGGAGACATCATGAAAAACGCGTAAGCTGCACCTCGATCTTCGTCCATTGTCCTCAAATCTAGATTATACAAATTTTTATAAATTCATAATATAAATACGAAATATTTTTAACTTACAATGACTGTGGCGCAGGCAAGCAATCTGTGAAACCGAAAGGTAGGACCCCTTTGTTCTGATACCAACTCTGTAACGACCCGCCTAATGTAGGCCGTTACCATACTTACTTGATAACTTACTTAACAATATGTAAAAATTGGGACTATTTTTTTTTTTTCCAACTTACAAACAAAATATATATATAACTTTGAAATTGGGATCACTTACAGTAATCACTTACATATATATATATATAGGTACATAAACTTATTTACTTATCATAATTTTGTACTTAGATACAAAGATACAACATAATCAAAATAAACATGGCGGAACTTAGCAAAATGCGTAGTAGTTTCCAATCCCACAGTTTTACAGCTTTGTATTGCCACACTCCACCGTCTTGTATCACGTACTGCCATAAGTTTACTTTCTATAGCATAAACATAAATTATGAGCTTTCGCTCAGCAAGCACAACTATTGATCCGCAAAACATTTCATAAGCGTAATGCATGAATTCTTTATGCTTTTATTATGTTGTCTTAACTTAACATAATTTTAGGACCCTTACATAACATAAGTGTACGTACCGTGGCGCGCTGCCATGGAGTGGTTGGAGCGGCCAGTCCTGTCCAACTCAAACCATGGACCAAACCCGACCTAGTGCGGGTCGATACGACACAAGGCAACTTGCTTGCCATTATACTTGAAAGTTTTTTTCTTTAACTTGTTCTTGCTTTAACTTAATGGAAAATCAATTCATATAAATAGTTTCTTTCTTGAAACCAAATTCTTATTCTTACCGAGTGACTTATCCTTAATGAGCATGCTTCGTGATGCAATAATAGCAAAATATTCATCATATAAAAATACATACTATAACATTTATCATAAACATTTCAACATGAACTTGAAAGCCATAAACATATATCATACTCATATTTTCTTGAATTTGAAAGCCATAAACATTTATCATACTCATATCATCATGAACTTGAAGCATACAACAAAAATATTTTCGTTTATGCTGTAGGCCGAGTCGTACTTACCAGTTACTTTGCACCTTGAATTAAAATATTCCACTTAAACAGGTTGTTTTCCTGTTTTCAATAAAATCATAGGATAAGAATCATCCTATCATAATATCACAAATAACTCTAGTTACTATCCTATTACAAAACACAAACCCTAAAACTCAACTCCTTTTTGAATTTAGTAAAACTCTAAATTCTGAAAAACTGTGTTTAAAACTTATTTATAAATTTTTGTTCTTTTTCTTACAAATCTATTTTAAATTTGAAAAAGTTTTCTTCATGAAAGTTGTAGATGTTGAAGTCTCCTACAACTTTTGTTTTTAACTCAAAAGTCAATTATGTCCTTAACTTGCTTGTTTTATCCTTTGAAAATTTTTCGACCATAATTACAATTTCACAACCTGGTCTCGGGATTTTGTAAAAACAAGGATCTTAAAGGCTTTATTTTCAAAAACCTTTCACGCTGGCCCCAAGAATTTTCCCTCCTCTACAACTTTGCAGTTTTGATTTTTTTCAAATTCGGCCTCTAAGGGCCTCAAAATCTTGTTTCAGAAAAACTGTCCGGTTAGAAACTCTAATCAAGCATATCAAAACCTTAGTGCATATGACTTCTAAAATTTAATTCATACTTATACTTATTGAACATACACTTAAATCTTAATTAGACTTAAATGAAGAACTAGAGGATAACAATTTTTACCTCAAGTTCCACAGATGAATTTCTTAAACTAAGGTTTTGAAATTTTCCTCACACCTCCTACACTAAACCGAACACTCCTTTTTCTTGTTTTCTCCTCCCTCTTGGTTCGGCTCCTAAGGGCAGAAACTAAAGGGTATGCTGTTTGATTAAGTTCTCTAACAAAATGAATTGAAAACACCTTCACCTATTTATAGGTGAACCACTACTTCTTGAAATTGCTCACTAGTCCTCACAAGAAAAACAATTGCCCTTACTTCCTATGTGGTGGCCGGCCAAGCATGTCTCATTTTGCCAAGTAGCAAAGCTAGGGAAGCTTGCTAATCAAGGCTAGAAACCATGAGGTGTCCTCTTCCTAGGTTGGCCGGCCTTAGGTGGAGCCTTAAGCTTGCTCTTGCTAACCAATAAGCAAGGCTAGCATGCTTACTAAGCAAGCCTAGAAAGCATGAGGTGTCAAGTGCTAATGAGGTTCATAATCTTGTAAATTACCTATTGATCCTTAAGAGCAACATATTTGCTCATGATCCTCATGTGGTGGCCGGCCTTTCATGTCTCAAATTGTCAAGTAGGCAAGTCTATAGATCTTGCTCACCAAAGCTAAAAACATAAGGTGGCTTTTCCTTGTAATGGCCGATCCTAGGGGGGTGAGGTGTGCAACCATTGGCTTGCCAAGGGAGCTAAGCTAAGGGAGGTTATTCATCAAAGCTAGGCATGAGCTGTCCCTCCCTCATGGTTGCCGGTCATGGTTAGTGATTTAACAAAGCTTGAGCTAGCCAAGAGAGCAAGCTAGAAGAGTTGCTCACCAAAGCTAGGCCATGATGTGTTGTCTCCTTGTTATGGCCGGTTATAGTGATGAGTTGTGTAAACTCTAGCTTGCCAAAAGAGCAAGGCTAGGAAGGTGACTCATCCAAGCTAAAGGCATGAGGTGTTTTATCCTCATGATGACCGGCCATTGAGTGCCAAATGGGACAACTTGCTAATTGAATCATAAGACATAATTAACCAAGCAAAATTAAAGTGCTTAGTCACTAAACTTAGGGTATGATTTGTCAATTTTTAATGATACTTAAATTTCTCCACTTTGCATAATACTCTTTAAAAACAAGATTTTTTGCTCATAAGACCATGAGGTGGCCGGTTCCTAGGCTATCCATATGGAAAAATAGGATTGGTCCAAATTAGAATTTTGGAATCATCCAATCCTAACTTATTTCTTAATTTCTAACTAAGTTAACTAAACTTGTATTAGATCATTGGCTTAGTTAAACTAGGAAATTTAACTTAAAAAGTCCATAGTTCCAAAATTTTACATATTTGCTTATAAGTCCATAATATTCTCCAAAATTACACAATGGCCCCTAAAGGCAAACTATTTGCATTTTAGTCCCTATGAGGTGGCCGGCTAAGGTTAAGCTTTCAATCATCAAATTCTTGCTAATCCTCCTCTAGAGAACTTTCTTAACTTCTAAAAATTAATAATCATAAACTTTTCTTAAATTTGCAATTATTAACATAAAATCATAAATCATAAACTTGACTTTCATAACAGAAGGTCTTAAACTTACATAATTAAATTATCGAATCCTTCAACCAAGAATTCAATAATTTTTCTGATAAAACCTAACACATAAACATACATAACACATAATTTAATTCTTAACAAAAGAAATCATGAACTTGTTAGAAGATTGGTCATTACATAAACACTCACGTAGATTCAGTGCAGCTACTCTCTTTGATATTACTTTTTTCTTTTTATTCTGTTGTGTCCAAACATCATTCAGACTTGCAAAACAAAAATGTTTTTGGCTTAAAATTTGATAGTTTTGCTGATAAATTTAATCAAATTCTTTCAGGGGCACGGCTTAAGACGAGGCATTGCTTTAAATCTGACAGAAAGGTTGAACCTCATTTTTCTGGGATCTTTTGGATGACCTGTTTCATTTTTCAATTGCTTATTGTTTTCTCTTGAAAAATTCTGAGGTGGAAACATTTGACAATTTTGTAGATATTTTTCTGATAGCAAAGAAATAAAAATAACACAAAAAATGAAATAGGTAGCAGACTTGCAATGTTAGTGTTCATAAGAAGTCCAGCATGTGTTTGGTCCCAAGTTCCAATTCAATCTAAACTCAAAAAATTCAATTCATTTCTGTGTTATTTTGAAAAGTCAAGCTCAGTTTTACTATTTACAGTTTTTGTAACTCAAACTTCAAAAGTCCATAACTTTGCATATACAAGTCCAAATGTGATGAATTTTCTTATTAAATTACATAGAATTTTGAGACGAGCTAAAATTGTTCCAGTCATATATTTTTTTTCGAGTACATTTTAAGTTTTAATACTTTTTAGTTTTGATAGTTCAAATGCCTCACTAAATGAACATTCAATTCAACTTAATTCGAACTTAAAAAATTTAGTTTCAATCCGTAGACTAAACGCATGCTCGATAGTTCTAACTGTTCATTAAAAATGCTTGTTCTGGTTAAAACAAGCGTTTTGTTTTTGTTTTTGTTTTTTCGTTTTTTTGTTTTTCGTTTTTTGTTTGTTTTTTTTTTAGTTTGTTTTTTTTTTTTTGGCTTTTATTGTTTCTTGCCAATGTTATTTTTTTGTTAATCCTTTTGCACTTTTATTAAACTTTTTCTTTAAAATCTTATGTACTTGTAACTTTAAATGTGTATCACAAAATTTTTACTTCTATTCTTTTCCTATTATATTATGTAATTATTTTTTTCAAAATATTGTCCTCACTTAAAATTTTTCTAAATGTCCCAAATTATTTAAAACAATTGTGCCTTAAATATAACATTATTTCTCATAAATAGCTTAATTAACTTTCTATAAAATAGTGAATTTATACTAAATAGCATAATCAATAATCAATAAGTAGGAGTGCAATAAATAATAGGTTTTTGAAACATTGAAAATTATAGCATATTTTTATTATAGTTTTCAAAATCTTTTTTTTTTTAATTTTGATTTTATCCTTTTTGATTTTATATTAGATTTCTCTTCGTTCTCTCTCCTCCTTTCCTCAATTTCTCTTTGTCAACCCGAAATCCTCCAACCGCTAGAGAAAACTCGACCAAGCTATCCCTAGTTACGGCAACGGATCTCTCAAGAGCCGTCGGAGAAACTGAGATTTGGACTCCTATCGGCAACTAGAGAGAGAAAAAAGAGCGAGTGTCGACCACCCGATGGTGTCTCGACCACACGATGGCGTCGCGACCACTCTACAGCATGAGTCGCTACCTTTGACGGTGAGAGTCGCAACTGGACGACGGGAGTCATGATCGGACCCTAAGGCCTCTCCACACGATTCTCTAATCTCCACGAGTCGCGATCTCCGGGCTTTGCAATGATCGAAAACTCGCCTGTGGCTTGAGTCGTGAGCTCGATCGCGATCCCCAAACGATCTCCTCGGCGGCCGACAAGTCGAGCTTCTAACGCATTTTCCGCCGCCACCAAATTTTGAGATTAGGCTTCGAAGGATTTTGGGATTTAGGGTTAGGGTTTGAGTGAATTTGAGGCTTTAATTTTAGATAATTTTGGGGTTTATTTTGTAATTTAAGAAACTTTGAAAATAAATAAATTGTTGAATAAATACTGGTAGTTTTTTTGTAAATGGAAATTTATTTATTTACAAGTGTTTACTAGAAAATATGTGGATTTAGGTGTAATTATCATATTTACTAGAAAATATGTAAATGGTATTTTCAATACAAATAAATGATTTATGTGTAATTATCGTATTTACTAGAAATATGTGGATTTACTAGTAAATACCATAATGTAAATATGTGAATTTGTTAAAAATAAATTTAAATGAACACTAGTATGAAAAATGATTTACTTATTTAATGGAAATTCACATATTAGTAAAATAATTTTCTTATTTAACAGAAATTAACATATTTACATGTAATTATTAATATTAACCTAACAAATATGTAAATTATTCATATTTACTAAACAAATATTTAGATTTACCATTTGTATGAGAACTATAAAATACAATATAAGTAAAGGATTTATATGTAAATACCACTATTTCTTAGTAATTATTTAGATCTATTAGACAGTACATATTAAACTCAAAAAAAAAAAGGAAAATACCATTTTTTTTTAGAAAATATTTAGATTTAGAAGATAAACTAATATTTGAAAGCAATACATATTGAATTTTTATGTATTGAAAGTAACGTAGATATTTTTATTTCTTACTAAATATTTAGATCTATTAGACAAATTAAAATTGAAAACGATACATATTAATATTTACTTCTTACTAAATATTTAGATCTATTAGACAAATTAAAATTGAAAACGATACATATTAAACTGAAAATAATGTAAATACCATTATTTCTTAGTAAAAATTCAGATTTATAAGACAAGCTAAAATATAAAAGCACATATTAAACTGAAAATAATGTAAATGCCGTAATTTCCTAGTAAATAATTAGATTTATTAGACAAACTAAATTTGAAAACGATACATATTAAACTAAAAATAATGTAAATACCATTATTTCTTAGTAAATATTTAGAGTTTATAAGACAAACTAAAATTTAAAAATAATACATATTAAACTGAAAATAACGTAAAGAACTTGTATTTCTTAGTAAATATTTGTATTTACTAGACTAGATAATAATACATATTGAATTGAAAATAATTTAAATATTAGATTCACATAGTAAATATCATATTTACTAATCTATATATTCAAAAAAATTTAAAAAATAAATATAATATACATTAGTAAAAATTGAATTTACAACTCTTACCTCTAATTTAAAAGAATAAAAAAAACCCAATCCCCAAATCAGGAAACCCTAGAAGCTCCTGCAGCTGGAAAAGATGGATCAAAAGGCGAGTGATTATGCCTAAATTGTGTATAGATAAAGAGGTCAATTGTAGCACAATAAGGACAGTTGATTCCACGAGAAAGTAACAAAGACACAAACAAAATAGATTATTAGAAATAAACGTTTTAAATAAATAAGCAATATACAATAAAAAAGAGTAAATATTTTTGGATTTTTGAAACAACTAAATAAATAAATAATTAAAATAAAGAAGAGATTGAGAAACTTTGAAAGCCTTTATTCAACACAAAAATTCTGATCTTATAACTCAATCACAAGTTTCACGTCCCAAATCTGTAATCGGAAAATATGATTTTGAAGCACAAATATTAATAAAAAAAGTATTTGATTTAATTATTTTCCTCACGTTAAAACAAGCATAATCATTCCTACAAGTTATCTAAAAGCAACAAAATATTATCAGCAAAATGCAGTATATGATATTCTTATAAAAATAATTAAAAAAAAAGCACTTCTCACTAGTGATTGTGTGCACAAAATATGATAATTAAAACCATTGTCACTATGGAAATAAAAATCATAAACATTAAAATAGAAGAGATGGAAGAAGTAAAAAATAAGCGTTAAGAATAAAAGAGATTAGGAATTAAAGTGAAGAATGGTTGCAGACAAAAATTACTCCAACTTAGCCTTCCACTAACGGTGTCTCACTCACAAAAATATGTGTCACTCACCTCACACTAATAAGAAAACTAAAGAAATAAGAATTGAAAATAAACTAAAATTTAATTAATACTGAAACCTGATAATTCTTAAATGAATATTATAACAAGCAGAGCCCTCTATTTATAGTGTTTTAGAGGCTCAACTAAAAAGGGAAACAAAATAATGAAAATGGGAAACTAAAACTAGAAAATAAAAATTAGGAAACTAAAAATAATATTACAATTAATTGGAGAAATCAAATATTTGATTGGGGAAGAAATCAGGCTGATTTGATTCTCTTGGAGGACTTTCTTCTAAAGAAAAAATCCGGAAGGTGAAGGATTACTGCGCACATTCACCACATGGTGCGAATGGAATTGGTTGTTGTGGATAGTAGGCCACGTGGCATTATTCAATTTACTACTTGGCTGGCTTGGGAGCTGATGTGACGTAAATGAATAGATTCCATGTCTCAATTGCATGGCTTTTTCTCCATGATTTGTGCACTTCTTATAAACCTACAAATAAATAAGCTAAAATTAGACATTTTTCAAATTAAATTATTTTGAATAAAAATCATGAAAAAATGTTTAATTTAATCTTAAATAATTTAGCAATTAGTCCACAATGGAATCTGATAAGTTAGATTTCGAGCAAGTGTTTATATAATCTTCTTCTGTCCAAAGAAATGATTCATTGAAATAATGAGTCACCATTGTTATTGACACATTTGAGATGGATTCAATCCTTTTCCTTCTTTTTGTTGCTGGATATCTTGTTCGTACACATCTTCTTTTTGTTTCTCGAACCTATAGTGAGTTACAAATAGAGTTTGAAAGGGTCAAATCTTTGATTCAAACATGAGTTTGATTCGCACTCCATGTTCTGAGAAATATTTACCATCCGAAAAGAGGAAAAACTGGGTCTTTGTCTAAAGAAATGCCTTGAGAAAGGGTAGATGTATAGAACCTTTCAACTACTATAACAAGCATCAAGAAAAGTGCACTTTTGAGTACTAATCACAACCCCCAAACAGCTTTATGCTAGTCTCTAGCAATTCAAGAGGAAGAAATATCTTGTCATGAACAAACCACTCAACTCTCAATCAGCAAAATCACCTAAATGCTTCAAAGAAAATGCTAGACAAATCAACAAATGCTATCAAAATCATTTTCAGTCATATCTCCAGAATTGTGTATGTGTGATAAAGCCTTTCCTTCTTACCATAGACCATGACATATTTAACTTTGAAAATTCACCATGTAAAAAGCCTCAACTCTATCAAATCTCGCAGGTATTTTGACAATTTTTAGTGCAAAAGTGGTCACTCATAGAGTTGGAAAACAGTAATCGCTCAAAGTTAGAAAGGTAATTTTAGGACAAACAATCAAATAAACATTGACGAAGAGATAGGAAAATCAATAACTTAGAATTCCACCATTCTTACCACAAACCGGCTTTCTGGATTCAAACGATCAGAACAAAAATTACAATGATGAACACAGAGCCATAAAACTAACACATTTTTTTCTTTTTTTTCTTTTTTCACTTTTTAAGCAAGAGACAACATGTAATGAATGATACAGACGCAGAGTAGTATTCTTTTTTATTAGCTGCTATGCAGCTCCAAATGTGACTACAACCAATCCACGTACTTTTGATGAAATGTTGCTCATGCTTTTTTTTTTTCCTTCTTTTTTTTCATTTTTTTTATTTTTTTTCTAACAAAAATACTAAAAAGGCTCTATTACAAGATATTATTTCTTTCTAATCCCAATCATCCCTTAAACACATGCAACCAGCATACCACAAACCATGTAATGATATTCTAAGAAGTGACTTAATCAATTCTCATGATCAATGAAAGTTCAAAAGCTAATTCTTTCAACTGTCTCAACTCACGAAAAATAAAACGCTTAAAACATGGGAATTCTTTCAGTAAAAATGCATCAACATCCATCTTACCCTAAGGCTCAAAATGTGCTCAAGAAAATTCTAGAAGTTATTTCTTAGATAATATATATAGCAAAAATTGACTTAATCTAAACATTTTTCAACCACACCTAGACAATTTCAAAAAATTTCGACTCAAAATGATTCACACATGAGGAAAAAAAATCTTATAGTTTGAATATGCTTACCACCCCTAACCGAAATCAGACAGTATCCTCAATGTTTAAAAATATGAAAAATGCAAAGAGTTCAAGGAAAGAGAACACTTGGATGATGAGCATGCCACATTTGAATACGGCCAAATCAACTGTGAAAAAGAAAAAGAAAAAAGAAAAAACCACAAAGCAAACCAAAAAAAAAAAAACCACAATAAAACACACCAAATGAAAACAAAATATAGTACAGAGGGGTAGTTGAGTTGACTACTCAAGGTTGGTAGATAGTAGCCTCAAGAACGTCTCCTCGAGCTAGTCTACACGCTCCATGTAGTTCTTCATTTGCTGGCCATTAATCTTGAATATCCTCCCATCGATCAGGTCCTCGACCTCGACAGCATCATTTGGAAAGACTCTTCACCACATGGGGCCAATCCACCTCGATCTCAACTTATCGGGATGGAGATGCATCATTGGGGCCCAAAAGTATGTGTTTCATGCCTTCAGTAGCATGATTAACTTTGTTTGTGCCTTCAGTAGCACGATCAACTACCTTTTGGGATAATATCAATGAATGGTTTTGGCATTCTCCTTTTTTTTTTTTTTTTGTAGAAGATTTTCAGAGCGTAGTTACCAAAAATTGGTTCCTCTGTCCTGTGAGTCTTTGAAGATAATAGAAATGTTGGCTAACTTAGCAGGATCAGAACTCTTCATATTCAAAATTTTAGAGGAGGCCTTCAAGATTATCAGAATTGCAATTGAACCTCCTTTTTTATTTTATTTTATTCATTTATTTTTACTTTAAAAAATTAGCTTGGAAAACAAACATGTAATTGTTGTGAATAGAATCTTCTAAGAATATTCCCAGAAAAGATTGGTGGGGTGAGGCCTACTAAAAAACCAACCTCTTAGACTTAGCGGCGTTTCCAGGATAGACTGACTAGCCTCCTAGACAGAACTTCCTTAGATTTTACGTCTCCAATAAATCACACAATGTTTCCAAAACATATAAATTTTATTCTAATTTTATTAAATTTCACTAAGTTAGTGGTCTAACGGCCAAAACCTAAGTAAAAAATAAAAATAATAAAATAAAATGACAACTAACCAGAATTAGTAAATCTAAATTATTGATTAAAATACTGAAAAAGGGAAAAAAAAAAAAAAGACAGCTAAGAAAATCAACTATAATAATAATTCTATAAAACTAAAAAGGAAACAAAATGAAAAAAAAATGAAGAAAACAAAAAGATAATCTCTAAAAAGGAAAAGAATAAAATTGACTAAAATAAAATAAAATCAATTGACTGTACAAACTAGAAAGGAAATAAGAAAATTAGCTAAATTAACAAAAATTCTAATATTTATTGACTGTAAAAACTAGAAAGGAAATAAGAAAAATTAGCTAAATTAACAAAAATTCTAATATTTACACTCTAAATTAAAAAAAAATAAAAGGGAAGATTTTATACGTATGCAATGGGGGAAAAATACTAAACACGTTCCTTAAAAAAAAAAAAAAAAACTGAATAAAAAGAAAGAAAAACACAACTATATATATGTATGTATGTACATATGAGAGTCTACATGGGAACGTATGCAAACAAATGAAAAAAAATTAAAGAAAGAAAAAAAACAAAGCTGTCTATGCTAATAAAAAAAAAAAAAAATGTAAACAAACTGAAAACGTAAACAAAACAGAAAAAGAAAAAAAAAAGTAATTACAAAACGTCAAAAAAAAAATATGAAGAAGCAAACAAACTAAACTAAAAATATTTTATAAAAGAAAAAAAAAATCAAAAGAAATCACTCACCTCTCTTCCCCTTCAAATTTCCAAAAACCAATCTTGTTCGTAGCACTTCCCCGGCAATGGTGCCAAATTTGATTACGCCCAAATTGTGTATAGATAAAGCGGTCAATTATAGTATAATGAGGACATTTGATCTCACGAGAAAGTGACAAAGACACAAACAAGATAGATTATTAGAAATAAACATTTTAAAGAAAAAAGCAATATAAAATGAAAAGAGTAAATATTTTTAGATTTTTGAAACAACTAAATAAACAAATAATTAAAATAAAGAAAGAGACTAAGAAACTTTGAAAGCCTTTATTCAACACTAAAATTTTAATCTTATAACTTAATCGTAAGTTTCATGTTCTAAACTTGCAATCGGAAAATATGATTTTGAAGCACAAATATCAATAAAAAAGGTATTTGAATAAATTAATCTCCTCACATTAAAACAAGCATAATTATTCCTACAAGTTATCCTAAAACGACAAAATACCACCGGCTAAATGTAGTAAAGGATATTCTTATAAAAATAATTAAAAGAAACCACTTCTCACTAGTGATTGTGTGCACAGAATATGATAATTAAAACCATTGTCACTATGGAAATAAAAATCATAAACATAAAATAGAAGAGATGGAAGAAATAAAAAAGAAGCGTTAAGAATAAAAGAGATTAGGAATTAAAGTGAGGAACGGTTGTAGACAAAAATTCCTCCAACATAGCCTTCCACTAGCGGTGTCTCACTCATAATAAAAAGGTGTGTCACTCACCTCACACAAATAAGAAAACTAAAGAAACAAGAATTGAAAATAAACTAAAATTCAATTAATACTGAAATCTCACAATTCTTAAATGAATATTACAATAGTAGAGCCCTCTATTTATAGTGTTTTAGAGGCTCAACTAAAAATGGAAACAAAATAACAAAACTGGGAGACTAAAACTAGAAAATAAAAATTAGAAATCTAAAAATAATATTACAATTAATTGGAGAAATCAAATATTTGATCAGGGAAGAAATTTGGTTGATTTGATTCTCTTGGAGGACTTTCTTCTAAAGCAGAAATCCGAAAGGTGAAGGAATGCTGCACACATCTATCTCGTGGAGCGAATGGAATTGGTTGTTAGTGGGCTACGTGGCTTTACTCAATTTGCTGCTTGACTGGCTTGGGAGTTGATATGACTTAAAGGAATGGATTCTATGTCTCAATTGCATGACTTTTTCTCCATGATTTGTGTACTTCTTATAAACTACAAATAAATAAGATAAAACTAGACATTTTCCAATTAAATTATTTTGAACAAAAATCATTAAAATGTATAATTAAAACTTAAATAATTTAGCAATTATACTATAATAAGCATCAAGAAAAGTGCACTTTTGTGTACTAATCAGCGAGCCTTCACCGGAGATTCTCTCGATCTAGGACGTTACCGGAGGAATCGTGCGATTCTCCTCGTGACTCTCTTCACGATTCTCATCATGATTCTCGCGATCTTGTGGCCGTTGCGCGATGTCTCTGGTGAGAGCTTCATCTACCTTCGGTGACCCGATTTTGATCTCGAAACAGCCAAAGAAAATCAACAGCGCCTTGCGAAATCCTGATCCGATCTCTGTCAGCGAAGATAAGGAGGAGTCTTCGACGGAGATCTGATGCAATCATGACAGCAATGTCGGTGGTGGCGAGCCCTGGATACCGATCATTCGATTTCTTGGAGCTCCACTCGATTGGCTGGTGACGATGGCGATCGAGCTTTGACGGACGACTGACTGATTTCACAATTGATTTCAATCAGGGGTAGTTTTGGTTTTTTACATTACTATTTTAATTGAATTATGTTATTTTCTTATATTAATTTTAATCCTGCTATTATTTTAAAACTTCATAACTAAATATGCTATATCATCCTTTCTCTCTAAAATAGTTTCATTTGGTTGTCGTTCAAATATTTCATCCATTTATTTTGATAATTATATGGATTTATTTTGTTCTTTCTCCTAAAATCTTACCCTTCTTCCTTTTAATTTATCCCTATTAAAATGATTATATTCCAAATATATTTTCACTCTTTTTCCTCTATTTTTTCATTATGGTTTCTTTATTTCGTTCAAATCTTATATCTCTAAATATGTCTTTCTGAAATACTTTTTATTTCGAATTTAATTGCATCAATATGATTCTTTTCCCCTCAATTACATCCTTAGTTAAAGATCATTTTTCACTATATCAAAAAATTTAACAACCATAGACGTTAGTGGGGGGTAAGAGAAGGCTTAACAGTTCCTATTTATTTATGGTCTGCCTCTTAAGTTTGCATATGTTTGGTCCTTTTATTACCACCCCACCCCCACACCACCCCCGGGCGCAATTATGCCAAGTACACTCGTTTTTGTAACCATTCCTCTTCTTACCTACCCGGCGTCCATTTTGCTTCCTAAATCATGACTCTTGGCAACCGTTTAGTATTTCGTTTTAAACCAATTTTCAATATTTTTTTGAAAGTGTATTCTCTTGTAAAAATTTAAATTTACTATTTTGAACCAACGATCTAAATAGATCCCAAGGTTTCACGTTAGGCCGGACCAATCCTTGTCAAACACCAAACAATCATAAAACAAGCACAATGAAGTAAGGGTCCGTTTGGTAACAAAGTTTAACTCCAACTAAAATGTATTTTTTCATCTCAATTTTTATCTTTTTCTGAAAAGTCAACAATATTTATAACTACTTTTTAAAAAATAAACTCAACTTAAACTTAAAAATTTCAACTTAACTCAAACTCAATTAATTCACCAAACGGACCATTTAGAGAAAAGACTGGTTATTTAATGATGTGCAGCTGGTCAGCACAGGAGTGACAGACTCACGTACGTTGAGTCAATGAGATGAAGTTCGGTTGCAAGTCACTCTCAGTTAAAAAGCATAGTACGCACGACCAAATAAATATTCTACCCACCGTCATTTCAAAAAAGAAAAAATAAAACGAAAACAAAAATCTACCCATGAAAAAAGTCTCCCATCATAATTAAATTATTATACTTTTTTTAAATCCGATATAATTTTAATATAATATAATGATTTAAAATTATATTTTATTAGTAGAGTATTTTTTCATATTATAAACCATAAATTTAGAATTCTTCTAGTTTATTGAAAGGGAGATTTTATTTCAGGTAAAACTTAATTGTAGGAATTATATTTTCACTATATTAATAGACACTGTTATTTTAGTTATTATATTAATTTTTTAATAATATCATCCGTGAATATCTGTTTTAAAAAGTTAAAGCACTAACATGCAAAATTGCTTGAAGTCGTTGATTAGGTTGTTAAAATGTTAATCCAATGCTCAAAACAACAATATTTTACCTATTCAACAAAAGTTCTTACCATAAGTTTTTTATTTGTTTTGACTTTTTTCTTTTAGAGAAGAGGTGCATCACATGAATACAATTGTCATGCACGTTGAAACATGTCATATCAATGTCATGGTGCCATTTATGAGGATGTGATTACCCCACTACCATTTTTTTTTTTGGGTAAATGCCCCACTACCATTTACTAACGGGAGTAGTTTGCTCACACGATCATAGGCTCAATGAAGCATGCCCACCCATGGACCACAACCAAAATGAAGTCTCAAGTTTGTTAACCATGTAAGTTTTACTCTAGGACATTCCATCACTTAATTAAAGTTAGAATATTGTCAATATTTCATGAAATTTGGACCAGCTTCTTATTTGTCACAGCACGTTTGGCAGTAGAGATATTAAAGTCAATGTTGACTCATCTATGACTGTTAAAAACTTACGTAAGAAGTAGATAGAATTCTAAGCTTAAGCCTACATAATTTGGCGCACAACTTTTAAATGTTCTTTTTGAAAGGATTTCAATTCAATTAATTATTTTTTTGTTGTTTTGAATTCCCCTTCGCGCTCACTTTTTCTCTCTTCCAAATACCAATCAGATTCTCAGTTTGATTAAAAAAAAAATAATTATTTCAAACTTACATGTCAAATATATATATATATATATATATATTTTTTTTTTTGAACTTTGAGGTGGGGGATTTGAACTCTACATATTTTAAATGAAATCAGGTGTGTTATTACTGTTAAGCTATATTTGTAACCACAACACAAAATTTTTTTTTTTTTTTTGAGAGATATATAAACTCCAAACATGATAAATGATACCGTATTATATGACACAAAATCATTCAATATTAAGAACAGATCTATTAGTAAAGTCTGAAGATGCTCATGCAAAAAGATATATGCTTGAGTCTCGATTATAGATATATACCTTGGGACATTAAAATTGAGTACATGTAGGACTCTTATTCGTAAAATCCTGACAATTGATAGAATTTCTCAATTGATTGAGGGTTAAAACTCAGTAACATTAGGGCCACTACTAACTTCATATAAAAGCAATTCTAGTAGGACCAAAACACAACCAATACTCAGATATGGCAAACAAATAACCACTGCACAAAGGTAGAGAAACCACCTCCGTTATTAGAAATAACAAACAAAAGTAAAACACCCAGATAAAAGACGACAAGGATATTTGTCATTATTATACACAAAACTACATGACAAAAAAAAAAAAAAAAAGTCACACATGAAGAGTCCTTGCAATAAAATGATCCACATCGTCGGGAGAACCTGGAATTGAAAGTTGTTGCAAGACCTCCTTAGCATGTGACGACCACGCATCACTGCCAACTATCACTTTCCTACCTTATTCCTTCTCACAACATCTCATCCTCCTTCCATAGGCTCGCATCTGTCAATACCCTCACCAAATGATTCTCACCTTCATCCCTAGAAGCGAGAAATCGGAGATTGGCCAAAATCCACCATTGGAGTCTAACCGCAAAAGAGAAAAATGATTGAGAAATCATAACCCTCACTCATTAGAGGGAGAAAGAGATGAGAGATAACCACAATACAAGTTAAATTTCTATAATTGCACTTCTTATTTAAATTTTTTTTTAATTTCACCATTTCAATATTTGGGACCTTCTCAACCCATCAGTGTTTTTAAAAACAAATGGGAAGACCACCAGTTCTTGATATTTCTTTTATGGCAAATTGGTATGGTCACTATCTTAAGTCCCAAAACTGACTGAATTTCAAGTTCTTATTTAAAATTTTAAAAAAATTCTTTGATTATAATAATAGGGAAAACATCTAAATAACACAAAATTGAACACCACTTTATCAACATAACATAAAATTTGGTCACTTCACCAATATAATACAAAATAGTTCTAGTCAAATATCAACCTATAAAGTCAAAGGTCAACATAACATGTTTTACCCAAATTACCCCTATTACGTAGAGAATGTACTATAGTAACATATATATTATTTTGGATATTCTACTAGAATATTTTCAGTTTTTAGCATGGATGTCCACATGTTTCTGGCTCCAGCCGCTGGTGCCGGTTGTCGAAATATTCTAATAAAGTATAATGCATACTCTACTAGAATATTTTGAATATTTTATTAAAATATTTTTAGTTTTCAACATGGATGATGAGATGTTTCCGACTCTGACTACTGGTTCCAATAGCCAGTGCTGGTCACCAGCATACTCTAGTAGAGCATAATGTTCTACTAGAATATTTTGGATATTCTGCTACAATATTTTTAAGTTCTCAACATGGAGAATATCTCCAGCTCCGACCGTCGGTGTCGGTCGCCGACATATTCTACTAGAGTATGTATTATACTCTATTAGAATATTTTGGATATTTTACCAGGATATTTTCGGTTTTCAACATTGATGGTCAGATGTCTTTGGCCTCTGTCCGTCGAAGCCAGTTGCCTCCATACTCTAGTAGAGTATGATCTATACTTTAGTAGTGTATAGAGCAGACTCTACTCTAATATTTTAAGTTTTCAATATGGATGATGTCTTCGGCTCCAATCGTCAGCGTCGGGTGTCAGTCGTCAGAATACTCTAGCAGAGTATAGTTCATGGATGTCCGAATGTCTCTAGCTCTAGTTGCTAGCACTGATTGCTAAAATACTCTTGTAGAATATAATCCGTACTCTAGTAGAGTATAGTTCATATCTACTAGAATATTTTAAATTTTCAACATGGATGGTCGGATGTATTCGACTCCGGCCGTCGGAATGTTCTAGTAGAGTATAGTCCATATTCTAGTAGAGTATAATACATAATCTATTAGAGTATTTGATTTCAAAATGAATGATCATATGTCTTTAGCTCCGGCTGTCGGAATACTATAGTAGAATATAGTCCATATTATAATAGAGTATAATCTATACTCTAATAGAATATAGTACATACTCTACTAAAATATTTAAAATTTTCAGCATGGATGGCTGGATGTCTTCAACTCAAATCACCAACACTGGTCGTCGGAATACTCTGATAGAGCATAATCTATACTCTAATAGAGTATAGTGCATACTCTAATTGAATATAGTGTATACTCTACTAAAATATTTTAAGTTTTCAAGAATCTGAACTATATTATGATAACATTTAAAAATTAAAAAAAAAGTACAGACATTCCAAATCCTCATTTTCTTTCATGTGATAAGCACGGTAGTACAAATGTAAGCATTTAAGAATAATTTTTTTTTATAATAATTAAGAATACAATTTTGTTTACCAACGAAAAGCATTTTGCCTCCGAACCAAACAAACAAAAGAATATGAAACGTAAAACAATCGTCCCAACCACAAAATGTATTAACACAATAGATAAAAATACACAATCATCAAGTATTCGGAACTGAAAAAATTTGCCTTAATTCATCGAAATGTCTTTTATGTAAGTGAAATAATCATGGGAGTCCCTTTACACCAAATGGATCAAATTCATGCCTTATGTACTTTTTCTATTGAGCTAAAAAAAAGAACTCTATTTTCAACCAAAAAAAAAAAAAAAAGAAGAAAAAGAAAACCTCCTGTAACACCTCAAACTTGGACCAACTACCAGTATTGTATCGTCTTCTAGTAGAAAAACTTGGTATAAAAATATTCATGTTAAACAAACAACAATCTTGTTACCCGCAAACAGAGGACGGGCAAAAGCATGCTCCTTCTGTACAGAGCTCCGATCGGATCCGGCTTCTCCAAACTGCGAGAGCTCCGGTAATTGTCTCTGTGACCTCCAACGGAGGGAGGGAGATCGATGAAGCGACGGAGCAGCCGGATCTGACCTGATCTTACCAAATCTAGCTGCATCTTGCCTCTTCACGCGACATCAAATTCGCACCTCCATCACATAAGTGATGGAGATCCGATAAACAACAAAACACGATGGAACTCCTCCCACAGGTTGAAATCGGGCCCAGCACATCCACATTTTCCGATCGCGATATCCGGCGCAATCTTTGACTGCAATCTCAAGGCAACAGTGGATGATCGGGTCCAAACAATCGCAATCTTTGGGGCATGAACTACGGCGAGATCCAACGGCAGCAGTGGACGAGTAGGACCAAATAATTGCGATCTCCTATGTGCGAACTTTGACGCGATGTGTGACTGGAGCTGCCCGACTATCGAGATCAGATCTTTGGCCAAACGAGATACGAACCATGCCAATAACGTGACGAAACTCGATACTAAATCTGGAAATAACAACTCAAGATCTTTCAAATTTGATGGAAACTGCGACCCGTTGCTTAGCAAATCAAGAACCTTGGTATGGTACAGACGCCACAAAATGGGTGTGGAAAGTTCGTTTGATTAGTCAATTTGAACACTACAAGGAATCCTTGATAAGTTCGAATAAATTTCTTTAACAACTCAAGAAAAATAACTTATAATATGAATAAACATAAAAAACTGCTTTCCATTATCTGAAAATCAGCCTTATACAGCCGAAATCACAATTTGTAAAATTCCTAATCTACCCCTTAAGATTAACACGCCTATAATATACTATAATCTAGATAAAGACACTAAAATTCAAATTTTAAATTGAAACTTAAGGGTCCATTTGGTGAATGAGTTTGAGTTGGAAATTTTAAGTTTTAATAATAATTTTTATTGACTTTTCAGAAAAGATAAAAAACTTTTTCAGAAAAAGACAAAAACTGAGATGAAAATTTTAGTTTGAGATTGAATGCCAAACGGACCCTAAAACTTAAATAAGATTACAAAACAATCAAATCTTGATCAGATCTTCTAAACTTCTAGAATCTTGTTTTGAATCTTGAACTTCTTGAAATTTGAAAAAAAAACATAATCATGATTTGATTTTTTGTTGGAAAACAAATGTCCACATCAACTTTGACTCTCTTCCGGATCAACTTTGATGAGTTAAATCAGTCTTTGCTCACCATCAGTAGTGAACACACACTTTTCTTATTATAGAACTCTCCGGACTAAGTTATTCAGCATTTTTTTGAATCTTTTAGCTCGAACCCTTGTCATCGGACCAACTGAAACTTCAATTGGTTCGTGAGCATTCTTTGCAGCCTTGATGTCCTCATCAAAACGCCAATGACGACTTCGGAAGCCTATTCTCCGCCGCCACCGTCATAGGCCCCAAAATCCGAGATTCACCGGATCGAAGCTGGTGGAGGAAGACGGGAGGAGTAGAGAGGAAGAGTGGCTTGATCTGGCAATGGGGCCGGGATTCCGGGAAGGCAACGGAGAGAGAAAGCGATGCCTGCATTTTTAGAGAGAGAGCGAGATCTTTGGTTTTAGAGTTAGAGAGAGAGCGAGTGAGAAAGAGGGAGAAGAGAGAGGGGAGGGGGGGGGGAAGAAAACTCTTAAGGGTAAAAAAGACAAAACACATATATAAAATATATTAATAAAATTTGAAAAAAACAAAAGCAGTCAAGATTGTGTAATGTTTACAAGGAGAAGGGATTTTGTGTGATATTAATCAATAAATTAAAAAAAAAAAAAAAAAAAAAAAAGATCTCATCTCTAATGGCGCAGCGCATTCTCGGCTCGTTTGGGGCCCATGACAAATGACCCAACAAAGAACATGTGAGCCCACATTTAAAGGGACTGGCTACTCGTTTCATGCAAGAAACATGGTGATGCGGCCCAAAATTCAGGTGGGCCCATCTTTTGTGACAAAAAAATACGCAAGGGTCTTGATGACATAATGGCATCGCACCTACTTCAGTGAACACTTAGTTGCAGAAGGCCCATTAATTTGTTTCAAGATCTGGTCCCCAGCGGCGGAGCTGTTTCAGTGAGAGTATACATTGAAGGATAAAGTTTTGAGAAGACTGATATATGAACAACCAATTTTTAGTGGAGAAAAAATGAGAAAAATATAAGGTAGAAAGGTAAAATTAAGAAAAACAAGAGTTCACTAAGGCGAAAGCCCCACTCGGTCATGAGTGGCTTGAACCTAGGTCCCCGCTTGCTTGAACTTGTAATGTGCATGTTCCTCTTTAAACTGAAACCCTAGACTGAAAAGATAAGAAAAGCATCAAACACGCGCCCCACACTTTTTTGATCTTCTAACTTGTAAGAGTAGTCTTCTTGTAATTTATTTTTTCTTTTATTACATGGTCCACCCTATTTCATTTATTTATTTTTACCTAAATGCATAAGGAGAATTTTGTAGTAGGGTCTGAAAAAAAAAAAGGTTATCAATAGAGATTGAACATATACAGAAACTTAGAAAAATTGTTATACTTTTTTTAATTGAATATGATTAAGATATAACATAAACATTTACCTTCAATTTATGACACTAAGACCACCATTCCCTTTGGGGGAGCACATAACATCCTGGGACTTAAATGTGAGAAATCTATCATTATCTAAGAAAAATATTACGAACATCAACTCTAATCCCAACTTTTTAGTATCATCTTGTATGATTTGTAAGTTATCATTATTTCATTGATATAACTGTACATAAAAAAAAAATGATCTCTCATTAAAAAGATGACAACTTACCGCCACGTGAGTTGGTACTTAGAAGTTGTGATTAGAGTTAGTGTACCTAGTACTATTCAATTGCTTAACATCCAGAACTTGTGCACCATCACATCCATTTCCTAACGAAGCAAAATGGAAAGTCTTAACACGAACATTGAGTAAGATAGAATATTCAAGACGACATCTTAGCTAAGACATTGAGTGCCCGGCCTAGAAAGTAGCTTGGATTTCCAACTCTCGAGTTTTTTTAAGCAATTTATCCTTGGGGAAACCAAAGTCTCTGATCTCGCTGCGACTAACATGCTGACTAGCATGCTGACTTGACCAAGCCTCTTATAATTTGTGTGCACGCACAATCGTATAAGGCTTGGACCTCATGCGCTTTAGCTTGACAAGATAATATTGTATCATCAACAAACATGGAATGAGAGACCGCTGGGAAGTTTCTGCCTGATAAACCGTCGAAATATCCATTATTCTCTGATAAAATCAACTCGGACAAAACTTCACTGTGCATAATAAAAAGAAAAGGTAAGAAATTAGGGATAACCTTCTAGTACCCGTATGTGGCAGGAAGGATTTTCAGTGGGTTGCCATTGAGTGACACCCTGAAAGAAACCCATCACACACAAAACAAAATAAGATCATAAAATTTATCACATAAACCAAAAGCCTTTAGAACCGCTCTAGAAAATTCCATTCGAGTTTGTCATAGGCCTTATTTATGTCCATCTCGAAGCCGATAAATTAAGCAGCTGGACCCTCGCTTCTTCTTCATGATATGAATGTCCTCTTGGATTAGAATAGAACTCTCTGCAATCCACCTATGCCAAGTAAGAAAGCTGATTTGGAATGGCTAATAACGTCATTTAAGACACTTCTCAACCAAGTAGCTTGTAACAATCTTATAACGCAAGTTGCACAAGCTACTTGGTTGATAGGAACAAATGTGGAGGCATCCTATCTTTCAGGAATCAAACGGATGAATGAGTGATGATTGATGAATTTGACAAACTTGCCCGAAGCGAGTAATTCCTTCAAAAAATCAACCACTTTCAATTAAAATAGTGGCCATTAATTTTTCTCCTATTTTTATGCAAAGGGTAATCTCCGACATTGATTGCTCGACAAAGTTATATATTATGCTAATCTAGTTGGAATGTACTAATTAAGTTTCTCTAATATCAGTTCCTCTTTTTTATTTTTTAAATATGTAAAATTATATGATTGTTACAGTAGTTTGGATCATAGATTTGGATTCCACATTCCAATATGTCACTTCAGTTTCTTTTTTTTTTTTTTTTTGAATAAATAATGGAAACCGGAAACAACAAATGCACCAAGATATCTTGACTCGGTCAGCACCTCTTTAACAACCTCTTAATTTCTTATTCAATTGGTTTATTAAAAATAAAAAATAAGAATAACAATAGCGTTTGAAACATGATCCAGAGGAACAAGAAGACAACCCAAAGAGAAGCAGAATGGACATAAGAAGTCTAAAAGGAAAAAAAAAAAAAAAAAAAAAAGTCGGAAGTCAGTTTTAAAGGATCGAGTCATGACTTGCACCTTGAAAAAAGACTCCAAATATGTCTCGTAAAAAACTATCAAATCAAAATCCAGTGGGAAAAAATATTAGAGAGGAGAAAGAATGCATATTTATTATTTTTGTTATTTTAATGGCTCTCTGTTGATGTATATTATATAATTCATACACTAATTTCGGACACATTATATTTCGATTCCATATTTCAATATTTCATTTTGTTGTTTTAATACTTTCCTTTTTTTTTTTTTTTTCCTTCCTTCTTTCTAATATTGGTGTGATTTGAAGAAAATATAAAAAATGTAGGTACTGTATGCAGAAAAACAACCGGTACTACGTATTTTTATAACTATATATTATTATATTCATGAAAGACAGCAAACAAAGCCTAGTGAGCTTCAAAAGTGTCACTAGAGAGGACAAGAGAAACGTACGAAAAGGAAAAAAACTTCTCAACGAACCCCTAATTAGTGCTCTGGACTCGATCATCTCAAAATGATATATAGTTTAAGAATATTGTATATGCTACTACACAATATAATAAATAAATGAATATACTAAATTTACAAAAAACCATTCCTAGCCCTAAAAACTGCAGCATTCTCGTAATGCTGTCTCCCTTAATTCCAGCTATATTTTTTTCCCTCCTGTTTTTTTTGTTTTTTTGTTTTTTTTTTGCTTAGAACCCTTTCTGTTTTTCTTGTTCCCTACATTCAAATCAGTTGTGTATCGGAGATTTTCTCCTCGCCGGAGAATAGTCCATCTCGGCTAGGTCTACTACGTCTGGATAGTGCTCGAACTGATCCGGTTGTTCTTCAGAAGTCCTCAACGAATTAACAGTTCTACCCTTTTCGCCATTTGAAATGGGGTCAGCTTTATTCTTTCCATTCTTCTCATTCTGTACATTTCAGATATCAGCATGAGAGTTCTATATGGAGGAAGGCCAAAAATGGAAGATTTTATTTATTTATTTTTGAATTAATTCTAAAGCCCTAGCCAACTTATTATTTTCTCGGTAAATAAATATTAATATAATTAACCAACCTTGGAAGTGGTGGTAGTGGTAGTAGATGGTGTGACACTCATAAGTTTTCTATTATTTCCTGCAACAGTAGAAATGAGAAACCACTTAGGATATTTACACATACACATATATATAAATATATATATATATATAAGTATATGTATATGTGACTTGAATACTTATTGTGTTTTTTTTTTTTTTGGTATGACCACAAAGAAAAAACAAAATTGCCGATGTAAGATTTGAATAGAAAAAAAAAAAAAAAGGGTAATTGTTAGATTAAGTTCCGGGACAAACTTTCTCTCTCTCTCTCTCAAGGTACATGGCAATGGGTCCGAGTTTTTTTTTCTTTTGAAACCCATGAGCTGCTTTGGATTTGAAGAATAAATACTACTAGTTTGAACTATAGCTAGGAGCAACTAGTCAAAAGGAAAAAAAAAAGGGAAAAAACAAAGAAAAAAGAAAACCTATAAGAGAATAAAAGAGAAGAGAAGGGGAAAACTAATATTAATAATTTAGTGGTGTCGGGATCTGTGCCTCCTAGGTCCATAGTAATCTTCATGAATGCTTGGTAACCAGTGGTGTGATTTCTTGGAGACTCTAGAAGACACTCTTTTCTTCTCCGTACCTGAACAGTACTCTCCATCTCTGCAGACAACAGCCTCCTCGGTGACACCATTAATATTGTTTGTTTTGCTCAAAGTAACTTCCTCCTGCGCGCATATTATAGGCAGAGAAGAAAACCCATGTGAGGAATACATACATTCATATATATATATATATATATATATACACACATAGTGACGGAGTCAGAAATTCTTGCTATAGGGCTAATAACTGAAACGAAAATTTTATAAGTTCAATGGAGGCTAAAAGATTAAGGGTTTGTTTGGTAAATGAGTTTGAGTTGAAATTTTTAAGTTTTAATAGTAAATTTTTTTGAATTTTCAGAAAAGACAAAAAACTTTTTGAGAAAAAGACAAAAACTTTTTAAGAAAAAGACAAAAAAAAGTTTGAAAATATTGATTTGAGCTAACTAACCAAACACCCCCTAAGTTTTTCATGTTCAAAAAAAAAAAAAAAAGGAGTAAGTTTTTAATTTTTATTGGGGCTTCGTGTAAATTAAAAAATATTTTTACAAACAAAAAAAAGCCTGTATATACATGTATATATGTATCTATACAAACACACACGCATATATGCTTTCAATTTGAATACAAATTAAGAACTTGCAGAGAAAAGAATTATACCACATGGGTTGACTTGTGTTGTCCAACTGACTTGTAAGACCCTTTCTCCAAACGGATACCTATCACAGAAATAGCAACTGTTTTCAGTACTCTATTCATATATATATATATATATGTATATATATTGAGTTAGATTTAACACAAGTATTTTCACAGAAAAAGGCTTTTATGAGGATTTTTAAAAAAAAAAAAAAGAAAAAAGAAGCATATATATATAGATATATATATATATATATACACCTTGAACTTGCTCAGACAGTATTAGAAGAGACAAAAGAAGAAGAAGAGAGACTGTGAAAGATGGCCTCATTTGATCTGAAGAACTCGTGAAAGTAATATTAACTGGAATTAAGGAAACGAATTTATGTGGGTTTTTGGTTTTGGTTTGGTTTCTGTGTTCAGAAACTTGAATAGGAGTGGTACAGAAGCTTTAAATGGCCGATGAGCTATATAACTTGGGAAAGCTTTGCTAATATATATATACACACACACACATACATATATATCTATATATATGTAGCTGTTGGGGTCCACGTATTAGGTTCCCCAACAGGAACTAGAAAAATGGGATTTTTCTTCCACTTTCTTTTGTTTTTCGTTTGGAAAAGACATCACCCATAATTCAATCATCGGCTGCTAATTGCGTTTGAGTTTATCAAAAGTCATAGTAATTTGAGGGGACCAGATTTACAAAACCCAAAAAATAGCTTAATCTCAGAATTTACATCACAAAACGTTGAAGCATATTTTAAAAAAAAAAAAATTTAGGAAGAAAGAATATTTTAAGGTTTTCTCTTGTTGTAGGGACCATCTGCCTTTTCTTTTGCATTTTTTTTATTCAAGTGAAAATTAATTAAAATTAAGAAAATAAAAAATATCCAACAATTATAAAGAATAAAAGGACTTAAAGGGAATATACAACCAATTATGTAAACTAGGCAAAAAATAACAAGAGGACTTAACATAAGCAATCCAAGAGCAAACATTATGATATTTTGTCATTTGAAAGACGCATTATTTGTTTTAGGATTTTGATCTTTAGTAAGGTCTTCATCTGCTATATCAGTTCAAGATATATTAGGATTTGCTTCCAAATTGCTCTCTGTTTGATGGCCAAAGATTATTATTATTTTTTTTAACTTATGTCAATTTCCATTACCCATCATGTTCTTTTACCATTCAAATTCTATCAAAATTGAAACAAGCTAAACACTATGTAAACTATTTTTGATGATTTAGAAGCATTCACTAAACTGGTATTTTGTTTATATACCATATTTTGCTTTTTTAAAGTAATGCACTAGCATGTTTGTGGCAAAATAAAATTTTCGGAATTCTCTTTTAAATTAAGATCGTGTTTTCGAGAATAGGGTATGTACTAAAATTCTATCAGTAATATATCTTTTCAAACTGATCAAAATCATGTATGAAAAATAAAAATGTGTAAAACTGATGAAATGTGATAAAGATATGATGATCTATGATTAATGTCCTATCAATACAACATTTTTCCGTACCTTCATAAAGAATTATCATACAAATTTTGTCTTATTGTTGACCCCAGCCCTTGCCTTTCAATGTATCCTATGCATCTAAATTTGTTTGCCCAAATTCCGTAGACCAAACTTTTTCTATGTTTTGTCTCATTTTCCATCTCGCAATCATGCTCTCTTCCAAGCTACGACAAGACAACTGATCTGCCAAGTTCCAAACATGCCATTGTTAGTCAACTGATTTTGCATTTTTATAATCAGTTCATGTGCTATATGGACATAAGAAGTGGCTTTGCATGAGTTGTTAGTCAAGTGAAGAAACTTAAAATTTTCATGACAATATTACAAGTAAAATACAAGGATTCTTATCAGTTTCTCCTGACGATGTGGATTGTTTTATCGGTAAAAATATTTTTTGTGTAATTATTATTATTATTATTATTATTATTATTTTGTCGTATGTAATTTTTTGTATAACAATGATGATGTCTTCGTCTTCTTTTGTTTGGGTATTATATTTTTGTTTATAATTTTAATAATGGAGGTAGTTTCCACACCTTTCATGTTGGTTGTTTGTTCTCTAAATCCGAGTTTTAATGATAGTATTTTGATCCCGCTAGAATTGCTTCTATCCGAAGTTAGTGATGTCCTAGTGCTACTAATTCTTGGCCCTCAATCGATCGTAAAATTCCATCGATTATCGGGGTTTTGTTAAAAGAAACCTTACATATACTTGATTTTAGTGTGTCGAGGCATGTAACCTTTTACGGGTTTCAAGCATATGTTTTTTCCTTTGCACTTCATGTAGACTTTACTGATCCATTTTTATTAAAGGGTTTTGTCTAATGTGTTAGGGGGTCATTTGTTATAGTTAGTGTTTTTGTATATTTTTAATGAGTTTAACGAAATTTTCTTGTTCAAAAATAAATTGAAGGACTCTTACTTACCAAAAAAAAAAAAAAAAAGGACTCTTCTGTAGATTTGGAAGTGGCTTTCTAGTCAGATAGAGGAATATTCTTAATCTACCTCTCCTCAAGGGAATAAAAAATGGTAAAAATTTGGAGGTGATCATTATTACGTAAATATAATTGTTTCACATGATGTATATGCTAGACCTACATTATTATTGAAGAGAGAAAATACCCGGTACGTAGTCATAAGCGTCTTTTAACGGTTCTAATTAATCCGGTTCATGATCTAATACCGTTCATGGATTCGTCAATAATAAATTCACGATACTCCATTAAGACGAACGTGATATTTATGCTCTAAATCATGATCTTCCATGATACGATCATCTTTACGTCCATAATTGCTCAAGGTGTATGATTATTATCAAAGCCAAAGACCCGACAACCACAAAATTCATGATTTAAGAACTCTACAAAAGAAGACTAAAAGACCGAAGAGAGCCTTTCGGTTTTCACATTATGTGACGTCAACCTATATGTCTAGTTTATCTAGATATATGTAAATACAATGTTATGAAAAATGATGATGTATATAGACAAGTGTAATATTAGGAGTTATTTTTCCTATTTGATTTAATTCGAAATTGAGATAAACACTACAGTTTCATATCTATATGTCTATCTCTCATCCAAATTTTAGACGGGATGGAGAGCACATTTTTTGAGGTGCAAGAAAAACTTCAAAATTTACCCTATATCTAATTAATGATAAGAAAATATGTTCCCCACCCCAAACCCCACACCGCGCCACCGCGCCCCCCCCCCCCCCCCCCTCCCCCCCCCCCCCCCCCCCCACAAGAATGGTACAAGAGTAACAATACAACATTATTGCTCAAACATTTAAAAAAAAAAAAAAAACTATTCTCTTTTTCCTTAAAAGGAGAAAAATGACATATTAATTGACGTTGATATCCCTTATATATTTACCCTTGTCGTTATAATTTGTCACTCAAATTATTGTTGTTAGGCACAAGTATTTCGCAAGAAAAAAAATTCCAAGAAGACAAAAGTTCAAAAAGTATCATGCCAAGTAGCCAACTTGTTATTTCTTTTCTTCCTTTTTTTCTTTTTTTCTTTTTTTTTTAAGTGGTGCTTTTGCCCTTAATTTTTTAGTAAATGCACAAATTTCATTTTAAATTTTTAATTTTGACAAATTATTTATAAACATAACAAAATGATACAGAGAGTGACCCCAAATTGATGGGTATGTTCAAATTTATTAAGGAGAAATACTTTTGCACTTGACATAACGTATTTTATTGTATTTAAAATCTCCATTTTTACCTTTTAATGAGCTCATGTGACGTGTACGAGGACACTCTCGTCTAGATTTTAAGACACATATGCTCATTGATTCGAGGGCACACTACCGAAAAAAAAAATTTTCTTTGTCCCAACATCTTCTTACAATATTTTTAGTCACTATTGTATTCGAATTAAATGTAAACTTTTAATCACAACCTTGTAGTACTATAAATTTAGTCATAAATTTTTGTTGTGATTCAAACTATTAGTCACAATTTAGTCACGAAAACGTTTTGCTGTGATTTTTTTTTAATTAAAAATTTTAGTCACGGAAACATTTGTGACTAAATGTCATTTTTAGACACATGTTGTGACTAGAAATCATTTTAATCATGAAAAAGTATTGTGATTAAAAGACTCACAAGCAAATGTATTGTCTAAAAGTTGTTCGTTAGTATTATTATTATTATTTTTTTTTTGTAGTGACTCTACAGTAGTGTATTAAATTCAATAAATAATTTTCCGAGATTAAAAACTTTAAAAAACAAACTTACTACAACAAATGGTTCAAAAGAACAAAATTACTAAATTACAAAAAAAAAATAAAAATAAAAATAAAAAGAGAAAAGACATTGTCATAATCATGTATGTCGTACTTGTGCTGTGCTCCAAATTGCATGCAGCAGCAAGTTGCGAAAGTTAATGATAAGAGTAAATGAATTAGGTCTATACGTAATTAATTTCTCAAAAAAAAAAAAAAAGAAAAAGAAAAGACACGACCACAGCCCACGTGGCGCGGGAAACAAGACCGAGTTAATTCGACGGCGACAGGCAAAATCGGATCATCAATTTGCACAACCAATCACGTCCTCTGACGTGGCCCAACTGTTTTGTCGTTTAGCAATGGGGTGACCACTCCACGTGAAGGTCGACGTCATGTGGTTCCACTACTTGCTGACGTGGCAGTAAACTGGCCACGTTGTAAGCTTCACTTCACCCGATTTGTTTGGGGCCCCCACACAGCAGCAGGAAAACATCTTGGGAGCGCCCATGTCGAAAGGGATATATTTTCATTTTGGATAGTGGTTCACTTTTGTCCCTAACGTTCACCCCATGTGCAATCGAGATTTGACTCATATATCTTATTATTTGTATCACATTCAATATAATTACAAAAATATTATGTCACATGTTTAATTCATATAACATTTTAAATGCTATTGATGTGTTATAATCTAAATGATATAAAATGACATGTAAGTTGAATTCCTGTAATTGTGTCGAGGATAAAATTTTCTAATGTTATAATATTAACATTGTTTCTTTAATTTTTTGTTTTTTTGTTTTTTTTGGTTTGAAGAAAAAAATGGCTATAGAAGCAGAAGATGGTTTACACTACAATGGCGGGTCTGAAAACTTTTCTTCTATCAAGTGGACAATATAAATAAACGAAAAAAAATGTTTATTTGAATGAAAGAAGAAGAAGAATTATATTAAACTAAATAAAACATACAAACATCAATGCAATTGGTCTCGTGGTATACGAGACAAAAGCCTCAACTGTAAGCGGATTCATCAGAAAAATCTGATGAAGTTCAAGGAGAATAACGCATATCGAGAACCAACAACGGGAAAGTTCCTTGGCACACCAATAATAGAGTACGTATAAGACCTATTTGACAAGATCTCTACAATCGACGGAATCATCTGATCAATTGAGAGCCAGTAACTTGTAGCAATAAAACCAACCACCCCACCAAATAAAAATAAATCTAGCGGTACTTTGATACCGATACCGTCGAGAAATAACTCAATTGGATCGGATATACAAACTAAATTGGAAGGTGGGGAAACCACCTCCGTTATTAAAAAACAAAAAAGAAAACAAACCAACATGACAAGAATGACAGACATAGTGGATATAACATCGTCTTTATTAAAAATAACCAATTAACCAAAGGATACATAGCCCCAATAACGTAGTTAGATCATTGGCACAGATCCGACTACAAAGGGATCCAGAGAAGCAACATCGTAATGAAACATAGTCACCGCCATGAATACGCCACAACGTTGGCATAGAAGAGCCACCATCCATTATCAGCAAACATTGAGCGAGGCGAGCACCCCTTTCATAGCACAACGGAAACCCGACTCTGAGACTCAGATCCACAAGATGCACCACGAGTTGTGCCCCTACGAGCACCGCTATGATACCACATCCAACACTAGACACCTAGCCACAAACTCCGGTCATTGTCCAACTCCTTTGGTCAACCACGAAGCCGAACCCCTTATGTAGGCCTTCACCGAGCTATGAAAGGATTCTCCTCTAGGGTCGGGAGTCCAGAGATCAGCCAAGGGCGGCTCTGGACTCTAGCCCAAAGAGAGAAGATAGGCAAACAAAACCCTAACACACCTTTAAGAGAGGAGAGAGAAGAGTGAGCAAGTTAACACTTTCAATGTTTATTGGAATGAAGACTATATTGTTGTAAGTTTTAATTATTAAATGAGATAATATTTTTCTTATAAAATATGGAGATAACTGAAATTTAGAGCAATTTATTGCATAAAAAACGAAAATGATCAAATGTTCATTTTTTATTTTTGTATAATTTTCTTTATACGAGTTTGGTATAGGACATTTTTGCGTAGTATATGCCCATCTCAAGGGTTAGTTTGTTCATACCTTATTTCATCAGTGTAATTCAATTGATTCGAGCTCAAAATCTTGTTAAGAAGAATGACTGATCTTGTTTCTCCATAAAATGAGTATGGGTAAAATCGTTGTTTTATTTTATTCCTTTTAGATTCTAAATTTTTCTTTTTAAATTTCACAGCCTAACTATTATGGGGGATAACAATGTCATTTATGGCATTTAAACTCGTACCAACAAGATCCTATAACTAGTTATCTCAATTAGTTAGGTGCATAGATGATGGTGCTCATTTAACTTACATTTTGAGATTTACTCTTCTACCTTTTCTTAACTATGAATATTGTGGTTTTTTCCCTTTAGAAAAATAGTACTTCTGTTAATTATCCAAAAAAAAAAAAAAACACTTTTGTTATTGACTCTTAACCTATCAAATTAAAGTCAATACAAATCGAAGTACTTTTAGGTATATAGGTGTGTGTATATATATATATTCTTAAAAGTTGAAAAAAAAAATAATAAAAAGATTCTAACTCTAAATAAATTAAGCTTGCTACTTGCTATTGTTTAGTAGTTGTCAAGCAGTTCCAAACATCCGAACATTTATCTTCCTCTTTATATACAAGAAGAATAGATATATATGGTTCCCTTTAGAAACATTCCCTTTGTAACATTCAAATGTTTAATAATGCACTTAGTTAGGGAGAGTGAGTGGATTCTTGTAAAAAAATTTGTGCACTTAGTTATAAAAAAATTTGGTACACCAAGTAAATAATTTGGTGTTCGATAATTTGGAACCGAAAGTTTAATTTTTCTTTGAACACTCTAAATTTGAACATACATTGCAAATTGCAATTGTGGTCTAATATGTATAGCCAACAATACATCTATGGAATACCAAGTTTATTTATTTTATTTTATTTATTTATTTTTTTTAAACATAAATGCACCTGAAAATTTTCGATGTTGGTTGACAAGTTAGATCCTGAACTTTTTAATTTTAAAATTTGGAATTCTAATGGCCGTTTATTAACTGATGTCGATAATCTATTGGGCTATATTGACAAAGATTATCGACACCTAGGATCCTAATACAATAAATCTGAAAGTTTGACGTCTACCTTGTAATTGATGAACAGTTAGAGGGTGAACCACTACAAATTACCCAAGTTTGAATCAAGAACAGTATCAAATTAGGGTATAATTCGACTGGATTGCACTAAGCCAATAATATAATACAATATAGATTTTCCTATATTACATGCCCGATTACCTTTTCAAGTGCAAAAGGCTGATAGTTAGGGATGTACGCTGACCTTTGTCTAGGTGCTTTATATCATAAAAAATGCTTGAATTGTGGGCTACTGTCAAAGATAGATATTGCCCTAACCTCGCTAGCTATAGCTTTTATTACACAATCATATGGCTGTATTAATTATATATTATTTGTATTCTGTATTTACTCAATTGGCTGTTTGCTTTTGTGCTGTGAAATAGGGATATATTAATAATTTGGCAATTAAAACACTTAGCCCCATTTTGTGTCTAAACTTAAAATATATTCTGAAAAAAATAACAATATAGATACTGTTTTGTTTTGCTCATTATTCTATGCAATTTTAAAAAATTATCTTATTTCAATTTGAAATAAAAAAGTTATGAACTTTTAAAATTTAAGTTTTGAGGAGAGATTTGAAGATATTAAAGGTGAAATTGGTATATTTTTTGAGAAAAATACAAATAAATTTTGGAAAAAATTGGAGTGGGATCTCCAAACACAGGTTTAGTTCCCGTTTGGATCACAGTGTGAAGATTATTTTTTAACCACAGTTTAACTAGCAATTTACTCTTCTCGTGTAAATTGCTCATTTAGTTCCTGAACTTTTAATATTGTGCAACTTTAGTCCCTGAACTTTTTTTGTTAGTTAGAATGCCCCTAAACTTTTAAAATGTTGCTACAATAGTCATTTTCGTCAATTTTTGGATAGAATCTGTTAATAATTTAGTCAAAAAGTAGTGCTAACAATTGATTACATCCAAATATTAACGGAAATAACTATTGTAATAACGTTTTTAATAGTTTATGATCATTTCAGCTACAAAAAAAAAAAAAGAACATAGAATACCCGTAAACTATTAAAACGTTGTTATAATAATCATTTCTGTTAATTTTTGGATGGAATCCGTTAGTAACTTGGTCAAAAAGTGACGTTAACTTATAGATTCCATCCAAAAATTAACATAAATGACTATTGTAGAAACATTTTAATAATTTAGGGGTATTCAAGCTACAAGAAAAAGTTTAGGGACCAAAGTTACATAAAGTTAAAAGTTCAAGGACTAAAATAGCAATTTACCCTTCTCTTTATAAAAAAGTTAAATTTATCATAGATTAACTTTTCAATCCTATGTATAGTCGGGCTATCATGATATGATGAAGGAAACTCATTATTAGTCAAAGAAGTTTCTAAAGAGGAACACAAGTATACATACATACTATCACTTCAAAAAAAAAATATATATATATATATATATATATACACATACATACATACATACATACACATATGTACAATTATTAATTGGAAGAAAACAAAAAGTTTAAACTCAACGCAAAAAAAAATTGTTCTCTTATGCAAACTAACACAATAGGTCTACAAAGAGGCACAAAAGTAGTCACCAAGGAATTTTTTTATTTTTTTTGAAATTAGTCACCAAAGAATTGTGACCTCTTCTTGACCTGAATCCAAGGCGCTTTAAATTAATAAAAATGGGATTTCATTAAAAATATGGAGCCGACAAGGAGACAATACCATGTTTTGGGGCTCAAATAAGAAACTAAACTACTTACTTTGAAGCTAATCATGTGTAGTTTATGGTTACATGTTTTGTGGTCGTTTGTCTGTTCATATACCCACACGGTCCAATATCAGTGGTGGGATTCCCTATGGAATTCCTAATAATACAGCACTTAAAACATCAAGAACATCCAAATACATAGTACTTAAATAAAACTATTCTTAACTAATTACCCAACTTAATTAAAAGATTAAGCTTTTAATAATAGACCAATTAAATGCTTTTCTTGTCGTATAACTACTAAATAAATTAAAACAACTTGCTGAAAAGTAATATATTAAATTTGGACAAAAAGGAGAGCACAAACTGACATAGATGATAAAATGGTATTTAACAATCAATTTTCAAAAGATGTTATGTAGACATTATGTGATGTTATCAACCCCAAAAGCTAATTTAAGAGATGAGATTTTCTCTCATATTTATAAATTATCAATCTACTACTTTCACAATTGATGTGAGAATACCTCAACAATAATATCCCCCGTCATACATCAAGTTTGAGTCGGATTATCATTGACCTATTTTTTCTGGGTTGGGCTGAGAGGTGTTGGCTAACTTGGCTTTGATACCAATGTTGGGTGATATTTTACCTTCTCAACCCCAGAAACTAGTTTAAGAGATAAGACTTTTTTTCACACTTATAAACTGTCCACTTACCCCTTCCACAACTGATGTTGGATTACCTCAACTTGTACATGATGTTATTAAGATGATTTTCACTTATGACCATGCCTCCTATTGCGTTTTTTATGGTAATTATTTAAATAATTGTCACAACAATTAAAATTTAAAGAATGTATCCATCAATAATAAGATAATAACTCACCATCATGTGAATTGGTATTTTAAAATTTGAATTAGAGTCAGTTTCTTTTTCACTACTTATCGCAAGTAACATAGTATGTCTGTACTAACTCTATATCCATTGTAAATTCTTTAGTCCCAAAATATATATATATATAAATCTACATTGTAAATTAAATAGGTGTGCGTGTACGTTAAAATTTAATAAAGATGGCATTTAAATGGAAAACTAATTGATGTCAACTTTGTTTCTTGGTGTTATTTTATGTTACGGTACTTTGATGTCAGGAACAGTATTGGGGTCCCTCCATGTCCAACGAGCACTACTTGAAATCTTTGTCATCGTAAAATATATATTTAAAATGAAAACAATATATATATATATATATATATGTATATGATATGAAGCTTTTGTTGTAATTATTTCCAACCTATTCATATGTGTATAAAGATTGTGCATGTATAAGAAAATGTTTATAATTCGAATATATTGGAGAACCCTATTTAATTCCTTGCTTTAATGACACCATTTACATTATTTATTGCCCTCGCGTTTGTTCAATTAATGCAATTATAATTAATGAGTGTAGAATTAATTGCATGGGACGTCGCTCCCTTAACTACTGAAAGCAATAAGTTCATAATTAAACTGTCATATTCTATATATATATGAGTTTCGTTTGTAAGAATAATGAAATTGGAGGACCACAATCTATTAGAAAAAGAAAAAAATTTCTAGTGGGTTAAATGAAGATGGAAAGTAATGAAGATGTAGATATTAATTTAATCTAATTCTTTTATGGAGAATTATGCAGTATGGTATAGAAAAAAAACAAAAAAACAAAGGAAAACATGTCCTATCAATCTTACGCTGTTCTGATCGTTATATATTAGATCAGAAAAATAAAAAATTCCCAAGAGAATATTGGCATTTAACGAAACTTGGTAATTATTAATGACGTAATGTTGTGCGTTCGGATAGTTTTATTAACAAATTCTTTTCAATTCTTCCAATAAAACCCTAAGTGATATAATATTTGTTGGTTAATTTGTAAATACCTTCTAGTTATAATTGTTTCTCAACATATCTTTGTGTCTTAAGAAATCAGAAAGGTATATCATTCAAATTTTAAAACTTGTTTCAATTTCATCCATTCCACATTTCTGAATGAAAAGATAAGGGGAAATACATAAATATCCTCAGTTAGCCAAATTTATTTATGAAAAATATTGATTTCTTAAGAAAATTCTTACACATATTAACAAAACGTAGAATTCCAGAATTGTTTTTTTGAAATTTAATGCTTTGTTTTAGAGTTTTTTTTTAATGTAAATTATTTTTCGTAATTAGTTAAGGGTTATTTTGTCATTTTGCCTAATTTTCTTTCTTTTTATAGTCACAAAGGAGTTATAGGATGAAATTGAAATAAGGTTTTCAAATTCAAATTAAATTTTGTAATTTTTTAACACAGAAAGATAAATTGAGAAACAATTAAAAATATAACGTATAGTTTTGAAAGGTGCCTAGGTCCAGAAGCCAAAACATTTTTTTTTTGAATAAATTGCGGTGATAGAAATCGGTAGGTGCACCTAGACATTCCAATTAGGTCGGCATCTCTATAGTACCATCATCACTTTTCCATCCCACTAAATATTATTGAATAAAGAAAAAAATTTGATTACATAAAAGTACTTAACCCAGTGAGAAAAAGACTAAAAGGAAAAAAGAGTATATATTTACGAATTGAATCTCTCTTCAAATTGATTCTCAACCTCAAGATCACTTTAATCGTCAGTTCCAAACAAAATCTTCAAGACAAATAGGAAAATATGCAAGTATTTAGAAAATCAGTTGAAGGATGTATATACATTCATTCACATGCGATATAAATTCGTGTAATATTTCTCAATTTGTTGAACATATGCATCATGAAAACAAAAAAGAACAATTTACTTGCTTGCAAATTTCAAGAAAAATCAAATAATCTAACCATAATTTCACTCTTAATTTTACAAAAAAGTGAAGAATACAAATAAAAAGAGGAAAAAAGAAAAAGAAGAGTCAAATCTCAATTAAACTTTGATTAAACTCTACAGTTTGGGGGGGGGGGGGGGGGGGGGGGGTGGTTGGGGCTGGGGCTGGGTGGGGGGAAGAAAAGAAAAGAAAAAGCGGATCATGCTATGAGTTTTCCATTTCCTTGCAGACAAACTATTATGGGCCAAAGTGTACGTATGTATAAATATATATATATATATATATATATATGTAAACGAGATCATAGAGAGATACTTCAGAAAACTGATGGAAAAATAATTGCGAAGGGTCAAATTTTGCTGCACCAAAAACAAAACATCTCATATGCTAGTAAATGCCTGGTTCGGTTGGCTAGATATGCAATAAATATGTCAGATATGTATGTCCAATATTTAATACATTGCATGTCTTTGGCAGTGACAAAATTATTACCCACGGTATACATGTGTCTCAGAAACAGGGGACCAGATTCCATTTAAATAAAAAAGTCCTAATTAAAATGTGCTATGGAATTAATTTTTTGAAGAAGCTTAAATAAATTTTTTTACTGAGAAAAAAAGGGATCAATTATGTTTTCATGTCCCCTTGATCCGTGTCCTCTCAAGAAATCTATAGGTACCACAGATGAAACGACCAAAAAACCTAGCCCATACTTTCATACAATGAGCAATGACATGAAATGCATGCCATAGCGGAAAAATATGGGTACGTATATTTCCAGATAAACCAGTAACCCAATATCCATGGAGAACCAGCTCTCATGGGCCTTAGTCCACATTGGGAGGCCCAGAGAGATGATGTCAACCTCATATCAGGATTTGGGATTCGATCCTTAGATGCTGGGGACGAAAGCCTTGATAGGTCGTCGTTAAGCCGCTATGCCACTACTATATGTGTAAGCTCAACTAATTATATGAGCGACGTAAGTATATAATGTTTCTAAAAATACTAAGAAATTTTAGGGGCCATTTGAAGTGTACACTCTAATTCGAGTTTTGGAAATGTTTTGATTGAAAATATGTGAATGTTTGAAGTTGTGCGTTTAGTTGAAAATGAATTGTAATAGTTAATAGTGTAAAAACTTGAAATGTGTTTAGAAAAAAATAGCAATATAGATTTTATTTTGTTCCTCTTATCATTTTATGTAATTAGAAAATAAATCATCACATTTTGAATTGAGATAAGAGAGTTATAGATTTATAAAATTTGAATTTTTAGAGAGACTTGAAGATATGAATAATAAAATTGATTTATTTTTGAAGAGAAAAACAAAAAAAATTTGGAAAATTTCAACTGATGGGTATGCTCCAAATGGGACCAATCTTGATTCTTGATTCATTAAATTTTTTTTGGGTACAGGATAAGTGGTAAGTGCATTGTTATTTTTTCAATTAATGATGAGTATATTTATAAAATGTGATACCACTTGAAAATTTTGTGGCATTCTACATGTGAGTTAATAAAAAAATGATGTAGATGATGACTGATTAGAGTCCTAGTAGTTCTTCTGTTAATGTATACCAACAAGAAAAAAAGAGAAGAAAAGAAACTTGTACAAATATATATATATATATATATATATATAGCGGGCAGCTTCAATTTATTCATATATTAAGTGAGGA
Source organism: Ficus hirta (assembly GCA_038430175.1). NCBI lineage: Eukaryota > Viridiplantae > Streptophyta > Magnoliopsida > Rosales > Moraceae > Ficus > Ficus hirta. The sequence goes on along the minus strand of CM076585.1, from coordinate 16,115,648 downwards.
AAAGGGAAAAAAAGAAATAGCTTTTCACAAAATAATAATAATAATAATAATTATTAAAAAGTGACATGGAGGCAAAGGTTCCAGTGAAAAAAATATATATATGAATAATGTTCTTCTCACTCTTCAATGCAAGCAAGAAGCAAAATATATGATCAAGCTAGATTAGCGAATCTAAGAATATATATATATATATATATATAGGGGTCTGTTTGATAGAATTTTTATTTTTAATTTTTAATTAATAGAAGTAGAGAAATAAAAGCTATGATTTTTTTGTAAGTATTTGAAAACCACCTTTTTAAAAAGAGCTTTTAAAATGAAAATGTTATTAAATTTTTTTAAAAAATTATATTAAAATAAAGTTCATAATGTTTACCTTAAACTCTGCTCCAAGTTTCAAAATATATTTAGAAAAGTCTTTTGAAAGTCATATTTTCTGACTTTGATAGGAAGCTTTTCTAGAAATCAGAAATTCTTCTGACTGATCATTCAAATATGTTTAGAGAAATAACTATTGGAATCAAATTTGAAAGTCAAAAACAACTTCTAAAAAGCCAAACTTGCCATAGTTTACTTCCTATACTATTTTGGAATCTTATGAAACGAAGGCCATATATCCTATAAAAAAGAAAATATATAGATTCAAAATGTTCCAAGAGCTTATGTAGAAAAAGACCAAAGAATGCCTCTTACCATGGCATGAATAGGGCCTTTATAGGCTCATGTCCCTGGATAGGATTGAGGATTCATATCATAAGTAAAACGTTGAAAAATATGATATAAACGTTTATGTCATGTTAGTTTCCCTTTCAATGGGAAAGCGTAGTAAGCACGTTAAAGTTCATTATATTCAATATTTGTACTTATTTCCACTCTCACGAAAAGCACTGATATATATATAATTTTATAGCCTTTTGTTATGTTCCTTCCAACATAATAAATGACAATAAAAAGCATAACATAAAATTTATTTAATTATAATACAAATATTTAGAAGCGTAACATGACATTTTACTCAACGTAATACTGATGTTAAAAATGTGCATAACATCAAGAAATTTCATCATCGTAGACTACTAATTGTTACACCATTCTAATCCAATATTGTCAACACTAAAAAGGTATCGCATAAAGAAATTTAGTTACATCAGATTATTAGTACTTCACGTTTTTAATCTTAATGTTATGTTAAATAAATATCATATTAATATGTTACATTAAGTACGATTCTTTCGAAAGGATCAAAACAAGCCCTGCATTTAAATATATTATTTAGGTTCAAAAGCTGACTGAAAAATGTAAATTTTTTTTTTTGGCTTTTTTGTATAGACACTCCCTAAACTTTTTGAATTTAGTAATTTACTACCTAAACTTTTTCTTGGCAATCATTTCCATGAATTTGTAATTTTTGACATTGTCAAGTCTTTCTTAATCAAATCTGTTAAAGTTTGAGCTCTTTTTTTGCACATGATTTGTACATTATAGGCAGAGAAGGGTATTGTTGATCATATTTATTTAATTTCAATACAAATTCCTTTGAAAACTTGAACCTAATTCCATTATAACTCAAATTTAAACTTAAACTTTAAAATGAACTTGTTCTGAAATTAAGTAAAAACGATCAATAATATCTGTTGATGCTCGAAACGATTCCGGCAACAACACCCAATGTGGTCGGGTAGTCCGATCGAAGCCCGCTAGTCGCTCCGCCGTGGGTTACCTACAAGATAGAAGCACCTCGGAATGAGAGGGACACCGGTGTGATGTCTGCCGTGGGCACTCCGATGCTTAAGTCAGTAGGGAGTCTGATGAGCAAGAGGAGAGGCAGAGCTTTGGCAAGGTAAGAATGACCGTACATGAGTTGGAGATTTCTTCCTCTATTTATAGGTGCTTCCCGCGGGTCCGGGTGCTAGGAGCAACCCGGCCGGGTCGGCTACCTAGGGTACCCGATGGGCAGGTAGGCTTGCAGGGGCTATTGGTCCAATGGATCGACGCCACGTGTCCCTAAATCCCAGCACAGTGGGCAGTTGGGTTTCTCAAGCGTCATCAGCAGGGGGGCTACAGTGTCTGTCAGGGTAGGTGGCTGCAGGTTGTGATTTGATATCTGACAGGAGTAGGTGGGCGGCGTCAGCAACTAATGGAGCAAGGATGTGATTAGTGTCACATCCCCGGTCTCTGGCGGAGCCTGGCTGGGGATCATAGCCGAGGCACATATCGGTGTCGATCAGGGTGCTCGGCGAGTCGGCGGTCCGAGCACTCGACTACGCGTGCGCCCTGGCATGCTCGGCGAGTAATGTTCCTAGAACGCTACGGCCTGAGCCCGCCCTCACGACTCTGGCCGAAGGTACTGTCCGACCATCCGGGGTCATCGACCGGGCGGACACCTGTGTCGAGCGACTGGCGCGTCAGCCCGCAGTGGTCGGATCTGGTCGGGTCATCGACAGAAGCCCCCCAGCACCCCTGGTCGGGTCTAGGCCAGGGGTGCTTCACGCCCGGGTGTAATTGACCGTGCGTAAGTTGTCGGCTACTCGGACGACTGCGGCTTCTCGGACGGGTGGCAGTGCGGATCGCTGCCACGTGTCGGGTCTGTCACGTGTCCGATCTGCCATGTACCGTGTCTACCACGTGGCGGGTCTGCCATATGTCACGTTTGCCACGTGGCGGGAAGCCGAACCGGCGACTGGAACTTTGAAATTCAAACTTTTGTTTCGGCGGGAAGTCCAATCGACGCCTAGGAACCCGCACCCTCGCGCCCGTTGAACGCCTATAAATAGGAGGGGGGGTGCCTCATTTGCCATCGCTTGCGAAGGAAATCATCTTGCCGAGAGCTGCCGAAGACTGCCGAGGACTTTTAGCCGTTGCACTCCGGAGACCAGAGAGCCGTCAACGTTCATGAACATCCGAGAAGGTAAAGAACTTCCTCCTATCCCCACTATGAGCAGTGTATTTGATTCCGAGAACGAAGCCCTTTTGGGTTCCGTGGATGTTACCAGGAGTCCAAGCACCATGACCCCGAGCACATCCGCGTCGACGAGTGGATCCGCCACGCCGACCAGCCGAGGCCAGGGAGCGGCCTGATTGGAAGAGATTCTACGAGTTGGGCCGAGTACCCGTCCGGACAACCAGTTCGTACGAGAACTGGGCGGGACTGCTATCGAGCTGCCCGTCCAAGTGAACCCCATTGCCGAGGAAATCCCATCTGAGAGGTCGGCCGGTGAGGCGAGCCCATATGGCCAGGACGAGGCCGAGAGCTCGGGCAGCTCGGATCCTCCCGGGAAGTAGCTAGAGGATCGTAACCGACCGGCTAGCCACGCCATGCGGATTATTTTTAATAAAGATGATGTTATATCCACTATGTTGGAGCTGGCGGGAGGTCTTCCAGTGTATTCGGCAGATTTCTTCACGTCTGCCATAACTCCGAGGTACCTCGCCGCCCTCAGGCGGGAGTTCCAGATTCCAGCCGAGGTGGACCTGAGGGCTCCTGGCAAGAACGATCTGCCGTCTCGACCACCACCCGGCTACATTACACTTTACGCCGAGTACTTTCGCGTTGGCCTCCGTCTGTCCTTCCACCCACTCCTGAGGCGAGCGCTCACGCGGTTGAACGTGGCCCCCGTTCAGCTGAATGCGAACGCCTACCGGATCCTGATCAGCTGCTTCATCTTCTGGGCTAAGAACTTCATAGCTGATCTGCCATTCCAAACGTTCCAAAACTTGTACGGGATGAAATCCGCACCCGCGTCAACGGGCTCTTACTACTTTCAGGCATTTAAGGGGACGCTCGTGACCAAGTGCCCGGACTCTGACAAGCAGTTCAAGCACCTGTGGTTTTACGCAGGTGACCGGTGGCTGCACAGGCACTTGGCTCGGAATGAGCTTCCCCGCTTGGAGAGGGTACCCGTGGTCTTGCGGAGGGGCTATGCATGGACTAGGGCGCCGCATATACCGGAGTTGACCTCCCATATGCTGGAGGGCCTCCAGAACCTGGCCGAGAACGAGCGAGACCAGCACTTGCTCCTGAGTTCGGCGAGCCTTGTCGAGTACGGCTGGTTGGGTTCGTCATCGTCTTCCCCACAGTCAGATAGGCGGATGCCGGACTATGTCACGGTTGCCAGGGTACCAGAGCCGGTTCGCCACTACCAGTCCCGGACAACCATAGTCCAAGTCGAGGATATTCCCGACCAGCCCCGCGATCCTTCCCTAGTGTCCTGGGGTCCTCGTATCGCTGATGAGGACCTCGACCTGGTGATCAAGAGCTTAAGTCCTGCTCCGGGTCAGCGTCCTGCTCAAGGGTTGCGGATCGAAGGTCGGCGACAGAGCACCGCCGAGTACTCGCAGCAGCTATTGATGATTGGTTCTAGTAGGTGACTAATTCCTTTCCTTTTGGTTTGCAGAACCGATGGCCGACCGACGCGGGACAAAAAGGCCAAGCGAGGACGAGAGGAGGGAGAGGCTGACCAAGATGGCCATGCTCGGCAAAGGAAAGGGCAAGGCCGGGGTTTTCGCCCCACCTAGCCGGGCCGTGGTGCCCCCAGCTGCCCCGGCCGCTAGGACCATGCCCCCGCCGGCCTCGACCCCGGCGCTAGTCGCACCCCCAGCCCCACAGACCAGCTGCCCAGCCGCTCCCGAGCGCGAGGATCGACCGGCTGTTCGCCAGGATACCCGAGCGAGCCGTCCGAGGAAGGAGAGGCCAGCCCCGGCACTGACTTCTCGAAGCAGCCGGGAGGAACCGAGGTCGGGTTCCACGTCCACCCCATCGGGCCAAGTTGCAGAGTCCTCGGCTCACCGAGCGCTCGTGGCGCAGTTCGAGGACCGACTTAGCGTCAAAGTCACTGAGTCGTCAAAGCGCTCGGACCCAGTCAAGGCCATCGAGGATTGCGCCGAGAAGCTGGTTGAGGTTTTATGCCTCGCTTTTTCCGGGGCCGTAGTCACCAAGTGGTTCGCCAACCTGGCGGCCGATGAGTTGAAGGCCTGAGGTTGATACCCGGCATGCCAGGCGTGCCGAGAAGGACGCCAAGACGGCCAAGAACGCCACGGATGAGGCCAGGAGGGAGGCCGAGGGCAGGGCTAAGGTCGCCGAGGAGAGGGTGAGGCTGGCCGAAGAGAAGCAGCGATTTGATGAGGACTGGGCCCAGAAGGCAGAGCGGGACGCCGAGGAGGCAGAGACCTCGCCGCTGGGCCAAGCACTCAAGAAGGTCGAGCAGGACCTCGCCACTGCCCGGGCCGAGCACGAGAGATATCTCCAGGTCGCCCTCCCTGCCGCCCTCGAAGAGGCTCGAGCTCAAGCGGTGGCCGACTTCCTTGAGTCCGAGGACTACGACGCCCCCATCGTCCACATGTACCAGGAAGGTATGCGGGACATGAAGGCCGGGTTCACCGCGGCCAACCCGTCGTTGGTTGGGGTGGACTGGTCCTTCGTGCCGGTAGAGTCCGGGGAGACGGTGGGCGAGGAGCCGCTCGAGGAAGGGGAAGTCACCGGCGCTGCTCGGGCGCCTGGAGACATCATTGTACTGGATGAACAGGTTGCTGAACCCGGGCAACTGGCGGAGCCGGAGCAACTAGCAGCCTCCGCAGAGCTCGAGTCTTCAGTCGTACCAACCGAGCAAGAGCAACCCGCCTCCGGGCCACTTACCACATGACTTCCTCTTTTTTTTTTTTTTTTTTTTTGGGTTCGGGGGTGCCCAACTTGTACCCCCCTCCAAATACATATCAATGAAAACACTTTTTTTTTTTTTTTTGCATTTGTTTATTTTATTGCGACTTGGCCTAACAGTGTCCCCCCTGGTTGGTTTGGGCATTTCGTCCAACTCCAACCTTGGTCGGATGAACGGTCTGTCCTAGTCGGGCAGCCCCCTGGGGTGCCCGGTCGTGGGACCTAGCCCTGTAGCCCGGGGACCACGGGGGTTTGTCTGCTAAGGCAGATGTCGGGTCCTGGTCGGGCAGCCCCCCTGGAGTGTCCGGTCGTTGGAGCTGACCCTGTGGCTCGGGGACCACAGGGGTTTGTCTGCTAAGGCAGATGTTGGGTCCTGATCGGGCAGTCCCCTAGGGTGCCCGGTCGTGGGACCTGGCCCTATGGCCCGGGGACAACGGGGGTTTGTCTGCTGAGGCAGATGTTGGGTCCTGGTCGGGCAGCTCCCCTGGGGTGTCTGGTCGTGGGACCTGACCCTGTGGACCGGGGACCACAGGGGTTTATCTGGGAAGATATACGTGCTGTCTGATGAAATTAATTATTTTATTAAATAGATGAATCTTTACAGAAGAATGGGTGGCCATAATTATTGATAAAAGCACTTCAGGTGGTCGGCATTCCATGGGTTCCCCAGGTTCCTGCCGTCCTTGTCGCGTAGTCGGTATGTTCCCGGCCGTACGATGCCTGTTATTGTGTAGGGTCCGTCCCACTTAGGGCCGAAAGAGCCGAGCCCAGGCTCCTGGACGAGTACTCTTTTCATCACTAAATCTCCTACTCGGAAGACTCTCGGTCGAAACCTCTTATCGTAATTCCGGGCAACGACTTGGTTGCGAGCGGCCGTTCGAATCAGGGATTGTTCTCGCTTCTCTTCAACCAAGTCGAGCTCGGGCAGAATCCGACCAGCATTGTCTTCTTCATCGTAGTTCTCAATTCGTAGGCTTGGCAACCCAACTTCCACAGGTATGACGGCTTCCACGCCGAAGGCCATGGCAAATGGAGTCTCCCCAGTTGCTGTCCGTTTGGTCATCCGGTAAGCCCAGAGCACTCGAGGGAGCTCATCAATCCAAGCCCCCTTATGTCTCTCAAGGTTCTTTTTCAAGTTTTTCTTGATCGTTTTGTTGGCGGCTTCCACCTGCCCGTTGCTCTGAGGGTGCCCGGGGGAGGAGAACACTTTCTTTATCCCAAACTGCTCACATAGCGCGAGGAACTTGTCCCCGAACTGTTTCCCATTGTCCGTGACTATAGTATGGGGAAGGCCAAACCGGCAAATGATACTCTTCCAAAGAAAATTCGTGCATTTTGCTTCGGTCTGCTGGACTAAGGGCTCCACCTCGACCCACTTTGTAAGGTAATCTATAGCAACCAAGCAATACCGAAGTTGCAACCGGGCCATCAGGAGTGGTCCGATTAAGTCGATGGCCCATTTGGCAAACGGCCATGCAGATACTGCCGAGGTGAGCCTCTCAGGATGAGACTTGATAGCCTTGGCGAACTGCTGGCATTTCATGCACTTCCGGGCGAATTCCATGACATCCTTGTTCATGGTTGGCCAGTAGTACCCCTGACGGAGACATTTAAACGACAAGGCCTTCCCCCCCGAGTGATTCCCGCATACTCCACTGTGGATCTCTTTCATCACGTACTCGGCCTCGGCCGGTCCAATGCAGCGCTGGTAGGGAGCTGAGAGTCCTCGGCGGTACAATTTCCCATTGATCATTGTGAATCTGGCCGAAGTGTTCTTGATCCTCCGGGCTTCCTCTTGGTTCGACGACAACTGGGAGTCGGTGAGATACTGGACAATTTGGTCCATCCAAGTCGGGGTGTTCTCGGCAAAGAGGACCATCTCTTCCCGGTCGATGCTCGGATGGTCTAGCTTTTCAATGGGGAAGGAGACGAGACCTTCCAGATCATTTCCTGAAGCCAACCGGGCTAGGGCATCCGCCTCGGTGTTCTCGGACCGGGGTATCCGAGTAACGACTTGGCTACTGAACTGGCCGAGAAGAGCTCTTACCCGGTCTAAATATTTCGCCATTCGGGACTCCCTAGCCTGGAATTCTCCGGAGACTTGGTTGACGATTAGCATAAAATCGCTGAATACCTCAATGTCCTGTACCCTGAGCTCTCTGGCTAATTCGAGTCCTGCAATCATAGCCTCGTACTCCGCCTCGTTATTAAAAGCCTTAAAATTGAAGCGTAGAGCTTGGCTAGTCTTGAACTGGTCCGGGCTTACGAGGACAAGTCCTGCTCCAGAGCCTCCCGAGCCAGAGGACTCATCGACGAACAATTTCCATCTTTCTGTGCTCGGGCGACTTTCAGTCGGGGAGTCCGTTGGGGGAACGTGGGTGGTTTTCTCTGACTGCCCGGGATATGGTCCGGGTGCTCCTGTGAACTCGGTGACGAAGTCGGCCAGGGCCTGCGCCTTGATCGCAGTACGGGGGACGTATTTGATGTCGAATTCCCCGAGTTCTATTGCCCACTTCACGAGCCGTCCTGATAGCTCGGGATTTTGCAGCACCTGGTGGAGTGGGTAGCTGGTCGGGACTCGGATAGGGTGGCCTTGGAAGTAAGGCCTCAACTTGCGAGCCGACGAAACCAGCGCAAGGGCCAATTTCTCTAACGGGGTGTACCTCACCTCCGCTCTCTGGAACACCTTGCTGCTGTAGAAGATCGGGTGCTGCACCTTGTCTTCTTCTCAGATTAGGATGGAACTCACGGCCTTTTCTAAGACAGCAAGGTAAACGTAAAGCGTTTCTCCAGGGAGCGGCTTTAACAGCTACGGTGGGTTGGCGAGGTACTCCTTAAGGCCTTCGAAGGCCTCTCCGCACTTGCTATCCCAGTTCACTCTTCCCCTGGTCTTGAGAGCCTGGAAAAAAGGGAAGCATTTGTCGGTTGACCTGGATACGAACCGGGATAGGGCCGCGATCATCCCGGTCAGTCTTTGCACCTCTTTGATCGTTCGCGGGGGCTACAAGTCTACAATGGCCTGGGCCTTCGTGGGGTTAATCTCTATTCCTCGGTGGTTCACCATGAACCCCAGGAATTTCCCGGATTCTACCCCGAATGCGCACTTGGCCGGGTTGAGTTTCATCCTGTACTGGCGCAGGATGTTGAAGCAGTCTCGGAGGTCTCGGACGTGGTCGGCCCGATGCCGGCTCTTCACCAGTATGTCGTCCACGTAAACCTCCATGGATTTTCCGATGAGCGGGGTGAACATTTTGTTCATCAGCTACTGGTAGGTCGCTCCGGCGTTCTTGAGACCGAACGACATAACCTTGTAGCAATACAACCCTTGGTCGGTCGTGAACGCAGTCTTGGCCTGGTCGGCTCCGCTCAGGGGTATCTGGTTGTACCCCGAGTACGCATCCATGAAGCTGAGCAGCTCGTGCCCGGCCGTCGCATCGTCGAGCTGGTCGATCCGCGGGAGGGCGAAGCAATCCTTCGTGCACGCCTTGTTCAGGTCGGTGTAGTCAATGCAAACGCACCACTTCCCAGAGGATTTCTTGACCTGGACGACATTGGCCAGCCAATCCGAGTAGGTTACCTCCTGGATGAAGCCAGCGGCGAGCAGCTTCTTCATTTCTGCGTTGATGGCTTCATACCTCTCTGGGTTGAAAGCCCTCCTCTTCTGGATCACCGGCCGGTGTTTTGGATTGACATTCAGCTGGTGGCACATCACCGCTGGGTTGATTCCCGGCATATCCTCGTGAGACCAGGCGAAGACATCTTTGTGCTCCCGGAGGGTCTGCTCCATCTCTGCTCGGGTCCCTGGAGTGAGCCGAGTGCCGAGTAGCACCGTCCGCTCCAGGTGCGCTGGGTCCAACTGGTAAGGGACTAGGTTTTCCACCGGAAGTGCTCGGACCTCTTCCTCTGGTATTCGGGGGTCCAGGTCGCTCAGGGGCTTGACCTCCCTGCTGGGGACCTCGGCTTCATCCACCACGAGGATGGTGGCTACGGTGGCATGGGCGGAGGCCTTCCGACACACTTTGTTTACCGCCTCCATGTAGCACTTGCGGGCCCCCTCCTGGTTTCCTCGGAAGATGCCGATCCCCTCGCTTGTGGGGAACTTCATGGACAGGTGGTAGGTGGAGACCACCGCCTTTAGCGCGTCGAGGGTAGGCCTTCCCAGGATGACATTGTAGACGGATGGTCGGTCTACCACTATGAACTCCACTATCCTGGTTGCCTTCGTCGGGCCATCCCCGATCGTAACCCGGAGACGGACGGTGCCAGCTGCAAGGACGCAGTCCCTGGCAAACCCGTACAGTGGCGTCCATGCCGGCGTCAGCACGGCTCCCTCGATCCTCAGCCTCGAGGATGTGCCGGACGACGTTGTTGTCTACCCTGACCTCGCCGACCAGGGTGTCGTTATGCGGGTGGAGTAACCGATCTGCTTCGTCATCCGTGAAGGTGAACGGGGTGCTGTCTTGGCGGCATATCTTTGAGATATGTTCTGCCATGTTGATGTGTTCTACGCAAGTGAACTGCCTGGCCTCGCGGGCATAGCTTCTCCGGCTACTGGCAGTGTCTCCAGTAGCCGTCCCACCAAAGATTGTGTGGACAATGTGCTTGGGCCCCTGCTCGTTTGGCCGGTCACCCGAACCTTGGTTCGGGTGACGACTCGGTCCGGCTGGGGTGATGATCCTCTCCACAAACTCCCGTAGGTGGCCATCCCTGATCAACAGCTCAATCTGATCTCGAAGCTGGATGCAGTCCTACGTGTCGTGGCCGACGTCCTTGTGGAAGTTGCAGTACTTGCTCTGGTTCCTCCGGGCATGGTCCGTCCGGATGGGTGGTGGGTCCGGGAGCAGTCCCTTACCAGATACCTGGTTTAAAACGTGCTCAATTGTTGTGACCAGCGGGGTGTACTGGCGGAACCTCCCTGCTGGTGTTCTTGGGCCGGGGTTGGCCTCGGCGCGGGTCTCCACGACTGGGGCCTTTCCCTTGTCCGACCGGCTCTGGTCGGTGGTCCTCGGCTGTCCCTGTTCTGACCTTCTGCCAGAAAGTCGGGCTTGATCTTGGGCTTCTAGCCCTCGTCCTCTGACATACTCGTCCGCCTCTGCGTGCCTCCAGGCAATTCCCCTCAAGTGCGTGAAGGTGGACGGCCTGTCGTAAGCGAGTGTCCAGACGAGGCGGGCATCCTTGATGCCCTCCCTGAAAGCCTGAATCAAGGTTTCGTCTGTGCAGTCCTCCACCTGCACGACGACCTTGTCAAAGCACTCCAGGTACTTCTTCAGCTGCTTGATGCTGAACAGGTGAGAAGCTCCTAGCTTCTTAGTCCTGGAGCCAAGGAATGCGGCCGAGAACAAGTTCCCCAACTGCCGGAAGCTGCTGATCGAACCTGGTGGAAGTCTTCTGTACCATTGCTGAGCAGCTCCAGTCAGGGTTAGGCAGAACGACTTGTAAAGAGCGGCCTCGTTGGCGCTCTGAATCAGCATGTGCGCATGGTAGTTTTCGAGGTGCTCGTCCGCATCAGTGGACCCGTCGTAGGAAAGCATAGCTGGCATCTTGAACCTGGAGGGGTAAGGAGATGCCATGATGGCCGGGGTGAATGGGGGGTCGGCCGACCTGACGGGCTCCAACCCGTATTACTGCCCTACCAGCCGGTCAAGCTGACGCTGCAAGTGATCTAACCGGCTTTGGTCACGGCTCTCCCTCTCAACGGGCTTATCCACCGAGGTTTCCTGGCCTAAACGGCGGTAGATCGCCGGTCTCCCCAAACGGTCGAAAATCGATGTGGTGTTTCCTCCGACTTTGACAGTCTCTCTGTAGTCGTCGTCAGGGTATTCTCTGGCCGGAGCCTGCTGTGTAGCTGCTTCCGAGAGGATGATTCGTGTGTGGCGGCTCCTCGAGCGCATCCTGCTCGGCTGGGCCTCCCGTTGCTGTTTCTCGGTGCGAGCGACCGCTCCGATCAGCTGTGGGCGAGTGGTCACGGTGCCGGCTTGCCGACCTGGGTGGCCTGGTCAGCGTTGACTCGGCCGCTTCTGGTTGCTGCTGGGGCAGCTAGACGTTATGGGTGTCGCGGAAGGCCTCCATGAAACCTTGCACGGTTTGGGTCAGAGCTTGGACGCTGCCAGCAAGGATTTCTGTTTGCGTGGGCCTTCGCTGCCCCCGGCCACCTCCACGGTGCCGTGGTGGTCTGGTGCTCTGTGAGCCCATGAGGGCAGGGTTGTCAAACTCCTGGATTTCTTGGTTGGTGTGCTCGTCCATGTTGTGCCAATGGGACGAGAGTGAAGATGCAGATTGCTGGAAAGGTGGGAGCCCTCCTTCTAGTGCCAAAATGTTGATGCCCGAAATGATTCCGGCAGCAACACCCACTGTGGTCGGGTAGTCCGGTGGAATCTTGCCAGTCACTCTGCCGTCGGTTGCCTGCAAAATAGATGCACCTCGGAATGATGGGGATACCGGTGTGGTATCTGTCGTGGGCACTCCGATGCTTAAGTCAGTAGGAAAACTGAAGAGCAAGAGGAGAGGCAGAGCTTTGGCAAGGCAAAAATGACCATACCTGAATTTGGAGGTTCTTTCTCTATTTATAGGTGCTTCCCACGGGTCCGGGTGCTCGGGGCGACCCGACCGGGTTGGCTACCTAGAATACCCGTCGGGCAAGTAAGCTTGCATGTGCTATTGGTCCAATGGATTGACGCCACGTGTCCCTAAATCCCAGCACAGTGGGTAGTTGGGTTTCTCAAGCGTCATCAGCAAGGAGGCTACAGTGCCCGTCAGGGTAGGTGGCTGCAGGCGGCGACTTGACGTTTGACAGGAATAGGTGGGCGACGTCAGCTGCCAATAAAGCAAGGATGTGACCGGTGTCACATCCCCAGTCATTGGCGGAGCCTGGCCGGGGGATCAGAGCCGAGGCACATATCGGTGCCGACCAGGGTGCTCGGCGAGTCGGCGGTCCGAGCACTCGGCTAAATGCAAGCGTTCTGGTATGCCCGGCGGGTAATGTTCCTAGAACGCTACGGACCGAGCAGACCCACATGACTTTGGTCGAGGGTGCCGTCTGACCAGTCGGGGTCCAAAACCAGGCGGATACCGGTATTAAGCTGCCGGCGTGTCCGCCTGAGGTGGTCGGAGCTGGTCGGGTCATCAACACCAATCATGCCAAGAATTTGACTTGGTACCATGATAAACGTATTGAAGATGGCATGCTTAGACATCCAGCGGATGCACCATAATGGAAGACCTTCGATGCCAATCATCCTGAGTTTAGTGCGGAACCACGGAATCTACGTATTGGTTTGTCAGCGGACGGCATGAACCCACATGGTAATATGAGTAGTAGGCATAGTACATGGCCTTGTTGGGATCTAAATGTGCCCTAAGGATAGAAAATCAATATTAGGGATTTTCTGTAAATATGACATTTTGATATTAATAAGAGGAGGTTATTCATGTTTAATAAGTTGTGTCCTATTTACTTTCATTTGTTGATTGTATGGTTAATTTGAGCAAACATAAAATACTCCTTGGCTGTTGGTAATATATCGGATTACTATATGTATACGGGGTATACATAGAAGACATGGTAATTTGATAACAGTCTAAATAAATAGTCCGCAATCGATGGAATAAGATTTGGGGATCTTATTCATGATAAGATTGTAAAGGTTGTCTACTTCCTTGGAGGGATGGTTTGTCTTAACCATTGGATAAGTTCCGAGTAGAAACTTTGATATACCAGTATTGAGGTATGACATTGGACTGGACCTAAAGTGTTAATTGATTCGGTTTAATAATTCCGTTTATAAGAATCAATAACACTTTGATTATCATCCTGCATTAATCTTAATCCTGAAATGATTACTTGAGTTCGTATCCATGACTTATGTACTTTAATGCACTATAGGTGAGACACTGTTAATTCATGGTCAATATACTTATGTTTTGGGTGCATGACTTATCGATGGAGAAATCAAGATTCATAGATACGGAATCCATAACTATCTTAACGATAGTAAATGTTATCTACTTAAAGGCATTATTCGGGGATTGAAAGATAGTATAACAAGATCTTGGCCATCGGTTTACTTTGTGTTCTCTGGTGGTTTATCAATTGTATGGTTTTACAATTGGTGATTCTTTCAATAGAGAATAATGGAACTTTAAGTTAAAATGATTGAAAAGGTAAAACGGAAAAAGTCCTTAATTCAATCATGGATAACATATGGGGATTATACAAGCGATGAATAAATCATGGAAGAAGCGCTACGTTAGAGAGCTTTCGTAATACGGTATGTAAACAGGAGTTCAGCTTCAAACTTTTAGTGGAATAGTATTGAAGTTGATAATTGATGAATAATTAATCTGGGATTAATTTTTCACAATTATAGGAGTCTCTTTACATATTTCTATCGGGTCCCTCTATTAGCTCATATAGTTCCGTATAGCGTCTCGAGATTTGTTCCTAATGAGATCGGTAAATTTAAATGGAATTTAGTAATGTCTATTAAGACATGGTACTCTCTAACATGCAATCCAGAAAGGATTGGACATGTGAGATTTGTGTAGACAAATAATATGATTTGTCAACATGAGATTGGTTAATTGAATTTTGAAATAAGATTGTGTTTGAATTATTTAATTTTGGAAAACAAATTTTTCTCTCCTAATCTAAATGTGGTGCACGGTTTTTAGATAGGTGGAGGGAAGAAAATTTTGTTTCAAAATTATTCAAATATATTTCTGACATTAAATTATTAATTGATTTAAATAATGGAGATTATTTGATGGATTTTTCTTTCCTTAAAAGAGGTGCACGGTTTTTTTGTGAGGAAAGAAAATTTGAAATATTCCATTGATTTAAATTAATTAATATGGTTGATGTTGTGTGGAAAATATTTAATTCAAATAAGTGAATCATATTTAAATTCAAAAAGGTTTAAAAGGAATTTGAATCTAGATAGGATTAGGATCTTTTGACTAGTCTAGATTCTTGATTTAACATTTGAACCACCAATCAACCTTTGAATTTCAAAGGTGGCCGAATTTTTTGAGGAAAGATTTCCTCTTGGAAAAACGTTTTTAGGTTCAATGAATCTAGCCCTAAAGTTGTATGATCTTTTGATTCAAAATTTATCCAGAAAAATAATTATTAATTATTTTTTAAAGGAGATGAATTTTGAAAAAGGATTGGACTTCTATATAAAGGCAAGGGATTCATGAAAAACTAATTTTTTGGTAATTCATAAGAGGAAAAACGCTTTTGGGAGTGAGAGAAAAACCAATAAGGGTTTCTTCTACTTCAATAAAATTCGGCTATCTTGTGAGAGAGAAAAAGAGAGAAAATTCCATTGACTCAAAATTGTGAGGAAGGTTAACCAAGTGATAATTTTCATAGGAGGTTAACCGGTTCCTGTTTTGCAGTTTTGAAGAAAGAAGTTGGATAATATTCTCAACAAGGAACATCGGAATTGAGAAAGAAGGATCTAGACTTCGGAAAGCATTACCGGTCACTTGGATTCATAGAACGTGTGCCCACACACACTCTGAGACGTGGAACTCGAGAATAATAGAGAAGACACGTTGGTCAATCGCTCTAGCAATTCCGGAATCCAAGAAATGAGGTACGCTTGATCATGAATTTAATTTATTGTTATATGCATCATGAGCTTCTTTTCCGAATCGGCATAAAAATTTTAAAATTTCCGCTGCGCATTAACTCTGATATCTGAACTGATTTTTCCAACAGGCCCATCATACTTGTCAATTACAATCTCCCTCCGAATTTGAGCATGAAGCGGAAGTTCTTGATGTTGACTTTATTGATATCGGGTCCTCAACAACCAGGGAATGACATTGATGTGTACTTGGCACCGCTAATCGATGATCTAAAAAGCTTATGGGAAAAGGGGATCGAAGTTAGAGATGCTTACCGTCAAGAGACATTCACACTCCGTGCAATATTGATGTGGATAATTAATGACTTTCCCGCTTATGGAAACCTATCTGGTTATTCAGTCAAGAGTTCTATCGGTTGTCCCATTTGTATGAAAGAAACATCTTCCATCTGATTGAAGAATGGTAAGAAAACCGTTTACCTTGGTCATAGGAGATTCTTACCAAAAAATCATCCATACCGCAAACAGAAAAAGGCTTTCGATGGTAAAACGGAAGAAAGAATCCCCCCGAGGGTTTTGATGGGCGAAGACGTTTTCGATATGGTTAAGGATTTGAATGTGGTGCTTGGAAAAAGGAAACGGAGTAACAAGGATCCGGTGGTTGATGGACCTTGGAAAAAGCGGTCAATCTTTTACGAACTTCCATATTGGAGGACACTGTTTATTCGTCATTGCTTGGATGTGATGCATATTAAGAAAAATGTTTGTGAATCAATAGTGGGCACGTTGCTTGACATTCCTAATAAGAGCAAAGATGGTGAAAAGGCACGGTTAGATCTTAAGGATTTGAAAATTAGACTTAACTTGATCCCTACAAAAAGAGGGAATGCTACTTATTTACCACCAGCAAAGTACACATTATCAAGACAGGAGAAGAGAAAGTTTTGTAAGTGGCTCGCTTCTGTAAAAGTGCCCAATGGTTATTCTTCAAACTTCAAACGGTTGGTGTCTCTGAAGGACCTGAGGTTGGTTGGCATGAAAACACATGATTGTCATATCTTGATGCAACAGTTATTACCGCTTGCCTTGCGAGGAGTTTTAACGAAGGATGTGAGATTCGTAATTACCAAGTTATGCGCATTTTTCAATTCGCTGTGCTCCAAGATAATTGATCCATTTACACTAGATTTACTATAATCAGAGTTGGTTAAGACATGGTGCTTGCTTGAGAAGTATTTTCCACCCTAATTTTTTGACATTATGATTCATCTAACGGTGCACTTAGTCCGGGAAGTGAAGCTATGTGGACCGGTGTATTTGAGATGGATGTATCCTTTTGAAAGGTACATGAAGGTTTTGAAGGATTATGTCAAGAACCGGAATAGGCTGGAAGAATGTATAGTAGAAAGCTATATAGCGGAGGAATCGATCGAATTTTGCTCCAAGTATTTGTCCACCGCGGAAGCCATCGAGTTGCCAAAGACTACAAACATTGAGTCAAAAGGACTATCCGTCGGCATTCCATCGCTTGTAAATCGAGATGAATGGGAAAAAGTTTGTCTCTATACTTTACATAATAGGGTTGACGTGGAGCCTTTTATTGAGGTTCACTTACAGGAATTAAGAGATGGAAATCCAAGAAGAGCAAGAAATGAAAAGTTGTTACAAGATGAACACAATCGGACGTTTCGTATGTGAATAGAAGACATGTATTTCAGAAGGATGGCTTTTCGCAAGACTTAATGAACCTCGCTAGGGGACTGTCGACGGTTGTTACATGGTATACATCATACCTCGTCAATAGTTATACATTCTACACTCGCGAAAGAGATGAGAAGCATCCGGTTCAAAATAGTAGTGTTAGTATCCGTGCTAAGGCCATGCATATTTCATCTACAAAGGACAAGAATCCAGTCTATGGAACCATGAGCTACTACGGTTTCATTGAAGATATTTGGGAGCTTGATTACTGTGGTTTTCATGTGGCACTCTTTAAGTGCAAATGGGCCGATAATAAATATGTAAGGATTGATAGTGATGGAATCACAGTGGTGGACTTTAGACGATTGGGATACAAAAATGATCCATTCATTATGGCATCACAAGCAATCCAGGTATTTTACACAATGGATCTCAACAATGTTGAGTTATCCTTAGTTGTGCCGATGAAGCCAAGATTGATCCGTGATGGTCAAGAAGATCATGAGGAAGATTGCTCCGACATTCCATCTTTCACACAGGGATTACCACCGGTTGAGGAGATTGACGACTTCGATGATGATGTTTCTCACTTACTTCGACCAGATATTGAATGGACACTTGTTGAGGAAGCAAAGAGGAAAAAGAAAAAAACTTGAATATTTTGTCAATTATTTTGTACAATATTATTACTATTTTTTTTAAATTCAAGATATATTTGATCCATTTTGTTATATTAGTTGCTCTACATATATATATATATTGAACATGAAATTTAAACAGGGATCAATACTATAAATGGGTCACTTTAACATACGGGTGTAACAAAACTGGTCTAAATTTACACGACGGTTTTCCAACAAACCGTCGTGTAATGAAGATATTACACTTTAATCAACAAACCGTCGTCGCCACTTTAATACTTCATTCCTCGAATTAAGTTTTTATGGGATCCTTATCTACCAAAATTTTAAGAAGAACCGTCGTGTAATCTCCACATTACACGACGGTTCTTAGAAGAACCGTCGTGTAATCTCACATTACACGATGGTTTTTAAAAAACCGTCGTTTAATCTTAAAAATTTTTGAAAAATTTCAAATTTTTATGCGTTGAAATCTGCGCGAAACCCATTACTTAAATCAAATTTCCTCTTCATTTCTTCATTTCTCTTCATTGCCTCACGCAATTTCTCTTCATTCCCTCTCTAGAATTCTCACCCTCTCTAGTTTTGTCCAAGTACCTACCCACCTCATTCGCACACCTACCGCCACCTCTCTCCCAACATCCGGACCTGCCGCCATCGCCTACCGCCGTTGGCCGCCTACTGCCGTTTCTTTTTCGAAGAAAAACAAGGTGAGTTCCAATTTTTTTGTTTTGTGACAACACAACCAACACACAATACTTATTTGTATTCTTGTTTGTCATTTAACACACATTTTTTAGAACATAAATTGTTATTGTGAATGGATTTGGCACTTGACACACATTTATGAATATGAATTTTGTTCGCCCACAACGTGCTCGATGAAATGCCGAAATGTGTTTTTATTTTCGAAAATCATATACAATTTGATGAATATTCATAGCATAACTATAGCAATATTTCATCAACTCCCTTAGCATGAAAATACATGAAGAATCCACAACAAATATAGGACATGGCGCTCGTGGGGGGGCCTGGCGCTTGTGGGGGGCGCCTGGCGCCCGTTGAGGGGGGGGGGGGGGGGGGGGGGAACATGGACGTGAGTGTAACGCTCACGGTTTTAAAATTTTTTTTTAATAAAACTAGTACTCGATAAGTTTCTATAATTTTTCGTCATTTTTTAAAAAATTCATGTAATGTGTGCTTGGTAGTGAAAGTTAATTTGATTTGATTATATTGGTCCGACATATATAATTGATTTTTTTCCCTGTTGCAATCAATATAGGTGATTGTTCGAATAAAACATGAATCAAAATACAATGGAACCATCCAAAAAGGTACGAGCACGAAGGAAAAACCCATTGGATCCTACTGGCGATGGCAAGCGAAGGGCAACCATAATGAAACGTGTCCATATGGCAAGGAAAAAAGGTGAAAGAATTCAAGTCACGTTTAACGAGAAAGGACAGCCGGAAGGGAAGCACGGTGATGAATTGATGAGCTGGATTAGTGTGCTCGCTCGAGAGCACATTCCAATATGGATACAAAATTGGAGATCTCGTGAGTTAGACGGAATTAAAGAAATAATTTGGAAAGAAATTGTTACTTCGTTCACCGTAGAGGATTGGTTTCGGAGTACTTGCTTAAAATCGTATGGTGAAGCAGCAAGGGATTTTCGACATGATCTTTACAAGATGTCCGTCGAGGAATTTGCTTCAGAAGATCGGGTGTGGACACGGCCTCAAAAGGTTATTGACCACTACCCCAACATAGAAGAAGAGGATTGGGAGAAATTCGTTCCGTATAGAACATCCTCACAATTCCAACAACTTTCAGATCGTGGCAGCGAAATAAGGACGAACAACGAATACTCATCGCGAGGAGGCTAAGACGGATATAAAAAGCTCGACCAAGAAAAGGTATGTTAATAAATTTTGTTGGTTCTAAATCGTACATTCATTATAGAACATTATGTTATATTGTATACAAACGATGTTAAATTACAGTTTAAGCAGACTGGGAAATGGGAAAAAAGGGATGGGTTGTGGCTAGAACAACAGACAGGTATAGATGGAGAGTTTAAAGATCTGGCATATAAAAATATAAGCGAGATGATAGTAAGTTTACTAATTAACAATGATTTCTTTGTCACTACTACACATACTTACAACCCTTAAGCGTAAATGTGTTCTGTTAATTATCTTATAGATGGAGTACAACACACAGGAGAGCCAAGGCACTTTTGAATCAGTTGGCACTAGTGATGTATTGTCGCAAGCATTATCTAGATCCGAACACAAAGGACGTATGCGTGGCCAATCAAAGTTTGTAAAGCCGTCTCAGTACTTCAACCTAAATCGAAGGTCGAGTAAAGATAATGAAGTACTATTAATGAGACGTGAAATAGAAGAATTAAAGGCGTTGGTGCATGGTCTATGTACGAAGAAAGATGTGGAGCCGTCGTTTGATCCCAACAATGTGCCAACTGTGGACCAACACAAAAGCTTTAAGGCTAGTTGCTCTGTCCAAGAAAAACAACATGGAGTATCTGATTTGCCAACACTCGACAATCAGGAGTGTAAGCTCTATATTTTTGATGAAGTACAGGGTGGACAGTTGCTTGTTGTGTTTGGAAGAGCATGGCTGGAGAGCGTTCCCATCGATACAGTGCATGGGATTCCACTGGGGGAAGGGAACGTGCGAGTGTCAATCAATGTGCCAAAACTAAAAAAAGCAGCATTACCTATACCGACGTATGAGGCAACCACTGTGGAGGATGCTGTTAATGGGTTTGTTGCTTGGCCTAAAACATTAGTCGAGCTCGACACGAGTATGAACAAGGCGAGTCGAGGGCCTAGTCACGTTCCTGACCCAGCAGCTGCAAGCAAAAAATGCCAAAAAAAGCTTGGAAATAAAACGATCGACTCTCGAACTTGTAACGCCCCAAAATCCACGTAGGACCGACTACGTAAACGTGGGCCGTTACCATGCTTGCTTAACTTAAACCTTAGTCTTAATAATTAACCTTACAGAAAATTTCAGAATTTTTTTTTTTTTAAACTTTAAACTTTATTTTAAAATCATAACTTAAATAAACTTGTGCTTATGGGTAAACTTCACCATGCCTACCCAATACTTGTTATGTCGATTATAAGGTCACCATATCCTTTTAAACCGGACATTGGAATCATCACATACATAACATGGTACATATTTCTTAATCATACATATACAACTTCATACTTAAAATATTTACGGAAAATCTTGCATAGTGGTATCTCATATCGCCCTTCACTTGCTGCATCGTCTCCATGGCCCACCAAGTAAAGCTGTAGGCATCTTACTTTTACCTACAGTATGAAATATACAAATGAGCTTTCGCCCAGCAAGTAAAGGGCGGTATGGGATACCACTACGCAAGATTTTCCGCATAACCATAAATCATGGTATATCGTGACTTATCATAGCTTATCATGGCATGACTTAACATAACTTAGCATGGCATGACATAACATACTTAACATAGTATGACTTGGCATAACTTCTCATGGCATAACAGGTCATAATCATCACTTAGCACATCATAGTATGACATCACATATCATAACATAACATAGCATAACATAGTATGTATACTTGAAAATAGTATTTACTACTTTCTATACTGTAGGTGAGGTCTGTACTTGCCTGTTATGCTATATCTTGGGTTTCGTTGCTCCGATTCAGGTTGCAACTGCAGGTTACTTCCTGCTATTAAAAAAAAAAATTATTCTCAAATTTTCAAGTAAGATAAGTACAAGTATGTATGGTGTCGACCCGGCTTGGGAAGTCGGGGCGTCACAGAACTGAGGTACAACAGGATGCGTAACAACAACAACCTTTGTTCGACTTTAATAATATGAACATGTCGATGAGGCCTTTGGCTTATTATACACATAGTTCCATGCATCAAGGTAATCAGATAGAGATCCCAATACCATACACGATCATGGGTTTTGAAATGCCTGTCTTTCTGAGCTTTGACGATATCTATGAGTTCATTAATTTACAAGAAATCAGTGCAAATTATATATTAGTCTACATGAGGTACGACATTCTATCTATGAAATTTTTTTTCGATGGTTATTCTTCTATATGTCAGATAGCTAGAGTAACAATTTTGATACACTTATGCAGATATTTGGAGGAACTATGTAGGATTAATGGGCAAGCTGAGAAGTTTATTTTTGTGTCTCCGACCTTGATCTCACTGGTGAGAGCAGATACTGAAGATACTGGCATGAGAGAGCGAGCCAACATGCTCGTCAACTTTTTGCGTGACGCTCCAAAAGGATGGCTTTATCTTGTGCCACACAATAGAGGGAGACATTGGGTTTTGGGAGTCATTGACCTATGGGAGGACCTGGTCCTTTATTTTGATCCTTTGCGAGAGAAGAAACGAGACGATTATACTGAGCTAATGAACATGTAAGTCAATTTCAATATGTTCATTTTTTATTTAATCTTAATTATATATGTTTCTTAATTAGATTGAACTTTACCAATTTACCAATTATACTGAGCTAAGATTCGTACACCGTCGTGTAATGTCTAAGAACCGTCGTGTAATGTCGACATTACACGACGGTTCTAGAAAAAACCGTCATGTAAAGTTGATATTACATGACGGTTTTTTCAAGAACCGTCGTGTAATGTAAATATTACACGACGGTTCCTAACATTACACGACGTTTCTCAAGGAACCATCGTGTAATGTAATATTTCTTCGAAATTTTTTTTTTTCGTTGATATAGATAGATTACACGATGGTTTAGAGTCGGAATCGTCGTGTAATATTCAACATTACACAACGGTTTTAGTGAAAACCGTAGTGTAATGTAGCCTAATTTGTCATGTATTTCTTGTTTCGACGACGATTTTTAACCGTCGTGTAATATTAAGATACCACGACGGTTTTATTGAATCGTCATGGTATCGTCCACGACACTGGATTGCACGACGGTTGTCTAACCGTCGTGTAAACTTTACACGACGGTAAATAACCGTCGTGTAATCCACATTTTTTACTAGTGATTATTGTGATTTTTTAACATTCAGAATATGTTATGTAACGACCCGCCTAATGTAGGCCGTTACCATACTTATCATACATACTTACTTAACTTATTTAATAAAATGGAAATACGGAATAATTTTTTTTTTTAAACATACATAATCCAACTTGACCATGTACTTATATATATACTTTCTTCATTAAGTATTGAAATATCAAACTCATTTTAACATATAGCAAAATATACTAAATAACAGATACAAATATATTACAAAACTGCGTAGCAGTCTCCATCCCGAAATTTCACAGATAGCCATGACATGCCCCACCGTCTTATATCAAGCATTACCAATAGGTAGCTTACCTACAGCATAAACATAAGACATGAGCTTTCGCTCAGCAAGTACAACTTTCATTCTGCAAAAATATTTTTCTAATACAACAATGCATGAACCAATTATGCTTTCTTATGCTTTTTTATGCTTTCTTAGGTTATCACATTTTTGGACCCCTTACTTAACATGAGTGTACGTACCGTGGCGTGCAGCTATAAAGTGATTGGGGCGGCTAGTCCAATCCAACTCAAACCATGGACCAAATCTGACCTAGTGCGGGTTGGTACGACACAAGGCAACTTGCTTGCCATCATACTTGAAAATACTTTGAAAACAGTTTATTATTTGAAAACAGTTTCTTAAAAAACAGTTTCTTACTTGAAACTTGATCTTATTCTTACCATGTGATTTATTATTAATGAGCATGCTTCATGATACCACAATAGTAAAATATAAATCATATGCATCACATATATGAATGCATGAGCTTTGAATACATGCAAAGCAGTAAAATAATTTTGTTTATGCTGTAGGCGGAGTTGTACTTACAGGTTATTGTAGATTCTAGGTTTGTTGTTCCAACATATCACAACAACAGGTTACCTTCCTGTTTCCAAAAAGGACGTAAGATAATAATCATCATATCTTACTATAAGCTATAACATTCAATGTTGGTATCCAAACCAACATGCATAGATAACCCTAGATATAAACCCAACATATTATAGTGGTATCCTCTTGGGTTACCATAAGTAATCATGGGTACAAGGCCCAATAATAATTTGGTATCCTTTCCGATTACTATATGTCTTACTATTGTTACCATATAACTTGGCTTATTTTATTTTTCTTCACAAAACTTTGTTTGATATTGTTTTACCTTTTTCTTTTAAAATTATTTATAAAACTTTAACTTTTTTTTAAAGCTGTTTTTATAAAACTATAATTAATTTTAAACAAGGATAGTAAAATTGTAAAATTCTGAAAACCATATTTGAAAATAGTCCCATAATTTGGTTATCAGTGCATGTGCAGGAACTGCCTGTTCATGCACTGTTTTGAAAATTCTGTACAGGAATTTACTGTACCCTACACAGTTTTGAAAATCCAGTTTTTCCTTAAATCTGTTTTGAATTTGAAAATTTTTCTTCATGAAAATTGTAGAATCAAAGAGTTCTACAACTTTCATTCTTTGCTCAAAACTTAATTCTGCATCTAACCTATCCGTTTTCCTTTTTGAAACCTCCTGGCTGTGCACACTGTCTGTTCAGGCTAGTCTCGGATTTAGCTAAACACAAAAACTTTTGGAGTCTTATTTTTAAAAACCGTCTATACTGCCCCCTAGGATTTTCAATTCTCTATAACTTTGCAGTTTTAACTTTTTTCAAATTCGGTATCTAAGGACCTCAAAATTACGTTTCCAGATTACAGTCCCACTTCATCCGAGAATTGGCGGTTTTGTCTTTAATTGATTTTTACGTAAAAATTCGCATACCCTACCTCAAACAGTCGCAACCGTGAGCCTACATCAATTCATGCAGTGTGTTACGTATATTCTTATCATTCATACACTTGATTATCTTACTTAAAAACCCAAATAGGTAATCATACTTGTCTTACCAAGTTAGGGTTTTAGGTTTGTTTCTAATCCTTCATTCATCATATATCAACATCATGATCATCATTCATATAATGCTTCTTCCCAAGTATGTGGGGACATATTACAAACACAAGATAGGCATACAAACATTCCACATTCTTTTTAAAGCATAAAATCACATGCATGCTCCAACTTATCAATCAAGACCATCTAAACCTAAATCAAGCACATACTAAGCATATAGAACTATTGCATGAAAAATAGAAAGGGTGAGTTTATGCTCTTATAAACCCATACTTGAAATACATTGAGATCCATAATCAAAACTTAATAGAATACTTAGAGGATTAAGAGGATTACCTCTAGGTCTTGAAAGGTGGATCTACACCTTAGATTGGAAAATTTTCTTCCTCACCTCACTCACACACAACCGGCCACTCTTCTCTTTCTTTTTTTTTTTTTTTCTTTCGGTTCTAAGGGAGAGAGAGAGAGAGAGTTGAGAATGAACTAAAATTTTTGGGGTGCAACTAAATGGTTTACCACCACCCCATCACCACCTATTTATAGGTGAAAATTAATTAAATTTCTAGAATTATTTTCATTCCAAAAATTGCACATCTAACCCTAAAAATAAAATATTTGCTAAGAGCTCCCTTTAGGTGGCCGGCCATGGTGGTGCGATTTTGCTCCCAATTAATGCATAATTATCCATTTAATTTTTAATTCCAAAAATTGCTTATCTATCTTTAATGTGGTGTCACCAAATAAGACCATATTTGGCACTTTCCTTAATATGTAGCCCATTTTCTTAATAACTCAGATAGGGCTAATACTATTTTCAACTAATAACAGTACAGTTGTACTGGACTGCAGTCCAGAATTTATCTGCACTTAACTAGACTACGTGTAGGTTTTTCTTAGGACTTAAAGCTACTTAGTCCTTATTGCTCTAAATATTGTACTTGATTTTTCTAAAGTGGTCCCGTACCTTATTCTCGCTTCTTCATTCGTAATAACAGTTTATCGTAGTATAATTTCTATACTGTTTATTATACTACAGTCCCATCTTAATCATACCCTAAATCATCCTGGTCAAACTTTGACTGGAATAAAATCATAAATCCTTATTATGCCTTTTTCATCAAAAGGCCTCATGCTTGGCTAAGTAAACTATTATTGAGTCTTAAGGACTCAGATATATTCTGAAAAAATCAGATCAGATAATTCACATAAACATTCATATTCCTTAAAGAGGAAATCATGAATCAGTAAAAAGGGTGGCTATTACTTGTTAGGTGTGCTAGTATCCGTGTCTTGAAAAATATACTTTCTCGGAAATGGTGGGAGGCGTAATAGTACTATTTTATTGTTCGGGAAGTGTTGACATTATCATTTTTAAGCAACGTGAGTTTCTGGTAGTTCCGCACATTTTAGAGAAGGAAATTAAGTTACAAATAAGCTTGCAAGGAAAGCGGTTCATTTACAGATAGTTGAATGATGATGGATGTCTCTGGATTTTTGCATCCCCTTGGTGATGAGAGATGTGACAAGACTATTATGTTATATATCTACTAAAATTGAGGTTAGTACCCTTTTCTTTCTTGGTTTTCTCTATTGGGTTTTTTTTTAAAGGTTTTAACGAGGCTTAGACCACATAATTTGTGCATTGGGATAGTCTAGACTTGACCTAGTATTAGACCTTGCCGGACAATATGTTATACAAAAATTACGTACCATATAGCATATTTGAAAGGCACAAGTAAATATAATAGCAGGTTTTTAAAATGATAATAAATTATAACAGGTTTTTATTTTACTTTTAGTCTATTAAACTTTTACCCTTATCTTTTTCATATTCCCTCTCCTCTCTCTTTCTCTGTAATAACCAACCTTTTTATATGTTTATGATTTCTTTTGTTAAGAATCAACGTTTGTGTTAGGTATGTTTATATGATATGTTTGACTTGTTTTATAAGAAAATTTGTTGAATCTTTTGTTAAAAGATTCGATAATTTACTTATGCAAGTTTAAGACCTTTTGTTTAAAAAGGCAAATTTAAGATTTATGATTTTATGTTGGTAGTTTCTAGTTTTAGGAAAATCCTATATGCAGTTCAGATAAATTCTGGATAATGATCCAGTACAATTATACTGTTAACAGTTGAAAACAGTAATCTATGTCAATATGAAAATGGACTGCATTTAGGAGGTAAGCCAAATGAGGCCTTATAGGATGACACCTCGTCTTCAATTGTATGACAAGTGTCATTACCACTATTGGTCACCTTACAGGGACCAAAATGTAAATATTTTATGTTTAGGGGCCAATATGTAAATTTAAGAAAAGTTCTTGATTATTGATTTTTAGAAACTAAGAGAGTCTTTTAGGGGATAATTAAGTAAGAAATGGATGCTTAGTAGCTTCATCTTAGCCGGCCACCTTATAAGGACTAAAGTGCAAATATTTTTGCCTTTAGGGACCAATGTGTAATTTTGAGAAAATTTTGGGTTTATAAGTAAATTTATAAATTTGGAAGCTATGGACTTTTCTAGTTGAGTTTTCAAGTCCAACTAAACTAATGATCAATTATAAGTTTGGTTAACCTAGTTGGAAAACCAAGAAAAATAAGTTAGGATTGGATGATTTCAATTTGGACCAATCCTATTTTTCCACATGGACACCTTAGGGACCGGCCACCTCATGGTTCTATGAGCAAGTGTTCTTGTTATTAAGAATGTATAGGGAATTTGTGAAAATTTAAGTGTCACTAAAATTTGACATATTATGCTATAGATTTAGTGATTAAGCACTTTAGTTTGCTTGGTTGGCTAGGTTTTGTGATTCAACTAACCAACTTCTACATTTGGCATTCCATGGCTGGCCACCTCATGTGGTATGCAAATAAATTTTTGTACTTTTAAGGACTTGTAAGCAATTAAGAAAATAGGTGTTGCTAGGAGAGATTGACACCTCATAACCTAGCTTTGCTTAGTAAGCAATGTAGCTTTGCTTACTTGGCTACATGTGATGAATCATCAAGCAAAATGATTGTCATTTGGAACCTCTTAAGAACCGGCCATCATGAGGGAAAGACACCTCATGAACTAGCCTTGGTGAGCAACCTTACTAGCTTTGCTCTTGTGGCTAACTAAGGTATTGCCAAACCATCACCATGACCGGCCACCATGAGGGCAAGACACCTCACCAACTAGCCTTGATGAATACACCTTCCTAGCCTTGCTCATTTGGCTAGCAATGGCTTGCACAACTCACCATCTAGGGCCGGCCATCACAAGGAAAAGGCACCTCATGTTCATAGCCTTGGCAAGTAAGCTCTTAGCTTTGCTTACTTGGCTAGCTAAGGCTTGCACAACACACCACCTAAAGGCCGGCCACCATAAGGAGGAAACACCTCACATATGTAGCTTTGATCAGTAAATCTCCTAGCTTGGCTTACTTGGTGAACTAAGACAAGCCACATGTCCCAAAACATGGCTGGCCTCACAAGGAAAGGACACCTCATTCTCCTAGCTTTGAGGAGTAAGGCTAGCCTGGCATTTGAGCAAGCTTGGCCGGCCACCACATAGGGATCTTGAGCAAATATTTTGCTCTTGGGGACTATTAGACAATTTTAAGAAGTAAGTTGGTTCACCTATAAATAGGTGAAGTTGGATTCATTCCATTTTGTTAGTGAACTTAAATAAGCAGCTCATTCTCTAGTTCTCCCCAGTAAGGCCGAATTTAAGAAGAGAGAAAAAAAAAAGTGAGAACGAGATTTTCGGTTTGATGTCGGATTAGTGTGAAGAAAATTTCAAAACCCTAGTCTAGATCTATATTCGTAGAACTTGAGGTAAATCTTTTTATCCTCTAGTTCTTCATTCAAGTTTTAGTTAAGATTTAAGTGTATGTTCAATATGTATGAGCATGAGTTCATTTTGTTAAGTTTCATGTACAAGGGTTTTGGTATGTTTAATTAGGGTTTGTAACTGGACGGTTTTTCTGGAAACAAGATTTTGAGGCCTTTAAAGGCCGAATCTTGAAAAAGTCAAAACTACAAAGTTGTAGAAAAGGGAAAATCCTAGGGTCTAGCATAGACGGTTTTTAGAAATAAGGCCTTTAAGACCTTCATTTTTATAGAAACCCGAGACCAATTTTAGGATTAGTAAATACGGTCGAAAAGTTTTGAAAGAAAGAAACAAGCAGGCTAAGTATGGAATTGAGTTTTGAGTTAAAAACAAAAGTTGTAGGAAACTTCAAGATCTACAACGTTTATGAAGAAAACTTTTCCATTATTTAAAACAGAATTGTAAGAAAAAGACCAAATCAATAAATTGATTCCAAACACAGTTTTCAGAATTTTAGAGTTTTACTATAATTTGAAAAGGGAGTTAAGTTTTAAAGTTGGTAATACAATTAGATAGTGATTAGAATTACTTATGATACTATGATAGGATGATTCTTATCCTATGATTTGCTTGAAAACAGGAAAACAACCTGTTTAGGTGGAGCATTTAAATTCAAGGTTTAGTATAACTGGTAAGTACGACTCCGCCTATAGCATAAATGAAAAATGTTTTCCTACTTGTATGTTTTCAAGCTTATGGTGATATGCATATGATGTATATTATGATGTTATGTTATGATTTAGGTTATGATGATATGTTATGGTTTAGGTTATGATATTATGTTATGATTTAAGTT
The DNA here is from genome assembly GCA_038430175.1 of Ficus hirta. Taxonomy (NCBI): domain Eukaryota; kingdom Viridiplantae; phylum Streptophyta; class Magnoliopsida; order Rosales; family Moraceae; genus Ficus; species Ficus hirta. The sequence goes on along the minus strand of CM076585.1, from coordinate 16,086,371 downwards.
ATGATGTTTATGTTATGATGATTTAGGCTATGATATTATGTTATGATTAACGTAATGATATCATGAAGCATGCTCATTAAAGATAAGTCACTCAGTAAGAATAAGAATTCAGTTTCGAGTAAGAAACTGTTTATATGAATTGATTTTCCATTAAGTTTAAGGCAAGAACAAGTTAAAGAACAATTTTCAAGTATGATGGCAAGCAAGTTGCCTTGTGTCGTATCGACCCGTACTAGGTTGGGTTTGGTCCATGGTTAAAGTTGGACAGGGCTGGCCGCCCCAACCACTCCATGGCAGCGCGCCACGGTACGTACGCTTGTGTTATGCTATGTAAGGGCCCAAAAAGTATGCTAACTCATGAAAACATAATGAAAGAATAAGTGATTCATGCATTATGTTATTATGAAATATTTTGCGGATTAGCAGTTGTACTTGCTGAGCGAAAGCTCATAATTTATGTTTATGCTGTAGGTAAGCAAACTTATGGCAGTACATGATACAAGACGGTGGAGCGTGACAAATGCAAAACTGTGAAACTGTGGGATTGGGAACTACTACGTATTTTGTTAAATTACGCTATGCTTATTTTAATTATAATGTACCTAAGTACGAGATGATAATAAGTAAATAAGTTATTGTACAGATACATATGTAAGTGATTACTACGAGTAATTTCAATTACAAGTTATATATCGCAAGTATAAAAAAAAAAATTTAGTTCCAATTTTTATATGTTGTTAAGTAAGTATGTATGGTAACGGCCCATGTTAGGCGGGTCGTTACAGAGTTGTAATCAGAGCCCGATTCCTGCCTTCTGGTTTTACAGTATGCTTGCCTGCGCCACAGTCATTGTAAGTTAATAATAATACTTGGTATATGTAAAATTAATTTATAAGAATTTGTATGATTTAGATCCAAGAATAATGGATGAAGATTATAGTGCGGCTTATGCGTTCTTTATGATGTCCCCGCTGGTATTCGATGGAACTAGACGAACCGTGTCACTAGCAGCTTGGCTTCATGACATGGAAGCTATATTTCGTATATGTCATATTCAGGCACACTTACAAGTATCGCTAGCCAGTCGATGTATAGCGGTTGATGTGAAGTTATGATGGACAACTTTAGGAGAATCTGAACTACAAGGAGGATCATGGGAAAATTTCCGGAACTTAATCATTACTCGTTTTGGACCTCCATTGGAGGAAGACGCTGACATGCACTATCGAGATCCAGAAATTTACCGTGATATGAATCTCGTACAATACCTAAACTATGTTTATGACTGGCATGCCTATCCGGGCGAATCTATAGGCCATTACTGCAGACGATTTCAGGAGGCTATGTTGCCTCATATTCCAGATTTAGGTAACCCCGAGATGCGGGCACTACAACTGCTTAGGGAAGGTTTACCTCCCGACGTCAGGGAACATGTTCAGCCACCAACGATAGGAATGACTTTGGAACACATGATTAATGACATCATGGAAGCTGAATTAATAGCTCATATGGTTCAGGCAGATGCTCTGGTAGAGAACAACATTCAGGTGCCAGTCAATGAAAATGATGTGGAAGAGCCACCCTTCCAATGGGGTCCAGTATTGCTAGAGGACCCTATTCCGGCGATACCACTTCAGGAGATTCCTCCGCAAGAGGCTGCAAATGGTACAGATGATGATAATATGGATCCTGAAGAATTTCCAGACAACCCCGAGGCTCTTGAGGATCCTCCTGAAAACAACATGGAAGATGAAGAAATACATATAGAGGATGATCCAGAAGAAATCTTGTTTGTTGATGAAGACTGGGATGTATTCTCTGATATAACGTCAGAGTAGATAATTTAGGCATAGGATAGTATATATGTATGATGGATAAGTGATAGACACTTCCATCTAATGTTTGACTTTGTATATAGAACAAGGGCAGAATATGTAAGATATGTATGTAATAATATGAATAAGATATGTTTATGTAAGATATGATGTGATGATACGATCTATGATCGAATATAGTATTATGATATGATATGATAAATAGGTATTGTTCATGATAAAATTTTATGATGAGATATGAATGAACGAAAAGATATTTGAAGTATAACAATATCTTTATCGTGATTAGATAAGAAATAGAAGATGACACGTCCGCGTACCCGAGCAAACCCCATTCCGCAAGAACCTGATCTTGCGAACATAGTAGCTACCTTGCAAGGCAATTGCGGGAACAACAGCAGGAGATGAACCAGCTTCGGGAAAAGGCAGCCCAACTAAATCAAACACCTCAAGCTAACGAAGTTCCACCACAAAATAATCCCGTACCCCCAGTAGCGCCTCAGGTACCAGAGGTTCATCAAGAAGTTCCATTAGCACCCACAGGGCTGCAAAGGAATCCACCCTTAATTAGGGAGGATTTATTGTATGAGCGGTTTAGGCGAATGAAGGCACCTGAATTTGAAGGAACCACGGACCCGATAATAGCGGATAATTGGCTAATCGATATTCAAGTAATTTTGGATTTTATGGGACTTACAGAGCAGGAGAAAGTCCTTTGTGCCTCTTTTGCATTAAAGAAGGATGCGCGTCACTAGTGGATGACGGTTCAAATGCACAGAAACGTTGCGAACATGATATGGCAAGATTTCATAACCGAGTTTAGATCAATGTATTATAATCAGAAAACTCTTGCAGCTCAACAAGACGAGTTCAATAGCTTTAAGCAAGGATCGATCTCGGTGCTGGAAGCAGTCCAGAAGTTTGAACAGCTTGCTCGTTTATGTCCGGAACTTGTGCCGAACGAATCGGAGAAAGTAAGAAGGATGATGAAAATATTCCGAACTGACATTTCTAAGCAAGTTAGTGCTGGAAGTAACCCTCCTACCCTTGTAGCAGATTGCATAAGTCGGGCCTTGAGAGCCGAGTACTGGATTAATCAAGATAAAGAAGTGAGGGCTCAGATATTTAAGGCTAAAAGAGAAGAAAAGACTGGGGAGAAACAGTCACTGGCCAGACAAAATCAGGAATCGTACACGAAGGGCCAGATTAGTAATTCTGGCCAAAATTCCAAGCAGTTTGGGAAGAATAAGAGGAAAGGGAATGCTATGGGCCAGGGCCAATAGAGGAATTACCCTCAAAAGAAGAACAACCATGGGAATGAGGGTAATAACAATAACTTTCCTGTGTGTCCTCAATGCGGAAAGAAACACCTAGGTGTGTGTAGGTTGGGAACGAATGCTTGCTACCTTTGTGGTAAGGAAGGCCATTATGCGAGGAGTTGCACCTCCAATAGCCAGAACCAGAACCCTCAATACCAGAACAGAAATCCAAACCGACAGCTGCATGCGGTGCAAGCAAAGATCGAAGGTCCTTCGATTGTACAAGGAAGACTTGAGGCTCCCGAATCCCAAGCCAGGATTTATGCATACACCAAAGGGGATGCTGAAGCTGGAACCTCTAATGTGGTAACAGGTCAGATCTCTATAGCCGCTTGTGATGCATTTGTCTTGTTTGATTCTGGTACCACTCATTCATTTGTATCAATGGAGTATGCCTAGAAATTAGAAAGAGGGGTAGAAAACTTAAGGCAACCTTTTAGAACTTCTCTTCCATCGGGAGAGATTTTGTTGTCTGACTCCTGGATGCGAAATATTCCGGTAGTCATGTGTGGTAAAGAATTATATGTAGACCTGATTGCAATTAAGCTTCAGGATTTCGATGTTATCCTGGGAATGGATTTCTTAGATAAGTACAATGCTAAGATTGATTGTCGAAAGCGTTGTATTACGTTTAGTCTTTTCGGTGAAAAAGAATTTAACTTCTACGGTCAGCCTAGAAGCTCGTCAACCCGGCTAATCTCAGCAATGAAGGCTTGGAAGATGTTAGCTAATGGATGTCAAGGATACTTAGCTAACATGGTAGATAAAGAGCAAGAAATGGAGTTAAAGCCGGAAGAAATTCTTATTATCAAGGAATATGTTGATGTCTTTCTAAAAGACTTACCAGGACTTCCTCCTGAGCGAGAAATTGCTTTCGAGATAGAGTTATTGCTAGGAGCTGCACCAATTTCAAAAGCACCCTATCGTATGGCCCCAGTCGAGCTCAGGGAACTCCAAGTACAGTTACAGGAATTGTTGGATAAGGGGTTTAATCGACAAAGTCATTCCCCATGGGGAGCACTAGTAGTATTCGTTAAAAAGAAGGATGGATCATTATGAATGTGCATCGACTATCGTGAGCTGAATAAGATCACGATTAAAAATAAATACCCTTTCCTGAGAATCGACGATCTTTTTGCTCAACTCAGGGGAGCATTGGTATTTTCAAAGATTGATTTGTGTTCAGGCTACCATCAACTTAGAATCAAGGAGGGAGATATTTCTAAGATGGCGTTTCGAACACGTTATGGGCATTATGAGTTTCTAGTCATGCATTTGGATTGACTAATGCACCAGCTGCCTTTATGGATCTGATGAACAGGGTGTTCAAAGAATATTTAGATAAGTTTGTTATCGTCTTCATCGACGATATTTTGATTTACTCAAAGTCCATGAAGGAACATGAGCAGCATCTCAGAACGGTTTTGGAGATGTTAAGACAGAATCGACTCTATGCCAAATTCACAAAATGTGAATTTTGGTTAGAGAAAGTGCATTTTTAGGGCACGTGGTTCTAAAGGAAGGAATTTCCGTAGATTCTGCTAAGATAGAAGCTGTTAGTACCTGGGCAGTACCTAAAAGTGTTACTGAGATACGAAACTTTCTAGGTTTGGCTGGATACTACCGACGCTTCGTTGAAGGATTATCCAAGATAGCGGCGTCACTTACAGCCCTTACGAAGAAAGGGAGAAAGTTTGAATGGACACAGAAGTGTGAAGAAAGTTTTCAAGAACTTAAGAGGAAGCTTACAAGTGCACCGGTGTTAGTAATTCCTGACGTTGATGCAGGAAACTTCGTCATTTATAGCGACGCTTCTACGATCGGACTAGGGGCTGTCCTTATGCAAAAAGGAAATATGGTCGCCTATGCTTCATGTCAATTAAAGGATCACGAATGGAACTATCCTACGCATGATCTGGAGCTTGTAGCGGTGGTTTTCGCATTGAAGATTTGGAGACATTACCTGTATGGGAATAGATGTGAGATTTTTACCGATCATCAAAGTCTTAAATACATCTTTACCCAACAGGACCTTAACATGAGGCAGTGCAGATGGCTAGAGCTCGTGAAGGATTATGATTGCGAGATTCTCTATCACCCTGGAAAAGCAAACAGGATAGCGGATGCTTTAAGTAGGAAATCTTTTGGCACACTAATGTCTATTGGAATGTTGCCCATGCCGCTTCAAAAGGAAATTTCTGATTTCAAATTGGAAATGATAATTGGGAAATTGGCTGTTTTGTCTCTTCAGTCCGATCTCCTAGAATCCATTAAGTTTTATCAAGGGAAGGATTCCTTTTTGCTAAAAACACAACTTCTTGGTGAAGAAGGCGGAGAATTTAAGACGTCTACGAATGTTCTAATTCTTTTCAAAGGAAGGATTTGTGTTCCTGACTTTGAATTTCTTAGAAAACAGATCATGTCTGAAGCACATGAAACGCCATACTCAGTTCATCCTGGAGCTACTAAGATGTACAAGGACCTCAAGGAAAATTTTTGGTGGCCAAATATGAAGAAGGAAATTGTTGATTATGTGTCAAAATGCCTAACTTGTCAGAAAGTTAAGGCTGAACACCGATAACCTGGCGGAGATCTTCAGAAAATCGAGCTCCCAGAATGGAAATGGGAACAAACTACTATGGATTTTGTAGTTGGATTACCCAGGACCACGAGTGGGAATGACATGATTTGGGTAATTGTGGATAGATTAACCAAATTAGCCCATTTTATTGCCATTAAAGCCACCTTTTCAGTCGAGAAATTGGCTGAAATTTATGTATCTCAGGTCGTTAGGCTTCATGGAGTGCCTAAATCCATTATTTCAGATAGAGATGGACGTTTTACCTCTCGATTTTGGAAAAGTATTCATTCAGCTATGGGATCAAAGTTGAAATTCAGTACTGCTTTTCACCCTCAAGCGGATGGACAATCGGAACGCACTATCCAAATACTAGAAGATATGTTAAGGTCATGTGTTTTGGATTTCAAAGGAAACTTGGATCAGAAGTTACCCTTGATCGAATTTTCTTATAATAACAGTTATCACGCTTCAATTGGTATGGCTCCATTTGAAGCGTTATATGGAAGGAAATGTCGATCTCCCATCCATTGGCAAGAAGTTGGACAGAAGCAACTTCAAACTACAGATTTCATCAGAAAAACCTCAGAAGATATTAAGATGATTAAGCAACGGGTCGACATAGCTTTCAGTCGGCAGAAAAGTTATGCTGACAAACGTCGAAGACCCTTAGAATTTCAAGTTGGAGATTATGTTTTCCTTAAGATTGCTCCAATGAAGGGAATTATGAGGTTTGGTAAGAAGGGAAAGCTTAGTCCAAGATACACAGATCCATTTGAAATCCTTGAAAGGATTGGGAAAGTAGCTTATAAGCTTGCCTTGCCGCCAGCATTGGCTTCCGTACATGATGTTTTTCACGTTTCAATGTTAAACAAGTATGTATCTGATCCTTCCCATGTGCTAAATCAAAAACCGATTAAAGTGCAGATGGATTTGACTTATGAAGAAAAGCCAATCCGGATTCTAGATCGGGAAGAAAAGGTCTTGAGAAACGAAGTCATTCCGATGGTTAAGGTGTTACGGCAGAATCATAACGTTGAAGAAGCAACGTGGGAACTTGAAGAAGAAATGAGAAGGGACTATCCTTACTTGTTGTTATTTTCAGGGACGAAAATTTTTAAGGAGGGTAGAGTGTAATAACCAACCTTTTTATACGTTTATGATTTCTTTTGTTAAGAATCAACGTTTGTTTTAGGTATGTTTATATGAAATGTTTGACTTGTTTTATAAGAAAATTTGTTGAATCTTTTGTTAAAAGATTCGATAATTTACTTATGCAAGTTTAAGACCTTTTGTTTAAAAAGGCAAATTTAAGATTTATGATTTTATATTGGTAGTTTCTAGTTTTAGGAAAATCCTATATGCAGTTCAGATAAATTCTGGATAATGATCCAGTACAATTATACTGTTAACAGTTGAAAACAGTATATGAATATCTATGTCAGCATGAAAATGGACTGCATTTAGGAGGTAAGCCAAACGAGGCCTTATAGGATGACACCTCGTCTTCAATTGTATGACAAGTGTCATTACCACTATTGGTCACCTTACAGGGACCAAAATGTAAATATTTAATGTTTAGGGGCCAATATGCAAATTTAAGAAAAATTCTTGATTATTGATTTTTAGAAACTAACAGAGTCTTTAAGGGGATAATTAAGTTAGAAATGGATGCTTAGTAACTTCATCTTAGCCGGCCACCTTATAAGGACTAAAGTACAAATATTTTTGCCTTTAGGGACCAATGTGCAATTTTGAGAAAATTTTGGGTTTATAAGTAAATTTATAAATTTGGAAGCTATGGACTTTTCTAGTTGAGTTTTCAAGTCCAACTAAGTTAATGATCAATTATAAGTTTGGTTAACCTAGTTGGAAAACTAAGAAAAATAAGTTAGGATTGGATTATTTCAATTTGGACCAATCATATTTTTCCACATGGACACCTTAGGGACCGACCACCTCATGGTTCTATGAGCAAGTGTTCCTGTTATTAAGAATGTATAGGCAATTTGTGAAAATTTGAGTGTCACTAAAATTTGACATATTATGCTATAGATTTAGTGATTAAGCACCTTAGTTTGCTTGGTTGGCTAGGTTTTGTGATTCAACTAACCAACTTCTACATTTGGCATTCCATGGCTGGCCACCTCATGTGGTATGCAAATAAATTTTTGTACTTTTAAGGACTTGTAAGCAATTAAGAAAATAGGTGTTGCTAGGGATCTTGAGCAAATATTTTGCTGTTGGGGACTATTAGACATTTTTAAGAAGTAAGTTGGTTCACCTATAAATAGGTGAAGTTGGATTCATTCCATTTTGTTAGTGAACTTAAATAAGCAGCTCATTCTCTAGTTCTCCCCAGTAAGGCCGAATTTAAGAAGAGAGAAAAAAAAAACTGAGAAAGAGATTTTCGGTTTGATGTCGGATTAGTGTGAAGAAAATTTCAAAACCCTAGTCTAGATCTATATCCGTGGAACTTGAGGTAAATCTTTTTATCCTCTAGTTCTTCATTCAAGTTTTAGTTAAGATTTAAGTGTATGTTCAATATGTATGAGCATGAGTTCATTTTGTTAAGTTTCATGCACAAGGGTTTTGTTATGTTTAATTAGGGTTTGTAACTGGATGGTTTTTCTGGAAACAATATTTTGAGGCCTTTAGAGGCCGAATCTTGAAAAAGTCAAAACTACAAAGTTATAGAAAAGGGAAAATCCTAGGGGTCTACGTGGACGGTTTTTAGAAATAAGGCATTTAAAACTTTCATTTTTATAGAAACCCGAGACCAATTTTAGGGTTAGTAAATATGGTCGAAAATTTTTAAAAGAAAGAAACAAGCAGGTTAAGGATGGAATTGAGTGTTGAGTTAAAAACAAAAGTTGTAGGACACTTTAAGATCTACAACTTTTATGGAGAAAACTTTTCCAAATTTAAAACAAAATTGTAAGAAAAAGACCAAATCAATAAATTGATTCCAAATACAGTTTTCAGAATTTTAGAGTTATACTATAATTCGAAAAGGGAGATAAGTTTTAAAGTTAGTATGATTTGATAAGTTATGATGTTTATATGATATGATATGCTAAGATATGAATGAAAGAATGGGTATTAGAAATGTCAGGAATTAGGATTAGAAACTAGAAGATGGTTCGCCGCATGTACGACTGAACCAAATTTTGCAGGAGTCAAATCTTGCAACTGTAGTGACTAAGTTGCAACGATAATTACTAGAGCAGTAATAAGGAATTAATAGGCTTCGAGATTAGATAGCCTATCCCCTTACCTTAGTAGGGTGATAATCAGGAAGTTTTCATTCTAAGAAATAGGATTGATGCTATAGAATTTAAGTTTCATATTTGTGAAACTTATGCTCCCGTAAGAGTAAGATTAGACATGGAAAAATATTTGGTAATGCCTTGACTCGGTGGTAACAGCAAGGTGATGCCCAAACAATAAGTTGGATATGGCCAATAAGAATTTAATAGATTTCGATGATGGCTATAAGTTTGACGATGAAAGTGATGATACGATCCCTTAGTAAGGGAAATTATGTAATAATGGGAAGTTTTAGACATTCCTAAGAATTACGATTATGTACTTGTGTTATGAAGGAAATGTTAGAAGCAATGAGAGAAGCTTCTACTAACTAGCAAGTAGCTAGTTGATTTAAGTATACCTTTCATTGCATCACTCGAACGGTATTATGATTTTTCCATTATTGACTTTGAAAAGATTCAAAGAAAATATTTTTATAAAAGATGCTTAAATCTTGGTCCCATGCTTAATAGAACCCCCTCATTTTATGTAAGACGGCCGAATCCTTGAGGAGGAAATTCCAAGAGAGGGGCTGTCATGAAAAGTAAAGGTTCCAAAATAGGAGCCATAGGCCAAATCCTTGAGGAAGCAAGTTCCAAGATAGGGGCCATAGGCCGAATCCTTGAGGTGTGAGTTCCAAGAAAGGGACGAGTTTCAAGAAAGGGGCCATTATGGAAAATAAAGGGTTCTAATAGCATAAAATCAAGGTTCAAGAAAGAAGCTATTCTCAAAAAGTGACCTAAATATATGATACGATATGCTTTCCAAGTGTGGAAAGCTATATACTACGATATACTTTTCAAGTATGAAAAAGTTATATAATATGATATGTTTTTCAAACGTGGCAAGTTATATGATATACTTGCTCAACTTTTTACGTAGATAGTCCTTGTGATGCAGTATGAAAGGAAAGTATGATAGTATGTAAGAAAGTAAGAATATATGAAAGTAAGATAGTATGAAGTAAGAATGTATGAAAGTATGTATGAAGGTATGAAAGTATGATGATAGGATATGAAAGTAAGATTATGGTTCTATATAAGAGACATGATCCCATTAAAGTATTAAAATGGGAACATGAACAAGCCATTATGGATTTGTGGTGGATTTTAAGAAAAGCCACCTAGAAGTATCTGAATTTTCGAGGACGAAAATTATTTTAAGGAGGGTAGAATGTAAGAACCCGAAATTGTGATGAACCTATGATTTCCTTAGAGACAAGGAAAATATAAGACTGAACCATGTATGTCGATATGAAGCTCATGATCTGAGTTGAATATCAGTATATGTTTGAGTTCTCGTTTAATTAGCTACGAGACTCAATAATAATTTGCTTAAGTCAAGCATGAGGCCTTTTGAGAAAAAGGACAAAATAGGAATTTATGAATTTATGCCGGTCAAAGTTTGACCAGGTTGACTTTAGGTTTGACTGAGATGGTACTGTAGTGTAATAAACAGTATGGAAATTATACTGTGAAAAACCGTCAGTACGGATGAAGAAGTAAGAATAAGGTATGAGATTGCTCTAGAATAATCAGAAATAATATTTGGAGCAATGAGGACTTAGCAGTTTCAAGTCTTAAGAAAAATCCATATGTAGCCTGGTTAAGTGCAGATGAATTCTGGACTACAGTCCAGTATGATAGTATTGTTTTTAGTGAAAAACAGTATTGATATTATCTAAGTTAGCAAGGAAATTGACTGCATAATTATATTAAGGGATTTTTGGAATCAAGTGGATAATTATGTATGAATTGGAAGCCAAGTGGCTCTATCCTAGCCAACCACCTCACAGGGACTAAATTACAAATATTTTATCCTTAGGGACCAAAGTGCAATTTCAAGAAAAAGTGAGGTAAGCATGATGATGTCATGATGATGTAAGCTTGATGATGTCATGATGATGTAAGCATGATGATGTCATGATGATGTAAGCAAATTTCTTGGGCTCCAAGGCATGTAATGGCCGGCCACCTATAGGGGTCAAAGTACAAATATTTTTCTCTTAAGGACTAGTATGCAATTTTGGAAATAAATATATCCTAGTTCAAGGACTTATGGGCAATTTTGAAAAGTTTCAAGTCACCTATAAATAGGTGATTTGGGGGGGGAGGGGGGGAGGGGAGGGGGTGCCATTTGCTTCACAAATTGAGGAATTGTCCCAAAACTATGGCAAAATTTTCCCTCACCAGTTTTCCTTAGAAAAGCCGAGCCAATAAAGAAGAAAAAAAAAAGAGAGAAGCAAGAAAGTGATGAGTGAAACACCAAGGAAGGTGGTGTTCGGCTTGTTAGGTGAGGCACCAAGAAGACGGCTGAAATTTTGAGAACCCCAATCAAGAGGCTGTCGGTTCTAGTAGGTGGCAAGGGGTGGCTGAAAATTCGGAAACCCACCAAGCAAGGAGGCTGCCGGTTCTAGTAGGTGGCAAGGGAAGGAAAGGGTGAACCAAATTTAGTTCAAATTTGGTGGTTGATCAAGGTAAAGTTTCCTTGGTACCCTAAGCCCTTTAAATTATGTTGCAATTGGAAATTTAAGTGTATTTGAAGCTTGGATTGTAAGAGCTTAAGCTCACTTTATTTCCAATACCTTAGTTTGGAATTTTCAGATTTTATGCTCTAGAATTATATGCTAAGGGTGTATGCTAGTTATGCTCACCATATGCTTGTTATATGTCCCATTATGTTCATGGCTGAATGTACGGTTATGTATGATGAGATCTTACGTTAGAAATGTTGCATGACTGATCTTAGGCTCCCGGTGTGGCCGGTTGAGGTAGAGTGCACGTAATAGGACGTAAAACGAATTTAAAACCAAAAACTGCCATTTCGGGTGGAAACTGGCCAGTTTCTGGAAAAACAGATTTTGAGGCCTTTAGAGGCCGAACTTGAAAAAACTTAAAACATGAAAGTTGTAGAGAAGGGTTTTTCCTAGGGGGACGCGTATGCAGTTTTCCAAAATAAGGCTCCAACGGCCTCGGTTTATGTAAAAATCCGAGCCTGACCATGCCCAGACTTCATGCACGGCCAGGTGAGTTCAACAGAGAAAACAAGTGGGTTAGAGCCCGAACTAGATTTTATGTAAAATACAAAAGTTGTAGTATTTTTTGAGATCTAAAACTTTTTTGATAAAGTTTTCTCAGATTCTAAACAGATTTTAAGATAAAACCTGATTTTCCAAAACTGTGCAGGTAATAGGAAATTCCTGCACAGGGTTTTCAGAAAACAGTACAAAAGCAGGAAATCCCTACACATGCACTTATACTTAAATTAAGAAACTGTTTTTAAGTATTATTTTCAGAGTTTGACAGCTTTTAACTGTCTTTACTTAAAAGATATGATTGTATTAAAATACGGTTTTTATAAGAGATAACTTATAGTAACTGGTTAGGATACCGAGTTATCGGGTTGGGTCTTACCCTATGATTACCGATAGTAATCTAATAGGGTGTTACTCTAAAAGTGATAAGGCCTTAGTAAGATTAGTAACCTAACAAGTTACTATTTATGTCTGGTTGGGCCATGTGCCCTAGGGTTACCGCAAGTAACCGATCGAGTGATCATAAGAAAATGTGGGGGACATATAACTAGGGCTACTCATGGATGTTGGTTAGAATACCAACATTTAACAATTATGATTTATGGTAAGATAGAATGTGTATGACTCTTACCTTACACCCTGTTTGGAAACAGGAGTATGAACTGTTGTTGTGCTATGTTTGGACGATAAACCAAGAGCGTAGGATGACAAGTAAGTACAACTCCGCCTACAGCATGGACAAAACGTTTTTGTTGCATGACATGTTTTTCAAGAAATCATGTATTGATTTACATGATTTACATATGTTTATGTTATGATGCTCTATGTTATGATGGTTTAAGTTATGATGGTTTATGTTATGATGTTTTATGTTATGGTTTGTTATTATGTTATGTTATATGTGTTGTTATCATGACATCATGAGGCATGTTCACGAATATTAAATCACATGGTAAGAACATGTTTTTAAATCATAAGATAAGACAAGCTAATGTTATTGTGTCGTACCGACTTGCCACGAGGGCGGGTTTAAACGGTTTAGTCTATGGTTTGAGTTGAATTGGATTGGCTGCCCCAATCACTCCATGTTAAACGGTATGTTTCATGGTTTGAGTTGGATTGGCCTGGCTGCCTCCAGCCACTCCATAGTGATGTACCACGGTACGTGCACGCATGACATATAAAGGAACAGAACCAAGTTAATATAAGAAAGCATAATTGATTCATAAGAAAGCATAATCGGTTCATGCATTCGTTTATTAAAATGTTTTGCGGATTGAATATTGTACTTACTGGGCATAAGCTCATTACTTACGTTCATGCTGTAGGTAAGCAACCTACCGGTAATACTTGATGCAATACTGTGGAGGGCTGGCACGTCAACTGTGAAATGTGGGATGGACACCGCCACGGGATTTGAAAATTATGTTTTGTAAAATATGTTTGTAAATTGTGTTTATGTTACGTTATAATGAAATAATGGTATGGGTAAGGAAAAGTTGATGGCAACGAGTTGCCTCGTGTCGTACCAATACGCACTAGGTCGGGTTTGGTTCACGACTTGAATATGATAGCTTTCAAATGAGTGTGAAAGCTTGGTACTCGAGTGAGTACATATGAATATGTATATGGATAAGTCAAGTTTTAAGTATGAGTATGAGTATGAGATTATGTCAAGTTTAAGTTTGTGTTTAAGTTGAGTTTTAAAAAGAAATTTTAAAAGAAGAAAAAAAAAACATTTCCGTATTTTTACGTAATACAAGAGTATGTTTAGTATGAAGTAGCGGCCACGTAAAGTGGGTCACCTTAAGATTTTGTAAGTTAAGTACGGTAACGGCCCTACGTAGGTGGAGGTGTTACAATGGTGATATGCATATGATGTATAATATGATGATATGTTATGATTTAGGTTATGATGATATGTTATGGTTTAGATTATGATATTATGTTATGATTTAAGTTATGATGTTTATGTTATGATGATTTAGGTTATGATATTATGTTATGATTAACGTAATGATATCACGAAGCATGCTCATTAAAGATAAGTCACTCAGTAAGAATAAGAAGTCAGTTTCGAGTAAGAAACTGTTTATATGAATTGATTTTCCATTAAGTTTAAGGCAAGAACAAGTTAAAGAACAATTTTCAAGTATGATGGCAAGCAAGTTGCCTTGTGTCGTATCGACCCGCACTAGGTCGGGTTTAGTCCATGGTTTGAGTTGAACGGGGCTGGCCGCCCCAACCACTCCATGACAGCGCGCCACGGTACGTACACTTATGTTATGCTATGTAAGGGCCCAAAAAGTATGCTAACTCATGAAAACATAATGAAAGAATAAGTGATTCATGCATTATGTTATTATGAAATGTTTTGCGGATTAGCAGTTGTACTTGCTAATCGAAAGCTCATAATTTACGTTTATGCTGTAGGCAAGCAAACTTATGGCAGTACATGATACAAGACGGTGGAGCGTGGCAAATGTAAAACTGTGAAACTGTGGGATTGGGAACTGCTACGCATTTTGTTAAATTACACTATGCTTATTTTAATTATAATGTACCTAAGTACGAGAAGATGATAAGTAAATAAGTTATTGTACAGATACATATGTAAGTGATTACTACGAGTAATTTCAATTACAAGTTATATATCGCAAGTATAAAAAAAAAATTTAGTTCCAATTTTTGTATGTTGTTAAGTAAGTATGTATGGTAACGTTAGGCGGGTCGTTAGGCGGGTCGTTACATTCTCTACGTTAGGCGGGTCGTTACATTCTCTCTCCCATGTCTCTCTCTCCTCTCATCAACCGAAGATCAAGGCGGTGACAACAACGGATTACGACGGTGTTGGGACCACGATGGGGACGAGAATCGAGATCACAATTGTAATGACCCGCCTTACATAGGCCGTTACCATACTTAGCTTACATAATTACTTAACATGCAAAAATAAGGAATATTTTTTTTTCAACTTGAAATAGAACTTGACTATATACTTACATATACATATAGACATATATATATATATATATATACTTGATTGAGTATTTAAGTTTTTAAAACTTATTTAACATATACGAGATTGTACTCAATCATAACCATAAATATTTTATTACAAAATGCGTAGCGGTTTTTATCACATAGTTTCAGAGTTAGCCCTGCCATACTCCACTGTCTTGTATCAATTATTGTCATTAGGCTACTTACCTACAGCATAAATGTAAGTTATGAGCTTTCGCTCAGCAAGTATAACTATTAACCCGCAAAACATTTCATAATAAAACAATGTATGAACCAATTATGCTTTCGTTATGCTTTCTTAGGTTAGCATAATTTTTGGACCCTTACATAACATAAGTGTGCGTACCGTGGTGCGCAACCATGGGGTAGTTGGGGCGGCCAACCTTGTCCAACTCAAACCATGGACCAAACCTGTCCTAGTGCAGGTCGGTACGACACGAGAAAACTTGTTTAACATCATACTTGAAAACATTTTCTTGAAAACAGTTTCTTACCTGAAACGTCATCTTATTCTTACCATATGAATTATCATTAATGAGCATGCTTCATAATGCCACAAAATAAAGCATAAATCATATGTATCACATACATAAATGCATGAGCTTTGAAAACATGCCAGTAGTAAAATAATTTACCTATGCTGTAGGCGGAGTTGTACTTACAAGTTATACTACGTCCTGGGTTTGTTGCTCCAACAGGTTACTTTCCTGTTTCCAAAAAGGACGTAAGATAAGGATCATCCTACCTTACCATAAATTATTATATTTAATGCTGGTATCATAACCAATATTCACCAGTAACCCTAGTTACATGTCCCCCACATACTACAATGACATCTTATTTGGTTATTAAATGTAACTCTTTTAAAACTGTATTTCATTTTTTAAACAAAGATAGTAAAACTATAAAATTCTGAAAACCGTTTTATGAAAACAATCCTGTAAATTTGATTTTTAGTGCATGTGCAGGAATTACTTGTTTATGTACTGTTTTGAAAATTCTGTGCAGGAATTTTCTATACCCTACACGGTTTTAGAAATCTGGTTTTTCTTTAAAAATCTGTTTTGAATTTGAAAAAGTTTCCTTCATGAAAGTTGTAGATCTCCTCGAAATCTATAGCTTTTGTTTTTGTCAAAAACTTAAATCTGCCTTTAACTTGCTTGTTTCTTCCTTTGAAAAATTCTGGCCATATACACTGACTATATAGGCCGGTCTCGGATTTTGATAAAAATAGAGGACTTTGGGGGTTTATTTTTAAAAACTATCTATGATGGCCCTAGGATTTTCCATTTCCTACAACTTTGCAGTTTTGACTTTATCCAAATTCGGCCTCTAAAGGTCTCAAAATTATGTTTCCAGATCACTGCCCCATATGATCTGAAAATTAATAGTTTTGTTTTCGATTAGTTTTTACGTAAAAATTCGCGCACCCTACCTCAAACGGTTGCAACTGTGAGCCTACAACAAATATGCAGTGCGTTACATATCGTTTCCATCATCATACATCATCATCATCCTTATCATTCATGCAATACCTCTTCTTGAGCATATGGGGACATATCATAAACACATAATAAGCATTCACACAAACCACATAATTTCTAACGCATAGTATCACAAACATGCACCAAATTATAAATCAAGACCACTAAACCCTAATCAAGCACATATCAAGCAATCTAGACTATTGCATGAAAAATAAAAGGTGAGCTTATGCTCTTACATATCCAACATGAAATACACTAAAACTTTTGAATCACAACTTAATTGAATTGCTTAATGGGTTTAGGAGGGTTACCTTTAAGCCTTGAGAGTGGCTCTACGTCTTGGATAAAAAAAATTTCCTCCTTACTTTCTTCCTCAAAATCCGACCTCTTCTCTCTTTTTTTTTTTTTTTTTTCCTTCTCTTTGGCGTCGGTTCCTAGGGGAGGGAGAGAGAGTTGAGAATGAACTAAAAAGTTAGGGTTTCACTAAATGGTCACAAAGTTGTCCCACCTCACCTATTTATAGGTGAAAATTCTTGAATTTCTTAGAATTATTTTAATTTCTAAAATTACATATTGGTCCCCAAAAGTAAAATATTTACTTAATGCTCCAATGAGGTGGCCGACCATGATGAGGTCCTTGGAGGCCAAGGAAACTCTTCATCATCATCCACCTATTTCTTTCTAAATTTTCAAAAATCCATAAATTCACATATTATCCATGATGATGTGTCCTCCCATTAGGGCTCCGTTTGGCTTTCTTCCTAATATGCAGTCCATTTTTAGACTAATGCAGATATACAAATACTATTTTCAACTAATAACAGTACAGTTATACTGAACTACAGTCCAGAATTTATCTGCACTAAACTGGACTGCGTGTAAGTTTTTCTTAGGACTTGAAGCCACTTAGTCCTTATTGCTCTAAATATTGTGCTTGATTTTTCTAAAGTGGTCCCGTACCTTATTCTTGCTTCTTCATCCGTAATGACGGGTTTTCGCAGTATAATTCCATACTGCTTATTATACTGTAGTACCGTCTTAATCATATCTTAGATCATCCTGGTCAAACGTTGACCGGAATAAGACCATAAACCCTAATTCTGCCTCTTTCAACAAAAGGCCTCATACTTGTCTAAGAAAACTATTATTGAGTCTTATAATATTACAAGAACTCAATAATACTCTGATAAATCAGATCAGGCATTTGACATAAACATACATAATGCAAACTTTGATTCCTTAAAAAGGAAATCGTAAATTTATAAAAAGGTTGGTTATTACAACGATGTTCCTCTGGTGACAAGACTGCAATGGCTACCGCAGCCGTCGCGAAGCTCGATCACAATATTCCTCCAGCGACGAGGCTGCGTGAACTAGTTGTGGGCGTGATTCCATCGCATTTCTTTTCCGGCAATCGGTTTCCATCGCGATCTTCTTCTTTCTAGGATTTATCTGATTTTTTTGCAGGTGAACTGGTTGTTGTTTTATCTTGGCCATTGGTTTGGCACGGCCAACGTTTGAGATCTGGCGGGGCTGTAAAGATGGTGGCTTCAATGAGGTTGTTGGCTTTTGTTTTTTGCAAGTACTTTGTCAAGGTCGATGGTTGCTCCTTCCACCAGTGGTTGCTCCATACAATGGTGGCGATGATTGTGGTGATGGTGGGCTGGCGAGATTGCCGATTTGGTGCTGTTTTGGGATTTTTGGATTTGGGATTTGGGGTTAGGGTTTGAGCCAATTTGAGGTTTTAATTTAAGAAAATTTAATGGTATATTTTATAATTCAAGAAAGTTTATAAACAAATAAAAATTGTTGAATTAATTACTGATTAGAAAAATAATTCATTTATTTAATGAAAATTAATGTATTTACATGTATTTACTTGGATTTGTGCATATACAAAATGTAAAATTCAATACAAACAAAAGATTTATGTGTAATTATCATATTTACTCCTCAAATATGATAATTACACATAAATCCTATAATGTAAATATGTGGATTTACGGAAAAAAAAAATTAAATGAATACAATATGAAAAAAAAATTATTTATTGTTGAAATTAACATATTTACATGTAATTACTAACATTTACTTAATAGATATTTATATTTAATATTTATACAAAAAGTATAAAAATACAAGATATGTAAAGGATTTACATTATATAAATACTATTTTTTTTTAATAAATATTTAGCTTGCGTTTGGTACACCAGTTTAGAATGGATTTTTTAGTTTAAAGTTGATTGAAATTTAAAAAACTAATCATTTTTTTTTACTTTTCAAAAAATGATAAAAACTGAAATAGAAAATTTAGGTAACCGGAGAGCAAAACGGACCATTAGATTTATGAGGCAAATAAAAATTAAAAACAATATATATTAAACTGAGTTAATAATGTAAATACCATTATTTCTTAGTAAATACTAGGATTTACTATACAAAGTAAAATTTAAAATAATACATATTAAAATGAAAACAACGTAAATACTGAATGTACATAATAAATACCTTATTTATTAGTATATAATTTCAAAAACTTTAAAAAACTAAATGCTAGATTAACTAGTATCTACTAGATTTACTAATAACGAATTTATTAATAAATACTGGATTTACTAGTAAATATCCAGATTTATTAATACAAGATTTTTTAATAAATATTCTATGTACTAATAAATACTAAATTTAATTTATAACTTATTAGAGAATCCAAAAAATATTGGAGAAAAGATATAAATTAGATGAATAAACTTAAAAAAAATTATATGTATTAGTTTTAGATGAAGTAAATTCGAGAAGGAAAAAAAAATTATTTACTCTTATTAAAAAACCCCCATATTTTATGAAAACACTAAATCTACCCCTCCCCCAAAAATTTAGATCTGAAAGTTAGATCTTGACAGCCACCTTCGCCTCTAGCGGAATCATCACCATAGAAGGAGTCACAGAGGCTAGAGATTCGTGCTCATGGCGGTCGTCATTTCGAGGTTGAAAATTCATGATCGTCATGATTCTTTAGTGATTTTTGTTGCGGTTTCCGACAATTTGAGGTGCGATTCTCCAATGGGCCTTGTCGTCGCTGTCGTGAAGTTTTTTAGATCTCTCAGATGCGGGTTTGCGAAATCCATCTCTGATTTAATTTGTCCCATCGTAGCGAAATTGGTCACGGACAATGACAATGGTGACGTGGATTACCGTTAACTACGTGTACATGCCGTTGATGACACATTCATCGTCGCCAGTGCTAATGTTGTGGGGTAGCCAAAGGATGCTCGGCAACACATGCTGTGGGGTAGCTTTTGTCTGCTTGACATTATTGGTATATCAGGTTACGTTGCGCTGCTAGACAAGCCTTTGGGTCAAGTTGGTCTACCGAGCCTTCCCTCCAGGTTAAGGTTGGTCTACCGAGCCTTCCTTCCAGGTTAAGGCTGGTCTACTGAGCCTTCCTACCAAGTTAAATCAATAAACAAGACTGGACATTAGGATTTGGGTCTTACCCAGTAGCTGTGTGAGGAAGACTACCAGGAGACCTTCCCCCTTAAGATCTATGACCAACCAGTAAAGAGCACAACTAACCCACAAGACCTTCTCCGATTCCTTGACATGCGTGAAGAAGATATGGTTTGTTATAACCGACTTGGGGACCACCCAACTTGTGAGCTAATGGCCCGACATAAGGACCCTGCACCCAGGACACATGGCGCCTAGCCCGCGTCCTCCCCAATTGTATCCCGTGCTTCCCAAAGTGGCCTATGGCGCCATTCACACTCCGGACACTTCGCCAAGACACAGTGGGTCTCCTGTTTCCCAGGTTAAATTTGAGAAGGCCACCTTTATGAGTTCGTGTAACGAGTCCTTGCACCTGCCAGGCAATGTGCAGAACAAAGGAGGTAGGCAGATCGAGTGCCGAGATAACTTCTACCCCCTGGGGCAGGAGGTGGCAGAGCAGGACCTGCCAGGCAAGCCGGCATGTAATCACCACCATATTTGATGGATCGGCCACCAGGGACACATCAAGTGGGTGGCATACCTACACTAGAGAAGCCCGACAAATGCTCCGTGGAGAGTATATCAACATGGCAGAGTACATCGCCAAAATTTCCCACCACGAAGATGTGCCTAATTCGTTCATAGAGAGTGAAGCAGACAAGCTTCTGCACCCCTACAATGATGCCCTGGTCGAAAAGCTATAGATCACCAACAACACCATCTTACGTGTCTTAGTAGACAACGAGAGCTTAGCAGACATCCTGTTTATGAGTGTCTTTAACAGGATGAGGATCACAGGAGTAGTGCTGAGACCAATGCAGACCGTGCTATATGGCTTTGCAGGAAACTTTGTCCAAGTAGCAGGAACGATCGACTTGCCAACCATATTTGGGGATGGTGCAGAGAAGGTTACCAGAATGGTCGAGTTCAGAATGGTCGACAAACCTTCGGTGTACAACATCATACTGGGTAGACCGACCTGTAACATATTGAAAACTGTGGTGTCCACCTATGACCTTGCAATGAAGTTCCCTACATCCACGAGTGTAGGAATCTTCAAGGGGGACCAGAATAATGCAAGGGACTGCTATGTTAGAGCCGTGAACAAAATTTACGGCCGGGCAGCGTCGGTCTCCATAATTTTTAAAATCAATGACATTGCGTTCCCCATAGGAGAATTGAAGAAATTGAATGATATCAACCTGAGACTCCCTGAAGAAGAGTATCGTGCTCTGCCGATTGAAGACCTCGTGCCATTCTCCCTAGATGCCAAGTACCTTGAACGAACTATTCAACTAGGTTTTCGGCTCCGACCAGAGATAAGAGAAGAGTTAGAAGTGTTCCTATGGGAGCACAATTATGTTTTTGCTTGGTCATATGAGGACATGCCTGACATCGATCGCTCGGTCATATGCCACCAACTCCATGCCCGAGGCACAAACCTGTTGTGCAGAAGAAAAAAGCTTTCAACTCCGAATGCTATGCGGAAATCAATGAAGAAGTGAATAACCTCCTATATGCTAAATTCATCAGGGAAGTAAGCTACCCAAAATGGTGTGCCGACATAGTCCTAGTTATGAATGTGAATGGAAAGTGGAGGAACTGCATTGACTATACGAATCTGAAAAAAGCATGTTCGAAAGAATGCTTTCCTTTACCTCGAATCGACCAACTCGTGGATGCCACGGCAGGACACGAGTTGTTGACCTACATGGATGTATATTCGGGGTAAAATTAGATCCTAATAAGTGAAGCTGACCAGGCCAAGATGACATTCACGACCGACCAAGGCCTTTATTGTTACTGGGTAATGCCTTTCGGGCTAAAGAACGCGGAAGCCACGTACCAAAGACTAGTTAACAAGATGTTTGCACCATTGATTAGTAAGTCAATGGAAATGTATATGGACGATATGCTCATGAAGAGCAAGAAGGCCACCCAGCAAGTGGACGACCTAAGGGAATGCTTCAATATCCTTCGTTAGTACAGCATGAAGCTTAACCCTACGAAGTGTAGCTTTGGGTAGAATCCGGGAAGTTCCTAAGATTAATAGTGAATCACCGAAGGATAGAGGTTAACCCGCAAAGGTCCAAGAAGTTATGGGTTTGCACTCTCTGCGATCCGTCAAGGAAGTGCAGAAACTTGAGTGAATGATCACACATTGTCTCGATTTGTAGCCCAAGCAACAGACAAGTTCCACCCTTCTTCCAAGCCCTAAAGGGAAAGAACAGGCTTGAGTGGGATAAGAAATGCGAGGAAGCCTTCCAGGGGTTAAAAACTTACCTAGCAAACCCACCAATGTTGTCCAAGCTAGTCCGTGGTGAAATACTATATGTTTACCAGGCAGTATAAGACAAGGCTATAAATGTTGTCCTGGTCTGCCAAGATAGAGGTGTTCAATGGCCAGTCTATTATAGTAGTAAGGCATACTAGGATGCATAGGAGAGGTACACCCTCAGAAGAAATTGGCCCTAGCCTTGGTGATTAGTGCCCAAAACTTAGGCCGTACTTCCATGAACATCCCATCAGGGTGTCGACCAGCTACCCCCTACAGCAAGTATTGCAGAAACCAAAGCTATCTGGAAGGATGGCAAAATGGTCTATTGAGTTGAGTGAGTTTGACATTGAGCTCATGCCCCACACCGTCATCAAGGCACAGGCCCTCACAAACTTCTGGGCAGAGTTCACGAACCTACTAGGCACGGAGACCAGATCTGTAGAGAAGTCTGCAGAGACCGGACCAAAATCTCCTATTCCTAGTACCTGCCCAACAGAAGGTACCACATAGAAGCTCTACATTGATGGCTCATCTTACTAAGGAGGCTACGGAGCAGAAGTTATCCTCGTCAGACCAGATGGCTATAAGGCGAGCTATACATTGTGGTTCGGGTTCAAAGCCTCCAACAATAAGTTTGAGTATGAGGCAATGATCGTGGGGCTAGGGATGGCTAGAGAGTTGGGAGTAGATGGCATAGTGGTCTTTAGTGACTATGTTGGTCGTCAGTCAGATCATTGGAGAGTTCCAAGCAAGAGAGGAAAGAATGGCTGGATACCAGAGAATAGTTGTTAGGTTTCTAAGGCAGCTCAAAATGTACCAGGCAGAGCGAATCCTGAGAAGCCGATGCACTTGCTCGTCTCACTTCTAGGCTGGACGACGAGAACCTGGTATCTGTCCCCATCAAAGGATTAGAGACACCAAGCATTGGCGGAGTTGAGCAATTCAACAACTCTGTTAGGTAGCCTACTAGGGAGACGGACACTTGGATGGACCCCAATATTCAATATCTCACTTCAGCCAAGCTCCCGAATGGTCGTGAAGAAGCCAGGAAGATAAAGAACTCCTCTGCAAGATACACGATGCTGAATGGTAGACTTTACTGGAGAGACTACTCGGGCACCCCTGCAGAGGCCCATATGAGGCCAAGTACATCATGGAGGAGATACATAGCGGAGTCTATGGAAATCATTCTGGAGGTTGATCCCTATCCCTCAAGTGCCTCAGACAAGGATATTACTGGCCCACAATGTACATAAATGCGAAGGACTTTATGCGGAAATGTGCTAAATGCCAGTATTTTGCTCTCACAATAGGCTACCAACCAGAGCCATTAAACTTAGTAGTTTGCGATTGGGCATTTGCTAAGTAGGTAATAAACCTGATTGGCTCCTTACACATTTCCTGGTCATAGTTCAAGTTCTGCATAGTAGCTATCAATTATTTAACAAAGTGGGTTGAGGCAGAGCCGTTAGCCCAGATCATGGAGGCCAAATGCACAAACTTTGTATGGAAAAACTTTATATGTTTCTTTGGGATTCACCACACCATTGTTATAGATAATGGAAAGTAATTTGACAATCCCAACTTCAGAAAGATGTGCAAACAACTTGGGGTGAAGAAGATCTTCTCTTCACCAGGTTATCCTCAGAGCAACGACAAAGTGGAAGTGGTTAACAAGACCATCAAGGAAAATTTGAAGAAGAAACTTAAGAGTGGCTCAAGGGTACTTGGATTGATGAATTGCCTGAAGTGCTTTGGGCCTATTGGAGAACTTGTAGAACAGTCACCGGGGAGACCCTTTTCTCCCTAGCTTATGTGAAAGAATGTGTGATCCCATCCAAGGTTGGTTTGCCCAGTTTCCGAGTAGGGAATTTTAATGAAGAAAGCAATGAACAGTAGATGGTGGCAGAGCTCGACTTGCTGGAAAAGAGAAAGAATAGGCCTATATCAGAACGATCACTCGAAACCAGATGGTTACTCAGTATTACAACAAGAGGGTAAAGCCTAGAATCCTAAAAGTTGGAGATCTGGTCCTTAAAATGCCAATCACACAAGTTCTTGGGCAGGCTCTTTTGGACCAAACTGGGAAGGGCCATTCCAATGTAGTAAGCATAGTCCTATCTGGAACCTACAACCTATCTGACGTAGAAGGGAACCTACTAGGACATCCATAGAATGCTGAGCATCTCAAGCGTTTCTAGCAATGAGTCGGTTATGCTACGATTGTATTTTTCAAATTTTGGAAGTGATTAAAATAAATGAAATTCCAAGATTCTCTATTTTGCCACGTTATTTTTATTTGTTACATTATTAAGCACAATGTGCCCTGCAAAATCCTAAAAATATGGATTATTTTCCGTTAAGGCAAAAGGTGCACGACGAGTGAAAGAGTAGGCCTGCCTGGCACAACATGTTGGTCGTAGGAAAAAAGAAACTGTTACTTGCCGTGCACTATCCCTGCCAGGCATAATGTGCCTAACAAACTTAAAAATGCAAAAGGCCAAACTTGCCGGGTACATGTGCCGGCTAGGTGTTGGGCTAAAAAATACCTTGTAAGAGAAACTAGAGACCATGCTCGGCATAGTATGCCAGGTAGGTATGGAATAGGCTAAAATCCACTAACTGGGGTATAGTTTAACTAAACACATACTGCTGAGCATTATGTCCCGAATATTATGTGCCGAACAAGTCTTCCTGGCAGGTCTTTTTGACCAAACCAGGAAGACCAAACCAGCAAGAAAGACAATAGGCCATGCTCGGCAAAAGATGCCGGGCAGGGGCGAAATGGGCTAAATGCCCACAAGTCAGGACAAGATTCCTGATAGCACAATGTGCCCAAAAGATTACTAATAGGCACAATGTGCCAAAAAAAAAAAATTCGCAAGGCATAATGTGTCGAGTGGACATTCCGAGTGAAGAAGACCACATCTACCAGCAAGTTGTGCCTAACAGGTTTGTCTAACTAGATAGAGAAGACCAAGTTTCCTTGTAGGCAGAGTATTCCAAGCCAAATCCTACCAAGCAACCAAGCGTGCGGAGTGGAACGTCCAACCAACTGGACATGATTCCTGCCCAACAGGCATAGCTTGCACGGCAGAACAAAAGAAGTTTGTCTTTCTAGAAGAAAAAGAGTTGGAAAATCCTTACAGGAAAAACTTGACAATAAAGTGATAGAGAAAAAGAAATTTCATTTCATTAAAATAGTTCAAGGTGGGAGGTACAAGGAAGGGCACCTCCAGGCCCAAAAACAACAAAAGAAGAAAAATCTCCTCCTACTTGGCAATGGAAGGAGGAAGGTCCTCAGCATTGGTTTGGTCAGTGGTGGCTTGGTCATCATGCTGCTCGGCATCCTGTAGCTGGCCATCCTCAGGTTCGTCGACGACGTTCACGGTAATATCTTCCCCCTTTTTGTAATCTGAAGGAACCATGGCCTCAGTGATGAATGACCAATCCAGCTTGGCAGTAGAAGGGGTTTCATCATGTCCCGTTATTGCAGAAAATTATAAGTACACAATATCGTAATAAGTAATAAAGTGATAAGTAAAGTATCGTTCCCATGAGGACTGTCATTATTAATTACATAAATTATATTAACTCTAACTTTATTTGAATAATCGAAAAGAGATTTTTAAATATATATAACAAAATTGCAAAAGACGAAAGACTCAAAATACTAAAATCTAGGGTTTTCGATTTCACCGGATTAATCATGTTAAAATTCTCTAATCTAGTTAATCAATGTCTAATCCCTATGTCGCAAGTGAATCTCTCTAATATACTCATTAATCTTTCCCAACTATTAACAATTTATTATAATAAGCCCGCTGTCACCTCTCGGTCTCAAACAGCTTATCATAATTCATTAAGAACTAGAAATTCATAATACTACACAAGTTTCATAACTATCTCTAGCATATGATAATCTCATGGTAAATTAAACAATGAGTTATTTTATTATCACTTCTTAGTTTCAAATTAAATACCAAATTATACAAAAGTTGGCCAGAAATTCATAAATATTAAACATAGATTAAAACACTCAATATAGAACTAGAATAGAACATCAATTAATTAAAAATAGAAAATCTCAAATAATCATAATCCGACTTGATCGTATCCCTAGAAAAGAAAATTACTTCATAAATAAAAATAAAAAACTACAAAATAAAAGATCAACCATTGTTAATTTATAAAAATCAAAAGCTAAGAAAATAGAAAAGAAAAACTCCATTTGGAGGTGTCACAAGTCTCCAAAACCTTCTCCTAAATTTTCTTCTCCCTCTCCTCTTAATGATTCAAGATGATCTCTCTCTAATTTTGTAGAAAACATAATCTAAAACTCGGATTAAAAATAAAATAGGAAAAGCTAATTCCTAAATATTTTTTTACTTTTTCTTCTTTGGTTTTGGCTTTTGCCGCAGCCAAAGACACTTCACACGGAGACCTAAGCTCACTTTTATAGCCTTCAACCGTGCTGACTTTAGTTCCTAGGTTTTCCCTTTTTTTCTATTTTTCTTTTCTTTCCTTTTTATTTTGATGTAGCAAATCAAACGGACAACAGCCTTGGGCCCCACAGGACAGGTGGCGAGCTTAGACTAGGCGTGGTTGATGAAAAGAACGTGTGGCGACCTGGGACTGGAGCTCAACAATGGGCGCACGGAGAATCGCTGGAAACTTGCGCACCTGATCTGGCACATCACTTGATTCGCTGACACGTAGCTGCAAACATGCCTTGCTGGGTGAATTCTGTGCACTTGCGATTTGGGGCTGCTGAAGAGGCAATCAAACGGTTGGGAAAGCGAGTGGCGCACGTGGAGCTGGGCTGCGAATAAGAAAATTTGTTTCCAAATTTCCTTTGGATTTTTAATGAATTTTTTGCCCATTATGCTCCATATTGCTAACTTTAACCCTCTTAACATAATTAACCTACACACTTGGGATAACATAATAAATTTGGAGAAAAATTAAGATGAACACTAAGATCATATCAAAAATATAAGCTTAAGAATTCTAAAAATAACTATATTTTATAGAGTTATCACCTGCATGCCATTCACATACTCTGAGAGAAATTCAAGGGCAACCTTGAACTCCTCCACGGCAGCTTTTCAAGCATTGTCGAGGAGAGTAGGCGGCACCTCATGGAGATACTGTTCTTGCTCGGCTCGAGCTTTCTTGCTCTCCTCGTTGGCAATCTAAGCAGCTTCTTTTGCCTTTGCTGCAATATCCTTGGCCTTTTTCTTCTCCTCCTCGGTGACCTTTAGATCAACCTCCACCTTTTCTCTCATGTCCGGAGCTTGATTGATGAAGTCCTTGGATTGGCCAATTGAGAATACCAGCTCCACCGTAGTCTAAAGAGAACCCTAGCTGTTAGCACCTCTCCGGATAGCAAAGTTAAAGTGCCTAAAAATAAAAAATAAGAACACTAAACTTATCTAGATGGCGTGTAGTAGAGCAGCTTCCTCATTCTCAACAAATGTTTGCTTATGACAAGCATCACCGAACTCCTCAAGAATAAGGGGAGTAATCCTCCCCAAAGCCAACTACTGGGTAGAGGTGTGGGGAACCTTTTGACCTGTTGTGTTTGTGTCCTGATGGGGAGGGTTACCTTTCTGGGAACCCTGTTTGCTACATCCCGACCGAGAACCACCTGCCTTCTCGGTGTCCTTCTTAGGTGGCAGAACCTTTGTCAGCATATAAGGATTAGTGCCTCTTGAGATCACTATGAACTTTCCTGCTCAGCTATCCAGATGGTCAACCTTCAATGCAGGCCTTTTTCCCCTGCTCTTGCTGGTATCCTTGTCCTTCCCTTTGTTTCTCTCCTACTCGACACTTTTCCTCTGATTCTCAGGAACCATTTCTATAAAGAAGAGTTAGGTTAGACACAAGGTGAAATGAAGGAAGAACAAAAATTAACTTGGGAAAAAATAATGACAACATCCACCAATCAGAAAGGTACCAGTGGGGTATAAGACTTGGATCATGTCTTCCAAGCTATCATCTGGGATGGCCAACCCAACGTCAGGGGACGTGCCCCCAACATTCTACTCGGATTGGGACATTTCTGGCATCGTCACCTGACCTTCAAACTGGGCCGTCGAGGTAAAAGCTATTTGTCCAGAGCAAGCTGAGTCTAAGACTGATATGAGGCCTGCAGTAGAGGTCGGTGCTCAGCCACTGTTACTAGACCCTCATGTTGGGCAACCACGGATGAAGCATGAGGATGACGAGCACAAGAGCTCGAGGCCCATCCATGTCTCCTCAGGGACTCTTCATTAAGGAGAGCCTCAATGTAACGAGCAGCCATAGACTGACCCTTGAAAGTAGCAATCCTATCCCGATGGGTAGTTGGGATTGAAGGCTTTTTAGACCAGGGATGGATCGGCTAGAATTCATAAGGAACATGCTCTTCCTCGGGTAAAACAACTCCTTCAAGGGCCTCCCAGTTCCCCTTCACATAAAACCAATCATATTTCCAAATTTTGTCTGATCCTGGACATTCCCGACATCTTGACCTTGGAAATAGTACTGGTCTACGGAAGTTGATAGGGTTTTGACTTGATAGATGTTATGGAATACCCTGTCGGGTAGCTCTTCAAAGAAAAGCGAATGCCACAAGTTATAACTGCTGACCAGCACCTTATATGCATTTGGACTAAGTTGTGCAAGGCAAAGATTAAGTTGGTACAATACACGGTGCAACTAAGGTTTAAGCAAGAAACGTGCACCAGCCAAAAGGGAATCAGCATAATAGGTAATGCACCCATCACGAAGGTTATTGGGAAGGTCGTTTGGGCCGAGGACAATAAGCTATATGTCATTCGGTATCCCATAACCTATTCAGATGTCTACCAGGAGTCCAGCATCCATCGTTGGAAGGAAGAAGTTGGTAGTAGAATGGTATTTATCCTCACACCGAGTACCCATGACCCCCGTGACAAGCTTCGGTTAAAGTGGTAGATGGGTGACCCTTGTATCTCCTCAGAATTGTCACTGTTAGATGAAACCTGCTCAGACTCTTGAGCCACCATCCAAACAGTCCTTCGGTGGCCAGCAACTATTTGACCAGGCAACGAAGTCTCACTGCCTGAATGAATCATGGATCTGTCAACATGAACTCCAGGCTGGTCGGCGCAGATGTTCTGCTCTATCCCCTGTTCTAGTCTGGACTTGGGAGACCTCTCGATTGGAGGGGGGTCGTCTCCTAAGGCATTTAAAAATTCCTCATCAGGAATGGTGTTCAAGTCCAAATCCATGATCTGGTCGAACAAACTATGCCTTTCCCGGAAACGGAGCACCCTATATTGTGGCCCTGCTGGCACCTCCTGACTATCTTCCTCGATAGACAATGCACCCATACCCAAACTCATGCTTGACCCACTATCGCTGGACTCAGTTTCCTAGTACTAAGCTTTAGAGTAGTTATCAGAGTCAGACAAATCACTCATCTTGGTTTGCTGGAAAAAAGAACAACGAAGACAAGTTTTTACCTTTTAGGACAGAACAGGAAAACGCCCATCTTCTCAGGAAAATTTTGATCTCTCTCAGCTACTCTGAGTTGTCTTCTCAGACAAGAGCAAAAAAACAAGTAAGTAGTTCAAATGAGAGGCCTAGGGGAGCTATTTATAGGTGGAGGGCTTTGTCCAGGGGAGAAGTTGAAAAGTACATTCAAAATTTGAAATGCCCTCCTAAACGATAGCTAATCCCTCATTGACACGTGTCACGAGGTGGTTGCCATTCGATGGCCACTGCCTTGTCTACTTAGCGGCGGTCGCCTTTGCTAAAACTTCTGTCGAGATGGTTGTTCAGGGAGATATCACTTCTACCGAGAAGGCTGGTCGGAGGGTCTATCAAGAAGGCTGGTCGAGCATATAGCAAAGGCATAATGATGAAACCCTAACAATCATTATATACATACTCAAACTCTATCGACCTGATCCTTCTGCTACCACCACAGACCCTCTAAAAATTCTCATAATTAAGGCTCTACCACTTATGTCACACCGCATTTTTTTTTTCGGGTAGGACGCTTGCTGAGCCAACATCTACTATGTTGGGGCACATTTAGGGGGCTAATGTTGTAGGGTAGCCAAAGGCTGCTTGACAACACATGCTGCGGGGTAGCTCTTGTCTGCTTGGTATTATTAGCACATCAGGGTACGTTGCGTTGCTATACAAGCTTCTGGGTCAAGCTGGTCTACCGAGACTTCTTACCAAGTTAAATCAATGAACAAGACTGGTCGTGCGAAGTAGGGTCCTACCCAGTAGCCGTGCAGGGAAGACTACCATAAGATTTTCCTTTTAGGATCTAAGACAAACCAGTAAGGAGCATAACTCCCCAACAGGACCTTCTCCTATTCCCCGACATGTGCGAGGAAGATATGGTTTGTTATAACTGACTTGGGGACCGCTTAACTTATGGGTTAACAGCCCGACACTAGGAACCTACACCCAGGACACGTGGCGCCTAGCCATTATCCTCTGCAACTGTATCCCACGCTTTCGGAACGGCCTATGGTACCATTCACACTCCGGACACATGGCAAAAATACAGTGGGTCTCCCGGGTTAACTACTTTTTCAGGGCAACCCGATTCAACCGGGTATGATCCGACTCGAACCTGCCCTGATTAGTACTTTATAAATACCTGCTTACATAGCTTGCCAAGTACAGACTTTCTTACCTATGAAATACTCTACCACTCTCTAAGCCTCTTAGCTCACTATTCTGACTTGAGCATCGGAGTTCCTTCGGCATAAACCCAATCGGTGTCCCCCTTACTCTGAGGCTCTTCTCTTCTTCCTTGCAGGCTTACTAGGCGAAGTACCAGTCCGACTATTGTACGTAGCCATACATGGTGTTGAGGTTAATTTTTGGCATCAACAACCGGCAATGACTTAATAAGTTTGATTGGCTGGAGAACTATGGAGTGGGGGTTAAACTAAAATTTTGAAAAAATAATAAAGCAAATATACTATAATATTACACTTTTCAATAACCTGCTATTTTGTTAAATTCCAATATTGGTTTATGCTATTGAGTCCAGATCTGTTGTCCTTGTTTAGCTGTCCCCTTAGCCATGTCCTCCCACTAAAACTTTGACACCTCATCAAAGGTTTCCACATAAGCTATCGCACAAAGGGCATTAACGGAGCACAAACGGAAGCTCCTTTTTGCCCTTTTAAAAAAAAAAAATTATAACTACTGTCACTACACCTGTAAATTTTTTTTTTTCTTTTTGAAAAGTGGATTGAAGCAACCAAACACCAAAATGTTGAAGTTGTGGCTTCCCCGATCGCTATTTTGGCACAGTGAAGAGCTATATAAGGAGCTGAAATTGGTGGCAAGAGACGCCAAATTTGGGTGGGTTTTTCTTTTTCCTTTTTCACTTTTAACTCTCCTCGTCCTCGTCCTCCTTCTTCTTTTTTGGATGTGAAAAAAAAATCTTGAGAGCAGCTTTTCTGGGTTAAAAGGAACAACTTTCTGTCCAGCTTTTCTGGGTTTGAAAAAAAACAAAAGAAAAAAGCAACTCTCTGACAAACTTTTTCTGGGTTTGAAAGGAGTCTTCTTCTTCTTTCTTTTTCAAAAGTAATAAATTTTTTAAATTCGTAGCCGGTTTGTTTGTGTTGAAGCATGAATAAGAATGGTATAAATAACCCAAGATCACCATTGTTTCGTTTCAGAGTCCACCATTGTCAGAGAGAGTCTAACCCACAGCCCACCATTGTTGCGTTTCAAAGGCCACCATTGGTAGAGAGAGAATATCTGACAGCACGACTAAAAAAAAGTAGAGAGAGAAATCATACTAAATAGCATAATTAGGGGTGGCAATACGGGTCGCGACACGACGACACGACTCGAAAACGACACGAATTTCGTGGGTTCGGGTTGGGAAAAATAAGGGGCGGGTCGTGTTCGGGTTGGGAAAACTTGACACGAAAAAAAACGGGTCGTGTTCGTGTCGGACCCGTTTTTTTTCGTGTCAATTTCGTGTCACTTTTTCGTGTCAATTTCGGGTCAATTTTGGGTCAAGTTCGGGTCGCGTGTCAATTTCGTGTCAATTTCGGGTCAAATTTCGTGTCACTTTCGTGTTAATTTCGTGTCAATTTCGTGTTGCGGGTCAATTTCGTGTCGCAGGTCAATTTCGGTTCGTGTCGTGTCAACCCGTGACGGGTTCGTGTCGCGGTTTCGTTTCGTGTTCGTGTCGCGGGTCGTGTTCGGGTCGGGGAAGAAAAAAATCGACACGGCTCTAACACGACACGAACCCGACACGTGACACGAATTGCCACCCCTAAGCATAATGCTGTTATCTATTTTAAATATATAATATATTTTAGTATTCATGTTAAATTATAGAATATTCTAATTTTTAAAGATGTAAAATTTCTTTTTTACCCTTAATGTTTACTCTCTTTCTCTCACTTCTTTCTCTCTTTCTAATCTTTCTCTCGCTCTCTTTTATCTCTCTATCTCCTCTGTCTCTCTCTCTCTCTCCTCATTGACCGGAAATTGTCGTGAAGTTGTCGATACTGTCGCGATCGTTAGAGTTTCCCGAGTGATGAGAAGTGGCCTCCTCCCTTCCCCGCGGAATCGCCGGCCGTGAATCATGGCAAAATGAATCACCAGAATCACAGTAAAATCGCAATCGTAATCTCTTGTGAGTCTTTCCGTTGCCGGTGAGGTCGAGATCCATCACGAGATGCGAAGGTGCCAAGATGGTGAGCGACGAGACTTTCTCTTTCTCCATTCTCTAGCGAGCTGCGAGATGATTTTTTGTCGTGTTTGTGGTTGCGAGATGTTTTTGGGTTTTGTTTTGCAGGTTCTTCGCCGAGGGCTGGGGGTAGGCGACTCCGTTAGGTGGCGAGGGTGGGTGATGGGATGGCGAGGTTGGTCGATGGGCTGGGTTTGGGTTAGGGTTAGGGTAAAGGTTTTGGTGATTTGGAATTTTGGACCTTTTTTGTAATAACAAACTTTTTCTGTGGGAGTTTGTAAATATATTAGTCCCATAAAAAAGATAAATAATTAGATTTAATAGAAAATATTATTTTTATTTTATGAAAAGACTGAAAATGAAATAAATATTTTGATTTATACTGGTAAATCCTAATTCCAAGTATTTATCAAGAAAAGTTTTACTAGTTAAGTCTTAATATATTTATTAAAAATATTTGGTAAATCTAAGGATATACCTGTAAATCCAAGTATTTACTAAGAAAAGTTTTACTATATTAATATATTTATTAAAAATATTAAGAGTAAATATTTTGATTTACTTGATTAATTGATAACTTTTAAAACTATGTAAATACTAAATTAACTAATCAGTATCAAGATTTGCTAATTAATATTCACCAAAAAAATTATTACTAATTAATATTTTATTTACTTGATAAATTTATAATTTTTAAAATGACGTAAATACTGATAAATACTAAAATTTTATTAGTAAATAAAAATATTTACTAGTAAATTGGTAACTTTTAAAATGACATATATATTGATATATACTAGACTTATTAGTAAATATCAAGATTTGTTAGTAAACATTAAGATTTACTAATTAATACTTGATTTACTTGATGAATTGATAATTTTTAAAACTATGTAGATATTGGAAAATACTTAGATATACTAATAAATTTTAAGATTTAGTTTACTATTCATATAATACATATATTTATGTGAAAATAAATTTATTTACTGTTTTTTACTTTGTACATAGTAAATCTACCTTTTCTATTATCCATTGTAGAAAAATAAAAAATAAAAAGGAAATAACTTAAATTTAGCCTGCTAAAGATAATCCTACCGATTCACTATTAATATAATACATACATTTATCAAGAAAAAAAAAAAGGAAATAACTTAAATTTAGCTTGCTAAAGGAAATGCTACCGATTTAATAATAAATATTAAAATTTACTATTCATATAATACATATATTTATGTAGAAATAAATTTATTTACTGCTTTTTACTTTGTAAATAGTAAATCTGCTTTTTCTATTCTCCATTATATAAAGAAAAAAAAAGGGAAATAACTTAAATTTAGCTAAAGGGAGTGGTACTGATACTTAATTTGGAAATAAATTAATTTACGAATTTTTTTTTCCTTTTTAAAGAATCATGCATTTATTATTAATTAATGATAATCATATGTTTTATTAAAATTTATAAATCCACCCAAATGAACCATGACTACCAGAGAAGACAAAGGATCCGGCGGCAATCGAAGAAACCACCTGGAGGTGACCGGAGATCCGGTGCCGACGAAAACGAGGATGGCTTACACAGCGGAAGGTTGCAATTTCCGGCGATTTTCCTCACGATTGCAACAAGGGCTCACGATTTTCCTCGCAATTCCAGTGGCAATGAACAAACGGATACAACGGAGAGGACTTCGACCGCAACGGCCTCGAGATCGCGAGCTTCTTTGTCGACCTCCTCGGATCGTGTTCTCCTCAGCGAGATTTGTCACGGCCTTCTCCCGATCGCAATCTCCATTGTGAGATCCATTGCAACGTTGATACTGAAGATTTTGACGCCAGCACGACCTTGGTTCATGTCACCATCCTGTTCCCGGTGCCGTCACCATCGTTGTCGTGATTTCTGATCGATGAGGAGAGAGATACAGATGGACAAAGAGGAGAGAGAGGAGAGAGACACTCAAGAGTATTTTTGGGTTTTTATTTTTACTATTTATCCTAATTATGCTATTTAATCATAATATTTTAAATTTTGTTATAATTTTAAAATCATATTTTCTATTATGCTATTTTTTATTTTCTCAAAAAAAAAAAAAAAAAAGGGCATTTGGGTTAGTGCTATGTTAAAAAGAATAAAGTACATAAAGAGCCTTCCATTTGTATCTGTTAACACCCTCTTTGTAAATAGCTGATGTGGAAATTTTTTATGAGGTTTCCAATTTTTAGTGGGGAGATAGTCAAGGGGATAGTTAAACGGGAACAATAGATGTGAACTCTATGCTATTTGGCTCATTCTCTCGTTCTTATATAGACTGTGCTTTTCTCTTAAGAGTTGTTCTATTTCGATTTGGTTGGTTGTTTTTTTTGTTTTTTTGTTTTTTTTTTTTTGACTTTTTGGGCTTTTTTGTCGTTCTTATAATATATATATTTTTTTAATTTATATGTTTTGAGTTTGACAAATGACTGGTCATATGGTTTAAATCTAGATCTAGATAGGATGTCATCACTAACTCTGATATCTACTTTTATCTCGTCATCTATGTACATAAAAAGAATGAATATTGCACTGATACATCTCAAAATTTTGCTCACTTGACATCTTGGCCTACAAATTATTTCATTAGATACTAGTGGACCGTGTATCATTGTGTATTGGAGCTTCGCGCTCTAGATTCAAACAGATGAAACTAGGATTATTAAATTTAACCGGCAAATATTATAAAAAATAATTAAAATAAATAAATTGAATTTAACCGGCAAAATCGGTTCGCATGCACCGAGCAGGAAGCTAACTTATGCTGATCGACCATTATTGCTGCATCAACATTCAGTCCCATAATTTGAAAAATCAAATAGGCCCACAGTCTAGCAATTCAAAATCGATCTTGAGGATGAGAGTAGCATCTCCGAACCAACCAAAGTCCGTTGGCATTAGCCCAATAATTTGACGTAGTGGTTTGGTGGAGTATTAAATTAACAAGGGAATCTATAAAGAGAAGGGGAGACACATCCCGATCCACTCTATCAAATTAAATGTATGGGGTGTGGGGGGTTGCCATGCACAAATTCTTGGCATAGGCCGACTTTTTCCACGAGGCAAAAGCACTAGTAAAAATTGTGGATTTGACAACAGTTATTAACCGTCGTCTAAAGTTAACACGACTGTTAGACAACCATCATGTAATCCACCGTCGTGAAATGTTTTGAGATACCATGACGGTTAATAAACCATCGTGGCATCTCAATATTCTACGACGGTTCACACCGTCGACGAATAGAGAAAAATGGAGCAAACTTTGCTAGTAGGAAAAGTTGACTTTTGTAGTAGTAAATCTCTTGATTTTAGGTGATTTGTTAGTATTAGACACCTTATTTGATTTTGTGTATCGAAATTTGTATTTATATGAAGCCCGTTCCTAATGGTCCTTACTCATGAAATTTTCTATCTATTCATAGTCTATGGACATTGTTGATGCCCGAAATGATTCCGGCTGCAACACCCAATATGGTCGGGTAGTCCGGTGGAAACTTGCCAGTCACTCCGCCGTCGGTCACCTGCAAAATGAAAGCACCTCGGAATGATGGGGACACCGGTGTGATGTCTGCCGTGGGCACTCCGATGCTTAAGTCAGTAGGGAAACTGAAGAGCAAGGGGAGAGGCTGAGCTTTGGCAAGGCAAGAATGACCATACCTAAATTTGTGGATTCTCCTTCTATTTATAGGCGCTTCCCGCGGGTCCGAGTGCTCGGGGCAACCCGACTGGATCGGCTACCTAGAGTACCCGGCAGTCGAGTAGGCTTGCAGGTGCTATTGGTCCAATGGGTCAATGCCACGTGTCCCTAGGTCCCAGCACAGTGGGTAGTTGGGTTTCGCGGGCGTCATCAGCAGGAAGACTACAGTGCATGTCAGGGTAGGTGGCTGCAGGTAGCGACTTGACGTTTGGCAGGAGTAGGTGGGCAGCATCAGTAGCCAATAGGGCAATGGTGTGACCGGTGTCACATCCCCAGCCGTTGGCGGAACCTGGCCTGGGGATCAGAGCTGAGGTACCCATCAGTGCCGATCAGGGTGCTCGGCAAGTCGGCGGTCCGAGTACTCGGCTATGAATGCAAGCGCCCTGGTCTGCTCGGTGTGTAACTTTCCTAGAACGCCACTGACCGAGCAGACCCACACGGCTTTGGTTGAGGGTGCCATCCGACCAGCCGGGGTCTCAAACCGGGCGGATACCGGTGTTAATCGGCCGGCGCATCCGCCTGAAGTGGTCGGAGCTGATCGGGTCATCAACAGAAGCCCCCCAGCATCCCTGGGCAGGTCTAGGCCAGGGGTGCTTCACACCCGGGTGTAATTGACCAAGCTTCATCTAAGTGTACAAGTAGTCGGCTACTAGGACGCTTGCGACTTCTCGGCGGTGGCGGCGCGGCTCGCTGCCACGTGTCCGGTCGCCACGTGTCGGAAGCCATGTGTCGGGTCTGCCACATGCCGGGTCTGCCACTCGCCGGGTTTACCACGCGTCGGGTTTGCCACTCATCGAACCGTGGCTGGCGGGAAGCCGAACCGACAACTGGAAATTTGAAATTCAAACTTTCGCTTCGGCGGGAAGCCAAATCGACGCATGGGAACTCGCGCCCGCACGGCCGTTGGGCGCTTATAAATGGGGGGGGAGTTGCCTCATTTGCCATCGCTTGTTAAGGAAATCAACTTGCCGAGAGCTGCTGAAGACTGCCGAGAACTTCAAGCCATCGCACTCCGAAGACCAGAGAATCGTCAACGTACGAGAACGTCCGAGAAGGTAAAGAACTTCTTCCTACCCCCACTATGAGCAGTGTGTCTGATTCCGAGAATGACGCCCTTTCGGGGTCTGTGGATGTCACCGGGAGTCCAAGCACCATGACCCCGAGCACATCAACGTCGACGAGTGGGTCCGCCACGCCGACCAGCCGAGGCCAGGGGGCGGCCCGGTTGGAAGAGATTTTGCAGGTAGGGCCGGGCACCCGTCCAGATAGCCGGTTCATACGAGAACTGGGCGGGATTGCTATCGAGCTGCCCGTCCAAGCAAACCTCATCGTTGAGGAAGTCCCGTTTGAGAGGTCGGCTGGTGAGGCGAGCACATCTGGTCGGGATGAGACAGAAAGCTCAGGCAGCTCGGATCCTCCCGGAGAGCGACTAGAGGATCGTGACCGGCCGGCTAGCCATGCCATGCGGATCAACGACCAGCAAATGCTGGAGCTGGCAGGAGGTCTTCCGGTGTATTCGGTAGATTTCTTTACGTCTGCCGTGACACCGAGGTACCTTGCTGCCCTTAGGCGGGAGTTCCAGATTCCCGCTGAGGTGGACCTGAGGGCTCCTGACGAGAACGATCTGCCGTCTCGGCCACCACCCGGCTACATCACCCTCTACGCCGAGTACTTCCAGGCCGGCCTCCGTCTACCCTTCCACCCGTTCCTACGGCGAGCGCTCACGCGGTTGAACGTGGCCCCAGTTCAGTTGAACGCGAACGCCTACCGGATCTTGATCAGCTGCTTCATCCTCTGGGCCAAGAACTTCGTGGCTGATCTGCCATTCCGGACATTTCAGAAGTCTGCGCCCTCGTCAACGGGCTCTTACTACTTCCAGGGGTTCAAGGGGGCAATCGTGACCAAGTGCCCGGACTCCGACAAGCAGTTTAAGCACCTTTGGTTCTATGCAGGTGGCCGGTGGCTGCACGGGCACAAGGCTCGGAATGAGCTTCCCCGATCGGAGAGGGTACATATGGTCTTCCAGAGGGGCTATGCGTGGACTCGGGCGCCGCACATACCGGAGTTGACCTCTAATATGTTGGAGGGCCTCCAGAACCTGGCCGAGCACGAGCGAGACCAACGCGTTCTCCTGAGTCATGCGAGCCTTGCCGAGTACGGTTGGCTTGGTTCATCGTCGTCCTCCCCGCGGCCAAACAGTCGGATGTCGAATTATGTCACAGTTGCCAGGCTGCCAGAGCCGGTTCTCCACCACCAGTCCCGGACAACCGCTGCCCAAGCTAAGGCTACCTCCGACCAGGCCAGTGATCCGTCCCCAGGGTCCTGGGGTCCTCGCATCGCTGATGAGGACCAAGACCCGGTGATCAAAGGCTTAAGTCCTGCTCGGGGTCAGCGACCTACTCAAGGGCTGCGGATCCAAGGTCGGCGACAGAGCACTGCTGAGTACTCGCGGCAGCTATGTGGAAAGTTCTAGCCGATAACTAACTCTTCTCTCCCCTTTGTTTTTGCAGAACCGATGGCTGACCGGCGCGAAACGAAGAGGCCGAACGAGGACGAGAGAAGGGAGAGGCTGGCCAAGATGGCTATGCTCGGTAAAGGGAAAGGCAAGGCTGGGGTTTCTGCCCCACCTAGCCGGGGTGTGGCGCCCTTGGCTGCCCCAGCTGCTAGGACCGTGCCTTCGTCGGCCCCGACCCTGGCACCGGTCGCGCCCCCAGCCCCGCAGACAAGCCGTCCAGCCGCTCGTGAGCACGATGAACGACCAGTGGTTCGCCAGGAGGCCCGAGCGAGCCGTTCGAGGGAGGAAAGGCCAGCCCCGGCACCTGCTTCTCGGAGCAGCCGGGAGAAACCGAGACCAGGCTCGTCCGCCCCATCGAGCCAAGCTACGGAGTCCTCAGCACACCGAGCATTTGTTACGAAGTTCGGGGACCGGCTTAACGTCAAAGTTGCAGAGTCGTCAAAGCACTCGGATCCTGTCGAGGCCATCGAGGACTGCGCCAAGAAGCTGGTCGAGGCTCTATGCCTCGCTTTCTCTGGGGCTGCTGCTGCCAAGGGGTTTGCCAACCGGGCGGCCGATGAGTTGAAGGCGGCTGAAGCTGATACCCGACATACCAGGCATGCCGAGAAGGACGCCAAGACGGCCAAGAATGCGGCGGACGAGGCCAGGAGGGCTGCCAAGGAAAGGGCCAAGGCTACCGAGGAGAAGGCGAGGCTTGCCGAGGACGGGCAGCGGTTTGCTGAGGACTGGGCCCAGAAGGCGGAGCGGGATGCCAAGGAAGCAGAGGTTTCTAAGCTTGAGCTGGGCCAGGCTCTCGCGAATGTCGACCAGTATCTCGCCTCTGCCCGAGCCGAGCACAAGAGGTATCTTCGGGTCGCCCTTCCTGCCGCCCTCGAAGAGGCTCGAGCTCAAGCGGTGGCCGACTTCCTTGAGTCCGAGGACTTCAACGCCCGCGTCGTCCACATGTACCAGGAGGGTATACGGGACATGAAGGCCGGCTTCACCGCAGTCAACCCATCGTTGGTTGGGATGGACTAGTCCTTCGTGTCGGCAAAGTCCGGGGAGACGGTGGGGGAGGAGGCGGCCGAGGAAGGGCAAGTCACCGGTGCTGCTCGGGTGTCTGGGGACGTCATTGTACTGGATGACCAAGTCGCTGAACCCGAGCATCCGGCGAGGCTGGAGCAACTAGCAGCCCCCACAGAGCTCGAGTCTTCAGCCGTACCTGCCGAGCAAGAGCAACCAGTCCCCGGGCCGCCTACCGCGTGACTTTGTTCATTTTTTTTTTTTGGGCTTGGGGGTGCCCAACTTGTACCCCCCTCCGAACATATTAATGAAAGTTATATTTTTGAAAGATATTTTTGTCAACAGTATCTTATTCTGTGACTTAGTCGACGGTGTCCAGTCCCCCCCCTGGTTGGTTTGGGGGTTTCGCCCAACTCCAACCTTGGTCGGAAGAGTGTTGGGTCCTGATCGGGCACCCTATGGGGTGTCCGGTCATAGGACTTGGCCCTGTGGTCCGGGGACTACCGGGGTTTGCAAAGGCAGATGTTGGGTCCTGGTCGAGCAGCCCTCTGGGGTGTCCGGTCAAGGGACTTGACCCTGTGGCCCGGGGACCACAGGGGTCTGCGAAGGTAGATGTTGGGATCTGGTCGGGCAGCCCTCTGGGGTGTCCGGTCAAGGGACCTGACCCTATGGCCCGTGGACCACAGGGGCTTGTCTACGAAGGCAGATGTTGGGTTTTGGTCAGGCAGCCCTCTGGGGTGTCCGGTTAAGGGACCTGACCTTGTGGCCCGGGGACCAGAGGGGTCTGCGAAGGCAGATGCTGGGTCCTGGTCGGGCAGCCCTCTGGGGTGTCCGGACAAGGAACCTGACCCTGTGGCCCGGGGACCACAGGGGTTGTCTACGAAGATACACATGCTATTTGATGAAATCAATCGTTTTATTGAATAGATGAATCTTTACAGAAGAATGGACAGCCACAATTATTGATAAAACGCTTCAGGTGGTCGGCGTTCCATGGGTTCCTCAGGTTCCTGCCGTCCTTGTCGCGTAGTCAGTATGTCAACGGTCGTACAATGCCCGTGACCGTGTAGGGCCCGTCCCACTTAGGGCTGAAAGAGCCGAGCCCGGGCTCCTGGACGAGCACTCTTTTCATCACCAGATCTCCTACTCGGAAGACTCTCGGTCGAAACCTCTTGTCGTAATACCGGGCGACGACTTAGTTGCGAGCAGCTGCTCGAATCAAGGCTTGTTCTCGCTTTTCTTCAACCAAGTCGAGCTCGTGCAAAATCTAACCAGCATTGTCCTCTTAATCGTAGTTCTTAACTCGTAGGCTAGGCAACCCGACCTCCACAAGTATGACGGCTTCCACGCCGAAGGCCATGGCGAAGGGATTCTCCCCAGTGGCTGTTCGTTTGGCCGTCCGGTATGCCCAGAGTACTTGGGGAAGCTCATCAATCCAAGCCCCCTTATGCCTCTCAAGGTTTTTCTTCAGGTTTTCCTTGATCGTTTTGTTGGCGGCTTCTACCTGTTCGTTGCCCTGAGGATGCCCGGGGGAGGAGAACACTTTCTTTATCCCAAACTGCTCGCATAGTGCGAGGAACTTGTCCCCGAACTGTTTCCCATTATCCGTGACTATAGTATAGAGAGGCCAAACTGGCAAATGATGCTCTTCCAAAGAAAACTAGTGCATTTTGCTTTGGTCTGCTGGGCCAAGGGCCCCACCTCGACCCACTTCGTAAGGTAGTCTATAGCAACCAAGCAGTACCGAAGTTGCGACCGGACCATTGGAAGTAGTCCGATTAAGTCGATGGCCCATTTGGCGAACGGCCATGCAGATACTACTGAGCTGAGCCTTTCAGGGTGAGATTTTATAGCCTTCGCATACTGCTGGCACTTCAAGCACTTCCGGGTGAATTCCATAGCATCCTTGCTCATGGTCGGCCAGTAATATCCCTGACAAAGACATTTAAACGACAGGGCCTTCCCCCCCGAGTGATTTTTGCATACGCCACTGTGGATCTCTTTCATGACGTACTCGGCCTCGGTCGGTCCAATACAGCACTGGTAGGTAGTGGAGAGTCCTCGGCGGTACAGTTTCCCATCGATCATTGCGAATCTAGCCGAAGTGTTCTAGATCCTCCGGGCTTCTTCTCGGTTCAACGGCAACTGGGAAT
Source organism: Ficus hirta (assembly GCA_038430175.1). Lineage (NCBI taxonomy): Eukaryota > Viridiplantae > Streptophyta > Magnoliopsida > Rosales > Moraceae > Ficus > Ficus hirta. Next base: position 16,043,910 of record CM076585.1, on the reverse strand, counting down.
CGGTGAGATACCGGACAATTCGGTCCATCCAAATTGGGGTATTGTCGGCAAAGAGGACCACTTCTTCTCGGTCTATGCTCGGATGGTCGAGCCTTTCAATGGGGAAGGAGACGAGACCCTCTAGATCATTCCCTGAAGCCAACCAGGGGAGGGCATCCGCCTCGGCATTCTCGGACCGGGGCATCCGAGTAACGATTTGGCTATTGAACTGGCCGAGAAGAGCCCTTACCTTGTCCAAGTATCTCGCCATTCGGGCCTCCCTAGCCTGGAATTCCCCGGAGACTTGGTTGACGATGAGCATCGAATCACTGAATACCTCAATGTCCTGCACCCTGAGCTCTCGGGCCAACTCGAGTCCCGCAATCATAGCCTCGTACTCCGCCTCGTTATTCGAAGCCTTAAAATTGAAGCGTAGAGCTTGGCTGGTCTTGAACTGTTCCGAGCTTACAAGGACCAGCCTCGCTCCGGAGCCCCCCGAGCCGGAGGACCCATCGACAAACAATTTCCATCTTTCCATATTCGGACGGCTCTCAGTCGGGGGGTCCGCAGCGGGAACATCTGTGGTCTTCTTTGAATGCCCGGGATCTGGTCCGGGTAGTCCGGTGAACTCAGCCACGAAGTCGGCCAAGGCCTGGGCCTTGATCGCAGTACGGGGGACGTATTCGATGTCGAATTCCCCGAGCTCTATTGCCCACTTCGCGATCCGCCCCGATAGCTCGGGGTTCTGCAGCACTTGGCGGAGTGGGTAGCTGGTCGGGACTCGGATTGGGTGCCCTGGAAGTAAGGCCTCAACTTACGGGCTGATGAAACCAGCGCAAGGGCCAATTTCTCTAACGGAGTGTACCTCACCTCCACTCCTTAGAACGCCTTGCTGCTGTAGTAGATCGGGTGCTGCACCTTGTCTTCTTCTCAGACCAGGACGGAACTTACGGCCTTTTCCGAGACAGCGAGGTAAACGTAAAGCATTTCCTCAGGGAGTGGTTTTAACAGCTGCGGTGGGCTAGCGAGGTACTCCTTAAGGCCTTCGAAGGCCTCTCCGCACTTGCTATCCCAATTTACCCTTCCCCTGGTCTTGAGAGCCTGGAAAAATGGGAAGCACTTGTCAGTTGACCTGGATACGAACCGAGAGAGGGTCGCGATCATCTCGGTCAGCCTCTGCACTTCCTTGATTGTTCGCAGGAGCTGCAAGTCCACAACAGCCTGGGCCTTTGTGGGGTTAATCTCTATTCCTCGATGGTTTACCATGTACCCCAGGAATTTCCCAGATTCCACCCCGAACACGCACTTGGCTGGGTTGAGTTTCATCCTGTACTGGCGCAGGATGTTGAAGCAGTCTCGGAGGTCTTAGAAGTGGTCATCCCGATGCCGGCTCTTCACCAACATGTCGTCCATGTAAACCTCGATGGATTTCCCGAAGAGCGGGGCGAACATTTTGTTCATCAGCCGCTGGTAGGTTACTCCGGCGTTCTTGAGATCGAACAGCATAACCTTGTAGCAGTACAGCCCTTGGTCGGTCGTGAACGCGGTCTTGGCCTGGTTGGCTCAGCTCAGGGGTATCTGATTGTACCTCGAGTACGTATCCATGAAGCTGTGCAGCTCGTGCCCGGCCGTCGCATCGACGAGCTGGTCGATTCGCAGGAGTGGGAAGCAATCCTTCGGGCACGCCTAGTTGAGGTCGGTGTAATCAATGCAAACGCACCACTTCCTGGAGGATTTCTTGACCAGGACGATATTGGCCAGCCAATCCGGGTAGGTTACCTCCCGGATGAAGCCAGCGGCGAGCAGCTTCTTCACTTCTGCGTTGATGGCCTCATACCTCTCCGGGTTGAAAGCCCTCCTCTTCTGGATCACTGGCCGGTGCCCCGGTTGACATTCAGCTGATGGCACATCATCGTTGGGTTGATTCCCAGCATGTCCTCGTGAGACCAGGCAAAGACATCTTTGTGTTCCCGGAGAGTCTGCTCCATCTCTGCTCAGGTCTCTGGGGCAAGCCGAGAGCCGAGTAGTACCGTCCGCTCCGGGTGCTCTGGGTCCAGCTGGTAAGGGACCAGGTCTTCCACCGGAAGTGCTTGGACCTCTTCCTCTGGCATCCGAGGGTCCAGGTCTCTCAGGGGCTTGACCTCCCCGCTGGGGACCTCGGCCTCATCCACCATGAGAATGGTGGCTATGGTGGCATGGGCAGGGGCCTTCCGGCACACTTTGTTTACCACCTCCATGTAGCACTTGCGGGCCCCCTCCTGGTTTCCTCGGAAGATGCCGACCCCCTCACCGGTGGAGAACTTCATGGACAAGTGGTAGGTGGAGACCACCGCCTTCAGTGCGTTGAGGGTAGGCCTTCTCAGGATGACGTTGTAGACGGATGGTCGGTCTACCACTATGAACTCCACCATCCTGGTTGCCTTCTCCGGGCCATCCTCGATCGTAACTGGGAGACGGACGGTGCCAGCTGCATGGACGCAGTCCCCGGTAAACCTGTACAATGGCGTCCGCGCCGGTGTCAGTACGGCTCCCTCGATCCTCAACCTCGAAAACGGGTCCATAAACATTACGTCCGCAGAACTCCCATTGTCGATGAGGACATGCCGGACGACGTTGTTGGCTACCCTGATCTCACCGACCAGGGCGTCGTTGTGTCAATAGAGTAACCGATCTGCCTCGTCGTCCGTGAAGGTGATCGGGGTGCTGTCTTGACGGCATATCTTCGATATATGTTCTGCCATGTTGATGTATTCTCCGCGGGCGAATTGCCTGGCCTCACGGGCATAGCTTCTCCGGCTACTTGCGGTGTCTCCAGTAACCGTCCCACCAAAGATTGTGTGGACAATGTGCTCGGGCCCCTGCTTGTTTGGCCGGTCGCCCGAACCTTGGTTCGGCCGACGACTCGGTCCGGTTGGGGTGATGATTCTCTCCACAAACTCCCGTAGGTGGCCGTCCCTGATCAACAGCTCGATCTGATCTCGAAGCTGGATGCAGTCTTTTGTGTCATGGCCAACGTCCTTATGGAAGTTGCAGTACTTGCTCTGTTTCCTCCGAGCACGGTCGGTCCGGATGGGTGGTGAGTCCCGGAGTAATCCTTTACCAGATACCTGGTTCAAGACGTGCTCAATTGTTGTGACCAGCGGGGTGTACTGGCGAAACCTCCCTGCTGGTGTTCTTGGGCCGGGGTTGGCCTCGGCATGGGTCTCCACGGCAGGGGCCTTTCCCTTGTCTGGCCGGTTCTGGTCGGTGGTCCTCGGTTGCCCCCGTTCCGACCTTCTGCTAGAAGGCCGGGCTTGATCTTGGGCTTCTAGCACTCGTCCTCTGACATACTCGTCCGCCTCTGTGTGCCTCCAGGCAATTCCCCTCAGGTGCGCGAAGGTGGGCGGCCTGTCGTAAGCGAGTGTCCAGACAAGGCGGGCGTCCTTGATGCCTTCCCTGAAGGCCTTAATCAAGGTGTTGTCTGTGCAGTTCTCCACCTGCATGACGACTTTGTCAAAGCGCTCCAGGTACTTCTTCAGTGTCTCATTCTCGCCCTGCTTGATGCTGAACAGGTGAGAAGCTCCCAGCTTCCTTGTCCTGGAGTCAAGGAACGCAGCCGAGAACAAGTTCTCCAGCTGCTGAAAGCTGCTGATCGAATCGGAGGGAAGCAATGATACGAACCACGCCAACTCGTGACGAAACCCGTAATCAAAGTTGGTCTCCAAGATCGAAATCCTAAACGGTTTTGAGTGGAACCGCGACCCGATGCCTAACAAGAAGCACGAACCTTGGTATGCGAGGACGCCACAATCAGTTGTGGAAGGGCTGATTGAAAAGTCGTAATAACGCCACGGAATTCTCCGATAAGTTCAAGAAGTTTGTTTAAGAACCAAAGAGGATTAGCCTCAAAATTTCGTGTAAAAACTGATCTGCATTTCTCCATCAATTTCATACAATTATAGGTGTTTTCCCAATCAGAAATCCGGAGCCTTAATTGCCCATGATATTTCGGGCAAGTCAGCTAAAATGAAAAAGGAAATGCCTATTGTGTAGTAAATAAGGAAAACTCCCTACAAGGCTGGAAAAGAGCCTTACAATAATGTAAAAAAAAAAAAAAGGAAAACTAAATAATAATCCGGAATTAAGATATTGGTTTTTCTCAAAATGGAAACAAAGTGACAGCTATTGATCTTGCATACGCAATTACTCGGCCTCTTCTATTACTTGAATTACGCATTTGTTGGGCTGGTTGTCACTTGTAATTCCCTCGATGGGCCTCCACGCAATAGCTTGAGACCAACTCGCTCGAATCAGCCCCATGAGTGCGTCTTTGAATTTCTTCGCGCGAGCCCTCGTAATCGGACCAATGGGAACTAGAATAGGATCTGAATACGTCTCATCCCACGTGCTCTTGCCTGTGACGACGTTCTCATTATTCCCCTCCTCTTGAGAAGGATTTGTCCTGAAATTGTCACCTGTATCAAAAGGACTTAGATCAGAAACGTTAAAGGTAGCACTTACACTATACTCACCGGGCAAGTCTAACTTGTACGCATTATCATTGATCCTTTCAAGAATTTGAAAAGGACCGTCCCCTCTAGGCAACAGCTTCGACTTTCTTTGTTCCGGAAACCGTTCTTTGCGTAAGTGCAACCACACCCAATCGCCGGGCTCAAAGATGAGCTTGTGTCGCCCTTTGTTGGCTTGTTTGGCATATTGCTTGGTCCTTCGCTCGATGTTGAGTCGTGCCTTCTCGTGTATCTACTTAACAAGTTCAGCTTTTCTTTTGCCATCTAAATTCACACGCGTAAACAAAGGTAATGGCATTAAATCCAAAGGGGTTAAAGGATTAAAACCATATACAATTTCAAACGGTGAAAATTGAGTAGCAGAGTGTACAGATCGATTATAAGCAAACTCAACATGTGGTAAACATTCCTCCCAAGTTTTGATGTTCTTTTTAATGATAGCCCGCAACAAGGTAGACAATGTCCTATTCACAACTTCTGTTTGACCATCGGTTTGAGGGTGACAAGTAGTCAAAAACAACAACTTAGTCCCTAACTTAGCCCACAAAGTCTTCCAAAAATAGCTTAAGAACTTGGCGTCCCTATCAGAAACAATTGTCCTAGGCATACCATGAAGTCTCACAATTTCCCTAAAGAACAAATCAGCAACATTGGAAGCATCATCTGTCTTGTGGCATGGGATAAAATGTGCCGTCTTGGAAAACCTATCCACAACCACAAACACCGAATCTCTTCCCCGTTTAGACCTAGGCAAACCTAGTACAAAGTCCATTGAGATATCAGTCCAAGGTTCACTAGGGATTGGCAAAGGGGTGTACAAACCGTTGGGCTGCACTCTCGATTTAGCCTGCCTACAAGTTACACATCTATCACAAAGCCTCTCAACATCGCGTCTCATATGCGGCCAATAGAAATGTTCTTGTAAAATAGTTAGGATCTTGGCAACTCCAAAATGTCCCATTAACCCTCCCCCATGGGATTCTCTCACTAACAAATCTCTTATGGAACAATTAGGTACACACAGTTTATTGTCCCGAAATAAGTAGCCCTCATGCCTAAAGTACTTACCACTAGCGAATTTCTCACAAGCTTGATAGTCAGCGCTAAAATCACGATCATCAGCATATAACTCCTTAATATGTTCAAAACCCAGCAGTTTGGCATCAAGAGATGAGATCAACGCATACCTACGAGAAAGCGCATCCGCAACGAAATTTTCCTTACCTTGCTTGTAGCGAATGACATACGGAAACGTCTCTATGAATTCCACCCATCGAGCATGCCTCTTGTTCAGCTTGTGTTGGCTCTTCAAGTGTTTCAAAGACTCGTGATCGGTGTGAATCACGAACTCCTTAGGCCATAGGTAGTGCTGCCACGTCTCTAACGCCCGAACCAATGCATATAACTCTTTATCATAGGTTGGGTAATTAAGAGCTGCTCCGTTCAGCTTCTCACTGAAATATGCTATTGGTCGCCTATCCTGCATCAAAACGGCACCAATCCCAACTCCTGAAGCATCACATTCAATTTCGAAAGTTTTGGAAAAATTAGGTAAAGATAACAATGGAGCATTGATCAACTTATCTTTGATTAACTGAAATGCTCTTTCTTGCTCCTCTCCCCACCTAAACCCAACATCCTTCTTGATTACTTCAGTCAGTGGTGCGGCTAAAGTACTGAAATCTTTCACAAACCGCCGGTAAAAACTAGCAAGTCCATGAAAACTTCGTACGTTACTCATACTTGTTGGACTCGGCCACTCCTAGATGGCTCGCACCTTCTCTTCATCGACCTGTATACCTTCAGCACTAACAACAAAACCAAGAAATACAAGCTTATCTGTGCAAAAAGTACACTTCTTGAGGTTAGCATACAATTTTTCCATTCTAAGCACATCCAAAACAGATTTTAAATGCGCTACATGTTGGGTCAAATCCTTGCTATAAATTAGTATATCATCAAAATACACAACAACAAACCTGCCAATAAATGCTCGTAAAACATGGTTCATTAAACGCATAAATGTGCTAGGTGCATTGGTTAAACCAAAAGGCATTACCAACCACTCATATAAACCTTGTTTTGTTTTAAAGGCTGTCTTCCACTCGTCTCCAGCTTTCATGCGAATTTGATGATACCCACTTTTCAGATCAATTTTCGAGAACACAGAAGCTCCATGTAATTCATCCAACATATCATCAAGTCGAGGTATAGGATGGCGATACTTTACCGTGATATTGTTAATGGCTCTACAATCTACGCACATCCTCCATGTCCCATCCTTCTTGGGTACAAGTAAAACCGGAACGGCGCACGGGCTCATACTTTCTCTCACATGCCCTTTTTTCATCAACTCACTAACCTACCTTTGAAGCTCCTTTGTCTCCTCGGGATTACTTCTATAAGCCGGTCGGTTTGGAATTGAAGCGCCTGGCACGAAATCTATCTGATGTTCTATTCCCCGAATTGGTGGTAAACCATCAGGGACCTCATCCGGAAATACATCCTCAAACTCCTGCAATAGAGAGACAACAGAACTAGGCAACGCAGAGTCAAGATTATTAGCGTTTAAAAGTGCCTCATTGTACAAAAGTACAATCATTGGCTGATTTAAGAACATCGCCCTTTTGATCTCATCGCCTCTCGCGTAAAAATTTGTTTTTCTCTCTACTTTTCTCTTATGGGCTTGTTTCGTATTCTTTTCAGTTCTCTCGATTTTTTCTCCCTTTTTCTCTTTGCTTTCCTTTTTCTCGGCCATCTCTTCATTCTTTCTCTCACTGGTCGAACACTCTCTCTGCACTCCCACTCTTGATTTTTCTTCACTCATTTTCTTTTTCTCACTTTCTCTTTGTAAGCTCACTTGGTCTTCATAGACCTGTTTTGGTGTTAATGGTACAAGAGTGACCGTTCTTTGGTTGTGAACCAATGAGTACTTGTTGGTGAAGCCATCGTGTTTAACTCATCGATCAAATTGCCATGGCCTGCCTAGTAACAAGTGTCCAGCTTGCATCGGAACCACGTCGCACAAAACTTCATCTTCGTATCTTCCAATGCGAAAAGAAACTAACACCTGTTTTTTCACTCTTATTTCCCCACTATCACTCAACCACTGCAATTTATAAGGTCTAGGATGCTTGATTGTTGGCAGCCCTAACTTTTCTACCATGGTTATGCTAGCAACATTAGTACAACTCCCACCATCAATAATCACACTACAAACCTTGTTATTGACATGACACCTAGTATGAAAGATGTTTTCCCGTTGCTCCTCCTCATCTTCCCTGGCTTGCACACTTAGAGCTCTCCTTGCAACCAACAAATCTCCTTGGACAGCATACTCCTCATCATCGGCATCCTCCAACGAAGGCATAGAATCATTGTCCGACTCCTCGTCGGTTTCAATCTCTCCATTGTCTCGCATCACCATAGCTCATTTGTTTGGACATTGGCTAGCTATGTGACCCCTGCCTTGACATTTAAAGCACTTAATATCACGATTCCGAGTAGCGGAAGAATCGGATTTACCTTGATTCTTATGGCTGGCCTCCTCTTGTTTTTGTTCGGTCTTTGGCCTTGCGTTGAGTTGCTTCTCATCCTTCTTCCATGGGTTCGCCTTCCAAGCTGAGGTACTTCGATTTTGGCTTGGACGCATGTTGCTGCCCCTCCTCTTGAGTTGATTCTCAATTTTGACAGCCATGTGAACCATGTCCTCCAACTCCACATAATGTTGTAGCTCGACAGCATTGTGAATTTCTCGGTTCAAACCCGCCAAAAACCTTGCTATTGTAGCTTCCTGATCCTCTTCTATATTCGCGCGGATCATTAGGACGTCCATCTCCTTATGATACTCCTCCACACTCCGGTTGCCTTGCTTGAGATTTTGCAGCTTGTTGTACAACTCCCGGTAGTAGTACGCTGGCACAAATCGCTTCCTCATCACAGCCTTCATCGCTTCCCATGACTCGATAGGTCGCTCTCTATTTCTTCTCCTATTTAAGACAAGCTGATCCCACCAAGTTATAGCGTAATCAGAAAATTCAATTACGGCTAATTTTACCTTCTTCGCTTCGGAGTAGGTGTGGCAGTCAAAGATGAACTCCATTTTCTTCTTCCATTCTAAGTAGGCTTCGGGATCAGATTTGCCTTGGAAAGACGGTATTTTCATTTTGATGCCACTCATACCATCACTTTCCCGATTCCTAACTCTCCTATCCCGTCCAAATCTCCTGTGACTACCCGCTGAGTCTTCCCCTTCGTCAAACTCATCTCCGTCAACTTCGTAGTAGTCATGGCCCTCTCCTCTAATCGGAACGCTCTCTCGCCTACGCGCATGAGGAACGTGTTGTGGCTGTTCCACACGTGCGTTTTCTATCCGGTCTACTCTCTCATGAAGCTGCTCCAGCTCTCCCCTCAACATTCGCCTCATCTCTCCCATCATAGCTTCCATGAGGAGTTTTGGATCTGCCGCTCCAGCGGTACCTTCAGTAGTGTTCTTGCTATTGTTTGGCATTTTATTTTTTTTGCTGCAAAACAAAGTTAGAGAAAATACAAAGGACCTTACCACACTCCCTTACGTGTTTCTCTCGTGATCTGGTTGTCGCTCAATTTCTCTCGTGTTTACGCTCAATATTTTGGGCTTTTGTTCTCTCTAATGCCTTTGCCTCTCTAGCCTATTTCCACTCGCTAATCCTCACTCAGTTCTTATAGAACTAATCAAATCAATATCGAATCTTCCGTGACGATTCACAAACCAGCTTACCAAGAAAGCTCAGATTAGATACAAATTGATAACAAGCGCGGACAAAAAGTATGCTCAGAATTAACACCCCAAAAGAAATGTAATTTGGACTTCCCTAAACCCTGAATATCAAGAAACAGTCGAAAAAATTTTTAAAATTTTTAAAATTTTTTTTTTTTTCGGAATCCTTTCTGTTTTTTTTTTTTTTTTTTTTTTTTCGAATCCTTTCTGTTTTCTTTTCTGATTTTTTTTTTTCTTATATAATCTGGATTTTTCTAAGACAATCTCCTACACAGTTCGACTGAGAGCAAATAAAAGGACTATTAATCCCTATGAAATTCCAATCCCAGCAATAACAAGAAAACCTAATTAACCCTAAGTTCTTGAAGACTTTCGGCCAAAATTTTTTTTTTTTGTTTCTTTTTATATACCGAATTAATACTGGGAATCAAGATTCAAGATTACTAGAACATAAACGAAAAAAGACAAAAGGATAGGATAAGCAAAACCTGATTAGAACCCTAGGCTCTGATACCAAATGATACGAACCACACCAACTCGTGATGAAACCCGTAATCAAAGTTGGTCTCCACGATCGAAATCCTAAACGGCTTTGAGTGGAACCGCGACCCGATGCCTAACAAGAACTGATTGGTCGAAGTCAGTTGGCTTATTGTTTGCTCGTCAAATTGAACGGCACTAATTGGATTAACTTTTGAATCGGAGAGGGGACAAAATGCAAAGGACGAGTGCCAGTTATTCTAACAAAGTGGTGATCAATAATCGCATTAATCATTATTACTTGGACATTTTTCTATTGAAACCAAAATCTTTTGATTGACATGTGAAAGTTTCTTGTTTATAATCACGATATGACTTTCTATATGCAATAATCCAACCAATATCGACAAGCGTCCTTTCAAAGATATATAAATCTTGTACCATTAACAGTAATGTATATATCAATCCTTTATTGAGTAAGACAGTTCTTGTCTAAATTCGTTGTTAGCTAGCTTCGGCTTTGCTTGGTTTCACAAAGTAGAATGAAGAAGATAAAAAAATAAAAAATAAAAAAGGTACAAGTATCTCACCAATAGCTTTTAGTGTGGTTGGTAGTTGCCCCTCCAAATCATTGATTTGGATTTATCATGTAAATCCTTTATTTATGCAATTTCCGATTTGTGTAAATTCTTAAATTACTCAAGTAAGTCCTTGATTTACTTGTGATACTTGCCGATTTGATTTTCCATCTCCGATGAATGTTTCAGGAAGCGCCGCTGGCCAGTGATTGCGATCACGAGGCTGAGATTGAGATCGCGAGGCTGAGATCGCGATCCTACAGCCAAGATCAGGTTCCTTCGTCACCGGTGATGGCGATGGCGATCACGACGGCGACACATCCGACGGACTCAAAGGTTGTAGCCGAGACGACACTGCAAGAGAAATCCCGATGGACGTCGATGGGCGATCACGTGGAGTAGTCACCGGAGAGAATGATCAGAAAGAGAGGAGAGAGAGATCATGACAGAGATAGGAGAAAGGGACGTTGGTAGAAAGATAGAAGAGAGAGAGAAGATGATGAAAGAGGAGGAAAATATTATGAGTACAATAAATAGAAATAATTATACTTTAAAATTAAATATGCTATTAATTTTCAATGGTTTCAAACTATTTAGCTTCAATTAATCAATTAATTGACCTATACTGTATAATTTCCCTATTAATTGTCGTTTGTTTAAACAAAATAGGAGTTGCACCAATTCTTTCCTCTTTTTTTTAGAAGGATAATTGTAATTTAATTCCATAAAATATAAATACCAATACTTTGAATCATCTTATAACAGAAATAAACTTAAACTCAATTACAGATCAGTTCTAAGAATAAATTATAATGAGTTGCCCTTATTCTATAACTCTTATCTGTCAAGAAAAGTAAATGATAATTTTCAAGGATTTTACATAAAAAGAAATGTAGATAAATTGTTACAGACGATACCACATAGAGAACAAAAACTCCGGTGACAGTATTACACCGGGCTCTCAATTGTAGCCCACCAACAACCTTGTGTGAGAAGTAGTCTGCCATATTACTGACAGTTACGTTTTGTGATACTGAAAGTTCCAGGATTGATGCCCAAAAGCATGTGATGTTGTGGATATTATTTATTTTTAATAAGAAAGTTGAATTTACTATATTTATTTGCATGTATTTTGAATACTTTATAAATATCATTAAAATTCCATAATTATCTATGTGATCTTAAATAGTGTATATAAGAATTTTATAGTAGAGGATTATATTTAAAGATGATAATTAAAACGGTTCGTAATAAATAATCAATTGATTGATTAACTAATTAAAGTGAGGAATCTTTGATTTGATATTACTAGAACATGTCATTACCATTAAGAATATAATGGTCTTATTCGAACCGTTAATGTAGCGAGATATTTAATGAGTGAACTATGCATAATGTGATTATATAGGACGGGAACATGACGAGATATGAATCGCTAATAATTTCCGTTAAATCTAGTGGATTCTAATCACGTCAACCGATGGTCATATATAGAGTGATCTTAATTCTGAGTTATTAGTAGACTCCTATTTATAAGATTATATCTTTTGATTTACTCGGTAAGGATTTGAGTATCAAATCTTATCCCTTGTATTTTGGAGATATGATAAAGTAAGTAGCCGGGAATATTAATATTACAAGATGAAATCCATTCCTTCTTTTCTAAGAAGCAGATAAATAATTCTCTTGCATATTGATTCGGGCTTGAATGGTATGAGCGCTCAATTCGTGATTAACTTCATGAATTTATCATTCATTAGAGAATCAATGGTACTCAAGGATAAAAATATAAATAGAGAGGTTAACAAATTCCACCTAGCTCTAATTATGAAATATTGGTGGAGGATCGATCTATGTATAATGGCCCTATCAAGTGGACAACTCTATTCTTTGAGTAATTTTATAGATGTAATTTCAAGAGTTTAGTTCCAAGTTTTTAGTGGAATAACTTTGGGATTAATAAAGTTGGTAAATCAATCAAATAGTTTGATTAATTATCAAATTTATTGGAGCTTGAAATTATAGTTCCATAGTTCCCCATATTGCCTTCGTTATTAATTGAACTATTTGATGCATTGTATTTTTAGCTCACTAAATCTGTGATATAAAATATAAAAGAGGGTGTCTACTTTTATTATTTTAATGTTTCAAATGTTTATTTGTTATCCAAACAATTAATTGAGAATTAATTGTATTATTTAAATAATAGAGATTATTTAAATATTAAAATTGGATAACATAGTGGATGGGACACAATATGTATGCGCCTACTGTTAGTGGATGGGACCCACCAATGTGCATATAGATATATGTTAGTTTCCTTTTTCTGAGATTATGAATATTTATATTTAAATTAGATTTTAAATTAAATATTTATAATATATATATGTTGATATATATATATATATATATAAGGGAAAGAAGGAAAGAAGAAAAATCTTCTTCTTTCCGATTTATCTATCTATATATATATAATATATGAGATATATTTATATATATTATATGTTATAAAATAAAAAAAAAGGGAAACAAGGAAACATTGATTTCCTTGTTTCGACAGCACATGAAGATGTGCAAAAAGGAATATGTATATGTGATATACAAATATCACAAAATGGGTACAATATTTTGTTTCAACGTACAAAAGTTGTGCTTATGATAATTATATTATCTTTAGAAAATAATTTAATTAGTTTCTAATTTTGAATTGATCTTAATTTTTAATATTGGGAATATTCTAAATTGAAGATATAACCTACCTTCCTTTATAAATAGGACTTTAAACCAAGGTGGATGTGACTTTGGAAGTCACAAGAAAACCTAGAGAGAATCATTCTCCCTTTTGCACTCTTTATTTTCTCATGTGTTGAGGTAAAAACAAAGACACCCAAAATTGTGAGTGTGTGATCATTCCTTCAATAAGAAAATGCTCACATGTTTGTTCAATTAAATGACCGAGGAAAGGTGTGGATGTAACGCCCCAAAATCCACGTAGGATCGACTACGTGAATGTGGGCCGTTACCATGCTTGCTTAACTTAAACCTTAGTCTTAAATAATTAACCTTACAGAAAATTTCAGAAATTTTTTTTTTTTAAACTTTAAACTTTATTTTAAAATCATAACTTAAATAAACTTGTACTTATGGGTAAACTTCATCATGCCTACCCATTACTTGTTATGCCGATTATAAGGTCACCATAACCTTTTAAACCGGACCTTGGAGTCATCACATACATAACATGGTACATATTTCTTAATCATAAATATACAACTTCATACTTAAAATATTTGCGGAAAATCTTGCGTAGTGGTATCCCATACCACCCTTCACTTGCTGCATCGTCTCTATGGCCCACCAAGTAAAGCTGCAGGCATCTTACTTTTACCTACAGTATGGAATATACTGATGACCTTTCGCCCAGCAAGTACAAACATAATCTCACAAAACCTCTTAAAACATCAGGTAATTTATGCATGATCCATTTATGATCGATTTGAATGTCTTGTGCTTCATTATGGACTTAATCTTGAACTTATTATCTTATCTTAACATGTGGGCCCATAGTGTACGTACCAAAAGGCCGCAGCCTCCAGACAAAGTTAGGGTTTGCAAGGCCCTAACAGTTCTGGGAATTATAAACTTGACCCTCACGCATCAACGAGGGGTTAATAATCATAACTTGTCTTGAACATGTATCCTCCTCGATCACGGGAGGCTGGTACGATACCTTATTTGTATTTTCTTACCATGTGATTTAACATTAGTGAACATGCCTCATGATGTCACTATACCATAACTTAACATTTACATGGCATTCTTAAAAACGTGGTATTCTTGAAAACATGGCATACTTGAAAACATGGCATTCTTGAAAACATGGCATACTTGAAAACATGGCATTCTTGAAAACATAGTATACTTGAAAACATGGCATTCATAATACACATGAAAACATATCATATATTGGAAAATAGTGTACTATTTTCCATACTGTAGGTGAGGTTTGTACTTACCTATTATGCTATACCCTAGGTTTCGTTGTTCCAACTCAAGTTGCAACTGCATGATACTTCCTGCTATTAAAAGAATCATAGGATAAGGATCCTATAAAATGTTGGTGACCTATCCAACATTCATACACAATCTTAGTTATATGTCCCCCAATTATACACATGATAACTTATTGGGTTACATAGGGTAACCCTTAAGGTGGTCAAACTTAGTCAACCAAAGTCAACATTCTATGGGTCAAACTTGGGCTTTTGGGCCAAGCCTAGTAACTCGGGTATCTTTCCTGGTTACTATCCGTTATTGTCTTGTTACTAAACTTTGGCTTTTAAAATCCAATTTGGAAAATTTGGCCAAAAATCTTTTGTTTAACTTAAAAATGTGTGGTTTTCAAAAGTGGGACTTTATAAAAATCATTAAGGGCTGAAAACTGCCATTGGAACAGTTTTCATAGTCAAAACATTGGTGTTGGTGCAAAAATACAGTTTTCCTGTATTGTTTTAGAAAATCCTGTGCAGGAATTTTTTGTTTCCTGCATAGTTTTTAGAAATCCATTTCTATTTAAAAATCTGGTTCGAATTAGAAAAAGTTGTCTTCATGAAAGTTTTAGCTTTCGAAAAACCCTACAACTTTTGCGTTTTGCAGAAAACCCAGTTCGGACTCTAATGTGCTCTTATTCCCTGTTGAACTCACCTGGCCGTGCATAAATCCTGGGCACAGTCAGGCTAGGGTTTTTATAAAAACGAAGGCCTTTGGGGCCTTATTTTTGAAAACTGTCTGCGATGCCCCCTAGGAAAATCCCTTCTCTACAACTTTCATGTTTTGAGTTTTTCCAAATTCGCCTCTAAAGGCCTCAAAATCGACTTTCCAGAAAACTGGCAGTTTTGTTCTTAAGTTGGTTTTACGTTCTAATACGCGCACACTACCTCAACCGCCCACAGCGGGAGCCTAATATCAGTCATGCAGCACTTTCTAACGTAAAACATACATCCATGCATCATTCAAATATCTTGGGACATATCACAAACACTTAGTGAGCATACACCCTTAGCATGAAATTCTAGAGCATAAAATCATGCAACTAAACCTATTGTATGCAATAAAAGAGTGAGCTTATGCTCTTACAAACCATTGCTTGGAAATACACTTAAATTTCCAAATTGAAGCTCAATTTAAAAGCTTAGGGTTTGAGGGTTTACCTCTAGGGTTTGGAATTGGGTTCTCAAGCTTGGATCCCAAAACTTTTTCCCTTTTTCCTTGGCTGCAACCACAACCAGTTTTCCCCTCCAATGGGTTCCAAAAATTTAGCCACCCTTGGCTTGTGCTTTACCACAAATCCGGTCACCTTATCAAGTCTTTTTCCTCACTTTTTCTTTCCCTTTTCTCCTCCCCCACAACCGGCCTCCTAGCCCTAATGGGGTACTAAAAAAATTTTCAACCTTTGGCTTGTGGTTCAATAAAATCCGACCACCCTACTAGCTTGCTCTAGGGTTTTATTTTTATTTTTAATTTTTTTTCTCTCTTGGCTTAAGTTCGGTTTTGGAGAGGAAGAGTGTGAGAGAAAATTTTGCAAGAGTTTGGCTAAAATCCTCTATTTCCCCACTAAAAATCTGCCCCCCTCACCTCTATTTATTGGGTTTTTGAACTTTTCAAAATTGTCAAAAAGTCCTTGAACTTGGATTTAATTATTTTTCTAAAATTGCATTTTGGTCCTTGAAGCAAAAATATTTGCTAATTAGTCCCTCTAGGTGGTGGCCGGTCATTGCTCCCTTGGTGCACAAGTTTTGCTTACATCATCATGATGACATCGTGCTTATATCACCTTGATGACATCATGCTTACATCACCTTGATGACATCATCTTGATGACTTCATGCTTACATCACCTTGATGACATCATGCTTACATCATCATTGCTAACTTTTCTAAAAATTACACTTTTGCCCCTAAAGACAAAATATTTACAATTTAGTCCCTGCAGGTGATCGGCTAAGATAGAGCCACTTGACTTCCAATTCATGCATAATTATCCTCTTGATTCCAAGAATCCCTTAATATAATTATGCAATCCGTTTCCTTACTAACTTTGATAATATCAATACTGTTTTGTCCTAAAACAGTATTATCATACTGAATTGTAGTCCAAAATCCATCTACATAAAATTGGACTATGCATAAATTTTTCTTGGGACTTGAAACCATTTAGCCCATATTGCTCTAAATATTGTGCTTGATTTTTCTAGGGTGGTCTCATAGCTTATTCTTGCTTATTCGTTCGTAAAGACGGTTTCCGCAGTATAATTTTCATACTGATTATCCTATTACTGTATAGTCATACATTTGACCGTTCTTAGTCAACCCTTTGACTTTTTGGTCAAGTTTGACTTTTTGGTCAAACTTTGACCAACATGAAATTATGAAATTTCGTCATGCTGTTTTCCTTAAAACGCCTTTTACTTGGCTAAGTAATCTTTTGTTGAGTCTCGTAGTTAGTTAATCGAGAACTCAAACCTATACTGTTATTCCACTCCGATCATGATTCAGACTTAGGTTTTCCTTGTTTCAAAGGAAATCTAAAGTCATCAAAATTTCGGGTATTACAGTGGAGGAACGTGGTCTTGAAGACAGGATCATTTGTGAGTTTGAAAATTTTTTTTGAATGACTCGACCTAAACGGACAATGGTTAAAAAATCTTATCTTTTCCCTTTTTTATATATTAAATTAATACAGCTATATTGTAATAATGAAAATTTGAAAAAAAAAATTTCTTCACGGTCTCTTGCTTCTGCTTAATTTTTTTAAAAATATCGTTTTCAAAACCAACACCACAATGGTACTAAAGAGATCTCACCCTTGCTATAAAGGGAAATTGAAGTATATAGTATATTTTTATAGATGCTTTTGAAATTTATAATGGGGATAAAGTATAAAATATATGTATGGATAAATCTTTGGATTTATAGCAAATAATAGATTTACAATTAATTTTTAATAATATATTTATATGCACAATTTAACATTCAATACTAAAAATTGTGGATTTAACGACGGTTATTAACCGTCGTCTAAAGTTTACATGACGGTTAGACAACCATCGTGGTATATTGAGATACCACGATAAACCGTCGTGGTATCTCAATATACCACAATGGTTCATACTGTCATCGAATAGAGAAAAAGAGAGCAAAATTCACTACGCTGAGAACTTTACACGACGGTTTGGCTTCAAAACCATCATGTAAATGCTACTTTACACGACGGGTTGGCTCAAAAATCTCTCTTTCTCTCTCTCTCAATTTGTTATGAATAATATCTCTCTCTAGCTTTTCTTGTTGAATAATTGTTGAGTTGGGTGGTGGTTTATTACTCTCTCTCTCTCTCTCTCTCTCTCTCTCTCTCTCTCTCTCTCTCTCTCTCTCTCTCTCTCTCTCTCTCTCTCTCTCTCAGTTTGTTATGAATAATCCTACTGTTTTAGGAGTTTGTTAGGTAGTGTAGAAGTGATGGTCTATTGTTTAGCATTATTGGTTAGTGGTCAAGTTTAGTGGTCAAGTGTTTGTTGTTGTTTCCGTGCTTTTATCCGTTGGTGTATTACCTATATAAAGGCTATTAATTAATGAATTCAAGTACTACCGAAAAGCGTTTCATTCATTGTGCTTTATTTGTCTTTATTTATGCTATATTGTTTTTTCTTCTCTGTATAGTACAACATATCTTTTGAAATTCTGAAGAAAAGGTTCAAGGAGCAACCCTAAGACCACTACTACAAAATGCAGATTACACGATGGAAGTTCCATGACCGTTTTTAAAAAACGGTCGGTGAAAGTACGGCAAAAACACGGCATGGAATATGGTTTTCGAAAACCATCATGGTTGCCAAGAGCTTCCATGACAGTTTTTGGAAATTGCCGTGGAAGCTAGATGATTCCACGACTGTTTCTGAAAAACAGTCATGGTATGTGGTGCATTTTAATTTTTTTTTTTCTAAGTGTAGCGTGAATCCGTCACTTATAAAAAAAAAATAATAAAATAAAAAAAACCCTCATTCCCTTCACATTTTCACTCTCTCGCCTCTCCAAACTCTTCTTCGAAACCAATCTCCTCCACCGTGATCCCTCCTTCCATTTTCTCTCTTACCTTGCCTCCATTCTTTCTCGGGCCTCTCCCTTTCTCTGTCACCTCTCATCTCCGCCGACCGCGACTCCACCACTAATTCTCTCTCGCGCCTCTCCCTCTCTCTCTCGCCTCTACTTGCCGCCGCAACTCCTCCCTCCAATCTCTTTCTTGAAACCCATCCTCCGCCGACTACTCAGCTATGAAGACGACCACACCCACGGCCATGTACTTGGTAAGTCTCTCTCTCCATTACTCTCTCTTGCACCACACATATTATGGAAGTTCATTTAGTTGATTGTAAACGTGATTTTGGGTTATTGTTGACTGTGTTTGTGATTTTGGGTGATTGTTTTCTTGAAAAAAATTTTGAATGTGTTTGTGATATTTTTGCATATTACATGTTCGACAAAATGCCTGTTTGATTAGATTGTGTGATTTTTTATGTCTTTGGATTCGCTTTGAGTTTTAGATTGATTTAAATTGTTTGGGTGAGGATTAGGTTTTGTAATGTAGTGTATGTTTTTATAATAATTGTTGTATATTGTGATACAAAATCAATTGAAGATTAGCTATTATTTTAATCTAGGCTATACAATGGTTAACATACAGTATTTGTCACCCATTGGAAATCACATGAATTGGGTAAAAAAAACATTTTCGTGGAATGACCTACCATAACCGTGTTTTTAAAAAATGGTCATGGTAGATCACCTACCACGACGGTTTTCGACCATTTTTTGAAAAACTGTCATGGTAGGTGATCATTCCACGACAGTTTTTTTAGAAAACTGTCGTGGTAGGATAACTTTCCATAACTGTTTTTTTGAAAAAACCATCGTGGAAAGTTACTATCGTCACTTTTGTCTATTTCACGATGGTTAAAAAACCGTCGTGGAATCCAAATAGATTTCACGATCCTGGATACCATGACGGTTAAAAACGGTCGTGGTATCTTCTTTTTGTACTAGTAGACCCGAGGTAAAACCCCTTTCGAATTTCTAAATTTCTGAGCTTCTAAGCATCAAAATCTTGTTTTGGTTCTAGAGAATAGCTTAAATATGAGTTTGAAATACTATGCATTAAGTTGCTTGAACCTTATTATGCACATGTTAATTTTGAGTTAAATCCGAGCTAGAGTGATTAAATAGTTTTAGATTGTATTTCAAACCACTACTACAAAAAGTTGAAATAGATGACGGAGATTACACGACGGTTTTACAAAAACCGTCATCTAAAATGGTTCGCCTTATGATTACATGACGGTTTTCTTAAACTGTCGTTGAAAGTTAAGAAAACCGTCGTGTCATCACCAATTAGAAACCTTTACCAGCCCTGATTTCATTTTGCAAAACAGTCCTACCGTCGTGAAAAATAGTACAGAGACCTACAAAAATAGATCATCCGCTACCGTTCAACATCGTTACCATCGTTCACCATACCAACACTCTCTTATAGTCATTATTTGGAAGTGATTACTTACTCTTTTGAGTTATTTTGTATTTATTGTAGATATTTTAGATATATTAAACTTTCGATTTTTGCTTTTGTTTTTATTTTTGAAGCTTGATTTGTTAAATTATGCCAAAAGCTTGATGTGTGTTATTTTAAATGCAAAAACTTGATTATTGAATGTATTTTATGATCTTAAATTTGGATTTAGGGGTTCTTGCAAATGGATCAAAAATGGATGTTGGCTAATAGATTGACTAGAAAATATCAAGATGGCGTTGAAAAATTTGTCATTTGCCAAAACTCACATGAAAAATAATAAGATTCGATGTCCTTGTGTGGATTGTGGAAACCATAGGTCTCGTTCAGTTGATGAAGTTATAAGACATTTGCTTGCACGTGGGATTATTTGTTCGTACTAAACATGGTATTTACATGGTGAAATTTGCTTGAATCCAACATCGAAGAACAAAGGAAAAGAACAAATTGTTGAGGAAGACGTAGGAGATAATTTGTTTGATATGATTAATGATTTAGAAGAACACTTTATACACAGTCTGGAATTATGTGATGCAATGATAAATGATGTTGAGACGCCCTTGTATGACGGGTACACTAAATATATGAAATTATCAGCATTAGTCAAATTATAGAACATGAAGGCATCGGGAGGGTGGACAAATTCTAGTTTCACGACTCTTGTAGAATTTCTAAAAGATATTCTACCAGTTGATAATAAAATACCGGCTAGTATGTACGAAGCTAAAAAGATGTTGAGCACTTTGGGAATGGAATATGAAAAAATTCATACATGTCCAAATGATTACATCTTTTATCGAAATGGGTATGAGGATTTGGATAAATGCCCGGTTTGTAAAGAGTCAAGATAGAAGAAGGGCAAGAAGCCAACAAATGGTAGCAAAAGAGTACTGACAAAGGTGTTATGGTACATTCCTCCAGTGCCACGTCTGCAGCGTTTATTCCGTAATGCTGATCACGCCAAGAATTTGACTTGACACCATGATAAACGTGTTGAAGATGACATGTTTAGACATCCATCCGATGCTTCACAATGGAAGACCTTTGATGATGATCATCCTGAATTTAGTGTGGAACCACGAAATCTACATCTAGGTTTATCAATAGATGGAAAGAACCCACATGATAATATGAGTAGTAGGCATAGTGCTTGGCCTGTCATACTTGTAAACTACAATCTCCCTCTGAAATTGAGCATGAAGCGGAAGTTCTTGATATTGACTTTTCTGATCTCCGGTCCTCAACAACTAGGGAATGACATTGATGTGTACTTGGCATTGTTAATCGATGATCGAAAGAGCTTGTGGGACAAGGGGATCGAAGTTAGATATTCTTACCGTCAAAAGACATTCATGCTTCGTGCAATGTTAATGTAGACAATTAATGACTTTTCCGCTTATGAAAACCTATCTGGTTATTCAGTAAAGAGTTCTATAGGTTGTCCCGTTTGTATGAAAGAAACATCTTCCATCCAGTTGGAGAATGGTAAGAAAATCCTTTACCTCATTCATAGGAGATTCTTACCAAAAAAATATCAATACCGCAAATAAAAAAAGGATTTCAATGGTAATATCAAAGAAAGAATCCCTCTCCGGGTTTTGATGGGCAAAGATGTATTTGAGATGGTTAAAAATTTAAAAGTAGTGCTCGAGAAAAGAAAACAAAGTAATAA
This sequence comes from Ficus hirta, assembly GCA_038430175.1. Taxonomy (NCBI): domain Eukaryota; kingdom Viridiplantae; phylum Streptophyta; class Magnoliopsida; order Rosales; family Moraceae; genus Ficus; species Ficus hirta. Next base: position 16,022,321 of record CM076585.1, on the reverse strand, counting down.
GGATTCGGTGGTCAATGGACCTTGGAAAAAGAGGTCAATCTTCTACGAACTTCCATATTGGAAGTCACTTTTCGTTCGTTATTGCTTGGATGTTATGCATATTGAGAAAAATGTTTGTGAATCGATAGTGGGCACATTGTTTGACATTCCTAATAAAACCAAAGATGGTGAAAAAGCACGGTTGGATCTTAAGGAATTGAATATTAGACTTAATTTGCTCCCCACGAAAAGAGTGAATGTCACTTACTTACCTCCAGTAAAGTACACATTATCTAGACAAGAAAAAGGAAAGTTTTGTGAATTGCTCGCCTCTGTAAAAGTGTCCAATGGATATTCTTCCAACTTCAAAAGGTTGGTGTCGATGAAGGATTTGAGGCTTATTGGAATGAAAACACATGATTGTCATATCTTGATGCAACAATTATTATCACTTGCCTTACGAGGAGTTTTAACAAAGGATGTGAGATTTGCAATTACCAAGTTATGCTCATTTTTTAATTTAATATGCTCTAAGGTAATTGATCCACTTATTCTAGATTCGCTACAATCGAAGTTGGTTAAAATATTATGCATGGTTGAGAAGTATTTTCCACCATCCTTTATTGACATAATGATTCATCTAATGGTGCACTTAGTTCAGGAAGTTGAACTATGTGGACCGGTATACTTGAGACAGATGTATCCTTTTAGAAGGTATATGAATGTTTTGAAGGGTTATGTCAAGAACCAAAATAGGCCGAAAGGATGTATAGTAGAAGGCTACATAGCGGAGGAATCGGTTGAATTTTGCTCCGAGTATTTGTCCAACACGGAAGTAATAGGGTTTCCAAAGACTACAAACATTGACTCGAAAGGACTATCCGTCAGCATTCCTCCTTCGGTAAATAGAGGTGAATGGGAGCAAGCTTGTCACTATACTTTACATAATAGGGTTGAAGTGGAGCCTTTTATTGAGGTTCACATAAAGGAATTAAGATATGTAAATCCAAGAAGAGGAAGAAATGAAAAGTGGTTACAAAATGAACATAATTGGATGTTTCATTTGTGGATACGAAGACATGTCTTTAAGAAGGCCGGCATTTTACAAGACTTAATGAAGCTAGCTAAAGGACCATCGTCGATTATTACACAGTATACATCATACTTTGTCAATGGTTATACATTCTACACTCACAAAAGAAAAGAGAAGCATCTCATTTAAAATAGTGGTGTGAGTCTCTGTTCTGAGGCTATGCATATTTCATCCACAAAGGACAAGAATCCAATATATGGGACCATGAATGGCTGGGATATAAAAATGATCCGTTTATTACGGCATCACAAGTACTCCAAGTATTTTATACAACGGATCCCAATAATTTAGAGCTATCCTTAGTTGTGCCGATGAAGCAAAGAATAATTCGTGATGGTCAAGAAGATGAGAAAGATTGCACCGACATTCCATCATTCACATAAGGATTGCCACCGGTTGAGAAGATTGATGATTTTGGTGATGATGTTTCTCACTTGCTTCGACTCGATATTGAGTGGAGACTTGTTGAGAAAGCAAAGAAAAATAATAATAAAACTTGAACATTTTATCATTTGTATATCATTATTGTTAATTGACTCCTTTGGTATACCATTTTATTTTAATTCGCTATGTATTAGAGTTTGATATTTGAGCATTATTGTTATGTATTAAAATTTAATAATGATTACCATTGTATATCATTATTGTTATGTTGCTTGATATATATTGAGTATTACTGTTGAACATGGATCAATATTATAGCAGTTTGGGTCACTGTTTAAATAACACATGGGGTAGTAGGCCGCGAGATGAAAGAAAAAAAAAAAGAGAAGGAAAATTTTTTTAAAAAAAAGGCAATTACACGACGGTTTCTAGTATAATCTCTAGATATGACGACGGTTTTCAAATAAGCCGTCGTTGTATCGCAATATAAAACGACGGTTTCTACAAAGAACCGTCGTGTAAACGTTCATAATATGAACATTAATGTTGAACGGGGATCAATATAATAGTAGTTTGGGTCACTGTTTAAATAACACAATGGATAGTTGGCCGCAGGATGATAGAAAATATAGAAGGAAAAAAAATTGCAATTACACGATGATTTCTGGTTGAAACCGTCGTGTAATCTAAAGATACGATGACGGTTTTCAAATAACCCGTCGTCGTATCACAATAAAACATGACGGTTTCAACTACAAACTGTCGTATAAACCTACGATATGACGACGGTTTATTTGAAAATTGTTGTTGTATCTTGAATTATTTAATATATAAGTAAAAAAATGGTATTTTAATTACATAGATTTAGTATAGTAAGCTCGGATTTTTTTAACATTCTTGGTGAATGTGAATTTGATTTGATTAAATTGAACCGATTATTTGTTTGTTTTGTGTATTTATGTTGCAATAAAAATAGGTGAGTGTTGCAATAACAAATGACACAAAATAGAACTAGATTATGAAAAAAGGGAAGACCACAAAGAAGAGACCCATTTAATCCCAATGCTGATGGTAAACGAAGGGCAACTGTAATGAAATGAGTCCATATAGTAAGGAAAAGTAGAGAACGAATTGAAGTCACTTTTGATGAGAGAACAGACAACCAGAAGGGATGTATAGTGATGAATTGATGAGTAGGATTTGTGTACTCGCTCGAGAGCATGTTCCAATATGGATACAAGATTGGAGATCCCATGATTTAGATGAAACGAAAGACCTAATTTGGAAAGAAACTATTACTTCTTTCACCGCGGATGAAGGGTCTCGGAGTACTTATTTAAAATCATGTAGTGAAACTACAATGAATTTTTGACATGATCTTTACAAGACTTTTGTCGAGGACTTCCTATCACAAGAAAGTATGTGAAAACGGCCTCAAAAAGTAAATCACAACTACACTAATATAGAAAAAGATGATTGGGTGAAATTTATTCAGTATAAAACATCCTTACAATTCCAACAACTTTTGGATCGTGGAAGCGAATACACATCAAGAGTAGGTCGAGATAGATATAGAAAGCTTTGCCAAAAATTGGTATTTATTAAGTTTTGTTTCTAGTAAATCGTCATAAATCTTTTTTTAATTATTCATGTATACTAACGATGATAAATTACAGTTTAAGGAGAAGGAGAAATGGAAAAAAAGAGATGGGTTGTGGCTAGAATCATGGATGAACAAAGATGGAGAGTTTAAGGATCCATCATATCGACAAGTTGACGAATTGATAGTAAGTTTACTAATTAATAATAAATTCTTCATCATCAGATTCACTTATAACACTTTTATTTATAATGTCTGTATTTAATTCTTCCGTAGGTGGAGTACAACACACAAGAAACTCAAGACAGGTTTGAATCTATTGGCACTAATGATGTATTGACCCATACATTATCTAAATCCGAATACCCAGGACGTACCCGTGGTCAATCAAAGTTGGTAAAGCAGTTTCAATACTTCAACCTAAAGCGAAGTTCGAAAGTTGATAATATAGTATTGTCAATGAGATGTGAGATTGAAGAATGAAAGGAGATGGTGTGTGGTCTATGTGCAAAGAAAGATGTGGTGTCGTCGGTTGACCAGGAGAATATACCAACTGTTGACCAACACAATAGCTTTAAGGTTAGTTGCACTCTCCATGATAGACAACCTGGAGTGTCTGATCTGCCAACCATGCCAGTCGATAGTCTGGAGTGTAAGCTCTATATTTCCCACCGATACAGTCCATGGGATACCACTAGGTGAAGGGAACGTGCGAGTATCAATCATTGTGCCAAAATCAAAAAAAGCAGCACTACCTACTTCGATAGATGAGGCAACAACTGTGGATGAGGCAGTTAATGGGTTTGTCGGTTGGCCAAAAATATTAATTAAGCTTGACATGAGTATGAACAAGGTGAGTCGAGGGCCTAGTCACGTTCCTGACCAAACAGCTAAGGGAAACAAATGCCTAAAAAAGATAGGGAAAAAACCAATCAACTCTCGAACTGAGGTACAACAAGATGTGGAACAACAAAGACCTTCGTTTGACTTTAATAAAATAAATATGGAGTTGAGGTCTTTGGCTTATTATGCACTTAGTTCCATGCATGAAGGTAATGAAATAGAGGTCCCGATACCATACACAATCAATGGTACTAACATACCTGCATTTCTTAACTTTGATGATATTTATGAGTTCATTACTTTTCAAGAAATCAGTGCAAATTGTACAATAGTAAACCTTAGGTATTTCATTCTATCTCTAAACTTTATTCATTTTATCTGGAAAATCTTACATATGTTGTCCAGTATAATAATTTTGATATTCTTATACAGATATTTGGTGGAACTATGTGTCACTAACGGGCGAGCTAAAAAGTTTGTGTTTGTGTCTCCATCCCTGATCTCACATTAAAACAGATACTCTAGATACTGGCCTTAGAGAGTGAGCTGATGCTCTTGTCACCTTTGCGTATTGCACCAAAATGGTGACTTTATCTTGTGCCATATAATAAAGGGAGACATTGGGTTTTGGAAGTTATTGACCCATGGGAGGACCTAGTCCTTTATTTTGATCCTCTTCGGGATAAGAAACGAGATAATTTTACTAATATAATGAATATGTAAGAAAATTTTCATTTGCTAAATTTTGATTTAATCTTAATGGTATTCATCTTAATTATTTTGAATTTTTCAAACTTGCTAGGGCCCTAATGGATTGGAAGCTTGTAGCCGGAGAAGGGATTAAAAAGAGACGAGACTATAAAACAAAAACCTTGGATTGTCCTTGTCCACGCCAAGATGGTAGTGTTGAATGTTCTTTTTTTGTTTTAGGTTTTATGAGGGACATAGTCTCCAACGCTAATTGATTAGACTTACTTCAAAGCAAAGCATTTTATACCAATGATGATATGGATTCGATTAGGGAAGAATGATCTAAATTTGTAATGCAATTCATTAAATATGATATGTAAACTTGTAATATAGTGGATGGTATTTTTATATTGATACAATGTAGCTATTATTTTGTCAATCATATTCTGGGCCGTGTATTGGATAACACACATGTTAGGACGCCCGTGGGAAATCACCAAAAACTACGAGTTTTTTTTTAATTCATGTTGAAGTTTACACGATGGTTTTTTATCAAAACCGTCATGTAAAGTGTAGTTTACATGACAGTTTTTACCAAAACCGTCATGTAATGTGGAGTTTACACGACGGTTTTAGTAAAAAAATGTCGTGTAAACTCCACATTACACAATGCTAAATGATCCTACACTTCACACAATGTTTTTTATCAAACCATCATATAACCCTACTTTACACGATGGTTTTGATGAAAAACCGTGGTGTAAAGTCCTCACATTAGCAAGTCTTACAGCCTTATTTCTCTATTCGATGATAGTGTTAACCGTCGTAGGATATCATCTAACCACAACAGTTTATTAACCGTCGTGGTATCTTAAACTTTTTCACAATGGTGAATTACACGACGGTTATTTAACCGTCGTATTAACTTTAGACGACGGTTAATAACTGTCATCAAATCAACAATTTTTACTAATGATTTAGATTTTTTTTTTTTTTTACATTATTACTAACTAAAATATGTATATATATGTTCCTTGTTCAACACACTTACACCTCTTTATTATTATTATTTTTTTTCTCCTTTTGGTACATCCACGACGACATCTATGCCATAGTTCACTTTCTATGTACAATAGCTTCACATTAATTACGCTCCACTATACATTGTTTACTTCATAAACCCTCTTTTATTTTTATTTTTTTTCTTTGCTGACACCTAAAAATCGACGTAAATTTACTAATCCACCTTTCATTCTATTATAATATATTTTCCATGCCTCGTTGTGAGCCTGCTTTTTCTAACTTGTTTACTGCCATCCTCTGCCATGTTTTTTCTCCTCCCAACATGTTTGCATCCAAGTCGGTACCGCTTGGCATCCGATACCGCAGGTAAGACCAGCTATATATATATACACATGCACACATATACAAATACATAAAAGTTGTTTAGAGTTTGTCAAGAAAAAGGATATGTATTGGATTTAAAATGCATGGAAGAGAATACAAAGACGCCTTGGCTTAATGGTGAGGCCTTACCCTTGAGCCGGTCATGACACCAGCTGCCGCCCGCCAGGACGCCTCCGTAGAGATCCGAGCTATGATAGAAGGAGGCCGTGCGAGGAGGGTGCTGCTGAGATGACGTGTGCAGGGGCAGAGGGAGGTGGGGACGATTATGCCGATGAATTTTTAAGAAATTTTATTTTAGTCCATAAAATTAAGGACTTTTTACAATTTCCCCTTATACTAAAATTATGCCTCTGAATTTTTAAGAAATTTTATTTTAGCCCCTAAAATTGAGGACTTTTTACAATTTCCCCCTACTTTAAAATATTTTATAAATTTATTCCTTATTTGCCCCTTGAAAATTTTTAATTACTACATTTTAAAAAAATTTCACGCAAACCTAAAATTTCACAAGTATTTTTTATTTTTAAGTACTAACATTATAATTTAGTATCACAAATGAATCAAAATCAATTACACTACTATTTAAACACATAAATTTTTAAATTTTGAACTTTAAAGTTAAGTTAGACTCTAAACAAGCCTAGTCCATTTAGGGGAAAAAAAAAAAAAGAAAGATACAAATCTAAGCATGGCAAAAGATTTTACTTGTTGTAGTTTTGGTTCAAATTTTAAATTTTATCCACACCCCACCGGAAAAATTTTTTGGTTGTACCATTAAGCGTGTGAGGATGTGTCTCCGGGATCTGAGTGTTGGAATAGGAAACCATCAAGATCTGGTCATTTTTTGGCTTTTTGCCTCTCCAGTATTGGGTGGAAAATTAAATATACTTAATGATGCTTAAATTTACGAGTTCTTTTATCCTTATTTTTAAACTAAAATAATATAAGTAAGTGGATAGAAAAGTAATTGTATAATTTTCTTATTTTCTTTTCTTTTCTTTCTTTTAAACAACCTAAAGGAAAATAAAAATTTTTCTAATTTCCTATCTTTTATAAGTTTTCTCTTTGTTTCATTTTCTTTCTTTCTTATCAAACAGTGTGTTACGTTTTGTAGAAAAGTTGGTTCCAAGTTTATAAGACTAATAAAGGGGTTTAGTCTCAAATACCGAAGAAATTGCACCCTGGGGTGGAGAGAGGTAAAGCCAAGCACCATTATGAAAAATAAGGCCGTGACAATATGCTCCCTGGATTTTTGAAAACTTCATGTTTACCCCTCTAAACTTTGAAATTTTCAATTATTTTCTCTAGTTTTTCTCCTCACGAGAAAATGATTTACAGCTTTATCTTATATTTGCTACCCTGAAATTCTTTTAATTACTACTTCTGTTAAATAAAAAATAAATAAATAAATAAATAAATAAACCTTCGATTTCACGCGAAATTATGTTTTTTAAGTGCTCTTATTTAAAATTTAACATCTCAAATAAGTCACTACTATATATAATTAATTTGTATGTTTTTGAACTACTCAAAACTTAAAAATTGAATTAAATTATATTACGAGTTTTGATCATTTAAGGAGAAGAAAATACAAAGATAAAAATAGATAACGACAGTAAAAGATTTTAGTATTGTAGCTTCGATTCAAATTGTTTTACTTAATTTACGACTCCCCTGAAAAACTTTATGGCTTCGCCACCGATTGCACCTGGGAATTTTGAAACACTCATTTCCAAGCCTAGCTATATATTCAATTTTAACGTAAATAGCCGAAACAGAAGCATAAAACAGAAGTGAATAACTACTCTAGTAGTTGATTAAGCATGGTTAAATTATAAATCTTCAAAGCATGAAACAAATACAAACGACACAACATTTATTTTTTTGTTAAAACTTTGCCAATTAGTTTTCGAACAGGCCTGCATAATCTGCGGGTCCATTTGACTGAAAATATTAGGCTAAAATTCTCTTATTTCATCTGGGATTACGACCCATATCTCTGCACAATTGGTCATTGTACCATATATATGAACACTGCTATTACATGATCCGACAACATATTTCTCACTATATCTTCAAACTGTTGTTTTCCCACATCGTCACATTATTTTCCATCTCTCTGATGCAAGGGCAGTTGAAAGTTCCCGCTGGGAAAATGCATAAGCCACTGACATCTGATTTCAGTGGCAAACAGATTGGAGGGACTGTCCACGTACCTGATCACCGCGAGTTGTGGGATTCGTGGAGGAATTATCAGCCTGCATTAGATGATCAGAGAGAAAATTTATAATTTAGAAGATAAATTGTTAGAAGAATAATTGGTGAATGTGTACTAGAGCTTAATTGATAAACACCTTTAAAGAGAAACCGTTGAGGATGGTGATCCAACGATGTGCTTTTGGAAGATTAGAGGCTTGAACATGTTTTTAAGATTTAAGTCACCTCTGTACCCGGTGGCAAAAATCACGATATCGGTTTCCAATGGTTGAGTTTCTCCCTCAATGATCAATCCTTCTCTACAGAAGCTAAAAGTTTGTGATTTATTAATAACAATACCTCCTTCTTCTACTTTTTCGTAGAAGTTCTCAGGAAGCACCCCAAACTGGCATGAGGAAATGTCTTGATGAAAGCTGTTCTTCGGCACCATATCGTACTTTTTCTATGCGAGTTTCCATCTAATATAGCTTTGAGCAAATTTTGAAATTGCCCATCTCTGAGAATACGATAATCCAACATTGGAACTAAGTATAATATTTGTTATTGCTTGTGCATGAATTCAATATGAAGAGTAAGATATTAAGTTACCAATGGTGAAAAGCAAAGTGGCCAAAATGCTGAGAAGGAATGATTCACCGGGCTTATGGACCAAAAGCTCGGAGAAGCGATTGAAGCACAAGCGATCTATCCTCACTCCCCACAGATATCCACTTGGGAGCAGCCAATGAGCAGTCCTATGAATCATCCTGCGGGGATATTTCACTCCTGTTTAAAAAAGAAGTCAAAAAAAGGTTTAGGCAAAAGAGAGATAGATCTGAATTCTTACAAGTTTTATTTGTGTTCCGTTTTGATGATATCAGACGTATTGGATGGAATAAGTATGTTATTTGTCAATACAAGTTTCTTTCCATTCGCATTATTAGCACATTCTGCGGTTATATCAACAGCCGATTTCGGCGAATCGATGACTGTTATCCTCTTTTCTCTTACCAATTCAGCGGCCTTGTCGTTGTCCATAGCTGAGTTGTCCATGGAATGCATCACCTTACAATGAACACGTCCGGCCCTCGATTTGGAGGAAACTCTGGGATGTTTGGAACGCCGCTAAATCTCCCAATGCAGAGGATCACAAACTCAGCAAGGTGGACCTAATTAAACAATGAAATGGTCAAACCGTAGAGTTGAAATATTTTAAGAAAAACCCAACTCTCAAAGGAAAAAAAAAAAAAGGAATTTCTCACCTCTCTTGTGAAAGTCTAGGTGTTTTGAACAAGAATATTCCATTTCCCCTTAGACTGAAATGGCTAGCCCGTTCCGCCCCACAAGTCCCACACCTCCATTTGTCCATAGGACTCTCCAACATGGTCCAAGCTAATGACTTTGGAGTTGAACTTTATGTAAGGAAAGAGGCCAAAGTGCTAAGCATAAGACTCATGAATATACTCCAAAACCTGGTTGTGACTAGAAAAAAATTCTGTCACTGATGACGGCCATGGGAAATCTTCGAATCGGTAACTTTCTCTGAAATTTTGGAGCTTTGTGGACTGTATAGTATGATTCCAAACTCCTCCTTGCATAAATTAAAAGTTTAAGCGACAAGTTGCCAAAGTTATTTAGGAAAACTTTTTAAGGTAATTTTATCGTAAAAATGCTTCATATAAAAATTCATCATATTAAATATGAATATATGATATTGACCATTAATATTTTATTTATAGAAAACAAAATTTAAGATAAATTTTGTAGCGAATTTGCTTCATAAATATATTATTTATCATACATGTGTTATTTATCATTACTTAAAAAATCTTCTGCTACTTATTTTTATTACTAAGTTTTCTACCTATTTCTCTCCTTGTCCTTTCTTTTATTTTTATATTTTTTTTATTTTTTATTTTTGGTCCGCTTTATTGATTGAAGTAAGTACATTCCTTGTTTATTGATTTAAAAAAAAAAAATTTAATGACTTCTGGAATTCACACGGTTTTTAACTTTATAATTACTTTTTTTCTTTATTCTTTTGGGTTTTGGCTTCCCTACATAGCATATTTTATATGCAGTATTGTAATCTATAGCAGTTTTTTGAAAATATAATAAGTCACAGCATATTTTTATTATCCTTTTCAAAATTAATTATTGTTTTCTAATTTTACCCTTTTGTTTAAGGCTTTGTTTGGTTGGTAAGTTCAAACTTACCATTTCAAAATTTTTTTTATTTTTTTCTCAAAAAGTTTTTGTCTTTTTTCCAAAAAATTTTTTATCTTTTCTAAAAATTCAAAAAAATTTACTATTGAAACTTAAAAATTTCAACTCAAACTCATACACCAAACGGACCCTAAATCTAGATTTCTCTCCCCCACATACTATCATTCTCTCTCCATCTTTCTCTCTCCTCACTATCATTCTCTCTTCTCTTTCCTCTCTCATTAAACCACGCCATTGCGAATTGCCATCGGGAGAGCACGTCACTATGCCGTCATCATTTTGTCACGCACTTTCACAATTCGGTGGTTGTCGATTCGCTGTCGTTTAGTCGTGCACGGTGGTGGAATCTGCAGTCTCTTTTTTCTCTCTCCGTTGCCTGCGATGTTTGAGATCCGGCTCGAGCTATGAAGATCAGCTCCGTTGAGGTCGTTGTTTTCGAGCTGCAGATCGTTGTTGGATTTCCCCCCCCCCCCCCCCCCCTTTTGCAGGTACTTCTTCGAGGTTGTTGGTTGCTCCTCCCGTGGGTGTGTGCTCTATTAGTCGGTCTTGCTCTGTTGGTGGTGATCGTGGGCTGGTGGGATTTGGGTATTTAGGTTAGGGTTTGGTAATTTGGGGCTGATCTGGGATTTTTCGGGTTTTGAAATAATTAATTGCATGGATTTTTGTAAATATAAGATGTTTGTTTTTTATTTGGAACATATAATTTTGGTATTTCTAAATTTGTGAATAATTTGATGAAAATATCAGATTTAAAAAACAAGTTAACTATTTAATAGTAAATATTAGATTTACATAAAGAATTAACATATTTGTCATGAAAATCAAAAAATGGATAGCAAAGTAAATATTGTATTGAAGGGCTAAATATGTGGATTTACCTAATAGATCACGCTAAGTTAATATTAATTTTACCTAGTTGTAAATGAATTTGTAATTGTTTATATGGAAATATGAGTTTGACTTTGGAAATATTGATATTTACGAAATAGTCTAAAGATATATGGATAAATAATTAGATTTACAAATTTTTATCTATCTTACTTATTTAACTTAGTAAATCTATTTCATGTTACTCGGTAAATCCCTTTGTTTACCCGAAAATATTGGATTTACTGTTTTTAAATCAAGTAAATATCACTAATTACTAGTAAAAAATTACGTTTACTGCCTTTAATTACATGATTTACGGGTACATAATTGACTTTACTGATTTTTAATTATCTTATTTTGTAAATCCATTTTATTTTACTCAGTAAATCCATTTATTTACCCAAAAACATTTAGATTTATTGAGTTCAATAAAATGAATTATCAAGTAAATATTGGATTTGCTATTTTCAAATCAAGTATACATCATTATTTACTAGTAAATATTATGTTTATTGCCTTTTATTATAAGATTTATGGGTCAGTAAATCCATTTATTTATCCGTACATATTTGAATTTACTGAGTTAAATAAAATGAATTATCAAGTAAATATTGGATTTATTATTTTCAAATCAAATATACATCACTATTTACTAGTAAATAATATGTTTATTGCCTTTTATTATAAGATTTATGGGTAAATTATTTGGTTTACTAATTTTTATCTTACTTTGTAAATTGATTTTATTCTACTCGGTAAATCCATTTATTTACCCATAAATATTTAGATTTACTGAGTTAAATATAAAATAAATTTACCAAAGTAAATATTGGATTTACTATTTTCAAATCAAGTAAAAATTACTATTTACTGCTAAATATTGGGATTTACTGTGTAAATATTAGTATCTAATTTATTTACCAAATTCTATAAAGAGTTATTAACAATTTTTATGACAAAAACTATTTTTAATTCCATTTTTATAACAACTTTCTTTTTTGTTCAAAAAAAATGCTAAAATTTTGAAAAATTGAAAAATTATACCCCTGATTCGCATAATTGCAAAACCAAACCACGTTCTTTACTATCTCGTCATCATCGAAGAAGCAGTTTGTCATACGAGATCTGGGCGATGCCGTTTTCTGGGCGTCGTCGAAGTTGGGCTACGTGAAATCACAAGACGGTGGCGAGAGGAGAAAACGCGAAGATGGGGCCGCGATGAGAAATTCCATGATGCGAGGATGCTTGTCGAAGTTCTTGTGCAGATCTCGGTCCGTCGCTAGAGAAGATCGAGAGGGAAACTGAGAGGAGAAAGCTAGATAGGATCCACAGGAGATCGAGTCACGGACGATCTGACGGAGATCACGAAGCTTCCAGCCGAGAACGCGAAGCTTTTGGTGACGGAGCTGAGCCGTCATCGATGATAGCGAGAACGAAGAAACGATGCCGGCTTTTGCGACGGCGGATTCCGGTCGACAATGACGTGTATTGTCGGCGACGGTCTGCAGGCGTAGAGAGCAGAAGAGGTTGGTTGATTTAGCTAATTATGTATTTGAGTTTTCATATTTCTATATTAAGCTAATTATGTATTTAGTTATAATATTTTCATTCTTACTATTATTTTAAAATCATGTAATCCAATATGCTATATCACTCATTCCCCCTTTTATTTCCCTCTCCTACTCTCATTCCCTTAGTTTAAAAAAAAAAATAAAAATGAATGGTCTAATTTATCAATATTGTCGTGATACGTACGTTTATAATTCTCTCTTCTTTTTGGTTTTCAACTATTTCAAATTATTTGTTTTTAAGTTTTGCTTTGCTAATATTGTGATGTAATTTACAACTTTTTTTTACTAAAGCTTGGGTGGTTATTCTCAAGATTAACTTCTCTACATCAAGGTATGTAAATTTAACTATCTATTGACTGCTTATTTTTAGGAGATTAGATTTTACATATATACATATATTTATGTATCTTTAGAAATGTGTATTTAATTTTAGTTTTTGATTCCATGTTGAACAGCTATGAAGAGGTATTAAAATTAGAGACACTGTTCGCTATAGAAAAAAGGGTTAAATTTCACTTTTAGCACCTGTGGGGAAAAGATTATTAAAATCAGTACCACTTTTTCATCCATTCATTTCTAGCACCGACACGTCACCAAAACCTATGATATGTGGGGCCTTACTGCACTAAATGTATGTCAAATTACCGGTTTATCCTCATCTCCCTCGCATGGCCCCAAAATAATGTGCCAAACTAGCATGTACAGTATTTTAGAGAGAGAAAATGAAATCTAGAGAGAGAAACAGTTGCAATCGGCCGGAACCGTTCGGAAACCGTCTGAAACCACCACGAAAGGCATCTATAAACAGCTTCGTGATATAGAAGGCCACCTACTTAGAATAGTTTAAAAAACCGACGCCAGAGATCGAGAGAATGGTGGCCGATGAATGGTTTAGGGGAAATCGAAGTTAACGAATCAAAGAAGTCGAAAGTTAAAAAAATGGCTTTTTCGTTTCAAAGTTTAAAAAGTTTGCGTTTAACGCTTTGTTTGCAAAGGGGAAAAAATTTTCATTATTTTGAATTTGTTTAACAGTTGGTCTTCTTACAGGATCGGTCATTATCATAATGACCGCCTGGTAATTTTCGTTGTGACCCCTGTAACTGTTAAATTTTAGCTTATAATTTTGGTCACAACGATATTGACCAGGTGGTCATTATAAAAATGACCAGTTTTTCGTCAGACATCCTTCTACAAGATCGGTCATTTTCATAATGACCCCATGGTCATTATCGTTGTGACCCTTGTAAATGGTCAATACCGTGACGTATTGGTCAAAGTGTTAGAATATCGGTCATAACGGTTATGACCAGACGGTCATAATCGTTATGACCTCTGTGTTAGCCCAGCGGTCATAACGGTTATGACCAGACGGTCATAACCGTTATGACTGCTGTGTCACACTATCGGTCATAACGGTTATGACCGACTGGTCAAAACCGTTATGACCGCTGGTGTAACGCAGCGGTCATAACGGTTATGACCAGACGGTCATAACGGTTATGACCAGACGGTCATAACCGTTATGACCTCTGTGTTACACCAGTAGTCATAACGGTTATGACCACCCGGTCATAACCGTTATGACTTTTGTGTTACACCACCGGTCATAACGGTTATGACCGTCTAGTCATAACCGTTATGACCGCTGTGTTACACTATCGGTCATAACGGTTATGACCGTCTGGTCATTATCGTTATGACCTCTGGTCATTGGTCAATACGGTGACGTATTGGTCAAACCTTAGGCACAAAGAGGTCACAACGAAAATTACCAGGCGGTCATTATGAAGTTGACCGTTTCGTAATATGCATTTAAAATGATAGAAATACCAAGAGTCATTTAAATGTCGAATTACAGATTTACCCTCATCTCTCACCCGCCCAAAAGGCATTCTCCCTCGAATAAGCGCACAAAAATTTCCAACCAGCATCTACAGTGTTTTAGAGAGAGAAACTCCGATTCTAGAGAGAGAAAGCTTTGCAACCGCTCAGAAACCGCTCGGAAACCGTCTTAAACCACCACGAGAGCCGTTTATATACTTGTTGGAAGTCTTCTAACGTCGAAAAATCTTAAGAAAATACCCATGTCGACGGCAACAAAAATGTCAGAGAAAAACACTACTCCCGAAAATCGCCGAAGGATATGCAGGGGGAGGTCGAATTAAAAGACTCACAGAAGCTCATGGGTGAACTAGCCGATACTATATCCGACTCAGAAAAGGTAATGAAAATGATTTTTGTTTTTATGTTGAAAAATATTTTCATTGTTATTATATATAAGTGTCATATAATAAAAGATAGGAAGCTGGATCGCTTAAAAAGTTATTTTGGTCTTTGTGTTTAAAAAGTTTACACTTTTAATATTTTCTACTAAGAATATGCAGTATTTATTGATTTTGTGAAAACAAAGTTTCCATTTTTATATGTGTTTTTTATGATATTCCACTTTCCAATTGATTTGCTGAAAAATGTTATCATAATGTACAGAAAGTTAGAATTTTTATCTGTTTCTGTACCATAAAACATCCGTTAACTCAAGTTCGTGTTTTGGTTTATAATTTATATTAGGGTTTTCGTCGATGTTTGTGTTTAAGTGTAGATGATATCGGCTACTTGAAACAAAATGGAATGGTAATTTTCGTGATGACTCTCTGGTCATAATAATTATTACTCAGTTTCAGTTTTTTGTTATGTCCGGTAGTCATTTTCATTATGACTTGTTGGTCATAATAATGATTACTATGAGTTTTCACTTATTTTAGGATGGTCATTTTCATTATGACTTGGTCATAATAATAATTACTTAGTGTTTTTCCCGATGGTCATTTTCATTATGGCTTGTTGGTCACAAAAATTACCAGGTTTTTTGTTTGTTCCGGACTGTCATTTTCATAATGACTTGGTCATTTTAGGCCGACCATTTTTGTTGAATTGATGGTGATTAATTTTTTATTTTTCATATTACTATTATTTTATGCCTGGTAATTTTTATTATTACTTCACTTAAGTATACTTACTCTTTTATGTTACGATTAAAATTACCGCAGGTTCAATATAATCGACGGGTACCGGATTCTGCAATTACCAGGGCAAAAATAAACACTTTTATTAACATTCCAGAGAGTTGTGCGAATTTGAGCAAGTGGTTGACTCCCCAACAGTACGAGGCCGTCATCCAGCAGCGATGCATTAAACAGTTTCTAAGATTAAGCACTCTTGGTTGGGCTGGGCAGGTCTTCCACAACATTGTTATGAGATTGACGGATCACTCAGCAATGGGTGAAGCTCTTTGGTTTGAGATCGGTGACGAACTTGGCAAATTTTCCATCAACGAATTCTGCCTCATTACCGGCATGAAATGTGTAGGGTCTACCCATCTCCCAGTGGTCGAAAGCCGATTGATAACAAGATATTTTCCGACCTTGAGAGGCGTGTCGAGAGAAAATTTAGGGCTGCAGCTGTCCAATGCCAATTTTGACAACGACGACGACGCTGTGAAGCTTAGTCTGCTATACTTGATTTTCTGCATTCCCTTATCCAATGCAAACTCCGTTAAGATAGACCCTAAGTTTTTTGCCCTGGCCGATAACATTGCTTATTTCAATGATTTTCCTTGGGGCGTTCTCTCATGGGAGGCAACCCGGTCTACAATCTGTAAAGCAGTTGAGAACAGGCTGTCTACGAATAGAAGAGCTTTAAAAAGGCCGAACAAAGTGCATTATAGTGTTTCGGGCTTTCCTCATGCCTTACTTGTCTGGGCCTATGAGACCCTCCCATCGATGGCATTGAAATTCTGCAAAAAGTACGATCATGCCTTTCCGCGTATGCTGTCGTGGACCACCCCAGACAATGTCAAGTTCGATGATGTTATATATGCTTTTACCGCGGTTGGCGAAACTCAGGTATTATTGTATAGGATGTCTTCCATATATATATTTATATTATGTTTGCAGTGTCAATTACAACTTTTTGTTCAATTTAACATTTTCACAAGCCTGTTATCATAACAATGGTTATACTAGCATATTGATACAATCCGTATCCCGTACTTATTTTTTTTAATGGAATCAAATGTGTTCAGACTAAGGGTTTTGTCATGATGCCAACTGAAGATGAGTTGAATGACCCATGGGCCGCGCGACTATATTTGAAGAACCCAAGTGTTGTGCCTAACTTACCTCCCAAGACTTCTGCACCCCGGCCGAGCTCCGATGCAAACTCAGGGTGGAGGGAGTTTCAAAAAGAGATCCGAGGAGAGGTTGTCTCCATTAAAGAAAAGTTGGTGGCTCTTGAAAAGGGCCAGACGAAGGCTAACAAACTCATGCGAACTGTAATGAAAATGGTGGCCGTCAACATTTCTGAGAAGGGACAGGGGAAGGCACACACCAAGTCCTATGTCAGCATCCGCCAGAAGCCTCAGGTTCACAAGGCTGAGTATCATGAGTTGAAAACTACCTCACCTCACATCGGCACCTGCTCGCAAGATGATGTGATATTCGACTCGCAAGATGATGTGATATTCGACTCTGACATCGTAGCTGATGCTGATATGGGTGTTCAAGCAGCCATGGAGTTCTTAACTGCCGATAAGGTGATTGTTGCTGGGGAAGACGTCAAGGCTGATAAGAATAAGGTAATCATTTAGGTGTTAGTCGAGTATTGCATTAAATGTATATGATCATAACTGTATTCCACAAATAGAACTTTGTATTTATTATGCCATGTTGTGAAACCACACAGGAAAGTATTAAATATAATTTACCAGCAACCGATCTAGAAGCGAAGGAAAAATCAGATCAATTAGTTGGAATAAAGGAGGAGATCATTCCTGACCCGGAGATATATGGTAAAGAAAAAAACATAGGGATGGCTGTCGTGAAGCTTGAAGAGCCAGACGACGATGAGAGCATCGGTGACGTGGTTGTTACGAATATCTGTAACTTAGTTATATAGTCATTATGGTCATTGTACAATGTTAACTCGTTTCACATATGTCACTTATAGATCCATAAGAAGAAGAGGGCCAGACTATCAAGGATTGGCCAGCGGCCCTCCGGATCAGTCACTCATGTTGCCTCGCCCTCGAAGCCTCCTAGTAAGCTGCTTACTCCCCTCCCTCCGGGTCTCGCAGATGAACCTCCGAAAGAGACGCTAGAGGAGTTCAGGGAGTGGTTCCCAAAAGGATTATTGAAGAGGACTCCTGCAGGGTAATTTTTTTTATATACTACAGTTTATGTTCGATTTGAAATTTACAATATATTAACATCGTCATCACCAATTAACCAGATGGTACATTATGTTTAGTAAACGGCCTCCCCGATACATGCAAAGCATGATATGTTCGACAAACCACATGACCTCGGATGCATGCTTGTGGAAAAAAAAAGTTGGTATTATGAGTTAGCTACATCCCCTGTCTGGCTATGGGATGAAGTAAGTACCGTTCTTCAATTTTTTATACTCCATGTTCTATTAATTTTGTAAATGCTAAGGTCAAGACGGTACATTGTTTGTTATCCTGTAAGTGTTTCCAATATATTTGCATCTTTCTTGCTTGTGCAGCACATTGACGTTGCATTCTACTACCTGAGGAAGAAGATCAGGCAGTACCCTGAACTGGAACAACGAAAGGTGACAACGGTAGACACGTTTTTTTCTGCAAAAGTTCGTTCGTTGTGGACCGTCTACCAGGCAGAACCCGATAAGTTCGATTGGGCCTGCTGTGATTCTGTGTTCAGGATAATGCTTGGCGTTCGTGTCCAGAGTGGGGCCTCGTGGTTTGACGTTAACACGGTGCTAATGCCAATTCACTTTAGCGATCTGAAACACTGGGCATTAGTAAAGCTCGACCTAACAAACTGGACCATTGATGTATACGACTCTCTTCAGCATGAAGGACGTCATAACTCCAAGGTCCGCGCAGGAGTGGAAGGTCTGTCAAAGTTCATTCCATTTCTAGCTGAAAAAAACAATTTGTTCGAGTTCAAACCACGAGTTCCTCCAGGAAATTACCCAATACCAGTCACCATAATGAAAGATATCCCTCAACAAGCCAATGGGTTAGTACAACCATTGCATATGATTTCTTAAAATGAACTGTGTAGAGTGTGTTGCTTATTTAATAAATTTTTTTTCCATCTTTCGTGCAACAGGGGTGACTGTGGAATGTTTACAATCAAATATATTGAATGCTTGATAGAAGGCAGGGATGCCAGTTATTGGGTAATTGCTGCACGCATGCAAATCTTCAGGGAGTATTTTGCCTGTTACATGTGGTCCCATGCCAAAAATAAGCTCGCGAAAACTTATAAAAGTGATTCTGATGAGGAGGATGACGTTTAACATTTTGACTAACCATGGCAATCTTGTTATCTAACTTAAGCAGACTGTAAATAGTGCCATTATTTAATTCTTGGTAAACCCCATTGATTTTTTTTGTACATGGTTTATTGTTGTACAATTGTAAGTTTAACATTTCACATTAATCGTATTGGACGAGCTCATAATTGTAATGACCAGATGGGAATAAAATGATTCATTTGAAATGGAATGTATCTTCGTACATGATAATCCGCAAAATGTTAGCTTATAGCAATAAAAAGCTCTCTTTGCTTCAATACTAATACTATCGGTCATAACCGTTATGACCGCTGGTGTAACACAGAGGTCATAACAGTTATGACCGCCTGGTCATAACGGTTTTGACCGCTCGTGTAACACAAAGGTCATAACGATTATGACCGGGTGGTCATAACTGTTATGACGTCTGTGTTACACCAGCTGTCATAACGATTATGACCGATCTTGTATAACCAGAGGTCATAAAGGTTATGACCGCCTGGTCAATTTCGTTATGACATATCTGTTACACTATTGGTCATAACGGTTATGACCGTCTCGTCATAACTGTTATGACCTCTGTATCTGGCCCAGAGGTCATAACCGTTTTGACCACCCGGTCATAGCTGTTATGACCTCTGGTTATACAAGATCGGTCATAACAGTTATGACCAGACGGTCATGATCGTTATGACCGCTGTTACACGCCAATGGTCATAACGGTTATGACCACCCGGTCATAACCGTTATGACCCTTGTCTTTACGCCAAAGGTCATAACGGTTATGACCACCTGGTCATAACCGTTATGCCCATACTTACACGCCAATGGTCATAACGATTATGACCGTGTAGTCATAACAATTATGACCTGCCTCACACGCCAATGGTCATAACGGTTATGACCACTCGGTCATAACTGTTATGACCATACTTACACGCCAATAGTTATGCCACGTCATTGTCACTTTTTATGGGGATGTAATAAAATAGTATATATATTATACACTCAGGCCCTAATCTGATGCTTTGCCCACTTTCCCGCCCATCTCAGTGTCCTAAATTTTGATCTTCCCTGCCCATCTCAGTACCCTAACTTTTGATATTTCCCGGCCATCTCGGTACCCACTTACCCACTTGTCCACTTTCTTCATTTCGACGTTTTTCTCTCAATGAAGCATCACGATTCCTCTCTGTACCGTTGCCCTCCGTTAAAACTGACCCATACGGTGTGTTAGACACGTTTCCGGCCGAAGCAGCCAGATCTGCTTCTACTTCATTTGAATAGAGATCTTCACCCTTTCAATCAGCCAACCTGAGGTAATGGTGCTTGTTATTTGGTTTTTTTTGCTTTTATTTCGTTCCTTTGTCACGCAAGTCATCGGATAACTTGATGCTGTTCCATTCAGGAATGGATGCGGTCTGTGTTTTCGTCAAGTATAATGGTCAATGGGACGACACATTGAGATATGTTGGTGGCGAAATGAAAGGAATATTGGTGCCCGAGAACTCAACATCTGTTGGTCTTCTTGAGTTGGTGAAAAGTGTGATTGGAATTAGGGGCCAAGACAAGAATTATGTCATGAGATACGGTGTTGAACCTGGATTGCCTCTTGTGAGGATACAGTGTGATGCTGACGTTAAATTTTACATACAACTTATGAAGAAGGATGTTCATGTGCTTAGCAAATTTGCACTTACCATCGATGTATTGGATGAGTTTGCGGCGGACGCCATGCCCCCAGAGGTAGGGGCAAGCAACCACATAGACGTTCAACGTTCTAGGGAGGGGGGACAGAGTGATGAAGCCATGCAACATGTAAACGACAGTTATATGGTCATCCCTCCTCCTCCTCATATCCCTTCCTCTCCTCCTCCTCCGCCTCATATCCCTTCTCCTACAGTAGTTCTGGATTTGCACAGTGAATATGGAATTGAGAAGCAACATCAAGTATTGAAAAATGACTTCTGCACGGCCCCTGATGATTTTAATTCCGGGAAATTGAACGTTGCGGATGATGCTCATCGTTCAAACGAGAAGAGTTTGGCAGCAAGCATTGGCGGCCCTTCCATTGCCAATAATACTACATCTCAGTATGACAAAGTATCAAGTAGTGACAGTGTATCCGACGGAGTCGTTGTTGCTGATTATACACCTGTCACACTGCGCAAAAACTCTATTTTTTAGAACAAAAAATTACTGCAATACCATCTTCATCATGATGCTGTGAGTAAACACTACCAATTCAAGGTGAAGAGGTCGAACTCTACTCTATTACACGTGATATGTATAGATAATGAGGGATGCCCATGGCAATTGCGTGCGACTAGGATGAGAGGTAGTGAACTGTTTGTTGTGAAGAGGTTCGACGACGTCCATACTTGTTCAATTGAAATTGTTCAAGGGCATCATCGTCAAGCGAAGAGTTAGATGATTGGGGAGTGTGTTAAGGCAAAATACTTGGATCCGACCAATACCTTATATAGACCATCTGAAATAATGCGAGACATGCAAGCCGAATTTGGAGTGTCTTTCAACTATTTTAGAGCATGGCGAGGGAAGGAAGCTGCACTGACAAGCTTGAGGGGCGATGATACTGAGTCATACAAAGGTAATTTCCCTTATCCGATTATATGTTCGTGACTGGCCTTATAACTATTATATTGATACATGGTATTGATAATTTAATAATTACAGTTTTACCAGCGTGGGCTGAAATGGTTAAGCAGAAAAATCCTGGATCCGACATTCACATTGAGACGGACTCAGCAAATTGTTTCAAATACTTGTACATGTGCTTAGCTGCTTCGAAGCATGGTTGGCCTTATTGTCGTCCAGTAATTGTGGTTGATGGATCAGCACTAAAGGCCAGGTTTGGAGGAATGTTGCTTGCAGCCTGCGGACAAAACGCAAATGGCTCCATATTTCCCCTTGCATTTGGTATCGTTCCGTCGGAGAGCAATGAATCGTGGAAATGGTTTTTCGAGAAACTAAGGGATTCAATCGGCACGCGAGAGTCTCTTGCTATTGTGGCCGATAGGCATAAGGGTATCGAATATGCAGCCAACCTTGTGTATCCAGATGCTGCATTCGGGATATGCGTCCAACACTTGGCTGTAAACTTGAAGACTAGGTACAAAGATTTCAAAGGCCCTTTGAAGACCTATTTTGACGGTGCCTCAAGATCGTATCTTTTAAGTGAGTACCATCGTCATATGGAATCCATCCGTGGTCGTAACCCCGACATGCATCGTTACCTTCTTCAGGCCGATCCTACAAAGTGATCGCAAGCATACTTCAACGGTCGAAGGTATGCAATCATGACAACCAACATTGCAGAGTCATTAAACAATGTGGATCGGAAAGTCAGGTTAATGCCAGTTGGATTCTTGGTGGAATGGCTTAAGGGACTACTAAAAAGATGGTTTGTCGAGAGACGTGAGGAGGCCATTAAAACAACATCTAAACTGGCCCCAAAGGCAGATAAATTGATTCGCACAAACTTCTCTTCAAGCCTAACAGTAACGGTTTGTGATGACGACCACATTGTTAAATTTTATTTTCGCTTCGCCTTAATGCGATCGCTTAAACTAATGTCTTAAAATTCCCTTTGTTACAGACTCGGCCAGCTGATCAGTTTGAGTACGCGATCACCAACAATGCTGGCCAAATATGGATTGTCGATATGAGCGAAAGGACATGTACTTGCAGACGATTTCAGGTCGATCAAATTCCTTGCCCTCATGCAATGGCCGTATGTAACCACCGTCAAATTGATCCTTATAATTATTGCTCGAATTACTACACGACCGACTATCTGTATGCTTGCTATGCACACGTAGTCCACCCTATTGGCAGCGCCGAGTGCTGGGACGTATCTGAAGAAGTAAGAGTGCAAATTGTTGATCCTCCCACTACAAAGCGTGGGCCCGGAAGGCCACGGGTTCGTAGGATTCCGTCCCAAGGTGAAGAACATGAGCCTAATCGGTGTGGTAGATGTAATGGTTACGGACACAACCATCAAACATATACCAACTCAGTACCCTTACGAAAACGTCCAACCACAAGGCCAGATACAGAGTTCATAAAACCAAGTTCATAAATGTTATGAATGTGTAGGGTCATTTTACTTTACTTTTTTTCATTGTTGTATAACAATTTAGCACAATTTCTCACACTTCACATTAAACATGACCAAGTTTTTTTTGATAAGTACACAGTGTATTTTATAGTACAATAGATTGCATTTAACACTTCGTTTGCAAAGGGAAAAAAATTTCATTATTTTGTAACGGTCATAACAGTTAGTCTGCTTACAGGATCGGTCATTATCATAATGACCGCCTAGTAATTTTCGTTGTGACCCCTGTAACTGTTAAATTTTAGCATACAATTTGGGTCACAACGATATTGACCAGATGGTCATTATAAAACTGACCAGTTTTTCGTCGGACATCCTTCTACAGGATCGGTCATTTTCATAATGACCCCATGATCATTATCGTTGTGACCTCTGTAAATGGTCAATACGGTGACGTATTGATCAAAGTGTTAGACTATCGGTCATAACGGTTATGACCAGACGGTCATAACCGTTATGACATCTGTGTTAGCCCAGCGGTCATAACAGTTATGACCGTCTGGTCATAACCGTTATGATCGCTGCGTTACACTATTGGTCATAACAGTTATGACCGGGCAGTCATAACTGTTATGACCTCTGTGTTAGCCCAGCGGTCATAACGGTTATGACCGTTTGATCATAACCGTTATGACCGCTGCGTTACACTATCGGTCATAACAGTTATGACCGACTGGTCATAACCGTTCTGACCACTGTGTTAGCCCAGCGGTCATAACAGTTATGACCGTCTGGTCATAACCGTTATGACCGCTGCGTTACATTATTGGTCATAACTATTATGACCGTCCGGTCATAACTGTTATGACCTCTGTGTTAATAGTGAAAACTACAATGTACTTTTTATTGCTATCAGCTAATAATTCACGTCTTATCAGGTCCCAAAATTATTCGATTCATAATTCCTTTTCCTTTTATTCTCAGCTGGTCATTACAATTATGACCTCGACCAATTCGATTAATGTGTAATGTTGTAATGTTCACAAACTTCACCTTTTCAATGTTTCATAAGATTAAGGAAAATTTTGGGTATACTAATCTATGCCACTTTTTCATGGCTCGTCATAAGATGTAGTCCGAACGAATCAGTTAACACTGCTATGACAATTTACAGTAACGGTCATCACAGTGTTCATAGTAACGGTCATCACATTTATGACCACACGGTCATAACTGTTATGACCGTGTACTCCTTTGTAAAAAAAGATGGTGATCTATGCTTGCTATTCACAAATATAGTTTTTTAGTGGGATTTGATGTAGAAACTACATAGTACAGATAGTGACAAATAGTGACAAATATATTCATAACAATTATTACCTCTATCCAAAAATTTATATATTTACAGTTTATAACAATACACCACCTGGTCATAAAACATAGTGGTATATTATGAATTAAAAAATATCCATGTATACAGTATGGTAAAGAATGAATGAAGAATAAAACATTTGTAAAACAAAATCCATATATACAGGATGGTAAAGTTTGAATGAAGAAGAAAAATTTGGTTAGGCAACGTCCATGTCGACATCATCATCACTTTTGTAAGTTTTTTCAATTTTCCGTTTGGCATGGATCCAGAAGTAACATGCTAGCCATTCCCGAAATAGTTGCATGCGTTCAGCAATTACCCAATATCGGACATCCCTCCCTTCTAGCAAGCATTCAGCGTATTTAATGGTAAACACGTCACAGTCACCCCTGTTGTAGAAACAGCAAGTATTTTTTCAATCACTTGATCGTAATAGTCACTATTATCGTATGGAAACATAAATTGGAATGTACTAACCCATTGGATTGTTGAGGGATGTCTGTCATTATGGTGACCGGTATTGGGTAAATTCCAGAAGGGTCCCTTTGTTTGACGGAGAACAAGGATATTCTATCGGCCATCATTGGAATGAACACTGATAAACATTCCACTCCTTCTCTGACCTTTGCATTGTGAGGGCCTTCATGCTGCAGAGAGTCATAGACCTCTATGGTCCAGCTGGTCAGATCAAGCTTCACTAATACCCAATGTTTAAGCTCAGCCAAGTGTACAGGGATTAGCAAAATGTTGACATCAAACCAGGACGACCCACTTTGTATTGTCATACCAAGCATGATCTTGAGTACAGATTCGCAGGAGGCCCAATCGAACTTGTCTGGTGCACCCTGGTGGACACGCCATAATGAACGAATCTTTGAACAAAACCATGTGTCAACCGTTGTCACCTTCCTTTGTTCGATATCGGGGAACTGCCTGATCTTCTTCCTCAAGTAGTAGAATGCAACGTCAATGTGCTACAAGAGGAAAACATTAACAAATGTAATGTAAAATTTGCCAGGATATCAAACAATGTACCCTTTTTGATGTTATAATTTACACACAATACATGATGAAAGGCACAAAATTAAAGTTAGGTACTTACTTCGTCCCATAACCAAACAGGGGAGGTTGCTAATTCATAATACAAGCTTTTTTTATCTACATCCAAGCATCCGAAGTCATGGCGTTCGCCCAATGTATCATGCTTGGCAGCGTATCGGGGAGGCCGTTTGCTAAACATAAAAAGGCGTTTAGGTACCTACACAAGGTTGTAATGTTGACATTGAAGGGACAAGTACTCGTTATAAGTTTAATTACCCTGGAGGAGTCCTCTTCAATACTCCTATCTTGATCCACTCCCTGAACTCCTCTAGTGTTTGTTCAGGAGGCTCATCAGCGAGACCCGGTGGGAGGGCACAAATAAGATTAGTCGGAGCCTTCGACGGAGAACCAAACTCAGTGATACGACTGGACGGCCGTTGGCCAAGCCTTGATAGTCTGGCCCTCTTCTTCTTGGGGATCTACAAATGACATATGTGAAACATTTAATATTAACGACGAAACTTATGAAGAGTAAATTATTAGTTTCAGATATGCGTAACAACCACGGCACTGATGCTATCCTCGTCATGAATTGTAGGATCTTGTTCCGGGATGATTTCTTCACCATCATCCCCATATTTGACGTCCTTCCCCATGGTAACCATGGCCTCCTCGGCCGCAATGGCAACCTCTGACACATTTTTTCCTTTCGCATCTCCCTCAACATGCTCATCATTGCCAATATTTACCTGTGTGGTTTCCGAACATGAATTGCATATATGGAAGAAAAAAATTATCATCTAATTGAATGTATAAAACTGGTATTTAAATTACAGGATTACCTTAATATTCTCGTTCTCGGCAGCTTCATGAGAAACGAGTTCCTTATCGGCAACAAGGAACTCCATTGCTGCCTTCACACCTAAATCCGCAATGGAATTGATGTCAGGGGAGTTAGTCTTCAAGGCTTCCGACTCAGCCCTGTGAGCATTAATCTCCTGGCTGCTGCTGACATGCGGAGCCGTCTGTGGCTGACCCCGTCCCTTCTCGTTCATGTTGGCGGTCAACATTTTTAGAACCCGCCTCAATAGTTTGTTGGAGTGCTTCTGTTCCCTTTTCAGATCCTCTAACTTATTATTCAGTGAGGCCACCTCCGCGCGGATCTCTTTTTGAAACTCCCGCCACTCGGAGTTTGTATCTGTGCTCGGTCGGGGGACAGAAGACTTGGGAGGTGGTAATTGAGGCAGGGCCTTTGGAAGATTCAAAAAGAGGCGCGCAACACATAGGTTCTTTAGCTCCTCTTCGGTTGGAAGCAAGATCGTACACTTATGCTGCACACAAACAAGGATAATATGTTTAGGACATCAAACAACGGATCATTAATGACTGAAAATTAATTGTCATCTCTCGTATAAATCACCAACCAAGCGGTCATAAAAGTTATGACCGTGTGATCATAACTTTTATGACCGTGTGGTAACTGTTATGAGTCTACGGTCATAACTGTTATTACCGTGGGGTCATAACTGTTATGACCCCCATGGTCACAATAGTTATGACTAAGTGGTCATAACTGTTATGACCACTTGGTCATAACAGTTATGACTGTTATGAGTCCACACTGTTATGAGTCCAACGACATAACTGTTATGACCGAGTGGTCATAACTGTTATGATCTGGGGGGCATAACTGTTATGACCACACGGTAATAACAGTTATGTCGTCCAGTAATTATGAAAATGACCACCTATTGTAATTGACACTGCATTCAAAAATGAAAAGAAAATTTATTTCAAATACCTGGGATTCGCCAACCGTCGTAAAAGCAGCCAATACATCATCAAACCGCACAGTGTCCGCGGTGGTCCACGACATCATACGCGGAATGGCCTGCTCGTATTTGGTGGTGAACTTTGAAGCTATGGCTAGGCTGGTCTCATATGCCCATACGAGTAAGGCATGGGGGAACCCCGCAACGCTGTAATGAACCTTGTCAAGATTTTTTTTTTTTGTCGTCTTTTCGACCCCATCCTGTTTTCGACGGTACTGCATATTGCAGCCCGCGTTGCCTCCCATGAGAGCACACCCCAAGGAAAATCATTGAAAGCATCCAAGTTATCCGCCAGGGCAAAAAACTTGGGGTCTATCTTAACAGAGCTTGCATTTGATAAGGGGATGCAAAATACAATGTACAGAAGTCTAAGCTTGACCGCATCGTCGTCGTTGTCAAACTTAGAATTCGACATCTGCAGCTCCAAATTTTCTCTCGAAACACCCCTAACGGTCGAAAAATATCTTGACATTAATCGGCTTTCCACAACGGGGAGATGTGTAGACCCTACACAGTTCAGGCCGGTTATTAGGCAGAAATCGTTGATGGAAAATCTGCCCAATTCTTCACCAAGCTCAAACCATAGAGCGTTACCCATGGCCGAATGAGTTGTCAGGCGCATCACGATGTTGTGAAATACCTGCCCAGCCCAACCTAGAGTATCTAAATGCAGGAACTGTTGAATACATGGCTGAGTCTGCAAGGCCTCGTACTGTCGCGGAGACAACCACCCACGCAGTTTTTTCAATGTCTCCGTTATGTTTACGAAAGTATTTATTTTCGCCCTGGTAATTTGACTGTCCGGTACGAGTCGGACATATTGACCCTGCGTTAATGGTAACAGTAATATAGGTATTAACTGTACGAACACCAAGTAATCATATAAAACCTCCCCACATATTACAATTTGTTTACAAAATTAGTACTAAATAGCCACCGATATCACCAGAAAAGGAATACCTTCATACCATTTCTCCCCAACTATTTATATTTAAACCGTCAAACAAAATTATACAAACAGTTGGTTCATGGTAGAAAATCAGATAAAAATACGAACTTTAAAGATGTTAAGGTGAAATTTTTCAACATCTCTAAAAAACACTAAAATGGCTCAACGAGAACACATATAAAATTAAAACTTTCCAAAAATAATCAATCAAAACTGCACGTTATTTATGAAAAATTTTAAACAGGTGGTTTATGGTATAATATGTCAAAATTTTAACAATGGAAACTGTTTTAACAATATTAAAACGGGAAACTTTTTATTATATAGTCGATAAAAACAGGCCATTCTTGATGAAAAATAGTAAAAATAAATACTTTATAAGCCAAAAAACTAAAACCAAAATCGTTACCTCTTCGGCTTCACGTATCTTAGTCTCATAGGAACTGATCAACTTTTCCGCAGCACTTACAGCCATTTCCCCCTGCTTTATCTTCAAACCATCGTCGGACACCATTCTCTCCATCTCCGGTACCGGTTTTTTGGCACTTGCGTCAGACGATGACGCCGTCGATGGCTTAGACCGAACTCGGGCTGACATCCTCACGATATCAGAGTTTTTCTCAGACATTTTTGTTTGTGTCGAAATGGGTATATTTTCCTGGATTATACGACGTTAACTGACGTCTAAGCAGTTAATACAAGTATTTCGTTGCGGTTTGGGACGGTTATCAAGCGGCTATGGTTCGGTGGCTGCTGGTTGTAATGCTTTCTCTCTCTAGAACCAGAGTTTCTCTCTCTAAAATACTGTAGAAGCTGGTTTTTTGAAAAATGTTAGGGCAATTAGAGGTAGAGTGACTTTCAGACCGAGGGGAGATTGTTGGGATCTAAATATGCCCTAAGGATAGAAAATCAATATTAGGGATTTTCTGTAAATATGACATTTTGATATTAATAAGAGGATGTTATTCATGTTGAATAAGTTGTGTCCTATTTACTTTCATTAGTTGATTGTATGGTTATTTTGAGCAAACATAAAATACTCCTTGGCTGTTGGTAATATATCGGATTACCATATGTATACGGGGTATACATAGAAGACGTGGTAATTTGATAACAGTCTAAATAAATAGTCCGCAATCGATGGAATAAGATTTGGGGACCTTATTCATGATAAGATTGTAAAGATTTCTACTTTCTTGGAGGGATGGTTTGTCTTGACCATCGGATAGGTTCCGAGTAAAAACTTTAATGTATACCAGTATTAAGGTATGATATTGGACTGGACCTAAAGTGTTAATTGATTCGGTTTAATAATTCCGTTTATAAGAATCAATAACACTTTGATTATTATCCTGCATTAATCTTAATCCTGAAATGATTACTTGAGTTCGTATCCATGACTTATGTACTTTAATGCACTATAGGTGAGACACTGTTAATTCATGGTCAATATACTTGTGTTTTGGGTGCATGACTTATGGATGGAGAAATCAAGATTCATAGATACGGAATCCATAGCTATCTTAATGATAGTAAATGTTATTTACTTAAAGGCATTATTCGGGGATTGAAAGATAGTATAACAAGATCTTGGCCATCGGTTTACTTTGTGTTCTCTGGTGGTTTACCAATTGTATGGTTTTACAATTGATGATTCTTTCAATAGAGAATAATGGAACTTTAAGTTAAAATGATTGAAAAGGTAAAACGGAAAAAGTCCTTAATTCAATCATGGATAACATATGGGGATTAAACAAGCGATGAATAAATCATGGAAGAAGCGCTACGTTAGAGAGCTTCGTAATACGGTATGTAAACAGGAGTTCAGCTTCAAACTTTTAGTGGAATAGTATTGAAGTTGATAATTGATGAATAATTAATCTGGGATTAATTTTTCACAATTATAGGAGCCTCTTTACATATTTCCATCGGGTCCCTCTATTAGCTCATATAGTTCCGTATAGCGTCTCGGGATTTGTTCCTAATGAGATCGGTAAATTTAAATAGAATTTAGTAATGTCTATTAAGACATGATACTCTCTAACATGCAATCCAGAAAGGATTGGACATGTGAGATTTGTGTAGACAAATAATATGATTTGTCAACATGAGATTGGTTAATTGAATTTTGAAATAAGATTGTGTTTGAATTATTTAATTTTGGAAAACAAATTTTTCTCTCCTAATTTAAATTGAGGTGCACGGTTTTTAGATAGGTGGAGAGAAGAAAATTTTATTTCAAAATTATTCACATATATTCCTAACATTAAATTATTAATTGATTTAAATAATGGAAATTATTTGATGGATTTTTCTTTCCTTAAATTGATGTGCACGGTTTTTGTGAGGAAAGAAAATTTGAAATATTCCATTGATTTAAATTAATTAATATGGTTGATGTTGTGTGGAAAATATTTAATTCAAATAAGTGAATCATATTTAAATTCAAAAAGGTTTAAAAAGGAATTTGAATCTAGATAGGACTAGGATCTTTTGACTAGTCTAGATTCTTGATTTAAAATTTGAACCACCAATCAAGATTTATCTCAAAGTGGCCGAATTTTTTGAGGAAAGATTTCCTCTTGGAAAAACGTTTTTAGGTTCAATGAATCTAGTCCTAAAGTTGTATGATCTTTTGATTCAAAATTTATCCAGAAAAATAATTATTAATTATTTTTTAAAGGAGATAAATTTTGAAAAGGATTGGACTTCTATATAAAGGCTAAGAATTCTTGAAAAACTAATTTTTGGTCATTCACAAGGAGGAAAAACGTTTTTGAGAGTGAGAAGAAAAATAATTTGGGTTGCTTCCACATCATAAAATTCGGCTATCTTGTGAGAGAGAAACAGAGAGAAAATTCCATTGAATCAAAATTGTGAGGAAGGTTAACCCGAGTGATAATTTTCATAGGAGGTTAACCGGTTCCTATTTTGCAGTTTTGAAGAAAGAAGTTGGATAATATTCTCAACGAGGAACATCGGAATTGAGAAGGAAGGATCTAGACTTCGGAAAGCAACACCGGTCACTTGGATTCATAGAACGTGTGCCCACACACACTCTGAGACGTGGAACTCGAGAATAATAGAGAAGACACGTTGGTCAAACGCTCTAGCAATTCCGGAATCCAAGAAATAAGGTACGCTTGATCATGAATTTAATTTATTGTTATATGCATCATGAGCTTCTTTTCCGAATCGGCATAAAAATTTTAAAACTTCCGCTGCGCCGTAACTCTGATATCGGATCCGATTTTTCCAACAGAGATGAGGGCAAATCTGGTATTTAGCAATAAAAGAAGGGTGGCACGAAAATCAATGACCGCCGGCAGACCAAAGCCACTGGTCATTTTCATAATGACCCCATGGTCAATATCGTTATGACAAAGGATAAGTACTAAAAATCATCATTTCAAAGGGTCACAACAGTTATGACCAAAAGGTCATTATGAAAATGACCGATAATATAACACCGAGGTCATAACAGTTATGACCGGGCAGTCATTATGAAAATGACCGATAGTCTAGACCATCGGTCATAATGGTTATGACCGTCTGGTCATAACGGTTATGACCGTCTCGTCATAACCGTTATGACCGATATTCTAACACTTTGACCAATACGTCACCGTATTGACCATTTACAGGGGTCACAACGATAATGACCATGGGGTCATTATGAAAATGACCAATCTTGTAGAAGGATGTCTGACGAAAAACTGGTCATTTTTATAATGACCACCTGGTCAATATCGTTGTGACCAAAATTATAAGCTAAAATTTAACAGTTACAGGGGTCACAACGAAAATTACCAGGCGGTCATTATGATAATGACCGATCCTGTAAGAAGACCAACTGTTAAACAAATTCAAAATAATGAAATTTTTTTCCCCTTTGCAAACAAAGCGTTAAACGCAAACTTTTTAAACTTTGAAACGAAAAAGCCATTTTTTTAACTTTCGATTTCTTTGATTCGTTAACTTCGATTTCCCCTAAACCATTCATCGACCACCATTCTCTCGATCTCTGGAGCCGGTTTTTTAAACTATTCTAAGTAGGTGGCCTTCTATATCACGAAGCTGTTTATAGATGCCTTTCGTGATGGTTTCGAATGGTTTCCGAGCGGTTCCGACCGATTGCAACTGTTTCTCTCTCTAGATTTCGTTTTCTCTCTCTAAAATACTGTACATGCTAGTTTGGCACATTATTTTGGGGCTATGCGAGGGAGATGAGGATAAATCGATAATTTGACATACATTTAGTGCAGTAGGGCCCCACATATCATAGGCTTTGGTGACGTGTCGGTGCTAAAAATGAATGGATGAAAAAGTGGTGCTGATTTTAAAAATCTTTTCCCCACAGGTACTAAAAGTGAAATTTACCCTAGAAAAAAATGATATGGCTGACCCCTAAGCTTAGAACTCCAATTTTAAATTATAATCCAAATATTGGAGATAAAATTCAAAGAGCATAGTTGTTAAATGGTCCGTGTTAACCTCCAAATCATAAATTTACCTTTACAAAATGTTGACAAAAATCAAGAGGTTTCAAAAGATGCTAAATTTTGTCTTTATTGTTATGTTTAAAAAATACATTGGAGACCAAGTTAGTGTTGTCTATTTTTATTTTATTTTACTTTTTTAGTGAAGGGTGTTGGGATTTGAGTTCAGACCTGTAGTAAGGTGTCCCCTGACTATTATTCCATTAAAATTTAGAAACGTCACTAAAAGTTTACATCTCACCCTTTTTTTTAAAACATTGCTGCAGACGAAGTTAAAAAGTCACGTTTCTTTTTTTCTTTTTTTTTTTAATATAAAATAGGGTTCAGAAATTTTAATTGCATTTCACGTTAGAATGAAAGGACGAGTCTTCGATAAATTCTCGATAGAAGGGTTTTTTTTTGTTTTTGTTTTTTTTTTTTTCCTTTTTCTGAAACTATTTTCCATAGAAGTTTCGGTTTAACTTCTATTCATATCTGCAGCAAAAAATTCTTTTCCTTCTGATATTTCCATTCACAGAGCTACACAATGTTTAAAGAAAATGTAGAAGTGAAAACAAAAAAAACAAAAAAAAAAGGCATATTTCACCAGATTTTCTTTGGGGAAAAACAGGAAGAAGAAGGGGTAAAAAAAAAAAAAAAAGGCATATTTCACCAGATTTTCTTTGGGGAAAAAAAGGAAGAAGAAGGGGTAAAAATAAAATAAAATAAAATAAAAGAGAGAGAGAGAGAGAGAGAGTGTGTCGATGTGGACGTCATGCTCGTCCGAGATCCTCAATGAGCGAGCCAGATTTTCCGAGCGAGACCCACAAAGCTTTGGAACTGGACTTCCAATTCAGCACAATTCAAACAAAATCCAATATGGGTTTCGTGGATTTCTGGGACTATTTACATATATAACCAAATTAACACCGTGCTTTTAAAAAATGTCTAAAAACAAATTTATTTGTAAAATTGAACAAAAAATAAAAATGATCATGTTGTGCTCATAAAAATACCTTAAATTGAAAAAAAAAAAAAAAGAAAAAAAAAAGAGATTTTGTTCTTAAAATACTCAAACTAGAAAGTTAAAAATCCTTTAAACATTCTCATTTCATATTTGGTAGAACACTTCATCCGCGTAGTACTTGCCGAAAGAGAATGGAACTTTACAAATCTCCTGAACTTTAGTTGCTACACCCTTCTTTATCCAACCAATCTTGTAAGGACAATGGTGTTTCTTCATTTCCAAGCTTAGGGCCTTAACCAATGCCTTCGAAACAATATTTTCCAAGCTACCACTGTCAATAATCACATTACACATTTTGGTATTTATGGTGCAATGTGTATGGAAGAGAGCATTCCGTTGAGTTAGTTGGGCTTACTTTGAAGCGAAAAGCAACTTCTATAAGATGCAAACAACTGGATCCCATCGTCACCTGGAACAATTCAGCCTCGACAAACTCATCATCACACTACGAGTAATAATCACCACTAGCTTCATTGTCCCCCATGAGACCAACTTGGCGGCGAAGTGGACACTCATTTAAACGGTGTCCTGGCTGCTAGCACTTAAAACACTTCGGGGGGAAGGGTTTAGCATATGGATAAGGATGTGGAACAGGAGGCACAACTCTCTTGCCTTCATCCCATGGCACTAGATTATCAAAATGTATAATAACTGGACTGCCGACAGCAGTACTCAAAGCAAGAGATGACTTACTTTTCTCCAATGGAAGTTGGGATGGCAGTTGATGGTAAGAAGAGTAGCGAAGAGAAGCACGCTCTAGTTGCTCCTCAGCTCGTTGGGCCAAATTAACGGCATCAAAGAGTTTCGACACTGGCTGCAACGAAAATCTGTTCTGAATTGGCTCACTTAACCTGCCAACAAATTAGGCAACCTATTGATCCTTCATTTCGAAGATGTTGGTTCGGGCATTGAGTCAATAGAACTCCTCAACATAGTCACGAACTGATCGATCTCGCTGCTGACACTATTGGTATAGGCAGTAAAGACACTGTTGGTAATCGGTCGGAAGAAACTGGGCCTTCAGAAGCTATCTCAGTTTGTGCCACGAACGAATAGGCCATGCCGATTAGTGAGCAACTGATCCCACCACGCAAAAGTGTAGCCCTTGAGCTTATACGCCACCAACTTAACCTTTTTATCAGCAGGATCCTCCTTATATTCGAAGAATATCTCAACCGTTTTTAACCAATAGAGGAAATCCTCAATATGCAGAAGGCCATCAAAAAAAAGGTTATCAATTTTCAATCTATAATCAGTGTGTTTAGAATGATGAGAAGATCGGAGAAAATTACCCATATGCCTGGGCGGTTGGCGGAGAGGATAGCAGTGGTAGTCGAAATCGAATATAGGGTTCTCGATCGGCCGGATCTGGCCTCGATGACGGTCACACATCAAATAGAGTTGGAGGAGTTGCAAATTCCCGAGGCAGAGGAATGGGAATTTGCCTCGGGAATTTGCGGGTGAGGCGTGAATGATGGGTGTTGCTCCAATCGGGTTAGGATCTGCCAGACATCGGCGGCCAAGGTGTCATTCTTGGTGTTGATCTTTATGTCCAGGGCACGAATCGCCAACCAAAGAGCTTGGGTGTTGGGGTTGACACCCAGATTAGGGTTCGAACTACTGTCACCATCTTAGTGAAATTTCTGGTCTCTGATACCAATCTGGTGTAGGAGCCCGTTGAAAAACACCTGTGAAGGAAATTCCAAGAAAAATGGAACGTGGATTACCAAGGTTCCAGAGAAAACGAACAAGAAGATAATCTTGAGGAGAAATCTCAATTTTTATTCATCATCAATTCCGCCCTCAAATAGTACCTTCGAGACTCTATGTCCAAGACTCTAATGACTTCATAACAAAACGACAAAGGGCTCATAGGACAAGTTTCCAAACGACATAAACCAGTAAACGACTAAACACCAATAATAAAAAGCCAAACAACAAAGTTCAAGTAAAACAACTAATAATAAAGAGCATTAACAAAACGACACTAATCTAGCATGCCCACTAATATGCCCCTGCATCAAGTTTGCTTGTTGTCTGGAGATCTGAGATCCTCATGATCATTCGGGGGATTGGAGGTGTCGATGGCGGTCAGGAGGTATGACCGGAGAGGATGGTGACTTGAAGTAGGAGGGCTGGGCAGAAGATTTTATTTTTGTTGATTGTCTTGGGGACTTCATTGGAATTGTAAATGTTAACAAGGGTAAAATGGGTGCAAAAAAAATTTCATTAAAGGGAACTCAACAACTTCCCGCATCAACAAACTTTTAACTTCTGTTGTGTGAACCCCTAAAATTCTTGCATAAGTGCTTTTTAATTCTCTTTACCAAACACAATTTGACAAAAATTTGATGAAGTAAGTGCTTTTAGCTTCCGGAGAGGCATTACCAAACTGAGCCTACTTCTCCTTGTAGCTCATGCGGTAAGTAGTTGAGCCCCTTTGATGAATTATTTTAAATACCCATGTTATCCTTATATAATATCATAATTCCAACAAAGTCCCGATCATATAGTCACCAAAACAGCATAGCCTTCTTCTGCCGAACTCCTACACGTTGCCATCTTCTCCGGCCATACCTCCCCACCGCCGACGACAGCCCCATCCCCTGAACGGTCTTTAGATCTCTTATCACGCGACGACAAGCAACGCTTTCCTGGATCTTGACGACGACGAGTGTGCCCCTCATCTCTCGACGGCAAGCAGCCCCCTACCCTCCCGGTGACGGCCGAGCGACGTTCCGATGTCTCGTGTTGTCAAGCGCCACTGCTCTTGATTTCGAGACGACAAGCAGCCTCAGCTCCCTTCGATCTCGACGATTGTGAGCGGTCCTTTCCTGGATCTCGTGACGGCTTGTGACTCTGCCGAATCTCGACTACGACGACGATAAGGGCTCCTCCTTCACTCAATGGCAAGCACCCCTAACACTTCCAGTAACTTCATCTCCATGCCACCCTCCCCCTCCCACAAGTCCTCTGTTACAAATCAGAAGTTACTTTCTTTTCTTTCTGTCTCTTTTTTTTTTTTTGGAAATTTTATGTATTTTAAAAGTTTTAATGTCATAATATTTTAATAATTTTGACTTCAATGAAGATCTAGAACTAGCTTCCCCACCACTACCTCCATCAGGCCTTAACATCGCCCGTTAGAGAAATAATTGAATCTTTTCTAATTGTATCAAATATGAGTTTCCAATAGAGATGAAAGAAGATAGACAAGAAATCCAAATATAAGAAAACAGTTTTCCATATGCGAACAGCTATACACTAGTTACGCTTGGCTTCTTAGAATGCGCTATAATATACAAATATATATAGATGTATACATGTGTCAATAATTTTAACTACATTACATATTTGTTTTCAAATGTTATTTTTCTTTAATGAATTTTTTTAAAATGTATTAAATATTCAAGTAATATTAACAAGAAAAATATTAGGGATACAACTCTAATCTTAACTTTTGAGTACCAACTTATATGGCATATAAATTGTCAGCTTTTTATTAGTAAGTGTTTAAAATATTATAATATTAATTGATTGCATTGATCAATAAAAATATGACACATGAATTGGTATTCAAAAAGTTGAGATTAGAGTTGATTTCCCTAGCATTACTCTATTAATAATAGTAAATACAAGTAATCAAAATAGAGTGAGAACTCTTAACAAATACTAATTCTTTTATGATGTTTATATTGGCCATTTTCACCACACACAACAATTCAACTTATAAATTTACCAAACACTACTGTAAAACTTTTGAAACTAACAGCACTTTTAAATATATATGAAGTTTACCAAACACTTTACCAACTTATGTCACAGCAGCTTTTCTTTCAGCACAGCTTACAACAACTTTTTCAAAAGCTACAGCATTACCAAACTGGCCCTATAAACTCTTTAGAGACAACATGAGGTCAAATACTAACATTTATTTATGTTAAGAAAAAACCAAAAGCAAACCAACCGCACAAGAGACACCGATTTTTTACGTGGAAAACCCTCCAATGCGAAGGGAAAAACTACGGGCCCGTAGTCCGATATCAACTTCCACTATATGAACAATAATGGGATTACAAAGTTCTCTCTAGATACAACTAGAGGCTCACAATCATCAAGATAAAACACAATCTTGGCTAAACAACAACGTTCATCATCAACAAGATGGATTTCAACACATAGCATAAAAAGAAATCAGTTTTAGGTCTCAAGTGGGTATTTGAGAAAAACACCTTAGAGACACCAATTCGAAAATCGGAACCGGTAGATGAGAAGAGCTTGTCACAAGGATTCACCACGTCAAATTTGAGCACCAACGGACACCGTTTCACGGCTCAATCTTCTTGCACAAACCCAAAAACTCCACCTTCTCTCTCTCTGTTTCTCCCTCACGCTCTCTGTTTCTCACACACCCACAGCAGCCCACTGGTTTTTTCTTTTTTTCTGCTACCCTCACCCACGGCTTGTTCAACAAGCCATTAATGCCTTTTTTTTTTTTTTTTTTTTTCCTTTCAAAAGCTATTGGGCTTTTCGCCCAATATTGTCCAGCCCACAACATGGGGCGGACAACTCAACAATTCTCCCCTTCTGCGTCATGTAATGGGCTCGACCAAATCCGCTCTCTGCTTGCATGCTTCAAGTTTCTCCTTAGGCAAAGACTTTGTCAACATATCCGATCCATTCTCACTTGTATGAACTTTCTCCAAGTGCATTTGCTTTGTTCAATTACATCACGAATCCAGTGATACCTAACATCAATATGCTTGGATCTTGAATGGAATGTTGAATTTTTGGAGAGGTGGATGGTACTCTGACTGTCATTATAGACAATGTACTTCTCTTGTTGCAAACCCAATTCTTCAAGAAACATTTTCATCCACAAAACTTCTTTGCAGGCTTCAGTAATTGCAATGTACTCAGCTTCTGTACTGGATAAAGAAACACATTTCTGTAACTTAGACTGCCAAGAGACTGCTCCCCCTGCAAAGGTCATCAAGAACCCCGAAGTGGATTTCCTAGAATCAACATCACCTGCCATGTCTGAATCTATGTACCCTTCTAAAATAGGCTCACCACTGCCAAAGCATAAACTCACCCTGAAAGTACCTCTCAGATATCTCAATATCCATTTCACCGCTGCCCAATTTTCTTTTCCAGGATTAGAAAGAAACCGGCTGACAACTCCAACAGCATGAGCAATATCTGATCTTGTGCAAACCATGGCATACATCAAACTGCCAACTGCAGACGCATAGGGAACTTTACTCATTTCTTCTTTTTCTTTCTCACTTGTTGGACATTGCTTAGAAGTAAGCTTAAAGTGCCCTGCAAGTGGAGAACAAACTGCTTTTGCCTTGCTCATATTGAACCTTTCAAGAACTTTTTCAATGTAACCTTCTTGAGATAGCCACAGTTTCCCATTCTTCCTTTCACGGGAGATTTTCATGTCGAATATTTGTTTTGCCGATCCCAAGTCTTTCATTGCAAAAGACTTACTTAACTCCCTTTTATGCTTCTCAATCTTGCTAGTATCATGGCCAACAATCAACATAGCATCAACATATAGCAGGAGGATAATGAAATCATCACTGGAGTGTTTCTTTATAAACACACAATGATCAGATGAAGTTCTAGAGTACCCATGACTCACCATAAAAGAATCAAACTTCTTGTACCACTGTCTTAGTGCTTGTTTGAGCCCATACAAACTCTTTCGAAGCTTGCACACATGATTCTCCTTTCCCTTAATTTTGAATCCTTTTGGCTGCTCCATATAAATTTCTTCCTCTAAATCACCATGAAGAAATGCAGTTTTCACATCAAGTTGCTCTATCTCTAAATTCAAACGGGCAGCTAGACAAAGAACAACTCTGATGGATGACATCTTTACTACCGGAGAAAATATCTCTTCAAAGTCAACACCTTTCTTCTGACCAAATCCTTTCACAACCAACCGAGCTCTGTACCTTAGTTGTGAGCTATTATTTTCAGCTTTCAACCTATAAACCCATTTGTTCTTGAGCGCTTTCTTGCCTTTTGGTAACTTTACCAAGTCGTAGGTATGGTTCTCACACAAGGATTTCATCTCTTCCTGCATGGCATTAGACCACTCTTTCTTTTGCTCATGAGAAATGGCTTCTTGGTAAGTTTCAGGCTCTACACCATCTGTAAGCATCACATACTCACTTGAACTGTATCTTGAAGGAGGTTGGCGCTCTGTAGTAGATCTTCTCAATGGAGGCTCATCTGGTGGCAGTGGCAGTGCTTGCTCAACTTGTTCAACTGGAGGGACAACATCATCAACTGGAGGGGCCTCATCATCAACAATATCTCCACCATCTTCTTGCATGTCTCCCCCGTGATCAGTATTCACTACAGGTGGAGGAACTGGATTCAAATTGACAGGAATCTTAACAAAGGAACTGGTCTTTTCAACTTTATCAGCATCATAACCAAGTTGATCTTCAAGAAACAAAACATCTCTGCTTTTGATAATCTTCCTGTTCACTGGATCCCATAATCTGTACCCAAACTCTTCATGACCATATCCCAAGATAATACACGGTTTTGCCTTATCGTCAAGCTTGGATCTCTCTTCTTTAGGAACATGAACAAATGCCCTGCAGCCAACAACTCTCAAATAACCAAAAGAGACAACTTTCCCTGTCCAAACTCTATTAGGAACATCACCATTCAAGGCAGCTGCTGGGGAAAGATTAATCAAGTCGACTGCAGTCCTCATAGCCTCCCCCCAAAAAGACTTAGGAAGCTTAGCATGAGAAAGCATACATCTTATCCTTTCTTCAATGGTCCTGTTCATTCTTTCTGCCACACCATTTAGCTGAGGTGTCTTTGCTGGAGTTTTCTCAAGCCTGATTCCATGGGCTTTGCAATAGTTTTCAAATGGCCCCCGGTATTCACCACCATTATCAGCTCGAACGGACTTCAACTGCTTTCCTATCTCTCTTTCAATCTTGGCATGAAATTCTTTAAAGACATCGAACACCTGGTCTTTAGTTTTCAAAGCAGTAGCCCAAACTTTTCTGGAGTGGTCATCAATAAAAGTCACAAAATAGATTGAACCTCCAAGAGTTTTAGTTTGCATAGAGCAGACATCAGTATGAATCAAATCAAGAATATATGATCTTCTAGATAGAGGGTGTGAATGAAATGCAACTCTATGTGTTTTTCCAGCTAAACAATCAACACAAGTTTTAAGAGGCATACCTTGCAAACTGGGGAGGAATTGCTTTCTAGCAAGAATTTGTAGTCCTTTCTCGCTAATATGACCAAGTCTCTTGTGCCAAAGATCAATACTTGCATCCTTTTGAATAGCATTTATCTCTCCCTTATTGAGCTTTGCTTGTGTGACATAGAGCATATTCATCTTCTTTCCTCTTGCAATCACTAGAGAACCTTTGGTGAGCTTCCATTTACTTTCACCAAAATAATTAATGAAACCCTCGTCGTCAAGTCTGCCTGTAGAGATCAAGTTGAGGCGAATATCCGGTACATGTCTGACATCCTTGAGTATTAACTTGCTTCCAAGATTGGTCTCCAAGCAAATATCACCAATACCCACAATTTTAGAGGCATCACTGTTTCCCATCTTGACATTGCCAAAATCACCGGCAGAGTAAGAAGTAAAGAAATCACCATGAGCAGTAACATGAAATGAAGCACCAGAATCAATCACCCAATCACTATCCTGGCATGCGAGGCTAACATAACTATCATCACAAACAATGACAACATCACGCTCAGTGGCTACTGTATTAGTCTCTTTCTCATCTTTCTTTCCTTCACCCTGCTCTCTGTTCCAAAGCCTGCACTCTTTCTTCATGTGACCTGCTTATTGCAGTGGTAACACTTGAAACTTTTTCTGTATTGGGATTTTCCTCTAGGTGTATCCTTTTTTCCATGACCTTGAGAATGCCTGCTTTTGCTTCTTCCTCGCCTTTCATGTTTTTCAGAAAAAAGTACCTCAGAAGAAGATTCACCCTTTTCCTTTCTTCTGGCTTCTT
Organism: Ficus hirta; assembly: GCA_038430175.1. Taxonomy (NCBI): domain Eukaryota; kingdom Viridiplantae; phylum Streptophyta; class Magnoliopsida; order Rosales; family Moraceae; genus Ficus; species Ficus hirta. Next base: position 15,980,316 of record CM076585.1, on the reverse strand, counting down.
CGTTGAGCAAACTGTCCTTAACCATCTCCATGGTTAGCTTTCCTTCTGGCGCTGAAGTACTTAGTGACACCACTAGTGTTTCCCAGCTTTCAGGCAATAAGCTGAGAAGTAACAAGGCTTGAAGCTCATCTTCAAGTTTCATCTTCATAGTTGTCAACTGGTTCACCAAGCCTTGAAAATCGCTTGTATGTTCAGTCATACTCTTCCCATCTCTATACTTCAAATTCACAAGCCTTCGAATGAGCGTGGCTTTATTTCTGAAAGTATTCTTCTCATACATCGCCGCTAATTTTTGCCAGAGAGCATCAGCCTTGTTCTTCAGCAATGTTATGGAATATATTGTGATCAACCCACTGCCTTATTGTAGCAGCAGCCTTCATATGCAATATCTCTCAATCCTCATCACTTATTTTTTCTGGCTTTTCCTTGCCTAGAACAGGCCTAAACAAATCCCTGCAATATAGCATGTCTTGTATTTTCCGCTTCCAAATGGAATAATTCGACGGGGTTAATTTTATTATCCCAAATGAATTTTGTTCATCCATCTCAACATACAAGAATTTTTCTCTAGCCAACCAAAAGCTCTGATACCACTTTGTTAAGAAAAAACCAAAAGCAAACCAACCGCACAAGAGACACCAATTTTTTACATGGAAAACCCTCCAATGCGAAGGGAAAAACCACGGGACCGTAATCCGATATCAACTTCCACTATATCAACAATAATGGGATTACAAAGTTCTCTCTAGATACAACTAGAGGCTCACAATCATCAAGATAAAACACAATCTTGGCTAAACAACAACGTTCATCATCAACAAGATGGATTTCAACACATAGCATAAAAAGAAATCAGTTTTAGGTCTCAAGTGGGTATTTGGGAAAAACACCTTAGAGACACCAATTCGAAAATCGGAACCGGTAGATGAGAAGAGCTTGTCACAAGGATTCACCACGTCAAATTTGAGCACCAACGGATACCGTTTCACTACTCAATCTTCTTGCACAAACCCCAAAAACTCCAACTTCTCTCTCTCTGTTTCTCCCTCACGCTCTCTGTTTCTCACACACCCACAGCAGCCCACTGTTTTTTCTTTTTTTCTGCTACCCTCACCCACGGCTTGTTCAACAAGCCATTAATGCCTTTTTTATTTTTTTTTTTTTCTTTCAAAAGCTATTGGGCTTTTGGCCCAATATTGTCCAGCCCACAACATGGGGCGGACAACTCAACAATTTAAATTAGCAATTTTTTCCAGTTGTTAAGGAGGACTTAGAAATTGAAAGAATTAATGACCATAATTATAAATAGCATCTGCCAAGTTAGAGAATCAGGCAAAAAGTAATATTTTGCACATATAACCAAAACAGAAAACTCGTGTTATATATATCGATCAATCATTTTTAGTGATCAACAAGTAAATGAGACAGAAACACCTTATATTTATTCAGACAAAATCAACATCAGCAGCTGGTGTTAATGTTTAAATTTATAATGCCAGCCAAATTGAACCCTTGAGCTAAGATGCAAGTTGTTCATGCTATTTTGAAAGAAAACTGCTACGAAATTTGATCGAAAGTTGATGATATTCTAACAATTGGTGCAACTAATGCTAGAGCGGCATAACCAAGTCATCCATTGATGAGTATTTTTTCCATAAACAGTACAAAATGTTCAGAGCATTCTGCAGTTATTCTCATGTAAACAGTAATTTGAAATGCAATTAACAAACTTACAAGTTCTTGAACATGCTTAATCGCCAGAGTAATTAAATGAAGACCTTTCTCTACAACTAGGTGCGACACCACTTCCCTTCAACATACTGAGCTGCACAACAAGAAACCAAGCTTGAGCAAGCTACTAATACACAGCGGCATTTGAATATTGTTAACATGTAATTATGAAAAGCCCCAAGGAAGACTCTAAGACAAGAAAAAGCAAAGCCTAAAACTAGTAGTTTAACTGTTTAATGACTTGATTTCGATCTAGAATTTACTTCTCATCCTAGCACAAAGCAACATATGAGCTTTTTATTTAATATCTAGAAACTTCGAATGACATTCATATAGAATTCATGGCCAAAAATAAAATATTCATTAAACGCTTAATGAGAATTCACCGACGCTTATGGTTATGATTTTATTTAGAGTAATTAGCCCAAATAGTTCATGAATTTTTTAAAAGGTCACGGCTTGGTCCTTTTTTTTTTTTTTTTTTTTTTTTTTGCCGAGAAGACCCTGGACTCCTAAAATATTGGTCATTATAATTATTTCCGTCCAAAACTGTTAAGTTTTTAACAGAATGAGTCATGTGACCCATCACATGAGCTCAATTAACCATGAAAAAATGAAAATACCCTTATTTGTACTAATAACATTAAATATAATTATAAAAAAAAAAAAGAGGAGCCCTCTCTCCCTCCCTCTCTCTAACCACACACCCCCCCCCCCCCCCTGCCCAATAGCCATGGCGACCTCCCCCTCTCCACAGCCATGGTGACCTCCCCCCTCGCGGTACCCAGGTCCCCCCCAACTCCGACAACCCAGGCACACAACAACCCCCCCCCCCCCCCCCCCTTCCCCCCCTCCCCCAACCAACAACCCCGCGCTAGATTTGCCCAACCCAATCCTCCCCCCCGGACCAAACCTCAATCCGATACCAACAACCCTGCGCTAGATTTGCCCAACCCAATCCTCCCCCCCGGACCAAACCTCAATCCGATCTGGAACCCCCCCCCCAACCAAACCCCGATCTGCCCCCCCCCCCCCCCCCCCACACCAAATCCAAAATCCCCCCACAATCCACCGATATGAGAAATGAAGAGAGAAAGAAAGAGAGACAGGAGAGAGAGAGAGAGAGAGAGAGAAAAGAGATTAATTTTAGTTTCTTTATGATTTTTTTTTAATTTTTATTAAATTAATTATTGTTATATTACTAAAATATCCTCTCAAATTAGATCACATATATTGCACGTGGCTCATTCCGTTAGAAACTTAACGATTTTGGATGGAAAGGACTATAGTGGCCAACATTTTAAGAGTTCAGGATCTTCTCGGTTAAAAAAAAATAAAACAGGGACCAAACCGTCACCTTTTAAAGAATTTAGAAACTATTTGGGCTAATTACTATTCTATTTATTATCATTGTCATTATTTTTTAAAAGAGTCAATGTAAGGAAAAACTAGACACATGGAAAAGAGTTCGTCTCTCGAAACGATAAACGGACAAGATCAAACTGCTGATTATACAAAGGGACAAGCTTAAGAACTCCTATGGAAGGCAAGAAAACATGAAAGGAAGGGTGTTCCGCATTGCAGTGAATATCCCATTTGGCATGCCATGGTTTCCATGGATCAGTTGTCAATCGAAATAGTTAGCACTTCCAAAATTGACAAACTTAAAAAATAAAAAAATAAAAAATAAAAAAACACAGACACACACACCCACCCCTTAAAGAGCTAAACATGTTTGCGTGGGCATAGAAATCCTCAAACAATCAAAATGCGTCAACTTTTTTAGTTCTACTAATAAATAATATTGGAACCATCCTTAGTGATGGTCATGGATACAAAAACTTGCAGCACAACAAGATCAGGTCAAACTGCATTGCTTTAGACAGTTCCATGTTAAGAGGTACACCAGAAAACTCTCAGGTTTACAAAGATCACAAATGAACATACAACTGCGTTATACAGATCCATCAAGACCACACTTGCTTAGTTTCTCTTTGATGCAAACATAAATAAATAATAAGCATGTTTGGGGTGTGCAAAACAGACCTTAAAGAGCTCATAAAAAATGGTTTAGCAGTTTTGTTGTCCTTGATTTCGTCACCAAGTAATAGCAGCACTAATGTTTTATCAAAATGGTTTCATCAATTTAAATGTTGAAAGCATCTTAAACCATGTCTGAAACAATAATATTTTTTCAATAAGAATTTAAAATTAACAAAGATAGATTCTTGGTAATTGCTTTCAAGATAGTTCTCAAACTTTCTTATCGTAAAAAATAAATAATAAAAAAAAATTGCATTTTCACGAAACAAAATCTTGTGGTCTCGACATATTCCTACAGACCCTCATGCTCGAGAGCTAAGAAATTTCTATCAATGGTTACAGTCGAACTGAGATGTGAAAGATGGTTACTTAGGAACTCAAAGAGCAGAAATATATAATGCTCCATGTCAGATTGTTGACACTATTCTTCGTTTCCAAAAAATACCGAATTAATAAGAAATACGAAATGTTAACAGCGCACCAGAAAATTGGAACAAGAAATAAGTTATATTACTGAGACAGTAAGAATTAGTGCATTGAGAAACAAAGATACCTTGCCGTATTGCTCTTACAGAGAGCTGTCAGCTCCTTCGGACCCTGTCAGCTCTGTAACCTTTTGCTGTAATCGGGTTCCGGCTCAAATAATTCATTTGTGATAATGAAGGTAATTTCAATTATGATTTCTGGTGGAATCGAAAGTTTTTAGTCGGTAACTAATTGGTTGCTAATTGATAATCAATTGGTTACCTACAAGGCAGCAGTGATCAACGGTCGATAACTAATTAGTTGTCAATTAGTAATCAATTGTTTATCCATCGGTGGTGGTAGTTGTCGGTTGGTAACCAACTGGTTATCGCAGGCTGTAGGTAACCAATTGATTACCGATCGGTGATGGTGGTTACCGATTAGAAACCTGCCGGCGGTCGATAACTAACTGGTTATGGTAACCAAGTGATTACGCAAGTGGTTACATTATAGATACCAACTAGTAATTACAATTAGAATTTTAAATAAATTAATAAATAACTATTTATGATGTCATCCATGTCATCTCTTGTAATAATTTTTTCCTATGTGGCAAAATCAATTCAAGGCATGATTTTGTGACATATATCCTGAAATCATTATAGATGGGACAATATTCCATATATATGTGTTTTTTTTTTTTTTTTTTTTTGGCATTTCTCACAAAACCTTAGGAAATTGCGGGAATAGTCCCTTTAGTGCACATATTTAGGATTTTTACTTCCCTTAATTACTGGTTTATATATTTACCATATTGATTTATTTTTATTTGACATTATAAGAGGGTAAAAATCTTAAAGCATTATAGATATGGAAATATTCCATAGATGTCCTCTTTTGGGGGCATTACTCTATCATTTAGGGCCCAATGAAATACATATTTATTATTAAACAAATACAAAAAGGAAAATTATATTAATAAATAACATATAAAAGTAATAAGATTAAGGAGTTTTTTTTTTTTTTTTCCCCCTTTTTCTTCACAACTTGGATTTTTTCAATTCAACTCTTGTTTCCAAAATATGAATATAAATTCGTTTGTTTTTTCTTTATTCCTATATTGAACTCAACCTCGTCCTAAATTTTTTGCAAAGCAGGCACTACATTTGATATATCTTTTTTCTTATTATAGAAAGTAGTTTGTTAAGGTTACTGTTGCTTGAAAGACCTCTTTTGTAAAAACATTTGGTTAAACATAACCGTCATCTGGATCATGATCATCATCAGCAGATGTCTCCACTACCCTTTGCATAATCTCATGATCAGTAGGCGATTCCATCACTACATCATTTTATTAAAATAATTTGAAAGTTGCTCAATGCATTTCTATAGCGTAGACCAAAAATAGCTTCATGTAATCCATGGATGCCTCCATCTTCACCAACTTCTTGTTCAATAGCCATACCTTCACCTGACCGGATTTTACAATGTCGAAAACAATTTGCAATGGTTGTTGTCTTTACAGCAATGTTCCAAGCCGCATTAATAGTACGTACATGTATCAAGATAGCACAAATAATAAAAATATAAAAACTCATATTAAATTAATAAATATTCATTTAACAACAAATTAATAAATTATTCTTTTATCGATAGATAAATAACCTCATTAAAATAATAATTTTTCTTAGTCCCAAAAGTATTATTTTATAGAGATTTTACTGTATGATATGCAAAGACGTTGGTCGCGTACATGTCGTTTGCCTTAACATTTTGCTCATCTTTATTTCATTGCAATAAAAGGGAAAATTCTTAAAACTAATTTTAGTAATCATCATGATCCTACTGGCATTATGCATCAATCTTGAAATTCTTTGAGATTGCTGATTGAGAAAAAATTTGGTAAAATCTACAAATGTTAACATAGTGTAATGTTGAAAAAAATCTATATTACGTTGTATGATAATGTATATGATACGTTGTTACTAGTTTAATGGTTGAAATCTTTATTGGAACTTATATATATTTGACATAGCAATGTTCTCATGTTGCAAAGAAACGAATTAATAAAAAACAGAAAATAGCATTCTTGTGGATGCGAAAACAAAATAAGATAGCGCGTGAAAAGATATTTAAAATGGTGGGTTAGTAATTATTTTCTGAAATTTGTTGTTAATGGTAATTTTGGAATATATATATATATATATAGTTATTTTAAAATTAAGAGAGATGTATTTAAAAAGTGGATGTGGAGAATTAAGGAGGGCCTGTGTTTCAAAAGATTTGTATACATATATAGTTATTTCATTGCCTGTGTGTCAAAAGATTTACTTCGTTTGCAATATGTGTTCCACTTCCTTTGCCCTATATATATATATATATATATATATATATATATATATATATTTTTTTTTTTTTTTTTTTTTTCTTCTTTTCAAGATATCAATCAAAATAAAATGAAGACACAAAAAAAAGGGGGGGTGGGGGGTGGGTGTTGTGGTGTGTGGGGTATGTGGTGGGGTTTGTGAAGAATTCTACTTTTTTGTGGAAGTAGTTCCAACTCTATACTGGCACTGTAAATGAAGTGTCTTCTGTAAGACTGTAACACCACATGAAAATGTCAACGGGGCTCATGGTAATAAATATGTTTAGCTAAGTGAAAATTACCGGAGTTTGTAATTGTTGTTCTCATCTTGCAGGTTAGAAATTGGAAGGATAATGCCATTTTTAGAACTTCGTCGCAACCATACAAAATTTGATTTCATGCTACTGTACTAGTGTCTTTAATTATTATTTGGTTAAATTGTCAAATTTGTTTAAAACAAAAATTATTATGATAAAATCTGAAAGGTATTCTCCAGAATCCGATAATGATTCCAAAAGGCATTATAACCAGAGCTTGAGAAGTCCGGTCATTTTTGTTAAAAAAAAAAAAATGTTCTATCATAATTAATTTAGATTTTTAACAAAATCTTTCCGATAACCGGCGTCGGTGACCGGACATCTCCGGCCATTTTGTTGAAATTCAAAAAAAAAAAAAATTTATATTCTCTCGGCATCCATTTTGTATTTACCTAACTAGGGTAGGGAGCTAGAAAATCATTTATGTTAGAAAACTTTACCAAGTATTTTGGAGTCGATAGAGTCAAAAATGTATAGAAACTTTGCTGAGACTAAGAAAGGGTACAACCGTTCAAGTAAAAATCTCTACCCCTTTGACACATGGATTGCCTTCTCAATGTCTCCGACAAATTAGATTAGCCGTTAACCATAGCTCATTCTTTTTTTAATTTCTCCCCATTCTTTGACGTTCCATTGCAATTCAATGTGAGTAGACACAATTTCCTTGAAAAGACAAGAATCAACAACACCCCATCCCTATCTGCTTCTCGACTCACATTTCCGAGGACACACTGATTTCACCAAAAACCACAATGGCGCAAGCTGCATCATCAAAAACTTACCCACTTGTCTGTCTTTGAGAATCACAATACTCGGAAAAGTCACAGTCGCAAGGAGTTGTTCTAACCTGAAAATAGATAGAAAAATAAATAAAGAGGATCTGCTTTTTAAAACAACCCGGTCAAATATAAGAGATATAGCAGCTGCATAACTGTGTAGAGAAAATAATGGAGGTCGGGTACGAATTTACTATAGATAATCATCAGAGAGAGATATCGGAGCAAATATTTATATCACGCAAATAAGTTCTCCTCTACATCACCTACCATTTCAAGTATTTGTTGACAAAATACACATATATCAACAGGAAAAGTAGCAGCTAAGAACCTGAAAACTACACACCTTACGAAACGTGCAAGAAACTCTCCTTGATCCTCTTCTAATCACAGTGTCATTCACGATATCAATCTTATGGTGTGGTATGTAGTGATTCCATGCATAGCGTGCCTCTCCAGAAAACAATAGCATAGATCGAGGAGGAAGATGGATCGCCTTTCTGATGAAATTCGAGCTGTTTTCAGGATTATTAGTTGTCATATTAGTATTACTAAGAGAAGCATTAGTACGCCCATCACCACTGACGTATCTCCTGAACTCCATAATGCAAGGTCCTGCTAGTGAAAGGCTGAAAATTAATCCCTCAAAAGCAGAATGGGTGTCTATATGTGGGGACAAACCCACCCCGGGTGGATACTCGTTAACCTGTCACACATAAAGTATATTCCGTCTTAACTTAAAGCACATCATAGAAGTAATCTAACACTAGTTTCGTGCATCACATTTTTCTCTCCTTCCTTGTTAAGAATAGTTAAATGCACGTTTTTTTAAGATTGGTTGTTTGTTGCGGGCAGCAACGTTTTTTTAAGATTGGTTGTTTGTTGCGGGCAGCATATATATAAACATTTAGGGAGAAAAGAAAAAAGAAAAGAAAAGTAAAAGAGCAGAAAAACATAATATCATACCGTCAACTGGTCCAAAGTTATATCAGCAGGTATTCCGTCAAGCTTTTGGAACATGGACATTTTCTCAAGTAGAGGAGAAACAAAAGATGGAAGTTCACCTAATTGTTGCTTCGAATCAACATTCCTTGTCTGTACTAACAAACGAAATGAACAATTCAAAACTGCCTCTTTCTGTATTTCCCACACAATTTAAGAAGCCAAATAATCGTCATATAGTTATCTACAAGGTGAATACACATATATAATATAAAATGCTGAATTATGCAATTAAGATGAGAATAGCAAAATGGTTTAGTTTAATTAACTTAAAAGCAAAGAGGTGAGGTCACCTGATAACAGAACTCAAAACCATAATGTTGGACCCTTCTTTTAGAGAGATGTTTCCACGGTCTTTCATCAACCGCTGCAAGCAACTCCTAAAATTACAAACAACTTCAAAAACTAAGAACACTACATAGAAATATAGATATATATATATATATATATGTATGTATCAGCTGAAAAAATATATGTATATACATATATAGTCATGTCACCTGCTCTTGTTGAAGAGTGACAAAGTCATGGAACAAGTAAAGGCCTGGAATGTTGAGCTCAGAAGCCATCAAAGAAACAGGAAAAGTGTGATTGTGTTGATGTCTCTGGTGTTGGTGTTGGTGTTGGTGTTGGTGTTGGTGTTGGTGTTGGTTAAGGAGGGAATAACGAATGTGCAAAGAGCGACCTCCAAGATCGGGACAAGGGCGAGCATCGAGAGCTTCGAAGGCGGCTTGAGCAAAAGAGTGATGGGCAAAGCAGACAACCACACGAACACCAGAATCATCGGCAGGGTACACAGCCTCAACATCTCCGAATGATCCGAATACCTCTACGATGTCAGCATACGACACTCCCACACCTGGTCCTACGTTCGCCACGTACAGATTCTCACTCACCTCCAACTCATCCTTTGCCCGCCTGAATCTCACCGGACCCATCACTCTCCCCCTCTCTCAACCCTTCAATTTCAATTCACTCACTGCTTTCCCTTCGTTTTCATTTACTTTGTATATTGTACAGACAGAGAGACAACCTGAACAAGGAATTGTTCTGTATTTACAGTTCTAGCCCCACTGTTGCTTCTCTTTGCTTTTTTCCTTTCTTGTCTTTTGACTCAGAGTATTGGGCTGAAAGTTTTTGGGCCAAAGCTGTATTCGCCTCTCGGAAAATTGGGAGATTTGTAGGATTGCCACTCAAAAAGCACCTCTGGATTATTACCTAAACTATAATAACTTCAGTTATTTTGACCTCCAATTCGATAAGTATGGAGGCCATCCAAGGAACCTAAGTGTTAAAGTAGAGAAGCAACCAAAAATAAAAAACAAAAGGGAAAGCTGGCTCGGGTACTGGGAAGTGGGAAGGAAGGATTCCCCACTCAAATCAATTTTCATTTTAGAAAACAAATCACATATCATGTGTTAGCTTAACACAATCATTCTAAATTGTCTAGAAATAAAATTTGTTGATATTATGTTGATCTTCAAATTTTATGTTCCCAGAACATTTAATAGTAATAATAAGAACCAACCACAAGATTAGAAGTTTGAAGGAGATTGATCAGAGCTACTGCAGTGAAAACAATTTTCCATTTTCAAAATGGAAACTGGGTTTGATTTAGAGAGCAAAAGTCGGGATCTAGACAAAGACAGTTTTGTGTCCCCATTCCAAAATCCCATCCCGACAATGCAAATGGGGCGCGTTGTCTCTCCATTATAATCTTTGTATATTAGGTCTATAATTGCAAGTCTAAAGTTTGTTGTTTAATATTGAAGAAAATTTGCATCTCTTAGTATTACAAGAACATTATCATATTAAAAATCAAATGGATTAAAAAAACAAAAAAAACAAAAAAAAATATATATATATATATACACACACACACATATATATCAAACGTCACTATTCAGTTGCTTCTATGTTGTATATGGGTTTCTAACTTTTGGAAAGAAGGTAAATTAAAAAAAGCTTACTCATCTGTTGAATTTACAATTCAAATTCTAAGTTTCTTTCAATTTCGGTATTCAAAAAATATCAAAAGGTTGAGATAACTTCTAATTAAAAGTCATAATCAGATTAGTATTCACTATTTCAATGTAATTAGTTGTACCCTCTCTCCCACAGTTTGGAGTTTGTGAAAGAAAAATATCAATATAATTACTATTAAAAAAAAAAAAAAAAAAAAAAAAAAAAGCCAATGCCTGAAATGGGTAGTCACAAAATCAATCAACTAAAACATTGTCTCTCAGAAATAATGAATCTACCATAACAAAGAAGAATATTCCCCAAATATATAAATATATATATATATATATATTTATACGTGCATATATTATCCAGAATTCCAGATGAGGGTTTTAGATAAGGAAATAAAGAAATTAGGGCTAAAACGTACCAAAACAGCCCGATCTAATTCAATGGAGCTCGAATCCATTAACCTGGTGGCGCGAGGCCGGCGACGGCACGGCGATGAGGTGAAGTGACGGCGGAGCTCGAGACAGCTGCGGTGGTCGGAGAGCAGAGCAAGGGACCGCGTTAGGGATGGTGAAATGAAAAGGTTTTATACTTTTATTCGGGTTTTTTGGGAGAATTTGCCAAAATGACTTAACAAGAAAGTGAAATTAGCAAAATGACTTTCCCTTTTATTTTTCATTTTTTTTATTCCAAAAAATGCTGATTGTGTAAATAAAAATTTTTTAAAATAAAAAATTTTATTAAAATCAAAGAATAAAAGAAGAGAGAAATGGGATTGGCCTTCCATCAAGCTCTTCCCCGAGTCCTTTAGTAAAATAACCATTTTACTTTGTTTATTTTGTAAAATAACCTTTAACAAATTTTAATTAGCAAAATGACTTTTTGTTTTTAAAAATAATGTAAAAAGAAAAGATATTAATATATGGTTAAAAAGAAAACTAAAAAACAAAAAAGAAATTCCTCTTCTCTGCTGCTTCTTCTTCTTCGCAGCTCTTCTTCTTCTTCGCACGCTTCTTCCTTCTTCTTCTTCTTCGTCGTTCCCTCCCTCCAAAAGAGTCTACCCAAATCCGCCGCCGCCACCCTAAACGACGCCGTCGAAGATCCGTTTTCACGTTCACAACCTCCTTCAATCCAAGGTAGTGACCATGAGATAATCATATTCTTAGTACAGACATTACTTGGAAAAACCATTATAGTTTAATCTTTTCTTCTTCCAACAAAATTCATTCTTGTCCTGGAAAACAATGACGACAAAAACCCCAACTTTGTTGTACTCTTCCACTGCAAATCTCTGGATTTGGGCATTCAAAGATAGAGCAAAAATGCAATTCTAATGCCTTGCGACTTCACCAATCTGGTTTTATAATGCGACCTTCCACAGAGGGCTTTACTAGTCAAAGTAATAATGGAATGTTTGATTGGAACTAAACTTGATTAATTTTCTGCTAATATTTTTGTTTGCTTTCTCTAATTTATTGTGTGTTTAGCTAGTCCAATATATTATGTTCGTAATGGCTGCTCTGCTTTTCTTGAATTGAAGTGAAACTCTTACACCAATTTCTCATCTTTTATATGTCGTTTTCCCTTCATTGATGTTTTTGTTTGCAATTTTTTGTTGTCGTTTTTTGATGGCTTTAGTGTTTAGGTAGTTTGATGTGTTTTTGTAGTTTTCATACTATGTATTTTTGTTTTTTTTGTTTTTGGTGTCTGTTATTGTAATTGTAATTGTTTTTTGTTTTGTTTTATTTTATTTTATTTTTGCAAACTGAGGTATATTTTCAGCTGTTATATGCAACTGCCGCTTCGCTTTACTTGAATTGAAGTGAGACTCTTACACCAATTTATTATATTTTATATGTCGTTTTCCGTCGAGAATCAGTTTTAGTGACCACACCAATTACACCAAAGAGAGAAGCAATACTCAGAAGAAGATTTGATGAAGCTGGTTCATTGATGTCATACCAACTGAATGAGAATGAATACACTGTGATGGGTGGTGATTGCAATGCATGTGTCAATTTAACAACAATGAGTTGCACGTGTAGGGTTTTCGACATTGACAAGATTCCGTGCATGCACGCTATAGCAGCAGCAGGTCTTTATCAGCCGCAATATACAGGAGCTTACGTATACTCCCTTTGTTTTGAGTACTACAGTTCAGATTATTGGATGTTGGCATATGCAGAAACTATTTATCATGTTCCTCCAGAATCGCAATGGTACAATATCCCTAAAGAGATAAAAGCGATTAAGGTAATAGAGCCAGACGTGAAAATGTTTAGAGGGAGGCCAAGATTAACTCGCTTCACTTCGCAAGGAGAAAATATAGTCAAGAAGTATAAATGCGCGACATGTGGTTAGAAAGGACATAATTCAAAAAAATGTCCCAACTTAGCAAATCCATTCGATGTTAGAAGCAACACCTAATAATGACAATTATGAGTTTGGCAGTTTATTTTTTCCTTAATTTCGTTTTACGAATGCTAGTAATTTGTGAAATTCATTAAGTATGTTCGAGGAATTCATTAATTTTGTGTTTTGTTTTTGTTTTTTTTTTTTTTTTGTTTTTTTTTTTTTTTTGTGAATGTTAAATGTTTGCTATATCATTTATTAGTTTGTTTAAAGAGCCAAAAAACTGACTATTCGATAGCAATGAACAAGTGGTTGTTCTTGAATAATTAGTAGTCGTTCCTTATTTTTTGTGGTCGTTCTGTGGGTTTTGAGGCAAAGCATACATGACATAAGTTACAAATCCGGTTATTTTTGCTTTTCGTTTATGGGAAAAAATTAAAAAACTCAAAGTTTAGAAGGAACGACAGTATGGTCGTTCCGGAAAAATGAGTGGACGTTCCTAAAATTTTGTGGTCGTTTCGTGAGATTGGAGGCCAATAATACATGAAGTAAGGTGATGGTATGGTTTTTGCATTTTGTTTAAGAGAAAAAATAAAAAAAACTCAATAAGTCATCATCCATGGACATGTTTTATGAATGATATTCATTAAGTGTGTGTGAGAGACTCATTATTTTGGTTATTGGTTTTTTTGGTTTTTTTTTTTATGGTCGTTCCGTGAAAAAAATTAAAAAAAGATCACCAACGATAAAATTCATGTATGATTTGCCTAAAAACCTTTGGAACGACCATGGAACGACCATCGAAAAGTGCGGAACGACTACCCAAAATGACTTGAAAAAGTTGACATTTTTAAAAATTTTGAACGTTGAGTGAAAAAATAAAAAAAAAAGTCACCAACGACAAAAGTCATGTATGAGAAGCCTCCAACCTTCGGAACGACCAGGAACGACCACGGAACGACCATCGAAAAGTGCGGAACGACCACCCAAAATGACTTGAAAAAGTTGACTTTTTTCAAATTTTTGAACGTTGAGTGAAAAAATTTAAAAAAAAGTCACCAACGACAAAAGTCATGTATGAGAAGCCTCCAAACCTTCGGAACGACCAGGAACGACCACGGAACGACCATCGAAAAGTGCGGAACGACCACCCAAAATGACTTGAAAAAGTTGACTTTTTTCAAATTTTTGAACGTTGAGTGAAAAAATTAAAAAAAAATCACCAACGACAAAAGTCATGTATGAGAAGCCTCCAAACCTTCGGAACGACCAGGAACGACCACGGAACGACCATCGAAAAGTGCGGAACGACCACCCAAAATGACTTGAAAAAGTTGACTTTTTTCAAAGTTATGATGGTCGTTCCGCACTTTTCGATGGTCGTTCCGTGGTCGTTCCGAAGGTTGGAGGCTTCTCATACATGACTTTTGTCGTTGGTGACTTTTTTTTTTAATTTTTTCACTCAACGTTCAAAATTTTGAAAAAAGTCAACTTTTTCAAGCCATTTTGGGTGGTCGTTCCGCACTTTTCGATGGTCGTTCAGTGGTCGTCCCTGGTCGTTCCGAAGGTTTGGAGGCTTCTCATACATGACTTTTGTCGTTGGTGACTGTTTTTTTAATTTTTTCGCTCAACGTTCAAAAATTTGAAAAAAGTCAACTTTTTCAAGTCATTTTGGGTGGTCGTTCCGCACTTTTCGATGGTCGTTCAGTGGTCGTTCCTAGTCGTTCCGAAGGTTTTTAGGCAAATCATACATGACTTTTGTCGTTGGTGACTTTTTTTTTTAATTTTTTCACACAACGTTCAAAATTTTGAAAAAAGTCAACTTTTTCAAGTCATTTTGGGTGGTCGTTCCGCACTTTTCGATAGTTGTTCCGTGGTCGTTCCTGGTCGTTCCGAAGGTTGGAGGCTTCTCATACATGACTTTTGTCGTTGGTGACTTTTTTTTTAATTTTTTCACTCAACGTTCAAAACTTTGAAAAAAGTCAACTTTTTCAAGTCATTTTGGGTGGTCGTTCCGCACTTTTCGATGGTCGTTCCTGGTCGTTCCGAAGGTTGGAGGCTTCTCATACATGACTTTTGTCGTTGGTGACTTTTTTTTTAATTTTTTCACTCAACGTTCAAAAATTTGAAAAAAGTCAACTTTTTCAAGTCATTTTGGGTGGTCGTTCCGCACTTTTCGATGGTCGTTCCATGGTCGTTCCTGGTCGTTCCAAAGGTTCTGAGGCTTTTCATGCATGACTTTTGTCGTTGGTGACTTTTTTTTTAATTTTTTCACTCAACGTTCAAAAATTTGAAAAAAGTCAACTTTTTCAAGTCATTTTGGGTGGTCGTTCCGCACTTTTCGATGGTCGTTCCTGGTCGTTCCGAAGGTTGGAGGCTTCTCATACATGACTTTTGTCGTTGGTAACTTTTTTTTTAATTTTTTCACTCAACGTTCAAAAATTTGAAAAAAGTCAACTTTTTCAACTCATTTTGGGTGGTCGTTCCGCACTTTTTGATGGTCGTTCCATGGTCGTTCCTGGTCGTTCCAAAGGTTCTGAGGCTTTTCATGCATGACTTTTGTCGTTGGTGATTTTTTTTTTAATTTTTTCACTTAACGTTCAAAAATTTGAAAAAAGTCAACTTTTTCAAGTCATTTTGAGTGGTCGTTCCGCAATTTTCCGTGGTCGTTCTGTGGTCGTTCCGAAGGTTTTTAGGCAAATCATACATGACCGTTGTCGTTGGTGACTTTTTTCTAATTTTTTCACTCGACGTTTAAAAAGTTTAAAAAAATCAACTTTTTCAAGTCATTTTGGGTGGTCGTTCCGCAATTTTCCGTGGTCGTTCCTGGTCGTTCCGAAGGTTTTTAGGCAAATCATACATGACTTTTGTCGTTGGTGACTTTTTTCTAATTTTTTCACTCGACGTTCAAAAAGTTTAAAAAAGTCAACTTTTTCAAGTCATTTTGGGTGGTCGTTCCGCACTTTTCCATGGTCGTTCCGTGGTCGTTCCTGGTCGTTCCGAAGGTTTTTAGGCAAATCATACATGACCGTTGTCGTTGGTGACTTTTTTCTAATTTTTTCACTCGACGTTCAAAAAGTTTAAAAAAGTCAACTTTTTCAAGTCATTTTGGATAGTCGTTCCGCACTTTTCCGTGGTCGTTCCGTGGTCGTTCCTGGTCGTTCCGAAGGTTTTTAGGCAAATCATACATGACCGTTGTCGTTGGTGACTTTTTTCTAATTTTTTCACTCGACGTTCAAAAAGTTTAAAAAAGTCAACTTTTTCAAGTCATTTTGGGTGGTCGTTCCGCAATTTTCCGTGGTCGTTCCTGGTCGTTCCTGGTCGTTCCGAAAGTTTTTAGGCAAATCATACATGACTTTTGTCGTTGGTGACTTTTTTCTAATTTTTTCACTCTACGTTCAAAAAGTTTAAAAAAGTCAACTTTTTCAAGTCATTTTGGGTGGTCGTTCCGCACTTTTCCATGGTCGTTCCGTGGTCATTCCTGGTCGTTCCGAAGGTTTTTAGGCAAATCATACATGACCGTTGTCGTTGGTGACTTTTTTCTAATTTTTTCACTCGACGTTCAAAAAGTTTAAAAAAGTCAACTTTTTCAAGTCATTTTGGGTGGTCGTTCCGCAATTTTCCGTGGTCGTTCTGTGGTCGTTCCGAAGGTTTTTAGGCAAATCATACATGACCGTTGTCGTTGGTGACTTTTTTCTAATTTTTTCACTCGACGTTTAAAAAGTTTAAAAAAATCAACTTTTTCAGGTCATTTTGGGTGGTCGTTCCGCAATTTTCCGTGGTCGTTCCTGGTCGTTCCGAAGGTTTTTAGGCAAATCATACATGACTTTTGTCGTTGGTGACTTTTTTCTAATTTTTTCACTCGACGTTCAAAAAGTTTAAAAAAGTCAACTTTTTCAAGTCATTTTGGGTGGTCGTTCCGCACTTTTCCATGGTCGTTCCGTGGTCGTTCCTGGTCGTTCCGAAGGTTTTTAGGCAAATCATACATGACCGTTGTCGTTGGTGACTTTTTTCTAATTTTTTCACTCGACGTTCAAAAAGTTTAAAAAAGTCAACTTTTTCAAGTCATTTTGGGTAGTCGTTCCGCACTTTTCCGTGGTCGTTCCGTGGTCGTTCCTGGTCGTTCCGAAGGTTTTTAGGCAAATCATACATGACCGTTGTCGTTGGTGACTTTTTTCTAATTTTTTCACTCGACGTTCAAAAAGTTTAAAAAAGTCAACTTTTTCAAGTCATTTTGGGTGGTCGTTCCGTAATTTTCCGTGGTCGTTCCTGGTCGTTCCTGGTCGTTCCGAAGGTTTTTAGGCAAATCATACATGACTTTTGTCGTTGGTGACTTTTTTCTAATTTTTTCACTCGACGTTCAAAAAGTTTAAAAAAGTCAACTTTTTCAAGTCATTTTGGGTGGTCGTTCCGCACTTTTCCATGGTCGTTCCGTGGTCATTCCTGGTCGTTCCGAAGGTTTTTAGGCAAATCATACATGACCGTTGTCGTTGGTGACTTTTTTCTAATTTTTTCACTCGACGTTCAAAAAGTTTAAAAAAGTCAAATTTTTCAAGTCATTTTGGGTGGTCGTTCCGCACTTTTCGATGGTCGTTCCGTGGTCGTTCCTGGTCGTTCCGAAGGTTTTTAGGCAAATCATACATGACCGTTGTCGTTGGTGATTTTTTTCTAATTTTTTCACTCGACGTTCAAAAAGTTTAAAAAAGTCAACTTTTTCAAGTCATTTTGGGTGGTCGTTCCGCAATTTTCCGTGGTCGTTCCGAAGGTTTTTAGGCAAATCATACATGACTTTTGTCGTTGGTGACTTTTTTCTAATTTTTTCACTCGACGTTCAAAAAGTTTAAAAAAGTCAACTTTTTCAAGTCATTTTGGGTGGTCGTTCCGCACTTTTCCATGGTCGTTCCGTGGTCGTTCCGAAGGTTTTTAGGCAAATCATACATGACCGTTGTCGGTGGTGACTTTTTTCTAATTTTTTCACTCGACGTTCAAAAAGTTTAAAAACGTCAACTTTTTCAAGTTATTTTGGGTGGTCGTTCCGCAATTTTCCGTGGTCGTTCCTGGTCGTTCCGAAGGTTTTTAGGCAAATCATACATGACTTTTGTCGTTGGTGACTTTTTTCTAATTTTTTCACTCGACGTTCAAAAAGTTTAAAAAAGTCAACTTTTTCAAGTCATTTTGGGTGGTCGTTCCGCACTTTTCCATGGTCGTTCCGTGGTCGTTCCTGGTCGTTCCGAAGATTTTTAGGCAAATCATACATGACCGTTGTCGTTGGTGACTTTTTTCTAATTTTTTCACTCGACGTTCAAAAAGTTTTAAAAAGTCAACTTTTTCAAGTCATTTTGGGTGGTCGTTCCGCAATTTTCCGTGGTCGTTCCGAAGGTTTTTAGGCAAATTATACATGACTTTTGTCGTTGGTGACTTTTTTCTAATTTTTTCACTCGACGTTCAAAAAGTTTAAAAAAGTCAACTTTTTCAAGTCATTTTGGGTGGTCGTTCCGCACTTTTCCATGGTCGTTCCGTGGTCGTTCCTGGTCGTTCCGAAGGTTTTTAGGCCAATCATACATGACCGTTGTCGTTTGTGACTTTTTTCTAATTTTTTCACTCGACGTTCAAAAAGTTTAAAAAAGTCAACTTTTTCAAGTCATTTTGGGTAGTCGTTCCGCACTTTTCCGCGGTCGTTCCGTGGTCGTTCCTGGTCGTTCCAAAGTTTTTTAGGCAAATCATACATGACCGTTGTCGTTGGTGACTTTTTTCTAATTTTTTCACTCGACGTTCAAAAAGTTTAAAAAAGTCAACTTTTTCAAGTCATTTTGGGTGGTCGTTCCGCAATTTTCCGTGGTCGTTCCTGGTCGTTCCAAAGGTTTTTAGGCAAATCATACATGACTTTTGTCGTTGGTGACTTTTTTCTAATTTTTTCACTCGACGTTCAAAAAGTTTAAAAAAGTCAACTTTTTCAAGTCATTTTGGGTGGTCGTTCCGCACTTTTCCATGGTCGTTCCGTGGTCATTCCTGGTCGTTCCGAAGGCTTTTAGGCAAATCATACATGACCATTGTCGTTGGTGACTTTTTTCTAATTTTTTCACTCGACGTTCAAAAAGTTTAAAAAAGTCAACTTTTTCAAGTCATTTTGGGTGGTCGTTCCGCACTTTTCGATGGTCGTTCCGTGGTCGTTCCTGGTCGTTCCGAAGGTTTTTAGGCAAATCATACATGACCGTTGTCGTTGGTGACTTTTTTCTAATTTTTTCACTCGACGTTCAAAAAGTTTAAAAAAGTAAACTTTTTCAAGTCATTTTGGGTGGTCGTTCCGCAATTTTCCGTGGTCGTTCCGAAGGTTTTTAGGCAAATCATACATGACTTTTGTCGTTGGTGACTTTTTTCTAATTTTTTCACTCGACGTTCAAAAAGTTTAAAAAAGTCAACTTTTTCAAGTCATTTTGGGTGGTCGTTCCGCACTTTTCCATGGTCGTTCCGTGGTCGTTCCGAAGGTTTTTAGGCAAATCATACATGACCGTTGTCGTTGGTGACTTTTTTCTAATTTTTTCACTCGACGTTCAAAAAGTTTAAAAAAGTCAACTTTTTCAAGTCATTTTGGGTGGTCGTTCCGTAATTTTCCGTGGTCGTTCCTGGTCGTTCTGAAGGTTTTTAGGCAAATCATACATGACTTTTGTCGTTGGTGACTTTTTTCTAATTTTTTCACTCGACGTTCAAAAAGTTTAAAAAAGTCAACTTTTTCAAGTCATTCTGGGTGGTCGTTCCGCACTTTTCCATGGTCGTTCCGTGGTCGTTCCTGGTCGTTCCGAAGGTTTTTAGGCAAATCATACATGACCGTTGTCGTTGGTGACTTTTTTCTAATTTTTTCACTCGACGTTCAAAAAGTTTTAAAAAGTCAACTTTTTCAAGTCATTTTGGGTGGTCGTTCCGCAATTTTCCGTGGTCGTTCCGAAGGTTTTTAGGCAAATCATACATGACTTTTGTCGTTGGTGACTTTTTTCTAATTTTTTCACTCGACGTTCAAAAAGTTTAAAAAAGTCAACTTTTTCAAGTCATTTTGGGTGGTCGTTCCGCACTTTTCGATGGTCGTTCCGTGGTCGTTCCTGGTCGTTCCGAAGGTTTTTAGGCAAATCATACATGACCGTTGTCGTTGGTGACTTTTTTCTAATTTTTTCACTCGACGTTCAAAAAGATTAAAAAAGTCAACTTTTTCAAGTCATTTTGGGTGGTCGTTCCGCAATTTTCCGTGGTCGTTCCTGGTCGTTCCGAAGATTTTTAGGCAAATCATACATGACTTTTGTCGTTGGTGACTTTTTTCTAATTTTTTCACTCGACGTTCAAAAAGTTTAAAAAAGTCAACTTTTTCAAGTCATTTTGGGTGGTCGTTCCGCACTTTTCCATGGTCGTTCCGTGGTCGTTCCTGGTCGTTCCGAAGGTTTTTAGGCAAATCATACATGACCGTTGTCGTTGGTGACTTTTTTCTAATTTTTTCACTCGACGTTCAAAAAGTTTTAAAAAGTCAACTTTTTCAAGTCATTTTGGGTGCTCGTTCCGCACTTTTCGATGGTCGTTCCGTGGTCGTTCCTGGTCGTTCCGAAGGTTTGGAGGCTTCTCATACATGACTTTTGTCATTGGTGACTTTTTTTTTAATTTTTTCACTAAACGTTCAAAAATTTGAGAAAAGTCAACTTTTTTAAGTCATTTTGGGTGGTCGTTCCGCACTTTTCGATGGTCGTTCCGAAGGTTTTTAGGCAAATCATACATAACTTTTGTCGTTGACAGACCTCCGACGAAGAAGAAGAATTTGTTCGGTTCTTTTGGACGAAGAAGCCGAAGAATACGAACGGGGAAGCTGCTGCCAGGATTTTGGGAAGATGAAGAAGAAGAACGTGGAAGCAGGGGAAGCTGCTGCCAGGATTTTGGGAATATGAAGAAGAAGAACGGGGAGAAGCAGGGGAAGCTGCTGCTGCCAGGGAGGAAGTCCGGAAGTAGAAATTTGGTGAACTTGAGAAAAAAAGGGAAAGTTTCGCAGGAGAGGAAGGAGGAAGAAGATGAAGTTCGGAGAAGAAGAGGAAGAAGACGGAGAGCTCTCTCTCGAAGGAAAGACGAACAGAAGACAGAAGGAAGAATTTGTCAAAATGACTACAGAGGAAGAAGATGAAGTTCGGAGAAGAAGAGGAAGAAGAGGGACGAAGAGCTCTCGAAAAAAAAGGAGAGAAGGAAAGCAAGAGGGGAAGGGAGGAGCTCGATGGAAGGCCAATCTCATTTCTCTCTTCTTTTATTCTTTGATTTTAATAAAATTTTTTATTTTAAAAAATTTTTATTTACACAATCAGCATTTTTTGGAATAAAAAAAATGAAAAATAAAAGGGAAAGTCATTTTGCTAATTTCACTTTCTTGTTAAGTCATTTTGGCAAATTCTCCGCTCTTCCCCTCTTGCTTTCCTTCTCTCCTTTTTTTTCGAGAGCTCTTCGTCCCTCTTCTTCCTCTTCTTCTCCAAACTTCATCTTCTTCCTCTGTAGTCATTTTGACAAATTCTTCCTTCTGTCTTCTGTTCGTCTTTCCTTCGAGAGAGAGCTCTCCGTCTTCTTCCTCTTCTTCTCCGAACTTCATCTTCTTCCTCCTTCCTCTCCTGCGAAACTTTCCCTTTTTTTCTCAGAAGTTCACCAAATTTCTACTTCCGGACTTCCTCCCTGGCAGCAGCAGCTTCCCCTGCTTCTCCCCGTTCTTCTTCTTCATATTCCCAAAATCCTGGCAGCAGCTTCCCCTGCTTCCACGTTCTTCTTCTTCATCTTCCCAAAATCCTGGCAGCAGCTTCCCCGTTCGTATTCTTCGGCTTCTTCGTCCAAAAGAACCGAACAAATTCTTCTTCTTCGTCGGAGGTCTGTCAACGACAAAAGTTATGTATGATTTGCCTAAAAACCTTCGGAACGACCATCGAAAAGTGCGGAACGACCACCCGAAATGACTTAAAAAAGTTGACTTTTCTCAAATTTTTGAACGTTGAGTGAAAAAATTAAAAAAAAAGTCACTAACGACAAAAGTCATGTATGAGAAGCCTCGAAACCTTCGGAACGACCACGGAACGACCATCGAAAAGTGCGGAACGACCACCCAAAATGACTTGAAAAAGTTGACTTTTTAAAACTTTTTGAACGTCGAGTGAAAAAATTAGAAAAAAGTCACCAACGACAACGGTCATGTATGATTTGCCTAAAAACCTTCGGAACGACCAGGAACGATCACGGAACGACCATGAAAAAGTGCGGAACGACCACCCAAAATGACTTGAAAAAGTTGACTTGTTTAAACTTTTTGAACGTCGAGTGAAAAAATTAGAAAAAAGTCACCAACGACAAAATTCATGTATGATTTGCATAAAAACCTTCGGAACGACCAGGAACGACCACGGAAAATTGCGGAACGACAACCCAAAATGACTTGAAAAAGTTGACTTTTTTAAACTTTTTGAACGTCGAGTGAAAAAATTAGAAAAAAGTCACCAACGACAACGGTCATGTATGATTTGCCTAAAAACCTTCGGAACGACCAGGAACGACCACGGAACGACCATGGAAAAGTGCGGAACGACCACCCAAAATGACTTGAAAAAGTTGACTTTTTTAAACTTTTTGAACGTCGAGTGAAAAAATTAGAAAAAAGTCACCAACGATAAAAGTCATGTACGATTTGCCTAAAAACCTTCGGAACGACCAGGAACGACCACGGAAAATTGCGGAACGACCACCCAAAATAACTTGAAAAAGTTGACTTTTTTAAACTTATTGAACGTCGAGTGAAAAAATTAGAAAAAAGTCACAAACGACAACGGTCATGTATGATTTGCCTAAAAACCTTCGGAACGACCAGGAACGACCACGGAACGACCATCGAAAAGTGCGGAACGACCACCCAAAATGACTTGAAAAAGTTGACTTTTTTAAACTTTTTGAACGTCGAGTGAAAAAATTAGAAAAAAGTCACCAACGACAACGGTCATGTATGATTTGCCTAAAAACCTTCGGAACGACCAGGAACGACCACGGAACGACCATGGAAAAGTGCGGAACGACCACCCAAAATGACTTGAAAAAGTTGACTTTTTTAAACTTTTTGAACGTCGAGTGAAAAAATTAAAAAAAAGTCACCAACGACAAAAGTCAAGTATGATTTGCCTAAAAACCTTCGGAATGACCAGGAACGACCACGGAAAATTGCGGAACGACCACCCAAAATGACTTGAAAAAGTTGACTTTTTTAAACTTTTTGAACGTCGAGTGAAAAAATTAGAAAAAAGTCACCAACGACAAAAGTCATGTATGATTTGCCTAAAAACCTTCGGAACGACCAGGAACGACCACGGAACGAACATCGAAAAGTGCGGAACGACAACCCAAAATGACTTGAAAAAGTTGACTTTTTTAAACTTTTTGAACGTCGAGTGAAAAAATTAGAAAAAAGTCACTAACGACAACGGTCATGTATGATTTGCCTAAAAACCTTCGGAACGACCAGGAACGACCACGGAACGACCATGGAAAAGTGAGGAACGACCACCCAAAATGACTTGAAAAAGTTGACTTTTTTAAACATTTTGAACGTCGAGTGAAAAAATTAGAAAAAAGTCACCAACGACAAAAGTCATGTATGATTTGCCTAAAAACCTTCGGAACGACCAGGAACGACCACGGAACGACCACCCAAAATGACTCGAAAAATTCTAAGTTCGGACGGAACGACAATGTGGTCGTTCCGTAAAAAAACGTGGTCGTTCCTGAACTTTCGTGGTCGTTCCGTGGGTTTTATGTCCAATAATACATGTATTGAGGGGATGGTATGGTTATTTTTCCATTTCGGAAAAGAAAAAAAATTTAACTCTATGTTCGGACGGAACGACCATGTGGTCGTTCCGTAAAAAATCGTGGTCGTTCCTGAACTTTCGTGGTCGTTCCGTGGGTTTTAAGTCCAATAATACATGTATTGAGGGGATGGTATGGTTATTTTTCCATTTCGGAAAAGAAAAAAAATTTAACACTAAGTTCGGACGGAACGACCATGTGGTCGTTCCGTAAAAAATCGTGGTCGTTCCTGAACTTTCGTGGTCGTTCCGTGGGTTTTAAGTCCAATAATACATGTATTGAGGGGATGATATGGTTATTTTTCCATTTCGGAAAAAAAAAAATTTTAACTCTAAGTTCGGACGGAACGACCATGTGGTCGTTCCGTAAAAAAACGTGGTCGTTCCTGAACTTTCGTGGTCGTTCCGTGGGTTTTAATTCCAATAATACATGTATTGAGGGGATGGTATAGTTATTTTTCCATTTCGGAGAAGAAAAAAAATTTAACACTAAGTTCGGACGGAACGACCATGTGGTCGTTCCGTAAAAAATCGTGGTCGTTCCTGAACTTTCGTGGTCGTTCCATGGGTTTTAAGTCCAATAATACATGTATTAAGGGGATGATATGGTTATTTTTCCATTTCGGAAAAAAAAAAAATTTTTAACTCTAAGTTCGGACGGAACGACCATGTGGTCGTTCCGTAAAAGAACGTGGTCGTTCCTGAACTTTCGTGGTCGTTCCGTGGGTTTTAAGTCCAATAATACATGTATTGAGGGGATGGTATGGTTATTTTTCCATTTCGGAAAAAAAAAATTTTAATTTACCATTAACTCACTATCCATAGAAACACAACATACAAAAGAAGAAACCATATTTGAACTAACTGTAGGGTAAATAATACACGAATTTTTTTTTCCGAAATGGAAAAATAACCATACCATCCCCTCAATACATGTATTATTGGACTTAAAACCCACGGAACGACCACGAAAGTTCAGGAACGACCACGTTTTTTTACGGAACGACCACATGGTCGTTCCGTCCGAACTTAGAGTTAATTTTTTTTTTTTCCGAAATGGAAAAATAACCATACCATCCTTTCAATACATGTATTATTGGACTTAAAACCAACGGAACGACCACGAAAGTTCAGGAACGACCACGTTTTTTTACGGAACGACCACATGGTCGTTCCGTCCGAACTTAGAATTTTTCGAGTCATTTTGGGTGGTCGTTCCGCACTGTTCCTGGTCGTTCCGAAAGTTTTTAGGCAAATCATACATGACTTTTGTCGTTGGTGACTTTTTTTTTAATTTTTTCACTCAACGTTCAAAATTTTTAAAAAAGTCAACTTTTTCAAGTCATTTTGGGTGGTCGTTCCGCACTTTTCGATGGTCGTTCCGTGGTCGTCCCTGGTCATTCCGAAGGTTGAAGGCTTCTCATACATGACTTTTGTCGTTGGTGACTTTTTTTTTAATTTTTTCACTCAACGTTCAAAAATTTGAAAAAAGTCAACTTTTTCAAGTCATTTTGGGTGGTCGTTCCGCACTTTTTGATGGTCGTTCCGTGGTCGTTCCTGGTCGTTCCGAAGGTTTGGAGGCTTCTCATACATGACTTTTGACGTTGATGACTTTTTTTTAATTTTTTCACTCAACGCTCAAAAATTTGAAAAAAGTCAACTTTTTCAAGTCATTTTGGGTGGTCGTTCAGCACTTTTCGATGGTCGTTCCGTGGTCGTTCCGAAGGTTGGAGGCTTCTCATACATGACTTTTGTCGTTGGTGACTTTTTTTTAATTTTTTCACTCAACGTTCAAAACTATGAAAAAAGTCAACTTTTTCATGTCAATTTGGGTGGTCGTTCCGCACTTTTCGATGGTCATTCCGTGGTCGTTCTTGGTCGTTCCGAAGGATTGGAGGCTTTTCATACATGACTTTTGTCGTTGGTGACTTTTTTTTTACTTTTTTCACTCAACGTTCAAAAATTTGAAAAAAGTCAACTTTTTCAAGTCATTTTGGGTGGTCGTTCCGCACTTTTCGATGGTCGTTCCGTGGTCGTTCCTGGTCGTTCCGAAGGTTTGGAGGCTTCTCATACATGACTTTGGTCGTTGGTGACTTTTGTTTTAAGTTTTTCACTAAACGTTCAAAAATTTGAAAAAAGTCAACTTTTTCAAGTCATTTTGGGTGGTCGTTCCGCACTTTTCGATGGTCGTTCCGTAGTCGTTCCGAAGGTTGGAGGCTTCTCATACATGACTTTTGTCGTTGGTGACTTTTATTTTAATTTTTTCACTCAACGTTCAAAAATTTGAAAAAAGTCAACTTTTTCAAGTCATTTTGGGTGGTCGTTCCGCACTTTTCGATGGTCGTTCCATGATCGTTCCTGGTCGTTCCAAAGGTTTTTAGGCAAATCATACATGACTTTTGTCGTTGGTGACTTTTTTTTAATTTTTTCACTCAACGTTCAAAATTTTTAAAAAAGTCAACTTTTTCAAGTCATTTTGGGTGGTCGTTCCGCACTTTTCGATGGTCGTTCCGTGGTCGTTCCTGGTCGTTCCAAAGGTTGGAGGCTTCTCATACATGACTTTTGTTGTTGGTGACTTTTTTTTAAATTTTTTCACTCAACGTTCAAAAATTTGAAAAAAGTCAACTTTTTCAAGTCATTTTGGGTGGTCGTTCTGCACTTTTCGATGTTCGTTCCGTGGTCGATCCTGGTCGTTTCGAAGGTTTTTAGGCAACTCATACATGACTTTTGCCGTTGGTGACTTTTTTTTTAATTTTTTCACTCAACTTTCAAAAATTTGAAAAAAGTCAACTTTTTCAAGTCATTTTGGGTGGTCGTTCCGCACTTTTCGATGATCGTTCCGTGGTCGTTCCTGGTTGTTCCGAAGGTTAGAGGCTTCTCATACATGACTTTTGTCGTTGGTGACTTTTTTTTTAATTTTTTCACTCAACGTTCAAAACTATGAAAAAAGTCAACTTTTTCATGTCATTTTGGGTGGTCGTTCCGCACTTTTCGATGGTCGTTCCGTTGTCGTTCCTGGTCGTTCCGAAGGTTTGGAGGCTTCTCATACATGACTTTTGACGTTGATGACTTTTTTTTAATTTTTTCACTCAACGCTCAAAAATTTGAAAAAAGTCAACTTTTTCAAGTCATTTTGGGTGGTCGTTCAGCACTTTTCGATGGTCGTTCCGTGGTCGTTCCGAAGGTTGGAGGCTTCTCATACATGACTTTTGTCGTTGGTGACTTTTTTTTAATTTTTTCACTCAACGTTCAAAAATTTGAAAAAAGTCAACTTTTTCAAGTCATTTTGGTTGGTCGTTCCGCACTTTTCGATGGTTATTCCGTGATCGTTTCTGGTCACCAACACTTTAACATTAAAGCGTTAAAGACCAAAACACGAATCCAATACTGCGTCGTCATGATCAAACACTCATGCTGAAAAATTTGGTCGTCAATGATGATGGGAGCGTTTTCACAGGAAAATGTTTTCCAAACACTTTCTCAGCAACCAAACAAAGGCCTAAATCATTGTTTCTACAGAAAATATCAAACATTCCCTCGCACCTTAGACAACTACTGCACCGAAACCACAGGGGTGTACTCCAAGATCCGATCCAAATTACTCCCCTCTCCGCGGGCCGAGACCGAGCAAAACGTCGACGCACGATCGTCCGCCGCCGTTCTTTGATCAGACCAAACTATTCCCAATCATGATCTGTAGCAACAAAACCAAAAAAAATATTTCAATTCAATTTAAAGAGAGAGAGAGAGAGAGAGCTTAATTACATCTGAAAGAAAAGTTAAATTTAGGGGGAAAATTGAAACAAACCTGGAACTGGGCTGCGAGCGAGTATAAACGGAAGGCGGAGCCGGGGCCGGAGGCGGATTTTGGGGCGGCGGAGACTGGGGGAAGTCTGCGAACGATGTAGAAGAAGTGGACGAACTAGGTAGAAGAAGCGGACGAACGAAGGGAAGAGGCGGTGGGATTTGGACGAAGAAGAAGAATAACAAAAATTTGCTCGAAGAAGGAGGACTGGACTGGGCTGACTACTCGAAGAAGAAGAAGAAGGAGAAGCTGACGAAGAAGAAGAAGGAGCAGAGAAGGATCAGAAATTTGTTTTTAAGGTTTTTTGTTTTCTAAAACCTTAATAACTTTTATTTTGTATTTATTTTTTTAGAACAAAAGTCATTTTACTAATAAAACTTTTTTAAAGGTTATTTTACAAATTTTAAAAACTCAAAAGACTATTTTACTAAATCACTCGGTTTTTTGTTTTTTGTTTAGCGGGGATGGCACGTGCAAATGTTTAGCAATTATGTTTATTAATCTTTAGAATTTATAGCTATATAGCTTTTTTTTTTTTTTTTTTAAGAAGTTTTTTAATAAATAATTAAAAAAAATTAAAAATTAGTTTAAAATTTTTTTTTAAATGATTAATCAATTTTTTTAAATAGTCAATTAATAATTGATCATATAAATCATAATGTAAATCATCAAATTTCATAGTCATTCAATGATTGATCATTAATTAATCACCAATTTTCATAGTCAATCACTGATCGATCAAATCTAAAAAATGACAAAGGGTCATTTTTCTAAATAAAAAAAGTTTGGTCATCTCTTATATTAAGTGATTAAAAAAAACCACCCAGCCTAATCTTGTGTTATCTAATTATAATAGAAAAATGCTAGGGACACCAACTCCAATCCCAATTTTTGAGTACCAACCTATGTGACATATAAGTTATCGTTATATCACTGGTAAGTGTTTAAAACATTATCACATCATTAATTGTATCTACCAATGAAAATACGACACATGAGTTAGCACTCAAAAAGTTAGGATTAAAGAGGATTGACATCTCCTGTCTAATTTTGGTATCTCAAATGGCGTCTAACCAATAATATTTCGACACATCATTGAAAGAAGTTAGATTTTAAGGTATTAAAAATCAGTTATAAATTATTTCAAACTTTTTACAATGACGTGGCATAATATTACTGGTTAGATACTATTTAAGACACTAAAAATTGGATAAAGTATTTGAATCCGATTAAAGTTGGTGTTTCTAGCACTTAAGTACTTAAGAGCGAGCTTGCATTTAGATCGTCGGTTGGAGTTGAAATTTTTAAGTTGAAATTAATTAACTTTTTAAAAATTAGTAATAATTTTTGTTGACTTTTAAGAAAACAAAAAAACAAAAATCCAACCGAAAAAAATATAGTTTGATTGGGGTTAAAACTCGTAAACCAAACAAACCATCAATGTGCATATTTGTTACAAATATTATACAATATGAAAAATTTACCATAAGTTACAAAGATCTAGAGATTAATAGAGCTTCTTTTTCCCTGCAACATTTGAAAGTGGTATTTCGTCCAATGACTTATTTATTCGAATTTGACAATTAAGTTCATAAACTTTTTTCCTTTGCAATCAGCCCCTTTAATTTATAATTTTTGACAATTCAATCATTTTTGCTCAAATTCGTTAAAATTTGAATGGTTTTTTACACATAACTTGTACATTATAGTCCAAAAAAAGCATTGTTGATCATTTTTGCTTAACTTTAATACAATTATATTTGAAAATTTGAACCTAATTCATCTATACTCAAAGGAGTAGATCTCCTCCTCCATGCAACACCCATGTAGAGATCTAATCTCCGAACCGACGACCACAGGAGATCTAGACACGGCCGACATCGAAGTGGAAGGTGACAGCGGTGGCGGCATCTAACGTTGAGATTGCTGAGCCGGAGACTAAAGGAAAAATTAGAGAAAATATTTAACACAGTGAAAAACCTAGCACGAAGGATTTTAAAAAATATTTCGTGCCAACTAAATCGAACAAAACCTGTTTTGCTATATACAATAATTAATTTTCATACAAATACATATCAGTTTGGCAATCAGTTCTGGATGATCAAGCTAGCTTTCAGATTATGAGCACGCTATGACTTTTCCACGTTCGGGTGTGTGTGGTCACATATGGTAGAATTTACAGTCAATAAAGCAATTATCTTTTTTCTTCTATCATCTCACCAGTCTCATTCCTGAAAACCCTTCTTTTGTAGAGAATTTCTGAGTTAGAAAAAACTGAAAAATCTTCTCTTCTCTCCCAAAAACGCAAAAAAGTGAGATAATAGATATCAAAAATTTGCTCAATCAATCAACTATTTATAGTTACCGATAAATATTTAATTAATTAATTTTTGATAATCATTATCTACTAAATTTAAATTGAGAATTTAAAACAAAAAATTATCTACATCCATAAATAATTATCTATTTAAATTTCCATACAATTCAAATTTCAGATAATATCTAATCCAAGATATTATCTTGTCTGCTTTTAAATTTAAATTAAATTGCGACCTTTGATTTAAATTATTATTTACAGTTTCAATTTATATTAATTTGTGATCATTATTCAAAGATGACAAATTTAATTCAATTTTCAAATTACAAATATTATCATCTAATCCAAGATAATAATTATTTGAATTTCAAATAATTTTTAGAATTAAAATTCCTTTACCAGTAAAATTAATTCTTCTGGAATTATCCGAAACAACTTGAGACTGCATCATCTACCATGTGAGCGTAGTCCCTAACTGGGACTACACTGTGGCCTGCGCCTACTCCCAGGGAGGGGGGTGGCACCACTTTGGTTCCTATTGTCCTATTTGGGACAATTCCGGCAAAATGCCGAATCACTAAAAATTATTATGTGACATTTCTTGGAATTTTGTGAGCTAGCAATGGGACCTTATGGACATATAAAATCAAATTTAAAATAATATTAGATAAATTAATTAACCTAAATCAATTTATCTATATTATTAAACTTCATAACTACTCCACTATAAGTATGTAGCTGAACTCTGTAATTCTATACCAAATTACAAAAGCTCATTGATAGTGCTTTTGTCCATGACAGATATTATGATATTTGGTTCCCCATAGGATATTCATAATCGAGATTAAGGCTAAAATTTCGTTTTACCTTCTCAATTATTTTGTCATTAAAGTTTCCATCATTTCATCTTGATCAAATCCTATTTATGAAATCCTCCATAAATAGAAAATCATTCAGTATAACAGAATGATCGGGATCACTTTTTATTTAATAAAATCTCGAATGATACTTTAAGAGAATATCATTGACTCTCGTGAAAGAGCTATAGATTCTATATATATGAATAACGTTGTCATCATCTATGCAAGGCATCTCCAATTTATCGATTAAAAGTTATCATTCCTTTAGCGCCTAATCCTTTGATAAATCAAAAAATACATCGCATAGACATGCAATCACTTATCCACTCAAGATTAAGATGTCTACAACAATATTCATTAAAGTGAATTGATTTTTCTTAAATAGAATTATTATATAAATCAATATCACTTTAGGTCCGGTCCAATACATATGAAAAACCCCTCATATATATCTATGTTTCTACTTGGAAAACTCATTCCAATAGTCAAGACAAACTATCCCACAAGAGTGAAAATAGACAAACATTACAGTCTTACCGAAGTCAAAGTATCCACTTTTACTTCACGATTGCAAACTCTCAATTTAGATTATCATTTTAATATTATATTTTTCTACATACTTCCTTATGCATAATATCAAAGTTTATTATACTGATAATTATGGTGCAATTTGCTTGTAATAAATCTATACTAATAAAAGTATCCAGGACAATCGATATATGATATAAATCAATAAATAACCTTTATTGATAGATAAATGTCTAATATCCATGAACTAATTTTCGCTTTAGGGCACTAATCCTAACAGAGACCTATTCATGACTAGAGTTGGAGTGGGTAGAAAGATTCGATCACCTCCACACCTACACCCAAAAACGCCGGTCTGAAGTAGCACCGGAACTTGACCTCCATCGCAGTGCGAGGATCGAGTTCGTCTAACATTTATTTTTCACTTGATTTATTATAAAGAAAAATGACTGTAACATATATAAGTCAAATGGTATGCAAAAAAAATATATTATAAGAGATAATTGGTCACTAGGATAAAATTCATTACGTATGTATAGAAAATTTAAATAATTATTGTAAACTAATAGAAAGCACTTTAAAACCTAAGGAAAAAGATATCATAATGATCTAGTAATCATCATAAAGAAAAAAAACTATAATGATATAGTAATTATCATAAAAAAAAAAAAAATACCACATTTACAAAAAAAAAAAAAAAACTAATAAAGTAATTATCATTAAAAAAAAAATTTTCATACCACATTTAAACTTTAGAAATTAACTATTAAAATAAGACCAATAATAATAGAAAAAAAAACTACATTATGATAATAACTTAACAATTATTGTGAAGAACTTAAATCATATTAAAAATAAAAATGAGTTTCTAAGAAACCTAAATCATACTTAAGAAATACGTTTATAAAAAACATAAATCATACTAACAAGCTATTATTTTGGTAAAAAAGTGATCATTAAGATAAAGATACAATAACAATAAAAAAATAAAGAAATAATATGAATAATAATGAGGAAAATGATATTACATATAATAAAAGCGCAAAATAGGTATTATAAGTGATTGTTTCTTTCAAAATAGACATTTACATAATATTATTTTATAACAGACATAGTTCAAAGCGTGGTCTTAAAAATAGAAATTTTGTATAATTATTTCTTCTTTTATATTCTTAAATGGATCAAACTTAAAAATAATACTCATATGCAATGAAATCCTAATATAGGTGAAATTATGTAATGTAGATAAGATTTTGCTAAATTAATATATATATATATATTTACTTTAACATCAGTGCAGACAACCTGACACCATAAGAGGTCTGTATTGACTTCAGTTATATGAAAATTTACTATATTACCTTTTTGTTAGTCGGAGGTTATTTTGGAAAGACTTCTTATCTTGACCTTTGACTTATCTAAGATGTCAAAAATCGTGAAGCCACTATAGGTGGGGCAATATTTAAGAGGCGTACTCTTTGATTGACAATCCTCAAAATCACCATAAGTTTTATTGAACAATTATTAATAAGTATCTTTAAAGAAATTAGAATCCGTAATATTTATTTTTCAAAAACTTGGGGATTTAAACTTTTTCATCTTGGGGTAAAAATCATGAAATGAGTTACTCTAAAGTTATGTCTGTAATCACGTTTTAATATAATATTTTTATTATTTGTGTACCCATTAAAATCCTCAAACTTTCTTCACATTTGGAATTACATACAAAGAACTATTTATTTTGAGAGAGGCCGCCGTTAAACTTTGGAAAAAGATCAGAGGATGTTGTCTTATTTGTCAAAGAAAAGTAGAATACGTTATAAAGAATTATTTAATCAATTAGATATTCGGGAAAAACACGTTAATTTGAATTTGAAAAGACTTTTTGAATTATTGAATTAATAGATTTATTCGATCTTGATTTTTAGTTTAATGAACTTATTTTCGTTTTTTAGTAATTTATAAAAGAATGAATCTAAGAACTTTAATGTACTAAAATAAAAATTTTCCCGAGTACAATTCTTGATCATATATTTAATGAGTTCCATTTTACTTGTATGTGTCTGTTTGTTTGTTTGTTATGATCCTATTCAACCTACTTTTTTACTCTTTTTTAAATTTAAATAATTTCCCTTTTCTTCTACTATCTAATTAAATTGGAATCCATTTACCAAAATTTGAATTTGAAACTTCTTTCATGGAATATATATATATATATATATATATTTATATATATAAATCTTTTCTTGTCGGGACCTTTTTTTTTTTCCCCTTTCTGAAGAAGCCAATTTTAGCACGCTACAACTGAAACAAAACAACAACAACAACAACACAGAAATATAAGCTAAGCAGATTTAAAGAAAATGAAAGAAAAGTAAATAAAGCGGTTTACTTCCCCATGGCAGCACGCTAAGCCGCAACAAAATTAGCCTCTTCAATTTGCTTCACGAATTTACTTCTTTTTCTCTCGCACACCAATCACTGACCTCTATCATTTCCCTATTTTGGTGAATTATTTTCAACCAATAATAGTTTTGCATAAATATTGTCCTATTTCGTCACATTACTCTCTTTAATTTCCTGAAAACAACAATGCATCAATCTCATTTTCACATTCCGCATCAAGAAAAAAGAGTGATTGATGTTTCACATGATGACGATATGAGTTCTTCCGCTGAATCGAGTTTCTCTGAGTCAAATACCGGACTCAGGTTGCTTTCCATTGTTTTCAACTCCAAAAGAGTGAACAGAAATATTTTTTTTTACCGTGTGAGTTTTTTTATGCTGAAAACTACACAAAATCTTATTGACCATGTTAATTTTGCATTGACTTTCTTATGTTTACCAAAAAACGATTTTTATTAACTCGGTAACATCAAAATTTTTAGTTAATGTTGAATCATTGACTGTTGGATTCTCCTTGTGTAGACGTGTTTGGCTCCTCCTCCGATATCACAGGAAGCCTCAGAGCCTACAAGTCGGGTTTTGGATGACAAAAATTATCGTTTCGCTAGTAGATCATATCATATATATTCTCCTCTATGACGTACAATAATTCCAAGGGGCATAACTAGTATCACCAATGAGTGTCTGAACAACCAGGGAACGTTGGTCTCAGGCTCAAAAAATGGCACCATATGTAACACTCCACTTACGTAGGGCTGTTACTATGCTTATTTTACTTAAATACTTATCTTACTTATCCTTGTAAAAGTACATAAATTTTTTTTT
This sequence comes from Ficus hirta, assembly GCA_038430175.1. Lineage (NCBI taxonomy): Eukaryota > Viridiplantae > Streptophyta > Magnoliopsida > Rosales > Moraceae > Ficus > Ficus hirta. The sequence continues at coordinate 15,945,703 of CM076585.1, read as the reverse complement.
AAACTTAAATTCAAAACTTTAAACTTATATATATATATATATATATATATAAGTATATACTATAGTTCAAACCTTTGTAACGTACCTTGCAACTCAAGCTAATTATTAGATATTAATACCCTCAAACCAATATCACATAATACAATAAATTTTCAAAACGCGTGGCAGTGACCAACCCAAATTTCACACTCCGCAGTATCATCTCCACAGTCTTGTATCATACATTGCTGACAGGCTGCTTACCTACAGCATAAACGTAAGTCATGAGTTTTCGCTTAGTAAGTACAACTTATCATCCGCAAAACAATTTTGATAAAGATATGCATGAACCATTTATGCTTTCTTATCACATCAGTTATGCTTCCTTATATTAGCATCTTTTTGGGTCCCTTACATAACATGAGTGTACGTACCATGACGCGCAACCATGGAGTGGTTGGGGCGGCCAGTCCAATCCAACTCAAACCATAGACCAAACCCGTCCTAGAGCGGGTCGGTACGACACAAGGCAACTTGCTTGCCATCATACTTGAAAACTTGTTCTTACTTTGAAACATATTTGAAAAAACATTTCATACTTGTAAACAGTTTTTTACTTGAAACTTGATCTTATTCTTACCATGTGACTTATCATTAGTGAGCATGCTTCATGATGCCACAATAGTAACATATAAATCATATGCATCACATCCATGAATGCATGAGCTTTGAAAAACATGTAAAGCAGTAAAACAATTTGCCTATGCTGTAGGCGGAGTTGTACTTACAGGTTATACTAGATTCTGGGTTTGTTGTTCCAACAGGTCACAACAACAGGTTACCTTCCTATTTCCAAAAAGGACGTAAGATAAGAATCATTCTATTTTACTATAAGCTATAACATTCAATGTTGGTATCCAAACCAACATCCACAGATAGCCTTAAATATAAGCCCATCATATCATAATATAGGGGTATCCGATTTGGTTACCATGAGTAACCATGGGTACAAGGCCCAATAATAATTGGTATCCTTCCCGGTTACTATATGTCTTACTATTGTTACCATATATCTTGGTCTAATTTTCTTTTCTTCACAAAACTTTGTTTGACCTTGTCTTACATTTTTTCTTTAACATTATTCATAAAATTTTAATCTTTTTACACTATTTTTATAAAACTGTAATTTTTGAATAAAGACTGAAAAATTTTGAAAACCGTCTTTAAAAACAGTCCCATAAATTTGGTTATCAGTGCATGTACAGGAATTGCCTGTTCATGTACTGTTTTGAAAATTCTGTGCAGGAATTTCCTGTACCCAGCACAGTTTTGAAAATCCAGTTTTTTTCTCAAAATTTGTTTTGAATTTGAAAAGGTTTTCTGAATGAAAGTTGTAGACCTCAAAGACTCCTACAACTTTCGTTCTTTACTCAAAACCTGATTCTGCCTTTAACCTATAAGTTTTTCTCCTGGCCGTGCACACTGCCTGTTCAGGCCAGTCTCGGATTTTGATAAAACAGAGGCCTTTGGAGCCTTATTTTTAAAAACCGTCCAAATTGCCCCCTAGGATTTTCAATTCTCTACAACTTTGCAGTTTTAACTTTTCCCAAATTCGGCTTCTAAAGGCCTTAAAATTACGTTTCTAGATCACAGTCCCACTTGATTTGAAAGTTGACAGTTTTATTATTGATTGGTTTTTACGTAAAAATTCGCATATCCTACCTCAAACGGTCGCAACCATGAGCCTACATCAATTCATGCAGCGCGTTACGTACATTCTCATCATCCATTCATTTGATCATCTTACTTAAAACTCAAATAGGTAATCCTTACTTGGCTTACCAATTTCGGTTTTTAGGTTAATTCCTTAACCTCCATACCTTAAACATCATAATCATAATCATCATTCATGAAATATTCTTGCTTAAGCATATGAGGACATTTCACAAACATAAGATAGGCATACAAACATTCCACATTCTTTTTAAAACATAGAATCACATGCATGCATAAACTTATCAATCAAGACCACCTAAGCTTAAATCAAGCACATACTAAGTATATAAAACTTATTGCATGAAAAATAGAAAGGGTGAGCTTATGCTCTTACAAACCTATGCTTGAAATACATTTAAATCCTGACTCAAAACTTAATTGAATACTTAGGGGATTAAGAGGATTACCTCTAGGCCTTGATGGGTGGATCTACACCTTAGATTGAGAAAATTTTCCTTCCTTTCTTCACCTACTCACAACCGGCCACTTCCTTTTTTTTTTTTTTTTTCTTTTCTAATGGAGAGAAAGAGAGAGTTGAGAATGAACTAAGGTTTTTGGGATGCAACTAAATGGTTCCCCGCCACCCCATCACTATCTATTTATAGGTGAAAATTAATTAAATTTCTACAATTATTTTTATTCCACAAATTGCACATCTAACCCTAAAAACAAAATATTTGCTAACAACTCCCTTGAGGTGGCCGGCCATGAGGGTGCCATTTTGCTCTCAATTAATGTATAATTATCCATTAAATTTTTAATTCCAAAAATTACTTATTTATCTTAAATGAGGTGTCACCAAATAAGACCATGTTTGACACTTTCTTTAATATGCAGTCTATTTTCTTAATAATTCAGATAGTGCTAATACTGTTTTCAACTAATAACAGTATAGTTATATTGAACTGCAGTCCAGAATTTATCTGTACTTAACTGGACTGCGTGTAGATTTTTCTTAGGACTTGAAGCCACTTAGTCCTTATTGCTCTAAATATTGTGCTTGATTTTTCTAAAGTGGTCCCGCACCTTATTCTCGCTTCTTCATTAGTAATGACGGTTTATCGCAGTATAATTTTCATACTGTTTATTAGACTGCAGTCCCATCTTAAACATACCCTAAATCATCCTGGTCAAACTTTGACCGAAATAAAATCATAAATCCTTATTCTGTCTTTTTCATCAAATGGTCTCATGTTCGACTAAGCAAACTATTATTGAGTTTTAAGAACAACAATATATTATGATAAAATCAGATCAGGTAATTTACATAAACATTCATATTCCTTAAAGAAAAAATCATGAATCAGTAAAAAGGGTGGCTATTACACCATAATATTTCTTGGTTCTATTCACCAACTTTATCTTTGTCAAATTCCTCCATTTCCATACATTCCTTGGAAATTGACTTCTCCTCTGAGCCAATCTTCTATGTTCTCTTATGATCGTATTGGTAACTTGCAAAACGAGATGCAAATTTTTATTATGAGACAACTGGTTGCGGATTCGGCACCCTACAGCTACGGATTGGCCGATCGTTTTCTAGACAACTCGGCATCGCTAATGATTTTAACAGTTTCTGATTGGTTGGAGTTCAAGCTTGTAGTAGAGGTAGGAATTCGTTTGTTTTTCTTTAAAAAGAAAAAAATGGAAAAAGAACGCTAGAAGGAGGGTTAACAGCCACACGCTCTAGCCAACTGAGCTATTCCAGCTTGCTATATTTTTGTGACATGCTATTTATATTATACCATAGTATGTGTATATAGTTTAGGGAAAGTTTTTAAGAAATGTATGTACATGTGTATACACTGTAACATTTTTTTGACAGAAATATATACACTATAAATTTGTTTTGATGATGATAATATTCTCTACTTCACAATTTCTTAGCAATTTACCTTTCAATTTCAAAATGATATAAAATTTGTACCTTTGTGGGTCAACAACTAATTTTGATTTCAAAATAGACCAATTTATCCTTTACAAATTGGCTTCAAAAAACAATTAAAGATTTTTTGTTGGTTTCTTTTGTTTTGTTTTGTTTTGATTTATTGTTTTTAAGGGTAAATATATCAGTTAATAGATGAGAATTAGTTGTTTCTTGTTAACTTTGATAGGGTGTAAATTTAATTTAAATTTAAGATACAGACGAAGAATCTCAAGCATATCACATGATACGTATCATTTCATAAACAAAAAAAAAAAAAAAAAGGCATAAAATTATGAACACCCTTTGTTCACTAAACATTCAACAAATTTCTTTATCATCCTATCTTTGCTAACTTAGTGCTACATTAAATTAAAACTTGATATATCATGTATTCCAAGTCTGTCTTCCTTTCGTCTGGCTCTTTTTTTTTTTTTTTTTTTTTGGGGCTAAACATCATTCCGTCACTTGACGGTGATGACATGAACTGGGCAGGAATTTGAAGTTTTTAGCCAATCGCTTATTCATTTCACAACTGAAACGATGCACAACTATTACAGAGACATGTGGTTTGATGTCGATAACATGTCGTACGAGGTATCACCGAAGTATAAGCCCTAATTTCAAGTCCATTGTTTAAATTTGCAACACTTTACTATCTGTTTCGTGTTGTAATTTTTCCTAGGAGCTGCTGGCTTTGGAGGATCAGATAGGCTATGTAAGCACTGGATTCTCCGAGGAAGAAGCTCTTACATCACTCAAATACAGCAAATACTCTCTGTTTGCAGAGGAGGATGCTCAAAATGAATTTTGCAGCATCTGCCAAGTAACTCCACTGTTACACTACACTAGAATTTTCGTAGAACCTTTCTTAAACATCTAATTTACCGATAAACTTTAATGAATGAAATTGAAATGGCAACGCAATAGCAGAATTACATGGTAGCAAATGAAGGAACGTGTTCCTATTCAAATTCTAAAATTTTTGTTTTATTTCTAAACTAAAAAAAAAAAAAAAAAAAAAAAACCCGACGCTTCTACCGATGGTAAGTCTCGTTTTTTTTTTTTCTTTTGGCAGGAGGAATATGTAGAAGAAGATGAGCTAGGGACATTGGATTGTGGCCATAACTTTCACATTAATTGCATTAAACAATGGCTAGGATACAGGAATGTCTGCCCTATTTGCAAGTCTACTGAGTTATACACAACAGACCCTTTGTAAAGTACCCTTTTGGGAGTAGATATTTTATAATGTAAGACAGTCGTAAACACGACTTTCTTCTAGATAAATACATGTTTTTGTTTTTATTTTAATTTTTTTTTAGTTTATGTCGTTTTAAATTTCTATTTTCTTAAGGATCCACAATTGTACAAACAAGAAATAAATCCCTTTTACATATCATTTTGTAACACTCACAATTTGTACCTTTTTCTTTCCATTAGTTCTGTCGGTAATGGAGGCTTTGTTGCGGATTGCAGCTTCTTTTTGAGACCAATCTCTCTCACACTCAGACCACGGGTTTTGTGCAGCACCTTGTGTTGCAGTGATAACACCTCAAGGGGATTCACTAAACATGATTCTTGATCTTGAATATCATGTGGATCTTTAGTCTTCTTCATTTACGATGTAGGAACTTGGTGTCTGTCGACTAAGTCGAAAAGTTCATCTCCAATTCCGAATCCAAGCATCCTAGCCATGTCACTGGTCTTAAGTCTCGGCTTTGGAATGTCGTTTTCCTTTAACCATGAGTACACAATGAAGACTTTGTTCAAGATGAACAATTCCAGCGCCTCGGGGTTGAAGACAACGCCCAATTTCATACTCATCTGTCGAGATAGATAACCATTTTTAAATCTTAAAAAAAAAAAAAAAAAAGGCCCAAGATTGACATGTAAATTTCGATTGATTAAAAACAAGTAGTCACCAAAAGTAATGACTAGCATTGTTATACTCTCTCACACAAATTTTTGTTATTACCTGGTGAGGAACCAACATGGCAGCATATCGAGCAAGCTCGCCGGCTCGCCAGTCCAACAGGACGGGCAACCAAGGATAAGTAGCATCAAGCCTCAAAAACCAGAGTCTTATGTCAGGGAATTCGGAGAGTTCTTGAATATCATGTGGATCGTCCCTTGTGTAGTTTATGGTGAAGCCAATTGTGCGCTCAAGAAACTCTTTCGGATCGACTAAAAGAATATCAACAGTATGATCTCATCAGTGCTATTATCATAATGAAACTAACAAGATATTAAACGTGATTTTCACACAATTTGTTTCGAGGAATACCTGATGAAGGTGAGGTAATCCCAGTCACAGTTTGGAATGGAGATAAGTCTAGCCGGCTAATTACATCGTTATTGATGACTACGTCGAATCTCCCTTCGGTTGGTGGCAGTGGAGGTTCAACTTTTGGTGAATCTGTCAACAAAAACATGCATAGTTCCTGTTGGTTACGGGAAGGGGAAAAAAAAAAAAAAAATGAAGGGAAAAACAAAGGACAGCGCGTGTATACGTATTGAGTTCTAAAAAATTATTATGACACAGAAATATCACAAAAACTCATTCTTGGTGCAGAAGAAAATGTTAAAATTTTATTTGTGGCTCCCAACTAGTATGGAATCAACACTAGTCCCGCCGTAGAGATCTGCCCTGCCATGCTCTGCCACACCAATTCACTAATCGGGGCTTGACTTGCCCTGCAATGTTTCCCGATTAATGCAGGGCAAGCCCACTGATGTAGCAGAAGCGTATAAAAAACACACAAATTCATTGATTCTTGAGGATTACCTAAAATACGTACAATAGGTTGAGAGAACCCTTGAAGGAATTTTATTAATAATAATCAAAACTCTATACAGAAAAACCATACTTCCACCCTTGTCCTGCAATGTTGTAAGCCATTAAAATCAACTGTGAATCCTTATTTCATTATTTACTTGTTTATTTTATTTTCCTTTCAGTTTTTCCATCAATATGAGCTGAGAACCTAGAAACTTGACAACAAAACTTAAGTCTCCAAAGACAAGTTCTGAAACTAGGACAAAAGGCTAATTTTCGTAGAGCGAAAACTTTGAAATGACAGAGTTAAATTTAGTAACTACGAGTAACGAGGCCATATGTACCATCTTCATCGTCAAACAAAGAGAGGTCATAGTTTCCAGATGGATTAAACGCGACCGAGACTGAAACTTCTCCTCTCCGCCGCTTTTGCGGAGAATTGATGGACGAAGAAGAAGGCATTGAATCCGAATAGGTTTTGCAGGAAATCCATGGAGTGGAAGGAGAAGAAATGGAGTACTTATTTAGTGAAGGAGTAAGTGGAAAGAGCAAATGCTGAAAGGTAGAAGCCATTGAAGTTCCTTTATCCTCTTGGAGCCTTTGCCTGCGATGTGTTCTTCTGGTACAGTTAAACAGTTTTATCTATATTTTCTTCTGTCCTCATGTTTTAAACGCTTTTATCTTTTCTGATCTCTCTCTCTCTCTCTCTCTCTCTCTCTCTCTTTCCTCCTTATTTTCTCTCTCTCACTCTCTCTCTCTCTCTCTTTTTTGGCAGTGATATTCTCTCCATTTTTTTTCTTATGTCTAGAGGCATCCTCTTATTTTAATGGCTCTTTTACACTAGTACATCCTAAATTAATACATAGTTGCAATTTTCATTTTGAATTTTGAATTTTGATAATTTGTATCATGAACTTAATTTACGCCTAATTAATAACAATGTTAATATTTTGAAAGAAATTGCCATATGATTTGAATATTAGTCTTTAATTAATATAAATTGATATTCGAAAGTTAGAATTAAAATTGATATCTCTAGCATTTTTAATAATCATTTATCTATTTAACCTAATTTTATTGAGGTTATAAAGATCTTTAATTAAGTTTTATCAAAATATAACATTTTACATTAATTTTATTTTGAATATTAATTTAGATCAACATTGAATAAAAAGACCTTTTATGTTTTTAATTAACGACCTTTATGGAAGTTAAGTATCAATAATTTTCACTAAATAAAAATCAACATTGTTATTGTTGATGTCCACTTTTGCACAAGGCCCAGTTCGATGAGACCGAGGTTCACTTTCTACAGTGGACCCCATCCGTGGACTCAAGCCACTTTTAGAGAACCCTCATGGGCCATGGTTTAGTGGGCTATGGGAAGATAAATAGAAACTTTTATTTATTTATCCAAACTAAACTTGGTCCTACTTGGGGAGTCCAAAGGGTATTTTGGCCATAAGGAAGTGGGTGGCGGAGAAATTATCACAAAATAGCCTTCTTTACCCTTAACACTTAAAAACCCAAAATAATTATTCTTTAAAGTCCAAATATTATAGGAAGTAAGCCACTAGCCTTCCTTTAGTAACCCAATGTACCTAGCCCATACTTTGAGTCTAACATGCCCAAATAGAAGCCCACTTCCACTGGAAAGACTGGGTCTCACAAATTAAACCCAATATTCCTTTTAGTCATTGTGTACTTCCCGCGTCCAGAGGAAACTTCGATTGGCCAAAGGAAGATGCTTTTGTCCTCCAGACAAAAGAGTATGCTTCTTCCTCCTGCAGCAACTCTGATGGAGCGTCTAGACGCATGTCAGTCCTACATTACAAATAGAGTGCTATTATCATCCTCTTGAGGAATCTCAGGCCCTTAAATGGAAACATGACAAGAAGAGAACATTCTAGAACCATCTAACTTGCTCTGGCCAACTAAAGGAACTAGATACTCATCTAGTCATACCATTTTAGGTGCCCCTTAGCGAACAAAATGAGATGCCAATCCCATTTCTAACAAAAAAATGACAGGAATTGTAGCAGTAGCCTCGCTAGAGCATGGGGTAGTGTGCTTTGGCGCCTCCCTTCTGAAGATGCCTTTCACCTCTGATCTGTCTTTTCTCTAGATGTCATTTCCCTCCAGCTGAAACAACCCCAAAAGCACCTTCATCCTCTATAAATACGACCTCATTTCCACTCCAAGGCAACAACCTTCCTCCTCCTTAGCAAAACTCTACCAAAATCATTTTAGAAACTACCCAGAAATTCATCTTAGAATCATCATCTTCATCATATTTATTCCATACACCCCCATTAGAACACACCAGAGCATGTTTTGGGTTACGACTAGAGCACTTTCTGGGTTCCAGCTAGAAACAACTACTTGGCCTTTTCCTTTTCACCACTACTATTTATCTTCTCCTCCCACTTCTCACGACGACTTGTGGTTTCTTTTATTGTGATTTTCTTTCATTTTTACAGGTTCAAATAGGCACCTTGGTGGTCTACACGAGCAAGGGGGTCCCTAGGAATCACTTTCCTTTGGGTTTCTTTGCATCTAGCCGGCCCCATCTTCACGTTGGAAGCCCTGCCAGAGCACCATGCACCCTCTGTCCAGTAGCGCATCTGGACACATCATCGTCATCATCAACCATTAGGAGAATGACACGTCTCCTACCCAAGCCACATCATACCATCGGATCTATTAGGTTCCAACAGTTATTAACGGGGGATTGTTACAAAATTTATAAGTTCTAGGTGCAAATTATCAAAATTAAAAGTTCAGGGAGTAAATTACAATACTGCGATTAACTCAGGGCGCCGATGCGAAAAGGCCTCTTTTAATGTTAATCTACGGAGCTTCTACAGTAGGACGTTTTACATTTATATTATCAATAGATGCTATTTTTAAACAGTTGAAGTAATATCTACAGTTGGACGTTTTACAATTTTCAGTGGTTTGCTTGTATTTTTTAGTTGATTTCTTAATGCTTAACTTTTTTCTTCTTTCTTTCTTTTTTTCTTTTTTTAGTGGATTGTATTTTCTAATATATGCATGTTTTAAGAGTGTACATTACTATTTTTTTTTACGTTGTTTTCTACGTGTGATTAATTATTGTTTTTCTAAGTGCAATAAAGTTAATCCAAATTTGAAGTGAGTTGTAAACGTTTTGAAATGAAAATTTTTTACTTTATTTGTTGTGTGTATGCTTTACTTTCAGAATTCAGTTCTCTTTTCTACTGTTTATTCATACCTTTCTAATATAATTATATATTTTTTCCTTGAAAGATTACCTGTATTTTATTTGAAACCTTGAAAAGAATATTTACTTTAAATTCTTGATCATGTTAAGGCAAAGTATGTGCGAATATAATTATTGAGATTTGAGATTGTCAATTATTTATTGAAATTTTTTTTATGATAATTTTTAATTTTTAGATTGATTGATTGTATTATAGATTGATCAATAACATGAATATATATTGCTCCGGATAATTCAATATTTTTTTTACTCTTTTTTTTTTCCAATCAAAATATCAACTTTTATTTTAATAACGTAGAAATTTTTTTTGTTTTTTTTTTTCTGCTCTTTTTTTTTTCCTTAAAATTTTCCTTTTTTTTAATTTTTCCTTTTTTGCTTTTTGTCTTTTGTTTTGTTTTGTTTTTCGTTTTTGTTTTTTGATTTGTTGTTTTTGAATAATATGTGAACAATAAGAGGGAAATAATGGAATAAATAAACCGGAAATAAAGGAGGTTTCGACTCTGGTGAAGCAACGCTTGCAAAGATGAAAACTTGACAGAGGAAATTCTCAATGGTTCAACGCTTGTCTAGGAACGACAGAATGGAGATCAGTGTTTCATTAGCTGTGCTTTTTGATGGTAATTAAGGATTTGAGACTGATTAGGTGCGGTGGCATTGATTTCTAGGACGCTCTTCGATGGCTCCTTTTTTTTTTTTTTCCTAAGATTTGGATACTTTGGGAGGGTTTGACGTGATGATTTGCTATTTGATATAACAATTTGCGATTTGTAGGATTTGATTTGTGATTTGCCAGATGTGGTTTATTTTATTTTATGGAATTGAGGAACGGATGATAATTTGATAATTGCGGTGGATTTTGATGAGGATGATGGGAGTTTTGCTATTTGGTGTTTTGTGCTGATTTGCTATTTGCGGTGAAAGAAAGTATTTGTTGGGCTCTGATACCAACTTGAAATTTGATATTAAAATAATTTTTATTCACAATTTGTATTGAGTTTGTACAAGAACTTATAGAGATGAATTACAATCAGTAAATTTAAAATCAAGTCTTACAATCATGCTAATTGATATATATAATTTTACATAATCTTTAAACATGAAAAGAATCACAAAATAATAACTACAATAATATTCAATCAATCCTTCAATCAATCAATTTCACAAATTCTCAATAAATATTTTAAGGTACCAAAATAATGTGGTTGCATGATCCTTTTTAGAACTTAATTAAAAATTCAGAATGATAGTTTCAATTTTAAACCCCGAGAAACATATATCGTCTCACATTTCCCCTTTAAACTTAAAATGTCATACTGAAAGTACCTGAACTTATCAAATATTTAACCATTAGTCCTTTTGCGGCAGGAACGTTAAAAATGTTAGATTCTTTTATCTCAACAACGTTTTATCAGTGATCTTTTAGCCCGCAAAAAGATTACTCATGCCGCGACAGACGTGCACATGGCTACCGTCCAAATCAAACTCATATCAAACTGTGAAGTCACATGGGTATGATCACTTTTGCACATGTTCTCGTGACAAAGAATACATTTTTTACCTCGTGACCCAATTTTATAATATTATCTACGTTCATAATACAATCATTTGAAACTTTTTGAGTGGAAAAAATGGTTAGCTGAAAGAGAATTTCTTCCTCCATTGTACGTATTCTTCCATTGACTCCTCAAAACCAGAGAAGCAGACAAAAGGCAGTAGAAACCAACTCGTCACACCAAAAACTCATGGTACACGCACTGGCCACCCTTTACACTCCGTTTGGCAAGAAAAAAAGAAAATAAGAGGAAAATAAAAACTATGATAAAAAGAAAATTGAGAGAAAAAAGATTTTGATTTTCCGTATTGATTATATGGTGTGAGAAGGTGGAAAGAAAATGATTTTACCTCATCTTATTTGGTATTGTAAGTATAAAAATCAAAGTGATGGAAAACTTAATATTATAAAATTATTATTTTTGTAACACCCCACCTACGTAGGGTTGTTACTATGCATACTTTACTTAAATACTTATCTTACTTTTCCTTGTAAAAGTACATAAATTTTTTTTTAAACTTAAATTCAAAACTTTATACATACATATATATATATATATATATACAAGTATATACTATAGTTCAAACCTTTGTAATATACCTTGCAACTCATACTAATTATTAGATATTAATACCCTCAAACCAACATCACATAATACAATAAATTTTCAAAACGCGTGGCGGTGACCAACCCGAATTTCACAGTCCGCAGTACTATCTCCACAGTCTTGTATCATACATTACTGACATGCTGCTTACCTACAGCATAAACGTAAGTCATGAGCTTTCACTCAGCAAGTACAACTTATCATCCACAAAACAATTTTGATAAAGATATGCATGAACCATTTATGCTTTCTTATCATATCAGTTATGTTTCCTTCTGTTAGCATCTTTTTGGGCCCCTTACATAACATAAGTGTACGTACCGTGGCGCGCAGCCATGGAGTGGTTGCGGCGGCCAATCTAATCCAACTCAAACCATGGACCAAACTCGACCTAGAGTGGGTCGGTACGACACAAGGCAACTTGCTTGCCATCATACTTGAAAACTTGTTCTTACTTTGAAATATATTTGAAAAACCATTTCATATTTGAAAAACTTTTCATACTTGTAAATAGTTTCTTACTTGAAACTTGATCTTATTCTTACTATGTGACTTATCATTAGTGAGTATGCTTCATGATGCCACAATAGTAACATATAAATCATATGCATCACATCCATGAATGCATGAGCTTTGAAAAACATGCAAAGCAGTAAAACAATTTGCCTATACTGTAGGCGGAGTTGTACTTACAGGTTATGCTAGATCCTGGGTTTGTTGTTCCAACAGGTCACAACAACAAGTTACCTTCCTGTTTCCAAAAAAAGATGTAAGATAAGAATCATCCTATCTTACTATAAGCTATAACATTCAATATTGGTATCCCAACCAACATCCATAGATAACCCTAAATATAAGCCCAACATATTATATTATAGCGGTATCCGATTTGGTTACTGTAAGTAACCATGGGTACAAGGCCCAATAATAATTGGTATCCTTCCCGGATACTATATGTCTTGCTATTGTTACCATATATCTTGGCCTAATTTTCTTTTCTTCACAAAACTTTGTTTGATCTTGTCTTACCTTTTTTCTTTAACATTATTTATAAAATTTTAATCTTTTTTAAACTGTCTTTATAAAACTGTAATTTTTTAAACAAAGACTGAAAAATTTTGAAAATAGTCTTTAAAAATAGTCCCATAAATTTGGTTATTAGTGCATATACAGGAATAGCCTGTTCATGCACTGTTTTGAAAATCCTGTGCAGTAATTTCCTGTACCCGGCACAGTTTTGAAAATCTAGTTTTTTTCTCAAAATTTGTTTTGAATTTGAAAAAGTTTTCTAATGAAAGTTGTAGATCTCGAAGACTCCAACAACTTTCATTTTTAACTCAAAACTTGGTTCTGCCTTTAACCTATCCGTTTTCCTTTTTGAATCCTCCTGGCCGTGCATACTGCCTGTTCAGGCCAGTCTTGGATTTTGATAAAAATAGAGGCATTTGGAGTCTTATTTTTAAAAACCGAATGTGCTTCCCCTAGTATTTTCAATTCTCTACAACTTTACAGTTTTAACTTTTTCCAAATTCGGCTTTTAAAGGCCTCAAAATTAAGTTTCCAGATCATAGTCCTATTTGATCCGAAAGTTGATAATTTTGTTTTTGATTGATTTTTACGTAAAAATTCGCACACCCTACCTCAAACGGTCACAACCGTAAGCCTATATCAATTCATGTAGCGCGTTACTTACGCTCTCATCATCCATTCATTTGATCATCTTACTTAAAACCCAAATAGGTAATCCTTACTTGGCTTACCAATTTCGGCTTTTAGGTTAATTCCTTAACCTCCATACCTTAAACATCATAACCATATTCATCATTCATAAAATATCCTTACTTAAACATGTGAGGATATTTCACAAACATAAGATAGGCGTACAAATATTCCACATTCTTTTTAAAGCATAGAATCACATGCATGCATAAACTTATCAATCAAGACCACCTACGCCTAATCAAGCACATACTAAGCATATAAAACTTATTGCATGAAAATATAGAAAGAGTGAGCTTATGCTCTTATAAACCCATACTTGAAATATATTTAAATCCTTAATCAAAACTTAATTGAATACTTAGGGATTAAGAGGATTACCTCTAGGCCTTGATGGGTGGATCTACACCTTAGATTGAGAAAATTTTCCTTCCTTTCTTCACCTACTCACAACCGGCCACTTCCTCTTTTTTTTTTTTTTTTTTTTTTTCCCCTTTTTCCCTTCGGTCCTAAGGGAGAGAAAGAGAGAGTTGAGAATGAACTAAAGTTTTTGGGGTGCAACTAAATGGTTCCCCACCAACCCATCACCACCTATTTATAGGTGAAAATTAATTAAATTTCTAGAATTATTTTTACTCCACAAATTGCACATCTACCCTAAAAACAAAATATTTGCTAACAACTCCCTTGAGGTGGCCGGTCATGAGGGTGCCATTTTGCTTCCAATTAATGCATAATTATCCATTAAATTTTTAATTCCAAAAATTGCTTATTTATCTTAAATTAGGTGTCACCAAATAAGACCATGTTTGGCACTTTCCTTAATATGCAGTCCATTTTCTTAATAACTCAGATAGTGCTAATACTGTTTTCAACTAATAACAGTATAGTTATACTGGACTGTAGTCTAGAATTTATTTGCACTTAACTGGACTGCATGTACGTTTTTCTTAGGACTTGAAGCCACTTAGTCCTTATTGCTCTAAATATTGTGCTTGATTTTTTCTAAAGTGGTCCCGCCCCTTATTCTCGTTTCTTTATTCATAATGATGGTTTATCGCAATATAATTTCCATACTGTTTATTATACTACAGTCCCGTCTTAATCATATCCTAAATCATCCTGGTCAAACTTTGACCGGAATAAAATCATAAATCCTTATTCTGCCTTTTTCATCAAAATGCCTCATGCTCGACGAAGCAAACTATTATTGAGTTTTAAGAACTCCGATATATCTTGATAAAATCAGATCAGGTAATTCACATAAACATTTATATTCCTTAAAGAGTAAATCATGAATCAGTAAAAAGGGTGGCTATTACAATTTTTCCCTAATACTATCGATCATTTTTTGTTGGAATTTTTGTTGGGATGTGTGCCCATAAACAAATGATATGTATTATTTCACTAATTTAATTTGAGGAATTTTTTCAATATTATTTTTGCATGCATGTTTAGATGCTTTATAGATATCGAAAATCCTAGATTATTTAAATGTGACTTTAAATATTATATATAAGTGTTACAGGAGGATAATATTTAAAGTTAAATAATCTAAATCTGTCCGTAATTATAAATTAAAGTTGGTATCTTTAATTTAAAATTACTAGTGCAGTTCATTAGATTCTGAATGAAATGATCTTATCCGGATTGTTAATAATGAGATTATTGGAATGAAAGCACGTTTTATACAATTTGATTATATAGGACTGGAACACGATTAATTATGAATCTTTAATAATTTCCGATGTCATATAGAGCATTCAAAATTAATCAATGATGGTTATCTATGAATCGATCTTAATTCTGAGTAATTAATAGACTCATATTTATTGTATCATATTTTTTGACATATCGAGTAATGACACAAATGAATAGTGTCAAATTCTTCGTATATTGGAAATATAATATAATATATAGCCGAGAGTATTAATAGACAAGATTAAATCCATTCCTTCGTAAAGAAGTCAGATGGACGGTTCTCATAAGTATTGATTTTGGGCTTGAATAATAAGAGTGCTCAATTGATTAGATCATAAATATATTATTCATTAGAGAACCAATGGTACTTAAGGAGAAAGATATAATTAAAGAGGTTAACAGAAAATACCTAGCTTTAATTATGAACCGTTTATGGAGGATTGATTTATATGTAGTGACTATATCAATGGACAATTCAAATCCTTTGAATATAATTAGTTTTATAAGTTTAAGAGTGCAATTCCAAATTTTTAGTGAAATAATTTGGAATTAATAATTTTAATATTTTAATTAAGGTATTAATTAATTGTCAAAATTATTGGAGCTTAAAATTATAAAGTCTATAGTTCCTCTCAACGGCTCCATTGATTCATGTGAACATTATTTTATGTTGGGTTAATTTATTAATTTAGAATTGAGAATTCTATATTAATATTCACACAACAAATTAATTGGATTAATTTGTATTTTAAGTAATATGATGATTTAAAATAAAATTTAAAATATTTTTAAATTAAAGATTATACAGTGTGGTAAGGACCACATCGTAGTTGTGCACCACATGGTGGTTCACATTATATCTACAAAGTGTATGTGGAATTTTAAATTTTGAATTTTGATACATGTGGGAAAGAAAAGATCGGTTGTTTTTATTTTGAATAGTTCAAAATAAAATTTAAAAAAAATTAACTGATTAGATAATGGGAGGGAGACTCTCTCCCATATCTATCAAACACGCCCACTATAGGGAGGTAGTGGGCGTGTGTGTGTTTTTCCACAATGGTAGTAAATAAATAATTTATTTATTTAAAATATAAAAAAAAGGATGTCAGTTATTTCTCTGTATTACGATGTATCTAAAAAAGAGAAATGATATATTAATTCCTTTTTTGAAAAAGAAAAAGAGAGACGTACTTTTTTTTTTTCCCAGAGAGTTTTCTTCTCCTCTTCTCCTTCACTTTGTCTCATGAGAAGAGAACACAAAGTGAATCAAAATTCAGGTGTGTGATCAAACCCAAATTCAGAAACGCCAACTCGTTTCCTGTTCATCGTGACCCGGAGAATATTGAGAAAGAATCATTGGTGTTTCTGAAGGATTTGGAGTTCTCAAGAAGGTTCTTGAAGGAGTTCAAGAATTTCGACCTAATCGGACAACGGTCAATCTCCAAACTTTCTTCTTAATTTATTTTTATTTAATTAATATAAATATTATTGCCGGATAAAATTTTGAGAAAAATTTTTATATGTGCGATTTATTCCGTATCATGCTTCCACTATTTTTTTTTTAAACCGGTTTTCGAAACCAACAATTTTGGTGGACAATTGTATAACATTGTCAATGGAATTTTGGTGGAATAGTGTTGTATTATGAACGTGATTCCACGTTCATAATACAATCATTTGAAACTTTTGAGTGGAAAAAATGGTTAGCTGAAAGAGATTTGCTTCCTCCATTGTACGTATTCTTCCATTGACACCTCAAAACCAGAGAAGCAGACAAAAGGCAGTAGAAACCAACTCGTCACACCAAAAACTCATGGTACACTCACTGGCCACCCTTTACACTCCGTTTGGCAAGGAAAAAAAAAATAGAAAATAAGAGGAAACTAAAAACTATGATAAAAAGAAAATTATAGAGAGAAAAAAGATTTTGATTTTCCATATTTATTATATGGTATGAGAAGGTGGAAAGAAAATGATTTTATCTTATCTTATTTGGTCTTGTAAGTATAAAATCAAAGTGATGGAAAACTTATAGGGTGTTTGGTGAATGAGTTGAGTTTGAGTTGAGTTGAAATTTTTAAGTTTGAGTTGAGTAGACTTTTTAAAAAGTAGTTATAAACTTTGTTGACTTTTCAGAAAAAGATAAAAATTGAGATAAAAAAGTACAGTTTAGTTGGAGTTAAACCCGGATGCCAAACGAACCCTAATGTTATAAAATTATTATTTTTCCCTAATACTGTTGGTCATTTTTGGTTGGAATTTTGGTGGATAACGAAAATTGTATAATTTTGTTGGAATTTTACTTCTTTACTTTGTGTCAATCAGTTCCCTTCCAAGATCCTTTTACATTTGCAAAGATTAATTTTGATAGGACCCACCTTATAATTCTTCCATCCTCGTTTCCTTTTCATACAAAATTACATCCTAACGAACACCCAAAATTGTCAATTTTTATGTGGATTTCTTTCTTTACATCTCGTCTCTTACCTCATCTTATCTCAATCCACAGTTATAATAAAGCGAAATTCTCTAAACTCATCCAAAGAGACTCAAACAATGGATAGAATTAGTCTGGCGATTATAGGGGCGGGAACTAGCGGCCTTCTAGCGTGCAAGTATGCTTTAGAGAACGGTCTTAATCCCGTTGTTTTTGAAGCGGAAGAAGTCGTAGGAGGGCTTTGGAATCACACAATAGAGTCCACAAAACTCCAGAATGTCAAGGAGGCTTACCTTTTCGCGGATTTCCCATGGCCTTCTTCGGTGAAAGAGACCTTTCCGAGTCACAACCAGGTTTTGGAGTATGTTCAATCTTATGCTCGACACTTTGGTCTCTTTCCTTACATAAAGTTCGACTCCAGAGTCATTAGCTTGGACTACTTTGGACATTCCCATGAAGAAATGGAGGCATGGGACTTGTGGGGCGGAACGGGCAAGCCATTCGAGTCCAAAGGGAAGTGGCAGATCATGGTGCAAAATACCAAGACTTTCTCAACAGAGGTATGTTATCATTTTTCAGCTTTTTTTTTTGTTGGGGGGGGGTGTTTATTTTCTGGTCAATAATTGTTTTATTTATTGTTAGGTTCACCAAGTTGAGTTTGTGATTCTCTGCGTTGGGAGATTTAGTGGAGTTCCAACCATCCCGGAGTTCCCGCCGAATCAAGGGCCAGAGGTGTTCAATGGTAAGGTGATGCATTCGATGGACTACTCCGCAATGGATAACGATAAGGCTGCTGAATTAATCAGAAGGAAGAGAGTTACAATTGTTGGTTCTCAGAAATCTGCAGTTGACATCGCAGCCGAATGTGCAGACGCAAATGGTGAATTATTTTTTTTCAATCAATTATCCTTCTGAAATCTTTTACAAGCATAATTTTAAGTTGATTTCTGTTTTTATTCACAAGTCGGTCAACTTGTCGAATCATACGAACGATGAAGTTCTGTTTCTCTTTTCGCTTAATTTTTAACTTCTTTTATAACAGGAGTGGAGTATCCATGCACAATGATTTGTAGGACAGCCCACTGGTTACTCCCAAGTCACAATTTGTGGGGAGTCAATTTCGGTCTCCTGTACTTCACTCGCTTCTCCGAGCTTTTGGTTCACAAGTCTGGTGAAACATTCCTTCTCAGCATTTTGGCCACTTTGCTTTCACCCTTGGTAATACTAAATACTCGAGCAAAATCAAACGATTCGATACATGGGCGGAGCCATCTAAGGCCGAGATAGGGCTTCTGCCCCCCAATGAATTATAATTTTGTTCAATTTCGTTTTCAAAAAATTATATTTTCTCATTTTGCCCTCACGAAAATTGATTATCTCCATAAACCCTCATAAAAATTTTATCTTTTATTGTACATCACTACTAAAATAATAGACTGGTTTTGCTGTTGATTCCATACTTATTCTGATGTTGAATTCTCGTTCTTTTCCAGAGATGGGTGATTTCGAAATTTGCCGAAAGCTATCTTAGATGGAAACTGCCATTGAAAAAGTATGGCATGGTACCCAAAAGCAGCTTTCTTCAGGATGTTTCCTCATGCACAATTGCAATCCTGCCTGAAAACTTTTATGACAAAGTAGAACAAGGAAGCATTATATTGAAAAAATCAGAGACCATTGGATTCTGCAGAGAAGGTTTGATTTTAGATGGACAATCGCAGCCACTAGAAACAGATGTTGTGATCCTAGCCACAGGCTACAGAGGAGACCAAAAGCTAAAATGCATGTTTAGTTCTCCAGTCTTCCAAAAACACATTATTGGGTCACAATCCTCAATGCTTCCTCTCTATAGGTAATTACAGAATCTCCTATACATATATATATATATATATATATATATATCTGTGTGTATTAAATTTCACATGTGTAATGGCACATGCAATTCAATAAACAATCAAATATTACGGGATGAAGCTAAAGAGGTTTAAGAGAGGGCTTGAGCCCCCCTAAACATTTCCATTTTATCTTTTTAGTCCGCATATTTTTATATAAATTCACATATAGCCCCCTTAACTCTTAAATCCCCCTCAACTTTTTTTTTTTTTTTTTCCTTTTTATCTTATATATTCTTTTGTAAAAATTTATATATAGCCCCTCATCCCGAACACTTAGTGCACCATCAAATGCACTATTTTACACCTTTTGTATTAAATATAATGTTGATATTAACAATTATATCAGAAATGATCTTAGATTGTATATATTTTCGTTATAATTAATTAGCCCCCCTCTTTTAAATTCCCGACTTCATAACTGATTACAACTAGCAAGGTTCGAACACATAACTCTCACTCATAACCCTCCCACTTTCCCTCCCCATGTCATTAGACCAATGTCTTAGGCCCGTATACACTTTTATATATTTTTGCTTATAATATAGTCTTTATTAAATTGGTCCACAATTGCAGGCAGATAATTCATCCAAGAATCCCACAATTGGCAGTAATAGGATATGCAGAAGGTTTCTCCAATTTGATGAACTCTGAGATTAGATGTCAGTGGTTAACACATTTCTTAAGTGGGAAATTTGAATTGCCTAGCATAAGAGAGATGGAAAAAGATGTGAGAATGTGGGAAGATAACTTGAAACTATATGGTGGAAAGTATATTGGGAGATCATGTATTGGTAGTGTTAATATCTGGTACAATGACCAATTGTGCAAAGATATGGGACGAAAATACAAAAGAAAAAAGGGCATTTTTGCTGAATTTTTCCAGCCATATGGGCCAATGGATTACGTGGGTCTGGCTCATTACTGAAGAATGAGCTACTGGGTTCAGGAACCCTCTTGGAAGGGATAATTGGGGTGTATACTACAAAAATAGAAGTAGATTGATTTTTGCCACAAAGTAAAAAGTATTGAAAATAATGTCATAAAAATCATGTCATATATTAATTAAAATAAAAATTGTTATATATATATGTAATGTTATATATGTGTGTATATATATATATATATATATCTCGCTCTCGCTCTCTCTTTCTCTCTCTCTCTCGAAGCTGTAGCAATCTCACGCGATTGGAGCCACGAACTCGTGGATAGATCTGATAATGACACGATCAGATCTGAACTCCTAATTCGACCGGATTTGCAGTGAGCATGCGATCTGAGATTGCAATACAAGCAACTTCGATGGCCAGAAATCCATCTCTTCCTCCGCCTATGGTCGATCTCCGGCATCTGATTTTTTTTTATTACTATTCTAGTTTATTGTGTCTATTGTGAGAAATTTTTGGACATTTGTTCTATGTTCTATGGATTATTTTAGGTTAAAATTATCTGTAATTTTAATGGATATTTGTGGCTTTTGTGTTTGTAATGAATTTTGGTAACTTTTTTTAGTAATGAGGTGATAAATTCTAAAAAATGTGTTGGGTTTGATGGTTTTCAATCGATATCTTACCGGCGAAGGTGATTACTAGTCGGTAACTAACTGGTAACACGTCGGCAGTCGGTAACCAACTAGTAATCAGTTGATAACCAATTGGTAATTTACTGACGGAGGTAGTTACCGGTCGGTAATCAACTGGTAACTAGTTGGTAATTAACTGATACCATTGGCAGAGATAGTAACTATAATTAGGAATTTAAGATAAACAAATATTTATGATGCATGGAATGGTATTTTTTGCAAGATTTTTTCTGTGTGACAAAAAATCAATCCAAGGCATGATTTTGTGGCATTTCTCTAAAGTCCCCCTCTTTGGAAGCCTTTCATCAAAATAAGATAGTTTGAGTGTTCCAATATACATGGTCTCTTATGCTCTTTTATACTTTAAAAAATGCTGAGAATTACACTACGTTTGGTAAAGGAGAAAAGTGAGACCTTCTCACTGAGAGGAAAGAAAAGAGCGGAGAGATTTTTGAAGAGAAAAAATAAATAAATAAATTATATGAATAATGAAATCTTACATTCTTACAACTTTTATTAATAATGAAATAACTTTTTTCCCACATAAACTTGTTAGGTTTTATGACTCAAATTAGTTTTAGGTATGTTTTTATTTTTTGAGTTTGGAAAAGTGTCAATTTGGTATCCTATTGATAGGTGTACTGCATTTAGAGTTATGTATAGTCAGGAAAAATAAAAAGAGTGTGCCTCCTTTTGAGAAAAAGTGAGGAGAAAAATAGGCAAATGATACAAGGGATTTTAGGCGTAGAGAGAGATTGAGAGAGATTTGGTGAGTGTGTAATTCTGAAGTTATTCATGAATTTACTCCCTTTGCTATAGACTTTGGCAATTATGCCGAAATCTTTGTCTTCTTTTTGTTTATGTTCGAATTTATTTTTTCTTCTGTACTTTAGGTATAGATTGGGATGACAATTTTCCCCGCTGATCCGTAATCTCGCGGGGACCCGTCTTAAATGGGACGAGAAAAACTCGATATAAATGGGTTAGGATTATAAACGAATTAAAAACTTAATCCATCACGGGTTACGAGGTGGAGACGGTTTAAGTGTCGACGATCCTATTCCCTGTTTACTTGCCCTGTTTAGTTATATATTATATATATTATACAACATGTTTGATAATATTTATGATTTTAAGTATTAAATTTTAACATATTTGTTATATGAAAATTTGAATACTATATTTTTGATTTATTTAAACTTAAAGTTTCATATTTATGTATTTTTAATTTTTAATTTTAAATTTTTTTATGATGAAATTAGATAATAGTGATAGGGCACTCTATAAGTATCCCGAACCCGTCGAGATGGGAAAAACCCGCCTCGTCCTCGCCAATTTAAACGTGTTATGGGATAGATATGGAGAGTATTTTCATTTATAGAGTGGATTGGCAAAAAGACCGCCCTACCCCAAACCCACTCTGTTGCCATCTCTAGATATAGAGGTGTTTTCCCTAGCAAAACTAAAGCTATAAATTAATTAATTTATAAAATAGATATTTACTTTATTACTTATTAATTTTATTTCTTCATATCATTCTAAATAAGATAAAGAAAAAACAATTTTCTTTTCTCATTCACACTTTTTTTTTTTTTTTGATTTTATTTGAGGTTTTCTCTCCCTCCAATTTTCTTACCCTCTTCAGAAACGGAGTGTTAATGTCTTGAAAATTTAGATCGAAAACTTGACATGCTCATTTTAAACCTAATTTGCACAATAATATTTTCAAATTCCATAGTTTCTCTTTTCTACTTCAAATTTTGAAATATCATAACTTTTTTTTTTTCATCTTCAATCAATACAATTCTTTTTTTCAATGTATTGATAATAAAGAGATGAACAAATCTAGACTCATATACCCTATTAAAATATAGAGAGATTAGTCAAAATAGCAAAATATAATATAAGGTTTTAAAATAATAACATAAACTAAACTATTGTTATTAAATAGCATAATTAAATTAAATAATAATACAAAAAACAAAAAATACCCCTGAATGTTTCTCTCTCTCTCTCCTTTCTCCCCTATGATTCTCTCTCTACCAGATCCAATCCCGTCATTCCGATTGCCGTTGCCGTCACTGTCGCAACAGGAGGGAGGCGAGAACTACCTGTTCCTCGCCGGTCGGAGATCATCGCCTCTGCTTCTCGCCGGTAGGAGATTGTCGGTTTTCATGAAGCGCCGCCAATCTCAATCGCGAGCCCGATAGACCCTCCAACGGATCTCAACTATTTTCTCCGACTCGCCCATCATAGTCGGAGATTTCACCGGCCATCCTGATGGCTGCTTTTTCTGATTCGTTGGTGACTTCGCCTCACATGCTCGTCGTCTCCATCTCCGTAGCTCGCCATCTCTATTTCCACGAGAAACAAATGATTTCCGCAGGAAACACACCGATTCAAGTCCAGATTTTGACGACCTCCGCGAGTCGTGTTCTCTGACTGCGTCGCCATCATCTCTGGTGGCGGTGACATCTCCGGTAACACAGTGATGTTATTTGGGGGTTACTTTTATGTTTTAATAAATTTAAGGATTATTTCTGCAATTTAAAGTAAAATGTATTTGCAAAATTAAAATGTGTTAATATTGATATTTACAAGTAAATCATGATATTTACATGATCTGGAAAATAAAAGAAAACAGTTATAATATTATAATAAAAAAACTACATTTATTGATAAATATCTAAGTACATTGTGATATTTACAAGATTTGAAAAATAGGAAAGAAATTTAAAAAATATAGAAATAAATAAATAGATTTACTTGATAACTCATTTAATTTTACTTGGTAAATTCAAATATTTACAAGTAAATAATTCAATTTAATTAGTAAAATAAAATGATTTACAAAGTGAGATAGATAAAAACCAGTAAACCTTAATATTTTCTTGTAAATCTTTTATACATTGGCATTTTTCTATTTCTTTTAGTTTCTTTGCCAAGTTTTATACTTACAAGGTAAAACTAATATTAATGATGTAAATACGACTATTAACATAGTAAATGTGATTATTAACACAGTTAATACATGTATTTACATGATCTGAAAAATAAAAGAAAACAGTTACAATATTATAATAAAAAACTATATTTATTGATTAATATCATAAGTATACAAGATTTGAAAGATAGGAAAGAAATTAAACATATTTAGAAATAAATAAATGGATTTACTTGATAATCCATTTTATTTTACTTGGTAAATCTAAATATTTATAGGTAAATAATTAAATTTAATTAATAATATAAAATGGTTTTACTAAGTGAGATAGATAAAAATAAGTAAATCTTAATATTTTTTCGTAAATCTTTTAATACCTTGGGATTTTTCTATTCCTTTAAGTTTCTTTGCCAATTTTTATAGTTACTAAAATTATTAATACAATAAATATGATTATTTACATGAATTTACAATGTCTATGTTATGCATTTACTAAGTAATATGTATATTTACTAAGTGTAAATAAATATTTACCAATTGCTGCAACAAACAGCGCCGCCAATGTCACTCCACATCATCAGAGAGGGTGACCGGTCTTCCTAAAGTCATTGTCAAATAAGAAACACGATGGAAGTCGCGATCTTCTCGAATTGTCGTGACATCCTCTGGCCAACAAAGGAGGGGGTTCAACCTGCACAAAAAAAACCAACAAATCCCAGACAAAGAACTCCAACACCAGACAAATATTGCAGCGACCATTGAATCACCCATTGGAGATGGCAACGCCCTATTCTTTGCAACCAAAGATCCTACCGGAGCTATCACCCACAATCGAGATTTGACCTGCAAAAATAAACCACAAACCCAGAGAAACAAAGCAGAGGAGAGAGAATAGTTGTCGCCGGAGATCAAGACGAATGGCGATGAGATCGTGGTGGATCTGAGACCATTGGATCACCACGGAGGCCGACGAGATTGCCCAATGGTTTCCATCTCCATTGTGATTGAATCGCTGGTGATCGGTTCTGTAACGACCCGACCACGTAGGGCTGTTACCGTACTTACATATCATGCTTACTTAACTTAAATGCTTAACTTACTTAAACATACTCTTGTATTTCGTAAAAATACGGAAAGTTTTTTTTCTTTATTCATTTCAAACTCAAATTTAAAACCTATCTTATTCTCATACTTATTTATATGTACTCAATCGAGTACAAAATTGTAAAACCATTTTAACACATTTGATAAAACCAAACTAATTACCGTTGTAATAAACTTTAAATATTGTCCCAGTACTAAATATTTTAAGAACCAGTACCATTATATTATCATATCATAACATAAACATATTTTACAAAACACGTGGTGGTGTCCAACCCAAATTTCACATTCTGCACTACCATCTCTCCACAGTCTTGCATAAAGCTTATCCGGTAGGTTGCTTACCTACATTATGAACTTAAGTTATGAGCTTATGCTCAGTAAGTACAACTTTCTATTCCGCAAAATAATTTCAGTAAAAGAATGCATGAATTGATAATACATGAACCAATTATGTTTTCTTATGAATCAATTATGCTTTCTTATGTAAACTTAGTTTTGGGCCCCTTACGTATCATGAATATGAGTGTACGTACCGTGACACATAGCCATGGAGTGGTTAAGGTAACTAGTCTTGTCCAACTCAAACTATGGACCAAACCAAAACCCACCCTCGTGGTAGGTCGGTACGACATGAGAAACTTGCTTTATTACGTAAAGACTTGTTCTTGTTTCGATCATACTTGAAAACTTGAATCTTAAATGTTTCTTACTTGAAAACTTGATCTTGTTCTTATCGTGTGATTTATTATTAGTGAGCATGCTTGCATGATGCAAAAATTATAAAACATAAATCATATGCATCACATACATTAATACATGATGTTTTGAAAAACATGCAAAGCAGTAAAAACATTTAAATCAATGCATGAGTTTTTGAAAAACAAGTAAAGTAGTAAAAACATTTTTTCCCATGCTGTAGGCGGAGTTATACTTTCAATTTGTCCTATGCTCTTGATCTATCGTTCCAGCAAGGCACGATAACAGGTTATATTCCTGTTTTCAAATAGGACGTAAGATAAGAATCGTTCTATCTTACTACAAACCACAACATAGTAGATCGGTATCCAATCCAATTACCATTGGTAATCATGGATACAAATCCTGACATAATAAATCGATATCCAATTCGATTACCATTGGTAATCATAGAATTATTACTATATTATCAAGTAACTTAGACTTAGTCTATTTTTCTTCATTTTTCTTAAAAATATCTTGTTTACTTGAAAATATCTTAACTTTACAAATCAAGTATTTCTTAACATTAATACTTGAAATTTCATGAAATTATCTTTTGTAAGACATAATATGTATTAAAATTTACTTGTAAAATTCAAATAGATTTAAACCTTTTCGAAACTATTTTCATAAAATCATAGTCTCTTTTTAAAGATGTAATAAAACCTTAGAAACTAATTTCAAAACACCCTTTTAATTTGCTTGAATGTATCTGTGTAGGAAATTTCCTATACCATATACAGTTTTGAAAATCCAGTTCTATCTTTAAATCAGTTTAGAATTTTTAAAAGTTTTCTCATGGAAGTTGTAGATCTCATCGAAACTACAACTTTCATTTCTTATCTGAAACTTAATTCTGCCTTTAACTTACCCTTTTTTCCTTTTGAAAGTTACTGGTTGTGTATAGTACCTGGACCGGTCAGTTTTGAACACTCATAAAAACAGAGGCCTTTGGAACCCTTTTTTTCAAAAATATGTCCATTCTGCCCCTTAGAATTTTCTGTGTTCTACAACTTTGTAATTATAACTTTTTCTAAATTCGGTCTCTAAAGGGCTTAAAATTGGGTTTCCAAAAAACTATCCCAATTATTTTCGAAAACCAGCAGTTTGTATTTTGTGGATTCTTAGCTTAAAAATCCGTACACACTACCTCAAACGGTCAAAGCCGTGAGTCCACATTAACATGCAGTGTGTTGGTTTCGTTCTTAAACTTCAACCATTCACTTATCTCATGTTCTTGAAAAACACAATATTGATAACTTACTTGTTCACCAACTTGTGTCTTTAGGTTAATTTCTTAACCAATATACCCATAATATTTACATCATCATCATCATCATCATTCATAAAATTTCCATACTTAAATATGTGAGAGCATATTCATAAACACATAGTGTGTACACATAATATGTGAGAGCATAATCACAAACACATGATGAGCACACATAACCTTAACACTCATCTTAGAGTATAAAATAAAACCCATACTTAGAGCTAGTAACTAAGATAACCTAAGCATAGATCTAGTATAAACCAACCATGAAGGACCATCATAAAGGAAAATAAGAAACATGAGCTTATGCTCTTGCATCCCGTAACTGGAAATACATTTAAATCTCATAAACCAAAACTTAATGAAAATCTTAGTTAGAGATTCAAGAATAATACCTCTAAAGCTTGGAAAGATTGTCTAGGCCTTGGATGAGAGAAATCCTTGCTCTCTACTTCTCCACACACAATTGGCCATCACTTGTCTCTCTCTCTCTCTCTCTCTCTCTCTTTTTTTTTTTTTTTTTTTTTTCTAAGGCTAAAGAGGAATAGTTGAGAAAGAACTAAAAGTTTGAGAAGCCAACTAAAGAGTGCAATTCTCTACTACCCACCCCTATTTGTAAGTGGAAAATTCATAATTTTCCACAACTATTTCTTTTTTCCTTAAATTCTTCTCGAATTGCATATATTGGTCCTTAAAGACAAAACTTTTTTGCCTTCCAAGTCCCTCAAAATGGCCGGCCATGTGGAGCTTGAACCAAAAAAAAATCTTTTCATACTTATCTACAATTACTTGGCCTCCAAGTAAGGTCATGTTTGGCATTCCTCCTAATACGTAGTCTTTTTTCTTAATAATCCAGATAGTACCAATACTGTTTTAATTATCAACAGTATAGTATTGCTGGACCGCAGTACAGAATTTATCTGCACTTAACTGGACCGCGTATAGGTTTTTCTTAGGACTTGAAACTATATAGTCCTCGTTGCTCCAAATATTATTCCTGATTATTCTAGAGCGATCCCAATCCTTATTATCAATTCTACATCTGTAATGACGGTTGGCCACAGTATAATTTTAATACTGCTCATTATATGGCAGTACAGTCTTAATCATATCATAATTATTGTAACGCCCCGACTTCCCACGCCGGGTCGTCACCTTACTTACATACTGAACTTAAACTTGCGGAAAATTTGGGAGAAATTTTTTTTTCTTTTAAACTTTATTTTAAAACTTTCAACTTGAACTTCATCCTCAAACTCATACTTACTGATAGGTACTTACTCGAGTACCGAACTTTCAAACCCTCCTTGAAGGCCATCGAAATCAAATTGTAGACCAAACCCGACTTAATGCGGATTGGTACCACAAGAGGCAACTTGCTTGCCATACATACATAAACTTTGTCATTCATACTTAAAACATCATGAAAATATGAAAACCCTTTTTCATTACAACATATTTTATAGAGTATATTTTTTTTTCAAAATTCGTGGCAGTGTCCATCCCACATTTCACAGTACGCAGCACCAGCCTTCCACAGTATTGCATCAGATATTGCTGGCAGGTTGCTTACCTACAGCATAGACGTAAGACGTGAGCTTTCACTCAGCAAGTACAACTGTTACATCCGCGACGCAAAACACATATCATTATGCATGAACCAATTATGACCTCTTATGAATCAAATATGGATTCATAACTTAGCTTAGTTCTATTCCTTTACTTATCATGTGTGCTCGTACCGTGGTACATAGCCAAGGAATAGTTGAAGGCGGCAGTCCGTTTTAGCTCAAACCATGAAACACAAAATTTAACATGGAGTAGTTTAGGTAGCCATCCAATCCAACTCAAACCATGAACCATACCATTTAAACCCGCCTTTGTGGCAAGTCGGTACGACACAACATCTTACTTGTCTTGTTCTTACCAGGTGGTTTAACATTAGTGAATATGCTTCATGATGTCACAATATTACAACATATAACATAACATAACCTCAATCATAACATACCATGACATGCCATACATACCATAACATATCATACCATAATATCACATGACATAATATACCATAACATTACACGCCATAACATATCATCACATGCCATAACATACCATCACATTAGGCAAGTAACAACAAAGGGCCTATGCTGTAGGCGGAGTTGTACTTACTTGGTTAGCTGTGTCCTATTTCGTGCGACTCCAAGCTGAGGCATAACAACAGGCTATCTCCTGTTATGTCAAAGGACATAGCATAAGGCTTCATAATTATAACCTTAAGATGCTGGTGACCTAACCAACACCCATTCATAATCTTAGTTATATGTCCCCCCTATACTCATGATAGCTTACTTGGTTACATAAGGTAACCTTGGGTATTAATCCCAATCGTACATGAATAGGGTTAGGTTATCATCCTAACCTTGGCCTATGCCTGGTTATCTATCCATAATCTTTTGGGTTTTAGATCCAAACCCAATCTTAACACCTTGTTGGGTTACCTTGAGTAACCCTTGAGGTAACCAAACTTAGTTCAATTATCCTAAGTCAACCTTAGATTTTGGGCCCCGTCCAGTAACTCGGGTATCCTTTCCGGTCACCGTCCATCATTGTCTTGTTACCGAAAGAAAGATAACTTTTGAATCCAAAAACTTGTTTTTCTCTTTGCTTTGGAAAAACTTGGTTCTCTTTGTTCATTTCTTACAAAAACCCTAGTTTAACTTTGAAAAATTGTAATTCTTTGAGAAAGGTTTGTAAAAATTATTAACTGTTGAAAACTGCCTTTGGGACAGTTCTCACAGTCAAAACATTGGTGTTGGTGCAAAAATACAGTTTTCCTGTATTGTTTTAGAAAATACTGTGCAAGAATTTCTTGTTTCCTGCACACTCTTTAGAAATCCGTGTCAGTATAAAAATATGAATTGAATTTGAAAAAGTTGTCTTCATGAAAGTTTTAGATCTCGAAAAATCCTAAAACTTTCATGTTTTGAGAAAAAGCCAGTTCTGCATTTAACTTAGTCATTTTCCTTGTTGAAATCCCCAGACCGAGAGCACAAATCTGCCCAGGAATTCTTAGTCTCGGGTTTTTGTAAAAACGAAGGCCTTTGGAGCCTTATTTTGGAAAACAGCCCATGCTGTCCCCTAGGAAAAACCCTTCTGAACAACTTTCATGTTTCAAGTTTCCTCTAATTCGACCTCTAAAGGCCTCAAATTTCACTTTTCCCGAAACTGGCCAGTTGGCACCCGAACTGGCAGTTTTCGGTTTTAAGTTCGTTTTACGTGCTATTACGCGCACACTACCTCAACCGCCCGCAGCGGGAGCCTAATATCAGTCATGCAGTGCTTTCTAACGTAAAACATTCATCCATGCAAGGCAAAACCCTTGGGTGTTCAAACTAGGTTTTGCAAAACATTTGATTTGCATCACCATTCATCAATCAAGCTTCTAATCTAGCTCAAACATAAACATGCATGACCTATAACTTCTTAGGCATATTGGGGACATATATCAAACACCTTATGTGCATGCATGAAATCCTAATAATCATGCAAGCATAATTAGCAACTCAGGCACCATAACCATAATTGAGACCTTAGCACCCTAATCAAGCACATAATCAAGCACAAAACTTATTGCATGGCATAAGAAAATGAGCTTATGCTCTTACATCCCAAACATGGAAATACACTTAAATTTCCCAAATTTAAGCTCAAATTAAAAAGGTTTAGGGCCAAGGGTTTACCTCTAGAGCTTGGATGTTGGTTCACAAGCTTGGATTCCAACTTTTTCCTCACTCCCCCTTGGCTACCATTGCAGCCGATTCTCCTCCCCCAAATGGGTTCCAATTTTCGGCCATTCCTCATGAAAAATAACCACATGAGTATCTAGTTTCAAGCTCAATAGAAAAACTTAAGGGTTTTAGAGATTTACTTAGATCAATCCAAGAGGTTGGCTTGATTGATTCCAACTTTTCTCTCCCTTTTTCCTTGGCTCCACACAACCGGCCTCCCCTCCAATTGGGGTTCCAAAAATTTTGGCCAATTAAATTGAGCCTCACACACTCACACAAGGTCTGGCCATTACCAAAAATCCAGCCAACCAATTTTTTTTTCTCTTCCTAGGGTCGGTTTTAGAGAGAAAATGGGTATGGGAGAATTTTGCTATAGTTTGGCTTGTTTTCCTAATTTTTCCCCTCAAAAATCCGCCCCCCTTCATCCCTATTTATAGTTGATTTTGAACTTTCAAAATTGCTAAAAAGTCCTTGAATTTGGATTTAATTACTTTTTCAAAATTACACTTTAGTCCTTGAAGCAAAAATATTTGCACTTTGACCCCTACAAGTGTTGGCCGGCCATTGCATGCCTTGGAGCCCAAGTTTTTTTCTTACCTCATCATGATGACATCATCTTGATGACATCATGTGCTTACCTCATGCTTACATCATTATATTTTCCAAAATTACACTTTTACCCCCAAAAGACAAAATATTTACATTTTTACCCCCTTAGGTGGCCGGCCATTATGGTGCTTAGGTGGCAAAGATTTCTTTCCACAATTTCCTTAAATCAAAATGATGTCATAATTCCAAAATAGGGTGACATCATCATAAGGCATTGTTTGGCTTTTTCCTTAAAATGCAGTCTATTTTCTTGCTAACACAGATATTTCTAATACTGTGTTCACTAATACACAGTATAATTCAGTACTGTTATACTTGACTGCAGTCCAAAATTTATCTGCGTAAAAATGGACTGTAAAAAATTTTCTTCTTATTTCTGAAAGTCATTAGGACTTTGATATCCAACTTAGTGTGCTTGATTTTTCTAGGGTGGTCTCATAGCTTATTCTTGTTATTTTGTCCAAAAAGACAATTTTAGCACTATATTTCCCATATTGCTTATCATATTACTGTACAGTCATACCTTTGACTGTTCTTGGTCAACCATTGACTTTTTGGTCAACTTTGACTTTCTTGGTCAAACTTTGACCAACATGAAATCATGAAATTTCATCACGCCATTTTCCTTAAAATGCCTTATACTAGGCTCAGTAATCCATCGTTGAGTCTCGTAGCTAATTAACCGAGAACTCAAACTTATACCGATATTCTATTCCAAACATGATCTAGACTTAAGTTTTTCTCATTCAAAGGAAATCTAGAGTCATCAAAATTCGGGTTATTACAATTATCATGATCATTCATTGGCCAGAACAAAATCATAAATCATGGTTCTGCCTTTTTCATTATAAAGCCTCATCCTTGACTTAATAAACTATCATTGAGTCTCATAATACTTATAAGAACTCAAACATACTATGATAATCAAATCCTGTCATGAGCTTTATATTGACATACATAGTATAGACTTAGATTTCTAAGGAAATCACAAGTCTGTTAAAAGTTGGGTTGTTACAGGTTCCCTCAGGGAACCTCACCGGTAATTAAACTGGATCGAGAAATCAAAGAGAACACATAGCCGCCGTCGCGATCCGGTCACTATGGCGTTCTCATCATCATTGTGTCCTCTCTGGTTGACAAGGGAACTGAGAGAGAGAAAGAAGAGAGAGCGATAGCAGAAACAGATAGGATAGAGTGAGATAGCAGGAATTGAGAGAAGTGAAAGAGAAGAGCATGTAGAGAGAGAAAAGGATAAAATAGGAAATAATTATTTGATTTTAAAGAGATAATATACAATGTGCTATTATTTATCCATTTTTAAAAAAGCTGCTCTATGTTTCAATATGATCTATGAAATATGTTATATGGTATAATTTCTTTAAAATATATGTTAAGATTTTATTAGATTCATTGAAAGTTATTTTCCAAATGACACCACCATTTCAAAAATTATTCTCCTTTCAAATTATATTTTAATAATACATCCAAACTTTAATTCAGAAGCAAACAAAAATGATTTCTCATCTCAAAATGAACTAAAACGAAATCATCGAAACAAAATAACCCTTATAGTCCTTAACATTTTGTACAAGTAAATGTTCAAAATAATGGAAAGATAATTGTCGCTTGCGGTCAGTGTAAATCGTTATCAATCATTATTGCTCAATCAACTACGCAACGTAAGTACTCCAAATTAAATAATAATAATTATTAAAAAAAAAAGGAGGAGGATAATGAAAATGAAATTTTCTACAGTACGTAAAATTGTTCAACAAATAACCTTTACTTGGATAAGACACATATAGCTGCGATCCAGCTTGCTTATTAAGTTGCAAACAATTATCGAAAGAACTAAGCATGAAACCTTGCATGCTTATATTAAACTTGACAAAACAAAATTTGCGGCTGATTGTTTTGGCTTTAGCAAAACACAAATTTGAATATTATTGGGAATTACTAAGGATACTAACTCAAATTTTAACTTTTAAATATTAATTTATATGACATGTGAGTTATCATTCTTTATTTGATAAGTTTTTAAATAATTTTCATATCAATCAAAATTAAACTTTGTTTCTAACAGTGAAAAGATAACAATGCATGTACTTAAAAGTTGATATTAGATTTCGTTTCTTTAATATGAGAAAGTATTCAATAATAAACCAAGTACAGAATATATACAAGATGATGTGGTATACCAGTCTAATAAACAATTGATATTTTATTAGTTGATTCGTCATTATCAACTCAATCTTAAATTTCTAATCACCTCTTACTATTAAATTTTTTTTTTCTTATTTAGGTAATGAGGAACTACCACTAGTACAGATTCGGATTCCACGACGGAGCTTCCACGACCGTTTTTAAAAAACGGTCATGAAAAGTTAGGCAAAAACACGGGATGGAACACGGTTTCCGAAAATCGTCGTGGAAGCCTAGCTTCCACGACGGTCTCGAAAAACCGTCGTGGAAAACGAGGCTTCCACGACGGTTTACAAAGACCGTCGTGCAAGCACGGTCCTTCCAGATAGTCTTCAAAGACCGTCATGGAAGCCACGTGCTTTCACGACGGTCTCAAAAGACCGTCGTGGAAGCACGTACGGTTTCTAAAAAACCGTCGTGGAATCTGAAAAGATTTCATGATCCTAGATTCCACGACGGTTAGAAAACCGTCGTAAAAGTATTACCACGACGGTTAAAAACCGTCGTGGAATCCACATTCTATAAGAGTATACTCTTATCCAAAATACAAGGGTGATTGCTTCGTATAACTCAAAGTAGCTTTTACATCCAATAGTCGTACGTGCAACGATAAGCCGAAATTTGGATAAATATGCTCATCATTGGGTCTCTTTGGAATGTTTACGTCTTAAACAGGTTCCATGTGATTATGTTCATCTCATCCAATCCACACATTTTTGCTTAATCTATTAACCGATCTACATACACGGTTTTTACAAAAATTACATCAAACTTAATCTGCATTTAATCGGTTACTTCAGTTTAGGTCATAGTCTCAAAACTTAAATTTTTGGAATTATTTTTCATATTTAAAGTGTTTTTTTTTTAAATAAGCGCATATATATATATATATATATATTTTTTAACTTGGGATTCGAACACCAACCTTTCTTATGGAATCGAATGTAAAATTATTGTTAAATTATACATGTAATTACAAAATAAGCACATATAGCTCAAGCTTAACAGAAGACTAAAACAAGATATCATAAATTTATTACCACTTTATACAAAGGACAACAAAACTCAAACTCATCCAAAGATTAACATCAGGCTTTTATACCAAGACCCTAAAAATTTTGAAAAATATATATCTTCTACTCTATATATTGCAGATATGTTTGGTATCGGTTTTTACTAAATGTGGACCAATCCAATCTGCATTTAATCGATTAACCATATTTTAGGAATTGGATTGGACTGGATTCAATTGATTATTGTGCAAGTAGTTTTCAACCTCCTCTGTTATACATTCAATTTCTCTGTGTTTACTAGAATTCCAACTATTGCTAAATAATTACTAATATACTTAACTTAATGTGGTGATTAAAAGTATTATACTTTTATTTATATATTGGTTAAAAGATTCACTACTACAGAATGTGGATACCACGACGGAGCTTCCACGACCGTTTTTAAAAACCCGTCGTGGAAACTAAGGCAAAAACACGGAACAAAAAGCGGTCTCCGAAAATGGTCGTGGAAGTCTCGACTTCCACGACGGTTGTTTAAAACCGTCATGGAAGTATGTATTTCCACGACGGTTCTCAAAAACCGTCGTGGAAGTCGAGACTTCCACGACGGTTTTCGGAGACCGTCGTGGAAGTGTCGGAGATTACACGACGGTTTCCAAAAATAGTCGTGGAAGTCTCGATGTCCACGACGGTTTTCTGGAAACCGTCGTGGAAGCATCGTCCTTTATTTGTTCAGACATATCAGATCGAGTTGCCCTGTTTTTTCTACATCGATACAGCAGCTACCGTGAACAAAAATCAGATCAGATCACTCCGACACAGTTCCATACACCGCTGTTGGATGCCACCCACCACCATCTACTGGTCGATCATCATTCTTGTAAGTCATGATGACACAAATTAACTCATCTTTTTGATGTTTTCGTCTGTATTAATTTTTTATTTACGAACCCAGAATATTAATTTTAATTTGTATTTTTTTGGATTGCTTTTGATACGTTAAATACTGCAAAGTGTTTAATTAAGTGATCACAATCAATGTATTATTACAACAATCGATATAAGTTGGTACTGATAATTTAGGATAACCCTGACTTTTTTAATTCTTTTTCCTTATTAAATTTAATTCTTATATACTATGTTTGCATTTGGTTTGCCGGTTGGAGATGAAATTTTTAAGTTAGAGCTGGTTGACTTTTCAAAAACTAGTTATAATTTATGTTGACTTTTTAGAAAAAGACAAAAACTGAGATGAAAAAACACAGTTTCGTTGGAGTTAAGTTGAAATGCCAAACGAGCCCTATATAATCTGTCATTTTTCTAGGTGTTGATTTTTAACAATGTCAACGTTATTCCTTAGTAACGTCGATGTTGCATTATTGCAACAACTTGACAACTCGTTTCCATCGTCACTATTTTTTTTCACTATATATTTGGGTTAATTTCATTAATAGCACCTGTGGGATAAATTTTATTAAACACAGCACCACTTTTTTTCCCTTCATTTCTAGCACTGCCACGTCATCAATCCCTCTGATATGTGGAGCCCAGCCGCATTTAATGTATGCCAAATTCCAGGTTTACCTTCATCTCCCACCAGCCCAAAAGTCACTCTCCCTCGCATGCCCTAAAAAAAATTTCAAATCAGCTTCTACAGTGTTTTAGAGAGAGAAACTGAATTCTAGAGAGAGGAAGAGTTGCAACCGGCAGGAACCGCTCCATAACCGCTTGGAAACCGTCCGAAACCACCACGAAAGC
Source organism: Ficus hirta (assembly GCA_038430175.1). Classification (NCBI taxonomy): domain Eukaryota; kingdom Viridiplantae; phylum Streptophyta; class Magnoliopsida; order Rosales; family Moraceae; genus Ficus; species Ficus hirta. Next base: position 15,909,055 of record CM076585.1, on the reverse strand, counting down.
CCTTTATAAACTGCTTGGAAGTCTGTGAATGTTGGAGAATCTTCAAAAACTACCCATGTCGAAACCCACGAAAATGTCTCAGAAAAACATAACTCCCGAAAGGAGGTCTGTTCGAGTAACGGCTTCGGCATATAAAAGGCCATCGGCCGAGGAAAGTTCTAAAAAACCTGCACCAGAGATCGAGAGAATAGTGTCCGATGAAGGGTTGAAGAGAAAGCAGGGGGAAATCGAAGTAAAGAATTCAAAGAAGTTGAAAAGTGCCGTAGAAGAGAAGATATAGGAAGCTGAAGAGGTAAGAAAATTATTTCTATTTTTATGTTTATAAAGTTTACATTTTTAATATTTTTCAGTAAGAATGTGTATTGTACTTGAGGAGGTTTGCAGTTTTTATTGATTATGTAAAAAAAGTTTGCATTTTTATATGTGTTTTTGATGATATTCCACATTTCTAATTGATTTGTTGAAAAAAATTTGCTTAAAATAGATAAAGTTTGTATTTTTATCTGATTTTGTTATATAAACCATCCGTCTGTAAAATTTAGTGTTTTGGTTTATATAAATGTTTGGGTTTTCGTTGATGTTTGTTTAATTGTAGGTGATATCGGTAGCTGGTTATTTATTTTATGATCATCCTGTAATTTTTGTAATTGGTCATTTTTATAATGACTCTCTGGTCATAATAATAATTACTCATTTTTATGTTATTTTCGGATGGTCATTTTCAGTTTTATGCTATTTTCGGATGGTCATTTTCATGATGACTTGTTGGTCATAATAATAATTACTCAGTTTTAAGTTATTTTCGGATGGTTATTTTCATGATGACTTGTTGGTCATAATAATAATTACTCAGTTTTATACTATTTCTGGATGGTCATTTTCATGATGACTTGTTAGTCATAATAATAATTACTCAGTTTTATATTGTTTTCGGATGGTCATTTTCATGATGACTTGTTGGTCATTTTTATGTTGACTTGGTGATCATCAATTAATTAATTTTCATATTTCTTTGATTTTATGCCAGGTAATTTGTATGATTACTTCACGGTCATAAATATAATTACTCTTTTATATTACCATTAACATTACTGCAAGTTCAATATATTCAACGCGTACCGGATAGTGAAATTACCCAGGCGAAAATAAATACTTTCATTAATATTATGGAGACATATAATAAATTGAGATAGTGGTGGTCTCCCCGACAATATGAGGCCGTCATCCATCAGCCATGCATTCAACAGTTTCTGAATTTAAATACTCTTGGTTGGTCTGGACAGGTCTTCCACAACATTGTAATGCGACTGACGGATCACTCAGGAATGGGTGATGCTCTATGCATTGAGGTTGGTGAAGACCTGTGCAGAGTTTTCATCAACGAGTTCTGCCTAATAACCAGCATGAAATATGTAGGGTCTACTCATCTCCCAACGGTGGTTGAAAATCGATTAATTACAAGATAGTTTTCAACGTTGAGAGGTGTGTCGAGAGAAAATTTGGAGCTGCAGATATCGAATGCAAACTTTGACAATGACGACGATGCTGTTAAGCTTAGCCTACTATACATAATATTTTGCATTCCTTTATCAAATGCAAACTCCGTTAAGATAGACCCGAAGTTTTTTGCCCTGGCCAATAACTTGGATGATTTCAATGATTTTCCTTGGGGCATGCTCTCATGGGAGGCAACCCGAGCTGCAATCTGTAATACAGTTGAAAACAAGATGTCTTCAAAGAGAAGACCGTTAAAAAAGTATGACAAAGTTCATTACAGTATTGTGGGCTCTCTGCATGCCTTACTCCTTTGGGCATATGAGACCCTCCCATCGATAGCAGCCAAATTCACCACCAAGTACGATCAGGCCATTCTGCGTATGCTGTCGTGGACCACCGCGGACAATGTAAAGTTTGATGATGTTATGTCTGCTTTTACCGTGGTTGGTGAAAATCAGGTAATTTATATACTTTCTAAATTTTTATGTAAGTAGTGTCAATTACAATTGTTGGTCATCAACATAATGACCGGTCGGTTATCAACATAATAACCGGGTGGTCATTTTTACATTGATCATGCCGTTGTTAACGTACCCTATTGACTATACCTTTGTTGTGTAAAATACCAGTGTGGGTCAATTACATAATGACCGGGTGGTCATAACAGTAATAACCATACCTGTTATCTAATACACGTCTTGGTCATCTCCGTAATGACCGGGTGGTCATTTTTGAATTAACTATACTTTTGTATGATTAATATCAATGTCGGTCATATACATAATGACCAGGTGGTCATACCTATAATGACTATACCAATGCTACAGTTACTACGGGTATTGGTCATCTACATAATGACCGGGTGGTCATTCCTGTAATGACTATACCCCTGCTACAGTGACTATGAGTGTTAATCATTTACATAATTACCGGATGGTCATTCCTGTATTGACCGTTCATTTGCGAGTCTGAATACCATTGTTGGTCATCGTAATAGTGCGTGGGTGGTCATTTTTTTATTTACCATACCTTCTTAATATTCATATATGTCGGTCATTAACATATTAACCATAACCCTTACTCATTGTTATTAATATCAAATGTGTGCAGCCTAAGTGTTTTGTGATCATGTCAACCGAAGAAGAGTTGAAGGACCCATGGGTTGCGCAGCTATATTTGAAGAACCCAAAGGTTGTGCCTCAATTACCTCCCAAGACTTCTGTCCCTCGACCGAGCACCGATACAAACTCTGAGTGGTGGGAGTTTCAAAAAGAGATCCGAGGACAGGTGGACTCAATGAACAAAAAGTTAGAGGATCTTAAAAAGGGACAAAAGAAGTCCACCAAACTCTTACGAAGGGTTATCAAATAGTTGTCCGACAACATGAATGAGAAGGGACAGGGAAAGGCACATACGGCGTACCATGTCAGCAGAAGGCAGAAGATTAATGTCCAAACGGATGAGTCGGATGCCTTGAAGACTACCTCGAATGACCTCGGCTCCGGCTCGTAAGATGATGTGTTCATCAACTCTGACATCGGTGTCATTGTGGATATGGGTGTGCAAGCAGCTATGGAGTTCCTTACTGCCAATAAGGTGATTGTTTCGCAAGAAGATGTAGAGGAGGAGAAGAATAAGGTAATCCTGTAAATGTGTGTTGAGTATACCATATATGTAGATGATCATTTGGGTCTTCCACATATACAAAGTTATATTTATTATGACATGTTGTGAAACCACACTGGAAAATTTTAAAGAACATTTATAAGGAAATGAGGGAGAAGTGAAGGTCAAATCTGATTCATTTATGAAAATAAAGGAGGAGAGCATGCCTGCCCCGGAGAAGGAAAAAGAAGAAGAAAAAGATGATAAAGAAGACATGAGAGAACAGGAGGTTATAAACTTGAAGAGGCAGCCAATGAGGAGAGCATCGGTGACGTGGTTGTTATGAATATCTGTAACTGACAAACATATTCATATGAGTCAGACTTCATTTTAACTCGTTTCACATATGTTATTTATAGATCCCTAAGAAGAAGAGGGCCAGACTATCAAGGCTTGGCCAACGGTTGTCCGGACCTATGACTGAGGTTGGCTCACCGTCACATGCTCCGAGTAAGCTTATTTATGCCCTCCCACCAGGTCGCGCAGATGAACCTCCAAAAGAGAAGCTAGAGGAGTTCAGGGAGTGGATCAATAAAGGATTATTGAAGAGGACTCTTCCAGAGTAATTTGTTTATAACGAATAATTGTCCTTTCGATTTTAAAATATAATATATTAATAATGTCATCACCAATAAAAATATTTTTATGTTTAGTTAATGGCCTCCTCGATACAATGCCAAGTATGAGACATTGGACGAACCTCATGACCTCGGATACATGGCGGTAGATAAAAAAAGTTGGTTTTATGAATTAGCAACCTCTCCTGTTTGGCTATGGGATGAAGTAAGTACTGTTCTTGATTTTTTAATAATCCATGTTCTATGTGAATTTTTGTTAATCTTAACGTGAAGAAGGTACATTGTTTGATGACCTGTAATTTTTACAATATATTTGCTTTTGTTTTGTTTATGTAGTACATTGACGTTGCTTTTTACTACTTGAGGAAGAAGATCAAGCAGTTCCCCAAATTGGTACAACGAAAGGTGACAACGGTAGACATGTTTTTTAGTACAAAGGTTGGTGCATTATGGTGTGTCTACCAGAAATCACCAGATACATTCGATTGAGGATCGTGTGATTCTATACTCAAGATTGTACTTGGCGTGTGAGTCCGGAGTGGGTCGTTATGATTTGAAGTGAACACTTTGCTAATACCAATACACTTGGCTGATCTGAAACATTGGGCATTAGTAAAGCTCGATCTGACAAACTAGACCATTGAGGTGTATGACTCTCTTCAGCATGAAGGCCCTCACAATTTTAAGATCCGAGAAGGAGTGGAATGTATGTCAAAGTTCATTCCATTGCTGGCTGATAAAATCAGTTTGTTCGAATTCAAACCAAGAAAACCTCCGGGAATTTACCCAATACTGGTCATCATCATGAAAGATATCCCTCAACAAGCCAATGAGTTAGTTAAAGTATTGAAAATGTTTTCATACTACAATATTAACTGTGATGCTTATGTGAAATTTTTTTTTTGTTTCTCATTCGTGTAACAGGGGTGACTGTGGAATATTTACAATTAAATATGCTAAATGCTTGATAGAAGTGAAAGATGTCCATTATTGGGTAATTCATGGACGTATGCAAATCTTTCTGGAGTGGCTAACATGTTACTTGTGGTGCCATGCCAAGCGCAAGATTGAACAAACTTATAAAAGTGATGATGATGAGGATATGGACTTCTAACATTGTAACTAACAAATTTTTTTTTTTTTATTTACCAGACTGTAAATAGCCTCATTTTTTTATTCATAGTATACTATATTTTTTTATGTATATGGTATATTGTTGTAAAGTGTAAAAGTTAACATGACAAATTAACCGTTGGCAAAGCGGTAATAAATGAAATGACTAGGTGGTCATAACAGGAATGACCTTTACTCTAAAATGCCCAAAAATGTAAGATTATGTTTTTTAATTTTTTTTTTTGGTTAACTCCAAATTTTAATGACGTGTTATGTCATCCGTGGGTGTTTTAAAATGCAGTATGATTCAGTAAGGAATCCTAAATTCTTTCTATTTCACCATAGGGACATAGGTCATAACTGTTATGACCGGGTGATCATAACAGGAATGACCTTTACTCTAAAATGCCCAAAAATGTTAGATTATGTTGTTGTTTTTTTTAACTCCAATTTTTTACTATGTGTTATATCATCTCTGTGTATTTTAAAATACAGGTTGATCCAGAAAGCAATCCTAAATTCATTTGTTTCACCACATGAACACCTGGTCATAACAGGAATGACCTTTACTCTAAAATGCCCAAAAATGTTAGATTATGTTGTTTTTTTTTTACTCCAATTTTTTACTACGTGTTATATCGTCCCTGTGTATTTTAAAATACATGTTGATCCAGAAAGTAATCCTAAATTCATTTGTTTCACCACATGAGCACATGGTCATAACTGTCATGATCGGGTGGTCATAACTGTTATGACCTTTACTCTAAAATGCTCAAAAATGTTATTAGATTATGTTGTTGTTTTTTTTAACTCTAATTTTTTATTACGTGTTATATCATCCCTGTGTATTTAAAAATACATGTTGATCCAGAAAGCAATCCTAAATTCATTTGTTTCACCACATAAACACCTGGTCATAACTGTTATGACCACCTGGTGCTCAAAAATGCCCAAAAATGTAGGAAATTCTATGTTTCTGGAGCTTTAACATTATGTCTGATACCTAATTCCATAAACGCACATTATACGTACTTAGAATAAAGTACATAATTTTTTAATGTCAATTGTGCTAAAATATTCTACAATATAAAAGTAAAATGACTGATAAAATCATCACATAACTGAATTGGGAGTTGTAAACAATGTCTGGGACCTTGTTGTTAGACATATGCGTAAGGGTACTGAGTTAGTACAGGTTTGTCGGTTGTGTCCATAACCATTACATCTACCACACCGAATAGTCTCATGTTCTTCACCTTGGGACAAAATCCTACGAACCCGTGACCTTCCGGGACCATACTTTGTATTGGGAGGATTGACAATTTACGATCTGACTTCTTCAGAAACATCCCAGCCCTCTGCGCTGCCAATCGGATGGACTATATGTGCATAGTATGCATAGAGATAATCTTTCGTGTAGTAATTAGAACAATAATTGTATGGATCAATTCGTCGGTGGCTACAGACGGCCATTGCATGAGGGTAAGGAATTTGATCAACCTGAAATCGTCTGCAGGTACAGGTCCTTTCGCTCATATCGACAATCCAGATTTAGGCAGCATTGTTGGTGACGGCATACTCAAACTGGTCAGCTGGTCGCGGCTATAACAAAGGGAAGTTTAAGACATTAGTTTATTCAAACTCATTTTCAACATTAGGGCAATGTCGGTTATAAAATTACCAATCATAAAAAAAATTTACGTATACCATATGTCATGATGTGGTCGTTATCATATACCGTTACTGTTAGTTCTAATGAGAAGTTTGTGCGAATCAGTTTCTCTGCCTTGGGGGCCAGTTTCGATGTTATTTTCAGGCCCTCTTCACGTCTCTCGACAAAGCATCTTTGTAGTAGTTCCCTCAACTATTCCACTAAGAATCCAACTGGCATTAACTTGGCTTTCCGATCCACACTGTTCAATGACTCTGCAATGTTGGTTGTCATGATTGCATACCTCCACTATTCCACTAAGAATCCAACTGGCATTAACTTGGCTTTCCGATCCACACTGTTCAATGACTCTGCAATGTTGGTTGTCATGATTGCATACCTCCGTCTATTGAAGTATGCTCGCGATCACTTTGTAGGATCAGCCTGCACAAGGTATCAGTGCATGTCTGGGTTATGACTACGGATGGATTCCATATGACGCTGGTGCACACTTAGAAGATACGATCTCGATGCACCGTCAAAATAGGTCTTCAAAGGGCTTTTGAAATCTTTGTACCTACTCTTCAAGTTTGCAGCCAAATGTTGGACGCATATCCCGTAGGCAGCATCTGGATACATAATGTTGGCTGCATATTCGATACCCTTATGCCTATCAGCCACAATAGCAAGAGACTCTCTCGTGCCGATTAAATCCCTTAACCTCTCAAAGAACCATTTCCATGATTCATTGCTTTCCGACGGAATGATACCAAATACAAGTGGAAATATGGAGCCATTTGCATCGTGACCGCATGCTGCAAGCAGCATTCCTCCAAACCTGGCCTTTAGTGCTGATCCATCAACCACAATTACTGGACGACAATAAGGCCAACCGTGCTTCAAAGCAGCTAAGCACATGTAAAAGTATTTTAAACAATTTTCTGAGTCTGTCTCAATGTGAATGTCGGATGCAGGATTTTTTCTCTTAACCATTTCAGCCCACGCGGGCAGAACTATAATTATTAAATAATAATTACCATGTCGTAAATATATAAGTTATAATGTCAGTCATGAACATATAACGGGATAAGGAAAATTACCTTTGTATGACTCTGCATCATCGCCCCTCAGGCTGGTTAGTGCAACTTCCTTCCCTCGCTATGCTCTAAGATAATTGAAAGACACTCCAAATTCGTCCTGCATGTCTCGCATTATTTCTCGAGGTCTATATGAGGTATTAGTCGGATCCAAGTATTTTGTCTTAACACACTCCCCAATCATCTAACTCTTGGCTTGACGATGATGCCCTTGAATGATTTCAATTGAACAAGTATGGACGTCGTCATACCTCTTCATAACAAACAATTCACTACCTCTCATCCTAGTCGTACGCAATTGCCATGGACATAACTCATTATCTATACATATCACGTGTAATAGAGTAGAGTTCGACCTCTTCACCTTGAATTGGTAGTGTTTACTCATGGCATCATGATGAAGATGGTATTGCAGTAACTTTTTGTTCTCAAAAATACAATTTCTGCGCATTGTGATAGGTGTAAAATCAGCAACAACTACTGAGCTAGATAAACTTTCACTACTAGGTACATTAACAGATTAAGTTCTAGTAGTATTGACAATAGAATGGGCTCTAATACTTGCTGCGATATTCTTCTCGTGTGAATGACGAGCAACATCCGCAACATTCAATTCCCTGGCATTACAATCATCATGGTCCGTGCATAACTCATTGTTCAATAATTGATGTTGCTTTTCAATTCCATCTTCAGTGTGCAAATCCAGACCTACTGTAGGAGAAGGGATATGAGGAGGATGAGAAGGAGGATGATCAGATTACTGTCATTTACAGGTTGCATGGCTTCATCACTCTATCCACCCTTCCTAGAAAGTTGAACGTCTATGTGGTTGCTTTCCCCTATCTCCGGTGGTATCGCTTCGGCCGCAGACTCATTCAATACATCGGTGCTAATTGGAAATTTGCTAAGCACATGAACATCCTTCTTCTTCAATTGTATGTAGAATTTAACGTCAGCATCACACTGTATCCTCATAGGAGGCATTCTAGGTTCAACAGCGTATCTCATGACTATAGTCTTCTCTAGGTCCCTAATTCCAATAACACTTCTGACCAACTCAATAAGACCAACATATGTTGCGGTAACGGGCACCAATATTCCTTTCATTTCGCCACCAATATATCTCAATGTGCCGTCCCATTGACTATTATACTTGACGAAAACACAAACCTCATCCATTCCTGAATGAAATAGCAACAAGTTAGTCAATATTATATTTACGTTACAAAGGAAGGGAAAATGATGACATATATAGAGAGGTGAATTATATCTCAAAACTGGTCACAATGAGAATGACCGGCTGGTCATTATGAAAATGACCGGTTGGTCATTATTAAAATGACCAGTTTTGAGGTAATCTCAAATGATATGCGAAACAAAAGTTAGGCAAATCCATATAATTTCACCATTATACACAACGTATGACAACTAAAATTTCTGTTTTAAAACCCCTGTTGTTTCATCAATTTATATAGATTTTCCATTCGCATATAGGCCATAATAAAATTGACCTCTTGGTCATTATGGAAATGACCAGTTTCGTTCAACTCTCAAATGTGAAAAAAACTTCAATTTGTCGTTTACAATCCCGGTTTTTACTCCTGTTAGTGATTATGACAGGATGACATAATCCATGTAATTTCCCCATTATACACAATGAGAATGACTGGATGATCACAATGATAATGACCAGTTGGTCATTATGAAAATGACCAGTTTTGAGATAATCTCAAATGATAGGCGAAACAAAAGTTAGGCAAATCCATGTAATTTCTCCATTATACACAACGTATGACAACTCAAATTTCTATTTTAAAACCCCTATTGTTTCATCAATTTCTATAGATTTTCCATTCGCACATAGGTCATAATAAAATTGACCTTTTGGTCATTATGGAAATGACCAGTTTCGTTCAACTCTCAAATGTGATCAAAACTTCAATTTGTCGTTTAGAACCCCGGTTGTTACTCCTGTTAGTGATTATGACAATGACCATTTGGGTTACACTATCAAATGAAATGCAAATAATTTTATTTTTCCTCGTTATGGTCAAAATCATTACTTCCATTTGGTAAAAATATTATTGACTAACTTGGTCATCAGTATGATGACCAAACAGTCATTATGTTGTTTACCATTATTAGTTCAGGACTTTTTTGGTAACAAGAAATATTACAATAAAATACCACAAAACACATCTATCTTACTACCCACAGGTGCTACAAGAGACTGATAACTTACCCTCAAAAGTTTAATAGAGAATCATTTTTTATAATATAATTCAAAACGTATACCCATTTAAAGGATATAGTAACAAATAAAACCAAATAACAAGCAGCATTACCTTAGATTTGCTTATTAGAAGTGGGAAGAGCTATACTCAAATGAACTAGGAGCAGATCTGGCAGCTTCAGCTCAACTGTGACGAGGATAGAGAGGGTCAGTTTAACAGAGCGAATGAAGATGGGGAGAGATTTGTTGGACTTAGAGTGAGCTTAGATCAGTGGGTAATGGTGCAGAGACAGTTCGTGAGGCTTCAGTGAGAGAAAAACGAGGAAAGAAAAAATTCAAATTTAGAACTACTATGACTTATATATTGTCGGCGCGGGGGGGGGGGGGGGGGAGGGAGTGGGGAGGGGGGCGGGAAAGTGGGAAAAACATCAGTTTAGGGTTGGCTGAGGGTATATATGTCCTTATACATCCACCTAAAAAGGGATTGATGACGTGACAGTGCTAGAAATGAAGGAAAAAAAAGTGATGCTATTTTTAAGAAAATTTATCCCACAAGTGCTATTAATGAAATTAACCCTATATATTTTCAAGTAAAAGTTAGCTTCACGTCTCTTTTACATTAGAGTACCCAAAAAATAAATAAAAAGAAAAAGAAAAAGTCTTCACAATTTTTACACTGCGCATCTAAAAGTCAGAAATCTAATCTTTGAGGGGAAAAAAAAAAAAAAACCCTCATGTTTTACGTTTGTCCTTATATTTCCTATAACTAATTGGAAAGCACCCGTTTTGTATATATGGAATAAGTAAAGGGTTAATTTCATTTTTAGCACTTGTGCAATAAATTATATTAAAAACAGCACCACTTTTTGTCCCCTTCACTTTTAGCACCGTCACGTCACCGCCCTCTCTGATATGTGGGGCCTAACAGCATTAAATGTATGCCAAGCTCCATCTTTACCCTCATCTCACACAGACCCAAATATCCCCCTCCCTGGCACGGCTTAAAAAATTTAAAACTAGTATCTACAGTTCTTTAGAGAGAGAAACCGAAATCTAGAGAGAGAAAGAGTTGCAACTGGCCGGAACCGCTCGGAAACTGTCCAAAACCACCATGAAAGCCCTCTAGATGCCGCTTCGGGAGATAGAAGGCTACTACCAAGAAAAGGAAAAAAAAAACCGGCACCAGAGATCAAGAAAATGGTGGCTGATGAAGGGTTGAGGGGAAATCGAAGTTAAGGAATCAAAGAAGTCGAAAGTTAAAAATATTGATTTTTCATTTTTATGTTTAAAAAGTTTACATTTAACACTTTATTTGCAAATGGATAAAAAAAATAAAATAAGTAATGAATTAGCCTAATATTTGATACTTCTAAAGGATCGGTCATTTTCATAATGACCACCTGGTCATTTTCGTTGTGACCCATGCCCACGTTTTGAGAAAATAAATTTGAACAACACACTTTGTGTGTAAAGGGAAAAAAAAAATTAAATTAAATAATTAATGAATTTACCTAAAATTTGGGACTTCCACCGGATAGGTCATTTTCATAATGACCACCTAGTCATTATCGTTATCACCCCTGTAAATGGTGAATTTTTGTATTTAACCTTGGTCACAACGATATTGACCAGGCGGTCATTATGAAAATGACCGTATTTATACAAATACCAACAGTCATTGATTTGATCGACATGCCTTCAATTAATGTCAAATCCTCGTTTTGTGTGTAAAGGCATAAAAAAAAGGATAAAACAACTAATTTGCATAACTTTTGATACTTCTACAGGATGGGTCATTTTCATAATGACCACCTGGTCATTTTAGTTGTGACCCCTTCTCAAGTTTTGATAAAACAAAATTCAACAACAAAGTGATGGATGGAACAACATGTGTTCTAAAATACACAAAGGAGTCAACACATTTTGTGTGTAAAGGGCAAAAAAAAAATTTTAAATAAGTAATGAATTTACCTAAAATTTGGTCCTTCCACCGGATAGGTCATTTTCGTAATGACCACCTGGTCATTATCGATGTGACCCCTGTAAATGGTGAATTTTTGCATTTAACCCTGGTCACAACGATATTGACCAGGCGGTCATTATGAAAATGACCGTATTTGTACGAATACCAACAGTCATTGATTTGATCGACATACCTTCAATTAATGTCAAATCCTCGTTTTGTGTGTAAAGGCATAAAAAAAAGGATAAAACAACTAATTTGCATAACTTTTAATACTTCCACAGGATTGGTCATTTTCATAATGACCACCTGGTCATTTTAGTTGTGACCCCTTCCCAAGTTTTGATAAAACAAAATTCAACAACAAAGTGATGGATGGAACAACATGTGTTCTAAAATACACAGAGGAGTCAACACATTTTGTGTGTAAAGGGCAAAAAAAAAAATTTAAATAAGTAATGAATTTACCTAAAATTTGGGACTTCCACTGGATAGGTCATTTTCATAATGATCACCTGGTCAGAAATAATAATGATGATGACCAGATGGTCAATATGAAAATGACCAGTTTATTTCAAACTGGTCACAATGATGATGACCACATGGTCAATATAAAAATGACCGGTTAATTTCTTACTGGTCACAATGATGATGACCTGATGGTCAATATGAAAATAACCGGTTAATTCTTACTGGTCACAATGATGATGACCAGGCGGTTAATATGAAAATGACTGGTTTATTTCATACTGGTCACAATGATGCTGACCGGATGGTCAATATGAAAGTGGTCGATTTTTTTCACAATGATGATGACCACATGGTCAATATGAAAATGACCGGTTTGTCATGAAAATGACCTTTTTGTTTCAGATTGACCATCTTAACATACCCCTATTTAAAGCATGTATTAACCAAAAAAAAAACCAACTAAAACCCAACATTACCTCAAATTGGTTGATTGGAAATGGGAAGATCTCCACTCAAATAGAGTTGAAGCAGATCTGGCAGCTTCGGGCAGTTTTAACCGAGTGAAAAAAGATGTGGTCAGATTTTTTATGCTTAGAGTTAGTTTCGAACAATGGGTAATGGTGCAGGGAGGATTCATGATGATTGGCTGAGAGAAAATCAAGGAAACGAGGGAAGAAAAATTTCTAATTTTTTGGTACAGTTGGTTATATACTGTCGTTATGGATGTGGAGGGAAGGGGGTGAGGGGGGCGGGATAGCAGGAAAATTTTTCAGCTTAGGGTTAGCTGAGGGCATATATGCCTTTATACATCAACTAAAAAAGTGTGTGGTGACGTGACGGTGCTAAAAGTGAAGGGGACAAAAAGTGGTGTTATTTTTAATATAATTTATTCCATAAGTGCTAAAAATGAAATTAACCCATAAGTAAATGAAGTAAATCAAAAAAAAAACAAAACAAAACAAAACAAAAAAAAAAACAAAAAAACAAAACAAAACAAAAAAAGAAAATAAAGAAAGAAAGAAAAAACACCGGCGAGTGTTGAAAGCATCACATAACACCCTTGGAGGCGTAATAGATCAAAAGAGTATTTCCACTCTCTCGCAACCGCTCCAAAATCATCCCCGTTTAGAGGAAAAAAATACTCATTTTACTAGTTAAAGTTTTTAAAATACCAAAAACATGCCCGATGTTGAATATTCAATTATTGTCTTAACCACTCTATATTTGAAGAAATAAATTTAAATAAATTAAAAAACAACAATTATCGTACAAGCGTAAAGGGGAGGATTTTGGACTCTGGTGCTGGTTTTGGGAGGGGTGGGAAAAGGGAGAAGGGTTTGTGAGCATGGAGAGCGGGGATGAAATGGGAGGTTGGGAATGGTTGAATGGACGGTTAGGATTTGGGGATGGGATCAGGAGACTTCTTGTTGAGAGATATTCTTGGTAATCAACAAGAGAGATCTTCTTGTTGAGTTGTGGAGTCTAATTATTGACTTTGACGCAAAGACAATAGGTTGAATGAATGTAAGAGGGTAGTCTTGAAATTTATTACTTGTTATTTCAATTGCACTTGTTTTCTTCATAAATAGGAGGAACCGTGATTAGATCAGTTCATTAATGAAGATATGAGAGGGAAAAAACACAGAGAGTTTGAGGGTCATGTGTGATTTTTTCTTGTAAGATTCTTCTTTATAGTGAATTACTATAATGATTGTAAGAGGTAGCTAGTAGCATATATAAGTGACAAACCTTTTTAAAACTTGTGTATTCTTATCTGTTTATTTTCTTTGATAAATTTTATTGGTTTTTGAAACATAAAATTATGGCCTCAAAATTCTCAACACACTTTTTTTAAAAAAGATTTTTTCAAAATTCTCAAGGTTGCGTTAGATATGTCAAAATGTTTAACGGGCTAAAGGATTATTTTCAAACTCTTTAAATAAAAAAAATTGGAGTTTTATTTTGGAAAGAAAGTACCTTTTGGATTATAAAAATTATAGGGATAGATATGGTATTTTGTTAAAATTTAGAAGTATGACTTGTTGGATTTGCTCACGAAACAACTGCATCTGGCTAGCTATACTTATCTAACTCATCATACATGTGACATTAACATTAATGTGTTATAATTGTCACGACCAATCCAAAACCAGCTATAATTATTTAGACATCTTATCTATTCATGTATCATTTTTTTATTTTATTTCTTTCTGCATTTTTAGAATCCATCTTATCCAGAAATATGTACGATACATATGCATGTGTGTGCATATATATATATATAGGTAATCTATTTGATACCGAATATCATCCGACACTTATAATTTTTTATTATTAGTTAATTTACATTTAACTTACTATCTAGAATCTTATAATATAGTAACTTTTTTATTTAGAACGTTATAACATAATAACTTTTTATTATTTTAAACTTTGTAACATAATAACTTTTTATCATATGGTACTAATTAAAAAATATTATATTAAAATAACATGATTGATATAACGTTAAAAAAAAACAAAATTACAAATGTTGTATAGAAAGAATACCGGATGGCATCCCTTTATGTGTGTGTATATGTATATCTCCTTCTCATCTGCAGTTTTAAAGAATTAAAAAAGCTCAAAATTGTCTCTAAAAGCGTTGACCTGTTCTCCCACAGTTACTTTCCAAAGTTTCTTCAATTTCGAAAGTAGATCACGTCATGTGCTCTTGGGTCAACGGCCTCACCTCACATGTTATACATATATTAAAAGGGTGGACTGAATTACTGTTTCATTAACAGTAAAATTACGGTATTGCCCCCTCAGATCAGTGGTTTTTCCTCTCCTGCACAGTAAAATGATGGTTTTACCCTCTTTATAGTGTTTTGACGATTTTGCCCTCCTCATTATCTCTACCGGATGCATTGTGCACAGTGATTTGGCTTTTTTGCCCTTGAAACCTAACACTTTTGTTCTCCTTTGGGTTGGTCACCCCCTCTCTCTCTCTCATTTGGTCCATTCTCTCTTAACTATTCATTTTCTTCTCTCTCTTTCTTGCTCTCTCTGTTCTTCTCTTTCTTTCTTCTCGTTTTTTTGGGTTTTTCGCTCTTGCTCTGTCCGCCGTTCTCCTCTCATTTTTGAGTGTATGTTTTTTTATGTTCTTTGTGTTTTTGTTTGTTCTTTGTTTGTTGTTTTAGGGTTTTTTTTTTCGTTTTTTCAAATATTATTTTCCGATTTCTTATTCTTCTCTCCTCCTCCCTTCTCTTCCTTGATCTTTCATCATTTTTCAGTATGTGTATCTAATGTTGATCGGATTTGTTTTTTTGGCCAGAATATGATTAAATTTTTTTAAACCCTAGATTTTGATTTTGGAGTTGTTTTTTTGGGTATTTTTGAGTTAGGTTGTATAATATTGTTTCCTTCTTTATTTTGCATGCATTTTTGTTTTAGAAGTGTAACATTTTATTTTTATTGTTTTCCAAATCCTGTTTTTGCTTCCTCTTACCCTTTCGGCTGCTCTTCTCTCTTTTTTTTTTTTTTGTCTCTCTTTGATGCTTATTATGTTTTTATTTGCTCTTTGTTTGTTATTTTCCCTTTTTTTTTTTTTTGGATTTTTGGTTTTTCATACTTCATTATCCGATTCCTTATTCCCCCCTCTCTCTCCCCCCTCCTTGAATTTTTTTCATTTTTCAGTTTGTGGATTTACTGTTGATGGGTTTTATTTTTATTTTTGTCCGGGTATGAATAATTTTTGTTAAAGTCTAGGTTTTGATTTAGGTATTTTTTTGGGTATTTTCGAGTTACATTGTTTAATATTTTTTTGGTCCTCTATTGTTGATGCATTTTTGTTTTAAAAGTTGAGCATTTTATTTTTATTGTGTTGTTGAAAATTTTTTGCTCCCCTCTGCTGTTTTTATTTGTGGTCTGAATTTTTTTTGGGTTTTTCGGGTTTTTTTTTTTTCCTTCTACAAGTGTATATATGTAGAAAAAAAAAATTTTGGTTTTGTTTTGTTTGTTTCAGTTTTTTTACTATTGTGTCGGTTTGTTTCTTCTCTCATTGTTTGGATTTATATTTTTTTAATTCAGCGTTTTGATATTTTTTTCTTATTTTCTTTTTTATATATTTTGTTCATTATTTCTATGAACTGTTCATTGTTCATTATTTCTCACCGGTATGTTAAATTTTTTTCCTCTTATTTTTGATTCTCGGTTTTCTTTATTTATTAGTCATTTAGGTTTTATATAATTACGTTATTTTTTGGTTGTTGTTCAGTTTTTGTTTTACAGATTTAAGTTTTGATTTTTATTATTTTCTTCCACCTATTTTTTTCATCGTTTGTCATTTTTTGTCTAAATTTTATATGTCGTTTTTTTGTTATTGAGATTTAAGATTGATCTGTCTTTGTTTCTATTATTCTTATTTTAGTTTTTTTGCCGAATTTTTTTCCCTCAATCATTGAATAGAAATTGTTTGTTTACATTTTTTCCTCCCTCATTATTTTTGTATCTGTTTTTTAGGGTTTTTTTTTTCCCTCCGTGTGTATATATATGTATATATATATATATATATAATCACAGACAAGGATTTCCTATTTTATTTTTTCCTTTTGTTTTTTTCTTATTATTATTATTATTATTTATTTCTATTTATATGCTTCAGTCTACTATACAGTTAAATGCAAGGAGTGAAATAAAAAATTTAGGTATGTTTTCCTTTTTGTTGTATTTATTTTAGTATTTTTTTCTCCCTTTTTTTTCATATATTAGTTGATTTTGAGTTTTTGATATCTGTTTTTTTTTATTTTTTATTTTTTTATTTTTGTAGATTGCAGTGAGAAAGCTATTGACATGGCTGATTGGGAATACAAAGGAAGATGTTGAAGATTTTGTTTCTGTAATGTTTGTATTTATTTATTTTTTCGGTTTTTCCCCTAGGCTAATAATTTCTTGATTTTGAGTCCAAAATTTTTTTCCCGTTTCTGATTTTCTCTCATC
Source organism: Ficus hirta (assembly GCA_038430175.1). Taxonomy (NCBI): domain Eukaryota; kingdom Viridiplantae; phylum Streptophyta; class Magnoliopsida; order Rosales; family Moraceae; genus Ficus; species Ficus hirta. The sequence goes on along the minus strand of CM076585.1, from coordinate 15,891,807 downwards.
TTTCATATTTCAATTTTATGATTTAGTTAGATTTGAATGGATTGTTATATTTTCTGATTACTCAATTTTCTAGATTATTCATGTAGTTTCTGTTTTTTTGATGGTATCTTCTGTCTTTGCTATCTTTGCTGATCTGTCATGGGCATTTAATGCTTTTATATCATTTTGTTTTGGTTGGATTATTGATATTTACTTTAGCTCTGTTATTTACAGCATGATAATTATTTTGACTGCTAAAGATTTTTCATATCTTTAAATCTGCCATTAATATTTTTAATTTTCTTTCCTTTTGTGATATATTGTGAGTTAATATATTTTTGTCTTTATATCTGTTGAAAATTTATTCTCTCTCTTTTTGACCAACTTTTTTTATGAAACTTTTTGGAAATAAATTTTTTAGCACATTTCCTCTTATAAATACTTTTTTCCTCATTTATTACCTTATTTTCACATATTGCCATTACTGTCTTTGTAATACCTTCTTAATTGCTCTCCTTTGAATCTTCTATAATTATTAACCGAAATCCTCTACTCTGCTCTTTTCTGAAAACTAATCATCTTCACATCTTCATATCTGTGTAAAGCTACTGTTTTTAATCAGGTACTATTCATATTCATATCTCTTAATTAGAATTTATTCTTCCTTTATTATATTACAATTAGTTGCTTTATAATTATTGTTATTATGATTATAATGATACTATAGAAGGAATGATTTTGTTATTGTGATTAGTTTTTTCTTTCCCCTCTGTTTTTGTCTCTTTACCCCCCCCTGACTAAAATATTAATCTGAATTTTTTTTTCTTTATTATTATTCTTATTATAAGTTAGATGATTATATTATATGATTTGTCAATTTTCTTTACCTGCTGTGAATGTTACTGCTGTTGTGATGAATGTTTGGTTTTTTTTTTGTCCCCCCTTTTCTGTCTTTATTTTCTGTTTTTTTATATTTTAAATGTTTTTTTACAAGATTTTGGTCCAAAAATTATAACTTGCTATGAAGATCTCTATTTGTATATATATTATAATCCATATACCAAATATATTACTTAATTTGGTATATGTTGTTGAATTTAATATTATTCAAAGTCTATGTTGAATAACTGTTATATGTTATTTGATAGTCTTTATTGTTGCTGTGAATATTTGGGAATTATAATTTCTATCTTCTTTTGATAATAAAATCATATTCAATATATTACTGTTTAACTTATTTTCTTATTTTTCCTATCTTTACAGATTTTTATCTTTACTATTTTCTGTCTCTTATTTTTTCTATTTCTGTTTTTCAAAGTTAAATTTTTGGTCCTCTTTTCTGTCTTTACCTGTTATTCCATCTCTTTACTGCTCTTACTACTTACTCTTTTCTAACTATTTTTTCCTTTATGTTATTTCTCCTTTCTTCTTATTAATTTTTTCCACATTATACATATTCCCAAACATCTCACCTGGTAGCTACTGAAGACGAGGTTGAATAACATTTTAGTTATTCTTGATAAGTAATCTTATGATATAAGAGATCTGAGCTTAGTGTAATAAATTTTAATTTTGTTTTATTTTTCTAAAAACTTTATCTATAAATTTTTTCAATATTTTCCATGATATGAATATATTGAGTTATTTATTTACATTGGTGTATATATATTGATTGTGTATACTGTATGTTCATTTGTCCCTTCTATTATCTTGCCATCTTATTATTATTTTTGCTCATTATTTTCTTTTCTAATTTCATACAAGTTTTTCCCATAATTTTTATTGGCCGAGGGGAATTTTTTTTTTGGTTCAGCTTCTTTAATATTTAGATTTATTAGAAGAATCTATGTATATAAATGTCTTTATAGTTACAAATGGATCTGTATCACCTCTAATTATAACATCTTGAATACTTTTATAAATTTCAGATCTTAAATTATTTTGATTATGTTTGATATAATTTAGACGATCTTCTTTAATTGAAGCATAAATATCTATAATATACTATTGAAAAAGTCGACCAGATCTAAATAATGTATTTCCTTGTTGCATTCGTTGGTGAAGTTGAAAAGCATAAAATAATCTCATTGATATTCGATGTCTACGTGGTTGTTTACCTACAAAATTTGGATTCCAATTTATATCGATTCTATATCCATCTTCTCCATAAGGAAATAATAATGGATATTGTAATGTCATATAAGATGGATGAAGTTTATTGATTCTTTATAATTCTTCAGTTTGATTATGAATAATAATATCTCTTCCATTTTCATATTCACCAGTATCTCCAACAATTAAAACACCTATATCTGTTGAAATTGGAATATCATATTGTGTACTATCTTCTTGTCGTCTTTCTAATAATCTTAATTTCATTGAAGATATTTGATTATTTTTATAGGTTTCTCTGACAGTTCTAAAAAGTTGTACTAATCTATTTGTTTCATCTAACATTGTAATTAATTTTTCAACTATTGTCTCATTTAAATTATCAGTATTTGGAAGTGTAGCTATTATGTTTTGAATTTCATTTTCTGTATCATAAATATATAATTGTGCAAATCTTGGAGGATTATTATTAATCGGAAGTAAAGATCTAATTAAATGATGTATTTGACCAGAAATTTTAAAAATATATGATCCTAATGAATTATTAATATCTGATTGAATATTTGCTCCAGACGAAGTAAAAGCAAACATGGAATTATAAATTCTAATATTTTTTCTAAAATTTGTACTTAAAGGTCCTTCATAATAATCTAATAGATTATTTAAAATTGGTGGTGTTTTTTTATTTAAAGGTAAGTTAATTTTTCCGTTTTGACAACATAAAAAATATTTTGGTGGATTTGTTCGTCGTATTTGTTCATTTTTTCAAAATAATTCTCCACAATATTGACATGTACAATTACAATCTCCAATATCTATATATTCATCATGTGGATCTGGAAAAAAAAAAAATAGATCATGTTGAAAAATTAAAGAGGGAAAAAATTTGGAGATGTTATAAAGATTTTTTTTATTCAAAATAATATTTAAAAAAAAAGAATTAAGATAAAGCAATTACTTTTTTTAAATGACGGCGAATTATAACTTTCACAAAATAGATTTGCTTGTTCTTTCATTTGTGTTGTAAATTGAGGATAATTGCACAAAATTACTTTCACAGTTAGTAATAATCTCAATATTTGATTCTTCAAACTGATTGTTTGAATAATATACATTTTTGGATGTAGATGCTTCATTATTTATATAATTTAAAATCTTTTGACGTTTTAATTCTCCTAAATAATGAGCATCTTTGTCAAGATTTTTTTCCATCTCCTGTCAAATTTTTTTTTTTTAGAAAACAAAAAGACAATAATATAAAATATTGTTAGAAGGAAAAAATTATAGATACAAATGTAAGGTAAAAAAAAAATTTGTAATTAGACAATTTGTTTTTAAAAATAAAAATGGGTTAGATAATAAAAAAATTATAATACAAATTATTAAAATAAAATATTAACTATAAAATTTTTTCACAGTCTAGTAAAGTAAAATAATATATTCTTATTAAAGAACTATTAATAATAAATAAGACTAAAAATATTAAAAATAAAAAATATGAAAAATTTCCATCATTTAAATGGATAAAATTACCAAAATACTAAATTGAATTTAAATATTTTTAATTTTAAAGAATAATTATAATCCACGACATGAATAATAATTTAGTTAGAAATATAAATTTATATTTCTTTTAACTTATTATAATTTTATACAACTTTTAGACTTTTAAATTTATATAAACTATAATATATTGTTTTATGTATACAAATTTAGTTTTTGTAAATTTAAATAATTGAATAAAATTTATTATTCTATTTTATAATTTGAAATTTTATTCCTTAATTTTGTTGTAAATTAATAAAATTTTTATTATTGCAAATTTTAACGAATTATTTTTTATTTCTCACATTTTAGGTTGTTATTTATTTTTAATATCATGACTTAATTGTAATAATATATTTATTGATTTTTTATCTTCCTTAAATTTTTTTGGACGGAAATTTTGGACATTTTTGTTAATTGGTTTACTTTTATTATAACTATAAGTTAATTGTATTGATTTGGTCTTTGTTTTCGGTGGGAATATTTTTTGTCTATATTTTATTATTTTCGTTTATATTAATTGGTTTACTTTTGTATTAATTGTAGACATTATGGAAATCCTGATACATTTCTAACATTTACATGTAATCCTAAATGACCAGAAATTAGAAGAAATTTATCATTAATTCCAGGACAAAAACCTGAAGATAAACCAGATATCATAAGTAGAGTATTTAAAATTAAATTAGATCACTTATTAAAAACAATAAAATCAGGAGTAATTTTTGAGCCCATAATAGCAGGTTAGTTTATTTATTTTTTATAATAAATAAATAAATATATTATTATTATAATTTTTTATCTAAAAAATTTAAAATACTAGCATTATTTTTTCATTTCTTTTTTTGTCAGATTTATATATAGTCGAATTTCAAAAACATGGTTTACCTCATTGTCATATGTTATTTTGGTTATATCCTGAATATAAATATCATGATCCATTACAAATAGATAAAATTATTTCTGCAGAAATTCCAGACCCAATAATTGATCCTTTAAGCCATAAAATTATTACTGAATATATGATACATGGACCGTGTGGATATGCAAAAACATCTGCACCATGTATGAAAAATTCAAAATGTTCAAAAAAATTCCCCAAACAAATAAAAAATGAAACAACTATAGAAGAAAATAGTTTTGTAAATTATCGTCGAAGAGATACAGATTTTAATGTTATTAAAGAAAGAATAAAACTTGATAACATAAATGTTGTACCCTATAATAGAACTTTATGTTTAAAATATTCTGCACATATTAATGTTGAAATATGTTCTCAATCTATGCTTATTAAATATTTATTTAAATACTTAACAAAAGGGCCAGATAGAATAAGAGCCGTTATTGAAGATAACATTATTACTGAAAATAATAAAACAATAAATTATAAAGAAGTTAATGAAATAAAAGCTTATCTTAATTGTCGACATATTACACCTTATGAAGCAATTTGGAGAATATTTGAATATTCAATACATCACAGAAACCCAGCTATTCAATGTCTTTCCATTCATTTATCAAATATGCAAAATATTACATTTCATAAAAATCAACAACTACATAATATAATACGACAACCACAAATTGAAAAAACAACATTAACAGAATGGATGGAAATAAATAAAACAGATGAAGATGCTCGGCAACTTACTTATATAGAATTTCCAACAAAATTTGTTTGGAATAATAAAGATAAATTATGGACTCATCGACAAAGTGGACATACTATTGGACGAACATTTTATATTCATACAAGTTCTGGTGAATTATATTATTTAAAATTATTATTAAATCATCAAAAAGGATCAACAAGTTATGAATCACTTCGAATAGTAAACAATATTATTTATCCCACAAATCAAATAGCCTGTAATGCATTAGGTTTATTAGGAGATGATAAAGAATGGGATGAATCAATAGAAGAAGCATCATTTTGGTCAACATCTACACAACTTCATCAACTTTTTATTACAACACTGTTATTTTGTAATATTTCTGATCCCATAAAATTTTTAGAAAAACATTGGAAATTAATGTGCGATGATATTTTATACAAAGTAAAAATCTTATTTAATAACCCAAATAATATAATTTTGTATTATATGAATTAGAAAAATTATTAAATTTAAATTCATCTTCTTTATCACATTATAATCTTCCACTTCCAACTGGATCATTAATTGAAGATTTAAATAATAATATTCTAAGAGAAGAACTTAATTATGACAAATATAAATTAAAAGAAGAAAATATTAACTTAGTACAAAATTTAAATCAAGAACAACACTATATTTTTAATCAAATTTTAGAAGCAATTGAAAGAAAACAAGATAATTTATTTTTCATATATGGTTATGGTGGTACAGGAAAAACATATTTATGGAATGCTATTATTAGTAAAATTAGATCAAATGGTGAAATTGTATTAGCTGTAGCATCATCAGGTATAGCATCATTATTATTACCAAAAGGCCGAACAGCACATTCAAGATTTCGTATACCCCTTTCAATCGACAAATTTTCAACCTGCCAAATCAAAAAATATACTCAACTAGCAAAATTAATTGAAAAGACAACATTAATATTATGGGATGAAACACCTATGACAAATAAATATTGTTTCGAAACTTTAGACAAAACATTGCAAGATTTAAAAAATGACTTCAATCATCCTTTTAGAGGAATGACGGTTATATTAGGTGGTGATTTTAGACAAATATTACCAGTTATTCCAAACGGAACAAAAGAAAATATAATTAATGTAAAAATAAATAATTCTTACCTTTGGCCACATTTTCGTATACTAACTTTAACAGAAAATATGCGATTAAAAAAATTTAATTCCAATACTGATGAACAAATAGAAATTAGTAACTTTTCCGAATGGATTTTAAATATTGGTAATGGAACAGTAGATGGAATAAAATATAGAGAAAATGAAGATGCTACTTGGATTAAAATACCAGAAAAATATATAATACCGTATGATACAGATTCTATTAAACACATTTCTACCACAATATATGAAAATTTTGATAAGAATTTTGACAATATTGATTACTTAAAACAACGAGCAATTGTTACACCTAAAAATAAAACAACTAATGTAATAAATAAATACTTATTAAGCTTAGTACCAACAGAAACAAAAATTTATTATAGTTATGATACTATTCTTTCATCATCTGGAAATCTCGACAAACTAAATCTTTTATATCCTACTGAATTTTTACACATACTTAATTTTAATGGATTACCTCCACATGAATTAGAATTAAAAATTGGAATTCCAGTTATGTTAATTAGAAATCTTAACCAATCAATGGGATTATGCAATGGTACAAGACTTATTATAACACAACTAATAAATAGAATTGTTGAAGGCCGTATTATTAATTCTAATGATACAAATGAAAAAGTTTATATACCAAGAATAGAAATGACAGTAAATGAATCTAACCACCCTTTTATATTAAAAAGAAGACAATTCCCTTTAAAAATATGTTATGCTATGATAATAAATAAAAGTCAAGGACAATCATTAAATAAAGTTGGACTCTATTTAGAAGATGAAATCTTTAGTCATGGACAATTATATGTTGCATTATCAAGAGTAACATCACTAAGAGGTTTACATATTTTAATACATGATTCAATTAACAAATATTCAAATCATATTAAAAATATTGTTTACAAAGAGATATTACATAAGATTAATGAAAAATAATAATCTATTAATTAAAATAAATCTTTAACAGATATTAATTTACTTCTAACAATTATATTATCAAATATTAATCATAATTTTTAAATATTAAATTCAATTCAAAAATTCATAACCAAATATATTTATGTGTTTTTATTATTTATAGAAAATGTTCAGTCCACTACGAATACTAAAAGTAGACGAAATATATGACACCATCCGTGCCCGAGTTTGCCGCTTATGGAGGAATACAGATTACAATACTGAACGTCTAATAAGTGTTGATTGCTTATTAGTAGATGAACATGTAATTAAATTTATTTTTTTTCAAAATTATATTCATTAATAATACAAAATTCATTTATTATTATATATAAAAATTATATTAAATTGATATATATATTTTTTTCAGGATGAAGCGATACATGGATTTGTTCGTACAAAAGACGCTGATTCCATAACAAACAAAATACAAGTGGGCAATATATATGAAATCAGTAACTTTTTTGTTACAAACAATAAACAAAGATACAAAATTGTTCCACATAGAGCAATGCTACAGTTTGCAGTCGAAGAAGATATTCTCGAAATACCTCAGTACAAATTTAATTTTGTGGAATATGACCAATTAACATCAAGAGTTGACATCAATGACCTTCTTTCAGGTAAATAATATGTAATATTCATATTTTTATTAACTAAAAACATATAAACATATAATATTATTATCAATATTTAATAATTTTCTATTTATAATTTTATACCAGATGTCATTGGTCGTCTCATATCTGTAAAAGGTGTTGAAGAATCCAATGTGGCTAACAGATTGATTAAAAGCCGAAATATGACAATTCAAAATATCAGGTAACTATATATTATATATTATTACAAATATATTTCCATTTAATTAAAAATTATTTCTTAATAATTTATTTATTTAAATTTATTATATTTTGCAGAGAAGAATCACTAAATATAACTCTTTGGGGAGAAATTAGCGAGAATTTTGATGAAAATGTAGTTCAAAGAATGTCGAAACCAGTTGTAATCGCCTTTACAGCTATGGCAGCTAAACAATATCTTGATAAGTTTAAATATAATATATATTAATAGATACAAATTTATCCCAAAATAATAATAAAACATTTCTAATCATTAATTTTAATAATTATAAATATACAGGTAGACTTTATGTAGTAAGCACTTCTGAAACATCATTTTACTTCGAACCAGACATCGCTGAATAAAAAAAATCAAAAAAAGGTATTATAAATATTTATTACAAATATATTACACTTATTTATACATTTTACAATTCTCTTAAAAAATTAACATTATTTAATATCTTATCTACTTATAGGTTTAGTCATTCCATTTAAGGAATAGACTTTATTGCTCCATCAACACAGAAACCAATAACATTAGAGGAGCAAAAAACGATGAATAGACTGATGGTAGCGGAACTTCGAGCCTTAGATCCATATCAAAATCAGGTAAATATTCATTTATTGCTTCTTAATTATAATATATAATTTAATAAAATTTTTCCTCTCCAAATAACAGGACCAAAAATTTACTACAAAGGCAACCATCACTGAAATTGATGTGCACGGCAAGGTTGGTTTTACAATGCCTGTCCACACTGCTATAGACGTGTCAAACAATCAGGGACTTCATGGTGGTGCGACACTCATGCATATTTAACGACAATATCAATCAGTTGGTAATATTCTTCACTTTTATTATAAAAAATTAATAAATAACTCTTAAACAATAAAAAATTTACTAAATTTCAATTATTTATAACAGGTACAAAATTAATGCTCGAATCGAGGACAGCACTGGGGTATGAATATTGTTATGATTAGAAAAACAGTACAATCACTGGTAAATAAATCTTGCTCTATACTAACAATTCAAGATGGATATACCGATCCAAACATCATTCCCTCTCTCCTCGATCAACTCAAAAGCATGTCAAAAATATTTTCGATTCAATTTCGTCAAAGAGGTGCATTTATTGATGCAACAGTTATTAAAACTTTTGACGACGATGAATCACAAATGTTATTGCTTACACCACCAACCGAATCTCCAAAAGATATCCCTACACCATTAGCATCTTTGAATCCAGAAACACCGCTGCCAGAAACAAAAAAAAGTCTGAAAAAACAGCTTTTCTCACCAAACCTATAACAGAAGACATTCAATCAAGGTACATTACTATTCATAATTTGTTTCAAAATTTTTATATTTCTTTACTACAAATATATATACATAAATTACAAACAATTATATAATTATACTCATCATTATTTCAGCCCTCAACAACATCCTCCCTCAACAGAAATTCAAACATCTTCTGTTGACCCATCCAGAAAACGAAAAGAATCAAGGTATAATAATCTTTTATATACAATTACATATCATATAATTATACTAATTTCAATTTTATTTATAAACATAAAATAATTAATCTTTTTCTCATGACAAATCGGAGGAAAAAGGGAAAAAAATTAAACACAGTTGATGACATTTTCAGCAGAAGATGTTCCTTTTGCAACAACTTTGTTTATAAACCTATATCTATATATGTTTGTCTGTATATATAAATCCAACATTTTGATATAAACTTGAATGTAAATATTCTAATATTATAATAACTAATGCTAAAAAAATATATTTATCATAATTATATTATTTATCTTAACTAACTACTTTTATTGTATAATATTCAATTATTTCCTTGTATTTTTTCCCTTGCATTCCCGTGCGTAGCACGGGTATTAAACTCATATAGATCTATATAACTAGGATATATATATATATGCATTGTAGTACTCTAATTATATGTTTCATATTCTACCAAATTTCGTTGTCAAGAAGTTTCTGAAAGTCTTTTTTTTACAAAGATTTATTGCCAAAGTCTTAACAATGGAGAAACGACTAGCCATTGTTGGGTCAGGCATTAGTGGCCTTCTAGCTTGTAAATACGCCGTGGAGAAAGGGTTTAGCCCGGTGGTCTTTGAAGCCGAAGAAGGTGTAGGAGGAGTTTGGAATCACACTGCAGAATCCACAAAACTCCAAAACCCGAGACCAACGTACGAGTTCTCAGATTTCCCATGGCCTTCTTCAGTGAAAGAAGTGTTTCCTAGTCACAAACAAGTTTTGGAGTATGTTCAATCTTATGCTCAAAACTTTGGCCTTTTCCCTTACATAAAGTTCAACTCCAAAGTTGTTGGCTTGGATTATGTTGGAGAGTCCGACGGAGAAATGGAGACATGGGATTTATGGGGTGGAACGGGCAAGCCATTCGATTCTAAGGGCAAATGGCACGTTTTGGTGCAAGATACCAAAAGCGGGTCGATCGAGGTATATATGTTGTACTTTCGGTGAATTTTATGTTACATAGTCGAAATTAGACAAAAATTTAAACAAAATTTAATAGAGAGCTAAGGTTCAAAATTTTATGCCATCGCTAGAATTTTATTTTATTTTTTTCTTATTTGTTCCCTAGAATAGAATTCATATGCGAAAGAGCTCACGTTTTGGTGCCTTTTTTTTTCTTTCATATGAGATGCTAAGATAAATCACATTATTTCTTTGTTTAGGTTCACCAAGTTGAGTTTGTGATACTCTGCATTGGGAGATTCAGTGGAGTACCAAACATCCCGGAGTTCCCTCCAGATCAAGGCCCAGAGGTGTTCGACGGTAAGGTGATTCATTCCATGGAATACTCAGCCATGGATAAGGATAAGGCGGCTGAGTTGATCAAAAGGAAGAGAGTTACAATTGTTGGTTCTCAGAAATCTGCAGTAGACATAGCAGCAGAATGTGCTGATGCAAATGGTGAGAACTTTTCAATTCAAATCGTTTACAAGATCGTCCAAGAGTCATTCCTAACGCAATACGGTTTAACAACCTGTAGGTTTTCAGAAAAGCTAAAGAAATGTTTCTCTCTTTTTCCTTTCTTTTTATTCAGGAGTTGAACATCCCTGCTGGATGATTCAAAGGACTGCCCATTGGCATCTCCCAACTCCCTATTTGTGGGGTGTCAATTACGGTCTATTGTACTTCACCCGCCTCTCGGAGCTTTTGATTCATAAGCCTGGTGAAACAATACTTCTCAGCATGTTTGCCACCTTGCTTTCACCCTTGGTAACTTCTATATGCCTGTTAAAATTATTCCTGATATCACCAAAAATCGGTGACCATCACTTTCTGTTTTTGAGTTATTCGAAAATTGTCATGTCAAGTTGTGTGGATTCTTGTGTCATAATCTAAGAACTACAATTAGCGTCGTTACTGGTTATAATGCAAAGTGTCGTGATCTCTACTTATTTTCGCGTTGGACTCTACATTTCTCAGAGATGGGCAGTTTCGAAATTTGCGGAGAGCTATCTCAAATGGAAACTCCCATTGAAGAAGTATGGTGTGGTACCAAATATCAGCTTTCTTCAAGATATTTCTTCATGTCAGCTTACTTTGTTGCCCGATAGTTTTTATGGCAGAGTAGAACAAGGAAGCATCATATTGAAAAAATCACCAAACTTTTGCTTCTCTAAAGAAGGATTGATCATTGGGGGGGAAACTCGTCCATTAGAAACGGATATTGTGATTCTAGCCACCGGGTTCAGAGGTGACCAAAAGCTTAAAAACATGTTCAAATCTCCTGTTCTCAAAAACCGCATCGTCAGATCACCTGGCCCAACAGCTCCTCTTTACAGGTGCTCTAATAGTTCTTTTCAGTTTTCTGTTCATAGTTAGAGACTCTAATCTGTTCCTTCATTACTAATGCAGGCAGATAATTCATCCCCGTATTTGTCAACTAGCGGTGATCGGATACGCAGAAAGCCTCTCCAACATGTTCTCCTCAGAAATCCGGTGTCCGTGGCTCGCACATTTCCTCGGCGGGAACTTTGAGCTGCCTAGCATAAGAGAGATGGAAGAGGATGTGAAAATGTGGGAAAATGGATTGAAGCAATACACTGGGAAGTATTTTGGTGGGTCATGTTATGCTACTGTTCATTTTTGGTACAATGACCAATTGTGCAAAGATATGGGGTGCAATCCCAGAAGAAAGAAGGGGATTTTAGCAGAGTGGTTTGTACCACATCTGCCCACAGATTATGCAGGGCTAACAACCAACAAGTAGTTGGCAAACAGAAGACAAACTGCAATTGATTTTCCTTTTGAAGACACCATTTATATGATTTTTTTTTTCTCGAAGAAACAGTCGGAAAAGGGGATGATCAGTGTTAGCATATGCTTGTATGGTTACCAAAGGGGCTCCAATTTCTATGATTCTTGGTTTGTGTATTTTGTATTGTCATGCATGGTAAATCGAAAACAGAATTGATTTACCTTTCTTGTAACTAAGTGAGGTGGTATGTGTATTATGTGCTGTTTAACGGTGTGGGTTTTATGGATTGATTATGATAGTTTCTATTTTAATATTTGCATGTAAGAAGAAAAAAGTTGAATATATATGATAAAACACATAAAATTCAATGGAAGTCGTCATTCATTTCATCATAGTTATTTTTTTTAATCGTTTATTGTATTGAAACTGTGATGGTCTGACTATTTCGAACCCTCATCTAAATTAACTTTTCTTAAATAACTTTACTTATAAAAATGCGGAATTTTTTAAACTTACATATATAAATATAACAATTAACCAAATTAAATTAAAATATTTAGTCATGAAATAAAACTTAATACATATACTGTTTTGAAAGTAACTTGCAACTTACAATTATAATTTAGGGTTAATTTCATTAATAGCACCTGTATGAATTTTATTATTAAAAATAGTATCACTTTTTTTTCCCTTCATTACTAGCACTGCCACGTCATCAAAGCTTATGGTATGTGGGGCCCAGTAACATTTAATGTATGTCAAATTACGGGTTTACCCTCATCTCCCACCAGCCCAAATATCCCTCTCCCTCGCATGCCCCAAAAAAAATTTTCAAACCAGCATCTACAGTGTTTTAGAGAGAGAAAGAGTTGCCACCGGCTGGAACCGCTCCAAAACTGCTCGGAAACCGTCAGAAACCACCACGAAAGCCCTCTATAAACCGCTTGGAAGTCTGTGAACGTCGGAGAATCTTCTAAAACTACCTATGTCAAAACCCACGAAATTGACTGAGAAAAACATTACTCCTGAAAAGAGGCCTCTCCGAGTAATGGCTTCGGCATATAAAAGGCCACTGGCTGAGAAAGTTCTAAAAAACCGACAACAGAGAGCGAGAGAAGGGTGGCCGAGGAAGGATGGAAGAGAAAGCAAGGGGAAAGCGAAGTTAAGGAATCAATTAAGCCGAAAAGAGCCGTAGAAGAGAAGATATCGGAAGTTGAAGAGGTAAAAATGTTGAGGCAATTCCGCGTATGCTGTCATGGACCTCCGCCGATAATCTAAAGTTTGATTATGTGATATCGGCTTTTACTGCTAAAGAAGAGAAACATGTAATTTATATACTTTATATATATTTATGTAAGTAGTATCATTTACAAGTGTTGGTCATTTACATAATGACCGGGTGCTCATTTTGGCATTGACCATATCATTGTTAGCGTCAATACCAGTGTCGGTCATTTACAAAATAACCGGGTGATCATTCTTGTATTTACCATACTTTTGTTAGCTTCAATACCAATGTCGGTCATTTACATAATGACTAGGTGGTCATGCCTGTAATGACCATATATTTGCTAGAGTGAATACCATTGTGGGTTATCTATATAATGACCGAGTGGTCATTTTTATATTCACCATACCTTTGTTAGCTTCAATATCAGTGCCGGTCATTTACATAATGACTTGGTGGTCATTCTTGTAATGACCATACATTTGCTAGAGTGAATACCAATGTGGGTCATCTACATAATGACTGGGTGGTCATTTTTGTATTTACCATACTTTTGTTAGCTTTAATACCAGTGTCGGTCATTTACATAATGATCAGGTGGTCAATCCTTAATGACCATACCTTTGCTAGCGTGAATACTATTGTGGGTCATCTACATAATAACCGGGTGGTCATTTTTATATTTACCATATCTTTGCTAGCTTCAATACCAGTATCGGTCATTTACATATGACCGGGTGGTCATTCCTGTAATGACCATACTTTTGCTAGCGTGAATACCATTGTGGGTCATCTACATAATGACCGGATGGTCATTTTTGTATTTACCATACTTTTGTTAGCTTCAATACTAGTGTCGGTTATTTACATAATGACTGAGTGGTCATTCTTGCAATGACCATACCTTTGCTAGAGTGAATACTATTGTGGATCATCTACATAATGTCCGGGTGGTTATTTTTATATTTACCATACCTTTGTTAACTTCAATACCAGTGTCAGTCATTTACATAATGACTTGGTGGTCATTCATGTAATGACCATACTTTTGTTAGCATGAATACCATTGTGGGTCATCTACATAATGACCGGGTAGTCATTTTTGTATTTACCATGCCTTTGTTAGCTTCAATACTAGTGTCAGTCATTTACATAATGACCAAGTGGTCCCTGCAAGGACCACACCTTTGCTAGCGTAAATACCATTGTGAGTCATCTATATAATGACCGGGTGGTTATTTTTGTATTTACCATGTCTTTGTTAGCTTTAATACTAGTGTCGGTCATTTACATAATGACTGGGTGGTCATTCTTGTAATGACCATACCTTTGCTAGAGTGAATACCATTGTGGATCATCTACATAATGACCGGGTGGTCATTTTTGTATTTACCATACCTTTGTTAGCTTAAATACCAGTGTCGGTCATTTACATAATGACTTGGTGGTCATTCATGTAATGACCATACCTTTGCTAGTATGAATACTATTGTGGGTCATCTACATAATGATCGCGTGGTCATTTTTGTATTTACCATACTTTTGTTAGCTTCAATATCTGTGTCGGTCATTTACATAATGATCAGGTGGTCAATCCTTAATGACCATACCTTTGCTAGCGTGAATATCATTGTAGGTCATCTACATAATGACCGGGTGGTCATTTTTATATTTACCATACCTTTGCTAGCTTTAATACCAATATTGGTCATTTACATAATGACCGGGTGGTCATTCCTGTAATGACCATACCTTTGTTAGTGTGAATACCATTGTGGGTCATCTACATAATAACCGGGTAGTCATTTTTGTATTTACCATACCTTTGTTAGCTTCAATACTAGTATCGGTCATTTACATAATGACCGGGTGATCATTCCTGCAAAGACCATACCTTTACTAGCGTGAATACCATTGTGGGTCATCTATATAATGACCGGGTGGTGATTTTTATATTTACCATGACTTTGTTAGCTTCAATACTAGTGTCGGTCATTTACATAATGACCGGGTGATCATTCTTATAAGGACCATACCTTTGCTATCGTGAATACCATTGTGGGTCATTTATATAATGACAGGGTGGTCATTTTTGTATTTACCATACCTTTGTTAGCTTCAATACTAGTGTCGGTCATTTACATAATAACCGGGTGGTCATTCATGTAATGACCATACCATTGCTAGCGTGAATACCATTATGGGTCATCTACATAATGCCTGGGTGGTCATTTTTATATTTACCATGTCTTTGTTAGCTTCAATACCAGTATCGGTCATTTACATAATGACCGGGTGGTCATTCCTGTAATGACCATACCTTTGTTAGCGTGAATACCATTGTGGGTCATATACATAATGACCGGGTATTCATTTTTGTATTTACCATACCTTTATTAGCTTCAATACTAGTATCAGTCATTTACATAATGACCGGGTGGTCATTTCTGTAATGACCATAACTTTGCTAGCGTGAATACCATTATGGGTGATAACTCTTTCTCTCTCTAAATTTCAGTTTCTCTCTCTAAAACACTGTAGATGCTGGTTTAAAAATATTTTTCAAGGCATGCGAGGGAGAGGGATATTTGGGCTGGTGGGAGATGAGGGTAAACCCGTAATTTGGCCTACATTAAATGCTGCTGGGCCCCACATATCATAGGCTTTGATGACGTGACAGTACTAATAATAAAGAGAAAAAAAAAGTGGTGTTATTTTTAATAATAAAATTCGTACAAGTGCTATTAATGAATTTAATCCTATAATATATTACTGTTTAGTGTGATATTGTCTCAAAAGATAGTTAACTTATCACAGCACTACAATAATGAAGGTAAAGTGTATTTTCATTAATTTATTTTCAGAATACAAGAGGATGTTTATATAACATGTACGGAAATCTATTGTAGGAATGAAGTTACTACTATACACTATTCTAGGCTAGAATAGTTGGCATTCCGTAATTAGTGGAAATCAGAAAATAAATAGAATATCCTTATAATCTCTCGACAATAAAATATTTTAACAACTCATGGCGACAATTGGAAACTGGACTATAAAATACCTGTAGGAAAAAGGGGTAAACGCTACGGAATTTTTTTAAAAAAATTTTAAGATCGTACTAACTCATGTTGACATAGATAATAAATTATTATACAATCTACGTGCCTTGAGAGAAAGCAATAGGAATGCCGGATGATGTGATCAAAGAGAGGTTCAACCAACTAGCCTTCTTTATTATTCTCCAATTCTCGGATGATAGAGTGTGTGGACACTCAGTCTCTCAATCGGTATTCGTACGCGGTTTTCTCCTTCCAATCACCCAGAACTCTTGCAACTTATTATACTATAATGGGAGAATAATAATAAGCTCACTCACCTTATAGTCTGTGATCTAAATTGTAGGAAAAAGTGGTAATTTAGACAGCAGAATTTTAAAAAAAAAATTTCTTAAAATCGTCCTAACTCATGTTGTCATATATAATAAATTATTCTACAATCTATGTACCTTGAGAGAAGACAACAAGAATACCAGAGGATGTGATCAAACAGAGCTTCAACCAACTAGCATTCTTTACTATTCTCCAATTCTCGGACGGTAGAGTGTGTCGACACTTGGTCTCTCGATTGGTATTCGTGCACGGCTTTCTCCTTCTAACCACTCAAAACTCTTGTAGCTTATTATTACTATAATAGGAGAGTAATAATAAGCTCGCTCACTTTAGAGTCTGTGGTTTAAATAAAATAAGAGCTCCTAGGATCTTATTTATAGTGAATGGACTGGGTAGAGTGGAATTTTAAAAAAATTCCATTACGTAAATTACAATAAATTATTCTACAATTTACAATAAATTACCACTATTTCAGCTATCTCTTGAAAAAGTGATAATTTACGCAGTGAAATTAAAAAAAAAATATTTTCTTAAAATCATCCTAACTCATGTTGTCATAAACAATAAATTATTCTATAATCTATGTACCTTGATAGAAGACAACAAGAATGCCAGAGGATGTGATCAGAGAGAGCTTCAACCAACTAGCCTTCTTTACTATTCTCCAATTCCCGGACGGTAGAGTGTATGGGTACTCGGTCTCTTAATCGGTATTCGTATGTGGCTTTCTCCTTCCAACCACCCAGAACTCTTACAGCTTATTATTACTATAATAGGAGAATAATAATAAGCACGCTCACATTAGAATCTGTGGTCTAAATAAAATAGGAGCCCTTAGGGTTATATTTATAATAAATGGACTGGGAGGAATTTGAATTCGAATAGGACACTTGAAAAAGATTTTTCTCTTTCCTCCTTCCCTAATTTGCGTTTTTTTTTTATTTTTATTTTTTTTCCCCCTCATGCTAGGGAGACAGAAAAATCGCCCATAATAGGTTTAGGAGATTCAAAATTTGATTCAAATTTTTATCTCCAATAATCTTATGATTTTATCTCCATAATGTTCTATAACTCTAATTTAAAATCAATAAAGAGAAATTATTTTCCTTCCCTTATCCTCATTAAAAACGCCTATACAAGGTAGACTAGGATAATATTTTGTTTCATTTTCAAATCCAAATAGGATAATTACCATATTTAATTTAAAATATTTATTTAAATGAGATTATCTAGATATTTAAATTAATTATCCAAATAATTAATTTATCTATATCTTTTAATTTAAATTAATCTCATTTTTATCATATAAAAGAAATATAATTAATTCGAATTTCAAATCTTATCTTCAAATAAATATTTATCCAAATTAAATATTTATTCATTAATTAAATGAAACAAAATTCCCATTCTACCTTTAGCAGAAAAAATGCATACACCTTGTGGGAGGTATTCCAGATTTTTCTCTTTACTAAGTCCAAGAATTAAAGCCATAATGAATATTCGAATTGATTATCATCCGTTATGGAATTATATTGAGCTAGTAAAGGGTTCACCAAATAAATTAATTACACAATTATTAGTTTCAGAGTCACACTACTATAAACTTGAAACTGCACTCCCAATTATATACCGTATTACGTAAGCCAGTGTGTAGCCGCAGTCCAATAACCTTGTCATATATGCAATACCCTAATATGATATCCTAGATCAACTTAAAGTCAAAGTCCGTTCAACCTTTTGATCACGCTATCTTAAAGATCCATTATACTTACAATCGGAAAATGATTATTCACCCAAAATGAATAATTAGTCATTTGCCCAGCAAACGACCCGAGACCTCGTCTATTTTCACATCCTGTATAATGCCGTTTAAGATGATAACCTTTACTCTTTATGGGAGTTAATGATTCTATATCTATAAGTAAAGCTCACATCGAATAGAAGTCATGTACCCAACGAACGGGTCTAAAAGCTTACTACTCCGAGACGCTTTAGCCTTTGGAATATCAAAGTACACAAGTCATAAACATGAAGTCATTTACTTACTCAGGATTAAGGTTATTGCATAATGAACGTCAAAAATGAATTAATCTAATTGAGCGGGCTTATAATTAATTAAACTTTGATCTAGTCTCATATATTACAACTACTAGACAAAGATGTTCACTCTAACCTTATAGACTACGGACTATAGATTTATACTACTTACTTTAGAACGTTGTTTTCTCGTATACAGAAATCCATTACATGTAACTTTCTAACAGTTTAAACACCAAGTAGTCAATGAGCCATATTTACTTACATTTACTTTAACAAGTAAGTCTAGATGGGGACAGTATAAAAAATATGTAATGAAAAAACCTAAAATATATTATTAATTGGTTCAAAATAAATGAAATACAACTAAAATATTTTTTACTCTTAGAGCATTCCAACAAATAGGTGCAACAATAGGTAAATGACTCGGTGGGGTAGGTGTCTAGTCCAACATTTGTGTTATTTTGGATGTTAGGTCTACAAGGATTTAATTTTCTCCTTCGGGTTGCTCTATCAAGGGAGTATGTTCTCCCATTGCTCTCAGTCTCTCTGGTTTTTCTTCTCCTTCTTTCTGTTATTCCATAGAAAAAAGAATTCTATAGGTCCCAGAATCTACGCTCTAATACCATGAAGTAAAGTGTATTTTCATTAATTTATTTTCAGAATACAAGAGGATGTTTATATAACATGTACATAAATATATTCTAGGAATGAAGTTACTGCTATACACTATTCTAGGCTAGAATAGTTGGCATTCCGTAATTAGTGGAAATCAGAAAATAAAGAGAAGATCCCTATAATCTCTCCACAAGAAAAATTTTAACAACTCACGCCAATAAATAACTTTGCTAAATATTTCAGATATTAGATTAACACAAAAGCATAAATAAAGTGCAATGTTATCCATAACTCGTCCTCGCACACATTCCACCGTTGTATCCAGCCTATCGACAAACACACTGGCCTCTTTGTAAGATTACCTACAGTGTGAAGAAACTGGATGAGCTTTCGATCAGCAAGTCCAAACATATCTCGCTAAACATTTATAGAACAATTCATAATTAAAATAAACACGAGTTATTGATTATACTTCCTTATGGAATTCTTATTTTGTATTATGAGCCCAAGTGACTGTACCAGATGCGCATGAGCAAAGAGGGAGGATTGGGGGAACCACCCACATAGACATGCTTTTGGTCTTTGACCAACGGTCTTGGTGATCTCACCTATGTGAAGACCCTAATCCTCACCTGAATGGAGGGCTGGTATTGCACTCAACTTGAACTAATTCTATCTAGTTATCGTAATTTGGATTCCGTGCGCATTAACTAAGTGTAAATAATCATATAATACTTTTAAAAACACCTTGAAAAGTTTAACTTGATACTGTAGGTGAGGATTGAACTTACGTTGATTCGATCCGAATCAGTGTATCAACTCCTATATTGATAATTCCCTTCCTAAAAAATATATGTGTTGAGTGTAAGTTATTACTTACAAGGATTATTACTTGCTATTGATGGGTGGCAAGTAAGTGTTCCTCTATTATTTTACTTATCTTAAACTAATTGATTGTTGCTAGCTAATTATCTTAAATTAATTTGCCAATATTAGTTAGTTTTCATAATAAAATTAATCATCGCTAGTGGTAGAACTAGGATTTTGATTTGAGGGGCATAAACTAAGAATGTAAAAAATGTTTAAAACACTTAAAACATAGAATCTCTATGTGATACAGTTTTGTTGAATTTTTTTCATACGTGAATGTAAATTTTTTTTTGATCTATTATTCTTTTGAGAGCCAGTTTAGTGTAAAAAAAAAAAAAAAGGTAGAACCTTAAAAAAAAAAAAGAGATTTTAACGAGACAAAATAGACTACAGGTATATATGAGAAAATATGAGTTGAAAGGGACCTAAGTAATGACACATTCAGAAAAAAGAATATTACTTCGATAGCAGAAAATAAGAAAAAAAGTATTAATGAGAAAAATATAGTTAAAGGGACCATGAAAGAGAGGGGGGGGGGGGGGGGGGGGGGGGTGTGGGTGGGGGGAACTTAAGCAGGATATATTTAGAAAAATTGTTTAAATAAAAATAAATTAGAGACATCTATATATATATATATATATGTATGTATGAAAAATTTGAAAAACATAATATATTTGGGAAAAGAAAATTAAAAACCCCTTGTCCTTACTTGACTCCGCCAGTGATTATCGCTAATTAAGTTCTAATGAATAAACTTAAATTAATTAATTAATCATAGTTAATTAATTTTTCATTACTAATTATCTTGAACTAATTAATTATAGTTAACTTTTAGCAGTCCAGATTGAAAAGATACACAAAAACAATTATAGAATATTGAGATACGATCACAAGAAAAAAAAAAAGAAAAGAAAAGAAAAAAGAAAAAAAACTAAATGGGTTTTTTTCCCCCCTCCTTCATCCACGAGTATGATTTTTTTTTTTTTTTTGGGTGGGTTGAGAGCATTTCATAGGTTAGGAATCAACAAACTATAAGCTTCATCTCTACTCTACCATACGAAATTTTCTCTCTCCCTTTTTTTTAAAAGCAGTCTAATTGAGAATATTAAGTGTTAACGGTGAAAATTCGTTAACCTGGAATTATTTTTATCACACTTTATTCATGATGAACAGTAAAAGTAAATTTGTTAAAAAAATAGAGAACACGAGAGATTTTATAAAGATTCGTAATAAACTTTTTGGCTATGTCCTCTCTTGATACTGGGGATTCACTATCAGTTAAAATCTATGGTTGTCTTTTATCACATTAAATATGGAAGTAATTTAATTATTCTCAAACTGTAAATTGTAGAATATATATAAAAATTAGTAATTTATTTAATTAAAAGCTAGCATTCAAGCAACAAAATAAATTAAATAGAAAGAGAAATAAATCTAATTACAAAGAACAAAAAAAAAAAAAAAAGACAAAACGAATGTTAAAACAACGGATTGAATGCAGTAATCATGATTGTTTCAATACAATAATGAGAAACAAGTTATGATTTAGTCATAATGATTAGTAATTTCAACGGTTGTTAATACTAATTTATCTTTATGAGTGGGTCTCTCCTTAGGAGAGTTTCAATAGTTATTCATTACGAGTCTTTATTTATCAAAATTTAGAAAGTCTCTCTTTATTAGAGTTTCAAAAGTTATTTTATTTTAGTTTTTTTTTTGTTTTTTGTTTTTGTGCATTAGTATATCCTGAATTTATAGTACAATCACAATTTACACTTTAAACTTTTAATTTCTTAGCAACTTATGCTCTTAATATAGATGATGAACTTGTTTGATTGAAGGATTCACTTTCACATATAGAAACTCATGTTGTTTGTTTTATAATAACATATTTTATATTCTAAAAAAAAAAAAAAAATCCTTTCCTTCAATCTTCTCAACTATTATTATTTTATAATACCTAATAATTAATATTTATTTTTCATTTGATTTATATGTTTTTTTTTTTGTGCTAAATGTGCATAGTACGTGCGGATCAAGTGCTCACCACTAACAGAATGAGCAAAAAAAAAAAAAAAAAAAAAAGAGAGATTTAATTAATTTATTTTTTTTTTGCATTACTGATCCTAAATTACTAGCATTGCATTGGACACCTATAAATATATTTTAGGGTGTGTTTGGGACCACAACTCAAACTAAAATATTTCAACTCAGTTTTTGTCTTTTTCCCAAAAAGTTTTTATCTTTTCTCAAAAAGTTTTTTGTCTTTTCTGAAAATTCAAAAAAATTTACTATTGAAACTTAAAAATTTCAACTCAAACTAACTAACCAAACTCCCCCTTAGTCATTTAGTTCGTTGACATTTTTTGTTGTTGTATTTTTGTTCATTAGCTATAAAATTAAAAATGAAAATTTTACAACGAAATTTTGTAAAATCAAAATATTTTATGCATCGGGGGATTGTTTTTTATATCAAATCTTCATGTTGTTTTTCTAGCAAGAAAGGGGATTAATGATGTCTTCATGTCCCCATATCACCGATTAGATGATAAAAGATCTTATTATCGGACCTTCAACAACTAAAAAGTCAAGAGTTATCAGAGTCAATCAATAAATATGGTCAAATTGATAAATTTATGTAATGCATTACTCGAAGTGACCTGATTAAGACGATTGCTTCAAATAAGGCATCTTCTACACCATACCACCACCATCGTGATAAAATCTTCTTGTTGTTATGTGACGACACATGACAACCTCTATTAAATTTTTAAAATATATTGTCAACTTTAGTTTTGTTAAACAAAATTGTCAAAAATATTCGTGAACAAAATTGACACAAAAAATATTTAAAGACTAG
The DNA here is from genome assembly GCA_038430175.1 of Ficus hirta. Classification (NCBI taxonomy): domain Eukaryota; kingdom Viridiplantae; phylum Streptophyta; class Magnoliopsida; order Rosales; family Moraceae; genus Ficus; species Ficus hirta. Next base: position 15,868,317 of record CM076585.1, on the reverse strand, counting down.
TTACCAAAAATGAAATATGTATATTTTTAATTTTCTTTTTTCAATATTGAAACTATTATTTAATTTGAGGAGCAAAATAGCACTGCGTGGTGGTAATTCAGCCCGCCAATTGCAATGTAACGCAACACCGGCTATTGACGCAAAACAACAAACACCTTGTCTTCATCTCCGTGACCACACCACTTAGCGACGACCCACCGAACAACGCAACGCAAACGAGATCTTTTTTCAAGTACCCAGATCGAAAACGCAGAAAAGAACCACAAATTGAGGTCAAACTAGGAGTTTCATGGTCGATTTTCATGGCTTCCTCGTCTCTTCAAGCCTCTCTCCACAAACCCTTTTTAGGTCCTAAACACCCACATCTTCATGGCAATTCTCAGGTCCGTCCTCGTCTCAGATTCTCCTCCAATGGCCTCCGCTTCTCCGCCATTCGCGCGACAAGCTCCGCGGTTTCCCTAGAACCGGTATTTCCTAGCAATCATATACTGACAATTTATATATATATATATATATATATTACATATATGTAAAGTTTGTGGTTCTTTGTGTAATTTTCAGAATTCAAGCGTTGAGGAGAATCGGAGCTCGGAGGTTTCGGAAGTGTTCGCTTGTCCAGTGTGTTATGAACCACTGATAAGAAAGGGACCTTCGGGTCTTAATTTGTGAGTTCTCTGATTGAAATTATGAATGCTTTGGTTTTGTTTTGTGTTTCTCTTTGTATTCCTTGCTGGTGAACTTTTTGGGAATTGAGGTTGATGTTTGGCTTACTCAAATGAAATTCAAAAATGATTAAAGGAATATAATAGAATTAGAATATGAGTAGAATGATTTTTCAGATCATAATGTTTAGTTGAATTTTTTTTTTTCGTTTTTATAAATAGTTAGAAGTAATATTAATAGCCCGGTAGTTGCATGACATAGTCTAGCAGGAATACTACACCTGTCTCCACCTAAAGGTGTAGAGTTTGAATCTCCCTACTCCTAGTCCCAGTTAAAAAAAATATGTATATATATATATATTAATGGCCCGTTTGGATTATAAATTGCACTTGAATGTTTATAAGATTTAAATGTTTGCATTCAAATATAGAATTTGAATTGTGTATTCAAATGAAATGTTTGTTTCTGTAGTTTTTATTAAAAATAACATTTTAACAGTATAAAGATAGAAAAATGAGTATGGTACACATATGTAAAAAGTGAAATTGGATTTTGATTTGAGTTTAACTGTTGATAAATAGTGAAACATTCAAATTGTTTCACTCTGGTAGTGGCCTAACCAAACACGTATTATGTTTGAGTACGACAGTAACTATTCCAATTGCTCATCCTAATGGGTCATAAAATCGTCATGGTAATTGTAATTAACATTAAAATCCCTATAACTATATTTGGTTTGTTATTAGAATGAATTGAAATAGTGGTTGCAGGTATAGACCAAAGAAAATTCCACACTGAGTCTAATATAAATAAGGTGTAGAGTTTGAATCACCCCCTCTCAAATTCAAAAAAGAAAAGAATGGATTGAAATAATAATAATTTTGATAAAATTAACTTTATAGTTATTCCCAAGTATATTTTCTCTCGACCAAATAAAAGAATAACTCTCCTTTAGGAATAGTAATCTGTTTCAATGTTCATTCCATCAAACAAAAAGTAACTTGAGTTCGTTTTTGGAAAAGGGAATTTATGGGGTTTTCTTTTTTGGTCAGGGGATCAATTTACAGATCGGGATTCAAGTGTAGGAAATGCAACAAGTCTTATTCGAGTAAAGACATATATTTGGATTTGACTGTAACTGCTGGGTTGAGAGACTACACTGAGGTGAAACCAGCTGGAACCGAGTTATTCCGGTATTTCATTTATTTTCTTTACTTACTTTCGCACCAAGAGATAACTTTCCTTGAATTTAGCCAATCATTTGTAAATTTAAGTTGTCGAATCATGTATGATCACATGCTAAAATTAAGGTCTTTCATATGCACATGGGGCAAGATCTCTAGTGATCTGCCATGAGGGTTACTACTTAGGTCTACCATTATCTTTTACCACCAAAAGGCGCATTGCCCTTGCCCTATAAACATCAAATGATTTTGTTTTGAGTCGTACTGTTGTGTGGAGTCCTATTCACGACGTCAATGCCTGTTGCAAGTATGTAGTTCCATTTAGCAATTCCATCTTCAAATGTCGCAAACGTCCCTAGTGTATCGTTTCTCTAACATAGTTCACAACACCAACAATAGAACCTTCAATGTTCACAAGTATATAGTTCCATTTTATAACTCCAACTTTCATGTTCACTAGAATATTGTACCCCTGATATTATTTCCGGTAATTCTTCTCCCAACAGAATTAAACAACCCAAAATCTTTTTCTCTTTTTGAGGTGAAAAGTTTTTCAGCTTATTGTTTTTACTGAACGACTTATATGCTTTTAGTCCAGCATAAAATTGACTTGTTATGCTTTGACTTGAGATTATTGTCTGATCTGAGGCATGTTTCTCATCTATTTTCCTTGGTTGTTGCTCCTCAATTTGATAGGAGCCCGCTTGTTTCATTCTTATATGAAAGAGGGTGGCGCCAGAATTTCAACAGAAGCGGTTTTCCTGGTCCTGATGAAGAGGTAATATGCTTCCCTTTGCAGTCATTTCTCTGGTTTAATGGCTTCTTATGTTTGTAAAATAAATAAATCTTCAAGGAGGACTTAATTCTAAAACTTGTTTAAATGCCTCTGCAGTGGTTTTTGTTTGGCGTTCACTACATCAATAAGTAATCCGAAAGGAAGTTATCTTAAAATGCCTCTGTTTTGGTCCCTTAAGTTGTTTGGCTTTTAGTCTGCATGGCCTGCTTCATCTATTATTCTTTTGCCTACCTTTGTTGACACGCTTCTTTGAACTCCATGCAGTTTAAAATGGCTCAAGACTACTTTAAATCTGTTCAAGGTGGTCTTCTCGTAGATGTTAGCTGTGGGAGTGGCTTATTTTCCAGAAAGTTTGCCAAATCCGGGACCTATTCTGCAGTGATTGCACTTGATTTTTCCGAAAACATGCTTCGTCAGAGTTATGACTTCATTAAGAGAGATGGTACGCTTTTAGAAAGGTAACTTATGTGCCTTAGATGAAAATTCTCTTATTTTCTTTCTCATGAGTTTTAGTACAAGAAAAAAGAGATTATCTTGGTTAATGTAAAGCTCAAATTTGCAGTAATCTTGCTCTAGTGAGAGCCGATGTTTCAAGACTTCCTTTCTCATCAGGTTCGGTTGATGCTGTCCATGCTGGTGCGGCATTGCATTGCTGGCCTTCTCCCTCTAATGCCGTAAGAGCTTTTCCTCTAGTTTTCTTCTTTTAAGTTAGCTACTGCCTGTCACATCAGTCCTCAACTCTCAAACCAACCTTATCTAATTCCTTTACTTGCATGTATGCCCCGTTTTCCTTGCGAAAGAGAAAACAATTCATCTTTGTTCCTCTCAGGGATCCGTGTACAGTGAAGAATGTCCTGGAGAGATGCAGTCTTTCCCTTTTTGCTTAAGTCTATGTTCTGGGATTTCTGAAGCCAAATTTTGGACATAATCCTAATCAATGGGCCGTAAATAGTACAAGCGTCATTTCTAGCCCTAGTCATTTTTATAGATATCGAAGAAATTTTCTAACTAAACAGGGTTTTCTAGCTAGGTTCATGGTCTTTAACGATGCATGGTCAAAAATATAAAATTCCTGCATCAAGTTGGTGACCGTCCTTAAATGTTGTCATTTTTCTATTACGAAATTGTGTGTTTTCTTTCTATGAATACAGTCAAATAAGATGAACTGCAGCAAATGATAGGATATCCTTTCAAGTTTGAAATCTTCTACCAAGATCAAAGTAGTACTTCCTTTTTTAGGTGCTAGAACCTGGAATTATTGGTAGCTTTGTCCTCCTTAGATGAGCGTGGTGTTGCTTTGACTATTGTATTTTAACGGGGCTTGATTAATCTTCTGACTAGCTCTGACACGGTTCCCCATTTTGATACCAACTGGATGCTTCTCTTGCTTGTTTTTGCACGTCATGCTATACCTCAGCTTCATAACCATGATTTCGTGCCTTATTTGTACCATATAAACATTTGTATGACATCTACTGTTTAGCTAATGGTACTGCAATACTTGTATTCTTTCAGGTTGCTGAAATCACTCGCATATTACGGAGCGGTGGCGTCTTTGTTGGAACCACTTTTCTCCGGTATACTTCATCTACGCCCTTGATATTAAGGTCTCTCAGAGAGGTAATACCCATTCCGATGGTTCAATTTTTCACTTTTACATCATGCTTTATTCTTTCTAGGTTGAGATGCAAACTCGATGATTGTTCTCTTTATTTAACGCGAATGTATAAATTGCTCCTGAATCCGCGAGTGCTGAGCAACATGCTCGACTCTATCATCAACCTGAATCACTATCAACCAATTCTCCAAAAGCCCGCTCCGCGCTCCCCTTTCACGTGTGTTCTGGATAAATATCTGGGAAATCATTAATTGAACATATTCCAACAGGGGAATAGCTAAAAATTGTCTGAAACAAATTAAAGGCCCAAGATGTCGTGTATCAAACAAGAGTTTGCACTCAAGACCTCATACCTTGATACCATGTCCTAAAAGCTTAAGGGGTTAGGAAATGGGCCAAAATTAGGTTTTGTATCCTATCTAACTAGAAAGGTGCTGGTGGTTTTTCTAAGGACTAAATTGCAAATAGAAATTAGTTCTTTAAATCTTACAATTTACCCAAGCTCTAATTGTTCTCTCTGGACAAGCCATATGAGCAACATCCCTCAATTTTCCTTATCTCCCTAAACTCAACCTTAATGCTATGTTTGGTAAGATGGATGGAAAATAGAAAGGAAATAGGTTTTAAAAGAACTAAATGCACCCAAGTTCACAAAGGTAAATAGTGGAAGGCAATGGCTCTAACTCCACCAATCTTCAGACAAAGAACTGAAAGAAGTAAAATTTTGAAATAACTTATAATATCAACTAAAAGAATATAAACTAGCAAGCATAAATCTCACTGCTTCAAACACAATGATACGTAGTCACAGGATGTAAGATTGATATCGAAACAGAGACCATAACTGAACAAAAAATAATCAGCAAAATTCACCTCAAAACTTAAGCAGCTATCACAGAGTTTTACAAACTGAAAAAAGATTCACAACACATACTATTACCTTTCTGGTATTGCTGCCCACCAAAAGGCTTTTTGTTAGCAGCAGGTCCAACTCGCATGGGCCTTGTCGAGCAGCACTGACCATTCATCTCATTCATAGCGCGCAGTTGTTCACTCTCATCACGGAACCTAACAAACCCATATCCTTTAGAGTGTCCAGTGGTCCTATCGGTAACAACTTTTGCGCACCCTTCACAGAATGGTATACTGCCCTAAATGTCTCATGTAGGTTGTAATCGGTAACATCAGCAGCCAGATCAACAAAAATTGTAGACTGTCATCTTGATGCCTCTCTCCGGCAACCATGAGTAGCCCAGTTCAGCCGAAAGTTCTGGTTGGTGTTTGGCACTAATGTGCCATTTTATGTCTGCAAAGCTCAATCAGCTGCAGCACGAGAAGCAAGCAAACTCAATACAGCCATAGCATTCTGGCAAACCTGTTTGCTTATTGCAAATGAACCTTTGCCATAAGAGCTTGCCAACAATCAAAAAAGTCCCAAATAGAAAATTAGAAAATGATGAACATTCAGCCAGCCAAAAATCACAAATATACTTGTTACAAAAGAACCGGCAATGTTGCAAAAACTAAGCACATAATTATGATAAGATATATCATCTTAACTAAGTACATCGAATTGTTCAATAAGATATTATAAAACCCGTAGATGATGGAAATGGGAAGTAAGGAGTGAGATTTTCCATCATGTTGTTTGGTAGAAGAGAAAGAAAATGTCTAATCAAATGCATTTTACAATTATAATCTTATATAAATTAGAAGATGGTGAGAAAACAAGGTCAAAATATTCATTTTACCCATATTTGCTTTGTCAAATTTTTCCATCCACTGTTCTTTCCAAAGTTGGAAGGATTAAAAAGTGCCATGGATTTCCAATTTCCCTTCCTTCCCAAGTTACTCTCTACCAAACAACCAAAATTCCCTTTTCCTCTCCAAAATCCCTTCACCAATTTGACATTTTCCACTCTACCAAACAAATGCCGTCTTACACATTGAGCCCCTAGTTAGGATCAAGTTCTTTTTTTTTTTTTTTGGTATGTGGCTCTATGGGCACTCACTTTCTTAATTTTAAAGACTCCTAGGTTTCGAACTTAGAACCCAAGACTATGAACCCCACTTTTCACCCACTGAGCTAACCCCACTTTATCGTTAGGATTAAGGTTAATGACTACCCATTAGTTGCTGGCAGCTATATTACCAAGTGTCCCCCGTCACAACTGTTCAATGCAGACTATGAATGATAGGGGAATCTTTTAAGGATACATATTCACTTTCCAAACATTCGTTAAAACTTCGTAGATTTTAAGGTTTTTTTTTTTTTTTTTTTTCCTGTGGCAGAGGGCACTTCAGAACTACATCTACTTAACAGAGGAAGAGATTGAAGACTTGTGCACTTCATGTGGTCTTACCAACTACTCGAGCAAAGTTCAGCAATCTTTCATCATGTTTTCTGCTCAGAAGCCTTGAGTTTGAGACCATAGTGTAGGAGGGCCCACTTGAATATCAGTTCTCCATACCCTGGCTTTCGTCCTATTCTTCCATTAATTTTTGTTGTGCATTATGTAAATCATTACCAGTTCAAAACCCAAGCACGACAAACACAAAACCTGAAAAAGGTTATATGGCCTGGGGCAGAGCTGCAGATGTAAAGTGGTTGTATCGATTAATGAGAAGTATGTTATTTTATTATGTCAATGGAGGATGCTAATTGTGAGCAGGCGCTGTAAACCGACTTCATTTATGGCAGGTTTAACAATTATTATAACCGTTGGTTGGTTGGTTTGATTCATGTTTGAAGATGGTGGTCCTGATAGCGGATAAACAACTCTGTTTTAGTCGTGTAATGAACCAGTTGGTGATTGAAAATTCGAAATAACTTTTTTTTTTTTTTTTTTTGGGAGATTGTGGTAGTTGCATACAAATAAAAAATATATCAGAATTGTCTAGTTTAAAGCGTAAAATTACATCACAAAAAAGAAAGATTATTAATAGATTTTGATGAAGACCTGATAGTTCAAAATTATCCATCCCTGGTAGTTCGGCATTTGGGGATGGCGTTAAGTGTATCAGCGTCTTCAGATGCAAACTTATAGGTCTTGAATTGGCCTTGACAACAAAGAACTAGACTCATTAATGTGATTAGGCAACCCTAATAACCATAAGGATATTTGCAAAACCAACTTATGGTGCTTTTATATGTCTATCACCCATATATGCACTAAAGCTACTGCATCATGAAACCTATTCTTGAATTTAATCAATTATTTTTAAACGTTAAATGCAAATTAAAAAATTACATTAAAATCAAATAATTTGTGAACTTCACATCCGAAAGTGAAGTCAGGAATGGATAAACGTTGATAAATTTAGAAATGTTTAATAACTGAATTTTTACAAATCTATAAAATATCTCTAGAGCCTCCAATCAAAAACAGAAAAAACAACTTCTCAAAAAGGCTCTTCTAAATAAATTTTAGAACTTGTATTCGACTATTAAATCATTTTAACTTTATAAACTGTTTTACAAATGTGATCCTTAAAAATTTATTAAAAAATTACAACTATCACTTCTCTTTTTCATTGACTAATCAAGCCCAATATAAAAGCTCTCATGCATTTGAGTCAAGAGGTTGAAACTTAGGCTATGTTTCGAGCATACGCTCTAACAAAAATGTTCCAAAAGTTTTTTTTTTCCCCTGTAGAAATAAACTAATTTCACTATTTATATCTTTAACTTTCTCTGAAAGAACTCAAATTTTAAAAGTTTATAAATTTTTTATTTAAAGTTAGAAAATTTTCTTTTTAATTACATAAAATGACAAGAGTGAAAAAATAATATACATATTACTATTATTTTTTTAAAATAAATTTCATATTTTTACACTTTTTAACTCTAAAAGATTCATTTTCAATCAAATACGAAACTTTTTTCTAATCTAAACATTTTCAAAACTTATCGCTTTTTAAATCTATGCTCCAAATGTCACATTAGCTTATCACCAATCTCTAGTTTTTGGGAAAAAGATCCCCACGTGGTCTAGACCTTTAAAATAACGGCACAAAAACTAAATAAAATAGTAAAAATAATAGCCCACTTGTAGAATTAAGTAGAATACTCAACAAATTCTTTAAATATATATATATATATATATTGACACAAAGGCAATGTGGGACTCATCAGAGAGAGGGGCAGAGGGATCCCCTCGTGCGGCTCACTCGCTGACCAACCCTCTGTTTGTTCTTCTAACCAGTTGCCACGTCAGCCTTTTGTGCACTTTCTGGATCTTTGACCGTTGACCAAACAGTTCCTTTTTAAGCATTTTTTTTTTAAAATGACACAAAATGGAATATTTGGTCAGTCCCGAGAACCTCCCCACCCTCATCTTAACTTTTGGACCCTGCAAAATGGCACTGACAGATTTTAGGGTTAGATTTAAAAAAAAAACCCAAATTTTTTATAAAAAAAAATAAAAAATTAAAAGACTTTTTTTTTATAGACTCCTTAACTTTTTAAATTTAACAATTTAATACCTGAATTTAAAATTTTTAACACTGTCAGTCCATTTCGCTCAAATAAGATAAAAATTTGAATATATTTTTTTTGTCATATGACTTGTATGTTAAGACTAAGAAGGGCATTGTTGATCATTTTTATTTAATTTTAATATAAGTTCGTTTGAAAACTTGAAACTAGCTAACTCAATTATAATTCAAATTTAAACTTAAACTTTAAAAGAATTTTGTATTGAAATTAAGTAAAAATGTTCATTAAAGTACTTTTTGGGCTATAATGTACAAATCATGTATAAAAACCTGTAAATTTTAATGCATTTGAGTAAGGACTGAAGTGTTAGATATTAATAGTTCAGGAGGCAGATTACAAAAAAAAAAAAAAAAAAGGTTTAGAGACAAATTATCAAATTTGAAAATTTCAGGGGTTTCCGTACCAAAAAAAAAAAAGGTTTAAAAAAGTGTAGCGCCTAGTAATTACCCTTTCCCTTGGATCCTTGCACGTGAGCTTCTTTCTTACTATAATACCTTTCTGCTTTTCATGGTACGTGGGATTGGCCAATTCATAGCCTCTTGTCTTTCTTTGAATTTATCTCCCTATTATTTTTGCTTATTTATATTGTTTTTCCTCAGCTTTTGTTGATTCCATTTTTATATTTTATTTATCTAACACTGAAAGGAGTTTTTTGAGAGTCACTTGATTAGATAATTACGTGTACACGTGCGTGGTATAATCTTAATGGGTCGGTGCTGGTAATTTCTTTTTTCCTTTGCTTTTAGAGTTTCAAAAACTTCATCTAAGTAATCAGCTACAGGTGAGTAATTTTTTTTGTCATAACAGATATATATACCGAGGCTTTTTATTGTGAGGTATTTTCTAAGGTGGGTGTTTTTTTTTTTTTTTTTTTAAATGGTATTTTCTAAGGTTAGGTGTTGTTATAATGATATCAAAATAAAATTCCACAAAATCAACAAAATAAGCCGTGGTGAAGGCATATGGACAAAATAATCTTAATAAAAGTTATGTGGTGCATTTAGGTTAACCACTCAACTTCAATACAATACAATGCTCATTTTGATCCTCAAATATTGTATTTGACTAAAAATCTATATAAATAGTAAAATCAAATTCATTCATCCTAATTTTTTTCTTTTATTAATTTTTTTTTTGTTTAACTTCTGCATAATTCCATTATTTTCATCAGCGTTTTTGTACTACTTTTTTAAAACGTTTTTTTAATTAAAAAGATAAAATATAATTTAGTTACAAGTAATATTAATAATTTATTTTTTACAAGAAAATAATAATGACATTTTTTTTTGGCATTGGAAGTAATTATGATTATTTTTCCAGTGCATTTTTCCATCTCAATATACAATACAAAAGGTGGCGATCCAGACGTATTTTGGAATGTAAACATTAACTTGAATAATTATTCAAATATAAACAATCCAAACATATATACTATATTTAAAAACAATGGTTCAAGTAGTCATCCAAACATATATTGAAATACATACAGTTAGTTCATTTGAATCAAATACCAAATAGAATAGGTTATTCAAATACACTATTAGTATGCACCCTATAAGCAAAGTACAGGATTAGCTCTACGGCTAAAATCAGGATTAAGATTTAACAATTCAAAATTTATTAAGATATTTTTCTCATATCCTATCATAAAATTATCTGTTCCTTACTTTTTTACCTATCACAATTAGAAGTATAAATCGCTTCCTTTCTGCAGTTTAATTTAACTTGTAGTACTATTCTATATTTATATTCTGCTATAAGTTCTAATATGGGCGTAAGGAGCTGAGTAACTCTATCATCATTTTTGATATTGATATTGACATGTAAAATCTACATCAAATTCCTAATAAAAAATATTTGTAAGAAAACTATAGTTGTTAAATTTTTAAAGGAATTGGTTCCTTTTCTTAAGAATACAAAATAGAAGGACAAACGGAATGATCAATAGTAAAAACAATAAATAATATATATGTATATATATAAAAATATATATAAGTGAAGACAAGAAAAAGTATTTATAAAGGATTTATAGGTAAACCTAAACAGAGTATAGAACTGCAAATATATGGATGTAAAACAACGCATATAGACTATACCTAAAAACACTCACACTTATTTATATATATATGTGAGTGTGCATATAATAATATGCCAATTTATAGTACTCGAGGTTTTGTTAAACAACTCACGTAATGTCCAAATCATGTTTGATTATTCAATAAAGAATGACCAAAATTTCCTCCACCTCCTATTTTTAGCATGGCCTAATCTTCCCTATTTCTAAATTAGTCATGAACTAGGTAATATACATGTAAAGAGCTAGTATCAAAAAAAATAAAAAATTTCAATGTATCCATAGGTGCATTAATTTAAACCGTTTGATTTTAATCTAATGACTACATATTAATATGTCATTTAATGCTTGTAATATTTGTGAGGGGATTACTTGTTTCTGATGTTTTTCTTTTTCTTTATTTTCTTCCATTCCAATTTAAAGAATTTATTTTTAAGTTTTCTTAGTCAATTTGGAGTACTATATAACAAACTCGATAATTTGATTATTAGTAAGGGTACTTTTTCTCTAATTATAGTCTTACGTTTAGTAATTTGCTGAGCTATTTATCTTTGCCTGCCAATTTATTTTCCTTTTATTTGAAACCTGTCGAATTTAAATCATTTATATTGTGATATAAATTTATCTTATCTTTAAAGGAAATTCATAAATTTGTTAATTCCAACAAAACAATAATGTAGAAAGTGTAACTATTAGAAGTGCAAATAATAGTGATAATGAATATATATGAATATGAAAAGTTTTATAAAAAAAAAAAAAAAAAAGGATTCCTAACTCCTTTTTTTTTTTTTTTTTCCTTTTCTTTTCTGAAAATGGGGCGGGAATTATATTTTGTTTGCTTTGGATTTGTATAACAGTAGCTTTTAACTTGATTTTATTTTATCTTATTTTATTTTGTTTTGTTTTTGTTTAGTCTTTGCTTGTGTTTTCTGTGTGCTAGATTTGGTTTATGATATTTTTTAAGCCTTGGTGCTAAGGGATTAGGTTGATCGAATATTTCCATCAAATTTAAAGATTTTGTCAAGGAGTCATACTTGTATACTCAATTTTTGATGTATCTAAAAATGGTATTTTATCGACGCTATCAACATATTGATAAGTGATAAAAAGCACCAGGAAAGTAACTTCCAGATGCAAGGTAGCGTCGCTATCTATACGTAGATAAGTTAACAAAATAGATAATTTAACTTACCAATGCAGTCAACGCGCCAGTAAATTATTTTAAACTTTATGCTGGTAGGTGTTAAATTTATATTTCTTGTAGTGTTTTTTTTTTTTTTTTGAAATTATATTTCTTACAGTGTTGGTTGTCTGTTTTTTGAGTCTGGTACATATTTTATCTTTTTTAGCGTTTCGTTCGACTATATAGCTGAATTTGGTTATTTACAAATGTTGTGTTTCCTGTAATTGAAGGTTGTGAATTATTGCTTATATTGCCTTTTTTTTTTTTTTTAATGATTTGTAAATCGTTTTGCTATTATTAAGTATGCAAATTTTAATCCATTATCTTTTATTAGTATACATATAGCATCTCTCTCTTTTTTTAATTAAAACCTTCTTATTTAGAATTAAAAAGTCAAATGAAAACAAAGTATTTATCTAGATAACTAACAATGCAATTTACATAATATAACCAATAAGGTATGAGATGTCATTTTTAAATTGATTGACGTCACCCCAAAATTCTTAATTGTTATTTTCACATATTGTCATCAAACGTTTGTATTTTTCAATAGTTAAAATTAAATACCAGTAAATGAATTATCATTTATATGTTTGCAAGCATGATGTTATAGATATTACACACTTATATTCTATCATTAGATTTAGAATTTAAATTCCTACTCAGAGCTCAAATATATATGTACACATATATATATATATATATATATATTTATATTTAAGTAATGATGATATATACAGTGAGAAAGCAAGTGCTGGAATCGAACAAAACGTCCGAACGTCCAAGAAGTAACTTGTTAATTAGGCATTGTTTGGTACCATTTTGAAAATGTTTTTCAAGTTTTCCGATAAAGTAATTTTCGAAAACGATTCAAAAATAGCATTTATTAGTCAGAAAACATAAACGAAAACAAAATGATTGTTTTTATATTTTGTTAAAAATGAGAATATAAAATATAATTATATTCCCACTTCTGTTATTTAATTTTCTAGGGTTTATACAAACAAAAATTTATATTTTTAAAAATACATCTAAAAAAAATTTAACCTTTTCTTATACTCAAACCAGTCTATTTAACAACACAATCCAACACAAATTTAAAATATATATATATATATATATATCAACACCATTCTCAAAATACTTTTATTCACATTTCGTATTCAAAATAAAATTATTTCTAAAATGCTTCTAAACTAGGCCTTAAAATTTAAACCTTGTTCTTGCAGCTGGGTCTTAAACCATCTACTTGATAAGACATTTTCATTTTTCAGGTGCAACTTAAATTTCTTATATAGTTCTTAACGTCACGGATTAAGCCAAAATTTGAAGGGAAAAGAACCTTGGTTCATGTTATAGAAGCTATAAACCGTTGTTGAAGGAAAACCTGCTTCAGCAAAACCCACTCAAAAAGACTAAAAAACCGGAGTTTCCAGAAACTTACATATGCGAAAAAATATACGACACGTATATGAGTCTAATTAGCAGAAAAACGCCTACGGCTGCTAGACTCTATAATTTATATACATAAATATAGTACAAAAACATATATACATATATAAGACATCTATATTTACATATTAATTGTTTAATGATTCTCCTATATATATATATATATATATATTTCAATATCTATATATAATGCCATATCTTTTCAAGCTGCGTGTGAATAGGTCTAGTTGGAGCGAACTCTAGAGAATTAAATTACTGCATATTTATTTCTTGATCCAGCTTATTTGGTTCATGTTTGTCTTTACCAAGCTCTTAATTTGTACGTACTCAAATGTGATATATTGCCTAATTTTCTGTCTTATTTCTTTACTCTATCAATAATGTCTTTATTATATTATATCCAATAAAATTATAATTTTATTTTCATACTAATTTTGTAATTCAATCCTAATTAATTTTAACCCTTGAGGATTAATTACATAGATAACACCGAATTATCTCAAATAAATCCTATATATTGTATAATATCTGCTATAATCAAGTACCCTAAGAGTAAAATCTCTTATGAATCAATTATTTCACAAAATCTTCAATACGTTCAAGGTAATAACTAAAATATGTAAAAGTGAAAGTCCGAGATTAGAGTGAGACCAAGAATTATAACTCAGGAATCGTAGCATTCATACATTAAAATTAAATACACTATTCATTTATATTAGCATTACACACATGGGCAGAGGGACGTAAAGGCCAAGGGGGGAATATGCCCCCTGAATTTTTGAAAAATTCATTTTATCCCTTAAGTTTGAAAATTCCCATGACTCTCTATAGTTTTTTTCTTTCATGAAAAAATGTTCTATAACTTTATCCCCTTATTTGTCCCCCCCCTAAAATTCTTTTAATTACTTCATTTATACAATTAAAAAAAACACACTTAAATTTTACCTTAAATTTTGATTTTTAAGCACCCATACTTAAAATTTAACATCTCAAATAAATCAGAATAAACTATATTGAAACTTACTCTACAGTTTTGGTTCAAACTTTTGAATTAATTTACGTCCCCCTGGAAAATATTTTTTTGACTCCGTCCCGGATTGCACACACGTACATATTGAAACTTAACTGCAGAGGTTTTAATTAAAATTTACAAAACTAGTAAAAGGGGTACAAAAGGAATGTAACAATAATGTTTAATCTCATATCATCGCAAACCCCGAGATTAACTCTTGGTTAAAGCTTAGAGCTTAGAGCTAGGTTCAAGTATCAAGGAATTCGTCCTCAAAATTAGCACAAAGTCCCGTAATTAATTAAGTTTTTAATTAATTTTTTTTGTTAGTGTTGCTAATTAGCTATATAGGTAGTGGTTCATGTGTTGTGCTTGTCTCTCAAATGTTTAATAAAAACCAAATTGTGATTAAAGCAAAACACAGCTGCTTATCAGTATGCACAGTAGTGGAGTAGTTGGCTCGAATGTTGCCATGTTTGTTTCCCTAAAAACCGGATTTCCTCGTACGTGTCTGGCTTTTTTGAATGTGCACACACACACACACACACACATATATATGCATTATATGGCGAGCAAATGCAAACATTATGGCACTAAAAATTGTGTTTGTCTAGCTATCAAACCCATGTAATATTAGCCTTGCATTTGGTAATTGTGTCACCTTAGCCAAATGAAATACTTTCCATGATCTGTTTGGTTCCGCAGAAAGGGGAGAAAAAGGAAAGAATGTTATGTTCAATGGTATCATGTATTGTTCAGCTGTGGTTGGCATACATACATACAGATATATATATATATATATATTATATAGTGGGATCGCGAACTGTATCTAAAACCATCAAAAGATGCTTCCATATATGTACCGGGTAATTTTTCCCTTCAACTATTGATCATCTACCATACATAATTTTTCCATCTAATGCCACGAGGTGACAATTAACGACTAACATATGCTTGCTGGCCCTTGCACTCTCGCCCACAGTTTCCCCTCTTGCTATGGTTACTTAATTGTAAAGTACTGGTTCGAATGACTAGACAAAAACATTAAAAACAAAAAAAAAAAAAGAATAAAAGAGAGAATTCTTTGAAAAAGAATAAAGGATGTGAAGGTACTTATAAAGTGTGTTGTTGACAGTGAAATTAAAAACGTTCGAAATATGAATGCAAGGAATTAATCTCCCAGTAAATTAGTAAAAAAGTAGTAAAAGAAAATTAGAAATTAAGAAGATCTAAAGTTTATAATAGTTCACGCTCAACATGAAAGTTATGGCTATATAGTTATTGGGTTTCACTATGAGAGAAAAGATAGTATCTATAATACTTTCAATTACAAAAGTACATGCAATTAGGGTTTTTTTTGTTTTTTTTGTTTTAAATTGCCTATTTATACACTTCTAAGTAGAAACACAAATAAATATTGAAGATTAAATTTGTTCTAAGCTTGGACTTATTCTTTGATCAGCATATGTCAAAGTTAACCACCCCTAATCCTTAGTTTTAATTTTAAGTAAGCCTTATGGACAATTTTTCGATATTTTTTCCTTAATTGTTTAATTTCAACTTTTTTATTCTTAACTCAATTGACTTCCGACTTGATATAATGATTTTCTATGACATTAAGCTCAATACAGTCGGGAATTAAACATGTTGCACAGATCACAACCGCTAAGAATTAGACACTTATTTCAACATGAGCAATAAAACTGTAGAAAATTAATAAACAAGAACACATAAGATTTATAGTATTTTAACCTCAATATGAAAGCTATATCCACTTTCAGTCATTGTAATAAGTCATTATGGTGAAATAGACATTTTTTATATTAAAAGAAAACCTTATACCTCTTTTTATGTTTTTTTTCTCTAACTTAGAAAATGTATCCCATAATTTACAAGAATCAATTCTAAGGAATATTATATAACTCATATATAATAAACCCAATAAATAGTTGATTTTTGCTTGTCGTGATTAGTAATTTTCTTAATCTGTTAAGAATGGCCGATCAACTACTATTTCATAAGCACATTTCAAATCAATCTCAATGTGTGTGTTAACAACCAAAAGTCCAACTTTAAGATGCATTTACTACCACACCGAGTGAATTTGAATCATCTTTGTGTGTGCATTACTATAAAATATACCTAAACAATGACCGCTACATTTTGGGTTATGTCACTTATGCGTACTAAATTAGTATTTTTATTATGAGTAATGTTTAAAACTATCAATTCTAATATCAACTTTTGTATCAATTTTATGTTGTAACTTCTTAATCTCAATTTGACAAATACAATTTCTTACGGTTGATTGATATGATAGTCTTTATTAGTAAAAGAATTCTAATTCAAAACTGATATAAAAGGTTACGATTAGAGTTGATGTACTCTGATATTTTTCTTTTATTATATTTCTTCCATTCCAAAGTTTTCAAACTATACAAGTGGGCTATAGTTCCCACTTCCAACCCGATTACACCCAAGAGATTATGAGAATCAAAAAAGGAAAAGGTTAGAAGTAAAAAATATGAGAAATAATTTGATGGGACCGGGCAGCTCCTTCAAGGAGAGACTAGTTTTTTGTTTAGCAATATTTAGAGCTCTTAAGCCAAGGAGATGAGCAAGCAAAAAAGATTATTAGTTAAAATTTATAGATATTTTAGAGAAATGGTCGACACGGAAACAGCGCCCACGTTCTCCTCATATCTTACTTCTTTTCTTTATTCGTTTGCCTCTCTCTCTCTCTCTCTCTCTCTCTCTCTCATAAACAAGCACCCTTTGTTGACAAAATGTTGTGTAGTACCCCAAGAAATAAATATATACACCTCCTCACCTCTCTTGTGAACCTCCATAAATACTCTTATCTCCATGCCCAATTCCTCTCTCTCTCTCTCTCTCTCTCTCTCTCTCTCTCTTGATATTAACACCTCAAAGAGAGTCATTCTCTATCCTCCCAATTGATCATCACCTAGCTTCTTTACTTTCGTGATCATGGTTTGTCTCTTTTTCTCACAATTCTCTTCCAAAATTCTTACAAATATGTATATCCACTTTAATATTTGGTCCAAATTATTAAGTGGTTAATGAGTTTTCTTTCTCTTATTATTATAGGGAATTCAAAAGCCTGCATGGTTGGATGCTCTCTATACGCAGAAATTCTTCGTGGCCTGCTCTTTCCATGAAAATGCCAAGAAGAACGAAAAGAACATATGTTGCTTGGATTGTTGCGCAAGTATTTGCCCTCATTGTTTGCCCTCGCATCGTTTTCATAGGCTTCTTCAAGTTCGCCGATACGTATACCATGATGTTGTCCGAATGGAGGATCTTCAAAAACTCATCGACTGCTCTAACGTTCAGGTTACGCTTCTTTCTCTTATTAAAAAAATTAAATTAAATTATATCATTTTGACCTGAACTCAGAACTCAGTACATTTAAAAAAAAAAAAAAAAAAAAAAAAGGAACTCATATACTCATTCTATACGAATTGAGCTAGCCTCACTTGACAAAACAAAATTTTTGTTGTGCAATTTATTTTTCTCTTAATAATTATTCTATAATAGTTCATTTTTTAACTGGTGTATTACTCACGCAAGAATGTGTTATATATTTATGTAGATAATGTGCTAAATTTGTGGTCCATTCATTTTCTCTACTAGCCATATACTATAAATAGTGCAAAAGTGGTGTTCATCAAGAAGAGACCTCAGAACAGGCAATTCAAGGGGTCTGGCAACTACTGCACTTCTTGTGATAGATGTCTCCAAGAACCTTATATCCATTGCTCTCTTGGCTGCAAGGTAATGTGATCACTTAATATATACATTTATATAATCCTCGGAGAAGGGTTTATGACCCTTTTTTTTTTTTTTATTAAGCAAATGAATCCCTTTGAGAAAATAACCCAAAAACATGTGATTGGATTTATCACCCATTTTGTAACAATTTGCAAACTTATCATAAAGTAAATATGCGCAAGCTCATATGCAATTGATTTGAACTTGTGAATTTCAAAACAATAAGAACCAACTGAATTTCCCTTTGAAAACATTAATACGTAAATTATTTAATTGAAAAAGACTACTAGTTTATTACTATGATCAATAATGTTTTTCGAATTTTGAATATAATGACTAATTATCTTCACAAACTAATTATATCTACCAAAAAAAATAAAAAACTAATTTTGTTCACAAATGTTTTACATTCACTCTACATATAGGTGGACTATGTGCTCAAGCACATGAAAGACCTCTCTCCTTACTTAAGGACATGCAATTCCCTACAACTTAGCCCTGACTTCTTGTTTCCACAAGACATGGGAGACGACGAGATGACCAACGAGACCCCTAACTCGACAATCGTCGACAGCGATGAGCCCATGAGCTCGTGGTCTGGCTCGTCGGGTTCGGAGAACATGATGAGCATGGCTTGTACTGAGATTGTCCGAAAGAAGAGAAGTGGGCTTAATTATGTATGTGCAAGATCAGCTAGTAATTATAAGGTTTCTGATGAGGACATGGCTACAAGCATGATTAGTAGACGTAAAGGAATTCCTCATAGATCCCCTCTCTGTTAACCAAAGAAAAAAAAAAAAAAAAAAAGAACAAACTTCTTATTACTATTATAATTTTTGAATTTTGATAAATTTGACCGAATCATAATTCAAACGCTCGTAGCTATCTTTTCTCTGTCTGCTTCCTCTTCCTCTCTCTCTCTCTCTCTCTCTCTCTCTCCTAGTTTCTCTCATTGGAAGTTTAAGTTTAATTAATCACTTGGTCGGGGTGTTTTGTCTTAATGGCATCACGTGGTTCCCAATTCCGAGTTATGGTTTTATTATAAGGTTTTCATGTTTTTTTTTTAATATGATTAAATTATTTGTTATGAATTTTTATTAATTAAAGTCATGAATCTTGAGGGCCTTCTTGTACCTACTATGGTTCTAGACGACTCATATATACGTTTTTTCATATACAACTTAGTGTCTCGCTTATCACTGATAGGTGGTCTAACAATAAAGATGTTCCTTTTTTTTTTCCCCCCCTATTTTTCTTGTAGAATGTGGATCGGTTTGATGCTTACAGCTTACCTAATTAAAGATCCTGTCAATTTTTATGTTATTAGATTCATGATGGTCGTGTCAGTGAAATTGGACTTATCCTTCAAATAAAATTTAGATATTATAATCTCTTTTATTTCGATGAGATTAGAAATTAAAGGATGTATATTTAAGGGGCTGTTTCGAATAATTATTGGCGTTAAAATATTATTTTTCCAAACTTCATTTGTTTCACTATCTCATTTCAAATCTACATCTTTTTTTTTTTTCCTCTCTTTTTCATTTTCGAAAAACTGAAAATTTAAAAGTCCATAATTATTTGAAGTCAAAATAAGATGATTCTTCTATTAAAAAGCTTACAAAGACGAGAAAACGAAATAAGATCCATATTCTGTGTTTTTTTTTAACACATTTCAAAATTTTGATACTGTAAAATTCTTATAGGATAATTCATTTTTAATTCAGACTTCAACCAAATACACATTTCCAAACATTCACTTATATCCCATCAAAACCTTAAAAAATTTCAAGCCAATTGTTGTTCCAAATAGGTTCGTAGTGTGTGGCATGATGTATTTTGGATACAGCCACATGTAACAAGTAGATGCAAGCACTTGCCTTTCAATTAATTTGTATGGTTACAGTTAGATCCGTTTTTATCGATTACGAAATGTAATTAAATTTTCAATTAAATTAAATTCCCGAAAGCATAATAAATATAGAACACATGCAATTTTGATGAGGTTCGGTCATACCTACTTTTCAGGGTAATACCCAGCTATCAAATACTCCACTAATCTCAAAATAATTACAAGTACATTCGAATTTAAATAACTTAAAGAATCCCTCTTCCTATTATCGCCGGTCGTCTTGAACCTATTAGCCGGATGTGTTTCGCGAGCACCACTCGTCTTGACATTAAACTCCCTTCAACTGAAAATGTCTTGTCCCGAAAGCTTCAAGTTCCTTTCCCCAAGAATGATTCCGTCTCCTCTTGAAGACTCTAAATTCTTCTCCCAAAGAACGAAAATCACGTCAAAAGACTAAATCTCAAAATATATTGTAAAACTCTCTCTATGCTCGTACTCCACAATCTATTTTTGAGACTATAAATAAGCATCCACACAACCTTCACAAAATCTCGGATTAAAAGAAATAATTTAAATTTCAAAGTGTTTCCTGATCTGTTGCAACACTTCCGAAAATACTCTGAAATTCAAATATGGAAATTTCCTTCATAATCCGAACTTACTTTCCTTCATAATAGCTGCTAATAAATCATGAAAAACCTTCATTCAAAAAAACTCCATAAATAAAATCTTCCGATCTTCCAGATTTAAAATGCAAGATTCTTCTTTTTTTGGGAAAGTTTGAATTTCTAATTTAAATAGAGAAAGGAAACCTATCCATATTAGAAATCTCTTTTTAAATAAAATCCCAAAATAATCTTCAATTCAATGCACGTAATCATCCTTGATTTTTACCAAAATACAAAATGCCAATTTGAAAACTATGTAGACCAAGTCAAATGAACTTTGTCACGTCAGCTTCCAAAACAAGTAACTTACCCAACTTCCAAAACAAGCAACTAGCCATATCGTCAAAACAAGTAAGTTACCCAACTTCCTAAAGCTAGCTAACGAAATATTATTTTTGATTTTTCTAACAAAGTTGCCATAAATATCAACATATAAAAAACCTAACAGTTACAAAATAGGCAATATCGAAATATTTTTCATGATACATGATTAGCTTGCAGTACTATTAGAAGTTAAATTTTTCATACATGGTAAAGTTATCTAGCTATTATCGTATTTATATGTGGATTAAACATAGTCTTTATTTAGGTTAATTTTTAAAGATGAGTTCTACTCAAATTATGATCGTGATATCAAAGTCAGAATTGTAGATAAGTGATAATGGATTCATTCAGCTCATCTATTTACATTCATTATACATGTTACATGTAGTCGATCCATTTGTATGACACATTATGCGTGATGAAAAGTGTTAGTAATTGAATTTATCTCATATCGTCAAGTTATTAGGTTATTGTGATGTTTATACGTAGAGAAGTTTTACCAAAGCCATCTATCACTTGCATATTGGTAAGAAGATGGATGAATTGGTGGAATGACTATATTGCTGCATTCGACTTAAAAATCTCCAATTAATTTCTAAAGTCTAAAGCTACTGAATTGATATTATTGTAACTCATTTTTGTAGTCTTTTCTAGTACTAGAAACACATAGATTTACCAGGAAAAGAAACACACCTTGCCTCAAAGGAGGAGGGCCAGTTGGGTTTCCTAGCTATACAAATATAAAAATAAACACCCTTTTTCTTAGGGCTGTACATGAAACCCATGAACCCACCAAAACCATCCCGCCCCGCCCCGCCTCACCCTTTTGAATAGGTCCACGTCATCACTTATGGGTGGGTGTGAGTTTCACTTTTTGACTTGCGGATTCAACCCACCCACCCGTCATTTTTTTAATTAATAATAAATATACTTTTCTTTAATAAGAGTATAAGACTCTTTGACGAAGTTACTAGTAGTTTAATTTTTTTTTGGATTTTATTATTATTATTATTATTGTTGTTGTTGTTATTTATATATTGTGTTTGCAATTAGAATCAATCTTACTCTTTTTTTTTTCCGTCTCTTCAAGCTTAATATTATAGCAGATTCGACAATTAAATTGAAACTCCAAGCTTGTTTCGGTTTTTTTTTTTTTAAAAAAAATCTAAAAAAAGGAGAATAAAAAAATTACAAAATAGTTTTCAAAATTCTCTACCCACCCATCACATTGCCGCACCCCCCCCTCCCCCTCCCGCCACTAACCCGCCCAACCCGCCTACATGATGGGCGAGACTGGTTTGAGATTTTGAAAAAAATCGTTATCTTCTAGTCCGCCTACCACCCATCCACCGTCCTTTAAACCCACCCATGTACAGCCCTACTTTTTCTCCTTTCTAGTACGACAGCAACTCTGGACTGTATTTTTGACCAGTCAAAGCCGACTACACTTCAAAGAAACCAAACTAAAACTATGAACTTTTAAGTGCCGGCCGAAAAAAAAAAAAAACAAACAACAACAACAACTTCATTAGGATTTTTTGTCCTAAGTTTTTATTGACATTTACTATAAACAAAAAATAACTAACTGATACTTTTTAAACAACAGGAATTATTGGGTAAGTTCAAATTTTCTTAAAGATAATTTTCTAATTTACTAACTTTTAAATTGCAATAATCTTGACAATTTGGAAAGGTTGTTCCAACCGGTGAACCAAACGGCACGAAATCTTTGGCTGAAATTTCAAATCTTGAAGTCTTAAGCAAGTTTCAGCTTCTTGATCTACTTGTGTTTATTTCAATGTATTTGTGTTTGTCTGGTAAAGTTATTATGGAAAATAGATCAAGTTCATAATTAAAACTCATCTAATTTAAATTTTCTAACAAATAAAGTTTTTTTTTTTTTCTACGGTTTTGAATTTTTGAAAGCAAAAAATCGTGTGTTGTCCGCACATTATGGAATAGAAGTCTTATCTATACGGCGATTACTAAAATTTCAAGAGAAGTTGAACTTCAAGATTGCCAACAATCCAATTCCAATTTTAAGTTAGATCTTCTGTAAATCTTATTCTAGTTTTAGTAGGATGTGCTTAGACGCTTTCTCTCATCTAGGAGTTGATTATTTAAGTGATTTCAAGTGGAGAAGCACAATTTCAGAGCTTTATAGTGGGAGAAAATCTTATTGTTCTTAGAATTATGTTTCATAGTAAGCTGAAGAGGTGATGAAGGTGGATCAAATAGCTTGGAATAAGTAGTGGATTGAAGGGAAGCACCCAAGTTCGGAGTAGGACGAGGTATGAAGGTGAGATGCAGACTTGGACTAGGGTTGCAAGTCCGAAGGCAAGTCATTATTGAAAGACAAGACGACAAACATGGGTTCTGTATTGATGGAGTTTTCTAGCAAACTTATAATTGCCATCTTTTGTTAATGTAATTTGTTGTTAATAAAGATCTCCTTCTTGAGTTGGCATGTCCATCTCCGTGATTTTTTCCGTTAGGATTGGGTTTTTGGCCATTTGAAATACACATATCATCATGTCAAATATTCTTTTTATGGTTATTTACTTAATGCGATTTTTATTCCATTGACAAAAAAGTACAGTCGTGTTTTTAGTCTTTACGGTACTTGCGTCAACTGATTCTTAGGTCCTAACAAACTTAGGGTCCATTTGGAAAATACTATTAGAATTGAAGTTTTGGAGTTTTTTTATTTGAAATTAATGGATGTTTCAAAATGTATGTTTGGTTAAAATATAAACTGAAAATGATCTATTATATTTAAATAGCATAAAAAACTTAAATGCATTCAGACAAAAAAAAAAAGAATCTTTTTCTTGTCATTCTGAATATTTAGACTCAAGAATCATATCATTTCGACTTGAAAGAAAGTTATAGACTTTTAAAATTTGAGGTTTTTAAAAATAAAAGTGGAAGAAAAAGATATGTGGATTTGAAGTGAGCCAAAGAAACAAAAGGCTTAAAAAAAAAAAAAAGAAAAAAAAAAAAATTAAGGTTCCAATGGATGTTCCAAACATCCCAACATGGTACTTTTACAAGGCATTTACTTTGTATTCGATTTATGTTTCCCTTTGTTACTATCTTATTTTCTATCACTCTAATAATATCATTCAATGTTGATTAAAATATTATGACATATAAACTAAAATAACACATCAATTAAAAGATCATGACAATTGAGATATTTTACTTGACTTGACATGATATTATAGACTACCTATAGAACAAGTTTCTTTAGTCATTCGATTAAAATTGTTAATGAATGAATCTCTGAGAAAGGCCGTTTGACATTACTTTTTGGAGACTGTTTTTAGATTATTAAAGAATCTAAAATAGGTTAGGGGTGTTTAGTAAACCAACTTCTATCCTACCACAACAGATTCAAAAAACTACTGCAGCAAAGCAGAATTTGAGAAGCATGCCAGGGATTGCTTTTATACAGGTGCTTTTACTGTCATTTTACAAATTTACTATAATATCCTTAACTATTTACCCACTTTATTTATCTTCATACCAAATAATAAAATTATTTATTTAAAATTTTCATTTTTATTTTCCTCTTAAAAATATTTTCAAATTGTAAATTATAATTTATACCATTATTTATTTCTTTTTTTTTTTTAATAAAAAACATTAAAAAACATTATTTTTATTTTTATGTGTTTTTTAAAATTATAGTAAATATTTTTTTTTTTTCAAAAAAACTACATGACAATAAATAACTTTATCCTCCTATAAAAGATTAATAATATAAATCAAACTCGATCATATCCACCAAACTTCTTAAACAGATTTGCTTTATAAACCAAACTCAGTTTCCTCACCGGATTCGCTTGCTACAACCTTGATAGAGGCATGATATTAAATTTTTACTTTCAATTATTCATATTATTGAATCTTTATATTGATGTATAATTTGTAGTCTCGAATAAATATAATTTTTTAAGACTTATTTTACATTGTAAAATAAATTTTGTATAAACTTTTCTATATCTTGGTGCAAAATTCTAAAATGTTAGACAATAAATATGAATACTAGAGTAGTTATTAGACAAAAATATAATATGTCATTTTTAGTCATAATACGTTTGCACTGTAACTTTATTTATTATTTACTAAACACCTATAATTCTGCTTCTGATACTCACAACAACCTAAAAAAAATATTTACCAAACGTCTACCTACTTTTACAGACAAATAGAACCATTAAAAATTTATCCAATAGTTTTTTTTTTTCCTTTTTTTTTTCTTTTTTTAAGTTTCTCTAATAATGGGGGGGGGGGGGGAACGTATTGATCTACCATAGATGTACCCTAACAACAAATAAGTACTCCATTGAAAAAATAAAAAAAAATAAACAGATAAGTACTTTGAAGGAAAAAAAAAAACAAAAACAAAAACAAAAACAAAAACATTTATAAAAAAAAGTTATCTTTCTCGTGCGGAATTTCAGCCTATAGCCAGGCTCCAATTTGTCAAGATAACATAAACCCTTGTGATGATACACAAAATGCACCTTCGATTTCGCATCTGTTTTTTTGCTGATGATACTTTACTTTTTTTGCTATGCTGGTCCTTCATCATGGCAGTTACTTCATCAAATTCACCAATTATATATACTCCAAAGCATTAACAAATTAATTTTGAAAAATCCCATCTTTATTTCTCACCAAATGCAGCAACAGATGTTAAAATTCTGTGTTTTTGATAAATCACTACTGAGATGTTATTGAATTTGAACAACAGATGATAATTCACTAATGAGTTGTTATTGAATTTTTCTTAGAATGTCTTCTGTGTTTTTTTTTTTTTTTTTTTTGGACTAGTATAATGTTGTATTTTCATAAGACCATCATTCTCTTTGTTCTGTAGGGATAATTGTAAACTTGTTGCTAGTCTCTGCTTTTGTTTCTTTTTCTTATATCTTTTGCTTTCTGAGAAGGTTCAATTATAATTGAATTTTCTTCATGATTTTAGTTATCTAATGCCTTACATAAACTAGAAAAGGTAGTATATTTTTAATGTTCTAAGTCATTGTCTATACCATTGAAATGACTAGACAAACTAAAGCTTTAACTAACCATGCCCACCGCCCTTCGTCCAGTTCGTTGCTCGCAACGACACTGACCTTAAACTCAAAAAGGATGCTACTGCATGGATCGGAATTATAAATTCTCCCTTTTTCATCCATTACGTAATATTTAAGTACTTGAAAGGTATGTTTTAAATTGTCAAAGTTGCAAATATTTAGTTGCCAAGATTATATTCAACAGCAGTACGTGAGGAGACTTAGGTTTTTGCTATTTTCTCTTCCTATTATCATTTATTTAATGTTATCTCCCACAAATTACGATGGATTTCAAATGTTTCTAGTCATATATTCGTCTTGTAGATTTTAAAGGAATACCTTTCAAGATTGGATACTGCAAGCAAATGTAGTTTTTCCCACACACCCCCGGCCCGCTTCTCTACCTAGTTTATTCATTACTTTTGTGTTTGGCACAAAGGAATGATTTTTTTTTTTTTTTTTTTTTTTACTTCTTATATTAATATTTCTCAGGCTCTACAATATTTTGGCCTCTGATAGCAAGTTCAAGAATGATGATCTTATAGTAGCAGATCTTTTCATCAGTTCCGGAGTATGGAATCCAGCATTAATTTATCAACTCTTCTCACTGATAAGTTGGTTTTGTACCAAGTTATTAGATGCTTTTAACTTGATAAACTAGCTAGTTTTTGGTATTTTTATGTGTTTTTGTCTTGTTTGTTATTTTGTAGGAAAGAAACTAGAAACTGAAGTTTCTTGTCTGAAGAAAGAGGAATCAAGCAGGCAAAGAAGCGCCGCAGCGCCAATTAGGAGTGCCGCGACGCTAATGGAAGACTGGCAGATTTTGAGGCGCTGCAGCGCCATTCAAGGGCGCCACAGCGCGCTGGAACAAAAATCCGAAGCGCTGCAGCGCCCAGAGGAGAAACAAGCAGTGCTGCAGCGCCACAAAGGAGTGCCGCAGTGCCACTGGGACGGGGACAAATCCGATTCCGGCATGTACAGCGCCAGGAGGATAGTGCCACAGCGCTTCGTCGAGCATCTTCCGAGTTTTGATTC
Organism: Ficus hirta; assembly: GCA_038430175.1. NCBI lineage: Eukaryota > Viridiplantae > Streptophyta > Magnoliopsida > Rosales > Moraceae > Ficus > Ficus hirta. The sequence goes on along the minus strand of CM076585.1, from coordinate 15,841,085 downwards.
TCTTTTTGGTCTTCAAGTTGCCTGTTTTGAAACAAGTCTATAAAAAAGGGTTTTGAGGACTGAAAAGATGGACCTTTTGGCAGTGTTTTGAGAAGAAAACCTAGAAAGAGAATCAAGGGTATGGAGAAGAAGATGGTGAATTTCGGAGACGGAGAGGCTTATCTCAACTTCGCACTCTAGTTCTTTTTCTTTTTTTTTTTATTTTTTTTATTTTTATGTTTAAGAACATATTTTTTGTTTATTAAAATTCCGTTATGAACTAATTTTATTTTTCTTGAGGAGAGATGTAACCGACGCTTGATATTATGTTTTTTAATATTAATTTATTTTATGCAGTTTTTCATTTAGTTTATTTGTGTTATCTCATTCTTAATGCTTCTAATTTATTGGTCATAAGTTAGATGATTTTATATTTAGAATTTGGTACTCGGGAGAGAGAATTTTAGACATTGTTAAGGGATAATACAACCTAGAAGTTTACAGAGTTTGAAAGGCTTATAATTTCTTTGAAGTCATTTAAAAAGAATCATAGTTTGTAATGAGTTCTTAATTTCTTGGTTTTTCTAGGGATATCAATATCGGGTTTTTATAATATTTTTAGCTCGGCATTCGGGAGAGGGAGTTGAATATCATAGGATTCTTTGGCTTATAAACTAGGAAAAATTGATTAGTAAGAAATTGACACGAAAAGACATAGTTGATGGCTAGGAGAAATCGAACCTCTAAATCACTTTTCGCATATTGATTTCTTCTTAAATTACTTTCCAATTTGTCGTGTTATTATTGTTTTTTAGTTTTTATATTTTATTTTCATTATTGTGATTGAATTATTTAAATAAAGATAAAGTTTTTTTTTTAATTACTGTATTTAGTAAAAATTCAATTGCAATCCCTGAGGACGACATTCTTACCCACTCTTTACTACTAAAACTTGACACCATATACTTACAATTTTGACACGATCAAGTTTTTTGCGCCGTTGTCGGGGATTATTTAATCCTAATTTTTGCTAATATTGTTACCAAGTAATTATAACTTTAATTTAGATATTTTTTTATTTTATTTTTATTTTTTAGTTTTTTTAGTTTATCCTTTTTACTTTTGTAGGTGGCAGTTGATGCAAAGAGCTAGAAGTCTCGAATTGGTGTCTTTTGTTCCGAAAATCGAAACAACTCTTTGGAAGTTAAGGGAGGAAAAGAGAAAAAGAAACTCAAACAATGCAAGGCAGGAATCAACGACGAGCAATTAGGGACTATTTCAAGCCGGTCATCAACGACAACTACTCCGACATTGCGCACCTATTAATGCCAACAACTTCGAATTGAACCCAGCACTAATTAATATGATGCAACAAAACCAATTTGGAGGCTCCCACTTGAAGATCCGAACATTCACTTGGCAACGTTCCTCGAGGTGTGCGATATGATGAAGATGAGTGTTTCTGAAGGCACCATTAGATTGCGGTTGTTCCCTTTTCCTTTAAGGGATAAGGCTAAAGGATGGTTGCAATCTTTGCAACCGGGGAGCATTACTACATGGGAAGACGTGGCCCAAAAGTTCCTTGCAAAATCCTTCCCTCCGGCTAAGACGGCTCAATTGAGGAGTGAGATTGGGCAATTCAAGCAATTGCATTTTGAGCCGCTTTATGAGTGCTGGCAGCAGTTTAAAAACTAATTTCGACGATGCCCACAACATGGATATCCGGATTGGCTACAAATTCAATTGTTCAACAATGGGTTGAACGATCAAACTAGAACCATTGTTGATGTTACCGCCGGAGGTACCTTGATGTCTAAAACCGTCGATGATGCTCACAAAATTTTGTAGGAGATGGCTTCTAACACATTCCAATGGCCTAGTGAGCGTTCTTTGATTAAGAAGGTTGCCGGGTGTCTTGAAGTTGATTCAATAACAGTTCTTTCGGCACAAGTCTCATCACTCTCCCATCAACCTGCGGCCTTGACTACTCAAGGAGTTCCAACAAAGGGTGAATGCTTCTATGGCCACAAGTGAAGCTTATATAGGAGGTGAATCAATTCAAGAACAGGTGTAATTTGTGAACAACCGGAACTACAATTATCGTGGCAATCCTTTGCCAAATCAGTATCATCTAAGGCTTCACAATCATGAAAACTTCTCTTACGGCAATACAAAGAACATGTTGCAACCTCCCCTGGGATCTAATGATCAAGTGAGCAAGAAGAAGCCATCTTTGGAGGAACTTATGAGCACCTTTGTTGTGGAGACTAGAGCATGCTTCAACAATAATTAGGCACAACTGGACAATCTTGAGACCCACATGTGCAACATGGGTGCAACAATATTAAAGTCTCTTGAGGTTCAAATAGGGCAATTGGCGACCTCTATAAATTCTCACCAACGAGGGCAATTTCTTAGTGACACGGAGGTTAATCCCAAAGAGCATTGCAGTGCCATCACACTTAGGAGTGGAAAGGAAATTGATGGGGAAAAGCTGCAAGCTTCCGATCGAAGGGCATCGAGGAGAACAAGCTCTCGAAGAAAAGGAGATTGAAGCTGAGACGACAAAGGAAGTTAGAAAGCCTAAATCTATTATGTTTAGTCCTGGTCTTTTACAAAAAAGGAATTACATCTTTTTATATGTTTAGCCTAGGCAATTTGGAGCGAGAGAAACAAATATATTCTCTCCTTTTTTGGTTGACCGAACCATCCATTATCTTGTCGAATACCAAGAAGCACAAAAAATGGATATTGTTTGACCAGAGAAGCAACCATCTAGTCAAGCTGCAAAATGGAACCCTCCTGATCATTTCTGATATAAGCTCAATGTGGACGCATCTATCTCTTCCTCAATGATGATCATAGGTGTTGGAGACTCAGAAGGTTTTGTTATGTCTGCTCTAGCTAAGCAGCTTGATTGAGCATTCTCTGTCTGTGAAGCGACAGCTAAAGCTATCTCTGGCCTACCCTAATTATCTAGCCGGTGTTTGCTAGGTTTATTGAGCTACCTCAATATTCTTTATTGAGCTCATGATATTGGTCAAAATCTTCCATACATGGAGTCAGATGTATTAACAATATTCCAAGCTTTTAATAATTCTTCTTATTACTGTAATGAGTTGCACTTTTAGTGCCAGATGTGTTTAGTTTAATATCTTTTTTTCTAAGAGCTAAGTTATGTCATGTATATCGGGAAGCTAATAGAGTTGTTCATTTCTTTGTAACTTATGCTCTTAATATAGATGATAAGCTTATTTGATCGGAGGATTCACCTTCACCTATAGAAACTGTTATTGTATCAGTCGTTTTTTTTTTTTTTTGGGATAAATCTAGGATTATCTGACTTTACCCATTAATTCCAAAATTAAGTGCATTATATATCAATGTTTACTACATACTATTTACTAAATGTTTTAGTCCATAAATTATTTTTCTAGTGAATAGTAAATTAATTTAATCCTTAGAAATCTTCTTTTAAAATTAAACGGTCATTTACGGTCAATTATAATCAATTGGCTTAGAATTTTAGTGAATAAAGTAAATAACACATTTCCATAAACCTTATAAAAAAATTAAATAAATAGTAAGGTTTTAAAGATAAACAAATTATTTATTAGAATAATGCTTACTTCAACGGTTTTACAACTTGTTAAAATTTTTCAATATATTTTTTTTACTACAATTGCCGAAAATTTTAAAGGAATATACTCTTTGCTAAAAACTTATTAGTAGGATAATTTGTAAGATTACCCTTTAAACAACACATCTAGCTGTAATAGCTTCAGCTTTTTTGACCTCTAATTAGAGAAGTATGGAGGACAAAAACCCTAATAAGCATTGAAAAATGATCAAAAATATATATATAAATATGTCTATTTGATAGACTATTTTTACTATTTTCCCAATTTGAATGAGGATAATTAGGGTACATGTCATTCTTGTCCTGTGTACTATAAATATATCTATTTGAGAGACTGTTTTCACACTTTTCTAAATTTTAGTGAGAATACTTGGGGTACATGTAATCAAAACCTCTCTCTCTCTTATTGTGGATCTCTGTGATGCCGCATGATGGCTTTCTTGTGGATCTCCGTGATGTCGTGCTACTGGAGCTGGCGATATGAGGCCGCCTTCTCTGATCGTGGCAACGAAGATCTTCCTCACGTCATGGTGGCCACATGCCGATCTCGAGTCTCCTCCAAGATCGAATTGGATCTCCTCTACATGTAGAGGATATCAGTGGCCTCACGACTATCTCGGGTCTCATCCAAGATCAGATTGGATCTCCTCTACACACGAAGGAGATCAGTGGCCGCCGACGATCTCGTATATCCTCCAAGATCTGATATCATCTTAGATCAGCAACCATGTGTTGATCAATGGTTGCACGGAGGAGATCCGACCTCGACGGCAATGCAGAGGTCATGGTAGTGTTGTAGAGGTGATCTCCTATCAGAGATCATCACATTTTTTATTATGTAAGTTTTTGGATTTTTTCTATACTTTGTTGTATGTGTTTTTATGTTGCTCGCTTTTGTAATGTTCAATGAATTTTTGTGATATTTGCTCTATAATCTGATGATAAATGCATTGAATTTGATGGTTATCGATTAGTAACTAGCTGATATCCTACTGACGGAGGTGGTTACAGTCAATATCTTACTGGAGGAGGTGGTTATCGATCGGTAACCATCTGGTATCCAGCTGGAAGTGGTTGTCAGGAACCATTTGGTATCCCATCGAAGATGGTAGTCACCAGTTGATATCGTAGTCAATACCAGATGGTAACCAGTAGGTGACTATCGGTTGGTCAGTATCATCATAGATACTAATTGGTAACTTAAGGATATAATTTTTTTTTAAAAAAATCAAACAATAATAAATGTAATATGATGATAGATCATGGCATTTTTTTATAACGGTTATTTTTTTGTGATAAAAATGAATCCAAGGCTTGAATATACCGCATTTTTCTAGTGGGAAATCACCTGAATAACAAATTTAAATATCATTGCATTAATATGATATAAAAAAATTAACGCTAGACCAATATAACACAAAATTAAACTAAAGTTAATTAAAATTTATGTCATATTAGTCAAGAATGAAAATTTTATGTTATATTGGTCAGATAGTAAAAAAAGATGATTATTTATGTAATTTTCTCATTTTTCTTTTTTTCCCCACTAATGTCTGCTTTTTAGTGGGGCGCTTCTTGGGCTAACATGTGATGACTTTCTAATCACATTCTGAGCTGAGCCCAAATGTTTCTCAGAAGCCATTCTTTATGGGCCCAACAAGTAACTCCTTGTTTCAACTCTCAAGCGCCTTAAAACCTTATATAACATGGTATTATGTAAACTCAATTAAGCAAGTAAATGAGAAGCAACAATACAATCGGAAATCTTAATTTCAACAGCAGTAGTGCTAGTACTGAAATCTATGAACAACAAACTAAATTTATTATATCTTCCTATATCTATGAATAAATAATGGTTTATTAAGAATGCACAAAAGTAAAAAAAAAAAAAAAAAAAACACCAAATTGTTGATTTATTATCAGAGATATCGCATAACTCAATTCATGATTCCATAGATTTTTCTTATCATACAACATACAAGAGTTATCTATATTTATTAAAGTTGTTCCGATATATATATATATATATATATGTATATATATGAAATGCATCAAACGATAGTGATATCGTTCATTGAAGGAAAAAAAAAAAACAGAGAGAGAGAGAGAGAGAGAGAGAGTGAGAGAGAGAGATTGTTTTTTCATGTGAAATGGTTGTTGTTATAAACTACATTTATGAATATTTGATTTAATTAAATAATTAAATAAAATAGATAGATATTTCTCTAAATCTGAATTTCGGGTTTTTTTAATAGAAAGATTAGTACACATTCCAGTTAAAACCCCACTAAACCATCATAATATTTTGGACGACAAGGTGGTATATCTCTCAATATATTTCTATCTGAATTCGACTCCACTTGAAGCTAAAACTATGACCACAAAAATTCTTAATTATGTTTTGTTTGACTATGAGCGTTAGTTCATTTTCTTTTGATTAGGTTGGAGAATAATGGATTGATTTATGACATTATTGTGTTATCTTCTTGATGGACTAAAAATCCTCAACATTATTAGTTCTACACGCACATAATTAGGTATTGAAAAACTGTAAAGCTCTTTATCTTGTTTTAATGATAATTAATGTGGGTAGGTGTTTGTAAATTGTAATGAATTCATAAGCATCACAATTATCGAACCTTTTTTGTTGCAAATGGGCCATAGCCACTGATCTATTATAAAAATATAGCAAATGTCAATTAATGGAGAAAATTTATAACTTGAATTTGTTTGCAATCAGGGTGGGTTTCTACTGATTTGTTGCTTAGATAGCCAATAGGACTGTGAAGAGGAGACCACAAATCATTGAGACAGACCAATCTGACGGTGTGTAGACTGCCAATCCAGTTTTAAATCAGAATTATTTTTCGGTGATCTGAAATGGAATCAGAACATTTTAAAATCTTTGGTGAAATTTAAGAAATGTCTACTCTAAACCGAATCATTTAGATTTTGTAATTTTTTTTTTTTTTTAACATAAATTATACGTAAACAAATAAGTAAATAGACTATGGAAGAACAACGGACTTTTGACTATCCTCCCCGCATTTACACTTATATATGTTTCAAGTTGTCAACGTTTAATGGGTAAATAACGTACATCGAAGAAGTTAATTGAGCATCTCTCTCTCAGTGTAAAATTAGGCTACTAATTATAAGACTACACGTTTTAAATCAGACCAGACCGTTGTATGCAATTTTCTGTCTGACATGTACTTTTTCATATTGCCAAACGGTCCAGTTTGACAAACCCAATGGTTTGGGACTAGATCAAATGAGAATACCTAAAAAGGAAGCATTTGAGAGAGCGAGAGAGAGAGAGAGAGAGAGAGAGAGATATCAGCAGAAGAGAGACAGGGAGAGGGAGAGGGGTAGGTGCTATTGCAATAATAATAATAATAATAATAATAATAATAAATATAGAAAATCCTAAAAAGGAAGCAGAATCAACCCCCAAAATTGGAATCTTATAAAATTAAAACCATTGCCATGAGATTCCAACAAACTCAAGAAGCATCTTCAAATAATATCAAACTCAACCTAAAGGCACCAAAAGAGAGTAAAAAGAAGCGTTTCTATTTATATACATTCTTTAATAAAACTAATATCCTATATAGAAACTTTTTATATAGATAAAAATAAAATGTTGTCACTAATGGAGCATCTAAACTAAATAAATAAGGGAGATCACATCAATCAATAATACATAAAAGTAATATATAACTAAGCAAAATTTGTGCTTTATTATAAAAAGCTCATAATGGGATTTGCTTTTTCTCACTTGTGTTCTCATTAATTTGCATATAATATTTTCTTTGTGGTTATCATTTTCCTAAGCTCAATTATCAAACTACCTCAAGCTAGGCCGGTCCAATTGATGACAGAAGGGGGGTTTGGGATTTTAGGAGCCGTAAGTCTAAGGTTTAATTCTTGATTGGCCTAAAAAATTAGTACTAGATTAATTCACTAGTAAAAATTATGGATTATACGACGGTTACACAACCGTCATGTAATCCAGTGTAGTGGAAGATACCACGACGGTTATATAACCGTCGTGGTATCTCAATGTTACACAATGGTTAAATCCGTCGTCGAAACAAGAAATACAGTTGTAGTGAGCGACAAATTGGCTACATTACATGACGGTTTTGAGTCAAAACCGTCGTGTAATGTTGAATATTACACGACGGTTCCGACTCCAAACCGTCGTGTAATGTTTCTAAATCAATGAGAAAAAAAAAATTTTGAAGCAACATTACACGACGATTGACATTACATGACGGTTCTCCAAGAACCGTCATGTAATGAAGGACTTTACACGTCGTGTAATGTTGATTTTACACGACGGTTATTCAAGAACCGTCGTGTAATGTCCTTCATTACACGACGGTTTCCATCCGAAACCGTCGTGTAATTTTTTGTAAAAAAATAAACAATTATGGTTTTTTTGCTGATTTCCGACGGGTGGCCTAACCTGTATGTTATCCAACACACGATCCAAGATATTAACTACATTGATCAAAGTAAAAATACATACCAATTATTATACATTACAAGTTTACATATCATAATTAATGAATTGCATTACATGGCTAGCCCATTCTCCCCTAATCAAATCCAAATCCTGAGAAGTGAAAAATTCTTTACTTTTAAGTACGTCAATTCCATTCAACACTATGTCCCTCATAAAACCTAAAATAAAATAACCACATTCAACACTTCCCTCTTGGAGAGGACAAGGCCGATTCGAGATTTTCGTTTTACAGTCTCGTCTCCTTCTAATCCCTTCTCCGGCCATAATCTTCCAATCCGTTAGGGCCCTAGCAAATTGGTCAAGTTCAAACTAATTAAGATGCATATAATTAAGATTAAATAAAAAATTAACATATTAAAATTGACTTGCATGTTCATTAGCTCAGTAAAATCGTCTCGTTTCTTCTCTCGCAGAGGATCAAAATAAAGGATGAGGTCCTCCCATGGGTCAATGACTCCCAAAACCCAATGTCTCCCTCTGTTGTGTGACACAAGATAAAGCCGTCCTTTTAGTGCGTCACGCAAAAAGTTGACAAAAATCAAATTCTATATGATTTTCCAAAAGAAAAACCCATTTCGGCATTTCATCGAGCATGTTGTGGGCGGATAAAATTCATGTTCATAAATGTGTGTAAAGTGCCAAATCCATTCACTAACCATTCATGTTCTAAAATGTGTGTTAAGTGGCAAACAAGAATACAAATAAGCATTATGTGTTAGTTGTTTTGTTACAAAACAAGAAATTGAGCAATATTGAAGTCACATTGCTTTTCTTTGAAGACGAATAGGCACGGCCACACCGAGAGAGCGAGGTGGTAGGCGGCGGCGGCGATGGCGGCGGCTTGACCGGATTTTAAGAGAGAGGTGGCGGCGTGGCGAAGGAGGTGGGTGGGTACTTGGAGAAATCTAGAGAGGGTGAGGGCGGATTTCACGTGGATATGAAGAGAAATGAAGAGGAAATTGTATTTAAGTAATGGGTTTTTGTGCGGATTTCGGAACATGAAATTTGAAATTTTTCAAAATTTTTGGAGGATTACACGACGGTCCTAAGAACCGTCGTGTAATCCCCCGGTTGCACAACAGTTATTTACACCATCGTGTAATCCGAAGATTACACGACGGTTTTGTTTAAACCGTCGTGTAATAATATGTTTACACGATGGTGTTCTGAAACCGTCGTGTAATTTCTATCATGTAATCCAACTTTTGTAAGAGTGATTAATATATGAAAGATACACACGGGGTGTTTACATACCAAAATATATATATATATATATATATATCGAACTACCCCTCTAAATTAATATCATAACCTACTTTACTTATTGAAACGCACGTGTTACCTGTCTTCCATTTTGTAGGTGAAATTTCACTTGTATAATCCGTGTAACAATATTACTCTTGAAAACACTTTACCAACAAATACAATTGGAACTTTTCTCCTATAATCCCCCTATATCTTCAACCATTTACTTTTCATGAAAAGAAATAGAAATATTTTTGAAGAACCATTAAAGATAAATACACACACACACACATACATATAGATAGAGACAGGGAAAACAACAATTTAATAATTCAATTGCCCAATATATGGCACCTTAATCTATATATATATATATATATATAGAGAGAGAGAGAGAGAGAGAGAGAGAGTTAATACTTGAATTGCCCAATATAAGGCACCTTAATCATGCAATTAGTCTGCAAAAAGACTGCCATGGCCCATAATCTGACTAGTTCTTGAACTAATTTAATTATATGCCACACTTACTTTGTGCTGATGCCAGCAACATCACCTGGGTGATGCTCCTAAACAGCCCCCAGAAATGAGAGAACATGATTTAAATATAAAAACAACAACAACAACAACAACAAAAACAAAACAAAAAACCTTATTGTGGCTTCTGGTGTGGCATGTGGAGACATATATTCAATACATTATATATTTACAGATATTAGTACTGATAGTGCATATTTTTGAATATAAGATCATATTAAAATGATATTAAAATTTAAAAACTAATAGAATTTCATATAAATATGATGGCAAACAGGTAAAATATTTTGGGTAGAATTTTCCGAATCTATATGTAAAGACCTTATAATCATCAGTGAGGCCAAAAATAATATTCTTTTTAGAATCAAAAGAAAAGTTTCAAATTGCAGAAAACCATATTAAAATCAGATTCCGAATAATTGGACAATGATTAGTGTGCACTAGTTTACACACCTTTTTAACGAGCAAATAGAAAATTTCTTCCAATATTTATATGGCATATAAAAGTCCCCCAATACTGTATTTATTAAAACCAGATTAAATGCATCTTTTAGTGGTGGTTCATCTCTCTCTATCTCTATATATATATATGTGTGTGTGTGTGTGTGTAACACAACTGTGGGCTTACACGTATTATTAGGTTGAGAATTATTATTATTACTCGACAAGACCTGAACTATTTTTGGTGGCATTAATAGGAGGTGTTTTTTAAGTAATGAAATGAAATGGGATTGGTGGGCAAAAATTAGTGGGCTTGAAGGGGGTTATTTTCTTTTCAAAAAGTTTCAGAGATTTGTCGTCTATGTGAGTGTATTGCGAATCTAGCGTCGCATTCATCTATAACTTTAGGTATTGGTGAATAAGGGAAGTATTGTTTGGTTCAAGGGAAAAAGAGATGTATTGCTTGATATATATATATATATATATATATACACACACACATATATTACATACCACTTGGAATATTTCTAAAAATTTGCCAATTATTAATGTTAAAGTTCGAAAGGCATATTTATTTTATATTATATAACAATACAATATATTGTGTGTTTGGATATTTCATATATCTATTTCAATGCAATTATATTTAAATAGTAGATCCATTCATTTTACTATTTATTCTTTCTCTTTTTCTATCTACTTTTACCCATTATATTACATAATCTCTCTCTAATTAATACTCATTAAAATGACTATTCAAATATTAATAACCCAAAACACACATATATATTTACAGATAATGTATAAAAGAAATATCCAAATACATGTTATATTTTATATATTACATTTGAATTACAATACAAAATAAATATGTGATCCAAACAAAATTCACACGGCGAGGATGTAATTATAAAAGCAAGTGATTTGATGAGCAATTGGCTGTGCTAACAATTACACCTCTTGTATTAATATATATATATATATATATATATATATGTATGTTAAAAAAATCAAGTATATCTCCGTTATATTGGTATAACTAAGCTTCTTGTCTGAACCTAAGTCTCCCTTCAAATATTTTCTAAAACATTACAAAATGTTCCGAGATTGAGCTCGAAATAGTAGAAAGACCAACAAAAAACCACTTCCAACAGCTGCGGAGTCAACCTATTTATCAATTGTACCTGTCAAACTCATCTATTTATATTAATTACGTTTTTGTTTCTGTTATACTATCAATCTAAAAATGGTCCAATTACTAATAATCATACACATCAAACTTATTTATTTTGTATCTTTCAAATCTTATCGGTGTGTCATGTCAAAAATTGCCGGTCCTACAAAGAACCAACCTTTTTCAATAAGGGCATACACATATTTTTTTTTCTAAGGGATAAATAACATAAAATAAATAAAGAGTGCATGATCAATTACACCTCTTAGTTTCTGCGTGGTTTATTAAATTGAGTGATATATATTTTGTCATTGAGAATTATAATAAATAGCAATTTTTATTAAATATTTAAGGTAATTAACATGTTTTTAAAATATTTTGAATAAATAATAAATTTATTATATAAATACCTAATTTATTAGGTGAATATGGAATTTACTTCTGGTAAATAATTTACTTAATGAATTTCACTATTTATTGTTATTTACTTCAAATCTTTTAAAACTTTTTATTTACCTTAAATATTTACTAAAAAATTGCTAGTTTATTTTTCTTTTATTATTCATGAATATAGTTAGAAATGTTTAACTAATCATATATATTCATATAACGACTTTAAGATCTTTATCTAAAAATCTCTAATCCAAATTTTATCAATTTCCGATCAGTTTAAGCACCTAACATTAGTCATCTTCTAAATATTTTCTTGTTACAACTCAAAGGTATTGGAATTTACAACCGCAAATCATTTTTACTTTTCTCACACTCCTGTATATTATAAGAAATTTCACTTGTTTGGTACTTTGCTTTGAAATACTCATTTCAAAAAATATTATTTTAAAATGTGAATCTTTTTTTTATTTGTATTTGGGAAAGAGAAAAAATAAATATACGTAGGATTTCAAAATAATGAAAATTTTAAATCGAATTGGAATATTTTGGAAATCTATCTAAAACATTGAGTTCACAACTATGTGCTAAATTAAATATTTTTCAAAACCCTAACCCAAAAAAAATTGAAATTCGATCAATTTTCTTAGATGGTTTCTTTTCTTTTCTTTTCTTCCCTTCTTTTGTCAAGCTAACATTAAAACAAAGAACCCATGTTCTTTCTCCCTTTCTCTTTAATTTTTATGCCTACAAGTAATGAAAGCTGCTTTAGCAAGAATTGTTGGGAATTTATTAATTTTCTATTATGAGCTTACATATTAATTGATAATTATATTATAGGCTATCTAATTTAATAGAAGCAAATAAGTTATCTATTAGTTGGGCTCTATAGATATCTATTGAGTATGGGTTTTAATGTGTAGAAGCTCAATACTAATTAGATTAGGGTTGATGGGAATCTAATTTAAGTTACTATATAAGGGTCATTATAAGGGTTGTGGTCTCCAAGTCAAATCATAATATATAATATTTTATCTCCTCCTCCTTTCTCGTTAAGAGAGAGAATTCATAAAATACCTTAATTAAGAACCTAAAGAGATTTGGCTGTGGAAAACTCCATCATTCTCTAATTTGTCTTCATGGATTCAGGTACGCTTCCGATTAATTTTTTATTGATGATTTAACATGAGATCCTGGATTTGGTGATAGTTTTTATCAATTAAAGTTTTCTCCAACAAGAACCAAACGCAATGCCAACCCTAAATCATGGAGAAAATTGCTCTTCTTTTGCAGTTTCCAGTTTGTCACGAAGAAAAAAAAAATGAAGAATCGAAAAATATATGTATACATTTAATTGAAAAGTTTACGACGTTAGCCAAAATTAATTAAAAAAAAAAACAAACAAACAAAACAAAACAAAACATGGTTATTTTCCTTTTTTAGGGAGTTCTCTACTCTTTTGGCTGGCATTACTTGTTTAAAGGCAACGAACACATGCTAATATGCGATGACGTTTGAAGAAAGTCACAAATTAAATGGGGTTTTTTTTTCCCTGTTGTGGTTGCCTCGTGGCCATTTGCCCATTCCTTCAAGGTTCTGTCCATTTTATTAAGGGAGTGACCAAGAAACGACAATTCTAATAGTGAATATATTATTAATGGTATAAATTTAAGTATTAATTAAGTATTAATATTATTAGTTCCATACTGTCATTACATAACTTTTGTTTTTATTCGTATATCGGCATGTAGAAACTACCATAACTTTTGTTTTTATTCGTATATTGGCATGTAGAAACTACGTGGTCCTCATAATAGCAAAGGCTACATTCAATATTTGTATTGTGGTATCTCTTTACAACTAATATATATATATATATATATATATATATATACGAGAAGTTGAATCCGATATTAATATAATTATGTTATGACTATAACTAGCTAGGGACGAAGCTAATAAAAGGTCCAGGGAAGGCTTAACACCCCTCAACTTTCTCCTTATATATATATATATATATATATATATATATATAATTTTTCAATTTTTAGCCTATATATAGCATTACATAAATTTACATGTTGTCTCTCCAAGTCCCCCTAAACTTTTTTTTTTTTTTTTCCGTTTCTTTTTAGGCTATATTCTTTTGTACATATCTATGTATAGCTCCCTTCGTTATAATTTTTGGTTTAATCACGGACTATAACTATTTGTTATGCCATGTAGTTTTTTTTTTTTTTTTTAATTAATGAGTAATCTCACATGTACTCTTTAAGCTTTAGAGTTGTTCTTAACGTGACACTTGATACTCATTACGCTCCCATTAAAAACAGACGGGAAAACACTCCTTGACCGACTTAATCCCATATTTTTGTGTTTGTCGTTATACAAAAGTTCTAACAAAAGAAGATTAATTCAAGGGGTAAATTAGGAGTTTTTAAAATTTAGACACAAAATAAAAATGAGTAAAAATTCAGGGACATATGAATATGCCAATATATGTAAGGATAGAATTAAGGTGGTATACTCAAATTAATTTTGGAAAAGGGAATGCATCTTTAGGTGACGTATGGATCGTTGAGACTAATTGGAACTCAAGTGCTTATTAAAGTAAAGCGAATAAACCTTATTACCACATTAAATGAATGGTGTTTTGTATAATGCAGTGTTAACATCAGTTAACTTGTGATTATAGATATAGATCGGTTGGCAAGAGAGTTAAGGCAAGTTACCATTATTGTACTGTGAAAAATATCTGTTGTAGCAATTCTATCAATTAAAAGTTACTATGGTCAAAAGTAGATAGAGATTAGGTATATTTTCTTTTAAAATTATTGCAAAGCAAAGAACAGATGTAAAAATTTTAGGTGTTTGGTAAATTACACATGACATTGCTAAATGGGATAATTAATATGTCATCAACATTGCCCATGATTCTTTACCGTGCTGATGTAGTGAAGCAACGTGAAATAGCACTGTCGAAATTGACAACATGATAAGATATTCTTTGGGCCTCTCAACCATGACCACAATTTAATTCCAAATACCTCCAATATATCATCCTAAGTATATGATCCACGATAGAAAAAGAACAAAAAAATAATAATAATGCTTCAGCACAAAAAAAAAAAAAAAAGAAAAAAGAAAAAACAATAGTGGCAACATATATGTCACACTTCACGACAATGTATTATGGTTCAGTTAATTGGTGAACATCGAAATGAACGAAATTGAACCTTCTTTATTTTTGGCCTTTACCTTGCTAGTACGTTCTTGTTATTGTTAGAGAGAGATCTCTTCTATTATTATTGGGCAGTGGAAATAAAAAAGTTCTATATTCAAAAAATACAAGTAAGCATAATGATATAAATTGAAACAAGTGAAGTGTAAAAATTATTAGTATATAGTACGATTATGTTATTATTATGTACCACCACACGCACACGATAGCTCTTATTAGGGCGCACTCTCTTTTTGAACTCAAATACCTGTTACCTATTTTACAGTGTCTCGTATCCAAATTGTCTAGGTTTGTTTTTCTGATTTTTTTTGTTGGAAAAATCTCGAAATATATCTACATATGCAATTCAACTACAAATTTGTCTTCTTTTCTTGACAGTTTCGGTAAACTTACTCTCTAACAACCAACAAAAAAGGTTGCTTTATTTCTCATAGTATAATGAAAACAAAAATGATAGACAAATAGCAAAAATCATTACCAAAAAAAAAAAAAAAAAAAAGATCTAAAATGGAGTGGTTGGCCAAAGCCAAGCATACTTAGAAGTTAGAAAGAAATTAATTGTCGATTTCTTTATACATGAAGGAAAATGATCGTAAATTGATAATTTATTAAGTAAGTCAACTTATTTACTGAATAATTTAATATGTTATCCTAAAAAAAAAATTTTATTAGGTTACATAGTAAATTGATTAATTTACTGAAAATGGTCACTTTTAATCTAAAATTCCAACTATTTGGCCATTAAAAAAAAAAAAGAAAAGAAAAGAAAAGAAAAGAAAAGGAACCCTGAATTGACTATTTTCTCAAATTTGTATTTACTCAATAAAAAATGGGAGAAAATAGGTGGATGAAGAGTTTTTAACACTAATTCTTTTTTTTTAAGGAGAGAAAATAGAAATTGGGGTGTTAAATTTCAGTAGACACTCACTAAAAAAAATAGCAGAATTTTTTATTTGTATATCTTTTACTTGTATTGTATTATTTCGTCATTACCAATTACAAAATAAAAAATTACATTGATAAGTATGATTAATGTCAACCTTTCTTTTCTTGTTTTATTTTTCACCCAAAAATTAGGGTGTCAACTTGACAATATTGAGGGCAATAATGCACATTCCATGTGGCTAATAAAAGTTTTCCTTGTAGCATAGCATAAATTATTATATAATGCCTTACTAAATTCAACCCCATCATAAATATAAGTAATACTAATTAGAGGTGTCAAAACGATCTAACCGGTGGAGGGCCAAGCCAGTTTTATTAATACATCCTTCTAGTGTTGAGCTTGGGATCTAGATCCCCAGGACCGGCCTTTGTGCTTTAGGGTTGACCTAAAGACATACCATTTAAGAAAGAAAAAAGAAAAAGAAAAAGAAAAAGAAAGAAAACAAGGTTTAAAAACTTCATTTTCTATGTTTTATTTTTTAAAAAGCAGAATGATCATTCAGATTAAAATAGAATATAAACATTAAAATTAAAGACGAACTATAACTCTATATTACAAGAGATATAACTCTTTAATAAGACATATTCAATCAGTAAAATCTGATAAATTCAGTGAGGATGACTTTATCCGAAATTCGAAACTCAGTGACGGAAAAGTTCCTCGAATTACTTGGCAATCATATAATCGAGCATGTACAAAACTATTTTAAATATATATATATGTCTACATATAATCGAGAGACAGTTACTAACAATACATATGTCGCAACAAACTCCGCCACCAAAGCACGAAAACAAAATAGCATCGACCGTACAATTCGCATCTCATGCAGAACAACCATTCTGCCATGCGCCATAACTCAAAGGAAATCGAATGGACTCAATTGGAGGTAAGAGATTATCACACTAACTATCAAATTACCGAGGTCGATCATTGAAAGCTCGTCAAGCCAGATCTAGCCAAGAACCTCTTTAACTCCATCCCCCCTCAAAGTCACCGAACAACCGATCACCCTCGCTTGTCAAGGCTTCATTGAACCAGGACATCGATGATGCCGCATTGGTGTGCTCGGGCCAAGTCCTAATCGATGGCAGTGGTGGGAGTCCTACGCAAAGGGAACTCTAGTATTTAAGAAGTTTGAGAAAGAGAGATCTCTTTTCTTTTTCGCTACTGAATAGATTATGTAAATATACAATATTGTTTTCCTTTTAAATTGTGTACAAACTCATTAATGCGGTATATACTTTACTCTTCACAAAACTTTACTGTCTTTGCAGCAAGCAAGCTAAAAAAAAAACGACAACTAGCTAGATAATCTAAAATACTGTTTAAGGAGAATTATGTGATTAAGTATATTCTGTTATCAATTTTATCAATATTTTGTTTAAATTTTGGTATGATTTCGATCAAATTCTTCAAAAAGAACACTAGGAAAGATACTTCATTATTAAAGCTTAGGACAAATCAATATTGTAAAATAATGATAGCAAATCTAGCTTAAGTATCAAACTTAGAAAAATAATAAAAATAAAATCGATATGATCTAGTTGCACAAACGTAACAAGTTAACTGATTAAGAATTTAGATACACAACAAGGCATAAATCCATATTTTATATATACTACAAATGCTTAATCACTAAACAAGCATACGAAAAAAAAAAAAGAATAATTAGAGCCGTAAACAAACAAGCATAACACAACACCGTGTATGGTAGAGATAGATATATTGAGAAGAATGTATGTTTGTCTAACGCGTCACATAATAGTAACATTGTCCTCGAAAGAGGGCCACGTGAAACCCAAATATTTAAAAGGAAAAACATTATAATAGATTTTGTTTTGTTTTGTTTTTTTTTTTATAGAATAGAAATTTGACGAATGGAAACTGAAAGTCTAAGCAATCAACAGAGAGAGGACACGTAAATGAAGCATTAATCTTGGGAGGGTCACATCTCACTATTTTTTTTTTTTTTTTCTTTTTTCTTTTTTGAGGAGGAAGTGTGTCGGCTTTCCAAAGTGATGGACAAGTGGGAGTTTTTGGATAGAGAAAGATTTATAAAATTTGTAAGGACAGCTTCACACGTTCTTCTAAATCCTTGGCTCACGCTGAGATAGACACACACAGAGGGAGACGCGGCTATCCATATCAGTCGTTTTCGTCTGTCAGTTTTCTTTTCTTTTTCTTTTTCCTTAAAAAAAACATGATTTTTAGTAGCACCCTTTTACGAAAATACCCTTCTAAAACTGTTTACATTTCCATTTTTTAAGTCTTTATTTATATATTTTTTTAAACTAGTCGAACGCACTTTTGCACGAATGAATAATATATTATTTTAAAGATATAAAAATTTAAAAAGAATGTAAAAGATTAATATAAGAATTAAAAAAAATAAAAAAGTATAAAATTATAAAATAAGAAAAAAAAATAAAAAAATCAAAACTTCATATGAAATTTAAACAACCAAAACAAAAACTTCTAACAAAATTTAAAAAAAAAATGTACACAAAAACCCTTTTCAACTATATTAATAAAAAATATAAGTCATTGAATAGATATATAGAAGATTATGTATATGTATATATACATAATGAGAAACGAAAAAAGGTAATAGAAATAAATTTTAAAAAAAGGATAAAAAGCATAAAAAAAATAAATGAGAGAAGAAAAAGAAAAAAGATGAAACAAAAAAGAAAAATAAAAAAAAAACAATAGATTGACACATGACAGAAAGAGAGAGAATATTATTGACTCTTTTATATATGTTAAGTTAAGATTAAAATTAAGATAAGATAAGATAAGATGTTAAAATTAAGATTAATATATGTGGTGTCAAAGTTAAATAAAATAAAATAAAAAGGTTTACATATGGGAATGATGCCGATTGATTTGCGAACAGAAAGGAGATATCAAATTAGGCATTAAAAAATATTTATTTATTTATAGTATGTATGATTTTATTATAAAGTGTTAGAGTTTAAATCATATCATCTTTGAATTTGAAAAATTAAATAATAATAATAATGCATTATGATGCTATACAAATGAATAGCAGCTATTATTGGTTGTAGTTGTGATATTTTATTTCTTTGAGGTATTTATTTTGTTCTGAAATATGGTGCCAAAATTTATGTTTTGCCCTCTCTAAATATATATATATATATTATGTATTGGCCAAGATGCCCATTGATTTGTGAAATAGAAAGGAAAATCAAATTGGACATCTCTAATAGTTGTTTATTATGATGCTATACAAATGGATAAGAGCTATTATTGGCTATAAATTTAATTGCATTTGGATCATTGTTGGTATTCCACCCGTTTTTTTTTAGCTAGAAATTCCACCCGTCTTTTACATACAAAGTTTTTCACAATAATTTTTTTTTTTTTCCAAATCATAATAAGTTCTTCCAAAACTTTGGGGTCCACATTGATTTCTTTTCCAAAATTATACTATAGAGTTTATAGATTTTATTTTATTAAAAAAAAAAATTTCTCAGATTTTAAATCGATCTCCTATCTAAATCTCTTCTCTATTTGATCAACATCAGCATCGGTATAAAAAGAGAAGACAATTTCTATGTATTTGGTACCATTTGAAATTCTACAAAAGCAAGTTCTCTAATCGTATGTGAAAGTTGTGGTTTTCTTGAAGTAGAATAAGGGAGATGTTTATTACATGATAACGATAGAATCATAAAGTTGTACTCTTCAAGGGTGACGCCATAACATTCATGGGGGATAAAAAGTGAGACTAGCATAATTTCATTAGGTAGCAACCATAAATGTTTCTGGCATGCACAAAGTCTCCATTGATGTTACAATTAGATGGATAAATATTGGTTTATCTATTTCTTTAAACACCATCTTCAATATATTTGTCTACAAAACAGTGTGTAAAGCAACATTATCATGTTTTATACTTCAACAAGTAATACAATTTCTAATGCTATACCTACTTTTTATAAAAAAGTTTTTATGCTTTAAAATCTGTAAAAATGAACATTTAGTATTTTAATTAGTGTAAAAATAAAAATAATATAATGATTACCTGTTCATATATATGTATATATATATATATATATAACGAGTGTATGAAAAAGTTAAGATACCAACCAATATAAATGAAATATTAAATTTGATATTGGCTATATCTTGTGGTAATTTTTTTTACAAAACTTAGTATATAACAAATTTGATATAAAAAATAATACTTCATTATTTAATCCAAATGTCAAAGTGACATTTATCATTCACATAATAATTTTTTAGTATGAGATTAGAGATGCTCTTAAATTTCAATTGCAAATTTGTAGACTAGATATATATATATATATATATATTTTTTTTTTTTTTGCCAAATGTTGCAATAACCCTTTCAATTTTGCCTTTTATTTTCACAACCTTCTTGTTGTGAACCTAATCTTGAAATAGCGAACAACCCTCCACCTTTCTTATCCAATCAAAAACAAAGACAAAAAACCAAAATATATAAGAGAGAGAGAGAGAGAGAACTTGAGAGAACTTGTACGTGTCCTTTAAGTGTAGAAGGATGAATGCCAAAATTCAAAGTAGCCGTTAATGATAATGAGAAGTGAGAAAAATGGAATTTACAGACCCATTAGTGTCTTAACTATTACGCAAGTATTATAGCTGATATTTCAATATTTAAAACCATTTACCGACAAAACAATTGTCCGATTGGTATTGAGCAGACTATATTCTTAAATTAAAATGCACATATGCTTGATACCTTCTAAGTTATTAATTTGCCTAAAAAATATAATAATTTTTTTAGGAAAAATTGTTAAAAATATTAAAGCTTGAGACATTTAATTGGTCAATATGGTGATTCTTGATTTCAGCATACGCAGAATGGCAGCTTCCCTTTACCCACAAGAAATTCCAATTTTCAACCAAAGTTTACTCAATTTTGGCAAATTTAGATTTCAAATTTTCTTCTTCTTCCTTTCTCTGTTATATCTATATACTTATTTGCAGTTTTTCACTTTTAAAAAAAAAAGTCTTAGGCTTCGTTTACTATTTAAGTTTAACTTCAATTAAATTGTATTTTTTTATATTAATTTTTGTCTTTTTCTGAAAAATCAATAAAATTTATAATTAATTTTTGAAAAATTAACCAATTCCAACTTAAAAATTTTATCTCAAACCAACGAACCAAATATAAGCTTAAGAATAAAAATGGTTATTTCTTCAAAAGATCATTCATCTTCTACTAAGTCCAATCATAATATTCCCCAACAAATAAAGCAACAAATCTTCCTCTACACAAAAGCACAGCAGGACAGATAACTTAACAAATAAATAAATAAAAAAACCTGCTTAAAAAGGAAAAAAAAAACAGTTCTCTTTTTCCTAAAGATAGTAATTGTAGGTTGTTGATTAGCTTTTTAATAGTTTGGCTTATAAATATATTTATTAAAAATTTACAATCTAAAACATAAAAAGCTACTTCTCATTTATGGACGTTTGATTTCAACTAAAAATGCAGAGTTTGAATTTCTCTATCACCAAATTTAAAAAAAAAATCCTAATTGATAATTAAAAAAACACAAAAAAGACGATTCCAAGTTTTATAATTGAATGCATAATCTTGTGATAATCTTACATATGACTACACCAAAGTTTCAATTCAGCAATCTTGTATTTCAAAAAAAAAAAAAAAAATCAAACTTAGGAATTTCCAAAAAAAAAAACAAAAGGATCTAGACATATGTCCTCTTATTTAAGGAAGAAGGGCAATATTGTCATAAAAAGAATTACTAACATAGTGGGTCCTACAATTAAGGTTCAACCAAACAAAAAAAAGAAATTTATAAAGTAAAATATAAATATATTACAAACGCACACACTCTCTCTCCCCACCACCACCCCGACCACAGCAGCACCACCACCACCACCCAAAAGAAAAAAAAAAGAAAAAAAAAGAAGAAGCTAAATACAACTCCTCAAACCCAAAACTAGAATCCCATTATGTTGTTATGTTTCAGATCGAAATTCATTCTTCTCTTCCTCGCCATTTTCGTCTTCCTCAATAATGCCTCGCCTTCTCAAAGCACTCACCTTCTCCACACTGTTCTACGTAAATCCGGTAAATTCTTGCGTCGTATTATTATTATTGTTATTAGCAGGATTTTTGTTGTCGTTTGTTCTTCCTTGATTTTTCGTCGTGGTTTTCATATATCTGGTGTCGTTTTGGGTGTATGTTTTGTGGCGAAGAGGGAAAGGATGGTGCGTTTGTTGATGTCGTGAGATGGGAAACGGCGAGAAGGTCTGTGGCGGAGGAGACGGTGGAGAACTCGTCTCTGATTTTGGCCGAGGGAAGGACAAGAAGAAGGGACCCACTTAACAGCTTTACCCGCTACAGTGGTGGTTGGAATATCAGCAACAGCCACTACTGGGCTGTGAGTGAATCCTTCTTTCGAGAACTTCTTTTTTAATTTTGTTTTTATTTTTATTTTTATTTTTTGGTTTCTGGGTTTGTGTTCCTTTTGTGTTCTGATGAGGTTTTTGGGTTTAAAATCAGAAATGAGGAACTGTGCCATCTGGGTTTTGTTCTGTTTTTTGCTTTTTTGTTCTGTTTTTGTTTTTCTGGTTTCTGGGTTTGTGTTCTTTTGAGTTCTGATGAGGTTTTTGGGTTTGGAATCAGTAACAAGCGACTGTCATCTGAGTTTGATTTTGTTTGTTTTGTTTTGCTCTTTTTTGTTTTTGTTTTTGTTTTGTTTTTCTGGTTGCTGGGTTTGTGTTCTTTTGTGCTCTAACGGGATTTTTGGGTTTGGAATCAGTAATGAGTAACTGTGTCATCAGGGCTTTGTTTTGTTCTTTTTTTTTTTTTTTTTTTGGGAAGGGATGTGATTTTATTTATGTGATGTGATTTTTTTTTTTGAATAAATAATTAGGAGTTTTTTTGACATATGTAACTTGAAAGATAATCAGCAAGAAGAATGGAGTTTTACCTACTTGGATTCACCTTTTGTTGTTAGTCTGAATTGGTAAGGATTTGGATTTTCTATTCTTTAAATCGAGAAGATACTAAAAGAAAAGAGTTATGGGTTGGTTCACCTAGTAGTTGATTAACCGAAGTGCTTTGCTGGAGATCATAAGTTATAAGATATCAATAAGAGCAATCAGGTGATAGCTCGGTTTATTAGATCTTCTTGGAAGTCTCTGAATTTGTATGCATTTTGTGTGTTTTATATTCAGCAAGAAGGACCAAAGAAAAGAGGAATTTTTGGTTCGTTCACCCGGTTTGTTTATTTGCTAAACTGCTCTTTTTTTTTCCCCCCCCCTGGGATTTTGCTAATATTATAGTTGTGCCTCTTTTTTTTTTTTTTTTCCTTTTCTTATCGTTTTTTCCTTCAATCTTTTACTATTTTAAGTTCTTTAGTCAATCTGTTATGTGGCGTTTTACAAACTTTGTTCCTTTTTCATGTGGATTATTGTTTTCTGATGCAGTCGGTTGCCTTTACTGCCGTTCCCTTATTCGTCATTGCCGCAATTTGGTTCATTGTGTTTGGACTTTGCTTGTCCCTCATCTGCCTCTGTTACTGTTGTTGTCCTAGAGAGCCTTATGGCTACTCCCGGACAGCCTATGCTCTCTCCCTGATCCTCCTCATCCTGTTCACCATTGCTGCAATGTAAGTTTCTGTCTCTTTGTTGATTCAAAAAACGTTCAGAACACTTGTGAGCTCATGCATTTAGCTAGTTTATTACTGATTTGCAATTCCCTTGAACGTTCTTTTATTCCAAAATTTCAGTGTGGGGTGCATAGTGCTGTATACTGGTCAGGGAAAGCTTCATGACAGCACGACGAGCACACTAAATTACGTAGTACATCAGGCAGATGTGACTGTTGAAAACCTCAGGAATGTGTCAGATTATCTCGCTGCAGCCAAGCGTATTGGAGTCGATGCAGTGTTTCTGCCGGAAGATGTCCAGAATAAAATTGACCTAATTCAAACAAAGATAAATTCTTCTGCGACCACTCTTTCTAAAACGACTGAAGATAATTCAAAGCAGATACAAGATGGCCTGGATGGCATGTAAGTTAAATTTCCGCTGCTCTAAGAACCGAACTGATCAGCTTACGGTTGTTCTTTTTATAACATTTTTCCTTCATCATTACAGGAGATGGGCTCTCATTATTGTCGCCGCTGTCATGCTCTTTTTGACATTTCTTGGATTTTGTAAGTCTCCTATTTCCTTGAATTATAAGTAGGAAGCTTTACCTAATAGATTTCATACGTAGCATCTTATTGCCACTATTATTTCTTGCAGTGTTTTCGCTTTTTGGGTTGCGAGTTCTTGTGTACACGTAAGTAACAAACTTTTTAGCCGTAATTTCTTCCTGCTTCTTCATTTTGGTAGGAATTAATGGCTAAATCTTAGTTATCTAATATCAAGTCAACAAAATATTTAATTGCAGTATGGTGATTGTCGGGTGGATTCTTGTGGCGGGCACATTCATCTTGTGTGGCGTATTTCTTCTCCTCCACAAGTAAGCTATCTTTGGTTATGCCTTGTGATTGTTTCCCTTTTTTTTTTTTTTTTTTTTTTATATTTGTTTTTGTTTTTGTTTTTTTGTTTTTGTTTTTGTTTTGTTTTGTTTTGTTTGTTTGTTTGTTTGTTTGCTTTTTTTTTTTTTTGTTTGTTTGTTTTTTTTGTTTTTTGGTGCATAAATCTGCAGTTAAGCCTCGATTACTTTGCTTCTTAATTTGATATTCACATGTTCTTCAAATCGCATTTATAAATCTAAATATTAGCGTGGTAATCGTCTTCTTTAACCAGTGGACATTTCAGTCTAAATGTTTTGTTTGTTTGTTTTTTTTGTTTTTTTGTTTTTTTTTTTTTGTTTTTTGGTGCATAAATCTGCAGTTAAGCCTCGATTACTTTGCTTCTTAATTTGATATTCACATGTTCTTCAAATCGCATTTATAAATCTAAATATTAGCGTGGTAATCGTCTTCTTTAACCAGTGGACGTTTCAGTCTAAATATTAGGCGGGAGGACAGTTTTCCAAATAAACAACTATCCATTTTCTACTCTCTCTCTTTCTCTCTCTCTCTCTCTCCAGAAAAAACAATAGTACAAACGTTCAAATTCTGTTTCGTTTTTAGATTTTAAAGCTGCACTTTGGCAAGGAGGAAAGCTTTTCCTTTTTAGAGGAGGACTAGAATGAAAAATAAAATTCAATTTTGAAGGATCAGTTTTATCCCATTTATATTGTTCTTGTCTTTATTTATTTTTTTTAATATCAGGAATTCTTATAAATTAGTTTCATTTGAGTAATGAGCTATTTCTGTAAATGGTATTATTAGAATGCCTTCAGGCTTTTTATTTATTTATTTTTTTTTCCGGATAAATGCGATTTCAGAATGCCTTCAGGTTGCATCCCTCAGAGATTATCTCGTCACTGACTATCTTGGGATCTAGCGAATCTTTAAATCGATTCATATTTTTGGAAACAAATTTCTGGTGTCTAACTGCTTTGCCATTTCAGAGGATAAATTTTGAGGCTTGAAATGTATATTCTCGTTTAGTTGACAGGTCCAGAACCCAAGTTTTTAGGTTATTTTTGTCTTTTTCTGAAGTCAACAAAAATTAAAACTAGTTTTTGAAAAGTCAACCAACTTCAACCTAAAAATTTCATCTCAAACCCATGTTCCAAACGCATGCTAAATGTCACATTTAATGCTAATGGCCACTATGCATCGCCTAAGCAACTTTGCGCCATGAACTAAAAATTGATCAGTAAAAGTTGATCAGAGTGTTTTTAGTCACTAATGCAAAGTTGTTGAAGTTTAGGATGAAACCAAATATCTCTCTCAGAAATGTTTGATTGCGGCACCAAGAAAATAAGAGCCTTTTGCAAAATTTGATCCCTAAACTGTGACCCTGCCCTCTGATGGAAGCCATATCATTTACTAGTTTAATATTTAGCTTTTCTTTATTTAGGCATTTATCATATTAGCGTTATTTTCCCATTATCATGTATTCTGGTTTCCTTTTGTAGCTTGTTATTTGCTTTTCGTATGAATATGGGAATTTGTAATATCGGTTTGGAGAGAATGGTTTATGAATAAATATTGAGATTATCGGTTTCCCACTTCTTGAGGTCTTGTTCTCTCTCTAAAATCCTTTTGTTTTCTCTCACTTGATTCTATCTCTCTAGTGGTTCTACTTTTCTCAAAAGTCTATCACTTCGATCTTGGTACTATATCACACACTTTTCCGAGTTATATATAAATTTAATAGTTTGACATGAGCATAATGTTTCTGATCAAATATTTTTACATGCTTTTGTAATCTCAAACTTCTCTTCCTATGTGCATTTAGTGTGGTTGCAGATACATGTGTTGCAATGGATGAATGGGTCCAGAACCCGACGGCCCACACAGCTCTGGATGATATTCTCCCGTGCGTGGACAATACTACAGCCCAAGAAACCCTGTTACGGACCAGGGATGTCACCTATCAACTTGTCAATGTGGTTGATAGAGTGATCAACAACGTCACAAACCTTAATATTCCTCCCAATGGATCACCTTTATATTTCAATCAGTCTGGTCCGTTGATGCCACTTCTTTGCAACCCGTTCAATTCTGATCTCAGTAACCGTCAATGTAAAGCCAGTGAAGTGGATTTGAATAATGCTAGTCAGGTAAATGAACAACTAAAAGTTTTGAAGAGTTATGCTCAAAAGAAGTACTCTTTGAATGCCTGGTCCAATCTAATAGTCAAATTATAACATTCCTTGTTTCTCCTTTTTATTTTATTTTTATTTTATTTTTTTATTTTTATTAGTATTATTATTATAATTTTTTGGATCATGAGATTATTTTTTCACAATTGTTATTGCATTGAGTGAAAAAGGGGTGGAAACTTTTGTCTCCGTCTTTTTAGCTTTCAAACCTCATTTTGCAGGCAGTCTAGATATATTTGTATTTTTTAATTTTCTTTGGTGATGGCTATGTCTTCAAGTATTGAGTAGGGCACAATCATAAGTTCTATTATAACTGGGGATACAACTAAAATTTTGAGAAAGCTTTGGGTTGAAAAGCAAAATTCTATAATTTCAGTTGGAGAATGTACCTCTACTCACCACCGTGTCACTCTGCTAATGCTCACTTGCTTTGACTTGTGGGTCTTGTGAATCAAAGTCTGTGATTAACCTTTTTCGCAATGTCTCTTTACCTTTCTTTTTCCTTAACCTTGTGCCATTTTGGTTTCAAATAGGTCTGGAAGAATTATGTCTGTGAGGTCTCTGCGTCTGGTATTTGTGCCACACCCGGACGGTTAACTCCCACCATTTACGGGCAAATGGAGGCTGCAGTAAACGTGAGCTATGGTTTGTACCGGTACGGTCCATTCCTTGTCGATCTGCAAGACTGTACTTTTGTGAGGCAAACGTTCACAGACATCAGCCAATCCCACTGTCCCGACCTGCGACGACATAGCCAGTGGATCTACATTGGGTTAGTTATGGTGTCCTCTGCAGTAATGCTGTCACTGATCTTCTGGGTTATCTATGCTCGGGAGCGGAGACACCGTGTGTATACGAAGCAGTTCAATGCCAGACCTGCAGGAGAAGACCCAAGCAAGGCCGCATAGGCATCTTCTACTCCAATCAATGCGTTGTTGGCTGCAAAAAAGTTAGTTCTTCGGTGATGTATTTTTCGAGTGAAAAATATACAAGAAGGTTTGTACATTATGCGGGTTATTGTTATCTTTCGATAGTGTAGAGTTTTAGTTGACAGAAGCTATTCCTAATATGTTTTTATAGCTCTTTGAGAAATCGCCCGAGTAGGAAGAACAAAATCCTACTACCAATCTCAAAGAACATTTGCGGGTTTGCTGCATTTATAATAGTAACTTGAATTATGAGATGGTTATAAGTATTGATTTATTGACTTGATTTTGAAGCTTACTAAATCTCAGCCAGTGAGATGTCTCTTTAAATCTCTTCACTAGAATTAAAATATCAAATGGTTGTGCACTTCTCTCCAAATCTTTTGGAAAGTTGGTTGTTTGTTTGGAAGGTTTGAACCGGTTTTAGATGCCCCAATTCAATTTTTTAAAAGTACTTTCATGAGAGAGAACAAACTACAGATTTGAACCCAAATAGAGAAAGTTATGTTTGGAGAAAAGAGACTTCAATCTCGAAGCAAAGGAATGAAAATCCATGTTTCAGTTGATCGAATCACTTCTAAACGAGCGAAGGATCTTCTTTTAGACACGTAATCAGGAGCAAGTCGGATTTTAAGATGGTTTTAGACTGAAAGGCAAAAAGGAAATTGTCTAAAAAGTGGCATCAAAATACTTATAATTTACAAGGTACTCTTTGAAGAATAAAAGACGCATTTAACAATATCACAAATTCGTAAGCTAGAGCTTACAAAAGATAATGACATCTTTTTTATCATTATTATTATTATAGAAGTGGACTAAAAGCTAAATGGTGCTCAACGCTGCTAGAGACTAGTCACATTTCTTACCCCCCAACCATTTTTTTGGGCTCAATACTATAAGATTGCACCTTTGGTAATGAGAGCATGTAGAAAATTCAAACTTATTCTGAAAATAATTTCTAAATAAAGTTTCTTTGGTATGTACTTTCGAAAATGACTTCAAATTCGGGAATTATTTTTTTGTTTTTTTGTTTTTTTGAATACAGACAAGTAAAAAAGCCTAATTTCATTTCAGGCCCATTTGGTTTTGTTTCCAATTGTTTTTAGAAATGCTTCCGAATGTTTTTCGAAGAATGAAAATGAAAACGTTCCTTAAATAATATTTGTTTAGAAAATACTTTAAAAACGAAAACAAAAACAAAATTAGTGAGAATGGCTATTGTAAAGGAAATGAAAACAAGTGAATAGTTGTTTTCTCGTTTATGTTTTTCATTTTTAAGATTATAAAACTTGGCATATGTTTTAGAAACATATCCAAATGCAATATACCTTTTTATTATATCCAAATTAATATATTTAAAAATATGATTAAATATAATTTCAAAAATGATCTCAACAACATTCTCAAGGTGTTCTCATTTCAATTTTTTTATATATATAAAAAAATCATTTTCAAAAACAAAATAATAAAAACAATACCAAACGAGTCCTTATTTTTTTATTTTCCATTTTCTAAGGTGGCGTTTGGAGTTCAAGCTTGAACTCATATTTCCAAGTTGAAACTGAACTAAAACCGTTTGTTTCATCAGTTTGGTTCAAACTGCAAAGTGAACCGTTGCACAGTAAATCGGAATGGATTTACTGTGCAACACGTCCATCCCCACCCACTCAAATCGCCACTGTAATGTCCCGCACCGCCTGACGCTCCTTCCTCGCCTTTTCAAGTCTTCGCTGGTTCTCGGTTGCTTGTTGTTTCCATATCGCCAGAGCAGCTTTGGTCATTCTTCTTGTGTCTCTGCCGAAGAGATGTGTTCTTGGTAAGGGAATCGAATATATTCGATTCCCTGTGGGTTGCAGATTGCAGGGGTCCGATTAGACATGTTCGTTTGACCCAAAACTGCCATTTCTATGTCTCCATCGCTTCACAAGGGCGTATTCCGGAATCGTACTTGTAGTCGAGGCTGCGATTCCGAACTGAAGAGAAATCCCTTAATCCCTAATTTCTGTTCTAGGGTGTCTCCCTTTTCGGCTTGTATTCGAATCCGGCCTGGAAACTTGGTGAACGGCCGGTTGTGTTCATTGGGCTCATTGGTTTTCCACCGCCGGTGGCAGATGCGGCGCCGATTGGGGTCCGCAAAGTAAGCTCGAAGAAGTCGATTGATTCCCAACTATTTTCGGGTTCGGAAAGAATCTATTCGATCCATTGCTTCGTGCCCTGATCCGCCAGCCTCCACCGTCTACTCCTCATCCGGGTCCAACTCCATAACTGCAGTATGCTTTCTTAAACTTTCTCCAATATGATTCATTGTGAAATGCACCATAGTGTTATGGAATTAGGGGTTGTTTGTGGAATTGTTGTGAATTTTGTTTCGATGGTTAAACTGGGTAACATAAGTTCATTTGATCTTGACTTTGCGCTATGATTACGTCGAAATTGAGTTTGGCAGTTGATTTTACATTGGCTCTGGTTTGGATATCCAACTTATGTTAATGTAGAAGATGTGCATCAATTTGTGTAATTTTGCCACCCACATTTCACACTGTTTTTGTTTTTGTTAGACCCAATACAGCCCAGTGGTGGGAAGGTTTGGTTTCCATCATTCGGATATCTTGTTTCGGGTTCTTTGATCTGCCTTTAGTGCTCCAACTGTTGTTATTTTCAATTTGTGCATTTTTCCCATTGTTTTGGGCGTTTTTGGGCAACCATTTGCATTTCTAAGTCCCAAAACTGGTTGGTGGTGGTTTTTATTGAATTTTGCCGTTGGGATATCTTGTTTAGGGTGGTTTTGAACAGCCATGGTCAATGAACTGCTGGTTTTATACAATTTGTGCATTTTGGCCATTGTTTTGGGCGTTTTTGGGCAACTTTTTGCAGTTCTAAGTCCCAAAACATTTTTGTGGTGGTTTTTATTGAATTTGGCCGTTGGGATATCTTGTTTAGGGTGGTTTTGAACAGCCATGGTCAATGAACTGCTGGTTTAATACAATTTGTGCATTTTGGCCATTGTTTTGGGCGTTTTTGGGCAACTTTTTGCATTTCTAAGACCCAAAACTGGTTTGTGGTTGTTTTTATTGAATTTTGGCTTGTTGTTAAGTTGGTGACATGATGCCTTCCTTGCATCGTGCACTTTTGGTTTCAGGTTCGGGTAACTTTTTATCTTCACTTATTGGGGATTGTGTAACATTTCCCCATCCGTTTGGCTATGATGATAAATGCCCATCAGCATAGATTGTAATTTCATCTGACTGGTGCGTCCTTAACCCGATATCATATAGGTAGTTGCCGGTGTTCCATGCCATGGTAGCTGCCATGGTATCGGGTCATTGACATGCTTCAGATGCAAAATGTCAATCCCTACATACTGAGCCAACTTTACATTCCAATAGTTGACTTTATTGTTTATTATTTATATTTTTTGTCCGCGTTCTTAAGGAAATGCCTCGAAAAGCGACGGGTGAGTCGTACCACTGGGATCATGCGAAGGAAACAGTATTCCTTGAAAAGCTTGATTATTACGTGGCCTGCAATTCCGGTAGACATCCTTCACTTGCAACGCTCGATAGCTGGGCCAAGGAGTTTAACTCTGCGTTTGGAGGAATTCCTGCATACGGCTTAACATTACAGCAAAAGAAGGATAGAATGAAAAAAATATATAGGGGCTGGAAGGCGCTGCAATGTCGGACCGGACTAGGATACGATCCGGTGTCTGATCGAGTCATTTGCTCAGACGATGCGTGACAGAGTTTTATTCAAGTAATATAACATCGCACTACTAACTGTTATGGGGCTAATACTTTTCCGTTAGCCGTTATTATTGGTCATTTAATTTGACAAACCTGGTTTGGTTGCAGGTCCATAAAGAGTGCAACCATCTCCGGTACGAGGGGCTACGAAACAAGGAGCTCTATTATAACATATTCGAGAAGAAGCATGCGGCTGGTGCTTCGGGATACGGATCAGTTTCGATGCCAGATGATAGTCCAGCGCCCGTCGACCTAGACGACTCACAAGACAACTCCGGCATCGGACCGATGACTGGCGATGACCCGACAGCAGGTTTCGGGTCCCGGAGGTGCAACAACAGAAGGGCCGGGGCCGCTGCGGGCCCGTCTCGATCTAGAGGTAGCTCTGGTAAGAGGAAACAGCGCGACGAGACGGATGAGATAACTTTCATGGCTATGCAGGAGATAGTCAGTCACTACCGTGGCCGATCAGAAGCTGGCCCAAGTAATTCCCAATCTAGTCGCCCAGATCACATGCTGATGTGTATGACCACAATGACAGATATGGGTATTCCACCCAATCAGCGGGCTATGATGTGGCAATACTTCTCAGCTAATCCAATGCTCCAGCGTACCTTTCACCAGCTGCCTGAGATTGATAGGCGAGAAATAATTGCGCTCGTTCTTCGTTCGCAGCCACCCCCGACCGATTGAGTTTCATTTTCGGAGTTTTTTTTAGTATTTTTTTTAACCATTTGTTTGACATTATTCTTATGATTGGAGTGTGTTTATTTTTTCAACTCTGAAAATAGTGTAACAAAACCTTTCGCATGTTGTTTTATTAATTATTGAATATTAAGTAACGTTAAATATGATTGTAATGGAAAGTAATTTTTCTGACTTGTTACACAACAAAAATTTGAATTACCAGGCAAAACTCAAACTGTAGAGCATATATCAAGCTGTCGGAAACATGAATGAGCATAGCTCCGCATCAGAGCAGGAAGACCAGGGCGTTTACTCAGAAGATGAGACAAGCGACGATGCCAGATATGACACGATAACAGTTGTAGCAGTGACTCTCAGGAGGCGTCGAAGGCATCGGGACCCACAACCAATGCATAATTCAAGCTTGACGGGCAGCATGCGGGTTGAAGAGATTTTAAATGGTCATAACGGAATTTGACAAGACCTGATAAGTATGAAATCTGAGACATTCAGATCACTCAGTGATCTATTACGACGACGGGAATTATTGAAGCCAACGCGTAACATGGACGTGAATGAGCAGTTGTTCATTTTTTTAACCATTTGCGCACAAGGCGCTACGAACCGACACACTTCGTACTTGTTCCAGCATTCTGTAGAGACAACCTGCCGTTGGTTCTATACAGTGCTGAAGGTTATATGTTCGCTGAAGGACGAATTCATCAGACCGCCAGACTACACAACTGTTCAACCTTTGATTGAAGAGCACTCGTACAAATATCGACCATGGTTTGATGTACGTTTTTAATGTTATCACATAATATTATTGCATGAAAGAATTGTTACAACTGTTGGATTTCTTTATGATGGTACAAAGTATTTAAATTCACTCGTACCGATCCAGGGTTGTATTGGGGCTATAGATGGCACACACGTCCCATGTGTGCCACCGCGGGATAATGCGGACGCATGGATAAATCGGAAAGGGCAGCACTCACAGAATGTATTAGCGACATGCTCGTTCGACATGAGATTCATGTTTATGTTGGCCGGATACGAGGGATCCTGTCATGATTCCAGAATGTTGGACGAGGTAATAGCATTCTACGGTTTCCCAATACCGCCACAAGGTAAGCATAAATAGCTACTTATAGTAGTATTTTAATATAATACAGTTTTAAATAAATACACACACGTGTAACTCAAATGTTTAATGGATTTTTTGTAGGAAAATTTTACTTGGCAGATTCGGGCTACGCAAATAAGGATGGTTTCTTGAGCCCATTCCGACGAGAGACGTACCATTTACCGGAATACCGAACACGTCGGGGCGGGCTACGCAACCGCAGGGAAGTATTTAATTACACACATGCATCTCTGCGGAACTGTATTGAGAGAACATTTGGTGTCTGGAAGGCACGATTTAAAATTCTTAAAGGCATCAACAGCTACCCGATAAAAAAACAGAAAATGATCCCGGTGGCGTGTGCAGTTTTACATAATTTTATCAGGATGGTGCAGGTTGGGGATCCTTGTCTAGAAGAGTACGCGTCCGATTGTGTGCCTGTATATGGGAACGATGATGTGAATGACGATTACGTGCTTGATGACGGGATCGATGGGGCTGGCCCCAGTATAGGCACGCAGCAACATGGCTCGAGGAGGCGTGCAATGAATCAGTTGCGAGACATGATGGCTGATAATATGTGGGTCAGATATCAATTATCGCCGTGGTATAAAACCACTTGAAAGCCGGCAAGCTTGTATATTGGGCTACATTAGGACTGTAAGTATTAATTTGTAATTTTTAATAATGTTAACACAATTTGGTGTTATTAATTGAGCGTATTTTAATTATTAAATTTTTCGTCGCTGGCACCTATAGTAGAATGTTAAATTGAGTTGGGTTCGAGTTGAGTTGAAATTTTCAAGTTAGATTAGTTGTAACTTTTGAAAAAGTATTTATAAGGTTGTTGACTTTTCAGAGAAAGGAAAAAATTGAGGTGGAAAACTTATGTTTAGTTGGGGTTCAGATAAGTTACCGAGGCAAACAAATTTTAATAATGTAAACATAATTTGGTGTTATTAATCGAGCGTATTTTAATTATTAAATTTTCCGTCGCCGGCACCTATAATAAAATGTTAAATTGAGTTGGGTTCGAGTTGAGTTGAAATTTTCAAGTTAGATTAGTTGTAACTTTTGAAAAAGTTTATCCGTTTGTTAGTTTGAGTTGAAATATTTTAGTTGTAATAATAAATTTTTTACAATTTTTAGAAAACCCAAAAAACTTTTTGGGAAAAAGACAAACTTTTTGGGAAAATGACAAAAAAAAGTACAGTACGAGTTGGAATGAGATGATGAAGTCAACAAGCCAGGTTGTTGACTTTTCACAGAAAGGAAAAAATTGAGGTGGAAAAGTGAAGTTTAGTTGGAGTTCAGATAAGTTACAAAAAAAAAAAAGGAAAAAATTGCTTCTCTATTTCTTCACATCCAAACAGGGCCCTTGTTTTTTTTAAACTTCTCAACTCAAACTTTTTTACCAAACACCCAACTCAAACTAAACTTTTTTTTCAAATATTTTACCAAACACTCTTCTTCTCATCTCAACTCAACTTAACTCAAACTCAACTCAAATATTTTAACTACAACTGACGAACCAAACGGACCCTAAGACATATTTATATTGTTAATTGTTATTTATTCAATATAGCGATGTTTGCATTTTGGTGTGTACAGCAGGTAGTAAGATTCAAACTTTAATTTGTTCACAAAAAAGTAATTATACAAAATAGTCCTCTTGCAATAGCCCTTTTAAAAATACATGTTTTTCAACTTATTTATAAATTTGAACAAATTTTAAATAATATTCTTTTTTAACCCTCCTACGTTCTATGATTGTATCCAACAATCCGACTGCATAGGCCATTACAGTACTGCTTAAATTTAATATTTACTTATAGTTACAATAAATACTTAGACTTGAGTATTTGAAAATTCGTAATAATATTTTTTTTATAACTTATCATAAAAACTTTGTCTTATAAATATCCATTCTCTTAACTTATTTATACACATGAGAAAATTTCTAAAATAGTTTATATAAGATCTTACATGTCATTAATTTTTTCTATGTAATTTTAATGTATAATAATAATAATTTTTAAAATAGTTTTTGCGGAATAAATTGCGTATAGGTATCCATACCGCATTCGCTTGCTCATCATTTTCAAGTGCATATTGCCCACCACGCACTAAAGCTACTAGTTTGTTACTTACGGTATGAATATAACTAATGAACTTTCACTCAACTAATGCATACTTCTCGCAGTGATAATAAACATGAACTTCGTACGAGGATGCGTGATCCAATTATGGAATTAAGACGTAGTTTAATTATATTCAATTATGGATGGTTTATTTCCATTAAAAACTTATTATCTTGCTTATTTGTGGGCCCTTATGTATACAAACCGAGTCTTTGTGATCAATGGAAGGTTAAGGTGCAAGTTCTCTAACAACATCGAGATCAGAAACTGGACTTGGCCCTGATCAACTGAAATTAATTGACTTTATCCATCCCTTGTAGAATGTTGGTTCGATACCCTAACTTGTCTTTGAATTAGTCTTAACTTTTAACTTAAATGAATTTGAGTATGCCTAATATCATACTCTAACTTAAAGTCTTATTCAAAGGCTAGGCCTAAGACTTAAGTTCCTTAACTATGAACTTATTAATCATGACATAATGACATAACATACTAATCCATGGCATAATTCATAAAGCATGGCATAAGTGTCAAGTATGACATTTATGTAAACATGGTGTAAATTGTCTCATGTACGTAAATGCAACATATTTGTGATCATGGCATAAACATAAGGGTGGCATATATGTTATCATCGCATAGTTATAATCATTAAATAGCATATCATGTCATGGTCTTAAAACATGGAAATCTTATAATCATATTTCATTTCCAAACATGGTATGATATATCGTAAATTTCTTTAAATTATCTTAGTAGGGCATCTGGCAAATACGTAGTTTGAGAATAATGATATTTCCATACTGTAGACGAGGTTTATACTTACCTTGCTCACAACAAAATACTTTCTTCTTAAAGTCACAAACTAAAATTTTCTTCCAGAAATATATCAAAATTGAGTATTAATTTTCATACACTTTGGATAAAGTTATTCCTAAATACCTTCTCAAAAAAATTTAAGACTTAATCTACATAAGCTATGTTTTTGAGACTATAGTGTATTTTCAAAACTTAAAGCATAATTCTTACTTAAGAAAATTGAATCTAAGATTTTAAATCCAACATTATTTTAATACTTTATAACAAAAGTTTATCTTTCAAAATATAGCTTTCTTTTTAAGAAAAATACCTCTTACTTTAAATTTTTAAATTTCCCTCCCTCTATTATTATTATTATTTTTTTGTTTTCCTGGAACTGCAGCCCAGCCAGGGCTACAGTGCCCATGGTCATCGCCTAGCAGTGCCACAGCGACGCGTGGCAGCGCCGCGGCACTTGCTGATCTGCCTAGGTAGTCCTGCAGTGCCCGTGTATGGTGCAGTAGTGTTTTTAACCAAAATTTGAAAAATCGTATCTTTTAAATCGTTGAAAAGTTGGCAAAATTTTCTTCACAAAAAATGTTCGTCTACGTATTAT
The DNA here is from genome assembly GCA_038430175.1 of Ficus hirta. NCBI lineage: Eukaryota > Viridiplantae > Streptophyta > Magnoliopsida > Rosales > Moraceae > Ficus > Ficus hirta. The sequence continues at coordinate 15,804,201 of CM076585.1, read as the reverse complement.
TTAAATTTTTCATGTTTATGGCAAAGTCTAATTTTACCTATAAGAACTTCATTTTTTTCAAAAATTCAAAACTCGACAGTTTTTAACAATTTTACCCGAATCACTTTTCTAAAATCATAATTTCATTTCCTAAAAATTTTGGAACGTATAAATTTTGGTAACAGTTTTCCAACTTTTGAAAACTCATTTAAAATCCTAAATTCTTAACGAATGGATCGGAGTTCAAGTAGTCCATCGATCTAAGTTCAATTTCTAAAATTTTTCCACTATTGTTGACATAAACATGAATACATTCATAACAACAATTATAACCTCTTCATAGTCAAATCAGCAACCTAAATTTCAACAAAATATTTACTTAAATACTAACCCATGAAAAATCAGAAAACTACCTCGACGATCGGTTTTTCGGCCGGAAAATGGAACTAAAACTCGTTTGAGAGGAATTTCTTGAAGGAGGGTTGAATAACTTCTTTAGATTCTGAAGGCTAAAAGATGCTTGACAGGTGGAAAACTAAAAAGGAAAATTTAAGAAAGCAAGAAAAAAAATATTTTTTAAAAGAAAACTTAGAACTAAACTGAGGAACCTACTTTTCGGATCATTAATTTACTTATTTTTAATTAATAAAGTCTTAACACATATTTATGTTTGGTTTCAAAAATATAGAACCTTTTTTTTTTATTTGACTTTTTAAAACAAATCATATTAGTACTTGAAAAGTTGAATAAACTAAAATTTTAACTAAGAGAATTGAAGTTTCAAGATAACAAAATCATATTCAAATTCATACTTATATAATATTTAAAAATCTATCACGTCGTGTGAGTTAAAAAGAAACACCCTAAAGTCTTTTTCTCGTAAAGTACTTCTATTAGTTTAGTAGTACCGAAATATTACAACATAGTTACAAAGATAATCGATACAAAAGAAATTAAGAAGTTTAAATGTAGAAATTAAATTTGTGGTGGTATCCCACTCCTTTCTTTCATCGCCTCCACACCGCTTCACCTGTCCAGAAAACATCTAAGTGGTAGGCCGTTTACATGCGTTACTTACAGCATGAACACACACATATGAGCTTTCACTCAACAAGTACAAATTATAACTCACAGATTATTTCCATAAATCATATCATCACACATCACAACATGAATGTTCAAAAATGCATGTGATTTATGTATGTTCAATTATGCTTTATTATATATATTGTCTAGTTAAGAACCCTTGTGTCGTACTTATATATGCGCAACCAATGGGGAATATAACTTTCGTTCTTCTCATATCCTCTCACTATTTGGAGGTTGGTACGACACTTAATCCTATATTTCGTTAGCATCATTCTTATTAATTATTACAATATATAGATTTACATATTATTATGTACCTATCATTATGCTATAAATATATGTGAGACATGCTTATCATATTAGTGTAAAATAAATTATGCACATAGGTAATACATATGACTTATATTACATCATCAGGGCAATTCATAGCAAACATGGAACATCAACGAAGAAAACATTTTGTTCCATTCTATTGTTGAGGTTTGTACTTACTTATTTTATGTGCTTAAACTTCCGAAATTGTAACTCCTACTATGTAAGTTCGTGGAATTGTCCTGATTTAACAATACATTGATTTTAGAGCAAATCATGGTTAATATATATTTTATTTTTTTATAGATTAAGGTGAGCTTAATTTACTTACATCATAATTAACCTTAATAATTAATTCATGTGTTAAACAAATTTTTACTAATTCTTATTTAATTAGTTTAATTTTATTTAATATAACTGATTAATTTATCAATTAATTAATTATTTAGGAAGTACTTAATTGTTACTTTATTTAGTTGCGTAATTATAAATAAATTACACAATTGCTATTGACTAATTAATAATTATATCATTAATAATTAATTATGTTACTTAAATATTCTTTCTCATATAATAATTATCAATTCTTATATTAATAACTAATTATTATATTATACTAATAAGTAATGTTTAATTGATTTTTAATTAATCATCCGTAATTATATTAATAATTATTTCAATAATTAATGATTAATTAATATCTAATTAATCACATATTTTAATTATGTAGTTACTCTACATAATACTCTTGCTTACACAATTAATAATCATTTATTAACTCTTATAATTAATTAACTAATAATTAATTAATTAATTAATTAATTAATTACTTATTAACTTTCTTAACATAAATATATTTTGTTATAGATATATTAGTTTATTAACTTAATTCTTAATTAATTAATTAATCTATATCACCTTGATGACAATAAGTTACTTAAGTGTACACCCCTAAGTGGGATGTCTTCCATTTAATATTGGGCTTGTAAGGCCCATTCGCATTAGCTTTGGTCATTAAGTTAGGCTAAAGTAGTCTCTTGATATATGCGAGTAATCCTCTAATTTACTTTGTCTTGGAATATATAAAAACTTGTGATTCAAGTTTATGGAGTTTGAAATTTCACACTTGGTTGATCATATACTTATACCAAATCATTTCATCAATTTTTATATCCATATTTTATGAGTTATCCTTATGTCATATTTTTTAAATTTAATCGTTTAGTCAGTGTGAGATCTTAACTTGTAAGATTTATTTAATTTTCTATATAATTCCTTTTTGGACACTTGATGACTCGTTGGAAAGTTTGAAGTACATATCTATATAATACCTTAATATGGATATTTTCCTTAGTGTCTCATAGTAAAATCTCAGTTTACCATATTACAGTCTTATCTTGTTTGATTTATTTAAACTTATGTACATATCCATGTTAAGCGTATAGCTTATTTCAAAGCTTGAGATGTCCACTTTTAAGCTGTAAAGCTATTTTCTTATTTTTTTGAGATTTTCATATCGTATATTTAGGTTTTGTAACTATTGGTCCCACAAAGAACCATATGTCCATATTTATGGTTAAATTTAGAAAAAACTCATAACAATTCACTCATAGGTCCAAAGAAGGCAAAAGATGTATCCGTGAAAATCTTATAATGTCTAGTTTATATAAAAAAAATAGTTTCATAAAACATTATGTTTTACTAATCCAAAACATACAAAAGCCATGGCTGGTATAGGGTTCCAGCAAAATATTTCGGTTTGTAGTGTTAACTTGTAAAATTCACCACAATCTACTTAGTTATCCGTTTAAGGCCCAAGATATCATGTTGGAAAGCTTAAAGAATCTTGTTTTTAGATCCTTAACTTATAAGCCCAAAGCTTGAGATTAAGGGGTTTGGATTTTATAAAACCCGTGGCTAGACTGTACCCCAGGGGTTCATCCGTTTACTAGTTTTTTTTTTTTTTTTTTTTTTTTTTCACAACTTCAAATGCATATAACTTTAGACATAAATAAGCAAACCAAGTGATTTTAAAGCCTAAAACAAAGCTTATTCTTTGAAAAATCTTACCACATAATTTATTTTTCATACCAAAGTTTGTAACTCATGCCATATTATCACAACTACCATAAGCTCTAACAAAGTTCACAGATCTTACTAAAATGCTCCGCGGATCCTCTAAGATCTTGGACCTCCAAAATTCTTCTCAAAACCTTTTCTTAGGTAGTAAGAAGTCTAACATTGAGATTCTAACTAAACAACATATTCTAGTTCTACAAAAGTGACCAAAACATAAAGAAATCTACTAGGTTACCTCTTGTAACACATCCTCTAACTGTGCTTCACATTTCTTCAAACTTGGTAACGGTATTGCTTGGAGCTTGGAAATGGAGGGGAAGGGTGCTAGAGGGGTGTTGGACATGGGTAATAGAGTTGGTGGTTTTTGAGACTTGGTGGTGGCTAGAGGAGCTCGGTTTTTGAGCTTAACTTGTGTGAGAATGAAGTGAAACATTAAGGGTTATTTTCAGCCAACATGTGTCGTAAATGGGGCTGTCTTTTGAGGAATAAAAGTGGAAAAATATTGGCTGATCTCCTCCTTGAATTGTCGTCCCTTTGAGAGGAGGGTTGGTGTGAAAATTTTGTTCTACAAAGTAGGAAGACAAGTAGTCACTTTCACTTGTACCTTGTTTGTGTTACTTTGCCTAAACAACCCACACAATTTCTTACTGGATCTTACGTGCATGTACACATTCCCTTTTCATCTTAATTTAAATATCCTTCTACCTTTTTTTTGACCACCAAACCATTCTCTCTAGTTCTCTCTCTTTTTATTTTTTTGTTTTTTGTTTTTCTTTCTTTCAATTTTCTGAACATTGATCAAGGGTTATTATTTTTGTTCTCATCCATTGGATCTTCCACCACATAAATCCTTGTCCTAAGCTCCCATTGATCACTTCAAATCCAAATCTCTGCCATTGATTGGTCTAGGATGCCTTCACATAAAATCTACACCATTGATTTCAAATCCAATTATGACTCTTGATCAATCCTCCACCTTTGGATTTACTCCCAATTAATCTTAACCATTCATTTTCTATCTATGTAATACATTAATTTTTCCAATCATACTCTTAATACTTAAATATTAATATGACCAAAATAAATACTAAGTTTATCAAATTGACCTACTAACAATAATTAGGGTTCCTTCTCAAAAATTGATATTTATGCCTATATTACGACATAATAAGTTCGTCACATAAATTATATGTCATTCAGCCTATTTTCTATGTATTTATAATTTCTCACTTGAAAAGAGAAATTCAACATTAGTACAAAATCAGCATCATCATCTGAAATAATATATAAAAAATCATTCTTGATCTTGAAATTTGATATTAATTAAAATAATTTATTAAAAGTATATTAATGAATGTAATCCATGATAATAATTCATAAAATCAAGTTTAGAAATTTTAGGGTATCACAACTAGAGAGAACTTATAGAGAGAATTTCTAGAGAGAGAAAGAAGTTGATTTTTGAGGTGTGAATGAAAGGGCGGAGGTGGATGCCTTGAATGCCTATTTGTAGACTAAACTTATTGACATTGGCTTTGTTGCTAATAACCGTCTTGACATATTAAGTGTCATTAAGAGAACTTAAGCAAGCCTAAAGTTAATCTTATAGCTCTAGACTTTTAATCACATCATAGGTTGTCATAGGTATGTGGAAGAAGAAGATAAGATTAAAAGATTTAATTTAATCCTATCCATTGATCAATGTACTAATTAATCCCTAGCCATTGGATCTAAAATTCCTATTTTCATAATTTAAGATAATTGAAGATAAGTATTAGATATTATCTTCAACAGATAGTTTCTTAGACTGTTAACTTGGCATAGCAATATTTTTTCCTCAAAGCCCTATTCAGTCAAAAAGTTAAGCAGTGCTAATTTTTACTGGATAGGAAACTTAACCTATAAGATTCTATATTAAAAAAGTAGCTCAGTAAAAATCTTATTTGACATCAAAAATTATCCTTTAGGTTCTTATACTGTTAAAGGTAATTTGTCTAAATTTTTATCTGTAAAAAAGTTAGACGGTCTAATTTTTATCTATCTAGAAAGTTGCTGTCAAATCCTTAGTACTGCTTTTTTGTATACAAAAAAATCCTATCTAGGAAAACTTTAAGACTGCTAATTCGTATACTGCTAAAACTATTGAAAACTGTATTTAGTGATTTGATAACTTTTTTACACTTTTATCAATTGATCACATTTTCACTATTTAAACTTTTTAATAATATTATTATTTTTTAAAAAAACTTTTTAAATAATATTATTTGACTATACACTAAGTAACAAAACCAATAATTGTCACAATTCCTAAACTTTACACTCTATCTTATATCATAAAGTTACTTTATTTTATTTTTCTTAAAATATAGCAACTTATACTATATCTTATACTATGTGACATTAAATGTCACACCATTGAATCATGGAATTTTATTCTTAACCTTACCAAAGCATATATATCATAAAGTCACATTATACAATATAGGAACCATATTTTTGTGAGATAGAGTTTAATTATCACATTATAAAATTCTTCATAATTTTAAATTAAAATTATAACCTAAGCTTTAATTTACCTAAGGAATTTTGATAAATTACCTTATCAATTCACAAAAATTCTTTATCAAAATTATATTAAAGTATTATAACGTTACCATTTATATATTTTGTTTTAAAATTTGGATTTCATTTATTGGAAAGAATCTTGTTTATTAACAAGGCGCATTTCATTTGTTTACAAGGATTTTTTTTTTATTTAAATTTTTGGATTTCATATTTGAAAGAATCTTATTTATTAAGAAGCATTTTTAGATTTTGTTTTAAATTTTTGATTTCGTTTCTAGATTTTGTTATTGAGCCATTTGTTTAAATATCAGATATAATGTGTTGCTAGTCAATATGATATGGAACATAGTTTGAAATATGTTGATAATAAATTGTTGTCTAGACTATAGAGTAAAAAATGATAAGGTAATTATAATATTGACGGAAAAAAAAAACAGAATAACAAGGTGATATTTAAGAAAAAGACGTAGTCAATATATATATTATAGATAATTGTCTAAAATGTGTTTACAATTAATTAGAAATTTTCTTTTTTTTTTTTTCAAAAAGACATGAAATTTTCATTTACAATAAATTTTGTATAAAGTAATATAATGACTAGGTCAGTATTATATTGACCAAGAAGAATAAAAGGAAGTTGAAAAATATCATGAAAATGATGAAATATTGCTTTAGTGAATTGTAGAAATGATTTTAAGGTTTTTTTTTTTTATTAAATTTCAAACATGTGATAATAAGATATTTTTGGATTTCTATTTTTCAAAATCTAAATTTGGGTTTGTGAAATTAATATGTCCATCTTTTAGGAGGGATCTGATGTAATTTATTTCTTAAATTAGATGTAAAGGTTTTTTTGTCAGCACAACATAATCAGTTTTGTTTTGTTTTTTGTTAAGTTTTATAAATAAATTTATTTCTGAACATTTATTAAAACCATGACTCTAATTTAGTCATTTATGTAAATAGTCCTTTGGTTAATATTTTTTAATCTTTTTGGGCTCAATATTACAAAATTGTACCTTCTAATGAAAGCAGATAGAGAGAGTATTTCACTTATAGGTTTGAAAAAAATTATAGTTTTATATTACTCTTTTATCTTACAATAAAAATTACCTTAAAAGTGATTAGAAATGCTCATACCCCATATACTTATAAATAGAAATATTTTGTTTTTAAAGAAAATACACCCCATTAAGTAAAAATGAAATAATATTTTTTTTAAAGAGACAAAAAAAATTCCCTGCATATTTATTGGGAGAATAGTCAAAATAGCACGATCAGATTTTAAGATTTAACAAAATAGCAGGATTTGAAAAGGTAGAAAATTATAACATGTTTTGATTTGAATATTTAAAAAGTTCCAAAAATACCCTCGACCATCCTTTCCCAGACCACTCCCGTTGCCATCACCGTCGCCGTCACTGCACAAACTCCGATGTCATCGTAGGCCAAAAAGGGATGCTGAGGACAAAGCCTCCCGATGGCGAGAATCGTGACTAGGCCTTCTACGACAGGCAAAACATCACCAGAAAAAAGAGAATCGCACGAGAATCGTGTGTCAATCTTATGATTCCTCTGGCGACGGGCTCAACAATCTCCGTCGGACTCGTCATCGTCGTCAGATGAAGGCCCGTGTGGATGGATCTCTATCAATATCAGATTCTGAAAGTGATCTGATTTTCAAATTGCACTATTGTTGTCTCGGATTTTGTGACAGCAGAAGCGATCTGTAATAACCGAAATTTTTACGGATTCGTAATTTCCTTATATATAAAGGAATTTAAGTTCGTACTGTGTGTTATTGTGATGTTTCATGGGAATTATGGATGTCAATATGAAGCTCATGATCTGATTTGATTATCATGGTATGTTTGAGTTCTTATAAGTATTATGAGGCTCAAAAATAGTTTATTAAGTCAAGGATAAGGCCTTATGGTGATAAAGGCAGAATCATAATTTATGGTTTTGTCCTGGCCGATGAATGACTAGGATAATTTACAATATGATTAAAATGGTACTGCAATATAATAGGCAGTATTGAAATTATACTGTGGCCAACCGTCATTACGGATGTAGAATTGAGAATAAGGATTGGGATTGCTCTAGAATAATCAGGAATAATATTTGGAGCAAGGAAGACTAAGTAGTTTCAAATCCTAAGAAAAACCTATACGCGGTCTAGTTAAGTGCAGATAAATTCTAGACTGCAGTCCAGCAATACTATACTGTTGATAGTTAAAACATTATTGGTACAATCTGTATTATTAAGAAAATAGACTGCGTATTAGGAGGAATACCAAACATGGCCCTACTTGGAGGCCAAGTAATTGTAGATAAGTATGAAAAGAAATTTGGTGGTTTAAGCCTCCACATGGCCGACCAACTCATGGGGACTAGAAGGTAAATATTTTGTATTTTAAGGACCAATATGCAATTCAAGGAGAATTTTAGAAATAAAAATAATTGCGGAAAATTTGGAAATTTCCACCTTTAAATAGATGTGGGTTGTGAGAATTGGATGACTTTAGTTAGCCTCTCACCTTCTAGTTCCTTCTCAACTATTCCTCTCTAGCCTTAGAAAAGAGATAGAGAGAGAGAGAGAGAGAGAGAGAAAGATGGCCGGTTGTGGTATGGAGGGTGGTGGAGCAAATTTTTCTCATCCCAAGATCTAGAGCAATCTTTCCAAGCTTAGAGGTATATTCTTGATCCCTAACTAAAACTTTTATTAGTTTTGGTTTGAGGATTTATGTGTATTTCAAGCTATGGGTTGTAAGAGCATAAGCTCATGCTTCTTATATTATGGTTTTTGATGATTGTTTATGCTAGATCTATGCTTAGGTTATCTTGGTTGCTAGCTCTAAACATGGGTTTGATTTTTATGCTCTATGTTGAGTTTAAGGTTATGTGTGCTCATTGCTCACCATGTGTTTGTGAAAATGCCTTCACATGTTTAAGTAGGGAGATTTTATGAATAATGATGATGATAATGATGATGTGAATCTTAAGTGTATGATGGTTAAGAAATTAACTTAAAAACACAACTTGGTAAGCTAGTAAGGCTATCAACTTTGTGTTTTTCAAGTAAAAAGATAAGTGTATGATTGAATGTTAAGAACGAATCCGACATGTTACATGTTGACGTAGGCTCAAGGCTTCGACCGTTTGAGGTAGGGTGCACGGATTTTTAAACGAAAACCAACAAAAATGCAAACTGCCGATCTTTGGAAAATAATTTGGATAGTTTTCTGGAAACTGGATTTTGAGCCCTTTAGAGGCCGAATTTGGAAAATGTTAAAACTGAAAAGTTTTAGAACACAGAAAATCCTAGGGGGTAGCATTTTAATCAGTTTTCAAATCTGGTTGGTCTAAGTATTGTATACGGTCAGAATTTTTCAAAGAGAAAAACGGGCAAGTTAAATGCAGAAGTAAGTTTTGAAACGAACAAAAGTTGTAGATTTCGATGAGATCTACAACTTCCGTGAAGAAAGTTTTCCGAAATTTTAAATCGATTTAAAAATAAAATGGGATTTTCAAAACTGTACATGATATATGAAATTTCCTGCACACATGTATTCTAGTAAATTAAAAGGCTGTTTTAAAAGCAGTTTTTAAGGTTTTACGATCTCTTTTAAAAAGGAACTACAGCCTTACAAAAATATTTTTAAAAGGTTTAAATCCAATGGAATTTTCCAAGTGATTTTTAAAAACGTACTATGTTTTATGAAAGGTAATTTCAAGTATTATGATAAGAAATACTTGATCTATAAAGTTATGATATTTTCAAAACATAAGAATATGGTAACAAGTGTATGACTGATGGTAATAGGATAGGATGCCGATTTATTATATTAGGGCATGTATCTATGATTACCAATGGTAATCGGGTGGGATACCGATTGACTATGTTAGGGTTGGCATCTATGATTACCAATGGTAATCGGATTGGATATCGATTTAGTATGTAATGGTTTGTAGTAAGATAGACGATTCTTATCTTATGCCCTGTTTGAAACAGGAATATTAAACCTGTTATCTTGCCTTGTTGGAACGATAGATCAAGAGCATAGGACAATTTGTAAGTACAACTCCCCCTGCAGTATGGGTAAAATGTTTTTACTACTTTGCATGTTTTTCAAAAGCTCATGCATTGACTTAAATGTTTTTATTGCTTTGTATGTTTTCAAAGCATAATGTATTAATGTATGTGACATATATGATTTATGTTTTATTATTGTGGCATCATGTAAGCATCTTACTGATAATAAATCACATGATAAGAATAAGATCAAGTTTTCAAGTAAGAAATAATAAAGATTTAAGTTTTCAAGTATGAGCAAAGTAAGAACAAGTTTTCAAGAATGAAGGCAAGCAAGTTGCCTTGTGCCGTACCGACCTGCCACAAGGGCGGTTTGGTTTAATCCATGGCTGCGTGCCACGGTATGTACACTCATGATCATGTTATGAAAGGGGCCCAAAGCTAAGTTAAAATAAGAAAGTACAATTGATTCATGTTAAGTTTACATAAGAAAGCATAATTGATTCATAAGAAAGTATAGTTGGTTCATGCATTATCAATTCATACATTTTTTTACCGAAATTATTTTGCAGAATAGAAAGTTATACTTAATGAGCATAAGCTCATAACTTACGTTCATGCTATAGGTAAGCAACCTACCGGACAAGCTTGATACAAGACTGTAGAGAGATGTCATTGCAGACTGTAAAATTTGGGTTGGATACCACCACGTGTTTTGTAAAATATGTTTATGTTATGATATGATAATATAATGGTACCGGTACTTAACATATTTAGTACTGGGACAATATTTAAAGTTTATTACAGTAGTAATTAGTATAGTTTATCAAATGTGTTAAAATGGACAACTCTGTACTCGATTGAGTACATATAAATAAGTATGAGAATAAGTTAAGTTTTAAATTTGAGTTAAAAAAGAAACAGAAATATATATTTCCGTATTTTTATGAAATACAAGAGTATGTTTAAGTAAGTTAAATATTTAAGTTAAGTAAGTACGGTAACGGCCTTACGTGGTCGGGTCGTTACACGATCGACGAGCAGTCACATCCCCACAGCAATAGCTTTGTCTCCGACAATAAATGGCTACATTTGGGTGGGAATGAGTTAGGGTTTTTTCAATTAGGGATTATTTTAAGATTTTTAATAAATTGGGGATTTTTAAGAAAATGTAAACAAAATTCTGTAATTTGAAAATTTTTACCAAAAAAAAAAAAAAAGCAGAAAACGAAAATAAAACTAGAAAAAAAGTTAAAAAAAAGTAAATCTTATTATTTAATAGTAAATATAATATTTACTTTGTTGTTTGAAAAATTATCAAGTTACCAAGTAAATTACATATTTTATAATGAGTCTTAGTATTTACTTGTAAATCTAATATTTACTGATAAATCCTCTATTTAGTATTTAATAATAAATATAGTGAAACTAGGTATTTATTTGTAAATCTAATATTTTATTAGTAACCCTGATTATTTGCATGTTAATCTTATTTCTTATAACTTGATATTTACCAGTAAATAGTGATGTTTACAGTAAATTGTGTTCTTTTGGTAAATCTTTTAGTTACATGACTTTTTTATCATTTATTTTTTTTTAAAAAAATAAATATGTTATTTACATGTAAATCTTAATATTTTATGAGAACTCTATTAATCATAGTTTTTGATACATTGTCTTTAAGTATTATGAATTATTTTCCTAATAAATAATTTATTTACTTGGAAAATATACTATTTATTTTGAGATAATTTAAGTAATAAATCCGGTATTTATCAGTAAATTCAGTACTTGGAAATACAATATTTAAAAACAAATCTGTATATTAACATTATTTTTATTCTTTTTATTATAAGTAAATATTTGGATGACTACATTTACACAATTTTATAAATTTTATGTAATTTATATGAACTAGATTTACTACTAAATAACTAGATTTATAAGTAAATACTTTTATTTACTATATTTACATAATATTTGTAATAAAAAATCCGGATATTTACATTATTTTTATTCTTTTTATTATAAGTAAATATTTGGATTTATTGCATTTACACAATTTTATAAATTTTGTGTAATTTATATGAACTAGATTTCCTAGTTAATTGCCCAGATTAACAAGTAAATACTTGGATTTACTATAATTACATAATACTTGTAAAATTTAACGTAGTTAATATGTCCTATAGTTACTAGCAAATACCTGAATTTTACCTATAATTTTTTTAAAAATATTAATAAAAACCCAAAAATTCCAAAATCAAGCCACAAAACCCTAGATCTAATCAGGAGCTACCATCATCGCCGCCGGAGAAGAGGGCAAGCCTGTCGTTTGTGAAAATGAAATCTTCTTCGCGGAAGTTGACACCGAAGCTCGGCGCCAGAAATCGTGACACCTTCATGAGTAAGATCGTTGGAGATTGAAATCGGGTGACGGAAATGGAGAATCCAAGCACAGTGATCTCAGAGAATATCACGGAGAGGACTATCGCCGTTCAGTGGTGACTCGCCTTTGTTTCCGGGGAAAACACGACTCGAAAACCCGGGAGATCTTTCTGAGTTTGCACTCTCTACAAGCCGAAGAAATCCGCCTCCAGTCACTAGGGGAGATCGCGACGATCCACTCACCGAGGAGATCGCACCTTCAGTCAACAGAAAGATCGAGAGCCTCCAGTCGCCTGGGAGATTAGCATCATCTTTGGAGCCGTGCCCATTATCGAAGAAGAATAGCGGCTACGGTGGAAGCAAACACAGGGAGGGGTTGGGGAGACAAGGGAAGATAGGAATTTGAGGGAAAAAATGAAGTGAATATGCTATTTTGTTCCAAACTTTTAAAATACGCTATAATTTTCCATTAGGGTATTAAATTATGCTATTTAGTATAATTACCGATATTTGTTTAACATTAATTTCACTTAATCAACCCTAAATTATTGTGGTTGCAGACATAACCTACTGGTAATTCTACACCTAGCTCTACCAAAAGGTGAAGATTTCGAATCCACCACACCCAAGTTCAAAAAAAAAAAAAAAAAAAAATCAACTCTAAATTATTCTTAATCAATTTTTTTATAAGAAATCTTTATAAGTACATGAAAAAATTCAATGGAAGATTCAAGTAAACAAAAAATAAAAGAAAAGCATATATCTTGAAGATCAAACAATTATTAAGTATGTATTTTTAATTTTTTGATCTATTAGTAGTATGTGTTCTTTATCTTTGCTTTTTGTATTTGAAAATGATTTTTTGTGGTTTGTTAATATGATTTTTCATTTCATTTAATGTTTTCTTCCTAGGTTCATTTAAGTGATTCTATACATTCTTGAAAATTGGAGAGAGTAATATTTTTTATTTAATTCTGTCTCACACTCCGGAAATAATCATTGGATTTTAACACACACGCTCAAGTTGGTACAAATCTTCTAAATCTGGAAACAATCATTGGATTCCAACACACTTCCTTAAGTCGATGCCAATCTTCTAAATCCAAAAATAATCATCAGATTACAATACACCAACTATCAATGGGATCAAGAAATGAAGGACCAAAGGATTAGAAAAGATCATTTTTTTTAGGGATTTTTTTTTTTTCAAATTCAAATTCTTTTTGTTTTTAGTTTTATTAACTCTCTCTCTCTCTCTTTTTTTCTTCTCTTTTCTACTTTCTTTTTTCCCCTTTTTTCACGGTTGTATGCCAAAGAAAACAAAACAAATACTATGAACTTTTTTTTTTTTTTTCTCCACTCATTTTTTTCTCAATATATATTTAACAATCGTATCAAATCTCAACACTCCCCCTCAAGTTGGTGCATACCAACTTGTCTTAAATACTTCGAGAATAATCTTAGTCCGTGAATGAAACCATATTAATCCTTTGTCTCTCCTTCTTCTATATTTTATTATTCTCTTATTGATTGATTTATTTATTTACCTTCAATTTTCAAGATACATACATATGTTTTTCAATTGCAGGATGACAGGAATAGAGATAATTCTGTCCTGAGTTATACGACATATATTCAACACTGAGATGGTAAAAGCTTAAAAATTTTATACCACTTTACATATATATGATTTTATTTTATTTACTTTTGGCAATCTACTTGTAGGTTTTCAATTTTTTATTGTCAATCCACTAAAAAATTTTAATTGTTTCCTCATTTTTTTATAGATACTTTATGTTCCCTTTTTGAGGATGAAAGTTTTTTTTTTTCTTATTTAGATTTGTCAATTTATTTGTAATAAAATAAATTAAAATTAAAATGGAATTTGGTATAGGAGAGGGTTAAATCTGATATTGTATGAAAATTATCTATAAAAGGATTGATTTGCTATGATTATATCAAGAAACACTGATTAAGTGAGGGTATTTATCAATATTATTTGTGCAAATATAACCACTCTAAAATACTCATTACAAATCCAAAATGTATGTTTTAATGGAAAACTAAAGGAAATAAATATTTTAACTTAAACTTATCAAAATAGTAAACTTAATAAATAAATAAAATAGGAAGTTAGAAAAAATAACAAGCAAGCATTCGATTGAATCAAGCAAACAAGAGTGCAAATTTAGCACACCCAACCCCACACCCCCCCCCCCCCCCCCCAAAAAAAAAGCAAACAAGTGTGCTAAAGGAAAAAAAAAAAAAAAAAAGGGGTGCACGTGAGAATTTTGGAAAAAAAAAATAAAATAAAACGTATTAGTGAATACAAATTTTTTAATGAAGCCCTTTGGAAAAAATATTTTAAATAAACATGTGAAAAATAGAAAATTTAACCGGAAAAAATAAAGCAAGTATGTATTCAATTGAAGTAAGCAAGTAGTGTGTTGAAGAAGGGGGGAAAAAAATAAAAAAAATCAAAACAAAACAAAAAACAAAAAAACAAGTGCATGACAAAATTTTGAGAAAAAATATTGAGAGCGTATTAGTGGAAACAAATATTCTGATTAAGAATGTTAAAAATAGAAATTTTAATTAAAAAAGCAAGTAAACTTAATTGAACCAAGCAAACATGTGTTGAAGGACCACCCAAAAAAAAAAAAAAAAAAACAAAGAAGAAAGATCTCTATATAATCTATATATCTATATAGAAAGTTAAGTTGAACACACTAAAATTGGACGTGTATTTAAAAATTGAAGAACAAAATTTCGTCTTGTTGTGAATGAAGTGTAAAAATTCAAAGGGATTATTCTCCCTTGCATATGGAAATTAGAGATAATAGACCATATATATATATATGGGTATAGTTTCAATGGTTACTCTAATATCTACCCATAAATAGTGAGTTATCACTGTAAGAAAAGAAGATCGAATTGATTCTCAATATAAATCAACACAATCTCAGCCATCATTCTCTCATCGTGTCTAATGGAGTCAATGAGATCTCATCCCATAATCTTTGGGCTCTTTTCCTTTTTTACATTTATTGTGTAGTTGACTTTCCTCATTCATTGTTATTGACTTCGTGTATATATGTGCTCTGTACACATTCAAACATAATCAATACAATACAACTATTTAAATCTCTTTACTTATTATGGTATCAGAGCTATAAGACTCTCACGAGTTTCCCTTCTTCTTCTTCGCATTCTAACTATTTGTGTTTGATCACTATGTCTCAGAATAGCAGTTCAAGTGTTCAAACTCTAGAGATAGTTGCTATCACAGTCAATCCACCTCTGGTTGGTTTAATCTCCTTCAACGCTGCTGCCCAATTTCCGCTAAAGTTGACATAGTATAATTACCCATCTTGGAGGGCTCAATTTGACTATCTCCTATATGATTATAATCTTCTGGGCTTTCTTGATGGAACAATTCCATCACCTCCTAACACCATTACCGAGAATAGGAGTCCTGTTGTCAACGCCGAATTCATTCTTTGGAGCCGACAAGATTGACTACTCCTTCATGGTATTCTTGCATCTCTTTCCGAATCTGGGGTGTCCCTCGTTGCAACATCATGTGAAGCGTGGGAAAAATTGCAAAAGCTCTTCGCAAATAGATCAAGAACTCGCATCATGCACCTAAAGGAGAGACTCACCCTCATAACACGAGGATCGAAACTGGTATCTGAATATCTATAAACTATTAAGGGACTTGCTGATGACTTGGCTCTTGCAGGTGTTCCCCAAAGTGATGACGATTTGATCGTTTATGCTTTGAATGGACTTGGACCAGAATTTAAAGACATTGCTACAGCTGTGCGCGCCCTCGATAGCCTAATTTCCTTTGAAGAACTTCATGACAAACTTCTTGAACATGAAGCTTCTCTGAAACGTGACGAGATGCAATCAGTGACACCTAATATCACTGCAAACAACACTCACAAATATAGAAATCAAGGCTTTCCTTTTCAAAATCATAACAATCAGTTTCAATAAGAGAGAAAGACTCAAAACCGTGGATTTAACCAAGGCCAGAATAGTGATGGCTCTCAGTTTAATAATTAGCCTCATAATCCAAATGTTGTTTGTTAGTTTTGTGAGAAAAAAGGACACACTACTCGACAATACCATCGTGCAAAGAAAATAATGCAGCAAGCACCAATGGCCAATCACACAACTACTGGCTCGACACCTTCGAATTCTTGGCTTATTGATTCTGTAGCATCTCATCATGTGACTATTGACTTCAAAAATCTCTCACTTTGTCAACCTTATGAAGGACCAGATGATATTATTATCGGAGATGGCATAGGTCTTGAGATCACGCATATGGATTCTTCTAAACTCTCTAATTTTTCACTCTCTGATATTTTGTGTGTCCTGTCGATGAAGCAAAATCTTATTTCTATTTCTCAATTTTGTTGTTCTATTAACACATCTATTGAATTTTATCCCTCATTTTTTCTTGCGAAGGATCTCAACACGGAGGCACCTCTCATGCGCGGTCCAAGCAAGAATAACATTTATGAGTGGCCTAGCACAGTAGAGACGACATTTGGGGTCAAACAAGTTTCTGTCATAGTCAAGGCCTCTCTTGACAATTGGCATAATCGTCTTGGTCATCCCTTCTCCAAAATATTAAATTATCTAGCTAATAAATGTCTCTCTGTGTCTCCATTTGAGTCGGTATCTAAATATGTTTGTGAGTTGTGTCTTTGTAATAAGAGCCATAAACAACCATTTGGGATCTCTACTCTTTCTAGTCGTGGTCCTTTAGACTTGGTGTATTCAGATGTATGGGGTCCTTCACCCATTGAATCAATTAATAGCTTTCGTTATTATCTTATATTTGTGGATCATTTTACAAATTACATATGGCTATTTCCTATGGCTTACAAATCAGATTTCTTTACCATTTTTCCAAAATACAAAGCTATGGTTGAAAAATATTTCAAAACATCCTTGGTTACGGTATATACAGATGGTGTGGTGAGGACAAAGGGCTTAAAATATTGCTTGAATCGCATGGTGTTCAACACCTTTTATCCTTTCCTCATACACCTCAACACATTGCGTCTGCCGAGCAATGACAGGCATGTTGTTGAAACCGGGCTCATACTACTTCACAAAGCATCTCTCCCATTATCTTACTGGTCTCATGCTTTTCTTGCTGTAACATATCTGATTAATCAAATGCCCATGCTAGTTCTTCAATATAAATCACCTTATGAAGCCCTATTCTCTGCCATGCCTAATTATAACAAGTTAAGGGTCTTTGGGTGCCTTTGTTTTCCTTGGCTTCGTCCCTATACATCTCATAAACTCCAACCTCGCTCCAAGCCGTGTGTTTTTGTGGGTTACTCTAACACCCATAATGCTTATAAGTGTCTTGATCCAACTACAACTCGCTTGTATATTTCTAGACACGTTCATTTTGTTGAGCATCCATTTCCCTTGCATGGCACTACGTCACCCACAACCTTGCAAACCACTCTTGACAAGTGGGCTTCATATTCTCCCTCTCTTGCCTCACTTACACCAACATACTTTGTTATTGCCACATCCCCAACAACTCATGACCCCACCACTCAAATACAAGATCATTGTACTAACCTATCTCTTGATGTACATGACTCTAGCAATGCAATCTCTACTGATCTCCTATGCCACCAACAAATGAAGTTCTTGCCACGACCCACGTATGTGGAGATGACCCCAGGTACGATTCTTCTCTATCTCTCACCACTTCAACTAGCTTTTCACCATCTTCCAATGTCATGCCACCTATCACAAATTCCCATCCAATAACTACAAGATCAAAAAATAATATTTTTAAACCAAAAAAAAGGCTTTCATGTCACTACCCATCCAATTGCTCATTCTCTTGAACCCACTAATGTTCTGCAGGCTATGTGTGACTCCAAGTGGCAAGCTGCCATGAGTGAAGAACTAAATGCTTTAAATCAAAATGACACTTGGGAATTGGTACCATCTTATCCATATCAAAATGTTGTTGGGTGTAAGTGGGTGTTTCGAATTAAAAGGAATTCAGATGGAAGTATTGCAAGATACAAGGCTCTTCTTGTGGCTAAAAGATTTCATCAACGCTATGGGGTGGATTATCATGACATCTTTAGTCCAGTTATGATGCCTACAACGATTCGGACCGTGCTTTCTATTGCTTTAAGTCATGGTTGGTCTCATCATCAATTGGATGTGAACAATGCCTCCTTGCATGGTACTTTATTTGAAGAGGTATATATGACACAACCCCCTGGTTTCATTGACAAAACAAGACCAAACCATGTTTGTCGACTCCATAAAGCAATCTATGGTTTGAAACAAGCCCCTCATGCTTGGTACATAGAGCTTAAAACTTTTCTCACTTCCTATGGGTTTGTCAACTCCAAAGCTGATGCTTCATTGTTCATCTATAGACATAGATCCATCTCTACTTACTTCCCAGTGTATGTTGACGATCTTATTATTACCGGTAATGTATCCAAGTTTGCATATGAATTTTTGAAGGCACTCTCATAACATTTCTCTGTAAAGGACGGGATATCTCAATTTTTTTTTGGGAATTGAAACAATTTCCACGAGCCAAGGGTTGTTTCTCTCGCAACACAAGTATGTTCGTGACCTTCTCGACCATCATAAGCTTACTGGCATGAAAGAATCCACAACATCGATGTCCAGTTCTGGAAGTCTTTTTCTTTCTGATGGCACGCCTCCTGCGGAAACAAAGCAATATCGTAGTCTTATAGGTGCGTTACAATACTTGTTGCTAACACGTCCTGATATTGCTTACTCAGTCAGCAAATTAGCACAATTCATGCATGCTCCTACTCAAACACATTGGACTGCAGCAAAGCGCCTACTTCATTATCGCAAGTACTCTATTCATCATGGCATTCATCTTCATCGACATCAACCTTTCAAGCTTCAAGCATTCTCGGATGCTGACTGGGCAGGTAATAAAGATGATTGTACATCCACCACTGCATACATTATTTACCTTGGTGGAAATCCCATTTCATGGTGCTCTAAGAAACAAAGAACTATATCTCGGTCATTAACTGAAGTTGAATATCGAGCCGTTGCCGCTACTGCTGCAGAAGTTACTTGGATCACCAACTTGCTGAGTGAACTTGGTGTGACACTTCAAAACATGCCACAAATATTCTGTGATAATTTAGGAGCTACATACCTCTATGCCAATCCAGTTTTTCACTCTCGGATAAAGCACATTGCTATTGACTATCACTTTGTAAGCGACAAAGTTGCCAATGGATTACTCACAATCTCTCATGTCTCCACTCATGACCAGCTTGAAGATATACTTACTAAGCCTTTGAATAAGCAACGCTTCTCCCTTCTTCAATCCAAGATTGGTGTCTCGGATGGGAGTATCATCTTGCGGGGGCATACAAAAAAAGAAGATCAAACTGATTCTCAATATCAATCAACACAATCTCAGCCATCATTCTCTCCTCGTGTCTGATGGAGTCAATGAGTTCTCATCCCATAATCATTGACTCTTTTCCTTTTTTACATTTATTATATAGTTGACTTTCCTCATTCATTGTTGTTGACTTCATGTATACATGTGCTCTGTACACATTCAAACATAATCAATACAATACAACTATTCAAATCTTTTTACTTATTAATCACTATTCTAACCGTATGATGTAGATCAAATTGTTATTATGAATTGGATAGTTAATCAAACAAATTTATGATAATTAATCAATATTGAATTTAAAAAGATTAATAAATATAAATAGAGTTTGTAATTTGTTCTTAACCTGTTGATATGATTTTCTTAAAATATTTTTTTATTTAAATAGAACATAAATTAAAATTCATTTCTTGATTTTTAAATCTCATTCTTAGATGTCTATTAAATTTTTCTTCAAACAATGCTAATTGATATCATAAAATTTAACTCTGCAACAGCTTCATTGATTATTAAAATTTATAGATTTTTTTTATCTGTGTTTTATTTGTTTCTAAATTGATATATATTTTTTTCCCTGTAGTTTGCTTGATTTCAAATTTACAATTTGTTATATAAGAAAAAGGCTTCGAATTCAAAAAAAAAAAAAAAAAGTTTCGTGCGTAATGCTCCAACAACAGAGAGATAAGGAAACGGTGGAACATCAAAGTACATAAAAATTAAATTGCGGGCATGAAATGAAATATAAAATCATGGAGTAGTATTTATCTATTCTTTTTGGAGCAATATTGATTTATGATAACAATAGGGGTGTGAAATAAAAAAAATTTAATCATTTGAAAATTAAGAGGCGTATATGTTTAGAAAGGAGTTGTGAAGAGTTATAAGGGGTGTGTTAATAAAACTACTTTTTTTCACTTTATTAGTCAAAATGCTAAGTTGCCAAATGGTGGAGATTAAAAAATAAACAAGAAATACTATATCACTTCGAACATATTTTCTCTTTACCCAAAACCATTTTATCACTCTATGAATCCATTGCCATCGAAAAACTTTTAATTGACACAAATTCTTAGGAATTTTCCCTATGTAAATGCAAATTTTTGTTTCCTAATTAAAATATATATATATATATATATATATATATACTTTCATGTTGTATCGCTTTTTAATATATATACTTTTTTAAACGCTTAAACTTTTCTTCAACTCATGCATATATCTATTTAGAAACGTTTATACACCATATATTGATTAATTTTGTTAATTTAGTTACAATGTGAAAAAAATGTTAACCGGCCCTATTAACTTTAGCAGGTTGTTTTACATTAAATTAAAAAAAAAAGTTTTAAGTAAACTTGTTGTAATTATTTTTAGTTTATTATAATATTTAAGATTAACAAGTTACTTAACTTATTGTAGTAAGTTATGTAAAATGTCACATCATCAAGTATAACTGAGCATGCAATTCTTTTTATAGTTCTATCTGTAACCACCAATGGTAACAAAAAAAAAGAGTAACTATTGAAAACTCTTTCATATATATATATATATACTCTCCCATTCGGCATCCGGCCGTCTGGCGGGGGAGAAAATGAGACAACCCAAGTAACTAATCGGTATAACCCAAAAACAACCCAAATCACTAACCATTATAAGTGCCGTTTGTGTCTGACAAAAATAAAGTATCGGATACGAGAGTGCTTATATATATATATATATATATATATATATATATATTACAAATTCAAGCAGTAATGGACTCCAAAATTCAAGTCGTTGTCAAAAGCTTTCCTCATACACAAGTCAACACATTGTGTTTTTTTTTTTTTTAATCGAATAAAAATATACTTACGTTTTTATTCAATTGTTTTTATCCCCCCACTTTAACGTACGTTTATATATATGCGTGCACACAGTAAATGCAATACTATTGACAATATCATGTAGTAATAAATATTATATTTTCCCTTCATTCAGCCAAAAAAAAAAAAAGCATTATTTTCTCTTCTAAATTACCGTCCATCAGGAGCTCTCAAATGCAATCCATTGCATCTGTTATATTCTCGATCGTGATTTCCACAGTGGCGGCTGCAATAACGACTGATTGATGATAGATCTAGGGTTTTCAAACGTTAGGGAAGGGGTTCATTATGAAATTTCTTTTTATTTGGGATTTTTTTTTTAAATTTTGAGTAAACATTTCATATTTGAATAGAAGAGAAGTAGTTAGTAAATGCATAGAAAAACAAAAAAAATTATAGTATATTTACTAGATATGAAGGTGTTGTAAAAACAATAAATTTACGTAAATACTAATACAATATTTTTCAATTAACACCAATAAATTTATAATGTATTTACTAGATATTAAGGTGGTGTAAAAACAATAAATTTACGTAAATACTAATACAATATTTCCAAATAACTCTGATATTTCCAGTTTTTACATTTTTTACTAGTAAAATTAAATTTAAAGACTAGGAAAATAAAGGATTTATCTCATAAATTTTGGTTAGTAAATGACGGATTAACATAGAAAACATTAGATTTATGGGATAGTATAAAATTTAAACAAAAAAAGGCAATA
The DNA here is from genome assembly GCA_038430175.1 of Ficus hirta. Taxonomy (NCBI): domain Eukaryota; kingdom Viridiplantae; phylum Streptophyta; class Magnoliopsida; order Rosales; family Moraceae; genus Ficus; species Ficus hirta. The sequence goes on along the minus strand of CM076585.1, from coordinate 15,781,695 downwards.
AATTACTTAGTAAATATGGGATTTGCTAACAAAAATAGTGTCTGATATTGACAAATAAAAGATTAACATGTAAATACTGGATTTACTAAAAAAAAAAAACTAAATAATTGTGTATATATATTTTTTAAAGGGAACTAAATAACTTTTTAGTTTTTTTTTATATTTTTGTTCTCTTAGTAAATAAATAATTTATCCAGTTATTTTTCCTTTGATTAATGAAAACAAAAAAAACAAAACAAAAAAACAAAAAAACAAAAAAACAAAAAACAAAAAAAGGTACAACTCAATCCAATGCTCACGCCTACCACCTCTTAATTCTCCACATCCCCCTTCTTAAATAAATTTCTTTTTTAATTATGAAATAATTAAATTTCTTATATCACAACCTAGTAAATTCCAAAACTATCCTTTAATTAAATAAATATTGTTCCACCATTTCAATTATATTTTTGCATCCTATTTGTCCATCCTATTTTTTTTTCTTTGATGTTCACATTTTTATGTCTTTTTCTCTCTCTTTTTTATTTTATTTGAAGCTTTAGACATGTATTTTTTGTTGATAAACAAATTTTAGATAAAAAATATGCTTCTATTTAATTTTTAAAATAAATATACTTGTTATTACATTTACCAACTTAAAAATTTTGAGGGAATCAAGAAACTCTCTCTCATCTCTCTCTCTTCTCTTCTTTCTCTAATACGTGAGAGTTAGAGTTTTTCAATCATTTTCTTCTCTTGGGGTCAGACTCCAGTGGCAGCCTTTCAACTGTCTCCGGTTTCCTAGTCTTAAAGATGGAGGTGAGAGTCATATGGTGTAATAACCAACCTTTTTACAAATCTACAATTTCTTTTTAAAGGAATCAAAGTTTGTATTATGTATGTTTATGGGAAATGCTTGATCTGATTTATCAGAGTATTATTGAGTTCTTGTAATATTATAAGACTCGATAATAGTTTACTTATATAAGTATGAGGCCTTTTGTTGAAAGAGGCAGAATTAGGGTTTATGATCCTATGTCGGTCAACGTTTGACTAAAATGACCTAAGGTATGATTAAGACGGTACTGCAGTGTAATAAGCAGTATGGAAATTATACTGTGAAAAACCGTCATTACGTATGAATAAGCAAGAATAAGGTACGAGACCACTGTAGAAAAATCAAGCACAATATTTAGAGCAATAAGAACTAAGTGGCTTCAAGTCCTAAGAAAAATCTAAACGCAGTCCAGTTAAGTGAAGATAAATTCTGGACAGTAGTCTAGTATAACTATACTGTTATTATTTGAAAACAATATTTATAATATTTCTATTAGTATGAAAATGGACTGCATTTAGGAGGAAAGCCAAAGGGGCCTAATGGGATGACACCTCATCCTGGGATAATTATGGATTTTTAGAAAAGCAAGAAAGTATTAAAATGGATGACTAAGCAAGAATTGGAAGCCAAATGCCTCCACCTTAGCCGGCCACCTCACAGGGACTAAAGTGCAAATATTTTTGTCTTTAGGGGCCAATGTGTAATTTTAAGAAAAATGAATAATTGTGGATAAGTATGTAATTTTTTTTATTATGGATTTTCCTAACCAAGCCTCTAAATCCAACTAGGTCAATGATCGGTTACAAGCTTGGTTACATTAGTTACCTTGGAATACAAAGAAAATAAGTTAGAGATAAACTTGAAACAATTCTTTTCATCTCAAGCTTCCACATGGCCCTATATGGCCGGCCACCTCATTGGGTCTATGAGCAAATATTTTACTCTTGGAGACCATTATGCAATTCTAGAGATAAAAATAATTCTAGAAATGAATTTATTTTTCACCTATAAATAGGTGAGGTGGGTTCATTTTGTGAACATTTAGTGAAACCCAAAATTTTCAGCTCATTCTCTAGTCTCTCTTCCCCTAGGAGCCGAGCCAAAAAGAAAAAAAAAAAAAAGAAAGTGAGAGAGAGAGGTCGGATTTTGGTGTTGGTGGAGTGAGAAGAAAATTTCTCAACCTAAGAGTAGATCCACTCTCTTGAATCTTAAGGTAATCCTCTCTACCCTTTAGTTCTTCAATTTAGTTTGATTCAAGATTTAAGTGTATTTCCATGTTGGGAATGTAAGAGCATAAGCTCACTTTTTAGTTTCATGCACTAGGGTTAATAGTAGTTGCTTGAATGTGCTTGATTAGGGTTTGGTGGTCTCTAATTATGGTTTGATGCATGATTATGATAATTTGTGTTAGAGATTATGTGGTTGTGTGAATGCTTACTATATGTTTGTTATATGTCCTCACATACTCAAAGATGATGTTTTATGAATGAATATGGAAAAGGTGATGTATGTTGCATATAGGGTTCAAGAAAACCTTAAAAACCCTAATTTGGTATAGATTATCATTTGGGTTTGCATGAAGGTTATATGGATGAAAAATGAATATGATAAGGAAAATGTTAAGTAACACGCTGCATGCTTGACGTAGGCTCATGGTTTTAACCGTTCGAGGTACTGTGTGTATAATTCTACGTAAGAACTAACCAAAATGAAAACTGCTAGTTTCGGATTAAAACTGGGTAGTAATCTGGAAACAGGATTTTGAGGCCCTTAGAGGCAGAATTTAGAAAAAGTCAAAACTATAAAGTTGTAGAAAATGGAAAATTCTAAGTTGGTGCGTGGACTGTTTTTAAAAATAAGACTCCAAAGGCCTCCGTTTTTATTAAAATCCGAGACCAATTTATATTGTTAGTGAATATGGTCACAAATTTTCAAAGGAAGAAACAAGCAAGTTAAAAATAGATTTAGGTTTTTGACCAAAAGAAAAGTAATAGATTTCGATGAAATCTAAAACTTTCATGAAGGAAACTTTGTCAAATTCAAAACATATTTTTAAAAGAAAAACTGGATTTCCAAAACCGTGCAGGGTACAGAAAATTCCTGCACAAGATTTTTAAACAGTGCATAAACAAGCAATTTCTGTACATACACTAACAACCAAATTTATTGGACCAAGTTATTTAGAAACAAATGTTATATGTTGGGTTTTGGATCCAAGGTTACTTATAGTAACCAAATGGGATACCATTGTTACATGATAAGCTTGTGATTAGGGTTATTTATGGATGTTGGTTTGGATACTAACATTAAATGATATGATTCATAGTAAGATAGGATGATTCTTATCTTATGACTTTTATTGGAAACAGGAAGGTAAACTATTATCGTGATTTGGCGAAACACAGAGCTCAGGACTTAGCATAACCAGTAAGTACAACTCCGCCTACAGCATAAGAAAAATGTTTTTACTGCTTTGCATATTTTCAAAGCTCATGTATTCATGTATGTGTGGCATATGATGTATGTTTTATTATTGTGGCATCATGAAACATGCTCACTAATAATAATTCACATGATGAGAATAAGATTAAGTTTCAAATAAGAAACTGTTTTTAAGAAACTGTTTTCAAGTAAGAAAACGCTTTCAAGTATGATGTTAAGCAAGTTTTCTCGTGTCGTACCGACCTGCACTAGGATGGGTTTGATCTATGGTTTGAGTTGGATAGGGCTGGCCGCCCCAACCACTCCATGGCTGCGTGCCATGCTATGTACACTTATGTTATGTGAGGGCCCAAAAATTATGCTAACCTAAGGAAGTATAATGAAAGCATAATTGGTTCATGTATTATTTTACTATGAAATGTTTTGCGGGTTAATAGTTGTACTTACTGAGCGAAAGCTCATAACTTACGTTTATGCTGTAGGTAAGCAATCTTATGATAATATGTGATGCAAGACGGTGGAGCATGGCAGGGCTAACTGTGAAACTATGGGATGGAGACCGCTACGCGTTTTGTGATAAAATATATGTAATTATTATTTAGTGTAATCTGTTGTATGTTAAAATACGTTTAAAACTTAAATACTTAAGTAAGTACGTATATATGTTATAAGTAAGTAAGTATATGGTCAAGTTCAGATACAAGTTGCTTTAAATTAAAAAAAAAATAATAGTCCTTATTTCCGCATGTTAAGTTATTATGTAAGTAAAGTATGGTAACGGCCTACGTAAGGTGGGTCGTTACATATGGTGAGAGTCTTGAAAAAGACAAGCCCATTGGAGGAGGATCGGCATTGCGGGAAGGAGCAAAGTGGGGAGGTCTTACAATGGCTCGGCTTCAGTAACCCAATTTCTCTCGACGATGTGGATCTTGTTTTCGGGAAGGATTCTTTCTGTATGATTGATTTTTTTTTTGTTTTTTTTTTTTGATTTGTAGTTTTGTGTGTAATAATGGTGATGTATTCGCCTTCTTTTTTCTAGGTATTGTGTTTTAGTCTGTTAATTTTAATAATGGAGATGGTTTCCCCACTTTCCACGTTGATTGTTTGTCCGTCAAATCTGAGTCTTGGCATTGTTTTGGTCCTGCTAGAATTGCTTCTATCCGAACTTAGTGGTAGCCCTAGTGCTACTGAGTCTTGGCCCTCGATCGATCGGGATATTCCATCGATTGTCAAGTTTTGTCAAAAAGTGCCTTACATGTGCTTGATTTCAGTGTCCCGAGGTATGCACTTGTTATCGGGTCTCAAGCATACATATTTCCCTTTGAGCGTCATCAGAATTTACTGATGGATCCGTTCTTATTGAAGGGTTTTGTCTCATATAATATGGGGTCATTTGTTATGTTTTGTGTTTTTGTATCTCCTTATTAAATTTAATGAAATTTCCGTTTAAAAAAAAACCCCCAACTTAAAAATTTAAAATTAAACGTTTGAAAGAAAAGGACAAGCAACAAATTTTCCTTACTAGAACTCTTCTAATATGTAAAATCTACATTTCATTGATAATATAAATATATTGTAGATGTAATTGTTGGATGGTATTTTTATCATTACATAAAAATCATTCAAAATACCTTCAACTCAAGTCAATATAGATAGGTGCCTACCTAATTATAAGGTATGAGACAACTTAGGTAGGAGCCTACCTAATTATAAGGTAGACGACAACCTAGGTATAGGTCTACCTATTTATGAGGACGACCACCCAAGTAGGAGTCCTCCTAAGGTTATATCAGACGTCAAAAGCAGAAGTTCAAGCGTCTACAATGAAGTAACGTTTAGCAAATAATATGAGTTTACAAAAGGAACTCAAGCGTCCACATTTGCTATCAAAGATATTATTAAATAACCAGAATGTGATCGGTTTCATTGTAATTAAAGAGAGAATAAACTCTCAAATTAATAGGAGAATTAAGCTCCTACATTCTCAATGTACTGTAAATTCTCTCAAATTGAGAGGAAAGGACAAGACACAATTTCCAATACAAAGCCTTGAGGTAATTATTCCGAACTCTGATTTCTTTATATTATTCTTAAGGTTTTCTTGCGTTTTTACTTTACGTTCTTGATTATTTTATTCGTTTGATCTTGTTTTCTAGTTCAGGAATGTTCATTTGGTGTTGAACAAAATTTTTCTCTAATATTTTGGTGCTAGAAGGAGGGCCTTGTTCGATTAACATCTAAAGCTCTCACCGGGATTTAATTTTTTCTCTTCATCAATATTCCAACCAAATGGTATGAATGAACACTTAAAATGGGAATCAACGCGTCAAGCAAGTCCAAGTAGAAGGTGACTTGGCTAACCAAGGAGGAAGGACACAACAACCACATCAATCCTCGATTAGTATGGATAGGCACAAGAATATTTTTTTGTGGAAACAAACTCAATCACATATGTACACACATCGGTGGCAGTACAACCAAATAGAGAAGAAGAATGTGGTGTATCCCAAGGCACTCAATCCGTATGGAGAGGATTAAAGCATGTACAAAAGACTTAGCTGGACTTGTGACAAAATTCGTCACCACTTTCAATGCGACGTTATCGATTGATAAGCAACAAATATCACCAACAAACTCGCAGAACATAGAAGCCAAACAAAGTAGTCAAGCTAAGAAGGAAGACCAACTTGAGGAATGGCTAGGAGGGGTCACGCTTGTTGAGAAACAAGGGTTCCAATAGTGAAACTACCCAAATGGTCGAACTGAAGGTATAAATGAGTACACTCAAGAGGAGAATACAAGAACTTCCGTTTTTGAGAGGCTAAAGACCTGTTATGGATAAATCCAATGTAAAGTTTACAACACATTGCTTACGTTGGGCATTTCGGAGAACGTCAATAACGATTTACGAGTACAATTAAACACGCGACAAAACACCCAACTTGAGTCAATCATGCACCAAAGTTTCCCGATTGATTGAAGTAAAGTCAATAAGGCAAAACAAAGAAGAATGGATCCAAGACGTCTCAATATCCCACTCTGGAATGAAAATGGATGTGCCCAAACAAATAAAATAAGAACCTCAGTATTTGAGAGGTTGAAGACATACTCAGAAGGAAGTGTTAATGAATGAAGTCAATGACATATGGACACCTTTAAGCTTACAAGAATATTGTTGGGATCTAAATGTGCCCTAAGGATAGAAAATCAATATTAGGGATTTTCTGTAAATATGACATTTTGATATTAATAAGAGGATGTTATTCATGTTTAATAAGTTGTGTCCTATTTACTTTCATTAGTTGATTGTATGGTTATTTTGAGCAAACATAAAATACTCCTTGGCTGTTGGTAATATATCGGATTACCATATGTATACGGGGTATACATAGAAGACGTGGTAATTTAATAACAGTCTAAATAAATAGTCCGCAATCGATGTAATAAGATTTGGGGATCTTATTCATGATAAGATTGTAAAGGTTGTCTACTTCCTTGGAGGGATGGTTTGTCTTGACCATCGGATAGGTTCCGAGTAGAAACTTTAATGTATACCAGTATTGAGGTATGACATTGGACGGGACCTAAAGTGTTAATTGATTCGGTTTAATAATTCCGTTTATAAGAATCAATGACACTTTGATTATCATCCTGCATTAATCTTAATCCTGAAATGATTACTTGAGTTCACATCCATGACTTATGTACTTTAATGCACTACAGGTGAGACACTGTTAATTCATGGTCAATATACTTGTGTTTTGGGTGCATGACTTATGGATGGAGAAATCAAGATTCATAGATACGGAATCCATAGCTATCTTAACGATAGTAAATGTTATCTATTTAAAGGCATTATTCGGGGATTGAAAGATAGTATAACAAGATCTTGGCCATCGGTTTACTTTGTGTTCTCTGGTGGTTTACCAATTGTATGGTTTTACAATTGGTGATTCTTTCAATAGAGAATAATGGAACTTTAAGTTAAAATGATTGAAAAGGTAAAACGGAAAAAGTCCTTAATTCAATCATGGATAACATATGGGGATTAAGCAAGCGATGAATAAATCATGGAAGAAGCGCTGCGTAAGAGAGCTTTCGTAATACGGTATGTAAACAGGAGTTCAGCTTCAAACTTTTAGTGGAATAGTATTGAAGTTGATAATTGATGAATAATTAATCTGGGATTAATTTTTCACAATTATAGGAGCCTCTTTACATATTTCCATCGGGTCACTCTATTAGCTCATATAGTTCTGTAGAGCGTCTCGGGATTTGTTCCTAATGAGATCGGTAAATTTAAATGGAATTTAGTAATGTATATTAAGACATGATACTCTCTAACATGCAATCCAGAAAGGATTGGACATGTGAGATTTGTGTAGACAAATAATATGATTTGTCAACATGAGATTGGTTAATTGAATTTTGAAATAAGATTGTGTTTGAATTATTTAATTTTGGAAAACAAATTTTTCTCTCCTAATCTAAATATAGTGCACGGTTTTTAGATAGGTGGAGAGAAGAAAATTTTGTTTCAAAATTATTCAAATATATTCCTAATATTAAATTATTAATTGATTTAAATAATGGAAATTATTTGATGGATTTTTCTTTCCTTAAATTGATGTGCACGGTTTTTGTGAGGAAAGAAAATTTGAAATATTCCATTGATTTAAATTAATTAATATGGTTGATATTGTGTGGAAAATATTTAATTCAAATAAGTGAATCATATTTAAATTCAAAAAGGTTTAAAAGGAATTTGAATCTAGATAGGACTAGGATCTTTTGACTAGTCTAAATTCTTGATTTAAAATTTGAACCACCAATCAAGATTTATCTCAAAGTGGCCGAATTTTTTGAGGATTGATTTCCTATCGGAAAAACGTTTTTAGGTTCAATGAATCTAGTCCTAAAGTTGTATGATCTTTTGATTCAAAATTTATCCAGAAAAATAATAATTAATTATTTTTTAAAGGAGATAAATTTTGAAAAGGATTGGACTTCTATATAAAGGCTAGGAATTCTTGAAAAACTAATTTTTGGTCATTCACAAAGAGGAAAAACGTTTTTGAGAGTGAGAAGAAAAATAATTTGGGTTTCTTCCACATCATAAAATTCGGCTATCTTGTGAGAGAGAAAAAGAGAGAAAATTCCATTGAATCAAAATTGTGAGGAAGGTTAAACCGAGTGATAATTTTCATAGGAGGTTAACCGGTTCCTGTTTTGCAGTTTTGAAGAAAGAAGTTGGATAATATTCTCAACGAGGAACATCGGAATTGAGAAGGAAGGATATAGACTTCGGAAAGCAACACCGGTCACTTGGATTCATAGAACGTGTGCCCACACACACTCTGAGACGTGGAACTCGAGAATAATAGAGAAGACACGTTGGTCAAACGCTCTAGCAATTCCGGAATCCAAGAAATAAGGTACGCTTGATCATGAATTTAATTTATTGTTATATGCATCATGAGCTTCTTTTCCGAATCGGCATAAAAATTTTAAAACTTCCGCTGCGCCGTAACTCTGATATCGGATCCGATTTTTCCAACAATTGGTATCAGAGCCAACTCATGATTATGTATATAACATAAATTATTTGATCGAATAAATTTCTCTCTATGCATTAATGAAATATTTTAGAGAGTTGGCACTCTAGGTTTTATTTTGAGTATGTTAAATATATTATGAATGGATGTATGGATGAATGAATGCTTTATATTATTTTTATAATTTATGATCTTGTTCAATTTTGCCGGTCATGATTCCATAGAGGTTAGAATTTGTATCTAGATTTTTCAAGTGTAATAGATGCGGTCTATTATCACCGCTAGGTCGTTCTTTCAATTCCTAGAATTTTTGTAAGCCGGAAACGGCGCATGAATTTTTTTGTAAAATTCGGGCTACAATGGATTCGAGGAGATTGAAGATGAACGAAGGTATGTAAATTTTCAAAGGATGTGATTTTTTGTTTTTTGGAATTTTTTTTTAATTAAAAAATGTTTTTTATTAATAAAATTTTAAAAAAAAATCACAGAATCCTTTTTGAAAATTAAATTTTCCAATGATATGTGATCTTGATAATTTGAAAATCAAAATTGAAAATTTAAATTTAAATTTAATAGATATTATTATGAATTTTAAGATTTTGTAATTTAAATTTGAAATTTGGAAATTTCAAAATTTTTTTGAATTTTAAAATTTAATAATCGGATTTTTTATTTAAATTTTGATATTTTGTAATTTTGATTAAAATTAAAAATCACATATAATCTTTTTTGAAATTTAATTTTAAATTTGAAAAGATGTGATATTGGAGAAGGAAGACACATTGAAGAAGGATGCTAGGCATGGATCTACAAATGAAGGCCGATATATGTTTCGGTTAATTTTTGTAATTTTGCAATTTTTCTTTTCTCTAGGATGGAATCATGATCCACGGCTATTTACATATTTTGCAAACCATAGATGATGTGTTGCTAGATGAATATGTTATACTATTTCGTGATGTATTGATAACATGCCATATAAACTAGGGAGTGCCACTCAATAAATATTGTTTATGCATGAAAAACAAAAACCCTAATTTAAAAGAATGAGTGGGAGAAGGTTTTACACACTAAGACCTACGGCCTCCATCGTTGGTCCAATAGTTACGCATGGTAGTACCTACTACTCGGTTTTGACCCGGGAATTCCCTTCGGATAGGTATCTTACCTAGAGCGCACACTGATTTGGATTTCCGAAAGGATAACAATTTTGGGCATATTTTATGTTTAGATCACCCCTCGGTGGCGGATGTAAAATATGGATTCAAAATTGGAAACGATGGTTACACACACATGCTACTTTATTTATTAACCCTCCCTCGAGGCTCTGTTATATAAAGTAGTGGCCAAATAAACGATAGTTAATATATATTTAATGGAGTTATCTCCATGGACGAATATGTATTAATCGGAAGGGATCCGTGTTCTTGGCTAGTTATTCTATGACTACCCCTCGGTAGCTTAGAAAGCAGAAGCTAGGAATTATCGTAGTAAGGTATGTGTTTTAAGGGTTTTACACATGAACATTTAGATTGCATATAGATCTTTTTGTTTCATTACAAAACCATATTTTATAAAATGATAGGATGTTTGCTCATACATATTACATGTTTTCTTATTATAGATCAAAATGTCGAGCCCTTTATCTGTGATACTTACGCAAAACAAATTAACTGGCAAGAATTTTAATGACTGGAAAAGTAACTTGCTTATCGTCCTAAACTTTGAGAAACACAGTTTTGTCCTAACCCAACCTCGACCGCCAACGCCTGCGATCGATGCTCCTAATAGGGATTTTGTAGCGCTTGAGCACTGGGACAATTCCAACCTAAGTGCTATGTGCTATATTCGGGCGAGCATGTCTAACGTGCTCCAGAAACAGCATGAAGAGCATCAAACTGCTAGGCAGATCATGGATAACCTGGAGGAAATGTTTGGTGAACAAACTATTCAGGCTAAGACCGATGCTATCAAAGGTCTCATGAACTGCAGGCAGAAGGTTGGAACTCCCATCAAGGAGCACATGATGAAAGTCATGGCTTATTTGTCTGAAGCTCAGGCAAATGGGGCTGAGATCGATGCTGCAACTCAATTGGTCATGGTTTTCCAAACCTTATCCAAGGATTTCGATTTGTTTTAGGCATCCTACAACCTTAACAGGAAGGAGATGTCTTTAACGGAATTGTTGAAAGAGTTGCAAGCCTTTGAGAACATTTTTAAGGGTTCTGGATCTAAGGCTGAGGCAAATGTGGCTGAACCTAGTTCGCCTGCTCCTAATCCCAAAAGGAAGAAGGAAAATGGGAAGAACAAGGGGAACAAGCCTGTGGCGAATGCACCTATTTCTAAGAAGTCTACCAAGACTAAGAAGCGAAAGGTGGATCCCAAAAAGGCTAAGTGCTTTCACTGTGGGAAAAAAGGACATTTCAAGAAGGATTGCCGAGAATACCTGTCTATGCAAAAGCAAAAAGGTAATTTCGATATCCTGTATCTTGAGGGTTGTTTAGTGGAGGAATCTAAGGACAATTGGGTTATAGATTCTGGAGCTACTAACCATGTTTGTATTTCTCTGCAGGGGTTCAAGGTAACGAGAAGTCTGCATGAGGAGAACTTCACATTAAGAACCGGTGATGGGACATTAGTGCAAGCTGAAGCAGTGGGAGAAGTGCATCTTTATTTTGATGAATTTAGGTTTATTGTTTTGAGAGATTGTTTTTATGTTCCTAGTTTCAAGAGGAACCTAATTTCGGTAGCTTGTTTGATTAAAGATTCTTATTCAGTTTCTTTTAATAATAAAGTTGTTATTAGAAAAAACAATTCTCTTATCTGTAATGGATGGATGCATGGAAATCTTCATTTTATCAAACCTAAGATGCACTCACTGCTTAATACAGAATTGGAAAAGAACTCTAAAAGACATAAGTCTTCTCACTCTAACAAAACATATCTTTGGCATTTACGACTTGGTCACATAAGCCTTAACAGAATTCAAAGGATGGTAAAGGAGGAATGCCTTGACTTGTATGAGGTTGAACCTTGGCCACAATGTGAATCCTGTTTAGAGAGCAAGATGACTAAACGGCATTTTGCTGCCAAGGATGGTCGTGTCGAGGAACTTTTAGAACTTGTGCATACGGATGTTTGTGGTCCCATGAACATAGAAGCACGAGGTGGGTATGAGTATTCTATCACTTTTATTGATGATTACTCAAGGTATGGATATGTCTATTTGATGACCCGCAAAAGCGAAGCTTTTGACAAGTTCAAAGAATTTCGGGCTGAAGCGGAGAAACAATTAGGCAAGTCCATTAAGACACTTCGATCGGATCGAGGTGGGGAATACCTATCGGATGAGTTCTTAGGATATTTGATAGAGAATGGGATACAATCCCAGTTGACTGCACCTGGTACTCCTTAACAGAATGGTGTAGCTGAGAGAAGGAATAGGACCCTATTGGATATGGTCCGATCTATGATGAGTTACTCCACATTACCTTTGTCATTTTGGGGGCACGCTATACAAACTGCATGCTATCTTCTGAATAACGTTCACTCCAAATCGGTTCCTAAAACTCCTTATGAGTTATGGACAAGTAGGAAACCTAATTTGAATCATATTCGAATTTGGGGTTGTCCGGCACACGTCCTGGATAAGGAAGCGAAGAAGTTGGAGTCACGATCAGAAGTGTGCTTGTTTGTTGGCTATCCAAAAGGGACTAAAGGTGGTCTGTTCTATAATCCGAAGCAAAATAAAGTCTTCATTTCTACACATGCAACATTCTTGGAGGAAAGTTACATGGAAGACTTTTAACCTCGTAGCAAAGTAGTGCTTGAGGAGATGACTTCGGGTTTGGATATTCCAAAAGTCACAGAAAACCCTGTGGAAAAACCATTAAAGAATCAACAACCACGGGAGCTTCGTCGTAGTGGGAGGATTATCAGGGAACCTGAAAGGTACATGTTCAATGGTGAAGTTTTTGAAGCAGAATCCATAGAACATGTTGATGATCCGGCTACGTACAAGGAAGTTATGGAGGATGTTGATTCTAGTCTTTGGCAAAAAGCTATGAACACCGAGATGGAATCTATGGATTCCAACGGGGTCTGGAAACTTGTAGACTTGCCCCAAGGCATAAAACCGATTGGGTGTAAGTGGGTATACAAGAGGAAGAGAGGTGTGGATGGGAAAGTGGAAACTTTCAAGGCAAGACTTGTAGCGAAGGGCTATACGCAGAAAGAAGGAATCGACTATGATGAAACCTTCTCGCCTGTAGCAATGCTCAAGTCAATCCGCATTCTTTTATCTATTGCGGCTGCTCTCGATTATGAGATCTGGCAAATGGATGTCAAGACAGCTTTCTTGAATGGCTCTCTTGAAGAAGATATCTATATGATACAGCCAGACGGGTTCAAGGCAAAAGGCCAAGAAGACAAAGTATGCAAGTTGCTTAAATCCATTTATGGATTAAAGCAAGCATCTCGTTCTTGGAATATTAGGTTTGATCAAGCGATCAAAACCTATGGATTCGAACAAAACATTGATGAACCATGTGTTTATAAATGTATCAAGAACGAAAAAGTGGTTTTCCTTGTACTTTATGTGGATGATATATTGCTTATTGGAAACGATGTGGCAACATTATCATCTGTCAAAGTTTGGTTAGCCAAACAGTTTGAAATGAAGGACTTAGGGGAAGCTAGTTATGTTCTTGGTATTCAACTCTTTAGAGATAGAAAGAACAAAACGATAGCACTCTCTCAAGCTTCATACATTGATAAAGTACTTGAGAAGTTTTCTATGAAAGATTCCAAGAAAGGTGCCTAACCTTTCAGAATTGGAATCAAGCTTTCTAGAGATGACTGTCCCAAGACATCGGAAGAAAGTGAGCGTATGAAAAATGTACCTTATGCATCAGCGGTAGGTAGTCTTATGTACGCTATGTTATGCACTAGGCCTGACATTTGTTTTGCGGTTGGTATGGTAAGTCGATATCAGTCGAATCCGGGACCGAACCATTAGGCTGCGGTCAAGCATATACTCAAGTATCTACGGAGAACGAGGGACTATATGCTAGTGTATTCCGGTCAGGATCTTGTTCCTAGAGGACACACAGATTCTGATTTTCAATCAGATCAGGATTCAAGGAAATCGACTTCAGGATCTATTTTTACCCTTGGAGGTGGTGCCGTTGTGTCGAGGAGTATTAAGCAATCTTGTATTGCTGACTCGACCATGGAAGCAGAGTATGTGGCAGCCAGTGAGGCATCAAAGGAAACGGTATGGTTCCGCAGGTTCCTTGGTGACCTTGAGGTCGTTCCTGGTATGGATAAAGCTATGGTGCTCTACTGTGACAACAGTGCAGCAGTAGCTAATACCAAGGATCCTAGGCATCATAAGAGGAGTAAGCACATTGACAGAAAGTATCACATCATCAGAGGCTTTGTTGAGAGTGGAAATGTGACGGTTTGCAAAATCGCATCAGAGGACAATCTTGCTGACCCGTTCACGAAGACTTTGGTGGCCAGAAGATTCGAAGAACACGTTGAAGGCATGGGGATGCGTAATATGTCACATTTACTCGCTTAGGGCAAGTGGGAGATTGTTGGGATCTAAATGTGCCCTAAGGATAGAAAATCAATATTAGGGATTTTCTGTAAATATGACATTTTGATATTAATAAGAGGATGTTATTCATGTTTAATAAGTTGTGTCCTATTTACTTTCATTAGTTGATTGTATGGTTATTTTGAGCAAACATAAAATACTCCTTGGCTGTTGGTAATATATCGGATTACCATATGTATACGGGGTATGCATAGAAGACGTGGTAATTTGATAACAGTCTAAATAAATAGTCCGCAATCGATGGAATAAGATTTGGGGATCTTATTCATGATAAGATTGTAAAGGTTGTCTACTTCCTTGGAGGGATGGTTTGTCTTGACCATCGGATAGGTTCCGAGTAGAAACTTTAATGTATACCAGTATTGAGGTATGACATTGGACTGGACCTAAAGTGTTAATTGATTCAGTTTAATAATTCCGTTTATAAGAATCAATGACACTTTGATTATCATCCTGCATTAATCTTAATCCTGAAATGATTACTTGAGTTCACATCCATGACTTATGTACTTTAATGCACTACAGGTGAGACACTATTAATTCATGGTCAATATACTTGTGTTTTGGGTGCATGACTTATGGATGGAGAAATCAAGATTCATAGATACGGAATCCATAGCTATCTTAACGATAGTAAATGTTATCTACTTAAAGGCATTATTCGGGGATTGAAAGATAGTATAACAAGATCTTGGCCATCGGTTTACTTTGTGTTCTCTGGTGGTTTACCAATTGTATGGTTTTACAATTGGTGATTCTTTCAATAGAGAATAATGGAACTTTAAGTTAAAATAATTGAAAAGGTAAAACGGAAAAAGTCCTTAATTCAATCATGGATAACATATGGGGAATAAGCAAGCGATGAATAAATCATGGAAGAAGCGCTGCGTAAGAGAGCTTTCATAATACGGTATGTAAACAGGAGTTCAGCTTCAAACTTTTAGTGGAATAGTATTGAAGTTGATAATTGATGAATAATTAATCTGGGATTAATTTTTCACAATTATAGGAGCGTCTTTACATATTTCCATCGGGTCCCTCTATTAGCTCATATAGTTCTGTATAGCGTCTCGGGATTTGTTCCTAATGAGATCGGTAAATTTAAATGGAATTTAGTAATGTCTATTAAGACATGATACTCTCTAACATGCAATCCAGAAAGGATTGGACATGTGAGAATTGTGTAGACAAATAATATGATTTGTCAACATGGGATTGGTTAATTGAATTTTGAAATAAGATTGTGTTTGAATTATTTAATTTTGGAAAACAAAATTTTCTCTCCTAATCTAAATATGGTGCACAGTTTTTAGATAGGTGGAGAGAAGAAAATTTTGTTTCAAAATTATTCAAATATATTCCTAACATTAAATTATTAATTGATTTAAATAATGGAAATTATTTGATGGATTTTTCTTTTCTTAAATTGATGTGCACGGTTTTTGTGAGGAAAGAAAATTTGAAATATTCCATTGATTTAAATTAATTAATATGGTTGATGTTGTGTGGAAAATATTTAATTCAAATAAGTGAATCATATTTAAATTCAAAAAGGTTTAAAAGGAATTTGAATCTAGATAGGACTAGGATCTTTTGACTAGTCTAGATTCTTGATTTAAAATTTGAACCACCAATCAAGATTTATCTCAAAGTGGCCGAATTTTTTGAGGATTGATTTCCTATTGGAAAAACGTTTTTAGGTTCAATGAATCTAGTCCTAAAGTTGTATGATCTTTTGATTCAAAATTTATCCAGAAAAATAATAATTAATTATTTTTTAAAGGAGATAAATTTTGAAAAGGATTGGACTTCTATATAAAGGCTAGGAATTCTTGAAAAACTAATTTTTGGTCATTCACAAAGAGGAAAAACGTTTTTGAGAGTGAGAAGAAAAATAATTTGGGTTTCTTCCACATCATAAAATTCGGCTATCTTGTGAGAGAGAAAAAGAGAGAAAATTCCATTGAATCAAAATTGTGAGGAAGGTTAAACCGAGTGATAATTTTCATAGGAGGTTAACCGGTTCCTGTTTTGCAGTTTTGAAGAAAGAAGTTGGATAATATTCTCAAGGAAAATTATTCAGAGAAAAAAACAATTGCTTAGTGTCATCAACAAGGAAAAAACTTGTAAACTGAAACTTTTTTAAAAAAATAAAAAATCAAAAAATAAAAAAAAAAGAGGCAAAATTTCTTAGTCTCAACAAGCCTGTAAAAAAAAAATAGAATTTCTTCACTTTGTCCAAGTAGTCACTCTCACAATTTGATATATGCCTGTAACCAGACAAGTTGCCTAGTAACAGGCTCGAAGATGTACATCGTAATTCTAATTATCGTCTAACAATTATTCCTAACTATGTTTGAGGTTCACACAAAAAGCCGTCTTGTATGTATTATTTATAACGTGGTCAAGATACAAGATCCTGATTGATGAGTACGAATCGACCTAGGTGAATGGTCATGATATTGTCAAGAAATAAAGTCAAGTTCGACACTTAAAACAAAAACATACAACTGTGACACTACGAAGCCACAAATAAAGTTCAGCAGGACTGGACATAAACTTGTTCGGCAGGTGCGAACATAAAAAGTTTAGCAAGACTAGACATAAACCTGTTCAGCAGGTCTAGACAAAAATTATTCGGCAGGTCCGGACATAAACAAATCCAGCAAGACTGGATATAAATTATTCGGCAGGTCCGGACGTAAAAATTCTACCAGGACTGAACACAAATTGGACATAAAAAGTTCAATAGGTCTGAACACAAATTGTTTTGCAAGTTCGGATGAAAATAAATCCAGTAAGACTGAACATACACTTGTTCGATAAATTCGAATGTAAAATTTCTAGTAGGACTAGACATAAACTTGCTTAGCAAGTTTAGACAAAAATTGTTCGGCAGGTCTGGAAGTAAAAAGTTTAGCAGGTCCAAACACAAATTGTTCGGTAAGTCCAGACATAAGCAAATACAGCAAACTGGATATAAATTGTTCGGCAGGTCCTGAATGTAATAAGTTTAGCAGTTTTGAACACAAACATGTTCGGTAGGTCCCGATCGTAAATATGTTCAGCAAGACTAAATGCATGTTCAATATCTCAAGTTCCCTTCACTCGACATGTTAAACTCAGAAACTGAGGGCCTGATATTAGGTGATATTTTTGTCATCATATCAAAGTTATTAGTAATGGGTTGAACCTAAACCCAAACCCAGCTAGAAGTCTACTTATGCAAGAGCTTAAGTAGAAATCTATCTAAACCTGTACTTAAGTAGAAGTCTATTTAATTAAATGGTAGAAACCTACCTAGTTATAAGGTAGAAGCCTACCTAGCTGTAAGGAATGAGTCTACCTAACTATGAGGGGAAAGCTTACCTATTATAAGGTAGAAATCTACCTAGAAATATGGTAGGAGTCTACCTAAATAGATGTATGCCTAGCAATGAGGTAGAAGTCTACCTGAGACCATGCCTAAGGTCAGAGGAGGAAATTCAAGTGTCTACAAGGGAGTAACAGTCGACAATTAATAAGAGTTTACAAAAGATGCCTAATCGTCCACATTTAATATTGAAAACGTTAAATGTTCGGAATTATTATATAGTAAATTACTGGAAGGTGAATGATTTCATTGTAATTAAAAATAAAATAAACTCTCAAACTAATAGGAGAATTAAACTCCTTCATTCCCAACATATTATAAATTCTCTCGAATTGAGAGGAAAAAGATAAGACATAATTTCTAATACAAAGCCTTAAGGTCATTATACCGGACTCCCGTTTCTCTATATTGTTGTTAAGATTTTCTTGAGTTGTCTTATGTTATTGCTTAATGTTCTTGATTATTTCGTTCATTTAATCTTGTTTTCTAGTTCAGGAACACTTATTTAGTGTTGGACGAAATTTTGCTCCAAGTAATAGTAAAAAATTAACAATGAATAAGCATTTTTATTAAAATAATTTTCTTATCTGTGAAAAATGACTCCATGCCTAAAGCTTTAAAACAATTGTTTATCAATAAATTAAAATAATAAAAAACAGTTAGAAAGATAAAGATATAGAGATGTGAATATCAAAAATATATATATTCTGATAGAACAATCAAAATATTCTACAAGGATATTCCGATGTGATCAGAGCCGGAGACATCCGACCATCCATGTTGAAAATAGAAAATATTTTAGAAGAATATCAAAAATGTTCTACTAGAATAGTCTGATGACTAGTGTTGGTGGCTCGTACCGGAAACGTCCGGCTATCCATGTTGAAAACATGCAATATTTTTGTAGAATTTTCACAGTATAGGAAATTTGGTGTCTTTGATGTGAACCTCGTCGATGCGACGACGACACCCAACAACAAACGTGGATTGAAAACCCCAAGACCTTCAAGACGCAAGCTTGTTTGAACCTTGACCCGTTATCTAGCGAGATAAGAACCAAGACTTCGGATATTGACAAACGCCACACCAAGACTCTCAAGAACATCTCAAGAACCTAGATGATAAGTTTGGCTGTTGAACGCCACAAGAATGACTTGATAAGTTCAAAAGGCTTTTCAAGAATGCAAGAAAACACACTCCCTTTTTTCTGAATTCTGCCAAAACTCCTTTAAGCTTCCAAAGCAGGCCTTTTTATAGGCTGTGGAATACAAATTGTTTTTCCTAAATTATTTTCTAATAAATTCGGATTTAAGTCCAAAAGGAAAAAAAAAACAAATAAGGAAAACTGACCTACTCTTCCTATTTCATGCCTAAAACTAAAAAGGAAACATTAAGTATTTAATTTGGCTTTATTATCAGCCATTACACCAAAAGAATCACTCCTAAATAAAGAAAGTTAAAATTCAGACCTAACACACTAGAAAGGAAAGTAGCCATGCTGAAATTAAGCTTGTTTTTTACCAGACTCTTCTAGAACTCCAATCATGGTAATGCTTCTCTGATGATAACGTGGTCCACACTCAATGGGCCTCCACGAATTTACTTGAGCACAAACTTCTTGAATCAGCCCATTCAATGCTTCTTTAAATCGCTTGGACCTAAGTCTCGTAATTGGCCCCATTGGCAAGCTTAATGGATCACGTGGGTGCTGCCCTTGAGTCCTTCCAAGCCCACCGGTTAGTTCCCCGTCATGTATGCTTGTATGTGTAGCCTCATTCACATCATTGTCTTGTAAATTTTTTCTTTCATAATAATAGGAGCAATTTGAGTGAAGCATATTATGTTGACATTTTACTAGTGTCCTTTGCCCTTTGACTAGTACTCTTGCTTGACAAAGAAGTAAAGTATCTAAAAACAGGAATATTTCCCAAAATGACTTAATAGAAAACTGAAATTAGGGAAATGACTTTCCAACTTTCTTTTTCATTTATTTTTATTCAAAAAAATGTTTACTGTATAATTAATGATTTTTTAATTGATAAAGTCATTTAAAATTTAATTGAAAGTTTTAAAAAAAAAGGTATGCTCGGATTGTTTGAGAGCCTTACTCCCCCTATTCCCATTGAGTTCCAACTGAATACTTCTTGGAGGAGAAGAAGCCAACCAACCATCTTCGTTTCCTCCTCCCAAGTTCCTACCCTCCCCCCCCCCCCCCCCCCCCCCCCCCCCAAATCTGTCAAGCATTTCGGTGCCAACTGCCGTCACCCTCCATATTCTCCATCCATCAATGTTTAAAAAAGCTTGCTAAAACAACACATAGGAGCTCGGAATGTTGGAGTCATGCCTTCTGCCGTTGCCGCCTTTGATGCCGCCGCCGTCTTCGTCACCCAGCCGGTGATGTCGCCACTGCCATCCCCACCTCCTGGGTTTGGTGAGAATGTTATACAGGTGACATATTTTTCAAATTTTCAGTTATTGATTTCTTTTAAAATTTTTTTGATTAGTGAAATTAATTCAATATTTAGATAAATGATTGTGATTTATTGTTAAGAATTTTTTATTGTAGAGAATTTGATTATGCAACATTGATTTTATTGTCTTTCGATATTCAGAACAACCACTGAAAAAAGGAATAACCATAAAAATTTACGATGGTCGTTCCATTGAAATAATGAATTTATTTGTTAGTTTGTTTTTGTTTATTTATTATTATTTTTTTCTTTTTCATTTGATGGGATTGTATTAGTTTAGGAGTTTGAGAAATGATATAGGTATGCTCAAAATAACTGGAAACATTAGGTGAAAAATTTCCAAATGTGTTTATTTGATGTCATATGTGAAGTGTAGTTATATGTTAGAAAATGATATGTGCATGCTTAGAACAACCAAAGAAAATAGGAATGACTGTGATTAGTTTATGAACGACTGGTTGGTTGTTCTGATATATAGTGATTTTGATTTTTTTTTTCTTTTTGCTTTTTTTTTTTTTATTTTTTATTTTTACATTCAAACACACTAATTTTTGTAAAATTAAAAAAAAAATATCAAGATTATGATCATGATATTACAATTTTATTCATTACACCAATTACTATATGTTTCAGGAAAGCACTGGGAATATAGAAGATTCAAAAGAGGATGAAGGTGATGATGTAGATGCCGAGGTGATGAAATAATAAGCTACTTGTTTTATTTACAAGTATTATGCAATAGTTCCCTTTTTTTTATTATTATTTCTAAACGACATATATTTGTATGTTTTACGAAACAAATAGGAGTATACAAAATTTAAGTGATGAGGAGGTTGATAAAGAAGACATGAAATATCTAGGACGGTCCTCACATCAGAGCTCCAAGAGTTGCCTCCACTCATCCTCTCATAATACTTTAGTGTCAAAGTTACATTCCAATCAAGAATGACAATCCTCAAAGATGTTCATAAATGGCTAACTAAGGAAGATAAGACCGTCTTTCAAAGGTACCCTCAACTAGGTCCCTTAATAGACTTACCCATATGAGGGAAATTTTCCGGTATGTTGGCTCATAATTTGCTTTCGACAAAGACAGTAATTCAGAAGGACCATGAAGTTTGGTTGTTAATTGAGGGAAAACCATTGAGGTTCTCTCTCAATGAGTTCATCTTGATTTCGTGGTAGCCGTGGTCTCACCAGGGACCGTCGTGGTAGCCGCGGTCCATCACGACAGTCTCACCGGGGACCGTCGTGGTAGCCGCAGTCCACCACGACGGTCTCACCGTAGACCGTCGTGGTAGCCTGGCCGACCTCGGTCAAACCACGAGACCGTCGTGGTAGCCAAATAAATAAAAAATATTTCGATTGTGAATCCGTTTCATTTCCCTACGGGTGGTATATCCCGTGTATTAATACGTTAGTACACATCTAAAATAATTTTCAAAAATATTATGTAATTACTTTGATAACAATGTACAACAACAACTAATATACCGATGGTGAAAATTCTCTATATTGTTTCTAGTTAATATTGTATAAACCGCATGACAAATGTAGCCCACTCCTGCCTAACCAAACTCATGTCAGCATCAGTATAAAAATCCTTGGTTTGAAGCCCGGCTAATCCATCAACAGTAAAGGTTATTTCTCGCATGTAAGCTAACACAAAATAACCGCATTCTACATAACCTTCCTGTATTGGACATCGAACGGTATCAATCAACGTCTGATAGTTGCGTCACTGTCTCATTCCACTTCCCACCAACAATTTCCAATCATTAAGTGCCCTATCAAGTTGACAAATTTCAAATCAATTACAAGAACAATTATTTTATGTTTCATCAGAGATATGAACATGTAAAAGAATACTTACGTCGTAATTAAGTCTTTAAAATCATCACCCGGTTCGTTTCCTAGAGGATTAAAGTACAAGACCGAGTCATCCGACGGATCAATAACTGCCAATATCAAATGTTGGCCGCTGTTATATGGCATCAGAAACCGTTTTCCCTTCGGTGTGTTTCTTAAGATCCGTAGAATATTTTCCGCCCTCTCTCGAACGTAGGTGGCACGATCTACATTCTGCTGAACTGGTGAGACAAGGAATGGTGAAATGAACTCGAACCATTGATCCATACCTGTTCCTGCACAGCACTCGACTAAGTACCTGCAAAATAATTAGGCACACTTGTTATGCAAAAACAACATTATATAAAATTATGAAGATAGAGAGAGAGAGAGGGGCGTGGGTGGCAAGGGGAGAGAGAGAGGGTCGTAGGCGGCGACAGCTAGGGGAGAGAGAGAGAGAGGGGCGTGGCCGGCGACGGCAAGGAGAGAGAGAGACACGGCGTAGGCAATGCAAAGTAAGAGAATATATGGAGGGAGAGTGCCAAAAATGAGAAGAGAAATGGAGATTAGAATTAAAAAGACCCAATGCAAAAAAAAACCATTGCGCGCGCACAATTCCCGGAAAATTTTTAAATTTTAGAGATACCACGACGGTTTATTCAATAAACAGTCGTGGTCTCTTTCTTAAAAATAGTTTAAAAGTTTTTTTTTTTATTTTTCAGATGGAACCCACGACGGTTTCTGTAGAAACCGTCGTGGTTTCTCTATAAAAAAATTAAAAAACATTTAAATAATATAAAAAATTATTTTTTAAAATTTTTTATTTTTTTAATATGAAACCACGACGGTTTCAACAGAAACCATCGTGGTTTCCATATAAAAAAAAGTAAAAAAATTTTTTTAAAAATATTTGAATAATATAAAAACTTATTTTTTTAAATTTTTTAATTTTTTTAAATATGAAACCACGACGGTTTCAACAGAAACCGTCGTGGTTTCCCTAGTTTAAAAAGTTTTAAAAAAAATTTAAAAATATTTAAATAATATAAAAAATTATTTTTTTATAATTTTTTATTGTTTTAAATATGAAACCACGACGGTTTCCAACAGAAACCGTGGCTAGACCGGCCGGTTCCACCACGGTTTAGCCGAACCGTCGTGGAAGCCGCCCCTCTGCCGATGGCTTCCACGACGGTTTGGCTGGACCGGCGTGAAAGCCGGACGGTTCCACCACGGTTTAGCCAAACCGTGGTGGAAACCGTGGCTAGACCAGCCGGTTCCACCACGGTTTAGCCGAACCGTCGTGGAAGCCGCCCATCTGCCAATGGCTTCAACGACGGTTTAACTAGGCCGGCATGGAAGCCGGACGGTTCCACCACGGTTTAGCCAAACCGTGGTGGAAACCGTGGCTAGAGCGGCCGGTTCCACCACGGTTTAGCTGAACCGTCGTGGAAGCCGCCCATCTGCCGATGGCTTCCACGACGGTTTAACTAGACCGGCGTGGAAACCGGACTGTTCCACCACGGTTTCGCCAAACCGTGGTGGAAATCGTGGCTAGACCGACCGGTTCCACCACGGTTTAGCCGAACGATCGTGGAAGCTCAGAAGCTCGTGTCCGGCCGTCGCGTCGACGAGTTGGTCGATTTGCGGGAGTGGGAAGCAATCCTTTAGGCACGCCTTATTCAGGTCGGTGTAATCGATGCATACACGCCACTTTCCGGAGGATTTCTTGACCAGGACGACATTGGCCAGCCAATCCGGATAGGTTACCTCCCAGATGAAGCTAGCGGCGAGCAGCTTCTACACTTCCGCGTTGATGGCCTCATACCTCTCCGGGTTGAAAGCCCTCCTCTTCTGGATCACTGGCCGGTGCCTTGGGTTGACATTCAGCTGGTGGCACATCACCGCTGGGACGATTCCCGGCATGTCCTCGTGAGACCAGGCGAAGACATCTTTGTGTTCCTGGAAAGTCTGCTCCATCTCTACTCGGGTCTCTGGGGCAAGCCAAGAGCCGAGTAGTACCGTCCGCTCCGGGTGCTCTGGGTCCAGCTGGTAAGGGATCAGGTCTTCCACCGGCTCTCTTCCTCTGGCATCCGGGGGTCCAGGTCGCTCAGGGGCTTGACCTCCCCGCTGGGGACCTCGGCCTCATCCATCATGAGAATGGCGGCTACGGTGGCATGGGTAGGGGCCTTCCGGCACACTTTGTTTACCGCCTCCATGTAGCACTTGCGGGCCCCCTCCTGGTTTCCTCGGAAGATGTCGATCCCCTCGCCGGTGGGGAACTTCATGGACAGGTGATAGGTGGAGACCACCGCCTTCAGCCCATTGAGAGTAGGCCTTCCCAGGATGACATTGTAAACGGATGGTCGGTCTACCACTATGAACTCCACCATCCTGGTTGCCTTCTCCGGGCCGTCCCCGATCGTAACTGGGAGACGGACGGTACCAGCTGCATGGATGCAGTCCCCGGCAAACCCGTACAATGGCGTCCGCACTGGTGTCAGCACGGCTCCCTCGATCCTCAGCCTGGAAAACACGTCCATGAACATTACGTCCGCAGAACTCCCATTGTCGATGAGGACACGCCGGACAACATTGTTGGCTACCCTGATCTCGCCGACCAGGGTGTCATTGTGCGGGTAGAGTAACCGATCCGCCTCGTCATCCGTGAAGGTGATCGGGATGCTGTCTTGGCGGCATATCTTCGAGATATGTACCGCCATGTTAATGTGTTCTCCGCAGGCGAATTGCCTGGCCTCGCGGGCGTAGCTTCTCCGGCTACTGGCGGTGTCTCCAGTAGGTGGCCATCCCTGATCAACAGCTCGATCTGATCTTGGAGCTGGATGCAGTATTTTGTGTCGTGGCCAACGTCCTTATGGAAGTTGCAATACTTGCTCTGGTTCCTCCGAGCACGGTCGATCTAGATGGGTGGTGGGTCCCGGAGCAACCCCTTACCAAATACCTGGTTCAGGACGTGTTCAATTGTTGTGAACAGCGGGGTGTACTGGCGGAACCTCCCCGCTGGTGTTCTTGGACAGGGGCCTTTCCCTTGTCTGGCCGGTTCTGGTCAGTGGTCCTTGGTTGTCCCCGTTCCGACCTTCTGCTAGAAGGCCGGGTTTGATCTTGGGCTTCTAGCCCTCATCCTCTGACATACTCGTCTGTCTCTGCGTGCCTCCAGGCAATTCCCCTCAGGTGCGCGAAGGTGGGCGGCCTGTCGTAAGCGAGTGTCCAGACTAGGCGGGCGTCCTTGATGCCTTCCCTGAAGGCCTGAATCAAGGTGTCGTCCATGCAGTTCTCCACCTACACGACGGCCTTGTCAAAGCGCTTCAGGTACTACTTCAGCGTCTCGTTCTCGCCCTGCTTGATGCTGAACAGGTGAGAGGCTCCCAGCTTCCTAGTCCTGGAGCCAAGGAACGCGGCCGAGAACAAGTTCCCCAGCTGCCGGAAGCTGCTGATCGAACCGGAGGGAAGCCTTCTGTACCACTGCTGAGCAGCTCCGGTCAGGGTTAGGCAGAATGACTTGCAAAGAGCGGCCTTGTTGGTGCTCTGAATCAGCATGTGCGCCTGGTAGTTTTCGAGGTGCTCGTCCACGTCAGTGGACCCGTGGTAAGAAGGCACAGTTGGCAACTTGAACCTGGAGGGGTAAGGAGATGCCATGATGGCCGGGGTGAACGGCGGGTTGGCCGACCCGGCAGGCTCCAACCCGTACTGCTGCCCCACCAGCCGGTCAAGCTGACGCTGCAAGTGATCTAACCGGCTTTGGTCACGGCTCTCCCTCTCGGCGGGCTTATCTACTGAGGTTTCCTGGCCTAAACGGCGGTAGATCACCGGTCTTCCCAAACGGTCGAAGACCGATGCGGTGTTTGCTCTGACGTTGACAGTTTCTCTGTAGTCGTCGTCAGGGTACTCTCCGGCCGGAGCCTGCTGCACAGTTGTTTCCGAGAGGGTGATTCGCGTGCGGCGGCTCCTCGAGCCCATCCTGCTCAGCTGGGCCTCCCGTTGTTGTCTCTCTGCGCTCTTCCGGTGCGAGTGACCACTCCGGTCGGCTGTGGGTGAGGGGTCCGGTGGAAATTTGCCAGTCACTCCGCCGTAGGTCACCTCCAAAATGGAAGCACCTCGGAATTAGGGGGACACAGGTGTGGTGTCTGCCGTGGGCACTCCGATGCTTAAGTCAGTAGGGAAACTGATGAGCGAAGGGAGAGGCAGAGCTTTGGCAAGGCAAGAATGACCATACCTGAGTTTGATGCTTCTTCCTCTATTTATAGGCTCTTCCCGCAGGTCCGGGTGTTCGGGGCAACCCGGCCGGGTCGGCTACCTAGAGTACTCGGAGGGCAAGTAGGCTTGCAGGGGCTATTGGTCCAATTGACCGATGCCACGTGTCCCTAGATCCCAGCACAGTGAGTGGTTGGGTTTCTCAGGCATCATCAGCAGGGAGGCTACAGTGCCTGTCAGGGTAGGTGGCTATAGGCAGTGACTTGACGTGTGGCAGGAGTAGGTGGGCCGCGTCAGCAGCCAACAGGGCGTCGATGTGACCGGTGTCAGCAGCCAACAGCCAACAGCCGCTGGTGGAGCCTGGCCTGGGGATCAAAGTCGGGGTACCCATCAGTGCCGATCAGGGTGCTCGGAGAGTCGGCGGTCCGAGTACTCGGCTGACCGCAAACGCTCTGGTCTGCTCGACGGATAACGTCCCTAGAACGCTACGGACCGAGCAGACCCACACGACTATGGTCGTGGGTGCCGTCTGACCAGCCAAGGTCCCAAACCAGGCGAACACCGGCTACAAGCAGCCGGCATGTCCACCTGAAGTGGTCGGAGATGGTCGGGTCATCAACAGTCCATCTTACTTTGGATCCTTCATCTAAGGAGAGGCAACGAGAATATTATTTGTGAATGGAAAGGCGTGAAGACTGCAGTGATGATGTCATTGACGGCCTGGCGAAGTTATTAGAGGCATATGTTATCTTGTGTAGTGCTGGCGATTCCGATGAGAGAAATGATGAACTTAGATCAAGTAACATCTCTCTCGATCCTGCTACAATCTCGAGGTCTTTCCCCACCAGTTTGACTTATGAGCAGATAAGTATAACCTCTACTCCCATGGTCTGTCAAAGACAACACTCGATGCCTACAGGTCCCACTTCTCTTGATCCTGTTACAGCCTCGAGGTCCTTCCTAACCAATCCAAACCATGAGCAGATTGGATCCTCTATCTTTAGGGACTAGCAAATGCATGACCTGACGCCTACATCGTCTACCTCCGTTGGCCCCCAGACGCATGGCCCGATGCCCCATAGCCTCGACTCCCATTTTAAAGTCATTGATGCAATATATTGACCGTCGTATAGGTGAGCACCAAACCTATATGAAATCAATACTGGCTAATCACAAGGCGGCGATTGTGCAAAAGATGGAGGCAAATAATAAGGCAATTATGCATAAAATAAAGTCAGCAATGGCCATGAATAAGGAGGCAGGTAGTGGTAGGGTGGATGTTGAGTTTGAGCAGCAGTTATCACGAGGTGTAGAAATCAGATACAGTGGAGGTGATAATTTCGAATGCCAGCAAGATCCCTCACAAGATGAACGAATAAGAGATGGCAGCGAATATGGACATGACGGGGTAGTTGGTATGGAAGCCGATGCCAATATTGTATATGTGAAAAACGACGAGGGCCGACTAGAGAGGCAGAGGAAAAGAGCGCCAGCCTTACTATCACCTTATATGGTACAGTGGCCAAAAAAGATTCAGCATTTGAGGTCTGATGCTTCAAAAAAGGACCAAGATGCTTTTAAGCCCACAAAAACACTTTAAGTGATCAAGAAATCTAGTATTATCTATACTTTGGGTTACAATATGGTTATATATGCATATGTAAAGACAATATTGGTTTTCCATTTTGATTTTTAATGAGATAATGTTAACTGTAGTTATTATGTTTATAAAAATCACATATGTATAATCAGGAACTACCAAAAATATAACAGGAATGACCGTGGAAAAGTTAAAGAACGACCGTCTGGTCTTTCCTTCCAGATTTTTTTTTTCTTTATACAACAAAATAACATGAACAACCACTAAAATAATAGGAACAACTACAAAAATTATCGGAACAAACATTCGGTCATTCCTTTTAAATCTTGACTTTAGCCTTTTTTTTTTTTTAAACCGAAAGCAAAAATTACCGTATTAGGATCTTTCTTCATGTATGATTTGTCTCAAAACCCACGGAATGACCACAAAAGATAAAGAACAATCATTAAAATTTCAAGAACAACTATTCGGTCGTTCCGTCTAATTCTTGACTTTAGCTTTTTTTTCCTTCAAGGAAAAACAAAAATTACCATATGAGAGTCTTTCTTCATGTATGATTTACGTGAAAAACCTAGGAACCACCAAAAAGAAAAAGGAATGATCACTGAGATTGCAAGAACAACCAATCTGTCGTTCCTTCTAAATATTTTTTTTTTTTTGCTCCTTTTCCATTATACATATAAAAAAAAAAGTAGACAAATTTAAAGATAATAAGCATTTTTTAGCATGGATTTATCTCGAATAACAAACGATCATATATTGTCTTGGAATCAACATCACCTTAATATCACTAGTGAGATGACTTAAGTTATATGTTCTTACACTATTTCAAAAGGCTAAGTTAAAGGTTGGACTTTTCATGAAATTATTGTTGATAGATGTTCCAAATATTAAGAATTTCAATGACCACGTACAACAGCTCAGAACGACCACAAAAAATTTCAAGAACAACCATCCGGTCGTTTCTTCTAAATCTTAACTTTAGCTTTTTTATTTAAACGAAAAGCAAAAAATACCAGATAAATGTCTTTGTTCATGTATGATTTGCCTCAAAAACCTCGAAACGACCAAAAATAAAAAGAAACGATTACTAAAATTTCAAGAATGACCAATTGGTCGTTCCTTCTAAATCCTCCTTTTTTCGACTCCTTGAATATATATGTATATATAATTTTTCAAAAAGATAAATTTAATAACAATAAAACCTCTCAAAAATAAATAAGTGCTTTTTAATATCGATTTATCTCAAATAACAAACAATCATTTAAATTGTCTCGAATTTAATATCACCCTAATATCACTAATAATATCTCACCAATGTTAATGAGTAAGTTACATATTCTTACACTATTTCAAAAGGTTAAATTAAAAGTTGGGCTTTTCATGACTTTGTTGTTGTTAACAGTCTAAAACATTAAGAATTTCAATGACACCGCACAAAATCCTCAGAACGACCATAAAAATAGAAGAACAACCACTAAAATTTCAAGAACAATCATTCAGTCGTTCCTTCTAAATATTGACTTTATTTTTTTTTCCTTAAATGAAAAGTAAAAATAACCTTATCAGGGTCCTTTGTCATGTATGATTTGCCTCAAAATATATAGAACGAACACAAAAGAGAAGGAACAACCACTAAATTTTCAAGAACAACCATTCGGTCGTTCCTTCTAAATATTGCCTTTCTTTTTTTTCCCCCCTTAAATGAAAAGCAAAAAATAACCATATACGGGTCTTTGCTCATGTATGATTTGCCTCAAAAACCCCAAAACGACCACACAAAAAATGGAACGACATTAAAAATTCAAGAACAACCACTTAGTCGTTCCTTCTAAATAGTCCCTTTTTTTGCTCTTCAAAAAAAATAATAAATAAATAAATGAAATATCAAACGTCTAACATCCTAAAAAAATAATCAAAATTAATGACTTTCTCAAATGACTAGCATTCATAAAACGAAATTAATGAAAATTTAAACTGTCAAACTAATAATTGTTATTATTAGGTGCTGCTTCTGACATCGGATGGATGTGATGATTTAGGGCATTTCTTTAAATTATACCCTTTCCGACCACATGTTGTACATATGTACTTCTTTACTGTAAATTCTCCTTAGAAAGGGAAGCAAGTTATTCTTGGCCTCCCTCTAAACATTTTTCATGTCTGGCTCTACTACCTTAATCGCTCTTATCTCTTCAGGGATATTGTGCCATTGCGATTCTGGAGGAACAGAATAAATAGTTTATGCATATGCTAACATCCAATATCTGAAGTGTATTATTCAAAACAAAGGGTAAGCTCCAGTATGTTGCAGCCGACAAAGACTTACTGCTGCTATGGCGTGGATGCACGGAATCTTATCAATATCCAAAACCCTACACGTGCAACTGCTTGTCCTTAAATTGATACATGCATTGAAATCACCACCCATCACAATGTGTTCATTCTCATTCAGTTGGTATGGCGTCAATGAACCAGTTTCTTCAAATCTTCCTCTGAGTATTGCTTCTTTCTTCAGTGTAATTGGTACGGTCACTAAAACTGATTCTCGATGCCAAATGAAGAATCATTGTCCTAATGTGAAGAGGACAAAATCGATTATTGCAGTTATGAGATACTCTCTTGCCTTCAGCATCATGTTATTCAAAGTCTTGACTATGTTAGTGGTCATAACTTCATACATGTTGCCTTTAAAGTGTAACGACCCACCTTACGTAGGCCGTTACCATACTTTACTTACATAATAACTTAATATGCGGAATAAGGACTAATTTTTTTTTTAAAATATACAACTTGTATTTGAAATCTATCTCATTACATACTTACATATATATATACACACATATACTTACTTACTTCAGTACTGAAGCATTAAACTTAAATACAACATATTTCATGAATAACAATATAATATAACAAAATGCGTAGCGGTTTCCATCCCATAGTTTCACAGTTAGTCCTGCCATGCTCCACCGTCTTGCATCACATATTGCTATTAGATTACTTACCTACAGCATAAATGTAAGTTATGAGCTTTCGCTCAGCAAGTACAACTATTATCCTGCAAAACATTTCATAATAAAACAATGCATGAACCACTTATTCTTTCACTATGCTTCCTTAGATTAGCATACTTTTTGGGCCCTTACATAACATAAGTGTTCGTACCGTGGTGCGCAGCCATGGAGTGGTTGGGGCGGCCAGCCCTGTCCAACTCAAACCATGGACCAAACCCGTCCTAGTGTAGGTCGGTACAACACAAGGCAACTTGCTTGCCAACATTCTTGAAAACGTTTCTTACTTGAAAATAGTTTCTTACTTAAAACTTAATCTTATTCTTGCCATGTGAATTATCATTAGTGAGCATGCTTCATGATGCCACAATAATAAAGCATAAATTATATGTACCTCAACAAATATGCATGAACTTGAAAACATACAAACAGTGAAAAAAACATTTTTCGTCTATGCTGTAGGCGGAGTTGTAGTTACAGGATATGCTAAGTCCTGAGTTCTGTGTTCCGCCAAATCACATTAACAGGTTACCTTCCTGTTTGCAGGAAAAAAGTCGTAAGATAAGAATCATCCTATCTTGCTATGAATCATATCATTTAATGTTAGTATCCAAACCAACATCCATAAATAACCCTAGTTACAAGCTTATGTTACATTGGTATCCCATTTGGTTACTATAAGTAACCTTGAATCCAAAACCCAACATATAACATTTATTTCTAAATAACTTGGTCCAATAAATTTGGTTGTTAGTGCATGTGCAGGAATTGCCTATTTATGCACTGTTTTGAAATTCCCGTACAGGAATTTTCTGTACCCTGCACGGTTTTGGGAATCCAGTTTTTCTTTAAAAATCCTTTTTGAATTTGGCAAAGTTTCCTTCATAAAAGTTGTAGATTTCATCGAAATCTATAACTTTTGTTTTTGTTCAAAACCATGAATCTGTCTTTAACTTGCTTGTTGCTTCCTTTGAAAATTTTTAACCATAATCACTAACTATATAGATCGGTCTCGGATTTTGATAAAAACGGAGGCATTTGGAGTCTTATTTTTAAAAACGGTCCACGTGACCCCCTAGGATTTTCCATTTCCTACAACTTTACAGTTTTGACTCTTTCCAAATTCGGCCTCTAAGGGCTTCAACATCCTGTTTCCAGATTGCTGCCAAGTTTTAATCCGAAACTGATAGTTTCTATTTTGACTAGTTATTACGTAAAATTACGCGCACACTACCTCGAACGGTTAAAACCGTGAGCCTACGACAAGTATGCAACGCGTTACATAATGTTTTCATTATCATGTAATCATTTCTTATTCGTACAATTTTCATGTAAACCCAAATGGTAATCTACACCAAATAAGGGTTTTTAGGGTTTTCTTGAACCCTATATGCAACTTATATCACCTTTTCCATATTCATTCATACAATATCATCTTTGAGTATGTGAGGACATATAACAAACATATAGTAGGCATTCACATAACCACATAATCACTATCACAAATTAACATAAACATGCATCAAACCATAATTAGAGACCACCAAACCCTAATCAAGCACATTCAAGCACTAACCATTACCCCTATTGCATGAAACTAAAAAGTGAGCTTATGCTCTTACATTCCCAACATGGAAATACACTTAAATCTTGAATCAAACTAAATTGAAGAACTAGAGGGTGGAAAGGATTACCTCAAGATCCAAGAGAGTGGATCTATCCTTAGGTTGAGAAATTTTCTTCTCACTCCACCAACACCAAATCCGACCTCACTCTCTCACTTTCTTTTTTTTTTTTCTTTTGGCTCGGCTCCTAGGGGAAGAGAAACTAGAGAATAAGCTGAAAATTTTGGGTTTCACTAAATGTCCCAAAGAGCACCCACCTCACCTATTTATAGGTGAAAAATAATTTCATTTCTAGGATTATTTTTATTTCCACAATTGCAAATTGGTCCTCAAGAGCACAATATTTGCTCATAGACCCAGTGAGGTGGCCGGCCATATAGGGCCATGTGGAGGCTTGAGCTTAAACAAAACTTTTCAAGCTTATCTCCAACTTATTCATTTTTCTTAAAATTACACATTGACCCCTAAAGACAAAAATATTTACACTTTAGTCCCTGTGAGGTGGCCGGCTAAAGTGGAGGCACTTGGTTTCAATTCTTGCTTAGTCATCCATTTTAATATTTTCTTAATTTTCTAAAAACTGATAATTATTTACTTTTCTTAAAATTACATATTGGCCCCTAAAGATAAAATATTTGCATTTTGGTCCCTTGAGGTGGCCGGCTATGGTGGACCCACTTGGCTTCCAATTCATACATAATTATCCACTTAATTCCCAAAATCCTTAATATGCAGTCCATCTTCATACTATTGCAGATATTACAAACACTGTTTTCAACTAATAACAGTATAATTGTACTGGACTACAGTCCAAAATTTATCAGTGCTTAACTGAACTGCGCATAGATTTCTCCTATGACCTAAAGCTACTTAGCCCTTATTGTCCTCAATATTGTGCTTGATTTTCTACAGTGATCTCATACCTTATTCTTGCTTATTTATCCGTAATGATGGTTTTTTGCAGTATAATTTCCATACTGTTTATTATACTTGTATCGTCTTAATCATACCTTAGGTCATTCTAGTCAAATGTTGACCGACATAGGATCATAAACCCTAATTTTTGCCTCTTTCAACAAAAGGCCTCATACTTGTATAAATAAACTATTATCGAGTCCTATAATATTACAAGAACTCAATAATGCTCTGATAAATCAAATCAAGCATTTGACATAAACATACATATTACAAACTTTGATTCCTTAAAAAGGAAATCATAAACTTGTAAAAATATTGGTTATTACATAAAGTGAGCTCTTAACCACTTATCAAACTTGGCATCCTTCTCAAGATATTGGGCCACCTTTAGATATTTTGACTCATGTCACTGAAATGTTTCTCAAACTCCTTCAAGCGGTATGCTTCAGCAGCATCCTTGAATACTCCAAGAGAAGCAGCACTCTTGAAATGGTTCTTAATATTCATTATAACATGATAATAACATGCCTCATGCTGCGCCATAGGATAAACGTGACTCACCGTATAACCAATGCTCTGGTTTTTATTAGAAATAAAATATAGCTCTAGGCTATCAAGTATTACCTCCTTTAACTTTTCAAAGAACCAAGTCCATGAATCATTATTCTCAATGTCACCCAAACCTCACGCAATGGGACAATTGTGATACTCACTATCTTGTGTGGTAGCAACCATCAACACCCCCTTATATTTAGTTTTGATCCAAGTGCCATCTATACCAATAACTTTTCTCATGTTCTTAAAACTCTATATAGCTGCTCCTAAAGCCATTAAAAAAAAAAACTTGAACTTATTCTCCAAATCAACTTCAATGTGCATAACTGTACCCTTATTAACTTGTTTGAACATGTAACAATACGAGGGGACCATGGTGAAACCGTGTTGTGGCGTCCCTCTGATCAAATTTTGAGCAAATTGCCTTCCATTCCATGCCTCCCAATAACTTACTTGAACCTTCAGTTCCCGACTCATGAATCCCATGAGAACTTTTGGATTGGATGGTTGCTTACAATCATTGAAGTGTCCCTTCATGCGAGCTCCAATTACATGATTGGATGCTTGTCTATGATTGATCGATCGATTCATCAACGAGAAATTGTAGATACCATTATATTGTCGAATGATAAAAAAATTCGAACCTGGCATTTTTGTAGCTCACACCCAACACAAGCAATTTGGTTCATCTACACATACAACTTCTTTCAATGACTTGGTTTGACTTCTTGACCTTCATTTCAAACTTTCCGTTAATGGCGACGAGGTTTAACTTCGTATTCAATTTTTCCTTGCTATCAAAGTGTTTACCCACCATTAAATCCGAACCATCACTTCTCCCGCTATCAGAACTTATCAGTAGAATAAATCTTGCCTCTTTAGATTCAGAATGTCAACAACGGCTACCATAAACTCTCTCATGTAGATCATCACCTCCCTTAGGTACACCATCCTCTTCTTCGGGTACACCATCACATCCTTTACGCACCTCATCACCTCCTTTGAGTACATCATCACCTGTTTATCTACACTATCATCTTCATTAGGTACTTGCTCATGCACTATCTCTTCTAGTGTTGGATTAGAACCAGTGATTGGAGTTGGATTGAGGCCAGTGATCCTTTCATTGATTGGTGTACTAGTTGTACAAATCTACAACAGATACTCATAAATATCAAGTAATTCAATTGGAACAAACCTTGCAATAAATGATATTTTTTTCATTGATCTAACACCCAAAATAGTCGTCATAGAAGTCTAATGCATCACTGCCATCATTATTCAAATCATCATCACCACGAACATATATTGCTTTTCCCTTATCATATTTTTCTTTGATCATAACATGTAGAGTCATTCCTTGTTTTTCTTTGTACAAAAATATAAGATCTATAATATCTGAATTGTTGGAAATAAGAGTTGGCCGATGTAGTAGTGTCACCAAATATGTCACCAACTGGTTTATGTATTATCTTAATTGCATACTCACTTCGGTCAATACTTGTTTTGTCATAGATTGTCTCTTCTAATTCCAAAAATTTGATAGTCCTATCAACCACAAATCCCTTGCTCATACCTACTCCGAACCACCTCCAAAGGCCGCCATCCACATTTTCCCGCTTTCCATTATACTCCACGAGAAAGTAGATCTGACTCATACCTATCATGGATTTTGAGATTATCACTTGACAAACAATATAAAGAATACAACTACAAATTTTACATCAATCAATACAAAAAAATAAATAAATAAATAAAACAAGAATCATGTAGGAACGTTCGTTATTATTCCACACTGTAAATATAAAAAATTGCAAGAATTGTTAGAACGACCAGGAACAACCATCATTTTTCCACACGGTCGTTCAGAACAAATGACGGTCGTTCCATCTTAGTCATCTTTAACTGTCACGACCTAACCTACGTAGGGCCATGACTTCGTACTTACTTAATTTAAATACTTAACTTTGCAACGACCCGATTTCGTGGAGCCGTTACCTTATCAAACATACTTTATCCTAAAACTTACTTTTGCTTTATGTAAAAATACGGAAATGTTTTTTTTTTTCCTTTATTCTTTCAATTTAAAACTTAAGTTATACTCATACTTATTTATATGTACTCACTCGAGTACCGAGCTTTAAAACAACATCTTAACAAATCATACTAGTTATCATATACTAGTACTATCGACTTATCATAACATAATACAAACACATTTTACATAACATATTTCCAAAACCCGTGGCGGTGTCCAACCCAAATTTCACAGTCTGTAGTGCCATCTCTCTACAGTCTTACATCAAGTATTGTCGGTAGGTTGCTTACGTACAGCATGAACGTAAGTTATGAGCTTATGCTCAGTAAGTACAACTTTCTATTCCGCAAAATATTTTTAGAAAAAAGAATGCATGAACCGATTATGTTCTCTTATGAATCAATTATGCTTTCTTATGTTAATTTGGTTTTGGGGCCCCTACATATCATGTGTGCATGTACCGTGGCGCATAGTCATAGAGTGATTGTGGCGGCCA
This sequence comes from Ficus hirta, assembly GCA_038430175.1. NCBI lineage: Eukaryota > Viridiplantae > Streptophyta > Magnoliopsida > Rosales > Moraceae > Ficus > Ficus hirta. The sequence goes on along the minus strand of CM076585.1, from coordinate 15,745,108 downwards.
GTCTAATCCAACTCAAACCATGAACCAAACCGTTTAACATGGAGTGGTTGGGGCAGCCAATCCAATTCAACTCAAACCATGGACCAAACCGTTTAAACCCGCACTCGTGCCAAGTCAGTACGATACAAGAAAACTGTCTTGTCTTATCTTATTACATGAAAACTTGTTCTTGATTGATCATATTTGAAAACTTGAATCTTAACTGTTTCTTAGTTGAAAACTTAATTTTGTTCTTATCATATGATTTATTATTAGTGAACATGCTTTCATGATGTCACAATAATAAAACATAGAACATAAAACATAAGACATAAAACATATATACATCATGTAAATCAATGCATGAATTTTTGAAAAACATGCGATGTAATAAAAACATTTTGCCCATGCTGTACGCGGAGTTATACTTACAAATCATCCTACGCTCTTAGTCTATCGTTCCAATCAAGGCACGACAACAGGTCATATTCCTGTTTCAAACAGGATATAAGATAAGAGCCGTTCTATCTTACTATAAACCATAACATACTAGATCGGTATCCAATCCGATTACCTTTGGTAATCATGGATACAAATCCTATCATAGTAAACTGGTATCCTATCCGATTACCATTGATACCTTAACATAGTAAACCGGTATTCTATCCGGTTACCAATGGCAATCATGGATACAGGCCCTAACATAACAAATCGGTATCCCATCCAATTATCATTGGTCATACACTTGTTACCATATTTCTTAACAAATCTTAACATACACATCGATTAATTAGTCGGTCTCCAACCCGACTACCATTCATCATAAAACTGTTACCATTTAAGAAATCTTGGGCCTTCTCTTATTTTCTAAAAAAATACCTTGTTTTCATAATTTCAAGTATTATCTTGATTTAATACTTCAAATTACCTTTTAAACCCACTTTTAAAATCCTTTTAAAACTATTTTCTTTGTAAAACCGTGATTTCTTTTTAATCGGACTTATAAAATCATAAAACTTTAAAAACTGCTTTTGAAAACAGCCTTGTAGTTTGACTGAAGGTGCACGTGCAGGAATTTTCTGTACCGTGCACAGTTTTAACAATCCTGTGTAGGAATTTTCTGTACCCTACATAATTTTAAAAATCTAGTTTTATCTTTAAATTGGTTTAGAATTTGAAAATATTTTCTTCATGAAAGTTGTAGATCTCATCGAAACCTACAACTTTTGTTTTTTGTCAAAAACCTGAATCTGCATTTAACTTGCTCGTTTCTCCTTTTGAAAAATTTTGGCCGTGTACACTGTCTGTACAGACTTGTCTCGGATTTTGATAAAAACAGAGGCCTTTGGTGCCTTATTTTCAAAAACCGTCAATGTTGTCCCATAGAATTTTCAATTGTCTACAACTTTTCCAGTTTTGACTTTTTCCAAATTCAGCCTCTAAGGGCCTCAAAATTACATTTCCATATCACAGTCCCATTTGATCCCTATATGTGCAGGAAATTTCCTGTATCATGCACAGTTTGGAAAATCCTGTGCAGGAATTTCCTGTACCCTATACAGTTTTAAAAATTCTATTTTATCTTTAAATCAGTTTAAAATTTCGGAAAACTTTCTTCACAGAAGTTGTAGATCTTATCGAAACCTACAACTTTTGTTTTCATTCAAAACTTAAATCTGCCTTTAACTTACTCGTTTTTCCTTTTGAAAATTCTGGCCATGTACACTGTCTGTACAGGCTAGTCTCGGATTTTAATAAAAAAAAAGAGGCCTTTGGGGTCTTACTTTTAAAAACCATCCATACTACCCCCTAGAATTTTCAATTTTTTGCAACTTTACAGTTATAACTTTTTTCAAATTCGGCCTCTAAGGGCCTCAAAATTAAGTTTCCAGAAAACAGTCCAGTTAAATCCAAAAATTGGCAGTTTTCAATTTTTGTTGATTGTTTTGCTTAAAAATCCATGCACCCTACCTCAAACGGGCAAAGCCGTGAGCCTATGTCAACATGCAGTGCATCGGATTCGTATTTAATATTCAATCATACACTTGTTCATCTTCTTGAAAAACACAATATTTGCTAACTTTCTAAACTTACCAAATTGTTTTTAGGTTAATTCCTTAACCTACATATACATCATCATCATTCTCTTCATCATTCATCATCATACATAACTCATCCATATTCAAACATATGAAGACATATTCACAAACACTTGGTAGGCAACCATAACCATAAACTCATTCTAGAGCATATAACCATATTAATGCTTAGGGTTATCAACCAAATCACCTAAGCATAGATCTAGGCCATACCAATCACATAAAACCATAACATAGCGCAACATAAAAATTATGAGCTTATGCTCTTACAACTCAAAGCTTGAAATACACATAAACCCTTAACCAAAACTTAATGAAATTCTTAATAAGAGGGTTAAGAGTAATACCTCTAGAACTTGGATAGGTTGTTTTAGACCTTGGTTGAAAGAAATTTTGTTCAACCTCCCTCACCACACAACCGGCCCTTGCTCTCTCTTTCTCTTTCTCTCTTCTTTTTTTTTTTTTTTTTCTAAGGCTAGAGAGGAAAGTTAGAAGTGAACTAGAAAATGAGAGGCTAACTAAAGTCCTCCAATTCTCACAACCCACCTCTATTTATAGGTGAAAATTTCTAAATTTTTCACAATTATTTTTATTTCTAATATTCTCCTTGAATTTACATATTTGGCCTTAAAAACAAAATTTTTCCTTCCATGTCCCTCCAAGTGGCCGGCCATGCTTGTGTTAGAGCCAAAAAAAATCTTTTCAAACCTATCTCTTATTACTTCCTTATTCCCCAAGGCCACCTAATGTAACCGGTCAATATAACCGGCCATTTTGCCTAGTTAGAGGCTTTGGTTAGGAAAAATCCATAAATTCCATAAATCAAAAATTATGTATTTATCTACAATTACTTGGCCTCCAAGTAAGGCCATGTTTGGCATTTCTCCTGATACGCAGTCTAATTTCTTAATAATCCAGATAATACCAATATTGTTTTAACTATCAACAGTATAATATTGCTGGGCTACAGTCCAGAATTCATCTACATTTAACTGGACCGCATATAAGATTTTCTTAGGACTTGAAGCTACTTAGTCCTTATTGCTCCAAATGTTATTCCTGATTTTTCTAAAATGATCCCAATCTTTATTCTTACTTCTTCATTCGTAATGACGGTTGACCATAGTATAATTTCAATACTGCTTATTATACTGCAGTACCGTCTTAGTCGTGTCATAATTTATCTCGATTATTTATTGGCCCGAACAAAAATCATAATTCATGGTTCGGTCTTTTTCATCATAAAACCTTATCCTTAACTTAATAAATTATCCTTGAGTCTCATAATACTTATAAGAACTCAAACATACTCTGATAATCAAATCAGATCATGAGCTTCATGTTGACATGCATGATTCAGTATTAGATTTTCCTTGTATCTAAGGAGATCACAAGTTCATCAAAATTTTGGGTTGTTACAGATGATAGTACTGGAAGCTGTCAAGAAATTTGAACAGCTAGCCCGCCTATGCCCAGAACTTGTACCGAACGGAACAGAGAAAGTAAGAAGAATGATGAAGATGTTTCGAACGGACATTGCCAAGCAAGTTAGTGATGGAAGTAGCCCTCCAACCCTTGTAGCTGATTGTATAAGTCGAGCTATAAGAGTCGAGTACTGGATTAACTAGGATAAGGAGGCGAGGGCTCAGATCTTTAAAGCCAAGAAAGAAGAAAAAACCGTGGTGAAGCAGTCACAGCTTAAGCAGGACCAGGAATTTTACTTGAGGGGCCAGACCAGTAATTCTGCCCAGAATTCCAAACACTTCGGGAAGAACAAAAGGAAAGGGAGTGTTACTAGCCAGGGTCAACAGAGGAATTACCCTCAAAAGAAGAGCAACCGAGGAAATGGGGGTAATAACAATAACTATCCTGTATGCACCTAATGTGAAAAGAAGCATCTTGGAGTGTGTAGATTGGGGACAAACGCCTGCTATCTTTGCGGGAAGGAAGGCCACTATGCAAGGAATTGTACTTTAAACAGCCAGAATCAAAACCCCCAGTACCCGGATAGGAATTCAAGCAGTTAGCTGCATGCGGTGCATGCAAAGATCGAAGGCCCATCGATCGCATAGGGAAGACTAGAGGCTCCTGAACCACAAGGCAGGATATACGCCTACACAAAAGGAGGCGTTGAAGCTGGGACTTCTTACGTGGTAACAAGTCAGATTTCTATCGCCACATATGATGCAATCGCCCTGCTTGATTCTGGTATCACTCATTTGTTTGTATCGATAGAGTTTGCCCAAAAATTAGGAAGAGAAGTTGTTAACCTAAAACAACCCTTCAGAACCTCCCATGCATAACTTTCATATTCCTTCTAAGGCATAAAATCATATTCATGCTTAAACTTAGCAATTCTAAACTTAGATCTTGCATAAACTAATCACATCACAACTATAATAGGAAAAAAAAAGAGACATGAGCTTATGCTCTTACAACCCAAGCTTAAAATACACTTAAATTTTCTTGAATCAAACTTAATGAAATTCTTAAGAAAAGGGTTAAGGGTAATACCTGTAAAGCTTGGAGAATTTGATTCTAAACCCTTGTTAAAAGAAATTTTGCTCTCCCTTTTCACCTCACAAGAACCGGCCACTTACTAGTTTCACTCTCTCTCTCTCTCTCTTCTTTTTCTTTTTTTTTTTTTTTTTTTAGAGCTAGAAGGGAAAAGTTGAAAGTGAACTACAATTTTTTAACGCTAACTAAGGGTCCACACACCACCTCACCACCCCTATATATAGGTGAAAAAAACCAAATTTCTAGAATTATTTTTATTTCAAAAATTCCCTTGAATTTACATATGTGACCTTAAAAACAAATATTTTATCTTTCACACCCCTTAGCTGGCCGGCCATGTGGAGCCATTTTAGCTCCTAATTTGAATCATAATTATCCACTTAATTAAAATTCCCAAAATTTCTTAATTATCTATAATGAGGTGTCCACCAAATAGGGCCATGTTTGGCACCTCTCCTAATATGCAGTCCATTTTCTTAATAATCCAGACAATGCTATTACTGTTTTAATTATTAACAGTAAGATATGCTGGACTGCAATCCAGAATTTATCTACACTTAACTGGACTGCGTATAGGTTTTTCTTAGGACTTGAAGCTACTTAGCCCTTATTGCTCCAAATATTAAACCTGATTTTTCTAAAGTGGTCCCGTGCCTTATTCTTACTTCTTCATCCATAATGACGGTCTATTGCAGTATAATTTCTATACTGCTTATTATACTGCAGTATCATCTTAATCATATCCTAAATCATCCTGGTCAAACGTTGACCGGAATAAAATCATAAATCATTACTCTGTCTTTTTCATCAAAAGGTCTTATACTTGACTAAGTAAACTGTTATTGAGTCTTATAATGTTATGAGAACCCACATATATTCTGATAAATCAGATTATGTATTTTACATAAACATACATAGTACAACTTCGATTCCTTAAAAAGGAAATCGTGAATCTGTAAAAAGGTTGGCTATTACAATCTACCCCATGTAAAAATTTTCGTCCCCAAAAATTAAAATAAGTTGGGATAGCTTTCTCTCATATCCTCTTCTAGTTCCCAAGTTGCTTCTTCTATATTGTGATTTCGCCATAACACTTTAACCATATGAATTGTTTTGTTCCTTAAGTCCTTTTCTTCCCGATCCAGAATCCGGACTGGCTTTTCTTCCTACGTCAAATCAGTTTGAACTTCAATTGGTTCTTGTCCTGGAATATGGGAAGGATCAGATACATACTTTTTTAGCATTGAGACGTGAAAAACGTAATGCACAGAAGCTAATTCTGACGGCAAGGCAAGCTTGTAGGCTACTTTTCCAATCCTTTCACGGATTTCAAATGGTCCTGTATATCTTGGACTAAGCTTTTCCTTCTTACCAAACCTCATTATTCCCTTCATAGGAGCAATCTTAATGAAAACAGAATCTCCAACTTGAAATTCCAAGGGTCTTCGACGTTTATCGGCATAACTCTTCTGTTGACTAAAAGCTATATTGAGCCTCTGTTTGATCATCTTGATATCTTCTGAAGTGTTTCTGATGAAATCCGTAGTTTGATGCTGCTTCTGTCCAACTTCTTGCCAATGAATGGGAGATCGACATTTCCTTCCATATAATGCTTCAAATGGAGCCATACCGATTGAGGCGTGATAACTGCTGTTGTAAGAAAATTCGATCAAAGGTAGCTTTTGATCCCAATTTCCCTTGAAATCCAAAACATATGACCTCAGCATATCTTCCAGTGTTTGAATAGTTTGTTCCGATTGTCCATCAGTTTTGGGGTGAAAAGCTGTACTGAACTTCAATTTTGACCCCATAGCAGTGTGAATAGTCATCCAATATAGAGAGGTAAAATGCCCATCACGATCTGAAATGATAGATTTTGATACTCCATGCAGCCTAACAATCTGAGATACGTAAATTTCAGCAAGTCTTTCTATTCAAAAGGTATCCTTAATAGCAATAAAGTTGGCTAATTTGGTTAATCTATCAACAATAACCCATATCATGTCGTTCTCACATGGGTCCTGGGTAATCCAACTACAAAATCTATAGTAGTTTGTTCCCATTTCTATTCTGGGAGCTCGATTTTCTGAAGATCTCCGCCAGATTGCCGGTGTTCAGCCTTAACTTTCTGACATGTTAGGCATTTTGGCACAAAATCAGCAATCTCATTTTTCATGTTTGGCCACCAATAGTTTTCTCTGAGGTCCTTATACATCTTGGAAGTTCCGGGGTGTACCGAGTATGGCATCTCATGTACTTCTAATAAGATCTGTTTCTTAAGAAACTCAAAATTAGGAACATAAATCCTTCCCTTGAAATAGATTATCCCATCCGTAGAGGCCTTGAATTCATTATTCTTTTCTCCAAGGAAAAGTTGTGCCTTGAACAAAAAGGGGTCCTTCCCTTGATGGAGCTTAATAGATTCTAGGAGATTAGATTGGAGAGTTAGAACAGATAATCTCCCAGTTATCATCTCCATATTGAAATCAGCAATTTCCTTTTGAAGCGGCTTTGGCAAATTCTAAGAGACATCAACATACCTGATGATTTCCTGCTTAGAGCATCCGCTACTCTGTTTGCTTTTCCAGGGTGGTAAAGAATTTCACTGTCATAATCTTTCATAAGTTCCAGCCATCTACGCTGTCTCATATTGAGCTCCTTTTGGGTAAAGATGTATTTGAGACTTTGATGATCTGTACAGATTTCACATTTATTCTCGTACAAATAGTGTATCCAGATCTTTAATGCGAAAACCACCGTTGCGAGCTCTAGATCATGTGTCGGATAGATCCATTCATGATCTTTCAACTGTCGTGAGGCATAGGCGACCACCTTCCCTTTTTGCATTAGGACAGCCCCTAGTCCGGTTTTAGAAGCATCACTGTAAATTACGAAATTCCCTGCGTGCACGTCAGGAATTATTAACACTGGCGCGCTAGTAAGCCTCCTCTTAAGCTCTTGAAAGTTTTCTTCACACTTCTGCGTCCACTCAAATTTCTTCCCTTTTCGAGTAAGAGCTGTAAGTGGTGCAGCTATCTTGAAAAATCCTTCAACGAAGCGTCGATAGTATCCGACTAAACCAAGAAAGCTCCGTATCTCTGTAACATTTTTCGGTACTGGTCACTTACTGACCGGCTCCACTTTAGCAGGATTGACAGAAATTCCTTCCTTTAAAACCACGTGGCCTAGGAAATGAACTTTTTCTAGCCAAAATTCACACTTTGTGAACTTGGCATAGAGTTGATTCCATCTTACCGTCTCATAAACCATCCTGAGGTGCTGCTCGTGTTCCTCCATGGACCTTGAGAAGATTAGAATATCGTCAATGAAGACGATAACAAACTTATCTAAGTACTCTTTGAATACCCGGTTCATAAGATCCATAAAAGCAGCTGGTGCATTGGTTAATCTAAACGGCATGATGAGAAACTCATAATACCCATAACGTGTTCGAAAAGCCGTCTTAGGAATATCCGCCTCCTTAATTCTTAGTTGATGGTATCCCGATCGCAAGTCAACCTTCTAGAATACCACTACTCCCCTAAGTTGATCAAAAAGATCATCAATTCTAGGGAGAGGATACTTGTTCTTAATCGTAATCTTATTCATCTCACGATAGTCGATGCATATCCGCAACGATCCATCTTTCTTTTTGACGAATAGAACAGGTGCTCCCCATGGTGAATGGCTTTGTCGAATGAATCCTTTATCCAATAGTTCTTGCAACTGCACTTGAAGTTCCCTAAGTTCGGCCGGTGCCATACGATAAGGTGCTTTTGATATTGGTACAGATCCAGGCAATAATTCTATCTCAAAAGAAATTTCCCGCTATGGAAGAAGTCCTGGTAGGTCTTTCGGAAAGACATCCACATATTCCTTTATAATTGGGACATCTTCCGGCTTTAACTCCATCTCTTGTTCTTTGTCCACCATGTTAGCTAAATATCCTTTGCATCCGTTAGCCAACATTTTCCATGCCTTCATTGCCGATACTAACCTTGTTGATGAGCTCCGGGACTGACCATAGAAGTTGAATTCCTCTTTGCCAAAAGGACTAAACATAACATAATGCTTTCGACAATCAATCTTAACGTTGTACTTACCTAAGAAGTCCATTCCTAGGATAACATCGTAATCTTGAAGCGTAATCGCAATGAGATCTACATATAGCTCTCTACCACAAATGACTACTGGAACATTTTGCATCCAATAGTCAGACAACAGAATTTTTCCGTTGTGAAAATACCTTCACATACTTAAGTAAAGAAATTTTATGAATGATGATGATGATGATGATGATGGTGATGATGTTTGTAAATGATAGATGTATGAAGGTTAAGAAACTAACCTAAAAACACCATTTGGTAAGCTAGGTAAGGTTATCTATTTAATGTTTTTCAAGTAAAGAAGATAAGTGTATGATTGAATGTTAAGAACAAACCCGATGCATTGCATGTTGATGTAGGCTTACGGTTGTGACCGTTTGAGGTAGTGTGTGCGAAATTTCCAACAAAAACCAACAAACACAAACTGTCGGTTTTTAAAAAATTAATGGGACAGTTTTCTGGAACTAAATTTTAAGCCCCTTAGAAGCTGAATTTAAAAAAAGTTATAACTGTAAAGTTGTAGAAAATTGAAAACGCTAGGGGGTAATGTAGACAATTATTGAAAAACAGGCTCTAAAGGCTTCAGTTTTTATGAATTCTCAAACCTAGCTGGCCTAGACACTTTGCACGGCTAGGATGTTTCAAAAAGGAAAACGGATAGGATAAAGGTAGAATTAAGTTTTGAGTAAAGAACAAAAGTTTTAGGATTCATTGAGGTCTACAACTTTAATGAAAAAGACTTTTTCAAATTCAAAATCAATTTCAAGATAAAACTGGATTGCTTTCAAAACAGTGCATGGTACAGGAAATTCCTGCACATGCACTGACAACTAAATTTACGGGACTGTTTTCAAAAGCAGTTTTTAGAATTTTACAACTTTACTATATTTGTTCAAAAGGAACTACGGTTTTACAAAAATGGTTTTAAAAAGATTGAAATTTTACAAATGATTTTAAAAGATAATATCAACTAATAAAACAAGGTGTTGTGAGAAGAAGGAAAACATGAATAAAATGGGCCAAGTTATTTGAAAATATGGTAACAATGTTATGACGGATAGTAATCAGATGAAATACCAAAATTAATATATTGAGCTTTGTATCCATGGTTACCCATAGTAACCAATTGAGATACCAATTTAATATGTTGGGCTTTGTATCCATGGTTACTTATAGTAACCAAATGGGATACCACTTTAACATGTTGGGCTTGTATCTATGGTTACATATGGTTGTTGGATAGGATACCAACATTGTATGTTATGGTTTATAGTAAGATAGAATGATTATTATCTTATGCCCTATTTGGAAATAGGAGTGTAACCTGTTGTCGTGTCTCGTTAGAACGACAAACCAAGAATCTTGGACAACCTGTAAGTACAACTCCACCTACAGCATAGGCAAACTGTTTTATCGCTTTACATGTTTTTTAAAGCTCATGCATTTATGTCTGTGATGCATATGTTGTATGTTATATGATTATGGCATCATGAAAGCATGCTCACTAATAATAAATCACATGGTAAGAATGTGATCGAGTTTCAAGTATGAAACTGTTTTCAAAATATTGTTTCAAGTAAGAAACTGTTTTCAGGTCTGAAATTGTTTTTAAGAAACTGCTTTCAAGTATGATGATAAGAAAGTTTTCTCGTATTGTACTGACCTGCCACGAGGGCCGGTTTGGTCCATGGTTTGAGTTGGATTGGACTGGCCGTCCCAACCACTCCATGGCTACGCGCCATGGTACGTACACTCATGTTAAGCAAGGGGCCCACAAATTTATACTAACGAAGAAAGCTTAATAAAGAACCATAATCAGATCATGCATATGTTTATTAAGATTGTTTTGCATAATGATAGTTATACTTATTGAGCGAAAACTCATAACTTATGTTTATGCTGTAGGTAAGCAACCTATTATCAATACTTGATACAAGACGGTGGGGCTTGGCATGACTAGCTGTGAAACTTCGGGTTGGATAACGCTACGCATTTTGAAATAAAATGTTTGTATTTGTTACTTAGTACACTCTGCAATGCGTTAAAATAAGTTTGAAACTCTAATACTCAATTGAATATGTATATGTAAATATATATATATATATATATATAAAAGTACATGGTTGAGTTAGGTTTTAAGTTAAAAAAAAAAACTTTATGTATTTCCACAATGTCAAGTAAGTTAAGTAATTAATTAAAATAAGTATGGTAACGGCCTACGCAAGGCAGGTCGTTATATATAATCCTCTAAAACTATCTTACTAACCATATCTAGCCATTTACTAACCTTACAAAGTGCTTTTTCAAAAATCTGATTTCTCCTCGTTTTTTTCTTCTTCAAATCCCTTGATCGTAGAATATTGAGAGTTCAATTACTGTTGATGTCAATTTTTGGGTGTGCTATTGTTACCCGAATGGAGTGACTATTGAAAGATTTAGGGTGGTTCTTGACGTTTCTCTCTCACATGAACGCCTCCCTCTTTTGCGGAACTGCTCAAGAGAGTTTACTCAAAATATTTGAATTTTTTTTTGAATTTTTTTAACTTTATATTATTAAATCTAGAGTCAATTAATATATTTACTTTTTATATTATTTTAAAAGAAGAAAGTCATTTTGTTGATTAAATTTTTTTTTCAATCATTTTGCAAATAAAACAAAGTGAAAAGGCCATTTTGCCAACTTACTCCTAAAAACAATGTCAAAAATGTCAAGATCAGGTTTTGAAATAGTGGCATTTGTGACATCCCCCATCTTTGTACACCCACTATTTTTTTCTTTTTTTTTTTGTTTACTTTTATATTTTTGAAGTTTTATAACTATTGTCCTTTCCAGTTTTAAAAAAAAAAACTGTCCTGCATGTTAATTAAAGAGAAAAAAATACATATATATATATATATAAACAAAACAGAAAATGTTTGAATGACGTCTGCAAAAAGAATTCTAGAAAAAAGATAAAATTTTACCTATCATGCTATATTTGTGCATATACAAGTGTTCTATTTTCCTTTAAAAGAAAGTGTTCTATTTAATTATATTATGTATATCTGCATGAGTCTAGTATATATAAACTACCTTTAAAAAAATAAATGCACATGATAAAAGCAAGCACAGTTTTATAAATAAAAAAAATAGTAAATACAAATGAAATTTCATTTAATAAAAAAGGATTACAGAAACATATATTCCCTGGTTTTTCTAAGATAGTTATTAAGATGAAGTTTTTGAAAATAAAAAGAATTAATTTTGATTTGAACTTACATATATTGGCGTGTGGCTAAGAAAGGAATACATTGTTGAGCTTTTTTTTTTTCCTTATAAATAAATATACTTATGTAATTTAGGTTTATTATGGTTTCCTTTTTTTGGAAAGTCCAGAGCCGTGTGTGAATTGAATTACCCTTTTAAAATTTATAGGGATGTGTAATAGGCACATTTAATAATTTTACTATTAAAAAGGATATGTATAGAGATGGGAATTTGGGCCGGGTCAAACGGGCCGGCCCGCGGCCCGTAATTTAGGCCCGATCGTTGGCCCAGCCCGGCCCGTATTTTACGGGCCCGGTAAAAGTCCGGCCCTATAATAAGAGGCGGGTCGGGCTCTCTTTCTAGACCCGGCGGGCCGGGCCAGCCGGCCTGAAAATTTAGGCCCGATGGGCCCGGCCGTATTTTGAAATTTTATATATATTTTTTAATTAAAATTTTAATTATTTTTAAAATTTTAATTAAAAAATTATATATATTAAATATTAATGTTATAATATTATATTACATATATTAAAAAAAAAAACATTATAGATTAGCCGTTGCCAACGGAACCAAGTCAACCTACGGCTAAAAAGAAGAAGAAAGAAGGAAAAAAAAAAAAACATATTATAGCCGTTGGTTTCCAACGGCTAAAAAGAAAGAAAAAAAAACATATAATAAATAGAATAATAAATTTTTTTAAACAAAGTATAAAATTTTTTATTTTTTATCTAAGATAAATTATTAAATTATCAAAAATATACAAATTTATTCAAAAATTACAAATAAAAAATAAAATTAAATAAAAATTTTAAAAATTAAGCCCGGTCTGCTCCCAGCCCGCTCTAAGCCCGCGGGCCGGGCCGGGTTTATATTTCAAAAATTTGGACCGGGGCCGGCCCGACCCGCATTTTTGCAATAGCCCATCGGGCTCGGGCCGGGCCGAGCCGGGCGGCCCGAATTCCCAGCTCTAGATATGTACATGTTTAAGATGGGATGTGGATATTTATGACGAAAATGAAAATTCCAATAACCCCCATAAAAATTGTACTAAGCGCCGCTCCCAAATTTTTATTTATTGAAGAGTGTAAAAGGCTTTCCTTAGAATAAGATTGTGAAGTCGATAACTTCGATTGTAATTTTTTCTTTTTTTTTTCAGTTTTAAATGCCTCATAATTAAATCGAAGTACTCTCTGTTTGGCGCATTTTTTTCTTTTTTCTGTCTTTTCATATTCTTTCTAAAAACCAATTCAGTTACAACGTATTTAATGAGTACTAAATGTAAATAAGGTGTTTCTTTTCACATTTAGTGAGTAAATAATGTGTTTCTACTCATGCATCCCATTTGACTTTTAACATACCCATTGTAATTAAAATAGTTAATGCAATAATATGATCACATAATATTAGAAAAAAAAAATCATTTTGAATCAAGTTCCAAAAAAATTCAATTCCAATTATATCGTTATCTTTATGTAAATTAGTTGGACAATAATTTCTTAAAAGACATACGCCTTCAAATATACGCCTGCAAAACAAATCTTCTTATTTCTTTCATTTTCGAAAACTTTACTCACAATAACTATTCTAGAAAATCATACATTCAATGAAATTATGTTCAAGTAATCTTTTTTTTTTTTTTTTGATAAATCCAGTAATCTTTTATTTGTAATTAAATTTCATCCAAATTTACTTTTTCTCTTTTATAGAGTCATATTTTTCTCTTTCTGGTGTGCATGTTTTCCCCCCTAAAAGTTGGTTTACATATCCATGAAGTAATATCCATAATATACTATAATATGATATAGGGCTAGGGCGTGATATTCATATATATATATATATATATTCATATATATATATATATACATATATATATAGTCTTAAATTTATGTGAACTTCAGTTATTAAAAATATGAATTTATACAAAAACAAAATGTACAATAAGGAAATTCATATTAATTTTAACTACATATCTTTCTGTTTGAATTCATATTACTAATAACTAAAGTTCACGTTCACAGTAACTGAAGTTCACGTTACCGAATACCATCAGGTATCGAATTTAAGACTTTATGTATATATATATTTAAATGTTTTTTTTTTGTTTTTTTTTTTCAAAACTTTAATTCATTTACTTTTGTGGTTTATATTTTTATTTTTAGAAATTAACTTATGAATTAATTCTTTTAGAATTGAACGAGTTTAATATCCGTGCGTTGCACGGGGAAGGAAGAAAAAAATAAATAAATAAACTGAGTATCATATAATAAAAGCAGTTGGTTAAGATAAATATTATAATTATAATAAGTATAATTCTTCCCAAAATCTCTCCCACTAGTGAAGATGCAAAATCAAAATGACAATAGTACTAACAATGATAAAAACGAAAACAAAAGCAAAAAAATAAAAAATTCTTCTGTAGTCATACTCATTTAAAGAAAAAAATTAAAACAAAAATAAAACAGAAAAAAAAAGAACAAAAATCTTTAGACTCAAAAGAACCGGGAAAAACTAACCCTAACAAAACAAAATTATAACAAAATAAAATACATATCCAATTTTCTACTTTTTTACTGTTTTTTTTTTTTAAAAAACAACCCCAAAAAAAAAACAAATTTTTATCATGTTATATACATGCAAAAACGATAAAAAAAAATATTTTTAAAATATAAAACAAAACAAACAAAAAAGACACAAAAAAACAAATGCATGCAGAATCCTTTAAAAAAAAAAGGTCTTTAAAAAATAGAACAAAAAAAAGACATAAAAAAAAACCCCAGAAAAAAAATCCAAAATAAAGATAAAAAATTTAAAGTAAAAAAATAGTTCAAAAATCAAAAAAAAATCAAAGTGAGCAAAAACACAATACAACAATAGATCGGAATCCAATGTCTAAAATTTAGCGTCCAAAAAAAAAGGAAAAAACAATATTAAGAAAAAAAACAAAAAATACAAAACACAGATCAGGAAGAAAAAAAAATTCAAAGCAAAAAGGCTTTCAACTAAATAGAAAAACCAAAAACATATTTGCATTAGAACAAAAATGAGCATGAACAGTATAGGAAAGAAGCGAAGAAAGGAAAATGTGAAGAAAGAGAAGATGAATAGTGGAGAGAGAGAGGGAGCTAGAGAGAGAAAGAAAAATCTGAAACGAACAATCGGCAAAGATAGAGAGAGAGAGAAAGAGAGAGAAAGGACATTGTAGGGTTATGAGGGTAAAAGAGTCCAAACACTACACACACAACACACCGGAGTCTAATTTTGAATGGCAAAATGGTCTTTCTCCTCTAAATAAAGGTAAAACCGGCAACACACTGTATGAAAGAGAAAAGCAACTAAAAAAGAGGGATAAAACGGTAATTATACTGTGCGGACAGCAGAAATCATTGTATTGTGTGGGCAGCTGTCAATTTCTGCATAATAGAGGTAAAAAGGTCAACTTACTGTAGATGAAGGAAAACCAACTAAATCAAAGGGGTAAAAAAGACTTTATACTGTAGAAATAACAGTGAAAATGTGCATTAAAAGAGGGTGTGAAGAGTTAATAGTAAGTTTGACTATTGTGATCTGTTTGTTTTTTTGTTTTTTTTTTAACAGGCCCCACAGGAACAATAAAGGGGAAATTAATAAGAATATATATATATATATATATATGTATATGTGAGTATATCTAGGAAATTATTGGAAAGTTAAACGGCAATATATCAAAATCCAATCGACATCTTAGCCTGCATTGTTGAAATTTATGTTTAATTGATTGTGGCTTGTATATTTCGTCAATTAATTATCAAAAGGAAAAAGGAAAACGCTGACTAATAGCAGCACACTTTCTTCTTTGTATAATATATATATTTTTTTTTAAAAAAGTAATAATTTTCAAAACTCATTTTATAAAGCACGCCTATATATTAACGCACACATTGTGGAAGGAATGGTACGAGAGGCCCTATAATCCCAAGCAACTGAATTCTTGCCTTTCCTATAATTCCAATCCCTACTTAATAATTCCTAAAAGAGAGAAATCCTTTTTTTGTTTCTAAAAAGCAATCATGGCCGATTCTACTTCCTCATCTGGCTCGAAATCATCATCTACTCCGGATTCGGTGGACTTGATATGCGAGGAAGCTTTTATCGTCATCGAGAAAGTTGGCGAAAGAGGGCGAGGCCACTGCTGAGGGCTCTAATAAGAAGAAGGACGCTTCCCGAAAACTCTCGACTGATGCTTCTTCTGAGGAAGACGTTGACAAAACCTCATCCGAAGAAGAAGAAGAAGTTACCGATGAGCCATTCTCCCTGTCTAAGCCGGTTCACTCGATGGAGGTGAATCCGAAAAACGATGCTAGGTCGACAAAGCGTTTGAGACAGGATGACGCTAAAAATGTTGAAAGGCCTGCTAAAAAGAAATATGGACTGACCACCATGAGATCATGCTACTGAAGGGAGTGATACTCTTCTTCAAGAAAAATGGCGGAGACCCATCATCACCAGACATGAACAGTCTTTATAACTTCATGAAGGAGTCTCAACATATCGAAAACTTCACACCCGGTCGCATTTCTCTGATAAATTCCGGAGGTTGAAGACGAAGTATGAAAACAATGCAAGAAAGAAAAAGTACAACCCCACGAAGCACCATGACCGAAAGGTATTCAAGCTGTCAAAAAAGGTTTGGGGCAACGACGGTGATGGTAAAGAGCCAGAGTTGAACAGCACTACAGTCAAGACCAGTGTGGCTTCACTAAAAGCAGAGCAGCAGCATTCTTCTTGGCCTACAATTCCAATTCAGGCTTCCGGAGAGATACAAGAACTTGAGGAACTTGATTTGATTCCAGAGAAGAAGAAACGGGAGTGGGACGGCAAGTGGAAAAGGCTTCACATTAAGGAGCTTGAGCTTTTCCTTATGAAGAACAAGTTGACGTTGGAAAAAGCCAAGTTCATTCTCGAGAGGCTCAATCTTTAAGTCCTCAAACCATGAAGAGTTTTGGTGGTTTTAGCACTTTTTTTAAGGGTTTTTTTTATTATAGTTAATTTTTATTTTATTTCTCTTTTAAGTTAAGACAAGAAGGTTTTTTTTTTTTTTAATTTGTTTTTACAGTGACTTAATAACTGCACGAGTAGCTAGCTATTGGATGGAAACATTTATTATTACTTTTATGTTGTTCGTGACATTGAAGAAGTTCAATTCATTTAATGTTTGTTTTTGTTTTGAAGTATAATGTTATTTTTGCATTTCTTTCCATCTTATTGTGTTTTTTTTTTTTTTTTAATAAATTCAAAGTGATGTAATGCATGTCTCTAGAAGCTGAAATCTAGGATATAAAATAATTGGCTTTGGGATAATATAAGTTGTGTTTATACGTGATTTTTCTGACCTTAACCAGTGAAATCTAATGACGTTTAAAGGAAAAGACGTATGCTTAAAGTCCGATAATGGATATATATCTTGGCACACTGAAATCGAGCACGTGTAAGGTTTTTTTTAACAAAACCCTGACAGTTAATGAAATTTTCTAATAAATCGAGGGTCAAGACTACAAAGGCCACTACTAACTCTTCATAGAAGTAATTCTAGCAAGACTAAAATACCGTCAAGATTCATATCTAACAAATAAACAACCAACGTTGAAGGTGGATAAACTACCTCCATTATTAGAAATATCAAACAAAAATAAAACACCCAAAGAAAATACGACGAAGACATTATCATTATTACATACAAACCTACATATCGTAAAACCAAAAAACCAATCATATAAAAAGAGTCTTTACTGATAAAACGAACCATATCGCTGGAAGAAACTGGGTTGCCATAGCTGAGCTACTGCAAAACCTCTCCGATACATGACGACCATCCATCACCAGCAACTATATCATTCATGCCTTGCTCCTTCCCACAACGTTCATCCTCTTGTTATGAGCTCGCATCTACCAAGATCCTTATCATATGATTCTCACCTTCATCTCTAGGGCCAGGAAACTAGAGACGGGCCAAAGATTGCCACTAGAATTTGACCCCAAGAGAGATAAAGGATTGAAAAACCCTAGCTCTTACATGTTGGAAAGAGAAAGAGAAGAGAGAAAGAAAGAGGAAAGTTCCACTATCTTAGATTAGGAATTTTAACCTTTAAATATATTTATTTCTTTTATATATTTATTTATTATTATTATTCTTCTTCTTCTTCTCTCTCTCCCCTCTCTTTCTTTCGCCCTCTTTTTCGAAGCTCTCATTGGACATTCATTGTCACCAGATCACGACACGTGGGGATGGAGATCGGGAACTGAGGTCACAACTTGATCACCGGATCTCCTATCTCTACTACCGTGAGGAGTAGAGCTTCTTCTTTTTTTTTTTTTTTTATATATAGCTTTTTTTGTTTCTTTTTACTTTGAGTTGTTTTTTTACTTTTACAATTTTTTACTTTTACGTATTTGTAACGATCCGTACCTCCTTTTGATATGATATTGTTCGTTTTAAGCCTCAAGCTTGCACGGCTTTACTCTTGGTCTCACTCCAAAAGTGCACAGCTTACCATTTCCTTATAGGGATTGATGACTGTCACAATCACCCCTCTTTTTGGGGCCCAACGTTCTCGTTGGCCATACTTCCGGTTGAGTATAGGCTTTGATACCTTTTGTAACAACATATGCTTCCCTTTGATACGATATTGTCCGCTTTGGGTCTTGTGCCCATATAGTTTTACTCTTGGGCTCACCCCAAAAGGCCTCATACTTTTAGGAGGTGGTCTCTTTACTTATAAACTATCACATATATATATATATATATATATATCCCTAAGCGATGTGGGTTTGCATAGCTTACCATTTTCTTGTACGGACTGATGATTGTCACAGTACTCTAATTTTTTTTTTTATTTGTGTATTTTTTTAATAATCTTGTGATTTTGTTTTCTTGATAAATAGAAAACATAATACGATAAATTAACACATTTTAAAATATCTGGTTGACAACAAAAATTTAGTAGTCCACTAAAATATAATAAATAATTCAGTAGGATACAAACGTATTATGGTAGAGTACCAATAAGTATTCTACTATAATATTCTCCGACACCGTCTCTAGTCGCCGTGATTGGAGACCAAAAAGTGTTCTACCATAATACCAAACGTATTCTTGTAGATTATCAAAATATTTTCTACCAGAATACTCTTCAGCAACCGGAGACTAAAGAGAATGTTGAATATCAAAAGTATTATGATCGATTATCAAAAACTATTCTAGTAGATTATCCCGTGATATTCTTCTAAAATACATTTTTGTTGTTTGGGAGTATTTTTGGAAAGAAACATTCGGTTGATCTTTGACTTACATTTTAGAGAGAAAAAAATTCTTAAGCAATTATAGTTGGGTTAATATTCCAAAAGTGTGCTCTTTTTGAAGAATTCTCAAAATCATCCTGTAATATATTTTATTCGTAGGTAATGAATATGATTTGAGGATAATTTCTCCAAGAGAGATGGCCTGATGGATCAACATTTACACAAGTGCCAATTAAATAAAAATAAAAAATAAAAAAAAAGGGTTATACCAGGTTTTTAATTTCTATTTCTCAAGGAACTTACAACAGTTTTCGAAGATGTGCCCCCATTTAAGGACTCACAATAATTAACATTATGATACAACATACCCTTCTTTTTTCATGATCTGTTTCCCACTCCCAACAATCCCAGAAATCATTTAATTTTATTTTTTAACAATTTTTATCCTTTTTTAGCTTTCTTTTCTTTTTGTTGATCTCTCTCTCTAAGTAGAAGTTAGTGGAAACGTCATACAGAATCAGATCGTGTATATTATATTTCTTGACATGGCAATCCTTTAGGAGTACATTAATCTATAATTTTTAAGTAAGTCTAGTTTTAATGTGTTGATGTCTCGATCCGCTCCGACCACCGAATCCTATTTCTGATGGTAACCGGGCCACGCAGAGGAGGATTTATCTGCTCACGTGGACCGAGCGATGATGACTCGACTCGAGCCGACCAAAGATGCTTCTCCGAATACCCGTTTACCCGACCAGACTCTACTACATGATCGAGGCGTGCCGGGTATTCGGGGTGGATTGTACTCGGAGACGGCTCTTCTTCTCCGAAAACCTAGCCCCGGGAAACGATACCAGTGATCGAAACAGGTCCCCCTGGACCGCACCTCACCTACTACCTAACTTCTGACACAGGTCCTGTCACTGTACACATCAACGGCCGACTTCTCTCACCTGCCGCCGCACAATGTCGCATCGCCACCCGCCGCCAGCAGGAGTAGCCCCAGTCGGGGTAGGTGGCATTTTTCAAACTACCCCGACTGGGGCTACTCCTGCTGGTACCGGTGATAGATCACCCTAGTGTTCCCTATGCTAGGTCAAGGACACGTGGCATCAGATCATTGGACCAACGGCACCTGCAAGCCTAAGGCCTAGTCACCTACCGGGAGCTCTAGATAGCCGACCCGACCGGATCACCCGAGCGCCCCGAACCGCGAGAGGTGCCTATAAATAAAGGGTGAACCCACACAATCAGGTATGGACATTTTTCCTTGCCAAAGCTCTGCCTCTCCCCTTGCTCATCAGTGCCCCAGCTGATTTAAGTATCGGAGTGCCCTCGGCAGACATCACACCGGTGTCCCAGTCACTTCGAGGTGCTTCCTTTTTGTAGGTGATCGACGGCGGAGCGACCGGCTAGGCCTGATAGGACCAGCCGATCACATTGGATGTTGCTGCCGGAGGCTTTTTCGGCATCAATATAATGTTTTGTGAATAAATAAATTTTTTAATTGAATAGTTGTAGAAATAATTTGAACACCCTTCGTTATATAGTATAAAATTTTAGAGTGTAAATATTCACAAATACATACATACGAAAATAAAATTAAAAGGAGGGACTTTTAATTCAGTTGCCACAATTGATTTTCAATCTAAGAAGAAGTGGGCACTTCAACGATCTTCAGCCAAGGCTTGAATAGTAAAAAACTGTAGATTTTAGTTGCACCCACAATATCGATAAAAACTCATACAAAATAAAATTTTAGAAAGATTCTAATTCAAATTGAGATTTTTTTTTTTTTTTTTACTGGTGTTTTATAGAAATTAATATGAGGACCATGCATATTTTGAAAAAGTAAAAAAATTAAAACTTTTGAATGACTATAAATTTCGTTTTTTTTTATTCATTGTTTTCAATATGTTTTTCACCTTTCTCAATTTTGTAAGTGGGCTCTTAGCGTTTAGTTGGTATGCAACTTCGAAAATTACTCGTATACTTTGAAGCCAGTCTCAATTTTTGTGGACACAAAATGCCGAAAAATCTTTTTTCATTTTCATTTTTTCAGACATTAATAATGTTAATTTCTGGGAATTTATGCCATATAACATATTTAAAAGGTACTTATGAAAATTATAGAATATTTTTAAAATGATGATAAATTATAACATATTTTTATTATTCAATTAAAATATATTTATTTGTTTCTAATTTTATCCTTTTCTCTCTCCTCACACACACTCTTTTCCCTTCTCTATCTCCACTCTAGCTATCTCTCTCTCTCTCTCTCTCTCTCTCTCTCTAATAGACTCAACTCCCTCACTCTCTCTCTCTCAACACAGACTAGATGGCGGGTGTTGCGTGAAATCTAGCAAGTATATGAGTCACATAAGTAATAAAGTGATAAGTAAGGTTGTCGATCCCACAAAGATTGTGTTTAATTTTAAGTTAATTACTAAAACTCGTTAATGCTAAGATTATTTGAACGACCGATTTAAAAATAACAGAAATGTAAATTAAAATAAATAAAGTAAACTAAAATAACTAAACAAAACCGAAGGAATAAAAAGACACAAGTAAGGTTCTAGGGAGTTTATTTCACTTTATTATTTCTATGCTTATCCGATTTATTAATTGTTAATAAACTCATCCAATTCATTAATCAATGCTTATAATATAACATCATTACCCTTCCCGAGTGTCAAATGAGATATTATGCATGAACATCTAAAACTGATATTTCTATCAACTAAAATGCACAAACATTCTTCAAGATCAAACCACAAATGCGATTACCCAAGTACTACTTGCCTTCCGAACTCAATACTACTTAGATTGTGTATCTCAAATCTGACATATGAAATTCCCTTTCTCAAGTGCCGATTCCACACATCAAAATCAACTAATTTATTTAGAAAAAATAAACTAGATGCATTAAGTATAGAGAACAAAAATGAATTGAAATGAAATTGGATTCACAACTAACTAAATCATCAAAATATTGTTCAAGTAGAGCTACATCAAACTCAAGAACTAACAAACTAGACAATACTCATAAATAAAATTAAACACAAAATTAAGGAAATCAAGGGTTTATACATAATCAAAATTATAAAAATAAAAGAGATAAAATATGAAAAGGAAAAACCATATGGATGTTCCCACAATCCTTCAAATTCTCTCCCAATTTCACATCTCCTCCTCTTTGCTTTTCAAATGACATCTCCCTTGAAATTTTATTGAGAATAAAAACTTCAAACTAAAAACAAAACTCAAAAACTAAAACTAAAAATCCTACTCTACTACTTTTTTTTTATTTTTTCCATTTTTCTTTTTTGTTTTTCTTTTTCTTTCTCATTTTTCCTCTTCTACTTTCCTCTAGTTTCGGCCCTTGTCTCCACGGCCCCCAGCCCAGCTCCCTGTTCGAACACCCCCCTTTTCTTTTCCCTTTTTCTTTTCTTTTACCTTTTTTTTAACTTTTTTTTTCTTTTTTTTTTTGACCTTTTTTTTAACTTTTTTTTTTTTTTTTGGCCTTTCTTGCTTCAGCAGCGACTGGTGTGGGGCCCCGCCACTTTGCTTTCAATTTTTTTTTTCTTTTTCTTCACAGCTAACACGTGGCGGAGAGAATTCGCCTTGTGGAGCCCGCTGGACGCGTGGAGAGTAATGGATGGTTGAAGCTCGTAATACACGCGAGACCAGTGGAACGCGCGGCATTGGATCCCACTGCTGCAACACGTGGCGCTCTCTGATTCGTGATAAATATAATTTTAATTTTAATCATTTTCAAGCTGTTTTGATGACCATTTTGCCCCTACTTTGAATCCAAAATTCCCTTTTTGTCCATTTTCCCCTAATTAACCTGCACAAATTAACGAAAATTAATTATTTAGAAGGATAAATCGATAACAACATATTAAAATTAATATTAGACTAAATTAAATCAAATGATACAAAAATATAACAAATCAAAATAAACTGCTCTAAATTAAAATTAAGTAAAATTAAACTAAATTAACTTAAAATATATTGAAATGCTCAAGGGTATAGTCAATTTAGATGTGTAAAAATGGTAAAATAACTATATTTTATAAAGATATCACTCCCCTAAATTTAAGATTTTGTTAGTTCTCGAACAAAACAAACAAGAAAATAAACAAAAACAAACTAGCGGTAAATTAAACTACAATGGTAATTCTCAAAAATTTCCATCAAAGATTGCTAAGTGACATAGCTCAAAGAAGAATACAAATATTGTCCAAGTATTTCAATCAACTTAAGAGTAAGTCTCATCTCAAATGTGTGCATTGTCTTTCTCAATTTGTTGTGTGCAATCCGAATAAATTTATGAAAATATGAAATAAACATATGATCTCAAATAAAACGAACAAGTATCATAAGTTTGCTTTTCATCTCTCTCTCCACTAATGTAGACTAACACAAAATCAAGGATCAATAGAATTTTGTTAGGCTTGTAATGTGAGGCTAGGGCGAGGGTAGGATGTAAGGAAATAATGTGGCTCAAATCACACTCTTAGCACATTAATCATTCAAGGACCTTTTTTGTTTAGCTCTTTTCACCACCCCAAGTAACGCCCCCAAACTTCTTTTTAACTTCCTTTGTTGTCCACTTTTTTTTTTCCTCTTTTTTTTCAAATAATTTCATTTCTTTTTTTTTTTTTTGTTGAGTCACTGCACCCCCAAACTTATTTGTTTCTTTCTTTTATGAATAAAGGGTGTAGCACTCTTTCTTTTCTTTTCTTTTCTTTTCTTTTTTTCATTTTTCTATTTTTTTTTTACCGCAAACAAAATTTTCACAACTCCATACATCCTTCTATACTCTAGCATAGCTCAAGATATATCCTAAAATAACCAATGTGCTTAAGGAGTGAGGGAAAGAAAGTTGGAAATTATTAAAAGGCTAGGCTAAAAATATGGGTGACAAAGAAAAAGAAAATAAGGCTCAATGCGGTATTCTAGGGATAAACTTATTGCAAGATAGGCTCAAAAGGCTCAAACGGTCCAAAGATGGCCTAAATTATCTCCCTAATCAAATGTAGTCTAGGATTTCACCTCAAGAGAGAATCAAACAAATTCTAACACTTTTGAGATCAGGAAAATCATATATTCATATAAACATTCTCCAAATGTGCACACAACTCAAAGATCAAGACAAGGTGCATAAATATGGAATAATCACAATCAAAATGTAACTAACTCAAAAATCAAACACAAACTCAAGCAATATCCACATTTTTCCAAAAGTTATGCACAATGCCAACCAAAGTTCATATCATTGGATCAATGAGAATCACCAAAGAAAGCACAAAACACCTCAAGTTATTCACAAAAATTTTTAAAATTTTCAAATTTTTTGATTTTTTTTTTCTTTTTGAATGTGTAAAGGAAAACAAGAAAAACGAAAACCAAAAATTCACCCTCCCCACTCCCTCCCCCCCCCCCCCCCCCCCCCCCCTCCCCCCTCCCCCCCAAACTTGAAATGCACATTGTCCTCAATGTGTTAGCAATAGAAAATTAAAGAGAGGAATTTAGGAAACTCCCCTCGTTGGTGCTTTGGCTTAATGGCCCGCTCCCGCAAAATGTGTCGCCAACTCCCCTTGGCTCCGGAGCTCGTACCTAGAGAAGAAAAATGGAAGAAAAAGTAAAAAGATCCAAATAGAAGACATTATTAAAAATCAAACAAAACAAGTAAAAAGTTTAGAAACTTGGGTTGCCTCCCAAGAAGCGCTTGATTTATAGTCATCGGCTTGACTATTGGAGAAGCGCTCATCAAAGAGCAACTTCCACCCATAGTAGGTGTCAAACAACACCACATACAGGTGTTAGTTGTGATTGCTCTCAAACAACACCCATATTTGACCAACACTGGTAATACCACTAACAAAAGTATAGTCATTATAAAAATTTACACCCGGTCATTATGTAAATGACCAACACTGGTATTGATATTAACAAAAGTATGGTTATTACAAAAATTATCACCCGATCATTGTGTAAATAACCAACACTGGTATTAACACTAACAAAAATATGGTCATTATAAAAATTACCACCCAGTCATTTTGTAAATGACTAACACTGGTATTAACACTAACAAAAGTATGGTCATTACAAAAATTACCATTCGGTTATTATGTAAATGACGTAATAACAATATAGTATAGAAATTACATATTTATTGCCAACAGCGATTAAAGCCGACATCACAGCATCAAACTTCATATTATCCGCGAAGGTCCATGACAGCATACGAGGATTGGCCTCAACGTGCTTGGCCGTGAATTTGCCTGCTATTGTTAGGATGCTCTCATATGCCCAAACGAGTAAGGCATGAGGAAAGTCCGCGTTACTGTAATACACTTTATCAGACTTCTTTAATGGTCTTCTCTTTAAAGACAGCCTGTTTTCAACTGCATTACATATTTCAGCTCGGATTGCTTCCCATGAGAGCACGCCCCACGGAAAAGCATTGAACTTCTCCAACTTATCGGATAGGGCAAAATATTTCGGGTCTATCTTCATAGAATTTGAATTTGTAAGAGGAATGCAAAATATCATGTACAATAAGCCAAGCTTGACAGCGTCATCGTCATTGTCAAATTTTGCATTCGACTGTTGCACCTCAAAATGTTCTCTCAACACGGCTTGTAGTGTAGAAAAATATCTTCTCATTAATCAGTTATCAACAGTCGATGCGAGATGGGTAGACCCTATACATTTCATGCCGGTTATCAGGTAGAACTCATTGATGGAAAATCTGCCCAGGTCTTCACCAACTTCAAACCACAGAGCATCACCCATTCATGAGTGATCCGTCAAACGCATTACAATATTGTGCAAGACCTATCCAGCCCAGCTAAGCGTCTTCAATTTCAGAAATTTCTTAATGCATGGTTGTCGGATCACTCTCTGGTACTGTCGGGATAACAATCACTCTTTCAAGTTTTTACAAGTCTTTGCAATGTTAATGAAAGTATTTATTTTTGCATGGGTAATTTCAATATCCGGTAAGTGTCGAACATACAGAACATGTGGTAATGGTATCAGAAGAGAGTAATTATATTTATGACCAACAAGTAATCATAAAAATGACCAGTTGGAAAT
Source organism: Ficus hirta (assembly GCA_038430175.1). Classification (NCBI taxonomy): domain Eukaryota; kingdom Viridiplantae; phylum Streptophyta; class Magnoliopsida; order Rosales; family Moraceae; genus Ficus; species Ficus hirta. The sequence goes on along the minus strand of CM076585.1, from coordinate 15,718,769 downwards.
AACAAAACTCTGAGTAATTAATTTGATGACCAGCAAGTCATCATAAAAATGACCTATGGGTAAAATTACAAGATGATCTCAAATAAATAACCACATAACCAAATTTTTCGATATCACCAACATTTAACCAAACATCAACAAAAAACCAAACACCTTCAGCAACCAAAAATTTATATAAACCAATACACTTAATTATCCTCTCACTATCCAAATACCAAACCAATAAACTTTTAGTTTATGTCACAAAATCAAATAAAAATATGAACTTTACATTTTTTTATGCAATTTTTTTTTTCAACAAATCAATTAGAAATGTAGAATCTCATTAAAAACACATACAAAATGCAAAATTTTGTTTACATACTTAATCAAAAATGCAAACGTCCTCATAAAAAATGCACATTTTTATCAAATGTATATTAAAAATGTAAAGTTTTTAAACAATTAATTGAAAATGTAATATTTTTACCTTTTCAGCATCCAAGTTCTTCTTCTCTTCTAGGGCTCTTTTCACCTTCTTGGATTCCTTAACTTTGATTTCCCCCTGCTTTCTCTTCAACCCTTCGTCGGTCGCCCTTCTCTTTTTCTTTGGTGCCGGTTTTTTAGGATTTTTCTCCGCGGAAGGCCTTTTCTCTGCCGAAACCGTTACTCGGAAAGACCTTTTTTCGGGAGTAATGTTTTACTCTGTCAACTTCGTGGGTTTGGACATAGGAGACTCAAGAATTTTCGACTGGGTTTGGGTGGTTTAAGAAGATTCTTCACCCATTACAGAGTTCGAAAAACTTTATAGATGGTGTTGGTGGTGGTTTCCGACGATTTCGGATAGTTTCCAAGAGGTTATGGAGCAGTTTCCGATGGTTTCTATGGGTGGTGGTCTCTCTTTCCTTTTCACTTTCTTTCTCTCTCTAAATGGGAGTTTCTCCCTCAAAAACACTGAAAATTGTTTGAAATCAAGTTAGGGCATTAGAGGGAGATTTGGGCGGGTGCGAAGCGGGGGTAATCTCAGAATTTGGCATACCTTAAAAGCTTCTGGGTCCTACAAATCAGAAGAAAAAATAACGTGGCAGTGCTTACAACAAAAAGAAACAAAAGTGGTGCTAGTTTTAATATTATTTTTCCTACAGGTGCTACTTTTTAAATTAACCCTAAAAAATTATGCTATTATTTTCTAATACCTACTAGAATTATGCTATTTCCCTCTTTCTCTCATTTTATTTAAAATATATCAAATATCTTTTTGTAGAAACAAAAAGCAATTATTTGCAATTTGGTATTGAAAGCGGGTAGAAAGATTCAAACTTGAATTATTAAAAGATTTCTCCTCTCTTTTTTACCCTTTCTTATTTTATTTTATTTTATTGTATGTTAATATATATATATATATATATATTTTTTTTTGGCTAGAAACCCTTTCTTAATTTTGTTACTTTTCTTCTTGGCAAGCTATGATTTCCCCCAGGAGAATTTGTGTTTACAAGTGACGGAAGCATACACAACAGTGAAAATCTCGATCTACGAACAACCCCGCTTGAAAAATCTCTATTCGTCAATCCCACGGTATCATGATCATGATCTTCTCGCTCTAACCCTGTAACACCTGTTAAAATTAAACTTAATTAATTAAGCTAAATTGGGATTAATTAGTGTGTTAAATAAGGGTTATGGATAATTAAACTTCATATAAAATTTTTCAAATTAAATTTTAAAGGTGATTTTCAAAATTTTCATTTTTCCCCTCAATTTTTGAAAAATTACGTTTTGGCCCCTATAACTTTTAAAATTTTGCAAAATGGTCCCAGCCATAACTTCAGAAATTTTTTTCTGCTGTGTACAGAGATTCCCTCCTTAAAGGCTAAATTTCCAACCCCTATGTTTTGTCCTTGATCAGATTTTTGTTCAAGCCAAAAACTAAGTTAAATGAAATGTTTTTTTTTTTTTCCTTATATATACACACACATGCCACACTCTCCCTCCTCACTCTCTCTCTCTCTCCCTCTTCCTCTTTTTGCATGTTTTTCCCTTCTCTCTCTCTATATCCCCGAACTCTCTCTCTCTCTCCTTCTCCGATCTCTCTTCCCTTTTGGCTGCGATTTTGAGGGAAGGTTTTGAGAACCCAGGGCCTTAATCGGGACTCTACAGGTTAGAAGGATTCATGATACTAAAACCAAATAAAAAATTATTTCCGGTTTTTGTGCAAATTGAACATTTGAAAAGCTTTGTGTATAATTGTTGGAATTATGGATTTGCATGTATGATTTGGCTTACAAACTGAGTTTGCATGTCTGGGAACTGTTTTCTATTCAATCTGTGTTATGGGATTTTGTTTTAGCAGGATTTTGAGTGAGAGCTAGGTTTGAAACTGGAAACCCAGTTTTTGTGACATCCGGTCAACCGGATGGCCCTGTCCGGTCAACCGAACGACTACATAGATGAAACTGGGCAATCTGTCTTTGTCTGGTCAACTAGACGAGCCTGACCGGTCAATCGAACAGAGGCAGAATGCTCAGCATGTTTCCATTTTTGACCTCCCGAGCCTCTAATTACTCTTTTAAACATTGTTTTAAGGTTCGTTTTACAGTTTGCATGTTTTGAGGTAAAATGGTAATTTTGAAAAAAAAAATATGAAAAAAATATTATTTTAATGTTGTACCGGATGCACACTAATTAGGCCTGATTTGTAGCTTCGAGTAAGATCTATGTTTTGAACAAATAATGAAATTATCCGTATTGTTTGTTTAAGGGAATCAACTCCCGAGCTAGGAGTCTTGTTTCGCATGTCGTGAAGATTTCCAGTAGATATTTTGGCGAGAGGTAGGATGTGTCAATATCCCTTCCTTGTTAGCCATGTTCTAAGTTTGAGATTTGGCCATGATTACTTCTACGGTTTATTTGAGAAATATCTGGTTTTAATAAGGAAAATATTTGAAAAGTATACTATATGATATTTTTTTGTGAAAAACATAAAAAAAATATATATCTTTATTTTGGAATAATGTTTTAGACTTGTGCCAGTGAGGCTCAAGCATGATTTTAAGTGATTGCAAACCCTATCCAGCTAGAAACTCGGTAAGTGAGTTTTATTGTTACAGACATGTGGTTAGATGGTAGGATATGGAGTGGAGTGCATATCCTTGCGGGCAGATCCCTAAACTCGGGCAAGGTGTCATTCGGATATATAGTAGCCTGTTACTACTTCTAATTTTGGTTCCATTATCCTATTTAATTCCTATAAATATTTATTTAACATGAGTTTTATTAATAATCAAAATGAGAGAGAGAGAGGTCACGTAACCCATTATATGAGTTTTTTGAATTAAAACATAATTTCAAATAAATAAATAAATAACCACATAACCCAGTAAGGGCGCCACATAACTTAACGTATTTCACGTTAAGACTTACAAATTTCAAACATTTGAGTTGGATGAGTTATAACAGGCTTTTGAACATTTAAGAAACGATAACTTATATATTTAAAGTTTAAACTATATAATTATTTAACTTCAAGCGTTAATATTGTAGAAATTTAAATCAACTTATAACCGTGCACCGAAATTTCATGACACAAAAAGGCCAACTAAAAAGCCTTTTATCTTTTTTTCTTTTAACAAAATAAAAATAAAATAAAACCATTTCCCTTTTGTCTTCCATCTGAAGTAATAAAGAGCAGTTGGAGTGCTTTTCCCACAAAATAATCATCGTTGATCATGAGTGTAGGTTACGTGCCGATTTAAGCATAAGTGAAGAAAAAGTTCACTTATTTTAGCTTTTTTTTTTTTTTAAGGGATTTTGTTTTAAAGTCAAAAGTTTTGCAAACAGAGTCCTACAGTGACAAGCAAATAACCACATTCCAGAAGAGGCTAGTGAAGTGTTTAGAGTGTCTTTTTAACTAGTAATTAATAAAACAATAGAAGCAAGAATTAAGTATGTAAATCAATTATTCAGATTGGAAAAACTAACTTATAAAATTCATAGGATAATGAACTCCTACTTATTCGTTGGACCAACATCAGCAAATGTTTGAAAAAGTGGATGCATCTTAGTCCAAAAGTTGAAATAGTGAAATACTTAAACAAATAATGGGACACTTTATGATAAATTATCCTTAACGCTAATATGCATTTTTAACGTTAAATCTAACGAAAATATATCAAAATGAAAAAAAAAATACACAATTTATATTGACAATCGGATGATTTGTTTTAAGTTATGAAGCCTAATTATTATTGTCTTGACATGAAGATAACACGTTGATCGACCTTGAGAGATTGGAGAGAAAACACAAATTAGAAATTGAGAGATTTGTAATTTTCATTTATAAGTTTCTTGATCATAATAATATATTACCATTACGACTGCAAACATAATTCTCATATTAAAAGTAAACCACTTTATATGTTATATACTTTTTTTAATATATTTTTTTTCTATGATTTTATTATTCTTGTTGAATTCCAAACAGTATTCCGTCGATAAATTACTTATTCATTCCCTGTCAAGGTAGAAACAATGAACCACAAGCCACTCTGAGCTACAAGACAAAGCATACGGTATATATTGGAAAAAAGTGACCACAATTTTGTGGCTCTTTTAACTTACGTGACCAAATTTTCAAACTTGAGTGACAATCTCCTTTTCTCAAGTCACTAAGCAAAAATTGTAACAAAAATTATAAGGGTTTTGGTGGGATGTCTTTTTCCCCAAAACAAGAAGCTTCTGATGTAGTTTTTCTTCTGCTCATGCCGACCTAATTACGTGTCCAATTTTTTGTGACGTTTAACAGATAAGGCATAAAAATGTCTTCTTCATCTTTTTTTTCTTTTTTAAATTTTTATTTATTTTGTTGGTCTAATTGGGCAAATGGATAAACCATCCATTCGGCTACTCAACCGACTTTGGAGCTGCCTGAATTCCAGGCCCACCTGTTTGTTTGAGCTACCTTGTTTTAAACAATTTAGAGACAGTATTTAGCAACTAACCGAAATAATGGATAGTTTTGCAAAATGTATTTTTGGGTTTTTTTTTTTTTTTTTTTTTTAATTTCCATCTTGTGGATCCCATAATATTAGAAAAAGTTATTATCTTATATATAATTATTTTTTAGAATTGTTAATTTATTCATGTATATGTCTCTTGATTTTAAGAGGTTAATTTGTCAGTTTTGGATAATTTATCAGATTATATACTTATAAATTTTTTTTTTTTTTTTTTGAGGTCCATTCTTAATATTTCTATACTGAGATCTTCACTATTTTCTAATCCGTGGATGTATACACATTCATGCAATCTTTATCTTGTCTTATTTCTTTAATTTTCTTATTCAATTTTTCAATATAGATAACTTTATGCTTCATAAGCATAACAACGAGCGTAAAGACCATCAATATTGTCTGGGCCGGTCCGATGTCCCATCAATAATAGTTATTTGTCGTAGTTTTTGTGCTGAAGATTTTTTTTTTTTTTTTTTTTTTTTTTTGAGGGTGGGAGTTGGGGTGTTGTCGTAATTAGGAAGATTTTTTTATTTATTTTTAATTAAACACATAAAAGAAAGAGAATGCGCACCGTGAGTAACCAAAGACGCGAATATAGGATTTGGATTCATACTCAGCTCAGGTATTGGTCCATTAAAATACATCTTTAGTTTGTCATACTGAATAAAATAAAAGATAGCATTTAATAATTCATTGACCATATTTTTCGAATTTGCAAACAATTATAAGATGTGAAATCTTGATCTAACCCCTTTTTTTTTCCATCTATTAGGCAAATTAGTGCATATAATGCTACTAATTTCTGTATTGAAATTGACTGATGTAAGTATGGTATTGAGTACACCACCATATGAGTGCACGTTGTGTATTTCGCTGTAGTGAGTTAATTAATGGTTCGTTTGGTGTTTAGGTTGAGTTTGAGATGAGATGAAATTTTTAAATTTGAGTTGGTTGACTTTTTAAAAATTAGTTATAAATTTTGTTGGCTTTTCAAGAAAAGACAAAAATTGAGATGAAAAAATACAGCTTAATTGGAGTTAAACCTAGATGGCAAATATAGGCTAAATCACGATGGTACTTATTATATATGAAGCAATTTAAAGGAGCGTGGGACTAACTTCGAGTTTTATTTGTACAAGGGATGTGTCCTTTTACTTGGTATTTTAGACAGACGCAACTTAAATTTCTAAGTTCGATATAATTGATAACATTCTGTTTCACATTCCAATTCTTTCGAAATATTTGAGTTCTGAAAGCACCTTTATGTCGCGATGAATTGCAGACTTAAATGCTATTATAATGGATTGGCAACTGTGAAAAGAAAATGAATGTAAATAGCTTACGGAAATTAATCTACATATCTTGTTTTGTAGTGCACATATCATAGAAATTGGCAGGAGCATACCTAATACGGTATGTCAATATATAAGCATGAATTGACCCACTCACACAAGTGATCGCCTTTAGAACTAATGTTACGTTTGGTGTTTCATCTTAAACTCAAATTTTTCATCTCAGTTTTTGGTTTTTTCTGAAAAGTCAATAAAAATTATAACTAGTTTTTAAAAAGCCAACCAACTCCAACTTAAAAATTTCATCTCCAACTAACTTATCAAACAGAGGCCAAGAGAGTGAGCAAATACGAGACATATTGAGATCTTATGGTGCTACATCAAGCTAAACCAAACGTATGTAAATGCCGTTGTGATAAGCAGATGTGAAATCTTAACATGGTGTTGTGATTAAGCAAGCATAGAGAGGATTCGAGTTAAGCGCGTAGTGTTTAATAGGAGACATATGTTCTTTTGGAAAAGAACTTCATCATAGCATATAGTATTTCATGCAACATCTGTTTAATAGGAGACATATGTTCTTTTGGAAAAAATTATGGTATTTACTCTCAGGAAAATATGTGGTAATATTTTCAATATATTGTGCATGTTTATGTGCGTCCCCCTAAAATGACTATAAATATAGATAGCCTAAGTGGAATTATGCATATGTGAATATGCCCACCAAATATTAAAATTGATAATTTTTTCATTTCATAATACTAAAATCATTAACTTTAATGTTAGAGTGTGTAAAATTAGGAGTATATACTCAAAAACATGACTCTCCATCAAATTTTCTCTCTATTTATATGATAACCCCACACACACGTGAGTAACTGTGGAGGATCGTGACTTAGAGCATCAAGATTATATTCGTGAGTATGAAGTATTATAAGATTATTCTTGATGAATCTTCAAACTGTGTTAATATAAACCGAATTTAGAACCAAAATTAATGTTTTTGCACGAGTATCCGATGTTTTTTTGCTTAAAAATATATTCTAGATTCAGTTACTTATACATATTTTTTTCGTTTGAGATCATTTTGATATGATCTAATAGTACAAAACTGCCGTACTACCAGAAGACCGACAAAAGTTTCTTTCTTTTCTTTTTTCTTTTATTAAGCATGCTTGAAATTCACGACAATCCATATTTATCCTTCCAAGTGTTTATTATTAATTATGTTTATTTTTTATTTTGCTCATCTTCTAGGTGTCTATAAATTGAAAAATAACATTCTTTGTGAAAATTTTTATGAGACAACTTCCTAGTTTATATTATAATTCTTTGTCAAGACAGCTTTCTTTAGGAATTACTTCCTAACATCGAGACAATTTGAAGGTTCCAAGAAACTAGTTATCACATAAAAATAAAATATCACAAGAAAGTAACCCACAACCTCTCATTAATATTGTCCCTTCAAAAAAAAAAATTTTTTTTAAATTTGTGCCGATTCTGTTGGACCACAAACGTATAGACCACAATTTGCAAGCTGTCTTTCATACAATGGCTTGACATTCTCCTAAGGGCCCGTTTGTAATAATATTTCCCTACAATATTTTACCATCTTAACTTCAAAATTCTCAAATCTACAACTCACTTTCTCTTTTTTCTATTTTCAAAAAACTCAAATTTTAAATGTCAATAATTTTATTATTTTCAAATCGAAATGAGATGATTCTTATATTAGAAACACTCATAACAACGAGATAAACAAAATAAAATCCATTCTGCATAAACTTTTACACTATTTATATATCACTATTTATTTCTAATTTATACTTCAACCAAGCACATTTTTTTCAAACCAACTTCTTATTCTCCGTATCCAAAAGTCCCCTCAAACAGCACTAAGTTTTTTTTTTTTTTTTTTTTTTAGAGAATTTCCTCAAAAGTAATTAACTTGATGCAATTATCAATAAGTACATATGGACCATTCTAACCGTCAAAGTTGATGGTAGACAAATCATAAAAACCAGGGCAACTTGGGAACATTACTTTCTTGGTTCCCAAATTCCAGGAAATTTCGATTTTTCCCTCGAGGGGTAGACCATTTCCTATCAATCTCTCAATACCACTCTCAAAACCACTCTTTAAACATATTAAACTCCCAAAAACACAAAAGGGTCATTTTGGTAAATCAAATCCCGCCATCAAGCTATATTAACCCCAAAAGTCCATAACCACTAAACACACCCCCCAACAAGTTTGGAAAACCAAAAAAAAAAAAAAAAAGAAAAAGTATCTTTTTGGCTAAGAAAAAAGAAGTCTTTCAACTTCAAAGAAATCCTTCCTCTCCCCAGGTTCTTTACCTATCAAACCATTCCAATTCCATGGAATCAAACAAAGCACCTTCCGACTCAAAACGACATGTCGTTGGCCGCACATGCCTGTGTTCTCCAACAACCCACCCAGGGTCTTTCAGGTGCAGCCTCCACAGGAATCCCCACAAGCCCAGAATCTCTTCAACTGTTCGGGTGTCGTCCGGTCCATGGGAATTGGCTGTGGCCGCAAAAGCCAATTCAATCAGAGCCCTACTTCTCCAGATCATCAAGCCATCAAGCCTAGATCTCCAGAGGAGAAGAAATTTCCAGCCCAGGCCCACCAGGTTTTGCTTGATGGAGGGAAACAGAAATGGGTTTGCACTTTCCTGACCAAATCGTACAGTTTTGAGTCCTTTTTTTTTTTTTTTTTTTTTTGGCATATATTTTATCTCTCCTAATTAGTTTAGAAAATATTTTTAGTTAGTGTATATGCATATAGGAAGTTGTTTGGGAGTTTTTGATGATCCAAGTTTGTTTGGTTCGGACAAAGGAAAATGATACACGTCATGAAAAAACAATTTCGTACTTTTTGTAAAGGGTAAAAATAGGTTAAACGAAATCGATTTTACAGAATTTTGACACATACAAATAATGTGTATTATTGCTCTCTCCAGATCCCTCATATACTATTTGGGTAGTGTGGATATGATGAGTAATGTTGTAATTATTATGTAAGAGTGCTAAAGCCATGGGTTTAATATTTGTAAATTAGTTTTTCCTACCATTTCTATTTCTTTTATTCTTTTCGTGAATATATATAGATATATATATATATATATATTGAACTTGGAGTTCACTTTTCTTCCTTTTTGTTCCAAGTAATAACAATATTTATTCTTTTCATTGTTGTTATCATGCTTGAGTTGTATTAATTGAGAATAGATTCATTGGGAAAACAATATTTAGGTTGGAAGGCCTATGGCAAAATTGTAGATGTTAATTGGTCTACTTTGGCATACAACAAACTTAAGTTGGTGACAAATTAAAATCACTAACCATAAAATGTCTTTTTATTTTATTTTTTTGGGAATAGCCTTTTATCTATTTGTGAATCCATCCATCTCTGCGCCCAACATGCAGTTCCATAAAATACAAAATAAATTCCATCATAGAACTTCCATCTCTTTTAATCAACAGAGTTGCACTTTGAGGTCTGTACCCTTCAAGATAAAAATACGTACATTAATAAAAGATGTAATCACTCATAGAATTTTCATTAGATTGTCACAACTTATGGTTAACTTATATAAACTTGTATCATATTAGTTATCAGTCCACCGACTACACTGATAAATATCATTTTTTTTTAAGATTTATGTAACTATTAATTGACCTACATGAAATATATTGTAACTTTATGGGTAACACATTACTTTTAGAAACTTTTATTACAATAACAAGTATCAATGGAAAATACTACAAATTAATTATATTAGTGTCACACATCATTAATAGTCAAAATATTACAATGTTGCCGCCATATGCTTAAACCTTTCTTATATATACACATATAGCTCTTTTACTATTCATGTAACTACTAATTAATCTATATAAAACTTTTAAGTATTATTATAATATGCTATTTATTTTTTTAACTTTTACTGCAAATAACAAGTATCAAATTACACATCGATAATACTAATGCACGTCATTAATCAAAATGGTACACTGCGGTCGCCGGACTAAAACCTTACCCAGATATAAACACACATATATATATATATATATATATATATATATTGTAATTATTTTCATTAAGAAGGCATGTTAATAATAAATTTGGAAGTAGATTTGTGGGATTTGTCAATTTCATCTAACCTCAGCTATCCTGTTCTGTGTAGACAAAGTCTAAAATTCTGAAGTCATTGTCTCATACAAGTCCATTTGCTCTTTACTTTTTTTTTTTTTTTAATTTCTTTTCACACCATAAGCACCCACACTGGGTAATATTACATGGCAATTAAGGTGGTAAATATTTTTTTTAATTATTTCCTGACAAAAATATTTAATCACATCAATTTGAAGCGTCCTTATTGGGCCAATCACTTTGCGAATGTTGTTTAATCCAGATGTTCTTCTGGCTTAATACTTGGGGAATGTTATCTAAAGAGTATTGCATTAACGTGACACAAAAAGTTAATACTAGATTAATATGACATAAAATTCAATTAAAATTAGCTAACATTTGTATCATATTGATTAAGAATAAAGGATTTGTGTCTTGTTGGTTAACAGATGAAAAAGAGATAGTTATTTAGGATATTTTATCTTATAATACTTGCTAACTATGGATTTATGAGGGGTGAAAAAGTGCTATTGCTATGAGCTACTCTGAGATCTAAAGATTAAATAGGAAAAATAAGTAAATAACATGTTTACCTAAAACTTTGAAACAAATAATGGGTTTTTTCAAAGTATTTAGTATAAATAATGATAAATAACTAATTAACGAGAGAAATAATTAATTAACTCCTTGTAAATATATATATTATTTATTTAGTTGCTTAACCAGTAAATTTTCTATGGAACTTGTAAATTTGTTATTTTATTTCAATATTTTAAAATTATAATATTTGGTTAATTATTTTTTGCAAAGATTCTATTTTCTAGAATTCTAAGTGAACGAGCTTAGTAAGATTAATCTAAAATTGAAGAGACAATATGACACTTTTTAATGCTTAGGAGATAAAAGTAAAAATAACATTAAACTTCGGAAGTATAATGAAATTTTTAATTTTTATTTGTTTCATTTTTTGGGGACAAACATGACCTAACTCTTTAATCACTTATGTCACCGATGAATCATCAGCCACTAAATCTACAAAATTTTAGTGGTGTATCATACCGTAGCTTTATCATTACATTTTTATTTTTTTTTTCATTACTACTTACAAAATTAAATAACTGAAACTTATCCAGTCTGATTTTTTATTTTTTCTACGTGAACTAAAATCCAAGTACTTAGCTTTCAAGCTGACACAACACTAAATAATTTATAATTAGGGATTTGATATCGGTCTTGTGGATAGGATTCCTAATTAATGGTAATTATATGGCTTAATTTCAAGTGGCAATTAATTAATATGGGCACCAAAGTAACTATAAAATAAAAATAATAATACGTGGGCACCAAAGTGAACAATTGGTCAACTTTATTAGTATTTTGTCCAAATGATGATGTAGCCCAATTCCGATAATAAAATTTCCAGATATTTAAAGCTTTTTATTTTTAGTATTCTCCCATTGGTTGCAAGTTGCACATTAGACATGTCTATGACGTAAGACCAAGATAGGGGAAATAAAATTAAGATAAGAAACAAAAGAATTGAGAAAGATAATAGAACCAAATAAGAGAAAATAGAGACTTCTAGAGATAAAATAAAAACATAATCGGAGGGAATTTAAAACTGAATTTTCATTTATCAATAATATCTGAATTGGGATTACAATCACTAGGCTACTAATCGAGAACTACAAGTAATAGTAGAATAATAACTTTTTTTAAACATTTTAAGCCTTCTTATTTTTATTATTATCTCTATTGGCTGCAAGTTGCAAATTAGATATGTATGTGATGTAGAATCAAGATAGAAGAAATAAAAATTATGATAGATAAATAAACCCAATCGGGAGAAAATAAAGAATTCTAGAGATAAAAATAAAATTCAAGAGGAAATCTAACGCTCAATTTTCATTTATTATTCATAACTGAATTGAGATTACAATCACTAAGCTGCTTATCGAGAAATACAAGTAATAATAGGGTAAAAAAAATTCAGCTATTTTAACCTTCTTATTTTTAGTATTCTCTCCAGTGGTTGCAAGCTGCTAATACGATATGAATACAATGTTGAATAAAGATAGAAGAAATAAGATTAAGACCCAAAAAAAAATTATATTGCGATAAATAAATAGAACAAAACGAGAGAAATAAAGAATTATAGAGATAAAAATAAAATTCAAGAGGAGGACATCTAAAATTCAAATTTCGTTTACTAATCAAAACTGAATTTGGATTACAATTAGGGATAGCAACGGGACGGGGTGGGTGTGGGTATGCCTCCCTCACTCCTATACCCGCCTAATTTAATGCGGATGCGGGGGCGGATAATGTTCGTTGCCTATTTACTTATTAAGAATTATTAAAAAAAATTAAAATAACTTCTATTAAAGTTTTCATGAATTTTAACAACAAAGTCATAATTGAAAATTAAATTGAAATATTAAAAACAAATTCAAACTTCAGAAATCCATAAAACTAAATCATTAATCAAACTAAAATATTAAATCACTAACTTTATTATTCTTCTTCTATTATAAGTGAATATACGTGGGGTGGGAGCGGTCATGGGAGAGCTTCCCCCACCCCCGCCCTACACCAACGCGGGTGGTTAATCTTAACCCATATATCTGCCTCCGCACTCATAAATTATCCTCCATACCCGTCTCATAAAAGACGGGTACCTGCAGATACCCGTACCCATGGGTAAAAATGTCGTTCCTAATTGCAATCACTAAGCTGGTTATCAAGAAATATAAGTAGTGATAGTGTAAATGTAATTTACTTTAAATTATTTTTAATAAAAATAAACTAAAAATTTTAAAAGTACATGTTGAAATTGACTAAACTAGTCTCCTCCACAACCACACACAAAAGTTAACGACTCCTACTTTTGTTGGTTGAATTATAACTTTTTGAGCTTAAATTAACCTTTAAAGTCTTCTTCCCCTCTCCTAATGATAAGAGACGAAGTCAGAAATATATTTCAGTTAGAGTGTATATCAAAAAAAAATTTCAAGATAAATTAAATTTTAGTGGGGGTTGTATAAGAATTTTTAGTTTTAATAGGTTTATATGAGAATTTTTAATTTTAATCAGTACAAAACAGTAAAATTGTAAACATAGAATTAATTTTAGTATGGATTATATGAGAATTATTTATTTTTAGTGGGGGGGCAAAACATAAACTTCATTTGTGCATTACTTAGCTAGTTATAGGTTATTGTTAGTTTGTTTTATAAGTTTTTTTGTGAGAGAAAATACGATAAATTTTTTTTTTTTTTTTTTTTGTTTGCATTGAAATTTATTAAACAAACGGAGCATAAATTTAGAATCAATTTGACAGAATCGTTGTATTCCAAAGGAAAAAAAGTGTCAAATATGGGGCTAGTTCTAAGAAATGTCTTAGGTCAAAACTTAGACAAATCAAAGGCAAAGGTCACAAACATGACCCTTGACCCTGTATAATTGAGAAGCATCTATGAAGCTTTTTCCCCACGGAGAAGTGGGGACATGAGACCATAACGTTCAAGTTGCTGCAAATATATGGCCCCCACCATGTGGGAGAGGAGATTTTAGGTCATCTCACGAGTTGTAACGTAACAATAAAAAGAGTGTGATTTTTTCTTTTTTTTCTTTTTTTCAAAGGCATTAAATTTCGTCTTTCAAGCCCAAGGGGAGAGACAGGTACAACTGGAGAGCAACGGGTCAAATTGGCCAATTTGGGGTGGAGGGCCAACTTTAAACGTTCTAATAGGATCAAATGATGAGTCATGGATTGAGTAGTTTCTTACACATTTGGAGACAAAAACTGCTCTTTTTTGGAGTTATTCTTTGTAGTAATGGTTATACTTGTACTCAAAAGTTTTAACATGACAGAAAACTTTCAGTAAAAACTGTATTTTTACTCAATCAATAAGTAATGTTCGTTTTAATATGAAGGGCTAAAATGTTTTTCTTTTCCTTTCTTGCCTATTTTTTAAGTTGGGAATTTAAACGCAACATCTCAATTATTCACGTTAATCTAAACGACAACCACAAGTGCTCAATCGTGCTATCAAGACTTGTAAAATTCACCTCAATCCATTACTTTTCCTTATCATCTCCGTACTTGAGTTACCGAGCGATCTCTCTCTCTCTCCCTAATATTTTCTTGTCTATTGTATTTGTTTTTTATTTTCTCATTAATTTCTTCCAATTTTTGAGATTTATTTTATTTAAAAAAAGAAAAAAAAAATGGCATCAAGCTCAAGCTAACTAAACTGGCTAATTTAATCACCTCTAGACTTACTATGTTTAAGTAAGGTCATAAAGTATTCCCTAATAAGCCTCTAATTAGTAATATTAAAGGAATAAAAAGAGTTATTTTAAAGGACTTGATCGATGTGACCTCTCCAATAAGCTAATATTATATACCGTCCGTGTTAACAAATATGACTAAACAATGCTTAGAGACTAAACAAGAGGGCAAGCCACATTACCTTAATTTCACATGGGAATTGATCATAAAACATGCCTATAAATTATGATTAGTCTATTGTCTTATGGACTAATGGCAATCTTGACCACAATTAAATGCATGATTAGGCACTAATTCTCAGTGGAGCACACATTAACTGTATAGGATCTTTGGCAGAAAATTTTAAAAATAGACTAGAAAAAATTAAATAATGTTTTTCATATATGGACCACCTTTGCATGTTTCAACCAATTTGACTTTGGTGGGAAGGACAATTTATTATAATGACATATATATATATATATATATATATATACAGAGAGAGAGAGAGAGAAAGAGATGGTTGACTCTAGTAGTGGTCTTAAATTGTTCACTATATGGTCTTATAAAAAAACTAGTCTGAACTGCTCTTGCATCTTGGAGTGTTGGAAGTCTTCAGTGGCAGAAACTTCCACAGAGGTATGGAGAGAATGGCAGTCCATTGTGGAAGGCTACTATTTTGGGGGCTGATTTTGAAAGGCTGCTTTTGGCTCGCCCACAGAAATTTTGTAAAATAAATGAGGTCCTTATATCAAAATAGACTCATGAATTTCTTTGCTTTCTTTTGTTTCCGGTTCAGACAGTAATTAAATAAATAAATAAATAAATAAAAGGAAAGAAAGCAAAGGAAAGTTTAAGTTGAGTTGAATTGAGTGGTTCCACCAAACATCGCCTAATGCTTGCTAACAACCCATTTTGACTACATATTAATTTATAACGAATTACCGTATTTTAGAAAAGGTTTAG
Source organism: Ficus hirta (assembly GCA_038430175.1). Lineage (NCBI taxonomy): Eukaryota > Viridiplantae > Streptophyta > Magnoliopsida > Rosales > Moraceae > Ficus > Ficus hirta. Next base: position 15,703,092 of record CM076585.1, on the reverse strand, counting down.
ATTACTGTTTTTAATACATTGATCTTTTAATATAGAACTATAATTTATGTTCTTTTTTTTCTCATGATTTGATTTAATTTTTCATTCAAACAATAGTTTTTTGTTAAAAATTTTCCTAATTACTGCTTTTAAATATAGTGATTGAATTTTTTATTGTTAAAAATTTAGTACATGAACTACCATATTCAATGATGCTAATAAGTTAAATTTTATTTTGTTTTGAAACTTCAAAATTGTCTTATCTATGTGTGGAGTTTTGTGCAAAATCTCTTTTCAAAACTAAACAAATATTCTTAAAATTACCATTTGAATTAAATGTGTGGTGAAATCAATCACACTAAGCAAACATATTAAGAAAAAAAAAAATCAGAAATAAACAAGTAAAAACGGGTCTCACATCTTTATATTAAATAAGTATGCGTAATTTTAGCTTTCAAAGAAAGAGAGTTTATAATGATGCAATATGAAAGTTCAATTATTTCATTAACTTGAGAGTTCATTCTATCTTTAATTTAATCAATAAGTTTTACTCTTGATCTTCTCTTATCATATGGAGATTTAGTCTTCCGGATGTTCCATTACCCAAACTCTAATCTTAGTTTTTTTTTTTTTTAATGATTTATTTAATCTCTTTAAAACTCTTGTATGCCGTCTCTGTGCTTCTGTCTGAAAATAAACAGTTTCATATATGTCTAATAGTAATGTCAAGGTTAAAGTGAGAAAATGAATAAAAATACTCCTTTTTCATTAATAGAGATCAGCCTGACCTGTCGAACCCTATGATTATGTTTTACTGAAATTTTGAGAATTGTCACTCAAAGAACATATCACTGGAATATTACCATATCTATAGTAACTTCAGGATATCTGACGTCACATAAAATAAATCAAAGGATAGTGACTTCAGGGTATTTGACCTTACATAAGATAAATCAAAGGTCAACATAATATGAATTTTCAAAATTACCTTTGTCAACCAAAAACCAACACAAGCCATCAAAATTTCTAGCAATCTATTAGAATATTCTTTGGCAACCAGAACCAACATGGGCTGCCGACGATCTCTGGTTACCGATGCAAATTCGGCCTCTGGTCGTCAATGCTAGTTCGGTCTCCGGTTGTTGATGGTGTGATCGACGACTGGTCATCATACGCCGGATAGAGGAGCGTGGCATGCGCGAAAACCATCGGACTACCGTGGACAAGTTCAACAAGAAGGCTTGACAAGGCAGAAAAGATTCGACCACCCTATTGGTCTCTATCCTAACCCTTTTTGTCTAACCGCCATGACTCTATCTAGTGCACTAGTGTGAACCGACCAGAAACAGTTAAGCTGCATAGCCAAAGAAGCACGCTATAACCAGGCCAGTTCACGTTGCCAAGAAGGTCTAATCAATGGATTATGAACTAGGTATCACCAGCTAGGAAACTATCCTCGATCACTGCTGAGCCCCTTTTTAATTGACTTGTCCACACGGTGCTTGCTTCACCATCCCGTACCAGCTAATAACCGAACCATGGCAAGGTATACACACCCTCCACCTCCTGACACCTGATACTGGTACATGTCCTTGTCTCTGCGACGTCACCACTCTACTCCATTACCTGGCCCTGACTGATAATAATACCCATGGCCTGCACCCGTTCTCTCTCATTAGCCAAGCAGGAGGACACGTGGCTCCTGTCTAGTGGACACTGAGTGTCCATGCACCTAGCTCGAACCAACCCACCAAGACCACTCAGAATATGACCTACAAGGGCCACTCAATACACCCGAACCTAGAAAAACATCTATAAATAGTGGAGCACCTTACTCCCTCAAGTATAATCATTCTTTCTTGTCAAAACTCTGCTTCTCTTTCGCTTGCTCTTCAGTTACCTTTGCTGATTTAAGTATCGAAGTGCTTTTAGCAAACACCTCACTGGTATCCCCTTTACTCCGAGATGCTTCTCTTTTGTAGACAACCAGGCGAAGCACGATGGCATAGGACTGATCACACCAAGTGATCTCATCTTGTGTTGTGTCAAGGATTTTTGACATCAATGCCGGTCATCAAAAAGTATTTTAGTAGATTACTTTTGCTCATCTATCAAATAACCTTTTATTTTCAAGACAAAGTTATCGATCGTCTTTGGTTGCTAGAGAGTATTATGATAGGTTATTTTGTTTTTTTTTTTTAAGGTAATCTCGGATTGCTTTTTAAATTCTACCAAATTGTTTATTATTTTTTATCAAATTATTTTTTGTATTCTATCAAATTATATTAGGGTTATTTACATAGATGTCCAAATTAAAGATGTTGATTTGAAATATGTCTGTTTTACTTTTTATTTACATAAACATCTAAAAGAATAATTATAAAAATAACATTACCCTTTATAAAAAATGGAAAATAACAAAGAAAGAAATTACAAAAAAAGGAAACAAAAAAAATGTAATATAAGTTGTTTATCAAAGAGGGCTAAAGTTGATTTAATGAAATTGGTAAAGGAAATGATATAAAAGGAAAATACGAAATTTTTTTTATTTATTATAAAGAAGGTGTAAATCTTCATTGTTGATGACCGACCAAATCCGACCACTTCAGACACTTGTCGACTACACGTCGACTGCTGCTCCGGCGAACTCGGATAGTCGGACAGTATCCTCAGCCGAAAACATTTTTGGCCTACACCGACCGTAGCATTCCGCGAAGTCTCTTGCCGAGAGGACCCGGGAGCGAGTACAGTCGGATAGTCGGATGCTCGGATCACTGTCTTGCCGAGCACCCTGATCGGCCTTGATACGTATCTCGGCCCAGACCTCCACCATGGCGACTTCAATAATGGGGGATGTGACACCAGTCACATCCCCGCCCCATTAGCTGCTGGCGCCGCTCGCCTGCTCCTGTCAGACATCAAATCACAGCCGCCCACTGTAGCCCCCTTAATGATGACGCCTGACACAAGTCACATCCCCCTAGGGACACACGTCTTCAGTTCAGTAGATCAATAGCTCATGCAGACCTACTTACCCATCGGGTACCTTAGGTAGCCGACCCGACCGGGTTGCCCCGAGCACCCGGATCCGCGGGAAGCGCCTATAAATAAACGAATAAATTCCCTATTCAGGTACGCATACCTATAAATAACGAGGCCGCTCTTTGCAAGTCATTCTGCCTGACCTTGACCGGAGCTGCTCGGCAGTAGTACAGAAGGCTCGAGCCGGGCACCATCAGTAGTTTCCGGTAGTTGGGAGACTTGTTCTCGACCGCCTTCCTGGGCTCCAGAACGAGGAAGCTGGGGGCTTCTCACATGTTCGGCATCAAACAAGGTGACAACGAGACGCTGAAGAGGTACCTGAAGCGTTTCGATAAGGCTGTCGTGCAGGTGGAAGGCTGCACTGATCAGACCTTGATTCAGGCCTTCAGAGAAGGCATTCAGGACCCTCGCCTCGTCTGGACCCTCGCCTTCGACCGACCGCCCACCTTTGCGCACCTGAGGGGGATCGCGTGGAGGCATGCAGAGGCAGATGAGTATGTCAGAAGCCGAGGACTACAGGTCCAGGGTCAGTCCCAGCCGTCTGACAGGAGACCCGAACGAGGGCATCCGAAGACTGCCGACCAGGGCCGGTCGGACAAAGGGAAGGCCCCAGCCTTGGACACCAGCGCCGAGGCCAACCCAGGCCCAAGAACACGAACAGGGAGGTTCCGCCAGTATACCCCCCTGGTCACGACGATTGACCATGTCTTGAACTAGGTATCTGGTAAGGGGCTACTCCGGGACACACTGCCCATCCGGTCGGACCGCGCTCAGAGGAACCAGAACAAATACTGTCACTTCCACAAGGACGTCGGCCACGATACGAAGAACTGCATCCAGCTTCGAGATCAGATCGAAATGCTGATCAGGGAGGGTCACCTGCGGGAATTTGTCGAGAGGATCATAACCCCGGCGGGGCCGAGTCGTCGTCAGAACAAAGCCCCGGACGACAAGCCGGACGAGCAGGCGCCCGAGCACATTGTCCACACGATCTTTGGTGGGACAGCTACTAGGGACACCGCCAGTAGCCGAAGGAGTTATGCCCGGGAGGCCAGGCTAGTCGCCCGCGGAGAACACATCAACATGGCGGAGCATATCTTGAAGATATGTCGCCAGGACAGCACCCCGATCACCTTCACGGACGACGAGGCAGATCGGTTACTCCACCCACACAACGACGCCCTGGTCGGCGAGATCAGAGTGGCAAACAATGTCGTCCGACGCGTCCTCATTGACAACGGAAGCTCCGCGGACGTGATGTTCATGGACGCGTTTTCAAGGCTGCGGATTGAGGGAGCCGTGTTGAAGCCAACCCGGACACCATTGTACGGATTTGCCGGGGACTGCGTCCACGCAGCCGGCACCGTCTGTCTCCCAGTTACAATTGGAGATGGCCCAGAGAAGGCGACCAGAATGGTGGAGTTCATCGTTGTAGACCGACCGTCTGTCTACAACGTCATCCTGGGGAGGCCGACCCTCAACGCACTAAAGGCGGTAGTCTCCACCTACCATCTATCCATGAAGTTCCCCACCAGCGGAGGGATCGGAGTCTTCCGGGGAAACCAGGAAGGGGCCCGCAAGTGCTACATGGAGGCGGTAAACAAAGTGTGCCGGAAGGCCTCCGCCCATGCCACCGGGTCCACCATCCTCATGGTGGACGAAGCCGAGGTCCCCGGCGAGGAGGTCAAACCACTTAGCGACCTGGACCCCCGGATGCCAGAGGAGGAGGTCCGAGCACTTCCTGTTGAAGACCTGGTCCCTTACCAGTTGGACCCGGAGCGGACAGTGCTACTCGGCTCCCGGCTAGCCCCGGACACCCGAGCAGAGCTGGAGAAGACCCTCCGAGAACATAAAGACGTTTTCGCTTGGTCTCATGAGGACATGCCGGGGATCGACTCAGCGGTGATGTGCCACCAACTGAATGTCAACCCGAAGCACCGGCCAGTGATCTAGAGGAGAAGGGCCTTCAACCCGGAGAGGTACGAGGCCATCAACGCGGAGGTGAGGAAACTACTCGCCGCCGGCTTCATCCGGGAAGTAACCTACCCGGAGTGGCTGGCCAATGTCGTCCTGGTCAAGAAGTCCTCCAGGAAGTGGCACGTCTGCATTGACTATACCGATCTGAACAAGGAGTGCCCGAAGGACTGCTTCCCTCTCCCGCGGATCGACCAGCTCGTCGACGCGACGGCCGGGCACGAGCTGCTCAGCTTCATGGACGCCTACTCCGGGTACAACCAGATACCCCTGAGCCGAGCCGACCAGGCTAAGACCGCGTTTACAACAGACCAAGGGCTGTATTGTTACAAGGTCATGCCGTTCGGTCTCAAGAACGTCGGGGCAACCTACCAGCGGCTGATGAACAAAATGTTCGCCCCCCTCATCGGCAGATCCATGGAGGTGTACGTGGATGACATGCTGGTGAAGAGCCGACATCGAGCCGACCACATCCGAGACCTGCAAGACTGCTTCAACATCCTACATCAGTACAGGATGAGGCTCAATCCGACCAAGTGTGCGTTCGGGGTTGAATCAGGAAAATTCCTGGGGTTTATGGTGGACCACCGAGGAATAGAGATCAACCCCGCGAAGGCCCAGGCCGTTGTAGACCTGCAACCCCCGCGAACAATCAAGGAGGTGCAACGGCTAACCGGGATGATCGCGGCCCTATCCCGGTTCGTATCAAGATCCACCGACAAATGCTTCCCGTTCTTCCAGGCTCTCAAGACCAGGGGAGGAGTGAACTGGGATAGCAAGTGTGAAGAGGCCTTCGAAGGTCTTAAGGGGTACCTCGCCTGCCCACCACAGTTGTTAAAACCACTTCCTGGGGAAACGCTCTACGTCTACCTCGCTGTCTCGGAGAAGGCCGTGAGTTCCGTCCTGATCCGAGAAGAAGACAAGGTTCAGCACCCGGTCTACTACAGCAGCAAAGCGTTCCAGGGAGCAGAGGCGAGGTACACCCCACTGGAGAAATTGGCCCTTGCGCTGGTCTCGTCAGCCCGCAAATTGAGGCCTTACTTTCAGGGCCACCCAATTCGAGTCCCGACTAGTTACCCACTCCGCCAAGTGCTTCAAAATCCTGAGCTATCAGGGCGAATCGCAAAGTGGGCAATTGAACTCGGGGAATTTGACATCGAGTTCATCCCCCGTCCCGCGATCAAGGCGCGGGCATTGGCCGACTTCATAGCTGAGTTCACGGGGGCTCCCGGACCAGATCCCGAACAGCAAAAGAAGACCGCCGACCCCTCAATGGACCTCCTGGCTGAAAGCCTACCGAGCGCAGATAGGTGGAAATTATTCGTCGACGGGTCCTCCGGCTCAGGGGGCTCCGGAGCGGGACTTGTCCTAGTAAGCCCGGACCAGTTCAAGACCAGCCAAGCTCTGCGCTTCAATTTTAAGGCTTCGAACAACGAGGCAGAGTACGAGGCTATGATTGCCGGACTTGAATTGGCCCGAGAACTCGGGGTACAGGATATTGAGGTGTTCAGCGACTCTATGCTGATCGTCAACCAGGTCTCCGGTGAGTTCCAGGCTAGGGAAGCGCGTATGGCTAAGTACCTGGACAAGGTAAAGGCACTTCTCGGCCAATTCAGAAGACGAGTCGTTACTCGGATACCCCGGTCCGAGAACGCCGAGGCCGATGCCCTAGCCCGGTTGGCTTTGGGAAACGATCTGGAGGGTCTCGTCTCCTTCCCAATCGAAAAGCTAGACCATCCGAGTATCGACCGAGAAGAAGTCCTCTTTGCCGAGAACGCGTCGACTTGGATGGACCCGATTGTCCAATATCTCACCGACTCTCAGTTGCCGTCGAACCGAGAAGAAGCCCGGAGGATCAAGAACACTTCAACCAGGTATACCATGGTCAATGGCAAATTGTATCGCCGATGATTCTCAGCTCCCTACCAGCGCTGTATTGGACCGGCCGAGGCCGAGTACGTCATGAAAGAAATCCACAGTGGGGTATTCGGAAATCACTCGGGGGGGAAAGCCCTGTCCTTCAAGTGTCTCCGTCAGGGGTATTACTGGCCGACCATGAGCAAGGATGCCATAGATTTCGCTCGGAAGTGCATTAAATGCCAGCAGTTCGCCAAGGCCATTAAGTCTCATCCTGAGAGGCTTACCTCAGTAGTATCTGCGTGGCCATTCGCAAAATGGGCCATCGACATAATCGGACCACTTCCGATGGCCCGGTCTCAGCTTCGGTATTGTTTGGTCGCCATAGACTATCTCACTAAATGGGTCGAAGTGGAACCCTTGGCCCAGCAAACCGAAGCAAAATGCACGAACTTTCTCTGGAAGAGCATCATCTGTCGGTTTGGCCTTCCCCACACTGTAGTCACGGACAACGGGAAACAGTTCGGGGACAAGTTCCTCGCATTATGTGAGCAGTTCGGGATAAAGAAAGTGTTCTCCTCCCCCGGGCACCCTCAGAGCAACGGACAGGTAGAGGCCACCAATAAAACGATCAAGGAAAACTTGAAAAATAACCTTGAGAGGCACAAAGGGGCTTGGATTGACGAGCTTCCCCGAGTACTATGGGCTTACCGGACAACCAAGCGAACAGCGACCGGGGAGACTCCTTTTGCTATGGCCTTCGGCGTTGAGGCCGTTATACCTGTGGAAGTCGGGCTGCCTAGCTTACGAGTCGAGAACTACGATGAAGAGGACAACGCTGGTCGGACTTTGCCCGAACTCGACCTGGTTGAAGAGAGGCGAGAATAGGCCCTGATTCGAACAGCCGCCCGCAACCAGGTCGTTGCCAAGTATTATGACAAGAGGTTTCGGCCAAGAGTCTTCCGAGTAGGAGACTTAGTGATGAAGAATGTAATCGTTCAAGAGCCTGGGCTCGGCTCGTTCGGCCCTAAGTGGGACGGACCATACACGATAACTGGCATTGTACGCCCGGGAACATACCGACTACAAGACAAGGACGGCAGGAACCTGGGGAACCCGTGGAATGCCGACCACCTGAAGCGTTTTTACCAGTAATTGTGGCTATCCATTCTTTTGTAAAGATTTATTCATTCAATAAAACATTTGATTTCATCAGACAACGAGTACCTTCCCAGAAACTCCTGTGGTTCCCGGACTACAGGTCAGGTCCCATGACCGGCTACCCCAGGGGGGCTACCCGACCAGGACCCATATCTGCCTTTGCAGACAAACTCCTGTGGTTCCCGGACCACAGGTCAGGTCCCGTGACCGGCTACCCCAGGGGGGCTACCCGACCAGGACACAACATCTGCCTTTGCAGACAAACTCCTGTGGTTCCCGGACCACAGGTCAGGTCCCATGACCGGCTACCCCAGGGGGGCTACCCGACCAGGACCCATATCTGCCTTTGCAGACAAACTCCTGTGGTTCCCGGACCACAGGTTAGGTCCAGTGACCGGCTACCCCAGGGGGGCTACCCGACCAGGACACAACATCTACCTTTGCAGACAAACTCCTGTGGTTCCCGGACCACAGGTCAGGTCCCATGACCGGCTACCCCAGGGGGGCTACCCGACCAGAACCCATATCTGCCTTTGCAGACAAACTCCTGTGGTTCCCGGACCACAGGTCAGGTCCCGTGACCGGCTACCCCAGGGGGGCTACCCGACCAGGACACAACATCTGCCTTTGCAGACAAACTCCTGTGGTTCCCGGACCACAGGTCAGGTCCCATGACCGGCTACCCCAGGGGGTCTACCCGACCAGGACCCATATCTGCCTTTGCAGACAAACTCCTGTGGTTCCCGGACCACAGGTCAGGTCCAGTGACCGGCTACCCCAGGGGGGCTACCCGACCAGGACACAACATCTGCCTTTACAGACAAACTCCTGTGGTTCCCGGACCACAGGTCAGGTCCCATGACCGACTACCCCAGGGGGGCTACCCGACCAGGACCCATATCTGCCTTTGCAGACAAACTCCTGTGGTTCCCGGACCACAGGTCAGGTCCCGTGACCGGCTACCCCAGGGGGGCTACCCGACCAGGACCCAACATCTGCCTTTGTAGACAAACTCCTGTGGTTCCCGGACCACAAATCAGGTCCCGTGACCGGCCACCCCAAGGGGGCTACCCGACCAGGACCCAACATCTGCCTTTGCAGACAAACTCCTGTGGTTCCCGGACCACAGGTCAGGTCCCATGACCGGCTACCCCAGGGGGGTAGGGTCGGCCATACCAAGCTAAAAAAAAAAAAAAAAAAAAGAGAGAAGAAGAAGAAGAGAAGAAAAAAGACTTTCATTAATGTATAATTAGGAGGGGGGTACAAGTTGGGCACCCCCGAACCCAAATAAAATATATACATGTGTAAAAAAAAAATCAAAATCAAACAAAAACAAAAAACCAAGTTATTCAGTAGGCGGCAACTGGGCTGGTTGCTCGGGCTCGGCGGGGGCGGGTGCTGGCTGCTCCAGCTCCGCCGGATGCTCGGGTTCTTCCAGTACAATGACATCCCCGGGCACCCTAGCAGCACCGGTGACCTCGCCTTCCTCGGCTGCTTCCTCGTCACCCGTCTCCTCGGACTCAGTCAGCTCGAAGGACCAATCCACCCCGACCAGTGATGGGTTGGCCGCGGTGAAACCGGCCTTCATGTCCCGCATCCCTTCCTGGTACATATGGACGATGCGGTCGTTGTAGTCCTCAGATTCGAGGAAGTCGGCCACGGCTTGAGCCCTAGCCTCTTCGAGCGCGGCGGGCAGGGCGACCTAGAGATATCTCTCGTGCTCGGCCCGTGCAGCAGCGAGATCTTCTTCAATCCTTTGGAAAGCTCGGCCCAGTTCGAGCTTCGAAGACTCCATCTCCTCAAGATCCCACTCCGCCTTATGAGCCCACTCCTCCGCCTGTCGGCGCCCGTCCTCGGCCCTCTTAACCTTCTCCTCGGCGGCCTTGGCCTTGTCCTCGGCCTCTTTTCTTGCCTCGTCCGCCGCGTCCTTGGCCAGTTTGGCCTCCTTCTCGGCTCGTCGGGCACGTCGGGAGTCGGCCTCGGCCGCCTTCACCTCATCAGCAGCCCGGTTGGCATATCCCTTGGCGGCTGCAGCCCCCAAGAGAGCAAGGCACATTGCCTCTACAAGCTTGTCGGCGCAGTCGTCAATGGCCTTAACCGGGTCAGAGCGCTTGGAGGACTCGGCAACCCTGACGCTGAGTCGGTCCCCGAATTTCGACACCAGTGCTCGGTGAGCCGAGGACTCCGCAACTTGGCCCGGAGGAGTGGACGTGGAGCCCGGCCTCGATTCCTCCCGGCTACTTCGAGAAGTCAGGATCGGGGCCGGCCTTTCCTCCCTTGGACGGTTAGACCGAGTATCCTGGCGAACAGCCGGGCGACTGGCCTGTGGAGCTTGGGGCGCGACTGGAACTGGAGCCGGGGCCGGCGGGTGCACAATCCGTGTGGCCGGGGCAGCCGGAGGCACCACCGCCAGGCTAGATGGGGTGGAAGCCCCGGCCTTGCCCTTCCCCTTGCCGAGCGTGGCCATCTTCGACAGCCTCTCCCTCCTCTCGTCCTCGTTTGGCCTCTTCGTCCCACGACGGTCAGCCATCGGTTCTGCAAACAAAAGGAAAAGGAATTAGCTCTCGGTTGGAACACACCAATAGCTGCTGCGAGTACTCGGCATTGCTCTGCTGCCGACCTTCTATTCTCAAACCCCGAGCAGGAGGCTGGCCCCGAGCAGGACTTAGGTTCTTGATCACCAGATCTAGATCCTCGTCGGCGATTCGTGGACCCCAAGGCCTGGGAGAGGGAACAGGAGACTGGTCGGGAGAAGTCTCGTCTTCGACCACAATTACCCGGGACCGGTAGCGGTGAACCGGCTCCGGCATCCTGGCGACAGTAACTTGGTCCGGCAACCGACTGTCTGGTCGGGGGGCTGATGATGAGGAGCCAAGCCAACCGTACTTAGATAGGCTCGCCTGGCTTAGGAGAGAGCGCTGGTCCCGCTCGTGCTCGGGCAGATTTTGGAGGCCTTCCAACATGTCCAAGGTCCTCTCCGGCACAAACGGCGCCCTGGTCCACGCAAACCCCTCCGGAAGACCACTGGCACCCGCTCCGCGCGGGGGAGCTCGTTTCGGGCCAAGTGCCCGTGCAGTCACCGGCCACCTGCGTAAAACCACAGGTGTCTGAACTACTTGTCGGAGTCGGGACACTTCGTCACGAACGTTCCCTTGAACGCCTGGAAATAATAGGAGCCCGTTGACGCAGGCGCGGTCTTCATCCGGTATAAGTTCTGGAATGCCCGGAATGGCAGACCAGCCGCGTAGTTCTTGGACCAGAGAATGAAGCAACTGATCAGGATCCGGAAGGCGTTCGCGTTTAGCTGGATCGGAGCCACGTTCAAAGACGTAAGAGCTCGCCTCAAGAACTGATGGAAGGGCAGGCGCAAGCCGGCTCGGAAATACTCGGCATAAAGAGTCACGTAGCCGGATGGTGGTCGAGACGGCAGATCGTTCTGACCGGGGGCCCTCAGGTCCACGTCTGCCGGAATCTGGAACTCCCGCCTAAGGGCGGCGAGGTACCTCGGCGTCACGGCAGATGTGAAGAAATCCGCCGAGTACACTGGAAAACCTCCTGCGAGCTCCAGCATTAATTGGTCGGATCGGCGGTGCACACGCTGGTCATTGATCCGCATGGCGTGGCTGGCTGGCCTGTTGCGCTCCTCCAATTGCTCCCCGGCGGGGACCGAGCTGTTCGAGCTCTCGTCCTCATCTCGCCCGGACGTGCTCGCCTCCCCGGCCGACCTCTCTGGCATTGCCCCCTCGGCAACCGAACGCGCTTGGATGGACTGTTCGGCTGCAGCCCCGCCCAGCTCTTGTACAAACTGGCGATCCGGTCGGGTGCTCGGCCCGACTTGCAGAATCTCTTCTAACCGGGCCGCCCCCTGGCCTCGGCTGGTCGGCGTTGCGGACTCGCTCGTCGACACAGACGTACTCGGACTCATTGTGCTCGGGCTCCCGACAATATCAACCGACCCCGAAAGGGCCTCGTTCTCGGAATCAGACACGCTGCTCATGATGAAAGTAGAAGGAAGATTATTACCTTTGCTGATGTTCTCGGCGGTTGACGGTCTACTCGTCTTCGGAATGCAACGGCTTCAGTTTTCGGCAGACTTCGGCAGCTCTCGGCAGATAACTTCCTTCGCGAGTGATGGCAAATGAGGCAACCCCCCCCCCCCCCCTCTATTTATAGGCGACTGATGGCGGTTGGTGCGGATTCCCAGACGACGATTGGACTTCCCGCCTAAGCGAAAGTTCAAATTTCAAACCACCAGCCGCCTATTCGTCTCCCTGCCAATTGTTAGCCGACGCGTGGCGGGTTGCCACGTGGCCGACCCGCCACGTGGCTGACCCGACACATGGCCATCTTGCCACATGGCGTGACACATGATACGACACATGGCACCCGAGAGTCACCGCACCTGTCCGAGAACCCCAGATCATCCGACCATCCGACTACTGACGTACGTGACCGACTATGCGCAAGCGTGAAGCACCCCTGGCCTAGACCCGACCAGAGATGCTAGGGGGATTCTGTTGATGACCGACCAAATCCGACCACTTCAGACACTTGCCGACTACACGCCGACTGCTGCTCTGGCGAACTCGGATAGTCGGACAGTATCCTCAGCCGAAAACATTTTTGGCCTACACCGACCGTAGCATTCCGCGAAGTCTCTTGCCGAGACAACCCGGGAGCGAGTACAGTCGGATAGTCGGATGCTCGGATCACTGTCTTGCCGAGCACCCTGATCAGCCTTGATACGTATCTCGGCCCAGACCTCCACCATGGCGACTTCAATAATGGGGGATGTGACACCAGTCACATCCCCGCCCCATTAGCTGCTGGCGCCGCTCGCCTGCTCCTGTCAGACATCAAATCACAGCCGCCCACTGTAGCCCCCTTAATGATGACGCCTGACACAAGTCACATTCCCCTAGGGACACGCGTCTTCAGTTCAGTAGATCAATAGCTCATGCAGACCTACTTACCCATCGGGTACCTTAGGTAGCCGACCCGGCCGGGTTGCCCCGAGCACCCGGATCCGCGGGAAGCGCCTATAAATAAACGAATAAATTCCCTATTCAGGTACGCATACCTTTACCTTACCAAAGCTCTGCCCTTCCTCTTGCTCATTAGTCTCCTTACTGACTTAAGCATCGGAGTGCCCACGGCAGACACCACACCGGTGTCCCCATCATTCCGAGGTTCTTCCATTTTGCAGGAGATCTACGGCAAAGCGACCGGCGAGTTCCCATCGGACTACCTGATCACATTTGGGTGTTGTTGCCGGAACCATTTCGAGCATCAACATTCATAATGAACCAAAAAGTGAATGTTTTCTCAAAAATCTGTTTAATGAGAATGAGCTAAATACAGAAAAAGGAATATTTCAAAAAAAAAATCTTTTGTATAATAAATCAGTCTTTATCATAAAGCTAGGTTTGATTTTATTCATACTAATTAATACAAATAATAGGGTTTTTTCATAAAAAATTCGATACCATTTATTGTATTATTTTTCAATTTGTTTGGTTGAGATATAAATGACAACAATTGGATTTGTAGTTGATTACATAAATAAATAGATTTTTTTCATAATGAATTATTACGGAAATCACTTGCAAGTATACGAGTCGCATAAGTAATATAAGATAAGTAAGAGTATCATTCCCATGAAGATTGTATTTAAATTTCAATTAATTACCGAAATTTATTAGTTTTAAGATTATTTGAACGACCGATTAAAATTAATTAAAATAAATAACTAAACTAGATTAAACCAAACTAGAAAAATTAATGAAATGAAAATGACAAAAACAAAGGTCTAGAGATCCAATGTTACCTAATTAGTTTCATTAAAATTAAATTTATCCCTCTAATTGATTGGTTTTAATTGATGAAATTGTTAGTCGAATGCAGTAATATACCTAAAAGCCTCTTCCAATGAACTAATAGGCACATTTATGTTAATTAAGACCCCTATATTCCTATGGGAAATTAGTTAACACAAATTCATTAAGTTCAAGCATTCACAACGACTACAAATGCACTAAGGATATATTCATATTCCAAAATGCAAATGCCACCCTATTATTGATCAAAGCCCAAAATCCATTTTCCAATTTCAATTAAATCCAACAAGATCACCTAATTATTTGCCAATTCACTAGGAGCATTAAGCATGTAATAGGATAAACAATTACCAAACAATCACAATCAATCCAAAAGAGCAAAAATAAATTCAAATTCCACTTATAGGATCCATTGAAACCCTAGAATAAAAAACTACTCAATAACCATAAATGAAATTAAAACTAAAAACAAGCAAATCAAATATTCAAACATTAAAAAATTACAAAAATGAAAGAGATAAGAAAAAAGAATGAAAAACCCCATATTATTTCTACAAATCTTCAAGAATTTCTTCAAATTTCTTCTTTTTGCTCTTCAAATGTTATTTCTCTTGAAAACTTCTTGAAAATAAAAACCTAAAACTGAAAATAAAACTAAAATCCTAAATCTAAAAATCCTACTCTACTATTTTTTTTCTTTTTTCTTTTTTTCTATTTTTCTATTTTTTTTTTTTTTTTTCGTTTTCTTCTCTCTTTTTCACTCTGGTTTGGCCTCTGGTTTCGGCCTCCCCGAACCGACACTCGGCCTCTGGCCTGGCCTCTCGAACACACTCAGCCCCCCTTTTTGTTTTCTTTTTTTTCTTTTCTTTTCTGTTTTCCTGTTTTTTTTTTTTTTTTTTTTTTTCTCTTTTCCTTTCCTGCTTCAGCATCTACTGGCGTGGGCCCCGCCACTTTGCTTTTAATTTTTTCCTTTTTTCTTTGCAATTGACAGGTGGCGAGAGAAAAATTCGTTCTGTGGAGCCCGCTGAATGCGTGGCGAGAGGCAGTTGGCAGAAGCTCTCTGGTGCACGTGATCTCGGTGGACCATGCGGCATGGGATCGGATGCTATGTTGGTCTGACACGAGTCGCTTCTGGATGGAGGCCGGTTTAATTCAAATTTTGTCACATTTTAAGACGTTTTAATGACCGTTTTGCCCCCAGTTTGAATCCAAAATTCTCTTTTTGTCCATTCTCACCTAATTAACATACAAAATGAGAAAATTAATTATTTACGGGGTAAATTAATAATAACATATTAAAATTAATATTAACTACATGAAATAAAAACGAATCAAATTACAAAAAATAAAATAAAATAAAAAAACTACTGTAAATTAAAATTTAGCAAAATTAAACGAAATTAACCTAAATTAGATTAAAATGCTCAAGAACATAACCAATTTATATGTGCAAAAGTGGTAAAATAGCTCTATTTTTATAGATTTATCATGAATCCATTGTGGTATGTTTATTATTTGGTCTGAACCATCATCTTTATAGTAAATATTTTATATTTATGATAAGTATTTTGATGTTTATAACTCATTTGAGTTTATTAAAGGTAATTTACATTTATCAATAAAAAATATTCATCATTAAAGTCAAAAAAAGAAAATAAAAGAATTTATATAAAAATAAAATGATGTCAATTATTGTAAAAGGACAAAATAAGTATTACAGACATTTATTTCTTAAAAAATAAATATATACGTAATATTATTAAAAAATGGACATATTTTAAAACGATAATCTAAAAATAAATTTTTTGTGTAATTATTTCATTGTTATGCCATCTATCATATAACTGTATTATATCATGTTTTATTTTATTATCTAAAAAAAACACAAATTAAACATAATCAGAATAACAAAATAATTATACTACAAAAAAAGAAAAAGAAAAAAAAATCATTGCTTGTCATGGCAGTAGGAGAGACATTTAGGATGAAAACATTTAGAATATAAACATTTTGAATAAAACCATTTAGCATTGTAAAAAAACATCCAAATGATCAGAATGTTGTCCCTATCATATAAATTTTTGCCTAAAAATTATAAATGATAACATTTTACTTCCAAATTTAATGGAAAAAATTAAAATGTTGGTGATGGTTGAAACAAATGGAGGCTAAACTAACATCTCATATTTGTTCTTTTTCTACCCTCGCGCTATTCCGTACGTAGCCTGTATTATGTATGAACTCATTGTGATTAATATAATGGTGAAATTATTATATCATTGTGATTTATATAATTATTAAGATATTGTTGTGATTCATATAATTGTAATGATATAAGTAGTAGTCACCGATTGTTTGTTTCCATTTCGTAAATATTATTTTATTTATAAGAAAAATATTATTTTTCTATCTGATAATTAAAAAAAAGAAAAACAAACAAACAAACAAAGAAAAACAGTTCACATTGTAATCAGATAAACCCATGAAAAAAAAAATTAATTAGAGGGTAAAATAGATGACAAATAGATGGAAATTTAAATATTTCTCGTAATATATTCAATATTTTGTATATTCATGTTCACTCTGAGAAAACTTATCATCTAGTGTAATTTCTCTATTTCCTTTTACCCCTTTTTTGTAGAGATACTCACTCCTTAGGCTGAGAAAAAAGCATAAAACGGAGAATTTCTCAAGTAAAAATACCATATCACACCAAGTTTTGGGAGTTCAAGATCACACTATTTAAATCCAACAATGCATATAATTTAAAATCGGATACTGTGAGACAATTGTTCAAGAAATATAGGTACATTTACTTAATATATACCACATTGTTAACGTGTTTGGATGAATCATTTCAATAGTTATTATGAGACTCCAATATAATCTGTTTAGTTGGTCAATTACTACGGTGATTTATTTATTTATTTATTTTTTTTTTTTTTGAGAATACTAAAATGAAATTATTTGAATACTTTATTATTTTACAGTAATTCAACTCAAACACAAATACAAATTTTATTTTTTTATATTTGAATGTAAACATTGAATTTGAGTGAGCATTCGAATATATTTTATAATCTAAACAGATAATAACTCCTTCAACAGCCTATGAGTGAGGCATCCCAACCTAAATTTTTTACTTCTAACCGAGCCTCAGCCTCATTCAAATTCCCAAGCCTCATTCAAATTCCCAGGCCCCATTTGTTAGGAATCAAGAAATAAGTGAGTGACTTGAGAATTGAACACTGCATTAGCAAACCATCTAGTCATAGAATGCGTTTGTACGCATAATCTAAACCTTAGAATCACAATATAAATTTTATCTTTTTCTCTTAGTTTAGCTATTCACACAGTTTTGTAACTCAAATTTTAAAAGAGCATAACTTTGCATAGATAAGTCTAAATAATGTGATTTTTTAATTGTATAAAATTTCAAGATAAACGAAATAAACTTCATATTAATATTTTTTTTCCGAATACATTTCAAGTTTTTATACATTTAGCTAAAGTAATTTAAATATCTCGATAAGCATATAAAGTCTCAACCTTGATACCAAACACATGCATAGTGTTTGCAATTTCATAGTCCTTTCAACTCAAGGGCATTAATGCAAAATATTCACTTTATGTGTTTACTTTTATGGCAGCTTCTAAGAAATACTTCATCCTTATGCAAAAATTGCACTCCATATATATACTTTGCAACTTTATTCCTTTTTTCTTCTCTCTCTCTCTCTCTCTCTCTTCAAATTGTTGACTCTTCTTTTTAAAGGGACCCTTAAAATCCTCCTATTCGTTTGCTTTGCTTTTAAAAGTGCCTTTCATCAATTTGGCATTCTTCTTTTAGGTTCTAAATGTAGAAATATAAAAAGTTGTGCCCCGGATTTGATCACAATATTATCTGATTTTTTTTGGTCATGGTGGATAAAAATTATAAGAACCTCTTGCGAGATCCAAAACATAGAGATTTGGGTCAGTTTATATAAATATTTTACTCAATTATTTAGGTTTGTAGCATATTAGACTAACATATTGTGCAAAAAGTGCCACTAATTGAGTCCAAATATTGCCAACTAACAAAAATTTTATATGAAGATTCGATAAGAACAATGAATTATTGTTATCTAGAAATTTGGTCTCTCTAAATATATTTTCTTTTGTTCAAATTTGTAATTAGAGTAATTGGCCCAAATAGTCCCTGAACTCTTTCAAAGATAACGGTTTGGTACTTGTTCTTTTTTTTTTTTTTTGCCGAGATAACCTAAATTCCTATATTTTGGCCATTACAGTCCTTTGCGTTCAAAACCATTAAGTTTCTTACAGGATGAGTCATGTGCAATGCATATAATCTAATTTGTGATGGTATTTTAGTAATTTAATAAAATAAAATAATCATTAAAAAATTATTTTCTCTCTCCTCCCTCTCTCTCTCTCTCCATTTCTGAAAACCCTATCCACGACCAGGGGGTGGGACGGAGAAAAAGGTGTGTGTGTGTGTGTGTTGGGGGGGGGGCTTGAAACGCAGAGCGCGGCAGGGGGAAGGAGGGAGAGAGGGAGGGAGGGAGGGAGGGAGACGGCGGAGCGGGATGGGGGGGTGAGGGATTGCGTGCTGGTGGAGGGAGGGTGCGAACCCAGATCGCGGCGATCGGGGGGAGGGGGGAATTCAAAACTCAAATCGCGTGAGGGGGCGGATGAGCAAAACCCAGATCGTGTGGGGGGACGAAGGGAGACGTTCTCCAGCGTTAGCGTCAGATTTGGGGTGGTGGGGGGTGGGAGGGAGGGAGGGTGGAGAGAGAGAGGTCTCTTCTCTTTTTTTTTTTTTTTTTATGAATAGGGGTATTATTGTCTTTTTAGGGGTATTTTCCTTCAAAAAGCACAAAACGTGCCTCTCACGTGATCATTTCATGAGTTTTTTAACGGAACCACACAGAAAGGACTGGAATGGAAAAAAAAAAAAAGAATTCAGGGTTATCTCGGTCAAAGAAAAAAAAAGAATAGGGATCAAACCATCATATTTGAAAGAGTTCAGGAACTATTTTGATCAATTACTCTTGTAATTATTCTACTTTTGTCAATATGTTCATTATTTTGCATCAAAGATGAAAATCACTGGTGTAAGTAAATTAGATTGCAAGACATATTTTCCTACTAAAAGCTAGAAACAAAATATACATAAACAAAAAAACAAAAAAAGGTTTGTAGTGGAGGAACTATTTGTTGGGATCCAAGTTGTAATATAGCTTTACAAGCAAAAACATTGCAATTAGGTTTTGAAAGCAACAAGAACTTTGGTGTCAACACAAACAATATTGGTTTTTTTTTTTTTTTTTTAATTTTTGAAAGGTCACGCGTTTTTTTTTTTTTTTTTTTTTTGAGGGAGAGAGCATTATTGATAAATGACTTACCACCGACCTCACTTGGCGTAAATATCTTTTTGGATTAGTGCCTTTCTCAACTCCACTAAATTCATCCATAATTTCTAGTATTTACAGGAGGCTCATTTCAGCCTTCAAAAGCTAACCAGTTTTCTTCAAAAACAGTACAAAGAAAATTTTTATAAAAAATAAAATAAAAGGAAAAGAAAAGGAAAAAGTGTTGTCCACGACACGCCATTAAAATTTATGCTTTTTTTTTATTAATTTTATGAATACCCCATGAATTATGTATCCTATTTTATTTTGCCCCCTAAATTATTAAAACCGTTCATTATGTCTCCTAAATTATATAAAATCATTCAGTTTGCCCCTTCCGTTTACTTCCACTTATTTATTTAACGGAATGCTAATATAATATGTAATTAAAAATTAAATAAACATGGGTTAGAATATAAATCCTTATTATAAAAAAACAAATGAATTTTTAATAAAAGAAAACATATAACTTTCATATAAATAATATTTTTTTTCTCCCTCGTTCTCTCTATACTATAAATCTTCTTCCTAACCCTTTATAGTTAGCGTCTTAATTGTAATTTCCTTAGCTTGGGGGTGAAAAGAAAAGACTAATAGAGGATAATTGATCGGAGAAAGTGGTTGTTACAATGGTTTCGGATGGGAGGGAGAGAAAGGAGAGAAAAGGACAGTGAGAGGGGAGGGGAGAGAGAGATGGAAGTGTCGTGTGGAGAGAGAGGCAAAGAGAGAGAGAAAGTGGAGTTGGAAACTTTGATTTTTTTTTTTTTTTTGTTTTTTCTAAATAGGAATTAGTATTTGTCTCCTAATAAAGATTTATATTTTAAAATAGATTTGTTTAATCTTTAAATTATGTCACATCAACATTCTGTTAAATAAATAAGTAGAAGGGGATGAAATGAGCAAATTTAATGATTTTATGTAATTCATGGGGAATAATGAACGGTTTTAATAATTTACGGGGTAAAATCAAATAGGATACATAATCCATGGGGTATTTATAAAATTAATCCTTTTTTTTTTAACAAGGTATTGGCAGTTGAGAAATTAGTTGGGGCATCCATCTATTTCTTCTTGTGGTGTTAGAATTGTAGTTGAGTCTTGAAAGGGTGCATAAAAAGTCCCCAGCCTAAATCCTCACAAAATTTTAACAAGTCCAAGGTTATATTTTGTAGGTTATATTTTGTGTTGGGGATAATACCTAAGTAAGGGATTGAGATCCTTTATCTTTATCTTTCTTTTCTTTTTTTTTTTTTCTTTTTTTTTGGATTGAACTTAAGAGTGGATGATTTCGGATTCTAGATCTTATGATGGAATCATGTATGATACTATCATTAGATTATAATATAACTATGATCATTCATTCAATTTTAGTGTCTTAATTGATGTCTAACCTACAAACAAGTATTTATATGTAGATCTCCACTTTTTCTTCCATTTTTTCATCTATATTCAGCTTGGGTGTTTAGGGAATAGCCTATCTTTAGGACAGAATGAAAAAAATGGACATATTTTTTGAGCCGAAAAGAATAATGGTTTTTCATAAATCTCATGTATATATATTAATTAAAATAATCTCATTTTTACTGCGGCTATTTGTTTGTATCATTAAATCCAATCATTTATCAACATAAAAAAATAAGAACAGAAGATTATTTACCATAATTTCACTTTTTACTTTTTTTTTTTTTGGGGGGGAAAAACAGTAGTTGATATTTATTAGGATTATCAATTTCTCTTTTAGCTTCATAACTTGGGTAGCCATAAAAAATAAAAAAAAAAGGAAAAGAAAAGATTGTTTTCACCTATGCTCGTTCAACTTTAGGATCACTTTCACTTTTCACTTTTCACTTTTCACTTTTTCCCTCTGAATTTTGTATTTTACTCTACTTTATCCCTTCTATATGTTTACCACTTTTCACTTTTCACTTTTGTATTTCACTCTACTTTATCACTTTTCACTTAACCATGGTGATTAAACTATTTAGAACCATATGTTTACCAAAAAACTATTTAGAACTATATATATGAAATTATTTTAGCTCATGATTAGTTTTAATTAATTTAAAAAAACGTTTAACTAGCACATAATTTTAACATTTTACTATAAAAATCTAATCGTTTAAAAAATTGTGTCTTGTTGGCAGTAATATCTAATTCTTATTAAAATTTTAAATAAAAAGTTCGTTTAAAGTATATATATTTTTTAATACTGATGTGTTGAACCATGATTCATGTAAATTTACCTTGAACAATTACTTTAAACAAACTTTTTAATTAAAATTTTAATAAGAATTAGAGAATTGTAAAAATTTCAAATGATTTACCAAGTATTTTGTACTGGATGATGCCCCCCCCCCCCCCCCGGGGTGAAATTTCATTTTCAATTGATAAAGTTACTTATTTAACCAAAAAAAAAAAGGACAAATTTGTTAAAAATTCTATTTTAATATTAGAAATTGACAACTCATTTGTCCCATCATTTAGGATAAATACTTGGTAATTTTTTTTTAAGGGAAATTTCATTAAACTCACTAAAAATATACAAAAATATCAAACATAAAAAACGACATATTACATAAGACAAAACTCTTAAACAAGAACAGATCTACCAGTAAAATCTGATGATGCTCAAAGAGAAAAACATATGCTTGAGGCCCAATAACAAGAATATACCTTGGCACACTGAAGTCGAGCACATGTAAGGCTCTTTTTTATAAAACCTCGATAATCAATGGATTTTCCCGATCAATCGAGGGCTAAGACTTAGTAACACTATGGCCACTACTAACTCCGCATAGAAGTATCTCTAGCGGAATCAAAAATACTGTCAAAACTCAAACCTGACGGATAAATAACCAACTCGAAAGGTTGAGAAATCACCTCCATTGTTATAAATAACAAAAAGAAATAAAACACCCAAAGAAAATACGATGAAGACACTGTCATTATTACATACAAACTTAGATAAAAAAAAAACCAATCACACGGAAAGAGTCCTTACCGATTAAACAAACCACATCGTCAAGAGAAATTGGGTTGTCAAAGTCGAGGTGCTGCAAGACCTTCCCGGCGCATGATAACCACGCACCCCCACCAACTATCTCATTCCCGTCTTGTTTCTTCCCACAACGCCTATTCTCCTGTCACGGGATTGCCTGTGCCAAATACTTGGTAAATTGATTAAATGCTTTTGGGTTATTTTCTAAATTATTGACTTTAAAATTTAGCCAGGGGTAATTAAATTGCCATGCAGGATAAGAAGATCCCCCCCCCCCCCCCCCCCTAAATTTGTTGATGGTGATTCCAACTTTTCTTGTAGAGTAACCTAAATGGAATTGTAAGCGTGAGGGTTACTCCTGAAAACTATTAACAAATACCATCGCTAGCTTCTTACCGACAGAGGTCATCTCACTTTTTCTTTCATTTTCATGAACAAACAAATTATTATTTAACAAATAAAAGAAATAAAATTAATGCAAGGAAAGTGAGAAGTAAAGGGAAATGAAAAAGCAATTAATGCCTTTCACTCTTTCTTGGCCACCAAGAAAGAAACTAATTTTCAATATAAATTAATAAATAAACAAATTAAAAGAAAAGTTCCAAAGAAAATAGATTTTGAAAAACTTACCGTATGAATTGCACTTTTGTCATGATTGTTTTAGGGTGTATTTGATGTATCGATTTGAAATAGAATTTTTATATTGGAGTTGATTAATTTTTTAAAAATAATTTTTTTTAATTAAAAAAAAGATAAAAATTGAGATAAAAAATTTAGGTCCAACCAGTTTGCCAAACACATGTTTAGTCATTATATTAATTTTTTTTAACAATCTTTATTTATGACTGAAAATTATTTTGTATTTAAAAAATTCTTAACATGCACACTAACTATCAAATAACCTTTGAAAAATATAGCTGTTACTGTATTTTTTATTTTTTTTTATATTTAGTTGTTGACATCTTTGTCGAACCAACATAGACGAGACCAATGACAAAAAGAATCAAAAAGAAAAAAAAAACAAAAAGAAAAAAAAAAGAAAAGAGAGAGAGAGAGTAGATATTTTTTAAAGACTACAACCAGTCATTAGCCAATAAAAAATATATGATTTTGTATAAAAATCAGTGTGGCCTACACGTTTTCTTGTTTCTATGATTATGAGATAATTTGTTTTTTATTTATTTGTATGTACGTTGATGAGATGCTTCTATTTTGTTGATACACGAGGCATGACCATTTCAAGTCCACCCACTTGGGCTCTCTCTCTCTCTCTCTCTCTCTCTCTCTCTCTCTCTCTCTCACACATAGCTTTTAGAAACCTTCTTCAGCGTTTCAAAAACAATGACCACTTTTTTTTTAGAAGATTTTTGAAGGCAATAATAAAAATAAAAAAAAATGGGAAAAATAAAATAAAAATATATTCAAATTAGCACCAAGTGTCCACCACTTTTCAATGTATGTGTGCCACGTATAACTAGTGCTGAGGCCCCAACATTGATTCCAGATCTTGAAAATTATACCCTTCACATGCAAGCCTTGGACATAAAGAATCTGCCCAAAATTTTTTATTTACAACAACAACAACAACAAAAGAATGATTAATAATTAAATTAAATGTGGGTGTTGATTTGGTGTGTGGTTGTATTTTGATGGTTTTGTTGGATTTGATGTTGGTTTTGATTGTCTCCATGGATTTTGGACTTAATCTATTTTTTTTTTTAAATTTATAATTTGGCTGTAAAAAGAATAGCTTCAGGTTTATATGAAAGAAACACTTATGGTATGGACTGTGTTTTTATTTTATTATTAAGAATTATTATTTCAGTTATTTGATCAACTTTTTAACCGCGTACTTTTTTAATGTGCATACTAATAGACTAAATCATTTTTAAAAAAATAAATAAATAAATAAAAGAAAAGAAGAGTTGCTTTCACAATTTTGAGGGTGATTTAAGAAAATGGACCATTTTAACTAAAATATATATGTACGTTAGTACAAAAGATATTCATTAACTAAAATATAGTTAGTAATAATGTGCATAAATATCCTACTTATGTAGGAAATTAAGTAGACTAATAAGTATTATATATAATGATCAGTAAATCCCTTTACTTTTAATTATCAGTAAATCCAACCATTGACGAAGACAAAAAAAGACAAATATATTATTTATTATAATATCTCCGAATTTTGTGGAAGAAAAATGTACCACGGGCCAATAAATTTTGGAGTGAATTTATGGGTCTTGGCTAAGGAAAAAAATGCATTTAATTAATATAGTAAAGATATTTTGAATCTAACTTGTTACTTTTGAGAATGATAGGGTTATATATATATATATATATATATATTTGATAGCATGTTATATTTTGTATAAATTGGTCTTCTACATTTTCTTCCTTCCTTTCCTTCTTTGTTTTATTTATTTATTTTTTTTATACTAAGGGGACAATTGAAAGCTTAAACAACAATTGCCAACTGGTTTTAACTCCGAAAGCAAATATTATGATTTAACACACTTTAAAAACTTGTAAAAATTGAGACCCTATCTTTTGGGATAATATTTGATACTTAATCCGTTAATTGTTAATTTTATATTTATTTATTCTATAATTTCAGTCCAACTTTTTAAATTAATTACTAATTTCAATTATCAACTTTTTAATCGTATACAACACATAGTAAGATTTACATTGAAAAGATGACACAGATAGGCTAATAGGGTTATGTTTAAAACCATGAGATTTGTTAATTTTTTTTAATTATTATTTTGATGTGATTTTAACTAAATGCAACGATAAAAAAGTACACTACCGATAAAAAATATTATCTATTATAGATAGACTCGTGAAAATAATCAACATCTCATCTCACAAATTAATAATCACATATATCAAAATGATTATATCTTAGTATTGCAACCTAATGATAAAAAACAATAATGAAAATGCTTTTCCAAAGACTAATGTGGTAGAATATCGTAGTGCACTCTTTTAACATCAAAATCATTTGAAATCATCAAAGTAGTCGGTCAAAAAAATAATCAAAATTCTATTTGTTACCAGTTACTCTCAGTGCCTGACATACGAGGAGCTCTTACATAATTTGTATTTATAGTTTTTATTACATGATAGAATCTCTAACACAGCTATATTCTTTATTATTAATTATTTGATAATTGATTATATTTACCAATTGAAAAATGATAACTCACCGTCACATAAATTGAAAATTAAAAATTAAAATTAAAATTAAAACTAGTATCCTTAATACCATCATTCATTTTTATAGAAAATTAGGGTTCGTTTGGTTCGTCAGTTTGAGTTGAGATTTTTAAGTTGAAATAGTAAATTTTGTTGACTTTTCAGAAAAGACAAAAAACTTTTTGGGAAAAAGACAAAGACTTTTGAAGAAAAAGACAAAAAAACTTTTTGAGATGATAAGTTTAAACTTACCATCCAAACACACTCTAATGGACGGTTATTATTATTATTATTTTTTAGAGAGCTTTCAATATTAGAAATATTCTTATAGGTAACTGGGGTTCCTGAACGCTATATTTAACTAAAAATCACATTATAATTTAAAATACACTAAATTATCAAAATCTTGTATCACTATAATAATTATCGACCTTCTTTTCAATTTTCATATCCTATTAAACAATTATCATTTTTTCATGAAATTCTTAAACAAGGTAGCTAACATTTATGATCCATTTGCATCATAGGCTAACATTCGAAATAAGATGAGAAACAAGGTAGCTAACATTTATGATCCATTTGTATCATAGGTTAACATTCCAAATAAGATGACAAACAAAATTCTCCATTAGATATAGATATAACTTTACCATAATTTAACATCCAATTTCACCTCAAACTGTTGAGTTTGGGATTGTTTGGAATACAAATTTGAGATGAAATTTTAGATTGAAATTGATTGATTTTTTAAAAATTAGTTATAATTTTTATTAATTATTAAAAAAAATAAAAATTAATATGAAAAAAATTTAGATATAAACCTGTAATCTAAATGCGCATGCCAAGTTTCCAACTTCCGACTAAAAAAAAAAAGAAATAGATAGAAATTTTCCGAACGCTACCTAAAAATTAAAATACTTTCCTAAAGAGAGAAAAGCTTTGCAAAAGAAACTGGGGGCCAAAGCCCACAGGGATTTTAGTGAAAACAGAATAGTGGGGATACGTGGAATCAAAAGAGAGGGGGGTGTCAAGTGCGTGATTTTGGTAGACAACCTACGTGGCATCTTTTTAGTTTTCAAGAAACCTCTCTGTCAGATTTTCTTTTTTTTCTTTTTTTTTTTTAAATTAAAATAAATAATGGTCCGAAAGTAATATTAATATAATTAAATGAATTTATCGTACAGGTATAGTAGGCAGTAACTGAGCACATAGCTTTCTCAAATACCGTTGGATTCCCTTTAAATCCAAACCGAACATCTCAACCCTCTGTTTAACTAACCCCAACCTCTGGTTAGGTTTTGCCTTTTCTAAGGGCTAGTCTTTTTTTTATTTTTATTTTTTTTTGTTTTTGCAATTATGCCCTTCATCAATTCCATAATGCAATTTTGGAAATGCTATTATTGTGTTTGTCCCTTTAGATAATGCACGTCTTGCCAATTAGGGCTTAGGGACATACATTGTATTTGTGCCAGGGACTTTTCTGTAATACAAATTCGCTTCATGTAGATATAACTATTAAGAATGACTAATCACATTAATTTTGTGCCATGTGCTGTATGGTTATCATTAATTTCCAATTGCAATTTTGTAATTAAATTTCCTAAATACTTATAAGTATTTTTCCATATTCAAAAGGAGCAATTAATGTTATTATTATTATTATTTTTTTGTATTTTGTTATCATTAGCAAATGGTCTAATTCTATATTACAGGTGGAATAATAAATTTTTTCCTCTTACCGAAATGGTCTGAACGGGAAAATAAAATAGATTAAAAGTACATAAATTCATGAGAGTGTACAAATATATATTATTTTACAAAACCTTTTTTTTTTTCCATTACAGTTGGAAAGGAAATTAGAAAGAATGGGAATTTTAAAAAATGAGAATGTGCAATAATCATAATGCGTTATTTTTTTTTCTTTTACAGAAAATGCCAAAGGAAAACTGAATAAAGTGAAAGTGAAATAAAAAGAGAATATTTAAATAGAATGAATTCATATTTATATAAAGAAAAGGGCGACAAGGCCAAGACACAAAATAAATGAAAAGACAAGGGTATGGCTACAAAAAATAGAAATAAATATCTCATACCCAAATAACTCCTCACAAAAATATCGCGAGAAAATCAGAAAGAATAAAAATACCACTTTCTCCCTCTTCCATCCGCTCCTGAAAATGCTATAAATACAGGGCTCGAGTGAAGCTAGGTTTGCCGAATTAGGCAGCCAATCCCGGCTTTTTAGAAAAAAGAAGGAAAAAAAAAAATTTTTCCTCTCTCTCTCTCTCTCTCTCTCTCTCTCTTTTCCTCTTTCATTCTCCTCGCCTAAACTTTCTCTCTCCTCCCCATTTCAAAGAAGAAGAAGAAAAAATGGCGCTTTCTTCTAGAAAATCGAGCGGACTCCGGTCTCTCTCTCCGTCGGGAAGATTCTACAGCTCTCACTACACCTCGTCGCCGTCCGCTTCTTCGTCGGCGTTCGCGTCGTCGAGCTCGAGCTTCTCCTCCCGTACGGCGACCACCTTCTTCCACCGCTCCGCCTCCCCCACGCGCGTCACAGTCCGCGGCGGCGCGTCGCCGTCGGCGGCCACCGTGCGGTTCTCCCTTGACCGTCCGATCTCGCCGAGCCGGTCGATCTCCGTCGGCATGAAGAGCAACCAGGCCGTGAAGCGGCAGAGCAACCAGAAGCGGACGTGTCTCTGCTCTCCGACGAACCATCCCGGCTCGTTCCGGTGCAGCCTCCACAAGAGCTTCGGAAACTCTCGCTCTCCGGCCGCGGCGACAGCGCCGTACTCGCCGAACCGCCTCAACGCGCGTAGATCGGCGATGACGAACTCGGTCGTGAGAATCGGCGGCGTCGAAGGCGGCGATCTGGTGAAGCGAGCCTTGGCGGCGCTGATCCGTCCCTCCTCGCACCAGCAACGGCGGCGCGGCGCCTTCCAGCCGAGGCCGAGCCGGCTCTCCGTCATGTCCAAAGCCGGAGAAGAAGTTTCCTGAACGCGACTTGGTATGTAGATTCGAAACAGACCACTTCTTTTTACTCTCTCCGAGTTTTCCCTGGCGACGGAGGCGCCAAAACTTCGTACCACAGTCGGTGCGGTGAGATTTCTCCGGCGGAATTACCTCTGCGATTCGGAAACGGACATGGTTTTTTTGTGTACTCTCCGGTGACCGAAGTTTCTATACCTGTACATAAAAATACATAAATCTATAATACTCATTTTGAGTTGCCGAATTTAATGGTGATTCAACTTGCTCTCGGGACCTTAACCAAATCAGATAACCCAAACTTAATCTAACTAATTAACTTGATTTAAAGCAGTTTAACATAATAATTTGGGATTAGCATTCAAATTCCATTCCATTTCCTTTTTTTTTTTTGTTTTAAAATTTTCCAATTATCCATGTATGTGTTTGTTTGGTGCAAATTCGTTATTTGTGCCGTTTTGTTTGCGGTTTCTTTTCATTTCCTTTTTCGTTATGTTCCGTGTGTAGGTGTTCTGCGTTTCGTTATTCGCTTGCTGTGCAATGAGCTCCGTATTTCTTGGCCCTCTCGACCAGATCCGTGAACCAGGTTTGTATTTTCCTTTATATACATATATATATATATATATATGTATGTACGTATATGTGGTTGTTATATTTGATTTGTGTATATTACTCTGTTTTTGTTTGTTTGTTTGTTTGTTTTTTTACAGGTATATTTTCCTTTGCTTGGATTTGGTTCATGAGAAGGAAATTTGATGGACTGGACTTGAAAAATGAAAGATACAAAAAATTGGGACAAAAAATTATTGAAATTATATAATCTGAAGTTTTGAAATTTAAAAACAGGTTCGAGAAGAGATTAAAAAAGCTGGGAATTAAACATAATTATTTGAAAAATAAATAAATTAAAAATACGTTGGTAGGGTGCAACATTTAAATCCTTTTGTCACGATCAATCTTATCCCACCGAAAATTAAGAACAGCGAAGGATGGACCCTCTGCTTATGACCTCCACTATTGACTCTGAAATCCCTCAGACTGGGACGGCGACACCCTAATTAATTAACAATTATAATGGCTGAAAATTGATTAATAACGGTTTAGTTAATTATTAAAATCTCCCTCAACAAAATAAATTTGATTAAATGGTAATTTGGTTGTAGAAGTTGAAGATATTCACCAAGACAATTCGGATGGTTGATTTGAACCTTTATCCGAACAAGTGGAAACTACCTTCTTGATTTAAAAGTGGAGCCCAGATGGTGCATGCTTTTTATTGAAAGAACTACAATTTTTTTGGTTGCAACAAGGGAGGTGGTTTCCCCACCCGTCCATTGTTTGTTTTGGTGTACTTTTCTGGGATTTGGTAATTGTTGGAAGGCTGTGGCATGGTTAGGTTAGGTTTGGTGGGCGGAGCTTGCTTGAGCTTCACCCTTGGCAGGAGCTGTGCTCCGTATTTGTGATAGTGGTGTGTTACGGCATATCCCGAGTAGGCTGAGGACCTGTGCTATACTCAGTTAGTTTTTGGTGGTCGTTCTACTATCCGAAGAATTTCTAGCCATTCAATGGCTTCTAGGAAATTTTTTTTTTTGAAAAGATTTGATATAGGTTTAGGAATAAAAAAAAAAAAAAAAAGAATTAAAATGTTTTCTTACCCCACCATAATTAAAAACAAGATTCAATGTAAAACAATACCGAGCTATCAGATTATGATGTAATAGAGCTTTTGTATAGTACTCCCAAGAGAATAGAGATGCTAATTTTATCCGCGAACCTATTTATCTCTAACTAAACACGGTGAAAATCTGGTCTCAATGGATTTGAGATTGTAAGCAGGATATGTATAATATGTTATCATATACCATATGAGGTTATAATTTTTTATATATCTTATCACGTAAAAATTTAAATACTGTAATTCTCTTTTCTTTTAACTTGCTTATATAAGTGTATTTATTTGTAACAGGAAAATAAAAATTAGCATCGCATACACAGGGTACCCAAACTCGTGACAAAAAAAAACCCTCCCATCTTTGTCGACTTATTAAACCGGTTTACAGGATGAGAATCTCTACGATTTTTCCTTGTACCGTAGGTTGTGTGGGAGAATGAATATTCAATTATATAAAACGATGTCATATTTAATAATCGAACGACACGTCTTCAAGAGAAAGTATAAAATGATGTTACTTTATTAAATAAATCGGGTCTGAGAAAGGATGAAATTTCGTAATATTCAGACGAAAGAGATACAAGAAGATAATCAAACTGAGATGAAGATGATAGTTCAGAAAGAGAAAGTAAGTTCGCACTATGACCATCCGAAATCTATAATAGGGATCAAATCTTTAGATGAGGGGGACTTTTCTTTCTCAGAGTTCTTAGAGATAATTTTAGAGAGAGAAACTTTGAGAATTCTTAGAGAGAAAAACTTTATAATTGCACTTGAGATTTACTCAGTAATAAAGAATTTCATTTGAGAATTATATTCCTTTCTCGTAGCGAATTTTAGAATCTATTGTTTGAGATTGTTAGCTAAGAAAATCATTGCAACAGGTTGGTAAGAAGACAATCTGACTAGAAACCTGCTACATTGTCATCCATATAAAAGGATAATCCTTTTAGTTTAATATATTAAAGTAAAACGTAACATTATACTTATTTAACACAATACTGATTTTTAAAAGATAAAGGAGATAATTGAAGTTTTCTATGTTATATCATTCCTAAGTTATTACTAAATTAGAAGGGTTTAAATTATCTTAATAGATATAAAAGAGCACTCTTTCTTACTTTTGACACATGTCATTCCCTCCTTTTTTTTTTCTTTTTCTTTTTAATTCTCTTTTATTCTTCTTTCCTTTTATTTCGTTCTTTTTTTTTTAATTGTAAAATTTTTTCTCCTTTACTTCATTCAAAAAATTCTATTAGCATACTTATTATTATTTTTCATGACCATCTCAAATTCCTAACAACTATTTTTCATAATGTTTGATATATATATATATATATATATATAATTCTTTATACTCTTTGAAATTATTTTTCATTTTCGTCCACTTGCTGATCTCTTTTCTATATGCTTTCTTTCATCGTTTTAGACTTTTATTTTTCATTTTTTTTGCCCATATTGAAATAAATTTGTTAAATATATCCTTACTCAAATTTTTTTTTTACCATCTCAACTATTATTTTCCTATAGCACTATCAAATTAATTTTCTATGTGATTTGTTACCTTCTCTACAATTTCTTATTACGTAAACATTTTCTCCTCAATGTTCTTTGAACAATATTTTCTCGTAATAACTCATAATTAATTTTTTATTTAATAAATTGATTAAGCACGTACATGACACATACCCACAATTAATATATTAACTAAGTTAGAAGCGTTTGACAATAATTTAGGGTATCAAATTTCTTGATATTAGCTCTTTTCTTTTTTTTTTTTTTCTTTTTTTTCTTTTTCAATGTCATGTTAAATAAGTATGATATTATTATTATTATTATTATTTTATGTTACGTTATACACAGTCATGGGAAAACCATGTTTTCGCGGAGGGAAAAAACTAAAAAAAAAGGATTTTGAGATGATTATAAGCAAAAAAAACTTGATGGTATTATAAAAGTTAATGAAAACTTAACGGTTCCCTTGCATGATATATTACGTGCATATTCCTGTATTATTGAGATTGAGACCTACCATTTAGGTGCGTCAAAGGACAGGTACAAAGCTCGTGAACCTGAGTCACACGGGCAAAGCAATCACGAGAATTTGCTCTGATCTTGTATTCTCTTTGCACCCATCACAGTGGCAATTTTCATGATTCCATTGCTTTTAAAAATATTTTCCACAAGATGAAAGACAGTAAATTTTTTTTTTTTTTTTAATTAAGAGCGTTAAAGACTTTTTTTTTTCCTTTTAAAAAATAGATCAATAGTATCTACAGGTGTCATAATAAAAGGACCCGATCTATGTATTCCCATGAAATATTTAAGGAGTCCAAAATTATTAACGCCGACGGATCATTGGAGAGGCATTTGCAGCCTCACAGCAGATATTGAGAATCGATCTTTTGAGGTTGTTAGGAAATAGTCTTGACATATCATCTTTTTACGGCTACGCCATCACCACCAATGTTGTTAAAGACTTGTTTGCATAGTGCCAAAATGGTATCGACCATGGCAATCTTCTGGAGAGAGAGAGAGAGAGAGAGCTTTCAGACTTTACCAAAGCCCGGAAAAACCCACTACAATACGCGGGAAGATAAGGTCATGAAAAGGGACAGGTGTGGGTGCGCAGATGCCAGATGGTAATTGGCTGGCTGACTTGCTGTTTTTATTTTTATTTATTGTTAAAATTCATTTTATTTTTGGTGTCTTTTGTCTTTTAACTATGAATGGTGGTCCCCGGGAAAAAAGGAATCACTTATCCATCCGGGAATTGAGGTGTCAGAACCGAAACAATTGTCAAATTTTACTTATTTGGAAAAGGGTGTACTAACAAACCAACAAAGATGATTTGTCAATTATGTAGTAGCTCAAGAAGAGTCGGGATTGCAACTTGCAAGGAGCGTGTTTGAGATAAATCAAGATATGTTCTCTCGGATTTTTTATTTTATTAACTGTCTCTTAAATAATATTATATCATATTATTTAAATTAAAAAATTTAATCACATAAAAGATATTAAATATTAAATATTATTAAAGAAATTGATGACTTATCAAAAATTTATGGATGAAATAATATTTGAGATAAGAAAATTAGATAACAGATTTGGATTCATTCGAGACAGGGCGGTTTTCTCAATAAATATTATGTCTAGAGAAGAAAAAAATGATCCCTATTTCTATGATGACGAAAATTTTAAGATTTTTTTTTAGAGGGGCTAATAGTTATAATAAAAAATTAGGATGTATTTTTAATATACAAAAGAAAAAATATATATAATCCATCAATTGATCTCTAATTCAATTGTGCAACCGATTCTTTTTTATATATTAGTTAAGGCACGTGTATTGCACTTGTTGAGTTATAATTAAAAATTTAATAATATAAAATATAAACTACAAATAATTATATGCAAAAAAGGAAGAAAAATAAAAAATTTCCTAGAGATTAAAAAAAAATGCACATTGATAATAATCTAGTTGAAAAATACATATCACACAATTTCAATCATGAAAATAATGAAACAAAACACAATGCAATTAAAACTCAATCTTGATCACAAGTAAGGAAATTAAAATCTTTAGTGAGGAAATTGAGATTAAAAACATGAGGAAAAAATCTCTAAAAGAGAGAATGATAAAAGTTGAAGTTCAGGATTATATCTAATGTAAATGTCAATATTATATTTGTTATTAAAAACGTGAATATAGTATATTTGGTATATTATCCTACATGTTTCAATTTATAACACCATTTCTATCATCATATGTATATTTTGTTATAATTATTAATGGTACCTTTTGAAATATCATTTGATATATATTATATCTCAATGCAATATAATGTGTGTTTGAGCAACTTATATATTCTATTATAATACAAATACATCTAAACAGTTCATCTATTCACCTTTTCTAATACTTTTAAGAGTTACAGCATAGACTCTCTCTCTCTCTCTCTCTCTCTCTCTCTCTCTCACCAACACATATTAGAATGACTCTTTAAATGTAAACAATCCAAACACACATTACATCAGAATGTAATTTATAAAACAAACATCCAAACACATATTACATTCCATCTATTACATTCGAATATAATATAAAATGATTGTGTCTTTCAAATGAATTATAACTTTTACAAATTATTAAAGTAATCTTTAGTATTTAAATGAGTTAAAAAATACTAATATTAAAAAAGTCAAGACATTAACAAATAGCAATCAAAAATCATAATATACCATTAGAAATAACATTAAATTGGGGAATGGTTTTCATATGAAAATGTCAAATTTTAACTTTGGTACATGAAATTGGCATTATATTGTAGATTCTCAAATGGATATAAAATTAAGGCAAATTAATCTATGTGCTGCATATATAGAAAATTATCTCAAAATTTTAGAACATTTATACTTTTATCAGGAATTGTAACTAAACCAACAATTTGGGAATTGATTTGTTAAAATTACAAACAGATCAAATAGTCATTGTCTAAACAGAAAGTTAGGGACTGATGTTCATATACCCTAAAAAAAAAAAAGAAATCTTAAAAAATTAAAAAATAAAAAAGAGTTCATAATTGTAAGCTTTATAAAAAAAACAAAACAAAACAAAACAAAAAACAAAAAACAAAATCTACAATTTACCATATATTTAAGATTATGATGTATTGAAAAAACTTAAAAGAAGAAGAAGAAATATCAGATAATTAACATGAGAGATTGAAATATTTTTCAGTTAAATTATATTAGTTGGGATTTTTTACATTTGAGATAGATGTAATTTTAATATAAAAGGGTTTTCTTTAACGTGAATATAAAATGAAAATAGATATGCATTTATTGAAAAAAAATGTTAATGTCAATATATAGGTTGAAGTTAAAAAAACAAAATTTGCAGTTGCTTTCCTATCAATATGTCTGCAAGAAAAAAAAAAATCTTCCTTTTCCTATCATTTCTGGAAAAAAAAAAAAAAACGCATACTTTTTTCTTTTTCTTCTTTGAACTTTTTGTACTTAAAAAATATTAAAACAGAAAAAAAGATGCAAGTTACAAGATGGTAAAACTATAATTTGAATTAAAATTTTGGTCTTCTTTAAGTACAAGTTTCGGAAGTTAACCATTGTAATAGTAAATTTGCAACACGTGGAGGCAAAAAGCAATTGTCAACTGCCCGAATCAGTGGTTGTGCAGGGAGGACAGCAGAGAAAAGAAGAAGAAGAATAAAAAGAAAGAAAGAAAGAAGGCATCTAAACGGTACATCTTTGACTATTAAAAAGAAATAATGGATTTATATCTACTCATTTATTATAGTTAAAATTAAAATAAGACATAAGATTATCTTATTAAAAAAAGAAAATAAAGACATTGGATATATACTAGAGGTTTGTTGTAAAGGAATGGTAGTTATCATTAAGTTTATGATTTAAATATATGTCTAGTTAACTTAGGATTTTTCGAGTAGCGGGCATTGAATGTTTTCTCTTAATCTTTAACTTTATAGTGATCATCAACTTTGAGGGGCACAAGATTAGAATTTCAAATTTAAGGGGCTGTGTGTAATGTGTTATATATAAACAGATTTGAGTTTAGATCGACTTGTTTAACATGGATTGACATAAACTAACATTACAATTAATCATATGTGTATGATGAAACACAATAAAAACAGTATAATACACAATATATTTAATTTAAATGGGGATGTTTGTTGACACTATTAACACAAATATTAGCGGGATGTATTTTGGTTGAAGTTTTTGTGACAGTATTAATAAATAGATTGTGTCAGAATTATTGTTTTCTGATAAGATTAATAAATAGGCTCAAAGGAAAACAATTCATTAACACGAATTACTATCCTTTTTTTTTTTTTTTCCCCCGTGGTGCTTACTACCAATGATATCTTAGAATAATTCTGCCTTATGCATTCTTTACCCAATTTGACTTTGGGTTCCCCATTGTGAGAGCATAGTTTATAGAAACTACGCTATGAGTCGAGATATGTTGTTCCAGATTTTTTATTTTATTGACTGTCTGCTTAATAATGTAATATCATATTATCTGAATTTAAGAATTTAATCACGTAAAAAATACTAAATATTAAAAAATTCTTAAATAAATAAATGAGTTATCAAAATATTATTGAAGAGATGATTATTAAAATTGAAAAATAAGATAACATATCTTAACTCCTCCAGTACTAAGTGCCAATAATACATCATAATAACAATCCTCAATGGTTCCTTACAAAAATGGATTTTGGGTAATGTCATCAATTCAAGAGGCAACATACAACCAGCGCAATTATGGCATGATGGGAAGTGGTATCAAATAGATATTATTCATAGAGTGACGGTTGTACTATCTCTTTCTTATTATTTTTAGGAGAGTGAATCATATCTGTGAGATTAAAAATAAGACGATAAAGATATCACTACGAGAGATTTTTCTTATTATTTTTAGGGAAATAGATCTCGTTTATGAGGCTGAAAATAAGACGAAACGGGGACCATCACCAGAGTTTTTTATTTTTATTTTTAATTAATAGAGTGAACGTTGTACCTGTGTATTGTAATGAATAGTGACACCATTCGCTGGAAGTCTTTTATTTTTAAGATTAGTAATATTTGTTATTCCTCTGTGGCTTTTAAAACTTCTTAGAGCAAATACGCCCATCTTTAATGGGTATATGTCGATACTAATGTTAAAATTAGTATTAAAAAAAATGAAGATGGCAGATGTAAGACTTTGTACTCTACGTTACATCTAATATTATAATCACATTTTGTCATCGTTATTAAATTTTGAAATTTGTAAAAGTAAAACTTTAGTATTTCAATAATTAAAAATGACAAAACTGATATGAATAGATAAAAATATCAACTATTAAAACCCAATTATTAAAATTAAATATTTGTTATACTTTTGTTAAATTTGCCATCAAATTTAACATATGAAAAGTTGACAAACTTAATTGAAAAACTATTTTTTTTATTTAAATTTCAAAATTTATTATTGATATATTAATTTAGTATTCAATTAAAGATAATCTTAATAATCTAAATTAACTTTCAAAAAAAAAAAAAAATCTAAATTAGTCCTTATCTTCATGGGACTTTTAAAATGTTGACCAAAAAAGACACAACTTTATCAGTAAAAATCTGTATTCTTGGAGCATCTTTAATTCAATGGTATTTTGTTATGCAAATGATAAATTTTAACATTTAGATTAAAAAGGTACTCTCCAATGAAATGTTATTTGTGATAAATTTATCATAAGATATAATCAATGTCAAATTAAATATTTAATTCTTATTTGTTGGTGTTTTTACTTTTTCATGTAATATGCATAATTCTTTTTTTAATTATTTAAATACTAAAAATTCACTTTTATGAGTTTTGAAGCATAATAGTGATGGCAAAAAGTAGATATAGCTTCAGAAATTGCATTATACTCATTGGAGCATAAAATAGAATAATGTTATTTTTTACACTCTTTCATAAGATAATTTCTAATGCACTTATTTATGTCAATACTAAATTTATTACAGAGAATATGGAAAATAGCATTATTTTACTTTATTTATTTATTTTCTTTCTTTGGATTAATGTTTTTTTTTTAATTCCTTTGTGTCTTTTAAAACTTCCTCGGCAAATATTTGATCATCTATAATGTATATGTCAATATTGTTATATTCATTAGAAAAAAAAGTATAAAAACAATTAGAGACTTTATACTCTAATCTATCACATTATTTTAAATGTTATATCTACATTTTGCCATCATCATTAAGATTTGAAATTCCTAAAAGTTTGTAGGATTTAAATTGTTTAAAAATGACAATTTTTTTTGAATAGATAAAGAAATTGAGATGCCAACAATTAACAATCAAATGTAGAATTTATCAAATTTAACAAATGAAAAATTTGACATCAAATATAACATTACATTACATTAGATAACACTTTTTTTTTTAATCCAAATGTCAAAATTTATCACCAATACATTAATTTAACACTTCATTGGAGAAGGTATAAATAATCGAAATTATTTCTTATCTTCTTGGGACTTTTTAATTGTTGACAAGAAAAGACACAACTTTCGTCGTAAAAATGGATCCTAACATATAAAATTATAAATTTTAACTCATACATAATCACGCATGGTCCTTATAATTTGTTTTGTTTTGTCTTTTTTTTTTTTTTGTCGAGATTTTAATAATTGAATGAATAAAAACTATTTTGACACAACTAGCATAGTTTGGAAACATGATCGGCGACGCTTTACAAATATATTAAAGAAAGAATTTGACCTATAATTTGAGAATACAATTAATATTAATCCTTTTTCTTGTTCTTTTTCTCTTCTTTAAAATGAGAGTGACCAAATCAATCATTTATCAGCTCTTTGATCTTGTTTGATTTGTAAATCTAAACTCATAATTCAAACTTTCTTTTAATATATACTTTTTTTTTAATAAAAATTTAAATTTATCATTTAAAATTATTTATAATATCTATGATACAAACGGATCTTTTTTCTCAAGAATTAGTGATCATTTTAGTTTTTTTCTTTTTTAAAAGGTGAGAGGGTCCCACATTACGTGTTATACCCCAACCCAACAATACTTTTAACGAAAGTGGCAAAGTGGAAATCGAGTGTCCTACGCGTAAGCTCCGAGCCATGATGTGCTCATTCATAATCAAAAGTGACAACTTTTGGAAAAATAAATAAATAAATAAATAAAAGTAACAATAACACCAAAACAAGGCCTTGTGTAGCTGACTCAGAAGCCGGCGTTTGGCTGCCACGACAATCTGCCCACAACAAGGAATTCGAATCCTATTTGGGTGGATATGGGCCGGCTGGAGGTGGGTCCCACTTGCGAACGGCAAAGTGGGCCCTGTCAACAGCCCATGTGCATGTGATGCCACGTGGGCGGTTGGCTGATGAGTCATGAGTGATAAGTGATGACGATGTTGAAACATGAACTTTTGTTTGTTTTTTTTGTTTTGTTATTCAAACCTGTTGGGGATAAGGATAAGGATAAGAAAGGTTTTGGGGTTCATCATCTTTTCTTTTTCCTTTTTGTTTCTTAGCATTAATGGTCAGTTTTGTTAATTATAGATTCGAACATAAAACTCAAAATTTTACGGGATAAAATATTATGAAGAAAGGTTTACACATTAATTTGGACCATCTATTATATTAAAATGTTTTATTTACGTTTTAATGTTTATATTTAAATATAGAATTTGAATGATGTATTATATATATTTAGATAATTTTTGTTAAATGTTTCATTTAAATAGTATAAAGATAAATAAATGAATATTATATGGATTTAAAAAAAAAAGGTGAAAATTTAATATTTGTATTTGAGTTTGAATAGTTGTGAATAAGTGAAACATTCAATTACCTGCATTTCAATAATTACATAACCACAAATTGAATAGATGTTCTAAACGAATGAATGTTAAATTGTGAGTTCGAACTTATAATTCAAACAGGGCTAAACAAGACAAGGTTTAAAGTATTAAATAGTTTAGTTAATCTTGGATTAAGGAATATTTTGACAAAGATAGCAAATAAAAAATGCTTTGTCCAATTAAAGATGTTCTCAGAAATGAAAGTATGGTGACTTTATTATTGAGGCTACATCATCGAGTAAAAGAGTGGGGATTTATATGTGTAGGAATTATCAAGTTTGGAATCTTGGACCCCGTTCCAAAAAAAAAGTTAATAAAATAAATGCTCTCAGAAATGAATTAATTGAACGAAAGAAAAGCTGTTGGAGTGGGGCTCTTTTTCCATTGTTATGTTCTTTTCTTATATTTAGCTTTAGCAAGAAGCACTTCTTTTCTTTCACACAAAAAGATCTGTGTATGTTTGTGTCTTTGTAGTCAAATAAAAGTCTTGCCCTTTGAGTTGTACTCTGGGTTTGACGATAACGATAAGCTTGACAAGGCTGCTTGCTAGTCTTGATTTTGCACACAAGGCGGCTTTCTGCTTCAAATCTTTATCCAAATTTCATATTAAATTCACAACTCCAATTTAGGTGTGTGTTTGTTGTTTTAT
This sequence comes from Ficus hirta, assembly GCA_038430175.1. NCBI lineage: Eukaryota > Viridiplantae > Streptophyta > Magnoliopsida > Rosales > Moraceae > Ficus > Ficus hirta. Next base: position 15,662,884 of record CM076585.1, on the reverse strand, counting down.
TTATTTATTTATTTTCTGTTTTAATTTAGTTCATCTTTTATTATGAATGGAAGAAGACAGATGGTTATTAATCAAGGTTACTGGGTTCGCATTATAAAAAAAAAAAAAAAAAAGATAAAATGAAATTAAAATTAAAAACTTAGCTAGAATATTTTAAAATCATATTGATTTTAAAAACTCTTTTAAAAAATATGTTTTCCAAACACTTATTAAAGAGTCGCAGTTTTTGTTTCTTTTTCTGCTTATTGAAAACAAAAATAACAACCCTGTCAAACGAACGCATAGAGATTTAAAGTTGCTATTTTCTGTATAATTTCTATGTTCTGACTTAATTTGCTTTTGGATTTGTATTTGTAAAATCCTTTTTGTGTCACTTAAAGATAAGTTTGGATAGGCTCGACCTAAACTTGTTGCTTTAAAGTCAAAGCCAATTTCATTTGAAGAACTGATTGAAATTCAACTGCTGTTAACATCATGAAGACTCTCTTGGTACTTATGAATAATAATTTTCCCATTTTTAAAATAATTAAATGGAGTAGATACTTATTATTAATTTTTTCCCGGGGACATATATATATATATGTAATCGTTGAAATTTGAAACTGAAGAGAGAGATCAATTTGAGAATATTTATTTCAGAGTGTTCGTACCTAATTTTACATATAATTATATAGGGGTGGCAATACGGGTAGTGACACGACGACACAACTCGAAAACGATACGAATTTCACGGGTTCGGGTTGGGAAAAATAGGGGGCGGGTCAAATTCAGGTCACCCGAAATTGACACGAGAAAAAACGGGTCGTGTACGGGTTGGACCCGTAGAACCCGAACACGACCCGTTTTTTTTTTTGTTTTTTTGGTGTCAATTTCGGGTCAAATGTCGTATCAATTTCGTGTCAATTTCGGGTTAAATTCGTGTCAATTTCGGGTCCAACCCGAATATGACCCCGTTCCAACCCGAATTTCGTGTCAATTTCGTGTTGCGGGTTAATTTCGTGTCGCGGGTCAATTTCGGTTCGTGTCGTGTCAACCCGTTACAGGTTCGTGTCGTGTTCGTGTCACGGTTTCGAGTCGTTTTCGTGTCACGGGTCATGTTCGGGTTGGGGAAGAAAAAATTCGACACGGCTCTAACACGACACGAATCGGACACGTGACACGAATTGCCACCCCTAAACTATACCAATGATAAATTGACCAAATTTTTTATGAAATAAACTATTGCCTTTTTTTAATAGAAATTTTTTGCATGACGTACCATCTTATCTATCCCATATTGCTTTCCAAGTGACAACAGGAGTAATAATCATCTGAGTTAATTAATAGATTTTGTTTACTTACCAAAAAAAATAAAAACAGATTTTGTTCATGATTCTATCAACTTAATTAATGCTTTTCTAAAAAAATTACGACGCTATATCTCTTTCTTTTCTTTTCCTTCTTTTAATTTTTGCTGGAACTAGAGTAATAGAGTCCTAACCTTTAATCGATTGTTGGGATTTTGTGCAAACAAATTTTATATGTGCTCGATCTCAGTGTAATGGGGTATATTCTCATGTCTCTGGTATATATCTATATCCTTAAATTTCATCAGTATCTATTATATATAAAACCGGTCTCAATTGAGGATTTTGTCTCATATATTATGAGGTCATTTGTATTGTTAGTTGTGTTTGTATTTCTATTTTGAGTTGAATGAAAATTTCCTTTCTAAAATGAAAAAAAAAAAAAAATTGTATTTGAGTAATAATCTTGGTAAGGCTAATTCACTGGGATCCTAGGTCTTAAGTTTAAAACTTGAAAGGTTTTTTTCTAAATGAATAAAATAGATGCGGATAGAATTCCATACCTTTAAAAAAATACATATTTAATAACATTAGTAGTAATATCATGAGTAATAAATATTCGAATCACAACTGACTATATAACCTTGAAGGTCTCATCATGCAGTATACAAATGTTCTAACATGCCAATATAACAATAAATCCCAAATCCAAACCATGCAAAATCTGGTTTTTCTAGGTCAACTTAGTACAAGAAAATGTATCTTATTTCGATAGATGACCTAGATTTGATGAAAAATATTGAGGCAATTGAAGGATGAAAACGACAACACAAGAATGCAAATCAATATGTATCTATTCATATGTCCGGAAGGCAGCTCTTGCATATGGGTGTGGTTTTAATGATTGCTCTAGTATTTATTCATCCATGGTTATTGTTATTTTAACCAATGTGATACAGATGAAACAGTTACAATGAATTATCTAGTTAGCCAAATAAATTTATGATAATTAATAAGTATTGAAATTAGAGATATCATTAATATTATTTTGGATAGATAACTTGTTCTTAATCTACTAACATGACTTTTTAAACACTTTTTTTTTTTATTTTATTATTCAAATGGAATTTAAATAAATATTTTTCCCTATTTTTTAAGCTCACTTCTGATATTTATTTATGATTTTTTTTTCAATTTATTTAAAAAAGGTTAAGCGGCCAATACTCTTATAATTATATGTTTTGATCAACCTCAAATAACGCTTTTTTTTTTTTTTTTTTTTTTTTTTTTCCGTATCTTTTATCTTTCTCTCTTATATTTTTCTCTTTCGAAGTCCGAATCTCAGTCTGTTTTTTTATTTATTTATTTATTTATTTATTATTTTTAATTCCTGCAAATGCCCCCTTTCCTCCATATTTCTCTATACCTCTATATATTTTATGTCTGTTCTCAACTTTTTTTTTTTTTTTTTTTTGAACTTGTTTGCTCTCAATTTATTGACTATTATGCCGCCAACCCCTCTCTCTTGCGCCTTTCACGAATCCAAGTAAGAAAATATTTTTCTATGTACCAAAAAAAAAAAAAAAGAATTATTTTTCTACAAGAAGCACATGAGGATAATCTAATTAACTTTTTCAACATGTTTTTTTTTTTCCAGTAAAATTAGTAGAAAATAAAATAATAAAAGGAGTTTGCATAATTTGATGTAAACAAAAATAAGAAGGGAAATTGAAAACAATAATAAATATGAAAGGAGAAAATAACACTAATATTAATCAATCACGGCAATTTTTACCTACTATTTATTTGTCGAATTCGTAGAATATGTGAATGTAAAAATATGCAGTAAAAAGTAAAAAGGTTCTTATTTATTAAACATTCATGGATAAGGGATTTTCAACCCTTACATGAAGCGCATGTGGGCTTTTCATTATCAATTTAACAGAAAATTAAAGCAAAATTGGACTCATTACAATAAATTAAAAAGGGCTTTTTGCTCGATTAGTCCCTAAATTATCGTCTTTGAATTCTTAAGAAGGTCCCTTTTTTTATTTTCAATGGAATCCGCTAACAGAAAAGATTGGCTACGATTCATCATAATCAAGAAATCAACTTATCCAATTAAAAAAATTTCTTGTTGTTTGGATGAGAATAATCCTTAAACTATTACGTTTGCGATGTTTTGATCATTTTTTTGGAGCTGAAATATCACTTTGATTGAACTTACTACACGTAACCTTAAAATGAAAGGATGATTTCCATTCTTTTGGAGCTGAAATATCACTTTTACTGAACTTACTAAACGTAACCTTAAAATGAAAAAGATGACTCCACATTTAGTTTTTATGCAATCGGAATATTAAGAAATGAGTTTTAAAATGGACATTTTATCTTTTTCTTTCCTTTAGAAATGATGTTTTTCAAATCTTTTAATAGAAGTGGATGTTCAATTACAACTAAGTGGAATTACCGTGGTATGTTAAGTTAAGTAGATGGTCTTCTTTTGCGGGCTTTCATTTATAAACCAGTTGGGTTCTCATTACAAGCTCCATGCTGAGGCTTTAGAGTCTGGCCTTAATGTGTTGGGTCGCCATGTGCATGGTTTGGGGACTTGGGCTTAGCCGTCTTTTCATTTATTGGGCACAAAGTTGTTGCAACAACGTGCCTTCATTAAGAAGAAAACTATTAACAACAAATTTGAAGCTTTTTTCTTTTTTAAATATATAAGAGAGATGTGAATATTTGAATCCCTTCAATTCTTATTTTTATTTTATAATAAGCAAGTGATTTGGGTCACTCTACTATAGAAATAAAAAGGAGAGGGGTGGGGAAAAAAAAGAGGGAGAAAAAAAGAGCTATCTTATGATCATTAGGTTTTTGGTAACTAGATAGACCAGTCATAAGGCGAAATAGTTTTTGTCCATAAATTTGCTTTGATGAATATTTTATAGTTAACTTATATCAGTTCCTATTTTATCATCCTTATTTATACTCTACTTTCCTAGGTTTATTCGCCAAATAAATGCTTGTTCTACTTATTTTGATTCGAGATAAAAATCATTCTTGTTCTTAAATGAGAAGCTATTTTTATTGGAAGAAAGAGTAAAATAGCATTTTTGAAGAGAGTGATAGTAAATTATAACATGAAATTTTAAACATATTATGAATAACATAATTAAAATATTTATGATCACATAATACAAAAAAAAAAAAAAAAATCCCTCCTTGCTCCTCTTCTATCTCTCTAACATGAAATTAATCGCATAAATTTGTTATTAAAAATTGATCATAAATTCAAAATTTTTTTAGATAAACCAAGAAAATCTAAGAATTTACTAAAAATATATGCTAAAATTTATCATATTTTTAAAAACATGCTCAACTACCCACATGACATACTATATGGATGTCATTGTTCACCCCTAGAAAATGGCCTAAAGTAAGCACTTCGCCGAGTGGTTGAGGCCCGAAATCATGACAAATTGAGAAGAATATGAATATATATATATATATATATATATATTTATTTATTTATGTATGCATGCTCAAAATTCACATGTAAAGCATGTTGGAGACCTTATCTATTTGGATCTCAAAGATATTCGACCTCACTATGACCTTATATCAATTCCTATTTTATCATCCTTATTTATACTCTACTTTCCCAAGTTTATTCGCCAAATAAATGCTTGTTCTACTTATTTTGATTTGAGATAAAAATCATTCTTGTTCTAAAATGAGAGGCTATTTTTATTGGGAGAAAGAGTAATATAGTATTTTTGAAGATAGTAATAGTAAGTTTTAATATGAAATTTTAAACATAATATAAATAACATAATCAAAATATTTATGATCACATAACACACAAAAAAAAAAAAAATCCCTTGTTGCTCTTCTTCTATCTCTCTAACATGAAACTAATCACATAAATTTGTTATCAAAAATTGATCATAAATTCAAAAATTTTTTAGAAAAACCAAGAAAATCTAAAGATTTACCAGAAATATATGCAAAAATTTATCATATTTTTAAAAACATGCTCAACAACCCACATTATAACTATACTAAAAGGATGGACTGAGGGGAAATAGTGTTTGGTAGACTGTTCATTGCACAGTAGCAAATAGTGACTTTTGGTTTTTTTTTTTTTTTTTTTTTTTTCATTTTTCTCCTTCAGCTACAGTGCTCTACAATTCGTCTACAGTGTATCTACAGTAACGATACAGTAATACTACAGTAAAATTATGTTTTTGCCCTTCAAATCTCTTGCATTTTTCTGGCTATATAGTGGCTTGCCGGTTTTGCCCTTTTGGCATTATCCGGCCATTAGAGAGAGAGAGAGAGAGAGAGAGAGAGAGAGAGAGAGAAAGAGACCGGCCAGAGAGTGAGAGAAAGAGAGAGAGAGAGAGAGAGAGAGACCGGCCAAAGAGTAAGAGAAAGAGAGAGAGAGACCGGCCATTAGAGAGAGTGAGAAAGAAAGAGAAAGAGATAGAGAGAATAAAAAATATATATCTATATTAAAATAAATTTAAAAAATAGAAATAGAAAAAAAATCATAAGATAAAAAATTATTTTCAATTATAAAAAATAAAATTATATCAGTTAAATAATTTATGAAAAATTTAAATTATTGAATTAATAAAAATTTAACGAAAAAAAAAATACATTTCAAGAATAAATTAATACAATTAAATTATAATATTCACAATAAACAAACAAACTAAAAAAATATGAAATTAAATAATAATTTACAAAAATTTTAAAATATAAAAAGATCTATAAAATTACAATAAAATTAAAAATTAATAAATAAAATTTTCTACTATAATGAAAATCATTTTAAAAAATGTATATTTATAATTATTATAGCTAAATTATTATTAATATCATGTATTAATATTATTCTTTAAATTTTATTTTTTTAAAATATTTATTCCATTATTAGGTTTATTTATTGATTTAATTAATTTTGTTTAAATTTAATAAGTTTACTTAAGTTATTAAATTTTTTTGACTATTTAAGTTTAAAATTTTTTAATTTTATTTATTCTTTCTGATTTTTTAATAACAATATATTATTTTATTTTATTCTATTAACAATAATTCTTATACTTAATATTTTATTTGAATATTTAATATTATTAAATTTTTATTCTTTGACTTCTGTTATTTTTTCCTTCTTCTTTTTAAACAAAATGTTGAATAAGTTTCTTCTATATTTATATTTATAATCTTTAGAAATATAATTTTTAAAATTTTTATTCATTTTTACGTTTATTTATTAATTTAATTGGTTTTTATTTTATTAAATTTACCCCGCAACTTTGTTATCCCTTTGATTTTTCAAATTTTTTTAATTTTATTTATTATTTAAACTTTTTTATTTCAAGAAAATTACGCTTATAAATATGAATGTATGTACTTTAATATTATAATAGTAAATACTAAAAAAATAATTTACTGTAATTATAATCTATATTTTAATTAACTATTTTTATTATATAATACTCAATTTTTTTTTCATTTTTGTTTTTTCTTCCTTCCTCGTATAATCTATATCTTAATTAACTGCTTTTATTAGATAAAACTCAAATTTTTTTTTCCATTTTTATTTTTTCTTCCTTCCCCGTGTAACGCACGGGTATTAAACTCGTGACATACGATATGGATGTCCTTGTTCACCCCAAGAAAATGGCCTAAAGTAAGCACTTTGGCGAGTGGTTGAGGCCCGTAATCATGACAAATTGAGAAGAATATGAATATATATAGTATGCATGCTCACAATTCACATGTAAAGCACGATGGAGACCTTATCTATTTGGATTTCAAAGATCTTCGCCCTCACTATGACTCAAAATGTTGTTGGGATTTGGTTGGTATAATATGGTTGAAGGGACCCTTGTGTCTCCTTACCCCACGAAAACCTACTCTAGCATCTTAAAAGGGCTAGTTGCATTTTTATTTTTGTTATTATTAGTTTTTTCATTAATCTTAAAAAATAAAGCGACTGAAAGAATGCACACAAAGATGAAACTTCTAAAATCCACGTTCGGAGGGCCAAGATCTTTAGTATCTTTAAAAAAAAAAAAAAAAAAACGAACAACTTATCAATAAGTACTGTTCTTTTAATTGTTGGGTCACCTTTTCAACGATCTAATATATGATTAGGAGTAATTCTATATGTAGTGCCATAAGCAGTTTACAGACATTCACAAATCAAATCATTAAAAACTTAATCTAATAACTAAAACGATAGTACATACCAATAATATAAAAATGTACTTTCCACTATAAGCATTGCCCTCCCCCCCCCCCCCCCCAAAAAGAGAGAGAGAGAGGGAGAAAGGGGTCATGACATTTATCCTTCCATATGAGAGGTTTTTTTTTTGGTTAGTTATTTATATTTTTATACACTTTATTTTACTTTTATTGAGAAAGTACAAATGCATTTTGATTTGCATTTTAATACCATCAAAATATATCTAATATATAGAACTACATTTTCTCGGTTTTGATATCAAATCGCTTAAAGGAATAACTAAAATTTGGATTATTCACATTTTATATCATGTATTTTGCTTTAATTAAAAAAGTATACATTATATTCTAAAGTCATGTCTTTTTATACCATTCTATTACATTTAATACAAAAATCTGTACATTTTCTCGATCACCACGTCAAGCGACTGAAAGAATACACGCAAAGATGAAACTTCTAAAATCCACGTTCGGAGGGCCAAGATCTTTGGTATCTTTAAAAAAAAAAAAAAAATCATCAATAAGTATTGTTCTTTTAGTTGTTGGATCAAAATGATTGGGAGTAATTTTATGTGCAGTGCCATAAACTTTTTACAGACATTCGCGAAAAAGAAGAGAGAGGGAAAGGGGTCATGACATTTGTCCTTCCATGTGAGCGTTTTTTTTTTTTTTTTTGTTAGTTATTTGGATTTTTATACACTTTATTTTACTTTTATTGAGAAAGTATATATGTATTTTGATTTGCATTTTAATACCATTAAAATATATCTAATATATAGAACCATATTTTCTCAGTTTTGATATCAAATTGCTTAAAAGAATAACTAAAATTTGGATTATTCACCTTTTATATCATGTATTTTGCTTTAATTAAAAAAGTATACATTATATTCTAAAGTCATATCTTTTTATATCATTCTATTATATTTAATACAAAAATCTGTACATTTTCTCGATCACCACTTCAAGCAACTGAAAGAATGCACACAAAGATGAAACTTCCAAAATCCATATTTGGAGCACTACAAGAAAAATCACTTTTAACAACTAAAATATTAGTTGCAGAAAGTGCAAATTTAGTCGCGGAAAAATTTTTGTGACTAAAAAAATTTAGTCGCGCCTTGGTCACTGAAAGCCGGTCGTAAAAAGTCTTTAGTGACTAAAAAATTTTAGTCACTAAAAAGTGGGGTTTTAACCACTAAATATTAGTCAGTAAAGGATCTTTAAAAAGTCACTAAAACATTACAATTTAATCTCTTAATATAATATCAAATTCATATACTGACTAATTATTTAGTCATTGAATGTATTTTATTTTTCTTAAATTATAAAATTAATAAATATTTTCTTTTAAATTTCAAATTATATATATTTTAAATTATTTTTACCAAAAAATAAAATTAAAAATCCGATTGTGAAATTAATAGATATTTTCTTTGAAATTTCAAATTATATTTAATTTTTTTGGTAAAAATAATTTAAAATATCCGGAATATTTATATTTTACTTTTCAAATTATAATTAACTAGTTTTAATCCTTTTTTCTTATTAGCATTTTATTTATTGAAATGGTTTAAGATTGTGTTGTTCTATGACAATTTGAAGAGATATATATGTATATAAGACCATGACACTAATGTTGAGAATAATTACAAAAGTGATGGAAAGTAGTTGAACAAAAATTTCTTCATAAACTCAGAATTTAGGAATCTTTGGTGCATAACAAAGATTTTGGTTTTGAGTTTGCCCGGAAAGATGAAACCCAAAAAGAATCAAGGTACATGCTTCAAACTTTGTAGTTTTTTGAACAATGAAACAAAGTCAGGTAACAATGGACATCTTTTCAATAACAATTTGATTCAGCCATCTCCTTTTTTTGTCACTACAAAACAGATTTTGGAACTGCAAAGTCTAAGAATTAGTCATGTAAAATAAAGCACCAACAAAGCCAAATAATTTTTTATCTTGGCTAGATGATATACTTACTCTAAACTTTTTTTTTTTAATCAATGGATTGAAGAGATTGAATTCTGAAGAGCATTCCGGTTAGATCCACAAGCTTTGACAAGAGAGAAAATGAGAGATAGAGAGGTACGGTTGTGAGATGAGGGAGAGGTGAAGAAATACTTGAGAGAGAAAGGTAGAAAGTGTTGAGGAAAAATTGGGAGAAAATGACAGATGGTGAGGAACGGTTTTGAGATGAGAGAGGGTGAAGATATACTTCAGAGAGAAAGGTGGAAAGTGTTGAGTTAAAAATGTGAGGACGTAGGGAGTGGGGAAATAACTGTTACTGGGAGATTTTATATTTAACTTTTAATTTTTTTTTAAATGGCTTTCAATATTTTGGAGGGACACTCCCAAATAATTTGGAGGGAGAATAAAACACTTCTTTTTTTTTTTTTTTTAGTTTTTTTACCGGGAGGTTTTACATTAACTTTTAATTTCTTTTTTTTCTTTTTTTTTTAAAGGCTTTCAATATATTGGAGGAAGTGGGACACTCCGAAAAAAATTAAAACACTTCTCTTTTTTTTTTTTAGAAAAAAATTAAAACACTCGAGAAAGGTGGAAAGTGTTGAGTTAAAAATGTGATGACGTGGGGAGTGGGGAAATAACTGTTACTGGGAGAAAAAATTTGTTATCAACTGAATCTTCGTTTTATTTACTGCCTAACAAAATTTTAGTTTTTTTTTTTATTTTTTTTAAACTTTAAACTCCTTTTTCTAATATATATATATATATATATATCTATATTTTAATTACTCATTTTAGGAAAAGGAATCAATTATGTGTTATCTACTGAATTTTTTTTTCCTGCCTAACAGAATCTTTTTTTTTTTTTAAACTTTAAACTCCTTTTTGTAAAAAATAAAATAAAATAAAAATATATCAACATATCGTTTCGGTTTTGGTTATGCTTTATCTTTTATTTTATAATTTTAATGTCATTATCTTTTATATATATATATATATATATATTTTCTTTTCACGGAATTATTTACTTATTTATTTAATGTCTCATAATAATGAATGTAAATTAAAAGATATAAAAAAATAGATTCTGATATTAATATTTCTAATTCATATCGAAACTATTCTAATTTTCCAAATATTTTGAAAATAATTCTAGGTTGAAAGGAAACTTTTTTTACAATTTAAGCAAACAATAGATTCAATAACTAAACTTTAATCATATTTTTTTTAACCACTGAAAAGTTTTTAGTAAAATATTTTTGTAACTAAAGTTTAGTAACAAAAAAGTAGATTTAACGAGAAAAAGAGTGTGATCATTCAAGATATAATTTGTTATAATATTTTGTGACTAATATTTCAGTCGCCAAAAGTTAGTAATCTTTACCGACTAAATTTTGGTTGTAAAATGTTACTTTCAATGACTAAATTATTTTAGTGGTAAAAAGTTAGTATTCCCTCCATTTTTAACATTTGGCGCCAAAACTTTTTGTGACTAAATGTGTGTTTAGTCACTAAATCTATCTTTTTACGACGAAATAGTTAGTCGTCAATTGACTTGGTGCCGAAAACAGTGTATTTTTGAACCAAACATTTTTGTGACCAAATTTTAGTCGTAAAATGGAATATTTAGTGACTATGACTATTTAGTCACTGAAAGTTAGTCACTGAAAGTGTAATTTCTTGTGTTTTTTTCAAAGAAAAATATGGTAGGAATTACATTTTTGCTTATTAATAAGTACTGTTGTTTTAGTTGTTAGATCAAGTACTTTGATTGGGAATAATTTTAAGTATAGCGCTGTAAATTTTTTACAGACACTCGCAAATCAAATAATTAAAAACTTAATCTGATAACTAAACTATAGTATCTACCCCTAAGGTAAAAATACACTTCCCACTATAAGCATTTGCCAAAAAAAAAAAAAGGGGGGGGGGGGGGGGGGGGGGTGACATTTGTCTTTAAATACGAGGTTTTGTTTTTGTTTTTTGGTTATTAACATTTTTATACACTTTATTTTACTTTATTGAGAGTGTATAAATACATTTTGAAATTTTGAATTGTTATAGCGTCAAAATATATCCCATATAGAAAACTATACTTTTTCTCGGTTTTGACAATTCACTTAAAAGAATAAATAAATTTTAGATTATTCACCTTTTATACCATATATTTTACTTTTATTGAAAAAAATATACACTATATTTTAAACTCATGTATTTTTATACCATTCTTTTATATTTAATACAGAAATATATATATTTTCTCGGTTAACACTTTATTTTGATCTTAAAAAGCCCAAATTACCTTCAAATTTGAATAGTTTTTAATTTTAATTTTAAGGCTATTTTAGGTGTTTCTGAGGGAAAATTAAATGCTGAATAAGAAAAATTATAAATTTACGTATTCAAAATATAGAACTTGAAAATGCACGATATATTTTCTGATTAAAAATTAAATGTAGGGTTTAAAAAGATAAATAAAACTTAATTTTAGTTTTTCTTTTAAAGGTATTTGTAAGTCAAAATTAAGTGTTAATCAAGAAATTTTGTAAATTTATATATTAAATATAATTTGATGGTATAAAAATTTAAAACTTCAAAACACCGGTATTTTTTATGAATAAGAGAAAAAAACAAAATATAAAAAGATAAATAACTCATTTTTTATAGCATTATTAATATATAAACAAATAAATGGTAGTATATTTTTGTTATTTTCTTAGATTGTTATTGCACATTTGCAGCATTTGCAATAATTACCATGTAGAATGTGAAAGATTAAATAAATAGGAAAAGCCTTTTCGTTGGCCCCACCTAATTGGCATCTTCGTAGGATTTTTTTTTTTTTTAATTTGGGGCTAGAAAAGAGATTTTATTAACAAACCCTGGATAGAAATTTATACAAGGGACTAAGCCCATATAGTACGAGGGACTAAACCCACAAAAACAAAACTAGAACGGAAAACACCGAAAAGTCATTGAACAATTAGAAATTCTTTAGATGGTACAACAACTATCAAGAACGAACTGGGCATATCACAGATCATCAGTCTACTCGAGGTATGCCGGAACACACCCCTATCCTAAAAACGGAGTACAGCTCCGATCAAAGGTGATGCGGAAACTATAAGGAAAAGAAAAACACGTACTCGTAGTTGTAGCCAAATTATATCACTATATTTTCATACATAACTATATCAAAGTTCACTAGAACACTCAAAGTAAAATGTGTGTATGTGTGTGTATATTTTAAAAAAAAAAAAAAAAAAAAATTCAGCAAACCTTGATTTTTGGATATAAATATTCTTTGGATGAGGAGCAAGCCGAAGCAAGGTATCAACCAATTCTACGAAACTGGAAAGTTTGTAAAACTCTGTTCTCATCTCGAGATGGTTGGTTGACTGCATATAATACTGGAGTTATTTACTAAATCAAAGAGAAAAGAGTTAAAAACTGAATAAATCTTTAAGAGTTTTGCCGGCTTGATGAGGAACATAGATAAAGTCTTGCATTGACTAAAGAAACGAATAAAATCCGTCAGATTACTATAAACTTCTTCGTCACAGTTCAGGTTGATTTTATTCATCCCGAGATCGACTTTGTTGAGATTGGGAGAAGTGAGTACAGGTGAAGGTGATCAATTAGGCTGCAATCTCCATTTGTCTTACTATATTTTGTTTTCTTTTGTGTGTGTGTGTGTGTTTTTTTTTTTTTTTTAAATTAATTATATATTTCTACATTGTTTAAATCACTTGAAGAAATTTTATTCTCTCTTTGTAATATGTACGCATAGATGATTTCCTAGACAAGACAAAAGATTGCAAGGCTTACAAAACGACAAATCAAGGGTGGCCTAGTGCCGCTTTGGAATTATTAATTAATCGGCCAAGTGTAAACCTAAGACTTTGTACTTCTCAAAAATAACTACACTCCCCAACAATATATTCATTAATTTATTTTATGCAATGAATACGTCTATGTACACTAATAATTTGCTAATATATATATATATTTTTTGACTCTTTGACTCTTTGAACCTGTTTAGCTTATAATTCTATTCCATATCGCCCAAAGGAAAAATCCACTCCAAATACGCCACTAATTATAGAAGGAATCCTACAAATGGCACACTCCAATAGTTTGAAAAAGGATTAATTTCATTTTCGATTTTTCAATTTTGGGTTCAATTTCATTTTAGTGCATAGATTTTAAAACGTCTAAGTACCAATCCTCAAACAAACAATATGTTCCATAGTAATCATTCCTTAATCCACATCAAGCTAACGTGAGTTTGAGATCATGTGCAATTTGAGAATTTACAGTTTCTAAAATTGAAATTGAATTTTAACAAAAATTTAGGGACATAAAAATTATTAAAAATACTTATTAAACACTCTTTCGATATTTACATGGTATTTACAATATTTTAATTGTGTTTTGGATCAAAGATTAATGTGGGATAAACTAATAGTTCGATGATCAACCATCTAAATGTTCAAATTTTATTGGGAAGGTGTAACATGTAAGTGCAATAACGTGGTAAACTTGATTTATTAAATAATGCTCCCTAACATGGAAAGAAAAAAAATGTTTTAATAAGAGATAGATAAAAGTATAGGATGGAAAGAAAGAAACCATAATGAAAAAATAGAGAAAAAAAAGTGACGATATATTTGAGAAAAAAATTATTTTAACCAGATAAGTTGAAAGGAAGAATGATTAGATTTCAGGGAAAAGAAGGGGGGAAAAAAAACCCTATAAAATATTCAAAATAAAATCCTATAGAATGAGTGAGTTGTTTAATTCAAGTAACATTGGAAGATTTCAGCAAATGGATAGGTCCCAAGCTCCACGACTTCTTCATGAAAAATGTCAGTCAAGGCAAAATCACAGTTATTTGAAAATCTATCCCAACTAAAATGACATTTTATGGATTTCAATCAATTGTTTTTATTTAGCTAGTGGCCTGGACTATTAGTACTGTTGCTCAGTTTTTCAATCAATTTCGATATTTCAGAATTATATATATATATATATATATATACATATACATGTTAGATATTTAAATTTTATTTTGTGGATCAAAATAAATCACTTATTAGGCCGTTAAATATTGTTTCATTGCTGATCCCTGTGTACAGATGAGTTTTATATTACTACACTTCAACTAAAATGTATGCTTATAAGTTATAGTAGCCTCAAGGGTATCTAAATGTAATTAGAGTGGACAAATATGCATTTAAACTCATTGCAAATCCAGTTTAAAGCTAGCATCTTTAGGGCCCGTTTGGGGGACTTTTGGAGACAGAGTTTTGGAGATGTTTATTTGGAGTTGAGATGCCTTTTTGAAATAATTACATAAAAATTTTACTTTTAGGACCCCATTTTAAAATATGTTTATTTTTTAATAATATTACATAAATGTCCATTTGATGGGACTCTTTTATGGTGGCCGTGCTGATATGGAGGGTAGGTGTTTTTGGCCCCCTTCGGTTGGTCCAGTTGGCGTCTAGTTGGCATCGAAGGAGTGTGCCACCGGGGGTACCGTAAGCTACGACGGGAGGTCGAACACCCGAACAATTAGTAGGTGTGTTCGTAGTGCTCTCTTTTGCTAACCACAATATTGGCCCCGACTAGGATGAGCTAAACCCGGATGACCCTGAGGAAGACGGTTCCGAGGGCGATACCTGTTGCGATTTGGGCCCCATGTGGATGAAGACTTCTCAATAAAAAGGATCTTGAGATGACCATATGCTGTGGGAGAAGAGCATGAGTGGGTTGCGGACAGATGTTTTTGGTGAATGGAAGGTTTGTTTGATGCATATTAGAAGGGTTTAGATCTGTGGTTATGTTATGATTTGTGTATAAGGTTCGAAATGTAGTGCCTAAGCGTGGCTTTGTACTTTAGGTGTACCTTTGTTGGTGGAATGATCCGAGTTAGAGGGGGGTTTCCTCTCTTGGCTAAGTAAGGTGAATGAAGGGTGAGGCAAATGGTTGCTAATTGTGATTAAGGGGTTGATGGCTGCATGTTTTAGAGTAAGAATGAACGGTATTGAAGCGGTTGTATACTTGGGAACGCCTATTCCGGAGGTTCTTTGCCATCGGAGATGTCGTCGAAAGTCAATGTGTATTGCAAAGGGCATCCTCTACTGGCCATTTGTTATGGGTGAGGAATGGTGAGAGAAATGTTACTCTTGTGATGGTAGTTGTGATTGTTCCATACTTCAGGTATGCCTTCGTCAATGGAGTCAACTGAGGTAGAAAGGGTCACCTCTCTTGGTCAGAAATGGTGAGTGAAAGGTAAAGGGGATGGTTGTTAGAAGTGTTGAGGGAATGTGGGATCTGATGATTGTAACAACCGAAATTTTTTACAAACTTGTGATTTCCTTAGGTGTAAAGGAAATCTAAGTCTGTACTATGTATGTCAATATGAAACTCATGATCTGATTTGATTATCAGAATATGTTTGAGTTCTTATAGTGTTATAAGACTCAATGACGATCTATTAAGTCAAGGATGAGGCCTTATGGTGATAAAGGCAGAATCATAATTTATGATTTTGTTCTGGCCAATGAATGACCAGGATAATTTACGACATGATTAAGACAGAACTGCCGTATTATAAGCACTATTGAAATTATATTGTGCCCAACCGTCATTACGAATGTAGAATTGAGAATAAGATTGCTTTAGAATAATCATGAATAATATTTGGAGCAAGGAGGACTAAGAAGTTTCAAGTCCTAAGAAAAACTTATACGCGGTCTAGTTAAGTGAAGATAAATTCTGAACTGCAGTCCAGCAATACTATACTGTTGATAGTTAAAACAATATTGATACTATCTGGATTATTAAGAAAATAGACTGCATATTAGGAGGAATGCCAAACATGACCCTACTTGGAGGTAAAGTAATTGTAGATAAGTATGAAAAGATATTTTAGCTCCAACACTCCACATGGCCGGCCATTTTGAGGGACTTGGAAGGTAAAAAATTTTATCTTTAAGGACCAATATGCAATTTAAGGAAAATTTAAGGAAAAAAATAATTGTGAAAAATTATGAATTTTCCACCTATAAATAGAGGTGAGTTATGAGAATTGAACCATTTTAATTAGTCTTTCAACTTATAGTTCTTTCTCAACTATTTCTCTCTAGCCTTAGAAAAAGAGAGAGAGAGAGAGAGAGAGAGAGAGAGGTGGCCGGTTGAGTGTGGAGAGGTAGAGAGCAAGAATTTCTCTCATCCAAGGTCTAGAGCAATCTTTCCAAGCTTTAGAGAAATATAGCCTGTTGTCTTTGCCTTTTTGGAATGCTAGAGCAAGAGCGTAGGAAAATTTGTAAGCAACCTACCAGATAAGTTTGATGCAAGACTGTGGAGAGATGGCATTGCAGACTGTGAAATTTGGGTTGGACACCACTACGTGTTTTGTAAAATACGTTTATGTTATGATATGATAATATAATGGTACCGGTACTTAAAATATTTAGTATTGAGATAGTATTTAAAGTTTATTACAACAGTAATTAGTATGGTTTTATCAAATGTGTTAAAATGATTTTACAATTCTGTACTCGATTGAGTACATATAAATAAGTATGAGAATAAGATAGGTTTTAAATTTGAATTTAAAATGAATAAAGAAAAAAAAATATTTCCATATTTTTACGAAATACAAGAGTATGTTTAAGTAAGTTACGAAATACAAGAGTATGTTTAAGTAAGTTAAGTATTTAAGTTAAGTAAGCATGGTATGTAAGCACGGTAACGACCCTACGTAGTCGGGTCGTTACAATGATGTGGTCAGTGATGGTTAGTGAGGTAGAAAATACAATGTGTTCGAGAATAGATTCCTACTTCAAATACGTTTCCGTCGGGGAAGCCACCTTGTCTAGAGAGGGTATCCTCCCTTGGCCGTGTATGGAGATGAAGGAAGGATTGTTTGCAGTGCTCTGGGCTGAAGGTCTGTGTTTGGGATGAGAATAATGTAGTATTAATAGGTGGAGGAGGATTTAATATTAACCAAATTTTTGTTTGTTTAGTTTGAAGGCTTTCCACTTGGAGGTTCTAGTTGGAGGTTTCTCCAGCCATGGTTTCCTTCTCTTTCCTGAAATGGCTGCTTCAAAAGGCAGGAGAACTCTTCCATTGACCGTTTGAACTTGGTCAAAAAGGGTTGCCTTGGTAATGGATGCCTATGGAGATAGCTAGCTATTGTAGTACCTCAGGAGGCCTTTTAGTTGTTTCGCCAGGCACACTAGAGGCTTTTGGTAGGGAAAGGTCTTACCTAAATGGTGTGTTGTTGATTTCCATATTAACAAGTTTTAAAGTCTTAATCTGCAGAGAAAAAAAGGAGATATTTTATGGGCATATATTGGCTTCTATTGGATGCAATGGGCTTATCTAGGCTTATTGGATTAGGTTAAAGCTTTTGGGGGGTTTTTAAAGTTTTCTACAACCCATATTATTCTAATTCCTCATAGACTCAAAACCTCCCAAGTCGGACAAGAGTCTAATTGGATGGAATAAATGGGCTCATTCATGTTCCTTGGTCTTCCAAACCATAACCCACTCAAAGATCCCCAAAGGGTGGCTTGGGTTCACGTACCGCTTTTGGCTCACATTGCAAGATGTGGGTTAGGTCTAAGCTATGTCAAATTTCGGACATCAACACCATTTTTATAGAAACAACCATTCATAGTACCTTTTTTGTCCCTTTACTATATTTAACTTCATTTTCTCTCAACATGATTCTTATTTTTTTTTCCTTATTTGTTCATCATTATTGTATCTTTATGTTAATGACTGATTCTTTATGATAGCGATTGCTTGTTAGTAAGATTTAGATTTTTTATAAACCTATTTCTTAAGTATGATTTAGGTTTCTTAAAACCTAATTTTTTAGTATGATTCTTCTTTATGATAATTGTAACATTATTATGATAATTTATTTTATTTATTATTATTGAAATTGCTATAATAATTAGTTTCTAAAGTTTAAATGTCATGTGCAATTGCTTATTTCTTTATGATAATTACCATATCATTATGATATTTTTTAAATGTAGTATTTTTTTTTTCTCTTTATAATCACTATATCAATATGATGTTGTTTCCTTGATGATAATTACTAAATCATTATGATGTATTTTTTAGATTTTAAAGTCTGTAATATTTTAGTACAACATCTATTTAATTTTCTTTATATGATCATTGTGAATTTTATCTTACTTGTTTTTTATTTACAATATAACTTATATATGTTATGATCATTTTTTTGTCTTTATAATAAATCAAGAAAAACGGTTTTTTTTTTATTATAAAAGATTTGCTTAGTTTGAATTTTTTAATGCGGTATCGAATATAAGATCTTTATATATGTATATATATATATATATGTTTGCGACTGTATGTCATCAACTTTCGATCCAGAGTAGTTGGCAAGTAACTTATTCTTTATCTTTCTTTATTTTTTTTCCTCTTTAATTCACCTTTTTTAAAGTTGAAAATCTATAAAATTATGAGCTTATAAAGTAGTGTAGTTGATTTTTGCTTCATTTAATATTTTAAATTTTTTACTTTTATAAATTATTTATTTGAGGATTGAAAAATATTGTTTGGGAATTTGTTCAAGTTTTATGGAGGTTGATGATCTGTTTGGTTCATAAATATAGATAGTGAGTTTGAATTATTGAAAATTTTATGAGAGAAAACTGATGAAAAGAAATATTAAATTATGTGTTCAAATTTATGATCCAAACAGGAACTTAACCTATTTTTAATAGGATACTATTAATACGTTAAATGAAAGACACGTGCGATGCATAATCTTCATCGAATTTAATCTTAATTGGGACATATTATAAGTGGAGAAAAAGGTGGATAGAAGATGATGGTGGAAAAAGGAAAGTAAAGATAATGAAAGTAAGGATTAAGAGATCTATTAAAAAAGTGAGGATTAAAAGGATAAAATTGATTTAAGCGAAAAAAGAGGATATAATTGATTCTATAATGGAGTTATGAATGCCATGGCAAAAAAAAAAAAGAAAAAAAAAAAAAAAAGTGTTGCACTAACAGTCCCTTGTTTTATTTTAACATCATATATTAGAAAGGGATAAATAATAAAATGTTTGATTAGCTCAGCTTTCAGTGATATGACATTTTAAAATTTATAAAATATGATAACACATATATTTTTTGGGAAAGTTAAAGTAGCATAAAACTTTTAGTTGCGGGGCATTGTAGTTGCATCAATATTTAGGGCCTGTATGGGGTGAAGTTTGGCATCTAGTTTCCAAATGCTTACTTTGTCTTTTTTCTCAACTCAAATATACTTTTTACTATCTATATCTTTATATCTTTAAATATTTACAGTAAATTTAAGTTTTAAAAATTCATAACTTTGTTATTTTGAGTTTAGATGAGACCATATCTTATTAAATTATATAGAATTTCGAGAGAAACGAAGCAATATTTATGTTGATTTTTTTTTCCGAACGCATTTTTAAAAGTTTTTTTTACACTTTTTTTACTCTAAACAGTTTTTTTTTTTAACCAAACGAACAATTTCAAAAATATTTTTAAACTTACATCTTCAAAATCTCATCTAAATAAGCCGTTAGTATTATGTGTGTTTTTTAAAAAGTCAATCAATTCCAATTTAAAAATTTCATTTTCAATTAATTTACCAAATGGAGGTAAGGCTTTAGCCGGCTCGGAAGGGCACGATTGTATTTTTCCTTTTTCCTTTTTTTTTTTAGGCACAGTTTACCCAAAAAGAAGGTTCCTCTTTTGTCTTTGTCTGTAGGGCCCAAAGGGCCTTTGGATCTCTCACGTTACCAGTCACCACCACACGCTCTGATCATCACAACACAAATGATGTTCACGTGATACCACCCTCCTCACGTGCAGGTGGACACTCCTCTGCTAGTCTGCTCTATGATCCACCGAGCACAATCAAGAAGCCGCAGAAACCAACGTGGACAGAGCTTCCATCAACAAAAATAAAAAAATAAAAAACTCCGATATGTCCTTAAAAAAGAAAAAGAAAAAGAAAAAGAAAAGAATATTCGACAACCTCTTTAAGATTTCACACATTTTTTTTTTATATAGTACAACTTTAACCTTTCAAACATTGTGTGTACGGGTGGCAATTCGTGTCACGTGTTGGGTTCGTGTCGTGTTAGAGCCGTGTCGATTTTTTTCTTTCCCGACCCGAACACGACCCGCGATACGAAATTGACCCGCGACACGAAATTGACCCGCGACACGAAATTGATCCGCAACACGAAATTGACACGAAATTAACACGAAATTGACACGAAATTGACACGAAAAAAACGGGTCCAACCCGAACACGACCCGGTTTTTTTTTTTTTTTTTTTTTTTTTTTTTTTTTTTTTTTTTTTTTCGTGTCAAATTTTCCCAACCCGAACACGACCCGTCCCCTATTTTTCCCAACCCGAACCCGCAAAATTCGTATAGTTTTCGAGTCGTGTCGTCGTGTCGCGACCCGTATTGCCACCCCTAATTGTGTGTCCCTAATTTGCTCTCACGACAGATAATGTATTTAGAGATTTTATTTTTATTTTATTTCTTGACATGGTATTACAAAAAAATAAATAAAAAAGATAGATAATTCCATATTAAAAAACTTTGGAGAATTTTTAACTATCGCTTTTTTGTTTTTTAATGTATAATCTATCCTGAACTTAAACAAAAAAAAAAAACAAAAAAAAATCTTAAGATGTAACAAAAAGAAAAATGCATGGAAAATAAAGCAAATGAAAAGTCGTGTGTAATGGGTTTTCAATGAACTGTTGGCTCCAATGTTCCAATTCAATTCTGGTGGGAAGGTGTTGAAAGTAGATCAATCTTTCGTAACTTTCGATTTCAAAAGGCTGAAAAAAAGGAGACAAAAGAAAATGATTGCTAGTGTGGTGTGTTTGTTTATACATATACATATACATATATATATATATATATAAGTAACCGTAAAGCCAGAAAAGAAATTCAACATGTTTGTTTGCAGTTCCAACACGCAACAAACAAGGCATAAAATTCCGGTTTTTGTCACATGTACCAATGTAAGCTATTAAACTTTTGTAATTAATGTCAATTTCACTTTGGTCATGACACAATAACAAATTGCCTTGAAAACTCACCGCCCAAACGTCCGAACACGTATCCCACAATATGTGCAAAATAAATAAATAAATAAATAAATTAATATTTGTCAAATGATCGGAGATGCAAGATTAATATCATTTAATATTAACTCAAGATTAATATAATTTATTAAAATCCGACTTATATTATTTATTGTCAGACATGAGACTCTATCATATATATCATATCAGTGTGTATATTAGAGAATTCTCTTGTATGATATATGTATAGAATCATAGTTTTAATTTTTTTTATGTATTAAAAGAATAATTAGTTTTTTGTTCATTTATTGTTACAACTACTTGATTCTAGTATAATATATTTCAGTAATATTTTTCTCTTTACATTGATAATTTTAGGTAATTCATATGTAAGGTTGTTAATAAAAAGTTATATATAAATTAATTAGTAATTATTGATGTAAAAATGGAATATTGTTGCTCCGTAGGGAGAAGAGTATTCCTCTGTATGTGTTGTACGTATAATATGTGTGTGTGTATATATATATATATATATATATATATTTTTTTTTTTTTTTGAAAAAGTGTGTCCATATACACACACACACACACATTCACCGATATATATATATATTTATATATATCGTCTCCGAGTTTCTAAAAAAGGCTATTAGGAGTGTGGGAGCAGGAAGGTGAAGTGGCCATCAATGGTGAGCGTGAAAGGAGGGACGAGGCCGCCGTGGGTGGGTTTGGGAGCGGGAGTTTGGGTTCAGATTGCGGCGGGGAATGGCTACACTTTTAGCCTCTACTCTCACTCGCTGAAATCGGTGCTGGGATTCAACCAGAGGCAGCTGACGATGCTCGGCGTGGCCAACGACATCGGCGAGAACGTCGGCCTCATTCCGGGCATCGCCTGCAACAAGTTCCCTCCTTGGGTCGTCCTCTTGACTGGTGCCTTCGCTTGCTTTCTTGGCTATGGTGTTCTCTGGCTTGCCGTCAGTCGGACTGTTGAGTCTATCCCTTACTCGTTGGTGAGTTTTTTCCTGTCTTGTTTTTGGGTTTCTTAGTTTTTTTTTTTTTTTCTTTAATGGATTTTGAGCAAACCCATTTGTTGATTTTGGTGGTTTTTTTTTTTTTTTTTTTTGATGAAGTGTGGGATGAATCTATGCATTTGAGGTTTCTTTTATTTCTGGGCAGTCAATGAAATTGGTTTTTTTTTTTTGTAACGTTGATTTGGAAACAATTAGCTCATTTTTGGTGCTACCATCCTCCTCGTGAAGGCGTTGTGGTCGATCTGCCTGTGAGAAAACTGTATTACTCCTTTGTTTGTATACCAAAAGAAATTAGATCATTTTTTTGTTTCATCGGTTACTGGTGTCTTGCCGATTGAGTGTGTTAGTATTCAAGTACTTTTTCTTCAGTGGCCTTTGTTATGTTGGTAAATTTGTACTCGTTGGTTATGACAAATCAATGTCCATTTGCTGATATATGTTGCTCAATAATTAGCTGGCCCCAATAATCTTAGGGAGTAAATCAGGAATTGGACAATAAGAAAATCAACTCCACCAAAAAAAAAAATTTATTTGGAATTAATTTCGGAATTGCATATTAAGCTTGTGCTTGGTTCGTCTGTTAGAGATGGAATTTTTAAGTTGGAGTTGAATTTTCAAAAACTAGTTATAAATTTTGTTGACTTTTCAGAAAAAGATAAAAATTAAGGTGAAAAAGTACAGTTTAGTTAGAGTTAAACTTATACGCCAAATGAAACATTAGTGTTTACTAATTTATATCAAGTAATACTAAGAAATTTTTATAAAATGAAAATAAGTATAGTTACTTAATAAGTATAGTTACACGAGGAAATTTACTTTCTATGAATATTAGAAGGATATTGAATAAAATAATTATAATTTTAAAAAAAATCCTAATATAAAAGAAATAGTTAAATTAAAATATGGATATATTCCCCTAAAAAAAAAATGGATTTATTTGTTATAGAGGTTAGTTGGTCCTTGCCTTTTAGGAGAATGAATTTAATTTCCTAGGTAGGAGACCGGAGACAAATTCCCCCTTATCTAGGAGCCAAATTCCTAATTTTTAGGTGGGCCGACATCATTTAATTCCCAAAACTTAACTCACTTTTCGCTAATTTGAATTCTTGATTAGTAAGCGCGCTCTTAATGCTTAATTCGTAGTCTTTTCTACATAATTATTTGTTGATCTTTTAACACATTTGGACGTTCTTGGGAGATTGAGATGCTTTTTCTTGTTCAAATAGCATCCATTCTCAATCCACCTTCATTTGGAGAGAGGAAATACTAATTTCCTTTTACTATCTCAAACAAACTATATTTCTTTTGCTTATAAAGAGCTTTGATTTGAAAATTAATTTTCTGAATTGATTTCTGAGACAAGAAAAGGCCTTGCTCATTTTCTAACAAGTTCAAGTTCAAATGCAAAATTTGGAAAACGTAGCCTAATAATCAATTCTTGACATTGCAGTTATGGATAGCCCTTTGTATCGGCCCTAATAGTGCTGCCTGGTTGTCGACGGCTGTGCTCGTAACCAACATGAGAAACTTTCCTCTCAGTCGCGGCACTGTTGCCGGTATTCTCAAAGGTTATGGAGGGATCAGTGGGGCTGTGTTCACCGAGATTTACAGCGTGTTGCTCCGCAATTCTTCCTCTACGCTTCTGTTGTTCCTTGCGATTGGGGTTCCTGTCCTATGTCTGATGATGATGTATTTCGTTAGGCCTTGCACTCCAGCTTCTAGTGAAGACTCTGCCGAGCGTGGTCATTTTCTTTTCATTCAGGCTGCAAGTTTTCTACTCGGCTTATATCTTCTGACAACTACAATATTAGATGATGTTCTCAACTTAAGTTCTCTAGTTTCCAATGTTTTTGTTCTCGTAATGATTCTGCTTCTTATGGCCCCACTTGCAATTCCTGTAAAGATGACATTGTACCCCTCTCGAGTCAGTAAACCAGGGCTGCTTGATCAGAAGGTTGCTTCTTCGGAAAGTCTGAACCAGGGAGAAGGCAGTGTAGAGAAAACCGAACCCCTGCTCATGGGATCTCCATCTCCATCAACATCAAACCAAGGAAGCTTTTACGATGGTGATGATGTGTCGGACGTGAATATGCTTCTTGCCGAGGGTGAAGGAGCTGTGAAGAGGAAGAGAAGGCCTAAAAGAGGGGAGGACTTCAAATTCACCGAAGCCATAGTCAAGGCTGATTTCTGGCTTTTATTCTTGGTGTACTTTGTAGGGGTTGGTTCGGGGGTTACCGTTCTCAATAATCTTGCTCAGATTGGGATTGCACAAGGTTTTCATGATACAACAATTCTGTTGTCTCTCTTCAGCTTCTGCAACTTCCTAGGTCGTCTCGGTGGAGGTGTTGTCTCTGAACACTTTTTAAGGTTAGTGTTAACATTTTAGCCTTATTATCGAATCCATGAGATGACTAGAATGAACTTAGTGTACTTTTCCGATTCCTGGAGGTGATCCTGTTATCTAATGTGGAAATTTATTCTTCGCAGGTGGAAGACAGTACCTCGGACTGTTTGGATGACATTCACCCAAATAATCATGATCATAACATACCTGCTGTTTGCTTCTGCTCTCAATGGCACCCTATACGCAGCCGTAGCCTTACTTGGAATCTGCTATGGTGTTCAGGTTTCTATCATGATCCCAACCGTCTCAGACCTCTTCGGCTTGAAGCATTTCGGTCTACTTTACAATTTCATGGCCATCGGAAATCCTCTAGGCGCGTTGCTTTTCTCCGGCTTGCTTGCAGGGTACATATACGATAACGAGGCTGCAAAGCAGCAAGGACTTTATCAATCGGATTCTAGTGCCACTTGCTTGGGTCCAAATTGCTTCCGAGTTACCTTTTTGGTTTTAGCTGCTCTCTGTGGCGTGGGCACTCTCTTGAGCATTGTTTTGACCATCAGGATAAAGCCCGTCTACCAAATGCTTTATGCAGGCGGTTCCTTCAGGCTTCCACAAAGCACTAGTCATTGAGATTATCGTTGTGGAACCGTCCTAGTCTAGCTACTTCGACTATTTCGTAAGTCTTTTTCGTTTCTCAGACTCTTAGAACGCATCCTGTCTCCAGTTTATTTATGTCACTGCTGTTATAGTTTTAGTATTTATGACACAAATGTAGTCCGTCAGACGTTGCTCTCAAGTCCCTCAGGGTAATCAAGCCGCAAATGTAGTCTGATATGAACGGAAATCTCAAAGATAACAAAACTCGTCGGCATGGTACGTAACATTAGGGGTGCACGGGTGGTCGGGTGATCGGTTTTCCGGTGAGGTGGGTTGGGAAAAGTGGTATGAAAAAAGGGTGTTTTGACAGAAAAGCTATGTGCTCCAACCACCTTGCTCAAACAACATTCTCTGACTATGAATTAGGAATCTTTACGAGAACATTGGTTATTCAACTTTTGATAAGAATAACCATTAATTCCCATAGTAAGAGAGCCGTGGGAGAATAAGTTGGATTGAATGACGGTGGTTGCTACGAGTCTAATATTTTTAGTTTTGCATTCTCTCACTCTCTCTCTCTCTCTTTATATATATATATATATATATATATATCGGTAGTGTATGTTTATGTTAGACATGGTCAGAATCATATTAAAATTAAGTCTGTCTCAATCTTTCTGTCTAAATCTAATTAAAGTTTTTGTTGTTATTAAAAAGTACGTTTCTACGACGATAGGTAGAACCTATCAGTAATGTACAATTCTGAATGTTAGATATGATTAAAATAACATCAAAATTAAGAAGTATGCAGAATTTGCAGAACTAATTGTTAAAAACAAAGTCATACCGATGTCTCATTTATAGAACGAAAAGCTACTATCTATATTGAAGTTGTGGAATTTAGTTATATAGCATCATGAAGTGGTTATAAACTATGGTCTCTAATTCAGAGGGCTTATGAACTATTTTTGCTTCTCGTAACTTTGACTGAATCAAGTGCTCCTTTATTTCTAATGAAAGAAAAGTTACCATCTCTACAAAGGAGTTTGTAATATGGCCTCATGAAGCATATATATGTTAAATTAGATTAGTCATTATTATTATTATTATTGGTATCTTTATCATTAAGCATATTTTACTTATTTCTTGCTAATTTATCTATAACTGTAATTGTTAGAGAGTTGTTAAGGGTAGAAATAGTGCAAGTAGACTCATTAATTGTCTATAATTACAACTAACACCTATTAAAAGCAATAAATTGATGAACTCTTCACCTAACCTTTTAATCAGGCTTAATCATACTTTATAGCCATTTTTTTTTCCCTACATTAAACATATTCAACTGCCACAATGAATTAAGAAATAAATAGACATGCTAAAGGGATCTAGATCCTCTATGGAATTTGAGATAATTTCAGTGTCTTAAATAGAATTTATTTAATCAAATTATGTCACATCAATTAATACACTCAAATAATAAAACAATTAAAACGCATTTCAAGTTTTTGATAGACTAAGATTGGTTAGACATTTTTATAAATTAAACATGACATTTGGGTTGAAACTAGAGTCAAGAGACAAACACACAAAAGTGCAATCCTTTCCCATCAAAAGACGCAAAAAGTTGCAAAATACATGGGATAGAAATCCACATCATCGTTTGATGGACTCATATAGTCAGTAGTTAAAAAGCATTTTGAATTCTTTAACTTTAGAGTCAAGAGACAAACACATCCAAGTGAAATCCTTTCCCATCAAAGGACGAGAAAAGTTGCAATATATATATATATATATATATATCGGATAGACTCAGAAAATGAAGAAATAAAAAGCATTTCGGTTTTTTTATTTTTTATAATGTGTGCATAATACGATTAATTATACACTTTTGAAGATAACAAAAAGTAAAAACATTTCAAACTATTTAATAGATGTGTACATGAAACGGCTAATTTTTTTTTTCTTTCTTTGATATATAAGGAAAGTATAACATGCAAAACTTATTAACAGTTCGATTATAAAAAAATTTAAGAAAAAGAATTAGATAAATTCATAAATGAACTCATTAAATTATATAAAATGATTAATTAGACATTACATAATATATCAAAAATTAAATATGACATTTAAGTTCAAGCTCGAGAATCGAGAGACAAACATAACAAAGTGCAATCCTTTCAACTATTAAAAAAAAAAATTTTGCCAAATACGGGGGATAGAAATATCCACAAACTTCTACTAGTCAAACCTCAAAAAAGGTCATTTCAGAAATTACCACTTAAAAAACTTTGAGAGATAAACCGGCCATGACAGTGTCAATGCCCAAAGCAAATAGACCCATATATAAATATATATATATATATATATATGCATTGTAGAGGTCAACACTAATGGCACTGTAACTCTATACATATATATTTATATATCTTTCACATAAAGTAAAACAAATCTGTAAAAGTTATACGTTCTCTTTTCTCTCACCACCTCTGACTGGAAGCCAAGAAAATCTCAAGTGGGTTTCATGTCATGGAACAAGGCGGTCCAAAGTGAATGGTCATCAAACTCATCAATCTCCACTTTCTCCCCCTCATAAGGAGTGCAGAACTTTGGGCTCAGAGGTCTCCCATCCAAAGGCCCAGACAGCTTTGGGCTTTTAGTTGTTGCAACAAAGATCCTATCATGGACCCTCCCATCCAAAGGCCCAGAAAATCTTGGGCTTTTCGTGGTAGTAATCATCAGCCTCTCAGGCGCCGGAGCCCACCCATTAATCGGCCCAGGCCCACTCAATTTTGGGCTCCTATTTGGGAACATCAACCTCTCATGGAGCTTTCCATCCAAAGGCCCAGACAGCTTCAAGCTCTTGGTGGTGTTGGTGTTGGTGTTGGACATCAACCTCTCATGGACCCTGTAATCCAGAGGCCCGGAGAGGGCCAAGGCCCGATTCTTCAGGGCCGGCCCATTATCCCTAATCTCCTCACCACTCCTCTGCTTCCTCAACAAAGCTCCTTTCCAGGGCTCCTGATACCTAACTCTATTCTGATAATGGTGATCAGGCAAATCCTTAGACGACATGTCGTCGTGGAAGACAAATCGGGTTATGTACTTACCAAAGGACTTCTTGGTCTTGGTTATGGCCAAGAAAAGCCTTGAGAGTGATCTGGGGTTGCCTCCATTTTCCTTCTTGGCCACCTTGAGGATCTCTAGCCTGTGTTTGGCCACCGTGATTCCCATGCTCTGAAGAAACTCATGGTTGAAGTAAGCTATGTCCTCGTATTGAAGCTCGTTTCGCGCGAATGCGAGACCGTATTCATAGATGAGAGGAGGGTCTAGGCTTGTTTTTGATAGCCATGAGAACCAGTCCATGGCTTTCAGATTGGTTGGACAACTTTTGTTTTCTTTTGTTTGGTTTGGTTTTGAGTGAAAGGCCAACATATGTAGGGTTGTGCTTGGAGATATAATATATATATGTATATATATATATATATTTATAAGTTGATGATAAGAAGTGGAGAAGAGTGAAAGATTTTTAATGGGGTAGGGTAAGGTCCAACGACGGATCCAGAAATTTCTCTTAGTAGGGACACATATAAAGAGAGAATTTTAAAAATTAATAACTTTAGGATAAAAAGTTTAATATAAAAATAAGTTAAGTGTTATAGGGCACATTTCAGAAAAGAACTTTTGAGTAGGGACACATTTGAGAAAAAAACTTTTGAGTCGGGGTAAATTACAAAATTTTAAGAAAAAATAGAGATATAATTTAAATTTCAAAAAATTGAGGGGGGCCACGTGCCCCCTGACACCCTAATGTAAATCCGTGCTTGGTAAGGTCCTTATACAATTTGGAGTGTAAAAAAAAAAAAAAAAAAAATTTGTAAAAACATACAGAAAAAACAGGAGTTAAGAGCGGTCATATGGTTTTTTTTTTTTTAATAGAAATCCTAACAAAAATGATTTTGTGAGATTAATTCTTATTTTTTTAACCTTTTTTTTTAACCAAAATTATAATGAAGTGGGTACGTGAGACTATTTCAATATTCAAGTGATAAAAGTAACGGTTTTTAAGTTTTGGAAAGTAAAATATGAAGGGTCCTAAAATTCAGAGAATACAGGTGAAATTGATCTCTCTCTCTCTCTCTTTTATGGAAGTTTTGGAGGGTAGTTGGGAGTGAAGGTGACAGAAGAGAGTAAGAGGAAGTAGGGCTAGCATGAGCACCCTTAACGACCTTTGTGGTGGTCCTTTTTGAATGAAGAATGTGGTGGTGGAGGGGGGCTTTAAATGCTAAATTGTTTGGTAGTGGCATTACTGGTACTAGTGCATGTGAGTAACATTTAGGAAACGAAACTAAAATAATAGACCAATCCTACATCAGCTAGTTTAGTTTGTAATGTTTCTCAAATTCTCATAGTAATGAAGAACCTTGACATCATTTTTCATTTTACAAGTTCGAGTTTTCTATTATAGGATATTGTAGTGAATGTTTTTGAACGTTAGCTCTAATCAAAATCCTATCAAAATAATAAAGTATACAAAGTTTATAAAATCGTATACAACGGTTTAAAATAAAATCTTATTTTATAAATTGTAGAAACTAATTATAAATAACTCAGATATGAGATATCTAAACTATATATCTAGTAATAGAGTTATGCTTGTAATTATTGTTAGATTATGTTTATAAACGAAAAAAATTGTGTTTTAGTATCGTCGATAAAATGCTTTGAAAGAGATGTCAACTATATAACCTTGCGTGGTACAGAAATAATTGTGACACGCACAAGACATTAATGGTAGTATGGTCAGTCAAATATGTATTTTAGCAAAAAAAAAAAAAAAAAAATCAAATATGTACAATTTCTACAAAAAAAAAAAAGATAAATAAATAAAAATAAAATGAGTACAATGACACTGCATTGGATGCCACAATTCCATTTTGGCATAAAGTTTGGCACAGCTTTGACAAGAAGGTGAGTTCACTTTGCCATTCCTTTTTGGTTTGACTTTAAGACAAGCATTTATTAGCCAACCGTAGAACTGGCCAATGGATCAATAAAAGCAATTTGGAAGAAAAAGTTGAAACCCATTAAATCAAGTAAGATTTCCAGCACAAAAATAGATCAAGACAAATCATTATTATTCTTATTATTATTTTTACTTTCGTTGAAATGGGACAAAATACTTTTGAAAGGCAAAATATTAGAGTATTGTATTAGGATTGTTAAGTTGGTTTTTAAACTTCTATGTTTATATAATGTTGGTCTCTGTTTTAAAAAAAAAAAAAAAGCTTTAGTAACTCTAAACTTTTAAAAAAAAATTATAATAATATTTTTTATTAACTTTTTACGGAATCAGTTAGTGAGTATCACTTTTTTAACAAAAATTATTAATGAATTTCATCCACAAAAATTAACGAAAAGGACTTCGTAGTAAAATTTTAATAGTTTAAGATCATTTCAAACTATAAAATAAAGAACGGGAATCAAAATTGTATAAACTTAAAAGTTCAAGAACTACATGAGTAAATTACCCTTTCATTTATGTGTTCTCAATTCTCAATATGGGTCCAAAATTACAAAGTACAGAGGGCAGGTAAAAACTAAATGGTAAGGCATAAAAATTGACAAATTTTAAACCCAAAATTAGCTAAGGTAGACAGAGTAGTTAAGCATATTGAATTCACTAACCTACTACCATAATATTCATCTCCTAAGTACGCCAACCTTTTTGTGGGGTCCTATATATATGACTTTTAGAGTCCATATACCTGCTCATATTTATAGACAATCTTTATACATATGCGTGTGTGTGTGTGTGTGTGTGTGTGTAAGACAAGGAAATTAGCCTAAAAATATAGCATAGTTCTATTTAAGCACATTAAAATTTATCAAACTACTATTGCTGTGGTCCATTAATCATATCCAATAGATTTACCGAATCATGAAATTAGAAGGGCCCTTTTTTTTTTCTCCTAAGGATATCATGTGTACATAATAAATTTCCTTTGATAACAAACTTCAAGCACTTAACCATCCTTGAAATGGGGAAAGAAATATTTTCTCTACCATCTGTCCCTATATACAAAATTTTATTTGCTAATATATTCTCATACAAAATTATCCAGTACATCTTGAAGTTGAAAAATATACCTCCCTCATAGTGGAATGAATTTTAAATACAATTTCAAAAAGTTTAATAAAATAAAATATAGATACGGTACCCATTAGTAGGGGTGGCAATACGGGTCGCGACACGACGACACGACTCGAAAACGACACGAATTTCGTGGGTTTGGGTTGGGAAAAATTGACACGCAAAATAAAAAACGGGTCGTGTTCGGGTTGGACCCGTTTTTTTCGTGTCAATTTCGTGTCACTTTTCGTGTCAATTTCGGGTCAAATTCGGGTCAAGTTCTTGTCGCGTGTCAATTTCGTGTCACTTTCGGGTCAAATTTCGTGTCAATTTCGTGTTAATTTCATGTCAATTTCATGTTGCGGGTCAATTTCGTGTCAATTTCGTGTCGCGGGTCAATTTCGTGTTGTGGGTCAATTTCGTGTCGTGTCGTGTCAAACCCGTGACGGGTTCGTGTCGTATTTGTATCGTGGTTTCGTTTCGTGTTCGTGTCGCAGGTCGTGTTCGGGTTGGGGAAGAAAAAAATCAACACGACTCTAACACGACACGAACCCGACACGTGACACGAATTGCCACCCCTACCCATTAGTACTACGACTATAGACTGAACATTGATGTGTATCAAGTGTTTTCCGTTTTACATATTTCTTTTTTTTTAATATTTTGATGTGAATCTGGTCAAATGTTCAAAACCATATACTTCCAGTATAGATATCATATCATAGGAAAATCACAAAAGAAAAAAAAAAGAAAAAAAAAGAGAGAACTAAGTTCTTCGAAATATTGCAAGGCCATTATGTCTGCTAATGCATATATTGCAAAATAAAAATGTAATGATAAAGAAAAGCTAAATTAATAAATTTAGCATTTGGTTAGTTGGAATTCGGAAATCCATGAAGTTCACTTGCGCAAATTTCAGGGAATCCTATTAGCTATCATATTTTTATTAAGTTTTGTAATTGTAATTTATAATACTTTTTTTAAAGAAAAATTTTAATGTGAATTTTTTTTTTTTTGGTAGAAAGAAAGGATTTGGGAGTTGCTCTATCATTTTCAGGATTTTCAGCCCCACAAATAGGAACATTTCCCTAAGTATGGTAGAAATAGATTCTTCAAACCAGTTTCTCATAGTCGTCCACTTGGGGTCTATCTTGCCATCACCAAATTAAGCTTCAAGAGTCAAAGCTAGAGTGAAGACTAAGAGCAGGCAATGAGAATCAAACCCTGATGGACGAAGGGGAGATGCCCAGCAAAGACTTCCTACTCTTTTGTCATCTCATCCACCCATGTATCTCATCCACCCATGTGGGTGTGATAGTTATACAATTATATCTTTACCAGTAGTTTTTTTTTATTTTTTATTTTAAACTCATTCATATTTGAAACTACTTAAAAAAAAAATATGCCACGATTGAATAGCAAATCAAATCTATTATTATTATTATTATTATTATTAATTTTTGCCAAGAGAATTAATTCTCTTGTTGGTTTCTAAGGAAACACTTTATAAAAGATGGTAAATATTGATTGCAGTACAGAAATTTACACGACAAGAGGAAGGTTGATATTCAATTGGTTAGTTGTTTATGTAAAACCCAAATGTAGCTTTAATGCTCCAAGAAAATTATATGCATGGCTGGTTCAGCTTGGATTTGCATGGATTGATCTAAATGTTCGAACATAAAACGGTTAAGAATTAGACGTGTTAATTCGTTGCTATCGAGAGTAGTAAAAATATATAAATAAATAAATAAAAAAGAACACGCAAGATTTATATAGAGATTCACATCAATATGAAACTATGCCTTCTTTTAACAGTTATAATAATTAGTAAATCAAAAAGTTTATAAGAAAAAATCGTACACACTTTAACTCTATTTATATAGAAAATTTAGACAATCTAAATTATAAATATGAAATCTTAAGACTACCCTTAATGAAATATCGTCTTAAGGAATATGGGTTTTGAAGATACTATCATGATATCTGAAATTAAGTTCAATCTATGTAATAATTTTACGTCAAGACATTAATTAGACTTGATAATTTAACGTGAAAAGGTCCACAGCTATAGGAAATATAAAGAACCAACTCATCAGCCAATTATAGTCAGACTTCCCATTTAATAGTTTTAACTTGTGAATACAAGTTGTGTAATAAGTAGGTTGAACTTGGACAAAGACAAGATACCGGAAATCTAATTAAAGTCAAATTAAATCACAATTTTTAATTCATAAAAATCTGGCCTAAGAAGTTGAAAAAGTTACCCAATGCCCATCACATCTAAAGATCACTTGGAATCTGACCTGCTTGTATAAAATATATGCGAGCAATATGCATATATATGTGTGTGTATATATATATAGCTGAAATCTAGGAGCTGAAAAAAGATTGGAATATTATAATTTGCATGGGCTTGAAAATCTTATTTATTGCACTGCCACATTGTCAACTTTTTTGGTTAATAATATCTTGGAGAATATGCATAATCTTTCCAAGAACTAATAGATTTTCTCTTTCTTTCCCTCTCTGCTTTAGATTGGCAATAAGTGAACGCCGAAATTGGTCGCAAAACACATGGGTTGTCCGTAAATATACAAGACATAGGCTAGCTCTAGTTTGAGAAATTTGAATATATAAGCAGAGAAGTATTCTGAGGAATAATAATTCTTGTGTATATTGAATTGATTTATATGGTTCTAACTTATAGGAAATACAAACAAGACAAAAAATAGGAAATTGACAGCTAATCTACAGACTATCTTTTCTAACACGTAAGTTAACTAAATCTGTATTTACATCAACATAAAACAGTTAACAACCACAATGAGATCTGCCATATCTCAGCCAACTTTCCTATTTTCCAACGCCCCCCTCAAGCTGGTTTGAATATATCTTCCATTGTCAGCTTGTCACTTAGGCTGTCAAATTGCTTTTTAAACAGACCCTTAGTGAGTATATCAGCAACCAGCTCAGTAGTCGGGGTATGTGGCATGCAAATCAGTCCATTATCAATCTTTTCTTTGATGAAATGCTTATCCATTTTCACTTACTTTGTTCTGTCATTAAGGACTAGATAATGAGCAATCGAAATAGCATCCTTGTTGTCACAGAATACTTTCATGGGTAGAGAATTATAGATCTTCAACTCCTCTAACAAACTTTTAATCCACATGACTTCATAAATTCCATGTGCGACAGATCTGAACTCGGCTTCTGCACTACTTCTAGCCACTATATTTTGTTTCTTGCTTCACCAAGTAACAAGATTACCTCCAACAAAGGTTCAGTAGCCCAAGATTAATCTCCTATTCGTTACACTTCCAGCCCAGTCTGTATCAGTATAGACTTCAACTTGTAAGTGGCCATGTTTTCTAAACATTAGGCCCTTACCTGGTGTAACAACCGAATTTTTTTATAAACTTGTGATTTCCTTAAATATAAGGAAATCTAAGTCTATACTATGTATGTCAATATGAAGCTCATTATCTGATTTGATTATCAGAATATGTTCGAGTTCTTATAATGTTATAAGACTCAATAACGATCTATTAAGTCAAGGATGAGGCCTGATGGTGATAAAGGTAGAATCATGATTTATAGTTTTGTTCTAGTCAATGAATGACCAGGATAATTGACGACATGATTAAGATGGTACTGCCGTATTATAAGCAGTATTGAAATTATACTGTGGTCAACCGTCATTATGGATGTAGAATTGAGAATAAGGATTGTAATTGCTCGAGAATAATTAGGAATAATATTTGAAGTAAGGAGGACTAAATAGTTTCAAGTTCTAAGAAAAACATATATGCGGTCCAGTTAAAATTCTCAATTTATCAAGTAAATAAAACATTTATTGCCTCCGTCGCCATTGCCGCACCATCTGGTCTCAATGCCGTCATTGTGACGTCCATCGGCGCTACACCATGGGTGATGGGAGAGAGATCTGTCATCTGTGCAAGTCTGGGAGAGAGAGATAGGTAAGAGGGGTCAAATTGGAAAAGTCAACACTTATTTAAAAGAGAGAAACAAAAATGTGCGATAATTTATCACATTTTAGAAACCTGCTATAAATTTAAATGATACTTATAAGATATGCTATATGTTATAAATTCTCCTTTTTTTTTTTTTGTTGTTTGAAAATTTTAACTTTATGATTTTTATAGAATTTTTTAATTGAAATTTGGTTATTTTGTCTTGTTGTTTGAAAATTATGAACTTCCTATGATTTTGATTTTTGTGAACTTTTGATTCTTTTTTGTAGAATTTTTTAATTGAAATCTGGTTATTTTCTTTTGTTGTTTGAAAATTATGAACTTCCTATGATTTTGATTTTTGTGGAATTTTGATTCTTTTTTGTAGAATTTTTTAATTGAAATCTGGTACTTGATTTAATATTCTAGTAACAAAACTTGAAAAATCCAGTAAAATAAAATCTGGAAAAATCTTAATTTCGGATTAGTAATTAGGTGGTTACCGGTTAGTTACTAGACAGTAACCAATTGGAAACCCGCCGATGATTGGTAACCTAAGTGGTTACATCATGGATACTAATTGGTAATTATAATTGATATTTTAAATAAATAAATAAATAAATAATTATGATGTCATCAAGTATATTTCTTGCAAGAGTTTTTTCTCATGTGACAAACAGCAATCCAAGGCATGATTTTGTGGCATTTATCAAAACCTTGTGATTTAAACAGTTTTAGTGTTTTTCTTTTTAGGTTTATTTCCTTATTCCTTTTCTCTAGAATTTTCCTTGTAACAGTATATATTGTTGTATTTTCTTAGCTGACTCGTTGATCTCTAGGAAAAGAAAGAAAGGAAAAAAAAAAAAAAAAAAACAAATAGTTTTATGGCTAATTCATGTGATGAAGCAGAGTATTGACTGTTGAGCGCTAGCTTACACGACAGATGAGATATTTAGTTTTGTCAACTAATTGGTGACATATCTGTTAAACCATATTTGTCAACTCCTCTTTTCTATGTTGCGACAATAAAAATGCTATTCAAATTGCTCATAACGACGTCTGGAATGAGAGAACATGTAATTTCCGAAAAATTTATAATGTTAATTCTTAAATTTAATTAAGAATAAAGTCGTGAATTTCTATATTAGGAGCACATTTTTTTAAAGGTCCTTTAAATTTTTAAATATAATAGTATGAATGGTAAATTTCAAATAATGATATGTTACAAGAAATTGAGTCGAATTATTATTATTTTTTTAATAAAAAATTGATTGAAAATTTTTGAAGTTTCTATGAAATATATGTGTAAAGCTGAAATCTTGGAGGTGAAAGAAGATTGGAAGGCTCTAATTTGCATGAGATCGAAAATCTTATTTATTGCACTGCCCACATTGTCAACTTTTTTCCCCCTTTTCTGTTTTAGTTCGGCAATAAGTGGACGCCGAAATTGGTCGAAAACACATGGGTTGTCCGTAAATATTCAAGAGTCAAGACATGGGCTAGCTCTAGTTTGAGAAATTTGAACATATCCTATTTGGATAAAAATATTTGAGTAGAAAAAATTGACTAGAACTGTTTGAATTGTTATTTCATTTGACATTTGGATATTTACAATTAACATTAAATTATTTGAATAAAAACATTTAAATATGGGTCAGGATATATGACTAAAATAGTCATATTAATTTACAAAAAAATATGTATGACTGATAAATAATATTGTACAAATATATCCAAATTACCAAAATTTTCGGGTTTGATCAATTCTTAATTTTATCTAAATTTAAAAGGATATTTTCAACATTTCCATCATTCAAATACTAAAGCCTCTTTTAAAGCTAGATGATAATTTGAATACCCATTAGAACAAAGCCATTTGATGTTTTCAAAGGGGCGACACACTCCTATACCTTTAGGTTCACATTATGGGTATCATATCCTTTAATTCACTAGTTTTTCTCTCACAGAAAACCACATAATTGTTTTCACTATTCATAGATAGGTTGAGGAAGATTTTTCCATCACTCCCAATTCCCACCGCAATATTTATTATCGACATAACTATAAACAAGGTAGTAATTAAAAATATATATATATGAAATCCATCCTAAAGTCAATTCAAATATTCATTACTCGCACAAGAGAAAAAAAAAAAAGAATCTAACAAAATACGTATAGAGAACAATATTAGGATTAGAACTAGTATTAAAATGTTGTTGACATATTGACAATTTGTATAATTCTTTCTTAAGCATACACACACACACATATATATATATATATATATATATATATATGAATATATGTATATCAAGGTAGGACAGAATGGAGTGGGGTAGGATGGAGAGAGTTTTTGTTGGGAAAATTTTAATTGATGAAAACTATCATCAAAACCAGGATCTCATGTTAAATTATCAAGAGAAATTAATCAGAAGCGTACCTGAATCCATTGAGCAAATTAGAGAATGATAAAATCTTTCACAGTCAAATCTCCTTAGGTTCTTAAGATGCTTTATGAATTCTCTCTCTTTAATGGGGAAGGAAGAGGAGAGCAAATATTACGTATTATGATTTGACTTGGGGACCACAACCATTATAATGATTTTTGTATATTAATTTAAATTAGAATCTCATCAACCTTAATTTAATTAGTATTGGGTTTTTACACATTAAAACCCATACCCAATAGATATCTCTAGAGCCAAATTAACAGATCACTTATCTAGTCCTATTAAATTAGATAGCCTATAATATAATTGTCATTTAATATGCAAGCCCATAATAAGAAATTAATAAAATTCCAACAATCTCCCACTTGGGCTCTATATGTTTCTTGAAATAATTATATTATATAGTCTTGAGTACACACTGAAAAACTATCTATTCTGAAATGTCTCTTTAGTTATAATTTGGTTCATCTACTATATTAGCATGGGATTAAAGCAACATTCGTTACATATATTCGTAACTAGATCCATTAATAGTCATTATACCAATATATTCAATGACATAGATCGAGTATAGATGCATAGCATAGAAATTACATGCAATGTGATCTTAAACATGTCTATTTCCAATTGGTCTAGCTTTATTCTTTAGTGAGATCAAACACGAATAACATTCAGAGTTTATAAATGAGCTATATACTTATTCTGTAGAAAATAAATAAAAAACGTGTATGTAACGAAGAGCATCAAAATACAAATTCCCACTAAATAAGCACATCGTCAAATACAAAAACACCCATACGAGCAG
The DNA here is from genome assembly GCA_038430175.1 of Ficus hirta. Taxonomy (NCBI): domain Eukaryota; kingdom Viridiplantae; phylum Streptophyta; class Magnoliopsida; order Rosales; family Moraceae; genus Ficus; species Ficus hirta. The sequence continues at coordinate 15,623,895 of CM076585.1, read as the reverse complement.
TGTACTCATGAAAGACCTTGGGTGGTAAACCCTTAGTAAGCGGATCCACAATCATGGAGTTTGTCCTAATATGTTCAATAGTCACTTGATGGCTCTGAAATCTTTCTTTAACATCAATAGCCATTTGATGACTCTAAACTCTTTCTTTAACAATGAGAAATATGAGATCTATGTGCTTCGACTTTGCAGAGCTTTTGTTGTTATTGGAATAAAGCATAGTCGAATTATTGTCACAATATATCTTTAACAATCTTTCAATACCATCCATAATTCGCAACCCAATGACAAAATTTCACAGTCATATCTCATGATTAGATGCCTCATCTGAAGTGCAAACTCAACAATCTCAAGAGGATATGCCGTTAAGAAGATTCACTAGAGAAAGAAAAGGTGCAATTCTGGATGATTATGTTGTTTTTCTCCAAGAACATGAGGTTGATATAAGAGTGGTAGAAGATGATCCAATCAACTTCTATCAAGCCCAACAAAGTTCTAATTCTCAAAAGTGGATTGATGCCATGAATGATGAGATGAAATTCATGAAAGACAATAGTATTTGGGATCTCGTCAAATTGCCTAAAGGTGTGAAATCTATTGGTTGTAAATGGATATTTAAAACCAAAAGAGACTTAAAAGGTAATGTTGAGAGATATAAGGCTCGTCTTGTTGCATTGATTACAAAGAGATTTTCTCTCCGGTTTCAATGAAAAACTCTTTCGACATCATAATGGTACTTGTGGCTCATTTTGATTTAGAGCGACATCAATGGATGTAAAGATTGCATTTCTCAATGGTGACATTGAAAAAACGATATATATGATGCAGCCAGAAAACTTTATATACAGTGACCTAAAGAAAATGATCTGCAAACTACAATCCATCCATGGTTTCAAAAAGGCTTCCTGTCAATGGTATCATAAATTTTGTCAAGTTATTATCTCGTATGGGTTTAAGGTAAATAAAGTTGATGATTGTGTATATCATAAGTTCAGTGAGACTAAGTACAAATTCCTGGTATTATATATCAATGACATACTGCTTGCTATCAGTAATATAGTCTTATTGTATGAAACCAAGATATTTCTGACTAAGAATTTTGATATGAAAGATCATAAGGACGCCTCTTTTATATTAGGCATACAGATATATTGAGATCGCTCTCGAGGTATCCTTGGGTTATCACAAAAGAGCTATATTGTAAGAGTTATTGATAGATTCGGCATGAAAGGTTGTGTACCAGGGGATACCCCTATTGATGAGTGAGACAAGTTCAGTCTCAGTCAGTGCCCCAAGAATGTGTTGGACCAGAATGAAATGCGAAAGATTCCTTATGTGTCAACTATTGGAAGTCTTATGTACGCTCAAGTATGCATGCGCCTAGACATTGCGATTATATTGGGAATGTTAGGCAAATATTTAAGTAACCCTGGGATGGATAATTGGAAAGAAGCCGAACAGGTTATGCATTATTTGTAAAGAACAAAAGATCACATGTTTATTTATCGAAGATCAGATCATTAGAGATCGTTAGATATTCTGATTCCGATTTTGCTAGATGCTAAGATAGTAAAAGATCCACGTCGATCTATATTTACCTATTAGCTGGAATAGCTACTTCCTGGAAGAGTGCTAAGCTGACACTCATAGCTTTTTTCATTATGACAGCTGAGTTTATAGCCTGTTAGTTGACTGTTGACTTTGACTTTGACCGATCCGGTTAGATAAAAAATAAAAAAAGACTGATATTTCAAAATAAAATTGATTGAAATTATATGTTGCCAAAGTAACCTCTATAATGTAAATTTATTTATTTTAGAATATTAAGATGTGTATGTCTATTGTTTATCCAAATAATGACCGGCCCAAAGGAAGGTTATTGTTTGGCCAAATGATAGACATACCTGTGGTAAAAGATATGTGACGACTATTAAGTTTTCCATATAAACAATGAATCGATCCAAAGAAAGGCTTATTGCTTGGCATGATTAATTGTCAATATTTGATTATTGTATGGAGAGTATCATTTACAGTTGATATTTCTGTTCAAGGACTAAATATCAATGTTGTGCTAGGTATCTTATGTTAAGGCCCACCATTATGTGATTTGTTTAATCATGTCATGTATGGATTTATTAATTAAGTATTCTCATGTTGTAATATGATTATTGATTGTGAGCTTGTTATTTTGTCTTGTTCTCAATTCAGTTACTATTTTTGCTTCAATAATATTTGCCAATATCAATTCCATTCATGTGTATAATGGCACAAACTTCAAGAATTGGAAAGAAAAAGTTATGATTGTTCTCAGTTGTATGGATCTTGACCTTACACTTTGGGAAGAATAGCATGCACCTCTCAATGAGAAAAGTTCCATTGATGACAAAGTGAACATGGAGAAGTGGGACTGTTTTAATTCCATGAGTCTTATGATCATGAAACGTTCCATTGCAGAAACCTTTAAGGGCTCTATGTCAGAAGAGAGTGATGATACGAAATTCCTTGAGGAAATAGAACAGCATTTTACAAAAAAACGAAAAGATTGAAACAAGTATCCTTTTGACTAACCTTGTTTCAATGAAGTATAAACGAAAATGGAACATAAGGGAGTATATTATGGAGATGTCTCGTATCGCTTCCAAATTGAAGGCACTAAAGTTAGAGATGTCTTAGTACTTGCTGGTACATTTAATTTTGATTTCTCTTCCTGCACAATACAATCAGTTTAAAGTGAGTTACAATACTTAAAAGGACAAATGAACTCTTAATGAGCTCATATCCCATTGTGTGCAAGAAGAGGAAAGGTTGAAGTAAGAAAAAGTTGAAAGTGCCAACTTAGCATCCGCCTCTAAGGACAATAAAAGGAAAAGAGGAAAAGAAGCTACAGCTGGGACATCACAGCATAAGGTGCAAAAGAAATAGGAAGAGAAGTTTGTCTGTTACTTTTGCGAGAAAGCTGGACACAAGAAGAAAGAATGTCCCAAGTTTGCCAAATGGCGTGTCAAGAAAGGTATGCTTTTCACTTTAGTTTGTTTTGAACTTAATTTAGCTTATGTACCTAGACACACTTGGAGGTTAGATTCTAGTGTTACTACTCACATAAGTGTGTCTATGCAGGATTGCCTATGGAGTCGACACCCAAGTGATGCCGAAAGATTCATCTATGTGGGCGATGGTAAAACAGTTGCAGTAGAGGCTATAGGAATTTTTAAGTTATTGTTAAATACTGGTCAATTTTTGAATTTGGAAGAGACTTATATGGTACCGTCTTTTAGACGGAATTTGGTTTCAATTTCTGTTTTGGACAAATTCGGTTATTCTTGTTCATTGGAAATAATAAATTTAGTGTTTTTTAAGATTCAAATCTAATTGGTACCGGTGCATTATCTGTGCATGATAACATGTATTTGTTGGATACAATTATCTCATTTAATGAAATCTTGTATATAAGTTCATGTGGTATAAAATGAAAATTAACTGATAGGGATTCCACCACACTATGGCATAAGCGTTTAGGCCATATCTCTAAACAGAGAATTTAGAGACTTGTGCCAGATAAAATTCTTGATCCCCTTGATTTGATAGATTTCCAAGTCTGTATTGAGTGTACAAAGGGAAAATAGACAAACATTAGGAAATTATGTACCAACAAATGTTCTGATGTCTTAGAACTGATTCATGCTGATATTTGTGGACCATTCCCTATAGCTTCTTAGAATGGTCAACAATATTTTATTACGTTCATAGATGACTATTCAAGGTATGGGTACCTATATTTGATTCATGAGAAGTGTCAATCCCTAGATGTATTTAAGGCCTTCAAAGCTGAAGTTGAAAATCAACATGGCAAGAAAATTAAATCTGTTAAATCTGACTATGGTGGTGAATACTATGGTAGATATGATGGATCCGGTGAATAACATCCAGCACCTTTCACGAAATTCCTAGTGGAATGTCGTATTGTCCCGTAATACACAATGCCAGGCAAACCAAGCATGAATGGTGTTGTTGAGAGATGAAACAGAACGCTTAAGGACATGGTAAGAAGTATGATTAATTATTGTTTTTTATCAGAATCCCTATGGGGAGAAGCTCTAAAGACTGCAACATATATCCCCAATAGGGTTCCAAGCAAAGCGGTAGCTAAAACCCCTTATGAACTATGGATAGGCAAGAAGCCTAGTATTAGGCATCTACATATTTGGGGTTATTCAGTTGAGGCAAGGCCTTATAAGCTAAATGAAAAGAAACTAGACTCAAGAATTGTAAGCTGTTACTTTTTTGGGTACTCTGAACAGTCAAGGGGTTTCAAATTTTACGATTCCACTACTAGGACATTTTTCGAGACAGGACACATGAGATTTCTTAAGGAAGTTAAGTCTATGAGGGGAGATAATGTCAGAGACATTGTCTTTGAAGAGAATTTTGTTTCTCTTCCTCCTATTGTTATTGATAATGACTAGACTCCTATTTTTGACATTGTTCAAATGCAAATCCAGAATATCAAGATAATGTAGAAGAGCTCTCTGTGTAAAACGGTCAACTGATTGGGTCAGACTGGACCGGGTCGGATGATGTACGGATCAGGTACTGATCGGGCACCATACGGGTTGGGTCAATCCATCCAAGTCCTTATCCCTCCCTTTAGCTGATCCAAAAACCACAAACCCAAATTAATTGGGCTCATCCACTTCGGCCTGTAAAGTGACTTTCCAAGCCTATAAATTTGGGTCTTTATTTGACTTTCAAGGCCAAGAAACTGGAGTCCTTTGACTGGATAGACGCCCAACGGATGGTGGCCATAAATCTCGCCCACTATCTCGCACGTTTGATAACCATTCATTTAGGTGAGATTTTTTATGCCAAATGACAGTCAAATGACTCAAGGGAATGGCGTCGTTTTGGCTTAAAACCCTATGCCAAACGACAACCTCCTTAGCCAACTGTATTTCTTCTTCACGACTTACCGAAAACCCAGAAAACGAAAATAAAAAAATTTCTTCAAACCCAGAATTAAAAAAAAAAAAAAAAAACTGAATCCGGAATTCAACAAATAAAACCATAAATATATATACTAGTCTAAAACATGTGCTATGCACATGTTATATTTTTCAAAAAATTTTATCTACATATAGAAATTTTAATATAAATTTAAAAAATAGACCCACAAAAAAAAAGGGACCAAAAAATAAAAAAAGAGAGGCATGAAAAAATACAAACAAAAAATAAATAAATAAAAGGACTAAAATAGAAAAAATTGACCAATACAAAAAAGGATTAAATTGTAAAAAGATTAAAAAAAATTTTGGGCCAAAATGAAAAAAGAAAATCGAAGGACTTAGAAAAAGGACTAAATTGTAAAAAAAAAAAAGCAAAATAAAAAAAAAAGAATATCGAAGAACTAAAAAAAGGACTAAATTAAAAAAAATAAAAAATAAAAAATAAAAAATAGGGTTAAAAAAATAAAAAAATGAAAGATTAAAAAGCAAATACAAAACATTTTCGTCCAAAACGAACAGTTTTGGATGAAAACGCTTGCACAGTAAAGCACATTATGCTTTTTATATATAGTTATAGATACACCATAAGAAAAACTTGTAAACTTGAATCCCAAAACAAAAATAATCATAAAAATTTTCAAACTCAACAATTAAAGCCGGAGATTGCCGAGTTTGAAAACACCCAAAATAAACATACATATCTCAATAATTCAACATGAGTAGCTTTAACATCACTTGTTGGGAAAACTTTAATTGATAAAAACTATCACCAATACCAGGATCTCATGTTAAATCATCAAGAGAAATTAATCGGAAGTGTACCTGAATCCATTAAGGCAAATTAGAGAAGGATGAAGTCTTCCACAGTCGAATCTCCTTAGGTTCTTAAGATGCTCTATGGATTCTCTCTCTTTAATGGGGAAGGAGGAGGAGAGCAAATATTACGCATTATAATTTGACTTGAAGACCACGACCCTTATATTCTAACTTAAATTAGAATTCCATTAACCCTAATTTAATTAGTATTGGGTTTCTATACATTAAAGTTCGTACCCAATATATATCTCTAGAGCCAAATTAATATATCACTTATCTGGCCTTATTAAATTAGTTAACCTATAATAGGGGGATTTGCAAGAATGCCCTAAAATTTACACCTCTTTATAACTTTGTCATCCATAAAAGTAAAGTTGATAATTTCATCATTTCATAATATTTAATTAAATAATTAATTGAAAAAAAGTAAATAGACAAAAATACACATATCTCTTTATTTTTTATTTTCTTTTTTATTCGTTAAAATATTTTTTTATATATCTCCGACTTGGTTCGCCACTTGGTCGTCGGTTTGTCTCCAATTGCTGGTCAGTTTTCGATCATCAAAATTTTTTTTCGTATTTCAACAAAGATGACTGGATATTCCGGCTCTGCTCGCTGATTATCGGAATTTTTTTTTTTTATATTTCATCCAACTCTGGTTATCGACGTCGATGTTCATCGCCGAAGAGATTCTATAAAAATCCAAAAGTGATTCCGACAATATATATTTTTTGGATTTCAACAAAGATAGCCGGACATATTCGGCTCCGATAATCAGAGATATTATATTAGAATCCAAAAATTTTGGATTCAACTAGAATCCGAGAAGGCAAAATAGATTATGATAGAATGCAAAATTGTCGGATTCTGATAGAATGTAAAACGGATTCTATCATAATGCAAAATAGATTCCATTAGAATGCAAAATGGATTCTACCAGAATCTGATAAAGTAAAATGCATTTTGATAGAATGCAAAACATATTCTGTTAGAATGTAAAAATGCAAAATAGATTCTGATATAATAACAAAATGAATTATGATAGAATCCAAAACAGATTCTCATAGAATCTGATAAAGCAAAATGGATTTAGATAGAATGCAAAACAGGCAAAACGGATTCTGATAAAATGCAAAATGACCGGATTCTGATAGATTGTAAAACATATTCTTTCAGAATACAAAATAAATTCTATCAGAATGCAAAATGGATTCTACTAGAATCCGAGAAGGCAAAACGCATTTTGATGAAATGCAAAACAAATTATGATCAAATTCAAAACGGATTCTCATAGTTTTTTTTTTTTTTTTTTGCATGTTCAGTTGAAACACAAAATCGTTAACGCTTTTATTTTCACCCAACAATACCAAAAAGTTTCCCGACAAATAAATGAAAGCAAGAAAACTGACAAACAAATAACCAAACCAACAAAAAAATTTTCTCGGCAAACCAACTGCTGAAAACAAACAAATCATTTACAAGAAAAATAACACATGCTTTCAATGGATTCTCTCGAAATGTTCGTACTTTTCCAAAGTTCATAACACTAAAATCATTAAATTCAGTGTGCATGTTATTACAGTTGGTTCTGTATCAAAGAGATGGTCTGCACCTGGTTAGCGTCTTAATTGGATTGTGACCAATGATCCCAATGGAATCCTTAAAAACTCGGGTCATCTTTCTCTTTAAATCTCTCTGACTTTATATGTAATTATATACATATATACGCATATGTATAGATATGAGTGAGTGTGTGCATATAATATATATATATATATATATATATATAATATATAGCATGGTTCGTCAAATCAAGCAAGCAAAATGAAAAACAAAATAAATTTATATCGATTTTCAAAACAAAAACTTCAAAATTCTTTTCTCGGTACTTAAGTTTTGTATTTTACCAGAATCCGTTTTGTATTTTTTTTAGAATCTGTTTTGCTTTCTCGGATTCTAATGGAATCCATTTTGCATCATGATAGAATCCATTTTGCATTATGAGAGAATCTGTTTTGCATTATATCAGAATCCGTTTTTCCTTTTCGGATTCTGATACAATCCAATATCGTTTTGGACTCTGATAGAATTCATTTTGCATTCTATCGAAATTTGTTTTGCATTCTATCAGAATTCATTTTGCACTTTATCGGTGGCTGGCCGGCAACCAGTGATTTGCTGGTGATCGGTGATCGACGACTGGTGACCGGCGACCAGCCGGTGGTCAGCAAACGGAGTCGGAGATATATGAAAACTATTTTAATAAATAAAAAAAGAAAAGAAAATAAAGAAATAATTGTATTTTTGTCTATTAACTATTTTTTTATTTAATTATTTAATTAAATATTATGAATGATAAAATTATCAACTTTACTCTCATAGATGATAAAATTATAAGGAGATGCCAAATTTATAATTATTTCCCTAATTTTCTCCCTATAATATAATTATCATTTAATATGTAAACTCATAATAAAAAATTAATAAAATCCCAACAGTTTTTCCAACCTTGCTCCAATCTTGATTCACGGACAAGAACTTGTCCGCATCCCCACTCTGAGCTTTGTTAGCAGTCTCCCATCGTCGCTTTATTAGGAGCAGGTCATCATAGAACCCAGCCTCCCCACATGAACGAACGAACCAAAAATAATAATAATAATAACAAATAAATAAAGGTCATGGCTACGACCAACTAGGCACAACTTAGAAGTGTGGGTCCCACATACAGAAGTCGTGGTGAGATTGTAATATTTGCTTGATGTTGAAAAGAAAGTACCACATTGGAAATATAAAAATAAAGTAGTTAAGATAGAAACATTTATTGGGAAAAAGACAAAAAGCTTTTTGAGAAAAAAATAAAGACTTTTGAGAAAAAAAACAAAATTTAAGATAGAAAAGTTGAGTTTGAGTTGTCAAACCAAACACACTCTTATAATGTGCTATTATTTGTGTAAGTACAGGGGTGTTGATACATGAATTAAGCATCAATCTACTATCCAATTTATACTGTCGGATCGAGGAAAGTAAATCGATTGTTATTTGCATGTGTTTTTCTTAATATTTTAGTTTCTTTAAAATTAAAGATCTAATTTTACTTAAAAAATTGTTAATTAACTTCGAAAGCTTCTAAAATGATTTTTAAGTTAAATTGATCATAAAGTTTTCAAATTAGACAGTTCCAATTTGGTAAATAGAATTAGATTAAGTTATAACAATTTATTTGCTGTAACTTCTAATGTTGTTCGACTTTTACACTCAATGTAATTACATGCTTCAATGTTTCAGCTAAGCACTTAGAAATAATAATTCGAATAGGTGAAAATGAGAAGGCTAGAGTTTTTAGCCAACTTGAGAAACTATACACTAGGGGTGAACATACAAGCAGGTTGACGGTTTCGGATCCAGTTTTTTCAAAGGCGGATTGAGAGTATTTGAAACCGCAGACCGATTTGCAGACGGTGTGAGGATGGATTGCGTGCAGGGTTGGTGGCTTGGCCCATTTCTAGAAAAACTATACCAAATGTGCAAAATAATGAAATCAAATAGATTTTTGTGATTAATTTTAAAATAAAACTTAAAAAAACATTTATCCATCCAAAAAAAGAAGAAGTGAATCAATGATCAATCAAGTGCAAGTCCATTTGAAAAACAAAAAGTGAAACATACAAATTAAAATATAAACTGTCTCATTCATTCTTCATGCATGCAAGCTCCAAGTTCAAGGTTGCAACATACAAACTAATTAGCAAAAGTGCTTGTTGATACTCGAAACGATTCCAGCAACAACACCTAATGTAGTTGGATAGTCCGATGGAAGTTCGCCAGTTACTCTGCCGTAGGTTACCTGCAAAACGGAAACACCTCGGAATGAGGGGGACACCGGTGTGGTGTCTGCTGTGGCCACTCCGATACTTAAGTCAGTAGGGAGTCTGATGAGTAAGAGGAGAGGCAGAGCTTTGACAAGGTAGGAATGACCGTACCTGTGTTGGAGGCTTCTTCCTTTATTTATAGGTGCTTCCTTCGGGTCCGGGTGCTCGGGTCGACCCGGCCGGGTCGGCTACCTGGAATACCCGTCAGGCAAGTAGGCTTGCAGGGGCTATTGGCCCAAAGGATTGACGCCACGTGTCCCTAAATTCCAGCACAGTGGGTAGTTGGGTTTCTCAGGCATCATCAATAGGGAGGCTACAGTATCTGTCAGGGTAGGTGGCTGCAGGTTGTGATTTGATGTCTGACAGGAGTAGATGGGCGGCGTCAGCAGCCAATGAAGCAAGGCTGTGACCGGTGTCACATCCCCAGTCACTGGCGGAGCCTGGCCTGGGGATCAGAGCCGAGGCACATATCGGAGACGACCGGGTGCTCGGTGAGTCGGCGGTCCGAGCACTCGGCTATGCGAGTGCCCTACTATGCTCGGCATGTGACGTTCCTAGAACGCTGCGGACCTAGCAGGCCCACATGACTTTGGTCGAAGGTGCCGTCCGACCAGCAGGGGTCACAGACCGGTGGATACCGGTGTTAAGCGGCCAGCGCGTCCGCCCAAAGTGGTCGGAGCCGGTCCGGTCATCAACAGAAGCCCCCCAGCATCCCTGGTCAGGTCTAGGCCAGGGGTGCTTCATGCCCAAGTGTAATTGATCAAGTGCATGAGTAGTCGGCTACTCGGACGATCGCGACTTCTCGGCAGTGGCGGTGCGGCTCGCTGCCACGTGTCCGGTCGCCACGTGTTGGGTCTGCCACGTGGCGGGTCTTCCATGTGTCGGGTCTGCCATGTGTCGGGTATGCCATGTGTCGGACCGCAGTTGGCGGGAAGCCGAACCAACGACCGGAAATTTGAAATTCAAACTTTTGTTTCGGCGGGAAGTCGAATCGACGCATGGGAACTCGCGCCCTCGCGACCGTTGAACGCCTATAAATAGGAGGGGGGGTGCCTCATTTGCCATCGCTTGCGAAGGAAATCATCTTGCCGAGAGCTATCGAAGATTTCCGAGGACTTCAAGCCGTCGTACTCCGAAGACCAGAGAACCGTCAACGTACGAGAACATCCGAGAAGGTAAAAAACTTCCTCCTATCTCCACTATGAGCAGCGTGTCTGATTCCGAGAACGAAGCCCTTTCGGGGTCTTTGGATGTTACCGGAAGTCCTAGCACCATGACCCCGAGCACGTCCGCGTCGACGAGTGGGTCCGCCACGCCGACCAGCCGAGGCCAGGGGGCAGCCCGGTTGGAAGAGATTCTGCGGGTTGTGCCGAGCACCCGTCCAGATAACCAGTTCATACGAGAACTGGGCGAGACTGCTATCGAGCTACCCGTCCAAGCGAACCTTGTTGCCGAGGAAGTCCCATCCGAGAGGTCGGCCGGCGAGGCTAGCACATCTGGTCGGGACGAGGCAGAGAGCTCGGGCAGCTCGGATCCTCCCGGGGAGCAACTAGAGGATCGTAATCGGCCGGCTAGTCATGCCATGCGGATTAACGACCAGCGGGTGCACCGCCGATCCGACCAGCAAATGCTGGAGCTGGCGGGAGGCCTTCCGGTGTATTCGGCAGATTTATTTACGTCTGCCGTAACTCCGAGGTAACTTGCCGCCCTCAGGCGGGAGTTCCAGATTCCAGCCGAGGTGGACCTGAGGGCTCCTGGCGAGAACGATCTGCCGTCTTGGCCGCCACCCGGCTACATCACCCTTTACGCCGAGTACTTCTGGGCCGGCCTCCGTCTGCCCTTCCACCCATTCCTGAGGCGAGCGCTCACGCGGTTAAACGTGGCCCCTGTTCAGCTGAATGCGAATGCCTACCGGATCTTGATCAGCTGCTTCATCCTTTGGGCCAAGAACTTCGTAGCTGATCTGCCATTCCGGGCGTTTCAGAACTTTTACAGGATGAAGTCCGTGCCTGCATCAACGGGCTCTTACTACTTCCAGGCGTTCAACGGGACATTCGTGACCAAGTGTCCGGACTCCGACAAACAGTTCAAGCACCTGTGGTTTTATACAGGTGGCCGGTGGCTGCACGGGCACAAGGCTCGGAATGAGCTTCCCCAATCGGAGAGGGTGCCCATGGTCTTCCGGAGGGGCTATGCGTGGACTCGGGTGCCGTATATACCGGAGTTGACATCCAATATGCTGGAGGGCCTCCAGAACCTGGCCGAGCACGAGCGAGACCAGCGCTTGCTCCTGAGTCAGCGAGCCTTGCCGAGTACGGCTGGTTGGGTTCTTCGTCATCTTCCCCACGGCCAGATAGGCAGATGCCGGACTATGTCACGGTTGCCAGGGTGCCGGAGCCGGTTCACCACTACCGGTCTCGGACAATCGTCGTCCAAGCCGAGGCCACTCCCGACCAGCCCAGTAAGCCGTCTCCAGGGTCTTGGGGTCCTCGCATCACCGATGAGGACCTAGACCTGGTGATCAAAGGCTTGAGTCCTGCTCGGGATCAGCATCCCGCTCGAGGGCTGCGGATCGAAGGTCGGCGACAGAGCACTGCTGAGTACTCGCAGCAGCTATTAATGGTAGGTTTTAGTCGATGACTAACTCCTTTCTTTTGGTTTGCAGAACTGATGGCCGACCGACGTGGAACGAAGAGGCCGAGCGAGGACAATAGGAGGGAGAGGCTGACCAAGATGGCCATGCTCGGCAAAGGGAAGGGCAAGGCCGGGGCTTCCGGCCCACCTAGCCGGAGGGTGGCGCCCCCGGCTGCCCCGGCCTCAAGGACCGTGCCTCCGCCGGCTCCGACCCCTGCACCTGTCGTGCCCCCGGCCCCACAGACCAGCCGACCAGTCCCTCGCGAGCGTGAAGATCGGCCAGCGGTTCACCAGGAGACCCGGGCGAGCCGTTCGAGGGAGGAGAGTCCAGCCATTGCGCCGACTTCTCGGAGCAGCCGAAAGGAACCGAGACCGGGCTCCACCCCATCTGGCCAAGTAACGGAATCCTCGGCTCACCGAGCGCTTGTGGCGAAGTTCGGGGACCGACTTAGCGTCAAAGTTGCTGAGTCGTCAAAGCGTTCGGACCCTGTCGAGGCCATCGAGGAATGCGCCGGGAAGTTAGTCGAGGCTCTATGCCTCGCTTTTTCTGGGGTTGCTGCCGCCAAGGGGTTTGCCAACCGGGCGGCCGACGAGCTGAAGGCAGCTGAGGCCGATACCCAATATGCCAGGCGTGCCGAGAAGGACGCCAAGACGGCCAACAATGCGGCGGATGAGGCCAGGATGGCTGCTGAGGAAAGAGCCAAGGCCGCCGAGGAGAAGGCGAGGCTTGCCGAGGACGGGCGGCGGTTTGCAGAGGACTGGGCCCAGAAAGCAGAGTGGGATGCCGAGGAGGCGGAGACTTCCAAGCTTGAGCTAAGCCAGGCTCTTGCGAAGGCCGAGCAGGACCTCGCCTCCGCTCGGGCTGAGCATGAGAGGTATCTCCGGGTCGCCCTGCCTGCCGCCCTCGAGGAGGCTAGGGCTCAAGCCGTGGCCGACTTCCTTGAGTCCGAGGACTACAACGTCCGCGTCGTCCATATGTACCAGGAAGGTATATGGGACATGAAGGCCGGGTTCACCGCAGCCAACCCGTCATTGGTTGGGGTGGATTGGTCTTTTGTGCCGGTAGAATCCGAGGAGATAACGGGCAAGGAGGCGGCCGAGGAAGGCGAAGTCACCGGCGCTGCTCGGGTGCCTGGGGACGTCATTGTGCTAGATGACCAGGCTACCGAACCTGAGCATCCGACGGAGCCGGAGCAACTAGCGGCCCCCGCGGGGCTCGGGTCAGCCGCCTCTGCCGAGCAAGAGCAATCAGCCCACGGGCCGCCTACCGAGTGACTTTTTTGTTTTGCTTTTCGTTTTTGTTGTTTGTTGTTGTTTTTTTTTTTTAGGGCTTGGGGGTGCCCTACATTGTTCTTGTTTATTTTATCGTGGCTTGGCTGACACCGCCTATCCCCCCCGGTTGGTTTGGGGGTTTCGTCCAACTCCAACCTTGGTCGGATGAACGATGGGTCTTGCTCGGGCAGCCTATGGGGTGTCTAGTTATTAGACTTGACCATGTGGTCTGGGGACCACAAGGATTTGTCTGCGTAGGCAGAAGTTGGGTCCTGGTCGGGCAGCCCCCCAGGGGTGTCCGGTCGTGGGACCTAACCCTGTGGCCTGGGGACCAGAGGGGTTTATCTGCGAAGGCAGATGTTGGGTCTTGGTTGGGCAGCTCCCCTGGGGTGTCCGGTCGTGGGACCTGACCCTGTGGCCCAAGGACCACGATGGTTTGTCTGCGAAAGCAGATGTTGGGTCCTGGTCGGGCAGCGCCCCTTGGATGTCCGGTCATGGGACCTGACCCTATGGCCCGGGGACCACGGACTTGTCTGGGAAGATACACGTGCTATTTAATAAAATCAATTATTTTATTGAATAGATGAATCTTTACAGAAGAATGGATGGCCACAATTGTTGATAAAAGCGCTTCAGGTGGTCGGCATTCCATGGGTTCCCCAGGTTCCAGCCGTCCTTGTCGCGTAGTCGGTATGTTCCCGGCCGTACAATGCCCGTTACTATGTAGGGTCCGTCCCACTTAGGGCCGAAAGAGCCGAGCCCAGGCTCCTGGACGAGTACTCTTTTCATCACTAAATCTCCTACTCGTGCCCGTTACTATGTAGGGTCCGTCCCACTTAGGGCCGAAAGAGCTGAGCCCAGGCTCCTGGACGAGTACTCTTTTCATCACTAAATCTCCTACTCGAAAGACTCTCGGCCGAAACCTCTTATCGTAATACCGGGCAACGACTTGGTTGCGAGCGGCCGTTCGAATCAGGGCTTGTTCTCGCTTCTCTTTAACCAAGTCGAGCTCGGGCAGAATCCAATCAGCATTGTCTTCTTCATCGTAGTTCTCAACTCGTAGGCTAGGCAACCCAACTTCCACAGGTATGACGGCTTCCACGTCGAAGGCCATGGCAAAGGGAGTCTCCCCAGTTGCTGTCCGTTTGGTCGTCCGGTAAGCCCAGAGTACTCAGGGGAGCTCATCAATCCAAGCCCCGTTATGTCTCTCAAGGTTCTTTTTCAAGTTTTCCTTGATCGTTTTATTGACGGCTTCTACCTGTCCGTTGCTCTGAAGGTGCCCGGGGGAGGAGAACACTTTTTTTATCCTAAACTGCTCATATAGCGCGAGGAACTTGTCCCCGTACTGTTTCTTATTGTCCGTGACTATGATATGGAGAAGGCCAAACCGGCAAATGATGCTCTTCCAAAGAAAACTCATGCATTTTGCTTCAGTCTGCTGGGCCAAGGGCTCCACCTCGACCCACTTCATAAGGTAATCTATAACAACCAAGCAATACCGAAGTTGCAGCCGGACCATCGGGAGTGGTCCGATTAAGTCGATGGCCCATTTGGCAAACGGCCACGCAGATACTACCGAGGTGAGCCTCTCAGGATGAGACTTTACAGCCTTGACGAACTGCTGGCACTTCATGCACTTCCGGGTGAATTCCATGACATCCTTGCACATGGTCGGCCAGTAGTACCCCTGACGGAGACATTTAAACGACAGGACCTTCCCCCCCGAGTGATTCCCGCATACGCCACTGTGGATCTCTTTCATGATGTACTCGGCCTCGGCCGGTCCAATGCAGCGCTGGTAGGGAGCAGAGAGTCCTCGACGGTACAATTTCCCATTAATCATTGCAAATCTGGCCGAAGTGTTCTTGATCCTCCGGGATTCTTCTTAGTTCGACGGCAATTGGGAATCCGTGAGATATTGGACAATTAGGTCCATCCAAGTCGGGGTGTTCTCAGCAAAGAGGACCACCTCTTCCCGGTCTATGCCCTGATGGTCGAGCTTTTCAATGGGGAAGGAGATGAAACCCTCTAGATCATTTCCTGAAGCCAACTGGGCGAGGGCATCCGCCTCGGCGTTCTTGGACCGGGGTATCCGTGTAATGACTTGGCTACTGAACTGGCCGAGAAGAGCCCTTACCCTGTCCAAATATCTCGCCATTCGGGCCTCCCTAGCCTGGAATTCCCCAGAGATTTGGTTGACGATGAGCATAGAATCGCTGAATACCTCAATGTCCTGTACCCTGAGCTCTCGGGCCAATTCGAGTCCCGCAATCATAGCCTCGTACTCCGCCTCATTATTCGAAGCCTTAAAATTGAAGCATAGAGCTTGACTGGTCTTGAACTAGTCCGGGCTTACGAGGACAAGTCCTGCTCCGGAGCCTCCCAAGCTGGAGGTCCCATCGACGAACAATTTCCATCTTTTCGTACTCGGGTGGCTCTCAGCTGGGGAGTCCGCTGTGGGAATATTGGTGATCTTCTCTGAATGCCTGGGATCTGGTCCGGGTGCTCCTGTGAACTCGACGACGAAGTCGGCCAGGGCTTGCGTCTTGATCGCAGTACGGGGGATGTATTCGATGTCGAATTCCCCGAGTTCTATTGCCCACTTCGCGATCCGCCCTGATAGCTCGGGATTTTGCAGCACTTTGCGGAGTGGGTAGCTGGTCGGGACTCGGATCGGGAGGCCTTGGAAGTAAGGCCTCAACTTGCGGGCTGACGAAACCAGCGCAAGGGCCAATTTCTCTAACGGAGTGTACCTCACCTCTGCTTCCTGGAACGCCTTGTTGCTGTATTAGATTGGGTGCTGCACCTTGTCTTCTTCTCGAATTAGGACGGAACTTACGGCCTTTTCCGAGACAGCAAGTAAACGAAAAACGTTTCTCCAGGGAATGGTTTTAATAGCTGCGGTGGGCTGGCAAGGTACTCCTTAAGGCCTTCGAAGGCCTCTCCGCACTTGCTATCCCAATTCACCCCTCCCCGGGTCTTGAGAGCCTGAAAAAATGGGAAGCATTTGTCGGTTGACCTGGATACGAATCGGGATAGGGCCGCGATCATCCCGGTCAGCCTTTACACCTCCTTGATCGTTCGCGGGGGCTGCAAGTCCACAATAGCATGGGCTTTCGTGGGGTTGATCTCTATTCCTCGATGGTTCACCATGAACCCCAGAAATTTCCCGGATTCTACCCCGAACACTCACTTGGCCGGGTTGAGCTTCATCCTGTACTGGCGCAGGATGTTGAAACAGTCTTGGAGGTCTCGGACGTGGTCGTCTCGATGCTGGCTCTTCACCAGCATGTCGTCCACGTAAACCTCCATGGATTTCCCGATGAGCGGGGCAAACATTTTGTTCATCAGCCGCTGGTAGGTTGCTCCGGCGTTCTTGAGATCGAACGGCATAACCTTGTAGTAATACAGCCCTTGGTCGGTCGTGAATGCGGTCTTGGCCTGGTCGGCTCGGCTTAGGGGTATTTGGTTGTACCCCGAGTACGCATCCATGAAGCTGCGCAGCTCGTGCCCGGCCGTTGCGTCAACGAGCTGGTCGATCCGCGAGAGGGGGAAGCAATCCTTCGGGCACGCCTTGTTCAGGTCAGTGTAGTCAATGCAAACGCGCCACTTCCCGGAGGATTTCTTGACCAGGACGACATTGGCCAGTCAATCCGGGTAGGTAACCTCCCGGATGAAGCCAGCGGCGAGCAGCTTCTTCACTTCCGTGTTGATGGCTTCATATCTCTTTGGGTTAAAAGCCCTCATCTTCTGGATCACTTGCTGGTGCCTTGGGTTGACATTCAGCTGGTGGCACATCACCGTTGGGTCGATTCCCGGCATATCCTCATGAGACAAGGCGAAGACATCTTTGTGCTCCCGGAGGGTCTGCTCCATCTCTGCTTGGGTCCCTGGAGCAAGCCTTGAGCCGAGTAGTACCGTCCGCTCCGGGTGTTCTGGGTCCAACTGGTAAGGGACTAGGTCTTCCACCGGAAGTGCTCGGACCTCTTCCTCTGACATTCGGTGGTCCAGGTCGCTCAGGGGCTTGACCTCCCCGCTGAGGACTCCGGCTTCATCCACCATGAGAATGGCGGCTACGGTGGCATGGGCAGGGGCCTTCCGGTACACTTTGTTTACCGCCTCCATGTAGCACTTGCGGGTCCTCTCCTGGTTTCCTCGGAAGATGCCGATCCCTTCGCTGGTGGGGAACTTCATAGACAGGTGGTAGGTGGAGACCACCGCCTTTAGCGCGTTGAGGGTAGGTCTTCCCAGGATGACGTTGTAGACGGATGGTCGGTCTACCACTATGAACTCCACCATCCTGGTTACCTTCTTCGGACCGTTCCCGATCATAACCGGGAGACAGACGGTGCCAGCTGCGTGGACGCAGTCCCCGGCAAACCCGTATAGTGGCGTCTACGCCGGCGTCAGCACGGCTCCCTCGATCCTCGACCTCGAAAACGCGTTCATGAACATTACGTCCGCAGAGCTCCCATTGTCGATGAGGACGCGCCGGACGACGTTGTTGGCTACCCTGACCTCGCCGACCAGGGCGTCGTTGTACGGGTGGAGTAACCGATCTGCCTTGTCGTCCGTGAAGGTGATCGGGGTACTGTCTTGGCAACATATCTTCGAGATATGTTCTGCCATGTTGATGTGTTCTCCGCGCGTGAACTGCCTGGCCTCGCGGGCATAGCTTCTCCGGCTACTGGCGGTGTCTCCAGTAGCCGTCCCACCAAAGATTGTGTGGACAATGTGCTCGGGCCCCTGCTCGTCTGGCCGGTCACCCGAACCTTGGTTCGGGTGACGACTTGGTCCTGCTGGGGAGATGATTCTCTCCACAAACTCCCGTAGGTGGCCATCCCTGATCAACAGCTCGATCTGATCTCGAAGTTGGATGCAGTCCTTCTTGTCGTGGCCAAAGTCCTTGTGGAAGTTGCAGTATTTGCTCTGGTTCCTCCGAGCACTGTCTGTCCGGATGGGTGGTGGGTCCCGTAGCAGTCCCTTACCAGATACCTGGTTCAAGACGTGCTCAATTGTTGTGACCAGAGGGGTGTACTGGCGGAACCTCCCTGCTGGTGTTCTTGGGCCAGGGTTGGCCTCGGTGCGGGTGTCCACGGCTGGGGCCTTTCCCTTGTCCGATCGGCTCTGGTCGGTGGTCCTCGGCTGTCCCTGCTCTGACCTTCTGCCGGAAGGCTGGACTTGAACTTGGGCCTCTAGCCCTCATCCTCTGACATACTCATCCGCCTCTGCGTGCCTCCACGCAATTCCCCTCAGGTGCGCGAAGGTGGGCGGCCTGTCGTAAGCAAGTGTCCAGACGAGACGGGCGTTCTTGATGCCTTCCCTGAAGGCCTGAATCAAGATTTCGTCTGTGCAGTCCTCCACCTGCACGACAGCCTTGTCAAAGCGCTCCAGGTACTTTTTCAGCGTCTCGTTCTCATCCTGCTTAATGCCGAACAGGTGAAAAGCTCCCAGCTTCCTAGTCCTGGAGCCAAGGAATGCGGCCGAGAACAAGTTCCCTAACTGCCGGAAGCTGTTGATCGAACCTGGTGGAAGTCTTCTGTACCATTGCCGAGCAGCTCCGGTCAGGGTCAGGCAGAACGACTTGCAAAGAGCGGCCTCGTTGGTGTTCTGAATTAGCATGTGCACCTGGTAGTTCTCGAGGTGCTCGTCCGCATCAGTGGACCCGTCGTAAGAAGGCATAGCTGGCATCTTCAACCTGGAGGGGTAAGGGATCGCCATGATGGCCGGGGTGAACGGTGGGTCTGCCGACCCGGCGGGCTCCAACCCGTATTGCTGCCCCACCAGCCGATCAAACTGACGCTGCAAGTGATCTAACCGGCTTTGGTCACGGCTCTCCCTCTCGGCGGGCTTATTCACAGAGGTTTCCTGGCCTAAACGGCGGTAGATTGTCGGTCTCCCCAAACGGTCGAAGACCGATGTGGTGTTCCCTCCGACTTTGACAGTCTCTATGTAGTCGTCGTTAGGGTATTCTCCAGCCGGAGCTTTGCTGCGTAGCCGCTTCCGAGAGGGTGATTCGCATGCGGCGGCTCCTCGAGCACATTCTGCTCGGTTGGGCCTCCCGTTGCTGTCTCTCGGCGCTCTCCCGGTGCGAGCGACCACTCCGGTTAGCTGTGGGCGAGTGGTCACGGTGCCGGCTTGCCGACCTGGGTGGCCTGGTAGGCGTTGATTCGGCCGCTTCTGGTTGCTGCTGGTGCAGCTGGACGTTATGGGTGTCGCGGAAGGCCTCCATGAACCCTTACACGGTTTGGGTCAGAGCTTGGACGCTGGCAGCAAGGATTTCCGTTTGTATGGGCCTCCGCTGCCCCCGGCCGCCTCCACGGCGCCGCGATGGTCTGGTGCTCTGCAAGCCCGTGGGGGTAGGGTTGTCATACTCCTGGATTTCTTGGTTGGCGTGCTCGTCCATGGTGTGCCAAGGGGGACGAGAATGAAGATGTGTATTGCTGGAAAGGCGGGTGCCCTCCTTTTAGCGCCAAAATGTTGATGCTCGAAACGATTCTGGCAACAACATCCAATGTAGTCGGGTAGTCCGATGGAAGTTCGCCAGTCAGTCCGCCGTAGGTTACCTGCAAAACGGAAGCACCCCGGAATGAGGGGGACACCGGTGTGGTGTCTGCCGTGGACACTCCGATATTTAAGTCAGTAGGGAGTCTGATGAACAAGAGGAGAGGCAGAGCTTTGGCAAGGTAAGAATGACCGTACCTGTGTTGGAGGCTTCTTCCTCTATTTATAGGTGCTTCCTTCGGGTCTGGGTGCTCGGGGCGACCCGACCGGGTCGGCTACCTGGAATACCCGTCGGGCAAGTAGGCTTGAAGGGGTTATTGGCCCAATGGATTACGCCACGTGTCCCTAAATCCCAACACAATGGGTAGTTAGGTTTCTCAGGCATCATCAACAGGGAGGCTACAGTACCTGTCAGAGTAGGTGGTTGCAGGTTATGATTTGATGTCTGATAGGAGTAGGTGAACGGCGTCAGCAGCCAATGAAGCAAGGGTGTGACCGGTGTCACATCCCCAGTCACTGGCGGAGCCTGGCCTGGGGATCAGAGCCGAGGCACATATCG
The DNA here is from genome assembly GCA_038430175.1 of Ficus hirta. Taxonomy (NCBI): domain Eukaryota; kingdom Viridiplantae; phylum Streptophyta; class Magnoliopsida; order Rosales; family Moraceae; genus Ficus; species Ficus hirta. Next base: position 15,603,241 of record CM076585.1, on the reverse strand, counting down.
GAGACGACCAGGGTGCTCGGCGAGTCGACGGTCCAACCACTCGGCTATGCGAGTGCCCTGGTATGCTCGGCATGTGACGTTCCTAGAATGCTGCGGACCTAGCAGGCCCACATGACTTTGGTCGAAGGTGCCGTCCGACCAGCCGGGGTCACAGACCAGTGGATACCGGTGTTAAGCGACCGGCGCATCCGCCAGAAGTGGTCGGAGCCGGTCGGGTCATCAACAGTGCTAGTTACTAATTGGAAGAAAAAAAAAAGGAAAACAAACAACTAATTGTCACAACTTAGTCATTATAAAAATATACATACAACATTATTTATTAAAAAAAATAGTGGCGGTCAAGTCGGGTTCAACCCGCCGCAGAAAAGCCCAAACCGCCCCCTCCCCCCTCGCAAAACATATTGGCAAGCAGGTTGATGATGTGGACCTGCCAAGGGCTGGCGAGGCAGGGCGGGCGGGGGCAGGTTTTGTTCAGCCCCACCATACACTCTTTGCGTGTTATGTCTGATTTTTATTTTTTATTTTTCCCATAACACAGTCTCTTTTGTCCTACTTTTTTTTCTTCAATTTTTAATTAATAAACTGAATTTCCTATTTAATACCTCAACAAGAAAAGTTCCGACTTTTCAAGAAGAGGTCCGATATTCTTGTTGAACTGTCTAGTTTATACAGTTTACGTTTTACGAGCTACGAAGCATAATATAAACACTAAAGTATTTGGACTTGCATTTTCCGTCTAAAATTTGATACTCCAAATTCTATTCAATCACTAAAAACATGCCAAGTCGTTGAAGAACTTTCATACATTAACAGTATTGACAATACCGTTTCTCAAGGGAACGAAAAAAAAAAAAAGGAAAAAGAAAAACCAGCTGTCATCCTTCCCCTCCGTCTCATTTTCACCCTGTTATCTTCCTCTATGCTTGACTTTTCAACACCAAAGAGATATACGATCTCCAGGCAAAGATCGAGAACCTTGCCCCTGGCGACGACGGTCTCCTGCATCTTTCCGCCGGAGAAGTTGCCGTTGATGGCGGAGAGAATGCCCGTCGGTCACTGGAGAGTGAGGCTGTAGAGGTAAAAGAGTGTAATTTGGCCGCTAGGGTTTGGAAAAATGGTGAAGAAGAAGAGGAAGGTGTTGGGGTATTCAAGAGGATGAAAATATGGGGATTTAGGGTTCGAGATTCATGGTGATGAATTTTTGGAGGGTGGTGGGAAAGAAACGGGTTTAGAAATAGTCAATCTCTATTTTTTTTATTCAATAAAACATTGGAAAATAAAAAATGAACAAATACATAAAATTTCAGAAATAATGCGAAATCTGAAGAGAAAATGCCCTTCCAATCCCATTACTTCGCCTCAATATCCTTCATAACTATGTATGGAAGTTCAAACCCATAAAAACCCATTACTTGGTTTGAGAATGGGCCTTTTCAATTATTTTCTTCCCATTACTTAGTTTGAGAATGGGTCTTTTCTATTATTTTTTTTCTTCGTCTTCGTTTTTTTGGTTGAAGGTTTGATAGTAATTTGAAGAGAAAGCCGAAAAAAAAAAAAAAAGAAAGAAGAAAAGAAAAAATAAGGAAGCGGGTGACCGGGAGAAAATGCTAGGGTGTTTGGTGTTTGAGTTGAATTGAAATTTTTAAGTTTGAATAGTAATTTTTGTTGATTTTTTAGAAAAGACAAAAAAATTTTCAGAAAAGACAAAAAACTTTTTAAAAAAAAAGACAAAAATTTAAGTTTAAACATCAAGTTTGAGTTAAAGAGTCAAACTCCCCCTAAAGATAAAAAGTCTCTGTTAACTCTATACATTTTGTCTGAATGATGTGACATATTTTTATTAATTGGACAGAATTTGGGACATCAATTTTGAACAGAGGATTCGAGTCCAAAGTATTAAAATGTTTTTGCTTGGGGTTCCTCCACATATTATTATGGTTTGTGAACGCTGACACGAGTGTCTTGACAATACCTCTCGATGCATGAGCAATGGATATTATCCCAACAAAGAACAAGACAGAACAAGATAGGTGAATTTTTCTTTTTCATTAGGAAATGGCCTAACAATGTAAGCAATGGATCTCCAAGGCAGGGACAACTCAATGTTATGCAAACAGTTCAGCCCATATTTCCTTCCTTCTAATTACTCTTGTGGCTAGTGGTTACAGTATCGGTAGAAAGGCTATGGAGCAAGTGTTGGAACTACAACCAACGAGATTGGTGGATCTAAAGTTCGTGGTTTTGGTGGTCCTTTCTGAGGGTCTAAAATTTGACGGCCAATTCATACTCAATTTACACATGCTTGATATCATGCTCCTGTATATCTTCACCAATAGCATATTTGGTAGGACTGGTAAACATTCTTATCAGTTTATGTTACAGTCTATTTAGTAACGATCAAGGAACATGCTAACATGAATCACCCTCTTCTCAAAACAAATTAATAATAGTAATAACAGTTAAGAAAGAAAGAAAGAAGTGATTGTAAAGTTGTGGCGGCGCTTTCCAGTTAAACGAATACTTGAATACATTTTATTCTACATTTAAAGTCATTTTGTTCCACGGTTGTAATTCAGTTTTGATTTTATTATGCATAGTTTTCTTTAAATTTGGGGTACGAGGATTCGAATTATGTACCTTAAAGTGGAGTCAAGTATAAAATTACTATTAGATTATGCATGCAATCACTTTATTATGCATGGTTTTAATACTTCACATGCTTGTTGGATAAATAAACTAGCCATCGGAGTGTTTGTTGGGAATCCCCTAAGAGTGAAAGACATTTTAGTTTTATTTTATTTATTTTGAACTGATTAATAATATATTTGAGGTTTTTTCATTACATACTTGTTACACTATCCTCATATAGATTTACATGTTAAAGTAAATATATGCAAATATGGCTCTTGACTACTTGGTGTTTAAATTGTTAGAATGTTACATGCAATGAATTTTTGTATGCGAAAAGACAACGTTCTAAAATAAGTAGTTTAAATCAATAGTCCATAGTCTATGGGGTTACAGTGAGCATCTAACTTATATGAAGACTATTATCATTTTTAGTAGATATCAAGTACCGTTACTGTTAGTCCCAATAAAAATTATGTACGAAGAAGTTTCTCTACCTTAGGGGCCAGTTTCAGGGCCTCTTCACGTTTCTCGACAAACCACCTTTGTAGTAGTTTCCCTAACCATTCTACTAAGAATACCACCGACATTAACCTAGCTTTTTAATCCATACTATTCAATGACTCAGCAATGTTGGTTGTCATGATTGTATACCTCCATCCATTGAAGTATGCTCGCGACCATTTTTGAGGATCTGCTTGCAAAAGCTATTGGTGTATGTCAGGTTACGATTTCGGATGGATTCCATATGACGCTGGTGCTCGTTGACAAGATACGCCCTCGATACGCCATCAAAATAGGTCTTCATAGGGCCCTTGAAATCTTTGTACCTCATTTTCAAGTTTGTCGCCAAGTGTTGGAATGCATATCCCGAAATCAGCATCTGGATAGACGATGCCAGCTGTAGATTTGATACCTTTATGCCTATCAGCCATAATAATAAGAGACTTCGCGTGCCTATTGAATACCTTAGCTTCTCGAAAAATCATTTCCACGATTAATTGCTCTCCGATGGAACGATACCAAAAGTGAGTGGAAATATGGAGCCATCTATGTCATGGCCACAAACAGCAAGCAACATTCCTCCAAACCTAACATTTAATGTTGATCCATCAACCATAATTACTGGACGATAACGAGGCCAACCCTGCTTCGATGCAACTACGCACATGTAGAAGTATTTTAAACTCTTTTCTGAGTTAGTCTCAATGTGAATGTCAGATCTAGGGTTTTTTCTCTTAGCCATTTCACCCCAGGCAGAATTGTAAAGGGCCAAAAGAGATGACCATTATTAAAATTACCATGTGGTCAATATATAAGTTACCATATCGGTTATTAAAATAATTACTATGGGATCAACATAGAATTTACCTTTATATGACTCTGCATCATTGCCTCGCATGCTGGGCAGTACAGCTTCCTTTCCTTGCCATGCTCTCAGATAATTGAAAGACACTTCAAATTTATCCTGCATGTCCCACATTATTTCCCGATGTCTATATGAGGTATTAATCGGATCCACATATTTTGCCTTTACACACTCCCCGATCATCCAACTATTGGCTTGATGATGATGCCCTTAAACGATTTCAATAGAGTAAGTATGGACTTTATCGTACCTCTTCACAACAAACAATTTACTACCCTTTATCCTAGTCGCACGTAATTGCCATGGACATTTCTCATCATCTATACATACAACGTGCAATAGAGTAGTGGTCGACCTCTTCACCTTGAATTGGTAGTGTTTACTCATGGCATCGTGATTGTGATGGTATTGCAGTAACTTTTTGTTATAAAAAATATTCTTTACATGCATTGTGATAGGTATAGAATCAGCAATTAGTACTGCGTCAGAAAAATCGTCACTACCAGATGCATGAACAGCTTGAGTTCTAGGTCTATTGACAACAGATTGGGCTCAAATGCTTCCTACAATACTCGTCTCATTTGAAGCACGAGCAGCTTCCTCGACATTGAATTCCTTGACATTACAATTATCATGGTCTATACCTAAGTCATTATTCAAAAATTCATCTTACTTTTCAAGCCCATCTTCCATATGCAAATCCAGACCTACTACAGGAGAAGGGATAAGAGGCGAGATAGGAGGCGGGATAGGAGAAGAGATAAAATTGTTAACAGCTACAGGTCATATGGCTTCATCACTTTGTCTACCAACCGTAGAAGGTTGCATAGGTATATGGTTGCTTTCCCCTACCTCAGGTGGTATCGCTTTGGCCACTGACTCATCCAATACATCGATGCTAATTGGGAATTTCTTAAGCACATGACCATCCTTCTTCTTCAGTTATATGTAGAAATTAATGTCAGCGTCACACTGTATCCTTATAGAAAGTATTCCAGGTTCAACAGCGTATCTCATGACTATAGTCTTCTCTTGGCCTCTCAATTCAATAACACTCCTCACCAACTCAATAAGACCAACATAAATTGCGGTAAGGGGCACCAACATTCCCTTCATTTCACCGCCAATATATCTTGATATACCGTCCCACTAACCATTATACTTGATGAAAACACAAACCGCAGCCATTCATAAACGAAACAGCAAGATATTAGTCAATATCATAATTATCATTTTGGTCAAAATATTATTGACTGGTTTAGTCATCATAATGATGACCAAAATGTCATTATGTTATTTACCATTAGATTGTTGAAAATTTTTCAGAACGGAAAATGTTACAGTAAGAGACCAAAAAAAATACAGGAAATCTATCTTACTACCACAGGTGCTATAGGATAGAACATATGTTGCAAGATCTTACCCTCAAAAGTTTAACATAGTCATTTGTTAGATTATAATTCAAAACACAAACTCATTTAAAGCATATAGAAATAAATAAAAATCAAAGGGCAAGCAGTATGACCTCAAATCTGTACTTGATTTAAGCTAGAACGAGACTAATACAAAGTGGGAAGAGCTATAAGTGGACTAGAAGATGAGCTGCAACCTTCTTTAACTATGATGAGGATAGAGAGGGTTAGGTGAATAGAGTAAACAAGGATGGAGAGAGATTTGTCGGACTTAGAGTAAAATAGCTGAGTTTAGATCTTCAACAATGGTGAAGTGAGAGTGCGTGAGGCTAGGGTGAGAGGAAAACGAGGGAAAAAAAATGAGAGATATAGAGAGAGGAGTTATATATTTTGGGTGGGTGGGTGAGGGGGGGGGGGGGGGGGGGGGGGGATGGGGGGAGGCCTAGGCGGGAAAGTGGGAAAAATGTAAGGTTTAGGATTGACTGAGGGCATTTCTGACTTTTTATAGCCACCTCAATTGATGGTGATGATGTAGTACTAGTAATGAAAGGAAAAAAATTATGCTAGTTTTAATATTATTTTTCCCACATGTATTATTTTTGAAATTAACCGAAAGAACCATTATATATTTCATTAATATCATTAAATGTGCTACATGTTACTAATTTGTAATTAGACCTTTTTGATGGGTTTTTGGCCTTTCATCATACCCTCAAAAGAGTAAAGAGTCCAACTTTACGCCCTGAAATAAGCCTATGTTTTCTTTGGTTGTGGGAGACTAATAATATGCTATTCAACTAAAAGGACAAAAGTTGGGTTTTGTTGGTCCATTCTTGCACATTTAGAATCTTAATTCACTCAAAATGAGGTAAATCTTATCGAAGAAGCAAACAAAAACACACACACACACACAAAAAAAAAAAAACAAAAACAAAAACAAAAAAAAAAAAACCAAATAAGGGTAAAATTCATTCCTTAATTGCCTCTACATAATTAGCTACAAAAAAAGTACTTACCTAATTAAGTAAATGTGTATCGACCTGTATCGATAATTAATATATTGGTGTGTGTATATAAAACTGTATTACCGTTCAACCGTGAAACCAACCAACTTTTTCAAAAAACCGTTACTAAAACAGATCCAGTCAAAGCCCATAAAAACCACCAATTTTCCCGCTCGAGAGAACCTAATCCTAGTCTCTCTCTCTCTCTCTCCATTCCTCTTCTCTTTCTCTTTCTCTCTCTTTCTCTTTCTGTTTCTCTCTCTCTCTCATTCTATGCTATATACCTTATTGCCTCTTACTTATCATTCAAGTAATCCTCAAAACCCTTTTCCTTCTCTTGGTCGAAGACTCTAATGTTTTCTCCGGCATCCGTCAGGAAATCTCTACCTCCAATCCACCGAGCTGTTGTCGCCACCCAACGGCTTAGCTCTCGGCCGTTGTTCAACCAATCACAAAATGCCTCATCATCATCGTCATCTTCTTCTTCTTCTTCTTCTTCTTCTTCATCGAGCACATCAGGTCGGTTTGGCTCTAACAATAGCGAGAGTAAATTCTCTGCTTTTAATCAGTTTCTCAGATCAGTCTCTCCTGGATTGGTTATTCTTGGGTCCGGTTTAGGCCTCTACTACTATTCTTCCCTTTCCCGCGATGCAAACTCCTTTCTGTCTTTTGCTGATTCTTCAAAAGAGACGTCATGGGAGACGAAAGATGGCGATCAGTTTGAACAATCACAGCTACAAAAGAGGCCCTTGTTCCTCGTTGGAGGTACTTTGTTCTTTAATATTCATCGGTATTTCCTTCAAGTAGGAAGGCTTTTTTTTTTTTTTTTTTTTTTTTTTTTTTTAAATGATAATATATAGCTATGCATTTTTATATTTCAGATGAACAAAGGAGAAGAGTTTTCTTCAAGTATGAGAAACGGATAAGAATGCAAAGTCCTCCTGAAAAGGTAAATTTTCTTAATCTTTAGGAAATTTTCTTTTCCATTAGTTCTTGTCAATATACAGTGCTTATATTACCAAAGTGGGGTGTAAGATAATATATCCTGTTTTGTAACACGAGAAAATTTTCATTTCAAATGTTTATCCAAACTGTTACAATCCAAATACGCGAACTAAACGAAGGTTTCATAATAAAAATGCTATTGCTTAATCAAAGGAATCTCCAATTTGCCAATACGTAGTTTCCATATATGGATCTTATTGAGTTGTGTGGAGCCTATAACTATAATTTACACCTTTCCCGCCGACCATGGTTCGATCTTTGCATTAAGGTTGTGGGAGCAGAGCTAGAGGATGACGGAGGGGCTTTAGCCCCTAGGGGGCCCGAGACCCGTGGTGAATTTGTGTTGGTATTTTAGATATTCTACATGTGTATTGGTTTGCCCCAACTGTTATGATATATAGGGGACTTTTAGCGAAGTCATTTTCCAGTAAAGGAAAACGAAAAGAGACTCAAAATAGGCACTTTAAGAGCAGATTGTACTTCATCCTTCTCGCTTTGTCATAGCGAAATTTTGCAGCAGCGAGTGGATGTACTTCATAGCTCTTTCGATGAGAATGAATCACTATAAATCATGTGTGTCAGCTCTATTTAGTTTTTGTTATTCTCCTCATTTTCTTATTGCTCTCGAAAAGTAAGAATTAGGCTTTTAGTTTCTAATAGATACTCATAAGAATATGGAAATTTATCCAGAGAATCTGCTGAGTCATGTTATTACCTTCTTTTTGCTGGTTTAATAGGCATTAAGAAATGGCAATCATTTTATAGCCTGTTGAAGCATGTATTTATTTACAGGTTTTCGAGTACTTTGCTTCAGTTCGAACACCTGCAGGAGAGGTTTTTATGACACCAGCGGACTTGATGCGAGCAGTAGTACCCGTATTTCCACCCTCTGAATCGAACCGCGTAAGAGACGGATTTCTAAGAGGGGAGCGGGTCCCCGGCGAGTTGCATTGCCCCCCTTCAAGATTTTTCATGCTTTTCGACACTAACAATGATGGGCTCATATCCTTTGAAGAGTGAGTTTCAGATGACTCCATCGGATTACTACTATACGCACTTGAAACTTGTTTATGGTCAACCAAGAGTTTACTCTATAAATTCAACACATTATGCAGATTATTGAAACATTAGACTTTAAATTTTTTTTTTTTTTTTAATTTCAGGTACATCTTTTTTGTTACACTACTCAGCATTCCCGAATCAAGTTTTTCAGTGGCGTTTAAGATGTTTGATTCTGACAATAACGGGTAAGTAATTTTTCCATTCTAAGCCAATTCATCTGGTTAAGTTTAAATATATATATATATATATTTTTTTTTTCCCTTTTTTCAGTGTTTGATTTTGTTTAATCTATACTTCTTTAACAGAGAAATAGATAGGGAGGAATTTAACAAAGTGATGGCTTTGATGAGAACTCAAAACAGACAAGGTGCCAAGTACACGAATGGGCGGCAGCGCGGGCAGAAAGTGCCTTTCATGGAAAATGGCGGCCTTCTTGAGTACTTCTTTGGCAAAGATGGCAAGACTTGTCTTAGACATGAAAATTTTGTTCAATTTCTAAGGGACTTGCATAATGAAGTATGTCACTCTCTCTCACCCTATGTTCACATTGAAATTTTCATTTTTCTTTCCTTTTGTTTTTTTTTTTGGGTATGTTTCTTCTTTTCTATTTTTGGTTACTGAGATGAATATGTTTCGATTTTTAATAGATATTGCGGCTGGAGTTCTCCTACTATGACCACAAATCACAAGGGACCATATCAGCAAAAGATTTTGCCTTGTCACTGGTTGCATCTGCCGATATCAACCACATTAACAAGTTGCTCGACCAGGTCGACAAAATCAAAACCGAGCCACACCTTGCAGGCATTCAAATTTCGTTCGAGGAATTTAAAGAATTTGCGGAGCTGCGCAAGAAGTTGGAGTCCTTCTCGCTGGCAATCTTTAGCTATGGAAAAGTCAACGGGTCGTTGACCAAAAATGATTTCCAAAGAGCTGCTTCCCAAGTAAGTGATCTTTTCTACCCCTTAGATTATCAAATCACGATTTGGCTCCTACATCTCTTTATTTGTGACCCATTTTCTGTCCAATAACATGTGTTTAACTTATACGATTTTTAATTAATGTGACATGATAATGTAATTAAATAAATATTTTTAATTCACGTATCATAATATTATTAAAAAGACATGAAAATGATATAAATAAATAGACATATGAGTCGACCAATCAAATCAATCTAATTATTAAAGACAAATAAAAGTCTGTGGGATGCAGATAATAATTTGTTTTATTTATTTCTTCATTTATCTTACATTATAATTCTATTTATAAACATAACTTGAACATTCTTAAGCCGTAAAAGAGAATTTCTTTCATGTTTCTATTGAAAGGGAAAATATATTTATAGTAAGAAATCAAACTCCCCCTTCCATGTTGGTCCTTTTTTCATCTTTCAATGATATTAAAAAATCTAAGTAGTTTAATGTTCAAGTAGGAATAAAATTTTAACTATTGGGTTTTTTTTTTTGGGTGTACAGGTATGTGGAGTGTCTGTGACGAATAATTTAGTGGACATAATATTCCATGTGTTCGATGAAAATAGAGATGGATGTTTGAGTGTAAGTGAATTTGTGAGAGTTTTGCAAAGAAGGGAAAGTGAAATCTGTCAGGAAGGGTGCAGAGGCCTCATTTCTTGCTGGCTCAACTGTGCAAGTAACTGCTCATCAAAGCTTAGCTACGTTTTTAATATAAATGACTGACTATCATTTCAACTCACTGAAACCATTACCATGTGTATGAATACCATGTTTTAGCAATATATATATATACACACACACATGTTTTTTACGAAGTTGACAGTTTTTTTTTATTTTTTTTTTAATGTTTCTTATGAACCAAAAATGCCTAAGAAACGACATTATCTGAAACAAACAATATGAGAAACAAAAAATAATAAGTATATATGCCTAAGAAACGACATTATCTGGTATAGACGACGATAGCTCAAAAAGGAATTCTAGTGGAGAAACAAAATTCTACAATAATTGTAATGACTGCTATTCTTGGCCATGAGCGGTTTGTAACTTTAGTATTTCTTTTATTAGGTAAAAAGTGATCAACGTTAAATATCAAATTACGTCTCATTTATCATGTTAAAATTTAAAAGACGTAAAATTGTTGTCCATTTAAGATGCTTTTGAAGCGTTTGTTTTCAGTTTTTGTTTGTGTCATAGGTTGGATTTGAATTTTATTAACCTTTTGCAAATCCAAATATGTGTTTGAAAGAGCGAAAAAATGAATGTGATACTGATCTTTAAAAGTGAAAATTTGGATTTGGATTTGGATTTGGATTCATTGGTCACACAATAGCAGTACACCGACTGACTAGACAGTTCTACTATCACAAGAGGCTACATTTAGTATGCCGGCCGCAGGTTATTATCGGTAACACAATAGACTACCACAACCGCCAGTACCCCGTTTTAATACTTTCAGCAAAAAATTTTATGCTCTGAATTTGTCCTGTTACATACCTAACAAATACGAACAAACTTCTCTTATCAAGTTAAAAGAAACATCGGAACAACAATCAAAACACTAATTTGTCAAGAGAAAAAACAAAAGTACACAACAACATCAGTTGGCGAGAAAATCATTCCCAGCCAAAACCTTTGTTAGATTACCTCTTCAATTGCTAGATTTACATACATCTATAGTTAGGTACAATACATAAACACAAATACCCAATTGAAGCAAATCCGTTTCAAGAACCCTTAAGTCCTCCAAAATTTCAGCCCCCATCTGATCTAACATGTGTACTAGTCAATTAGAGAATGCAAAGAAATAACGTTATAAGGATAGAGAGTGATGTACTCGGATAACATTGCATTCCCGCATATCATCCACCGCGGTGAGACTGACTCGATCCCAAGACCTTGTCGAGAAAGACGAGCAGCCTTCCCACTCCGCAACTATAACGTGGAGAAAAGAACTCTTTATCTTCTCAGGCAAACCCGGCTCAAGTGTGCAGCAAGCGCGTCCCTGATCCTCTCTCCGCTCTCACTCACCTCGCCCTCGAAAACAGGAAACCCCTTCTCTTCTTCCTCTTCTCCGTCTCTCACACCCCACGAATCTTCTTCCACATTAGGCTCACTACACTTCATCACAAAATTATGAAGCAAACAGCAAGTGACAACCACAAACGGCAAGAACTCGACGCATTCCTCCTTCCATTCCCTCGCCAAGAGCCGCCACCGGCTCCGAACTCTCCCGAACGCTGTCCCCACCAGCCCGACCGCGCGGCTATGGACGGCATTGAACGCCATTTGCTCCGAACTAAAGCCTCCGCCTTCATCGTCTTCCTTCGGTTCTCGATAAGGCGTTAGAAGCCATGGCAGTAGAGGAAAACAAGAATCCCCCAACAAGTACTGAGGAATTGATCTTCCATCGCTGAGCTCATAACAATTCCCGTTCAACAAATCCCGGGTTTCTTCCACTCCCAAGTAGAGCTTCGTCTGGTGCAAAATCGTCTCCGGTTTTAAATTGCTCGGCCAACCCGCCGAGACGTCGAGGAATCTCCCGTCGGAATCGACCAATGCCTGGACTAAAAGAGACCCGTTTTCGCCCAAAATGTCGCCGTCGATTTCGAACTTGCCGAAGCCGAGGACTCCGCAGCAATTGGGGAGCGAGAGCCAGCCGAAATCCGTGCGGACGCGGTCGGAGTCGGAGCGGAGCTCGAAGAGGTGGCCTAATTTGGCGTTGACGGAGTGGCAGACGGTGCAGAAGGCGCGGCAGGCGTCGGCGGAGGAGTCGAAGCCGAAGCGGCGGGCGAGGGACTTGTAAGTGGCGCCGTGGGCGAGGCGGAAGAGGGCGGCGGCAAGGACGTGGGTGGAGGGGAAGGCGGCGGAGGAGGAGGAGGAGGAGGAGGGGGGGACGGCGGAGTCGAGGGAGGGGGTGAGGAGGCGGAGGAGGAGGGTGAAGGAGGGCTCCGACATGCGGAAGAAGTGGGCCCACCGGGGATCGGAGTCGCCCGAGGAGGAGGAGGACGAGGAGGAAAGGAAGCGGCGGAACCAGCAGTGGTGGAGGGAGTGATTCGGCGGTGGCGGAGGAGGAGGGGGAGGGCGAGGGGAGGGGAGGGATTTGCGGAGGGAGAGGGAGGCGGAGGAGAGGAGGGATTCGAGGGAGAGGGATTGGGAGGGGAGGAGATGGAGGTCGTGGCAGGAGAGGAAGGAGTGGGCGGCGGAGATGGCGGTGGAGATGAGGGTGGCGAGGTCGCCGTCGCCGTTGCCGTTGCCGTTGTCGTTGTGTTGATGTTGGTTGTTGGTGGGGAGTTGGGGTTTGTTGTTCCTGAGGGTGCGCTTGCCGGTGGTGGGTTTCTTTGATCCGCCGCCGCCGGCGGTGGCTGTGGTGGCGGTCATGGGCGAAGGGTGGTGGGAGTTTTGCTTTTGAGAAATAAGGCGATGGCGTGTCTCCGTTGGTGGTACTTGTTGGAGGGAAGTGTTTTTAGCGAAGATATAAGTGTCGTTCCTGAGTGAGTGAGAAGAACATTCCCAAGGCTACCCTTTCATTTTCCGAATCAGAATTTAATGTTATGTATTTCATTTCTTATTAACTGTCTCGTAATTCTATCGCATACCATTTAAATTTAAGATTTTAATCATATAAAAAATAATAAAATATTAAAATATTTTAATAAATTAATGAGTTATTAAAATCCTATTTAGAAGTTAAAAAAAAATTGGACAATGGATCTCGCTCTTCATTTTCACACCTCGGATTTTGGGAATTGGGAAGTAAAAACCTTGAAAATGAATATTTTAAAAGATTTCAATTTATTAGAAAATCTTTTTAGATTGATATAGTTTAGAGAAAAATAAGAAGATGTTTGGTGTTAAGATTTAAATCATAAATTATAATTTAATTTTATCTTTTTTTTTAAAGTTAACCTCAGTTTTACTATTCACACAGTTTTGTAACTCAAACTTTAAAAGGTCATAACTTTGTATATACAAGTTCAAATGAAATGATTTTTTTTAATTGTATAAAATTTTAGGACGAAAGAAAAAAGTTTCATAATGATAAATGTTTTTTTTCCGAATGCATTTCAAGTTTTTACACTTTTTAACTTCAGTAATTCAAACGTTACATCAAATACATAATTCAATTCAAAACTAAATTTTATAATCTAAATCTTAACACCAAACGTATGTTAAATATAATGTAGAATGTATAACAGTGAAAAAAAAGTTTTTAAAAATAATTTTTTTAACTTATGTGCACAAATATTGGCTTTAACTCTTTCGTCCTTTCTTGGCACTTTAATGGGAAAAATTGCTTGGATCCTGTGGTCCCATATTTAGCTGGCACCGTGGTTCTTTTTAAAAAAGAATGCAATTGTTTTTATTTGCTGAAATTGTTTTTGAATTTTGTTTTTTTTTTTTTAAATTATAAAAAAAAAAAAGATGAATTGTGTTTGGATATAATTCTGAAAATATGTGTCAAATTATATAGTCATAAAAATGAAAACAAAAATGAGAAAACAAAACTATTTTTCATTTCCTTACAAAAGCTATTATCACTTGGTTTTTTTTCTCGTTTTCAAAATATTTGCTAAACAAACGTTATTTAGGAAATGTTTTCATTTTCATAGCCCAAAAAATGCATGGAAACATTTAAAAAACCACTTGGAAAAAAACAAAAACAAAAACAAAAACTAACACAAACACCACCTAAATTTTCTTTTTTCAAATGCATGTCGTACTTTTTTGTCCCTTCCAAATACCAATTAAAAAAAATAATTTAACTTGAAATATTTTTTTGTTAAATTATTTTTTTAAAAAAGTTACTTGTTAAATCGTTATCAAACATACCCTTACTTTTATTAGTGTGTATTTTATCTTAAAACATTTTATGTGTCTTTAATATTGTTCTTAATAGGTATTTTTGTTGAATTGCACTCTGATATGTTTATAATTTGCTAAACTTATAATTAGATTAGTTACATTTAAGTTTAAAATTTTGAAACAAGATCACCATAATTGATAATTGTGCTAATTTTTCTTTTTTTAATGAAAACTAACATTTGACTTACACATGAATCGTGAATTAATAATATATAAATAATAATTTTATTTATTTTAATCCAAATTTACTTGGTTTGGGGTCTTAAGTTTTTCAAAACATAATATTTGAAATTAACTTTTTTTTAAATATAAATTTGGGTTAGCATTGATAAACATAAAAGTCATTCTATATTCTAAATTAATAATTCATGTGCAAGTGGACATGTCAATTACTTCAAAAAATTAACACTATAATCATTTAGATGTCTTTTGATACATAATTAAGTTTAATCAAAATGAAAAAAATTCAGAGAACAAATTATAATTGTCCAACATATTTAAGGGTAATGATGCGAAAAAACAAAAAACAAAAAACAAAACATACACTTTTAGTGTTTCTGAAGATAGGATCAAAATTATCTCTCATATTTTAATTTACGTAAATGCATTAGTTTGATAAGAATTATATACTATGGTATTTTTTTTTTTCATTCCATAAAAAAATTATTTTAAACGAAAACAAAACAAAACATACACTTTTAGTGTTTCTGAAGATAGGATCAAAATTATCTCTCATATTTTAATTCTTGTAAATACATTAGGTTGATGAGAATTATATACCATGGTGGTTTTTTTTTTTTTTCATTCCATAAAAATTTATTTTAATTTTTTAGGAATTTGATTTAAAGAATTTTGTAATAAGATATAAAAATAATAATGTTGTGCCTACAAGACTCAAACATTTCTTTAAAAAACCAAAAAAAAAAAAAGTCAATTGATCAAATAATGTCTTTTTAAAAATTTTAAATATAATAATATAACAGAAGTAAAACAAAAAAAAAAGATAAATAAGATAAAAATGAAATACCTCATAAGTATGATTTACTAATCTTAATCTTATCTAAATATTTATAAAAGAGTCAATAATACTCTCCTTCTTTTCTTCATGTGTTAACCTATTATTTTTTTTACTTTTCTTTTTTACTTTCATCATTTTTCTTTCTTTAATCTTTTTCTTTCTTCTCTCATTTATTTTCTTTTATGCGTTTATCTTTTTTTTTTAATTTCTATCACTTTTTCGTTTCTCATTACATATATGTATATATAGATATACATAATTGATTGTGGTGAGTATGATTTGACTTGTTTTTGTTTAAAGTTTTAATATATATAAAAGAGCCAATAATGCTCTACCTCCTTCTGTCATGTGTCAACCTATTATTATTATTATTATTATTATTATTTTTTGCTTTCATCCTTTTTCTTTTTTTAATCTTTTTTCTTTTTCTTCTTCTTTCATCTTTTTTTTTTAATTTCTATTACCTTTTTTGTTTCTCATTACATACATGTATATACACATATACATAATTCTCTATATATCTATTCAATAACTTATATTTTTTATTAATATGGTTAAAAAGGGTTTTTGTCTAATTTTTTTGAAATGTTGTTAGAAGTTTTGGTTTTGGTTGTTTAAGTTTCGTATGAAGTTTTAATTTTTTGTTTCTTATTCTTATTTAATCATTTCTTTTTTAATTTTCTCTTTAAATTTTTATATCTTTTACATAATATATTATTCATATGTGCGAAGTGCATGTTCAACTAGTAATTATAAATGGAAAGAAACATCATTTTTTTCCAGAAGAATTGGGTTGTGGTGAGTAATGATTTGACTTATTTTTGTTTATAGTTTTTCAATGATCGAGCTTCGATAAAGGAGATCAGCTAGACTTATATCATCGATCTTCGTATTGAAGAAAATGCCTCCAAAAGTAGTTTCAGATTTTCGTCCTGTAAGTCTTTTCAATGTGATGTACAAAATAGTCACGAAGGAACTATTTAATAGACTTAGGGTTCGTTTGGATTTCGGGTTCAAATCATAAGTTTGAACTCGAAATTTTATCTTTTTCTGAAAAAGTTTTTTGTCTTTTCTGAAAAGTCAACAAAATTTACTATTTAAACTTAAAAAACATAACTCAAACCTAAACACCAAACAAACCCTTAAATCGGAGTTGCCTTCTATTATCTCTTTGAATTAAAACGCCTTTGTCCCAGGGAGGTAGATCACAAATAATATAATCGTTGAATAAAAAATAATAAACACGATGATAAGGAAGGTTAGCAGAAAATCTTGATCTGGCTATAACTTTTAATGTGACTTGTTTTTGTCATAAGTTTCTCAGTGATCAAGCTTTGTTAATAGAGATCAATAGGACTTTTATTATCCTTTTTCCGAAGAAAAAGTCTCCAAAAAATGGTTTTGGATTATCTTCTTATAAGTCTATGTAATGTGATGTGACTAGAGGCATTGTCTAATAGACTTAAATTGGTGCTGTCTGATGTTATCTCTTTGAATAAAACTGTCTTTGTCCAAGGAGGTTGATCACGTATATATTATAACCGTTTCTTATGAACTTATGCACACGATGAGAAGGAAGATTAGCATAAAACTGGAGATGACCATAAATCTCGATATGAGTAAGGTTTATGATCATGTAAAGTGGAGTTTCTTAGAAGTCATGATGAATCGATTAGAATTTCTGCTTTCGGCTGGACATTGTATGTTCTGTTCACTAGAACTCTCTTTGTTTTTTTTTTTTTTTTTTTTTTTGGGGGAAGGCGGGACTGTAATATAAACCGTATCATATATGATGGAGCTCGAGCAGAACGTATTAATTCATGTTTATTCAATTAATATCAATCAATGTAAGTATTAATATTAAGTATGAAGTACAAAAAGTAAGCTTAACCCCCGATGGACTCAGTTTGTGATAGAATGCTTTACCACCTCTAGTTCGTCATTTCTAATCAACCGCTCTCCTTGTGGTACGTAATGTAGTTTTGCAGCACGGTTTGCATCAAGACTGTCCCCTTTTGCCTTATTTGTTTCTACTGTATAGTGAGGGTTTTTCAATAGCCTTCAATAGGGAAAAAGTGGTTGTAGGGTTAGTTGGTTTACGATTGTGTCGTAAATTTGAAAAAGTCACATTACTATTTTAACTTAACATCCCACGCCCTTTTTGAAAAATTTTATGGCTCCGTTACTGCTTGCGCAGGTGACCCTTTTATCGACCATTTGCTTTTCAATGACGATTGTATCTTATTCTGCAAAGCAAATGCTCATAATTGTGACGTTATTTAAATATATATATATATATATATATATATATAAAAGATAGTTGTGCCAACGAGGATCTTAACAAGCCATGCATTACTTTTTAAGGGCCCGTTTGAGATAACATCTGGAGATAGTATTTTAGAGATTGGGTTGGAAATGTATATTTGGGAGAAAAACATTTGGATAAGTTCTATGAAATAAAATATAGTTCAAAAATTTGAAATGTATTCAGAAAAAATATACAAAATAAATCTTGTTTTGTTCGTCTCATCATTACGAGTATTTTGACATAAAAAAACATATCATCTTTTGAAATGAAAAAAGTTATGAACTTTTAAAGTTTGAGTTTTTGTAAAATGGAAGATAGAAAAAATTTGATATAAAGTTGGGATTATTGGATTCAAATAGTGTTTTGTCATCTAGAGTTACTATCCCAAACGCCCTCCAAGGATATGCATGGCAGGAGGATGGATAGGATAGGAGGGAAGGAGACTATAAAGATAGGGAAGGATTTTAAGTTTCTTCAAAGTTGTTTGATTTGATAGAAAAGAAGGATAATAGTTGTCTATTCTTTTTGTTTCATAAAAGTACGAAATTGACATTTTGTTAGCTTAAATAACAAACGGTCCTAGATCACAAAAACAACTCAATTATCAAATATTACCTAGTTTACTGCAAAAATGCTGCACTAATCTTCTCTTAAACATTTCATCGAATACTAACCAAGCAAAATAACATATATCACTCATCACTTCAGCAAACAAATAAATGACAACAACCAGAAAATATATCACGAGACAAAGTGGATACTAACAAATTACCAATTCAATACTTAAGCACGAATAAGAACCAAAAAAATTGTAGATTGGTCTTCTCTCAGACATTTCAACAAACACTAAATGGGCATAAGTACATATATCATTCAACATTTCAAAACATACAAAAAAATCACTACAATCATAAATTATATATCATTCAACGAAACGGAAATGAACAAGCAATCAAATTCAATAACTTTTTTTTAAGGAACATTTCAAAAAGAATTGAATAAAATCCTAAGATGGGAAGATACTGCTTTCCCTTGTTTCCTCCGCCTCTTCTCTTCACTTCCTCTCTCTCCCCTTAATATTTTCTCGCTCTTTCCCTCATTTTCCCATCTCCTCTTTTCCTCTCTCTCTCTCTCTTCTAATTATAATTCCCACTTTCCCTCATTTCATTTTCTGCTCAAAGAATCTGAGAGATGGAGAGATTCTTTGAACAAGAGAAGAAGATGACGTTTTTGTGTATCCTATGGCCTATATGTACTTATCTATATATATATATATATGGAAAGTGCTTTTTTATTTCTAAACTGTATTGTTGTCGTTTTATTTGAGTATCATGAAAGCTTCAACATCTTGAGACCTGATTTTTATATATATATATATATATATATATATATGTAAAAGACCAATTCAATACTCAAGCACGCATAAGAACCAAAAAAAAACTGTAGATTGGTCTTCTCCTAGAAATTTCAACAAACACTAAATGGGCATAAGTACAAATATTATTCAACATTTCCGAACAAAAAAATAAATCACTAAAACCATAAATTATATCATTCAACAAAACGGAAATAAACAGGCAATCAAATTCAATAATTCTTTTTTAAGGAACATTTCAAAAAGAATTAAATAAAATCCGACTTTTCACACAAAAAGTCCCAAACTTTTGCTCTGAGACAGAGAGTTTAGTTTACACTTTTTCAAGTAAGATTTGATTCTACAGAGCAGAAATATATGTGTGTGTGTGTGTATATATATAGTGGCTAAGCTTGCGTGTGGGAGAGAGAAGCTTTGGAGAGAAGAATAAAATGATAGGTTTTGGAAATGCTCAGCCCAAAGGTGGGGCCAGAAGAATATGTATTTATTATATACCAAATTGTACAAAAGGGTAAAACAACAAAATACACTGGACCCACTACTATTCAGTTGTCAAACTCTAAGTGTTTGTTTGGAAACCAAGTTTAAATTTGATTTTTCAAGTTCATGTTTTGTCTTTTTTCTTAAAAATTTTTATATTTTTCTCAAAATTTTTTTTATCTTTTCTAAAAAATCAATAAAATTTACTATTTAAATTTAAAAAACTTAACTCAAACTCATTCATCAAACGGATCCTAAGCAAAAGAATTAACAAAAGCAATGGTAAAAGATATATAACTAATTAAGGGAAAACATGCTTTAACTGGGAGTGAGAGAGAAGAGAGAGAAGAGAGAGAGAGAGTAGAGAGAGTGTGCTGAGTTTGGTAGGTATCAGATTTATTCACGATGCCTACACATTCTACATCATATCTCTTTCTAAAAACGGCAAAACAATTTTCATTCTAAACTCATAATTTTCCATAATTACTTTCCTCATCTTTTTCTACACCGATTTGTTTCCTCATCTCTTTCCCTAACCCATATTTACTCCCGACTCTTTTCTCAGCTACCAAACAACAAAAATCCTTCCATTAAAAATCGAAGAAGAAGAGAAAAACTTGGAAGAGGAAGAAACGGAAAGCGAAAACCAATCAAAAATTGAAGAGGAAGAGGAAAACTTGGAAGAGGAAGAATCAACCCAAGCTACGTAGAGTGGAAGAACCGCCTGCTTGTAAATCAGGAACCGACCTAAACAGAGTATGATAAATACAAAACAGTAAAGTTGGGAAAAAAAAAATTATCCTCGTTGAAGAGTGCCCGACGATATCGCGATCATTCTCGTGAGATCCACCTCTTTGAGGAACTGCCGGAGAAATGCTCGCCATGGTCGTCGGCGAACAAAGAGATTTATCCTCAGCGGAGAGGGGGGAAAAAAAAAGGCCGGCAAGGAGAGAGTTGGTGTGTGGAGAGGGAAAAAAACAACTTCATCTCCGGATTAATATCCGGATTAGAAACTTCACATATCAAAATAACAATTTTATCTCACCATTCATCACAAATGAACATCAATTATCAACCGGAGACATATGAGTAGTTACCCTAAAAGATTTTAGTCTCTACCATATATACTCCCTAAAATAACATAATAATATTAAAAAAAACTCCTTTAAAAAATATTAAATAATTTTTTTGTGATTTTTAAAATATTATTAATTTATTAGTAAGTGATTGCATGCATTATTTATCATAATATGTTAAGTTCAAATATGCTTTTTTCAAGTCTAAAAAAAAAGAAAAAATTAAATAGATAGACAGTTTTTATACACCATTTTCAATTAGAGAGAAAGAAATAAATAACAGTTTTTATAAAATAATTGATGTAAATTTCATGTTTTTAAATATTTAAAATAACACTAGTTTTTTCAAGCAAATGATTTATTTATGTTAGATTTATCAGGTTATATATTTATTTATAGTTTTATAAATATATCATTTACCTAATAAATTTTTCATTTACTTGATAAATTTAGTGTATTGCATACGCTTTATACACGTAAAATAGACAAGTAAAACAAAAGTAAAAACAAAAACAAAATAAAAAATAAAAAATATAAATACTTACTTTTAAAAAATTTTAAAGAATTATTTTTTAATAAAAATTGCCACATGAGTATAGAATGAATGACACTGTTGTAGTGCCATTTGTCCTTTTGTAATGTGTAGTACTTGATTTTTTGTTGGGATTTAGAGCGAAGTAGTCTCTTTTTTATTTTTTTGTTAAAGTTGTTTAATAAATGATCATATTTTTAAAAATTAGTTAAAAGAGCCTTTTTTTCTTTCCCTAAAATGGTCAATCAATTTTTTTAAATAATCAATCAATGATTAATCACATAATATTATTAAGGGTAAATTATTAAGTTGGTCTCTAAATTTTTTACTTTGTGCAACTTTGGTCCCTAAACTTTTTTTCATAACTGAAATGTCCCTAAACTATTGAAAATGTTACAATAATAGTCATTTACGTTAATTTTTAAACGGAATATGTTAGTTAGTATCATTTTTTGACTAACTTACTAAAGGATTCCATTTAAAAATTAATAAAAATGATATTGTAGCAACATTTTAACAGTTTAGGGTATTCCTTGTTCTTTTTTTTTTTAATAAATGAAATGATCATAAATTATTAAAAATGTTGCTATAATAGTTATTTTTCTAAATTTTTTTGATGGAATTCATAGTCAGCATCACTTTTTGACTAAATTACTAACAGATTCCTCCAAAAATTGACGGAAAGAACTATTGTAGCAATATTTTAAAAGTTTAGGGGTATTCGAGCTACGAAAAAAGTTCATGCACTAAAATTACACAAGGTTAAAAGTTTAGGGACTAAATGGGCAATTTGTCCTATTATTAATTTGGTGAATCACTGATTGATTATAATATAAGTCATTAATTTTCATAATAAATAACTGTTTTATCATAGTTAATAACTAATTGATCAAATTTGAAAAAAAAAATGATATAATTAATAACTGATTGATCAAATTTAAAAAAAAATGACAAACGACCATTATACTAAATAAAAAAAATTCAGACATCTATTATATTGGGTGATTTAAAAAGTCCGCACAACCTACTTTTCCTTTATTCTTTACTTCAAATATTTTAAAATCTTAGAGCCCATTTGACGATGTTTTGGAAATGTAGTTTGTAAATATTTGCATTGTGGTTCACATAAGTTTAGGAGGCATGTATTTGGGATAAAATGTTTTTAAAAAAGTATGTTTGGAGTTTTGTATTACGTTGAGAAATATTTGAAAAATGTAATATTAAGTTTTAAAAAAAAAGTAATATTTTGGGAAAGTATGTTTTGTTGATTTAATAACTAAAAAAATCATAAAATATAAATTTTATTAAAAAAATGAGAAAAAATCTCCAAATCATAAAATATACAAATTCAAATGTAGTGCTAAACGTGATCTCTAAATCAGACAAAAAAAATCATGTCTCCAAAGATGCCCCAAACAGCCCTTACTTTTTTTTTTTTGAAGGCCCTTACTTTTAGGGTTAATTTTATTAATAGCATCTGTACGAATTTTATTATTAAAAATAACACCATTTTTTTTCCTTCATTACTAGCACTGTCACGTCATCGAAGTCTATGATATGTGGGGCCCAGCAATATTTAATGTATGCCAAATTACGGGTTTATCCTCATCTCCCACCAGCCCAAATATCCCTCTCCCTCGCATGCCCTAAAAAAATTTTTCAAACCAGTATGTACAGTGTTTTAGAGAGAGAAACTGAAATCTATATAGAGAAAGAGTTGCCACCGGCCGGAATCGCTCTATAACTGTTTGGAAACCGTCTGAAACCACCACAAAAACCCTCTATAAACCACTAATGTCGAAGAATCTTCTAATACTACCCATGTCGAAACCCATGAAATTGACTGAGAAAAACATTACTCCGGAAAAAAGGTCTCTCCGAGTAATGGATTCGGCATATAAAAGGCCACTGACCGAGAAATGTTCTAAAAAATTGGCACTAGAGAGCGAGAGAAGGGTGGCCGAGGAAGGGTTGAAGAGAAAGCATGGAGAAATCGAAGTTAAGCAATCAAAGAAACCGAAAAATACCGTAGAAGAGAAGATATCAGAAGTTGAAGAGGTAAAAATGTTGAGGCCATTCCACGTATGCTGTCATGGACCTCCACCGATAATGTAAAGTTTGATGATGTAATATCGATTTTTACCGCTAAAGAAGAGAAACAGGTAATTTATATACTTTATATATATTTATGTAAATAGTATCATTTATAAGTGTTGGTCATCTACATAATGATCGGGTGGTCATTCCTGTAATGACCATACATTTGTTAGCGTGAATACCATTGTGGGTCATTTACATAATGACCGGGTGATCATTTTTGTATTTATCATGCCTTTGTTAGCTTCAATACCAGTGGCAGTCATTTACATAATGACCGGGTAGTCATTCCTGTAATGACCATATCTTTGCTAGCGTGAATACCATTGTGGGTCATCTACATGTTAAAGTAAATATAAGCAAATATGACTCATTGACTATTTGGTGTTTAAACTGTTAGAATGTTGTATGCAATTGATTTTTATATACGAAAAGACAATGTTCTAAAGTAAGTAGTCTAAATCTATAGTCCGTAGTCTATTGGGTTAGAGTGAGTATCTAACTTATATGAAAACTATTATGTTGTCAAAGTCAATTGGGGAGATGACTTATCTTGACCATCTGGAGCGAGCTAACTCTCAAGTAGTGACATAGATATATTGCTTAGTGTTGATGATATATTGGACTGGACTAAAGTGTAAATAAGTCCTCTTGATTAGATTAATTTACTTTTAACATTCATTATGCAATAACCTTAATCCTAAGTAAGTAATATTTATGACTTTTGATGTTCCAAAGGCTAAAACATATCGGAGTAGTAAGCCATTAGACAGGTTCATTGTGTACATGACTTATATTTGATATGAGCTTTATTTATAAATATGGAATCATCGCTCCCATAAAGAGTAAAGGTTATCCTCTTAA
This sequence comes from Ficus hirta, assembly GCA_038430175.1. Lineage (NCBI taxonomy): Eukaryota > Viridiplantae > Streptophyta > Magnoliopsida > Rosales > Moraceae > Ficus > Ficus hirta. The sequence continues at coordinate 15,579,168 of CM076585.1, read as the reverse complement.
ATGACACCATACAGGACGTGAAAATGGACGAGGCCTTGGGTCGTTTGCTGGGTAAATGACTAATTTTTCACTTAGGGTGAATAATCATTTTCCTATTTGATGCATAATGGGTCTTTACGATAGTGTGATTAAAATGTTGAATGGACTTTCACTTTAAGTTGATCGTGGATACCATATGAGGGTATTACATATATGACAAGGTCATTGGACTGCAGCTACACACTGGCTTACGTAATACGGTATATAATTAGAAGTACAGTTTTAGATTTATAGTGGTGTGACTCTGAAATTAACTTGTATAATTAATTTATTTGGTATTGTCATTCTTGTAATGACCATACATTTACTAGCGTGAATACCATTGTGGGTTATCTATATAATGACCGGGTGGTCATTTTTGTATTTACCATGTCTTTGTTAGTATCGGTTATTTACATAATGACCGGATGATCATTCCTATAATGACCATACATTTACTAGCGTGAATATCATTGTGGGTGGTAATTTTTTCTTTCTCTAGATTTCAGTTTCTCTCTCTAAAACTCTGTAGATGCTGGTTTGAAAATTTTTTTTAAGGCATGCGAGGGAGAGGGATATTTGGGTTGGTGGGAGATGAGGGTAAACCCATAATTTGACATACATTATGATAAGGACATCAAGGCTCAAAGGAATTCTCACGAACCGATTCAAGTTCCAGTTGGTCCGGTGGCGAGAGCTCGAGCTAAAAGATTCAAAGAAGAGTTGAATAACTTAGTCCAAAGAGTTCTACAACAAGAAGAGAGTGTGTTCACTACTGATGGTGAACAAAGATTGATTTTACTCGTCAAATTTGACCCGGAAGAGAGCCAAGACTGATGTGGACATTTTTCTTTTTCAAGGTTGAAGTGGACGTTATTTTCCAACAAAGAATCAAGTCAAGATTACGTTTTCAAGAGTTCAAAAAGTTCAAAATTCAAAAGAAGATCTGATCAAGATTTGATTTCTTTGTAATCTGATTTTTAGTTTTAAGTTTTAGTTTAAATTTTGAATTAATTCCGAATTGAATTATTATTTTTTAATTAAATCTGATTCCTAGGTTTTTAGGTATGTTTATCCTTAAAGGTAGATTAGGATTTTACAAATTGTAACTTTGTCTATATATGGCTGATTTTCAGATGATGGAAATAAGATTTTGATATTTATTCATATTATGAGTTATTCTTCTTGAGTTCTTGAAGAAACTTATTCGAACTTATCAAGGATTCCTTGTGGCGTTCAAATCGACTTATCAAACGGACTTCCATAACCGTTTGTGGCATTTTCACCATAACAAGGTTCTTGTTTTGCTAAGCAACGGGTCACAGTTTCCATCAAACTTGAAAGATCTTGGGTTGTCGTTTCCAGATTTGGTATCGGATTTCGTCACGTTGTTGGCGTGGTTCGTATCAGTTGGTATCAGAGCCTAGGTTCCTCCAGTTTGCCTATCGTTTTCTTGTTTTTCTTTTCTTAAATTCGTCCAAAAAAAAAAAGAATCTGAAAAAAAAAGAATACGGAAAAAAAAAATTTTTGCTGCACTAAATCCATTTGTTCTCTTCTTAAGTAAGTGATATTAGTATTTGATTCAGAGTAGGATTACATGCTTTGAGATTGAGTTCTTTTAGGAATTAGAACCCTAATCTAATTCCCACAAGGTTTACAAATCCTAGAACATGAATTAGGATCTGGTGGTTTCAAAATTTGACGTTCTTATTTCCTGCTCTTTCTGCTTGTTTCTGTAAAATCAAAGAGAAGAAGGAAGAAAAAAAAAAAGACGATGACAAAATCCGTGACAAAATTTGATCCGTTTGGTTTACTCCTCGTCTTGAATTGCTGCAAGAATCCTTATTATTATTGTTCGATTAGTTTTGAAAGAACTAAAAGAAGAATACGAGTGGAAAAAGGCAGAGCGTGTGAGAGTGTTAGATGGTAAAAGCCAATTAACTTGAGTGAAACACGAGTGGATTTGAGTAAATTATTCTTCGAGCGAAACACGTGAGGGAGTGAGTGAGGTCCTTTTTTATTTTTTTTCATACTATTCTAACCTTGTTTGCAGATTTCAATCATGTCGTAAGATCAAGAGAAGAATATAAACAAAGAGCTTCCACCAACCAATCTTCCAAACCTGCAAATGCAAGGGTTATTGGGGGAGATAAGACGGATGATGAGGGTGGAGTTGGAGCATATACATGAGAGGTTGGCCGTAGAAGAGAGAACACAACGGGGACAGCCACCGTTTGCTCCGAATGCCCCAAGGAGGAACAGGTTGCATCAAAGGGAAATTGAGGAAGTTGGTGAATTTGAAGGCGACGATTTAGAGGAGGAGTTTGATAGGATGTCCATGGGCAGTCATAGGAGATATGGCCGGGATAGAGAAGCTAAGAACTGGGTAGACAACAACTTGGGGAGTATTAAGATGAAAATTCCTGCGTTTTAAGGAAAAAGTGATCCTGAAGCATACCTCGAGTGGGAAAAGAAGATGGAGCTGGTTTTCGATTGTCACAACTACTCCAAACTAAAGAAGGCAAAACTTGCCGCAATTGAATTTACTGATTATGCTATTGTATGGTGGGATCAGTTGTGCATCAATAGGAGACAGAGCCGAGAACGTCCTATTGAAACTTGGGATGAGATGAAAAGAGTGATGAGACGACGATTTGTACCGAGTCACTACTATCGGGATCTCTACTTGAAGCTGCAAGGTCTCCATCAAGGTAATGGGAGTGTTGATGAATATTATAAAGAGATAGAGATGACTATGATTAGAGCAAACGTGGAGGAGGATCGGGAGGCGACAATGGCCAGATTTTTGAATAGTTTAAACCGAGAGATTGCTAACACCATCGAGCTACACCATTATGTGGAATTGGAGGATTTGGTGCATATGGCAATCAAGGTTGAGAGACAACTGAAGAGGGGTGGTACACGGCCAAGGCCATTCCCACAAACTTCAAGCGCAGCACCTTGGAGGTCAAACTACCCAAAGAAAGAAGAAAACCCATCCACCTTCAAGGCCAAACCCGAGCCCAAGCCAGCCACCACTACCACGGCCTCTCAAGGTAAATCAGCCCCTACTTCGACTCGTAATAGTGAGATTAGGTGTTTCAAATGTCAGGGGAGAGGGCACATAGCAAGCCAATGTTCAAACAAGCGAGTTATGGTGATCCGGGAAAATGGTGAAATTGAATCCGAGGATGAAGCTGCTCTAGAGGATATGCCACCATTGGAGGATGCCCCAATAGGGGATGAGGAGTTCGAGGCAGATCATGGTGAGATGTTTGGACTAGTCGCATGACGAGCCTTAAGTTTGCAAGCTACAGAAGAGGAAGAAGAAGTACAGCGGGAGAACATCTTTCACATTCATTGCCACGTGAAAGATAAGGTATGTAGTGTTATCATCGATGGCGGTAGTTGCACTAATGTTGCTAGTACTTCCATGGTTGAAAAGCTAGGGCTCACAACACTTAAGCACCCTCGCCCGTACAAGCTACAATGGTTGAACGATAGCGGCGAAGTGAGGGTTACAAAGCAGGTCGTAGTACCGTTTCTCGTCTGTAAATATGAGGATGAGGTATTGTGTGATGTGGTACCAATGCAAGCTGGACATCTTCTCTTAGGAAGACCGTGGCAATTTGACCGACGTGTGCAACATGACGGCTTCACCAACAAGTACTCATTCATGCGCAATCAACGGACGATCACTCTAGTTCCGATGACACCAAAACAAGTCTATGAGGATCAAGTGAGGTTGCAAAAATTGAGTGAACAAAAAAAACCGAGAGATCAAAAGAACTTGAGTGAAAAGAGGAGTGAGGACATGGATAGTGAGAGTAATGTCAAATCCGGTGAGGAAGAAAAGAGAGAGAAGAATTCAGCTAAGGAGGTTAAAACTGAGGGAAAACAAAGAAATTTCTATGCAACAATAAGTGAGGTTAAGCGAGCTTGATTTCAAAACAGATCAACATAGAGAGGAGAACCGAGCAATACATCAAGCAAGCTAACAAGGGACGTCACAAGCTGGTGTTTGAACCCGGTGATTGGGTGTGGTTACACATGAGGAAAGAAAGATTTTCAGCGCAAAGACATTCTAAGTTACTGCCCCGAGGAGAAGGTCCATTTCAAGTGCTAGAACGGATCAATGACAATGCCTATGGACTTGACTTACCTGGTGAGTATAATATTAGTGCTACTTTCAATGTTACTGACTTAAGTCCGTTTGATGTAGGTGATGATTTGAGGACAAATCCTTCTCAAGAGGGGGGGAATGATGAGGACATTAAGGCTCAAAGGAATTCTCACGAACCGATTCAAGTTCTAGTTGGTCCGGTGACGAGAGCTCGAGCTAAAAGATTCAAAGAAGAGTTGAATAACTTAGTCCAGAGAGTTCTACAACAAGAAGAGAGTGTGTTCACTACTGATGGTGAACAAAGATTGATTTTACTAATCAAATTTGACCCGGAAGAGAACCAAGACTGATGTGGACATTTTTATTTTCCAAGGTTGAAGTGGACGTTATTTTCCAACAAAGAATCAAGTCAAGATTACGTTTTCAAGAGTTCAAAAAGTTCAAAATTCAAAAGAAGATCTGATCAAGATTTGATTTTTTTGTAATCCGATTTTTAGTTCTAAGTTTTAGTTTACATTTTGAATTAATTCTGAATTTAATTATTATTTTTTAATTAAATCTGATTCCTAGGTTTTTAGGTATGTTTATCCTTAAGGGTAGATTAAGAATTTTACAAATTGTAACTTTGCCTATATAAGGCTGATTTCAGATGATGGAAATAAGATTTTGATATTTATTTATATTGTGAGTTATTCTTCTTGAGTTCTTGAAGAAATTTATTCGAATTTATCAAGGATTCCTTGTGGCGTTCAAATTGACTTATCAAACGGACTTCCATAACCGTTTGTGACGTCTTCACCATACCAAGGTTCCTGTTTTGCTAAGTAACGGGTCGCGGTTTCCATCAAACTTAAAAGATCTTGGAATGTCATTTCTAGATTTGGTATCGGGTTTCATCATGTTGTTGGCGTGGTTCGTATCACAATAAATACTGCTGGGTCTCACATATTATAAGCTTTGATGACGTGATAGTTGTAACGCCCCGACTTCCCACGCCGGGTCGTCACCTTACTTACATACTGAGCTTAAACTTGCGGAAAATTTGGGAGAAATTTTTTTTTCTTTTAAACTTTATTTTAAAACTTTCAACTTGAACTTCATCCTCAAACTCATACTTACTGATAAGTACTTACTCGAGTACCGAACTTTCAAACCCTCCTTGAAGGCCATCGAAATCAAATTGTAGACCAAACCCGACTTAATGCGGATTGGTACCACAAAAGGCAACTTGCTTGCCATACATACATAAACTTTGTCATTCATACCTAAAACATCATGAAAATATGAAAACCCTTTTTTATTACAACATATTTTATAGAGTATATTTTTTTTCAAAATCCGTGGCAGTGTCCATCCCACATATCACAGTCCGCAGCACCAGCCTTCCACAGTATTGCATCAGAGATTGCTGGCAGGTTGCTTACCTACAGCATAGACGTAAGACGTGAGCTTTCGCTCAGCAAGTACAACTGTTACATCCGCGACGCAAAACACATATCATTATGCATGAACCAATTATGACCTCTTATGAATCAAATATGGATTCATAACTTAGCTTAGTTCTATTCCTTTACTTATCATGTGTGCTCGTACCGTGGTACATAGCCATGGAATGGTTGAAGGCGGCAGCCCGTTTTAACTCAAACCATGAAATACAAAGTTTAACATGGAGTAGTTTAGGTAGCCATCCAATCCAACTCAAACCATGAACCATACCATTTAAACCCGCCTATGTGACAAGTCGGTACGACACAGCATCTTATTTGTCTTGTTATTACCATGTGATTCAATATTAGTGAACATGCTTCATGATGTTACACTATTAAAACATATAACATAACATACTTCCTCATAACATAGCATACCACATCATACCTTAGCATACCATAACGTACCACATCATACCTTAGCGTATATAACACATTAAGCAGGTAGCACAACAAAGGTCCTATGCTGTAGGCGGAGTTGTACTTACCTCTCTTGTTATGTCCTGCGCAATGCTGCTCCTGCTCTGAGTACAGCTGCAGGTTCCCTCCTGCTTGTTGAAGGACATAGGTGAGGTTCTAATTAGTATTGTGGAATGTTGGTGATCTAACCAACATGCCTACATAATCCTAGTTGTATGTCCCCGATACTAGATGTCTTACTGGGTTACAATTAGTAACCCTATTATTTTAAAAACAACCCAATATGGATTAATCTTTAAGAGGTTACGTTGGATACCCTCATGTGCTAAACCTTTATACATACCGTTAAGGTTAGGTTCCCTTCGTAACCTTGTTACCTCAATTAACCCTATATCTTAGCCCAATTTATTAATCTTGGTATCCTTTAGGGTTATCTTGACTAACCCTTAAGGTTAATTGTAGTCAAACTCTTGGTCAACCAAAGTCAACTTTTGGTCAACTAAGGTCAACCCTATACGGGTCAAACTTGAGCTTTAGGCTTTGGCCCAATAACTCGGATATCACTTCCGGTTATTACCCGTAATCATCTTACTTACCCAATTTGGTTAAAAATCCATTTTCCATTTCTTTGGAAACTTGGGTAAATTAACCTAAAAAAAAATCTTTTACTTAACTCATAAAATTCATATTTTTGAAATAGGTTTTTGTAAAATCATTTAGGGCTGGAAACTGCCTTTGGAACAGTTTCCCTAGTCAAAACAGTGGTTTTGGGGAAAGATACAATTTTTCCGAACTGTTTTTAGAAAATCCTATGCAGGAATTTCCTGTTCCCTGCACAGTCTTTATAAAACCGTGTCAGTTTAAAGATCCATTCCGATTTTGAAAAAGTTGTCTTCACGAAAGTTGTATCTCTCGAAAAATCCTAAAACTTTTGTGTTTTGAGAAAAATCCAGTTCTGCTTGTATTCTTATCAGTTTTAATTTGAAACGGGCTGGACGTGTAGACTAGGTCTGGGCAGACCAGTCTCGGTTTTCTGTAAAAACGGAGGCCATTGGAGCCTTATTTTGGAAAACTGTCTACGTTGCTCCCTAGAAAAAACCCTTCTGAACAACTTTCATGTTTTACGTTTCACTCAGTCCGGCCTCTAAAAGCCTTAAATTTCCACTTTCCCGAAACTGGCCAGTTTGGAATCCGAATTGGCAGTTTCGGTTGTTAAGTCCGGTTTACGTCCTATTTCGCGCAAACTACCTCAACCGAACTTGCGGGAGCCTAGATAGCAAGCATGCAGCGTATTCTATCGTCCCACATGAACAATCATGCAGCTCGAACGGGTCCATGCAAACCAAACCCAAAAAGCTCTAATCCTAGGTTTGCAAGGTTCTAACTTTTGCATCTCATTCAAACAAGCATCAATCATTCACCCTTAAGCTAGCAGCCAAGCATGCACTGCCTAGGGCAGATTTTGGACCAAGAAAATCAGGGGACACACAACCATTCACATCTAGCATGCAACCTATCGACCAACAAGCATAAATCAAGAAGCAAAGCACAAAATCAAACCATCCACCCTTAATCACCTAATCAAGCACATACTAACCAAACTAGGACAAGAAATTAGGATGGACTTATGTCCTTACAAAACCAACTTGAAACACAAATAAAATTCCAAATTGAACTCAATGGAAGGATTAGGACTCAAGGAAGTTACCTTAGATCAAAGTTAGGGTTTGAAAATTGCAACTCCCCTTCCTCCCTTGCCTTCCCTTCCCCACGGCTTCCACCTAGTTAGGGACCCAAAAATTTTCTCTTGGCTCCTTGGTTGATCCACACCAAAGCAGACCATCCCCCTCCAAATGGGGTTCCTAATTTTCAGCCATACCACATGAAACATACACATAAATTTCTTGCTCCAAACTTAATAAAAACTTAGAGGTTTAGTGGTTTACCTTAACCTATTCAAGGTTTGCTAGCTTGGTTCCAATCATTTTTCCTTTTCCTTGCCACTACCCACAACCGGCCTCCCCTTGGCCTAGTGGTTCCAAAATTTTTCAGCTACTTGATGGCTGCCTCACCAAAGTCCGGCCACCAAGAAATCCGGCCACCCCCTAGCTCAAATCCTTCCTCACTTTTTTTTTTCTTTCTTTTCTTTTCTCTTCCTTTTTGGCTTCGGATTTTTGAGAGAATTTTTGGCCATAGTTTGGCTGTCTTTCTCAATTTTTCAGCCCCAAAAATCTGCCCATCTCATAGGTATTTATGGGCAAAAGGGGAACTTTTAAAAATTGTAATTTGACCCCTAAAATTTTGAAAAATTGTCAAAAAGGCATGCAAGAGGTGGCCGGCCATGAACCTTGGAGAACAAGAAGGAATTTTTCTAGAACAAGACACTTGTCTTTAAAGGCTTGGTTCATGGAATTATGATGTCATAAACCCAAATAAGATGATGTCATAAATCAAAAAGGTAGGTAATGTCATCCTAAGGCCTTGTTTGGCTACTTTTTGAAAAAGCAGTCCAATTTTAAGCTAACATAGATAAATCCAATACTGTGTTCACTAATACACAGTATAATTCAGTACTGTTTTGCTTGACTGCAGTCCAAAATTTATCTGCGTAAAAATGGACTGTAAAAATTTTCTTCTTATTTCTGAAAGTCATTAGGACTTTGATATCCAACTTAGTGTGCTTGATTTTTCTAGGGTGGTCTCATAGCTTATTCTTGTTATTTTGTCCAAAAAGACAATTTTAGCAGTATATTTCCTGTACTGCTTATCCTATTACTGTACAGTCATACATTTGACTGTTACTTGTCAACCCTTTGACTTTTTGGTCAACTTTGACTTTCTTGGTCAAACTTTGACCAACATGGAATCATGAAATTTCATCACGTCATTTTCCTTAAATTGCCTTATACTAGGCTCAGTAATCCATCGTTGAGTCTCGTAGCTAATAAACCGAGAACTCAAACTTATACCGATATTCTATTCCAAACATGATCTAGACATAAGTTTTCTTCATTCAAAGGAAATCTAGAGTCATCAAAATTTGGGTTATTACATCCTACCCTCCTTAAAAGATTTTCGTCCTCGAAAATTCGAACAATCCTGAGTGGCTTTTCTTCAAATCCACCAGCAATCCGTAACAAGTTACTATGGATTGAATAACTTGTTCATGTTCCCATTTTAATACCCTAATGGGATCATGTCTTTTATATAGAACCATAATCTTCTTTCTACATCATCATAATTCATTCCTCATACTCTCATGCTTCCATTTCATACCATCATACTTTCCTTTCATACTGCATCACAAGAACTATTTACATGAAAAACTAAGCAAGTATATCATATAACTTGCCATGTTTGAAAAGCATATATATAACTTTTTCATACTTTAAAAACATATCATATCACATAGCTTTTTCATATTTGAAAAGCATATTGTGTCTTATTATCTTGTCTTAATATGTGGGCCCATAGTGTACGTACCAAATGCGCGCAGCCTCCAGACAAAGCTAGGGTTTGTAAGGTCCCTAACAGTTCTGGGAATTTTATAAGCCTTTGCGATTTTACGAAAGGTCTTATAAACTTGACCCTTCACGATCACGGACGGTCAAGATCACAACTGAAACATGTAGCCTCCACGATCACGGGAGGTTGGTACGACATCTTACTGTTACTTGTCTTTTCATGTATCTTAACATGTTCTCAATTTAAGATACTTTTTGGAATCTTTTCCAATTCAATCATGAAAATCAATAATAAATAGTATTATTGAAAACATATTACTGTTCAAGTGATGCAATGAAAGGTATCCTTGTATCAACTAGCTACTTGTTAGCTAGTAGAAATGTTCTTCTTGCCTTTAGCATTTCTTTTAAAGCTCAAAGGCATAATCATAGTTCTAAGGGATATCTAAAACTCCCAATCATCATCTCATAATTTCCATTACTTAAATGGTTGTCTACAGTCGACCTTAATCATCCATTATATGTCGACTTCAGGGTTGGTGCCATCGACCTTAACCTCGTTAACTTCATATCATCAAATCTCATAATCATCATCCTTATCATAAAAAAATCATAGCCTAATAAATTGTTGTTGGTAGCATATTGCTTATTTGCTACCCCCAAACTAAGGCATCCTCAAAATTTTCCCCATGTCCAATATTTTTCTTATGGAGCAAAAGTTTCACAATCAGGAAACTTAACTTCCATAATCTCAATCCAATTCCTTAAATGGAAAGATCACTATACCCAAAATGAGGCGATAGGCTATCTAATCTTAGAGCCTACTCATTTCTTATTGCTATTCTAGCGATCATCATATCGTAAGCTTAGTTTATCCATCACGCTTCCACTGTGCGACTCTGATTTACTGGCAATAAAAGCCCATAAACTCGTTCGGATAAGCATGTCAGGCTGCAACATAGCTGACGTATCGTCTCATGTACATATCCTAGTACATCTCGATATCGCGGTAATACATGGGCGATCCTTGCTGTCGTCGAGAAATCCATTTAGGAATCTCCTCTCAAGATCCTCTTGGCCATGGCTCCTTGCACAAGCTTCCTTGACTAGACGTTGGCTCGACTAACAAGCATATCCTGAAGATACGTCCCTGCATGACATAATCTGAGGAGGGTCTTCATATCGTGCATCCACTCCTTGAGTCTTATTGAAGATGCGAAGCTTCTCCTCCATTCCTCGGAATGTCAACGGTGCCTCGTGGTCCTCTTTAGTCCGACCCAAATTTAACACCAGGTACATGCCATTATAATAATCTTATAAAACAAAGTAAGAAAACAAACTTACAAAACTGTGGCGCTGGCAGCAGAACTGTGAAACTGGATGGTAGGAACTCTGCTCTGATACCAAACTGTAACGCCCCGACTTCTCACGCCGGGTCGTCACCTTACTTACATACTGAACTTAAACTTGCGGAAAATTTGGGAGAAAATTTTTTTTCTTTTAAACTTTATTTTAAAACTTTCAACTTGAACTTCATCCTCAAACTCATACTTACTGATAGGTACTTACTCGAGTACCGAACTTTCAAACCCTCCTTGAAGGCCATCGAAATCAAATTGTAGACCAAACCCGACTTAATGCGGATTGGTACCACAAAAGGCAACTTGCTTGCCATACATACATAAACTTTGTCATTCATACCTAAAACATCATGAAAATATGAAAACCATTTTTCATTACAACATATTTTATAGAGTATATTTTTTTTCAAAATCCGTGGCAGTGTCCATCCCACATTTCACAGTCCGCAGCACCAGCCTTCCACAATATTGCATCAGAGATTGCTGGCAGGTTGCTTACCTACAGCATAGACGTAAGACGTGAGCTTTCGTTCAGCAAGTACAAATGTTACATCCGCGACGCAAAACACATATCATTATGCATGAACCAATTATGACCTCTTATGAATCAAATATGGATTCATAACTTAGCTTAGTTCTATTCCTTTACTTATCATGTGTGCTCGTACCGTGGTACATAGCCATGGAATGGTTGAAGGTGGCAGTCCGTTTTAACTCAAACCATGAAACACAAAGTTTAACATGGAGTAGTTTAGGTAGCCATCCAATCCAACTCAAACCATGAACCATACCATTTAAACCCGCCTTTGTGACAAGTTGGTACGACACAGCATCTTATTTATCTTGTTATTACCATGTGATTCAATATTAGTGAACATGCTTCATGATGTTACACTATTAAAACATATAACATAACATACTTCCTCATAACATAGCATACCACATCATACCTTAGCATACCATAACGTACCACATCATACCTTAGCGTATATAACACATTAAGCAGGTAGCACAATAAAGGTCCTATGCTGTAGGCGGAGTTGTACTTACCTCTCTTGTTATGTCCTGCGCAATGCTGCTCCTGCTCTGAGTACAGCTGCAGGTTCCCTCCTGCTTGTTGAAGGACATAGGTGAGGTTCTAATTAGTATTGTGGAATGTTGGTGATCTAACCAACATGCCTACATAATCCTAGTTGTATGTCCCCGATACTAGATGTCTTACTGGGTTACAATTAGTAACCCTATTATTTTAAAAACAACCCAATATGGATTAATCTTTAAGAGGTTACGTTGGATACCCTCATGTGCTAAACCTTTATACATACCGTTAGGGTTAGGTTCCCTTCGTAACCTTGTTACCTCAATTAACCCTATATCTTAGCCCAATTTATTAATCTTGGTATCCTTTAGGGTTATCTTGACTAACCCTTCAGGTTAATTGTAGTTAAACTCTTGGTCAACCAAAGTCAACTTTTGGTCAACTAAGGTCAACCCTATACGGGTCAAACTTGAGCTTTAGGCTTTGGCCCAGTAACTCGGATATCACTTCCGGTTATTACTCGTAATCATCTTGCTTACCCAATTTGGTTAAAAAATCCATTTTCCATTTCTTTGGAAACTTGGGTAAATTAACCTAAAAAAAAAATCTTTTACTTAACTCATAAAATTCATATTTTTGAAATAGGTTTTTGTAAAATCATTTAGGGCTGGAAACTGCCTTTGGAACAGTTTCCCTAGTCAAAACAGTGGTTTTGGGGAAAGATACAATTTTTCCGAACTGTTTTTAGAAAATCCTGTGCAGGAATTTCCTGTTCGCTGCACAGTCTTTATAAAACCGTGTCAGTTTAAAGATCCATTCCGATTTTGAAAAAGTTGTCTTCAAGAAAGTTGTAGCTCTCGAAAAATCCTTAAACTTTTGTGTTTTGAGAAATATCCAGTTCTGCTTGTATTCTTGTCAGTTTTAATTTGAAACGGGCTGGACGTGTAGACTAGGTCTGGGCAGACCAGTTTCGGTTTTCTGTAAAAACGGAGGCCATTGGAGCATTATTTTGGAAAACTGTCTACGCTGCTCCCTAGGAAAAACCCTTCTGAACAACTTTCATGTTTTACGTTTCACCCAGTCCGGCCTCTAAAAGCCTTAAATTTCCACTTTCCCGAAACTGGCCAGTTTGGAATCCGAATTGGCAGTTTCGGTGGTTAAGTCCGGTTTACGTCCTATTTCGCGCAAACTACCTCAACCGAACTTGCGGGAGCCTAGATAGCAAGCATGCAGCGTATTCTATCGTCCCACATGAACAATCATGCAGCTCGAACGGGTCCATGCAAACCAAACCCAAAAAGCTCTAATCCTAGGTTTGCAAGGTTCTAACTTTTGCATCTCATTCAAACAAGCATCAATCATTCACCCTTAAGCTAGCAGCCAAGCATGCACTGCCTAGGGCAGATTTTGGACCAAGAAAATCAGGGGACACATAACCATTCACATCTAGCATGCAACCTATCGACCAACAAGCATAAATCAAGAAGCAAAGCACAAAATCAAACCGTCCACCCTTAATCACCTAATCAAGCACATACTAACCAAACTAGGGCAAGAAAATAGGATGGACTTATGTCCTTACAAAACCAACTTGAAACACAAATAAAATTCCAAATTGAACTCAATGGAAGGATTAGGGCTCAAGGAAGTTACCTTAGATCAAAGTTAGGGTTTAAAAATTGCAACTCCCCTTCCTCCCTTGCCTTCCCTTGCCCACGGCTTCCACCTAGTTAGGGACCCAAAAATTTTCTCTTGGCTCCTTGGTTGATCCACACCAAAACAGACCATCCCCCTCCAAATGGGGTTCCTAATTTTCAGCCATACCACAAGAAACATACACATAAATTTCTTGCTCCAAACTTAATAAAAACTTAGAGGTTTAGTGGTTTACCTTAACCTATTCAAGGTTTGCTAGCTTGGTTCCAATCATTTTTCCTTTTTCTTGCCACTACCCACAACCGGCCTCCCCTTGGCCTAGTGGTTCCAAAATTTTTCAGCCACTTGATGGTTGCCTCACCAAAGTCCGGCCACCAAGAAATCCGGCCACCCCCTAGCTCAAATCCTTCCTCACTTTTTTTTTTCTTTCTTTTCTTTTCTCTTCCTTTTTGGCTTCGGATTTTTGAGAGAATTTTTGGCCATAGTTTGGCTGTCTTTCTCAAATTTTCAGCCCCCAAAAATCTGCCCATCTCATGGGTATTTATGGACAAAAGGGGAACTTTTAAAAATTGTAATTTGACCCCTAAAATTTTGAAAAATTGCCAAAAAGGCCTGCAAGAGGTGGCCGGCCATGAACCTTGGAGAACAAGAAGGAATTTTTCTAGAACAAGACACTTGTCTTTAAAGGCTTGGTTCATGGAATTATGATGTCATAAACCCAAATAAGATGATGTCATAAATCAAAAAGGTAGGTAATGTCATCCTAAGACCTTGTTTGGCTACTTTTTGAAAAAGCAGTCCAATTTTAAGCTAACATAGATAAATCCAATACTGTGTTCACTAATACACAGTACAATTCAGTACTGTTTTGCTTGACTGCAGTCCAAAATTTATCTGCGTAAAAATGGACTGTAAAAATTTTCTTCTTATTTCTGAAAGTCATTAGGACTTTGATATCCAACTTAGTGTGCTTGATTTTTCTAGGGTGGTCTCATAGCTTATTCTTGTTATTTTGTCCAAAAAGACAATTTTAGCAGTATATTTCCTGTACTGCTTATCCTATTACTGTACAGTCATACATTTGATTGTTCCTTGTCAACCCTTTGACTTTTTGGTCAACTTTGACTTTCTTGGTCAAACTTTGACCAATATGGAATCATGAAATTTCATCACGCCATTTTCCTTAAAATGCCTTATACTAGGCTCAGTAATCCATCGTTGAGTCTCGTAGTTAATAAACCGAGAACTCAAACTTATACCGATATTCTATTTCAAACATGATCTAGACTTAAGTTTTCTTCATTCAAAGGAAATTGAGAGTCATCAAAATTCGGGTTATTACAATAGTACTAATAATAAAGGGAAAAAAATGATATTATTTTTAATAATAAAATTCGTACAGGTGCTATTAATGAAATTAATCCCTTACTTTTATTCTAACTGTTTTCGTAAAAAAATTACTTGCCATAATTTCCTATCCTTTTTTTTTTAATGAAAATATAATTTTCTGTTCAGGTCGGGCAAAAAAAAGGGTTATGAATTTACCTTGAGCATATTCCAAAGAAAACCGCAAATTTCTCTAGTCTCCAGAGAAGCACGGATTGCACAATGCGATCTGACTAAAAACCGACGTGGAAAGTACCAACCTTCCATTAGATAATTTCTCATACCCAAAAACCCCAGGAAAAAAAAGAAAAAAAAAAACTTGATTAACAAGAAACCCAAAAATTCCTCGTACCTATAAAATCAAACAAATACCTCAGTCACAGTCGTCCAAAAATCCAGTCTTTCGGGGATTCCGATGTCGAAGCTGAAGATTGCGGGGACATGGGCGGGCGTTCTGGAGGTGGAATTGGATGTTTGGACGGTGCCCAGGTTGCGAGAAGAGGTCGCCAAGCGGTCCCACTGTGGGCCCGACTCCATCAATCTTATATGCGCCGGTCGGATCCTCAAAGACGGCGATGGGTCCGAGAAGCTGACCCATTTGGGTCTCAAGAACAACGCCAAGGTCTTGGCCACCCGAGTCTCCGCCGAGGAGGGCAAGTCCTTGGGCAAGGACTTGTTGGCCGAGGACGAACGCTCCAAAAGGCTCGCCCGAGTGAAGTTTGTGGACTTTTCTTATATATATTTTTTCATCTTTTCATTTCTTTTTCTGTGTGTTGTATTTGGTTATCCAATTGAATTTGCAAGTGCTGAGAAATTTGGGATTCGAACTCTGTTGGTGTTGAATTACCGTTAGACCATACCCGCGACCACAAATTTTTTTTTTTTTTTTTGAGCTTTTTTTATTTTAATTGGGTTAGATAAGAGTTGGAACTTTTTCTTCTTTTGAGTGTTGAAATTGTGGGGGGTGGGCCAATATTGGGACACTGTGCAAATTTCAGAGGTGAGACAATAGGAGTGCAAATTAGAAAGCGAAATAAACGGTGTTTAAAATTCAGGACCATTTGCTTGCTTGCATGACACTGGATTTCGAATTCTCCCAAAAGTTTAAATTGATAGAGTGTGCATCATAATTTAGTAACTGAATAGAATTCTGGCTAGAGCTGTTTTCGATATGATTTTACAGGATGTGTTTGGTTGTCCAATTTTCCCACTTCGTGGGTTTTTCTACTCATGAAAGGCCTGTGTGGCATTGCTTTTACTTGTGTTTTTAGGCAGGGGAAAAAGAGAAGTAAAACATATGGCTTTTGAGTTAGTTGTAAATGCATGTTCAAGAAAGCGTAATGAAACAAAAAGGATATATAAATCTTCTAATGAGCAATAAGTATATCGTGATGAAGTTTATAAAATCTCATTGAAAGTCTGGTACAAGTTTCAAAATATTATCAGAAGAGCTTTTTTGAGAAAGCTATATTTTGTGGCTTTGACCGCCAAAGCTCTTTTGAAAATTTATCTATTATCCAAACCCTTACCGAAGCAACTTTTGGTCCTACGAAGCCAAAAGCAATTTCGAGGAAGCAATGCCAAACATGCTCGAACCATCTCTATTGAGGAAGTTATGGGCATGTTGGCCCTATATTACTTTTCAGTTTCTTAGCAGGGGGGAAAGGGGAAAAAAAAAAGTGTTTAATACTGTTTTATGCTTTCTGCGAACATTCTCTCTTAACTTGTTTGTGTCTCTGTGATATTAAATCGACAGGGCAGCTGCAGCTGCAATTTCAAAAAGGCATGCAGATGGTTCCTTGCCACTTGAAGACCAAGTTATAGAACTTGAAGATCAAAGTGGCCGGCAAGTGAAATTAGGAACCGACACTGATCAGCGGTATAGATAATATAAGAGTGTTCTTTTAATACTTTTTACAGATTGGTTGGAAACTTCGGTGGAATCAGTTTAGTCTTTTATTGAGGATTCAAGAATATGTAGTCGGGTTCTAAATTTTGGAATGCAATTTGAACTCATTTGATAGGGCAATCATGATGGGCCTGATGCTTCATACCAATGCAAAGGAGCTAATTAAGAAGCAAAATTACAAGGATGCGTTAGAAGTACTCACTATGGGCGAGGTCAGTTTTTGGTAGCCCGGCACATTTTGTTAATAGTTAATTTATAACGTTACATCTGTGTTTTTGTTTTCTTACGGCCTAGAGGGGATAAGTTACAACTTGAATTGTTTGTTGCCTTTTTCAAGGCATTTTTAATAACTAATTCTCATTATTGTTAATAGAAGGCATTCAAAAAATAATACATTTTCTGGTATTTCATTGCGATGGGATTTAGTTCGAATTTTTTGTCACTAAGAAATGTGCTAAATCCGATTGCACTTGTCTCTCTTTTGTAGGAGGCGTTCTCTCTATGTGATCCAAAGGTCATTGAGGTGAGTTCTTTTATATTTATAAAAGGAAGTTGATATGATCTCTTTACTTTCACTTTTTCGGTTTTTCTGCCAATGGTTGAATAGCTCAAATTTGATCCTAAATACTGTCTTAAGATGTTTCATTAGACTGAGCTTCTTATTGGCAGGGCTGAATTTGGCCATTATTGTGTCGTAAGGACAACAAAACATGATTGTAAAGTTTCAAAGGAAAGAATTGCTTTCTTGTGTAAACTTTATTCTTGTTCTTTTTTTTTTTCTTGCAGTCCTCTTCCTATTGGGCCAAAGAATAGAAAATACAAATGTTGATAAGTTGTTTCCAATCTTGAACCTAAAAAAGATTTGTTATTTGATCTAAAATGACTTGAAGCTAATCTAGAAACCGTGACATGGTGAAATGCTATTTGATCCCATACGGGCAATTACAATTGTTTCCCTTTATTAAATTAATTAACCGATTCTTCTTTCTTTAGCTATCTTTCCTTTTATTTTAAAATATTCTCGACCATTTTTGCCATGTTGCTTTCAGTTTATTGACAATCCCCCAATACTGCAAATAGAAATTGTGTGGTGCTACTTCATGCTACAAGACATTAGGTGGCTCTCAGTGGCTGGAGAGCGCCTTCAGAAAGCTAGACAAGAACTTGAGCGGTCTCATGGAAAGGACTCCTACCGTGTTAGACTCCTTCAAGGAGGTCATTATCCAGAGCTTGCACTGTGAGTAGTATTATCCACACACATTTAGCTTGTATTATTCACAAATTATGGTAGTTATTTATATGTCTCCATTAGTCATATTTATTTACAGTATTTGGATAAATCTCTGGTCATAGATATTTGAGGCTGGAGCTTCTGGAAGGAGTGGTAGCCTATCACAATGGTCAATTTGACAAATCAAGTAAATGGCTGACCTCCGCACGAGAGAAATTTGTCAAGGTTAGTTTGACATAATTTATGTTTTCTAAAAATTCTGGGAGGGAAGTGACTGGACCAATTGTACCATGAATAAGGCCTCAACCTTTTTTCTCGCTTGGTAGGTTTTCGGTATATCCTAGTTCACAGAAAATTGATTTGCTGATCATTGCATGCATTTCTAAAGTTACATGGGCTTAATGCTCGAAATCGAAAGAAGCAAATAATGGTTATCCAATCATTCTAGATTTGTTACTGTGTCTTTGATATAACAAAAGTGGGCTGAAAGGGTTTCACTTTTATTAGTAATATTACCAATTAAGTTTGTCTAATGCTGCTTTCTTATTTTTGGTTTCAGCTGCAAGTTCCCGATGAAGCCTTATCACTTGTTATGAGCATGGGCTTTAGAGAACATGAGGCGAAGCGGGCATTGCGAATGAGCAATCAAGATGTTGGGAGTGCGGTTGATTTTCTTGTCGAGCAAAAAGCAAGGAGGGCAGAAAAAAGAGAAGAATATCTTCGGCAACAAAAGGAGATTGTGTTAGTCTCATTAACAAATCCCCTTTTCTCTTTTATGGAATATTTCTCTTTTCCGAAGTTTTAATTTTGTTGAGAAATTGGCAGGGAGCAAAAGAAGTATGGAAAAACACCCTTAAAGAAGCCTGTTGATATTCAGAAATTGAACGAATTGGTCTCCATCGGGTAGGAACAAAACTACATGGTTGTATGTTATAATTAATTTCAGGGGCATGTTTCTCTCAGAACAAAGACTAACTCTGTGTTATGTTAATTCACTAATGATCCTAAGAGTTGCTTTATTTTTTCAGGTTTGAGAAGGACCTTGCTGCTGAAGCACTTCGAAGGAATGAGAACGACACTCAGAAGGCATTGGATGAGTTGACAGACCCAGAGATTAACTCTTCCATACAGGTCATTTGATTTTCCTGTAAAACAATTTTTCTTTTGGTTCTAAGTTATAAATAGCTCAACCAGTAGCTTTCTTTGTATTACAGGTTACTATAGAATCAAGGAAAAGGAAGCGGAAGCAGAAAGAGACTGATGCTTCAGTTGAAGCCCTCGAACGCATGGGCTTCGATAGAGCAAGAGGTACTTTTCTAAGATATTTCTGAACCACAATGTGTTTAACCTTCCTATATCAGGACATGCTAAACTACTTATTACTTTAATAACCAATATGGGCAATCACTCCTTTTGCCCTCATTTTTAAATATTTTTTTACACATGTTTTTGTCTTTTTTTTTTAAACCCCTACACTTGTCATCGTTGCAATGTGACCCAAGTTGATGTTGCTGTTTAAATTGGTGTAACAAATGCACGTATTCCTGACATTTTTTTTACACTTTTTCCATTGAACTTTTCGTGTTTTTGAAAATTGCTCCATAAACTTCCCCCATCTTTCTGTCACCAACCACATGGAGTGTTATCAATTTGGGCTAGATTATTACGGTTTGACAAGTTTAGGAGGCTAATTACCGAAATCAAAACACGAAGAGTTCTAGGGGGTATAATGCCAATAACCTTTTCTTGTTAATGACATTTCCGTAACAACAATACTTTTATAAGATATCCTAATTTTCATTAAATTAGGTGAGACACCTAACTATGGCTTAATATTTTGAATTCTCTGTAGTGGTTGAAGCGATTCAGGGTGGTGGGACTGTGGATCAGGTGATGCAAAGACTACTCTCAGAATCTGCACCTAACCCAATACATGCTCTTGGCAACACAACGGGATTGGGGCCTATCCCTGCAGTGGCTGCTAATGACATTGCGAGTTCTTCTGTTCCAACGGTGGACATCGTTGGCGAAGATGAAGATGATGATGGTCCATCGACTGAAGGAAAAGTCGAAGAAGAGCGGGATATAGAGATGGAGGACGAGCTTGCTGATGGGCTAGCGAAAGTAGATGCTATGTCGGATTATGACATTGAAGTTAGCAAAGAAGGTGAAGCGATAAACGAGTACTTGGCGCTTCTGGATTCAGCTGGCAAGTCATGAAAGAAGGGAGGCTCTTGCCTGAGGTGAAAACTATGCAGGACGGTACTGATTCAAAGTAAAATGATGTGTGTATATATAACAGTATTTACTCAAACATTAGTTTATAGATTTCGGTTTCTGTTTAAAAGATGGAGATTTGCAGTTTCTGCATATCAAGGGTTAATAGTTCTAACAGGCATTTGCAGATGGTTAACTGATATTGCAGTTATACTGTTTCATAATTTTGCCTGATCCCTTTGATGAAAAGCTATTTAGACTCCAAATATATGTATTTTAAAAGAAAGTGACTGACGAATCATAAACCATGATAAGGCAAGAGAGTTTTGCTACGTTGTGCGATGAGAAAATCCAAGGCAAATTAGGGGATTCATCGGATTCAATCGATCAATCAAACCGATTGATCTAATCTAATTCAATTTCTTTTTTGCGATATCCGATCTTAATTGGATTAGATTGGATGTCAACTCTAGAAAACCAATATAGATTGGATGATACGTCTTTGTGGCTAAGGCCCCAATTAGTTTGGTTTTATTCAAAGAGGAGGGGTAGAAGGTTGACATAAGCTCGATCGGATGCACTTTTTACATTCAAAACATTGAATTGAATCTAACATTTTATAGATAATTTATCTACAAAAAATATATAAGTAGTATATATTTTAGGACAAATTACATTTTTTCCCTCGAATTTTAGGCCTTGTCACAAAATGCCCCCCGAACTTTAATTTTAACATTTTTCCCCTTGAACTTTGGAAAATTTTGCGAATTTCCCCCCTCAATTAATTTTTGGACAAAAAAAAAACATAAAACACTCGTTTGAAGCATAAGTTGCGGATATTAAATGTGAAACACTTATAATTAAGTTTAAAAAGTAAATATTTAGGGTTGATTGTCATTTTTTTCCTCATATTTCTCTCTTATAGGTAACTTCGTTATTTCATATTTAACAAGGGTAACGGGTGCCAAAAGTATTGTCAATGTTTGTCATTTCATAATTCTATAATTAATACCCCAAACTAATGCTTCTAACGAGTGTTATATGTATTTTTTCATCAAAATTTTAATTGATGGGGAAAATATGTAAACTTTTCCAAAGTTCGGGGGGAAAGAATGTAGCAAATTAAAGTCCGTGGGGTATTTTGTGATAAGACCTAAAGTTCAAGGGAAAGGTGTAATTTGTCCTATATTTTATTAAATGGGATAATTAAGCTTGGATACATCTAATTTAAATGTGGATTGATATTTGTCACAACTTTGTATTAACATTCTTGGATATTTTCTACTTTTCATTCTCTCTCTGAATACGAAAAAAAGTTACAGTGTTTAGCCGGAGCTTTTGCGCCTCCTCCGGGCGCGTCACCGAGCTTCCAACTCTGAAGTTCAGTCTCCGAACTCATCTCAACTTTGGTTTTCTTGTGATGGTAGCTGTGTGTGAAGCGGTGCATTCATCAGGGCGGATTTAACCTATCTTAAAGGTAGGTTGTCCTTATGGTGGCTCCGCTCAGATCTGGCTTCCGTTCGACGACCGATAGCTTACTACAGGTAGATCTTTATTTTGTTTTGTTGTAATAAGGGTATTGATATTTCTGCTCCTTTGGTGTGTTTTTTTATTTACTCTGGTGTTGTTGCTTTGGTAATAATGGAGGCGATGTCCTCTGCTTGTGTCTCTCATCCGTTTGTTACCGGATACTGTGGTGTGAGTACTCCCGTTACGTAGGGATTGGTCTTGGTTGACTGGGCTAGTTCATCAACTGTTTTGGTATTGTTTAACGAGCAATGATCAAGCTCGAAGTTATGTGTCGAGAGGGCCTTCCTCGTTTGAGTCTCGATACTTATATTCACCTGTGTGTTATTTTAGTGTTTACTGGTGGATCCAATCTTTGATTCGGGGTTGATTTCCTTTGTATTTGGGGCCATTTGTGTCTTATGTATTTTGTATCTTGTGAAATGAAATTTCCCTTAAAAAAAAAGGCTATTGTAAGATATGTCATAATGATTATGTTGTAAAATAAGTTAAAGAAGTGTTTTACTGATTTCTTACTCTCTCTCTCCCCCACACACAACAAGCCGATAACATCATAGATACTAATTAGTAATAATAATTAGTATTCTAAATTAATTAATTAAATAATTATTTACTTATGATGCCATGTATTTTTTGCAACAAAAAAAAAATTTTGTTTGACAAAAATCAATCAAAGGCATGATTTTGTGGCATTTTTCTATGGTTTCCTTATATAATTGGTCCAAAAGTTAGGTAGGGACCGTTCTGGACGACAACTCTAGATGGAATTTTCTAAAAGTTTGTATCTTTTTCTTCAAAAGAAAACTAATTTTACAATTCACATTTTCATTTTAAAAAAACTCAAACTGTAAAAGTCTATAACTTTTATTATTTTTAGTCGAAATAAGATGTTTTCTTTTTAATTAGATATAATGACAAGAGCCATGAAACAAGATCTATATTGCTATTTTTTTTTTTAAACATACTTCAAGTTTTTACACTTTTTAACTCCAAATAGTTCATTTTCAACCAAACGTACAATTCCAAAACTTAATTTATTCCAAAACTCGAACTCCAATTGTCACTCCACATCTTAGTGCCTATCTAGTTTTATATACTTTCACATATCAAATAAAAACTTCAAAGCCTACATTTTATGATATTAACACAATAAATCTCATTTTCTAATTCCCAGACATATTATGATACACGTTTATTTTCAGGGAAACATATTGTATTACACCTTCACATGTCCTATAATTCTTGCTCATTCTAAAGCTTAGTGTTTAAATGATAGGTTACATATATCTAACCGATTAATTAAATTAAATTCATATCGAGCTTAAACGAATTGGATAATAAATTACTAACGGATTGGATGGATGAGATTCTCAAAAACCGACATTTGACTTGATTGGATGCAAGATAACTAAAATATAATAGATTCTGTCAGATGAATACCCTAAAGGTAAATGGGTTAGTTTATAGGCAAATGGGCTCTAGTCAAAATAGGAAACTAAGCTCCCGTTTGGTTCACAAATTCAAATCAAAATATTTATACTCATTTTTTTTTTTTCTTTTCCTGAAAATCAACGTTTTTTAATTAGTTTTCGAAAAGTTAAACAACTATAAATATTTCAACTCAAAAACTTAACAATCAAACACATGTTAATAGTAAGCGTTAGCATGTATTGTACTATAATTGGTAACATGAATTGTAAGATGTATATGAAAAATAAATAAATAAATAAATAAACAAAACAAAAAATTTGTATCATACTTATTTAAGTATCAACGTGCGCGCACTTGTCTTTGGCTTAAGGGAGGGGGGGATCAAAGATAGATTTTGTTTATATAGTTGAAAGTCAAAATACAAAAGAATTATATTCACATAGTTTTTACAAAGATATAAACTAAATTGTTTCTAAACAAAAGTACTCTATAAAAGAGGTTGAATGCTATTCTTTTGTTTATTATTTTTGTTTTTTGTTTTTTGTTTTTTGTTTTTTTTTTTTTTTCAGAAAATGAAAGGAAGAACATAACACCTATATTTTATATTCGAAAAATGACAGAAGAATCGTACACTTTTAGTTCTATGTGGAAATAACTCCTATGATTTGGATCTTACAGAGGAAAAACCGGAACAGACGCTACAATTGTGATTAAGATATAAGTATGCATTTGGTTTAGATGAAATTTTTAAGTTAGAATTAGTTGACTTTTTAAAAACTAGTTATAAATTTTGTTGATTTTCAGAAAAGATAAAAATTGAGATAAAAAAGTACAATTTAATTGGCGTTAAGCTATAACACCAAACAACGCTGAATCGTGAAAGATCCAAATGTTTGTTACGTTAATCAATTCTTTACTACGATGCTGATTCTATAGTCATGGTATAGGTTTTTTATTTTATTTTATTTTTTATTTTTTGGGCTAAAGAGTCGTAGTACGCATTTGTAGACAACTAAGACAGACAATCAAGGTTTCTTAATTGTAAAATAAAGGGAAAATAATACATGCAAATTGTAGGCCATATAACAAAATAGTTGAGGAGAGAACTTATGGTCCGTTTGGTATTTAATTTCAAATTAAAATTTTCATCTCAATTTTTATCTTTTTCTGAAAAAATTTTTGTCTTTTTTTGAAATTTTTTTTTATCTTTTCTGAAAAGTCAACAAAAATTACTATTAAAACTTAAAATTTTTAACTTAAACTCATTCACCAAACGGACCCTTAATCATCAACTTCTCGACTTTAAATATGTTGTCGTAATTTCCTATCTCATTGGTCATTGTTGTCTGTTTATGGATGGGCCCAGAAGATCTGTCAGGATCTCCACCGTCATGAATTGGGTTCAATTAGACTTGGAGAAGGATGACTGCCAAGACGCCTTTCTTTGCCATAGCGGCAGATGCACCTGCATTGACAAGAAATCAAACTAAAAGAAATTGGTGAGATAAAATAATGGTGGGAGGAGCAATCAAATGGTTTATTAATTAATATATTTATTTACCAACTTTTTTAGAAGTATATATTTACTAAGTTAATAAGTTAAATTTAGAAAAAAAAGATTATTAAAAAGTTTAATGAGTTTTTTTTATTTAATTACTTTCAACTGATTTACAAAAATTAGTCACGATTATTTTAGATTTAAGATTTTTGTTCCGTTTATTATTGGATAAAGCTAATATTAACTTGATAGAATTTACTTGGTAAATCCGTATATTTAGCTCTCAATTTTTATGTTATCTTGTAAATCCAAAACTATCTATGTTGACTTTGCAGGATATATTTACTTGTCAATCTTCATATTATTTTGTAAATCCAAAACTACTTAATAAATATATATATATTACTATAGAATTTACAAGGTAAATCCATATATTTATCTGTCAAATCTTCATATTATCTTTTAACTCAAAAATTACAGATTAAATATCAATCCTTTGTTTTCTTGTAAATCCAAATATTACATTGTAAATAAATTTATTCAATGATGGTATGTAGCATAAAGTAAATATGTTATTTTCTTTACCAGTAAAGAAATTCCTTATTAGTAAATATACAAATTACAAGAAAATTATTTCTAATTTTAAATATTTACAAATTTTACCAAATCAAATCCTAATAATTAAATTATTTATTAGTATTATTATTTATATTTATTTGCAAATATTTATATTTACTATTATTATGACTAAGGTATTCACTAGTTATTTATTAGCAAACATTTATATTTAATAGTAAATACTTAAAATTACTTATTTATAAGCATTATAACAAAGGTATTCACTATTTACTAGTAAATATATACATTACCAATTTAATTTATTATTTAAGAAAAATCCCTAAAATTGAATCTAAATTGGTTACAGCCACACCGTCCCATTGGAGATGATGCCACTGCCGGAGATGATGCAGACGTAGCAGAATATCTTCGAATTTGGACTCAAACTGGAGTTTCACGTGGAGATCTTGTAGATTTACATGAAGATCTCAGAGTTTCTTGCAGAGATCCCGAAGATTGTGACCTTAACCGTCTGACATTGCAACTCTCACTGTCGCGTACTCGCGATCCTCCTTCAAATTGCGACCTCGCGACATCCTCCAGCCAACGAAGGCGAATACTGTGACCGACAGAGCTCTTGACGAGGCTGGGGAGTTCTTCTGGCCATCAGACCCGACTTGAGATCCGCCACTGAACCAACGAGGACGAAGACAGAGAAACTACTCTTCATCATCTATCTGTGTAGCCACCACTCACATCACAAGCCCACCAGAGCGCTGTTGGAGATCTCCGTTCTATTTAACCTCCGACAGCTACAGTTTAGGAAGAAAGACAAACATGGCTTGGGGCAAAACATGAATTTTGCCCCTATTAAGTAGTCAATTTGCTATTATTTTAACGAAAAAGTCAAACATGCTATATATTAACAATGGACTTTCAAAATATGCTATATTGTGTATTTTTCCAAATTTGTTCATGATAATTTTATAAAATAGAGTTATTTTATCATTTTTATGCATCAAAATTTGTTATGTTTTTGAGCATTTTCATTTATTTTAAGTTAATTTGGTTTAATTTTACTTAATTTTAATTTAAAGTAGTTTATTTTGATTTATTTTATTTTGTATAATTTGATTTTAATTTGATTTTATTTAGGTTAACGTTAATTTTAAAATTTTGTTATTTATTTACCCCTCTAAATAATTGATTTTCTAATTGTGTAGGTTAATTAGGTGAGAATGGACCCAAAAAAAAGGAATTTTGGATTCAAACTTGAGGCAAAATGGTAATCAAAAAGCCTAAAAAAAGAATTAAAATTCGAATTAAATTTACCCCCAGTAAGAGAGCACCACGTGTCGCATTAATGAAATGAGCTAGATCGCCTACCGCGCGTTCCACTGTGCTTGCGTGCAACTGCGAGTTTATCCAACTGCCCCTAGCCACGCGTCCCCGTGAACCCCACTCACAGGTCTGCTAGCGCGCCTATTTGCTTGCGTGAGCTCGCTTCCTCACCCAGTCCAAAGTCGCCACGTGGACCACACAAGTCTGTCCTCTTGTCATGCTGCCGCGTGTCCAAGCGTCAGAGAGGGGGCCACACCAGCAGCTGGAGCCAAAGAAAGGAAAGAAAAGAAAAAGAGAGAGAGAGAAAAAAAAAAATAGAGAGAGGGGAAAGGGGGGGAGTGTGGTTCGAGCTTGGTTGGGAGAGGCCGAGTGTGGTTCTGGGGAGGCCTAAACAGAGCCTAAGAAGAGAGAGGGGAAAATGAGGAAGATAAAGAAAAAAAAAAAATAGAAAAATAGAAAAAATCAAAAAAATAAGTAGAGTATGATTTCTAGTTTTAGGTTTTTATTTTTATTTTCAGTTTTAATTTTTATCTTCAATAAATTTCATTTGGGGGAAAATTCTTGAAGCTTGTGGCAACTTCATGGGATTTTAATCCTTTTTTCTCAACTCTTTTATTTTTGTAATTTTTGATACTTGAACACTTTTTGTGCTTATTTTTATTTTCAATTTTATTTACGAATTAGTTTTTAGTTCTAGGGTTTTAATGGATCCTATTAGTGGAGTTTGAATTTAGTTTTTACTCTTTTAGATTGACTATGATTGTTTGGCAATTGTTTATCCTATTACCTGCTTAATTCTCCTAGTGAATAGACCAATCATTAGGTGATTTTGTTGGATTTAAATGAAATTGGAAAATGGATTTTAGGACTTGATTAATGCTATTTTGGAATAGGAATATATCCTTAGTGCTTTTATAGTCATTTTGAATGCTTGAATTTATTGACTTTGTGTTAGTTAGTTACCTATAGGAATATATGGGTCTTAATTAACATAAGTGTGCCTACTGGCTTTGGTAAATCTAGTTTAATTATTTGTTTTCTTTTCTAATTAGGTGAAATTAGATCCTTAGACCTTTGTTTTTATTATTTTCGTTTCATTACTTTTACTAGCTTTGGTAAATCTAGTTTAATTATTTGTTTTCTTTTCTTTTTAATTAGTCGTTCAAATAATCTTAACTAATCAATTTTGATATTTAATTCAAAATTTAACGCAATTCTCTTGGGAACGATACTTGTACATATCTTGTATTATTTGTGTAACTCGTATACTTACAAGTGATTTCCGCAACAGTGCAAAAGTAAAAAGTTGGAGTTTTCAAATCGTTAAAGTAAATAGTAAATTTGTTAGTAAATAAATTTGCTAAATAAGTTTATTTACTAGTAAATAAAATTATTTTATTTACTTATATGTGATCTTGATAATTCTAGATTTGTCGGACAATTTTAAATATCATTTATCTGATATATATTTTTTTTATATATTTTAAAATTTTATTTGGCTTTTATTTTCTAACTATAAAATTAACCTTTAATTAAGAAACAAACCCTAGCTTATTAGAAATTCTAGAACTACAGTGACTATGAAAGCCCAGATCCATAGCCTAACTCAACTCTCGGATCAAGCGCCTCCAATCGAGGAGGAAATCAGCAAGTTCCTTAAAACAACTGTAATAGCTCGCCTGAACGTGGCTGTTATTTTAACTACTTTAATTACAATCTTATAAGGATTAAAATTTGCGGAACATTTTTTTTTAAACTTGTATATATATATATATATATATATATGCACACCCACACATTATAATGTATAATAACAAAACTAATTAACAATCTTTATAAATTATTGTTCTATTTAATTAATACTAATTACTTGCTTAACAAATGTCTGAAAAGCATACTGGGAGTACTTACCAAAAATAATTTTACATTGCGGAAAATACTGTGTAATAATATCCCATATTGTCCTTCATATGGTTTGTTCGCCTAGTCCATCTGTTACGCAGCGAGTTTCTTATCTATAATATGAGCAATCTTTCGTTTAGCGAGTACAGTCATAGTCTCGCAAAATAATTAAAACATTTCACAGTGTGTGTATTATCATTTAATACTTAATTATGGATTTATCCATTTATACTTGATATAAGGATTTTTTTTTTTATCTTGTATGTGGCTCCTGGCATACATACCAAGTGTGTGTGATCATCAGTATGTTAGGGTTTGCAAGATTCCCAATGACATCAAAATCATAGATTGAACTTGCTCCAAATGAAATTGTAATCAACTAAACCGATCCTCCCCTTGTGAGAGGTTCGTAAAACACCCCAAACTTGTATTGTCTTAGTTTTAGTATTTATTTTATGATGAGTATGCAATATGTCATAATTCAACATAAAATCTCATAACTATAAAACTAAGACATGTATCATGAAAGCTTTAAAACATGAAAATCATGGCATCAAACAATTAATCCAAAACAATTTGTAATTAAAAATATTAGCTTCCAAAACAGTTTGTACTTACCTAATCTTTTGCTATAATATTGTCTTGATTTGTTCTCAACATAGCGATTGGTTCAAGTCCTGTTATGAACATCCACAACGAGTGTAGGCATTTGATTCATTTGGCTAATTAGATTTTTGCCTTAAAAATTTAATTAGCACTCTGTCTATTCTACATTGTTAGTTCGGCACAATATTGATTGGGCCCAGTGTTGTTGGGCCTATAGGCCCATAGCATTATAGAATTACTAGGTCATTATAAAACTTTTTGCTTTAATGCATAATTACTTTTATGAGGACTTTTGAGCTAAGAATGAGTTCTTGATCCTATTTACCGACTAATAAATACTATATAGAGGTCTAACTTATCTCGATTAATGTGATATAAATTTTTTCAAAAATTGTTTTCAATATCTTGACACCATCTAATATGAGGATCGTTTTATCTTATTGACACGAAGGTAATATTCTGATAATTATATATTCTTTTACTGATTTACTCTCGCTAAAAATTTTATGATAAAATGCTATCTATTATAGAAACCTATTTTAAGAAAGCTTTCTTTTGGAACTTGTGCGGTCTAAAAATGTAGCGTTTTGTTCAAAATTTAAATACGTCACTGCGAGTGTATTTTTGGTCCTTTTCAAATGCTGTTAAAAATAATTTCATCTTACATGCATTATTTTTATTTTTTGTAAAAGATTTATTTGGTAAGGCTTTCTTCACGAAACTTGTGAAAATAAACAGTTTTTCTCGTTTTGGCTGAAAACTAGTTTAACTTTTAACATTGTTATTTTCTTGAAATTTTTAAAGAAAATAGTGTAGCGAGTGATTTTGTCGAAAACCACTCTTTGAAGCAATTCCAAAAATTCATTTAAAATCACTCTTTGCATAAATTCTGCAATTGGTGGAATCTTTATAGAATTCATTATTCCAGTTCTTGTAATTGTAATATGTTGATTAATAAAAAATCTTCAATTTGAACTGACCATATCTCGGTGTATATTATTTATTAATGGTTATTTATTTATCGTAATTTTGCTGACTGCGCATCAAGTATTTGTGTTATGTCATTTCAGGTTTAATAACCAACGTCTAGGTCTAATAATAACCAAATACCAAATCTACCATATCCAAACGTATCAATAAAAAAAAAATTTTTTTGAAAAGAAAAAACATATTTAGACAAAAAATCAATCGAATTACTCCTGAAATATATAAAATAAAATAAATAAACTTTAAATCAAAACATCAAATTTAATTTAACATAGTTTTAGGTATATCCTAATGGTAATACTATCCATAACTCTACTAAAAAGTGTAGAGTTCGAATCACTTCTCCCACAAATTAAAAAAAAAAAAAAAACCTCAAAATTTAACAAAAAGACGTTGATGATAGATTATAGCGCCAACATCGATCTCCATTGGTCATTGCTTTATAAAATATTGTGTCAGCGCTAAGGGGCAACTACATTAATATATTTTTGAATGCAAAATAAATGGGAGAGTTTTGTAATTTAGAATAGTGAAGTGAGATTTTTAAAAGTTGGAGGATAAAGTGTGAATAATAGATAAATACATAAGAAAAATGAGACTTTTAAAATTTGAAGGATAAAGTGAATGGATATATACACAAGAAAAAAAAAAACTTTTAAAATTCAGAAGGATAAAGTGAATGGATATATACACGAGAAAAATTTTTTTTTTTTAAATTCAGAAAATAAAGTGAGAATGGATATATACATGAGAGAATATATATACATATATATAACTCATATATACAGATGCTTTAAGCTTGCGCTTTTTTTAAAAAGAGAAAAAAAATTGACTAAGCAGGAAACTTTTAGTAATACTGGTGCAATTTTTATTTTCATTTTTATTTATTTATTTATGTCTTTGGAAAATGGCAAGAAGAATTTTGAAAATATATTTTACGTAATACTTTATAAACCTCAGAAACTTCTAAGATTAATTTTTTTTTTCCCTAAATATATATATATATATATATCTCACTAGATACACTATTCGACCTAATTTTAACTTCAAAAATTTAAATAACAAATTTCGTTTCATATATACTCAAAATTCTAACACAAAATGTGTCCTACGTACTCGGATTAAGACTAGCTGATCTTCCTTCGCCTATACATGGCACATAATTCACATATTAGTAACTGATAGGTATGTTTAATCCTTCGTTCGAAAACGTTTTTCTTTTTTTTTTTTTTTTTGTTGGGGTTTTGATGTATTTTTTTCTTAATTACTTCCTTTTAACCTGAAGCTCTTTCACTTTTCTTGATAAGATCTTAAAAAAAAAAAAAAAAAAAAATTGTAGTTTGATGAAAGAATAACATATACTGCATCGTCTTGATATTATCTACGCGGTTGGTTTCCATGTTTTCTTAATATATCCTTGAAGACATATAAAAATACATATTTACTCCTATATATATATGGCCTTAATATATATTATTTTATGACAGTCTTTAATTATTTGTAATATGGTTTTAATATTACATGTAGTTTGGTTTTCAGCTTTTATACCGTTGAAGATGGAGAACTCATCAAATTGGAAAAAGCGATGTGCTTGGCTTCTAGGGTTGCCGTTGATCGGCTTTACGTTGATCTGTTTTACATTGTTTCTGTTGTCTTCTGGTCATTCGGAAACGAACCCAGTCAGGTTTTTCCCAAACCTTTTCATCCACTCTATTTTTCTTAATTTTCCCAGCTCTTTTTATTCACATGCAATTATTGTAATATTATAAGATATAAATTAAACAATTCTTTATCGATAAAGAATGTTCGGGGTGGTATTTTTTCGTTGTCATACCATCTAACGTTTTAAAAAAAAAAAAAAAAAAAAAAGGCTCAGCCTGTTACCATATATTAGTTTAAGTATTCTCCACCACAAAAGTTCGATTCTTCAAACTTAAAAAATTACTCTGAGAATTTATTACGTTGAAAATTACTATTGATATGTTACTTTCTTTTTTAGAATAAATGTCGTAATTTATATGCTTTTTACGTTTGATATTCATTTGTCGGTTTGATTGCAGAAGAGAACTAAGGGACGTAATAAGTAGAGGCCGAGAATTAGCATCTTCACCTAGAATCAGTCTAGAAACTCATAGGGACAGAAAGGTAATAACAAAATTATCATTCAACTACAAAATATAGAGTTTAAATACCCTCACTTTTTATTTTATTTTATTTAAAAGGGCTAAACACATGATTAAATTATTATATTTGCATTTGTCCAACAGTAAAATATGGCCACTTTTTTAATTATTATTTTTTTTCCGGAACTGATAAAAAGAAATTAATGCTAAACACCAATAAAAGTTAGAAAGCTAGGTGATATTCAGTGACAGAGTCAGAAAAAGTGTTTTTTTTTTTTTAAATAAATAAGAACGTATTGTGAAAAGGATTAAAGATGATTTTAGGGTTATATATATAGATGAATTTTTAAAAAATATATATGTTTTTCTTAACATGTATCACTATTTTGGTTTCAATATGAACGCATGATTCAGGTTGTGACAGTGGATAATGGCATTGTCGAAATCCAATTTTCAAATCCAGAAGGTGATGTTGTTGGAATTAAGTACAAGGGCATCAGTAACTTACTTGAGATTCATAACAAACAAAGTCAAAGAGGGTAATGGTTTTATTATTTTCCTTCTCAAGAGCATATAATTAATCAAGGCTTTTTATTTTTATAATATTGTTTTTTGGATTATTATTCGCTATATCTAAATATGGAGAAAATATTCTATTACCAAAATAGGTACTGGGACATAGAGTGGGGTCAAAACATAACAAGCAACATTGCTGACCATTATGACAGGTAAAATGTTATAACTTCAATTTTTTAGCACACTAGCAAAATACATTAACGTAATTATTTTTAAGATGAAGTTTGTTTTATTCTATTTTATTTTTCTAGATTGTAGAGTAAAGATTAATATTTAATTGAACTTATTTGCAGATTAGAAGGAACGAATTTTCAGATTATTAAGGAAGATGACATCCAAATAGAAATTTCATTCACTAGGAGATGGAGTGATTCCTCCCATCCGTTTCCTATTAATGTCGACAAAAGGTCTAGTACTCATATATCTTATTCTTGTTCCAAACATAAGTTCAAATTATTATTATTAAAATGTAAATAAATTTTTTTATCGAATATTTATTTACAAAGCTTACATTAATGCAGGTTTATAATTTTGCGACACTACCCGGGATTTTACACATATGCAATCCTTGAGCACCCTGAAGATGCCCCGGCAACGCAGATTAGTGTTGTTCGAGCAGTTTTCAAGCTTCAACAAAACAAGTATAGTATCATAGATTCAATACTAAACAAAATTTGAAAAATGCTAAATTATCCTTTTTCACTATTGATTGTTTTAGCCGTTGCATTAGCTTTTCATGAACGGTCTCTCTACAAGTTTAAGCAGTTTTGTGTTGCACGTAGAAATTTTTTTAAAAAATATATCTAAAATTGAAAAGTTAATCAAACAATTTAAATTACAGTTTTTATTGACAATGAAAATGACTATTCTTATCGTAAAAACTTATTTGTGAGTGTTTTTTTAAATACGACTTCAAATTATTAACTTCGACATATGTGTTGAAAAAGTGGGTGGTGGAAAACTATTTGGGTGTAAAGAAATGAAACAGAAAGAGAGAAAATCAAAGGGTTTGAGGCGTAGGAATTACTTTCCTTAAGGTTTTATTTGCCCCCACTACGAACAGTTTGCTATCGGGTGTTTTGGCAAATTACCTCCAAGATACAACAAACCTACGAATTTAATAAGTAGCAATCCTATTAAATTCCAGAACAAAATATAAAATTGACATCAGAAACTAGAGTTTTATAACCTTTGTTATGTCTGTTGATGAAAAGTTATAACAGATACAACAGTCATGCCTTTTAAATTAAAATGTGTATTTTCAATTAAAAAATGTATATGTTTCAACAGAGATACATGTTGGTCATCAGAATTTAATTATGACCGTTAGATTGTAATAATTTAATTAATGGTTTAAATTAAATATGAAACTATTTAAATCCGAACGTTAGACCATGTCCAATCAAATTAACGGTCCAGATTTAATCTGGAAGAACACCGCATTGAAAAAGAGAGTGCACCTTGACTGCTTGCCGGGATGTGTACGTGCAAAGTGCACCCTAATAAGCGCCCAATCACCCTCGCGCGTATGTGGTGGTGCATAGTAGTAGGATAGTTCCCACTATACGCCAGTAATCCTTACAGTACTTCACTTATTTCAATTTATACCACTATGCTTGTTTGTACTTTTCTAATATGGGATTTTATTATTTCCACTATCCAATAGTAATAGAAGAGATATTACAATCTCTCGAACAATGTGTACTCAATGGTTAGGTTTCAATACATGGCAATATCGGATGACATACAAAGAACCATGCCATCGGCGAATGACCGTACGTCTGGTCATGAACTTGCTTACCCGGAAGCCGTTCTCTTGAGCAATCCTTCCAACTCTAAATTTAAAGGAGAGGTAAATTTTCTTTTCTTTCTTTAGTAATTGCTTAAACTTTTTTCTTACTATACATACATACATATACATATATATATATATATATATATAGATATTTGTACTCATTCTCAAGTGTTTTGTTTCCATGATGTTGTAGGTTGATGATAAATATCAATACTCAAAAGATCACAAAGACATAAGAGTGCATGGATGGATAAGTAATACAAAGCCAAAAGTGGGATTCTGGATTATCACACCAAGTCATGAGTTTCTTACAACTGGTCCTCTCAAGCAAGAGCTCACCTCCCACGTCGGCCCAACTTCCCTCTCTGTCTGTTCCTCAAATTCTTACTTCCTCTTTAACAATATTTATTCTTTATTATTATTCTTTATTTATGTATTTAGTTTTTTGAATTTTTGAAATGTCAATTTTTGTGACTTTGAACCTAAAAAACATTCTCATGCAGGCATTCTTGAGTTGTCACTCGTTGGGAAGGACCTTATTATGAAATTTGAAAAAGGAGAGCCATGGAAGAAAGTTTTTGGTCCCATTCCTGTTTATCTTAATTCAGTATCTGACGATACAGATTACCGCCATTCACTGTGGGAAGATGCTAAAAAACAGGTATATATCAAACTTTCCCTCTCTACATATGGAAATTGACTAGCACATAGATATTTGGCGTGCCTAATAGATTTTTGGATGTCGTAACTCGATACAAGTTTCTGCCCTTTGAGCATTTTATCGGGATTTATTGATGCGTCCCATATGATTAGCTTGTGTCTCTAAAATTTGGAATGCAATTATTTTACAAGCTCGCTTTTTTTTTTTTTTTTTAATTAATTGCTTTTGTGTTTGTCTAGGCAGAGGAGGAGGTTGGAAAATGGCCATACAATTTCATTCAATCCAAAGATTTTCCTTCCTCTGATCAACGTGGCACTGTTAGTGGTCAATTACTAGTACGTGACAGGTATATGCATTTTCTTAATTTTCAAACAATTTCAATAATTATTTTGCATATATAATATATATATATATATGAGTGACTATGAATTATTTTTGGTTTCAGATACATCAAGGAGAGTCTTTTTGGGGCTAACTCTGCATATGTAGGTTTGGCTGCTCCTGGAGAGGCAGGTTCCTGGCAAAGGGAAAGCAAGGTACGTAATTATGAAATTCTCTTTTTGATTAAAGTGTGAATAGCCTTGGCAATATATTTTCACGGGTGGCAATTTGGTCTCTATAATTTTTTTTAATTGTATTTAAGTTTAATTTATTAGAAATTGATGAAAAAAACAATTTTGTTTAGTAGGAAATATATTTATAGTTTTTTTTTCCTTGACAATGATGTTAGTATCACGTCCGGTTGGAGTCGTGTTATCGTATCCTAGCCCTAAACTTGCCATACTATTTTGACCTGACTCGGTGATTTCCTTTATTATAATTTTCAGGGTTACCAGTTTTGGGTTAAAGCGGATGAACAAGGGAATTTCATAATCAAAGATGTTAGACCCGGGAACTATAATTTATATGCTTTTGTACCTGGCGTTATTGGAGATTATGTATACGAAAATTTAATTACTATTCAACCAGGTACGTAAAAGATCTACTTCAACATTTCACCAAAAAAGAAACCAAAAAAAAAAAAAAAATCACTTGGTTTCCTTGCTCTTCTTTATTAAGTCAATTATTGGTTTTCAAATGCAGGGGCAAGAATTGAATTGGGCAGCCTTGTTTATGAACCACCAAGGAACGGACCTACATTGTGGGAAATTGGCGTCCCTGACCGTAGTGCTGCTGAGTACTACGTGCCGGACCCATTGCCGTCGCAAGCGAACCGGTTTTACTTGAATAAGCCAAATCAAAAGTAAGCTCACCCCTATCAAATTCACATAACCAGCATTACTTTAGGAGATAATTAATTTGATTAAAAAAAATTGGTTAGATGTACTAATTACTTGCAATTTATAATTCCATTTTTTAATTTTTCCGGTGTTTGATAACAGGTATAGGCAATATGGTTTGTGGGATCGTTACACTGATTTATATCCGAATAATGATCTCGTCTATACAGTTGGTACTAGTGATTACCAACGAGATTGGTTCTTTGCTCATGTCAATCGGTACTAATATAGTTGTTTTCACTTAACTCTTTTTTTTTTTTTTTTTTTTTTTTTTGGTCCCTCTTTGATTTTCTTCTTTTTCTTATTATTATTATTATATATTATTATTTTGTTTCCTAAACCAATTCAGGAAAACGGAAAACGGAACTTATCAAGAAACGACATGGCAGGTGAAATTCAATCTTGAAAACGTGACAACGGATGAAGACTACACACTACAAATAGCATTAGCCTCCGCCACGGAAACCGATTTGAGGGTATAAATACGACGATATCTATCAATAATTTTGTGTTTATTTTAACGTAATTTTAATTTTATATGACAAATTGTTGATGGGGGTTTCTAATTTTCCAATCGTAAATTAAAATTAAAGGTTCGGATCAACGACCCGACTACGTACGCTGCAATGTTCGCGACGCACCGAATAGGAAGAGACAACTCAATAGCAAGGCATGGAATTCACGGACTGTATTGGCATTACAGTGTGAGTGTACGAGGGAACAGGCTTCTCAAAGGAGAGAACACTCTCTATCTTACTCAGTCCAGAAGTCATGGCCCTTTCGGAGGACTCATGTATGACTACCTCCGATTTGAAGCTCCTCCTTCCACTTCTTAGCGTCCTAAGTTTTCTTCTCTTATGTGTTTTTCGATTACTTGTTCATTCATTCAGTCATTCTTTTTTTCCCGCTCGTAATTCTGATTGGCGAACGGATTGGAACAGGTGATTTTTCCTTTTCTTAGGATTTTTTTTCCTTTTCGATTTTTCGTTTTATTTCACTTTTGGATTTCATTTGATCATATATGATAGCCTACAGATCCTTAGTTTAATATGCAGATGCTTTATTGGCTACACCTACACGAGATTTATTGCGAAGATATATATATATATATTTTACACATATTCGTTTATAAGGAATGTCTTCTACCTCAAAAATTAAAAATTAAAAGCTGCTACATTCCCTTATGAAATTATGTGCTCGCTCCAGATATAAATTTTTGTTATATAATTTATATACTAATAAAAAGGGGATTGGTGCTATCCTCATACACGAACTCCAATCACTTTATGATTAGAACCTTAAAGTCATATATAGACATAGTTAACTTTATAAAATCGTGGATAAGGTAGCATCAATAGGAGGATTGGGAGGAATTATGTATTCTGTCATTTAATTAACAGAAAATGCTAATAAAAGAAAAAAAAATAAAGAAAAATTAAGACTAATCTCACCTCATTTATCTATTCGATCAAAAATCCCGACCCCTCCGTCCCAAAACTTGATCTCGACCACGGTTCCAAATCTCAATCTCGACCCCAACCTCCCGTTACGACCGATCCCAACCTTGGTAAACAGTAGAAGTTCAATGTAAAAAAGGAAAAAAAAAAAAAAAAAAAAAAAAAGAGCTCTATCCAAACATGCATATTTTGTTTTTATTTTTATAAATCTATTTTCTCAAAACAATTGTCAAACATCATATGTTTTTTGAGAACAAGTGAGAATTGTTTTTGTAAACTGAAAACTGAGAATATGGCCAAGTAGGCACTTATTCCCTAGCCTCCATAGGACTCTCTATACTCCCTGTTATTAGAATTAAGAAATTCAGAGTAAAATAATAATAATAATAATAATAATAATAATAATAATAATAATAATAATAAACGTTCGAGGTGATTCAAGTTCCCACACTGGTTGAATCTTAAAGAGATGAAAAGCAAGGTGATTCGTAGAATCTATAAGACAAGGAGATAGTAGACTATTATTCATTATAGGTATCTACTACTATATTGATTGCTTGATTATCTTATATAATAACATAAGTCGTATTTTGGGTCTTTAATTTAGAAAAATTTTAAAAACCATATTCCGCTGTGTTTTGTTTTTCATCCGCCATTCCCAGCCAACAACTGGTATTAAAGCGATCTCATGGTTATGTTACATAAGAAAATCATCTCACCTCTTTTTTTTTTTTTTTATAATATTCAGTAGATGAATATGTTTTGACCTGCTTGATTTATTATTTTGGAGAGTTGACGCTCTAATAACTTCTTTTCGGTTTTACAATATGCGTGACATTTTTGAGATTGAATGATTACTTTTATCATATGGTGATTAATTTTATCCATTGGCAACCATGATTTCTATAGATTTTGGTTGTATAATTTTCATTGGGTTTTAATTGCTAGAGGGGCAATTTATCATCACTGTAATTTCTTCAGTACAAAATTCATGATAAAATGATAATTCCTTAATCATATAATTCTGTAAAATTTTAGTACAGGAACAAGATAAAAGATTCCATTAAAATGTTATAAACATTTTTTTGAAACCCAATACCATTAACAACTCATATTTTCTAACATTACGTAATTCAAATGCAAGTATTTTGAAGTTCTTTTTTGTAAACACCCTAATGGTCATAGATTCGGTAATATCATAAGAATATAAATAACATGATAAACGTAACAAAATTATGAATATTTTGCTTGTACTTATTTCTAATAGTAAGATATGTGATAAATGTTTAGAATACAAATAAATAAACATATTTTACCTGAAATGA
This sequence comes from Ficus hirta, assembly GCA_038430175.1. Classification (NCBI taxonomy): domain Eukaryota; kingdom Viridiplantae; phylum Streptophyta; class Magnoliopsida; order Rosales; family Moraceae; genus Ficus; species Ficus hirta. The sequence continues at coordinate 15,539,790 of CM076585.1, read as the reverse complement.
TTTAAACATTATAAAAAAAAAACATTTTTTTTGGGGGAGAGGCCCAACACTACGTGACATCCATTTATGCAAGGAAGTTGATGTAGATGACCGGGGTTGGCCTGTTATGTGTATATAAAGTGACCGGTAACAAATGTGCTTTTTGGCATTAATTGTGAGAAATACGATGCTTAACAGACATTTTCGTTTTAAAATTACAAAAAGGAAAATGCTTTATAGAATTTGGTTTCCAAAAGAGAGGTCCCCCATTATCCTGCAAATTTGGGAACAAGGCGAATACGGGAGCTCTGATTTTGGTTGGAAGGAGGAAGAGCGGGTTCAGAACGGAGTCGCCTAGGAAAGGTCTCGCTTGCAGTGCTTTGTTCGGCCTTGGCATGCCTGAGCTCATCGTCCTTGCCGGAGTCGCTGCCCTGGTTTTTTGGGGCCCAAGAAGTTGCCGGAAGTCGGATTCACTTTCTAGATCTGTTTGGTTTCCGAGGAAAATGGTCTGTGGTTTTGTGAATATCACTTAATTTGTCTCTGAGTAGTACAAGTAGCTACCTTGAACTTGACACTTTTTGATAGATGTGTTCACGGATCGGTTTCTATGGATTATGCCTCATTTCGTAAACTAATATGTGACATTTGGATTGGGATTTTTTTCAATCCATAACCAATTCGTGAAGCTTTTAATCCAATTCATAAACCTCGGTTTATACGGATTGGATTCACGGATTCAATCCAAAAATTATAGGAACTAAAATATAAAAATATAATGCTTAAATATGAAATAGTTCAATAAAATTATAACACAATTAACTTTAAGTCTTCAATCATTAGCTAAATTATAACTTACAGTACATAACAACAACCAAACTTGGATTAAACTCAAAATAAAATGTCAATATACTAATCAACTTAACCAATACTACATCAAAGTAATTTAATGGATTGACAGATTAATGGATTACAAGGATTGGGAAATCCTTAATCCTCAATCCGTAATCCAATCCATAACATTCGGTTTAGGAAAATCTCAATCCGTTAGTTTCTCAGCCTAATCCAATCCAGCGGATTGGACTGGATTGAGCAGATTGAGTACGTTGGCAGATTCTGTAAACATCCCTACTTTTTGTAAAAGTTGGTTTTTTTTTTTTTTTTTTTTTTTTTTGCTTACAAATACATTAGAAACAAGTAGTTCCCAAATAACTCACATTTTTCATTTCTAAGTAAGAAGAAGGATTTCAGAGAAAAAAAGAAAAAGAAGAAATTCTTACTTTTTAATATATATATATATATATATATATATATTTGGTCGTTTCTGATGTACTCCTCTACTTTTATCTCCCACCACTTCAGATGAATCTGTTTCCTTTGAGATATCACAAGGAGAAGATCGTGTTTCAATGGGGTTAAAGAGAGGTCCCATCCTTGCTGGTGTAGAGATCCTTCTGCACAGTGCACGGATCTTGGTCCTTCCCCGGCAACGGCGATGTCAGTTGCCAAAATTGCGAGACTTCTTTGTCGCCGCCGACGATCATGAGGTTGAGATTATTCTGTTAGAAGAAGATGCAAACTTATACCCATGTAAGAAAAAAACGACGGAGGTAGAAGTGTAGGGTGATATTTTCGTCATCATAAAAAAACTATAATAATGGGTTAAATCTGAACTTAAGTAAAAATCTATCTAGGCATATGTTTAGATAAAAGCCTACTAAGCTATAGAGTAGGGGTCCACCTAAGTAAAAAAACTACATAGTAATTATAAAATAGTAGACAACCTATAGATAGAGGTCTATCTATTTATGAGGAAGAAGTCTACCTCAGTAAAAGTCTTCCTAAACTCAATTAGACATCAGAAGGGGAAGTTCAAGCATCTACAAAAAAGTAACGATCAACAATTAATGGGAGTTTACAAAAGAAGCTCAATCATCCATAATCGTCCACAATAAATATTGCAGAGTTAAATGTTCAAAATTATTATGTATTAAATCAACAGAAAGTATATGATTTTATTGTAATTAAATAGAAATTAAACTCTCAAATTAATAAGAAAATTCATTCATTCTCAATGTATTATAAATTCTCTCGAATTGAGAGACAAAATAATAAACACGATTCTCAATACAAAACCTTAAGATAATTATACTGGATTATGGTTTTCTCTATATTGTTCTTAAGATTCTTGTGTTTTTTTGTGTTCTTAATTACTTAACGTTCTTAATTATTTTATTTATTCGATATTGTTTTCTAATTTAAGAATATTTATTTGGTATTGGACAAAATTTTACAGGTTTTCAGAATTTTGGCTGCATTAACACTAATTGTCTTGTTCCATTTGGATCGTGAAAAGTACAATTCGGGCCAAATGAAATAAAAGAGGTTTTAACATAAGAACTCTACATATCATGCATTGAAGGGGTACATAACTTTTTTTTTTTTTTTTAAATACAGAAATAAATATGGATAATAAGAGGAAAAAAATTTAATTTATTTTTGCGCATTTTTTAATCTAGTATGAAGAGTTTGCAATAGGAAACAAAATGGCAAACAAAAAATGACCTATAAAAGAAAAAGGAAACAAAATGGTCTCTCATGCAAAACCATGAAAGCATATCCAACATTTCGTTCCAGTAGTTGGAAACAAGGGAACAAAAAATTAAACAAGTTCGTAGATTCAGCCAAAAATTAAAATTAAAAAAAAAAAAAAGGAGTGTAATGAAACAATAACGTTTTGAAAAAAAAAAAAAAACAGTGGATAAATGAATAATTTGTTAAAAAACCAAGAGACACATGAGTTGCATTTACACTTCTAAGAATAAATTTTTTAATATTATTGACCATCCGGTAGCCCTGCTTCCAAATTCTGAAATGTCCCCCAATATACCCTTGACTATGCTCCGTCGTCAGATTAGGCGCATTGAATAAATAATTTAAAAGGAGCAATATAAACCGTTGAGACAATTGGAGGACAGACCCAATCATTTCTAAGGTGTAAGGCTGAAGACGAACCCTTAAACATAATATCGTTTTTTAATTTGTGTTGGATAAGAATGTAAGAACGTACCTATTAAAACGGAAAATTTTTCACTTAAAAATAAATATAGTCATTTATAATTTTTATTGAGTAATGTACATATTATGATTTAGGCCATCTCCAACCAACGGCATTTTGGAGAGAAAAAGTTGAAATGGCGTGGGTGGGGGGGTCCTTCAACCAGCCGGCAAATAGCACAACCTTTTGGTGTGATTTTGCTTGGTGTGGACAGTGGAAACGCATATTTACGCATATTTGCGTTTCCACTGATCTGGTGTGCTTTTTATTTTTTATTTTTTAAAGAGCATAAAACTTAAATTTGTTTTTCTATCGTTACCCCAGTTTCTTATTCCTTAACAAATTTGTTTCTTTTTTGCTACCAGAAAAAGAAAAAACTTTCTTTTGTGTCCCACATTGTTAATTTTGCTTTATAGTTAATCTAACATGGTGAAAAATTAATGTGTAAATAATACGAAATGCATTTACATAATTTAGAAAACGTCATACATTTAAACCAACATGAATTAAAATTACATCATATATATATATATATATTTAAAAAAAAAACTAGAATACTTACATAACGCAAACTTTGTAACATAGAGCAATGAAATTAGACATCTTCTGAACCAACAATTTAATATTCTGGTAGATCGGTTGGAGATGCTCTAATATCATTGAAATATTGGGCAAAAGCATTAGATGCGAAAGGAGGTTGTCGATGTTGTTGTTGTTCAGTTCTTTTTTGTAAAATTCGTGCTTGCTAAGCTTGATATATACGCGAATGTTTAGACCATTGATCGATTTAGAGTCTCGTAATAAATTGTTTTCTTCTTTACATTCTTTCAAGGCCAAATTCTTGTTTTGAATTTCCAATTTTGCTGCTTGTCCAAACTTGTCTTTTTCAACATCTTTAGAAGTTGTCGATTTTCTTCTTTAAGGCTATTGATGACAAATGAAAGGTGTTCATCATTGTTTCTTTTTAATTTGGCTTTCTTCATCCCAACGGGGCGTTAGGATGAAGGACCACCAACATTGTCATTATCTAAATTGAGAGAAAATGATGACAGCCCAGGAGATGCCGACATAGAAGACTCTGGAGGGATTATCTGACTCTGATGGGGCATAGTTCAGACTTTGTCCTCGAGAAGCTTGTCTTGCACTGGTGATGTTATCGTTAAATTTTTCAAAATCCTTAACTATATTTCACACATGATCAAATTTAAAACCTTTTCTGAAGTTAGGATCTTACATGAACAACATTTTTGCTCGAACTAACTGCAAATTATTATAAAAGTAATATTATTCGGATTGATATAGTTTGAATTCGAGACTGCATAGATCTTTTGGTATGATACTCCCAAAACCCGTTTCTTACTTTGTTGTACGTGTCTTCCACACGAGACCAAAATCGATCTGAAGACTGGTACACACCCGTAACAGGGTCTTGAGAAATTTCTAAATAAACTTGAATAGGTGCGTCTTCATCAGCATTATATCCAGAAGTTTGGATACACATTTTGTTTTTTCACAAGTTGATGGTTGGAGAAGTGCAATGGTGAAATAAAATTAGAAGGTGCATTTTGAATTAGATCAATTGATGTTATTTACAACAAAACTTAGATATTTTATGAATTCAGATAAGGAATAAATTCTTAAGAATCTTATCAGTTTTATTCATTTTTCAATAAATTCATATAAGAATCTTATCAGTTTTACCCATTCTTCAATAAATTTAGATACGAAATCAGATAAAGAATAAATTCATAAAAGAATCTTATCAGTTTTACCTATTATTCAATTAGATAAGAATCTTATAAGCTTTATCCATTCTTTAATAAATTTAGATACAAAATTAGATAAAGAATAAATTCATATAAGAATCTTATTAGCTTTACCCATTCTTCAATAAATTCATATAAGAAATCAATAAGGAATAAATTCTTCACCTACTCCAATGAGTTCGGATATGAAAATCTAGACTATTAAACTAAACTGTTGGATGGATTTAGTCATCATCTCAACCATCAGATTAAACATTCAACCTACTACAGGAAAATACACCTGTTGCAACCAAATTTTTTAGCGACCAAAAAATTTGGTCGCTAAAGATAGCCTGTTGAGACCAAGATTTTAGTGGCAAAAAAATTTTGGTTGCCTTTGACATCACATTGCAACCATGTTTTTCTGCGACTAAATATTTGGTCGCAAAAAACATATTAGTTGCGACCAATTAATTTTTGGTCGCAAAAAGCTTGGCGTCAATGGGCAAAAAATGACGGGTGAACAAACATTCCCTTTTTTGGTCCAAGGAAGTAGACTGTCAGCCACCAATATTTTGGCCACAAAACATCTCATCATTTTAGCAACTAAATTGTGCAGTAATGTTGGTGGCAGAATGTGATACATTATCTTATGCTAATTATAGCGACCAAAACAATGGTTGCAAAAAACTTTTTAACTTGTTTGAGAATAATTATATATTCTTAAAAGGAGATATTTCACTTTTTTTCCTCCGAATTTTAGACATTTTCATAAAATACCCTTCGAAGTTCAATATATAATATTCTTTTCCCTTGAATTGTGAAAAAGTTTACGAATTTCTCACCTCAATTAAATTTTTTACCAAAAAAATTCATGTAACACTCGTTGGAAGTATGAGTTGGGGGTAATAAGTGTGAAATTATGAATGGTTGTTTGTGGGTAGCTTTCATTAACCTTATTAAATGTGAAGTTACAAAGCTACCCATAAGAGAGAGGTCAGCCCTAAATATTTACTCTTTTAACCTAATTATTAGGGTATCTTTGCAATTTCATACTTAATACTCTAAACTCATGCTTCCAACAAGTGTCATATGCATTATTGATCAAAAATTTAATTAAGGGGGAAATTCGTAAACTTTTTCACAATTCAAGCGAAAAAAATGTTCCAAATTGAAATTCAAATGACATTTTGTGATAAGGCCCAAAATTCGGAAGAAAATAGTAAAATTTATCCTTCCAGAACAGATAATGTTTATTTAAATAACTAAATAATTAAAGATAACCAATGAGGATTAAAAATCAATAGTTATAAAAGAAAAAATTATTTAAAAAAATGATGTTCTTGATTACATCCTCGTACAGTCGCAAAAATACACCCGTCGCAACCAAATTTTTTTGTGACCAAAAAATTTGGTCGCAAAAGAGAACCTATAGAGACCAAATTTTCAATCATAAAAATTTTTGGTTACGTTTAACATCACATTGCAACCATGTTTTTCTGCGACCAAATAATTGATCGCAAAAATGTACCTATTGCGACCAATTAATTTTTTGCCACAATAATTTCGACACCCAATGGATAAAAAGATACGTGTAAATAAGTATTCCACCACCTGTTCTTTTTTTTTTTTTTTTTTTTTTTTCTGTCGCTGAAAGTAGACAATCAACCACTAATATTTTGGTAGCAAAACTTTGAGTCTTTTTTGAGATCAAAATATTAAGGAATGTGTGTTAACTGATACTAATTATAGCAATCAAACCAATAGTCGCAAAAAACTCTTTTTGGTTGGTTTAAAATAGTTCTTTTTGAGACTAATTATAGCAACCAAACCTATTGACATTATCTCCAAGTACTTGAATCAAATTAAAAATTGTCAGAAGCAATTAAACTCTTTTTGCAAATATAGCAAGAAAACAAATATAATCTAATAAGGGTTAATTTCATTTTTAGCACTTGTGGAAAAAATTATATTAAAATCAGCACCTCTTTTTTTTCCCTTCATTTCTAGCACCGCCACGTCACCGCCCACTCTGATATGTGGGGCCCAACAGCATTAAATGTATGCCAAGTTCCATCTTTACCCTCATCTCACACAGACCCAGTATCTACAGTTCTTTAGAGAGAGAAACCGAAATCTAGAGAGAGAAATAGTTGCAACCGACCGGAACCACTCGGAAACTGTCCAAAACCACCACGAAAGCCCCCTAGATGCCGCTTCGGGAAATAGAAGGCTACCTACCGAGAAAAGGAAAAGAAAACCCGGCACCAGAGATCGAGAGATTGGTGGCCGCTGAAGGGTTGAGGGGAAATCGAAGTTAATGAATCAAAGAAGTCAAGTTAAAAATAATGATTTTTCGTTTTTATGTTTAAAAAGTTTGCATTTAACACCTTGTTTGCAAAGGGATAAAAAAAATAAAATAAGTAATGAATTTGGCTAACATTCCTTACTTCTACAGGCTCGGTCATTTTCATAATGACCAGGTGGTCATTATCGTTGTGACCCCTGCCCACGTTTTGAGAAAACAAGTCTGAACAACACACTTTGTGTGTAAAGGGCCAAAAAAAAAAATTAAATTAAATAAGTAATGAATTGACCTAAAATTTGGTCATTCCACCGGATAGGTAATTTTCATAATGACCACCTGGTCATTATCGTTGTGACCCCTGTAAATGTTGAATTTTTACATTTAACCTTGGTCACAACGATATTGACCAGGCGGTCATTATGAAAATTACCTATCCGGTGGCAATACCAACAGTCATTGGTTTGATCGACACGCCTTCAATTAATGCCAAATCCTCGTTTTGTGTGTAAAGTCATAAAATTTTTTTTTTAAACTTTTGATACTTCTACGGTCATTTTCATAATGACCACCTGGTCATTATCGTTGTGAGCCCTGTAAATGGTGAATTTTTGCATTTAACCTTGGTCACAACGATATTGACCAGGCGGTCATTATGAAAATGACCGTATTTGTACGAATACCAACAGTCATTGGATTGATCGACACGCCTTCAATTAATGTCAAATCCTCGTTTTGTGTGTAAAGGCATAAAAATAAATTTTTTAAACTTTTGATACTGCTACAGATTCGGTCATTTTCATAATGACCACCTGGTCATTATCGTTGTGACCCCTGTAAATGGTGAATTTTTGCATTTAATCTTGGTCACAACGATATTGACGGATAAGTCATTATGAAAATGACCAAATCTGTACAAATTCCAAAGTACCGTTGATTTGATCGACAATTAATGCCAACTCCTCGTTTTGTGTGTAAAGGCCTTTAAAAGAATAAAAAATTTATTTAAAGTACTTCTACAGTATCGGTCATTTTAATAATGACCATCTGGTCATTATCGTTGTGACCCATGTAAATGGTATTTTTTGCATTTAACCTTGGTCACAACGATATTGACCAGTCGGTCATTATGAAAATGACCGTATCCGTACGAATACCAACAGTCATTTATCTGTGTCCCAAATGCCAAATCCCAGATTTGCCCTCCTCTCCCACCCGCGTAAAACCTTACTCTCCCTCGAATGCCCTAAAACAAAATTCAAACCAGCTTCTACAGAGTTTTAGAGAGAGAAACCGGTTCTAGAGAGAGAAAGCGTTTCAACCAGCAGATACCGACCCATAACCGCTATATAACCGTCCTAAACCACCAACGAAATCCTTCTATAAACTGTTTGGACGTCTGTTAACGTCGTATAATCCTGAAAAAACTTCCCATGTCGACACCCACTAAAATGTCTGATAAAAACACTAGTCCCCAGAGCGACTCAGTCCGAGTTACGGCTAAGTCATCTAAAAGGTCATCGGCTGATGAAAGTCCTAAAAAACGGGTACCGGCGGTCGAGCGAATGGTGTCCGATGCAGGTTTGAAGAGAAATCAGGGGGAAATGGATGTAAAGTATTCAAAGAAGTTGACCAGTGCTGTAGAAGATAAGATATCGACATCTGAAGAGGTAAAATAGTGATGTTTTTTGGTTTTTATGTTTAAGACGTCTACAGTTTTAAAAATTAGTCAGAAAAAATTTTCAGTTTTTATTGCTTATATATTAAAAAGATTTCATTTTTGTATGTGTTATGGTTCAAACGTTTACAGGTTGACCAAATAATCAGAAAAATTGTTCTGCGAATCCTTACAGATAGCCTTTGTATCTGATATTGTACCATAAACAAACCGTTTGTATACACGATGTGTTATGGTTTATATAAATATTTGGGGGTTCGTCAATGTTTGTATGAAAAGTAACCATTTATAGGTGATATCGGTTGCTGGTTAGTACTAATCTTGTGATCAGTTTGTAAAACACAATATTGACATTTTGTGTATTGACTCTCTGGTCGTAATATTACTCAGTTCTAAGTTATTTCCGGACGGTCATTTTCATTATGACTTGTTGGTCACAATAATAATTACTCGGTTTTCATCATTATTATGGTCATTTTCATGATGACTTGGTCATTTTTTATGTTAAGTTGATGGTGATCATTTTGATAATTTAAATATTTATGTGATAATATGCCAGATATTTTGTATGATTACTTCACGGTTATAAAAATTAATAACTCTTTTATGTTACCATTAACGCAGACTCAATATGTTCGACTCGTACCGGACAGTGAAATTACGAGGGCGAAAATAAATACTTTCATTAATATAAAGGAGACATGGAATAACTTGAGACAATGGTTGTCTCCCCGACAGTACGAGGCCGTCCAATATCAGCCATGCATTCAACAGTTTATTCATTTAGATACTCTTGGTTGGGCTGGGCAGGTATTCCACAACATTGTGATGCGCCTGACGGATCACTCAGGAATGAGGGATGCTCTATTCTTTGAGCTTAATGAAGAATTGGGCAGATTCTCCATCAACGAGTTCTGTCTAATAACCGGCCTGAAATGTGTAGGGTCTACTCATCTCCCCGTGGTCGACAGTCGATTAATCTCAAGATATTTTTTGACGGTGAGAGGTGTGTCGAGAGAAAATTTGGAGCTGCAGATGTCGAATGCTAAATTTGACAACGACGACGACGCGGTCAAGCTTAGCCTTCTATACATAATGTGTTCCATCCCCCTATCAAATGCAAGCGCCGTGAAGATTGACCCAAAGTTTTTTTCTCTGGCTGATGATTTGGATGCTTTCAATAATTTTCCTTGGGGCGTGCTCTCATGGGAGGCAACCCGGGCTGCAATCTGCCATAGTGTATCCAACAGACTGTCTTCGAAGAGAAGACCGTTGAAAAAAATTGATAAAGTCCATTACAGTCTATATGGGTTTCCCCATGCCTTACTCGTTTGGGCATATGAGACCCTCACATCAATAGCATCCAAATTCACCACCAAGTACGAGCAGGCCATTCCGCGTATGATGTCGTGGACCACCGCGGAAAATGTCAAGTTTGATGATGTAGTGGCTGCTTTTACCCCGGATGGCGAATCCCAGGTAATTTTTTCTCACTAGCTTGTGTATATCAATTGGTGGTCATTAACATAATGACCGGGTGGTCATAACTGTTATGACCGGTTGAGGTCATCACCGTTGTGACCGGGTGATCAACACAGTTGTGACCGCAACTGGTAATCACGGTGTTGACCGGATGGTCATAACGATGTTGACCGGGTGGTCATAACTGTTATGACCGGTCGAGGTCATCACCGTTGTGACCGGGTGGTCAACACAGTTGTGACCGCAACTGGTCATCACGGTGTTGACCGGATGGTCATAACGATGTTGACCGTGTGCAGTCATTACTGTTGTGATCGCCTTGAAAGTTATGTCAGTTAGTTAAATTTAGTAAGTGACAATATTAGAAGATGATAATCATATATGTCAGCCATTAACAACTTTTGCCGTATGTGTGCAGCTTAAGGGTTTCGTCTTGAATCCTACTGAAGAGGAGTTGAAGAACCCATGGGTTGCGAGCCTCTTCTTGAAGAATCCAACTGCCATGCCCCAAGTACCCCCTCCCAAGTCTTCTGTCCCCCGGCCAAGCACAGATAGAAACTCCGAGTGGCAGGAGTTTCAAACTGAGATCCGATGTCAGGTGGCCTCACTGAATAAAAAATTAGAGGAGTTGAAAAGGGAGCAGAAGCAATCCAATAAACTATTACGGCGTGTTCTCAAAAAGTTGTCCTCCAACCTTTTTGAGAAGGGGGAAGGTAAGGCCGAACCGGCTCCGCCTGGCAGCGGCATACATAAGAATCCAACTGAGAGGGATGAATTGGACGCCATGAAGCCAACCTCCCCTGACATTTGTTCGGTGGCGGATATTGGTGTCCAGGCAGCCATGGAGTTCCTAACTGCCGAGTTTGCTTCCCCAAAGCAAGTTGATGGGGGCGAAAGGATTCCCGATGGGGAGGGGATGCGTGTCCCGGGTGATCAAACCAAAGATGAGAAGGTTGAGGAAGAAATAATCATCGAACAAGATAATGTAAAAGTTGCGGAGCCAGGCAACGATGAGAGTCGTCACGTGGTTGTTACCAATACCCTTTAATTTATAACATATTCATAATTGTTATCGTTTTGTTTAAACTCGTCTCACACATGTCATTTATAGATACAAAAGAAGAAGAGAGCTAGACTGTCAAGGCTAGGCCAACGCCCGGCCAAACCTATGACTGATGTCGGGTCTCCGTCGACCGCTCCGAATAAGCAACCTAATCCCCTCCCACCGGGTCTCGCAGATGAACCTCCCACAGAAACGCTAGCGGAATTTAGGGAGTGGCTAAACAAAGGATTGTTGAAGAGACCACCCGCAGGGTAATGTTTTTCTTACCAATAGTTGTCACTATTAATTTCGTTTTTTTTATTAATAGTGAACAACTTTTGTATTTTTTAGTAAACGGCCAGCCCGATATGGTGCCAAGTATGAGTCGTTCGACAAACCCCATGATCTCGGCTTCATGGCGGTGGATAATAAAACTTGGTACTATGAATTTGCAACCTCGCCCGTTTGGCTATGGGATGAGGTCAGTCCTCTATAGCATTCTTCTACAAGACATGATGAGTCATTATTGTATATCCAAACGTTTTATGTCATGTATGCAGCAAATGGACGTAGCTTTCTACTATTTGAGGAAGAAGATCAGGCAGTACCCAGCACTGGCACAACGGAAGGTGACAACGGTGGACACTTTTTTCAGTGCGAAAGTTCGTGGATTGTGGAGTGTGTACCAGAGTTCACCTGAAACATTCGACTGGGATTCCTGTGATTCTTTACTCAGGCTCATGCTTGGCGTTCGGATACAAAGTGGTTCGTCTTGGTTTGAAGTTAACACCTTGCTAATTCCCATACACTTTGCTGATTTGAAGCATTGGGCATTAGTTAAGCTCGAACTCACAAACTGGACAATTGAGGTGTATGACTCGATGCAGCACGAAGGCCCTCACAATGCAAAGGTCCGCGGTGGAATGGAAGCTTTATCAAATTTCATTCCATTGCTGGCAGATCGCCTAAGTCTCTTCGAGTTCAAACCAAGAGAACCACCTGGAACTTACCCAATACCGGTTACCATTATGAGAGATATCCCTCGTCAAGGCAATGGGTAAGTACCAGTAATAATAATGTTCATTCATAACCATGGTTAACTGCTCGTTTAAACAAATTTTAATTTCGTGCCACAGGGGTGACTGTGGGATATTTACTATCAAGAATGCTGAATGCTTGATCGAAGGGAGGGATATCCGGTATTGGGTAATCCAAGAACGCATGCAAATGTTCAGGGAGTAGATGGCTTGTTACCTGTGGGCCCATGCAAGGCGAAAGATTGAAGGCCTGTGTAAAAGCGACGACGAAGTCGATATGGACTTCTAATTATTTCATATTTTTTCCCTGTAATTATGCCTAACTGTATTTTTTTAATTTTTCCCCTGTAATTATGCCTAACTTCATTTTTTTAATTTTTCCCCTGTAATTATGCCTAACAAGACAATTTTATAAATTTTTCGAAAATTTCAAAGTCAATATGCAATTCTTAATCTGATAGGGTTTATAATTTATATGACTATATTATATTAATAATAGCAATGTTTCAAATTACGGGAAAATCCAATGTTTCACATTAGGGCCAGACGGTCATTACAGTGATGACCTGGTGGTCATCACAGTTATGACCTGATGGTCATCACTGTTATGACCACACGGTCATCACTGTTATGACCACACGGTCATCACAGTTATGACCACACGGTCATCACAGTTAGGACCGGACGGTCATAACTGTGATGACCGTGTGCCCATTATGTTAAGGGAATTTTTTGATCTAACGTTTCATGTGATGAAAGTTACCACGAATTAGTTACTATTCTAAAATAACATTTATTGTGGAAAATAATCAAAAAAATAAAATAAAAGTTAACAAAAAAAAACCAACCTAACATTTGTTTCACAATAGGGCCAGACGGTCATAACTGTGATGACCGGGTGGTCATCACTGTGATGACCGTGTGCCCATTATGTTAAGGGAATTTTTTGTTCTAGCGTTTCATGTGATGAAAGTTACCACGAATTAGTTACTCTTCTAAAATAACATTCATTGTGGAAAATAATCAAAAAAATAAAATAAAAGTTAACAAAAAAAAACCAACCTAACATTTGTTTCACAATAGGGCCAGACGGTCATAACTGTGATGACCGGGGGGTCATCACTGTGATGACCGTGTGCCCATTATGTTAAGGGAATTTTTTGATCTAACGTTTCATGTGATGAAAGTTACCACGAATTAGTTACTCTTCTAAAATAACATTCATTGTGGAAAATAATCAAAAAAATAAAATAAAAGTTAACAAAAAAAAACCAACCTAACATTTGTTTCACAATAGGGCCAGACGGTCATAACTGTGATGACCGGGTGGTCATCACTGTGATGACCGTGTGCCCATTATGTTAAGGGAATTTTTTGATCTAACGTTTCATGTAATGAAAGTTACCACGAATTGGTTACTCTTCTAAAATAACATTCATTGTGGAAAATAATCAAAAAAATAAAATAAAAGTTAACAAAAAAACATAATTATGAACTGGGATTGCTGATCGATTGCTTCGACCTTGTTGGACGTATTCTTAAGGGAACTGAATTAGCACAGGATTGTCGGTTGTGTCCATAACCATGACATCTACCACACCGAACAGACTCATGTTCTTCTCCTTGGGACAAAATCCTTCTAACCCGTGGCCTTCCGGGCCCACGCTTTGTTTTGGGAGGATTCACAATTTGCGACCTCACTTCTTCAGGAACATCCCAGCCATCTGCGCTGCCAATAGGATGGACTACAGACGAATAACAACCATAAAGATAATCTTTCGTGTAGTAATTCGAGCAATAATTGTATGGATCTATTCGTCGGTGGTTACAAACTGCCATTGCATGCGGGCAAGGGATCTGATCGACCTGAAATCGTCTGCACGTACATGTCCTTTCGCTCATATCGACAATCCATATTTGGCCAGCATTGTTGGTGACGGCGTACTCAAACTGATCAGCTGGCCGCGGCTGTAACAAAGGGAATTGTAAGCCATCGATTTCATTAAGTTTAAGAAAAAACTTGGAATATACCGTATTTTATGTTTGATGTGGTCGTTATCACATACCGTTACTGTTAGTCCTAATGAGAAATTTGTGCGAATCAAATTCTCTGCCGTTGGGGCCAGTTTCGATGTTATTTTCAGGGCCTCTTCACGTCTCTCGACAAACCATCTTTGTAGAAGTTCCCTCAACCATTCAACTAAGAATCCAACTGGCATTAACCTGGCTTTCCGATCCACATTGTTCAATGACTCTGCAATGTTGGTAGTCATGATTGCATACCTCCGTCCGTTGAACTATGCTCGCGACCACTTTGTAGGATCGGCCTGCAAAAGGTATCGGTGCATGTCGGGGTTACGACTACGGATGGATTCCATATGACGATGGTGCTCACTTAGAAGATACGACCTCGCTGCACCGTTAAAATAGGTCTTCAAAGGACCTTTGAAATCTTTGTATTTTGTCTTCAAGTTGGCAGCCAAGTGTTGAACGCATATCCCGAAGGCAGCATCTGGATACACGATGTTGGCTGCATATTCGATACCCTTATGCCTATCAACCACAATAGCAAGAGACTCTCGCGTGCCGATTGAATCCCTTAGCTTCTCGAAGAACCATAGCCATGATTCATTGCTTTCTGACGGAACGATACCAAATGCAAGTGGAAAGATGGAGCCATTTGCATCGTGACCGCATGCTGCAAGAAGCATTCCTCTAAACTTGGCCTTTAATGCTGATCCATCAACCACAATTACTGGACGACAATAAGGCCAACCGTTCTTCGAAGCAGCTAAGCACATGTAGAAGTATTGTAAACAATTCCCTGAGTCAGTCTCAATGTGAATGTCGGATGCAGGATTTTTCTTCTTAACCATTTCAGCCCACGCGGGCAAAACTGTAATTATTAAATAATCATTACCATGTCGTAAATATGATAGTTATAATGTCAGTCATGAACATATAACAAGATAAGGAAAAATACCATTGTATGACTCTGCATCATCGCCCCTCAAGCTTGTTAATGCAGCTTCCTTCCCTCGCCATGCTCTAAGATAATTGAAAGAAACTCCAAATTCGGCCTGCATGTCGCGCATTATTTCTCGAGGTCTATATGAGGTACTAGTCGGATCCAAGTATTTTGCCTTAACACACTCCCCAATCATCCAACTCTTGGCTTGACGATGATGACCTTGAATGATGTCGATTGAACAAGTATGGACATCGTCGTATCTCTTCACAACAAACATTTCACTACCTCTCATCCTGGTCGCACTCAATTGCCATGGACAGCCCTCGTTATCTATGCATATCACATGTAATAGAGTAGAGTTCGACCTCTTTACCTTGAATTGGTAGTGTTTACTCATGGCATCGTGATGAAGATGGTATTGCAGTAACTTTTTGTTCTCAAAAATACAATTTCTGCGCATTGTGACAGGTGTAAAATCATTCACAACTACTGGGTTGGATACACTGTCACCACACGGTACATTAGTTGTTTGAGATGTAGTATTATTGGCAATAGAATGGGCTCCAATGCTTGCTGCGACACTATCCTCGTTCGGATGACGAGCATCATCCGCAGCATTCAATTCACCGGCATTACAATCACCATGGGCCATGCATAAGTCATTGTTCAATACTTGATGTTGATTTTCAATTCCATATTCAGTGTGTGAATCCAGACCTATTGTGGGAGAAGGGATACGAGGAGGAGAAGGAAGGATGATCAGATTACTGTCATCTACATATTGCATGGCTTCATCACTCTGTACACCCTCCCTAGAACGTTGAACGTCTATGTGGTTGCTTCCCCCTACCTCCGGTGGCCTTGCTTCCGCTGCAGAATCATCCAATGCATCGATCGTAATTGGAAATTTACTAAGCACATGAACATCCTTCTTCTTCAATTGTACGTAGAATTTAACGTCAGCATCACACTGTATCCTGACAAGAGGCATTCCAGGTTCAACACCGTATCTCATGACTATAGTCTTTGCTGGGCCCCGAATTCCAATTGCACTTCTGACCAACTCAATAAGACCAACATATGTTGCGGTCTCGGGCACCAATATTCCCTTCATTTCGCCACCAACATATCTCAATGTACCGTCCCATTGACCATTATACTTGACGAAAACACACACCTCATCCATTCCTGAATGAAACAGCAACAAGTTATTCAATAAAGGTTTATTTGGACGATTACAAAGAAAGGAAAAATTATGACGGATACAGAGTTGACTTATTTCTATCACAAAACTGGTCACAATGATAATGACCGGATGGTCATTATGAAAATGACCAGCCTTTTATATAGAGAGGGTTGACATTTGTAGCCCAAAACTGGTCACAATGATAATGACCGGATGGTCAATATGAAAATGACCAGTTTTTTTATATAGAGAGAGTTGTCTTCTGTATCCCAAAACTGGTCCCAATGATAATGACCGGATGGTCACAATGATAATGACCGGATGGTCAATGTGAAAATTGACCAGTTTTTATTTATAGACAGATGACTTTCTATATCAAAACTACCAGGTGGTCAATATGAAAATGACCGGATGGTCAATATGAAAATGACCGTTATTTTTTACATAGAAAGTTGACTTCATATCTCGGAACTGATGGTCAATATGAAAATTACCATATGGTCAATATGAAAATGACCGGATGGTCAATATGAAAATGACCGTTATTTTTTACATAGAAAGTTGACTTCATATCTCGGAACTGATGGTCAATATGAAAATGACCATATGGTCAATATGAAAATGACCGGATGGTCAATATGAAAATGACCGTTTTTTTTATATAGAAAGTTGACTTTATATCTCAGAACTGCTAACAATGATAATGACCAGGTGGTCAATATGGTGATGACCGGATGGTCAATATGAAAATGACCGTTTTTTTTATATAGAAAGTTGACTTTATATCTCAGAATGGTCACAACGAAAATGACCAGATGGTCAATATGAAAATGACCAGTTCTTTTAATACTGGTCACAATGATAATGACCGGCTGGTTGGAAGCAAATATTAACAAATAAAACCAAATAACAACCACTATTACCTCAGATTGGCTGATTGGAAGTGGGAAGATCTCTACTCAAATGGAGTTGAAGTAGATCTCGCAGATTCGGTTCAACTGTGACGAGGATAGGGACGGACAGTTCGTACAGAGTGAACGACGATGTGGTTCGATTTGTTGGACTTAGAGTGAGTATCGATCAGTGGGTAATAGTGCAGAGAGGAGTCCTGAGGCTTCACTGAGAGAAAATCGAGGAAATGAGGGAAAAAAAAGTTCTAATTTTTGGGTACTGTGGAGTTATATATTGTCGGGATGGAGATGGAGGGAAGGGGGTGAGGGGGGCGGGAAAGTGGGAAAAAATTCAGATTAGGGTTTGGTTGAGGGCATATATGTCTTTATACATCAACCTAAAACGTGGGCGGTGACGTGGCGGTGCTAGAAATGAAGGGAAAAAAAAGTGGTGCTAATTTTAATATAATTTTTCCCACAAGTGCTAAAAATGAAATTAATCCATCTAATAAAGGATTAAAAATCAGTACTTTAAATAAATGAATCTAATTTCAATGTACCTGAACAATCAGTTGCATGCTCTACCGACTGATTACTAGAGGGAGAGTTGGTAGGTATCGAAGGAATAGTGAGTGGTAATGTTGTGGAATTGGAAGGTGTTGACTCATTAAGAGGTGGTAAAGGTGTGGAACTTGAAGGGGTGGAAAAGTTTGCAGACCGTGTAAGACGCGGCGTGACAGCAGGAGTTTTCGAAGTTGGTCGCTTTGATGAGCTGCTTGAAGACGGCTTTTTATTGCCCGACATGATTAATGATTATGCTTGTTAATTGAAAAGAAATTTAAGTTAAAATACAGAAGAAGAATAGATCATATTTATACCAATGGTGGCCGTTCAATTCAGGTGGTTTTCCTCCTCCTTTTTCGCGTATGATTAGAGAAAGTTTGAGAAAGAGAGAGAGAGGAAGAGGGGAATAAGTGAGATCATCCCACTAACTTTTTGGCGCGCACTCGTGGACGGCTGGTTTTGGCGGGTATGATGATTTTTTTTTTTTAATGTGCTAACTGATAAGTCGATCGTGGGCTTGGGGAGTTTTTACTATTATTATTATTATTATTATTATTTATTATTTTAGTGAAATTATTTATTTCCTTTTTAGTTATGAGGTTTGAGTAGGATCTATCATCTGGTACCTTGAGACGATTTTTTTTTTTTTGAAATTTGATTGAATTTTTTAAAAAATTTAAAAGAGAAGAAAAGTAAAAAGAAAACGAAGAGTCTATGACAAAAACTCTCTTAAGAAAAAAAAAAAAAGTAATACCAGTAAATAACATTGATCGATATCTAAGGATTGAAAAATCGACATTTTCACCAATATTTCTACGGAAATTTCCTCATTTTGGAAGTATCTATATGGAGACAGATGTGTAGTATCTTTTCTACAAAATATTCATGAAATTTAAATATTGATTTTTTACTATTAATATATATAGTAAAAAATGTTAATATAATGTTAATATACTTCGAAAGCTCATTTAATGTTAATATATATTTTAATATGTATGAAATAATAAATGTAATATACCTATATTTTATATGTATATGGTATGGATTGTTTTCTAGAGAAATATAAAATAATCTAAATGATAAAATCAATGACGGAAAAAAAAATGCCAATGGATAAGATATCTATTTTTATCCAAAGGAAAAGTTAAGTTAAATTATAAGCAGTTAAAACACAACTAATTACATAGCTAACTAAATAGCTTAGAGCAAAAAATGAGACGAAAAAAAAATCCATATTAATCATATATATCATTCTCCGTCATACTTAGAAAAATAAAAATTGATTAGTACAAATTTATATGAGAATCAATTAGGGGAAAAAAAAAAAAGCAAATCCAAATTTAAGAATTATCTTGAAATAAAAACTTCTCGATTGCTTCTCCTCAGTTGATATAGATATCATAAGAGTAGTATGATAATTGTTAGTTCATTACAATAACATATGGAGATACTTATTAAAATACTTTTCTAAATTATTAAGATGACAAAATTCTAATTAGTAGTTAAATGAGCGATATAATTAGAAATATAAGTGCATAAGGATCCATCTATTTATCGAAGTATAGAAGTGAAATATAATTCTCAAAGAAAAACAACCATTAAAGAAATAAAAAATTAACAAATATGAATAAAATGACTTTAGCTGACTAGATCTATATATCATGAAATTATATTTAGTGAATATGTTTTATTTTTGCCTAATGATGAGGTCAATTTGACAATGACTTAAATCTTTTTGTGCATTTACTTTAATTTTGTCTGTTGTGATTTTTTTTTTTTTTTGTTAATTTTATTTGAGTACATACGAGTATTAATTGGAAAATCGAATCAGTCAATATAGGTTTTTTTTTTTTTTTTTTTTTAATAGTGATCTCCAATAAAAAGGAAAGTAAGTTTTTTTCTTTTTTTCAATTTTCGACTAACTATTTGTTTTATGACCAGGAAATATATACATATATATATATATATATAAATATATATAAATATCTATCTGTATGAGAGACATCATATTTTCAGATTTTATCATTATATAATTTTTACATTTTTTCTTTTCGTTTACTTTATACTGTACTTGTTTATCAGTTTACGAATACATCCATGGGTTATCGCGCACTTGTTTTAAAAATGTTCAAATACAATTTGAAAATCCAAATCCTATGAAAACTAATATACATATATATATACACACACACATACGCTTCCGAAAATATATATAAAAAAATTGAAATGAAAAAATATATATAGATAGATTTTTTTAAAGTGTATATATATATATATATATCAAATTGGGCATTGTATTGGAAGAAAACAAAACACCTTTTTTTTTTTTTTTTTAAATTTTAGGATGAGATACTTTGATTTTGAGTCCTTTCTGTGCGTATGCATGGATTTAAACCTTTATTTTTTATTTTATATCTTTTGAAATTTAAGGGTAAAGAACGTGGGATAAAAAGAAAAGCAGTTAAAAAAGAGAGTGTGTGTTTTTATTTATGGGCGGGAAGAAGTATAAAATATATGATTTAATAAAAGGGATTTTTTTGTAATACTAATAAGTGTGTTTAAAGTACTTAATAAAATTTTAAATTTAATTGATGGGTAATTTAAATAGGTGTGTGGGAAAAATATACAAGGAGGTGTGAATAGATCCTCCTAACAAGAAAATGTCGTCATTTTTTTATAAACAAGTCGTAAGGAATGATAACAAACCCCATTGAAGTAGAAAAGTTTTATTTTTAAATTATGAAACTTAAAAAATGAAAAAAAAAAATAATGAAATCTGCTTATAAAAAAACTTTTGAAAAGTTGTTATCAAATTCTTAAAGGGAAACAAACTTTTTTTTTTTTTTGGGTAGAATGCCTAAAATTAATCAAGAAATAATTGCAAAGAAAGTCCATTTTTAGAGTTCCGTTTTAAAATATGTCTATTTTTTAACAATATTATATACATATCCATTTTTTAAGAAATAATATGCCTGCAATATCTATTTTAAAACGGAAAAAAAAAATCATAAAAAGCGCTCTGAATGAAAGGAAAAATAGAATCTTGAGAAAAATGTTGAAGGGTAAATTTGAAACAAACAAAAAGTAAAATTCAAAAATTGTTCAATTTTTGCAAATAGGTTGAAAACCGTTATATTTTGAAAGTAAAATTGACCATTTTCTATAAATACTTCAAGCGCTATTCCTAATAACGTATCAATTTGTTCATAGTAGAGGGGGAAAAAAAACTCCAATCTTTATTTATTATAAATTTGAAGGGCACTAAGGAGGATATCCTGAATATGAAAATTTCATGACTTCCATTATCAGATATCAAAGTCTGACGAGTATCAAGATTATATATAAGAGCATGTGGCAAATATTCTTTTATCATAGTTTGGTGATGGCTGGGTAAACCCCGGATGGGATACTGAGAGAAACTAATATAAAGAACAAGTCTCCATGCCATACCTAGGGAAGGGGATTCCTACCTGTGAGGGTGTAAAAACCTGGAAATGATGGGATCACCCCCAGATCCTTTTTATTCACAAAAAAAAAAAAAAATCTTCTTTTTATTCACCAAATGATTATTTAGGTCAAAGTTATAGAAGTTGTCAGTGATCATTGAATACCTTTCAAATAAATACATTTAGGCTCCGTTTGGTGCTCAAGTTTAAACTTAAGGTTTAAACTCAAATTTTTGTCTTTTTCTTAAAAAGTTTTTTGTTTTTTCTGAAAAATATTTTTGTCTTTTCTAAAAAGTCAACAAAAATTACTATTCAAACTTAAAAATTTGAACTCAACTCAAACTCAACTCAAACACCAAACACCCCCTTACTTCGTTGTTATGGATTTCAAAGTTTTTTTGAAAATGCCTTTTAAAATTATGTTATAATAAGATACATAAATACTACGAGTGTGTTTGGTTTTAAGGTTCGAACCTAAAGTTTTCATATCAGTTTTTGTCTTTTTCTGAAAAATAAACAAAAATTATTACTAGCTTTTGAAAAGTCAACCAACTTCAACCCAAAAATTTCATTTCAAACATGTATACCAAATACAAACTTATTCAAAAGTGTTCCCAAAGTGTTAATATGATAGAATTCTAACTAGTAAATAAATGAGCAATGTTACTAAAAATAATAAGGGCCTTTTTAGAGGTTGGGTTTGAAATGTGTGTTTTGATAAAAAACTTTTGAAAAAAGTTATGTGATGTAGAAAATCGTACAAAAATTTAAAATGTGTTTAAAAAAAAAATATGCAAAGTGGATCTTATCTTGTTTGTTTCATCGTTACGAGCATTTTGACATAAAAATCTTCTCCTTTTGACACGAAATGAGAAAGTTATGGACTTTTAAAGTTTCAGTTTTTTGAAAATGGAAGCGAGAGAGAGAGTTTGATGTAGAATTGAAAATACAAAATCAAGACGGTAAAAATACCATCCGGAGATATTGTTCCAAACGAGCACTAAATACATACATGTCAACCTAATCATGGAAGTATATATAGTATGGGAAAGAAAATGTAATTGTCAAAGAAAAACAACCATGAAATAAGAAATGCTAAAAATATCAATTCTAATCCAAACTTTTAAATACCAACTTATGTAGTGTATGAGTTATTGTTATTTTATTGCTAAGTATTTAAAGCATTGTCATATTAATTGATTGTATATATCAATGAAAATATGATATATGAGCTGGTACTAAAAAAGTTGTAAATATTGTTGGGTCTCTAGCACTATTCATTAAATAACTAAAAAATTAACAAACATTAATTAAATGTCTTTAGCTAACAAATATCGAATCTCTTCTAACGGTTCGGATTAGATCTTCAACGTTGGATATCATCTCACTGTAATTTTTGGGGATTTTTTCTTTTATTTTGTTGTATGTTTTTTGATGTTTGCTGGCTTTTATGATTTTAATGAATATAAGAATTTTAACGGGGCAAATAAAGGACGAAGTTGTAAAATATGTTTTCATATTTGAAAAAAACTATAGAAAATCATTAAATTTTTCAAAGTTATAGACAAAAAAGAAACTCTAACCTCCCTCCACCGTTGTTTCTAAATAATCATATTTAAAACTTGAAGTGATTTGAATTATGATTACAAATCTTCAAACTCAAACTTTCTAGATGCAATTTTTAATATCACATTCATTTTAATAGAGTTGATAACTTGAAAAGTTATCATGTCGCTTCCAAAAAAATGTTCTACATTATTCTTATTAGTATTAGATCGGTTAACGAATAGAATATAATGAATTCGATATAGATGCATGTGTATTAACTTTATCAACTTTTTCTTTTTCATAATTTTGCAGAAAAATCCTTTAAGTTTTGCTTATTATATAGTTATCTCTAATATAAATGCTTTAATATTTAAAAAAGTATGTATGCTCTAACATAGAAAATAGAATATTTAGAAGCACCTTTTTTTTTTTTGAATAAATATATTTAGAAGCATCTTGATTTATAGTTGAAAGTATCAAATTTTTTTTATATTTTAAAATTAAAAAGACTTAAATATTAGTGAACAAATATAATAATTTAAAAAAAAATATTTGAGTAAAGAAAAGCAGTGAAGTTGGCGCTTATTTTTGCCTCCAAAAGGAGCAAATATTTGAAAAAAAAAGTGCGCCCTTGAGGGGGGGGGAAAAAAAAAAAAGCCTCTGTCAAAAGAAAACTGCCGTTGGTTTGAACTAGGAAGAGAAGTCCTCAAACCCATATCTCCTGTTCTTCGTTCCCTTCTCGCCCTCTCTGTTACTTTTTTTTTTTAATTTTTTTGCTCCTTTTCTTTTCTGTTCTTAAATTTCTTTGATTTTATTTTTGTTTTTTGAGTTTCTGCAATGGTTGAAACGCTACTGTGATTCTGAAAATGGTGGAAACTATGAACGAGTATGTTACTCTTTAGTGTGTTTTTCGTGTTCTGATACTGCATATTGGTCTTTCCTTTGGTGTTTTCCGTTCTTATTTTCTTCAAGTTACCTTGTTTATTATCTTTAAGGAATTATAATCCTGTTGAGAGAAGGGGCAAGGGTGGGAAAGAACGTAATTCCCAGGGTTCTCAAAAGAACTCGAAATCTCTCCAAACAAACAACGCTGGCTCGGGTGATGCTGCTAGTCTGAGAAATTCTGGTCAGCTTCCTTCCGGTTTTTTAGCATTTTTTTTCCTATTTCAAAAGTTCTTGCTACTGTAATCGTAGAACTCGAATCGCCTCCATCGTTATGCGGAAGATGCAGCACCAAAGGCTCAAACAGCAGGCCACGATGCAACACTCGTTCTACCACCACCCCGCTGTCGTAGCTGCTCCTCAGGTTTCTTTTTTATTTTTTCCGATTTTTCTGATTTTTTATTTTTTATTTTTTATTTTTTATTTTTTATTTAGTTTTGAAAGTTACTTCTTTTGTTTTGTTTTGTTCTGTTCTTGTTCTTGTTCTTGTTTTTATGTTTGTGTTTGTGTTTGTTTTTGCTTTCAAGAAGAGAGCATTTAGAGCTCTCCATGTTTCAGAGCTGTTGGACGGAAGCGAGTAGAGTGAGGGTCGTCAACAGAGGAGGATGCCGTCCGAGTGAGAGAGCGGAGAAAGGAAAGGTAAGCCGAGGATTTCTACTCCTCTCTCTTTCTCTGGTCTCTGCCTCTCTTAACCTGTTTAGAATTATCCATGTTTCCTCTGCGCTCGCCGTCTCCGGCCTAAGTGTTTCATGTAGGCTTTCCGTTTTCAACCCCAATTTTCAAATTCTTTTTTCTTTGTTATATTGATTAATCTCTTTGACATTTGTGTTTGGAAACTGGAATTGAATAAATTCGTTGTTAATCCTAATCCCCAAATAATAAAACTATTAACAAAGTCTGATTGTGAAATTCTCCTGTTGATGAATTGAAAAATTGTTCAGGTGGTAATGGTTTTGTGTTCAAATTAAGAGCCACTATCATCCTGATTTATCTTATAATATCGGATCTCTCTGTACATTTGTACTTAGTTTGCTAAGCTGTTGGATCTCTCTGTGTTTTAATCAATGGAAGAGACTTTAGTCACCATAGTTTGGCATTGGATGGTAGAATTTTTATTTTCCCTTTTTTTCTGGAAAATATTACTTTGTGGGATGGTTTGATTTTTCTTTTTGTTTGCTTCAAAAGGTGACTTCGTGGGTTTGGATTCTCGTTTATGTTTCCTTTTGTTAACTGTAGTCAGGACAACAAGTGCACTTGGAAAACAAATTGAAAAAGGAAAGGGATAGACCTCTATGGGATGGCTTCTTATTTAAAGAAAACAGAGGTTGTATTCTAATTTTGATTTAACATGCGCCAATAATAATCTTTGTATTCTTATTTTGATTCATTGCTCTGGAGCCTCTTCCTCTACCAATACTGGTTTTGGACCTGTACATTGACAGAAAAGACCTTGGAGTAACAAAATTTCATAGAGAACGATGAAGAGTGGGTTTTTATTTTTTTTGGTTTTGATGAAGTGTGGGTTATTAGGGCTCTTGCCTATTCTGGCACCAGGAAGAGTAGGTGGAACTAAAATAGCCGGATTCTCTTGCCTATCATTGACACTTTTTGATCGTCGAGCTCCACTTCTCATGTCCATCATCTTATTTTAAAAAAAAATAGAAGTTATTATTTTTCTTTTACATATATTCTCAATTTTTTGCCTTCTGGTTTTTTATTTGTTGATTTTGTTGTGATTTCTAGTGTTTTTTGTTTTCTTTGCACTGTCATATAATGCTTCTTGGTCTTTTTTTTTTTTTGCATGGAAAATAGAGTTTCAGGAAATCGTCTGTGTGGGAAAGCATGGTAAGGAGAGATTTTTTGCCTTGTGCTAGTATCGATTTATCTTCTTTTATCCCTTATGTTTTTTTGAGCTTTATAATTGGTTGCCTATAATATAAAGGAAATGTGAATTGTGAATGGGTCATTGTAATTTGGTTAGCAAACTACATCAAGGTTGGTAATTGAACAAACTAAAGCTTAATTTCTTGTGTTTGCATTGTAATTGAGACAATTGGTATAAATGCATATGATTCTTTTTTTTTTTTTTATGGGTTCTATCAATATATGCATAATGTCATCGCCTCTAGTAAATCCTTGATTCTTGCCCAATTGTAGGGTTCTATTTTGCACTGATATTGTGCACTCACACCCAAAACATTAAACAAGAAGTTCTCCAAGCTGATGCTTATAACCCATTATTGGACTACTTGGTTAAATGGTTAATTCACATTGCAAAAGTGGAAAACTATTTTAGTGCTATCAACATCTACCGCTTGCTATGAGTTATTTCATTAATGTTGCTATTCATGCGTATGGCATATAAACGGGTAAGGATATGTCAGCATTTACACTTGAGAGATTGGCATATGCTATCTATAAGTTACCCTTTGCCTATAGATTATGTTACTTTTGTTAATTAATAAGATCTTTGCAAAACTGTTAGTGATTCTTTTTCTTTTAAGTAAAGTTAGTGATAATAATCTAACAGAAATGTTATGTTACTCTTACAGATTTTCTCAAATTCTATGGATGATGATTGGACTGAAATTGATGGGCATGCATCTGATTCAGAAACTTCCAACGATGGTTTTACTTGGGTGAAAGAATTGGAAAAGTAAAAAATCAGGCCAAATGAGCTTATGCATACAAGTTGGTGATGATTAAATTTAAGCTATTTTAGATGTTTCTGTGAGATACTTTACAAATAGAGTATACATGAAATTTGTATATTAGTTTAGTTCACTATAAAATTACCGATAGTATGTACATCAAATAATGTAATTTGTTCTACTTAAGTTTTGTTTGTTTGTTTGTTGTTGTTGTTTTTTTTTTTTTTACAATTATTTTCAATGAAAAGTTATTACACAATTAGCAACCAAATATTTAGTCACTAAAGGTTCTAATAGGTTTAGAATGAAACGAGTTTTTACCACCGTTAATTTTTGGTTGCAAAATAAAAAATAAATTAAAAAAAACTTTGGGCGACCAAATTTTGGTTGCAAAGAGTTCTATTATTATGAGTCGTGTTCCTTGGCACGACTTAAATGGCGACCAAATTAAAGTCCTTTTGCGACCACAAGTTGGTAGCTAAAATATCAACTTTTTTTGCAATCAAATTTTGGTTGCAAAAAGTTCTATTACTATGAGTCG
The DNA here is from genome assembly GCA_038430175.1 of Ficus hirta. Classification (NCBI taxonomy): domain Eukaryota; kingdom Viridiplantae; phylum Streptophyta; class Magnoliopsida; order Rosales; family Moraceae; genus Ficus; species Ficus hirta. Next base: position 15,512,728 of record CM076585.1, on the reverse strand, counting down.
TGTTCCTTGGCACGATTTAAATGGCGACCAAATTAAAGTTCTTTTGCAACCACAAGTTGGTAGCTAAAATGTCAACTTTTTTGCAACCAAATATTTTGGTCGTGCAACATCTAGTGGCAACCAACTATTTGGTAGTAAAACATGTCACATTTGATCGCAAAAAGAATCGTTTGGTTGCCTATGATAACAAAATCACAAACATTTGGCGACTAAATAGTTGACTTTCGGTGACTAAAGTTTTGGTTGCAAAAAGACGCGTTTTTTGGCGACCAACATTTGGTTGCAAATAAAACTTTCTGCAACCAAGCTATTGCGACCAAAATTTTAGTCGCAAAAAAACTTTCTGTGACCAAAGTAAACAAATTCGCCACCAATTTTTTGGTCGCAAAACACCATTTTTCCAGCTTATCAGACTTTTTTTTTCCCTATAAATAACATATACCATTATTGTTATAAAATTTATCTTCTCCTTTCCTTCCTCGAAATTAGGCATCCGACAAAAGTAGCCAATTTTTTTCAAACTTTGAAAATGAATTCCAATTTTGGAGGTTCATCTTATTTATCATATTCAACTTCATCTTCAAATGACGATGACGATGTATCAATGATGGATACTCTTATTGCAGAAGAATAAGTGATATACAGTGTGATCACTAATAACAACATGATCATCGACTACTATCTCAATCAACAAATTATAACCAAGTGACACATGGTGGCTCAATTCCAAGTCTTGTAGTTATCCATCCCGATCGAGAAACCGCAAATCGTAATCTATTCAACGATTATTGTTCTGAGAACCCATACTACAATGATGTCATGTTTCACTGACGATATTGAATGTTTCAAAGTTTGTTCCTTTGTATTGTTGATGCAGTCAAAGGTCATGACAACTACTTCCAACAATGAAGTGATGAGCTTGGTAGACTTGGATATCGACTTTACAGTAAGTAACAGCCGTGTTTCGGATGTTGGCAAATGGTCTACGGTAGATGCTACCGATGAGTACATTAAAATAGGCGAGTCAACGGCGATTGAAAGCATTAAGAGATTTTGTCATGCTATTGTGGAGATATTTGCTAATGATGTTGCCAGGCTGCTCCATGTTGGTCAACAGTGTGGTTTTACAGGAATGTTGGGCAGTCTATGAATTGTGTGCATTGGAAGTGAAAAAATTGTCCAACGGCATGGGCCGGACAATATGCAGGTCGTAATAGATCACCAACTATTATTCTCCAATCTGTAGCGGATTATGATCTTTGGATATGGCATGCACATTTTGGTATGCCAGGCACCAACAATGATATCAATATGTTGGAGTCATCTCATCTTTTTTCCAATCTCGCTCAAGGTATTGCTCCTCCCGCTTGTTATGTTACTCAAGGAAAAGAATATGACATGGGTTTTTATTTAGCTGATAGTATATACCCAAAATGGCCACTATTGTGCAAACTATTCATGAACCGCGGGGTCGGAAGAGAAAAAGCATTTTGTCATGAAACAGGAAGCGTGTAGAAAAGACGTAGAACATGCCTTGGGAGTTGACATATAATGAGATAATTACAGCATGCCTTATTATGCATAACATGATCATCGAGGATGAACGTGATCTCGATACAGCAATTGAAGATGCGATGGAAGCGCCAGCTCCAGAAGTTGAAATGGTGGGAAGATGAAGATAGCCGATTTCAACAATTCCTTGCTCGGTATATACAATCAAGGATAAAGATGCTCACATTGCGCTTCATAATGCATTAATTGACCATTTTTGGTAGGAGTTTTCTTATTCATAGGGTTAAAAGAATATCAATATCTTTTCTTTTTTCACTTTTGTTTTTATGTTTAGTTATTAAATGGAATGTTTGGTTCACAACTTTTTGTCAAATATAATTTTTTTTAATTAATATATAAAAAATAAATGGGTTACTTTAGTTACGAAAATGTAATTTATTAATTTATTATTTTCTACGAGATTGTTAAATAATCAAATATATTTTATTGGATCAATATGTGACAAAATACTATATGTGGACAAAATTCGTAAAGCAGATAAATAGTATGGAATTAGTAAAAAGGAATATAAAAAGAGAGATAAAAAGAATATACATGGAATATTCTTTTTGGTGTTAGAAATGGTGTAATAGGTTGGTGATGGATTTACTGTTTGATGTAAAAGTTATATCATTTTAATATAAAAGTTACATCATTTTGATGTTTTTGGGTTGGAGATGCTCTTATAATAAATAATTTTTTACTATTATTGTTTCATAATTTTTGTTGTAGTTGTGTAAACTAGTATACTTGCGAGCAAGACTTCATATTGTTTTTTTTTTTTTTTAATTGAGATTATCATTATAAGTATACAATTCTAACTAAATAACTACTTAGGATCAAGTGTTTTTTTTTTTTTTTTTTTTGCCCCCTTCTATAACATATATCAACTAAATCAAATTATTAAGACATATGTTGGACTTTTGTTGTTATTCAAAACCGAAAACCACAATAAAAGACTTTTAGGTCAATTTGTTTTAGAAGTATTTACACAAAATGTTCATTTTTCACCGTCCTTTTTAAAATATATATACTTTTAAATTTATTTGCAAAATTGAACAAAATTTGAATTTCATTTATTATTTGTTTCAGGTTTAACCTTATTTTTTAAAGAATGAAAATCTCATTTAATTAAGGAATAACAATTTCAAAAACTTTATTATCAATGTAATTTAAATATCAATTTCAAATTGATTACTTATTTTAGGCTCTTTTTATAGAAGGAAGTTTTTTTCCTTAAATTATATGATACTATCATACGTTAGTATTTTAAAAGACATTCAGATTTGTTTTCTATTTTTTCAGTTATATTTAAAAAGTAAACTTCCTTTTTTTTATTTTTTATTTTTAGCTTTTCCTTTTTTAGTTTTGTCCCTCATTAGTTTTTATTTTGGATTTGTTGTATATGTTTATTATGTTTGATATTGTAGTTATTACGATAATGACTTTGTCACTTTAATGATTATATTTTATTATACGATATTTATACTACAAGGACTTTATTATTACATTACATACTCTTCGTCTATATGGTAATGACTATATTACTTTATAGAATAATTTCAAATATCATATTCTAGGTTATATCACTTTTCGGATCACTTCCTTATTGACCGTGTCATTGAGCAGAAAAATATAAATTCATAAAATATAGTTTCATAACATATTGACCTCATCTATATGATATTGATAGTAAATATGAAAAATCAACAACGAACAACAAAAGATATACATAAAAAAAAAAAAATTTAAATTGTAATTCATATATGAATTTGGGTTTAAATAGGCAAATATAAAAGGGAAATGTCTTTAAGGTATATTTTAGGACAAAATATACCTTTTTTGGTTTCCTAAAATAGATTTGAGGGTAATGTTATCAGCACACCATGATTATATTTATTTATTTTGTTCAATTTTACAAAGAAGTTTGTTTTTAGACATTTTTTAAAAGCATAGTGCTAATTTTGCTATATATACTTTCCCTTCTCTTCCTCTCTAATGCGTGAGTGCTAGAGTTTCTTATTCATTTTTCTCTCTTTGGGCCAGATTCAGATGGCGGCCTTTGGTTTATATTTGATTTCCTAGTCCTAGAGATGAAGTTGATAATCATATGATGAGGTTCTTGGAGTAGGCGAGCCCGTGGCAGGAGGATGGGCATTGTGGGAAAGAGCAAGGAAAGAATGAAATAGTTGGTGATAGTGCATGGTCATCATGGGTCAGGGAGGTCCTGCAGCAGCTTAGCTTCAGCAATCCAGTTTCTCCCGATGATATGGTTCATTCTATCGGTAAAAACTCTTTCTGTGTGATTGGTTTTTTTTTTTTTTTTGTTTAAGTTTGTGTGTAATAATGACGATGTCTTCATCATCTTTTCTTTGGGTGTGTTATTTCTTTTTGTTATTTATAATAATGGAGGTGATTTCTCTACCTTCTGAGTTGGTTATTTATCCGTCAGATATGTGTCTTAATGGTGTTTTAGTCTCGCTAGAGTTACTTCTATACAGAATTAGTAGTGGTCTTAGTGCTACTGAGTCTTTACCCTCGATTGATCAGGAAAATCCATTGATTGTTGGAGTTTTATTAAAAAGAGTCTTACATGTACTCGATTTCAGTATGCTAAGGTATATTCATGTTATCGGGCCTCAAGCATACATCTTTCCATTTGAGCGTCATCAGATTTTACTAGTGGATCTATTCTTGTTGAAGGATTAGTACAAGGTTTCTTATGTTTGATATTTTTATATCTTCGTAGTGAGTTTAATAAAGTTTTCACTTAAAAAAAGAAAAACAAAAAAGATTGGCTATATATGTAAATAGTCCTTTGATCTATCGTAACATATGAGATTACCATATCAATATACGTAGACCTTAACAGATTGAAGAATTATTTGTCCGGTGAAAATAACAGGTATAAATTAGAGAGTTTTATGACATTTTCCTATAACCAATTATCCTGAACAATATTATACAATTTATATATTTCAAAATTACGCAATTGAGATATAAATATTTTGAAAACAATCAAATTTTGATTTTAAAATGATTATTAATTATATCTCAATAGAGTGAGAGATGTGGGCCGAATTGGCTTCTGATCAAAACAGGAAAGTTTTGGAACGTTTAAAACTGTATTTTTTTGTGAAGAAATTTTTTCCAAATTTTCGACAGGTTTTTAAGATATGAATTTTTACACAAAATTTCAGTTAATTGATAACCCTTAAAGTTTCAAACCAATCTCGACTGATGGACCCAACGGCACCCTACTGATAGCAACCCCAGACAAGCCGATTGCAAAATGATAATTTTATACACACGTAGTAAAGTAATGTCTAATAACAATGGGAAAAAATATATATAATGTAAGTAATAAACTAAATCCATTGTTACTCAAAAAAAAATAGAAAAAAAAAAACTAAATCCATAAAACACAACTGAGCTTCAGTTACGATTCTAAGTTATCCCCAGAGTTAAAATAGGACTCAAAAACTCGATGCGTAACCCAACAGATTTATTGGACCTCGCTAGAGAGAGAGAGAGAGAGAGAGAGAGAGAGAGATATATATATATATATATATATATATTAAGAAAGACGCCTTGTGATAGAACTATTATTGAGCGAATTGGGCCCAGGCCCCAATCTTAATTATCCATAGGCTTATCATTAATTGAGAAATAAATTATTACGAAAGAAAAAAAAAAAAAGAGAACGTTAATTAATTTAAAATGAGCAAAATTAAAGGAATACTAAATAAAAAAATTCCTCAATAAGCAAGTTTAATGATCCTTGTGTTAAAGGACAAATGGTTTAAAGAAGAACATCAACTCATACTCAACTCGATTCATTTATGACAACTATAGATAGAGAAACTCGAACATGATCGAGGTAGGTTCAAACCTCACAAATGATATGAAGCTGATCTCCACTCAGGTAAGATCATCAGGACAAATTACTATAGTTTATGGATTCGACGACGGTTAAAAACCGTTGTGGTAAGTTTTCCATGACGGTTTTCTAACCGTCGTCGAATCAAGGGTCATGGAATCTTTTTAGATTCCACGACAGTTTTTTACTCATTATATAATGGGCAAAAATAAGATCAAAAAATGTATATTTAGCAACATACTACGACGGTTTTTTTGATAAACAAATTTCAATACATCAATTTCACAAATTTCAATACATCAAATTTCAATTGAAAAAAACCGTCGTGGTATGTTCATCTACCATGACGGTTTTTAACGTAAACCGTCGTGGTTGTGGCATACCACGACGGTTTTTCAAGAAAACCTTCATGGTAGGTCTATTTTTAGAATTTTTTTTTTTTGACTTATGTAAAGCTACTGAGGTACACAAATATTTACAACAAAAAATCTTATACCTCTAAGTCGTTATGCTCAACAATAACTTCTAATTTCAAATATATGTTATACCAAAAAGATGTTGAACTTTCTAATATGAACGTTTTTATACATTTTATAAATCTGAAAACATAGTAGATATAAATTTAAAAATATGTATGTAAATTCCTTTTTATCACGCATTCAATGTCAACAATTTTCTTTTAATTGAGCAACATGCTATAAAAACACTCTACTCATATATTAGACTTCAAAATGCAATAAAAACTAAATATGTTTCGGAAATATAATTAAAAAATCGAAGAGCATATGAAAAGTAATAAATTGAGAGCAAAACTTGTGAAAGACAAATATGATACTACTAAAACCTAGGAAATCAATTTGTACACCGCCAAGAAAAAGAAGGAGACTCAAAAAGATGTAAAAAAGTCAAAGAGAAAAGCTAGGGAAAAAAATATATATATTTTTCCCCTTTGAAGCCATACCGCGACGGTTTTTCAAGAAAACCGTCATGGTAGGTCCATTTTTAGGAAAAGTTTTTTTGTTAAAAAACACCCAACCATGACGGTTTTATTGAAAAACCGTCGTAGTATGTCAGAAACCACGATGGTTTTTTTCAAAAACCATCGTGGTAGGTTAAAAATTTACAAAAAAATTTCAAAAAATGTAAATATAATCCCTTTAGCGGTCAAACCTGTGTGTTGTGCAATCATTCACTCCTGCTATAAGTTTCATTCAAACAGAGTTGCATGTATAAATAATTTCCATAGATTTCAAATATAATATGCATAATTAAAAAACCATATCTAAATTTTTACAATGTAAAAAACTAAAATCAAGTTGCACAATTTTATTTTCTTCTTTTTTTTGGGCTTCTCAACACGTGTCCACTCGACGTCCAAACGAAGTAAGTGTGAAACATCATTGTCAAAATCATCAATCTCCTCCACCGGTGGTAAACCCTTTGTAAATGATGGAATGTCGGTGCAATCTTCCATATCTTCTTGGTCATCCCGGATTATTCTTGGCTTCATTGGCATAACTAAAGATAATTCTAAATTGACGGGATCTGTTGTATAAAATACTTGTACCGCTTGTGACGCCATGATGAAAGGATCATTTTTGTATCCCAATCGCCTAAAGTCCACCACTGTCACGCCGTCACTATCAACTTTAACATAATTATTGTCAGCCCACTTGCATTTAAAGAGTGCTATTCGTAAGCCATAATAATCAAGTTCCCAAATATCTTTAATAAACCCAAAGTAGTTCATGGAACTATATACCGGATTCTTGTCTTTTGCGGATGAAATATACATAGACTCGGCCCGAAGAGTGACACCATTATTCTGTACGGGATGCTTCATATCTCTTTCACGAGTGCAGAAGGAGTTACTATTGACAAAATACGATGCATATCTTGTGACTATCGATGACGGTCCTTTGGATAGCTTCATTAAGTTTGCAAAACGCCAAGCTTCATATGCAAATCTTTTCTTATCCACTCCCAAAATGTCCGGTTATGCTCATCCTGAACCCACTTCTCACTTCTTCCTTTTCTTGGATTCGCAGTTCTTAATTCCGCCATATGAACCTAAAAGAAAGGCTCCACTTCCTTAGCACTGTGCAAAACATACAGACAAGCTTTTTCCCATTTATCTTGATTTATTGATGAAGGAACGCCCACGAATAGTCCTTTCGATGTCAATAGCACACTCTTTGGCAACCCTATCGGTTCTGCGTTAGACAAATACTCCGAGCAAAATTCAACAAATTCCTCTGCTATGTAGTTTTCTACTATATATCCCTCCGGTGTATTTCGGTTCTTCACATAACCCTTCAAAACTTTCATGTACCTTTCAAAAGGATAGATCCACCTCAAATGCACCGGTCCACATAACTTAACTTCCTGAACTAAGTGCACCGTTAGATGGATCATTATATCAAAAAAGACTGGTGGGAAATACTTCTCAAGCATGCACAATGTCATTACCAACTCCGATTGTAGCGAATCTAGCATCAGTGGATCAATTACCTTCGAGCATATTGAATTGAAAAATGAGCATAACTTCGTAATTGCATATTTCACATCTTTCGTTAAAACTCCCCGCAATGCAAGAAGTAATAATTGTTACATCAAGATATGACAATCATATGTTTTCATTCCAATGAGCCTTAAATCCTTCATCGACACCAACCTTTTGAAATTGGAAGAGTACCCACTTGGCACTTTCACGGAAGCCAGCCATTCACAAAGCTTTCTTTTTTCTTGTCTCGATAATGTGTGCTTGGCCGGAGGTAAGTAAGTTCCGTTCGATCTTTTCTCAAGGAGGAAATTTGTTCTAATCTTCATCTCTTTAAGATCCAACCGTGCCTTTTCATCATCTTTAGTCTTATGAGAAATGTCAAGTAACGTGCCCACTATCGATTCACAGACATTTTTCTCAATATGCATAACATCTAAGTAATGACGAACGTAAAGTGACTTCCAATATAGAAGTTCATAGAAAATTGACTTCTTCTTCCAAGGTCCATCGACAACTGGAGCCTTACGTTTTCTCTTTCCCAAAACTATTTTCACATCTTTAACTATCTCAAATACATCTTCGCCAGACAAAATCCGATGAGCGGTTCTTTCTTCGGTATTACCATCAAAAGCCTTCTTTTGTTTGCGGTATCGATGATTTTGTGGCAAGAATCTCGTTGACCAAGGTAAACGATTTTTTTACTATTCTTTAACCGGATGGAAGATGTTTCCTTCATACAAACTGTACAACCTATAAAACTCTTCACAAGATGACCAGATAGGTTACAAAGTGTAGGAAAGTCATTAATTGACTAAATCAACATGGCACGAAGATTGAACGTATCTTGACGGTAAGAATCTCTAATTTGTAAACCATTTTCCCACAAGCTTTTTAGGTCATCGATTAATGGTGTCAAGTACACGTCAATGTCATTCTCCGGTTGTTGAGGGCCTGAGATCAATAATGTCAACATCAAGAACTTCTGCTTCATGCACAATTCTGGAGGGAGATTGTAGTTGACAAGTATGACTGGCCATGTACTATGCCGACTACTCATGTTTCTATGTGGGTTCATTCCATCCGTCGACAAACCGAGACGTAAATTCTTTGGTTCTGCACTAAAACTTGGATGATTGTCATCAAAGGTTTTCCATTGTGGTACGTCGGCCGGATGCCTAAGCTTGCCATCGTCAACACGTTTATCCTGATGTCATGTCAAACTCTTAGCATGCTGTACATTACGGAATAAATGACGGAAACGTGGAGCTGGTGGAATGTACCATAACACCTTTACTGGCACTCCTTTACTACCATTCGATGGCATTTTGCCCTTCTTCCATCTTGACTCATTACAAACCGGACATTCATCTAAATCTTCATATTTTTTCCGGTAAAGGACGCAATCATTTGGACAAGCATGTATCTTTTCGTATTCCATTCCCAAACTGCTCAATGTCTTCTTTGCCTCGTACATACTAGGTGGCACTTTGTTACCCTCCAGTAGAACATCTTTTAGAAAAGCTAAAAGAGTCATGAAACTAGAATTCGTCCACCCTCCCGATGCTTTCATATTCCATAATTTAACCAATGCCCCTAATTTCGTATATTTTGTATACCCGACATACAAGGGCGTTTTGGTATCATTAATCATTTCCTTAAATAACTCCGGATGGTACACAAAGTTTTCCTCCAAATCATTTATCATATTATTGAACATATTATCACCAATGTTTTCCTCAACAATAGGCTCTTTACCTTTAGTACTCGTCGATGTATACTTAATATCGAAAAAATCTTCGCCATGTAAATACCATGTTTGGTAAGAACAAATAATCCCATAAGCGCGCAAATGCCCTCTAACATCATCAATGGAATATGATCTATGATTACCACAAATTTGACATGGACACGGAATCTTATCGTCTGGTGTATGAGCTTTGGCAAATGACAAAAATTCTTCAACACCATCTTCATATGCTTTAGACAATCTAACAAACCACATCCATTTCCTATTCATGATTTACAAATCCTAAATCAATAAATCAAAGTTCTCGAAGTCAAGGTGTGTATAATTTTAAATTACATGTATATCATTTGCATTTAGTTATTAACACTCCCGGCACATTAATTAATTGAACAATTAACTAAAAAATTCAAAAAACATAACAAAACTAAAAATACAAAAAATCGGGCCGGGCCAAAATAACATTTTGATCGTGATCACTTGATTAAACACCCTTTGCAGTATTAATTAACGTATCAAAAGCAATCCCAAAACATACAAAATTAATCTAAAATGATAAATAAAAAATTAATATAGAGCAAAACAACAAAAAGATAAGTTCGTGTGATCATGACTTACAAGATTGATGATCGACCAGTAGATGGTGGTGATGGCGTCCAACAGCAGTGTATTGAACTGTTGTCGGAGTAATCTGATCTGATTTTGGTTCATGACAGCTGCTGTATTGATGTGGAAACAACAGGGCAACTCGATCATGTCTGAATATAGCGCAATGCTTCCACGACTGTTTATAAGGAACCGTCGTGGAAGCCTCGGATTCCACGACGGTTTCTGAAAAACCGTCGTGAAAGCATCGCGCTTGTAAGACAGTTGTTTAAAACCATCGTGGAAGCCTCGTGCTTCCACGACGGTTTTCGAAAACCATCGTGGAAGTCGAAACTTCCACGACGGTTTGTGAAAACCGTCGTGGAAGAGTTTTCGGAGACCGCTTTCCGCTCCGTGTTTTTTCCTTGCTTTCCACGACGGTTTTTACAAAACGGTCGTGGAAGCTCCGTCGTGGAATCTGAATTCTGTACTAGTGATAGTTGGTCAATGTTCGAGAGTGAGTCTGCGTGGAGAGCTCCCCTAGTTCTCTCTCTCAAGTTGCACGCACCCGATTTGAACTTGTGCCCACAGTACAAGATAAAAAGTTAATGAGAGAGCATCATTGGAATTTTTATGCTTATCCACATTGTAAAGTTATGAAATGTTTTGTGAGACAGGTTTGGACTTGTTGAGCGAAAACTCACCTAGTTAAGTCATATTGCAAGTAATCCTGCATAGAGATCAGTATAATTGGTTTATGAACTGGGTACAGTGGCAAGACGTATGCCAGGACAAACTATGGATACCATCACAGTTGTTCTACTTTTGAATTAAAATTAGTATCAAGTATTTAGTAAAGCATTATGATTCTGTTGTATGCTGGTACCTCTTTTATAAGATAATACCGGATTATACGATGATATAAATATGGTTATAAGTTAGTAGTACTTTTTTGTAACAATATATGCTTATATCTTTTATATTATGATTAGAATGTTAAAACTAATATGTTGATTAATAGGTAGTTAACAATTATGTGAGAAAAATTATTCAGCATTTTTTACTAGTTAAGTAAAATATTAGTTTAAGAAATCATATTAGACATGACTTGAACATTCAGGTCATCATATGAGAAGTCTTGGACGATCTACCGACCCTAGAGGATTGTTCGTTATGAGAAAGTCTGGCGGATCTCCATAGATAATTATTGTCAATGGGTAATTAATTATTTCAATTAACTAAGTTATGTACGTGAGATCTTGGATAATAGTGAAAAAATTTGAGCATCTATTACACTGCATTAATCCGCATTACTATAACCAACACCAACTCAATGTACATCCACCACAAGGATATATATCAATAGTGAAAGTCTCAAATCCAGCACCGGAGGGGAAACGGTACCGATATGATCTTTTTTTTTTTTTTTTTTTCTGTCAAACAATGAACCCGTGTTGGGAGGAGGGAAGTTGGCACTGCAAAAGGCTACCTGGAAGTCAGGTATGTATAATATAAATTAATTGAATGAGGGGCAAAATAGTAAATGAATATAGGTTTATAGTTGGAAGGAAAATAAGTAAATTAAAAAAATAGGCGAAATATGGAAGCACGAACGAAATAATGTATATTTGGGAGAGAGGAAATGGAAAATTACGGTATAAGTAATGTGAACTGCAAAAGTGTATGTCTAGGCAAGGAGAAAAAATTTGGAGGTTGTCGTTTGTATAGTATGGTAACAAAAAATGTAACAATATTGTAAATACAATACGAAATGAAGCAGGGTTGTGGTTGGCATGGGGACAGTGGCAAGTAAGGGAAGAACATTTGGGAATTGAAGTTGTAACTTGTGGTGCCGATGATAGATTTGAATAGATAGGATAAAAAGGGAAAAAAAAAAGTTGAGAGATTAAGAGATAAGATGAAAAAGCAGCAGGTATTATAATTATCTAAAACAATATTTATTTACTTACATACAATCAACATATGAACTTAAATAGAACATTAAACTAATAATAAGGAACTAAAATCTTTTATTTAATAAATCAAAATATCATAAATACAACTACGTATTTTATTGTAGGACACAAATTATGGCGCGTAATCTTTCACCCAAGCTTTCTGAATTAACACATTGTGAGAATACTATTAATCTTTACAAGTTAAGTTGTAGATTCCACGTATACAAAATAGTTTTCCCCTTCATTCATATGCAATGTCTCCAAAATGCTGAATTTTTTATTTGTAGAATAATATCACACTTAGTAGATCAAGAAGACATGTATAAGTTAACGTGAGTTCCCTAATGACTCAAGAAAATGTTTAATTTAATGTATTTTATAACTATATCATTATATAAATAATAAGATGAGTAAGGATTAAAGTCAGAGTTGTTATTTTATGTATCTTTTTGTTTTTTTTTTTTTTGGTCAAATCTCTCCCTCATTTTTCTTTTCAAATTTGGAATGATTAAAAATAATGGGGAGTCTCATCGATTTACAACTTTTTTACTTTCAAATTTTCCCTTTACCAAACAACCTAAGATTCTTTTTTTCTTGCTAAAATCTCTACTCCAACTTCCTTCCTCTCCCTTTCCACTCTACCAAACATATGCTAAGGTCCATTCAAAAATTGGACACACAGTAATAGTATATAAGTTTTTTGCTTGAACAACTAATCAATTATTCAATTGATCAACGAGTTCATCTCTAGTTCAATTGAGGTAAAGTTCAGTGTTCCCATTTGATGTTTTGCTATTTGTAATTATAGGGGTGGAAATATTCCCTACCAGGACGGGTCACGTAGGGCTTCCATCCAAACAGGACAGGGATGGGAAAAAAGTCGTTTTCCGAAATTGAAAGTGGGACAAGGATGGGAGAAGCACCCCCGCCCCGCCCTATATTTTTATGATATATATATATATATATTTGTATATGTTCATTTTTTAAAAAACTAAATTATATTGTTTTAGTTGAAAAATAAGACAACAACTAATTATATTTTTTCACAAAGAAAAAAAGGGAAATAAAAAAATTTAATTATTAGTCAGTAACCTTAATTAGCTAATACGTTTTAATACCTGTTGTTTATTGTTTTAGTTTTCGGAATTTTTTATTCTTTGTTGACATATTTGTGTGGCTTCATTACTAAGATAAGATTTGTGTTTGCTTATAATTTAATTTGTCTTGTAAAACTTTTGATTGTGTCGGAAGGGGAAAACTATTGACAAGTGTCGACTCGTAAGATGGAATGTAGTGTGGACATTGGCAATTTTTGGACAACATTCTTAGCACATTTCTTTGAGATCCTTTCTCTTTTGAGATTTCATCCCTAGTAGTGTAGCATATTTAATGGTGCCAAAAATGCCATTCGAATAAGGTCACATTAGGCCACATGTGTGGTGGTTTGGGGGTGCGTTGATGGTTCTTTTTTCCCTTATCAAGTGCCCGACCCTTTTGTATTCTTCTTAGCGTTGATGGTTTTCTCTTTATTAGAAGCTTTGTCATTGTTGTTTGTGGCGATTTTTCCTTCCTTTGTAGTAACGCTAGTTTTCATCCCGACTTGTTTTTATTTTTATCTACTAGTTTAATTTATTCGCGACTTTCATATGACCTCAGTGGTATATAATTCTTGATCTCGATTGATAAAATATTTCCATCTCCAAAATTCTGTGTATGCTCAATCTTTCGTAAGGTGTCCATTTGTACAACATAGTATATACTATTTTCATTTTGACCGTTTCATTTGGGTTAATAGGTGAAACCAATAAATATCGTGAAAACTAATAAGGGGAGAGAAACGATCTCCAGCACTGCCTTTTTTATTAATCTGAAAAACTGAGTTACAAACTAACATGTTATCTCTTTTATTCTTCTAACTTGGCAGATAAGGTAAAAACTAGCTAACCACTTTCCTAAAGAACAGGAAAACACTTAATTACTGAAAAATAATATCTAACTAATTAGAAAAGGCAGTAAAATACGCCACACTCCCCTCAAGTTGGACTGTCCAAATTAAACATGCCCAACTTATCTACTAGTTTCTCAAACAATGGTCTTGAAAGTCCTTTGGTGTGAACATCGGCAGCTTGTTCCGAGGTAGGCACATATGTCATGCAGATTGTACCCTCTTCTATCTTCTCCTTAATGAAATGTCTGTCAACTTCAACATGCTTGGTTCTATCATGGTGACCTGGGTTGTGTGAAATATTAAATTGCAGCCTTATTATCACAGTAAATTCTTGAAGGAGATTTCACCATCACTTCCAATTCTTCTAATAGGTTTTTTAGCCATAACACCTCACAAATCCCATGTGCTACTGACCTTAGCTCTGCCTCAGCACTACTTCTAGCAACATCTGTTTGCTTCTTGCTTATCTGAGTAACTAAGTTTCCTCAAACAAAAGTACAATATCCATAAGTCGACCTCCTATCATCAATGGCTCCTGCCCAATCAGCATCGGTGTATGCCTCTATACTACTTTCTTCGGTTTTACCAAAGAATAGACCTCAGCCTGGAGTCCCTTGAAGTACTTTAAGATTCTGTACACTACCTCCATATGTTCTTCCGTTGGAGCATGCATATACTGACTCACACGACTTACTGCATATACTGACTCACACGACTTACTACAATGGCAATATCAGGTCTTGTATGAGAAAGATAAATAAGTCTCCCAACTAGGTGCTGACATCTTCCTTGGTCTACTGGATCACCTGATTCTTGAGTGCCAAGTTTCAAATTCGGATCAACTGGAGTTTCCACTGGTTTGCACCCTGAAGCAAATTTTTTTGAAAAAATGGTTGATTCTCAAAAAAGATACACCCAATAAACGCGTGTGTGATCATCTATAAAAGTAATAAACCACCTTTATTCTTAATGCTCAAAACACGAGAAGGACCCCAAATATCACTGTGAATTAACATGAAAGGTTTGAAAGCACGATATGGTTGACGAGGAAAGAAAATACATGTATGTTTAGCTAACTGACAAATTTTATATTGAAATGATTCATGCGCTGAAACATTGAAGGAAACAAAAACTTCAAATACACGAAACTAGGATGTCCTAGCCTAAAATGTAGAAGCATTATTTATTGAGTTCTAGAAAGTGAAGAAGTTCCTATAGCCTTTTGAACATGACCACCCACAGAAAAAACGTTCTCAAAGTACTGGAGTCCATCAAACTCCTTAGCACTGTCAATCCTCTTCCCCGAAATCCGGTCCTGAAAAACACAAATAGAAATAGAGAAATTAACTATACAATTTAAATCATTCGTAATCTTGCTGATTGATAAAAGATTGCAAGATAGGTTCGGCACATGTAGAACAGCTCTAAGAGTAATATTGGGACCAAGTTGAATGGTTCCAGTTCTAGCAACAACAGAGAAAGAACCATTGGCAATCTTAACTCTGTGATTACCAGGACTAGTAACATATGAAGTGAACAACTTCTCACAGCCAGTCATATGATCTGTAGCCTCAGGGTCAATAATCCAAGGCTCACCTTTTTCCATTAGACCGCCAAACGATATCAAAAGGGCACCTTTTTGTGCCATGAGAGATGTTGAGGATGATGGAGAAGTAGTCAGCATCTGGCAAAGCTGTTCCAATTGCTCCTTGGAGAAAGCATTTGTTACCTCCAGTGGCTTGTCAGAGTTGGTTTCAGCAGAAACTTGAAAACCCTTTCCATCACGTTCACGGAACCGGTTTGGAGTCCTATTGGCAGGTTTTCCATGTAATTTCCAACACACGTCTTTGGTGTGATAGGGCTTCTGGCAATGATAACATCACTTCTTATTCCCTTTGGAGTTGCCATGGTTCTCTGTGCCCCTAGCAGCCAGTGCAGATGTTTCTAATGCTGGATGGTGGAGCTGCCAAGCATAACACGTCGATGACATTCTTCACGCCACACTTCTGCAAAAATTTCCTCAATTTGAGACAAAGGCATCATCCAACCCTTATTGAGTCCCGCAAGAAAATCATAAATTCGGTCACTTTCCACCAATTTCCTATAAAGCATGTCGTCATTAGGATACTTCCAAGCCAGTGTTGTGAACAAATCTAACTCTTGCCAGAGTTTCGTCATATCATTGTAGTACTGAGTGACATCATCTTTCATTGTCTCAAATCTCTTGCTTTATTCCTGAGTTCGAACATCTGAGATGAATTCTCAATATCTGAATAGGCCAACGTCACAGCATCCCAAATTTTTGTAGCTGTTGGAAAAAAGATATATGTATCAGCAATGTTATCCTCCATAGAATGAATCAACCAAGCCATCACCATAGAATTTTGTGCCTCCCAACTCGGGTAAGAGGGATCATATGTGTTTGGTTTTTCAATTGTGCCATCTAAATATCCTAATTTCCCCTTCCCTCGAACCACCATTAAAACATAATGAGACCACTTAAGAAAATTTGCCCCGTTCAACCCGTGGGTTGTAATTGGTAGGGAAGTGTGACTCGAATTTTCAGAAATTGCAGTGGGAACAATTGTAGAGGTTGGTTGAGAAGTGCCTGAATCAACCTCAGAACCATCAACTCTTCTTGCTCAGTCATAGTTGTTTTGGCCATCATCTCTCACAACTCTATATTAGATCTAGATCTGATACCATGAAAATTAGCCGTTTTGGCCATTATCTTTCTCAACTCTATATTAGATCTAGCTCTGATACCATGAAAACTAATAAGAGGAGAGAAATGATATCAAGCACCGTCTTTTTTTATTAATATGAAAAATTGAGTTACAAACTAACGTGTTATCTGCTTCTTATTCTACTAACTTGGCAGACAAGGGAAAAACTAACTAATCACTTTCCTAAAGAATAGGAAAGCACTTATTTACTAAAAAATTATATCAAATTAATCAGAAAAGGCAGTAAAATACGCTCACATATCGTGTTTTATGTACTAGGAAATCATTAGAGTGTCTTCATCAAAAATAAATAAATAAAGAAATCATAGTGTGAATTGGTGTATTGCCTTTTTTACTAAATATATTTCCAATTTAAAAAAAATTAATTATTTGTTGCATTTGTCACCTCAATATTCCAATACAGGAATGACGTGGCACACGTTCATTTGTTGAAATGCGTGGAGGGTCCTTAGTCCTTTACACGGGTGTTCCCTTCGTCATCGTCTTCCGCCTCTGTTAAAATTTTCACTTTTCCGATTCGCCAATTGCAGAAGGGGGAAAAAAAAAATGAAAGTGGTTCTCGTCTTCGTCGCGATTTCTTTCGCTTTCTCTCACCTCGTCTTAGCCGACCAGATCTTTCCATTTCTCGTCGGTAAATAATTCATTTAGTCCCCCCATAAACTTTCGTTCTTCCTTTCTTTCTTCTTTTTTCGTTTTGTTTTTGTTTTTGTTTTTGTTTTTTTTTTTTAAATTAAATTTCCCTTGTTTTCGTTAACATTTGGACTTGATTTCTCAAACCCATCTGCTTTTTTTTTTCATTTATTAATTTTTTTTCCTTTTGCTTTTTGTTCTGTTTAGTCCGAAATTAAACATTTGGATTTCTATATTTTTCTTTTTTGGTTTGGATAATCTTATTCTTTGAACAACATAAACAGGTGGGTCATTTTCTCGAGGCTCTCGTGAACCAAAATACAACATTAAATTACATTCTGAAGACTCGCCTTATACTCCTGTGAGCTATTATCTGTTACATTCTTTCTTCTTCTTTTTTTTGCCCTTTATTTTTTTGGGATTATTTGTCAGTAAGTCTGTCCAAATTTGTTTTTTGAACTTCATTTCGGAGCTTAATTTTCTGAGCATATTTGTCAGAATATCCTATATGAGAAGAGAAAAAAAATGGTTGTGTAACAAAATTGAGGGTGAAAATTCTTGAGGCAATATATAACTATCATTAGTTTTTCCTTCTGTTCTGTTTCTGCAACAGATGAGCATTTATATACATATATAGATATATGTATGTATATATATATATATATGTATGTATTTACATATGTTGTCATGTGATTATATATGTTGTCATCTTATTTGTAATGGCTTTTGTTGCTTTAGGCATGGAATTTTCTTTGGACTTGTTGTTTTACAATTCAACACTAATCTTATCAAGTTCATTATTGAGTATTTGAGTCTATGGAGCTTCAAGTTCTCCTCATGTGTTAGTAAAGCTGCTAAGATAGATATATAAATAAGGGTAAAGTACTAGATTGGTCTCTGAATTTTTGATTTTATACAACTTTGATCCCTGAACTTTTTTTTGTAACTGGATTGCGCCTAAACTATTAAAATATTACTACAATAGTCCTTTACATTAATTTTTTGACAGAATCTGTTAATTAACATCATTTTTTAACCAAATTGTTTTACGGATTCAGCTTAAAAATTAATAGAAATGAATGCTGTAACAATATTCTAATAATTCAGGAGCATTCCTTGTTCTTTTTTTGGTTGCTGGAAAGGCCATAAACTATTAAAAACGTTGTCACAGTAGTCCTTTCCATTAATTTTTAGACGAAATCCGTAGTTAACACCACTTTTTAACCAAATTACTAACAAATTCCATCCAAAAATTGACGGAAAGGACTATTGTAGTAATATTTTAAAAGTTTAGGGGTATTCTAGCTACGAAAAAATGTTCAAGGACTAAAGTTGCACAAGATTAAAAGTTTAGGGACTAAGTGAGCTATTTACCCTCTAAATAAATATATGATAGGTAGACAGAGAGAGAGAGGAGGTTTGCAAATGGGTTTTGTGCAATATGCTTAAATGTCGTTTTCAAATACTATTTGCAAGAATTTTCCTTGTGTTGGAAGAAAAATTGTAGATTCGAACATACACGTCAATCTTATAACTGGATGCGCATAAACTACAGGATGATGACCAAGAGTCTGTGGTTATGCCCAATAGCAATGGACAGAGTTACATATGTCACTTGCCTAAGGTTGAGAAAGCCAAGAGCGGAAAGCCGGTAAGTCAGCATAATATCAGCAGCCTGATAGTAGAGAGTGAGAAAAGGATTAAACTGAAGACACCAGATGAGCTGCTTGAAGAACTCAAGGACCAATGCTTTGTTAGAGTGAGTTCTATAACGCGAAAATTTTACTACGAAAGCTGTGGTTCTATAATACAAGTGTTTTTAACTAATACTTATAAAGAAAATTAGAAGGTATCGTCCTTGTTAGCTGTCCATAGTTCCGTTAAGAAAAATGCCATATCTGTAAACTGCTATTGTGCCTTCACAATTGATTTAACTGCACCATTAGTCATCAATCTTACTTTATCAATTCTTTTAAGCAGCAAGAGGGATGGTGGTCGTATGAATTTTGCTATCAGAAGAAAGTTCGACAAGTTCATTTGGAAGACGAGAAGGTATTTATTAATATGTCTGTCCGATATGCTTATCTTCCCTTTCCCTTGTTAATTATGGTCTGTCACTTTTGTTCTTTCTTTACCCCTTTGCTTTCCTATCACAGGCTATCGAGTAACGTATTAGTATTTGCACATATTCTTTGATGCATTTCCCACGTTCCGTCAAATAATTGGATGTTTTATGAATGCAACAGTCACCTCCTTAACGTAATGGTCATAGCACTAGGAGAAGTACTTCTTCAGAAACCACTTTTTACTGTTTCTTTGTAGTAAATTCTGGGATACTTGTTGCCTTAACAGATCCATTTATAGAATAGTAGAGTTTGATTAATTCTAACAACCATGCTACTACTGGTTGTATTATTCTTTCATAACAGGTGGTTCAGGAGTTTGTTCTCGGCCAGTATGATGCAGAAGCCACTGCTGCTTTCAACAGAAATCTCTCTGACATTTCCACTCTTAAGGATCCTCGCTCGAAAGATGCATCACAAAGGCATGATTTTCTTAATATCAAATTTGATGGAAGAGTTCGAGAAAAACACGCTTTACAAGAAGTGCAACAATAAATAAAATTAATCATATCGTTTGGCTCCTTTAGGTATCATGCTCATCAGTATACGAACGGAACCATCTGTGATCTTACAAATCAGCCACGACAGACTGAGGTATGACATTGTGAGTGCTATATACCAAGGTTTTGAATTGCGTAATTGGGTACTGAGCCATTTTGCCTTGGTGAGGCAAGGCATAAGCCTCAAAGTGGTTTGAGGCACAAAATAAAACCACAAAAAAATAAGGGACAAAATCAAGCGTTGACTTTCACCAAGTTGGATTTAGGGTTTTTAGTCTTTGTGATTTTCTGATTTTTTTTTCTCTACAACAGCTGCCTCTTTGTTATCAGCAGCAACGTTGTTTTCTCTAGGGTTTGTCTTCACTTTTCAGCAGCAACATGGTAGGATATTCAATTTTTGGATTTAATCAATAACTGAAAAAAAACAAAACAAAATGAGATAAAACCGCTTCTGGGATTTTTAAGTAACAGTTTAGGCAAGAAACTTGATGGACTGCATAAAATTTCTGGGCTAGAGCCAAAATATTTTATTCCTGCTAAATAACTGAGAACAAAATCAAGGCATAGCCTTAGAAAAAGCCTTGGGGCTTAGCGTCAAGTCCTGCCTCACGTTCATGAGGCAGGCATACGCCTTTTTCCAACAGGGGAGGCTTGTGACTCAGAACTATCTTTGCACCTCACATTGCACAATTTTAATCTTTCTGTATGCTCTCCAATTTATTTTACTGTCCCTGATGACATTCTCTCATTTTGTTCATTTTCAGGTGAGATTTGTATGCTCAGAACCGAGAGCTATGATTAGTTCATTTACAGAAGTATCTACCTGCAAGTATGCACTCACAGTCCGAAGCCCAATGCTTTGTCAGCACCCGCAAGTTCCTCTCTCTCTCTCTCTCTCGCTTTCTCACACATCCTTTTTTTGATAGATTGCATTACTTTTCTCTACTTTGGAATGGCAGGTTATTCCAAGAAGAGAGGCCAGTATGGTACACCATTCACTGTAACGTGCTTCCAAAGGATGACAAGGAAGCTAAAGTGGTGGAGTTTAAAAACGAGGAGATTGTTATGGTCACCAAAGATTCAACTAATGATGAGTCGTCCAACTAACGCAAAATTCTTATACTGTAAAGATCTCCGTCGATGCCAATCGAAACAAGCCTGTAACAAACCGTATGGCTTTGTTGTTTTTTGCTTTTCAAATTAGGCAGATCATAAATTTTTCGAACTCGCGTTCCTTATGTAATTGCCTTCCATAGAGAGCTCTTTTCTTAGATTTAACATATACTGTACATGTTCGTAAAACTAAATATTAGTATTTTCTGAAATAATGAACTATGCTCAGTTGAATGAAACAATTTACACGAGAAAGAGATCGAAACATGATGAAAATGTATATGTAGATCCATGACATCCTATGCTTTGATGATGTGGTTGTTTGGTTTTCGCTAGATTTGATTATATGCAAAGTGTGTGGTGGCCCTAGTTCTACATGGTCATTGCCCCCGATTGATCAGAGGCTTCCGTCGATTATAGAGAGTTTGTCAAAAAGAGCCTTACATGTTCTCGATCTTAGTGTGTTAGGTATTTTTCCGTTATCAAATCTCAACTTCTTGAGAATTTACTGGTGGAATCAATCTCAATGGAGGATTATTTAAAACAAGATAGTTGATTTTATCACCGATGGAAGAAGTTGATCTATCAGGGCAAATCCTTGTTCAAAACCTTAGTCGTATAAAAGCTCTTGGTCGTTGTTGAAAGCGGGTTTCGGTTTGGGACGTGTTGCAATTGCCCTTGTCTCTCCGAGCACCCTATTTGGTCTCATCCTTGTATCTTGCGAGCCCATTCTTGATAGAGCTCAAAGGCATTTTTCTCTCTCTAAAACATAAAGCAAAAGTTGGCTATGTTAACCTAGAATATTTATTACTAGTCCAACCAAATTCTTCTATATGCTTGTGATTGGAGAATAAATTAATGTTACGGGCGATGGGGGCAGAATTATGATAATTTTCATTTTATTTTGATAATGTACACCTTTCACCATATGGTTCTTTCAAGCTCAACGTTGATGCTGCTGTTTTTTGGTGGCTCGAAGCATCGGGGAATCGGTGCGGTTGTGCGTAACTCAGGTGCAGGTGAGGTGGTAGGCGCCATGTCGTCGGCCCTTATTGGGGGCTTCACTCCTTTTGCAGCCGAATGTCTGGCCCTTAGGGAGGGCCTTAAGTTTGCCAAATCCCTTGGCATTGAGTCGCTTGTTGCTGAGTCTGACGCGTCCAATGTTGTCTAATTGGCTGCGCTTAGTGAACCTGATTTGGCAGCTGAGGGCCCGGTGGTGAATGATATTATTTTTTGGGTCCTTACTTTTGGATTTCTCTGGGGCAAATATTACTCACATTGGCAGGACGGCCATTAATGTTTGGCTTTGATTCTTGTAAGCTCTTTATTTGGGTTGATGAGACTCTTTGTCTAATCTCAAATGCTGTATCTTTGGACTACAACTCCTTAATAAATACAGCTAGTTTTACTTCAAAAAAATAATAATAAATAAATAAATAAAAGAAAGTATGTTATAATAGTAACATCGTTTTTGTGAATTTCTCTCTCCACCGTTTGGCAAAACGGAACAAATATTGAATTCCCCTTCACATTCTACATGTTAATTCCAATCACCGCCTCGCTATAAATGAATTATGAGAACGTTAAGAAAAAAAAAATAAAAAGAAGGCCAAGTTAGTGGAAATTTGCTTACGGGTAGGGTAAGTGAAAGCTGTCAAATATTTAAAAGCAACACATTTACAAAAGCTACAAAAAAATAAAAATAAAGTTTTTACCCATTTAATTATATTGTTATACCTTTTAGTTTTAACCATTTCTCAACTTATCTATCTATTTTTAATTAATTTGAAAAACTTATTTAGCATTTCTCCATCACATCCTTTGTGAATGGAATAAATTGAGTAAAACCACAGAAATACTCGTTAATAGTTCATGAAAGATATTTTATACACCTTTAAAATCTGAAAATTCCTAAAACAAAACGTTAAAGATAGACATTTTTCCTTTTCCACATGTGCAATGCTTTTCTAACTAATTTTGTTTCCAGATTTGCAAATTATTAAATTTTAGGGTTATTTTTGTAAATTGCCTTCAAAACTATACATCATGTTTATACTCACTGTTACACCTACAGTCTATATGTCAATATTCTTTAAAAAAAAAAAAAAAGAAATTAAACACGTTCAAATCACATTAAATTTATTTATAGATAAAATTGTAATTAAATGAAACAAGTAAGAATTATTTATTAATCTAGTTTAATTTACATCAATCTTAAATGGATAAGATTAGATTGGATGTTACATATAAATAAATAAGATTAGTGAGATTTTCAAAAATCGACGTTTAAATTGAATCGGATATTATATGACTAGAGTAGGACGAACACCCTAATCTGATTGAAGTTATGGTGCTGTACAGCAACGTAACACCACCACCATTATTCTTTTTCTTCTTCCCTTCCCCACCCCCCACCCACCCCCCAACAATCATTTTTAGGGGCCAGATTTTATAAAAGAAAAGACAATTCTATAATGAATATGAAAACCTATTTTACCAATATCACACGACTATAGGGCAATCATGTTATCTCATAACCATATCATAATTAAAAGCGCATTTAAATTATTGTTCTAGTATTTTTTTTATTTTTATTTTAATGATTGTTTTGTTATTCAAGATATTCAAAAGTTCCTTATTTATTAATGATGGTATGTACAATCACATTTCTCATGATGGAAATATGGTTGTCTATCAATAACTAATCTACAAGAAGATGAAACAAATGAAGATTATTTAAACAGAAAAGTTAGAAAAAACTAATTGATTCATATTTAGTTATTTGAAGAAAGTTATACAAGAAAGCAAGAGAGGAAAAAAGAAGAAGAAGAAGAAGAAGAAACAGCAAACTTAAGCATGTGACATATAAAGGGGGAAGCTAGCATAATTAATGTGCAAACATGTCGGTTTAGAATAACAAATTTTATATAAAAATATTTTAGTAGTAATAATTGCAGAGAAGTTAGCAAATTACATTTAAAAAAAATTTAACTACGTGCTGCTATGAAAAAATAATAGTTGACAATATCATAAAAAAAATGTTTGAATAAGGATACAATTATTATAAATTATTTCAGTAGGGGAAAAAGAAGAATGAAGAATAAAATTAAAAAATTAAGAAAGAAAGCAAACAAAAAAAGACTGACATGTCAGATGGAAATGAAGAGCAATATCATTTTAAAGGGATAAAAGAAATTTCTTTAAAAAATATATGAAAGAAAGCCGAAAAAAAAAAAAAGGGAGTGACGCATGACAAAAGATGGACTCATTAAATTTTTTTTTTTTTTACATATACCATGAAAAAAAGTATTTGAGAGAGTCATAAAACAACAAAAAATTAAATATGCATATATTTGAGAGAATTTTTTAGAAAGGGAGTTTCTCAAATAAGATAAAGAAAAAGAACCAAAAAAAAAAGAAGGAAGGAAAGTAAAAAGGGGTGAAAGAAAGCCAAAATTGAAAGGAAAAAAAGGAGGGAGTGACATGACGAAAAGATGGAGTAGACATTGAGTAGCTTTTGACTCTTTTATATTTGTTAAGATTAATATTAGTATGGATCACATGCTTAGGCACGTGTCCTTTGTGTACTCATGTTTTTTTCTTAATAATTAAAACAAATTATTTAAAAATAGAGAAAGCTTTGTTATGTTAAATAATTATGATATTATTTGATTTAAAATTTTTCAACTTCTTAATTGAATTAAAAGTTGAAGAAATTATTTCTTGTTCATATATATTAACTATCTATCAATGTTTTTTAATTCAATTTTATTTTGATTGTTAGAAAGTCTTAATATATAACGAGGCTATCAACCTTTCTGGATAAAAAGTTGAAAAATAAAGTAATTACCTCTTTTATATAACATAGACTTACATCTTATCTGAGAATTGATTTTAAAAATAAAAATCTTCAAAAAAAATTTTTTATTGAAAAGCATTCACAGTAATTTTTTAAAAATTTAATAAAAGAAAAGAAATCTAAGATAGAAATTGTACTTTTACCCTATCATTTGGTATAATTATTTTAGTAGTTATATCAATTTTTTAATTATTTAATCTATAATTTGAAGTAATTTAGCACGTCGCACTATAAATTTCAATATTAAATTTTCAACGACTAAAATACCAGTAATATAGTGAAAGTAGAGTTGCTACCATAAAAAAAAAAATAAATAAATAACAAAGAAAACTAAGCAAGCAAGATTTTGCTGAGGTTGGAGTAAAAGAAATTTTGTAATTTGATTAAAACGAATAAACAATAAATACAAGATTCTCAAAAATAAATACAAAAATGTGGAGAAATATTATTTGAGGGATAAAATTGAATTTATGTAATTGTAAGGTCATATTTAATTAAATAATATTTTAGAAGGTTGTGTACAAAAATATATATATATTAACAGGGACATATTTGCAAACAAACAATCCTATTTTGGTGAAATAATTTTTTAAATAAAACAACATAGTTTGAATTCATAAAAGGACAAAAAATTAATCAAAGTGCCAAAATTAAAAATGTAATAATAAAGATGAAAGAATGCACATGGCAAAATTGAAGGCAAAAGTAGAAGAGCATTATAGTACTAACAATCATGTGTTTAATAAATGTGCATAGGTTTGTAAAAGTAAAAGTACATCTCACTTCTATATATACTAATGGATATGTGTTCATCTTGTGACTAATTTTGTGTTTTCTCATTTTCAAGTGTTTTGAGATATTGAGGTTGCTCCACTATTATAACTTCTGTTGTTTTAGCTGATAGCGGATTAATGATATCTATGTTATTTCCCCATTAAAAATGTAAAATAGTAATTAAATTTAATAAAAATATATGGATCCACAACTGCATAGAATTGACATGATATTTGTTATATTGTATCAAATAACTCTCCAAAAGAAAATCAACACTAATTTTAGTCTTAAGTTTTAATAGCAATATATAAGATATGTGAATTATCATTCTTTTTTACTATATATATATATATATATTAATCATAAAATATATATTAATTAAATAGATAAAGTGTAATTAAATATTTTTTTGAAAGAAAAATGTACCTCAATTAAATATTAAAGATGTATACTGCAAATAATTTTTTAACAAAAGCTATATAGACAGAACTATTTTTGCTAAAACAACTTTCCTTTAAAAAAATCTTTGATTATGATTTTAATCTTAATTAAAACTTACGTAACCTTAACGAGTTCAATTTGCGTTTTATTTTTTAACAAGCATCGATATAACTTCCGTTTGCATAACCATATAAAATTAATAATCAGATATCAATTTAAAATTAAGAGTATTATTTTAGATATCCTTTGTGAAAATAATCCAACATATTAATATTGACATTGATATTTGAACGCTACTCAACTCCAAAATGAAGAAAACATTTTCTTTTCCAACAACCGCTACGAAGCAAAACGGTCAAAGATTCGACAGGCAATAACATCTGGCGGTGGGAGAGAAAAAGGTGCAAGACACGTGACACCATCTCAATTTAAAGTGAATCTATTTATTATATTATAATAAAAAAATGCAACTTTCTTCCTTTCTTCAAATAAAAGCTTTTGCATTCTCAAAAAAAAAAAAAAAAAAAAAAAAAAAAAAAAAAAAAAAAAAAAAACAATACAAGCTTTTGCCGCTTTGAGGTGGTGCTTCATTTCAACTTAGCCTCCTTTTTTTCTTGTCTTTTTGATTTATTTATTGCATTTTTTGGAAACTTTGAGGAGGTGGAGGTGTTTGGGTTGCCTTGCAAACTATGCCAACCGCTTATGCTTTTGTGATTGGCAGTTGAAGTGGGCCCACCAGAGTTCGTTACTTTTTTGTTGCACTTGCCTTGTCTGCTGCTAACGTGGGGTCCACTCATTGGATGGCAAATTGACGAGGGTTTTTTCAATTGTTAATTTTGTTTCCTCGAATTTAAAAAATATAATATATTTTTTTAACCAATAATTGTATTAAATAGCATATTTAAAAGATACTAATAAAAATTATAACATATTTTTATAATGGTGTGAATTATAATATATTTTTATTGTACATTTTAATTTATTCCGATTTTACCCCTTTCTTCTTCCACATGCACATTTTCCCTTTCTTACTTCTTTCTCTCTCCCTCTCTCTCCCCCCCTTTCTTCTCAGTGTGTGTGTGTGTCTCTCTCTCCTTGTTGACCGAAGAGGACCCGCATCGGCGATGGTGGGAAGATCAGGGAAGCAGCGAGAACAGAACCAGATGGCAGCACGAAGAACTGGATCATGACAGTGATAAGAACGAAACCAGACGGCGGCACAAAAAACCGGATCGTGACGGCGTCAAGAGCGCTACTGGATCCCGACGGCGAGGCAAGCATGATTGCAATGGGATGTGAGTTTTTTCTCTCTCTTCTGGGTTTGGCTTTTTGCTACTGATTTTTTGTAGGCCGGTGGCGAGAGGAGAGCGGAGGCGATGAGATCACGAGATAGACAGAAAAGGTGAGATTTTCTCTCCTCTATGGGTCGTGTTTTCGACACTGGAGCTATCATCTTCTCCAGCAACAGTACTGGGCAATTACGGTTAGTTTTGAGTTTTGGTTTTTTGGGGCTGTTTTGTAAATAATTGGTTTTGAGGGGTTTGTTATAGATTAGTAAAATAAAATAATTTATTATTATTTGTTTTGTAATTTCTCATGTATTTACCATTATATAATGTAAAATGCTGAATTTTTTTTTGGTAAATATCTGAAATTATGAATGGAAATTATCATATTTTATAGTAAATGTTGGGGTTAGACTTCGTCTTCCCTTTAAGACGTTAGCTTTTAACAGTTTGTCTAACGAACGGCGAACGTATTACTTTTGGGCCGGACCCAACTTATACATTGCTTTATCATGGGCAACAATCGATCACATAATTGGGCCAGACCCAATCCATTCCGTTCAAGCTCGAACGATGATCGCTCGTTTAACATGGGCCGGACCTAGTTAACGACTCAGTCATTACAATATAACGCTCGTTCACACTCGAACGTCGAACCAACAGATCAAACGCGATCTCTATATAAGCTCCGAACGATGGATCACAATATCAGACTTGTGTCCGAATTAGCATTCGTCGCTCGCATTCGACAGATTGAGACATTTCTCCTATAATCGTCGAACTCAATATCAACAACGATATTACATCAATAACCGCCAAGCCCATTGTCCGAGATTAAGGCTTACTCTGGTAACCGTCTGTTCAAAATCTCCAATGGCATGCTTACACGTGTCCCAAGGACATTATCTGAAACTGTCCTAAGCAGTTACGGGCTCAGGCCCATCTACCTCTATAAATAGGGGTAGACCCCCCTTTTACAAAAAATTCGGATCCCTGAAATCAAAATCTGATTCTTCTCTCCGAAATCTTCATCTTCTTCAAACTTTTCTGACATTCTATTATTCTGCCAAATTATTCCCAAAAGCAGATTATTGTACCTACAATACACATATATAGTGAAATCGTTCACTGATAGAGGACGTAGCTTTTAATTGGGCGAACCTCTTTATTTCTTGGTGTTAATTTATTTCTTTCTGCTTGTCTTTATTTTCATTTTCTGACATGAAATATCTGATCTTGCATTATTTTGTTAAATTTCATCACGATGTCCAAGGGCCCAATTAATCGATTTTAACATACTCTGTTTTAACTCTTCTGTTAATTTTTGACTGTAGAAAACCGGCATCTACAGTTTGGCGCCCACCGTGGGGCACTTGGACGTCTTACATCGGAAATTTGCAGAACAATCATGGCAGCAGAACATGAACGCCAGGAAGAACTTCCCCAGGGAAGCCCAGTCAACCGTGAAGAAGCTTCAACCTCTGAAGCAAACTCCCAAATCGCTCATCTGACGCGATTGGTTGAGGAACTGACCAAGAAACATGACAATCAGCAAAGTCAGATGGAGAACATCGCTGCAGAGAACCAGATTCTCAAGAGCCAGTTGATGTCCAACTCTCAAACCGCCTACTCGTATTACTACCCGTACTTCGGGTACTCAACCGGAGCGAGCGCTGGGGACTGGAACCCAGCGACATCACAAAATCCCTAGGGTGTGAATACTGGGGGCTGGCAACCATCCACATCCCATGACCGACATGGGTCGAACGCTGGGGGCTTGCAACAAGCAACGCCTCGACAACTAGCGTCGAGGGCTACTTATAGCCCTGTGGCTTCGATGCAACCCTTGTTCACACCTGGGGACACTCCGGCAGTAAACGAGTGGCGAGCCCAGCAGAGGCCGACAGCATCAGGATCCGAAGACAGAAGACGGATCACTCCCACTCGGCGTTCGACGCCCGAAGTACCACCACAGCAAGGTTCAATTCAACAAGGACCTACAAATGTCGAAGACTTTATGCGGCGTATAATGTCCGAGGAGATGAGGACATTGGAAGCGCAGATGGAGCAGCGCTTTGCCTCCCAATTACACAGGGCGACAACCTCCACCCCAGGATTTGACGATCTTGCTCGGGGTGTTCGAGAAACGCCACTTACAAGCCGCATCACCAACACCATTACTCCCAAGTATGGAAGTATTTCTTTTCCTCGGTTCGACGGAATGTCGGATCCACACGACCACCTCCTCCAGTACAAACACGTCGTTCAATCGACGAATATCCCAAACGACATGCTCGATGATATGATGTGCAAGTTGTTTGCACAGAGCTTAAAGGGAGCAGCGTTGAGATGGTTCTGCAACCTCCCACCGGAGTCGATCGATTCGTTCGATGAACTGTCTCTGGAGTTTATGCGAAGTTACTCAGTGCACATCCAGTCCGGGAAGACGACCAAGGACCTGTGGGGTGTGATTCAGGGACCTCACGAATCATTGCGCGCTTATATCAAGCGCTTTAGCAAAGCCATTTCAGAGATCTCCGGGCTCGACGACGGCACGGCGAGAGAAGCGCTGAAGAAGGGCTTGAAGCACAAGTCCTTGTTCAAGAATGAGATCTGTGCGCGATACCCACCGACGATCCAGGACGCCTTGCATCGAGCGAAGGGTTTCATCGAACTGGAGGAGGAGAACGAGCGAATAGAACGAGACCTTGTTCGAACAAGGAATGAACTTTCTGAGGCTCGTGAAGCTCGGGAAAAGTCTTTCAGACGCGAACGCCCGCGACCGCAACGTCGAACGGAAAACAGAAACGAACGGTCGACTCGGCGTAACCACAAGCGTCCTCTCTCACCACCCAAGTACGCCCTCGGCATTAGTCCCTCCGAACTCATCGCTCACTTCAAGCGACAGGACTTTGTTACCTGGCCAAAGAAAATGCCAGAGAATCCAGCCAGGGACACGAGCAAGTACTACGAGTTCCATAAAGATCATGGTCACCAGACCATTGATTGCAGGGCTTTACGAGCGGAAGTGGCCGAGCTTTTGAAGAAGGGCCATCTTCGAGAATTCCTGACGGATAAGGGCAGAGAGACATACGGACTTGGAGGTGAGAACAAGGAGCGCAGGGTTATACAACAGGTCGAAGACTCGCCCTCCCCTCCGCCCATCCGAAAAACAGTTAATGTCATCTTTGGTGGTTCTATATACAGCGGCGAGACAGTAACAGCCGTTAAGTCCCATCGAAGGAAAGCCACACAGCCAATTGCTTCGACGCTCCCAGATGATCCGGTCGAACACTCGATTAGTTTCCACAGCAGCGAAGCCACCAGTCTTAGCCGACCACACGACGACGCATTAGTCTTGACGTTGAATGTATCAAACTGCGAAGTGGGTCGCATTCTTATTGATAATGGGAGTTCCGCTGATGTCCTTTTTCTATCAACTTTGAAGGAAATGGAATTGTCAGAAGCGGACATCGAAGACTCAACAACCATTTTGACTGGTTTTAACGGGGAATCTACCAAAGCCGTTGGAAAGATCAAGCTTCCCGTCTTTGCTGCAGGGGAAAACAAATTAACAACTTTTCTGGTTTTGGATTGTCCATCGGCCTATAACATCATTCTCGGTAGGCCATGGATACATTCCATGAAGGCAGTACCATCCACATACCATCAGAGAATCAGGTTCCCAACGAAGAGAGGGATCAAGGAAATCAAGGGGAACCAGGAAGTCGCAAGGACATGTTATTTGCATTCTCTAAAGATGAAAAGGACAGATCGCTTATAGCAACTAGAGCAAAAGAAGGAATCGAGCGATCAAGTATTGCCGGACGTCGAACAATTGGATGAAATTCAGATAGACCCAGCCCAGCCAGATCGAGTCATCAACATTGGCTCTCTGCTCGATGACACTAATCGTACACAGCTCTTGAGTTTCCTACGGAACAACCTAGACTGCTTTGCATGGTCTCACAAAGACATGCCAGGCATCGATCCAGAAGTGACAACACATCGACTCAACGTCGATCCAAGCCACAAGCCTGTTAAGCAGAAACGAAGGAAACTCGGTATCGAGCGGAACAAGATCATTAACGACGAAGTACGAAAGTTAATCGAGGCTGGATTCATCAAGGAGGTACAGTACCCTGACTGGCTAGCAAACGTTGTGATAGTCAAAAAGAAGAATGGCAAGTGGAGAGTCTGCATAGACTTCACAGACCTGAACAAGGCCTGCCCGAAGGACAGTTTTCCCCTTCCACATATCGATCGTCTGGTAGATGCCACTGCGGGTCATGAACTACTCTCATTTATGGACGCATTTTCGGGCTACAATCAGATTCTCATGCATCCCGACGATCAGGAGAGAACAGCGTTCATAACGGAAAGGGGAATCTACTGTTACAAAGTCATGCCTTTCGGGTTGAAAAACGCGGGAGCTACATATCAAAGGCTTGTCAACGCAATGTTCGCTGATCAACTCGGTCGAACGATGGAGGTATACATTGACGATATGCTGGTCAAATCATTGAAGGCTGCGGATCACATTGGACACCTATTGGAATGCTTCTCAGTACTTAGACAACACAACATGCGTTTGAATCCTTCCAAATGCTCGTTTGGTGTTTCGTCTGGGAAGTTCTTGGGTTACATTGTTATGCAGCGAGGAATCGAAGCCAATCCTGACCAGATACGAGCTCTAATGAACATGCCTTCACCGAAGAACAAACGAGAGATCCAGAAGCTAACTGGACGAATAGCTGCACTAAATAGATTCATCTCTCGATCGACCGACAAATGCCAGCCATTTTTCAAACTGCTTAAGGGCAACAAGAAGTTTGAGTGGAACGAACGATGCCAACAAGCATTTGACGAGCTGAAAAGGTATCTGTCCACACCTCCAATACTATCCAAACCAGAAACAGGGGAGAACTTGTTTGTTTATTTGTCCGTAACTGAAGTTGCGGTTAGTGCCGTTCTCGTTCGAGATTCGAACGGTGAACAGCCGGTCTACTATGTCAGTAAGTCACTGCTCGATGCGGAGACGAGGTACCCGGTGGTTGAAAAGTTGGCCCTTGCCCTCATAACCGCTGCACGGAAGTTGAGGCCATATTTCCAATCACACTCGATCGTTGTAATGTCAACATATCCTCTACGAGCCATTCTCCATAGCCCAAACTTATCTGGACGCTTGACGAAGTGGGCGGTAGAGTTGAGCGAATTTGACATCGAGTACCGGGTTCGAACCAGCCTAAAATCACAAGTACTTGCTGACTTTGTAGCTGAACTCACTCCCGATCCTTCGCCCGAAACGCAAGAACGATGCTGCTGGACGCTCATGGTGGACGGAGCATCAAATGTTAAAGGATCTGGAGTGGGAGTAATTTGCCAATCACCTGATGGCGAGATAATCGAACAATCATTTCGTCTGGGATTTAGTGCCTCGAACAATGAAGCTGAGTACGAAGCCTTAATTGCTGGGCTTCGATTGGCTAAAGCACTGGGGGCTCGAAATTTGAAGATACTGAGCGATTCACAGCTCGTTGTGAACCAAATGTTGGGAGAATACACAGCCAAGGATACAAGAATGGAAGCTTATCTGAACGTTGTACGTTCGCTTGTACAGCATTTTGAAGAATTCTCGATTGAACAAGTGTCGAGGGATCTGAACACATAAGCGGACGCATTGGCATCATTTGGTTCAACTTCGGAACCCAATCTACGTCGAAGCATCCCGGTTGGATATATCGAGGAACCAAGCATTAAGGTCGAATCCACAGTCCACACAGACGAAGCCTCAGATGATTGGCGAACGCCCATAGTTGCCTACCTGAAACAAGGAACTTTGCCAGAAGACAAACAGGAAGCTCGAAAGCTCAAGACCAAATCTGCCAGATTTTCATTAATCAACAACATCCTCTTTCGACGTTCGTTCAACGGCCCCTATGTTCGATGTCTCGATAATAAAGAAGCTTCATACGTTCTAAAAGAAGTTCATGAAGGCGAATGTGGAAACCACTCAGGGGGACGATCATTGTGCAACAAAGTCAAACGACAGGGCTACTACTGGCCCACGATGCTTCAAGACAGCGAAGACTTTGTCAGACGGTGCGACAAATGCCAACGACACTCCCCCTACTTCCACCAGCCAACAGAACGATTATCGAACATCGCATCACCATATCCCTTCATGAAGTATTCGATGGATATAGTGGGCCCACTACCAAGAGCGAGCGGTCAACGCAAATATTTGCTTGTACTCACTGATTATTTTACTAAGTGGGTCGAGGCAGAAGCATTTGCGGACGTTAAGGATTCGGACGTTGAAGCCTTCATCTGGAAGAGCATTATCTGCAGATTTGGTGTGCCCCAAGAAATTGTTACAGACAACGGTTCACAATTCATTTCGGGTAACTTCAGAAAATTCTGCAAAGAGTGGAATATCGAGCTTAGCTTCTCTACCCCTAGATATCCTCAAGGGAACGGGCAAGCTGAAGCAACCAACAAAACAATTGTTCAGAATTTGAAGAAGAAACTCGAGGCTCGAAAGGGGCGATAGGCAGACGAACTTCATGGCGTTCTTTGGGCGTACAGGACCACACCACGGAGAACGAACGGCGAATCTCCATTCTCAATAACCTTCGGGGCAGAAGCTGTTGTCCCAGCAGAAATCGGTGTCCCTACACTCCGGCGTCAATTGGCTTTTGAAAACGAAAGTCAGAATCAAGATATGCTCAACGACAGTCTGGATCTACTTGACGAACGACGAGATCAAGCCCTGATTCGCATGGCAAACTACCAGCAGTCGGTGGCAAAGTATTACAACTCCAAAGTTCGACCGAGAACTTTCAACGAAGGAGATCTCGTACTTCGCAAAGTATTCCAGAACACTGCCGAGCCAAACGCAGGAAAGTTGGGAGCAAATTGGGAAGGTCCTTACCGGATCTTGAAGGTTATCAAACCAGGCGTCTACCGTCTGGAGACGAGCGATGGAGTGGAGGTTCTTCGCAGTTGGAATTCTCATCACTTGAGAAAATACTATGTATAATTTTTATTTTAGATAATTTCTGTAAAGGCTAGATCCATTACGTCGAACATTCGATGTCGAATCGAATCCGTAGGTCTACGCCTAAAGACTCCGTACACTTTAATTTTTCGCGATTCATTTTTTGTAAAGGTTAGATCCGTTATAGCGAACGTTCGATACACGTTCGAACCTGTAGGTCTACGCCTCAAGACTATTTAGTTCAGTGCCTGAACTACGTTCGACTTGATCCCTAAACATTGGGTACGTAGGCAGCTCGTATACGCTTGTACGAGTCCAGTCGCGAAAATCATACAATTTCATTGTAAATCGAACTACGGAAGGCTTGATCCCTAAACATTGGGTACGTAGGCAGCTCATCACATTTGAATGAGTTCAGCTAATATTACTATTCAAAAACAGTGTTTCACATACTTGTTTTCATTCGATGTTCGTCTTTACGGACATGAGTTATATCAAATTATAATTCATTTAAAACAACGTTCGTCTTCACGAACTACATTATTCGGTTGCAAATTTCATTCGATGTTCGTCTTTACGGATTCGATTTAATATAACGTTCGTTATCACGAATTGTTAGACATGCAATCCAATCATCCACCGTTCGTCTTTACGAATGGGTGCAGCTACATTATTACACAATAATCGTTCAGATTATTAACGTTCGTCGATTCGAACTAAACGAGCTACTATTATACTCCAGTTCCTTGACAATTGTCCGAGTAACGCTCGTTTCGACAATAAACATGCGACATTTCGCATCGTCATCACACAAATCAATTCAAGAATTTGAACTTCATTAATAAAAAATTAATGTTGATTACAAATTCATTGTTCCAACAAAATAAAAATACAAAAAAAATACAAAATTAATCCTGAGGCTCGCGGGCATCAGATAGGTCCTCATGGGCTGGGGGCTCGACTCCAGTTTGGCCAGGATCATTCGATGTTTGCTCGATCTCAGCTTCAGGAGCGGATGATGGACCTTCCATCTCATCCTTGTATAGTTCCAGCTCTTCATCGATATCAGCATCGACGAAGAGCCCTTGTTTGTACTCCTTCAGGAGATCGTAACGAGCCTTGATGGTGGCCTTCTCGAATGCATCAAGGATCTGAGTAGCGAGCGCAGCATTTTCTGTCTCAAGGTTTTTGATTTTGACTTGCGCCTCATCAAACCTTTCGACCATGACTCCCATCATGCTCGTACCCTCCTTCGCCTGATGCATAATCTCATTAAGATTGGCCGTCAATCCATCAGCGCTCGCTTTGACATCACTGAACTTTCGTTCGATGTCCATCAGCATCTCCCCGCGCCTCTTGTCTTTCGCTTCGAGCTCCTTGAGTCGAGCCCGCTGTTCGAGATTCTTCTCGTTGGTGCGCTTCATCAGCCCCATCGCTCGAATGTTAGTCTGCAAGACATTCAAAAAGTTCAATATTAATACTTGATATTGAATTCACAAAGTATGAATTACAAATTTGTACACACATACCTTCAGGCCATCCCACAAAAGGTCATCAATATGGGCCTGAAGAGGACCCTGACTCAGCGTCTCCGCATCAGCATCCGACAGCAGTTGATGCATAATCTCGACGCTCGTCTGTCTGTCCTGTAGAAGCCTCGCTCTTAGAGGCAAGCTCACCTCGACCCTTGGACCTTCATCGTCCGCCTCCGGAGTCGAAATCTTCGACTTTTTGCTCCTCTTTGCTGGGAGCTTCCTTTTTCCCTTCTCGATTGCCTTTCGTTTCTTGACAATCGGCGAAGCAGGCTTCGCAGGAGGTTCAGGGGATGATTCGAGCACCGGAAAAGGGTCGGGTTCATTGCCTTTTGATGCGCTCGCAGCTGCAGCAGCAGCTGCAGCGGCCGCAGCCTTCTCCGCTTCTTTGGCGGCTTTCCTCTTCGCCATTAATTCCTTTGGATTGGGGAAATCCATCACCATTGTTTCCAAAGCGAAGTCTGCGATTAAAGCCTCCTCGTCAGTTAAGGCTTCGATAAACAATGGAGCGCCGAACAGTCTCCTCAACGCTCCTCTGATTATAAATGGCCAATCTACCCAGGGAGGAACTCGTTTAGGAATACCTGAAGGGATTTCCACGAAATTCTTCCAAAGGCTCGACGCTCGAAATCTTTGTGGAGTGTGGATCTCGTCCCACTCTCTGTTCGGAAGGGCGAGCAGACGTTCGAGTTTCTCCTCGAACAATAGACCTTGAGGAGGTGGCTTCTTGGATTCCTTATCTGCAAAACAAAAGATACTATAGTTAGTATTCGTGCAATGAATAACGTCGTACCTTCGTTAGTCGACGTTCGACACTTACGAAGAATTCCCCACAACGGATAAAAAGCATTGGCGAGTCCACCCATCGACTTCTCATTGATATGCATGAAGAAGTAATGGTTCTGCCAGTATCTGTCCGCGTTTCTCATCTCGCCGACAATTTGCTTCCCCTTCCTGGGATACATAGAGTATCGCCCTTTGTCTTTGAAATTCTCCTGGGGATAATAAGTGGCAAGAACATCATCCACTGACAGTTCGATGCTCGCCTCGCCCGCTAGTACAACTAAGCCCAGGAAGACCCTCATCCCGTTCGGCATCAGTTGCGGAATGGCCAACTGGTAATGATTCATACACTGGATGAGAAGAGAAGGAAGAGGAAGCCGTAGTCCACACTCGAAGTAGATGGTGTACATACAAATCCATCCTTCGGTCACGGTATCTGCTCGTTCGTCCTCCATCGGAAGGCGAAGCTGGACTTCATTGGGAAAGCCGAATTTACCACGGATTTCGGCCAAGTCATCTTCCGTCAGAACAGACTTAGGGTTCGACGTTCGCAAAAATGATTCGATGCTCAATTGCCTTGGTTTCTTCGTCAATCGAGCTATGGGAGGAATTGACAAGACCTCCGCTCCCGATGTCGTCGCCGGTCGATTCCGCTCAGACGCTGCATTACTCGACCCAGTGTCCGTTCGACTATGTTCGAAAGCATATTCGAACCTCGAGCGCTGAGTGTCGGAAGCCAGTTCGACATCCGAATTGTCTTCACTGGAGTCAGTGCTCGTCCACTCCACATCTGCATCTTCGATGACTTGCTTTTTCTTGTCCATAACTGAAGTCGTGACGAACGATGGAAGGATTTTGGATCTAAAAGCGTTTATCTAAACCCAGATCCTATGAAGCTATGGATGAACACGAAGAACAGCAAGCCAAAAACCCAGAAAACCCTTCTAAAAACTCCTCAACCGAATCACTTACCCAAAGAAAGTGCAGAAAAACTAACCAGAAAGATTCGGAAGTAGAACGAAAAATGTTTTACTAAACCAAAATTACACAAAATGGAGGAGAAGAAGAAAAGAAATCTTGCCTGAAAGTCGGTGGTCTGGGAAAACTCTGGGTTCTTGATTTTTCGAAATGCTCTGAATGAATGAAATAAGCGAGAATAAGAGAATACGAAGAGTTATATAACTTCGCCAAGCCTCAACGGTCCCGATTTATTCGGGGAGGTGTGATCAAACGGCGTAAATAACTCAACTCTTCGCATTCCCGCTCGAAGAATCGTACGATGCAACGGTTCGAAATCCCAAAAATCTCGCGTATTCCAGCTGTATCTTCATACGTCACAACGGTACGAATCCCAACAGAAAATAATGATGCCGTTTCAGAATACCCACTCAATACACGCCACGTGTACACTGGTAACATCTCTCGCTGGGCTCGAGATTTCCCATCAAGTGATTCGTCAGTCTGTTTAGATTTCCCTTATCTGATGTAACCAAGACTGATGCGATTTTCTCGCTAACGATCAGACACTCTATCGAGGATCCATCGCTCGATAGAGTGGGGGGCTATCTGTTGGGGTTAGACTTCGTCTTCCCTTTAAGACGTTAGCTTTTAACAGTTTGTCTAACGAACGGCGAACGTATTACTTTTGGGCCGGACCCAACTTATACATTGCTTTATCATGGGCAACAATCGATCACATAATTGGGCCAGACCCAATCCATTCCGTTCAAGCTCGAACGATGATCGCTCGTTTAACATGGGTCGGACCCAGTTAACGACTCAGTCATTACAATATAACGCTCGTTCACACTCGAACGTCGAACCAACAGATCAAACGCGATCTCTATATAAGCTCCGAACGATGGATCACAATATCAGACTTGTGTCCGAATTAGCGTTCGTCGCTCGCATTCGACAGATTGAGACATTTCTCCTATAATCATCGAACTCAATATCAACAACGATATTACATCAATAATCGCCAAGCCCATTGTCCGAGATTAAGACTTACTCTGGTAACCGTCTGTTCAAAATCTCCAATGGCATGCTTACACGTGTCCCAAGGACATTATCTGAAACTGTCCTAAGCAGTTACGGGCTCAGGCCCATCTACCTCTATAAATAGGGGTAGACCCCCCTTTTACAAAAAATTCGGATCCCCGAAATCAAAATCTGATTCTTCTCTCCGAAATCTTCATCTTCTTCAAACTTTTCTGACATTCTATTATTCTGCCAAATTATTCCCAAAAGCAGATTATTGTACCTACAATACACATATATAGTGAAATCGTTCACTGACAGAGGACGTAGCTTTTAATTGGGCAAACCTCTTTATTTCTTGGTGTTAATTTATTTCTTTCTGCCTGTCTTTATTTTCATTTTCTGACATGAAATATCTGATCTTGCATTATTTTGTTAAATTTCATCACGATGTCCAAGGGCCCAATTAATCGATTTTAACATACTCTGTTTTAACTCTTCTGTTAATTTTTGACTGTAGAAAACCGGCATCTACAGTAAATAAGTTAGATTTAATGCCAGTAAGTAAGTATAGATATTTACTAGTGAATACAAATAATTACTAATAAATAATTATCAATATAAATTTAATAAAAATGGCTTTTTTAAAAGAAAAAATGGTAAATTTTTAGATTGTTAATTTATATTTATTAGCAAATACTAAGATTTACTAATAAAAATTTGATTTTATAGATGAGTTCATAATTTCTAAAACAACTTAAATACCGGTAAATTTTAAGATTTACTAGTAAATACTAAGATTTACTTAATAAATTGAAAAACTTCGAATCAAATAACAATGTAGATATTGATAACAGTAGATTTACTTATTTACTCTTAAATTTTAATTAGTAAATATATGTATTGCTTAGTAAATAAATTTATTTACATTATATAAATATTTAGATTTACTCAAAAAAAGAATTTGTAGATATCAGATTTCCATGTAAATAATAAAAAAAATGTAAACTAAATCAACTAATAGATTCATTGAGTAAATATCAGATTTATCAAGTAAACATCATATATTTTTTAGAAAATATTATGATGTAAATATTAAGTTTTATTAGTAAATACAAAGATTTACTAAACAAATTGATATATTTCAAAATAAATAAGAATATAGATATCGATAAATATTACATTTACTTATTTACTAGTAAATATTTGATTTACTTGATAAATTGATAAATTTTAGACAACGTAAATTAATAATAAATACTAAGATATTATAGTAAATATTTTTATTTATTTGGTAAACTGATAATTTTTGAAACCACGTAAATACTAAATTTACTTATAATATAAGTATTTTCATTCTACTTGATAAAATGATGAATATCATATTTCCCATAAATACGTAAATCATATTGTAAATAAATTATTTGGAAATAAATTTATTAACTGATTTTTTTTTGATAAATAGTAAATTTGTTATTTGGAAATAAATCGATTTACCACTTATTTAAGCCTAGATTTTATTAAAAATTACAAATCCACTCCAAAAACTATAATCCAAAATGGTTGAGCCGGATAAGACAAGAGGCCGATGTCGACCGTCAGAGAAATCACAGCTAGGAGGACGGAGATCCGATGTCGACAGAAATGAGGACGAACAGTTGCGATTTTCCTATGAATTTCCTCGCGAGATTCAGATCTACAACATCATCCTCCTTTGATCATGACTCCACGACAAGATCGTTCTTTGATCGCGACTCCACGATGAGATCCTCCTCCGGATCGCAACTCCATGACGAGATCTATCACGCCCTACTCCGGATCTCGACTCCACAGTGACCATTGCATCCTCCTCCAGTTCGTGACTCCATGGCGACCATTGCGCCCTCCTCCGGTTTGCGACTCCATGATGACCGATGCAGGTAGTCTCGACGGAACTGACACTGGTGCCGACGCTAGGGTTTCTGATTTGTGGGTGCTGGGTGCGTCAGGTTTGAGTGTTTATGAGAGATTGTGGGGGTTTTGTTTGTGAGGGATATTTTAGAGAATTTCTATTTGAATTTAATGACAAGATACTATTTAGTACATCAAATTTTACCACCTACTATATTGTTAAAATTATGATCCTTAATATGCTATTTTGATCTTTCTCTCTTTTTTTTTACTGAGAAGGTGTCCAGAATAGGAAAAAAGGAAAAAGAGCGACCACTAGTAGTTGTCTATTTGTTTTGTCTTTTTTTTTTTTTTTTTAATTAAATTGTTGTAGCGTTTTCCTCTTCCTCTTCTTGGGAATCACTATGTCCAGAATGATTCTTCTTTTCTGCAAGACTGCAACTTCCAATACAATTTGCTGTCCGTTTCTTAATTGTTTATTTTTCTAATTACATGTTAATTCTTTTCAGTTTTTGTGATTATTTTTTCTTTTTCGCTAGGTTGTTAGTATAACATGTTATTACATCTTTTATTGCTGTTAAAAAGGGAGGATGAAAGAAATAAATGGCTAAAAAAGTAGTAACAATCAATTAACAAACTATAAAAAAGTCTTAGGACATGTTTGAGGAGATTTTAGAGATGTGTTTTGGTTTGAAAACTAGATGTAATTTTGCAAATGTGCGTTTGTGGGAAAAAAATATTTGAGTGAAAAAGTATAAAATCTTAAAATATGTTTAAAAAATATATATTACTATACATATTGTTTTATTTATCTCAAAATTCTATTTAATTAAAAAAATCATCGTATCTAAATTTGAAATTACAAAAATAAGAACGTTTAAAGTTTAAATTTATTGTAGACATTTGGGCACGTGAATAGTAAAAATTAATTTTAAGT
Organism: Ficus hirta; assembly: GCA_038430175.1. Lineage (NCBI taxonomy): Eukaryota > Viridiplantae > Streptophyta > Magnoliopsida > Rosales > Moraceae > Ficus > Ficus hirta. Next base: position 15,470,964 of record CM076585.1, on the reverse strand, counting down.
TAAAGTAAAAGACAAAATAAAATTTTCAAATCAAATGCCAATATAACTTCGCAGACATGCCTTTAGAGTTAAAAGTATTGAAAACAAGTAACGGAGTAAAAAAAAAAAACTCAATAATGGCACTTCAATTTGCTATTGAATGTCATAATATATCTATATTTTTTATAGAGTTAAGTCATGGCACAATTGAGGATCGAAAAAAAGTTAAAAATTACTAAAATTTCGAGTTGTGGGGTCATAAAACTTTACTCGGTAAAATGTTACTCAGTGTTAATAGTGACGATTTTGTGACAAGATGTAAAGTTAGAATGTCGAAGTATATGAGAAACCATATAAGAACTGAAAAGGTATTTATATTTAAAGAATTTTGATAAATATAGCTTGGGTACGTTTTTTATTCCATCAGAGAAATTATTGCTAAAAAACTTTATGAGGGAGAGAACTACTATGTAATATATGAGTAGTACCCGCAGGGACAATAAAAGAAGGAAAGAGACATTTAAAACAGGGCCGGCTCCAGTGTTTTCGGGGTCTTAAATGAAAATTCTAGACGGGTCTTTTTTAAAATTAAAAAAACTCATATTTTAAAAACTAAAAAATTTTAATTAACTTTTTTGCATAAATAATTATTGTAGAATTATTAAAAATATTATGTAAACAGTATATAGGTTTAGAAAGAATTTTCTTTTTAATTCTAAAATATTTCAATTAGGTCGATGTTTTTCTTTTGAAAAATTCTCTTCAGACACTTCTAATTTAAGTTAAATATACCATCAAATTTAAAAAATATCTTCAAGATTCAAAAATACTTTTCCAACTTCCAAGAGTTATATTTATCCAAAAAAACAAAAAAAAAAAACTTCCAAGATTTATTAGAGTAGTTAATAAGTTTTAAAAGAAAATATTTTTTAAATTTAAATATGATAACACATAAAAATTACACTATCGTTACTCCAACTTGCAAGAGTCCATTGTGTTCCCCAAAACTTTAACAATTGTTTGGTCTTTTCTTTTTCATAAAACTTTAACAATTTATATTTCAAAAAAAAAAAAAAAAAAAAAAACCTTTAACTATTAAACATTGATTGAAAAGATCAATTAAATTATTAATATAATGATATATAAATGAAACTTTAATATTGGGTCTTGGCTTAGTCTGGGGCCTTAGGCAATTGCCTAAGTTGCGCTATGGTTGAGCCGGCACTGATTTAAAATATGGATTTTAAATAAGGTGAAATACCACAATTTTAAGTATGGTTTTTTCTATAGCAACATAAAAACATTGTTCATAAGTTTTTTTCCCTCCTAAAACATAGAATTAGTAGTGTCTTCACGTGTTTAGGGTTAGTTTCATAAGGGACAAGTTTTTATGTCTAGGGGGGCTACTATGCCTAGGCCTCCTTTCCCTACGTCCCTAATAAGGGATAATGTATGTAACAACTCAGAGAATTTAGAGTCTACTCTCAAATAAATCATGGATAATAAACATTCGATTAGACGGACAATAATCAAACCTGAATCAGGATAATGAAAAGCTTTTCGATGAACATCTCTTGATTACTAAACTGTACTTTTTTCATCATGGTTTTTGTCTTTTTTCGAAAAAGTTTTTTATCTTTTCTGAAAAATTTTTTTTGTCTTTTCTGAAAAATTACTATTGAAACTTAAAAATCTTAAACTAAACTCATTCACCAAACACCCCCTAAGTCATTCTTGTTGGTGGTACTTACGCCATCTCCAACTGGATGGCAAATTGGCACAAAACGCCAACTTGGTGCAAAGGTTGGGCTCCAACAAAGCATTATTCCCTCGATATGTTTTAGAGTGGGGAACAGTGCAGCGCTTCATGTAGTGCTGCACTGTAGCGTCAGAGTTGGCCAATGTTAAATTATTACTTTTTTTTTATGGTTTTTTTTTACTGCATTTTTTTTTTGGTTTTAAAATTAAGAAAATGTACAATAAAAAGTTTTATAAAAGCCCGTTTAACAGGGCTTTTGTTTTTACTTCTAGTCTATAAAATAAGAGAAGCAAAAGTTGTATTTTCTCAGTAAATATTTGAAATCAAAAAGTTTTTAAGGTCAAAATGATATTTAAAGTATTCTAATAAGTACTAAAAATGTTAAATAAAGTTTATAATGTCTAATTTAAATTTTTTTTATAAATTTTAAAGTCTGTTAAGAAGAGCCTTTGCCAGAAATAACATTTTTTGGCTTTGACAGGAAACACTTCTGGAGACTGGAAACTCTTCTGACAGATTATTCAAATACTCCCGGAGGATGCTTTTGAATATGGGAAGCCAAAAGCAGTTTCTAGAAAGCTTTACCAAACAGACCATAAATCTTATTTTAACACCAAATGTATGTTATTTAACAAGTTTTCTTTATTTTTTGTATTTTTTTTAATTTTAAGATGATTTAATTGATTTAGAATAAATCTTCAATTTTAATATGATTTATGGATTTAATTGTTTGGAAAAATTGGTGAAATATATCAATTGCTTGGAATTAAAAAAATAAAAATAAACATAAACATAAAATATTTCTTTTAAAGTAATTTTGAAGTTGATTGGTTGAAGAACGACTGTAAAATAAAGTTAAAATTGTACTGTTTTAGTGTTAAAGAAACTATAAAGGGCTGGAGATGGCCTTATTTGCTAAAGCTATAACTGATTAAGATCATGAAATCAATAGGTTATAATAAATAAATAAATAAATAAATAATTAAAAACGACGAATCCAAGGTAAAGGCGTGGATGGCTGAGTGGAAGTAGCAAAATGGGGTGTGCGTGGGTTGTCTTTTTGCTACCTCCAAGGAAGGTCCCAGGAAACTTGGAATTCACGGTAATAATATACATGCGACCCACCATCACACCTTTTTCTTTTTTCGTCTACCCCCACCAAAAAGAAAACTTAAAATTTTTTTTAAATATCTTAATAGGTTAATTATACAAATGTATGTTTATTTATTTTCCGGTACAAAATGAACATGTTTTTAGTTTCAAAATTTTTTTATTTACCTCTTTATTTTAAAAACTACAAAATTATTCATTAAAAGTATGTTAAACTTGAAAAGTATGTTATAAATACATCCATCATGCATTAATGTACCCAAAAAAAAAAAAAAGACAGAAAAATATACCCACGTAAGATTTCGTTAAATATTTTGAAAAACTCCATTTAGATCACGTGTCTATTTCTGAAAAAGAAAATTTTCTTGTTTTAAATAAAAAATCTTTTTATTTTTAAAATAAGATGGTGTTTAGATATGTAAAAAATTTTACTTTTTGAAAACAAAAAATTGTTTGGATGAGAAGAAATGATATTAAAAATGGTACATTGTGAAAAGATTTCAAAAAAATTCTTTTTTTTAATGGCTTTGTATAAAATATATTTGAAAATGAAATCACTTTTTTTTAAGGAGAAGAAAGAAAAAATTAAAAAGAACACTATTTTTTTTAAATGACATCTTTTTTTTTTTTTTTTAAACTACTGCAAAAAATATCTTTAATAAATTCATCAATGACGCATTGATGGACAAAAAAAATGACAGAAAAAAAAAAAACAAATATACCCATTTAAGATTTTTTAGAACTATATTAATTATTTAATAAAAACTTAAAAGCCTAAAATAAAATCTTTAGTTTGTGTTTGATTCGTTGAAAATAAAATTTTTTCAGATAGAGTTAGTTGATTTTTTAAAAATTAATTATAAATTTTGATGATTTTTCAGAAAAAAAATAAAAATTAAGATAAAAAAATATAATTGAATTAAAATTAAACTTAAATATCAGATAAAACCTTAAATTATCTCATTTCTGGGCATTTCTTCTCTCTTCTAAATTGCGAAAATAATAAAACTAAAAAGTATAATTATGTAATTAATCCGTAAAACAATTTTTGTCCAAATTATGTGTGTCTTTGTGGCGTATACGTTAAGCAGTGAAAATCTTTCTTACACATTACAAAAGAAAAAAAGATGAAAAAGAGAGAGAGAGCCAGCCAACGGATATTTGATTGGTGAGATATTGGTTTTTCCTTCCCCTGGCGTTTCTCACATTCCCATTTCCCAAACACAATATTATTTTCTCTCCTCCCTATCTTAATCTTTTTTTTTTTTTTTTCCTTTTTTTGGTGAAGGCAAAAGACATTTCGCTATTGAAGAACCTTCCATGGCTTCCACCGCCATATAACCATATAATCATCTGGTACTGGAATTCTCTATTTCTCTCTTTTTTCTTTCCTTTATTTGTTTTTCAGTTTCAGTAATCAAAATCTTCTTCTTCTCTGAAAATCTCATGAATTTTAAGCGTAAAGTTGAGAACTTTTTGTTTTGATTTCATGAATTGCTAGTTTCAATTCAACCAAACTCTCTCCCGGCGCCGGCAAAGAGAGGGTTCCACATAGCTGAGCTGAGCAGGAAGACCCATTTGGATTTAAGTCTGCACAAGCTTGGTTTTGAAATGCTTTTGGTTTTGTAACATGTATAAATATATGTATACAACAGGAAGTTTTATCCAAAACCCAAGTTTTTGAGAATTTTCCTTAGTTTATTGACACCCTTTTGGAAGGGTTTGATTTTGGAATTGGTTTCATAGGATTGGAAACTTGGTTTCAATATTTGGGTGGTCAATTGTTTCCTTTTTGTTGGAATTGGATTGGATTGGCTCTCGAGATTCTAGGGGTTCTTGTCTAAACTCTAAAGCACGATTTATGCAAGTAAATCTATTACTTGGTGGGAGGTTTTTGTGCTTTTGAGTTGTTGAGCTTTGCCATGGGGAAGCAAAGTGGAAAGAAGAACAAGCAGGTCGGGGAGAAATCGGGTGATGGTAGTGAAAAGCATGGCAAGAGTGGGGATAATGTTAGTAGCCCAAGAGCCTATGATAAGGACACGGTGGTTTTCATTTCGATGTCTCAAGAGTTGAAGGATGAGGGGAACAAGTTGTTTCAGAAGAGGGACCATGAAGGAGCCATGTTGAAGTACGAGAAAGCGCTGAAACTGCTTCCGAGGAATCACATAGATGTGTCGTATCTCAGGAGTAATATGGCTGCTTGTTATATGCAAATGGGGCTGAGTGAGTACCCGAGGGCGATCCATGAGTGCAATTTGGCTCTTGAAGTCACTCCCAAGTACAGTAAAGCGCTGTTAAAGAGAGCAAGGTGTTATGAGGCTTTGAATAGGTTGGATTTGGCTCTAAGAGACGTTACCACTGTTCTCAACATGGAGCCGAATAATGTCATGGCCTTGGAGATTTCGGAAAAGGTTAAAAATGCGCTTGAAAAGAAGGGGTTGAAGGTAAATGATACAGTGATTGAGCTGCCTCCAGATTATGTCGAACCTCCGATCTCCATGGCTCCCCAGAAAGTTGTGAAAGAAAAGGTGAAGAGGAAAAAGAGCAACAAAGTTGTGGAGAAAAGGGCTCTAGAAAATACCGAGGAAAAGATGGTAGAGGAAACAGCAGAGGAGAAGAAGGCTGAGGACAAGGTTGTTGTAGAGGAGAAAATTAATACTGTGAAGGAAGTACCTAAAAAATCTGTAAAGTTGGTTTTCGGGGAGGATATAAGACGGGCTCAATTGCCAGTAAACTGCACCCTCCTTCAGCTAAGGGAGGTTGTCGCTGACCGGTTTCCAAGCTCAAGAGCAGTCTTGATTAAACACAGGGACCACGAGGGAGATTTGGTTACAATTACTAGTGATGAAGAACTGAGGTGGGCTGAAGGCTCAGAAGAATCGGAGGGGTCTCTCAGGTTTTACATTGTGGAAGTTGACCCTGAGCAGGACCCGTTCTTTAAGAAAGTGAAGAATGGTGACGAGGTGCACAAGCTTAGTATCGGGGAAAATGGTGTATCTGAGAACGGTTTTTCTGTTAAAGGGAAGGAATTAAAGGGGGTATCTTGCATTGAGGACTGGATAATACAATTTGCTCAGCTGTTCAAGAATCATGTTGGATTTGAATCCGACTCATACTTGAATCTCCACGAACTTGGGATGAAGCTCTATTCCGAGGCCATGGAAGAGACAGTTACAAGCGATGAAGCTCAAGCTCTATTTGAGACAGCAGGAGACAAGTTCCAAGAGATGGCAGCTTTAGCATTGTTCAACTGGGGAAATGTTCACATGTCGAGGGCACGAAAGAAGGTTTATTTTACGGAAGATGCTTCGAAAGACTCAATACTTTCACAAATCAAAACTGCATATGAATGGGCGCAACAAGAATATGCGAAAGGAGGGAAGAGATATGAAGAAGCCCTGAATATGAAACCAGATTTCTACGAAGGCTACCTGGCTCTAGGACAACAGCAATTTGAACAGGCGAAGCTCTCTTGGTATTATGCAATAAGTGGTGACGTTGATTTGGAAACATGGCCGTCTACAGACGTACTGCAACTTTATAACAATGCTGAAGACAACATGGAAAAGGGCATGCAAATGTGGGAGGAATGGGAAGAGCAACGCCTAAGCAAACTTTCCAAGAAAAATAGCGTCAAAGCCCAACTGCAGAATATGGGGTTGGGCGAACTTTTCAAAGACGTATCCGCAGAAGAAGCTGCTGAACAGGCTGCAAACATGAGGTCTCAGATCAACCTCCTATGGGGCACAATGCTTTATGAGAGATCCCTAGTGGAATTCAAGCTTGGTTTACCCGTATGGCATGAATGTTTGGAAGTTGCAATCGAGAAGTTCGAACTTTCTGGGGCTTCTCCGACAGATATAGCTGTCATGGTGAAAAATCACTGCTCGAATGATAACACCGTTGAAGGTAATATATATGTGCACCTACGGCGTGGCCTTTGTTTTAGAAACCAGACATCTATCAGATGCTCAAATGATTCGTTTTGTGTGTTAACAGGTTTAGGGTTCAAAGTTGATGAGATAGTTCAGGCATGGAATGAGATGTATGAAGCTAAAAAGTGGCAGAGTGGGGTACCATCATTCAGGCTGGAGCCATTATTAAGAAGAAGAGTCTCGAAACTTTATCATGCGTTCGAGCATGCATGAATTGGTGCTTCCGAGGTTTCTGGAAAAAGTCGTGTTTCCTACTCAACCTCCTGGAATGTAGTCTTTTGCATACTGAGGTAGGTAACACTTGCACTGGTTATGTTACTAATTTAACTAGAAAATTCGAAACCCGTGAACATTTCTACTGAATGTATTGCGCAAAAAACTATATTCGTATATTTTTCTTCCCTGCCATTTACGCTTTATAGAATGAGAACCCTGACTCACTATGTTAACTCTGGTAATTCCAGTTTCTATGTATCTATGTGCGAGGCTGCGTTGCCCCTTACAACTGACAATGATTTTACGCAAGACTTAATTAGAGAAAAAACATGACAGAGAAAAAACATGAATTCTATGAGGGCGAGAACCGAGGGGTAATATTGATTCATGCACTTTGTGGATTCATTAGGTAGAACTCACCCTTACAAAACCAGCTTGCAAGGGGACCCAAAGGCTTATAATTATGTCATGTGGAACATTTGGTATCTGACATTCCACCATGCTCTGCAATTGCCGTTCGCAGCGGGCCATCTTCGCTTTGCAACTAGGTGACTTCCTGGATTCTGCCTTCTATCAGATAGCAACCCTCCCCAGGTTGCCCCATCCGCAACGACGACCATAGAACCATAGCCCATACTAGGCATGATCCCATACTTGACATGGTGGTTTGTAAAAATCCACCACGGTTGGGCCCAAATCACCAGTCCACAGTATCGACACTGACCCAGCAGTAGTCCTTTCCTCCTTCAGCGGCTTCACTCGGATATCAGTTCGACGCGTTGACGAATCCACTAATGCATCTTAATTCAGCCTATAACGCAACCGCTTGGACACGAATCCATGACATGGTGGATTGGCTCTGATACTAATTGTTTGGAACCCAATAGGTAGACCTCACCCTTACAAAACCAGCTTGCAAAGGGTGGGAACCCAAGGGCTTAAAAACCTACTTATCAATTATTCTACGTGGGACATTTGGTATCTAACAGCATGATGCCAGAGATGATTCCGAGTTTTCTTAGAAAAAAGAAAATGACTTTCATACTCAATAACCTGGAACATAGTCTTTGGATACCGACATCATTAAGCTCATGATGGTTTTTGTTCTAGATTGAATTTAAGTACACATTGCAACTTGACATCACATAGAACATTGAATGGTTTTACTAATCTCTTAACTGCCTTTCGGCACAGCATGGTTTAAATGTCATTATTTCAACTTACAATCTTGATATACTGCTGTACAGGTTTTCCGTGGCTAGTTTACCTCTACGGTCCGAGCATCGACCTCGTGCTTCCTTAAACACAGAAACATTTGCGAAACAAAAGTTCATATTCTGCATGGTTGATTGGAGAAGACAAAAGTAGACTGTTTTCATTCTACATGCCGGGGAGGAGATGAATTTGCAGGTTATTTCTTTCTGCCTTCACTCGCGTTGCATCCCCGGGCTTTTGTTTTTTGTTTTTTGTTTTTTTTTGGTAAAAGTTTCTGACAGCTGATTTTATACATGTATTTGTTGCAATATTCAGTAGCTTCAGCAATTTGTTGTCTTTTTTTTTTCCTCGTGTAACTTAAATTATTTTGGTTTGTAGCGTCTTTTAGACAAATATTGTATTGAAGTAATTGGACTTCTTGAGTCATAAAATAAAATCTCCAACAAAGAAAAAAAAAATGCGTGTTTACATTTTCTGTACTTTTTCCCTCTTTCTGGTAGAGAAGTTAGTTTAGACTTGAATTGCTTTGATAATTTCTTTAATAGCTTTTGAAGGACCAAAAGGAAACCCATGAGGGTCTCTGCCGGAGCAGAGTAGGCAAGGGGAAAAAAAAAAAAAAAAGCAAGCCACGTGGTGGTGCTGAAAGTGTCTAGTGGTGGCTGGATAAGTGTGGACAAAGACACTATAAAAGTGCTATTCATTTTTTTAATATGTAGTAAAAGATGTAACACTCTCGTTCAATACTATGTCACTCTAGAATGTTATATTATGACCCAAAAAAAAAATGAAATCATGACATATTTGACACGCTTTCAAATGTTATATTTACTTGCAAAAGTAAAGTTTTATTATTAATAACTCATCAAAAATGACGATGTTGTAATGATTAGATTAAAAAGTTGATCTATAAACTAACTAAAAATAGAGAATGATTTTGGGAATTGTTTTCTGTATGTTGACTCAATGAATAAGGTATTACACGTAGACTACTTACAGGAAATACAAACCAGGAAGTCAAGAAATTACAACTATTCTACAGAGAAAACTTTCCTAATTACAGTAGTTGACTAATCCTGTATTTACATAAATAGTACAAGTATCAAATCTCAATGATTTCGGCAATATCTCAGCCAGAATCATCCAATTTCTAACGCTTCCCCTCAAGCTGGTTTGAAAATATCTTTCATAACCAGCTTGCCAATAAAAACGTCAAATTGCTTCTTGTGTGGTCCCTTCGTGAGAATATCAGCAACCTGATCTGTGGTTGGAATGTATGGCATGCAAATCAATCCATTATCGAGTTTCTCTTTAATAAAATGCTTATCCACTTCAACATGTTTTGTCCTGTCATGAAGAACTGGATTATGAGCAATAGAGATTGCTGCCTTGTTGTCACAATACACCTTTATTGGTGAGGAATTAGAGATCTTCAGCTCCTCTAGAAGTCGCTTAATCCATAAAGCTTCACAAATTCTATGGGCAACTTATTTGTATTCAGCCTGGCATTGCTTCGGGCAACTACACTTTGTTTTTTACTCCGCCAAGTAACAAGGTTTCCACCAACAAACGTGCAATAGCTAGAAGATCTTTTATCTTCAATACTTCCAGCCCAGTCAGCATTAATGTAGGCTTTTATTTGTAGATGTCCATGTTTTCTAAACAACAATCCACTTCCTGGTGTTCCTTTTAGATATCTCAAAATCCTGTAAACTGCATCAAAGTGTTCCTGTCCTGGTGAGTACATGAATTGACTTACCATGCTCATTGCAAAATCTATTTTAAGACATGCATGACACAAATAAATAAGCCTGCCAACAAGTCTCTGGTACTGCTCCCTATTCATCACACTCTCAGGTTTGACTGATTATAGTTTCAAGTTGGGTTCAATTGGTGTTTCAGTAGCTTTGCAAGCCATCATCCCCGTTTCTCCGAGCAAGTCAAGTACATATTTTCGCTGGCTGACAAATATTCCTTCCTTAGACCTGGCGAAATCCATCCCTAGGAAGTACTTCAAAGTACCCAAGTCCTTAATCTAGAAGTCATCAGCAAGTTTCTTCTTTAGTCTCTCCAGCTCTGCATCATCGTCACCTATCAAGATTATATCATCAACATTAACAATCAAGATGTCACTTTTTCCATCTTTCAAATGTTTGTAAAACATAGTATGATCAGCTTGACTTTGACAGTAGCCATGACTCTTTACAGCTTTCCCAAAGCGTTCAAACCAGGCTCTAAACTAGGCTCTAGGAGACTGTTTGAGTTCATTTAGAGACTTCTTCAACCTGCAAACTTTATTCACTCCAAAGCTTATCTTCAAATCCAGGTCGTAGGTCCATATAAACTTCCTTTTCTAAATCCCCATTTAGGAAGGCATTTTTTATATCTAACTGGTGTAACAGCCAGTTGGAGTTCATAGCCAAGGACAACAACACACGGATTGAGTTGATTTTGGCAATTGGAGATAACGTTTCTTGGTAGTTAATTCCATAAGTCTGTGTAAAGCCCTTTGCCACAAGTCTTGCATTGTAACTCTCTATACTTCCATCAGCCTTACACTGGTAAACACCCATTTACACCCGACCGTCCTTTTTCCCTCTGGCAAATTAAGTACTTCCTAAGTACCACTTCTCCTAAGTTTATTCATCTCTTCCATAACTGCTAATTTCAAATTCGGATCATCTAGGGCTTCCTGGATGTTTCTTGGAATAAACAAGAGAGAAATCTTAGATGTAAATGCTCTATGGTTATGGGAAAGTTTTTGGTAAGATAGATATTTGGCAATGGGGTGTTTGGTACACGTACGAACCTTAAGGCTATAGAAATATGAAGATCTGTAGGTTCGTTATTTTGAGATGTAATTGGTAGAGAGGATTCATTATTTGAAGGAATAACAAGTAAAGGGGAAGAGACATAGATAGGAATTGGAGGTGGAAGAGGAATAAAAGTTGAGACAGAAACAGGAATTGAAGAAGGATTACCTGATGTATCCGGAGGATTAGGACCATCTCTCAAGAGATTCTGATTGATCTTGAACTGAGATAATTGACAAATCTCTACTCCTTTTACGAAACCTTGTTCTAGTAAAAACCTGAAGCTCAAAATTTGGATTATTTTGATCCTTTTGTAGTATTTCTCCCTCTATTGGTAAATTATTTACGTTTGGCAAAGTGTTACTACGATCTTCCACATGTCCATTATCTTGAACAAATTTTTCCTCTACAGAATTTTCAAGAATTGTGTTGGGTAAAGGTAAAGATACATCCCAAAAATTATCTTCATCTATTTTCTCCCCCTGAAGAAAATTTTTGTTAAAGTAAGATTGTTTTTCAAGAAAGGAGACATCCATACTCACATAAATTTTTTTTGTTCCAGGGTTGTAACACTCTTACCATTTTTTATTTGGAGCATAGCCTATGAAAATACATTTTCAGCTCTAGGATCAAGTTTTGATCGAAATTTGCTGGGGATGTGAACAAAAACTGTGCATCCAAAAGCCTTTAAGGTAAATAAGAATTAATTCGTGTTTCAGGAAAAAAAAAAAAAAAAACTACTTTTTGAGACACGCTAAAGGAGTAGTATAATTTAAAACTCAAGTAGGCATCCTATTAATTAAATATGATACTGTCAAAACCGTGTCTCCCCAAAAATATTTAGCGACATGCATAGAGAACATTATAGCTCGAGCCACTTCAAGCAAATGCTTGCTTTTTCTCTCAACAATACTATTTTGTTGAGGAGTATCACGACATGTAGACTGATGTTGAATACCCTTTTCTTTCAAAAAATTCCCCAAAAATTCATTAAAATACTCCGTTCCATTGTCAAAATGAGGTACGCTAATTTTTGTTTGAAATAGGTTTTCAACCATATTATAGAAAGCTTTGATCAATTTTTCAACATCAGATTCAGCATTCATCAAATAAATCTAACATAATCGAGTATAATCATCAATAAATGTTACAAACTATTTTTTTCCAGAAACAGTGGTAACTTTTGAGGGACCACAAACATCACCATAAATTAAATAAAATGGTTTTGAAGCACGATATAGTTTTTTAAAATAAGTAGCACAATGGCTTTTAGATAAATGACAACTTTCACATTGAAACGATGAACAATCCACATTCTTGAATAACGATGGAAATAAATGTTTAAGATAAGGAAAACTAGGATGTCCTAGTTTAAGACGCCAAAGAATTATTTGTTCACGAACAGGAATTGAACTATTTCTACTTAAGCGATGAGCTTTTTTATTACTAGATAGGTTGTCATCAAAGTAGTAGAGACTATTGATTATCTTAGCACTGCCAATCGTCCTCCTCGAGTTCTGGTCCTGAAATTCACAATGGGAATAAAAGAAAATGATACAACAATTAGAATCTTTGGACAATTTGCTCACATATAAAAGATTGTAGGCAAGTTTAGGCACATGGAGAATAGATTTAAGATCTATTTTCTTTGAGATTTTTACTAAACATTTTCCTGCAATAGACGAGAAACTTCCATATGCAATTCTAACCTTTTAACTTCCAGAACTTGGGGAATAAGATTTAAATAGATGGGAGACACTAGTCATATGATCAGATGCTCCTGAATCGATGATCTAAGGAGCGGAAAAACAGGAAAGAGCACAAGATTCACTACCTGTTTGGGCCAATGAAATAGTAGGAGTACCAGATGATGAATTAGACTTTAGCAATTTTAGAAGATGATCCATCTGCTCTTTGGTGATGGGACTTGTTTCAGCTTCATTTGCAGAAGGAAAAACACGATTAGCTTTCTCACCAGGTTTGTTGCTTTTCCAATTTGCTGGCTGGCCATGAATCTTCCAGCAAGTGTCCCGTGTATGGCGTGGTTAATTGCAGTAATCACACCAAACCCGAGGCTTCTCATCTACTTTCCTCTGGTTTGTGATGGCCCTGCTAGCATTTTCCTCAGAGACAGTCAAGGCCGAGGTCTCCATAGAGGTTCCAGTCACCTTTTTTCCAAGCATGATGCTTCTGTGGCTCTCCTCTCTTCTAACTTCAAAGAATACTGGAGGGAGAGGCTGCATACCAATTATTCTCCACCTGACTTCATCAAACACAATATTGCAAGGAACTTAAAGATACAGTTGTCCTCCACTGTCTTCTTATTGTGGTTGTAGTCCTCATCAAATTTCCACTCATAGCTATTGAACAGGTCCAAATCTTGCCACAACCGCTTCAGGGAGTTGAAGAATTTTGTGACACAGTCTTTTCCTTGACGGATTTCTCCAAGCTTCAAAGTCAACTCTTAAAACTGAGACCTGATTGCCCAGATCAGAATACATCTGGTTAATGTTGTCCCAAAGTTCCTTTGCAGTCGGGTAGCACATGTAGTTGGAACTAATATCTTCATCCATGGAATTCACGAGCCAAGTCATCACCATAGAGTTCTCAGCATCCCAAGTAGCATAAGTCAGAACCTCCTTTGCAAGCACCGGCTTCTCTCCTGCCAAGTATCCAATCTTCCCACACCCTTGAATATACATCCGAACAAACTGAGACCAACATAGAAAGTTATCACCATTCAAACATATTGTGGTGATCTGGACTGAGTGAGACTTGGTATTGGAGGCTTAAGCTTCATTGGCTTTTTGGGGAACAGTGGGCGGAGGAGTGGAATCGGATGAAACTTCAGACGTTGTGATGAAAGACTAGGACTGCCGATTTAGTCTTAGGGTTTCAAAGAAAGAGGCCAGATATCAGAGTCGACTCTAATACCATAAAAACAGAGAATGATTTTGGGAATTGTTTTCTGTCTATTGACTCAATGAATAAGGTATTACATGTAGACTACTTGTAAGAAATACAAATAAGGAAATCAGGAAATTACAGCTATTTTACAGAGAAAACTTTCCTAATTACAATAGTTAACTAATCCTATAATTACATAAATACTACAGCTATCAAATCTCAATGATTTCGACAATATCTAAACCAGAATCATCCAATTTCCAGCCCTAACTCTTTAATAAAATACTATTTTTGATGTTAAATTTACGATATTACAAACTTGGTGACACATTTACCACCAAATGTAATAAATGACAAAATTAATATTTGATTGTTATCCGTTGGTGTCTTGAATTTTTCATCTAATATTTTTTTTTCATTTTTTCAAATTATTCAAGTATTGAAGTTTTATTTTTATGAATTTCAAAGCGTAAAAAATAATACTAACATTTGAAATAACATTACACAATAGTACACAACATAGAATAATATTATCTTTCATATATATATATATATACATATTTTATGATAAATGTTGCACACTAAAATATCTTTAAGAGGGACTGAATTTGGCAAACAAATGCATACACGTATCAAAACTTAGCTATACAATATTTTAGAAAAAATCCAGAAACAGCTTAAATTTAGAGTCGTTACAAAGTTGAGGTTTAAAGAGAACAGCAAACATAAATAAACTTGACTTCGAATTCACATGTAGGCCATATGTACATTTCCTGGCAATGGTTTTTTTGCCCACATTCTTCTAGGTCCTTTTTTCATTAGCCTGTACAAAAAGCTACCATAGCCATTCGGTAGCGTCATACCATTTACAGAGAGTCATACTATTTACAGAGAATCGTAGAGTTTTAAGATGACCTATTCCGGGCGGAAGCTAACAAGATTAGGGAGGGCAACGGACTGAAGCTTCTTGATTCCGGATGCGGTTACCTTGCTCGACTCCAACGTCAATGACCGTAAATTCTTCAGAGGCTTCAAGTACTTTAGCCCCTCATTGGTAATGCGCGAATTTGATACATTTAGCGATACTAAAGTGGTCAATCCTGCGTTTTCGATAGGATACGATAATATATTAAGTAAAGAGAGAAGATATTTGCTAAACCTGGAAAATGTGGAATACTCGGTTTCTACAAAGTGAGAAAAATGGGATGCGATTTATTTTTTTCTTTTTTAATTTTAACTATTATTTTTATTGCTGTTATGTTCTAAAATCAATGACACCAGTCACACCACATGTATGAAATATTTAGTAGAAATGGTCATATATGTGGAGATATATTAGACGTACCAGAAATCAATTCCAAGGTCTTATCTGTCAAGTTGCTGTTTTGTGACAGATTTAGCCGTCGCAGGGAAGCGAGACCTTGGATGTGCTTGACACCTGCATCAGTTACTCCGCCGCCACATATTTCAAGAGATTGCAGCTTCTTGAAGCCTGTTTGGTGTGGAAAAAATATTATGCGTAACAACAATTAGCAAAAAAATGAAAAGAAAAAAAAAAAAAAAAAAAGTGCGAGCGCACACAAACCAAACTCCAATAACAAATGTAGGACCAAGTTTCTCCTAGTTTAGCCAGTCAAATCATTCGGGTTGAAGAATGCCCAATTAAAAGGAACCAGTACGTTGAGTTTTAACCGTATAGCCTAGGAACAAAAATCATTCCAAGAAAAATGACTCATTACTGAAATAAAATGCAGAGAAATTAAATGAGTTTATTTACCATTTACGTATAAGACCATGTGAAGACATCTGAGCTAAATAAGGATGTACTCGACAAAGGATAATACAAATCTGACAACTTTGTAAAAAAAAATCTTCGTTACTCTTCCCTACTTGCTCCTTATAGGAAATAAAACCGGTTGACCGTCATTATTGGAAAGAAAATCGGATTCTAGCAGACAATCGAAAGAATAACATGAACATTTTACTTAGATGCATGAACATTTAGGTGTAAATCGTTGGCATAAAAAGCACATAAATTGATGCAAAACCGAAAGCATTGACGGAATAAAAAGGGGTAAATACTGCAATCTTCTAACATACAGCGTAAATTATTCATTCCAGAATCTGTAATACGAGCCCCAAAAAGATCCAGATGCGTCAAATCAGTGAGACCTGCATTCAAAAAGCATCCCATCAATGACTTTGACATAACTAAGCACATTTGACATTCAATGAGATAATTCATTGGAAGATGAAAAAAACCTTCTGCTAGGCCATAGATACACATGTAATGTGAACAATGAAGTCAATGCTTAAGAATTACCAGATAAGAAGAGGAGGAAAGAGTAAAAGCAGGATATGGTAAAATGTTTAGCGTAAATTTTGAGTAATACACAATTCAGATAGAAAACTGATACCTCTAAACTTGCATGAAAATACTCACTAGTAAGAGTGGCAAGTCCTGAGTCAGTAATTTGGCGAGTATCCAAATTAAGTGATTTAAGAGATGCCAATCCAGACAAGTTTTTCAAACCACTGTCGGTTACTAATGTGAATGACAGATTCAAATTCTCCAAATTAGTCAAACCTGGAAGAGAAACCATGAAATATATAAATCAGATGAACCTATTTATTAGCATAAAGACATGGTCTAAAGATCACAAGTAAAGATGAACCGGTAAGAACATCCAGTAAGAAAGAGGCATAACAATATCTCATATCGTTTACTGTCAGTCAGCCTCCATTCTTGTCCCCCCATTTTCTGTTTGTTGGTGTTGTTTCATTTTAAATGGCGAGACATTTGAGATGTATACGATAAATGGGAGTGAAAATTGGGCAAAGAAAAGAAGCAATAGTTTTTGTTGGAAACTAAATCCCACGAATCTGTGACTTAATAGAATAGAGAAACTGTTAGAGAAATTCCCATTAATTTAGAATCCTAACTTTTAGGGTTAGTTTCCTTTTTTGTTAGTTTCTGTTTTTTCCTCCTTGTAATTAGCATAATTAGTTGTACAGCTTGTGTATAAAAGCCGTGTATATTGCTCCTTGAATGAAATAATAGAAAACAGAAAATTTCACATGGTATCAGAGCCATTTTTTTCTCAGTTTTTCTCAGCCTTCATTGCTGAAATCAGAGTTCATTCTCTTTCACAAAATTTTTTTCTGGCCTTCATTGCCCGATTATATTGTGCCTCCCCTTGAACCCATATTCATCCCCAATTCAATATGTCCGAGACAACCTCATCCCAAACCCCATCACAGATCACCTCTGAAGCACTTCCGTCTAACCCACCTACGGGTGAACTCCAGTATATTCAGGCTGCCTATCGATTGAATGGAAAAAATTATCTGAAATGGTCTCAATTTGTTCGAGTTTATCTGAGGGGCAAAGGAAAGCTGAGCCACCTTGTAGGAACAGGTCCGAAGGAAGAAGATCCCCGATTCGATGCGTGGGAAGAAGCCGACTCCATGATCATGTCATGGTTATGGAACTCAATGAATCCTGACATTAGTGACACCTGCATGTTCTTGTCTACGGCTAGGGAGATTTGGGAGGCGATTCGACAAACATACTCAAAGGCACGTGATGCGGCACAAGTGTATGAAATCAAGATCAAGGCGGGAGCGACAAAACAGGGCAGCAAGACAGTCACTGAATATGCGAATCTCTTGCAGAATTTATGGCAGGAATTGGACCATTATCGCTGCATTGAGACTAAATGTGCATCGGATGCAGCAATCTTGAAGGATTTTATTGAAAAGGATCGAGTTTATGATTTTCTTGCAGGACTCAATGTGGAGTTTGACCAAGTGAGGGTTCAGATTCTCGGAAAAGAAGAAGTACCATCACTGAATGAGACTATTTCTCTGATCCGTGCAGAAGAAAGTCGAAGGGGGGTTATGCTTGAACCCCAAACTGTGGAAGGATCTGCAATGGTAACGACGAAGGATAAGCCCTCATCAACAGTTCAGGGAAACGGACGAGTTGAAGGACAAGGACGAGATTATAAGGAGAATCTTTGGTGTACCTACTGCAAAAAATCTAGGCACACTAGAGAAACGTGTTGGAAATTACATGGAAAACCACCAAGCCGTGAATGGGGACACAAAGGTGGACAGCCAAAGCCTCAAGGTCGCGCTAATTTCAGTGGACAACCCACGGAACAGCCAAGTCAAGAACAGGCAGTAAATAAGATGGAATTTAACAACGAGGAGATAGAGAAGCTAAGGGGACTTCTCGGTTCCCTAGAGAAAACTGGTGGTACTTGCTCTCTTGCATTCTCAGGTAAGTTCTCTACTTCTCAAGGATTACATGTCTCAGATAAAGTTATTCAGGAATTATGGGTAATTGACTCCGGAGCCACAGACCATATGACCCATTCTTCATTACATTTTTGTACCTATTCACCTTGTCCAAGTAATCGGAAAATAACAGTGGCTGATGGTTCTCTCATCACTGTAGCCGGCCTTGGAAACATTCAACTCAGTCCATTTATTACTCTAAAAAATGTGTTGCATGTCCCGAAGTTGTCCACAAATTTAATATCTATACAAAAGCTTACCCATGACATGAATTGTAGTGTTATCTTCTATCCTTCTCACTGTATATTTCAGGACCAGGTTTCGGGGAAGAGGATTGGACTTGCTAAGGAAAGGGACGGCCTCTACTATCTTGAAGAACCAAGAACATCTAGTGTTATCAAGAATAAGTTACCTCTGTCACTTCTCTCATCCTCTAATAAAGACACCATTTGGCTTCATCACTTCAGATTAGAACATCCATCATTTGGAATTTTGAAAACTATGTTTCCTTCCTTGTTTAAAGGGCTAAGTGCCGAATTTTTCCATTGTGATGTTTGTGAGTTAGCAAAACATAAACGTGTTTCCTTTCCAATTAGTAATGAAAGAAGCTCCATTCCTTTTTATTTGATACATAGTGATATATGGGGGCCTTCCACGATTCCAAATGTGTCTGGCTCACGATGGTTTGTTTCCTTTATAGATGATTGCACTAGAGTCTCTTGGATTTTTCTTCTTAAACAAAAATCGGATGTGAGTAGCGTGTTACCAAATTTCCATAACATGATTCAAAATCAATTTGGGGTTAAGATAAAAAGATTTAGATCGGATAATGCGAGGGATTATTTCAACCAAATTTTATCTCCATACTTTCAAAAGGAAGGAATTATTCATGAGTCCTCTTGTGTTAATACTCCTCAACAAAATGGGGTTGCTGAAAGAAAAAATGGCCATTTATTAGCTACAACCCGAGCTTTTCTTTTTCACCAAAACGTTCCAAAACACTATTGGGGAGAAGCCGTACTCACAGCCACATACATAATCAACCGGTTACCTTCTAGAGTGTTGGGATTTATTTCACCAATGGAAAGACTATCCCAGTTTTATCCTGATTTAAAGACCACTAATAACCTTACCCCAAGAATCTTTGGTTGTACTGCATTTGTTCACATTCACAACAATAATCGAGGGAAGCTAGATCCAAGAGCTGTCAAGTGCATTTTCATAGGATATTCATCCACCCAGAAAGGATACAAGTGTTATCACCCACCTACAAAAAAAGTCTTTGTCTCTATTGATGTCACATTTGAAGAACAAAAACCATATTTCACCACACCTTATCTTCAGGGGGAGTCTTTAGTAGAAGACAAGGATTCTTTCTTACTTGACTTACCAAATTTACCCACTTCAGTCTCTTGTCCAAGCCAACTTTCTCCGCCTGAACCATCTCAACCTGAGTCATCACCCGAGTCATTCCCTTCTCCGCCCGAATCTCCAACCCAAGCTTCTCCAATCCAACCAGCGGCAGAGGATAATGAATCTCTTGATCCTATGATGTTTTCGCAGGTATATTCAAGAAGAAAGAGGAATCCTAATCCTGTGCAAGTTCGAGACTCAACTTCTAATCCTGAGAATGAGGTAAATACAGTTTCAAACCCTCTTCCTCAGTTGCCTTGTGATCATGATGTACCCATTGCCATTAGAAAAGGTACAAGAGAATGCACTAAACATCCACTATACCCTTTAGCCAAATTTGTGTCATTCAAAAGATTCTCACCATCACACAAAAGTTTCCTTGTCAACCTAAATAACATTCATATTCCTAATACTTTATCTGAGGCATTATCTGATGAGAATTGGAGAAATGCTATGAGAATGGAAATGCAGGCACTAGAGAAGAATCAAACGTGGGAACTTGTTGATCTGCCATCTGGGAAGAAGGCAGTGGGGTGCAAGTGGGTGTTTACGGTGAAGTACAAGTCAGATGGATCCCTAGAAAGGTATAAAGCCAGGCTCGTGGCGAAGGGATACACCCAAACCTATGGTGTTGATTATGAGGAGACATTTGCCCCAGTTGCCAAGATGAATACTGTAAGAATCTTGCTTTCACTTGCCGCCAACTTTAATTGGTATTTGGAGCAATTTGATGTAAAGAATGCATTTCTTCATGGTGATCTAGAGGAGGAGATATACATGGATGTTCCTCCAGGGTTTAATGGGGAATTGAAAGGTAATAAAGTGTGCAGATTAAAAAAGGCTCTTTATGGGCTTAAGCAATCACCAAGAGCCTGATTTGGAAGATTCTCCAAGGTGATGCTGGCTGCGGGATACAAACAAAGTCAAGGTGATCACACGCTCTTCATAAAGCATTCAGATTCAGGGGGAGTCACAACTCTTCTTGTATATGTGGATGATATAATAATGACAGGAAATGATGAGGCGGAGAAGGAGGTTTTGAGAAGACGCTTAGTCAAAGAATTCGAGATAAAGGAGCTTGGGAGATTGAAGTATTTTTTGGGAATTGAAGTAGCTCATTCCAAAGAAGGGATATTCATTTCACAACAAAAGTACGTGGTCGACCTCCTAAAAGAGACAGGAAAATCAGCATGCAAACCAGCTCCTACTCCAATCGACTCGAATCACAGACTCGGGGAGGCAAGTGAAGATCCAGCAGTAGACAGAGAAATGTATCAACGACTGGTAGGAAAGCTCATATACCTTGCTCACACGCGACCAGATATTGCATATGCTGTGAGTTTAGTCAGCCAGTTTATGCACAGTCCGAGAGAAGCTCACCTACAAGCAGTCTATAGGATACTACACTATCTGAAGGCTAATCCTGGCAAGGGGATCTTATACAGAAGAAATACAGGAGTGGTTCTTGAGGCATATACTGATTCAGACTATGGCGGTTCACTTACTGATAGACGGTCCACTACAGGTTATTGCACTTTTCTTGGAGGCAATCTTATTACTTGGAGAAGTAAAAAGCAGAATGTAGTAGCCATATCAAGTGCAGAAGCAGAGTTCAGGGCAATGGCTCAAGGAGTGTGTGAGCTGCTATGGATCAAGATAATTCTAGAAGACCTTCGGATCAGCTGGGAAGGACCACTGAAATTGTATTGTGATAACAAGTCTGCTATTAGCATTGCTCATAATCCTGTTCAACATGACAGGACTAAGCATATTGAAATAGACAGACATTTTATAAAGGAGAAATTGGACAGCGGATTGATTTGCACACCATATGTCTCGACCAATAATCAACTTGCTGATGTACTCACAAAGGGGCGCAGTAGTACAGAATTTCACGAACTTATTTCCAAGCTGGGAATGCAAGATGTATATTCACCAGCTTGAGGGGGAGTGTTGGAAACTAAATCCCACGAATCTGTGACTTAATAGAATAGGGAAACTGTTAGAGAAATTCCCATTAATTTAGAATCCTAACTTTTAGGGTTAGTTTCCTTTTTTGTTAGTTTCTGTTTTTTCCTCCTTGTAATTAGCATAATTAGTTGTACAGCTTGTGTATAAAAGCCGTGTATATTGCTCCTTGAATGAAATAATAGAAAACAGAAAATTTCACAGTTTTGCCACCAAAAAAAAAAAAGGTTGCGAAATCAGATGAGCAATCAATGAGTTGGTTCTACAGTAGGAAACAAAAACAATTGAAAAAGCAACTGCCTTTCCAGCAACAAAAATCAATCATCTTCAGACTGCAAAGTGCGACATCACTTTTTGAAGCTTCTTAAAAAAAAAAAAATCTTGCTTCATTTCTTTGTGTATGTTGCCATGCGAAATGATCTTTTTTCTCTTTGTAATTTATCATTTAGATTATCTTTTTGTAGCTCAAAACAATATCTTAAGCATGTGTTTGGTTGGAGTGACTCTAAGTTAAAAACTCAAACTTTAAAAGTACATGACTTTGTTATTTCAAGTCAAAATGAGATGATTTTTTTTCTTTTTTTTTAAATTGCATAGAATTTTAGATGAATCAAACAAAGATCCATATTGCTTACCCCCCCCCACCCCCCCCCCCCCCCCCCCCCCAAAGACATTTCAAGTGTTTACACTTTCTAATCCAAACAGTTCATTTTCAACAAAACGCACAATTCCAAATCTCAACTCAACTCCAATCAAAATAACTCCAAAACTCCAACTCAAGTGAACCAACCAAACGGCCTCTAAACCTATTATTATAAAACGTTGACTATGATAATTTAATCATACAAATAGAAGCTAATGCCAAATAAAATCCTAACCTGAGAGATAACGAAGTCCATTGCTCCCGACCTCAGTATCGGACAATTCCAAACTTCTCAAAAGTTTTAGACCTGAAGAAAGAAGCCATAGAATAAGGGTCTTTAGCCACCCAAAAAACAAAAAACAAAAACGATACATAGAATAATGTTTTCACCTGAAATTTATAGCAATAGAATCAAGTATTCATTGCATGTATAAGTAGCTTGACGCAAAAAATGCAATATCATGTAAAACAGGCCATTAATACTATAGTGGACAAGCAAAACAATAAACTACATATTCTGATAATCAAATAGGAGGTTTCACACTTTAGGAGAACAATAGAAGTGAGACCATTGTAGAATGTGGTAGACTGAAAAGGAAAAACTGTGTAGCAGACCTGTCAGATTAGCAAGTCCCTCATCAGTTATCTTACAAGAATCCAGGTTCAAACTCTCCAATTTTGTTAAACCTGCAAGATGAAGCAACAATGAGTACGTTGGTTGGGCATGAATTAGATATCCTTTGTAAAAAGACTTAATGGTCTCAAAGCTTCCTCGATATGAATGAACTTTAAGATGTATATCCATCTCGGTATAACAAAACATTTCCGAATATATTATAAAAGGAAATTAGTGTTATAAATGAGAATAATATGCAGTTACATACAAGTAGATATGTAAGTTTTCAACAGAATTTACTCGTATGGAGGAAATAATATGGCAAAAAGGTTTTAACAAAAAAAAAAAAAAAAAAACACAGGACAGAAGACCTTTAAGATGAACCAAGCATGCATCCGTGATAGCATTGAACCCCAAGCTCAGTACCTTTAAATTTTCTAGCCCTGCCGACACGAGAATTAGTTAGCAAACTCAAGTACCAACCAAAGAGAAAAGAGTGAGCACAGCCTGAATACCATGCATAACCTGATACATAAAACCAGATCGGCTATAATTCTAGTGTTACTTACCAGAAAACTTATCACAGCCATCATCAGAGAGACAGCATCTGTTAAGATTTAAGTATGCAAGGGCAACAAGAGCTGCACCAGAAACCAATAACTTTTAAAATTAGCACGGTAACATATTAAGGATTATGTTGAAAATAAACCCCCAAAAGTTACTGTAATTTTCTGTAAGTTACTGTAACCCCCAAAAGTTACTGTAAACACCAAGAAAATATACTATTAGCACGGCACCCTAAGCGAAATCTTTTATTTTTAACTAAAGAAGATATAATCATTTTTCTTAGGGTTAATACATTTTATATCATTGAACCATAGGTCCAATCTCATTTTAGTCCCTGAATTTTAAAACGTCCCAAAACCAGCCCTCAAACTATCAATCTGCCGACAATAGTCCTCCTTCCATCCAAAACACTGTTAAAAAATGAACAGTAATTACCACATCGAGTGGATAGTAGCACTTTTGATCTTTATATGGTAACTACAGTCCATTTTATAATATAATTTCGGACCGAAGAACGAATGTGGGACAAATTAATAGTTCGAGTATCTGTTCTGGAACGTTTTAAAGTTCGAAGACAAAATGGGATTGGACGTATAGTTCAAGGATCAAAAATGAAATTAGATTTCATGCACGTCAGCTAGGGATACACATCATAGACCATCAGAGTTCATGCACGTTAGGTTTCATAAGCTATAGGAGGACGAATAATCCTTTGAAATATCAAGAAACAAGAGAGAAAGCAAACCTGAAATAGAGTCCAGACATGCAGCAGTGACATTGCACCCCTCCAAGTTTAACATATTTAGCTTGTGCAAACCTGCCAAGATAAGACAAATGGAGAGCGTTAATCAAATAAATGACAAAAAGTAAAGTGGACAACCCCTTGCTAGTAGCACTGAGCGTCACTTTTCTTGGTGACTTCAATTTAGTTTGTATTGGTTGTTTCCGTTAGTTGAGAGCATAAAAAGGCAATGATAGGTTGGTATTTATAGCTTGTGTCCCTACAGAATGCACAGTGGGCATTTGCGCTAGAGAAACTATGAAAGCATAATATTATGAAATTGAAAATCTCTCCGAAGGTTATAAAATATGATCTCTTGGAATCATTATTCTTCAGCAATCCGTTGAAGAAAAACTAGAAATCTAGTAGACTTTTAAAGGCTTGTTTCCTTGCTACTTCTCATACTTCTTCTGTACATGACTGTTAAGAGCTCCTTTTTTCAGCAACGTTAATATGGCAAAGAAAAAACTAAATTACCTTTTAAGAAAGAAACTCCAACATCAGTAATGCTACTGTTGGAAATTTGTAGCTCCCTCAGATTTGAAAGCCCTGAAACATGAGAAGAATAATAAATGAGAAATGCAGTGAACATGCAGTCGAGTTTTCCATAGAGTTTGACCAAATCATTGATAAAATTTACATTTATTTATCATTTCACCAATTACCTGAGAGAGATTTCAAGTCTGAATCCACAACACACTTACAACATCTGATGTTTAGACAACTGAGCTTCATTAACCCTGTAGAATATTAAAAGACAAGTGTAACGATTTTATACAAATTCAAATGAATTGAAAAAGATGAAAGCATGTTAGTCTATAGGAGAGTAAGTTCTATGATTAGCTTTCATTAGCTTACACTAATAAAAGCTAAAATGAATATAACGTTTCATGGAGGCCAATTTCCGTAGAAGCAATCTATACTACCGCCAATGATTGAAGAAATAAAATCTATCCGCCCTAGTTTCATCACATACTGGTTCAACCATGTCAAACTTGAACCATTGTATGAGAAACAAAAAAGAAAAAGTGGCACGGAGAAGATATGGACCAAGCTTCAACTTGCATTCTTAAACAACCAAAAGATCAAGTCCTAATCAGTAGCTGTAATATCCAAGATCAGAAAATCATATAATTTGAGGCCAAGATCTAAAGTTCAGCTATGTCAGTTTAAAAAGCATAGAGAGGACTAACCATTAAGATGAATAAATCCACCGTGAATCCCTGTACACCTCTCCAAATCTAATTTTTCCAGGTTAACCAAGCCCGAGAAGGCACACATTCCTTCAGCAGTTACTGCATCGCTTCGTTTCAAACTCAAAGAGGTCAAATTTGAGAGACCTAAAGAAACATGGTTATTCGATGCACCCATTAGGAATCCTTCAGAAGGTAGGCAAGGCACGCAGGTTATATGCCTTGGACAAGAACATAACAAACAACAGAACGACAGTATTACCACTAATGTGTTTAAGCCCATGTTCTGAAAATTGATCACAACAATTCAAAATTAACTCTTGGAGGTTTGTACAACCATCCAGGCGAGCCAAGCCAGTATCTGTAACATTAGAACTAGAGAGATCAACAGAAAGTAACGATGATCCTTGTGAGGAGATAACATCCATCCAACTATCCTTCACACCAGGATATTCACCCAAGCAAACATCCTGCGAATAGAGATGAAAATCACATTAATAATATCCCTTCCTGATAATATTAGTAATGGTTAACGAAAATCGATCAACTTGTCAAATCCAACACTTTCTCACAAAAGATCACCTGTAGAGCACAGTCTCGGAAAGCTTCAAGAGAAACATCAGTAAGACAATGGGAATACACCAATTCATTGAATATCTGTTGGCTTACATCCCTTGGCAGCAAGGAAAATGAACTATATCTCCCGATATCCTGTCACAGTGGTTCACATGTAATACCAAGAAAAACAGACATACAAACATGCACAGTTAGACGCAACACTGAAAGCAGTTACCTCACGAATTCTCTGAATGCATAAATCCAGAAGAGATGGGCAATTGCCTCCTCCTTGCTGACCATTCCCAGCAGGTCGACATGGGGCTGCCAGCCATTTCGAACTGCCACTTTTGCAATATCTTGCCGAGGTCCCCCGAGGCACAGCATCTTCTATGACCTCTTGGTCTCTCTTCCTCGAACAAATTCCCCCCATCGATTACTGATACAGTAGATTATTTGTCTACCTCATGAAATGTGCAAATCAATAATATCACGGCCCGAGCCGGAACAAAAAGCAGCGCAAGTAAACTCTTTTCACCCTGAAAACAAAAGACAAGAGACTAAAGATTTTTGAAATTGCTGCAAGCTCTATAACTACCAAAAGGCAAGCAAATATTAAAAATCCATATAAAAAAGAAGAGATGTTCATAATAATAAAAAGTATAGAAAAGCTTCTATAATAATTTTCAAGAAAACCTGAAGAATAACTAACTGTCAAGTACAGAAAATACTCGCAAATCATAATAGGAAGACAACAAACAAATGAAACAGCACGTTATCACATTATTCTATAACAAACCCAACTCATTTCCCAATGGAAGAACAAACTGGCGCCATTTACTTATATTTATATCGATAGTTGTTGCATGAAAGCCGATAATTCCAATTGAATTAGCCAAGCAAACAGAAACAAGGCACCACCGTCCATAATTAAAACTCCTCATCAATGCTTCATAATACATCCCAAAATCTACAAGGTCATTACTTATATATATAAATAAAAGGAAATACAGTTGACATCATGAACCTGAAAGAAACAAATAAGTTAAAAAGAGAAATTCCGATAATTTGAGGAACCGTGGTTCCCAAGATAATTTGGTTCGTTTGAGCCACGAGAGAATCAAGACCTCCCACACGAAATCATGTTTGCTAGACTCATTAATTCATAAAGTTTAAATACAAAGAGATTAAAACTTAATCACACTACCCCCACTAACCCCTTAAGCTATGGACGAACACTTCATTTCCCATAATTCCACTCTCTTAATTTCCTAAGATAATCCCATAATCCCAAAAAGATAGAACATTATCATAACAACCTATTTACCTATTCAAAATATAAGAGCAACCCAATAATTCAAATAAATTAATGAAAAGATGTATACCCAAAAAAAAAAAAAAAAAAGGTAATACACTAGTTTAATTAATTCTACCTAAAATAAATATCTACAAAAGCTATCGTAGCATTAACACAAACAGATGAAAGTGATCACCACAACTTTGCACAATAAAATCCCTTCTGATAAACAGAGTTCATCTCAGCCTCAGATAGCAAAAGAAAACATCAAATTCACAAAAATAATAAATAAATAAATAAAATTCAGAGCCAAAAAAAATATTGAAAAGAAGAAAATGGAGAGTCGTCCAAGGAAGGAATACAAATGAAACACAGCTTTTTCCCCAAAATATATATATATATATATATAAATAAATTCCGTTCTTCCACTCCTTTTTTCGCTCAATCAGGTTTTTTTCTCCAGAAACTGACGGATTATAAGTGATTTTTTCCACAGTAATTCAAAACAATCAAACAAAAATAAGCGAAATAATAATTAAAAAAAAAACAACAATATAGAACAGCTCTCACCGTTCATTTCTGGTATTTCAAAAGCGAGACAGAGAGAGAGACTGAAAATGAAAGAGCCACGGACCTTTCGGGCGAAGAGAGGGCTAAGTAGGAGGAAGAAGAGAGAGAGAGAGAGACTACAGAGAGCTAGAGCTAGAGAGAGAGAGAGAGAGAGAGGGGAGTGGGGCTTACGAGTGACTGAATTAACATGATGTTGACACGTGGCAATCACAGGAGTTGATGGAAAACAAGTTGTGATTAGATAACGAATTGACTCGTACTGACTTTCCTACCTCTGTGGCCCCCACTTTGGCGGCCGACTTCCGGCGGGAAAATTCTATTATACCAGAATAAATAATAAGTTGGTTTTCGACGGAATTAAACGCTGTCGTTTAGAAAGAAAATGGGCCTATTCTTCGTTTTGACTTGGGCTTGGAGGAACATCTAAGGCCGACAAACTTTTCTTTTTTTTTTGTTTTTTAATGTTTTTTGTTTTTGTTTTTTGTTTTGTTTTAAATTAGAAGAAAAGATTTTACTTGATTACAAAGATTGGAATTTCTGATTAGCTATAATTCTTCTGGGGGTTGATTGCAGAATATAACTTAGCTTGCTTAGAGCGGTAAGGAAAATAATTAGACAATAATAAGTACTTCCATGTCTTCCTCTTGAAACTTTCATTAGTGCATTTTCTAATGCATAATTATTTGAAGGAAAAATGTATGCTAGGAACTGTATTTTGTTCATTAGTGGGTGTAGTTTTAGCTAGTGGATCAACTTTTTTAAACGGGATGATATAAGGCTCGAAGTAGTTTTGCATGTTCCGTCGTAAATTTTTAACATTGACACTTACATTTTGAACAGTTAAAAGGTTATTTAACAACTAAAACAGCAGTACCTATTGATAAGATGAAACTATAATTTTTATCATAAAATTTTCTTAAATTAGAAATATTAGCTTTTTGGGTCAATTATTTTCTTTCCCTTCGACAATAGAAAGAACAAGGATAGTTCCAAACACGTTGTATGTAGCCAGATTAATACCAATTTGAGTTCAAATCCATTTTCTTATCAAATAGGGGGAGGTATTGGACGAAAAGGCGTCTATATATTTTTTCAAAAAAAAAAAAGGAAAAAAGAAAGAAAGAGGTGACAAGAACAAAGAAGAATTAACGTACAAGTTATGTTCTTCTATTTTTTATTTCTTCCATGGTGGGGCCAATAACCCATAAAAAATAAAAAATAAAAATAATCGAGTTTGATAATCAGAAATCATAATAATGATGATAATACAATAATGGGTAATGATTAAGGCAATTGCTAGAAACAAGAGCTTGTAAGTTGTATAAAAACTTGTTAAAATGACGAGTGACACGGTCATTTGTTCAATAATGACGAAGAATATGCGATAATATATACTGGTTATATATTTTTTTTAATCATTTTAAATTTTTTTTATCATTTTTTAATTAGTTGATGAATTTTGTATTTTATTTTATTTTATTTGTAATAGCGCCTTTATTTTCACCATAGCAACCGGAATAT
The DNA here is from genome assembly GCA_038430175.1 of Ficus hirta. NCBI lineage: Eukaryota > Viridiplantae > Streptophyta > Magnoliopsida > Rosales > Moraceae > Ficus > Ficus hirta. The sequence goes on along the minus strand of CM076585.1, from coordinate 15,441,607 downwards.
TATTAAGCAAAAAATCTGTCCTCCCAAATATGTTTTGAAAGAAGAATGGATTTTAAGTTTAAGTTTGCATTTGATTCAAATGTTAGAATTCAAAATTTTTATTTTTATTCTTATCTTTTTTACTAAAAATCAATTAAAATTATAATAAATTTTTAAAAAAATCAACTAATTTCAATAAAAAACTTTATTTCAAATCAATGCATCAAATGGCTCATAAAGTGGACGTGTCTTTTGTTCTTGAAACCTAACTAAACGCCTTGCAATTTTAAACGGTCAATCATGAGAGATCAAAAGTCGCACTACATGAAAAGTAATTTGTTGAAAATATTGTGACATGTAGCGTGGGCTTTCCGTACAAAATAAGATATAACGCATGTAAAACTATAGCTCTATTTTTAAATAGCCTTTAAAAAAATTCTTCTTTTATTTTATTTTTTACAAATGGTCGAAGTTTTTAAAAATAAAAAAAATGATTTTTTTTCTTAAAATAGTTAATCAGTTATCTTAAATGATAATTATCATATAATATAATTAATTTGATTTATCATTAATTAATCATATAATCAATCATTAATTAATTATAATATAAATCATTAGTTTTTATGATCAATTAGTAATTAACCAAAATATAAATAATCAATTTTTTCAATCAATCAGTTATTAAAAAATAATAATAATAATGATAAACCTACTAAAAAGCATAAGATCTCATCATGCACTCTCACACATCATCGAACTACCCATGAGCTGCCACCGGAGGTTGGGTCCAACCCCACCCGTCACGAAATCGCTGTCGCACAACTCGAGATCTAGTTTTGCAGCACCGTGCATCCAATATCCACCAACTTTCGGTCAATAACGAGCTCGCATAGATTTATTATTAACCATAAAAATGACAATCGGCCTTTTAAGTTAAAAAACAAAAAAACAAAAAATGAAAAACAAAACAAAACATTGGCCATCTGGTAAGCTGGATGGCCAATAAGTACAGTAAATAAACAAAACAAAAATAAATAAATAAATAAAAAACAAACAAAACCTGGATGGCCAAAGACTATCACCTAACCTTATTTTCCATAATGTATATAAAATATAATAGTAGATACAATTTAATGATGATTGTACACTTAACTGAACCGCATAATGTAGAGTTTAAATTCTTCCGGCTTAAACTTCTAAGAACTAATAACAATAATTAAAGAAAAAATATTTAGTTGGCCAATTTTTTATCATTCCTTTAATTAAATAGCCAAACTTTTTGTTTTTAAGGTAATGGAGAAAGAAGTAATTAATATTTATAGAATTGTCCCTCAAAAAATATATATTTAAATTATTGCCTTAATTATGGTAGTTTCAATCCTTTTTTTTTTTAACCTTCAATTAGATAAGTATGGAGGGTAAAAAATATAAGCAAATATTATACGAGAAGAAAAAATATTAAAAACGTCAATTTGATAGGTTATTTTTGTTGGAAAAACGGATCCGATATCAGAGTTACGGCGCAGCGGAAGTTTAAAATTTTATATCGATTCAGAAAAGAAGCTCATGATGTATATAACAATAAATTAAATACATGATCAAACATACCTTATTTCTCGGATTCCGGAATTGCTAGAGTGTCGACCAACGTGTCTTCTATACTATTCTCAAGTCCCCACATCTCAGAATGTGTGTGGGTACACGTGCTATGAATCCAAGCGACCGGTAATTCTTCCAAAGTTTAGATCCCACTTTTTCAATCCCGATATACCTCGTTGAGAATTCGATCCTAGTTCGTTCTTCAAAACTACAAAACAGGAACCGGTTAACTGAAAAATATCACTAGGCTTAACCTTCCTCATAGTTTTGATTCAATGAAATTTATCTCTTTTTCTCACACCCAAGAAGGACAAATTTTCTCAAGCCCGAAAAACCTAATTTTTGTTTTTCTCTCTCCCAAAAAACCGTCCCCTTTCTTTGAGTGTATGATGATAGTTGGCTTTTTTTTCAAGAACCCCTAGCCTTTATATAATACTCAAATCATTTTTCAAAAATATCTCCTATTTGAAAAATAATTAATAATTATTTTTTTGGATAATCTTTTAAACCAAAGGACCATTCGAATTTCGGGTTAGGTTCTTTAAACCTTATGAACGGCTTTTTGCTTGGAGAGTGCTCAAAAAATTCATGCTCCACCTTATGTGTAGATTGATTGGTGGTTCAAATTTAAATCAAGAATCTAGACTAGTCAAAAAGTCCTAATCTTATCTAGATTCAAACTCTTTTTAAACCTTTGAATTTAAATAAGATTTTCTTATTTGAATTTAAATAAATATTTTACACAAACATTATCCATATTTAATTAATTTAAATAAATGAAATATTTTAGATTTCCTTTCTATCAAAAAAACGTGCACCATTTTTTAAGAAAAGAAAATCTATCAAATAAACTCCATTATTTAAATCAATTAATAATTTAATGTTTGTAATATATGTAAACAATTTTGAAACAAAATTTTCTTTTCTCCATCCACTAAAATTCATGCACCATAAATTAGGAGAGACAAATTTTGTTTTCAAAAATTAAATAATTCAAACACAATCTTATTTATAAAATTCAATTAACCAAAATAATTAACAAATGATTATTTTATTTGCAACCAATCATATGTTGACAAATCACATTATTTGTCTACATTAATTTCACATGTCCAATTCTTTTTCGAGATTGCATGTTAGAGAGTACCATATCTTAATAGACATTATTAAATTCCCATTTAATTTACCGATCTCATTAGAAACAAATCCCGAGACGCTTCGTGGAACTATATGAGTTAGTAGAGAGACCCGATGGAAATATGTAAAAATGCTCCTATAATTGTGAAAAATTAATTACGGATTAATTATTCATCAATTATCAACTTCAGGACTATTCCACTAAAGTCTGAAGCTGAACTCCCGTTTACATACCGTATTATGAAAACTCTCTAACGCAGTGCTTCTTCCATGATTTATTCATCGCTTGCTTAATCCCCATATGTTATCTATAATTGAATTAAGGGTTTTTTCCGTTTTCTCTTTTCAATCATTTTAACTTAAAGTTCTGTTATTCTCTATTGAAAGAACCACTAATTATAAAGTCATACAATCGGTAAACCATCAGAAAACACAAAGTAAACCGATGGCCAAGATCTTGTTATATTATCTTTCAATTCCCGAATAATGCCTTTAAGTAGATAACATGTACTATCGTTAAGATAGCTATGAATTCCGTATCTATGAATCTTGATTTCTCCATCCATAAATCATATACCCAAAACACAAGTATATTGACCACCAATTATCAGTGTCTCACCTATAGTGGATCAAAGTGCATAAGTCATGGATGCAAACTCAAGTATTCATTTCAGGATTAAGATTAATGCAGGATGATAATCAAAGCGTCATTGATTCTTATAAACGGAATTATTAAACCGAATCAATTAACACCTTAGGTCCAATCCAATGTCATACCTCAATACTGGTATACATTAAAATTTCTACTCGGAACCTATCCGATGGTCAAGACAAACCATCCCTCCAAGAAAGTAGACAACCTTTATAATCTTATCATGAATAAGATCCCCAAATCTTATTCCATCGATTGTGGACCATTTATTTAGACTGTTATCAAATTACCACGTCTTCTATGTATACCTCGTATACATATGGTAAACTGATATATTACCAACAGCCTATGAGTATTTTATGTTTGCTCAAAATAATCATACAATCAACAAATGAAAGTAAATAGGATACTAATTATTAAACATGAATAACCTCTTTTTATTAATATCAAAATGTCATATTTACAGAAAATCCCTATAATTAATTTTCTATCCTTATGGCACATATAGATCCCAACAATTTTCACAATTTTGTCTAGCATCATTTTTATTACTTTAAATAATGAAATTTTAATTAAATGGTCTTTTTTCTATTTATTTTTATTAGATTTTATGATGACCCTTTAGTGATATACTAATAATCTATGGGTGATTTGTAGAATTGTCCTTCAAAAAGCACATTTCTAGCTTATTACCATAGTTATAATAACATTATTTTTTTTAACCTCTAATTAGATAGGTATGGAGGGTAAAAATCCAAACATGCATTAAGGGCCAAAAACATAAGGAAAAATGTCATAAATTCTCCCTGAACTATGTCACTAGGGTTAATATGCCCATTGAATTATGAAATGTACCCATTGTACTCCTGAACTTGAACATGTATGTCAAGTTGACTATTCAGTTAGTTGCCGTTAGTTTTTCCGTATGCTTTTTGTGTCAAAATACTCCATGATCTTTGCTTTTGTATCAAAGTACCCATTGATCTTTGCATTTGTGTCAAACTGTCCCATGATCTTTAATATTTGCGTCAAACTATCATATTTATCTTATTTTATTTATCTAATATTATATAATTATTTAATAATTATTAACTTTTAGGAGTGGGTAAAAAAATTAATTTTTATTCTAATAAAATAATTTGTATCTTTTTTAACACACTATTTTCATTTTACTTATTTTAATTCAAGTTTGCATTAATTTTAAATTTCTTAAACAAAAATAACTACACAGTTTATGTTTATTATTTATTGTCTAATGTTATAATTTTTAGTTTAATTATGACTGATAACATTGTAACAAAATATGTAAATCAATAATTTTTTAAATTTAAAAATATAATTAGGAATGTGTATAGAAGTAAATTTACAATAGCTTATTCTCATTATGGGTTTAAGTAAACGCATGAATAAGATTCGTAATGACTATGATTTCGAATTATATAGGCTAAGTAAACAACTTATTCAAAATCCAAATCTTCCCTATGAGTCCTACCAACTATGATTAGGCATAAGTAAATTCATAACCCAAATAAACTTAAAGTAAAATAAGTTAAACTAAAAAATAGTATTAAAAAAATATACATATTATTTTATTAGAATAAAAAATATATTTTTTAATCATTCTAAAAAGTTAATAATTATTAGGTAATTATATAACGTTAGATAAATAAAATAAGATAGATAGAGCAGTTTGACATAAATATTAAAGATTAGGGGGTAGTTTGAAAAAAGTATTAAAGATCAGGGAACATTTTGATACAAATACAAAGATCAGGGAGCATTTCGACATAAAAGCAAACAGAAAAACTAGCGGCAACTAATTAAAAGGGCAACTTGACACACATGTTATAGTTTATTAGGTTACAATAGGTACATTTCATAATTCATAGGGAAGTTATGACATTTTTCCAAAACGTATACATGTCTATTTGAATGACTATTTATTCAGATTTCTCATAATTTTCTATAACAAATAAACTTGTTTTATCGCTAATGGAAACAATAGAGCAATGGTATATGATTGACCGACTAGTATATTTATTAATAACCTCAAATAATTATAAAACCATTAAGTATTCCATCATTAATTGATCATTTAAAAAAACAAAAAAAGAGGCTAATTTTCCTAAATTGAAAAAACTCATGCCAATATTAAAATACATGTAAAAAAAGGTCATTTTACTATAAACCTCTGATATTAAAAAACAATAGAATAACAAATTTTGTAATATGTAATTAATATTATTGACTGTTCTTTCGGGAGTATGAGAACAAACATCACCCTAATTTTAGGTTTGGTCGGACGGAAAAGAGAGAGGAAGGAAGGAAAATTGAATGAAAACTAGTGGATGTTTGGTCAGAAGGAAAAGGGGAAGGAAAAGAAAATAAGATGAAAAAATTATAATGGGGTTGGAAAAAGAATTACAATGAGATCGACTCATTTAATCGTTCAAAAAATGGGAAGAAAATCAAAATACAACTTTACTTCGATCTCTATTTTCTAAGTGAAACAATATACAACATGTGGATAAAATAATAATCATATAAATATTCTATTTTCTTTTCTTCCTATCTATCAAACATAAAGGAAAACTTTCTTTTATATCATTCCAATTTTCCATCTTTTACAAAGTTTTTTCTCCTTCCTACCAAATGGAGTGTAAAAGATAAATGAGCTGTACAGTTCGAGACTAGTTCAAATAAACAAAAATTTGCAGCAGAAAAACCTACAATTTTGAGTGACAAAGAAATACATATAGAAAGAACAAAAAGAAAAAAAAAAAAAAAACTATAATTCATTAATCCTCGCTATATTTTCAACAACAATTTATTGTACTATCTACGAAAAATTGAGGGAAAATCAAGAGTATCTAGCTGCGATTTTATTTTATAAAAAGAAAGAAGATAAAGAAAAAAGAGTTAAAATAAATTAAATTTAAGTTATATTACAAGACTCAAATCTCAGATAATAGTTGGGCATAGACGTGAACATGCATCATGAAGCTGCAACAGATCTAGCATTGGTCCGTCCACGACCGAGACTGAGACCGAGACCGAGACCGAGGCCAAGGCCTAATGGAACACTATCAGTTTTCGATTTCTCATGATTATTGTGGCTGCAATGTGCAGAATGAACATGACCATGATGAGCTTTTCTGCTATTATCGGAGTTCACATTTATAGCAATGTGCCCGCCGCCATTCATGTGATGAGAATGGGCACCCCCATTTTGCAAATTAGGGGTCGGCATATGCATCATTCCAATACCCTCGGTGTTGGTTGATTGTTCGATGTACTCCACGTCTACATTGTAGCCATTGATCAAGAAGTCCGAACAGTTCTTCTTGACGCCATGATCATATGGGTTTCTGAATCGACCACCTGGGCCTCTCAGGTAGGTATAGCGCATGGCATTTGCCATTTCATTTGTTGTAATATTTCGTGATATCTGTGAGAAGAATGAGTGGAAATCAGAATATAGTTATGATTCATTCAAGAATTGTTGAGAAATTCGTTTGGAGAAGAAAACCAAAACTGTCGTAGAGCCGAAATAAAGCAAAAATTCGTGAATTACAAAGATGGCAAACGACGGAAGGGATCAAACTTGATTTAATTCAATCTAATTGACTTTTTGGCCCATGAATCGATGCAAAAGATTTGGAAAAGGAGTTGCTTCTCTTGAGAACACTTTGCAAAATTATTAGGTACTTGGAAAACCTTTTAAATGAAGAACAAATATCAGCAATTTAAAATTCATTAGATTTTCTATAATGGATCGAGCAGATTTACCTGAGAAGCTTGTACAACAGTTAAAACGGCCACGCCAAAGAAAAGGAAAAATTCCACAACCAAAAATGATACGGCACCAATATGGTTAGTACCGGCATAATTAAGCCATGCTCCAAAAGAAGACGGAGCAAGTGGATCGTTCAAAATTCCTATAAGAAGAAATTTCTTTAATCAGATTGAAACACATGCACATAAAATACAAAAAGTAGCTGGAGCTCAGCAATCAGAACTTACTTGACAGGGCAACCGTGCCAGTAATCAACATTGCCAGGACTTCCAGAACAAGAAATATAAAGAAATCCCATTTGTTTTTCTGCATCAGATGTTTATATAAGTATACATATAATAGATGAATTAAAGAGATTATCACAGAAGCACAACTCAGTAGAGTAAAGCAAAAAAATCAGTCAGCATTGAAAGCATGGGGAAATATCATTCTTTTACTACCATGAGCGTCAAAAACCACCTAGAAATGAGGGAGCAGTCGAACAAAAAGTGGCTCTAGAACTCGTTAACGAACTTTTCTGTCTATCCACAATCACGATATCACCTCGACAACTAAATTGACTTCCAACACCCAAGGAAGTGAGAAAATGATACTGAAGAATTAACACAACTACAAAAGAGTTGCTAGTGACCATACCGATGCATGTCATTCTAAACAATTATAACTGATTCCTACATGGAGAATCTTATACTTTTTTCAATGGATACAAATCCAGGTGATGCATGAATATAGAAACATGGAATTCAATAAGTTATCAATGTTAATCCACCTACCTTGCCGACGCAATTGGACACCCAGGGGCAATGATGGTCAAACTGTTCTACACAACGATCACATGTTGAACAATGCTTTGCACGAAGGGGCCTCACAATCTAATGAAAAAAGGAAAAGGAAACCACATTAGATTAAAGTCTGAAAGGACAAGCATAAGATAGTCTCAACAGAAAAAAGGCTAAAAAAAGTTGAAAAGGATACGACACCTTGCATGTTGCACAAAGCTGGGACCAATTCCCGGCTAGCAGAGCAGGATTGTTTATTTCAATCTTCAAAAGAGGTTCCTAATAGAAGGCAACAAATATCAACAAATATCAATAAACTCGGTCAATATAACGGCTTAAACTAAAGCAGCTTAACAACTACATAACAAAGGTAAGAGATGAATAGAAGTAAATGCCTACTCATCGCCAAGAACTCATTAAGAATACATAAGCAAAACCATTATCTAAAAGAATCCATAGATGAGGACAGACGGAAAAAATAAAATAAATAAAATAGAACAGTTCGTACATCATCTTTCATATTTTGGGGATCATGGACATTCATTTGGACATAACCAGGATCCTTGCTGCAAGAAAAAAGAAATAAGTGAAAAATGAAATAACTGCTTGCTCCTATCCAATGGTCCATTGGAAAAGAAATCAATAATATTTGACTGCTTGTGAGCATATCGGACAGAGTGCATCACCATTCAGCATATGTACAAACAAGTATCTTAAACAATAAAGATGTGCTCAACTATGAGACTATTTTGTTGTTAAGTAGGATAAAAAGAAACATACACATTGTTCTTACCTGCTACACCGATAGAGCATGACTAACCCAGAAGTTGCCAGGAAAACACCCAACCAAGCAATAAAACCTGATCCAGCTGTTAATTTCGGCAGATTTGATGCTGCCATTAAACATAAAATATATATATATATATATATATGACACGGTTAGTTACGATCCTACAGAAAACGAGAAGAATGAATTTTTGCTCAAAGCACAAGGCGGCTACCAATAATGACGGAATGAGTGTAGGTAACGAGTAACACAAAGATCAGGCACCAAAGGACAGGTGCAAGTCCTAATTTTGAAAATTTTCCAAGACGACTGTTTCCATCACAACGTTTGTCGAGTAGCCTTCTAGCATTCCCCTGCACAACCACAGCATTATGAATACAACTTTATTTCTACAATTATAGAGATATGAGGTTCTGTTATAGGAGCATGAAGAAACCATTGTTCCCTGCAGAAGGAAGGAGATGATAAAATGCAGTGAAAAAGGCTTAAATGCATTTCAATTTTGATAAACCCTTTGTATTGTACTCCGAGCTTTTTCATTTCTATTAGCTAGAACAAAGGAATAAGACCAACGATTTATGTAAGAAAAAAATACAGACGCCCATTTCTTTCCTTTCACTTAAGAGTCAAACCAAGTACATTGTTAGTAAATAAACTCCTAAATATCAATAAACATCTGCAGAATCTAGGACTATAAATCTTTGCAAAGATAAACTGGCTAGAGATTTTTAACTCTCTTGTTTCAATGGTATTCCATAATCATGCATACTTCATAATGGACATTCTTATGTATTACGTGAAAAGCAAGAAAGAAAATTCAAATTTTATAGATATAGAAGATATCAAGTCATAACAAAGACGTATGCCAACATAACATAGCAGTCACACTAATGAAAAGAGTATGAGAAGTGAAATCACTTACATACAAAGAAACATTACTAACCAATTTAAAAGTGATTTGGTTATGGAACACGTACAAGGAAAAAAGCAACGTGTCTGTGGTTCTTATCAGAGGCAAGCTGTGCTGGAGTAAGGCCAGTGTTATCCGTAATCATCAAGTCCTCCTTCTTGCCAGCTTGAACTAATACCGTGCATGCCTCTAAGTTACCCCTAATAGCAGCCCAATGCAGAGGAGTACAACCTGAAGTTCAAGAAAAAAGAAAAAGAGAATCATGTTTTAACGCTAAGTTCCCATAGCCAGAGGCCTACTTTTCTCACATACTTCAAGCAACTGACAACTTAAAATATAGAAAAACTTACCCTCTTTATCTTGGCGACTTCTATGTGCATCAAGAAACAAAAGAAGACGTACAGAATCAGCAAAACCTTTGTACGCAGCCCTAAATCCACCCGTAAAGAAGAATCAAAAAATAAAAAATCAGTCTACTGCATAACAGCAACAGAATAAAGAATATTTTGTCTCGAAACTAATAATCTGTTCAAGCAACAAAAACAAAAGCAGATGAAACTGGCTTAAGTATTCCACACTCAAATGTTATTGAGCATCCAACAATCAACTCTTATGCTATTCACGTACCAGTGTAAAGGGCTTCTTCCATCATTATCAGGAACATCAGGCTCCGCATTCCATTTCGAAACAATATGATAGAGAAAAGCAGTCTGACCATATTGAGCTGCAACATGTGCCGTCTGTGATCAACCAAAAACTCATCAATACCACATACTCACCAGCTATCAAACTGTTAAGCTGCATTATTACTTAATTTATGAAAACAACATGATGACTCAATCAGATTGCTCTAGTTTGTTCCTTCATGCTAATCAATTATACAACCGGCCTCATCTGCCCGTAACAAAGCAAATAAATACAACTAAAGTTTCTGTGATCCAAACTTTCCTTTAATAATGCAGACTTCGTGTCCAACATTGATAAGGTCTATGCCTGTGCAAAAATTACATGCAAAATCTCCCTCCCAAGCAACATACTCGAGATCGCCTTTCCGTTCACTTCCTAAACATATATAAATGTTTCTGACAATCAAAATAGAACAAGAATACCAACCTGATAAACATATATAAATTTCCCCCCCAATCGACATGCTCAAGATCGCCTTTCTGTTCACTTCCTAAACATATGTAAATGTTTCCGACAATACAAATAAAACAAGAATACCAACCTGATAGCCATACATGTCCGCCACATTGACCCGTGAACCCTCCTGGAGCAAAAGCTCCGCAACCTGAATCGCGCCTCGGACCGCACTCCAATGCAACGCCGTCTGCCCCGTGTGATCCGCCGCATTCACATCTCCACCGTGCTGGCAAGGCAAATGAACAAAAAACCAACAACAATTCACCACTAAGTTTCCATACTCTAGCAACATCAATACAGATCCAACACTCAAAATGGCCCTCAATTCGAATTTCAAATACTATTCAACACTCAACTCTATCAAATCTACTTCAAATTTCAAATTTGTCCGACAACAAATTTCACGATCAAAAAGCTCGAAACACGACACAAGTCGAAAATCAAAATCCTATGAAGAATACAAAGACAGCGAAGAAAGCGCGAAAACCTCGATGATGTACTGAGCTGCGGCGGTCCGGTTGTTGAGGGCGGCCCACTGGAGGGCGTAGTAACCGAGGCCGTCGGGCTCGGAAACCGAGCAGCCATCTGACTCCACCAACCTCTGAAGCTTCTCCAAATCGCCGTAGGCAGCGGCAGTGTAGACGTCGTTCTTGAGGCTCTCATCGGCGACTCCGTTGGCCATCTCTCCGGCGGCGGAACTCGCCACCATATCTCCGCCGCGGGGCAGAGCCTCGTCATCGACGACCTCGATCTCCGACGACATTGTGGGGAAGGGAAATCAGCGGAAATCGTGGAGATTTGGATGCATAAAAGTTGGAAACTGAATCTGGTCAATCCGTGGATTTGTGAAATTGCGGGAATTTGACCAATTCGAAGCTCTAGGGTTTTTCCGAGAAGGAGAGAGAGAGAGAGGGAGGGAGGAGAGAGAAAGAGGCGGGGTTTGGTTCGTTGCCGGCCGTGTTGACTTGGTAAATAGTGGAAGAGGGAGAGGATAAAATCAGAGCAAAGGAGAAGGAGAAGGAGAAGAGACAAAAGAGTCGCCTATGAATCACAGTGAACACTTTCCCATGTTTCTGTTTGGCTTTTCACCTCCTCTTACAAAAAGTTTCTTTTTGTTTGGATTTAGTGTTTTTATTTTTTATTTTATTATTTTATTATTTTTATTTATTTATTTTTTTTGGAATTCTATCACGATTGATAGGGTAAAAATCTTCAACCAATAATATCAACTTTTACTGGTCAAGATCCGAAACTGGTTAATTCCATTGATACTTTTCGTCCAATTGTGCTTGGTAAATTTCTCTTCAAAACTATTACCAAGATCATTGCAGATAGACAGGGAAAGATTGTTATGCATATTGTCTCCGATAATCATTTTGGGTTCATTCCAGAAGATCAGATTTATGACCCGTCTGGTATTACATTTTAAACTCATATTTTTCATCTCAGTTTTTGTCTTTTTTTGAAAAGTCAACAAAAATTATAACTAGTTTTTAAAAAGTCAACTAACTCAAACTTAAAAATTTCAACTCAAACCGTTTCACCAAACGAACCCTTAGAATTGCATTGCTTTAGTTTCAAAGGGTATTAATGCTTTGGATAAAAAATCTTTCGGTGATAACATGGCTTTGAAAATTGATATCAGAAAAGCTTTTGATACAATGAACAGGGAATTCATCATTCGGGTTCTCAAAGCGAAATTTTTAAACTGGATTAGAGAGATTTTTCGATCAGCAAATCTTTCAATTCTTTTTAATGGGACTTCAGACGGCTTTTTCAATTGCAGTCGCGGAGTTAGACACGAAAACTCTCCTTCTCCTCTTTTATTCTGCGTCCCAGAAGATTTTTTGAGCAAATTTATCTTAGAGAAAAGTTAAGGAGGTAGTCTTATTCTAATTTCAACCGCAAGAGGTAAGGTTATCCCGTCTCATCTCTTTTTTGCATATGACATTATTATTTTTTGTAAGGCCACTAAAAAGAACGTTCATTGCATCAAGAAGATCTTTTATACTTATGAAAAATAATCAGGCCGGGTGATTAATGTGAATAAGCCGGATGTTTTTCTCGGAAAATTTGTTTCATCAAGAAAGATCTGATGAGTTGATCAACTACCTTAACATGCGCAAGGGCATTGTGACTTTTCGGTACGTAGGGGTCCCCCTAATTTAAAGGATCCCCTAAAATGAAATTCCTCAGGCCTATTGAGGATAACATTCTTGCTAAGTTTGCAAAATGAAAGGGAGAGTCTATATCTATGGCTGATCGTTAACTTTGATCAATTCAGTTATTTCTGGGGCTTTAAACTACAATTTTATGATTTACAAATGGCTGGTGAGTCTTCTTAAAGAAATGGAATCTGCCATGAGAAGATTTTTTTGGACGGGAAGCGTTTTTTAAGAACAAATTGATCTCGGTTGCTTAGGCTAAAGCTTGCGTTCCTAGGAATGAAGGTGGATTGGGGATGAGATCTCTTCGAGCAGTCAACGAGGGCTTCATGGCAAATCTGGCTATTTGGATGCCTTGTTCAACTGGGAAGCTGGAGACAAAAGGATTTTTATGATCACTTGCATCCAAGGAGAGCAGTTGTGAATTGGGGAAATAAAATTTGGAGAAAGGGAATTCAGCCTAGAAGATCTATTTTGGTATGGAAGATAATGCATAAGAAATTGGTTACTGAAGCCTCATTGCAATTACGTGGTTTTTCTTTGGCTTCATGTTGCAGACTATGCTTGAAAGCTGAAGAATCTCTTGAACATTTGTTTATTAAGTGCACTTTTTCAACTTCCATATGGGTTCATATCCAGAAGATCTTTGAAACGAGATTAGATTTGTCCTCTTTTGTCAGGAAACTGTTTCAAAAACAGGTTTAGCAATCAGATCTTTAATCTTTGGATTTCAGCAATCATCTCCGCCCTTTGGTTGATTTGGAAAATAAGAAACGAGGCAATTTTCAAAGAGAAAACACCTTCCATAACCAATGCATTGTCTAAATTTTATAGCTGCATTCATGAAGCTGATTTGTTAGATAATGGCTGCATACAGAATTTGATATCCGACGTACTTATTCTCGGTCGCCTTAATATCAAGGGTAAGCTGGGTAACGCTCCCGCAATTATTGAGTTTCAATCACAACCCCCCGGTCTAGGATGGATCAAAGTTAATATCGATGGCTTTGCTAATGGCTCTTTTGGTCCAACTAGTTGTAGTGGGATTTTCCGCACCTACATGGGATTCTATAAGGGTTGTTTCGCTAAACCTATTGGTATCACCTTTCCCTTTGAAGCAGAGTTGATGGGAGTCATTCATGCTGTTGAGTACGCCAAGCATTATGGTTGGGATAATCTCTGGTTTGAAAGCGACTCCACCTATATTGTTGATATGTTGCAAAGAAAATGTATTTCGGTCCCTTAGAAGTATAGAAGTAGATGGATTAATGCCATCAAATACCTCGGCTCCATTAATTATAAAGCTTTTCACATTTATCGTGAAGAAAATGCAGTGGCAGATAAATTAGCTTCAAAAGGAATCCATATGACCGGTGATCATTGATGGTTTCAATATCCAGATTTTTGCAAGAGTGATATGAACCGTAATCTCGCAAGTCTCCTGAATTTCTGCTTTCAACCTTCTAGGTAAAATACATACTTTTTTCCTTTTAGTCTTTTTTTCATTGGATTGTGGCTAAAAAGTTTTTAATAAGACATATTTGGAGATGCTAGCAGATCCAGAGTTTCGTCTTTATATCATGGGATCATCTCCTGATAGTTAAGGTCCACCTTTTCTAAGGAGTTTTTTTTTTTTTTTTTCCCTGTATTTCTGTTTGTATTTTAGTTGATTGCTACTTGTGTGTAGAATGTTTGTGGCGCATGCGTGCGCATTGTCTCTTTTCTTTTTTATTAGTTGTATACTTTTTTTTTCCTTTTTAATAAATTCAATGGGATGAGAAAATGAAGAGGGTGTTAGAGGGGTGTTGACCTAATCGAGATGTCTTGTTACATCTATAGATTCCTATCTACCACCATCATTCATTCAAAAAAAAAAAGGTCAAGATTGAAAGATACATCAAACGTACTATGAAACTTTTTACATGTGATTATTTAAAAAAAATTACCAAGCAAAAAGAAATTAAAAAAAAAAAATTCACCCATCCATCTTCCAAGAGTCTGACAACTGGGGTAGCTCTCTGGCGAGGGCTCATGAAGGAGGAGGAGGGGCTCCCAGTTTGTGCAACTGGTTCACGACGGAGGGTGGGCGATGGGCAATCCCCCATGGGCGACCAATCTTGATCGGATCTAAAAATGAATGACAAGTAACTGATTTGGTCTTATCTAATTCATTGGAAACATCAAAAGATGAAACCACTATTAAATTAATTGACAATACTTATTAATTTAGGAGTAGGTGGAATCTTAAAGGTCTTGTGCTGATAAGTGAGAAGTCAAAAGCCTTTCATTTATGTCTTGAAATTTAGAAGTACAAAAGTTAGTATTTATTTGAGAGTTTTTAGTAATTTCTAAGTACTTGTATTTATTTTAGGAGTTTCTAAATTCTAAAGTTCCGTTTGGTGAAACGGTTTGAGTTGAAATTTTTAAGTTTGAGTTGGTTGACTTTTTAAAAATTAGTTATAATTTTTGTTGACTTTTCAGAAAAAGATAACTTGTTTGGTTCACAAGCTCAAACTAAGATTTTTAAATTTTTTTTTATCTTTTTTCTAAAAAGTTTTTGTCTTTTTCCCAAAAAGTTTTTTGTCTTTTCTGAAAATTCAAAAAAATTTACTATTGAAACTTAAAAATTTCAACTCAAACTCATTCACCAAACTCCCCCAAAAACTGATATGAAAAATTTGAGTTTAAGTTGTATTACCAAACAAAGCATAAAAGTTAGTTATTATTTTTGTATTAATTTTGGGGCTTTGGAAATTTAAAGGTTTTTGTGATTTAAATGCTGTATCATGAATATTGTGAGTTTGTAGGCCCTATAAATAGGCTTGTAATCTTTCATTCTAAAAGAATGAATGCAGTGACTTGATTAATCAAGAGTAAATCTAAATTATTTTCAGTTTTATCCCAAAAGTCTAATCTCTTTGTAGATTTCCAATAGTGGCGAATTTATCCCTTAATTTTGTATCTTGGGGTGGTGTTTTATGTATCCTTATGTGGTGAATTAGTCTAAACATAAGGGTGGTTATTAGACTATGATAAGATTTTATTTCAATTTCAAATTCAAATAGGATAATTATTATATTTAATTTAAAATATTTATTTAAACAAGATTATCTAAATATTTAAATTAATTATCTAAATATTAATTTAAATTAATCTTATATTTATCACAAAAAATAAATATAATTAATTCAATGGTTAATTTCAATAGTAGCACTCGTGGGAAAAAATATTATTAAAACTAGCATCACTTTTGTTTCCTTTCATTGCTAGTACTGCCACGTTATTTTTTCTTTTGATTTGTGGGACCCAGAAGCTTTTAAGGGATGCCAAATTCCGGGATTACCCCCGCTTCCCACCCGCCCAAATCTCCTTCTAATTCCCTAACTTGATTTCAAACCATTTTCAGTATTTTAGAGAGAAACTCCCATTTAGAGAGAGAATGAGAGACCACCACCCACAGAAACCATCGGAAACCTCTCCATAACCGCTCGAAACCATCGGAAACTGTCGGAAACCACCACCAATGCCCTCTATAAAGCTTTTCGAACTCCGTAATGGGTGAAGAATCTTCTAAAATCACCCAAACCCAGTCGAAAATTCTTGAGTCTCATATGTCCAAACTCACGAAGTTGGTAAAGAAAAACATTACTCCTAAAACGAGGTCTCTCCGAGCAAAGGATTTGGCAGAAAAAATGCCACCAGCGGAGAAAATTCCTAAAAAACCGACACCAGAGAAAATGAGAAGGGCGCCCGTGGAAGGGTTGACGGGAAAGCAGGGGAAAATCGAAGTTAAGGAATCCAAGAAAGCGAAAAGAGCTGTAGAAGAGAAGAAGAACTCAAATGCTGAAGAGGTAAAAATGTTGCATTTTCAATTGATTGTTTAAAAGTTTTCATTTTTAATAAACATTCGGTAAAAATGTGCATTTTTAATGAGGACTTTTGCATTTTTATTGATTATGTAAAATTTTTTTTTTTGCATTTTTATATGTGTTTTTGATAAGATTCTACATTTCTAATTGGTTTGTTAAAAAAAATTTACATAAAAAATGGAAAGTTTGTATTTTTATTTGATTTTGTGACATAACTAAAAGTTTGTTGATTTGATATTTGGATATTGAGAGGAAAATTGAGTGTGTTGATCTATATAAATATTTTGTTGCCTAAGGTGTTTGGGATTTTATTGATATTTGGTTAATTGTAGGTGATATTGAAAAATGTGGTTGTGTGGTTATTTATTTGAGATCATCTTGTAATTTTACCCATAGGTCATTTTTATGATGACTTGCTGGTCATCAATTTAATTACTCAGAGTTTTGTTATTTCCAGGTGGTCATTTTTATGATTACTTGTTAGTCATAAATATAATTATTCTCCTATGATACCATTACCACAGATTCTACATGTTCGACGCGTACCGAATAGTGAAATTACTCATGCCAAAATAAATACTTTCGTTAACATTGCAGAGGCTTGTAAAACCTTCAAAGAGTGGTTGTCACCCCAACAGTACCAGAGAATGATCCGGCAATCATGCATTAAGAAATTTCTAAAATTAAAGATGCTTGGCTGGGTTGGCAGGTCTTGCACAACATTGTAATGTGTTTAACGGATCACTTAGGAATGGGTGATGCTCTGTGGTTTCAGGTTGGATAAGACTTGGGCAGATTTTCCATCAACGAGTTCTGCCTGATAATCAGCATGAAATTTGTAGGGTCTACCAATTTCGCACCGGCGGTTGATAACCGATTAATGAGAATATATTTTTTGACATTACGAGCTGTGTCGAGAGAACATTTAGAGTTGCAACTGTCGAATGCAAAATTTGACAATGATGACGACGCTGTCAAGCTTGACTTACTATACATGATATTTTGTATTCCTCTTACAAATGCAAATTCCGTGATGATAGACCCGAATATTTTGCCCTAGCTGATAACTTGGAGGAGTTCACTGCTTTTCTATGGGGCGTGCTTTCATGGGAGGCAACCCGAGCTGCAATATATAATGCAGTTGAAAATAGGATGTCTTCGAAGAGAAGACCATTAAAGAAGATTGATAAAGTACATTACAGTATCACGAACTTTCCTCATGCCTTACTCATTTGGGCATATGAGAGCATTCCAAGAATAGCAGGCAAATTCACTACTAAGTACGTTGAGGCCAATCCTCGTATGCTGTCATGGACCTCCGTAGATAATGTGAAGTTTGATGCTGTGATGTCGACTTTAACACTGTTGGTGAGAAACAGGTAATTTCTATACTGTATTATTATTACTGTTAGTGTCATTTACAAGTGTTGGTAATTTACATAATGACCAGGTGGTAATTTTTGTAATGACCATATTTTTATTAGTATCAATACCAGTATTGATCATTTACACAATGACCGGGTGGTAATTTTTTTAATGACCATATTTTTGTTAGTGTTAATACCAATGTTGGTCATTTACATAATGACCGGGTGATATTTTTTTAATGACCATACTTTTGTTAGTGTTAATACCAGTGTTTGTCATTGATATAATATCATGTAGAAATTTTTTATTAAATCAAATATGTGCAGCCGAAGTATTTTGTGATGATGCCAATTGACGAAGAGTTGCAGTAGTCATGTGTTGTGCAACTATATTTGAAGAACCCTATGATTATGCCTCAAGTACCTCGTAAGACACCTGTCACGTAACCAAACATCGAGACAAACTCCGAATGGTGGGAGTTTCAAAAAGAGATTTGAGGACAAGTCGATTCAATGAATAAAAAAATTAGAGGAGCTGAAAAAGGGACAGGAGAAGTTCAGGAAGCTCCTGTGTAGGGTTCTAAAATTATTGTACAACCTCAATTATAATGTTGAGGAAAACCCGACCACTGCGTACCATTTGAGCTACAGGCACAAGAGGAATGTTCAGAAGGATGAATCGGATGCCACGAAGACTGATTCTAATGACCTCTGATTCAACCCTCAAGATGATGGTTTCGTCGACTCTGACATCAGTGTCGTTGCGGATAAAGGTGTGAAGGCAGCCATGGACTTCTTAAATGCTGATAAGGTGATTGTCTGTAGTTACCGGTAATTTCTATGATGACCATATAGTAATTTATTGATATAATAATGACCAACTGGTCATTTCTGTAATGACCCATGGTAAATGATATAATAATGATCAACTACTTATTTCTGTAATGACCCATAGTAAATGATATAAATGACCAAATTATCATTTCTGTAATGACCAACTGGTCATTTCTATAATAACCCATGTTAATGACAACTGATGTGTTCCCCTTTTGTAGGAAGAGGAAGATGAGCAGAAATAAATTGCAAAAGATGAAGATAACAAGGGAGAAAACGATGAGGTAATCCTGAAAATGTGTGTTGAGTATACCTTATATGCAGATGGTCATTTCTATAATGACCAATTGGTAATTTTTATCATGACCTAACTGTGAAATTACATAGGAAAAATATAAAAAGTATGAAGAAGGAGGGGATGAATAAGCCAAGGAAAATGAAGAGGAAAAGTATGAAAACAGCAAAGGAAATGAGGAGGAGAAAAAGCCTGACACGGCCAGGGAAAAAGAAGAGGAAAAAGAGGATGAAGAAGCCAAGGGAGAAGAGGAGGAGAGAAAGAATGAAGAAGCAGCCAAGGAACAAGAGGAGAGCATAAATGATATGGTTGTTACTAATTTCTATAACAAACAAGCATAGTCATTTTGATTGTTATCTACGAGTCATAATTTTTTTACCTGTTTGATATTTATCATTTATAGATCCCTAAGCAGAAGAGGTCCAGACTTTTAAGGCTTGGACAAGAGAGGTCCGGACCTGTAATTGAGATTGGCTCACCAGCCCATACTCTGACGAAGGTCAAATTTTATGCCATTCCACGAGGCCTCTCAGATGAACCTTCTAGAGAGAAGCTAGAGCAGTTCAGGGAGTAGATAAAGAAATGATTATTCAAAAAGCATCCTCAAGGGTAATTTGGTTGTAACGAAGAAATGTCATTTTACTTTGAAAATGATATTTATTATCCTTACTAATTTAATTATTTTTTTTTAGGAAACGGCATGCCCGATACATCGCAAAGTATAAGACGTTGGACAAACCCCATGACCTCGGATTCATGGCAATTGAAAAAAAAGTTAGTTTTATGAGTTGGCAACCTCTCCTATGTGGCTTTGAAATGAAATAAGTAGTTATTTTTTTTTCCATGTACTCAATTTTTGTTAACCTTATGTGAAGTAAGTACTTTTTGTGCTGACTCGTATTGTATTGTCATTTACTTCTGGTTTGTGTATTTAGCACATTGATGTTGCATTCTACTATCTGAGGAAGAAGATTATGCATTTCCCTGAACTGCTACAACGAAAAGTCATAACAGTAGATATATTTTTTAGTATCAAGATTGGTGCATTGTGACATGTTTATTAAAAAGCACCAGATAAATTTGATTGTGGATCATGTGATTCTTTAATGAAGATCATACTTAGCATCTCTATCCGATGCGGTTTGTCATAGTTTGAGGTGAACACTTTGCTAATCCCAATGCACTTGCTAGATTTGAAACATTGGGTATTAGCAAAGCTCGACCTTCTGAGTTGGACCCTTGAAGTGTACGACTCTCTTCATCATGAAGGCCCTCACAATTACAAGGTCTGATAAGCATTAAAATGAATGTCCAAGTTTATTCCACTGTTGGCTGATAGGATCAGTTTATTCGAATTCAAACCAAGGAACCCTCTGGGAACTTACCTAATACCTGTCACCATCATGCAAGATATTCCTCGACAAGAAAATAGGTGAATTGATGTATTGATAATGTTTTCCTACGACCTTCTTAACAGTGATAATGATGTGGTTTGTGATTTATTCTCATTCGTGAACAGTGAAACAGGGATGACTGTGACATTTTTATTTTTAAAAGTGCTGAATGCTTGATAGAAGGGAGGGACATCCGTTATTGATTTATTCAGGGGCGAATGAATATGTTTTGGGAGTAGCTAATATGTTATCTGTGGTCTCATGCAAAGAGGAAGGTTAAAGACAATTACAACAGTGATGAAGAGATGGATATGATAGACTTATAAATAACTTTTTTTTTTTTTATCTTTTTATATTTTCATGATATAAATAGCCCCATTATGTTATTTATTATAGACCATTTTTAAGTTTTAAATGTCTGTTTCTTGCAACATGTAATGGTTAACATGTTATCTTTGCCTTTCAATATACTTTTGTCAAACCAGTGGCACAATGGTCACAAAAAAATTGATCAGGTGGTCATTATGAAAATGACTATTTGTGCTAAACTCTCAAATGTTAGGCAAAACAAGAGTTAAGAAAATCCATTTTGTTTCCCATTATACACAACATATGACAACTCCCATGTGTATTTTAGAACCCCTGTTGTTACATCAATATCTAAATATTTTTGTTAAACTATTAACACAGATATCACAATGAAATTGACCAGGTGGTCATTATGAAAATGGCAATTTATGTTCAACTCTTAAATGTTAGGAAAAATAAGAGTTAGACAAATCCATGTTTTTCCCATTATACACAACGTATGACAACTCTCATGTGTGTTTTAGAACCCCTGTTGTTACATCAATTTATAAATATTTTTGTCAAACCATTGGCATATAGGTCATAATGAAATTGACCTGGTGGTCATTATGAAAATGACCATTTGTGCATAACTCTCAAATGTTAGGCCCAACAAGATTTAGGCAATCACAATCAGTCATAACACCTAAATAAGAAACCCACAAACGTAGTACTTACAATTAATGACATAAAATTATAGCAAATTGTGCGTAACATCGGATATAAAATAGTGACATAACGGTGCTCCCAGATACCAAAGATCTCTGCGACCTTATTGTTGGACCTGTGCATAACGGTACTGGGTTAGTACAAATATACTGGTTGTGTCCATAATCATGACATCTGCTGCACCGAATAGTCTACGATTCCTCACCTTGGGACAAAATCCTAGTAATTCTTGGCCTTCCGAGACCACGCTTTGTCTTGGGAGGATTATCTCACTTCTTCAGAAACATCACAACCCTCCACGCCGCCAATCGGATGGACTACAGGTTCATAGGCTGCATAGAGAGCCTCTTTCGTGTAGTATTGGGAGCAATAATTGTATGGATCAATTCATCGGTGGTTATAGACGGCCATAGCATGAGGGCAAGGTATTTGATCCACCTGAAAGCATCTGCAAGTACATGCCCTTTCTTTCATATCCACAATCCAAGTCTGAGTAACCTTATTAGTAATGGCGTACTCAAACTAATCAGCTAGCCGATGTTGTAAACAAAGAGAAGTTGAACATATTAGTTTCTTCAAAGTCGTTATCAACATTACTACAATGTCATTTATAAAATTACCACTCATTACAAAATTTAGTGTATATCGTAAATCATTTTTAGTAGTTATCATGTACTGTTACTGTTAGTTCCAATGAAAACTGTGTGCGAAGAAGTTTCTCTGCCTTAGGGGGCCAATTTCGATGTAAGTTTTAGGGTCTCTTCACGTCTCTCGACAAACCATCTTTATAGTAGTTCCCTTAACCATTCTACCAAAAATCCCAATGGCATCAGCCTGGCTTTCTGATACACACTATTCAATGACTTTGCAATATTGGTTATTAGGATTGCATACCTCCGTCCATTGAAGTATGCTCACGACCATTTTTTAGGATCTACTTGCAAAAGGTATCGGTGCATGTCGGGGTTATGATTCCAGATGGATTTCATATGACACTGGTGTTCACTACAAGATACACCCTCGATGCACCGTCAAAATAGGTATTCATAGGGCCTTTGAAATCTTTATAGCTCGTCTTCAAGTTTGTAGCCAAGTGTTGAATGCATATCCCGAAATCAACATCTGGATAGACAATGTTGGCTGCATATTCGATGCCCTTATACCTATCAGCCACAATAGCAAGATACTCTCGCGTGCCTATTGAATCCCTTAGCTTCTCGAAGAACCATTTCCACGATTCATTGGTCTTTGACGAAATGATACCAAAAGCAAGTGGAAATATGGAGCCATTTGCGTCCTGAATACAAGCTACAAGTAGCATTCCTCCAAACCTAGCCTTTAATACCGATCCATCAACCATAATTACTGGACGACAACAAGGCCAACCCTGCTTCAATGTAGCTAAGTATATGTAGAAGTATTTTAAACTCATTTATGAGTTGGTCTCAATGTGAATGTCAGAGCTAGGATTTTTTCTCTTAACTATTTCACCCCAGGCAGGCAGAACTGTAAAAGGCCAAGAGAGGTCATTATTAAAAAATGATTACCATGTGGTAAATATATAAGTTAGCATGTCGGTCATTAATATAATTACCATGGGAATTTACCTTTGTATGACTCTGTATCATCACCCCTCATACTGGTCAGTGCAACTTCCTTCCCTCGCCATGCTTTTAGATAATTGAAAGGCATTCTAAATTCATCATGCATGTCCCGCATTACTTCCGGAGGTATATATGAGGTATTAGTCGGATCCAAGTATTTTGCTTTCACACACTCCCCAATCATCCAACTCTTGGCTTGACGATGATGCCCTTGAACGATTTCAATAGTGCAAGTATGGATATCATCATACCTCTTCACAACAAACAATTCACTACCATTCATCCTAGTCACACGCAACTGTCATGGACATTTCTCATTATCTATATATACCACGTGCAATAGAATAGTGGTCGACCTGTTCACCTTGAATTGATAGTGTTCACTTATGACATCTTGATGAAGATAGTATTGCAGTAACTTTTTGTTATCAAAAATATTATTTACGCGCATTGTGATAGGTGTTAAATCAGCAGCAACTATTGTGCCAGAAAAATTGTCACTGTCAGGTACATGAACAGTTTGAGTTCTAGTTCTATTGATAACAGATTGGGCTCCAATGCTTCCTGCGATACTCCTCTCGTTTGAATCACTAGCAGCATCCACAATATTGAATTCCCCGGCACTATAATCATTATGGTTCATGCCTAAGTCATTGTTCAATAATTCATCTTGCTATTCAAGTCCATCTTCCAGTTGCAAATCTAGACCTACTGTAGGAGAATGGATGATAAGATTGTTAACAGCTATAGGTTGCACGGCTTCATCACTCTGTCCACCATCCTTAGTGTAATAATCGAATTTTTACGGACTTGTAATTTCCTTATATATATATAAAAAAAATTTAAGTCCATATTATGTGTTATTGTAATATTTTATGGAAATTATGTATTTTAATATGAAGCTCATGATCTAATTTGATTATCAGAATATGTTAGAGTTCTTATAGTGTTATAAGACTCAATGACAGTTTATCAAGTCAAGTATGACGCCTTATGATGAAAAAGGCAGAATCATGATTTATGGTATTGTTCTAGCTAATGAATGACTAGGATAGCTTATGACATGATTAAGACGGTACTACAGTATAATAAGCAGTATTAAAATTATACTATGGCCGACCGTCATTACGGATGCAGAATTGAGAAATCTATTTTTGCACTAGTTGTACATGTTTGCTGTCACATTGGTGACTATGCCAGGCGCTTAATCACAACACCGATGAGAATTTAAACCGTATTAGTAATTTGAAAAATTACCATCCATTAGTGGAATTATATTGAGCTAGTAAAGGGTCCAATTGGACATATATAATTCAAGCTCCAATAATTTATATGTCCAAATATTCTATATATACCAAATCAATTAATCACATAATTATTAGTTTCAGAATCACACCACTATAAACATGAAACTACACTCCTGATTATATACCGTATTACGTAAGCTTATAAATAGCCTTAGTCCATGACCTTATCAAATATGTAATACTCTCATATGATATCCACGATCAATTTAAGGCTACGATCCGTTTTACCTTCTTGATCATTTTATCTTAAAGATCCATTATACACCTTATAGGAAAATGATTTTCCATACCAAAAATGAATAAAAATCATATGTAAAACAAATTACCAAGGCCTTGTCCATTTTCCAATTCTCGTATAATGCCTTTAAGAGGATATCCTTAACTTTTTCAATAGAGCTATAATTCCATATCTATAAATAAAGCTTTCATCGAATATAAGTTATATACCCAACGATCTGGTATATAAGTTTACTACTTCGAGACGCTTTAGCCTTTGGAATATCAAAGTACATAAGTTATAAACATAGAGTCAATTATTTAATTAAGATTAAGGTAGTCATATAATGAATGTCGTAAGTGAATTAATCTATGTAAACAGACTTATTAAATAAATTAATTACACTTAAATCCCAGTCCAATCTATTACTACCACTTAGTAATATATCTATGTCTCTACCTAGGAATCAGCTCGCTCTCAACGATCAAGACAAACCATCTCTCCAATTGAATTTAGACAACATAAAAGTCTTAACAGGAGTTAGATGCTCAATCTAACTCCATTGACTGCGGAATATGAATTTAAACTACTTATTTTAGAATTTTGTCTTCTTGCATACAAAATCAATTATTAACAATATTCTAATAATTTAAACACTAAGTAGTCAGTGATATATATTTGCTTACCTTTACATTTACATGTAAATTAATGAGAATGGAATAACAATGATATAACGAAAAACCTTAAATATATATTAATAATTAATCCAAAATAATCAATGAAATACATAAAATATCTTGGGCAACCTAACACTATGGATTGCTAGCTTGAAGGCCACGACTTTGTGTGTGGTCTGGCGATGGGACGGTGTGCAAGGTCTGACGACCGAACGGCTAAGTACAGGTTCAAGTTAGAGGGAGAAAGAGAAAGAAGGAAGAAGGAGGAATATTTTTGGTATTCCATCTAAATTCTTATACTTTTGTTTACTATTAGTCTCTTAAAATATGTTATTCTTCCCACATTCTCCCTCTGATAAATCTATTTCTTTGTTCTCTTAAGTAAAGCAAACATATGATCATTGCCTTATTTTAATAATTAGGGTAAATTGTTCATTTAGTTACTAAACTTTTAACATTGTGCCCTAAACTTTTAACATTGTGCAATTTTGGTCCCTGAATTTTTTTATGTAGTTAAAATACCCCTAAACTAAAATGTAGCTAAAATAATCATTTATGTTAAGTTTTGGATGGAATATGTTAGTAATTTGATCAAAAAGTGGTGATAACTACATATTTCGTCCAAATATTAACGGAAACGAATATTATAACAATGTTTTTAATAGTTTATGATCATTTCAACTATGAAAAAAAGAACAGGGAATGCCCTTAAATTGTTAAAATGTTACTTTAAAAGTTATTTCTATTAATTTTTAAATGAAACCCGTAAGCAGTTTGGTTAAAAAGAGATGCCAACTACCGGATTATATCCAAATTGATGTAAAGGACTATTGTGGTAACATTTTAATAGTTTAGGGGCATTCCAGCTACAAAAAAAAGTTCAGAGACCAAAATTGTACAAAGTTTAAAATTTAAAGACCAACTTAACAATTTATCCTAATAATAATATAACAACCATCACTTAGGATGACTGACAATGGTTTGAATATCTTGAATTCACTACAAGAATCATGATGTTAATTGACCAAACATTTGGTACCAAAAAAAATTTGGTACCAGAAAATAGATTTTTTGTTACCAAATTTTGGTAGCTAAAAGGTATAGATATTTTGTTACAAAATTTGATAGCAAAAACAACACAATCCGCTACCAAGTCAAGTTTGGTAACCGATAACATGACGGGAATTAAAATTTGGTTCTTGCCAAAAACTTTTTGCTACCAAAATAATATTTGATAACAAAAGGTCGACATTCCGCCGCCAAAATTTGGTAGCAAATTATAACCTTTTGCTACCAAAATTTTTTTGGTAGCAAAAACATTGGTGAGAGGCTAAAACTTTTCCCACTAACGTTATCTGCTACCAAACTTTGTTTGGTAGCAAAATAGTATTTTTTGTTATAAAAGTTTGGAAGCAGAATATAACACCAAATTTTAATAGTGAAATACCACATTTTGCTAGCAAACTTGTTTTGGTAGTAAAAACGTTGATAGAAAGTCAAAACTTTTCCCACTCAAGTCATTTGCTACCAAATTTTATTTGGTAGTAAAATAATACTTTTTGCTACCAAAGTTTGGAAGCAGAATATAAATTTATGCCACCAAATTTTGGTTGTGAAATATCACATTTTGCTATCAAACTTGTTTTGGTAGCAAAAACATTAGCGGGAAAGCAAAATTTTTCCCATGGATGGTATTTGCTATCAAATTAAATTTGGTAACAAAATCATATTTTTTGCTACTAAAATTTGGTAACAAAATATATGTTTTTAACTACCAAACAAAGATTTGGTAGCAAAATATATAATTTTTGCTACCAAATTTTTGTGGCAGAAAGCAAGAATCCACTACCAAACTTATATTTTGGTTGCGAAAAGATATTTTTTATTACCAAAAGTTACGTTTGGTGGCTAATCTTCTGGAAACTTTATAACCTCGTATTTTGTATTTGTAATTTTTATTATTTTTGATTTTATAGTTTTTTATGAATATGATCGATACGAAGTTTGTAACAATCATCCTACTATGTTTTATATAACAAATATATTTGGTGATTTAACTTGTTATTGTAGGTACAACAAGACATATATGTTTATATGATATTTGTGTCACTCGTTTAAGTGATCTACCTAAGGGATTGAAACTTGGCTCTGATGCGAAGGAAGAAATTTTTTGTCAAGTTTTGTCGAGCGCGAGGTATGAATAATATGGTTTCAAGCATGGCATAAGTCATGTACCAAGACAAGCGTCACAAGCTTGCAAATTTGGACGACCAAGACATGAAGCCTCCAAAGCAAAATTCAGGAAAACAAAAGTCACATGGCAGACATGGAAAATCAGACAAAACAACAACGGGAGCTCATTCAAAAGCTACTTCATGAGCTTAATGCGCCATCAGATCATCTTGGACCGACCGTCCCAAGAAATGACAATCCGTCACCACCGGCACTTCCAGTCCCAGTTTGTTAGATCTTTTTATTCTTATAAAACTAAGTGTTTAATACAATATATAGTAGACCGTAAGTGTTTGGATTTGCTTAAGTATGCTATTTTAGTATCTTGTTTGGATCCTAACATGTATTGAGATATCTAGAGATATTTGGTATTTTACTTAAATAAATATTTGGTATTTTGTTTATTAAAAATATATATATATATTTTGGGAAAAATACAGATATATAAATCTGCTTTAGTTTTGGTGACCACAAAAATTTGGTTGCAGAAATTTAGTTTTTTGTCATTTTTGCTACCAAATATTTGGTGGCTAAAACATAAGAATTCGCTACCAAAATTTTGGTACTTGAATCAAGCATATTTTGCTATCAAAAATTTGGTCTCTAAATCACTACCAAATACCTTTTGCTACTAAAAATTTGGTAATAGAATCTCATACAATTTGCTACCAAATACATTTTGCTACCAAAATATTTAGTCACAGAATCTCATTCAATTCGCTACCAAATACATTTTACTACAAAAAATTTGGTCACTGAATCTCGTACAATTCGCTAACAAAATTTTTGGTCCCAAAATCTCATACGTTTTGCTACCAAATACCTTTTGCTATCAAAAATTTGGTAATTGAATCTCATACTTTTCGCTACCAAAAACATTTTGCTATCAAAATTTTGGTCCCTGAAATGTCATACATTTTGCTACCAAATACTTTTTTCTACCAAATTTTTTGTCACCAAATATTATATATTTCACTATCAAATACAATTTGTGGTCAAAAAAATTTTGATAGCAAAACTTTTTGTTACCAAAAATTTGATAACAAATACTTTATGTGGCCGACTTTCTACTACCAAATTATTTTGGTAACAAAAACTTTTGCTACCAAAAATAGGACTTTTGGCTACCAAATTTTTGGTAACAAAAAACTCAAATACTTGTAGTGATATTCCCTTTCGAAATAATTATACTACTAAAAATAGGACTTTCAGCTATCAAATTTTTAGAAACAAAAAACTCAAATTCTTGTAGTGATATTCCCTTCTGAAATAATTATACAAATGGTCATATCTTTTAAAAATAAAAATAATAATAATAATAATAATAATAATAAAAGCCAAATTAAAATATTGATATTTACACCATAAAAAAACAAATTTTATTTACTCCTAAAAAAACAATTCTATTTACAAGATTGAATGTTCACCCCACCCCCCTCAATGTAATAATTTGATACTTTTTATTTCAGCAAGGTTTTTATGGAGAGCTAGTATTTATTCTAAGCATATATATATATATATATATATATATATATATATATATTTATTGGTTTTTTGTTCTAGAAGGGGAAGAATTCCTATTTTTATGCAGAGGTAGTTTATAATAATAAAATTCCAATTCTTTAGATTTAAAAGGGAAAATTTCCTACATTATGGACTTAATTATAGTAAGAATTAAATTATAAATTAAAAAAAAACATTATTTGCTAAATGCATGTTTTAGGGACAATTAGAAAGATAGCATACTATGGGGTAGCAATCAAAAATAATTTCTAGATTTGAAAAACATAGAAAGTAATAACATTTTCTGTACAATATTACTAAAATACCCCCAAATTCCTAATCTTCACCATTGCCTAGACGCCGTATTAGTTGCCTTTGCCCCTGACGTTCCCCATCTCGCCGTCGTGCACACCTCACCATTGTCAATACTGATCACCATTGTTGCAGGTCGCAAACTAGGTTATGAGAACTCCTGTGAGGTTGTGACAGTCACGAGCTCACAAGGAAATCACACTTGATCTGACTTCCACCTTTCTTGACTTTTCTTTTCGCCACGAGCCTTGGCATCTGTAGATGCTGGTTTTCTACAGTCAAAATTTAACAGAAAAGTTAGTACGGAAAATGTAATAATCGATTAATTGGGCCCTTGGACATCGTAATGAAACTTAAAAAAGCAATGTAAGAACAGATTTTCATGTCAGAAAATGAACATAAAGAAAGACAGAAAATAAATTGACACCAAGAAGTAGAGAGGTTCACCCAACTAAGTGCTACGTCCTCTGTCAGTGAGTAATTTCACTATATATGAATATTCTCGAGTACAATGGAGACTTTAAAATTTTCTAAATGGTTTCTGAAGAGATTTTGGCAGAGTGGAAGTATGTTCAGATATCAAAAAAAGGTCTTTTTTTTCTGAAAAGGGGGTCTTCCTCTATTTATAGAGGAAACCCTGTGGGTCTGAACCCATAACTGCTAATGACAGTTTCAGATATTGTCCTAAGGGACACGTGTAAGCATGCCATTGGAGATTTAGATCAAACGGTTATCAGGGTGAACCTTAATCTCGGACAATGGGTTTGGCGGTTACTAATGTGATGTCATTGTTGACATTGGGTTCGACGATTATGGGAGATATATCTTATAACCTGTCGAACACGAGCGACGAACGATATTTAGAACACAAGCCTTTGTTATTGTGATCCATCGTTCGTAGATTATATAAAGATCATGTTTGATCCGTTGGTTCGATGTTCGAGTGTGAACGAGCGTTATTCATATTATAATGAATTAGAATCATAAACTGGGTCCGGCCCATGTTAAATGAGCGATCATCGTTCGAGATTGAACGGAATGGATTGGGTCTAGCCCAATTATGATCGATTGTTGTCGATGATAAAGCAATATTATAAGTTGGGTCCGGCCCAAAAGTAGGAAGTTCGTCGTTCGTTAGACAAACTGTTAGAAGCTAGCGTTGTAAAGGGAAGACGAAGTCTAACCCCAACAGATAGCCCCCCACTCTATCGAGCGATGGATCCTCGATAGAGTGTTTGACTATTAGCGAGAAAATCGCATCAGTCGTGGTTACATCAGATAAGGGAAATCTGAACAGACTGACGAATTAATCGATGGGCAATCTCGAGCCCAGTGAGAGTTGTTATCTGCATACACGTGGCGTGCATTGAGTGGGTATTTCGAAACGGTATCATTATTTTCTGTTGGAATTTGTACTGTTGTGACGTATGAAATTACAGCTGAATACGCGAGATTTTTGGGGATTCGAACCGTTGCATCGTACGATCCTTCGAGCGGGAATACGAAAAGTTCCGTTATTCACGCCGTTTGATCAAGCGTTTCCGATGAATCGGGACCGTTGATGCTTGGCGAAGCTATATAACGCTTCGCATTCTCTTATTCTCCCTTATATTTGCATTCGAAGCGTCCAGAAATCCAGAATCCAAGAGTTTTTCAAGAACTTCGAAAACTCCAGGCAAGATTTCTTCTCTCTCGCTCCTGTTCTTCATTTTGAGTAATTTTCTCTTGATAGGGTTTCTCTTTTTCCGTTTCCGAGCTATTTCGGTTACTTTTCTGCATTGTCCCAAAAGGTTTTGAGTATTTGGTGAGTTTCCACGGGTTTTTCCTTTGGGTTTTTCGGTTGCTGTTCTTTGTGTTCATCGGTAAATTCATAGGTTTTAGATTTAGTAAACTTTTTAGATCCGAAATTTTTCCATTGTTTGTCCCGAATTCAGTTTGTAAGTCATGGATAAGAACAAGCAAATCATCGAGGACGTAGATGTGGAATGGACGAGCACTGATTCCAGCGATACTAGTTCGGATGACGAAATGGCTTCGAATACTCAACGCTCGAGATTCGAATATGCCTTCGAACATAGTCGAACGGACACTGGGTCCAGCAATGCAGCGTCTGAGACGAATCGACCGACGACGACATCGGGGGCAGAGGTCTTGTCAATTCCTCCCATTGCTCGATTGACGAAGCCACCACGGCAATTGAGCGTAGAATCGTTTTTGCGAACGTCGAACCCCCGATCTATATTGACAGAAGATGACTTGTCCGAAATCAGGGGTCAATATGGGTTCCCAAATGATGTCCAAATGCGTCTTCCGATGAAGGGCGAACGAGCCGACACTGTATCCGAAGGATGGATTTGTATGTACACCATCTACTTCGAGTGCGGATTAAGACTTCCTCTTCCTCCTCTCCTCATCCAGTGTATGAGTCATTACCAACTGGCCATTCCGCAACTGATGCCGAATGGGATGAGGGTCTTCTTGGGTTTAATTGTACTGGCAGACGAAGCGAGCATCGAGCTGTCAGTAGATGATATTCTCGCCATCTACTATCCCCAAGAAAATTCCAAAGATAAAGGGCGATACTCGATGTATCCCAGGAGGAAGAAGCAAATCGTCGGCGAGATGAAGAACGCTGACAGATATTGGCAGGACCATTACTTTTTCATGCACGTGAATGAAAAGTCAATGGGAGGACTCGCCAATACGTTTTACTCGCTGTGGGGAATTCTTCGTAAGTGTCGAGCGACGAGAGTCGAAGGTACGAAATCTTTTCAATACTCGACTTTTAATGTTTTTCTTTTGTTGTGTAGATAAGGAATCCAAGAAGCCACCACCTTAAGGTCTCCGATTCGAGGAAAAGCTTGAACGACTGCTCGCATTGCCGAACAGAGAGTGGGACGAGATACATACTCCCCAGAGATTTCGAGCGTCGAGCCTTTGGAAGGATTTCGTGGAAATCTCGTCAGGTATTCTTAAACGAGTTCCTTCCTGGGTAGATTGGTCATTAGTGATCAGGGGAGCGTTGAGGAGACTCTTCGGCACTCCGTTGTTCATCGACGCATTAACTGACGAGGAGGCTTTGATCGCAGACTTTGCGTTGGACACAATGGTGATGGATTTCCCCAATCCC
Source organism: Ficus hirta (assembly GCA_038430175.1). Classification (NCBI taxonomy): domain Eukaryota; kingdom Viridiplantae; phylum Streptophyta; class Magnoliopsida; order Rosales; family Moraceae; genus Ficus; species Ficus hirta. Next base: position 15,408,902 of record CM076585.1, on the reverse strand, counting down.
AAGGACTTAATGGCGAAGAGAAAGGCTGCGAAGGAAGCCGAAAAAGCAGCTGCTGCTGCAGCTGCGAAAGTAGGCAAAGGAAATGATCTTGAGCCTTTTCCGGTGCTCGAGTCATCGCCGGAACCCCTTTCGAAGCCTGCTTCGCCGGTTGCCAAAAAACAAAAGGTAGTTGAGAAGGGAAAGAAGAAGATTCCAGCGAAGAGGAGCAAGAAATCGAAGATTGCGACTCCGGAGGTGGACGACGAAGGCCCGAGGGTTGAGGTGGACTTGCCTCCAAGTTTGAGGCTTCTTCAGGACAAGCAGACGAGCGTTGAAATTATGCATCAACTGCTCTCTGAAGCTGATGTGGAGACGTTGAGCCAGGGTCCTCTTCAAAGCCATCTTGACGATCTCCTGTGGGATGGCTTGAATGTACATATTTATAATTTTGTAATTTGAATATGATATATTTCGATTTCAACATCAAGTATTAATTTTGAACTTTTTGAATATCTTTGTATTGCAGACTAACATTCGAGCGATGGGTCTGGTAAAGCGCACCGATGAGAAAAATCTCGAACAGCGGGCTCGAATAAAGGAGCTCGAAGCAAAAGATAGGAGGCGCGGGGAGATGTTGCTGAACATCGAATGAAATTTCAGCAATGTCAAAACGAGAGCTGATGGGTTGACAGCCGATTTAAAGGAGATCATGCATCAAGCGAACGAGGGTGCGAGCATTATGGGAGTCCTGGTCGATAGGTTTAATGAGGCGCAAGCCAAGATTAAATCCCTTGAGACCGAGAATGCTGCGCTGGCCACTCAGATCTTGGATGCTTTTGAAAAGGCCACCATCAAGGCTCGACATGACCTACTCAAGCAGTACAAGCAAGGGCTCTTCGTTGATGCTGAAATTGATGAAGAACTTGATTTGTACAGAGATGAGATCGAGGGTCCATCATCCGCACCTGCTGCCGAGATTGAGCCAGCGTCGAACGACCCTGGCCAAGGTGGAATCGAGCCCCCAGCCCTCGAGGATCTATTAGAAGACCGCGAGCCGCGGAAATAGATTTTATGTTTTTGTTTTATACTTTTATTTTGTTGGAACATTGAATTGTAAACAACATTAATTCTTCGATTTATTAATGAAGTTGAAATTTTTGTTCTCATTTGTGTGATGACGATGCGAAATGTCACATGTTGGTAGTCGAAACGATCGTTATTCGGACAATCAGTAAAGAATTGAAGTATGATAATAGCTCGTTTAGTTCGTGTCGACGAACGTTGAATTTTGAACGATAGTAAGAATGTTAGGTGATGCTAATTCGTAATGACGAACGTTGAGCATTGTAAATTTCTTTCCGATAATGTTGCTGCATTCATTCGTAATGACGAACGTTGAGCTTTGTAAACATGTTCTGGATTGCTGTATTCATTCGTAATGACGAACGTTGAGCAAACATGTTCTTGATTGCTGCGTTCATTCGTAATGACGAATATTGAGCTTTGTAAACATGTTCTTGATTAAGTAATGTAGCTGCACTCATTCAAATGTGATAAGCTGCCTACGTACCCAAAGTTTAGGGATCAAGCCATTCGTAGTTCGATTTTACAATGAAATTGTTTGATTTTTACGACTGGACTCGTACAAACGTATACGAGCTGCCTACGTACCCAGTGTTTAGGGATCAAGTCGAATGTAGTTCAAGACTTGGAAATGGTGAAGTCTTTAGGCATAAACCTACGGATTCGATTCGACATCGAACGTTCGTCGTAATGGATCTAGCCTTTACAAAAACTGTCCAAAAGAAAAGTTACAAGTTTTGAAAACAAAATTATACATAGTATTTTCTCAAGTGATGAGAATTCCAACTACGAAGAACCTCCACTCCGTCGCTCGTCTCCAGATAGTAGACGCCTGGTCGGATAACCTTCAAGATCCTGTAAGGACCCTCCCAATTTGCTCTCAACTTTCCTGCATTAGGCTCGACAGTATTCTGGAATACTTTACGAAGCACAAGATCTCCTTCGTTAAAAGTTCTCGATCGAATTTTGGAGTTGTAGTACTTAGCCACCGATTGCTGGTAGTTCGCCATGCGAATCAGGGCTTGATCTCGTCGTTCGTCAAGAAGATCCAGACTGTCGTTGAGCATTTCTTTATTACAACTTTCGTTTTCAAAAGCCAATTGACGCCGGAGTGTAGGGACACCGATTTCTGCTAGGACAACAGCTTCTGCGCCGAAGGTTAGTGAGAATGGAGATTCACCGTTCGCCCTTCTGGGGGTAGTTCTGTATGCCCAAAGTATGCCATGAAGTTCGTCTGCCCATCGACCTTTTCGAGCCTCGAGCTTCTTCTTCAAATTCTGCACAATCGTCTTGTTGGTTGCTTCAGCTTGTCCGTTCCCTTGAGGATATCTAGGGGTAGAAAAGCTATGCTCGATATTCCATCCTTGGCAGAATTTTCTGAAGTTGCCCGAAATGAATTGAGACCCGTTGTTTGTTACGATCTCTTGGGGCACAGCAAACCTGCAAATAATGCTCTTCCAAATGAAGCTTTCAACGTCCGAATCCTTCACGTCCGCAAATGCTTCTGCCTCAACCCACTTGGTGAAATAATCAGTGAGTACAAGCAAATACTTGCGTTGACCGCTCGCCCTGGGTAATGGGTCCACTATATCCATTGAATACTTCATGAATGGATATGGAGATGCGATGCTCGATAATCGTTCTACTGGCTGGTGGAAAATGGGGGAGTGTCTTTGGCATTTATCGCACCGTTTGACAAAGTCTTCGCTGTCTTGAAGCATACTGGGCCAGTAGTAGCCCTGTCGCTTGACTTTGTTGCACAATGATCTTCCTCCAGAGTGGTTTCCGCATTCGCCTTCATGAACTTCCTTCAGAACGTATGTAGCTTCTTTGTTATCGAGACATCGGACATAGGGGCCATTGAACGAACGTCGAAAGAGGATGTCGTTGATTAGTGAAAATCTTGCAGCTTTAGTCTTGATTTTTCGAGCTTCCTGTTTGGCCTCTGGTAAAACTCCTTCCTTCAGGTAAGCAACCATGGGCGTTCGCCAGTCGGCTGTGGCTTCATCTGTAATGATTGTGGATTCGACCTGGATGCTCGGTTCCTCAATGTATCCGATTGGGATGCTTCGACGTATATTCGGCTCTGAAGTTGAACCAAATGATGCCAAGGCATCCGCTTGTGTGTTAAGATCCCTCGACACTTGCACAATCGAGTATTCTTCGAAATGCTGTACAAGCGAACGAACAATGTTCAGATAAGCTTCCATTCTCGTATCCTTGGCTGTGTATTCTCCCAACACTTGGTTCACAACGAGTTGTGAATCGCTTTGTATCTTCAAACGTCGAGCCCCCAGTGCTTTCATCAAACGTAGCCCAGCGATCATAGCTTCATATTCGGCTTCATTGTTCGAAGCGTTGAACACCAGGCGAAACGATTGCTCGATTATTTCTCCTTCAGGGGACTTGCAAAATACTCTCACTCCAGATCCTTTGACATTTGATGCTCCGTCCACCATGAGCGTCCAGCAGCATCCTTCTTGAGTTTTTGGCGTAGAAGGATCGGGAGTGAGTTCAGCTACAAAGTCAGCAAGAACTTGAGATTTAAGGCTTTTTCGAACCCGGTATTCGATGTCAAACTCGCTCAACTCTACTGCCCATTTTGTCAAGCGTCCAGACAAGTTTGGACTATGGAGAATGGCTCGTAGAGGATATGTTGACATAACGACGATCGAATGTGATTGGAAATTTGGCCTCAACTTCCTTGCAGTGATTATGAGGGCAAGGGCCAATTTCTCAACTACCGGGTATCTTGTCTCTGCATCGAGTAGCGACTTACTGACATAGTAGACTGGCTGTTCTCCGCTCGAGTCTCGCACGAGAACGGCACTTACCGCAACTTCAGTTACGGACAAGTAAATAAATAAACATTCTCCTGTTTGTGGTTTGGCAAATATTGGAGGTGTGGACAGATACATTTTCAGCTCGTCAAATGCTTGTTGGCACCGTTCGTTCCACTCAAACTTCTTGTTCTCTTTGAGCAGTTTGAAAAATGGCTGGCACTTGTCGGTCGATCGAGAGATGAATCTGTTTAGCGTTGCTATCCGTCCAGTCAACTTCTGGATTTCTCGCTTATTCTTCGGTGAAGGCATGTTCATTAGTATTCCATCTGGTCAGGGTTTGCTTCGATTCCTCGCTGCGTAACAATGTAACCTAAGAACTTCCCAGACGAGACACAAAACGAGCATTTGGAGGGATTCAAACGCATGTTGTGATGTCTAAGTACCGAGAAGCACTCTGAAAGGTGTCCAATGTGGTCTGCAGCCTTCAATGATTTGACCAGCATATCATCTATGTATACCTCCATCGTTCGACCGAGTTGATCAGCGAACATAGCGTTGACAAGCCTTTGATATGTAGCGCCCGCATTTTTCAACCCGAATGGCATGACTTTATAACAGTAGATTCCCCTTTCTGTAATGAACGCTGTCTTCTCCTGAACGTCGAGATGCATGAGGATCTGATTGTGGCCTGAAAATGCGTCCATGAACGAGAGTAGTTCATGACCCACTGTAGCATCAACCAAACGATCGATGTGTGGAAGGGGAAAACTGTCTTTCGGGCAAGCTTTGTTCAAGTCGGTGAAGTCTATGCATACTCTCCATTTTCCGTTCTTCTTCTTGACTATCACAACGTTCGCTAACCAGTCAGGATACTACACCTCCTTGATGAATCCAGCCTCGATTAACTTTCGTACTTTGTCGTTAATGATCTTGTTCCGCTCGATGCCAAGTTTCCTTCGTTTCTGCTTAACAGGCTTATGGCTTGGATCGACGTTGAGTCGATGCGTCGTCACTTCTGGATCGATGCCTGGCATGTCTTTGTGTGACCATGCAAAGCAGTCTTGATTATTCTGAAGGAAACTCAGGAGCTGTGTACGAGTAGTGTCGTCGAGCAGAGAGCCAATATTTATGACTCGATCTGGCTGGGCTGGGTCTATCTGGATCTCATCCAATCGTTCGACGTCTGGTAATACTTGATCGCTCGAGTCTTTCTTCTTCTCTAGTTGCTATAAGCGATTAGTCTTCTTCATCTTCAAGGAATGAAGGTAGCAAGTCCTGGCTACTTCTTGATTCCCCCTTATCTCCTTGACTCCTCTCTTCGTCGAAAATCGGATGCGCTGATGGTACGTGGAAGGTACAGCCTTCATCTCATGAATCCATGGCCTACCAAGAATAATGTTGTATGCCGATGTACAATCCAAAACCAGAAAGGTGGTCAACTTGTTCACTCCTGCCGCGAAGACAGGAAGCCTAATTTTACCAACGGCCGCGGTCGATTCCCCATTAAAACCAGTCAAAATGGTCGTCGAGCTCTCAATGTCCGTCTCAGACAACTCCATTTCCCTTAAAGTTGAGAGGAAAACGACGTCTGCAAAACTTCCATTGTCAACGAGAATGCGACCTACTTCGCAGTTCGACACGTTCAACGTTAAAACCAATGCGTCATCATGGGGTCGGCTTAGACTAGTGGCTTCGCTGCTGTGGAAGCTTATTGAGTGTTCGACTGGATCTTCTGGAAGCGTTGTTGCGACTGGCTGAGTGGCCTTCATTCGATGGGACTTAACACTTGTTACAGTCTCTCCACTATAAATTGATCCACCGAAGATAACATTGATCAACTTTCGGACGGGCGGAGGGGAAGGCGAGTCTTCGACCTGCTGTACGACCCTGCGCTCTTTCGACTCGTTGCCAAGTTCGTAAGTTTCTCTGCCCTTGTCCGTCAGGAATTCACGAAGGTGGCCCTTCTTCAAAAGCTCGGCCACTTCTGCTCTTAGTGCCCTGCAATCAATGGTATTGTGACCATGATCTCGGTGGAACTCACATTATTTGCTCGTGTCTCTGGCTGGGTTCTCAGGCAACTTTTTTGGCCAAGTGACAAAGTCCTGTCGCTTGAAGTGAGCGATGAGTTCGGAAGGACTTATGCCAAGGACATACTTCGGTGGTGAGAGGGGACGCTTATGATCACGCCTGGTCGATCGTTCGACTCCGCTTTCCGTTCGACGTTGCGGGCGCGGGCGTTCGCGTCTGAAGGTCTTGTCTTGCTCGTTACGAACCTTCAAGAGTTCCTCCCTAGTTCAAGCAAGGTCTCGTTCAACTCGCTCGTTCTCCTCCTCAAGTTCGATGAATCCCTTCGCTCGATGCAAAGCGTCCTGGATCGTCGGTCGGGCACATATCTCATTCTTGAATAAGGATCTGTGCCTTAAACCCTTCTTCAATGCTTCTCTCGCCGTCCCATCATCGAGCTCTGATATTTCTGAAATGGCTTTGCTAAAGCGCTTAACGTAAGCGCGCAGCGACTCGTGTGGTCCCTGGATCACACCCCAGAGATCCTTGGTTGTCTTGCCGGATTGGATGTGAACGGAATAGCTTCGCATAAACTCAAGGGAGAGTTCATCGAACGAGTCTATCGATTCCGGAGGGAGGTTGCAGAACCATCTCAACGTTGCTCCTTTCAAACTTTGTGCGAACAGCTTGCACATCATATCATCGAGCATGTCGTTCGGAATGTTTGTTGATTGAACGACGTGTTTGTACTGGAGGAGGTGGTCATGTGGATCCGACATTCCATTGAATCGAGGAAAAGAAATACTTCCAAACTTGGGAGTGATGGTGTTTGTGATGCGACTTGTAAGTGGCGTTTCTCAAACACCGCGAGTTAGATCGTCTAACCCTGGGGTGGAGGTTGTTGCCCTGTGCAACTGGGAGGAAAAACGTTGTTCCATCTGAGCTTCCAATGTCCTCATCTCCTCGGACATTATGCTTCTCATCAAGTCTTCAACGTTCGCAGGCCCTTGTTGAATGGGACCTGGTTGTGCTGGTACGTCGGGCATCGAACACCGTAATGGTGTGGTCTGTCTTCTGGCACCGAGTCCTGGTGCTGTATGTCTCTGCTCTGCTCACCGCTCGTTTCCTACTGGGGTATCCTCAGATGCGAACAGTGGCTGCATTGAAGTAATAGGGCTGTAAGTAGCCCTCGAATGCTGAGGATAATGTGGAGTGGCATGTTGCCATCCCCCAGTGCTCGTAACTTGGGGATGGTAGGATGTGGCTGGTTGCCAAGCCCCAGCGTTCGCACCTTGCTGATCGCGTGACATGGCTGGTTGCCAGCCCCCAGCGCTCGCACCTGAGGAATACCCGACATACGGGTTGTAGTAGTACGAGTAAGCGGCTTGTGAGTTGATCGCCATCAACTGATTTTTGAAAACCTGGTTCTCTGCGGTGATGCACTCCATTTGACTTCGCTGACTGTCGTGTTTCTTGGTCAGTTCCTCGACCATTCGCGTCAGATGGGCGATTTGTGAGTTTACTTCAGAGGTTGAAGCTTCTTGGTGGTTGACTAGGCTTCCCTGGGGAAGTTCTTCCTGGTGTTCGTGTTCTGCTGCCATAATTGCTTTGTAAATTTCCGAAGTAAGACGTCCAAGAGCCCCACGGTGGGCGCCAAACTGTAGATGCTGGTTTTCTACAGTCAAAATTTAACAGAAAAGTTAGTACGGAAAATGTGATAATCGATTAATTGGGCCCTTGGACATCATAATGAAACTTAAAAAAGCAATGTAAGAACAGATTTTCATGTCAGAAAATGAACATAAAGAAAGACAAAAAATAAATTGACACCAAGAAGTAGAGAGGTTCGCCCAACTAAGTACTATGTCCTCTGTCAGTGAGTAATTTCACTATATATGAATATTCTCGAGTACAATGGAGACTTTAAAATTCTCTAAATGGTTTTTGAAGAGATTTTGGCAGAGTAGAAGTATGTTCAGATATCAGAAAAAGGTCTTTTTTTTTTTTTTTCTGAAGAGACCCCTCTATTTATAGAGGAAACCTTGTGGGTCTGAACCCATAACTGCTAATGACAGTTTCAGATATTGTCCTAAGAGACACGTGTAAGCATGCCATTGGAGATTTAGATCAAACGGTTATCAGGGTAAACCTTAATCTCAGACAATGGGTTTGGCGGTTACTAATGTGATGTCATTGTTGATATTTGGTTCGACGATTATGGGAGATATATCTTATAACCTGTCGAACACGAGCGACGAACGATATTTAGAACACAAGCCTTTGTTATTGTGATCCATCGTTTGTAGATTATATAAAGATCATGTTTGATCCGTTGGTTCGATGTTCGATTGTGAACGAGCATTATTCATATTGTAATGAATTAGAATCGTAAACTGGGTCTGACCCATGTTAAACAAGCGATCATCGTTCGAGATTGAACGGAATGGATTGGGTCTGGCCCAATTGTGATCGATTGTTACCTATGATAAAGCAATATTATAAGTTGGGTCCGGCCCAAAAGTAGGAAGTTCGTCGTTCGTTAGACAAACTGTTAGAAGCTAGCGTCGTAAAGGGAAGACGAAGTCTAACCCCAACAGCATCTAAGACACCTTCTTCGCTGACGACAGCGATGGCACCTAATGTACTTTTAGGGTTAGGTTTTCCAAATTGAGGATCTGGTGTTTTTTTTTTTTTTTTTTAATTTGTGGTAGTTCTATGGTTTCTAATGGGCTATTTACAATTTATTGTAAACAAGTATTCAATAAATAAAAAATCATTACAAAATTAAAAAGAGGAAAATAAGGAAATATATAGTAAATAACATATTTACGTAAGTTTTAAAAAAGTAAATGACATATTTGTGAGACTGTTAATGTGATTAGTATATTTAGAAGTGATTATATTATTTATTTAGTAAGTTTATTTATAAGGTAAGTAATTTATTTACGTCTTGTTAAAAAAAAACTTATTTAAGAAATTTAGTTCAATAATTTTGTAAATAACTTACTAAGTAATTCAATGGTAAATGCCGTGTAAAACATTTATTTACTAAGAGTAAGAAAATTTTGTTTGAGTTTTTTAGTTTTTCCTAGTAAATTCAGTATCTACATGTTACACCTTTTCTGTTTAAATTATAATTTATCTGATAAATTCGGTACTTATTGTGTAAATCAATTATTTACTAGGTAAAACCAAAATTTATGAGATAAATCCTTTGTTTACCTCATCCTTGTAATTTTTAGTTTATGTCGTTAATCTATGCTTTGTTTGGCACATTAGTTTAACTCTAACTAAATTGTATTTTTTTTTACTAGATTTTTGTCTTTTTTTGAAAAGTCAACAAAAATTATAACTAGTTTTTAAAAGGTCAACAAACTCTAATTTAAAAATTTTAACTTCAACTAACGATCCAAACGGACGCCTAGTATTTATAGTATATTCTATTAGCTTAAAGTATAAAAGGTGGAAATATCAGAAAGATTTATTTTGAAATATTGGATTTACTAAAAACACTTGATTAATAAATAAATTATTTACGTAAATTAAATTTTTTTTAGACAATAAATTTGTTACCAATAAATCTATATAACGAAATTCCATGTCGTTAAAATCCTAAAGTCAATGTTGCTTGGTTTGGAGCGTACTCGTCTTGTAAATTCATTGTATTTACGGATCAATTTGCTAATTACTTGTTTTTTGTATTTTAGGATGACTAGTGAATCCAGTATATATTATGTAAATTTGGTTTTTAAAGTAAAATTCTTTTTTCAGATTGTTTACGTCAAGCGGCAAATCCATTATTTACATTGTTTTTAAAATTTTTAATATATCTAGTAAAAAATCAATATTTTCTCTGTAAATCTAAACTTTACCAAATAAATCCAATATTTACTTTGCAAACCTTATATTTATTAAAAATGGATAAATGAAGGTTTTTTTTGTAAATAAATAGTAAAAGTAGGTGTACCAAAACACCCCGACAAAGTTAACACCCCTTTAGTACCCTCACCATCTACACATCCCACATAACCAAAAAATAAAAAAATAAAAAAATCTCTTATCTATATTTAAAAGAGCCAATGACTCTTTTAGTCATGTCTTCATTTCTTACCATGTGGCAGCTAGGTGTTGGCCACATCATCGCCATGTGGATTTTTTTTGCTTTTGCCTTTTCTTTTGGTGTTAATTTGCTTGTGTATTCGCGCATGTCATATAACTAGTAATGTAAAAAGTACAAGGAAGTTTTACCAAAGAAACTAAGCCTCTCTCAAGAAAGGAGATAGATAAAACACAAAATCTACTTGGACAAGACCGGTTCCTCATTAAATCCCTTAGCCATAAATAATCTGAAAGATAAAATCCGACAAAATGAAATAGAGTGCATGATTCAGTATAATTAAAATACCTAAAACAAATGCGAAAGAAATTCATAAAAAGAAAGACTGTTAAATTCCAATAAAGCAAAGGGATAATAAATATCAGAATAGAGAACCACATTAAAATTGACGATACTGAATTAAATGATTAGCTAGTTTACATGCAATCCCATCAGTTTTACAAAAAATATGAGAGACTTGAACCACAAAAACTTTTGCATAGAGTAAAGAACGAAGCCATCTGCAAGGAATTTTTTAAGAAATTCTATGTGATTTAGTCTTAAACAGATTTACCACATATAAGGAGTCATTATCTCATTGAAACTCTCAAGCATTTTCAATAACCAAAATAAAAATAGCAAGTTCTACCTCAAGAACAACCATGCTAGATGCGGCGCCGCAACCTTGTAGTCCTAAGTTTTTTCTATTAAGACTTATAGTCCATTTGGTGAAACGGTTTGAGTTGAAATTTTTAAGTTTAAGTTGGTTGACTTTTTAAAAATTAGTTATTATTTTTGTTGACTTTTCAGAAAAAGATAAAAACTGAGATGAAAAAATACAATTTAATTTAAAATGAATGATTTTACCAAACAAACCATTAATCTTGGGCTAAATTTGTCAGGTTCACATCATTTATTTGACTTTTCCACTTCACAATTTGAGTACCTGGAAATTTCGTACGATTGTTTTGAAATTCAAGGGCCTGTGTTATAAGTTATAAGGTTAAAAGTTCAAAAGGAAATTTAAAATCTATACTGATTATTTCATTTGCTGGTTGCATATTGAAAGAACTTCTTTTGTGTGTGGCTATATATTTACATATTTTTTATTTTTTACCTTTTCCAACTTCTTCCTTCTTTGAAACCAAATAGTAGTTCATGTGGGCAAGAATTATGAGAAAGTTATCTCAGTTAGGTCAGTCCTTAAACTTTACTAACTCTCTGATTCATTAACTATTTTGGGATAATAATAATAATAATAATGATAATAATAATTCATTTTATGAGGTCCTTTTCATGAATAATAATTTTACATGAGATTATTAATCATATTTTCAATTATATGAAGTTTAACGCAAATTGACAATACAATTAATGAATATTGTGTTCTCATGTTAAAAAAGAAAATCCAATTATCATCCCAGTAATTGAACAAGGAACCAAACCACAACCAAAAAAAATAAAAAAAAAGAACAACAAAGAAAATATAAACAAAAACATTAAAAAAAGAAAGTATGTATCCAAATGAAATTATTTATTTAACAAAAACATTAAAACACTTTTTTTTTTTTTTGAACGCTCTCAAGCTTTGCCTGGTTGATTAAATTTGTGATGGTATGTTTTGGCTTTGGATCATATGTATCTATATAAGGGATGGCATGATAATAATGTTATCTTTTCCATTTTTCGGTTATGTATGGATTTTTTTTAATTTTTAAAATTTAAATCACGAGCAAGAGATATATTTTTATAAGCATATTTAACGGATTGAATTTTCGAAAAGATTTTGTGTATTCTATATCGTAGATTTCGGTGGATTTAAATTTAAAATTGCCTATTTCATCACTAAAAATAGGCTCTTGTTTGTTTTAGTGATTATACCGACGGCAACTTTGTTCGGTTCCCGTTTCAAGTGCTCGAATCCGTTAATCCGTTCTTCTCATAAAACAACAAAATTGCAAAAACTGATTGTGATTCAATCCAATTACGTATATTCAGTAGACCGAGAAGCAGGTGATTCCAGCCTTGCTAAGTTACATCAATACGTGTAGCCAACACCGGATCCAAAGAACAGCATGACAAAAAACACAATTTAAATTTCATGTAATATATATATATATATATATTTTTTGAACTTGTATAGGGGAATTCTAATTAGGGATGACAATAGGACGAATTCGAGGAGGGGTGCTCCTCATCAAGCCATTTAAAATTTTTTTTTTTTTTAATTTGGAGGTGGAGGATTCAAATTTTACACATCTAGGTAGAGTCATATGTGGTATTATCGTTAAGTTATGTCTGCAATCATACCATTCTACGAATTAAAACTCTCTATTCCCATTTTGTATCCATTTAAATTGACGGAGATGTGATGAATTTTTCTATATTTATCGGATTATCTATTTTTATCATATAAAAATAAAAAAAATTATTTATATATACAATTTTGAGTTAAAATAAATCAAAATTATGTGATTCAAATTTTTATATAATAAATATATTAAAATTTAATACTTAAAATCATATATGTTATAATATATTATATATTTACAAATATCTTAAGTATAAAAAATAATATATAATCAAACAGGATGAGAAAGCTGTCAATATGGTTGGGATCTTTAATTTTGTTCCTTTCCGGTAACTCGTTTTATAACTCTATTCCGTTTAGAACGGGTTTTTTCCATCTTACGTAAGGTAGGCTGCTGCGGGTTAATGTATTAACAAAAAAAAATATTATTTTTAATTTAAAGTCTTTAACTTATTATCGAGGTTTGAAATTATAACAACAATTGAAGTTTTATTTGTAAAAGAAAGCAACGTATACATATATATATATATATATATTTTAAAGAAAGCAACTTTATATTAAAAAAAAAAAAAAAAAACACTACAGCCATGCTCTTATTTTCTAATTCCAAGACCCGCCTAGAGAGCTCAGCCAATCAGGATTCAGAATTCAAACCCATTTTCGTGCGCGTAGCAAAATCTGTTGTGGCGCTAGCAAATTAGCCCACAAAAACCCTAACCGGACCGAACCCCTCTCTGGGTTTTACCCTAACCGGACCAAACTATTTTCCACAAACACACAGAGACGCTTAACACTTTCTCTCTCTTCCTCTTTCTCTCTCCTCTCTCTTTTATCTTTTTTGCAAATATTTTTCTTTGAATTTTTTTTCCTCTCTTCTCTGTTTTGTACTTGTTATTATTTTTGTGGCTTTTTTTTTTTTTTTTAAGCTTTGTTTTTGCAGCAATGGAGGTGGGTTTGTACTGCCCTGGAGAAATGAGGTCTGTCTTGGAGGCCATGGTTGTTGAGTCTCTTCTCGCCGCCGGAAACTCCCTTGCTCTGCTTCTCATATCGGTATTTTACCTTTTTTTTGGCCCTTTTTTTCAAAAAAAAAAATATAATATATATGAACAGAGTTTTTTCTTTTTCTTATTTTTGTTAAATTTCTCGTGTTTCTGGTTTTTTTTTTCTTTCTTTTTTTTTCTGTATTTTTCTTGAAACATTGACCCTTTAACCCGTTGTTTGTTTGCTGACAATTGTTGGGAGTTTGTAGAAGTTTTCGAGGTTGTTTATGTTCTGAAATTTTGTTACTTTTACTCTGGATTTTGAGGGAATAGCTAGATTTTTCTTTGTCTTTGTTGTGTTTGTTTTACTTGAAATGGGCACGAGAAAATGGGGACTTTTTTCACTTCTCTAAGGTTTAAGTGCATAATGTAGTATGATAGAATTGTTTATTTCGCTTGTTTGCATAATTTTTTTGTGATGATATTCTATTGTTGTCTAATTTTCCGGGGCTTTGATGACAAAATGTGTTGTTTATGAGCTGATGAGTAAGGTTTTTCGCTCTCTATGGCTTACCGCTTGCGGTTTCTCATTGTGTCGGACGGATTTGTATGATATGTTTTCTTCCATAGAGATTGTTTGTGTTTTCTATTGTACGAGTTTTTCATTCTATTGATGAAACTCCATTTCGATAGCGCCGGGAAATTTTTCTATATCAAGCTGCAATTAGTGGTGCTGCTCTTTTTAGGCACATTTTGAAAATATTTATGCTTCCATGTTTGCTTTAATGGAAAAAAAGTCATCTTTCACTATATTCTCTTTAACATGTTGATCTATTTATGTGTTATTTTTGCTAGTTTTTCTTTGTTGTCATCAGCATCATTTCGAAGTCCTTTTCTTTATCAAGTTTGTTCACACGTCACATTAGCTACTAAGCTGAAGCATTATAGTATTAGCAGTTACATATTTTGGTTTTCTTATTTATGGAGATCTTGACAATTTAGGATTCGGATGCAATATCGGTATTGTTAACATGTGCTCTGTGGGACGTTGATGTTTGATAGGCCCCCAATTAGATACGCTTAATTGGGGCGTAGTAGGAAAGAGTACTGTGTGACGGGTGGGGGCCTGCTTGGTCTGTTGGTGCAATTGGGAAAATGAGTTAGTAAGTTAGTTAGGCAGTTGTGACTAGAGTGTGGCGAGTATTCTGTTTGGAGAAAGAAGAGGTATAAGAGAGAGAAGATTGTTAGGAGAAGGGTTAGCCGGAGTTCCTGGAGATTGGTCAAGTCTTCGATATCCAAGCAAGGGAGAGCTAGCAAATCTCTTGCACATCTGTGGTTCTATGGAAATTGTATCTGCCCCAAGGCAATTTACTTCAATCAAGTGAATTCTTTTAATTTCCATGTGTGCAATTGGTGTCTTTCTTGTGTTGTTCGTGTGAGTTTGCCCTAGATCCTATCGATGACCTGCATTTAATCTCCTTCGGTTATTTGAGTGGGTGTGGTTTGCTTTCGTGTTTGTATAATTGACCTCAATTAATTAAGGTTACTTAAATTGTGTCTGCAAAATTATATATGGATAAGGGTTAAACTTATTTTAGTTTGATTTCTGATTTACTGCTTGCGTTGCCTCTCTTAAGATGACAAAATTACACTTTTTCAGACGGGTTCACTGCTGAATGGCGTCAACATGTCATCAAAATTGACGGCTGTTGATGGAAGGTAATTATAATGTAAAATGTACGTTGTTTAATACTCTTGATGAGGGGACATTCGATTAAGCTGTATGTTACTTTCCATTGCAGATTTCCTTTCGAGGAACTTCACAAATTGAAACGACCTGTTCAGGAAAACAAAGATTCTAGTGATACAGAGGATGACGACGACAATGAAGATGACGACGACGGGAATGATCAGGATGATGACGCGAATGATGAGGACTTCTCAGGTGAAGAAGGGGAGGAAGAAGCC
The DNA here is from genome assembly GCA_038430175.1 of Ficus hirta. Taxonomy (NCBI): domain Eukaryota; kingdom Viridiplantae; phylum Streptophyta; class Magnoliopsida; order Rosales; family Moraceae; genus Ficus; species Ficus hirta. The sequence continues at coordinate 15,393,698 of CM076585.1, read as the reverse complement.
GATCCTGAAGATGATCCTGAAGCCAACGGTGATGGAGAAAGTGATGATGATGATGAGGATGCGGACGACGACAATGGCGACGAGGATGAGGATGATGATGACAATGGAGACGAAGACGACGATGATGATGAAGACGAGGACGAAGAGACTCCCCAGCCACCTGCGAAAAAGCGGAAGTGAAGATCCCAGTGTAGTTTGGTGGAGTAGCATGGGAAATTAGTCCGTCAGCGTTGCATAGGGTAGAAAAGTATGGTGCTTCAGAATGAACTTTTAGTTGTGATTTTAAACTGTTATAAAGTAGTCTCCTCTCCGGCGGTCCGGCGGAATTAATGAACTTGGTTGGGTTGGTTTTCTGTTTAGAAAGTGTTGGGTTCATCTTTCTGTCAACTTGTTGTTTGTGAGTGGGATTATTTTGTGAATTGTTTGCTAGGATACACTTGTTTAATTTTTTGGAATTATGCATATTCTTGTAGGATTTAACCTAAGTTAATTTCTTTTAGCTTTTGAAATTTAGCTTGCTCTTACTATAAAGATTAACGGGACCTGGGATAATATTCAAATGCTAATTGCAAAACCCCTCGCCATGTAGCATAAATAATCTCCTGTTTGGTAAGAGGATGAAATATAAAAATAAAGCAGTGATTTTTTCTTCATGTTTGGTAGAAGAGGAAGAAAAAATGAAGAGAAATATCTAATGTAGTTCATTTTTTACAATTATACCTTCATACAAAGTCAAAAGTTTGTTTATTTATTCATTTATTTTGTTTTCAATATTATTTTGTCAAAATTTTTTTGTTTAATCTTTTCTTTTTAAAATTGAAAGAATTAAAAAATGGTTAGCTTGACATAGTTACAACTTTCTTTCCCGTAATTCCCTCTCTTGTAAACAACTACACAAATTCCTTTTTCTTCTGTAGTAAAAGAAAATCGTAAAAGAAAAAGAAGAAAAGAAAAAAAAAAAGAAAAAAAGGACAACTGCCAATTATATATTCACCCAGGACTACATAATAAATTTAAATTTTAAATGTCTATAACTTTGTTGTTTCACTCCCACTTATTGTGGAGATCCAGAAAGCTACCTAAATGGAGAGCCCACGCGTGCAAGTTCCAACGCTTCAGGTGTCAGGCTTAGGGAAAGCAGATTAGTTCGGTTCACTAGGTGAGTGTGAAGCAAAATTCATAAGATGCTTTTGTTTTTCAAGTCTAGTTGATTTTTTTTTCTTTAATTGTATAGAATTTCAAAAAAAATAAAGTAAATATTGTTATTTTTTTTAAATATAAAATTTTATACTTTTTCACTCAAAATAAAATTTTTTTTTTCCAAATACACATTTTCAAAACCCATAGTTTCAAAACCATAACTATTGCAGGGGCTTTGCTCTTATATTGTCCTTGGTCTACTACTGTTTGGTGTCGTTGATCAAGTTTTAGTTGGTTTTTGCTTGTCGTTTTTACTGTGTATTTTATTAGTGCCGTGTCAAGTCGTTTAGAAAGCAAAGGGTATTATCGTAGTTTTCTTTTATGTATTGTATATCATCTTCCTTGTTGAGAGGGTTCTCAGACTTTGGAATATTGATCCTTAAACAGAAATTGCAGAGTTTTCTCTCCCTATCCCTCCCCTTTGGGGATTCCTTTAGGTGGATTTGGAACTTCATTTTCATCCTCCGTCCGGGTTAGGCCGGAAAAATTCTATCTCTAAAGACTCCTACGTCAAGTGGTATCAGAGACTTGCGGATACTAACCGTGGTTTCTGATGGCGCGAAGCGGAGGTAGTCGCCACTCCGACTACGAAGATCGTGGGGTGAAGGCCTTCTGGGCAGATCAAGAGCTCCGATGGAGTCGACGGAGAGACTTCGCTCGCCATCGACCGGAGGGTGCTGGAGATCGGGTGTACGGCGTTGCAAATTTCGACCCCGAGACGAGTAGTGGTCGTTTTCATGACGGGAGGAGCTAGACCCAAGCTTCGGCGGCAGCCCATGGTGGACGGAGGATCTTAGCTTCGACACCGCTATACCGCGATCGCCGAGCAATTGATGGACATTTCAACAACCCAAATTGGGTGACTCATTCTTCTCTTTCGACAAGAGGAAGTTGTTCAGCTGGAAGCACCAAAGACAGTAGTCCCTACCAGATGTTCGATGAAAGTCCTCACCCCGAAACCCAAGCTAGTTCATCTTGGTATTTGGGAAATCAACCCTGATCTTATAACGGTAGGTTCTATTTCGGTGCTTCAAGGTATTCGTCGACACCAATCCTAGAATATGATGGCTTTGATAAAAAAAAAATGTGGTCAACTGCACGCATCTCACAGAGTACAGTGTAATAAAGCTACCTATGACCTCTTTTTTTTTTTTTTTTTTTTTTTTTGAATAGATAAAAAGTGATTGCAAGCACCTCCTACTCCGGTTGTGCCAAGCCTCATAGCACTTCCTAGGTTCTGGTAGAGAGAACCTTTCTCTGGTACTCGAACGGGATCACATATTAGGCTCCGTCTGCTGAATTAGTTGAGTTTGAGTTGAGATGAAATTTTTAAGTTTGAGTTGAGTTAATTTTTTAAAAAGTAGTTATAAATTTTATTGACCGATCAGAAAAATATAAAAATTAAGATAAAAAAATACAATTAAATTGAAATTAAACTTTGTTATCAAATAAAGCATTAGATTGTTAGATAAGAACAACGCTATAGAGAGGTAGGGAACAGCCGTTGTTCAGGGAAATTTTTTTTATTTTTATTTTTTAAGTACATTCGTTTAGTTACATACATTTTCCTCCTAAGTACAAGTTGTATTAATCGCCATTCACCAAAAATGAATCACCAAAAAAAAGTTGTATCATCTCGTTATTAACAGTGATGGTATGATAGATAAATTGCTAGATTAGTCTTTGAATGTTTAAATTTATGTAATTTTTATCTATATATATATTTTTTTCATTGTATGAATGATTTTAAATTATTAAAAACGTTATTATAGTAATTCTTTCTATTAATTGTTAGACAGAAAGAATGACTATTATTAATGAACATAAATTATTAAAAATTTATGTAATTTTTGTCTTTATTTTTTTTTTATTAGTGAACATCATATTTTGATCAAATTATCAATGGATTTTATCTAAAAATTAATGAAAATGATTATTATAATATCAATTTAATAATTTAGGGTAATTCAAGTTATAAAAAAAAAAAAAGATCAAAGTTGTATAAATTTAAAATTTTGAGGACTAAACAAACAATTTATCCGGTAAGAAGGTAAAAGAAGAAAATATTATCTAAAAACTTCGTTGTCATTGCTCGATAAGTTTTTTCTTGCTGAGATATTGCTCCCTAAGTTGGATTAATGACACACAATATCTAGTTTTTTTGTTAAAAAAAAAAAAAAAAAAAACACTAACTTTGCAGCCTGCTTTTTAAGTATGAGGATTGTTGGTCATCGAATATCTAAATTCAAGATTCTTACCATCTCATTTACAATCTCAATAGACTATTTTAATAACATTGGGAGGAGAATGAACATACCATTGATATCTTTTCTTATTAAAAAACAATATAGATATGTCTCATCTCCTCGTTCAAATTAAATCCAGATTAGAATTTAATTGGACGAACAATATGTGTGGGCTGGTCATGAGGACACTTTGCATCATGTAAAATTGCCATTTTAACATTGTACAGTGTGCATGTTGTGTGCAAGTAGTAAGACAATTACTCAAATCCACTAGTACATAAAAGCAAAGCTTTTCCTTAAAAATAAAATAAAATAAAAGCCAAAGCTTCTCCAACTTTCATTGAGCAAAAATTATTTTAAAAAAGAAGCTAAAAGGAGACGCAATGACGAATTCACTAAAATGACAACAGGAGTAGTGGTAAGCTGATCAAAAACTATATATTCGTACAAGTGAATGAGTTTTATTTTTTATTTTTTATGTAAACACCACATATACACCACTCTTATATTAACTAATATATTACAAATTTTTTACATAAATCAATGGTTGAACTTGGGACTTACGGCTCCTACAACCCCAAACCTCCCCTTCCCTTACCACCGACGAATTGGGCTAGCCTTAATGGCTTTACAAGTGAATGAGTTGTAAACGACAATAAATCAGCCTTGTAATGGTCTGTGTATTAGGGGCCTATAACTGATATGTGACAGTATTTGGTTGCCTATTTATATAATTCGTAAAAATTTGTAAACAAGATATATATATATATATATATATCTATACTTGTATTTTTTTTGGGATAAAATCAAATTTTTTTCTATGATCTTTAGGCTTGCAACGGCGTGTCTTTCATATTTTAAAATGCAACGTCTATTCCCATTTAAATTTTGAAAATACATGCAAATTTGATCCTTCCATCAGTTTTCAAAAAGGAATTACAAAATCTGAATATATACAATAAGAAATTAAATAAAATAGTGTAAATGTCAACTTTACCTCAGCAACAACACTAAATGTGTGTCATTAATCCAACTTAGGGAGCATAACCCTAATATAAATGTGTCATGTGGTGTTACTCAATTAAAACAACATTCAAGATGAGTAAACCGCTTCAGGGAAACATTTTAGGCGATTTGGACAGTTTTCATTTAAATGATCCATTCAAGTTAGTGTATGTTGTTGACCTGGGGTCAGTTGAAAAAAAATAGGAGAAAATTAATTACACATTTCTTTTTTTCATCTTTTGACCGACATAACATAAATTCTCCCTCTTGATCAATATGATATAAATTTTGGTTTTATTTTTGTATAAAATTAATCTAACGTCAAATTTTTGTGTCATGTTGATATAATGATCTTGAAATTTGTAATGTTTAGTTGCTTTTCTCTTGAAATGGAGTATGTAAATGGTCCACTAATAGAAGGATTCAATTTAATAGATTAGGAAGGAGACAACATCACCCCACTTCTCCTCCGTCTATTCTCTTCCTTTCAACCAAATAAGGGATAAGGTCTCTCCCTCCACGACTCTCTTTGGGATGACAATATTCCCTGCGGATGAGGGACAAAATTCGGTGATGTGATACAATCTTATTCTCAAAGATTAGCGGGGTGGGGAGGGGAAAGTACTCCCCTCCCCACTTTCCCTCCCCGCCAATGCGTGTAACGACCCGTTTAGCACAGACCGTTACCATACATACATACGTACATGTTTGACTTGTTCTACAAACATACTTGCTTATTTAAGGAAAATAGCGGGACATTTTTTTTATATACTATATACGAGTATATATATACGTGTATTGTTTCGGAGTATTTGAACATAAAATAATAAACATAATTAAACAAAAATGCGTAGCGGCTCGACATTCCTACGTTTCACAGTTCACCTCGCCACGCTCACCATCTTGTATCAAAAATCGCCAGTAGGTTGCTTACCTACAGCATAGACGTAAGTTGTGAGCTTTCGCTCAGCAAGTACAACTATTTTATCCTCATAATAAACATATACAAACATACATAATCATTTCATAGCATAATATAACATAATCTAGCATATTCTAATAATGCATGATCCATTTATGCTTCATTATGCTTTCTTATCATACTTCATAATCCCTTTTATTGCTTATCTTGTTTATGGGCCCCTTGTCATGAGTGTTCGTACCGGACGCGCAACTATGGAGTGGTTGGGGCGGCCAAACCAAGTCCAACTCAAACCATAGTCCAACCCGACCTGACGCGGGTCGGCACGACACAGGCAAGCTTGCTTGTCATCATGTTCATATCGTACTTGATATTGTCTTTATTATTCGTGAACATGCTACATGATGTTACAAAGTTATAAATCATATTCATGTTACAGTAACATACTGTCATGCATTACATCATAACATTCATTCATCATAGCATACACTTAACATATTCAGGTAAGTAATACATAGGCCTATGCTGTAGGCGGAGTTGTACTTACTTTGTCTGCTATGTCCGATTAAAACGTTGATTCAATTCAGGATGCCACAGCAGGTTATTTCCTGCTATACATAAAGGACATAGGTAAGTATACTGTTGGTATTAAACCAACATTCGTGCGTAATCTAAGCTATATGTCCCCTTCCAATAGTTATATTTTATTGGGTTACAATAGGTAACCCTAGGGTTTATCTTAGTTAAAACTTTGACTTTAGTTTCAAAGCTCATGTTTATTTTCTTTTTAGAAAACTTAGATTTCAAAACTTAAAAATTCCTTTGAAAAGTCATAATTCTTGAATTATATTCATAAAATACTTAAGGGTTGGAAACTGCCTTTGAAACAGCTTCCTTTGATCAAATTATCAGTGTATGTGCAGAAATATCATTTTCCTGCACTGTTTTATAAAATCCTGTGCAGGAATTTCCTGTTTCCTGCCTAGTTCTTGAAATCTGTTTTTATTTAAAAATATAAATTGAATTTGAAAAAGTTTTCTTCACGAAAGTTTTAGATCTCAAAAAATTATAAGATTTTCGTGTTTTGTACAAAACCTGATTCGGGCTCTAACCCCTTTGTTTTCTTTGTTGAATTCACCTGGCCGTGCATCAAGTCTGGGCACGGACAGGCTTCATAAAAACCGAGGCCGTTGGAGTCTTATTTTGGAAAACTGTCCACGTTTTCCACTAGGAAAAACCCTTCCCTACAACTTTTGTGTTTTGACTTTTTCCAAATTAGGCCTCTAAAGGCCTCAAAATTTGATTTTTCCGAAATTGGGCAGATTCTACCCGAGAATGGCAGTTTTTGTTTGAATTTCGTTTTTCGGCCTAATATGCGCATACTATCTCAACCGATCACATCGGGAGCCTAAAAACATTTATACAACGCTTTTATAACGTAAACTTTTCTTAAACACATTACCTATCCAACCCATGCAAACCATTTTTTTAAAAAAAATCACCCATTAGGGTTTGCATGGTTTAGGTTGCACAATTTGGTTCAAAAATCATTCTAACTTGATTCTAGCAACCTAACATACATTTGTTCATCATTCTTGGCATATAAAGGGAACATATAACATATCCATCATCGAGCATATAAATCATAAACATATCATGCAATTCTAGACATTTATCATGCTAAATAAACACAATAATAACCAAACCACCCTTAAATCTAAATCAAGCACATAATTGATTCTAACCTAGGCAAATAAATAACTTGAGCTTATGCTCTTACAAACCCTTGGGAACTCCACTTAAATTTCTCAATTAAAACATAAATTGAGAAGCTTAAAGTGTTTTAAGGATTTACCTTGATTTGGCTCAAGATTAGGCTAGGTTTGATGCTAAATCTCCTTGCTCTTAGCCTCCACTTAGAGCCGGCCCCTCTTGGGTAGATTGACTCCAAAATTTCCCACCACTCTTGCACTAAAATCCGGCCACCACTTGATGCCAAAAATCCGACCAAAACAAATTTTTCACTTCCTTTCTTTCTCCCACACTAGAACCGGCCTTACCCACCAATTGGGTTTCATAATTTTTTTCAATCTTTTTGCTTGCTTCACACAAGAAATCCGGTTACCCTAAACTCAAATCACTCTTGGTTTTGCTTGATTTTCTTCCTTGGATTGCTTCCTAAAGTTCGGATTTTTCTAGAGAAATTTTGGCAAAGTTTTGCTAAAGTTTTCATTTTTTGTGAATAATGCTCACCCCTATTTATAGGTAAATGGAAACTTTTTGAAATTGCAAAATAGTCCTTGAAGAAGTAAAATTTTGCACAATTTGGAGCATAGGTAGCCGGCCATGGAGTTCTCTAGAACCATGGAATTCTTTCCAAATTTTCATTAATTCCTTAATGATGTCATAATTCAAAAGGTTGATGAGGTAATCCATCATTAGGGCTTGTTTGGTTCTTTTGTTAAAATACAGTCCAATTTCATGTTAACATAGATATTTTCAATACTGCTTTCTACTAAAAGAAGTATTTTTACACTGAACTGCAGTCCAAAATTCATCTGTGTAAAAATGGACTGTATAAAAATTTTTCAATAACTTAAGGCCCCTTGGCCCATGATACCCTATTTTGTGTGCTTGATTATTCTATGGTGATTTTAGGTCTAACTCATGCTATCTTGCCCGTAAAAACGGTTTCCGTAGTATATTTCCCATACTACTTGTCAAATAACTGTGTCATCTCATGTTTGACTTTTGAAGTCAACCGTTGACTTTTTAGGTTAACTTTGACTTTTTAGGTCAAACTTTGACCAACATGAAATCATTAAATTTTTAACCCTTTTTACTCAAAAGGTTACATACTTGACTAATCAATTATTTTTGAGTCTCGTAAAATCATGAGAACTCATAATTTTCATGAAAAACCCTAATCAGGCTTTTTCATAAATACCTTCATGGTACAGCGTAAGTGTTTTTACAAGAAATCAAAAATGTCGTAAAAATTTAGTTATTACAATGCGCCACTCATGTCCCGATGTATCTATAGGCTGACTCTCACATATGGCACTGGTGTATGTGTGGCAATTCATCTATGGCCATTGGATGAAAAATAGACGGCACCGATGAGAGGGAGAGAGAGAGTTATATTATGCTGGGATACAACCACTATCGTATGGGATACAACCAAGAAAGTGAGGTTGTCGGGGGGAGGGAGGGGGAGGGGGGGGAGAGTGTGTGTGTGATGGAATTTTGGAGTTTATGTGACTCACGTGCCTCTGAACTTCCTTACATTTAGCATTTCTTCTCTACACAAGAATCTCCACCAACGTCTTTGTATCTCCTTCAAGCCACACATAGCTCCACCGTTCTCTAGAACCAACTCTAGATCCCTCCGAAGAGGACTCCATGGAATTCGATTGCAGCAGATTAAGTGATTGTCCATGGCAAATCGGAGCCGATTGTAGCCGTCCCATCCTTGCCTTTTGCCTGGTCCAGCATGGCCTCTGCAGTTACTGCTGGGAGCTTCTTCTTTGCCGCCACCGTGTGCTTCTTCTTCTACATGTCTTATGGAGGAGACGGGAGGTGGGGAGAGCTCTGAGGGTCTGCTTATTCTTTCATGCTTCTTCTTCCACATCTCTTGTGGAGGAAATGGGAAGTAGGGAGAGCTCTGAAGGTCTGCTTTGATCAGGATATCAAGGCTGTAAGGAAAACTCACAAACCAATTCAAGTTTCAATTGGTCCAGTGACAAGGGCTTGAGCTAAAAGATTCAAAGAATAGCTAAATAACTTAGTCCGGAGAGTTCTACAACAAAACGTGAGCGTGTTTACTACTGAGGGTGAACAGAGGCTGGTTTTACTCATCAAAGTTGATCCAGAAGAGAGCGAATCAGCCATACATTTCCATTAAGCCATTGCGTCGCTAACTTGCATATCCTAGCTGATGTGGTCGTTTTAATTTTCCAATACTGAAGTGGACGTTATTTCCAATCAAGAATCAAGTCAAGATTACATTTCTAAGAGTTCAAAAGTTCAAAATTTAAAACAATATCTGATCAAGATTTGATTTCTTTGTAATCTTATTTTTAGTTTTAAGTTTTAATTTAAAATTTGAATTTAATTTTGAATTTTAGTATTTTTTTTTTGTTTAGATAAATCTGATTCCTAGGTTTTTAGGCATGTTTATCCTTAAGGGTAGATTAGGAATTTTACAAGCGTAATTTCGACTATATAAGGCTGACTTTTTAGATTATAAAATCATATTTTGATGTTTATTCATATTGTGAGTTATTCTTCTTGAGTTCTTGAAGAAACTTATTCGAACTTATCAAGGATTCCTTGCGGCGTTCAAATCGACTTATCAAATGGAATTCCATAATCGTTTGTGGTGTCTTCACCATACCAAGGTTCTTGCTTTCCTAAGCAACGGGTCTCGTGTTTCGTATCGGGTCTTGTTTCCAGATTTAGTATCGGGTCTCGTCACATTGTTGGCGTGGTTTGTATCAGTTGGTATCAGAGCCTAGGTTCCTCTGGTTTGCCTATCCTTTCCTTGTTTTTATTTTTTTTAAATTCGTCCTTAAAAAAAAAATATTTTTTTGCTGCATGAAATCCGGTTTGTTCTCTCCTTAAATCTGTGATATTAGTGTTTGATTCAGAGTTGAATTAATTATTTTGAGATTGAGGTCTACTAGGATTTCAAAAAAACAAAAAAACGAAAAACGAAAAACGAAAAATCCGATTCTCACTAGGTTTACAAAGCCTATAAACGTGAATTAGGGTCCTAGTGTTTCTAAATCCGAAAAAAAAGGAAAAGGAAAAGAATTCAAAAAAAAAAAAAGATCAGAATCCATTACAAATTTGCGTTTTTAATCTTGTTTCTTACATCCTAGACCCCTTTTTGCCATAACCCCACGTTTGAGTGTCAAAAATAAAAAAATCAGAATCCGTGATAAATTTGATCCGTTTGGTTTGCTTCTCATTTTGAATTGCTGTTTGAATCCTTCTTATTATTGTTCGATTAGTTTTGAAAGAACTAAAAGAAGAATACGAGTGGAAAAAGGTAAGAGTGGTGAGCATATTATAGGGTAGAAGCCGAATACATTGAGAGAAACATGAATGAAATTGAGTGAATCATTCTTTGAGAGAAACACGTAAGGGAGTATGTGAGATTTTTTTCTTTCTTTCTAACTTTGTTTTGCAGCAAACATGTCTTACAGCAGTGATAAGAACATTACCGAAGGTGCTACAGGAGTGGATGATCCGAAAGTGTTTATGGAGGCCATGATGAGTGAGATGAGGTGTGTGATGAGGTTGGAATTGGAGCAGGTACACGAACGGATAGATCAGATGGAGATTGTATGTGTGGAGCAGTCACAAAACCCTTCTAATATGCGTAGAAGGGAAAGGGCTCAACCTAGGGGAGTGAGAGATGAAGACGAAGAGTATTATGGGGCTAGTTTTGATTAAGAAGATGAAAGGGATTTGATTGTTGGTAATAGGAGACATGGAGAGTGGTTTAGAGAAGCTAGGAATCGGGAAGATAATAGCTTGGGTAGTAATAAGATGAAGATTCCATCGTTTCAAGGTAAAAACGATCCCGAAGCTTATCTTGAGTGGGAGAAGAAGGTGGAATTAGTTTCAAGGTAAAACTTGTTGCCATTGAGTTTTCTGACTATGCTATTGTTTGGTGGGATCAGTTAGTGTTGAATAAGCGGCGAAATAGAGAACGTCCGATAGAGATGTGGGAAGAGATGGAAATAGTAATAAGGAAGCGGTTTGTACCAAGCCATTACTATCGGGAGTTGTACCAGAAATTACAACAGCTTAGACAAGGTAACCGGAGTGTGGAGGATTATTTTCAGGCGATGGAGATTGCTATGATTCGGGCTAATATTGAAGAAGATCGAGAGGCTACTATGGCTAGGTTCTTGAATGGATTAAATCAAGAAATTCATGATAGAGTGGAGATGCAGCATTATGTGGAGTTGGAGGATGTGGTGCACATGGCCATCAAAGTGGAGCAACAGCTCAAAAGGAGGGGTGGTACACGTGCAACCCATAGTTCGGGTTCTTCGCCATGGAAACCGAGTTATGTGAAGAAAGATGAGAAACCAGCTGCAAAACCTAAATCCGAGCGAAGACAAGACACAACCAGCCATGGATCTCAAGGTAAACCCGACCCTTCCACTTCTCAAAATCGTGACATTAAGTGTTTTAAATGTCAAGGCAGGGGTCACATAGCAAGTCAATGCCCGAACAAAAGAATCATGATGATACGGGATAATGGTGAGATTGAAACCGACGACGAGTCGGAAACCGACTCTATGCCACCATTGGAGGATGTGGATGATGAGGAATATGCGGTCCAAGGTGAACTGTTGGTTGCAAGGAGAGCTCTAAGTATACAAGTCAAAGAAAATGACGAGGTGCAGTGAGAAAACATCTTTCATACTAGATGCCACGTGCAAAACAAGGTGTGTAGTGTCATTATTGATGGAGGTAGTTGTACTAATATTGCTAGCACTACTTTGGTTGAAAAATTGGGACTGCCAGTAATTAAACATCCCCGACCTTATAAATTGCAATGGCTCAATGATAGTGGTGAGGTTAGGGTGAATAAACAGGTGTTGGTCTCATTCCGCATTGGGAAATACGAAGATGAAGTTTTGTGTGATATAGTTCCGATGCAAGCTAGACATTTGTTATTAGGCTGACCGTGGCAATTTGATCGGCGAGTTAAGCATGATGGCTTCAGTAACAAGTACTCGTTTGTGCACAATCAAAAACCAATCATTCTTGTGCCGATGACACCGAAACAAGTTTATGACGATCAAGTGAGATTGCAAAAAGAGAGTGATCAAAAGAAAAAGAGCATAAAAGAGCAAGATGTCGAAGAAAAAAATAGAGAAAAGGCAAATATAGACTCGGCCATTGAGAGAAACGTAGAGAGAAAACAAAAGAATTTTTATGCAAAAGCCAAGGAAATTAAGCGAGCAATGTCTTCAAATCAGGATGATTGTACTCTTGTACAAAGAGGCGTTTTTAAACACTAATGAACTTAACCCTGCTTTTCCTAGTTTTGTTGTTTCTTTGTTGTAGGAATTTGATGATGTCTTTCCCGACGAGATGCCTCATGGTTTGCCTCCAATTCGAGGAATAAAGTATCAAATTGACTTTGTACCCGGTGATTCCATTCCAAATCGACCGGCTTATAGGAAAAATCTCGAGGAAACAAAGGAGCTATAAAGGCATGTTAGTGAATTAATGGAAAAGGGGCATGTGAGAGAAAGCATGAGCCCATGCGCCATTCCAGTATTGTTAGTACCTAAGAAGGATGGGATGTGGAAAATGTGCGTTGATTACCAAGCCATCAACAACATCACGAAAAAGGTTGAATTTATTAAACAGATACATGAGAAGGTAAGGTTCAACATTGAGCGAAAAATGGAGCAGTATGCAAAACAAGCCAACAAGGGGTGTCATAAACTGATTTTTGGACCCGGAGATTGAGTTTGGTTGCACATGAGAAAAGAGAGATTTCTGGCGCAAAGACGTTCCAAATTACTTCCAAGAGGAGATGGTCCTTTCCAAGTCCTAGAGTGCATCAATGACAATGCTTACAAGCTAGATTTACTGGGTGAGTACAATGTTAGTCCTACTTTCAATGTGACTGACTTGAGTCCTTTTGATGTAGGTGATGATTTGAGGATAAATTCTTTTCAAGAAGGGGGGAGGGGGGAATGATGAGGACATCAAGGCTACAAGGAAAACTCACGAGACAATTCAAGTTCCAATTGGTCCAGTGACGAGGGCTCGAGCTAAAAGATTCAAAGAAGAGCTAAATAACTTAGCCCGGAGAGTTCTATAATAAAACGAGAGCGTGTTCACTACTGAGGGTGAACAAAGGCTAGTTTTACTCATCAAAGTTGATACGGAAAAGAGCCAATCAGCCATACATTTCCATTAAGCCATTACATCGCTAACTTGCATATCCTAGCTGATGTGGACGTTTTAATTTTTCAATGCTGAAGTGGACATTATTTTCCAACCAAGAATCAAGTTAAGATTACGTTTCCAAGAGTTCAAAAGTTCAAAATTCAAAACAAGATCTGATGAAGATTTGATTTCTTTGTAATCTTATTTTTAGTTTAAGTTTTAATTTAAAATTTGAATTTAATTCCGAAATTTAGTAATTTTTTGTTTAGATAAATCTGATTCCTAGGTTTTTAGGCATGTTTATCCTTAAGGGCAGATTAGGAATTTTACAAGTGTAATTTCGGCTATATAAGGCTGACTTTTTCAGATTATGAAATCAAATTTTGATGTTTATTCATATTGTGAGTTATTCTTCTTGAGTTCTTGAAGAAACTTATTCGAACTTATCAATGATTCCTTGTGGTGTTCAAATCGACTTATCAAACGGACTTCCATAACCGTTTGTGGCGTCTTCACCATACCAAGGTTCTTGCTTTGCTAAGCAACGGGTCGCGGTTTCCATCAAACTTAAAAGATCTTAGGTTGTTGTTCCCAGATTTGGTATCGGGTTTCGTCACGTTATTGGCGTGGTTCGTATCATGCTTCTTCTTCCACGTCTCTTGTGGATGAGACGGGAGAGGGGGAGAGGTCTGAGGGTGACGATAGTGGGGGCGAACGGCAGCCGACAATTGCGAAGTTCCCCCCCTCTCTCTGAGTTGTATCCCAGTTTATGCCAGATATATTCGGTTGCCGTACGCCATACATATAGGAAAAAGAGGTAATTTATTTAAATTTTTTTAAAAAAAATCGTACTAACTCATGTTGTCATATACAATAAATTATTTTATAATACACGTACCTTAAGAGAAGACAACAGGAATGCCGGATGATGTGATCAAAGAGAACTTCAACCAACTAGTCTTCTTTACTATTCTCAAATTCCCAGACGGTAGAGTATGTGGCCACTGGGTATCTCGATCGGTATTCGTGTGCGGCTTTCTCCTTCCAACCACTCAGAACTCTTGCAGCTTATTATTACTATAATGAGATGATAATAATAAGCTCACTAACCTTAGAGTCTGTGGTTTAAATAAAATATGAACCCCTAGGATATTATTTATAGTGAATAGATTGGGTAGAATTTGAATTCGAATAGGACTAGGAGATTCAAAATTTGATTGAAATTTTTTATCTCCAATTATCTTATGATTTTATTTCCATGGATAATGCCATAACTCCAATTTAAATTTAAAATAAAATCATAGCAATTTTATTTGAATTAAATAATCATTTAATAATTATCTAAATAAAATTAATAATGAGAAAATCTTTTCATTCCCTTATCTTCATAAAAAACGCCTACAAAAGGTAGATTAGGATAAGATTTTGTTTCAATTTCACATCCAAATAAGATAATTACCATATTTAATTTAAAATATTTATTTAAATAAGAATATCTAGATATTTAAATTAATTATCCAAATAATTAATTTATCCATATCTCTTAATTTAAATTAATATCATATTTATCACAAAAGATAAATATAATTAATTCAAATTTCAAATCTTGTCTTCAAATAAATATTTATTCAAACTAAATATTTATCCACTTAATTAAATGAAACAAAATTCTCATACTAACCTTAGCAGAAAAAATGCCTACAACTTGTGGGAGGTGTTCCGGATTTTTTTCTTCACTAAGTACAAGAATTAAAACTATAATGAATATCCCAATCGATTACCATCTATTAAGGAATTATATTGAGCTTGTAAATGGACCAATTGGACATATATAATATGGGTTCCAACAATCTATGTAATTAATTATTCTATATCAAATAAATTAATTACATAATTATTAGTTTCAAAGTCACATCACTATAAACCTGAAACTGCACTCCCAATTATATATCATATTACGTAAGCCAGTATGTAGTCATAGTCCAACGACCTTGTCATATATTGTTGGGATCTAAATGTGCCCTAAGGATAGAAAATCAATATTAGGGATTTTCTGTAAATATGACATTTTGATATTAATAAGAGGATGTTATTCATGTTTAATAAGTTGTGTCCTATTTACTTTCATTAGTTGATTGTATGGTTATTTTGAGCAAACATAAAATACTCCTTGGCTGTTGGTAATATATCGGATTACCATATGTATACGGGGTATACATAGAAGACGTGGTAATTTGATAACAGTCTAAATAAATAGTCCGCAATCGATGGAATAAGATTTGGGGATCTTATTCATGATAAGATTGTAAAGGTTGTCTACTTCCTTGGAGGGATGGTTTGTCTTGACCATCGGATAGGTTCCGAGTAGAAACTTTAATGTATACCAGTATTGAGGTATGACATTGGACTGGACCTAAAGTGTTAATTGATTCGGTTTAATAATTCTGTTTATAAGAATCAATGACACTTTGATTATCATCCTACATTAATCTTAATCCTGCAATGATTACTTGAGTTCGTATCCATGACTTATGTACTTTAATGCACTATAGGTGAGACACTGTTAATTCATGGTCAATATACTTGTGTTTTGGATGCATGACTTATGGATGGAGAAATCAAGATTCATAGATACGGAATCCATAGCTATCTTAATGATAGTAAATGTTATCTACTTAAAGGCATTATTCGGGGATTGAAAGATAGTATAACAAGATCTTGGCCATCGGTTTACTTTGTGTTCTTTGGTGGTTTACCAATTGTATGGTTTTACAATTGGTGATTCTTTCAATAGAGAATAATGGAACTTTAAGTTAAAATGATTGAAAAGGTAAAACGGAAAAAGTCCTTAATTCAATCATGGATAACATATGGGGATTAAGCAAGCGATGAATAAATCATGGAAGAAGCGCTACGTTAGAGAGCTTTCGTAATACGGTATGTAAACAGGAGTTCAGCTTCAAACTTTTAGTGGAATAGTATTGAAGTTGATAATTGATGAATAATTAATCTGGGATTAATTTTTCACAATTATAGGAGCCTCTTTACATATTTCCATCGGGTCCCTCTATTAGCTCATATAGTTCCGTATAGCGTCTCGGGATTTGTTCCTAATGAGATCGGTAAATTTAAATGGAATTTAGTAATGTCTATTAAGACATGATACTTTCTAACATGCAATCCAGAAAGGATTGGACATGTGAGATTTGTGTAGACAAATAATATGATTTGTCAACATGAGATTGGTTAATTGAATTTTGAAATAAGATTGTGTTTGAATTATTTAATTTTGAAAAACAAATTTTTCTCTCCTAATCTAAATATGGTGCACTGTTTTTAGATAGGTGGAGAGAAGAAAATTTTGTTTTAAAATTATTCAAATATATTCCTAACATTAAATTATTAATTGATTTAAATAATGGAAATTATTTGATGGATTTTTCTTTCCTTAAATTGATGTGCACGGTTTTTGTGAGGAAAGAAAATTTGAAATATTCCATTGATTTAAATTAATTAATATGGTTGATGTTGTGTGGAAAATATTTAATTCAAATAAGTGAATCATATTTAAATTCAAAAAGGTTTAAAAGGAATTTGAATCTAGATAGGACTAGGATTTTTTGACTAGTCTAGATTCTTGATTTAAAATTTGAACCACCAATCAAGATTTATCTCAAAGTGGACGAATTTTTTGAGGATTGATTTCCTCTTGGAAAAACGTTTTTAGGTTCAATGAATCTAGTCCTAAAGTTGTATGATCTTTTGATTCAAAATTTATCCAGAAAAATAATAATTAATTATTTTTTAAAGGAGATAAATTTTTAAAAGGATTGGACTTCTATATAAAGGCTAGGAATTTTTGAAAAACTAATTTTTGGTCATTCACAAAGAGGAAAAACGTTTTTGAGAGTGAGAAGAAAAATAATTTGGGTTTCTTCCACATCATAAAATTCGGCTATCTTGTGAGAGAGAAAAAGAGAGAAAATTCCATTGAATCAAAATTGTGAGGAAGGTTAAACCGAGTGATAATTTTCATAGGAAGTTAACCGGTTCCTGTTTTGCAGTTTTGAAGAAAGAAATTGGATAATATTCTCAACGAGGAACATCGGAATTGAGAAGGAAGGATCTAGACTTCGGAAAGCAACACCGGTCACTTGGATTCATAGAACGTGTGCCCACACACACTCTGAGACGTGGAACTCGAGAATAATAGAGAAGACACGTTGGTCAAACGCTCTAGCAATTCCGGAATCCAAGAAATAAGGTACGCTTGATCATGAATTTAATTTATTGTTATATGCATCATGAGTTTCTTTTCCGAATCGGCATAAAAATTTTAAAACTTCCGCTGCGCCTTAACTCTGATATCGGATCCAATTTTTCCAACATATATGCAATACCCTCATATGATACCCATAATTAACTTAAAGTCAAAGTTTGTTAAACTATTTGATCATGCTATTTTAAAGATTCATTATACATCCAATAGGAAAATGATTATTCACCCAAAGTGAATAATTAGTTATTTACCCAGCAAATGACCCGAGGCCTCGTCCGTTTTCACATCCTGTATAATGTCATTAAGAGGATAACTTTTACTCTTTATGGGAGCTACGATTCCATATCTATAAGCAAAGCTTACATCAAATATAAGCCATGTACCCAACGAACTGGTCTAATATCTTACTACTCCGAGACGTTTTAGCCTTTGGAATATCAAAGTATATGTAGATGCTGGTGATCTACCGTCAAAATTTTAAACAGATGTTAGTAAAAAGATTCAAACAAACAGTGAAATGACCCCTAGGAAATCGTTAATGAAATTCATAAAGCAGTACGACGTGGAAATTGTCAAATATGAAAAAGTAAGAGAGAAAGAGAGAGAATCAATCAACACCAAAATTAGAGAGGTTTGCTAATGATTTGCTACGTCCTCTGAGAGTGATTGTTTTCACTATATACGAATGTTTTCAGATACAATATGGGTTGTGATTTCTAGGTATATTTCGACAGCGTAACAGTATGTCAGATTCAGACCCAAAAGTCCTGTCTGAAGGGGGGTCTTCCTCTATTTATAGAGGAAGGTCCGTGGGTCTGTACCCGTAACTGATGAAAAACAGTTTCCATTTGTTGTCCTTAGGGACACGTGTAAGCATGTCATTTGTGATCTAGATTAAACGGTTACCAGAATGAACCTTAATCTCAGATCGTGGGCTTAGCAGTTACTGATGTGATATCATTGTCAGTAATAAATGTGTCAGTTTTCATAATAGGTCTAACATGTCATCGTCGACATCAGGTTCGACGGTTATGGGAGATATACCCTATTATCTTAGTCGAACATGAGCGGCGAATGATAGTTAGAAAACAAGACTTTGTCCTTGTGATCCATCGTTCGTGGATTATATGAGATTCATTATGCGAAAGATCATGTTCGATCTGATGGTTCGATGTTCAAATGCGAACGATCATAATTCATGATGAAACGAATTAAAAATCGTAAATTGGGTCCGGCCCGATTATACAAGCGATCGATGTTCACGATTGAGCGAAGTAATGATTTGGGTCCAGCCCAATTATGCCAAAATATGTAAAGATATTGTGAATTTGAATTGAGAGTCCATCGCTCGCTCGAATCATTCGTACGACAAACGTTTGAAGGCTAACGGCGTAATGGGAAGACGAAGTCTAACCCCAATAGATAGTCCCCCACTCTATCGAGCGATGGATCCTCGATAGAGTGTTTGATTATGCGCGAGAAAATCGCATCATTCGTTGTTACATCAGATTAGGGAAATCTGAACGGACTGACAAATTACTTGATGAAAAATCTCGAGCCAAGGAAGATAGATCATTTCGAACACGTGGCATACGTCGATCGGGTGTTCTGAAACGACAGCTGTTCCTTTTTCGAAATTCGAACCGTTGTGACGTAAGATCACTGAGCTGGAATACGAAAAGTTTTCATGATTCACGCCGTTTGATCAGGCGTGACCTGAAAAATCGGGACCGTTGGATATACTGCGAAGCTATATAACGCTTAGCATTCCTTCTTTTCCCCTATATTTACATTTGGAGCATCCGAAAATCCAGAACCCAAGAGTTTTTCAAGACCTTCGAAACTTCAGGTAAGATTTCTTGTTTCTTGTTCTTGTTCTTCATTTTGAGTAATTTTGACTTGATAGGGTTTCTCTTTACTTTGTTTCCGAGTCTTCTTGGTTGTTTTTCTACATTTCTCTTGAGTAAACGATTTGGTTGAGAGGATTTGGTGAGTTTTTCTGGGGTTTTTCTTTGGGTTTTATTATACTGTTTTTCATGTTCATCCAAAACTTCATAGGGTTTTGATTAAGTAGAAGCTTTTAGATCTGAAATCCTTCCATCGTTCATCCGACATTTAGTTTGTGAACCCATGGATGAAGAAAAGCAAATCGTCGAGGACGTGAAAGTTGAATGGACGAGCACCGACTCTAGTGATAGCAGTTCGGATGATGAAGAGTTGGCATCGACTATTCATCGTTCAAGTTTCGAACAAGAATTCTAACAGAGTCGGAGGGGTGCAGGGACGAGTAAAAAAGTATCAGAGAGGAATCGACCAGCGATGACATCGGGAGCTGAGGCTTTATCAATTCCCCCTATCGCTCGATTAACCAAGTTACCTCGTCGTCTGAGTGTTGAATCGTTTCTTCTAATGTTGAACCCCCGGTTTGTCTTAATGGAGGATGACTTATCGGAGATCAGGGGACGATTTGGGTTTCTGAATGAGGTCCAACTTCGTCTGCCTTTAAAGGATGAGCGAGCAGACACCGTGTCGGAAGGATGTATATGCATGTATACCATTTACTTCGAGTGCGGACATCGAATCCCTCTTCCTCCTATTCTCGTTCAGTGTATGCATCACTACCAAATTGTCATTCCTTAATTGATGCCGAACAGGATGAGGGTTTTCTTGGGTTTGATTGTACTGGCAGGCGAGGCGGGCGTCGAGCTGTCAGTAGACGACATACTCGCAATTTACTAACCCCAAGAAAACTCAAAGGATCATGGTCGATACTCGATGTATCCCCGACAGAAGAAGCAAGTCGTTGGCGAGATGAAGAACGCCGACAGATACTGGCAGGACCATTACTTTTTCATGCATGTGAATGAAAAGTCAATGGGAGGACTCGCCAATACATTTTACCCTTTGTGGGGAACTCTTCGTAAGTGTCGAACGAAGAACGTCGAGGATTGAATAACTTATTAACTTTCTGATGTAATTTGCTATTTTGTGTTGCAGGCCAGGAGTTGAAAAAGCCACCACCCAAGGCTCTTCTGTTCGAGGAAAAGCTTGAGCGCTTGCTTGCACTTCCAAACCGAGAGTGGGACGAGATACACACTCCTGAAAGACTTCGAGCATCGAGCCTCTAGAAGGATTTCGTTGAGATCCCATCAGGTATTGCTAAATAAGTTCCTTCCTAGGTAGATTAGTCATTTGTGATCAGAGGAGCGTTGAGGAGACTTTTCGGCACTCCACTGTTCATTGAGGCATTATCTGACGAGGAGGCTTTGATCGCAGAGTTTGCCTTGAACACAATGAACGTGGAATTTCCTTCCTCGAAGGATCTGCTCGCCAAGAGAAAGACAGTGAAGGAAGCTGCGAAGGCTGCTGCAGCTGCAGTAGAGAACGCTGGTAAGGCTAATGAGCCTGCACCTTTGCCAGTACTTGAATCTTCTCCAGAACCTCCAGCCAAGCCCGTCTCACCTCCTGCCAAGAAGAGGAAGGTAGTCGAGAAGGGCAAAAAAAAATCCTAGCAAAGAGGAGTAAAAAATTGAAACTTGCGACTACTGAACCGGACGTCAAACATCCAACTATTGAAGAAGGTGCCCCGCAGGTGGAGGTGGACTTGCCTTCAAGGGTGAGACTTCTTCAAGATAGGAAGACGAGTGCCGACATTATGCGGCAACTCTTGTCAGAGGCGGATGCCGAAACTTTGAACCAAGGTCCTGTTCAAAGCCATCTTGATGACCTTTTATGGGATGGCTTAAAGGTATATATTTATAATTTACAACTTGTACTTTGTACATTTGGATTCCAGCATCGAATATTGTCTTTAATGTTATTACATTGCAGGCCAATATTTGGGCGATGGGGCTTCTTTATTGAATGACTGATAAAGTCACCGAACAGAAGGCTTGGATAAAGGAGCTCGAAGTCAGGGACAAAGAGCTTCAAGAGAGAGACAAGGAGCATGAGCAGAAGCTACTGGACATCGAACGAAAGTTCGGAAATGTCAAGGCAAGCGCTGAAGAATTAACAGTGGAGCTTCAAAGAATAGTGCGAGAAGCAAAGGAGGGTTCGGACATGATGAAAGTCATGGTCGATAGATACAACGAGGCGACTGCCAAAATTAAAACCCTCGAAGCTGACAATGTAGCGCTTGTTTCTGGCATTGTTGACGCATACGAGAGAGTAACACTCAAAGCTCGTTACGATCTCTTAAAAGAGTACAAGCAAGGACTCCTAGTCGATGCTGATTTCGATGAAGAGATTGAGCTGTATGAGGATTCCCTCGATAACGCTGGAGCTTCGTCGGCCGCCCCTGCTTTTGCAGCTGAACCAACGACAAACGAGCCTAAGCCCGTTCCCGTCGAGCCTACAAACAATGTCGAGCCATCGGAAGGCCACGAGAAGCAACAGTAGAAATTTTTGTAGTAGTAGACGTACTATTTTTATTTTTATGTTTATTTTTGTTCAAACATTGAATTGTTAACAATATTGATTTTTCGATTTATCAAAGGACTTTGAATTTTGTTCATATTTATGTTTGTGTTATGATGATGCGAAATGTCGCATGTTGAGAGTCGAAACGAGCATTGCTCAGACAATTCGTGATGAATTGCATTATGATAATGAATCGTTAGTTCGTAACGACGAACGTTCAATATTGAATGATTATAGTAAGCCAATATTAATGAATGTTAGGGAAACACATTTTCGTTTGGAAATACGTTTTTGATAAAGTAATGTAGCTGCACTCATTCATATGTGATGAGCTGCCTACGTACCCAGTGTTTAGGGATCAAGCCATTCGTAGTTCGGTTTTACAATGAAATTGTTTGATTTTTGTGACTGGACTCGTACAAGTGTATACGAGCTGCCTACGTACTCAATGTTTAGGGATCAAGTCGAACGTAGTTCAAATGCGTAAAAGTGAAAATAGTCAGAGGCTTAGACCTACAGGTTCGAACGTATATCGAACGTTCGCTGTAATAGATCTAGCCTTTACAAAAACTTAAAAAGCAGTCCAAGGCTTAGACCTACAGGTTCGAACATGTATCGAACGTTCGCTATAACGGATCTAGCCTTTACAAAAACAAGTCATAAAAAATTACTAGTCTTGGTGAAAAACTTTCAAAATTACAAATAGTATTTGCGAAGGTGATACGAGTTCCAACTTCGAAGAACATCTACTCCATCGCTCGTGTCCAGACGGTAAACGCCTGGTCAGATAACCTTCAAGATCCTGTAAGGACCTTCCCAATTTGCTCCCAACTTTTCTGCATTTGGCTCGTCAGTGTTCTGGAATACTTTGCGAAGTACGAGATCTCCTTCGTTAAAAGTTCTCGGTCGAACTTTTGAGTTGTAATACTTTACCACTGATTGTTGGTAGTTCATCAGGCGGACCAAGGCTTGATCTCGTCTTTCGTCAAGAACATCCAGACTGTCGTTGAGCATTTCTTGATTCCGACTTTTATTTTCAAAAGTCAATTGACGCCGGAGTGTAGGGACACCGATATTTGCTGGGACAACAGCTTCCGCACCGATGGTTAGAGAGAATAGAGACTCACCGTTCGCTCTTCTAGGGGTTGTTCTGTACGCCCAAAGTACTCCATGAAGTTCGTCTGCCCATCGGCCCTTTCGAGCTTCGAGCTTCTTCTTCAAATTCTGAACAATCGTCTTGTTGGTTGCCTCAGCTTGTCCGTTCCCTTGGGGATACCTAGGGGTAGAGAAGCTGAGCTCGATGTTCCATCCTTTACAGAATTTTCTGAAGTTGCCCGAAATGAATTGAGATCCATTGTCGGTGACGATCTCTTGAGCTACCCCAAATCTGCATATAATGTTTTTCCATATGAAACTTTCTACATCCGAGTCCTTTACGTCTGCAAATGCTTCTGCCTCAACCCACTTTGTGAAGTAGTCAGTGAGTACAAGTAAATACTTGCGTTGACCGCTCGCTCTGGGTAATGGACCCGCTATATCCATTGATATTTCATAAATGGATAAGGTGATGCAATACTCAATAGGCGTTCTGCTGGCTGATGAAAAACTGGGGAGTGCCTTTGGCATTTGTCACAATGCCTGACAAATTCTTCGCTGTCTTGAAACATGGTGGGCCAGTAATAGCCCTGTCGCTTGACTTTGTTGCATAGAGATCGTCCCTCAGAATGATTCCCGCACTCGCCTTCATGGATTTCCTTCAGCACGTATGTAGCTTCTTTTTCGTAGAGGTATCGAACATCAGGGCCGCTAAATGAACGACGAAAGAAGATGTCATTAATCATTGAAAATCTTGCAACTTTCGTTCGGATTTTTCTCTCTTCTTGTTTGTCTTCTGGTAGCAGTCTCTGTTTCAAGTAAGCTACAATGAGCGTTCGTCAATCTTTCGTTACTTTGTCTGTCGTGATCGTAGCTTCAATCTGGATGCTGGGCTCTTCAATAAATCTGACTGGAATGCTTCGACGTAAGTTTGGTTCGGATGTTGAACCAAATGAAGCCAAAGCGTCCGCTTGCGTGTTCAAATTTCTTGAAACTTGTTGTATTGTGTACTCCTCGAAATGCTGTACAAGAGAACGAACAACGTTCAAATAAGCTTCTATTCTTGTATCCTTGGCTGCGTATTCTTCGAGTACCTGGTTCACAACGAGCTGTGAGTCACTGTGGATTTACAAACATCGAGCCCCCAATGCTTTTGCCAAGCGTAGCCTAGCGATTAAGGCTTCATATTCAGCTTCGTTGTTTGAAGCACTAAATCCCAAGCAAAACAATTACTCGATTATCTCACCGTCAGGGGACTTGCAGAATACTCCCACTCCAGATCCTTTGACATGTGATGCTCCGTCCACCATGAGCGTCCATCAGTATTCTTCTTGAGTGTTTGACATTGAAGGATCTGGAGTGAGCTAAGTTACAAAATCAGCAAGTACTTGTGATTTTAAGCTGGTTCGGACCCGGTATTCGATGTCGAATTTGCTCAACTCGACAGCTCACTTTGTCAAGCGTCCAGATAAGTTTGGACTATGAAGGATGGCTCGTAGGGGATAGGTTGACATTACGACGGTCGAGTGTGATTGGAAGTATGGCCTTAGCTTCCTTGCAGCGGTTATGAGGGCAAGGGTTAACTTCTCAACCACCGGGTATCTCGTCTCTGTATCAAGTAATGACTTACTGACGTAGTATATAGGATGTTCACCGTTCGAATCTCGTACTAGAACGGTGCTTACTGCATCTTCGGTTACTGCTAAGTAAAGAAATAAACTTTCGCCAGTCAGTGGTTTGGCTAGAATCGGAGGGCTGGACAAATACCTCTTAAGTTCATCAAAAGCTTGCTGGCACTGTTCGTTCTATTCAAACTTCTTGTTTCCTTTGAGTAGCTTGAAAAAGGGTTGGCATTTGTCGGTCGATCGAGAGATGAATCTGTTTAGTGCTGCTATTCGGCCAGTCAACTTCTGAATCTCTCGCTTGTTCTTTGGTGACGGCATGTTCATTATCGCCCTTATCTGGTCCGGATTGGCTTTGATCCCTCGCTGTGTGATGATATAGCCCAAGAATTTCCCAGACGAAACACCAAACGAGCATTTGGAGGGATTCAAACGCATGTTATGTTGTCTTAGTACTGAGAAGCACCTGACAAGTGTCCGATATGGTTCGCAACCTTCAATGATTTGACCAGCATATCATCTATGTACACCTCCATCGTTCGACCGAGTTGGTCAGTGAACATTGCGTTGACAAGCCTTTGATATGTTGCGCCAGCGTTCTTCAACCCGAATGGTATAACTTTATAGCAATAAATTCCCCTCTCCGTGATAAAAGCTGTCTTTTCTTGATCGTCGGGATGTATGAGAATCTGATTGTATCCTGAGAATGCGTCCATGAATGAAAGCAATTCATGTCATGCGGTTGCATCAACCAGTCGATCGATATGTGGCAAGGGAAAGCTATCTTTCGGGCAGGCTTTATTCAAATCTGTGAAGTTGATACAAACTCTCCATTTTCCGTTCTTCTTCCTGACGATGACGACGTTCGCCAGCCAATCCAGGTACTGCACCTCCTTTATGAATCCAGCCTCAATCAGCTTTCGCACTTCTTCATTAACGATCAGATTTCGTTCGATTTCGAGTTTTCTCTTTTTCTGCTTGATAGGCTTATAGCTAGGATCGACGTCAAGTCGATGTGTTGTTACTTCCGGGTCGATGCCTAGCATGTCTTTGTGCGACCATGCAAAGCAGTCTTGATTATCTTGAAGAAAACTCAAAAGCTGAGTGCGAACAGTGAAATCGAGCAGTGAGCCAATATTGATGACTCGTTCTGGATGCGCTGGATCGATTTGGATTTCATCTAGTTGCTCCACGTCCGGCTGTACTTGATCGCTCGATTCTTTCTTCTTCTCTAGTTGCTATAAGCGATCAGTCTGTTTCATCTTAAGAGAATGGAGGTAGCAAGTCCGCACGACTTCTTGGTTCCCCTTAATCTCCTTAACTCCCCTCTTCGTCGGGAACCTAATTCTCTGATAATACGTAGACGGCACTGCCTTCATGGCGTGAATCCATGGCCTACCAAGAATAATATTGTAGGCAGAATGGCAATCCAAAACCAAAAAGGTCGTTAACTTGTTCTCTCCTGCCGCAAAAACAGGAAGTTTGATTTTTCCTACAGCCGTGGTCGATTCTCCATTGAAGCTATTTAAAACAGTTGTCGAACTCTCAATGTCTGACTCTGATAACTCCATTTCCCTCAAAGTCGAGAGGAAAAGAACATCTGCTGAACTCCCATTATCAACGAGTATCCGACCTACTTCACAGTTTGACACGTTCAAAGTCAGAACCAACGCGTCGTCGTGAGGTCAGCTAAGACTCATAGCTTCGCTGCTGTGGAATGTGATGGAATGCTCGATTAGATCATCAGGGAGCGTCGTCGCGATCAGCTATGTGGCTCTCCTTCGGTGGGACTTAATCGAATTTACAGTCTCTCCACTGTAAATTGAACCACCACAGATTACTCCAATTGTCTTCCAAACCGGCAGAGGTGATGGCGTGTCCTCAATGTGCTGCACAATTCTTCATTCTTTGGACTCATTGCCGAGTCCATATGTCTTTCTACCTTTCTCGGTGAGGAATTCTCGAAGGTGACCCTTCTTGAGTAGTTTGGCGACTTCTGCTCGTAGTGCCCTGCAATCAATAGTCTGGTGACCATGATCTTTGTGAAACTCACAATACTTCGTTGTATCCCTGGCTGGATTTTCAGGCAGCTTCTTCGGCCAAGTAACGAAGTCCTAGCGCTTGAGATGAGCGATGAGCGCTGAGGGACTAATGTCGAGGGCATACTTTGGTGGTGAGAGTGGACGTTTATGATCACGCCTAACCATTCGTTCAACTCGGTTCTCCGTTCAACGCGGCGGGCGTGGGCGTTCGCATCTCAATGTCTTCTCTCGTTCTTCGCGAACCCGCGAAACTTCTTCCCTCATACAAGCAAGGTCGCGCTCGACACGTTCGTTTTCCTCCTCTAGTTCGATGAATCCTTTTGCTCGGTGTAGGGTATCCTGGATTGTTGGGGGATATCGGGGGCAGATCTCGTTTTTGAACAAGGACTTGTGCCTTAAGCCTTTCTTCAATACTTCTCGTGCTGTTCCATCGTCGAGTCCTGAAATCTCCGATATTACTTTACTGAAGTGCTTGATATAAGCGTGAAGAGATTCATGGGGCCCTTGAATCACACCCCAAAGATCCTTGGTCGTTTTCCCAGACTGGATGTGAACTGAGTAGCTTCTCATAAATTTGAGGAAAGTTCATTGAACGAATCGATGGATTCGGGAGGTAGGTTGCAAAACCATCTCAATGCTGCTCCTTTCAAGCTCTGTGCGAACAGCTTGTACATCATATCATCGAGCATACTAGTCGGAATGTTCGTCGACTATACTACATGCTTGTACTGTAGGAGATGGTCGTGAGGGTCTGACATTCCGTCAAACTTTGGGAAGGTAATGCTGCTGAACTTCGGGGTGATGGTGCTGGTTATCCGCTTCGTCAAGGGTGTCTCTCGAACCCTGCGTGCAAGATCATCAAATCCCGGTGTAGAGGTAGTGGCACGGTGTATATGAGACGAGAAGCGTTGCTCCATCTGAGCCTCTAACGTCCTCATTTCCTCGGATATTATACTCCTCATCATGTCTTCGACATTCATTGTCCCTTGTGGAACGGGACCTTCAGGTAGGGATGGTTGGTTTGGCGTCGAACGTTGTGTTGGAGTAGTCTGTCTTCTGGCATTGGATCCTAATGCTGTCTGTCCCTACTGCGCTCGCCTCTCGTTTACTACTGGGGTGTCCTCAGGTGCGAACAGAGGCTGCATCGGAGTAATAGTGCTATAAGTAGCCCGCGAACGTTGAGGATAGTAGGGCGTGGCATGTTGCCAGCCCGCAGCGTTCGCGCTTTGAACGTTCATGCCTTAAGGATTGTGGGATGTGGCATGCTGCCAGCCCCCAGCGCTCGCTCCTGATGAGTACCCAACGTATGTGTTATAGTAATACGAGTCAGCGGCTTGTGAGTTGATAGCCATCAACTGGTTCTTGAGAACTTGGTTCTCTGCAGTGGCTCTCCATCTGACTTTGGTGGCTGGTGTGCTTCATTGTGAGTTCTTCTACCAATCGCATCAGATTAGCGATTTGAATGTTTGCTCCTGATGTAGAGGCTTCTGGGTGATCAATAGGGCTTCCCTGTGGAAGTTCTTCCTGGTGTTCGTGTTCTTCTGCCATGGTCGCTTTATAAATTTCCAGTGTAAGACGTCCAAGGGTCCCACGGTGGGCGTCAAACTGTAGATGCTGGTAATCTACCGTTAAAATTTTAAATAGATGTTAGTAAAAAGATTCAAACAAATAGTGAAATGGGCCCTTGGAAATCGTTAATGAAATTCATAAAGCAGTACGACATGGAAATTGTCAAATATGAAAAAGTAAGAGAGAGAGAGAGAGAATCAATCAACACCAAAATTAGAGAGGTTTGCTAATGATTTGCTACGTCCTCTGTGAGTGATTGTTTTCACTATATACGAATGTTTTCAGATATAATATGGGTTGTGATTTCTGGGTATATTTCGGCAGCGTAACAGTATGTCAGATTCAGACCCAAAAGTCCTGTCTGAAGGGGGGTCTTCCTCTATTTATAGAGGAAGGTCCGTGGGTCTGTACCCGTAACTGATGAAAAACAGTTTCCATTTGTTGTCCTTAAGGACACGTGTAAACATGCCATTTGTGATCCAGATTAAACGGTTACCAGAGTGAATTACTGATGTGATGTCATTGTCAGTAATGAATATGTCAGTTTTCATAATAGGTTTAACATGTCATCGTCGACATTGGGTTCGACGGTTATAGGAGATATACCCTATTATGTTAGTCGAACATAAGCGACGAACGATAGTTAGAAAAAAAGACTTTGTCCTTGTGATCCATCGTTCGTGGATTATATGAGATTCATTGTGCGAAAGATCATGTTTGATCTGATGGTTCGATATTCAAATGCGAACGATCATAATTCATGATGAAACGAATTAAAAATCGTAAATTAGGTCCGGCCCAATTATACGAGCGATCGATGTTCACAATTGAACGAAGTAATAATTTGGGTCCGGCCCAATTATGCCAAAACATGTAAAGATATTGTGAATTTGAATTGAGAGTTCATCGTTCGTTCGAATCGTTCGTACGACAAACGTTTGAAGGCTAACAGCGTAATGGGAAGACGAAGTCTAACCCCAACAGTATACAAGTCATAAACATAAAGTCATTTACTCACTCAGGATTAAGGTTATTGCATAATGAACGTCAAAAGTGAATTAATCTAATTAAACAGACTTATAAATTAATTGCACTTTGGTCCAGTCCAATATATCACAACCACTAGGCAATACATCTATGTTTCTACTTGGGAGTCGGCTCGTTCTAGATGGTCAAGACAAATCATATCCTCAATTGGCTTTAGACAACACAATAGTCTTCATATGAGTTAGATACTCACTCTACCCCATAGACTACGGACTATAGATTTAGACTACTTACTTTAGAACGTTGTCTTCTCGCATACAAAAATCCATTGCATGTAATATTATAACAATTTAAATACCAAGTAGTCAATGAGTCATATTTGTTTACATTTACTTTAACATGTAAATTTAGATAAGGACAGTATAACAAATATGTAATGAAAAAACCTCAAATATATTATTAATCAGTTCAAAATAAATGAAATACAAATAAAATATATTTCACTCTTAGAGAATTCCCAACAATACATTTCATATATATATATGTATGATTTCATATATTTATAAATATACAATATACAATATACAATACTATAAAAATTATTTTTAAAATTACGTGCATCCATGAAATGAAGATTAAAGCTATCAGAAATAGATAAAAAAATAAAAAAAGAAATTTAGGTTTATTTTTTATGGTTTCAAAATTTTTTTTTAGCTTAAGTGTTTTATAAAGGAGTAGTTTTCAGAGTTTGTAATGTTTTGATGAACTTTTAACGGTTTTGTAGTTAAAATTTCATTTACACATATTTAGAATTTGGTTTGTTTATGAAATCTTTAGTTTTGAACTAAATTTAATGATGCACTTCTATTTTGTTATTTGTTTTTACTTTGTTGTATTTTAATATATATATATATATATTCATAATAGACAGGGAATATGACGAGTATGGAAAAGCCCCTCCGATAAAAAATCCCCGTCCCCAACTGCGCTTCTATTTAAGCAGGGATAGGAGCACAAATGAGGATGATTTTGGGGCTAAGATGGGGATGGAAAAGCATCCCCCAACCCTACTCCACTCTGTTGCGATCCCTACTCTCCCTCTATCCATCCCTTCAACCAACCAAACATACCCTAAATTTACCCCCACACAACCCCCCCTTCTCAAAAAAAAAAAAAAAAAAAAAAAGATCTTAAACCATTTACATAAAACGACGAAAAATCTTACGTCGGATGACATGACTACGAATGCCGCGTCATTTGCGATTACAGGTAGCTTCAAGACAAATCTTCTGGCGCGTTGGCAATTGCAAATCTTTCTGCTTCTTCGTTCTTGCAGTCCTCACATCTCTCTCTCTCTCTCTCTACTCTCCCTCTCTCCAGGTCACGGTTCCACACTCTGCAACACATCTTGGTGATCCACTCTTTGACCTGTAAGTTTATCATTTTAATATTTACATTTTGGTTTCTGTTTTCTTCTTCCTAATTACTTGTAATAATTCTAACTTCTCTAAGATTTTGTCTCTCTAAAAAGAAAAAAAGATTATTGTCTATTATTATCATATATCTCCATGACAACCAAGAAGATCACCATAACTATTTTGTGTTTGCTACTTATTACTAAAATCGTTTTATTTTTATTTTTATTTTTATTTTCATTTTCATTTTTTCAATTAACCAAATCTTTATTTTTTTTCATTTTTTATTTTTATCTGCCATCATCTTCTACGCTTGCCGCCATGGTCAAGAGAAATAGAAACAGAGAGAAAGAATTTGGGGGTAAATAAAAGGAAAAAAAAAAAAACAAGAAAAAGAAAAGAAAAGAGGAAAGGCTGATGATCAATTTGTGATCGTAAACAGCAAATAGGAATTCAAATTATCCACAAAATTCAACGAATTATGTTAGAAATCTTACTGTTTAATTGGTTTTAGCATTTATTATTTCCATACCCTCTCATAAATTCATTCCTTTATTTACTTTTTAATTATTTCTTCTTTATAAAGATTTTCATTTTTCATAATTTCAAAGAAAAAAGCAAGGCGTTGTCAGCCGCAAGCGGGTCCAAAGTAATAAATGAGAAAGACAGTTGGTGGAGAAGTCAAACTTGCTCGGTCTGGTCCGACGTGGTTCATTTTTTAATATTTAACCAATTTGAAGCACATGTGAAATCCTTCGTCGTATAATGTGGACGTAGATTTTATAACAGTAATTTATAACAAAAAAGTAAACCAAGAAATAGTTAAAAATAAACTAACTTTTTC
Source organism: Ficus hirta (assembly GCA_038430175.1). Taxonomy (NCBI): domain Eukaryota; kingdom Viridiplantae; phylum Streptophyta; class Magnoliopsida; order Rosales; family Moraceae; genus Ficus; species Ficus hirta. The sequence goes on along the minus strand of CM076585.1, from coordinate 15,362,121 downwards.
TAAAATAATGACACATCTCAGTTAGAGAAAGGGATAAAAAAATTTATAATTTGACTGTGCTTTTTATAGATGTATGGATAAATATATTACTCTTGTATAGAAAGTGTTCAGTGTCCTGAAATTTACATTTTTACACCATTAGATTATATTTATTATACAAGTTAATATCCTTTCTTGTTCAACACTTAATCTGCATTTGGAACAAAGGTTTAAAATGGAATTTTGAGGTTGGAGTTGATTGATTTTTTAAAAACTAATTATAAATTTTATTGATTTTTCAGAAAAAAAGATAAAAATTGGGACGAAAAACTTAGGTTCAAACTTTTGTTCCAAATGCCACCTTAATTTTGACTTGAAAATATACAAAATACAGTTAAAAAGAAAAATTAAAATTAAGTGTTATTTATCTTTTCAAACCCTGCATTTGGTTTTTAATCAGAAAGTATACCGTATATTTTGTAGTTTTGTATTTTTATACCTGCTTTTGCTATTTTAGATTTTTAATTAAAATATTTTTTTTTACTAAGTGGCTAGTGGATTAAGTACTTATCATTTTCTTTAAACAACGTTTAGGAATTAGTAGTAACATACATAGTTTAAAGGTAATTTCATGTTTGATTATGATGTAAAGCGTAGAGTTTTAATCACCCACCACTAATTCTAAAAAAAAAAAAAGCGGAAGTAGCGTAAAAAGAAAATTCCTATAATGCCCTTCACTCTTATGACATAATTGAAGCTGCTTTGTAATATCTACACAGCAGTATACTACTAATCCCTGCAAATTCTTCTAGTCAACCCGTGAATTCAAACTCATTTTCATAGCACTTTCTTATTTATTTATTTATTTATTTATTTCTTTGGAAATCCAGTTTTGAAGTGATCATGGCAGAACTAATCCTATCTCCCATTGCTGACAAAATCATATGGGGCCTGGAATCTACTGCTGTGAAAGAGATTGCATTGCTTTGGAGGGTAGAAAAGGAGCTTGATCAACTTGAAGAAACCATTTTAACCATCAAAGCCGTGCTTCTTGATGCTGAGGAGAAGCAAGTCCACAACCACCAAGTCAAAAACTGGCTCGAGAGGCTCGGACGTGTCGTTCATGATGCTGATGACTTGATGGACGTGTTTAACACCGAAGCTTTGCGACGACAGGTTATGCCTGGAAGCGAAATGGCCAAGCAGGTTTGCACTTTCTTCTCTGCCTCGAACCAACTTGCTTTTCGGCGCAAGATGGGTCTTAGAATAAGGGAAATTAGGAAGAAACTAGTCGCTATTTCAAATGACAAAAACTTTCTTTTAGAGGTTCGTCATCAAGATACTCAGGTAATGTCAATGAGAGGAAGAGAGACTCATTCATTTGTTCGACAAGAAGAGGTCATCGGAAGGGACGAGGATAGAACGAAAATCGTGAAGCTTTTATTGGACCATGGTGAATTGGGAGAGAATGTGTCGGTCATTCCCATCGTGGGCATCGGAGGGTTAGGAAAAACCACGCTCGCTCAAAGTGTTTTCAATGAGAAGATGGTCCAACAGCATTTCGAGCTCAAGATTTGGGTGTGTGTTTCTGATGATTTTGACTTGAAGTTAATCGTCCAACAAATTGTGAAGTCTGCTACTAATAATAACAACTTGGGAGCTATTCCTATTGATTCAATGGATCTATTACAAAAGGAGTTTCAGAAAGTAATCAGTGGAAAGGTGTGTCTCTTTGTCTTAGACGATGTGTGGGAGGAAGACCGTGAAAAATGGTTGAAGTTAAAAGAACTATTGCTATGTGCATCAACGGGGAGTAGAGTTATAGTAACTACTCGTAGTAAAATGGTCGCAAAGATTACGGGTACGGTTCAGTCCTACCAATTAGGGGCCCTGGATGAAGAAAAATCTTGGTCTCTATTTGAGAAGATGGCTTTTACACATGAAGAAGAGACGAGAAACTCGAAGGTTGTGAATATTGGGAGGCAGATTGTGCAAAGGTGTGGAGGAGTTCCTCTTGTGATAAGGGCCATAGGAAGTATGCTATATTTCAAAAGTTCAGAATCAGAGTGGTTGTCATTTCATAAGAGATTTTTAGAGACGACACAACCAAAGGAAGATGACATTTTACCTACGCTTAAATTGAGTTACGATCATCTCAACTCGCATTTGAAATGCTGTTTTGCCTATTCTAGATTATTTCCTAAAGATCACAAAATCGAAGTTCAAACATTAGTGAAACTTTGGATGGCGCAAGGGCTTGTGAAGTTACAAGATCCAAGTGATGATCAATGTCTCGAGGATGTGGGGTACGGATATTTTGTAGATTTATTTGAAAGGTCATTCTTTCAAGAGGTTGAAGTAGATGAATGGGGTGTTGTACGAAGATGCAAGATGCACGATCTCATGCATGATCTTGCAACAAAAGTAGCGGGAAAAGAATGTGCTATCGTAAGTTTGAATTCTGAAGGAAATATCGGTAGAAAGGTAGATGCTTGTCATGTTTCCTTTGATTTTAATATTAGCTCGCCGAGGAAAATTTCATCTTCGTTGGTTAAAGCAAGGAAAATTCGAACGTTTCTTTCGCTTGCTCAATATTCTTGGGAAAACAAATGGACTGAGTCAACTTGTGATGCGATGGTATCAAATTTCAAGTTGATACGCACGTTGGATTTGAATGGCTCAGGGATTACAGTATTACCAAACTCTATTGGTACGTGTCAGCATTTGCGATACCTAGATCTTTCGAAGAATTGGAAGTTGCAGATGCTACCCGATTCGATTACCAATTTGCTGAATTTGCAAACATTAAGACTGAACGGCTGCTCTAGGCTCCAAGAATTGCCCGGAGACTTGAAGAAGCTTGTCAATCTTAGACATCTTGAAATTGATGGGTGCTATGATTTGACTCATATGCCAAGTGGATTTAGTCATCTGACTAATCTTCAGACATTGTCAAAGTACGTGCTCACTAAGAGCAATGGCTTGGTTGCGAAGCATGGTGGCAAGCTTAAAGAGTTGATGAGATTGAACTACTTGAGAGGAAAATTGGAGATTCCGAATTGGCATGTTGGCAAGCTAACAGAATTGAAGAGATTAAACAAATTGAGAGGAAAATTGGAGATTCTGAATTTGAGACATGGGAAAGATGCAACAATAGAATACGAGTTCGCTAACTTGAAGGAAAAACAATATCTTCGATCGTTGGAATTGAAGTGGAATTCGAACGTTGACGTTGATGAAACAGAGGGCCCCGTTGGTTATGAAATGTCACTTGAAGTCCTCCAACCACACCCAAATCTTCAAGAATTGGCTTTAGCAAATTATGGAGGCGTCAAGATTTCAAGTTGGCTTTCTTCACTCACAAATCTAGTAAATCTATCCTTACGATGGTGTACGAAATGTCGACATTTAGTGCCACTGAATCAGTTCCACCTACTTAAGAAATTAGAGCTAGAGGACTTGCCATGTCTAGAGTACATAGATAGTGAGGAAGACTTGACTTTGGATACGACAATAGTACTGCCGTCCCTACGCGAACTGCGGTTGAAAAATTTGCCAAATCTAAAAGGATGGTGGAGAGATGTGGTAAGTGAGGAAGTTGAAACTGTTTTGGCTTCAAAAACGACGTCAACACTATCCTTTGAAGCAAATCATCCGAGATTGTTGCCTTCTTTTCCTTGTCTTTTAATATTAGAAATAAAGAATTGTCCTCAGCTAACTCGTATGCCGCTATACCCGCATTTGGAAGAAAGCCTGTGGTTGGAGAACACAAGGTTGAAGCCATTCCAAGAGACCATAGAGAGCAACATGCATCGGCCACTACCAATCCCGACAATATCTTCCTTGTCTCCTCTCTCCAAATTGACATATTTAAATATTCGGATAATCGAGGATCTGCAGTGTCTTCCGGACTGGTTCAAGAGCCTTACTTCTCTCAAATGCCTGAAGATTTGGAGATGCACGAATCTAAAGGACCTGAGTCCTGGTATTCAACATCTCACCTCACTTGGAGAATTGCGGATCGCATATTGCAAGGAGTTAGAAGAGATGATGGTGAATGGTGATGTGATGGTGTGGAAATCCCCGAACATCAGAAGATTGCAATCTCTGGCACTTCAAGGTTTTCACAAATTCGTGGCTCTTCCCAAGGGTATTCAGCACCTTACCAGCCTCCAAGAACTCAGGTTCTGGTTTTGTGATAGTTTGACAACTATTCCCGAGTGGATCGGCAACCTCAATTCACTTAAGTTACTTCAATTCCGGCATTGCCCCAAGCTGACATCATTACCTGAAGGACTACGAAGCCTCACTTCTTTGAAACTACTGTCGATTGCCCATCGTCCCGTCTTATTGAAGAGATGCCAGCGGACAACAGGCAAGGATTGGCCTAAGATTGCTCATATTGAAGACCTGGATTTTGAGCCTGACCCCAATGCGGATAATCAGGTATATTATAATTCAAACTAAATTTCTTATAAGCAACATTATTGTTAATGTCCGTTGTCCTTATTTTCAGTGGTTTTCCTTAATTCAAAAGAGATTAGTTTAATCCAACTTTTAAACTTGCAGAATCTATAGGGTACGCGTCACAGATGAAGAGGTATATATGCATTGTCATCTGCTCTTTTTCCTCGTTATGATTTCTGTTATTCATGTGATTTATTCACATGTCTTTTTCATGAAGAATTTGTCCTTTGATATTCTAACTGCTACGAAAGACAAGTCTTATTTTTATCTACATACGAACTCATTAGCAAACAGCTTGGAGTAACAAAAGTGTTGCCATTTTGAAGGAACCACAAAGCAAACGGAAAACGTCGTCATGAATGAACTCTTCCTGTCATGAATATGCTCAAAATTACGTCAAACCTGAAACTGCCCTATTGTGATGTCATCTGCTAAGGACAAGAGGTAATCTTAACTGTTACTGTTTTTTGCTGATCAAATGTTCATTCCTTTATCATTGTTGTTAAACAATGTACAGCTTCAGTATATATGCATGTAAAATGAACTTCATCATTGACAGCGGCTTTCTGTATTCAGGTGTCATTGATGTTATGAGAAGCAATTTCGATGAGGCACTCCTTATCATTGTTAATGATTCCTTGATTTAAAACTCGATAAACAGCTCAAAGTTGACTTTGCCATGAGATCAGGTGAGTAAGTTTGCAGCACTAAACAAAGTCAAGTTTGAGCCAAAACAGCAGAGTCTTGAGTACAAACACAGAATTCAATGCACCTTTTTCATTTCAGCAGTTATCAATGTTAATAGATTCCAAACACGGCGTAAGCATAAGTCACTACGGACAACTTAGAACCCCCCCTTCTATATAAGAAAGATTCTGACCTGTATAACCTATCGAAGTGATCATACTAAGTTCATATCTGCCTTGGACTTCTCCATTTGACGTAAAATGAACAGGGTGAACCAAACAAGGCCAGTGCCAGTGTGAAGGAATCGAGCCAAATGAACACAAAGTGGACATTTTCTTGGACCCGGAAATGCCTCATTGTGTTGTCCTCTGCTAACAGACTAGTTGCATGGTCAAGGACTACTTTCTGAATGATTCTTAAATTGAATTTTAAGGACAACATGAGAGTTGTAAAACGGGTAAAACTTTGACTTCCTATGAGTTCAGGTACTTAAGTTTGCGGCAGTACAAGAACGTGATTTTTTTTATTTTTATTTTTTAAACAAGGTTCCACTTTGCAGTTGAACCCTTATTATCAGTCACAAAAACAATTCTACCAACATTTTGGTAGTCTCCATTCACAAGTATATGATCTTCAATACGTGTCGGTAATCTCCATTTGACATAAAATGAACAGGTTGAACCAAACAAGACCACTGCCAGTGTGAAGGAATCGAGCCAAATGAACACAAAGTGGACATTATCTTGGACCTGGAAATGCCTCATTGTGTTGTCCTCTGCTAACAGACTAGTTGCACGGTCAAGGACTACTTTCTGAATGATTCTTAAATTGAATTTTAAGGACCACATGAGAGTTGTCAAACGGGTAAAACTTCGACTTCCTATGAGTTCAGGTACTTAAGTTTGCAGCAGTACAAGAAAGTGATTTTTTTTTTTTAAAAACAAGGTTCCGTTTTGCGGTTGAACCGTTATTATCAGTCACAAAAACAATTCCACCAACATTTTGGAATTAAATGTACTGGTTACATTCTAGTCCCAATCTGTCTCATAATTTTCTAGAATTCTCTGATTTTAATCCAAAAATCTCGACTATTTTTCAACATCATTTAATTTGTTTGTGGATTCTATATTTTATATTTCTAATTCAATGAGCTCATTCTTCGTGTCTCTTTGCAGCACCACAGGGGTTTGGCCATGGTATGCCCATGCATGGAATGCATATTCTTCATGGTCTGCTGCAGGATAATTTAAATCGTTGTACGCTACAAGGTTTGTGGGTTCTCTATGCTTTTGAAGCGGAGCTTTTGGGTGAAGAAGGTTTCTATTTCTTTTAATCGGCGTCCACATATTTTGTGGATTGAAGTTGATTCCATTTACGTGGTTCGTTCACTATGAGATTTTTTGCTTTTCCTGCCTTGGCTGATAGATTGAAAGCTACGGGTGTTAAAGTCGCTTCCGAGACTTGGTGTGGCATAGTTATTGAGATTCTTGTGCTTTCTTAATTCAGGGAGATTTAAATGGTCTCCCAGCATCTAGATTTAGATAGATCCTGTTCTTGGCAAGCTGTTGGAGTTTTGGGATGTTCATTCAGGTTAATTCCTTCGCTTCGCTTAACATTGGATTGGATCATGCACTCTTTTTCCTCATTTTAGGTTTTATTGGAACGAGGTTTTAACGAGGCATCTCTTAATTCATTTTTTAGAGAGTAGATTCTCGTGTCCAAGAGACATTTTTTTTTTTTGAAATAAGAATAGATTCCTTTTCGTTATACTTTTGCCCTAATATATTTTTTTTAAATAATAATAATATTCTGTTTTTTATCTATAAACCATTGAGGAATGTTCTTTGAATATTTTTATTTGCTCGTGTATTTTTCGTTTATATAAAGAAAATTGAGTGGGGGGCTTGGTACGGGGCAGAGTGACTATGGGTGCCAACTTAGTTGAAATGTGCTAGTTGTCCCCAATATAAGTTGATATCTCTCACCATTTATTCATTATGAACAATCTTAAGAAATATATTATACCTAATAATTGTTTTGTTATTTGAATGTCATGCACCGCTAGTTATCTTTTCTTCTAACCAAGTCTTATTGAAGGATGATACGATTGCAACTTTCAGTTCGAAGATCAAAATATTGAAGGAACATTTATCTAGAATTCGGGGAGGGAAAAAAAATAGGGTTCCAATTTTTTAAGAACTACTATTAGTCCAAGGAACAAATTTCAAAAAGAAACCGTAGACATGTTCATGTTGATTGTAAGAAGAAATATAAAAAAAAAAATTGTCCCTTGACAAGTTTCCTAAGCTTTCTTCTTCAAATCCAATTATAGTGTTTTTTCATAATACCTTTTTTTTTTAAGGTCATCAAAAAAATTACACACTCTGTCAAATAAGTAGAGTACATGGTAGTATGGCCAAATCAAAGTTGTGATTTTTGAAAAAGGCTAAAATTTCAAATAATTGTAAGAGTGAAAAATAAGAAGTTGCAATGTTATGCTGAACCACCCAATGATAATTTTAAAATGGTAATTGAACTAACAAAATTTTCTATTTTAGGGACTTATAACGATCTCAAAGAAATACAATTTTTCCTTTAAAATCTTTCTACCTTAAAAAAAAAAATATTTGTCCTCATTTTTATTGGTTGAATAGTTAAATCTTCGCCTTTCTCAAAAGAAATTAAAAAGGAAAAATAATTTGTCACAATATATTTTAAAAGGGGGTGTCAAAATCTACTTTTCCAACCCATTTTTTAAATTACCCACGAATTAAATTTTAAGTGTCAATTAAAGTATTACAACCATTTTATTGTTCTAAAAAAGTCTACAATTAAATTCTACTATTTATTAATTTTTACCCACTAACTCATAAATAACCCTTTTTTTTTAATCATTTGCGTTGCTTTTTTTCTTTTTTTTTTTGTTGGCTTAAAATCATAGTTTTATTTGTATCTTTTCCATGAAGTAATGTCTTCTTATATACATACATATATCAAGTTACTATTCGTAAAATTATTTTTTGTTGGAATTCATAATTTTTATTTTAGTTGTTGTGGAAAGTAGTTGCTCGTGACATAGAAGATAAAAACCCAAATAAAGTTTTCAATTTTAATTATATCTTTAGAAAAATAAATCAAGAAGTTTTTCTCATGTTTCAGGAAAAAAAAAATTTCAAGATTTTGAGTTTTTTTAATAAAAAAATTACATCATAAAAAATGTACATCTAAACCTACATGTTTTACTGGTCTCACTAAATCATATTTAAAGTAAAATATGGACATTAGCCAAAAAAAAATGTAAAATATGCATATCTCAAAAAAAAAAAAAAAAAAGAGAGAGAGAGAGAGATTCAATGAACCAAAAAAAAAAAAAGACAAAAAAAAAAGAAGTTAATGAAGAAAAACAACAAAATTGATAAGAAAAGGCATGTTTAGAAAAATAGAGAATTATTTATTAATAGGTGGGTGTAAATAATAAAAATTAGAACTTAATTATATGAATTTTTTGGAATAGTCAGAGGGGTAGTGAGAAATAAACAGTTTACATTTAAAATTTAATTAAAGGGTAGTTTAAAAAAGTAGATGGGAAAAATAAACAGAGAAGTGTCGCCCCCATTTTAAAAACCTACAGTTTTCAATTATTTACTAAAAACTGCTATTTCCTACAACTTTCGTTGACAGTGCGTTCATTCAATTACATTTTCTTCCAAAGTATTATACCCTCATCATTCAAAGCAAATCCAGATAGTAGAATTAACTAGGACGACCAACAAAGCGTGGGCTGGTCATGAGGACATATTTGCATCAAGTAAAATTGCCTTTTATTAATGAGCAGTGTGGAGTTGGTGTGTATGTGGTTAGAAAATTACTCAAATTCACTAGTACAAAACGCTTCGCCAACTTCCATTGAGCAAAAGTTGGTTTAAAGGGTAAGCTAAGATTGGCCTGCCTCCAACCATTCAAACTCTCCTTACCGGGATTCTTTTGGCATCATCGGTCGGAATAACCTGTGAAATGGAACAAGTATGGACAGAATAAGTAATATCTTAGAATGGATCAATACTTGTGTTGTAAACTAGTTATAAGGAGCAACAAGAAAAATAATATTTTCTGGATTTCGGAGTCACACATTTGAGAAATTAAATACCAACACAAAAATTCACTTGTATCTCAGTGAACCTACTCGGCGCCACATAAGAGTGCCAAAAGAACTGAAATAACGAAGAGTGTCAGTTATGTAAGACAAGTTACAAGGCAACGTCATGCAATGTGACTCGCCAAGCATATGGATCTACCAGCATTGGCTAAACAACCAAAGGGCAATGCAACTTCATACGTGTGAAAATTCGAAATGATAATATGCCAGAAAAGAGCAGTACAAAGCCTAGAAAGATGCAAAGCTAATTTTTGATGAGCACCTATTTGGTGTTTTAATTATCTAACGAGTCACGGAGTCAGCAATATTGAACAAAAAGCAGACTTTGAGGTATCCAAGTCCCGAACTGTCAAAGTGGCTATGAAGCTTAGAAACAAAACAGTCATCGAAAAACAAAAACGAACCAGAATGGTTTCATCAGACATTGAATTTTAAGACTATAAAGCAGTGACAAAGCTAGAAACTTTGGTGAGGAGGGGCTAATAATGACAAGTTTTAATTTTTAGAGAAATAAAATAAAATATTTAATTTTTTTCGGGGGGCTATATGTAAAGTTTTATCAACTACATTTATAAAAACATTATTAATAGAAAGTTGAGGGGGGGCCCTCATGCCCTTAAGCCTCCGACCCTGACTATATGGCGTAGAAGCCCAAACCGAGAAGTTTTGCGAAATAAACAACCAGAAAACTTGGTCAGTTCATCACCAATCAAGGAAAAAAATGAAGAACGGCGACAGCCGGATAGTGAGACTAAAATCTGAATTTTCAATTCAACAATCAAGTCTCTCAAAACAGGACCAACATAGGGTTTTGACCAGCTAGTCTTACAAAATGACAACACCTAAACGGTACACAACCCAACTGACGCTAAATAAAGACCAACAAAATAAAACAACACTGACAATCAGCGACAAGAAACGGACAAAACAATAAGCAAAGACACGACCAACACTATGCAGATGCTCCTGCATCACTATAAAACATAGAAGAAAGAGAAACGAGGAAGACCACACATCATACTGTACTCCGACATTCAATCTCGACGCTTTAGTTATCATATTGAACATGCAACCGAAAAAATGATCCATTGGAACTAAAAGTTCCTGATCCTAACGCAACCAAATCAAAGCTAAAAAACTTTGAAAATCGATGTGCATCCACAAATTCCATGCTAACCGAATCAAATCCAAAATTGGAGGCCTGAAAATGCACACCTTGTAGCAAAGAATTTCTCTCACAACTCTGGCACTAACATACAAATCGCTTCAAAATGCTTTCAATCAAGAAATGGACAAAAAACAAACAACTTTTGTTGAGCATCCACTAAACTTACTCATCATTAACACAGCTTCCCCAATCAAATGCATTCAAAAATCATTCAATCTATAACAAATTCAATGCAACAACGAATTCCTCTTGGACCCAGAAGCTAAAATAAATGCATTATCAAACATCCACTAAACTCGCTCTCTAATGAAGCATTCCTGATCGAAATACATTAAAAAAATATATTCATTTGGTCAAGAAACAAAAGGATTCCTTTGAGACCCAGATGCTTAAATCAAATGCATTATCGAACATCCTCTAAACTCGTTCTCAAAGGAAGCTTTCCTAATCTAAACGCTTTCAAGAGTCATTCAGTCAAGAAACAAAGGCATTTGTTGTGAGACCCAGATGCCAGAATCACTTCAAAAACCTTTTCAACCAAGAAATCAAGACCCAAAAAGACCATGACTTTCATCTGCATACCAAAACATGAGAGTTTGCCAAACTGGCAAACCTATAGACAGCGAAATTAGCAACAACAGATTCATCTAAGAAATTCAGATTTCATCAGATTCACTCACTATGGCAGCTTGCCGGATCGAAAAATCGCGAACTTCGACTTCTCGGAGTAGGAATATTCGACGCCATTCTCCTTCAAGAACTCCTCAAGCACCTTCTTGGCCTCCTCAGGCTGAGAACTCTCACACTCAATCTCATAACAAGTCCCAAACTCAAACTTGGTCTCATCAACCTCCAATTTCAAGCCTTTCCACTCAAAAACACTCCTCACATTCTCGAACCCTCCCAACCCCTCAAACTCCTTCACCCCAAACTCCTCCCTCACCCTCCTCAAAACCCTAGAAGACTCCGCAAGCTCTAGAAGCTTCTTCGGCTCGGCGACGCACTCCCTTCCAAGGGACTCCTCCACCTCCCCCTCGTCCTCCGCCACGCGGCTGATCCCGTCGACGAGCACCGCCCTCGCCTTGAGCGAGACCATGCACCGAGGCTCCTTGTCGGAGAATCGCACGCGGAGAACGGCCCGCTTCGAGGAGAGCTCGGAATCAGCGCCGTCGAAAAAGAAATTCTCCTGGCGGTGGACCGTCACGAGGAAGGGCGAGAGCAGCTGCGTCACGCGGCGGTGCGCCGCCGCGTCTGGAAGACGGAGCTTCACCTCCACCTCCATGGAATTGAGGATCCTAGGGTTCCGATTTGAGGTTTTCAGAGGCCGATGCGGTGCGCTTTGGAGGAGGGGTCTTTGGCGCGATCGAGCTGTTGGAGGAGAGAAGTTGGGGCGGTAGTTGTGGCGGAGGAGGCGGCGGCGGAGGTGGCGGCGCGTTTGCGAGCTTCTTCAAGTTCGTCTTTGTCTTCGATTCGGACTTCGATTTTCGTTGGTTTTCGCCTCAGCATTTCTTCCCGTCTTTTCCTTCTCGGTTTCTGCGTTGATTTGAGGTTTTCAGAGGTCTTGTTGTCACGGGGACGAAGATGCTCGGATGATGGAGTGGTGTGGGGATGACCAAGTATGGGCCTCGCTTTCTACGGGATAAGAAAGTTTGGGCCTCGTTGTAATAGGGCCGTTTGGAGAGACTTTTGGCGGCAGAGTTTTGTTGATGGGACTTTTGGAGTTGATACAAGTTTTATTTTATTTTATTTTTTTTGTTCCGAGTTGATATAAATTTTAAAAATATGGGTTTATGATAAAAACTTTTGAAAAAAAAAAAGTTGTGTGGAATTTCGTGTTTAGTGGAAGAATAAATGAGATGTTTTGAGATGTAAGATTGTGAAATAGTAAATTTTTGGAAAAGACTTCTCAAAAGTCCCCCAAACGTTCATTTGCAATCAAGACGTTATTCCACCGTTTTGAAAAGTGCCCCCAAATGGAGCCTTAATCAAGAGACTCTCTCTCTCTCTTAGCAGGCTTTCAAGAGGCCTATTTTTTTCGTCTGGATAAATGGATTCAAATCTTCTATAATTATATCATGTAACTTCATTTCAAAAAGTTTAAAATATTTTACAACTAGTTTTTTGTACTTTAAGATATAGTTTCATTCAATGATATATTAAAATACAAATGGTTAAATAACATTTAGGATAACAAAATTGAACATAAGATTTCAATCTTGTAAAACCAGAGATAAAATAGAGAAAATTTGAAAAAAAAAAAAACACCCTTTTTGCATTTGGTTAGGGTTTTGCCCAAATTAATACTAATTTGGATTTTTACACTGTTAATTAAATTTTTTTTTTTTTTGGTCTAATTAGATAGCAAAAAGGATCAAATTACTCTCAAACCCTGACACTTTTCCCCACTCTCTTTTTTCTCTATCTTCCTCTGCTTTTTTCTCTCTTATTTGTCTCTTCCTCCACCCCCTCTCTCTCTCGGGCGGTTTGCAAATTTAACCTTAAAAGGGACCTTTCATTACATGACTAACCTTCAATGAAAAAGCTTTACATTGATGATCCCCCACTTTTAATGAAAATTTTGTATTCTCTAGAATACCCTTTGTGTTAATATATATATATATATATATATATATATATAAAATAAAAGAAAAGATGATAAATCATCCCATAAAAAATAAAAAAATAAAAAAAAAACCATCTTCTTCTTCTTTCTCCTCAAAAAACCCATGTTCCCTAAAAAACAAAAAAAAACAAAAAATCATCACCCTCTCTAACATCTCATCTCCTTTTCCACCATTGTATCACCATCACTCATATATTCCGGCCGACATACTCTACATGTTCATATCATGAGTATTTCTTGAGAGAAGTAAAGATTGAAAAATTTTGGAGAGTTTCAAATTTTTAAGGAATCAAGCTTCAAATTGAGTATGTTAATCTTAAACCATCTTTTTTTTTTTTTTTTTATGTTGCTTGAAGTTATTGTGCAAAGTATGGGCATTTAGATTTTGGAGTTTAAGTTGGAAAAACAACAACATTCGTCTCCTTTGCATCGTTTTTTTTTTAATCTGAAATTTTGAGGAAAAAAATGGAGATGAACAGTCAGGGAAAACCATCCAGACCGTCAGACCAATTTTATCGATTGGTATGATTGGGACGGTCAGTACGATTATCTCGGTCAGTATTGGCTGAATTTCAACAATCAGGAATTTTTTACCGTAAACGATCGACCTAACTGGCCCTTCCGACCGTTTGGACAATCTATACGGTCTTCTCATTTATTTTTCCTGTTCTTTTAAAGTAATTAATGAATTAATTTTTTTTTTTTTTAGAAAAATGACTGAGATTGTCATATATTATCGATTTGGTGGAGAATGGAAGGAAAAAGAAGATGGTTCTTATAAATGGTGTCCAAGGAATAAGGAATTGAAAAGCATAGTATTATTGGATTATCCGAATAAGGTAAAATGTTCTGAGATTGTTGATTGCATATTTGAAAGGCTTCTTGTGAGTCGAAGGAGTACATATTTGAAACTAAGTTATATCCCTTTGATTTCAATAGAACCAGAATCTAAGTTTATTTTGGATGATTTTGATGCAAAGTGTTATCTTTTGGACCATTGTGCTATATCGTAACGTAGAAGTATATTACATGTTGAGCTCATCAAGAACAAAGAAAGTGGAGAAGCAAATGACAAAGAGAGACTTGACGTTGATGGAAATGAAGGACTTAATAATTTAAATGATGAAATCATTCAAGAAGATTATTTTGACAAAGACATAGAGGAACCCATGATGTACGATGCTGCTTCTGCAAAAGGCTGTGAGGGTGGCCGCCTAAAAGAAACTACATTGGAGGAAACTTTCCTCCAAGAAACTACGGCTTCTGCTGCAACACCAAAACAAAAACCTTCATGTGGAGAAAAAGATATTGTGGTAGATCATTGTGAACCGTTAGTGATAGATGATGGTTGTGTGTCTTTCAACTTCTACGATGGTATGGGTATTGCAATTGGACAAGAATTTTGCGAGCAAGAGCGAGGTGAAGAATTTGGTAATCAATGCTTCATTGAAAGCTTGTTTTGATCACATAGTCAAGTTTACTACGAAGTTGTTTGTAGTGAAATGTGTAGTTCCAAATTGTAAGTGGGCATTGCGAATAGCAAAGATCAAGAACTCGGATCATTTCTCCCTCCGAACATACTACAATACACACACTTGCTCTACTAGTTCGGTGGATGTGAGGAATAGGCAAGCAACGGTAGAGTTAGTTACAGATATGTTGAGAAAAGAATTCCCAGGACAGCTTGACACACCAGCTCCAAGTAGAGTAATGGGCATGATGAGAAATCGTGGGGTGTCAATATCATACCACAAACCTTGGAGGCGCAAACAGAAAGTTGCAAGTGATGTTAAGGGCGTACCAGAGTATAGGTTCGAGTTGCTTCCTAGTTATTTGCACATGATGAAGATTGTAAATCCTGGCACAATCACACATTTGTTGGTGGACAATGATCAAAGATTCAAATACTTTTTCATCGCATTAGGGGCGTGTTGTAACGACCCGCCTTACGTAGGCCGTTACAGTACTTATCTTACATAAATACTTATCTTACTTAACTAGCGGAAATAAGGAATAAAATTTTTTTTTTTTTTAAACAACTCGTATCTGAACTCGACCATATACTTACTTATAACCATATATACGTACTTAATTAAGTATTTGAGTTTTAAACGTATTTTAACATACAACAGATTATACTAAATAATAATTACATATATTTTATCACAAAACACGTAGCAGTCTCTATCTCGTAGATTCACAGTTAGCCCTGCCATGCCCCACTGTCTTGCATCAAGTATGGCCAATAGGTTGCTTATTATAGCATAAACATAAGTCATGAGCTTTCGCTCAGCAAGTACAACTATTAACCCGTAAAAACAATTCGAAATGAACAATGCATGAACCAATTATGCTTTCATCATGCTTTCTTGGGTTAGCATATTTTTGGGCCCTTTCTTAACATAAGTGTACGTACCATGGCGCACAGCTATGGAGTGGTTGGGGCGGCCAGCCCAGTCCAACTCAAACCATGGACCAAACCTATCCTAATGCAGGTCGGTACGACACGAGAAAATTTACTTAACATCATACTTGAAAAACACTTTCTTGCTTGAAAATAATTTCTTAAAAACAGTTTCTTACTTGAAACTTAATCTTATTCTTACCATGTGAATTTTTGTTAGTGAGCATGCTTCATGACGCTACAATAATAAAACATAAATCATATGCATCACATACATAAAGGCATGAGCTTTGAAAACATGCAAGTAGTAAAACAATTTGCCTATGCTGTAGGTGGAGTTGTACTTACAGGTTATGCTAGATCTTGGGTTTGTTACTCCAACAGATTGCAACAACATGTTACTTTCTTGTTTTCAAAAAGGACGTAAGATAAGGATCATCCTATCTTACCATAAATCATTACATTCAATGCTGGTATCCTAACCAATATTCATCAGTTACCCTAGTTATATGTCCCTCACATACTACAATGATATCTTATTCGGTTACTAGATGTAACCTTAGGGCACATGACCCAATAACAATCAAACGGTATATTGTTTGATTACTTAATGCAACTTTGGTTACAAGGCCTAATTATACTTAAATGGTATCTTATTAGGTTACTATTAGTAACCTTGGGTATAAGCCCAATCATATTTAGGGTAATATCATATTAGATTACTAAGGCCCAATGATATTACAGTGGTATCCCATTTGGTTACCATAAGTAACCTTGGATCCAAAGCCTAACATATAAAATTAGTAACCCATTTGGTTACTATTAGTATCCTTTCAAATAACTTAGTCCAAATAATTTTTAGTATCCTTTCCGATTACTATATGTCTTATTATGGTTACCATATAACTTAGCCTAATTCAATTATTTCTTTTCTTCACAAAACCTTATTTAACTCTTTTTAAACTATTTTTATAAAACTGTAATTAATTTTTAAACAAAGATAATGAAACTATAAAATTCTGGAAACTATTTTTCAAAACAGTCTCATAATTTCAGTTATCAGTGTATGTGCAGGAATTGCTTGTTCATGCACTGTTTTGAAAATCCTGTACAGGAATTTCCTGTTTCCTGCTCAGTTTTTAAGATCCAGTTTTATTTTAAAATCTATTTTGGATTTGAAAAAGTTTTCTTCATGAAAGTTGTAGACTCAATGATTCCTACAACTTTCATTTTTTACTCGAAACTCAGTTCTGCCTTTAACCTATCCATTTTCCTTGTTGAAGCCCCCTGGCCGTGAGCACTTGTCTGATCAGGCCAGTCTCGGATTTTAATAAAAACAGAGGGCTTTGGAGCCTTATTTTTAAAAACCGTCCACGTTGCCCCCTAAGATATTAATTCTCTACAAATTTGTAGTTTTAACTTTTTTCAAATTCAGCTTCTTAGGGTCTCAAAATTTCATTTCCAGATTGCTGCCCAGTTTTACCCGAAAACTGGCAGTTTTACTTTTGGTTAATTTTTACATAAAATTACGCACACCCTACCTCAAACGGTCGCAACTGTGAGCCTACATCAAACATGCAGCGTATTACATAGGGTTTCCATCAACATGCATTTGTTTCTCATCCATACAACCCGTGTGGTAATCTTTTGCCAAATTAGGGTTTTAGGTTGGTTTTTCATTCTTAATTCATCATACAATCTCATCTCCATCATTCATGCATACCATGCTTCTTCTTAAGCATGTGGGGACATATAACAAATACATAATAGTCATACACACATACCACATAATTTCTAAAGCATAAGATCAAAAACATGCACAAACTCATAGAACAATATCACTAAAACCCTAATCAAGCACATACTAAGCATACTAAACTATTGTATGAAAAATAGAAGGTGAGCTTATGCTCTTACATCCAAGCTTGAAATACATTTAAAATCTTGATCAAAACTTAACAGAATACTTAGGGAATTGAGAGGGTTACCTCTAGGTCTTGAAGATGATTCTCAAGCTTGGATCAAAATTTTTGTTTGTGAAAATGCCTTCACATATTTAAGTAGGGAGATTTTATGAATAATGATGATGATGATGTGAATGCTAAGTGTATGTTGATTAAGAAATTAACCTAAAAACACAAGTGATAAACAAGTAAGTTATCAATGTTGTGTTTTTTAAGAACATGAGATAAGTGTATGTTTGAATGTTAAGAACGAATCCAACGTGCTGCATGTTGATATAGACTCACGGCTTTGTCCGTTTGAGGTAGGGTGCATGGATTTTGAAATAAAAACCAACAAAAAAATGCAAACTACCTATTTTTGAAAAATAATCTGGACAGTTTTCTGGAAATTAGATTTTGAGCCCCTTAGAAGCCGAATTTGGAAAATGTTAAAACTACAAAGTTTTAGAACATAGAAAATCCTAGGGGGTTGCGTGAATAATTTCTGAAAAACAGGCTCCAAAGACCTTCGTTTTGATTAGTTTTCAAAACGGCTGGTCCAAGTACTATACACGGTCAGAATTTTTCAAAGAGAAAAACGGACAAGTTAAATGCAGATTTAAGTTTTGGATAAGAAACAAAAGTTGTAGTAGGTTTCGACGAGGTCTACAACTTCTATGAAGAAAGTTTTCCTAAATTTTAAACCAATTTAAAGATGAAATGGGATTTTCAAAACTGTGCATGGTACATGAAATTTCCTACACAAATGTATTCCAGTAAATTAAAAGACTGTTTTAAAAGCAGTTTTTAAGGTTTTACGATATCTTTTAAAAAGGAACTACAGCTTTATAAAAATAGTTTTAAAAGATTTAAATCCAATAGAATTTCCCAAGTGATTTAAAAAAAAAAAAGCGTACTATGTTTTATGAAAGGTAATTTCAAGTATTATGATAAGAAATACTTGATTTATAAAGTTATGATATTTTCAAAACATAAGAATATGTTAACAAGTGTATGACTGATGGTAACCGGATATGATACCGATTTATTATGTTAGGACCTGTATCTATGATTATCAATGGTAATCGAATAGGATATCGATTTACTATGTTAGGGTTGGTATCTATGATTACCAATGGTAATCGGATTGGATACCGATCTAGTTTGTTATGGTTTGTAGTAAGATGGACGATTCTTATCTTATGCCCTGTTTGAAAACAGGAATATTCAAACTGTTATCGTGCCTGGTTGGAACAATAGACCAAGAGCGTAGGACAATTTGTAAGTACAACTCCGCTTACAGTATGGGTAAAATATTTTTACTGCTTTGCATGTTTTTCAAAAACTCATGCATTGATTTAAATGTTTTTACTGCTTTGCATGTTTTTCAAAGCATCATGTGTTAATGTATGTAATGCATATGATTTATGTTTTATTATTGTGGCATCATGTAAGCATGCTCACTAATAATAAATTACATGACAAGAATACGATCGAGTTTCAAGTAAGAAATAATAAAGATTTAAGTTTTCAAGTATGATCAAAGTAAGAACAAGTTTTCTAGAATGAAGGCAAGCAAGTTGCCTTGTGTCGTACCGACCTGCCATAATGGTGGATTTATGTTTAAACCATGACTGTGTGCCACGGTATGTACACTCATGTTCATGTTATGTAAGGGGCCCAAAGCTAAGTTAAAACAAGAAAATATAAATGATTCATGTTAAATTTACATAAGAAAGCATAATTGATTCATAAGAAAGCATAATTGGTTCATACATTATCAATTCACACATTCTTTTACCTAAAATGATTTTACGGAATTGAAAGTTGCACTTACTCAGTATAAGCTCATAACTTACGTTCATACTGTAGGTAAGCAACCTACTACCGGACATACTTGATGCAAGACTGGATGGCACAGCAGACTGTGAAATTTGGGTTGGACACCGTCACGTGTTTTGTAAAATATGTTTATGTTTGTGTTATGATATGGTTTATCAAATGTGTTAAAATGGTTTTACAATTCTGTACTTGATTGAGTACATATAACTGTTAAATAAGTATGAGAATAAGTTAAGTTTTAAATTTGAGTTTAAAAGAAAAAAAAAAGATTTCTATATTTTTACGAAATATAAGAGTATGTTTAAGTAAGTTAAGTAAGCATCATAACGGCCCTACGTGGTCGGGTCGTTACACTTTCAAGTTTACTTGGTCCTAAAAAAGACTTAAAGAAAATACACACTATTAGATACTTTTATAAAATACAAGTTTTAAACAAAACAAAACCATAACATAGTATAAATTGACTATGGGATCCAATGGTTGTGAAAAATCTCGATTGTCATCTTCTTTTGATAAAATTCAATCATATCATCATTTATCAAGTTCAATTCAATGCCTTTTATATCAAACTCAATATATTTGATGGCGTACATAGCAAAATACCCCCTGTTTTAAGTAGCAATTAAAAAAAGTTTATTAGTTTTTACAATTTGAGATGATAAATAAAAAGTTAGACATTCAAAATATACTTACGAAATATTTTGAGGATGATCATGTGGGTGCCTGTATGGCCAAGGAGTATTAAGATGAGTGATCATATCATTGAAAAATCGAAGCATCAAGGGAATCATTGTTTGGAGTGGTTTCATAAATGTATCCATTTGTATCTCATTGTAACATCCAATGTTGCAGTCAAAAACAACCAACTCTAGTTTGACCAAATTCACCTTCACTGTAACCCAATGTTTCCCTCCAAAGAGGTGATTGTTCTACAAATTCTCTTTCTCTTCCACATTAAACGGGAAGTATAGTGCCTTCGTGCCCTTCCAAGATTTTCCCATTTTAGGGACCTCGCCACTAATATATTTCTGTAAGTAGTGATTTTGGCATCACTGTCATATGAGTTACTCACCAACAATTGATCAAAAACCTCATCCAAAACAACGGTGTTCTGATTGATAATATTGGAGTACTAATGTTGTCTTCTTCTTAATCCATAAGTGGCTTATTCCATGTGCTACAATTATTTGAAAGGTTGATCAAAACACTTTTGGAAGAAAAGAATGTAAAAGAGCTTAAATATAACAAACAAATAAAAAATGGCTTACCTCAGTGAAAAGCCAAATGTTCGAAGTCAATATTTGACAAAAAAATTCCCAATTGTGTGTACAACCAAGACCAGAAATGATCTTGTTGTTTTGTTTCCAATATTGATCGAATGAGTCCTTCATCTCTTCTTCAAAGCGTAATGGATTGAAATGTTGTATCGAGCCTCTAACATACCTCATTTTTTTTATACCAAGTGTGGTATAAGGAGTCCTCATATATTTTGATTTCATCAACCGTCTTTGGGGTCGTCTCTCCAGTTACTCAACCTCAGAAACATCCTCCTTATTTGGACAATCATTTGAAGAAATTGGAGAATGATAGTATAAAACATTCATTTCAGTATCATTTAAATTATCACCTCCATTTTTACAATTCTCAATAACACCACCTCTACTATCCTGAAAACCAATATCTCTATCATTCTCAACACCAATACCTATATCATTCTCAACGCCAACTCCTTCATAATTCTCCACACCAAAATCAATGCTATCCCTAACGTCTTTCACTTGAACATTCAATTCAGTATTATCGATATTAACATCTCCATCTCTAACATTCTCAAAGCCCCCATCATTCTCAATACTGACATCTTCATTGCCACTGGTCATAATATTAACATCTATACCATTCTCAAAATCAACACCCTCACTGACAGCCCTATCTCCACCTCTACTTCCACCTCCTGCCCAAGTTGATTGTTGTGGAACTAACTTTTCCATGATGTTCATCATTTTATCAAGGCGCTTAGTCATTATCTTCTCTAATTGAGAATATTGGGATTTCACCTCCCTGTTCATTTTTTCTATTTTCTCCTCCAAAGCTTTAAGCTTACGTAGCACCCTAGGGTCATCGACAAGATGGCTAGCCTGTGGCAGCATGGACTCGTCAGCGAGAGGACTATGACAAGGCATAGATCTAGATTGGCCCATTGGAGAGCTAGCCTATTGAGGTCTAGACTCCTCACATCGAACATTCTCATGCCGAATATTTTCTACTTCGGTCGGATCTTCCCGATGTACTTCCTCAGTGGAAACATGCAAACAAAGGAAATTTTGATGACCTTCCAGATCGGCATACCATACGTTCTCCCAAAAGATGCTGCTAAGTTCGTTTTCTAGTATAATCGTCCATTGATCAATAATGACATCGGATTCATCGTCATCAGGAACAAAGCTTCGCATGTATGCAGTTTCCTACTCCCTTGATGTTGGGATAAGAATACTTCTTATATCCTGATAGTTAAGCACTTTGAATTAGTAACTTATGAATCAACAACTAATTTAATATTCAGAAAACAAAATTAACTTCTTTGAAACACCAACCTTGGTATCCCCGACCCTTTGTAGAACGTCTTCCAATGGTGGAGCCTTTTTCTTTTTAAAATTCATTTTCCATTGACAAATTCTCGGCACTAGTTCTATGACATTCTTCTGAACCTTTGCAAACTTTGGAGTTAGGGCTAGGATGCATTCGAATGGAAGAAGCTAAACAATTGAAAAATCAAGGTATTATGTTAGAAACGGTCTAAAATAAATTACATGTCAAGATTTTATGTTCAAACAAAATATACTTACCATCAACGGTAATATAAACCCAAGACATGCCCACCTTGTCTTTTCTTCTCATATGCATTTGCTAACTTTTCGGCAAGGTTCAACTTTTGGACATGAATGATCAAATAATGGTATGAACGTCTTCCCCACGGGAAGGTGCGACATCGATCTAGATCATCAACAATTTGGACAAGTCCATCCGCAATCTGTGTGTCGTCCTTTTCTTGAGTGATCAAGAATGAACATAAGAAGTATAACATAGCCATCTTCAACTTATCTTCTTTTCTCTTTCACTAGTGTTGCCACCTCGCCTCTTGCTACTGCCCTGATCTTCTTCAGGAGGGGTGCTCATCTTTTCCAAGGCTTATCTAATTCTTCTTAGTGTGATTTTTTTCTCTTTGGGGAAGTTTCTGTTTTTGAATTTCTGGCTACCTATATCTTTATAATCCGCAGGGTAAGTAGAGCAATTGAGGCCACTTATTAGAGCATGCTCCATACGAGAATACCTTATGGGAATTCCGTTCACAACGAACCACATTTCAAAGTTCTTTTTTATTTCAACCGCACGACATTGTAGCATCCACAATAGTGCTAAACAAATGTCAAGGTGTTCTGGAATAGAAAATAGGTGGGCAAACTGGGAGCTCATAACCACTCCATACCATGTGGTTAGTCTTTTAACGCCTTTGTCACAACTTCATCTGATCTGATTTCAATTGAAAAGTAGGTGGTGGGGCGTTCATAACCTACAAATGAATTAGATTGCTTATTTGTTAAATTAACAAATTAGACAAAACATTTCTTTTTGTTAACTTTAACTACATAAATCTAATAAATAGAAGAAGATAAAAAAACACTAACCGATGTTATCAAGGCTCGTGATTACGGTCGCATGTTGTCATTTGGTCGTGGCGGAGTCCTGCTTACTGTTTCGGAATCATTTTCTGACTCTATCTCTACTGGATCTAAATATCTCCGCCGTTGGGCAGGGCAAGGAGAGGATGCCAGTGAACTGTGGCCCCGTGACATAGCTAGAAATGATCCCAAATTCAGAAAAGATAAAGAACTCGTAGGTTTCTCTGATTTTGCACCTTGAAGATAAATTAATCAACCTCATCGACAAAGAAAGTCTGAGAATTATTTCAAACTAAATAGATATAAATGCATATCTTAGTACATATCTTATAAACATTTGTACCGATACTGCAGATATAGTTATTGTACACTAATAGTTTGTTTGATTCTCAGGTGTGAAGCTAAAGTTTTCATCTCACTTTTTGTCTTTCTGAAAAGTCAATAAAAATTATAACTAGTTTTTAAAAAGTTAACTTCAACCTAAAAATTACATCTCAAACCCGTGTTCCAAATTCATGCTAATTTCATGTAAATATAAATGACGAGCTTCTTTTTTTATTTTTTATTTTTTATTTTTTTTGGGTTAGCTTTTGTGTTTGATACCAACTTATACATATGAACCATAAATATTAGTTGGTACATATTACAACATTTTTGCCAATCTTAGACCAAGCTAACATATATGATATATATATAGTATACGAATAAAAAGTTTGTGCTCGAAATTGGTCCATTTTTTTATTTGGAAAGAATTCTAATCAGTTAGTATTTTTGGGGTGAAAGCTACAGCTCAAGATCCTTGGAAATCAACTCTCATCAATGTTGCTAGATTAGGACTATGTACATGTACTCTGTGGCCCACGGTATATGTATATATTACATATATATATATATATTAAATTGATACATTTTTTTGTCGAAAGTTATGGTAATTAATATATATATTGATCAAATCAATTTGATACAAATGCATATAAGAATGAGATGGAACAAAAACATACATAATTATGCTGCAAAATTACTTGGGGTTAATCGGAGAAGAAATTTTGGAAATCGTAAACCGAACTTCTCTATATATTGACGATAGAGAAGGAGAACGGCATTGGTTCTAACATGTCGGCGGCAAGCAGTTAGGCCAGTGGTAGGGGGAGAGAGAGAGAGAGTGCGAAGAATGATTTATTTGGTTTTGCAAAGTGCAAACAACAATGTTTTCTTACACTTGAAAAACGTCAACACTGGAAACGATAACGACAATTTAAGTATGAAGTTCTCAAAACGACAATTTGCATAAAAACAACAATATTATTTTAACAATGGCGTTGCGAGAAACGACGACATATTTGAAACATACACATTATTCTAACATGGAACACTCAAAATATATATATAATAATTTTAAGCTGCTTTTTTTAAATTAAAAAAAAAAACAAAAACATAACAAAAGTTCTCTTCTACCCAGCCAAAGAGGTTTTACAAGAGAGTAGAGGAACTTACGGGGAGTGATCGAGTCGCCTGAGATAGTGTGGCTATTGTCACCGTCGTGCTCAGTTAGGTTGGTAAGATGACGGTTGGAAGCACGATCGGACGGGGAGAGGTCTTCACGAGTGACAGAGTGATTGAGGTTTTTTTTTTTGCTGGTAGATATTTGGGTACGGGGCGAGCTCAATAGGGTTGGGGTGGTTGGGGTTAGGGACGAGGAGAGCAGAGGGAGTGCTTGAGTTTTGTTTTTTTTTTTTTGGGGGGGGGGGGGGGGGGGCGGGGGGGAGATCAATGGGGTTGGGGTTAGGGGTTGGACGAGGAGAACTCTGCTTGAGTTTTTTTTTTTTTTTTGGCTTGGTAAGTATTTTGGGGGGGGGGGGGGGAGATCAATGGGGTTGGGGTGGTTAGGGTTAGGGATGGGAAGAGCAAAGGGAGTGCTTGAGTTTTGTTTTGTTTTGTTTTTTTTTTTTGCGCTGGTAGATATTTTAAGGGGGGGGAGATCAATGGTGTTGGGGTGGTTGGGGTTAGGGACGGGGAGAGCAGAGGGAGTTCTTGAGTTTTGTTTTGTTTTGTTTTGTTTTTTTTTTTTGGGCTGGTAGATATTTGGGGAGGGGGGGAGGAGGAGATCAACGGGATTGGGATCGTTGGGGTTAAGGACAGGGAGAGCAGAGGGGAGATCAATGGGGTTGGGGTAGTTGGGATTAGGGACGGGGATAGCAGAGGGAGTGCTTGAGTTTTGTTTTTTTTTTTTTTTTTTTTAGGCTGGTAGATATTTTGGGGGGAGGGGGGGGGGGGGAAGGGAAGATCAATGAGGTTGGGATGGTTGGGGTTAGGGTCCGGAAGGGGAGAGATCTGCTTGAGTTTTTTTTGGGTTGGTAGATATTTGGGATTGGGGGGGAGGGATATCAATGGGGTTAGGGTGTAGTTATTTTGGACGGGGGAATATCAAAGGGGTTGGGGTGGTTAGGGTTAGGGACCAGACGGGAAGAGCTTTGCATGAGTTTTTTTTTTTTTTTTTTGGGCTGGTACATATTTGGGGCGGGGGAGGGGAAGATCAATGGGGATGGGGTGGTTGGGGTTAGGGATGGGGAGAGCAGAGGGAGTGCTTGTGTTTTGTTTTGTTTATTTATTTATTTATTTATTTGGACTAGTATATATTTGGGTTGGGGGGGGGGGGAGATCAACGGGGTTGGGGTGGTAGGGGTTAGGGACCGGACTGGGAGAGCTCTACTTGAGTTTTTTTTTTTAGGCTGGTAGATATTTTGTGGGGGGGGGGGGGGGGATCAATGGGGTTGGGGTGGTTGGGGTTCGGGATGGGGAGAGCAAAGGGAGTGCTTGAGTTTTGATTTTTTTTTTTTGGGCTGGTAGATATTTGGGGGGCAGGGGGTGGGGAGATTAATGAGGTTGGGATGGTTGGGGGTTAGAGACTGGACGGGGAGAGATATTCTTGAGTTTTTGTTTTTGTTTTTTTTTTTTTTTTTGGGCTAGAAGATATTTGGGGGTGGGGGGGGGGGGGGGGGGTGGGGAGGGGATCAATGAGGTTAGGATGGTTGGAGTTAGGGACTGGACGGGAAGAGCTCTGCTTGAGTTTTTGTTTTTGTTTTTTTTTTTTTGGGCTGGTAGATATTTGGGTGGAGGGGGGGGGGGGAAGGGGGGAGATCAATGGCGTTGGGGCGTTAGGGACGGAGAGATCAGAGGAAGTGCTTGAGCTTTGTTTTTGTTTTTTGTATTTTTTTGGGCTGGTATGCGAGCCGTCGGGGGGGGGGGGGGTGATCAATGGGGTTGGGGTGGTTGGGGTTTGGGACGGGGAGAGCATAGGGAGTGGTTGAGTTTTGTTTTTGCTTTTGTTTTTTTTTTTTTTAGGCTGGTAGAGATTTCGTTGGGGGGGGGGGGATATCAATGATGCCAGGGTTGTTGGGGTTAGGGACGGGGAGACCAGAGGGAGTGCTTGAGTATTGCTTTGTTTTGTTTTTTTTTTTTTTCCCTTTGGGCTGGTAGATATTTAGGGGGGAGGGGGGATCAATAGGGTTCGGGTTGTTAGGTTAGTAACGGGGAGAGCAGTGGGAGTGCTGAAGTTTTTTTTTTTTTTTTTGGGCTGGTAGATATTTGTGGAGAAGGGGCGAGATCAATCGTGTTGGAGTGGTTGGGGTTAGGGACGAAGAGAGCCGAGAGAGTGCTTGAGTTTTGTATTTTTTTAAATTTTTTTTGGGCTGGTAGGTATTTTGGGGGGAGGGGGGGGAGTGGGGAGATCAACG
Organism: Ficus hirta; assembly: GCA_038430175.1. NCBI lineage: Eukaryota > Viridiplantae > Streptophyta > Magnoliopsida > Rosales > Moraceae > Ficus > Ficus hirta. The sequence goes on along the minus strand of CM076585.1, from coordinate 15,335,438 downwards.
GGGTTGGGGTGGTTGGGGTTAGGGACCGGACGGGGAGAGCTCTGCTTGAGTTTTTATTTTTGGGCTAGTAGATATTTGGGGGAAGGGGGAGATCAATGGGGTTGAGTTGGTTGGGGTTCGGGATGGGGAGAGTAGAGAGAGTGCTTGAGTTTTGTTTTGTTTTGTCTTTTTTTTTTTTTTGTGGGCTGGTAGATATTTAAGGGGGGGGGGTGGTTTGGGAGATCAAAGAGGTTGAGATAGTTAGGGTTAGGGACCGGACGGGGAGAGCTCTGTTTGAGTTTTTGTTTTTTTGTTTTTTGTTTTTGGCTAATAGATATTTGGCACGGGGGGGGGGGGGAACGGGGGAATCAATGGGGTTGTAGTAGTTGGGGTTAGGAACCGGACGGAGAGAGGTCTACTTGAGTTTTTTTTTTTTTTTGGCTGGTACATATTTGGGGGGGGGGGGGGAGGGGATCAATAGGGTTGGGGTTAGGGACGGGGAAAGCAGAGGGAGTGCTTGAGTTTTGTTTTTATTTTTTTTATTTTTGATATTGGGGGGGGGGGGGGGGGGATCAATATGGTTGGGGTTAGGGACCGGATGGGGAGAGCTCTGCTTGAGTTTTTTTTCTTTTCTTTTTTTTTTTTGGGCTGGTAGATATTTGGGGGGAAGAGGGGGGGGGGGGGGAGATCAATGGGGTTTGGGTGGTTGGGACTAGGGACCGGACGGGAAGAGCTCTTCTTGAGTTTTTTTTTTTTTTGGGCTTGTAGATATTTGGGTTAGGGGGGGCGGGGGGGGGGGGGGGGGATCAATGGGGTTGAGGGGCTAGGGATGGAGAGATCAGAAGAAGTGCTTGAGCTTTGTTTTTTGTCTTTTGTTTTTTTATTGAGCTGGTAGATATTTGGTGTGGGGGGGAAGGGGGGTGGGAAGATCAATGAGGTTGGGATGGTTGGGTTTAGGGATCGGACGGGGAGAGCTCTGCTTGAATTTTTTTTTTTTTTTTTTGGTTGGTAGATATTTGGGTAGGGGGGGATCAATGGGGTTAGGGACGGAGAGATCAGAGGAAGTGCTTGAACTTTGTTTTTGTTTTTTTTTTTTTTGGGCTGGTATATATTTAGGGGGGGTGGGGGGTAGATCAATTAGGTTGGGGTGGTTGGGGTTCGGGACGGGGAGTGCAGAGGGAGTGCTTGAGCTTTCTTTTGTTTTGTTTTTTTTTTTTTTGGGCCTGTAGATATTTGGAGGGGGGGTAGATCAATGGGGTTGGGGTGGTTGGGGTTAGGGACGAAGAGAGCAGAGGGAGTGCTTGAGTTCCGATTTTTGTTTTTTTGTTTTCTTTTTTTTGGCTAGTAGTTATTTGGTTGGGGGGGGGGGGAGATCAACGCGGTTGGGGTGGTTGGGGTTAGGGACGGGGAGAGCAGAGGGAGTGCTTGAGTTTTTTTTTTTTTTTTTTTTTTTGTTTGGGCTAGTAGATATTTTGGGGGGGGGGAAGGGGGGGGGGGGAGGGGGAATCAATGGGGTTGGGATGGTTGGGGTTAGGGATGGGGAAAGCAGAGGGAGTGCTTGAGTTTTGCTTTATGTTTTATGTTTTTATTTTTGGGCTGGTAGATATTCGGGTTGGGGGGCGGTGGGAAGATCAATGGGGTTGGGGTGGTAGGTGTTAGGGACCAGACGAGGAGAGCTATTCTTGAGGTTTTTTTTTTTTATCTGGTAGATTTATTTTGGGGGGGGGGGGGGGGGGTGTGGGAAGATCAATGGGGTTGGGGTGGTTGGGGTTAGGGTCGTGATTTCGTATTTACTTAACTTAAATACCAACTTTGCAACGACCTGATTTCGTGGGGCCGTTATCTTACCGTGCTTACTTTCCAAACCTTGTGACGACCCACCTTATGTGGCCGCTACTTCACTACTTCATACTTAACATACTTAAACATACTCTCGTATTTCGTAAAAATACGAAATATTTTTTTTCTTTTTAAACTCAATTTAAAACTCAAAACTCAAAACTTAATTTATACTCATACTTATTTATATGTACTCACTCGAGTACCGAGCTTTAAAACCACATTTTAACAAATTATACTAGTTATCATATACTAGTACCATCGACTTATCATAACATAATACAAACACATTTTACATAACATATTTCCAAAACCCATGGCGGTGTCCAACCCAAATTTCACAGTCTACAGTACCATCTCTCCACAGTTTTACATCAAACATTGCCGGTAGATTGCTTACCTACAGCATGAACGTAAGTTATGAGCTTATGCTCAGTAAGTACAACTTTCTAATCCACAAAACATTTTTAGTAAAATAATACATGAACCGATTATGCTTTCTTATGAATCAATTATGCTTTACAATGTTAATTTGGTTTTGGGCCCCCTACATATCATGTGTGCACGTACCGTGGCGCATAGCCATAGAGTGGTTGTGGCGGTCAGTTCATTCCAACTCAAACCATAAACCAAACCGTTTAATATGGAGTGGTTGTGGTAGCCAATCCAGTCCAACTCAAACCATGGACCGAACCGTTTAAACCCGCCCTTGGGGCAAGTCGGTACGACACAATAAAATTTACTTGTCTTATCTTATTACAGGAAAACTTGTTCTTGGTTGATCATACTTGAAAACTTGAATCTTAACTGTTTCTTACTTGAAAACTTAATCTTATTCTTAACATGTGATTTGTTATTAGTGAATATGCTTTCATGATGTCACAATAATAAAACATAGAACATAAAACATATGTATATTATGTAAATCAATGCATGAATTTTTGAAAAATATACAATGTAAAAAAAACATTTTGCCCATACTGTAGGCGGAGTTGTACTTACAAATTGTCCTACGCTCTTGGACTATCGTTCCATCAAGGCACAACAACAGGTCATATTCCTGTTTCAAACAGGACATAAGATAAGAGTCGTTCTATCTTACTATAAACCATAACATAATAAATCGGTATCCAATCCAATTACCTTTGGTAATTATAGATACAAATCCTATCATAGTAAACCGATATCCTATCCGATTACCATTGATACCTTAACATAGTAAACCGGTATCCTGTCTGGTTACCATTGGTAATCATGGATACAGGCCTTAACACAACAATTGGTATCCCATCTGATTACCATTGGTCAAATACTTGTTATCATATTCTTATGTAACTTAGTGTATTTTCCTTTCTTAAAAATATGTTGTTTACTTGAAAATATCATAACTTTACAAATTAAGTATTTCTTACCATAATACTTGAAATTACCTTTTAAAAATCATTTGTAAAATTTCAAATGAATTCAAAATCTTTTAAAACCATTTTTTGTAAAACCGTAGTTCCTTTTGAACAGAAATTGTAAAATTATAAAATCTGGAAAACTGCTTTTGAAAATAGCTTTTTAATTTACTGGAATGCATGTGTGCAAGAAATTTCCTGTACCATGCACAATTTTGAAAATCTCATTTTATTTTTAAATCGGTTTAAAATTTGGGAAAGCTTTCTTCACGGAAGTTATAGATTTCGTCGAAATCTACAACTTTTGGTGTAAGCTTAAATCTACCTTTAACTTATCCGTTTTTCTCTTTGAAAAATTCTGGCCGTGTACAGTACCTGGGACCAGCCAGTTTTGAAAACTCATAAAAACAGAAGCATTTGGTGCCTGTTTTTCAGAAACTGTCTATGCTACCCCCTAGAATTTTCTGTGTTCTAAAACTTTACAGTTTTAACTTTTTCCAAATTCGGTTTCTAAAGGGCTCAAAATCTAGTTTCCAGAAAACAATCTAGATTATTTCTTTGAAAACTAGCAGTGCATATTTTGTTGATTTTTGCTTAAAAATCAGTGCACCCTACCTCAAATGGGCAAAGCCATGAGCCTACATTAACATGCAATGCATCGGATTCATTCTTAATATTCAATCAGATACTTATTTTTTTACTTGAAAAACACAAAGTTGATAGCCTTACTAGTTTACCAAGTTGTGCTTTTAGGTTAATTTCTTAAACATCATACACTTAACATTCACAATCATCATTATCATCATCATTCATAAGATCTCTCTACTTAAGCATATGAAGGCATTTCCACAAACATATGGTGAGCACACATAACCTTCACACTCATCGTAGAGCATAAAATCAAATCCATGCTTAGATCTAGCAACCAAGTTAGCCTAAGCATAGATCTAGCATCAACTAACCATATAAAACCATAACAGAGAGAAAATAAGAAACATGAGCTTATGCTCTTACAACCCAAACTTGAAATACACATAAATCCTCAACTAAAAGCTTAATGAAATTCTTAGAGGATCAAGAGAAATACCTCTAAAGTTGGAATGGTTGCTCTAGACTTTGGGATGAGAAAATTTTTTGCTCCACCTTTCCACCATAGCAACCGGCCACCACCTCCCCCTCACTCTCTTTTTTTCTAAGGCTAGAGAGGAATAGTTGAGAAGGAACTAGAAGTTGGGAAGCCAACTAAATGGTTCAACTCAACACTACCCACCTCTATTTATAGGTGGAATTTCCATAATTTTTCATAATTATTTTTTTTCCTTAAATTCTCCTTGAATTGCATATTGGTCCTTAAAGACAAAATATTTACCTTCCAAGTCCCTCAAAGTGGCCGGCCATGCATGTATTGGAGCCAAAAAAAAAAAAAATCTTTTCAAACTTATCTCTAATTTGTTCCTTGTTCCCCAAGGCCACCAAGACAACCAGCCATGTGGCTTAGGTGGAGGAATAAATCAAAAACAATAAATCAAAAATTGTGTATTTATCCACAATTACTTGGCCTCCAAGTAGGGTCATGTTTGACATTCCTCCTAATATGCAGTCTAATTTTTTGATAATCCAGATAGTGTCAATATTGTTATAACTATTAACAGTCCAGGAATACTGAACTGCAGTCCAGAATTTATCTGCACTTAACTAGACCGCGTATATGGTTTTTTTAGGACTTGAAGCTACTTAGTCCTATTGCTCCAAATGTTATTCCTGATTTTTCTGGAATGATCCCATTCCTTATTCTTACTTCTTCATCCACAATGATGGTCGGTCATAGTATGATTTCAATACTGCTTTTTATACTGCAGTACCGTCTTATTCAAGTCATAAATTATCCTGGTCATTCATTGGCCAAAACAAAATCATAATTCATGGTTCGACTTTTTTCATCATAAAGCCTTACTCTTGACTTAGTAAATTATCATTGAGTCTCATAATACTTATAAGAACTCAAACATACTCTGATAATCAAATCAGATCATGAGCTTCATATTGACATACATGGTTTAGACTTAGATTTTCCTTTATATTTAAGGAAATCATAAGTTCATTAAAATTTTGGATTGTTACAGGGAGTGCTTGAGTTTTGTTTTGTTTTGTTTTGTTTTTTTTTTTGGGCTAGTAGATATTTGAGGGAGGGGGGGATCAATGGGGTTGGGGTGGTTGGGATTAGGGACGGAGAGAGTAGAGGGAATGCTTGAGTTTTGTTTTGTTTTGTTTTTTTTTTTTTTTGGTCTGGTAGATATTTAGGGGGGGGGGGGGGGGGAGGGAGATCAATAAGGTTGGCAAGGTTGGGGTTAGGGACCGGACGGGGAGAGCTCTGCTTGAATTTTTTTTTTTTTTTTGGGCTGGTAGATATTTTTTTAAGGGAGGGGGGGGGGGAGATCAATGGGGTTGGGGTGGTTGGGGTTAGGCATGGGGAGAGTAGAGGGAGTGCTTGAGTTTTGTTTTGTTTTTTTATTTTGGCTGGTAGATATTTGGAGGGGGTGGGGGGGGGGGGGGAAGATCAATGGGGTTGGGGTGATTGGGGTTAGGGACAGATAAAGCAGAGGGAGTGCTTGAGTTTTGTTTTTTGTTTTTTGTTTTTTGTTTTTTTGGGGCTGGTAGTTATTTAGGGCGGGGAGGGGGGGGGGGGGGTGGGTGGGGAAAATCAATGGGGTTAGGGTGGTTGGGGTTAGGGACAGGTAGAGCAAATGGAGTTCTTGAGTTTTGTTTTTGTTTTTGTTTTTTTTTTTTTGTGGGCTGGTAGATATTTGGGTGGGGGGGGGGGTGATCAATGAGGTTGGGATGGTTAGGTTTAGGGATCGGACGGGGAGAGCTCTGCTTGAATTTTTTATTTTTTATTTTTTATTTATTTTTTGGGCTGGTAGATATTTTGGAGGGGAGGGGGTGGGGAGATCAATAAGGTTGGGATGGTTGGGTTTAGGGATCGGACGGGGAGAGCTCTGCTTGAGTTTTTTTTTTTTTTTTTTTTGCTGGTAGATATTTTGGGGGGCGGGAGGGGGGAGATCACTAAGCTTGTGGTGGTTGGGGAGAGTAGAGGGAGTGCTTGAGTGTTCTTTTGTTTTTTATTTTTATTTTTTTTGGGCTGGTAGATATTTGGAGAGGGGGAGGGGGGGGGGGGGGGGGGGAGGGGAGATCAATGGGGTTGGGGTGGTTGGGGTTAGCGACGAAGAGAGCAAAAGGGAGTGCTTGAGTTCTGTTTTTTGTTTTTTTTGTTTTTTTATTTTTTTTGGCTGGTAGTTATTTGGTGGGGGGAGGGGAGGGGGGGGGGGGGGCAGGGGAGATCAACCGGGTTAGGGACGGGAAGAGCAGAGGGAGTGCTTGAGTTTTTTCTTTGTTTTTTGTTTTTTTTTTTTTGGGGCTGGTAGATATTTGGGTTGGGTGGGGGGGGAGAAGAGGGAGTGCTTGAGTTTTGTTTTTTTGTTTTTTGTTTTTTTTGGGCTGGTAGATATTTGGGCGCGGGGGGGAGGGGGGAGGGGAGATCAATGGGGTTGGTGTGGTTGGGGTTAGGGACGAGGAGAGTAGAGGGAGAGTGCTTGAGTTTTTTTTTTTTTTTTTGGGCTGGTAGATATTTTGGGGGGAAGGGGGGAGGGGGGGTGGGGGAAATCAATGGGTAGAGGTGGTTGGGGTTAGGGACGGAGAGAGTAGAGGGAGTGCTTGAGTTATGTTTTGTTTTGTTTTTTGTTTTTTTTTTGGGCTGGTAGATATTTAGGAGGGGGGTGATCAATGAGGTTGGCATGGTTAGGGTTAGGGACCGGACGGGGAGAGCTCTGTTTGAGTTTTGGTAATATGATTGTTATATAATTTTTGTTAATCAACGTGATGAAATAACAAAGTAATATGATAAGTTATAGTATCAATTTGCTAGAATGATATGAAATATAATAAGTAATCCGATGAAATACAAAAATGAATTGGGGGAGCTTAAAAAATCCGATAGAATATAAACCAATATTTCGGTATCGTATCAAAAAGTATTCTATCAAAATACTATCAAAATACTCTCTGACGACCGGAGTTCAATTATGGCGATCGAAAACCATGTTAAATATCAAACATATTCTAGTAGACTGTCAAAGCGTATTCTGGATAGATTACCAAAAATTATACCACTAGAATACTCTTCGGTGAATGGAGACTGGCGCTGGCTATTGGAGACTATGTTAAATACCAAACGTATTCTAGTAGACTACTAAAAAGTATTCTATCAGAATACTGTTCTACAACCAGCACTGACAAACGAAGACTGTCAGTGATTTGTGTTAACATCAATCATTAGAAGGTATTCTGATATAATACGGATGGTATTTGAAAACCAAATTAACCGGTCACAAATACTAAAAAGCCCAATAATCAACTGATAGCTTAGAAGATGTGGCGCACAGATACAAGATATGAAACAAGTTGGGCCAATTTTTTTCTCTCATGAGAATCTAAAACAAGTTTAGCTCATGTTACTTTCTCAAAAAAGATAAGAAATAAAGAACGAGTTTGAGAGGGGCTAAGAGAGGTCTGGTATATGATTCCATGTGTCAAAACCTTCATGGAAACGTTCAGCCAAAAAAAAATAAAAATAAAAATAAATAAACCTTCATCGAAACTTGGAAATATTGTTTCAATACTCAAAAATCTGAAAATATTTTAGCCTACTCCTAAGTTTAGGCATATCGATGAGGTTTTGTTACTCTTTTGTATTAAACGCATATAAAAATCATCTCAATCAAATATTAAACAAAAAAAAAAATTATGACATTTTAAAGTGTATACATGTAAGTGAGAGAAAAACTATCAGTTCCCAAATATATACTGTGTACAAATATTCAAATAACCCAAATTCAAAGTTTTTATTTTTAATCATTTTTGCCTAAATGACCCTTTCTAATTCCAAAATTTTGATGCTAAATGTGTTTTTGAATGGCCCAAATTATGCATAAATTAGAAAATTGCTTGGTATCCTACTATGCCAAAAAGTTCTTTTTGGATTTGCAAGGATAATGGTATCTTCCCAATATCAAATTGGATGATACATTTCTTTCCAAAGGCGACCACTTTTATTTTGTCCTTTCCTTTGTTATGATGTTTTACCACTTTGCATCTGTAGGTCCTCAAAAAGAGACAAAAAACCAAATACCTTTACGTCAACAAAATTAAAGACCGTGGAAAATGAAAAATTGGCTTTTGAAACAGGACATCATCTTCATCATCAACATAGTCAAGTTCTTGAAAAAGACCAAAATTTATTTCTCATACTCTAGGTCTCTTATATATTAATGGTTTTGGGAATTTTGCTTTCCTTAGGATTTCAAATTGGGAAAAACTAGAATGAGACCTCATATTTTCTCATATTTTATCCTATCAATGGGGTAAAGATTTTTAATCCTTGAATCAAATTTAAACGGTTTAGATGATATGTGCACATGAAAATTATTATGTATCCGACTCCACCCGATCACAAATACAATTACACACAAAAAGAAAGGAGGAAAAAAAAAAAAAAATCAGCCCCAACTTTTCGTCGAGCTCACCGGCCCGGCAATGGAAGCAAGAAATTGTCGGAGATGGCGGAGCGGGTCGCCGATGTTTGGGCGGAGAAGAACCCATTGGCACCACCGTGAGATTCGAGGCCAGAGGAAGGGAAGGTCGCCGGAGAAGAACCCATTGGTGGTGTCGTTGGTCGCGAGTAGGCGTAGATCCGACAGCCAGAGGAAGAGAAGGTCGCCGGAGAAGAATCCATAGGCGGTGTCGTTGGTCGCGCGTAGGCGTAGATCCGACAGCCAGAGGAAGAGAAGGTCGCCGGAGAAGAATCCATTGGTGGTGTCGTTGGTCGCGAGCAGGCGTAGATCCGACGCGAGCATGCGTAGAGGCGTAGATCCGACAGCGAGAGGAAGAGAAGGTCGCCGGAGAAGAATGGTGATTTAGGGCCATTCATCTTTAATCGAAGGGTCAAAAATTTTTACCCTATGGTTGGGAAAAAGTAAGCTTCCCCCACCCATAGAAGTCCCATTTTCCTAAAAAAAAAAAAAAAAAAAAAAAAGGTTCCCTTTCAAATTTGGTTAATTGGAGAACCATTTTGTCTTTCCTAATGCCAATGGTTATGGATCTTAAAACTTGCAAAAAGGACAGCAATCAATGGAGACAATTTTCATACAATAGTGCTTTTCGTCTATCTCCTTCAAAATTTATTTCTAATCTCTTCCGAGAATGACATACTACCATATGAGATTATGTCCATACAAGATTCATCTTTGATGGTGGTTGTTATCAGTGACGTGGCGGAGCGAAGAATTTTTCTTTTTTCATAAGACACCATGAAATATTAGATAAACTCTTTTTTTTATTAAATTACAATAGCATTTTAATTTTTCTTATAGAATATGGGGGCAACTATAATTTGAGCAAAAAAAATCTTAAAGAGTAAAATTCAAAATTTTTAAGTCAGAACCCCAATCAATAGTAACATGTAGCTTAGCTTTTAGCAAATGACTAACAAAGTGTTTGGTGTGTAAGTTTGAGTTAAGATTTTTAAATTTAAATAGTAAATTATGTTGACTTTTTAAAAAAGATAAAAAACTTTTTGAGAAAAAGATAAAAACTTTTGACGAAAAAGACAAAAAAAAATTTAAAAATGTTAGTTTGGGCTTATCGACCAAACTAACCCTAAATAAGTTTGATCAAATGAAAGCTTGCAAAGCAGAGTTAGTAGAGAAGAAAAACTAACTAATTAATGTTGAAGAAAAACCTTCCGGGGCTAACTCAGAGTTGGGAGAGGAGAGGAGTTTGAATAGGAACTCCCAAATTCGGAATTTGAAAGTGTTTCCATTTGTTTTTAATAAATACAAGCCATAGTCCCTATACTGTAAATAAAATAAAATAAAACAAAAAAGTTAAAGGATATATATATATATATATATATATATATAAATAAAGGGTCTCCAATCCCTTACAAAAAGTAAAAGCAATAAAAAAGAAAAGTACTAGTAATAAATATTTGGTTTATTCTCACTTGTGTCTTATAAATTTTAGGATCACTCTCAATTTATCTTTTAAACTTTAAAAACTCATATTTTTACTTTTTAAATTTTAAAAAGCTGGTTAAGTGCAGCCCATGGTCTTTTGTCATTTGTTTTTTTGACAAAAATTCTAACCAAAAGTGAGACTAATTCTCTATTTTTTTTTCCTATTTGTTTTAGAGGAAATATTTTTATTAAAGAGGTTAAATGGGATAAATTCAAAATTTGAGAAGTAAAATGAGCATTCTAAATTTTAAAAGATAAAATAGGATCCTTAAAATTGATAGAACGCGAGTGAGAATACTCCTTACTGTTGAAATCTAAAAAAAAAAAAAAATTGGTTGAAATCTCTCGGACCAAGTTCAAGTTTGGAACATTAATTGTTACTTCTATGTCTATATCTACTCTTTTTTTTTTTTCTCCCCTAACGTATAAAATGCATATACTTAGTACACTTGTGAATCAATAAAGTCATATAGTAATATTGTACATAAGAGTAGACACATGTATGAATATGGGTATATAGTTATTTAACAGTGAAAGCTATGTTTGGCCAGCAAAGTCTAAGGTGTTAGACTCCAATCAAACAAGAATTTATAAAATATATGCAATCTTGTGGAGTTGATCATGTAGTTGGTGATCCAAGAAGGAAGAAGAATCAATAATAATTTGCAAGATTTAAAAAGGGTCTTAGTAGTTAGGTTGGAGTAAGCTAAACTCCACCAGACAATAGCTGTTGTTTATCTAAAATCAAGTGCATTAGGTTTTGGTGGTTTTCTTTTTTTGGGTGAAGACTTTATACCTGTTCCAGTTGATTTTGCACCAGTTGATTTTGCATTGAAATGATCAAGATAAAGGCTATATCTGTCATATATGATTCAGATATCTTTAAATATTGTACCATATGTATATATAATAAAATCAGTTGACCATGATTAGAGGGAGAGGGTGAGATGAGATCCTCCGTATATATAGGCATTTTCTAATGGCTGTATTATTTTAAGAGAATTCTACAATAAGACGTAAAAAAATAATAATAAAAAAAATTATCTATAATATGTATTTATTAATCATTAGATTTTTTATCAAAGTTTTTATCAGGTTGTTAATTATTAGATTTGTAGAACTCTTCTCTTTTTAAAAAGAAAAATTGTCACAAAGGTGTCACCATAGCAATTAAGTTATCATCTCAGTTTTTGTATTTTTCTGAAAAAGTTTTTTGTCTTTTCTGAAAAGTCAACAAAAATTACTATTGAAACTTAAAATTTCCAACTCAAACTCATTCACCAAACGGACCCTTAATCAGACATGATTTATGGAATTTATATTTCAAAGAAAAAATTATCACAGAGGTCCCGGCTTGTAAATAAATAGGAGGAACCCTTTTGAAAGATCGCCATAGCAATTAACTTGTCCATTTCAGTGATGTTGTTGCTTTCGAACTTATTAATTTTGAGTTTCTTTTTTTTTTTTCCCTATTTTTATAACATGGCAATTTTTGTGTTTTAATCTTAATTAAAAATGTAAAACTTCTAATTAGAGGAAATAATTGAACTTGTAATCGTGTTGTACATATTGCAAACTTTAAGCAAACTTTATATTGACATATTGCACTACCAAGCTAGCTTTAAGCTGTTTGTTTACTCAAATGTTGTATTTGAAAAGTGAAAAAGAACAGCCCCGATTTCTTAAGTAGGATTAAAGAATATATATTTATATATGTATATACACTGGATCTTTTATGTGTGTCACCCTCATAAAATAACAGTTGTAATTTTTTTTTGTACCTTATTATAACAACTAGTTAATTTTAATGTAATATTTTTCAGATATACTGATAATATACGCTAATAGTTTTAAATAGTTCACGCTATATAAAAAATTATGTATACATTAGCTAGTAATTAAAAGATACAAAATAGAATGTATATAATTGTTGTCCCACCTAAAACTAGAAAATTAATTTCCTTGATAAGGAAGAATTTATCTCTCATTTACTACCTACGGAATTAAATTCATTCTCTTAAAAAATAAAAAGTAACTAACTCTATACCAAATATACTATTATTCTTATTTAATTATTTTTTCTTATTTAAAGATAATTTCATAACTACAATAATGATATTCTCAATCTTTATAATTTTTTTAAAAAATAAACAACATAATAAAAATTTAATTCTTTAAGTAAATAGATTTTTTAATAAATTAATAAATATTTTTATCAAGAATTTAATTCTATATAATTTAAATTTTTATAAAATTAATTTTCTATTTTTAAAATTGTAGATAAGTATACGCTTTGCCAAAAAAGAATTCTGCCTTTGTTAAGTAAACATCATAAAAATAAATAAAAAATAAAAAAGGGTACGGTTTGCCAAAAAAAGAATTCGCCTTTGAATTATTAGCCCTTTAATTGGGCATTAGATAAAATTCAATTCTACACCTCATCACAGGCTGTTTTTGTATTTTACGAAATGGAATTTTGAAGCCTCCAAGGGTAGTCATCCATCTCATTATTTGCAATATACCTTTTCTTTGGTCTTGATAGGCTATGATTGCAGTTGGTGGATTCCTTTTCTCTCTCTCTCTCTCTCTCTCTCTCTCGCATTATTTGTATAAATTATTTTTTTGCTATACATCAAATCTTCTATTGATCCTCGATTTTTGGTTACACGAAAAAAGAAAAAAGAAAAAAAAAAAAACCGCAATGGTTTAACCTAAGAGAGATATCAAATTAATTTAGGACCATTTAAATAAAACCTCTTATTTTCTATCACCCTTTGTTGGTTTCATCACCGCTTGTGGCAACACCACACTTTATTGAGTGGGAACACAAACCCTTGTTCAAATTTAAAACTATTATTTTTATCCCCAAAGTGCTTATAAAATTTCAATTGTGCCTTATTGTATTAAAAAAAAAAAAAAGTTATACCGTCATTAATGTATTAAAATACATAATTGTATCCTTCTTGAGTAGAAAATTATATCTATTTTTTTAGTGTTCCTATTGAATTTTTTTTTTTTATTCCACCATTGGTCGGCACCGTGGTAAGGATTCTATCACCAAAAGTTGGGGTGATTTTTGACATTTTTATTTATTTATTTTTTGTCTAAAAATGTTTTTTATTTTGCAAATGACACTAAACGAAAAATGATTTCAAAATCATATTCACGTGTATGCTATTTCATCAAAATTTTCACAGATTATTCATTAAGCAATCATTTGCATAACAAAATAAAAAATTGGAATATTGTAATGAGTAACACTAAAAATCAAAGTCAATATAAAATTGAATGAAAATAAATATTTCTTTTTTTTTCCCTGTCCTTTTTCCACCGATTTCAAGTTGTTTTTCGAGGGAACAAAAACAATCACAAGTTGTTTAAAATATAAAGAAAGGGCCACGGTTTTTCCTCACTTTTAAAGGTTATAGCAAATCTACCTATTAGATTTATTATAGTAGTCACAAAAGGTATAACGCCTCTGTTTTTCAAATAAAAAAACTTGAAAAAGAGCAACTTTTTTTTTGTTTTTTCTCCAAATGCGAAGCAATTGGGGAACCTTTTATAACACTCAGACGGTCTCGAGGAATTTGTCTCAAACGTTTCAGAGTGGTAAAGCAAAATGTTCTTCAACTTTATGTTCAAGTATTTTTTTTTAATAAAAAATACATAAATAACTTTTTTCAAATGATATTTTCATTATCAGGCACGAATTTATGCAAGTGCCAGGAGCACCTGCCCCCATTAATTTCTTAAAATCTAAATTCTATTCCCATATTTCTTAAAATTTTGTAATTTGCCCATACGCAAAAGTTTTTTTTTTTTTTTTTCCAATATACCCCCACTCAAAAGTTTTTTTTCCCCTCAAATATGTCGTATAACACTCAACTTATTCTTATATTTTAATACCATAACCAACATTTGATTTTTTTTTTCCTCCTAATTTCTTTATCTACTTTTCTTTCTAATTTTTTTAAAAGGAAAAAGGATGGTCTCGAATAAAATAGAGTGAAATTTAATTTTTAATTAAAAAACAACAAATAAAATACAACAAATTATGAGCTAGAAACTTCTATTATGATAACATTTAAGATAAAGTTTAAGAATAAATTTCACAATATTTTGAAAATATAAAAACAAAATGTAATAGCTATAAAAACAAACATGAATAAAAAATTTAGAAAAAATTTTTTAAACTTTTTATCATCTAAAGTTATTAATTTTAAAAATTTCTCCTTATCTGTTCTCCCACTAATATAAATTTATGAATCCATCACTGTTTCTAATAGCAGTCTTTTGAAGATACCTTAACTATGGTGTTGTGGAGCCATAACAAAATCACAAAACGATTTATGCTTTCTTTGGTAGGAGGGATAGAAAATAAAAAGGAATGAGAAGTAATATAGAGGTGAGGAAAGGGTAAATATTTTCTTTTATATTATTGGTTAAAAGAGAAGAAAAAAGAGAAAGAATATAAAATGATTTATTTTATAGTTATACTTTTATGTAAAAAAGAAGATAGAAAAGAGATTAAAGTAAAAACAATTATTTTATCATTTTTTGTTGTAAAATTTTTGCCTTCTCTTTTCTTTCTAAAGGTCCCATAGACTTACAACTTAATTCCTTCAAATTTCTTCTCTACCAAACAACCTTAGGCCCATTGGGATTATAAGTTCAATTTCATAACCTAAACAGTAAATTTAATTTTTGTGAGAGAAAATATTGTAGAAATAATTTGAAAAATGAATTAGACTCGTCAAGTGATAACCAATTTTTTTGGTATACACAATCAAGAATACACATATTTTCAATGGGTAGATCGACCACAAAGAGCTTTGAGTGACATATAAATGCCAACAAGTTTTTTTTTAGTCAGCAATTGCCTGAAAGTTGTAACTTAGTTGATCCACTTATGGATACACTTAGTTCCTCCACCTAAAGACCATTGTGGTTGATCTGCCTCATAAAAAATGTATGTGTGTTCTTTGCTTGTGTATACTAAAAAAAAATGAAAAACGAATTTAAAACAAGATATTAAACATGAGTTAAGATTGTTTTTTTCTCTTTAAAATATTTCCTCCAATTTTATTTCTCTCTCTTTTCGAGTCTACCAAACATAGATTTATCAACCAAAAAGTTAAATAATTGACTTTTTCAACAAAAATTAAATAAATAAATTGAGAGCATAATTCTCGTGAAAATATTTTTGTATTTCTATTTTTTTCGTTAAAAAAAAAAAAAAAACTAACGTATGATGATATCACACCAATTGACACCTCCAAAAGAATGCTCTCCCCTAACCAACAAAACACATCAGCTCAATCATTACGTACGTGGGTTTTACAGTATCTTTCAAAACTTAGTTCACAATTTATTTTCTGAACCGAATATGTCTTTTTGAGATGGTAAAGTACTAAACTACACGCCCTTTTCTGCTCTTTAACGTTACACTTTTTACTTAACTTGTATGACAAATTATTTATTAAAAAAAAAAAAGATTACTCCTTTTCCATGAGAACTCAAATTAAAATCAAGATGGATTTTTATTTTTTATTTTTTGCTTGAAGATCAAGGTGGGATTTTTTTCTCCATTCAAAACTTAGTGAAACCACTTAATATTTATTCACTGCCATCTGTTCCATTTGGTGAAACCTTTGTACTTGGAAGCTTCCGTGAAGGGAAAGCAAACCAAAGCAAAGAAAAGAAAAGCTAAGGTCCACTTTCACAACCAACTGCAAAACAAAAAGAAAATAAATAAATAAAAATACTTAATCCGTTTGGTCTTGAACTATAAACATTCTATCACTTTAGTTTTTGAACATTTAATTTTAACAAATTAATTCTTGAACTTTTATTTGATGACAAATTTTTAGAATATAATGAAGACAATCAAAGTGTCAATTCGTGATATTATGAAATTTTTACAGAAAATCCTACATCAAGTGTAAATGTCATCCTTATTAATATTAAAAACCCTTAAAAACTGAACCATTTTTACATATGATGTAGTAATCTCTTTAACATTTTCAAGTAATACGAGATAGAAATGCGATTATCTCTGTTAAATTTAAAGCATATTTCATTAATTTCACTAACATAGATGCTAAAAAAAAGAGAAAAAAAAAAAAAGAAAACTTCAAAAACTAATGTGTCAAAATTAAAAGTTCAGAAATCAAAATAACAAATATTTATAATTCAGGGACTAAAAAGACTAATTATTCATAAAATAAAACCACCCTTTCTCACTACTGAGACAGGCGCCTAATAGTTTATTACCAAATCCGAAAACAACAAAGAAAGTTTTGAGGCTAGAATTGAATTCACGTTCAAGTGTCACCTGTTGGCTTTGGTGTGTCGTTTTGTTTATATATATATATGTGTGTGTGTGTGTGTGTGAGCCTCTAGTGTTTGCATTTATATGAGGGAGCTCACACTTGTCTTTGCCCATTATCAAATAGCCATTTACCTCTCTTAAACTTTCTCATTACACCGCCTCATTAGCCTCCAAAGACTACGCACTCTCTCTATTAACTTCCCCTTCTTTACTTCCATGGGTTCCTCACCCTTTTAAGAGAGAGAAAGAGAAAGAGAGAGAGAGAGAGAGAGAGAGAGAGAGGGGGGGGCTTACAGATCTCTTGAGCATTTTGGAGAGAGAATCTGGAAATGGGTTGTGGGATTTCAGAGTTTTTGGTAATGGGGTTGTGTTTTTGGGTGTGTTTGTACAGTTTCAGCCTGGTTTCTGCGAGTTCAGAGACAGTGGTTGGGACAGTTTCCATTGATGGGAAAAGTGCCGTTGGGAAGATTGATGATGATTTCGTGTGTGCTACTCTGGATTGGTGGCCTCCTGAGAAATGTGACTATGGCACTTGTAGCTGGGGAAGAGCTTCTCTTCTCAATCTGGTCTGTCTTCTTTTATATATATCTATATGTGTGTGTGTACATATGTTTTATATAGTCTGTTTTCTATTCATTGGATATCTGGTTTTGGTATTTCTCTTTATTTATTTGTTGTTGTCTGAGATTTGAATCTGCACTTTTTGGTTTTTTTAATGTGTTCTGTTTCCTCGGTCCTCTACATTGTCCCTCTTCTATTTAGGTAATACTAATGTTTGAAATAAGACATGTTTGAAACACACCTATCTGAGTAAATAACAAATTTTGAAATGAAACTTTTTTTTTTTTAATAAGTTTTGATGAAATTCTTTCATACAAAAAATTCACATGCTCATTCTGTTGCGCAGGATTTGAGCAACAATATATTGTTAAATGCCGTAAAGGGTGAGAAATCTCCTTACTCCAATTGCTTCATTCCTTCCTTTTACCTTATTTTTGCATCTTTTGCCTTAATAAATCATTTTTCATGTTCAAACTCTGTGTATGACTCTTATAACTTATGGGATCCTAATAGATTTATATATATATATATATAAGTGCAGCTTTTTCACCATTGAAGATTAGGTTAGGCGGTACCTTGCAAGACAAGGTCATTTATGATACTGAAGGCAATAAGCAACCTTGTACTCCATTTGTTAGGAACGCCTCAGAGTTGTTTGGTTTTACTCAAGGATGCTTGCCCATAAGTAGATGGGATGAATTGAACTCCTTTTTCAAGGCAACCGGGTAAGAATATCATATTTCCATTATGTCTCTCTCTTTGCTAGTCACAAAGAATATGCATACCAGCACGATACAGTATTAAACAAGCACGATACAATATTAAACCGTCAGATCTTCATCAAATTCTATTAATTTATCGTACCTTTCTTAATTTGATATTAAGAAAATGATCTAGCAGTAGGATATTTTTTTTTTTCGTACTCTACCAAAGAATTCTCTATAATCTTCGTATGGTAGATCTTAATATCATTTTCTGGTCTACTTCAGGGCAAAGATTATTTTCGGATTGAATGCCCTTGCCGGGCGAACGGTGCAACATGATCTTTCGTCAACCGGAGCTTGGGATTCTTCCAATGCCGAATCCTTTATACGTTATACAGTCAAAAAGAACTACCCAATTTATGGTTGGGAGCTAGGTAAGTGCTTTGCTTAGTGATTAGCTAAACGAATCTTGCAAGTCATATGGAAAGCAACTAGCAAAAGAAAATGAGCTTTCCGACCTACAATTCATGTGACACACACATATCATTATCATTTTCTTTACATTTTGTATAATTTTTTAAAAAGAAATTATTGACTTAAATAATTGCTTTTATGTTTACATATTCCTTACGTTAACTGATGAAGTCTGTTTTGTTGATTTCAGGAAATGAATTGTCCGGGAATGGAGTTGGAACAAGAATAGCAGCTGACCAATATGCCATTGACACCATTGCTCTGCAGAAAATAGTGCAGAACATCTACAATGGAGTTGAACCAAAGCCACTCATTGTAGCTCCTGGAGGATTCTTTGATGCAAATTGGTACAAAGAATTCCTTGACAAGACATCCAAATCTTTGGATGTCCTAACTCACCACATATATGATTTAGGACCAGGTAACCTGCAATGATCAAAAACATTCTCTCACACACACAAATCGCTTCTTCGGGTTAGTTTGGGGTTGCTAAGCTTTTGATATAATTTCTATTTTTATTTCTAATGAGAGGAGTAGAAGCTAAAAGTAAAAATTACAAATTCTAACTTCTCCAAATAACAATTAAGATGCATTGGTGTTTGTGCAAATGACTTTTGAAAACTATCACCAAACACAATTCTTACATCGTAATTTGTGTAAAGGACTTTTGCGGTCTCTAAAAGCAGTACTAAACTAGTCCTTTATACGGTTTCGGGGATAGAACTTCTAAACTTGAGTTTGACCTTGGAGTTTTCTTTCTTCACAAATAGGGGTTGATACACATCTTGTTGAGAAGATTCTCGATCCATCCTACCTTGACGGTGAGGCCAACACATTCAGAAGCCTCCATGACACCCTCAAGAGTTCGGCATCCTCGTCAGTTTCTTGGGTTGGGGAGGCTGGAGGGGCTTATAACAGTGGACGCAATCTCGTCTCTAATTCGTTTGTGTATAGTTTCTGGTACGGTTGAATTTCTCCCACGTATAGTCGATTTTCTGCTGATATATAGTCTTGTGAAGTAGAATGACGTGTTGGGAGTGAAAAACAGGTATTTGGATCAGCTTGGTATGTCAGCAGCTTTTGATACCAAAACTTACTGTAGACAATCATTGATTGGGGGAAACTATGGATTGCTTGACGCAACTAACTTCGTACCGAATCCAGACTACTACAGGTAATATATATATATATATATATATATTGACTTCTTAGCTACCACAAAATTCTGATTCAGATCAGAATAAGCATAAAAGTTTGACATTTTTCGCATTTTACTTGATATGTTGAAGCAATGCTTTAATCATCGATTTCTTTCTTCCTTGCAGTGCTCTTCTTTGGCACCGATTGATGGGAAGAAGCGTGCTGTCGACAAGCTTTTTTGGGACAAAAAAGATACGTGCCTATGCACATTGTGCAAAGCAATCTGTAAGTTAAAACCATGCTTTCATTTGTTGGTAAGGCGTTGGTCGTCATTTATTCTATTTCTGTAAGCTGATACATCTTCATCAAACAGAAAGGGATTATGGTTCTACTAATCAACCTCGACAATAGCACGACAGTTCTGGGAAAAGTTGCCTTCAATGGAACATGGAGTTCAGAACAAAAGCGCACACATCATAATCACCACCACCACTATCAGCATAGATCAGGGAAGTCCGATAAATCATCGGATAAGTTGCCTCGATCTTTACAGAGTGAGACAACAAGAGAAGAGTATCATCTAAGCGCAAAGGACGGTGATTTACACAGCCGAATTATGCTTCTCAATGGAAATATTTTAAGTGTAGATTCATCTGGGAACATACCTACCTTGCAGCCTGTAAATATAAATTCGTCGAAACCGATAGTGGTTCGCCCTTTCTCAATCGTATTTGTTCACTTGCCATATGTTGTCCTCCCTGCTTGCCAGTAGGTGGAACTGAGCTGGAACTGGTTCCATATATGGTTACTGATAATAAGAGATAGAATACAATTCAATTGTATTAGTCATTTTTTGCAAGAATGAATACGAAAAAGAAAATTCATAAGAAACGAAAATTCTCACCTTTACTTTCTTCATATCAGCCAAGGAAATCACTACCATACAATGGCGAAAAGCTGCAAAGTCACCACACATTATTGTAGTCTCCTGAAGGCGTGGGGAGATTTGGAGTTTGTAAAATGCACTCTTGACGGCTCTTCAACAACTGCATAGATAGTAAGTGGTATATACATGCCAATATTTTGTAGAATGCAAAACTTTAAAAACTGCTATACAGTAAGATATTTTAAAAATGATTAATACATCACTGTGGTGGTTTTTGCTTCGAAGTTAAGAAAACAAAAAAATATATATGTCGTACAGAAAATGGCTATTTGCGTCCTTTATATGTGAATATACAAAAGGAGATCTAGTGGAATAAGTTAATTTCAATGCTAATTTAGGATGGCTAGTACATCCAAAAAAATTTATCTACCAGTAAACTACACTAGAGAGACGCAACCCTGAGCCAAAAAACGATTAGTCTCTCTTGGAAAAGCTTTGAGGCTTACTGCTGGCAAAAGTCAACCAAACAACCGTACCAGTCAAGTAGAAGAGTATCGACGGTGCAAATAATGATATCTGCAAATTGTAAATGTGTAATTCATTACGAGGAAAAATACGATTATGTACTAAAAGAGGTCCATAGAGAGATGAGAAGTAAAATAATGGTAACTTACACTCCAAGAATGAGTTAAATCTAGAAGGTAGCCAGTGAGTGCGACACCTACTATTCCAGGTACTGCCCCAACCGTATTGGTGATACCCTGCATGAAAATTTAAATTTAAAAACAAATAACAAAATTCAAATCCGAATCATAGAAAGCAAAATATTTCATTTTCAATGCCAAAATTGGGGGGATGGGTGATTTAAATGGCAGATGGTCATAGAGATGCATGTGATGCAGAAGTCATATTATCTACTGACTTGAGATTACGCTTGAAGGCAGAATGAGACCAATCTATCTTGCTTGACGTCATGAAATACAGCAAACAAAATAAACAAGGTTTTAAAGTTAACATACCAAAAGTATACTTGCGTATTCCGGTGACATATCTTGATGAGTGCAGTAAAGTCCTGTGGAGATATCAGATTTTAGTACTCATCAACAGACAAGAAAGTAATATTATCCGTTATCTTCTTCAATCAAGGAAGAACTTTTTGAATTGTTCAGCACCTGACAACGCAAAGCTTGAGAGGGCTAAGCCACCAGAGAGAATCCCCACAACTTCCCAAGGAGGCAATCCCAGATCAACAGAGGAAAGAGCCATGCAAACTGCAGGTGACAAAAAGGCAATTGTTTGGCAAATCTTCCGCACCTGCATGAATGAAATTGGAAATATATAACAAAGCAACTTGATTTAACAGCTTGTGTAGTAGCATGTATGTGTTAGTAACTATTGTATATCTGTAATAAAGGGAAATTATTTCAGATTATTTATCAAAAAGAGATATTTCTCGTAACAAAGTAGTAGCTCAGAATTTCTCCTTACTGTAGTCGTTTCAACTCCATTTGCAATCAAGTTGTCAGCAATCTGTGCTGCAATGTTAGTCACAAAAACGGAAGCCAAGGGAGGAAGAATGGAAACCTGAAACAAGTAAACAATCGTTACAATTTAAAAAAAAAAATTTGGATAGTTTAATCCATGTGACATAATCTAAGACATTGTAAGAAATGGTTATCGAGATTTATAAAAGCTTGCATCAAGCCTTGGTTGTACAGTATATCTAGCACGGTAGCTGTTGAAAATCCGGATTTTATTCTCCTAGTTGTATATTAGCTGCATTTTATTTTTCTTTTTCAACTTTCCTCATTTAGTTGATTTAGGAAATCGGGTAGCATGTTACCCAAATTCACTTATTTGATTAAACTAGGAATTAACTTATAGTTGCTGAAATTAAGGGCAAAGATTCTTAGCCCTCTTGTATATATTCAGCCCCTTGTATCATTCGACATAGTAATCAGAAAAATTCATTATAATTTTTCACTCAAAACCCTCTATGGTATCAGAGCCTTTCCTCTGAAATCGTCTCTCTGCATCAGAACTACTTTGTTTCACTGTTTTTCCTCTCCTGTTCATCTTCTCTGACGAATATGGCATGGCAACCAATCGTGAAAACTCCACCTTCGAAGTCACCTCCAATCAAGAAATTCTAGTGGCAGGACAGCAGCAGTGGGATTCTTCCAATCAAGGAATCAATGGTGGGACGGATAGCAGCGGGGTTCTTCCAATCACGAGTCACAAGCTGAATGGACACAATTTCTTGCAGTGGTCTCAATCTGTTCTCATGTTCATTTGAGGAAAAGGCAAGAATGACCATCTCACAGGCCTCTCGGCAGCACTAGCAAAGGAAGATTCCCAGTACCAAACCTGGAGAGCCGAGGACAGCATGGTGATGTCGTGGTTGATCAATTCCATGGTCAATGAAATTGGCGAAAATTTTCTCCTACACAGCACTGCAAAAGAGATCTGGGATGCTGCAAAGGAGACGTACTCCAGTAACGAAAATACCTCCGAACTTTTTGGTGTGGAGACCATTCTCCATGGTCTCCGACAAGGTGAATCATGAGTCACCCAATACTTTAATATTCTCACCCGTTATTGGCAGCAATTAGACATGTTCGAAGAGCACATTTGGGAATGCCCAAATGATGGAATTCGATACAGGCAGATCGTCGAGAAACTAGTGGGACTTAATAAAGATCTTGATGAAGTTCGTGGGAGAATTTTGGGGGGGCACAAAGCCTCTGCCAAGCCTAAGAGAAGCCTTCTCGGAGGAAAGAAGGTAGGAAAGCCGAAAGAAAGTGATGTTGGGGACGCCAAACAACCTGCCTCTGGCTGAAGGATCAGCCCTTGCTGTGTGTGGATCTCAATCTTACAACACCGATAATAGACCGAAAAAAGGTAGGCCTTGGTTTGATCATTGTCGAAAACCAGGCCATACCAGAGAAACATGTTGGAAGATTCACGGGAAAGCCGTGGAAACACCGCATCTTCAACTGATGAAAACAGCACCAATGAACCTGTCCTCTTCAGCAAAGAGCAACTAGAACTCCTTCAAAAGATGATCAATCAATCCTCTAGTTCATTCACTGTTGCTACAGGATTCCTAGCTCAGAAAGGTAATTTCTGGAAAGCCTTGACTATTAACAGGGAAAGAAACAATATTTGGATTGTTGACTTTGGCGCCTCGGATCACATGACAAGTGATAAATCTATAATGACTGAGTTTATGCCTTGCAATGAAAACCACTCAGTTAACAGATGGATCCCTCTCAAAAGTTGCAGGCTATGGATCGGTTACAATTTCTAAGACTTTGTCTCTTCATTCAATCTTATTTGTACCGAACCGTAATTGTAATTTACTATCAATCAGTAAACTCACCCGAGATAAGAAGTGTGTTGCTAAATTCTTCCAAAATATTTGTGAATTTTAGGACTTGGATTCGGGGAAGATGATTGGCAGTGCTGAGGTGTGCTTGGGACTCTATCTCCTCAAAAGTGACCATCTCCCGGAAGAACAAGCTCACAAGGTAGTTTCCCAGAGTCAGTTTCATAAAAGTTGTTTTTCTATTTCTTCAAATAAGGATAGTGAGATTATGTTATGGCACCATCGACTAGGACATCCTAATTTCTCTTATCTTGAAAATTGCTTCCTTCGTTATTCAGAAATAAAAGTTCAAAGAATTTTTCAATGTGAAGTGTGTCAATTTTCAAAACATGTTCATAATTTTTATCCTAGTCATCCATACAAAATGACATATCCTTTTTCTGTGATTAATAGCGATGTTTGGGGACCATCTAATATAAAAAATATCACTGGAACACGCTGGCTTGTATCTTTTGTTGATGATCACACAAGACTCACCTGGATATTCCTCCTAAAAGAAAAATCTGAAGTTGAGGAAATTTTTTAAAAATTTCAATGCCATGATCCAAACACAATTCAAAACAAAAATCCAAGTTTTCAAAACAGATAATGCAAAAGAATACTTCAAATCTGTTTTGGGTGATTTCCTAAATAGCTAGGGCATAATCCATCAGAGTTCCTGTGTTGACACCCTTGAACAGAATGGGATAGCCGAGAGATAGAATAGGCATCTTCTTGAGGCTGCTAGGTCCTTAATGTTCACTTCACATGTTCCAAAACACTTTTGGGGAGAAGCTGTCCTTACTGTAGCCTATCTAATCAACAGAATGCCATCACGTGTTCTAAATTTACAAATTCCAAGCCAAGTCCTTCTCAAACCTTATCCAGAGAGTCGTATAATCTCCTCCATTCCCCTGAAATTGTTTGGGTGCTCAGCCTTTGTCCATGTCCATTCCCATAATAGAAGCAAACTTGATCCCAAAGCAATTAAATGCATTTTCCTTGGGTACTCAACGAGTCAAAAAGGGTATAAGTGTTACTCACCAATCACAAGGAGATTCTATAACTCAATGGATGTCACCTTCTTTGAGCAACAATCCTACTACCCCAAAACTGTCGTTCAGGGGGAGAGTATCTCAAAAGAACATCAGTTTTGGGATATAGGTGATACTCAGCCCTCTTATGACCATGCTCCTTATGTCTCCAATAAGTTTCCAAGTACTTCTAATTTTGTCATCGAGTCTCTCGAGTCTCTTGTCACCATCACCGAGTCTCTCGAGTCTCCTGTTGAAACTCTTCCTCAAACTCCTTCTCAAGAGCTCCTAAACATATCTCCATCACCCTCAAATCCTCCCAAACCTCCTGCTAAAAACAGTGAGCTCCGTGTTTATTCCAAGGGAAAATGGCATCGAAAGGAGACGGCACAACGAGCACTTCTTGAGCAACTCCAAGAGTCTGAACCAACTCCAAGTCCTGCTGAAATATTACAAGGTAACTCCCAACCTGACTCTTCTACTCATGAGTCACCTGATAATCGGCCCTTTGTCTTAAGAAAAGGAGTGAGATCTTGTACGAATCATCCTATTTATACCTTCTTGTCTTACAAAGGATTATCCCCAGAATATCGTGCTTTTATCTCCAATCTTGACAAGATACAGGTCCCCAACAACATTTATGAAGCCATGGAGATATCACAGTGGAAGGCAGCTATTATGGAATAAGTTTGGGCCTTAGAAAACAACAACACTTGGGAGATCGTTGAGCTGCCTCAAGGAAAACGACCAGTGGGCTACAAATGGATATTCACTATAAACATAAGTCTGATGGGAGTGTGGAAAGATTCAAAGCACGTCTAGTTGCAAAGGGATTCACACAATCTTATGGTATTAATTATTAGGAGACGTTTGCTCTGGTGGCAAAACTCAACACTGTTAGAGTTCTCCTATCCTTTGCAGCAAACTTAGACTGGCCATTATTCCAGCTCAATGTCAAGAATGCCTTCCTCAAAGGTGATCTTGAAGAAGAAGTGTACATGGAGATCCCACCTGGTCTTAGACCTGAAACAACAAATAATAAAGTCTACAAACTTAAAAAATCACTATACGGGTTAAAACAGTCTCCTCGAGCTTGGTTTGATCAGTTCTCTAAAGCCTTGAAGATATTTGGGTATATGCAGTGTCAGGTAGATCATACTCTTTTCATCAAACGATCAGTACAAGGTAAATCATCCATTCTTATTGTCTATGTCGACGACATTGTTCTTACAGGGGACTTCTCGAAAGAAATGGACAGAATGAAAAACCTTCTTGCAAATGAATTCGAGATCAAAGATTTTGGAACACTCAAGTACTTCCTAGGAATGAAAGTAGCCCGAACAAAAGATGGCATATCAGTCACTCAGCGAAAGTACGTCTTGGATCTCCTAAAAGAACTGTAATGCTCGGATGCAAGCCATCTTGCAGATACACCCATGGATCTGAACATCAAATTAGGAAATGGGGAGAAGAATATACCAGTTAACAAAGGGAGATATCAGAGACTTGTCGGGAAACTCATCTACCTTTCGCACACTAGACCTGAGATTGGTTTTTCAGTAAGTGTTGTTAGCCAATTCATGAACAATCCTATGGAAGAACATATGGCAGCCGTCTACTGTATCCTCAGGTATCTCAAGATGATTCCTGGCAAAGGCTTGTACTTCCAGAAGGACACAAACATGAGGATAGAGGTCTTTACTGATGCAGACTGGGCAGGCTAAATTACTAATCATAGATCCACATCCGGATACTGCACCTTCATATGGGGAATTTGGTCACTTGGAGGAGTAAGAAACAGACAGTGGTTTCAAGGAGCAGTGCAGAAGTTGAATTCAAAGCCATGGCACATGGAATATGTGAGGGAATATGGCTTAAGAGACTCTTGAAGGAACTTGGAATTCAAGATGAAGAGTCGTTATACATGTTCTGTGACAATCAAGCTACAATAAGCCTTGCTAAGAATCCAGTTCATCACGACAGGACCAAACATGTGGAAATCGATCGCCATTTCATAAAAAAAAAGATAAAAAATGGGTTTATTCTGCTGCAGTACACGCCAACCAAATGCTAGATAGCCAACATTCTTACCAAGGCTCTACTGATATGCCATCTTTTGAGGATTTAGACACCAAGTTGGGTCTAATTAACATCTATTACCCAACTTGAGAGGGAATGTTGAAAATCCGGATTTTATTCTCCTACTTGTATATTAACTGTATTTTATTTTCCTTTTTCAACTTTCCTCATTTAGTTGATGTAGGAAATCGGGTAGCATGTTACCCAAATTCACTTATTTGATTAACCTAGGAATTAGCTTTTAGTCGCTGCAATTAAGGTCAAAGATTCTTAACCCTCTTGTATATATTCAACCACTTGTATCATTCGACATAGTAATCAGAAAAATTCATTATAATTTTTCACTCAAAACTCTATACAAATGAACAATGATGACATAACTTGTCTTATTTTTTATGTCATCTTATTTATTTTTTTGGTAAATATGCTATTTGTTATGCTTTGTTTCTATCGTGCCTATATCCATGAGGTCTCCATCCTATTAAAATAAACATGAACCATAACAGTTTGTAAGCAGCAGAAGCAATCCCATCTTTCTTTGAACAAAAGTCTGTAACTAAATACACAAATATATGAACTATGGGAAATGAAATTTCTTCTACGTCATGATCCTTTCTGATCCATAACATAACTGAGGTACGGTCATTTTTTAGATAAATCTTTAGCCAGAAATTTGAGCGTCTAGGATAATGGTAGGAAAAAAAACGACTAAAAACACAAAGCTTTTGGCTTACCCATGCAGCTTCTGTCAAATTCAGGTTCAGCTCCTCACTGCACACGCGTAAAATGAAAATCAACTTCTTACCGAATACATGTTCATATTAAGGCGAATTCATGTATTTGTTGAAGGTGTATGGGATAAAATCAAATATTTTTTCTTGGAAGATATTTCCAATATTTTCCTGATTAGTATTTGATGGCTCCTTATATGTATATGTCAATGATGAAAGTTAAGATACTGAAATATAATGCTGTATTTCTTGTTAAAAGTCCTGAAAAGATGATAAGTTAAATATCCACCAAGGAAAAAAAAAAAAAGGAACACAAAGTCTCAGTCAACTATTATTGGTGTTAGGTAGTATCCTTGTAGGTAACAAATAATCAAAATCAAAATTGGAAACAAAAGGAAAAACTAGATGATGATAAACAGATTTACTACTTTTTATTATTTATTTTTCTACATTTATTTTCTTATTATTATTATTATTTTTTTTTGGCCATATCAAACTCTAATCAAGTTTCACAGGAAAGAATGTGTAAAGGTACCTGAAATAAGTAGGAAGCCAAGACAGGCAAGTGTAGTGACCCCAACTTCCGCAAAAATGAACATATATCATAGCCCATACTGCTGGTGTTTGGAAAAATGCCTTCCATGGTACATCCTATTAGTAGAAAAGCAAGTCAACATTAATAGCCAGCCAAGAATTTACTATTAGCCACTCTTGGAGTTTACTCAAAATATTTCTACAATTAAGTATCACCTTTTTTCCATTTTTAATTCCCCTTTTTCATCAATGACCAGGCTTCCTTGAATACTACTAATCACAGCTTTAACCTAACCATCATTCTCTATATTTAGATAATTACTGTGGCAATGAAAGCAAATATGGCTATGTAAGTGAGATGAATTTAGAGGATGAAAACTTCCTTATAAAGGGTACCCAAAATCATAGTCAAATCCAGCCTCAGACCTATACGTGGAAATTTTCATATTAAGAACCTTGCTCGGCTACCTAGTACTCTCAAAATATAATGATGGAAGTGTCAGCTTACCCGTTTGGAACATTGTTTCCAACCTAAATGTAGGAAAGTTTGGTTTTCTATATAAGGAAACCGTGTATACAGCCATAATAAGCTAGGAGATTTTGTAATATTTTGTAATTACTGTAATCCCTGATTCTAGGATTAGATGGTTTCCTGTTTTTGAGTATTTCCTAGTTTAGAGTTTCCTAGTTTTGATTCACTGAAGTGTATATAACAATGTAATTCTCTTGTTATGAAATACAATTCAACTTTTCCTAATTTGTGTCATGGTATCAGAGCTCTAAGCTCAATTCTGGGAATTTGTGTTTTTTCTGGTCTTGCGAATTCTCATCTTGCTAGACTAATTGTCACCCCTCACACTATCACCCCTCGAGACTGAAATTAGTTTTTTCTTTTTACAAAAGAACCATGTCAGAATCAGCCGAAGTTAGCAACACTACAGATACCTCGAAGGTCTCCTTGACTGAAGGCAGCAACTCAACTCCAACAGGGGAATTGCAGGACATCCAAGTGGTGTACAGGTTAAATGGCAAGAATTATCTGAAGTGGTCTCAATTGGTTCACACATTCTTGAGGGGAAGAGGCAAACTGAGTCACCTACTTGGTACTGGGCCTAAGAAAGGGGATTCTAAATTTGATGCTTGGGATGAACAAGACTCTATGGTAATGTCTTGGTTATGGAACTCTATGTTGCCAAAAATCAGTGATATGTGTATGTTTCTTAACACAGCCAAGGAGATATGGGAGGCCGTGAAACAGACTTGTTCTAAAGTCTGAGATGCTGCACAAATCTATGAAATCAAGATCAAGATTTCATCCACCAAGCAGGGAAGTCGGTCGATCACAGAGTACTCTAATTTGCTGCAAAGCTTGTGGCAAGAGATGGATTATTACCAGTGCATTTAAATGAAGTGCATCGAAGATGCAGCCCTTCTTAAGAGGTTTGTCAAAAAATACCGAATCTATGATTTTCTTGCGGGATTAAATATTGAATTTGATGTAGTAAGGGTTCAAATACTCAGAAAGGAGGATCTGCCATAACTAAATGAAACCAATGCAATTGTTCGTGCTGAGGAAGGTAGAAGAGGAGTTATGATTGAAACCAATCCAATGAACGGTTCAGCCCTGGTCTCAAAAGCCACAAATGAGAGGAATGTTGGCCTAGGGCAGCCATCTAGCGAGGACAAAAGGTAGGCAGACTTTACAATGTCTGTTAACAAAGATTCTCTGTGGTGTACATATTGTAAAAGGTCTCGTCACACAAGGGAAAGTTGCTGGAAACTCCATTGCAGATCTCCGCAGGCAGTGAACAGGAACTGGACAGCAAAAAATGGACAGCCAAAGGGACAAGCGCAGGCGTACGTGGAAAATTCACAATAGGCCGGTGGGTCTAATCCTCAAGAAATATCTACTGAGTTCAATAGAGAGCAGATTGAGAAGTTGAAGAATCTATTGGGTTCGTTGGAGAAGCCATCTACAATAGGTTCTTGCAGTTTGGCATTCTCAGGTATATCTTCCTCTTCTCATGCCTTTAGAGCCTCAGATGGTTTCGCCACAAGTTCTTGGGTCATTGACTCAGGAGCTACAGATCACATGACCTATTCCTCACAAAAGTTTATCTCATATACGTCTTGTCCTAGTAATAGGAAAATAACCATAGCTGATGGTTCTGTGACAACGGTGGCTGGTCAGGGAGATGTTTTTATAAGCAAATCCCTCACACTTAGAAATGTCCTCCATGTCCCAAAATTGTTTACCAATCTTATGTCAATCCAAAAGCTCACTAAAGATTCAAATTGTAGCATGGTGTTTCATCCTTCTCGTTGTGTTTTTCAGGAACAAGGCATGAGAAGGACGATTGGATATGCTAGAGAGAGAGATGATCTCTACTACCTTGAAGAACCCAGTTGGACAAGTTAGTGTTGCGAGTTCCTCACCATTATCATTTCTTTTAGTCTTTTAAATCCAATAAAGACAAGATTTGGCTTCAGCATTTCCGTCTTGGTCACCCATCATTTAGTGTTCATAAAATTATGTTTCCTTTATTGTTCAAAAGATTGTTTATTGAAAATTTTCATTGTGATATTTGTGAACTTGCTAAGCATACACGTACTTCTTTTCCAATAAGTAATAAGAGAACTTCTGTTCCATTTCCTCTTATTCATAGTGACATTTGGGGACCTTCCATTGTTTCTAATGTTTCTAGGGCTCGATGTTTTGTGTCATTCATTGATGATTGTACCCATGTGTCTTGGATCTTTCTCATGAAAAATAAATTTGATTTGAGTTCTGTTTTCTCAGTTTTTTACAACATGGTCAAAACTCAATTTGATGTTCAAATAAAAAGATTTCGATTCGACAATGCCAAGGGCTATTTCAATCAGTTTCTCTCACCGTATTTCCAAGAAAGGGACATAATACATGAATCTTCTTGTGTTAGCACACCCCAACAAACTGGTGTGGCCGAACGAAAGAACGGTCACCTTTTAGCTATCACAAGGGCATTCTTGTTTTAAAAAAATGTTCCAAAACAATATTGGGGGAAGCTGTTTTACACTGCTACTCACATGATAAACAGATTGCCTACAAAGGTTCTTGGTTTTAAAAGTCCTAGGCAAATTCTAACGAAATTCTTTCCTGATTTCAACCCGTCAAATAATCTTGTTCCTAAAATATTCGGTTGCGTTGCCTTTGTCCATGTGCAATCTCAAAAAAGGGAAAACTTGATCCACGAGCTGTCAAATGCGTTTTTGTTGGGTATTCATCCACTCAAAAGGGTTATAAATGTTATCATCCTCAGGAAGTTTTTATGTGTCAGTTGATGCCACTTTTCTCGAAGAAGATCAATACTTTACTCGTCCTTATTTTCAGGGGGAGGTTACATTCATGGAAGATAAGGACAGAGATCTTTTTCTCCTTGATTTTCCGTCGTCATCCTTCACCATTGTCTTTGTCCCTCCTCCTGTGGTCCAATTTGAGTCAAGTGTTCCTGTTCCGTCTCCTATTGTTCCTGTTGTCCAGCCTGAGCCAATCACTCAATCCGCGTCCAATGTACAGCCATAAATTGAACTTGAACCACATACACCTAAATTGCAATGGATGATAAAGGGAAAGGAAACTTAAGACTATTCGTCCACTATTGGTTTATTCAAAGAGGAGGGCACCAATCACTCAACCTATGCAAGTTCAATCACCCAAATCAACCCCTGCTCTTGGACTTAGAGAGGTAATTGCTGAACCTGTTTCTCATAAAGTTGGTGTTACTGAAGTTCTTGATCAAAGTGATTACAACATTCCCATTGCCCTTGGAAAAGGAACTTGAGCTAGTACAAAACACCCTCTGTACTTGTTTATGTCATACAAGAATTTGTCCCATAACCACAGAGTCTACTTAACCAGCCTAAACACAATCTCTATTCCAAACTCTGTATCTGAGGCATTAGGTAATGAGAATTGGAAGAATGCTATTAAGGGTGAAATGGAAGCACTCGAGAAGAACAGAACATGGGACTTGGTAAAATTGTCCAAAGGAAAGAAACCGGTGGGATGCAAATGGGAATTTACAGTGAAATACAAGTCAAATGGCTCGTTGGAAAGGTACAAAGCAAGGTTAGTTGCTATACCCAAATGTACGGGATAGATTATCTTGAGACATTTGCTCCCGTGGCAAAGATGAACACAGTGAGGGTGTTGTTATCATTGGCTGCCAATCTTGGATGGAAATTGCAGCAATTTGATGTCAAGAACGCCTTCTTGCATGGTGATCTTGAGTTGGAGGTTTACTTGGAGGTTCCACTTGGATTTAGTTCAACTACAGACCAGGTGGTTTACAGGTTAAGAAAGGCATTATACGGGCTGAAACAATCTCCAAAAGCTTGGTTTGGAAGATTTGCTAAGGTAATGCTCAATATGGGATACAAGCAGAGCCAAGGCGATCACACTTTATTTGTAAGGCACTCGGCTTCAGGGGGAGTGACTGCATTACTGGTCTATTTGGACTACATCATAGTGACAGGTGATGATGTGGAAGGAATGGAGAATTTAAAGAAGTGCTTAGTGAAAGAATTTGAGATTAAAGAGCTCGGCAAATTGAAGTACTTTCTCGGCATTGAGGTAGCACATTCTCGACAAGGGATATTTATATCACAACAAAAGTATATAACAGACTTGTTGAGGAAGACAGGGAAATTGGGATGCAAACCTGTAGAGACACCTATAGAATTCAATCACAGGCTTGGTGATGCTCCGGAAGAGCAGTTAGTGTTGTACGCCAATTCATGCAAAACCCCAAAGAATCACATCTTAGGGCTGCGTACCGAATCCTTCAGTACTTAAAAGGCACACCGGGCAGAGGAATTTTGTTTAAAAGAGAGAAGGAGCTAACTCTTGAAGCTTACACTGATGCAGAGTATGCAGGGTCAATGATTGACAGGAGGTCAACCTCGGGATATTGCACATTCCTAGGAGGTATTCTCGTGACTTGGTAAAAAACAGAACATTGTGGCAAGGTCCAGTGCGGAAGCCGAGTTTAGATCAATGGCACTTGGGATTTATGAGTTATTATGGTTGAAAATTGTCTTGGAAGATTTGAGAGTCAAGTGTAAAGGTCCAATGAGGCTTTATTGTGCTAATAAGTCAGCCATTAACATTGCACATAATCCAGTGCAGCATGACTGTACAAAGCACATCGAAGTTGATAGGTACTTTATAAAGGAAAAGCTTGACAATGGCCAAATCTGCACTCCATTTGTTCCCACTGGAGATCAACTCGCAAATGTTCTCACCAAAGGGTTGTCAAAAACAAGATTTCAGAAGACAGTCAGCAAGCTTGGAATGGATGACATCCATTCACTAACTTGAGGGGGAGTTCGGGAAAGTTCAATTTTCTATATAAGGAAATCGTGTATACAGCTATAATAAGGTAGGAGATTTTGTAATATTTTGTACTTACTGTAATCCCTGATTCTAGGATTAGATAGTTTCCTGTTTTTGAGTATTTCCTAGTTTAGAGTTTCCTAGTTTTGATTCACTGAAGTGTACATAACAATGTAATTCTCTTGTTATGAAATACAATTCAACTTTTCCCAATTTGTGTCACTAAATTTTCTAGGTTGGTTTCCAAAACTCCCAAATCCACATCTCTCTCTCTCTCTATTCCATTTTCATGAAATACAAACTTCAAAGCTCGGTAACTTTTGAAATGAGATGATTTTTTTGTTTCAGTCGTTCACAATGACAAAAGGAACGAAACAAGATCCCTATCGTATATTTTTCTCCGAACAAATTTTAATTTTTTATACTATTTCCTATATCACAGTTCATTTTCAATTCACACTTCAACCAAACACATATTTCCAAACCAACCTTCAAAACTCCAACTCCAACCATTGTTCCAAATAGGCCATAAAATTTGAAATATTTCCTACATTAAGCTTTTGTTTGATGTTCCAATTAGAACTCAAATTTTTCATCTCAATTTTTATCTTTTTCTGAAAAGTCAACAAAAATTATAATTAGTTTTTAAAAAGTCAACCAACTCGAACTTAAAAATTTCATCTCCAACTAACGAACTAAACGGAGGCTAAATTTCTCAACCAGCTTACTCTACACATTTTGAGCAAACCCCAACACCTATATGCACTTCGCAAACCTTGCCATACCTTCAGTGAATCGGTCAACTCTTTTAGAGAATCATTCCTCGTATTCTTCACGTATATGGTCTGGGTACCTATAGCATTGTTGGGGAAAACAGCTGTTCTCAGTGGAGATGGTTAAATTTGAAAAATGAACGCAAAAGAGTATTTAACCATTCTTAATCTTATGCAGTGCCATAACATAAGTCCAGAGAACAATCATGATTAAATTAAATGAGCTCAATTTTCTCCATAAATGATAATAGTATTGGCATAAGGCATTAAGTGCTCACGTGAAATGGATTCGGCAACCAATGAAGCTCTTCCTTCTTCAAGAAACTGAAACCCTAGGTACCTTCAAGAATGTTGCCCATGATGAGAATAAAGTCACACTTGAATTGAAAGACCTTTCATTTATTCATTAAGCAGATACCATCGCAATTGGTTAGAAAGGATCGTGCATAATAAAATTTAATTATAACAATTTTTACGTTCTTTTTTAATCACAAACAAACGAATTTTTTGCATTTCTCAAACATTCACTTTTGGTGCGACATGCTCACTACATTAGAAGTAGGGAAGGGAAGGACACAATCAATGAGTATAGAGATGGCTCTTACCAGCCTAACCCCAAAAGACCAAATATGTAAAACACATACTCCCAACCAAGATTTTGAATCAGGGGAGGAGCCAAGAGTAGCCTGCAAGTATTTAAAATGTTAGGGATTTCAATAACCAAACTTAGCATCCATGCAAATGTTAAGGGAAAAAAGGCTCAACATATACACATGTGATGACACTAGCAAAACCTAAAGTCAGATATTGGATGTTCATGTTCAGAAAGTATATTGATTCGTATCGTACAAGAGAGCACCAGAATAAAATCATTCATGCTATATTTGAGATTATTGTTCTACTTATTTTAAAAGAAAGAAGGCAAGACTTCACGCAAAACTTTTTAAAATATTCAATGCGAACAAAAACAACTATAGAAGATGTCGGAAGTATCTAGCGTAGTTATCATTTCTGTTTAATAATATTCCGAGTGATATCTTGGAATGGTTAGGTTGTTTTTTTCCTATTTTTTCTCTCTTAAGTTAGTTAGGATATCAAAGGATAGACCTTCTCAAAGAGACAGGGATGAGTGGTTGCAAGCCAACTGAAACGCTGATCGACTAAAAAACTTGGGGATAGCAAGCAGGGAGGCCTGGTTGATGTAGGCCAATACCAAATGCTGGTAGGTAAATTGATTTACCTGTCACATACAAGACCCAACATCAGCTTCGCAGTTAGTTTGGTGAGTCATTTCATGCATGCCCCATACAAGGAGCATCTCGATGCCACATATAGTATATTGAGATACTTGAAGAGTTCTCCAGGAAGAGGGTTGCTATTCAAGAAGTGTGGACAGAAGACAATTGAAGCCTACACAAATGCGGATTGGGCAGGTTCTATGACGGATAGAAAATCTACCGTTGGTTATTGCACATATGTATGGGGAAACCTTGTTACATGGAGGAGCAAGAAACAGAACGTGGCGGCCCAGAGCAGTGCAGAAGCCGAGTATCGAGCGATGGCAAATGGAGTTTGTGAGATCCTATGGATACAACGAATATTGGAGGAATTGAGGAAACCAGTAGAGGCTCCAGTGAAGCTGTGTTGTGACAACAAAGCGGCAATAAGCATTGCACACAACCCTGTGCAACATGACCGAACCAAACACGTGGAGATTGACATACACTTCATTAAGGAGAAATCGGAGGCAAGAGTTATTTGCATGCCATTTGTCCCTACCACGCAGCAAACAGTAGATATTCTAACTAAATGATTGTTTAAACCTAATTTTGATATTCTTGTAAGCAAGTTGGGAATGATAGATATCTATGATCCAACTTGAGGGGGAGTGTCGGAAGTATCTAGTGTAGTTATCATTTTCTATTCAATAATAATCCGAGTGATATCTTGGAATGGTTAGGTTGTTTTTTCCTATTTTTTCT
The DNA here is from genome assembly GCA_038430175.1 of Ficus hirta. Taxonomy (NCBI): domain Eukaryota; kingdom Viridiplantae; phylum Streptophyta; class Magnoliopsida; order Rosales; family Moraceae; genus Ficus; species Ficus hirta. The sequence continues at coordinate 15,299,180 of CM076585.1, read as the reverse complement.
CTCTTAAGTAAGTTAGGATATCAAGGGAGTGAAGTCCTTATTTATTGATGTAATCTTTATGATATCAAATAAGAAGAATACGAGTTTTATTCTTCCAAACTACAAAAGATTAAAAATATACATCTGTCGGAAAGTTGATATGAGGAACAAAAATGAAATTTAAATAAAACATTGTACCTTCAAGATACCAAAAAAACAAAAAGTTTAGAAAAACTTATTTTCCATCAAATTAAAGATAGGTTCAGAAAGATTGATATCACCCTTATGTCTTCAAACAATATTAAAATAAAAAAATAAAAAATAAAAAAAAGCAGTTACTTTGTATAACAATAAGCCCTTTACCATCTAAACATGGTTCCATAAATTATATGACATACCCTGCAACACTTCCTACACTCAAGCCACCAAAAACAAATGCTACAGCCCGTGAGCGCTCCTTCGGAGGTATTGATCTACATAAAATTGTGATTCTTAGGTAAGAAATAACCCATATGAACAGAAAGGGGATGAACAATAGATATCCATAAACAAATAAACTTTCTATCAGCCTACAATGCTTCCAGAGTGAAATCAATCTCATACATGCCTGGCAATTAGGTCGGTTGCAGCAGATGGAGAAACCCCTTCTCCTATTCCTACCTAACACATAAAAGAGAAAATGAGGGCTCAATCAGTAGTGACAGTATCCATTCAATAAACTCAAAGTAACAAGATGAATCTCTCTCTCTCTCTCCCCCTTTCCCTTCCTCCCTCCCTCCCTCCAATAGGTCTGTAAGAAATCTCATCCCTCCAGGACTAACAAAAAGTTCATGCAGTAAATTGACTCATCACATCACACTAAGCAAGTCCGACTAATAACAAGGTAGAAGATATTAAGATTAGAAGTGAAAACAATTACCAAAATTCTTGACAATATTAAGCCAGGCATAAATCCAGCAAGAACAGGAACGAGTGCCGTAGCCAGTGACCAAGTTAATACTCCAAACTTAAGAACTTTTCTGCATCAGAAAGAAGATTTACAGTGGAACAGAACGTTTATGACACATGAACATCACTCTAACGTAGTCCCCCAAAAATGAAATGCTAATGGTGCATGCAATATAAATAATCACTGACGACTTTGATGATTGAAGAACATCACTGCTCGGCAACATGTAAACATGTAATCCTTATAAATTGTTAGTTTTAGCTGCATTTGGATTTGAAGCTGTTCCGTCAATCCAATATGATGAAATTAGCCATATTTTAACTAAGTTCAAATGCAGAAGAGGCACCATGAAGAAGATACAACAACTACTACTCAATTCTTTAAAAAATCAAAACAGTGTTTTTATTTTGAGAATGCGTCTAAAGTAACACTTAAATTATTGAACATTGATCATACAACTGTATAGTAACAGAACATTTGGTGCAACATAATGGGCATCTGAAGTCTTAATAAACAAACCTCCCACCAAATATCTTGGCAAGCCACCCGCCTGGCAATTGACTCAAAGCATAGCCCCAAAAGAACGATGACTGCACCAATCCAGCCACTGAAGAACTCCAACCAAACTGATGTGACATTGGAATTATGGCAATACTCAAATTCACCTGCCAAAAAAAATAAAAATAAAAATTCCTCACTACGTCGAACTCCTTAACTAGCTACTTAGATCACTTTTGTCTCTAACAGAAGTACAGGGAACACCAAATAGAACTAAAAAAAAAGAAAAGGACACAATTCTACTCAATGAAATGGCTTAGTTTCACTCTCATTAGACCCAGCGCCGGAGCCATGTCGGCTCCGCTAAATTTTTACCCCAATTACAAGATGTTTGCCAATTATCTCCTAGTTTGCCTCCCTTCACAATTTGTTATTAAAAAATTTACTGACATTTTTTTTTTTTGAAGTTTCAATTATGTCTCAAAATTTGACTTCTGAATATACATTATTTTGAACATAAAATTTCAAATAAACCAAAAGTCAATTAGACTACCATTTAAATTTGTATTTTTTGGACTTTTTAAAGTTGGTTAAATGAGATTACAAAGTTTACATTAGAAGAAAAAAATATGTAAATTAAATCGAACAATTTTTGCGTTCAATAGTTGCTTTAGTTTATGCCCCGATAAAAAATAAAAATAAAAATAAAAATAAAAAATCCTGGCTCCGCCGCTGATTAGACCACAAGTTCAGTGCCATACAGCTCATTGAACCCATTGATGAACCTTAACTAGCCAATTTACCAACTTATATTGTCATTTCTCAACTTCTAACAGAACAAGATCGAAAAATGGAAAATAAATCACAAACCAAATTCCAAATAGCACAAAATTATCAATAGAATTTCAAAAATAACTACCTTATCCATGTTGCAGATAACAAACGCAAGCGAAGTTGTACCGATAAGCTTATATCTCTCGGGGAGGTTCTTCCATGGAGGCCAATACCAAGTGAACTCCACTTCCTCGGAGGACCGATTCTCGGCGCCAAACTCGACCTCGGAACCCGAGACCTTAATCCCTTTGAGAACTCCATCGACTCTCTGACTCTCTCCGACGATCTTCTGCGTCTCCTTGACGCTGCAAAAAACCCTAACTCTCGATCGGTCCGTCGGAGGGAACAGACACAGTCGGCGGGGTTCGAACGAGGAATGGAAGACCGAGCTCGGAGGCCTGGGATTGCGGTGGGAGAGAAAGGGCAAGTTCTCAGCTTGGATGGAGAGTTTCTCCATGGTGGAAAGGTGTTTGGTTGCCGAGAAAATGAAGCGTTGGTCGCGAGAAAGAGGAGTTGAATTAAAAGACTACCTGTTGTGTGGAGATGGCCGTGGTTGTGAGGAGTGGAAGGAGAGACAGGAGTTAGAGGTGGCCACGGAACAGTAACGGAATTTTGTGGCCCTGGATTTGTTTGAATTCAATTCAGAATATGCATTATACGATTTGCTTAGTAGGACCCACCTCACTTGGTGGCGTGTCTGAATTTGTAGTAATACCTGTACATAAATTGACTTCTTTCTCTCTCTCTCTCTCTCTCTCCTTTTTTTTTTTTTTGGTGACAAACGTGCAATAAACTTTTTGTTGTGCTTAGGAAAAGTGTTTGAAATGAAATTCTTAAATTGAAATTGATTAATTTTTTAAAAATTAGGTATAATTTTTATTAATTTTTTAAAAATAGATAAAAATTAAAATGAAAAATTAAGGTTCAAATTCGAGAGACAAATACATGTTTTGAACTTAACAATTTAACTTCTATTTGGCTCTCAGATTTAAAACTAAATATTTCATCTTAGTTTTTGTCTTTTATTTAGTATCTGTTTGGTAAGTTAGTTGGAGATGAAATTTTTAAGCTGGAGTTGATCGACTTTTCAAAAACTAGTTATAAATTTGTTGACTTTTTAGAAAAAAGACAAAAATTGATATGAAAAAATATAATTTTGTTGAAATATAAAACTATTGTTGGCCCACCTCCTAATAGCTTAAGCTTTTGGGAGAATTGGTAAACTAACATGGTATCAGAGCAGGAGTTTCTGAGTTCAAACCCCTGTAATTGTACTATTTAACCTACTTTATTATCATTACGTGTTGGGCCTTTAATATGTATCGGGCTTCTTATAATTTGTGTTGAACTTTCAAATTAATATTTGTCCGCACGTTTGCCCATTGTCTGGCCTGCACGTGAGGGAGAGTGTTGAAATATAAAACTATTGTTGGCCCACCTCCTAATAGCTTAAGCTTTTGGGAGAATTGGTAAACTAACAAACTTAATTAGAGTTAAACTTGAATACTAAACAGAGGCTTAAAAGTCAATAGAAATTATATTTAGTTTTTAAAAAGTTTACTAACTTCAACTTAAAAATTTCATTCAAACCGGTATTCCAAACAGAAGCTTAATATATATCCTTTTTTACTCATGTCTAGTAAAATTTGGGCAGTTTTTAGCAGGTGACTCACATGTGATAATCCAAGAAGAAAATTACTTATTTTCTTCTTAGGGTAAAGAGTAGTGCTAGAGACCCCTACTCTAATCTTAATTTTTTAAGTACCAACATATATGTTATATTTTAATTAGTAAATGCAATCAATTGATATAGTAATGTTTTAAACACTTACTAATAATAAAAAATAAAAAAAAAAAAAGACAACTTATATGCCACATAGGTTGATACTCAAAAATTGATATTAGATTTGGTGTTGATGTTCCTAGTATTTTTGTTAGGTAAATTAACGGTTTAGTTCTAAACTTTCTGTGCAACTTTAGTCTTTGTTATATTTTTTGTAAATTGAATGACCATAAGTTATTAGAATGTTGTTACCCCGGTTCTGTTAATTTTTTAACAGAATCTGTTAATAATTTAAGTTAGAAATTTATGCTCACTAATGAATCCCGTCCAAGAATTAATGGAAATAAATATTGTAGAAACGTTTTAATATTTAGGCCTTAAGATCACTTAATCTATGAAAAAAGATTAAAGTTATACAAATTTAAATATTTATGTACCAATCTAACAATTTGTTCTTCTTAATAATTTAATTATAAATTCATTTAAAACTTTAACAAAATTTAATTATAACTTAAACTTAAAACCTAAAGTTTAAAATAAATTTATATTGGAGATTTATAGCTGAACAATCTTTTTTTTTTAAAGAGGTTTTTTAATAAATGACCGAATTTTTTAAAAATTAGTTAAAAAGTCATTTTTTCTAAAATGGTTAATTAATTTTCTTAGATGATCAATTAGTAATTAACCACACAATAGTCAATCAGTAATTGATTTACGATTAATCATTAATTAACTACAACGAAAAACATCAAATTTCATAGTTAATCACTGATTGACTATTAGTCAATGATAAGTTTTCATAGTCAACCACTAATTGATCAAAATTTAAAAATGAAAAACGGCTATTCTCCTAAATAAATTTTTTTTTGGATAATCTATTATATTAGGTGATTAAAAAATGTCATCCGGCATAATTTTCCTTTATATTGAAATTAAGGAAAACTTATCACTTGCCAAAAAAAAAATTTCATTTAAAATCTAACAGATGTGAACAAAAATGATTGTCAATTCCAAAATTATAACTGAACGAAGTCGATGGAGGGGGTTTTGAAATTGTTTTGTGTAGATTATGGCACATCTTGAATGGTTTTGAAAATTCAAAGAAAAATGAGAAAATTGTGAGTAATTTTTCGGAGGGGATTAATGATATAAATATGTCACAACTCAAAATCGGGTATGGTGACATAAAGGGAATTAATTTAAAGAAAATCAATCGAATAAAATACATAATATTACGTTATTCGCCCATACTTGAAATGAAATTCCATTTCAGCCATCTTTGAAAACATATCAGAGTATTAGGCCAAATAATATTTTATCCTAAAATATACCAATTTTATATTTCAAGAAAACTAAAGTAGCTTTTTACTTAAAACAAGGGGTATTCCTAAATATTAAGTTTTTCACAAGAAAATAAATTTTGATAATCCAATCTTCGATATCATCACACAAACAAACAAACAAAAACATGAAATAAAAGCACGTACATCCCAGTCCAAAGAGAGAGATAAGTTTACATGTATTGAAAAAATAAATGACTAAAAAAAAAAGTACAGATAAGTCACCACTAAACCGCAGTAGCCTTGATGTCAGACCGTTTACTCAGCACTACTCCTATCATCTCCTTTGGGAGGAGGGGGGTTAGAATAATAAAATGTGAGCTACTAGCTCAATAGAATACAATTGACTCAATTAAAATAATTAGTTCGAAAAGAGTTAGGCTGGGGTATAACAAAAATGAACAAGACTTATATTTAAAGTGCGTAAATAAATAAATGCAATAATGTAATGTACTATACATAAATAGACTTACGTGTGCTAGCCTGACAATAACCGATCGGTAACAAAACTCTATCTCAGTATCTGAACAAGGCTTTCAAGCAAAACTATGAACCGCCGATATCTAATTGGATAGTTTTTGAAGTTCCATCTTTAATACACTTGGACAGTTACGTAAAGTTTCAAAGTATCTTACTTGAGTCTCTCAAAATAATGTATCTATACATATTTATACTTTTGACCCAAAATATTTGATACATATATATACTCTTCGTTTAAAACATTTTATAAATCACTTCATTTTCGAAATGATTTTAAAACGAGTAACTCATAAAGTAACATTCATAAAAGCAAGGTTGACATATCCTATCTCGTTAGTAAAATAAATCTACCGATAGCTTCATGTATATCGAGACTCCAAGCACCATTCACCAAAACCTTAAACCAAATTACAAAGATAGCCTAAGTATCAGAAATAACTCAATTCTTAGTTATACTAAACATCGAGCTTAATTAGTATGCTAAAAATAATAGTGTATTGCTAAAAATAATAGTGTATTAAAATATTTATATTTCTTGATTTATGTGTAAACTGTAAAAATTCATATTACAGTTCAAAACATCATTATTTGAGTTTAAAACATCAAAATAGGACAGATTGGATTAAAACATAGGCCCTGCAGGCTCTCTGCCTCTATTCGGTTGACCTGTTATGTAGGTCCCGTTGACCGGACAAGGACAGAGTATCATGTCTTGTTCTTGGGCTATCCAGTTGACCGGAGTGTTGCGGAACAGTGAGTTCCTAACTTCAGTGCAACCTACGAACTCAACCAAAATTCGTTCCAATAGTTTCCGGATATCCATAACATAAAATAAATAATTCCAAGAGCCTAAATAACTAGATTTAAACTCATAATCACCAAAATCCATCAAAATCTCATTCGATATTCAAGTTTCCAATACTAACGAAAAATAGAAATTTCAAAATCAAAATCAAAATCTAGTTATTTGAAATACGGAACGAGTTTAAAACGAACTTATAAAGTTTAGAAGCTCAGGGTTAAGTGTTTGGTGGATTTGGTTTCAGTTTTCTAAAGAATTTTTTGGAAGAGAGGGAGTGGGGGTGCTCAGCAGAGGAAAAATAAAGAGAGAAAGGGTGAGCGAGGGTGTGAGGGCGAGGGAGAGAGAGAGAAAATGAAAATTGAAAAATGAAGGGGGTATCGGGGGTTTTATTGAGGGCTTTACCCTCCTTGGAAGGTTTCGGCACTAGACTGAGGCTTAAAGGTAGATTTTGGCTGCAGGGAATATTGGTTTCTAGAGTTGCAGATGTTGGGTTTGTTTGGATCTAAATGTGCCCTAAGAATAGAAAATCAATATTATGGATTTTCTGTAAATATAACATTTTGATATTAATAAGATGATGTTATTCATGTTTAATAAGTTGTGTCCTATTTACTTTCATTTGTTGATTGTATGGTTATTTTAAGCAAACATAAAATACTCCTTGGCTGTTGGTAATATATAGGATTACCATATGTATACGGGGTATACATAGAAGACGTGGTAATTTGATAACAGTCTAAATAATAGTCCACAATCGATGGAATAAGATTTGGGGATCTTATTCATGATAAGATTGTAAAGGTTGTCTACTTCCTTGGAGGGATGGTTTGTCTTGACCATCGGATAGGTTCCGAGTAGAAACTTTAATGTATACCAGTATTGAGGTATGACATTGGACTGGACCTAAAGTGTGAATTGATTCGGTTTAATAATTCCGTTTATAAGAATCAATGTCGCTTTGATTATCATCCTGTATTAATCTTAATCTTGAAATGATTACTTGAATTCATATCCATGACTTATGTACTTTAATGCACTACACGTGAGACACTGTTAATTCATGGTCAATATACTTATGTTTTGAGTGCATAACTTATGGATGGAGAAATCAAAATTCATAGATATGGAATCCATAGCTATCTTAACGATAGTAAATGTTATCTACTTAAAGGATTATTCGGGGGTTGAAAGATAATATAACAAGATCTTGACCATCGGTTTACTTTATGTTCTCTGGTGGTTTACCAATTGTATAGTTTTACAATTGGTTATTCTTTCAATAGAGAATAATGGAACTTTAAGTTAAAATGATTGAAAGGGTAAAACGGAAAAAGTCCTTAATTCAATCATGGATAACATATGAGGATTAAGCAAGCGATGAATAAATCATGGAAGAAGCACTACGTTAGAGAGCTTTCGTAATACGGTATGTAAACAGGAGTTCAGCTTCAAACTTTTAGTGGAATAGTTTTGAAGTTGATAATTGATGAATAATTAATCTGGGATTAATTTTTCACAATTATAGGAGCCTCTTTACATATTTCCATCGGGTCCCTCTATTAGCTCATATAGTTCCATATAGCATCTCGGGATTTGTTCCTAATGAGATCGGTAAATTTAAATGGAATTTAATAATGTCTATTAAGACATAGTACTCTTTAACATGCAATCCAGAAAGGATTGGACATGTGAAATTTGTAAACAGATGATTTGTCAACTTGTGATTGGTTAATTTGAATTTGGAAAATAAGATTGTGTTTGAATTATTTAATTTTGAAAAACAAAATTTTTCTTTCCTAACTAAAAGAGGTGCAGGTTTTTTAATTGAGTGGAAGGAAGAAAATTTTGTTTCAAAATTGTTCAAATATATTCCTAACATTAAATTATTAATTGATTTAAATAATGAAGATTATTTAATGGATTTTTCTTTCCTTAAAAGAGGTGCACGGTTTTTGTGAGGAAAGAAAATTTGAAATATTCCATTGATTTAAATTAATTAATATGGTTAATGTTTGTGGAAAATATTTATAAGAAAATCTTATTTAAATTCAAAGGTTTAAAAGGAGTTTGAATCTAGATAGGATTAGGACTTTTTGACTAGTCTAGATTCTTGATTTAAATTTGAACCACCAATCAATATCCATATAAGGGGAGCACGAATTGTTTTGAGATTTTCCAAGCATAAAACCGTCCATAAGGTTTAAAGAACCTAGCCCGAAATTCGAATGATCATTTGGTTCAAAAGATTATCCAGAAAAATAATTATTAATTATTTTTCAAGTAGGAGATATTTTTGAAAAAGAATTGGAGTATTATATAAAGGCTAGGGGTTCTTGAAAAAACCAACCTTAATATTATATAGAAGGTGGACCTTTTTTTTGGGAGAGAGAAAAACAAAAACTAGGTTTTTCGGGCTTGAGAAAATTCATCCTTCTTGGGTGTGAGAAAAAGAGAGAAATTTTCATTGAATCAAAACTGTGAGGAAGGTTAAGCCAAGTGATATTTTTAATAGAAGGTTAACCGGTTCCTGTTTTGTAGTTTTGAAGAACAAACCCGAATCGAATTCTCAACGAGGTACATCGGAATTGAGAAGGTGTGATCTAGACTTCGGAAAGCAGTACCGGTCGTTTGGATTCATAGCACGTGTGCCCACACACACTCTGAGATGTGGGGACTCAAGAATAGTAGAGAAGACACGTTGGTCAACACTCTAGCAATTCCGGAATCCGAGAAACAAGGTATGTTTGATCATGTATTTAATTTATTGTTATATATATCATGAGCTTCTTTTCCGAATCGGCATAAAAATTTTAAAAACTTCCGCTGCGCCGTAACTCAGATATCGAAACCGTTTTTTCCAACATGTTTATCGAGACATTTGAATTACTGGAGTTAAAAACTGTAAAAACTTGAACTATGTTCAGAAAAAATATATCAATATGGAGCATGTTTCGTTCTCTCGAAATTTTATGCAAGTTAAAAAAAAAATCATCTCATTTGAATTTGTCTATACAAAGTTATGGACTTTTAAATTCTAAATTACAAAACTGTGTAAATAGTGAAGCTGAAGGAAAAAGACAAAAAACTAGATTGTAATTACATGGTTTGAATTGTACATCCAAACACATGCTTAGTATTGATAGGATAACATGTATAAAAGAGCCAAATGTTCCTCTTCCTTTTGACATATGTCATTCCCTCATTTTTTTTTATCTCATTTTTTTAGTTCTCTTTCATTCTTTTCCTTACCCTTTTCTTTCTTTCTTTTTTTCTAATTGCATTTTTTTCTCCTTTACTTCATCCAAAAAATTCTCTCAACATACATATTTTTTTTTATAACCTCATATTCTTAACTACTATTTTTTTTATATACATATATAATGTTTGATGTATAAATGTTATCCTTTGTACTCTTTAAATTTATTCTCCACTTTTGTCTACATGTTGATCTCTTCTCTGTATGATTTCTTTTATCATTTTTAAATTTTTATTTTTCACTCTTTTTAAACATACTGAAATAAAATTTTTTAAATGTATCCTTACTCAAATATTTTCTTTTTGTGATCATTTCAATCATTATTTTTTAATAACATCATCCAATTAATTTTCTATATGATTCATTAACTTCTCTCCAATTTCTTACTATTTAAATATTTTCTCATCAATGTTCTCTGAATGATTATTTTCTCATAATACCTTATAATTAATTATTTTTTAATAAATTGATTAAGTACAAGCATGCCCGTGTCTATAACTAATTGTAAGTAAAAATATCAATGTCAAAAGAAGCTTATAAGAGGTTCAAAAGGTGTTTGGACTACCTTTTTCATTTTAATAATATTACGAGTTCGAGTAATTTCTTATAAAATTTTGGACATATCATGCATATTTCTCTCGATTTCTTCCCCCACGACCTTATTATGTTTAACAAATTGTGTATTAAGAAATTAAAAAAAAAAAAAAAAACAGAAACTTTACTCCATAAAAATTAAATTAAAAAAAAAATATTTAGTACCCATATTTTATCAATTTTTCTGAAAAATCAAAATTTACAAAAATTTTCATAAAAATTTCGTGCAAAACATGTTCTACATTTTTGTTTTCATAACTATATTTCTAAAATACCTAAATTTCTGCGATAGTTGTTGTTGAAATGTTTAAACAAATACGTGGAAGGTTTTTTTTTTTTTTTTTTAATATAAATATCTTCATCCCAACACCCAAATAGAAACACCAATACCTTAACCATCGGTAAAAAAGTCATTAATTAATGGATGTTGTAAGAGTGAGAGTTAAGATCTCGTTGCTCTTTTCATCATCTGATTCATGGATTTTTTTAGGGGAATTCTACAATAAGGCCCCTTCACTTTAGCCCATCAATGGGGTAAAAATTTTTGAACGGTAGATCTCATTTCGAGAATCATGTCTTTGGTCCAAAATCATGTGCCATATTGGATGTAATGGTGCTTCCCTCCCTCCCTACGCATGGCAGAGAGATCACTCCTTCGCTGGCCTCGGAATCTCCCAAACGGCGTATGATCTACCCATTCCCACAGTGGCCCGAAGACAGCGCGCTTTCCTCCGCCCAAACTCCTTTGCCACCTCCGACGGCTCATCTTTCTCTGGGCCGGTGGGATTTGAAAGAAGTTAAGATACGAGTTTTTTTAATTTTTTTGGTCTTAGTAATTGCTTTCTATTGTCTCAGTAAAAAGAGAGAGTTCTAAGTTCTTTTATATATATTTTTTTTGTCGGTTGTAATCCGGTGCATATTATCTTTAAATTGTTAGGTGCAATTTTAATATCTACACCATTGAAAGATAGTCGGATGGCCAGTAAACTTTGTTCCATTGATGGAGTAAAGTAAATGTACCCCATGTTAGAATCTCCCATTTTTTTAAGGGTTTTTTGAAAAACTAAAAGAAAAAGGAAAACACCACGATAGAAGGGGAGAGAGACGTTAAAGAAAAAAAAAATTCCCCCTCAAAAGTTGCAGTTTTTTAAAGTATTTAAGTCAGTGCGTTGCACATCTAAAAGATCACTTTAGCAAAAAATTTAAAACAATCTTTACTTTTTTTTTCTGAATTTTAAGGTTCGTTACAAAATACTCTAAACTTTAATTTATAATATTGTTCTCCTAAATTTGGAAATCTTTGTGAATTTCTCCCTTCAATTAAATTTTTGATAGAAAAATATTTGTGATACTCGTTGATAATTTGGGTTGGAGGAGTTAAATATGAAATTACGAAGTTACTCCTATAATTAGATTAAATGAGTAAATATTTTTAGGTTACACGAAAGAGAAAATAAGAAAGAGTTATGGAAAAAAAAAATGATAATCATTCTTAAATATTTACTTTTTAAAACTAATTATAAGGATAATTTTATAATTTCATATTTTAATACATCTAACTTATGCTACTAATAAGTGCCACATCCACTTTTCTCTATTAAAAAAAATTAACTGTAAGGGAAAATTCACAAATATTTTAAGATTCATGACAAAATATTATAAATTAAAATTGAGGAACAATTATTTTGCGACAAGGCTTAAAGAGGGGGGAGTAAAATTTGTCCAAATAAAAAAACTAACCAAAATTGAGCAGACAACAGAAATGAAGACGAGACCAAACGCAACTTGCTTTTTAAATAACTCCAAACACAAATAACGCCATGAATAAAAAAAAATTAAAAATTAAAAAAACTCAACGTGGAAACCAAGGTTGAGTTCCACCGAAATCACGTTAGAGATACTGAAAAGTCTAGTACACTTGGCTACTAAAGGATCATCAGTCACCAAACCCAGCAAAAGCTCCCACAAACACATCAAAATGGACTTCTCTTCTACTCGAGGCAATTTCAGAGCTCCAACAATGGCTGGCCTGGTTCTTCCCGTTGAGGAGGTGTCTAAAGAAATACCCGTCAATGGCGATGACCCGCCATCGGAATTCTTTGTGAAAGAGAGTGCTTTTGGTTCTGTGGATTCCTCTCCTCCGATGATTCCGATTCCGGTCATTGACTTGAGTCTGCTCTCTTCAGACACTGAACTGGAGAAACTCAGATCAGCTCTGACCTCTTGGGGTTGCTTTCAGGTTTGGAACTTTTGTTTCTTTGTTTTCGGTTTTTTTTTATTTTTTATTTTTTATTATTTTTTTAATAGAATTCGAACTTTACACTTCAGATATAAAATTATCGTTAGATTATATCTGCAAGGTTTTTTAAATTCTGTATTTTGACCAGTGGAATTAGTATTAGCACTATTTTGTTTTGAATTGATCATCATTTGACCTTTTATTATTATTATTTTTTAATTATTTTGGGGGTTTGATTTGGTTAAAATGAAAGTTGAAGACTTTCTACTGATGTTCAGGATTTTTTTTTTCTTTATACTGATTTATTTTGACTAAAGGGATGAGTACTATCACTACTCTGTTTGGAATTGATGGACCTTATTGTGGTGGAATTTTGTTAATAATCCAAAGGGTTTACTTTGTTTCTGTGTTTTTCTTTTTCTTTTTTTGTTTTTTTGGTGGAAAATTAAGGCAAAATGAAAGGTGATGGCTTTCTAGTGATCTCAGAGAAAATGTCCCTATGTTATTTTAATTAATTTTTTTAAATGAAGAAAAAAAAAAAGGTTAAATGATAGTGATAACAAACAAGGCATAAGGTTTCTCTGCCTTTCATTTTTAGGCAATTGGTCATGGGATTTCAAGCTCATTTCTTGACAAGGTCCAGGATGTGGGGAAGGAATTCTTTTCACTTCCAATGGAAGAAAAACAGAAATGTTTGAGAGCAGCTTGTGACGGTGAAGGCTTTGGGAGTGATGTGGTGATCTCAAAACAACAAGTCCTTGACTGGTGCAATCGCCTTTTTCTCATGGTATTCCCAGAGGATAAAAGAAGAGTCAATCTTTGGCCAGGAAATCCTAACGATTTCGGGTGACATAATTATTCCCTCTCCTCCTATATGGTTCATTTTTTTTTAATTTTTTTTTTACTCTAACAAAGAATTCACATTATTGGAACTTTCCACTATAAGGTATCCTTAATGATAATACTTGTTTCTAAGCATTAGATCTGGTCAAAATCCGATCAAAATGGAAGTGCATGGCGTTTTCTACGTATTTAAAACCTTGGTTGATTTTTCTTGTACGTAGAGAGACTTTGATTGAATATACCAAGAAGATAAGGGCGGTAATGGATGTTGTCTTCAAGGCCGCTGCAAGGTCACTGAAATTGGAAGAGAATGTGTTCTTGAAGCATTTTGGAGAAAAAACAGTGATGCAAGCAAGATTCAACTTCTACCCACCTTGTCCAAGATCGGATAAGGTACTTGGCCTAAAACCTCACTCGGACAAATCGGGAATAACTGTTCTCTTGCAAGATCAAGAAGTTGAAGGTCTTCAACTTTTCAAAGACAATGTATGGTCCAGAGTTCCCACCATCCCTCATGCCCTTATTGTCAATCTCGGCGACCAAATGGAGGTGAGATTATTATACACAAGAAACTCGAATTCAAGGATATTTCTTTGTCCAATTCTCTAGTTATTTACTAGAAACCCTGCATCAATTATTGCCACTATTGCATGTTAATTACGGAACTTGCAGTATTTGACAAAGGAATCCTTACTACTTTATATTGAAATCTTTTAGGGTTACTGTATCTTTGGTCTTCGAACTTGGGAACAAATCATATTTGGTATATGACATTCGAAACATCCCACAACTAGGTCTTGTATCTTTAAAATTGTCCAGATTAAAGTCCTTCCATCATTAACCTGTTAAAAAGTGAATGAAAATTCGCATGTGACACTTTCGTGTAGGCATTTAAAGTAATGTTAGACGACTGTTATATGTTATTTTTCATCCATTTTTTAGCGGAATATTGACGAAAGGACTATATTGGGACAATTTTATAAATTGAGTACTAGTTATGAGAAATTTTGAATGACAAAGACCAAAATTAGATTCACCATTCGGGAACCAAAAACTATAGGAATTTTTCTTCCCTAATTTGTTTCCGAGCATCTTTGCAGATAATGACTAATGGTATAATGAAGAGCCCGCTACACCGGGTGACAACAAACACAGAAAAGATGAGGGTATCTGTAGCCATGCTTATCGAACCAGATGCAGAGGAAGAGATTGGACCGGTGGATGGCTTGGTCGATGAAGAAACACCAAAGCTTTACAAAACGGTGAAAAATTATGGTCATTTTAACTATGTCTGTTTTCAGAAAGGACTTGTAGCTATTGACGCAGTTAAAATGTAACCATGTGTGTCTATCCTCCAGAAATTGCTGTCAAAGTGAAAGGAAAACACAGACTCTAATTTAGAGATTTAAATAATGGCATTATATTAGTAGAACTGCCTGTAGTTCAGAAAATGTTGCAAATGATATCAGGAGAGTTTTTTCTTCTAAATTCGAACTGTTTTGCTTCCGTAAAGGTGATTCATATTGGCATGTTTGCTTATATTGTATGGGCCTATGAACTTCTATTTGCAGAGTTTGTGGGGCATAAAATTTTGAACTAACTACATAAATTGTTTATTTTTACAATCTCGTTTTAAAAAATGTCTAATTCAATATTGTGAAACTTTAATTTTAAAGAACCTAATGTTTGTAGTATCTATTGTACTCTTTTTTATGTTGGACAATTTCCCTGTTTAATGAAAGTGTTTTATTTTTAGTGGTATTTGCTTTTCGGTTTTTATATCACTGGTGGAATACTCTATTTATTGTCTCACGAACGCATATCATCCTTGGTTTCTTTCGTTTTCTCACTTTTCCAGTTACAATAAAGAAGTCATCTTTATCTATATCTATATCTATACATCTATAAAAGACACAATCCAACTAGAAAATTTTTTTTATCCCTTTCTCTAACTGACATGTGTCATCACTTTAAAAAAAGTTAGTTTATTTTTAACTATTTCTTACTTTACTTAGTTACTTTTTCCCTTTTTTTTTTTTTTTTCTTTTTGTTTCTTAAAGGAAAGAGGAAAAAAATTACCACATGATGATGAGAAGAAGCAGGTTTTTTTTTTTTTTTTTTTTTTTTTTTTTTTGCGTTTTTTTTATCATATCTCATGTAATATTTAAATGTCAAAGGATCAGTTGTGATTATTCCTTTTTTTTTCTTTTTGGCCCTTAATGTGATACGGCTTGTGGAATTTAAGGTAAATGGAATGCTAGCTCCATTTTTTCTTAATGAGTTGCCATTCATATATTTTTCTTTTCTTTTTAAACCACAATATTGGACTTTTTTTTTTGTTTTTTGTTTTTTAACCACAGTGTTGGTTTTAATTTTTGCTTGGCTTAGGATGCCTTATTATTCAATTCTTTCAAAATCAACAGGTATATTTTATAATATAGATTCAAAAAAATTTTTTAAATTTTATTCTTTTATTGTGTTCTGTTCACAATTGCAAATTTATCTATAATCTATCATTTATATATCCTAAGATATATAAAAGAGGTAAAAGAAGTTAAGATTTGACTCTCCTTCATAGACCGCATGTCGTTCACATGCTTTTTTCTTTTTCTTTTTCTTTTTTTTTTTAATTTTCCTTATTTTCTGAGCTTGATAGGATGCTTTAAATCATCCCCTTTTTTTTTTATCCCTTAATTTTCTTTTCTCTTTTCCTTTTTCCTTTTTCCTTTTTCTTATTTTCCAGTTTGCTGGGATTCTTTGAGTGATTCTTTTTTTTTTTTTTTTCAATTTTGTTTCTTCTACAATTTTCCTTTGCCATATTTTTACTTTTATCTTCATTTGTAAAATTTTTCAGATAGACAACATAAATGGGAAATTTCTTTTTTCTGCTTAAATTGTCATTTTTCGTTACTTCCTTTTTCATTTTTTATTTTGCTTTCTTTGATTTATTTTTATTTTTATTTTTTTACTTTTAACCCTATATAAATTAATTATAATGTATCCATAGTCATATATTTTTTTACCTTACAACCTTTTTAATTATCATATTTTTCAGTATCTTCTAATTAACTTATTAATTAATTAATAATAGTTTTTTTTTTCCTAAAATGTATGCCGATTAAAATTTTTTTTTATAACGATCCTTTTAATTATTATTTTTCTATCTCCTAATTAATTTTCTATTCAATTTCACAACTTCTATAAAAAATTTAAATTTACTTTTTATGTTTTGTTTTAAATTACTGTTATATAATCTACACATTATATAGATTGATGAAGGATTTCACACACGCGAAGCCCGTGATCAAACTAGTCTATACAACATACAGAAGGGAGAAAAAAAATTTACTATTTTTGTCCAAAACGTGCGTTTTGCACTTTTTTGCGTTTGTTTTGCTTCTATGTCGTTGACACATGGAGGCAGAGGGAGAGGGGCAGAGAGAAAGAGAGAGAGTTTATTTTTAAAAATTTTTTTTTTAAGCTTCTGTGGAGAGAGAGAGAGAGAGAGAGAGAGAGATGACGCATTGGGAAGTAAAAAAAAAGGAGGGGGAACATATTGGTGAGGCCATGGAGAGAGAGAGAGAAGAAAAAGAAAGATACAGGAGTGGGAGAGAGAAGGTAAAAACTAAAAGAAAGAAAACAAAATATCTCTTTAAAATTTTCAAAATTTTAAAAGATCTCTCTTTTTGTTTTTTGTTTTTCCTTTCTTTTGATATTGTTTGAATGCTTTTGTACTATCACTAAGCTTGTATTTGGTTCACCATTTATAGATGAAATTTTTATTTTGAAATTGGTTAACTTTTCAAAAACTAGTTATAAGTTTTATTTACTTTTCAGAAAAAGACAAAAGTTAAGATCAAAAAGTATAGTTTAGTTGGATTTAAACTTAAATGTCAAACAAAACCTAAATAAAATATATATAGAATTTATATGATCTATTTATTAAAAAGTAAGAAAAAATCATTATTTATCTAAAATTTCATAAGATATAATTCAATTATATCAATGCATTTATTTTTAAAATTTAAATATAATTTCTATATTTTGCATATTTTGTAATTATTTATAATTTCTTGTAATTTCTTTTAGACATTTCGTTATAAATAAATCACATTGATTTAAAAAATTACTTTTCATTAAAATATTAAAATATTGTCTTCAAACCAAATTTTTTTTATACTTTCATTTTAGGTATTTTGTTATTTTTTAGAGTAATTGACCTAAATAATCCCTAAACTCTTTCAAAGATGACGATTTGATCCCTATTTTTATTTTTTATTTTTTTTTTGACCGAGATAACCTTGAACTCTTATCTTTTGACCAATCCAGTCCTTTCCGTCTAGTTCCATTAAAAAACTCATAAAATGATCAAGTAAGAAGCACATTTTGTACTTTTTGAAGGAAAATACCCCTAAAAAGACAAAAATACCCCCATTCATATTAAAAAAAAAAAAAGAGGGAGGGGAGACTTCTCTCTCTCTCTCTCCCCTCCCTCCCTCCCTCACTCCCCACCCACCTAGATCCGACGCTGACATCGGAGCCGAAGCCAAAGGTCGTCTCCCTCCCTCCCTCATTCCCCCGCGTTGCCCTTTCCTTCATGCTATTTGGGTTTTGCCCCTGCTGGTGTCACAATCTGGGTTCGCATCCCCCCCTCGGCGCCGCTAGCTCCCTCCCTCCTCACTACCCCACCCCTCTCACGCCACCGCCACAGCCGCGGCGCTCTGCATTTCAGGCTTAACCCCCTCCCCCCCCCCCCCCCCACCTTCTTCTCCGTTGCGGCCCCCTCTCCTCTTGTGGATAGGATTTTCTGAAATGGAGAGAGAGAGAAAATTAGTTTTTCATAATTTATTTATTTTGTCAAATTAATTATTATTAAATTATTAAAATACCCTCATTAATTAGATCACGTGCATTACACATGACTCATTCCGTTAAAAACTTAACAGTTTTGGACGGAAAAGACTGTAATGGCAAAAAAAATAGGAGTTCAGAGTTATCTTGGTAAAAAAAAAAAATGAACCAAACCGTCACCTTAAAAAGAGTTCAGGGACTATTTGGGCCTATTACTCTATTATTTATCTACTTTTTATTTATAAATATATTTTTTTTATGTAGATAAATTTTTTCAAATATGTCCAATCATATTTTATCACACATGCTTTTTAAACTAGTATCACATAAGTAGGCCGAAACAAACAATTTCGTATGCAAGTGTGGATGTCCATTTTTGTGCGAGGTCCTTTTCTTTAGGCCTTGGTTTATATCATCTGTTGGACCCTATCATCTGTTGGACCTATTCGTGGACCCAAGCGAAGAATCATTATGGTTCCTGATTGGGTAAATTTAGAGGGATGCCACAAAAATAAAGTGTGGATTGATATTTGTCCCTACTAAAAAGTTTTTTGAAAAAATGCCATGACATTATTTTTATATCAATTTTAAATTAAAAATTAAAAATACTAAAATATCATTCTTTTTTTTTTTTTTTCCCATTTTACTCTCTCCCTATTTCTCAGCAGCCCCCTTCTCTTTCTCGAAAGCAAGGATGAAAATGTCCACGACATCATCGATATTTCCACGACATTATTCAAATTTTGAAGTCTCGACATGAATAACGAGGGGAAGATATTTCTTCCCAGAATATCTATCAAATGTCTATAATGTCCAAAAGTATCCACAATATCCGTGAATATCCAAGATATTTTTGGATATTTCCACAAAATATCCAAAAACTTGAGGAATTTGTTTTTGCAAAAATTTTAATTTTATCTTCTATTCCATTTTTTAAAATGTGATAGCATTTTTCAACCCATAACGGTTATACCAAAACAATAAACAAGAATACGTGATATGACTTAAATAAGTCAAACTGATGAGAAATTCTGTCATCTTAAGTTTTGATTACATGAGCTTAGGAACCTAGTAAAGTTCATACAGTTATAATCCCCTTCCTATGGTTCTCAAATAAGGTTAGTTTTAAAGTACAAAATCGAGACAGTTTCTTTGATATATTGGTATATCTCTATCACAAACTGATATAGAGATATCATTATATATCTATCAAGACTACTCATCAAGTTAAATAAATCAACAATATCCAATTTATGGGTTAACTTTTGGAAGCTACAAGACTAAAAAACATACATGTGATCAAGACCATCTACATTATCAATTACTTTCTGAACTATTCAATGGTAATATCTTGGTAAATGTATTATTTAGATCATGACCAGCACTTACTTAATGTTTTTCATCCTGTTAGAAACTCTTTTTATTATTAAAGACACTTGAAATTTGTATGTATTGTCTTATATTGGACATTTAATTTTTATGTACTATCTTATAATATTTTATTATGTTTGTAGCGATTAATGAGTATATAATATCATACTGAAATTACAATCAATGTACAATTATTGTGATTTCTATTACATTATGGGATATAAAGTTTTGTATTTGATAGCAAATGTATTGTTTTTGTTTTAGATTAGTTCAGATTAAGTAATATTGATTCTTTTTATATTTTATTAAATTTTCACAAAAATTTTAAGCTTTTTTTTAAGTATCCATTTTTTCCAGAATATCCGTCGACATTATTCATAAATCAAAACCTCGACAACTCTGTTGACATCGACATTTTCATCCTTGCTTAGAAGCCTTATAAAGGCTCGTCGGAAAGAAGCCTCACAATCAGAGTTTCCATGTCAAGATCTGCTTGTCGCCAGAGAAAAGCCTCGTGATTAGAGCTGCCGCTGTCTAGATCTACTTGTCACCGGAGAGAAGCCTCATGATCGTAGCTGCCGCCGTCGTGACTTGCTTGTCACCAGAGAGAAGCCTTGCAATCAGAGTTGCCACATCGTGATGTTGGGAATGCCCTAAGAGTGAAAGACATTTTAGTTGTATTTCATTTATTTTGAACTGAATAATAATATATTTAAGATTTTTTCATTATATATTTGCTATACTGTCCTCATCTAGATTTATGTGTTAAAGTAAATGTAAGCAAATATGGCTCATTGACTACTTGGTGTTTAAACTGTTATAATGTTGCATGTAATAGTTTTTCGTATGCGAGAAGATAACGTTCTAAAGTAACAAGTCTAAATCTATAGTCCGTAGTCTATTGGGTTAGAGTGAACTTCTAACTCATATTAAGACAATTATGTTGTCTAAAGCAAATTGAGGAGATGGTTTGTCTTGACCATCTGGAGCGAGCCAACTCCCAAGTAGAGACATAGATGTATTGTCTAGTAGTGGTGATACATTAGACTGGACCAAAATGTAATTAATCTATACGTTCGCTTGATTAGATTAATTCACTTTTGATGTTCATTATGCAATAACCTTAATCCTGAGTAAGTAAATGATTTCATATTTATGACTTATGTACTTTGATGATCCAAGGACAAAAATGTCTCTTATTAATAAGCTATTAGACTTGTTCTGTAACGACCCGCCTTACGTAGGCCGTTACTATACTTACCTCACTTAGAAACTTACTCTTATCTTATATAAAAAATACGGAAATATTTTTTTCGAAACTTACTGTAAACCCATTTTAATTTCGTACTCATCTATATGTACTTGATCAAGGTAAGTACTAAGTTTTTAAACCATCTTAACACATTTACAAAATATACTAATTACTAGATATTAGTACCATCAAATTATCATAACATAATACCAATATTTATATACATTTTTTTTTCAAAACACATGGCAGTGTCCACCCCAGAGTTTCACAGTCCATTGTGCCCTCTTCCATAGTCTTGCATCACACATTACCAGTAGGCTGCTTACCTACAGCATAAACATTAGTTATGAGCTTTCGCCCAGCAAGTACAACTTTTTTTTTCCCGCAAAACAATTCTTAATAAAACAATGCATGCACCAATTATGCTTTCATTATGCTTTCTTATGTTAGCATATTTTTGGACCCTTATATAACATGAGTGTACGTATAGTGGCGCGCAACCATGGAGTGGTTGGGGTGGCTAGTCCAGTCCAACTCAAACCATGGACCAAACCCGCCCTCGTGGCAGGTCGGTACGACACGAGAAAACTTTATTACCATCATATTTGAAAACAATTTCTTACTTGAAAACAGTTTCTTTCTTGAAAACAGTACGACACGAGAAAACTTTATTACCATCATATTTGAAAACAATTTCTTGAAAACAGTTTCTTAAAAACAGTTTCTTACTTGAAACTTGATCTTATTCTTACCATATGATTTATTATTAGTGAGCATGCTTTCATGATGCTACGATATAGAACATAAAATATATGCATCACATACATTAATGCATGAGCTTTGGAAAACATGCAAAGCAGTAAAACATTTTGTCTATGCTGTAGGCGGAGTTGTACTTACAAGTTATCCTACGTTCTTGGTCTATCGTTCAACGAGGCAAAACAATAGGTTACACTCCTGTTAACTTAAACCATGACATACTTAATTGGTATCCAATCTGATTACTCTTGGTAATCATAGATACAAACCTTATTATAATAAATTGGTATTCTATCCGATTACCTTTAGTCATGTAATTGTTACCATATTCTAAGTGACTTGGGCTTACTATTTCATTTCCTTGGGTCCTAGTTTGGTCTCCAAACTGATTACTATCTGTCATAAAATTGTTACTTACATTTTTAAGTAACTTTGGCCCATCTTATCATTTTTGCTTAAAATACCTTGTTTTCTTGAAAAATATCTTGACTTCATAAATCAAGTATCATCTTGATTTATTACTTAAAATTGCATTTTAAAAATTACTTGTGAAATTTCTAATGGATTAAAACCCTTTAAAACTGTTTTTTGTAAAGCCGTAGTTTCTTTGTAAAAGAAGTTGTAAAACTGTAAAAATTTGAAAATTGCTTTTTAATTTGGTTGAAAGTACGTGTGCATGAATTTCCTGTATACTGTATAGTTTTGAATCTCTAATTTTATCTTTAAATTGGTTCAGATTTTGAAAAGTTTTCTTCATCAAAGTTGTAGGTCTCATTGAAACCTACAACTTTTGTTCTTTACCCGAAACTGAATTCTGTCTTTAACTCATCCTTTTTCTATTTTAAAATTACTTGTCTTGTATAAAACTGGAACCGGCCAGGTTTGAAAACTCAATAAAAAGAGGTATTTGGAACCTCTTTTTCAAAAACTGTCTACATTTTCCTCTAGATTTTTCCATTTTCTACAACTGTACAGTTTTGAATTTTTCCATATTCGGCCTCTAGGGGCTCAAAATCAAGTTTTTAGAAAACTGTCCAGTTAAATCCGAAAATTGGCAGTTTTGTATTTTGTTGGTTTTCGTTTAAAATTTCGCACACACTACCTCAAACGGTTGAAACCGTGAGCCTATATCAACATGCAGCGCGTCGGATTCATTCTTAACATTCAACCATACACTTATCTTCTTACTTAAAAACACAATATAGATTAGCTTACTAAGTTATGTTTTTAGGTTATTTCTTAACCCACATATATATCATCATCATCATCTTCATCATTCATCATCATTCATCATCATACATAACTTTTTCCTACTCGAACATATGAAGGCATATCCACAAATACTTGGTGAGTACATGTAACCCTAAAACTCATTCTAGAGCATAAAAATTAAATTCATGCTTAGGGCTAGCATTCATAATATCCTAAGCATAAATCTAACATCACCAACCATATAAAAACCATAACATATAAAAAAAATAAAATAAGAGACATAAGCTTATACTCTTACAACCCATACTTGAAATATACATAAATCCTTAATCAAAAGCTTAATGAAATTCTTAGAGGATTAAGAGGAATACCTCTAAAGTTGGAATGGTTGCTCTAGATCTTAGGATGAGAAAGATTTTTCCTCCACACTTTACTACCCCAACCGGCCACTCTCTCTCTTTTTTTTTTTTTTTTCCTGAGGGCTATAGGGAGAAGTTGGAATATAACTAAAAATTAGGAGGTTTAACTAAATGTTCAAGTTCAACCTCACAACACCTATTTATATGTGAAAAATCCATAATTTCTAACAATTATTTTTTTTTCTTGAAATTGCATATTTGACCCTAAAAACAAAATATTTACCCTTTAATCTCATGAGGTGGCTGGCCATATGGAGCTTAATCTACTAAAAAATCTTTTCATAATTATCTACTTTTCCATAATTATCAAAAGTTCCCAAAATTAAATAATTATCTTTGGTTAGGTGTCCTCCAATTAGGGCCATGTTTGGCACTCCCTCCTAATATGTAGTCCATTTCCTTAATAATCTAGATAATACCAATACTGTTTTAACTATTAACATAATATTGGACTGCAGTTCAGAATTCATCTGCACTTAACTGGACCGCATATGGATTTTTCTTAGGACTTGAAACTACTTAGTCCTCATTGCTCCAAATATTATTCCTAATTTTTCTAAAGTGATTCCATTTCTTATTCTTCATTCTGTATCCGTAATGATGGTCAGACACAATATAATTCATGTACTGCTTATTATACTGCAGGACCATCCTATTCAAGTAATGAGTTATCTTGGTCACATATAGGCCAGAACAAAGTCATAAATCATGATTCCGCCTCCTTGACAAAAGGCCTCATACTAACATTGAGTCTTATAACTTATAAGAACTCAAACATATTCTGATAAATCAGATCATATATTTCAAACAGGCATACATAGTACAGACTTAGATCTCCTTAGTATCAAAGTGTTGGAAAAATCAGATCCGATATCAGAGTTACGACACAACGGAAGTTTTAAAATTTTTATGCCGATTCGGAAAATAAGCTCATGATGCATATAACAATATATTAAATTCATGATCAAGCGTACCTTATTTCTTGGATTCCGGAATTGCTAGAACGTTTGACCAACGTGTCTTCTCTACTATTCTCGAGTTCCACGTCTCAGAGTATGTGTGGGCACACGTTCTATGAATCCAAGCGACCGGTAATGCTTTCCGAAGTCTAGATCCTTCTTTCTCAATTCCGATGTTCCTCGTTGAGAATATGATCCAGCTTCTTTCTTTAAAACTACAAAACAGAAACCGGTTAACCTCCTATGAAAATTATCACTCGGTTTAACCTTCCTCACAGTTTTGATTCAATAGAATTTTCCCTCTTTTTCTTTCTCACAAGATAGCCGAATTTTATAATGTAGAAAAAACTAATTGGTTTTTCTCTCTACTTTAAAAACGTTTTTCCTCTTATAAATAACCAAAAAATTAGTTTTTCAAGAATTCCTAACCTTTATATAGAAGTCCAATCATTTTCAAAATTTATCTCCTTCTTGAAAAATAATTAATAATTATTTTTCCGGATAAATTTTGAACCAAAAGATCATACAACTTTAGGACTAGATTCATTGAACCTAAAAAACGTTTTTCCAAGGGGAGATATATCCCTTAAAAAATTCGGCCACTATGAGAAATAAAGATTGATTGGTATTTCAAATTTTAAATCAAAAATCTAGACTAGTCAAAAGATCCTAGTCCTATCTAGATTCAAATTTCTTTTAAACCTTTTCGAATTTAAATAAGATTCACTTATTTGAATAAATATTTTCCACAAACATTATCCATATTAATTAATTTAAATCAATGGAATATTTCAAATTTTCTTTCCTCACAAAAACCGTGTACCTCTTTTAATTAGGAAAGAAAAATTCATGAAATAATCTCCATTATTTAAATCAATTAATAATTTAATGTTAGGAATATATTTGAATAATTTTGAAACAAAATTTTCTTCTCTCCACTCAATTAAAAACCGTGCACCTCTTTTAATTAGGAGAGAAAAATTTTGTTTTCTAAAATTAAATAATTCAAACACAATCTTATTTTCAAAATTCAAATTAACCAATCACAAGTTGACAAATCATCTGTCTACAAATTTCACATGTCCAATCCTTTCTGGATTGCATGTTAGAGAGTACTGTCTTAATAGACATTATTAAATTCCATTTAAATTTACCGATCTCATTAGGAACAAATCCCGAGACGCTATACGGAACTATATGAGCTAATAGAGGGACCCGATGGAAATATGTAAAGAGGCTCCTATAATTGTGAAAAATTAATCCCAGATTAATTAATCATCAATTATCAACTTCAAAACAATTCCACTAAAAATTTGAAGCTGAACTCCTGTTTACATACCGTATTACAAAAGCTCTCTAACGTAGTGCTTCTTCCATGATTTATTCATCGCTTGCTTAATCCCCATATGTTATCCATGATTGAATTAAGGACTTTTTCCGTTTTACCTTTTCAATCATTTTAACTTAAAGTTCCATTATTCTCTATTGAAAGAATCACCAATTGTAAAACCATACAATTGGTAAACCACCAGAGAACACAAAGTAAACCGATGGCCAAGATCTTGTTATATTATCTTTCAACCCCCGAATAATGCCTTTAAGTAGATAACATTTACTATCGTTAAGATAGCTATGGATTCCATATCTATGAATCTTGATTTCTCCATCGATAAGTCATGCACCCAAAACACAAGTATATTGACCATGAATTAACAGTGTCTCACCTGTAGTGCATTAAAGTACATAAGTCATGGATACGAATTCAAGTAATCATTTCAGGATTAAGATTAATACAGGATGATAATCAAAGCGTCATTGATTCTTATAAACGGAATTATTAAACCGAATCAATTCACACTTTAGGTCCAGTCCAATGTCATACCTCAATACTGGTATACATTAAAGTTTCTACTCGGAACCAATCCGATGATCAAGACAAACCATCCCTCCAAGGAAGTAGACAACCTTTACAATCTTATCATGAATAAGATCCCCAAATCTTATTCCATCGATTGCAGACTATTTATTTAGACTGTTATCAAATTACCACGTCTTCTATGTATACCCCGTATACATATGGTAATCCGATATATTACAAACAACCAAGGAGTATTTTATATTTACTCAAAATAACCATACAATCAACAAATGAAAATAAATAGGACACAACTTATTAAACATGAATAACCTCCTCTTATTAATATCAAAATGTCATATTTACAGAAAATCCCTAATATTGATTTTCTATCCTTAGGACACATTTAGATCCTAACACAAAGGAAATCACGAGTCCGTAAAAAATTTGATCATTACAGGTTCTTTGGGTACATGATTTATATTCGATGTGAGCTTTACTTATAGATATATATGGAATCAAAGCTCCCATTGAGAGTAAAGGTTATCCTCTTAAATGACACTGTACAAGATTGAAAATGGACGAGACTTCGGGTCGTTTGCTAGGCAAATGACTAATTATTCACTTTGGGTGAATAATCATTTTCCTATTGAATATATAATGGATCTTTAAGATAGCACGATCAAAAGGTTGAACAGAGGTTGTTGCATATATGATAAGGTTATTGGATTGTGGATATACACTGACTTACGTAATACAGTATATAATTGAGATTGTAGTTTCAGGATTATAGTGGTGTGACTCTGAAACTAACAATTGTGTAATTAATTTATTTGGTATAGAATAATTAATTACATAGATTATTAGAGCCCATATTATATATATGTCAAATTGATTTATTTACTAGTTCAATATAATTCCTTAACAGATGTTAATCAATTGGGATATTCATTATGGCTTTAATTCTTGGACTTAGTGAAGTGAAAAATCCGGAACACCTCCCCCAAGGTGTAGGCATTTTTTTTGCTAAGGGTAGAATGAGAATTTTGTTTCATTTAATTAATTGGATAAATATTTAGTTTGGATAAATATTTATTTGAAGATAATATTTGAAATTTGAATTAATTATATTTATCTTTTGTGATAAATATGAGATTAATTTAAATTAAGAGATATGAATAAATTAATTATTTGGATAATTAATTTAAATATGTAGATAATCTTATTTAAATTAATATTTTAAATTAAATATGGTAATTATCTTATTTGGATTTGAAGTTAAAACAAAATCTTATCCTAGTCTATCTTGTGTAGGCGTTTTGAATGAGGATAAGGGAAGGAAAATATTTTCTCCTTATTGATTTTTTTTGGATAATTATTACATAATTATTTAATTTAAATAAAGTTGTCATGATTTTATTTTGAATTTAAATTGGAGTCATGGAACATTATCCATAGAGATAAAATCATAAGATAAAT
Source organism: Ficus hirta (assembly GCA_038430175.1). Classification (NCBI taxonomy): domain Eukaryota; kingdom Viridiplantae; phylum Streptophyta; class Magnoliopsida; order Rosales; family Moraceae; genus Ficus; species Ficus hirta. The sequence goes on along the minus strand of CM076585.1, from coordinate 15,271,426 downwards.
GGAGATAAAAATTTGAATCAAACTTTGAATCTCCTAGACATATTGTGGGTGATTTTTCTATCTCCCGGGCAAGAGAAAATATGCAGATTAGGGAAGGAGGGGAGAAAAAATTCTTTTTCAAGTGTCCTATTCGAATTCAAATTCCACCCACTTCATTCACTATAAATAAGACCCTAGGGGCTCCTATTTTATTTAGACCACAGACTCTTGGGTGAGCGAGCTTATTATTATTCTCTCATTTTAGTAATAATAAGCTACAAAATTTCTGGGTGGTTGGAAGGAGAAAGCTGCGCACAAATACCGATCGAGAGACTGAGTACCCACACCCTCTACCGTCGAGGAATTGGAAAATAGTAAAGAAGGCTAGTTGGTTAAAGCTCTCTTTGATTACATCCTCTAGCATTCATGTTACCTTCTCTCAAGGTACGTACATTGTATAATAATTTATTGTATATGACAGCATGAGTTAGAACGATCTTAAGAAATGTTTTTTTTTTAAATTCCGCTGCGTAAATTACCCCTTTTTCCTATACGTGATCTGCTTGTCGCTAGAGAGTAGCCTCGTGATCGGAGCTATGCCGTCACGATCTGCTCATTGTTGAAGAGAAGCCTCGCGTCAGAGCTGTGTTGTCACGATCTACTCATTGCCTGAAAGAAGCCTCGCGGTTAAAGCTGCACTGTCTCGATCTGCTCGTTGCCGAAGAGAAGCCTCGCGATCGGAGCTGCCCCATACGTGATTTGCTCATCACCGGAGAGAGAAGCCTCGCAATCGAATTTGCCACTGTCACGATCTACTTCAGTTGGCGACATCCCTTCTTCAGGTCCCCGGCATTAGTTTGTAGTTGAACCGGTCTTACATCGTTGTAGAAACTCAGGTCGCCGGAGAAAACAAAGGCGATAATGGAAGCGTCGTCTTCTTTCTACCCTCAGGATCTTCGACGTTACGATCACCGGTCCGGCCTCGGGATCTCCTTCCCAGCATCTCGTTCTCCACTTCTTCCAACTCTGATGCCGAAGTGTCATCCAATACTATGGTGGTCGCAAGTGGTCGGGTCTGATCTCCTCCACGAGTGACTTTTGGTGTTGGTGCGGTGGTGGTCTCCGTTGAAGATCCCCATTATTTTGTAATTTTTAATTTTACTTTTTATATTTTGGTGGATATTTTTCTAGTGTTTGATCATTTTTGTGAGCTTGAATGATTTTTGTTAGTTTTTATAGTGATGTGGTGATAAATTGGCATACATTTTGGTAGTCAAAGATTGTTACAGGTCAGTAATCATCTAGTATACCGCAGAGGTGGCGTTTAATAGTCGGTAACCATCTGGTATCCGACGTGTAACCATTTAGCATTATGCTGGAGTATCCAACGTGGTAACTTGCCGGTGATGATGGTTTCCGATTAGAAACATGTCAGCAGATGGTAACTAACCAGTGACCATCTGATAGCCAACTGGTTACCCAGGCGGCTACATCATTAATATGATTAGTATTTTTAAATAAAGAGTTATTTACATAAATGTCTAAATTAAAGATTATGATTTAAAAAATGTCAATTTTTTATTTTATTTACATAAATGTCGAAATTGATACTTATAAAGACCATATTACCTTTTCATCAAGAATTGAAACTAAACAAATAAAGAATTGATTATAAAAGGAAAGAAAAAATCTCTAAAAAAACATGTAAGACTAAACAAATCTTTTATAAAAGGAAAAAAATATCATTTTATTTGCTTTATTATAAAGAAAAAAGAACTTTAGCTGATATAATTTGTATGATATATGAAAAACAATCATTATAATAAATAATTAGTCATTAAGATAAAATTCACAATAAACATATAAAAAAATTAAATAGATATTGTAAAGAAATATAAACACTAAAAAAAAAAAAAGCAAATCATAATGATATAGTAATTATCATAAAGAAAAAGAAATCATAATGATATAGTAATACCATAAAGAAAAAAAGCATAACACATTTTTAAAAAAACATCATAATGATATAGTAATTATCATAAAGAAATAAATAATTTCGCCACACATTTAGACTTTAGAAACTAACTCTTAAAACAATACCAATAATAGTAAAAAACTAAATAAATTATCACAATAATATTACAATTATCATAAAGAATCTAAATCATACTTAAAAAATAGGTTTCCAAGAAATCGAAATCATACTTAAGAAATATGTTTATAAAAAACCTTAATTATACTAATAAACTATCACTATAATATAGAATTAGTCATTAAGATAAAGATATAAAAATGATGAACAAATAAGGAAAAAAATATGAATTATAATGAAGAAAAATGATGTTAAATATAATAAAAAGATAAAATGGGTACTACAAGCAGTTGTTGTTGTTTTTTTTAAATGAACATTTACGTAATATTATAAAAAAATAATATATTTTAAAATAAGAATCTAAAAATAGATTTTTTTATGTAATTATTTCTTAAATAAATAAATAAATAACTATTTATGATGTCATTAATGATATTTTTTACAAGAGTTTTTTCTTGTGTGGTAAAAAATCAATCCAATGTATGATTTTGTGACATTTATCAAAAGTACCATTGGTGATTTGATGGGGCATGAGAAGGTAGATAAGCACATTTATTTCTTAGCCCAAATCAAAATTGGTCTCACTTGGGAGGTTCTAAGGCTAATTTGATCATTAATGAATGTATGATGAGAAGATAAAGACTAGAATTGCCCTAAATTAAGAACGCAATAGGTATAAACCGGAGTGAGTAGGATTTAGAGTAAATATGATTTGGAGTCTGAACAAGTTGTTCACTTGATTCTTAGATTCGGAATCGGTGTTGTTATAAATTCCAATAATGTGTTCACTTAAACCCAAAATTCGAATGAATTATTGTAATAAATTTTTATATATACTCTTATAATTGTGTTAACATATACTATATCCTATTGTTAATTAAAATTAAACTGATCACTATAAGTTTAAGACAAAAAATTATAAATTTAAGTTGTGTCATATTTTTGTTTAAAAAAATTAAAAAAGTATAAAAGCTTAAATTAAAATAAGTAAATTTAAAATAAGGTATAAAAAATGAATACATATTATTTTCTTCTAACAATTTTTATTTATTTATTTTACTATAATTAACAATAATCAGAATAACTATATAGTTTAAGCAAATCAAATAATTAACATAGGTTGTTTTTATATTTTTTTTGGGTTTTTTTCGTGTAATATTTGGCAAATAAACTAAGAGTAAGACAATAATTTAATATTAATATAATGATTAGGAGTCATAATTTGGTGGGGACATGGGATTGCTAATTTCAAATTAGTGTGGTACCTATACTTCCTACTCCTATCCCACGAAAAAAATAGTAGTAAATAAAGGATTGACTTTCATTATTCATTACTATTCCCCATTTTTTATAAGTGAACATGCATTGGGTACACTGAACATAGAAGGCTTTAATCTTCATCCCAACTAGGCACACTTGAAACTTTTTTTTTCTTTTTAATTAATTACTCAAAACAAAACTTCATCTTCTGATATATGGATTTAATAGGGGAAATAAACAATAGGAAACTGAAAAGGCGGAAGATCTTTTGGCAAAATAAAAAATAAAAAATAAATAAATAAGGCGGAAGATATACGTGAAAGAACAAAAATTTTCTCAAAAGTTGCTGTTTTTCAAGAATTCAGTCAATGTACTGCACATCTTACATGCCAAAATAGATCCAAAAAAAAAAAAAAAAAAAAAAAAAAAACTGAGAGGACCACCCAAATTAAAGATGAGACGAAACACAACAATCTTTTATTTCCACGTGAAACCAAAACGTTAAAAATTAGACAGGAAAGCTCTTGGGTTCTAAGTGCTCATCAGTTACCAAAAACCAGCAAAGTTCTCACAAAATTTGTGAGCAAGAAAGAGAGAGAGATATATATATATATATATATATATATACATATGTATGTATATATTTATATGTATATATATTTAACAATTGCGAAAACTAACTGACATGATTTTTTTTTTTTTTCATTTCAAAGTTTTATTTGGCATTGATATATATAGTCCTGCGTATATATATCTATCTCAGATCCCATAATTTAATTACTTAACAAATGTTTCTTTCTTTTCAATCTTATCATTGTCATCTTATTAGATAATATAGGATTTTTCCACCAACTACATTCCAAATTTAGCTTGACTATTGTGACTATAAAGAATTGCATGACCATCTTCAACTAAAACAGCAAAGTTTTCGAAGGAAAATTCAGAGCTCCAACAAAACAATAATGGCTGGCCTGGTTCTTCCTGTTGAGGAGGTGTCTAAAGAAATACCCGGCAATGGCAACGACCTGCCACCGGAATTCTTTGTGAAAGAAAGTGCTTTTGGTTCTATAGACTGCTCTCCTCCAATGATTCCGATTCCGGACAATGATTTGAGTTTGCTCTCTTCAGACAGTGAGTTGGAGAAACTAAGATCTGCTCTCACCTCTTGGGTTTGCTACCAGGTTTCCAATTTTTTTCTTTGTTTTTTTGTTTTGTTTCATTTTGTTTTTTTATTTCTTTTTATTTCTTTATTTCTCTAATTCGACTAGTGGGATAAGTACTATATATCACTATTTTGTTTGCAATTGTTTCTTTTGGACCTCATTGGTGGTGAGACCTTTTGTTATTACTCCAAAGGGTTTACTACTTTATTTATTTATTTTTTTTGGTGGAAAGTTAAGGTAAAATGAAAGTTGAAGACTTTCTAGCGATGTTAAGGAAATCATCACAAGTTTTTTTTTTTTTTTTTTAATATATTTTTTTCTTTTTTCTTTCAGTTCATGTTATTTTGACTAATGAAATGAATACTATCATTACTCTGTTTAGAATTTGATCATCTTCTGGACCTTATTGGGATTTTGATGTTCGTCTAATGATAGTGATAACAAACAAGGCATAAGGTTTCTCTGCTTTTCATTTTTAGGCAATAGGTCATGGGATTTCAAGCTCATTTCTTGACAAGGTGCCGGAAGTGGGGAAGGAGTTCTTTTCCCGTCCAATGGAAGAAAAACAAAAGTGTCTAAGAGCAGCTTGTGACGGTGAAGGGTTTGGAAGTGATGTGGTGATCTCAAAACAACAAGTTCTTGACTGGAATAACCGCCTTTTTCTCATGGTATTCCCGGAAGATCAAAGAAGGCTCAATCTTTGGCCAGAAAGTCGTAATGATTTTGGGTAATATTAACATTTCCTCTCTCCCTATATGGGTTGTTTTTATTTTTACTTCAACATTATCAAAGAATAAATACTTTCAGAGCTTTTTATAATAAGATATCGTTTGCAGTAATACGTGTTTCTTAATATAGATCAGATCTGATCAAAATCACGTCAAAACAAAAACGTATTCAAATTTCAAAATCAATAACATGTTTGGAACAATCCCCCTCTAAAGACTTCTCATTTTTTATTTTGTTAAAAGAAGACTCAAAAACTATTTTAGTACCATGGCATTGGGTTTTTTGGATATTGAAAACCTTGGTTGATTTTTCTTGTAGAGAGACTTTGATTGAATATACAAAGAGGATAATGTCGGTGATGGATGTTGTCTTCAAGGCCACTGCAAGGTCACTGAAATTGGAAGAGAATGTGTTCTTGAAGCATTTGGAGAAGAAGCAGTGATGCAAGCAAGATTCAACTTTTACCCGCCTTGTCCGAGATCGGATAATGTGCTTGGCCTAAAACCTCATTCGGACAAATCAGGACTAACTGTGCTCTTGCAAGACCAAGAAGTTGAAGGTCTCAACTTTTCAAAGACGGTGTATGGTCCAGAGTTCCAACCATACCTCATGCCCTAGTTGTCAATCTCGGTGACCAAATGGAGGTTGGATTTTCTTCTTTATAGTTTCCTAATTATTTACTAGAAGCCCTGCAATGCACAATGATAATAGGAAAGAAAAATTTCATGCCACTTAATTTTTAACCATTCGGATGGGACTACTTGTTCACTTCCTCTACAATGGCAGAGGTTCCGACAATCTGGATTTACATGTTAACTACGGGACTCGCAGAATATGACATAGGAACTCTTACGGCTTTATTTGGAAATCTTTTAGGGTTAAGATTGAATCCCATTATGTCTCTTATAATTAAAACACCCCATAACTAGTCCTCGATCTATAAAATTGTTCTAATTAAACTCCTTCCGTCAAGAATTGGTTAAAAAATGAACGGAAAATAACATGACTGTTGTGTAAATGCTTAAAATAATGTCACACGACTCTCAAATACTATATTTCAACCACTCTTTACCGGATTATTAACTGAAAGTATATAGCAATTTTATAGAGGAGTTGTTTTGAATGTCAGGGACCAAAATGAGATTCACCGTCAAGGGACGAGAAACTTTAGCTTATATATTCCGTTTCTAATTGTTTCGAAGCATGATTACAGATAATGACTAATGGTAGAATGAAGAGCCCAGTACACCGGGTGACAACAAACCCAGAAAAGATAAGGGTATCAGTAGCCATGCTTATTGAACCAAACACAGAGGAAGAGATTGGACCAGTTGATGGCTTGGTAGATGAAGAAACACCAAAGCTCTACAAAACAGTGAAAAGTTATGGTCATCTTAACTATGTCTGCTTCCAGAAAGGCGTAGTAGCTATTGATGCAGTCAAAATGTAAGAGTGTCTTCTGTCTCTCCTCCACTAGAAGGAAAGCACAGACTCAAATTTAGAGTTAAATTAAGTTATGAAATTATGCTAGTGGAACTGCCTTATGTTGTTCAGACAATGTTACAACTGATATTAGGACAGTGTTTTATTTTGAAGCGTCTCTGTTTTGCTTCAGTAAAGTTGATTAATGCCGACATGTTTGCTGATATCTATGGGCCTGTGAATATTAGCACAATGTTGATCGCGGTATTTACGTACCTTAATTTCTTAAAAATGCTATTCACTACGATTTCCGCACAAAGGGTAGCTTGATACTTCCTTCTCTGGTGGGCTCTTAAGCCCAACATTGCAGTTTCTACACATGGTAAAGTATCCAACTTAGTGACTTTATTTTTTGTTTTATTTTGTTTTGTTTTTAATGATCCACTACAGCATTTAACAATTTTGCAAGAAATTATTATAATTATAATATACTAAAAGAATGCTTTTTTTTTTTTTTTTTTTTTTTTTTTTTACAGTTTTTTCTACCGTGTAGAGTCTTTTTTACCCCTCTGATTTAGTTGGTTTTCCTTTATCTACAGTGAGTTGACCTTTTTACCCCTATTATGCAGAAATTGCCAACTGCCCGCACAGTATAATTACCGGTTTACCCCTCTTTTTTAGTTGTTTTTCTCTTTCCTACAGTGTGTTGCCGGTTTTATCCCTATTTAGAGTATGTTTTTTTTTTTCGTTAATATTGTTTTTATCTTTTTTTTTACGCTAAATTTTAGACATTAGATTCCGATATATTATTGTATTGTGTTTTTACTCACTTTATCTTTTTTTAATTTTTAAACAAATTTTTACTTCAAATTTTTTATCTTTATTTCGGATTTTTTTTTCTGGGTTTTTTTTTCGTGTCTTTTTTATTTCTTTTGTTCTATTTTTCAAAGACCCTTTTTATTATTATTATTAAGGATTCTGCATGCATTTGTTTTTGTATCTTTTTTGTTTGTTTTGTTTTATTCTTTAAAAATCATTTTTTATATATATATATTTTTTATATTTTTACATTTTTGCATGTATTTAATCTGATAAAATTTTTTTTTGTTTTTTTTTTAAAGAGTAAAAAAAAAAAGAAGGAGAAAATGTTATATATATATATATTTTATTTTATTATAATTTTTTTGTTAGGGTTAGTGTAGATGCCGGTTTTCTACAGTCAAAATTTAACAGAAAAGTTAATACAGAAAATATGATAATCGATTGATTGGGCCCTTGGACATCGTAATGAAATCTAGCAAAGCAATGTAAGAACAGATTTTCATGTCAGAAAATAAAAGTAAAGGAAGACAGAAATTAAATTGACACCAAGAAGTGACTTTCACTCTGCAAAAACTTCTCCAGAAATCATCTCGAGAATTCTCAAGCCTTCATTGTACTCAAACATTCATATATAGTGAAATTACTCACTGACTGAGGACGTAGCACTTGTTTGGGCGAACCTCTATACTTCTTGGTGTCAATTTAATTTCTGTCTTCCTTTACTTTTATTTTCTGACATGAAAATCTGTTCTTACATTGCTTTGCTAGATTTCATTACGATGTCCAAGGGCCCAATCAATCGATTATCATATTTTCTGTATTAACTTTTCTGTTAAATTTTGACTGTAGAAAATCGGTATCTACAGTTAGTTTTTTCCGGTTCTTTTGAGTCTAAAAATTTTTGTTCTTTTTTTTTGTTTTTTGTTTTATTTTTGTTTTAATTTTTTTTAAATGAGTATGACTACAGAAGAATTTTTTTATTTTTTTATTTTTATTTTTATTTTTATTATTATTAGTATTATTGTTATTTTGATTTTATATTTTTACTATTGAGAGAGATTTTGAGAAGAATTATACTTATTATAATTATAATATTTATCTTAACTAACTATTTTTATTATATAATATTTAATATATTTATTTATTTTTTTCTTCCTTTCCCGTATAACGTACGAGTATTAAACTGGTACATACTAAAGCTACAGACAAAATAGACAGTAAGTACTTGTTGCCTGTTGGGCGTCAAAGAAACTTGTAAAAGACATAAATAGCTGGGATTTTTTTATTTTGGGGGGGGGGGGGGGGGAGGGGGCGCCCTGCCCACTTGGATTGACTTCAATTAAGAATTTCAGATAAAGAAAATAATGCCAATTAAAAAAAAAATGGATTAAATCAAAGGGACCCGTCATTTGGTCATGGTTCTTTTTAGAGTATACTATTTTTGTGTGCTTGGAGTGTCAATGCCTTATTGGGAAAACCATTTTTAACTCAATAATTCTTTATCTTTGTTCTAAAAGAAAAAGGAAAAAGTTGTGGAAGTTGGACCCCATAAATAATATTAGAAAATATCAACTTGCATTAAACTAATGCACAAAACTTGCATTTAAAATAATTAGTCCAATTACCTTACATCATTTGATCGATCTTTAACTTTGACTCGATCTATTACCTATACTAAAAGAGCAGATAGATGCTCTATAGTGACTTTTAGTAGGTTTGTTACGTGGCAATTCCGTCGTCTGCCAAACAATGGGTCATCAATTGCCGTGTGACTTTTTTCTATTATTATTATTATTATTATTATTTTCTCGTTTATCCTGTACGGCCCTTTACATAAAACCTTCTTAATGTAGATTTCATTTAATTACAGTCTAATACTCATAACTTTACAAAAGCAAACACAGACAAACAGAGCTAAAAATCCCTTGCCAATTTTCGAAGATGGGGTCAGTGCCAAGAACAGTACAGGAACTGGCCGCAAAAGGAGAAGAAATCCCTCAAAATTATCTCTACAAAGAAGGTGATGGTGGAGCTCCAAATGCCCCACCCATGGATGTTCCTGTTGTTGATATTGCCCTTCTCAGTTCTTCTTCAGAGGAGCTTCAAAAGCTTTGCTCAGCTCTCAACACTTGGGGTTGCTTTCAGGTTTGAAATCTAATAACTTCCCTTTTATTTTTTTAAAATAATTTTAACCAATCTGTTGAAATAGTATAGTCTTCAGTTGATTGAATTTATGGGATTCAAAATCTGCCGAAAAAAAAGAAAATCCCACGAATAAAATGTAAAAATTTCCCATGATTTTAGGACTGCCCTTTTGATAGTTTTTTGTTGTTTCTCTCTCTAAACCAACATAAATCATGATTAGGAGTTGCTTTTTTTTTTTTTTTTTGGAAGGCAATAAACCATGGTATGAGTCCAGAGTTCCTGAATCGAATCCGCGAAATTACAAAACAGTTTTTCCATCTTCCATTTGAAGAGAAACAAAAGTACTGGAGAGAAGAGAACGATATTGAAGGGTATGGAAATGACATGGTTCTTTCAGAGCAGCAAAAGCTTGATTGGACTGACCGACTCTACCTCGTAATATACCCCGAAGATCAGCGCAAGCTCAGATTTTGGCCAGAAAATCCTCAATCTTTTAGGTATATTCTCTTGTCAATTCATTGCAATGGCGCATCTTGAATTTTTCGGTATTTGATAATTTGGACCTTAAGCTTTTATTTTTGGCATATAGGACCATAAATTTTAAAAATTATCGCAATTGCGGTCCTATAACTAATGGATAAGGAATGCCCAACGATTTTTGCACAAAATAGTTGGGACCTAAATTTCTGTTCATTTATTGTTGTCTGTTGTCGATTTGACTGTATTGCGAAGTGTTGACGGTTCTTAACTAACAAAGTTAGAAGTTTAAGGTCCAATTTGTAAACAACGAAAGTTCGGGTGCATTGGTCCAACTTGTAAACGATGAAGTGTGGATTGTGTTGCAGGTCTACTTTGCATGAATATTCTCTGAAGCTAAAATCAATCAGTGTTGTGGTCCTTAAGGCCATGGCGAGGTCGTTGAACTTGGCGGAGAACTGCTTTGTGGATCAATATGGAGAAAGGCCAAAACTTTATGCAAGATTCAACTTCTACCCCAAGTGTCCGAGGCCGGATCTTGTCCTTGGTACCAAACCACACGCAGATGGCGTGGGAATCACCCTTCTCTTGCAAGATGAATCTGTGGAAGGTCTACAGTTTCTGAAAGATGATAAGTGGTACAGAGCTCCGATTATTCCCGAGGCTCTTCTCATTAATGTTGGTGATCAAGCAGAGGTAAGCACTACTTAGAAAATATTATAATGAAAGCATCATAGTAGTGTGCCGATATAATTTCATGACAAACTGTATGTAGAAAATTATGTATTATGTAAAACAATGATTGCAATAAATCTTGTTTTTCACTACTGTTAATTGAAGTACTGCTCATGAACTAGCATGTCACTGTTACTACCGCCTGTGGTGAATCTGCGAACAAAAGGAGAAATGTTGAGTAATCCGAACCCGAAGTTAAAATTTATAATTATTTTTTGATTTCTTTTCAAAATTTTTAGTTACTTGCTTTGGCTACGGTAGAAAAAACACTTCCTTTAACAAGACTATGTGCAGGATTTAGTATTAATGACACAACTTATTTGCTGATCTTGGCTTGATTTAACAATCATATGCAGATATCGAGTAATGGAATGTTCAAGAGCCCGGTACACAGGGTGGTAACAAATGCAGAAAGAGAGAGGATTTCTTTGGCTGTGTTCTATGTTCCAGACGCTGAGAAAGATATTGAACCCTTTGAAGAGTTGATTGATGATTCAAGACCGAGATTATACCGGAAGGTTAAGAATTATGTCGACATCTATTTTCAGTACTATCAGAAGGGGAGAAGACCAATTGAGGCAGCAAGACTCGAAGTATAACATTTCCACCGAGATTATACCGGAAGGTTAAGAATTATGTCGACATCTATTTTCAGTACTATCAGAAGGGGAGAAGACCAATTGAGGCAGCAAGACTCGAAGTATAACATTTCCATCCCACAAGAAAATGAAGTGCTTATTTTCTCTTTATGTCAAAGGAATAACGTGAATTGAGATACGATTTTCATCCCCTTGGTGAGAACTTGAAAGGTAAAATTTCCTTGCCACAAAAGGGATTCCATTGAAAACTTTTGTTTCCAATTTTCAAGCAGAAAAATGTACTGTGCATGAATAAGGCTTGAGGTAGTGAAGCTTTGATTTTGTCTGTTCGCACAATAATGAATTTTACGGTCTTTTATTGTGGCAGGTTTACTTCTATTGGCGTCCTATCTTGTTCTTTGAGTTGAAGTTACCTAGAAACGTAAAGATTCAAACGTTAACGATAAATAACAGAGAAATTAGATTCATATGAGATAGAACCGAATCAATTTATTGTAGAAAATGACAGGTCGTTATTCAAATGGTTGATATTCTAGTCGATTAGATTCAATCAATTAGTTGTTGATCGGTAAAACAGTTATTGATATTGGTTAAACACTGATTGAAACTAGTCAAAGAAAACATCCTATTTTAAGCAAATTTGAGACATTTATTAAAACAAAACTTTAAAAAAGGTCGTTTTCCCGTGCATCTCAATTTAATCCTAATAGAAGTTGATATGGGCATCTCCCTAAAAAGTATTATTGAGTTAAATGGAAATCCTGGGAATAAAAAACAGAGACAGATTGCAATGATTGTTGATTGCAGTCTTTACATAACTTACTACTTCCAGTTACAAATACTCTGTTTCCTCTGTTTTCAACTCTGTTTTTTTTTTTTTTTTTTTTTCCCTCTGTTTCTTGTTTCTGTTTTATTATGATTGTTTTTGTGTTTTATTTGTATGCACTTGGCATGCTCGAAAAGGAAAAGGAGTTCTAATCTATTTTTAATGCTTGATGCATGATTAATACAATTTTAGAACTTGCAAGTATGTTCTCTAACACTGGAATAACCCAACTACCTACGGAATCCATAAAGCATTTGTAATAATCAAAATTTTTACGGACTCATGATTTTCTTGTATGTAAAGAAATTTAAGTCCGTGTTATGTGCTTATGTGATATTTCATGAAAATTATGAATATCAATATGAAATTCATAATTTTATCAGTATATGTTTGAGTTCTTGTTTAATTAAATATGAGACTCAATAATAAGTTTATTAGGTCAAGAACGAGGCCTTTTCAGAAAAAGGGTAAGATTGAAATTTATGATTTTCAGTTGGTCAAAATTTGACCAAGGTTGACTTTAAGTTGACCAAAGTTTGACCAAGACGGTACAGCAGTATAATAAACTGTATGGAAATTATACTGCGAAAAACCGTCATTTTAGATAAAGAAGTAAAAATTAGGAATGTGACCATTATAGAAAAATCAAGTACATTATTTAGGATAATAAGGACTAAGTAGCTTTAAGTCCTAAGAAAAATCCACACGCAGTCCGGTTAAGCACAGATAAATTCTGGACTGTAGTCCAGTACAATTATACTGTTATTAGTTGAAAACAGTATTGGTAATATCTGCATTAGTATGAAGATGGACTGCATAATTATATTAATGGATTTTTGGAATCAAGTAGATAATTATGTATGAATTGGAAGCCAAGTGGCTTCACCATAGCCGGCCACCTACAGGGATTAAAGTGTAAATATTTTATCCTTAGGGGTCAAAGCGTAATTTTAAGAAAAATAAGTAATGATGGATAAGTATGTAATTTTTGAATTATGGAATTTATGAATATTCCTAACCAAGTCTCCAACTAAGCTAATGGTAGGCCAATGGTTGGTTACAAAATTTAGTTAGCTTGGTTACATTGGAACAAGTAATTAAGTTAGAGATAAGTATGAAATATTTTTGGTTGATTGAAGCCAACACATGGCCGGTTGTCAAGGGTTGCTTGGTGAGGTAAGCATGGTGAGGTAAACAAGCACTTGCCTTGGTGAACAAGTAACTTGGTCTCCAAGAAATCCAATATGACCGGCCACCTCATAGGGGGTATTGAGCAAATATTTTGTTTTTAGACCCCAATATGTAATTTTAAGAATAAAAATAATTCTAGAAAAGAAATTATTTTTCACCTATAAATAGGTGATTGGGGGGGGGGGGGGGGGGGGGGGGGAGGGGGATATTGGATCATTCTATTCCACCCCAAAACTCTGCCAAAATTTTAACCCATTTTCCCTCCCCTAGAAGCCGAGCCAAAGAGAGAAGAAAAAAAAATAGAGTGGTCGGATTTTTGAGAAAGAAAAGAGAGAAGAAAGTTTGTGATCCAAGTTGTGGATCCAATATCAAGGAGTCAAGGTAACTCTCCTAAACCCCCTAAGTAATTCAATTTAGTTTGATTCAAGATCTATGTGTATTTTCATGTTGGGAATGTAAGAGCATATGCTCATCTCTAGTTTTATGCAATAGGGTTAGATGGTATGCTTGAATGTGCTTGATTAAGTTTTATTGGTCCATATTTGTGATTTGATGCATGATTGTGATGATTATGTGCTAGATAGCTTATGGTATGTGTGTATGCCTATTAGATATTTGTTATATGTCCCCACATACTGAAGAATGATGTAACATGAATGGAAATGAGAATGAGAATGTATGTTGCATGTAGGGTTCAAGAAAACCCTAGTTTGGTGAAGATCACCATATGGGTTTGCATGAAGTATTATGAATGAGAAATGAATGCATGGAAATGAAAACATTACATAATGCGCTGCATGCTTAATGTAGGCTCACGGTTTTAACCGTTCGAGGCAGTGTGTGCGTAATTTTACGTAAGAAACAATTAAGATGAAAACTGCCAGTCTCGGATCAAGACTGGGCAGTAATCTGGAAACCGGATTTTGAGGCCTTTAGAGGCCGAATTTGAGGAGTTAAAATTGCAAAGTTGTAGAAAATGGAAAATCCTAGGGGGTCGCGCGGACAGTTTTTAAAAATAAGGCTCCCAAGATCTCTGTTTTCACAAAAATCCGAATCTGGTCATGCTCAAACCCTGTGCACGGCCAGGCAGGTTCAACAAGGAAAAAAAGTAGGTTAAAGGCAGAACTGGGTTTTGGGTAAAGAACAAAAGTTGTAGGGTTTTTCAAGATCTAAAACTTTTGTGAAGAAGACTTCCAAATTCAAAACAGATTTTTAGATAAAACTGAAGTTGAAAAAATGTGCAGTAGATAGGGAATTCCTGCACAGGATTTTCAAAATCAGTGCAGATAAAGAAATTCCTGCACATCCACTAATAACTGGCAGCATGAAACTGTTTTCAAGGATAGCTTTTAAAACTTGATAAGTTTATTACCCTTACTCAAGAAAAATTACAGTTTTGTAAAAAGATTGAAAGTTCACACAAGGATTTTTATACAAGGAAAATTTGGGCCTTAGGAACCCAATAGGGTTTTGACCTAGATATGATTTGGGCTTAAACCTAGGATTACTAATAGTAACCAAAAAGGATACTAAGGATGATGGAGCCTTAAACCCAAAGTTTATTAATAAGTCAAACAAGACACTGTTTGATTGAAAGTGGGTCTTGTATCCTAGGGTTACATTTAGTAACCAAATAAGATAGCATTGTGGTATGTGAGGGACATGTAACTAGGGTTGTTGGTAAATGTTGGTTAAGGATACCAGCATTTGAATGAAATGATTTATGGGAAGGTAGGATGATCCTTATCTTACGTCATCTTTGAAAACAGGAAAGTAACCTGTTATTGCAACCTGCTGAAGCAACAAACCTAGGACATAGCATAACATGTAAGTACAAACCTCATCTATAGTATGGAAAATAGTAAATACTATTTTCAAGTATGACATGTTTTTATATGCTATGCCAGGATATGCCATGTGTATGTATATGTTATGGTTGATATTATGTTATGTTACATGTTACGATATAGTGACATCATAAAGCATGTTCACTAATATTAAACCACATGGAAAGAACATGTTTTAAGTCATAAGATAAGACAAGTAAGGTGTCATACCAACCTCCCGTCAGATCGTGGAGGACTATACATGTTTTAAGTTTAAGATGCTAAGACCTTCCGCCAGATCGTGAAGGGTTATGAATATGATTCTCAGAATTGTTAGAGACATTGCAAACCTTAACTTTCTATGGAATGCACGCATCTGGTACGTACACAAGGGGCCCACATGTTAAACAAGATAGTAAGTTCTTAAGAAGTTCATAATGGAGCATAAGAGATTCATAGTTGATCATAAATGGTTCATGCATAAGTTACATGATGCTTGACATGTTTTTGTGAGATTAAGTTTGTACTTGCTGAGCATAAAACTCATCAGTATATTTCATACTGTAAGTAAAAAGCCTGCAGCTTAATTGGTGGGCCATGCGGACGATGCGGCAAGAGGAGGGCGGTGTGGGATACTACTATGCAAATTTTTTTCCGCAAGTTCTTTTGAACAAAGATATATGTATATATATATATGTATTAGAATAAATTATGTTATACTGTACATATGAAGTATGAAGACTCGAGTTAAATGTAAATATTATGTATGACTTCTTATTATGATAAATAAGTAATGTGTGTGCATGGAAAGCTTACTTATATTGAGTAGTCTATTTATATATGTTTTAAAAAAATTATTCTCAAATTTTCAAGTAAGTTTAGTTTAAGTAAGTGCGGTAACGGCCCTACATAGATCTGGACGTTACAAAGTTGGTATCAGAACGGTATCCTGCTAGCCTACTTCATCTTGTCTCACATTGTTCTGCAACAGCCCAAGTAAGTTAAGTTATTTTGCTATAATTAGAATTAGTTAAGATCTTGTGTATTTAGTAAGCATATCTCGTCAATGGCCACGTTGGATAATGATACTCCTGGTGTTTGTGAAGGACTACTCCACTTTGGTATGGTGATAGCCGGAAACTTTTCGTACTAAGGAATTTGATCAATATTATGGAAGTTAAGTGTCGTGTTTGTGGAACTCATGCCCACATAAGAATAATGTTAGATACGAGGATGGCGTTGGGCGGTGGCTTAGGTTGGTGGTGGCAATTAGGTGATATGCGAACATGATGGGAAAGTTTTATACCTTCCTAAATGTTATGATTATGTACTCATGCTATGAAGGAAATATGAACAAGGTTATGATGGATTCAGATATGTTCTATATGATATGGAAATAAGATTATGGTTCCATATAAGAGACATGATCTCGTTAATTATTAAAACGAGAAACGTATTTTATAGTTTTCTACGTAGAACCATGCCACCAAAACGTAGAACGGCACAAACCCAAGACGTTGATCTTGCGGCCCAGCTGAATGAACTGAGACAAATGATGTTAGCCCAACAACAAGAGATAGGTGGGCTTAGAGCTCATTTGGCTCAGCAGAATCAGGGACCTCCTAATGCCGGAGTACCACCAGCACCTTTGAATCAGCCTGCTGACTCGGCGATTCCAGAAAACCCTATAGCCCCTGAAGTGCCTGATGTGCCTTTAGTTGTTCCACCAGCACCTCTGGTTCGAACTCCGGAAGAATTATATGACAAATTTCGGTACATGAAAGCACCGGAATTTGAAGGGTTAACAAACCCGATTGAGGCCGACAACTGGCTGGTCGACCTTCAGGTCATCCTAAACTTTTTAAGACTCAATGATCAAGAGAGAGTGCTCTGCGCATCATTTATGTTAAGAAAAGATGTTCGTCTCTGATGGGAAACCGTCCAGATTCGGCGAGATGTTAGTCAAATGACCTGGGAAGACTTTGTTGATGAATTTAAGGAGAAATACTTCAACACAGAGGTTATGAAAGCTCAACAAGATGAGTTCACTAGTTTTCGCGAGGGTAATTTGTCAGTAGCTGAAGCTATCAAAAAGTTTGAGCAGCTAGCACGTTTTTATCCTCACCTCTATCATTTCTGAAAGGGACAAAGTAAGAAGGATGATGAAGATGTTTCGCACTGATTTGGCAGTAGTGATTAGCAGTGGCCCCTATCTACCAACCACTGTTGTTGAATGTGTCAGCCGGGCAATTCGAGCTGAGTACTGGGTAGGACAGAACAGAGAACAGTGGGCTAAGTTCTTTAAGGACAAGAAAGAAGAGAAGGCCCAAGCTAAGCAGAATCAGGCAAGACCAAGCCAAAATTCCCCAGCAGAGAGGTCAAGGAGGACCTTTTGGTCAAAACAGCAACAAGAAGCAGTACGGCGGTAATCAGCAGAAAAGAAAATGGAATTCAGGAGGACAGGGGAATCAACAGAATTCTTCCAAAAGAAGAATACTTCTGATAACAACAATTATCCCACTTGTCAGAAATGTGGGAGGAAGCACCTGGGAGATTGTCGTGCGGGAACCAATCGCTGCTTTTTGTGTTGCAAGGAAGGCCACTATGCTAAGTACTGTAACTCTAATTTCCAGAATCCACAGGACCAACAAAGAGGTCAGGGATATCAACTTCACGCAGCACAAGTAAAGCTCGAAGGACCTGCAATCTCTCAAGGCAAACTTGAAGCTCCAGAACCACAAGGACGCATTTATGCCTATACTAAGGAAGATGTTCAAGCTGGACCATCCACGGTGGTGACAGGTCAGTTTCCTTTTGCTCAACATGATGCATACGTGTTAATTGATTCTAGAGCCACACATTCATTCACATCACATCACCTAAGTTTGCTAAGAAACCAGGTCGAGGAAGTGATAGAATTGGAAGAACATTTAGGACTGCATTACCCTCTGGGGAAATTTTATTGTCTGATTATTGGATACGTCACGTTCCAATACTTATATGTGGTAGGGAAATGTATGTCAATTTGATTATCATTGACATATATGACAACGATGTCATTTTGGGAATGGACTGCTTGAGGAAATACAATGCAGTTATAGACTGTCAGCGTCGTACTGTCACGTTCACGCCTATTGGAGGCAAGGAGTTCATTTTTAGAGGATCAACTCCAAAGCAGCCGAAAATGTTCATTTCTGCACTAAAGGCTAGAAAGTTATTGGCAAAAGGATGTATTGGATTTCTGACCAACATGGTGGATAAGATGCAAGAAACTAAGAGTAGGCCAGAGGAAGTACCGATAGCCAAAGATTTTATGGAAGTTTTTCCTGAAGATTTACCAGGATTGTCACCGGAGCGAGAGATTTCTTTTAAGATTGAATTGCTTCCAGGATCAGCACCAGTATCCAAGACACCTTATGGGATGGCGATCGCCGAACTTAAGGAATTGCAAATTCAGTTGCAAGAGCTCTTGGATTGAGGATTCATCCGTCAAAGCTATTCACCATGGGGAGCCCCAGTTTTGTTTGTAAAAAGGAAGGATGGCACTCTTAGGATGTGCATTGACTATCAGGAACTGAATAAGATTACCATAAAAAATAAGTATCCATTACCTAGGATCGATGATTTGTTCGATCAGTTGAAAGGAGCTTTAATTTTTTCGACAATTGACCTGCGATCAGGATATCATCAGCTCCGAATTAGGAAAAGAGATATTCCTAAGACAGCCTTTTGTACGCGTTATGGACATTACGAGTTTCTCATTATGCCATTTGGATTGACAAATGCTCCAGCTGCCTTTATGGATCTGATGAATCGAGTGTTCAAGGATTACTTGGACAAGTTTATTATTGTCTTTATAGATGATATCTTGATTCATTCAAGGTCGAAGGAACAGCATGAGGAGCACCTAAGAATCGCTCTACAGATTTTAAAAGCAAAATCAGCTTTATGCTAAATTCACCAAGTGTGAATTTTGGTTAGAGAAGATTCACTTCTTAGGACATGTGGTCTCTAAGGAAGGCATATCTGTAGATCCAGCCAAGATTGAAGCAGTAAGTAAATGGCCAGCTCCTAAAAGTGTCACCGAAATACGTAGTTTCCTTGGCTTAGCAGGCTACTACCGACGTTTTGTCGAGGGTTTTGCTAAGATTGCAGCGCCGCTCACAGCACTTACACGGAAGGGAAAGAAGTACGAATGGACTGCAAAGTGTAAAGAACACTTCCAAGAGCTAAAAAGTAAGCTGACTAGTGCTCTAATCCTTACAATACCAGTTGTGGAGGAAGGAAACTTCGTGATATACAGTGATGCTTCCAAGATAGGATTGGAAGCCATACTCATGGAGAAGGGAAAAGTAATCGCTTATGTTTCACGACAGCTTAAGGATCATGAGAAGAACTATCCGACGCATGATTTGGAACTTGGGGCGGTAGTTTTTGCGCTTAAGATCTGGAGACACTACCTTTACGGTATTAGGTGTGAGGTTACACGGACCATCAGAGTCTGAAATATATTTTCACACAGAAAGAGCTCAATATGAGACAAAGAAGATGGCTTGAATTGGTGAAAAATTATGATATAGATATCCGTTACCACCCTGGGAAGGCTAACAAAGTAGCAGATGCCCTTAGTCGGAAGTCATCCTCCACATTGATGTCAATTCAGTCATTAATTGAGCCCCTCCAGAAGAGCTAGTGGAGGCTGGGATCGAGCTTATTACGGGAAGTTTAGCTGCCCTAACCTTCCAACTTACCATTTTGGATGGCATGAAAGAGCGTCAAGAAGCAGACGTCTCGCTACTTAGGACAAGAAATGAAGTCTTAGAAGGAAATTAGTCGGACTTCAACATATCTGATGAGGACATACTCTATCGGAAAAATAGACTATGTATTCCTAATGAGGACGAGTTGAAGAAGCAGATCATAAAAGAAGCTCATGAGACTCCATATTCCATTCATCTTGGAGCCACAAAGATATACAAAGACTTGAAGGAAAGTTTTTGGTGGTACAAAATGAAGAATGACGTTGCCACGTTTGTCAGTAAATGCCTCATATGTCAGAAAGTAAAGGCTGAACATCAACATCCAGGGGGAGAATTGAAAAAAATTTCCATCCCAGAATGGAAATGGGACCAAATAACGATGGATTTCATGGTTGGTCTACCCCGAACTCCCAGTGGCAACGATGCTATTTGGGTAATTGTTGATCGATTGACGAAATCTGCACACTTCTTAGCTATCAAACTGAGTTTTTCAGTAGACCAGCTAGCGGAATTGTATGTTGCGCAGATGTTCGCTATCACGGGATTCCAAAATCGATTATCTCAGATCATGATGGTCGTTTCACTTCTAAATTTTAGAGAAGTGTACATCAAGCAATGGGTACAAAGTTTACCTTTAGCACAGCTTTTCACCCGCAGACCAATGGACAATCAGAAAGGACCATTCAGACTCTAGAAGATATGTTACGAGCATGTATGATGGACTTCAAGGGAACTTGGGATAAGAAGCTTCCTTTGATTAAGTTCTCATACAACAACAGCTTCTAAGCTTCAATTGGGATAGCTCTTTATGAAGCTCTTTATGGGAGAAGGTGTAGATCTCCAGTTCATTGGTACGAGACAAGAGAGAAAGAACTTGTGTCTACGGACTTTATTCGGAGAACTATTGAGACCGTAAAACTTATACGTCAACGGATGGAAACTATATTTAGTCGACAAAAGAGTTATGCCAACAGACGTAGAAGGCCTCTAGAATTTCAAGTTGGGGACTCGGTATTCCTCAAGGTTGTTACATTTAAAGGAGTCATGAGGTTCGGAAGGAAAGGGAAATTAAGTCCAAGATATATAGGGCCATTCAAAGTACTTGAAAGAATAGGTAATGTGGCCTATAAATTGGCTTTGCCCCAAGAATTAATATATGTGCACAATGTATTTCATGTGTCGATGCTAAAGAAATATATCTCAGATCCATCACACGTATTGAAACATGAGTCGATTAAGGTTCACAAGGATCTGACTTATGAGGAAAAACTGGTTTGAATTTTAGAACGAGAAGAAAAAGTGCTAAGAAACAAGGTTATACATTTAGTTAAGGTCATTTGGTGAAACCATGAGATTGAAGAAGCAACATGGGAACGTGAAGAGGATATGAAGAAAAGCCACCCATAATTATTCTAATTTTCGGGGACGAAAATTCTTCAAGGAGGGTGGATTGTAATAACCAAAATTTTTACGGACTCATGATTTTCTTGTATGTAAAGAAATTTAAGTCCATGCTAGCTGCTTATATGATATTTCATGAAAATTATGAATATCAATATGAAATTCATAATTTATTAGTATATATTTGAGTTCGCGTTTAATTAAATATGAGACTCAATAATAAGTTTATTATGTCAAGAACGATGCCTTTTGAGAAAAAGGGCAAAATAGAAATTTATGATTTTCAATTGGTCAAAGTTTGACCAAAGTTGACTTCAAGTTGACCAAAGTTTGACCAGGACGGTACAGCAGTATAATAAACTGTATGGAAATTATACTGTGAAAAACCGTCATTTTAGATAAAGAAGTAAAAATTAGGCATGGGACCACTATAGAAAAATCAAGCACATTATTTAGGACAATAAGGACTAAGTAGCTTTAAGTCCTCAGAAAAATCCACACGCAGTCCGGTTAAGCACAGATAAATTTTGGACTGTAGTTCAGTACAATTATACTGTTATTAGTTGAAAACAATATTGGTAATATCTGCATTAGTATGAAGATGGACTGCATAATTATATTAATGGATTTTTGGAATCAAGTGGATAATTATGTATGAATTGGAAGCCAAGTGGCTTCACCATAGCCGGTCACCTACAGGGACTAAAGTGTACATATTTTATCCTTAGGGGCTAAAGTGTAATTTTAAGAAAAGTAAGTAATGATGGATAATTATGTAATTTTTGAATATTCCTAACCAAGCTTCCAACTAAGCCAATGGTAGGCCAATGGTTGGTTACAAAATTTAGTTAGCTTGGTTACATTGGAACAAGCAATTAAGTAAGAGATAAGTATGAAATATTTTTGGTTGGTTTAAGCCAACACATGGCCAGTTGTCAAGGGTTGCTGCAAGCAATTACCTTGGTGAGGTAAGCTTGGTGAGGTAAGCAAGCACTTGCCTTGGTAAACAAGTAACTTGGTCTCCAAGAAATCCAATATGACCGGCCACCTTATAGGGGTAATTGAGCAAATATTTTGTTTTTAGACCCCAATATGTAATTTTAAGAATAAAAATAATTATAGAAAAAAAATTATTTTTCACCTACAAATAGGTGATGGGGGTAGGGAGAGGGGGGTGTTGGATCATTCTATTCCACCCCAAAACTCTGCCAAAATTTTAACCCATTTTCCCTCCCCTAGAAGCCGAGCCAAAGAGAGAAGAAAAAAAAAATAGAGTGGTCGAATTTTTGAGAAAGAAAAGAGAGAAGAAAGTTTGTGATCCAAGTTGTGGATCCAATCTCAAGCAGTCAAGGTAACTCTCCTAAACCCCCTAAGTAATTCAATTTAGTTTGATTCAAGATCTCTGTGTATTTCCATGTTGGGAATGTAAGAGTATAAGCTCATCTCTAGTTTTATGCAATAGGGTTAGATGGTATGCTTGAATGTGCTTAATTAAGTTTTATTGGTCCATATTTGTGATTTGGTGCATGATTGTGATGATTATGTGCTAGATAGCTTATGGTATGTGTGTATGCCTATTAGATGTTTGTTATATGTCCCCACATACTTAAGAATGATATAGCATGAATGGAAATGAGAATGAGAATGTATGTTGCATGTAGGGTTCAAGAAAACCCTAAAAACCCTAATTTGGTGAAGATCATCATATGGGTTTGCATAAAGTATTATGAATGAGAAATGAATGCATGGAAATGAAAACATTACATAATGCGCTGCGTGCTTGATGTAGGCTCACGGTTTTAACCGTTCGAGATAGTGTGTGCGTAATTTTACGTAAGAAACAATTAAGATGAGAACTGCCAGTCTCAGATCAAGACTGGGTAGTAATCTGGAAACCGGATTTTGAGGCCTTTACAGGCCGAATTTGAGGAAAGTTAAAATTGTATAGGGTAGAAAATGGAAAATCCTAGGGGGTACCGTGGACAGTTTTTAAAAATAAGGCTCCCAAATTCTCTGTTTTCACAAAAATCCGAATCTGGTCATGCCCAGACCCTGTGCACGGCTAGGCAGGTTCAACAAGGAGAAAGAGTAGGTTAAAGGCAGAACTGAGTTTTGGGTAAAGAACAAAAGTTGTAGGGCTTTTCAAGATCTAAAACTTTTGTGAAGAAGACTTTTCCAAATTCGAAACAGATTTTTAGATAAAACTGAAGTTTAAAAACTGTGCAGGAGATAGGGAATTCCTGCACAGGATTTTCAAAAGCAATGCAAGAAAAAGAAATTCCTGCACATCCACTAATAACTGGCAGCATGAAACTGTTTTCAAGGATAGTTTTCAAAACTTGATAAGTTTATTGCCCTTACTCAAGAAAAATTACTGTTTTGTAAAAAGATTGAAAGTTCACACAAGGATTTTTATACAAGGAAAATTTGGGCCTTAGGAACCCAATAGGGTTTTGACCTAGATATGATTTGGGCTTAAACCTAGGATTACTAATAGTAACCAAAAAGGATACTAAGTATGATGGAGCCTTAAACCCAAAGTATATTAATAAGTCAAACAAGACACTGTTTGATTGAAAGTGGGTCTTGTACCCTAGGGTTATATTTAGTAACCAAATAAGATAGCATTGTGGTGTGTGAAGGACATGTAACTAGGGTTGTTGGTAAATGTTGGTTAAGGATACCAGCATTTGAATAAAATGATTTATCAAAGGTAGGATGATCCTTATCTTACTTCCTCTTTGGAAACAAGAAAGTAACCTGTTGTTGCAACCTGCTGAAGCAACAAACCTAGGACATAGCATAACAGGTAAGTACAAACCTCACCTACAGTATGAAAAATAGTAAATACTATTTTCAAGTATGAAATGTTTTTATATGCTATGCCAGGATATGCCATGTGTATGTATATGTTATGATTGATATTATGTTATGTTACATGTTACGATATAGTGACATCATAAAACATGTTCACTAATATTAAACCACATGGTAAGAACATGTTTTAAGTCATAAGATAAGACAAGCAAGGTGTCGTACCAACCTCCCGCCAGATCGTGGAGGACTATACATGTTTCAAGTTCAAGATGTTAAGACTTTCCACCAGATCGTGAAGGGTTATGAATATGATTCCCGGAATTATTAGGGACCTTGCAAACCTTAACTTTCTGTGGAATGCACGCATCTGGTACGTACACAAGGGGTCCACATGTTAAACAAGATAGTAAGTTCATAAGAAGTTCATAATGGAGCATAAGAGATTCATAGTTGATTATAAATGGTTCATGCATAAGTTACATGATGCTTGACATGTTTTTGTATGATTAAGTTTGTACTTGCTGAGCATAAGCTCATCAGTATATTTCATACTGTAGGTACTGTAGGTAAAAAGCCTGCAGCTTAATTGGTGGGCCATGCGGATGATGCGGCAAGAGGAGGGCGGTGTGGGATACCACAACGCAAATTTTTTTCCGCAAATTCTTTTGAATAAATATATATGTATATATATGTATTAGAATAAATTGTGTTATACTGTACATATGAAGTATGAAGACTCGAGTTAAATGTAAAGATTATATATGACTTCTTATTATGATAAATAAGTAATGTGTGTGCATGGAAAGCTTACTTATATTGACTAGTCTATTTATATATGTTTAAAAAAAATTATTCTCAAATTTTCAAGTAAGTTTAGTTTAAGTAAATATGGTAACGGTCCTACGTAGGTCGGGGCGTTACAGCATTAGCACCAACATGTCAAAAATTCAGTATATGCCATCTTCGTTACAAAGCAAGCGTTTAGTGCTAAGGTTTGAATTGTAGAATTTGATTTTGAATTGATTGTGCATTTATCGATGTACTTAAATTGCTGGAGTTAAAAAGTATAAAAACTTAATATGTGTTTGGAAAAAAAAATAAATATAAAGATTGTTTCGTTCGTCTCCAAATTCTATGCAATTTAAAAAAAAAACATCTCATTTGGACTTGTCTACGCAAAGTTATGGACTTTTAAAATTTGAGTTACAAAACTGTATAAATAGTGAAATTGAGAGAAAAAGACAAAAATTAGATTGTGCGTCCAAACATCCCCTAAATTTAACACCAAGTATGCCATTTTCACCAAATTTGATGGTATTGAAGATTAATTTTGCTTCTTAGATACAGAATTTGGACATTGATATAATAAAATTCATATTGAACTGAAGATGCCCTTACATTAGTAAACTTGACAAGGACATTATAAGGATGGATAATATTATATTTGTTAGAATCGCACTCTTCTTATGTTTTCACGAATCCTAGTCAGTTAGCAAGCTTGGCACTAGGAGTAGTCTAATCAAAAGGCAAAATCACGAGTTTCCCTGCATGTGGCTCGTCTATGATAACTTCTTTAGATTTACGTGAACTAACAAACTGATCACTAAGAGGGGATGCTCCCTCCGACATGAGATAACCTTTTCGGAACTGGTTAGGAATGGACGCCACTATCGCAGCTCGGATCCAACCAAATTCTATTGATCATGCCTCCTTCCCTCATCCTTGTAAAACTGGCTTGGGAGGGGACTCAAGGGCTTATAAGGCCACTACTTATTCTATAATCTTTTCTCGTGGGACATTTAACATTAAACAATTCAATATATCGGATCAAACATAACTAGTCTTATGTTTGATGTTCTTTTGCAAGCTTTGATATCAAAATGCAATTTTGTGTATGATTATTATCTCTCAAGTTTTTCCTTCTCACTCGGAGATAACCGACTTGTATCGAACATAATAGAATTAGATTGAGGAATTATGACCATGCCAAATTAGGAATTCTAATTAACAAAGCTCCCATAAAGCTAATTAAAGCTTTATTAATATTATCATCTTTATCTTTATTTTATTTTGTTTTTCCTTTTCTGGTTGACATAGTACATGAGGACCTGTCCGGAGCAGTACAACATAACAAATGATCAACATAATAAAACGACAAATTAAGAGTCTAATTAGTCTTATACATACTATAACTGAAATTAACGTATTATAGTCGGAGCAAGTAAGATTTTCAGAAAAGAGTTGCCAACTCCGAGTTGAGATGAGTATGAGCCACTGCTACTTCTCAAGCACTTCACCTATACAAAGTTTCAAATTGAATAAAATCTCCCTAAGAAGTCTGCTTTGAATTTCATAAAACCAGTCATTTAAGTAAGATTTAATCAAATTTCAAAAAAAAAAAAGATGTGTACATAATCGCGGAATAGATTCCAAAGATAACTTACTCAATAGTTCTTCAAAATGCGAGGATTCCCACTCTACCTCGTTGTTCCCTGTTAAGGAAATTGCATGGAACAATTAATACTTAAACTACATTAGTACTAAACATGAGTAATTAACCGATTTGTTTATTTTTCATGTATATAACTAAAATAATACTTACTTCTCATTCTTTCCTGGATCATCATAAGCGATTCCAAGCCAAAAATGGTATATTCTCCATCAACTTCGTGAGCAAATCGAACTTTCGGTATAGCTTGAAGGCTATGAAAATCTTGGAACATCAAGAACTTTGTGGGCATTACAATAAATCCAAGCACTTTAAGGTTTCTTAAATGCCGAAGTCCACAAGGCACCTCCATAATTTGCGGGCAATATCCAATGACAAACCTTTCAAGATCGCACAAAGCTCCTTCCTCGATTACTATCGAATTCAACGAATTCAAATCACTGAGGCAGAGCACCTTAAGCTTTGGAAACGCTCCTCCCTCAAAGTGAAGTTCCTTGCCACAATACGCATCATAATAGATCCCAAGTTCCAAAAGGTTGTGCAGATTTTTAAGTGCTTTCAATGGATCATCATCCAATTTCGACCAACCAAACCGGATTCTGACTAGATTTTGAAGTTTTGTGATCCATTCGGGAAACTTGCTTAGATGACCATCTAAGTTGAGATGGCGAAGAAATGGAGGGGGAGATGACATGGAGTCCATATTGATTGTTCCATCTTCACTAGTTGAAGCTACACTAAGCGACTCGAGGTGCTCCATTTTCTGAATACAGTCGCATAGGGCCATACAGTCTTCACTTCTCAACCGCTTGATGCCAAGCTTTCTCAACTCAGTCAACTTGCACAGCTCTTTAAATAAGTTGAATCCCTCAGTGTTAGCCTCAATAAAGTATAACTTCTGCAAGGCTTTTAAAAACCCAATTCCCTTCCCTATTTTTACTCCTCTTTGTACCCTGCCAAGAGAGTCTGTCTTGAATTCAATGTGGTACGCAAAAAGATGTCGCAACTTATGAAGCCTATTGATCTCAACCGGTAGCTCAGAAACTTGCGATTGCTTTAGATCTAAAGTCTCTAAATTTTGCAATTTCCCAATGGACTTCGGGAGCAACCGTACTCTTGAGCCTCGCACACTTAAATACCTCAAGTGAAATAAATTTCCAATATCTCTGGGTAGATGATCTAGACACGGCGCATCTTCGAAATCAAGTACTTTTAGAAGCTTGAAATTTGTGACGATTGCACTCACAATGGGATTGGGGATTTTGTCATCATGAAAAGTAAAAATAGAACGCACATGGGAAGTCTTTGGATTCCTCCGAAGAAAATTGCAAGAGCCGTGGGTTATCAATAAGCGTTGAGAAGTCATTTTCAAAGATAAGCAACTTTGTGATAAAACTTGACAAAAGCTTAAATCTTCCATCTTTTTGAGGATGATCTCTTGTAACAGATCATGTACGCGACAACTTTTGGCTTTTCCACCAAGTTTTGTCTTTGACACTTGAACCAAATTTCTATTGATTAGCTCAACCAAGTACTCGTCTGCAAGTACTTCTAACGATTTATCTTTCTTCGGTCTCACAAAACCTTCAGCAATCCATTGTCGAGTTAATCTCCCAGGTTTGACAGACTTGTCTTCCGGGAAAATACCAAAATATAAGAAGCAAGACTTTAGGTGGTAAGACAGATCATTGTAGCTGAGAGATAGAATTCTTGTAATACTCGTCAAATGTTCGTTACTATCCAACTCTGAACTAAGACTATCATGCAACTTTTTCCACTGTTCAACATTCTTGTTTTTCGTCGACAGAAGACCAGCTATGACCACAATTGCAAGAGGTAATCCGTCACATCTCTCGACAATCTTCCAAGACAACTCTTTTAAGTAGGTCGGACAATCCGTCTCAGATTCTGAGTGAAAAGCCTTGTTGCAAAAGAGTTCCCAAGCTTTCTCTGGGGACAAGGGCTTTAGATGATGGATATGAACAAATGACGATGTCGTTTTACAAAAATTTGCAACTTCCACATCTCTTGTTGTGATAACTATCCTTCCACAGATTTCACTCTCAGGCAAAGCATTTTTTATATCGGCCCAAAAGTTTATGTTCCAAACATCATCGAAAACGACGACATACCTTTTTCCTTGCAAGTGATCTCTTAATTCTGTTGTCACCGTGCGCTCATCCATTGCATCAATTCCCTCGGGAGCAAACTCTCCTCTTTCCTGGCAGATTTTGTTTATTAAGCTCCGGAGTAGCTCTACCTTATTGTATGATTGAGACACTTCAATCCAAGCATGACAATCAAAGCGTCCTTTCACATGTTCGTAAACTTGATGAACCAAAGTGGTCTTCCCGACTCCCCCCATCCCTACCACCGAAATCACACCGTGGTGGCAAGATTCACCTTCTAACCTTTCTATCAACTCATCTCTAGCAGATTCGACACCCACTACTTCAGTTTCCTTGAGAAAATAAGAATCCTTTCGAGGATCACTCCATCCATTGCTCGGAGGTGTATCTATACTTCCTTGTGATACGGAATTAAAACCATAGATCGCACTTTTCTCATTAATATCCCGAACCCTTCTTTTGATATCTTGTATTTTTGACGCTATGTCGTGGCGTGGCTTTAGTTTTATGATCAAGCAAGCATTTCTATGGAGAAAGCCAATGAATCTATGCTTGTGACGACGTTGTTGTAGCGCCATGAGATGCGTGTGTTCATCAATAACAAATTCGAGCTCAAATGCCGCTTTCCTAAGCTTCTGCACCCAAAGTTTAACTCCATGGCTGCTGGTCGTCCTTCGCTCGGTTTCCGCTCTTATATCTGCATCATTGAGGAAAGCCAGAATGTAGTCTAGATCACATTTTATTTCCTCAACTTCTTTGTGGATGCCCTTCAGCAAGTATGCTTCTTCGGTTAGCAACGGGATCAACTTGTTTATGACTACGCCCACTGCAGTCTCTGCCATCTGATTCAAATTTCTTTGAAAGCTTATACACTTGATTTGCTAAATCTTCAATGATCTGACATCAATTAAAGACTGCATATATTAGTTAATCTTTTTTAATGGTAAAAAGAAACTCAAGTTCCACATCGTTAAATTATAACAACAATCACAGACATGAAAGGATGTTGGACCGTTTCACCTAATAAGTTGACCTTTGAAGATGGAAACTCAATCCCTTAAAGGTCTTAAATTTCACTTCAGGCTACTCCTGAGAGAGCACTATCTTGCGGGGTGTGTTACAGATAAAAAGAAACCAAAGTCACTCATCGTAAAATTATATCATTAATCAGAAACATGTAAAGATATTATATCACTTTACTTAACGGGTTGACTTTTAAGATGGAAGCCCGATCCTTAGAAGCCTTAAATTTCTCTTCTCTCCAATCTTCACAATCTTCTCTTAGAATGATATTTCAAATTAAATGCTAGCAGAATTACTGTTATAACTCTAATCAAACTGATTTGGGGGTGCGCGCGCCCCTTTTTTTTTTTTTTTTTTTTTTTTTTTTTTTAAGGAAATAAACACAAGGTATGGCAGATTTTTTCTCCTACTCTAAACTTATAAAGTGAACAAAACAGGTAAAAAATAAATAAATAAATAAAAAGAAAACAAAAGAAATATGTATTTTTCTAAAACAGATTCAGCTTCTGAAAGCAAATTAACTAACAGGTGCCAAGTTCAAACAACTTTTATGGACCAAAAGGCATATTTACATATATAAATACATAATTCTTACCTGATTTAGCTGAGAAGAGAGTATGGAGGAGGCAGAGCTACCGGTGAGTGCTGAGAGGAGAGAGAGAGAGAAAGAGGAAAAAAGAAAAGAGTTATAATGTGTAAGGTAGAGGTGAAGTTTAAAATGAGTAAAGTAGAAGTTCACCGCCAGGTTGTATCATAGTTGACCATAGGCAGAGTAGTGGGCCACTTTTGGACGTATTAGACCTGAATATTTTGACTACTTAAAGGAAGGAAAATAATGCATACATTTTTTTTTTTTTGGGTTCAAATTGTCGTCGTTTATACCATTTTATGTCCTTTTTAAGGCTATTGTCCTTTAATTTGTTGTCGTTTTAACAGCACTTCGTTTTCTCATTTGTTTGTCATTTTAATGGTATTATCATTTATCTTATGCTTTAAGAAATCAAGGGTAAACAGTTTTTTATTTTTATTTTTAATTTAAAATTTTAAAATTAGAGAAAAAGAGGCAAATAACATATTCAAATATCCAAAAAAGAGAGATAGTAAAATATCATTTACGTAGTAGTAAATTATATTATAAAATTTTAAATATAATAATAAATAATATAATTAAATTTATGATTACATAATATTTAAATATTTTTTTCTCCTTTTTTTTTTCTTTCTCACTCAAACATAAAACTATATCCATAAATTTATTTTTAAAAATTAATTGTCAATCCATTATTTTTAAAAAAATTCAAAAAAATTTATAAATTTATCATAAAATATATTATAATTTATCATCTTTAAAACATGATATAAACTAAAAAAAAATACCTATCAAATATATTAGTTATTATAATTTTCCTATCCAAAAATGACAATTATGGCATATATATCTAGCAAAATAATATTTTTAAATGTTTGCTCCTGAAATTCCAGAAACACCCTTCTCTCCTCTCCCCAAAACTCAACCCGTCGCCCGTTGAAGCCCGGTCGCCATCGTCACCGGCCAACCTAGCGGAACTCCAGGAGATCAAACGATTGGTACCCAGGAGATCGTAAAAAAGGCTGAGATCTCCCACTTCACACTCTTCTATCTCGTCTCTCTCTCCTATCAGCCATGATGTCGCAAGGACGACGTCGCTGATGACGAACATCACGATCAGCCTCGCCTCTGCGAGAAAGGCGGCGGTAATCATGTTCATCCCCGCGGTTGCTTCTCCGACACCGAGCTCATCGTCTTCTCCGATGATGGTTTCTTTTTAATAGTTGGGGATTATGGATTTCGGATAGGAACAATTGCATATATGACCTCTAAATGAAACGGCAATACAAATATAAACTTGTTTTAAAATTTATTTTCTTTTTTATTTTTTTATTCGATTATTAAGTAAAATGACTAAAAAAGTCTCACCTTTCTAAAAAAAAACCCTTGCTCACCAGCTCTGAAACTTAAAAGTCTCCTGCATCGATATTCCCCCCAAAACTCTACCACAAAAAAACAAAAAAAACAAAAACAAACTGAAGTGCTCTCCCTCCCTGT
This sequence comes from Ficus hirta, assembly GCA_038430175.1. NCBI lineage: Eukaryota > Viridiplantae > Streptophyta > Magnoliopsida > Rosales > Moraceae > Ficus > Ficus hirta. The sequence goes on along the minus strand of CM076585.1, from coordinate 15,239,495 downwards.
CCGTCCCTAACCTTCACCCCCCCCCCCCCCCAAAATATCTACCAGCCAAACCAAAAAAAAAACAAACAAACAAACTGAAGCACACTCCCACTCCCTCCCACTCTGCTCTCCCTCCCTGTCCGTCCCTAACCTTCTCCCCCCCTCCCCCTCCCCCTCCCGCCCAAAATATCTACCAGCCAAACCAAAAAAAAAAAAACTGAAGCACACTCCCTCCCACGCTGCTCTCCCTCCCTGTCCGTCCCTAACCTTCCCCCCCCCCCCCCCCCCCCCCCCCACCCAACCCAAAACAAATATCTACCAACCAAACAAAAACAAAAACAAAAACAAACTGAAGCACTCTCCCACTCTGCTTTCCCTGTCCGTCCCTAACCCCAACCACCCCAACCCCAACCCATTGATCTTCCCCCCCAAATATCTACCAACCAAAAAAAAAAAAAACTCAAGCTCCCCTCCCCGTCCAGTCCCTAACCCCAACCACTCCAACTCCATTGATCCCCCCCCCCCACCCCACCCCACAAATATCTGCCAGCTAAAAAAAAAAAAAACTCAATCACTTTGTTTTCTTGAATTTTCTCTATTGTAAGTTTCTCTACTATCTTGCAAACTCTCTTTGGCCGGGTAGAAGAGAAATTTTAATTAAAAAAACCAGATGAAAATTAGTATATATATTTTGTGTGTTCCATGTTAGAACAATGTGTATGTTTCAAATATGTCGTCCTTTGTCACAATGCCGTTGTTAAAATAATATTGTTGTTTCTATATAAATTGTCGTTTTGAGAACTTCATACTTAAATTGTCATTATCGTAGAAAAAGGTCCCACAAATAATCATACTTAAAGTTATAATTCAAATCCAGACAGTGACAAAGCTTTAAAAAAAATGCAGTAGAAAAAGACTAAACAATGCTTCAATGAGCTGATTAATAATAGGGTTATATAAAGCATGCCTTTGAAACACGGATTTTAGAAGTAATTTTTAAATTAAAATTGATTTTTTTTTTCAAGTTTAAGAAAATATTGTCGTTTGCAACTAATATTTATGGTTTATATGTATAAGTTGGTATCAAACACAACTAACATTGTCGTTTTATTATTTTGTTCTATTAATTCTCATAAGTACTGAAGAATATGAATCACGTGAATGCTTATGAAGAGTGATCCTAAGATCATGTGTTGGATGATTGTCTATGATTTTTTTTTTTGAAATAGGTTTTCTATGATTTTTAGATCTGCCTAATAAGGTAAGAATTCAGTTTTCAATAGAAACCAATTTGTAATAAATTCCTATTATCACGGGAAAAGAATACCCGTGACTATAAACTTCGTTATCAAGAAAAGGAAAAAAAAAAGTCGCTTTTATTGTCAATTTTTTGACGACGACAAAAAAAAAAAAAGGAACATTTAGTATCATTTCAAAAGATTAGTTAGTAAAAGTTGGTTTCCAATACGTAGAAAAAGGTCTCACAAATAATCATACTTAAAGTTATAATTCAAATTCAGACAGTGACATCGCTTTTTATAAGATATGTACTAAGATATGCATTTATATCTATTTAGTTCGAAATAATTCTCAAACTTTCTTTTTCGATGAGGTTGATTAATTTATCTTCAAGGTGCAAAATCAAGGAAACGTATTAGTTCCTTATCTTCTCTGAATTTGGAATCATTTTTAGCTATGGCACGGGGCCATAGTTCACTGGCATCCTCTCCTCGCCCTGCCCAACGGCGGAGATATTTAGAGCCATCAGAGACGGAGTCGGAAAATGACTCCAAAATAATAAGCAGGACTCCGCTACGATCAAATGACAACATGTCACCGCAATCACTAGCCTTGATAACACCGGTTAGTATTTTTTATTTTCTTCTATTTATTAGATTTATGTAGTTAAAGTTAACAAAAAGAAATGTTGTGTCTATTTTGTTAATTTAACAAATAAGCAATCTAATTCATTTGTAGGTTTTGGACGCCCCACCACCTACTTTTCATTTGAAATCAGATCAGATGAATTTCAAGTGCAAAACGACAACAAAATGTTTGTTGTCCAATCCAGTTGAAGTTGTGACGAAGGTGTTAAAAGACTACCCACGTGGTATGGAGTGGTTCATGAGCTCCCAGTTTGCCCACCTATTTTCCGTTCCAGTTAACCTTGACATTTGTTTAGCACCATTGTGGATGCTACAATGTCGTGCGGTTAAAACAAAAAAGAACTTTGAAACGTGGTTCGTTGTGAATGGAATTCCCATAAGATATTCTCTTATGGAGCATACTAATAAGTGGTCTCAATTGCTCTGCTTATCCTGCGGATTATAAAGATATAGGTAGCCAGAGATTTAAAAACAGAAACTTCCCCAAAGAGAAAAAAATCTCGCTAAGAAGTATTAGGGAAGCCTTGGAAAAGATGAGCACCCCTCATGAAGAAGATCTGGGCAATAGCAGGAGGCAAGGTGGCAACACGAGCGAAAGAGAAAGACAGAGTTCGACTCGAAAAGAAGATAAGTTGAAGATGGCTGTATTATACTTTTTGTGTTCAGTCTTGATCACTCATGAAAAGGATGACACACAGATTGCGGATGGACTTGTCCAAATTGTTGATAATCTAGATCGGTGTCGCACCTTCCCGTGGGGAAGACGTTCGTTCCATTATTTGCTCATTCATGTCCAAAAGTTGAACCTTGCCGAAAAGTCAGCAAATGCATTTGAGAAGAAAAAGACAACGTGGGCATGGGCATGTCCTGGGTTTATATTACCGTTGATGGTAAGTATATTTTGTTTGAACATAAAATTTTGACATGTAATTTGTTTTAGACTATTTCTAACATAATACCTTGATTTTTCAATTGTTTAGCTTCTTCCATTCGAATGCATCCCAGCCCTTACTCCAAAGTTTACAACGGTTCAGAAGGATGTCATAGAACCAGTGCCGAGGATTTGTCAATGGAAAACGAATTTTAAAAAGCAAAAGGCTCCAATGTTGGAAGACGTTCTACAAAGGGTCGAAGATACCAAGGTTGGTGTTTCAAATAAGTTAATTTTGTTTTCTGAATATTAAATTAGTTGTTGATTCATAGGTTACTAATTCAAAGTGCTTAATTATCAGGATATAAGAAGTATTCTGATCCCAACACCAAGGAAGCAGGAAACTACGTACATGCGAAGCTTTGTTCCTGATGACGATGAATCCGATGCCATTATTGATTAGTGGACGATGATACTAGAAAACGAACTTAACAGCATATTTTGGGAGAACGTATGGTATGCCGATCTGGAAGGCCGTCGAAATTTCCTTCGTTTGCATGTTTCCACTGAGGAAGTACAACGGGAAGATCCGATCGAAGTAGAAAATATTCGGCATGAGAATGTTCGATGTGAGGAGTCTAGACCTCAACATGCTAGCTCTCCAATGGGCCAATCTAGATCTATGCCTTTTCATAGTCCTCTCACTGACGAGTCCATGCGGCCACAGGCTAGCCATCTTGTCGATGACCCTAGGGTGCTACATAAGCTTAAAGCTTTGGAGGAGAAAATAGAAAAAATAGACAGGGAGGTGAAATCTCAATATTTTCAATTAGAGAAGATAATGATTGAGCGCCTTGATAAAATGATGAACATCATCGAAAGGTTAGTTCCACAACAATCAACTTGGGCAGGAAATAGAAGTAGAGGTGAAGATAGGGTTACCACTGAGGGTGTTGGTTTTGAGAATGGTAGAGATATTAATGTTATGGCCAGTGGCAACGAAGATGTTGATCTTGAGAATGATAGGGGCTTTGAGAATGATAGAGATGGAGATGTTAACATCGATAATACTGAAATGAATGTTTTATACTATCATTCTCCAATTTCTTCAAATGATTGTGCAAATGAGGAGGATGTTTCTGAGGTTGAGCAACCGGAGAGACGACCCCTAAGACGGCTGATGAAATCAAAATATAGGAGGACTCCTTATACCACACCTGGTATAAAGAAAATGAGGTATGTTAGAAGCTCGATACAATATTTCAATCCATTACACTTTGAAGAAGAGATGAAGGACTCATTCGATCAATATTGGAAACAAAACAACGAGATCACTTCTGGTCTTGGTTATACACGCAATTGGGAATTCTTTCGTCAAATATTAACTCCGAACATTTGGCTTTTCACCGAGGTAAGCCGTTTTTTTTTTAAATTTAATTATTTAAGCTTTTTTTACGCTCTTTTCTTCCAAAAGAGTTTTGATCAACCTTTCAAATGATTGTAGTACATGGAAGAAGCCACTTATGGATTAAGAAGAAGACAACATAAGTACTCCGATATTATCAATCAAAATGCCGTTGTTTTGGATGAGGTTTTTGATCAATTGTTGGTGGGTAACTCATATGACTGTGATGTCATAGATGACTACTTAAGGAAATATATTAGTGGCGAGGTCCCTAAAATGGAAAAATCTTGGAAGGGCATGAGGGCACTATACTTCCCGTTTAATGTGGGAGAGAAAGAGAATTTGCAGAACAAGCACCTCCCTGTAGGGAAACATTGGGTTACAGTGAAGGTGGATTTGGTCGAACTAGAGTTGGTTGTTTTTGACTGTAACATTGGATGTTACAATGAGATACAAATGGATAAATTTATGAAACCACTCCAAAAAATGATTCCCTTGATGCTTCGGGAATCTGGATTTTTCAATGATATGATCAGTCATATTAATACTCCTTGGCCATACAAGCGCCCATGTGATCATCCTCAAAATATTTTGTAAGTATATTTTTAATGTCTAACTTTTTATTTGTCATCTAGAATTATAAAAACTAATGAACTTTTTTTTAATTGCTACTTAAAACAGGGGGGATTGTGCTGTGTACGCCATCAAATAAATTGAGTTTGATATGGAAGGCATCAAATTGAAATTGATAAATGATGATATGATTGAATTCTATCGAAAGAAGATGGCAATCGAGATTTTTCACAACCATTGGGTCCTATAGTCACTTTATACTATGTTAAGGTTTTGTTTTGTTTAAAACTTGTATTTATAAAAGTATCTAAATGTGTATATTTTCTTTAAGTCTTTCTTAGGACCAAGTTAACTTAAACGATGTACTAATTTCCAAGTAGAAGGGCTAATCTTATTATTTTCTACAATGCTTCATTTTTCATATTTAAAATAATACTTTATTGTTCGTTTTTGAAATTTAGTGAATAAAATAAAATAGGCAGATCATCTAAAGAAAATAAGTCAATGAAGATAAATTAAGGAAGTAAAAATTGCAGGTTAGAAGTTTGGCTACCACTTAATAATAACCAAAAATGTAGTTGAGTTTAGAAAAAATCAAAAAATACTAGCTTATTAAGTCTAAAAAAAAAAATCCTAAGAAAACAAGGAAAAAAAAAGTTTGGGAATTATTAAGCAAAATATAAGTGATTTACAAGAATACTCACTAACCCAGATGGTGAAAATGATTGAATTTCGAATTTCCTTGGGAGTTATTGCCAGGTCTTGGGAAGAATATTTTTTTATTTTGAAGCTTCAACTTCATACCTCTGGGCTAATCTTAGGCTCTCAACTTCCATATACAAGAGAGAGAGAGAGACAGTCCTTCCAGAATTAATATTTTTATAATGTTTAATTTTCCAAATACAACATTAAAAAAAATGTTATATTTTTATTTTTTTTGGAGGTTTTTCCAACCGTTACACAATTGGAACGGTCTTCTCGGTTAGTAAAACTAGTGATGATGACAAGTCTTGCGGACCGTCCAAACTGTATTAACCGACAAAATCAAAGTCTTTTCTTTTCTTTTATTTTAATTTAGAATTTTTCATATTAAAACAAAAATTATTTTTCATTTTTGGACTTTCTTCCAACTGCCAAACGGTTGGAACGGTCTTCTCGGTTGGTAAAACCAGTGAATGAACAAGGCTTGCGGACCATCCCAACCGTACTATCGATATGTACAAAATGAAAGTTTTTTCTTGTTTTCTTATTTTTAATTTTTGCATATCTCTTTATTTGAATAGTTAATTTCATTGACATTAAAATATTCTACAATGTTTCATTTTTCATGTTAAAAAGAAAAACTTTATTTTTCATTCTTGGACTTTCTTCCAACCGCCAAACGGTTGGAACGATCTTCTCGGTTGGTAAAACCACTGAATGAACAAGGCTTGCGGACCGTCCCAACCGTACTGATCGATATGTACAAAATGAAAGTTTTTTCTTGTTTTCTTATTTTTAATTTTTGCATATCTCTCTATTTGAATAGTTAATTTCATTGACATTAAGATATTCTATAATGTTTCATTTTTCATGTTAAAAAAAAATTTATTTTTCATTTTTGGAAATTCTTCCAACCGTCATACAATTGGAACAGTCTTCTCGTACTAACCGACAAAATCAAAGTCTTTTCTTATCTTTTATTTTAATTTCAAATTTTCTCTTTATTTTAATAGTCAGTTTTGTTGAAATTAATATAATATATAATGTTTAATTTTCCATATACAACATTAAAAAAAATGTTATATTTTTTATTTTTTTGGAAATTCTTCCAACCGTCACACAATTGGAACGATCTTCTCGGTTAGTAAAATTAGTGATGACGACAAGTCTTGCGGACCGTCCAAACTGTATTAACCGACAAAATCAAAGTCTTTTCTTCTCTTTTATTTTAATTTAGAATTTTTCATATTAAAAAAATTTATTTTTCATTTTTGGACTTTCTTCCAACCGCCAAACGGTTGGAACGGTCTTCTCGGTTGGTAAAACTAGTGAATGAACAAGGTTTGCGGACCGTCCCAACCGTACTGATCGATATGTACAAAATGAAAGTTTTTTCTTGTTTTCTTATTTTTAATTTTTGCATATCTCTCTATTTGAATAGTTAATTTCATTAACATTAAGATATTCTACAATGTTTCATTTTTCATGTTAAAAAAAAAACTTTATTTTTTATTTTTGGAAATTCTTCTAACCGTCATACAATTGGAACGGTCTTCTCATACTAACCAACAAAATCAAAGTCTTTTATTCTCTTTTATTTTAATTTAGAATTTTCTCTTTATTTTAATAGTCAGTTTTGTTGAAATTAATATATTATATAATGTTTAATTTTCCATGTTAAAATTAAAAAAAAAATGTTGTATTTTTATTTTTTTTGGAAATTCTTCCAACCGTCATACAGTTGGAACGGTCTTCTCGGTCAGTAAAACTAGTGATGATGACAAGTCTTGCAGACCGTCCAAACCATGCAAACCGTAAGCATCGTGCTTCTAAGCACACAAGCAAACCATGCAAACCGTTTGGACCGTCTCATGGTTGGTCCATGTATCTCGAACTGACCCTATTGACCGTCCCATTATTAGACGATTTACCTAATTTTAATTTTTAAAAGTAAGTATAAATTATGTTTTTATTAATCAAAATGTCAAAGTAATCGGATTCATGTTAATTACAAAATGTGATAGTTATACATGAGAAATAGTAAACCAACCAAGTTATTTTCAAGGACTAATGATTACAAAGTCTTGATCAGGTTGAATCATTATTGAAGAATAATGAATTTTTGCGTACTTCAAAATACTTAAGATTGTAATGTGAGATTTTATCGACTATCAAATGTTGATAACTTCTTAAGCCCAGCAAATAATGAGCACCATGCCTCTAATCACACAAGTAGACCATGTAAACCTTATGGACCATTTAACGGTTGGTCCATGCATACCGTACTGACCTTGCGGGCCATCATATTATTAGACAGTTTATCTAATTTTAATAATAAAAAAAAGTATAAATTATGTTTTTAATTAAAATGTCAAATTAATTGGATTCATATTAATTACAAATGTGATTAGTTGCAATTAAAAGTGGCTTAACATTTATAGTGTGATAAATCGTAAAAGTTTTTTCTTGTTTTCTTACTTTTAATTTTTACATATTTCTCTATTTGAATAGTTAATTTCATTGATATTAAGATATTTCACAATGTTTCATTTTCCATATAAAAAAAAAACTTTATTTTTCATTATTGGACTTTCTTCCAACCGTTTGATGGTTGGAATGGTCTTCTCGGTTGGGAAAACCAGTGAAGTGAATAAGGCTTGCGGACCGTCCCAACCGTACTGATCGAAGTTATCGACATGTACAGAATGAAGGATTTTTTCTTGTTTTCTTATTTTTAATTTTTGCATATCTCTCTATTTGAATAGTTAATTTCATTGACATTAAGATATTCTACAATGTTTCATTTTCCATGTTAAAAAAAAAACTTTATTTTTTTCATTTCTGGACTTTCTTCCAAACGTCAAACGGTTGGAACGGTCTTCTCGGTTGGTAAAATTAGTGAAGACAACAAGCCTTGCGGACCGTCCCAACCGTACTGATCGACATGTACAAAATGTTTGTTTTTTTCTTGTTTTCTTATTTTTCATTTTTACATATTTCTCTATTTGAATAGTTAATTTCTTTGACATTAGATATTTCACAATGTTTCATTTTCCATGCTAAAAAAAAAACTTTATTTTTCATTATTCGACTTTCTTCCAACCGTCAAATGGTTGGAATGGTCTTCTCGGTTGGTAAAACCAGTGAAGTGAATAAGGCTTGCGGACCGTCCCAACCGTACTGATCGAAGTGATCGACATGTACAAAATGAAAGTTTTTTTCTTGTTTTCTTATTTTTAGTTTTTCCATATCTCTTAATTTGAATAGTCAATTTCATTGACATTAAGATATTCTACAATGTTTTCAATTTTCAGGTAAAAAAAAAAAAACTTTATTTTTCATTTTTGAACTTTCTTCCAACCGTCAAACGGTTGGAACGGTCTTCTCGGTTGGTAAAACCAGTGAAGACAACAAGGCTTGCGAACCGTTCCAACCGTACTGATCGACATGTACAAAATGTTTGTTTTTTTTCTTGTTTTCTTATTTTTAATTTTTACATATTTCTCTATTTGAATAGTTAATTTCTTTGACATTAAGATATTTCACAATGTTTCATTTTCCATGTTAAAAAAAAAACTTTAGTTTTCATTATTGGACTTTCTTCCTACCATCAAACGGTTGGAATGGTCTTCTCGGTTGGTAAAACCAGTGAAGTGAATAAGACTTGCGGACAGTCCCAACCGTACTGATCGAAGTGATCGACAAGTCCAAAATGAAAGTTTTTTCTTGTTTTCTTATTTTTAGTTTTTCCATATCTCTCTATTTGAATAGACAATTTCAATGACATTAAGATATTCTACAATGTTTTCATTTTTCATGTAAAAAAAAAAAACTTTATTTTTCATTTTTGAACTTTCTTCCAACCGTCAAACGGTTGGAACGGTCTTCTCGGTTGGTAAAACCAGTGAAGACAACAAGGCTTGCGAACCGTTCCAACCGTACTGATCGACATGTACAAAATGTTTGTTTTTTTCTTGTTTTCTTATTTTTCATTTTTACAGATTTCTCTATTTGAATAGTTAATTTCTTTGACATTAAGATATTTCACAATGTTTCATTTTCCATGTTAAAAAAAAAACTTTATTTTTCATTATTTGACTTTCTTCCAACCGTCAAACGGTTGGAATGGTCTTCTCGGTCGGTAAAACCAGTGAAGTGAATAAGACTTGCGGACCGTCCCAACCGTACTGATCGAAGTGATCGACATGTACAAAATGAAAGTTTTTTCTTGTTTTCTTATTTTTAGTTTTTCCATATCTCTCTATTTGAATAGTCAATTTCATTGACATTAAGATATTCTACAATGTTTTCATTTTTCATGTAAAAAAAAAAAACTTTATTTTTCATTTTTGAACTTTCTTCCAACCGTCAAACGGTTGGAACCGTCTTCTCGGTTGGTAAAACCAGTGAAGACAACAAGACTTGCGAACCATTCCAACCGTACTGATCGACATGTACAAAATGTTTGTTTTTTTCTTGTTTTCTTATTTTTATTTTTACATATTTCTCTATTTGAATAGTTAATTTCTTTGACATTAAGATATTTCACAATATTTCATTTTCCATGTTAAAAAAAAAAACTTTATTTTTCATTATTGGAATTTCTTCCAACCGTCAAACGGTTGGAATGGTCTTCTCGGTTGGTAAAACCAGTGAAGTGAATAAGGCTTGCCGACCGTCCCAACCGTACTGATCGAAGTGATCGACATGTACAGAATGAAGGATTTTTTCTTGTTTTCTTATTTTTAATTTTTGCATATCTCTCTATTTGAATAGTCAATTTCTTTGACATTAAGATATTCTACAATGTTTTCAATTTTCAGGTAAAAAAAAAAACTTTATTTTTCATTTTTGAACTTTCTTCCAACCGTCAAACGGTTGGAACGGTCTTCTCGGTTGGTAAAATTAGTGAAAACAACAAGCCTTGCGGACCGTCCCAACCGTACTGATCGACATGTACAAAATGTTTGTTTTTTTCTTGTTTTCTTATTTTTCATTTTTACATATTATTCTACTTGAATAGTTAATTTCTTTGACATTAAGATATTTCACAATGTTTCATTTTCCATGCTAAAAAAAAAACTTTATTTTTCATTATTCGACTTTCTTCCAACCGTCGAATGGTTGGAATGGTCTTCTCGGTTGGTAAAACCAGTGAAGTGAATAAGGCTTGCGGACCGTCCCAACCGTACTGATCGAAGTGATCGACATGTACAAAATGAAAGTTTTTTTCTTGTTTTCTTATTTTTAGTTTTTCCATATCTCTTTATTTGAATAGTCAATTTCATTGACATTAAGATATTCTACAATGTTTTCAATTTTCAGGTAAAAAAAAAAAACTTTATTTTTCATTTTTGAACTTTCTTCCAACCGTCAAACGGTTGGAACGGTCTTCTCGGTTGGTAAAACCAGTGAAGACAACAAGGCTTGCGAACCGTTCCAACCGTACTGATCGACATGTACAAAATGTTTGTTTTTTTCTTGTTTTCTTATTTTTCATTTTTACAGATTTCTCTATTTGAATAGTTAATTTCTTTGACATTAAGATATTTCACAATGTTTCATTTTCCATGTTAAAAAAAAACTTTATTTTTCATTATTTGACTTTCTTCCAACCGTCAAACGGTTGGAATGGTCTTCTCGGTCGGTAAAACCAGTGAAGTGAATAAGGCTTGCGGACCGTCCCAACCGTACTGATCGAAGTGATCGACATGTACAAAATGAAAGTTTTTTCTTGTTTTATTATTTTTAGTTTTTCCATATCTCTCTATTTGAATAGTCAATTTCATTGACATTAAGATATTCTACAATGTTTTCATTTTTCATGTAAAAAAAAAAACTTTATTTTTCATTTTTTAACTTTCTTCCAACCGTCAAACGGTTGGAACCGTCTTCTCGGTTGGTAAAACCAGTGAAGACAACAAGACTTGCGAACCGTTCCAACCGTACTGATCGACATGTACAAAATGTTTGTTTTTTTCTTGTTTTCTTATTTTTATTTTTACATATTTCTCTATTTGAATAGTTAATTTCTTTGACATTAAGATATTTCACAATATTTCATTTTCCATGTTAAAAAAAAAAACTTTATTTTTCATTATTGGAATTTCTTCCAACCGTCAAACGGTTGGAATGGTATTCTCGGTTGGTAAAACCAGTGAAGTGAATAAGTCTTGCGGACCGCCCCAACCGTACTGATCGAAGTGACCGACATGTACAGAATGAAGGATTTTTTCTTGTTTTCTTATTTTTAATTTTTGCATATCTCTCTATTTGAATAGTTAATTTCATTGACATTAAGATATTCTACAATGTTTCATTTTCCATGGTAAAAAAAAAACTTTATTTTTTTCATTTCTGGACTTTCTTCCAACCGTCAAACGGTTGGAACGGTCTTCTCGGTTGGTAAAATTAGTGAAGACAACAAGCCTTGCGGACCGTCCCAACCGTACTGATCGACATGTACAAAATGTTTGTTTTTTTCTTGTTTTCTTATTTTTCATTTTTACATATTTCTCTATTTGAATAGTTAATTTCTTTGACATTAGATATTTCACAATGTTTCATTTTCCATGCTAAAAAAAAAACTTTATTTTTCATTATTCGACTTTCTTCCAACCGTCAAATGGTTGGAATGGTCTTCTCGGTTGGTAAAACCAGTGAAGTGAATAAGGCTTGCGGACCGTCCCAACCGTACTGATCGAAGTGATCGACATGTACAAAATGAAGGATTTTTTCTTGTTTTCTTATTTTTAATTTTTGCATATCTCTCTATTTGAATAGTTAATTTCATTGACATTAAGATATTCTACAATGTTTCATTTTCCATGGTAAAAAAAAAACTTTATTTTTTTCATTTCTGGACTTTCTTCCAACCGTCAAACGGTTGGAACGGTCTTCTCGGTTGGTAAAATTAGTGAAGACAACAAGCCTTGCGGACCGTCCCAACCGTACTGATCGACATGTACAAAATGTTTGTTTTTTTCTTGTTTTCTTATTTTTCATTTTTACATATTATTCTACTTGAATAGTTAATTTCTTTGACATTAAGATATTTCACAATGTTTCATTTTCCATGCTAAAAAAAAAACTTTATTTTTCATTATTCGACTTTCTTCCAACCGTCGAATGGTTGGAATGGTCTTCTCGGTTGGTAAAACCAGTGAAGTGAATAAGGCTTGCGGACCGTCCCAACCGTACTGATCGAAGTGATCGACATGTACAAAATGAAAGTTTTTTTCTTGTTTTCTTATTTTTAGTTTTTCCATATCTCTTTATTTGAATAGTCAATTTCATTGACATTAAGATATTCTACAATGTTTTCAATTTTCAGGTAAAAAAAAAAAACTTTATTTTTCATTTTTGAACTTTCTTCCAACCGTCAAACGGTTGGAACGGTCTTCTCGGTTGGTAAAACCAGTGAAGACAACAAGGCTTGCGAACCGTTCCAACCGTACTGATCGACATGTACAAAATGTTTGTTTTTTTCTTGTTTTCTTATTTTTCATTTTTACAGATTTCTCTATTTGAATAGTTAATTTCTTTGACATTAAGATATTTCACAATGTTTCATTTTCCATGTTAAAAAAAAACTTTATTTTTCATTATTTGACTTTCTTCCAACCGTCAAACGGTTGGAATGGTCTTCTCGGTCGGTAAAACCAGTGAAGTGAATAAGGCTTGCGGACCGTCCCAACCGTACTGATCGAAGTGATCGACATGTACAAAATGAAAGTTTTTTCTTGTTTTATTATTTTTAGTTTTTCCATATCTCTCTATTTGAATAGTCAATTTCATTGACATTAAGATATTCTACAATGTTTTCATTTTTCATGTAAAAAAAAAAACTTTATTTTTCATTTTTTAACTTTCTTCCAACCGTCAAACGGTTGGAACCGTCTTCTCGGTTGGTAAAACCAGTGAAGACAACAAGACTTGCGAACCGTTCCAACCGTACTGATCGACATGTACAAAATGTTTGTTTTTTTCTTGTTTTCTTATTTTTATTTTTACATATTTCTCTATTTGAATAGTTAATTTCTTTGACATTAAGATATTTCACAATATTTCATTTTCCATGTTAAAAAAAAAAACTTTATTTTTCATTATTGGAATTTCTTCCAACCGTCAAACGGTTGGAATGGTATTCTCGGTTGGTAAAACCAGTGAAGTGAATAAGTCTTGCGGACCGCCCCAACCGTACTGATCGAAGTGACCGACATGTACAGAATGAAGGATTTTTTCTTGTTTTCTTATTTTTAATTTTTGCATATCTCTCTATTTGAATAGTTAATTTCATTGACATTAAGATATTCTACAATGTTTCATTTTCCATGGTAAAAAAAAAACTTTATTTTTTTCATTTCTGGACTTTCTTCCAACCGTCAAACGGTTGGAACGGTCTTCTCGGTTGGTAAAATTAGTGAAGACAACAAGCCTTGCGGACCGTCCCAACCGTACTGATCGACATGTACAAAATGTTTGTTTTTTTCTTGTTTTCTTATTTTTCATTTTTACATATTTCTCTATTTGAATAGTTAATTTCTTTGACATTAAGATATTTCACAATGTTTCATTTTCCATGCTAAAAAAAAAAACTTTTTTTTTCATTATTCGACTTTCTTCCAACCGTCAAATGGTTGGAATGGTCTTCTCGGTAGGTAAAACCAGTGAAGTGAATAAGGCTTGCGGACCGTCCCAACCGTACTGATCGAAGTGATCGACATGTACAAAATGAAAGTTTTTTTCTTGTTTTCTTATTTTTAGTTTTTCCATATCTCTTTATTTGAATAGTCAATTTCATTGACATTAAGATATTCTACAATGTTTTCAATTTTCAGGTAAAAAAAAAAACTTTATTTTTCATTTTTGGAATTTCTTCCAACCGTCAAACGGTTGGAACGGTCTTCTCGGTTGGTAAAACCAGTGAAGACAACAAGGCTTGCGAACCGATCCAACCGTACTGATCGACATGTACAAAATGTTTGTTTTTTTCTTGTTTTCTTATTTTTAATTTTTACATATTTCTCTATTTGAATAGTTAATTTCTTTGACATTAAGATATTTCACAATGTTTCATTTTCCATGTTAAAAAAAAACTTTAGTTTTCATCATTGGACTTTCTTCCGACCATCAAACGGTTGGAATGGTCTTCTCGGTTGGTAAAACCAGTGAAGTGAATAAGGCTTGCGGACAGTCCCAACCGTACTGATCGAAGTGATCGACAAGTCCAAAATGAAAGTTTTTTCTTGTTTTCTTATTTTTAGTTTTTCCATATCTCTCTATTTGAATAGACAATTTCAATGACATTAAGATATTCTACAATGTTTTCATTTTTCATGTAAAAAAAAAATCTTTATTTTTCATTTTTGAACTTTCTTCCAACCGTCAAACGGTTGGAACGGTCTTGTCGGTTGGTAAAACCAGTGAAGACAACAAGGCTTGCGAACCGTTCCAACCGTACTGATCGACATGTACAAAATGTTTGTTTTTTTCTTGTTTTCTTATTTTTCATTTTTACAGATTTCTCTATTTGAATAGTTAATTTCTTTGACATTAAGATATTTCACAATGTTTCATTTTCCATGTTAAAAAAAAAACTTTATTTTTCATTATTTGACTTTCTTCCAACCGTCAAACGGTTGGAATGGTCTTCTCGGTCAGTAAAACCAGTGAAGTGAATAAGGCTTGCGGACCGTCCCAACCGTACTGATCGAAGTGATCGACATGTACAAAATGAAAGTTTTTTCTTGTTTTCTTATTTTTAGTTTTTCCATATCTCTCTATTTGAATAGTCAATTTCATTGACATTAAGATATTCTACAATGTTTTCATTTTTCATGTAAAAAAAAAACTTTATTTTTCATTTTTGAACTTTCTTCCAACCGTCAAACGGTTGGAACCGTCTTCTCGGTTGGTAAAACCAGTGAAGACAACAAGACTTGCGAACCGTTCCAACCGTACTGATCGACATGTACAAAATGTTTGTTTTTTTCTTGTTTTCTTATTTTTATTTTGACATATTTCTCTATTTGAATAGTTAATTTCTTTGACATTAAGATATTTCACAATATTTCATTTTCCATGTTAAAAAAAAAAACTTTATTTTTCATTATTGGAATTTCTTCCAACCGTCAAACGGTTGGAATGGTCTTCTCGGTTGGTAAAACCAGTGAAGTGAATAAGGCTTGTGGACAGTCCCAACCGTACTGATCGAAGTGATCGACAAGTCCAAAATGAAAGTTTTTTCTTGTTTTCTTATTTTTAGTTTTTCCATATCTCTCTATTTGAATGGACAATTTCAATGACATTAAGATATTCTACAATGTTTTCATTTTTCATGTAAAAAAAAAAAACTTTATTTTTCATTTTTGAACTTTCTTCCAACCGTCAAACGGTTGGAACGGTCTTCTCGGTTGGTAAAACCAGTGAAGACAACAAGGCTTGCGAACCGTTCCAACCGTACTGATCGACATGTACAAAATGTTTGTTTTTTTCTTGTTTTCTTATTTTTCATTTTTACAGATTTCTCTATTTGAATAGTTAATTTCTTTGACATTAAGATATTTCACAATGTTTCATTTTCCATGTTAAAAAAAAAAACTTTATTTTTCATTATTTGACTTTCTTCCAACCGTCAAACGGTTGGAATGGTCTTCTCGGTCAGTAAAACCAGTGAAGTGAATAAGGCTTGCGGACCGTCCCAACCGTACTGATCGAAGTGATCGACATGTACAAAATGAAAGTTTTTTCTTGTTTTCTTATTTTTAGTTTTTCCATATCTCTCGATTTGAATAGTCAATTTCATTGACATTAAGATATTCTACAATGTTTTCATTTTTCATGTAAAAAAAAAACTTTATTTTTCATTTTTGAACTTTCTTCCAACCGTCAAACGGTTGGAACCGTCTTCTCGGTTGGTAAAACCAGTGAAGACAACAAGACTTGCGAACCGTTCCAACCGTACTGATCGACATGTACAAAATGTTTGTTTTTTTCTTGTTTTCTTATTTTTATTTTGACATATTTCTCTATTTGAATAGTTAATTTCTTTGACATTAAGATATTTCACAATATTTCATTTTCCATGTTAAAAAAAAAAACTTTATTTTTCATTATTGGAATTTCTTCCAACCGTCAAACGGTTGGAATGGTCTTCTCGGTTGGTAAAACCAGTGAAGTGAATAAGGCTTGTGGACAGTCCCAACCGTACTGATCGAAGTGATCGACAAGTCCAAAATGAAAGTTTTTTCTTGTTTTCTTATTTTTAGTTTTTCCATATCTCTCTATTTGAATGGACAATTTCAATGACATTAAGATATTCTACAATGTTTTCATTTTTCATGTAAAAAAAAACTTTATTTTTCATTTTTGAACTTTCTTCCAACCGTCAAACGGTTGGAACGGTCTTCTCGGTTGGTAAAACCAGTGAAGACAACAAGGCTTGCGAACCGTTCCAACCGTACTGATCGACATGTACAAAATGTTTGTTTTTTTCTTGTTTTCTTATTTTTCATTTTTACAGATTTCTCTATTTGAATAGTTAATTTCTTTGACATTAAGATATTTCACAATGTTTCATTTTCCATGTTAAAAAAAAAAACTTTATTTTTCATTATTTGACTTTCTTCCAACCGTCAAACGGTTGGAATGGTCTTCTCGGTCAGTAAAACCAGTGAAGTGAATAAGGCTTGCGGACCGTCCCAACCGTACTGATCGAAGTGATCGACATGTACAAAATGAAAGTTTTTTCTTGTTTTCTTATTTTTAGTTTTTCCATATCTCTCGATTTGAATAGTCAATTTCATTGACATTAAGATATTCTACAATGTTTTCATTTTTCATGTAAAAAAAAAACTTTATTTTTCATTTTTGAACTTTCTTCCAACCGTCAAACGGTTGGAACCGTCTTCTCGGTTGGTAAAACCAGTGAAGACAACAAGACTTGCGAACCGTTCCAACCGTACTGATCGACATGTACAAAATGTTTGTTTTTTTCTTGTTTTCTTATTTTTATTTTGACATATTTCTCTATTTGAATAGTTAATTTCTTTGACATTAAGATATTTCACAATATTTCATTTTCCATGTTAAAAAAAAAAACTTTATTTTTCATTATTGGAATTTCTTCCAACCGTCAAACGGTTGGAATGGTCTTCTCGGTTGGTAAAACCAGTGAAGTGAATAAGGCTTGTGGACAGTCCCAACCGTACTGATCGAAGTGATCGACAAGTCCAAAATGAAAGTTTTTTCTTGTTTTCTTATTTTTAGTTTTTCCATATCTCTCTATTTGAATGGACAATTTCAATGACATTAAGATATTCTACAATGTTTTCATTTTTCATGTAAAAAAAAAAACTTTATTTTTCATTTTTGAACTTTCTTCCAACCGTCAAACGGTTGGAACGGTCTTCTCGGTTGGTAAAACCAGTGAAGACAACAAGGCTTGCGAACCGTTCCAACCGTACTGATCGACATGTACAAAATGTTTGTTTTTTTCTTGTTTTCTTATTTTTCATTTTTACAGATTTCTCTATTTGAATAGTTAATTTCTTTGACATTAAGATATTTCACAATGTTTCATTTTCCATGTTAAAAAAAAAAACTTTATTTTTCATTATTTGACTTTCTTCCAACCGTCAAACGGTTGGAATGGTCTTCTCGGTCAGTAAAACCAGTGAAGTGAATAAGGCTTGCGGACCGTCCCAACCGTACTGATCGAAGTGATCGACATGTACAAAATGAAAGTTTTTTCTTGTTTTCTTATTTTTAGTTTTTCCATATCTCTCGATTTGAATAGTCAATTTCATTGACATTAAGATATTCTACAATGTTTTCATTTTTCATGTAAAAAAAAAACTTTATTTTTCATTTTTGAACTTTCTTCCAACCGTCAAACGGTTGGAACCGTCTTCTCGGTTGGTAAAACCAGTGAAGACAACAAGACTTGCGAACCGTTCCAACCGTACTGATCGACATGTACAAAATGTTTGTTTTTTTCTTGTTTTCTTATTTTTATTTTGACATATTTCTCTATTTGAATAGTTAATTTCTTTGACATTAAGATATTTCACAATATTTCATTTTCCATGTTAAAAAAAAAAACTTTATTTTTCATTATTGGAATTTCTTCCAACCGTCAAACGGTTGGAATGGTCTTCTCGGTTGGTAAAACCAGTGAAGTGAATAAGGCTTGTGGACAGTCCCAACCGTACTGATCGAAGTGATCGACAAGTCCAAAATGAAAGTTTTTTCTTGTTTTCTTATTTTTAGTTTTTCCATATCTCTCTATTTGAATGGACAATTTCAATGACATTAAGATATTCTACAATGTTTTCATTTTTCATGTAAAAAAAAAAACTTTATTTTTCATTTTTGAACTTTCTTCCAACCGTCAAACGGTTGGAACGGTCTTCTCGGTTGGTAAAACCAGTGAAGACAACAAGGCTTGCGAACCGTTCCAACCGTACTGATCGACATGTACAAAATGTTTGTTTTTTTCTTGTTTTCTTATTTTTCATTTTTACAGATTTCTCTATTTGAATAGTTAATTTCTTTGACATTAAGATATTTCACAATGTTTCATTTTCCATGTTAAAAAAAAAAACTTTATTTTTCATTATTTGACTTTCTTCCAACCGTCAAACGGTTGGAATGGTCTTCTCGGTCAGTAAAACCAGTGAAGTGAATAAGGCTTGCGGACCGTCCCAACCGTACTGATCGAAGTGATCGACATGTACAAAATGAAAGTTTTTTCTTGTTTTCTTATTTTTAGTTTTTCCATATCTCTCTATTTGAATAATCAATTTCATTGACATTAAGATATTCTACAATGTTTTCATTTTTCATGTAAAAAAAAAAACTTTATTTTTCATTTTTGAACTTTTTTCCAACCGTCAAACGGTTGGAACGGTCTTCTCGGTTGGTAAAACCAGTGAAGACAACAAGACTTGCGAACCGTTCCAACCGTACTGATCGACATGTACAAAATGTTTGTTTTTGTCTTGTTTTCTTATTTTTATTTTGACATATTTCTCTATTTGAATAGTTAATTTCTTTGACATTAAGATATATCACAATATTTCATTTTCCATGTTAAAAAAAAAAACTTTCTTTTTCATTGTTGGAATTTCTTCCAACCGTCAAACGGTTGGAATGGTCTTCTCGGTTGGTAAAACCTGTGAAGTGAATAAGGCTTGCGGACCGTCCCAACCGTACTGATCGAAGTGATCGACATGTACAAAATGAAAGTTTTTTCTTGTTTTCTTATTTTTAGTTTTTCCATATCTCTCTATTTGAATAGTCAATTTCATTGACATTAAGATATTCTACAATGTTTTCATTTTTCATGTAAAAAAAAAAACTTTATTTTTCATTTTTGAACTTTTTTCCAACCGTCAAACGGTTGGAACGGTCTTCTCGGTTGGTAAAACCAGTGAAGACAACAAGACTTGCGAACCGTTCCAACCGTACTGATCGACATGTACAAAATGTTTGTTTTTGTCTTGTTTTCTTATTTTTATTTTGACATATTTCTCAATTTGAATTGTTAATTTCTTTGACATTAAGATATTTCACAATGTTTCATTTTCTATGTTAAAAAAAAAACTTTATTTTTCATTATTTGACTTTCTTCCAACCGTCAAACGGTTGGAATGGTCTTCTCGGTTGGTAAAACCAGTGAAGTGAATAAGGCTTGTGGACAGTCCCAACCGTACTGATCGAAGTGATCGACAAGTCCAAAATGAAAGTTTTTTCTTGTTTTCTTATTTTTAGTTTTTCCATATCTCTCTATTTGAATGGACAATTTCAATGACATTAAGATATTCTACAATGTTTTCATTTTTCATGTAAAAAAAAAAACTTTATTTTTCATTTTTGAACTTTCTTCCAACCGTCAAACGGTTGGAACCGTCTTCTCGGTTGGTAAAACCAGTGAAGACAACAAGGCTTGCGAACCGTTCCAACCTTACTGATCGACATGTACAAAATGTTTGTTTTTTTCTTGTTTTCTTATTTTTCATTTTTACAGATTTCTCTATTTGAATAGTTAATTTCTTTGACATTAAGATATTTCACAATGTTTCATTTTCCATGTTAAAAAAAAAAACTTTATTTTTCATTATTTGACTTTCTTCCAACCGTCAAACGGTTGGAATGGTCTTCTCGGTCAGTAAAACCAGTGAAGTGAATAAGGCTTGCGGACCGTCCCAACCGTACTGATCGAAGTGATCGACATGTACAAAATGAAAGTTTTTTCTTGTTTTCTTATTTTTAGTTTTTCCATATCTCTCTATTTGAATAATCAATTTCATTGACATTAAGATATTCTACAATGTTTTCATTTTTCATGTAAAAAAAAAAACTTTATTTTTCATTTTTGAACTTTTTTCCAACCGTCAAACGGTTGGAACGGTCTTCTCGGTTGATAAAACCAGTGAAGACAACAAGACTTGCGAACCGTTCCAACCGTACTGATCGACATGTACAAAATGTTTGTTTTTGTCTTGTTTTCTTATTTTTATTTTGACATATTTCTCTATTTGAATAGTTAATTTCTTTGACATTAAGATATATCACAATATTTCATTTTCCATGTTAAAAAAAAAAACTTTCATTTTCATTGTTGGAATTTCTTCCAACCGTCAAACGGTTGGAATGGTCTTCTCGGTTGGTAAAACCTGTGAAGTGAATAAGGCTTGCGGACCGTCCCAACCGTACTGATCGAAGTGATCGACATGTACAAAATGAAAGTTTTTTCTTGTTTTCTTATTTTTAGTTTTTCCATATCTCTCTATTTGAATAGTCAATTTCATTGACATTAAGATATTCTACAATGTTTTCATTTTTCATGTAAAAAAAAAAAACTTTATTTTTCATTTTTGAACTTTTTTCCAACCGTCAAACGGTTGGAACGGTCTTCTCGGTTGGTAAAACCAGTGAAGACAACAAGACTTGCGAACCGTTCCAACCGTACTGATCGACATGTACAAAATGTTTGTTTTTGTCTTGTTTTCTTATTTTTATTTTGACATATTTCTCTATTTGAATAGTTAATTTCTTTGACATTAAGATATATCACAATATTTCATTTTCCATGTTAAAAAAAAAAACTTTCTTTTTCATTATTGGAATTTCTTCCAACCGTCAAACGGTTGGAATGGTCTTCTCGGTTGGTAAAACCTGTGAAGTGAATAAGGCTTGCGGACCGTCCCAACCGTACTGATCGAAGTGATCGACATGTACAAAATGAAAGTTTTTTCTTGTTTTCTTATTTTTAATTTTTGCATATCTCTCTATTTGAATAGTTAATTTTATTGACATTAAGATATTCTACAATGTTTAATTTTCCATAAAAAAAAAAAAAACTTCACTTTTCATGTTTGGACTTTCTTCCAACCGTCAAACGGTTGTAACGGTCTTCTCGGTTGGTAAAACTAGTGAAGACAACAAGGCTTGCGGACCGTCCGAACCGTACTGATCGACATGTACAAAATGTTTGTTTTTTTCTCGTTTTCTTATTTATAATTTTTACATATTTCTCTATCTGAATAGTTACTTTCTTTGATATTAAGATATTTCACAATGTTTCATTTTCCATGTTAAAAAAAACTTTTATTTTTCATTATTGGACTTTCTTCCAACCGTCAAACGGTTGGAATGGTCTTCTCGGTAGGTAAAACCTTATTTTCTTATTTTTAGTTTTTCCATATCTCTCTATTTGATTAGTTAATTTCATTGACTTTAAGATATTCTACAATGTTTTCATTTTTCATGTAAAAAAAAAAAACTTTATTTTTCATTTTTGAACTTTCTTCCAACCGTCAAACGATTGGAATGGTCTTCTCGGTTGGTAAAACCAGTGAAGACAACAAGGCTTGCGAACCGTTCCAACCGTACTGATCGACATGTACAGAATGTTTGTTTTTTTCTGGTTTTCTTATTTTTAATTTTTACATATTTCTCTATTTGAATAGTTAATTTCTTTGACAATAAGATATTTCACAATGTTTCATTTTCCATGTTAAAAAAAAAACTTTATTTTTCATTATTGGACCTTCTTCCAACCGTCAAACTGTTGGAATGGTCTTCTCGGCTGGTAAAACCAGTGAAGTGAATAAGGTTTGCGGACCGTCCCAATCGTACTGATCGAAGTGATCGACAAGTATAAAATGAAAGTTTTTTCTTGTTTTCTTATTTTTAATTTTTGCATATCTCCCTATTTGAATAGTTAATTTTATTGACATTAAGATATTCTACAATGTTTCATTTTCCATAAAAAAAAAAAAAAAACTTTATTTTTCATGTTTGGACTTTCTTCCAACCGTCAAACGGTTGCAACGGTCTTCTCGATTGGTAAAACCAGTGAAGACAACATGGCTTGGGGACCGTCCCAACTGTACTGATCGAAGTGATCGACATGTACAAAATTAAAGTTTTTTCTTGTTTTCTTATTTTTAATTTTTGCATATCTCTCCATTTGAATAGTTAATTTCATTGACATTAAAATATTACACAATGTTTCATTTTCCATGTGAAATAAAAAACTTTATTTTTCATTCTTTGCATTTCTTCCAACCGTCAAACGGTTGTAACTGTCTTCTCGGTTGGTAAAACCAGTGAAGACAACAAGGCTTGTGGACCGTTCCAACCGTACTGATCGACATGTACAAAATGAAAGTTTTTTCTTGTTTTCTTATTTTTAATTTTTGCATATCTCTCTATTTGAATAGTTAATTTCAATGATATTAAAATATTACACAATGTTTCATTTTCCATGTGAAATAAAAAACTTTGTTGTTTTCATTTTTGGACTTTCTTCCAACCGTCAAATGGTTAGAACGGTCTTCTCGGTTGGTAAAATTAGTGAAGACAACAAGGCTTGCGGACCATCCCAACCGTACTGATTGACATGTACAAAATGTTTGTTTTTTCTTGTTTTCTTATTTTTAATTTTTACATATTTCTCTATTTGAATAGTTAATTTCTTTGATATTAAGATATTTCACAATGTTTCATTTTCCATCTTAAAAAAAAAAACTTTATTTTTCATTATTGGACTTTCTTCCAACCGTCAAATGGTTGGAATGGTTTTCTCGGTTGGTAAAACCAGTGAAGTGAATAAGGCTTGCGGACCGTCCCAAACCGTACTGATCGAAGTGATCGACATGTACAAAAAGAAAGTTTTTTCTTGTTTTCTTATTTTTAGTTTTTCCATATCTCTCTATTTGAATAGTCAATTTTATTGACATTATGATATTCTACAATGTTTTATTATTTCATGTAAAGAAAAAAACTTTATTTTTCATTTTTGAACTTTCTTCCAACAGTCAAACGGTTAGAACGGTCTTCTCGGTTGGTAAAACCAATGAAGACAACAAGGCTTGTGAACCGTTCCAACCGTACTGATCGACATGTACAAAATGTTTGTTTTTTTCTTGTTTTCTTATTTTCAATTTTTACATATTTCTCAATTTGAATAGTTAATTTCTTTGATATTAAGATATTTCACAATGTTTCATTTTCCATGTTAAAAAAAAAACTTTAGTTTTCATTATTGGACTTTCTTCCGACCATCAAACGGTTGGAATGGTCTTCTCGGTTGGTAAAACCAGTGAAGTGAATAAGGCTTGCGGACAGTCCCAACCGTACTGATCGAAGTGATCGACATGTCCAAAATGAAAGTTTTTTCTTGTTTTCTTATTTTTAGTTTTTCCATATCTCTCTATTTGAATAGTCAATTTTATTGACATTATGATATTCTACAATGTTTTATTATTTGATGTAAAAAAAAAAAACTTAATTTTTCATTTTTGAACTTTCTTCCAACCGTCAAACGGTTAGAACGGTATTCTCGGTTGGTAAAACCAGTGTAGACAACAAGGCTTGTGAACCATTCCAACCGTACTGATCGACATGTACAAAATGTTTGTTTTTTTTCTTGTTTTCTTATTTTTAATTTTTACATATTTCTCTATTTGAATAGTTAATTTCTTTGACAATAAGATATTTCACAATGTTTCATTTTCCATGTTAAAAAAAAAACTTTATTTTTCATTATTGGACCTTCTTCCAACCGTCAAACTGTTGGAATGGTCTTCTCGGCTGGTAAAACCAGTGAAGTGAATAAGGTTTGCGGACCGTCCCAATCGTACTGATCGAAGTGATCGACAAGTATAAAATGAAAGTTTTTTCTTGTTTTCTTATTTTTAATTTTTGCATATCTCCCTATTTGAATAGTTAATTTTATTGACATTAAGATATTCTACAATGTTTCATTTTCCATAAAAAAAAAAAAAAAACTTTATTTTTCATGTTTGGACTTTCTTCCAACCGTCAAACGGTTGTAACGGTCTTCTCGATTGGTAAAACCAGTGAAGACAACATGGCTTGGGGACCGTCCCAACTGTACTGATCGAAGTGATCGACATGTACAAAATGAAAGTTTTTTCTTGTTTTCTTATTTTTAATTTTTGCATATCTCTCCATTTGAATAGTTAATTTCATTGACATTAAAATATTACACAATGTTTCATTTTCCATGTGAAATAAAAAACTTTATTTTTCATTCTTTGCATTTCTTCCAACCGTCAAACGGTTGTAACTGTCTTCTCGGTTGGTAAAACCAGTGAAGACAACAAGGCTTGTGGACCGTTCCAACCGTACTGATCGACATGTACAAAATGAAAGTTTTTTCTTGTTTTCTTATTTTTAATTTTTGCATATCTCTCTATTTGAATAGTTAATTTCAATGATATTAAAATATTACACAATGTTTCATTTTCCATGTGAAATAAAAAACTTTGTTGTTTTCATTTTTGGACTTTCTTCCAACCGTCAAATGGTTAGAACGGTCTTCTCGGTTGGTAAAATTAGTGAAGACAACAAGGCTTGCGGACCATCCCAACCGTACTGATTGATATGTACAAAATGTTTGTTTTTTCTTGTTTTCTTATTTTTAATTTTTACATATTTCTCTATTTGAATAGTTAATTTCTTTGATATTAAGATATTTCACAATGTTTCATTTTCCATCTTAAAAAAAAAAACTTTATTTTTCATTATTGGACTTTCTTCCAACCGTCAAATGGTTGGAATGGTTTTCTCGGTTGGTAAAACCAGTGAAGTGAATAAGGCTTGCGGACCGTCCCAAACCGTACTGATCGAAGTGATCGACATGTACAAAAAGAAAGTTTTTTCTTGTTTTCTTATTTTTAGTTTTTCCATATCTCTCTATTTGAATAGTCAATTTTATTGACATTATGATATTCTACAATGTTTTATTATTTCATGTAAAGAAAAAAACTTTATTTTTCATTTTTGAACTTTCTTCCAACCGTCAAACGGTTAGAACGGTCTTCTCGGTTGGTAAAACCAATGAAGACAACAAGGCTTGTGAACCGTTCCAACCGTACTGATCGACATGTACAAAATGTTTGTTTTTTTCTTGTTTTCTTATTTTCAATTTTTACATATTTCTCAATTTGAATAGTTAATTTCTTTGATATTAAGATATTTCACAATTTTTCATTTTCCATGTTAAAAAAAAAACTTTAGTTTTCATTATTGGACTTTCTTCCGACCATCAAACGGTTGGAATGGTCTTCTCGGTTGGTAAAACTAGTGAAGTGAATAAGGCTTGCGGACAGTCCCAACCGTACTGATCGAAGTGATCGACATGTCCAAAATGAAAGTTTTTTCTTGTTTTCTTATTTTTAGTTTTTCCATATCTCTCTATTTGAATAGTCAATTTTATTGACATTATGATATTCTACAATGTTTTATTATTTCATGTAAAAAAAAAAAAACTTAATTTTTCATTTTTGAACTTTCTTCCAACCGTCAAACGGTTAGAACGGTATTCTCGGTTGGTAAAACCAGTGTAGACAACAAGGCTTGTGAACCATTCCAACCGTACTGATCGACATGTACAAAATGTTTGTTTTTTTTCTTGTTTTCTTATTTTCAATTTTTACATATTTCTCAATTTGAATTGTTAATTTCTTTGACATTAAGATATTTCACAATGTTTCATTTTCTATGTTAAAAAAAAAACTTTATTTTTCATTATTGGACTTTCTTCCAACCGTCAAACGGTTGGAATGGTCTTCTCGGTTGGTAAAACCAGTGAAGTGAATAAGGCTTGCGGACCGTCCCAACCGTACTGATCGAAGTGATCGACATGTACAAAATGAAAGTTTTTTCTTTTTTTCTTATTTTTAGTTTTTCCATATCTCTCTATTTGAATAGTCAATTTCATTGACATTAAGATATTCTACAATGTTTTCATTTTTCAAGTAAAAAAAAAAACTTGATTTTTCATTTTTAAACTTTCTTCCAACCGTCAAACGGTTGGAACGGTCTTCTCGGTTGGTAAAACGAGTGAAGACACCAAGGCCTGCGAACCGTTCCAACTGTACTGATCGACATGTACAAAATGTTTGTTTTTTTCTTGTTTTCTTATTTTTAATTTTTACATATTTCTCTATTTGAATAGTTAATTTCTTTGACATTGAGATATTTCACAATGTTTCATTTTCCATGTCAAAAAAAACACTTTATTTTTCATTATTGGACTTTCTTCCAACCGTCAAACTGTTGGAATGGTCTTCTCGGTTGGTAAAACCAGTGAAGTGAATAAGGCTTGCGGACCATCCCAACCGTACTGATCGAAGTGATCGACATGTACAAAATGAAAGTTTTTTCTTGTTTTCTTATTTTTAATTTTTGCATATCTCTCTATTTGAATAGTTAATTTTATTGACATTAAGATATTCTACAATGTTTCATTTTCCATAGAAAAAAAAAACTTTATTTTTCATGTTTGGACTTTCTTCCAACCGTCAAACGGGTGAAACGGTCTTCTCGATTGGAAAAACCAGTGAAGACAACAAGGCTTGCGGACCGTCCCAACCATACTGATCGAAGTGATCGACATGTACAAAATGAAAGTTTTTTCTTGTTTTCTTATTTTTTATTTTTGCATATAACTCTATTTGAATAGTTAATTTCATTGACATTAAAATATTACACAATGTTTCATTTTCCATGTGAAATAAAAAACTTTATTTTTCATTCTTTGCATTTCTTCCTACCGTCAAACGGTTGTAACGGTCTTCTCGGTTGGTAAAACCAGTGAAGACAACAAGGCTTGTGGACCGTTCCAACCGTACTGATCGACATGTACAAAATGAAAGTTTTTTCTTGTTTTCTTACGTATCTCTCTATTTCAATAGTTAATTTTTACATATTTCTTTAACTGAATAGTTAATTTCTTTGACATTAAGATATTTCTCAATGTTTCACTTTCCATGTTAAAAAAAAAACTTTATTTTTCATTATTGGACTTTCTTCCAACCGTCAAACGGTTGGAATGGTCTTCTCGGTTGGTAAAACCAGTGAAGTGAATAAGGCTTGCGGACAGTCCCAACCGTACTGATCGAAGTGATCGACATGTACAAAATGAAAGTTTTTTCTTGTTTTCTTATTTTTAGTTTTTCCATATCTCTCTATTTGAATAGTCAACTTCATTGACATTAAGATATTTTACAATGTTTTCATTTTTCATGTAAAAAAAAAAACTTTATTTTTCATTTTTGAACTTTCTACCGTCAAACGGTTAGAACGGTCTTCTCTGTTGGTAAAACCAGTGAAGACAACAAGGCTTGCGAACCGTTCCAACCGTACTGATCGACATGTACAAAATGTTTGTTTTTTTCTTGTTTTCTTATTTTTAATTTTTACATATTTCTCTATTTGAATAGTTAATTTCTTTGACATTAAGATATTTCACAATGTTTCATTTTCCATGTCAAAAAAAAAACTTTATCTTTCATTATTGGACTTTCTTCCAATCGTCAAACGGTTGGAATGGTCTTCTCGGTTGGTAAAACCAGTGAAGTGAATAAGGCTTGCGGACAGTCCCAACCGTACTGATCGAAGTGATCGACATGTACAAAATGAAAGTTTTTTCTTGTTTTCTTATTTTTAGTTTTTCCATATCTCTCTATTTGAATAGTCAATTTCATTGACATTAAGATATTTTACAATGTTTTCATTTTTCATGTAAAAAAAAAAACTTTATTTTTCATTTTTGAACTTTCTACCGTCAAACGGTTAGAACGGTCTTCTCTGTTAGTAAAACCAGTGAAGACAACAAGGCTTGCGAATCGTTCCAACCGTAATGATCGACATGTACAAAATGTTTGTTTTTTTCTTGTTTTCTTATTTTTAATATTTACATATTTCTTTAACTGAATAGTTAATTTCTTTGACATTAAGATATTTCACAATGTTTCACTTTCCATGTTAAAAAAAAAACTTTATTTTTCATTATTGGACTTTCTTCCAACCGTCAAACGGTTGGAATGGTCTTCTCGGTTGGTAAAACCAGTGAAGTGAATAAGGCTTGCGGACCATCCCAACCGTACTGATCAAAGTGATCGACATGTACAAAATGAAAGTTTTTTCTTGTTTTCTTATTTTTAATTTTTGCATATCTCTCTATTTGAATAGTTAATTTTATTCACATTAAGATATTCTACAATGTTTCATTTTCCATAAAAAAAAAAAAAAACTTTAATTTTCTTGTTTGGACTTTCTTCCAACCGTCAAACGGTTGTAACGGTCTTCTCTGTTGGTAAAACCAGTGAAGACAACAAGGCTTGCGAATCGTTCCAACCGTAATGATCGACATGTACAAAATGTTTTTTTTTTCTTGTTTTCTTATTTTTAATATTTACATATTTCTTTAATTGAATAGTTAATTTCTTTGACATTAAGATATTTCACAATGTTTCATTTTCCATGTCAAAAAAAAAAAAAACTTTATTTTTCATTATTGGACTTTCTTCCAATCGTCAAACGGTTGGAATGGTCTTCTCGGTTGGTAAAACCAGTGAAGTGAATAAGGCTTGCGGACCGTCCCAACCGTACTGATCGAAGTGATCGACATGTACAAAATGAAAGTTTTTTCTTGTTTTCTTATTTTTAGTTTTTCCATATCTCTCTATGTGAATAGTCAATTTCATTGACATAAAGATATTCTACAATGTTTTCATTTTTCATGTAAAAAAAAAAAACTTTATTTTTCATTTTTGAACTTTCTACCGTCAAACGGTTAGAACGGTCTTCTCGGTTGGTAAAACCAGTGAAGACAACAAGGCTTGCGAATCGTTCCAACCGTACTGATCGACATGTACAAAATGTTTGTTTTTTTCTTGTTTTCTTATTTTTAATTTTTACATATTTCTTTAATTGAATAGTTAATTTCTTTGACATTAAGATATTTCACAATGTTTCATTTTCCATGTCAAAAAAAAAAAACTTTATTTTTCATTATTGGACTTTCTGACAAAAAATTTTTTTTTTTTGAAACGCAGACAATTAATATTAAGGAAAATTAAAATTTAGAAAAACTGTTTTTTTTAATACCTAATTGATAGTATTAACGGCAAATACGTGATTTGCGGATGTAAATACAAAGATTTACGTATTATCAACAGAAAATACAAAGATTTAACATATAAATATAAAGATTTAAGAAAATAATTACTTGATAAACTTTACATATTTATAAATACATGTGATAAATACATGACTTATTAGGTGTAAATAAATTTATTTACGAAATTATACATATTTACTAAGGGTAAATCAATAAATTTACTAAGTAATATATAATTACAAGTTAATAATAAGTTAAAAATAGATAAAAAAAATCAATTAAAAAATTTGGATCAGAAGCTTTTTCTATTATTTTCAACTGATTTACATTATTTTAAAATTGAAAAAACGACCCACTTATCTAAAAAATTAGCCCTAATTTTTTTAGATTAAATTGTATGGTAAATCCTTATATTTACCTGTCAATCTAGTCAGCCCATCGTTGCTACCTGTGTTGGGATCTAAATGTGCCCTAAGGATAGAAAATCAATATTTGGGATTTTCTGTAAATATGACATTTTGATATTAATAAGAGCAGACTATTCATGTTTAATAAGTTGTGTCCTATTTACTTTCATTTGTTGATTGTATGGTTATTTTGAGCAAATATAAAATACTACTTGGCTGTTGATAATATATCGGATTACCATATGTATACGGGATATACGTAGAAGACATGGTAATTTGATAACAGTCTAAATAAATAGTCCGCAATCGATGGAATAAGATTTGGGGATCTTATTCATGATAAGATTGTAAAGGTTGTCTACTTCCTTGGAGGGATGGTTTGTCTTAACCATCGGATAGGTTCCGAGTAGAAACTTTAATGTATACCAGTATTAAGGTATGACATTGGACTGGACCTAAAGTGTTAATTGATTCGGTTTAATAATTCCGTTTATAAGAATCAATAACACTTTGATTATCATCCTGCATTAATCTTAATCATGAAATGATTACTTGAGTTCGTATCCATGACTTATGTACTTTAATGCACTATAGGTGAGACACTGTTAATTCATGGTTAATATACTTGTGTTTTGGGTGCATGACTTATGGATGGAGAAATCAAGATTTATAGATACGGAATCCATAACTATCTTAACAATAGTAAATGTTATCTACTTAAAGGCATTATTCGGGGATTGAAAGATAGTATAACAAGATCTTGGCCATCGGTTTACTTTGTGTTCTCTGGTGGTTTACCAATTGTATGGTTTACAATTAGTGATTCTTTCAATAGAGAATAATGAAACTTTAAGTTAAAATGATTGAAAAGGTAAAACGGAAAAAGTCCTTAATTCAATCATGGATAACATATGGGGATTAAGCAAGCGATGAATAAATCATGGAAGAAGCGCTGCGTTAAAGAGCTTTCGTAATACGGTATGTAAATAGGAGTTCAGCTTCAAACTTTTAGTGGAATAGTATTGAAGTTGATAATTGATGAATAATTAATCTGGGATTAATTTTTCACAATTATAGGAGCATCTTTACATATTTCCATCGGGTCCCTCTATTAGCTCATATAGTTTCGTATAGCGTCTCGGGATTTGTTCCTAATGAGATCGGTAAATTTAAATGGAATTTAGTAATGTCTATTAAGACATGGTACTCTCTAACATGCAATCCAGAAAGGATTGGACATGTGAGATTTGTGTAGACAAATAATATGATTTGTCAACATGAGATTGGTTAATTGAATTTTGAAATAAGATTGTGTTTGAATTATTTAATTTTGGAAAACAAATTTTTCTCTCCTAATCTAAATGTGGTGCACGGTTTTTAGATAGGTAGAGGAAAGAAAATTTTGTTTCAAAATTATTCAAATATATTCCTAACATTAAATTATTAATTGATTTAAATAATGGAGATTATTTGATGGATTTTTCTTTCCTTAAAAGAGGTGCACAGTTTTTGTGAGGAAAGAAAATTTGAAATATTCCATTGATTTAAATTAATTAATATGGTTGATATTGTGTGGAAAATATTTAATTCAAATAAGTGAATCATATTTAAATTCAAAAAGGTTTAAAAGGAATTTGAATCAAGATAGGACTAGGATCTTTTGACTAGTCTAGATTCTTGATTTAAGATTTGAACCACCAATCAACCTTTGAATTTCAAAGGTGGCCGAATTTTTTGAGGAAAGATTTCCTCTTGGAAAAACATTTTTAGGTTCAATGAATCTAGCCCTAAAGTTGTATGATCTTTTGATTCAAAATTTATCCAGAAAAATAATTATTAATTATTTTTTAAAGGAGATGAATTTTGAAAAAGGATTGGACTTCTATATAAAGGCAAGGGATTCTTGAAAAACTAATTTTTTGGTAATTCATAAGAGGAAAAACGTTTTTGGGAGTGAGAGAAAAACCAATAAGGGTTTCTTCTACTTCAATAAAATTCGGCTATCTTGTGAGAGAGAGAAAGAGAGAAAATTCCATTGAATCAAAATTGTGAGGAAGGTTAAACCGAGTGATAATTTTCATAGGAGGTTAACTGGTTCCTGTTTTGCAATTTTGAAGAAAGAAGTTGGATAATATTCTCAACGAGGAACATCGGAATTGAGAAGGAAGGATCTAGACTTTGGAAAGCATTACCGGTCACTTGGATTCATAGAACGTGTGCCCACACACACTCTGAGACGTGGAACTCGAGAATAATAGAGAAGACACGTTGGTCAATCGCTCTAGCAATTCCGGAATCCAAGAAATAAGGTACGCTTGATCATGAATTTAATTTATTGTTATATGCATCATGAGCTTCTTTTCCGAATCGGCATAAAAATTGTAAAACTTCCGCTGCACCGTAACTCTGATATCGGATCCAATTTTTCCAACAATTGGCATCAGAGCCAACTCATGATCATGTATATAACATAAATTATTTGATCGAATAAATTTCTCTCTATGCATTAATGAAATATTTTAGAGAGTTGGCACTCTAGGTTTTATTTTGAGTATGTTAAATATATTATGAATGAATGTATTGATAAATGAATGCTTTATATTATTTTTATAATATATGATCTTGTTCAATTTTGCCGGTCATGATTCCATAGAGGTTAGAATTTGTATCTAGATTTTTCAAGTGTAATAGATGCGGTCTATTATCACCGCTAGGTCGTTCTTTCAATTCCTAGAATTTTTGTAAGCCGAAAACGGCGTAGGAATTTTTTTGTAAAATTCGGGCTACAATGGATTCGAGGAGATTGAAGATGAATGAAGGTATGTAAATTTTCAAAGGATGTGATTTTTTATTTTTTGGAATTTTTTAATTAAAAAAAATGTTTTTAATAAAAAAAAAATCACAGAATCTTTTTGAAAATTAAATTTTCCAATGATATGTGATCTTGTTAATTTGGAAATCAAAATTGAAAATTTAAATTTAAATTTAATGGATATTATTATGAATTTTAAAATTTTATGATTTAAATTTGAAATTTGGAAATTTTTTGAATTTTAAAATTTAATAAAATCGGATTTTTTATTTAATTTTTGATATTTTGTAATTTTGATTAAAATTAAAAATCACATATAATTTAGACTAGGGAGTGCCACTCAATAAATATTGTTTATGCATGAAAAACAAAAACCCTAATTTAAAAAGAATGAGTGGGAGAAGGTTTTACATACTAAGACCTACGGCCTCCATCGTTGGTCCAATAGTTACGCATGGTAGTACCTACTACTCGGTTTTGACCCGGGAATTCCCTTCGGATAGGTATCTTACCTAGAGCGCACACTGATTTGGATTTCCGAAAGGATAACAATTTTGGGCATATTTTATGTTTAGATCACCCCTCGGTGGCGGATGTAAAATATGGATTCAAAATTGGAAACGATGGTTACATACTCATGCTACTTTATTTATTTACCCTCCCTCGAGGCTCTGTTATATAAAGTAGTGGCCAAATAAACGATAGTTAATATATATTTAATGGCGTTTTCTCCATAGACGAATATGTATTAATCGGAAGGGATCCGTGTTCTTGGCTAGTTATTCTATGACTACCCCTCGGTAGCTTAGAAAGCAGAAGCTAGGAATTATCGTTGTAAGGTATGTGTTTTAAGGGTTTTACACATGAACATTTAGATTGCAAATAGATCTTTTTGTTTCATTACAAAACCATATTTTATAAACTGATAGGATGTTTGCTTGTACTTATTACATGTTTTCTTATTATAGATCAAAATGTCGAGCCCTTTATCTGTGATACTTACGCAAAACAAATTAACTGGCGAGAATTTTAATGACTAGAAAAGGAACTTGCTTATCGTCCTAAACTTTGAGAAACACAGTTTTGTCCTAACCCAACCTCGACCGCCAACGCCTGCGATCGATGCTCCTGATAGGGATTTTGTAGCGCTTGAGCGCTGGGACAATTCCAACCTAAGTGCTATGTGCTATATTCGGGTGAGCATGTCTAACGTGCTCCAGAAATAGCATGAAGAGCATCAAATTGCTAGGCAGATCATGGATAACCTAGAGGAAATGTTTAGTGAACAAACTATTCAGGCTAAGACCGATGCTATCAAAGGTCTCATGAACTGCAGGCAGAAGGTTGGAACTCCCATCAAGGAGCACATGATGAAAGTCATGGCTTATTTGTCTGAAGCTCAGGCAAATGGGGCTGAGATCGATGCAGCAACTCAATTGGTCATGGTTTTCCAAACCTTATCCAAGGATTTCGATTTGTTTCAGGCATCCTACAACCTTAACAGGAAGGAGATGTCTTTAACGGAATTGATGAAAGAGTTGCAAGCCTTTGAGAACATTTTTAAGGGTTCTGGATCTAAGGCTGAGGCAAATGTGGCTGAACCTAGTTCGCCTGCTCCTAATCCCAAAAGGAAGAAGGAAAAGGGGAAGAACAAGGGGAACAAGCCTGTGGCGAATGCACCTGTTTCTAAGAAGTCTACCAAGACTAAGAAGCGAAAGGTGGATCCCAAAAAGGGTAAGTGCTTTCACTGTGGGAAGAAAGGACATTTCAAGAAGGATTGCCGAGAATACCTGTCTATGCAAAAGCAAAAAGGTAATTTCGATATCCTGTATCTTGAGGGTTGTTTAGTGGAGGAATCAAAGGACAATTGGGTTATAGATTCTAGAGCTACTAACCATATTTGTATTTCTCTGTAGGGGTTCAAGGTAACGAGAAGTCTGCATGAGGAGAACTTCACGTTAAGAACCGGTGATGGGACATTGGTGCAAGCTGAAGCAGTGGGAGAAGTGCATCTTTATTTTGATAAATTTAGGTTTATTGTTTTGAGACATTGTTTTTGTGTTCCTAGTTTCAAGAGGAACCCAATTTCGGTAGCTTGTTTGATTAAAGATTCTTATGCAGTTTCTTTTAATAATAAAGTTATTATTAGGAAAAACAATTCTCTTATCTGTAATGGATGGATGCATGGAAATCTTTATTTTATCAAACCTAAGATGCACTCATTGCTTGATACAGAATTGGAAAAGAACTCTAAAAGACATAAGTCTTCTCACTCTAACAAATCATATCTTTGGCATTTACGACTTGGTCACATAAGCCTTAACAGAATTCAAAGGATGGTAAAGGAGGAATGCCTTGACTTGTATGAGGTTGAACCTTGGCCACAATGTGAATCCTATTTGGAGGGCAAGATGACTAAACGGCATTTTGCTGCCAAGGATGATCGTGTCGAGGAACTTTTAGAACTTGTGCATACGGATGTTTGTGGTCCCATGAACATAGAAGCACGTGGTGGGTATGAGTATTATATCACTTTTATTGATGATTACTCAAGGTATGGATATGTCTATTTGATGACCCGCAAAAGCGAAGCCTTTGACAAGTTCAAAGAATTCGGGCTGAAGCGGAGAAACAATTAGGCAAGTCCATTAAGACACTTCGATCGGATCGAGGTGGGGAATAGCTATCGGATGAGTTCTTAGGATATTTGATAGAAAATGGGATACAATCCCAATTGACTGCACCTGGTACTCCTCAACAGAATGGTGTAGCTGAGAGAAGGAATAGGACCCTATTAGATATGGTCCGGTCTATGATGAGTTACTCCACATTACCATTGTCATTTTGGGGACACGCCATACAAACTGCATGCTATCTTCTGAATAACGTTCCCTCCAAATTGGTTCCTAAAACTCCTTATGAGTTATGGACGAGTAGGAAACCTAATTTGAATCATATTCGAATTTGGGGTTGTCCGGCACACGTCCTGGATAAGGAAGCGAAGAAGTTGGAGTCACGATCAGAAGTGTGCTTGTTTGTCGGCTATCCAAAAGGGACAAAAGGTGGTCTGTTCTATAATCCGAAGCAAAATAAAGTCTTCGTTTCTACACATGCAGCATTCTTGGAGGAAAGTTACATGGAAGACTTTAAACCTCGTAGCAAAGTAGTGCTTGAGGAGATGACTTCGGGTTTGGATATTCCAAAAGTCACAGAAAACCCAGTGGAAAAACCATTAAAGAATCAACAACCACGAGAGCTTCGTCGTAGTGGGAGGATTATCAGGGAACCTGAAAGGTACATGTTCAATGGTGAAGTTTTTGAAGCAGAATCCATAGAACATGTTGATGATCCGGCTATGTACAAGGAAGCTATAGAGGATGTTGATTCTAGTTTTTGGCAAAAAGCTATGAACACCGAGATGGAATCTATGGATTCCAACGGGGTCTGGAAACTTGTAGACTTGCCCCAAGGCATAAAACCGATTGGGTGTAAGTGGGTATACAAGAAGAAGAGAGGTGTGGATGGGAAAGTAGAAACTTTCAAGGCAAGACTTGTAGCGAAGGGCTATATGCAGAAAGAAGGAATCGACTATGATGAAACCTTCTCGCCTGTAGTAATGCTCAAGTCAATCCGCATTCTTTTATCTATTGCGGCTGCTCTCGATTATGAGATCTGACAAATGGATGTCAAGACAGCTTTCTTGAATGGCTCTTTTGAAGAAGATATCTATATGATACAACCAGACGTGTTCAAGGCAAAAGGCCAAGAAGACAAGGTATGCAAGTTGCTTAAATCCATTTATGGATTAAAGCAAGTGTCTCGTTCTTGGAATATTAGGTTTGATCAAGCGATCAAAACCTATGGATTCGAACAAAACATTGATGAACTATGTGTTTATAAATGTATCAAGAACGAGAAAGTGGTTTTTCTTGTACTTTATTTGGATGATATACTGCTTATTGGAAACGATGTAGCAACATTATTATCTGTCAAAGTTTGGTTAGCCAAACAGTTTGACATGAAGGGCTTAGGAGAGGCTAGTTATGTTCTTGGTATTCAACTCTTTAGAGATAGAAAGAACAAAACGATAGCACTCTCTCAAGCTTCATACATTGATAAAGTACTTGAGAAGTTTTCTATGAAATATTCCAAGAAAGGTGCCCAACTTTTCAGAATTGGAATCAAGCTTTCTAGAGATGACTGTCCCAAGACATCGGAAGAAAGTGAGCGTATG
Source organism: Ficus hirta (assembly GCA_038430175.1). Lineage (NCBI taxonomy): Eukaryota > Viridiplantae > Streptophyta > Magnoliopsida > Rosales > Moraceae > Ficus > Ficus hirta. The sequence goes on along the minus strand of CM076585.1, from coordinate 15,202,181 downwards.
AAAAATGTGCCTTATGCATCAGCGGTAGGTAGTCTAATGTACGCTATGTTATGCACTAGGCCTGACATTTGTTTTGCGGTTGGTATGGTAAGTCGATATCAGTCGAATCCGGGACCGAACTATTGGGCTGTGGTCAAACATATACTCAAGTATCTACAGAGAACGAGGGACTATATGCTAGTGTATTCCGGTCAGGATCTTGTTCCTAGAGGATACACAGATTCTGATTTTCAATCAGATCAGGATTCAAGGAAATCGACTTCAGGATCTGTTTTTACCCTTGGTGGTGGTGCCGTTGTGTGGAGAAGTATTAAGCAATCTTGTATTGCTGACTCGACCATGGAAGCCGAGTATGTGGCAGCCAGTGAGGCATCAAAGGAAGCGGTATGGCTCCGCAGGTTCCTTGGTGACCTTGAGGTCGTTCCTGGTATGGATAAAGCTATGGTGCTCTACTGTGACAACAGTGCAGTGGTAGCTAATACCAAGGATCCTAGGCATCATAAGAGGAGTAAGCACATTGACAGAAAATATCACATCATCAGAGGCTTTGTTGAGAGTGGAAATGTGACGGTTTGCAAAATCGCATCAGAGGACAATCTTGCTGACCCGTTCACGAAGACTTTGGTGGTCAGAAAATTCGAAGAACACGTTGAAGGCATGGGGATGTGTAATATATCACATTTACTCGCTTAGGGCAAGTGGGAGATTGTTGGGATCTAAATGTGCCCTAAGGATAGAAAATCAATATTTGGGATTTTCTGTAAATATGACATTTTGATATTAATAAGAGGAGGCTATTCATGTTTAATAAATTGTCCTATTTACTTTCATTTGTTGATTGTATGGTTATTTTGAGCAAACATAAAATACTCATTGGCTGTTGATAATATATCGGATTACCATATATATACGGGGTATACGTAGAAGACATGATAATTTGATAACAGTCTAAATAAATAGTCCGCAATCGATGGAATAAGATTTGGGGATCTTATTCATGATAAGATTGTAAAGGTTGTCTACTTCCTTGGAGGGATGGTTTGTCTTAACCATCGGACAGGTTCCGAGTAGAAACTTTAATGTATACCAGTATTAAGGTATGACATTGGACTGGACCTAAAGTGTTAATTGATTCGGTTTAATAATTCCGTTTATAAGAATCAATAACACTTTGATTATCATCCTGCATTAATCTTAATCCTGAAATGATTACTTGAGTTCGTATCCATGACTTATGTACTTTAATGTACTATAGGTGAGACACTGTTAATTCATGGTCAATATACTTGTGTTTTGGGTGCATGACTTATGGATGGAGAAATCAAGATTCATAGATACGGAATCCATAACTATCTTAACGATAGTAAATGTTATCTACTTAAAGGCATTATTCGGGGAGTGAAAGATAGTATAACAAGATCTTGGCCATCGGTTTACTTTGTGTTCTCTGGTGGTTTATCAATTGTATGGTTTTACAATTGGTGATTCTTTTAATAGAGAATAATGGAACTTTAAGTTAAAATGATTGAAAAGGTAAAACGGAAAAAGTCCTTAATTCAATCATGGATAACATATGGGGATTAAGCAAGCGATGAATAAATCATGGAAGAAGCGCTGCGTTAGAGAGCTTTCGTAATACGGTATGTAAACAGGAGTTCAGCTTCAAACTTTTAGTGGAATAGTATTGAAGTTGATAATTGATGAATAATTAATCTGGGATTAATTTTTCACAATTATAGGAGCCTCTTTACATATTTCCATCGAGTCCCTCTATTAGCTCATATAGTTCCGTATAGCGTCTCGGGATTTGTTCCTAATGAGATCGGTAAATTTAAATGGAATTTAGTAATGTCTATTAAGACATGGTACTCTCTAACATGCAATCCAGAAAGGATTGGACATGTGAGATTTGTGTAGATAAATAATATGATTTGTCAACATGAGATTGGTTAATTGAATTTTGAAATAAGATTGTGTTTGAATTATTTAATTTTGGAAAACAAATTTTTCTCTCCTAATCTAAATGTGGTGCACGGTTTTTAGATAGGTGGAGGAAAGAAAATTTTGTTTCAAAATTATTCAAATATATTCCTAACATTAAATTATTAATTGATTTAAATAATGGAGATTATTTGATGGATTTTTCTTTCCTTAAAAGAGGTGCACATTTTTTGTGAGGAAAGAAAATTTGAAATATTCCATTGATTTAAATTAATTAATATGGTTGATGTTGTGTGGAAAATATTTAATTCAAATAAGTGAATCATATTTAAATTCAAAAAGGTTTAAAAGGAATTTGAATCAAGATAGGACTAGGATCTTTTGACTAGTCTAGATTCTTGATTTAAGATTTGAACCACCAATCAACCTTTGAATTTCAAAGGTGGCCGAATTTTTTGAGGAAGGATTTCCTCTTGGAAAAACATTTTTAGGTTCAATGAATCTAGCCCTAAAGTTGTATGATCTTTTGATTCAAAATTTATCCAGAAAAATAATTATTAATTATTTTTTAAAGGAGATGAATTTTGAAAAAGGATTGGACTTCTATATAAAGGCAAGGGATTCTTGAAAAACTAATTTTTTGGTAATTCATAAGAGGAAAAACGTTTTTGGGAGTGAGAGAAAAACCAATAAGGGTTTCTTCTACTTCAATAAAATTCGACTATCTTGTGAGAGAGAAAAAGAGAGAAAATTCCATTGAATCAAAATTGTGAGGAAGGTTAAACCGAGTGATAATTTTCATAGGAGGTTAACTGGTTCCTGTTTTGCAGTTTTGAAGAAAGAAGTTGGATAATATTCTCAACGAGGAACATCGAAATTGAAAAGGAAGGATCTAGACTTCGGAAAGCATTATCGGTCACTTGGATTCATAGAACGTGTACCCACACACACTCTGAGACGTGGAACTCGAGAATAATAGAGAAGATACGTTGGTCAATCGCTCTAGCAATTCCGGAATCCAAGAAATAAGGTACGCTTGATCATGAATTTAATTTATTGTTATATGCATCATGAGCTTCTTTTCCGAATCGGCATAAAAATTTTAAAACTTCCGTTGCGCCATAACTCTGATATTGGATCCAATTTTTCCAACAACCTGTAGATGCTAGATGTTCTACAGTCAAAATTTAACGGAAAAATTAGTAAAGATAACGTAATAATTGATCAATTGGGCCCCTGGATATCGTAATGAAACTTATAAAGCAATATAATAACAGATTTTCATGTCAAAGAACGAAAATAAAGAAAGACAAGAAATCAATCAACACCAAGATGTAGAGAGGTTCGTCCAATGATGTGCTACTTCCTCTATGAGTGAGTAATTTCACTATATATGAATATTCTCAAGTACAATGATGACTTTAGAATTCTCAGAGTGATTTTTGGAGAGATTTCGGCAGAGTGGAAGTAAATCAGGCCAAAGATCTCAGAAAAAAGGTCGGTCCCTCTCTATTTATAAAGGAAGATGGGCCTGAGCCCGTAACCGCTCATAACAGTTCCAGATACTGTCCTAAGGGACACGTGTAAGCATGCCATTGGTGGTTTAGATTAAACGGTTACCAGAGTGAACCTTAATCTCGGACAATGGGCTTGACGGTTACTGATGTGATGTCATTGTTGACATTGGGTTCGACGATTATGGGAGATATATCTTATAATCTGCAGAACACGAGTGACGAATGATTGTTAGAACACAAGCCTTTGTCATTGCGATCCATCGTTCGTGGATTCGTCATTGTGATCCATCATTCGTGGATTATATAAAGATCATGTGCGATCTGTTCATTCGATGTTTGAGTGAACGCACTTCACAAACGAATTAGAATCATAAATTGGGTCCGGCCCATATTATACGAACGATCATCGTTCGAGATTGAACGGATCGGATTGGGTCTGGCCCAATTGTATGATCAATTGATAAAGCAATATCATAAGTTAGGTCCGGCCCAAAAGTAGGAAGTTCGTCGTTCGTTAGACAAACTGTTAGAAGCTAACGTTGTAAAGGGAAGACGAAGTCTAATCCCAACAGATAGCCTCCCACTCTATCGAGCGATGGATCATCGATAGAGTGACTTGATCTATAGCGAGAAAATCGCATCAGTAGTGGTTACATCAGATAAGAAAAATCTGAACAGACTGGCGAATCAATCGATGGGAAATCTCGAGCCCAGTGAGAGATATTATCTGTATACACGTGGCGTGCATTGAGTGGGTATTTCGAAACGGCATCATTATTTTCTGTTAGAATTTGTACCGTTGTGACGTATGAAATTACAGCTGGAATACGCGAGATTTTTGGGAATTCGAACCGTTGCATCATACGATCCTTCGAGCGGGAATACGAAAAGTTCCGTTATTCACGTCGTTTGATCAAGCGTTTCCTGATGAATCGGGACCGTTGATGCTCGGCGAAGCTATATAACGCTTCACATTCTCTTATTCTCCCTTATATTTGCATTCGAAGCGTCCAGAAATCCAGAATCCAAGAGTTTTTCAAGAACTTCGAAAACTCCAGGCAAGATTTCTTCTCTCTCGCTCCTGTTCTTCATTTTGAGTAATTTTCTCTTGATAGGGTTTCTCTTTTTCCGTTTCCGAGCTATTTCGGTTACTTTTATGCATTTTCCCAAAAGGTTTTGAGTATTTGGTAAGTTTCTACGGGTTTTTCCTCTGGGTTTTTCGGTTGCTGTTCTTTGTGTTCATCAGAAAATTCATAGGGTTTAGATCTAGTAAACTTTTTTAGATCCGAAATTTTTCCGCCGTTTGACCCAAATCAAGTTTGCGAACCCATGGATAAGGAAAAACAAACTGTCGAGGACGTAGAGGTAGAATGGACGAGCACTGATTCCAGCGATACTAGTTCGGATGACGAAATGGCTTCGAACACTCAACGCTCGAGATTCGAATATGCCTTTGAACATAGTCGAACGGACACTGGGACCTGTAATGCAGCGTCTGAGAGGAATAGACCGGGGCCAGAGGTCTTGTCAATTCCTCCCATCGCTCGATTGACGAAGCCACCACGGCAATTGAGCGTAAAATCATTTTTGCAAACGTCGAACCCCCGATCAGTATTGACAGAAGATGACTTATCTGAAATTAGGGGTCGATATGGGTTCCTAAATGAAGTCCAACTGCGTTTTCCGATGAAGGACGAACGAGCCGACACCGTGTCTGAGGGATGGATTTGTATGTACACCATCTACTTCGAGTGCGGATTACGACTTCCTCTTCCTCCTCTCCTCATCCAGTGTATGAATCACTACCAACTGGCCATTCCGCAATTGATGCCGAACGGGATGAGGGTCTTCTTGGGTTTAATTATACTGGCAGGCGAAGCGGGCATCGAGCTGTCAGTAGATGATATTCTCGCCATTTATTATCCCCAAGAAAATTCCAGAGATAAAGGGCGATACTCGATATATCCCAGAAGGAAGAAGCAAATAGTCGGCGAGATGAAGAACGCTGACAGATACTGGCAGGACCATTACTTTTTCATGCACGTGAATGAAAAGTCAATGGGAGGACTTGCCAATGCGTTTTACCCGTTGTGGGGAATTCTTCGTAAGTGTCGAGCGACGAGAGTCGAAGGTACGAAGCTTTTTAATAATCGACTTTTAATGTTTTTCTTTTGTTATGCAGATAAGGAATCCAAGAAGCCACCACCTCAAGGTCTCTGGTTCGAGGAAAAGCTTGAACGATTGCTCGCACTGCCGAACAGAGAGTGGGACGAGATATATACTCCCCAGAGATTTCGAGCGTCGAGCCTTTGGAAGGATTTCGTGGAAATCCCTTCAGGTATTCCTAAACGAGTTCCTTCCTGGGTAGATTGGTCATTTGTGATCAGGGGAGCGTTGAGGAGACTCTTCGGCACTCCGCTGTTCATCGACGCATTAACTGACAAGGAGGCTTTGATCGCAGACTTTGCGTTGGACACGATGGTGATAGATTTCCCCAATCCCAAGAACTTAATGGCGAAGAGAAAGGCTGCGAAGGAAGCCGAAAAAGCAGCTGCTGCTGCAGCTGCGAGCGCAGGCAAAGGAAATGATCCTGTGCCTTTTCCGGTGCTCGAGTCATCGCCGGAACCCCCTTCGAAGCCTGCTTCGCCTGTTGCCAAAAAACGAAAGGCAGTTGAGAAGGGAAAGAGGAAGGTTCCGGCGAAGAGGAGCAAGAAGTCGAAGATTACGACTCCGGAGGCGGACGACGAAGGTCCGAGGGTTGAGGTGGATTTGCCTCCAAGTTTGAGGCTTTTACAGGACAAGCAGACGAGCGTTGAAATTATGAATCAACTGCTCTCTGTGGCGGATGCTGAGATGTTGAGTCAGGGTCCTCTTCAGTGCCATCTTGACGATTTCCTATGGGATGGCTTGAAGGTACATATTTATAATTTTGTAATTTAAACGATATATTTCAATTTCAACATCAAGTATTTGAACTTTTTAAAATTCTTTATTGTATCGCAGACCAACATTCGAGCAATGGGGCTGGTAAAACGAACAAACGAGAAAAATCTCGAACAGCAGGCTCAAATAAAGGAGCTCGAAACAAAAGATAGGAGGCGCGGGGAGATGTTGCTGAACATCGAACGAAATTTCAGCAATGTCAAAACGAGAGCTGATGGGTTGACGGCCGATTTAAAGGAGATCATGCATCAAGTGAACGAGGGTGCGAGCATGATGGGAGTCCTGGTCGATAGGTTTAATGAGGCGCAAGCCAAGATTAAATCCCTTGAGACCGAGAATGCTGCGCTGGCCACTCAGATCTTGGATGCTTTTGAAAAGGTCACCATCAAGGCTCGTTATGACCTACTCAAGGAGTACAAGCAAGGGCTCTTCGTTGATGCTGAAATTGATGAAGAGCTTGAATTATATAGAGATGAGGTCGAAGGTCCATCATCCACGCCTGCTGTCGAGATTGAGCCAGTGTCGAACGACCCTGGCCCAGGTGGAATCGAGCCCCCAGCCCACGAGGATCTATTAGAAGACCACGAGCCGCGGCAGTAGATGAAATGTTTTGTTTTATTTTATTTGAACATCGAAATCGTAAACAATATTAATTCTTCGATTTATTAATGAAGTTGAAAATTTTTATTTTCACATGTGATGACGATGTGAAATGTCGCATGTTGATAGTCGAAACGAGCGTTACTCAAACAACCAGTAAAAAATTGGAGTATGATAATAGCTCGTTTAGTTCGTGTCAACGAACGTTGAATTTTGAATGATAGTAGTAAGATAATGTTTGGTAATGATAGTTCGTGACGACGAACGTTGAGCATCGTTGACCTGTTTTTGATTTACTAATGTAGCTGCACTCATTCAAATATGACGAGCTGCCTACCTACCCAATGTTTAGGGATCAAGCCATTCGTAGTTCGATCTTACAATGAAATTGTTTGATATTTTGCGACTGGACTCGTATAAGCGTACACGAGCTGCCTACATACCCAGTGTTTAGGGATCAAGTCGAACGTAGTTCAGGTTGGCGAAAATGGTGAAGTCTTTAGGCATAGACCTACGGGTACAATTTGACATCGAACGTTCGACGTAATGGATTTAGCCTTTACGAAGGTGATGCGAGTTCCAACTGTGAAGAACTTCTACTCCATCGCTCGTCTCCAGACGGTAGACGCCTGGTCGGATAACCTTTAAGATCCTGTAAGGACCCTTCCAATTTGCTCCCAACTTTCCTGCGTTTGGCTCGGCAGTATTCTGGAATACTTTACGAAGCACAAGATCTCCTTCGTTGAAAGTTCTCGGTCGAACTTTGGAGTTATAGTACTTCGCCACCGATTGCTGGTAGTTTGCCATGCGAATCAGGGCTTGATCTCGTCGTTCGTCAAGAAGATCCAAACTGTCATTGAGCATTTCCTGATTCTGACTTTCGTTTTCAAAAGCCAATTAACGCCGGAGTGTAGAGACACCGATTTCTACTGGGACAACAGCTTCTGCACCGAAGGTCAGTGAGAATGAAGACTTACCATTCGCTCTTCTAGGGGTGGTTCTGTACGCCCAAAGTATGCCATGAAGTTCGTCTGCCCATCGACCCTTTTGAGCCTCGAGCTTCTTCTTCAAATTCTGAACAATCGTCTTACTGGTTGCTTCAGCTTGTCCGTTCCCTTGAGGATTTCTAAGGGTAGAAAAGCTAAGCTCGATATTCCATTATTGACAGAATTTTCTGAAGTTGCCCGAAAGGAATTGAGATCCGTTGTCTGTTACAATCTCTTGGGGCACACCAAACCTGCAAATAATGCTCTTCCAAATGAAGCTTTCAACGTCCGAGTCCTTCACGTCCGCAAATGCTTCTGCCTCAACCCACTTGGTGAAATAATCAGTGAGTACAAGCAAATACTTGCGTTGACCGCTCGCCCTGGGTAATGGGCCCACTATATCCATTGAATACTTCATGAATAGATATGGAGATGCGATGCTCGATAATCGTTCTGTTGGCTGGTGGAAAACGGGGGAGTGTCTCTGGCATTTATCGCACCGTCTGACAAAGTCTTCGCTGTCTTGAAGCATAGTGGGCCAGTAGTAGCCCTGTCGCTTGACTTTGTTGCATAAAGATCATCCCCCAGAGTGGTTTCCGCATTCGCCTTCATGAACTTCTTTCAGAACGTATGTAGCTTCTTTATTAGCGAGACATCGAACATAGGGGCCATTGAACGAACGTCGAAAGAGGATGTCGTTGATTAGTGAAAATCTTGCAGCTTTGGTCTTGAGCTTTCGAGCTTCATGCTTGGCCTCTGGTAAAACTCCTTCCTTCAGGTAAGCAACTATGGGCGTTCACCAGTCATCTGAGGCTTCGTTTGTAATGATTGTGGATTTGACCTGGATGCTCGGTTCCTCAATATATCCGACTGGGATGCTTCGACGTATATTCGGCTCTGAAGTTGGACCAAATGATGCCAAGGCGTCCGCTTGTGTGTTAAGATCCCTCGACACTTGTTCAATCGAGTATTCTTCAAAATGCTGTACAAGCGAACGAACATCGTTCAGATAAGCTTCCATTCTCGTATCCTTGGCTGTGTATTCTCCCAACACTTGGTTCACAGCAAGCTATGAGTCGCTTTGAATCTTCAAATGTCGAGCCCCCAGTGCCTTCGCCAATCGTAGCCCAGCAATTAAGGCTTCGTACTCAGCTTCATTGTTCGAGGCAGTGAATCCCAATCGAAATGATTGCTCGATTACCTCGCCATCAGGGGATTGACAAATTACTCCCACTCCAGATCCTTTGACGTTAGATGCTCCGTCCACCATGAGCGTCCAGTAACATTCTACTTGAGTTTGTGTCGTAGAAGGATCGGGAGTGAGTTCGGCTACAAAGTCAGCAAGTACTTGTGATTTTAAGCTGGTTCAAACCCGGTACTCAATGTCAAACTCGCTCAACTCTACCGCCCACTTTGTCAAGCGTCCAGACAAGTTTGGGCTATGAAGTATCGCTCGTAAAGGGTAGGTTGACATAACGACAATCGAATGTGATTGAAAATATGGCCTCAGCTTCCTCGCAGCAGTTATGAGGGCAAGTGCTAATTTCTCAACCACCGGGTATCTTGTCTCTGCATCGAGTAGTGACTTGCTGACATAGTAGATCGGCTGTTCACCGTTCGAGTCTCACACGAGAACGGCACTTACCGTAACTTCAGTTACGGATAAGTAAATAAATAAACATTCTCCTGTTTGTGGTTTGACTAATATTGGAGGTGTGGACAGATACCTTTTCAGCTCGTCAAAAGCTTGTTGGCACTGTTCGTTCCACTCAAACTTCTTGTTCCCCTTGAGTAGCTTAAAAAATAGCAGGCATTTGTCGGTCGATCGAGAAATGAATCTGTTCAGAGCTGCAATTCGTCCAGTCAACTTCTGGATCTCTCACTTATTATTCGGTGAAGACATGTTCATTATTGCTTGTATCTGGTCAGGGTTTGCTTCGATACCGCATTGAGTCACAATGTAGCCCAAGAATTTTCCAGACGAAACACCAAACGAGCATTTGGAAGGATTCAAACGCATGTTGTGTTGCCTAAGTACCGAGAAGCACTCTGATAAGTGTCCAATGTGGTCCGCAGCCTTTAATGATTTGACCAGCATATCGTCAATGTATACCTCCATCATTCGACCGAGTTGATCAGCGAACATTGCGTTTTCAAGCCTCTGATAGGTAGTGCCCGCGTTTTTCAACCCGAATGACATGACTTTATAACAGTATATTCCCCTTTCTGTAATGAATGCTCTCTTCTCCTGATCATCGGGATGCATGAGAATCTGATTGTAGCCTGAAAATGCATCATAAATGAGCGTAGTTCATGACCAGTGGTGGCATCAACCAAACATCGATGTGTGGAAGGGGAAAACTGTCTTTCGGGCAGGCTTTGTTCAAGTCGGTGAAGTCTATGCATACTCTCCATTTTCTGTTCTTCTTCTTGACTATCACAACGTTCGCTAGCCAGTCATGATACTGCACCTCTTTAATGAATCCAGCCTCGATTAACTTTCGTACTTCGTCATTAATGATCTTGTTCCGCTCGATACCAAGTTTCCTTCGTTTCTGCTTAATAGGCTTATGGCTTGGATCGACATTGAGTCGATGTGTTGTCACCATTGGATCAATGCCTGGCATGTCCTTATGCGACCATGCAAAGCAGTCTTGATTATTTTGAAGGAAACTCAGGAGCTGTGTACGAGTCGTGTCGTCGAGCAGAGAGCCAATGTTGATAACTCGATCTAGCTGGGCTGGGTCTATCTAGATTTCATCCAATTGTTCGACGTCCGGCAGTACTTGATCGCTCGATTCCTTCTTCTTCTCTAGTTGCTATAAGCGATCGGTCCTCTTCATCTTCAGAGAATGTAAGTAACATGTTCTCGCAACTTCTTGGTTCCCCTTAATCTCTTTGATGCCTTTCTTCGTTGAGAATCTGATTCTCTGATGATAAGTCGATGGTACTGCCTTAATGCCGTGTATCCAGGGCCTACCAAGGATAATGTTGTAAGCCGAAGGGCAATCCAAGACCAAGAAGGTCGTCATCTTGTTCTCTCATGCAGCGTAGACAGGAAGCTTGATTTTTCCTACTACCATAGTCGAATCTCCGTTAAAGCCTGTCAGGACGGTCGTCGAACTCTCAATGTCCGACTCAGATAATTCCATTTCCTTTAGAGTTGAAAGAAAAAGGACATTTGCCGAACTTCCGTTGTCAACAAGAATCCATCCGACTTCGCAATTCGACACGTTCAATGTTAAAACTAACGCGTCATCGTGAGGTCGGCTAAGGCTGGTGGCCTCGCTGCTGTGGAAGCTAATTGAATGTTCGATGGGATAATCTGGAAGTGTCGTCGCAATTGGCTGTGTGGCTTTCCTCCGGTGGGACTTGATGACCGATACAGTCTCGCCGCTGTAGATCGAACCACCAAAGATGACATTGATCGTCTTTCGAATATGTGGAGGGGAAGGCGAGTCTTCGATCTGCTGTACCACCCTACGCTCTTTCGACTCGTTGTCAAGTTCCTAAGTCTCTCTGCCCTTGTCCGTAAGGAATTCACGAAGGTGGCCCTTCTTCAAAAGCTCGGCCACTTCTGCTCTCAGTACCCTGCAATCAATGGTATTGTGACCATGATCTCGGTGGAACTCACAGAATTTGCTTGTGTCTCTGGCTGGGTTCTCGGGCAGCTTCTTTGGCCAAGTAACAAAGTCCTGGCGCTTAAGGTGAGCGATGAGTTCCGAAGGACTTATGCCGAGGGCATACTTAGGTGGTGAGAGGGGACGCTTGTGGTCACGCCGGGTTGATCGTTCGACTCTGCTCTCCGTTCAACGTTGCGGGCACGGGCGTTCATGTCTGAATGTCTTGTCTTGTTGGTTACGAGCCTTCGAGAGTTCTTCCCTAGTCCGAGCAAGGTCTCGTTCTACTCGTTCGTTCTCCTCCTCAAGTTCGATGAATCCCTTCGCTCGATGCAATGCGTCCTGGATCGTCGGAGGGTATCGGGCACAAATTTCATTTTTGAACAAGGACCTGTGCCTTAAATCCTTCTTTAAAGCTTCTCTCACCATGCCATCATCGAGGCCGGAGATTTCAGAAATTGCTTTGCTAAAGCGCTTAATGTAAGCGCGCAGCGACTCGTGTGGTCCCTGGATCACACCCCAGAGATCCTTAGTTGTCTTACCGGATTGGATGTGAACGGAATAGCTTCGCATAAACTCAAGGGGGAGTTCATCGAACGAATCTATAGATTCTGGGGGAAGGTTGCAAAACCATCTTAATGCTGCTCCTTTCAGGCTTTGCGCGAACAACTTGCACATCATATCATCGAGCATACCAGTTGGTATGTTCGTCGATTGTACGACGTGCTTGTACTGCAGAAGATGGTCGTGAGGGTCTGACATTCCGTCAAATCGAGGAAAAGAAATGTTGCTGAACTTGGGGGTGATTGTATTGGTGATCCGCTTTGTCAAAGGCGTCTCGCGGACACCACGGGCAAGGTCGTCGATCCCTGGTGTAGAGGTCGTTGCCCTATGTATCTGTGAGGAGAAGCGTTACTCCATCTGGACCTCCAATGTCCTCATCTTCTCAGACATTATGCTTCTCATCAAGTCTTCAACGTTCGTAGGCCATTGTTGAATGGGACTTGGTGGTGGTGCTGGTAAGTCAGGCGCCGAACGCCGGTTAGGAGTGATCCGTCTTCTGGCCTCGGATCCTAATGCTGTATGCCTCTGCTAGGCTCGCCATTCGTTTATTGCGGGAGTATCCCTAGGTGTGAATAGGGGTTGCATTGGAGCCACATGGCTGTAAGTAGCCCTCGACGCTCGTTGTTGGTGAAGCGTTGCTTGTTGCAAGCCCCCAGCGTTCGTCCCATGTTGGTCATGGGATGTGGAAGGTTGCCAGCCCCCAGTGTTCACACCTTGGGGATATTGCGAGGTTGCTGGGTTTCATCCCCCAGTGCTCGTTCCGGTTGAATACCCGAAGTACGGGTAGTAGTATGAGTAGGTGGTTTGAGAGTTGGACATCAACTGGTTCTTGAGAATCTGGTTCTCTGCAGCGATATTCTCTATCTGACTTTGCTGACTGTCGTGTTTCTTGGTCAGTTCCTCAACCAATCGCGTCAGATGGGCAATTTGTGAGTTTGCTTCTGAGGTTGAAGCTTCTTGGTTGTTGACTGGGCTTCCCTGGGGAAGTTCTTCCTGGTGTTCATGTTCTGCTGCCATTGTTGCTTTGTAAATTTCCAAAGTAAGACATCCAAGAGCCCCACGGTGGGTGCCAACCTATAGATGCTAGATGTTCTACAGTCAAAATTTAACGGAAAAATTAGTATAGATAACGTAATAATTGATCAATTGGGCCCCTGGATATCGTAATGAAACTTATAAAGCAATATAATAATAGATTTTCATGTCAAAGAACGAAAATAAAGAAAGACAAGAAATCAATCAATACCAAGATGTAGAGAGGTTCGCCCAACGATGTGCTACTTCCTCTATGAGTGAGTAATTTCACTATATATGAATATTCTCAAGTACAATGATGACTTTAAAATTCTCAGAGTGATTTCTGGAGAGATTTCGGCAGAGTGGAAGTAAATCAGGCCAAAGATCTCAGAAAAAGGTCGGTCCCTCTCTATTTATAAAGGAAGATGGGCCTAAGCCCGTAACCGCTTATGACAGTTCCAGATACTGTCCTAAGGGACACGTGTAGGCATGCCATTGGTGGTTTAGATTAAACGGTTATCAGAGTGAACCTTAATCTCGGACAATGGGCTTGACGGTTACTGATGTGATGTCATTGTTGACATTGGGTTCGACGATTATGGGAGATATATCTTATAATCTGCCGAACACGAGTGACGAACGATTGTTAGAACACAAGCCTCTGTCATTGCGACCCATCGTTCGTGGATTCGTCATTGTGATCCATCGTTCGTGGATTATATAAAGATCATGTGCGATCTGTTCATTCGATGTTTGAGTGAACGCACTTCACAAACGAATTAGAATCGCAAATTGGGTCCGGCCCATATTATACGAACGATCATTGTTCAAGATTGAACGGATCGGATTGGGTCTGGCCCAATTGTATGATCAATTGATAAAGCAATATCATAAGTTAGGTCCGGCCCAAAAGTAGGAAGTTTGTCGTTCATTAGACAAACTGTTAGACGCTAACGTTGTAAAGGGAAAACGAAGTCTAACCCCAACACTACCCACCAGAGAAACCTCAATAGACCTCAGTGAATAACACCACCGTCGCGACCCTGTTGCGGTTGTGATCGCGGTCATCGGAGAAGAGGAAGACCGACGAACGAAGAACGTGACTTATGCAACTACGATAAGCGACGAATGCGCTGAAGATGAGCGAGTAAGCTTCCCAGGGACAGATACGAATGCGACGGCAACGAGTGCTACAACGACAAGCGACAAACATGATGAAGAATCCGTTCATGTCCCCAAAGAAGTAAAGTCGGGTTGCTAGTGGTAGATATGGTCTTTTCTAAAAAATTTCACTCAAAACATGCTATTATTTTTCATGTTTTTCAAAATATGCTATTTTGTTAAACTGGTTGCCCAAAATATGCTTTTTCATGTATTTTCTGCAAAACTTATGAGATAAACTATATTTTTACCATATCGGTATGTGCTGTTATTTTACCTGTCATATTAAGTTTTTAACAATATGTGTGTGTGCACTTTAAAACCTTTAAATGCGAATCGTATAACTACTTGTAGTCATATATATATATATATATACCTACTAGTAAGGTAAAAAAAACAGTTTCTACTAAAAATCTTTCCTTGAATTTAAACAAAAAATCTAATTATTGGAAACATGTTTGGTGACGTTGTTCTTGTTTTATTGTTTCTAAATTGCTATCATTTTCTTTTAAATTGTAAAAGAAAATTTTCATGTTTTCAAAAATTTTTAAACAAAAGGGTAAATTGTTCATTTTGTCTCTAATCTTTATAAGAATTTAAGATTTGGTCCCTAATTTTTTTTTTGACGGCTAAACGGTCGTTAAACTCTTTAAATGGTGAAATTTTATCTTTTTTACTAACAAATGTTGAAAATCAAATAAAATAGATCATGTGTATGACACATGTAAGTTGAATCATGTAAAATTTTTTTTTTTAATCAATTACACTTACATGCTGAATCATGTGTGATGAACGTGACATTTTCTATTAAATTTTTGAAGTCTATGCCACTTGTAGCACGCACGCGCCTCCTAGGATTGGAACACGCACGCCACCCACTATCCTGACAGGGAGTGGGCGTTTTCCACTGGTAAGGGAAAGAATGTAATTTTACATCCTTGCAAACTTAGTTTAACACTCATGTCTATGTCTGGTATTGTCTGCTTTGGTCTTAGTCTGTATGATTTTACTCTTGGGCTTTACCCCAAAAGACCCCATACCATTAGAAGGTGATCTCTTTACTTAAGAACAATAAGATATATTAATTTCCAAGTGGCGTGAGATCGCACATCTTACCCTTTTTTTTATAGGGACAGATGAGTGCTACACCTAGACTTCGTGATATAAATAGATCCTTATAGATGTCTCTTAAGTCAAATTCTTTTTGGCCTACATCTAAGATTCCTAGTATGACCTTTAGAGATAAGTACACCATAGCCATTAAGCATTGGAAGGGGAAAACTTATATGGTTGAGAATTGATTGGTGCCCACAAACCACTCATTCTGAAAAGAGAAGAATAGAAGGAAGGCTAAGGGTTTTCCACCGCCATCCTAGGATTTTTTATTGTGTGAAATACCGAAGGACCACGTGGAATATTGAATTGCCGATAGATAGTTAATTATTCTACCTAATTATTTATGCAATAAATATGTGAGATCTAGTATTATGGAAAACATTTTAAAATATATTCCGTGATGTTAATCCAATTTCCTAATCAACAACATCCATGTGCCACGTGGCATGTGCGCACTCCCTGCCCTAAGGAGTGCTCGCACGGAGTGTTTTCCAATAGTGGGGCATGATGTAATTTTACATTCTTGCCACTCTTAGACCTAGTGTCACATAAAAACCCATCACCTGTCTACTAGGTCCGGTTATTTTTGGCCTCTATCTAGAATTTTTGTTCTCTCCCCTTTAGAGAATAGGAGTCTATAACCATTAAAGATTTGAAGGAGAAAACTGTTACAGCTAAAAATATATTGTTCCTATACACCCCATATGCTAAGGAGAAGATAATAGTATGAAAGGTTAAAAGGTTGAGAAGTCTTGGAGTTCCCATATACGGATCGTTCATTGTGTGAAAGACTGAAGGAGCTCGTAGATTGTTGAATTGCCGATAGGTAATTAAATATTCTTATCAATTATTTTATGCAAACAAACATGTGAGACCTTGTGTTATGTTGAATATTGTAAAATCTAATGTGTTTCATTACTATGAAAAACCATAACCAACTACAAGATCTATCAGGAATGAATTAAATGTACAAGCATAAATGTACAAGAATTTTCTCTCAAATGGTTATAAATAGGGTTAAATGCCTCTTAGGACCTCCTAATCACTTTCTAACGAATTAAACCCTCTCTATAATTTGTCTTTATAGTGCAAGAACTCTTCCGGCTCCAAAGAGGATGTATCTTCACATTGAAGGCCGGACCTCTATGAATCTCTATGTTTTTTATTTTTTCTACATTCTAATTTATAATTTTACATGAGTGTTCTTGCCAAGTGAGGATCCGACTCCAATTATCTTGTGAGGCAGAATTTTACTATTAATACCCTGATCAATTTTTTCAAAGTTGTGGACAGAGGGTGTATTCACCTTCTAGCATAGGCTTTGGAAACTAGGATAAATTCATAATCAAGAACTAATTGGAATTTAGGGCCTCAACATAAGAAGGCTTTTTGTTTAAGGCCAAGACATTTTGTTATTCTTCAGACACGGATAGTGAAACTACTACTACATGCAACATATGTAACATGTCATCGGCACTTGAAGGCATGACAGTGTCAGAAAGAGAAGCCCTAATAGGTTCAAGTAGTTGGTTTGTAGGTTGTGGTTGGGGTTGATTATTAAGGTAGCTTTGAGATGCTGTCCATGTAGATGTTGGGATCTACGATCAAATTCCAATTCGAGTTAGGTTAAATGAAAATCAACAAATAGAAATTATTAGGGTCCTTGAGCATCGCTTATGACATTCATGAAATAATCATAACGGAAAACGTAAATGATAAGAAAGCAGTAAAATACAACAATATTGAAATTTAGAGAGGTTTGTCACTATGTATAAATTTTGAGTACAAGGCTACAATTTTTATGGAAAATTTGATAGAGTTTTGGTATAGAAAAAGGGAAGAAGAAGATACCCAAATGTGAGGGGTCTTCCTCTATTTATTGAAGAAAAATGGTAGGTCCGAATTTTCAGGATGGGTGGTTCCTCACTACTCTGATATTTCGGGACATGTGTAAGAACATGGACCACGATTGATCGTGGACTTAGCGGTTATGGAAGTCGATCTTCTATCATTTATTGTTTGCTCGAGGTGAGCATCAAATGATAAGCCAAACATCATTTACAATTGGTAGTAATTGGGCACGCATCGAGTGATCAAGTCATCATTCGCTATTCGTCATGATGCCAAGATGAACCAAACATCA
This sequence comes from Ficus hirta, assembly GCA_038430175.1. Lineage (NCBI taxonomy): Eukaryota > Viridiplantae > Streptophyta > Magnoliopsida > Rosales > Moraceae > Ficus > Ficus hirta. The sequence continues at coordinate 15,184,573 of CM076585.1, read as the reverse complement.
TTTGCAACGGGCAATAATTTTATGGGTTTTAGGAGGACAATGAGACCCATATTGAGTGATCAATAAACCATGGTTCGATGTTCGTCAGTCTAGAGCATAAATGTTGGGCCGGGCCTAAGTCTGGACTTCTAAATGTGTGATGAATACATAATGGACTATGGTTCACTGCCCACCACTCGTTGGTTCATTAGTCATAGTGACCTAGGCATTACATAATAGGGAGACGAAGTCTGACCCTAATAGTTAGCCCCCCACTCTATCAAGCAATGATTCTTGATAGAGTGTTATTCGTTCGATTTTCATGGCTTAGTGCCTACTGACGGGATTGACGGGATCAATCGTTATTACAAGTTTGGTAACCAATGAGACTAATAATGTAACAACCCAAAATTTTGACGTACTTGTGATTTCCTTAGATACAAGGAAAATCTAAGACTGAATCATGTATGTCAACATGAAGCTCATGATCTGATTTGATTATCAGAGTATGTTTGAGTTCTTATAAGTATTATGAGACTCAATGATAATTTATTAAGTCAAAGATAAGGCTTTATGATGAAAAAGGCCGAACCATGAATTATGATTTTTGTTCGGGCCAATAAATGATAAGGATAAATTATGACACGATTAAGACGGTACTGCAGTATAATAAGCAGTATTGAAATTATATTGTGGTCAGCCATCATTACGAATGAAGAAGTAAGAATAAGGATTGGGATCACTCCAGAAAAAGTAGGAATAATATTTGGAGCAATAAGGACTAAGTAGCTTTAAGTCCTAAGAAAATCCTATATGCGGTCCAGTTAAGTGTAGATGAATTCTGGACTGCAGTTCAGTATGACTGTACTGTTGATAATTAAAACAGTATTGGCACTATCTGGATTATTAAAAAATTAGACTGCGTATTAGGAGGATGCCAAACATGGCCCTACTTGAAGGTCAAGTAATTGTGGATAAATATGTAATTTTTGATTTATGGAATTTAAAGATTTTTCTTAACCAAAGCCTCCAACTAGGCCAAATGGCCGGTTACCTTGGGTGGCCTTGGAGAACAAGGAAACAGATTAGAGATAAGTTTGAAAAGATTTTTTTTTTGCTTCAATGCATGCATGGCCGGCCACTTGGAGGGACTTGGAAGGCAAATATTTTGTCTTTTAAGGACCAATATGCAATTCAAGGAGAATTTTAGAAATAAAAATAATTGTGAAAAATTTAGAAATTTCCACCTATAAATAGTGGTGGTTAGTGAACTTCCCAACTTCTAGTTCCTTCTTAACTATTCCTCTCTAGCCTTAAAAAGAGAGAGAGAGAGAGAGAGAGAGTGAGTGAGAGGGAGGTGGTGGCCGGTTGCTCTGGTGGAGAGTGGAGCAAGAATTTTTGCTCATGTAAGGTCTAGAACCATTCTTTCAAAGCTTTAGAGGTATAATCTCAACCCTCTAACTAAGAATTTCATTAAGTTTTGGTTTATGGGATTTATGTGTATTTCAAGCTATGGTTTGTAAGAGCATAAACTCATGCTTCTTATATTATGGTTTTTGATGATTGTTTATGTTAGATCTATGCTAGGGTTATCTTGGTTGCTAGCTCTAAGCATTGGTTTGATTTTTATGCTCTAGAATGAGTTTTAGGGTTGCATGTGCCTACCAAGTGTTTGTGAATATGCCCTCACATGTTTAAGTAGGAAAAAGTTATGTATGATGATGAATGATGAAGATGATGATGATGATGATGATGATGTTAATGCTAAGTGTATGTTGATTAAGAAATTAACCTAAAAACACAACTTGGTAAGCTAGTAAGGTTATCAACTTTGTGTTTTTCAAGTAAAAAGATTAGTGTATGATTGAATATTAAGAATGAATCTAACGCGCTGCATGTTGACATAGACTCACGGCTTTGCCCGTTTGAGGTAGGGTGCACGGATTTTAAACGAAAACCAACAAAAATGCAAACTACCGGGTTTTGAAAAATAATCTGGACAGTTTTTTAGAAATTAGATTTTGAGCCCTTTAGATGCTGAATTTGGAAAATGTTAAAATTACAAAGTTTTAGAACACAGAAAATCCTATGAGATATCATGGACAATTTCTGAAAAACAGGCTCCAAATGCCTTTGTTTTAATCAGAATTTAAAACTGACCGGTTCAAGTACTGTATACGGCTAAAACTTTTCAAAGAGCAAAACTAATAAGTTAAAGGCAGATTTAAGTTTTGAAAAAAAACAAAAGTTGTAGATTTCGATGAGATCTACAACTTCCGTGAGAAAGTTTTCCCAAATTTTCAATCAATTTAAAAATAAAATAGGATTTTCAAAACTATGCATGGTACAGGAAAGTTCCTGTACAAATGCATTCCAGTAAATTAAATGGATGTTTTAAAAGCAGTTTTTAAGGTTTTATGATCTCTTTAAAAAGAGACTGAAAATGGTTTCAAAAAGGTAATTTCAAGTATTATGGTCAGAAATACTTAATTTATAAAGTTTTTATATTTTCAAGTAAACAAGATATTTTTAAGAAAGAAAAATATATTAAGTTACATAAGAATATGGTAACAAGTATATGACCATTGGTAATCGAATGGGATACCAATTTGTTATGTTAGGGCCTGTATCTTTGATTACCAATGGTAATCGGATGGGATACCAATTTGTTATGTTAGGACTTGTATCCATGATTATCAATGGTAACCGGATAGGATACCGATTTACTATGTTAAGGTACCAATGGTAATCGGATAGGATACCGGTTTACTATGATAGGATTTGTATCTATGATTACCAAAAGTAATCGGATTGGATATCGATCTAGTATGTTATGGTTTATAGTAAAATAAAATGACTCTTATCTTACGCCTTATTTGAAACAGGAATATGACCTGTTGTCGTACCTTGATGGAACGATAGATCAATAGCGTAGGACAATTTATAAGTACAACTCCGCCTCCAGTATGGGCAAAATGTTTTTATTACATTGCATGTTTTTCAAAAGTTCATGCATTGATTTACATGATGTACATATATTTTATGTTTTATGTTTTATGTTTTATTATTGTGACATCATGAAAGCATGTTGACTAATAATAAATCACATGACAAGAACAAGACTAAGTTTTCAAGTAAGAAACAGTTAAGATTTAAGTTTTCAAGTATGATCAACCAAGAACAAGTTTTCATGTAATAAGATAAGACAAGCCAGTTTTCTTGTGTCGTACCGACTTTCCACGAGGACGGGTTTAAACGGTTTGGTCCATGGTTTGAGTTGGATTGGATTGGCTGCCTCAACCACTCCATGTAAAATGGTTTGGTTCATGGTTTGAGTTGAATTGGACTGGCCGCCCCAATCACTCCATGGCTACACGTCATGGTATGTGCACTCATGTTATGTAAGGGACCCAAAACCAAATTAATATAAGAAAGCATAATTGATTCATAAGAAAGTATAATCGGTTCATGCATTCTTTTACTAAAAATGTTTTGAGGAATAGAAATTATACTTACTGAGCATAAGCTCATAACTTACGTTCATACTATAAGTAAGCAACCACCAGCAATGCTTGATGCAAGACTGTAGAGAGATGGCACTACAGACTGTGAAATTTGGGTTGGACACCGCCACGAGTTTTGGAAAATATATTTTGTAAAATGTGTTTGTATGATAACTAGTAAGATTTGTAAAAATGTGGTTTGAAAGCTTGGTACTTGAGTGAGTACATATAAATAAGTATGAGTATAAGTTAAGTTTTAAATTTAATTTTAAAAAAAGAAAGAATAAAGAAAAAAAAACACATTTCCGTATTTTTACGTAAAGCAAAAGTAAGTTTTAAGATGAAGTATGTTTAAGTAAGCATGGTAAGGTAACAGCCCCACGAAATCGGGTCAATGCAAAGTTAAGTATTTAAGTTATGTAAGTACAGTAACGGCCCTACGTGGTCGGGTCGTTACAAATAAATCTCAGTAGTCAAGCCTAACAGAGAAGGGAATCTACTTTACACATGGCAAGTATTGATTGGTGAATTCAAAACAACGGTTACTTGATTCAAAATTTGAAAAGACATGAAATGATTTTGCTGAGTGGGAATCTAAATCATCTCGTGATTCATGCAATTTGATCAGGCATGATCACAGCATCATAACTGTTTGATCTTCTTCGAAGTTTTATAACTCTTCATCTCCCCCTCATTTCTCCTATTTTTTCCGTTAGAGTTGGATATCGCCCTTAAGATCTTCGAGAGTCTTTAGAGTCTCCGAAAATTCCCAAGCAAGATTATCCCCCCTCTCTCTTTGTTTGCATTTTACTCGAAAAATCTTGTTTTCTGATCATTTTCGAGTAGTTAGAGATTAGTTTTAAGTGTTTTCCCCAAGTATTTGAATCGATTTGGGAATTTGTAGTCGTTTTATTTTTTTGGGTTTTCTTGATTTTTCTTTGAGTTTGTCTTGAATTTCTAGGTTGGTGTTCATCTGGGATTCAAGGTGATTTCAGAATCTTGGGTTTTGATCTTAAAGTCTTCATCGTTCTCTTGCAAATTGGTTTATGGATATTCAAAATGGACAAGTACGAGGGCAAATGACCTTTAGAGGGAGAGTTGGTCAATATCTCCATGAGCTCCGACTTGGACGACAGCGAGGCGGAGGACAATGAGTTCTCGTCCATCCTTTGTCGTTCGAGGGATGAGCACAAGTGGGAACAAAGCCATAAGGGTACTAGGATGAGCAATGAAGTGACTGAGAGGAATCGTCCAGCCACAGTGTCGGGCAATGATGTGCTCTCCATCCTGCCCGTTGCTCGATTGTCTAGACCTCCTTGCCAGATTAGTACCGAATCATTCCTGCGAACGGTGAACCCTCCATCCACACTGACAGATGATGACTTGGCGGTTATCAGGGGATGATATGGTTTCCCCAGTGAAGTACCACTATGCCTTCTATTCCCCAACAAACGAGTAGATACAGTTTCTGAAGGGTGTATCTGAATGTACTTTATATACTTTGAATGCGGACTCCGACTGCCGATCCCTCCATTCCTCATCCAATGTATGAACCACTACGCTGGCTATCCCTCAACTGAAGTCCAATGGAATGCGAGTATTCCTTGGGTTAATTATGGTGGCAGATGAGGTAGGCATCGAGCTAACGGTCAAAGACTTCCTCGCGGTCTACTATCCTAGGGAGAATAATCACGACTTTAGTCGATATTTAATGTACCTTTGGTGGAAGAAGCAGGTCGTTGGAGAGATGAAAAATTCCAATCGATACTAGCAAGACCGATACTTCTTCATGCTTATAAACGAGAAGTCCCTTGGTCCTTCGTAAGTGTCAAAGAAAGAGTGATGAACATCACATCGAACAATGATTTAACCCAGACTCTAACTATTGTTTTATTTTGTATTGCAGGCAAGGAATTCAAGAAGTCTCCGCCCAAAGGTTTTTTGTTCGAGGGGAAGCTAGAACGTCTGCTCGTTGTGCCAGATCATGAGTTAGACAATATCAACGTTCCTCTTGGACTCATGAGATTGAGCCTTTGGAGGGAGTTCGTCGAAATCCAACAGGTATAGCTAAATGAGTTCCCTCCTAGGTTGATTGGCCATTTCTGATCAGAAGAGTATTAAGGAGACTCTTCAGCACTCCACTGCTTATCGAACCCTTAATAAACAATAAAGTATTGGTCATAGATCTAGCTCTTGACATGATGAAGGTCAATCTCCTTCCCCTAAAATAACTTCAGGTAAAGAAGCAAGCCGAGAGAGAGGTCGCCAAAGTAGCCATGCTGTGACCTCTCACTCCCTAACCCTTTTCTACAATTGAATATTCTCCTGAGCCTTCTGCCCTGCTCGAGCAGCCCCCAGCCAAGAAGCAATGGGTGGAACCGAGGCCTTAAAAGGCTGAGAAGAAAAATGATAATGGCAAGGCTGCTAAAAAGCTGAGCGGTCAGCAACGAGAGGCAGAAGGCAAGTACGAGTGGTGGAGAAGGAGGCTAGAGTGATCCTCCTTCCTGGAGTGAGCCTTATAGAGGATCAAGCGCTGGCGATTCGTTTCGTCGAATAAATTCTGGGATAGGTTAAAGTTACTTCCAATGTCCCATTGTCGATCATATTTTTTTTATTCTTTTAACTTGTTTTTACAGTTCTTTTCCAGGATCTCTTCACTTTCCGTTCACACGGACAAAGCCTCCAAGGAGAGGAGGAAGAGGATCTAAGAGCTCAAGTCTACGAACAAAAAGTGGGCGAAGAATCTTCTTGAGATTGAAATGGAATTTGGGGTTGTCAAGGATTTGTTTGAAAGAATGGCCGAGAAGGTGATTGAGCTCGACAAGTTTGTAAAGTCTAGCTCATATTACTTGAAATTGATGGAGGAGAAGGTCTTAAAGATGATGACTGAAAACGACGACCTCAAGGCCACTCCAATAGAAAGAAGCAGATATTGAAAAGGTGGTGGCTTGTATGGTGAGCAAGTATGAGAACGCCACCCTCAAGGCTCATTACGAGCTCTTGAACGAGTTTAAGGAAGGGCACCACACCGAGTGGGACGTGGACATATTAATAAAGCTTTTACAAGGAGTTTCTTGCTGAAGCCAAAGCCTCCAGGTCCACCCTTCAAATGAACACCGAGCCCCCAGCCCCAACGGAGACAAACAATGTGGAGGTGGACAACACTTTAGCAACCATCGAGCTAAAGGACCCTACCCTTGCCGAGCCATAAACCACCAACGAGACCTTCGCTCCCGAAAGTACCGAGAAGGCCTTAAAGCCTTAGTTTAATTGTATATTTTTTTTTGTAAGCTAATATGGTGAGAAAAATAATGTTGTATATTGCCATAATCAACAATAGTTTACAGGGTATTTCTTAAATAGAATTACATAAAGACAAATTAGCAAACTAACAACTATACACTAGCTAATTTTCCTGATTTCTAAAAGTTGACTAAATCTCTTTCTGCCTATTTTACATGCCTATTCTTCTCCTACAATCCAGCACAATAATCACCAAATATTCTTCTTTTCAACACTCCCCCTCAAGCTGGCTTATAGATGTCTTCCATAGCTAGTTTGTCCATCAAAGTGTCAAACTGCTTTTTGTGTAACCCCTTCATGAGTATATTTGCAACTTGATCAATAGTAGGAACATAGGGTATACAAATCAAGCCGCTTTCAAGTTTCTCTTTGATAAAGTGCTTGTCTACCTCAATCTACTTGGTTTTGTCATGAAGAACAGGATTGTGAGCAATTGAGATAGCTATCTTATTGTCATAGTTGACCCTATAGGAGAAGGAGGTGCAATCTTTAAGTCTTTTAGAAGTATTTTTATCCACATCACTTCACAGACTCTATGAGCAACTGACCTGAACGCAACCTCTGCACTGCTTCAAGCAACAACATTTTGTTTCTTAATTACTCCACCATGTGGCAAGATTTCCTCCAACAAACGTGCATTCCTGAGGTTGATCGTCTGTCATTCACGCTTCCTACCCAATCCGTGTCTGTATAGACTTCAACCTGTAAATGACCACGTTTCTTAAACAACAAGCTCTTCCTTGAGTTCCCTTTAGATATCTTAGGATCCTGTAAAAGGCATCAAAGTGTTCTTGTCCAGGAGAGTGCATGAATTGGCTTACCATGCTAACCGCAAATGCAATATCTGGGCGTGCATGAGACAAGTAGATTAACCTACCTACTAAGTGTTGATATTTATCTTTGTCTATAATATTCTCGCATTTAGCAGCGTCAAGTTTCAAGTTGGCTTCAATCGGAGTTTCAGCAGCTTTGCAACCAAGGATCCCGATTTCTCCAAGTAAATCAAGTATATACTTCTGTTGATTTACAGATAGGCCCTCTCTTGACTTGGCAAACTCCATCCCGAGAAAATACTTTAGCAGTCTCAGATCTTTGATTTCAAAAGCATTTGCAAGTTTTTTCTTTAAAGCTAATTCTTCAGCATCATTCCCTGTCAATATTATGTCATCTACGTAGATGATCAGAACAGCCATCTTCCCATTTTCAGTGTGTTTGAAGAACATAGTATGGTTTGCTTGACTTTGACTGTAACCATATCCCTTCACAGCTCTTCTAAAGTGCTCAAACCATGCCGTTGGAGACTGCTTGAGGCCATAAAAGGATTTTCTTAGTTTGAAAAACTTATCTTGACCAAACTTCTCCTCAAATCCTGGTGGCAGGCTTGTAAATACCTCTTCCTCTAAATCACCATTTAAGAAGGCGTTCTTATCATCCAACTGGTATAATGGCCAGTTAGAATTGACTGCCAAAGACAATAAAACATGGATGAAATTTATTTTTGGCCACTGGAGCAAAATTTTCTTGGTAGTCAATCCACATGCTTGTGTAAAACCCTTCACTACAAGTCTTGTATTATACCTCTCCAAGCTCCTATCAGCTTTACATTTACTGTAAATACCCATTTACAACCAACTGTCTTCTTCTCTTTAGGCAAATCCACAATTTCCAACGTTCCACTTCTTCTAAGGGAATTCATTTCTTCCATTACTGCTAATTTTCAATTTGGATCATGAAGTGCTTACTGAATGTTTCTTGGAACAAAAAAGTTAGAGATTTTTTTTATGTAAAAGCCCTATGATTATGAGAAATTTTATTATACGAAAGGTATTTTGCAATAAGATGTTTGATACAGGATTGGACTCCTTTTCTAAGAGCAATAGGAATATCAAGATCTTGAGGTTTCATGGAAGGCTCGCTAGACTCGAGAATGGAAGGCTCATTAGACTTAGAGATGGGTAATAAGATATGAGAAGTAGACAACTCAGGAATGGATGATAAAGTAGGAGAAACAGACGATAAAACTGACAGTAAAACAGAGTTTTGTGTACCTGGTTAATTCAGGAGTTAATTACTCAGAGATTTCGATCGGTTTTGTGCTGTAATGATAGATAGATTCCTACTCTTTTGTTGAATTATTTTTCTGGAATAAATAAAAAGCTCTAAGTTGGGTTCCTTTCGAACTGTACGTAGTATTTCTCCCCCTGTCGAAGACACAATCATGTTTGGAAAACTTTGGTTAGGTTCACCTGTTTTCCTCAAATCCGAAGTTGTATTAATTTCTTGTTTTTTAAAACAAGGTTAAAAAATAATGGTTTTCAATAAGGAAGTAGGAAGAACATCCCAAAAATTTTCTCTCTCTTCATTTTCCTTCTCCCCTTGAAGAGAAATTTTCTGAAAATTAGGTTGCGTTTCCACAAATGAAACATCCATGGTAACAAAAATTTTCTTAGTTTGGGGATGAAAACATTTGTCCCCCTCCCCCCACCCTTTTTTTGGAGCATATCCTATAAAAACACATTTTTTAGCTCTAGGATCCAATTTTGATCGACCTTTATTGGGTAAATGAACAAACACTGTACAACCAAAAACCTTTGGTGGTTGGTTGGATTGAATTTGGGTTGCTTGAAAAATGTTTTTAAGACACTCAAAAGGAGTAGTGTAATTAAGAACTCGAGTAGGCATTCTGTTTATCAAATAAGACGCAGTTAAAATAGCCTCACCCCATAGATATTTAGGGACATTCATAGAAGCATAATAACACCATAAACTTCAAGAAAGTGTTTATTTTTTCTCTCAACAATGCCATTTTAGTGAGATGTATCAATACAAGTTGACTGATGATGAATCCCTTTTTCACTCAAAAAATTTCCTAGCACTTCATTAAAATATTTAGTGCCATTGTCAGAATGGAGAATACCAATTTTAGTTTGAAATTGAGTTTCAACCATGGTATAAAAATTTTTGAAAAGGTTTTCAACATTAGATTTCTCACTCATTAAGTAAACCCAACATAAACGTGTGTGATCATCAATAAAAATCACAAATCACCTTTTTTCCAAAAATAGTTTTAATCCTAGAAGGACCCCAAATATCACTATGAATCCAGTAAAATGGCTTTGAAGCCTGATATGGTTTTGAAGGATAATAAATGCGATGTCTTTTTGATAAAAAACAATTTTCACAATGAAACGATAAACAATCTAAATCTTTAAATAAAACAGGAAATAATTTTCTAAGATAGGGAAAACTAGAGTGCGCTAGCCTTATCGTGCCAAAGCATTATTTGGTCTCACTATTACAAATATTAGAATAAACAATGGATATTAGACCATGATTTTCCAAAAATCGTCGTCTAAAATGGATTAAAAACACGGAACATGACATATTTTTTCGAAAATCATTGTGAAATTCAATGCTTTCGTGACGGTTTTTAAGGCCGTCGTTTGAAGCAGAGATTATATGATAGTTTGGGTAAACCATCGTATAAAACGGTGATACCACAACAGTTTTCTAAAACCATCGTGAAAACCTATACTTTCCATGAGTATCTTTCAAATTTATTATTTTTTACTGAAATTTGAATAGCCCTCGCAAGCCCATTTCTCATTCTCCCTCACAAACCCACACCACCACATCCCCTCCACGCCACCAACCCCCCACCACCCCCCCCGCGGCGGCTCTCTCTCTAACCCAATGTGAGCCCATCTCTCTCTCTCTAACCGTCGTAACTCCGTCGCCGTCACCCACCCACCCACCCTACCTCTTCCTCTCACTCTTTCTCTTTCCTTTTGTCGCCCACACACACGCACACTCTCTCTCTGGGAACTCAATCTCTCCCACTCTCTATCTCTGTCTCTCTCCTCGCGCAGCTGCCACTCTCACCACCCCCACAACTCGTTTGTCGGAGCCACCCCGTCACTACCGCGCCACCGCACCTTGTGGGTAAGCTATATGTTGCCCTAATTTTCATTTTTCAAATTTTTTTCTTGGTTTTGGAATATTATTATTTATTTAGATCTGTAACATTTTATGGTTAAAGAGATGCCACTCTTATTATTACCAAATGCGAAGTGAATCTCTCCAAGAATATATATTCCTAAAACGTTCATCAGAAAGCTGAAAATGTTGAAGAACCTTGTACTGCTTTGAGTTTCCATGTCTTGATTTTTGATTTGTTTGGAAAAAAATTTGTGGAAACATGATAGTTTTTAGAGAATTTATGAGGTTTAAACTCCTATTTTTTTGGATTGTAATGCTGGTAATGTTTTGCTTTGGTGTTTTTCAGAAAATTAAATAAACTGTTGAAATAAAATAAATAACAAACATGGCTTGTGCAAGACTTTTGTAGTTCCACATTGAAAACTGTTCTTTGGCAGTACTCTTTCTGCACATATGTTCTATTTTTGGAGAAATTTCACCGGGCCATGTCTTATCAATGAAGCATGTAGATTTCAAAACACAACCTTTCATTAATTAATCTTTAGCCCTCTGTCTTATTCAGTCTTACATAAGTTTATTCCTTGAATGCATCCGCAGCTAAGACATTGAGAAAGAAAGAAGACAACTAAGCTTAGTCCTAGATCCTACATCTTGTTCTATTCGGAGTATGTCATTACCTATTTTAAGATATCCTAAGTGTTAAAGATAGTACCCAACCGTATCACAAAACAGGATCAATCTTGACTACCTTTAGATATATAACCGCGGAGACACCATGCATCAATGGAAATTCTCAATTTTGAAGAAGTCTTACAGGATAGTTAGATGTGATCTCTGCACAATTTGACCATTATAACTGTCAATGCAAGCATTGAATGAGTTAGCATTTCCTTTTACTGTCTAGGTGTTTTCTGTACCCCTCGCAATTACAGAGTTTTTTTGTCAACAGCACATCTCAAATCCTATAGATGCTTTGCTTGGTCTGGCATGTGAAGCAACACAACTGCTTTCCCCTTTCTTGACATTGATATTAACAGTTTCTTCTTTTTGGATGGCCTTAGGGAATATGCAATAAGGGACAGCATATGGTGTTTGAAGGAAAGATATTATAACTAGATTCTTGTTGGCTTAGAGAAGTGGTATGTGAAAGTGATGAGTTGTCCAATATCGGACATCGATTATATTTTTAACATGGTTATAGTGTTGAATGCAATTTTGTTGCAAAATAGATTTTTCTTGAAACCAAAATAGTTTTATTGTATGTAAGAAATTTTAACAACTTTGTTCGTATGAAGTAACCAAAAAAAAAAAAAAGTTGTATTATGACTTGATGAAACTTAGGAACTTAGATTGAGAAAAGAAGAAAAAAAATTATTTTTTTTTTACCATAATTAAGCAAATTACAAAACCTATTTGTTCTGTTGTAATTATCTATCAAATTGATTGTACATTCCTGTTTAGTCATTTTTGTTCTTAACTAAGCTTGTTTTAATTAATATTCCTTTTCTTTTCTTTTCTTTTTCCTTTTCATAGGAAAAAATCTCTTTTATTAAATATCCAGGTTGCTTCTACAGGTACTGTTCCATATAAGGACCCATAGAGAAGTTAGCAGAAAAAATTAGGAAAGGAGCTGCATCGGTTGAAGGTGTAGAGGCCAAATTATGACAGGTAAACAATTTAGTGTGTTGCGTTTTCGTCAAAAAATTGAACAATGTTTAAATTTACTATTATTTAACTTACCACATGGATACTAGAACTTTAAACACAACTTCAGACTGAACTTTTTATTGTCTTTATAGTAATCTTTTCATTTCGTTGTTATCTAAGTGACCACTTAATAGTGCCCTATCCATTTACTATCAACTTATGAGGTTCCATAAAGGAGAAACATAGGATGATGATTTGAGTTAAACATGATATTACAGGTGTGGTGTGCTTCTAAAAATTCAATTTGTGCTACATATCTGGAATAGGTTCTAATGGAAATTTGTTCTTTATTTTTTTGTCTAAAGGTTTAAGGTGGCCTCAAAGATTTATGAGGGATGAACTTTTACAAGAGCAAGCATCTTCTTGATAAGTTTTATAGCATTTTTTCTTTCCTTTCATGGATGTTGAATTGTTGCCCTTTAGGGATGCTATCTTAGAGAGCTTTTATCGTAATGTATTTGTATTGTACATTATAATGTAATGTGATAATTGATTTGTGATTTCTATTTTTGGGCCTTGTAATGCATAGCATAGGGGATAAGCCACCCGTGCGGGAAACTGTGGGAAATTTTTTTTTCTAAAACCATACCATGATGGTTGTTGGAAAACCGTCATGGTAACCTCACATACCACAACGGTTTTCACTGAAAACTGTCGTGGAATCCTAATTTTCCACAATGCTTTTCAAAAACTGCATGTAATCCTCTTGCGAGCACAAGGTACCCGTGTGATATTAAGTTTTTCACGACAGTCCATAACCGTCGTGGAGTGTAAGATAACATAGCTATTAAAAAACCGTCATGGAATCCATGAAGTTTCCTTGACAGTGGATTCCATGACGGTTAAAAAATCGTTGTGCTGTCTTTGGACGATGGTTTTTAACCGCTGTGGAATCCTCTTTTTGTACTAATAATACTACTAGTACAAAAAGAGGATTATACTGATACTACGGTTTTTAATAGGGATAGAATTGATAATATTCAAGCCTTGAGCTTTATTTATTTATTTATTATTATTTTTTTCCAAAAACTTCATCTTCAAAATAGTATAGACCATCTATCATCTTAGCAATGCTAATCATCCTCCCTGAGCTCTGTTCCTTAAATTCATAGTGGGATTCAAAAAAGTTGACATGGCAGTTAGAGTCTCTAGATAGTTTGCTAACTAGATAAAAGATTACATGCAAGTTTCGGTACATGAAGAACATATTTTAGAGTTATCTTTTTGATAAATTGACCAAACCTTTGTCTGCAATAGGTGAAAAAGAGCCATATGCTATTTGGATTTTTTCTAAACCAAAGCAAGGGACATAAGTATGAAACAAATGGGAAAAACTGGTGATATGATCAGAAGCTCCTGAATGAATGATCCACGAAATAGAATTTGAATGTAAATGACAAGACAGGGTGTTTGGTTCTCTACCTTATTAAGCAAGAGAGGCATTAAGAGTGCCAGATATGATCCAGAGTTGGATTTTAGCAGTTTTAAAAGGTGGTCCATTTGCTCTTTGCTGAAGGGAATTGCATTGGCTTCTTGGGCAGAGGGAGATTGAGTGACTCTGCTATCTTGTTTGCTCTTCCAGTTTGATCGTTTGCCATGGAGCTTCCAACAGGTTTCACGAGTGTGACGTGGCTTGTTGCAATAGCCACAACACACACGAGACTTGTCCTTTGTTTTCTAGGAATGGCTTGACTCACATTTGCCTTAAAGGCAATTTGCATTGAATTCTCAATTGAGCAGCAAGAGGACCTTTTTCCAAGCATAACAAGATGGCGATTTTCCTCTCATCGAACTTCAGAAAATACTTATCTAATGGAGGGAAGGGGCTATCAGCCATTGATTCTTTATCTCACCTCTTCGAACTCAAGATTGAGTCCTATGAGAAATTTGAAAATATGATTATCTTCAACAGTCTTCCAGTAATGGTCGCAATCTTTAGAGAACTTCCGCACGTAATTGTTGAATTAGTCTAGATCCTGCCACAAATGCTTCAAAGCACTGTCTTCACCTTAATGGATTTCACCAAGCTTCAGTGTTAATTCATAGACTTAGGACTAATTTCCCAAATCAAAGTACATTTGGTTGATGTTGTCCCATAGCTCCATAGCAGTGTGATAACATATATAGTTGGAGCTTATGTCTTCATCCATGGAGTTCACCAGCCACATCATCACCATTGAATTCTCAGCATCCCAAATAGGATACATTGGATCTTTAGGTGCAGGTTCCATCTTATCTCTAGTAAAGTAACCAATTTTTCCTCTGCCTCGGATATACATCCGTATAGATTGCGACTAGCGTAGAAAGCTTTCTCTATTCAGTCGGATGGTAGTGATTTGGACAGAGTGTGAATCAGAATTAAGGTTGGCTTCAGATTCAGATTTGATTGCTAGACATTGGATTGAGATTCAAACACAACTTCAGACATGGTGTCGAAGGTATTTTGGTGTAATAGGGCTTAGGGCTTTCTGTTTAGGGGGATCGGAGACACTCTAATACCAGATAAGCGAATATGGTAAGAAAAATATGTTATATATTGCCGTATCAACAATAGTTTACATGGTATTTCTTAAAAAAAATTGCATGAAGACAAATTAGGAAACTAACAAATTAGGAAGCTAATTTTTCTGATTTCTAAGAGTTGACTAAATCTCTTTCTACCTATTTTACACACCTATCTTCTCCTACAATCCCGTGCAATAATCACCAAATATTCTTCTTTCCAACATGTCTTTTTTGTTCTGACTTGCATGCTGAGTTTATTCGAACAATGGGCTTCTAGCCCTCTTTTGTAGTTATTTGGACAACAAGCTTCGAGCCCTAATTCTATAATTAATTTTATTACTTTTTTTGGTATTTCCTTTGCATTATTATTTAGTGTTGTTAAAACTAAAAGAATAGAAAGCAATAAACTAGTGCGACTAGTTGAACCAACCTAACGATCTTTAGGTGGCATAACTTAAATTGTGGGTTAACGAACCCAACAAAGAACGCGATGGGTTGACAAACTCAATTCATCGAACGATGAACAAAAATGATCATGACCAAGTCAAAGATGGGTTGTCGAACCGAGAGTGCTGAACACTGGTTTTACCTAGGTCGGTGGCTAACCGAACCCAAATTAGTATGTAGCAACTCAATAAAGTGACCAAGTGATCAGGTCAGCAATGGTCGTCGAACGTTTAGTCAACGAACGAATGAACAAACTAACGATTGAGCAAGTAAGTGAATGGTAAAACGAGGGATCGAACGATCAAATAAATGAGCGAACGAGCAATCGAAACACAAGCGAATAAGCAATGCTTATGTAGTGGCAATTTCTAATCATTGGTCCCTGGTAATGGTCCTAAGAGTTTAATTCCTGGGGCCCAGGACAAAGATCAAACGACACGATGTACGTCGAACGCCAATACCGGGAGTTGTAAAACATGTACCTTGGAAAACATGGTTTTGTTTCGATAAAGGGGCTGCACTCATTTATAGTACCACGAGCTTCCTACGAACGCATTTGTAGGGATCAGGCCGAACATAGTTATGAGTATAATGTGATTGTTTTGATGAAGTGGCATGACTCGTTTATTGCTCAGCGAGTTGCCTACGTACCCATGTATAGGGATTAAGTCGAACGTAGTTCAATATAGTACAATTGGAATTTGACATCTGTTAGGAATGCCCTAAGTATGAAAGACATCTTATGTGTTTTATTGATTATTTTGAATTGATTATTAATTTATATTTGAGGTTTTTATTATATCATTGCTATTCCGTTCTCATTAATTTACATGTTAAAGTAAATGTAAGCAAATATGGCTCATTGACTACTTGGTGTTTAAACTGTTAGAATGTTATATACAATGGATATTGTACGCAAGAAGACAACATTCTAAAGTAAGTAGTTTAAATTCATAGTCCGCAGTCAATGGAGTTAGATTGAGCATCTAACTCATGTTAAGACTGTTATATTGTCTAAATCCAATTGGGGAGATGGTTTATATTAACCGTCTGGAGCGAGCTGACTCCTAAGTAGAGACATATATACACTTATACACTGCCTAGTGGTGGTGATATATTGGATTGGAACTTAAGTGTAAATAATCTATTTAATAAGGTTGTTTATATAGATTAATTCACTTATGATGTTCATTATGTTATTACTTTAATCCTGAGTAAATTATTGACTCTATATTTATAAATTGTGTACTTTGATGTTCCACAGGCTAAAGCGTCACGAAGTAGTAAGCTTATAGACCGGTTCGTTAGGTATGTGACTTATATTCGATGAGAGTTTTTACTTATAAATCATAGCTGTATTAAAAGCGTTAAGGATATTCTCTTAAAGGTATTATATGAGAATTGGAAAATGGACAAGGCCTTAGTAATTTTTTCTACAAATGATTTATTATTCATTTTGGTATGGATAATCATTTTCGTATAAGATGTATAATGGATCTTTAAGATAAAATGATTAAGAAGGTAAAAATTGATATTAGCTTTAAATTGATCATGGATATCATATAAGGGTATTGCATATTTGACAGGGTCATGGACTAATGCTATTTATAAGCTTACGTAATACAGTTTATAGTTGGGAGTGCAAGTTCAGGTTTATAGTGGTGTGACTCTGAAACTTGTAATTATGTGGTTAATTGATTCGGTATAGAATATTTAGTCACATAAATTAATGGAGCCTGAATTATATATGTCCAATTGGTCCCTTCACTTGCTCAAAATAATTCCACTAATGGTTGGTTATTTATTAAATTATTAATACGATTTAAACTCTCATTGTTGTTGTGATGATGTACCCGGCACAGTCACCGGTGTGACAGTAGGTGTGTACAACTTGTAGGAGAATAGATTTTGTTTTGTTTAATATATTCGTGATAAATATCTAGTTGGATAATTATTTATTTATTAAATAAAATCATAAGATTTATTTATCTATCATTAATGATTTAAATTAATATTATTTATCTTTTCTAATAAATATGGAGTTTAATTTAAATTAATAGATATTGATAAATTAATTTTTTGGATAATTTATTTAAATATCTGGAAAATATTATTTAAATAAATAAAGTTCACTAGATATGGATAGTATCACAAAGAGATTTGAATTGAAATAAAATCATGTCTAATCTCTCCTTAAATGGCATTTTTGTAGAGAGGATGTACAAGAGATTTTTTCTCCATTATGATTTTATTTATAGATAATTATTTCATACATATTTTATTCAAATAAAATTGTCATGATTTTATTTGAATTAAAATTGAATTTATGGAATATTATCTAGATAAATAAAATCTCAAATTTCAAGATAATTGACAAGGAGGAGAGAGAAAAATATTTTCAAGGAGTCCTACTCAAATTCAAATACCATCTAGTTATTTTTCTATAAATAGGAAGTTGCTCATCTATTTTTGGGTAGACCATAGACCCTAAAGAGAGCTTATTTTTCATACTCCCATAGGTGATAATAAGTTATAGAGCTCTAGGTGGTTGGAAGGAGAATTTAAGTCCGCACGTGTTATTTGAGAAAAGGTAAGAATGCCCACACACTCCACCATCCCAGAATTAGAGCATAGTGGAAAAGACTAGTTGATTGAAGCTATTCTACATGGATTCTTGGATAATTCTTAGAATTCTTTATTCACAAGGTATTTGGATTAAAGGTAAATTCATTGTATATGGCATCACGAGTTTGTTCAATCATTAAAAATTTTTAAAATTTCGCTGTGCAATATTTCTACAACATCAACCTACGTAGTTCTGTAGTACGTCGAACATCAAGCATAGAGGATTGAGCCATTACATTGTCGACAGTACATAGGAAATGAAAATTACAAGAATTGTAGACAATTTACATATAATATTTTCTAAGGTGTTGAGCATTCCAACTACGAAGGACTTCGATGTCGTATAGTGTTTCAAGGCGATAGATGCCCGGACGAACAACTTTGGAGATGCAGTATGGACTTACCCAATTAGCCCCCAGCTTACCAATGTTAGGCTCCGCTATGTTTTGGAAGAATTTTCGAAGCACCAAGTCTCCCTTATTGAAGGTTTGTGAGCGAACCATGGAGTTGTAATAACTTACAGCGGACTGCTGGTAACTGGCCTTGCGTAAGAGGGCTCAATCCTTATTTTTGTCAAGCGTGTTGAGATCATCACGGAGCATTTCCTGGTTCTGCTTTTCATTCTCGAAGGAGAGCTGGCGTCGGAGAGTAAGAACACCGATTTTGGCCGAAACAAGCACTTCAACTCCGAATGTGAGTGAAATTGGGGACTCGCTCGTTGCTCATCATGGGGTAGTCCTGTATGCCCAAATAACATTGTGGAGTTTTTACACCCATATGCCTTTGCGAGCCTTGAGCTTCTTCTTTAGGTTTTATACAATGGTCTTGTTTATCGCCTCCACTTGCCCATTTCCTCGCAGGTATCTAGGAGTGGAAAAGCTTAGCTCAAACTTCCATCTGATGCAAAACTTCTTGAGGTTGCCAGAGATGAACTACAAGCTATTGTTCGTCACTATCTCCTAGGGTATGCCAAACCTACAGATGATGTTTTGCCATATGAAGCTTTCGACGTCTGAGTCCTTGATTTCTGCGTAGGGCTCCACTTCGACCCACTTGGTGAAGTAGTTGGTAAGGACAAGCAAGTACTTGCGTTGTCCTAATGCTCATGGCAATGAACTGGCGAGTCCATTAAGTACTTCATAAAGGGATATGACGAATTGATACTCGACAATCGTTCTGCTGGCTGATGGATGACCAAGGAATGCCGTTGGCACTCATCTCACGGTTTGATGATTGCCTCGTTATCGGCTAGCATGGTGGGCCACTAGTTGCTTTGGCATTTTGTCTTGTTATAAAAAGACCTTCTGCCAGAATGGTTTCCACACTCACCTTCGTGGATCAACTTCAACATGTCTCCGCTTCTTGTCCATCTAGGCAACGAGTGTACGGCCCGTTGAACAATCACCTGTAAAGTATACCATCAATGAGCAAATATCGGGCCGCATTGGCCCTAACCTTGCAAGCCTCCTACTTGTCTTTTGGAAGCACTCCGTCCCGTAAGTATGCTACGATGGGCGATTACTAGTGGATGGTATCGTTCATGGCAACGATGGAGGACTCTAGCTTAATGCTTGGCTTCTTGACATACCTAACTAGGATTCGTCAGGTACTCGGTTCAGACGTCTTACCGAGTCTCGCCAAGGCATCGACTTGCGTATTCGAGCTTCATGGGACTTGCTTGATAGTGCATTTATCAAACTGAGCTTTGAGTGATTGCACGACTGCCAAGTAGGACTCCATTCGAGGGTCTTTTGCTGTGTATTCTTTGAGTATTTGGTTCATGATGAGCTGTGAGTCACTTTGGACCTTCACCATTCGAGCCCCCAGTACTTTGGCCAGCCGAAGTCTGGCTGCTCTGCCTCATTGTTAGAAGCTTTGAATCCAAGCCAGAATGATTGCTCAAGAAGACTTCGATACTTGAGCCCTTGACATTCAAAGCTCTGTCGACCATTAAGACCCACGTTGGTTCAGGTCCGTCGTTCACCTGTGGAACATCAGGAGTTAGCTTTACTATGAAATGAGCAAGTACCTGGGACTTGAGGCTAGTCCATGCTCGATACTCTATGATTCGCCAAGATTGATTGCTCACTTGGTCAATCATCTCGAAGTGTTTGGGCGATGTAGGATTGCTCGCAAGGGATAGGCCGTCATCACCGTGATCGTGTAGGATTAGAAGTAAGGCCTTAGTTTCTAATCCGCGGTGACCAAGCTAAGGGCCAACTTCTCAACAATAAGATATCGCATCTCGGTGTTGGGCAATGCCTTGCTAATGTAGAATACCGGTCACTGTTTGTTTTCTATATCTCAAACTAAGAATGTGCTAACTGCTGCATCTGCAAGTACAGAAATAACTTTTTACCTATTAAAGGCTTGGCCAAACTTGGGGGTGTCGATAGATACCTTTTCTACTCATTGAGGCCTTTTGGCACTTGTCGGTCCACTCAAACTTTTTGTTACCCTTCAGTAGTTTGAAGAACGGCAAGCACTTATCGGTCAATTGTGAGATGAACCTGTTAAGAGCCGCAATCCAGCCAGTGAGCTTTTGAATCTCCCTCTTGTTCCTCGGTGATGGCATGTTCATGATTGCCTTCATCTGGTCTGGGTTTGCCTAGATTCATAGCTGGGTGACGAGGTAGCCCAGGAACTTCCCCGACGAGACCCCGAAAGAGCACTTAGAAGGATTGAGGTATATGTTGTACTGACGAAGAACCGAGAAGTAATCCACCAGGTAACTAATAAGGTCTGCTGCTTGTAGTGACTTGACAAGCATGTCATCGATGTACACTTCCATCGTCTTGCCGAGGCAATCAACAAACATTGCGTTAACCAATTGTTGGTACGTTGCTCCAGCGTTCTTTAGTCTGAATGGCATCACGTTGTAGTAGTAGATCCCCCTCTTGGTGATGAAGGTAGTCTTTTCTTTATTTTCCGGATGCATAAGGATCTAGTTGTATCTCGAGAATGTATCAATGAATGAAAGAAGTTCATGGCCGGCGCTTGCGTCCACTAGGCAATCAATTTCTCATTTTATTGCGGCAAAGGGAAGTTATCCTTAGGGAAAACTTTATTGAGGTCTGTAAAGTCAATATAAACTCTCAATTTCTCATTTTTCTTCTTTATGATAACAACGTTTGCCATCCAGTTGGGGTAGCAAATTTCCCAGATGAATCCTGCTTCAATCAACTTTCTTATTTCTTCGTTCAATATCTAGTTACGCTAGAGGCTGAGCTTTCGTCTCTTTTATTTCACTAGCTTATGGTTGGGATCAACATTGAGTTAATATGTGGTCACAACAGGATCGTTGCCTGGTATATCGCTATGTGACCATGTGAAATAATCTCAATTGTTTTCGAGAAACTTTTTCAACTGGGTATGTATATTGTCATCGAGCAACGAGCAGTCGTTGACTCATCGATTGGGGTTATCTAGGTCAATTTGGATCTCATCCAGTTGCTCGACGTTTAGTTGCATGTAATCCATCGGCCTCTTCTCCGTCTGTGATTGGTACAAACAGTTGTCTATCTTCAGTTTCATGGAATTAAGATAACAGGTACTTGACAATTACTGGTTACCTCAAATTTCTTTTACTCTTCACTTCGTTGGGAACCTGATCCTCTGGTGGTAGGTAGATGGTACGGCCTTAATTGCATGGATCCATGGCCTGCCCAAGATGATATTGTACGCCGACGAGCAATCCATGACCAAAAAGTTGGTCATCTTGTTCTCACCTTCGGCGAACACTGGAAGCTTTATCTTACCAATGGCAGCCGTCGACTCTATGTTGAAGCCTACTAGCACTGTGGTGGACTTTTCTATCTCCGTTTTGTCAATCTCCATCTCTTGCAAGGTTGACATAAAGAGTAAATCGACTGAAATCCCATTGTCGACTAGAATCCAGCCTACCTCACAGTTCGACACATTTAGTGTTAAAACCAACACATCATCATACAGCCGACTAAGGTTCATTGTTTAGCTGCTATGGAATGTGATGGAGTGTTTGATGGGATCATCTGGGTGGATCGATGCCACTGGCTGGTGAGCTTTTCTTCGATGGGCTTTGATTGAAGTAACAATGTCTTCACTAAATACGAAACCCCCACAAATAACTCCTATCGTCTTCCGAACAGGCGGTAATAATGGTGTGTCCTCGAGCTATTGCACTATTCGTCACTCCTTGGACTCGTTGTTGAGTCCATAAGTCACCTTACACTTCTTGGTAAGGAACTCTCAAAGGTGCCCCTTCTTTAACAACTCTACGACTTCGGCTCGTAGAGCCCTGTAATTGATGGTATGGTGACCGTGATCTTTGTGAAACTCACAATACTAGGTCATATCCCTGGTAGGGTTATATGGCATCTGTTTCGGCTAAGTGACATAATCCCTACCCTTCAAGAGAGCAACGAGCTCCAAAGGGCTGATGCTCCAAAGCGTACTTTGGTGGGAATAGCAGACTATTGGGTTTGTGCTTCGACGATCGTTCATCTCGGGACTTGTGTCAGCGAGGCATCCGGGTATGCTCATGTTTAGTCGTTTGTTCCTCATGCTCTTTACAAGCCTTCGTCATTACCTCTTCTCGGGTGTGGGCCAACTCACGCTCAACGCGCTCGTCTTCTTCTTCCAAGTCGATGAACCTCTTTGCTCGATGTAAGGCGTTCTAGATAGTGGGTGGATATTTGGTGCAATCTCATTCTTAAAAAGAGACTTATGCTTTAGACATTTCTTTAGCGCTTTTGTCACCGTTCCATCGTCCAATCTGGAAATCTCTGATATCGCCTTGCTAAAGTGCTTGATGTAAGCATGCAACGTCTCATTTGGTCCTTGGACCACTCCTCATAGATCCTTGGTTGTCTTTCCAGATTGGATGTGCACTGAGTAACTTCTCATGAACTCTAACAAGAGTTCATCAAATGAATCAATGGACTCAAGAGGGAGGTTGCCAAACCAACGAAGGGTAGGTCCCTTCAGAATTTGTGCAAATAGTTTTCACATCATATTGTCCAGCATATCAGTTGGAATGTTCGCTGATTGAACGACTTGTTTGTACTGTAGCAAATGGTCATGGGGGTCCGATATTCCATCAAACCTTGGGAAGACAACACTTCCGAACTTAGGAGTGACCGTACTCGTTATCCGTCTGGTCAGGGGTGTCTCTCGGACCCCTCCTGCTAGATCATCAAATCCCAGGGTTAAGCCTGTGGCCTTATGAAGCTGGGAAGTGAACCACTGCTCCATCTTAGTCTCCAGTGTCCTCATTTCCTCGGACATTATGTTTCTCATCATTGCTTCAATGTTCATCATCCCTGGAGGGACGGGCCCTTCTAGTGATTGTGGCAACTCGTACGACGAACATCAAGCTGTGTTGGTATTTCTTTGGGAGGTGGACTCTAGTGTCTGTTGTGCCTGCTGTTGTCGTCGGTTGTTCGCTGCTAGAGTGTTCCCTAGTGTGGACAATGGTTGCATCGAAGCCACAGGACTGTGAGCAGTCATCGGCATTCCCTGGGGATAATAGGCAGTGGCTTACTACCAACCCCTGGTGCTCGTTCCCTTCGAGTACCCTGCATAGGGGTTGTAGTAGTACGATGAGTATGCAACCTGGGTGCTCAATGTTGTTAGCTGCTTCCTCAAAGTTTGGATCTCAGTGCTAATGCTCTCCATCTGGCGCTACTGGCTGTCGTGCTTGGAAGTGAATCCTTCACCAAGTGCATCAGGTTAGTAATATGGGAATTCCTCCCAGACGTTGAATCTTCAGGCTGAGTCCTTGAATTGTTGTGCGGTTGCTTCGCCGGTTGTTCACGATTCTTTGACATGGTTGCTAAATGATACTATGGTATAACTATGGTATATGACGGCCAAGGGCCCCACAATGGGCGTCAAACTGTAGATGCTAGGATCTACGATCAAATTCCAATGCGAGTTAGATTAAACAAAAGTCAACAAACAAAAATTATTAGGATCTGTGGACATCACATATGGGAATTATGAGAATCATAATGAAAAACATAAATGATAAGAAAGCAGTAAAAGACAACAATATCAAAAATTTATAGAGGTTCATTGAAATGTCGTGCAATGTCCTCTATGTCTGGAGTTTTTCACTATGTATGAATTTTGAGTTCAAGGTTACAATTTCTGGGCAAAATTTGATAGCGTTTTGTGAGAACTCTACAAAATAGAGTTCTTTTACCACTTTTACGCATCTAAATTGGATATGTTCTGGAGTATTTTAATCTATTTTAAGTTAGTTTAGTTTAATTTTGGATAATTTTAGACTAGTTATTTTTATTTATCTTATTTTGTGTAATTTTATTTTGTTTAGGTCAATATTAATTTTAAAATATTGTCATTTATTTACCCCTCTAAATATTTATTTTTCTCATCTGTGTAATTTAATTAAATCAAATTGGTGGCAAAATGGCTATTTAAAAGCTTAAAAAGGGTTTAATATATGAATTACCACCGGATCCAGCCGTTCCCACTCGTAGGAGGCTCCATGAACTACAAACTCGCCCCTTGCAGCTATTAAATTGCCCAGCTAGCATTCCACATTGCACATAACAGATAGTCACGCGTCAGCTGCAGCAGGTGTCAAAGCCCTACTCAACATGCCGGTTCCTGTGCCGCAAGATGCACACGAGCTAGAGCATGCTCGCCTTCTAGACCTATTAGAAACTGCCACGCTTCCCAATGGACCCCATCTGCTTGCCATCTTTCCAGCCGTCCATTCCGTTTCCGCCACATGTCGAAGGTGCACCTGAGCCCGCCCTAGCTGGCGCTTTTCTGACCTGAAGGAAAAGAGGAAAAAAATAGAAAGGAAAAGAAAGAGAAAAAAAAAAAGGGAAGTGTGTTCGAGAGTTATGGGGAGGTTTTGGAAGGCCAGAACAGAGAGCCAAACCCAAAAGAAAGGAAGAGGAGAAAATGAAGAAGAAAAAAAATCATAAAAAATAGAAAAAAGCAAAAAATAAAATAAAATAATAGTAGAATAGGATTTTTAGTTTAGGATTGAGTTTTGTTTTTTTAGTTTTAAGATTTTATTTTCAATAAAATTTCAAGGGAGATGGCAACTTCAAAAGCAACGGGTGGAGATGAAATTTGGTAAAAGCTTGAAGGATTGTAGAAACAACCATAGGGTTTTTCTTTCTTATGTCTATCTACTTTATTTTTGTAATTTGATGGTGTTTAAACCCTTAATTTGCTTTATTTATTTTTTTGTTTAATTTCATTTATGAGTATTGTGTAGTTTGTTTGTTCTAGGGTTCAATTTAGCCTAATTTTGAAGCTTTGCCTATTCTAATTTTTTATTTAATTTGTGCTTGCCTAATTGTGTTATGTGATTGCTCTATGGTGTTTTGATTATAATTGTGTTAGGTGAGATTGAATCCCTAAAATCTTGTTTGTGTTTTTTTTATTCCTTTCGTTTTGTTTTGTCAATTTCGTTTAGTTTATTTATTTTAATTAGTATTTTTTTTTATTTTTTCTTATCAACCGTTCAAATAATTCTAGTGATAACCAATTTCGGTAATTTATTCAAAATTAAACGCAATCCTCGTGGGAACGATACTTTTAGTCATTATATTTTACTTATGCAACTCATATACTTACGACTGATTTCCGCAACATTTTGGTACAGAAAAAAGGAAGAAGAAGATTCTCAAATGTTAGGGGCCTTCCTCTATTTATAGAAGAAAAATGGTTGGTCCGGATTTGCAAGATAGTAGTGGGTGGTTGCCCACTACCTTGATAATTCGGGATGTGTGCAATTGGCAATTATGAAAGTCGATTTTCCATCGTTCATCGGTCACTCAAGGTGAGCGTCAAATGATGAACCAAACATTATTTGCAACGGGCAGTAATGGGGCATGAATCAAGCAATCAAGTAATCATTTGCCATTCGTCATGCTGCCAAGACGAACGAAAGACTTAATAATTTTACGGGTTTTAGGAGGTCAATAAGACCCATATTAAGTGATCAATGAACCACGGTTCGATATTCGTCCGTCTCTCATATAGAGTATAAACGTTTGGTCGGGCCCAAGTCTGGGCTTCTAAATGCGTGATGAACACATAATGGACTATGGTTCGTTGCCCACCACTTGTTGGTTCGTTGGTCATAGTGACCAAGGCATCACATAATGGGGAGACGAAGTTTGACCCCAACAGTCTATAGTTAGGGCTGAGAAAGAAGTTACCAGCATGATTTCATCAAAGGAAAAATATTTTCTTTGCCCCCTGAACTTTAGTAACCTTGTAACTTTGCTCCTAAGACATTGAAAGCTGGTACTTATAAACTCAAACTTTAAACCATTAGGAAAAATGCTCTTCAAACTTTAAACCATTAGCAAAAACAGTGCTTTGTAATATTTTAGCCACTTAAAACTTGAACAAATTTTGTAATTTGTAACCTTACCTCCCGAATTGAAAAGTAGTGCTTACACCTCTCGAACTCTAAACTGTTAGCAAAAATGCTTGTTTTATCATATTTTGTCGAATTAAGACTAATGTGGCGCTAGTTTAAATAATAAAAAGTTAAAATTTGAGTTAAAAACAATTATTATCATAAGATTACCTAAATACTCTATAAACAAAACTATTAAATTTCAATATTTATGAATACGCAAGTTTCTTTAATTTTTCTTTACTTTTGTTGTAATAACTTATATTTTGAATACAAATATTATGAAAATCTTACATCATTTTCAGGCTTTGTTAGGTTGCCTGTGTGTTTGTTTTCTTTGTCTTTTATCATTTCCTGTGTTGTTGACTTGTTTGGGTGTTTTAGTTTCTTTGCCCCTTTAATGTCTGTATTTTTTGTTTTAATGAAGATGCACTTAAAAAAATGATAATCGTTGAGTTGGTCACCAAACTATTATGCTTGTGAATTTTGGTCCCATTCTTTTTTTTTTTTTTTTAATCTAAAATACCCGGAACTTTTGAACTATTTCCTTTGTGAAGTTTTGTTCCCTTTATCTTTTTACTAAAACTGTTATTTTTATTGAATTTACTGAACCAACTTTAAGAAAATAAAACACAATAAAAAATTAAAAAAAATAAAAGAAAAATAAATCAGAAATTTAAAAAATTTAGTTCTCTCACCCGCCCTTCTTGATCTCCTTGTTTCTTTCCCTCTCTGTGTTGGTCTCCCCCTTTCCTGCCTCCCCTCCCGATCTCTCTCTCCCCTCTCGATTTTCGTCTCTCTCTATCACCTTTCTCCTTCTTGGTCTGCCTTTTTATCTCTCTCTCTCTCTCTCTCTCTCTCTCTCTCTCTCTCTCGTTATGTCCCTCTCCATGACAAACCCAAGGCCCTTCAACACCACGGCTTAGATCCCATCACCGTGCAAACCCTCATCCATTGAGCTTGTCTCCCTACCCTCAATTCTCATCGCCATCTGCCCCTTCGCGACCAATCAAGATCGTTGCGAGGCTAGCAGCCTTCCTTGCGCGTCATCATCACGTCAAGATTTGATTGAGAGAAATAGAGTGAGATTATAAATTTCTGATACTTTCTTTTTAAAGATTTTTTATTTTGTTTTATTTTCTTAAAATTAATTTAGTAAATTTAATAAAAACTAAGGTTTTAGCTTAAAAAAAAAAAAAAGGACCAAAGGAAGGAGCTCGCAGCTCTAGAACAAGGACTATCGATGTTATAAAGCTGCTAACGATGACGACATGAGAAGCTGTCGTGAGGATTGGTGAGGATGGTGCAAGACTATGACTACGCTTAAGTGACAGTGCTGATGCATGGCTTCATGATTCCACGATTTGCAGTGGATACATGCAGCAACATGACCATAGCGATTGGCCCTGGAAGCTTGTGCTCCTGTTGTTGGTGCCATGTGTAACACCCCTTAATCTAACTGCATAGCCTAAGCAAGCTGATACAATTAAGCCAAAAAATGTCTACTTTTCGTTTGAACCAAAGCGTCATGGTTTTGATACAAAACATTGATTGAGAAAAGATGTACACCAAATAGTATTTACAATAGTCAAAAATCGGACGTGAAACTACTATCACATCCATGGTTTAATACGTATCCGTTTACAAAACTATAACATAGCTGCTTAATCTAAACAAAATCAAAGTTATAAAATGTATTTCAAAAGCCATTCGAAAACATGGAATATGAACAAATCTCTGTCTGGCAGCTCTGGAGACTCGGTCAACGTCTACTAAACCTGTACATCCTCACCTGCATCACAAGAACCTAATGAGCGGAAAGCTCAGTAAGAAGAAACTAATGCATGAACAAACATAAAATTTGCCAATGGAATCAGTCATTTCATTTAACCATTTTTCATTTCAAAACCCATTCTTTCTTAATTCAATCATATGGGTACCCTTGAAGTGTGGTACTTAACTAATAATGATAGGCTGTGGTTTTTGAAACTAGTTCATCATGATTGACCCATAATAAAAATAATACGGAGTTCCCATACTGGTTTTTCAACCTCAGGTGTTAGTCGTATTCTTTTTTCATTTAATGTGGCTTTCCATATCTTGGTCTTTTAACCTCAAGTATTCACCACTCTTTTGTTGGATCCGCCGATCCCGCCCATGTCCCTTGCCTACCCGATTATTAA
Organism: Ficus hirta; assembly: GCA_038430175.1. NCBI lineage: Eukaryota > Viridiplantae > Streptophyta > Magnoliopsida > Rosales > Moraceae > Ficus > Ficus hirta. The sequence goes on along the minus strand of CM076585.1, from coordinate 15,155,990 downwards.
TCAAGTACCATACTTCCATTTTAAAAACATCACTGTTTTCTCAATTCTTACATCAATGTCATGTAATCATGCAATGAATCATGCATCAATGTCATGTAATGCAATGCAATGTTCCATGCACATCATAGACAATTAACAACATTGACATCAAAATGTAAACAATTCAGAGTTCCATGCTTCAATAACAATTTAAACCATGCAATAACAATATGAGCAGTTACTAAACATCAAGAAAATAGCTCAATACAAATACAATCAAACATGGTGTCAACTTAATTTAATTCAATCCATCAACTATCACCACTACATAATATAGATTCCATGATGGAACTTACATGACTGTTTTTAAAAAACAGTCATGGAAGGTATGTCAAAAAGACGGCGAGGAAATGAATTTCCGAAAATGGTCGTGGAAGCCGAAGTTTCCACGATGGTTTTTTTAAACCATCATGGAATCCGATGATTCCACAATCGTTTTTAAAAAACGGTCATGGTATGTTTTTTTTTTTTTTTTTTTTCCTTTTCCTTTTTTTAAAAGAATTTTTTTAAAATCCCACCCAAAACCTTCATTCTCTCTCTCCTCTCTCGAAACCCTCACTCCTTATCTCCCTCTGCCGCCACACCTCCCTCCATCGCCAGTCCTCCCTCCGCCGTCAATCCTCCCTTTTGGTTTGAGTTAGAGTTGTATTTGATATTGTTTTGAAGTATAATATTTGTATTTTTGGTTTTGCATATTATGTGTTCGACAAAATGCTTAAATATGAGAATATTTGAAGAATTTCAATTGTTAATTGTAAGAGTGATTTTGGATTATTGTTTTCCGGAAAAAAAGTGTTGCTTTATTAGTTGGTGATTGCGAATGTACCATAAGAATTGTTTTAGGTATAATTTCTTTTGCTTTTATGACTTTGTTTTTGTTTTTGTTTTTTTTTTTTTTGGGAAAAAGTGTATATTGTGACAACGTGAAAATGAGTTTGAAACTTGAATTATGGATTGTGAAGGCTGAGAGTTGTATTTGATATTGTTTTGGAGTATAATATGTGTATTTTTAGTTTTGCATATTACATGTTCAAGCTTTGGTCAAGTTTTCAATTGTAATGTCCTTATCTCTTTATTTGTTTCTTTAAGGTATTCGTTTTAGAGATCTTTTTATTCCAGAGTGCCCAAAAGTACTATCAGTTGCTAAGCATGATGGACGAGTACCTTAGCATGAGTGTCTTCTTTGGCTCCTTCTAATATAGGAAAGGTAAGTCCTCTCTACCCTATGTTTGAATTACAATATATTTGAATAGCATAATAGGAAAAAAGAAATGGAAGAAGTCATTTTGTTGAGTGGCTAACCACAAGTGATATGTTCATTCTAGCTGAATCTTGTGAAAGATGTTTCTAATGGTGAACTTCAATGCTTAATGCCTAATTTCAACCTTGGATGAAATATGAGCTCATAATTCTCTTAGTTACCAATTTATTTAGTATTCTTCTTCTTCTTTTTCCCCTTTACAGAGTTGTTTTCCTTTTAATAATTAGAAAGTAAATAGAAAAACTTTTGTTCCTCTTCTGTTTTAAGAACCAACAAAAGATCAAATAGATGCATTATCCACGGACTTGTATGCTCGTGCAGTAGTTCTAGGTTACAGCTTTCTTGTGTCTATTATTATTATTATTATTATTATTTTAAAAACTTTTTGTGCATGATTTTAGAGTAACTTATACCTATTGTTATTTAACTACTTATTGCAATGATGGTATTAGAGTAGAACACAATAGTGTGCATCTAAGAATGGGAAAGTCATGTTTGGGTTTTGAGCTTGTAGATGGATGGCTTATTCTATAATTTGAACTTTGTATCTTGATTTTTCTCAATGTAAGTAATGGTTGTTTTCTTCATTTGCGTTTTTTGTTTTTTTCTTTTGCTGAAAAGTTTCTTCATTTATAATATCTTTATAGATGTTACTTCTTTCTTATGAAATAGTGTTGGCCCTACAAATTTAGCATGTGGTTAATCGTTAAAAGGTGCCAAAATTTTTTTTTTACACGAGGCACATATCACGACAGTTTTCCAAAAAAACCGTCGTGGAAAGTCCACATACCACGACGGTTATTGAAGAAAACTGTTGTGGAATGTTTACTTTAGACGATGGTTTTTCTGGAAAACAGTCATGGAAAGTTGAATTCCACGACGGTTTTTTGAAAAACCATCATAGTAGGTTTCGCACCTATTTCGACATAAGAGGTAATATATCGGCCTTCCACGACGATTAAAAAACCTTCATTGTATGTCATGACATACCACGACTATGGATTCCCCGACGGTTCTTTAACCGTCATCGAAACTTTTGACGATGGTTAAAAACCATCAAGGAATCGAGTATTTCTACTAGTGTATGCAAACAGATTTCTATTGCTTCCAACTAAACATAGGCACTCCAAAACACTATATAAGCATTACAAAATCAATAAAAACAACCAAAGTCATCAGATTCCACAAGCTAACAATTTCTCTAGAAATCAGCTCAACTTGCTTGGTTTGGCTCCAATTCTGTCCATTCCAAATTTCCAACAATACAAAGATATATACAATCATGTAAACATATCAAAATCATCAATAACATAGAAAAAGAATTATCTTGATCAGAATGGAAACTAGGGTTCTCTAAAAAGCTCAAAATCAGCGGTTTTCAAGCTTAAATTGGTGAAAACATGGAATGTTTTGCTAATTCTTATTTCTATGGCTTGGTTTTTTGTTTTTGTGAGTTTGGGGGGTTAGAATATGGAGAGAAATGAGAGAGGAGAGGTGCTGGACGTTTTGGAGCTGCTGCAAACAAAAATGAAGCAAAATGGAACTTTCTAGCTTATTTGACTTATTCAAAAGGAGGTGAGAGAGAAAGAATCTGATTGGTTGGCTTTATTTTTGCATCAGGCACTTGGAATGGGTTGAGGAAAGGTGTTGGAAGCCGATAGAAACTCATAAAAATCCAATACACACAAATGCAACTCATTCCGATGCAACCTGGTCAACTATCAATCATATTGCACCATTTTGCATACCTTTGGTTTTCAATGAAATAAAAACTATTTCAAGCAAATAAATAAGTAAACAATCAATTTATAATGTAAATAGCATGTTAAAACACTGACAATCAGTTCCGTAACCGTTTAGCATACCAATCTTCCGGTACCAAGAAAATGAGCTTTTCACTGTAAATGAACACTTAAAGAACATATTAGGTCATGCAATAAAAGTTCAATATCATTTTGCATGTATTGAAGCATATTAGAGCACAACTAGGTCTTAAAATAACAACTATTCAGATTCGTGCAATTATGCTATTTGCATGTCGTAATTCTGTAATGCTTACTGCCTAAATGCAATGCAATGCAATGCAAAATGCTTATTATTGGCTACGTATGAGATAATTGGGCATTACACGATGGATGGCGCTAGTGATGATGCCCGATTTAGTTCCTTGATTTTAGAAGATTTGATAGACTTTGTACAAAGATAGATACATTTTTTTTTTTTTTTTTTTTGGGTATGTAAGCACTACATGTGCACCCCTCATATATTAATTAATCCATTACTACTTCTTTATGTCGATTAAGGATCGAATCTAGGACTTACAGCTCCTAAAATTCAAATCCCTCTCTTTTCACCAATTGAGCTAATCCCAGTAACTTAAGATAGATACATTGTATCTAAACAAATACATATTGTCTATTAATTTTTGTATTTATATGAAACGTATTGATAGTACTCCAATATTTTATTCTTCTTTACGTGCTTTCCAGGAAGCTCAATCAAATAAATATCAAAATCCTCTGTATAATTAATTTTGGATTTTGGCTTCCATGGAGGGATAAGGGATCTTACTCAACGTGTGGTTTAGATTCAAGTCATTGCATGGTCTAGCTCCGTTTCCCAGACTTGACGGCAATGTCAAATATCAATTGTTGACGAGGTGCCAGTAAATAAATATTATATATATTCATTGTTTGGTATCATATCAATGGTTCCTTGGAAGAGAAAAATAAGATGTGACAGGAGTGTGAATTTTTCATTCTTTTTTTTAATGTTTATATATATATATATATATATTATTTTTTAAATATGGCGCTGTCAGTGTGTTTGTGAAGATACAATGTTAACGAAAAGATTGACAAGTATATATGGACCTACGTACTCGTTGGACTTGTCTTTGCATTTTGTCTGAAACAGGCACAACGAGGTAGTTTCAATTCATTCTTTTTTGATAGCTAGACCCTTGATAAAATTATAAATACACATTCTTCAACATGATAAAATTTATATTGCATGATAATTTAGATGTATATAATATAGCTCCTACTTTAACAATTTGACAAATTATAATTCTTTTTTGATATAACACAAGTTACATAATATACTAAGTTTTTTTATAGTTATTCCACAATAATAGGACGTATATTCTATGTAAATTAAATGATTTTATAAGGCCGTAACAACAACTCGGATAATTAATTAATTAAAATTTTTTTTTGGTTCTTACACCTTTTAAAAGTTATTATTATATAGATTAAATATCTTCTTACAATTGAATCTTTACAGTTTAGAATAGTCTTGATAAGGGACTGTTAAAAAAATAAAAAAAATAAAAAAAATAAAAAAAAACCTTCAAATATATGTTACATTCTCTACAATTATATTTGTATATATATATATGGGATGTGGTTTCAGTGGTTTTAGTGGTTACTGTGATATTTATTTATCGATAATTATTGTTATTTTAGTCATACAATTTATATATAATGATTGTAATGAATTAGGTAATTGACTAAAAATTTTAATAACAATTAATGAGTAAATAGAATTTAGAAAACACATTACATTATTTTAAATGGGCAACTTATTATTGACTTGCATTTAACTATTTTTTTCTATATGAAATATGAATAAAAAATTCATTCCTGCTTTGTTCATTTCTTTTTTGGTTTTTTCTTTTGTTTTTTTTTTTTTGGTATATATATATATTTATTTATTTATATTTGGCAGTACAAAATGTATTGTTGTTTATGAGTACAAGTCGTTGACTCGCGTGTCATTAGTTAAGTATTACAAACGACATGTCTTTTAAAGTCAGTACCGTCGTTAGTACTTAAGGATTTGCTCTGTTCATGTCGTTCGTGGTTCGAATTTACTACATTTAATAGTTTGCTCAATTGTAAATATTTAATATATATTTAAGGGGTATAGCACTTATGCCCCCCAAAGTTGTTACTTTTTGGCAACTTACCCCCCACCCTAAATTTTTAATTTTGACAATTTATCCCTTGAAATTGTTAAATTGTAGCAATATACCCTCTATTAATTAATTTTCTGTTAAATTGATTCTGAAAAGCCTATGTATGCCTCATGTGAAGACTGAAAAAACCCATTTTCAATTAAAAATTTTCAAATATAATAGAAACTCTAATGCAAATCTTCTAATTTCAAATCTTTAATTTAGTGTAAAAATTAACTGAAAGGGGTACATTTAAATAATTTAGCAAGTTCATAGGGTAAATTACTAAAATTAAAAATTTGGGGGGTAAATTGCCAAAAGATAATAAGTTTAGGGGGCATCGGTGCTAAATATCCTATATTTGAGGCTAACAAGTTACTTAACCTATTATAGCAAGTCATATAAAATATCAATTATCAAATATAATTAAGGCTTGTACTTATCTTTATAATTTTATCTGTAATTTTTTGTAACAAAAAATAAATAAATAACTATCAAAAACACTTCCATATATACGGACGCCCGTAGTCTCTGAATACATTTAATGAGTAACATTATCTAGCTAGGTAATAAATCAAAGTTCAAATTAGTTAATTTTCTCACCCTATAGTAACTATTATGCTAACCTTTCCTATGTGTCACCTCTCCAACATTCTAGTGTATGAGGGACTTTTCCACATTACGGTAATAAAACTAAAGATTTTTTCCGTTGTCAACAAAGTACTTGACGGTTCCTTCAAAAAATATAAAATAAAATAAAATAAGTTTTTCATTATGTCATTTTTTCTAATTTAGCATTCAATGGATTTCGGAACTTCTGGAGTCAATAATTTGTCATGATCTCGTGTACTGGTTGAGCAAGCCAGTCTTAGTCAGAACACTTTCAAGGAAATTAAAAGACGCCGTATTCAAATTGGCAAAGACGTGGCTTCATTTGGTATAATTATTTGAATGATAATATTTTGAATGAAAATATTTAAATAAAAATATTAATTAAATAGAAATATTTAAATTATCATCCGAATTAATGTTTGAATATAACAAAAATAGAAAACAAAAAACAAAAGAAAACGAAACATAACCCTTTACAGAATTTAATAGAATATGATCATTATTAACTAATCAAAAGATATATTCTTAATGTCTATCAGAACTATATGTTTCTCCAGCATTAAATGAAACATTATCTCACATGATGGAGCACAAGCTTGGGTTTGGATCGTTATAATAACTATAATAAGGCGGTTCATAAATTTGGACAGGAAACTGTGGATTAACGACGTAGCCTGAGATCAACTGTTCCTCTTTCTTCTTCTCTTTAGATTCCATTTCTTCCACGCTTTCAATGCTGGCAAAACCTAATTTTTTCTCCAGCGATGTGGCCAATTTGACGACGTCGACTCCTTCTCCGATCACCACCACCTTATCTCCGTCTATCGCCACTGAGCTCACACCTGTTAGTTTAATAAATTAATTATAGATCATTAAACAAATGATCTATATTCATAACCTCAACTCCTCAAAAGATTTATCTCAAATTTTAAAAATTAATTGTATTACTATAGTACTTGTGCCTTAATCTGGTTCTATTTTCATCACATATCCTTATTCAAAAGTTAGGAAAATAAACAGGTTTCAAAAACACTTATTTAAATAATGGCTAGAATTTTTTTATTTAAGAAAATGACTGTTAATCCATAATTGATCATAATCAATAAGTGAAAAATAGATAGTAACATCTGTCAATCAGACAATAAAATAAATGTTATATGTTGAAACTAATAAAATAATTAGAGACAAAGATTTCTGTGAAAAGACCTAGTGCAACCGCTGCTTTCTCCATGGCCTTTTTCTTGCACTTGTTACACTTCATTTGCACCTTCACAACAATCTTCTGCTACACATCATGTGACACAAAAATCTCATCTTTTATTATTTTTATCTTCGATTCATATATACACGTATGTAGGCGCTTTAAAATAATTTTCGCTTCTATAGTATTTACGATCGAGTTTATGTTTCATAAAAGAAAAAAACGAAAGACAAGAAAATACCTTCATTTTGAAACACAAGCGATGGGAAGTATTGAAGCTTTTGAGAGAAATACTTTGTCCTTGACAAGAAAGTTGTGTTAATTGTGCAGGAAAAAATATGTACTACCTCTATCTATTTATATTTGACTAGCAAGCTTTAGTGTACTTGTTTTTTGTTTTTCTTGTTTTTTTCTTTGGTAGAAAAAAAATGCTCCTGCAGTGGCCCCCTCATCGTCCTATTTTCAGCCCCACATGTGGGATCTACTTCCCTAAGAATAGTAAGAAAGAGATAGGCCTCTAACCTAGCCTGTTACAGTCATTAATCCAGATATTACCTAGAACATCATCAATCTAATGCATTCATAATCAAAATTAGAGTGGCAAAGAAGAGGTCAAAGAAGGTATCAGCCTCTTTTACCAAACCATCCACCACTGTGGGTGTGGTTTAGCGCACTTCTTACCTCTTCATCCAAACTACTAAATGACATGTGATTAATTTAATTTCCCCTGCGATTTATCAAAAGAAAATGACTAGCAATTATGTCGTTTCGTGCTAGTGACTTTGAATTGACAAAGTCAATTATAGAAACAAGTGATTTTTCCACATGACAAGAAAAGTCATCTGCTACAAGTCAATTTATACGCCGTGATACATGGAGAAAGTTCCTAATTGATACAAATTTAGAGACCATTATATTAATATGATACAAAAAATTAATATTAGACCAATATAATATAAAATTAAACTAAAGTTAAATATACTAAAGTTAGATACCATTGCACCAACAAGATATAAAAAATTAATACTAGACCAATATGATACAAACTTAAACTAAAATTAATTAAAATTTGCATCATGTTGGTCAAGAATAGGAAATTTATGTCATGTTAGTCAATAGATGAAAAAAAATAGTTATTTAGTTAATTTTCTCCTAATTAAATATATTTTAAATTGAACATTTTATATAACCAAAAAAATAGACAAATATAAATATATAATTTTTTTTAACTTTAGGATGAAAGGATTCGAATTTTAAACTATGTAATGAAGTCATATATGAAATTACCACTAAATTGTGTATGTAATCATAGATGAATATATTTTAGGAGAAACTAAAATCTTTAATTGGTTTGTAGATAGTGACATAAATGGTAAGGACCAAGGACTAAATAAAAGAACTAAATACTTTAATGACTCATGTAGAACCAAACTAACCAATCAATTAGCAGTAAATATACATCAAGTGACTTCATTTAGTAATTAATTTAATACTGTCAAAACCTCGAAGTCAGAAATCGAAGGATGACTAGCAAAATATAGGAACACATGTTATGGAAAAGTAAAATTCTTTGATTGGTAATTTGTAGTGACATAGGAAGTATAACATGGACTAATTAAAAGAACTAAATACTTTGAAATATATTCCTCAAAACCAAACAAACGAGTCAATTACCCAGTAAGACGAATTGGACAGATGGTAGGAGGGATAAAGAGGAGGAAGGATGGAAAGAGTTGGAGAGATGGAGAACATGAAAGATGGAGAGGATTATATAAATCATTTATATTGATTGGTAAGAATGAGGGGGAGTTGAAAATATTGATAATAATTATTTGTCTATTATTAAATTGTCCATTTTTTCAAATTTATTAATAGTTTTTTTTGGGTCAAAATGGTCTTTTTAGATAAAGTGAAAATAAGAGCTTGCATCTTTCCATTAATGGAAGGATGCAATGTGGTGGGTTCAAAAGGAGAGAGTCTCTCTCCACCTGTCCTCTCCCTCCTCTCTTCCTTATTAATCAAATAATGGATTGGTGCTCTCCCTTCATCCCTCTCCCACCACCCCCTCTCCCTCCCTCCATCTCTCCCTCCAACCAAACATACCCTAAACGTTGACTGGATACATCAGTCATTGAACATGTGATTTTTCTTTTAGTTGGATAGTATGGGATATATATATTTTTTCCCTATTATATCTTATAAAAATTTTTATTTCCTTTAATATATCTCATTTCAATATCATCAACCCAAAAAAGTTTCAACAAAAATGGCAGATAGTTATACTAAAGGCATCACAGTAAATCTAGGGTGATTGGTAGGAATGCCCTAAAAAACACATATTTAGATTAATGGTTGTTACAGGAGCTTCAAATTTTTACCCTCAAATTGAACAAAGTCAAAGGTCATCGAAATTGTCCCAGCCAATCAAAAATGTTATCTTATAGATTATCAATGGTAATCTGCCAGATATCACAAGAATCAACATAAACCATTGATGGTTTATAATTCTGGTCATTAACGTCGGTCATCGGATAGCATTCTGATATATTAGTTTTGATAATCTACGAAAATCTCAAGAGTGAAAGGATTATGGAAGATAATGGAACAATGGGTTGTTGGTAACATGCTAAACATAAAGAAACATTTAAAAAAAACAAAACAAAACAAAAAAAAAACAAAACAAAACAAAACAAAAGAAAAACCATAAAGAAAATAGTGCGTGAGGGAGTCATTGTATTTAATTCATCTTGGAATGAAAAGATTTTAAAAGAACAATTATATTTTTAGTTATTTATTCAAACTTTGAATTGTTCTAATTTAACTCACTTCAGAAACATTCTTGTATTCTTTCATGAAATTTAAAAGCTTCTAACTTTACCATCTAATTTTGAATTGATCTACTTAATCTCATGTATTAGAATCTTTGTCAAAGACAAACGTGAAAAAAATAGGTTAAGTACGGTTATGTGATCTTTTTTTATTTGTTTTTAATAAAAATTGGAACAAAAATGGTAAAGGACACTGATTCCCCTCTGTCTCTCTCTGTTTTTTTTTTTTTTTTTCAAATTTTTAACCAAAATTCTAATTGAAGGAGTTAAGTGAAACTAATTTGTTAGACAAAATGAGAGTTTTAAAAATTTAATAGATAAAATGAAAATGACCCAGAAGTTCGGAAGATATATATATATAGTGAGTCTGATCTTGCACAACAAATTAAAAATAAGTAGCTAAAATATTTAGTAATGGTTTATGTGCCGTTTGGTTCAACTATTTATAAACATTTGGAATGATCAACACGAGTAGACATTTAAATTTGCGTTTGTTTTTCAACATTTGAAATGTGTTTATTTGAAATGATAACATTTGAAATATTCCATTAGAATTGACCACTGAAAATGTGTTTGGCTCTGAACATTTGAAATGTACAATAAAAATGATAAAACAATATTTAGCTCAAAATCCTAAAAGCACCTCCTCCTTAAAACTCCCAAATATTCATTAGTTCCATTTGGATACATTTCGAATAATAATTTGAGAAGACATATTTTTATACTCCATGGAGCAATATTCTCATTTTAATTCCCTTTTTTTCTCAACATTAAATATATATATATATATATATATTATTTTAGTTATTAGGTTTTTTACGAGGGAATTGGAAAAGTAACCTTTTCACTTTCTTTTATTTATAAAATGACTTTCCAAAAATTTTAATTAGCAAAATGATTTTCTTTTTTTAAAAAAATATAAAAAATAAATATATTTAGATTTAATAACTCATAATAAGGAAAAAAAAAATATGGGGACTGAAGCAAAGGAGGCATTCCTATGAGAGAAACCCAAGAACCAAACCAAATTCTTCATCAGTCACTCTATTTTTCGGCAACAATGGCACACCCGAAGATTGACGTAAACAATAATTGAACTCTCAATGTTCTACAATCAAGGGCTTTGAAGAAGAAAAATAAAAAGAGAGAAGAAATCAGATTTTGGAAAAACATTTATAAATTTAGTAATGGCTTAATGTAGTTTGTAAGGTAGTTTTAAAGGATTATATGTAAATGTATATGTTTATTTAGCCTAAAAATCAATTTCTTTTTAAAAAAAAAAAATTAGGGATTGCATTGTTGCAAACGAAAGTTGAAGATGACTTAGACGGAATGACCGTCATTTGTTCTAAACAACCATGTAGAAAAATGATGCTTGTTCTTGGTCGTTCCGACGGTTCTTGCTTCTTTTTTTTTTTTTTTTTGATTTTTTTGCCAAATATCTTTTTCCCTTGTTACCCATCTCGTAGCCCTTGCTTTTAAGATATTTTCTCCATGAAATTCTATTTTAATCCGTTGTAGAAGTTAAGAGGGATGTCAGTGTAATTTAGTTATTGTCGGATGAATTTACACTGTCAACTTGAGTTGATTCGATAAGCGATTCGTTCGAAGTTTTAATCCGGTCAATAAATCTTATTTTTGCAATTTGAATTTATTTTACGGACTTGGCATGCTTGTTCGGAACTTTGGAATCACATTTTATAAAATCACATGTCATGTAGAAACTTATAAATTTCTCAAATCAATCACATAACGTGAGATTTATTCAAACACTCAAATAACATTTGCAGCAAAAGATTTCATTGCGTATGTTACTATTTTCATGAACAATCACAAAACAACAGGAAATGCATCCTAAATACAGAAAATTCAGATTTTCCTATTAACTAAGAATTTCATGCTGTAAATTTTCTGCTCATTACAATTTAGCCTGTGGAAATAATATAATACCATGTCAGACCTTTCGCTACACTATAAATGTACATGGTTGCATAGTCTAAAAAAATGATGGTTTGGTTTCTTCAATGGCTGAGACTCCTTCTATTCCTCATTCCTTCTCCATTCTACTCTTCTTCATTTCCACCCTCTCCCTTTACTCATCTTTCTCCTCCACTGTGCCATCCCCATGAAAGCTCTGATCTTCTCCACTTCAAGAATTCTTTTCACATATTAAATGATACTTTTTTATCTTCGGTACTGTTCTTTTTATGGAATTGCTAATCCAAATGGTACAATGTCTTGGAATATGAGCAGGGATTGTTGCGCCTGGAGTGGAGTCACTTGTGATGAGGTTTCTGGTCATGTCATCAGGCTTGATCTTTTCTGCAGTGGGCTTGATGGCATTATCCAGTCCAACTACAGTCTTTTCTTCTTCACTTATCTCCAAACTCTAGTTCTCTCCCGAAATTGTTTTATGGTTCAAAAATCTCACCCCAATTTGGTAGATTTGCAAGTATGATTCAGCTTGACCTTTCTTACTCTGGTTTCACCGGCCAACTCTCTCTAGAATTCTCTTTCCTGTCTAGTTTGATTACACTTGATCTTAGTTCGAACTTTGATTTGCCTCTCGAGACTTCTACTTTGAAATGAATTGTTGCAAACTTAACTAGTCTCAGAGAGTTGGACTTGAGTGAAGTAAAAAGGTCTTATGTTTCAACTAATTCCTTTATGAATTTTTCAGAACCTTTGCTCTCTCTTGACCTTAGTGGTAGTGGATTGAAAGGGCTGAAATTTCCAGAAAACATTTTTCATCTTCTCAAACTTAACATAGATCTGAATGGTTCATTTCCTCGATATAATTAGAGCAGCCCATTGAGAGATCTAAATCTTTCTGGAATTGGATTTTTGATGGATTTACCATATCTTACCAAAACTTTGAAGTCTTTTGAATACTTTGTTTCTCAGCTCCTTCAATTTTAGAGGATCGTATCCTGCATTGCTTGGCAACTTAACACAAATCACATCCTTAGACCTCTCTTTGAATAATTTTGGTGGTCAAATCCCATGGTCCTTTCTAAATTTAGAGAAATTGACTCATCTATCTTTCTGTAATAATTCCATAGGTCAGCTCCCTAACATTTGCAACAACTCCACAAAAAATACTTTTTTGTGTGATTTTTCAAAATGTCAATTATTTGGCTCTGTTCCATTGAATTTAAAGTCCTTATACTTAGCTGATAATTTACTTAATGGGACGATTCCTTCTTGATTATATTCGCTACCACATTTGCAGGATCTAATACTAAGTAGAAACCAATTCACTGGTCACATTGACGAATTCCAATGTACTTCTTTGATTACTCCTAAAGGGCTTTATTTCACGATCCATTTTTCAGCAAGTTAATATTTCTTCCTTAGATCTTTCATCAAATAACTTCAAAGTTAAAACATCTCAAATTAATATATTTATCTTCTTTTAATAGCATATCAAAGGATTCCATCTGTAACGACCCGCCTAGCACAGGCCGTTACCATACATGCATATATATCGGCCCTTTGTAATAACTTAATTACATGAAAAATAGTAGAAATATTTTTTTTTTATACTGTGCTAACTCGCACATACTGTAACTAAAAGAATGATATACAAATATCAAATCATATACTTAGAAAGAACAAAACGCGTAGCGCCATCTTTTCCCACATTTCACAGTTCGCCCTGCCATGCTCCTCCATCTTGTATCAGCAACTGCTTGCAGGTTACTTACCTACAGCATAGACGTAAGACAGTGAGCTTTCGCTCAGCAAGTACAACTAACTATACCGCGACAATACAAACATAGCCTAACCTTACACATTCCAACTTAACTTACCATAGCATATCGTACATATCATAACTTCATTCATCATACACATCATAATGCATGACCCATTTATGCTCGTATTATGCTAAATTCGTTCTTAACTTACATTCATACTTATCTTACTTATGGGCCCCTTACTTGAGTGTATGTACCGGGCGCGCGACTATAGAGTAGTTGGGGCGGCCAGACCATTTCCAACTCAAACCATAGTCCAACCCGACCTAATGCGGGTCGGTACAACACAGGTGACTTGCTCGCCATCTTACTTTCTTTTCATCTTGTCATGTCATACTTGATCTTATTATTCTTATAAGATTTCGTGAACATGCCTCGTGTTCTCATACATACATGCTTCATGTCTTAATAATCATAACATAACATTCATTATGAACTTACCTTGACTTATCATACTTCATAACCTAGCATACAACATAGAATTAACATGGCATATAGCATGGCATAACAATAACATAGCATAATAACAACAACATAACATAGCAACAACAACATAACATACAATAAGGCATACACCCCTAACATACATCTAACAATAACATACTTGGGCAAGTACCACAACAAAGCCTATGCTGTAGGCGGTGGTTGTACTTACCTCTCTCGCTATGTCCCACGTAATGCTGCTCCTCTTCCGAGTACAGCTGCACGTTACTTCCTGTTTGATGAAGGACACAGTCTAGTTAAACTCATGAAATGTTGGTGATCTAACCAACATGCTTACATGATCCTGGTTGTATGTCCCTTTGTGCATAAAATCTTACTTGGTTACACTTAGTAACCCTATGGTTATGAATTTGCTTCTTTAAAAGGTTACACTGGGTAACCTTATATGCTAAGCCACAACATACTATTAGGGTTAAATCATCTTCCAACCTTAGGCTTCTTCTTTAATCCACAACTAACGGGTTATGTCCATTAACCCTTTATCTTAATTCAATGGGTATCCTTTAAGGTTACATTAGATAACCCTTAAGGTTAACTAAGTCAATATTGTTAGTCAACCAAAGTCAACTATGATCAACTACGGTCAACTATGGTCAACCCCCCCTATGGGTCAACCTTTGGGCCTTGGGCTCGACCCAGTAACTCGGGTATCCTTCCCGGTTACCATGCGTAATCGCTTTACTTACTAAACTTTAGCTTGAAATCTTATTTTTCCTTAACTTGGAAAATTTGGGGAAATTAATCCCAAAACTCTTTACTTGACTTGTAAAAAAATCCATATTCTTAAAACGGGGTTTTGTAAAGTCATTTGAGGTTGAAAACTGTCATTGGAACAGTCTCCATCGTCAAAACAGTGAAAATTAGAAAAATATAGTTTTTCTGAAACAGTTTTTAGAAAATCCTGTGCAGAAATTTCATGTTTCCTGCACCGACTTCAGAAAACCATGTCAGTTTAAAAATCCATTCAGAATTTGAAAGAGTTGTCCTCACGAAAGTTGTAGCTCTCGAAAAATCCTAAAACTTTCATGTTTTTCGAAAAATCCAGTTCCACTTGTATCCTTGTCAGTTTTCATTTGAAACTGGCTGGTCGTGTAAACTAGGTCTGGGCAGACTAGTCTCGGATTTTTATAGAAACGGAAGCCATTGGAGCCTCATTTTCAGAAACCGTACATGTTGCCCCCTAGGAAAAACTCTTCCGAACAACTTTCATGTTTTGCGTTTCACCCAAATCGGCCTCTAAAGGCCTTAAATTTACACTTTCCCGAAACTGGCCAGTTTTGAATCCAAACTGGCAGTTTCGGTTGTTAAGTCTAGTTTACGTCCTATTCCGCGAAGTCTAACTCGACCGAACACGCGGGAGCCTAAATAGCATACAAGCAGCGTATTCTAATGTCCCACATGAACCATCATGTATCTCTAACGTCTCCATGCAAACCAAAACAGATCTGCCCTAACCTAGGGTTTGCATGATCTAGGTTTGCATCACATTCCATTCATCCATCTCATGCCATTCTTGGCTAGCACTAGCAACCTAGCATAATTGCCACAACCGGCTTGCACAAACAGGGCACATACCAACCATCTAATCATGCAAAAATCCTAGCATGCAAGCATGCATAAACATATAGCAAGCAAAGCATAAATAAAGCCATAGCCAAACCACCCTTAAAATTCTAATCAAGCACCATACCTAGTTCTAGGGCAATTGAAATAAGAGCTTGAGCTTATGCTCTTACAAACTTTGGACTTGAAATACAAATAAATTTCCAAATGAAATCAAATGGAAAAAGGTTAGGGTTTATGGGAGATTTTACCTTGGCTAACCCTAAAAATGGGTTAGGGTTGGTGGATCCAAATTTCTCCCTCCCTAGGCTCTTAGTTTCCCACGGTTTTGCCCTCCAATTGGGCACCAAAATTTTTCACCTCACTTGGTGATTGTTTAAGCCAAAACCGAGCACTCTCCCTCCTATTTCTCTCCAATTTTTCCTTCCCCTTTTCTGGCTCACCCATGGCCGAACTCACCTTCACCTAGGGGCACCAAATTTTTTTTTTTTCTTCTCTCTTTCTCTCTTCCAAGGCTGCGGATTTTTCTGATGAAAAATGGCAAGAGTTTGGCTGTCTTTCTCAATTTTTCAGCCCCAAAAATCTGCCCATCTAATGGGTATTTATAGGCAAATGAAACTTTGTCAAAATCCCAAAACAACCCCTTGAAAATTAAAATTTACACTTTTGGCATGCAAGGTGGCCGGCTGTCTACTTGGAGAGCAAGGCAAGATGACCTCATCTTGGTGACATCATCTAGGTGACATCCCATGCTTACATCACCAAATTTCCAAAATTTGCACTTTGGCCCCAAAAGTTAAAATTCTTGCATTTATGCCCTCTAGGTGGCCGGTCCCTTACTTGGAGATCAAGCCAAGCTTATCTCACCTTGATGACATCATCTTGATGACATCACTTTGCTTACATCATCAATTTTCCAAAATTTGTACTTTAACCCCTAAAGATAAAATTTTGGCATTTTTGCCCCTGAGGTGGCCGGCCATGTCATCTCTTCTAGAGCATTCCTTGCTTTCTTTCCAAGCTTATTTAATCCAATTATCATGTCATAAATTGAGGATAGGATGATGTCATCCACATTAAGCCCTGTTTGGCTTTTCCTCAATATTCAGTCCATTTTTCCGCTACACAGATATTTCTAATACTGTGTTTGCTTAAATACAGTATTTTATACTGTACTACAGTCCAAAATTCATCTGTGTAAAAACGGACAGTATAACTTTTTTTCTAATTTTTCAAGTCATTTTTGCCCTTGATCTATACTAGGTGTGCTTGATTTTCTAAGGTGGTTTTAAAGCCTATTTGAGCTATCTTGCCAATTATATCGAGTTTTACAGTATTTTTTTCATACTGCATCACGTAATATTACAAAGTCAACCCGTTGACCGCTCTCGGTCAAACTTTGACTTTCTTGGTCAAATTTGACCTTTTCGGTCAAACTTTGACTTTTCCGAAATTACGTACTTTTTCATCCTTTTCGACTTAAAAGGGCGTTTGCTAACCTTAGCAACTTATTTTGAGTCTTATTAAGCCATAAGATCTCATAAAAAGTGTGAAAAACTCTTAACTGAGCTTTTCCGTAAATACCTCCATGGCATGCATATAATTCCTTTTGCAAAGGAAACAGTGACATAGAAATTCTAGGTATTACAATCTACCCCCCTTAAAAATTTTCGTCCTCGAAAATTAGGATAACCTGGGGTAGTTCATTCTCATCTCATCTTCTAAGTTCCAGGTTGTCTCTTCAACTTTGTGGTTTTCACCATAAAAACTTAATTAGGGAAATGGTTTTATTATAAAACCTTAACCATAGGAATAATTCTATTCCTTAAGACCCTTTTCTTCTTGATTCAAGATTTGAACTAGTTTCTCTTCATAAGTCAAATCCATTTGAACCTTGACTAGTTCTTGTCTAAATACATGAGAAGAATCTGGTATACACTTCTTTTAGCATCTTCATGTGAACAACGTTATACATTGATGCTAATTCTAGTGGTAGAGCAACTCATAAGCTATCTTTGTAATCCTTTCAAGGATTTCAACCAGTCCTATATGTATTAGGACTAAATTTCCTTCTTCACTAAACCTCATGGTTCCTTTCCTTAGGAACAATCTTAATAAACACAGCGTTTCCAACTTGGAATTTCTAGAAGCTGTCTATATTCTCGTCATAACTTTTCTGTCTGTTAAAAGTTATGTCGAGTCCCTATTTAATCCTTTTGGATATTTTCCATGGTCTTCTTGACGAAATCTGTTGTTTGAAGTTGTTTCTATCCAACTTCCTGCCATTGAATAGGAGATCAACATTCCCTTCCATGGAATGCTTCAAATGGGACCATACCAATTGAAGGCTGATAGCTTGTTATCATACAAAAATTCAACCCATGGCAGCTTTTATTCCTAATTCCTTTAAAATCCAAGACACATAATCTTAGCACATCTACTAGTGTCTGGAAGGTTTGTGCTAACTGTCCATCCATTTGGGGTGGATTGCCGTCCTAACCCTTAATTTCAATCTCATGGCATCATAATCACTTGTCTAAAATTGAGAAGTGAAACATCTTCCACGATCCAAATTGATCGATTTTGACACTCCATGTAGTCTCGCAATCCGAGATATGTAGGTTTACTGTCAATTTTCTACTGAAAAAGTGACCTTAAGCGAAATGAAGTGGGCTGATTTGGTTATTCCATCCATAATAACCCAAATCGGACCATTCCCACTTACAATCCTAGGCAGCCCTACCATGAAATTCATGGTAGTTTGCTCCCATTTCCATTCTGGAAGCTCCGCAATTGTCCGTGAAGTCAGACTTTTCCTCGTCGTATGAGCTGAACATTTTACAATGTCGTTAGAAATCGTACGTAGCATCGTAAAAACCTAAGAAATCCATTTCTAAGATCGCATCGAAATTCTAAAGCTTGATTGTGATGAGATCTACACGTAGTTCTTTGCCGTACATACTTATAGAAATATTTCGAATCCAAATATTGGATTACAAAATCTCTCCAAAAGGCAAAGAAATTCCTA
This sequence comes from Ficus hirta, assembly GCA_038430175.1. Taxonomy (NCBI): domain Eukaryota; kingdom Viridiplantae; phylum Streptophyta; class Magnoliopsida; order Rosales; family Moraceae; genus Ficus; species Ficus hirta. The sequence continues at coordinate 15,137,238 of CM076585.1, read as the reverse complement.
AAAGATTATTTAAAACTATCTACACTACTTCCTAATTTCTGGGCAAACTCTATAAATACAATAAGTGAGTAGCACCAGAATTATACAATACAATAACGTCATATGTGGCGATAAGAATCTATCTTATCACCCCATGCGAAGTCCCAGCTTCGGCATTTCCGTTAGTGTAGGCATAAATTTTGGCTTGGGGTTCAGGAGCCTCCCTATCCTGGTTAATCCAATACTCCAATCTTATCGCCCGACTTACACAGTCGGATACCAAGGTAGGCGGGCTACTGCTAGCACTTACCTGCTTGGCAACATCGGTCCTAAACATCTTCATTCGCCTAAATCGCTCATGCAGTAAATCCTCCCGTACTGGTGGCAAGTTCATTGGCACTCTAGCAGGTGTCATCGGAATCTCAGCATTCCGAAGAACTTCAGGCTGGACCTCTGGTTGAACATTCGGTACCGGAGGTACTACTGGGGTACTTGAGGTGGAACCTCGTCAACTTGGGGTCTTTGGTTCATGCGACCTAGTTGTTCCTGAAGCCTATTCGTCTCTTGTTGTTGTTCAAGCAACTGCCGTTGCAAATCAGCTGTAACAGTCGCCAAATCTGGCTCGGGTGGGTTTACAGGTATCGCTTTATGCTGCCGTACCATCTTCTAAATCCTTATCATAAGAAAAGATATTATCATACTGTTAATATCCCTTCTTTCATTTATGATTTATCATATCATATCATATCCATCGTACTATACATACATAATCAACATTGTGATGGAAGTGTCTACCACTTTACCATCTCATATTCATACTGTCCTATCGCTAATAGAATAATCTAATGGAAGTCGATCCTACATCTTTTGATTTGATCGAGTCTTCGGAAGAAACGTTGGAGTTTGCACTCAGACCTGCATTGTTGAATAAGATCTCGTCCCGGTCGTTCTTAGCACCTGAGTCAACTTTTGCCTTCTGTGGCAGTATCTCTTGCCGTGAAGTTGCTGGCGTCGAGTCCTCCGTAAGCATCAGTCCTGCTTCGTGCAGTAGTTCCCTTGTTTCCGGTGTTGTTAACAACGCTCATCAATCGTCCATCCTATTTCCTATTGTCATTCCAGCCATAACCGTTGGAACGAATTGTCTAATCCTCGGGAGGTAAACCTTCCCGACTTACTTAATACGCCTATACTCTCGGCGGTCCAGGTCCTACGGAATATGAGGTAACCTTACCTCCTGAAATCCCTGGCAGTAATGACCTATGGACTCGTGAGGGTATGCGTGCCCATCTATTACGTAACTAAACTGTCATACATAGAATGCATATCGACGTGTAACATTCTAGCTCCTTTATCTGATACGAAGCCTCATCGTACACTTAACATAGCTAGAAATCTTGGCCCTACATGCCTAGGCATCATTTTCTTGCTTAGCATCCTTTATCGTAATCCAGCGTCCGCTGCTAAGCATCTGCTGACTGATCGAATTCATCGATGAACTTTAATGCAGCATCTATGGAATATCCTTTCCATCTCGTACCGCTTCATATTGTCTCATGTTTCTTCATTTTGCTTCCTATCGTCTCATACCCCTATGGCGATAATAACACTGTCCGTCACGGGTTATTGAATAATATAAATTGCAGCCTGTGAACCGACACCGCTGCGTCCCGATCTTCATCGACCCGATCAAGATCCCTTAATGTCGCATCTATCTCATCATAGCGGTAAAATAACTATTTACGCATACTCACAAAATATAAACTTAACTTACAATGATGGCGGCGATGGCAGGCAGACTGTGAAATTATATCGCAGGAAACCGCTCTGATACCAACTCTGTAACGACCCGCCTAGCACAGGCCGTTACCATACATGCATATATATCGGCCCTTTGTAATAACTTAATTACATGAAAAATAGTAGAAATATATATTTTTTTTATACTGTGCTAACTCGCACATACTGTAACTAAAAGAATGATATACAAATATCAAATCATATACTTAGAAAGAACAAAACGCGTAGCGCCATCTTTTCCCACATTTCACAGTTCGCCCTGCCATGCTCCTCCATCTTGTATCAGCAACTGCTTGCAGGTTACTTACCTACAGCATAGACGTAAGACAGTGAGCTTTCGCTCAGCAAGTACAACTAACTATACCGCGACAATACAAACATAGCCTAACCTTACACATTCCAACTTAACTTACCATAGCATATCGTACATATCATAACTTCATTCATCATACACATCATAATGCATGACCCATTTATGCTCGTATTATGCTCAATTCGTTCTTAACTTACATTCATACTTATCTTACTTATGGGCCCCTTACTTGAGTGTATGTACCGGGCGCGCGACTATAGAGTAGTTGGGGTGGCCAGACCATTTCCAACTCAAACCATAGTCCAACCCGACCTAATGCGGGTCGGTACAACACAGGCGACTTGCTCGCCATCTTACTTTCTTTTCATCTTGTCATGTCATACTTGATCTTATTATTCTTATAAGATTTCGTGAACATGCCTCGTGTTCTCATACATACATGCTTCATGTCTTAATAATCATAACATAACATTCATTATGAACTTACCTTGACTTATCATACTTCATAACCTAGCATACAACATAGAATTAACATGGCATATAGCATGGCATAACAATAACATAGCATAATAACAACAACATAACATAGCAACAACAACATAACATACAATAAGGCATACACCCCTAACATACATCTAACAATAACATACTTGGGCAAGTACCACAACAAAGCCTATGCTGTAGGCGGTGGTTGTACTTACCTCTCTCGCTATGTCCCACGTAATGCTGCTCCTCTTCCGAGTACAGCTGCACGTTACTTCCTGTTTGATGAAGGACACAGTCTAGTTAAACTCATGAAATGTTGGTGATCTAACCAACATGCTTACATGATCCTGGTTGTATGTCCCTTTGTGCATAAAATCTTACTTGGTTACACTTAGTAACCCTATGGTTATGAATTTGCTTCTTTAAAAGGTTACACTGGGTAACCTTATATGCTAAGCCACAACATACTATTAGGGTTAAATCATCTTCCAACCTTAGGCTTCTTCTTTAATCCACAACTAACGGGTTATGTCCATTAACCCTTTATCTTAATTCAATGGGTATCCTTTAGGATTACATTAGATAACCCTTAAGGTTAACTAAGTCAATATTGTTAGTCAACCAAAGTCAACTATGGTCAACTACGGTCAACTATGGTCAACCCCCCTATGGGTCAACCTTTGGGCCTTGGGCTCGACCCAGTAACTCGGGTATCCTTCCCGGTTACCATGCGTAATCGCTTTACTTACTAAACTTTAGCTTGAAATCTTATTTTTCCTTAACTTGGAAAATTTGGGGAAATTAATCCCAAAACTCTTTACTTGACTTGTAAAAAAATCCATATTCTTAAAACGGGGTTTTGTAAAGTCATTTGAGGTTGAAAACTGTCATTGGAACAGTCTCCATCGTCAAAACAGTGAAAATTAGAAAAATATAGTTTTTCTGAAACAGTTTTTAGAAAATCCTGTGCAGAAATTTCATGTTTCCTGCACCGACTTCAGAAAACCATGTCAGTTTAAAAATCCATTCAGAATTTGAAAGAGTTGTCTTCACGAAAGTTGTAGCTCTCGAAAAATCCTAAAACTTTCATGTTTTTCGAAAAATCCATTTCCACTTGTATCCTTGTCAGTTTTCATTTGAAACTGGCTGGTCGTGTAAACTAGGTCAGGGCAGACTAGTCTCGGATTTTTATAGAAACGGAAGCCATTGGAGCCTCATTTTCAGAAACCGTACATGTTGCCCCCTAGGAAAAACTCTTCCGAACAACTTTCATGTTTTGCGTTTCACCCAAATCGGCCTCTAAAGGCCTTAAATTTCCACTTTCCCGAAACTGGCCAGTTTTGAATCCGAACTGGCAGTTTCGGTTGTTAAGTCTAGTTTACGTCCTATTCCGCGAAGTCTAACTCGACCGAACACGCGGGAGCCTAAATAGCATACAAGCAGCGTATTCTAACGTCCCACATGAACCATCATGTATCTCTAACGTCTCCATGCAAACCAAAACAGATCTGCCCTAACCTAGGGTTTTCATGATCTAGGTTTGCATCACATTCCATTCATCCATCTCATGCCATTCTTGGCTAGCACTAGCAACCTAGCATAATTGCCACAACCGGCTTGCACAAACAGGGCACATACCAACCATCTAATCATGCAAAAATCCTAGCATGCAAGCATGCATAAACATATAGCAAGCAAAGCATAAATAAAGCCATAGCCAAACCACCCTTAAAATCCTAATCAAGCACCATACCTAGTTCTAGGGCAATTGAAATAAGAGCTTGAGCTTATGCTCTTACAAACTTTTGACTTGAAATACAAATAAATTTCCAAATGAAATCAAATGGAAAAAGGTTAGGGTTTATGGGAGATTTTACCTTGGCTAACCCTAAAAATGGGTTAGGGTTGGTGGATCCAAATTTCTCCCTCCCTAGGCTCTTACTTTCCCACGGTTTTGCCCTCCAATTGGGCACCAAAATTTTTCACCTCACTTGGTGATTGTTTAAGCCAAAACCGAGCACTCTCCCTCCTATTTCTCTCCAATTTTTCCTTCCCCTTTTCTGGCTCACCCATGGCCGAACTCACCTTCACCTAGGGGCACCAAAATTTTTTTTTTTTTCTTCTCTCTTTCTCTCTTCCAAGGCTGCGGATTTTTCTGATGAAAAATGGCAAGAGTTTGGCTGTCTTTCTCAATTTTTCAGCCCCAAAAATCTGCCCATCTAATGGGTATTTATAGGCAAATGAAACTTTGTCAAAATCCCAAAACAACCCCTTGAAAATTAAAATTTACACTTTTGGCATGCAAGGTGGCCGGCTGTCTACTTGGAGAGCAAGGCAAGATGACCTCATCTTGGTGACATCATCTAGGTGACATCACATGCTTACATCACCAAATTTCCAAAATTTGCACTTTGGCCCCAAAAGTTAAAATTCTTGCATTTATGCCCTCTAGGTGGCCGGTCCCTTACTTGGAGATCAAGCCAAGCTTATCTCACCTTGATGACATCATCTTGATGACATCACTTCGCTTACATCATCAATTTTCCAAAATTTGTACTTTAACCCCTAAAGATAAAATTTTGGCATTTTTGCCCCTGAGGTGGCCGGCCATGTCATCTCTTCTAGAGCATTCCTTGCTTTCTTTCCAAGCTTATTTAATCCAATTATCATGTCATAAATTGAGGATAGGATGATGTCATCCACATTAAGCCCTGTTTGGCTTTTCCTCAATATTCAGTCCATTTTTCCGCTACACAGATATTTCTAATACTGTGTTTGCTTAAATACAGTATTTTATACTGTACTACAGTCCAAAATTCATTTGTGTAAAAACGGACAGTATAACTTTTTTTCTAATTTTTCAAGTCCTTTTTGCCCTTGATCTATACTAGGTGTGCTTGATTTTCTAAGGTGGTTTTAAAGCCTATTTGAGCTATCTTGCCAATTATATCGAGTTTTACAGTATTTTTTTCATACTGCATCACGTAATATTACAAAGTCAACCCGTTGACCGCTCTCGGTCAAACTTTGACTTTATTTGTCAAATTTGACCTTTTCGGTCAAACTTTGACTTTTCTAAAATTACGTACTTTTTCATCCTTTTTGACTTAAAAGGGCGTTTGCTAACCTTAGCAACTTATTTTGAGTCTTATTAAGCCATAAGATCTCATAAAAAGTGTGAAAAACTCTTAACTGAGCTTTTCCGTAAATACCTCCATGGCATGCATATAATTCCTTTTGCAAAGGAAACAGTGACATAGAAATTCTAGGTATTACACCATCAACTCCATTACATCTGCTTAGCCCAATACCCTTTATTCCTTGTCTTTGTCTTCGTGCGGCATGAGTGAGTTCCCGCACTCTTTTAGAGGCTTTCAAAATTTAAGATACTTGGACCTTTCCAACAACCAAATTGAAAGGGATTGTTCCCCTATGGTTTTGGAATGTGGGGAAGAATTCATTGTCTTTTCTAAATATTTCTCAGAGTCTCTCAACACATATGGAGCAAATTCCTTGGAAAGGACTAGAATATATTGACCTGATGTAGTAACCGAAAAATTCACAGTATTAATTTTTGAGTTCAATAGAAATTAAACCGTAAATTTTCTGTATTTATAATATAAATTTTTATAATCATGTGCATCATTCATCAATGAGATGTCATGGACGATAAATTTTGTTACGCAATGTGTTTTTGCACAATTCTATCAATTTTCGCTTCATGCAATATAAAATAAAATTGATATTAGAAACACCTTCACGTGAATTTTCCCATAGATATTGTAACGACCCGACCTACGTAGGGCCGTTACCGTGCTTACATACTAAATCTTATGACGACCCACCTTACGTGGTCGCTATTTCATACTTAACATACTTAAAGATACTCTCAGATTTCGTAAAAATACAGAAATATTTTTTTCAAAACTTATATTTAAATTTCTTTTTAAACTCAAATTAAAACTCAAAACTCATACTTATATATATGTACTCACTCGAGTACCGAGCTTTCAAACCATATTTTAACAAATCATACTAGTTATCATATACTAGTACCATTGACTTATCATAACATAATATAAACACATTTTACATAACATATTTCCAAAACCCGTGGCGGTGTCCAACCCGAATTTCACAGTCTGTAGTGCCATCTTTCCATAGTCTTGCATCAAGCATTGTCGGTAGGTTGTTTACCTACAGCATGAACGTAAGTTATGAGCTTATGCTCAGTAAGTACAACTTTCTCTTCCGCAAAAACATTTCGGTAAAAGAATGTATGAATTGATAATTCATGAACCAATTATGCTTTCTTATGAATCGATTATGCTTCCATTATGAACTTATTCATGAACTTATTATCTTGCTTAACATATGGGCCCTTCGTGTACGTACCAAATGCGTGCAATCCACAGAAAGTTAGGGTTTGCAAGGTCCCTAACAATTTTGGGAATCATATACATAACCATTCACGATCTACAGAAAGTCTGAGAATTTTTTTTTAAACATAAATAATCCTCCACGATCTGCAGGAGGTTGGTACGACACTTTATTGTCCTGGTTTAGTCTTAGTCTTGTCATGTGATTTATTATTAGTGAGCATACTTACATGATGTCACAATAATAAAATATAAATCATATTAACACATGATACTTTGAAAAACATGCATAGTAGTAAAAACATTTAAATCAAGGCATGAGTTTTTGAAAAACATGCAAAGCAACAAAAACATTTTGCCCATGCTGTAGGTGGAGTTGTATTTACAAGTCATCCTACGCACTTGGTCTATCATTCAAACACGGCACGATAACAGATTATACTCCTGTTTCAAACAAGGCGTAAGATAAGAGTCGTTATATCTTACTATAAACCATAACATACTAGATCGGTATCCAATCTAATTACACCTTTGGTAATCATAGATACAAATCCTATCATGGTAAACTGGTATCCTATCCGATTACCATTGATACCTTAACATAGTAAACCGATATTGTATCTGGTTACCAATGGTAATCATGGATACAGGCCCTAACATAACAAATCGGTATCCCATTCGATTATTATTGGCCATACACTTGTTACCATATTCCTTAACAAATCTTAACATACACATCGATTAATTAGCCGGTCTCCAACCCGACTACCATTCGTCATAAAACTGTTACCATTTAATAAATCTTGGGCCTTCTCTCATTTTTTTAAAAAATATTTTGTCTTCATGATTTCAAGTATTATCTTGAAATTACCTTTTAAAACCACTTGTAAAATTTTAAAACCCTTTTAAAACTGTTTTCTTTGTAAAACCGTGATTTCTTTTTAATCGGAATCATAAAACTTTGAAAACTGCTTTTGAAAACAGCTTTGTAATTTGACTAAAGGTGCATGTGCATGAATTTCTTGCACCATGTATAGTTTTAAAAATCCTGTGCAGGAATTTCTTGTACCCTGTACAGTTTTGAAAATCCAGTTTTATCTTTAAATCACTTTAGAATTTGAAAAAGTTTTCTTCATTAAAGTTGTAGATCTCATCAAAATATACAACTTTTGTGTTTTGTCAAAAACCTGAATCTGCCTTTAACATGCTCGTTTCTCCTTTTGAAAAATTCTAGCAGTGTACACTGTCTGTACAGGACAGTATCGGATTTTGATAAAAATAGAGGCCTTTGGAGCCTTATTTTTAAAAACTATCCACGTTAAGATTTTAATTCTCTACAACTTTACAGTTATGACTTTTTTCAAATTCGGTTTCTAAGGGGCTCAAAATTCAGTTTTCAGAAAACTGTCCATTTTAACCCGAAAATTGATAGTTTCGAAATTGGTTGGTTTTTGCTTCAAATCCGTGCACACTACCTCAAACGGACAAAGCCTGAGCCAACATCAATATGCAGCACTTTGGATTAGTTCTTAACATTCATTCATACACTTGTTTCATCATCATGAAAGCATAATATTGGATAACCTTCAAGTTAACCAAATTGTGTTCTTAAGTTAATTCTTTAACCAACATACTTAGATCATATCCATATTCATCATTCACCAATAACCATATTCAAACATGTGAAAAACATATTCACAAGCACTTGGTGAGCAATCATACCCATAACACTCATTCAAGAGTAAAATTCAAACCCATGCTTAGATCTAGAAATCAAATCATCCTAGGCATAGATCTAGGCCATTCTAATCATAGGGCAAAAATAAAAATGGTGAGCTTATGCTCTTACAATCCAAGCTTGAAATACACATAAATCCTTGATCAAACTTAATGAAAATTCTTAGAGGGTTAAGAGGAATACCTCTAAAGCTTGGTGGGATCTAGACTTTAGGATGAAAATTTTTTTCCTTCCTTGCTCCACTAATCACCAACCGGCCACTCACTCTTTCTTCTCTTTTTTTTTTTTTTTTTTTTTTTTCCGGTTCCTAAGGCTAGAGGAGAGGTTGGAAGTGAACTAGAAATTTTTGGGGTCCAACTAAATAGTTCACAACTAATCCCACATCACCTATTTATAGGTGAAATTTCTTGATTTTTCAACAATTATTTTTATTCTTAAAATTGCATATTAGGGTCTAAAAATAAAATATTTGCTCAAATACCCCCTAGGTGGCCAGCCATGTGGAGCAATTCTAGGCCAAAAATCTCTTCAAAGTTATCCACTAAATTATTCAATCAAAATCTTCCACATAATTCCTTCCAATTTCCAAAAATCCCAAAATTCACATATTTATCCATGATTAGTTGGCCTCCAAGTAAGGCCATGTTTGGTCTTTCCTTTTAATATGCAGTCCATTTTCTTACTAATGCCAATATTACAAATACTGTTTTGAGCTATTAATAGTACTGCAATACTAAACTGCAGTTTAGAATTCATCTGTACTTAATTGGACCGTATATAGGTTTTTCTCAAGACTTGAAACTACTTAGTCCTTATTGCTCTAAATATTATACTAGATTTTTCTAGAGTGGTCCGGTGTCTTATTCTTACTTTTTCATCTGTAATGACGGTTTATCGTAGTATAATTTTCATACTGCTTATTATACTGCAGTACCATCTGAGTTATATCATAAATTATCCTGGTCAAATGTTGACCGGAATAAAATCATAAATCCTTATTCTGTCTTTTTCATCAAAAGACTTCATACTTGACTTAATAAATTATCATTGAGTCTTCTAACACTATAAGAACTCGAACATACTCTGATAATCAAATCAAATCATGAGCTTCATGTTGACATGCATGATTCAGACTTAGATTTTTCTTGTATATAATGAATTCACAAGTTCATCAAAATTTTGGGTTATTACAGATATGCCAAGTCCACAAGTTAAAGTAAGATTAAAAATTTGAAAGAGACCTTTACTAGAACATCTTCAATCTTCCTTTCAGGATGTGTGATGGACCTATTGGCAAGCTGCAATGATACTGTGGTAGGCCTTGCTTCACCAATTCCTAACTTCTTGAAGATGGACATGGGCATCAAATTGATACTGGCTCCCAAATCACATAAAGCCTTACCAAAATAGTGGTTTCCAATTGAGCACGGTATTGTAAAACTTCCCGGATCCTTCAGCTTGGGAGGGAGTTTATTTTGCAATATGGTGTTACATTCCTCTATCAAAGCTACAGTTTCAAATTCTCCAAATCTACGCTTCTTAGTGACCAAATCTTTCATAAATTTGGTATAATTCGGCATCTGTTCCAGGGCTTCAACAAGAGGTATATTGATGTGAAGCTGCTTCAAGACATTCAGAAATTTGCGAAACTGATTATTCTTTTGTTGCTTCTGAAACTGCTGAGGAAATGGTGGAGGGAATTTGTTGTTGTTGGGTTCTGCAGTTCTTGCTATACCAGAATGCTGCGCAAATGCTGTAGCATTTTTCGGGTCAGATTCCAGTTGCTGATTTTTACCCTGTTTTTCTTCTTGTTGAAGATGCTCATCTTGTTCTTGGATTGAAGTGGGCTCGTTATATACAACTTTTGGCTTTGCCCTTGGCTCCAGCTCCTTTCCACTCCTTAATAAAATTTCCTTGCAGTGTTCTTTCCCTTCCCTCCTTGGATCTTCAGTATTACTTGGAAGAGAGCCTTGCGGCCTAACATTCAAGGCGTTTGCAATCTACCCAATCTGATTCTCCAAGCTCCTTAATGTTGCATCATGACTCTGAACTCTAGCGGCATTCTGTGCTATATACTCCTTGATCAAATTCTCCAATGAACTAGATGATTCCATAGCTTGAGTTCTTGGTTGTTGAGATAGAAAGCCCGGTGGGTGAGAAGGTCGATGATAAACATTTGTTCCATTAGAACTGGCCCCTTGGTTGCTCCATGAAAAGTTTGGCTGTTGTCTTAACCCTTGATTGTAAGGCACCGAATAAGGGTTGTTCCTGTTGAAATTACCCACATAACAAGCAGAGGCTGGATTAGAAGGGCAATCCTCATACAAGTTTCCCTCCCCACAATAAATACAAGTGACGCCAACAGATTGCACTGAATTAACACCCGCCGACATGTTCATAGTCTTGATCATATTCGTCAAACTTGACACTTGGGCAGAAAGTGCAGTAATAGCATCTACTTCATGATGTCCTGCAGCCTTTCGAGCATTTAGTCTCTCGGTGGGCCACTAATAATTATTGGTTGCCATCCTCTCCAAAATCTCATACGCTTAATTGTACGATTTGGCCAAAAGAGCACCATTGGCAGCTGTGTCAACTATTGTACGTGTTTGTCTATTGAGCCCATTGTAAAATGTTTCCATCTGAATTCAATGGGGAATCCCATGTTGAGGGCATTTTTACAACAGTTCTTTAAATCTCTCCCACGCTTCATACAAGGATTCTCCCTCCGATTGTTGGAATGAAGTGATGTCGCTTCTAAGCTTGGCATTCTTGGTTGGAGGAAAGTATTTCATGAGGAACTTTTCTGCCAAGTCATTCCATGTTGCTATTGAATCCAGTGGCAACGAATTAAGCCATGCCCTAGCTCTATCCCTCAAGGAATAAGGGAATAACTTCAGCCTCAATGCTTCCTCGGACACCCCTGGTAGCTTGAAAGAATCACACACTTCCATGAATAGCCGAAGGTGCATGTGGGGATCCTTAGTTGCCATTCCACTGAATTGGCCCACGGTTTGCAACATTTGAAATATAGCCAGCTTGAGTTCAAACTGTGGCGCTTGTATTTCTGGCTTAATAATGCCTGGATTGAGCCCATGTAGAATGGGTACAGCATACTCTCGAATGGCCCTATCTCTGTCATCCACCAAAACCGGTTGAGGTAATAGATTGTTGACATTCAATTACTGCCCATCATTAGCCATATTGACAGCAACTCTCTCTGCTATTTCTCCCACACCTGTTAGACCTTGTTGCTCCCTTCTCCCTGCTAGAAATGTTCTTTCAATTTCTGGATCCAAGGGTAGCAACTCTTGGTTTCGCTGATTATTCATGCAGAGAAAGCAAACTACTGAAAATACCAAAAAAAAAAAAAAAAAAAAAAAAAAAAAAACAAACAAACAAACAAACAAAAAACAAAAAAACTCAACCAATAAGAAAATGCAAAAAAAAAAAAAAAGGAAATAAACAAAATAACTTTTACAAATATTTTAAATGATTTCAATCCCCGGCAATGACGTCAAAAACTTGTTTGCGATTATTTAGTGTGTTTAAACCTACGCAAGTGTACGTAACCGAACAAGTAATATAGAAAGTGAATTAAGTATCGTCTCCACAGGGATTGAATCACTAAAATAAATTACAAAAGAAATCAAACACAAATAAATTTGGATTAAAAATTAAACTAAGTAAAATGGTAATAATTTGATGAAATAAAATGAGTAAAATGAAAATGCACTAAAATGGACAAAAAGAACAAGATTCAATCAAAAGTTTGTAAATCAAAAAGAGAATTAAGCTAAGACTGCTAATTTCCCCTCAATTGCAAGTCTGATCCGAATGCTGTAAGAAATGCTGCAGCAAAAACTGTCCTGTTAACTAAAATTTAATTTTATCATAAAATTCTTCCGAATTAATTACGACTGACAATTCTTTAAACCTTGTTAAACATATTCCTATGTGAATCTAGTTCTCAGAACACAAATTCATGCACCAATTTCAATGGGTTATACAAGGTAAATAGCATATTCCTATACCATTCACAAATCAATATAAACTGCAAAAAGCATATTGAACTTGCATCATCCAAGTTATATCTAGCTCAAATTAATCTTTCCAGAGTTAATCAAAACCTAGTTTCCTATAAATTGATGGCTAATCAACAATAGAAATAAAACAATTAAAGCACTTGAATGAACAGGAAAGAAATTGCTCAACATTCCAATAAACATTCAAATCATCCTCCCAATTTTGGGTTCATCAACAATCCCAGCTAAAGAAATTTAGCTCATGTTTAGGATTACAAAAACAAGCTCAAGTACATAATCCATTGTTCAACAGAGAATGAAAATCAAGAAATAAATCAAGGAAAGAGTAAGCAAGAGAAAAACGGACGTGCCCTTCTCGTCTTTTCTTTCTTCTCCTCAGCTCACTCCCCAAAAATGGACGTGAATGGAATGAGAGCTGCAGCTCTCTCTCTCCCTATACTCTTCCTCTTTGCTCTTTCTCTATACTTTCCAAATTTCCCTATTTTCCAGCTCTCTCTTTTAAAGCAGTTGCCTCTCTAATTGTACTAACCCTTTAGGGCAAAAACCCAAGGCTCACGTGACCTCTCAGCTGAGGTAAAAAAATAGTCCACACAAATATGAGTTGTAATCTTCTTTTTGCTCTTTCAAAATAATGCCAGCTGGTACAGTTTGCTGCAAGGATTGCTGCAACATTTTCGGCTCACATTCTTTTATAATTCACACAAGAATTAAAACACACATCAGCTCTCATTTGGTCCTATTTTTCTTCACATTTGCCATGATTTCAACCAAATACTAAACTCAAGATAAAAAGTTCACAAAAACATAAAACAAAGGAAAATATGCTAAAAATAATACAAATACTCTCTAAACCAACTACATTCAAGTCTAAAAGTGCCTAAAATAACTCTAATTTCTAGAGTTATCACATGACATCCCATTTAGAGAAGACCTAAACTGGAAGAGTGCTTATTTCTACCAGGAGTTCTTAAAGTGTACAAGAGGATTTATCCACGCCGAGGAGACCACAAGGCTTGCCCGTAACAATGCCTCTCATGCCGACCAATCATTTGGGAGGCAGAATAATAAATGGGGGAGAGATCATAACAACGACAATGCCAACAAATGAGGTGGGGAGAGGACAAAACTATTCCTCAAACGCACTAGAAGATCTCACTTCTATGCTAAGTCCATAACCCTTTGCCAAGACATTTAAAATTTCATTTCTTATGCATTTAGTTCGTGCATTTCTTTGATTTAAGTTATGTTTCTTGTTATTTTGTCCTATGCATAGAGGACATACTAGTCCTTTAGGATGTTTTCCTTGTTTATTCATTTCATATTTGAATAAAGATTTTAGGGCTTTTCCTCTACAATTTTGTTTCGGCAACTGGGAATTACAATTATGGTGTCAACGATGTCGCGGGTAAAATACCCAATACTATGTCCAAACACAAAGGGTCAAAGACTCTAATTTAGACAGAGGGTCACATATCCCCTACAATCTACATCAAACAATGACAAGCAACATCATCAAATAACATGAAGCGACGAGTGACGAGTCTAAAAGACTTGGAAAATTCCAAAATTTTGCTCACTGAGTAAATGGAATACTACTCTCCTCGAATGGAAGAGGCTAAAAACTTTATGAGTTTTCAAAGAAAACATCACTTAGCCTCTTCTCGATGTGGAGATTAATGTGATTGTTCGATGAAACTACCAAGAAAAAAAAGAATTGAGGAATAAAAGTTGTCCTCTCCCCACAGGGGTAACCTTTGAAATAAATAAATTAATTAATTAAAAAAAAGAGGCAACAAAGTTGTCCTCTGCCCACATGGGTTACCATTAAAAAAAAAAAAATAGAGGCAACGACAAAGTTGTCTTCTCCCCACAGGGGTTATCTTTAAAAAAAAAAAAAAAAACATAACCCCATAGGGTTAACTTTAAGGGAGAAAAAAAAAACACTTTCCCCGTAGGGGTTAGCTTTAAGAAAAACAAAATAGAGGCAACTAAGTTGTTCTCTCCCCATAGGGTTTAGCTATAAGGGAAAAATAAAATAAAATAGAGGCAACAAAGTTGTCCTCTCCCCACAGGGGTTACCTTTAACCATAGGAGATTATAACATGAAGAAGAAAAGATAAAACGAGTCGCAAGAAAAAATTGACGACCATGTCTATTCTCTCCCCGTGGGAATGGATCTCAAACAAAAGATCATCCTAAAGCACACTACGGGAGAGGCCAAAAGACTTAGTCCTCTTCCATGAGCAATAACCAGAGAAGACTAACAAGTTAGTCCTCGATGTATAGGAATGCCACTTAAATCCTAAGGTACGTCTATCATGTTATTTTATATGATTCCTGACCTATTTTTTGCAGGAAAATAATCAAAAGTCCACACAACACTAGAGAATAAAAAGCGAAAAAATAAGAGGTTTTAACGTCCATTTATAAGTCAAATAGCCTCATCCCTTATCCATTGGATCTGAAAACTAAAGATCTAGTGATAGAGACGAAAAGCTCGACAATCCAAATTAGTCCTCTCCAATGAGGACACGACGGTTTACCTCTCGAGATGACATGTGATAGATTGACGTGACCGCTGGACTTCTTGAGACTGCTCTTCACACAAAACTACCATCACTACGCCCTTTGGGAGACGAGATGTCCACCTCATCACACTCCTAATAGGAGAGCATTAATAATTCTTTGACAACAGGAGCACGAAGGAACTCAACAGAATCCTTCTATGCTGGGGAGCAAATGTTATTCCATAATTCAAGACTCACTCTTCATTTATGAGAATCCCTCTTCAACATCACTCATCGGTGAGGGACAAGCAACGAAGCTTGAGAAGATACTATTCATGATTACTCCGGGAGGGATAAAAAAATGAAATAAGCTTTGCTTTAACACCGACTAGGAGAGGCTATTCCCAAAGGGAAAGGTTAAATTTTATCTCATGGGAGAGCAGTGGATTAGATCTTTTCAACACTCTACGCTAAGGGCATCACGGATGAGGCAAAATGACATCTTAACAAAATCCCAAGAGTTGTGGGATTTTAACTAAAGAATCTTCAGTATTTCAAATTCAAGTTCAACAAATCACGGATTATTCTCCACTAAGATCTTGGAAGAAGTTCCAATTAAAAATGTATGGATACTCACTAGATTTTATTTATTTATTTAAATTTATTGTACTTATCCAACCAGGGCCTATAAATAATGGTCATTCCCCCCATTGGAACCAGACAGTGCTGTTTTTACATTCTATAGCCAAGAGCTATCACTTGTACTCTCACTGAAAATAGTGAAACTCCGGCACCAAGAGAGGTCGTAGCCAAAGAGATTCCGGCGAACTTCTATAAAATCTCTTGCGTTCTCTACTTTTCTGTAAATTTACTTTTAATGTTCATCGTGACTAGAGCGTGGTGAGAATAATTCTGAGTTGATGAATAGAGAAAAATATCAATTAAAATTATATTTTCTGATCACATCCAATAGTTGATCTTGTTAAAAAAAATGCCACATGGCATTGACTGGACTATCAGTCACGTGGCGATGATGTGGTTGTTGTGTGACAATCACAGAAGGGAGATGAAAAGCACATTATTATAATATAAGTAATCATAGATATGAGAAGCAAGAATAATGAAAAAATATCTTGCAATATATTGATTCGCATCTCCAAGTACAGGATTGTCATGCTTAATTACAAATTATGGAGTAGACGCAAGGAGTGCGACTATATCTCTATCAGAAACCAAAAACAAAAAAACAAAACAAAAAAACAAAGCAAGCGTAAATAACGTTAAACTAATTAATATGCAAATTAACAGATACGCCATTTTAAGGATTTTATATTTTAAATTAAAGATGCTTTGCAGTGTTTTGTTTGTAGTATTAGGCGCGCTTGTACAATATATGGAGGAGGATGATTATAATACTCGAAACGTGGAACACCTGGAAGAATAATATATATATAAATATATATATATATATAAAATCGATATAAAATTACAAGTCTTCTTATTAGTATCAGGGTACTCCAGCGACTTTTTTATTCAAGGGCATCTATAAGGGAACGCTTGACCGCTTTCCTCAAAAGATAAACGTTATACTCTTCATACTCCAAGTGATGGGGATTTTATTGTTACATAAATAAAACATGTTTGGCTCGGGCTCTCTTATTCCCTCTGTTATAGGTTTCTCACACTTACTTTTTCTGTTAAAGAGTTTTAACGAGGCATCTATTTTCTTTTATTTGAAAGAGTAAATCGTTTTAAAGTAAAGTTTTAGTTAAATATTTTTTTCTTATATTCTTGTTTAATTAGCATTGATGGTTGGATTCTTTTTTTCCTTTTTTTTTCCTTTTCTTTTTCTTTTTAATGAAGAGAAGAGACAACAAATACTAGAGTAATCATCCTAACTAGTTTGGCACTCAAAACCTTAACCCATCTCACACCAAGCCTCTAACTCAATTTATTAAATAAAAGAAAAATTAAAAAGGTTTCAGGGAAAGAAAACCAAGACATTGCTGGAAATTCCACCCAATTTAGAAATCACATAACTTGTAGAAACTAACACCGGAAGGTTAAGCCGAAACTGTACATTTGAAAATCAGTTTCTATAATAGACCTCACTAAAAACCATATTAGCAAAACTCAAATGGAAAAACTTAGCAAAGAAAAAAGGGTGTATACGCTAGTTAAGTATACAAAGGAAAATTTTTAAGGAAAAAATACACATTATCTAACCTTGATGGTTGGATTCTAAAACTCTTTTTCTAATGTAATTTTTTTTTCATTTTAAGTAAAAAAATTGAGCAAGTGACGGAGGGTTTGATATAGGGTGGGTGATTTGTCCAAATTTATCCTACATCAATTTCTTTTTTCCTTGAAGCAAAGAAAGGAGATAATTGGGCATCAAATTCAAGTAGAGCGCCTCAAACAAATTGACATCCTTAATTAATTATAGAAAAAAAAATCAATAATCATTATTAAATGGGACAAATCAGGAAATATATATGATCTTTGAAAATCATATTTTTTAATCATATTTTTTAATCACATGTAATTGTGACTGAAGTACAGAAACAAAAGGACAAATAATTGAAGCGCACAACCAACAATCAACGAGAACTAGTGCGGCACGTTTCTTGATTTGTCTTTTGGGGTAAAAAAATATATGCATTTTTATTTTGTAACGTAACAATCCAAAATTTTGACGAACTTGTGATTTCCTTAAATATAAAGGAAAATCTAAGTCTGAGTCATGTATGTCAACATAAAGTTCATGATCTGATTTGATTGTCAGAGTATATTTGAGTTCTTATAAGTATTATAAGACTTAATGATAATTTATTAAATCAAGGATAAGGTTTTATGATGAAAAAGGCAGAACCATAATTTATGATTTTTTGTTCGGACCAATAAATGATCAGGATAAATTATGACTTGAATAAAACGGTACTGCAGTATAATAAGTAGTATTGAAATTATACTGTGGCCAACCGTCATTACGGATGAAGAAGTCAGAATAAAGAATGGGATCACTCCAGAAAAATCAGAAATAACATTTGGAGCAATAAGGACTAAGTAGCTTCAAGTCCTAAGAAAAACCTATATGCGGTTGTAATATCCGGAAAATTTACAATGTTAATTCCTAAATTAATTAGGAATAAAGTTGTGAATTTTCTGTATTAAGATCATTTTTTTAAAATGTTATCGTAATTTTAGCTTATAGTGTTATGAATGAGTATTATGAAGTTATGTTATACTAGAAGAAATTGATTGGAAATTTTTAAGGTTTCCATCAATTATGTAGTCACAAAAAAAAAAAAAAAAAAGTAAGTGTGATCTCACGCAAAGTGATTGCTGAATTTTGTTGAACTTATCTAGTTCATGAGTTAATATAAAAAAATGACACTATAAATAAGTATTTTTGAGACGATTTATAAGTAACAGAATACAATTCTGAACTGTAAAATTGATTCAGAAAAGTGTTACAGCCGGTCATGTGAATTAGTTGTACAAGAGAAAAAGATTATATTCTCGACATAAATTATGAACAAACTTAAAATTTCAGTCGAGTCTATTATTTTGAACGATTTAATTGATATGCAAAATTTATAAGTCAAAAACCATATTGCATAGTCATCATTAAAAAGGTACACACAACAAATATATATCTGTATATAGATATATATTTGAGGAGTTATTGTAATCAAGGGTTCCAAAATATTTCTTTGGCAAACGGATGAATGCAAGTATATATATATACATATATATATATATATATGGGGTTAATAAGAAGGAGAAAAGAAACTAAATGTATTTATATATGCATAACATGTGTAGTCAGTCCACACTTGACGCGCGTTAAAAAAAAAAAAAAAAAAAACCCTTCTCACCAGATATATATTTTATAAAGGATTGGGTTTAAGGTGATAAGGATGAGGATAAGAATAAATAAAAAAAGGGAGAGGGTAAACATTAGACCCCATTCTTTTCTCTCTCTTCTTTTTCATCTCTCTCTCTCTCAGTCACGCACGTTGCTGCCTTCGCAAGAAATCCTGACTCAGGCCAGCCACCTTCGCACGCGCCGGTGATCCATGCAACCCATTACCCGAGCATCCAATATGCGGAGTTTGGCGACATCACTCGCCGCCGTTTGCCGGAAAAATGCTCTGAAAGTTTCGTTAACATAAGCTTTTAAGCAAGATTTCGGTGTAATCCGACCTCTATTTTACGAGTTGTTGGTTTCGTTGAGTTCCACTTGTCGAGAGGAACAAAACCCAGTTCATCACCACTCTAATCGTTGCCGGAAATTTTCCCGATCCACCACCATCTTCAAGTATGTTTTCTTACATTTTCGGGAAAACCGAACGCCATTTGAAGAAATAGGCACCAGAAATGGGTTCCTCTCGTCGAGATCTTCGAAGCGGTGCCCATCTCTGTCCCTTTTGCCGCCGTGGTCAAAGGCGGTCATGCCGGTCAACCGAAGTCAATGCCGGTCAACGGCGGTCAAACTAGTCAACGGTCTGACCCGTTGATAAGTTTTAGAAGATCGCCTTTCCGATCTATTTTTGATGTTCCAGACATGTTTACAACTTCGGATTTGCAAGATGGAATCTCGAAGGTTAAGAATGGCGATTAAAAGTGTAAGAACCCCAAATTTCGATGAACTTATGATTTCCTTAGAAATAAGGAAAATCTAAGATTTTATTATGTATGTCGATATAAAGCTCATGATCTGAGTAAATATCAGAATATGTTTGAGTTCTCGTTTAATTAGCTACGAGACTCAATAATAGTTTGTTTTGTCAAACACGGGGCCTTTTGAGGAAAAAGGACAAAATAGGAATTTATAATTTTCTTCGGGTCAACTTTGACCAAGGTTGACTTTAGATTGATCAAGTTGACTTTTGGTTTGACTGAGACGGTACTGCAGTGTAATCAACAGTATGGAAATTATACTGCGAAAAACCCTCATTTCAGTCAAATAAGCTATAAGACCACCCTAGAAAAATCAAGCACATTAGTTAGAACAGTATGGATTAAATAGTTTCAAGTTCTAAGAAAAATCCATACGTAGTCCAATTTTACGCAGATGAACTCTGGACTGCAATTTAGTGAAACAGTACTGTTTTAAGTGAAAACAGTATTTGTAAAATCCTTATTAGTATGATTATGGACTGCATTGGTGGAGGAAAATCAAATGGAGCCTTAATTAGGAGGACACCTCATATGGTGATGACCAATTGGATTAATTGGATTTTTGAAATTATGGAAAGTAAGATTTAAGTATGAATTATGGTTGAAAAATTGGCCAACACATCACATTGAATGGCCAACCACTCTAAGGACTTAGGGGAGGCAAATATGTTTGCTTTGGTGAGGTAAGCTTGGTGATGTAATCTTGATGAGGTAGGAATGGTGAGGTAAGCAACCAATTAACTTGGTGAGCAAGCAAATTTTGGTTCACACACATGGCATGGCATGACCGGTGGAAGGTGGATAGGAAAGCCTTGGTGAACAAGCAAAATTTTTGGTTCATGCACTAGTATGGCCGGTGGACATTGAAAGCCTTGGTGAGCAAGTTTTGCTTTTGTGATGCAAGCAAGATGATGTCATCATGGTGATGTCATCAAGATGAGGTAAGCAAGTAGTAGCTTGTTGAACAAGCCATTCTTGGTTCACACCCTAGAATGGCCGGTTGTTAGAAGCCTTGGAGAGCAAGCCATTTGCTTGGCTCACATTCATCCACAATTCCAAGCTAATGGCCGGCCACCTAGGAGGGTGTTTGGGCAAATATTTTGCTCATTAAACCCTTATGTGCAATTAAGGAAACCTTAAGTTTCACCTATAAATAGGAGGGTTGGTCCTACGTGGGTGGTCGGGGCATTACAGAGAATGGTATCAGAGCAAAAGTTTTCCTGCCATCCAGTTTCATAGTTCTGCCGCCAGCGCCACAGTTTTGTAAGTTTGTTTTCTTACTCTATTTTATGTATAGTAATTATGAAAGGTTATAATATTACTATGATTAAGATATAAACCTGGTGTCAAACCCGGGTTAGACTGAAGAGGACCACAAGGCTTCGTTGGCATTCCGAGGAATGGAGGAAGAGCTATGCATCTTCGATAGGACCCAAGAAGTGATTACACGATATGGAGACTCTCTTCAGATTTTGTTATGTAGGGACGTATCTTTAAGATATGATTGCCAGCCGACGCCTAGTCAAGGAGGCTCGTGCAAGGTGCCTTAGCATAGGGTACCTTGAGAGGAGAATTCCTAAATTTTTATGACACCTAGGACCGCCTATGTATTATCGCGATACAGAGATGTACTTGGATATGTACATGAGACGATACGTCAGCTATGTTACAGCTTGGCGTGCTTATCCAGATGAGTCTAGAGGCTATGATTGCTAGTAGATTAGAGTTGCGCAGCGAAAGCGTGGAGGATAAGCTAAGCTTACGATATGATATGATGAGATCGTGAGGAATCTCTAGTATGATATGATAAGTTACGATGATTCTATGATACGATATGCTAAGATATGAATGAAAGAATAGGTATTAGACATGTCGAGGATTAGCATTAGAATCTAGAAGATGGTTCGTTGCATGTACGACTGAACCAAATTTCGCAAGAGCCTAATCTTGCAACTGTAATGGCTAAGTTGCAATGATAATTACTAGAGCAGCAATAAGAAATGAATAGGCTTCGAGATTAGATAGCCTATCGCCTTACCGTAGTAGGGTGATAATTAGAAAATTTTCATTCCAAGAAATAAGATTGATGGCTATAAGTTTGACGATGCAAGTGATGATACGATCCCTCAGTAAGGGAAATTAAGTAATGTTGGGGAATTTTAGATATTCCTAAGAATTATGATTATGCACTTGTGCTATCAAGGAAATGTTAGAAGCAATGAAAGGAGCTTTTACTATCTAGCAAGTGGCTAGTTGATTTAGGTATGCCTGTCATTGCATCACTTGAACGATATTATGATTTTCCAAGATTGGCTTTGAAAGAATTCAAATAAAATATTTTTATAAAAGATCTTATGTTTAATAGAACCCCCTCATTTTATGTAAGACGGCCGAATCCTTGAGGACGAAATTCCAAGATAGGGGCTGTCATTAAAAGTAAAGGTTCCAAGATAGGAGCCATAGGCCAAATCCTTGAGGAAGCAAGTTCCAAGATGGGGGCCATAGGCCGAATCCTTGAGGGATGAGTTCCAAGAATGGGACGAGTTCCAAGAAAGGGGCCATTATGAAGAGTAAAGGGTTCTGATAATATAAAATCAAGTTTCAAAAAAGGAACTATTTTCAGAAAGTGTACTGAATATATGATACGATATGCTTTCCAAGTACGGAAAATTATGTAATACAATAAACTTTTCAAGAATGAAAAAGATATATGATAAGATATGTTTTTCAAACATAGCAAGTTATATGATATACTTGCTCAGTTGTTATGTAAATAGTTCTTGTGATGCAATATGAAGGGACAGTATGTATGAAATTTAGAAAGTAAGAATGTATGCAAGTATGTATGAATGTATGTAAGTATGATGATAAGATATGAAAGTAAGATTATGGTTCTATACAAGAGATATGATCCCATTAAAGTGTTAGAATGGGAACGAACCATTATGGATTGATAGTGGATTTGAAGAAGAGTTACCTAGAAGTAACTGAATTTTCGAGGACGAAATTTTTTTTAAGGAGGGTAGAATGTAAGAACCCGAAATTTCGATGAACTTATGATTTCCTTAGAAATAAGGAAAATCTAAGATTTTATTATGTATGTCGATATAAAGCTCATGATCTGAGTAAATATCAGAATATGTTTGAGTTCTCGTTTAATTAGCTACGAGACTCAATAATAGTTTGTTTTGTCAAACACGGGGCCTTTTGAGGAAAAAGGACAAAATAGGAATTTATAATTTTCTTCGGGTCAACTTTGACCAAGGTTGACTTTAGATTGACCAAGTTGACTTTTGGTTTGACTGAGACGGTACTGCAGTGTAATCAACAGTATGGAAATTATACTGCGGAAAACCCTCATTTCAGTCAAATAAGCTATAAGACCACCCTAGAAAAATCAAGCACATTAGTTAGAACAGTATGGATTAAATAGTTTCAAGTTCTAAGAAAAATCCATACGCAGTCCAATTTTACGCAGATGAACTCTGGACTGCAATTTAGTGAAACAGTACTGTTTTAAGTGAAAACAGTATTTGTAAAATCCTTATTAGTATGATTATGGACTGCATTGGTGGAGGAAAATCAAATGGAGCCTTAATTAGGAGGACACCTCATATGGTGATGACCAATTGGATTAATTGGATTTTTGAAATTATGGAAAGTAAGATTTAAGTATGAATTATGGTTGAAAAATTGGCCAACACATCACATTGAATGGCCGACCACTCTAAGGACTTAGAGGAGGCAAATATGTTTGCTTTGGTGAGGTAAGCTTGGTGATGTAATCTTGATGAGGTAGGCATGGTGAGGTAAGCAACCAATTAGCTTGGTGAGCAAGCAAATTTTGGTTCACACACATGGCATGGCATGACCGGTGGAAGGTGGATAGGAAAATATTGGTGAACAAGCAAAATTTTTGGTTCATGCACTAGTATGGCCGGTGGACATTGAAAGCCTTGGTGAGCAAGTTTTGCTTTTGTGATGCAAGCAAGATGATGTCATCATGGTGATGTCATCAAGATGAGGTAAGCAAGTAGTAGCTTGTTGAACAAGCCATTCTTGGTTCACACCCTAGAATGGCCGGTTGTTAGAAGCCTTGGAGAGCAAGCCATTTGCTTGGCTCACATTCATCCACAATTCCAAGCTAATGGCCGGCCACCTAGGAGGGTGTTTGGGCAAATATTTTACTCATTAAACCCTTATGTGCAATTAAGGAAACCTTAAGTTTCACCTATAAATAGGAGGGTTGGTCCTACGTGGGTGGTCGGGGCATTACAAAAAGTTCAGCTGCTCGAAATGAAAAGGTGTTTATTGTTTTACTCACCCGAGCATCATCGAACGATCTCGGTAGTAATCTTGACTACTTTAAGTCATTTATTGGATTGATTACATGCCTATTTATATGCTTTGAATTGAATATCGATATTTAAAAAATATATATTTAATGTTCAATTTAATCAAGTGAAGTTGAATTAAAACGAGATATGTTTTATGTTAATATGATAAATTTGTTTTGGATGGCACGTCTTGCAGTTATGGTGTGCCGAAACTTTTTATAAACTGATTTGATTTCAGGTGTATTTTTCGGTTATTAAGAGAAATAAGTTGTTATGTTGTTGGATTTTTTTTAAATTCAACCATAATTGGTGACTGAATTTATAATTAGTTTTACAAGTTACTCTATCAGAACAGTTTTATAATCTAGAGTTCATGTCTTGATTTTAAGTGGAAATGATCTATGGAGGAATAAGTTTTATGGTGTTTATTTTTTTTCTCACCAATAAGTTTCATATATTTATATGCCTTGTTGCATATGATATGAGAATAGTAATAATGGACACTCCTTCATATTCTCTACTGATTAATAAGATGCATTATAAAGTGATATTTATAAGAAAGCCAAGTTTTTAAGTTGTACATGGTTTAATGTTATGATGTTTTAAATGAGGGGCAAAGTCATTGTTTTCCCAGTTTCATTCTTGACTCTCAAGTTGAGTCTTGACATCTGTTTTTGCTCTATAATTTTCAAGTTTAAATGTAACAGAATCATGACCTTAAACTAATCTTTGAACTATTTTAAATGGGGAATGAGATTTAAGAACTATGAACGAGTATAAAAAACAAGGGTTGGTTTAATCATAAATATGATAAGACCACATTTTAATTGTCAGATGTCAATTTAATTAGGACACAACACCGTCATTAACGAGGTTGAGGATTAGTTGAGGATAAATGCTAAATGCGGAATCTAGGTAAGTATATGTAACGCCCCGACTTCCCACGCCGGGTCGTCACCTTACTTACATACTAAACTTAAACTTGCGGAAAATCTGGGAGAAATTTTTTTTTTCTTTTAAACTTTATTTTAAAACTTTCAACTTGAACTTCATCCTCAAACTCACACTCACTGATAGGTACTTACTCGAGTACCAAACTTTCAAACCCTCCTTGAAGGCCATCGAAATCAAATTGTAGACCAAACCCGACTTAATGCGGATTGGTACCACAAGAGGCAACTTGCTTGCCATACATACATAAACTTTGTCATTCATACTTAAAACATCATGAAAATATGAAAATCTTTTTTCATTACAACATTTTTTTTTATAGAGTATATTTATTTTTTTTTTTAAATTCGTGGCAGTGTCCATCCCACATTTCACAGTCCGCAGCACCAGCCTTCCACAGTATTGCATCAAAGATTGCTGGCAGGTTGCTTACCTACAGCATAGACGTAAGACGTGAGCTTTCGCTCAGCAAGTACAACTGTTACATCCGCGACGCAAAACACATATCATTATGCATGAACCAATTATGACCTCTTATGAATCAAATATGGGTTCATAACTTAGCTTAGTTCTATTCTTTTACTTATCATGTGTGCTCGTACCGTGGTACATAGTCAAGGAATGGTTGAAGGCGGCAGTCCGTTTTAACTCAAACCATGAAACACAAAGTTTAACATGGAGTAGTTTAGGTAGCCATCCAATCCAACTTAAACCATGAACCATACCATTTAAACCCGCCTTTGTGGCAAGTCGGTACGACACAACATCTTACTTGTCTTGTTCTTACCAGGTGGTTTAACATTAGTGAACATGCTTCATGATGTTACACTATTAAAACATATAACATAACATACTTCCTCATAACATAGCATACCATAACATATCATACCATAATATACCATAACATAACATAACATATAACATACCATAACATACCATAACATAACATAACCTATAACATATTAGGCAAGTAACAACAAAGGACCTATGCTGTAGGCGGAGTTGTACTTACTTGGTTAGCTGTGTCCTATTTCGTGCGACTCCAAGCTGAGGCACAACAACATGCTATATCCTGTTATGTCAAAGGACATAGCATAAGGCTTCATAATTATAACCTCAAGATGCTGGTGACCTAACCAACACCCATTCATAATTTTAGTTATATGTCCCCCCTATACTTATGATAGCTTACTTGGTTACTTAAGGTAACCTTGGGTATTAATCTCAATCATACATGAATAGGGTTAGGTTATCATCCTAACCTTGGCCTATGCCTGGTTATCTATCCATAATCTTTTGGGTTTTAGATCCAATCCCAATCTTAACACCTTGTTGGGTTATCTTGAGTAACCCTCGAGGTAACCAAACTTAGTTCAATTATCCTAAGTCAACCTTGGATTCTGGGCCCCGTCCAGTAACTCGGGTATCCTTCCCGGTCACCGTCCATCATTATCTTGTTACCGAAAGAAAGATAACTTTTGAATCCAAAAACTTGTTTTTCTCTTTGCTTTGGAAAAACTTGGTTCTCTTTGTTTATTTCTTACAAAAACCCTAGTTTAACTTTGAAAAATTGTAATTCTTTGAGAAAGGTTTGTAAAAATTATTAACTGTTGAAAACTGCCTTTGGGACAGTTCTCACAGTCAAAACATTGGTGTTGGTGCCAAAAATACAGTTTTCCTGTATTGTTTTAGAAAATCATGTGCAGGAATTTCCTGTTCCCTGCACAGTCTTTATAAAACCGTGTCAGTTTAAAAATCCATTCAGATTTTGGAAAAGTTATCTTCACGAAAGTTGTAGCTCTCGAAAAATCCTAAAACTTTCATGTTTTGAGAAAAATCCAGTTCTGCTTGTATTCTTGTCAGTTTTAATTTGAAGCTGACTGGTCGTGTAAACTAGGTCTGGGCAGACTAGTCTCGGATTTTTATAGAAACGGAGGCCATTGGAGCCTCATTTTGAGAAACCGTCCGCGCTGTCCCCTAGGAAAATCTCTTCCGAACAACTTTCGTGTTTTACGTTTCACCCAATTCGGCCTCTAAAGGTCTTAAATTTCCACTTTCCCGAAACTGGCCAGTTTGGAATCCGAATTGGCAGTTTCGGTTGTTAAGTCCGGTTTACGTCCTATTTCGCGGATTCTAACTCGACCGACCACTTCGGGAGCTTAATATCAGTCATGCAGCGCTTTCTAACGTAAAACATACATCCATGCATAATTCCAACATTTTCATGCAAAGCAAAACCCTTGGGTGTTCTTGCACCAAACCAAGGTTTTGCAAAACATTTGATTTGCATCACCATTCATCAATCAAGCTTCTAATCTAGCTTAAACATAAACATGCATGACCTATAACTTCTTAGGCATATTGGGGACATATATCAAACACCTTATGTGCATGCATGAAACCCTAATAATCATGCAAGCATAATTAGCAACTCATGCACCATAACCATAATTGAGACCTTAGCACCCTAATCAAGCACATAATCAAGCACAAAACTTATTGCATGGCATAAGAAAATGAGCTTATGCTCTTACATCCCAAACATGGAAATACACTTAAATTTCCCAAATTTAAGCTCAAATTAAAAAGGTTTAGGGCCAAGGGTTTACCTCTAGAGCTTGGATGTTGGTTCACAAGCTTGGATTCCAACTTTTTCCTCACTCCCCCTTGGCTGCCATTGCAGCCGATTCTCCTCCCCCAAATGGGTTCCAATTTTCAGCCATTCCTCATGAAAAACAACCACATGAGTATCTAGTTTCAAGCTCAATAGAAAAACTTAAGGGTTTTAGAGATTTACCTAGATCAATCCAAGAGGTTGGCTTGATTGGTTCCAACTTTTCTCTCCCTTTTTCCTTGGCTCCACACAACCGGCCTCCCCTCCAATTGGGGTTCCAAAAATTTTGGCCAATTAAATTGAGCCTCACACACTCACACAAGGTCTGGCCATTACCAAAATCCAGCCGACCAATTTTTTTTTCTCTTCCTAGGGTCGGTTTTAGGGAGAAAATGGATATGGAAAAATTTTGCCATAGTTTGGCTTGTTTTCTCAATTTTTCCCCTCAAAATCCGCCCCCCCTTCACCCCTATTTATAGCTGATTTTGAACTTTCAAAATTGCTAAAAAGTCCTTGAATTTGGATTTAATTACTTTTCCAAAATTGCACTTTAGTCCTTGAAGCAAAAATATTTGCACTTTGACCCCTACAAGTGTTGGCCGGCCATTTCATGCCTTGGAGCCCAAGTCTTGCTTACCTCATCATGATGACATCATCTTGATGACATCATGTGCTTACCTCATGCTTACATCATTATATTTTCCAAAATTACACTTTTGCCCCCAAAAGACAAAATATTTACAATTTCACCCCTACATGTGGCCGGCCATCCATGGTGCTTAGGTGGCTAGGTGTGATTTGTTTCCACCATTTATGATGTCATAATTCAAAAATGGGATGATGTCATAATTCCAAACTTGGATGATGTCATTATAAGGCCTTGTTTGGCTTTTTCGTTAAAATACAGTCTATTTTCTTGCTAATACAGATATTTCCAATACTGTGTTCACTAATACACAGTATAATTCAGTACTGTTATACTTGACTGCAGTCCAAAATTTATCTGCGTAAAAATGGACTGTAAAAAATTTTCTTCTTATTTCTGAGAGTCATTAGGACTTTAATATCCAACTTAGTGTGCTTGATTTTTCTAGGGTGGTCTCATAGCTTATTCTTGTTATTTTGTCCAAAAAGATAATTTTCGCAGTATATTTCTCATACTGCTTATCCCATTACTGTACAGTCATACCTTGACTTTTTGGTCAACTTTGACTTTCTTGGTCAAACTTTGACCAACATGGAATCATGAAATTTCATCACGCCATTTTCCTTAAAATGCCTTAGACTAGGCTCAGTAATCTATCGTTGAGTCTCGTAGCTAATTAACCGAGAACTCAAACTTATACCGATATTCTATTCCAAACATGATCTAGACTTAAGTTTTCCTCATTTAAAGGAAATCTAGAGTCATAAAATTCGGGTTATTACATCCTACCCTCCTTAAAAGATTTTCGTCCTCGAAAATTCGAATAATCCTGAGTGACTTTTCTTCAAATTCACCATCAATCCATAACAAGTTACTATGGATTGAATAACTTGTTCATGTTCCCATTTTAATACCCTAATGGGATCATGTCTTTTATATAGAACCATAATCTTCTTTCTACATCATCATAATTCATTCCTCATACTCTCATGCTTTCATTTCATACCATCATACTTTCCTTTCATATTGCATCACAAGAACTATTTACATGAAAAACTGAGCAAGTATATCATATAACTTGCCATGTTTGAAAAGCATATATATAACTTTTCCATACTTTAAAAACATATCATATCACATAGCTTTTTCATATTTGAAAAGCATTTTGTGTTTTATTATCTTGTCTTAACATGTGGGCCCATAGTGTACGTACCAAATGCGCGCAGCCTCCAGACAAAGCTAGGGTTTGCAAGGTCCCTAACAGTTCTGGGAATTTTATAAGCCTTTGCGATTTTACGAAAGGTCTTATAGTCTTGACCCTTCACGATCACGGACGGTCAAGATCACAACTGAAACATGTAGCCTCCACGATCACGGGAGGTTGGTACGACACCTTACTGTTACTTGTCTTTTCATGTATCTTAATATGTTCTTACATTTAAGATACTTTTTGGAATCTTTTCCAATTCAATCATGAAAATCAATAATAAATAGTATTATTGAAAACATATTACTGTTCAAGTGATGCAATGAAAGGTATCCTTGTATCAACTAGCAGCTTGTTAGCTAGTAAAAACGTTCTTCTTGCCTTTAGCATTTCTTTTAAAGCTCAAAGGCATAATCATAGTTCTAAGGGATATCTAAAACTCCCAATCATCATCTCATAATTTCCATTACTTAAATAGTTGTCTACAGTCGACCTTAATCATCCATTATATGTCGACTTCAGGGTTGGTGCCATCGACCTTAACCTCGTTAACTTCATATCATCAAATCTCATAATCATCATTCTTATCATAAAAAAATCATAGCCTAATAAATTGTTGTTGGTAGCATATTGCTTATTTGCTACCCCCAAACTAAGGCATCCTCAAAATTTTCCCCATGTCCAATATTTCTCTTATAGAGCAAAAGTTTCACAATCAGGAAACTTAACTTCCATAATCTCAATCCAATTCCTTAAATGGAAAGATCACTATACCCAAAATGAGGCGATAGGCTATCTAATCTTAAAGCCTACTCATTTCTTATTGCTATTCTAGCGATCATCATATCGTAAGCTTAGTTTATCCATCACGCTTCCACTGTGCGACTCTGATTTACTGGCAATAAAAGCCCATAAACTAGTTCGGATAAGCATGTCAGGCTGCAACATAGCTGACGTATCGTCTCATGTACATATCCTAGTACATCTTGATATCGCGGTAATACATGGGCGATCCTTGCTGTCGTCAAGAAATCCATTTAGGAATCTCCTCTCAAGGTCTTCTTGGCCAAGGCTCCTTGCACGAGCTTCCTTGACTAGACGTCGACTCGACTGGCAAGCATATCCTGAGGATACGTCCCTGCATGACATAATCTGAGGAGGGTCTCCATATCGTGCATCCACTCCTTGAGTCTTATTGAAGATGCGAAGCTTCTCCTCCATTCCTCGGAATGTCTACGGAGCCTCGTGGTCCTCTTTAATCCGACCCAAATTTAACACTAGGTACATGCCATTATAATAATCTTATAAAACAAAGTAAGAAAACAAACTTACAAAACTGTGGCGCTAGTAGCAGAACTGTGAAATTGGATGGCAGGAACTCTGCTCTGATACCAAACTGTAACGCCCCGACTTCCCACGCCGGGTCGTCACCTTACTTACATACTAAACTTAAACTTGCGGAAAATCTGGGAGAAATTTTTTTTTTCTTTTAAACTTTATTTTAAAACTTTCAACTTGAACTTCATCCTCAAACTCACACTCACTGATAGGTACTTACTCGAGTACCAAACTTTCAAACCCTCCTTGAAGGCCATCGAAATCAAATTGTAGACCAAACCCGACTTAATGCGGATTGGTACCACAAGAGGCAACTTGCTTGCCATACATACATAAACTTTGTCATTCATACTTAAAACATCATGAAAATATGAAAATCTTTTTTCATTACAACATTTTTTTTTATAGAGTATATTTATTTTTTTTTTTAAATTCGTGGCAGTGTCCATCCCACATTTCACAGTCCGCAGCACCAGCCTTCCACAGTATTGCATCAAAGATTGCTGGCAGGTTGCTTACCTACAGCATAGACGTAAGACGTGAGCTTTCGCTCAGCAAGTACAACTGTTACATCCGCGACGCAAAACACATATCATTATGCATGAACCAATTATGACCTCTTATGAATCAAATATGGGTTCATAACTTAGCTTAGTTCTATTCTTTTACTTATCATGTGTGCTCGTACCGTGGTACATAGTCAAGGAATGGTTGAAGGCGGCAGTCCGTTTTAACTCAAACCATGAAACACAAAGTTTAACATGGAGTAGTTTAGGTAGCCATCCAATCCAACTTAAACCATGAACCATACCATTTAAACCCGCCTTTGTGGCAAGTCGGTACGACACAACATCTTACTTGTCTTGTTCTTACCAGGTGGTTTAACATTAGTGAACATGCTTCATGATGTTACACTATTAAAACATATAACATAACATACTTCCTCATAACATAGCATACCATAACATATCATACCATAATATACCATAACATAACATAACATATAACATACCATAACATACCATAACATAACATAACCTATAACATATTAGGCAAGTAACAACAAAGGACCTATGCTGTAGGCGGAGTTGTACTTACTTGGTTAGCTGTGTCCTATTTCGTGCGACTCCAAGCTGAGGCACAACAACATGCTATATCCTGTTATGTCAAAGGACATAGCATAAGGCTTCATAATTATAACCTCAAGATGCTGGTGACCTAACCAACACCCATTCATAATTTTAGTTATATGTCCCCCCTATACTTATGATAGCTTACTTGGTTACTTAAGGTAACCTTGGGTATTAATCTCAATCATACATGAATAGGGTTAGGTTATCATCCTAACCTTGGCCTATGCCTGGTTATCTATCCATAATCTTTTGGGTTTTAGATCCAATCCCAATCTTAACACCTTGTTGGGTTATCTTGAGTAACCCTCGAGGTAACCAAACTTAGTTCAATTATCCTAAGTCAACCTTGGATTCTGGGCCCCGTCCAGTAACTCGGGTATCCTTCCCGGTCACCGTCCATCATTATCTTGTTACCGAAAGAAAGATAACTTTTGAATCCAAAAACTTGTTTTTCTCTTTGCTTTGGAAAAACTTGGTTCTCTTTGTTTATTTCTTACAAAAACCCTAGTTTAACTTTGAAAAATTGTAATTCTTTGAGAAAGGTTTGTAAAAATTATTAACTGTTGAAAACTGCCTTTGGGACAGTTCTCACAGTCAAAACATTGGTGTTGGTGCCAAAAATACAGTTTTCCTGTATTGTTTTAGAAAATCATGTGCAGGAATTTCCTGTTCCCTGCACAGTCTTTATAAAACCGTGTCAGTTTAAAAATCCATTCAGATTTTGGAAAAGTTATCTTCACGAAAGTTGTAGCTCTCGAAAAATCCTAAAACTTTCATGTTTTGAGAAAAATCCAGTTCTGCTTGTATTCTTGTCAGTTTTAATTTGAAGCTGACTGGTCGTGTAAACTAGGTCTGGGCAGACTAGTCTCGGATTTTTATAGAAACGGAGGCCATTGGAGCCTCATTTTGAGAAACCGTCCGCGCTGTCCCCTAGGAAAATCTCTTCCGAACAACTTTCGTGTTTTACGTTTCACCCAATTCGGCCTCTAAAGGTCTTAAATTTCCACTTTCCCGAAACTGGCCAGTTTGGAATCCGAATTGGCAGTTTCGGTTGTTAAGTCCGGTTTACGTCCTATTTCGCGGATTCTAACTCGACCGACCACTTCGGGAGCTTAATATCAGTCATGCAGCGCTTTCTAACGTAAAACATACATCCATGCATAATTCCAACATTTTCATGCAAAGCAAAACCCTTGGGTGTTCTTGCACCAAACCAAGGTTTTGCAAAACATTTGATTTGCATCACCATTCATCAATCAAGCTTCTAATCTAGCTTAAACATAAACATGCATGACCTATAACTTCTTAGGCATATTGGGGACATATATCAAACACCTTATGTGCATGCATGAAACCCTAATAATCATGCAAGCATAATTAGCAACTCATGCACCATAACCATAATTGAGACCTTAGCACCCTAATCAAGCACATAATCAAGCACAAAACTTATTGCATGGCATAAGAAAATGAGCTTATGCTCTTACATCCCAAACATGGAAATACACTTAAATTTCCCAAATTTAAGCTCAAATTAAAAAGGTTTAGGGCCAAGGGTTTACCTCTAGAGCTTGGATGTTGGTTCACAAGCTTGGATTCCAACTTTTTCCTCACTCCCCCTTGGCTGCCATTGCAGCCGATTCTCCTCCCCCAAATGGGTTCCAATTTTCAGCCATTCCTCATGAAAAACAACCACATGAGTATCTAGTTTCAAGCTCAATAGAAAAACTTAAGGGTTTTAGAGATTTACCTAGATCAATCCAAGAGGTTGGCTTGATTGGTTCCAACTTTTCTCTCCCTTTTTCCTTGGCTCCACACAACCGGCCTCCCCTCCAATTGGGGTTCCAAAAATTTTGGCCAATTAAATTGAGCCTCACACACTCACACAAGGTCTGGCCATTACCAAAATCCAGCCGACCAATTTTTTTTTCTCTTCCTAGGGTCGGTTTTAGGGAGAAAATGGATATGAAAAAATTTTGCCATAGTTTGGCTTGTTTTCCCAATTTTTCCCCTCAAAATCCGCCCCCCCTTCACCCCTATTTATAGCTGATTTTGAACTTTCAAAATTGCTAAAAAGTCCTTGAATTTGGATTTAATTACTTTTCCAAAATTGCACTTTAGTCCTTGAAGCAAAAATATTTGCACTTTGACCCCTACAAGTGTTGGCCGGCCATTTCATGCCTTGGAGCCCAAGTCTTGCTTACCTCATCATGATGACATCATCTTGATGACATCATGTGCTTACCTCATGCTTACATCATTATATTTTCCAAAATTACACTTTTGCCCCCAAAAGACAAAATATTTACAATTTCACCCCTACATGTGGCCGGCCATCCATGGTGCTTAGGTGGCTAGGTGTGATTTGTTTCCACCATTTATGATGTCATAATTCAAAAATGGGATGATGTCATAATTCCAAACTTGGATGATGTCATTATAAGGCCTTGTTTGGCTTTTTCGTTAAAATACAGTCTATTTTCTTGCTAATACAGATATTTCCAATACTGTGTTCACTAATACACAGTATAATTCAGTACTGTTATACTTGACTGCAGTCCAAAATTTATCTGCGTAAAAATGGACTGTAAAAAATTTTCTTCTTATTTCTGAGAGTCATTAGGACTTTAATATCCAACTTAGTGTGCTTGATTTTTCTAGGGTGGTCTCATAGCTTATTCTTGTTATTTTGTCCAAAAAGATAATTTTCGCAGTATATTTCTCATACTGCTTATCCCATTACTGTACAGTCATACCTTGACTTTTTGGTCAACTTTGACTTTCTTGGTCAAACTTTGACCAACATGGAATCATGAAATTTCATCACGCCATTTTCCTTAAAATGCCTTAGACTAGGCTCAGTAATCTATCGTTGAGTCTCGTAGCTAATTAACCGAGAACTCAAACTTATACCGATATTCTATTCCAAACATGATCTAGACTTAAGTTTTCCTCATTTAAAGGAAATCTAGAGTCATAAAATTCGGGTTATTACATCCTACCCTCCTTAAAAGATTTTCGTCCTCGAAAATTCGAATAATCCTGAGTGGCTTTTCTTCAAATTCACCATCAATCCATAACAAGTTACTATGGATTGAATAACTTGTTCATGTTCCCATTTTAATACCCTAATGGGATCATGTCTTTTATATAGAACCATAATCTTCTTTCTACATCATCATAATTCATTCCTCATACTCTCATGCTTTCATTTCATACCATCATACTTTCCTTTCATATTGCATCACAAGAACTATTTACATGAAAAACTGAGCAAGTATATCATATAACTTGCCATGTTTGAAAAGCATATATATAACTTTTCCATACTTTAAAAACATATCATATCACATAGCTTTTTCATATTTGAAAAGCATTTTGTGTTTTATTATCTTGTCTTAACATGTGGGCCCATAGTGTACGTACCAAATGCGCGCAGCCTCCAGACAAAGCTAGGGTTTGCAAGGTCCCTAACAGTTCTGGGAATTTTATAAGCCTTTGCGATTTTACGAAAGGTCTTATAGTCTTGACCCTTCACGATCACGGACGGTCAAGATCACAACTGAAACATGTAGCCTCCACGATCACGGGAGGTTGGTACGACACCTTACTGTTACTTGTCTTTTCATGTATCTTAATATGTTCTTACATTTAAGATACTTTTTGGAATCTTTTCCAATTCAATCATGAAAATCAATAATAAATAGTATTATTGAAAACATATTACTGTTCAAGTGATGCAATGAAAGGTATCCTTGTATCAACTAGCAGCTTGTTAGCTAGTAAAAACGTTCTTCTTGCCTTTAGCATTTCTTTTAAAGCTCAAAGGCATAATCATAGTTCTAAGGGATATCTAAAACTCCCAATCATCATCTCATAATTTCCATTACTTAAATAGTTGTCTACAGTCGACCTTAATCATCCATTATATGTCGACTTCAGGGTTGGTGCCATCGACCTTAACCTCGTTAACTTCATATCATCAAATCTCATAATCATCATTCTTATCATAAAAAAATCATAGCCTAATAAATTGTTGTTGGTAGCATATTGCTTATTTGCTACCCCCAAACTAAGGCATCCTCAAAATTTTCCCCATGTCCAATATTTCTCTTATAGAGCAAAAGTTTCACAATCAGGAAACTTAACTTCCATAATCTCAATCCAATTCCTTAAATGGAAAGATCACTATACCCAAAATGAGGCGATAGGCTATCTAATCTTAAAGCCTACTCATTTCTTATTGCTATTCTAGCGATCATCATATCGTAAGCTTAGTTTATCCATCACGCTTCCACTGTGCGACTCTGATTTACTGGCAATAAAAGCCCATAAACTAGTTCGGATAAGCATGTCAGGCTGCAACATAGCTGACGTATCGTCTCATGTACATATCCTAGTACATCTTGATATCGCGGTAATACATGGGCGATCCTTGCTGTCGTCAAGAAATCCATTTAGGAATCTCCTCTCAAGGTCTTCTTGGCCAAGGCTCCTTGCACGAGCTTCCTTGACTAGACGTCGACTCGACTGGCAAGCATATCCTGAGGATACGTCCCTGCATGACATAATCTGAGGAGGGTCTCCATATCGTGCATCCACTCCTTGAGTCTTATTGAAGATGCGAAGCTTCTCCTCCATTCCTCGGAATGTCTACGGAGCCTCGTGGTCCTCTTTAATCCGACCCAAATTTAACACTAGGTACATGCCATTATAATAATCTTATAAAACAAAGTAAGAAAACAAACTTACAAAACTGTGGCGCTAGCAGCAGAACTGTGAAATTGGATGGCAAGAACTCTGCTCTGATACCAAACTGTAACGCCCCGACTTCCCACGCCGGGTCGTCACCTTACTTACATACTAAACTTAAACTTGCGGAAAATCTGGGAGAAATTTTTTTTTTCTTTTAAACTTTATTTTAAAACTTTCAACTTGAACTTCATCCTCAAACTCACACTCACTGATAGGTACTTACTCGAGTACCAAACTTTCAAACCCTCCTTGAAGGCCATCGAAATCAAATTGTAGACCAAACCCGACTTAATGCGGATTGGTACCACAAGAGGCAACTTGCTTGCCATACATACATAAACTTTGTCATTCATACTTAAAACATCATGAAAATATGAAAATCTTTTTTCATTACAACATTTTTTTTTATAGAGTATATTTATTTTTTTTTTTAAATTCGTGGCAGTGTCCATCCCACATTTCACAGTCCGCAGCACCAGCCTTCCACAGTATTGCATCAAAGATTGCTGGCAGGTTGCTTACCTACAGCATAGACGTAAGACGTGAGCTTTCGCTCAGCAAGTACAACTGTTACATCCGCGACGCAAAACACATATCATTATGCATGAACCAATTATGACCTCTTATGAATCAAATATGGGTTCATAACTTAGCTTAGTTCTATTCTTTTACTTATCATGTGTGCTCGTACCGTGGTACATAGTCAAGGAATGGTTGAAGGCGGCAGTCCGTTTTAACTCAAACCATGAAACACAAAGTTTAACATGGAGTAGTTTAGGTAGCCATCCAATCCAACTTAAACCATGAACCATACCATTTAAACCCGCCTTTGTGGCAAGTCGGTACGACACAACATCTTACTTGTCTTGTTCTTACCAGGTGGTTTAACATTAGTGAACATGCTTCATGATGTTACACTATTAAAACATATAACATAACATACTTCCTCATAACATAGCATACCATAACATATCATACCATAATATACCATAACATAACATAACATATAACATACCATAACATACCATAACATAACATAACCTATAACATATTAGGCAAGTAACAACAAAGGACCTATGCTGTAGGCGGAGTTGTACTTACTTGGTTAGCTGTGTCCTATTTCGTGCGACTCCAAGCTGAGGCACAACAACATGCTATATCCTGTTATGTCAAAGGACATAGCATAAGGCTTCATAATTATAACCTCAAGATGCTGGTGACCTAACCAACACCCATTCATAATTTTAGTTATATGTCCCCCCTATACTTATGATAGCTTACTTGGTTACTTAAGGTAACCTTGGGTATTAATCTCAATCATACATGAATAGGGTTAGGTTATCATCCTAACCTTGGCCTATGCCTGGTTATCTATCCATAATCTTTTGGGTTTTAGATCCAATCCCAATCTTAACACCTTGTTGGGTTATCTTGAGTAACCCTCGAGGTAACCAAACTTAGTTCAATTATCCTAAGTCAACCTTGGATTCTGGGCCCCGTCCAGTAACTCGGGTATCCTTCCCGGTCACCGTCCATCATTATCTTGTTACCGAAAGAAAGATAACTTTTGAATCCAAAAACTTGTTTTTCTCTTTGCTTTGGAAAAACTTGGTTCTCTTTGTTTATTTCTTACAAAAACCCTAGTTTAACTTTGAAAAATTGTAATTCTTTGAGAAAGGTTTGTAAAAATTATTAACTGTTGAAAACTGCCTTTGGGACAGTTCTCACAGTCAAAACATTGGTGTTGGTGCCAAAAATACAGTTTTCCTGTATTGTTTTAGAAAATCATGTGCAGGAATTTCCTGTTCCCTGCACAGTCTTTATAAAACCGTGTCAGTTTAAAAATCCATTCAGATTTTGGAAAAGTTATCTTCACGAAAGTTGTAGCTCTCGAAAAATCCTAAAACTTTCATGTTTTGAGAAAAATCCAGTTCTGCTTGTATTCTTGTCAGTTTTAATTTGAAGCTGACTGGTCGTGTAAACTAGGTCTGGGCAGACTAGTCTCGGATTTTTATAGAAACGGAGGCCATTGGAGCCTCATTTTGAGAAACCGTCCGCGCTGTCCCCTAGGAAAATCTCTTCCGAACAACTTTCGTGTTTTACGTTTCACCCAATTCGGCCTCTAAAGGTCTTAAATTTCCACTTTCCCGAAACTGGCCAGTTTGGAATCCGAATTGGCAGTTTCGGTTGTTAAGTCCGGTTTACGTCCTATTTCGCGGATTCTAACTCGACCGACCACTTCGGGAGCTTAATATCAGTCATGCAGCGCTTTCTAACGTAAAACATACATCCATGCATAATTCCAACATTTTCATGCAAAGCAAAACCCTTGGGTGTTCTTGCACCAAACCAAGGTTTTGCAAAACATTTGATTTGCATCACCATTCATCAATCAAGCTTCTAATCTAGCTTAAACATAAACATGCATGACCTATAACTTCTTAGGCATATTGGGGACATATATCAAACACCTTATGTGCATGCATGAAACCCTAATAATCATGCAAGCATAATTAGCAACTCATGCACCATAACCATAATTGAGACCTTAGCACCCTAATCAAGCACATAATCAAGCACAAAACTTATTGCATGGCATAAGAAAATGAGCTTATGCTCTTACATCCCAAACATGGAAATACACTTAAATTTCCCAAATTTAAGCTCAAATTAAAAAGGTTTAGGGCCAAGGGTTTACCTCTAGAGCTTGGATGTTGGTTCACAAGCTTGGATTCCAACTTTTTCCTCACTCCCCCTTGGCTGCCATTGCAGCCGATTCTCCTCCCCCAAATGGGTTCCAATTTTCAGCCATTCCTCATGAAAAACAACCACATGAGTATCTAGTTTCAAGCTCAATAGAAAAACTTAAGGGTTTTAGAGATTTACCTAGATCAATCCAAGAGGTTGGCTTGATTGGTTCCAACTTTTCTCTCCCTTTTTCCTTGGCTCCACACAACCGGCCTCCCCTCCAATTGGGGTTCCAAAAATTTTGGCCAATTAAATTGAGCCTCACACACTCACACAAGGTCTGGCCATTACCAAAATCCAGCCGACCAATTTTTTTTTCTCTTCCTAGGGTCGGTTTTAGGGAGAAAATGGATATGAAAAAATTTTGCCATAGTTTGGCTTGTTTTCCCAATTTTTCCCCTCAAAATCCGCCCCCCCTTCACCCCTATTTATAGCTGATTTTGAACTTTCAAAATTGCTAAAAAGTCCTTGAATTTGGATTTAATTACTTTTCCAAAATTGCACTTTAGTCCTTGAAGCAAAAATATTTGCACTTTGACCCCTACAAGTGTTGGCCGGCCATTTCATGCCTTGGAGCCCAAGTCTTGCTTACCTCATCATGATGACATCATCTTGATGACATCATGTGCTTACCTCATGCTTACATCATTATATTTTCCAAAATTACACTTTTGCCCCCAAAAGACAAAATATTTACAATTTCACCCCTAT
Source organism: Ficus hirta (assembly GCA_038430175.1). NCBI lineage: Eukaryota > Viridiplantae > Streptophyta > Magnoliopsida > Rosales > Moraceae > Ficus > Ficus hirta. The sequence goes on along the minus strand of CM076585.1, from coordinate 15,096,867 downwards.
ATGTGGCCGGCCATCCATGGTGCTTAGGTGGCTAGGTGTGATTTGTTTCCACCATTTATGATGTCATAATTCAAAAATGGGATGATGTCATAATTCCAAACTTGGATGATGTCATTATAAGGCCTTGTTTGGCTTTTTCGTTAAAATACAGTCTATTTTCTTGCTAATACAGATATTTCCAATACTGTGTTCACTAATACACAGTATAATTCAGTACTGTTATACTTGACTGCAGTCCAAAATTTATCTGCGTAAAAATGGACTGTAAAAAATTTTCTTCTTATTTCTGAGAGTCATTAGGACTTTAATATCCAACTTAGTGTGCTTGATTTTTCTAGGGTGGTCTCATAGCTTATTCTTGTTATTTTGTCCAAAAAGATAATTTTCGCAGTATATTTCTCATACTGCTTATCCCATTACTGTACAGTCATACCTTGACTTTTTGGTCAACTTTGACTTTCTTGGTCAAACTTTGACCAACATGGAATCATGAAATTTCATCACGCCATTTTCCTTAAAATGCCTTAGACTAGGCTCAGTAATCTATCGTTGAGTCTCGTAGCTAATTAACCGAGAACTCAAACTTATACCGATATTCTATTCCAAACATGATCTAGACTTAAGTTTTCCTCATTTAAAGGAAATCTAGAGTCATAAAATTCGGGTTATTACAGTATAAATCTCACCTACAACATAAAACTTGTTTGTTGATGTGAGCACATCTATGAACAACTGATATGTGCATGTTTAGAATACTATGCTTGTGATTGAATATGAAGAATGATGCTTTTATGCAATGTGATTATATAGTTGCTTGATATGCTTTAGTGAGCATATGTTTTTATGCATTAATATGTTTAAATTAATGACGATGCCTCTATATTGTGTGAAACTGCAATATCTGCTCATGAGTTACGAACATAATTTCATGCTCATCCTAAGGAAGAGATTAATGAAAGTGAAAGATAAGTTCAAGAAAGTGTCGTACCAACCCCCAATAAACTGAGGGGATTTTTATGAATGTTTTAAATCAGACCTTGGGTATGTTGGATTTTGGGGTCGCTTCCCCCCAACTTCTCATTGGTTGCACGCAATGGGTACGTACACTATGGGGCCCAGGATAAGAAGATAATAAGCATAATTTAATTATGCATAAAATGTAATGCATTATTTTGTGCATCATGAGATTTGAATGTATGTTCATGGAATCATGATCATAATTACATGCTCATCTTAAGAAGGTAAGAGGCTAATGAAAGTGAAAGAGAATTCAAGTATAGTGTCGTACCAACCACCCGCAGATCGCGGAGGATTATGCATGTTTTAAAATTCTAAGACCTTCCGCAGATCGTGAAGGGTTACGTATATGATTCCTAGAATTGTTAGGAACCTTACAAATCCTAGCTTTCTGTGGTTACGCGCAATGGGTACGTACACATATGGGATCCAAAGTAAAAAGTTTAGTAAGAATATGTATGAAACAAGAAAATAAGAAACAAGAAGCAAGCATAATTGTACGATTTATAAAATGTCAAGCATTATTATATGCATTTTGTTTATGTGAGATTTATGTTTGTACTTACTGTGCAAAAGCTCATTAATATTGTTCATGCTGCAGGCAACACAGTGATTCAATAGACTAGTGAACTGTGTCGAGACAATGGAGGCATGTGTTATGGATACCGCCATCAAAATGTAAATTTCGCAATAAGTAAATTATGATAAGTTTAAAAGATTTGTATCCTTTTAGAATAATTATTTTCAAGTAATTGGGTTTTAAGGAACCCATATGAAATGAATGCTGAGTTTAATTTTAATCAAGCAAGGTTAAAAAAGTTTAATATTTTAAAATATATTTTTTATTCTTTTGGTTATACGTATTTGAACGATGAAAAAACCTCTATTTGACCAAGTAGTTTGGTTTACAAGAAACCAAACTTAAGATATGCCTATACTAAGTTTTAATTGTGTAAGTTTGATATGTTGATGTTTTAAACTTTAGATTCAGTTTTTACTTATAAATTATCAAGCATAGATCTAAAAAAAGTGTTTTTATGGTGCAAGTCTTTTTGAAAAGTTTATATTGTGTTTGAATCTTTAAAAATTAAAATGATCATAGACTTCATGTAAGCTATGAAATATTTAAGTTAAAAAAAAAAATTTTCTATGAAATTTTGGGGATTAAGTTTAAGGTCAAAGCAAGTAATTATGTTTATGAAGTTAATTAACGGCCGCGATTAGGTTGGGTTGTTACAGCAGTATAGTTAAATGCAGATAAATTCTAGAATACAGTTCAGTATTACTGTACTGTTAATAGTTAAAATAGTATTGGTATTATCTGGATTATTAAGAAAATGGACTGCATATTAGGAGGGAGTGTCAAATAGGGTCCTACTTGGAGATACCTCATCATAGATAAATCCATAATTTTGGGAATTTTTGAAATTATGGAAAAATGGATAATTGTGAAAGGATTTTTAGCTCAAAAATGCTCCACATGGCAAATATTTTATTTTTAAGGACCAATATGTAATTCAAGGAGAATTTAAGGAAAAAATAATAATTGTGGAATAGTATGAATTTTCCACCTATAAATAGGAGTGAATTGTAGAGAGTTGTACTCTTTAGTTGGCTTCTCAAACTTCTAGTTCCTTCTCAACTATTCCTCTCTAGACTTTAAAAAAAAAAGAAAAAAAAAACAGAGAGAGAGAGTACGGTGGCCGGTTGCTATGGTGAAGAATGGAGCAAGAATTGTTGCTCATGCAAAGTCTAGAACTACTCTTTTAAAGCTTTAGAGGAATATTAAACCTGTTGTCGTGCCTTGTTAGAATGATAGACCAAGAGTGTAGGATAAATAGTAAGTACAACTCCGCCTACAGCATGGGTAAAATGTTTTTATTGCATTGCATGTCTTCAAAAATTCATGCTTTGATTTACATGATGTACATATGCTTTATGTTTTATGTTTTATGTTTTATGTTTTATTGTTGTGACATCATGAAAGTATGTTCACTAATAATAAATCACATGATAAGAACAATATTAAGTTTGTAAGTAAGAAACAGTTAAGATTTTAAGTTTTCAAGTATGATCAACCAAGAACAAGTTTTCCTGTAACAAGATAAGACAAGCAAATTTTCTTGTGTCGTACCGACTTGCCACAAGGATGGGTTTAAACGGTCAGGTTCATGGTTTGAGTTGGATTGGACTTGCCGGCCCAACCACTCCGTGGCTATGCACCACAGTAAGTGCACATATGATATGTAAGGGGCCCAGTACCAAGTTAACATAAGAAAGCATAATTAGTTCATACATTATCAATTCATACATTCTTTTACCGAAAATGTTTTGCGGAATAGAAAGTTGTACTTACTGAGCATAAGCTCATAAATTACGTTCATGCTGTAGGTAAGCAACCTACCGGACAAGCTTGATGCAAGACTATGGAGAGATGGCATTGTAGACTGTGAAATTTAGTTTGGAAACTGCCACATGTTTTGTAAAATATGTTATGTATAATGTGCTTGTATTATGATTTGTTGGAAAAAACGGTTCCGATATCAGCGTTACGGCGCAGCGGAAGTTTTAAAATTTTTACGCCAACTCGGAAAAGAAGCTCATGATGCATATAACAATAAATTAAATTCATGATCAAGCGTACCTTAATTCTTGGATTCTGGAATTGCTAGAGCGTTTGACCAACGTGTCTTCTCTACTATTCTCGAGTCCCCATGTCTCAGAGTGTGTGTGGGCACACGTGCTATGAATCCAAGCGACCGGTACTTCTTTCAAAGTCTAGATCCCACCTTCTCAATTCCGATGTACCTCGTTGAGAATTCGATCTGGGTTCGTTCTTCAAAACTACAAAACAGGAACCGGTTAACCTTTTATGAAAAATATCACTTGGCTTAACCTTCCTCACAGTTTTGATTCAATGAAAATTTCTCTCTTTTTCTCACACCCAAGAAGGACGATTTTCTCAAGCCCGAAAAACCTAGTTTTTGTTTTTCTCTCTCCAAAAAAGAAACGTCCACCTTCTATATGATATTAAGGTTGGTTTTTTCAAGAACCCCTAGCCTTTATATAATATTCCAATCATTTTTCAAAAATATCTCCTACTTGAAAAATAATTAATAATTATTTTTCTGGATAATCTTTTGAACCAAAGGATCATTCGAATTTTGGGCTAGGTTCTTTAAACCTTATGGACGGTTTTTTTGCTTGGAGAATCTCAAAAAATTCGTTCTCCCCTTATATGGATATTGATTGGTGGTTCAAATTTAAATCAAGAATCTAGACTAGTCAAAAAATCCTAATCCTATCTAGATTCAAACTCCTTTTAAACCTTTTCGAATTTAAATAAGATTCACTTATTTGAATAAATATTTTCCACAAATATTATCCATATTAATTAATTTAAATCAATGGAATATTTCAAATTTTCTTTCCTCACAAAAACCGTGCACCTCTTTTAATTAGGAAAGAGAAATTCATGAAATAATCTCCATTATTTAAATCAATTAATAATTTAATGTTAGGAATATATTTGAATAGTTTTGAAACAAAATTTTCTTCTCTCCACTCAATTAAAAACCGTGCACCTCTTTTAATTAGGAGAGAAAAATTTTGTTTTCCAAAATTAAATAATTCAAACACAATCTTATTTTCAAAATTCAAATTAACCAATCACATGTTGACAAATCATCTGTCTACAAGAATTTCACATGTCCAATCCTTTCGGGATTGCATGTTAGAGAGTACCATGTCTTAATAGACATTATTAAATTCCCATTTAATTTACCGATCTCATTAGGAACAAATCCCAAGACGCTTCGTGGAACTATATGAGCTAGTAGAGGGACCCGATGAAAATATGTAAAGAGGATCCTAAAATTGTGAAAAATTAATCCCGGATTAATTTTTTATCAATTATCAACTTCAGGACTATTCCACTAAAAGTCTGAAACTGAACTCCTGTTTACATACCGTATTACGAAAGCTCTCTACCGCAGTGCTTTTTCCATGATTTCTTTATCGCTTGCTTAATCCCCATATGTTATCCATGATTAAATTAAGGACTTTTTACGTTTTATCTTGTCAATCATTTTAACTTAAAGTTCTATTATTCTTAATTGAAAGAACCACCAATTGTAAAACCATACAATTGGTAAACCATCAGAGAACACAAAGTAAACCGATGGCCAAGATCATGTTATAATATCTTTCAATCCCTGTATAATACCTTTAAGTAGATAACATGTACTATCGTTAAGATAGATATAGATTCCATATCTATGAATCTTGATTTCTCCATCCATAAATCATGCACCCAAAACACAAGTATATTGACTATGAATTAACAGTGTCTCACCTGTAGTGCATTAAAGTACATAAGTCATGGATACGAACTCAAGCAATCATTTCAGGATTAAGATTAATGTAGGATGATAATCAAAGTGTCATTGATTTTTATAAATGGAATTATTAAACCGAATTAATTAACACTTTAGGTCCAGTCCAATGTCATACCTCAATACTGGTATACCTTAAAGGTTTTACTCGGAACCTATCCGATGGTCAAGACAAACCATCCCTCCAAGGAAGTAGACAACCTTTACAATCTTATCATGAATAAGATCCCCAAATCTTATTCCATCAATTGCGGACTATTTATTTAGACTGTTATCAAATTATCATGTCTTCTATGTATACCTCGTATACATATGGTAATCTGATATATTACTAACAGTCAAGGAGTATTTTATGTTTGCTCAAAATAATCATACAATCAACAAATGAAAGTTAATAGGACACAACTTATTAAACATGAATAACTTCTTTTTATTAATATCAAAATGTCATATTTACAGAAAATCCCTAATATTGATTTTCTATCCTTAGGACACATATAGATCCCAACAATCTCCCACTTGCCCTAAGCGAGTAAATGTGACATATTATGCATCCCCATACCTTCGACGTGTTCTTCGAATCTTCTGGCCACCAAAGTCTTCGTGAACGGGTCGGCAAGATTGTCCTCTGATACGATTTTACAAACCGTCACATTTCCACTCTCAACAAAGCCTCTGATAATGTGATATTTTCTGTCAATGTGCTTACTCCTCTTATGATACCTAGGATCCTTGGTATTAGCTACTGCTGCACTGTTGTCACAGTAGAGCATCATAACTTTATCCATACTAGGAACGACCTCAAGGTCACCAAGGAACCTGCGGAGCCATACCGCTTCCTTTGATGCCTCACTGGCTGCCACATACTCGGCTTCCATGGTCGAGTTTACAATACAAGATTGCTTAATACTCCTCCACACAACGGCACCACCTCCAAGGGTAAAGACAGATCCTGAAGTTGATTTCCTTGAATCCTGATCTGATTGAAAATCAGAATCTGTGTATCCTATAGGAACAAGGTCCTGACCAGAATACACTAGTATATAATCCCTCGTTCTCCATAGATACTTAAGTATATGCTTGACCGCAACCCAATAGTTCAGTCTCGGATTCGACTGATATCGACTTACCATACCAACTGCAAAACAAATGTCAGGCCTAGTGCATAACATAGCGTACATAAGACTACCTACCGCTGATGCATAAGGTACATTTTTCATACTCTCCCTTTCTTCCGATGTCTTGGGGCAGTCATCTCTAGAAAGCTTGATTCCAATCCTGAAAGGTTGGGCACCTTTCTTGGAATCCTTCATAGAAAACTTCTCAAGTACTATATCAATGTATGAAGCTTGGGAGAATGCTATCGTTTTGTTCTTTCTATCTCTAAAGAGTTGAATACCAAGAACATAACTAGCTTCTCCTAAGTCTTTTATGTCAAACTGTTTGGCTAAGCAAACTTTGACAGATGATAATGTTGCCACATCATTTCCAATAAGCAATATATCATCCACATAAAGTATAAGGAAAACCACTTTCTCGTTTTTGATATATTTATAAACACATGGTTCATCAATGTTTTGTTCGAATCCATAGGTTTTGATTGCTTGATCAAACCTAATATTCCAAGAACGAGATGCTTGCTTTAATACATAAATGGATTTAAGCAACTTGCATAACTTGTCTTCTTGGCCCTTTACCTTGAACCCGTCTGGTTGTATCATATAGATATCTTCCTCAAGAGAGCCATTCATGAAAGTTGTCTTGACATCCATTTGCCAGATCTCATAATCGAGAGCAGCCGCAATGGATAAAAGAATGCGGATTGACTTAAGCATTGCTATAGGCGAGAAGGTTTCATCATAGTCGATTCCTTCTTACTGTGTATAGCCCTTCGCTACAAGTCTTGCCTTGAAAGTTTCCACTTTCTCATCCATACCTCTCTTCCTCTTGTATACCCACTTACACCCAATCAGTTTTATACCTTGGGGTAAGTCTACAAGTTTCCAGACCTGGTTGGAATCCATAGATTCCATCTCGGTGTTCATAGCTTTTTGCCAAAGACTAAAATCAACATCCTCCATAACTTCCTTGTACGTAGCCGGATCATCAATATGTTCTATGGATTCTGCTTCAAAAAGTCACCATTGAATATGTACCTTTCAGGTTCCCTGATAATCCTCCCACTATGACGAAGCTCCCGTGGTTGTTGATTCTTTAGCGGTTTTTCCATAGGGTTTTCTGTGGCTTTAGGAATATTCAAACCCGAAGTCATCTTCTCAAGCACTACTTTGCTATGAGGTTTAAAGTCTTCTATGTTACTTTCCTCCAGGAATGTTGCATGTGTAGAAACGAAGACTTTATTTTGCTTCGGATTATAGAACAGACAACCTTTTGTCCCTTTTGGATAGCCAACAAACAAGCACACTTCTGATCGTGACTCCAACTTCTTCGCTTCCTTATCCAGGACGTGTGCCAAACAACCCCAAATTTGAATATGATTCAAATTAGGTTTCCTACTCGTTCATAACTCGTAAGGAGTTTTAGGAACCGATTTGGAGGGAACGTTATTCAGAAGATGGCATGCAGTTTGTATAGCGTGCCCCCAAAATGACAAAGGTAATGTTGAGTAACTCATCATAGACCGAACCATATCTAATAGGATCCTATTCCTTCTCTCAGCTACACCATTCTATTGAGGAGTACCAGGTGCAGTCAACTAGGATTGTATCCCATTCTCTATCAAATATCCTAAGAACTCATCCGATAGGTATTCTCCACCTCGATCCGATCGAAATGTCTTAATGGACTTACCTAACTGTTTCTTCGCTTCAGCCCGAAATTCTTTGAACTTGTCAAAGGCTTCACTTTTGCGGATCATCAAATAGACATATCCATACCTTGAGTAATCATCAATAAAAGTGATATAATACTCATACCCACTACATGCTTCTATGTTCATGGGACCACAAACATCCATATGCACAAGTTCTAAAAGTTCATCGGCACGACCATCCTTGGCAACAAAGTGCCGTTTAGTCATCTTGCCCTCCAAACAGGATTCACATTGTGGCCAAGGTTCAACCTCATACAAGTCAAGGCATTCCTCCTTTACTATCCTTTGAATTCTGTTAAGGCTTATGTGACCAAGTCGTAAATACCAAAGATATGATTTGTTAGAGTGAGAAAATTTATGTCTTTTAGAGTTCTTTTCCAATTCTGTATCAAGCAGTGAGTGCATCTTAGGTTTGATAAAATAAAGATTTCCATGCATCCATCTATTACAGATAAGAGAATTGTTTTTCCTAATAACAACTTTATTATTAAAAGAAACTGAATAAGAATCTTTAATCAAACAAGCTAACGAAATTAGGTTCCTTTTGAAAATAGGAACATAAAAACAATGTCTCAAAACAATAAATCTAAATTCATCAAAATAAAGATGCACTTCTCCCACTGCTTTAGCTCGCACCAATGTCCCATCACCAGTTCTTAACGTGAAGTCCTCCTCAAGTAGACTTCTCGTTACCTTGAACCCCTGTAGAGAAATACAAACATGGTTAGTAGCTCCAGAATCTATAACCCAATTGTCCTTAGATTCTTCCACTAAACAACCCTCAAGATATAGGACATCGAAATTACCATTTTGCTTTTACATAGGCAGGTATTCTCGGCAATCCTTCTTGAAATATCCTTTCTTCCCACAGTGAAAGCACTTAGCCTTTTTGGGATCTACCATTCGCTTTTTAGTCTTTTTAGACTTCTTAGAAGCAAGTGCATTCACCACAGGCTTGTTCCCCTTGTTCTTCCCCTTTTCCTTTTTCCTTTTGGGATTAGGAGCAGGTGAGCTAGGTTCAGCCATATTTGCCTCAGCCTTAGATCCAGAATCCTTAAAAATGTTCTCAAAGGCTTGCAACTCTTTCATCAATTTCGTTAAAGATATCTCCTTCCGGTTAAGGTTATAGGATGCCTGAAACAAATCGAAATCCTTGGATAAGGTTTGGAAAACCATGACCAATTGAGTTATAGAATCGATCTCAGCCCCATTTGCCTGAGCTTCAGACAAATAAGCCATGACTTTCATCATGTGCTCCTTGATGGGAGTTTCAACCTTCTGCCTGCAGTTCATGAGACCTTTGATAGTATCGGTCTTAGCCTGGATAGTTTGTTCACCAAACATATCCTCCAGGTTATCCATGATCTGCCTAGCAGTTTGATATTCCTCATGTTGTTTCTGGAGCAAGTTAGACATACTCGCCCGAATATAACACATAGCATTTAGGTTGGAATTGTCCTAGCGCTCAAGCGCTACAAATTCCCTATCAAGAGCATCGATCGCAGGCGTAGGTCGTTGAGGTTGGGTTAGGACGAAACTGTGTTTCTCAAAGTTTAGGACGATTAGCAAGTTCCTTTTCCAGTCATTAAAGTTCTCGCCAGTTAATTTGTTTTGCGTAAGTATCACAGATAAAGGGCTCGACATTTTGATCTGTAATAAGAAAACATATAATAAGTACGAGCAAACATTCTCCTTTTTTTTTTTGTTTTTTGTTTAAAATTTAGTTTTGTAATGAAACAAAAAGATCTATATACAATCTAAATGTTTATGTGTAAAACCCTTAAAATACATACCTTACAACGATAATTCCTAGCTTCTGCTTTCCAAGCTACCGAGGGGTAATCATAGAAGAACTAGCCAAGAATACGGATCCCTTCCGATTAATACATATTCATCCATGGAACATACTCCATTAAATATATATTAACTATCGTTTATTTAGCCACTACTTTACATAACAGAGCCTCGAAGGAGGGTTAATAAATAAAGTAGCATGAGTGTGTAACCATCGTTTCTAATTTTGAATCCATAGTTTACATCCGCCACCGAGGGGTGATCTAAACATAAAATATGCCCAAAATTATTATCCTTTTGGAAATCCAAATCAGTGTGCGCTCTAGGTAAGATACTTATCCGAAGGGAATTCCCGGGTCAAAACCGAGTAGTAGACACTACCATGCGTAACTATTGGACCAACGATGGAGGCCGTAGGTTTTAGTATATAAAACCTTCTCCCACTCAATCTTTTAAATTAGGGTTTTTGTTTTTCATGCATAAACAATATTTATTGAGTGGCACACCCTAGTCTATATGACATGTTATACAATACATCACGAAATAGTATAACATATTCATCTAGCAACACATCATCCATGGTTTACAAAATATGTAAATAGCCGTGGATCATGATTCCATACTAGAGAAAAGAAAATTGTAAAATTTACAAAAAATAACCGAAACATATATCGGCCTTCATTTGTAGATCCATGCCTTGTATCCTTCTTCAATGTATCTGTAACGACCCGCCTAGCACAGGCCGTTACCATATATACATACATACTGAACTTCTCATACATACTTACATACTTACGAAAAACAGCGGAAATTTTTTTTTTTTTTTTTTACAAACATAAAAGCGTATAACGCGTGCATCATATAAACGTGTCTGTAGTAAGGATTTTAAACATAAGATAAATACATAAGAAAACAAAACGCGTAGCGACTAGATTTCCCACATTTCACAGTTTGCCCCGCCACGCCCTTCCTTCTTGCATCAACCATTGCTGACAGGTTGTTTACCTACAGCATAGACGTAAAACAGTGAGCTTTCGCTCAGCAAGTACAACTTCCTATACCGCGACATAAATAAACATAATCTAACTTTACATATTCTAACTTAACTTATCATATATATCGTACCACTTCTTAACTTCATTCATCATAGCATAACATACACATCATAATGCATGGTCCATTTATGCTCGTATTATACTCAATTCATTCTTAACTTACTTTCATTACTTATCTTACTTATGGGCCCCTTACTTGTGTGTAAGTACCGGGCGCGCGACTATGGAGTGGTTGGGGCGGCCAGACCATTTCCAACTCAAACCATAGTCCAACCCGACCTAACACGGGTCGGTACAACACAGGCGACTTGCTCGACATCTTACTTTCTTTTCATCTTATCATGTCATATTTGATCTTATTATTCTTATAAGATTTCATGAACATGCCTCGTGTTCTCATACATACATGCTTCATGTCTTAATAATCATAACATAACATTCATTATGAACTTACCTTGACTTATCATACTTCATAACCTAGCATACAACATAGAATTAACATGGCATATAGCATGGCATAACAATAACATAGTATAATAACAACAACATAACATAGCAACAACAACATAACATAGAATAAGGCATACACCCCTAACTTACATCTAACAATAACATACTTGGACAAGTACCACAACAAAGCCTATGCTGTAGGTGGTGGTTGTACTTACCTTTCTTGCTATGTCCTGCGTAATACTGCCCCTTCTCTGAGTACAGCTGCAGGTTTCCTCCTGCTTGTTGAAGGACATAGGTAAGGGTCTAATTAGTATTGTGGAATGTTGGTAATCTAACCAACATGCCTACATAATCCTAATTGTATGTCCCCAATACTAGATGTCTTACTGGGTTACAAATAGTAACCTTATGTGCTAAATCATCATATACACCGTTAGGGTTAGGTTACCTACCTAACCTTGGGCTTTATCTTTGTTCATAAACCATTTGGTTACTTCAATTAACCCTATATCTTAGCCCAATTTATTAATCTTGGTATCCTTTAGGGTTATCTTGACTAACCCTTAAGGTTAATTGTAGTCAAACTTTTGGTCAACCAAAGTCAACTTTTGGTCAACTAAGGTCAACCCTATACGGGTCAAACTTGAGCTTTAGGCTTTGGCCTGGTAACTCGGATATCACTTCCGGTTATTACCCGTAATCATCTTGCTTACCCAATTTGGTTTAAAAAAAATCTATTTTCCATTTCTTTGGAAACTTGGGAAAATTAACTTCAAAAAAATCTTTTACTTAACTCATAAAAATTCATATTCTTGAAATAGGTCTTTGTAAAAATCATTTAGGGCTGAAAACTGCCTTTGGAACAGTTTCCTTAGTCAAAACAGTGGTTTTGGGAAAGATACAATTTTTTTCCAAACTGTTTTTAGAAAATCCTGTGCAGGAATTTCCTGTTCCCTACACAGTCTTTATAAAACCGTGTCAGTTTAAAGATCCATTTCGATTTTGAAAAATTTGTCTTCACGAAAGTTCTAGCTCTTGAAAAATCCTAAAACTTTCGTGTTTTACGAAAAATTCAATTCGGACTCTAACTGGTTTATATTGCCGTTTGAACTCACCTTGTCGTGCACAAATCCTGGGCACGGATCAGGCTCGGTTTTTCGTGAAAACGGAGGCCATTAGAGCCTTATTTTGGAAATCCGTCCAAGCAGTCCTCAAGGAAAAATCGTTCTCTACAACTTTTATGTTTTACGTTTTTCCCAATTCGGCCTCCAATGGCCTCAAATTCCACTTTTTAGAAAACTGGGCAGTTCACATCCGAACTGGCAGTTTTTGTTCTCACATTCATTTTACGTCCTATTTCGTGTAAGCTAACTCAACCGAACACGCGGGAGCCTAGATAGCACACATGCAGCGTTTTCTAACGTCCCACATGAACAAACATGCAACTCAAACGCGCCCATGCAAACAAAAAACCAAACTGTCCTAGCCTAGGTTTGCATGGTTCTAGGTTGTCTCAACATCCATACATTCACATACCATTCTATAATCAAAACTAACAACCTAACATGCACTTCTAGAACCGGTTTGCACATAAAAACAGGGGACATACAATTCATCATCCATCTAGCATGCACCCTAGCATTAAATCAAACATAAGCATAAAATTAAAGCTCATAACAAAATTAAACATCAAACCACCCTTAAAGCCTAAATCAAGCACCACATCTAATCAATCTAGGGCAAAGAAAACTTGAGCTTATGCTCTTACATTTTTCAACTTGAAATACAAATAAATTTCAAATTGAAAACTCAATTGCAAGCTTAGGGCTTAAAGAAAAATACCTTGGTTCAAGACTAGGGTTTGGGCACCAAAATTTCTCCTTCCTCCTAGGTCAACACAACCGGCCTCACCACTCACCTAGGGGCACCAAAATTCTTTTGGTCACTTGGTTGGTTCACCACAAATCCGGCCACACCACCAAGGCTTCCTACCTCAAATTTTTCTCTTTCCTTTTCTCCTCCCCCCCACACTCGGCAACTTAGCCAAAGTGGTTCAAAAAATTTTTTAAACCTTTCCTTAGCTTTCTAGATGAAAATCTGAATTCCCTTTAAGCAAAACCCCTTTGGAAATTTTGATTTTTCTTTTCTCTCTTATCTCTCCCTAATGGTCGGTTTTTTGGTGAAGAAGAAAGACAAGAGTTTAGCTAGGATTTTGAATAAAATGATTTAAATCTCACACCTATTTATAGAGGTGGAGAAAGTTTCTAAAATTGCTAAAAAGTCCCTAAAGAAGCAAAAATTTGCACAAAAGGGGGTGAGGTGGCCGGCCAAGATGGGTCTAGAACAACCCAATAGTTCTTTCCAAACTTTGTTAAATAATTATGATGTCATAATTAAAGGATAAGGTGATGGCATTGACCTTAGGCCTTGTTTGGCTCTTTTCCTCAATAACTAGTCCATTTTTAAGCTACACAGATATTTTCAATACTGTGTTCACTTATACACAGTATTTTTATACTGTACTGCAGTCCAAAATTTTAAAGCCTATTCATGCTATCTCAACCCTAAAGATGGTTTTCGCAGTATACTTTATTTCACAATACTGCAAAGTCAATCCTTTGACCGTTCTTGGTCAAACTTTGACTTTCTTTAAATCATGTACTTTTTCGTCCCTTTTGACTCGAAAGGTCCGTTGCTAATCTACATAATCCATTTTGAGTTTTATTGAACCTGAAAAACTCATAAAATGTAAGAAAACTCTTAACCGAGCTTCTCTTTCAATAATACCTCTATGGGATACATTTAATTCCTTTGGAAGGAAATAGTAATATCGGAAAAATCTAGGTATTACAGTATCTTCATTCTCCAGTGTCACATCTTTTTTAATTTAAATTTAAATTTAAATTTCAAAAAAAATTATATGTGATTTTCAATTTTAATCAAAATTACAACATATCAAAATTTAAATAAAAAGTCCGGTTTTTTTAAATCTTCAAATTCAAAAAATTTGAAATTTCCAAATTTAAAATTTAAATAACAAAATGTTAAAATTCATAATAATATCCATTAAATTTAAATTTAAATTTTTAATTTTGATTTCCAAATTATCAAGATCACATATCATTGGAAAATTAAATTTTCAAAAGGATTCTATGTGATTTTTTTTTATTTTATTAAAAAAAACATTTTTTTTAATTGAATTAAAATTTCAAAATTTTAAAAAAAAATCACATCCTTTGAAAATTTCTATACATTCGTTTACCTTCAATCTCCTTGAATCCATTGTAGCCTGAATTTTATAAAAAAATTCCTATGCCGTTTCCGGCTTACAAAAATTCTAAGAATTGAAAGAACGACCTAGCGGTGATAATATACCGCATCTATTACACTTGAAAAACCTAGATACAAATTCTAACCTCTATGGAATCATGACCGGTAAAATTGAACAAGTATCATACATTATAAAAATAATATAAAGCATTCATTCATCCATACATCCATTCATAATATATTTAACATACACAAAGTAAAACCTAGAGTGCCAACTCTCTAAAATATTTCATTAATGCATAGAGAGAAATTTATTCGATCAAATAATTTATGTTATATACACGATCATGAGTTGGCTCTGATACCAATTGTTGGAAAAATCGGATCCGGTATCAGAGTTACGGCACAGAGGAAGTTTTAAAATTTTTATGCCAATTTGGAAAAGAAGCTCATGATGAATATAACAATAAATTAAATTCATGATCAAGTGTACCTTAATTCTTGGATTCCGGAATTACTAGAGCGTTTGACCAACGTGTCTTCTCTACTATTCTCGAGTCTCCACGTCTCAGAGTATGTGTGGGCACACGTGCTATGAATCCAAACGACCGGTACTTCTTTCGAAGTCTAGATCCCACCTTTTCCATTCCGATGTACCTCGTTGAGAATTCGATCCGGGTTCGTTCTTCAAAACTACAAAACAGGAACTGGTTAACCTTCTATGAAAAATATCACTTGGCTTAACCTTCCTCACAGTTTTGATTCAATGAAAATTTCTCTCTTTTTCTCACACCCAAGAAGGATGAATTTTCTTAAGCCCGAAAAACCTAGTTTTTATTTTTTTCTCTCCCAAAAAAAAAAACGTCCACCTTCTATATGATATTAAGGTTGGTTTTTTCAAGAACCCCTAGTCTTTATATAATACTCCAATCCTTTTTCAAAAATATCTCCTACTTAAAAAATAATTTATAATTTTTTTTTCTGGATAATCTTTTGAACCAAATGATCATTTGAATTTTGGGTTAGGTACTTTAAACCTTATGGACGGTTTTTTTTCTTGGAGAATCTCAAAAAATTCGTGCTCCCCTTATATGGATATTGATTGGTGGTTCAAATTTAAATCAAAAATCTAGACTAGTCAAAAAATCCTAATCCTATTTAGATTCAAACTCCTTTTAAACCTTTTCGAATTTAAATAAGATTCACTTATTGAAATAAATATTTTCCATAAGCATTATCCATATTAATTAATTTAAATCAATGGAATATTTCAAATTTTCTTTCCTCACAAAAACCGTGCACCTCTTTTAATTAGGAAAGAAAAATTCATGAAATAATCTCTATTATTTAAATCAATTAATAATTTAATGTTAGGAGTATATTTGAATAGTTTTGAAACAAAATTTTCTTCTCTCCACTCAATTAAAAACCGTGCACCTCTTTTAATTAGGAGAGAAAAATTTTGTTTTCCAAAATTAAATAATTCAAACACAATCTTATTTCCAAAATTCAAATTAACCAATCACATGTTGACAAATCATCTGTCTACAAGAATTTCACATGTCCAATCCTTTCGGGATTGCATGTTAGAGAGTACCATGTCTTAATAGATATTATTAAATTCCCATTTAATTTACCGATCTTATTAGGAACAAATCCCGAGACGCTTCGTGGAACTATATGAGCTAGTAGAGGGACCCGATGAAAATATGTAAAGAGACTCCTATAATTGTGAAAAATTAATCCCGGATTAATTATTCATCAATTATCAACTTCAGGACTATTCCACTAAAAGTCTGAAGCTGAACTTCTGTTTACATACCATATTACGAAAGCTCTATACCGCAGTGCTTTTTCCATGATTTATTCATCGCTTGCTTAATCCCCATATGTTATCCATGATTGAATTAAGGACTTTTTCCATTTTACCTTTTCAATCATTTTAACTTAAAGTTCTATTATTTTCTATTGAAAGAGCCACCAACTGTAAAACCATACAATTGGTAAACCATCAGAGAACACAAAGTAAACCGATGGCCAAGATCTTGTTATAATATCTTTCAGTCCCCGAATAATACCTTTAAGTAGATAACATGTACTCTCGTTAAGATAGCTATGGATTCCATATCTATGAATCTTGACTTCTCCATCTATAAGTCATACACCCAAAACACAAGTATATTGACCATGAATTAACAGTGTCTCACCTGTAGTGCATTAAAGTACATAAGTCATGAATACGAACTCAAATAATCATTTCAGGATTAAGATTAATATAGGACGATAATCAAAGTGTCGTTGATTCTTATAAACGGATTTATTAAACCGCATCAATTAACACTGTAGGTCCAGTCCAATGTTATACCTCAATACTGGTATATATTAAAGTTTTTACTCGGAACCTATCTGATAGTCAAGACAAACCATCCCTCAAAGGAGGTAGACAACCTTTACAATCTTATCATGAATAAGATCCCCAAATCTTATTCCATCAATTGCGGACTATTTATTTAGACTGTTATCAAATTATCATGTCTTTTATGTATACCCCGTATACATATGGTAATCCGATATATTACCAACAGCCAATGAGTATTTTATGTTTGCTCAAAATAATCATACAATCAACAAATGAAAGAAATATGACACAACTTATTAAACATGAATAACCTCTTTTTATTAATATCAAAATGTCATATTTACAGAAAATCCCTAATATTGATTTTCTATCCTTATGGCACATATAGATCCCAACATGATTATGATAAGTCGATGGTACTGGTCTATGATAACTAGTATGATTTGTTAAAATATGGTTTTAAAGTTCGATACTCAAGTGAGTACATATAAATAAGTATGAGTATAAGTTAAGTTTTGAGTTTTGAGTTTTAAATTGAGTTTAAAAAGAAAAAATATATATATTTCCGTATTTTTACGAAATACGAAAGTATGTTTAAGTATGTTAAATATGAAGTAGCGGCCACGTAAGGTGGGTCGCCATAAGGTTTGGTATGTAAGCACGGCACGGTAACGGCCTATGTAGTCGAGTCGTAACATATAATCTGTACTCGTATTTCAAAAAATTTATCTAGAATTATTGCGTAAAACATATGAAGATAAATATTTAATTCTTTCCTTCAATATTATTTTTTCTTCTTATTTCTACATAAAAAAATACGTCAATAAATATGGTATTCTTTCTTTGAAAACCGAATTACTATTTAAATTAAACGGGAGACAATAACTTTATGGTATAAGAGATACAATCCTCGACTAATATCAATTCTATCGGTAAAATCTGATAAATATTAATGAGGGCAAAAACTGAGACTCGACTGTGATGGGAAAGTTCATCAAATTTCATAACAGTTCTATAATCGAGCATGTACAACACTCTTTTAAATAAGGCATTTCAACAAAATTTACACGCTACTAGCCATCCCTCTAGTAAAAATGAGAAATTACAGATGATCTTTTTTAAACGAGACAAATAAGGAAACAGATAATTTAAAATCATATCTTCTGATTGCATCTAATAATCATTGATCTGGTCATAAAATTATTGTCGGACTTCAGCCATTTTTGGTATGGCCATTATTGGTATATATAGCTTGATGAACAACTTAATTTAAAAAAAAATAAAAAATAAAAAATGAACTAAATTTAATAGTTATTAAAGTACAGAAATAAAACGACAAATACCTGAAACGCATATCCAACAATCTATTACATCTTGTATGATCAGGCACCTTTCTCGATTTCTCTTAGTGATAGAAAAATTTTTTACTTTTTAAGAAAAATTTCATAAATACCATCTGAACTCTGAATTATGTCACTAGTTTCGATATGCCTCTTAAACTATAAAATGTACTTGTTGCACCCTTGAATTATGAAATGTGTGTCAAGTTGCCCCCCTCTATCAGTTTCCATTAGTTTTTCCATCATTTGTAATGTCAAAATATCCCATGATCTTTGCATTTGTTCAAAATACTCCTGATCTTTAATATATATGTCAAACTGTCTCATCTATCTTATTTTAACACAAAATTTTTTATTTTACTTATTTTAATTCATGAGAGCTCTTGAGCAAGAATAATGGGAAGAAGAGAAGCAAGGAATTGGTAGAATTACAAGAAAACCTAACATTTTATTGTTGTATTGTAGGACATCTTGTTTCTTTTTCGCAAGCATATTTGTTATTTTGTGTTGTTCAAGAGTAAATAGATTGACACACATCTAAGGAAGAAAAACAAATATTTCAACTCGATAAACGCATTAAAAACGCAGTTGTGAACGACGTTGAGTGGTATACCAAATTACGATTACATACTTGTACGTTTCAAGCATAACAATTCTCCTCTCCTAAACAGTCTTCATTTCAACGAATGAGACACGTGTGATAACACTGTATTTCAGTTCATGACCATGTGGTTTTCTCTTAGGTTACTTGTTATGATTTTTGTTTAGTTTTCTTTCAGTTTGTTTCTAGTTCTTATTTTTAGAGCTTCTATATCTGAAAAATAATTTTGTACCGTATTTTTTCTTTTTCTTTTTAATAATTATTTCGCCCGTCTAACCGAAATATATCCTTCTTGTTGTAACGTCTCTTTTTGCTGTATATACACTGAGATTTGACATTAGTGCAACCAATACAAACAAACAAACAGACAAACCAAAACAAAACAAGACAAAACAATGGTAAACGTTTAACCAACATGCAAATTAACAATACATTTTAAGGATTTTATATTCTAAATTAAACATGGGTTGTAGTGTATTTTTTGTAGTATTAGAATGACTTCGCACTAGCACAACATATGGATAAGGATGATTATAATACTCGAAACGTGGAACACTAGGAAGAATTAATAAAATATGTATATATATAATTATAAAATACATGTCATCTTTTAGTAGCAGGTCAGGCCTGGGCCCAATCACGCATATGCTCTGCTAGGGTTTTCTAGAAACCTCTTCTTGTGAGTGAGGGCCGAGCCGTTAGTCCTCTTCCATTCATACTGACGGAATCAGGATATTTTATTTTAGGGGGATTTACTAGGGAACCTTGACCCTTACTCCTTAAAAGATAAATATTATGCTCTTCATACTTCAAGTGAGGGGAAATCGATCTTATGAAGTAAGCCTAGTTTGAATAATGCTCTTGTATACCCTCTGTTGAGTAGTGAGGAGTTATAACTAGGCATCTCTTTTCATTTATTATAAAGAGTAAATCCTTTTATGTATGTTAGGTTTTGCATTCTCTTTCTTGTTTTCTTGTTTTATTAGCCTTTATTGTTGGGTTCTAAACTTCTTTTTTATTTTTTATTGTTTTAGTATTAAATGAGCAGAGGATTGTGGGATTGGTACAAGATGAGTTGTGTAATTTATAGGTTCTAATTTTTTTTTCCTTCCATTAAATGTAGAAAAAGGATAATTGACATCCGAGTTAAATAGAATATCTCAACTAAATTAGTACCATTTGTTCTAGCCATCTCTAATATAATTTTCCTCCCCTCTCTATTTACAAAAGAAAAAATATTACAACTAGTATGAGGCACGTTTCTCGACTTCTCTTATTAGTGATAAAAATATATTTTTTATTTCATATGTACATATATTTCAAAGAAAAGTTATTACGATAAATAAATTTTTTCCATAAAATAATATTTGTTTTTTATTGTTATACAAGTAAATATATATAAGTTCAAATTTCAATTTAAGTTGAACTTAACATGTATTTTATTTACAAGTCCAAGGTATACAGAAATGCAAATATAAATAAATGTAACAAATTTACATACAGAAAATCGATTAATTTTTACATACTATATATTGATTGTTGAACCTATCTCTTTTAATCTATCTCTATTCAAAACACCTTACACCATTTGCCTATCTCTCTTCTCACTTTCTTGCCAAAGGAATAACACTCTTTATTTTTCTGACTACATATAATTCTAAACACAATACATTTATTTACAGGCTCTTAATGGAATACAAATTTGACACTTTCCCAAACTCACAAAATGGAAACTTACCCAAAAAAGAATTTGAATCACATACATAACATTTTTTTCTCTCCAAAACAATCACATACCCAAAAACTATTAGATGTGTTGCAGTGCATCTTTGTTAGTATTAACTATTGGTTTTGAAAACATAAAAGCGGAAATTTGTGGAATGATCGTAGATGATTAAATCGTGTATGATAAAAAATTTTATTAAACATTTACCGATACTTTTGTAGATATATTAGTTTGTTATAAAAATCATCATAAGAATAACAATATTATTATTGTCCAATTAGGTTCATAACTTCAAAGAATATTCAATCTCCGAGACACTTAGGTCTTCCACACCTAATCTTGGAACTATTCAAATAGACATGGGGTGTCTCTATTAATTGGGAATGATCACACACTCGCTTCGTGTTCTTCGCTTTTGTGCTCTCAACCCAGGGGGGGAAAAAAAAGAGTGCAATAGAAGAATTTTCTCTCTAGGGTTTCTCTTCAGGAAAGAGGCAAAAAAATATTGATTTCTGGCATAAATCATCTGTTTATAGTGCCAGGTTTGGATATTCATTTAATTTTATGGAATTAAATAAAGAACAAGAAATTGACCACCTCCCATCACCTGGAGGTGGCGGGCGTCTCCAGCCACTCAAGCAATTTACTCCAATTTTCAACTTTTGAAAATTGTTTCCTCTTTGAATTCAAATATCTAGATAAACAAAAATATAAGCATATCAGATAAAAACCTACACACCACAAGGACAATCCCCGTCGCGTAGGCGCCACAATTGTGGAAACGGAATGGGTAATTATAGACTTATAGTTTCAAGCTCCAATACAAATTTGACAAATAATTAAACTCTTTAATCAATATATCGATGATATTAATTCTAAATTTATTCCACTAAGAAATTGGAATTACACTTTTGAAATTATAAATTTAATATATTTAAAATATTTGAATCGTCCACTGATATAATCATAATATAATCTATAAAATCAATTATACATAAACAATTCACAGTTAGAGTCAGGTTCCAGTAATCAGTTCACATCTCTAGTTGTATCTTTTTCCACAAATACCATTAATTCTCTAAGGAATAATTTCTTATGATTTAATCATTAATTAAATGCTCTTATTAGTCAAATCCAGAATCAACATGTAAGAGAACTATCCATCTATTTAATAATGAAAGAAAGAACTTTATCTTATTAGATTAACATTCCCAAATATTTAATTTGTTATGTCTCCATGATATAAGAAATGAGACTCAATATCTTGTGAATCTATACCAAGTAAGTCAAAAGACATAACGTCATAACAAGAGTCTCTGAACAAGTTATAATTAAGACTATTTCATATATGATTATCATTGATTAAATTTAAATATTCTATATGCTAAAAAAGATTACCAGAGATTCAAATTATTCGTGTTCTTGTCCTAAATATAATCATAATATATAAAGCACCTTTATTCCAATAAACACCTCAACAATAATCCGGAAAAGATTGTCACATTCATAATTGAGATTAACCATGCTAGTAATATTTATTTAAAGATCCCAACTTTAGATATTTATTACGGAAAATATTTTTTATTAGGGTGGGTGTTGTCAGCCCCTATTTTACTGTTCTCACCCACTTTTTAAAACCACCTAACTAATTAATTTTAGAATTGAAACATTACTTGTTCCACCCTTTAATTTTCTGAAAAGCCCTTATAACTAAATTATTTCCTTTTCTTATTTCTCCACCCACTAAGTCTTACTCCTATACATTTTCACTTAAAAATAAAAAAAAAACAAAAAAAAAACAACTATGATGTTTTGTTTTTTGTTTTTTGTTTTAATTTTTTCCGAGGAGGATTCTTTGTTTGTTTGTTTGTTTATTTTTTTTGGAGATATCCAACATGAATTTTTCGTCTGTTTAAAGTAATTTTCAATTCACGAACTCCCATATTTGTTTAAAAATAATATATCTTTTCTATTACTTTTAAATTTTTTCAGTTGGGAGCATATTACTTATCTAAAAAGGTGAAGAAATTAAAGATTTTATTAAAGTGACAATAGATTTGTTAAATGATCTACAAAACCACTTAGAGTACAAACACAATATTTCAAAAAATATAATGGTATAAAAATTATACGAATTCGTATTATTTTGGTGAAAGATGTGTATTTTTTTCGATATATATCGGTTATCCTTCATTTTGTTTATTTATTTTTTTGAAAAACATTGGACTGTAGGAGAGAATTAAGTGTAGGAGAGCCTAATAAAATCGTAAATAGTTTATGAAGAAGATTGGAATTTATACCTCTAATTAAAAATATAAAATACATAAGCCATAGTGATAATTGTATTGACTATATTGTAACTAGTTGGACATCCCGTGGAAAAAAAAAAACTGTAAAATAAGGAAAAAAACAACCAAAGAATTTAGTTATAAGGGCTTTTTAAGAAAATTAAGGGGTGAAACAAGTTAATTTTTAATTCTAAAATTAATTTGTTAGGTGGTTTTAAAAAGTGGCCAGGAAAAGTAAAATTGAAGGTGTTAATAGATGCACTCTTTTTATTATTATCCCTAAAATATTATCTTCTTGTGTATAACACTTTTATAAAATATTTAAGATCGTATAAATAATCAAAACTTTTAAGTATCAAACATACATAAGAGTGTAATGAAATTCAACATATTAATTTAAATAAAAATAAAGTGTTTAACACCGTATACTTTCTGGGTATCAACCGTAAGATTAACTACTTAAAACAACATGATTGATTTCATATCAATTTGTAGGTGCTAACTTAGTCGGGATATTGTCTAAGTTTCTCTCATATTAACTTTTTATTTTTTATTTAAACCAAGTGATCGGCATAACTGTCATCCGAAGCATCTCACATAAATTGACACACTTTTTTCCAGCCAACCATCTAATCTAGTTTTTCTGCTCTCTCTATTTACAAAAGAAAAAATATATATTTAGAATAATCTTTTTTAAATGGGACAAATCAAAAAATTATCAATTAAAATCATATTTTCAGATCACATCAAATCGTTCATCTTGTAAAAATAAAATAAAATAAAATGTTATGTGGTGTTAACTGGACCATCACGTAAGGGAGACGACAAGTACATTAATATGATATAAGTAATATAATATATATATGAAGCGAGAATAATGAAAGAATATCTTGCAATATATTGATTCGCATCACCAAAACAATCAGGATTGTGATGCTTACAAATTATGGAGTAGACCCAAGGAGTTCGAATATATGTCTAGCTGCAACAACAAATAAACAGACAAAAAAAAAAAAAGGAACAAAACAAAACAAGCGTAAATAACGTTAAACTAATATGCAAATTAACAGATACGTCATTTTAAGGATTTTATATTTTAAATTAAATATGTTTTGCGGTGTTTCGTTTGTAGTATTAGGCGCCCTTGCACAACCTATGGACGAGGATGGTTATAATACTCGAAACGTGAAACACTTGGAAGAATAAAATATATATATACAAAATCTGTATAAAATTATATTAGTATCAGTGAGGTCTATTAGGGTACTCAGTGATTTTTATTCAAGGGCATCTATAAGGGAATGCTTGACCGCTTTCCTCAAAAGATAAATGTTATACTCCAAGTTATGGGGATTCTATTTAGCTTGTGATTAAAGGAGTGAATTCATAGTTACAGGTATAGTCTAGTAAATTCGTAGTTAAAGGAGTGAACAAAAATTTGGAAAAAAATTAATGACCTTAGCCTTTTGATTCCTTGAGTCTGTTATCAATCGCAAATTCGGTAACCAATTTAGTAGTCCTTTCATATGTTGGATTTTGATTGCCAAGTCACCTCATCCGTCCATTTTCCTTTTTTAATGTGTTTTTAATATTCTATTTGGTTTCTTATTAAGGATCGATTCTGACCTTCTTTATTTTTCTTTCTTTTTTCAAAATTATTTTAATAAAATTTAGTGGGGAGTAATCTTCACCTCTCTATTTACAAACTAAATATCAAATTTGTCAAATTTAAGAAAACATAAATCGATAATCAGATTTTTTTTTTTAATTTAAAAAGACTCATTCTTCGTATCATATTTGGGATATGAATATTTTAGAGGATTGAGTGAAACTGAAAAAGAAAAATCAAAAGGGATAACTACCATCCATCTAAGATAGAGTATCTAATCTTGATTAGCACTCTTTGGTACTCTAACTACTTATTAAAATATTGGTAATAATTTTTATTAATGGGACAGACCAAGAAACAGATTCTTCAAAATCAGATGACATTTAATAATTATTAATCAATAATTATTCTTTAATAAAAATTGATCACATTTAATAATTATTAATCAATAATTATTCTTTAATAATTATTGATCACATTTAATAATTATATGTTGACAGGAGGGCGTAGGGAGCGAGACGGCCATGTTTGTAGTAGTTGATCCATTCTTAGTATGGCTATTTTTGGTATAGCTGGACGAATCACTTAATTGAGATCAGCGTAAAACTTGACGCGTATAAATAGTATATTTGTTGTGGTGTGTCTTCGGTATTATTAACTGTTGGTTTTGAAAACAGAAAAGCGGAAATTTGCCAAGATGATAGACTATCAGATTGTATATGATAATAATTTTTATAAAACTTTTACCTGTATTTCTGTAGATATAGTAGTTTTGTATAAAAATCATCATAAGAATAGCAATATTATTATTGTCTGTTTAGGTCGAGAGCTTCAAAACTTATTCAATCTTCAAGACACCTTAGGTCTTTTACTCCTAATTTTGGTACTATTCGAATACGTATGGGCGTTTCTATTAATTGGGAATGATATAATACATATGCTTCATGTTCTTTGCTTTTGCGCTCTCAACACATGAAAAGAAAAAAATAAATAAATAAATAAATAAATAACTGGATTAAATTCAACCTATATATCAATTATTTGTGACGGAGATAATTAGAGGCATTTATTTTGTCTAATCTATTACATCTGACAGAGACAATCAGAGGCATTTATTTTGTCTAATCTTTTTTTTTTTTTTTTTTTGAGTAAATTTTGTGTAACTTTTTTCACTCAACAATAATAGATTTTCTGTATGTGAATTAGTTACGTTAATTTATATTTGCATTTCGGTTTAACTTAAACTTGCAAATACAATACATGTTAAGTTCCACTTAAAATGAAATTTGAATATTTATGTATAAACATTTATGTGTAACAGTAAAAAAAAATAACGTTTTATCGGAAAAAAAATATCATTCATCTTGACAAATTCTCTTTGAAATATATGTACATATAAAATAAATAAATATATATTTTTATCACTAAGAAAAGTCGGGAAACGTGCCTCATACAAGTTCTGATAGATTATTTGAAATCACAATTAAGATATTCAAGTATATTCACATTCAATATAAAGAAATTCAAGTATTTGTCGTTTTGTTTTTGTACTTTAATCACAATTAAGTTATTCATCCAGCTAATGAATAAACCAAAAATGGATCAAGTCCGACAATAAGTATATGTGACATGATCAACAATTACATGTGATCAGAAATTATTATTTTAAAAATCTGTCTCTTTAATAATGATCATTGATATATATATTTTTTCTTTTTGTAAACGGAGAGAGGAGGAAAATTATATTAGATAGATGGCTAGAATAAACGTGCCAATTTTAGTTGAGACGCTCTATTTCAATCGGATGTTAATTATCTTTTTTTTTTCCTTCATTTAAAGGAAGGAAAATATATATATATATATATATATATATATATGTGTGTGTGTGCGTGTGAGAAGCTTAGACACTATCTCAATTAAATTGGAACCTATAAATTACACAACTCATCCTATACTAATCTCTCTATCCTCCGCTCGCTTTAGTAGTTTAAAAAAAAAAAAAAAAAACGTTTAGAACCCAGTATTAAAGGCTAATAAAACAAGAAAACAAGAAGGAGCATACAAAACCAACCATACATGGAAGGATTTACTCTTTAAAATAAAAGAAAGAGATGCCTAGTTAAAATTCCTCACCAGAAAAATCCAGTGGAAGAAACCCAAAAGAGGGAATAAAAGAGCATGATTCAAACTTGGTTTACTAACGTAACATTAAACCACCTTCGCGCCTTTTTTTTTTTTTTTTTTTACGTAAAGAAAATCCTCCTTATTGGGAGTATGAAAAATATCCTGATTCCATCACTAATTTTTATTTTATTTTATTTTTTATTTTTAAACAAAGTGATCAGCATAACCGTCATCCGATTACTATAGAGCATCTCACCTAATTTGACACACTTTTTTCTCAGCCGACCATGTAATCTAACTTTTCTTCTCTCTCTATTTACAAAAGAAAAAATATTTTGAATTATCTTTTTCAAACCAGACAAATAGAGAAAAATATCAATTAAAATTATATTTTCTGATCACATCCAATAGTTGATCTTATAAAAAAAATACCACGTGGCATTGATTGAACTATCACGTAATTACATGGTGATGATATGGTTGTTGCGTGGCAGCCACAGAAGGGAGACGAAAACCACATTAATATAATATAAGTAATAATAGATATGAGAAGCAAGAATAATAAAAGAATATCTTGCGATATATTGATTCTTATCTCCAAGTACAGGATTGTCATGCTTACAAATTATGGAGTAGACGCATGGAGTGCGAATATATCTCTAACGGAAAAAAAAAAAAAAAAAAGCATAAATAACGTTAAATTAATATGTTAATTAACAGATACGTCATTTTAAGGATTTTATATTTTAAATTAAAGATGTTTTGCGGTGTTTTGTCAGTAGTATTAGGCGCACTTCTAGAACATATGGACGAGGATGATTATAATAATCGTAACGTGGAACACTTGGAAGGATAAAAAATATATTTGAAATCGATAATGTTTTATGGAAAAAAAAAAAGAAAAAGAAAAATACTCATCTTGACAACTTTTCTTTGAAGTATATGTACATATAAAATAAAAAATATATTTTTATCACTAAGAGAAGTCGAGAAACGTACCTCATACAAGTTTTACTATATTATTGGACATCAGAGTTAAGATATTCAAATATATTCGTCTACAATATAAAGATATTCAAGTATTTGTCCCTTTGTTTTTGTACTTTAATGATCCAGTTAATAAATAGACCCAAAATGTATTTCCCAAAAATGTATCAAGACAACAATTATATATAACAAGCTCAACAATTACATGTAGAAAATATTATTTTAAAAGTCTGTTTCTTTAGTAAAGATTATTGATATAATTTCTACTTTTTGTAAACGGAGAGAGGAGGAAAATTATATTAGAGAGATGGCTAGGGTAAATGGTATGAATTTAGTTGAGATGCTCTATTTTAATCCGATGTTAATTATCCTTTTGTTTATTTAATTAAGGAAGAAAAAAAATTGTATTAAAAAAAACATACATGTACATAAGAGTATAATGAAATACAACATATTTATTTAAATTATAATAAGTGTTTAACATCGTATACTTTATGAACATCAACTGTAAGATTAACTACTTAAAACAACATGATTGATTTCATATCAATTTATAGGTGCCAACTTAGTCGAGATAATATCTAAGTTTCTCTCATATCATATATATATATATATATATATATATATATTGTCTTTAAACAAAGTGATCGGCATAATCGTCATCTGATTAATGGAGAGCATCTCACCGAATTTGACACACTTTTTTCTAGCCAACCATCTAATCTAACTTTTCTTCTCCCTCTATTTAAAAAGAAAAAAATATTTTGAATTATCTTTTTCAAAGGAGACAAATAGAGAAAAATATCAATTAAAATCATATTTTCTGATCACATTCAATAGTTGATCTTATAAAAAATAAATGCCACGTAGTATTGTTTAAACTATCACGTAATCACGTGATGATGATGTGGTTGTTGCGTGGAAACCACAGAAGGGAGACGAAAACCACATTAATATAATATAAGTAATAATAGATATGAGAAGCAAGAATAATAAAAGAATATCTTGCAATATATTGATTCGCATCTCCAAGTACAGGATTGTCATGCTTACAAATTATGGAGTAGACGCATGGAGTGCGAATATATCTCTAGCGGAAAAAAAAAAAAAAAAGTGTAAATAACATTAAACTAATATGCTAATTAACAGATACGTCATTTTAAGGATTTTATATTTTAAATTAAAGATGTTTTGCGGTGTTTTGTTTGTAGTATTAGGCGCACTTCTAGAACATATGGACGAGGATGATTATAATAATCGTAACGTGGAACACTTGGAAGGATAAAAAATATATTTGAAATCGATAATGTTTTATGGAAAAAAAAAAAAGAAAAAGAAAAATACTCATCTTGACAACTTTTCTTTGAAGTATATGTACATATAAAATAAAAAATATATTTTTATCACTAAGAGAAGTCGAGAAACGTGCCTCATACAAGTTTTACTATATTATTGGACATCAGAGTTAAGATATTCAAATATATTCGTCTACAATATAAAGATATTCAAGTATTTGTCCCTTTGTTTTTGTACTTTAATGATCCAGTTAATGAATAGACCCAAAATGTACTTCCCAAAAATGTATCAAGACAACAAGTATATATAACAAGCTCAACAATTACATGTAGAAAATATTATTTTAAAAGTCTGTTTCTTTAGTAAAGATTATTGATATAATTTCTACTTTTTGTAAACGGAGAGAGGAGGAAAATTATATTAGAGAGATGGCTAGCGTAAATGGTATCAATTTAGTTGAGATGCTCTATTTTAATCCGATGTTAATTATCCTTTTGTTTATTTAATTAAGGAAGAAAAAAAATTGTATTAAAAAAAACATACATGTACATAAGAGTATAATGAAATACAACATATTTATTTAAATTATAATAAGTGTTTAACATCGTATACTTTATGAACATCAACTGTAAGATTAACTACTTAAAACAACATGATTGATTTCATATCAATTTATAGGTGCCAACTTAGTCGAGATAATGTCTAAGTTTCTCTCATATCATATATATATATATATATATATATTTTGTCTTTAAACAAAGTGATCGGCATAATCGTCATCTGATTAATGGAGAGCATCTCACCGAATTTGACACACTTTTTTCTAGCCAACCATCTAATCTAACTTTTCTTCTCCCTCTATTTAAAAAGAAAAAAATATTTTGAATTATCTTTTTCAAAGGAGACAAATAGAGAAAAATATCAATTAAAATCATATTTTCTGATCACATTCAATAGTTGATCTTATAAAAAATAAATGCCACGTAGTATTGTTTGAACTATCACGTAATCACGTGACGATGATGTGGTTGTTGCGTGGAAACCACAGAAGGGAGACGAAAACCACATTAATATAATATAAGTAATAATAGATATGAGAAGCAAGAATAATAAAAGAATATCTTGCACTATATTGATTCGCATCTCCAAGTACAGGATTGTCATGCTTACAAATTATGGAGTAGACGCATGGAGTGCGAATATATCTCTAGCGGAAAAAAAAAAAAAAAAAGCGTAAATAACATTAAACTAATATGCTAATTAACAGATACGTCATTTTAAGGATTTTATATTTTAAATTAAAGATGTTTTGCGGTGTTTTGTTTGTAGTATTAGGCGCACTTCTAGAACATATGGACGAGGATGATTATAATAATCGTAACGTGGAACACTTGGAAGGATAAAAAATATATTTGAAATCGATAATGTTTTAGGGAAAAAAAAAAGAAAAAGAAAAAGAAAAATACTCATCTTGACAACTTTTCTTTGAAGTATATGTACATATAAAATAAAAAATATATTTTTATCACTAAGAGAAGTCGAGAAACGTGCCTCATACAAGTTTTACTATATTATTGGACATCAGAGTTAAGATATTCAAATATATTCGTCTACAATATAAAGATATTCAAGTATTTGTCCCTTTGTTTTTGTACTTTAATGATCCAGTTAATGAATAGACCCAAAATGTATTTCCCAAAAATGTATCAAGACAACAAGTATATATAACAAGCTCAACAATTACATGTAGAAAATATTATTTTAAAAGTCTGTTTCTTTAGTAAAGATTATTGATATAATTTCTACTTTTTGTAAACGGAGAGAGGAGGAAAATTATATTAGAGAGATGGCTAGGGTAAATGGTATCAATTTAGTTGAGATGCTCTATTTTAATCCGATGTTAATTATCCTTTTGTTTATTTAATTAAGGAAGAAAAAAATTTGTATTAAAAAAAACATACATGTACATAAGAGTATAATGAAATACAACATATTTATTTAAATTATAATAAGTGTTTAACATCGTATACTTTATGAACATCAACTGTAAGATTAACTACTTAAAACAACATGATTGATTTCATATCAATTTATAGGTGCCAACTTAGTCGAGATAATGTCTAAGTTTCTCTCATATCATATATATATATATATATATTTTGTCTTTAAACAAAGTGATCGGCATAATCGTCATCTGATTAATGGAGAGCATCTCACCGAATTTGACACACTTTTTTCTAGCCAACCATCTAATCTAACTTTTCTTCTCCCTCTATTTAAAAAGAAAAAAATATTTTGAATTATCTTTTTCAAAGGAGACAAATAGAGAAAAATATCAATTAAAATCATATTTTCTGATCACATTCAATAGTTGATCTTATAAAAAATAAATGCCACGTAGTATTGTTTGAACTATCACGTAATCACGTGACGATGATGTGGTTGTTGCGTGGAAACCACAGAAGGGAGACGAAAACCACATTAATATAATATAAGTAATAATAGATATGAGAAGCAAGAATAATAAAAGAATATCTTGCAATATATTGATTCGCATCTCCAAGTACAGGATTGTCATGCTTACAAATTATGGAGTAGACGCATGGAGTGCGAATATATCTCTAGCGGAAAAAAAAAAAAAAAAGCGTAAATAACATTAAACTAATATGCTAATTAACAGATACGTCATTTTAAGGATTTTATATTTTAAATTAAAGATGTTTTGCGGTGTTTTGTTTGTAGTATTAGGCGCACTTCTAGAACATATGGACGAGGATGATTATAATAATCGTAACGTGGAACACTTGGAAGGATAAAAAATATATTTGAAATCGATAATGTTTTATGGAAAAAAAAAAAAGAAAAAGAAAAATACTCATCTTGACAACTTTTCTTTGAAGTATATGTACATATAAAATAAAAAATATATTTTTATCACTAAGAGAAGTCGAGAAACGTGCCTCATACAAGTTTTACTATATTATTGGACATCAGAGTTAAGATATTCAAATATATTCGTCTACAATATAAAGATATTCAAGTATTTGTCCCTTTGTTTTTGTACCTTAATGATCCAGTTAATGAATAGACCCAAAATGTACTTCCCAAAAATGTATCAAGACAACAAGTATATATAACAAGCTCAACAATTACATGTAGAAAATATTATTTTAAAAGTCTGTTTCTTTAGTAAAGATTATTGATATAATTTCTACTTTTTGTAAACGGAGAGAGGAGGAAAATTATATTA
Source organism: Ficus hirta (assembly GCA_038430175.1). NCBI lineage: Eukaryota > Viridiplantae > Streptophyta > Magnoliopsida > Rosales > Moraceae > Ficus > Ficus hirta. The sequence continues at coordinate 15,064,471 of CM076585.1, read as the reverse complement.
GAGAGATGGCTAGCGTAAATGGTATCAATTTAGTTGAGATACTCTATTTTAATCCGATGTTAATTATCCTTTTGTTTATTTAATTAAGGAAGAAAAAAAATTGTATTAAAAAAAACATACATGTACATAAGAGTATAATGAAATACAACATATTTATTTAAATTATAATAAGTGTTTAACATCGTATACTTTATGAACATCAACTGTAAGATTAACTACTTAAAACAACATGATTGATTTCATATCAATTTATAGGTGCCAACTTAGTCGAGATAATGTCTAAGTTTCTCTCATATCATATATATATATATATATATTTTGTCTTTAAACAAAGTGATCGGCATAATCGTCATCTGATTAATGGAGAGCATCTCACCGAATTTGACACACTTTTTTCTAGCCAACCATCTAATCTAACTTTTCTTCTCCCTCTATTTAAAAAGAAAAAAATATTTTGAATTATCTTTTTCAAAGGAGACAAATAGAGAAAAATATCAATTAAAATCATATTTTCTGATCACATTCAATAGTTGATCTTATAAAAAATAAATGCCACGTAGTATTGTTTGAACTATCACGTAATCACGTGACGATGATGTGGTTGTTGCGTGGAAACCACAGAAGGGAGACGAAAACCACATTAATATAATATAAGTAATAATAGATATGAGAAGCAAGAATAATAAAAGAATATCTTGCAATATATTGATTCGCATCTCCAAGTACAGGATTGTCATGCTTACAAATTATGGAGTAGACGCATGGAGTGCGAATATATCTCTAGCGGAAAAAAAAAAAAAAAAAGCGTAAATAACATTAAACTAATATGCTAATTAACAGATACGTCATTTTAAGGATTTTATATTTTAAATTAAAGATGTTTTGCGGTGTTTTGTTTGTAGTATTAGGCGCACTTCTAGAACATATGGACGAGGATGATTATAATAATCGTAACGTGGAACACTTGGAAGGATAAAAAATATATTTGAAATCGATAATGTTTTAGGGAAAAAAAAAAGAAAAAGAAAAAGAAAAATACTCATCTTGACAACTTTTCTTTGAAGTATATGTACATATAAAATAAAAAATATATTTTTATCACTAAGAGAAGTCGAGAAACGTGCCTCATACAAGTTTTACTATATTATTGGACATCAGAGTTAAGATATTCAAATATATTCGTCTACAATATAAAGATATTCAAGTATTTGTCCCTTTGTTTTTGTACTTTAATGATCCAGTTAATAAATAGACCCAAAATGTATTTCCCAAAAATGTATCAAGACAACAAGTATATATAACAAGCTCAACAATTACATGTAGAAAATATTATTTTAAAAGTCTGTTTCTTTAGTAAAGATTATTGATATAATTTCTACTTTTTGTAAACGGAGAGAGGAGGAAAATTATATTAGAGAGATGGCTAGGGTAAATGGTATCAATTTAGTTGAGATGCTCTATTTTAATCCGATGTTAATTATCCTTTTGTTTATTTAATTAAGGAAGAAAAAAATTTGTATTAAAAAAAACATACATGTACATAAGAGTATAATGAAATACAACATATTTATTTAAATTATAATAAGTGTTTAACATCGTATACTTTATGAACATCAACTGTAAGATAAACTACTTAAAACAACATGATTGATTTCATATCAATTTATAGGTGCCAACTTAGTCGAGATAATGTCTAAGTTTCTCTCATATCATATATATATATATATATATTTTGTCTTTAAACAAAGTGATCGGCATAATCGTCATCTGATTAATGGAGAGCATCTCACCGAATTTGACACACTTTTTTCTAGCCAACCATCTAATCTAACTTTTCTTCTCCCTCTATTTAAAAAGAAAAAAATATTTTGAATTATCTTTTTCAAAGGAGACAAATAGAGAAAAATATCAATTAAAATCATATTTTCTGATCACATTCAATAGTTGATCTTATAAAAAATAAATGCCACGTAGTATTGTTTGAACTATCACGTAATCACGTGACGATGATGTGGTTGTTGCGTGGAAACCACAGAAGGGAGACGAAAACCACATTAATATAATATAAGTAATAATAGATATGAGAAGCAAGAATAATAAAAGAATATCTTGCAATATATTGATTCGCATCTCCAAGTACAGGATTGTCATGCTTACAAATTATGGAGTAGACGCATGGAGTGCGAATATATCTCTAGCGGAAAAAAAAAAAAAAAGCGTAAATAACATTAAACTAATATGCTAATTAACAGATACGTCATTTTAAGGATTTTATATTTTAAATTAAAGATGTTTTGCGGTGTTTTGTTTGTAGTATTAGGCGCACTTCTAGAACATATGGACGAGGATGATTATAATAATCGTAACGTGGAACACTTGGAAGGATAAAAAATATATTTGAAATCGATAATGTTTTATGGAAAAAAAAAAAGAAAAAGAAAAATACTCATCTTGACAACTTTTCTTTGAAGTATATGTACATATAAAATAAAAAATATATTTTTATCACTAAGAGAAGTCGAGAAACGTGCCTCATACAAGTTTTACTATATTATTGGACATCAGAGTTAAGATATTCAAATATATTCGTCTACAATATAAAGATATTCAAGTATTTGTCCCTTTGTTTTTGTACTTTAATGATCCAGTTAATGAATAGACCCAAAATGTACTTCCCAAAAATGTATCAAGACAACAAGTATATATAACAAGCTCAACAATTACATGTAGAAAATATTATTTTAAAAGTCTGTTTCTTTAGTAAAGATTATTGATATAATTTCTACTTTTTGTAAACGGAGAGAGGAGGAAAATTATATTAGAGAGATGGCTAGCGTAAATGGTATCAATTTAGTTGAGATGCTCTATTTTAATCCGATGTTAATTATCCTTTTGTTTATTTAATTAAGGAAGAAAAAAATTTGTATTAAAAAAAACATACATGTACATAAGAGTATAATGAAATACAACATATTTATTTAAATTATAATAAGTGTTTAACATCGTATACTTTATGAACATCAACTGTAAGATTAACTACTTAAAACAACATGATTGATTTCATATCAATTTATAGGTGCCAACTTAGTCGAGATAATGTCTAAGTTTCTCTCATATCATATATATATATATATATATTTTGTCTTTAAACAAAGTGATCGGCATAATCGTCATCTGATTAATGGAGAGCATCTCACCGAATTTGACACACTTTTTTCTAGCCAACCATCTAATCTAACTTTTCTTCTCCCTCTATTTAAAAAGAAAAAAATATTTTGAATTATCTTTTTCAAAGGAGACAAATAGAGAAAAATATCAATTAAAATCATATTTTCTGATCACATTCAATAGTTGATCTTATAAAAAATAAATGCCACGTAGTATTGTTTGAACTATCACGTAATCACGTGACGATGATGTGGTTGTTGCGTGGAAACCACAGAAGGGAGACGAAAACCACATTAATATAATATAAGTAATAATAGATATGAGAAGCAAGAATAATAAAAGAATATCTTGCAATATATTGATTCGCATCTCCAAGTACAGGATTGTCATGCTTACAAATTATGGAGTAGACGCATGGAGTGCGAATATATCTCTAGCGGAAAAAAAAAAAAAAAAGCGTAAATAACATTAAACTAATATGCTAATTAACAGATACGTCATTTTAAGGATTTTATATTTTAAATTAAAGATGTTTTGCGGTGTTTTGTTTGTAGTATTAGGCGCACTTCTAGAACATATGGACGAGGATGATTATAATAATCGTAACGTGGAACACTTGGAAGGATAAAAAATATATTTGAAATCGATAATGTTTTAGGGAAAAAAAAAAGAAAAAGAAAAAGAAAAATACTCATCTTGACAACTTTTCTTTGAAGTATATGTACATATAAAATAAAAAATATATTTTTATCACTAAGAGAAGTCGAGAAACGTGCCTCATACAAGTTTTACTATATTATTGGACATCAGAGTTAAGATATTCAAATATATTCGTCTACAATATAAAGATATTCAAGTATTTGTCCCTTTGTTTTTGTACTTTAATGATCCAGTTAATAAATAGACCCAAAATGTATTTCCCAAAAATGTATCAAGACAACAAGTATATATAACAAGCTCAACAATTACATGTAGAAAATATTATTTTAAAAGTCTGTTTCTTTAGTAAAGATTATTGATATAATTTCTACTTTTTGTAAACGGAGAGAGGAGGAAAATTATATTAGAGAGATGGCTAGGGTAAATGGTATCAATTTAGTTGAGATGCTCTATTTTAATCCGATGTTAATTATCCTTTTGTTTATTTAATTAAGGAAGAAAAAAATTTGTATTAAAAAAAACATACATGTACAAAAGAGTATAATGAAATACAACATATTTATTTAAATTATAATAAGTGTTTAACATCGTATACTTTATGAACATCAACTGTAAGATTAACTACTTAAAACAACATGATTGATTTCATATCAATTTATAGGTGCCAACTTAGTCGAGATAATGTCTAAGTTTCTCTCATATCATATATATATATATATATATATATATATATTTTGTCTTTAAACAAAGTGATCGGCATAATCGTCATCTGATTAATGGAGAGCATCTCACCGAATTTGACACACTTTTTTCTAGCCAACCATCTAATCTAACTTTTCTTCTCCCTCTATTTAAAAAGAAAAAAATATTTTGAATTATCTTTTTCAAAGGAGACAAATAGAGAAAAATATCAATTAAAATCATATTTTCTGATCACATTCAATAGTTGATCTTATAAAAAATAAATGCCACGTAGTATTGTTTGAACTATCACGTAATCACGTGACGATGATGTGGTTGTTGCGTGGAAACCACAGAAGGGAGACGAAAACCACATTAATATAATATAAGTAATAATAGATATGAGAAGCAAGAATAATAAAAGAATATCTTGCAATATATTGATTCGCATCTCCAAGTACAGGATTGTCATGCTTACAAATTATGGAGTAGACGCATGAAGTGCGAATATATCTCTAGCGGAAAAAAAAAAAAAAAAGCGTAAATAACGTTAAACTAATATGCTAATTAACAGATACGTCATTTTAAGGATTTTATATTTTAAATTAAAGATGTTTTGCGGTGTTTTGTTTGTAGTATTAGGCGCACTTCTAGAACATATGGACGAGGATGATTATAATAATCGTAACGTGGAACACTTGGAAGGACAAAAAATATATTTGAAATCGATAATGTTTAATGGAAAAAAAAAAAAAAGAAAAAGAAAAATACTCATCTTGACAACTTTTCTTTGAAGTATATGTACATATAAAATAAAAAATATATTTTTATCACTAAGAGAAGTCGAGAAACGTGCCTCATACAAGTTTTACTATATTATTGGACATCAGAGTTAAGATATTCAAATATATTCGTCTACAATATAAATATATTCAAGTATTTGTCCCTTTGTTTTTGTACTTTAATGATCCAGTTAATAAATAGACCCACAATGTATTTCCCAAAAATGTATCAAGACAACAAGTATATATAACAAGCTCAACAATTACATGTAGAAAATATTATTTTAAAAGTCTGTTTCTTTAGTAAAGATTATTGATATAATTTCTACTTTTTGTAAACGGAGAGAGGAGGAAAATTATATTAGAGAGATGGCTAGGGTAAATGGTATCAATTTAGTTGAGATGCTCTATTTTAATCCGATGTTAATTATCCTTTTGTTTATTTAATTAAGGAAGAAAAAAAATTGTATTAAAAATAACATACATGTACATAAGAGTATAATGAAATACAACATATTTATTTAAATTATAATAAGTGTTTAACATCGTATACTTTATGAACATCAACTGTAAGATTAACTACTTAAAACAACATGATTGATTTCATATCAATTTATAGGTGCCAACTTAGTCGAGATAATGTCTAAGTTTCTCTCATATCATATATATATATATATTTTGTCTTTAAACAAAGTGATCGGCATAATCGTCATCTGATTAATGGAGAGCATCTCACCGAATTTGACACACTTTTTTCTAGCCAACCTTCTAATCTAACTTTTCTTCTCCCTCTATTTAAAAAGAAAAAAATATTTTGAATTATCTTTTTCAAAGGAGACAAATAGAGAAAAATATCAATTAAAATCATATTTTCTGATCACATTCAATAGTTGATCTTATAAAAATTAAATGCCACGTAGTATTGTTTGAACTATCACGTAATCACGTGACGATGATGTGGTTGTTGCGTGGAAACCACAGAAGGGAGACGAAAACCACATTAATATAATATAAGTAATAATAGATATGAGAAGCAAGAATAATAAAAGAATATCTTGCAATATATTGATTCGCATCTCCAAGTACAGGATTGTCATGCTTATAAATTATGGAGTAGACGCATGAAGTGCGAATATATCTCTAGCGGAAAAAAAAAAAAAAAGCGTAAATAACGTTAAACTAATATGCTAATTAACAGATACGTCATTTTAAGGATTTTATATTTTAAATTAAAGATGTTTTGCGGTGTTTTGTTTGTAGTATTAGGCGCACTTCTAGAACATATGGACGAGGATGATTATAATAATCGTAACGGAACACTTGGAAGGATAAAAAATATATTTGAAATCGATAATGTTTTATGGAAAAAAAAAAAAAGAAAAAGAAAAATACTCATCTTGACAACTTTTCTTTGAAGTATATGTACATATAAAATAAAAAATATATTTTTATCACTAAGAGAAGTCGAGAAACGTGCCTCATACAAGTTTTACTATATTATTGGACATCAGAGTTAAGATATTCAAATATATTCGTCTACAATATAAAGATATTCAAGTATTTGTCCCTTTGTTTTTGTACTTTAATGATCCAGTTAATAAATAGACCCAAAATGTATTTCCCAAAAATGTATCAAGACAACAAGTATATATAACAAGCTCAACAATTACATGTAGAAAATATTATTTTAAAAGTCTGTTTCTTTAGTAAAGATTATTGATATAATTTCTACTTTTTGTAAACGGAGAGAGGAGGAAAATTATATTAGAGAGATGGCTAGGGTAAATGGTATCAATTTAGTTGAGATGCTCTATTTTAATCCGATGTTAATTATCCTTTTGTTTATTTAATTAAGGAAGAAAAAAAATTGTATTAAAAAAAACATACATGTACATAAGAGTATAATGAAATACAACATATTTATTTAAATTATAATAAGTGTTTAACATCGTATACTTTATGAACGTCAACTGTAAGATTAACTACTTAAAACAACATGATTGATTTCATATCAATTTATAGGTGCCAATTTAGTCGAGATAATGTCTAAGTTTCTCTCATATCATATATATATATATATATATATATATATTTTGTCTTTAAACAAAGTGATAGGCATAATCGTCATCTGATTAATGGAGAGCATCTCACCGAATTTGACACACTTTTTTCTAGCCAACCATCTAATCTAACTTTTCTTCTCCCTCTATTTAAAAAGAAAAAAATATTTTGAATTATCTTTTTCAAAGGAGACAAATAGAGAAAAATATCAATTAAAATCATATTTTCTGATCACATTCAATAGTTGATCTTATAAAAAATAAATGCCACGTAGTATTGTTTGAACTATCACGTAATCACGTGACGATGATGTGGTTGTTGCGTGGAAACCACAGAAGGGAGACGAAAACCACATTAATATAATATAAGTAATAATAGATATGAGAAGCAAGAATAATAAAAGAATATCTTGCAATATATTGATTCGCATCTCCAAGTACAGGATTGCCATGCTTACAAATTATGGAGTAGACGCATGGAGAGCGAATATATCTCTAGCGGCCAAAAAAAAAAAAGCATAAATAACGTTAAATTAATATGCTAATTAACAGATACGTCATTTTAAGGATTTTATGTTTTAAATTAAAGATGTTTTACGGTGTTTCGTTTGTAGTATTAGGCGCACTTCTAGAACGTATGGAGGAGGATGATTATAATACTCGTAACGTGGAACACTTGGAAGAACAAAAAATATATTTGAAATCGATAATGTTTTATGGGAAAAAAAAAAAAAAGAAAAAGACTTGACAACTTTTCTTTGAAGTACATGTACATATAAAATAAAAAATATATTTTTAGCACTAAGAGAAGTCGAGAAACGTGCCTCATACAGGTTGTAATATATTATTGGACATCAGAGTTAAGATATTCAAATCTATTCGTCTACAATATTAAGATATTCAAGTATTTGTCCTTTTGTTTTTGTACTTTAATGATCCAGTTAATAAATAGACCCAGAATGTATTTCCCAAAAATGTATCAAGACAACAAGTATATATAACAAGCTCAACAATTACATGTGATGAGAAAATATTATTTTAAAAATCTGTTTCTTTAATAAAGATTATTGATATAATTTCTACTTTTTGTAAACGGAGAGAGGAGGAAAATTATATTAGAGAGATGGCTAGGGTAAATGGTATCAATTTAGTTGAGATGCTCTATTTTAGTCCAATGTTAATTATCCTTTTGTTTATTTAATTAAGGAAGAAAAAAATTGTGTTAAAAAAAACATACATGTACATAAGAGTATAATGAAATACAACATATTTATTTAAATTATAATAAATGTTTAACATCGTATACTTTCTAAGCATCAACTGTAAGAAACTACTTAAAACAACATGATTGATTTCATATCAATTTATAGGTGCTAACTTAGTCGGGATAATGTCTAAGTTTCTCTCATATCACATATATATATATATATTGTCTTTAAACAAAGTGATCGGTATAATCGTCATCTGATTAATGTAGAGCATCTCACCTAATTTGACACACTTTTTTCTAGCCAACCATCTAATCTAACTTTTCTTCTCTCTCTATTTACAAAAGAAAAAAAATATTTTGAATAATCTTTTTTAAATAAGACAAATCAAGAAAAATATCAATTAAATAATATTTTCTAATCACATATAGTTGATCTTGTAAAAAAAAAAAATCACGTGGCATTGATTAGACTATCATGTAAGCAGCTACGTGGCGATGATGTAACTGTTGTGTGGTAACCACTAAAGGGAGACAAACAGTACATTAATATAAAATAAGTAATAATAGATATGAGAAGCAAGAATAATGAAAGAATATCTTGCAATATATTGATTCGCATCTCCAAGTACAGGATTGTCATGCTTACAAATTTTGGAGTAGACGCAAGGAGTGCGAATATATCTCCAGCAGCAACCAAAAAAAAAAAAGAACAAAACAAAACAAAACAAGCGTAAATAACGTTAAACTAATATGCAAATTAACATATACGTCATTTTAAGGATTTTATATTTTAAATTAAAGATGCTTTGTGGTGTTTCGTTTGTAGTATTAGGCGCGCTTGTACAATATATGGAGGAGGAGGTTATAATACTCGAAACGTGGAAAATTTGGAAGCATAAAAAATATATATAAAATCTATATAAAATTACAAGTCTTCTTATTAGTATCAGGGTACTCCAGTGATTTTATTCAAGGGCATCTATAAGGGAACGCTTGACCGCTTTCCTCAAAAGATAAATGTTATACTCTTCATACTCCAAGTGATGGGGATTTTATTGTTACATAAATAAAACATGTTTGGCTCAGGCTCGCTTATTCCCTCTGTTATAGGTTTCTCATCACACTAAATTTTTCTGCTAAAAAGTTTTAACGAGGCATCTATTTTCTTTATTCGAAAGAGTAAATCCTTTTAATTTAAAGTTTTGGTTAAATATTTTTTTCTTATATTCTTGTTTTATTAGCATTGATGGTTGGATTCTTTTTTTTTTTTTTTTTTTTCTTTTTCTTTTTAGTGAAGAGAAGAGACAACTAATATTCGGGTAATCGTCCCAACTAGTTTGGCACCCAAAACCTTAACCCATCGGGTACCAAGCCTTTAACTCAATTATTAAAACTAAAGAAAAATTAAAAAGGTTTTAGGGAAAGAAAACCATGACATTACCAGAAATTCTACCTAATCTAGAAACCACATAACTAACTAACATCGAAACGTTAAGCTGAAACTGTACATTTGAAAATCAGTTCCTATAATAGGCCTCACTAAAAACGTTATTAGTAAAACTCAAAGGGAAAAGCTTAGCAAAGAAAAAAGTGTGTATACGCTAGTTAAGTATACAAAGGAAAAATTTCCTAAGGAAAAAATACGCATTATCTAACCTTGATGGTTGGATTCTAAAATTCTTTTTCTATTGTATTTTTTTTTTTCATTTTAAGTAATAAACTTGAGCAGGTGACGGAGGGTTTGATATTGGGTGGGTGATTTGTCCAAATTTATCTTACATCATTTTTTTCCCTTTAAGCAAAGAAAGGAAATAATTGGCTATTGACATCCTTAATTAATTCTAGAAGAAAAAAATTCAATTAGCATTATTGAATGGGACAAATCAGGAAATATATATAATATTTGAAAATCATATTTTTTAATCCAGTCTAATCGTTGATTTTGTCAGATATACTTATTGTCGTATTGGTACCATTTTTGGTATTGCCATTTCTGGAATATATAAATGGATGAAATTGTGATTATTTTACCAAAAAAAAAAAACTAAATTGTGACTGAAGTATCGAAACAAAAGGACAAATACTTGAAGTGCAGAACCAACCATCTATGAGAACTAGTTTGCGGCACGTTTCTAGATATGTATTTTTATTTTATAATCTCTACTTGTATTTCAAAGAGATAATTTTAAATGCGACAAATCAAGACACAGATAATTTAAAATCAAATTTTCTGATTGCATCTAATAATCGTTGATCTGGTCATATACTTGTAGTCGGACTTGAGCCATTTTTGGTATGGCCATTATTGGTATATATAGCTGGATGAATAACTTAATTTAAAAAAAAAAAATAATTTTAATTGTCAATAAAGTACAGAAACAAAACGACAAATACTTGAAGTGCATATCCAACAATCTACTACAACTTGTATGATCAGGCACCTTTATCGATTTCTCTTAGTGATAGAAATTTTTTTACTTTTTTAGAAAAATTTCATAAATACCATCCAAACTCTGAACTATGTCACTAGTTTCGATATGCCTCTTAGACTAATGTACCTATTGTACCCTTAAATTATGAAATGTGTGTCAAGTTACCCTCTCCGTCAGTTTCCATTAGTTTTACCATTATTTTAAATGTTAAAATGTCCCATGATCTTCACATCTGTGTCAAAATGCTCTTAATCTTTAACAAATATGTCAAACTGTATCATTTATCTTATTTAATTTATCTAGCATTGCAATATTGCCAAATGATTTAATAACTGTTTAGAATATGTTAAAAAAAAAATTTATTCTAATAAACTAATATGTATATTTTTTTTAACACGTTAACTTTTTATTTTACTTGTTTTAATTCATGAGAGCTCTTGAGCAAGAATAATGGGAAGAAGAGAAGCAGGGAATTCGTAGAATTACAAGAAACCCTAACATTTTATGGTTGTATTGGAGGGCATCTTGCTTCTTTTTCACAAGCATATTTGTTATGTTATGATGTTCAAGAGTAAATGGATTGACACGCATATGCTCTGCTAGGGTTTTCTAGAAACCTCTTCTTGTGAGTGGGAAACCATTAGTCCTTTCCCATTCACAGTGACAGAATCATGATATTTTGATTTAGGGAGATCCGTTTGGGAACCTTGACTTTTACTTCTAAAAGGAAAAATATTTTGCTCTATACTTTAAGTGAGGGGATTTTATCTCACATAAGTAAACCTAGTTTGAGTCATGCTCTCGTATTCCCTCTGTTAGGTAGTGAGGAGTTATAACTAGGCATCTCTTTTCATTTACTAGAAAGAGTAAATCCTTTTATGGATGGTAGGTTTTGCATTCTTTTTCTTGTTTTCTTGTTTTATTAGCCTTTATTGTTGGATTTTAAACTTCTTTTTTATTTTTTATTTTTTTAGTAGTAAATAAGCGGAGGATTGTGGGATTGGTATAGGATGAGTTGTGTAATTTATAGGTTCTAATTTTTTTTCCTTCCTTTAGATGTCCTTCCTTTAAATGAAGAAAAAGGGTAATTGGCATCCGAGTGAAATAGAACATCTCAACTAAATTAGTACCATTTCTAGCCATCTTTCTAATATAATTTTCCTCATCTCTCTATTTATGAAAGAAAAAATATATCAATAATATTTTCTGATCACATGTATTGTTGATCTTGTCACATATACTTATTGTCGGACTTGATCTATTTTTGGTAAGGACATTTTGGCTATGTTTAGCGGGATGAATAACTTAATTGTGATTAAAGTACAGAAACAAAACGACAAATAGTTGAATATCTTGGTATTGCATATGAAAATATCCTAGTTGTGATGTCTAATAATCAATTACAACTAGTATGAGGCACGTTTCTCGACTTCTCTTATTAGTAATAAATTTTTTTTTTTATTTCATGTGTTCATATATTTCAAAGAAAGTTATTACGAGAAATAAATTTTTTCCAGTAAAATATTATTTTTCATTGTTATACATTTGAATATATATAAGTATTCAAATTTCAATTTAAGTTGAACTTAACATGTATTTTATTTACAAGTCCAAATTATACAGAAATGCAAATATAAATAAATGTAAATAATTTACATACAGAAAATCTATTAATTTTTAAAGATTGTTGAATGAAAAAACTTAGACAAAATAAATGCCTTATCTCCGTTATATATATAGATTTATCGATTGAATTTAAAATATTTTAAAAAGGACGGAAGGCATGCACTTGTTATCAATCGCAAATTCGGTAACCAATTCAGTAGTCCTTCCATGTATTGGATTTTGATTTCCAAGTCACCTCATCCTTCAAATGCAAAGTAATATTCTAATTAATAGACCCTAGACAAGAGATTGCACTAGTGCGAAGTTGCCTAAAGTTTCTTACAATTTTTTTTATTTTTTTTTTCTGAGTAAGTGTTCAAAAATTAAAATTATATATAGGTATTGTCAATAATATACCCTTATCATATATAGGTATTGACTTTTTCAGCGTGAAAACTTTGTATTTATAAAGGAAAAAGGTTTCAAGATACAAATAAAATCACTTTTTGATTGGGTTCATTTTCCTTTTTTAAGGTGTTTTTTATATTCTATTTGGTTTCTTATCAAGGATCAATTCTGACCTTTATTTTTCTTTCTTTTTTAAAAATTATTTTAATAAAATTTAATCCGGAGTTATCACCACCTCTCTTTTTATGTACCATACTAAAAATCAAAATTGGCACATTTGAGAAAAAACAAATTGATAATCAGCTTTTAACAAAAGGGTTTTTTATATTGGTGCACCTTAAACTTATTATAGAGTTGTAATTTATACCTTGAATTTTTAATTTTGACAATTTATACCATAAACTTACAAATCTATAGCAATTTGTACCCCATTGATAAACAATGTTGATTTTTCAATGAAAATTGATATTTTACTTGCATATAGGCTATTAATGAACAAAAATAAAAATGTTATTTATGTCATGAATTAACAACCACGTACAAATCACATATCAATTTCCTTGAAAAGATTAATATTATTATCAATGGAGTATAATTTGCTACATATTTGTAAATTCAAGGTGTAAATTGTCAAAATTAAAAGTTCAAAGTGCAAATTGCAACTCTATGATAAGTTTAGAATGTATCAATGCAAAAAAATCTTTAAAAATAAAAATAAAAAGACTCTTTCTTCATATCATATTTGGGATATGAATATTTTAGAGGAATGTGTGAAACTGAAAAATAAAAATCCAAAGGGATAACAACCATCCAGCTAAGATAGAGTATCTCAACTTGATTAGCATTCTTTAGTACTCTAACCACTTATTAAAATAATGTTAATAATTTTTATTAATGGGACAGACCAGGATACAGATTCTTTAAAATTCTATTTCAGATCACATTTAATAATTATTGATCAATAATTATTCTTTAATAATTATTGATGACATTTAATGATTATATTTTGATAGGCGGGCGTAGGGAGCGAGACTGCCATTTTTGTAGTAGTTGATCCAATCTTAGCAGGGACATTTTTGGTATATCTGGATGAATCACTTAACTAAGATCAACATATAACTTGAACTGTATATAAGTACTAGATGTGTTGCGGTGTATCTTTGGTAGTATTAACTGTTGGTTTTGTAAACATAAAAGCGGAAATTTGCTAAGATGATAGACCATCATATCGGATATGATCATAATTTTTATTAAACTTTTACCCATGTTTCTGTAGATATATATTAGTTTAGTATAAAAATCATCACAAGAATAACAATATTACTATTATCTGATTAGGTCGATAGCTACAAAGATAATTCAATCTCCGAGACACCTTAGGTCTTTTACACCTAATATTGGTACTATTCGATTATACGTGCAGACATTTCTATTAATTGGGAATAATATAACACTCGCTTTGTGCTCTTTGCTTTGTGCTTTCAACACATGAGGGAAAACAAAAAAAACACAAAAACAAAGAGTGCAATAGAAGATTTTTCTCTCTAGGGTTTCTCTTAAAAAAGTGGCAAAAATAAAAAAATACGCAAATAACAAAAAAAACTAGATTAAAACCTATATATGTAACGGAGATAATTAGAGGCATTTACTTTGTCTTTTTTTTTTTTTTTAAGTAACTTTTGTCCAACTTTTTTCATTCAACAATAATAGATTTTCTGTATATGAATTAGTTATGTTTACTTATAATTGCCTTTCGGTTTAACTTGGACTTTCAAATACAATACATGTTAAGTTCCACTTAAATTGAAATTTGAATATTTATGTATATACATTTATGCGTAACAGTAAAAAAAATCTTTTTAGAAAAAATATTACTCATCTTGACAACTTTTCTTTGAAATATATGTACATATTAAATAAAAATATATTTTGTTATCACTAAGAGAAGTCGAGGAACGTGCCTCATACAAGTTGTGATAGATTATTGGACATCACAATTAAGATATTCAAGTATATTAATAATCAATATAGAGATATTCCAGTATTTGTCGTTTTGTTTTTGTAGTATAATCACAATTTAAGTTACTCATCCAACTAATAAATATACCAAAAATGGATCAAGTCCGACAATAAGTATATATGACAAGATCAACAATTACAGAAAATATTATTTTAAAAATCTGTTTCTTTAATAAAGATTATTGATACAAAGATTATTGATATATATATATATATATATACATATATATTTTTTTTCTTTTTGTGAACGGAGAGAGGAGGAAAATTATATTAGAGAGCTGGCTAGAGTAAACGGTGCCAATTTTAGTTGAGATGCACTATTTTAATCGGATGTTAATTATCTTTTTTCTTCATTTAAAGGAAGGAAAAAATTGATATATATATATATATATATATGAGTATAAGAGAAACTTAGACACTATCTCGACTAAGTTGGAACCTATAAATTACACAACTCATCCTATATCAATCCCTCAATCCTCCGCTCACTTTAATAATTAAAATAAAATAAAAAGAAGTTTAGATCCCAATATTAAAGGCTAATAAAGCAAGAAAACAAGAAAGAGCATACAAAACCAACCATACATGAAAGGATTTACTCTTTAAAATAAAAGAAAAGAGATGCATAGTTAAATTCCTCACCAGAAAAATTCAGTGGAAGAAACCTAAAAGAGGGAATAAAAGAGCATGATTCAAACTAGGTTTGCTTATGTAACATAAAATCCCCTTCGCTCCTTTTTCTTTTTTTTTTTTTTCCTATAGAAAATCCCCCATGAATTATGAAAAGTATTAACATTTATCTTTTGAGGAGTTAGGGTTAAGGGTTCCCTAACAGATTCCCTAAATCAAAATTCTAACACTATTTTTTTTTTTTTGGCAAATCTTCAACCTGTCTCTGATACCACTTGTTGGAAAAAATACCCCTATACGCAAAGTGCAATAGAAATATATACTCAAACAGAAATAAAAAGAAGACAAAGAATTTACGAAGCTCGGTCAAAATGCCAATGCCTATGGGAGAGGGAGAATAAATTCACTAACATTTTCAAAGTTACACACCCAACAAACTCTTTTAACCTCTCTCTATCCAAAGTACTTTACACCCTTTGCCTATCTAACTTTCCCAATATCTCTCTATTAATTGGGAATGATCACAAACTCGCTTTGTGTTCTTTGCTTTTGTGCTCTCAACACTGGGAAAAAAAAAAGAAACAGTGCAATAGAGGAATTTTCTCTCTAGGATTTCTCTTCATAAAAGAGGCAAAAAAAATATTGATTTCTGGCATAAATCATCTGTTTATAGTGCCAAGTTTGGATATTCTCTTAATTTGGTCGAATTAAATAAAGAAAAAGAAATTGGCCACCTCCCATCACTTAGAGGTGGCGGGCTCCTCCTGCCACCCAAGCAATTTTCTCCAATTTTCAACTTTTGAAAATTGTTTCCTGTTTGAATTCAAATATCTACATAAAAATCTAATTTTGTAATTACAGACTTTTTCAATTCAAAATAGCAAACATAACAGATTAAAAATTACACACCACGAGGACAATCCCTGTCGCGTAGGCGCCACTTGCAGTGTGGTGGAGTGTGGTCCACCATTTTGAATCATCTAATTTTAATTTATTTAAAAACTATCATTATTTAAATTACTCAATGAATTGATTATACATTTTAGGAACAAGAAATAACTTAAAAATCATGTATTCTCAATTAACCAATCCAATTAAACACAAAAGGTCCAAATACTATTGTGGAAACGGAAACTTATAGTTTCAAGTTCTAATAAAAATTTGACAATTAATTAAACTTTTTAATCAATATATCAATTATATTAATTCTAAAGTTATTTCACTTAAAAAACTAGAATTACACTTTTGAAATTATAAATATAATATATTTAAAAAATTTGAATCGACCATTGATATAATCAGTACATAATATATAAATCAATCCTACATAAACAATTTATAGTTAGAGTCAGGTTCCCATATTCTGTTCACATCTCTTGCTGTATTTTTCTCCTAAAGTACGTTAATTCTCTAAGGAATAATTACTTATGACTTAATCATTAATCGAGTTATTCAAGTCTAGAATGAACATGTAAGGGAACTACCCATCTATTTCATAATAAAGGAATGGACTTTATCTTGTTAGATTAACATTCCCAAATATTTAATTTGTTATGTCTCCATGATACAAGAAATGAGGCTCAATCACACCTAGAAAAGAGGGATTACACGACGGTTTTTAACCGTCGTGTAAAGTTTACACGACAGTTACCCAACCGTCGTGTAATCCAGCGTCATGAAAGATAACACGACGGTTATATTACCGTCGTCGTATCTCAATGTTACACGACGGTTAAAACTGTCGTCGAAACAAGGTAAACCGTAGTGGGAACAAATATGAAGCGACATTACACGACGGTTCTACTTGGAACTGTCGTGTAATACCTACGTTATACGACGGTTCCATCTGGAACCGTCGTGTAATCCACAACATTGCACGACGGTTCAATGGAACCGTCCTGTAATGCGTACGTTACACGACGGTTCCAAGTGGAACCGTCGTGTAATGTGAAGAAATTACACGACAGTTCGTCGTGTAATGTGGAACCGTCGTGTAATGTCTTCACATTACACGACGGTTCCCACGGGCGCCTGGCACCCCCCACAGGCACGAACCCCCACCCCCCCCCCCCCCCGGGCCCCTGTCCCCCCCCCCCCCCCCACGGACGCCTGGGGTGTGAAACCACGGTTTACACGATGGTTCGGAGGAACCGTCATGTAAACCTTAACGTTTACACGACGGTAGGTCTGAACCGTCGTGTAAACTTTAGATTTACACGACGGTTCCACCGAAGAACAGTCGTGTAATCGCCGTCGTTTAATCCATGTTTTCTAGTAGTGAATATCTTGTAAATCTGTACAAAGTAAGTCAAAAGACATAACGTCATAACTTGAGTCTTTTAACAAGTCATAATTAAGACTATTTTATTTATGATTATCATTGATTAAATTTAAATTTTCTATATGCTAAAAGAAAGTACCAGAGATTCAAATTATTCCTGTTTCTTTCCTAAATATAATAATAATATATAAATCACCTTTATTCTAATAACACCTCAATAACAATCCAGATAAAATTGTCACATTTATAATTGAGATTAACCATGCTAATAAGTTAATTAAAGATCTAAACTTTAGATATTTATTACGGACAATATTTTTTATTATTATCCCTAAAATATTATCTTCTTGTGTATAACACTAATATAAAATATTAAAGATCATATAAATAATCAAAACTTGTAATAAATTTTTTAAGTCTCAAACATAAATGTACATAAGAGTATAATGAAATACAACATATTTAATTAAATTATAATAAATTGTTTAACACCGTATACTTTATGGGCATCAACCGTAATATTAACTACTTAAAACAACATGAATGATTTCATATCAATTTGTAAGTGTCAACTTAGTCGGGATATTGTCTATATTTCTCTCATATCATTTTTTTTCTTTAAACAAAGTGATCGGTATTATTGTCATCCAATTAAAATAGTGCATCTCACCTAAATTGACACACTTTTTTTTTTAGCCAGCCATCTAATATAATTTTTCTTCTCTCTTTATTTACAAAAGAAAAAAAGTATTTTTTTAAATAATCTTTTTTAAATGGGACAAATCAAGAAACATATCAATTAAAATCATATTTTCTGATCACATCCAACCGTTGATCTTGTAAAAGGGAAAAAAAAAAAAATCATGTGGCATTGACTGGACCATAAGGGAGATAAAATGCACATTAATAAGATATAAGTAGTAATAGATATGAGAAGCCAGAATAATCAAAGTATATCTTACCATATATTGATTCGCATCCCCAAGACAGGATTGTTATGCTTACAAATTGAGTAGACGCAAGGAGTTCGAAAAACAAAGTCGAGAGGGGATAGAAGTTTGATGCCAATGCTCAGTTTGGGCAATAATATACCCTTACTGTATATATGTATTGACTTTTTCAGCGTGAAAACTTTGTAGTTATAGAGAAAAAAGGTTTCAAAATATACAAATAAAATCACTTTTTGATTGGGTTCATTTTCCTTTTATAAGGTGTTT
Organism: Ficus hirta; assembly: GCA_038430175.1. Taxonomy (NCBI): domain Eukaryota; kingdom Viridiplantae; phylum Streptophyta; class Magnoliopsida; order Rosales; family Moraceae; genus Ficus; species Ficus hirta. The sequence continues at coordinate 15,045,318 of CM076585.1, read as the reverse complement.
TTTATATTCTGTTTGGTTTCTTATTAAGGATCGATTCTGACCTTCTTCATTTTTCTTTCATTTTTTAAAAATTATTTTAATACAAATTAATCCGGAGTTAACTCCATCTCTCTATTTACATACTAAAAATCAAATTTGGCATAAATTGATAATCAGCATTAAAAAAAGGCTTTTCTATATTGATGCACCTTAAAGTTATTATAGAGTTGCAATTTACATCATTAATGTTTAATTTTGACAATTTACACCTTAACTTTACAAATCTATCGTAATTTGCACCCCATTGAAAAACAATATTGATTTTTTAGCGAAAATTGATTCTTCACTTGCATATAGATTGTTAATTAACATACATAAAAATGATTATTTATGTCATGAATTAGCAAACCATGTACAAATCACATATAAGTTTCCTTGAAATTATTAATATTATTGTCAATGGGGTACAATTTACTACATATTTATAAGTACGGGGTGTAAATTATCAAAACTAAGAGTTCAGTGTGCAAATTACAACTCCTCCATCAGATCGTATAAGATAAGAATTTTAATAAAACTTTTACTTGTATTTCTGTAGATATATATTAGTTTAGTATAAATAAATAACAATATTACTATTGTCTGATTCGGTTGATTTTATTTAAAATTGAAAATAAATAAATAAATAAATAAGTGACGTGCTCGTGATGAAGTCGCTCTACATATGTGAAGAGCTCATCTACGAAGAAGTTAGCCAACAATCTTAGAACATTATAGTTGTTGGGGGAGGTGGCGTTTTTTAATTAAGTTTTGACGTGCAACATGGTACATCTTTTAGACTATAACACAATTTCATTATACGAGTTTACAATATCTGCAAAAGGTACAAAATCAATGTACGAATTAAGAACAGTATTAGAGGAATGAACGTTGTCATATTTGGAAAAACTATCACTATTACAGAATGTGGATATCACGATGGAGCTTCCACCACCGTTATTTAAAAACTGTCGTGGAAACTGAGGTAAAAACACGGAATAAAAAGCGGTCTCTGAAAACCGTCATGGAAGTTGAGACTTCCACTACGGGTGTTTAAAACCGTCGTGGAAGTATGTATTTCCACGACGGTTCTCTGAAACCGCCGTGTAAGTCTTGACTTCCACGACGGTCTTCGAGAACCGTGGTGGAAGTCTCGGGGATTCCACGACGGTTAACTAAAACTGTCGTGGAAGTTAAAACTTCCACGACGGTTTCCATGAAACCGTCGTGGAAGCATCGTCCTTTTGTTCAGACATATCAGATCGAGTAGCCCTGTTTTTCCCACATCGATACACCAGCTGCCGTGAACAATAATCAGATCCGATCGCTCCGACAACAGTTCCATACGCCGCTGTTAGACGCCACCCACCACCATCTACTGGTCGATCATCATTCTTGTAAGTCATGATGACACAAATTAACTAATCTTTTTTATGTTTTCCTCTGTATTAATTTTTATTTACGAACCCATAATATTAATTTTAATTTGTATTTTTTTGGATTGCTTTTGATACGTTAAATACTACAAAGTGTTTAATTCAGTTATCACAATCAATATATTTTTAGATTGGTTTTTTTTTTTTTTTGTAGTTTGGATTTTTTAGTTAAATCCTAAATCAAAGTATTTTTAAAATTATGATGTATTTTTATTTTGGATTTTTTAGTTAAATAATCCGAGCCGGTTTTTTAATTGTATTTTTAGTTTTGTTATGTTTTTTGGATTTTTTGATTAAATATATTGTTGATTTAATTAATGCATGTGCCGGGAGTATTTATATATAACGTAACTCATTAAATGCAAATGATATTCATGTATGCAATTTAAAAATATGCACACCTTGACTTCGAGAACTTTGATTTATTGGTTTAGGATTTGCGTGCAAATCATGGATAGGAAATGGATGTAATTTGATAGATTGATTAAAGCATATGAAGATGGTATTGAAGAATTTTTATCATTTGCCAAATCTCATACACAAGATGATAAGGTTCTGTGTCCGTGTCAAGTTTGTGATAATCATAGATCCCATTCCATTGATGATGTTAGAGGGCATTTGCGCGTGTTGAGAAGCCCAAAAAAAGCAGAAAAAAATACTTAACATAAGATTTTATTTTCTTAAGTATGTTGTAAACATTTAGATACGGTTTTTTAATTACGCACATTATATGGGAATTATTTATACATGCAAATATGTTTGGAAGCAAATAAGAATCCAGAATGAATGATTGCACAACATACAGGTTTGGCCACTTAAAGGGATTATATTAATAATTTTCAAAATTATTTTTGTAAATTTCTTATCTATGACGACGGTTATTGGAAAAAACCGTCGTGGTATATAATCTACCACGACGGTTTTCTTATAAGACCGTCGTGGTAGATTTCGTAGTCGGCATCCAAGTAATGGAAAAACCCATGAACCCTACCACGACGGTTTAATACGAAGACCGTCGTGGTAAAATATTGGTTGAGATACAACCACGACGGTTTATATATAAGACCGCCGTGGTAGAGTACATAAATATTGAATGTCTACCACAACGGTCTTTATAGTTGACCGTCGTGGTAGATTATCGGTGGATGAAAACAATGAACCCTACCACGACGGTCTTTAAAAGACCGTCATGATAGATGCCAGCCTACCACGACGGTCTTTATTGAAAACCGCGGTTTCTTCCATTCTCCGACGCCATCCTCCACCAACGACGCTTGTTTTCGGACTTTCCCAGTCTCTCTCGCCGACCACAACCCACTCTCTACTATCCGGTAAGTTATAATGCATATTGCTTGGGTAATGCACGAATGTGGGTAATTTCAGTCCACTACATCGTATTTTGTTGATTGTGGTTGTCGAAATTGATTACATTCAAGGCCGAATTGGGCAAAAGCCAGAGAAAACATTTTCGGTCCTTGTTGATTGTGTTTGTGATTTACATTGATTTGAAATGGTTGGGTAAGGCTCTGATTTGTTAAGAATTTTTGCTTCTGTGAGTTAATTGTTTGCATATTACGTGTTTGATTAAATGCCTCTTTGTGTGAGAATTAGTTGTAGATTGAATTAAATTGATTGGTAAGGCTCGGATTTGTGAATTTTCTGGATAAAATTCAAGTTTTTGTTTGTGGTGATTGTTTGTAAATTACATGCTCGATTAAATGCCCCTGTCATTAGGTTGTGTGTCATTTCCGTTTGTAAATTACAGGTTCGATTAAATGCCCCTGTCATACACATGTGATGTTTTGTTGTTTTAGATTGATTTACAATGTCAAAAGATCACGAGGAGGAAATGTCAACCCAAACTCAAGTTGGAAAACCACGAAGAACCAACTCTTCCAGATTCAATACCGACGAGGAGGGAAAACGAAGAGCAACTCTCCTTAAAAGAGTGCACGTTGTTAGGACGAAGGGAGAACGAATTCAAGTTTCATTTGACTCCAAAGGCCAACCAATAGGCAAGGAAGGTGATGAATTACAGAGTTGGACTGGAGTGCTAGCTCGGGAGCACATTCTAATTTGGATTGCTGATTTCAGAAGTGCTGATTTAGAACCGAGGAAGAACGAGTGTGGTTGGAAGTTGTAACTTCATTCACAATTGATGAATCGCACAAAAAGCAAGTTTTGAAGTCCTGTGGGGAGTCGGCTAAATGTTTTAGATATGATCTTTACCAAGCCTTTGTTAGGGATCATATTGATGAAGAAACTGTTTGGCAACGACCAGCTAAAGTGGTTAACAATTACCCAACCATCAGCCAGGACGATTGGGAAAGGTTTATTACCTATCGACAGACGGCAGATTTCAAGAGGCTATCCCAACAAGGAAGCGAGCTAAGGAAAAAAAGCAAATACGGTTCTACCACAGGCCGTAACGTGATCAAGAAATCGTACGTTAATTAATTGGGAAAAAAGCTTAAAGTCTATTTAATTTTTTTTAACGTGTGTTATTTATGTTTACTAACTTTAATTACTAAATTACAGTTCGAACAGACGGGGGAGTATGCGGAGCGACATGTTTTTTGGCGGGACACGCGGCTCAAGCCCGATGGAGAGTATAAGAATCCATCGATTAAAATTATCGGCGAAGCAATAGTAAGTCTACGGATCCTATTTCAAATAAAGAGTAAGATTGTCTCCATTATGTTTACGGGCTCAATAACATATTGTGTAATTGTTATAGGACGAATTAACACAACAAGAGACCCAAGGAAGCTTTGAATCCGTGGGTACAGAAGACATTTTGACCAAGACTTTGGGCAATCCCGAGCATTCCGGTCGTCTTCGTGGGCAATCGAAATTTGTCAAGTAGGTGCAATACTTCAATTCCATGCACGTACAAAGGGAGAATCCTGAAGTCTCCTATATGAAACGACAGCTTGCTGCATTGGAAAGAACGGTGCAGGAACTTTGTGCGAAGCACGGTATCAACCGTGAGACGATGGCCGAGGAGGCAGCCACACATACTGTTGATCAGCACAACAGTTTAAAGGTGAGTTGCACCCTCAATGAGAAAGAAGCCGATGCGTCGGATCCGAAGCCCATGCCTAATGCAAGTAAGGAATGCCAGCTTTTCCTTACTGATTTTATTAATGGTGGAGAAGTTTTGGTTGCAATAGGCAGGGCATACATAGATTGTGTTCCAACCGACACAGTCCATGGGATTCCTTTGGGCGAGGGGAATCTGCAAGTGACAATCAGTGTCCCAAAATTAAAACGTGCACTCCTGCCGATTCCGACAAATGAAGCCACATATATTGAAGAGGCTGTCGGGTGGTTTGTTGCTTGGCCTAAAAAATTAGTCGTGCTTCAGAGCAGTTTAAGCCAGGCCAGTCGAGGTCCCAGTCAAGCTCCCGACCCAGAAGTAAAGGGAAGGAAACGAATAAAAAAGAGAGCCTGGAGGAAGAAACTATAGTCACAACCGGAGGTACAACAGCAAGCGGAAGAAGAAGTACCTACGTTTGACATCAATGAAATTCCCATTGAACTGAGACCGCTGGCTTATTACGCACAAAGTTCCTTGACTGACGGTAGCCAGATTTCGTGCCCAGCACAACAATCCGATGAAATACCCATATATATTGGGTATGAAGATGTATACCATTTCATAACCTTCAAAGAAATCAGTGCAAGCAGTATAATGGTTTACATCAGGTAATTGTTTTTTCCTTAAACAATACTTAATTATTGTTCCAATTAGCTTGAATAGATATATATGTTGATTTTGTACGCGTAACAAGTTTGACTTAATATTTTGCAGCTACTTATCGGATTGTTGTGCAAGAGCAGGATTGGATCGACATTTGGAGTTTATTTCTCCATTCCTTGTCTCGCCAGTTCAACAGAATGTAGATCGCGTAGCCTGCATTCGAGAGAAAGCCGACAATATCATCCGGATCATAACAAACGTACCAAGGGGAAGGCTTGTTCTCATGCCATATAACAGCGGCCAACATTGGATATTGGCTGTTATTAATCCGTGGGATGACTCCGTCCTCTATTTAATCCTCTTGGAAACGATCGGAGTGAAGATTTTCAACAGCTAATTATGCTGTAAGTATTCTTTGATGTTTATAGTTCCATGATTTGACATTCCATAATTGTTGTTCCGGATGTCTTGATATTTGTTAAATTGTTAAGGCACTAAACGATTGGAAATTGCTGGTGGGACGAGGAATAACAAAGTGACGCAACTGCAAGACGTTGATTCAGACTGCTCGATGCCCGATACAGCAAGGAAATGTGCAGTGTGGCTATTTTGTATTGGGATTCATGCGAGAAATAACGTTGAACGTCGATGGACTTGCCTTACTGTAAAATAAGACTTCTTATACTGAAGCTGATTTGAATTTGGTTAGGCAAGAGTGGACAACATATGTCATGAGCTTCATACAATATTGAGGTAAAGCATGAAGAAAAATTTTGTTTAGCAGTATTTAGTTCTATATTGTTGTACATTGTGACATTGTATTTGCCATATCAATTAAGTTATTATTTTATTCTTTGCTGCCTAATTTTTTCATGTCATGAATGAACGAACAGGAATGAATGAACTGGTATTCAATTGAATAAATAGATATTTTTTTTGTATACGTGACAACCTACCACGATGGTTTTCAACAGAAACCGTCGTAGAAATCAGTATACGATGACGGTTTTTTTGAGAACCATCGTCGTACGTCAAATACCACAACGGTTTGTCGTTTGGTATCATCCACCGTCGTGGTAAGTGAACTACCATGACGGTTTGTGGTTTGGTGTAAGCCACCGTCGTGGTAAGGTGTACTATCACGATGGTGGATTATAAAAACCGTCATGGTAGGTCTAAATACCACGACGGTTTCTCGTATTCTGTCAGCCACCATCGTGGTAATGTGAACTATAACGACGGTGGCCTACAGAACCTGTCGTGGTAAGTCTCCTACCACAACAGTTATGTATAGAAACCGTCGTGGTAGATTCAATTACCACGACGGTTTCCATTAAAACCGTCGTGGTAGATTTTGCTAAATATCAATTTTGACCCTATTTTTACCTATTTCACGAGGAATAAAAAACCGTCATGGAATCCGAAAAGATTTTACGACTCTGGATTCCACGACGGTTAGAAAACCGTTGTGGAAATATTACCACGACGGTTTTTAACCGTCGTGGTATCCACATTCTGTAGTAGTGTATATTACCAATCATTGACAAACAAATCTTGCTTGATATTGACAATCCAAGTAGGATACACTAATCCAAATATCATTCCTCCTATCCTTGATCAACTTAAAGGCATGTCAAAAATATTTCTATTTCAATTTCGTACTAGAGGTGATCTTATTGATCCAACAATTGTAAAAACCTTTGACGATGATGAATTACCAATGTTACTGCATGTACCATCAATTGAATCCCCTAAAGAAATCCCACCACCATTAGCCTCTTTGCACCTAGAGACACCACAACCAGATATGAAAAAGATATCAGAAAAACAACTCAGTTTCAATGAACCCACCATAGAAGAAATTGAATCAAGTTACAGGACTACACATATATTATCTTAAATTTTTTCATTTTCCTTAGTCAACTTATATATTTATAAATTACTAAACATCATATAATTGTATTTATTATTATTTCTGCTCTTAGAAACATTAACCTCTAACATAAATTTAAACATCTAAAAGTGATTTATCTAAAAAACGAAAAGAGGCTAGATACTATTATCTTTTATATATAATATAATACGATCATATTTATCTCAATTTTAATTATAAAAATCAGATAACTAATATATTTATTTTGTTTTCCATTATGACAGGCCAAAATAAAAAATAAAGAAAATCAAACATGCGACACAACGGATTGCATCCCGAGCGTTAGGTGAAGGGGTATGGTACTCAAGGTATCAGAAATGAAAAGAACCCGCTTTACAATAGCCTTTAGTTTCATGTCATTAAAGAGGTCGACGTAGCGAACCAAATTCAGGAATCAGATGAGCTTTTGTAGGAGTAAGAGACACCCCGTGTGAGCTTTTGTAGGAGCAAGTAGACCGAGTTTCAGACCCCGGATAGGAGTCCTTCTTATGAATTACAAAAAGTTCCATCCACTAAGACTTTACCTTATGTATATAAATGTATGTTTGTATATATAACGTAGACATATTAATATAAACTTGAATGTACAAAACTAAAAGACATATAAATTTTTAGGATTATTGTAATTATATTATATGTTTTAATATATTGCCTTTAATGTATGCTGTTTATCTTTATCTTATATCTTTATCATTTTTAATTTTTTTAACCGTGCAGTAAATTAAACTAATATGCTTCTGAAAAGTGAAATCTGAAACTTTTTATTTTTTTATTTTTTTTATTTTAAAATCTGAGTGGGCCGCGTCAGGGGGCGTGTCCTACTCATCAATACATGGTTGCCACTCATAGATTGAATTAAAAAAATATTTATTCCCATCAAAACCAAAAAAAAAATTCCCAAGCAAATCCAAGCAAGAACAGAGGGAATTTATTCTCTGACAGCAATGGGTCATTTTTATTTTTAGTTATAAACTAAACAAATTGCTACTCTTATGGTCCGTTTAGAAGAGATTTTGAAAATATAATTTTGGATTAGAAATCATAAATATTTTTAGAAATGTACATATGGAGGTAAAAATTATTTGGAATAAAGAAAGTATAAAATCTTAAAATATTTCTGTAAAAAATATATTAATATGGATCTTCTTTCAATTTTTATTGCTCTCGAAATTCGATGTAATTATAAAAATCATCTTATTTAGATTTGAAATAATAAAATTATCGATTTTTAAAATTTAAATTTATTGTAAATATTTAAATATGTGATCAGTGAAAAATAATTTTGAATAAAAAAATGAAAAAAAAAATGAAAATCAGATGTCAAATGTGCTCTAAATGGACCCTTAGTTAGAAATGGTGTTATCTTCAAGGCAGAGCACATAATTTTATTATTTTTTAAGGAATTGCATCGTATGTAATTTTCATTTTTTTTTCCTTATACATTTTATCTGCTCATAATCATCCTGTGAATCTCAACTTTTGTAGAATTGCATTGGAGATGGAGCCCCTGTTGCAGCACATGTTGCACCGAAAATCCAATTTCATGTCTTAGAAGAAAAGTACAACATACTAAAATGATCCATAGTCATGTGTATGTTGGAATTAATACCCAAAAGATCACTTCCCATTTTTTGTTTAAAAAAATATAAATGGTGTCATCACCATTTATTTAAAAATTGAAAAAACAAATAAAAATAAATAAAAAAGGGACATGCTCGTGATGAAATCGCTCAATATATGTGAAGAGCACATCTACAAAGAAGTTAGCCAAAAATCTTAGGACATTATAGTTGTTGGTGGAGGTGGCGTTTTTTCATTAAGTTTTGACATGCAACATGGTACAACTTTTAGACTATTACACAACTTCATTATATGAGTTCACTTGGTCATCCAGTGCATCAAAAAGAGCATAATGTCTTCCACCTATTGAAGCTTATAATCGAAATTTATTATCTTACCTTAAGCGGTGTGATCATTGGTAGGCTAAAGTTTGCAAGGTCTCCAACAACACCTAGATCATAAATTAGACTTGCTCTATATTGAAGTTATAATTATTTTGTCCTCTTTTATGGATGATTGATATGACACTTTTAACTTATCATGTCTTATATATTGTTTGGCTTTCAAATTCAAACATAAAATTTTGATCCTTAATTTTTGTATTTTTATAAAAAATCAATAAAAGTTACAACTAGTTTTTAAAAAATCAACAAAGTTCAATCAAAAAATTACATTCAGGTTCTGTACACTAAACAAAAGCTAATCTTGTTATTCATCTACGTCGAGTATATAGTATGTCACACTTTGACATAAAATCTTAAATCATGTAACTTGAACACGATATCACGGCATCAATATCAAACATGAGATCATAAAACGTACATGTAAAACATGACATAAAACTTGCTTTTATGAAACATGTCACTCTTGAGACAGTTCAAAACTTGCATCAATTAAAACCGTACAAAACTTGCATCTTATAAAACATGCAATATATTTCATAAACATTTAATAGTTTCATACTGTAGATAAGATTTGTACTCACCTTCTTATCGTTACAATATTAACTTGATCCCATGGTTAGATAACAAATTCAGGTCCAGTTTTGGACAATCATAACGAGTGTAAATATTTAATTAAAAACATCAAAGTTAAAAATTAAATTTTAAATTCTAAGTGGCCCCGTTAAGGGATTGTCCTACTCATCAACAACTGGCTACCACATATATAAAAAATAGTAATTATAATTCCCAGAAAAAAACAAAAAACAAAAAAACAAAACAAATGTTCCGTGCGAATGATATCCAGGCAAGAACAGAAGGAATTTATTCTCAGACAACAATGGGTGATTTTATATTTTCCTTGGCTCGTGTTCTTTGTTGCTTTCGAGCCCTTCTTTGCTAAATTTTGATGTTTAACAATTCCTTATAGCTCTTAAAAAATCCCATTTTACAAAATGCTCTTTCAGACTCGCTAATAATATATATTTTCAAAGTATACTGTACTAGATTATTATTGGATATGCGCTTCAAGCATTTGTCCTTTGTTTCTGTACTTTAGTCCCAATTAAATGATTCATCCGGCTATACCAAAAATGGTCATTCAAAGAATGGCAAATAGTTACTACGTTAAGTAAGTATGATTGAACGTTAGATTAATAATTCGATGTGATCTGAAAATATGATTTCAAAATATTTGTTTCCTGATCTATCCCATTTAGTAAAGATTAACAATATTATTTTTAGCCAAATGTTTGTTAACGGCTCTAAAGTTTTGTTTTTTAATTTTCAAACAATCCTATAGGATATTGATTTTCAAATATGATCTGAATAAATTATTTTTAAAACTAATCTATTAATATTATTTTTTCGAATGTACCCGATGTGTTTTTTAAAATCTTTTTTTTTTTTGGTCAAAGTTTCAATCAAATACAATATCAATTTACTTTTACGTTGCAGGGATAGCCTAAGAATAATGCCACTCCTGACTGATTCAACCCAACATTTTATAACATTTGCCGTCTAAAATAATTTTAATCATATGCTTAAAGTTTTTTTTTTTTTTTTCACATTGTCCACTAAAAATAGTATTTTTTATTGTTTATTTTTAGTTATAATTATAAATACTTTTTTTTACCTGGTTGCCCTATTGAAATAAATTTAGTTAGTCCAGAGTTACTACTTAAATGTCATTTAAAATCCATATTTTTGTTTTTCAATGAATTTAAGACTTTTAATAAGAACGCAATAAATTCATGTCTTGGATTGAGTTTTGCCTGAAAACAAAACTACTGCTTTGAAAGTCATGCCATGTAATCAACATAATCCATGTCTTGGATTGAGATATCTACGACTGTATCGATCATCCCATGGTCATCAACTGGTTACCAACCAAAACATGTAGAAGACGATTGGTTACCAGCAGATAATTATTGACTGATAACCAGCCTCTATTGGCAGTTTACCTTCTTGGCACTGATTAGTAACCACCTCTACCGGCTTGTTATTGATCAATAACTGACCGATAACCACCTCTATCAGGTAGTTACAAGCTATTAACTAATCGATAATTTTTGAATCACTGAATTTTCAGATTTCATCATTGGTATATAAAAATGATATAATGAAAACTAATTGGAATAAAAAATTCTCCAAATATCCAAAATAATTAAAAAATATATATACGTATACCAGACTCCCCAAGACTCCACACACTATAGATCGACAGGGAATGATCTCCTTATGCCTTCGTGCGACTACGACTCCAATGGCATGGAGAGATCTCCTTGTCTATGTGACAGTCATCAGTCTCTAAAGGAAAATAATAAGTTGTGCAGTCCCACATATTTGGGAATTGATATATGTGATGGTTTATAAGTAAAGAGACCACTTCCTAATGGTATAAGACTTTTTGGACTGAGCTCAAGAGCAAAAACCATGCGGGCACGAGGTCCAAAGTGGACAGTATTATACTAAAGGGAGGCATGAGTCGTTACAGTGTGTGGAGAAAATTCGGGATGGAGGGAGGGAGGGAGGGTGCAGCGTTGAAGTGGGGAGAGAGAGGGCCCAAGTTGATAGCATCCTTGTGGGAACATAGTGAGAGGGTGATGTTTGGCAGTAGGGGAGAAAGAAAAGGAGAACGAGAGGTAAAAAAAGTCTCACTATCTCCTGGATATTTTAGGCTCTGTTTGGATCATGTGTCCATTTTCCAAAAGGAAAATTTTCTAATTTTAAATGAGAAATTTGTTTATTTTGATAATAATATAGTGTTTTGATGCGTAAAAAATTTTCTTCTTGAAAGCAAAGTTGTTTGAATGAGAAGAAATGGTATCGGGAATAGTGCATTCTTAGAAAATATTTAAAAAGATTAATTTTCTTTTTCTATAAGAGTACTGTACAAAGTAAGTATTAAAATGTGATTCTTTTCCCTCTTTATTTATTTATTTTTTTTAATGAGAGAGTGATGGAAAAAGATGGAAAAAAACACTTTTTTGTGAAAATTTTTCAATTTTCGAAATTGGATAGGTCTTTCGAACATAGGGTTAGTCTAACTTAATTTAGAACATCATTATTTTCATCATCAAGACGCATTTGACTAGTTTTATTAGTTATATCATATCTATAGAATGTGACGTAGTTATCTCATGAATTTATGATTGTTTTAAGTCTTGGAAGATAGGGGGCGCTTTGAGCCCACTCTGTTTTGCATAATGCCTTATCTCTTTTCTCTTTTTTTTTTTTTTTGGATAAATTTGTCAACTTGTAAATCTGTATCTCCATGCTAGACATCTATGTACTATATAACGTAAATGAGAGGCATTTATATTTAAAAATTTATAGGTTTTTTCTGTATATAAGTTTTATACGTTTTTGAATTTCAAGTATATGCAAGTACAATGCATGTTATGTTCAACTTAAATATTTTTATGAAGAAACAACTTCTTTGTCTGGATAACTATAACTACGTCATAATTGTAGATAAATTCTTAGAAATATATATTTAAAAATTACTAAGAGAAATCAGGAGACGTTCTTCATACTAGTTGTAATAGATTATTTATGCGCTTCAAGCAATTGTCGTTTGTTTCTGTACGTTTGTCACAGTCAAGTGATTGATCCAGCTATATTGAAAATGGATCCAATCCGATAATTAATGTATGTGTAAATCACGAGATCAACTATTAGATGTGATTGGAAAACATGATTTTAAAAGATCTGACCAGTTAATAAAGATTATAGTGATATACATATATATATATATATATATATTTGTAAACGGGGAGAGAACGAAATTGATATTAGAGGGATGCTAGGATAAAATAGTGTTTCAATCTAATTAAGGTGCGTTTTATTTTTATCAGATGTCAGTGACTTATTTATTTAGAGAAAAAAAAAAAGAAGAAAATTATCAGAGAAATTTAGATAATATCCGGTATAGGTTGGGCATCTATCATACAACAAATAATTAGCACTACCATAACAATCACAATGCAATTTAAAACGGCTAAATATACCAGTACCCCTTAGGGCTTGTTTCACCACAATCTTCATCCTCTATACTAGTGTCTTCAAGGGGCACCAAAAAAAACAAAAAATTGAGAAACTTGATATATGAGAAAAGAGTGCATGATCCGATCTAGTTTTACTTGCACAACTTTTTAAAACCCCACTTATTTTGAACACGAAGAGTATAGATATAATTTATCTTTCGAGAAGTAGGGGTCTTAAATTTTCACAAAATGTTATTATGCGTTTGGTGCTAAGATTTGGATATTGTAGAATTCGGGTTTGAATTGATTGTGTATTTATCGAGGTATTTGAATTGCTGGCGTTAAAAAATGTAAAAACTTGAAATGTGTTCAGAAAAAAATATTAATATGAAACTTGTTTCATTCATCTCGAAATTCTATACAATTTAAAAAAAAATCATCTCTTTTGGATTTATCTATACAAAGTTATGGACTTTTAAAGTTTGAGTTACAAAACTGTGTGAATAGTGACGCTGAGAAAAAAATACAAAAATTGAATTTTAATTTTAAGATTTGGATTGTGTATCCAAATACTACAAGTTTTGCTAATTTATCTCAAGACTCATTAAACAAAAATAAATGAAATGGTTTTTTTTTTTTCTTTTATTGAATATAAAAGAATTTGGATGTTCTGACTGCCCACGTGTACTATTATGGGTATAGATATGAAAAATATTCCAGCCAATCAATTAACACTCACAATATTGCAACCTAAAAACGGCTATAAATACCACTACCCTTTAGGGCTTGTTTCACCACCATCTTCATTGTCTATACGAGTAGTAGTGTTTTCGAGAGCAAGCTCTATAGCTTCCCAATAGAATCATGTCTACCCCAGAATTAGCTTCCCAATCCCAATCCGAAACCCAAGTCAAGCGTCCCGTAGCAGAATTTCCGCCAAACATCTGGGGAGATCAGTTCCTCATATATCACATTGATGAAAAAGTAATATCTTCTATTTTAAGTACCCATTTTCAAAAATGAACTACTTATCTCTTTTCTGCTGCATTTTTTTTTTTTTGTTCTTTTTAATTGCAGATTTTGCCTCTGGATGTTTTTCATTTGTAGTTTTTTTTTTAATCTTTATTGCACTTCGGTTTTTTTTTTTTTTGTTTTTTTATCTCCTTATTTTTTAATTTCATATTTATTTAATAATTGATTTGAACGGAGATTCAATGTACCGTGAACATTTTAGATATAGAAACTTCCAAATTAATTAAGATGTTATAAACAACTCGGATGCTAGTTATTTATTTATTTGTTTATTTATTTATTTATTTTAATGCTGGTTGTCGATTTCTAACACTGTACTGTTTCTTTCTATTTAATAAAATTTAATTTCGGGCTTTTTAGGTTGTCTGCAGATCCTATTAAACGCTAATTTTCATCTCTCATCGGATCTAAGATATATATATATATATATATATATGTTACTATCTCTTCTTATAATTTCATACGTGTTATTTTTGTTTTATGCAAGTGCAGGAACATGCGAGTAAACGACAAGAAGCTGAGAAGTTGAGAGAAGAAGTGAGAAGGAAGTTGTTGGAGAGTGCAAATGATCCTATCCAGCAAATGAATTTGATCGATGAAATTCAGCGCCTGGGTGTTGCATGCCACTTTGAAGATGAGATAAAAGAGGCTCTTCAACGTCTTTATGCTACTTACTATTCTGATAATGATGATCATGATCATGATGATCTTTACGGGGTTGCACTTCGTTTTCGATTATTAAGAGAAGCTGACTATCATATTTCAGCTGGTAAGTTTTACAGCTTCACGTATATTTTATAATAATATTTTAATTGACATTAAAATTCCATCTCATACACAATGGTGGAGTCAATATTTAATTTGAGGAGGATGAGAACTACGTAGATAGGTTTTTATATTTTGGAAGCGTTATATATTTTCCACATGATCTTGTACTAGTGATCTGTATGATTATAGGTATGAAAAAGAAAAAATAAAATCAAGAGGTATCTATTGATCGATAAAGAAAAGCGAAAAGCCAGAAACCTTATTTAGAGGAATTCTAGGGTCCCTTTTGGGACATGCCCCGTAGTCAAACATGTAAGGAAAATTCAAATTTTTGGTTTAAAGGACCAACAAGAATATGACACGTGGCAATTAAGGGGGTGATTGAGGGATGTCTCCGGACCGTATTTTGCTGTCTCATTTTCAAACATATGTTCCGGGGAGTTTAAGGTTTCAAAATAACTTTATTATTTAAAGTGAGATGAGATGATTTTTTTTTTTTAATTGTATAGAATTTCGAAAAATAAAAAAAGATCTATATTGTTTTTTTTTCCAAATACATTTTAAATTTTACATTTTTTCACTCCTTACATTTTAACATATTGGAATCATAAGTACATCATACCAATATCAATCAATAAGTCAAAAAAAAAAAAAAAATCTACAAATTAAGATGAATAGTATGTGCAAGTCTATACTATCTTTTAGCATTTACAGAAGCTTTGTTTACCAAGTACTTTTGTGGTCCTAATTTGTTGTAGGAATAATAATATTTACTTTGTGCACTCATTGTATAAATCTTCGATTAATGTGTGAAATGATTTTCACAATAAATGTAATTATGCAGAGAGAAATATTTAAAATAAAAAGTGAAACCAAGACCACAATTTTTTGACAACGATCCTTCTCGCAGTCCCTAAGCTTCTTCATCAGCAACCCTCAAAGACTACACCTTCTTAATGAGACCACTGGACCAAACAATCTTTCACACACACACACATATATATATATATATATATGTTTTAATATGATAGAAATTCATTTTCTTTCCTTCTGGAATCATGTCAAACGCTTGATAACTTAAGCAAGTTAGTTGGTAATCTGTTTGACCAAGTTTAATTAATTACTTTGATGATTTCTCGTTTATGTTTTTGTTGGTGATCTATTAGAAAGATTCAACAAGTTTAAAGACGAGAATGGGAACTTCAAGGAATGTGTAACCGAAGATGTGCGAGGAATGCTAAGCTTGTATGATGCTGCACAATTAAGGGTACATGGTGAAGATATCCTAGATGAAGCCCTAGCATTCACCACTGCACAGCTTAGTATGTCCCTCGAAACCGGTACCATAACCAGTATTCCACTGGCAGCACAAGTAAGACATGCTCTAAAGCAGCAAATGCGAAAGAACCTACCGAGGTTAGAGGCAAAGCATTACATGATGTATGTTTACCCCAACATGGCCTCCCAAAACATGTCTTTGCTAAAGCTTGCAAGGTTAGAGTTCAATCTTCAGCAGTCAATGTACCAAAAAGAGCTCAGTGTCCTCACAAGGTACATAACTGCTTTCAACATGTTTAACTATTCTTAAAGCTCTCTAAAAATATCACTAGCTAGTGATGATTTTGTTTCAACTAGGTTACACAGTTTTTCATGGGAAATTTTGTGGATAAGGTGTAACAAACTTGGTCTTTAGAGAAAAAAGCATTTAAAATTATGATTATTTAGTATCAATAATGGTACATAGCAGCCATCTATCTTTCGACGTTTAAGGCTAGCTCCATTGGTGTTTGAGTTGTACATTTTTCAATAAATTAAGTCATGAGTTTAAGTCATATTCCATCTATTAACTTTTAACGACGGCACAAAGGACATTTTATATATAAATGTCGTGAAAAATGGTGTCAAAAGTGTATATTAAGCATGCATTTGAAAAAATAAAAAAAAAAATAAAAAGATGGGTGATTTTAATAGTCATTATTTGGGATTTCATAATGATTCAAGAATAGGCAACATAGCAATGTGATTATCTTTATGATTACAGATATTGGAAAGATTTAGGATTAGCTGCGAACTCATCATTTGCAAGAGATAGATTGGTGGAGTGCTACTTTATGTGGGCGGTTGGACTATACCCTGAACCAGAGAACTTCCTTTCAAGGAGTCTTCTATGCAAAGTTACCACCATTTTTACAGTAATAGATGATCTCTTTGATGCATATGGCATGATTGACGAACTCGAGATCTTTACTGAAGCAGTTGAGAGGTGTCAACAGAACCGAATGATTTTATTTATAGTTGCTGCTATAGATGTAATTCCATTAATTGGTTTTCAGTAACATTCTCTCCCTTTTTTTTTTTTAATTTCTACTGTACAGGTGGGATGTGAACTGCATGAAGCAACTGCCGGAATACATGCAGCCATCTTTCGAGGCTATTCTGGATCTCGGTGCAGAAATTGAGGAGGAGATGGCTAAACAAGGAAGAACGTATCGAGTTCCTTACGCGATAGAGGCGGTACACTTTTGTTTTGCGTTTTATTTCAACCAAAGTAAAGTTGTCATCCACTAAAATCCAGTGGCACATCAAACGTTTAAACAACAACAACAAGAATAACAAGAATAATAATAACAATAATAACAATAAATGATGGATACAGGAATAAGTATTTGCACATCAAACATTAATCTACTCACTAATATTGATATAAAGGAGATTATATTATATACCAGGAAAAACTCAAATGGATATAAAAGCCCTAGCAAGAAAAAGAGTACCCAATCTACTCCACAAATTAGTAGGTCTAGTAATGTAAAAACTAAAAAGTTTAAAAGAAAAAACAAACAAAAAACAAAAAAGAGAACACAAAGGGAAAGCATTTCTGGATCCTTACACAATAGAGGCTATACATACACTTTTTTTATTTTTTATTTTTTATTTTTTTTGCTTTGAAATTATGGGTGGGAGGATTCAAACTCTACACTTTGTGCCTTGTGGCAAGTCATGTACGAAATTATTGTTAGGTTATGTGCAGAGGGGTGGAGGGAGGGGGTGCAAGTGGGGGCTACAGCCCCCACTCAAATTTTTTATTCTTTTAATTTTGCCCCAAAAATTTTCTAATATTTACAATTTGTCCCTATTGAAAATAAAATATTCTCATACAGTCCATATTTGATCCCCACTAAAAATAAAAAATTCTCACATAACTCCTACTAATATTAATTCCGATAAAAAAGTTTATACTTTTACTACTTTGTCCCCACTAAATTAAAAAATTCTCATATAATCCCCACTAAAATTTGATTTTATCTTTTAAAAAAAATTTAACGTCCTGAGTAAAAAAAAATTCCTGGCTCCCTGGCTATGCGTACAACCACTACTGTATTTCTTTAATTGCTTATTTTCTCTCTAATAAAAGAGTAAAGAGAACAAAATGAAGGATCGATCAAGGATTAAGGGTGCGATGGTGAAGAAAATGCTAAGCATTACCTTACCCCACATTTTTTGTGTCTTTCTTGTTTATCTACCGTATAAATTCAATTAATTTTTGCTATGAAACAAGATAAATTTTTGGCATCTTTAACTTACTACAGATGAAATTTCTAACTCGTGGCTACCTGAAAGAAGCTCAATGGCTTAACCAAAAATGTACCCCCACAATGGAGGATCACAGAGAAGTATCAGTACTTGTAACCAGTGTTGTCCTCACAGCTCTAGTAGTAGGTTCTGTGGGAATGGGTGACGTCGTAACAAAAGAGACTTTTAATTGGATGTTTACGAACCCTAAGATTTTTCAAGCTTCGGGAACCGTTGCCAGGTATATGGACGACATTGTTACCCACAAGGTATGATCAACGACGTTCATCACTACAAGTTTTTCGTGTCTTGTATATATGTATATATAGGTGTATAATTTAAAATTTGTTGATAATTTAAAAACAAATTACTGATAAAATCTAAATTTTTAAATTATGCGTGGGAGTATATGTCCATACTCACAAGGAGGTGGCTTTGCCACTTTCAGGTTTAATATGTCTAATAAAAAGGATATATATGATAGAAAACAATTGTATATTACTTGAAAAACTATTTCATTTTTAGAATACGGCATATCATATCAGGAGATATATACATTCATACATGTATATATGTATGTATGTAAGAACTTTATGAAATATGTACCAAATTAACTAATATATATGACACAAAAATGCGCAGTTTGAACATCAAAGAGAGCACCATGCCTCAGGTGTTGAATGCTACATGAAGCAATATGGAGCATCAGAGGAAGAAGCATATGAAGTGTTGAGCGAGCTAGTTGTTAATGCTTGGAACGACATAAATGAAGAGTGCCTTAAGAAACCAATGCCGAAGCAAATTCTCGAGGTTGCTATTAATTATACTCGAGTCGTGGATGTTTTCTACAAGGATGAAGATATCTTCACTCATGTTAAAAAACCAGAGAACAGTGCCATCATTTCCATGCTGATTGATCCAGTACCAGAAAATTGATTGAGATCATTATTAATTATCCTCAGTTGTAATTTAATCGAAGTCTTAATTTATTATCACCTTTTTATGGAGTACTACTAGATAAAATGTTATTGTTTTTGTTGAATAAAATAGTTATCATGTCCGAGTCTTTACGCTATTTCCGTTGGTTAGTGGGGTCTGTTTTTATTAAGTAGTGATAGCCAGCTTTTTAGCAAAGTTGTTGAAAAAGTGGCCCACGTTTTTTGCTTTGTTGGTTTAGTGGTTTTAGTGATCAAATGTGTTGCTTTCTTTGTTTGTTTCCGTTGTGTAATTGCCTATATAAAGGCTATTTGTTTAATGAATAAAAGTACTGTAGAAAAACTTCTCTTCCTTGTGTTTTTACATTATTTTGTCTTTTGCTCTCAGTTTTTGGTAACATTGGTATCAGAGCTTGGTTTGGAGAGAGACTGAAAACACGCGAGGTCAAGAGAAAAAAAAAAAAAAAAAGGGATATACAGTTGGTAGCTGTAGCTTTTTTCTATTTCACTTGGTTTCTTTTTTATAGCAGCGGCAGTGAAAAGACATGACCTCTGAAAATTTTATACAGCCAGCTATCCCTCGCTTTGATGTCACTATGACCATTGGAGTATGTTGATGGAAAACTTCTTAAGATCCAAAGAATATTGGCAGGTTGTCTCCGATGGAATAGCAGAACCAGCAACTGGCATAGTAGTGATGGATGCATAGAGAATAGAACTAGAAGGACAACGTTTGAAGGATGTCAAAGCGAAAAATTATCTTTTCCAAGCAATTCATCGCTCAATCTTAGAAACCATTCTTTGCAAGGACACGTCCAAGCACATTTGGGATTCCATGAAGAAGAAGTACCAAGGTTCTGCGAGGGCAAAGAGGCAACAGCTTCAAGCATTTCATTCGGAGTTCGAAACTCTATGGATGAAATCGGGAGAATCGGTCACATATTACTTTTAACGGACGATGGCAATCATCAATAAGATGCGGATTCACGGTGATAAGATGGAGGACGTCACCATAGTCAAGAAGATTCTTTGGTCCATGACACCAAAATTCAACTTTGTTGTCTATTCTATCGAAGAAGCCAATGACATTGAGGAACTTTCAATTGATGAATTGCAAAGTTCCTTGCTAGTTCATGAGCAAAAAATTAACCAACAGGAGAAAGAGGGGCAAGCATTGAAGGCCTCAACAGAAAATCACTCGACATCGAGAGGAGACAGAGGTAGAGGTAGAGGCAGAGGAAATGATGATCGTGGAAACCAACACCAAAACAATCAATTTCAAGGAAGAGGAAGAGGAAGAGGACGAGGAGGCCACCACTCGACTACATATAGACCGAGGTCAACAGACAAGACCAATGTGGAGTGCTATAGGTGTCAAAGATTCGGCCACTACAATATGAATGCCGAACTAATCTGAATAGACAACATGGAGAAATGTCTAATCTTGCAGAGAAAGAAGAAGAAGTATCCTTGTTAATGGTTTGTCATGCAAAGGAGGAAACCAACAAGAATTTATGGTACTTAGACACAGGATGCAGTAATTATATATGTGGAGACAAGTCTGTATTCTCTTGTTTGGATGAGTCATTTCACGATAATGTGAAGTTTGGTGACAATTCTAGAGTCTCAGTTATGGGAAAAGGAAGGGTGACTTTAACAACTCAAAATTTTGACGAACTAGCGATTTCCTTAGATACAAGGAAAATCTAAGTCTGAACCATGTATGTCTGTAATAACCCATATTTTTACGGACTCATGATTTCCTTATATGTAAAGGAATTTAAGTCCGTACTATGTGGTTATGTGATGTTTTATGAAAAATTATGAATATCAATGTGAAATTCATAATCTGTTTGAGTTATCATTTAATTAGCTATGAGACTCAATAATAGTTTGCTTAGTCATGCATGGGCCTTTTGAGGAAAAAGGCATAATAGAAATTTATGATTTTTAGTCTGGTCAAAGTTTGACCTGGTTGACCTAAGGTTTGACTGAGATGGTACTGCAGTATAATAAACAGTATGGAAATTATACTGCGGAAAATCGTCATCACAGATAAAAATGTAAGAATAGGGTTCGAGACCACTTTAGAAAAATCAAGCACATTATTTAGGACAATAAGGACTAAGTGGCTTCAAGTCCTAAGAAAACCCTACACACAACCCAGTTAAGTATAGATAAATTCTGGACTGTGGTCCAGTATGAAAATATTGTTATTAGTTTAAAACAGCATTAGTATGAAAATAGACTGCATATTAAAAGGAAAGCCAAACGGAGCCCTAATGGGAGGACACCTCATCTAGGATAAATATGTGAATTTTGGATTTTTGGGAAATTAGAAGAAATTGTGTGGAAGTTTTTGATTGGTTAATTAAGTGATAACTATGGAGGATTACTTGGCCTCCAAGGACCCATAATGGCCAGCCACCTAAAAGGACTCTTTAGCAAATATTTTACTTTTAGGGTTAGATATGTAATTTTAGGAATAAAAATAATTCTAAAAAGAAATTATTTTTCACCTATAAATGGGTGATGATGGGGGGAGGTGTTGGATCAATTTATTTAGTTCCACCCCAAAACTCTGGCTCATTTCTAACTCAACTCTTTCCCTCCCCTTGGAACCGAAACCAAAAGAAAAAAAAAAGGGTTGGTCGGATTTTTGAGAAAGAAAAGCAAGAAGAAAAATTTATGATCCAAGTTGTAGATCCAATCTCAAGGAGTTAAGGTAACTCTCCTAAACCTCCTAAGCAATTCAATTAAGTTTTGATTCAAGGGTTTATGTGTATTTCAAGTTGGGTTTGTAAGAACATAAACTCACCCTTTATTTTCCATGCAAAAGCTTAGAGTGCTTGATATGTGCTTGATTATGGTTTAATGGTCTTGATTTATGGTTTGATGCATGTTTTTGATGATATGCTTAAGAGAAATTATGATATGTGTGTATGCATAGTTGGTGTTTGTTATATGTCCCCACATGCTTAAGAAGAATCATGTTATGTATGAATGATGGAAATGAGATTGGTATGTGAATCTAGGGCAAAAACTAACCCTAAAACCCTAGTTTGGTACAAGATTACCACACGGGTTGCATGGGTATGAACTAATGCATGATTTTTGAAAACTTACGTAATGTTCTGCATGTTTGTCATAGGATCATGGTTGCAACCATTTGAGGTAGTGTGCACGTAATTTTACGTAAAATTTGACCTAAAATGAAACTGCCAGTTTTCGGGTAAAACTGGGCAGCTCTCTGAAAACGTGATTTTGAGGCCCTTAGAAGCCGAATTTGGGAACACTTAAAACTACAAAATTGTAGAAAATTGAAAATTCTAGGGGGATGCTCTGATATATTTTGAAAAATAAGCTCCAAATGCTTCTGTTTTTGTGAAAACCCGAGCCCTAGTCTGCCCAGACCCTGTGTACAGACAGCCAGATTCATCCAGGGATATGAACAAGTTAATGGTAGAACTAGGTTTTGAGTAAAACATGAAAGTTATAGTATTATTTGAGATCTACAACTTTCATGAAGAAAGCTTTTTCAAATTCTAAACAGATTATTAAGATAAAATTTGATCATAAAAACTGTGCAGGAAATAGGAAATTCCTGCACAGGATTTTTAGAAAACAGTGCAAAAGCAGGAAATTCCTGCACATGCACTGATAACTGAAATTAAGAAACTTTTTTCAAAGATTGTTTTCAGAGTTTGATAGTTTTTAACTGTTTTTGTTTAAAAGTTACGGTTTTATAAAAATACGGTTTTTCTAAAGAATATAAAGTTTTACAAAAATATTTTTAAAGAAAACTTGACAAAGTTTTATCAAGAAAAGAGAAAAATAAATACTTGGGCCTTATCCTATGGTTACCGATAATAACCTAATGGGGTAGTACTTTGAAAGTAATTGGGCCCTAGTAACCCAATAGGGTATCATTCAAATATGATTGGGCCTTACCCTAGGGTTACCAATAGTAACCTAATGGGGTATTACTTTAAAAGTAATTGGGCCTTAGTAACCTAATGAGGTATGGGTCTAAGATCCAGATATGATTGAGCTTATACCCAGGGTTACTAATAGTAACCTAATAAGATTCTAATTACTATTCACATATGATTGGACCTTGAACCCAAGGTTCCATTAAGTAATCAAACAAGATATTGTTTGATTAGGCCAGGTGCCTTATGGTTATATTTAGTAACCGAATAAGAGATCATTATAGTATATGGGAGACATGTAACTATGGTTACTGATAAATGCTGGTTAAGGATACCAGCATTGAATATAATGATTTAATGTAAGATAGGATGACTCTTATATTACGCCTTAATTGAAACAGGAATAGAACCTGTTAATGTGCCTTGTTGGAACATTAGGTCAAGAGCGTAGGACATCAGGTAAGTACAAACATCACCTACAGTATGAAAAATAGTAAATTATTTTCAAGCATGACTTGTTTACATGTATGCCATGATGTGCCATGTTTTACGATGATGCCATGTTTTACAATGATGCCATGTTTTATGATGATGCCATGTTTATATACATGCCATGTTTTAAGATAATGCCACGTTTTATGATAAAGCTATGGTTTATTAATATGCCACAAGTCATTCTATGATAGTGGTCTTTATGTCATACTAGATCTATGCATCGCATGCATCATGACTAGTAAAATCACAAGTAAAGAATCTTAGTCTTGGGAAAATAACAAGACTAAGACTAAACCAAGACAAGTAAAGTATCGTACCAACCTCCCGCTAGATCGTGGAGGATTATACATGTTTCAAGATACTAAGACCTTCCGCCAGATCGTGAAGGCTTACATGATTCCCATAATTATTGGGAACTTTACAAACCCTAATTTTCTGTGGATTGCGTGCATTTGATATGTACACTAGGGGCCCATATTTTAAACAAGATAATAAGTCCATAATGGAGCATAAGACATTCATAATCGATCATAAATGGATCATGTATAAGTTATATGATGCTTGACGTGTTTTATGAGATTAAGTTTGTACTTGCTGAGCGTAAAGCTCATTAGTATATTTCATACTGTAGGTAAAAAACCTGCAGCTTAATTGGTGGGCCATATGGACGATGCGGCAAGTGAAGGGTGGTGTGGGATATCACTACGCAGATTTTCCGTAATCTCTTTAAACTATGAACTTGTACATGTATGATTAAGTAATATGTACTATGTTACGTATGTGATGTTTCAAAAGTCTGGTTTAAAAGGTTATGTGTGAAATTTTAATCGGCTTAACAAGTAATAGGTAGGCATGGTGAAGTTTACCCATATGGATAAGTGTAATTAAGTTACGAAAAAAAAAAAATTTATTCTGAAATTTTTTGAAAGTTCAAGTATTAGAAATTAAGAAGTAAGTTAAGTAAGTAAAGTAATGGCCTACGTTTACGTAGTCGGCCTTACGTAGATGGCCGGGGCATTACAATGTCAATATGAAGCTCATGATCTAATTTGATTATTAGAGTATGTTTGAGTTCTTATAAGTATTATAAGACTCAACGATAATTTATTAAGTCAAGGATAAGGCTTTATGATGAAAAAGGCCGAACGATGAATTATGATTTTTGTTCGGGCCAATGAATGATCAGGATAAATTATAACTTAAATAAGACGGTACTGCAGTCTAATAAGCAGTATTAAAATTATACTATGGTCAACCGTCATTACGAATGAAGAAGTAAGAATAAGGATTGGGATTATTATAGAAAAATCAGAAATAACATTTGGAGCAACAAGGACTAAGTAGCTTTAAGTACTAAGAAAAACCTATACACGGTCCAGTTAAGTGCAGATAAATTCTAGACTGCAGTCCAGCAATACTGTACTATTAATAGTTATAACAATATTGGCACTATCTGGATAATCAAGAAATTAGACTACGTATTAGGATGAATGCCAAACATGACCCTACTTGGAGGTCAAGTAATTGTGATAAATATGTAATTTTGGATTTATGGAATTTATGGATTTTTCTTAACTAAAGCCTCCAACTAGGCCAAATGGCCGGTTACATTAGGTGGCCTTGGGGAACAAGGAAACCAATTAGAGATAAGTTTGAAAAGATTTTTCTTGGCTCCAACACATGCATGGCCGGCCACTTGGGGGACTAGAAGGCCAATATTTTGTCATTTAAGGACCAATATGCAATTTAAGGAGAATTTTAGAAATAAAAATAATTGTGAAAAATTTGGAAATTTCTGTAACGACCCACCTAGCACAGGCCATTACCATATATACATACATATCTTACATAATTACTTAGCGGAAATAGCGGAAATTTTTTTTTTTTAACGTATGTGCGTATAATTGATAATTAAATAACATCGGTCGAATACCAAATAAGATAATTCATAAAAGGACAAAACGCGTAGTGGTTATATATCCCACATTTCACAGCTCTTCCTGCCACGCTCGCCATCTTGTATCAACAAGTGCCCGTAGGTTGCTTACCTACAGCATAGACGTAAGACGTGAGCTTTCGCTCAGCAAGTACAACGTTAATATCCGCAATACAAATAATACAAACCATATAATTTAACTTACTTCTACATGTCATATCTTATCTTATCATAATTATGCATGAGCCATTTATGCTTCATTATGCTTGCTTATTCTTTCAACATACTTTCATACTTATCTTAACTTGACTTATCTTATGGGCCCCCTTACATAAGTGTTCGTACCGGGCACGCAACTATGGAGTGGTTGGGGCGGCCAGCCCAATCCAACTCAAACCATAGTCCAACCTGACCTTGGACGGATCGGTACGACACAGGCAAGCTTGCTTGCCATCATACTTATCTTTTCATCCTTTATACTTTGGTCCTTATTCTTATTTGTGGACATGCATCATGATGTCACACATGCATAATTCATAATCATATCTCATAACATAGCCATGTACGTAGTATATCATGACCTACCCATTATACCCTAAAACATATCCTATTATACAATTCTAAAAAAATACATCACAACATACATCACAACATACATCACAGCATACATCAACCATACTTGAGTAAGTATCAACAAAAGCCTATGCTGTAGGCGGAGTTGTACTTACCTTATTCACTATGTCCGGTATTGTACTGATCCAATCGGATACCACTGTACTCAAACTTCTGTTAAAGGACATTGATAAGGATTAGATATGTTAGTGATTTAACCAACATTCTTACAAAATCTGAGTTATATGTCCCCCTGATAAAACCATTTGCTAACCTATTTGGTTACATTGTGTAACCCTAGGGTTTAGAACTTACCCCACTTGGGTTAAATTTGGCTTTTGATTAAAAACCCTTTTTTATTTTTATTTATTTTTTGTTTTCTTTTGGAAAACTCATTATTTACTATAAAAATTTCTTTGTTTATCATAAGAAAAATTATAGTTCTTGAATAAAATTGTTAAGTATTAGAAACTGCCTTTGGAACAGCTTTCCATTATTAATTTATCAGTGTTAGTGCAAGGTTATCCTTTTTCTGCACTGTTTTAGAAAATTCTGCACAGGAATTTCCTGTTTCCTCTACAGTTTTTGAAATCTAATTTTTATTTTAAAATCTAGATCGAATCTGGAAAAGTTGTCTTCACGAAAGTTTTAGATCTCAAAAAACCCTACAACTTTAGTGTTTTGAGGAAAACCCAGTTCGGTCGTTAACGTGCTCATATTCCCTGTTGAACTCACCTGGCCGTGCATGAATCCTGGGCACGGCCAGGCTCGGATTTTCATAAAAACCGAGGCCGTTGAAGCCTCATTTTGGAAATCCGTCCCCAATGCCCCTAGGAAAAACCCTTCTCTACAACTTTCATGTTTTGAGTTTTTTCAAATTCGACCTCTAAAGGCCTCAAAAACTGAATTTCCCGGAACTGGACAGTTCCCACCCGAAAATGGCAGTTTTGGTTTAAAATTCATTTTACGTCCTATTTCGCGTAATCTAACTCAACCGAACACGCGGGAGCCTAGAAAACAGACATGCAGCGTTTTCTAACGTAAGGTTTTCCTTAAGCAGATTTTCCATCAACTCCATGCAAACCCTAATTGACTTTGGATCAACCAAAGTTTGCATGGTTTTAGGTTGCATAATCCACATCAAACATTCTTGTTCATTCTAGCAACCTAACATACCATATTCATCATCATGCTTGGGGACATACAACATATCAAACATTTAGCATGCAAATCACAAAAATTAAGGCAAGCATGCACATTATAATCCAAACCACCCTTATCCTAATTCAAGCACATAATCCTAAGTCCTAATCTTGGCACAAAATGAAATTGAGCTTATGCTGAAACGACCCGCCTATTGAAGGCCGTTACCATACATACTTACTTATAATATATGAAAATTTGGATATTTTTTTTATATACAACTGATAAATATAACTTGAATTGGAAACTTCTTAATAATCACTTACATACATACATGTACTTATACATAACTACTTATGGTAGTAATGAAATCTTATACTCAAATACAACATATTTAGCGTAGCATAATTTAACAAAAAGAAACGTAGCGATTCCCGTCCCACAGTTTCACAGTTTTGCCTTGCCATGCTCCACTGCCTTGTATCATGAAGTACCGCAGGGTTGCTTACCTACAGCATAAACTTAAAACATAAGCTTACGCTCAGCAAGCACAACTATTTATCCGCAAACATATCATGATATCATAATGCATGAACCATTTATGCTTTATTCCTGTTTTCATAAGTTAGCATAGTTTTTGGGCCCTTACATAACATAACATAACTGTACGTACCGTGGCGCGCTGCCATGGAGTGGTTGGGGCGGCCAGCCCTGTCCAACTCAAACCATGAACCAAACCCGACCTAACGCGGGCCGATACGACATATAGCATTCTGCTTATATTGATGCTTAAAATCTTGTTCTTATCTTATTTCATACTTGAAATGTTGTTTCATATTCATAACCAGTTTCTTAACTGAAACTGGATTTCATATCTTACCAAATAGCTTATCTTTAGTGAGCATACTTCGTGATGCCATAATATCCGATTATTCATCATATGAACATACATACTATAAACATACATCATATACCTCTTAACATGAACTTGAAAGCATACATGCCATACATTCATTATTCCTTGAATACATATATGCCATTCATACTCTAAATATTCATCATATCTTAAAAAGGTACATTCATACATATCATAAATACTTCTTGTACACATAACATCATGAACTTGATATCATACAGGCCATAATATTTTATCATACTTATATCATCATAAACTTGAAAGCATACAACAAACAGTTTTCGTTTATGCTGTAGGCGGAGTCGTACTTACAGTTACTGCGCCTTGAATCAAAATTCTTCACTCAAACAGGTCGCTTTCCTGTTTTGAAGAAAAATCATAGGATGAGTATCATCCTATCATAATAACATAATGATTCTAATTGCTAACTACAAATCCTAAATTTCAACTCCTTTTTGAAATTTAGTAAGAACTCTAATATTTTGAAAACCGGGTTCAAAACCAATTCATAAAGTTTGGTTCTTTTCCCACAAATCTGTTTCGAATTTGGAAAAGTTTTTTTCATGAAAGTTGTAGATCTTGAAGTCTCCTACAACTTTTGTGTTAGCCTAAAAATTCAAATCTGTCTTTAACATGCTTGTTTTTGCCTTTGAAAATTTTTCGACCATACTTACTACTCATAATTTGGTCTCGGGTTTTTGTAGAAACGAAGGTCTTAAAGGC
The DNA here is from genome assembly GCA_038430175.1 of Ficus hirta. Classification (NCBI taxonomy): domain Eukaryota; kingdom Viridiplantae; phylum Streptophyta; class Magnoliopsida; order Rosales; family Moraceae; genus Ficus; species Ficus hirta. The sequence goes on along the minus strand of CM076585.1, from coordinate 15,016,174 downwards.
CTTATTTTCAAAAACTGTTCACGTTGGCCCCTAGGATTTTCCCTCCTCTACAACTTTGCAGTTTTGATTTGTTTCAAATTCGGCTTTTAAAGGCCTCAAAATCTTGTTTCAGAAAAACTGTCCAGATAGAAACCTTAATCAAGCATACAAAAACCCTTGTGCATACATCTTACAAAATTAAACTCATGTTTATCCATACTAATCATTCTCTTAAATTCTAAATGAAGAACTAGAGGATAACAATATTTACCTCAAGTTCCACTGATGGAATTCTTAAATTAGGGTATTAAAATTTCCCTCACACTTCCTACACTAAACCGAAAACTCTTTCTCTAGTTTTCTTTTCTTTCTTTTCTCTCCTCTCTTTGCTCGGCTTCTATGGTAGGATTTAGAGAGTTTGTGCTGCTTAAGTGTGTGTTGGCTAACCAAATAAAATAAGAGAACCTTCACCTATTTATATATGAAGCATAAATTTCTGAAATTGCTTACTAACCCCTAAAGGTACAACAACTTGCTCCTTAGTCCATAGAAGAAACCAATTTGATCTTGTCTTCTTGAGAGGTGGCCGGCCATCCTTGTTCCTCTTATGCCAAATAACCCAAGCTAGGGTGCTTAATCATGTTGGCTAGGAACCATGAGGTGTCCCTTTCTTAGTGTGGCCGGCCTTAGGTGGAGTTTGTGCATGCTCTTGCTTACCAACAAGCAAGGCTAGCAAGCTTACCAAGCTAGCCTAGGGTGCATGAGGTGTCAAGAGCTAAAAGAGTTCAAGAAATCCATCTTTTGTAATTTTATACATTGATCCTTAAAGCCAAAATATTTCTCCTTAATCCCTATGTGTTGGCCGGCACTTCTTGCTCCAAATTGCCAAGCAAGCTTAGCTAGAGTGTTTGCTCATCAAGGCTACAAGTTTGATGTGGCATTTTCTTGTGATGGCCGGCCCTAAGGTGAGGTGTACAAGCCTTGGCTTGCCAAGGTGGCTAGGCTAGGGAGTCTAAAGTGTTGGTTCATCAAGACTAGGCCAAGAGGTGTTGTTTCCTCAAGTGGCCGGTTTTGAAGAAGCCATGTGAGACAATTTGCTAATTGATCCATAACACAAAATCAACCAAATAAATCAAAGTGTTTAATCACTAAACTTAGGGCATGATTTGTAAACTTTTAATGACACTTAAAATCTTCTAATTTGCATAATACTTCTCAAAAACAAGATCCCTTGCTCAAAAAGCCATGATGTGGCCGGTTCCTATGGTGACACATGGAACAATGTGATTGGTTCTAGCTAGAGTTATCAAATACAATCTTAACTTGTCTTCCTTGATTTCCAACCAAACTAACTAAACTAGAAATGGATCATTGACTTAATTGAACTAAGAAACTTTACTTAAAAAGTCCCTGATTCAAAAATTTACATAATTACTGATAAGTCTACAATTTTCTCCAAAATTGCACATTGGACCCCTAAAGGCAAAATATTTGCACTTTGGTCCCTATGAATTGGCCGGTTATGGTTAAGCCTTCAAACATCAAATTCTTACTAAATCCTTCCTTAGAAGACTTTTTAGCTCTAAAATCATGAACTTTTCTTAATTTGCAAATTGACCCCTAAACATAAAATATTTACATTTTGGTCCCTGTGAGGTGACCAATCATAGCAATGACACTTGTCATCAGAGGTGTCATCCTTAAAGGCCTTGTTTGGCTTATCTCCTAAATGCAGTCCATTTTCATAATAACATAAATATTCATATACTGTTTTCAACTGATAACAGTATAATTAAACTGGACCATTGTCCTAAACTTTTCTGAACTGCGTATAAGATTTTCTTAAATTTATAAATTACCAACATAGAGTCATAAATCATAATTTCCCCTTTTTAACAAAAGGATCGTAAACCTGCACAAATAATTCATTGAATCTTTTAGCAAAAGATTCAACAACTTCCTTAGAAAACATATCATACAGATTACATAACCAAACTTGATCCTTAACAAAAGAAGTTATAAATTTACAAACAGGTCGGCTATTACATATGCTCTTACAATTTCAACTTGAAATACAAATAAATTTCAAATTGGAACTTTAATTAAAGAGTTTAGGATTTTGGGAGGGTTACCTTGATCAAAGCAAGGCTAAATTGGATCCAAGATTTCTCCCCCCTATGGCTCCTTCACAACCGGTTTGCTCCACCAATTGGCACCAAAATTGGTGTTGATCACTTGGTGTTTGCTTGCACCAAAACCAACCACAAACCACACTAAAATTTCCTCACTTTCTCTCCTAGTAACAGCCGGCCACTTAAGCCTAGAAAAGGCACCAAATTTTTCCAAAAACTCTTGCTTGTTGTAGTAGAGATAAAATCAATCACCACCCAACACTTTTCCCTTGATTACAAGTTTTTTTTTTTTTTTCTTTGTTCTTGTTCTCCCTTTGGTGTCTGGATTTTTTGAGAAGAAAAATGGGCAAGGTTTGGCTAGATTTTCTTAATTTTTAAAGCCAAAAACTGCCCCCCCCCCCCCCCCCCCATGGGCAATTTATAGGTGAAAAAAAATTTTCTTTTTGAATTATTTTTAGTTCAACTTTTGCTTAAAAACCCTTAGAGCAAAAATATTTGCCAAAAACCCCTTCATTGGCCGGCCACCTCATGCACTAGAAGACTCCAAGATTTCTTTCTAACTAGCTTAATACCATTTATGATGTCATAAATCCAAAAGTTGATGAGGTAAGCCTAATTAAGGCCTGCTTGGCTATTTCTCTTAATATACAGTCCATTTTTATGTTAACACATATATTTTCAATACTGTTATCCACTAAATACAGTATTTTTACACTATACTGTAGTCCAAAATTTATCTGTATAAAAATAGACTTATAAAAATTTTCTTGAAATTCGAAGCCATTTGGCCTTTGATACCCTAATTTATGTGCTTGATTTTTCTAAGGTGGTTTTAACTTTAATTCATATCATCTTGTCCGTAATTACGGTTTTCACAGTATATTCTTCATACTGCTTGCCATCTTTCAACATTGTCATATTTTGACCTTTCTAGTCAATCTTTGACTTTTTGGTCAACTTTGACCGACATAAAATCATGAAATTTTCTACCCCTTTTTGCTAAAAAGGTTACATGCTTGGCTAAGCAATTATTTTTGAGTCTTATAAAATCATAAGAACTCACAAATTTAAACGAAAACCCTAATCGGGCTTCCTCATGAATACCTTCATAGTACAGCTTGAGTCTTTGTACAAAAAGAATCGTAATGTTAAAAAAATTAGTTATTACAATTTCCACCTATAAATAGGGGTTGTATGTTAGAACTAGAACCATTTAGTTGAATTCACTTCTAACTTTCCTATCTAGCCTTAGAAAAAAAAAAAAAAAAAAAAAAAAGAGAAAGAGAAAGAGAGAGCAAGGGCCGGTTGTGTGGTGAGGGAGGTAGAACAAAATTTCTTTAAACCGAGGTCTAGAACAACCTATCCAAGTTCCAGAGGTATTACTCTTAACCCTCTTATTAAGAATTTCATTAAGTTTTGGTTAAGGGTTTATGTGTATTTCAAGCTATGGTTTGTAAGAGCATATGCTCATGCTTCTTATATTGCCATGTTATGGTTTTTATATGCTTGATCTAAGCTTAGATTATCTTACTTGTTAAGTTTTAAGTATGGATTTGAGTTTATGCTCTAGAATGAGTTTTAGGGTTGCATGTGCCTACCAAGTGTTTGTGAATATGCCTTCATATGTTTGAGTAGGAAAAAGTTATGTGTGATGATGAATGATGAAGATGATGTGATGCTAAGTGTGTTAGTTAAGGAATTAACCTAAGAATACAATTTGGTAAGCTTGAAAAGTTATCAAATATTGTGTTTTTCATGAAGATGAACAAGTGAATGATTGAATATTAAATATGTATTCGGCGCGCTGCATGTTGATGTAGGCTCACGGCTGTGACCGTTTGAGGTAGTGTGTGTGAATTTTTAAGCAAAAACCAACAAAAAATGCAAATTGCCAATTTTGGATTTAACCGGACAGTTTTCTCAAAACTTAATTTTGAGCTCCTTAGAAGCCGAATTTGGAAAAATATATAACTGCAAAGTTGTAGAAAATTGAAAATCCTAGGGGGCCACATAGATGGTTTTTGAAAATAAGGCTCCAAATGCCTCTTGTTTTATCAAACTCTGAAGTTGGTAAGTACAAACAGTGTGCACGGCTAGAATTTTTTCGAAAGGAAAAATGAGTAAGTTAAAGGCAGATTTAGGTTTTTGACAAAAGTTGTAGGTTTCGATGAGATATACAACTTTCATGAAGAAAACATTTTCAAGTTTTAAACTGATTTGAAGATAAAACTAGATTTTCAAAACCGTGTAAGATACAGGAAATTCCTGCACAGTATTTTCAAAACTGTACAGGGTACAGGAAATTCCTATACACGTACTTTCAACCAAATTAAAAAGGCTGTTTTAAAAGCAGTTTTTAAGGTTTTATGATCTCTTTAAAAAGAGACTGAGATTTTATGAAAATTGTTTAAATCCAATGGAATTTACCAAGTGATTGTTAAAAACGTACTATGTTTTAGGAACGACAATTTCAAGTATTATGGTAAGAAATACTTGGTTTATAAAGTTATGATATTTTCCAAACATAAGAATATGGTAACAAGTGCATGACCAATGATAATCGGATAGGATACCGATTGGTTATATTAGGGCTTGTATCCATGATTACCAATGGTAACCAGATAGGATACCGGTTTACTATGTTAAAGTACCAATAGTAATCGGATAGGATACCGGTTTACTATGATAGGATTTGTATCTATGATTACCAAAGGTAATCTGATTGAATACCGATTTAGTATGTTATGGGATATAGTAAGATAGAACGACTCTTATCATACGCCCTGTTTGAAACAGGAACATGACATGTTGTCGTGCCTTGATGGAACGATAGACCAAGAGCATAGGACAATTTGTAAATACAACTCCGCCTACAGCATGGGCAAAATGTTTTTATTGCATTGCATGTTTTTCAAAAATTCATGCATTGATTTATATGACGTACATATGTTTTATGTTTTATGTTCTATTATTGTGACATCATGAAAGCTTGTTCACTAATAATAAGTTACATGATAAGAACAAGATTAAGTTTTCAAGTAAGAAACAGTTAAGAATTAAGTTTTCAAGTATGATCAACTAAGAACAAGTTTTCATGTAATAAGATAAGATAAGCAAGTTTTCTTGTGTCGCACCGAGTTACCACGAGGACGGGTTTAAACAGTTTGGTCCATAGTTTGAGTTGGACTGAACTGGCTACCCCAACCATTCCATGTTAAACTGTTTGGTTCATGGTTTGAGTTAGATTGGACTGACAGCCCCAATCACTCCATGGCTACACGCCACGGTACGTGCACACATGATATGATGTAGGAGACCCAAAACCAAATTTACATAAGAAAGCATAATTAATTCATAAGAAAGCATAATTGGCGCATGCATTCTTTTACTAAAAAAAATGTTTTGTGGAATAGAAAGTTATACTTACTGAGCATAAGCTCATAACTTACATTCATGCTGTAGGTAAGCAATCCTACCGGCAATGCTTGATACAAGACTGTGGAGAGATGACACTGCAGACTGTGAAATTTGAGTTGTACACCGCCACAGGTTTTGGAAAATATGTTTTGTAAAATGTGTTTGTATTATGTTATGATAAGTCGATGGTACTAGTATATGATAACTAGTATGATTTGTTAAAATGTGGTTTTAAAGCTCGGTACTTGAGTGAGTACATATAAATAAGTATGAGTATAAGCTGAATTTTAAATTGAGTTTAGAAAAAGAAAAACATTTCCGTATTTTTACGAAAAGCAAAAGTAAGTTTTAAGATAAAGTATGTTTAAGCAAGCATGGTAAGGTAACGGCTCCACGAAATCGGGTTGTTGCAAAGTTTGTATTTAAGTTAAGTAAGTACGAAGTCACAGCCCTACATAGGTCAGGTCGTGACAGTGACAATCCAAACCAAAGGGGATTCTACTCAAACAATCTCTAATGTGCTCTTCGCTCCTAACTTGAAGACAAATCTGCTTAGTGTGGGTCAGCTGGAAGAAAAGGGAAACGAGGTTTCTATCAAAGGTGGAGTTTGTCAAATTCAAGATGCAAAGTTGGGCTTAATTGCTCAAGATAACATGACAGCGAATCGAATGTTTCTGCTTTATCTCCACAACATCACTCATTCATGCTTCTTAGTAAATTTGAAGGATGCAGCATGGCTATGGCATTTTCGCTATGGTCACCTAAACTTTGGTGGATTGAAGACTCTACAACAGAAAAATATGGTAATTGGTCTTCCTCAAATTACAGCTCCATCTGAAGTTTCTAAAGAATGTGTTGTTAGCTAACAACACCGTAATCAATTTCCACAAGGAATGTCATGGAGAGCAAAAAAGGCATTGGAGCTGGTTCATTCTGATCTTTGCGGGGCAATAAATCCATCTTCCAATGGAGGTAAAAGATATTTAATCACCTTCATTGATGATTTTAGTCGAAAGACATGGGTGTATTTTTTGCAGGAAATATCTAAAGCTTTTTCTGCATTTAAAAATTATAAAGTACTTGTTGAGAAAGAAGTTGGCAGCCCAATAAAAGTTCTTCACACTAATCGTGATGGAGAATACAACTCACTTGAATTCAAAAATTTTTGTGAGACCCATGGAATCAAGTGGCAACTTACGGCAGCTTATACACCTCAACAAAATGGAGTATGTGAGCAGAAAAATTGCACTATTTTGAATATGGTGCGAAGCCTTTTGATGAGGAGCGACATTCTAAAAACTTTCTGGCCTGAAGCAATCAATTGGAACATTCATATTTTGAGCAGAAGCTCCACACTCACTATTCAAAATATGACACCAGAGGAAACATGGAGCGGATGAAGGCTGGCGGTAGATCATTTCATAATTTTTCACTACTACAAAAGTTAGCTTAGACGATGGAGATTATACAACGGTTTTACAAAAACCATCATCTAAAACCTAATTACACGATATTTTATGGAAACCGTCATGTAAACTCGAGATTACACGACGATTTATTGAAACCGTCGTGCAATCTCGGAGATTAGACTACGGTTTAGGGAAATTGTCGTGTAATCTCTGACATTAGATGATGATTTATGGAAACCATCATGTTGTCTTCTATTTTCAAAAAATTTTTACGTTGCCCTCTAGGGTTTTCTATTTTCTACAACTTTCCAGTTATAACTTTTTCCAAATTCTGCCTCTAAGGAGCTCAAAATTGGGTTTCCAGAAAACTGTCCCAATTATTTTCAAAAACCTGCAGTTTGTATTTTGTGGATTCTTAGCTTAAAAATCTACATACACTACCTCAAATAGTCAAAGCCGTGAGCCTACGTCAACATGCAGCACGTTAGTTTCGTTCTTAAACTTTAATCATTCACTTGTCTATTTACTTGAAAAACACAATATTGATAATCTTACTAGCTTACCAAGTTGTGTTTTTAGGTTAATTTCTTAACCAACATGCACATAATATTCACATCATCATCATCATCATTGTAACGACCCAGCTACGTAGGCCATTACCATGCTTACTTAAATTAAATCTTGGTTTTAAATACTTAAACTTACTTAAAATTTGAGAATAAATTTTGTTTTTAAACACCATATAAATAGACTAGTCCATATAGGTAAACTTTCCGTACATACATATTACTTGTTTTCCAAAATATAAAGACATACATACTCCTTACATTTAACTCAAGTCTTCAAACACTATATATATAGTATAACACAATTTATGTAAATATATATATATATTTGGTTCAAAAAGTTTACGGAAAAATTTGCGTAGTGGTATCCCACAATGCCCTTCACTTGTTGCATCATCTTTATGGCCCACCAATTAAGCTGCAGGCTTTTTACCTACAATATGAAATATACTAATGAACTTACACTCATCAAGTACAAACTTAATCTCATAAAACAAACAAGTATTGTGTAACTTATGCATGAACCATTTATGGTCGATTATGAATCTCTTATGCTCCATTATGGACTTATTATCTTGCTTAACATATGGACCCTTTGTGTACATATCAAATGCGCGTAATCCACAGAAAGTTAGTGTTTGCAAGGTCTCTAACAATTCTGGGAATCATATACGTAACCCTTCACGATCTATGGAAGGTCTTAGCATTTTAAAACATACATAATTCTCCACGATCTGCGGGAGGTTGATACGACACTTTACTTGTCTTGGTTTAGTCTTAGCCTTGTTATTTAACTCTTGATGAGGATGTAACGACCCGCCTAGCACAGGCCGTTACCATACATACATACATAATTACTTAACTGAAACAGCGGAAATTTTTTTTTCTTAACGTATGTGCATATACGTGATAATTAATTACGATGGTCGAATACTAAATAAAATAATTCATAAAAGAACAAAACGCGTAGCGGTTATAAATCCCACATTTCACAACTCGCCCTGCCACGCTCGCCATCTTGTATCAACAGGTGCCCGTAGGTTGCTTACCTACAACATAGACGTAAGACGTGAGCTTTCGCTCAGCAAGTACAACATTAACATCCGCGACACAAATATACAAAACACAACTTATATCAACATATCATAACCTTTCCTATCGTAATCATGCATGAGCCATTTATGCTTCATTATGCTTTCTTATTCTTCATAACATGTTATCATGACTTAACTTGTCTTAACTTAACTTATCTTATGGGCCCCTTAACATAAGTGTTCGTACCGGGCGCGCAACTATGGAGTGGTTGGGGCGGCCAGCCCAATCCAACTCAAACCATAGTCCAACCCGACCTGACGTGGGTCGGTACGACACAGGCAAGCTTGCTTGCCATCATGCTTACTTGTCATTATCTCATACTTGATCTCATTCTTATCTTAGTAATGGTGAACATGCCTCATGATGTCACACCTACATAGGTCATAATTGTACTTTAACTTAACATTCCTCATATCATAATCATGAACGTGACATACATATATCAGGACATAATCATATCATACATCGTCATATCCTACAACCTATCCTAGCATCAAACATCACATCATGTATCATAACATTCATTGATTATACTTGGGTAAGTATTACAACCAAAAGCCTATGCTGTAGGCAGAGTTGTACTTACCTTGTTTACTATGTCCGATATTGTACTGATCCAGTCAGGACACCTCAGTACTCAACCTTCTGTTAAAGGACATGGATAAAGATTTGAAATGTTGGTGATTTGACCAACATTTCTTCTTCCAATTCCCAGGTTGCTTCTTCAACCTGGTGGTTTCGCCACAGTACTTTAACCATGGGAATGATTTTACTTCTCAGTACCTTTTCTTCCCGATCCAGAATTCTAACTGGCTTTTCTTCGTAGGTTAAGTCCGTCTGAACCTCCACCGGTTCTTGGCTAAGCACATGGGAAGGATCTGATACATACTTCTTCAGCATCGACACATGAAAAACATTGTGCATTGATGCTAATTCTGGTGGTAGGGCAAGCTTATAGGCTACTTTTCCAATCCTCTCAAGGATTTCAAAGGGTCCCGTATACCTTGGACTAAGCTTTCCCTTCTTACCGAATCGCATTACCCCTTTCATAGGAGCAATCTTGATGAACACAGCATCACCAACTTAAAATTCTAAGGGCCTCCTGCGTCTATCGGCATAGCTTTTCTGTCTGCTAAAAGCTATGTCGAGCCTCTGCTTGATCTTCTTGATATGCTCAGAGGTCTTCTTGATGAAATCCGTCGTCTGAAGCTGCTTCTGTCCCACTTCCTGCCAGTGGATAGGAGATCGACATTTTCTTCCATATAATGCTTCAAATGGAGCCATACCAATCGAAGCATGATAGCTGTTGTTATACGAAAATTCAATCAACGGCAACTTCTGATCCCAGTTTCCCTTGAAATCCAGTACACACGATCTCAGCATATCTTCCAGTGTCTGGATGGTTCGTTCTGATTGACCGTCAGTTTGGGGGTGAAAAGCCGTACTGAACTTCAGTTTCGACCCCATAGCATTGTGAACACTGGTCCAAAATCGAGAGGTAAAACGCCCATCACGGTTCGAGATGATCGATTTTGGTACTCCATGCAGTCTAATGATCTGGGATACGTAGATTTCGGCCAATTTTTCCACTGAAAAGGTGGCTTTAATTGCAATGAAATGGGCTGATTTGGTCAATCGGTCCACAATCACCCAAATCGTGTCATTCCCACTTGCAGTCCTGGGCAGTCCTACTATAAAATCCATAGTAGTTTGTACCCATTTCCATTCAGGAAGCTCTATTTTATGCAAATCTCCTCCAGGATGTCGGTGTTCAGCCTTAACTTTCTGACAAGTTAGGCATTTTGACACGTATTCTGTAATTTCATTCTACATGTTTGGCCACCAATAATTCTCTTGGAGGTCCTTGTACATCTTGGAAGCTCCTGGATGTATTGAGTATGGCGTCTGATGTGCCTCTGACATTATTTGCTCCTTCAAAAATTCAAAGTTGGGAACACAAATCCTTTCTTCGAAGTAGACGACACCATCAGCGGAGGTCTTGAACTCCTTGTTCTTTTTGCCAAAAAGTTGCGCCTTTAGCAAATATCAGTCCTTTTCTTGATGTGACTTGATGGATTCCAGCAGATCTGACTGGAGAGTCAAAGAAGACAGTCTTCCTGTTATTATCTCCAGGTTATACTCAGAAATCTCCCTTTGTAGTGGCTTAGGAAATGCTTCAATAAACATTAGCATGCCTATGGATTTCCTACTCAGAGCATCTGCTACCCTGTTTGCCTTTCCAGGGTGATAAAGGATCTCACAATCGTAGTCCTTTACTAATTCTAGCCATCTACGTTGTCTCATGTTGAGCTCTTTCTGAGTGAAAATGTACTTGAGACTCTGGTGGTCGGTGTAGATTTCGCATTTGTTTCCGTACAAATAGTGCCTCCAAATCTTGAGCGCGAAAACCACCGCTGCGAGCTCCAGATCATCCGTGGGATAATTTCTTTCGTGAATCTTCAGCTGGCGGGATGCGTAGGCCACTACTTTCCCATTTTGCATCAGTACAGCTCCTAATCCATTTTTAGAAGCGTCGCTGTAGATCACGAAATTTCCTGCATCTACATCCGGAATAATCAGCACTGGCGCACTTGTCAGCTTCTTCTTAAGCTCCTGGAAGTTCTCTTCACATTTCTGGGTCCATTCATAATTCTTCCAGCGATCTTGGAAAATCCCTCGACAAATCGTCGATAGTATCCAGCTAACCCAAGAAAGCTTCTTATCTCCGTAACACTCTTGGGTGCTGGCCATGCACTGACCGCCTCTACTTTTGCGGGATCAACAGAAATTCCTTCCTTAGACACCACATGACCCAAGAAATGAACTTTGTCCAGCCAAAATTCACATTTTGTGAATTTGGCATAAAGCTGATTTTGTCTCAGCGTTTCCATTACCAGTCTAAGGTGATGCTCATATTCCTCTCCGGACCTTGAGTAAATTAGAATGTCGTCAATAAAGACGATAACGAACTTATCTAGATACTCCTTGAATACCCGGTTCATCAGGTCCATAAAGGCAGCTGGAGCATTGGTTAGCCCAAAAGGCATAACCAGAAACTCGTAATGCCCATAGCGCGTTCGAAAAGCCGTCTTGGAGATATCTGACTCCTTGATCCTGAGCTGATGATAGCCTGATCGTAAATCGACTTTCGAAAATACCACCGCTCCCCTAAGTTGGTCGAAAAGATCGTCAATTCTCGGAATGGGATACTTATTCTTGATCGTAATCTTGTTCAACTCGCGGTAGTCGATGCACATTCATAGTGATCCATCCTTCTTTTTCACGAACAAGACAGGTGCTCCCCACGAAGAGTAACTCTGTCGGATGAACCCTTTGTTAAGCAGTTTCTGCAGCTGGACTTGGAGTTTCCTAAGCTCGGCAGGTGCCATACGGTAAGGTGCTTTTGATATCGGTGCAGCTCCGGGCAGCAACTCAATTTCGAATGAAATTTCACGTTCCGGCGGAAGTCCTGGTAAATCTTCCGGAAAGATATCCACATATTCTTTGATAATGGGCACATCTTCCGGCGTCAGCTCTATTTCTTGATCTTTGTCCACCATGTTAGCTAGATATCCTTGACAGCCATTAGCTAACATCTTCCGAGCCTTCATTGCCGAAACTAGTCGGGTTGCTGAGTTCCGTGATTGCCCGTAGAAGTTAAACTCCTCCTTACCATAAGGGTTGAATGTCACACAACGCTTTCGGCAGTCAATCTTAGCATTGTATTTGCCTAAAAAGTCCATCCCTAAGATCACATCGAAATCCTGAAGTTTGATCGCGATGAGATCTACAAACAGTTCTATGCCGCAGATGATCACGGATGTATTTCGTATCCAAAAGTTGGACCACAAAATTTCTCCGGATGGCAAAGAGGTTTTGAAAGGTTGCTCTAGATTATTCACACCTCTTCCTATCTTCTGGGCAAACTCCAAGGACACAAATGAGTGAGTAGTTCCAGAATCAAACAAAGCAATGGCATCAAAGGTGGCGATAGAAATCTGACCTGTCACCACATGCGAAGTTCCTGCTTCTGCATCTCCCCTGGTATATGCATAAATTCTGGCTTGAGGTTCAGGGGCCTCTAATCTGCCTTGAGCGATTGAGGGTCCCTCAAGCCTTGCTTGTACTACATGGAGCTGGCTGCTTACATTCTGGCTCGGATATGGATGGTTCTGACCTTGGTTGTTCAAATTGCAATTTCTCGCTTAATGCCCCTCCTTGCCGCAAAGATAGCACGCATTAGTCCCCATTCTGCATACTCCCGGGTGTTTTCTCCCACATTTAGCACACACCGGGTAGTCAGAGTTACTACCCTCATTTCCTCTATTATTCTTTTTCTGAGGGAAATTCCTTTGTTGCCCCTGACCAGCAAAATTCCCCTTTCTTTTGTTCCTCCCAAACTGTTTGGAACTTTGGGCAGGGCTGCTGGTTTGGCCTTTCTGGTGCGTTTCAGAACTCTGACGGGGCTGCGTCTGCTTCACCACGGCCTTTTCCTCTTTTCTGGCCTTGAAAATCTGAGCCCTTGATTCCTTATCCTGGTTGATCCAATACTCATCTCTTATTGCTCGGCTTACATAATCGGATACCAGGGTAGGTGGGCTACTGCCAGCACTCACTTACTTGGCAATGTCTGTCCGGAACATTTTCATCATCCTTCTGACTTTTTCCGTTTCATTTGGTACCAGTTCCGGGCACAGATGGGCTAATTGTTCGAATTTCTTGACAGCTTCCATCACCGTCATCGACCCTTGCTTCAAGTTTGCAAACTCATCCTGCTGAGCGGCGAGGACTTCTCTGTTGTAGTACATGGTACGGAACTCCGTCATGAAATCCTGCCAGCTCATGGTCGTGACATCTCGATGCATTTGGACTGTCATCCACCAGTGTCTTGCGTCCTTCCTGATTGCAAAAGAAGCACAAAGGACCTTCTCCTATTCTGTAAGCCGCATGAAATCCAGAATAACTTGGATATCGATAAGCCAGTTATTAGCGGCTATTGGATCTGTCGGTCCCTCGTATTCAGGCACTTTCATCCGCCTAAATCGCTCGTAAAGCAAATCTTCTCGTACTGGTGGCAAGTTCACTAGTACTCCAGCAGGGGCCATCGGAACCTCAACATTCCGTGGTATTTCTGGCATGGGAGGTGGTGCTGGAGGTACTTGGTGAACGGGCGGTGGAATCTCGTTGACTTGGGGTCTCTGGTTCATTCGAGCTAGCTGCTCTCGAAGTCTGTTAGTTTCTTGTTGTTGTTCGAGCAACTGCCATTGTAAATTTGCTACAACGGTTGCAAGATCCGGCTCGGACGGATTTACGGGTACTGTCTTGCGAGGACGTCCCATCTTCTGATTCCTATTATATCATAAGAAAAGATATTATCATACTATCAATATCCTTTCTTTCATGCATATCGTATCATAATGCGTCATGTCATAGCATCGTATCGCAACGTAATACATCGTGTCATAACGTTTTCATACCATACATACTCATATCAACATAACATGACTTTCATAGATCATTGTATCATTATCATAACACTTGTAATCGCATTTAAATATATTTCATACTTGAACTGTCTCTTTGTTTACTTACAAAAAGTACATCATATTTACGTTACTATACATACATATTCTTTACATCATAATTACTATATCCTAAATACATCTTTGTCGTATATACATGGACAAAAATTCGCGATGGAAGTGTCTACCACTGTACCATCATACATAAGTACAAGCCTATTATCAAATAGAATAAGCTAGTACATCCGGTCCTAAGGTCAAAATATATGCATATACATGGCTAAACTAGGCCTAATCTATGTACTCGTCTGTCACCATGGAGGAAGCGTCGGAGTCTACGTCCCAATCTCCGTCGTCAAACAAAATCTCCTCCGGATCCTCCTCAAAATCCTCCTCGGCCCCCGGGTCCTCACCTAACTCGTCCTCGGCCTCTAGCCAGCCTGCATGCTCCATCTCTAGATCTGGGTCTGGCTCTGGCTCTGGCTCCGGCTCCGGCTCCATATCATCGTCAGGCTCCTCCTCCTCGTCACTGGAGATATCGATGATTGGAGGATCTTACGGTTGATCCTCCAGAGCAACTATAAAATCATCGGTGTCAAAATCATTGGCACCTATCTCAGCCTCGGCCTCCTGTGGCGGCACCTCCTGTACAGGAACCGCTGGAACCGGGTCCTCCGGAAAAGCTGGACCGGCCTCATGAAACGGCCCTCCCAACCCCGCGTCATCAACCGGTGACTGGGGATCTCCTGCCACAGCATTGGCCTGTATCTGATGAACGAAGGCCTCAGCTCCTAAGATATCATCGATCAGGTTCCCGACTGTCATAGCAAGCATGGGCATAGGAACATACTGTCGAATCTGCGGGGGTACTCCATTCCGGAGAATCACCAACGCCTGTAGCTCAGGGCTGGGCAACTCCTGAGGAATGTGAGGCAGCATCGCCTCCTGAAATCGACGACAGTAGTGCCTCATCGTCTCCTGCAGATAAGCGTGCCAATCCGTCACGTAACTGAGGTATCGGGTGTGATGCATGTCCCGATAAATCTCGGGATCACGTGGTGGTACACCCGCCCACTCATCCAGAACCGGTCCGAATCGCGCAATAACTATCGTATGGAAATGCGCCCATGTGCGACTCGGCATCTGTCGCTCACCCAGAGTCATCCACCAAAGTCGGGCATCTGCCGCAAAACACCGGCTGGCCAAGGAAACCTGTAGTCGAGCCTCAATATGTCAGAGATGGAAAATCTGCTCCATATCATATAGCCAAGCGGCTATGGATACCGTCCGTACTGTACCGTCAAATTGCAACGGACGTGACTCATAAAATACTGACACCGTCTCTCGATCCTCGATCACTTGCTCAGGATCCATGTCGTCGGGTCTACCGTAACATGACCGCATAGTAATTATTAACCCATATATTTAATAATAAAAAAAATCAACTTACAATGATGGTGGCGATGACAGGTATGCTATGAAATCGGATAGCAGGAAACTGCTCTGATACCAATTCTGTAACGACCCGCCTAGCACAGGCCGTTACCATACATACATACATACATATCTTACATAATTACTTAGCGGAAATAGCGGAAATTTTTTTTTTAAACGTATGTGCGTATAATTGATAATTTAATAACATCGGTCGAATACCAAATAAAATAATTCATAAAAGAACAAAACGCGTAGTGGTTATATATCCCACATTTCACAGCTCTTCCTGCCACGCTCGCCATTTTGTATCAATAAGTGCCCGTAGGTTGCTTACCTACAGCATAGACGTAAGACGTGAGCTTTCGCTCAGCAAGTACAACGTTAATATCCGCAACACAAATAATACAAACCATACAATTTAACTTACTTCTACATGTCATATCTTATTTTATCATAATCATGCATGAGCCATTTATGCTTTATTATGCTTGCTTATTCTTTCAACATACTTTCATACTTATCTTAACTTGACTTATCTTATGGGCCCCCTTACATAAGTGTTCGTACCGGGCGCGCAACTATGGAGTGGTTGGGGCGGCTAGCCCAATCCAACTCAAACCATAGTCCAACCCGACCTTGGACGGGTCGGTACGACACAGGCAAGCTTGCTTGCCATCATACTTATCTTTTCATCCTTTATACTTTGGTCCTTATTCTTATTTGTGGACATGCATCATGATGTCACACATGCATAATTCATAATCATATCTCATAACATAGCCATGTACTTAGTATATCATGACCTACCCATTATACCCTAAAACATATCCTATTATACAATTCTAAAAAAATACATCACAACATACATCACAACATACATCACAGCATACATCAACCATACTTGAGTAAGTATCAACAAAAGCCTATGCTGTAGGCGGAGTTGTACTTACCTTATTCACTATGTCCGGTATTGTACTGATCCAGTCGGATACCACAGTACTCAAACTTCTGTTAAAGGACATAGATAAGGATTAGATATGTTGGTGATTTAACCAAAATTCTTACAAAATCTGAGTTATATGTCCCCCTGATAAAACCATTTGCTAACCTATTTGGTTACATTGTGTAACCCTAGGGTTTAGAACTTACCCCACTTGGGTTAAATTTGGCTTTTGATTAAAAACCCTTTTTTTTTTTTTTTTGTTTTCTTTTGGAAAACTCATTATTTACTATAAAAATTTCTTTGTTTATCATAAGAAAAATTATAGTTCTTGAATAAAATTGTTAAATATTGGAAACTGCCTTTGGAACAGCTTTCCATTATTAATTTATCAGTGTTAGTGCAAGGTTATCCTTTTTCTACACTGTTTTAGAAAATTCTGCACAGGAATTTCCTGTTTCCTGTACAGTTTTTAAAATCTAATTTTTATTTTAAAATCTAAATCGAATCTAGAAAATTTGTCTTCACGAAAGTTTTAGATATCAAAAAACCCTACAACTTTCGTGTTTTGAGGAAAACCCAGTTCGGTCGTTAACGTGCTCATATTCCCTGTTGAACTCACCTGGCCGTGCATGAATCCTGGGCACGGCCAGGCTCAGATTTTCATAAAAACCGAGGCCGTTGGAGCCTCATTTTGGAAATCCGTCCCTAAAACCCCCTAGGAAAAACCCTTCTCTACAACTTTCATGTTTTGAGTTTTTCCAAATTCGACCTCTAAAGGCCTCAAAAACTGATTTTCCAGGAACTGGACAGTTCCCACCCGAAAATGGCAGTTTTGGTTTAAAATTCATTTTACGTCCTATTTCGCGTAATCTAACTCAACCGAGCACGCGGGAGCCTAGAAAACAGACATGCAGCGTTTTCTAACATAAGGTTTTCCTTAAACACATTTTCCATCAACTCCATGCAAACCCTAATTGACTTTGGATCTACCAAAGTTTGCATGGTTTTAGGTTGCATAATCCACATCAAACATTCTAGTTCATTCTAGCAACTTAACATACCATATTCATCATCATGCTTGGGGACATACAACATATCAAACATTTAGCATGCAAATCACAAAAATTAAGGCAAGCATGCACATTATAAATCAAACCACCCTTATCCTAATTCAAGCACATAATCCTAAGTCCTAATCTTGGCACAAAATGAAATTGCGCTTATGCTCTTACAATTTCAACTTGAAATACAAATAAATTTCAAATTGGAACTTTAATTAAAGAGTTTAGGGTTTTGGGAGGGTTACTTTGATCAAAGGAAGGCTAAATTGGATCCAAGATTTCTCCCCCCTATGGCTCCTTCACATCCGGTTTGCTCCACCAATTGGCACCAAAATTGGTGTTGATCACTTGGTGTTTGCTTGCACCAAAACCAACCACAAACCACACTAAAATTTCCTCACTTTCTCTCCTAGTAACAGCCGGCCACTTAAGCCTAGAAAAGGCACCAAATTTTTCCAAAAACTCTTGCTTGTTGTAGTAGAGATAAAATCAATCACCACCCAACACTTTTCCCTTGATTACAAGTTTTTTTTTTTCTTTGTTCTTGTTCTCCCTTTGGTGTCCGGATTTTTTGAGAAGAAAAATGGGCAAGGTTTGGCTAGATTTTCTTAATTTTTAAAGCCAAAAACCGCCCCCCCCCCCCCCCCATGGGCTATTTATAGGTGAAAAAAAATTTTCTTTTTGAATTATTTTTAGTTCAACTTTTGCTTAAAAACCCTTGGAGCAAAAATATTTGCCAAAAACCCCTTCATTGGCCGGCCACCTCATGCACTAGAAGACTCCAAGATTTCTTTCTAACTAGCTTAATACCATTTATGATGTCATAAATCCAAAAGTTGATGAGGTAAGCCTAATTAAGGCTTGCTTGGCTATTTCTCTTAATATACAGTCCATTTTTATGTTAACACAGATATTTTCAATACTGTTATCCACTAAATACAATATTTTTATACTATACTGCAGTCCAAAATTTATCTGTGTAAAAATAGACTGTATAAAAATTTTCTTGAAATTCTAAGGTGGTTTTAACTCTAATTCATATCATCTTGTCCGTAATTACGGTTTTCGCAGTATATTCTTCATACTGCTTGCCATCTGTCAACATTGTCATATTTTGACCTTTCTAGTCAATCTTTGACTTTTTGGTCAACTTTGACCAACATAAAATCATGAAATTTTCTACCCCTTTTTGGTAAAAAGGTTACATGCTTGGCTAAGCAATTATTTTTGAGTCTTATAAAATCATAAGAACTCACAAATTTAAACGAAAACCCTAATCGGGCTTCCTCATGAATACCTTCATGGTACAGCTTGAGTCTTTGTACAAAAAGAATCGTAATGTTAAAAAAATTAGTTATTATAATTTCCACTTATAAATAGGGGTTGTATGTTAGAACTAGAACCATTTAGTTGAACCTTCCAATTTCTAGTTCACTTCTAACTTTCCTCTCTAGCCTTAGAAAAAAAAAAAAATAGAGAAAGAGAAAGAGAGAGCAAGGGCCGGTTGTGTGGTGAGGGAGGTAGAACAAAATTTCTTTAAACCCAGGTCTAGAACAACCTATCCAAGTTCCAGAGGTATTACTCTTAACCCTCTTATTAAGAATTTCATTAAGTTTTGATTAAGGGTTTATGTGTATTTCAAGTTATGGTTGTAAGAGCATAAACTCATGCTGCTTATATTGCCATGTTATGGTTTTTATATGCTTGATCTAAGCTTAGATTATCTTACTTGTTAAGTTTTAAGTATGGATTTGAGTTTATGCTCTACAATGAGTTTTAGGGTTGCATGTGCCTACCAAGTGTTTGTGAATATGCCTTCATTTGTTTGAGTAGGAAAAAGTTATGTATGATGATGAATGATGAAGATGATGATGATGATGTGATGCTAAGTGTGTTAGTTAAGGAATTAACCTAAAAACACAATTTGGTAAGCTTGAAAAGTTATCAAATATTGTGTTTTTCATGAAGATGAACAAGTGAATGATTGAATATTAAATATGTATTCGGCACGCTGCATGTTGATGTAGGCTCACGGCTGTGACCGTTTGAGGTAGTGTGTATGAATTTTTAAGCAAAAACCAACAAAAAATGCAAATTGCCAATTTTGGATTTAACCGGACAGTTTTCTGAAAACTTAATTTTGAGCTCCTTAGAAGCCGAATTTGGAAAAATATATAACTGCAACGTTGTAGAAAATTGAAAATCCTAGGGGGCCATATAGATGGTTTTTGAAAATAAGGCTCCAAATGCCTCTTGTTTTATCAAACTCTGAAGTTGGTAAGTACAGACAGTGTACACGGCTAGAATTTTTTCGAAAGGAAAAACGAGTAAGTTAAAGGCAGATTTAGGTTTTTGACAAAAGTTGTAGGTTTCGATGAGATATACAACTTTCATGAAGAAAACATTTTCAAGTTTTAAACTGATTTGAAGATAAAACAGGATTTTCAAAACCGTGTAAGATACAGGAAATTCCTGCACAGTATTTTCAAAACTGTACAGGGTACAGGAAATTCTAATACATGTACTTTCAACCAAATTAAAAAGGCTGTTTCAAAAGCAGTTTTTAAGGTTTTATGATCTCTTTAAAAAGAGACTGAGATTTTATGAAAATTGTTTAAATCCAATGGAATTTACCAAGTGATTGTTAAAAACGTACTATGTTTTAGGAACGACAATTTCAAGTATTATGGTAAGAAATACTTGGTTTATAAAGTTATGATATTTTCCAAACATAAGAATATGGTAACAAGTGCATGACCAATGATAATCGGATGGGATACCGATTGGTTATATTAGGGCTTGTATCCATGATTACCAATGGTAACCAGATAGGATACCGGTTTACTATGTTAAAGTACCAATAGTAATCGGATAGGATACCGGTTTACTATGATAGGATTTGTATCTATGATTACCAAAGGTAATCTGATTGAATACAGATCTAGTATGTTATGGGATATAGTAAGATAGAACGACTCTTATCATACGCCCTGTTTGAAACAGGAACATGACATGTTGTCGGGCCTTGATGGAACGATAGACCAAGAGCATAGGACAATTTGTAAATACAACTCCGCCTACAGCATGGGCAAAATGTTTTTATTGCATTGCATGTTTTTCAAAAATTCATGCATTGATTTATATGACGTACATATGTTTTATGTTCTATTATTGTGACATCATGAAAACTTGTTCACTAATAATAAGTTACATGATAAGAACAAGATTAGTTTTCAAGTAAGAAACAGTTAAGAATTAAGTTTTCAAGTATGATCAACTAAGAACAAGTTTTCATGTAATAAGATAAGATAAGCAAGTTTTCTTGTGTCGCACAGACTTACCACGAGGGCGGGTTTAAACAGTTTGGTCCATAGTTTGAGTTGGACTGGACTGGCTACCCCAACCATTCCATGTTAAACTGTTTGGTTCATGGTCTGAGTTAGATTGGACTGACAGTCCCAATCACTCCATGGCTACATGCCACGGTACGTGCACACATGATATGATGTAGGAGACCCAAACATTTATTAACTCAACTTGCTTGAGATTCGTGAACTCGTCTTGTTGAGCGGCAAGGACCTCTCTATTGTAGTACATGGTACGGAACTCCGTCACAAAGTCTTGCCAGCTCATAGTCGTGACATCTCGACGCATTTGTACTATCATCCACCAGTGCCTTGCGTCCTTCCTGAGTGCAAAGGAGGCACAGAGAATCTTCTCCTGCTCTGTAAGCCGCATAAAATCCATAATAACCTGGATATCAATTAGCCAGTTATCAGCGGCTATTGGGTCCGTTGGCCCTTCGAATTCAGGCGCTTTCATACGCCTAAAGCGTTCGTAGAGCAAGTCCTCTCGTACTGGAGGTGGGTTTACTTGTACCCCAGCAGGTGCCAACGGAACTTCAGTATTCCGTGGAATTTCTGGCACTGGAGGTGCTACTGGGGGTACCCGGTCTACTGGAGGTGGAACCTCATTGACCTGGGGTCTCTGGTTCACTCGAGCTAGCTGCTCTCGAAGTCTGTTGGTCTCTTGTTGCTGTTCGAGCAACTGCCGTTGTAAATTTGCTACCACAGTTGCAAGATCTGGCTCGGGTAGATTGACGGGCACTGTTTTGCGAGGATGTACCATTTTCTAATTCCTAATAAACCATAAGAAAAGATATTATCATACGAGGAATATCCTTTCTTTCATGCATATCTTATCATATCGTAACGTAATGCGTCATGTCATAACATTTCATACCATAACACAATTGTAGCATCATATCATATACTTATTATAACATACATGGTTTTCATAGATCATAATATCATTATCATAACACTTGTAATTGCATTTACATACATCTCATACTTGAACTGTCTCTTTGTTTACTTACGAAAAGTACATCGTATTTACTTTACTGTAAATACCTATTCTTTACATCATATTTACAATATCGTAAATACATATTTGTCGTATAAAATCAGCGGGGTCAAAATCATTGGCACCCTCGTCTGCCCCGGCCTCCTGTGGTGGCACCTCCTGCGGCGGTACCTCCTGCATGGGAACGGCTGGAATCGGGTCCTCGAGAAAAACTGGACCTGGCTCATAAATCGACTCTCCCAATCCAGCGTCATCAACATGTACCTGATGACCTCCTGGTAAATCACCGGCCTGCATCGCATGAATGACGGCCTCGGCCCCCAAAATGTCATCGATCATGTTCCCAACCATCATACCAAGCATAGGCATGGGAACATACTGTCGGATCTGCGGAGGTAATCCGTTCCGAAGAATCACCAACGCCTGCATCTCTGGACTACGCAGCTTGTAACGACCCGTCTAGCACAGACCATTACTATACATACATATGTACGTGTTTGACTTGTTCCATAAACATACTTGTTTATTTAAGGAAAATAGCGGAACATTTTTTTTTTAATATACGCGTATAAATATATACGTGTATTGTCTCGGAGTGTTTAAACATAAAATAATAAACATGATTAAACAAAACGCGTAGCGGCTCGACATTCCCACGTTTCACAGTTCACCTCGCCACGCTCACCATCTTGTATCAAAAATCGCCAATAGGTTGTTTACCTACAGCATAGACGTAAGTTGTGAGCTTTTGCTCAGCAAGTACAACTATTTTACCCGCATAATAAACATACACAAACATACATAATCATTTCATAGCATAATATAACATAATCTAGCATATTCTAATAATGCATGATCCAGTTATGCTTCATTATGCTTTCTTATCATGCTTCATAATCCCTTTTATTGCTTATCTTGCATATGGGCCCCTTGTCATGAGTGTTCGTACCAGGCGCGCAACTATGGTGTGGTTGGGGCGGCCAAACCAAATCCAACTCAAACCATAGTCCAACCCGACCTGACGCGGGTCGGCACGACACAGGCAAGCTTGCTTGCCATCATGTTCATATTGTACTTGATATTGTTCTTATTATTTATGAACATGCTACATGATGTTACAAAGTTATAATCCATATTCATGGATTACATCATAACATTCATTCATCATAGCATACACTTAACATATTCAGATAAGTAATACATAAGCCTACGCTGTAGGCGGTGTTGTACTTACCTTGTCTGCTATGTCCGATTAAAACGTTGATCCAATTCAGGATGCCACAGCAGGTTATTTCCTGCTATACATAAAGGACATAGGTAAGTATACTGTTGGTATTAACCAACATTCGTGCGTAATCTAAGCTATATGTCCCCTTCCTATAGTTATATTTTATTGGGTTACAATAGGTAACCCTAGGATTTATCTTAGTCAATACTTTGACTTTAGTTTCAAAATTTAGATTTCAAAACTTAAAAATCCCTTTGAAAAATCATAATTCTTGAGTTGTATTCATAAAATACTTAAGGGTTGGAAACTGCCTTTGGAACAGCTTCCTTTGATTAAATTATCAGTGTATGTGCAGAAATATCATTTTCCTGCACTGTTTTATAAAATCCTGTGCAGGAATTTCCTGTTTCCTGCACAGTTTTTGAAATCTGTTTTTTATTTAAAAATCTAAATTTAATTTGAAAAAGTTTTCTTCACAAAAGTTTTAGATCTCGAAAAATCCTAAAACTTTCGTGTTTTGCAAAAAATCTGATTCGGGCTCTAACCCCTTCGTTTTCTTTGTTGAATTCACCTGGCCGTGCATCAAGTCTGGGCACGTTCAGGCTCGGGTTTTTGTAAAAACCGAGGGCGTTGGAGCCTTATTTTGGAAAACTGCCCAAGTTGTCCACTAGGAAAAACCCTTCCCTACAACTTTCATGTTTTGAATTTTTCCAAATTCGACCTCTAAAGGCCTCAAAATTCGATTTTCCCGAAACTGGGCAGATTCTACCCGAGAATGGCAGTTTTGGTTTGAATTTCGTTTTTCGGCCTAATATGCGCATACTACCTCAACCGATCACGTCGGGAGTCTAAAAAACATTCATACAATGCTTTTCTAACGTAACCTTTTCTTAAACACATTACCTATCCAACCCATGCAAACCATTTTTTAAAAATCACCCATTAGGGTTTGCATGGTTTAGGTTGCACAATTTGGTTCAAAAATCATTCTAACTTGATTCTAGCAACCTAACATACATTTGATCATCATTCTTGGCATATAAAGGGAACATATAACATATCCATCATCAAGCATATAAATCATAAACATATCATGCAATTCTAGATATTTATCATGCTAAATAAACACAATAATAACCAAATCTAAATCAAGCACATCATTGATTCTAACCTAGGCAAATAAATAACTTGAGCTTATGCTCTTACAAACCCTTGGGAAATACACTTAAATTTCTCAATTGAAACATAAATTGAGAAGCTTGAAGTGTAAAGGGGTTTACCTTGCTTTGATTCAAGAAATTGGCTAGGTTAGGCTTGAATTCTCCTTGCCCTTAGCCTCCACCTAGAACCGGCCTTTCTTGACTATTATGACACCAAATTTTTCCACCACCCTAGGGCTAAAATCCGGCCACACTTGATACCAAAAATCCGGCCAAACCCTAATTTTTTTCTTCCTTTCTCCTTGCTCCACCACAACCGGCCAAGGCTTGTGAAATGGGTCTCAAAATTTTTCTTTCAATTTTTGTTGGTTCTAGGCTAGAAATCCAACCTCCCTAACCTTGTTTTTCACTTGGATAGCTTATTCTCTCTCTTGGTTTTCCTCTCCAAAATTTCGGATTTTCTAGAGAAAAATGGACAAAGTTTGGCTAGAGTTTTCATTTTTTGTGAATAATGCTCACCCCTATTTATAGGCAAATGGAAACTTTTTGAAATTGCAAAATAGTCCTTGAAGAAGCAAAATTTTGCACAATTTGGAGCATAGGTGGCCGGCCATGGAGTTCTCTAGAACCATGGAATTCTTTCCAAATTTTCATTAATTCCTTAATGATGTCATAATTCAAAAGTTAAGTGATGTCATCCTTGCTAGGGTTTGTTTGGGTTTTTACTTAATATGCAGTCCAATTTCATGCTAACAGAGATATTTTCAATACTGCTTTAAAAGCAGTATTTTTACACTGAACTGCAGTCCAAAATTCATCTGTGTAAAAATGGACTGTATAAAAACTTTTTTGATAACTTAAGGTCCCTTGGCCCATGATACCCTATCTTGTGTGCTTGATTTTTCTATGATGGTTTTAGGTCTAACTCATGCTATCTTGCCCGTAAAAATGGTTTTCCGCAGTATATTTTCCATACTGCTTGTCAAATAACTGTGTCATCTCATATTTGACTTTGGAAGTCAACCTTTGACTTTCTAAAGTCAACTTTGACTTTTTAGGTCAAACTTTGACCAACATGAAATCATGAAATTTTTAACCCTTTTTACTTAAAAGGTTACATACTTGACTATGCAATTATTTTTGAGTCTCGTAAAATCAGGAGAACTCATAATTTTCATGAAAAATCCTAATCAGGCCTTTTCATAAATACCTTCATGGTACAGCGTAAGTGTTTTTACAAGAAATCGAAAATATCTTAAGAATCTAGTTATTACACAGCTTCTGTGGAATATGAGGCAACATCGCCTCCTGAAATCGACGACAGTAATGACTCATCGTCTCCTGCGGGTAAGCGTGCCAGTCTGCTACGTAACTGAGGTATCAGGTATGATACATGTCTAGATAAATCTCGGGATCATGAGGTGGTACATCCGCCCCCTCATCCAGTACCAGTCCGAATCGCGCAATCACTATCGTACGGAAATACGTCCATGTGCGACTCGGCATCTGTTGCTCACCCAACGTCATCCACCAAAGTCGGGCGTCTGCCGCAAAACACCGGCTGGCTAGGGAGACCTGTAATCGGGCCTCACTATGACAGATGTGGAAAATCTGCTCCATGTCGTACAGCCAGGCTGCTATGGATACCGTCCGTGCCGTACCATCAAATATTAACGGATGCGACTCATAAAATGATGTCACCATCTCTCGATCCTCGATCACTTGCACGGGATCCATATCGTCGGATCTATCATAACATGATCGCATAATAATTATTAACCCATATATAAAAAAAATCAACTTACAATGATGGTGGCGTTGGCAGGCATGCTCTGAAATCGGATAGCAGGAAACCGCTCTGATACCAACTCTGTAACGACCCGCCGAGCAGAGGCCGTTACCATACATACATACATACATACATACATAATTACTTAACTGAAACAGCGGAAATTTTTTTTTTTAACGTATGTGCATATACGTGATAATTAATTACGATGGTCAAATACCAAATAAAATAATTCATAAAAGAACAAAATGCGTAGCAGTTATAAATCCCACATTCCACAGCTCGCCCTGCCACACTCGCCATCTTGTATCAACAGGTGCCCGTAGGTTGCTTACCTACAGCATAGACGTAAGACGTGAGCTTTCGCTCAGCAAGTACAACATTAACATCCGCGACACAAATATACAAAACACAACTTATATCAACATATCATAACCTTTCCTATCGTAATCATGCATGAGCCATTTATGCTTCATTATGCTTTCTTATTCTTCATAACATGCTATCATGACTTAACTTGTCTTAATTTAACTTATCTTATGGGCCCCTTAACATAAGTGTCCGTACCAGGCGCGCAACTATGGAGTGGTTGGGGCGGCCAGCCTAATCCAACTCAAACCATAGTCCAACCCGACCTGACGCGGGTCGGTATGACACAGGCAAGCTTGCTTGCCATCATGCTTACTTGTCATTATCTCATACTTGATCTCATTCTTATCTTAGTAATGGTAAACATGCCTCATGATGTCACACCTACATAGGTCATAATTGTACTTTAACTTAACATTCCTCATATCATAATCATGAACGTGACATACATATATCAGGACATAATCATATCATACATCGTCATATCCTACAACCTATCCTAGCATCAAACATCACATCATGTATCATAACATTCATTGATTATACTTGGGTAAGTATTACAACCAAAAGCCTATGCTGTAGGCGGAGTTGTACTTACCTTGTTTACTATGTCTGATATTGTACTGATCCAGTCAGAACACCTCAGTACTCAACCTTTTGTTAAAGGACATTGATAAAGATTAGAAATGTTGGTGATTTGACCAACATTCATACATATTCTGAGTTATATGTCCCCTTTTTATAAAAACCATCTACTAACCTATTTGGTTACATTGAGTAACCTTAGGGTTTAAAACTTACCCTACTCAGGTCAAAATTTGACTTTTGGTTTTAAAAAAACCTATTTTTGGTTTTCTTTTGAAAAAAAACTCAATCTTTACTATAAAAATTTCTTTGTTCAACTTTTAAAATTCGTAACTCTTGAATAAAATTACTCAGTGTTTGGAAACTGCCTTTGGAACAGCTTTCCATAGTTAATTTATCGGTGTATGTGCAGAAATGTCCTTTTCCTACACTGTATTAGAAAATCCTGTGCAGGAATTTCTTGTTTCCTGCACAGTTTTTAAAATCCAATTTCTATTTAAAAATCTAAGTCGAATATGTAAAAGTTTTCTTCACGAAAGTTTTAGATCTTGAAAAACCCTACAACTTTCGTGTTTTACTCAAAACCTGGTTCGGGCTCTAACTCATTCATTTTTCCTGTTGAACTCACCTGGCCGTGCATGAAATCTGGGCACGGTCAGGCTCGGATTTTTGTCAAAACCGAGACAGTTGGAGGCTTATTTTGGAAATTCGTCTGCAATGCCCCCTAGGAAAAACCCTTCTCTACAACTTTCATGTTTTGAGTTTTCCCAAATTCGGCCTCTAAAGGCCTCAAAATCTGATTTTCCAGAAACTGGACAGTTTCTACCCGAAAATGGCAGTTTTTGGTTTTTAATTCGTTTTACGTCCTATTTCGCGTAATCTAACTCAACCGAACATGCGGGAGCCTAGAAAATAGACATCCAGCGGTTTCTAATGTAAGGTTTTCTTTAAAATCATTCTCCATCAACTCCATGCAAACCCTAATTGACTTTGGATCAACCAAAGTTTGCATGGTTCTAGGTTGCACAATTCCACACCAAACATTCTAGTTTTATTCTAGCAACCTAACAAACCATATTCATCATCATGCTTGAACATACTTGGGGACATACAATATATCAAACATTTAGCATGCAAATCACAAACATTTAGCATGCAAATCACGAAATTAAAGCAAGCATGCAAATCATAAATCAAACCACCCTTAACCTAACTCAAGCACATAACCCTAAGTCCTAAACTTGGCACAAAATTAAATTGAGCTTATGCTCTTACAATTTTCAACTTGAAATACAAATAAATTTCAAATTGAATGCTCAATTTAAAGAGTTTGAGGTCTAGGGGAAATTACCTTGATTAACTCAAGATTTTGGGCTAGGGTTTGGCTTTCAAATTCTTCCCCTCCTAGATTCCACCAAACCGGTTTCACTCCACCAATTTGCACCAAAATTTGTGTTGATCTCTTGGTGATTGCTTGAACCAAAACCAGCCAGTAACCACTCTCAATTCTCCTCATTTTCTCTCCTTATCACTGTAACGCCCCAACCTACGTAGGGCTGTTACCATACATACTTGAACTTACATATAGCTTAAACTTACTTGGAAAATTGAGAATAAAATTTTTTTTTTCCAACTTACATATATAATTAGGGTTGCTCATATGGTAAACTTATCATACATACATACTGGGATGAAAAGCATACATAATTCTTATAACTTACTTAAGTCTTTAAATCCTCATATTTTTGTACAACATAACTTACTTTAAAATATATATATATGTATATATATAAACTTAGTAGAACTTGCGGAAAAATTTACGTAGTGGTATCCCACACCGCCCTTCACCCACCGTATCGTCCACCTGGCACACCAATTAAGCTACAAGCCTCTTATCTATAGTATGAAATATACTGATGAGCTTTCGCCCAGCAAGTACAAACATAATCTCACAAAACGTAACAAATATCGTGCAACTTATGCATGAATCAATTATGAATCTTTTATAATCAATTATTAACTTGAACTTATTATCTTGCTTAACATATGGGCCCCTTGTGTACATACCAAAAGCGCGCAATCCTCAGAACGTCAGGGTTTGCAAGGCCCTTAACAATTCTAGAAATCATAAACATAACCCTTCACGATCTAGAAGAAGGTTGATTATCATATACCCTCACGTATTATCGAGAGGTTGATAATCATAAACTTAAAACATGTATCCTCCATCTAGTGGGAGGTTGGTACGACACCTTGCTTGACTTGGTTTAGTCTTAGTCTTGTATATTCCAAGGCTAAGAATCTTTAATTGTGATCTTATTAATCATGATGTACATGAGACATAAACATGGCATAGCATAACATAGCATAACATAGCATAGTATGGAATAACATAGCATAGCATGGCATAACATAGCATAGCATGACATAACATGACATACATGGAACATGTTATATATTTCAAAATAGCTTACTATTTTCCATACTGTAGGTGAGGTTTGTACTTAACTCGTCTACTATGTCTGTTAATGTGACGTCCCAAGTCCGGACACAACAGCAGGTTATCTCCTGCTATAATAAAGGTCATAGGTAAGGATTAAAAATATTGGAGGATCTCACCAACATTCGTACATAACCTTAGTTATATGTTCCCCATATATGCACATGATAACTTACTTGGTTACCACAAGTAACCCTAATGTTCATGGTCTACCACACTTGGATTATAACTTATTAGGTTACATAGAGTAACCTTTTGGGTTTTGGGCCCAATCCAATAATCTGGGTATCCTTCCCTATTACTGTTGGTCATCATCTAGTCTACCCAATTTTAAGACAATTTGAGTCTAATTTCCTTTTTGTTTTTCTTTGGAAAAACATAACATTTTATATCTCTTTTTATACAACAATCCTTTGTTTAACTTATAAAACTTTGAGATTCTTAGAATGGGGTTTTAAAAAAAATCATTAAGTGTTGGAACTGCCGTTGGAACAGTTTCCATAATTAACTTATTAGTGTTTGTGCAAGAATGCCCTTTTTCTTGCACTGTTTTCGAAAATCCTGTATAGGAATTTACTGTTTCCTGCACAGTTTGTAGAAATCTAGTTTTATTTAAAAATATGGGCTGAATTTGTGAAAGTTGCCTTCATGAAAGTTTTAGATCTCGAAAAATCCTACAACTTTCATGTTTTTCACAAAACCCAGATCGGAATCAAACCCTTTCGTTTTCCCCATTAAACTCACCTAGCCGTGCATGAAGTCTAGGCACGGTCAGGCTCGAATTTTTGTCAAAACCGAGGCCGTTGGAGCCTTATTTTGGAAAACAGTCCATGATACCTACTAGGAAAAACCCTTCTCTACAACTTTCATGTTTTAAGTTTCCCCAAATTCGGCCTCTAAAGACCTCAAAATCTGTTTTCCAGAAAACTGGCCAGTTTTTACCCGAACTGGCAGTTTTTGGTTGTAAATCCATTTTACGTCCTAATCGTGCACTCTACCTCAATCAGTAGCAGCCGAGAGCCTAAGATCAAACATGCAGCGTATTTCTATCGTAATTTTTGTCATCATACACAATTGGGGACATTCATAATCATCATATCTTAAGCATAAAAACCCTAGCAAACATACAAGCATATAACATGCAAGGCATAATGAACCAAACCAACCATAACCGTAATAATCAAGCACAAGACCTAAAATTCTAAACTAGGGCTTGAAAAATGAAATGAGCTTATGCTCTTACAATTTCAACTTGAAATACACTTAAATTTCAAATTGAAACTTAAATTGGAAAGCTAAGGGTCAAGAGATTTATACCTAGTTCCACCCAAGGGTTTGGCTTGCTTGACCAAAGCTTTTTCCCCCTATCCTTGGCTCCTCCAACAACCGGCTTCCCTTTGGTTGATGGGTTCCAAAATTTTTCAGCACCCTAGCTTTGTTCTACACCAAATTCGGTCACCTTGGAGGCTTTTCTCTCTCACTTTCTCTCTCCCCCCACAACCGGCCTTTCACCTAGATTGGGTACCAAAAATTTTTTCCAAACTATTTCTTGTGTTCATTGTTGGAATCCGAACACCCCCTTGAATTTTTGTTTTTCTCTCTTCACTCTTCCTTTCCTAAGGCTCGGCTTTTTGAGAGAAAAATTGGCAAAAGTTTTGTTAGATTTTCCAATTTTGTGAACAAAAATGACCACTACCTCACACCTATTTATAGGTGTGGGAAAACTTCTTAAATTTGCCAAAAAGTCCTTGAAGAAGCAAGAAATTGCACAAAAGGGTAAGGTGATGTCATCCTCATTAGGGCTTTGTTTGGCTCTTTTCTTCAATATGCAGTCCATTTTTGAGCTAGCACAGATATTTCCAATACTGTGCTCACTAATACACAGTATTGTTATATCATACTGCAGTCCAAAATTTATCTGTGTAAAAATGGACTGTATAAAATTTTTTTTTCTTATTTCCTTAAGCCCTTTTACCCTTATTTCTAACTTAGGGTGCTTGATTTTCTAAGGTGGTTTTAAAGCCTATTCGTGCTATCCTGTCCATAAAGACGGTTTTCGTAGTATATTTTCCATATTGCTTTGTCACATAACTGTACGGTCATCTCTTTGACCTTTCTAGTCAACCTTTGACTTTTTCGGTCAAACTTTGACCAACATAAAATCATAGAAATTTTCTTCCCTTTTTGCTCAAAGGTCACATACTTGGCTAAGTAAACTGCTTATTGAGTCTCATGAGAACCCAAATATTTACTGATAAAATTATGAATTTCACATTGATACTCTTAATTTTCATAAAACATTACATAAACACATAATACAAACTTAAATTTCTTATGTACAAGGAAATCATGAGTCCATAGAAATTTTGGTTATTACAATCTACCCTCCTTACAAAATTTTCATCCTCGAAAATTAGAATAATTATGGGTGGCTTTTCTTCATATCCTCTTCACGTTCCCATGTTGCTTCCTCAACCTCATGATTTCGCCATAGTACCTTAACTAAAGGTATAACTTTGTTCCTTAGCACCTTTTCTTTTCGTGCCAAAATTCGAACCGGTTTTTCCTCATAAGTCAGATCCTCGTGAACCTCAATTGGTTCATGGTTCAATACGTGTGATGGATCCGGGATGTATTTCTTTAGCAACGACACATGAAATACATTGTGCACATATGCTAATTCTTGGGGCATAGCCAATCTATAGGCCACATTACCGACTCTTTCAAGTATTTCAAATGGCCATATGTATCTCGGACTTAATTTCCCTTTCTTTCCAAATCTCATGACTCCTTTGAATGGAGCAATTTTAAGGAAAACCAAGTCTCCAACTTGAAATTCCAGAAGCCTTTTGCGTTTATCGGCATAACTCTTTTGTCGACTAAATGCAGCCTCCATCCGTTGACGTATGAGTTTTACGGCTTCGGTGGTTCTTTGAATAAAGTCCATAGATACGAGTTCTTTCTCTCTTGTCTCATACCAATGGACTGGAGATCTACACCTTCTCCCATAGAGAGCTTCATAAGGAGCCATTCCAATCAAAGCTTGGAAACTGTTGTTGTACGAGAATTCAATCAAAGGAAGCTTCTTATCCCAAGTTCCCTTGAAGTCCACCACGCATGCTCGTAACATATCCTCTAGAGTCTGAATGGTCCTCTCTGACTGTCCATCCATCTGAGGGTGAAAAGCGGTACTAAAAGTAAGCTTTGTACCCATTGCTTGATGTACACTCCTCCAAAATTTAGAAGTGAAACGACCATCACGATCTGAGATGATCAATTTTGGAATCCCATGGTAGCGAACGATCTATGCCACATACAGTTCTGCTAGCTGCTCTACTGAAAAACTAAGTTTGATGGCTAAAAAGTGCGCAGATTTCGTTAATCGATCGACAATCACCCAAATAGCATCGTTGCCGTTGGGAGTTCGGGGTAGACCAACCACAAAATCCATCGTTACTTGGTCCCATTTCCATTCTGGGATGGAAATTTTCTGCAATTCTCCCCCGGGACGTTGATGTTCAGCCTTCACCTTTTAGCACGTAAGGCATTTACTGACAAATGTGGCAACCTCATTCTTCATTTTGGGCCACCAAAAACTTTCCTTCAAGTCTTTGTACATCTTTGTGGCTCCAGGATGAACGGAATACAGAGTCTCATGAGCTTCTTTCATGAACTGCTCCTTCAACTCGTCCTCATTAGGAATGCATAGTCTATTTTTCCGATAGAGTATGCCCTCATCAGACAGGTTGTAGTCTTACTCCTTTCCTTCTAGGACTTCGTTTCTCGTCCTAAGCAGCGAGGCATCTCCTTCTTGACGCTCCTTCATGCCATCCAAAATGGTAGGTTGGAAGGTTAGGGCAGCTAAACCTCCCGTAATAAGCTCTATTCCAGCTTCCATTAGCTCCTTCTAGAGAGGCCCAATTAAGGATTGAATTGACATCAACGAGGAGGACGACTTCCGACTAAGGGCATCGGCTACCTTGTTAGCCTTCCCGGGATGGTAACGTATGTCTATATCATAATCCTTCACCAATTCAAGCCATCTTCTTTGCCTCATGTTAAGCTCCTTCTGTGTGAAGATATACTTCAAACTCTGATGATCTGTATAAACTTCACACCTAGTGCCGTAAAGATAGTGTCTCCAGATTTTGAGCGCAAATACTACCACCGCAAGTTCCAAATCATGCGTCGGATAGTTCTTCTCATGATCCTTGAGTTGTCGCGAAGCATAAGCGATTACTTTTCCATTCTGCATGAGAACGGCTCCCAATCCTATCTTGGAAGCATCGCTATATATCACGAAGTTTCCTTCCTCTACAACTGGAATTGTAAGGATTGGAGTACTAGTCAGCTTACTTTTTAGCTCTTGGAAGTGTTCTTCACACTTAGCAGTCCATTCGTACTTCTTTCCTTTCCGTGTAAGTGCGGTAAGTGGCGCTGCGATCTTAGCAAATCCCTCGACGAAACGTTGGTAGTAGCCTGCTAAGCCAAGGAAACTACGTACTTCGGTGACGTTTTTCGGAGCTGGTCATTTATTTACTGCTTCAATCTTGGCCGGGTCTACAGATATGCCTTATTTAGAGACCATATGTCCTAAGAAATGGACCTTTTTCAACCAAAATTCATACTTGGTGAATTTAGCATAAAGCTGGTTTTGCTTTAAAATCTGTAAAGCAATCCTTAAGTGCTCCTCATGCTCCTCCTTTGACCTTGAGTAAATCAAGATATCGTCTATAAAGACAATAATGAACTTATCCAAGTATTCCTTGAATACTCGGTTTATCAGGTCCATAAAGGCAGCAGGAGCATTTGTCAATCCAAATGGCATAACGAGAAACTTGTAGTGTCCATATCACGTACGAAAGGCCGTCTTGGGAATATCTCTTTCCCTTAATCAAAGCTGATGATATCCGGATCGCAAGTCAATTTTAGAAAAAATTGAACCTTCTTTCAATTGATCGAACAAATCGTCGATCCTGGGTAATGGATACTTATTCTTGATGGTGATCTTGTTCAATTCCCGATAGTCAATGCACATCCTAAGAGTGCCATCCTTCTTTTTAACGAACAAAACTGGGGCTCCCCATGGTGAATAGCTCTGACGGATGAATCCTCGATCCAGGAGCTCTTGCAACTGAATTTTCAATTCCTTAAGTTCGGCGGGGGCCATCCTATAAGGTGCCTTGGATACTGGTGCTGATCCAGGAAGCAATTCAATCTCAAAAGAGATTTCTCGCTCTGGTGGTAATCCTGGCAAGTCTTCAGGAAAAACTTCCACAAAATCTTTGACTATCGGTACTTCTTTTGGCCTGCTCTTGGTTTCTTGCGTTTTATCCACCATGTTGGCTAAAAATCCAATACATCCTTCTGCCAACAACTTTCGAGCCTTTAGGGCTGAAATGAACATTTTCGGCTGTTTCGGAGTCGATCCTCTGAAAATGAACTCCTCGCCTCCGATTGGCTTGAACGTGACAATACGACGTTGACAGTCTATAATTGCATTGTATTTCCCCAGGAAATCCATGCCCAAAATGACGTCGTAGTCATATAGGTCAATGATGATCAAATTGACATACATTTCCCTACCACATATAATTATTGGAACATGGCGTATCCAATAATCAGACAACAAAATTTCCCCGGAGGGTAATGCAGTTCTGAAAGTTCTTCCGATCCTATCGCTTCCTCTACCTAGTTTCTTAGCAAACTTAGGTGATGTATATGAATGCGTAGCGCCAGAATCAATTAACACGTAAGCATCTTGTTGGGCAAAAGGAAGCTGACCTGTCACCACAGTGGATGGTCCAGCTTGAACATCTTCCTTAGTGTAGGCATAAATGCGTCCTTGAGGTTCTGGAGCTTCAAGTCTGCCTTGGGAGATTTCAGGTCCTTCGAGCTTCATCTGTGCTGCATGAAGTTGATACCCCTAACTTCTCTGAGGGTTCTGCGAATTCTGGAGATTAGCATTACAGTTTCTAGCATAGTGGCCCTCCTTGCCACACAGAAAGCAACGATTAGTTCCAGCACGGCAATCTCCCACGTGCCTCCTCCCATATTTCTGACAAGTGGGATAATTGTTGTTATCAGGGGCATTCTTCTTCTGGGGAAAATTTTGTTGGTTCCCCTGTCCTCCTGCATTCCATTTCCTCTTCTATTGATTATTGTTGTTCTGCCTGTCGTTGCTGTGTTGACCGAAAGATCCTCCTTGGTTTTTCTGCTACGGAGTTTGGCCTGGTCTTGCCTGATTCTGCTTAGCTTGGGCCTTTTCTTCTCTTTTATCCTTAAAGAACTTAGCCCGTTGTTCTCTGTTTTGACCTACCCAATACTCAGCTCGAATCGCCCGACTGACACATTCAGCAACGGTGATTGGTGGGTAGGGGCCACTGCTAATTACTACTGCTAAGTCTGAGTGGAACATCCTCATCATCCTTCTTACTTTGTCCCTTTCAGAACTGATGAGGTGAGGACAGAGACATGCTAGCTGTTCAAACTTTTTCACAGCCTCAGCTACCGACAGATTACCCTGGCGAAAATTGTTGAATTCGTCTTGTTGAGCTTCCATAACGTCGGTGTTGAAGTATTTCTCTTTGAATTCATCCACAAAGTCCTCCCAAGTCATTTGGGTAACATTTCGCCGGATTTGGACTGTTTCCCACCAGAGGTGAGCATCTTTCCTTAGCATAAAGGATGCGCAGAGAACTTTCTCTTGATCATCAAGCCTGAGGAAGTTCAGGATAACTTGGAGGTCAATCAACCAGTTGTCGGCCTCAATCGGGTTTGTTGAACCTTCAAATTCTGGTGCCTTCATGTGCCGAAACCTGTCATACAATTCTTCCGGAGTTCGAACCCAGGGTGCTGGTGGAACAGCTACACGCGCCATAGGCACTTCAGGGGCTAGAGGGTTTTCTGGAATCACCGGGTCAGCATCAGGAATTTCCGGGGCAGCAGGCTGATTCACAGGTGCTGGTGGTACCCCAGCATCATGAGGTCCCTGATTCTGCTGAGCCAATTGAGCCCTAAGCCCACCTATCTCCTGTTGTTGGGCTAACATCATCTGTCTTAATTCATTCATCTGGGCCGCAAGATCAACGTCTTGGGTCTGTGCCATTATACGCTTTGGTGGCATGGTTCTACACAGAAAATTTATGTAATAAGCCTCTTAACTAATTCTAAGTATAAGAAAAATAACTTAACTTACTTGGGCCGTGGCGGAAACAATGTGAGGCAAGGTGAAGTAGGCTGGCAGGATACCGCTCTGATACCAAACTGTAACGCCCCAACCTACGTAGGGCTGTTACCATACATACTTGAACTTACATATAGCTTAAACTTACTTGGAAAATTGAGAATAAATTTTTTTTTTCCAACTTACATGTATAATTAGGGTTGCTCATATGGTAAACTTATCATACATACATACTGGGATGAAAAGCATACATAATTCTTACAACTTACTTGAGTCTTTAAATCCTCATATTTTTGTACAACATAACTTACTTTAAAATATATATATATATATATATGTATATATATAAACTTAGCAGAACTTGCGGAAAAATTTACGTAGTGGTATCCCACACAGCCCTTCACCTACCGCATCGTCCACCTGGCCCACGAATTAAGCTGCAAGCCTCTTACCTACAGTATGAAATATACTGATGGGCTTTCGCCCAGCAAGTACAAACATAATATCACAAAGCGTAACAAATATCGTGCAACTTATGCATGAATCAATTATGAATCTTTTATAATCAATTATTAACTTGAACTTATTATCTTGCTTAACATATGGGCCCCTTGTGTACGTACCAATAGCGCGCAATCCTCAGAACGTCAGGGTTTGCAAGGCCCTTAACAATTCTGGAAATCATAAACATAACCCTTCATGATCTAGCGGAAGGTTGATTATCATATACCCTCACGTATTATCGAGAGGTTGATAATCATAAACTTAAAACATGTATCCTCCATCTAGTGGGAGGTTGGTATGACACCTCACTTGACTTGGTTTAGTCTTAGTCTTGTATATTCCAAGGCTAAGAATCTTTAATTGTGATCTTATTAATCATGATGTACATGAGACATAAACATGGCATAGCATAACATAGCATAACATAGCATAGCATGGCATAACATAGCGTAGCATGACATAACATGACATACATGGAACATGTTATATATTTGAAAATAGCTTACTATTTTCCATACTATAGGTGAGGTTTGTACTTACCTCGTCTACTATGTCTGTTAATGTGGCGTCCCAAGTCCGGACACAACAGCAGGTTATCTCCTGCTATAATAAAGGTCATAGGTAAGGATTAAAAATGTTGGAGGATCTCACCAACATTCGTACATAACCTTAGTTATATGTTCCCCATATATGCACATGATAACTTACTTGGTTACCACAAGTAACCCTAATGTTCATGGTCTACCACACTTGGATTATAACTTATTAGGTTACATAGGATAACCTTTTGGGTTTTGGGCCCAGTCCAATAATCTGGGTATCCTTCCCGATTACTGTTGGTCATCATCTAGTCTACCTAATTTTAAGACAATTTGAGTCTATTTTCCCTTTTGTTTTTCTTTGGAAAAACATAAAATTTTATATCTCTTTTTATACAACAATCCTTTGTTTAACTTATAAAACTTTGGGATTCTTAGAATGGGGTTTTAAAAAAAATCATTAAGTGTTGGAACTGCCATTGGAACAGTTTCCATAATTAACTTATCAGTGTTTGTCCAAGAATGCCCTTTTTCTTGCACTGTTTTCGAAAATCCTGTACAGGAATTTACTGTTTCCTGCACAGTTTTTAGAAATCTAGTTTTATTTAGAAATATGGGCTGAAGTCTAGGCACGGTCAGGCTCGGGTTTTTGTCAAAACTGAGGCCGTTGGAGCCTTATTTTGGAAAACAGTTCACGTAGCCTACTAGGAAAAACCCTTTTCTACAACTTTCATGTTTTAAGTATCCCCAAATTCGGCCTCTAAGGACCTCAAAATCTGTTTTCCAGAAAACTGGCCAGTTTTTACCCGAACTGGCAGTTTTTGGTTTTAAATCCATTTTACGTCCTAATCGTGCACTCTACCTCAATCGGCAGCAGCCGAGAGCCTAAGATCAAACATGCAGCGCATTTCTATCGTAAGTTTTGTCATCATACACAATTGGGGACATTCATAATCATCATATCTTAAGCATAAAAACCCTAACAAACATACAAGCATATAACATGCAAGGCATAATGAACCAAACCAACCATAACCCTAATAATCAAGCACAAGACCTAAAATTCTAAACTAGGGCTTGAAAAATGAAATGAGCTTATGCTCTTACAATTTCAACTTGAAATACACTTAAATTTCAAATTGAAACTTAAATTGGAAAGCTAAGGGTCAAGAGATTTATACCTAGTTCCACCCAAGGGTTTGGCTTGCTTGAACAAAGCTTTTTCCCCCTATCCTTGGCTCCTCCAACAACCGGCTTCCCTTTGGTTGATGGGTTCCAAAATTTTTCAGCCCCCTAGCTTTGTTCTACACCAAATTCGGTCACCTTGGAGGCTTTTCTCTCTCACTTTTTCTCTCCCCCCACAACCGGCCTTTCACCTTGATTGGGTACCAAAAATTTTTTCCAAACTATTTCTTGTGTTCATTGTTGGAATCCGAACACCCCCTTGAATTTTTGTTTTTCTCTCTTCACTCTTCTCTTCCTAAGGCTCAGCTTTTTGAGAGAAAAATTGGCCAAAGTTTTGTTAGATTTTCCAATTTTGTGAACAAAAATGACCACCACCTCACACCTATTTATAGGTGTGGGAAAACTTCTTAAATTTGCCAAAAAGTCCTTGAGGAAGCAAGAAATTGCACAAAAGGGTGCATAGGTGGCCGGCCATGGCTTGTCGAGAACACTCCATAATACTTTCCAATTTTTGTTTAATTGATTATGATGTCATAATTTGAGGATAAGGTGATGTCATCCTCATTAGGGCTTGTTTGGCTCTTTTCGTCAATATGCAGTCCATTTTTGAGCTAACACAGATATTTCCAATACTGTGCTCACTAATACACAGTACTGTTATATCATACTGCAGTCCAAAATTTATCTGTGTAAAAATGGACTGTATAAAAATTTTTTTTCTTATTTCCTTAAGCCCTTTTACCCTTATTTCTAACTTAGGGTGCTTGATTTTCTAAGGTGGTTTTAAAGCCTATTCGTGCTATCATGTCCATAAAGACGGTTTTCGCAGTATATTTTCCATACTGCTTTGTCACATAACTGTACGGTCATCTCTTTGACCTTTCTAGTCAACCTTTGACTTTTTCGGTCAAATTTTGATCAACATAAAATCATAGAAATTTTCTTCCCTTTTTGCTCAAAGGTCACATGCTTGGCTAAGTAAACTGCTTATTGAGTCTCATGAGAACCCAAATATTTACTGATAAAATTATAAATTTCACATTGATACTCATAATTTTCATAAAACATTACATACACACATAATACAAACTTAAATTTCTTATGTACAAGGAAATCATGAGTCCATAGAAATTTTGGTTATTACGATCACAGCCGGCCACTAGGCCTAGAAAAGGGCACAAAATTTTTCAAAACCCTTGCTTGTTGTTGTAGAGAAAACCGATCACCCCTAGAACTTGTTTCCCTTGGGTTTTCAAAATTTTTTCCCTTCTTGCTCTCTTTTTGGTGTCCGGATTTTTGAGAGGAAAAATGGGCAAAGTTTGGCTAAATTTTCTTAATTTTTGGATCCAAAAACCGCCCCCCCTTGGGCTATTTATAGGTGAAAAAGAATTTGTTTTTGGATTTATTTTTAATTCAAACTTTGCTTGAAAACCCATAAAACAAAAATATTTGCCAATTAACCCCCCAAATGGCCGGCCACCTCATGCTCTAGAACACTCCAAAAGTTTCTAATTTTTTGCTTAATTCCAATAATGATGTCATAAATATAAAGGTTGATGAGGTAAGCCTATTTAAGGCTTGTTTGGCTATTTCTCTTAACATACAGTCCATTTTTATGTTAACACAGATATTTCCCATACTGTTATCTATTAAATACAGTATTTTTACACTATATTGTAGTCCAAAATTTATCTGTGTAGAAATGGACTGTATAAAAATTTTCTTGTAATTCGAAGCCATTTGGCCATTGATATCCTAATTTATGTGCTTGATTTTTCTAAGGTGGTTTTAGATCCTATTCATGCTATCTTTTCTGTAAAGACGGTTTTTGCAGTATATATCTCATACTGCTTGTCATCTCACAGCATTATCATATTTTGACCTTTTTTTTTAGTCAACCTTTGACTTTTTTGGTCAACTTTGATTTTTTATGGTCAAACTTTAACCAACATAAAATCATGAAATTTTCTACCCCTTTTTTCTTAAAAAGGTTACATGCTTGGCTAAACAATCATTTTTGAGTCTTATAAAATTATAAGAACTCACAAAATTAACAAAAACCCTAATCGGGCTTTCTCACGAATACCTTCATGGTACAGCTTGAATTTTTGTACAAGAAATCGTAATGTAAAAAAAAATTTCAGTTATTACAGAGGATGCTTAAAATCATGCTTCCACATGAAGTCTTTAACAAAGACTAGTTTCAAGACTAAGAGTCTTAACTTGTGATCTTATTAGTCATGATGCATATGATACATAAATATGGCATGACATAACGATCAATGGCATAAAACAACTTGAGGTATGTTTATAAAACATGGCACTATGTTAAAACATGACATTATTGTAAACCATGGCATAATAGTAAAACATGACATATACATAAACATGGCATATCATGGCATACGTGTAAGCATGTTATGCTTGGAAATAATTTATTGTTTTTCATATTGTAAGTGAGGTTTGTACTTACAAGTTGTCCTAAGCTCTTGTCATATCGTACGAAAAGGCGAAACAACAGGTTATATTCCTGTTTTCAAATAGAACGTAAGAATCATTCTGCGACATAACTCAACCAACTATAGCATACAATGTTGGTATCCAATCTGATTATCATTGGTAATCAGGGATACAAACTTTATTATAACAAGTCGGTATCATATCTGACTACCATGGGTAACCATAAACACAAAGCCTAACATAATAAATCGTTATACTATCCGATTACTATTCGTCATAAATTTATTACCATATATTTAAGTAATTTGGGCCTCTTCATAATTTCAGTATTATCTTGATTGAACACTTAGAATTACTTTTTAAAAACTACTTGTGAAATTTCAAATGGATTCAAAATTTCTAAAACTGTTTTCTTTGTAAAACCGTAATTTCTTTTAACCGGGACCGTAAAATTGTAAAACTTTGAAAACTGATTTTGAAATCAGCCTCTTAGTTTGATTAAAAGTGCATGTGCAGTAATTTCCTGTATCATGCACAGTTTTGAAAATCCTGTGCAAGAATTTCCTGTACCTTGTATAGTTTTGAAAATCTAATTTTATCTTTAAATCAGTTTAGAATTTGAAAAAGTTTTCTTCATGAAAGTTGTAGATCTCATCAAAACCTACAACTTTTGTTTTTTTTTTGTCTAAAACCTAAATCTACATTTAACTTGCTTGTTTCTCTTTTTGAAAAATTCTAGCCGTGTACATTGTCTGTACTGACTAGCTTTGGATTTTGATAAAAATAGAGGTCTTTCGAGTCTTATTTTCAAAAACCATATATGCTTTCCCCTAGAATTTTCAATTTTCTATAACTTTTCAGTTATAAGTTTTTCCAAATTCGGTCTCTAACGGGCTCAAAATTAAGTTTCCAAAAAACTGTCCAGTTAAATCTGAAAATTAGCAGTTTTGTATTTAGTTGGTTTTTGCTTAAAAATTCGCACACACTACCTCAAACGGTCGAAGCCGTGAGCCTACGTCAACATGCAACGTGTTGGATTCATTCTTAACATTCAATTATTCATTTGTTCATCTTTATGAAAAATACAATATTTGATAAACTTTTCAAGCTTACCAAATTGTGTTTTTAGGTTAATTCCTTAACCAACATACACTTAGCATTCTCAATCATCATTATCATCGTCATTCAAAAGATCTCTCTACTTAAGCATGTGAAGGAATTTCCACAAACATATGGTGAGCAATGAGCACACATAACCTTAAACTCAACATAGAGCATAAAAAAATAAAACCCATGCTTAGATCTAGCACCAAGTTAGCCTAAGCATAGATCTAGGCATAACCAATCAAATCCAAACCATAATATAGGGCAAAATAAAAATTATGAGCTTATGCTCTTACAACCCAAACTTTGAAATGCACATAAATTCTCAACCAAAAGCTTAATGAAATTTTTAAGGATCAAGAGGAATACCTTCTAAAGTTGGATTAATGGTGGCTCTAGATCTTGGGATGAGAAAATTGTCTTCTCCACACTCTCCACCAACAACCGGGCACTCTCTCTTTTTCTAAGGCTATGGAGGGAAAGTTGGAAGATAACTAGAAATTGGAAGGTTCAACTAAATGGTTCTAGTTCTACATACAACCCCTATTTATAGGTGGAAATTTCCAAATTTTCCACAATTGTTTTTTCCTTAACTTTCTTAGAATTGCATATTTGGCCCTAGAGATAAAATATTTGCCTTTTAATCCCATGAGGTGGCCGGCCATTGGGAGCTTAATCCACCAAAAACATTTTCATACTCATCCACTTAATTATTTCCAATATTTCAAAAATTCCCAAATTTCACATAATTATCTTTACTTGGCCTCCAAGTAATACCATGTTTGACATTCCCTCCTAATACACAGTCCATTTTCTTAATAATCCAGACAGTACCAATACTGTTTTAACTATCAACAGTATAGTATTACTGGACTGTAGTCCAGAATTTATCTGTACTTAACTGGACCGCGTATAGGTTTTTCTTAGGACTTGAAACTACTTAGTCCCCCTTGCTCTAAATATTATTTCTGATTATTATAGAGCAATCCCAATCCTTATTCTCAATTCTAAATCCGTAATGACGGTCGATCACAGTATAATTTCAACACTGCTTATTATACATGTCATGAGTTATCCTGATCATACATAGGCCAGAACAAAAACATAAATCATCATCGAGTCTTACGAAACTATAAGAACTCAAACATATTCTGATAATAAAATTATGAATTTCACATTGATATTCATAATTTTCATGAAACATCACATAAACACATAGTATGGACTTAAATTCCTTTATATATAAGGGAATCACGAGTCCGTAAAAATAATTTCGGTTATTATAATTATCATCATCATTCATAAAATTTCCCTACTTAAACATGTGAAAGTATAATCATAAATACATGGTGAGAACTCATGACCTTAACACTCATCCTAAAGCATAAAATGAAACCCATGCTTATAGCTAGCAAACAAGATAACTTAAGCATAGATCTAGCATAAACCAACCATTAAGGACCATAATATGGGAAAAATAAGAAACATGAGCTTATGCTCTTATATCTCATAACTT
Organism: Ficus hirta; assembly: GCA_038430175.1. Classification (NCBI taxonomy): domain Eukaryota; kingdom Viridiplantae; phylum Streptophyta; class Magnoliopsida; order Rosales; family Moraceae; genus Ficus; species Ficus hirta. The sequence continues at coordinate 14,972,123 of CM076585.1, read as the reverse complement.
GAAATACACATAAATCTTCAAACCAAAACTTAATAAAATTCTTAGTTAGAGGATCAAGAGTAATACCTCTACGCTTGGAAAGGTTGCTCTAGACCTTGAGATGAGAGAAATTTTGCTCTACACCCTCCATACCATAACCGCCCATCTTGGCTCTCTCTCTCTCTCTCTCTCTCTCTCTCTCTCTCTCTCTCTCTCTTTTCTAGGCTTGAGAGGAATAGTTGAGAAAGAACTAAAAGTTTGAGAAGCCAACTAAAGAGTGCAAGTTTCTACTACCCACCCCCTATTTATAGGTGGAAAATTCATAATTTTCCACAATTATTATTTTTTTTCTTAAATTCTCCTTGAATTACATATTGGTCCTTAAAAGATAAAATATTTGCCTTCCAAGTCCTCAAATAGCTGGCCATGTGGAGCTTAAACCAACAAAAAATCTTTTCATACTTATCTACAATTACTTGGCCTCCAAGTAGGGCCATGTTTGGCATTCCCTCTTAATACGCAGTCTATTTTCTTAATAATCCAGATAGTATCAATACTATTTTAACTATCAACAGTATAGTATTGCTAGACTGTAGTCCATAATTTATCTACACTTAACTGGACCGCGTATAGGTTTTTCTTAGAACTTGAAACTACTTAGTCCTCCTTGCTCCAAATATTATTCCTGATTATTCTAGAGCAATCCCAATCCTTATTCTCAATTCTACATCCGTAATGACGGTTGGCTACAATATAATTTCAATACTGCTTATTATACGGCAGTACCGTCTTTATCATGTCATAAATTATCCTGGTCATTCATTGGGCAGAACAAAATCATAAATCATGGTTCTACCTTTTTCACCATCAGGCCTTATACTTGACTAGATAGGTCGTCATTGAGTCTCATAATACTTATAAGAACTCAAACATATTCTGATAATCAAATCAGATGATGAGCTTTATATTAACATACATAGTACAGATTTAGATTTTTGTTATTTCTAAGGAAATCGCGAGTCCGCAAAAATTTCAGTTATTACAATGCCCATATTCCAGACCAGAAGAGGACAAAGCTAGATGACAGAGGAGAAAAATGCATTTTTCTTGATGTTAGTGATCAATCAAAAGCTTATAAACTTTACAATCCCATCACTAACAAAATTGTTATCAGTCGTGATGTCGTTTTTGATGAAGAGAGGTTCTGGCCATGGAACAACAATGTTGTTGAACAGCAAATACCGACCAACTTTGATGGAGTCAATGAAGAGGAGAGGCAGCAGCCAACAGAAAATGATCAACAAATTCCACCAAATGGTCTAGTAGATGTTCCAAGCTTGCCAACTGCAGCAGCAAATGAAGAACGGCCCCAACATATTAGAAGAAGGCCTGCATGGATGACTGATTATGAGGTAACCGGAATTGACCAATCTGAGGTCCCACTAACATATTTTGCTCTATTTCCGGATTGTGATCCTATAGTTTTCGAAGAGGCTGTCAAAGAATCGAAATGGTGAACGGCAATGGACGAAGAAATTGCAGCCATTGAACGGAACAACACTTGGGAGTTGACTAATCTTCCAAGAGGGCACAAGACAATTGGTGTCAAATGGGTGTACAAGACAAAATTGAAGGAGAATGGAGAAGTTGACAAATACAAGGTGCGCTTAGTAGCTAAAGACTATAAGCAAGAGTTTGGAGTGGATTATAGAGAAGTCTTTGCTCCTGTTGCAAGACTTGATATGATCAGACTGGTGATTGCATTGGCAGCTCAACATTCATGGCCTATCTTCCAACAAGACGTGAAATCGGCATTCTTACATGGTGACCTGCAGGAATAGGTATTTACTGATCAACCTCCTGGTTATGTGAAGCTTGGAAGTGAAAATAAGTTTTATAAACTCAAAAAGGCATTATACGGGCTAAAACAAGCTCCACGCGCTTGGTATAGTCGTATAGATGCTGATTTTTCTAAAGACGGATTCAAGAAATGTCCATTTTTTTGGCAACATTATAGCATGTAATATAGGTGTGAAGATGATATACCTTATTCTATATATATTAAAGTAATAAAATACTACTATAAGTACATTGTATACTCTATGTATAACATACTTAGCAAAGATCATACAAATGAACATGTCTTGTTACACCTACACGAAATAGCTAAATTACAAAATATATTTGTTATATAAAACATACTAGGATTATTGTTATAAACTTGATATCGATCATATTCATGAAAAACTATAAAAAATAAAAATAAAAATAAAAATAATTACAAGCACAAAATAAAAGGTTATAAAGTTTTTTGAAAATTTGCTACCAAATGTAACTTTTGGTAGCAAAAAATGCCTTTCTGCCACCAAAATATAAGTTTGGTAGCGAAATCTTTCTTTCTGCCATCAAACGTTGGTAGCAAAAAACCATATATATTTTGCTATCAAAGGGTAGTTTGGTAGCCAAAAACACGTATTTTGCTATCAAATTTTTGTTTGGTAGCCGAAAGACAAATTTTTTAAAGAATGAAAAAAATTTAATTTGATAATAAAAAAATTTATTTAAAACCATTTTTTAGCCACATTATAATAAAAAATATATTTTAAGATGATATATCTTATTCTATATATTAAAGTAATAAAATACTATTATAAGTATATACATTGTCTACTTTATATATAACATACTTAATACATATCATACAAACTTATATGTCCTACAAGAAAGAGCTAAATCACCAAATATATTTACCGTAAATAAAAAATATTATTATTACAGAATTTATATCAAACATATTCATGAAAATCTATAAACAAAAATAATAAAAAAATTACAAGCATAAAATATGAGGTTATAAAGTTTCTTGAAGATTTGCTACAAAATGTAACTTTTTGTAACAAAAATGACTTTCCGCCACCAAAATATAACTTTGATAGCGGATTCTTGCTTTCTGCCACCAAAATGTGGTAGCAAAAAAACATATATTTCACTACCAAATTTAGTTTGATAGCCAAAAACACGTATTTTGCTACCAAATTTTGGTTTGGTAGCCAAAATAAACTTTTTCTCAAAATGAAAAAAAAAATTATAATTTGATAACAAATATTTATTTAAAATCATTTTTCAGCCACATTATAACATAAAATATAGATTTTAAGATGATATATCTTATTCTATATATTAAAGTAATAAAATAGTACTATAAATATATTGTCTACTTTATACATGATATATTTAATACATATATATCATACAAACTTATATGTCTTATAAGAAAGAGCTAAATCACAAAATATATTTGTTTATATAAAATATATTATTGTTACAAACTTCGTATCGAACACATTCGTTAAAAACTATAAACAAAAAATTTTAAAACAATTTACAAACATGAAATATGAGATTATTAAGTTTCTTGAAGATTTGCTACCAAAAGTAACTTTTGGTAGCAAAAAATGCCTTTCCGCCACCAAAATATTAGTTTGGATGCGGATTCTTGCTTTCTGCCACCAAAATTTGATAGCAAAAAATAATATATTTTGCTATCAAATTACAATTTGATAGCTAAAAACTACATTTTGGTACCAACTTTTTGGTAGCACAAAATATCATTTTGTCACCAAATACAATTTGGTATCAAATACAATCCACGGGGAAAATTTTGAATTCCCACCAATAATTTCGCTACTAAAACAAGTTTGGTAGAAAAATGTGATATTTTGCTACCAAAATTTGGTGACAAAAACACATATTTTGCTTCCAAACTTTGGTAGCAAAATGTACTATTTTGCTACCAAACAAATTTTGGTAGCAAATGAATTAAGTGGGAAAAATTTTGGCTTCTCGCCAACGTTTTTGCTACCAAAAAATGTTTGGTAGCAAATTGAAAATTTTCGCTACCAAAATTTAGTATCAGAAATTTATATTTTTGCTACCAAACTTTGATAGTGAAATATCATATCTTACTACCAAAAGAAATTTGATAGTAGATAACATTAGCGGGAAAAATTTTACCTTCCCACCAATGTTTTTGCTACCAAACATAATTTGGTAGCAAAATGTTATATTTTGCTATCAAAATTTGGTGGTAGAAATCCATAATCTGCTTCCAAACTTTGGTAGCAAAATGTACTATTTTGCTACTAAAAAAATTTTGGTTGTAAATGACTTAAGCGGGAAAAATTTTAGTCTCCCACCAACATTTTTGCTACCAAAAGAAATTTGGTAGCATATGACATTAGCGGGAAAAAATTTAACTTCCCACCAATGTTTTTGCCACCAAAATAGCAAAAAGATTATAATTCACTACCTAATCTTGATAGCGGAATGTTGACATTTTGTTACTAAATAGTGTTTTGGTAGCAAAAACTTTTCGACAGGAACCAAAATTCAATTCCAACCATATCATCTGTTACCAAACATATTTGGTAGTGGATTGTGTTGTTTTTGCTACCAAAGTTGGTAACAAAATGTCTACACCTTTTAGCTGCCAAAATTTGGTAATTGAAAGTCTATTTTTTGCTACCAAATTTTTTTTGGTATAAAAAATTTGGTCTGTTAAAGTCATAATTCTTGTAGTTATTTGTAATGACCAGTGTTTTATGAAACTATGATTTCTTCTTTTTAAGGAATTTAAGTTGTACTATTTAAGTATTTATGAAATACCTGATCTGATTTTATCAGATTTTGTGTGAGTCCTTATAGCTTTATAATACTCAATAATGGATTGCTTAGCCAAGCATAAGGCCTTTTGAGCAAAAAGATAGAATAAAAATTTATGATTTTATTTTGGTCAAAGTTTGACCAGAAAAGTCAAAGGTATGAATATGACGGTACTGCAATATAACAAGCAGTATAGGAATTATACTGCGAAAAACCGTCATCACAGATAAAATAGTAAGATTAAGATTCAAGACCACTATAGAAAAATCAAGCACATTATTTAGGATAATAAGGGCTAAGTAGCCTAAAGTCATAAGAAAAATTTTTACGCAGTTCAATAATACGCAGATGAATTCTGGACTGCAGTCCAGTGTGACAATACTGTTATTAGTGAAAGTAGTATTTGTAATATCTGTATTAGTATGAAAATTAACTGCATTTAAGGAGGAAAGCCAAACAAGGCCTAAATGGGAGGACACCTCATCCATTGGATAATTACATGATTAATGGAGTTTTGGAAAATTAAGGAAAGAATTAGCTATTTGGCCTCTAAATAACCTCAATGGCCGGCCACCTCCTAGGGGTATGGAGTAAATATTTTGCTCTTAAGGACTAATATGTAATTTCAAGAATAAAAATAAATCCCAAAAGAAAATATTTTTCACCTATAAATAGGTGACGGGGGGGCTTTTTGGATCATTTTTATGTAAAATTACCCCAAAGCTATGGCTCACTCTCACCTCACCCTCTCTACCCCTTAAAAACCGAACCCCAAGAGAAGAGGGGGGGAAAAAAAAGAGAAAGAGAAGAAGTGGTCGGATTTTTGAGGAACCAAAGCAAAAACAAAAGTTTGATTCAAGGCTTAGAACCAACCTCCAAGCTTAGAGGTATACTTATAAAACCCTTAAGTTATCCAATTAAGTTTTGGTTCAAGATTTATGTGTATTTCATATGGGTATGTAAGAGCATAAGCTCATTTTATTTTTCATGCAATAGCTTAGATTTGCTTGGATTTGTGCTTGATTAGGGTTAGTGGTTTTGATTTATGGCTTGATGCATATTTATGATTTTGTGTGTTAGAATATATATGGTATATATGAATGCTTAATAGATGTTTGTAGTATGTCCCCACATACTCAAGAAGATGTATGGTGTGATTGGTTATGTGAATGTTGATGTATGATGCAAGGAAGGTTAGAATTTAACCCTAAAACCCTAATTTGGTATTGAATACCATATGGGTTTGCATGAATGATTTTATGAATGGAAATGAATATATGACAATGAAAACATTACGTAACATGCTGCATGTTTGATGTAGGCTCACGGTTTTAACTGTTTGAGGTAGTGTGTGCATAATTTTACGTAAGAAACAACTAATATAGAAACTGCCAGTCTCGGATCAAAACTGGGCAGTAATTTGGAAACCGGATTTTGAGGCCTTTAGAGGCCGAATTTGAAGAAAGTTAAAACTGTAAAGTTGTAGAAAATAGAAAATCTTAGGGGGTAACATGGATAGTTTTTAAAAATAAGGCACCAATGGCCTCTGTTTTTACTAAAATCCAAACCTGGTCATGCCTAGACCCTGTGCTCGGCCAGGCAGGTTCAACAAGGAAAACGAAAAGGTTAGAGATAGAACTGGGTTTTAAGCAAAGAACAAAAGTTGTAGGATATTTCAAGATCCAAAACTTTTGTGAAGAAAAGTTTTTCAAATTTAAAACAGATTTTAGGATATAACTGGATTCTGGAAACTGTGCAGAAAATAAGAAATTCCTACACAGGATTTTCAAAACAGTGCAGGAACAGGCAATTCCTACACATGCACTATAATTGGTTTAATGGGATTGTTTTCAGTAAATTTCTCTAGACTTAGATAGTTTTAGACAAACAGTTTATAAAATAGTTAATTAAACCAAGTCTCGTAAGGAAATAAATAAAATGGGCCAAGTCAAGTACTAGGGTAACCATAGATGGTCATCAGATTAGTTACTAATTTTTATTTAGGCCAGAGTTATTTTAAAATATAGTAATAAAATGATAATCATTAGTAACCGGATAGGTTACCAAGTTATCGGGTTGGGCCTAAAGCCTATGGTTACCAATAGTAACCTAGTAGGATATGATTTTAAAAATTGGGCCTTAGTAACCCAATAGGATTTTGATCCAAGTATGACTTGGGCTTATACCTAAGGTTACTAATAGTAACCTAATAAGATACAAATACAAATAGGGCCTTAAACCCAAAGTTCATTAATTAATCAAACAAGATATTGTTTGATTTAAATTGGGTCATGTGCCCTAGGGTTACACTAAGTAACCCAATGAGTTATCATGGTAGTGTGTGGGGGACATGCAACTAGGATTACTAAGTAATGCTGGTTAAGGATACCAGCTTTAAATACAATAATTTATGACAAGATAAGATGACCCTTATCTTACGTCCCTTTTGAAAACAGGAAAGTAACCTGTTGTTGCAACCTGATTTGGAGCAACAAAACATAGGACATAGCCTAACCAGTAAATGCAACTCCGCCTACAGCATAGGCAAATTGTTTTGTTACTTGCATTTATGTGATGCATATGATTTATGATTTATTATATGGCATCATGAAGCATGTTCACTAATTCTTATGGTAAGACTAAGACCAAGTTCAAGTATAAATGGTTTCTTAAATATGTTTTAAGACAAGAATAAGTCTTAAGGATTTAACGTAAGTTGTCAAATATGTTTGGCAAGCAAGTTGTCTTGTGCCATACCGACCCGCTCTTGGGTCGGGTTTGGTCCATGGTTTGAGTTGGATTGGACTGGCTGCCCCAACCACTCCATGGCTGCGCGCCACGGTACGTACACTTATATTAAGTAAGGGGCCCAAAGATATGCTAACCTAAGAAAGCATAATGAAGCATAATTGGCTCATGCATTGTTTTATTAAGTTTTGTTTTGCGGGTTTATAGTTGTACTTGCTGAGCGAGAGCTCACGACTTACGTCTATGCTGCAGGTAAGCAACCTATCGGTAATCCTTGATGCAAGACGGTGGGGCTTAGCACGGCAAGATGTGAAACTTGGGATGGAGACCGCTACGCATTTCATTTTAAGTTATTTGTATATCTTATGCTATAAGTTTGATACTTAAGTACTTCATTAAGAATATGTACATTTGTAATTATGTAAGTATGTGATAAGTTAAAGTTCCTATTGAAAAAAAAAAATTCCGTATATCCGCTAAGTTAAATAAGATAAGAAATTATGTATGATATGTACGGTAATGGCCTACGTAAGACGGGTCATTACAGAGTTGGTATCAGAACGGGTTTCCTGCCTTCCAGTTTCACAATCTGCCTGCCAGCGCCACAGTCATTGTAAGTAGAATTTAATTTTATGCATGCATACTTATTATGTAATTATGATATGGTAGATTATATGGTATGGATCTGAGGCGGGTAGACGACGATCGTGATGATGCTTATACGTTTTATGGGATGCAACCTTTGATATTTGATGGGACTCGCCAGACGGTGTCTTTAGTGGGACGGTTATACGATATGGAGATGATATTCCGAGTATGCCATATAGAGGTACATCTCCAGGTTCCATTAGTCAGTCGATGTCTGGCAAGGGATACTAGGTTATGGTGGATGACCTTAGGGGAGCGAGCTATGCCGGGAGAGTCATGGGCCGATTTTCGTGCCCTAATTGTTGCACGATACGGGCCTCTACCGGACGAGGACGCCAATATGCCCTATCGTGATCCTGAGATCTACAATGATATGTACCTTGGGCGATATCTCAGTTATGCTGTAGATTGGCGTGCCTACCCCGAGTCTATGGGCCACTATTGTAGGAGATTTCAGGATGCGATGCTGCCCTACATTCCACGAGATTTGGGTGATCCCGAGTCACAGGCACTGCACCTTCTTAGGGAAGGGTTACCTTCAGAGATCAGAATATTTGTTCTAGTACCTATGGCAGGGATGACGATGGAAAACATGATCCAGGATATCATGGAGGTAGAAATAATAGCCTATATGCTGCAAGCAGATGCCCTAGTGGATGACGTCATAGAGGTGCCTGTTAATGATGCTGGCATTCTTGAGCCATTATTTGAGGGAGGTCCACTTATCTTTGAGGACCCTATCCCCGCTGTTCCACTGCAGGAGATCCCGCCATAGGAGGCCGAGGCCGATGCGGATGGAAATGAAGCGGACCCTGCAGACTTCATGGCTGCTCCTGAGGATCAACCCGAACATCCTCCAGTAATCATCATCGACAGCGGCGATGATGAAGAAGACATTGAGGAGGAGGTTGAAGAAGAATGGGAAGAACAAGAACAAGGAGTATGGGAAGTTGAAATAGAAGACTTCAAGGATGACCTGGAAGAGATTTTATTTGATGATGGAGATTGTGATATAGACTCTGACGCTTCCTCCGTTATTACGATCGAGTAGATAGCCGAGACGTAGGATTGACTTTTATTGTTTTATTCTTTTTGACATTAGGATTGTACATATGTATGATGGTAAAGTGATAGCCACTTCCATCTTAGTTTTGACCATGTATGTATAGTAAGTACAATGTAATAGACATATACATATTACTATGTAAGGATGGTGTATTTTTTGTAAGTAAAAACAAGGGCAAATATGAGATGTATATAATGATGTTATGATATGATGATCAAGAATTATGTATGATAAGTTTATGACAGAGATATGATATGATACGATGATGTTATATTATGACATGATAAGTATGATGGAATTATGACATGATACTTATGACAGTATTATGATATGATATTTTAAGGTATGATATGATAAGTTACGAATGAAAGAAAGGATATTAGAAGTATGATAATATCTTTTCTTAAATAGGAATTAAAAGATGGTATGTACACGTACAAGAGCGAACCAAAATCAGCAAGAGCCGGATCTTGCGAATGTTGTAGCTACTCTACAACGACAATTGCTAGAACAGCAACAAGAAACAAATCGGCTTCGTGAACAAATAGCTTGTAAGAATCAAGTACCCCCAGTAGCGCCTCAAGTACCCCCAGTAGCGGCCCAGGTACCGGAGGTTCACCAAGAAGTTCCATGTAATAACCCGAAATTTTGATGAACTTATGATTTCCTTAGAGACAAGGAAAAATCTAAGACAAAATCATGTATGTCGATATGAAGCTCATAATCTGAGTTGAATATCAGTATATGTTGAGTTCTTGGTTAATTAGCTACGAGACTCAATAATAGTTTGCTTAAGCCAAGCACGAGGCCTTTTGAAAAAAAAAAAAAGGGCAAAATAGAAATTTCTGATTTTATAAGGGTCAATATTTGACCAGGTTGACCTTAGGTTTGACTGAGACGGTACTGCAGTGTAATTAACAGTATGAAAATTATACTGCGATAAACCGTCATTACGAACAAATAAGCAAGAATAAGGTTCAAGACCGCCCTAGAAAAATCAAGCACAATATTTAGAGCAGTAAGGACAAAGTAAGTTCAAGTCCTAAGAAAAATCTATACGCAGTCCAATTTTATACAGATGAATTCTGGACTGCAATCCAGTATAATTATACTGTTATTAGTTGAAAACAGCATTGGTAATATCTGTATTAGTATGAAAATGGACTGCATATGTATATAAAGAGATTTTGAGAATCAAGTGGATAATTATGCATGCATTGGAAGCCAAGTGGCTCCACTATAGCCGGCCACCATCAGGGACTAAAGTGCAAATACTTTGTCCTTAAGGGCCAAAGTGCAATTCTAAGAAATGTGAGGTAAGCTTGATGATGTAAGCATGATGATGTATGCAAGTAACTTGGCTTCCAAGGCAACCTATCATGGCCGGCCATCACCTCCCAAGGACCAATGGACAAATATTTTTCTCTTAAGAGCTATTATGTAATTTTTGAATTAAAACTAAATCTAAAAATTAAATTATTTATCATTTATAAATAGGTGATGAGGGGGGTCATTTTGTTCACAAAAATGAGAAAAAACCCCAAAACTATGACAAAATCTCACCTCACTTTCTCCTCCCTTAGAAAGCCAAACCCAAGAGGGAAAAAAAAAAGAGAGAAAAAGAAAAGGATTGGGTGGTCGAAAATTTTGAAGGAACACCAAAGAGGGAATTCGGATTTGGTAGAAAACAAGGAGGAAAGTTTGGATCCAAAACTTAGAACCAACTCCAAATTGAGTAAGGTAATTCTCCTTGGTTCCTTAAGCTTTTCAATTTAAGCTTTTATTGGAAATTTAAGTGTATTTCTAAAGTTGGCTTGTAAGAGCATAAGCTCATTTTATTTCTTATGCCCTAGTTTAGATTTTTAGATTTGTGCTTGATTAGGATATTGGGTGGTTTGATTTATGTGTCATGCATGAATATGTGATTATGGTTGCATGATTTTAGGATTTGCATGTATGCTTTATGATGTTAGTTGTATGTCCCCTATGTGCCTAAGAAGTTGCAGGTTATGCATATTTTTGTTTGAGTTAGGTTGTTAGCTTATGTGATGAATGGATATATAAACCCAAATTTACAAACCCAAGCTTGGTGCAAGAACACCCAAGGGTTTGCATGTGAATGCATGGATTATGATGATGAGATTTTACGTTAGAAAATACTGCATGATTGTTGTAGGCTCACAGTTACGACTATTTGAGGTAGGGTGCGCGTAATTTGATCGTAAAAATGGATTTAAGAAAGAAACTGCTAGTTCGGGTAAAATTGGATAGTTTTTTGGTAGGTGGATTTTGAGGCCCTTAGAGGCCGAATTTGAAGAAAATCAAAACTACAAAGTTGTAGAAAATGGAAAATCGTAGGAGCATCATGGACGGTTTTTAAAAATAAGGCACCAAAGGCCTCTGTTTTTACAAAATTCTGAGCATGGTCTGCCCAAACCCAGTTGCACGGCCAGACAGGTTTAACAAGGAAAAAGAGTAGGTTAAGGGCAGAACTGAATTTTGAGTTTAAACAAAAGTTGCAGGGTTTTTCAAGATCTACAACTTTCATGAAGAATACTTTTTCTAATTCTAAATAGATTTTAAAGTAAAAACCAAATTCCCAAAACTGTGCAGGAAACAAGAAATTCCTACACAGGATTTTCAGAAAACAGTGCAAAAGCAGCAAATTCTTGCACATGCACTGATAACTAAAATTAAGAAACTGTTTTCATAAATAAATAAATGGCCAAAAGCTAACTTAGAAACACGGTAACAATATAATAACCAACGGTAACCGGGTAGCATACCCAAGTTACTGGGTTGGGCCTAAAGCCCATGGGTACCAATAGTAACCTAATAAGATACTATTCATGTATGATTGGGCCTTGAACCCAAGGTTCCATTAAGTAATCAAACAAAATATTGTTTGATTTGGCCAAATGCCCTAGGGTTACGGCAAGTAACCGAACGAGTTATCATGAAAATATGGGGGACATATAACTAGAGTTACTCATGGATGTTGGTTAAGATACCAATATTTAACGATTATGATTTATGGTAAGATAGAATGTGAATAATTCTTATCTTACTCCATGTTTGGAAACAGGAGTATGAACTGTTGGCGTGTCATATTTGGATGATAAACCAAGAGCGTAGGACGACAAGTAAGTACAACTCCGCCTACAACATAGACAAAATGTTTTTGTTGCATGGCATGTTTTCAAGAAATCATGTATTGATTTACATGATTTACTTAGGTTATAATGTTTTATGTTATGATATTATGATGATTTATGTTATGATGTTATGATGTTTTATGTTATGATGTTATGATGTCTTATGTTATGATATTACGATGATTTATGTTATGATGTTATAATGTTTTATGTTATGACGTTTTATGTTATGGTGTATTATGTTTTGTTATCGTGGTATCACGAAGTATGTTCACGAATATCAAATCACGGGGTAAGAATAAGATAAGAGAAGCTAATGTTATTGTGTCCTACCAACTTACCACGAGGGCGGGTTTAAACGGTTTAGTCTATGGTTTGAGTTAAATTGGATTGGCTGCCCCAATCACTCCATGTTAAACGGTTTGTTTCATGGTTTGAGTTGGATTGGATTGGCCACCTCCAACTACTCCATGGCTATGTACCACAGTACGTGCACGCATGACATATAAGGGAACAGAACCAAGTTAATATATGAAAAGCATAATTGATTCATAAGAAAGCATAATCGGTTCATGCATTCTTGCACTTAAAATGTTTTGTGGATTGAATATTGTACTTACTGGGCATAAGCTCATTACTTACGTTTATACTGTAGGTAAGCAACCTATCGACAACACTTGATGCAAGACTGTGGAGGACTGGCACTGTAACAGTAAAATGTAGGATGGACACCGCCACGGGATTTGGAAATTATGTTTTGTAAAATATGTTTGTAAATGTATTTATGTTACGTTATAATGAAGTAATGGTATGGGTAAGAAAAAGTTTCAAGTATGTATGGCAACAAGTTGTCTTGTGTCATACCGATCCGCACTAGGTCGGGTTTGGTCCACGATTTGAATATGATAGCTTTCAAATGAGTGCTTGGTACTCGAGTGAGTACATATGAATATGTATGAGGATAAGTTAAGTTTTAAGTATGAGTATAAGTATGAGACTAAGTCGAGTTTTAAGTTAAGTATGTATGTAGGTCACGGGCCTGTGTAGGTGGGGTCGTGATAGATATGGTATCAGAGCAAGTTTCCTGCCATCCACTTTCATAGTTCTGCCGTCAACGCCACGGTTTTGTAAGTTTATTTTCTTACTCTGTTTTATGTATAGTAATTATGTGAAGTTATAAGATTATGATGATAAAGACATGTACCTGGTGTCAAACCGGATTGGATTGAAGAGGACCACAAGGCTTCATTGACATTTTGGGGAATGGAGCCACGCATCTTCGATGGGACTCCGGGAACGACTGCGTTGGCTAACCGGCTAAGTGGCTGTACGGTAAGGGGATTCTCCTCAGATTTTGTCATGTAGGGACGTATCTTCAAAATATGCTTGCCAACCGCGCCTAGTTGAGGAGGCTCATGCAAGGTGCCTTGGCATAGGGTACCTTGAGAAGAGATTCCTAAATGTTTTTTTTTTTGACATCTAGGACCGCCTATGTATTATCACGATATCAAGATATACCAGGATATGTACATAAGACGATATGTCAGTTATGTTACAGCTTGGCACGCTTATCCGAATGATTCTATGGGCTATTATTACTAGTGGATCAGAGTAGTGCAACGAAAGCGTGGTGGATAAGCTAAGCTTACGATTTGCTATGATGAGATCGTGATGAATCTCTAGTATGATATGATAAGTTATGATGTTTCCATGATATGATATGCTAATATATGAATGAAAGAATGGGTATTAGAAATGTCAGGATTTAGAATTAGAAATTAGAAGATAGTTCGTCGCATGTATGACCGAACCAAAATTTCCGTAAGAGCCTAATCTTGCAACTATAGTGATTAAGTTGCAACGATAATTGTTAGAGTAGAAATAAAAAATGAATAGGCTTCAAGATTAAATGGCCTATTGCCTTACTTTAGTAAGGTGATAATCAGGAATTTTTCCATTCTAAGAAATAGGATTGATGCTATAGAATCTAAGTTTCATGATTGTGAAACTTATACCCCCGTAAGAGTAATAGTAGATATGAGAAAAATATTTAGTAATGCCTTGACTCAGTGGTAATATCAAGGCGATGAACAAACAATGAGTTGGATGTTGCCAACAATGATTTAGCAGACCACGATGATGACTATGAGTTTGACGATGAAATTGATGATATGACCCCTTAGTAGGGGAAATTATGTAATAATGGGAAGTTTTAGACATTCCTAAGAATTATGATTATGCACTTATGCTATGAAGGAAATGTTAGAAGCAATGAGAGAAGCTTCTACTATCTAGCAAGTAGCTAGTGATTTATGTATACATTTCACTGCATCATTCGAACGATATTATGATTTTTCCATTATTGACTTTGAAAAGATTCAAAGAAAATATTTTCATAAAAGATGCTTAAATTATGATCTCATGCTTAATAGAAGCCCCTCATTTTATATAAGACGGCCGAATCCTTGAGGACGAAATTCCAAGATAGGGGCTATCATGAAAAGTAAAGGTTCCGAGATAGGAGCCATTATGAAAAGTAAATGGCCAAATCCTTGCCATTATGAAAAGTAAATGGCCAAATCCTTGAGGAAGCGAGTTCCAAGATAGGGGCCATAGGCCGAATCCTTGAGGGATGAGTTCCAAGAAAGAGATGAGTTCCAAGAAAGGGGCCATTAAGAAAAGTAAAGAGTTCTAATGGCACAAGATCAAGTTTCAAGAAGGAAACTATTTTTCAAAAAGTGTCCTAAATATATGATACGATATGCTTTCCAAGAGTGGAAAGTAATATAATAGGATATACTTTTCAAGTATGAAAAAGTTATATGATATGATATGTTTTTCAAACGTGGCAAGCTATATAATATACTTGCTCAGCCTTTTACGTAAATAGTTCTTCTGATGCAGTATGAAAGGAAAGGATAGTACGAAAGTTATGAAAGTTATGAAAGTATGATAGTCTGAAAGAAAGTAAGAAAGTATGACAGTATGCAGTAAGAATGTATGAAGGAATGTACGATAGTATGAAAGTATGATGATAGGATATGAAAGTAAGATTATGGTTCTATATAAGAGACATGATCCCATTAAAGTATTAAAATGGGAACATGAACAAACTACTATGGTTTGTGGTTGATTTGAAGAAAAGCCACCTAGAATTATTCGAATTTTCGAGGACGAAATTTTTTTTAAGGAGGGTAGAATGTAATAACCCGAAATTCTGATGAACTCATGATTTCCTTAGAGACAAGGAAAAATCTAAGACAAAATCATATATATCGATATGAAGCTCATAATCTGAGTTGAATATCAGTATATGTTGAGTTCTCGGTTAATTAGCTACGAGACTTAATAATAGTTTGCTTAAGCCAAGCATAAGGCCTTTTGAAAAAAAAGGGCATAATAGAAATTTCTGATTTTATGCGGGTCAATATTTGACCAGGTTGACCTTAGGTTTGACTGAGACGGTACTGCAGTGTAATTAACAGTATGAAAATTATACTGCGATAAACCGTCATTACGAACAAATAAGCAAGAATAAGGTTCAAGACCGCCCTAGAAAAATCAAGCACAATATTTAGAGCAGTAAGGACAAAGTAAGTTCAAGTCCTAAGAAAAATCTATACGCAGTCCAATTTTATACAGATGAATTCTGGACTGCAATCCAGTACAATTATACTATTATTAGTTGAAAACAGTATTGGTAATATCTGTATTAGTATGAAAATGGACTGCATATATATGTTAAGAGATTTTGAGAATCAAGTGGATAATTATGCATATATTGGAAGCCAAGTGGCTCCACTATAGCCAGCCACTTTCATGGACTAAAGTGTAAATAATTTGTCCTTAGGGGCCAAAGTGTAATTTTAAGAAATGTGAGGTAAGCTTGATGATGTAATCATGATGATGTAAGCATGATGATGTACGCAAGTAACTTGGCTTCCAAGGCAACCTATCATGGCCGGCCACCACCTCCCAAGGACCAATGGGCAGGCTATTATGTAATTTTTGGATTAAAAATAAATCCAAAAATTAAATTCTTTATCACCTATAAATAAGTGATGGGGGAGGGCTCATTTTGTTCACAAAAATAGAAAACACCCCAAAACTATGCCAAAATCTCACCTCACTTTCTCCCCCCTTAGAAAGCCGAACCCGAGAGAAAAAAAAAACAGAGAGAAAAAGAAAAGGATTGGGTGGTCGGAAATTTTGAAGGAACACCAAAGAGGGAATTCAGATTTGGTAGAAAGCAAGGAGGAAAGTTTGGATCCAAAACCTAGAATCAACTCCAAGTTGAGTAAGGTAATCCTCTTTGGTTCCCGAAGCTTTTCAATTTAAGCTTTAATTGGAAATTTAAGTGTATTTCTAAAGTTGGCTTGTAAGAGCATAAGCTCATTTTATTTCTTATGCCCTAGTTTAGATTTTTAGATTTGTGCTTGATTAGAATATTGGGTGGTTTTGATTTATGTGTTATGCATGAATATGTGAATATGGTTGCATGATTTTAGGATTTGCATGTATGCTTTATGATGTTAGTTGTATGTCCCCAATGTGCCTACAAAGTTGCAGGTTATGCATATTTTTGTTTGAGTTAGGTTGTTAGCTTATATGATGAATGGATATATAAACCCAAATTTACAAACCCTAGCTTGGTGCAAGAACACTCAAGGGTTTGCATGTGAATGCATGGATTATGATGATGAGATTTTACGTTAGAAAGCACTGCAAGATTGTTGTAGGCTCATGGTTACGACCGTTTGAGGTAGGGTGCGCATAATTTGACCGTAAAAATGGATTTAAGAAAGAAACTGCTAGTTCGGGTAAAACTGGATTGTTTTCTGGTAAGTGGATTTTGAAGTCATTAGAAGCCGAATTTGAAGAAAATCAAAACTACAAAGTTGTAGAAAATGGAAAATCCTAGGGAGGTGTTAGACGGTTTTTAAAAATAAGGCTCCAAAGGCCTCTGTTTTTATGAAAATCCGATCCTGGTTTGCCCAGACCCAGTTGCACGGCCAGACAGGTTTAACTAGGAAAAAGAGTAGGTTAAAGGCAGAACTGGATTTTGAGTTTAAACAAAAGTTGTAGTGTTTTTCAAGATCTACAACTTTCATGAAGATTACTTTTTCTAATTCCAAACAGATTTTAAAGTAAAATCAAATTCCCAAAACTGTGCAGGAAGCAAGAAATTCCTACACAGGATTTTCAGAAAACAGTGCGAAAGCAAGAAATTCTTGCACATGCACTGATAACTAAAATTAAGAAACTGTTTTCATAAATAAATAAATGGGTCAAAAGCTAACTTAGAAACATGGTAACAGTATGATAACCAACGACAACCGGGTAGGATACCCAAGTTACTGGGTTGGGCCTAAAGCCCATGGTTACCAATAGTAACCTAATAAGATACTATTCACGTATGAGTGGGCCTTGAACCCAAGGTTCCATTAAGTAATCAAACAAAATATTGTTTGATTAGGCCAAGTGCCCTAGGGTTACGGCAAGTAATCGAACGAGTTATCATGAAGATATGAGGGACATATAACTAGAGTTACTCATGGATGTTGGTTAAGATCCCAACATTTAATGATTATGATTTATGGTAAGATAGAATGTGAATAATTCTTATCTTACACCCAGTTTGGAAACAGGAGTATGAACTGTTGGCGTGTTATGTTTGGACGATAAACCAAGAGCGTAGAACGACAAGTAAGTACAACTCCGCCTACAGCATAGACAAAACGTTTTTGTTGCATGGCATGTTTTCAAGAAATCATGTATTGATTTACATGATTTACTTAGGTTATAATGTTTTATGTTATGATGTTATGATGATTTATGTTATGTTGTTATGATGTTTTATGTTATGATGTTATGATGTCTTATGTTATGATATTACGATGATTTATGTTATGATATTATGATGTTTTATGTTATGACGTTTTATGTTATGGTGTATTATGTTTTGTTATCGTGACATCACGAAGTATGTTCACGAATATCAAATCACGGGGTAAGAATATGATAAGACAAGCTAATGTTATTGTGTCCTACTGACTTGCCACGAGGGCGGGTTTAAACTGTTTAGTCTATGGTTTAAGTTGAATTGAATTGGCTGCCCCAATCACTCCATGTTAAACGGTTTGTTTCATGGTTTGAGTTGGATTGGATTGGCCGCCTCCAACTACTCCATGGCTATGTACCACGGTACGTGCACGCATGACATGTAAGGGAACAGAACTAAATTAATATATGAAAAGCATAATTGATTCATAAGAAAGCATAATCGGTTCATGCATTCTTGCACTTAAAATGTTTTGCGGATTGAATATTATACTAACTGGACATAAGCTCATTACTTACATTCATGCTGTAGGTAAGCAACCTACCGGCAACACTTGATGCAAGATTGTGGAGGGCTGGCACTGTAATTGTGAAATGTGGGATGGACACCGCCACGGGATTTGGAAATTATGTTTTGTAAAATATGTTTGTAAATGTGTTTATGTTACGTTATAATGAAGTAATGGTATGGGTAAGAAAAAGTTTCAAGTATTATGGCAACAAGTTGCCTCGTGTCGTACCGATCAGCACTAGGTCGGGTTTGGTCCACGATTTGAATATGATAGCTTTCAAATGAGTGTGAAAGCTTGGTACTCGAGTGAGTACATATGAATATGTATGAGGATAAGTTAAGTTTTAAGTATGAGTATAAGTATGAGACGAAGTCGAGTTTTAAGTTAAGTATGTACGTAGGTCACGTCCCTGCGTAGGTCGGGTCATGACATTGCACAGGATGCTGAAGTCCCGTTAGCACCTGCTGGGATAGAAATGAACGCACCTTTAGTTCGGGAAGACTTGTTGTATGAACGGTTTAGGCGGATGAAGGCGCTTGAGTTTGAGGGACTTACAGACCCTATAGCTGCCGATAATTGGTTAATTGACATCCAAGTGATTTTGGATTTCATGAGACTTACGGAGCAAGAAAAAGTTCTTTGTGCTTCCTTCGCACTGAAGAAGGATGCAAGACATTGGTGGATGACAGTCCAAATGCACAGGGATGTTGCGACTATGAGTTGGCAGGATTTTGTAGTTGAATTCAGAACGATGTACTACAATAGAGAAATCCTTGCAGCTCAACAAGATAAGTTCACCAGTCTGAAACAGGGAACCATGACAGTACTAGGGCTGTTAAGAAATTTGAACAACTAGCCCGCTTATGTCCAGAACTACTACCGAATGAAACCGAGAAGGTAAGGAGGATAATGAAGATGTTCCGAACAGATACTGCCAAGCAAGTCAGTGCTGGCAGTAGCTCACCAATCCTGGTATCCAATTGTATAAGTTGGGCCATAAGAGCTGAATACTGGATTAACCAGGACAAGGAAGCAAGGGCTCAAATTTTCAAGGCTAAGAAGGAGGAAAAGGCCGTGGTGAAGCAGTTGTAGCCCCAACAGAATTCGAAGTTGTACTCAAAGGGCCAGACCAGTAACTCTGCTTAAGGTTCCAAACAGTTTGGGAGAAACAAAAGGAAAGGGAATGTTACCGGTCAGGTCAACAAAGAAATTACCCTCAAAAGAAGAGCATTAGAGTAAATAAGGGTAATAACAATGACTACCCAGCATGCGCTCAATGTGGAAAGAAGCATCTGGGTGTGTGCAGATCAGAGACGAATGCTTGCTACCTTTGTGGCAAGGAAGGCCACTATGCGAGGAATTGTACCCTGAATAGCCAGAATCAGAACCCCAGTTTCCAAACAGAAATTCAGTCAGTCAGGTGCATGCAGCCCAAGTAAATATCGAAGGCCCTTCGATCACAGAAGTAAGGCTAGAGACTCCTGAACTCCAAGCGAGGATGTATGCCTACATAAAGGGGGATGCCGAAGCTAGAACTTCTCATGTGGTAACAGGTCAGATTTATGTCGCCACTCATGATGCCATTATCCTATTTGATTCTGGTGGAGTTTGCACAGAAATTAGGATCAGGAGTTAATAGTTTAGAGCAATCTATTAGAATATCCCTTCTGTCGGGAGAAATTCTTCTGTCTGACCACTGGATGCGAGGCACTCCAATAGTCATTTGTGGCAGAGAATTGTATATGGATTTTGTTGTGATCAAGCTTCAAGATTTCGATACTATCTTATGAATGGATTTCCTAAGCAAGTACAACGCTAAGATTGATTGTCGAAAGCGTTGTGTTATGTTTAATCCTTATGGCGAGGAAGAGTTCAATTTTTACGATCAGTCTCAGAGCTCAACAACTAGGCTAATCTCGGCAATAAAAGCCTGGAAAATGTTAGCTAATCGATGCCAAGGATATTTAGCTAACATGGTGGACAAAGATTAAGAGGTGGAGCTAACACCAGAAAATGTCCCCATTATAAGGGAATACGTAGATGTCTTTCCAAAAGACTTACCCGGACTTCCGTCATAGCGGGAAATCTCTTTTGAGATAGAATTGTTGCCTGGAGCGGAACCAATATCGAAAGTACCTTACCGTATGGCACCAGCCAAGCTTAGGGAACTTTAAGTGCGGTTACAGGAACTGCTTGACAAGGGATTCATCCGACAAAGTCACTCTCCATGGGGAGCGCCAGTTTTGTTTGTCAAGAAAAAAGATGGATTGTTGCGAATGTACATCGATTATCGTGAGCTGAATAAGGTTATGATCAAGAATAAGTATCCCCTTCCGAGAATTGATGATCTTTTTGATCAACTCAGGGGAGCAGCGGTATTTTCGAAAGTCGATCTACGATCGAGATACCATCATCTCAGGATTAAGGAGTCGGATATTTCTAAGACGGCTTTTAGAACACGGTATGGGCATTATGAGTTTCTTGTCATGCCGTTTGGATTAACTAATGCCCCAGCTGTTTTTATGGACCTTATGAACCGAGTGTTCAAGGAGTATCTTGATAATTTTGTTATCGTCTTCATTGATGATATACTAATTTATTTAAGATCCAGAGAGGAGCACGAACAGCACCTTAGGTCGGTGTTGGAGACGTTAAGAAGGAATCAACTTTATGCCAAATTCACAAAGTGTGAATTTTGGTTAGACAAAGTTCATTTCTTAGGTCATATAGTTTCAAAAGAAGGAATTTCTGTCGATCCGGCTAAAGTAGAAACGGTTAGTCAGTGGGCCGTACCAAGGAATGTTACGGAGATAAGAAGTTTCCTTGGGTTAGCTGGATACTATCGGCGTTTTGTGGAAGGTTTCTCTAAGATAGCTGCCCCTCTTACTGCCCTTACTAAAAAGTGAGAGAAATTTGAATGGACACAGAAGTGCGAAGAAGGATTCCAAGAGCTTAAAAAGAGACTTATAAGTGCACTAGTATTAATAATGTAATAACCCGAATTTTTATGACTCTAGATTTCCTTTAAATGAGGAAAACTTAAGTCTAGCTCATGTTTGGAATAGAATATCGGTATAAGTTTGAGTTCTCGGTTAATTAGCTACGAGACTCAACGATAGATTACTGAGCCTAGTCTAAGGCATTTTAAGGAAAATGGCGTGATGAAATTTCATGATTCCAAAAAGTCAAAGTTTGACCAAAAAGTCAAAGGGTTGACCAAGAACAGTCAAAGGTATGACTGTACAGTAATAGGATAAGCAGTATGGGAAATATACTGCTAAAATTATCTTTTTGGATAAAATAACAAGAATAAGCTATGAGACCACCCTAGAAAAATCAAGCACACTAAGTTAGATATCAAAGTCCTAATGACTTTCAGAAATAAGAAGAAAATTTTTACAGTCCATTTTTACGCAGATAAATTTTGGACTGCAGTCAAGTATAACAGTACTGAATTATACTGTGTATTAGTGAACACAGTATTAGAAATATCTGTGTTAGCAAGAAAATAGACTGTATTTTAAGGAAAAATCCAAACAAGGCCTTATGATGATGTCACCCTATTTTGGAATTATGACATCATTTTGATTTAAGGAAATTGTGGAAAGAAATCTTTGCCACCTAAGCACCATAATGGTCGGCCACCTAAGGGGGTAAAAATGTAAATATTTTGTCTTTTGGGGGCAAAAGTGTAATTTTGAAAAATATAATGATGTAAGCATGAGGTAAGCACATGATGTCATCAAGATGATATCACAATGATGCAAAAAAAAAAAAAACTTGCCATGCAAGGGAAGATAATGGCCGGCCACATGTAGGGGTGAAATTACAAAAATTTTGTCCTTAGGGGCCAAAATGTAATTTTTGGAAAATAGGTGATGTAAGCATGATGAGGTAAGCATGATGATGTCATGATTTTGCTTGGAGAACAAGGCTATGGCCGGCCACATGACACTTGGAGGGCATAAATGCAAATATTTTTGCATTAGGGGTTAAAATGTAATTTTTGGAAAAAAAAAATAAATCCAAAAATTAAGGATTTTTCACCTATAAATAGGTGATGGGGGCAGCTGATTTTGCTCAGAAAAAATAAGGAAACACCCCAAAACTATGGCCAAAAATTCCCTCACCCTTCCCCCTAAAACCCAAAGCCAAAAAGGAAGAGAAAAGAAAAGAAAGAAAGAAAAAGTGAGGAAGGATTTGAGCTAGGGGTGGCCGGATTTCTTGGTGACCGGACTTTGGTGAGGCAGCCATCAAGCGGCTGAAAAATTAGGAACCCCATTTGGAGGGGGATGGCCAGTTATGGTGAAGGATCAAAGGGAAAAAGTTTTAGACCCAAAATCGAGCACAATCCTTGGATTGATTAAGGTAATCTCCCTTTGACCCTAAGCTTTTCAATTAGAGCTTAAATTTAGAGATTTAAGTGTATTTCTATGTTTGGGATGTAAGAGCATAAGCTCATTTTCTTATTTCATGCAATGGGTTTAATGCTTATTAGGTGCTTGATTAGGGTACTAAGGTCTCAATTATGATTATGGTGCATGATTTGATAAGTATGCTTGCATGATTATTAAGATTGCATGCATGCACATAAGGTGTTTGTGATATGTCCCGAATATGCCTAAAAAGTTATAGGTCATGCATGTTTATGTTTGAGTTAGATTAGAAGCTTGATTGATGAATGGTGATGCAAATCAAATGTTTTGCAAAACCTAGTTTGGTGCAAGAACACCCAAGGATTTTGCCTTGCATGGATGAATGTTTTAAAAAAGCGCTGGATGACTGATACTAGGCTCCTGCTGCGGGCGGTTGAGGTAGTGTGCGCGTAATAGGACGTAAAACGAACTTAAAACCGAAAACTGCCAGTTCGGGTTCCAAACTGGCCAGTTTCGGGAAAGTGGAAATTTAAGGCTTTTAGAGGCCGAACTGGGTGAAACGTAAAACGTAAAAGTTGTTCAGAAGGGTTTTTCCTAGGGGGCAACTTGGGTTTTTCTAAAAACAGTTCGGAAAAATTGTATCTTCCCCCAAAACCACTGTTTTGACTAGGGAAACTGTTCCAAAGTCAGTTTCCAGTCCTAAATGATTTTACAAAAACCTATTTCAAAAATATGAATTTTATGAGTTAAGTAAAAGATTTTTTTTGAGGTTAATTTACCCAAGTTTCCAAAGAAATGGAAAATGGATTTTTTAACCAAATTGGGTAAGCAAGATGATTACGGGTAATAACCGGAAGTGATATCCGAGTTACTGGGCCTAAGCCTAAAGCTCAAGTTTGACCCGTATAGGGTTGACCTTAGTTGACCAAAAATTGACTTTGGTTGACCAAGAGTTTGACTACAATTAACCTTAAGGGTTAGTCAAGATAACCCTAAAGGATACCAAGATTAATTAATTGGGCTAAGATATAGGGTTAATTGAAGTAACCCAATGGTTTATGAACAAAGATAAAGCCTAAGGTTGGGAAGGTAACCTAACCCTAATGGTATATATGATGATTTAGCACATAAGGTTACTATTTGTAACCCAGTAAGACATCTAGTATCGGGGACATACAACTAGGATTATGTAGGCATGTTGGTTAGATCACCAACATTCCACAATACTAATTAGAACCTCATCTATGTCCTTCAACAAGCAGGAGGGAACCTGCAGCTGTACTCAGAGCAGGAGCAGCATTGCGCAGGACATAACAAGAGAGGTAAGTACAACTCCGCCTACATCATAGGCCCTTTGTTGTTACTTGCCTAATGTGATGGTATGTTATGGCATGTGATGATATGTTATGGCGTGTAATGTTATGGTATGTTATGTCATGTGATATTATGGTATGATATGTTATGGTATGTATGGCATGTCATGGTATGTTATGAATGAGGTTATGTTATGTTATATGTTGTAATATTGTGACATCATGAAGCATGTCCACTAATGTTAAACCACCTGGTAAGAACAAGACAAGTAAGATGTTGTGTCGTACCGACTTGCCACAAAGGCGGGTTTAAATGATATGGTTCATGGTTTGAGTTGGATTGGATGGCTACCTAAACTACTCCATGTTAAACTTTGTGTTTCATGGTTTGAGTTAAAACGGACTGCCGCCTTCAACCATTCCTTGGCTATGTACCACGGTACGAGCACACATGATAAGTAAAGGAATAGAACTAAGCTAAGTTATGAATCCATATTTGATTCATAAGAGGCCATAATTGGTTCATGCATAATGATATGTGTTTTGCGTCGCGGATGTAACAGTTGTACTTGCTGAGCGAAAGCTCACGTCTTACGTCTATGCTGTAGGTAAGCAACCTGACAGCAATCTCTGATGCAATACTGTGGAAGGCTGGTGCTGCGGACTGTGAAATGTGGGATGGACACTGCCACGGATTTTGAAAAAAAATATACTCTATAAAATATGTTGTAAAAAAAAAGGGTTTTCATATTTTCATGATGTTTTAAGTATGAATGACAAAGTTTATGTATGTATGGCAAGCAAGTTGCCTCTTGTGGTACCAATCCACATTAAGTCGGGTTTGGTCTACAATTTGATTTCGATGGCCTTCAAGGAGGGTTTGAAAGTTCGGTACTCGAGTAAGTACCTATCAGTAAGTATGAGTTTGAGGATGAAGTTCAAGTTGAAAGTTTTAAAATAAAGTTTAAAAAGAAAAAAAAAATTTCCCCCAAAATTTTCCGCAAGTTTAAGTTTAGTATGTAAGTAAGGTGATGACCCGGCGTGGGAAGTCGGGGCGTTACAGTTTGGTATCAGAGCAGAGTTCCTGCCATCCAATTTCACAGTTCTGCTGCCAGCACCACAGTTTTGTAAGTTTGTTTTCTTACTTTGTTTTATAAGATTATTATAATGGCATGTACCTGGTGTTAAATTTGGGTCGGACTAAAGAGGACCACGAGGCTCCGTTGACATTCCGAGGAATGGAGGAGAAGCTTCGCATCTTCAATAAGATTCAAGGAGTGGATGCACGATATGGAGACCCTCCTCAGATTATGTCATGCAGGGACATATCTTCAGGATATGCTTGCCAGTCGAGCCGACGTCTAGTCAAGGAAGCTTGTGCAAGGAGCCTTGGCCAAGAGGATCTTGAGAGGAGATTCCTAAATGGATTTCTTGACGACAGCAAGGATCGCCCATGTATTACCGCGATATCAAGAAGTACTAGGATATGTATATGAGACGATACGTCAGCTATGTTGCAGCCTGACATGCTTATCCGAACGAGTTTATGGGCTTTTATTGCCAGTAAATCAGAGTCGCACAGTGGAAGCGTGATGGATAAACTAAGCTTATGATATGATGATCGCTAGAATAGCAATAAGAAATGAGTAGGCTCTAAGATTAGATAGCCTATCGCCTTATTTTGGGTATAGTGATCTTTCCATTTAAGGAATTGGATTGAGATTATGGAAGTTAAGTTTCCTGATTGTGAAACTTTTACTCCATAAGAGAAATATTGGACATGGGGAAAATTTTGAGGATGCCTTAGTTTGGGGGTAGCAAATAAGCAATATGCTACCAACAACAATTTATTAGGCTATGATTTTTTTATGATAAGGATGATGATTATGAGATTTGATGATATGAAGTTAACGAGGTTAAGGTCGATGGCACCAACCCTGAAGTCGACATATAATGGATAATTAAGGTCGACTGTAGACAACCATTTAAGTAATGGAAATTATGAGATGATGGTTGGGAGTTTTAGATATCCCTTAGAACTATGATTATGCCTTTGAGCTTTTAAATGAAATGCTAAAGGCAAGAAGAACGTTTCTACTAGCTAACAAGCAGCTAGTTGATACAAGGATACATTTCATTGCATCACTTGAACAGTAATATGTTTTCAATAATACTATTTATTATTGATTTTCATGATTGAATTGGGAAAAATTCCAAAAAGTATCTTAAATATAAGAACATATTAAGATACATGAAAAGACAAGTAACAGTAAGGTGTCGTACCAACCTCCCGTGATCGTGGAGGCTACATGTTTCAGTTATGATTATTAACCTCTCGTTGATGCGTGAGGGTCAAGTTATAATTCCCAGAACTGTTAGGGCCTTGCAAACCCTAGCTTTGTCTGGAGGCTGCGCGCTTTCGGTACGGACACTATGGGCCCACATGTTAAGACAAGATAATAAAACACAAAATGCTTTTCAAATATGAAAAAGCTATGTGATATGATATGTTTTTAAAGTATGGAAAAGTTATATATATGCTTTTCAAACATGGCAAGTTATATGATATACTTGCTCAGTTTTTCATGTAAATAGTTCTTGTGATGCAGTATGAAAGGAAAGTATGATGGTATGAAATGAAAGCATGAGAGTATGAGGAATGAATTATGATGATGAAGAAATAAGATTATGGTTCTATATAAAAGACATGATCCCATTAGGGTATTAAAATTGGAACATGAACAAGTTATTCAATCCATAGAAACTTGTTATGGATTGATGGTGGATTTGAAGAAAAGCCACTCAGGATTATTCGAATTTTCGAGGACGAAAATCTTTTAAGGAGGGTAGGATGTAATAACGCAAATTTTTATGACTCTAGATTTCCTTTAAATGAGGAAAACTTAAGTCTAGCTCATGTTTGGAATAGAATATCGGTATAAGTTTGAGTTCTCGGTTAATTAGCTACGAGACTCAACGATAGATTACTGAGCCTAGTCTAAGGCATTTTAAGGAAAATGGCGTGATGAAATTTCATGATTCCATGTTGGTCAAAGTTTGACCAAGAAAGTTAAAGTTGACCAAAAAGTCAAAGGATTGACCAAGAACAGTCAAAGGTATGACTGTACAGTAATAGGATAAGCAGTATGGGAAATATACTGCTAAAATTGTCTTTTTGGACAAAATAACAAGAATAAGCTATGAGACCACCCTAGAAAAATCAAGCACACTAAGTTGGATATCAAAGTCCTAATGACTTTCAGAAATAAGAAGAAAATTTTTACAGTCCATTTTTACGCAGATAAATTTTGGACTGCAGTCAAGTATAACAGTACTGAATTATACTGTGTATTAGTGAACACAGTATTAGAAATATCTGTGTTAGCAAGAAAATAGACTGTATTTTAAGGAAAAATCCAAACAAGGCCTTATGATGATGTCACCCTATTTTGGAATTATGACATCATTTTGATTTAAGGAAATTGTGGAAAGAAATCTTTGCCACCTAAGCACCATAATGGTCGGCCACCTAAGGGGGTAAAAATGTAAATATTTTGTCTTTTGGGGGTAAAAGTATAATTTTAGAAAATATAATGATGTAAGCATGAGGTAAGCACATGATGTCATCAAGATGATGTCACAATGATGCAAAAAAAAAAAAAAAAACTTGCCATGCAAGGGAAGATAATGGCCGGCCACATGTAGTGGTGAAATTGCAAAGATTTTGTCCTTAGGGGCCAAAATGTAATTTTTGGAAAATAGGTGATGTAAGCATGATGAGGTAAGCATGATGATGTCATGATTTTTCTTGGAGAACAAGGCTATGGCCGGCCACATGACACTTGGAGGGCATAAATGCAAATATTTTTGCATTAGGGGTTAAAATGTAATTTTTGGAAAAAAAAATAAATCCAAAAATTAAGGATTTTTCACCTATAAATAGGTGATGGGGGCAGCTGATTTTGCTCAGAAAAAATAAGGAAACACCCCAAAACTATGGCCAAAAATTCCCTCACCCTTCCCCCTAAAACCCAAAGCCAAAAAGGAAGAGAAAAGAAAAGAAAGAAAGAAAAAGTGAGGAAGGATTTGAGCTAGGGGTGGCCGGATTTCTTGGTGACCGGACTTTGGTGAGGCAGCCATCAAGCGGCTGAAAAATTAGGAACCCCATTTGGAGGGGGATGGCCGGTTATGGTGAAGGATCAAAGGGAAAAAGTTTTAGACCCAAAATCGAGCACAATCCTTGGATTGATTAAGGTAATCTCCCTTTGACCCTAAGCTTTTCAATTAGAGCTTAAATTTAGAGATTTAAGTGTATTTCTATGTTTGGGATGTAAGAGCATAAGCTCATTTTCTTATTTCATGCAATGGGTTTAATGCTTATTAGGTGCTTGATTAGGGTACTAAGGTCTCAATTATGATTATGGTGCATGATTTGATAAGTATGCTTGCATGATTATTAAGATTGCATGCATGCACATAAGGTGTTTGTGATATGTCCCCAATATGCCTAAAAAGTTATAGGTCATGCATGTTTATGTTTGAGTTAGATTAGAAGCTTGATTGATGAATGGTGATGCAAATCAAATGTTTTGCAAAACCTAGTTTGGTGCAAGAACACCCAAGGGTTTTGCCTTGCATGGATGAATGTTTTACATTAGAAAGCGCTGCATGACTGATATTAGGCTCCTGCTGCGGGCGGTTGAGGTAGTGTGCGCGTAATAGGACGTAAAACGAACTTAAAACCGAAAACTGCCAGTTCGGGTTCCAAACTGGCCAGTTTCGGGAAAGTGGAAATTTAAGGCTTTTAGAGGCCGAACTGGGTGAAATGTAAAACATAAAAGTTGTTCAGAAGGGTTTTTCCTAGGGGCCATCGTGGACCGTTCCCCAAATTGAGGCTCCAATGGATTCCGTTTTTACAGAAAACCGAGACTGGTCTGCCCAGACCTAGTCTACACGTCCAGCAAGTTCAAATTAAAACTGACAAGAATAAAAGCAGAACGGGATTTTTCTCAAAACATGAAAGTTTTAGGATTTTTTGAGAGCTACAACTTTGATGAAGACAAAATTTTCAAAATCGGAATGGATCTTTAAACTGACACGGTTTTATTAAGACTGTGCAGGGAACAGGAAATTCCTGCACAGGATTTTCTAAAAACAGTTCGGAAAAATTGTATCTTCCCCCAAAACCACTGTTTTGTCTAGGGAAACTGTTCCAAAGTCAGTTTCCAGTCCTAAATGATTTTACAAAAACCTATTTCAAAAATATGAATTTTATGAGTTAAGTAAAATTTTTTTTTGAGGTTAATTTACCCAAGTTTCCAAAGAAATGGAAAATGGATTTTTTAACCAAATTGGGTAAGCAAGATGATTACGG
Source organism: Ficus hirta (assembly GCA_038430175.1). Lineage (NCBI taxonomy): Eukaryota > Viridiplantae > Streptophyta > Magnoliopsida > Rosales > Moraceae > Ficus > Ficus hirta. Next base: position 14,942,449 of record CM076585.1, on the reverse strand, counting down.
GTAATAACCGGAAGTGATATCCGAGTTATTGGGCCAAAGCCTAAAGCTCAAGTTTGACCCGTATAGGGTTGACCTTAGTTGACCAAAAATTGACTTTGGTTGACCAAGAGTTTGACTACAATTAACCTTAAGGGTTAGTCAAGATAACCCTAAAGGATACCAAGATTAATTAATTGGGCAAAGATATAGGGTTAATTGAAGTAACCCAATGGTTTATGAACAAGGATAAAGCCTAAGGTTGGGAAGGTAACCTAACCCTAATGGTATATATGATGATTTAGCACATAAGGTTACTATTTGTAACCTAGTAAGACATCTAGTATCGGGGACATACAACTAGGATTATGTAGGCATGTTGGTTAGATCACCAACATTCCACAATACTAATTAGAACCTCACCTATGTCCTTCAACAAGCAGGAGGGAACCTGCAGCTGTACTCAGAGCAGGAGCAGCATTGCGCAGGACATAACAAGAGAGGTAAGTACAACTCCGCCTACAGCATAGGCCCTTTGTTGTTACTTGCCTAATGTGATGGTATGTTATGGCATGTGATGATATGTTATGGCGTGTAATGTTATGGTATGTTATGTCATGTGATATTATGGTATGATATGTTATGGTATGTATGGCATGTCATGGTATGTTATGAATGAGGTTATGTTATGTTATATGTTGTAATATTGTGACATCATGAAGCATGTTCACTAATGTTAAACCACCTGGTAAGAACAAGACAAGTAAGATGTTGTGTCGTACCGACTTGCCATAAAGGCGGGTTTAAATGATATGGTTCATGGTTTGAGTTGGATTGGATGGCTACCTAAACTACTCCATGTTAAACTTTGTGTTTCATGGTTTGAGTTAAAACGGACTGCCGCCTTCAACCATTCCTTGGCTATGTACCACGGTACGAGCACACATGATAAGTAAAGGAATAGAACTAAGCTAAGTTATGAATCCATATTTGATTCATAAGAGGCCATAATTGGTTCATGCATAATGATATGTGTTTTGCGTCGCGGATGTAACAGTTGTACTTGCTGAGCGAAAGCTCACGTCTTACGTCTATGCTGTAGGTAAGCAACCTGCCAGCAATCTCTGATGCAATACTGTGGAAGGCTGGTGCTGCGGACTGTGAAATGTGGGATGGACACTGCCACGGATTTTGAAAAAAAATATACTCTATAAAATATGTTGTAATGAAAAAGGGTTTTCATATTTTCATGATGTTTTAAGTATGAATGACAAAGTTTATGTATGTATGGCAAGCAAGTTGCCTCTTGTGGTACCAATCCACATTAAGTCGGGTTTGGTCTACAATTTGATTTCGATGGCCTTCAAGGAGGGTTTGAAAGTTCGGTACTCGAGTAAGTACCTATCAGTAAGTATGAGTTTGAGGATGAAGTTCAAGTTGAAAGTTTTAAAATAAAGTTTAAAAAGAAAAAAAAAATTTCCCCCAAAATTTTCCGCAAGTTTAAGTTTAGTATGTAAGTAAGGTGAAGACCCGGCGTGGGAAGTCGGGGCGTTACAAATAAATCCCGACGTGGATGAAGGAAATTTTGTAATTTATGGTGACGCCTCTAAAATTGGACTTGGGACTGTCCTGATGCAAAAAGGAAAGGTGGTTGCCTATGCCTCACGACAATTGAAGGATCTTGAAAGGAATTATCCAACGCATGATTTAGAGCTCGCAGCGGTAGTTTTCGCACTAAAGATCTGGAGACACTATTTGTCCGGGAATAGATGCGAAATCTGTACCGACTATCAAAGTCTCAAGTATATCTTTACTCAGAAAGAGCTAAACATGAGGCAGCGAAGATGGTTAGAACTCGTGAAGGACTACGATTGTGAGATCCTCTACCACCCTGGAAAGGCAAACAGGGTAGTAGATGCTTTAAGTAGAAAATCAGTCGGTATGTTGATGTCTATTGGGACGCTGCCCAAACCACTTCAAAGGAAAATTTCTGATTTCAACTTGGAGATGATAACTGGAAAGTTGTCTATTCTGACTCTCCAGTCTGATCTCCTAGAATCCATTAAGTTGCATCAAGGGAAGGATTCCTTTTTGCTAAAGGCGCAACTTTTTGATGGAAAGAATAAAGAATTCAAGACCTCTACGGATGGGGTAATTTATTTCAAGGAAAAGATTTACGTTCCTGACTTTGAATTTCTTAAGATACAGATTATGTCGGAAGTGCATATGACACCATACTCGGTACATCCCGGAGCTTCCAAGATATACAAGGATCTTAAAGTGAACTATTGGTGGCCAAATATGAAGAATAAGATCCCAGAATTCGTGTCAAAATGCCTAACTTGTCATAAAGTTAAGGCTGAACACCGTCAGCCAGGCGAAGATTTTCAAAAAAAATGAATTTCCTGAATGGAAATGGGAGCAAATTACGATGGATTTCGTAGTAGAATTACCCAGGACTGCAAGTGGGAATGATATGATTTGGGTTATTGTCGATAGATTAACCAAATCAGCCCACTTTATTGCCATCAAAGTCACTTTTTCGGTAGAAAGGCTTGCCGAAATTTATGTATCTCAGATTGTTAAGCTGCGTGGAGTGCCAAAATCGATCATTTCGGATCGTGATGGACGTGCCAAAATTTATGTATATCAGATTTTGGTTAAGAGTTCATAATGCAATGGGATCGAAATTAAAGTTCAGTACGGCTTTTCACCCCCAAACTGATGGCCAGTCAGAACGAACCATCCAAATATTAGAAGAGATGTTAAGATCATGTGTTTTGGATGTCAAAGGAAGCTGGGATCAGAAGCTACCTTTGATCGAATTTTCTTATAATAATAGTTATCATGCCTCAATTGATATGGCTCCATTTGAAGCATTGTATGGAAGGAAATGTCGATCTCCTATTCATTAGCAAGAATTTGGGCAGAAACAACTTCAAACCACGGATTTCATCAAGAAAACCTCTAAGGACATCAAATTGATCAAACAGAGACTCGACGTAGCTTTTAGTCGACAGAAAAGTTATGCCGACAAACGTCGAAGGCCCTTGGAGTTTCAAATTCAAGATTCGGTTTTCATTAAGATTGCTCCTATGAAGGGAATAATGAGGTTTGGTAAAAAGGGAAAGCTTAGCCCAAGATATATCGGACCATTTGAAATCCTTGAAAGGATTGGAAAAGTAGCCTATAAGCTTGCCTTGCCATCAGAATTGGCTTCTGTGCATGACATTTTTCACATGTCAATGCTAAAGAAATATGTACCCGACCCTTCCCATGTACTAAGTCAAGAACCCGTTGAGGTCCAAACTGACCTGACATATGAACAAAAGCCAGTCCAGATTCTAGACCGGGAAGAAAAAGTTTTAAGAAACAAAACCATTCCTATGGTTAAAGTGTTATGGCGAAATCATAAGGTTGAAGAAGCAACGTGGGAATTAGAAGAGGATATGAGAAAAAACTACCCCAACTTGTTTTAATTTTCGGGGACGAAAATTTTTAAGGGGGGTAGATTGTAATGACCAATGTTTTATGAAAATATGATTTCTTCTTTTTAAGGAATTTAAGTTGTACTATGTAAGTATTTATGAAATGCCTGATCTGATTTTATCAGATTTTGTGTGAGTCCTTATAGCTTTATAATACTCAATAATGGATTGCTTAGCCAAGCATAAGGCCTTTTGAGCAAAAAGATAGAATAAAAATTTATGATTTTATTTTGGTCAAAGTTTGACCAGAAAAGTCAAAGATATGAATATGACGGTACTGCAATATAGCAAGCAGTATAGGAATTATACTGCAAAAAACCGTCATCACAGATAAAATAGTAAGATTAAGGTTCAAGACCACTATAGAAAAATCAAGCACATTATTTAGAACAATAAGGGCTAAGTAGCTTAAAGTCATAAGAAAATTTTTTACGCAATTCAATAATACGGAGATGAATTCTGGACTGCAGTCCAGTATGACAATACTGTTATTAGTGAAAGCAGTATTTGTAATATCTGCATTAGTATGAAAATGGACTGCATTTAAGGAGGAAAGCCAAACAAGACCTAAATGGGAGGACACCTCATCCATTGGATAATTTCATGATTTATGGAGTTTTGGCAAATTAAGGAAAGAATTAGCTATTTGGCCTCTGAATAACCTCAATGGCCGGCCACCTTCTAGGGGTATGGAGTAAATATTTTGCTCTTAAGGACTAATATGCAATTTCAAGAATAAAAATAAATCCAAAAAGAAAATATTTTTCACCTGTAAATAGGTGAGAGGGGGGCTTTTTGGATCATTTTTATGTGAAATTACCCTAAAACTATGGCTCACTTTCACCTTACCCTCTCTATCCCCAAGAGAAGAGAAGAAGGAAAAAAAAAATAAAAAGAGAAAGAGATGAAGTGGTCGGATTTTTGAGGAATCAAAGCAAGAACAAAAGTTTGATTCAAGGCTTAGAACCAACCTCCAAACTTAGAGGTATCCTTCTAAAACCCTTAAGTTATCCAATTAAGTTTTGGTTCAAAATTTATATGTATTTCATATGGGTATGTAAGAGCATAAGCTCATTTTATTTTTTATGCAATAGCTTAAATTTGCTTGGATTTGTGCTTGATTAGGGTTAGTGGTTTTGATTTATGGCTTGATGCATATTTATGATTTTATGTGTTAGAATATATATGGCATATATGAATGCTTAATAGATGTTTGTAGTATGTCCCCACATACTCAAGAAGATATATGGTGTGATTGGTTATGTGAATGTTGATGTATGATGCAAGGAGGGTTAGAATTTAACCCTAAAACCCTAATTTGGTATTGAATACCATATGGGTTTGCATGAATGATTTTATGAATGGAAATGAATGTATGATAATGAAAACATTACATAACATGCTGCATGTTTGATGTAGACTCACGGTTTTAACCGTTTGAGGTAGTGTGTGCATAATTTTACGTAAGAAACAACTAATATAGAAACTGCCAGTCTCGGATCAAGACTGGGCAGTAATCTGGAAACCGGATTTTGAGACCTTTAGAGGCCGAATTTGAAGAAAGTTAAAACTGCAAAGTTGTAGAAAATATAAAATCCTAGGGGATAGCAGGGACAGTTTTTAAAAATAAGACTCCAATGGCCTCTGTTTTCACTAAAATCCGAACCTAATCATGCCCAGACCCTGTGCACGGCCAGGCAGGTTCAACAAGGAAAATGAAAAGGTTAGAGATAGAACTGGGTTTTAAGCAAAGAATGAAAGTTGTAGGATTTTTCAAGATCTAAAACTTTTGTGAAGAAAAGTTTTTAAATTTAAAACGGATTTTAGAATATAACTGGATTCTGGAAACTGTGTAGAAAATGGAAAATTCCTACACAAGAAATGGATTTTAGGATATAACTGGATTCTGGAAACTGTGCAGAAAATGGAAAATTCCTGCACAAGATTTTCAAAACAGTGCAGGAACAGGCAATTCCTACACATGTACTGATAATTGGTTTAATGGGATTTTTTTCAGTAAATTCCTCCAGACTTAGATAGTTTTATACAAACAGTTTATAAAATGGTTAATTAAACCAAGTCTAGTAAAGAAATAAATAAAATGGGCCAAGTCAAGTAATAGGGTAACCATAGATGGTCATCAGATTGGTTACTAATTTTTATTTGGGCCAAAGTTATTTTAAAATCTAGTAATAAAATGATAACCATTAGTAACCGGATAGGTTACCAAGTTATTAGGTTGGGCCTAAAGCCCATGGTTACTAATAGTAACCTAGTAGGATATGATTTTAAAAATTGGGTCTTAGTAACACAATAGGATTTTGATTCAATTACGACTTGGGTTTATACCTAAGGTTACTAATAGTAACCTAATAAGATAACAAATACAAATAGGGCCTTAAACCCAAAGTTCATTAATTAATCAAATAAGACATTGTTTGATTTAAATTGGGTCATGTGCCCTAGGATTACACTAAGTAACCCAATGAGTTATCGTGGTAGTGTGTGGGGGACATACAACTAAGATTACTAAGTAATGCTGGTTAAGGATAGCAGCTTTAAATGCAATAATTTATGGCAAGATAAGATGACCCTTATCTTACGTCCCTTTTGAAAACAGGGAAGTAACCTGTTGTTACAACCTGATTTGGAGCAACAAAACACAGGACGTAGCCTAACCAGTAAGTACAACTCCGTCTACAGCATATGCAAGTTGTTTTGTTACTTGCATTTATGTGATGCATATGATTTATGATTTATTATGTGACATCATGAAGCATGTTCACTAATTCTTTTGGTAAGACTAAAACCAAGTTCAAGTATGAAATGGTTTCTTAAATATGTTTTAAGACAAGCAAAAGTCTTAAGGATTTAAAGTAAGTTTTCAAATATGTTTGGCGAGCAAGTTGCCTTGTGTCGTACCGACCCACTCTTAGATCGGGTTTGGTCCATGGTTTGAGTTGGATTGGACTGGCCGCCCCAACCACTCCGTGGCTGCGTGCCACGATATGTACACTTATATGAAGTAAGGAGCCCAAATATATGCTAACATAAGAAAGCATAATGAAGCATAATTGGCTCATGCATTGCTTTATTAAGTTTTGTTTTGTGGGTTTACAGTTGTACTTGCTGAGCGAAAGCTCACGACTTACGTCTATACTGTAGGTAAGCAACCTATCGACAATCCTTGATCCAAGACGGTGGGGCTTACTACGGCAAGATGTGAAACTTGGGATGAAGACCGCTACGCGTTTTATTTTAAGTTATTTGTATATCTTATGCTATAAGTTTGATACTTAAGTACTTCATTAAGAATATGTACATTTGTAATTATGTAAGTATGTGATAAGTTAAAGTTCCTATTGAAAAAAAAAAAATATTCCGTATATCCGCTAAGTTAAATAAGATAAGAAATTATGTATGATATGTACGGTAACGGCCTACGTAAGACGGGTCATTACATTAATTACCCAAAATGGCGCCAATCCTAGTCAAGAAGCAAGCTTTGTTTCTTCCATCAATTATGATCAATTGGTGTAAGAGCCATAAGAGATTATACAATACCATGCAATGACACAACCATGCCTATCCATCTTGACCAAAAGCTTAGACAACCATTAAGTTAATTAAGGAGGATTAAATGTGTGGAAAAGATTAAGCCAAGGGTGAACAACATTAGTCAAGTTAATCATTGGTCTTTAGCGTGGGTCTATAAATAGGCCACATTCACCCTTCATTTTAACCCTTTGGTCATTTACCACAAGAGAGAAATTCTTCTCTAACTGTCTCTAGCTTTCCGCACTTTCCCTCCCATTTTCTCACTAGCCAAACGCCACCCTAGCACTCCAAAAACTCAAAATTCCTCCAAACTCTCTTCACAAAAGTTTTCCTTCACGGTGTCCTAAACCTTGTTCGAGAAGAGAAACGAGCTCAGAGGTAATAATTTCTCCACTTGTCTTTATGTTTCATTTCCTTAGAAATTTCATTTTTCCTTAGGTTTCATACTAAGAAAAAGTTGTCTTTTTGTTGTCTAGTTCTCGAAGCTTTTTTAGAATCTCGTTGGAGACAGCATGAGGTATAATCTCTAGAGCCTATTTTGCTACGGTTGTGAGAATCTTTTAGTGTGACTTTTCATGTTGGTGATTCTACAATAGTAGTATATCTCTATGTTTTTTGTTATGGATATGGTATGTTATGCTTAGCAATGTTTTGTATTTGTTGAGTACAAAAAGTTTTGATAACGGACTAAAAACAACGACTTTAGATCATGACTAAGTTCGTTACAAAGTTTGTACCCATTAAGAGAAATTTTAAGAAAAGCATGTTGGAACATGGATTATGGTGTTTAAAAATGTTGTGAGTTTTCACAAACAAGAAATTATATTCTCTAAGTAAAGATTTTGACGTTTCAAGTAAAAAACGATCAAAACCAATATTTAATGGTGACTTTCGGATTTTTGAGAACACAGAGCCCTTAATGACAAAATCGGACATCATCATTCACATAAAGATAACGTAAAAACGAACAATTCTCATGAAGAAGATTTTGTCAAAATCCTCACAGTTTAAAAGATATGATTTTTCAAAGTAGAATTTTGAAAAAGGGAAAACAGGGGAAAACTGGACAATTTTCCAGCCCTGCATTGGGGCTAGAGCGCCAGGGCCAGCCGGCTTGGCAGGCCGCGGCGCTGTAAAGGCAGATTACCAGCACTGTAGCGCAGGTGAGGCTCGACTACAACCGAGCTAAAAAAAAAAAAGGAGATTTTTAAAAGATAGTTTTGATATTTGAAAATGTATGTCATTTTTCAAAAGAAAGATACATTTTAGAAAAATATGGATTTTAAACTATAGTATCAATGTTAAGTATATATATTGAACAAGCAGAACCGGAGGATTTCAGTAATTTCAATGTTTCGCAGCACATGTTCGACGGACATGTTGGAGAGAGAAAAATAATAGAGAATGAATATGACAAGCTTAGATGTGTCCTACACATGCATGTGCCGGATTTTTTATTTTTTATTTTTTTCGGAAAAATTTTGAAAAGTACCTCTGTATTTAGGCAAAATAACACTTTTGCCAATATTAATACACACAATATTTATTATATCCCCTGAAGGAAAAAAATTGGGAGCATTTTTTAAATGATTTTGTTTTATTTTAAGATAGACATTAGACTATTTTGAATATTGTTTGATAATTTTTTTAGATTTAAATATAAAAATTTTTCCTCGTATTATAAGTTTACTTTCCGAATTTCAAAACGTAACATCTATTTTCTCTGATCTTTGTTTAAAAATTTAGTCTTATTATTTTGATGAATATAAATATAACCTCTATATTCTAATGGACACTTTTAGTTTTTTTATTAAAATTATAAGTAATGTGAGAAATTAAAAAATTAAAAAATATAAAAAGTAAAACTCGTACAGGAGGACTTTCAATGTTAATGGAGCATATATCGGAGGGAACATATATTACATTTTGAAAGTCTGAAGGGGGAGGTAAAGTTTTACAAGGCTTATAATTTAGGGGGAATTTTATAATTAATTTTCTTGTCATGTGAATGTCACATGAGTTTTTTTCCATTACAAAAAAAAAAAAAAAAAAAAAAAAAAAAAGCCTAATGATAGTGAACAAAATAGTCACGATTTCAAAGTTCGGGGGAAACAAATGTTACGTTTTGAAATTCGGGGGTAAAGTGTCACAAGGGGTATAATTAAGGGGAAATTTGTGTAATTAATTCTATTTTCTAATTGTGTTTGTTTGTGCATTTAGAGAGATTTTTTCTTTTTTTAACTTGAGGTGTGGGAATTCGAACTTTGCATATTTTATGGAATCAAGTGTGTAACTATTACTAGGTTATACCTGCAACCATTAGAGAGATTTATTTCAGTCTAAGAAGAAGTGAGATTCTGTTTGGGTTCAGTTTTGAAAATATTTATTGGATGTATAAGTCCTAAATAGTGATTGAGAACTGTGAAGTTTCTTTTTGAATCATTTTTAGAATAAAACCAAACACAACCTCGTAATGGTTTGAATGTGATTCTATTTATGTTGTAGACTTTCTTTGTACCAGAAGAATATGCATTCCTTGGAAATTTCTTGCAAGGTGGGATAGTGCTATTAATTTCCTTAATAAGTTCAATTATTGAGCTTCATGCGTTTATAATGAAGGGAACCATGTCCATATTGATGAAGATGCTTGGTGGTTAAAGATCCGGATATTTCTCTTCATTAGCTCATAGAGATTTGGCGGGTATGCCTAACTACAGATTCTACTTAACTGACTTTGGTATTAAATATTTTCTCTTTTTTCCTTCTAGTATTTTTCTCTCAAGGTTTTGGTCAGAGAGATTTAATGAGACATAATGGTAGGCTACTTTCAAGAAAAATGTTTTGGGATCAGCCCTATGAAACTGCTTGCCGAATAAATCTTATTTATTTTATTTTATTTTCTATTAAGATAATTTAGTGAATTACTGGAATATTGATGAGGTTATTACCAACCTAATTGATATATTTTAGTGCGCATACTTATTTCTATTACCACCGTATACTTCAAAAAGTATTTATCTGTAAGACATATAAACAAAAAATGTTAACGTTTACAACGAAAAAAAAAATGACCTTCTATTCGAAACTCTTTAGAATCCAAAAAAAAGAAAAAAAAGAAAAAAAAAATTTAAAATATTTCCATGTAACTAATTAATAATACTTATTTTCACAAATATGTGTAACATGTATAATTTATTAAAAAGACATAGAAATATAAATTTGTTTCTCTCTAGATAAGAGAACAAAAAATGTTTTCTCCTGTGTTTTTACAAAAATTAAAAATAAAACATGTTTGGTAACTTTTTTTTTTTATTTAAATAAACTGTTTCTCATCTTCTCCCACCTTATTATTATTATTAGTTATTTTGACAATTATGCCACAGCACACATATACAAATGAATCTATGTAAGTAAAATATTTACCAGTTTTTATTTTTTTACTTTTTTTCGTTTTGGAGTTTTAATAATAATGGTTGGACTGATTTTTTCCATCAAATAAAATCTAGGGTTAATTTCATTAATAGCACTTGTGGGAAAAAGAATATTAAAAACAGCACCATTTTTTTTCCCATTCATTTCTAGCACTGTCATGTCATTATTCACTCTGATATGTGGGGCCCAGTAGCATTAAATGTATGTCAAATTCCAGGTTTACCCTCATCTCCCACCCACCCTAATATCCCTCTCCCTCGCATGCCTTAAAAATAAAAATTTTAAACCAGCATCTACAGTGTTTTAGAACGAGAAACTAAAATCTAGAGAGAGAAAGAGTTGCAACCGGTCGGAACCGCTCGGAAACCATCCAAAACCACGACGAAAGCCCTCTATAAACTGCTTGGAAGTCTGTGAATATTGAAAAATCTTCAAAAACTACCCATGTCGAAACCCACGAAATTGACTGAGAAAAACATTACTCCCGAAAAGATGTCTCTCAGAGTAATGGCTTCGGCATATAAAAGGTCACATACCAAGAAAAGTTCTAAAAAACCGACACCAGAGAGCGAGAGAATGGTGGCCAAGGAAAGGTTGAAGAGAAAGCAGGGAGAAATCGAAGTTAAGGAATCAAAGAAACCGAAAAGAGTGCTGTAGAATAGAAGATATCGACAGCTGAAGATGTAAAAATATTGCTTTTTCATTTTTATGTTTAAAAAGTTTGCATTTTTAATATTATTCAGTAAAAGTGCAGTTTTTATTGATTCGTTTGAAAAAAATTTGCTTGAAATACATAAAGTTAGTATTTTTATCTAATTTTGTAACATAAACCATCCGTTTAAAATTTGGTTTATATAAATATTTGAATTTTAGTTGATGTTTGTTTAATTGTAGGTGATATCGGTGGCTGGTTATTTATGTTGTGATCATCCTGTAATTTTTGTAATGGTCATTTTTGTAATGACTCTCTAGTCATAATAATAATTACTCAGTTTTAAGTTATTTCGGAATGGTAATTTTTGTGATGAATTGTTGGTCAGAATAATACTTACTCAGTTTTCTATTATTTCTGGATGGTCATTTTCATTATGACTTGTTGGTCATAATAATATTTACTAAGTTTTAAGTTATTTTCGGATGGTCATTTTCATTATGACTTGTTAGTCATACTAATAATTACTCAATTTTAATATTTCCAGATGGTCAATTTTATTATGAGTTGTTGGTCATAATAATAGTTACTCAGTTTTAAGTTGTGGACTTTGGTTATTTTCATTATGACTTATTGATCACAATAATAATTACTCAGTTTTATGTTATTTATGGACGGTCATTTTCATAATGACCACCTGGCCAATTTCGTTGTGACCTCTGTGCCTAAGGTTTGACCAGTACAAAACTGTATTGACCATTTACAGAGGTCACAACGAAATTGACCATGTGGTCATTATGAAAATGACCGTCTTGTAAAATTACCAAAAGTCATTTATATGCCAAATTATGGATGGTCATTTTCATAATGACCAGATGGTCAATTTCGTTGTGACATTTGTGCCTATGGTTTGACCAATACAAAATTGTATTGATCATTTACAGAGGTCACAACGAAATTGACCATATGATCATTATGAAAATGACCATCCTGTAAAAATACCAAAAGTCATTTACATACCAAATTACGAACGGTCGTTTTCATAATGACCACTTGGTCAATTTCGTTGTGACCTCTGTGCCTATGGTTTGACCAATATAAAATTGTATTGACCATTTACAGAGGTTACAACGAAATTGACAATATGGTCATTATGAAAATGACCATCCTTAAAAATATCAAAAGTCATTTATATGCCAAATTACGGACGGTCATTTTTATAATGACCAAATTGTCAATTTCGTTGTGACCTCTGTACCTACGGTTTGACCAATACAAAATTATATTGACCATTTACAGAGGTCATAACAAAATTGACCATGTGGTCATTATGAAAATGACCGTCCTGTAAAAATACCAAAAGTCATTTATATGCCATATTACAGATTTACCCTCATCTCCCACCTGCCTAAAAGTTACTCTCCCTTGAATACTCTAACAAAAAATTTCAAACCAGCGTCTACAGTGTTTTAGAGAGAGAAACTCCGATTCTTGAGAGAGAAACCATTGCAACTGTAAGCTACCTCTCCATAACAGCTCGGAAACCATCCTAAACTACCATGAAAGCCTTTTATAAACTGCTTGGACATCAGTTAACGTCGAAGAATCTTAAAAAACAACCCATGTCGACACCCACGAAAATGTTTGCAAAAAACACTACTACTGAAAGGAGGTCGAAGAGAAAGCAGGGAGAAATCGAAGTAATGAAATTAAAGAAGTTGATAAGTGCCATAGAAGAGAAGATATCGGAAGCTGGAGAGGTAAAAAATTAGATTTTTGTTCTTATGTTGAAAAAGTTTACATTTTTAAATATAAGTACCGTAGAAGAGAAGATATCGGAAGCTGGAGAGGTAAAAAAGTTGTTTTTGTTTTTATGTTTAAAAAGTTTACATTTTTAATATTTTTCAGTAAGAATGTGTAGCTTTTTTTTATTATGAAAAATAAAGTTTCCATTTTTATATGTGTTTTTGATGAGATTCCACCTTTCTAATTGATTTGTTGAAAAATTTTTGCTTAAAATACATAAAGTTAGTATTTTTATTTGCTTTTGTACCATAACCCTATAATATTTGGGTTTTCATCGATGTTTCTGTTTCATTAGTAGATGATATTGACTCTTCTCATTTTTTTAATGGTCATTTTTGTGATGACTCTCTGGTCATAATAATAATTACTCAGTTTTATATTATTTCCGAATGGTCATTTTCATTATGACTTGTTGGTCATAATAATATTTACTAAGTTTTAAGATGGTCATTTTCATTATGACTTGTTGGTCACAATAATAATTACTCAGTTTTATAATATTTCCGGATGGTCATTTTCATGATGACTCTGTCATTTTTATGTTGACTTGATGACTTTATGTTAGGTAATTTGTATGATTACTTCACGGTCATAAGTTAATTACTCTTTTATGTTACCATTAACAGCAGGTTCAATATATTCGACGCGTGCCGGATACTAAAATTACACAGGCGAAAATAAATACCTTTATTAACATTCCAGAGACATGTACTAAATTGAGACAATGGTTGTCTCTCCGATAATACGAGGCCGTCATCCATCAGCTATGCATTCAATACTTTCTGAGTTTAAATACTCTTGGTTGGGCTGGGCAGGTCTTCCACAACATTGTTATGCGATTGACGGATCACTCAGGAATGGGTGATGCTCTATGGTTTGAGGTTGGTGAAGACCTGGGCAGATTTTCCATCAACAAGTTCTGCCTCATAACCGAAATGAAATGTGTAGGGTCTACTCATCTCCCCGTGGTCGAAAGCCGATTAATAACAAAATATTTTTCGATGTTGAGAGGTGTGTCGAGAGAAAATTTGGAGTTACAACTGTCAATTGCAAACTTTGACAACGACGACAACGCTGTCAAGCTTAGCCTACTATACATGATATTTTGCATTCCCTTATCAAATGCAAACTCCGTTAAGATAGACCCAAAGTTTTTTGCCCTGGCCGATAACTTGGTGCTTTTAATGATTTTCCTTGGGGCGTGCTCTCCTGGGAGGCAACCCGAGCTGCAATCTGTAATACAGTTGAAAACAGGACGTCTTCGAAGAGAAGACCGTTAAAAAGGACTGATAAAGTGCATCACAGTATTGCGGGCTTTCCGCAAGCCTTACTCGTTTGGACATATGAGACCCTCCCATCGATAGTATCCAAATTCACCACCAAGTACGAGCAGGCCATTCCGCGTATGCTGTCATGGACCACCGTGGACAATGTCAAGTTCGATGATGTTATGTATGCTTTTACCGCGGTTGGCGAAAGTCAGGTATAAAAATTATGTTATGTCTGCTTTTAACTTACCCTATTAACCATACCTTTCTTTATGTAAAATGCCAGTGTCGGTCAATTACATAATGATCGGGTGATCATAACAATAATGACCATTCCTTTTGTATTACTAATACGAGGCTTGGTCATCTGTGCAATGACCGGGTGGTCATTCCTATTATGACCATACATATACTACAGTTACTACGGGTGTTGGTCATATACATAATGATCGGGTGGTCATTCCTGTAATGACCATACCCCTTCTACAGTGACTATGGTCGTTGGTCATATTCATAATTACTGGATAGTGATTCCTGTATTTACCGTTCATTTGCATTTCTGAATACCATTGTTTGTCATCATAATAGTACGCGGGTGGTAATTTTATTAATTTACTATAACTTATTAATATTCATATATGTCGATCATTAACACATTTGTTATTAATATCAAATGTGTACAACCTAATTGTTTTGTGATCATGCCAACCGAAGTAAAGTTAAAGGACCCATGGGTTGCGCAGCTCTGTTTGAAGAACCCAAATGTTATGCCTCAATTACCTCCCAAGACTTCTATCCCCCGACTGAGCTCCGATACAAACTCCGAGTGGTGGGAGTTTCAAAAAGAGATCCGAGGACAGGTGGCCTCAATGAACAAAAAGTTAGAGGCTCTTAAAAAGGGGACAGAAAAAGTCCAACAAACTCTTGCGAAGGGTTATCAAAATGTTGTCTGCCAACATTATTGAGAAGGGACAAGGAAAGGCACACACGACATTCCATGTCAGCAGTAGCCAGAAGACTAATGTTCACATGGCTGAGTTGGATGCCTTGAAGACTATCTCTACTGACATCGGCACCGGCTCATAAGATGATGTGTTCATCGACTCTGACATCAGTGTCGTTGTAGATATGGGTATGCAGGCAGCTATAGAGTTCCTTACTGTCGATAAAGTGATTGTTTTTCATGAAGATGTCGAGGAGGAGAAGAATAAGGTAATCATATATTTCGAAATTGAGTCTACTATATATGTAGATGATCATTTTTGTCTTCCATATATACAAAGTTGTATTTATTATGACATGTTGTGAAACCACATAGGAAAATATTAGTGAACATTTAGAGGGAATTGAGGGAGAAGCGGAGGTAAAATCTGATCCATTTGTTGGATCAAAGGAGGAGAGCATGCCTGACCCGGAGAAGGAAAAGAAGAGGAGAAAGATGATAAAGAAATCATCAGAGAATAGGATGTTATAAAGCTTGAAGAGCCAGCCAACGAGGAGAGCATCGGTGACGTGGTTGTTACGAATATCATGTAACTGACAAACATATTCATAGGTGTCATCCTTAATTCTAACTCGTTTCACATATGTCATTTATAGATCCCTAAGAAGAAGAGGGCCAGACTATCAAGGCTTGGCCAACGGCCGTCCGGATGTATTACTGATGTTGGCTCCCCGTCGACGGCTCCGAGTAAGCTTATTTATGCCCTCCCACCGGGTCTGGCAGATGAACCTCCACAAGAGATGCTAGAGGAGTTCAGGGAGTGGATGAAGAAAGGATTATTGAAGAGGACTCTTCCAGGGTAATTTGTTTATAACGAATAATTGTCCATTCGATTTGAAAATTATAATATATTAATAATGTTATTACCATTTAAAATTTTTTTATGTTTAGTGCACGGCCTCCCTAATACAATGCCAAGAATGAAACCTTGGACAAACCCCATGACCTCGGATTCATGACGGTGGAAAAAACAAGTTGGTAGCTACCTCCCCTGTTTAGCTATGGGATGATGTAAGTACCGTTCTTGAATTTTTTATGATCCATGTTCTATAATTTTTGTAAATCCTAACGTCAAGAAGGTACATTGTTTGATGAACTGTCATTTTTTTACACTACATTTGATATCCTTTTGTTTATGCAGCACATTGACGTCGCTTTTTACTACTTGAGGAAGAAAATCAGGCAGTTCCCCGAATTGAAACAACGGAAGGTGTCAACGGTAGACACGTTTTTTAGTGCAAAGGTTGGTGCATTGTGGGGTATCTACCAGAAAGCATCAGAAAAGTTCAATTGGGGTTCCTGTGACTCTATACTCAGGATCATGCTTGGCGTGCGTGTCCAGAGTGGGTTGTCATGGTTTGACATGAACACTTTGCTAATACCCATACACTTAGCTGATCTTAAACATTGGGCATTAGTAAAGCTGGATCTCACAAACTGGACCATTGAGGTGTACGACTCTATTCAGCATGAAGGCCCTCACAATTTTAAGGCCCGAGAAGGAGTGGAATGTATGTCAAAGTTCATTCCAGTGCTGGCTGATAGACTCAGTTTGTTCGAGTTCAAACCAAGAGAGCCTCCGGGAATTTACCCAATACCGGTCACCATAATGAAAGATATCCCTCAACAAGCTAATGGGTTAGTACAAGTATTGAAACATTTTTCATATGACAATATTGACTGTGATGCTTAGGTGTTTTATTTTTTCTTTCTCATTCTGCAACAGTGACTGTGGAATGTTTACAATCAAATATGTTGAATGCTTGATAAAAGGGAGGAATGTCCGTTATTGGGTAATTTATGGACGTATGCAACTCTTTAGGGAGTGGCTAACATATTACTTCTTGTACCATGCCAAGCGAAAGATTGAACAAAATTATAAAAGCGATGATGATGTGGATCTAGACTTTTAACATTTTGACTAACCAAAATTTTATTTTTTTTAACTTTACCAGAATGTAAATAGGCCCATTTTTTTATTCATTTTATACCATATTTTTTTTTATGTATATGGTATATTGTTGTAAACTGTAAAAGTTAACATGATTAACCGTATTGGCAGAGGTCATATTTGTTATGACCAAATGGTAATAGCAGGAATTACCTTTAAACTAAGAAATGCCCAAAAATATTAGTTTATATATATATATATATATTTGTATTAACTCCAATTATTAACTGCGTGTTAGATCATTCATGTGCAATATAAAATATACACTATGATCCAAAAAAAGGAATCATAAATCACTATAGACATGGAGGTCATAACATTTATGACCACTTGGTCATAACAGTTATGACCGTTACTCTCTAGGCACAGAGGTCATAACAGTTATGGCCGTTACTCTAAAATGCCCAAAAATGTTGGTTTTCATATTTTTTTTTTGTTAACCCCAATTATTAACTGCGTGTTATATCATTCGTGTGAACTTTTATAAAATACACTATAAACCAAAAAAAGGATTCATAAATCACTATAAGCACATAGGTCATAACAGTTATGACCATAGTTACTCTAAAATGCCATCTAGGTACAAATGTCATAACAGTTATGACCATATAGTCATAACAGTTATGACTGTTACTCTTTAGGCACAAAGGTCATAACAGTTATGACCACCTGATCATAATAGTTATGACCGTTACTCTAAAATGTCCAAAAATGTTGGTTTTTAGATTTTTTTTTTATTTTTGTTAACTCCAATTATTAACTGCGTGTTATATCACTCATGTGAAATATAAAATACACTATGAACTATAAAATTTTATCTTTTACTCTCTAGGCACAGAGGTCATAATTGTTATAACCACATAGTCATAACAGTTATGACCGAAAAATCTAAAATGCCAAAAAATATTGGTTTTCATGCTTTTGGAGCATTAACTCTATGGCTGACACCTAATTCTATAAAAGCACATTACACGTACGTAGAATAAAGAACATAAATGTTTAATGTCAATTGTACTAAAATTATTATACAACATAAAAGTAAAAGTAAAATGACTGATAAAATCATCACATTTACGAACTGAAAGTTGTGAACGATGTCTGGGACCTTGTTGTTGGACGTATTCGTAAGGGTACTGAGTTAGTACAGGTTTGTCAGTTGTGTCCATAACCATTACATCTACCACACTGAATAGCCTTATGTTCTTCACCTTGTGACATTGTATTGGGAGGATTCACAATTTGCGATCTGACTTCTTCAGAAATATCCCAGCTCTCTACGCTGCCAATCGGATGGACTACATATGCATAGCATGCATAGAGATAATCTTTCGTGTAGTAATTAGAGCAATAATTGTATGGATCAATTCGTCATTGGTTACAGACGGCCATTGTATGAGGGCAAGGAATTTGATCGACCTGAAATCGTCTGCAAGTACAGGTCCTTTTGCTTATATCGACAATCCATATTTGTGCAGCATTGTTGGTGACGGCGTACTCAAATTGATCAGCTGGCCGCGGCTGTAACAAAGGGAATTTTAAGACATTAGTTTATTCGATCTCATTTAGTTTAAGACAAAAATTTACATATACCGTATGGCATGATGTGGTCGTTATCACATACCATAACTGTTAGTCCTAGTGAGAAGTTTGTGCGAATCAATTTCTCTGCCTTTGGGGCCAGTTTCGATGTTATTTTAAGGGCCTCTTCACGTCTCTCGACAAACCATATTTGTAGTAGTTCCCTCAACCATTTCACCAAGAATCCAACTAGCATTAACCTGGCTTTCCGATCCACACTATTCAATGACTCTGCAATGTTGGTTGTCATGATTGCATACCTCCGTTCGTTGAAGTATACTTGCAACCACTTTGTAGGATCGGCCTGCATAAGGTATCGATGCATGTTGGGGTTACGACCACGGATGGATTCCATATGGTGATGGTGCTCACTTAAAAGATACGACCTCGATGCACCGTCAAAGTAGGTTTTCAAAGGGCCTTTGAAATCTTTGTACCTAGTCTTCAAGTTTGTAGCCAAGTGTTTGACGCATATCCCGAAGGCAGCATCTGGAAACACGAGATTGGCTGCAAATTTGATACACTTATGCCTATCAGCCACAATAGCAAGAGACTCTCGCGTGCCGATTGAATCCCTTAGCTTCTCGAAGAACCATTTCCATGATTCATTGCTTTCCGACGAAACGATACCAAATGCAAGTAGAAATATGGAGCCATTTGCATCATGACCGCATGCTGCAAGCAGCATTCCTCCAAACCTGGCTTTTAGTGCTGATCTATCAACCATAATTACTGGACGACAATAAGGCCAACCATGCTTCGAAGCAGCTAAGCACATGTAGAAGTATTTTAAATAATTTTCTGAGTTTATCTCAATGTGAATGTCGGATGCAGGATTTTTCCTCTTCATCATTTCAGCCCAAGCGGATAGAACTGTAATTATTAAATAATCAGTACCATGTCGTAAATATATATGTTATAATGCCAGTCATGAACATATAACCAGATAAGGGAAATTACCTTTGTATGACTCTACATCATCGCCCCTCAGGCTGGTTAGTGCAGCTTCCTTCCCTCGCCATGCTCTAAGATAATTGAAAGACACTCCAAATTCGGCCTACATGTCTCGCATTATTTCTCGAGGTCTATATGAGGTATTAGTCGGTGTAACGACCCGCCTAGCACAGGCCGTTACCATACATACATACATACATACATATCTTACATAATTACTTAGCGGAAACAACGGAATTTTTTTTGAGCGTATGTGCGTATAATTGATAATTAAATAACATCGGCCGAATACCAAATAAAATAATTCATAAAGGACAAAACGCGTAGCGGCTATATATCCCACATTTCACAGCTCGCCCTGCCATGCTCGCCATCTTATATCAACAAGTACCAGTAGGTTGCTTACTTAGAGCATAGACGTAAGACGTGAGGTTTCGCTCAGCAAGTACAACATTAATATCCGCAACACAAAAAATACAAACCATACAATTATAACTTACTTCTACATGTCATATCTTATCTTATCATAATCATGCAAGAGCCATTTATGCTTCATTATGCTTGCTTATTCTTTCATAACATACTTTCTTACTTATCTTAACTTGACTTATCTTGTGGGCTCCTTACATACGTGTTCGTACCGGGCGCGCAACTATGGAGTGGTTGGGGCGGCCAGCCCAATCCAACTCAAACCATAGTCCAACCCGACCTTGGATGGGTCGGTACGACACAGGCAAGCTTGCTTGCCATCATTCTTATCTTTTCTTCCTTCCTACTTTGATCCTTATTCTTATTTGTGGACATGCATCATGATGTCACACATGCATAATTCATAATCATATCTTAACATAACATACCTCATAACATAGCCATGTGCTTAGTTTATCATACATCATGACATACCCTTATCATACCCTATATCGTATCCTAACATTATACAATTTTAAAATACATCACAACATATATCACAGCATCAACCATACTTGGGTAAGTATCAACAAAAGCCTATGCTGTAGGCGGAGTTGTACTTACCTTACTCACTATGTCCAGTATTGTACTGATTCAGTCGGATACCACAGTACTCAATCTTCTGTTAAAGGACATAGATAAAGATTAGAAATGTTGGTGATGTAACCAACATTTTTACAAAATCTGAGTTATATATCCCCTGTTAAAAAAAATCATCTACTAACCTATTTGGTTACATCGAGTAACCCTAGGGTTTAAAACTTACCCTACTTGGGTTAAATTTGGCTTTTGATTAAAAACCCATTTTTGTGTTCTTTTGGAAAAACTCAATACTTACTATAAAAATTTCTTTGTTTATGATATGAAAAATTATAATTCTTGAGTAAAATTGTTAAGTATTGGAAACTGCCTTCGGAACAGTCTTTCCATAATTAGTTTATCAGTGTTAGTGCAAGGTTATCCTTTTTCTACACTGTTTTAGAAAATTCTGTACAGGAATTTCCTGTTTCCTGTACAGTTTTTGAAATCTAATTTTTATTTTAAAATATAGGTCGAATCTAGAAAATTTGTCTTCACAAAAGTTTTAGATCTCGGAAAACCATACAACTTTCATGTTTTACTCAAAATCTGGTTCGGGCTTTAACCCGTCCATTTCCCCTGTTGAACTCACCTCGCCATGCATGAAATCTGGGCACGGTCAGCCTCGGATATTTGTTAAAACCGAGGCCGTTGGAGCCTTATTTAGGAAATCTGTCCACGTTTCCCCCTAGGAAAAACCCTTCTCTACAACTTTCATGTTTTGAGTTTTTCCAAATTCGGCCTCCAAGATCCTCAAAAACTGATTTTTCAGAAACTGGGCAGTTTTCATCCGAAAATGACAGTTTTGGTTTAAAATTCATTTTACGTTCTATTTCGCATAATCTAACTCAACCGAACATGCGGGAGCCTACAAAACAGACATGCAGCATTTTCTAACTTAAGATTTTCCTTAAACACATTTTACATCAACTCCATGCAAACCCTAATTGACTTTGGATCAACCAAAGTTTGCATGGTTCTAGGTTGCACAATTCCACATCAAACATTCTAGTTTCATTCTAGCAACCTAATATACCATATTCATCATCATGCTTGAACATACTTGGGGACATACAACATATCAAAAATTTAGCATGTAAATCACAAAAATTAAAGCAAGCATTGCAATTCATAAATCAAACCACCCTTATCCTAACTCAAGCACATAACCTAATTCCTAATCTTGGCACAAAAATTAAATTGAGCTTATGCTCTTACAATTTCAACTTGACATACAAATAAATTTCAAATTGAATGCTCAATTTAAAGAGTTTGAGGCCTAGGGAAAAATTACCTTGATTAACTCAAGATTTTGGGCTAGGGTTTTGGCTTTCAATTTCTCTCCCTCCTAAACCGGTTTCACCCACCAAATTGCACCAAAATTGGTGTTGATCTCTTGGTTTTTGCTTGAACCAAAACCAGCCACAAACCACTCTAAATTTTCCTCACTTTCTCTCCCTATCACAACCGGCCACTAGGCCTAGAAAAGGTACCAATTTTTTTTCCAAAACTCTTGCTTCTAGTAGAGAAAAACCGAGCACCCCTTGAACTAGTTTCCCTTGGGTTTTCAAATTTTTTTCTTTGTTCTTGCTCACACTAGGATATCCGGATTTTTGAGAAGAAAAATGGGCAGAGTTTGGCTGTTTTTTTTCTGATTTTTGAAGCCAAAACCACCCCCCCCCCCCCCGCCCCCCCATGGGCTATTTATAGGTGAAAAAAAATTTGTTTTTGGATTTATTTTTAATTCAAACTTTGCTTGAAAACCCTTAAAACAAAAATATTTGTCAATTTACCCCCCTAAATGGCCGGCCACCTCACCACCTAGAACAATCCATGATTTCTTTCTAAACTTGCTTAATACCATTTATGATGTCATAAATATAAAGGTTGATGAGGTAAGCCTAATTAAGGCTTGCTTGGCTATTCCTCTTAATATACAGTCCATTTTTATGTTTACACAGATATTTTCAATACTGTTATCTACTAAATACAGTATTTTTACACTATACTGCAGTCCAAAATTTATCTGTGTAAAAATAGACTGTATAAAAATTTTCTTGTAATTCAAAGCCAGTTGGCCCTTAATACCCTAATTTATGTGCTTGATTTTTCTATGGTGGTTTTAACTCTAATTCATATTATCTTGTCTGTAAAGACGGTTTTCGCAGTATATATCTCATACTGCTTGTCATCTCACAGCATTATCATATTTTGACCTTTTTGGTCAACCTTTGACTTTTTGGTCAACTTTGACCTTTTTTTTTTTTTTTGAGTCTTATAAAATCTTAAGAACTCACAAAATTAACAAAAACCCTATTCGGCTTTCTCATGCATACCTTCATGGTACAACTTGAAATTTTGTACAAGAAATCGTAATGCAAAAAAAAATTCAGTTATTACAATCTACCCCCCTGAAAAATTTTCGTCCCCGAAAATTAAAATAAACTGGGGTAGTTCTTCCTCATGTCGTCTTCCAACTCCCAGGTTGCTTCTTCAACTTTGTGGTTTCGCCATAATACTTTAACCATGGGAATGGTTTTGTTCCTTAGTACCTTTTCTTCCCGATCCAGAATTCGGACTGGCTTTTCTTCTTAAGTCAGGTCTGTCTGAACCTCCACTGGTTCTTGGCTAAGCACATGGGAAGGATCTGGTACATACTTTTTCAGCATCGACACATGAAAAACGTTGTGCATTGAGGCTAATTCTGGTGGTAGGGCAAGCTTATAGGTTACTTTCCCAATCCTCTCAAGGATTTCAAAGGGTCCCGTATACCTTGGACTAAGCTTTCCCTTCTTACCGAATCGCATTACCCCTTTCATAGGAGCAATCTTGATGAACACAGCATCACCAACTTGGAACTCTAAGGACCTTCTGCGTCTATCGGCATAGCTTTTCTGTCTGCTAAAAGCTATGTCGAGCCTCTGCTTGATCTTCTTGATATCCTCAGAGGTCTTCTTGATGAAATCTGTCGTCTGAAGCTGCTTCTGTCCCACTTCCTGCCAGTGGATAGGAGATCGACATTTTCTTCCATATAATGCTTCAAATGGAACCATACCAATCGAAGCATGATAGCTGTTGTTATACGAAAATTCAATCAACGGCAACTTCTGATCCCAGTTTCCTTTGAAATCCAGAACACACGATCTCAGCATATCTTCCAGTGTCTGGATGGTTCATTCCGATTGACCATCAATTTGGGGGTGGAAAGCCGTACTGAACTTTAATTTCGACCCCATAGCACTGTGAACACTGGTCCAAAATCGAGAAGTGAAACGCCCATCACGATCCGAGATGATCGATTTTGGAACTCCATGTAGCCTGACGATCTGGGATACGTAGATTTCGGCCAATTTTTCTACTGAAAAGGTGGTTTTGATCGCAATGAAGTGGGTTGATTTGGTTAGTCTGTCCACAATCACCCAAATCGTGTCATTCCCGCTTGTAGTCCTGGGTAGTCCTACTACAAAATCCATAGTAGTTTGCTCCCATTTCCATTCTGGAAGCTCTATTTTCTACAAATCTCCTCCAGGATGTCGGTGTTCAGCCTTAACTTTTTGACAAGTTAAGCATTTTGACACATATTCGGCGATTTCATTCTTCATGTTTGGCCACCAATAATTTTCTCGGAGGTCCTTGTACATCTTGGAAGCTCCTAGATGTACAGAGTATGGCGTCTGATGGGCTTCTGACATTATTTGCTCCTTCAAAAATTCGAAGTTGGGAACACAAATC
Organism: Ficus hirta; assembly: GCA_038430175.1. Classification (NCBI taxonomy): domain Eukaryota; kingdom Viridiplantae; phylum Streptophyta; class Magnoliopsida; order Rosales; family Moraceae; genus Ficus; species Ficus hirta. The sequence goes on along the minus strand of CM076585.1, from coordinate 14,918,004 downwards.
CTTTCTTCGAAATAGACGACACCATCAGTGGAGGTCTTGAACTCCTTGTTCTTTTTGCCAAAAAGTTGCGCCTTTAGCAAAAATGAGTCCTTTCTTTGATGCAACTTGATGGTTTCCAGCAGATCTGACTGGAGAGTCAGAGAAGACAATCTTCCTGTTATCATTTCCAGGTTATACTCAGAAATTTCCCTTTGTAGTGGCTTAGGAAATGCTTCAATAGACATCAACATGCCTATAGATTTCCTACTCAAAGCATCTGCTACCCTGTTCGCCTTCCCAGGGTCGTAAAGGATTTCACAGTCGTAGTCCTTTACAAGTTCTAGCCATCTACATTGTCTCATGTTGAGCTCTTTCTGAGTAAAAATATACTTGAAACTCTGGTGGTCTGTGTAAATTTCGCATTTGTTTCCATACAAATAGTGCCTCCAAATCTTTAGCGCGAAAACCACCGCTGCGAGATCATGCGTAGGATAATTTCTTTCGTGAATCTTCAGCTGGCGGGATGCGTAGGCCACTACTTTCCCGTTTTGCATCAGAATAGCTCCTAATCCATTTTTAGAAGCGTCGCTGTAGATTACGAAATTTCCTGCATCTACATCTGGAATAATCAGCACTAGTGCACTTGTCAGCTTCTTCTTAAGCTCCTGGAAGTTCTCTTCACATTTCTGGGTCCATTCATAATTCTTCCCTTTTCGGGTAAGAGCGGTTAGAGGTGCAGCAATCTTGGAAAATCCCTCGACGAATCGTCGATAGTATCCAGCTAATCCAAGAAAACTTCTTATCTCCGTAACACTCTTGGGTGCTGGTCATGCACTGACCGCCTCCACCTTTGTAGGATCTACAGAAATTCCTTCCTTTGACACCACATGACCCAAGAAATGAACTCTTTCTAGCCAAAATTCGCATTTTGTGAATTTGGCATAAAGTTGATTCCATACATTAAAATGTCGTCAATAAAGACGATAACGAACTTATCCAGATACTCCTTGAATACTCGGTTCATAAGATCCATGAAAGCAACCGGGGCATTGGTTAGTCCAAAAGGCATAGCCAAAAACTCATAGTGCCCATAACGTGTTCGAAAATCCGTCTTGGAGATATCTGACTCCTTGATCCTGAGCTTATGATAGCCTGATCATAGATCGACTTTCGAAAATACTACCGCTCCCCTGAGTTGATCGAAAAGATCGTCAATCCTCGGAAGGGGATACTTGTTCTTAATCGTAATCTTGTTCAGCTTGCGGTAGTCGACGCACATCCGCAGTGATCCATTCTTCTTCATCATGAACAAGACAGGCACTCCCCACGGAGAGTAACTCTGTCGGATGAATCCTTTGTCAAGTAGTTCCTGCAACTGTACTTGGAGTTCCCTAAGCTCGGCAGGTGCCATACGGTAGGGTGCTTTGGATATTGGTGCAGCTCCAGGCAGCAACTCAATTTCGAATGAAATTTCGCGTTCCGGCGGAAGTCCTGGTAAATCTTCCAGAAAGATATCCACATATTCTTTGATAATGGGCACATCTTCCGGTGTCAGCTCCATTTCTTGATCTTTATCCACCATGTTAGCTAGATATCCTTGACAGCCATTAGCTAACATCTTCCAAGCCTTCATTGCCGAAACTAGTCGGGTTGCTGAGCTCCGTGACTGTCCGTAGAAGTTAAACTCCTCCTCGCCGTAAGGGTTGAACGTCACACAACGCTTTCGACAATCAATCTTAGCGTTGTATTTGCCTAGGAAGTCCATCCCTAAGATTACATCGAAATCCTGAAGCTTAATCACGATGAGATCTACAAACAATTCTCTGCCGCAGATAATCACAGGAGTGTTTCGTATCCAAAAGTTGGACCATAAAATTTCTCCAGATGGCAAAGAGGTTTTGAAAGGTTGCTCTAAATTATCCACACCTCTTCCTATCTTCTGGGCAAACTCCAAGGACACAAATGAGTGAGTGGCTCCAGAATCGAACAAAGCAATGGCATTAAAGGTGGCGATAGAAATCTGACTTGTCACCACATGCGAAGTCCCTGCTTCTGCATCTCCCTTGGTATTAGCATAAATTCTGGCTTGAGGTTCAGGGGCCTCTAATCTGCCTTGAGCGATTGAGAGTCCTTCAAGCCTTACTTGGACTGCATGGAGCTGGCTGTTTACATTTCCGCTCGGAAATGGAGGGTTCTAGCCTTGGTTGTTCAGATTGCAATTTCTCGCGTAATGCCCCTCCTTGCCGCAAAGGTAGCACGCATTATTCCCCATTCTGCAAATTCCCGGGTGTTTTCTCCCGCATTTTACACACACCGAGTAGTCAGAGTTACTACCCTCATTTCCCCTATTATTCTTCTTCTGAGGGTAATTCTTTTGTTGTCCCTGACCAGAGAAATTCCCCTTTCTTTTGTTCCTCCCAAACTGTTTGGAACTTTGGGCAGGGTTGCTGGTTTGGCCTTTCTGGTGCGGTTCAGAACTCTGACGGGGCTGCGTCTACTTCACCACGGCCTTCTCCTCTTTTCTGGCCTTGAAAATATGAGCCCTTGCTTTCTTATCCTGGTTGATCCAATATTCAACTCTTATAGCCCGACTTACACAGTCGGATACCAGGGTAGGTGGGCTACTGCTAGCACTCACTTACTTGGCAATGTCTGTCCGGAACATTTTCATCATCCTTCTGACTTTTTCCGTTTCGTTTGGTACCAGTTCCGGGCACAGACGAGCTAATTGCTCGAATTTCTTAGCAGCTTCCATTACCGTCATCGACCCTGCTTCAAATTTGCAAACTCGTCTTGCTGAGCGGCAAGGACTTCTCTGTTATAGTACATAGTACGAAACTCCATCACGAAATCCTGCCAGCTCATGGTCGTGACATCTCGACGCATTTGGACTATCATCCACCAGTGCCTTGCATCCTTCCTGAGTGCAAATGAGGCACAGAGAACCTTCTCCTGCTCTGTAAGCCACATAAAATCCAGAATAACCTGGATATCGATCAGCCAGTTATCAGCGGCTATTGGATCTGTCGGTCCTTCGAATTCAGGCGCTTTCATCCGCCTAAATCGCTCGTAAAGCAAGTCTTCTCGTACTGGAGGCAGGTTCACTGGTACCCCAGCAGGTGCCAACGGAACCTCAACATTTCGTGGAATTTCTGGCACGGGAAGTGCTACTGGAGGTACTTGGTGAACTGGCGGTGGAACCTCATGGACCTGGGGTCTCTGGTTCATTTGTGCTAGTTGCTCTCGAAGTCAGTTGGTTTCTTGTTGCTGTTCGAGCAACTGCCGTTGTAAATTTGCTACAACGGTTGCAAGATCTGGCTCAGGTGGATTAACGGGTACTGTCTTGCGAGGACGTCCCATCTTCAAATTCCTATTATATCATAAGAAAAGATATTATCGTACTATCAATATCCTTTGTTTCATACATATCACATCATATCGTAACGTAATGCGTCATGTCATAACATCATATCATATACTTATTATAACATACATGGCTTTCATAGATCATTGTATCATTATCATAACACTTGTAATTGCATTTATATACATTTCATACTTGAACTGTCTTTTTGTTTACTTACAAAAAGTACATCATATTTACTTTGTTGTAAATACATTTTCTTTACACCATATTTACAATATCATAATTACATTGTTGCTACATCATACTATACATTCATGAACAAAACTGCGATGGAAGTGTCTACACTTTACTATCATACATAAGTACAAGCCTATTATCAAAAAGGAATAAGCTAGTGCATCCGGTCCTAAGGTCAAAATATAAACATATACATGGCTAAACTAGGCCTAATCTATGTACTCGTCTGTCACCACGGAGGAAGCGTCAGAGTATACGTCCCAATCTCCGTCGTCAAACAAAATCTCCTCCGGATCCTCCTCGAAATCCTCCTCAAAATTCTCCTCGGCCCCTGGGTCATCACCGAACTGCTTCTCCTCAGCCTCTAACCAGCCTGTATGCTCTAGCTCTGCGTCTAGGTCTGGCTCTGGCTCCTCCTCATCGTTCGGAATGTCGATCACAGGGGGATCCTCAGGCTGGTCGTCAGGAGCAACTACAAAGTTGTCAGCATCCTGGGCGTTGGCATCTATCCCTACCTCAGCCTCCTGGGTTTGTATCTCCTATAAGGGGACTGCGGGAAGTGGGTCCTCAGGTAATACCGGACCCGGCTCATAAAATGGCTCTCTAACCCCGGCATCGTCCATAGGTTCCTGGTGCCTTCCAATGAATGCATCGACCTGCATCGCGTGGGCAGCAATCTCAGCATCCATGATACCATCGATCATATGCCCAATGGTCATATCCCGCATAAGCGCTGGCGCAAACTGTCGAATCTGGGGTGGTACCCCGTTACGGAGTATCACGAGCGCCTGCATCTCCGGACTATCTATGTCCTGCGGAATATACGGCAACATCTCCTCCTGGAATCGCCGACAGTAACGACCCATGGACTCCTGAGGGTAAGCGTGCCATGTCGCCGAGAAGCTCAAATATCGAGCGTGGCGCATGTCCCGGTAAATCTCGGGATCACGATAAGGTGCACCGGCTCCCTCACCAGGCAAGGGTCCAAATCGCTCTATCATCAAGGTACGAAAATCTGTCCAGGTATGACTCGGTAGTGCTCGCTCGTCTATCATCAGCCACCATATACGGGCGTCATCAACCAAACACCGACTGGCTAAGGATATATGTAGACGAGCCTCGATGTGACACAGGCGAAAAATCAGCTCCATGTCGTGTAGCCATGCCGGTACTAACGCTGGCTGTCTTGTACCATCATAGTATAGTGGATGTGCCTCAAAGAACGATGATATCACCTCTCGGTCCGCGTCGACCCGACCCGGATCCATATCGTCAAATCTATCATATCATAATCATTTAATAAATATTTACGTGTGAAAATAAATTCAACTTACAATGATGGTGGCGATGGCAGGTGGACTGTGAAATCGGATAGCAGGGAACTGCTCTGATACCAACTCTGTAACGACCCGCCTAGCACAGGCCGTTACCATACATACATACATACATACATCTCTTACATAATTACTTAGCGGAAACAACGTAATTTTTTTTTTTGAGCGTATGTGCGTATAATTGATAACTAAATAACATCGGTCGAATACCAAATAAAATAATTCATAAAGGACAAAACGCGTAGCGGCTATATATCCCACATTTCACAGCTCGCCCTGCCACGCTCGCCATCTTGTATCAACAAGTGCCCGTAGGTTACTTACCTACAGCATAGACGTAAGACGTGAGCTTTCGCTCAGTAAGTACAAATTAATACCCGCAACACAAAAAATACAAACCATACAATCATAACTTACTTCTACATGTCATATCTTATCTTATCATAATCATGCATGAGCCATTTATGCTTCATTATGCTTGCTTATTCTTTCATAACATACTTTCTTACTTATCTTAACTTGACTTATCTTATGGGCCCCTTACATACGTGTTCGTACCGGGCGCGCAACTATGGAGTGGTTGGGGCGGCCAGCCCAATCCAACTCAAACCATAGTCCAACCCGACCTTGGACGGGTCGGTACGACACAGGCAAGCTTGCTTGCCATCATTCTTATCTTTTCTTCCTTCCTACTTTGATCCTTATTCTTATTTGTGGACATGCATCATGATGTCACACATGCATAATTCATAATCATATCTTAACATAACATACCTCATAACATAGCCATGTGCTTAGTTTATCATACATCATGACATACCCTTATCATATCCTATATCGTATCCTAACATTATACAATTTTAAAATACATCACAACATATATCACAGCATCAACCATACTTGGGTAAGTATCAACAAAAGCCTATGCTGTAGGCGGAGTTGTACTCACCTTACTCACTTTGTCCAGTATTGTACTGATCCAGTCGGATACCACAGTACTCAATCTTCTGTTAAACGACATAGATAAAGATTAGAAATGTTGGTGATGTAACCAACATTTTTACAAATCTGAGTTATATGTCCCCTGTTAAAAAAAATCATCTACTAACCTATTTGGTTACATCGAGTAACCCTAGGGTTTAAAACTTACCCTACTTGGGTTAAATTTGGCTTTTGATTAAAAACCCGTTTTTGTTTTCTTTTGGAAAAACTCAATACTTACTATAAAAATTTCTTTGTTTATCATATGAAAAATTATAATTCTTGAGTAAAATTGTTAAGTATTGGAAACTGCCTTTGGAACAGTCTTTCCATAATTAGTTTATCATTGTTAGTGCAAGGTTATCCTTTTTCTGCACTGTTTTAGAAAATTCTGTACAAGAATTTCCTGTTTCCTGTACAGTTTTTGAAATCTAATTTTTATTTTAAAATCTAGGTCTAATCTTAAAAAGTTTTCTTCATGAAAGTTTTAGATCTCGGAAAACTCTACAACTTTTGTGTTTTACTCAAAATCTGGTTCGGGCTTTAACCCATCCATTTCCCCTGTTGAACTCACCTGGCCGTGCATGAAATCTGGGCACGGTCAGGCTCGGATTTTTGTTAAAACTGAGGCCGTTAGAGCCTTATTTTGGAAATATGTCTATGATGCCCCCTAGGAAAAACCCTTCTCTACAACTTTAATGTTTTGAGTTTTTCCAAATTCAGCCTCTAAAGGCCTCAAAAACTGATTTTCCAGAAACTGGGCAGTTTTCATCTGAAAATGGCAGTTTTGGTTTAAAATTCATTTTACGTCCTATTTCGCATAATCTAACTCAACCGAACACGCGGGAGCCTAGAAAACAGACATGCAGCATTTTCTAACGTAAGATTTTCCTTAAACACATTTTCCATCAACTCCATGCAAACCCTAATTGACTTTGGATCAATCAAAGTTTGCATGGTTCTAGGTTGCACAATTCCACATCAAACATTCTAGTTTTATTCTAGCAACCTAATATACCATATTCATCATCATGCTTGAACATACTTGGGGACATACAACATATCAAACATTTAGCATGTAAATCACAAAAATTAAAGCAAGCATTGCAATTCATAAATCAAACCACCCTTATCCTAACTCAAGCACATAACCTAATTCCTAATCTTGACACAAAAATTAAATTGAGCTTATGCTCTTACAATTTCAACTTGAAATACAAATAAATTTCAAATTGAATGCTCAATTTAAAGAGTTTGAGGTCTAGAGAAAAATTACCTTGATTAACTCAAGATTTTGGGCTAGGGTTTTGGCTTTCAATTTCTCTCCCTCATAGACCGGTTTCACCCACCAAATTGCACCAAAATTGGTGTTGATCTCTTGGTTTTTGCTTGAACCACAGCCAGCCACAAACCACTCTAAATTTTCCTCACTTTCTCTCCCTAACACAACCGGCCACTAGGCCTAGAAAAGGTACCAATTTTTTTTCCAAAACTCTTGCTTGTAGTAGAGAAAAACCGAGCACCCCTTGAACTAGTTTCCCTTGGGTTTTCAAATTTTTTTCTTTGTTCTTGCTCACACTAGGATATCCGGATTTTTGAGAAGAAAAATGGGCAGAGTTTGGCTGTTTTTTTTCTGATTTTTGAAGCCAAAAACCGCCCCCCCCCCCCCCCCCCCCCAATGGGCTATTTATAGGTGAAAAAAAAAATTTGTTTTTGGATTTATTTTTAATTTAAACTTTGCTTGAAAACCCTTAAAACAAAAATATTTGCCAATTTACCCCCCCAAATGGCCGGCCACCTCAGCACCTAGAACAATCCATGATTTCTTTCTAAACTTGCTTAATACCATTTATGATGTCATAAATATAAAAGGTTGATGAGATAAGTCTAATTAAGGCTTGCTTGGCTATTCTTCTTAATATACAGTCCATTTTTATGTTTACACAGATATTTTCAATACTGTTATCTACTAAATACAGTATTTTTACACTATACTGCAGTCCAAAATTTATCTGTGTAAAAATAGACTGTATAAAAATTTTCTTGTAATTCAAAGCCATTTGGCCCTTGATACCCTAATTTATGTGCTTGATTTTTCTATGGTGGTTTTAACTCTAATTCATATTATCTTATCTGTAAAGACGGTTTTCACAGTATATATCTCATACTGCTTGTCATCTCACAGCATTATCATAATTTGACCTTTTTAGTCAACCTCTGACTTTTTGGTCAACTTTGACCTTTTTTTTTTTAGTCTTATAAAATCTTAAGAACTCACAAAATTAACAAAAACCCTATTCGGCTTTCTCATGCATACCTTCATGGTACAACTTGAATTTTTGTACAAGAAATCGTAATGTAAAAAAAAATTCAGTTATTACAGTCGGATCCAAGTATTTTGCCTTAACACACTCCCCAATCATCCAACTCTTGGCTTGACGTTGATACCCTCGAACGATTTCAATTGAACAAGTATGGACATTGTCGTACCTCTTCACAACAAACATTTCACTACCTCTCATCCTAGTCGCACGTAATTGCCATGGACATCCCTCATTATCTATATATATCACATGTAATAGAGTAGAGTTCGACCTCTTCACCTTGAATTGATAGTGTTTACTCATGGCATCGTGATGAAAATGGTATTTCTCAAAAATACAAATTTTACGCATTATGATAGGTGTATAATCAGCAAAAATTACTGAGCCAGATACACTGTCACGACTTAGTACATTAACAGATTGAGATCTAGTATTATTGGCAATAGAATGGGCTCCAATGCTTGCTGCGATACTCCTCTCATTTGAATGATGAGCATCATCTGCAACATTCAATTCCCCAGCATTACAATCACCATGGGCCTTGCATAAGTCATTGTTCAATACTTGATGTTGATTTTCAATTCCATATTCAGTGTGCAAATCCAGACCTTCTATGGAAGAAGGGATATGAGGAGGACGAGGAGAAAGGATGATCAGATTACTATCATTTACATGTTGTATGGCTTCTTCACTTTGTCCACCCTTCCTAGAACGTTGAACGTCTATGTGGTTGCTTTCCCCTACCTCCGGTGACATCGCTTCCACCGCAGACTCATCCAATACATCGATGGTAATTGGAAATTTGCTAAGCACATGAACATCCTTCTTCTTCAATTGTATGTAGAATTTAACATCAGCATCACACTGTATCCTCACAAGAGGCATTCCAGGTTCGACACCGTATCTCATGACTATAGTCTTGGCTGGGCTCCTAATTCCAATTACACTTCTGACCAACTCAATAAGACCAACATATGTTGCTGTCTCGGGCACCAATATTCCCTTCATTTCGCCACCAACATATCTCAATGTGTCGTCTCATTGACCATTATACTTGACGAAAACACAAATCTCATTCATTCCTGAATGAAACAGCAACAAGTTATTCAATAAAGGTTTTTTTGGACGATTACAAAGAAATGAAAAATTATGACGGATATAGAGTTGACTTATATCTCAAAACTGGTCACAATGATAATGATCGGATGGTCATTATGAAAATAACCAGTCCTTTTATATAGAGAGGGTTGACTTTTGTATCCCAAAACTGGTCACAATGATAATAACCGGATGGTCAATATGAAAATGACCAGTTTTTTATATAGAGAGAGTTGACTTTCGTATTCCAAAACTGGTCCCAATGATAATAACTGGATGGTCACAATAATAATGACCGGATGGTCAATATGAAAATGACCAGTCCTTTTATATAGAGAGGGTTGACTTTTGTAAACCAAAACTGGTCACAATGATAATGACCGGATGGTCAATATGAAAATGACCAGTTTTTTATATAGAGAGAGTTGACATTTGTATCCCAAAACTGGTCCTAATAATAATGACCGGATGGTCACAATGATAATGACCGGATGGTCAATATGAAAGTTAACCAGTTTTTTTATATAGAGAGAGTTGACTTATATCTCAAAACTGGTCACAATGATAATGACCGGATGGTCAATAGGAAAATGACAAATTTTTTATATAGAGAGAGTTGACTTTTTTTATCTTAAAACTAGTCACAATGATAATGACCGGATGGTCACAATGATAATGACCGGATGGTCAATATGAAAATTGACCATTTTTTTTTATATACAGATAGATTTGACTTATATCTCAAAACTGGTCGCAATGATAATGACCGGATGGTCATTATGAAAATGACCAGCTTTTATTTATAGACAGTTGACTTTATATCTCAAAACTACCAGGTGGTCAATATGATAATGACCGGATGATCAATATGAAAATGACTATTTTTTTTTTTATATCGAAGAACTGCTAACAATGATAACGACCAGATGGTCAATATGAAAATGACCAGTTCTTTTAATACTGGTCACAATGATAATGACCATTTGGTTGGAAGCAAATATTAACAAATAAAACCAAATAATAACCACCATTACCTCAGATTGGCTGATTGAAAGTGGGAAGATGTCTACTCAAATGGAGTTGAAGCAAATCTCGCAGATTCGGCTCAACTATGACGAGGATAGAGACGGACAGTTTTAACAGAGTGAACGACGATGTGGTGAGATTTGTTGGACTTAGAGTGAGTTTCGATCAGTGGCTAATGGTGCAGAGAGGATTCGTGAGGCTTCACTGAGAGAAAATCGAGGAAACGAGGGAAAAAAGTTCTAATTTTTGGATACTATGAGTTATATATTGTCGGGATGGAGATGGAGGGAAGGGGGTGAGGGGGGAGGGAAAGTGGGAAAAATTTCAGATTAGGGTTTGGATGAGGGCATATATGTCTTTATACATCAACCTAAAAAGTGAGTACTGACTTGACGGTGCTAGAAATGAAGGGAAAAAAAAGTCGTGCTGATTTTAATATAATTTTTCCCATAAGTGCTAAAAATGAAATTAACCCAATATAAAAAGATAAATATCCATAATTTATAAATGCCATTCGGGATTTGTTTAAGTTTTCCTTTTATCAATTTTTTCCTTTAAATAAAAAGAAGAGATAACTCTGATTGAAATAATCCATTTCAACTAAATTTACACGCTTTATTCTAGCCAACCCTCTAATATAACATTCCTTCTTTCTCTATTTACAAACGAAAAAAATACCAATAACCTTTTTTAAATGAGACAAATCAGGAACAGATAATTAAAATCACATTTTCTAATCACATCGTTGATTTGGTCATATATTTATCGTCGGACTTAGCCATTTTTGGTATATATAGCAGGAAGAATATAACTTGATTAAAAGAAATAAAAACAATTTAATTGTGATTAAAGTACAGAAACAAATGACAAATACCTGAAGTGCATATGCAACAATCTATTACAACTTGTATAATCAGGCACCTTTCTCGATTTCTCTTAATTAGTGATAAAAATATTTTTAATTTTTTAAGAAAATTTCATAAATACCTTCTAAACTATATCACTAGTACCAATATGTCCCTGAACTATGAAATATACATGTTGTACAATCTGAATTATGAAATATGTGTCAACTTGCCAGTTTTTTTTTTTTTATCATTCATAATGTTAAAATGCTTCATGATCTTTGTATTTGTGTTAAAATGTCCATGATCTTAAATATTTTTATCAAACTGTCTCATTTATCTTATTTTATTTATTTAAAGATGTATAATTACCAAATAGTTTATTAATTTTTTTAACACATAATTTTTTATTTTACTTATTTTAATTCATGAGAGAACATAAGCAAGAATGAGTAGAAGAGAAGAAGGGGATTCATAGAATTACAACAAAACCAGGGGAAGTGACTGGAATCGCGAGTCTATGACGACTCATAGCTTGAGCGTATGAGCTTGATTTTCTGGAGGCATGTTCTTTATATGATGATGAAGATCTCCTGCGATTTTGAGGAGGTTTACTATTTATAGGGACTACTGGCAGCTGAAGAATTTTGTCACAAGTAGGATTTGAATTTGACATTTTAATTTGAATAAGATTGAGACTTATCCAAATCTTTTTGTGAGTAGATCTTGTATTTGAATTTTATATATTTGAATTCAAAAGTTTAAATTTAAAAATGTCTCATGCTGGTAGGATTATCCAAATCCCTAAACTCGTGGAGAGGATAGTTATGACAATTTTCCATTGGGTTTTTCACTGATCGTGGACTAGGGACTCGCTAGTGACTGGACTAGTGAGTCACTCCGTGAGTCGCCTGATGACTCGTCTGATGAGTCGTTAAGTGGCTCATCTTGTGACTCGGTTTAGACTCTGAAAGGCTATCGGATTGTGAGATGTTCTGGTGCTTGTCGACAAGTCAATCTGGAGCTTGCTGGTGGGTCGATTCGTGTTTCAGTGTCATGCGACTGGCGAGTCGCATTTTCACTCCGGTTGATGACATTTCACAAGTTGTTTCTAGGCCAATTCTTTGTCGTCTAATTGTTGTCCCAATAATAGCTACCCAAAAGGGGGGTGATTGAGTTTTCAAAAACTTTTTAAAAATTTTTGCAATTATTGGAATTTTCTATGAATAAGTATTGCCATAAAGAGATTGATAATGAGGATAAACAATAAGCAAACACACAAATGCAAAAACAAGTAAAGAGCAATAAATAAAGAGAGGAAGGGAAGAGAAATACAAATGGATTTTTATTGAGATTCAGCGAAAAGCCTATTCCTCTGTCACCGAGCTATTCCAAGTTTGGCTGCTTCATTATATCGCTCATCTTTTTGGCACGAACATACAAGTTGGTGAAATTTTCTTTACCCAAGGAGCACCAAACCTTTAATAAACATATCGACTTTAACTACGGATGCCTACGATCCAAACCCACCATATTACAAGGAACTGGCAACCCATACAAATCAATCTAAGAAATGGAAAGAAATAAAAATTACAACTCAACTAGACAAAGACGAATACAATTTTGAACCCTAGAAGAATTGTAAACACTAAGCCTCCATTTGTGTTAAGGTTGAAGTTGAAATTTTTAAGTTGGAATGGGTTGACTTTTTAAAAACTAGTTATAATTTTTGTTGACTTTTCAGAAAAAGACAAAAAATGAGATGAAAAATTTAAGTTTGAGTTGGTTTGCCAAACGTAGCCTAAAAGAATGTGAGAAACAAAGTTGGCTTAAGAGTGAATGAGAGATGAAAAAGAGGGTTTTTTTGCAAATTTAAGCTTTTCAAGAGATTTCCACTAGTTTAGAGCAATATCCTTTCACCAATCACCATAAAAGACCTCAAACACCCCTTTTATAATGAGAAACCCGTTCAAAACCCTCAAAAATGTCAATATTCAACAGTCAGGAAAAGAGTCGTTTTTGCAGTACCGATTAACCGGATGTCCCTGTCCAGTTGACCGGAGAAAGGCAGAGAGCAATGCTTTGTTTTAGGATCCGTCCAGTTGACCAGACATTATCCTCCAGTTGACCGGTTCCACTAGGAGTCATCCGATTGATTGGACCCACTAGGAGGGTTGATCGGACAGAGGTAGAGCCTCTTCCTTTCCTATTTCTACACCAAGAAAAATGTTTTATAGTAATTCCCATGCAATTTAAGAATATGATGAAGTCAAAAACAATTTTCATCACACTTTAGAAAAATGTATTGATAAGTATTTAAAGCAACTTAAAAGCACTAGGATTTTATAAAGTGTGTGCATGCACAAGCCAACTTCAATTCACACAATCAAAGAATGCACACAAAACTCATTCCAAGACTAAAGGAAATAACCTAGTCGATTCGGTCTTGACGGAATCCGTAGTTAGCATCACTTTTTGATTAAATTACTAATAGGCTGCATCTATAATTTGATGTAAAGAACTATTGTAGTAACATTTTAAAAGTTTCGAGGCATTATAGCGACGAAAAAAAGTTCAGGGACTAAAGTTGTACTGGTTTAAAAGTTTAGAGACTAAATGAGCAATTTACCTTTAAATATAATATAGAATTTATTCAATTTTTTTTGCAGGAAAAAATGCATTAACATTAATAAAAAGTAACAAACTGAATAATACATTGTAAAGATCCCGTAATTGTATGATCATAACCCTCAACCATCAGTACAAACAACTGACGCACAGTGAGAATAGCCCAAGTTTAAGGCCCGAAAATGGGAAAGTACCTCGACACTCCAGAAATGAGCATGCACCAAGCTCTACTTAACAAAGCCCCAACCAATGGTGGATATTGCCGATCAATTGAGAGCCATGACTTCAGATCATAGAGACCACCAAACACCCTACATAGCCACAAGTCTAGCAAGACTAACAAATCGTCAATATCTAAATCTGGCGAATAAATCACGAGCCCGGACGATAGAAAGACCATTGTTATTATTAAGGACTGAAAACAAACACACCAAAACGACATACAAAACCATATCTGCGTATGATATGCAGTTATTACACCTACACACAAACATACCAAAACAAAATGAAAATCTACCAACATCGGAAAAGCAGCAAGTAAGAAGATGACTACTACAGTCAAAGTAGATAGCCTGAAAGTGTTGTTAAAGCCATGACGCTTCCCCTCTTCCATTTTTCCTAAACACAGGCCTCCCAACCCTTCAGTCACCTCCACACCTAGTAGCCTCCTCATGATGGTCAGAACTTCATCTTTAGGGTCAGAAAATTGACGGTAAGCAAGGCGTCGCTACCTGTTCTCAGCCCTCCGAGAGGTACACCCTCTAAAATCCCTAAACACCCCACGAAGAGCGAGAGAGAGAGAGAGAGAGAGAGTTTTTATATCTTGCTCGTTGATTTATTCAAATTCTATTATGGCTATTGCCACCATTTACTTAAACTTATAAAAAAAATTTTTTAAAAAGTTCTGTTATTACTATGAGTTTGCTTGTTATTAGAATTCATGTCTACACATATAGTGAATGTATATATATATGTGTGTGTGTGTGTGTGTATGTATTCAGATTACAGGATATATTGAGATCATAAACACGATGAAGATGGATGATGAAGCACATTTCAAAAAATATCTCAACATTTTTTTTTTTCAAAGATTCTCGTTTCAATTTCGTAATCAAAACAATACCATTTTCAAAAACTGCTCCCAAATTTTCTTATCTCCGGGATATATTCAACATTTGTTTAATAAAATGGGAAAAATTGTCATTTTGCCTAAATCACTACTACAGAATACGGATTCCACAATGGAGCTTCCACGACCGTTTTTTAAAAACGGTCGTAAAAAGTTAGGCAAAAACACGGGGCGGAACATGGTTTCCGAAAACCGTCATGGAAACCCCTGGTTTCCGAAAACCATCGTGGAACCATCGTGGAAGACTGAGGCTTCCATGATGGTTTTTGGAAACCATCGTGAAAGCATGAATCTTCTACGACGGTTTTTAGAAAACCGTCATGGTAGGTACGAATGATGGAATTTTTTCAAAAAATTTTTTTTTTTGAATTTTTCACCCTATCACGATAGTTTTTGGGAAAAACCATCGTAGTAGTGACCTACCACGACGGTTTTTGGGAAAAACTGTCGTGGTAGTGATCTACCACAATGGTTTTTCCAAAAAACCGTCGTGGTAGATCAAAAAATTTCCAAAAACCGTCGTGGTAGGTATGAAGGTGGGAATTTTGAAAATTTTTGAAATTTTCAAATTTTTGGAGCGTATATTAAAACCCAAAAAAATACCCTCTTTCCCATCCCATTACATTCCGAGTCTTTTTCACTCTCTAATACAAACTCTAACTCCAAACCCAAAGCCACCCATATTCTCCCTCCATTTATCTCTCTCTGCTCCCTCTCTATATTCTCGCCGCCATTCCTCCCTCTCTCTCTAACTCCGAGCCTTTTTCCCTCTCCCTCTCGCTGCCATTCCTCCATCCCCTACATTCTCTATCACTCCGCCCGTATCCACGCTCGACAATCCGGTAAGTTGAAATATATCTTACTTGGATAAGGCACGGATTTGGGAATTTTCCGTCCAAAATATTGATTTTGTTGATTGTGGTTATTAATTATGAAATTTCCGTCCAAAATGTCAAAAATCCACAATGTTCCTTCCAAAATGTTGATTTGGTTGATTGTTGATTTGGGAATTTTCCGTAGAAAAATGTCCAAAATCCATCCTTTCGGTGATTGTTGATTGTCGTTGTGATTCAGATTACTTTAAAATTGATTGGGTAAGACACGTATTTGAGAATTTTCCAAAAAAAATGTTGATTTTGTGAGTTAAATTTTCCTGATTTGCCACCCGTGGGAAATGAAATGAATTCACAAAATTTTTTTTTCGACGGACCCTACCATGACAGTTTTTTTGAAAAACCATCGTGGTATGTTCTTAAATGTCCATATTTAGGCCATATTTTTTACCTATTCCACGACGGGTAAAAAACTGTCATGGAATCTGAAAAGATTCCATAATGGTTAGAAAACCGTCGTGGAAATGTTAACACGACGGTTAAAAATCGTCGTGTTATCCACATTCTGTACTAGTGAATACTTGGGAATTTTTTATATTTTTCCTAAAAATTTGGAAATCCGCATGTTTTGGACACATCTAAGCTTACTATATTATTAATTCTCTATTTTTTTTCTCTCAATAATTTGTCTGCCTGACATTTGCTAGCTGCGAATCATTGAGATCTCGTCTTTATTGATTCTTGCTTTGTCCGCATTTTTTATATACCGACTGTATAATACGTGCGAAGTGTGTAATATACAAATAAAGTTAACTAAATGAAGCAAAAATTAAAAATAAATTTAAAAATTATTTATTATTTATTATTTTTTTATAATTATCACATGGAGGTGTTGGACCCGTCACTAGGTGCTTTCATCCTTTTATACAGAGTGTATAGTGATATGCTTATCATGTGTTGTGAAACTTTGAGGTCTCTTCTCAATTAACCTGCTGCTTCCTCCTCTTCTTTGTTCTTCTTATTCCTCTTCTTCTTCTTTTTCTTCTTTGTCCTCTTCTTACAACTGTATGATATTATTATTCTTCAAGAACTATACAATATTATCGAATGGCTATATCCCAACTTTGGAAGAAATATTTGTGGGAAGACCTGGGCTTTACCACACTACTCTTCCATGAATATTCCTTCTTCCTCTCTATTCTTCTCCCCCTCTTTACCATTCTTTTCCTTCTATTTATCCACAACAAATCTTCACATGGAAAACTCAACTTACCACCATCACCGCGAAGGTTACCGATCATCAGAAACCTTCACCACCTAGGCAAATTCCCACACCGCTCCCTCCGAGCACTCTCTGAAAAGTATGGCCTTCTCATCCTCTTAAACCTAGGCCAAGTCCCAACACTTGTTGTTTCTTCTCCGGATCTGGTGGCAGAAATTGTTAACACCCACGACGTCGTTTTCTCAAGCAGGCCTAAAACTACGGCTACCAAGGTCTTACTCTACGGGAACAACAACATCGGTTTCGCACCTTATGGTGAGTACTGGAAACAAATGCGGAGAATCTGCGTGGTGGAGCTTTTGAGCCTTAAAAGAGTGCAATCTTTTCAGTTTGTTAGGGAGGACGAAACAGAAGTGCTACTCCATAGGGTGCGTAAAGCTTGCCTTAGCAACGACACGACGATAAACCTAAGCCAGATGTTGAGTGATGCCTCGAACAACATTATCTCGAGGTGTATTCTAGGGCAAAGTCACAAAGCTGAAGATGGTTCTTTAAGCAAGCTGGGAGTGCTATCAAAAAGGGTGATGGTAGAACTTATAGCCTTTAGTGTGGAAGACTTCTTTCCTTCTTTGAAGTGGGTCGACGTTGTGAGAGGATTTGTAGCTAGATTGGGATCAACTTTTAGAGAACTTGACGCTTTTAATAATTGTTTGGTTCAAGAACACAAGACAATGAAGATTGCTCCTAATCATGATGGATCTGAAATGAAAGACTTTGTGGAGGTTCTCCTCAGGCTTCAAGAGGATCGCAAGCTTGATTTTGAGCTCACGCAAGATCAGCTCAAGGCTATCTTACATGTATGTCTCTTTCTCATCTCATATACAAATAGTTTATATTTCTAACACATTAACTATGGTTTGCCCACATCTTAATAGCTTAAACTAATATGGTATTAGAGTCAGAGGTTCTTTGTCTGAATATAGTATTGGGTCTTTAAGATATATTGGGTTTCATGTTAAATTTTAGTGTTGGCTTTTTAATTTCTAATCATATGTGCACATGAGGGGCAGTATTAGAATATTAAAGTATTATTGATATACCTTCTAATGACTAAAATTTTTTAGATAAATTAATAAATTAACACAACACTTAGCATAAACAGGGAATACACTAAAATTAGTAAGATATATTCTAGAAATAAATGTTGACCCAAACTAAATATCTTATTATTAAAATATCTACTGACGTTGAGAGTGTGTTTCTACTTATTTTTCGAGTCTGATTTTTCTATGCAATAGTTTTGAGAACCGGATTAAACAATTTGTCAAACTAAATATGTAAACCCATAAGAAACTTTTTTTTTTTTTAACATAAATATGCCTCTTCGTTTTAATCATTTCACAATTTACTGCTGTTTTTAGAAATTACAAATGTATCTCTTGGATTTAAATAAATTATTTAAATTTCATCCCCTCCACACAGTGTTAGAAAAAAAATAGACAAAAAGAAAATATACCCAACAATTAAACCAATTTTTAAATGAAAAATATTGTTTTAAAAAATTAAAAAAAATAAAATTGAATGCCCTAAAAGTGACTGGAGGCATATTCTAGCTGTAAATAAACACTTGACACCACCATAAAGTGTAGAGCTCGAATCTCAATATTCTATTGTAACGTTTTGTGAGAATTCAATAACAATGGAAATGAAGGCTAAAAGTATGTATAAAAATGTATCTTCAGAACCTGTTTATTGCTGGAATTGAAACCAGTTCAACAGTAATGGAATGGCTAATGGCAGAACTACAGCGACATCCGACAGTACTGAAGAAAGCTCAAGAGGAGATCAAAAGAGTGGCGGGAGAAAAAGAAAAAGTGGATGTGAACGACATCAACCAAATGTACTACTTAAAAAATGTTGTCAAAGAAACCATGAGACTCCATCCACCAGCTCCTCTTCTGGCTCCCCGAGAAACAACTGCAAGAGTTCAACTAGGAGGCTACGATATTCCAGCGAAAACAAGAGTCCTCATCAACGCCTGGGCAATCCAAAGGCACGCGAACTTTTGGTAAAGACCAGAAGAGTTTATTCCAGAGAGATTTGAGAACAATCCAGTGGACCTCAATAGTCAAGATTTTAAGTTTATCCCACTTGGTTTTGGGAGAAGGAGATGCCCTGGACTTGCCTTTGGCATTAGTGGTATTGAATAGTTAATTGCCAATATTCTGTATTGGTTTGACTGGAAGTTGCCAAATGATGCTGAGAATATGGACATGACTGAAGTTTATGGGATGAGTGTTTTCAAGAAATTTCCTCTTCATGTTGTACCAATACCTTACTCTCTTTGAAGGTTTTTTTTTTTTTTTTTTCGTTTTCCTTTTATGAAATCAATAAATAAACCGCGCCAAATAAAATTCTTATTTTATGGAGTGACTTCTTAAATTTCTCTAAAAATAAAGCAGTTATTTCTTATAAACTGTTCATCATGTAGTTATATCTTATTTTTATGTATTTGATTAATTTATGTTTTTGGAATTTTTTATTAGGTTTATTGAAAAGTTTAAATTAGGCATCTATATATCATGAAATTTTCAATTGTGCCATATTAGGTTTTTTATTTGTTATATTCCATTTGAATTTTCTACATGTATAAGTTTTTAATGAAATTTCTTATTCCATGTATGTTTGCTCTTTTTTACTTTTTGAATTTTTATTTTTGGCTTATTTGCTCTTTTGAATTGGACTTTGTATATACTACTTTGTTATCTCTAATAACATTTGAACGGAGGGCTTAACTTACCATTGAATGTACGACAGGTGGCGACTTGACAAGTTGGGATACGATAGTTTTCTTAACTAGCTGTGCTCTTAATTCAAATTTAAAAAAAAAAAATGTTTCTATATGTAAAATTAAAAAATATCTTTATTTTAATGAACCAACGTAACTCTTCATCCCTTAGTTATCTACTAAGTTATGATCAGGCAGCTATGAAATAACTGTTAGACAATTTATTTTGCACCGATTAAAATACATTGTATATAATTTTAATGCACCCTTACGTTTAAAGCCATATGAAAATCATCAACCGTTTTGCAAACCACTGTATAAATACACTATAACCATCAGTATAGGTGTATATATACTTATATTTCATGAACTAATTCAGATGAACTAATAATTTTCTTTTTCTAGGACTGCAATGTAGCTTGTTTATCATTATTATTGTTTTTTAGTTCAAGCTATTAAAGATTTATTATTTCATGATTGAGCTTTCATCATTATGCTTATTGCTTTCGAATAATTGACCACTGGACATTTTATTTATAGCTATGAATATACTTTTCATTAGGAAAACCAATGTAATTCAATATAACGTAATCATGGGCTTTGATATGATGAAATAAAGAAATGCGAAATGTGAAAAACTAATTTATATAATTAATCAAGCTAAAAAAATTATACAAAGATTACTTTGAAATAACATAATCCTATCAATGATGTGTGATCATGAGGAGATTATTTGTCTATATATTTATTCGTTTTGATTAAAAAACACACGAGCCTGTTAGATAGTCACATGCGACCCTTATGATAATTTGGTGGAAAGTTATTTATAAAAAAAAAAAAAAAAAACAGATAATTAAAGATAAACATATTTAATGAATATAAAATGAATAAAAAAAATTATTTATTTAAAAATTGAAGTCTTTAAGGTGTCAACTTACTTTAAATTAAATGTAAGAATTCTTTCATGATGTGATTGATTTGGCTTTAATCTTAATTAAATTGAAAAACGTATAGGCTTGGGACTTGTAATCTATTTTTGTGCTTTTTTTCTTTCTTCATGTGTTTTAAGTGAGTTTCACATTATAATGTGATCATATCTATTGTGGTAGAAACTGAAGAATTTGTACTCAATAATTCCTTAAGTTAATGATGATAATTGGTCTAAGAGAATAGACTAAAACAAGTGAGGCTTGAGTTTTAAAAAACGCATATTCAATCCTTCTATTGATCAAAAGACTTCTTTAGAGAGAGATAACCTTGTTCGCAACACTACCCAAAAAAAAAAAAAAAACCCGGTATTAGGTGTAAATTATTTTTGTAGAAAAATGTCTAAAATCTGTAGCTAACGCAATTAATTACAAATTATTAAAAGTGCCTAGCTACAAAATTTTGTAGTTTATAGCTAAATAGGATGCATTATTTCAAAAGCAACTTTTGTTGTCTGTTCGGAGGAGGTTTTAAACAGGTAGTTTTAGAGATAATTGAAATGGAGTTTTGAAAATGTGTATTTAGTTGAAAAAAAAAAAAACTTTTTGGAGAAAATAAGTGTAAAACTTAAAATATGTTTGGAAAAAATATCAATATGGATTTTGTTTCGTTTCTCTTAAAATTCTTCCAATTTGGATTTGTTATTATGAACTTTTAAAATTTGAGTTTGTTATAGACATTGGGAGATGTGAATAGTGAGAGATAATATTAAATTAGGGAAAAAGACTCCAAAAAAAAAAAACATCTGAAAAACAAATGCCAAACATTGTCCACAAGCGGACCTAAATTTTGTAACTAAAAGACAATTTTGTAGCTAGAAAAATTTAGGTTTTAGCTACCAAAATTTACATTTTACCATTAATCTAATCAGTGACAAAATGTTAACTTTGTCGCTAATGAATTGTAACGACCTAACTACGTAGGCCGTTACCATACTTACTTAATTTAAATCTTCGTTTGAAATACTTAAACTTACTGAAATTTTAGAATAAATTTTTTTTTAACACAACATAAATAAATTAATCATATTTATTTGGGTAAACTTCACCATGTTTTCACATTACTTGTTTAACAAATTATAAAGTATTACAAAATCCTTACTTTTATCTGAAGTCTTGAAACATGACATACACAGCATGATACAAATTATTTAAACATATATGCATATGTTTATAGTTCAAAAGAGTTTGCGGAAAAGTCTGTGTAGTGATATCGCACACCGTCCTTTACTTGCCGTATCGTCTCCATGGCCCACCAAATTAAGTTGTAGGCATCCTACCATTTACCTACAGCATAAGCATAAGTTATGAGCTTTCGTCCAGCAAATACAACTTTCTTCCCGTAAAATTGTAACGACCCGTCTAACACAGACTGTTACCATACATACTTACATACGTGCTTAACTTGTTTCATATAACTTAACTTACTTAATTAACAAAAATAGCGGAATAAATTTTTTTTTTCTACTATGGGAGTACGAGCGTATATACGAGTACTACTTGAAATGTTTGAGCATAATTTAATATACATGAATAGACAAAACGCGTAGCGGCTTATCATTCCCATATTTCACAGCTCGTCCTGCCACGCTCCACCATCTTGCATCATAAGCTACCAGTAGGTTGTTTACCTACAGTATAGACGTAAGACGTGAGCTTTCGCTCAGCAAATACAACTACATCATCCGTAATACAAACAAATACAAACATATATCATCTCATAACATAGTATAGCATAACTTAACATGTCCTAACAATGCATGATCCAGTTATGCTTTATTATGCTTTCTTTTTCATTCTTATCATACTTCCATAACACTTTCGTTGCTTATCTTGCTTATGGGCCCCTTATCATGAGTGTCCGTACCGGGCGCACAACTATAGAGTGGTTGGGGCGGCCAAACCAAATCCAACTCAAATCATAGTCCAACCCGACCTGACGCGGGTCGGCACGACACAGGCAAGCTTGCTTGCCACCATGTTTTATATCTTTCTTGACCTTATCCTTATCATTTGTGAACATGCTTCATGATGTCCCATACATCATGACATACATTTAACATGCTTAAGTAACACAAAAGCCTTTGTTGTAGGCGAAGTTGTACTTACCTTGTCTGCTATGTGTAATAATGTGCTATTCCAATTTAGGGCACAACAGCAGGTTACCTCCTGCTATAATAAAGGACATAGGTTAAGATTAATATGTTGGTAATTTAACCAATATTCGTACATATTCTTAGCTATATGCCCTTACCCATAATATCTTACTGGGTTACTGTGAGTAACCCTAGGGTTTAAAATTTACCTTGCTTGGTTAAAACGTTACTTTGGTTTCAAAAACCCATTTTTACTTAATATTTCAAAGCTTAAAAATCCTTTGCTCAACTTTAAAATTTATAACTCTTGAGTAATATTTGTAAAAATACTTAAGTGTTGGAACCTGCCTTTGGAATAGTTTTCCATAGTCAAACTGTCAGCATATGTGCAGAAATGCCCTTTTTCTGTATTGTTTTAGAAAATCCTGTGCAGGAATTTCCTGTTTCCTGTACAGTTTTTGAAATCTGATTTTATTTAAAAATCTAAATCGAATTTGAAAAAGTTTCCTTCACGAAAGTTTTAGATCTTGAAAAATCCTACAACTTTCGTGTTTTACACAAAACTGGTTCGGGCTCTAACCCACTTGTTTTCTCTGTTGAACTCACCTGGCCGTGCATGAAGTCTAGGCATGGTCAGGCTCGGATTTTTGCATAAACCGAGGCCGTTGGAGCGTTATTTTGGAAAACTGCTCACGTATCCCCCTAGGAAAACCCTTCTCTACAACTTTCATGTTTTAATTTTTTCAAATTCGGCTTCTAAAGGCCTCAAAATCTGCTTTTCCAGAAACTGGCCAGTTTTAACCCGAAATGGCAGTTTTTGGTTTTAAATTCATTTTACATCCTAATACGCGCACTCTACCTCAACCGGCCGTACCGGGAGCCTAAAATCAGACATGCAGCGCATTTCTAATGTAAGGTTTTCTTTAAACACATTACCAAATAAGTCCATGCAAACCATTATTTATTTAGGTGCCAATCAGGGTTTGTATGGTTTAGGTTGCACAAACATACATAAATCATTCTAGCAACCTAACATACACTTATTCATCATGCTTAGCACATCTTAGGGACATACAACATATCATCTATCAAGCAAGCAAACTATAATAATCATACATGCATAAACATTGAATCATGCAAGTTTATAAAAAACCAAACCACCCTTAATCTAATCAAGCACAAACCATAATTCTAATCCTAGGGCAAAAAAAAAAACTTAAATTGATCTTATGCTCTTACAAACCCATTGGAAATACACTTAAATTTCTCAATTGAAACTTGAATTGAGAAGCTTAAGGTGTAAAGGGAATTACCTTGATTTAAAATCAAGAGATTGGCTTAGCTAGGTTTGATTTCCTTCTTGCCGCTTGCCTCCGCCAACAACCAGCCTTCTTGGCTAGTTGGTCCCAAAAATTTTTTTCCAACTCCCTTGCTCAAAACTCCAGCCACCACAACTTCAAAAATCCGGCCAAAACTCAATTTTTCTCTTCCTCCTTTCTTCCTCTCCCACAACCGGCCTCTTGGCCAAAAATGGGTCTCAAAATTTTTTTCCAACTTTTGTTGGTGTTCTAGCTAAAAATCCAACCTCTCCAACACACTCTTGCTCTTGGTTTTGCTAAGTTTTCTTTCTTTCTTTCCTTCCTAGAATTCGGTTTTTGAGAGGAAATTTTGGCATAGTTTTGCTAGAATTTCTAATTTTTGTGAACAAGAGCTCACCTATTTATAGGTGATGGAGAACTTTTTGAAATTGTAAGAAGGTCCTTGAAGAAGCAAGATTTTACACAAATGCCCCCTTAGGTGGTCGGCCATGGAGGATTCTAGAGCCAACCATTTCTTTCCAATTTTTCCTTATTCCAAAAATGATGTCATTAATTAAAAGGTGGATGATGTAATCCACATTAGGGTTTGTTCGGTTTTTTCCTTAATATGCAGTCCATTTTTATGCTAACACAGATATTTTCAATACTACTATCTACTAATAACAGTATTTTTATACTGAACTGTAGTTCAAAATTTATCTGTGTAAAAATGGACTGTATAAAAATTTTCTTGTAACTTGAAGCCATTTGGCCCTTGATATCCTAATTTGTGTGCTTGATTTTTCTATGGTGGTTTTAGATCTTAATCTTACTATCTTGCCCGTAGAGATAGTTTTTGCAGTATTTTCCCCATACTACTTGTCATATAACAGTATCATCATACATTTGACTTTCTAGTCAAACTTTGACTTTTAGGTCAACTTTGACTTTTTATGGTCAAACTTTGACCAACATAAAATCATGAAATTTTTTATCCTTTTTACTCAAAATGTCACATGTTAGGTTAAGCAATCATTTTCGAGTCTTATATAATCATAAGAACTCACAAAGTTGATAAAAACCCTAATCAGGCTTTTTCATATATACCTTCATGGTACAGCTCAATTTTCTTTACAAGAAATCATAATATCATAAAAAATTTAGTTATTACAAAAATAATCTTGGTAAAAGAATGCATGAACCAATTATGCTTTCTTATAGATCAATTATGCCTTCTTATGTTAACTTAACTTGGAACTTTGGGTCATTTACATAACATGAATATGAGTATACGTATCGTGGTGTACAGCCATAGATTAAACCAAAACCCATCCTTGTAGTAGGTCGGTACGACACAAGGCAACTTGTTTGCCTTCATTCTTGAAAACTTGTTCTTCATTTTATCATACTTGAAAACTTAAATCTTTATTATTTCTTATTTGAAAGCTTGATCTTATTGTTGTCATATGATTTATTATTAGTAAGCATGCTTACGTGATGTCATAATAATAAAACATAAATCATTTGTGTTACATACATTAATACATGATGCTTTGAAAAACATGCAAAGCAGTAAAATCATTTAAATCAATGCACGAGCTTTTGAAAAACATGCAAAGTACGTAGTAAAAACATTTTGCCCATGCTGTAGGTGGAGTTGTACTTACAAATTGTCCTATGCTCTTGGTCTATCATTCCAACAAGGCACGGTAACAGGTTATATTATATTCATGTTTTCAAATAGGGCATAAGAATCATTTCATTCTACCTTAACAATCCATAACATGTTCATTGAACCATAAATCGGTCTCCAAACCGACTACCATCTATTATAGAATTGTTACTTATATTCAAGTAACTTGGGCCTTTTTTTTTTTAATTTCCTTTTTCTCAAAAATATCTTGTTTTCTTAGAAAATACCATATTTACTTGGAAAATATCTTAGCTTCATAAATCAAGTATTTCTTGATACAATACTTGAAATTTCCCTTAAAAAAAATCATTTGTGAAATTTCAAATGGATTTAAACCTCTTTGAAACTTATCTTCATAATATAATTTTTTCTTTAAAAAGAGTTATAAAACATTAGAAACTAATTTTTTCAGATAAAAACAGCCTTTTAAATTGTATGTGTGAAGGAATTTCTACTTTCATGCCTAATTTTGAAAATTCAGTTTTATCTTTAAATCGGTTTGGAATTTGAAAAATATTTTTTCATAGAAGTTGTAGATCTCGTCAGAACCTTAATTCAAAACTTAACTCCATCTTTAACTTGCTCGCTTTTCTCCTTGAAGCATTCTGACCGTGTACAGTACCTGGACCGGTCAGTTTTGAAAACTCATAAAAACAAAGGCCTTTGGAGCGCTTTTTTCAAAAACTATTATAGTGACTCCTAGAATTTTCTATTTTCTACAACTTTACAGTTATAACTTTTTTCAAATTTGGTCTCTAAAATTGTTTTCAAAAACCGGCAGTTTATATTTTGTTGGTTCTTACTCAAAATCCATGCACACTACCTCAAACGGTCGAAACCATGAGCCTACATCAACATGCAGTATGTAGGATTCGTTTTTAACATTCAAACATACACTTATATCATGTTCTTGATAAACATAATATTGATAACTTACTTGTTTGCTAAATTGTGTCTTTAGGTTAATTTCTTAACCAACATACAAAAAGCATTCACGTAACCATCATACATAAAATATCTATGTTAAAACATGTGAGAGCATAATCACAAACACATGGTGAGCACTCATAACCTTAAAACTTATCCTAGAGCACAAAATCAAACCCATGCTTAGAGTTAGCAAACAAGATAACCAAAGCATAGATCTAGCATAAACTAACCATATAAAAACCATAATAAAGCAAAATAAGAAACATGAAATTATGCTCTTACATTCCATAACTTGAAATATATATAAATTCCTCAAATCAAAACTTAATGAAAATCTTAGTTATAGGATCAAGAAAATACCTCTAGAGCTTTGAAAGAGTTGATTCTAGTCCTTAAATGAGCAAAAATTCTTACTCTACCTCTCCACCATGACAGCAGGCCACTCTCTCTCTTTCTCTTTTTTTTTTTTTTCTCTTAAGGACTAGAGAGGAAAAAGTTTGAAGGGAACTAAAAGATGAGAAGCTAACCAAAATGGTTCAATTCTCACAACCCACCTCTATTTATAGGTGGAATTTCCAAAATTTTCCATAAGTATTTTTTTTCAACTTTCTTTAAATTGCATATTGGTCCTTAAAGACAAAATTTTTGCCTTTCAAGTCCCCCCTAATTGCCGGTCATGTGGAGTGTTGGAGCCAAAATATCCTTTCATACTTATCTTTTCTATTCTTCCTTGTCAACGGGCCATGTGGAGAAAAAAAAAACAATAAATAAAAAATTGTATATTTATCCACAATTACTTGGCCTACAAATAATACCATGTTTGGCATTCCTCCTAATACGCAGTCTATTTTCTTAATAATCCAGATAGTACAAATATTGCTTTAACTATCAACAGTTCAGTACTATTGAACTGCAGTCCATAATTTATCTGCACATAACTGGACCGCGTATAGGTTTTTCTTAGGACTTGAAGCCACTCAGTCATTATTGCTCCAAATATTATTCCCGATTATTTTAGAGCAATCCTAATCCTTATTCTAAATTCTGTATCCGTAATGACGGTCGGCCACAGTATAATTTCAATACTGCTTAATAAACCGTAGTATCGTCTTATTCATGTCATAAAATCATCAATTAGCTAGAACAATACCATAAAATCATGATTCTGTCTTTTTCACCATAAGGCCTCATACTTGACTTGATAACTGTCATTCAGTTTTATAACATTATACAAACTCGAACATATCCTGATAATCAAATCAGATCATGATCTTTATATTGATATCCATAATTTTGTTGAAACATCACTATAACACATAGTACGAACTTAATTTTCTTTATATATATGAGGAAATTATGAGTCCGTAAAAATTCGGTTGTTACATGAATAGTGGCAAATCTATAAGTTTTATAGCTAAAAGACCCTTTTTTCAAACCCAAAAAGAGAGATAGAGAGAGAGAGAGAGAGAAGAAGGAACATCAATTACAATTTTCCAAAGAAAGAATTGAAGCAAATTATTTCTCAGTATTTTGTCCTTGTTTCGTCCAGGGGATTAAATAATTATCCAGGTGATGTACGTTGTTCACGAAATGTAAATAAGAGTGGTTATAAATAAATTTTAGAATATAACAAAAATGGGTATCCTTTTAGAGAGTAAAAACCAAACACATGATACAAAAGGTAAACAATCTAAATTTTACTCTATGAGGATACTTTAGGGTATGCTTTGATCAAAATTTAAAAATTGTAATAATTAAAATCTTAAGGTATAAAAATATAAAACTTTAAAATATAAGGTATATATGCTTTTTAAATGAGAGTAAAATAGAGGGTATAAAAATATAAATAACCCAAAATTAACAAGAACAACGCCATTTTTCGCCCGCGGTTGGACCCTAATTACTACGTCAGTATGCTGTCCTAGTTTCCTCTAGGGGATTAAATTATTATCTAGGGGATTTTGTTCAAAAATGGTAAACAAAATTATACATCTCCAAACTTATTGGGACATCATTTTGATGAAAATGTAATATCTTCTAATTTCACGTACTCTATTCAACAATAACAAGAATAGAAGGGTTAGAATTAGCTACAAACCAAATTTGTAACAAAATGTTAAAATTTTACAGCTCAGAGAATTGACAACAAATTTTTTGTTTACAGTTAAGTTATGGTTGACACTAAATGTCTCTAAGAACAAGTAATTCTTGCCATCCACATGTCATTCTAGATCAAGAATGAACAATAAGGCTAGAATGAAATTGTGATTGGAATCAACTGTAACTCCTCAGAGTCAACATAATAGTTTCAAATTGATTGCTCCCCAGAATTTTCTAAAATTCTGTGAAAATCCTTAATCCCATGAATTATGAGAGATTATGATGAAATTTCATCCCCTTTAATCAATCAATGTGATGCGATTGTTATTAGAAAGTCAATCATCAATCAAAAATTAAGACAATATGTACATTTAAGAGAGTTGACTAAAACTATGCATTTCTATAAAAAGTTAGCATATGAGCTGATGAAACACCCACAAACACATAGCAAGACAGGAAAAAAAAAAAAAAAAAAAAAAAAAAAAAATGCCGAGTCTCTCTAGTGCTCCCCTAGAGTTCCTATGAGAGGTTTTCCTCGCCATTAGTGTGAATCTCTGTGGTTCGGTCCTGGGAGCCTGATTGGTTTTTACTCTTTCTTTAACGGAGGAAGAGGATGAGGTGATTGGAGTGAATGATGAGATTGTGACAAAGGCTAGGAGTGGCTTTCGCTCTTGTCTTCTTGGTAAACTTATTACAAGGAGATCTTTTCATAAAAGATCTTTTCGGAATATGCTGACCAACATACGGAACGTTCAAAAGGTTGATGGGAAGGGTTTGGAGATTTTGTAGATCTCTAATGATGTTTCTTGTTCTCTTTTCCTAATGTTCTTCAATGGCCAAAAGCCTATAACGCTGTGTCTCCAGATCATAGATTCGAGCCCAATCTTCAAAGGACAACAAACCCTGATAAAGGGTATTCTTCCTGAACTCCTTGGCAAAGCCCATAAGCCTAATAAAAGAACGAGCTCACCTACCTGCTAACTTTATTTCCAA
Organism: Ficus hirta; assembly: GCA_038430175.1. Lineage (NCBI taxonomy): Eukaryota > Viridiplantae > Streptophyta > Magnoliopsida > Rosales > Moraceae > Ficus > Ficus hirta. Next base: position 14,888,117 of record CM076585.1, on the reverse strand, counting down.
AATAAAAACCAAATATGGGGAAACTTTCCGGATCAATTTCTGGGCCCTCTTGAAAGCTCGGGGATTCCACAGTCCCCGAGCATTCCAACATGGTAGAGTTATTGGGCTCGGCTGGGCTGGGAGCCAGCCTCGACCACACCGCCATCCAATTTGAATGAAATTTTAGGAAAAACTTTACAAACTTTAACATCTGCACCAACCTCTCCTTGATCTTTTCTGCTCTTTCGCTTGGATGGGACTCCCGAGTCTTGAAAAGAGCCAGTAGCTGGAGCCTTTTTGGATATCGCCAAACGTTTCCAATTAAATCGCTTCCCCAAGCCACGGCTGACAACCTCAGAGGGCCTTAAGATCCCCCCATCAAAATCCTTAGAAGCAAACTCCTTGTGTTCAGAAACCCTTATGACCTTGCCTGCCAAAGGGAGGCTCTCAGAATCCACTAGTGAAACGGGCTTAGCTGGGAGGCCTAATTTCTCATTAATAGTTTCTAGAGGCCCAACTCTTTTGCTACCCACAAAATCAACCACCAAATTGTCGCGAAACTCCATCTCATCCCCATTTGAAAAATCCGCTAAAATGGTATGCGAGTCTTCCGGGGGAGAGATAGATGGAGGGTTCTTAATCCCAGCACCTAAAATTTTCTCCAGAATTGAAACTTCTGAGATCTTCTTTGACAAATCCGGTTCCAAATAAGACTCCAAGCTCCGGTCAACACGCACCGGCGTTGAAGTCCTATCCTGGCCAGGACAGCCATCAATCTCTCTCTCAAGGGCCAAATTCACAGAGCCGCATTGTCTGGACATGCCACTCCTGGCCAAACTAACATTTCTCCTACCACAACCTCTTGAGACCTCAGACACTCGTAGAATAGGACCATACGGATAGTCTCCGCTCTCCATGGTCTTCAATTCCTCCGGTAAAGGACATTCATGAATCCCATGACCAATTCGACTACAAGCATAGCAGAAATCTGGGACTCGCTCATACTGTAGATTCCCCCAAACAATAGGACCACGATCACCAAGTCGGACTTTAACAATCCATCTAAGGGGTTTTGTGATATCGATGAGCACGATATCGATGAGCACACTAACTCTCATAAAACTACCCGGACAACGCCCATCTTTATTCTTTATAACACGAACAAAATTCCCGATAGTGTTCCCAATTCGTACACCAATTGAATCATGCATGGCATCGACTGGTTGATGGTGGACTTGGACCCACATCTAAGTATAAGCAAACTCACCCAAATCAGGGTTGCTTGACTCGCTCAGCACCTTTAGAACCAGAAGTGCTTTGTCAAAATTTCAAGCCATTAGGTCCAGGTGCCTTATTACCCCCCATGCTAAAGAGAGCTCTTCTAATGTCCTCTGCCAAAAAGGGATATAGAAGTTGTTCATTAATCCACTGTGAAATAACCGGAAGAACAAAATCAGTGATGCTTGATATATCGGCTTGGGACGGCCGACTAGATGAGAAGATATTGGAGAAATATCTCTCAATAATGCCACAAATATCTTCATCTTCCGATTGCCACACCCTAGCTTCATCTTCAAGACCCTTAATTTCATTATTACCCTGCTGTTGTGAAGCTTTCGAATGAAAAAACTTGGGAGTTTTTATATCCCGCAAGTAGCCAATCCGCACGCGCCCGCACGCCTATTTTTTTTTTTTTAAAGAATCGGGGGATTGTTGGTAGGGACGTAGTTGGGGCTTGTCTTAGTATCCTTAATGGGGGAAACTCGATTGAGAGCTGAAATACTACCAATGTTTGTCTCATTCCAAAGGTTAAGAATCCCAAAAGAGTGTCTAACCTCCGGCCTATTAGCTTGTGTAATGTGATATACAAAATTGTCACCAAATCACTAGCTAATAGACTTAAGACAGTTTTAGATGAGGTGATTTCGCCTTCCCAAAGTGCATTTGTTCCGGGGAGAACAATTACTGATAACGTGATGATAGCCTTTGAGATGATGCACTCAATCAAGAGGAAAAACAATGGGGCCACTTGATGGCTTTCTCTTAAGTTGGATATGAGCAAAGCTTGTGATAGAATTGAATGGTGTTTCCTTGACGCGATGACGTTAAAGCTAGGCTTTGCTTCTTAATGGGGTTGATTTGGTGATGAGGTGTATTTCCACAGCCAGGTTCTCCTTCTTGGTCAATGGTGATTCAGGACGTTAAAGCTTTTAAGGGACTTCGTCAAGGGTACCCGCTTTCCCCTTATCTTTTCCTTTTTTGTGCAGAGGGATTATTAGCAGCGATCAAAGGGAGGGAAGCCAATGGCCATATTTCAGGCTTTTCTTGCGCAAGAAAAGCCCCGAAGATTAGCCACCTCTTCTTTGCAGATGACAGTCTTATTTTTTATAAGGCTCTAAGGCTCGGCCAGAGGAGTGTAACAAAGTGATTGAGACCCTACAGTGGTATGAGAAAGCCTCGGGTCAAATTATTAACTTTCAAAAGTCAGCGGTTACCTTTAGCCCGAACGTGGAGCAGGAGCTTCAGGATAATTTTCTTGGTGTTCTTGGCCTAAATGTTGCCCATTCCCATGATTGCTATCTGGGACTCCCTTCTCTGGTTGGAAGAAGTAAGAAACAGACATCCTGGTCTATTAAGAAGAGGGTGAATAAAAAACTCCAACTTTGGAAAGGCAAGTTGTTCTCCGAAGGAGGTAGAGAGGTCCTAGCTAAAGCGGTAGCTTTGGCAATTCCAACTACTCCATGAGTAAGTTTCGGCTGTCGGACTTGTTGTGGCAGGAGTTGCATAGTTTAATAGCTCGGTTTTGCTGGTGTGGTGATGAGTCTAAGAGGAAGATGCACTGGTGGGCATGGGACAAGCTAAGTCCAAAAGAGAGGGAGGAATCGGCTTTCAAGATTTGGGGGTTTTCAATCAGGCGATGCTAGCTAAACGAGTCTGGCGTTTAATCCAGAAACCAAATTATTTGGTAGGAGAAATTCTTAAGGGTCGGTATTTCCCGGATCACGATATAATGCAAGCCCGGATTGGCAACAATCCGTCGTTTATCTGGAGAAGTCTTTTATGGGGCAGGGAGTTGCTGAAGTTGGGGATTTGGTGGAGAATTAGAGATGGTTCCTCCATTAAGGTTTTTGACGACCCTTGGATGCCAAGACTCCACTTTTAAGCCTATCACAGCTCCAAGTGAGTCAAATAGGAATTGGAATGTGTCCGACCTGTTAGAGAAGGTCTTCTCTTTGCAGAGGATAGCAGTCTCCGTGTAAGCTTGATAGAAACTGATTGTTCTTCTGTCGCCAAGAATGTGAATGATCATGATCTTCTAGCTGCGGAGGATTCCCTTCTAAATGACATCGGAGTACTGATGTAAGAAGTGGGTGATGGTTCTTGTTGCTATGTTCCTCGTGATTGTATTGTAGCGGCCCATACACTCGAGCAATATGTTTTCTCCCTTAATGTTGATTGCTTCTGGCCGGAGGATTTTCCTAATTGTATTAAGGATATTGTAAATGCCGATTTGGCAACTACTTAATAAAGCAATCTGAATTCATTAAAAAAAAACAAAAACAAAAAACAAAAAACTGCCAAAACTCTGCTAAAATTCTACCAAAACCTCTAAAATACTTTTTCCACCATTTTTAACTTTCTTAAGCTTTCCCAAACTCTTTTGTACTTGTCAATCCCTCTATTTAGTGATAGCACTCACAGAGGACGTAGCCAATCAATTAGGACTAACCTCTATAATTCCTATCTCCAAAATTTATTTACATTTATATATATTTTTTAATCATTTATTGGTAGATCAATTTTAGCAAACTTGAATATACAACAAACGATGTATTTTAGCTAGCTTGAATATACAACAAACGATGTTCAAATCGGTAATTTTGTATTCAACAATTTAACTTTAGATTCCCTCTATATTTTACATTTAATTTGAAATTTCTGTGCTCAATCTGGGAGTTGAACTTTGTCAGCTATTTTCGATTTTTGCACGGTTTTTTGCTCTTTTGAGTTTGTTTTTGTATTATTCTTTTAATTAATTGTTAGACACTTTAATCAGCATAAATCTATGTGCATCCTTGCATATTTAAGCCATAAAGATCGTCAACCCTTTTCTGATTATACTTCTTTCACGAACTAATTGTTGTGGTTTTGTTTACGGATTTTCTTAGTTTTATTATGAGCTACTTTTCTTTTGTTAAGGCCACGATGTATCCTAATTTCTTTATTTCGAATAATTTAGGGTTTATTATTTCATGATTGAGTGTCAATCATTGTGTGCTTATTGTTTTTAAATAATTGGCTACTTGAAATTTTATTTATAATTATGAACATACTTTCATTTAATTTAACATAACGTAATCATGTTCGAATAAATAAAGAAACGAAAAAAATTTATCAAACAAAATTTTTTTGCAAGTAGCATAATCCTAACAATAATGTGATCATGAGATTACTTATTTATTTGTTTTGCTTTAAAAAAAAAAAACTCATTAATTAGACTGTCAATTGTCACCCTTATGTGACATGATCATTTGGCAGAGAATTTGTTTTTTTAAAGGACCAAGATAAAGATATTTAATGAATAAAAAAATCAGTGAAGAAATGTTTTTTTTTTCCTTAAATGATGTCTTTAAGGCGTCAGCTTAAAAGAAACACCTCAAAAAAAAAAAAAAAAAATTGAAATGTAAAAGTGTGTTTGATAGGAGAGAAAAGTGGAAGAAAGCGAAGCGATGGAGAGAATAGTGGAAGAATTTTGACATTTATGATTGTCTGATAAGAAAGAAGAGATGAATGAAGGGATTAGGGGGGACTCTCAATCCTTTAAAACACTCTAATTTTGGTCTCTCTTAAATTGAAGAGATTTTTGGAGGGATTCAATCTATCTCATTGATTAGAGATAGAATAGTCACTTTAAAAATAAAATATATTTTTTCATTTCCCTTCTATTTCTATACCGTACAAGAGAGATATGTTTACTTTCTTTCTTTCATGTTCCTTTTTGTCATGCCAAACATCATGAAGGAAATTAAGGAACCTCTTCCTTCTTCATCATCTCCCGTCTAGGTGATCTACCACTCTCGCGTTCCACTTTTCTCTCCCTTCTACCAAACATAGTCTTAAGATTACTACATGATGTAATTGATTTGGCTTTAATCTTAATCAAATTGAATGCGTATAGGCTTGTGACTTGCAATCTCTTTGTGTGCGTTTGTAAGGTTATTGTCTAATGCTTCCATTTCCTGCTGCATATGTGTTACGGGATTTGTACTTGATAAGTCTTGAAGGAAAGATATAAACTGAGGAATAAACTCAAGACTTCTTTAAACCAATAATAATTTGGTCCAACGGCATGGGGAAGAATATGGAGTGACGCTTTTGTTTGGAAGGATATGCAGATTCAATCCAAGCTTTATATGTGTGTGTGTGTGTGTGCGTGTATATCAAAAATACACCTTGGGGTTAACTTGTGCACCAAAAAATTAAAAAAATTCGAAAAAGACAATCATTCAAACAGTGAATATATGAGAGTTCATAAATACGATGATCAAATTATATAATTGATCAGTCGCAGTGTCATACCTTCCAAAATACTAAGGTCATGCTTCGTGAGTTGAGTTCAAATTATCCCCTACTAACAACAAAGCTCGAAAATCTTTTTTTTTTTTTCTTGAGGATCATAATGTTATTTTAATGTGATTTCTACATGTATAAATATATTATAAATTGGTCATCTGTCAAATTTTTTTTTTGGCAAGTAACTTGATAAGTAAATTCTCATTTTCTAATTCATGAATTTAATTAAAAATTAACAATTATTTTGCACATCATTTTGTACAAATTGAAAGTTATAAATCACTATCATTCATACTATTATCCTTTTAGGTGCCATTTGAGGCTTAGCTCAAGTGGTTGGTTGCGTGAGTATGTGAGTGTATACATTGGGATTCGAATCATGGACTTCGTTCTTAATAGTTTTTTTTTTTTTTTTGAAAAAATAACGTACTTCCTTTTTTTTTTTTTTTTTTCTATAGAAGTGAATGACAAGAGGGAATGACTAGCATCCAGAATTTAGCTTAATTTGATTGATAGTACTAAAGAATCCATCCCAAAAAGCGACTTTTTTTTTTCATTTTAATTGACGGGAAGTAGGGAAAAGGAATTGCACCGCCCTCCCCCCCCCCCCCCCTCCCCCCCGAATCATGGACTTCGTTCTTAATAGTTTTTTTTTTTTTTTATAAAAAGTAAACATTATTCTTTTACGTACTTTTTTTTTTATAGAAGTGAATGACAAGAGGGAACGACTAGCATCCAGAATTTAGCTTAATTTGATTGATAGTACTAAAGAATCCATCCCAAAAAGCGACTTTTTTTTTCATTTAATTGACGGGAAGTAGGGAAAAGGAATTGCACCGCGCCCCCCCCCCCCCCTCCCCCCGAATCATGGACTTCGTTCTTAATAGTTTTTTTTTTTTTATAAAAAGTAAACATTATTCTTTTACGTACTTTTTTTTTTTTTATAGCAGTGAATGACAAGAGGGAACGACTAGCATCCAGAATTTAGCTTAATTTGATTGATAGTACTAAAGAATCCATCCCAAAAAGCGACTTTTTTTTTCATTTTAATTGACGGGAAGTAGGGAAAAGGAATTGCACCGCCCCCCCCCCCCCCCCCCCCCGAATCATGGACTTCGTTCTTAATAGTTTTTTTTTTTTTGAAAAAGTAAACATTATTCTTTTACGTACTTTTTTTTTTATAGAAGTGAATGACAAGAGGGAACGACTAGCATCCAGAATTTAGCTTAATTTGATTGATAGTACTAAAGAATATATCCCAAAAAGTGACTTTTTTTTCGTTTTAATTGACGGGAAGTAGGGAAAAGGAATTCCCCCGCGCCGCCCCCCCCCCCTCAACAGGTAATTGCAATTTATGATGGAGGATAATTTGGCCAAAATTTTCAGTTAAGTCATGTCATCAAGTTTTCCGGGACTATAATTTTAAGATTGGTCTTTAAGTCCGGCTATCGTATTGGTCCGTTCTTATATTTTGGAACTTTTAGTACAATCAGTAACATGTACCAATTGAAAATATTTTACCTTATAGTGTTACATCATGATTATTTTTGATATTATATTTACTGCACCGTATCACTACCAGACTTAAGATCATACGTTTAATTTTATGATGACTTCTGGCTTGGCACGGGGTTTTCAAGACGCAAATTGATCAATGGCAAGTAGAAAAAAACACGGGCAATAATTGCCATAAAATGAACTTCCCGGGGATGTTGTTGATCAGAAAATGTTAATTAAACTATACATGTGAGGATTAGGTTATCCAATAAGATAAGAAATTCATGCAGCTATAGATACTAGAAAATAGTTATCCATGGAATGAATAGGAGTTTAATCTGAATATATCTGATTCTAAGAGATCTGCTCCCTGATTTGTCACATTTAAAAAAAGAATTTTGTTTCTTTCTGACTGAGAAGAGAGAAAGCAATTTCATATAAAAGAAACTTGCGTAGCATTCCAATTAAGTTGGCATCTACATACAAAAGCAACTTGTCCAATGTGAATCTTCCTCCAAACCACTCAAGTTTACCACGAAAATAGATGAGGAAAAAAAATGCAAAAAGTAAACAAGTTCAAAATATAGTCACATAACAAAGATAATAAAAACCACCCCACATAAAGGCAAACTATGACATCCGAAAATGAAAAAGGATTTACTTTCTTTAAAATAAAAATTAAGACTAGAATAAACCAAGGGAAGAAGCTCATGTGATGTCTCATCTGCTTATCTTTGCTCTTTTTGAAGAATATTTGCTTTTTTTTTTTTCCTTAATAATTGAAGAATATTTGCTTTTCGTTATATATTTTTTCCGTTACTTTTACAAAAATATTAAGGACACTAACTCCAATAAAAATTTATGAGCACCAACCTATGCGGCATATGAGTTATATCTTTTTCTACTAGTAAGGATTTAAAGTATTATTACATCAATTGATTGCATCTACCAATGAAAATACGACATATGAGTTGATACTCAAAAAATTGATATTGAAGTTGGTATCCCTAACACTACTCTTACTATTACTCGTTCACCAATTTTCGGAAAAGACAACTGGTATGTCAGAGACAAACCAATACGCACTTTTTTATAAAAATGAATAATGGATATCTGAATCAGCAAATGCACCCGGATATCCTGACTAGGTTGGCACCCCCTTAACACCCTCTTGATTTTCGTAATCCATTGATTTACTAAGATATAAAAAATAATAAAAATACAGAATGTAACATGGGAGTAACCAAAATAAAACAATCCAAAACAGAAAACCTAACAGATAGAGGACCTAATAGAAATACAATAGCTGGACGCCAGGTTCATAGAATTAAGTCTTAACTTGCACCTTGAATCAAGCATCAAATATACCTCATTAAAAACCCTCTAACCAAAACCCATTGGGAAAAAAATTAGAGGGGAAAAAGAGTTCATATTTACTTATAAAGTTGGCTAACTACAAAATCTGAAACAAGAAAGACCAGCTATATCCTTATCGCAGAAATCCAGGGCATTAAACCACCAATTGATGTCATTGAAATGAACAGCATAAGAAGTAAGTTTGTCCGCTATGTAATTACCTTCCCTGTAAATATGAGAAATCCGATATGAAATTTTGCAAATGTAATTCAAAGTAGCATCCCAGCAAGCCAAGAATCTCCACGAAACAGCCCGTTTACGTGAATTGAGAAGTTCCACCATGTATGTAGAATCACATTCGAACCAAAGGAAGTCCCAATCATGTCTACAAGCATAATCAATGGCCGTAATCAGTCCCATCAACTCAGCTTCAAAAGCATATATGATACCCAATGGATTAGCGAAACAACCTTTGCAGAAGCCCCGATCAGTTTTGAAAATATCTCCCCATCCTGCCCGGCCGGGGGCACCAGTAGCCGCTCCATCAGTGTTAATTTTAATCCAACCTGGAAAAGGTGGTTGCCATTGAATTTTAAACCAATACGCACTCGATTTATACCTTTTATATATGTTTCTTCTTTTCTATTTTATATGGCACTTTTCTTGATGATATTTCATATAAGAGCATCTCTAATAAATTGTCAAATTATTTTGTCAATGACAAATTTTAGAGTTTGAATGAAAAAATTGCTATATGATGAAATGCTATTTTTGATGTCAAATTTCTCGTGTATTATATTTTGTGATAAATTTATCACTAGATGTAGTCAGTGTCAATTTAATATATTGATTCCTTTTGAACTTTGTTACCTTTTTATGTTATTCATTACCAACATTTTTATTTGTAATTTATTTAAATACTAAAATTTTATTTTTTAAGTCTTAAAGCATAATATTGAGGACAAAAAGTAGAAATAGAATTACAGATAGTATTATGCATCGGAAAAAGTAAGACAATGTTATTTTTCACACATTTTGTTAATAAATATAAATAATTATAACATTAATATAGAAAAAAAAAATTTAAAGACGGTCTAAACGGCATTTTCATTTATCTTGAAAAGAAAAATAAAAGCAATATATACATATATATATATATATATATATCATCGAGTATTCATTCATGTAACTAAAATGAATTAAGTTGTTATCCAATTGAAAATAAAATAAAATAAAATTAATGATGCTGACTGATTGAAACTCAAGTTATTGAAGTTTTAGTGGTCAATTGAGGAAGATACTTGTGTTCTTTTATTAAGAAGAGTTCCCTCAATATCAAACTCGGGCTTCTATGGTTAGAGCGATAGATGCCGTACTTCAATCCGGCAACGCAAAATCCATTACAGATTAAAGTTAGAGGAATATTAGGATTTAATTAGAGTTTTATTACTTATTCTGTACATACGCGTACATAGTTGGTAATTGAGAATATGCTAGCGGCTATCATAGCATAGATTAAAGTGTCGATCCCACGAGAAAGAAACATAACTTGATGGACTTAGTTAAAAATAAGAGAAATAGATCTAAAAGATGCATTTTAAAAACAAAGAAGAAATGAATTAAAGAAAATCAAAATCAAAATTAATATTAATATTAATATTAGAATAACAAGGCGTTGAGAATCACTTCATTTCTTCGTCTTTCTATTGCCAACTTTGATTCCTAATTACTACTTAATAGCATCTTCACATCTCAAATAAAGAACTGACAAATATGTGGTTTTGATATAACCAGACGGAATCTTAAACTTAATTGATTGAAATAAATTTAGCAAAAGAACTCATGACATACACGGCTGGAAAATTGCATTTTCATTGTTGAATAATTCGGCACATATTCATCTAAGGTAAGTTGGGATGAACTTGGGCTTCATGAAAACTAAGTGCAAGCAATTAAGCTCACTTCAGCTAGATTTGCAGCTGGAAATTAGAGACATATTTGGCAATGAGCTGCACACACTTGACGTTGTGGATAGCTAAGACCCAAAGCTACAATTCCCCCTTAGCATCATCAGATTTCAATGGTAGAACTGTCCTTAGTTGAAAGTCGTGCCCGTTGTCTTACGGGATCGTTATATTATCTTGTCTGGTTTTTGTTATTTTATTAGTATGAATGATATTTCCCTTAAAAAAACAAAAAAAAAACAAAAACAAAAACAAAACTACAATTCATCTGTGGCGAACTTTTCCCAAATCAGTCGTCATCAAGGAGTAAATTACCTCACAAGTGACTGATCCGAGAAGGATTGTTTTTTTGTAACTCAACTTATTCTCTCACACATCATGGACTTTTTCTCTCATGGTCGATTGCTTGGTGGGCTTCTTGAAAACTTTGGGCCATTTTGAATATCTTTTTGGATTTTCCCCCATTATAGCATATATTGTATAGATATTTTTAAAGTTTATAGCAGATTTTTCAAAAAATAATAAATTATAATATATTTTAATTTCTCTCTTTAAAATAAGTTACGTGTTTCTAATTGTACGTCTCTCTTTCACTGTCTTTCTCCAAAATGGCATGCCATCATTACTCCGGTGGGATCACGATGAGAACAACGTTAAGCCTCTTTACAAACGCCAAAAAAACAAAATGTAAGTGTTTTTTTATAAACTCATCAATAAGTTTGTGTATATAATATCCTTTTTTTAAATGTAAAGAATATTAATAATTAATGTAGGATATTTACATATAGGTCGTGTTTTTCTAGTTAATTGAGACTAAGCAATTGAAGTAAACACATTAGGAGAGAAAAAGATGCAATTGGACAAATTTATAACATTGAAAAAGACTAAATATTGACTAGTTTTTAATTGATGGATTTCACTATAAACATGATGATATGATACAATACCGATTTATTGAGTAAATCTTCTAATTCCAATATTATGAACTACATATTAAGTAAACTTATTAAATTTTTAGTTGGCATAAATTTTCTTTTGATATTGAAAGATTTTATCTTATCCCACTAGTATATATACTGGATTTATAAGCAAAGAAGAAATTCCATCTTTGGTGACTTGTCCAACACGTGTATAGCCATCATCCTCTTTGTAAAGCAAATCCATGCAAAATTAAGCACTCGCATAAGTATAGCTGTTGGCGCAGAAGTTGGTCTGAGGAGCTCCTCGTTTATGTCTTTAAATGCACTCTCCATTTGCTTTTGGAAAACATCACTTGCCTCTTGCTCCGTCACTTCATATTCCTTTATGTGGCACTCAAAATATGCAACATTTAAAATTCACAATGAATTTATAAAAATAATTAAATAAATATTGTAAATAAATATAAAATACTTTAAAACCTAAAAAAAAATATCATAATAATATAGTAATTATCATAAAAAAAAAAAGACATCAATAAAACCATAAAGAAAAAAAGCATAACACATTTAAAAAAACATCATAATGATATGGTAATTATCATAAACAAATAAACAATTCCATCACATATTTAAAATTTAGAAACTAACTATTAAAATAATACCAATAATAATAAATAAATAAATTATCATAATATAAGGTTACAATTATCATAAAGAACCTAAATCATACTAAAAAAAATAGGTTTCTAAGAAATCGAAGTCATACTTAAGAAATATGTTTATAAAAACCTTAATTATATTAATAAACCATCTCTATAATAAAAAACTAGTCATTAAGATAAAGATACAATAATAATGAACAAATAAGAAAAAATATAAATCATAATAAAGGAAAATAATGTTAAATATAGTAAAAGGACAAAATGAGTACTACAAGCAGTTGTTTTTTTTTTTAATGGATATTTATGTAATATTATTAAAAAAAAAACAAACATATACTAAAATAAGACTCTAAAAATAAACTTTTTGTGTAATTATTTCAATTTGTTAACTACAATTTTTTGTTTTTGGGTAATTAAAGACTGGATTTTTTTAACTAAAAGACAATTTTGAGGCTAGAAAAGAATATTTGAGTTTTAGCTACAAAATTTTACATTTTGTCACTAATCTAATTAGTGATAAATTTAACTTTGTCACTAATACGAATTAGTGACAAATGTATAAGTTTTAGATAAAGGACCTTTTTATAAACAAAAAAATGCATCAATTACAATATTCCAACGAGTGAATTGAAGCACATTATTTGTCATTACTCATACATACATATATATATATATATATATATATATATATGTATGTATGTATTTTAGAAAAGCACATGTCTTGTACTTACCATCATCAATTACAATATCGGCGGAGAGTGCGGAGAGTGAGGGTTTCTAATGGCTTATAATTATGTATCATGAGTTTTCTTCTGGTCAATAATTATCTAAAAATTATGATTTAATAAAGTTCATTTTACGATTAATATGCTCTATTGTTTGGTGTTTTGGAAGAGTATTTGCTTTTTTTGATAATTGAAGAAGAATATATGCTTTCCGTCGGTATATCTTTTGTCCACTACTCTTTTATCGGGAAAGACGTTTGCATGAAAGAGAGACAAACTGACAAGTACATGCTCCATTTGATATCTTCAATATCTATCCTCTTTTTCTAGTTTGCTAGTGACGAGCACAGGCTCCTATGCACATTTGAAAAAAAAAATTTAATAAATCAAATGAAAAGTTAATTATGAAGTATTATAAGAAAATAATAATTGAAAGGGTTGTAGGAAATAAATATTTTGGTAAGGATATATTTTAGAAAAATAATTTTAATAGGGGCGAAAAACAAAAGAAAAAAACTGAAAGAAACAAAGAAAAAAAGATAAACAAAAAGATGGCAAAAAAAGCTGCCACTAAAATAAAATAAATAAATGAATTTTAAACCAAAGGGCCAAAAAAAAAAAAAAAAAAAGGACCAAATTGGAATAAAAGATTGGACTGAAAAGTTTTTAAAAAAAAAAGTAACAAAAAAAAAAAAAGAAAAGAAAAGAGGATGTCGCCTGTTGCAAGGGGATGGATAAAAATAAAATTTTTTTACTATATAAAGATTTGAAAATTTTCTTGATGATATATCGTATAAACGAGCATTTTCATTTATAGAAGAAAAATAAGTAAACGAGTATTCATTCATTTTACTAAAAAGAATTAACCGAGTATAAAACGGATTTCACAAGAACCATGCCTTTGTTTCGTCTTCGGTTGGACCCTTACTACGTTGGTATTCTGTTAGTTTCCTCGAGGAGATTAAATTATTATCTTGGGGATTTTGTTAAAAAAATGGTAAATAAAAGTATACATCTCCAAACTTATGGGGAGAACATTTTATGAAAATGTAATATCTTCTATTTCACGTACTCGTATTCAATGATAACACAAATTAAAGGGTGAGCATTAGCTATACAAACCAATTTTGTAACAATATGTTGAAATTTTACAGCTCAAAGTATTGGCCACATACAAATTTTTTGTTTATAGCTATCGACAATAAATGTCTCTAGGTATAAGTAATTCTTGCCATCCAGATGTCATTCCAGATTAAGAACGAATGGTAAGACTAGAATGAAATTGTGATTAGAATCGACTGCAACTGCTCAGAGTCAACAGAATAGTTTCCAAACGATTGCTCTCTAGAATATTCCAAAATTCTGTGAAAATCCTTAATTCCACAAATTATGGGAGATTATGATGAAATTGGATCCCCCTTAATCAATACGGAAAATGATTATCATTAGAAAGTTAATCATCAATCAGAAATTAAGACAATATATACATTTAAGAGAGTTGACCAAAACTATGCATTTCTATAAAATGTAGGCATATGAGCTGATGAAACACCCACAAACACGTCCAAACTCTATCAAAATTCTACCAAAAAAGCTCTGAAATACTTTTTCCACCATTTAATTCATCTCTCTTAAGCTTTCCGAAACTCTTTTTGTACTTATCCATCACTCTATAAAGTGATAGCATTGTACAACAATTAATATAACGAGTACAAAATTCATATATTGTTTTTAGTCAATATTGTATAAACCGCATGACAAATGCAGCCCACTCTTGCCGGACCAAACTCATGTCTGCATCAGTATAAAAATCCTTTGTTTGAAGGCTGGCTAGTCCATCAACAGTGAAGGTTATTTCTCGCATGAAAGCTAACACAAAATAACCGCATTCTACATAACCTTCCTGTATTGGACATCGAACATTATCAATCAACGTCTGGCAGTTGCGTCGCTGTCTTACTCCTCTTCCCACCAACAATTTCCAATCATTAAATGCCCTAACAATTTGACAAATTTCAAAACTGTTACAACAAAAATTATTTTATGTCTAATCAGAGATATGAACATCAAATAATACTTACGTCGTAATCAAGTCTTTAAAATCATCACCCGGTGTGTTTCCCAAAGGATTAAAATATATGACCGAGTCCTTGCACAGATCAATAACTGCCAAGATCCAATGTTGGCCACTGTTATATGGCATGAGAAACAGCTTTCCCTTTGGTGCGTTGGTTAAGATCCGTATAATATTTTCAGCCCTTTCTCGAACGTAGGCGGCGCGATTTACACTCTGTTGAACTGGTGAGACAAGGACTGAAAAAATAAACTCGAGCCGTTGATCCATACTTGTTCTTGCACAATAATCCGCTAAATATCTGTAAAATAATTAGGCACACTTGTTATGCAAAATCAACATATGTAAGATTAAGAGGTAGACCAAAAATCAACATTTTTAAAGATAAATGTATTACCTGATGTAAACCATTATGCTACTTGCCCTAATTTCTTTAAATGTTATGAAATGGTATACATCTTCAAACCCAATATATATGGGCATGTCATCGCCAATGACGAACTGTTGAAGTGGGCAAACTATTTGGGTACCGTCACGCAAGGAATTTTATGCGTAATATGCCAAAAGTCTCAATTCGAAGGAAATTACATTAAAGTCGAACGAAGGTAGTTCTTGTTGCGCCGGTTGTTATTGTACCTCCGGTTGTGACTGTATTTTCTTCCTCCATGCTCTCTTTTTGGTTCGTTTGCTTCCCTCAGCTTCTCGGTCAGGAGCATGACTGGGACCTTGACTTGCCTAGCTTAAACTTATTTGAACGATGACTAATCTTATCGGCCAAGCAACAAACTCACCGACAGCTTCTTCAATACATGTGGCTTCGTTCGTCGGAATAGGTAGGAGTGAATGTTTTAGTTTTGGGACTGTAACTGTCACTCGTACATTCTCCTCACCTAAAGGAATCCCATGGACTATGTCGGTTGGAACACAGTCCATGTATGCCCTGCCGATTGCAACAAGCACATCTCCTCCGTTAACTAAATCAGGAAGAAAGAGCTGGCATTCCTGACTTGCGTTCGGCATGGGCTTCGGATTCGACAGCCCAGCTTCTTTTTCATTCAGAGTGCAACTAGCCTTGAAGCTGTTGTGTTGATCAACAGTCGGTGCGGTCGCCTACTCGGCCATAATCTATCGGTTGATACCGTGCTTCGCACAAAGCTGTTGAACTTTGCACAAGGTTGAAGTATTACGATTGCTTGACAAACTTAGATTGACCCCGAATCCGACCCGAATGCTTGGCATTGCCTAATGCCTTGGTCAATATGTCTTCTGTCCACACATATTCGAAACTTCCTTGTGTCTCTTGTTGACTGAAGTCATCATGTAACAATTAGAGAATATGTTATGAACTCGTAAATATAAAGGAGTGTATGGTATGAATATATTTTAAATAGATTCGAAAACTTACTATTGTATCCGCAATACTTTTAAATGCTTCATTTTTTAAGTCTCCATTGGGTTTGACGCGCATGTCCAGCCATCTAGTATGCCACTCTGCATATTTTCCCGTCTTCTCGAACTGCAGTTTAATATATAATTACTGTTAGTAAACATAAACGAATAAATTGGAAGTACAACATACCATTTACACATTTTATCCAAGTAATTCAGGTACATGAGCTTGGTCACGTTTTCTATATCCGTCTCTGCCCCCGATTGATCCGTATTTGCTCTTCTTTCTTATCTCACTTCCTTGTTCGGATAGTCTTTTGAATTCCGGAGTACGTCGATACTTAATGAATTTTTCCCAATCATCCTGCGTGATGGTGGGGTAATTGTGAACTACTTTTGGTGGTCGTTGCCACACATTTTCTTCGTTAATATGATCCCTGACAAAAGCTTGATAAAGATCATATCTAAAATTTTTCGCCAACTATGCACATGACTTTAAAGTTGTTTTCTAAACGATGGCTCCACAGTAAAAGAAATAACGATTTCCATCCACATTCTTTCTTTCCTTGTGGCTGAATCGGCACTTCTAAAGTCAGATATCCAAATGGGTATGTGCTCTCAAGCAAGCACTCCAATCTAACTCTGTAATTCATCTCCTTCCTTCCCTAATGGTTGCCCTTTCCCGTCAAACGAAACTTCAATTCGTTCTCCCTTTGTCCTAACAACGTGGACTCTTCTCATAAGAGTTGCTCGTCGTTTACCATCTTCATCGGGATTGAATCTAGTTGAGTTTATTCGTCGTGGTTTTCCAAGTTGAGTTTGAGTTAAGTATTCCTCCCCGTAATCTTGCGACATTTTAAATCAATCTAAAGCAACTCCGCACCGAAATACGTTAAATAACAAAAAAACTTGGTCATTAAATTATAAAATCAAGGCACCCAAACACATAAAAAGCAAACGAAAGCATACATTAAATCTCATTAAATCAAGAAGCTAAAAAAAAACTTTACTTAACTACGGAAATGACATACAACCTAATCGAAGAGGCATTGTATCAAATATGTAATTTGCAAACATTTAAGTCACAAAATCAACATGTTTTCCCAGAAATTCTCAAATCCGGGCCTTACCCAACCAATTTAATTCAATTTAAAACTAATTTTCACTCAAGTAGAAATTTTAACGAATATGTAATATGCAAATATTTAAGTCACATAACCAACATGTTTTTCCGGAAAATTCCCAACTTCGTGTCTTACCCAATTAATTTAATTCAATCTAAAACTAATTCTCACTCAAACAGGGATTTTGACGAACATATAATATGCAAACATTTAACTAACAAAATCAACATTTTTTTCTGGAAAATTTCAAAATCCGTGCCATCACCCAACCAAGATAAAATCAATCTAAAACTAATTCAACACAATCAACAATCATCGAAAATGGAGGGGACGGATTTTGGCAACTCAACAATCTACAAAATCAACATTTTGGACGTAAAGTAACTGATTTTGGACGAAAATTCACAATTAACAACCGTGTCCAACAAATTTGACGTTTTCGACAAAAAATTCTCAAATCCATGCATTACCCAAGCAACTTACCGGCTTGTCGAGCATGGGTACGGAAGGAAGGCAGAGTGCGGGCGGCGTGGGAGCCGAAGGCGGCATGGGCGGCATGGCCGCGGAAGGCGGACTAGGGGCGTGGGCAACGTGGGGGCGTGGGCGGCGTGGGGGCGTGGGGCGTAGGGCATGGGGGCTTCGGGCCGTGGGCAGTGTGGGGGCGTGGCTGGCGTGGGGCTGTGGGGCGTGGGGCGTGGGGCGTGGGGGCTTCGGGCCATGGGTGGCGTGGGGGCGTGGGGGCTTCGGGCCGTGGGCGGCGTGGGAGGAATGGGGTCGTGGGCGGCATGGGAGGCGTGGGGCCGTCGGCGGCATTGGGGCGTGGGGGTGTGGGGGCGTGGTCAGCGTGGAGGAGTTGGGGCGTGGGGGCGGAGTGGGCTTGAGTAGCGACAGAGAGAGGAAAAAATGGAGGGTGTGGGCTTTGAGGGAGGAAGCGGCGCGAGAGAGATTGAGCATGGATGTGGAGGGAGAAAGATTGGGCATGGAGGTGGAGGGAGTTTTTGAAGATTTTGAGTAGGGAGTGAGCGGATAGAGAGAAATGGAGCGAAGAAATTGGGCGGCTTTGGTTATGGGCAAACTTTTTTGGTTTTTAATATACGCTCCAAAAAGTTCAATTTTGCTCAAAAATTTCAAAATTCCCTTATCACGTACGACGACGGTTTCCTCCAAAAACCAACGTAGTATGTTTAAAAAAAGTTTTTTAAAATTAAACGTTTAGAAAAAAAAAATTTTTTTTTTAAATTTTTTGAAGATACCACGACGGTTTTTCCCAAAAACCGTTGTGGTATCATCAAAAAATTTTTTTTTTTAATTCCAAAAAATTGTAAAAATTTTTTACATACCACGACGGTTTTTCCCAAAAACCACCACGACGGTTTTTGGGAAAAACCATCGTGGTAGGTGAAAATTTCGAAAAAAAAAATTTTGACGTTATAAATATAATCCCACAGGCGGCCAAACCTGTATGTTATGCATGCAGCAGCCCAGCATTCCTGCTATTAGTTTTATTCACACAAATTTGCATGTATAAATAATTTGCATATATTTCACATATAATGTTCGTAATTAAAAAAACGTATAAATATTTTTAAAATGAAAAAAAAAATTAGGTTCCATTTTTTTCGTTATCTTTTTTGTGGGCTTCTCAACACGTGTCCACTCGACATCCAAACTAAGCAAGTGTATAACATCATCGTCAAAATCATCAATCTCCTCCACCGGTGGCAAACCCTGTGTGAATGATAGAATGTCGGTGCAATCTTCCATATCTTTTTGGCTATTCCGGATTATTCTTGGCTTCACTGGCACAACTAAAGATAACGCTACATTGTCGGGATCCGTTGTATAGAATACTTGTACCGCTTGCGACGCCATAATGAAAGGATCATTTTGTATCCCAATCGCCTAAAGTCCACCACAATCATGCCGTCACTATCAATCTTAACATAATTATTGTCAGTCCACTTGCATTTAAAGAGTGCTATTCGCAAGCTGTAACAATCAAGTTCCCAAATATCTTCAATGAACCCATAGTAGGTCATAGAACTATATACCGGATTATTGTCCTTTGCGGATGAAATATGCATAGACTCGGCACGGAGGGTCACACCACTATTCCGTACGGGATGCTTCTCATCTCTTTCCCGAGTGTAGAAAGAGTTCCCATTGACAAAATACTATGTATATCTTGTGACTATCGATGACAGACCCCTGGATAGCTTCATTAAGTCTTGCGAAACGCCAGCCTTCATATGCAAATCTTTTCTTATCCACTCCCGAAATGTCCGGTTGTGCTCATCTTGAATCCACTTCTCACTTCTTCCTTTTCTTGGATTCGCAGCTCTATGAAATATGCATAGACTCGGCACGTAGGGTCACACCACTTCTCACTTCTTCCTTTTCGGTGAATCCACTCCCGAAATGCCAGCCTTCATATGCAAATCTTTGCTATATGAACCTCAAAGAAAGGCTCCACTTCCTTAGCGTTGTGCAAAATATAAAGAGAAGCTTTTTCCCATTCATCCTTATTTACTGGTGAAGGAACGCCCACGGATAGTCCTTTCGACGTCAATAGAACACTTTTTGGCAACCCTATCGGTTCGGCGTTGGATAAATACTCCGAGCAAAATTCAACCGATCCTCTGCTATGTTGTTTTCCACTATACATCCCTCCGGCCTATTTCGGTTCTTCACATAACCCTTCAAAACCTTCATGTACCTTTCGAAAGGATACATCCATCTCAAATGCACCGGTCTATATAACTTAACTTCCCGAACTAAGTGCACCATTAGATGGATCATTATATCAAAAAAGGCTGGTGGGAAATACCTTTCAAGCATGCACAATGTCATCACCAACTCTGATTGTAGCGAATCTATCATCAGTGGATCAATTACCTTCAAGCATATTGAATTGAAAAATGAGCATAACTTCGTAATTGCATATCTCACATCTTTTGTTAAAACTCTCCGCAATGCAAGAGGTAATAATTGTTGCATCAAGATATGACAATCATGTGTTTTCATTCCAATGAGCCTCAAATTCTTCATCGACACCAACCTTTTGAAGTTGGAAGAGTACCCACTTGGCACTTTCACGGAAGCAAGCCATTCACAAAACTTTCTCTTTTCTTGTCTCGATAATGTGTGCTTCGCCGGAGGTAAGTAAGGTCCGTTCGATCTTTTCTCGGGGAGCAAATTTGTTTTAATCTTCATCTCTTTAAGATCCAACCGTGCCTTTTCACCATCTTTAGTCTTATGCGGAATGTCAAGCAACGTGCCCACTATCGATTCACAGACATTTTTCTCAATATGCATAATATCTAAGTAGTGACGAACGTAAAGTGACTTCCAATATGCAAGTTCATAGAAGATTGACTTCTTCTTCCAAGGTCCATCGACAACTAGAGCCTTACGTTTTCTCTATCCCAAAACTACTTTCACATCTTTAACCATCTCAAATACATCTTCGCAAAACAAAATCCGAGGAGCGGTTCTTTCTTCGGTATTACCATCAAAAGCCTTCTTTTGTTTGCGGTATCGATGATTTTGTGGCAAGAATCTCCTGTGACCAAGGTAAACGATTTTTTTACCATTTTTCAACTGGATGGAAGATGTTTCCTTCATACAAACTGGACAACCTATAAAACTCTTTACAGGATAACCAGATAGGTTACCAAGTGCAGGAAAGTCATTAACTGATCAAATCAACATGGCATGAAGATTGAACGTATCTTGATGGTAAGAATCTCTAACTTGTAAACCATCTTCCCACAAGGTTTTTAGGTCATCGATTAATGGTGCTAAGTACACGTCAATGTCATTTCCCGGTTGTTGAGGGCCTAAGATCAATAATGTCAACATCAAGAACTTCCGCTTCATGCACAATTCTGGAGGGAGATTATAGTTGACAAGTATGACTGGCCAGGTACTGTGCCGACTACTCATGTTACTATGTGGGTTCATTCCGTCTGTCGACAAACCGAGCCGTAAATTCCTTGGTTCAGCACTAAAATCTGGATGATTGTCATCCAAGGTCTTCCATTGTGGTGCATCGGCTGGATGCCTAAGTTTACCATCGTCAACACGTTCATCGTGGTGCCATGTCAAATTCTTAGCATGCTCGGCATTACGTAATAAACGACGTAAATGTGGGGCTGGTGGAATGTACCATAACACCTTAACCGGCACTCATTTTCTACCATTCGATGGCATCTTACCCTTCTTCCATCTTTGACTCGTTACAAACCGGACATTCATCTAAATCTTCATATTCTTTCCGGTAAAGGACGCAATCATTTGTACAAGCATGTATCTTTTCATATTTCATTCCCAAATTGCTCAACGTCTTCTTCGCCTCGTACATACTAGGTGGCACTTTGTTATCCTCCAGTAGAACATCTTTTAGAAATTCTAAAAGAGTCGTGAAACTAGAATTCGCACACCCTCCCGATGCTTTCATATTTCATAATTTAACCAATGCCCCTAATTTCGTATATTTTGTACACCCGACATACAAGGGCGTTTCGGCATCATTAATCATTGGCTCAAATAACTCCGGACGGTGCACAAAGTTTTCTTCCAAATCATTTATTATATTACACATATTATCACCAATGTCTTCCTCAATAATAGGCTCTTTATCTTTAGTACTCGTCGATGTATATTTAATATCGAAAAAATCTTCGCCATGTAAATACCATGTTTGGTAAGAACAAATAATCCCATAAGCGTGCAAATGCCCTCTAACATCATCAATGTAATGAGATATATGATTACCACAAATTTGACACGGACACGGAATCTTATCATCTTGTACGTGTGCTTTGACAAATGACAAAAATTCTTCAACAGCATCTTCATATGCTTTAGACAATCTATCAAACCACATCAATTTTCTATCCATGATTTGTAAATCCTAAATCAAGAAATCAAAGCTTTCGAAGTCAAAGTGTGCATAATTTTAAATTGCATGCATATCATTTTCATGTAGTTATAATTAAACACTGCTACCGGCACATTAATTAATTGAAAAATTAACAAAAAATTCGAATAAACATAAAAACTAAGGGCCGGGAAAAAATAACAATTTGATCATGATAAGTTCGTATATTAAACACCCAGCTCATTGCAGTCTTTAACGTATCAAAAGCAATCCCAAAACATACAAAATTAATATAAAATCATAAATAAAAAATACAGATGAAAACAACATTAAGCTAAGTTTGTGTGATCTCATGACTTACAAGAGAGATTGATGATCGATGGTAGATGGTGGCGTCACACAGTGGGATACCGACTATTTTCAGAATAATCTGGAATGATTTTAGTTCACTGCAGCTGCTGTATTGATGTGGAAATATCAAGGGTAACAATCAGTTATTGGAAAATATATCACGAATTTTCCACGATGGTTTCTAAAAAAATGGTTGTGGAATCTATAATTCCACGATGGTTAATTAGAAACCATCGTGGAAGCTGCCGTGCTTCCACGACGGTCTTCAAAGACCGTCGTGGAATCAGTAGATTCTACGACCGTCTTTAAAGACCGTCATGGAGGCTTCGGCTTCCACGACGGTTTTCGGAAACTCGATTCCGCTTCGTGTTTTTGTCCCATTTTCCACGACGGTTTTTTAAAAAACGGTCGTGGAAGCTCCGTCATGGAATCCATATTTTGTAGTAGTAGATGTTATGAAAGTTTTGCCTCTATGTTATGCAAATTTTGTTTCTGCATTTGTGACATGTCATATTTGCATGTTCACTAAATTAAAACATGAGGCTAATTTAAAGGAAAATTTATTGTGTCATACCAACCTCAACAAGAGAGAGGTAAATGTTATGAACGAAAAGACCTAGAGTGTAGTTGGAGGGTTGCTAGCAACTCCTCATTAGGTTGCACGCACCCGGTACGAACACGAGGGCCCAAAAGAAATGTAATGAACTTAATTAAATAACTCATAAACGGTCATGCATATTAGATTGCATGGTGAGATTAAGCTTGTACTTGCTGAGTAAAATCTCACTCAAGATTATTTATGTTCTAGGTAATCCGGGTAATCGATGCCTTAAATTTGAATGATGGGCTGGCAAAACAGATGCGAAGGCTATGGAGGTTATGGGTGCATGGATACCATCGTGCATATATAATTTCAGCAAAACTTTTGATAACTACTTTTGAAACTTAAGGGGTGTTTGGTGTGTAAGTTTGAGTTAAGATTTGTAAGTTTAAATAGTGATTTTGGTTGACTTTTTCAGAAAAGACAAAAAACTTTTGAAGAAAAAGACAAAAACTGAGTTGATGGTGATGAGTTTAAACTCATCACCCAAACACCCCCTAAGCCTGATATAAAATAAGCTTTAAAAGAGAGAGAGAGAGGGGAAAAACAAAAAAGCTATTTGTCATCTTAAAATGTTCAAAGTAACTAGTATTTTAAATATGTTAAGTGATGTTTACTGTTCGGTATTTTGATAACATATTTCCACTAAGATTGTACTTAACTGTCTTTAAAAAAAAAAATTTCTTCAGTATGTTTTATAAGTATGTTTCACGAATGTTTGAAAAAAAAAAAAAAAAAAAAAAACCTCTGAAATTTTAAGAACTATATAAGTCTAAAAGTTATCAATTAAAAAAAATAATCATATTTTAGACGGTTCGATAGTCACACCTGAGCTCCAACTGGCTTCAAGGTCATCTTCCACTCTATTGGATTCATGGTGCTTTTCAGTAGATGTTTTGATTATTGGTTTCTTAAAAGATTTGGAGGAGGACGACATCATAGAGCCAGCACTCGCTCAAGAGGGAGGAGAAGATCAAACTAACAAGCAGAGGAAAACATAATCTCGTGGGATGTCTGGAGAAAAGAAGTTTACATATGTCTTTGCACTTGAAACCACAGTAGTTTAACTTTTAGAACCAATCTTTACCAGCTTGTAATTATTTTTCTTTCTTCTGTGTTTTCAGATTTTTCTATTGTACAGGAAAGTGCATGAGCAGTTGCATGAGCAGTACTGTTGATGATAACGAGCAACTAGTGGTCCATATGAGATAAGGCGTGGGTTTGATGACGCCATTATCTTGTTGTTTTGTTAATTTCTTGTGTCACAGTCTGTGAAAAGGGTGCATCTTAAATAATAGTAATTGGGGTTTGGTCGTAGGAAGTCTTCTTTTTTTTTTTTTTAGTGGGGGTCATTGGATGTCCTGATGTTATGATGTTTGTAATTTATATGTCTGAGTGCATATCCAATGCAATTAATATGATTTCGTTTAAGATGATGCCCACTCTTAATATTTGTATCGCCTTATAAATGATTTTTGTTCTTTCCTTTACTATTGTATTTGGATAATATTTTGGTTGTTGGAAACCTTGATGTAAAGGTTTTGGTTTCCTTTACTATTTCATTCTCAATCTCTTCATTCATCATCTTTCTTGTTATGTTTTTTTTTTTTTATGAAACCACATTAAACACGATATGAAAGGGTACAACAAGATTTGTCATGAAGTTTTAGTATTGCTGATATTAGTATTGCCCAAAAGATACGTTATGGATGAGAGCTGGTTTCATGATCGAATGCACATTTAATCTCGTTCCAAAGTCTCTTAATTTTTTCTCCAAGATCAAGACAGATGTTTCCATTCCTTGGTTTCTCAAATTCAAATTATGAGGATCTAAGATGAATTAGTCATCGATATTGTATCTCCTTATCTTGCTATTTCATTCTTAATCTATCCATTCATATCTTTTTCGTTCCATTCTTTTCATAAAGCCGCGTTAAATACGATATGATTAGAATGAAAAGTCATAAAATTTTGGAATCTTTCTGTCAAAATGGAAAAGTACTCGACAAGGGACACGACCCAATTTTCTTCTATGCATTTAATGAAAGTCTTGAGTAACATCTCCATGAATTGAACCTGCAGATTACGAATAAATTGACCCAATAAAATACCGTTAAACTGCCAGTACAAGTCATTTTGTATTTTGTTTGCCCTGCCTCCATTCTATTAGCTAGGGAAGGGATTCAAAAAGATGAGAAACTAACAAGCTCAGTCAATATTAAAATAAATTTTAGAAATTATCAACTTGCAAGTCTTGTGTTAAAAATATAGGTTATTAATTTAATTTTTAACAGATGAGCTCAACTTAACCATCATGAGACAGAAAGTTGGTCAAAAAAACAAAGGACCTATAAATATAACCTCTACTAATTGAGTTGAATGTTCCTCATTGATCCGTTAAATCATCTGGACTATTTTGATCAATATCAATACCTAGAGGAAAAATGCATCTCCAACCTAATATTGTTTGTTTGTGCTTCACATGACTAATTGTCATTTAATTACACTACAAACACAAATGATAATAATAGGTTTTTCGCAGAACTAAAAACAACATATTATGGTTTTCAAAATAATTACACTACTAACATATTATGATTAAATCATCTATAACAATATATAGAAATTACAGTTTAGTGACTGTTTACTTACTCACAAATCAATGTTCAAACTTTTGGTTCATCAATTTTTTTTTTTTTTTAATCATTGCTCATTTCTGCAGTACTCTTCACTCGCTTCTTTTCCTTCATCTCCTCTCGCCACTTCCTACCTGTTTCTCGCCTCTTCCTCCTTATCTCTTTACTCTTTTTTCTTCTTCATCTTCTCGGCTCGAACTCGAACCCATCAGCGAACAAATTTATCATTACTGTTTATCATTAATGTTTATCATTACTCCATGCACAAATTTATCTCACCATTGGCTATCAAAACATGACATCTTACTACTACTTTTTCCCAACCAAGCTCCTAATAAAATGCTCCTTGGAATCTTTCTTACAAAATTGTAATTGTGGTAAAAATTTGTTTTCACATTGTCAGTTAATCATCAACTGTTTTATTTCGGATTAAAAAAATTGCAAAAAAAATAATAACAATAAAACACAGGTTAAGAAAAAAAAAATCAAATATCACAAAAAAGGATCACAACATAGCCGTGATTTTCAACTCTCGAATCATTAATTTTAATAATTTTTTGAGTCTATTGAACATCCAATTTTTTTACATATATATTTGTAACAAAATTAAAACTTCTAACACGCACGATTAATTAAATGACAGTCTACCTAATAATTATTAACATCTTTAGAATAGGTAAAAGAATTACTTTTTAATTAGAATAAAATAATATGTCTTTTTGACCGATTATTTTTGTTGTTTTAGTATAGTTATTTTAATTTAAATATCGGGTTATGAGTTCACTTAACCTTAACAGTAACCGGTTATGATTTTGAGCCACGACTCGACCGGCGGATTCTTGAGCCACTGCGGTTGGAACTCAGTGCTGGAGAGCGCGGTGAACGGCGAGCCGCTGATAGCGTGGCCGCTCTACGCGGAGCAGAGAATGAACGATTTCATGTTGAATCAGGATGTGAAAGTGGCTCTGAGACCGAAAGCAGATGAAAACGGCGTCGTAGGGGGGGAGGAGATTGAGAGAGTGGTTAAGGCTCTTATGGAGGAAGAGGAAGGGAAGAAGCTGGGAAACGAATAGAGGAGCTTAAAGAAGTGGGTTCTAGGGCTGTCGGTGAAGATGGAGCTTCTACAAAAGCGCTTGCTTAGATCGCTGATCAGCGGAAGAAGAGCCGTATTATGTGCAATAAAAGATTTCATTGTTAACTCTCATTCTTAAAAGATTTCTTTAATTTCGTAGTTACTGTCTCAAAGATGGGTGCAAGAATTTGGGTAATAGCTCCTATATTTAAATTATGAAAGTGTTTTCCTTCTCCACAAATATATTTTACATATATATATATCTATATTAAAAAGATTTATTATTTTTAATGTTTTATGTTTTTTGAATGGTACAAGATAAAAATAATTTTCAGTTTTACTAAATAAATGAATATTATATAAAATTGTCATGATGTTATGTAAATTTCATGGATCACAACATGACATTATGGGCGTGTTCATTTTACATAAATGGAAATGGAAAAGTGACCAAACACTTTGATATATATCTGTCATGATAATCTATTATCGCTAGCTTATCTTACTAGTACTTCGTACATTGCGTTGCATTATTAGATACTATGCGTGCAAATATAGTGTTGCCAAAAAGAGTGGACCCAATGATGGAGAAATTGTTGTAGCATCACAACTGCATTATTGGCACATGGTGTCAGTTACTAAGCAAAATTAATCAATAATTAATTATAAAAAATAATTAAAAAACAACAAAAAAAACAAGCAAACAAATAAACTGGCCTTTGTGGAAAAAATGTGTCAAAGAGACGTACGCTTTTTGTCTTTGAGATTGCAGAATCAAACGGACCTGAATTATTATTTCTGAGCTTGACTTTGCAAACCTTTTTCGAAGAAAAACACTACTCTTAAGTTGTAATGGATATAAATTTCTACGAGTAATAAACTAATGTCAAATCTCCATTCTCAACCACTTGGTTTGTTCGGCAGACTTTTTGAAAGACAAACAACACAGAAAAGTTAGCTTATAAACCCACAGTATTACCCCAAAAGTTCCTGTAAGAGATGGAGTTACAAGCTGAATCTGTGCAAGAGCTGATCTTGAAAGGTGAAGTGCCAGACAAGTACATCCAAAACGACAAAATTACCGGCGAGCCTCAAGATGCTAATTTTCCAGCCATGGACATACCTGTTGTTGATCTCGGGCTTCTTAGAAATTCATCAACTTCTGCACATGAACTTGAGAAGCTTAGATCAGCTCTCAGCTCATGGGGTTGCTTTCAGGTCTGTTATCCACGAACTTTCCACATCGAAAAATCACCCCTACTTCTCTTCAAGCATAAAATTTAGATTGTTAACTATAATTTCGTTTTCTTTTCTAGCTCTTATTTATGTTTCTAGCTCTTGTATTTGTCTTTTGAACTAAGATAGCAGATTTTACAAAACTAAGACAACCAATTTTATAGGTATGAAATTCCTAAACCACCGCTAATGAAGGTCGATCCGTGTGCTAATTTTATAGGCATGAAATTCCTAAACCACCGCTAATGAAGGTCGATCCGTGTGCTAATTTTGCACCGGGGCATTTATTGGGCACTACAATCTAACAAAGTGTATGCATGAAAATGTCCTTAAAAGCAGTGTTCTAATTCAAGAAAGAAACATTTAGTCAATTTTTACTATTGTTGACAAATTATGAATGACTGATTTTCTATGAATTAAACTTAGAACAAGTTTAAGTTCAGGTCAATGATGTTTGAGTGAATAGATTCTAATCAAATGAAAGGGAATTTATAGGAATCTGTTCTGTTTAAGAAACTAAGCTGATGTGAAAAGGACTATTTTCAAAATTTTTCCTGTTGTTGCCAACCATGTCAAATGAGTTGCATTCGGTGTTTTAGGCGATTAACCATGACATGACACCCGAATTCCTGGACAAGGTACGTGATGTTACTAAACAGTTTTTCGAACTTCCGTTGGAGCAGAAGCAGAGATGCTCCCAAGAAGTCGGTGATATTCAAGGGTATGGAAACGGGATAGTTCTTTCGGAGCAACAAAAGCTTGATTGGAGTGAGCTACTATACCTTGTTATACAGCCAGAAGATAGACGGAATCTTAAACTGTGGCCTGAAAAGCCTGAAGATTTCAGGTTAAGTCATATTGTCATAATTTTACTTAGATCAAGAAATGGAGGATTCAATACTTATGGATCTCTTCTAGCTCCTGCTATTTTTCTTTTTTTCCCTGAAAAATAAAGGCTGAAAAGGTAAGAGTCAATGAAATGTGCCCCACCATCACCCCTAAGGCAACAACACCACTAAGGTGAGACTCGAACCTCTATTCTTTGGGTTAAAGGAGAAAATCTTACGAGCTCACTCGGATTATGCAGTGGTAACTATGATTCTACTTGGTTTCTAAGTAAAACTCAAAATCTTAACATTCAACATTTCTCTTCTTGATCCATTCAATGTGTAGATAATAACGTAGTATCGGAAATTTGCAGGTCTATTTTGCATGAATATTCCACAAAGTTACGTCTTATAACTGAAGTTGTCTTCAAGGCCATGGCAAGCTCATTGAACTTGGAAGAGAACTGCTTTTTACAGCAGTACGGAGAAAGAGCAAAAGTGACTGCAAAATTCAACTTCTATCCACCATGTCCAAGGCCAGATCTGGTTCTCGGTCAGAAACCGCATGCCGATGGATCGGCAATCACCCTCATTTTGCAGGATAAAAGCACTGAAGGCCTTCAATTCTTGAAAGAAAATCAGTGGTTTAGAGCTCCCACCATTCCTGAGGCTCTTCTCATCAACATTGGCGATCAAGCCGAGGTATCATACACACATATATATACATATAGAGAACATGATAACTATAGACAGTCATAAAAATGGTTCTTTGTAACATGCAGATATCGAGTAACGGGATATTCAAAAGCTTAATACACAGAGTAGTAACAAACGCAGAGAGGGAGAGGATTTCTCTGGTTGTGTTCTACATTCCGGAAATAGATAAAGAGATCGAACCTTTTGAAAAGCTGTTCGACGAGTCAAGACCACGATTATACAAAAAGATCAAAAACTATCCCGACATCTATTTTCAGTACTATCAGCAGGGGAAAAGACCAATTGAAGCAGCAAAATGTCAAACTTGAGGTTCTTTATTCCAGTTATTTGTATCAACGAATGGTGCAATTAAAACCAAGTCTTGTCTGTATGTCAAAGAAATAACATGAGTTGAGCTACAAATGTTCAGTCATTTACGATTACAAAAAGATTTCTGGCCTTGTGAGAGAAAAAAAAAAAAAAAAAAAAAAAAACCGAGAACAACTTTGCATTATCACCACCTTGAGGAAAAAAGATCTGAAGTTATGGCTGCAAAATCAACTTACTCTTTCATTTCCATATTCAACAACAAACATTTTCTACGAATGAAATCTACAAGATTGTCGAATACTAACTTCACTGTGCACTATATTAGCAACAATAGAAATAATGAATCGATAATAAAAAAGATAAAGAGCCTTTTAGATTGCAAAATGTGGTAGTACTTAAAGGTGACTAGTCTCCCTCCCATAAACCACTGCCTAACGATGCTACCTTAATTATTCCATCCAACGTTTCATAGATCAGAATACTACGAGGATGGGAACAGTCTCCTTGGTAAAACTTGTGAACTGTTCCTGAAATGACTATCCAACTACAACCAGGAGTTTTGACCAAACCCAGATCCTTCATTTTCGCTCTGATAAAAGAAACACCATCCTGCATACCGAGAGCCTCGTAAATACTACACAAAGCTATGTAGTTGCTAGAGTTTCTAGGTTCCAATCTAAAGAGTTGACGTGCTGCAATATCTCCAATCACCGCATTCTTGTGCATCACACAACCAGCAAGTAGAGCACCCCAGACACTAGCCGGTGCCATCACCTTCATATTGTTTACCAAATCAAGTGCTTCCTCAAGGTATCCAAAACGACCCAGAAGGTCCACCATACACGCATAATGCTCTACACTCGGTTCAAGACCATAAACTAAACTGATGGAATTAAAAATTCTCCAGCCTTCATCTATGAGACCTGAGTGGCTGCAGCTAGCTAAAATAGCTGTTAGTGTAACACAGTTGGGTTTGAATCCACAAGCTATCATTTGCTTAAATATAAACAACGAGTCCTTTCCCTTGCCATGAACTCCATAACAAGATATCATAGTAGTCCAAGTTACTAGGTTCAAGTTGGTCATCTTCCTAAAAACTTTTTCTGCATAATCCAAGCATCCACATTTCGCATACATACCAATCAAAGAATTCCCAATTGCAATATCCGTACTATACAAGAGATTCTTACTTACTTGGCCATGAACTTCTTTCCCTTTAATCAAGTTCCCTTCTCCACCACACACATTCAAGACGCTAGGAATTGTCATGGAATCCATCTTCACACTTGCCTCAAGCATTTCTCTAAAACAAGTCAAGGCATCCTTATAGAAACCGGCTCTTCCAAGCCCCGAAATTATCAAATTCCATGCCACGATATCTCTACACGACATATTAGAAAATACCCTCATCGCATCAACCACACTTCCACATTTAACAAAGAAATCCAAGAACGAACTGGTCACAACTACACATCCTTCAAGCCCAAGCTTAACAACCAAACCATAAAGCACCATACCTAAAGATCCATCTCCAACTCCTGCACACGCCTTAAACAGCGGTGGTAAAGTATAATGATCCGGTCGGAGTCCCATCTTCCTAAACCCACCAAAGACATCCAAAGCAGTAGAGTACATCCAATTCTGGACGTAGGAAAAAATCAAAATGTTCCAAGAGTGCATGTTTCTGTCAGGCATTTTGTCAAACACTTGGCGGGCGTCTGGAATAAACCCGCACTTCGTGTACGCCAATAAGAGGTCAGTTTGAAGAGTGACGTTGGAAAGGAAGCCATGGACGAGGACTTGAGCGTGGGTTTGCCTGGCTTGAGATATCTCCGAAGAGCACCTCAGTAAAGAGGACAAGTGAAGTGCAGTACTTTTATGAGACATTCGGCCTCTTTGCAACTCACTATAACATATCTCTCTCTGCTTCCTTTTCAGTAAATCTTTTCTTATATTTTTATTTGCCATTTATAAGGAATAGTTAGACCACAATTCCATAAAAAATGGACGTTTTACAGCAATGCAAGTTGACAAGTCGTTGGTGGGTATCAAATTTTAAGTTACTTATATATTAATTGTCAGCACAAAAGGTGATTGTTGAGGGGGGTTTTTTTTTTTCTATTTTTTTGGGCCGAGGGTGATTTAGGACCCATCATGATGATTTAAATTAAAAAATTACGTCACAATTTAGGATCCATGAAATAGATTTAAAAAAAAGTCACGTGGCTATCACGTGAATTTCACGTGATAATCAGGGAGAGGGATTGATGTATAGATGAAAGCCTTGCCATATAGCACGATTCGTAGAACCCACTACCCATATGTGCATCAGCCATCATTCCAACTGATCAATTAATTTTTCATATTTATTTAATAAAAAGTTATTTCGTAGGTCCCACCATTTCGTTTGTTCTACGGATTTGTTTCCTCGCCTCTTTCAACTTTTCTACTTTCACTAGTACAAAAACATGATACACTCTACGATGATTTTTTAACCGTCGTGATATTCAAAATCGAGAAATCTATTTAGATTCCATAACGGTTTGTAGAATATATAAAACTGGCGCCTAATGGTGGAATAGACAAAACTAGCACCTAATGCAGGGTAGATAAGCCTATTACACGACGGTTTTTACAAAAGATTGTCGTGGAAAATTATTATTCTACGACCATTTTTAATAAAAACGGTCGTGGTATGTTATCATTACACGACCGATTTTATCTTTAACGGTCGTGGTAGATTAACATACCTGACTGTTTTCACAAAAAACGGTTGTGGTATGTTAATCTACCACGACCGTTTTCAGAAAAATGGTCGTGGAATGGTAACATACCATGACCGTTTTTACCAAAAACGGTTATGGAAAAAAAAAATTCACAATTCATGGGATTTCTCACGGATAGCAAATCTCATGTGTGACATTGCACAGTCCATATTAAAATAATAGCTAATTTTTGATTAATTTTGTGTCATAATATACAACAATTATTACAAATACATATATTACATTACAAAATTTATAGATTGTTTTCTAACTATATTGGATGAACCGCATTACAAAATTAGCCCACTCTTGCCTTACTAAACTCATGTCAACGTCGGTATAAAAATCCTTAATTTAAAGTAAGGATAGTCCATAAAGAGTCAAGGTTATTTCTCGCATAAATGCTAAAACAAAATAAACGCATTCAACATAACCTTTTTGTAGAGGACATCGAACAGTAATAATCAATATTTCGTAGCTGCGTCGCTTTCTTACTCCTTTTCCCACCAAAATCTTCCAGTCATTAAGTGCCTTAACAATTTAACAAAGTTCAAAACAATTAAAACAAGAATAATGTAATGTCAAATCACAATTTGGAACATAAAAATATACTTACAACTTAATTAGGTCTTCAAAATCATCACCCGGTTCGTTTCCTAAAGGATTAAAATATATGACCGAGTCATCCCGCAGATCAATAACTGCTAAGATCCAATGTTGCCCACTGTTATATGACATGAGAAACAACTTTCCTTATAGTACGTTTGTTAAGTTCCGTAAAATATTGTTGGCTCTCTCTCTATAGTAGACTTTGCGATCTACCTTTTGTTGAACTGGTGAGACAATGATTGGAGAAATAAATCTGAATCGTTGATCAACACCTTCTCTTTCACAACATTCCACTAAATAGCTGCAAAATAATTAGTCAAACTTGTTACGAAAAACAACATAAGATTAACAAGGAAAAATATGTACTGTTTAAGGATATATATCTATTACCTAATGTAAACTATTATACTGTTTGCACTAATTTCTTGAAATGTTATTAAATGGTATACATCTTCAAACCCAATATATATAGGTATGTCATTGTCACTGATGGACTGTTGTATTGGACAAGCTATTTGTAATCCGTCACACATGCAACATTGTGGATAGTACGCTAACAGTCTCAAGTCGAAAGGAATTTCACTAAAGTTGAACAGGGGTAGTTGTTGCACAGTTTGTTGTTGTACCTCCGGTTATGACTGTAGTTTCTTTTTCCCTGCTCTCTTTTTGATGTGTTTGCTTCCCTCAACTTCTCGGTCGGGAGCGTGACTAGGACCTCGACTTGCCTGGCTCAAAATCATTTCAATGACGATTAATCTTTTTGACCAAGCAACAAACCCACTGACAGCTTCTTCAATAATTGTTACTTCGTTTGTCGAAATAGGTAGGAGTGTACGTTTTAGTTTCGGGACTGTAATTGTCACTCGCACATTCTCCTCACCTAAAGAAATCCCATGGACTGTGTCGGTTAGAACACAGTCAACGTACGCCCTGCTAATTACAACAAGCACATCTCCACCATTAATTGTATCATCAAGAAAGAGCTGACATTCCTTACTTACATTCGGCGTGGGTTGTAGATCTGATGCCCTAGGTTCTTTTTCATTTTAGGTGTAACTAGCATTGAAGCTATTGTGTTGATCAACAGTTGGTGTGGTATTCTCCTTGGCCATAATCTCTCGATTAATACCATGCTGCGCACAAAGTTCCTGTATGGTTCTTTCCAAAGCAGCAAGTTGTCGTTTCACTGCTGATACTTCAACATTATCCTTTGAACTTTGCATAATGTTGAAGTAATGAGGCTGCCTGACAAACTTAGATTGACCACGGGTCCGACCCAAATGTTCGTCATTGCCTAATGACTTGGTCAATATGTCATTAGTCCCCACAGATTCGAAACTTCCTTGTGTCTACTGTTTACTGAAATCCCCATGTAAGAATTAGATAACATGACATGAACCCGTAAATAAGGTTATATAAATAAGAATATCATAGACCATGGATTCTTGTACTTACTATCATATCGCCAACAATCCTAAATGATGGATTCTTGTACTCTCCACTAGGTTTGACACGTATGTCCAGCCACAAATTATGTCACGCTTGCCAGTCTCTCGTCGTCTCAAATTGTAGTTTATTAATTACCGTTAGTAAACATAAAGGTAAAAATAGAAAGTACAATATATTATGAAAACACCAAACCAAGTAATTCACATATGAGTTTTTTATCACGTTTCCTATATCCGTCTCGGCCTCCCGTTGATCCGTATTTGCTTCTCTTTCTTAACTCACATCCTTGTTCTGATATTTTTTGAATTCTGGTGAATGTTGATATGTAATAAATCACTCCCAATCATCCTGACTTATGGAAGTGTAATTTTTCACCACTTTGGGTGGCCGTTCCCACATAT
This sequence comes from Ficus hirta, assembly GCA_038430175.1. Taxonomy (NCBI): domain Eukaryota; kingdom Viridiplantae; phylum Streptophyta; class Magnoliopsida; order Rosales; family Moraceae; genus Ficus; species Ficus hirta. The sequence goes on along the minus strand of CM076585.1, from coordinate 14,852,998 downwards.
TTTCTTCGTCAATATGATCATTGATAAAAGCCTGCTAAAGATCATATCTAAAATTTTTGGCGGACTCTGCACATGATTTTAAAGCTAGTTTTTTAATGAAAGTTCCACAGTGAAAGAAGATATGACTTCCACCCACACTCTTTCTTTCCTTGGGGCTAAATCGATACTTCTAAAGTTCGCTATCCATATGGGAATGTGCTCTTGAGCAAGCACTCCAATCCAACTCTGTAGTTCATCCCCCTCTTTCCCTATCGGTTGCCCTTTAGCGTCAAACGAAACTTGAATTCTTTATCCCATTTTCCTAGCAAGATGGACTCGTCTCATAAGAGTCGCTCTTCGTTTACCATTTTCGTCGGGATTGAATCTGGGTGTATTTATTCATCTTGGTTTTCTAATTTGATAAGTCATTAACACATCCTCCTTATCTTGTGACATTTTAAGTCAATCTAAAACAACTTCGTACCCAAACACATAAAAAGCACAAAATCATAAAATAAATCATTCTACAATTATGTCACCTAAACACGTAAAAATCCCACAAAATCATACTTGTGATATTTTAAATCAATCTAAACAAAATATTAATATAATTATGTAAAAAAAAAAAACTCACACAATCTAATCAAATGGGTATTTTGTTGTACATGTAATATGCAAAAGCATAAATCACTAAATCAATACTTTTTTTCAAGAAAACAATCCAAACCCAATCCTCACACAAATATTTTAAATCAATCTAAAACTAATCATCACCCAAACACGTAAATATCATACAAAATCATACTTGTGATATTTTAAATCAATCTAAACAAAATATTAACATAATTACGTAAAAAACATATAATCTAATCAAATGGGTATTTTGTCAAACATGTAATATGCAAAAGCATAAATCACAAAAACAACACTTTTTTCAAAAACAATCTAAACCAAATCCTCACCCAAATATTTTAAATCAATCTAAACTAATCCTTACCTAAACAGGCATTTTGTCGAATATGTAATATGCAAAAATATAATGAAGTTCTCTCAAGTTTTTTTTGTTTTTTTGTTTTTTGCAAAACAATCACCCAAAATCACAAACACAATCAACAATCACCCAAAATGACATTTACAATCAACCAAATGAACTTCCATAATATGTGCAGTGCAAGAGAGAGCAAGAGAAAAAGAGACTTACCAAGTACACGGGCGTGGGTGCGGGCGGCTCGGTAGTGGGGTAGGCGGCGGAGGATTAGAGGGAGGAGTCGCGGTGGTGATTGGAGGCAAGAGAGAGAGGGAGAGGCACGAGAGAGAATGAATGGTGGAGTCGCGGTCGGCGGAGATTGGAGGCGAGAGAGAAAGGGAGAGGCGTGAGAGAGAATGGAGGCAAGGTACAGAGGAAGAGGCGCGAGAGAGAATGGAGAGAGGGGTTATGGCGAGGAGATGGGTTTCGAGGGAGAGTTTGGAGGCGAGAGTGAAAGAGTCGTGAGAAATAATGGGGGAGGGAATGAGGGTTTATATATATAAGCTCCACGATCATTTTCAGAAACCCAGTTCCACACCGTGTTTTTGGCATACTTTCCATGACCGTTTTTCAAAAACGGTTGTGGAAGCTCTGTTGTCGTGGAATGCACATTTTGTAGTAGTGTTTTCTCCCTCTACCTCTACCTCCATGGCTCTCTCTTCTTTCTCAGTTATTGATAGAGATATTAATGATCAACATCAAGAGAAGAAAAAGCTCAACAAAAAATCATTAAAGAACCAAAAACCAAAATCCAAAAAAAATCATCACAGTACATGTGGACGTCGCCGGAGCGGCCTCGCGACATTCCGACTTCCGGATCTCATGACCTGCGATCTATGGGACAGGGCACTGATCGTTGCAAGTGGAGCTCTGGCTACGATTGCGATCGCAATCGCGAGGCTACTGCTGCACCAATGAGATCTACTGGAGATTGACAACGATGGTGACAACAATCAACGGCAAAGATTTCCGGCGATGGCTCTTGTGTGTTGTCTGCCGGCGAGGGCGACGGAAAGTCATGGTGAACTGTTGCGGGGAAGAGGATATTTTCGAAGCTCATGGTGATACTCACGGTAACTGAAAAATTAATGTGGGGCCGAGTAAATTACTTAACTCATGTAAGCTCCACATAGGGTCATGAGAATTGCCAACTCGGGTTGAAAATCTTTTCTGTATAGATAATAGAAGACTAGTTGAAAGCACGTTGTTAGTTTTTGTAGATAGAGAACCTAAAATACTAAATTGGGTGCATTTAAAAAAAATTACAGCATAATATAATACCTGATTTTAAAATTATAGTATAATTTAAAATATTGTTACCAAATAGCATAAATAGGATGAATAATAAAATAAAAATCCAAAACTATCCCTCAGTCTCTCTTACTCCTTTCTCTCTTCTCTCTCCCCCTTTGTCTGTATGTCTCACTCCCTCCCCATCAAAGACACAACAATCAATTGCAACGAGGATGGGCAATGGTGTTGGGATTAATGTCGTGATGGATCTCACCTTTTCCAACCGTCCCAGACCTGAACAACCGTCGCCATCCTTGTCGAAGAAACAAGCGTTGTCGTCCTTGTCGAAATCAGAGGTGCAGTGTTGTCATCAAAACCAATCAGCGTCGACAATTGTGACGATGAAGTGAGAAACGTGAGAGTCGATGGTGAGAAGTGCAAGCCGGCCATGACTTGATGAGAATCGCATGATAGTGGGTCCCACGAGATCGCCAGTTATGTAATCCCGACAGATCTTTACCGACCTCGGCCTTGCGATGATGAAATCGCAAACCCAGTGAAATCGTGATGAGAACGTGATCCATTCCGACGAGATATCATCATCAATGGCGCGAGATTTCTGGCCCTCCCCGCACTTCCTGTTTCCAACGAGTAAGCAAGCCATCTTCACCGACGACGGCAAACTGTGGGTGGCTTTAGGGTTAGGGATTTAAGGTGATTTGGGGTAGTTTATAATTTTTTTAATATTTGGGGTGAATCTGTAATTCTAAAAAACCATAAATTGTAATATATATATATATATATTTCACAAAAAAGCATCAAATATTCTTTTTTTTTTTGAAAAATATTCATATTTACTAATAAATAGTAATATTTACTTGTTTGATATTCATTGATAAATAGTAATATTTACAAGTAAATACATTCTTTAACTAAGAGTTATACACTAAGAAAATAAGTTTATTTACTGATAAACAATTTATTTACAAATAAATAGTAATATTTACAGGATTTTATATCAACTAATAAATAGTAATATTTACAAGTAAGTAGTAATAATTACAAGTAAATACTAATATTTACTCTGGAATCTTTGCACGTTTTGAAAAAAAAATATGTGAATTTTTTTTAAATTTACTTGGTATTACGTTATTTTCAATTTATATGCAAAGTTTTTTAATTAGTTTGTGTGGTGAATTCAAATATTTACTAATCAATCTAGAATTAAATAAGGTAAATCCAATTATTTGCTTGTGAGTACAGTCTTTGTTATATTATGTTAATGTTATTTTCATCAGTAAATAGTGATATTTATATGTAAATAATGATATTTACATATATTCTCTATTTTCTCATAAAAACTTCATTTATTATCATTATATAATATTTTTATTCGAGAGAATTGATACACTATTTTGTGGTATAATATTAGTATTTACTAGTAAATCCATGTCATTAAAATTTTTTAATATTTTTTTAAAATAATTATTTAACATTTATAGTTCATTTGATAAAGTAAGGTAAATCCAAATATTTACTAATCAATCTAGAATTAAATAAGGTAAATCCAATTATTTACTTGTAAATACAGTATTTGCTATGTTATGTTAATGTGATATTCAACAGTAACTAGTAATATTTACTAATAAATAATGATATTTACCTATATTCTATATTTTCTCATAGAATCATTTATTATGATTGTAGAAAATTTTTATTCGAGAGAATTGATACAGCATTTCATTGTAAAATATTAGTATTTACTAGTAAATCCATGTTTGTTAATTTTTTTAATATTTTTTAAAAATAATAATTTAACATTCATTGTTCATTTGATAAAATATTTAACATTTATGTTAGTTTTATTGAATAAATACATTATTTACCCACAAATAAAAAAAAATCAAATCAACCTCAATATCAATAAATTTTCAGACTATCACGTAAACATCAATATTTCCAAGGCAAATCACATATTTTCCTATAGAAAAAAATTCTTTTTTTTTTATTGTTGAAAATTTTAGATTTCAAATTATTTTGTAAATCCATAAATTATTTTCTCAAAAAAACATAAAACATAATTTATTTATGACCAAAAACCTTCCCTAGCCATCTAGTCACCGGCGCACACGGAAACCCTAGATTCCAAGCCCACGTCGAGCAGGATTCGTGACGGTTCCTCCCAGACGGAGGCTTGCAACGGAGAATGACATATAATCGCAATCGCGATCCTCGACCCAGTGAAATTGAGCCAATGTTTCCCTAGATGGATCTTCGCAACGGCAGTTGATCGGGATGCATCGCAGCCAGCGATTGCTCGGGCTTCACATGTGTTCTCTGGTAGCAGGTTCATTTTCTCTGGCAACTAGGTTATCTCCAGCGATTGATATTGTTTGCAGTAGATTTAGAGAGAGAGAGAAAGAGAGGAGAGAGAAATAAGAGTAAATTCCGAAATGAATAAATTTTTTAAAAAAAGAATAATTTAAATATGCTATAATTTTATAACTTTTGAAAATATGCCATATATTTTATGAATATTTATTAAATATGCTATCTGATACAAATTCTGTAATTTTATTACTAGTATGAGCTATCATTTTATTATTAAAATACTTTTCAACACTTTAATGTATGATTAAGAGCAAATTTGTATCATGCATTGATGTAATATTTTAATATGGACACATATATTATAATATTAAAAGATTAATTCGACAGTTAAAGAGCATTTCTTACGGTCGTAAAAAAAAGTATGTGTCTTAAGTAAAAATTCACTTGAAAGAAAAGGACGAGAAAATACATGTATATTTGATGAAAAAAAATTTTAGCAGAACAATTAGCGGAAAAATATTGAGAGGTACTATTAAAAAATAAAGTAACTGAGAGAACCATATAAAAATTAAAAATTAAAAATGAGTGCAGGTACCTTTGAGAAAAAATGATTATAGATAGAGAATTAGACTAATTGGGAGATACCATTAAAAATAGTATATGCAATGACTGTAAAGGAAAAAAAAAAAAAAAAAAAGTGAGCGTAAAGTTGAGAAAAAAAAAATATTTTAGTAGTGGAAAAGAAAATTAGAAGAAAGTTGAAAAAAAAATGGAGAAAATAGAAAGAAGTAAAAGAAAAAGAGTAAATTGCTACGTTGTTCTCTAAACTTTTAAGTTTGTGTAATTTTGGTCCCTGATCTTTTTTTCGCAATTGAAATACACCTAAACTATTAAATGTTGCTATAATAGTCATTTCCGTTAATTTTTTGACGAAATCTGGTAGTAATTTAATCAAAAAATGATGCCAATTAATGGATGCCATCAAAAAATTAACGGAATTAACAATTGTAGCAACATTTTAATAGTTTAGGGGAATTCCAACTACGAAAAAAAGATCAAGGATTAAAGAGGATCATGTGTTAAGTTGTCAAGCCTCATTAATATTCTATAAAGAAACGCCTTACGTAGAGACAGAATGCTGATCGACCTTGTAATTTTGGGTATTTTGGAGATTTCATGCCTTACAAGGGGGGCTCTATTATTAGGTTTTATTATTAGAGTGGTTAGAGAAAAATACAAAGAGTGTGAGGGCGTGAATTTCTTTTTTAAACTTTTTTATCATCATAGTGAATTTCTGTTTTGGCTGTCGCTGCCGCCGTTGAAGTAGGTGGCATGGGAGACCTTGTCGTTTGGCCTCCTCACCACCCACAAGAATCTCTGCTTACTCTTCTCCAATCCTAAGGCCAGTTCGTTTATCTGGTAAGACGAAAGAGTCCCACCACTTCCGAACAACACGAATAAGACACTGCCACGTGGTTGTCCATCTAGCCACATCAGATAGTTGGACTCTTCTTCTTTGCTGGTCTTACTTGCCTCCATGTTGACAAGTGGTCTGACCGGATACACACATGGCTCGCCAGCTTCCCTATCCTGTAAGGACGAAGTTGCCCTCGGCTCCAGAACGTCGAACGTGTTGAACATGATCCCGTTGTTGGCAAAAAACTTTAATTGATGTAAACTATCACTAAATATAATATCTCATATTAAATCATCAAGAAAAATTAATTGGAAGCATACGAAAACAAATTAGAGAATGATGAAGTATTCCACAGTCAAATCTCTTTAGGTTCTTAAGGTGCTCTATGGATTCTCTCTCTTAATAGAGAAGGAGGAGAAGTAGAACAAATATTACGTATTATGATATGACTTGAGGACCATAACCCTTATAATGACCCTTATATTCTAACTTAAATTAGATTCCTATTAATTCTAATTCAATTAGTATTGGGTTTCTGCACATTAAAGCTCATACCCAATAGATATCTTTAGAGCCCAATTAATAGATCACTTATTTGCCTTATTAAATTAGATAGACTATAATATAATTGTCATTTAATATGTAAGCCCATAATAGAAAATTAATAAAATTTCCAACTATCTCCCATTTGGGCTACATATGTTTCCTGAAATAATTATATTATATAAAGTTTTGAGTGCACACTGAAAAACTATCTATTTTGAAATATCTCTTTAGTTACAATCTGATCCATCTACTATATTAGCATGAGATTTAAGCGACATTCGTTACATATATGCATAACTAAACCTATCAATAGTCACCATACCAATATATTCAACGACATAGATCAAGTATGGATATGTAGTATGGAAATTATATGCAATGTGATCTTAAACATACCTATTTCCAACTGGTCCTGCTTTATTCTTTAGTAAGATCAAACACAAATAACATTCTGAGTTTACAAAAGGAATCATATACTTTATTCTACAGAAAATAAACACAAAACGTGTTTGTAACAAAGAACATCAAAATACAAACTCCCACTAAACATACACATCATCAAATAAAACAACACCCTTATGTGCAGTATGTTTATGAAAGACCTTGGGTGGTAAACCCTTAGTAAGTGGATCCACAATCATGGAGTTTGTCCCAATATGTTCTATAGCCACTTGATGGCTCTGAACTCTATCTTTAACAATAAGAAACTTGAGGTCTATGTCCTTCGACTTCACAGAGCTTCTGATTTTTTTGGAATAAAGCACAGTCGAATTATTATCACAATATATCTTTAATGGTATTTTAATACCATCTACAATTCACAGCCCAATAACAAAATTTCGCAACCATATCCTATGATTAGATACCTCATAACAAGCTATAAACTCAGCTACCATAATGAAAGAAGCTACGAGTGTCTGCTTAACACTCTTCTAGGAAATAGCTCCTCCAGCTAACAGGTACATATAGCCCGACGTGGATCTTTTATTGTCTTGGTATCCAGCAAACTCAGAATCAGAATATCCAATGATCTCTAAATGATCTGATCTCTGATAACTAAGCATGTGATCTTTTGGTCTCTGCAAATACCGCATAACCCGTTTGGCTGCTTTCCAATGATCCATCCTTGGGTTACTTAAATATATGCCTAACATTCCCACTATGAGTGTAATATCCGGACGCGTGCATACTTGAGCATACATAAGACTTCCTACAGATGATGCATAAGGAATATTTTTAATTTCTTTCTGTTCCAACTCATTTTTGGGGCACTGACCGAGACTGAACTTGCCTCCCTTGACAATAGGGGTGTCTCCTGGTACACAACCTTTCATGACGAATCTATCAAGAACTCTTTCGATATAGCTTTTTTGTGATAACCCAAGGCTACCTCTTAAGCGATCTCGATATATCTGTATGCCTAATACAAAAGAGGCATCTCCAAGATCTTTCATCTTAAAATTCTTAGTCAGAAATATATTGGTTTCGTGCAATAAGCCTATATCACTGCTAGCAAATAGTATGTCATCAACATATGACACTAGGAATATGTACTTACTCCCACTGAACTTATCATTACTACAAAATATGGATTCCATAACAAAGCGGAACAGAGTTTCCAAAAACCGTCGTGGAAGCCGAAGCTTCCACGACTGTTATAGAAAACCGTCGTGAAAGCAGCAGGCTTCCACGACGGTCATAGAAAACCGTCATGGAAGCATGATATTCCACGACGGTTTTCTAGAAACGGTCGTGGAAGCTTGAAGCTTCCACGACCGTTTTTAAAAAACCATCATGCAAAATTCACGAAAAATTTAGACAAAACGCCGAGTGTTGTTGCCCTCAATTTTTCACATCAATAACTCTGTATATCCCAAAATAAGATCAAATTACTCCGAAAATAGTCAGTACACCACTAGACGTCACCACCACCATCTACCATATCCATCAATATAATCTCTCTGTAAGTGATAACTAATTAACGTCTTCTTGTTGTTGTATTTTCCTTAGTATTAATATTATTGATTTGTATGATTTTATAAGGTGTTTTATATATATATATATATATATATATATATATATATTGGGATCGATTTAGAGTTAAATTATGCAATGTGTGTTAAATTAAGTGATCAAGAAATGTTATTTTTTCCCCCGGTATTTAGACTTAATTAATTATGGTTTTAGATGGTTTTGTAATTTAATTAGTTTTTATGTTTTTTCGATTTTTAATTGTTGATTAATTAATGGCCGGTGTTAATTAATGAAAATGATATATATGCATGTTAAAATTGAGTACTATGACTTCTAAGTATTTTAATTTTTTAATTTAGGATTTACAAATCATGGATAGGAAATGGATCTGGTTTGATAGATTGTCTAAAGCATATGAAGATGGTGTTGAAGAATTTTTGTTATTTGCCAAAGCTCACATACAAGATGATAAGATTCCGTGTCCGTGTCAAATTTGTGGTAATCATAGATCTCATTCTATTGATGATGTTAGAGGGCATTTGCACGCTTATGGGATTATTTGTTCTCACCAAACATGGTATTTACATGGCGAAGATTTTTTCGATATTAAATATACATCGACGAGTACTAAAGGTAAAGAGCCTATTGTTGAGGAAGACGTTGATAATAATATATTCAATATGATAAATGATTTGGAAGAAAATTTTGTGTACCGTCCGGAGTTATTTGAGGCAATGATTAATGATGTCGAAACGCCCTTGTATGTCGGGTGTACAAAATATACGAAATTAGGGGCATTGGTTAACTTATGGAATATGAAAACGTCGGGAGGGTGGACGAATTCTAGTTTCACGACTCTTTTAGAATTTCTAAAAGATGTTCTATCGGATGATAATAAAGTGCCACCTAGTATGTATGAGGCGAAGAAGACATTGAGCACTTTGGGAATGGAATATGAAAAGATACATGCTTGTCCAAATAATTGCGTCCTTTACCAGAAAAAGTATGAAGATTTAGATGAATGTCCGGTTTGTAACGAGTCAAGATGGAAGAAGGGCAAGATGCCATCGAATAGTAGAAAAGGAGTACCGGTTAAGGTGTTATGGTACATTCCACCGGTTCCAAGTTTGCGTCGTTTATTCGTAAGGCCGAGAATGCTAAGAATTTGACATGGCACCATGATAAACGTGTTGATGATGGCAAACTTCGGCATCCGGCTGACGCACTACAATGGAAGACCTTTGATGACAATCATCCAGATTTTAGTGCAGAACCAAGGAATTTATGTCTCAGTTTGTCGACGGACGGAATGAACCCACATAGTAACATGAGTAGTCGGCATAGTACCTGGCCAGTCATACTTGTCAACTACAATCTCCCTCCAGAATTGTGCATGAAGCGGAAGTTCTTGATGTTGACATTATTGATCTCAGGCCCTCAACAATCGGGGAATGACATTGACGTGTACTTGGCACCATTAATCGATGACCTAAAAAGCTTGTGGGAAGATGGTTTACAAGTTAGAGATTCTTACCGTCAAGATACGTTCAATCTTCGTGCAATGTTAATTTGGTCAATTAATGACTTTCCTGTACTTGGTAACCTATCTGGTTATCCTGTGAAGAGTTCTATAGGTTGTCCAGTTTGTATGAAGGAAACATCTTCCATCCGGTTGAAGAATGGTAAGAAAACCGTTTATCTTGGTCACAGGAAATTCTTACCAAAAAATCATCGATACCGTAAACAAAAGAAGGCTTTTGATGGTAATACCAAAGAAAGAACTGCTCCTCCGATTTTGTCTGGTGAAAATGTATTTGAGATGGTTAAAGATGTGAAAGTAGTTTTGGGAAAGAGAAAATGTAAGGCTCTAGTTGTCGATGGACCTTAGAAGAAGAAGTCAATGTTCTATGAACTTCTATATTGGAAGTCACTTTATGTTCGTCATTGCTTAGATGTTATGCATATTGAGAAGCATATTGAGAAAAACGTTTGTGAATCGATAGTGGGCACATTGCTTGACATTCCAAACAAAACTAAAGATGGTGAAAAGGCACGGTTGGATCTTAAAGAGATGAAGATTAGACCAAATTTGCTCCCTGATAAAAGATCGAATGGCACATACTTACCTCTGGCAAAGCACACATTATCGAGATAAGAAAACAAAAAGCTTTGTGAATGACTTGCGTCATATCTTGAGGCTCATTGGATGATAAGCCAAGTGGGTACTCTTCCAACTTCAAAAGGTTGGTATCGATGAAGGATTTGAGGCTCATTGGAATGAAAACACATGATTGTCATATCTTGATGCAACAATTATTACCTCTTGCATTGCGGTGAGTTTTAACGAAAGATGTGAGATATGCAATTACGAAGTTATGCTCATTTTTCAATTCAATATGCTCCAAGGTAATCGATCCAGTTATGCTAGATTCGCTACAATCATAATTGGTGATGACTTTGTGCATGCTTGAGAAATATTTCCCACCAGCCTTTTTTGATATAATAATCCACCTAACGGTGCACTTAGTTCGGGAAGTTAAGCTATGTGGACCGGTCCATTTAAGGTGGATGTATCCTTTCGAAAGATACACGAAGGTTTTAAGGGTTATGTGAAGAACCGAAATAGGCCGAAAGGATGTATTGCGGAAAACTATATAGCCGATGAATCAGTTGAATTTTGCTCTAAGTATTTGTCCAATACCAAAGAGCGGGCTATTTACATCGAAAGGACTATCTGTGGGTGTTCATTCATCAGTAAATCAAGATGAATAGGAAAAAGCTTGTCTGTATGTTTTGCACAATGCTAAGGAAGTAGAGCCTTTCATTGAGGTTCACATGATGGAATTAAGAGATGCAAATCCAAGAAAAACAAGATATGAGAAGTGGATTCAATATGAGCACAACCGGACATTTCGGGAGTGGATAAGAAAAGATTTGCATATGAAGGCTGGCGTTTCCCAAGACTTAATGAAGCTAACAAGAGGACCGTCATCGATAGTCACAAGATATAAATCGTACTTTGTCAATGGCTACTCCTTCTACACTCGCGAAAGAGATGAGAAGCATCCCGTCCAAAATAATAGTGTGATCCTTCGTACCGAGTCTATGTATATTTCATCCGCAAAGGACAAGAACCCGGTATATGGTTTTATGAACTACTTTGGGTTCATTGAAGATATTTAGGAACTTGATTATTGCGGCTTACGGATAGCACTTTTTAAATGCAAGTTGGCTGATAATAATTTTGTTAAGCTTTATAGTGACGGCGTGACAGTGGTGGACTTTAGGCAATTGGGATACAAAAATGATCTTTTCATTATGGCGTCGCAAGCGGTACAAGTCTTTTACACAATGGATCCCGGCAATTTAGAGTTATATTTAATTGTGCCAATGAAGCCAAAAATATTCCGAGATGGCCAAGAAGATGTTGAAGATTGCACCGACATTCCATCTTTCACAAACGGATTGCCACCGATGGAGGAGATTGATGATTTGGATGATGATGCCTCACACTTGCTTCGTTTAGATGTCGAGTGGACACGCGTTGAAAAGACCAAAAAAAAAAAAAACTTGACAGTATTTTTTTTTTCGTTGTATATAATTTATAAGTTGTATTAACTATGTTAATTGTACACATTATATTATTTATATATGCCTTTGTGTGAACGAATATAATTACAGGATTTATTGATGGGCTGGTTCATGCATAACACACAGGTTTGGCTGCCTGTGGGATTATAGTTGAAAAAAAAAATTCTTTAAAAATTTCCGGTTACAATACCCTTTTTTAAAAAAACCATCGTGGTATGTGACCGGGAGTTTTTTAAAATTTTGTAAAAATTTTGTAAAGAAGGGAATTTAAAATACAATAAAATATAGAATACCATGACGGTTTTCTAAATAAACCGTCGTGGTAACTTTTCCGGATATTTTTAAAAATGTGTTTAAATTTTGAAAAAATTGAAGGGGAATTTTTTAAAAAAATAAAAAAAATTTGGCTACCACGACGGTTTTTTAACAAAACCGTCGTGGTAGCTTGAGATACCACGACGGTTTTTTTTAAAAACCATAGTGGTATCTTTTCCGGGAATTTTTAAAAATGTGTTAAAATTTTAAAAAAATTGAAGAGGAATTTTTAAAAAAATTAAAAAAAAATCAGCTACCACGACAGTTTTTCAAAAAACCGTCAATTTTGAAAACCGTCAGTTTTGAAAACCGTCGTGGTATCATTTTCGGGAAATTTTAAAAATTTCCAGGAAACCGTGCGCGCGTGCATGTGTTTAAAATTTTGCTCCCTATATAAAAACAAAATAAAAACATCATTCCCTCCACATTTTCTCTCTCAATATACAAACTCTCCCTCCATTCTCTCTCTTTGCTTGCCTTGCCTCCTCCCTCCATTGTCTCTCTTGGCTCCCATCTCTATTCTCTCTCGTCCTCGCCGTCTCTACCTCGTCCCATTCTCTCTCGTCCTCGCCCTCTCTACCTCGTCTCCCTCTCTCTATCGCCGCGACCAAACTGGCCGTCGCCTATGCCGGTACCGATCGACCCGCCCGTACCCACACTCGAGTACTTGGTAAGTCGAGGTCTCTCTTTCACCACACGGTTTATGCAAGTGAATTTGGTTGATTGTAAAATCGGTGATTGTTGATTGTTGTTGTGATTTTGGGTGATTTTTTTCATGAAAATAAGTGTTGATTTTGCATGTTAAATTTTTGCAAACTACATTTTCGACAAAATGCATCTTTGAGTGAGACTTAGTTTTGGATTGTTGTATAATTGCTGGGTGAGGCGACGGTTTACCAAATTTCTGGAAAAAAAAATGTTGTTTTTGTGATTTAAATTTTTGTATACTACATGTTCGACAAAATGCCTTTTTGAGTGAGACTTAGTTTTGGATTGTTATATAAAGGTTGGGTGAGGAAAAAAGTGTTGATTTTGTTGATAGTTGATTTGGGAATTTTCCTGTAACAACCCAAAATTTTGATGAACTTGTGATTTCCTTAGATACAAGGAAAATCTAAGTCTGAATAATGTATGTCAACATAAAGCTCATGATCTGATTTGATTATCAGAGTATATTTGAATTCATGTAAGTATTCTGAGACTCAATTATGGTAAGAAAACTATTAAAAAAGTTCTGTGATATAGGAAATAGTGTAAAAATTTGAGATAAAGTATGGAGGTCTTATCGTAGAACTCCAAAACAAAAATTAACTGAAAGAAAAAAAAGAGGAAAACATAACACAGAGAGGAGCGGTAGAGAGAGAATGTTTAGTTTTATTTGATTAGTTTTTTTATTAAAAAAAAAAACTCAAATTTGAAAACCACGATGAACTAACTCACCTATCTTCAATCCCGATGAAGATGGTAAACGAAGAGCAACTCTTATGAAAAGAGTCCACCTTGTTAGGATAAAGGGAGAACGAATTGAAGTTTCATTCGACGCTAAAGGGCAACCATTAGGGAAGGAAGGAGATGAATTACAGAGTTGGATTGGAGTGCTTGCTCGAGAGCACATTACCATTTGGACATCTGACTTTAAAAGTGCCGATTTAGCCCCAAGGAAAGAAAGAGTGTGGGTCGAAATCGTAACTTCTTTCACTGTGGAGCTATCGTTTAAAAAACAAGTTTTAAAGTCATGTGCAGAGTCAGCGAAAAATTTTAGATATGATATTTACCAAGCTTTAGTCAGGGTTATATTGATGAAGAAAATGTGTGGCAACGACAGTCAAAAGTGGTTCACAATTACCCCACCATCAGCCAAGATGATTGGGAAAAATTCATTGCATATCAACGTACCCCAGAATTCAAAAGACTATCCGAACAAGGAAGTGAGATAAGAAAGAAGAGCAAATACGGATCAACCGGGGGCCGAGACGGATATAGGAAACGTGACCAAGATCACGTTTACTAATGGTAATTATTAAACGTGACAAAATGTGTAAATGGTATGTTGTACTTCCAATTTCTTCCTTTATGCTTACTAATGGTAATTATTAAACTGCAGTTCGAGAAAACGGGAAAATGGGCAGAGCGGCATACTAGGTGACTGGACATGCGCATCAAACCCGGTGGAGAGTTAAAGAATGCATCATTTGAAATTATTGCCAATACAATAGAAAGTTTTCGAATCCATGGTCTAATATATTCATCCCGTACACTCATTTATGTTTACGAGTTCATAACATATTCTCTAATTGTTACAAGATGACTTCAGTGAACAAGAGACACAAAGAAGTTTCGAATCTATGGGGACAAATGACATATTGACCAAGGCATTTGGCAATGCCGAGCATTCCGATCGGATCCAGGGTCAATCTAAGTTTGTCAAGCAGTCGCAATACTTCAACCTTGTGCAAAGTTCAAGGGAAAATGCTGAAGTCTCGGATATAAAACGACAGCTTGCCGCATTGGAAATAACTGTACAGGAACTTTGTGTGAAGCACGATATCAACCGAGAGACTATGGCCGAGGAGATGACCGCAACGACTGTTGATCAACCCAACAGCTTCAAGGCTAGTTGTACCATAAATGAAAAATGAGCTGGGCCGTCGGATCCGCAGCCCATGCCGAATACAAGTAAGGAATACCACCTCTTTCTTACTGATTCAGTTAATGGAGGAGATGTCGTTGTTGCAATCGGCAGGGCATACATGGATTGTGTTCCAACCGACACAGTCCATAGGATTTCTTTAGGTGAGAGGAATGTACGAGTGACTATTACAGTCCCAAAACTAAAACGTGCACTCCTACCTATTCTGACGAATGAAGCCACATATATTAAAGAAGCTGTCGGTGGGTTTGTTGCTTGACCATTTGAGCCAGGCAAGTCGAGATCCCAGTCATGCTCCCAATCGAGAAGCTGAGGGGAGCAAACGAACCAAAATGAGAGCAGGGAGGAAGAAAATACAGTCACAACCGGAGGTACAATAACAACCGGTGGAGCAAGAACTACCTTCGTTTGACTTTAGTTCAATTCCCTTCGTTTGACGGTACCCAAATAGCGTGCCCAATACAACAGTCTGTCATTGGTGATGACATGCCCATATATATTGGGTTTGAAGATGTATATCATTTCGTAACCTTTGAAAAAATTAGTGCAAGCAGTATATTGGTTTACATCAGGTAATATATTTTTCCTTAAACAATACTTATTTTTCCAAGCTCGGAGTATATATTTATGTTGTTTTTGCGTAACAAGTTTGGCTAATTGTTTTACAGATTCTTATCGGATTGTTGTGCGAGAACAGGTGTTTCTCAACATTTCGAGTTTATTTCTCCATTCCTTGTCTCACCAGTTCAATAGAGTGTAGATCGCCAAGTCTACATTTGAGAGAGAGCCAACAATATTCTACGGATCTTAACAAACGCACCAAGGGGAAAGCTGTTTCTCATGCCATATAGTAGCGGCCAACATTAGATTTTGACAGTTATTGATCCGTGGGATGACTCGGTCCTGTATTTTAATCTTCTGGGAAAGGAACCGGGTGATGATTTTAAAGAACTAATTACGTTGTAAGTATTCTTTAATGTTCATGTTTCTGATTTGACATAACATAATTGTTGTTGTAATTGTTTTGAAATTTGTTAACTTGTTAGGGCACTTAATGACTGGAAGACGTTGGTGGGAAGAGGAATAAAAAAGCGATGCAACCACGAGACGTTGATTGATACTGTTCGCTGTCCTATATAGAAAGGTTATGTAGAATGCGGTTATTTTGTGTTAGCTTTCATGCGAGAAATAACCTTGACTGTTGATGAACTAGCCTCACTTCAAACCAAGGATTTTTATACTGATGTTGACATGAGTTTGGTTAGGCAAGAGTGGGCTATATTTGTCATGCGGTTCATACAATATTGATTCAAAACAATATATAAATTTTATACTGTCGTTATATTAATTGTTCTACATTGTGACCCAGTTAATTGCAGATTAGTTATTATTTTATTTATGGCTGTGTAATAATGAATAACACATGGGATTTACCATCCGTGGGAAATGAAATGAATTGGTAAATCCCACGGATGAAAATTAATCACGACGGTTAAAATGTCACAGATAAAAACCGTTATGATGTGTTACATAACATCAACGGTTGGTAACCACGACGGTTAAAAACCGTCGTGGTATCCACATTCTGTACTAGTGTATGATATACACAATCATCAACCTTATTTACCTCAAAACCATACGAGATAATGACTTGATGAAACTTGTAATATCATTGACGAGAAGCCTGTTTGAGACCATAAATGGATTTCTTCAGTTTGCAAACCACTTTCTTTGGGCCACCGGTTACAAAGTTTTCTGACTGTACCATATATATCATTTCGTCAATGTCATCATTGAGAAATGCAGTCTTTACATCCATCCGATGTAACTCCAAATCAAAATGAGCCATAAGTGCCATTATGATTCTGAAAGAGTCTTTCATTGAAACCAGAGAGAAACTCTCTTTGTAATCAATGCCTTCCTTCTGAGTGAAACTCTTGGCAACTAGACGAGTCTTATATCTCTCAACATTGCCTTTTGAATCCCTTTTGGTCTTAAATATTCATTTGCAACCAATGGGTTTCGCACCTTCAGGCAATTTGATGAGATCCCAAATGTCATTGTCCTTCATGGATTTCATCTCATCATTCATGGCATGTATCCACTTTTGAGAATTAGAACTTTCTTTAGCTTAGTGAAAGTTGATTGGATCATCTTTCACCACTCCTATATTAACCTCATGTTCTTGGAGAAAAACAATATAGTCATCCTGAATTGCATTTCTGCTTTCTCTAGTGGATCTCCTCAATGGCATATCCTCTTAAGTTTGTTGAGTTTGCACTTTAAGTATAATTTCTTCATTTTGCACAGGGAATTCTTCTACATTATCTTGATATTCCGGATTTGTATTTTGAACAATGTCAAGAATAGAAGCCTGATCATTATCAATAGCAATAACAGGAAGAGAAACGAATTCCTCTTCAAAGACAATGTCTCTAACCTTATCTCCCCCCCACAAACTCAACTTCCTCAAGAAATCTTACATTTCCCGTCTCGAAAAATATTCTAGTAGTGGGATCGAAAAATTTGAAACCCCTTGAACGTTCAGAGTACCCAACAAAGTAGCAGCTTACAGTTCTTGAGTCCAGTTTCTTTTCATTTGACTTGTATAGCCTTGCCTCAGCTGGACAACCCTAAATGTGTAGATGCCTAATACTAAGATTCTTGCTTGTCCATAGTTCATAAGGGTTTGTTACTACCTCTTTACTTGGAACCCTGTTGAGGATATATGCTGCAGTCTTTAGAGCTTCTCCCCAGAGGGATTATGGTAAAGAAGAATGATTAATCATACTTCTTACCATGTCCTTAAGCGTTCTGTTTCATCTTTTAGCAACTCCATTCATGCTAGGTTTGCCTGGCATTATGTATTCCGCGACAATGCCGCATTCCTCTAGGAATTTCGCAAAAGGATCTGGACGTTGTTTACCGAATCCATCATATTTACTATAGTATTCAACACCACAGTCAGATTTGACAGCTTTAATTTTTCTTGTCAAGTTGATTCAACTTTAGCTTTGAAGGCCTTAAATACATCCAATGATTGTGACTTCTCATGAATCAAATATTGGTACCCATACCTTAAATAGTCATCTATGAACATAATAAAATACTGTTGACCATTCCAAGAATATGTAGGGAATAGTCTGCAAATATCAATATGAATCAGTTCTAAGACATCAGAACATCTGTTGACACCTAATTTCCTAATGTTTGTATGTTTCCCCTTTTATACACTCAATACAGACTTTGAAATCTGTCAAATTAAGGGGATTAAGAATCCCATCAGACTTAAGTCTCTAGAATCTTTGTTTAGAGATATGGCCTAAACGCTTGTGCCATAGTGTGGCAGAATCCCTGTCAGTTAATTTTTGTTTTGTACCATGTGAACTTGCATGCAAGGTTTCATTAAATGAGGCAATTGTATCCAATAAATATAGGTTATCATACAAAGATAAAGAACCGGTACCAATAAAATTCGAATCTTGAAAAAGACTAAATTTATTATTTCCAAATGAACAAGAATAACGGAATTTGTCCAAAATAGAAATTGAAACCAAATTCCTTCTAAAAGACAGTACTACATAAGTCTCTTCCAAATTCAAAAAATGACCAGTCTTTAACAATAACCTAAAAGTTCATATAGCCTCTACTGTAACTGTTTTGCTATCGCCCACATAGATGAATCTTTCAGCATCACTTGACTGTCGGCTCCACAGGCAACCCTGCATAGACATACTTGTGTGAGTAGTAGTACCAGAATCTATCCACCAAGTGTGTCAAGTGAGAAGCATACCTTTCTTTACACACCACTTGGCTTACTCGGGACATTCTTTCTTCTTGTGTCCAGCTTTCTCGCAAAAGTAATAGGTAAACTCCTCATCCTATTTCTTTTATACCTTATGCTGGGACATCACAGCTGTAGCTTCTTTTCCTCTTTTCCTTTTCTTGTCCTTAGAGGCGGATGCTAAGTTAGCACTTTTGGTTCTTTTTCACTTCAACCTTTCCTTTTCTTGCACACAATGGGATATGAGCTCATTAAGAGTCCATTTGTCCTTTTGAGTATTGTAACTCACTTTAAACTGACTGTATTGTGTAGGAAGAGAAATCAAAACTAAATGCAGTAGCAAGTTCTTAGACAGCTCTAACTTTAGTGCCTTTAGTTTGGAAGTGATATTAGACATCACCATGATGTACTCCCTCATGTTCCCTTTTTCTTTATACTTCATTGAAACAAGGTTAGCCAAAAGGGTACTTGTTTGAGCCTTTTCATTTTTTTTTTTTGCAAAACGTTGTTCTATTTTCTCAAGGAACTTTATAGCATTCTTCTCTTCGGACATAGATCCCCTAAAGGTTTCCAAAATAGAACATTTCATGATCATAAGACTCATGCGATCAGAACGGTCCCACCTCTCCATGTTCACCTTGTCATTAGTGGAACTTTTGTCACTGAGAGGTGTAGGCCGTTCTTCCCGAAACGCAAGGTCAAGATCCATGCAACCGACAACAATCATAACGTTCTCTTTCCAATTCTTGAAGTTTGTGCCATTAAGCACGGGAATGAAATTAATATTGACAGATATTGTTGAAGCAGAAGCAATAATTGAATCGATAACAAAATAAAATAACAAGCTCACAATCAATAATCATGTCACAAAATAAGAATACTGAATTAATAAATCCATACATGACATGATCAAACAATTCACAGAATGGAGGGCCCTAACACAAGATACCCAGCACAACATTGACATTTAGTCTTTGGACAGAAATATCAACTGTAAGTGGTACTCTCCATGCAGTAATCAAATATTGACAATTAATCCTGTCAAGCAATAAGCTTTTTTTTATACCGACTCATTGCTCACATAGAAAACCTAATAATCGTTATATATCTATTACCACATGTATGCCTATTATTTGACCAAACAATAACCTTCCTTTGGGCTGGTCATTATTCGCATAAATAATAGACATACACGTCTTAATATTTCAAAATAAATAAATTTATATTATAGAGGTTAATTTGACAACATATAATTTCAATCAATTTATTTTAAAATATCAGAAAAAAATTTTTTTTTTTGTCAGACTAGATGGTCAACGGTCAATGCTCACCATCACGGTCAATGGTCAACGGGTCTGTATTGATCGGGTCGGAGTTGGACTGAACCCAATTCCGATCCTTATCTAGCCCTGCCAGCCCAAAGAAAAGTGGGCTTAAGGCCTAACTTTTTTTTTTGGAACATTATGGGCTCAAGCCCAAAAAACCAAAAAATCCTAATTTGTTTTTCCTTCTTTTCCCGCTGCAAAAGTGCAACCACTACCTTGCTTTCTTTTCCTACCGCAAAAGTGCAGCCACCACCTCCCCCCCCCTCCCTTTTTTTTTTTCCTTTTAAATCAATCAATATAAGGACTATTAGTTCAAACAATACTGCAAATAGCAAGTAGAAATCCTTTTCTTTCCCAAAACCAAAACCAGAAAACATGAATGCAAAATTTCAAGCAATCTTTAATCCGTATATATATATATCCAAAAGTTAAATATGGAAATAAAAATAATCACAAAAAATTTCAACCTCAACAATTAATGCCGGAAATTGCCAAATTTGAGTATACCTAAATAAAACATAATACATATATCTCAATGATTCAACATGAGCGGCTCTGATACCACTTGTTGGGCAAAAACTTTAATTCATGAAAACTATCACTAAATCCAATATCTCATGTTAAATCATCAAGAAAAATTAATTGGAAGCGTACCTGAATCCATGAAGACAAATTAGAGAAGGATAAAGTCTTCCATAGTCAAATCTCTTTAGGTTCTTAAGGTGCTCTATAGATTTTCTCTCTTAATAGGGAAGGAGGAGGAGAGCAAATATTACGTATTATGATATGACTTGGGGACCATAACCCTTATAATGACCCTTATATACTAACTTAAATTAGATTCACATCAACCCTAATTCAATTAGTATTGGGTTTCTACGTATTAAAGTCCATACCCAATAGATATCTCTAGAGTTCAATTAATAGATCACTTATTTAGCCCTATTAAATTAGATAGCCTATAATATAATTGTCATTTAATATGTAAACCAATAATAGGAAATTATTAAAATTCCCAACACCCATCGGCCAAACGGTGTCATTTCACCATGTGTAGGGTCCACTTGTAGGCATCGTTCTTCTTGTCCTGAAGCAAATCGGGTATATCCTTACTCAGAATCGGGATGCCACCTCAGAACTTCATCGGATCCGGTAACTCCCAGTACTCGCACGACGTCGTTTCGACGAGATTGGGCAGGTGGAGTAGGAGAGACAGGGTCATGGCCATCGAGGGATAGAAAACAAACGACGGCAGGTTGAACTCTCACGCCACATCGGAGGTGTCGATACTTAAGAAGTCGATGACGAGGGCAATGAGGCTCACGCGCCGCTACGAGATGACAGTGGCAAGTGCGTCGCTGAAGGCTGGGAGGGAGCAGGAGACGGTGAGAATGATCCACGTCTCGATTTTGGAACCTTCTGGAAGGTCATCGAAGCTGACCAGAGGGAGGAAGACGAGGTCTATGGCCTTTGGCAAGCCTTCGAGGACGGACTTCATGGCATTTGATGGAGGGCCATCGGTGGGGACGACAAATGTGGCGATGAAGCCGTGGTTTCTGACCAGGCGCTTAGCGAACTCCACCAAAGGGATCATATACCCCATTCCCAGCGACAAGAGAATCGCCACGTGTGCCATTTGCTTTTGTGCTTCTTGTTTTTCCATGTGAAATGATGAAACGAAGAAACGATCTTTGTTTTTTCTTTTCAACTTTTGAGATGTGAAGGTGTACATGGAGAGAGTTAGCAACAACTATTTATAGAAAACGTGCGATTACTTTTTGTTTTTTGTTTTTTTTTTTTTGAGATGTACGCTTTACTGATTTCGTTTTGAAAAAAAATTTCTTTTTTTATTTTTTTTGTCTATTTTTTTTTATTTTTTGAAGAAAAGCCTGTTGTGTGACACGCCGACTTCCCAAGCCGGGTCGACACCATACATACTTGTACTTATCTTACTTGAAAATTTGAGAATAATTTTTTTTAATTTTTTTTTAAACATATATACATAGATTATCTTGTAGAGAAAAACTTGTCTTGCATACATACTATACTGAAAATACATTCTCAAGTCTTCAAACTTCATACACACTGCATAACATAATTTACTTTTAAGATATATACATATTAACTCAAAAGTGGTTGCGGAAAATTTATGCATAGTGGTATCCCACACCGCCCTTCATTCACCGCATCGTCTATGTGACCCATCAGCTAGGCTGCAGGCTTTTTACCTACAGTATGAAATATACAAATGAGCTTTCGCCCAGCAAGTACAAACATATCTCACAAAACATTTCAAACCTCTTAAAAACATACCAATCATCATGTAATTTATGCATGATCCATTTATAATCGATTGTTATGTCTTATGCTTCATTATGGACTTAATCTTGAACTTATTATCTTGTCTTAACATGTGGGCCCATAGTGTACATACCAAAAGTGCGCAGCCTCCAGAAAAAGTTAGGGTTTGCAAGGCCCTAACAGTTCTGGGAATCATAAACTTGACCCTCACGCATCAACGAGAGGTTAATAATCAAAACTTGTCTTGAACATGTATCCTCCTCGATTACGGATGGGTGGTACGACACCTTGCTTGACTTGGTTTAGTCTTAGTCTTGTATATTCCAAGACTAAGAATCTTTAGTTATGATCTCATTAGTCATGGTGCATATGTGACACAGACATGGCATAACCATAAATCATGGTCTAACTTGGCTTATCATGGCTTATCATGGCATGATTTAACATAACTTAACATGGCATGACATAACATACTTAACATAGCATGACTTGACATAACTTCTCGTGGCATAACATGTCATAACATAACTTAGCACATCATAGTATGGCATCACATATCATAGCATAACATAGTATGTATACTTGAAAATAGTATTTACTATTTTCCATACTGTAGGTAAGGTCTGTACTTGCCCGTTATGCTATATCTTGGGTTTGTTAGCCTTCCCTGGATTGTAACGGATGTCTATGTCATAATCTTTCACCAGTTCGAGCCATCTTCTTTGTTTCATGTTAAGCTCCTTTTGTGTGAAGATATACTTCAAACTCTGATGATCCGTGTAAACTTCACACTTAGTACTGTAAAGGTAGTGTCTCCAGATTTTGAGCGCAAATACTACCGCCGCAAGTTCCAAATCATGTGTCAGATAGTTATTCTCATGATCCTTAAGCTATCGTGAAGCATAAGCGATCACCTTTCCATTCTGCATGAGAACGGCTCCCAATCCTATCTTGGAAGCATCACTATGTATCACGAAGTTCCCTTTCTCCACCTCTGGAATTATGAGGATCGGAGCACTAGTCAGCTTACTTTTCAGTTCTTGGAAGTGTTCTTCACACTTTGCCGTCCATTCGTACTTATTTCCTTTCCGTGTAAGTGTCGTGCGCGGCGCTGCAATCTTAGCAAATCCCTCGACGAAACGTCGTTAGTAGCCCGCTAAGCCCAGGAAACTACGTACTTCGGTGACGTTTTTCGGAGCTGGCCATTTACTCACTGCTTCAATCTTGGCCGGATCTACAGATATACCTTCCTTGGAGACCACCTGTCCTAAGCAATGGACCTTTTCCAACCAGAATTCACACTTTGTGAATTTAGCGTAGAGCTGGTTTTGCTTTAAAATCCGTAAAGCAATCCTTAAATGTTCCTCATGCTCCTCCTTTGATCTTGAATAAATCAAGATATCATCTATAAAGACGATAACAAACTTGTCCAGGTAATCCTTGAATACTCGATTCATCAGGTCCATAAAGGCTGCTGGAGCATTTGTCAATCCAAATGGCATAACGAGGAACTCGTAGTGTCCATATCGCGTACGAAAGGCCGTCTTGGGAATATCTCATTCCCTAATTCGGAGCTGATGATATCCTGATCGTAGGTCAATTTTCGAAAAATTGAAGCTCCTCTCAATTGATCAAACAAATCGTCGATCCTAGGCAAGGGATACTTGTTATTGATGGTAATCTTATTTAATTCCCGATAGTCAATGCACATCCTAAGAGTGTCATCCTTCTTTTTAACAAACAAAACTGGGGCTCCCCATGGTGAGTAGCTTTGACGAATGAATCCTCGATCCAGAAGCTCCTGTAACTGAATCTGCAGTTCCTTAAGTTCGGCAGGCGCCATCCTATAAGGTGCCTTGGATACTGGTGCCGATCCTGGAAGTAACTCAATCTCAAAAGAGATTTCTCGTTCTAGTGGCAATCCTGGCAATTCCTCAGGAAAAACCTCTATAAACTCCTTGACTATCGGTACTTCTTCCGGCCTGCTCTTGGTCTCTTGCGTCTTATCCACCATGTTGGCTAGAAATCCCATACATCCTTCTGCCAACAACTTTCTAGCCTTCAGCGCAGAAATGAACATTTTCAGCTGTTTTGGAGTCAATCCTCTAAAAATAAACTCCTCGCCTCCAATTGGCTTGAAC
This sequence comes from Ficus hirta, assembly GCA_038430175.1. Classification (NCBI taxonomy): domain Eukaryota; kingdom Viridiplantae; phylum Streptophyta; class Magnoliopsida; order Rosales; family Moraceae; genus Ficus; species Ficus hirta. The sequence goes on along the minus strand of CM076585.1, from coordinate 14,828,384 downwards.
ATGACAATAAGACGTGGACAGTCGATAACTGCGTTGTACTTCCCCAAGAAATCCATACCCAAGATGACATCGTAGTCGTATAGGTCGATGATGATCAAGTTGACATACATTTCCCTACCACATATAATTATTGGAACGTGATGTACCTAATAATCAGACAACAGAATCTCCCCGGAGGGTAATGCAGTCCTAAATGTTCTTCCGATCCTGTCACTTGCTCTACCTAGTTTCTTAGAGAACCTAAGTGATGTAAATGAATGCATAGCTCCAGAATCAATTAATACGTAGGCATCTTGTTGGGCAAAAGAAAGCTAACCTGTCACCACGGTGGAAGGTCCAGCTTGAACATCCTCCTTAGTGTAGGCATAAATGCGTCCTTGAGGCTCTGGAGCTTCCAGTCTGCCTTGAGAGATTGCAGGTCCCTCGAGCTTCATTTGTGCAGCGTGAAGTTGAGATCCTTATCCTCTCTATTGATTCTGCGGATTCTGGGGATTGAGATTGCAAGTTCTAGCATAGTGGCCTTCCTTGCCACATAGAAAGCAGCGACTGGTTCCAGCACGGCAATCTCCCGGGTGCCTCCTCCCACATTTCTGACAAGTGGGATAACTGTTGTTATCAGGTGTATTCTTCTTCTGGGGAAAATTCTGTTGATTCCTGTCCTCCTGCATTCCACTTCCTCTTCTGTTGGTTGTTGCCGTACAGCTTGTTATTGTTGTTTTGCCCGAAGGTCCTCCTTGACCTTTTTGTTGTGAAGTTTGGCCTGGTCTGGCCTGGTTCTGCTTAGCTTGGGCTTTTTCTTCCCTCTTTTCCTAGAAGAACTTAGCCCGTTGTTCCTTGTTTTGTCCTACCCAATACTCAGCTCGAATTGCTCGACTCACACATTCGGCAACAGTGAGCGGTGGATGGGGGCCACTGCTAATTACTACTGCCAGGTCCGAGCGGAACATTCTCATCATCCTTCTGACTTTATCCCTTTCAAAACTGATGAGGTGAGGGCAGAGACGTGCTAGCTGTTCAAACTTTTTGACAGCTTCAGCTACCGACAGATTTCCTTGACGGAACTTAACGAATTCATCTTGTTAAGCTTCCATGACCTCTGTGTTGAAGTACTTCTCCTTAAATTCCTCCACAAAGTCCTCCCAAGTCATCTGAGTAACATCTCGTCGGATCTGGACTGTTTCCCACCAGAGGCGAGCATCTTTTCGTAGCATAAAGGATGCACAGAGGACTTTCTCTTGATCATCGAGCATGAGGAAATTTAGGGCAACCTGGAGGTCGATTAACCAGTTGTCGGCCTCAATCGGGTTTGTTGACCCTTCAAATTCTGGTGCCTTCATGCACCGAAATTTGTCATATAGTTCTTCCGGAGTTCGAATCAGGGGTGTTGGTGGAACAACTACAGGCGCAACAAGTACTTCAGGGGCTATAGAGTTCTCTAGAATCACCGGGTCAACATAGGAATTTCCGGTGCAGCAGGCTGATTCACAGGTGTTGGTGGTACCCTGGCATCAGGAGGTCCCTGATTCTGCTGAGCTAACTATGCTCTAAGCCCACCTATCTCTTGTTGTTCGGCTAACATCATCTATCTCAGTTCATTCCCTTGGGCCGCAAGATCAACGTCTTGGGTCGGTGCTTTTCTACACTTTGGTGGCATGGTTCTATACAGAAAAACAATGAAATAAACTTAGCTTCTTGTTTTACAAAATTAATGAAATCATTCCTTTTATATAGAACCATAATCTTTATTGCATATAATAGCATAACATGAAACATATCTGAATTCATCATGACTTTGTTCACCTCTCCTTCACAATAGGAGTACATAATCATAACATCTGGGAAGGTATAAAACTTTCCCATCATTTCTGTACGTCACCTAGATGCCACCACCAAGCTAAGGTACCACCCGGCGTCATCCTCGCATCCAACATTTTCCTTCTGTGGTAAAAATTCCATAATTATCACATATAACTTCCATAATGTTGATATAATTCCTTCGTACGAGAAATTCTCAGCTATCACCATACCAGGGTGAAGTAGTCCCTTGAAAGCGTCAGGAGTATCATTTTCCATCATGGCCATTGAAGAAAGATGCTTACTATACGCATAAGATCTTAACTAATTCTAATCGTAAGAAAAAAATAAAATAAAATAAAATAAATAACTTAACTTACTTGGGCCGTCGCAGAACCGATGTGGAGCGATGTGAAGTAGGCTGGCAGGATACCGCTCTCATACCAACTCTGTGATGCCCCGACTTCCCAAGCCGGGTCGACACCATACATACTTGTACTTATCTTACTTGAAAATTTGAGAATAATTTTTTTTTATTTTTTTTTAAACATATATACATAGATTACCTTGTAGAGAAAAACTTGTCTTGCATATATACTATACTGACAATACATTCTCAAGTCTTCAAACTTCATACACACTGCATAACATAATTTACTTTTGAGATATATACATATTAACTCAAAAGTGGTTGCGGAAAATTTTTGCGTAGTGGTATCCCACACCGCCCTTCATTCACCGCATCGTCTGCGTGACCCATCAGCTAGGCTGCAGGCTTTTTACCTACAGTATGAAATATACAAATGAGCTTTCGCCCAACAAGTACAAACATATCTCACAAAACATTTCAAACCTCTTAAAAACATGCCAATCATCATGTAATTTATGCATGATCCATTTATGATCGATTGTTATGTCTTATGCTTCATTATGGACTTAATCTTGAACTTATTATCTTGTCTTAATATGTGGGCCCATAGTGTACGTACCAAAAGCGCGCAGCCTCTAGACAAAGTTAGGGTTTGCAAGGCCCTAACAGTTCTGGGAATCATAAATTTGACCCTCACGCATCAACGAGAGGTTAATAATCATAACTTGTCTTGAACATGTATTCTCCTCGATCACGGAAGGGTGGTACGACACCTTGCTTGACTTGGTTTAGTCTTAGTCTTGTATATTCCAAGACTAAGAATCTTTAGTTATGATCTCATTAGTCATGGTGCATATGTGACACAGACATGACATAACCATAAATCATGGTATAACTTGGCTTATCATGACTTATCATGGCATGACTTAACATAACTTAGCATGACATGACATAACATACTTAACATAGCATGACTTGGCATAACTTCTCATGGCATAACAGGTCATAGCATAACTTAGCACATCATAGTATGGCATCACATATCATAGCATAACATAGCATAACATAGTATGTATACTTGAAAATAGTATTTACTATTTTCCATACTGTAGGTAAGGACTGTACTTGCCTGTTATGCTATATCTTGGGTTTCGTTGCTCCAACTCAGGTTGCAACTACAGGTTACTTCCTGCTATTAAAAAGCACATAGGATAAGGATCCTATAAAATGTTGGTGACCTATCCAACATTCATACACAATCTTAGTTATATGTCCCCCAATTATACACATGATAACTTATTTGGTTACATAGGGTAACCATTGAGGTGGTCAAACTTAGTCAACCAAAGTCAACATTCTATGGGTTAAATTTGGGCTTTTGGGCCAAGCCTAGTAACTCGGGTATCCTTCCCGGTTACTATCCGTCATTGTCTTGTTACTAAACTTTGGCTTTTAAAATCCAATTTGGAAAATTTGGCCAAAAATCTTTTGTCTAACTTAAAAATTCGTGGTTTTCAAAGTGGGACTTTATAAAAATCATTAAGGGCTGAAAACTGCCATTGGAACAGTTTTCACAGTCAAAACATTGGTGTTGGTGTAAAAATGCAGTTTTCCTGTATTGTTTTAGAAAATCCTGTGCAGGAATTTCCTGTTTCTTGCACAGTTTTTAGAAATCCATTTCTATTTAAAAATTTGGTTTGAATTAGAAAAAGTTGTCTTCAGAAAAGTTTTAGCGTTCGGAAAACCATACAACTTTCACGTTTTGCAGCAAACTCAGTTCGGAATCTAACGTGCTCTTATTCCCTATTGAACTCACCTGGCCGTGCATAAGTCCTGGGCACAGTCAGGCTAGGGTTTTTATAAAAACGAAGGCATTTGGAGCCTTATTTTTGAAAACTGTCTATATTGTCCCCTAGGAAAATCCCTTCTCTACAACTTTCATGTTTTACATTTTGCCTAATTCGGCTTCTAAGGACCTCAAAATCATCTTTCTAGAAAACTGGCAGTTTTATTCTTAACTTGGTTTTACGTCCTAATACGCGCACCCTACCTCAACCGCCCACTGCGGGAGCCTAATATCAGTCATGCTGTAGTTTCTAACGTTCCATACCATCGTCACATAAACATACATCAACAATCATCACATCAAACACTTAGCATGCATAATCAAGCACAAACTTAAACATACTTAGGGACATATAACCTTAGCACGCATCAAACATATAAACCTTAATTTCATGCAACCAAAGCATAAAAGTATGCATGACTTAGTAAATAAAACCACCTAAACCATAAATTCAAGCACCAACCTAAAAATTCTAAACTAGGGCATAAAAATTAAATTGAGCTTATACTCTTACATCCAATGCGTGAAATACACTTAAATTTCCCAAATTGAAGCTCAATTTAAAAGCTTAGGGTTTGAGGGTTTACCTCTAGGGTTCGGAATTGGGTTCTCAAGCTTGGATCCCAAAACTTTTTCCCTTTTTCCTTGGCTGCAACCACAACCGGTTTTCCCCTCCAATGCGTTCCAAAAATTCAGCCACCCTTGGCTTGTGCTCTACAACAAATCCGGTCACCTTATCAAATCTTTTTCCTCACTTTTTCTTTCCCTATTCTCCTCCCCCACAACCGGCCTCCTAGCCCGAATGGGGTACTAAAAAAATTTTCAACCTTTGGCTTGTGGTTCAACAAAATCCGACCACCCTACTAGCTTGCTCTAGGGTTTTATTTTATTTTTTTCTCTCTTGGCTTAAGTTCGGTTTTGGAGAGGAAGAGTGTGAGAGAAAATTTTGCAAGAGTTTGGCTAAAATTTCCCAATTTTTGGTCAAAAATCCGCCCCTCCCCCCCCTTGGGGTATTTATAGGTAGAAATTAATTTAGTTTTGGATTTATTTTTAATCCAAAATTTGCATAAAAACCCTTAAAGCAAAAATAATTGAACAAAAATTTGCTAAATAGCCCTCCAAGTGGCCGGCCATTTAGGGTGCAAGGTGGCTAGGATTGGATTTCTTTCCAAAGTTGCTAAAATTTCTTTTCTTTAATTCATAAATGATGTCATAATTCCAAGCTTGTGTGATGTCATCATAAGGCCTTGTTTGGCTTGTTCCTTAATATGCAGCCTATTTTTAAGCTAACACAGATATTTCCAATACTGTGTTCACTAATACACTGTACAATTTAGTACTGTTATACTGAACTGCAGTCAAAAATTTATCTGCGTATAGATGGACTGCATAAAAATTTTTCTTTTTATTTAAAGCTATTTGGCCCTTAATACCCTCTTTTAGGTGCTTGATTTTTCTATAGTGGTTTTAAAACTTAATTATACTATCTTGTCCGTAAAGACGGTTTTCGCAGTATAATTCCCATACTGCTTATCGTATCACAGTACCGTCTTATATTTGACGTATTTGGTCAACCTTTGACTTCTCTGGTCAACTTTGACTTTTTCGGTCAAACTTTGACCAACATGAATTCGTGAAATTTCGTCATGCCTTTTTCCTTAAAAGGCCTATTATGGAGTCTCGTAGCTAATTTATCGAGAACTCAATCCTATACTGATAAAATTATGAATTTTGTATCGATATTTATAATTCTCATAAAATATCACATAAACATATAGTACGAGCTTAGATTTCTTATGTACAAGAAAATCATGAGTCCGAAAAATTTTGGTCATTACAATCTACCCTCCTTAAAATTTTCATCCTCGAAAATCAGAACAATTCGGGGTAGCTTTTCTTCATATCTTCTTCGCGCTCCCATGTTGCCTCCTCAATCTCATGATTTCGCCATAAGACCTTAACTAAAGGTATAATCTTGTTTCTTAGCACCTTTTCTTCTCGTGCCAAGATTCGAACCGGTTTCCCCTCATACGTCAAATCCTCGTGAACCTCAATTGGTTCGTGGTCCAATACATGTGATGGATCCGAGATGTACTTCTTTAGCATCGACACATGAAATATATCGTGTACATATGCTAATTCTTGGGGCAAAGCCAATTTATTGGCCCCATTACCAACTCTTTCCATTATTTCGAATGGCCCTATGTATCTTGGACTTAATTTCCCCTTCTTTCCGAATCTCATAACTCCTTTGAATGGAGCAACTTTGAGGAAAACCAAGTCTCCTACTTGGAATTCTAGAGGCCTTCTGCGTTTGTCGGCATAGCTCTTTTGTCTCACTGGCTGCCATACCGCTTCCTTTGATGCCTCACTGGCTGCCACATACTCTGCTTCCATGGTCAAGTCAGCAATACAAGATTGCTTAATACTCCTCCACACAACGGCACCACCTCAAAGGGTAAAAACAGATCCTGAAGTCGATTTCCTTGAATCCTGATCTGATTGAAAATCAGAATCTGTGTATCCTCTAGGAACAAGATCCTGACCGGCATACACTAGCATATAGTCCCTCGTTCTCCGTAGATACTTGAGTATATGCTTGACCGCAACCCAATGGTTCGGTCCCGGATTCGACTGATATCGACTTACCATACCAACCGCAAAACAAATGTCAGGCCTTGTGTATAACATAGCGTACATAAGACTACCTACCGCTGATGCATAAGGTACATTTTTCATACGCTCACTTTCTTCCGATGTCTTGGGACAGTCATCTCTAGAAAGCTTGATTCCAATTCTGAAAGGTTGGGCACCTTTCTTGGAATCTTTCATAGAAAACTTCTCAAGTACTTTATCAATGTATGAAGCTTGAGAGAGTGCTATCATTTTGTTCTTTCTATCTCTAAAGAGTTGAATACCAAGAACATAACTAGCTTCTCCTAAGTCCTTCATTTCAAACTGTTTGGCTAACCAAACTTTGACAGATGATAATGTTGCCACATCGATTCCAATAAGTAATATATCATCCACATAAAGTACAAGGAAAAACACTTTTTCGTTCTTGATACATTTATAAACACATGGTTCATCAATGTTTTGTTCGAATCCATAGGTTTTGATCGCTTGATCAAACCTAATATTCCAAGAACGAGATGCTTGCTTTAATCCATAAATAGATTTAAGCAACTTGCATACTTTGCCTTCTTGGCCTTTTGCCTTGAACCCGTCTGGCTGTATCATATAGATATCTTCTTCAAGAGAGCCATTCAAGAAAGCTGTCTTGACATCCATTTGTCAGATCTCATAATCGAGAGCAGCCGCAATAGATAAAAGAATGCGGATTGACTTGAGCATTGCTACAGGCGAGAAGGTTTCATCATAGTCGATTCCTTCTTTCTGGGTATAGCCCTTCGCTACAAGTCTTGCCTTAAAAGTTTCCACTTTCTCATCCACACCTCTCTTCCTCTTGTATACCCACTTACACCCAATCGGTTTTATGCCTTGGGGCAAGTCTACAAGTTTCCAGACCCCGTTGGAATCCATAGATTCCATCTCGGTGTTCATAGCTTTTTGCAAAAAACTAGAATCAACATCCTCCATAGCTTCCTTATACGTAGCCGGACCATCAACATGTTCTATGGATTCTGCTTCAAAAACTTCACCATTGAACATGTACCTTTCAGGTTCCCTGATAATCCTCCCACTACGACGAAGCTCCCGTGGTTGTTGATTCTTTAATGGTTTTTCCACAGGGTTTTCTGTGACTTTTGGAATATCCAAACCCGAAGTCATCTCCTCAAGCACTACTTTGCTACGAGGTTTAAAGTCTTCCATGTAACTTTCCTCCAAGAATGTTGCATGTGTAGAAATGAAGACTTTATTTTGCTTCGGATTATAGAACAGACCACCTTTAGTCCCTTTTGGATAGCCAACAAACAAGCACACTTCTGATCGTGACTCCAACTTCTTCGCTTCCTTATCCAGGACGTGTGCTGGACAACCCCAAATTCGAATATGATTTAAATTAGGTTTCCTACTCGTCCATAACTCATAAGGAGTTTTAGGAACCGATTTGGAGTGAACGTTATTCAGAAGATAGCATGCAGTTTGTATGGCGTGCCCCCAAAACGACAAAGGTAATGTGGAGTAACTCATCATAGATCGGACCATATCCAATAGGGTCCTATTCCTTCTCTCAGCTACACCATTCTGTTGAGGAGTACCAGGTGCAGTCAACTGGGATTGTATCCCATTCTCTATCAAATATCCTAACAACTCATCCGATAGGTATTCCCCACCTCGATCCGATCGAAGTGTCTTAATGGACTTACCTAATTGTTTCTCCGCTTCAGCCCGAAATTCTTTGAACTTGTCAAAAGCTTCGCTTTTGCGGGTCATCAAATAGACATATCCATACCTTGAGTAATCATCAATAAAAGTGATATAATACTCATACCCACCTCGTGCTTCTATGTTCATGGGACCACAAACATTCGTATGCACAAGTTCTAAAAGTTCCTCGACACGACCATCCTTGGCAGCAAAATGCCGTTTAGTCATCTTGCCCTCCAAACAGGATTCACATTGTGGCCAAGGTTCAACCTCATACAAGTCAAGGCATTCCTCCTTTACCATCCTTTGAATTCTGTTAAGGCTTATGTGACCAAGTCGTAAATGCCAAAGATATGATTTGTTAGAGTGAGAAGACTTATGTCTTTTAGAGTTCTTTTCCAATTCTGTATCAAGCAGTGAGTGCATCTTAGGTTTGATAAAATAAAGATTTCCATGCATCCATCCATTACAGATAAGAGAATTGTTTTTCCTAATAACAACTTTATTATTAAAAGAAACTGAATAAGAATCTTTAATCAAACAAGCTACCGAAATTAGGTTCCTTTTGAAACTAGGAACATAAAAACAATGTCTCAAAACAATAAACCTAAATTCATCAAAATAAAGATGCACTTCTCCCACTGCTTCAGCTTGCACTAACATCCCATCATCGGTTCTTAACGTGAATTTCTCGTCATGCAGACTTCTCATTACCTTGAACCCCTGCAGAGAAATACAAACATGGTTAGTAGCTCCAGAATCTATAACCCAATTGTCCTTAGATTCCTCCACTAAACAACCCTCAAGATACAGGATATCGAAATTACCTTTTTGCTTTTGCATAGACAGGTATTCTCGGCAATCCTTCTTGAAATGTCCTTTCTTCCCACAGTGAAAGCACTTAGCCTTTTTGGGATCCACCTTTCGTTTCTTAGTCTTGGTAGACTTCTTAGAAACAGGTGCATTCGCCATAGGCTTGTTCCCCTTGTTCTTCCCCTTTTCCTTCTTCCTTTTGGGATTAGGAGCAGGCGAACTAGGTTCAGCCACATTTGCCTCAGCCTTTGATCCAGAACCCGTAAAACTGTTCTCAAAGGCTTGCAACTCTTTCATCAATTCCGTTAAAGACATCTCCTTCCTGTTAAGGTTGTAGGATGCCTGAAACAAATCGAAATCCTTGGATAAGGTTTGGAAAACCATGACCAATTGAGTTGCAGCATCGATCTCAGCCCCATTTGCCTGAGCTTCAGACAAATAAGCCATGACTTTCATCATGTGCTCCTTGATGGGAATTCCAACCTTCTGCCTGCAGTTCATGAGACCTTTGATAGCATCGGTCTTAGCCTGAATAGTTTGTTCACCAAACATTTCCTCCAGGTTATCCATGATCTGCCTAGCAGTTTGATGCTCTTCATGCTGTTTCTGGAGCACGTTAGACATGCTCGCCCGAATTTAGCACATAGCACTTAGGTTGGAATTGTCCCAGCGCTCAAGCGCTACAAAATCCCTATCAGGAGCATCGATCGCAGGCGTTGGCGGTCGAGGTTGGGTTAGGACAAAACTGTGTTTCTCAAAGTTTAGGACGATAAGCAAGTTCTTTTTCCAGTCATTAAAATTCTCGCCAGTTAATTTGTTTTGCGTAAGTATCACAGATAAAGGGCTCGACATTTTGATTTATAATAAGAAAACATGTAATAAGTATGAGCAAACATCCTATCAGTTTATAAAATATGGTTTTGTAATGAAACAAAAAGATCTATATGCAATCTAAATGTTCATGTGTAAAACCCTTAAAACACATACCTTACAACGATAATTCCTAGCTTCTGCTTTCTAAGCTACCGAGGGGTAGTCATAGAATAACTAGTCAAGAACACGGATCCCTTCCGATTAATACATATTCGTCCATGGAGATAATTCCATTAAATATATATTAATTATCGTTTATTTGGCCACTACTTTACATAACAGAGCCTCCAGGGAGGGTTAATAAATAAAGTAGCATGAGTGTGTAACCATCGTTTCCAATTTTGAATCCATATTTTACATCCGCCACCGAGGGGTGATCTAAACATAAAATATGCCCAAAATTGTTATCCTTTCGGAAATCCAAATCAGTGTGCGCTCTAGGTAAGATACCTATCTGAAGGGAATTCCCGGGTCAAAATCGAGTAGTAGGTACTACCATGCGTAACTATTGGACCAACGATGGAGGCCGTAGGTCTTAGTGTGTAAAACCTTCTCCCACTAATTCTTTTAAATTAGGGTTTTTGTTTTTCATGCATAAACAATATTTATTGAGTGGCACTCCCTAGTCTATATGGCATGTTATCAATACATCACGAAATAGTATAACATATTCATCTAGCAACACATCATCTATGGTTTGCAAAATATGTAAATAGCCCTGGATCATGATTCCATCCTAGAGAAAAGAAAAATTGTAAAAATTACAAAAATTAACCGAAACATATATCGGCCTTCATTTGTAGATCCATGCCTTGCATCCTTCTTCAATGTGTCTTCCTTCTCCAATGTCACATCTTTTCAAATTTAAAATTAAATTTAAATTTGAAAAAAGATTATATGTGATTTTTAATTTTAATCAAAATTACAAAATATCAAAATTTAAATAAAAAATCCGATTATTAAATTTTAAAATTCAAAAAATTTTGAAATTTCCAAATTTCAAATTTAAATTACAAAATTTTAAAATTCATAATAATATCTATTAAATTTAAATTTAAATTTTCAATTTTGATTTTCAAATTATCAAGATCACATATCATTGGAAAATTTAATTTTCAAAAAGATTCTGTGATTTTTTTTTAATTTTATTAATAAAAAATGTTTTTTAATTAAAAAAATTCCAAAAAACAAAAAATCACATCCTTTGAAAATTTACATACCTTTGTTCATCTTCAATCTCCTCGAATCCATTGTAGCCCGAATTTTACAAAAAAATTCCTACGCCGTTTCCGGCTTACAAAAATTCTAGGAATTAAAAGAACGACCTAGCGGTGATAATAGACCGCATCTATTACACTTGAAAAATCTAGATACAAATTCTAACCTCTATGGAATCATGACCGGTAAAATTGAACAAGATCATATATTATTAAAATAATATAAAGCATTCATTCATCCATACATCCATTCATAATATATTTAACATACTCAAAATAAAACCTATAGTGTCAACTCTCTAAAATATTTCATTAATGCATAGAGAGAAATTTATTCGATCAAATAATTGATGTTATATACATAATCATGAGTTGGCTCTGATACCAATTGTTGGAAAAATCGGATCCGATATCAGAGTTACGGCGCAGCGGAAGTTTTAAAATTTTTATGCCGATTCAGAAAAGAAGCTCATGATGCATATAACAATAAATTAAATTCATGATCAAGCGTACCTTATTTCTTGGATTCCGGAATTGCTAGAGCGTTTGACCAACGTGTCTTCTCTATTATTCTCGAGTTCCACGTCTCAGAGTGTGTGTGGGCACACGTTCTATGAATCCAAGTGACCGGTGTTGCTTTCCGAAGTCTAGATCCTTCCTTCTCAATTCCGATGTTTCTCGTTGAGAATATTATCCAACTTCTTTCTTCAAAACTGCAAAACAGGAACCGGTTAACCTCCTATGAAAATTATCACTCGGTTTAACCTTCCTCACAATTTTGATTCAATCGAATTTTCTCTCTTTTTCTCTCTCACAAGATAGCCGAATTTTATGATGTGGAAGAAACCCAAATTATTTTTCTTCTCACTCTCAAAAACGTTTTTCCTCTTTGTGAATGACCAAAAAATTAGTTTTTCAAGAATTCCTAGCCTTTATATAGAAGTCCAATCCTTTTCAAAATTTATCTCCTTTAAAAATAATTAATTATTATTTTTCTGGATAAATTTTGAATCAAAAGATCATACAACTTTAGGACTAGATTCATTGAACCTAAAAACGTTTTTCCAAGAGGAAATCAATCCTCAAAAAATTCGGCCACTTTGAGATAAATCTTGATTGGTGGTTCAAATTTTAAATCAAGAATCTATACTAGTCAAAAGATCCTAGTCCTATCTAGATTCAAATTCCTTTTAAACCTTTTTGAATTTAAATATGATTCACTTATTTGAATTAAATATTTTCCACACAACATCAACCATATTAATTAATTTAAATCAATGGAATATTTCAAATTTTCTTTCCTCACAAAAACCGTGCACATCAATTTAAGGAAAGAAAAATCCATCAAATAATTTCCATTATTTAAATCAATTAATAATTTAATGTTAGGAATATATTTGAATAATTTTGAAACAAAATTTTCTTCTCTCCACCTATCTAAAAACCGTGCACCATATTTAGATTAGGAGAGAAAAATTTGTTTTCCAAAATTAAATAATTCAAACACAATCTTATTTCAAAATTCAATTAACCAATCTCATGTTGACAAATCATATTATTTGTCTACACAAATCTCACATGTCCAATCCTTTCTGGATTGCATGTTAGAGAGTATCATGTCTTAATAGACATTATTAAATTGTGTTTAAATTTACCGATCTCATTAGGAACAAATCCCGAGACGCTATACGGAACTATATGAGCTAATAGAGGGACCCGATGGAAATATATAAAGAGGCTCCTATAATTGTGAAAAATTAATCCCAGATTAATTATTCATCAATTATCAACTTCAATACTATTCCACTAAAAGTTTGAGGCTGAACTCCTGTTTACATACCGTATTACGAAAGCTCTCTAACGTAGCGCTTCTTCCATGATTTATTCATCGCTTGCTTAATCCCCATATGTTATCCATGATTGAATTAAGGACTTTTTCCGTTTTACCTTTTCAATCATTTTAACTTAAAGTTCCATTATTCTCTATTGAAAGAATCACCAATTGTAAAACCATACAATTGGTAAACCACCAAAGAACACAAAGTAAACCGATGGCCAAGATCTTGTTATACTATCTTTCAATCCTCGAATAATGCCTTTAAGTAGATAACATTTACTATCATTAAGATAGTTATGGATTCCGTATCTATGAATCTTGATTTCTCCATCCATAAGTCATGCACCCAAAACACAAGTATATTGACCATGAATTAACAGTGTCTCACCTATAGTACATTAAAGTACATAAGTCATGGATACGAACTCAAGTAATCATTTCAGGATTAAGATTAATGTAGGATGATAATCAAAATGTTATTGATTCTTATAAACAGAATTATTAAACCGAATCAATTAACACTTTAGGCCCAGTCCAATGTCATACCTCAATACTGGTATACATTAAAGTTTCTACTTGGAACCTATCCGATGGTCAAGACAAACCATCCCTCCAAGGAAGTAGACAACCTTTACAATCTTATCATGAATAAGATCCCCAAATCTTATTCCATCGATTGCGGACTATTTATTTAGACTGTTATCAAATTACCACGTCTTCTATGTATACCCCGTATACATATGGTAATCCGATATATTACCAACAGCCAAGGAGTATTTTATGTTTGCTCAAAATAACCATACAATCAACTAATGAAGTAAATAGGACACAACTTATTAAACATGAATAACATCCTCTTATTAATATCAAAATGTCATATTTACAGAAAATCCCTAATATTGATTTTCTATCCTTAGGGCACATTTAGATCCCAACATGTTCTTGATGGTAATCTTATTCAATTCCCGATAGTCAATGCACATCCTAAGAGTGCCATCCTTCTTTTTAACAAACAAAACTGGGGCTCCCCATGGTGAGTAGCTTTGACGAATGAATCCTCGATCCAGAAGCTCCTGTAACTGAATCTGCAGTTCCTTAAGTTCGGCAGGCTCCATCCTATAAGGTGCCTTGGATACTGGTGCCGATCCAGGAAGTAACTCAATCTCAAAAGAGATTTCTCGTTCTAGTGGCAATCCTGGCAATCCTCAGGAAAAACCTCTATAAACTCCTTGACTATCGGTACTTCTTCCGGCCTGCTCTTGGTCTCTTGCGTCTTATCCACCATGTTGGCTAGAAATCCAATACATCCTTCAACCAACAACTTTCTAGCCTTCAGTGCAGAAATGAACATTTTCGGCTGTTTTGGAGTCGATCCTCTAAAAATAAACTCCTCGCCTCCAATTGACTTGAACATGACAATAAGACGTGGACAGTCGATAACTGCGTTGTACTTACCCAAGAAATTCATACCGAAGATGACATCGTAGTCGTATAGGTCGATGATGATCAAGTTGACATACATTTCCCTACCACATATAATTATTGGAACGCGACGTACCCAATAATCAGACAACAGAATCCCCTCGGAGGGTAATGTAGTCTTAAATGTTCTTCCGATCCTGTCACTTGCTCTGCCTAGTTTCTTAGCGAACCTAAGTGATGTAAATGAATGCGTAGCTCCAGAATCAATTAACACGTAGGCATCTTGTTGGGCAAAAGGAAGCTGACCTGTCACCATGGTGGAAGGTCCAGCTTGAACATCCTCCTTAGTGTAGGCATAAATGCGTCCTTGAGGCTCTGGAGCTTCCAGTCTGCCTTGAGAGATTGCAGGTCCCTCGAGCTTCATCTGTGCAGCGTGAAGTTGAGATCCTTATCCTCTCTGTTGATTCTGCGGATTCTGGGGATTGAGATTGCAAGTTCTAGCATAGTGGCCTTCCTTGCCACATAGAAAGCAGCCACTGGTTCCAGCACGGCAATCTCCCGGGTACCTCCTCCCACATTTCTGACAAGTGGGATAACTGTTGTTATTAGGTGCAATCTTCTTCTAGGAAAAATTCTGTTGATTCCTCTGTCCTCCTGCATTCAACTTCCTCTTTTGTTGGTTGTTGCCGTACAGCTTGTTGTTGTTGTTTTACCCCGAAGGTCCTCCTTGACCTTTATGTTGTGAAGTTTGGCCTGGTCTGGCCTGGTTCTGCTTAGCTTGGGCTTTTTCTTCCCTCTTTTCCTTAAAGAATTTAGCCCGTTGTTCCTTGTTTTGTCCTACCCAATACTCAGCTCAAATTGCCCGACTGACACATTCGGCAACAGTGAGCGGTGGATGGGGGCCACTGCTAATTACTACTGCCAGGTCCGAGCGGAACATTTTCATCATCCTTCTGACTTTATCCCTTTCAGAACTGATGAGGTGAGGGCAGAGACGTGCTAGCTGTTCAAACGTTTTAACAGCTTCAGCTACCGACAGATTTCCTTGGCGGAACTTATCGAATTCGTCTTGTTGAGCTTCCATGACCTCTGTGTTGAAGTACTTCTCCTTAAATTCTTTCACAAAGTCCTCCCAAGTCATCTGAGTAACATCTCGCCGGATCTGGACTGTTTGCCACCAGAGGCGAGCATCTTTTTGTAGCATAAAGGAAGCACAGAGGACTTTCTCTTGACCATTGAGCCTGAGGAAATTTAGGGCAACCTGGAGGTCGATTAACCAGTTGTCGGCCTAAATCGGGTTTGTTAACCCTTCAAATTCTGGTGCCTTCATGCGCCGAAATTTTTCATATAGTTCTTCCGGAGTTCGAATCAGGGGTGCTGGTGGAACAGCTACTGGCGCAACAAGTACTTCAGGGGCTATAGGGTTCTCTGGAATCACCGGGTCAACATCAGGAATTTCCGGTGCAGCAGGCTGATTCACAGGTGCTAGTGGTACCCTGGCATCAGGAGGTCCCTGATTCTGCTGAGCTAACTGTGCTCTAAGCCCACCTATCTCTTGTTGTTGGGCTAACATCATCTGTCTCAGTTCATTCATCTGGGCCGCAAGATCAACGTCTTGGGTCGGTGCTTTTCTACTCTTTGGTGGCATGGTTCTATACAGAAAAACAATGAAATAAACTTAGCTTCTTGTTTTACAAAATTAATGAAATCATTCCTTTTATATAGAACCATAATCTTTATTCCATATAATAGCATAACATGAAACATATCTGAATTCATCATGACCTTGTTCACCTCTCTTTCACAACAGGAGTACATAATCATAACATCTGGGAAGGTATAAAACTTTCCCATCATTTCCGTACGTCACCTAGATGCCACCACCAAGCTAAGGCACCACCCGGCGTCATCCTCGCATCCAACATTTTCCTTATGTGGTAAAAATTCCATAATTATCACATATAACTTCCACAATGTTGATCTAATTCCTTCATATGAGAAATTCTCAACTATCACCATACTAGGGTGAAGTAGTCCCTTGAAAGCGTCAGGAGTATCATTTTCCATTATGGCCATTGAAGAAAGATGCTTACTATACGCATAAGATCTTAACTAATTCTAATCGTAAGAAAAAAATAAAATAAAATAAAATAAAAAACTTAACTTACTCGGGCCGTTGCAGAAACGATGTGGAGCGATGTGAAGTAGGCTGGCAGGATACCGCTCTGATACCAACTCTGTGACGCCCAGACTTCCCAATCCGGGTCGACACCATACATACTTGTACTTATCTTACTTGAAAATTTGAGAATAATTTTTTTTAATTTTTTTTTAAACATATATACATAGATTATCTTGTAGAGAAAAACTTGTCTTGCATACATACTATACTGAAAATACATTCTCAAGTCTTCAAACTTCATACACACTGTATAACATAATTTACTTTTGAGATATATACATATTAACTCAAAAGTGGTTGAGGAAAATTTTTGCGTAGTGGTATCCCACACCGCCCTTCATTCACCGCATCGTCTATGTGACCCATCAGCTAGGCTGCAGGCTTTTTACCTACAGTATGAAATATACAAATGAGCTTTCACCCAGCAAGTACAAACATATCTCACAAAACATTTCAAACCTCTTAAAAACATACCAATCATCATGTAATTTATGCATGATCCATTTATAATCGATTGTTATGTCTTATGCTTCATTATGGACTTAATCTTGAACTTATTATCTTGTCTTAAATGTGGGCCCATAGTGTACATACCAAAAGCGCACAGCCTCCAGACAAAGTTAGGGTTTGCAAGGCCCTAACAGTTCTGGGAATTATAAACTTGACTCTCACGCATCAACGAGAGGTTAATAATCATAACTTGTCTTGAACATGTATCCTCCTCGATCACGGGAGGGTGGTACGACACCTTGCTTGACTTGGTTTAGTCTTAGTCTTGTATATTCCAAGACTAAGAATCTTTAGTTATGATCTCTTTAGTCATGGTGCATATGTGACACAGACAAGGCATAACCATAAATCATGGTATAACTTGGCTTATCATGGCTTATCATGACTTAACATAACTTAGCATGGCATGACATAACATACTTAACATAGCATGACTTGGCATAACTTCTCATGGCATAACAGGTCATAACATAACTTAGCACATCATAGTATGGCATCACATATCATAGCATAACATAGCATAACATAGTATGTATACTTGAAAATAGTATTTACTATTTTCCATACTGTAGGTGAGGTCTGTACTTACCTGTTATGCTATATCTTGGGTTTCGTTGTTCCGACTCAGGTTGCAACTGCAGGTTACTTCCTGCAATTAAAAAGCACATAGGATAAGAATCCTATAAAATGTTGGAGACCTATCCAACATTCATACACAATCTTAGTTATATGTCCCCCAATTATACACATGATAACTTATTTGGTTACATAGGGTAACCCTTGAGGTGGTCAAGCTTAGTCAACCAAAGTCAACATTCTATGAGTCAAATTTGAGCTTTTGGGCCAAGCCTAGTAACTCGGGTATCCTTCCCGGTTACTATCCGTCATTGTCTTGTTACTAAACTTTGGCTTTTAAAATCCAATTTGGAAAATTTGGCCAAAAATTTTTTGTTTAACTTAAAAATTCGTGGTTTTCAAAGTGGGACTTTATAAAAATCATTAAGGGCTAAAAACTGCCATTGGAACAGTTTTCACAGTCAAAATATTGGTGTTGGTGTAAAAATACAGTTTTTCTGTATTGTTTTAGAAAATCCTGTGCAGGAATTTCCTGTTTCTTGCACAGTTTTTAGAAATCCATTTCTATTTAAAAATCTGGTTTGAATAAGAGAAAGTTATCTTCACAAAAGTTTTAGCTTTCAGAAAACCCTACAACTTTCACGTTTTGCAGAAAACTCAGTTCGGTATCTAACGTGCTCTTATTCCCTGTCGAACTCACCTGGCCGTGCATAAGTACTAGGCACAATCAGGCTCGGGTTTTTATAAAAACGAAGGCCTTTGGAGCCTTATTTTTGAAAACTGTCCTTACTGCCCCCCAGGAAAATCCTTCTCCACAACTTTCATGTTTTATATTTTGCTTAATTCGGCCTTTAAGGGCCTCAAAATCATCTTTCCAGAAAACTGGCCAGTTTTATCCGAAAACTGGCAGTTTTATTCTTAACTTGGTTTTACGTCCTAATACGCGCACCCTACCTCAACCGCCCACAGCGGGAGCCTAATATCAGTCATGCAGCGGTTTCTAATGTTCCATACCATCATTACATAAACATACATCAACAATCATCACATCAAACACTTAGCATGCATAATCAAGCACAAACTTAAACATACTTGGGGACATATAACCTTAGCATGCATCAAACATATAAACCTTAATTTCATGCAACCAAAGCATAAAATCATGCATGACTTAGTAAATAAAACCACCTAAACCATAAATTCAAGCACTAACCTAAAAATTCTAAACTAGGGCATAAAAATTAAATTGAGTTTATGCTCTTACATCCAATGCGTGAAATACACTTAAATTTCCCAAATTGAAACTCAATTTAAAAGCTTAGGGTTTGAGGGTTTACCTCTAGGGTTTGGAATTGGGTTCTCAAGCTTGGATCCCAAAACTTTTTCCCTTTTTCCTTGGCTGCCACCACAACCGGTTTTCCCCTCCAATGGGTTCCAAAAATTCAGCCACCCTTGGCTTGTGCTCTACCACAAATCCAGTCACCTTATCCAGTCTTTTTCCTCACTTTTTCTTTCCCTATTCTCCTCCCCCACAACCAGCCTCCTAGCCCTAATGGGGTACTAAAAAAATTTTCGACCTTTGGCTTGTGGTTCAACAAAATCCGACCACCCTACTAGCTTGCTCTAGGGATTTATTTTTTTTTTTCTCTCTTGGCTTAAGTTCGGTTTTGGAGAGGAAGAGTGTGAGAGAAAATTTTGCAAGAGTTTGGCTAAAATTTCCCAATTTTTGGTCAAAAATCCGCCCCCCCTTGGGGTATTTATAGGTAGAAATTAATTTAGTTTTGGATTTATTTTTAATCCAAAATTTGCTTAAAAACCCTTGAAGCAAAAATAATTGCACAAAAATTTATTAAATAGCCCTCCAAGTGGCCGGCCATTTAGGGTGCAAGGTGGCTAGGATTGGATTTCTTTCCAAAGTTTCCTTTTCTTTAATTCATTAATGATGTCATAATTCCAAGCTTGGGTGATGTCATCATAAGGCCTTGTTTGGCTTGTTCCTTAATATGCAGTCTATTTTTAAGCTAACACAGATATTTTCAATATTGTGTTCACTAATATACAGTACAATTTAGTACTGTTATAATGAACTGCAGTCCAAAATTTATCTGCGTATAGTTGGACTGCATAAAAATTTTTCTTTTTATTTAAAGCTATTTGGCCCTTAATACCCTATTTTAGGTGCTTGATTTTTCTATGGTAGTTTTAAAACTTAATTATACTATCTTTTCCGTAAAGACGGTTTTCACAGTATAATTCTCATACTGCTTATCATATCACAGTACCGTCTTATATTTGACTTATTTGGTCAACCTTTGACTTCTCTGGTCAACTTTGACTTTTTCGGTCAAACTTTGACCAACATGAATTCGTGAAATTTCGTCATGCCTTTTTCCTTAAAAGGCCTATTATGGAGTCTCGTAGCTAATTTATCGAGAACTCAACCTTATACCGATAAAATTATGAATTTTGTATCGATATTCATAATTCTCATAAAATATCACATAAACACATAGTACGAGCTTAGATTTCTTATGTACAAGAAAATCATGAGTCCGAAAAATTTTGGTCATTACAATGTTGACACTCCTCCGTCTACTATTCTGACCCTCATAATTAATGCATTTTATTATTACTGCTTATGAATAAAATTATTTTTAAGGACAAAAGTACTTTTAAAGATGCTATACACACACCTCACTCTAGTAATTAAAATATATATATCCTTTTTAAATACAATACATATTAATTATTTTAAGCAAATTTGTAAGGAAATATATACATTTTGTCTTCTTATGAAAACAAATTTTATAAAAGCTATTTTCTTTAAAATATGTGATTATCATTTTCTTTGCAGAATTTTTCTATTTCTTTTGTTTTTCTTTTTCTTTTTAATGAACATGGTGATGTAAAATATGAGGAAATTTGACAAATATTTTGTTTGCAGAATGATTTTTTTTTAATAGCAATATATTGAAACAAATGATTTAAAACAACCCAGAACAAAGAAAATAAAGGAGAAGATGTAAAATCAATGTTTGATTTGAAACGAAATTTTTTTTTTTTATTATAAAAAGCATGACTTTAAGAAAAAAAAGTTAAATCACACAAAAAAATGAAATTATATACTGATACAAAACAGAAAACTATGCATATATACATATATACACACACACATATGACTATTAATTCCCAAAACAAAGTAAAAAAAAAATTATGAATAAATCTTACGTTGGATAATTAAAATAAAAACCTAATAACGTAGAAAACAATAAAATTGAAAAAAAAAAAAAAAAAAAAAGGAAGGGAAGGTTATTTGTTGATTGGTGGGTGGAAAAAGGATTAAAAATGCAAATTAATTATAAGTAATTGTTTGGAAAAATAAAAGGGTGTAGAAAGAAATCATTATAATTTAAACTTTAATTGAATGGTGGCTTAAGAAATAGGATGGGAAAAGTAGAATAAGGGATGTCAATAGGCCTCTCATTTTTTTAATTTAGTCTTTTTTTTTTTTTTTCATAATAGTCTTTTTTTTTTACACTTTAATCATTTTATCTATTTGGTCTTTTTTTATATCTTTATTTCACATTTTTTTCATTTTGTTTTTTTTTCATTTTAGTCCTTTTTTCTTTTTGATATATTTTTTTCATCCCTCCCTTTTTTATTTTTAAGTCCTTTCTTTATTTTGTTTTATTTTTGATCTAAAATTTAATTTTTTTGGGTAATTCTACAATAGACTTTACCCCATTAATAGTGTAAAATTTTTCAACCATTCGATTTCATTTAAACGGATTAGATGTAATGTGTACACAAAATCTATTATAGGCGTTTGCTTTGGTGCTTCTTGTTTTTCCATGTGAAATGATGAAACGAAGAAACGATCTTTGTTTTTTCTTATCAACTTTTGAGATGTGAAGATGTACATGCAGAGAGTTAGCAACAACAATTTATAGAAAGCGCGCGCTTACATTTTTTTTTTTGAGACGCGCGCTTACTGTTTTCGTTTTCAAAAAAAAATTTAATTTTTATTGGTCTAATTTTTTTTTATTAAGTCTATTTTTTTACACTTTAATCATTTATCTTTTTGATCTTTTTATCATATCTTTTTTTCAGTCCTTTTTTCACATTTTTTTTTTCATTTTGGTTTTTTTTTTTCATTTTTGTTATTTTTTCTTTTTGATCTTTTTTTTCATGCCTCCCTTTTCTATTAGTCGACAACGGGAGTTCTGTAGACATCCTCTACTTAGAGTGCCTGAAGAAGATGAGGATCAAGAAATCTAAGCTTACTCCAAACTCTCAACCCCTTTACAGCTTTACCGAGGATAGCATTATTTCGGAGGGAATGATCAAGTTACCTCTCACCGTAGGAGACCGACCTTACACCTCGACCATAATGTCAAATTTTTTGGTTGTGAATGAAGGAAGCCATTTCAACGTTGTGATTGAAAGACCTGTGTTGAGAGCATTGAAGACTGTCACATCGATCTATCACCAGCTGATGAAGTTCCCTACAACAAGTGGAACTGGTCAAGTCAGAGGAAATTAGTACGAGTCACAGTTGACCTATTCAGATGGAGTCCATACCTATTCTGATCCACGTCGTGTTCCACCCGCTGTAGAGGTGAGGATGGTCATGACTTCGTCATGTCATGTAGAGGAAGATCTGGATCCTAGGGACAACGGTGAAAAGACTGGAATGGGCCCCATTAAAGATTTGGTCGAGGTCTCAGTAATTGATGTAGAGCTATTGAGGAAGCTGAAGATAGGTCTTGAACTCAACAGAGTTCTGAGAGAGAACATGGTCGACTTCCTAAAGAAGAACTTTGATGTGTTCACGTGGACCCACGATGAAATGGAGGAAATTGACCCAAAGGTGATGAGTCATAGACTCAACGTTGACCCCAAGTTTTTACCAAAGAGACAAAAGTGTAGACCTATGAACCGAAAGAGGTATGAGGCCCTAAAAAAAGAAGTAGACAAGCTGATAAAGAATGGGTTCATCAGGGAGGCACATTATCCTGACTAGATATCAAACCCGAATTGGTGAAAAAACCCATTGGAAAGTGGCGCACTTGCATCAGCTTTAGAGATCTAATCAAGGCCTGTCTAAAGGATAGTTTTCCCCTCCCCAGGATTGACCAGCTGGTGGATGCTATGGCGGGCCGCGAGATGTTGAGTTTTATGTACGCCTACTTGGGGTATAACCAAATCCCTATGTTCGATGCCGACGAAGAGCATACTTCCTTTATCACAGATCAAGGCCTCTATTATTATAAGGGCATACCTTTTGGCCTGAAAAACGTAGGGGCCATCTATCAGTGTCTAGTGAGTAAGATGTTTGTCAAACAACTGGGGAAGACGATGGAGGCCTACGTTGATGACATTCTCGTCAAGGGTAAGAGTTAGTCCTAGCACATGGAGCATTTGGCGTAAATGTTCAGAGTTCTATGAAGGTACCACATGAAGCTCAATCATCTCAAGTGTGCATTTGGTGTATCCTCTGGGAAGTTTTTAGGATTCATAGTGAGCAGTAGAGGGATCAAAGCAAATCCAGATAAGATAAAGGCCATCATTGAGATGGAATCTCCCAAAAAGTTGAAGGAGGTACAGAAGTTGATAGGCTGCGTGACTGCCCTGAACTGTTTCATCTCAAAGGCGACCAACAAGTGCATTCTTTTTCTGCAATACGTTGAAAGGAAACAAATGCTTCAAATGGACGGGGGAGAAGAAAAAATCCAGCTGCCTATCTATTACCTTAGCAAGTGTCTCCTCGACACTGAGACAAGACAACCCGAGGTGGAGAAGCTAGCACTCGCTTTGACTCTGACATCGCGGAAACTCCACCACTATTTTCAGGTCTACTCTATCCAGGTATTAACTAATCATCCTTTGAGACTGGTACTACAGAAGCCTGATGCATCAGGGAGACTGCTGAAGGGGTTAGTAGAGCTAAGCCAATTTGATGTAGAGTACAAGCTCAAACAGCAATCAAGGGTCAAGCCCTTACAGACTCCATTGCCGAATTCGGGCCAAGGCTCGATGGAGAGAAACCAGAAGAAGGAGAATAAGAGGGCTCTAAACCGTGGAAACTTTACGTAGATGGATCATCAAACGAGAATGGCTCCGGCACCGGGATAATCCTTGTAAGTCCTGATAATTTTAAAATTACATTAGCTATAAGGTTTAAATTTAAGGCATCTAATTATGAAGTCGAGTACAAAGCACTCCTCGCCAGGCTAAGATTGGCTCACTTCATGAGGGTGGAGAAGATAACCGTCTACAGTGACTCTTAACTTGTTGTGAACTAAACAAAAGAAGAATATCAGGCTCGGGGAGTGAAGATGTCAGGTTACTTGAATAAGGTAAAAGAAGAGCTGAAAAAGTTCAAACATTATGACATCTTTCAGGTTCCAAGGGCTGAAAACAGCAACGCTAATGCCTTAGCCCATTTGGTGATGTCAAAACACTCGGAGTTCCTCAAAACTATTCCCATAGAGGTGTTGGAGTATCCCATCATCTAGGAGGATGAAGGAGAGAAGGTAATGCCCTTAGAAACCATGGGGGGATGAATGCTGCCCATTTATGAGTTCTTAGCAGAAAGCAAGCTCCCGAAGGACAAGGTAGAGGCAAATAAGCTTTGCAACAGATCTGCCAGGTATATAATCTACGAAAATGCATTGTACTATAGAGGATACTCGAACCCCTTGCTTTTTTACCTCAAAGAAGAGGAGTTAGGGAGAGTGCTTAGAAATCCACGAGGGGATCTATGGTAACCACACTGTAGGGCAATCCTTGGCATACAAGGTCCTGAGGTAAGGATACTATTGGCCAACCTTGAAAAAGGATGACGTAGAGTACTCTAATAAGTGCGAGAAATGCCAAGGGTATGCTGGCATCCTCAGGGCACCGCCAAAGGACATGATGTTGATCCTTAGTTCATGTCCCTATGCCAAGTGGGGTATCGATGTAATAGTTCCTTTCCACAAAACCCTTGAGGGCTTTAAATTTACAATAGTCACCGTAGATTATTTCACCAAGTGGGCTAAGGCAGAGCCTTGCACCACTGTTATAGAAGCTAAGTGTACAAATTTTATTTGGAATAATATTGTATGCAGATTTAGAGTCCCTAAGTCCTTTGTCTTGGACAACGGCAAGCAGATCGAGAATGCCAAGACAGTTGAGTTTTGTGAAAGGTTGGGCATCAACAAGAATTTGTCCTCAATCACTGACCCCCAAGCTAATGGTCAAGTCGAAGCAGTGAATAAGATCATAACAGTGGCTCTCAAATGAAGACTTGACATGTACAAAGGAAAATGGACGAAAGAGCTACTAAAGGTGCTCTAGGCATACGAGACAATGATGAAGACAACTACTGGAGAAACCCCATTCTCACTGGCCTATGGAATGGAAGCGGTCCTCCCCATTGCGGTGAATCTACACACTAGTCTAGTCGCTCATTTCAACGAGGAGAAAAATAACGAGTTGATGGGACTCGAGCTTGACCTGCAAGAAGAAAAACGGCTAGATTCCCAACTGAGGCTAGCTACATATCAGTGTAGAGCTACAAGGTACTATAACAAGAGGGTCAAGCAAAGAGGCTTTAATGTTGGGGAACTCGTTTTGAGGAGAGAAATGTAGAACACGAAGACGAAGAACAATGGAGCCTTGAGGCCAAATTGGGAGGGTCCCTACAGAATCAAAGAAGTGCTTCGACCAGTGACATACAAGATCGAAACCCTCGACGGAGAAGCAATCAAGCATACTTGGAACGTCGAACACCTCAAGAAGTTCTACGCCTAGATATATCATCTTAAGTTCACTCTTTTTTTTCTTTTTTTTTTGTTTACTTATGTTTGGACATGTATTTTCCCTTTTTGTTGTTTATATTAACTTTGTGATTGTAGAATAATTTTTTTTTATTTCTACATTCAATGAAAGCCTCATAAAGGCCATTTCTACTGTCTTAATTTGATAACATGTCGAACAGTAATAATGTCACTCCTCGACAAGGGAGCAGGTACGGTGGAGCAAACGCTTTAAATAATTGATTAGATTGGGTGTTCCCACTGTTGAGGTATTGTTGTTCTGAAAGGATAACAAAGTCCTTTTGGTAGGTTCCTAAGTTTAGGGATTATTTAAACTGAGTACTCTCATTGTTGTGGTCTCATCATCCTGAAACGAATTAATAGTCCTTCCGGTAGAGCCCATACTTTGAAAAATTCCTAAAACAAAGGTGTTAAGTTCTCTCCATCCACCCTAACTCAAATATTAAAACCCCAAAACAGGAGGGCATATAGAGTTGTAAAAACTTAAAAAACTTTCTAAGTGCAGATAGAGGCAACATAGAGAATTCAAAGTACTTGATATTAAGAAAACATAAATCAATCTAGGGTCTACGCCCCTACAACACTAACATAAATTATGTTTAAAAGATCTAAAGATTACAAAAGAGAAGGCATGTAGGCCTTAAGCCTCTCCGTCTCCACTATCATTGCCATCACCGTGAACGCTATCCCCCTCACCATCGCCATCATCCTTTCTATCGTCCTCCTCGTCGTATTCTTCATTGAGAAAGTCGGTGTTGAATTCATACCTCTTCTTGTGGATCTTGTCCACGATTTGGTCTCCTGTGGCCTTTATCAGGGCAAGTCGTTCCTTCTTATACTCCTCAGAGACCTTGAATTCATTTACCACCTCATAAACCTTAAGCTCGAATTCCTCCGTAGAGAGGAACTCCTCGACAATCTCATCCCAAAGACGAGTGAAGTCAGCTAAGGTAAGATATGCCTCAATGGCAGATTCAGTGGCTTGGCGACGAGTCTCCTCTTTTTGGGACTCGATGCCCTCCTCCAAAACCTTGACCTAGTCTTCAAGGGACTTTACTTTGGCAAGCTCGACGTCAAGCTGGCCCTTTAACTTGTTCTTGGCGTCGATCTAGATATTCACCTTGTCGCAGAGTTCCTTCTGGATGTTCTCTGCTTCTACATCTCTTCGGACAAGGGTAGAAGTCTCCATATAGTTAAGGATGGATAGCTCGAGGGCCTAAAAGCAAAACGAAGGTTAGAAT
Organism: Ficus hirta; assembly: GCA_038430175.1. Classification (NCBI taxonomy): domain Eukaryota; kingdom Viridiplantae; phylum Streptophyta; class Magnoliopsida; order Rosales; family Moraceae; genus Ficus; species Ficus hirta. Next base: position 14,801,548 of record CM076585.1, on the reverse strand, counting down.
GAATAAGCAAGGGAGCCAGAAAGTTCATAAGTTTAGAACACTTATGGAGATCTATTGGTCGATTTGTTGGTGCATGCGATCCAACAAGTGTGTGGACTAGGCAATCCTCTAATCTGTGTCATGAAACCACTCGTAAATAGCTTGGAAAATAAAGCTAAAGTGTGGAAGGAGTTAGGTAAGGTGGCCTTAGGGACGTCGAGAATGATGAACTGGGTGTCCAGAATCCTCGACCTCGGAAGCATAGAGCACTGCACTGGTAGAGGAGGAACCCTCAAGTGCTGCTCTATGGCGGCCCCGATCCCCTAGTGTTAAGAGGTTTGTTGGGCCCCTTTGACGATGATAGAGTCCTTACAACGTCGCTTGGACCCAACATTCTATGGATTGGCTTGAAACCGCTTAGCCGAGGCTTTCCCTCACCTCTCTGCCCCTTGGTTGGAAGACCCGCCACCCTTCTTCTTCTTTTTCTCTTCTTTGGGAAGCACGTACATCATGGCTGCAAGAAATAAAAGGTTAGATAAACTAAAATATGCAATCAACAGAGACGAGGGAAATAAACTTACCATCGGTAAGGAGATGATTTGCCTCTCCAATGGCGGAAGAGTAACAAGGAGACCACTCTCCCTCAAATTAATAAGGATAATGAGAGATTTCTACTGCCTCTCCACAGCTGGTAGAGTAAGAATCATGTTGATTCGGTAGAATGAATCTACGTCAAGGAATGGCCGGGGAGGATAGGGAACTACACAACAGAAGACACGTAAGTTCAAATAAAAGGCAAGTAAACGCAACAAAAGGGACTGCACTTACATACAGTAGTATCAGATCTAGCACTCGTTGAAAGCCCATACCCAATGTCCTAAAATTAGACCAGAAAAAGTCCGTCGGTGGGGTGATCATGATACTTTCACCTAAGGAAAAAGAAACATGGGCTTCCACTCATGCAAGGACTTGAGTATGCCCTCGTTGAGAGTGGAAGCCTTGTCAGTCTTTGACTTAGAGTAGACCCTCAAATAGGGCCATCCCTCCGACTGGGGAGATTTGTTCAAAGAGTGAACATAGGGAACTCGTCCATGGTCAAGTCCCTCTAGAAGTGTCTACGCCATAGGATCCATATCCCAACGAAGATAACCCAAAGATTTGGCACCAGCCAGGCAGTGGAGATGTTGTGAAGACATAAAAACCTCCTCATAAATGGATGGAAGGGGATGGCTTGGCCATATGTCAGACAACGAATGTACACCTCTATATGCCTCGGCGGTGGGTTGTTTGTGGTAAAACTAGGCTAGGGAAGGATGCACCAAAAGTGGGTGTGGTCAATTTCTACCTTGAGGAATTTTCCATATCCCTCTTCAAGATTTTTGACGAGAAGAAATCCAATGTATTCTTCACTCAACCACCACTTGAGCTATGATCGCCGGTGACAATCGTGTTGTCACAACTCAACCTACGTAGGGTCGTGACTTCGTACTTACTTAACTTAAATACTTAACTTTGCAATGACCCGATTTCGTGGAGCCGTTACTTTATCATGTTTACTTAAACATACTTTATCTTAAAACTTACTTTTGCTTTAGGTAAAAATACAGAAATGATTTTTTTTATCCTTTCTTTTTAAACTCAATTTAAAACTCAAAACTCATACTTATATATATGTACTCGCTCGAGTACCGAACTTTCAAACCACATTTTGACAAATCATACTAGTTATCATATACTAGTACTATTGACTTATCATAACATAATACAAACACATTTTACATAACATATTTCCAAAACCCGTGACGGTGTCCAACCCAAATTTCACAGTCTGCAGTACCATCTCTCCACAGTCTTGCATCAAGCATTATCAATAGGTTCCTTACCTACAGTATGAACGTAAGTTATGAGCTTATGCTCAGTAAGTACAACTTTCTATTCCGCAAAAACATTTTAGTAACAGTTTTATGAGGAATGGTAGTCGGGTTGGAGACCGTCTAATTAATCGATGTGTATGTTACGATTTGTTAAGGAATATGGTAACAAGTGTATGACTAATGATAATTGGATGGGATACCGATTTGTTATGTTAGGGCCTGTATCCATGATTACCATTGATAACGGGATAGAATACCGGTTTACTATGTTAAGGTATCAATGGTAATTGGATAGGATATCGGTTTACTATGATAGGATTTGTATCCATGATTACCAAAGGTAATCGGATTGGATACCGATCTGATATATTATGGTTTGTAGTAAGATATAACAACTCTTATCTTGTGCCTTGTTTGAAACAGGAGTATAACCTGTTGTGCCATGTTTGGATGATAGACCAAGAGCGTAGGACGACTTGTAAGTATAACTCCGCTTACAGCATGGGCAAAATGTTTTTGTTGCTTAGTATGTTTTTTAAAAACTCATGCCTTGATTTAAATGTTTTTACTACTATACATGTTTTTCAAAGCAACATGTGCTAATATGATTTATGTTTTATTATTGTGGCATCATTTAAGCATGCTCACTAATAATAAATCACATGACAAGACTAAGACTAAATCAGGACAATAAAGTGTCGTACCAACCTCCCGCAGATCGTGGAGGATTACGTATGTTTTAAAAAAATTCTCAGACCTTCTGTTGTGAAGGGTTATGTATATGATTCCCAGAATTGTTAGGGACCTTACAAACCCTAACTTTTTGTGGATTGCGAGCATTTGGTACGTACACAAAGGGCCCATATGTTAAGAAAAATAACAGTTCATAATGGAAGCATAATCGATTCATAAGAAAGCATAATTGGTTCATGCATTATCAATTCATACATTATTTAAAACTTTGAAAACTGCTTTGGAAAACAGCCTTGTAGTTTGACTGAAGGTGCATGTGCAGGAATTTCCTGTATCATGCACAGTTTTAAAAATCCTGTGCAGGAATTTCCTGTACCCTGCACAGTTTTTAAAATCCAGTTTTACCTTTAAATTGGTTTAAAATTTGAAAAAGTTTTCTTCATAAAAGTTGTAGATCTCATCGAAATTCTACAACTTTTGTTTTTTTGTCAAAAACCTGAATCTATATTTATCTTGCTCGTTTCTCCTTTTGAAAACTTCTGGCCGTGTACACTGTCTATACAGGCCAGTCTAGGATTTTGATAAAAACAGAGAATTTTAGGGCTTTATTTTCAAAAACCGTCCATGTAGCCCCCTAGGATTTTCCAAATTCGATCTCTAAAGGGCTCACAATTCAGTTTTCAGAAAACTGTCCAGTTAAATCCAAAAATTGGCAGTTTACATATTTTGTTGATTTTATAATTCTGACTAAAAAGAAATCACAGTTTTACAAAGAATACAGTTGTAAAAGAATTTTAAAAAGTGATTTTAAAAGATAATTTCAAGTATTAAATCAAGATAATACTTGAAATTAAGAAAACAAGGTATTTTTTAGAAAATGAGAAAAGGCCCCACGAAATCAAGTCGTTGCAAAGTTGGTATTTAAGTTAAGTTAGAACAAAGTGACAGCCCTACGTAGGTCGGGTCATGACACATATAGCTTGCTGTCATGAATCGCTGGCATGGGGGCTCCGTGATCGTCTCCTTGCTATCTCCTTTTCCCTCACTGTTGAGATCTCCTCCCTCTAGATAGTTGTCAATCTCCCGGAGGATTGAGTCATCGTCGGGCACCGTTGACTCGTCGGTCAAAGCTACCCATTCCTCTACATCAAGGTGGACTGTGAACTCAGTGACCTCTTAACGTCTAGACCGGGATGAAGACATGTTTTTATCTGAACTAAGGAGAAAATTCGAAGTTAAAAAACCTAAGCCGAGTGGCCATCTCCTAGAGTCTCTAGGGTTGTTTAAACGTTGAGGATTGATATATTTTCTACATCATTCGATAGGTCAAAGACCAGTTTTTAGGAGAAAGTCCCAATACGATGAGAGAAAAATCATTTCTCGCCGTATATTTAAGAATGGGTCTAAGAACCCATCCTATCAGGTTTCAAGAAGACCAAAACTAGTAAATAACAACTAGGTATGGATCTACGTATAGTTCATTTAATATATATTTTTAGCATGTTTTTACGGGACACATGCAAACCAAATGAAATCAAAAATTCCAAGAAAATGGGTTTGAAAACCCAGGGAAGAACAACAAACTAGGTACAAAACTCAGAAATCCAACAAAATGGGTTTCTAAACCCAAAACAGCAACAACAATGGGTCTAAAACCCAATAAAATCATGACAAACAGAGGGTATAACCCACAAAACAAAGAAAATGGATGAGAAACCAAGGTTTCGAGGCTTACCCAATTCAAAGTCTTGAAGAAAATAGGCTTTGGAAGTCCTTTGAACACTCGAAAATGATGAAGAAGGGAGCAAGGAAAAAATTTGGTGGAGTTTCACTAAGCCTTTGAATTTCTGATTCAAAACACGGGTTTTGGGTCCTATTTATAGACCCCAGGGCGTTGACCTCTAACCGTTGGATGCGAAGCCAAGTGATCCAACGGTGGAATCGAACAGTCGCGATCCAAGGGCCAGGAATTTTTGGAGGGAAAATGAAAATCTCATCTGACAGTGGAGATCGAGTAGCGTGGAGTGACATGATGGCTGACGTAAGCGACGTGACGGTTGGCAAACGCAGCTTTTGAGTGGCTCAAGGCAATGATTCCCCCTCCATTCAATGCGACTCTTCAAAAGCAAAGCCTCGTTCCATTCAACCATCATGACGATTCAAAACGCCTTTCCACCCTCGAGCTAACTAGACAGGTCACGACACATCACCACCTCAACGCCAAACACTTAAACTCATACATTTTCGATGAAAAGCTTGAATTGTCTCTACATAGAGAGCACCAGTGGTAGAGACATTCCAAGCTGGGGACAATTGTTGCACACTGTCTAGTTGACATTCACCTCGACGTCGGTAAGCTAAATGAATGACCAAGTCAGAGCTTGACGAATAGATCATGTCCCCGATGATAGGTCTCAACAAAGGTTGTACGTCGACGTAGAGTAGTGAACATTCCTAAGGAATTAACTGCCACCCCACTACTCCGAGATACCCAGGAGAACGATCATCAAGTAGCAGTTGAGAGCTCAAGACGTGGATAAGACTAATGACATATGGCAAGCAAGGGATAGTCAGTTAAGACATAGGAGAGAATAATTGTTTTGTCTAGGCGGAAAGGGGTATTAAATGTATTGAAGTCTCATTAGAGGACAAGATCTCTCCTAAGAGAAAAAACACTTGTACTCTTTCTGGAGAATAGTAAAAACACCCCACCGAGCATAGAGAGGACGTTATCTCCATTGAGGTGAATCTCTATAAAGTTCATCAATTTCTTGTTTTGATTCGCAGGAGAGATAACTTTGAATGCAACCTTGTGAGTACGATTTAAGTTGGCAGATTTTCACAGTCAACAGTTTATAATATGTTTATAAATATATGAAATTACACATATATATAGGGACGGGAGCATAGCAGGAGCGGGGCGGGGCGGGGAGTGCTTTCCCCGTTCCCGTTCCGCTAATCTTTGAAAATAAGATTGTATCTTCATTCTCAAACTTTGTTCTCCATCCCCGTCCCATTCAGGACGGATCCCCGTGGATTCCAAACGTTGAAGACTAAATTCGGAAAGTTATAAATGGGTGTGATTACAGAAACGATTTTATAAAAAAAATAAAAATAAAAAAGCTAATTCCTTTCCTTTGGGTTTGGGTCCAACGCCTGGGAGACAGCAAATATGATACCTTTCGCTTAAAATGGATTTAGATCTTCCTCGACTCTCGCTTATAATTGTTTTGCAATGCAACACAAACGTGATATTTCAACTATCCACAACGTGATAGTTACACTAGCCACATGTGGATACTCGTGCTTGGTCATGAACTCCACATCACGTTGATACTCGTGCCTCCTCATTTACTCCACATCACAAAATTTAGAGTGCGTTTGATACACGGTTGTGGAATGAAATTTTTAAGTTAAAGTTGATTGATTTTGCATATATGATTTTCATTGATTTTTTAGGGGAAAAAAAAAAAGAGCCAAAAACTGAAATAAAATTTTTTAGATCAAAACCGGTTTGCCAAACACATGCTTAAAATTAACTTTAAAACTCTTTTTAAAGCCAAAAAATCTAATCTTTGCTACTTATGAGTTAGGTGCGATTATTTTTTTTCCCCCCTCTTTTGAGGTAAATTAGGTGTGATTCTTAAGAAGAAGAATTTAATAACCAAAAAAAAATTATTTGACCATAAAAAAAAATAAAGAAACAATCAAGGTCTTTTGATTATTTTGTACTGACATTCCCTAATCTTTTGAATTCGGTAATTTACTCTCCAAATTGTTTTTCTTTATAATCAACTTGTTAATTTATAATTTTTGATATTGTCAGTCCTTTAAATACTACACAGAACATATGCGTTTGGCAACCAAACAGGCTTGTGGAAAATTTATTCGCAAGTATATGAGTCACACAAGTAATAGAGAGTGAGTAAGAGTATTGTCCTATGAGAATTGTATCTAATTTTAGTTAATTATCGAAATTGATTAATTCTACAATTATTCAAACAACTGAAGTTAAAAACTAAAAATAAAACGGGATAAGAGAAATTAAATCTAGAAAAATTAATGGATTTAAAATAATGAAACAGAGCTCTAGGGTCTAATTAATATCACGTAATTATTTTCATTTGAATTAAACTTTCCCTCTAATTGATTAATTTTAATTAATACAATTGTAAGTCAAATGTACGAAATTACTTTTTCCGATAAACTAGTAAGAATACTCATATTAATTAAAACCCATATATTCCTACACTACTAGAAAATAGGGATTAAACGACGGCGATTACACGACGGTTCCGAGGAACCGTCGTGCAAACCATGGTTTACACGACGGTTCAGAGGAACCGTCGTGTAAAGCCATGTAAACTTGAGGTTTACACGACGGTTCGGTCGAACCGTCGTGTAAACCGACGGTTTACACGACGGTCCGGTGGAGCCGTCGTGTAAACCGGACGGTTTACACGACGGTCCGGTGGAGCCGTCGTGTAAACCGGACGGTTTACACGACGGTCCGGTCGAGCCGTCGTGTAAACCGTGGTTTACACGACGGTCCGGTGGAACCGTCGTGTAAACCGTCGGTTTACACGACGGTCCGGTCGAACCGTCGTGTAAACCGGACGGTTTACACGACGGTCCGGTCCGGTCGAACCGTCGGTTTACACGACGGTCCGGTGGAACCGTCGTGTAAACCGGACGGTTTACACGACGGTCCGGTCGAACCGTCGTGTAAACCGTTCGTGTAATCCCCAATTACACGACGGTTTGAAAATAAACCGTCGTGTAATCATTCAAAAAATTTGAAAATTTTCAACTTTCGTTTTTCGAAATCCGCGCGAAAACCCATTACTTAAATACAACTTCCTCTCCATTTCTCTTCATTTCTCTTCAAACTCTCTACATTTCTCAAGTATCTACATCCTTCACCAACCCGCCCCAACCTCTCTTTTAAAATATGTCCAACCCGCCGTTGCCGCCGCCGCCACCGCGGCCTCTCTCTTGGTGTGGCCGTGCCTATTCTTCTTCAAATAAAAGCAAGGTAACTTCATATATAAACTAAAACACTTTAATTTGCTCTTTTATATTGTTGTTTGTCACTAAAGATCCATTTTTGAACATGGGTGTTTTTGTTTGTAATGTTGCTCTTTATAGATGAATGGTTTGTGAATGGTTTTGTTTTTTTCCACATGATTTTTTTCCCGACCACAACATGCTCGATGAAATGTCAAATTGAGTTTTTCTTATCGAAAAGTGTATAGAGTTTGATAAATATTCATAGCATAACTATAGCAAGATTACATGAAGTCCCCTAGCATGAAAATACATCAAGAATGCCTCAAAACGCCCTATGCCCGTAGAGACCGCGACGGGCGCCTGGTGCCCGTTAGGGGGCGCCTGGGGACCGCGGGGAAGGGGGGGATGCCTCGGGGCTGTGGGGGGCGCCAGGGGCCCGGGGGGGGGGGGGGGGGGGGGGGCTCGCGTGATAATTAATGCCCAGACATTACACGACGGTTCCAAGTGGAACCGTCGTGTAATGTACGCATTACACGACGGTTCCAAGTGGAACCGTCGTGTAATATACGCATTACACGACGGTTCGGTGGAACCGTCGTGTAATGTAGGTATTACACGACGGTTCCAAGTGGAACCGTCGTGTAATGTCGCTTCATTATTTGTTCCCACTACGGTTTACCTTGTTTCGACGACGGTTTTAACCGTCGTGTAACATTGAGATACGACGACGGTAATATAACCGTCGTGTTATCTTCCACGACGCTGGATTACACGACGGTTGGGTAACCGTCGTGTAAACTTTACACGACGGTTAAAAACCGTCGTGTAATCCCTCTTTTCTAGTAGTGCTATAAGGTATTAATTAACACAAATTCATTAAATTTAGGCACTCAAAATGACAACAAATGCACTAAGGATATATTCCTATTCCAAATTGCACATATAACCCTATTATTAATCAAGACCTAAATTTCGTCTTTCAATTTCATTTAAGTTCAGTAACTGATAAGTTGGTTTTGCACCAAATTATTAAAGGTCTTTGACTTAGTAACTTGCTAGTTTTAGATATTTTTATGTGTTTTTATTTCTCGTTTTGTTATTTTGTTAAAAAAGATGAAAACTGAAACTTTCGAGGTGGAAAGTGAAGAATAAAGAATGCTCATCCAATCATGCAGTTTCCAATTCTTGAATATCTTTGTACTCCAAGTTGCCTGTTTTCTAGCAAAGCCTATAAAAGGACGTGTTGGGGACTCAAGAAAGGGAACCTTTTTACAATGTTTTTGAGAAGTAAAGTTAGAGAGAGAATTGAGGGTATGGAGAAGAAAATGGCGAATTCCGGACATGGAGAAGCTTTACTCAACTTCCCATTCTAGGTTTTTTTTTTTTTTTTTTTCCCTTTCATTCGATGTTTAAGAAAATGTTTTGTGTTTCTTTAAATTTCGTTATGAACTAATTTTATTTTTCTAGATGAGAGATGTAGCCGACGCTTGATAATATGTTTTGAATGTCAATTTCTTTTATGAGGTTTTTCACTCAGTTAATTTGTGAGGTTTTCACTCAGTTATTTTATGAGGTTTTTCACTCAGTTAATGCCATGAGTTAGATAATTTTATCTTTAGAATTCAGCACTCGGGAGAAGGAATTTTAGATATTGTCAAGGGATAATACAACCTATGATTTTATAGAGTTCGGGAGGCCTATAATTCCTTTGAAGTCATTTAAAAAGAATCATAGATCGTAATGAGTTTTTAATTCTTGGATTTTATAGGGATATCGAAATCGGGTTTTAAGAATATTTTTAACTCAGCACTTGGTAGAGGGAGTTGAATACTATGGGATTCTTTGGCTTATAAACTAGGAAAAATTAATTAGTAATAAATTGGCATGAAAAGGCATAGTTGACGGCTAGATGAAATCGAACCTCTAGACTTTTCTCATTTTGATTTCTTCTCAAATTACTTTCTAAATTGTTTTGTTATTATTGTCTTTAGTTTTTATATTTTATTTTCGTTATTGTGATTGAATTGTCTAAATAAAGTTTGAATTATTTTAATTACAGTACTTAGTAAAAATTCGATTGTAATCCCTGAGGACGACATTCTTACTCACTCTTTGCTACTAAAACGTGACACCGTTCACTTACGGTTTTGTTGCGATCAGCAACATCACTTAATGAATGTCCAAATCAATGGGAGCATTAAGCACATAATAGAATAAACAATTTCCAACAATCAACAATCAATTCAAGAAAGTAAAAATAAATTCAAGATCCACTAATAAGATCTATTAAAACCCACACTAGAACACAAACCAGTCCAAAGTTGAAATTGAAAATTAAAATAAGCAAATTAATGGGTTAAAGTATTATCAAATTACAAAAATTGAAGAGATAAAAAATAGAAAGGAAAAACCTTCTTGAAGTTGTTACAAATCTTCAAGCTTTTCGCCCAATATTCCTCAAATTCCCGTTGCTCTTGAAGTTCTATCTCCTTTGAAAATTATGGGAAAAGAACCTTAAAAATGAAAATGAAACTAAAATCCTAAAGCTAAAATCTTACACTACTATTTTTAAATTTTTTTATTTTTCTTTTTCTTTTTTTTTTTTTCTCGTATCATTCCCTTGTTTTGGCTTCTCAGCCTCCCAAAAACCCACCACCAGCTCCCCACGCCAAATCTCCCCCCTCCGCCTCCTTTTTTTTCTTAGCAACGCCAGCATGAGACAACTAGCACACTTTCGCTTCTGGTATACCCAGGCCACGTGGCAGGACGCGAGAAGGTGGAAGGAGAGGTTGGATGCATGGAGGGTAGCAGCTGGGCAAGACTCGCTGGCGCATGGAGTTGCTGTGAAGCGTGGCACATGGGATTTGGCACTCAAGGATAAAAATGTCGATGTCGACCGGGTTGTCGAGGTTTTGATTTATGGATAATGTCGACGGAAATGTCGATGTCGACGGATATCCCAGAAAAAAATGGATGTGTAAAGAAAAACTTATAATTTTTTGTGAAAATATTACAAAATGTAAAAAACAATCAATATTACGTAATATGAACTAATTTTATAACAAAAAAATATAGAATTTTTTTATTAAATATGAGAGTTATATCGCATAGTATAATAGAAAATTACAATAATTATGCATTAATTGTAATTTCTATATGATATTATATACTTTTTTTTAAATAAGATATTAGATATTTCTTAGACATTACACACAAAATACAATAATTTAATATCTAAATACAATAATTTAATATATTATATAGAAAGTAAATATCAAATATAAGAGACTACATACATGTTTCGAATGTCTTTAATACTAAAAGGAGTTTCTAGTAGGTTGGAAAATATTAGGTAAGTGCTGATCTTGATTTAAATAATACATTTGCCAAAATAATGCCTTTGAATCATTCTGAAGGTAATTATTAATGTGCCACATATTTCTTGGTCTCTTCCAACTATTAACCTATAAATTGGATATTGTTGATTTATCCGACATGATAAGTAATCTGGATGGATAAGCAATGAGATCTCGAAATTAATTTGTGATGAAAGATATATCAATGTATCGAAAAAATAGCCTGGATTTTGTACTTCTAAACTAGACCGAATTTGAGAATCATAAGGAGGATTATAACCATATGAACTTTGCTCGGTTCCTAAGCTCATGGAATCTAAACTCAACGCAATAAAATCCTCATCAGTTTGACTCATTTGAGTCATACTACGCCTTCTCATATGTTGTTTTTCAATTACCTCAATAACCTCACCTACGGCCCTACAACTATGATCTTTAATCGTTGAAGAATATTGTCATACTTTATTGACATTTAAAAAAAAATGAAACATGCGTCAAAATTGAAATTGTTTGCAAAAATGAAAAAAATAAAAGATTTCCCAAAGTTTTTTGATATTTTATGGAAATATCCAAAAATATCCTAGATATTCACGGATATTCACGGACGTTGACGATATTTTTGGATATTGTAAACATTTGACGAATACTTCGGTAATAAATATCCTTTCCTCCCGTTATCCATGTCGAGACTTCAAAATATAAATACTGTCCTGGAAATGTCAATGATGTCATGGTCATTTTAATCCATGTTGGCACTGCTGTGTGGGTTCTGATGTGGGCTTGCAGGGGATGCATTTTGTCGACCCTTGATTTTGCGATCCAACGGTCTTCAGCACGAGTGGGCACGCGTAAGCCTTTTCCGCACATGGGATTGGCTCATTCCGGTGTCATTTCAAATTTTAATCCGTTCTAAGCCATTTAATTGCCTTTTTTCTCCAATTTGAGTTCATAAATCTTATTTTGACAATTTTCATCTAATTAACCATACAAATAAGAAAAATAATTATTTAGATGGGTAAAATTAAATAAAAATTCTAAAAAATATAGCTCAATTAAATGCACAAAAATATTAAAATAATTCTATTTCATTGAGTCATCAGGGGCTAAGTGTTTTAAGAATGATGTACATCTTCCTTGATTCTCTCATGAAAGTATCTATTATTTTTATTTATTTATTTAGTTTGCAATGTTAACGTGACAGACGTGACATTTCAGCTATCCACGTGCAATGGCTACAACGTGATAGTTACACTAGCCACATGTGGGATACTCGTGCATGGTCATTAACTCCACATCAAATTGATACTCGTGCTTGGGCATTAACTCCACTTCACAAAACTCAAATTAATTTTAAACGCTTTTTAAAGCCAATATATATATATATATATATATATATATAGTCTATGTTATTTAGGAGTTAGGTGCGATTTTTTATTTATTTCTTTTAGAGAATCAGGTGCGATTCTTTAGAGGAAAAGTTTAATTAAAAAAATTATTTTCATAATAACAATTAATTATATACTATTATCCATATGATTTTTTATTTTACAAGTCATACTATCATGAACTTTTTTATTATTGTGCAAACGGTCTTTCGATTGGTAATAATTAAAAAAATTGGACGGAAATAAGAGTAAAATTTATAAGCTAAAATATAACCCAAAACTCAGATAAAAAGCTTCTGACATTTCTCCATAACTGCTCCACAAAATTCAAAAGCTTCTAATAGTTAAATATTTCACAAAAAGAAAGTAAAATTAAATGTGTTGAGATGCAAAATTAGAGGGAAAAAAATGTCAAAAAAATGTAAAGGTTAGAGGACCAAAAAAAAAAAAAAACAAGAATACTGAGAGAATATAGAAAATATAATGGTGGGATTATTACCAAAAAAAAAAAAAAACAAAGCAACAAAAAAAGTTCTTTAAAAAGAAAAAAGAAAAAAGAAAGAAAAAGAGAACACTCAAGAAAGAGGTTGAAAACATATGAAAGAATAGGAAAATTTTGAAGAGTTTGTTCATAATAACAATGATCACGTCTACAACCGCGACCACATCCAGTACCACGCCCAGAATCATTAACACTCGCAACATTTGCTTTAGAGAATAACATTGATCTAGTTAAGTGGAATTGATGATTTTTCATCAATAACACATTATTTTGTTTGATGACAAAAAGACGTGATATTAACTCAAAATACTTTTCAAAACCTCGCTCTCGATATCGCTATTGCAGGAGCATATTAGAGGTATGAAAAATAAAAATGTCTTTTCTAATATGTCTTCATTAGTAACATTTTCTCCACATAATTTTAATTGAGAAGTGATTTTAAACATTGTTGAATTATATTCGCTTACGCTTGTAAAATCTTGCAATAGCAAGTGCATCCAATAATTGCGAGCTTTTGGAAGTATTTATTGTTTTTTGGTGGTCATACCTTTTAATTGTTCCAAAGGAGATGGATCTTTCACCGTCAAATATTCAGTTTTAAATCCTTCATGGAGATGATGACGAAGGAATATCATTATCTTTGCACGATCCTATAAGGATGCTTCATTTCCTTCTTTTATTGTATCTCCAAGATTCTTAACATCGAAACGGTTTTCAAAAGTACATATCAAATAATTATTGTCGGAAATATCAAGAGCAACGAACTCGATCTCTGTACGTGAGATTTGACATTCTAAAAAAAATGGTAAAAGTAGACTCACAAAAGAGTGATATGTTACAAATGAAAATCGTGATCCCAAAATACATATTGTTAATAAGCGGTATATAATGAAACATAACCTCAAACATAAAATAAGATTTTATATAAGACATATTGAAATGAACAAAGAAACAGATGATGAATTAATTACAATCAAAATAGAATTCCTATCGGTTGGAATAGCAAAGTACAAAATACGAACAAATAAGAACAAAAGCATTATGGGAACATAATTTCAATCATGAATATTACATCTACAATAACGAGATAAGAAACAACCATCATAAACAGAAAGTAAATGAAATTTCAATTATAACGATTGCTTGCATTATCAAAAGAAAAACTTGCTATACATTATCAAAAACGTAAAGGATAATATCTATCTCCTTCGAATAGAGCAAATAACAAATTCATATAGTTAGTTGTAACATTAAAAATGACATTTAATCTAGACCATTCATTTAGTTATTTCCGAATTAATTAATAAAAAAATATTGATCTGATGGTGGAGAGTAGATAAGGGTATTAAGGGGCATTGATTAGTAATAAAGTTAAAAAAGGAACCTGCAAACCGGGTTTACCTTGTTTCCATTGCTGCCAGAGGAAAGAGAGCTTAGGGACCGAGTTCACCGTGAGCAGAAATTCACCGACGGTCAAGAAGGAAGGTGCGATTCTGACGAAACTAGAATCCAGCAGTTGGCGGTAAAAGCTTACTCTGTTGCTTGGGAAGCCTTGACGAAACTATATTAAGGGGTTTTTTTTTTTTTTTCTGTTTCTTTTAATTGGATTCAGAGGTTTGTTGATGGGGTTGCTCATCATATATGTAGATGGAGATAAATCTTGGCATGGGGAAGCAACGAAAGAAAATTTAAATGTTGATTGTGTTTGATCAATTACTAATTAAAAAATAATAGTATTAGAGACAACAAATTTAATTTTAATTCGTGAATATTCATTTTCATGATGATAGATTATTATTTTTAATTAATAGATATAGATAATTGATATGACAATCATTTGAATACGTATCAATAAAAAAACGACAACTCACGTATTATATAGATTGTTATTCAAAAATCAATATTAAAATCAGTGTCTCTATCATTTCCTTTTCTTTTAAAGAAAAAAGCCTCGCACTATAATCCAAATTCCAAATCTAGCATTTTCATACTTCCAAATTATCCCTTTTGCCATTCTCAAATTAATGCTTTGTTTGGGATTTAAGTTTAACTCAAATTAAACTGTATTTTTTTATCTCAATTTTTATCTTTTTATTAAAAAATCAATAAAAATTATAACTAATTTTTTAAAAGTCAACCAATTCAAATTTAAAAATTTCATATCTAATTAACTTACCAAACGATTACTAAAACAAAAAATAAATAAATAAATAATCTTTTTGTCAGTCTCATACGAAATGTCGTCACATTTGCATTTCCCAGTTGATATTTTGAAAATATATAAATTTTGCGAAGCACGTCACAAAGATCCAATGATTCATAAGCCAACTCCAAAACGTTTTCTCATGGGCACAAACAAACGTTAAGGACAAAACCATTTGCATGAGTTTACGAAACTACCCTCCTCGAAAAAAAAAAAAAAAAAAGTTCGTACGCAAAAGAAAAACGGGTATGATTAGCCGACAAAATAGCCGAAAGCAAGGGTATCTACGTAATTACACTCGAGATTTATGAAGACAGTAATGCAGGTCGTCAACGATTTCATTTTTTGGGGTGGGGAATCAGTGGAACAAACGAGTAGTAGAGGCACTTCATCAACCATTTATGGGCCAAAACTCAATATATTGACTAAACCAAACTAATAGAAAATTGTTCAATGTACCTTGCCTCATTGTAAGACTAACTAATATTAACATTTCCAAATTAAAAAAAAAAATTAATCCATTCACTTACCCAAGTACCTAATGATACTAACTAAATTACAATTTTCTTTACACTCCAATGATATGAGAACACCAAATAAATATCAATGTTGTGAAGAAAACGTCATGCGTTTTTTTTATTCTAGCGTAAAACGACATTAAAAAAAGCCAACTCTCAACTTTTTAAAATTTACGACCACTAGTTGTTATATTATGACTTCCTAATCAAGTTTTATTCTTTCTACATTTATTATTTTATTTGTCAAAATACTAATTTACCTTTTTACCCAAAAATTATAACCTTTTCTTTCACTTGTCAACTTCTTTAAGATGTGATTTTACCTACTCGCCCTTCCTACCCTCAAATTATTCCTTTAACTTTTCCAACTCACAAGCATATCCAGTGGTTACATCAAACCACTACCCGCATTTGCAGGTGAAAACCTTGCCCAGTGCCTGTCCTGGTTTATAGCCACGTGTGGCTCCGCAGGTCCCCCAAATTATGGTGCTGGTTTATAAACAAAGCCTTAGTTATGTAACGGAAAATAAAATTAAAAAGAAAAAAACAAGAAGAAGCTTTATGAGAAGAAAATATTAGCATATATATCAAAAAGAAATCATAGATCATGCTGTAAAAATATATCAAAGGATGAAACATATATACTAGCACACTACCTTTTAAAACATAAAAGAATCCGAATAAGAGGGTAAGCAATACTGAAAAAGAAATCACGATTAAAACTCAAGTTGATAACGTGTTTTCACCATAAAAATTAAACTAGATGTAATAAGATAAAAAGTAGAGAAAAACATAAGAGAATGAGAGGATGATACATATATATATATATATATATTTTTTTTTTTTTTTCTTGGATCATACATGTCTCTCAAAGTCTCTATTTATAGGCTTAACACACCCATAGGTTACAAGAAAATGAAAAGATGTGGTAATTGGGGAGAATAAAATCTCATAAGTTACAAGACCTTTGAGTTCATGCAATTGAGGTCATTGGAGGTTATGGAATTCAAAGCATAGGAAGAGATTAATGGATATCCACTAAATACTTTTTTTTTTTCTTTTTCCTAGAAACCAGTATTTGAAAAAAGTAAAAGTTACTTTGGTTCGCCAATCTTCTGTGACAAGTGTCACTCTATCTTTTTTCTTGTTCTTCTTTCTATTTTCCCCCTTTTTTCAACTTTCTTTTATTTTTCTTTCCACTATTAAAATAATTTTTGTCAACTTTATACTTTTTTTTTTCTTTACAGTTATTTCAAACATTAAATTTTCATAGTATCTTCCAATTAATTTTCTATCTATAATCATTTTTTCTCAAATATACCCGTATTCATTTTGTTTATATGGCCCTCTCAATTTCTTTTTATTAATAGTACCTACCACTATTTTTTCTCCTAGTTTTTTTTTTTGGTAGCACAATATTTTTTCTGCTAGTTGTTCCGCTAAAACTATATTTTTCCTCTATATATTTTTCTCTTCCTTTTTTTTTTTTGAGAAAATTTTTACTAAAAGACCCCTATTTTTTTTTTATTAATGTGTGAAATACTCTTTAATTGTTGAATTAATATTTTAATAGTATCATATATGAATATTCCTATTGAAAATTTACATCAGTGCATGATACATAACTGCTCTTCATCATATATTAAACTGTTGAAAAGTTATTTTAGTAATTGAAATAATAATTCGTACCAGTAATGAAAAAATAAAAGTACTACTATTGTAGGAATTTATTTTTTTTAAATGTACCCAATTTAGTATATTTGATTTTCGAATCTACAAAATCAAATATAATGAATACACACATGCGTGCCACATGCTTTCAACTAGTTGCCATGTAAATACCAATAGGCTCTTCTGTCTCGCCTTCCTGATTATCACGTGACAGTCAAGTGATGATCATATCAATACCACGTGGCATTTCTTTTTTGTCAATTCTATTAGGACGAAGAGCGTACTTGTCAACTAGTAATAGTAAAAGTTACAATTACGCTATTGCCACTGTTGCATTTACGGTACTAACCTTAAATAATCACCCTAAAAAAATAATAAAGCGTAGAGCATTACGCGTGCATAGTGGACCTTCTACGTCATTTTGGATACCTTGAGGAAGCACTCGAGTTGGTAAAGAATATGAACGTGATGGCACTGGCTAGTGTCTGGGGTGCCCTGCTTGTTGGCTGTGTGATGCACAAGAATGCGGTGATTGAAGAGATTGCAGCTCGTTAACTCTTTAGGTTAGAACCTAGAAACTCTAGCAACTACATGGCTTTGTATAGTATTTACGAGTCTCTCAGTATGCGGGGATGGTGTTTCTTTTATCAGAGCCAAAATGAAGGATCGGGGTTTGGTCAAAACTCCTGGTTGTAGTTGGATAGTCATTTCAGCAACAGTTGACAAGTTTTACCAAGGAGGTCACCGTTCTCATCCTCGTAGTATTCTGATCTATGAAACGTTGGATGGAATAATTAAGGTAGCATCATTAGGCCGTGGTTTATGGAAGGGAGACTAGTCACCTTTACGTACTACCTCATTTTGCAATCTAAAAGGCTCTTTATTGTCTTTTTTATTATCGATTCATTATTTCTATTGTTGCTATTATAGTGCACAGTGAAGTTAGTATTCGACAATCTTGTAGATTTCATTCTTAGAAAATGTTTATTGTTGAATATGGGAATGAATAAGTTGATTTTGCGACCATAACTTTCAGTCAGATCTTTTCTTCAAGGTGGTGATAATGCAGATTTATTTATTTATTTATTTATTATTTTTGCTCAAGGTCAGAAAGCTTTCTGTAATCGTAAATGACTAGACATTTGTAGCTCAACTTCTGTTATTTCTTTGACATACAAACAAGACTTGCTTTAATTGCATCGTTCGGTCATACAAATAACAAGAATAAAGAACCTCAAATTTGACATTTTGCTACTCCAATTGGTCTTTTTACCTGCTGATGGTACTGAAAATAGATGTCGGGATAGTTTTTGATCTTTTTGTATAATCGTGGTCTTGACTCGTAGAACAGCTTTTCAAAAGGTTCAATCTCTCTATCTATTTCCGGAATATAGAACACAACCAGAGAAATCCTCTCCCTCTCTGCGTTTGTTACTACTCCGTGTATTGAGCTCTTGAATATCCCATTACTCGATATCTGCATGTTACAAAGAACCATTTTTATGACTATATGTATTAAGCTTTTGAATATCCCGTTACTCGATAGTTATTATGTTCTCTATATGTATATATATGTGTGTATGATACCTCGGCTTGATCGCCAATGTTGATGAGAAGAGCCTCAGGAGTGGTGGGAGCTCTAAACCACTGATTTTCTTTCAAGAATTGAAGGCCTTCGGTTTTTTTATCCTGCAAGATGAGGGTGATTGCCGATCCATCGGCATGCGGTTTATGACCGAGAACCAGATCCGGCCTTGGACATGGTGGATAGAGGTTGAATTTTGCAGTCACTTTTGCTCTTTCTCCGTACTGCTCTAAAAAGCAGCTCTCTTCCAAGTTCAATGAGCTTGCCGTGGCCTTAAAGACGACTTCAGTTATCAGATGTAAGTTTGGGGAATATTCATGCAAAATAGACCTGCAAATTTCTGATACAACGGTATTATCTACACATTGAATGGATCAAGAAGAGAAATCTTGAACGTTAAGATTTTGAGTTTTACTTAGAAACCAAGTAGAATCATAGTTACAACTGCATAATCCGAGTGAATTCGTAAGGTCAGTTAGTCCTCTGTTATGCAATGGGAGACATAACAATAATACTCTTTTGCTCAACTGAGAAAATAGGTGCTGGAAGAGATTCGTAAGTATTGAATCCTTCACTTGTTGATCTGAGTAAAATTCAGGCCACAGTTTAAGATTCCGTCTATCTTCTGGCTGTATAACAAGGTATAGTCGCTGACTTCAATCAAGCTTTTGTTGCCCAAAAGAACCATCTCCTTTCCATACTCTTGAATATCACCGACTTCTTGGGAGCATCTCCGCCAACGGAAGTTCGAAAAATTGTTTAGTAAAATCATGTACCTTGTCCAGGAATTCGGGTGTCATGCCATGGTTTATTGCCTAAAACATCAAAAGCAACTCTTTTATCATATGATTGGTAACAAAGGAAAAATTTTGAAAAACAGTCGTATTCACATCAGCTTAGTTTCCTAAACAGAGCAGCTTCCTATAAATTCCCTTTCATTTGATTAGAATCTATTTACTCAATCATCGTTGATCTGAAAATAAAGTTGTTCAAAGTTTAACGTTTTCCTATGATTCCAGGTCCATTTCATTCTGCAATCTCAAAGATAAAAAGCGTACGTCTCTTTGACATTTTTTCCACAAAACCTAGTTTTTTTTTTTAAATAACATAGAATATTATTGATGAATTTTGTTTAATAATTGACACCAAGTGCCAATAATGTAGTTGTGATGTTGCAACAATTTCTCCATCGTTGGGTTCACTCTTTTTGGCAACACTACTTTTGCATGCACAATATCTAATAATGAAACGCAATGTACGGACTACTAATGAGATAAGCTAGCAATAATAGACTATTATGATATATATATATATATAAAAGTCGAGTGTTTGATCACTTTTTCCTTTTCAGGTAAAATGAACATGCCCATAATGTTATGTTGTGATCCATGAAATTTACATAACATCATGTCAATTTTGTATAATTTTCGTTTATTTAGTAAGAAAGAAAATAATTTTTATTTTATACCATTTTAAAAACGCGCGGATGACACTATAATACTAACATCTACCCTTCTCAGGACACCATGTGATGTGCTTTTTTTTTTTTTTTCTCTCTAACTAATAGATAAATGAAGTTGCAATATAACACTTGGCACTAAAATTACACGTGACGGTTTTTTCCCAAAAATGAAAAAAATCACTCACGTGAATGACAATAATTGTTGCACATAATATGGCTCTTCTTCCACTCATCAGCGACCTCAGCAAGCGCTTTTGTAGAAGCTCCATCTTCACGAAGAGCCCTAGAACCCGCTTCTTTAAGCTCCTCCATTCGTTTCCTGAGCTTCTTCCCTTCCTCTTCTTCCATAAGAGCCTTCACCACTCTCTCAATCTCCTCCCTCCCTACGACGCCGTTTTCATCCGCTTTCGGCCTCAGAGCCACTTTCACGTCATGGGTCAACATGAAAGCGTTCACTTTCTGCTCCGCGTAGAGCGGCCACGCTATCAGCGGCACGCCGTTCACCACGCTCTCCAGCACCGAGTTCCAACCGCAGTGGCTCAAGAACCCCCCCGTCGAGCCGTGGCTCAAGATTTGGGCCTGTGGGGCCCATGAATCCACGACCAGGCCTTGGTCCCTGGTCCGGTCCACAAACCCATCAGGCAAGAACTCAAACGACGAGTCGTTTTCGTCTTGGTTTCGGTTTTGGCTATCGCCGTGCCCGGCACCGAAGTACGTGGCGTTGGAGACGCTGTCGTTTGGCCTCCTCACCACCCACAAGAACCTCTGCTCGCTCTTCTCCAATCCCAAGGCCAGCTCGTTTATCTGGTTAGACGAGAGGGTCCCGCCGCTTCCGAACGAGACGTATAAAACACTGCCACGTGGTTGTCCATCCAGCCACGTCAGACAGTTTGACTCTTCTTCTTTGCTGGTCTTACTCACCTCCATGTTGACAAGGGGTCCGACCGGATACACACGTGGCTTGCCGGCTTCCCTCTTCTGCAAGGACGAAATTGCCCCCAGCTCCAGGTCGTCGAATGTGTTGACCATGATCCCGTCGGCGAATCCTTGCCGTTTCGCCATGTGTAGGGTCCACTTGTACGCGTCGTTCTTCCTGTCCTGAATAGGGTCTGGTAGATCCTTACCCGGAATCGGGACGCAACCCGGGATCTTCACCGGATCCGGCAACTCCCAATACTCACACGACGTCGTTTCGTCGAGGTTGGGCAGGTCGAGTAGCAGAGACATGGTCATGGCCGTCGAGCCGTAGAAAACATATGACGACAGTTTGAACTCTCGCGCCACGTCGACGGCGTCGATACCGAAGATGTCGAAGACGAGGGCGACGAGGCTTACGCGCCGCCGCGAGACGAGGGAGGCGAGCGCGTGGCGAAGGGACGGGAGGGAGCGGACGACGGTGAGGAAGATCCGCGTCTCGATCTTGGAACCTTCTGGAAGGTCTTCGAAGCTGACCGGAGGGAGGAAGGCGTGGTCGATCGCCTCCGGCAGGCTTTCGAGGATGGTTCTCATGGCCTTCGACGGAGGCCCGTCGTTGGGGACCAGGAACGTGGCGGTGAAGCCGTGGTTTCTGACCAGGCGCTTCGCGAACTCTGCAAGCGGGATCACGTGCCCCATTCCCGGCGACGGGAGAATCACCACGTGCGGCGTTTGCTTTTGTTCTTCTGGTATTTCCATCTGAAATAATGAACTGAACGAAACGATTTTTAAAATTTTTTAGATGTGAAGGTGCATTTGCAGAGAATGAGAGCAATATAGGATAGGAGACTAATGGTTAAATACCTAAAATAACCCTGCATTTGTTTTCAATACCAATTTTGTCTCGTTATTATACAATTGCTCAATATACATTCATATTATATGTTTGTAATATCAGTCACAAAACACCCCCTTAAAACAATTAAGTTTTATAAATATCAAATTTGTCATTACCAACCTATACTACATACTCTTTAAAACAATATTAAACTAAACTCTTAAATAAAAACAAGTTTAAAAAAAAAAATCTTAAAACTCAAAAGTTTCTCAAAATAATTGAAATTTTTGTTTGACTAAAATATTTATTTGATTATTTTAAATTTTTTTATTTATTTAGTTAATTCTTAATTAAAAAAACATTTAAAATAAAGTGATAAAGATGATCTTGACATTTTTAAAAATTTAATTGTTTCAATGAGGATTTTGTAACTGATTTTACAAATAAAGGAGGTGTCTTTGACATTATATAATAACAATGATTAAAGCGACATCTAAGCTCAATAGAGGTGGTGTTTTCGGTATTTTCCCATATTCTTAATGGGGAGAATATATGGTAGAGTCCACTTGAGAGGCACTATCCATAATTACTAAAGATGTACCATCACGATAAAATAATGCAGCTAGAAAGGCTTGAGTTGCACAGAAGCTCAAAGTGCGCACTGCTGCATACAAACACATCCTTTTTTCTTCCCCAGCAATGGTTATACTCCTATATACTAGTATTTCTGTAATGGTTTTAATGGATTTCTGTAATGGCTATTATACTCTGATATTTATGCCTAAATTGCTTAAAATTCTGATTTAAATTTTTTGAATTTGGATTGATATTACAAACAACAAATCCACGAAAAATCCAAAAAGGCTTGCATTACTCTATTTTTTTCTTTTTCTTTATTTGTTTATCTTAATATTGTTGTTTAAGTCAAGGTGAACAAGTGTTGTTTCAATCTCCATTATTCAAAGCATGTGGAAGGACGGCGGATCTGGTGAACGGAGCCGTCGGACTGCTCTGGACAGGGAACTGGCATGTATGCCAGGCAGCGATGGTGAAGTTCTCCGCGGAGGAAATTTACCGCCAATGTCGGAACTCCACAAAGGCGTTGGCAGTGGTGGAGGAGAAGGAAGTCCGACGGCGGCATCCGACGAGGCATCCGAGGTAGAGGTCGCTTTTACGGATGTTTGGAAGCTTCAAGATCTGAGCTCGACCTCCGCCTGATGCCGATCGCCTTACCGACGAAAGCAGCCGCCATGAAGAAGACCGAGCTCAGATGGCCGGGCTCGCCGTCGATGAACTCCGAGGAGTCCGCGACCACCACTTCGTTTAAGAATGGCTTGGACGATCATCACCGCCATGCAATCGGAGGAGAAGACACCTCCTCAACCTCTTCTAGTGAGAGAAAAACAGGGACCACGAGCCACCAATGGCAAATCCGCCGGCCGAATCAATTGATGAGAGTTTCGGGAGAGGATCAAAACCCAGAAATGGATTTTGGTGAGGTTTGGATTTTGATAAACATTTTGGGAGATTTTTCGTGGGCCTTAATCTGCTACTACAAGGACTATATCACAATTATTTCTGACCGTAGATGTTAAAGAAACAATTACTATTAACCATTGGATGAGACACTATGAGTAGCTACTCTAAAAGAAACTCTGTCATAATCTCTCCTTTTTTAATGATTTTTTTCATAAATTGCACCGTCCTCAAACTAAGCAAGCATTTGGTGCCTATTCTTTTTTCTTTTTTCTTTTCTTTTTTAATAGAAGAAGTCTTGTACTCTTAAAATGGGTGTAAAATGTCCTTCTGTTAACTTTTGAATGAACTCTTAAAAATAAATAAAAAATAAAAATAAAACTCTAAAAAAAATATGGATGTAATCAACATCTGTTTTGAACAAATTTACTATAATAGGCCTAAAATTTATTATAATTTTTTAGATGCTACTCGTTCTACGCAGACTTTATATATTTATTTTAGATGCTCCTCGTTCCCTACGTAGTTTTATTTATTTATTTATTTATTTACAGAATCCAATGAAATATCATTAAACAAAGGCTAAATCAGCCAAAGCTACACTGGAAATACGCATAGGCATAGCATCCAAGCCTACAAAGTCAACACTTCTTCATAAACATGACAACTTTGAACACCCTCAACATTAGACAACAAACAATTGATATCTATTATCTTCCATAACCAATATATCTACACCACAGATTTTCTATGCCTCTCTCTCTCTCTCTCTCTCTCTCTCTCTCTCTCTCTCTACATGAGAGGAAAAATATCCCTAGATATTCTGCATTAGACAACAAAAAAATTGTTAGCAACAATTCTTCTTCTTCTCCTTCTACTTTTGTATTTTAGCATTACCATCGTATCGTCGTCCTTTATATATATATATATATATATATATATATATATTTGAAAGTTAATGGAAAAGGCCCTTTTACACCTATTGTACCACCGTTAAGATATAACCTAATCTCAACGTTGACCAATAAAAGAAACAGGAAGATCTTTAATGAGGCAGCTGCAAGGAACCAATCTTTGGGCATTATTTACCTTTGCTAAGTAATTAAGGTGCCTCGATGACGATGTCGCTACTATGCCAACTGACGATAATAAATGTATAGACGTAGAGTCGAAGATAAATTCAAGAGTCTAGCCACCTCTCCACTACTCCGAAGCATTCGGGATGATAGCCCCCAAATGACGGTTGGGTCGTCCAAATGTGGGTAATGTGAGTGACACTGGGTGTAGAGAGGTTAGACAGTTATAATGATTGAAAAGAGTAACCGCCTTAGACAGGCGAGAAGAGATACTTATTGTATGAAAAGTCCCATTAGAGGACAAGGACTCTCAAAAGTTAGAAGATACTTGTACTTTCCCGACCATGGTGAAAAACACCCCCAGACACAGAAAGGGCGTAGTCTTCATTGAGGCGAATTTCTATAAATCTCTCTGTATTCATCATTTTCTTGCATTGATTCGAAGGAGAGATAATCCTGGGTGTAATATTGTGAGGACGATTTGAGTTAGTAGATTTTTACTGTCAATAACACCGATTTTTAAGAATTTAAAGACATTTTCCTAATAATAATTATACTAAAAGAGAAGGTGAAGGCTTTCTTATCAAAAAAAAAAATAAATAAAGTTTACCTTCCACTGTTCAAGTTGAGGTCATCCAAAACGACTTCTTGATATTGTTGTCTTTTTTTTTTTTTGTCCCCTCCTCAGCTTTTAGTTTTGTAAATAAAAACTATTGTAGAACGTGGGTTCGAATCCGAAGACTTCTCTTTTTAAGAAAATTACCTTTGTAACCACTGTTTTGTGATTCATATTTCATCCATCAATTTTTCCTAATTCACATCTTTATTGAAAGAATTTATTTTATAATTCCTTACATAAATATTCAAAAAAATATCGGATCTCTGCCTACACAAGCAAATTGTTAATAAAACTCCAAAATAGCATTTTCTTTTTACTTTAATTTTTTTTTTGTCTTACATTTATTTACTTCTATGAGACGGTAGTAACTTTTCTCTTACGTTTATCCTTTTTTTTTTAGGCCTCGTTTGAAAAATCATTTCAAATCAAAATTTTCATCTTAATTTTTATTCTTTTTTGAAAAAATGTTTTATCTTTTTCTGAAAAAATTTATCTTTTCTTAAAAGTCAACAAAAATTTACTATTAATACTTAAAATTTTCAACTCAAACTCATTCACCAAACGGACCCGTAGTTCTGTTGCTTCTGCTCTCTTTCTCTCTCTCTCTCTCGCTCATCTCTCTTCCTCTGCTTCTCTCTCCACTCTCTTTCCTCTCTCTTCATCTTCTCAGATCGTGGCTCTCTCACGGCCTAGATCTCGGCGACTGGGTGATCTACAAGATCGGCAAAGTCCGCCAACGGCTGCCGTTCTCAGCGCTCTCTTTCTCTCCTCCGTCCCCGGCCTTGCGATCTCGGCCAGTGGCGACACCAAACCACCGGAGATCCTTGTCTCCACCACGGAAGATCCTCATCGTCCACGAAGTTACCGCTGAGACCTCTGCCACCATCGTTTATACTCTACTACCCATCGCATATACATTGCTCTTTTTCCAATTGTTTTTTCAATATATACATTTTTTTGCTTCAATTTCAAGTTTACATATATGTGTGTGTGTATGGGTGAGTAAATATTTAGTTATACGAAATGATGACATATTTAAGAGATGAAACGATACATCTTAAAGAACATAAAACGACGTCACTTCGATAAGTGAGTTAGATCTGAGAAGAGATAAAATTCTGTTAAGCTTCAGACTAAGGAAGTATGAGAAGACTATCATATCGAAGTAAAAGTAGTGGTTCATAGTGGGAAAGCTAAGCAGGCACCAAGACATTCCGAAGCCTATAAATAGAGATCAAATCCTTAGATTTAGGGGGACGTTTTGTTTCTAAGAATTCTTGGAGATAATTCTAGAGAGAGAAATTCTGAAATTCTATAATTGTATTTGAGATTTGAGAACCTTCGAGGAATAAAGAATTTCATTTGAGTATTCCTTTTTTGAGAACAGATTTTAGAATACATTGTTTGGGATTCTTAGATAAGAAAATCATCTCAACAATTGGCGCCATCTGTGGGAATTCGTGACAGAAAAGCCTGGAGAAGAAGAGAAAACTGAGAATTCAACAATGAAGGACAAAATTCCTAGATCGAAGCGAACCCCAAGACTAGGAGAACGAAGCCAAACCGCAGAAGGAGGATAGCAGAATGAAGCAGCTACAAACGCACATTTAGGCATGAACGGAAACATGCAATCTCCGGATCTGATGCAAATCATCCAGAACATATTGCTAAAGTAGCAGCAGATGGAGGAGAAATGTCAGGAAATGGCGGAAATATTGACAGAACTAGAAAACCTTCTAGCCGAGTCAAAGAAAGAAAACAAAGAGCTTATGGAGAAAGGAAAAGCCCAAGAGGAAGAGCCCAAGAGGAAGGAGTCAAGATAAACTCGGAGGAAGTTGATTTAGAAGAAATCAACATAAGAACAGTAGCTTCAGATGAAAAAGAGAAAAGAAAAATAAAAGAAAGGCGAGAGATGGGAGAAGGAGAAAATAATGAGAAAGTGGAAAGCTCGCAGTACACTTTCATGCACACTTTCAATAAAATTTGTTTGTTTTCGTCTTCTTTGAGGGACTTCAAGATGTCTCATCGACAGGTCATTATGAGTTTTGCCTAACAAGACATGGAACCGATGAATAGTGCTTGGTGGAGATATAGATACTTTATTGGAAGATATTCAGTGATTAAACTGAATATTTTGTGTGTAATTAGAGAATAGGAAATTAGGGTAATTGATTTAGTTTCCTTTTTTTTTAGTTTCCTAGAATAGCTCCCTATATGGTTGTTAGTGTCCTAGAATAGTTCTCTTGCATGACTATTTATTTGTACATTGCATTATTTTCAATACATACAGTACAATTAAACTTTCATCACCATATTTGCTTATATGGTATCAGAGAAAAACCAATCCTATTAGAGCAAGAAAAAACCCTAGTCGTTCCCAAAATACTACCTCTGCCTAAACTCAGCCACTATCCACCATGTTTGACGTTGTCTTCGAGTCCACAAACGTTCCTGAGCAATCCACAAATGCCCCTAAGAACCTACCAAAAGCCACTACAACCCAGGTCCCCACTTCAGAATCTCACTCCATCCAGATTACTACCATAAAACTGAATGGAGAAAATTTTATGCTCTGGTCCCAGTCCGTGCACATGAATATCCGTGGTAGGGGTAAAATTGGCTATTTGATAGGAGAGAAGAAGGAGCTTGCACCCAAGGATTCAACCTACCCAACTTGGGACGCCGAGAACTCTATGGTGATGACTTGGTTGGTGAATTCAATGGAGGAAGATATAAGCTCCAACTATATGTGCTATCACATGGCTAAGGAGCTTTGGGACAATGTCAATCAAATGTACTCCAACTTGGGAAATCAATCTCAAGTGTATGCATTGACGTTGAAACTTGGAGAGATCCGCCAAGGTGAGGATAGTGTTACTAATTATTTTAATTCCTTGAAATGCCTTTGGCAGGATTTAGATTTGTCTAGTGATAATGAGTGGAAATCCCCGGAGGATTACAACCATTATAAGAAAATGGTAGAGGACAACCGTATTTTTAAATTCCTTATTGGCCTTAATGTTGAGTTTGATGAGGTTAGAGACAAGATAATCGGTAGGCAGGCGCTTCCATCTATTAGAGAAGTGTTTTCCGAAGTTCGTCGTGAGGAGAGCTACCGCCTTGTTATGCTTGGCAAAAAGAACTTCAGCAGTACTGTTGAAAATTCTACATTTGCTGATGGTATTAATGCTGGCCGAACCACTTCCAAAAGGCCTAATGAAAAGCCCCGCGTTTGGTGTGATCATTGCAATAAGCCATGCCATACACATGACACCTGCTAGAAGATTCATAGTAAACCAGCAAATTGGAAGGGCTCACATGAATGTCGATTCCACCGTTCTCTCACTTCACATGAGGCTGAAACTGTTCCCGCTGTCCCTTTTCACAAATAGCAGATGGATCACCTTCTAAAGCTACTGAAATCTAACTATGGATTGTTGGGTACTCCTAATGCCTCTCTTGCTCAAACAAGTAGTGAATCAAATGCCCTAACGTAACTTGTCATTTTCCTTTTTATTCTACTCCTTGGATCATTGGTTCAGGAGCTTCCGATCATATGACAAGTTTTTCTAATTTATTTCATACTGACAGCCCTTGTTCTGGTCATGAAAAAATTCGTATAGCAGATGGTTCATATTCTCATATAGCCAGTTAAAGTTTGCTTAATCTATCTAAAACCATCTCTCTTAAATATGTTCTCCATATTCCTAAACTTGCTTATAGTCTCCTATCATTTAGCAAATTATCTAGAGACTCTAACTATAGTGTCACCTTTTTTGAATCTCATTGCATTTTTCAGGAACAAAGCTCGGGGATGATGATTGGTAGTGCTAAACTAATAGATGGTCTCTACCATTTTGAAGATGAAGACTTTAAGAATAAAGAAGCTCAAGGTCTAAGAAGTATCAATTCTATCCCTGTTAAGGACCAAATTATGCTTTGGCATTATAGGCTAGGGTATCCTAGTTTTCCTTATCTTAAAAAACTATTTCCTCATTTGTTTCGTGGTTTGGATTTTTCTAAATTTCATTGTGAAAATTGTATTTTATCAAAAAGTCATAGAACTATTTATCCTTCGAGGCCTTATCATGCTTCGAGACCTTTTTATTTAATCCATAGTGATGTTTGGGGTCCCTCAAGGATCAATACTATTTCTGGTAAAAAATGATTTGTGACTTTTATTGACGATCATACTCGTTTATGTTAGGTCTATTTAATGAGTGAAAAATATGAAGTTGAAAACTTATTTAAAATTTTCTATTCTATGGTTGAAACCAAATTTCAAACTAAAATTGAAATTCTTCATACTAATAATGGAACTGAGTATTTTAAAAAAGTTCTTGGTAGTTTTTTAAAAGTAAAAGGCATTCATCATCCATCTACTTGCAAAGTGCAAAAATAAACACTTACTTGAAGTTTCACGTGTCATTATGTTTTCCATGCATGATTCCAAATATCCTTGGGGGAGAAGCTATTTTAACCGCACCCTATTTGATCAACAGGATGCCCACTCGTGTTCTAAACTATAATACACCCCTTGAATGTCTTAAAAAATATTTTCCTGAAGCACGTATTCAATCTAACCTTATTATTAAAATTTTTGGCTACATAGTTTATGTTCATTTATCTAGTAAAGGGCTGTCCAAATTAGATCCAAGGGCTGAAAAATGTGTTTTTATTGGTTATGCACCAAATAAGAAACGATATAAGTGTTTTAACCCCAAAACTAGGAAAACTGTTATCTCTATGATGTTACTTTTCTTGAACATCAGCCTTACTTTCAAAAAAAATTTCTTCAGGGGGAGAAACAAAAAGAAGAAGAAAATTTTTTGGATGTTATTCCCACTCTACCAAAAACTGTGGATTGCAAAAACTTTTTTCTAAGCCCATATCTCCAAACAAGGATTTAAATGAAAAGGAAATTGTTATGCCTAATATTGTCTTGCCTAGCATTGTTGAATCTTCAACGAGGGGAGAAATACTACATAGAGTTCCTAAGGAATGGAATACAGAGCTTCGTGTTTATACAAAGAAAAAGAATCATCGAAAGAGTAGAGAGCCTACTGTCCCTTCAGCACAAGTTCAATTTGACGCCCTGGGTAATGAACCTGGAAAAAGTTCAAATACTCTAGATATTCCCCACCTAATATCATTCCTAGTCCTGATGAATTAACCTAATGTCGTTTCTATTCCTAATGACTTACCTAATGATCATAATATTCTCATAGCAATTAGGAAAGGAAAATGATCCTGCACTAATCATCCCATTTCCAAATACCTATCCTATTGTAAACTCTAAAAAAAAACACAATGCCTTTACATCCAAATTTCTAACTTGTTTGTACCAAGAAACATTTAAGAGGCACTTGATGATCCCGACTAGAAATCAGCAGAGATGGAAGAGATGAATGCTCTAAGGAAAAATGGGCCTTGGGAAGTTGCTGACCTACCCAAAGATCATAAAATAGTTGGGTGCAAATGGGTGTTTACAGTAAAATGTAAGGCGAATGGAAGTATAGAAAGATACAAAGCAAGACTTGTGGTTAAGGGGTTTACTCAGACATATGGGGTGGACTACCAAGAGACCTTTGCTCCAGTTGCCAAAATAAACTCCATTCGTGTACTATTGTCTCTAGCAACTAATTTCAACTGGCTCTTAGACCAGTTAGATGTCAAGAACACCTTTCTCAATGGAGTTTTAGAAGAAGAAGTGCTTAGGAGTCTACCCCCAGGATTTGAGGATGTATTCGGCTATGGTAAGGTCTGTAAGCTAAAGAAGTCTCTATATGGCCTTAAAGAATCTCCAACAACGTGGTTTGAATGCTTTGGAAAGGCTATGAAAGGCTATGGTTATCATTAGAGCCAAGCTGATCATACAATGTTTTATAAACACTCTGAGAAAGGTAAGATTGCAATCCTAATTGTCTATATAGATGACATAATCTTAACAGGTAATGATCTTGAAGAACTGACACGTTTGAAGAAGAAGATAGCACAAGACTTTGAGATCAAAGACTTAGGATTGCTAAAGTACTTTCTTGGTATGGAATTTGCAAGATTGAGAGAAGGCATCTTTGTGAACCAAAGAAAATACATCCTTGATCTACTCAGAGAGACAGGACCTCTGGGGTGCAAAGCTGCTGAGACTCCAATTGAAGCTAATCTGAAACTTAATCCATCTAAACCTAAAGACGTGATTGAAAGGGAAAATTTCTTCGACTAGTGGGTAGATTAATCTACTTATCACATACTCGTCCTGATATAGTTTTTTCCATGAGCATGGTGAGCCAGGTCATGCACTCACCAAGACAGGACCACTTTGATGCTACCTATAGAATATTAAGATAACTAAAGGGAACTCCTAGAAAGGGTCTTATGTTCAGAAAATGTGACAACCTACAAATTGAAGTCTATACTGATGCAGATTGGGTAGGCAGTACTATTGATAGGCGTTCGACTTCAGGCTACTGCACTTTTATTAGAGGAAACCTCGTTACATGGCGAAGTAAAAAACAAAGTGTTGTAGCTCGAAGTAGTGCTCAGGCAGAGTTTAGATCTCTTGCACATGGAATTTGTGAGGCAACATGGATAAAGAGGTTATTGGAAGACTTAACAATCTCGGTTTCTTTTCCTATGAAAGTTCACTGTGATAACAAAGATGCCATTTCTATTGCTCACAATCCAATTCTACATGATAGAACAAAGCATATCGAAGTTTACAAGCATTTCATCAATGAGAAGATTGAAAGTGGCCTAATCTACGTTCCCTATGTGCCAACCACACAACAAATGGCCGGCATACTCACCAAAGGGTTACACAAAAGGCATTTCGAACTTTTAGTCAGCAAGCTAGCGATAGAAGACATCTACAAGCCAGCTTGAGGGGGAGTGTTGCAAGATATTCAGCAATTAAACTGAATATTTTGTGTGCAAATAGAGAATAGGAAATTAGGGTGATTGATATAGCTTCCTATTTTTTTAGTTTCCTAGAATAGTTCCTTTTACAATTGTTAGTTTCCAGAATTGTTCTCTTGTATGACTATTTATTTGTACATTGTATTCTTTTCAATACATACAATACAATTAAACTTTATCACCATATTTGCTTATAGACTTGCTTAACAAGTTTCCTGATCATGGTTTCTCTAGGAATGTATTCTTCAAAATTTCATCAATGGCTTATGTGACTCAATAAGATATTGGGTTGAAAGTGGACATGGTAACTTCTCTTTATTCAAATGACCTATTGATGAAGCCTATGATATGTTGGAAGACATGACCGATCATGACTATTGGGAAAATAATACTTTTACGAATGACCAAGATTTCCAACATGAAGAATTGGTAGCATCCACTCCTACCATTGATGCACCAAGAGAAATCATTGAAGATTGCCACCTTGAGGATCTGATGTGGCCAATACCCCCTCCTCCTACGTTAGCATCATTCATTCATGCTCCTCAAGCACATACATCGAAGTCTAATCTTGTTGGAGTCACTTGCCGAATTATATCCTATCTTGCCAAGCTTTAGGGCATCAACAATCAAGACCCATATGTAGTGTTGTATGACACTTACTATGGGCGAAAACCACTTTTTGTTGAGCTTTTACATAGTCAAGCCGACGACTATAAATAAAAGACTTCTTAGGAGGCAACCCAAGCTTTCTATATATTTTTCCTTGCTTTATTTGAATTCCAGTAAATTTTAAATTCTTAGGATTTTTTTTTCTTTGTTTTCTTCTCTAGATACAAGCTCTTAAGACAAGGAGCAAACTCGTGGAGCAAAGTACCAGCAAGGGAAGTTTCCAATAACTCTTCTTATTTTCATGATTGCTTATATATTGAGGACAATGTGCATTTTAAGTTTGGGGGTAGAAGCACGAAAAAAAAAAAAACATCTTTTTGGGTATTGATTTTGTTTGATTGTCAAAAGCCGATGATAAAGAATAGATTGAACTAATTATAGCTCTTGGAAAGTTATGAACACTATCTTGTTTGTGTGCTTGATTCTTGTGTAAGTTTTGTCTTGCTTGCAATTATTTGAACACTTTGCCCACATAGCCTTGATCAGTCTAGAACGTGTTTGATTATCACTTGAGGCGAAATCCTAGACTTCATTTTTACCAAGGACATGATTTAGGCTATCTCTGGATTGTTTGAGCCTTTCAAGCCAACCCTACATATTCGTATCCCTAGTCATGCCTTTGAGCCTAATTTTTACCTTTTCTTTGTCATCCGTGTCTTTTAGCTTAGCTTTTTCTTAATTTCCAATGTTTCAACCCTTAACCTTAAGCATGTTGATTATTTTAGGAATTATCTTGAGTTATGCTAAAGTTTGGGGGGATGTGTGGAGTTGTGAATACTTGTGTTTGTTAATTAAAAAAAGAAAAATGAAAAGAAAAAGAGTGCTACACCTTTAATTAAAAAAAAAAACAATTTGAGGTGTTGTAACTCAACAAAAAAGGAATAAAAGTGGATGACAAGGAAAGTTGAAATCAAGTTTGAGGGTGATATTGGGAGTGTTGCAAAAGCTCCACAAAGGTCCTAGAATAGTTTTGTGCTTAGGGTGATTTGAGCCTTTTTATTATCCTTATCCTACCATTACCTTAGCCTAACATTACAAGCCTAAAAAATCCTAATGATCTTTGGTAATGTGTTTGTCTACATTAATAGAGAGTGATAAGAAAAGCTAGCTTATGGAGTCCGTAACATCTTTCATTTATAGATCCATCATAATTCACTTGTTTGAATGAATTGATCAGAGTTACGAGTGATTAAGTGTAAATGGCTATTCACACACACACAAAAAGAATCCAAGGCAAAGTGAGGCAAGCATTTGAATTGAAATTCTAAATTTTAACGTTGTTAAAATTTTGCTTGAGTTATAAACTATGTGAAATCTTTAAAGCATGCTTTGTAAATCCAACTGAAGTAGTACTCACCTTTTTTTTTTTTTTGGTTATTTTTTCTCTTCCTTTTGCTAGAGGACTAGAAAAATATTAATTTTGGGGGTGTGATAACTCTATAAAATAAAGTTATTTTAGCATTCTTAAGCTTATATTTTTACTATAATCTTAGCATTTTATCTTAGGGTGTAGGTTAATTTTATTATAATAGGGTTAAAATTATCAATTTGGAGCTTAAATGAGATCAAAAGGTCAATAAAAATGAAGAAGAAATTCAAAAACGATTTTCCCTACTAGCGTCTCAGCTCACGCGCTTTTACACGCACTCTTGGCCATTTGATCAGCTTCAGAAGCAGTCCAGATCATGAGTGCTTTTCACAAACGCCACCGAGCACGTTTCCAATGTCGGGTGTCACCAGTCTAGATCTGTGCCAGATTGTGTGTGCGCGTTCTCACCAAACCTCCCATGAGACTGCTTCTTCAGCGAACACCAACCCGCCACACGGCTCGCATTCCAGCTGATCCCAATCTATTCGTACCACCTATCCGAGTGGGGCCCAGGACTACTACGCGTCAGCTGCAGCAGTAGCAGATGAAAATAAAATAAAATAAAATAAAATAAAATGAAATAGGGGAAAACCTAGGGTAGAAAGTCGGCTGGCTTGGGAGGCTTATATAAGGAAGCCTTGGGCTCTAGGTTTGAGGTCTTTGGCTTGCGAATTTCTGGAGGCCAAAAACCAGATGAAAAAGAAAAAATAAATTTTAGGTTTAAGATTTTTGTATTTTATTTTCATTTCTAATTCGAATTTTAGGTTGAGCTTTCTAAAAAATTAGGGAGATATCATCTTGAAGAATCAAGGGGAGAGGGAGAAGAAAATTTAGGAGAAGGCTTCGGAGACTTGTGACACCTTCATAATTGGGTTTTCTTACTTTATTTCCTTATCTCTTTATTTTTGTAATTTGAGAATGATTAAACTTTCATTTTGTAGATTTCTATTTTTTTTATGAAGTAATTTTCTTTCTAGTCTACCTAGATTATTATTATTTGAGTTTTTCTATTTTTAATTGATTGATATTCTATTCCAATTTTATGTTGAAGTAATTAATCCGTACTTAATGCTTGTGAATGCTTGATCACTATTTGCTTGAATTGGTATATTTGATTTAAGACTAAAAAGTGATAAGTGAATAAGTCATTGTTTAATTTACAATGAGATTCTCACAAGCTAGAGATACTTATGAAACTTATGCAACATTATGAATTTCTTGTTATTAATGATTTGTGGTAAGCTTAGAGTTTGAGACCGAGAAGTGATAACGGGCTTATTGTGAGATCAATTATTAATGCTTGAGAAAGATTAATGATTAAATTAGATAGATTCGCTGGCAACATAGGGAATAGATGTTGATTGATTGGATTAGAGTATTTGAATATGATTGATCCGGTGAACTCAGAAACCCTAGATTTTTTGTATTTTGAGTCTCTCGTCTTTTGTAATCTTGTTAATTTTATTTTAAAATCTCTTTTCGGTTATTCAAATAAAGTTAGAGTTAATTTAATTTCGGTACTTAATAACGACAGTCCGTATTGGAACGATACTTTATTTATCATTTTATTACTTGTTATGATATTGTGCACTTGCAATTTTCACGACAATATTCTAATAAAAATACTTTTTGGTATTCTACCAAAATACACTTAGTTTTCAACATAGTCTATGATTGCCTTTGTCGATCTCCAATTGTCGAAGAGTATTTTGGTAGAGTACCTTTTAATATTTGACCATAATACTTTTTAGTATAAGAGGCCCCTATAAATATATACATATATACTCTTTTTTTTCCCTAAAATGCCTCACAGACTTCATATTCAAGACCTTCAAAGAGGGTTATGTATTAAGCTGTAGAGTCTAATTAATACCTACAAAGAAATGCTTTATGTAGAGACAGCACGCAAAGTAGTTTCGGGTATTTTGGGGATTTCATACTTTTTTTTTTAAGGGAACGCCGTTAATAGTTTTATTATTAGAGTGGTTAGATAAAAACACAAAAAGTGTGAGGGTGCGAATTTCTCTTATAAATTTCTTAATCATCATAATGAATTACTGCAACGGTTTAAACAGGACGTATCTCACATTGAGATGAACTTGTAAAAAATTTACGTGTATTATAATTGTTTATTTTCTTCTACGATTTTATTGCTCTCAATGATATAGAATTAGAGTGCTAATTCTTGACATCATGAACATTTGATCACACGTCAATCACAGTTAGGGGTGGATGTAGGTGGGAGCAAGTGGGGGCCATAGCCTAGCCTCCAATGAAATTATTTTCCTTCTAATTTTACTACAAAAAATTTAGGACTTTTCTACCTTACTCCAAACTCTTTTTTTTTTTTTTGTCTTTTTCTTCAACTCAAAATTACTTTTCACTACTCACATATCTAAATGTCTACAGTAAATTCAAACTTTAAACGTCCATAACTTTGTTATTTCAAATCTAAATGAGATTTCTTTTTTAAATTGCATAGAATTTCGATAAAAACAAACAAGATTTATCTTGATTTTTTTTCCGAACAAATTTTGAGATTTTACACTTTTTAACTACAAATAATTTTTTTTCCCTAAACACATATTTTCAAAACTACATCTGGTTTCCAAACCAAATCACATCTCCAAAACCTTCTCCAAACATGCAATCTTCATATAACCCTGTTGAAAATTAAAAGATTTCATATAGCCCTAACTAATACTTTACCCTCGACAGCGTCATCAAGTTCCCTCTCTCCCACACCATCTTCGATCCCCACTTTTTGCGTGCGACTCTTGTTTGTGTACCAAATATAACTTATATTGGTTCAGCAAAAAATATAATTTGTGTTGGTGATTCAATAAAGCCTAAACGTAGCATGGTAGACTACCATCGGTAACTCAGTAGCAGTAGTATTTTTTGGGTATCACGACAGGTTACTGCTGTTAACATTGTAGACTAACACTTGCATAAAGGTTGACAATAGAGTATCTTGGTATGAAAATCCATTAAGCCTTAAAGTAGGCCCAGAACCACTTATAAATTGGGGATTTGCAAGAATGCCATAAATTTAGCCGCTCTTTATAATTTTACCCACCATAAGAGTAAAGTTATAATTTTATAATTTTATAACATTTAATTAAATAATTAAATAAAAAAACTAGTAAATAGACAAAAATACTCTTATCTCTTTATTTTCTTCTCTTTTTTATTTATTGAGATATTTTTTATATATCTTCGACTCCATTCGCCGGTCGGCTGTCGGTCACTGGCCTGTTATCGAAATTTTTTTTTTTCATATTTCAACAAAGATGACCGGATTTATCCGACTCCGTTCACCGGCGTCAATGTCGATCGCCGAAGAGATTTTATTAGAATCCAAAATGGATTGTAACAGAATAAATATTTTTGGGATTTTAACAAAGATGACAAGACGTATCCGGCTCCGATCGTCGGAGAGATTCTGTTAGAATCCAAAATGGATTTGAATTCTACCAAAATCCGAGAAGGCAAAAGATATTATGATCAAATACAAATCAGGCAAAATGGATTCTGAAATAATGCAAAACAGATTCTATCAGAATGCAAAATGAATTCTATAGAATACAAACAGATTCTACCATATTACAAAACGGATTCCGATAAAATGTAAAACAGATTCTACCAGAATTCTCAGAAGACAAAACACATTCTGATAAAATGTAAAACAGATTTTGATAATATGCAAAATGGATTCTGATAGTTTTTTTTTAATTGCATCTCCGGTGAAATACAAAATCATTAACGCTTTTATTTTCTCCTCACAATATTCAAAATTTTCTTGACAAATATATTTAAGCATTAACTGACTCATAGAATGCAAAACGAATTCTGATATAATGCAGTATAGATTCCAATAGAATTCAAAATAGATTCTGATCAATCCAAAGCGGATTCTGATTTTTTTTTTTTTTTTTTTTTTTTGCAACTCCAGCTGAAATATAAAATCATTAACGCTTTTATTTTCTCAGCAAAAATATTTAATCATTAATAGCTCTTCTATCATCCTCATTTCCCTAGCTCAATTATGCAGCTTTGATGGAACCGAACGAGTCTACAAACAAAAATGATTTCCATGCCATATAAAAGTAATTTACAATTGCTCATTTGCTCAATACGGTGTCCTCTATACAATGATTCGGAGTTAGATTGATGACAAGCATGCAGAAACAAACAAACACTGCAAAGTACAAGGAGAATTCATAAACTATATTTGAAGAACGAACCAGGGTTCGACTGCAAAAGCATTGCACTCTTACGTTCTACATTTCTTCTTAGCTGAGGCAGGACCTCCTTTTGGTCCGTTGTGACTACAGAGAGAAAAATTACAGAGGTGATGATTAAGAAACTTGCAGAAAAATTTAGAGAAAGTTGCATAACCTTTACAAACATATCAAATTCACAATTTGAAATCTGATTTGAGAAGGCAGTATTCGATTGAAGTCAAAATATAGAGGAAAACATTGCAAGATTAAATAAAGGACACAGAATTTGATAATGAATCCATAAGCAGTGAAACCAATCACATTTTGAACTTTTTAATATGGTACCTTTTGAACAATTATTCTGAAACTAATCATATTATGATTTATGAACTAACCATATTTTGAAACCAAAGATTAAAATTGGAAGTTTATTTAAAAAAAAAAAAGATTAAAAGTGGAAGTAAACAAAATCATGGATAACTTACATTACCAAATAGAACAGTATAATCTAAAAACACAACCAAGTAGAGAGTCCAAACACATAATTCGGATCGAAAAGAAACTCAAGATCGAGATGAAATTCCATAAAAAGAGCTCAAACGGAAGGCATCGAAGAGTAATCACTCACCAAATCACTGCCAGCATTCATGAATGCTGGCTTTCCCGACGAAACCAGAGTCGATGCTGAACTCTACCTCCGAGAGGGGCAGTGAGCTTCGGCTTGAGGAAGCTCAATAGTCAACCGATGCCGATGCCGATGCCGATGATTCTCCGATCGGCATTCGCTTCGCGGTCGAGGAAGAGAGAGAGAGAGAAAAAGAGAAATTATCCCCGAAGGCATTGGAAGTCTTCGAGAGATAGGTCGGATCTAGTTCGACCTAGATATGCCATCGGTGTGTGTGTGTGTGTGACAGAGAGAGATCCTGTGAAGAAAATAGAGAGAGAAAGAAAGGCAGTTGATGGAGGGAGAGAGAAAGTTGTTGGGCTGAGAAAGAGGAGGGAGAGAGAGAGAGAGTTCTTGAGAGAGAGTGTGTTAGAGAAAAATAAATTAAAAAAAAATGAAAACCTAAATCTAAGCTCATATAATTAAGTAGGGGTAAAACTGAAAATTTAAAGAAATAAATTAATTGATGAAGCTCTTTTGTGGTGGCAGTGCTAACATGGAAGGTGAGTGTTCGTGGCCTACTATGATTAGTCTAGCTGGCATCTAGTTGGCATCGATGGAATATGCCGCTGGAGGTACTTTGAGCTATGTCCGGAGGTCGAACTCCCGAACATTAGTAGGTGTGTTCGTAATCCTTTGTCTTGCAAGCCACAATGTTGACCCCGGTTGGGACAAGCTAAACCAAGATGATCCAGAGGAAGATGGTTCCAAGGGCGAAACCTGTTATGATTCTAGCTCCGTGTGGATGAAGACTTCTCAATAAAGGGGATCTTGGGATGACCATATGCTGTGGGAGAGGAACATGAGTGGTTTGTGGAGAGATGTTTTTGGTGAATACAAGGTTTGTTTGATACTAAGTATGAGGGTTTAAATATGTGGTTATGTTATGATTTGTGTGTAAGGTTCGAAATGTAGTGCCTAAGAATGGCTATGTACTTCAGATGTTCCTTTGTTGATGGAGTGATCAAAGTTAGAGCCTCTATTGGCCGAGTAAGGTGAATGAAGGGTAAGCCAAATGGTTGCTAATTGTGATTAAGGGGTTGATGGCTACATGTTTTAGTGTAAGAATGAACGGTATTGAAGCAGTTGTATACTTGGAAATGCCTATTCCAGAGGTTCTCCACCATCAAAGATGTCGTCGGAAGTTATGGAGTATGAAGAACGTCTCCTCTCATGGCCATTTGTCGTGAGTAAAGAATTGGTGAGGGAAATGTGTTGGATAAACGGTTCCGATATCAGAGTTACGGCGCAGCGGAAGTTTTAAATTTTTATGCCGATTCGGAAAAGAAGCTCATGATGCATATAATAATAAATTAAATTCATGACCAAGTGTATCTTAATTCTTGGATTCCGGAATTACTAGAGCATTTGACTAACGTGTCTTCTCTACTATTCTCGAGTCCCCACGTCTCAGAGTGTGTGTGGGCACACGTGCTATGAATCCAAGCGACCGGTACTTCTTTCGAAGTCTAGATACCACCATCTCAATTCCGATGCACCTCGTTGAGAATTCGATCCGGGTTCGTTCTTCAAAACTACAAAACAGAAACCGGTTAACCTTCTATGAAAAATATCACTTGGCTTAACCTTCCTCACAGTTTTGATCCAATGAAAATTTCTCTCTTTTTCTCACACCCAAGAAGGACATATTTTCTCAAGCCCGAAAAACCTAGTTTTTGTTTTTCTCTATCTCAAAAAAAACATCCACCTATTGTATGATATGATAGATTGTTTTTTTCAAGAACCCCTAGCCTTTATATAATA
The DNA here is from genome assembly GCA_038430175.1 of Ficus hirta. Lineage (NCBI taxonomy): Eukaryota > Viridiplantae > Streptophyta > Magnoliopsida > Rosales > Moraceae > Ficus > Ficus hirta. The sequence continues at coordinate 14,760,776 of CM076585.1, read as the reverse complement.
CTCTAATCATTTTTCAAAAATATCTCCTACTTGAAAAATAATTAATAATTATTTTTCTAGATAATCTTTTAAACCAAATGATCATTCGAATTTCGGGCTAGGTTCTTTAAATCTTATGGACGGTTTTTTGCTTGGAGAATCTCAAAAAAATTCGTGCTCCCCTTATATGGATATTGAGTGATGGTTCAAATTTAAACCAAGAATCTAGACTAGTCAAAAAGTCCTAATTTTATCTAGATTCAAACTCCTTTTAAACCTTTAAATTTAAATAAAATTTTCTTATTTGAATTTAAATAAATATTTTCCACAAACATTAACCATATTAATTAATTTAAATCAATAGAATATTACAAATTTTCTTTCCTCACAAGAACCGTGCACCTCTTTTAAGGAAAAAAAATCCATTAAATAATCTCTATTATTTAAATCAATTAATAATTTAATGTTAGGAATATATTTGAACAATTTTGAAACAAAATTTTCTTCCCTCCACTCAATTAAAAAACGTGCACCTCTTTTAATTAGGAGAGAAAAATTTTGTTTTCCAAAATTAAATAATTCAAACACAATCTTATTTCCAAAATTCAATTAACCAATCACATGTTGACAAATCATATTATTTGTCTATATTAATTTCACATGTCCAATCCTTTCAGGATTGCATGTTAGAGAGTACCATGTCTTAATAGACATTATTAAATTCCCATTTAATTTACCAATCTCATTAGGAACAAATCCCGAGACGCTTCGTGGAACTATATGAGCTAGTAGAGGGACCCGATGGAAATATGTAAAGAGGCTCTTATAATTGTGAAAAATTAATCCCGGATTAATTATTCATCAATTACCAACTTCAGGACTATTCCACTAAAAGTCTGAAGCTGAACTCCTGTTTACATGCCGTATTACGAAAGCTCTCTAACGCAGTGCCTTTTCCATGATTTATTCATCGCTTGCTTAATCCCCATATGTTATTCATAATTGAATTAAGGACTTTTTCCCTTTTACCTTTTCAATCATTTTAGCTTAAAGTTCTATTATTCTCTATTGAAAGAATCACCAATTGTAAAACCATACAATTGGTAAACCATCAGAGAACACAAAGTAGACCGATGGTCAAGATCTTGTTATAATATCTTTCAATCCCCGACTAATACCTTTAAGTAGATAACATGTACTATCGTTAAGATAGTTATGGATTCCATATCTATGAATCTTGATTTCTCCATCCATAAGTCATGCATCCAAAACACAAGTATATTGACCATGAATTAACAGTGTCTCACCCGTAGTACATTAAAGTACATAAGTCATGGATACGAACTCAAGTAATCATTTCAGGATTAAGATTAATGTAGGATGATAATCAAAGCGTCATTGATTCTTATAAACAGAATTATTAAACCGAATCAATTAACACTTTAGGTCCAGTCCAATGTCATACCTCAATACTGGTATACATTAAAGTTTCTACTCGGAATCTATCCGATGGTCAAGATAAACCATCCCTCCAAGGAAGTAGACAACCTTTACTATCTTATCATGAATAAGATCCCCAAATCTTATTCCATCAATTGCGGACTATTTATTTATACTGTTATCAAATTATCATGTCTTCTATGTATACCCCGTATACATATGGTAATCCGATATATTACCAACAACAAAGGAGTATTTTATGTTTGCTTAAATAATCATACAATCAACAAATGAAAGTAAATAAGACACAACTTATTAAACATGAATAACCTCTTTTTATTAATATCAAAATGTAATATTTACAGAAAATCCCTAATATTTATTTTCTATCCTTAGGGCACATATAGATCCCAACAATCTCCCACTTGCCCTAAGCGAGTAAATGTGACATATTATGCATCCCTATGCCTTCGACGTGTTTTGCGAATCTTCTGACCAACAAAGTCTTCGTGAACGGGTCGGCAAGATTGTCCTCTGATGCGATTTTACAAACCGTCACATTTTCACTCTCAACAAAGTCTCTGATAATGTGATATTTTCTGTCAATGTGCTTACTCCTATTATGATGCCTAGGATCCTTGGTATTAGCTACTGCTGTACTTTTGTCACAGTAGAGCACCATAGTTTTATCCATACCAGAAACGACCTCAAGGTCACTAAGGAACCTGCGAAGCCATACCGCTTCCTTTGTTGCCTTACTGGCTGCCACATACTAAGCTTCCATGGTCGAGTCAGCAATGCAAGATTGCTTAATACTCTTCCACACAATGGCACCACATCCAAGGGTAAAGACAGATCCTGAAGTCGATTTCCTTGAATCCTGATCTGATTGAAAATCAGAATCTATGTATCCTATAGGAATAAGGTCCTGACCGGAATACACTAGTATATAATCCCTCGTTCTCCGTAGATACTTGAGTATATGCTTGACCACAACCCAATGGTTCGGTCCCGGATTCGACTGATATCGACTTACCATACCAACCGCAAAACAAAAGTCAGGCCTAGTGCATAACATAGCGTACATAGGACTACCTACCGCTGATGCATAAGGTACATTTTGCATATGCTTCCTTTCTTCCGATGTCTTGGGATAGTCATCTCTAGAAAGCTTGATTCCAATCCTGAAAGGTTGGGCACCTTTCTTGGAATCCTTCATAGAAACTTCTCAAGTACTTTACCAATGTATGAAGCTTAGGAGAGTGCTATCGTTTTGTTCTTTCTATCTCTAAAGAGTTGAATACCAAGAACATAACTAGCTTCTCCTTAGTCCTTCATGTCAAACTGTTTGGCTAACCAAACTTTGACAGATGATAATGTTACCATATCGTTTCCAATAAACAATATATCATCCACATAAAGTATAAGGAAAACCACTTTCTCGTTCTTGATACATTTATAAACACATGGTTCATCAATGTTTTGTTCGAATCCATAGGTTTTGATCGCTTGATCAAACCTAATATTCCAAGAACGAGATGCTTGCTTTAATCCATAAATGGATTTAAGCAACTTGCATACCTTGTTTTCTTGGTCCTTTGCCTTGAACCCATTTGGTTGTATCATATAGATATCTTCCTCAAGAGAGCCATTCAAGAAAGCTATCTTGACATCCAATAGATAAAAGAATGCGAATTGACTTGAGCATTGCTACAGGCGAGAAGGTTTCATCATAGTCGATTCCTTCTTTCTTCGTATAGCCATTCGCTACAAGTCTTGCCTTGAAAGTTTCCACTTTCCCAACCACACCTCTCTTCCTCTTGTATACCCACTTACACCCAATCGGTTTTATGCCTTGGGGTAAGTCTACAAGTTTCCAGACCCCGTTGGAATCCATAGATTCCATCTCAGTGTTCATAGCCTTTTGCCAAAGACTAGAATCAACATCCTCTATAGCTTCCTTGTACGTAGCCGGATCATCAACATGTTTTATGGATTCTGCTTCAAAAACTTCACCATTGAACATGAACCTTTCAGGTTCCCTGATAATCCTCCCACTACGATGAAGCTCCCGTGGTTGTTGATTCTTTAGCGGTTTTTCTACAGGGTTTTCTGTGACTTTAGGAATATCCAAACCCGAAGTCATCTCCTCAAGCACTACTTTGCTACGAGGTTTAAAGTCTTCCATGTAACTTTCCTCCAGGAATGTTGCATGTGTAGAAACGAAGACTTTATTTTACTTCGGATTATAGAACAGACCACCTTTTGTCCCTTTTGGATAGCCAACAAACAAGCACACTTCTGATCGTGACTCCAACTTCTTCGCTTCCTTATCCAGGACGTGTGCCGGACAACCCCAAATTTGAATATCATTCAAATTAGGTTTCCTACTCGTCCATAACTCATAAGGAGTTTTAGGAACCGATTTGAAGGGAACGTTATTCAGAAGATAGCATGCAGTTTGTATGGCGTGCCCCCAAAATGACAAAGGTAATGTGGAATAACTCATCATAGACTGGACCATATCCAATAGGGTCATATTCCTTCTCTCAGCTACACCATTCTGTTGAGGAGTACCAGGTGTAGTCAACTGGGATTGTATCCTATTCTCTATCAAATATCCTAAGAACTCTTCCGATAGGTATTCCCCACCTCGATCCTATCGAAGTGTCATAATGGACTTACCTAATTGTTTCTCCGCTTCAGCCCGAAATTCTTTGAACTTGTCAAAGGCTTCACTTTTGCGGGTCATCAAATAGACATATCCATACCTTGAGTAATCATCAATAAAAGTGATATAATACTCATACCCACCACGTGCTTCTATGTTCATGGGACCACAAACATCCGTATGCACTAGTTCTAAAAGTTCCTCGGCACGACCATCCTTGGCAGCAAAGTACCGTTTAGTTATCTTGCCTTCCAAACAGGATTCATACTGTGCCAAGGTTCAACCTCGTACAAGTCAAGGCATTCATCCTTTACCATCCTTTGAATTCTGTTAAGACTTATGTGACCAAGTCATAAATGCCAAAGATATTATTTGTTAGAATGAGAAGACTTATGTCTTATAGAGTTCTTTTCCAATTCTGTATCAAGCAGTGAGTGCATCTTAGGTTTGATAAAATAAAGATTTTTATGCATCCATCCATTACAGATAAGAGAATTGTTTTTCCTAATAACAACTTTATTATTAAAAGAAACTGAATAAGAATCTTCAATCAAACAAGCTATCAAAATTAGGTTCCTTTTGAAACTAGGAACATAAAAACAGTGTCTCAAAATAATAAATCTAAATTTATCAAAATAAAGATGCACTTCTCCCACTGCTTCAGCTTGCACCAATGTCCCATTACCGGTTCTTAACGTGAAGTCCTCCTCAAGCAGACTTCTCGTTACCTTGAACCCCTGCAGAGAAATATAAATATGGTTAGTAGCTCCAGAATCTATAACCCAATTGTCCTTAGATTCTTCCACTAAACAACCCTCAAGATATAGGACATCGAAATTACCTTTTTGCTTTTGCATAAACAGGTATTCTCGGCAATCCTTCTTGAAATGTCCTTTCTCCCCACAGTGAAAGCACTTAGCCTTTTTGGGATCCACCTTTTGCTTTTTAGTCTTTTTAGATTTCTTAGAAGCAGGTGCATTCACCGTAGGCTTGTTCCCCTTGTTCTTCCCCTTTTCCTTCTTCCTTTTGGGATTAGGAGCAGGCGAACTAGGTTCAGCCACATTTACATCAGCCTTAGATCCAGAACCCTTAAAAATATTCTCAAAGGCTTGCAACTCTTTCATCAATTCCGTTAAAGATATCTCCTTCCGGTTAAGGTTATAAGATGCCTTAAACAAATCAAAATCCTTGGATGAGGTTTGGAAAACCATGACCAATTGAGTTGCAGAATCGATCTCAGCCCCATTTGCCTGAGCTTCAGACAAATAAGCCATGACTTTCATCATGTGCTCCTTGATGAGAGTTTCAACCTTTTGCCTGCAGTTCATGAGACCTTTGATAGCATCGGTCTTAGCCTGGATAGTTTGTTCACCAAACATATCCTCTAGGTTATCCATGATCTGCCTAGCAGTTTGATGTTCCTCATGCTGTTTCTGGAGCACGTTAGACATGCTCGCCCGAATATAGCACATAGCACTTAGGTTGGAATTGTCCCAACGCTCAAGCGCTACTAATTCCCTATCAGGAGTATCAATCGCAGGCATAGGTGGTCGAGGTTGTGTTAGGACGAAACTGTGTTTCTTAAAGTTTAGGACGATTAGCAAGTTCCTTTTCCAGTCATTAAAGTTCTCGCCAGTTAATTTGTTTTGCATAAGTATCACAGATAATGGGCTCGACATTTTGATCTATAATAAGAAAACATGTAATAAGTACGAGCAAACATTTTTTTTTAATTATAAAAATTTAATTTTGTAATGAAACAAAAAGATCTATATGCAATCTAAATGTTTATGTGTAAAACCCTTAAAACACATACCTTACAATGATAATTCCTAGCTTCTGCTTTCCAAGTTACCGAGGGATAGTCATAGAAGAACTAGCCAAGAACACGGATCCCTTTCGATTCATACATATTCTTCCATGGAGCAAACTCCATTAAATATATATTAACTATCATTTATTTGGCCACTACTTTACATAACAGAGCCTCGAGGGAGGGTTAATAAATAAAGTAGCATGAGTATGTAACCATCGTTTCCAATTTTGAATCCATATTTTATATCCGCCACCGAGGGGTGATCTAAACATAAAATATGCCCAAAATTGTTATCCTTTCGGAAATCCAAATCAGTGTACGCTCTAGGTAAGATACCTATCCGAAGGGAATTCCCGGGTCAAAACCGAGTAGTAGGCACTACCATGCGTAACGATTGGACCAACGATGGAGGCCGTAGGTCTTAGTGTGTAAAACCTTCTCCCACTCAATCTTTCAAATTAGGGTTTTTGTTTTTCATGCATAAATAATATTTATTGAGTGGCATTCCTTAGTCTATATGGTATATTATCAATACATCACGAAATAGTATAACATATTCATCTAGTAACACATCATCTATGGTTTGCAAAATATGTAAATAACTGTGGATCATGATTCCATCCTAGAGAAAAGAAAATTGCAAAACATATATCGGCCTTTATTTGTAGATCCATACCTTGTATCCTTCTTCAATGTGTCTTCATTCTTCAATGTCACATCTTTTTAAATTTAAATTTAAATTTTCAAAAAAAAATTATATGTGATTTTTAATTTTAATCAAAATTACAAAAATACCAAAATTTAAATAAAAATCCGGTTTTTTTAAATCTTAAAATTCAAAAAATTTGAAATTTCCAAATTTCAAATTTAAATCACAAAACTTTAAAATTCATAATCATATCATTAAATTTAAATTTTTAATTTTTAATTTTGATTTCCAAATTATCAAGATCACATATCATTGGAAAATTAAATTTTCAAAAGGATTCTATGTGATTTTTTTTATTTTATTAAAAAAATGTTTTTTTTAATTGAATTAAAATTTCAAAATTTCAAAAAAAATCATATCCTTTGAAAATTTCTATACCTTCGTTTACCTTCAATCTTTTTGAATCCATTGTAGCCCGAATTTTACAAAAAAATTCCTATGCCATTTCCGGCTTACAAAAATTCTAGGAATTGAAAGAACGACCTAGCGGTGATAATATACCTCATCTACTACACTAGAAAAACCTAGATACAAATTCTAACCTCTATGGAATCATGACCGAAAAAATTGAACAAGCATCATACATTATAAAAATAATATAAAGCATTTATTCATCAATACATCCATTCATTATAACATACACAAAATAAAACCTAGAGTGTCAACCCTCTAAAATATTTCATTAATGCATAGAGAGAAATTTATTCGATCAAATAATTTATATTATATACATCATCATGAGTTGGCTTTTGATATCAATTGTTGGATAAACGGTTCCGATATCAGAGTTACGTCGCAGCGGAAGTTTTAAATTTTTATGCCGATTCGGAAAAGAAGATCATGATGCAGATAACAATAAATTAAATTCATAATTAAGCGTACTTTAATTCTTGGATTCTGGAATTGCTAGAGCGTTTGACTAACGTGTCTTCTCTACTATTCTCAAGTCCCCACGTCTCAAAGTGTGTGTGGGCACACATGCTATGAATCCAAGCGACCGGTACTTCTTTCGAAGTCTAGATCCCACCTTCTCAATTCCGATGTACCTCGTTGAGAATTCGATCTGGGTTCGTTCTTTAAAACTACAAAATAGGAACCGGTTAACCTTCTATGAAAAATATCACTTGGCTTAACCTTCCTCACAGTTTTGATTCAATGAAATTTTCTCTCTTTTTCTCACACCCAAGAAGGATGAATTTTCTCAAGCCTGAAAAACCTAATTTTTGTTTTTCTCTCTCTCAAAAAAAACGTCCACCTATTGTATGATATGATAGATTGTTTTTTTCAAGAACCCTTAGCCTTTATATAATACTCCAATCCTTTTTCAAAAATATCTCATACTTGAAAAATAATTTATAATTATTTTTCTGGATAATCTTTTGAACCAAAGTATCATTCGAATTTCGGGTTAGGTTCTTTAAACCTTATGGACGGTTTTTGCTTGGAAAATCTCAAAAAAATTTGTGCTCCCCTTATATAGATATTGATTGGTGGTTCAAATTTAAATCAAGAATCTAGACTAGTCAAAAAGTCCTAATCCTATCTAGATTCAAACTCCTTTTAAACCTTTGAATTTAAATAAGATTTTCTTATTTGAATTTAAATAAATATTTTCCACTAACATTAACCATATTAATTAAATTAAATCAATGGAATATTTTCTTTCCTCACAAAAACCATGCACCTTTTTTAAGGAAACAAAAATCCATAAAATACTCTTCATTATTTAAATCAATTAATAATTTAATGTTATGAATATATTTGAACAATTTTGAAACAAAATTTTTCTTCCCTCCACTCAATTAAAAAATGTGCACCTCTTTTAATTATGAGAGAAAAATTTTGTTTTCCAAAATTAAATAATTCAAACACAATCTTACTTCCAAAATTCAATTAACCAATCACATGTTGGCAAATCATATTATTTGTCTTCATTAATTTCACATGTCCAATCATTTCACGATTACATGTTAGAGAGTACCATGTCTTAATAGACATTATTAATTTCTCATTTAATTTACCAATCTCATTAGGAACAAATCCCGAGACACTTCGTGGAACTATATGAGCTAGTAGAGGGACCCGATGGAAATATGTAAAGAGGCTCCTATAATTGTGAAAAATTAATCCCGGATTAATTATTCATCAATTATCAACTTCAGGACTATTTCACTAAAAGTCTGAAGCTGAACTCCTGTTTACATACCGTATTACGAAGGTTCTCTAACGCAGTGCTTTTTCCATGATTTATTCATCGCTTGCTTAATCCTCATATGTTATCCATGATTGAATTAAAGACTTTTTCCGTTTTACCTTTTCAATCATTTTAACTTAAAGTTCTATTATTCTCCATTGAAAGAACCACCAATTGTAAAACCATATAATTAGTAAACCATCAAAGAACACAAAGTAAACCAATGGTCATGATCTTGTTATAATATCTTTTAATCCCCGAATAATACCTTTAAGTAGATAACATATAATATCGTTAAGATAGCTATGGATTCCATATCTATGAATCTTGATTTCTCCATCCATAAGTCATGCACCCAAAACACAAGTATATTGACCATGAATTAACATGTCTCACCTGTAGTGCATTAAAGTACATAAGTCATGGATACGAACTCAAATAATCATTTCAGGATTAAGATTAATGTAGGATGATAATCAAAGCGTCATTGATTCTTATAAATGGAATTATTAAACCGAATCAATTAACACTTTAGGTCCAGTCCAATGTCATACCTCAATACTGGTATACATTAAAGTTTCTACTCGGAACCTATCAGATGGTCAAGACAAACCATCCCTCCAAAGAAGTAGACAACCTTTACAATCTTATCATGAATAAGATCCCCAAATCTTATTCCATCAATTGCGGACTATTTATTTAAACTGTTATCAAATTATCATGTCTTCTATGTATACCCCGTATACATATGGTAATCCGATATATTACCAACAGCCAAGGAGTATTTTATGTTTGCTCAAAATAATCATACAATCAACAAATGAAAGTAAATAAGACACAACTTATTAAACATGAATAACCTCTTTTTATTAATATCAAAAAGTCATATTTATAGAAAATCCCTAATATTGATTTTCTATCCTTAGGGCACATATAGATCTCAACAAAATATTGGTCTCTAGTAATAGTGATTGTTATATCTTCGTGTTTCAGGTGTGCCTCCATCAATGGAGTCGCCTGAGGTAGAAATGGTCAACTCTCTTAGCCGTGACTTGTTGGAAAAAACGGATTCGATATCAGAGTTACGGCACAGCAGAAGTTTTAAAATTTTTATGCCGATTTAGAAAAGAAGCTCATGATATATATAACAATAAATTAAATACATGATCAAATGTACCTTGTTTCTCAGATTCCGGAATTTCTAGAGCATCGACCAACGTGTCTTCTCTACTAATCTCGAGTCCCTACATCTCAGAGTGTGTATGGGCACACGTGCTATGAATCCAAGCGATCGGTAATTCTTCCAAAGTCTAGATCCCACTTTATCAATCCCGATGTACCTAGTTGAGAATCCGATCCGGGTTCGTTCTTCAAAACTACAAAACAGGAACGGGATAACCTTCTATGAAAAATATCACTCGACTTAACCTTCCTCACAGTTTTGATTCAATGAAAATTTCTCTTTTTTCTCACACCCAAGAGGGACGAATTTTCTCAAGTACAAAAACCCAGTTTTTTTTTTTTTTTTTTTTGCATTTTCTCTCTCCCAAAAAACCGTCCCCTTTCTTTGAGTATATAATGATAGTTAACTTTTTTCAAGACCCCTAGCCTTTATATAATACTCCAATCCTTTTTCAAAATATCTCCTACTTGAAAAATAATTAATAATTATTTTTCTGGATAATCTTTTGAACCAAATAATCATTCAAATTTTGGGCTAGATTCTTTTAAACCTTATGGACAGTTTTTTGTTTGGAGAATGCTCAAAACATTCATGCTCCACCTTGTACGTAGATTGATTGGTGGTTCAAATTTAAATCAAGAATCTAGACTAGTCAAAAAGTCCTAATCCTATATAGATTCAAACTCTTTTTAAACTTTTGAATTTAAATAAATATTTTCCACAAACATTATCCATATTTAATTAATTTAAATAAATGGAATATTTTATATTTCCTTTCCACCCAAAAACCGTGCACTATTCTTTAAAAAAAGAAAATCTATCAAACAAGGTCCATTATTTAAATCAATTAATAATTTAATGTTAGGAATATATTTAAACAATTTTGAAATAAAATTTTCTTCCCTCCATCCGATAAAAATTCGTGCACCATAAATTAGGAGAGAAATTTTGTTTTCAAAAACTAAATAATTCAAACACAATCTTATTTCAAAATTTCAATTAACCAAAATAATTAACAAATAATTATTTTATTTGCAACCAATCATATGTTGACAAATCACATTATTTGTCTATATTAATTTCACATGCCCAATCATTTCGGGATTGCATATTAGAGAGTACCATGTCTTAATAGACAGTATTAAATTCACATTTAATTTACCGATCTTATTAGGAACAAATCCCGAGACGCTTCGTACAACTATATGAGCTAGTAGAGGGATCCGATGGAAATATGTAAAGAGGCTCTTATAATTGTGAAAAATTAATCCCGGACTAATTATTCATCAATTATCAACTTCAGGACTATTTAACTAAAAGTCTGAAGCTGAACTCCCGTTTACATACCGTATTACAAAAGCTCTCTAAGGCAGTGCTTCTTGCATGATTTATTCATCGCTTGCTTAATCCCCATATGTTATCCATGATTGAATTAAGGATTTTTTCCGTTTTACCTTTTCAATCATTTTAACTTAAAGTTCCATTATTCTCCGTTGAAAGAACCACCAATTGTAAAGCGATACAATCGGTAAACCATCAGAGAACACAAAGTAAACCGATGGTCAAGATCTTGTTATATTATCTTTCAATCCCCGAATAATACCTTTAAGTAGATAACATATACTATCGTTAAGATAGCTATGGATTCCATATCTATGAATCTTGATTTCTCCATCCACAAGTCATGCACCCAAAACACAAATATATTGACCATGAATTAACAGTGTCTCACCTGTAGTGCATTAAAGTACATAAGTCATGGATACGAACTCAAGTAATCATTTCAGGATTAAGATTAATGTAGGATGATAATCAAAGCGTCATTGATTCTTATAAACGGAATTATTAAACCGAATCAATTAACACTTTAGGTCCAGTCCAATGTCATACCTCAATACTGGTATACATTAAAGTTTCTACTCGGAATCTATCCGATGGTCAAGACAAACCATCCCTCCAAGGAAGTAGACAACCTTTACAATCTTATCATGAATAAGATTTCCAAATCTTATTCCATCGATTGCGAACCATTTATTTGGACTGTTATCAAATTACCACGTCTTCTATGTATACCTCGTATACATATGGTAATCCGATATATTACCAACAGCCTAGAATTATTTTTTGTTTTCTCAAAATATTCATACAATCAACAAATGAAAGTAAATAGGACACAACTTATTAAACATGAATAACCTCTTTTTATTAATATCAAAATGTCATATTTACATAAAATTCCTATAATTGATTTTGTATCCTTAGGGCACATATAGATCCCAACATGACTGAAGGTGGAAAAAAGGTTGTTTGTAATGTTGGGGATTGAAGGTGTCTGATGGCTTTTTATGATTTGATGATGTATTTTGTGGTGCAAATAATGGAGTATTTATAGGCTAGTGATGACAACTAAGAGCTTCTAGTTTGGTTGGAAGAGTTTCCCTTTGAAGCTCATAGTTGGGGAGGTATTTGGCTATAGTTGCTTAGTTTTCCAGATATAGAAAGCTCCAGAAGGGGGAGAAATCCCCTCCTATAGGATTTGAATCTAGTCAAAGTGGGTTTTCTAGGTAATAGACACCTAGGGAAGGTAGTTGGATGGCTGTTCTACTACCTCGGGTGGACTTTTTTAGGTGCTTTGGAGGTGAATATCGTTTTCAGCAGGGGAAGACTTTCCTAAATAGTGAACATCTAATATCTAAGCAACTAATTATTAAATGGTCATTCAGAATTGCCCTCTTGATATCCAATTGCCATATCTCATTCTCATAATGAGATATAATGGATAGGAGTATCCTAATGGACTTAAACATAGCTACAGGCAGAAAAGTATCCTTATAGTCTACTATTCTTTTTGGGTAAATCCCTTTGCAATAAGCCTTGTCTTGAAAATGTCCACTTTCATGTCCACTTCTCTTTTTCACTTGAAGACACATTTGCACCCAATCAGTTTATCCTTTCAGGTAGATCTACAATATCCTTGACTGAGTTTGAGTACATTACTCTACCTCGAGTTTCACATCCTCTTGTAATTTCTCCTTATCAATATCTTCCATTACCGACTTGTAAGTTAATGGATCATCAATATCACTATCAGTGATAACAACTATTGCTCTACCCTCATTGCAGTAGCAGATAGGTAATCTAGTTACATTCCCACTACTACAAGCTGGTATATGACTCTGATCTTGAGAAGTGATCTCTTTATTTTGTCTTACAACAACATTTATTAGTGTAAGACTGATCTCATCAGTCAGTAACTCTCATAGAACTATTTTGCCTTTGGGTTTATAATCGGTCATTTATTTGTTCTCAAGAAATGTACATTTGTCAATACAAATACTTTCTTATTTTGAGATCTATAAAATATATCTCCTCTTGTCTCATTAGGATATCATGCAAATATATATGCATCATAATACAGTTCGTACTCTATATCTCCAAAATGATATGGGTAATAATAAATAACTTAACATTGATCTCATCATGTTAAGTAAAGTCTGATTTCTACTTCTAATAACACCATTATGTTGTGATGGACCAGGTGTAGTGAGCTGAGATAGGATTCTTTATTCAACTAAGTGATCCTTGAATTCAAAATCCAAGTATCACCTCTTCAATCACATCGAAGAGTCTTACTTGATTTGCCTAATTGTTTTTTCAACTTCAACCTAGAATTCTTCAAACTTTTCAAAAGTTTCAGATTTCCTCTGCATCAATTATGCATAACCATATCTAAAATAAACATCCATACAAGTGAAAAAATTTTCGCAACCACCTATAACTTATGTACTCAAAGGCCCACATGCATCAAAATATAATAGTTCAAGAGGTGCTTTAGCTCTCTCACCTTTGGCCGAAAAATGACCTCCTAGTCATTTTACCTTCCAAATAGGATTTACAGACAGATAGAGAACTAACTTTTAATTCTTTTAAAGGACCATCCTTTATTAGTATTTCAATCCCATTTAGGTTAAAATGACCAAGTCTTAGATGCAACATCTATGTGTCATCTGAGAAATCTTTTGCCATCTAACAATGAGTTTTAGCAACTTTGAACAATTCAATAACTAGTAGTATATTAAATATGGATCTAATAGTGTTGAATTGTACAGTTGTCATAGCCTAATTGTTAGGAAACGAATTAGCTTGTATATATAGATAGGAAAATTATTTTTCATCCCTTGAATCATAGGATTTGTAACGTTTGACCTTCAGGCCTGATTTGCGTAGATTAGTTTCCTATTTTTCTTCCTAGAATAGTCTATATAGGCTTGTATACCAATAATTATGATTCAATGAGAAAGCATCATTCTCTATCTTTCTTTCTCGTTAGGGTATCAGAGCTTTAGGCTTTTTTCTGGGTTTCTTTCTTTGTGCGGCCTTCATTGCAGCAAAACGTCAATTGATTGCAGCCTTCATTGCTATGTTTTTTTTTGCAATTTCTCTATTGTTTTTTGCCGCGATTTTCTTTTTTCTCCTTTCTTTTCTGTCCTTTTTTTATCATTATGTCCTTTGAAACCACAACCACTTCAAATACCTCTGTTCAATCAGAAGAGGTTAACTCAAACCAAATGACTGGAGATTTGCAGAATGTTTGGGCTATATACAGGCTAAATGAGAAAAATTATCTCAAGTGGTCTCAATTTGTCAAGACTTTCCTGAAGGGTAAGGGGTACCGAGTCATCTTCTTGGAATAGGACCAAAAAAGGGAGACCCAACTTTTGAAGCGTGCGAGAAAGCGGATTCCATGGTTATATCATGGTTATGGGACTCAATGGATCCTGTAATTAGTGATACTTGTATGTTTCTGACAACTGCAAAGGAGATTTGGGACTCCATTCGGCGGACCTATTCGAAAGCTTGTGATGCATCCTAAGCGTACGAGATAAAGGTGAAGATAAGTGCTACCAAACAGGGAGACAAAACAGTGATGGAATATGACAATTTACTGAAGAATTTGTGGCAAGAACTCGACCATTGTCGGGTATTTGAGATGTAGTGCCCAGAAGACACTGCCATCTTGAAGAACTTTATTGAGAAGGACCAAGTATATGATTTTTTGGCTGGACTCAATACTGAATTTGATCAGGTTAGGGTTTAGATACTTGGCAGGGAGGAGACACCTTCATTGGAGGAGATGATTTCTCTAATTCAAACAGAGGAAAGTTGAAGGAGTGTAATGCTTGAGCCTCAAGCTTTAGATAATTCATCCTTGGTGATGACAACTCTAGAAATTAGAGTTATCTTAGGCACTTTTAGACTTGGATGCAGTTGGTTTAGAGAGTATTTGTGTTATTTTTTTTAGCATATTTTCCTTTGTTTTATGTTTGTGTGAACTTTTTATCTTGGGTTTAATGTATGGTTGAAATCATGGCAAATGTGAAGAAAAATAGGATCAAATGAGGGCTGATGTGTGTTTTAACTCTTGTGTGAATTGTAGGAGAGCTTGAGCCAAAAATGCTACAACAATGCTACAGCAATCCTTACAGCAAGCTGTAGCAAAAGCAGGCAAGAAGCGCCAGCGGGCATTATGGCAGCAAGAAGAAAACAGCTCATATGTGTGGGGACCAATTTTTTTTCTACCTCAGCTAAAGGTCACGTGAGCTTTGATTGTTGCCCTAAAAGGGTTGGTACATTTTGGAGGAGCAGCCACATTAGAGAGGAGAAGGGAGAAATAGAAATTTTGAGAGAGTACAGAGAAAGAGAAAAGAGGAAGAGTACAGGGAGAGAGATAGCTACAGATTTGCTTCCATTTTCACGCCTATTTTGGAGGGTGAGCTCAGGAGAAGAAGGAAGGACGAGAAGGATCACATCTAGCTGTTTGGAGTTTTTCCCTTTCTTACCCTTTCCTTGATTTATTTCCTTATTTCCATTCTCTGTTGAACATGGGATTCATATTTATGCTTGTTTTTGTAATCTTGAACATGAACTAAATTTCTTTAGCTGGGATTGTTGATGGACCCGAAATTGGGAGGATGATTTGAATGTTTTGTTGAAATGTTGAGCAAATCTCTTTCCTGTTCATCCAAGTGTTTTGAATGTTTAATTTCTATTGTTGATTGGCCATCAATTTATAGGAAACTAAGCTTTACTTAATTCTGGAAAGGTTAATTTGAGCTGGATATACTTTGAATGATGCAAGTTCAATATGCTTTTTAAAGTTTTTATTGATTTGTCAATGGTATAGGAATATATTATTTACCTTGCATAACCTATTGAAATTGGTGCATGAAATTGTGTTCTGAGAACTAGATTCACATAGGAATATGTTGAAAAAGGTTTAAAGAATTTTTAAGCATAATTAATTCGGAGGAATTTTATGATAAAACCGAATTTCAGTTAACAGGACAGTTTTTGCTGCAGCATTTCCTACAGCATTCGGTTAGACTTGCAATTGAGGGGAAATTGACAATCCTAGCTTAATTCACTTCTTGATTTACAAACTCTTAACTGGAATTTGTTCTTTCTGCTTATTTTAGTGCCTTTTCATTATACCCATTTTATTTCATTAGTTTATTGCATTTTTCTTATTTTAATTTCCAAATTCAAATTAATTTGTGCTAAATTTCTTTGCAATTCATTTTAGTGATTCAATCCCTGTGGAGATGATACTTAACTCACATTCTATATTATTTGTGCGATTACGTACACTTGCGTAAGTTTATATACACTAAATAATCGCAAAACAGGTGACTAAATCTGAACAACCCCAGGCACAAGAAATAGGGAAAACGGACCTGTCAAGGCTCTCGGGGAAAGACAACAAAAACAATCAGCGGATAGATGGCAAGGATAATTTGTGGTGCAACTACTATAAAAAGTCGAGGCATACCAAGGAGAATTGCTGGAAATTGCATGGTAAACCACCAAGCTGATAATGGAGAATCGTGGAGGTCAGTAGAAATTTCAATCTCAGGCACATATGACAGAACAAACCAACCAAAGCGAGGGACAGGAGAAAGGAGGACTCAATATTGAAGAGATCAAAAAACTCAGAGGCTTGATTGGATCTCTTGACAAGCCTTCTGGTGCATGTTCATTGGCACTCACAAGTAAGTCATCATTCCTTTTTGGATTACATGTCTCAGAAAAGTGTGTGACCAACTCGTGGATAGTTGACCCGGTGGCAACAGATCACATGACTCACACCTCACAATGTTTAAGACTTTAAGTTCTTACACTTTGGGTCCTAGTAGTAGAAAAATTATTGTTGCAAATGGTTCTCTGACTACAGTTGCAGGATTAGGAGATATCCAAGTGACACCTTCTCTTGTCCTTAAAGATGTTCTTCATGTCCCAAAATTGTCAGCAAATCTTGTTTCAATTCAAAAACTCACGAAAAACCTAAGATGTTATGCAATTTTCCATCCTACTTACTGTGTTTTTCAGGACTAGGATTAGGGGAGGAATATTGGACTTGCTAAGGAAAGGGACGGGCTCTACTATCTTGAAACACCAAGTACTTCGAAAAAAGTCATGAATAATTTGTCCTCGTCTTTTCTCAGTTCTTCAAATAAAGATGCCATTTGGCTTCATTATGAAACAGTGTTTGATAAAGGAATTTGAGATAAAGGAGCTTGGAAGACTAAACTATTTCCTTGGAATTGAAGTTTCATACTCAAGACAGAGAATTTTTATCTCACAACAAAAGTACGAGACAAATCTCTTGAAGGAAATAGGAAACCTCGGCTATAAACCAGTAGCTACACCTATCGAGCCAAACCAGAAGCTAGGAGAAGCAAAAGAAGAACCAGCCGTTGATAAGGAGATATATCAGAGATTGGTTGGAAAACTCATCTACCTTGCTCATACTCGGCCAGATATCACATACTCAGTAAGCGTGATTAGTCAGTTCATGCATGATCCAAGAGAGTCACACCTACAAGCTGCCCATCGGGTGTTACACTACTTGAAACGTATGCAGACTATGCAGGTTCATCAGTAGACAAGAGATCAACATCTGGTTATTGTCCATTTCTTGGTGGAAATTTAGTAATGTGGAGAAGTAAAAAGCAGAATGTAGTGGCAAGGTCTAGTGCTGAATCAGAGTTCAAGGCAATGGCCCAAGGAGTGTGTGAACTATTGTGGCTGAAGATTATCCTATATGACTTGAGAATCAAATGGGAAGGTCCTATGAAGCTGTATTGTGACAATAAGTCAAAAATAAACACTGCTCATAATCCAGTACAACACGACAAGACGAAGCATATCGAGATTGACAGACACTTCATCAAGGAAAAACTGGAAGAAGGTCTGATCTGCATGCCTTATGTGCCTTCAGGGAGTCAACTAGCAAATGTCTTGACCAAAGGACTCAATAGTGCAACTTTTCATGGAGTTATTTCCAAGCTGGGAATGGAAGACATATATTCTCCAGCTTGAGGGAGAGTGTTGAATTGTACAGTTATCATAGCCTAATTGTTAGGAAACAAATCAGCTTGTATATATTTAGATAGGAAAATTATTTTTAATCCCTTGAATCATGGGATTTGTAACGTTTTACCTTCAGGCCTGATTTTGGTATATTAGTTTCCTATTTTTCTTCCTAGAATAGTCTATATAGGCTTGTATACCCATTATTCTGATTCAATGAGAAATCATCATTCTCTGTCTTTCTTTCTCGTTAAATAAAATAAAGTCCATCAACCTTACATCAAGAACAAATGTTTACACCATTTCTAAAAATAATAACCATTATTATTATAAGAAACTTTAAACAATTATTTACTTAGGGCATCAACATAAATCAAATTTATTTTGAAGTCAAGGATAAAATAAACATTACTCAAAACAATGAATTTTTGCCCTTGAGCGGGGGGTCAGGGGGGTATCGACAGAGAGAATCCGGTTTAGATTGGCGAGTGTACGGATACCACTTGAACTGCTACCGGACAGCTTCTTGACGGCCTTTTTGCCCCTCGATCAGAGCTCGTAGGACCGGCAAGACGGGTTAGGCGAGGGCGAGCAAGACTACGACGGAGACTTGGACGAGGAGTAGTTCGACGACTATGAGTGGGAGGGCGAGGGGGAGTGGGTGCCAGTGATCTCAGGCACGTTAGCGAGGGCGCTAAAGCAAGCGGCATTGTCGAAGGTGGCGACGGCGTTGGGCGAACAGAAGGGGAGGGGCAACCAAATCGGAACTTGGGGAGTGGGGACAAGCAACGGTCGGAAGTGGAGGTTGCCTGTCTACAAGTAGGTATGTAGAGAGAGAATGGAGGAGGGGGGGGGGGGGGGGAGGGGGAGAGAGAGGGTAACTTTTGGAAGATTTGAGAGTATTTTAGTCTTTTTACTATAAAAAAGTTTATTTTAACAAGATTTCGTTAGAAATTTAACGGAGTTTAACGGAAAAGACTGGAATGGTCAAAAAATAAGAGTTTAGAGTTATCTCGACCAAAAAAAAAAAGAACAAGGACTAAACCGTTACCTTCGAAAAAGTTCAGGGACTTTTTAGGCCAATTACTCTGTAAATATTTAATTTAAAATCTAATTTTAAATATAAATATTCATAATCTCAGAAATAGCAAACAAGCAAATATCAATCTACACACTAGTAGGTCCCACCCACTAGCACTAGGTGCATACACAGTAGGTCTCACTCACTGTGTCATCCAATTTTAATATTTTAATAATCTCCATTATTTAAATAATACAACTAATCCATAAAACTGGTCAGAAATCCAACTTCTATCTCAACACGCCAATGAAAGTGTTCTAATTAAGATGTTTCACCTAGCTTTCTATCCCATATAAACAAATACACCCAATAACAAAAGGTGTGCATGGAAGATCAAGTAGAGGTTCTGGTATCGACCCAGTAGTTAGTATTCCCTAGTCATTGGATTGTGTGAATCAGTATTACTATGTATTTACAACAGGAATTCAGAAACCGAAGCTTGAATGCAAATTGCTAACTTGAATACGAAACGATAAAAATTTATCCTAAGATCTGTTTTGAGTACTAAAGGCCGGGGAAGAGATCAACTGATGCAGCCAAAATAAAAGTTTAATTCCTCATTTGGATCACCCATTCAATTTCAATATAATGTAATTTTCATTTAATTATTCAAAATATCCTATTTTAATAGGTACACCCACTCATTTTACTATTCATCTATTCCTTTTCTCTATCTATTTTCACCCATCACATAAATACTCACTCTCTCTCTTACCCATATCCATTAGAACAATTATTTGAATGTAAACAATCTAAATATACATTACATTTGAATACAATGATTGAAGGGGACATCCAAACACATATTGGAATATGTTATCAAGTTGAATGGGACATCCAAACGAAGCATAAGAATCTCATTTCATATCCTGCCATGCAGAAACGACTGATTAACATGAGACACACGTAATGCTTATTTTTCAAAAGGAATAGCATGACTTGGGTTACAATCTACTCCCCAACCAGAGAAAGAGAGAGAGAGAGAGTTTATTTCATTCATGTCGTTCAGAAGAATGAGGAAAATAAATAAATAATAGGACGTCAATGGAGCTTGTTCATCCCAAAATGAAGCTCCAAAAAGATACAACAAACAAGAAGTTGAAATTGCCGAGGGATGACTGAAAAATTCTCCCAGCAATGTAAACTCATGAAAACAAGGCAAATGAAAGACTATTTCCCCTCCCGGTCTTTTTGAAGTTCTTAAGTTCAACTTCAATTGCATCATCTCTTGCTTCTAATTGTTAATTTCGTCTTAATTTACAACACCTCTTGCTCCATATCCATGGTTGCACAATAGAGTTTAAAGAGAGAGAGCTTACTCAAAAATAAATACGCCTTTTCCTCAGTATCTCTTTATATTGAGTGGCCGAATCACCACAATACTTGAACTCCATAGCAAGCCCTTCAAGCGGGAAAAAATAGAATAAAATAAAAGATTCATCAAAAGTAATCACAAAACAAAAAGTACTGCATCCCAGCAAATCAAATATTGACCCAAATGGCATAAATCCAACGGGTGTCAAACAAATACCGAATGTGAAACAGATAAGAAAAAAGTTGTCATTTTTTCACTTACCAACAGTGAGGGAAGCCCAACTCAATCCTGTTGTATGTTCAAAGCCTCGGAAGAAGATCCAACTGTGGTACAATTTTCAGACAGCATTAACAAGGGTTTTTCCGATAAAACTTGCAACCGATCATCCTCAGTCTCGAACAATTGCTTCCGAAGAACACCATGCAAACGCCCAAAAAGTTGCTTCTTTAACGATTCAAAAGCCAGGTCTAACCTCTCTAGCTGCTCCATTGCATTTACATTATACATGAACAAGCCATAGTAAAGATCAAAGCTGTCTCCTGCTGTGTTCTCCACCAAACTCAATAGCGTTTCATAACCTTTCGTGTTGATTGGCGTTGACTCCAACCCCAACTTTTCCAGAATCCTTCCCATGGTGTGTGTAATGAACTGCGACCCTGCTGCATACTTATCATGTTCAGCACAAGTCATTTCCACCATTTCACATCCTTCTCGTGCAAATATATCAAGAAATCTCTCACACCGTGAAATTCTTGATTCCTCGTTTCCAATCCTAACTTTGTCATAAACAAAAATTAGGGAGTTCCACCCGTTTTTACCGCTCTCTGGTCCAAACATAGGATGCGTGCAAAGGATATCAAAATATTGTGGCAAATTTTTGAGAAATAAATTTCTCGGGAACTCTTTTACTGAAAGCACGTCCACAAACAAAGTGCTCCTTTTCAGCCGTTGAAGTGGCAATGACTTGAGAACTTTCTCGGTTGAAAGAATCGAAGTACAAAGAAGTATCACTTCTGGATGCTCTTCGCAAAGATCATCCACGTCAGAGAAGTAAGACACTCCTAGTCTTTCAGCAGCTTCCGAGTAATCTGATCGAGAATAGGCCAAAACTCTGTGGCCTTGGCGTACAATGGTTTTAGCGAGGAATTGTCCAAAGTTTCCAAATCCAATTATTGCAATCTTAAGCTTTGCGTTGTTGTCAAAACGTTTGAAAATCTGTAGTTTATTATCAATTGGCAGAAGAAAATTCTGAGACCTGAAGATTAAAATGAACATTACAAAATTGACGTAAAATTAGCAAGCCAAAAAAAAAGTTACTCTGCATTATCCATTACTTTATTCAATGTTTGGTAAGAGGGATGGAAAACAAAAAGGAATGGGAAGTAAAATACCTAGTGAGAAAAGGAGAAGGTTTTTCTTTTGCGTTGTTTGGTAGAAGAAGAAAGAAAAAAGGAAAGAAAATATATAATCTAATGTATTTTACAGTTATACCTATATATATATATATATATATATATATAAAGATAAATAGGGATTGAGATCAAAATTATTATTTTACCAATCACTTTCTTGTCAAAACTTTCCCTCCTCTTTCTTTCCTTAGTTGGAAAGATTAAAAAATGGATCGCAAGGTTCCCTTTTACTCCTATAATCCTTCGTCCAAATTCCTTCCTCTCCCTTTTCCACTCTACCAAACATGGGCTTCATTTCAATCCTCCATTATTTCATGCCATCAAGCACAATAAATGCTGAACTAGAGAAGACACTAACCCACTAACGCAGTTCATTATGTAATAGAAAAGAATTCATCATTGATTACTAGCATAAAAGAATGTCATAAAAATAAAAATTAAGGGCTCGTTTTGGGGGCACCTACTGCATCTGGTTTCCATATGTTTTTTTTTTTTTTTTTTCCTTTTTTCCTCAACTCAAAACTACTTTTCACTATTTATAGTAAACTCAAACTTTAAAAGTCCATAACTTTATTGTTTCAAGTCCACCGAGATGGTTTTTTTTTTTTTAATTGCATAAAATTTCAAGAACGCAATATGAACCATGAAAGAGAAATTTGGTTACCAACCAGAAATATCTATCAAACTAAACATAACCAAAACTGAAAACTCCACCAAAAGCAAATAAATAAATAAATATACTTTATATATGCACAAAAGAAAGGCCAAAGGAGAGGACTTTTACCTTGTAGCGTCATAAGAAGATGGCAAAGTAGCTCCATTACCATTAGAGGAGTGTTTATACTCCTCCCTCAAAGATCGCAACCTTTCTTGTCCCCCAAACAACTGACTCCTCACCACATCATGCAAACGGCCAAAGAGCAGCTTCTTCAAGGCCTCAAACGCCAAATCCAACCTCTCCAACATCTCAAGCGAATTCTTATTATACACGAACAAACCATAGTACAAATCGAAGCTATCCGCCGCAGTATTTTCGACCAAATTCAACAGAGTTTCATACCCTTTTGTGTTGATGGGCGTCGACTCCAAATTCAACCTCTCCAACACCCTCCCAACGGTGTGAGTTATGAACTGCGACTCGGCGGCGAATCGGTCGTGCAAGGCACAGCTCATCTCCACCATTTCGCAGCCCTCGTTCTCGAAAATCCCCAAAAATCTCTCGCACCTCAATAACCTAGACTCCTCTTCCCCAACCCTAACTTTGTCGTAAACGCAGAAAAGTCCATTCCATCCGTTCCGAGCACTCTCCGGCCCGAACATCGGATGCATACAAATTAGGTCAAAGTTAGTAGGTAGATGATTGAGAAGTAAATTTTTGGGGAATTCTTTGACCGACAAAACATCGACGATCAATGTGCTTCGTTTGAGTCGCTGGAGAGGGAGGGATTTGAGGACGATTTCGGTGGAGATTATGGAGGTGCAGAGGAGGATTACCTCGGGGTGTTGTTCGCAGAGGTCGTCGGCGTCGGAGAAGAAGGAGATCCCTAGGGTTCTGGCGATTCGGGAGTGGTCCGATCGGGAGTGGGCGAGGACAGTGTGGCCTTGGCTGACGAAGGCTCTGGCGAGGAATTGGCCGAAGTTGCCGAAGCCGATGATGCCGATTTTGAGCTTGGTGGAGGATCGGAAGTCGGCGGCGAGCTTCGACTCGTAGTCGTAGAGCTGCGCGGCGTCGATGGCTCGGATTTCGAGACGGCGGTGGCGGCGGTGGCGGCGGAGAGAGAAGGTCGGCGTTGGGGAGGGGAGAGAGAAAATGTGGAGGAAAGTGCGCGGGAGAGAGGAAGGTTTGGGAGGAGAGAGATGGAGAGGTGAGAGAGAGAGCATTGTCGAAAGAGAGAGATTGTTGGGTTTTTCGTTTTGTTAATGATGTCTGGTTTTTTTTAGTGTTGTTTTTCAGAGACTGTTTTTTTTTTTTTTTTTTTTTTTTGGGTGAATGAAAATTGAAACTGGAAATGTGCAACTTTTCAGAGAGGGAAAAACGTTAAACGAAAAACACAGAAACGAGAAAAACGGGATTTTCGAAGCAAGTACATCTTGTTGCATTTATAGTTTTGGAGTTCGGATTTCTAAAGGAACCAGAAATGTGATCTGCAGAACAGAAACGTGTTTTTTTTTTTTTTTTTTTTGTTTCTTTTTCTAATTATTAAGTTAATGATTTCAGACCAAAAAATAAAAAAGTTAATGTTATGCATTACTAATCTGGACCGTTTAAAATACACTTTCATGGCTTTCTTTATTACTTGATAATTGATAACAAATCTTTATGATTTCTACTTTTTTGGTAGCAAATCAAAGTATGATATTTGATAAAGATTTCTTCGCCATGATTATCAAGGAATGTAGGGCAATCGTGTTTAAAAAACTTAAAAATATCATATGAAAATCCTGTGTTGAGAACGAATCCATAAATTAAACATTTACAAATAGAAAATCCCGATTCTTAAAAATATTTTGTTTCTATTCTTAATCAAAAATATCGCAGCGGAAGTAAAGGGTCAAAGCATGTGACCAATATATATATGAAATAAAAATTACCTTCCAAAGGTAAATATGGATCTTATGAACTTTTTTTTATCGTCTTCAAGAACGATGAAAACCTTCATTTGGGCCTACCAACGAATGACTACGGTCACTGAATAAATTACTCACCAAAGATCTTCTTCAGTATTCTTGATCAACGATTATAACAAGTGTGTGGGCCCACACAACATAAAAAAATATATAAGAAGATATGAACACCATTGTTTTTCTTCCCAAACCTTTTTTTCTCCGAGAGAATATCACGTATCTTTTTTTAGTGATCTCATCATTAATATATAATACTTCTATCATCTCAATTTTTTAACTATTAATTTAAAAAAATTAAACACGATCTTCCCCATGTACATATCCCACGCAATTAGTGTGTGGGATAATGAGGGTGCAACCACTTCTCTCATTATTTTTTTTTTAACTTTACTTTTTTTTAATTTGTTTTTATCTTAATTAATTTCTCAAATTAGTTAAAAAATAAATTATGTCAAAATTGAGTTATAAAGATAATCTTTTTCGATTTTGATAGTTCCTATTAAATATAATGATAAGATAATCGTCTAACTTATTTTCATAAATGAATTATCTTATCGTAGCGGTTAAGAGATGACAGATATTAGGCCTAAACCTAATCCTCCCAATTTATCAAGGTTTGATAGAGAATACAAATTTCATAATTCTTAATTCTCTGCCAAATGTATAATCATCGCATTAAGCTACTATATGGATCTTATGGGCTTGCATTATTTGACTCTCAATAAATTCAATCCAGCATCATCACTTTGATACAATGAATTAAATATTAATTTCAAAGTCATTCTACTACAGACATGAAATTGCACCCCTAAACCTTAAACCCTAAAACCCCTAAAACCCTAGACCCTACTGTATGTTGATTCTCTAAATAGAATACTTTGGCCAAAGATTTAAGTATTCAATTATCTTGACAACTTGAGGGGAAAACTTCCCAAGGAGCCACAAATTTCCAGTATTTTTATACTATCTAATCACTGTACAAAGACCAACATCTCCAAATTACCGAGGCTATTGAATTATAAAACAAATTCTCACTCCGGAGTAACTCAAGAAATGTCAAATTCAAGCATATGATTTTTGTAGTAAACTCAGGATTATGAGCATTAATATATATAGTGCATATAAGATTTAATTAAAACAGTCACCAATACTAAATCTTATTTATGATTCATTCAATACTATCCTTAGTGTCAGTGAATCACAATTGATTAACTTTGTGACCTTCACTAGAACTGTCATAAATAAAATGCCCAAATTTATTATAGCTGCGAACATACTTTTGACTGTGACAGCATTGTAATTT
Source organism: Ficus hirta (assembly GCA_038430175.1). Taxonomy (NCBI): domain Eukaryota; kingdom Viridiplantae; phylum Streptophyta; class Magnoliopsida; order Rosales; family Moraceae; genus Ficus; species Ficus hirta. The sequence continues at coordinate 14,734,678 of CM076585.1, read as the reverse complement.
AATAACATTATTTTAGAACCTTAGTTTATTCAAATACATAAATACACAACGTGGAAAAATGTTAATTTATTTAATTAATTAAACTGAAAATGTCATACAAAATAGCTTTAAAATAGCTTAATCTTAACATTATCATCATTTATCTATTTGTATATTAATTTTTTTTATCAAATGAAGTAAGCTTTAATTAGAGTTTAATTTAATTTTGAAGTTCAGAGTTCTAATAATTAATATTTTTATTTATGTAATTGATTATTTTATTTATTTGAGATATTAAATATCAAATACAAGCATTTAAAAATCAAAACTTTATATTAAATTGAAATTTTTCTGAAATATGTTAATGTAATTATTAAAAAGAACACTAAATTTCCTTCTTAAAAAAAACATTGAATTGATGGAGGAAAAATATAACTATTGAAGTTTTTGAAAGTAAGAGGGGCCAAAGGGGAATTTTCACAAATTCAGAGAAGGGCATATGCCTGTGGGCTAAGCCTCTCTCCGCCCTTTGGGGGCACTAACTCTGATCATAGTTTTTTAGTATCAATTCATGTAGTAGTGAGTTGTCATCTTTATACTAGTTGATACAATCTTTTAATTTTAATTGATACGATAATACATTAATGACATGTTTACTTACATATAATCGGAGTGGACATGAATCGGAATGGGTAGGATTCGGAGTCAGGATTCGGAGTCTAAATATGCTGTTTACTTGGGTTCCAGGAATCGGAGTCGGAATCACTGTCAATCTCATTCATGCGTTTACTTAAAACAGGAATCGGAGTCAGTTATTATAAATTTACTTATATACCCTTTCAGTTAATTTTGTGTTTTTGATTTAAATAAGTAGATTATATACTAATTATTTTAATACTAAAATGATTATTTTTTGTGCTTAAAAAAATTAAAAAAAAATTGAGATAAATTATTTTGTTCTACTAATTATTGAACTATTTTCTTGTTCTAGTAAATATTTAACTTTTTTTAATATAAATTTGCTTAAAAAAAACATAATGTTGAAATAAATTTCTAAAATTAAAATTTTCTTTATACTTGATTTACTATCGCTCACTTTTTTTAATTTTGTTAGAGCATTAAAAATTTAAAAAGTAGCATTAAAAAATTTAAAAAAATAATAGAAGGAAAAGTGAATAGCGTGAAAAAAAATTAAAGTTATTTCAATCTTTTACTTTTCCTTTTTAATCCTCATATGAGAAAGTAAAGTTGGGGGTAAAGTAGTAATTTAACTTTAATATCAAGAGTGTGAGTGCTAATTCGGTGGGGGGGCTTGGGATTGTCAATCCCCTTATTCAATCCCAAATTAGTGTGGGCCCCATCCAATTTCACTCTCATTCCAGGATAAAAATAAATAAGTAAACATGGGTTTGATTCTCATTCCCCATTCCGATTTCCTATTCCTGGAAAGTAAACAAGCCATAAATACTTATTAATTAAATAATAACAACTCACATACTGATATAGGGATGACAATGGGATGGGACGAGACGGGACGGGACAGGATGGGGGTGGGTATGCTTCCCTCACTCCCATACCCACCTCCCTTTTCACCCCCGTACTCACCTAATTTAATGCGGGTGCAGTGGGGGTATAAAATAATAACAATAATAATAATAATAGTAGTAATTATTATTATTATTATTATTATTATAAACTCAAAATAAGTTCCATTAAAATTTGCACAAAATTTATCAACATAATCATAAATGTAACTAAAAATGATATTAAATAATAAAAATAAATTCAAACTTCAAAATTTATAAACTAAATTCATAAAGAAAACTAAAACATTAAAACACATAAAATATATTTATATAAATGCATATATATTTATATATATATATATATATATTATTGGTGTGAATATAAGTAAGACGGGTACGGGTATAAATGAGCTTTTTCCACCCCTGCCATAACACTCGTGTGGAGGTTTAATCTTAACTATCATATCCACCCTCATACCCATATCCTATCCTCATACCGCGGGTACCCGTATTCATTGATAAAAATATCATCACTGGTACTTAAAAATTAAGAATTACAATTAATGCCTCTAATATTATTTTTATGTTTAATGTGCCATTTTTTTATTACAGAGTCAAATTCGCGACTATCCCTTTAGCAAAAAAAATCATAGGTATCTTCTCTTACAAAATCTGGATTCTGAACTCCAAACGTAAAATCATGTCAAAATTGATCTTTTAACTCCCTTAACGTCCTATTTTAATCCATGTTTAGTAATTGAGACTCGAAATAAAGTGCAAAATGTCTAAATTTTGAAACTACTAAACAATAGAAATACGAATAGTACATCTTCAAAAAGAAAGATGAATAGTGATTTACCCTCGAAACTTTACAATTCTTGTAGCTTTGCCCTCGAAACTTTGAAAACTAGTATTTTTATCCCTCAAACTTTAAGTAGTTAGCAAGAATGTACCTCGAACGTTAATCCATTAGCAAAAAAATCCCTTGTTTCATACTTTGACACCACCTAATAAAAAGCTAATTTAAATTAAAATCTTTAAAATTAAAAAACTAACCTTAAAATTTTATAAAAATCCAAGGGATTTAAATATACAAGTTTCTTCTGATAACTCTATAAAATAGAGTTATTTTAGCATTTTTGAGCTTATATTTTTGTTACAATCTTAGTATTTTATCTTAATTTTGCCCCAAATTAATTACGTTTTTCCAAGTATGTAGGTTAATTATGTTAAAGGGATTAAAGTTAGCAATTTGGAGCTTAAATGATATCAAAAAGTCATATAAAAATGAAGAAGAAATTCGGAGATGATTTACCCACTCGGGGAGTACTTCACGCACGCCACGCACGCTCCTAGCCATAGGATCGATCTCAGCAGCGGTTCAGATCGCTAGTGTTTGTCACCATTCCAACCTGACACGTCATAGTGGGCTTCTCAGTAGTGCTGGATCCAGTGTGGCGCATTCCAGCAACTCCTCGTGCACCTGCGAGCTCTGACCAACGCCAGCCCGCCACACGTCCCACTTCTTCCAGCTCTCCAACTGCCGCACGCCACTTGTCTCCGTGGGGCCTAGGTGTGCTACTGGGCTTCAAATCTACAGTAGCAAAAAGAAAAAGAAAAGAAATAAAATAAAATAAAATAAGGAAAAATCTAGTAATTAAAGGCGGTAGATTGGAGGTTTTAAATAGAAACCTAGGGCCTCATGCCCATTGTCTTTGGCCGTTTGGAGCCGGAAACCAAAGAAGAAAAAGAAAAAAAAAATATTTTAAGCTTTAGATTTAGTTTTCTACAAAATTAGGGAAAGATTATCTTGAATCATCAAGAGAGAGGGAGAAAAAAATTTTGGAGAAGGTTTTGGAAACTTGTGACACCTTCATAATTGGTTCTTACTTTATTTTCTTATCTTTTGATTTTTGTAATTTGAGAATGATTAAATCTTTATTTTATAGATTTCTATTTTTATTTATGAAGTAAATTTCTTTTTTAGGGATACGATCTATCCGGATTCTGATTATTTGAGTTTTTCTATTTCTAATTAATTAATGTTCTATTCCAATTCTATGTTGAGTCTTTTAATATATGTTTAATGCTTGTGAATTTCTGATCAACTTTTACATGATTTGGTATTTGATTTGAGACTAAGAAGTGATAATTGAATAAGTCATTATTTAATATACTATGAGATTGTTATAAGCTAGAGATAGTTATAAAACTTATGCAACATATTGAATTTCTGGTTCTTAATAAATTATGATAAAGTGATAAGGCTTATTACAATAAAATAATCAATACTTGAGAAAGATTAATGAATATATTAGAGAGATTCACTGGCAACATATGGAATAGACGTTGATTAATTTGATTAGAGGATTTTAATATGATTAATCCAGTGAAATCAGAAACCCTAAATTTTTAGTATTTTGAGTCTTTTGTCTTTTTCCTTATTTTGTTATTTTTATTTAAAAATCTCTTTTCGGTTATTCAAATAAAGTTGGATTTAATATAATTTCAGTAATTGGTAACGACAGTTCTCGTGAGAACGATACTTTACTTATCACTTTATTACTTGTTTACGATATTGTGCACTTGCAATTTTGGGAGGATGGGTGGAGTTGTGAAAAGCCCTTTTTGGTTAATTGGAAACCAAAAAAAAAAAAAAAGAATAAAAAGTGGATGACAAAGTAAGGTGAAATCAAGTTTGAGGCTGTTATTAGGAGTGTTGCAAAAGCTATACAAAGGTCCTAGAATAATTATGTGTTCAGGGTGATTCGAGTCATATTATTATCCTTATCCTACAATTTCCCTAGCCTAATACTGCAAGCCTAAAAAGTCCTAATGATCCTTGGTAATGTGTTTGTCTACATTAGTGGAGAGTGATAAGAAAAGTAAGCATATGGAGTTCGAAAATTTCATCTAAAGATCAATCATAACTAACAAGCATAAACTGATCAGAGTTGTGGTGGTTGAGTGTAAAAGGTTATATTCACACACACACATCAAAAGAATTTAAGGCGATGTGAGACAAGCATTTGAATTGAAATTCTAAACTTTCACGATGGTTAGAGTTTTTCTTGAGCTACAATATATGTGAAATCTTTGAGGCATGTTTGTAAATCAAATTGAATTTGTATTCACTTCTTTTTCATTATTTTTCTATTTCTTTTGCTCGAGGACTAGCAAAATGTTAAGTTTGGGGGTATTTGATACCTCTATATTTTATAGAGTTATTTTATCATTATTAAGCTTATATTTTTGCTACAATCTTAATATTTATTTTGATTTTCCCCCAAAATTATTATGATGTCCCAATGTGTAGGTTAATTATGTTAATATGAAAAAATTAGCAATTTGGAACTTAAATGTAATCAAAACATCAATAAAATGCTAAGAGGAATTCGGATTCAGCTTTCCACCACTCATGAGCAGCCCACCACAAGTGCCAACGTGCCATTTCGGCCATCAAATCAGCGAGGAGAAGGCCCAGATTGCGAGCTCCTCACACACGGCTAGCCAGGCGTTTGATCCATCCGCGTGTCAGTGCCCTCAGGCGCGTGCCAGATCCGGTGCTTCGCGTTCCACAGCTACGCGTGCGCCTGCGAGCTTCGACCAATCCCAGCTCACCACGCGTCCCCAGCTTCAGTGTATCTCCAACCGTTGCTCGCCACCTATCCTGTTGGCCTCTAGGGCTGACTCGCGTCAGCCTTTGCTATAGCCGAGAAAAAAGAAAAGAAAAAAAAAAGTAAAAAAATAAAGGGGTGTTTTTGGAGGCAGCGGCTGAGGCATATAAAAAGGAGCCTAGGGCTCCGTCAAGGGTGTCTTTGGCTGTTTGGAACCGAAAACCAAAGAAAAAAAAAAGAAGAAAAAAAAATATTTTAAGTTTTAGGTTTAGTTTCTACAAAATTATGGAGAAATTATCTTGAATCATCAAGATGACAGGGAGAAGAAAATTTTGGAGAAGGCTTTGGAGACTTGTGACATCTCCAAAAATGGGTTTTTTTTACTTTATTTTCTTATCTTTTGATTTTTGTAATTCAAGAATAATTAAACCTTTATTTTGTAGATTTTTATATTTATTTATATAGTAATTTTCTTTTCTAGGGATATGATCTATTCGAATTATGATTCTTTGAGTTTTTCTATTTTTAATTGATTGATGTTATATTCCAGTTCTATGCTGAGTATTTTAATCTATGCTTATTACTTGTGAATTTCTGGCTAACTTTTGCATGATTTGGCATTTGATTTGAGACTGATAATTAATAATTAAATAAGCCCTTATTTAATCTACCATGAGATTATCATAAGCTAGAGATAGTTATGAAACTTGTGCAGCATCATAAATTTCTGATTCTTAATAAATTATGATAAGTTGTTTGAAACCAAGAGGTAACAAGGCTTATTATAATAAATTGTTAATATTTGAAAAAGATTAATGAATATATTAGAGAGATTCACTAGCAACATAGGGAATAGATGTTGATTAATTAGATTAGAGAATTTGAATATGATTAATCCGGTGAAATCAGAAATCTTATATTTTTAGTATTTTGAGTCTTGTCTTTTTACTTATTTTGTTATTTTTATTTAAAAATATCTTTACAGTTTTTCAAATGAAGTTGGAGTTAATATAATTTTGGTAATTGGTAATGACAGTCTTTGTGGGAACGATACGTTACTTATCACTTTATTACTTGTTTACGATATTGTGCACTTGTAATTTTTCACAAGTTTTTGACGCCCTTGTAATTTTTCACAAGTTTTTGACGCCGTTACCAGGGAGGATGGGTTACTTTTGTTTACGATATTACTTTTTTTTTTTTTTTGTAATGACTTCAATTTTTAAAAATAAATTGACTTTTTATTTTGAAGAATTTTTTTTATTTTTGAAATAAAATTTATAAAAAAAATTTTAAAGTAATTTTTGTAATTATAAAGATTTTAGTTTAAATTAACTTTTAATTATAATAGTGCCAAAGTATGAAACAAGAAATATTTTGTTAACAGATTAAAGTTTGAGAGACATTCTTGTTAACTACTTAAAGTTTGAGAAATATAAACACCAGTTTTCAAAGTTTCGGGGACAAAATTACAAGTATATTAAATTTTATGGTCAATTCCACCCATTTAACTAATAGGAACAAACATGAAAACATTTCATAATTTAATGAGCATTTCTACCAGTTAAAGTTAAAAGAGCACCTAAATTCAAGGAGCAAATTTGAAATATGTCCACGACAAAAAAATCAAAATTACAACTTATTAAAAGTTCAAGGAGTTTTGATGCATTTTAAATTGTTGGGACATTAACCTAACGTTAATAGTTAAGAAGACGTGAATTCCCTCGGCAATAAAATCCACGTGTTTCATGGTGAAAATGCAAGGAAAGGTCGAATCTAGTTGGAATTGGTTATGAGTTGGCATACGAGGTAGTCAAACTAAATAGACAGCAATTAGATGGAAACATAAGACACTCTGAAAATGAAATTGGGAGAGAGAGAGAGAGAGAGGAACAGATAACAAAGGCAGGTCCAGCTCTTGATAACTTCAAGAATCATCATCATCATCATCCATCATCATCATCAACATGTTCAAAACCCTTACAAGGGGAGGAAAATTTCTTGGGCTGATTCAACCTTTTGGAAGATGATACACTTCAGAAGCTATAACATAACATCAACTAACAGACTAAATATATCTTTTTGGGTAAGAGGAGAGTAAATTAAAAAAACAAAAAAAAAAAGGAAGGGAGAAAAAAAAGAAAGGAGGTGCGGGGTCAGCAAAGAAAGAAAAATGTGGACGATTCGGATATGAAATTGGGGACACACAGACACAGCAACATGTGATGAACCATTTCTTCAGGAAAATGATTTTTTTGACTTAGAAGATCTTAAAGAGCAGGCCACCATGCGTCGCAAAGAAGGGCGCAAACACGAGCGACTCGACGGCCATGAGCTTGATAAGAATGTTGAGCGACGGCCCGGATGTGTCCTTCAGGGGATCACCGATGGTGTCACCGATAACGGCTGCTTTGTGTGGGTCGGATCCTTTCGGACCAAGGGTTCTCGCATGCTCGGAAGCTCCAGCCTATTATACACAAGAAGATGAAATTACTACAGTAAACCAAAACCTATTTGATTTCACCAATAAAAAGCACAATCCTAGAATTCAAATTAGGTGCATACCTCGATGTATTTCTTGGCATTGTCCCAAGCACCACCAGTGTTGGAGGCAGAGATAGCAATCTGTCGATGAATGAACGATGGGAACAATTAACGAAAGTTTTATTTTAAGCCGAATTCATACAGATGTGGCCGAGCAAATTAATAGCCTTTACCTGGACACCAGAGACGAGGGATCCAGCGAGAACACCAGAGAGGGTTTCGACACCAAAGAAGATACCGACAATGAGGGGCGTAAGCATGACAAGAGCACCAGGTGGGATCATCTCCTTGATGGAGGCATCGGTTGAGATCTTAACACAAGTGGCATAGTCAGGCTTGGCAGTGCCCTCCATGAGACCTGGGATGGTGTTGAATTGCCTGCGCACTTCCTCGACCATCTTGAGAGCCGCACTTCCCACACTCTTCATTGTCATGGCAGAGAACCAGTATGGAAGCATTGCACCAACGATCAAACCAATGAATACTTTCGGAGTCAACACATCAACGGTTTCAATATTTGCACGGCTCACGAACGCACCGAAAAGGGCAAGGGATACAAGTGCAGCAGAACCGATTGCGAATCCCTAAAAAATATAATTAAAAAAAAACATCCATTAGCCACATTTGTCTTCCTATAATCACGCAATTCACATGTTACATGAGTTCTTTCCATCAAAGACAGAAACTGAAGACAATTCAAATTGTTAGAAGCGACAATAACATTTGTCAATTAATCCATAATTAGAAGGAAAAAACAAACAAACAAACAAAAAAATAAAAAAATAAAAAAATAAAAAGAGAAAATGGAAAACTAGCTGCCAAGTAATGTCCATATAGAGCTTATGATGGCTGAATTATGCATGTGACTAAGAACAAGATCAAACTAAGTAAGAAAGTTAAAACCTTTCCAATAGCAGCGGTGGTGTTTCCTGCAGCATCTAGAGCATCAGTTCTTTCTCGGATTCTATGGCTCATGCCAGCCATTTCAGCAATGCCTCCAGCATTGTCACTGATTGGGCCATATGCGTCAATGGCCAATCCAGTGGCTATGGTACTGAGCATTCCAAGGGCAGCAACAGCAATACCATACATGGCAGCAAAGCTAAAGCTGACGAAAATGCTGACTGCAATAGCAAAAATAGGAATGATGACAGATTTGTATCCCAATGCGAGGCCAAAGATAACATTAGTAGCAGCTCCAGTACGGCAAGAATCAGCAACATCTTGCACAGGGCTACATGGTAATAAAAGCAAGTCAATCTTTAAGTTGTCAGACACAGGAATACTGGGAAATACTCTTACTGCCAACATAACAAATACCTATATGCATTGCTGGTATAATACTCTGTCACGAAACCAATGATAAGCCCGGCCCACAGACCAACAGCAACACATAGGAAAAGCTGCCTGCAAGACCAAAATGACTTTAGAACGTGAATGAATCCCATGATTTATAACCACAAATTACTGCAAGAAAACTCTGAACACAATACACCAAGAAAAGAGCACCAGTATATTAAATGCTAAATATATCCCTTTAATAGAGTAAGAGCTCACCAGTTCGTTACAACCTTCTGTGTTCCAAAGTTAAAGATGGTGAAGGAAGGTGGCAGGGCAACCCAACTAACAATAGCAAGTGCAATAGTCATCAGAACAGTGGAAATGATTAGCTGCTTCTTTAGTGCTGGTTCAATTTCTTTCACAGCCTTTATCTCGAAGAAATCAGTTGCAAATAAGGTAGTGAGCAGGCACACAATGATACCAACAGCACTAACAATGAGAGGATATAACATTGGCGTCAACTCATGATTGATCCCGAAGGAAGATATGGAAGCAACAACAAGGGCGGCACAAGAGGACTCTGCATACGAGCCAAAAAGATCTGAGCCCATACCAGCAATATCACCAACATTGTCCCCAACATTATCGGCAATTACCTGACAAGATGAAATATAATAAAATAAACACAGAGCCAAGCAAAAACTTTAGAATCTAAAAGAGAAACTAAGAGTGGCAATGCTTACAGCTGGGTTTCTCGGGTCATCTTCAGGAATATTCCTCTCAACCTTGCCAACAAGATCGGCACCAACATCAGCAGCTTTCGTGTAGATACCACCACCAACTCTACCAAAGAGAGCCATGGAAGATCCACCAAGCCCATAACCAGTAATAGATTCAAAAAGACCTTCCCAGTCATCACCGTAGTATATCTTGAAGAGGTTAATAACAATGTAAAGAACCAAGAGACCATTTGCAGCAAGGAGAAAGCCCATAACAGCACCGGACCTGAATGCAGTGATAAAAGCCTTGCCAACACCTTTTCTTGCCTCAAGTGTTGTTCTGGCATTTGCATAGGTAGCGATCTTCATTCCGAGGAAACCAGAAACAACTGACGTGACAGCACCGAGCAGAAAGGATACAGTGCTGAAGACAGCATTAGCAAGAGCGGGCTTGCACAGTTTTGTTAGATCATATGTGCACGGCTGGCTCTTGGTGCTGAATCCCTCAACAGAGCCAAGGAAAAGGAAAATCAAGATTGCAAAAGCCACCATGAAAATGCCAACATACTGGTATTCAGTGAAAAGGAAAGAAGTTGCTCCTGTAACATCAAGACATCAAAAAAATCAGTGCAACTCAATGCCAATGACACAAAAGTCGGATAATTTTGCATGCTCAAGATGTGGAGATTTGAGCAGCCACAAACCAAAAGTACTACAGTTAACCCTGAATTTATCATAACATCAATCCTACATAGAAAAGAAACTAAGAAAAGGTATAAAAAAATTTCTCTGGAGATCACAAGTCAGACACATAATATATAATTTCATTTTTTTCTCAATGTATCTTATTTCTCAGTTTTATAAGCTGAACTTCTTGAAGCATGGATACAGAATAACTCATTTCTTGTAAATGCGGCTTAAACGTAGGAAACAGACTACAAACACATGTAAAATTTAGGAATATTGGCATATCTGTTCTGAAAAGGCATAACAGATATTCCTCATAAACAAGACATCGTATGTCCCAACTAGTCCCAGATTGAGATCTACATGTTAGTCATTGTAATAAAAGAATTGATTTAATTATTACAAAAACATATAAAAAGCACCACCAATAATATTAATAAGTTTATCAAAAAACAGTTCCTCAGTTCCTCTCTAATTAAGGTCCACCGACAAGATTATGTGCGAAACAAATTTAAAATGATAAAAAGTTCATGAAAGCTAATTCCTTGGAAAGCAATACATAGCCATGCCAGTAGATCCGACATAGAATTATTGAATATTATTAAAAAAAATTCAGATCCAGTAAGAATTAAGGCCCAAAAGATATGAAGCTAAAATAATCAACAATTTTTATGCAATTTTAATTAACAAAATCTGCCACTAGGCTACAAAGAACTTGTGCTTTGGTCTTATAAATAAATGGTGGAAAAAGGAATTAGTAGATGTACAAAGACATCCGGACTAGGTCGGCACGCCTATAACGCCCTCATCATCTATCCATACCACTTGAAATTAATAATTTAAAAGAAAATACAATGAAGTTTGACCGAAAAAACAAATCCACTCCAAGAGGAGATAAAACACAAAAACTACTAGTAACACTAACGTCCTATACCATCTACCCGAACAAACTCGGTGCCTCATTAAAACAATAAAAAAAAAAGTGACCCATCCAAAAAAATTTTCAAACGTTTTTAAGAAAAATAGCATGTTTGTATCAAACAGTAGACAGATCTGAAAGAAAATATGAGGCAAAAAATAAAAAGGAACAGTAACAATTTGATTACAAAATAAGAACAATCAAACGACATGTGGGCCCTGGTTCCAGAAACATCAACCATCAGATCTAAAATCTAATTTTTAAAAACAAATAAAAAAAATTTGTTAGTGCAAGTGCGTAGAGCTTTCCAGCACTTCAACAATTTGCTATCTCAAAACGCAACACTAATAAAAAAATAATAATTAAAAATACCAGAAAAAACTTTTTAAACAATTTAAAATATTAAAAAATTAATAGCACTTCAACAATTTGCTATCTCAAAACGCAACAGTACTAAAATATACCAAAAAAACGTTTTAAACAAAACGACTTGTGCTAACATAATGAAAACCCTAAAATCAGCTCATGACTTGGTCAAAAACCCCGAAAACGAAAGCAAAACGACGTCGGATCTAGCCGAAATCTCGGAACCAAAATCTTCCGAAACGAAAGAGAAAACTCAACCGAATCGAAAACGGCAAAATTGAAGAGATGGATAAACGAAAAATGAGATATATACATTTAGAGAGAGCGAGAGAGAGAGAGAGAGAGACCTTCGGAAATGGCGCTCTGGATTTCGGCGCACTTGAGGACGACGTTGTGGTCGTTAAGACCCTCCTCCTCCTCGATGAGGTAGTCGGTGTAGCCATTCTTGCCGTTGTTCTGAGCTTCCCTCGCCGGCGAGAGCTTGACCTTCGACACCAGATACCACTGAACGAGCGAGAACACAATTCCGACCACCGCGCACGCCGGGATCAGAATCTCCGCCCCGAGATCTGGTAGAATCGCCGACCCCATAGCTGAGACAAAATGAAACCCAAAAAAAAAAACCAGAAAAGAAGAGAGAAAACAGAGGCAAAGAGAGAGAGAGAGAGAGAGAGAGAGAGAGAGGAACAGACGAGGCTTTTGGCGATGAGAGAGGTAATTTATGAGAGTCGAGGGGCTGTAGGGCTTCTATATATAGGTGGATGAGAGAGAAAGAGAGGAGAGACAGAGAATACGAAATGAGGTAGACGAGCCTAGGAGGGAAGGACAGTGAGGGCGTGTGGTGGAAATTTTATATTTATTTTTTAATTTTTATAGTTTTATAATTTAATTTACAAAAAAAATTTTATTTACAAAATCAACTGAAAATATTTTTTTTATAATTGGGTAGATTTGTTCAAAAATATAGAGAGGGAGATAATGCCAAGTGGCTAGTAGATCTGTTTGCTTTTTCTTTTTTCTCTTTTTTTTTCTTTTTATATTTTTGGTTGTCTTGGAAATTGATGTTTATGCTTAGCCCTTTGGGAAGTTTTCTTAGCACAATCAATTTTGTTGTTTTTTCTTTTCTCCATTTAGCCTCTGTTTGGTTCGACATTTACAAATAAAAATTTTTTATCTCACTTTTTATCTTTTTTTCTAAGTTAATAAAAATTATTATTAATTTTTAAAAAATCAATCAGCTCCAACTTAAAATTTTCATCTTCAACTGACGAAGTAAACACACCCTAAGAGTTAAGTATGTGTTTAATTGGTTCGCTTGAGTTAGAGAATTAGAGTTATTTTTAGTTGGAGTTAAGTTAAGTTGAGTTTTGAAATTATGCGTTTGATTGAAAATGAATTATTTGGAGTTAAAAAATATTAAAACATGAAATGTGTTCAAAAAAATATATCAATATAAATCTTATTTTGTTCGTCTCGAAATTTATGCTATTTAAAAACAAATCATCACATTTAAACTTGTAATAACCCGGGGGTTCGTTTGGTTCGTTAGTTTGAGTTGAGTTTTTGAAGTTGAAATAGTAAATTTTGTTGACTTTTTAGAAAAGACAAAAAAATTTTTGGGAAAAAGACAAAGACTTTTGAAGAAAAAGACAAAATTTGAGATAGAAAAATTGAGTTTGAGTTATCAAACCAAACACACTAATAGATTTTTAATTTTGAGTTTTTAAGTTATAATTAAAGTTGTAAATGATGAAATTAAGTTGATTTTTCAGGAAAACAGAAAAACAAAAAAAGACAAAAAAAAATTTTGGAGTTAGATAACTTGAGTTGTCTAATCAGTTTACATGCCTAAGGGTCACTTTGGAGGAGTTTTTTTTTTCCCTAAGGCAATGTTTGGAGGAGGTATTGGAGATGTAGTTTTAGAGATTTGAATTAGAGTTTTGAAAAGGAAAAACATCATTAATTTCAACTGAAATATGTCACTAGTGTCAAAATGCCTTACGAACTATGAAATGTAAATGTTGTATCCCATGAAATTTATCATATATGTCAAATTACCCCCTTTGTTGGTTTTCGTTAGTTTTTTCGTCATTTTTAATGTCAAAATGCTCCTGAACTTTAAATTTGTGTCAAAATACCTTTGATCTTTGCATTTGTGTCAAAATGCCCATGATCTTTAATATTATGTCAAACTACACTCTGATCTTTATTACCTGTTGTTTTTTTATACAAATGAAAAGATCAGGGCATTTTGACACAAATGCAAATATCATGGGGCTTATTGACATTAAAAATAACGGAAACTGACAGAGGGGGCAACTTAACACACAAATATTAAAGTTTAGGGGGTACAATAGGTATATTTCATAGTTCATGGGACATATTGATATTAATGACAAAGTTCAAGGAGAATTTATAAAAATTTTCCTTTTAGAAATATGTGTCTGGTTGAAAAAATAAAACTATTTTGAGTAAAAAAGTGTAAAAGCTTAAAATATGTTCAAAAAAATATTAATATAGATTTTTTTTTATTTTTCTCAAAATTCTATATAACTTAAAAAATTTATCATCTCATTTGAAATTGAAATAACAAGTTATTGACTTTAAAAGTTTAAATTTACTTATATGAATAGTAAAAATTGAGTTAAGAAAAAAGATTAAAAAAAAATAAACATTATGAACCAGATGCCAAACTTCACCCTCAAAAGGCCCCAAGTTTTTTTTTTTTTTTTTTTATATGAAATTGTTGGAACAATATTAGAAATATCAACAATTCCAATGCTATACACTAATAAAGAGTAATTCACAGAACATGAGACTTGTCAACAAGATCTCTTTATAATTATGGCGCTATATACTCAATCATTTTCTTGTAAAGTAATGGTCTTTTTAGATGAATTATTGGAATAATTACTATTGTATTGACGACCACTGATTAAAGTGAAATGATTTGAATGTTGAAATTTCACAATAATTTAATTCAAATTCAAATCAAAATTTTCACTTTTTAAAAATTTATATCACACTCATTTTTTATTTTTACACTATTTAAATAGGCTTCTAATAAAAACTATCAAAACATATATTTTATTTGAATACATAATTCAAATTCTTTATTTGAATACAAATATTTAAATGTAATGTATGATCCGTTGGATCAAATAAGATGAAAATGGATAAGTTTTGTTTGTAGGGTGAAGTTAGAACGCAATCTATTATTTTAAAATATAAATACAACACAAATTTCAATTGTTGAATTAGACTTAAAAATGATTAGGAACTTTTTTTTTTTTTTTATTGTAATCAAGTGATAGCTAAGACCATTTTTTAACGGCTTAAAATGTTTTTTACAATCAAATGACTGAAAAATAAAATCTTGTGTCAGATGGTTGATCAATTATTTATTTGATCATCTTTTTCTTTTTTAAAAAAGCGTATTTTATATTTGGGACCTACATTTTTCAAAAAAGAAAAAAAGAAAGAAAAATGAAACCATTCATGAATCTTGTTAACGAAAAACTTTAACATCTTTTTGATGGGACTGAAACTGAAAATGTTTTCATTCAGGAAATTCAGGAAAAAAAATATGAAAAAGAAGCTTATTATATCTCTATATTAAAAAAAAAAAAAAACTCAATGCTAGATATATATATATATATATATATACATATTTTTTTTCAGGTAGAAGTCGATATCACCTTTTGATCTGGACCTATACTAAGGGTTCGTTTGGGATCAAATTCCAGATGTTATTTTACTATTTAAATTTTAAAATCTCAAATTTATACCAAATTTTCTCTCTCTTCCATCTTCAAAAGATTCAAATTTTAAAATCCATAACTTTCTCATTTTAAATCGAAATGAGATGATTGTTATGTCAAAATGTTTGTACCCATGAAATAAACAAAACAAAATCTATTTTGTATATTTTTTCCAAACACATTTCAAAATTTTATATTATTTTTTTATATCACAGCACATTTTCAAACATTTTACTCTAACCACACATTTCCAACTCAACTTTCAAAACATCATCTCCAAATATTCCTCTAAACGGCCCTAAATTATAACTTTAGTTGTTCATGTTTCAAAAATGTTTTGTTATCTCCCCCGGTTCCTCCCTTTTCTAAAAGCATAACTTTTTTTTTTTTAAATGTTTGAAATTGCTCATCTAGCAAGCAATTTTGTGTTCATACTTAGAATTTATCATATCCAAGTTAATTTTTATAGATCATAAAATAGATACCACATTGAGTTTTGTAATTAATTATTGGGTGTGTGTGTGTTTATTTTTTTAATTTTTAATTATTGGGTGTGTGTGTGTTTATTTTTTTAGATTTCTTAAGTTGGCACTTTTGCCTCACATGGCAGTTGGCTTGGCATAACATAATTATAGCTCAGTCATAAATCTAGAAAACGTGGTAATATATTCAAGCCTAAGGAGTTTCTTTTCTTTATTCTTTTATTTAGATTCCTTTTTTTTTTTTTTTTTGGAAACTTTTAAAGTAAGAAATGTATTGTTTTTTTGCATATTAAACTTTTGATTTTTGATGCTTTATACCCTGAATTTATAAATCTGTAGCAATTTACCCTTTTGATAACAATGTGTTTTTTTTTAATGAAAATTGACACTTAATTTGAATGTAGATTGTTAATTATTAGCATAATGTCATTTTTTTAATCAATCTTAACTTAAATTTATACATGTCTAAGATAAAGTTAATACAAAATTTTATATTTTGATAAAACTGAATTAAAAACTTAACATGAATAAATTTGGATTAAAATGGATAAAATAATCATTTATGTCATTAATTAACGGCTCATATACAAATTACTATGGTAAATTGTTATATATTTATAACTTTAGGTATAAATTATCAAAGTAAAAGTTCATAATGCAAATTATAATTATATGATAAAGTTCATAATGTAAATTATAACTATATGATAAATTTCGAATACACCAATATAAAAAAAATTAAGATTTTTTAAATTATTAATTAGACAGTTGAAAATTTAATCCAAGGTTCAAAAAAACCTACACTTATAAAAGAGCATTCCCTTAATAAAGATTTGCTTTTTTTTTTTTTTGTGTGCTTATTTTTAATTTATTTTTCCGTTTGTTAATATGTGGTGTGAAACGAAGAAGAAACAAATTCTTACCAAAAAAAAAAAGAAGAAGACGAAGAATAAGAAAAAGGGTGATATTTATTGTATTTAATTGCCATAAAAGGATGAGAGTCTAATATGCTCTTTTTTCTATCTTAATAATTTTTCTCTTAATAATATTTTGGTAACTTATTGATTTATTTAAAAAATTTTAATATTTAATTTCTTCTAATTAAAATTTTAAATTTAGATGATATATTATAAAATTATTAAAAAAATAATTATTGAAATAGAAAATCTGATATAATAGAATTTGATTCGAATGAGGAGGGGAGGCCCTCTGTCAAAAGTCACAGCGAAGGAAGTTTCTGGTACCGATATTAAAGGGGTATTTGGTAAATGAGTTTAGTTTAAGATTTTTAAGTTTAAATAGTAATTTTTCAGAAAAGATAAAAAAAAATTTTAGAAAAGGTAAAAAAAAATTTTTAAAAAAAATCAAAAATATGATGAAAAAAATACAATTTAATTTAAAAAGAGTTCGTGACTAAAACTTTTTCATAAATAGCAACGGAAACGGCGCGTGGAGAGAACAACGTTATCAAAAGTCTCAGAATATTTCACGCAAAATTTTTTTTTTTTTTTTTTTTTTGAAATTGTGTCTCACAGAATGGTTTCGTGTTCGTGGAATAAAGTTTTTTTTTTTTTAACCTTTTTTCTTTTGGGAAGGTGTGCTTTTTTATCATTTCCATGTCCTTTTTCGATAAATCAAAGCTGACGTGGCGGTATTCGGATAACAGATAAGTCTCACTCACAACCCCCATAGCGTATTTTAGACGCATTCAATGCCGGAATCGTCTTTTTCTCTTTTAAATTACTATATACTATACGATTTCTTTTTTCTTTTCATTTTTTTTTCTTGGTTTTTAGTTTTCTTTTATTTGACTAAAAAAAATGTTTATCATTATCATAATTTTCGGTCATTACCATTTGAATTATAAAAATAATCCAAGAGGTGGATACGACTCTTATGAAATCCAATTAAATAATGAAACTAGTGGATTTTTTTTTTATAATTAATGAAACTAGTGGATTGGACAGTGAGATATCTCATCGTAGGGTCTTCATAAATACTATTGATTACAGTTGTTAGATTCAAAATAAACTATCCATATTATTTTTGGGAATCTAAACTATTCATTTATGATATTACATACAGTTAGATAGTATCAGAGGATTGCATTGGTTTATTCATTTTATAAGTATATATATATATATATATTTTTTTTTTTTCAAATAGACTATTGATTTTGAATTTTTGTGCTGTTCTCATTTTGTTTTTTTGAATTTCAATTATAGTTTCGAATGCTAATTTCAATTAGAGTTTTGGAGGTTTTTTTTTTTTTTTTTGGGTGAATGAGGCAAATGTTAGATTTGGAAAAATAATTAAACCAAATAGCAAGAACATAAATAATGATAGTAAATGTCAATCCTCCAAAAAGCGCCAGATTTTATATTTACCAAAGTTACAAACAAGCACAGATCTATGTAAGGGCCCCTCAATTTCTTGAAATCTAAGTTTATCCTTTTTTTTTTTTTTTAATTTTGTAATTTATTCTCACTCAAAAGTTTTTTTTCAAATGTGTCTCCACTTAAAAGTTTTTTTTTTTGGGTCAAATGTATCATATAACACTTAACTTATTCTTGTATTTTAATACCATCGCTAACATGTGATTATTTGTTTTCCTTCTAATTTCTTTATCTACTTTTTTTTTCTATTTTTTAACTTTTATTTGTTTTTTAAAAAAATTATTGATTTTAAAATTACCAAAATTTTGAATATTTGCGCGCGTAATTTTTTATTTATTAGTAAATTAAATTACCTTTAAAAGGAAAAATGATGTGTAGAATAAATTAGAATAAATTGCCTAGGTCCCATCAATAGAGGATCTTGTGCCATCATAGTTGCATTTTGGTGGCGTCTACGCCGTCGATGACGTCGACCTCATCGCGACTTTAATGCCGCATCATCAACGTCTACTAGTGTCTTTGCTCGTCGGTGCTAGGCAGATCGCTCACATCTTCGATCGATCAACAGTGTGTGAGAGAGAGAGAATATTTGCAACTATTTTTAATAAATTAGTGTAAATATTCATCAGTGATACCATTTAATACTTGCATTTACCACATAATAAATTTTGTATTTACCATATTTTTTTTTAACTTGCAAGAAGTAGATATTAAAACTCTTCACTTTTTGATGCAGTCAAATACGAAATTACCGTTAGGGTATGTCTGTAATCACATTCATTAGATGAATTATATTTAACTAGTTTTTTACGTTTTTCAATTACTCTAGAAAATCCGGTATTTGCTATAAAAATTATGTATTTTCCATGTTTTAAAGGTTTTTTTTTAATTAAATTTAGTATTGACCACGTAAAATAAGGATTCACAAGGTAAAAAATCAATTTACCAATGAAAACAAAATTTGTAATACTGTTAGAAATGTGTAACTAAGGATTTATCAAATTAAAAACCAATTTACCAATGAAAACAGAATCTTTAACACTATTAGAGAATGTATTTTCACATGTAAATTAAGGATTGATATGTAAAAAATCAATTTACTAGTGAAAACAGAAATGTTACAGAATGTATTTTCACTGGTAAAGTAAGGATTTACCTAATTAAACAAAAATTTACATAATGTTTTTTCACTGATAAAATATCAATTTACCAGAATTTACAGAAAGCGTTTTTCTTAGTTACCTCTAGTGTTTTACCATGTTGCACATCAAGATAACCAAAGTTCTGTATTTATATAATAAGGATTCACTAGTTAAAAAATCATTTTACCAGTAAAAACAGAATCTGTAACACTGTTACAAATTTATAACTAAGGATTTGCCAAGTTAAAAACCAATTTACTAGTGAAAGCAGAATCTTTAACACTGTTAGAGAAGGTATTTTCACATGTAAAATAAGGATTGGCATGTAAAAAATCGATTTACCAGTGAAAACAGAATATGTTACGGAATGTGTTTTCACTGGTAAAGTAAGGATTTACCTAATTAAACCAAAATTTACATAATGTTTTTTCATTGATAAAATATCAATTTATCATAATTTACAGAAAGCGTTTTTCTTAGTTACCTCTAGTGTTTTACCATGTTCCACATCAATATAACGAAAGTTCTGTATATGTATATAAGAGGTGTGAATCTTTATTTGTGTTTTCAGTTCTATTTGGTGTTGAAGTAATGTTACCACAAAAGCAAACATAGGAGGCAGATTCACCATAGTAAAAAATAAAACCTTGCTCAGTAGCCGGAGCAAACTGGAGTGACGACGCTACTATTGTCCCAAGAATAGCTACCCAAGTTGGGGGTGAATTGGGTTTTAAAAACTTTTTGCAATTATTGGAATTTTCTATGAATAAGTAATGTAATTAAAAAAAATGATAATCTGGATAGACAATAACCAAATACGCAAATACAAAACAATTTAATGACAATAAGTAAAGAGAGAAAAGGAAGAGAGATGCAACAGAGTTTTAATTGAGGTTCGACAAAAAGCCTACTCGTCTATTACTGAGCTATTCCAAGCTTGGCCGCTTCACTATATTGATCGTCTCGGCATGAACGTTCCAATACAAGTTGGTGAAACTTTCTCAAATCAAGTTGCACCAATCCTTTTACAAAAACGCCGACTTTAACTTCAGATGCCGACTATCCTATCCTCACTAAATTACAAGGGATTGGCAATCTATACAACTCCAACCATAAAATTTAAATGATTGAGAAATACAACTCTCAACTAAAAGAAGGATTAATACAGTCTTGAGACCTAGAAGAATTGAGAACACCAATCGTGACAAAACTGCAAGTATACGGTGTCAGGTTTTAGTAGTAAAGTTGTGAGTAAGAATGTCGTCCTCAGGGATTGCAATCAAATTTTTACTAAATACCGTAATTAAAATAATTCTAACTTTATTTAGACAATTCAATCACAATAACAATATTAAAATATAAAAACGAAAAACAATACTAACAAAATAATTTGGAAAGTAATTTAAGAAGAAATCAATATGAGAAAAGTCTAAAGATTCGATTTCACCTAGCTGTCAACTATGTCTTTCCATACCAATTTATTACTAATCAAATTTTCCTAGTTTGTAAGTCAAAGAATCCTATGATATTCAACTACCTCTCCCGAGTGCTGAGTTAAAAATATTCTTAAAACCCGATTTCAATATCCCTATAAAATCCAATAATTAAAAACTCATTACGATATATGACACCTTTTAAACGATTTCAAATGAATTATAGACCTCCCGAACTCTATAAAATCCTAGGTTATATTATCTCTTAATAATATATAAATTCTCTCTCCCGAGTACCGAATTCTAAATATAAAATCATCTAACTCATAACCAATAAATTATAAGCATTAGCAACGAGATAACACAAATAAACTGAATGAAAAAAACCTTATAAAATAAATTAACAATCAAAATATAGGATCAAGTGTCGACTACATCTCTCCTCTACAAAAAATAAAATTAGTTAATAACGAAATTTAAAGAAACACAAAACATGTTCTTAAAACATCGAAAGAAAAGAAAAAGAACTAGAATGTGAAGTTGAGTAAAGCTTCGCTATGTCCAGAATTCACCGTCTTCTTCTCTGTACCTTTGATTCTGTCCTTAAGATTGCTTCTCAAAGACACTACCAAAAGGTTCCCTTTTCAGTTCTCAACAGGTCTTTTTATAGGCTTTGATAAAAAAAAAAATAAATAAATAAAAAAAAAAAAAACAGGTAACTTGGAATACAAGAATTTTCAGGATTGGGAAACTGGCCAAGTGGGTGAGCATTCCTTATTCTTCACTTTCCCTTCTCGAAAACTTTAGTTTCCATTTTCTTCTACAAAATAACAAAACAAGAGATAAAAACATAAAAAAAAATATCTAAAACTAGCAAGTTACTAAGTCAAAAGCATCTAATAATTAGGTACAAAAGCAACTTATCAAACACTCAATAGATGGAAAAAAGTTGTCTCAGGTGTATGGAAGAGTAATAAAGAATATGGCTCTTTACAATGTAAGCTTTTTAAGAGATATCAAAGGCTTTGGATAAGTTTAGAGCAATATCCTCCTATTAATAGTCATGAAAAACCTCAAAAACCCTTTAAATACTTAAAAAACCCACTCAATTTACTGAAAAAATGTTGTTGTTCAACAATATGAAAAAGAGTCATTTAAACAGTATTGATTGACAGGACAGTCCCGCCTGGTTGACCGGAGAAAGACAAAGACGATGCCCTATTCTAGGACTCTGTCCAGTTGACTAGAAACTACCATCTGGTTGACTGGACCTATTCATCAGGTCAACTGGACAGAGGCAGAGACTCTTCCTTTCTTGTTTTTGACACCAAAAAAACTTTATAACTATTCCAAAACAATTTAAGAATATGTTGGAGTCAAAAACAATTTTCACCATACTTCAAAAAAATATCCCAAGAAAGATTTGATGCAATTTATATGTACCATAATTTTCTAAAGTGTATGCGTGTGCACAAGCCAATTTCAATTCACAAATTTAAAGAATGCACACGAAAACTCATTATAAGACTAGGCAAGGACATAAAGCTAGGAGATATAGTATTGATGAGTCTTCAATCCATATTTAAATGATTTAGTCCATGAGCTTGATCCTTCTTTGAGCACTAACTTCACTTCTTGAATTTAATATTGTAAATATGCAATTTAAGCTTAAACGAAAACTCAATAGAAAAACATTAGAACTTTCGAGTCAAATTGTTTGTTATCATCAAAATTTAAGACTAATGAAACCTTTTGGCTAACAGCCTCCGTCGCAAACCTCCTTGGGGTCGCGACCTCCCACTGCCGACTTGAGCTTGCACGCAATCTCCAACCGCCGCGAAGCAGATCGTGAGTGGTGATCTCTAGCCACAGCTAAGCAAATCGCGAGGCCGTGATCTCCCCTCCTACGTGACTGCCTTGCGACTCACAATGAGGCAGGAACCTTGGCACTGAGCTCACATCAATGATAGAGTCCTGTCTCCTGCAATCTCCGTATGACCACTACAATGAGGACTTTGATGTGACGAGCGCAGCTTTACCAACAATGGAAAACCAACAAACAAGAGGAAATAACATGGAAAAAAAGGAGAAATAGTAAAATTAAAAAAAAAAAACCATAATAGATTTTGTGTATTTGTTGTTTACTAACAATAATAAGTAACAATGATATTTATTATAATAAGTTCATGAAATGTGCTATATGCTTCAATTTTCTTTCTGTTCTTTTCTTTTCTTTTTGTGTGTGTGTGTGTGTGTTTTATTTTTTTTTTGGAAATGAGTAAATGCTTAAAACTGTGTGTTTGGTTGAAATAAAAATTGAAAATTAACTATGATATTTAAACAGTGTAAAAATTTGAAATGTGTTTTAAAAAACAATATAGATATTTTTTTTTCGTTACTCTCATCATTGTGAGCATATATACAAAAAAAATTCTCATTTTGACTTAAAATAATAAAATAATAAACTTTTAAATTTTGAGTTTTTTGAAAATGAAAAAAGAGGAGGAAAAAAAAAAGGATGTGATTTAAAGTGCCATTCGTTTTATTTTCCGCAAAAGGAGATAGAAAACCACCTCGTGTGTTTACTTAAGGGGTTTTGGGAGGATGAAATGGTAATTTTGCTTCTCTTAATTTGTTTTTCATGTTAGGTTTTAAAGATGAAACCTTTTTTTAATCTGAAAAATTTTTGAGAAGAAAAACTCTCTGAAAACAAAAAGATAGAGGCTAATATGAATCAAATTTGCATCTAGAAATCAGTTTTACATGTTCAATTGATTGAATGTTTTTCTTACTTGAGGAATTTCAAGCTTCTATCTTTATTGAGAAGAAGAATTTTTTTTTTTTTTTTTAACCATGAAACCCTAATCAATGCTCAACAAACAGTTATAGATGCTTAATTTTTTAATTGAAAGTGGAGTTTACACTTTAACAAATAGTAATTAATATCCGTGTGTTATAGAGAAAGTACGATTTAACCCTCCTAGAACCACATATGTGTGCGCACATGGTGTATTTTCATCTTCTTTTAATGAAAAATGAAACCGAAAGGTAAAATTCGAAGAGTATGGTAGGAATTTTCAAAGTTTAGGAAATGACCTTCAAGTTTAGGGAGAGACAAGTGTGAATAAATATTTTTTATAATAGAAAACACTATAAAGTTAAATAGTGGTATATTTAAATAACTCTGAAGAATCATGATATTCCTGAATGATGTATATCATATATTTCACCTGTTAAGATGGAACGACTCAAATACAATATTTTATCGAAAAGAACAAATTACCTTATCATCCGTCAAATAATAGTTAAGCATATTAACTATTATTTGATAATTTTGTCCACTCTAATATTAAAGTTGATAATTTTAATATTACGAAATTATAAAATTATTAACCATAATATTACGATGGATATAAATATAAAAATGTGTCAAATTTATGGGTATATAACTCCAATAAACATCCGTTATTGTCATCTACAAATAATAATAATAATAATAATAATAATTATTATTATTATTATTATTATTATTTTATTATATTATTATCATCATCATTATCATAATCATCATAATTATATCAATAACAATAACAATAATAATCTTGGGAAGAAAGAAAATAATAACAATAACAAGAACAGAATTTATTGTCAAAGAATCCAAATAAATACACGGAATGCGCTCCACTAAATA
This sequence comes from Ficus hirta, assembly GCA_038430175.1. Classification (NCBI taxonomy): domain Eukaryota; kingdom Viridiplantae; phylum Streptophyta; class Magnoliopsida; order Rosales; family Moraceae; genus Ficus; species Ficus hirta. The sequence continues at coordinate 14,710,135 of CM076585.1, read as the reverse complement.
AGCACAAATTCTAACATGTTTTGCAGTTTTAGGAAACTAAACGATCAAATAATTGTAAAATGTTACGAAATTAGTGATAAAGCATTAGGAATGTAGGACAATTGTCATTTAATCACGCAATATTGCGAAAAAGTGAAAGGTATTGTTTCTGTGGGTGATAATGACATAAATCAAACATTGTCTCACGAAAATGTAAAGATGGATTCTTGATGGAATAAAGCGTTTGATAAGAATATTTACCCCAAAAAAAAAAAAAAAGGGTTTGATAAGAATAAGGATTAATTTCAAAATTTCCTCACGAATTTTAGATCTTGTGATAAAATATCATCTAAATTTCTATTTGTAACATATGTATCTCTTGAATTATGGAGTTGTTTCAAATTCATCCCTTCTTTTAATTTCTAACTATATTAAAAGAGTGCATAAACTTGCACTGTTCACTTTTGGTAGTAAAAAATCCACCATTTTGGTGCTTTTTTTTTTTTTTTTTTTTTTGCTTTTTCATGGAAAATGTTTTTTTTTTTTTCATAGAAACCGTTTAACTTCTTCTTCTTCTTATTTTTTTTTTCCTTTTCCTTTCCTTTTTGCTTTTTAATGGAACCTTTATCTTTAATTTTTATTTATTTATTTTTCTCCTTTTTTTAAAAAATATACTTTGTTTTATCATCATCATGATTATGATCATTATATACATATATAAAAGAGTGCATAAACATCCTTGGTAGTCAAAAACGGTGACGTTTGGTGATTTTTTTTATTTTTTTTTCCTTTTTACTTTTTCATTGAAACCGTTTATCTACTTCTTCTTCTTCTTCTTCTTCTTCTTTTTTTTTTTTCCCTTTCCTTTTTGCTTTTTCATGGAAAAACTTTATCTGTAATTTTTTATTTTTTTCCTTTATGTGTTTTTTTTCCTTTTAAAAAAAACTTTTAGTGTTTTTGTTTTCTTTTTTTTTATTTTTTTCTTTTCAAGTTTTTTTTTTCTTCCAACCTTCTTCTATTTTGCTTTATCATCATCATCATTATTATCATTATCATTATTATTATTATTATTATAGTTGTTGTTGTTTATATTAATTTTTTCAAATTTTTACTTATCTTTTCCTAAATTTATGCTTAAACATTTTTAGTAGAATTTTGTTTTTCCTTTTTTTTTTCTTTAATTTCTTTATTGAAAGCTCAATATTTTATCACTTGCTCTCTTAAATATTCTTTTTTAATTACTATCTCAACTTTTTCACTCAAAATTCTAATTTTCTTAACTATAATCAAACCTAATTGTGATAAATTTTCTTTTCTTTGTTACATTATCAAACTTTCTTTTTTTTTAAGAGTATATTTCCTTAACATTTAACAGAATAATAAATTTGGTTGTAAAATATGCACCTTATTAGTGCGTTTTTGTTTTTTTGTTTTTTTTTGGGAAAACTGTTTAAGTGTTGTTGTTGTTGGTTTTTTTTATTTTTTATTTTTTTATAAAACTATTTGGTTTTTCATGTCATTTTTCAATATTTTGCTTTTCTGATGTTAATTTTTTCTTATCCCCTTTCTACTTTGTTTTACTTATATTTCATCATTTTTCTTAAATTTCTGACTTGTCTTTTTTCAATTTTTTTAAATATTTCTTCCTGCAACTTTTTTATTTTCTTTGTTTCTTTTTTTTTTCTCCTTGTTAGAAGCTCAATGTCCCAAATTTTCTCTCTTAAAGTCTGTATTATATCAGCTTTCTCATTGATAACTCTAATATTCTTAATTGATTGTGGTCAGTCTTCAAAAATATATTATTAGATTCCTGTTGTTTTAAATAATCATTTGTAATAAAATGATATAAAATTTTGATTTTAGATAATATAATGCATACTGTAAATATTATGAAACAACAAAATAATCAATATTATTATGTATTTTATGTAATAAATATTAACTCATCACGATTTTATGATGAAATGTAATTTTGGAACTTAGATAATTATTATTATATTTTATTTTTGAATTAATTTTTTTATTTATTTTTTATAATGTTGTTTATATTACACATTATAAAAACTACAATTACAGTATAAAAACTACAATTACAGTTTTATACGTGCATTGCACGTATTTGATAACTAGTTTTAATGGAAAAGTGTACTTAAACAGCATGTGTACAAACATTCTAAGGGTATTTTAGTAAAATCATTATTCAAGGGGGAATTTAATGTTTTTATTTTTTGAGAAATTATGTTTTTTCAACTTGAAACCATTACAAAATTATATTTAAAAACAAAAAAAAAGCACTTTTTTTTTTGTTTTTTTGAAAAACAAAAAAAAGCACTTCCAAACGTTAGTTTCATCATTTTGAGTCTTGTAAATTTATGTTTGTTTATATTAAAAAAGAAAGGTTTCATTATTTTAAAAAAAAAAAAAGAGAAATTTTTCATTGAAGAAGCTGAAAAAATAAAAATTAAAAAAAAAACATTGAAGAAAATCGGAAAGAAGAACAACGGACAGCAAACCTCCCCAAATTCGTCCCACCTCCCCACTAACAAAATGAAGATTTGAAAATCTTGCTCTACCTCCCCTACCCCTAAACTGACGGAGAACTTCAAACCTTTTTTTATTATTATTTTTTATTTTTTAAATGCATTAGTTCAAAATGCAGCGGTGGGTTCAAATCAATGTTGTTCAATTGCAGTCTCGTAACCGAAATACGATGGCGACAAGTCCAGAATGCTGCTCAGTGCGACGGCAACGATGGAGGAATGAGATTGGGGGTTTTAAGTTCCCCTCGCCATCTCCAACGCTCGCACCCAAATCTAGCGATGTTTCCTTTCTTCCTCGTCATGAGATCTCCCTCGCCCTGTTGACCATGCCCGCCGCCGCCGCCGCCGTCGCCGCCGCCGTCGTCACGTTTTGCAATCTGCCTTCACCTGCGAGAGAGAACCCACCCAACCAAAAAACCGGACGAGTTTTATGGATTTTGTTACAATTTGCCCGGATCTACAAAAATGGGAAGACAAGAACCACTTGCAAAACTGAGGTTTTTTTTTTTTTTTTTTAATGGAAAATTATTATTTTTTATTTCTAAAATATCTGATTAAGTTATATTTTTTAATATTTTTATTAGTAAACATTTATTATTAGGATAGAATGGTCATTTCACAATGTCACCATCTTATATGTTGACACGTGTCAATTTCTGTCCACATACTAACAGAATGGGTTAGTTTGAAACAACTCTATATTTTGAAGGGAATGTATGTTATAAATAGAAATTCGAGTGATATTTTACTACAAAGTCTAAAGTTCAAAGGGAAATTTGAAATTTATGCATCATCTTAATACTAATTGATCTAGCAACAAAAGTTTTGATTTCTTTTTTTTTTTTTTTGAAATTAGAGATGGAGTGATTCAAACTACCTTTTATTAGAATTGTGCGTAAAATTATTGTTAATTTATATATGCAATCAATAATAAAGTTTTGATTTTTTGTTTACCGAGAATATTTTTTTCTCTGAGAATGAATGCGATAAATATTAATTAATAACACTCTATGATGAAAAAGACAACAATTTGTTTCTTCTACATAAATATTAATTAATAACACTCCATGATGAAAAAGACCGCAATTTTGTTTCTCCTACTTTTTTATCGTGATAATTTGTTTATAATAGTAGTTGGGACTGAAATAACTTATAATTTTCCAAAAAATTTTATAAGGGGAGCTAATGGTGTGTTTGATAAACACATTCATTCTATATTATCATCATCATGTAATATGTAATTAGTACCTCATATATTCCATTCAATACAAAATATATTTGAACAGTATACCTATTTAGTTTATTATTAATTCATTTTTATCAATCACATTACATACTCTCTTTTATTCTCTCACCAATACACGTTATAATGATTATTCAATTGTAAACAATCTAAATATACAATACGTATATTTGAATACATAGTAAAGATGAGACACACAACAACATATTGTATTATATATTATATTAAAATACAATATAAAATGAATGTATCTTTTAAACGGACCATAAATATCTATTACTAGTAAAAAATGAACTGTTTTCAATAATAGCTATAGACTGTTATTGGTCTCACTTTTAAGCCCTAACATTTACTTTTAAGAGACCTAATTATACTAACAATTCTAAAATACATAATAGTAGTGGTAATAGGAAATGCAAGAGCCCTCTCGCCTTGTTTTGTGTTGTCTTATTGTCCGAATTCAACTCATGTATTCTTTTATTTACGTCTTTTTTCATATCTTTATATTATCATGACGTATCAATTATAATATTATATCAATTAAAAAATTTATTGGAGGATACAGGAAAAAAAAATATATGACTACCTCCATTTCTCTCTCACACATCTTTTTTTTTTTTGTTAAATGATTCAATTGTATTAATTTAATTTCAAATTTTTTTTTGTAAATACCTTTTAAAAATAACCATATAAGTGTAATATATAGGTTCCATCCATTATTTGAAGGCTCGACGATGGAATGATCAATCTTATTCAATTATTATTATTTTTCTATTTTTGAAATGGAATCTTACAATTAATTCAAATATTAAAATAATAAAACCTTTAAAAGTGAATGTTAATGGTCAAAGTAAAATATTGATAAAAATAGTCTTAAAAAATAGAAATAAATAAATAAATAAATAGAGGGAAGACATGGTGAAACCTCTTTCCTCTCCATCCTAAGAATTGATACATGATTAACATAGATATTTGACCAAACAAAGATTTTAAAATTTTATTTCTAGGAAAACACGCTTCTCTGCCTTAATGGATAATTTAGTTTGGTTCCGTTTGAATGGAGTGTCTATTTTTTAAAAGAAAAATTTTTTTATTTTAAATATAAAGTATTTTTATTTTAAGAATAAGACGGTGTTTGGATGTGTAAAAAAAATTTTTCTTGAAAACAAAAAATTGTTTGGAATGAGAAAAACATGGTGTTGAAAATTGTACATTGTGAGAAAATTAAAAAAATTATTTTCTTTTTCAAAAGGGTATTGTACAAAATAAGTTTAAAAGTAAGATAATTTTTTTTTTCAAAATGAGAGAATGATAAAAAAAGTTGAAAAATTTTTTTTTTTGTAAAAAATTTCTAAATTCCGAAATTGGATATCTCTACTAAACTAGTTTCTTCTTCTTTTTCTTCTTCTCCTTTTTTTTTTTTTTTTAATTTTCAATTTGTTTGTAGAAATACACAGTTTCTGAACGGATAATATTATATTTTTATCCGTACAGTTACAAAATTGATTCCATGTTTGGATGACATGTCCATTTTTGAAATTGAAAAATTTTTACAAAAAAGTGTTTGTATCAACTTTTTCCATAATTTTCTTATTTTGAAAAAGAAAACCTATCTAATTTTCAAATTTATTTTGTACAGTATAATTTTGAAGAAAGAAAATTAATTTTTTTGAAATCTTCTCACAATAGATAATTTCCAACACAATTTTCTTCTTATTCCAAACAACCTTTTTGTTTTTAAAAAGAAAATTTTTTATATATCCAAATCTTATCTTATTCTCAAAATAAAAAGAATTCTCTTTCAAAGCAAATTTTTTTTTTTTTTGAAAATATACACATAATCCTGAATAAATATCATTAGAATGACACATCACACATGGTTGTTGGTCATAAATAGATATTATCGAATACCCATAAAATTTTGAACAAATTAAATGAATTTAAAATAAGATTATAGGGTTAAAAATATGAAAAATAATTATTATCATTGAGCTATTGAAAGTTGGAATTGTTCTGTCACGGCTGGTCAGTGGTCGGAGTGGGGCCGTAAGCCCATGCCAATTGCTGCTCAACGGCATCAGTCCCTCATATCTCAATCATCTGTTAGCTTTAGGAAATCGATTTCTTTTGTTTCTTTTAAGAAAAATCCTTTGAGGGGGAAAGGAAAAAAAAAAAAAAAAAAAAGAACAAGAACAAGAAGATAATAGAAAATTTTAGGCGCGTTTGCCGTAAATGAAGATAAGAGAAAAGGTAATCGGGAAATTGTAAAGAAAAGTAAATAGGAGTAGAAAAATGCGTATTTCTTTCTAGTGATTTTACTTGCTTATTATATTAAAAATAATCTAATTTTTCTTTCAGTATTTATTACATTTAGTAATGTTAATCTTATCAATGTAATTACTAAAAATAGCATTATACAAAATCAAACAATAATTTACTCATTAGAAAGTATTAAGAGGGTATAAATAGATTTGACATTCATTCTTTTTAATGAATCAATTCTAAGTAGGATGTAAAGATTGACATTCTTTTTTTTCATCCTTTATATTATGTGGGATAATTAAATTCACATTATCAATTCTATAAGTAAACATATGATTAAATGAGCAAAAAAATGACTAACTTATCTAGGTGTGTTTACTTGCGCATAAACGGAGTGTGCATGAATCAGCGTGAGTGAGATTCAAAGTGGATATTATAAGATTCAAAGCCCAAAGTTGTTTACTTTGTTCAAGAATTCAGAATCAAAGTTACTTTTAATCTCATTCGTGCATTTACTTAAACCTAAAATTGGAATGAACTATTGAAAATTCACTTGTACACCCTTTCATAATTGTGCTTTCAAAATTATAAGATATCAATTTATTTATTTATTATCATATTGTGATCGAAATTAAACTACGCATTATAATATCAAGATGGTAAGATAATAAATATAATTTTTCTATTTATTGTTTAAAAAAATAAAAAAGAGTAAAAACTTGAATTAAATAAGTAAAATAAAAAATATAGTGTCAAAAATAAAACACATATTTATTGTCAAGAAAGAAAATAAACACATATTTTTTTTATTGTAATAAAAAAAATAAAAATTTTATTTATTTAACAAATTTAATAATAATTAAGATAACTATGTAATATTAAGTGCATAAAAAATAATTAATATTTTTTATATGTCATTAATAATTAGGTTGTTATTATATTTTTGGTATTTTTTAATATAATATTTTGCAAGTAAATTAAGGGTAATATGGTAGTCTATTGCTAAATTGAAGATTATGTCATCTTTACTTACGCCTAATCGGAGTGAGCATGAATCGGAGTGGGTAGGATTCGGAGTGGGCTGGATTCGGAATCAGGATTCAGAGTCAGAATATGCTGTTTACTTGGGTTTCAGGAATCGGAGTCAGAATCACTGTCAATCCCATTCATGCGTTTACTTAGAACAGGAGTTGGAGTTAGTTATTGTAAATTTACTTGTATGTCCCTTTATTTATTATATTTTCAAAAATTAAAAAAATGATTAACTTTTTATTTATTTATTATCATACTATTAATCAAAAGTAAAATAATCATTATAATATTAAGGCAATAAAATTAAATTGTATAATTTTTTGTTTAAAAAAATAAAAAGAGTAAAAAAATGAATTAAAATAAATAAAGTATAAATATAAATATAATAATATATTATAATAAAAAAAGTTCTTTATTTACTCTAATAACGTTAATAGTAACTAGGATAGTTATATAATATTAAGTTAATAAAAATAATTAATATGGGTTGTTATTATTTTTAATATAATTTTTTACAAATGAACTTAGGATAAAATGATAATTTAATGTTAATAGTAAGATTCCAGAAAAAAAAAGAGTAAATAAATAAGGGATTGACTCACATTCTCCACTCTCATTTCCTACTCCTGATAAATAAACATGCCATGAGAGTCTTGGATTGTCAATCTTGTTTCTCAATCCCAAATTGATGTGAAATTCACCTTTCTCATTTTTATTCTAGAAAAAAAAAAAGAACAAGTAAACAAGAAATTAATTCATATTTCCCATTCTTTGTAAATAAACATGTTAATATTCTTTTGGTTAACACTTGATTAAATGAGAAAAGGAGAAATAACTACTCATATTCATTTTCTATTCTATGCAAAGTAAACGTATCCTTGGAATGATTTTCAACATTCTTTTTTCATTAATTAATGTATGAGTTCATTGAATGACATGTTAAAATGTGATTAGTTAGACAGCGGTTATTAAGATAACAAATCAAAATCTCAATTTTAAATTATTTTTTTTATAGGTATCTCAATTTTTAAATTATTAGATGATATCAAACTATACCTAAAAAAGAATACGATAATTTGAAGGATTTAATTAAATGTTATACACCCTAACAAAATACTTCCTATTAAATGTTTATTTATTTATTTATTTTTGGCTAAAGAATGAAGACAGATATGAGACATGGGCATTCTTGGCTTTACCACGAAGACAAATGAAGTTTGGCCCAAAAAAAAAAAAAAAAAAAAAAAAAGCATGAGAAAGTTGGATTAGTTGGCCGTACTTGAACCAACAGTGATGTTGAGCTGTAGCAGTCTTCTAAATTTGGCATCCAAAGCCAAACTTTATTGGCCTCTCGTGAAAAAAGGGTAAAAGGGGAAAAATAAAAAAGACGAATGTTGGGTGTTAAAGATATAGATGCCTTTTTTCCATTTTAATTCAATTATGTATTATGTTTGTAAGATATGAAAATTAGTCTGAGCATGCCACATAATAAAAATTATAATGTTAATTCCACTTTGTAATTAACCTCAAACTGTAGAGTCATGTCACGTTCATGCTTAGAACATAGTATTTAATTGTGAATTTGTCTCGTATCACTCTAAGTTATTGGATTATTGTGATGTTTATATCTGAAGTGGACTTCTTCTCCTTTTGAGTTAGCTTTTGAAAACGAGTTCTAATCAAAGCTCATTTAAAATGATATCAGAACTAGATTTTACAGGTGACGGTGGATGAACTCTGAACTATTTGCATGACACGCTAGGTGTGAAGAAGGGTATTAGATTGTGAACTTGTCCCATATCGTCAAGTTACTAGGTTATTGTAATGTTTATACGTGGATTGAGTATCATTTCCTCTTGTGTTAGTTTTTGGGGATGTGTTTTATCCAAGCTCATTTAACATTGGGCTTCATTTCCCCTTGAACTCATTTGTGAAGATAAGTTCTACCCAAACACTTTTAGTGCATAGATTTGAAATTTTTTTTTTCAAAAGATTCTAAAAAGTATTCAATTTCAACTTAAATTTTTTATTATTTCAAAATGTGCCCCACTTATTTTTTCTCTTCCAAATTTTCATTATTTCGAAATATGCACCACTATTTTTTCTCTTCCAACTTATTTTAACAATTTTTTAAATCTGTGTTTCAAACACTCTTGAATTTGTAACATTTATAATCTTTGAACTTAAAATTCTGTCTTGATTTATGTTTTATAATACATTCAATTTAATGTTTTTGTTTAAAGGTGATGGACTCCATTTCATTTATTTTTTTTGTCCTAAAATATGAAAAAAGTACCATATTAACAAGACATAGTTTTCCTCTGTTTAAAAAATATGTTACAATTTAATAGAACTTGATAAAAAATCTAACAGAAACATATCCAAGAAAATTCTTTATCTTTTGAGTTTTGTTTTGTTTTGTTTGCTGAATAAAAAAGGTGATCGATGGCCCTCCACCGACTATTTAGCAATGTAGTAGAATCACATGTGGAAGAGTTCTAGGATTAGACGTGTAGAGTTACCCAGTACGCTACAAACACATTGGGGTGTTTGGTGAATAAGTATGAGTTAAGATTTTTAAGTTTAAATAGTAAATTATGTTGACTTTTTAGAAAAGATAAAAAACTTTTTAGGAAATAGACAAAAATTTTTTGGGAAAAAGATAAAAAAAAGTTTAAACTTATAAGTTTAAATAGTTTAATTCTCACTCGACTTTGAGATTCAAACTCTCGTACTGGAGATTATTTAGGAGACAAAACAAAAAAAAAAAAAAAAAAGGAAAAAAAAAAAAAAAAAGAAAAAAAGCATCCACAGCCGATATTTCACCATCACCTGTGGTCTCCCTCTCTTGAGTTGGTTGCCATAAAAGGGACCCCATATCACAAAATTTCGTACCAATGATTTGTTAACTAAATCGTGTCAACCATGCAATCAGCTTTTTGGTGATTGGTATGAGTAAACAAACCATCATGGTTTAGAAGCCACTCTATTGAACACAAATCATTAATTATTATCTTAATGACCTTACATGGGACAGATGGTAGTTTCTCTGCCGTTGTCTAAAATTAATAAAAGGAAGGAAAATCGATTGAAATATATATATATACACACACACATCAAACTCACCATAATGCACCAATCGACTAGATCCAAAATCACGTTCTCATTTGGTACCACTTCCTTTCCATAATTCCATTTTGTCATTAATTTGGTGAATGAAAAAATCGCCACTTAAATTTGACTAAAATAAAAAACCACAAAACTTGTATTATTTTTTTAATTAAAAACTAGAAAAAATAATATATATTTTTTTGAGATGTCATGTGAATTATATTATTGAGCATGTTTGGTGAAGCTCCTTGTTTATCGCCAAAAAAGAAAAGCAAGAAAAAAGAATAATATGACGTGACTAAATTTATATTGTACATGATTATTTTAATAAATTTTTTAATGTAAGTTGTATTTGATGGAGGAGATTTTTCCAACCTCATAATAAAGACATTTCATCCAAGACAGCTTGGCATGAATAATCCACATATATATAAAATATACCTATATACATAGTACACACACATATATATATATATATATATATGCATATAATTGGTATGAATAATGACAATTTGCAATTAACTTTACGAGGGAGGAAAAAATGATTTAGTTTGTTACAAATATGTTAATGGAGTATATAGTGTAGTCAATCTCACTACTTTGTTTTTAGTTTTTTTAAAGACAAATATTGTTGTAATGTACAAAAGATTAGGAGCTGACAACTGGGCACAAAATGGTGCTTTTAGGCGACCAAGCGGCAGAAAAATAGCACTTGAAAGAGAATTCACATGAATTTTAAGTATATAGTCATTATGTAGTTTTGTGACCTGATATGACAAAATATTTTACCGATAACATATAGTTCTGAATCATATATATTTTTTTCTGTTTTTATTTCGTGATATAATATGACATTCAGAATCACGTAACAAAATTTTCACGGTAAATATTCCTTGAAAAGGATACAATGATTTGAAAATGTTACGGTATGATCAATTATTGGATGTTTATTTTAGGGTAATTAATTATTGCATGTTGCGTATGAAACACAAGTGGGAATATAAATATACATATATAAAGGTGTGGCAAAGAAGGTAAAAATGCCAAAACTACTTTAATGCGATCGGAAAACGACCTAATCATGGGAATAAGAATGGATGATGAGAATCCAAAATTTTGAAAACGACATAAATTCCAACACGTAGCAAAGGGGAAATGTTAAAATAAATGAAAGGCTTTGGTGCTTTGACACGAGCCCATGAAAGGATAAGGAAAGGAATCAAATAGAATTCTTGGAATATGGAAGTGCTTAAGCATAATAATCATAATATGGAAGTGCTTAAGCATAATAATCATGTCATGTGAGATAAAGGTTTGAAAAATTCTTGCTCTATCATATGCCTTTTCTAAAATAACCGGGATAGAGAAAATTGTGAAAGCAATCTTTTAAATAGATAAGTTTATTTTTTAACCATCCATATTTATTCAATTTAAGAGGGGGGGGGGGGGGGGGGGGGGGATGGGGGAACTGAAACTATTATAACCGAATTAGATATGTAATTTTTCAGAGGCAATATACAATCACCCTAATGGACATCACAGTTGCAGACCTTAGATTAGGCAGGAAAAAAGAGGCCGAATTTCAGAGTTGGTGGGCTATTTTCATGGACCATTGGATTATATGTCGTGCTTTAGAGCCAATGGACTGGCCCAATTCATCGGGATAATTAGGGTATATACCCCTCCCAAAATTAAGAAGAAATTTGTCAAAATGACTTGACAAGAAAGTGAAATTAGGAAAATGATTTTTCTATTTCTTTTTTATTTTTTTTTATTCCAAAAAATGCTGATTGTGTAATTAAAAATTTTTTTAATTAATAAAATTATTTAAAATCAAAGTTTTGAATAAAAGAAGAAACTGGGCACTCGAACTTCACCCTCTTCCCTTCCTTCCTTCCTCCGCTTCTTCTTCTTCCTCGTTCCCTCCCCCCAAAAGAGTCTCCCCAAATTCGCCGCCTCCACCTCCGGTGCCGCCGCCATCCTAAACGACGCCGTCGAAGATCCGGAGACCGCGCCACAAGCTCCGACCACGCCTTCTTCTTCCTCTTCTTCCTCTCCGACCACCACAAGCTCCGCCGCCACCTCCACCACGCCTTCTCCTTTACCGAAAACGCCCCTGCTTTTCGCGTCGATTTTCTCGTCAGCCTCTCTATCAGCAATGTCATGACTTTTTCATCTTTCTTTTTTATTTTTTATTTTAAATGCACTAGAAAACCCATATCCGGAATAAATTCAGGACATGATTATATGTGAAAACAAAGGATTTTAGTAAAAGGGTGTTTTAGTTCTTTTCTTTTAATGTAGACTAGTTGAGAAAATGCTGTGTCTGGGCTAGAATTCAGAACTTATTATGTACTGAACAAAGGATTTCATTGTTGAGATAGTAATATGATTTCATCTGATAGATAATTTACTTGAATGGTGTTCTTTTTTCTTTTTTTCATTTTCTTTTTTTTGGAAGGATAATGAAAGGTGTTTGTTGTCACAGAATGTCATTTTAGATACTAAAGTTGTATGTTATATAATTTGTACTATACATATTGTAAATGTAACTATATAACAGTAAGAAAATAATTATTTATAAAAGTTTTAAAAAAGGAAAAGTCATTAGAAAAAAAGTAAGATACTTTTTCACTCATTTGATTCTGTTTAGGGAAATCAACGAACAAGTGGTTTTTCTTGAATGTTTTGTGGTCGTTCCATTCTTTTTTGTGGGTAGTCTGATATTTTTTTAGGCAAATCATACATGAACAAAGATCGCATATGGTTATTTTTGTATTTCGTTAAAGGAAAAAAATAAAAAAAGTCAATGTTTAGAAGGAACGATCGTATGGTCGTTCCTGAAATTTTAGTAGTCGTTCCTTATTTTTTGTGATTGTTCCGTGTGTTTTGACATAAATCATACATGACAAAAGTTACTAATCTGGTTAATCTTGCTTTTCGTTTAAGGGAAAAAAATGAAGTCACAGTTTGGAAGGAACGACTGTATGGTCGTTCCTGAAATTTTAGTGGTCGTTCATTCTCTTTTGTGGTCGTTCCGTGTGTTTTGAGGCAAATCATACATGACAAAAGTCACTAATCTAGTTATTTTTGCTTTTTGTTTAAGGGAAAAAATAAAAAAAGTCAATAAGTCACTTACCATGGTTATTTCGTTTTATGAATGCTAGTCATTAAGTGTGTTTGAGAGAGTTATTAATATGGTTTTTCGTATTTTATTTTGTTTGTTTTGTTTTTGTGTTTGAGGCAAATCATACATGAACAAAGATCGCATATGGTTATTTTTGCCTTTCATTAAAGGGAAAAAATAAAAAAAAGTAAATGTTTAGAAGGAACGACTGTATGGTTATTCCTGAAATTTTAGTAGTCGTTCCTTATCTTTTGTGGTTGTTCCGTGTGTTTTCAAGCAAATCATAAATGACAAAAGTCACTAATCCAGTTATTTTTGCTTTTCGCTTAAGGGAAAAAAATAAAAAAAGTCAATGTTTAGAATGGTCGTTCCTGAAATTTTAGTGGTCGTTCCTTATCTTTTGTGGTCGTTCCGTGTGTTTTCAGGCAAATCATACATGACATAAGGTGATAGTAAGGTTATTTTTGCTTTTCGCTTAAGGGAAAAAATAAAAAAAGTCAATGTTTGGAAGGAACGATCGAATGGTCGTTCCTGAAATTTTAATGGTCGTTTCTTATCTTTTGTGGTCGTTCCGTGTGTTTTGAGGCAAATCATACATGACATAAGTCACAAATCCGCTTAATTACGCTTTTCGTTTAAGGGAAAAAAATGAAGTCACGGTTTGGAAGGAATGACCGTATGGTCGTTCCTGAAATTTTAGTGATCGTTCCTTCTCTTTTGTGGTCGTTCCGTGTGTTTTGAGGCAAATAATACATGACATAAGGTGATAGTATGATTATTTTTACATTTCGCTTAAGCGAAAAAAATAAAATAAAAGTCACGGTTTGGAAGGAACGACTGTATGGACATTCCTGAAATTTTAGTGGTCGTTCCTTCACTTTTGTGGTCGTTCCGTGTATTTTGAAGCAAATCATATATGACATAAGTCACAAATCCAGTTGATTTTGCTTTTCGTTTAAGGGAAAAAAATGAAATCATGGTTTGGAAGGAACGACCATACGTCCTGAAATTTTAGTGGTCGTTGCTTCACTTTTGTAGTCGTTCCATGTGTTTTGAGGCAAATCATACATGACATAAGTCACAAATCCGCATAATTCCGCTTTTCGTTTAAGGGAAAAAATTAAAGTCACGGTTTGGAAGGAACGACCGTGTGGTCGTTCCTGAAATTTTAGTGATCGTTCCTTCTCTTTTGTGGTCGTTCCGTGTGTTTTGAGGCAAATCATACATGACATAAGGTGATAGTATGGTTATTTTTGCATTTCGCTTAAGGGAAAAAAATATAAAAATAGTCACGGTCGGTCGTTCCTGAAATTTTAGTGGTCGTTCATTCACTTTTGTAGTCGTTCCGTGTGTTTTGAGGCAAATCATACATGACATAAGTCACAAATCCGCTTAATTCCGCTTTTCGTTTAAGGGAAAAAAATGAAGTCACGATTTGGAAGGAACGACAGACGTTCCTGAAATTTTAGTGGTCATTCATTCTCTTTTGTGATCGTTCCGTGTGTTTTGAGACAAATCGTACATGACATAAGGTGATAGTATGGTTATTTTTCCATTTCGCTTAAGGGAAAAAAATAAAAAAAAAAAGTCACGGTTTGAAAGGAACGACCATACGGTCGTTTCACTTTTGTCATATATGATTTGCCTCAAAAGTTAAGGAGCGACCACAAAAGTGAATGAGCAACTACTAAAATTTCCGGAACGGCCGTACGGTCGTTCCTTCCAAACATTGACTTTTTTTTTATAATTTTTTTCCCTTAAACGAAAAGCAAAATTAACTAAATTAGTAACTATTGTCATGTATGATTTGCCTAAAAAATAATAACAAAAACAAAAAGAAAAAAAAAACAAAACAAAATACCAAAAACCAAATTAATGACTCTCTCACACACACTTAATGACTAGCATTCATAAAACAATATGTCCATGGTCAGTTACTTATTGGCTTTTTTTATTTTTCCCCTTAAGCGAAAAGTAAAAATAACCTTACTACCACTTATGTCATGTATGATTTGCCTCAAAACCCAAGGAACGACCACAAAAGTGAAGCAGCGACCACTAAAATTTCTGGAACGACCATACGGTCGTTCCTTCCAAACCGTGACTTCATTTTTTTCTCTTAAACGAAAAGAAAATTAACTAGAGTAGTGACTTTTGTCATGTATGATTTGCCTCAAAAGTAAAGGAGCAACCACAAAAGTGAAGGAGCGACTACTTAAATTTCCGGAACGACCATACGGTCATTCCTTCAAAACATTGACTTTTTTTTTCCCCCTTAAACGAAAAGCAAAATTAACCAAATTAGTGACTTTTGTCATGTATGATTTGTCAAAAAAAAAAAAAAAAAAAAAACAAAACAAAACAAAATACCAAAAACCAAATTAATGACTCTCTCACACACACTTAATGACTAGCATTCATAAAACATGTCCATGGTAAGTGACTTATTGACTTTTTTTATTTTTCCCCTTAAGTGAAAAGCAAAAATAACCTTACTATCACCTTATGTCATGTATGATTTGCCTCAAAACCCAAGGAACGACCACAAAAGTTAATGAGCGACCACTAAAATTTCCGGAACGACCATTCGGTCGTTCATTCCAAACCGTGACTTCATTTTTTTCCCTTAAACGAAAAGCAAAATTAACTAGAGTAGTGACTTTTGTCATGTATGATTTGCCTCAAAAGTGAAGGAGCGATCATAAAAGTGAAGGAGCGACCACTAAAATTTCCGGAACGACCATACGGTCTTTCCTTCCAAACCGTGACTTTTTTTTATTTTTTCCCCTTAAGCGAAAAGCAAAAATAACCGTACTATCATCTTATGTCATGTATGATTTGCCTCAAAACCCAAGGAACGACCACAAAAGTGAAGGAGCGACCACTAAAATTTCCGGAACGACCATACAGTCGTTCCTTCCAAACTGTGACTTTTTTTTTAATATTTTTTTCCCTTAAGCGAAAAGTAAAAATAACCGTACTATCACCTTATGTCATGTATGATTTGCCTTAAAAACCAAGGAACGACTACAAAAGTGAAGGAGCGACCACCAAATTTTTCGGAACGACCATAAGGTCGTTCCTTCCAAACCGTGACTGTTTTTTATTTTTTTCCCTTAAGCGAAAAGCAAAAATAACCATACTATCACCTTATGTCATGTATGATTTGCCTTAAAACCCAAGGAACGACCACAAAAGATAAGGAACGACCACTAAAATTTCCGGAACGACCATACGGTCGTTCCTTCCAAACCGTGACTTTTTTTTATTTTTTTCCCTTTAACGAAAAGCAAAAATAACCGTACTATCACCTTATGTCATGTATCATTTGTCTCGAAACACACGGAATGACCACAAAAGATAAGTAACGACCACGAAAATTTCAGGAACAACCATACGGTTGTTCCTTCTAAACATTTTCTTTTTTTAATTTTTTCCCTTTAACGGAACGTAAAAATAACCATATGCGATCTTTGTTCATGTATGATTTACCTCAAAAATGTCAGACTACCCACAAAAAAGAGTGGAACGACCACAAAACATTCAAGAACAACCACTTGTTCGTTGCTTTTAAATAGTTAACCACAAAATTAACCATATGCGATCTTCGCTCATGTTCGTTGCTTTTAAACATTCAAGAACAACATTCAAGAACATTCAAGAGGCCGGCAAGAAAATCGGCGCGAAGAGCAGGGGCATTTTCGGTAAAGGAGAAGGCGTGGTGGAGGTGGCGGCGGAGCTTGTGGTGGTCGAAGGGGAAGAAAAGGAAGAAGAAGGCGTGGTTGGAGCTTGTGGCGCGTTCTCCGGATCTTCGACGGCTTCGTTTAGGTTGGCGGCGGCGCCGGAAGTGGAGGCGGCGGATTTGGGGAGACTCTTTTGGGGGGACGGAATGATGAAGAAGAAGCGGATTTGGGGAGACTCTCTACTATGGTCGGAGGGGAAGAAGAGGAAGAAGAAGGCGTGGTTGGAGCTTGTGGTGCGTTCTCCGGATCTTCGACGGCGTCGTTTCGGTTGGCGGTGGCGCCGGAGGTGGAGGCGGCGGATTTGGGGAGACTCTTTTGGGGGGAGGGAACGACGAAGAAGAAGCGGACCTCCCTGCGAAGAAGAAGAAGAATCAAGAATTTTTTTTTTTTTTTTTCAATCTTAGACTAATATCTTTATATTTTATATTATTTTTTAAAACAAAAAGTCATTTTACTAATTAAATTTTTTTAAAGGTTATTTTACAAATTAAAAAAAGTGAAAAGATTAATTTATTAAAACACTCCTCAAGGGGTGGATTGATTTTTACCACGGGTGTAAAAAGTCTTGTAAAAAATACCATGTTGATGATGTCATAAATTAATTTAAACACATTTTTAAAATTTTTTTTTGTCTCTCTTCCCCCACCCGCCCACCCACCCTCCCTTTCCATTTCTCTTTCTCCCCCACTCTCTTTCCACACTCTGACGACCATTTCTCCCCACAATCCTTAGCGTTGGTGACGCCGATCTCCTCCGACGAGGCTGCGGCGTGACCATATCAATCGGTGCTCTTCCTGGCAAAGTCATGGTGCTCCGATTCCCGCCGAGACTACATTGTCACCGCCAAATCTTTCCTCCACGATGGCTTCTCTCTCCCTCAACAGCGATCAGAGCTATAGCACAGGTGTGATGGGAGCTCTCTCTGGTTGTTGCAATGATCCACGGCGACGATGGCTTAGTGAGGAGGCGATCGAACTCGTCGTTCTTTGCGCTACTCGTCGCCGTTCTTCGCACGCTGCTTGTTGCCCTTCGTCGATCCTTTTTTTCTTTTTTTTTTTTTTGGGAAAATTTTGGCCATTTATTGGTATTGGTGGATATTTTGTTTGTTTGTTTGGATATATATATATATATATTTTTTCATTTCTTTCTTCTCGTGGGTTGTGATTTTTTGCTTTTTGTGCAATTTTGATGATTCTTTGTTGATTTTTTTAGTGTTCCAGTGATAAATCGGGTGTGTGTGTGTGTTTTTAATTTTTTTTAATTATTTGTTTTTATTTTTCGGTGATGAAACTTGGAAAATCTGGCGGAATCAGGAGTTTCCAGTTGGTTATCAACAAGTAACCGGTTGGTCACCAAGTTTTCAGTCGGTAACCAATTAATTATCTACTGGCGGCAGTGGTTGCCAGTTAGTAACTGTAGATGCTAGGATCTACGGCCAAATTCTTATTAAAGTTAGATCAACAAAAATTAACTTGTAAGAAATATTAGGGTCATTGAACATCGCATATGAGAATCATAAAGCAAGCATAAACAGAAAACATAAAAAAAAAGTGATAAAAAGTAATAACAGATAACAACATCGAGATTTAGAGAAGTTCGCCGGAATATCGTGCTACGTCCTCTTGAGTCTGGAGTTTCACTATGTATGAATTTTTAGTACAAGGTTGCAATTTATGGGAATATCTCGGCAAAATTTCTATAAAGGCTAGAAGATACCCAAATGTGAAGGGTCTTGCTTTATTTATAGAGGAAAAGTAATGGGTCCGAATTCATAGGATAGTAGTGGGTGGTTCCCACTACCCCAGGAAATCCGGAATGTGTGTAAGAACATGGGCCACGATCGATTGTGGACTTGATGGTTATGGAAGTCAACCTTCCATCATTCGTTATTCGCTAAAAGTAAGCGTTAAACGGTGAACCAAACATCATTCGTAATGAGCAATAATTGGGCGCACATCGGACAACGGGATGTGATCGTTTGCCATTCGTCATTCGTTGTTCCGAGTCTAATGTCAAGCTGATTGAAATACTTGGTAATTTTACGGGTTTTAAGGGGTTATCAAGACCCATGTCGAGTGGTTGATCGATCACGATCCTTTACGTAGAGGGTAGTTAGTTGATTCAAGCCCAAGTCTGGGTTTTTGTATGCATGGTGAACAATGGACTAAGGTTCGACATTTGTTGACTCGTTGCTCGTCACGCATCGGGTCATTGTTCGTTGTGACCTAGGCATCACAAAATGGGGAGACGAAGTCTGACCCTTATCATACAATGATTCTTATAGAGTGTTCAATGTTCGTCATTCACAGTTAGACGCTCGTTGATCAGCTCACTGATGGAGTCAATCAATCATCATTGCAAGTCTGGTGATCGCTGAGGCCAATCAATCACAGCAGACGAGCCTAACAAAGAAGGAATCCGCTTTACACGTGGCGTACACTGATTGGCGAAGTCAAAACGACGTTTACGTTTTCAAAATTTGAAAGGACATGAAATGATTTCATCAAGCGGGAACATCAAACGTCTCGTGATTCGTACCATCTGATGAGGCACGATTAACGTATTAGAGCCATTTGATCTCTTTCGAGGGGTTATAACTCTTCATTTCCCCTTTACGTCTCCCTATTTCTTTCACTGAGTTTGAGGGAGTCGTCACTAGAGTTCCCAAGAGTCTCCTGAGTCTTTAACCTTATAGGCAAGATTTCTCACCCTCTTTCTCGGATTTCTATATTTCTGATCCTAAAAGTTTGTTTTCCTGTTGATTTTGAGTTGTTTGAGGCTAGTTTTGAGAGTTTTCTCCGAGTGTTTGAATCGGTTGAGAGTTTGAGGGTTGTTTTTTCTGGGTTTTACTTGAGTTTCTAGGTTTAATTCTTGAGATTCATTTTTCAAACTCATAGAGTTCTAAAAGAGTAAGAGATTGATCCAAAAACCTTCCATCGTTCATTTCGAAACTATTTGCAACACAATAATGGATAAGTCCATAGGCAAGAGGCCCCTCCCCTAGAAGAGCATATTGATATCCCAGCGAATGTTGACCTAGGGGATAACGATGCCGAGGATGATAAGTTGGTGTCCGTCCTTTGATATTTGTGGAAGGAAAATGAATATGAGTACAATCGGAGAGGTGTTGGGATAAGCAACGAAGAGTTCGAAAGGAATCGACTTGCAATAGTGGAGCACTGGAATCCTTTCAATCCCTCTTATTGCTTGATTGACCAGACCTCCAAATCGAATAAGCATGGAGTCCTTTCTTCGAATGGCAAATCATGCCTCCATATTGACCGAAGATGACTTGATGGTCATCAAGGGAAGGTATGGGTTCCCAAATAAAGTCCAACTATGCCTTTCGTTCACCAATGAGTGAGCGGGTTTTGACTACCGATCCATTCACTCATTATCCAATGCATGGCGCATTACAATCTCGCAATTCCTCAATTGATGTCGAATAGCATGAAAGTGTTTCTCGGTCTAATCGTAGTTGCTAATGAAGCGGGTGTCGAACTGACCGTCGAAGACTTTCTTGCTCTCTATTATCCAAAGGAGAACGAGAATGACTTCAGTCGATATTCGATGTACCCACGATGCAAGAAGCAAATAGTTGGGGGAATGGTCAATGATGATAGGTACTGGCAAGACTGGTTCTTTTTCATGCTGGTGATCAAGAAATCGATGGGGGCACTAGCGAACGCATTCTATCCACTATGGGGTGGTCCTCTTTATAAGTCTTGCACTTACAACATTGAGAGTAACGTCGAACATCGAGCCTTGAAAATGATGCCTTTTGTTTTGTACTTACCTTTTTAGTACTTATGTTGTTGGCAAAGAGCTCAAAAAGACTCCACCCAAAGCCCTTTTGTTTGAAGCAAAGCTCGAGTATTTGATCGTAGTGCCAGACCGGTAGTGGGACAACATCAAAATTCCATACCAACTTAGACAATTGAGTCTTTGGAAGGGGTATATCGAACTCCCATTAGGTATAGAAAAGTGAGTTCCTCCTTTGGTTGATTGGCCGTTCGTGATCAGAAGAGTGTTGAGGAGACTCTTCGGCACTCCGCTGTTTATCGAACCATTAACTGACGAAGAGGCTTTGATCGTAGACCTAGCACTCGACATGATGTAGATCGACTTTCCTACTCCCAAGGAGATTCTTGCGAGGAAGAAAGATCAAGGAGAGGCAACCAAGGTAGTTGACGCCACTTGAAGTTCAACTCTTCCTCCATTCCCAACCATTGAATCTTTTCCTAAGCCTTCGAACATGCTAGAACAGCCTTCCGGCAAAAAGAAAAAGGCCTGAGAAAAACCAAAAAAGAATGTCTAGAAGAGGAGAAGGACCAAGGTAAAGAGGTCGCAGCCGTACTGAGCAGAGAGCTTTGAGTTGTAGAGGGTGAGGAATGAGAGAACGAGGTGAACCTGCCTCTAGGGGCTAGTCTGGAAGCTTGAGAGCTCACCGTCTAATTGACCATCAACTGATAACTAACGTTAACTTGGATTTGGTGAAGGATGGTCGAGGCCAAGACCATCTCGATGAGTTCTCATGCGACGGTCTGAAGGTTTGTCCATCAACCTTCATCACAATTCCATTCCATGACTTTGCTGCATTGTTAATTCTTTTTTTTTTTTTTTTTTTTTTGCAGTGCATTATTAGGGGCATGTTGTTGCTTTATCGCTTGGATGATAAAGCGCGCGAGTGAAGGGAGAAGTTTAGAGAGCTTGAGGCATGAGATGAGGCGAAGGTAGAGAAGCTCCTAAAAAGCAAACATCAGTTCAAGGAAGCCTATGCGAAGGCTGAGAACTTAGCCAAGGAATTATTTTCGTTCGAAAATATGGTTAAGGAAGGGTTCGAAAATATGGTTAAGGAAGGGGCCAAGTTGCTCAACCAAATGGGAGAAAAGAACAAAGAGCTGGTGGTCGAGAATGATGTCCTCAAGCAGACCATGAAACAGAAAGATGTTGACATTAAGGGTCTGGTTGCTTGTGTGGTAGATGAGTGTGAGAATGCTATACTTAAGGCTCGCTATGAGCTCTTGAAGGAGTATAAAGAAGGTCTCCATATCAAGTGGGATGTGGATGGAGAGACAGAGCTCTATGAGGAGTCCCTTGTAGATGGCGAAGCTTTTGCGTCCGTCCCACAGATGAACATCAAGCCCCCAATCCTAGAAGCGAACACATGAGCAACTAAGGCCCCACCAACTGTCGAGCCCAAGGATCCCCTTTCCGATGAGCCTAAGATCGCCGAAGGTGATTCTGCTAAGACCTCCCTCCTCGAAGATGCGGAGAAGGCTTAGGCCTAAAGTCTTTTGTTTTTATGTTGGCTTGCTCGCCATGAATGTTTGAATAGTGGGCGTCGAGCCCAATTTCTTGTGATTATTTGAACAACGGGCCTCGGGCCCTGGTTTTGTAATTATTTTAGTTTTGTTGCTTTAATTGGAATTTTCCTTTGCATATTTAGTATCTTTAAAATACTGCATTTAGGAAACAATGAATAAGTGCATGTAATGAACCAACCAAAAGATTTTTAAGTAAGGGGCAATACTTTTTAGGTTTATGAACCTAACCTAGTAAACTAGAGCAAACCCACAGTGATCAAACTCAGGGTTGAGCAATTTGGGTGCTTAAAATTTGGCTTGTAAGATGCCCATTTGAAGGAACGTAAGAACGTATTATAGAATAAGCGCACAAAATGCGAGCGTATTAGCTTTGGTTAGGCAATGTTATAATCATCGAACAATGAATTGAATAAGACAGCGTTTGCTCGATCGAATGATCGAGTGAATGTGTAATAATCAATCCCTTAGAGTGGTCCTAAGAGTCTAATTCCTAGGACCCAAGATTAAGATTGAATGATGCGACGAACATCGAGTACCGATACTAAAAATTGTAATGTGTCCAACTTGAAGAACATGTTTTTGTTTTGATAAAGGGGCTGCACTAGTTTATAGTTCTGCGAGCTGCCTACTACCCATGTTTAGGGATCAAGCCAAACATAGTTCAGATACAATGTGATTTTTTTGGTAAAGTGACTGGACTCGCTTATAGCTCCACTAGATGCCTATGTACCCATGTATAGGGATCAAGTCGAATGTAGTTTAGGTACAATGTGATTGGGGTGCTGACCTATGTAGTTCGATCGAAACGTCGAACATCGAGTGTAGAGGATCAAGCCCTTACATGGTGAACAGTACATAGGAAAGGGAAATTACAAGAATTGCACGAAATTACAAGTAATATTTCCTTAGATGATAAGCATTCCAACATCGAAGGATCTCAATATCGTCCAGCTTTTCAAGGTGATAGATCCCTGGGTTAACGACCTTCGAGACGCGATAAGGGCCTTCCCAATTAGCCCCCAGTTAAGCAACATTGGGTTCGACTGTGTTCTAGAAGACTTTTCGAAGCACCAAGTCTCCCTTATTCAAGGTTTGTGGACAAACCTTTGAGTTGTAATATTGAGCAACGAATTGCTGGTAATTCGCCATTTGTAAGAAGGCTAGATCTCTTCTTTCGTCGAGCATATCAAGTTCATCACTGAATATCTCTTGATTTTGTTCTTCCTTGTCAAAGGAGAGTTAGCGACGAAGTATGGGAACACCGATCTTTGCTGGGATGAACACTTTTGCTTTGAACGTGAGAGAAAATGGGGATTCACCCGTTGCTCATTGAGGTGTTGTCCCGTAAGCCTAAAGAACACCGTTGATTCATCAGCCCATCTTCCTTTGCGAGCCTCCAACTTTTTCTTTAGGTTTTGGATGATCATTTTGTTTGTTGTCTCCGCTTGCCCGTTGCCCTACGAGTTCCTGGGAGTGGAGAAACTCAACTCGAACTTCCACCTGATGCATAACTTCTTGAAGTTGCCTGAGATGAACTGCGTACCGTTGTCCATCATGATTTTTTGAGGTACGCCGAACCTACAGATGATATTCCTCCAGATGAAGTCCTCGACATCCGCATCCTTGTTCTCCACATATAGCTTCACTTCAACCCACTTAGTGAAGTAGTTACTGAGGACGAGCAAGTACTTGCATTGGCCTGACGCTTATGGCAATGGATCAATGATGCCCATTAAATACTTCATGAATGGGTATGGTGAACTAATACTTGACAGTCATTCTGCTAGTTGATGAATGACTGGAGAATGCCTCTGGCACTTGTCACACCGCTTGACAATCGCTTCACTATCGGTGAGCATGGTGGGCCAATAGTACCATTGGCATTTAGTCTTGTTGCACAAAGACCTTCCACCAGAATGGTTCCCACACTCGCCTTCATGAATATCCCTTAGCACCTAAGCCGCCTCTTGCTCGCCAAGGCATCGATCGTAGGGCCCATCGAATGACCGTCGATAGAGTACGCCGTCAATGAGCGAGAAGCGGGCAGCCTTCGTCCTGATCTTACAAGTTTCGGATTTATCTTCTTATAGAGCTCCATCCAGTTAGTATGCTGCGATAGACCTTTCTTAATCATCGGTATCGATTGTGGCAGTGATGGTGGATTCATCTCGATACTTGGCTTCTCGACATACCTAATTGGGATTGTTCATCGAGTGCTTGGCTCGAACGTTGAACCAAAGTTCGCCAAGGCATTAGCTTGAGTGTTCGAGCTTCTCAGGACTTGCTCGATGGTGCATTTGTCAAACTAAGCTTTACACGACGGTACGACTCCTAGGTAGGACTCCATCTGAGGATCCTTCACAGTGTATTCGCCGAGCACTTGATTCATAATGAGTTGTGAATCGCTGTGGACCTTCAACATTCGAGCCCCCAGTGCTTTGGCCAATCGAAGCTCAGATCATAGCTTCATACTTTGCTTAGAGCATTGAATCCCAGCTGGAATGATTGCTTAATAATCTCATTGGTAGGTGACTTCAGGTAGACTCCAATGCTCGAGCCCTTCATGTTCGACGCTCCATCAACCATGAGGGTCCATGCTTGTTTGCGCTCTTGCCTGTGGAACATCAGGAGTTAATCCAGAAATGAAAGCAACAAGTACTTGGGACTTGAGTCTAGTTCGTGCTCGATACTCGATGTCAAACTTACTAAATTTGATTGCCCACTTGATTAAGCATCCTGATGTGTTTGGGTTGTGAAGGATTACTGATTAGGGTTATGTCGTCATCACTGAGACAGAATGAGACTAGAAGTAAGGCCTTAGCTTCCGGGCCACGATGACCAAAGTAAGAGCTAGCTTTTTGACAATCAGGTACCTTTTCTCAGTTTCAAGCAATGAATTACTGATATAGAAGACCGGTCATTTTCGTTGTCTAAGTCTCGTACCAGGACTGCACTGACCATTGCTTTTATGACTACCAGATACAAAAACAACTTTTGATCAATTAGAGGCCTTGCCAAAATCGGGGCAGCGGATAAATACCTCTTTAGCTCGTCAAAAACTTTCTGGCACTCATTGGTCCATTTAAACTTCTTATTGCCCTTCAACAGTTTGAAGAACGACAAGCATCTATCGGTAAATCATGAAATGAATCGGTTGAGGCGATTCGGCCAGTGAGCTTTTGTATCTCTCTCTTGATCCTTGGAGAAGGCATGGTCATGATCACTCTTATCTGATCGAGGTTTGCTTCAATTCCTCACTGGGTGACGAGATAGTCCTAGAACTTCCCAGATGAGACCACAAAAGAGCATTTGAAAGGGTTGAGACACATATTGTACTCCCTAAGTACCAAGAAACAATATGTTAAATGGTGTGTCTTCGATTTGCTGCATCACTCAATGTTCCTTGGACTCGTTATCGAGACCATAAGTCTCTCTTCCTTTCTCATAAAGAAACTCTAATAGATGTCCTTTCTTCAACAGCTCTGCTACTTCGGCTCGCAAAGCCCTACAGTCGATGGTGTGGTGACCATGATCTTTGTGAAATTCACAAAACTTCATTGTATCTCTCGCTGGGTTATCGGGCAACTTCTTTGGTGAAGTGTCGTAGACTTGGCTCTTCAAGTGAGCGACGAGCTTGGAAGGGCTGATATTGAGTGCGTACTTTGGCGGGGATAACGAACGCTTCTACTAGTGCTTTAACGTTCGTTCTTCTTAGGACTCATGATGACACGGTGTCCTAGTATGTTCGTGCCTCGCTGTTCATTCCTCATCCTCTTCGGGCACCTTCATCACCTCCTCTCGAGTACGGGCCAACTCACGCTCGACGCACTTATTTTCTTCTTCAAGGTCAGTAAAGCCTTTGTCCCGATGTAGTGCATTCTGAATGGTTGGTAGGTACTTGAAACAAATCTCGTTTTTGATAAGGGACATGTGTTTCAGACCCTTCTTTAACGCCTCTTTCGCTGTTCAATCGTCAAGTCCCAAGATCTCTGATATCGCCTTGCTAAAATGCTTAATTTAAGCGCGTAACGTCTCGTTTGGTCCCTAAACCACTCCCCATAGATCTTTCGTGGTCTTTCTGGATTGGATATGTACTGAATAACTTCTTATGAACTCCAGTGAGAGCTCATTGAAAGAGTCGATGGACTCAGGAGGGAGGTTGCAAAACCAACGAAGTGCATGCCCTTTTAAACTTTGTGCAAAGAGTTTACGCATCATGTCATCGAGCATGCCAGTGAGAATGTTCGTCGACTACACAATGTGTTTGTACTAGAGCAAATGGCCATGGGGGTCCGACATGCCATCGAACATGGGGAAACCAACACTGAAAAACTTAGGAGTGGGTGTGCTAGTTATCCGCTGCGTTAGAGTCGTCTCACGGACCCCATGTGCTAGATAGTCGAACCTTGGGGTTGAACTCGTCGCCTTGTGGAGTTATGAGATGAACTGTTGCTCCATCTGCGTTTTCAATGTCCTCATTTCTTCAAACATTATGTTTCTCATCTTCTCCTCGATGTTCATCGTCCCTGGAGGGACAGGTCCTTCTAGTGGTGGCGATAGCTCGGGTGACGAACGTCGAGCAGAATATGCGTTCCTATGGGAACTGGATTCTGGTTTTTGCTTTTATCGTCTATTCACTACTGGAGTGCCTCATGGTGTGGACAGCGGTTGCATCGGGGCTATCGGGCTATGAGCATTAGCCTGCGTTCCCTAACGGTAATAGGGTGTAGCCTACTGCCAACCCCCGATGCTCGTTAGAATCATAAAGCAAGCATAAACGAAAAACATAAACAAAAAAGCGATAAAAAGTGATAATAGATAACAACATCGAGATTTAAAGAGGTTTGCCGGCATGCGTGTGACGTAATCTTGAGTTTGGAGTTTCACTAGAAATGAATTTTGACTACAAGGTTAAAATTTCTGGGAATATTTCGGTAGAATTTTAGTAAGGGCTAGAAGATACCCAAATGTGAAGGGTCTTCCTCTATTTATAGAGGAGAAGTAATGGGTCCGAATTAGTAGGAATGTAGTGGGTGGTTCCCACTACCCCGGGAAATCCAGAACGTGTATGGCCATAATGGATCGTGGGCTTGAGGGGTATGGAAGTCGACCTTCCATCATTTGTCATTGGCTCAAGATGATCGTTGAACGGTGAACCGAACATCATTCTTAATGGGCAATAGTTGGGCACACATCAGACTACGGGATGTCATCGTTTGTCATTTGTAATTCGTTGTTGTGAGTCTAATGTCGAGCTGATTTGAACACTTGGTAATTTTATGGGTTTTAAGAGGTCAACAGGACCCATATCGAGTGGCTGATGGACCACGATCCTTTACGTAGAGGGTAGTCAGCTGATCTGAGCCAAAGTCTGGGCTTTTGGATGCATGGTGAACAATGGACTAAGGTTTGACATTCGTTGACTTGTTGTTCGTCACTCATCGAGTCGTTGTTCGTTGTGACCTAGGCGTCACAAAATAGGGAGATGAAGTTTGACCCTAACAGTAACTGCCGGTGATCGGTAACCAAATTGGTGTTTTCAATAGAGTGATGGTTACTGGTCGGTAGAATTTTGATGGTTTCTGATTTCAATAGAGTGATGAAATTTGGTGTTTTTTTTTAATATTTCGGTGACGAAAATTGAAAAATCCTGTGAAATTGAAAGTTTTCGATCGGTAACCAACTAGTTATCAACTGGTAACTTGCTGGAGGTCGGTAAACTATTGGTTACCAGCTGGTAACCAACTGGTTGGTGGTTATCAGTCGGTAACCAACTAGTTACTCCTTAGTAACCCTCCGACGATAGTGGTTACCGATTTGAAACCCATGGGCTATCGGTAACTAACTGGTAACTAGTCGGTAACCAACTGGTAACCAATCGGCTATAGTGGTTACCGATGGGAAACCTACCGGTGGTCGGTAATCAACATGTTACCATTTGGTAACCAACCGGTAACCTGTCGGTAGCGGTAGTTACCTATCGGAAACCCACTGGCAGTCGGTAACTAAATGGTTACCATTTGGTAGTCAATCGATAACCCGCTGGCGGTGGTAGTTACCGATTGGAAACACGCCGACTGTCGATAACCAATAAGGACGTATTTACTAATGAGTAATCTAATTTAGGAAAAAGGAATTAAATTCCTGATTTTAAATTCCAGTGTTTACTTTTGTAATTGAGAATTAAATGACGTAGGTCCCACCTAAAAATAGGGAATTAATTTCCTTGATGAGGAGGAACTTGTCTCCCACCTACTATCTACGGAATTTAATTCCTTCCGCTAAAAAATTGAAAGTAACTAACTCTATATCAAATATACCCTTATTTTTATTCAATTATTCTTATTTTTTATTTAAGGATAATTTCGTAACTACATTAATTATACTCCCAATCCTTATAATTTTTTAGAAAGTAAACAGCATAATAGGAATTTAATTTCTCAAGTAAATAGATTTATTGATAGATTAGTAAACACTTTATGGCATTTGTCAAAAGTTCCCTAATTCATTTGACAATGGGTCCATATTTCAAAGTGATTGTCACATAGTAGGAAACTTTTGAAAAATACCATAAAACCATGCTTTGGATTGATTTTTAGCATGTAGAAAAAAAACTCTTATTAAAATATCAAAGCATGACATTATAAATATTTATTTATTTATTTATTTCAAAGTATCAATTAAAATTATTAATTGGTATTTATGTCTCTACTGATGGGTTACCAATCAGTTACCAACTAGTTATTAGGTAGTTAATAACTACCACCGTCGGGTGCTTACTAACTATTTACAAGTTGGTTACTGATCGAGAACCAAAAAATATGTCAGAATTTTCAGATTTTATCACCAGATTATTTGACAAAAATCCCAAATATTCAAGTTATTAAAATCCAACAAACACCTTAAAAGTATACCAAATAAAAAAAAAGTAAATTTTTTATTTTAAAAATTACATAATCATTAAAAAAGGTCCATTTTCAGTTTCAACCTGCATGAGTACGAGTATAGACTTAATACTAACACAAACTTGTTGTTGGAGTCTACAAAATAATGCTTCTGCATTTTGATCTTGCATGTGTCAGTATAGTCCAAGACCCTCCTTAAATTTACAGTTGTTTGCGTACTGAGAAAGAGGGAAGAATCTAGTAAATCAAAGCACAAAGGAACAAACAAGTCAAGCAGTTGACATTACCCAGTTCAACTGTAAATTTTTTCTTTTTTTGTTTGGTAATTTTAAAAAGAAAAGACACCGCCAAAAGAAAAAAAGTGAATACCTCCAAAAAAGAGAGAGATTGCGGCCATGGAGGAGGTCGGAGGGTGTCGCGCGAGCAAACAGGAATCACGGTGGCAGGACGGTGAATGGGAGTGTGGCCGCACTGGGAGGAGATTGGGATCTCTGAGGGCGATATCAGAGGATGGTCGTGCGCGGAGGAGATTCGGATCTATTAGGGTGATTGTGGCACTGCGAGTTCGGCGACCATAGTGGAGGTATCGATTGCGGCAACTGGCGGATTGCCGAAGGCGAATGGAGCTTGCGCAGGAGGATCAGAGTTGGCGCTGGCGAACGGAGCTCACGCGAGAAGATCGGAGCTGGTGGTGGAGGATTAAGCATTGAGAGATGTGGTTTTCGGAGGAATAGAGAGAGATGGGGGAAGAGATTGGGGGGGGGGGGGGGGGGGGGAGGGTAGGCCTTGTTGTGCGGGGAAGAGAAGGAAAAAGAGAGAGAAATAAAAATAATAATTTAACTTAAATTATTATATCATCATTATAGCCTATTCTACAATAGTTTTTAAGTTGTGACAAAAATTAATCCACGTTTAAATTCCATGGCATGTGGCCTAATTATCCCCATAAAATACAAATTACAAATGCCACGTTAGAGATAGGGTTGGGGATTAAATCATCCTCGAGGTGGGGGCAAGGTGGGGCGGGAAAAGCCTTCCCACCCTTTATCTGTTCTGATATACGAATCTTATATTTATGTATGATATTAATTTTTTAAATGTAAGTATTTATTTTTAAAGATGTGGCTCTATTGGTATGATTTAGTTTGTATATGTTTAAATTTTGGCTTGTTAGTAGAACCTTGGTCTTGGACTAAATACATGATGAGTTTATACTTTATTATTTACTTATTGTAACTTTCATATGCATCGTTATATTGTACGAGAAATGGAATAGCTATGAGGAAGGTCCCCCAATGAGGAATTATGAAGTCCCAAAATCGGTATCAGTGATGAGGAGGCTTAGTTTTAGAAAATCGGATTTTAAGGAACATATAAAGTTTTTTAATCATAATCAATAAATGCACATGAAAAATAATTTTAAGAATTTCTAAAACTAGCCTACCACTTGTGAAAAACGTGAAGTATAATTACGAAAAAGTCTATTCGATCCATGGCGTGAATTTACACTTAGTACACTCATTTTAAATTCCTTAAAATTATTACTGGAGTAGTTTTATTTTTATTTTGATTTTTTATCTTATATTATCTTCACATATACCATGTGTGATAAAATAACCTCAGGTATCAAACAGGGTTCCACAGGGACCCACAAGCATACAAACAATAGAATGCAAAAAGAAATGTTAAAAATTTAAAAGTTTCATAGCTTAAAAATAAATTAAGGACATGTTTGACATGTCTTATTGTATTATATTATATTATATTGTTATTATACAATATAATGTTTGGTTTTGTATTGTATTACAATATTATACAATATAATATGTTGTTTGTTTGTCATCATATTGTATTGTATTAGAAATTGAGCTTTCAAAAGATAAAATTTATGTTATGCCCCTAGGACCAGAGTCAGGTTTCGAGATAGGGATCGAAGTTGGGTTTTATGATCTGGGTTAGAGTTGAGATTCAGAATCGGGATCGGGATCGGGCTCGAGGTCGGGTTTCTGAACGGGAGTTGGGGTTGGGGTAAGTGTCAGGTTTCGGGATAGAGGTCGAGCTTGTTGTCAGGATGGGGTTTGGGGTCAGGTTTTGGGACGGGAGTCGGAATCGGGTTTTGGGATAGGGATCAGGTTCAAGGTCAGGTTTCGGGCTTGGGGTCGGGTTTCAAGATCAGGGTCGGGTTTTGGGATTGGGATCAGATTTTGCGGTCGGATTTCAGGACTGGGGTCGATGTCATGTTTTGGAGTCGGTTCAGTTTCAGGGTCGGATTTCAGGACGGAGTTGGGAATTAGGTTTTGTGGTCAGCTTTCGGAAGAAGGACGGGGTGTAATAACCAAAAATTTTTATGAATTTATTATTTCCTTATGTCTAAGAAATTTAAGTTCGTATTATGTGTTTATGTAATATTTCATGAAAATTATGAGTATCAATGCGAAACTCGTAATTTTATCGGTAAATATTTGAGTTCTTATCAAATTAATTATGAGACTCAATAAACAGTTGTTTTGCTAAGCATGTGACCTTTTGAGCAAAAAGGGATGAAAAATTTTATAATTTCATGTTGGTTAAAGTTTGACCAATAAAAAAAAAAAAAAAAGAAGTCAACAGGTTGACTACACAGATATATGACAGGCAATATGGAAAATATACTGCAAAAATCAAAATTTTGGACAAGAAAATATAAATGAGAAATAAAACCACCATAGAAAAATCAAGCACAATTATAGGAATTTTTGGGCCAAAAAGTTTTAAGAAAAAAGAAAATTTTTCGTACTGTCCATTTTTACACAGATTAATTTTGGACTGCTTTACAATACCACAGTATGGTGTATTAGTGAGCACAGTACCAAAAATATCTGTGTTGGCTTAAAAGTGGATTGCTTTTTAAGGAAAAAGCCAAACAAGCCTTAACTAGGCTTAGGTCATCACCTTTTGATTTATGATATCATTAAGGCTTTAAAAAAAAATTATTATTAGAAGATTATGGAGTGTTCTAGAACCACTAGGTGGCCGGCCATGTGGGGGAGGGGGGGTCAAAATAGAATTAATTTTGCTCTATGGATTTATGAGTAAAAGTTGAACAAAAATTTTTGCAAAAAGGTCCCATTTTTTTCACCTATAAATAGGCTCATGGGGGGATCAGTTTTGGCCGATAAAAATTCAGAAAAAGCAGCCAAATTCTGTCCATTTTCCCTCTCCAAAAATCTGTAATCTCAAGTGGGTGATTGAGTGAAGAAAAAATTGAGAAACTTAGGGGTTTTGATGTTTGTAGTCTTCGGTTTCCCCTAGCAAGTTCAAGCAAAAATTTTGGCAGTTTTTGTGCCCAATTTTGGGCCAACAGCCGGCTGCCAAGGGGGGGTGAGTGAGTGAGAAAATTTGGATTTAAGAGTGCTTAGCTTAGGTGCAAGCAGCCACCAAGAATCAGCCAATTTTGGTGTCAATTGGTGCAACAAAACCGGCCTTGGGTGGTGTCCTAGGAGGAAAATTTTTTGTGACCAAACCCTGGCCTCAATTTCTTCAATAAATCAAGGTAAACCATTCTAAACCTTAATCTCTTTCAATTAAGCATCAATTTGAAATTTACATGTATTTCAAGTTGAAATTGTAAGAGCATAAGCTCAATTTATTTTGTGCCCAAAGTTAGGAATCTAGGGTTGTGCTTGATCTAGAATTAGGGGTGGTTTGATTTTTATGTGCATGCTTGCTTTAATTTTCTTAATTTGCATACTAAATACTAGTTTATTATATGTCCCCAATCTGCCCTAGTGTTGGTGAATGATAATTTTGTGCTAGGTTGCTAGAATTTAATTCGTATACTTGTTAGGTTTTGTGCAACCGAAATCGTGCAACTTAGTTGATCCAATATCAATTAGATTTGCATGGTGATGTTAGAAATTGTGATTAAAGAAAATTTACGCTAGAAAACCGCTGCATGTGTGTATTAGAGCTCCCGCGGTGGCTGGTTGAGCTAGATTCCACGTCTAGGACGTAAAACGAATTCTAAACAAAAAAAAAACTGCCAGGCTCGGGTGGATCCTGACCAGTTTTACGGCAAGCCAATTTTGAGACCTTTAGAGGCCGAATTTGGAAAAACTTAAAACAAAAAATTTGCTCGGAACAGTTTTTCCTAGGGGGATTTGCAAAATGAGGCACCAATGGCCTCCGTTTTTATGAAAATCCGAGGCTGATCTGTCCAGACATAGTCTACACGTCTAGTAAGATTCAAATTAAAACTGACAAGAATCCAAGCAGAAGTGGGTTTTTCTTAAAACATGAAAGTTTTAGAATTTTTCAAGAGCAAGAACTTTCATGAAGACAAGTTTTTCAAATTCAATCTGGATTTTTAAATACAACCTGAACTATAAAAACTATGCATAGAGCAAGAAATTCCTGCACAGAATTTTCTAAAAAAAAAAAAAAAAAAAAAAACACATGCAGAAAAACTGTATTTTTACACCAACACTCCTGTTTTGACTATGAAAACTGTTCCAAAGGCAGTTTTCAGCCTTTAATGATTTTTATAAAATCACACTTTGAAAACCACGAATTTTTAAGTTAAACAAAAGATTTTTGGCCAATTTTCCAAATTGGATTTTAAAAGCCAAAGTATAGTAGCAAGACGATGACGGATGGTAACCGGGAAGGATACCCGAGTTACTAGGCTTGGTCCCAAAACCAAGTTTGATTTATAGATGTTGACTTTAGTTGACCAAATTTGACCCATAAAATATTGACCACCTCAAGGGTTACCTTATGTAACCTAATGAGGTATCATGTGTATAATTGGGGGACATATAACTAAGATTGTGTATGAATGCTGGAAAGGTTACCAACATTTTATAGGATCCTTATCCTATGTTCTTTTTAATAGCAGGAAGTAACCTGCAGTTGCGATCTGGGTTGAAGCAACAAAACCAGAAACATAGCATATCAGGCAAGTATCGAACCTCACATACAGTATGAAAATAGTAAATACTATTTTCAAATATGCTATGTTAAGCTATGCTATTTACACTATATGTTTAAGTGTACATGCTATGTTGTATTATGATATGTGATGCTATGTGATGATATGCTATGACATGTTACATGTTATGCCATGTTTTCTAAAATGTCATGGTTTCAAAAATGCCACGTTTACAAAATTGTCATGGTTTTAAAAATGTCATGTTTTCAAGAATGCCATGTTATGGCAAGTGTTAAGTTTGATATGACATAGTGACATCATGAGGCATGTTCACTAATGTTAAATCACATGGTAAGATAAATCAAGTAAGGTGTCGTACCAACCTCCCGTGATCGTGGAGGCTACATGATTCAGTTGTGACATATACCTTCCGTGATCGTGAAGGGTCAAGTTATAATTCCCAGAACTGTTAGGGCCTTGCAAACCCTAGCTTTGTCTGGAGGCTGTGCGCTTTTGGTACGGACACTATGGGCCCACATGTTTAGACAAGATAATAAATTAAAGATTGAGTCTATAATGAAGCATAAGACATTCAATCAATATAAATGGTTCATGCATAAGTTACATGATGATTGGCATGTTTTTAAGATGTTTGAATTATTTTGTGAGATTTTGTTTGTACTTGCTGGGCGAAAGCTCACTCTTATATTCCATATTGTAGGTAAGTAGCCTGCAGCTTAAGTGGTGGGCTATGCGGACGATGCGGTGGGTGAAGGGCGGTGTGGGATACCACTACGTAAAATTTTCTGCAACCGCTTTTAAATCTCAAAAGTAAATTATGTTATGCAATATGTATGAAGTTTGAAGACTTGAGAATATATTTTCAATATAATATGTATACATGACAAGTTTTTCTCTACAAGATAATCTATGTAGATATGCCTTTAAGAAAAAAAAAAATTTCCTAAAATTTTCAAGCAAGATAAGTACAAGTAGTTATGGTGTCGACCCGGCTTGGGAAGTCGGGGCGTCACAGTTTGGTATCAGAGCGGTATCCTGCCAACCTATTTCACTTCACCTCACATCGCTTCTGCAACGGCCCAAGTAAGTTATGTTATTTTCTTACGATTAGAATTAAGATTTTATGTGCATAGTAAGTATCTGTCTTCAACGGCCATGCTGGAAAATGTTGGACACAGGGATGACGTTGGGTGGTGTCTTAGCTTGGTGGTGGCAACTAGGTGACGTACGGAAATGATGGGAAAGTTTTATATCTTCCCAAAATATTATGGTTATGTACTCCTGCTGTGAAGGGGATACGAACAAGAATATGATGAATTCAGATATGTTCATGTTGTGCTTTTATATGGAATGAAGATTATAGTTCTATATAAAAGGCATGATTACAAGAAGCTGAACTTATTTCCTTATTTTCCGTACAGAACCATGCCACCAAAGCGTAGAAGAGCACCAATCCAAGACGTTGATCTTGCGACCCAGTTGAATGAGCTAAGGCAGATAATGTTAGCCCAACAGCAGGAGATAGGAGGACTTAGAGCTCAGATAGCTCAGCAGAACCAGGGACCTCCTGATGCCAGAATATCACCAGCACCTGTGAATCAGCCTGCTGCACCGGAAATTCCTGATGTTGACCCGGTGATTCCAGAGAACCCCATAGCCCCTGAAGTACCTGTTGCGCCTGTAGCTGTTCCACCAGCACTTCGGGTTCGCACTCCAGAAGAACTATATGACAGATTTCGGCGTATGAAGGCACCGAAATTCGAGGGGTCCACAAACCCAATTGAGGCCGACAACTGGTTGATTAACCTCCAGGTCGCCCTAAATTTCCTCAGACTCAATGATCAGGAGAAAGTCCTCTGTACATCATTTATGCTACGGAAAGATGCTCGCCTCTGGTGGGAAACAGTTCAGATCCAGCGAGATGTTACTGAGATGACTTGGGAGGACTTTGTGGAGGAGTTTAAGGAGAAATACTTCAACACTGAGGTCATGGAGACTCAACAAGACGAGTTCGACAGGTTCCGCCAAGGAAATCTATCGGTAGCCGAAGCCGTCAAAAAGTTTGAGCAGCTAGCACGTCTCTGCCCTCACCTCATCAGTTCCGAAAGGGACAAAGTAAGAAGAATGATGAGGATGTTTCGCCCGGACTTAGCAGTGGTAATCAGTAGTGGCCCTCATCCACCACTCACTGTTGCTGAATGTGTCAGCAGGGTAATTCGAGCTGAGTACTGGGTAGGACAAAACAAGGAGCAACAGGCTAAGTTTTTTCAGGAGAAAAGAGAAGAAAAGGCCCAAGCTAAACAAAACCAGGCCAAGCAAGGCCAGACCTCACACCAGAAGGGTCAAGGAGGACCTTCGGGCCAAAACAACAACAACAGGCAGTACGGCAACAACCAGCAGAAGAAGAAGTGGAATGCAGGAGGACAAGGGAATCAACAAAATTTTCCCCAGAAGAAGAATACTCCTGATAGCAACAGTTATCCCACTTGTCAGAAATGTGGGAAAAGGCACCCGGGAGATTGCCGAGCTGGAAACGGTCGCTGTTTTCTATGTGGCAGGGAAGGCCACTATGCTAGAAACTGCAATCTCAATCCCCAGAGTCCGCAGAACCAACAGAGAGGACATGGATCTCAACTTCATGCTGCACAAATGAAGCTTGAGAGACCTGCAATCTCTCAAGGCAGGCTGGAAGCTCCGGAACCTCAAGGACGCATTTACGCCTATACAAAGGAAGATGTTCAAGCTGGACCTTCCACCGTAGTGATAGGTCAGCTTCCTTTTGCCCAACAAGATGCCTACGTGTTAATTGATTCTGGAGCTACGCATTCATTCACATCACCTAGGTTCGCTAAGAAACTAGGTAGAACAAGTGATAGGATCGGAAGAACATTTAGGACTGCATTACCCTCCGGGAAGATTCTGTTGTCTGATTATTGGATACGTCATGTTCCAATAATTATATGTGGTAGGGAAATGTATGTCAACCTGATCATCATTGACCTATACGACTACGATGTCATCCTGGGTATGGATTTCTTGGGGAAGTACAATGCAGTGATCGACTGTCCACGACGTACTGTCACGTTCAAGCCAATTGGAGGCGAGGAGTTTATTTTTAGAGGATCGACTCCAAAACAGCCGAAAATGTTCATTTCTGCGCTGAAAGCTAGAAAATTGTTGGCAGAAGGATGTATGGGATTTCTAGCCAACATGGTGGACAAGACGCAAGAGACCGAGAGCAGACCGGAAGAAGTACCGATAGTCAAAGAATTTATAGAAGTTTTTCCTGAAGAGTTGCCAGGACTGCCACCAGAACGAGAGATCTCCTTTGAGATTGAATTACTTCCTGGATCGGCATCAGTATCCAAGGCTCCTTATAGGATGGCGCCTGCCGAACTTAAAGAACTGCAGATTCAGTTACAAGAGCTTCTGGATCGAGGATTCATTCATCAAAGCTACTCGCCATGGGAAGCTCCAGTTTTATTCGTTAAGAAGAAGGACGGCACTCTTAGGATGTGCATTGACTATCGGGAATTGAACAAGATAACCATCAAGAACAAGTATCCCTTGCCTCGGATCGACGATCTGTTTGATCAGCTGAGAGGAGCTTCAATTTTCTCGAAGATTGACCTACGATCCGAATATCACCAGCTCCGAATTAGGGAAGGAGACGTCCCTAAGACAGCCTTTCGTACGCGATATGGACACTACGAGTTCCTCGTTATGCCATTCGGACTAACAAATGCTCCAGCAGCCTTTATGGACCTGATGAATCGAGTATTCAAGGATTACTTGGATAAGTTTGTTATCGTCTTTATAGATTATATCTTGATTTATTCAAGATCAAAGGAGGAGCATGAGGAGCATTTAAGGATTGCTTTATGGATTTTAAAGCAAAATCAGCTCTACGCTAAATTCACAAAGTGTGAATTTTGGTTGGAAAAGGTCCATTTCTTAGGACATGTGGTCTCCAAGGACGGCATATCTGTAGATCCGGCTAAGATTGAAGCAGTAAGTGAATGGCCAGCTCCGAAAAACGTCACCGAAGTACGTAGTTTCCTCGGCTTGGTGGGCTACTACCGACGTTTCGTCGAAGGATTTGCTAAGATTGCAGTGCCGCTCACCGCACTTACACGGAAAGGGAAGAAGTATGAATGGACTGCAAAGTGTGAAGAGCACTTCCAAGAGCTGAAAAATAGGCTGACTCGCGCTCCGATTCTTACAATTCCGAATGTGGAGGAAGGAAACTTCGTGATATACAGCGATGCTTCCAAGATAGGATTGGGAGCCGTTCTCATGCAAAATGGAAAGGTGATCGCTTATGCTTCACGCCAGCTTAAGGATCATGAGAAGAACTATCCGACGCATGATTTGGAACTTGCGGCGGTAATATTTGCGCTCAAAATCTGGAGACACTACCTTTACGGTATTAAGTGTGAAGTTTACACGGATCATCAGAGTTTGAAGTATATCTTCACACAAAAGGAGCTTAACATGAGGCAAAGAAGATGGCTCGAACTGGTGAAGGATTATGACATAGACATCCGTTACCATCCAGGGAAGGCTAACAAAGTAGCCGATGCCCTGAGTCGGAAGTCGTCTTCCTCGTTAATG
This sequence comes from Ficus hirta, assembly GCA_038430175.1. NCBI lineage: Eukaryota > Viridiplantae > Streptophyta > Magnoliopsida > Rosales > Moraceae > Ficus > Ficus hirta. The sequence goes on along the minus strand of CM076585.1, from coordinate 14,671,322 downwards.
TCCATACAGTCATTGATCGAACCTCTTCAGAAGGAGCTAGTGGAAGCTGGAATAGAGTTCATCACAGGAAGTTTAGCTGCCCTAACCTTCCAACCTACCATTTTGGATGGCATGAAGGAGCGACAAGAAGGAGATGCCTCGCTGCTCAGAACAAGGAATGAGGTCTTGGAAGGAAAGGAGTCGGACTTCAACATATCGGATGAGGGCATACTCTATCGGAAAAATAGATTATGCATCCCTAACGAGGACAAGTTGAAGGAGCAAATCATGAAGGAGGCTCATGAGACTCCATATTCCGTTCACCCAGGAGCCACAAAGATGTGCCAAGACTTGAAGGAAATTTTTTGGTGGCCCAGAATGAAGAATGATGTTGCTACATTCGTCAGTAAATGCCTTACATGTCAAAGGGTGAAGGCAGAATACCAACGTCCAGGGGGAGAATTGCAGAAGATTTCCATCCCAGAATGGAAATGGGACCAAGTGACCATGGATTTTGTAGTTGGTCTACCCCGAACTCCCAATGGCAATGATGCTATATGGGTGATTGTTGATCGTTTGACGAAATCTGCACACTTTATCGCCATCAAGCTTAGCTTTTCAGTAGAACAGCTGGCAGAACTATACGTTGCCCAGATTGTTCGCTACCATGGGATTCCAAAGGCAATCATCTCCGATCGTGATGGTCGTTTCACTTCTAAGTTTTGGAGAAGTGTACATCAAGCCATGGGTACAAAGCTTACTTTTAGTACGGCGTTTCACCCTCAAACAGATGGACAATCCGAGAGGACCATTCAGACCCTGGAAGACATGTTGCGAGCATGTGTGATGGATTTCAAAGGAACTTGGCATAAGAAGCTCCCTCTGATTGAGTTCTCGTACAACAACAGTTTCCAAGCTTCAATTGGAATGGCTCCATATGAAGCCCTATACGGAAGAAGGTGTAGATCTCCAGTCCACTGGTACGAAACAAGAGAAAAGGAACTTGTGTCCACGGATTTTATTCGGAAAACCACCGATGCCGTGAAACTTATACGCCGACGGATGGAAACTGCATTTAGTCGACAAAAGAGCTATGCAGACAAACGCAGAAGGCCTCTAGAATTCCAAGTAGGAGACTTGGTTTTTCTCAAAGTTGCTCCATTCAAGGGAGTTATGAGATTTGGAAAGAAGGGGAAATTAAGTCCAAGATACATAGGGCCATTCGCAATACTGGAAAGAGTTGGTAATGTGGCCTATAAATTGGCTTTACCCCAAGAATTAGCATATGTACACAATATATTTCATGTGTCGATGTTAAAAAAGTACATCTCGGATCCATCACATGTGTTGAATCATGAACCAATTGAGGTTCACGAGGATCTGACTTATGAGGAGAAACCGGTTCGGATCTTAGCACAAGAAGAGAAGGTGCTAAGGAACAAAGTTATACCTCTAGTAAAGGTGCTATGGCGAAATCATGAGGTTGAAGAAGCAACATGGGAACGTGAAGAGGATATGAAGAAAAGCCACCCAGAATTATTCTAATTTTCGAGGACGAAAATTTTTGTAAAGATGGTGGATTGTAATAACCAAAAATTTCTATGAACTTATTATTTCCTTATGTCTAAGAAATTTAAGTTCGCATTATGTGTTTATGTAATATTTCATGAAAATTATGAGTATCAATGCGAAACTCGTAATTTTATCGGTAAATATTTGAGTTCTTATCAAATTAATTATGAGACTCAATAAACAGTTGTTTTGCTAAGCATGTGACCTTTTGAGCAAAAAGGGATGAAAAATTTTATAATTTCATGTTGGTTAAAGTTTGACCAATAAAAAAAAAAAAAAGAAGTCAACAGGTTGACTACACAGATATATGACAGGCAGTATGGAAAATATACTGCAAAAATCAAAATTTTGGACAAGAAAATATAAATGAGAAATAAAACCACCATAGAAAAATCAAGCACAATTATAGGAATTTTTGGGCCAAAAAGTTTTAAGAAAAAAGAAAATTTTTTCGTATTGTCCATTTTAACACAGATTAATTTTGGACTGCTTTACAATACCACAGTATGGTGTATTAGTGAGCACAGTACCAAAAATATCTGTGTTGGCTTAAAAGTGGATTGCTTTTTAAGGCAAAAGCCAAACAAGCCTTAACTAGGCTTAGGTCATCACCTTTTGATTTATGATATCATTAAGGCTTTAAAAAAAAATTATTGTTAGAAGATTATGGAGTGTTCTAGAACCACTAGGTGGCCGGCCATGTGGGGGAGGGGGTGGTCAAAATAGAATTAATTTTGCTCTATGGATTTATGAGCAAAAGTTGAACAAAAATTTTTGCAAAAAGGTCCCATTTTTTTCACCTATAAATAGGCTCATGGGGGGATCAGTTTTGGCTGATAAAAATTCAGAAAAAGCAGCCAAATTCTGCCTATTTTCCCTCTCCAAAAATCTGTAATCTCAAGTGGGTGATTGAGTGAAGAAAAAATTGAGAAACTTAGGGGTTTTGATGTTTGTAGTCTTCGGTTTCCGCTAGCAAGTTCAAGCAAAAATTTTGACAGTTTTTGTGCCCAATTTTGGGGCCAACAGCCGGCTGCCAAGGGGGGGTGAGTGAGTGAGAAAATTTGGATTTAAGAGTGCTTAGCTTAGGTGCAAGCAGCCACCAAGAATCAGCCAATTTTGGTGCCAATTGGTGCAACAAAACTGGCCTTGGGTGGTGTCCTAGGAGGAAAATTTTTTGTGACCAAACCCTAGCCTCAATTTCTTCAATAAATCAAGGTAAACCATTCTAGACCTTAATCTCTTTCAATTAAGCATTCAATTTGAAATTTACATGTATTTCAAGTTGAAATTGTAAGAGCATAAGCTCAATTTATTTTGTGCCCAAAGTTAGGAATCTAGGGTTGTGCTTGATCTAGAATTAGGGGTGGTTTGATTTTTATGTGCATGCTTGCTTTAATTTTCTTAATTTGCATACTAAATACTAGTTTATTATATGTCCCCAATCTGCCCTAGTGTTGGTGAATGATAATTTTGTGCTAGGTTGCTAGAATTTAATTAGTATGCTTGTTAGGTTTTGTGCAACCGAAATCATGCAACTTAGTTGATCCAATATCAATTAGATTTGCATGGTGATGTTAGAAATTGTGATTAAAGAAAATTTACGCTAGAAAACCACTGCATGTGTGTATTAGAGCTCCCGCGGTGGCTGGTTGAGCTAGATTCCACGTCTAGGACGTAAAACGAATTCTAAACCAAAAAAAAACTGCCAGGCTCGGGTGGATCCTGACCAGTTTTACGGCAAGCCGATTTTGAGACCTTTAGAGGCCGAATTTGGAAAAACTTAAAACACAAAATTTGCTCGGAACAGTTTTTCCTAGGGGGATTTGCAAAATGAGGCACCAATGGCCTCCGTTTTTATGAAAATCCGAGGCTGATCTGTCCAGACATAGTCTACACGTCTAGTAAGATTCAAATTAAAACTGACAAGAATCCAAGCAGAAGTGGGTTTTTCTTAAAACATGAAAGTTTTAGAATTTTTCAAGAGCAAGAACTTTCGTGAAGACAAGTTTTTCAAATTCAATCTGGATTTTTAAATACAACCTGAACTATAAAAACTATGCATAGAGCAAGAAATTCCTGCACAGAATTTTCTAAAAAAAAAAAAAAAAAAAAAAACACATGCAGAAAAACTGTATTTTTACACCAACACTCCTGTTTTGACTATGAAAACTGTTCCAAAGGCAGTTTTCAGCCTTTAATGATTTTTATAAAATCACACTTTGAAAACCACGAATTTTTAAGTTAAACAAAAGATTTTTGGCCAATTTTCCAAATTGGATTTTAAAAGCCAAAGTATAGTAACAAGACGATGACGGATGGTAACCGGGAAGGATACCCGAGTTACTAGGCTTGGTCCCAAAACCAAGTTTGATTTATAGATGTTGACTTTAGTTGACCAAATTTGACCCATAAAATATTGACCACCTCAAGGGTTACCTTATGTAACCTAATGAGGTATCATGTGTATAATTAGGGGACATATAACTAAGATTGTGTATGAATGTTGGAAATGTTACCAACATTTTATAGGATCCTTATCCTATGTTCTTTTTAATAGCAGGAAGTAACCTGCAGTTGCGATCTGGGTTGAAGCAACAAAACCAGAAACATAGCATATCAGGCAAGTATCGAACTTCACATACAGTATGAAAATAGTAAATACTATTTTCAAATATGCTATGTTAAGCTATGCTATTTACACTATATGTTTAAGTGTACATGCTATGTTGTATTATGATATGTGATGCTATGTGATGATATGCTATGACATGTTACATGTTATGACATGTTTTCTAAAATGTCATGGTTTCAAAAATGCCACGTTTACAAAAATGTCATGGTTTTAAAAATGTCATGTTTTCAAGAATGCCATGTCATGGCAAGTGTTAAGTTTGATATGACATAGTGACATCATGAGGCATGTTCACTAATGTTAAATCACATGGTAAGATAAATCAAGTAAGGTGTCGTACCAACCTCCCGTGATCGTGGAGGCTACATGATTCAGTTGTGACATATACCTTCCGTGATCGTGAAGGGTCAAGTTATAATTCCCAGAACTATTAGGGCCTTGCAAACCCTAGCTTTGTCTGGAGGCTGTGCGCTTTTGATACGGACACTATGGGCCCACATGTTGAGACAAGATAATAAATTAAAGATTGAGTCTATAATGAAGCATAAGACATTCAATCAATATAAATGGTTCATGCATAAGTTACATGATGATTGGCATGTTTTTAAGATGTTTGAATTATTTTTTGAGATTATGTTTGTACTTGCTGGGTGAAAGCTCACTCTTATATTCCATACTGTTGGTAAGAAGCCTGCAGCTTAAGTGGTGGGCTATGCGGACGATGCGGCGGGTGAAGGGCGGTGTGGGATACCACTACGCAAAATTTTCTGCAACCGCTTTTAAATCTCAAAAGTAAATTATGTTATGCAATATGTATGAAGTTTGAAGACTTGAGAATATATTTTCAATATAATATGTATACATGACAAGTTTTTCTCTACAAGATAATCTATGTAGATATGCCTTTAAGAAAAAAAAAATTTTCCTCAAATTTTCAAGCAAGATAAGTACAAGTAGTTATGGTGTCGACCCGGCTTGGGAAGTCGGGGCGTCACACGGGGTCGGGGTTAGCTTTTGAGATAGGGTCTGTGGTTGGGTTTCGGGATGGTTGTTGGGGTTGGGTTTCGGGATGAGGGTCTGGGTCAGGTTTCGGGACGGGGGAATCGAGATTGGGGTCTGGGTCAGGTTTCGAGATGGAGGTCGAGGTTGAGTTTCTAGACGGGGGTCGGGTTTCTCGACGTGGGTTGGAGTCGGGACTACAACCCGACCCTAACCGCCATCCCGAAACTTGACTCGATCCCGACCCAGAAACCCGATCCCGACCCATGTCTTAAAACCCGACCCTGAAACTTGATGACGACCCTCGTTTCGAAACCCAATGCCGACCCTAACCACGTCCTGAAACCCGACCCCGACCCCAATCCGAACCCAAACCCAACCACCGTCCCGAAACCTAACCCCGACCTTGACCCTCGTCCCAAAACTCAACCCCGACCCCGACCCTGAAACTCGACCCTGACCTCAAAACCTGATCCCAATCCTTTTCCTGAAACCCGACTCCAACCCCCAACCCCTATCCCAAAGCCCAACCCCAACCTCGACCCTCGTCCCGAAACCCAACTCCAACCCCTGTTTCGAAACCCGACCCCTGTCCCAAAACTCGACCTTAAATCCCAAACCCGACCTTGACTATCGTCCCGAAATTCGACCCCGACCCCAAAACCCAACCCCAACCTCTATACTGAAATCCTATATATATATATATATATTTTATATAATCATTTAAATTAAATTGTACAATTCAACCTAATATATAGGTTTTTTGTCGCATAAGATATCATTATCTGTATTGTATTAATTTTCGATTTCATACTAAACTATACAATACAAGGATGTGGCCAAACATTGTATAAATTTAAATTATACAATACGGAGTGCTAATACGGTGTACCAAACATGACCTAAGGATCTATTTGAGGTACCTTCAAGTGATATTATTTTCTCATCTGGATTTCAAAATTCCAACTCTTCATCAAACTAACTCTTCATTAAACTTTCTCTTTCTTCCATTTTCAAAAAACTCAAATTTTAAAAGTCCATAACTTTGTCATTTCAAATCGAAATGAGATGAGTTTTATGTCAAAATACTTGTAACGACAAGATTAATAAGACAAGGTCGATTATATATATATATATATTTTCTGAACACAATTCAAATTTTTGTACTATTTTCTTTATTATAGAAAATTTTTTAAAATTTTTCCTCCAAACATATATTTCCAATCCGATCTTTAAAATACCATAACTAAATATCTCCTCAAAGGCTCTAAGTAAAATAAATAGCAAAGCTCTTCTCGGGCCGAACTAGTACAAATGAATAAATAAATAGATAAAATGAGTATACATACGTAAAAATATGATGGAAGCATGAATCTTTGTAAAATCATTTTATAGATAAAATGTATAGCCCAAAGATAAATATATTCACAGTCTTGAGCTTTAATCACCACCCACACTTGAGAGTTAATTGGATCAGATTTCGGGTTCTGCCCCCGAAGTTATGATATTCAGATCACAATATCTCATAGGCTATCAAGCAAAACCAACTATCTAAAAAAGACCCTTTAAGATAGCATTTGAAATTTCGTCTATCACAACTCGGACCTATCACAGACCGAGTCTAAATCATTCCCATTGAAATCCTTTCAAAATATCATATAATCATGAGAATATAAACAAGTGTATTTTTACAAAATTTCAATACATGTATAATACATTGTTCCATAACTTAACATTTGTTCACAAATCACTTTTTTTTTTTTCCCCATTTAATTCATGTTTTTAATGAACTAGATTTTTCCCCCAAAACGTTGCCATAGAAATATTTTGAGGCTCAAAACAATTTTTTTAAATGGAAAGAATGAGGATAAGAGTATCCTATCTCTCAACAATTTTATCTACGGGTGAAGTAACTTCAAGCATAGCCGGATCTAGTAATCTCCACAAACACATTTCGGGACTCACAGCCTTCTAGACATAAATATAAGTGTTAAGAGTCCTAATAACGTAATTTTTACTAACAAGATCCATTATGTTAAATTTCTTGGTTATTTATATGTTGAAAGACGTGATAAAATACATGAAAATTATATTTAAAAAGCTTAAATGCTAAATAACCCGAGTCTAGGGGCTAAATAATTATTGTGGGAGAGTAAATATTCAGTTATACAAAAGGATGTTGATAACTCTATAAAACTAGTGTTATTTTATCTTTTTTACACATTGAAATTGACTATGTTCTTAAGTATTTTAATAAATTTTAGATTAAATTTGACTTAATTTTGCATAATTTTAATTTAGATAGTTTATTTTGATTTTACATAATTTTATTTAATTTTGTTTAATTAGTCTGATATTAATTTTAATATGTTGTTAATAATTTACCCTCAAAATAATTAATTTTCTCATTTGTGTAATTTAATTTGGTGAAATGGGAGACAATGTGACTATTTAAAAGCCCAAAAAAGAGATTAGAAATTCAATTTACTCCGGAACTGACTAGAGACTAGGGGTGGCAATTCGTGTCACGTGTGGGATTCGTGTCGTGTTTGAGTCGTGTCAAATTTTTTCTTCTCCAACCCGAACACGACCCGTGATACGAAAACGACACGAAACCGCGACACGAACACGACACGAACCCGCAACAGGTTGACACGACACGAACCGAACTTGACCCGTGACACGAAATTGACCTGCAATACGAAATTAACCCGCGACACGAAATTGACCCGCGACACGAAATTGACACGAAATTCAAGTTGAACCCGAAATTGACACGAATTTGACATGAAATTGACACGAATTTGACAGGAAATTTAGGTTGGACCCGAAATTGACCCGAAATTGATACGAAATTGACACGAATTTGACACGAAATTGACACGACATTTGACACGAAATTGACACGGAAAAATTCGTGTCAACCCGAATACGACACGAATTTTTCCGTGTCAATTTTGGGTGACCCGAACACGACACGACCACTATTTTTCCCAACTCAAACCCGTAAAATTCGTGTCGTTTTCGATTCGTGTCGTCGTGTCGCTACCCGTATTGCCACCCCTACTAGAGACCACGCGCAGAGGAGGAAGTGTGGAACAACTCCCGCTCTAGGCTGTCCAATCAGCCCTCCAAGAATCCAAGCGCGCGTGTGCACTCCAAACCAGACAGTCACGTGTGGAGCATCAGGCGCGCGTGAGTCCACACTCAACTGTGCCAGATCCACTACTGGCGTGTCTACAGAGTTTGCGTGAGCTCGCTTCCTCACCTAGCCAGAAGTCGCCACCTGGACCGCACTACCAGATCTTCTTCTTGCCTCATGCCAAGTGTTCAGCTGCGTCAGTGGTGGGGGCCACGCCAGTAGCTGCTGAAGCAATAAAAATAAATAAATTAAAAAAAGAAGAAGAAGAAGAAGAAGAAGAAAGGGGGGAAAAGAGTAGAGAGAGAAGTGATGGGGAGGCCGTTGAACAGAGGCCAAACCCAGCGAGGAAGGAGAGGAGAAAAAAAAAAAAAAAAGAGAAAAGAAAAAGGCCAAAAATAGTATATTAGGATTTTTAGAATTAGGATTTTGGTTTTATTTTCAGTTTAAGGTTTCTATTTTCAATAAATTTCAAGGGAGATGATATTTGAAAAACAAAAGAAGGAGATAAGAAATTGAGAAAAAACTTGAAGATTTGTGGAAACAATCATTGGGGTTTTCATTCCTTTTCCTTATCTCTTTTATTTTTGCAGTTAAATGATATTTGAACTCTTAATTTGTTTAATTTTGTGTTTAATTTCATTTATGGGTTTTGTTTACTCTGTGGGTTCTAGTGTTTGATGTAGCTCTATGTGAACTATGCTTTAATGATTTGGTTAATTGTTAATGAAGTCTCTATTCAATTCATTTGTATTTTTCTATGCTTAATGTTTCTAATTTGTTGGGAAATGAATTAGTTGATTTGCTTTATGTATTTTAATGCTTGGGAGAGATTCATTCATTCATCTGTTTGGAAAATACAATCTTAGTTGTTCTTTAGTTCGGGAGGTCAATTACACATTTATAATCATAGAAGGGCGCGCTTAATGAATGTGTAAGTAAACAAGTTAGATAGGGATATTAATTTGGACACTTATGCATATTATCTCATTTGAGATTCGAAAGATGTAATGAGGTTATATTAGAGCTATTGATTAGTGAATTGTATGAAGTTTATTAATAATTGCTAAATAAGATAAGCATATGAATAGTAGAGTGAAATCAATTCCCTAGAACATTACTTGTAACTTTTTATTCCTTCAATTTTGTTTGGTTATTTTAGTTTACTTTATTTCTTATAATTTGCATTTTTGTTATTTTTAAATCCGTCATTCAAATAATCTTAGCGTTAACATATTTCTGTAATTAACTTAAAATTAAACACAACCCTCGTGGGATCGACAATCTTACTTATCACTTTATTACTTGTGCGACTCGTACACTTGTGAGATTTCACATAACGTATGTCGTATTTGAAGAATTGAAACGACAAGTCTCAAAGGAAAAGGCTTAAAACGATATCACTTCAATAAGTGAATTAGGTTTGACGGAAAATAGAATTATGCATAGACTCAGATTGAAAGGATAAAAAAATAAAGTCAGACTGAAATAAGGTTGATTGTTTAGAGTGATAAAGCTGAGCTGACACTATGATAAATAAGATTCTCCAAAGCCTATAAATAGGGGTTGAATCCTTAGATTTGAGGACTTTACATTTCTGAGAATTCTAAGAGATATTTTAGAGAGAGAAGCTCTGTGAATTCTTAGAGAGTTAAAGTTTGTAACTGTACTTGCGAACTTTTTGAGAAATAAATAATTACATTTTAGAATTCATTTCTTAGAACAAACTTTAGAATTTTATTGTTTGGGATTCATAGTGAAGAAAATCATCCCAACAATTGTCGCCGTCTGTGGGAATTCGTGACATAAAAGCTAGGAGAAGATGAAGAAGTTGAGAATTCAACAACAAAGATCAGAATGCCTAGAGTGAAGCGAACTGCAAGCCTAGGAGAATGGAGCCAGACCGATGAAGGTAGACAACAGAATGAAGTAACTACCAACGCATATTTAGGCATGACCAGAAACATGCAATCTCCAGAGTTGATGCATATCATCCAGAACATGATGATGAAGTAGCAGCAGATGGAGGAGAAATGTCAAGAAATGGTAGATAGACAGACAGAGTTAGAAAACCTGTTGGTCGAGTCAAAGAAACAAAAGAAAGAGCTTAGAGGGAAAGGAAAAGCTTAAGAAGAAAGAGGCCATATGAACTTAGAAGAAGTTGATTCAGAGGAAATCAACATAAGGACAATAACTCCGGATAAGAAAGAGAAGAAGAAATTGAAAGAAAGGCGAGAGATTGAAGAAGGAGAAAATAATTAGAAAGTAGAAAGTTCGCAGCATACTTTCATGAGAAATTGAAATTCAGGGGAGGATATTCTGAAAAGAGTGAAAGATTGTGTTGATGTGAAGATAAGAGAGATAAAAAACATGTCACCAGTAGATTTAGCTCTGTGAAAAGCCAGAAGCATGGCGAAGTCACCATTTTCTGAGGTAATCTTGAAAGAACCAAAACTAGAGAAGTTCACAGCTCTAAAAAAAATGAAGACATTTTATGAAAAGGCAGATCCAGTGGACTTTCTACATCTGTTCAAACAAGTTATGATGCTCAAGACATCAAATGAAAACTTTTTATGTAAGGTTTTCCTTCAAGTATTATTAGGAATAGCAGCGACATGGTTCAGTCAACTCGAACCAAACTCGATCTCGAGCTTTCAAGATCTTGCTAACAAGTTCGTCACACAATTCATTTACAATAGAAAAGAAAAGAAAACAATGGCAGACCTGATGAACGTGAAGATGAAATTAAACGAGAGTTTGAAAGCCTTTCTCGAGTGATTAACTCGTGAACTGAATCAAGTGGAGGTAGTTGATGAGAAGGTGGTGGCAAACATCTTCAGAGATGGTTTAGTAAGAGAACACGAATTACATGAGATGTTGAAAAGAGAGCCACCAAAATGTATGGCAGATGTCATATTGAAAGCTGAAGGAAGCATCAGAGCAGAATAAGCAAGATATGTTAAATACTGTCCTAGCTTTCTAATAAATCAAAGAACTCAAGCGACTAATTCACCAAAAGACAGTCTGCAACAGGGAGCTAATCAAACTCCCAAAGCCAGAAAACCATGGGAGGAAAGGATAGACGACCAGCCTAGGTGGACCAATGAGAGGTACTCAGATAGAAAGTTGAATGTAAGTCAGATTGATTCTTCCCGGCAAGAAAGAAAGTTCAAGCCTTATAATGTCAGAGATGAAGTGCCACTGAACTCTTCAATTGAAAAGATCTTTCACGAAAACTAACATCTGGGGATCTTCAGAGCTCCAAAGCTAATAACGACAGACCCAGATCGTAGAGATAGAACCATAATTTGTGAGTTATACAATGACCATGCCCATACGATAGAAGAATGCGGAAGCCACGATAAGCAATGAAATCCATTTGACTGCCAAAGTTATTATGACCTTCAGGATTAGGTCGAACGGAAGAACTTTCACGATGACATTTCTATCTAGAAGAACCAGGATGATCTGATTCAGTATGTGAGTGCATGTCTTCAACGTCAGCACGTTCGTCTTCAGACATAAGCAATATGTATTTACCAATTTTGCGACGAGCGTAACACGGATCGTTAGAGACAAGTGTCAGAGTTTGACGATAAAGTCTAACTATAGTAGGTTTGGTGTTAGCGATGTGGACAGAAGAAGGGAATAACTTCTCAAAATGGAGGTTGATGGACTTAGTGATAGAACGAAGGTATTTCCTACGTTCTGAAGGTATGTGAGCAAGTTTCAGAGCTTTGTCATCATCAAAGGAATTGAAACAGGGGGATACTGAGAAAGAGAGGTTAGATTTCCAATTCCCTTTTAACTAAAATTGGGTATTTATCCCAAGAAGGATCATTATAAACCATAAAATCAACAAAGATGATCGGGATACCATTTTTAGGGGAAGTTTATAGAAGTAGAAATAAAAATGCTCGAGAGTAAAGGAGGAAAAGATGTTAAAAATGGTGAATGAATAACCATGATTTTCGTTAGTATAAGCATAAGCCGGCACTAAGCAAAAAGAAGGAGCAATTTGAAAAGGAGAAATATTGGTAATTTGAAGAAATTTGAGTATAAATGGGTGAAGAGGAAATTTGAAGGATCTAATGTGCTCTACAGCAAAAACGACGCTTCCTGGTTCGATATTTTCACCAGTATAAATATTTGTATCATCAGGAATAAGAGACAAAACGATATCTTCGGAATTTTACAAGATTGTTGAATATTATTGAAATAAGAAGAAATTGATTTTTCAGAAGCCATCAGATAGAAGGGAAAAAGATTCAAGACAGAGTAGGTTGGGAATAAAAGGAAATTTGAAAATATATTTTCTCATAAATTCGAAAGAGAATTGAGTATTTTGAATTTATAAGAAAAAAGAGGGCTAATGTGGGAGATTAAATATTCAGTTATACAAAATGATGTCGTATGTGAAGAATTGAAACGACACGTCTCAAAGGAAAAGGCATAAAACGATGTCATTTCAATAAGTGAATCAGGTCTAAAGGAAAATAGAGTTCTGTATAGACTCAGATTGAAAGGATACAAAAATAAAATCAGACTGAAATATGATTGATCGTTCAGAGTGATAAAGCTGAGCTGGTACTATGATAAATAAGATTCACTGAAGCCTATAAATAGGGGTTGAATCCTTAGATTTGAGGAGTTTACTTTTTTGAGAATTCTAAGAGATATTTTAGAGAGAGATGCTCTGTGAATTCTTGGAGAGAGAAAGTTTGTAATTGTACTCGAGAACTTTTTGAGAAATAAATAATTTCATTTGAGAATTCATTTCTTAAAACAAACTTTAGAATTTTATTGTTTGGGATTCATAATGAAGAAAATCATCCCAACAATTATATAGGTTAAAAAAAAAAAAAAAGGACTGATAGAGCAGAAGCGGGCTACCAAATGGTCACCATAACAACAGAAAACATTAAGACATCACCATTATATTCCCATAGATTTTCCATCAAATTGTATGCATTAAATTCCAATAATTTAAGTCACCATCACTGGTTATGCAATGGTGATATGTGTTGAAAAAACAATATAATTTGGTAGATTGCCGGTGTTAATCTAGTAGGTTATTTAAACGATCAATCATCGATGATGAGTGATGACTTTTGATTCCTTCGGTCATTATGGGCAGTTCTGACAAAGTATAATTTTGCCAGCCTTTTAGTGATCCTTCTAAATGGTATAAATCTAAGCCTTCTTAATGGAATGGCATAAATTCTTGGAAGTTTACTAATTTATGCAAGTGTGCTGCTGTGAGTTCAATTCTAATAGTTCGTTTGGATCACTTATTTGATTTACATTGTACTTCAATATAATAGATGCGTTGGAATATGCATTTAGATATCCTATTTAACTATTGCATTCAAATGAAATGTATCTTAAGATGGTCTATATTTTAAAAGTCATTTTAATGTGTATTGATAAGAGAGAAAGTATGTGTAATATAATTGATAAAAGTATATAGATAAAAGAAATGGTTGAGTAATACTTTGAGTTCATTTACTATTCAATTAAACCTTGTATTACAATGAAATATATGAGATACTCAAATATACATTACATTATATCTAAATATAATATATAGTATGTGAAAGTCTGGCTAATTGGTGCAAATCATGAGTGTCTACCTCAATAATTTGACAAGGAAAAATTGTGATCAATTTTGAGCCATTGATTAATGAGTTCTAGAAGGTGAATCAAGATCTACTATCCTAGATTTCTTGTTTCATTGGTTGTCCCCCTAATAGTATCATGCAACATTATTTGAATTTAAGAATTTATGCCTTGTTTGGTGAATGAGTTTAAACTCAAATTTTTCATCTCAGTTTTTTTTTTCTGAAAAATCAACAAAAATTATAACTAGTTTTTAAAAAGTCAACTAACTCAAACTTAAAAATTTCAACTCAAACCGTTTCACCAAACGAAGCCTTAGGCACATAAAAATATTAAATATAAAAAAATTTTAAACAAATTGATAACTCGTCAAAAACATATTAAGAGGACAATTTTTCATATAGAAAAAAAGTAATAGATCTGGATTCATTGACAGTGACTCACTGGAGTCAATAATTCACCACTGTCCAATGCATATGAAAAAAAAAAAAAAAAAAAGTCCAATGCATGCCATCACTTTTAACCACGTGCAATTCATTGGAAAAACTTGGATTCTACCCCTCTAACTTAAAGATTTCAAATTTCTTTTTTGTCTTTTTCTAGACAGTCAATAACCTCTTTTTAATTAGTTTTGAAAAATCAAAACAATTACAATCTAAAAAAGTCTTTAAACCATATAAAGCAATATATTTGGTAAATTATCTTAATTTTATAAATATATTTTTTAATAAATATCCTCGATTTTGTTAAATTTTCTTTAAATATATATATCCAAAAACTACATATCTATCCAATTTCTTGATGTTATATGTTTTACTTATTATTATTATTATTTTTGTTTTCTGTTGCAATTCATTATGTCTTTATTACATATGCAGGAAAAAAAGTGTAGGTTACTCCTCTTTATCTCTCACCAGAACAAGTATGAGCTTATTCTACTTCTACTGAGTTGAAACTATAATTTGCACAAAACAAAAGTCGAACTTCAATTACAACTTGTTATTTTGATTAAAAAAAATAATAATAAGGTTCGAGTTTTTGTTGTTGCTGTTGGTTTTTTTTTTATTTTTTATTTTTTATAACTCTCCATTTTTTAATAGAGTCAAGTATAAATAGTATTACTGTTTGATATTTTGTTGATTTTATTGGATTATCTTAGTAGAAATTTTGCCAAATAACACAAAATATTACTTTGCTAATAATAAATTACTTATTTTCATAGATCTCATCAACTTTGTTCTAGGACTCCATATTTCTTACCAGAAAAAAAAATAAAATAATGTCATTGGAGGTTTAAAATACTTGCCAATCATACGTAAAATTTTATGTAAAAATGCTGCAATAAGGTAAAAGAAAAAAAAAAAAAACTTCAATTATATTGAAAGATTTCAAAGCCATCCGTCTTTAATAATCTTATCACAACTGTACTATCATTAGATATTTTTTTACCATAAAAATTAATGTTTCGTTTGACTTTCATATTCAAACATAAAATTCCTATATTAGTTTTTGTCTTTTTCTGAAAAGTCAATAAAAATTATAACTAGTATTCAAAAAATTAACCAACTTCAACTTAAAAATTCAATTGTAAATCTGTATACCAAACACAAGCTAAATAATATGACTGGAGGCTTATAAAACTACCAATTATACACAAAATTATCTCTCAAAGGAAAAAATATATATATATATATATTAAATTGTAATCATACAAGAAAACAAAATATAGCTAATAAAGTATTTTTATTTATTTATTTTGTAAAGATAAATTTCATTTCACAAGAAACAAAATACATAAGACACAAATGGCCCCAAAGCCGTAAATACAAAAGAATTCGACCACAAATTAAAGACTGGATCCCTCAGTAAATATTAAAGGGTTAATTTCATTAATAGCACCTGTAGGAATTTTATTATTAAAAATAATATCACTTTTTTTTCCCTTCATTAGTAGCACTTAATATGGGGGCCAACAACATTTAATGTATATCAAATTACGGGTTTACCCTCATCTCCTACCAGCTCAAATATCCCTCTCCCTCGCATGGTCCAAAAAAATTTTTCAAACCAACATCTACAGTGTTTTAGAGAGAGAAAACTAAAATCTAGAGAGAGAAAAAGTTGTCACCCACCGGAATCTTATTTTTTTTCACTTTTCCGCCTAGCCCCCCACCCATTTTGAAACCCAAATCTTCATAAGAGAAGCTTCCATCTAAAGAGAGAAACTTCCATTTAGAGAGAGAAACTCTCATCGACGGAAAAAAAAAATTTTAACACTTCCATTTAACAAAAAAAAATTAAACAAAATCTAATATTTTTGGTCATTTTTTAGTAAAGGTCATTCCTGTTATGACCACCCGGTCATAACAGTTACGACCTATGTCTAAAAAAAAAAATTTAAAAAAACTAACATTTTTGGTCATTTTCCAGTAAAGGTCATTCATGTTATGACCACCCGGTCATAACAGTTATGACCTATGTCTAAAAAGTTTTTTTTTTTTTTTAAATCTAACATTTTTGGCCATTTTTGAGTAAATGTCATTCCTGTTATGACCACCCGGTCATAATAGTTATGACCTATATTTAAAAAAATTTAAAAAAAATCTAACATTTTTGGCCATTTTTGAGTACAGGTCATAACATGACCACCCGGTCATAACAGTTATGACCACCCTGTTATGACTGGGTGGGCATAATATGAATGACTTTTACTGGAAAATGACAAAAAATGTTAGATTTTTTTAAAATTTTTTTTTAGACATAGGTCATAACTGTTATGACAGAGTGGTCATAATAGGGTGGTCATAACTGTTATGACCGGGTGTTCATAACAGGGTGGTCATAACTATTATGACCGGGTGTTCATAACAGGGTGGTCATAACTGTTATGACCGGGTAGTCATAACAGGGTGGTCATAACTGTTATGACCGGGTGTTCATGATCGGGTGGTCATAACATGGTGGTCATAACTGTTATGACCGGGTGGTTATAACTGTTATGACCTGTACTCAAAATGGTCAAAAATGTTAGATTTTTTTTTAATTTTTTTAAATATAGGTCATAACTATTATGACCGGGTGGTCATAACAGGAATGACGTTTACTCAAAAATGACAAAAAATGTTAGATTAAAAAAAAAAAACTTTTTAGACATAGGTCATAACTGTTATGACCGGGAGATCATAACATGAATGACCTTTACTAGAAAATGACCAAAAATGTTGGATTTTTGTTTTTAAAAATTTTTTTTAGACATAGGTCCACGACAGGAATGACCTTTACTCAAAAATAACCAAAAATATTAGATTTTGTTTTTTTTTTTTGTTAAATGGAAGTGTTAAATTTTTTTTTTCCGATGGTGAGAGTTTCTCTCTCTAAATGGAAGTTTCTCTCTATTATATGAAGATTTGGGTTTCAAAATGGGTGGGGGGCTAGGCGGAAAAGTGAAAAAAAATAAGATTCCGGTGGGTGGCAACTCTTTCTCTCTCTAGATTTCAGTTTTCTCTCTCTAAAACACTGTAGATGTTGGTTTGAAAAAAATTTTTGGGCCATGCGAGGGAGAGGGATATTTGAGCTGGTAGGAGATGAGAGTAAACCCGTAATTTGATATACATTAAATGCTGCTGGGCCCCATATTAAGTGCTAGTAATGAAGGAAAAAAAAAGTGATACTATTTTTAATAATAAAATTCCTACAGGTGCTATTAATGAAATTAACCCAATATTAAAATAGCACAAGGGTGAATATAAGTACCGAGACTCAAATGAGCGAAGACCCGCTCGGTACATAAACTTCAAGTTTGACCATTGTTTGTTAAACAATACCAAAACAGTAGATGGATTAGTCAAATCAACTGAGACCAATCCTCACGTAATGGGGGTACTCACACCACGGTATCCAATAACAAACAAATGGGAGACACAAGTGGAGGACATCACCTCCATTATTACCGAAGAAAAACATCAGAGTAAATAAAAATACACGCTAAAGGAGTAGAAACATCAATGCTCTTACTATAACAAAATAAAAGAAAGATTCACCAGTAGCAAGTCATTGGTCGTCAAACGGAAGTCATATCTGAGCGGAGCCACCTAAGAAGGACAATTTATCTCCAAGACGGTTAAATCCACCCCAACGGATGCGCCGCTACACACAACACCATCACGAGAAAGCCGACATCGAGATGAGTCCGATGATTGAACTTCAGGGTTGGAAGCCCGACAACGTACTCGGAGGTGGCGCCAAAGTTCCGACCAAGCACTGCAACTTGTTTTTTTGTATTCAGAGAAAGAAAGAGGAGAGTGCGTTCTCTTTATCTTGCTTTGGACATAAAATATTTATTTAATTGGACACAAAATTTGTTATTTTTTTATTTTAAAAAAATCACTATTTTTTTTAATATTTTGTCTAAATTTCCTTAAGTTTCTTATAAAAAAAAAAAAAAAAAAACCCACCTTGAGAGCAAATATTATAAAACAATACTTTTATTTATATATGTTCCTTAAGGGTGTGGATTTTTTTTTTTTTTCAAACGATAAAGGCTTTTTTGGGTATATTTTGAAAATTGTTTTATTTATGTTATAAAATAGAAATGAAAATGTTTTGTAAATGATATGAAGATATTATTGAGATTGTATGTGCTTACGTTTCTAGAGAGATTGATTTAAATAAAAGAAAAGTTAAAATTAGTTTGGATATTTTATGAAAATAATTATTGAGTGAATCGGTCTTTATAAAATGAAAATAAGAAAATGACTTTATTTTATTTTTTCATTTCTTAACAAATATATGAAAATGATTTGTTGTTTCGTGTTTTTTACTTAACGTAAAATCAAACAAACCTTATTTTAAAATCATTTTATCAAAAAATGTGAAAAACGTTTTGAAAATGGTATGAAACGGGATCTAAAAGAGTTACAGATATAACCTAATGGTAATACTATATTTGATTTCATCTAAAGGTACAGAGTTTGAATCCTCCACCTCTAAGTTAAAAAAAAAAAAAAGACGGTACCTAAAGGTTTTTTTTTTGAACCCTAAATGTGAATTTACAAGTTCAAAAAAAGAAAAAAAAGAGAGTGTATTTACACTTTAGATAAGTTTCTTTTTTCAGTATAATTTGCCTATTTTCTGTTTCCTTCTGTATGAAACCTTTGAAGAAGAGAGAAAAAGGAAAAAAAAAAAAATCTCTTTCTTTTCCATCCAACCAAACAGTCCCTTCTCCTTCCTTCGTTTGAACTTCAGACCAAACATCTGTTGTGTATCTCTCATTGCTTTCTGAATCTCTTCCGTACATTCTTTCCCTTGACCGTACGTTCCAGAATTCCAAACAAACAAACACTTTTCTCTCTCTCTCTTTGCGCAGTGATCGCAGAGCCACAGATCAAACTGAAATTCTCACCCTTTTTTTAACTTTTTTTTTTTTTTCCTTTTTCTAAATTTCAATTTTTGCTAACTATGGGAAAGAGAAAGCGAGTTTCTGATCACAATCAGATCGAGCCTTCTTCGGGTACGTTTTGAACTCCTCTTTTTTGTGTTGTTGTTGTTGTTGTTGTTTTTTTTTTAAAATAAATTAAAAAACCAATTTGTTTGGTTCCGGAGAAAATGCTGTGAAAGGAAAGGAAAAATCTTGCTGGATGACGAATTGTGCTTGTTGGAAATTTCAGTTAATTAGAAACTCCCATATTTTATTTAGTAAAAATTTCAGTACTTTAAAAGGAGTTTGTCCTTTTTAGTTTGTCAATTTTTCGATACTTCCTAGGGTGTGAGAGTAGGTTTAGGGTTATTGTTTTAGTTACGCTAATACATAGTTAGGTTGTTCTTTTTTTGTCTGTAAATTCTAATGATTTTGGATTCATGTTGAATTGCCTTTGTTTTTCTTTGTTTGGTTTATGTTCTTTTGGTGGTGATGAGTGTCGTTTTCATATTTTTAACTGTTGTATGGGGAGAACATGTTCAACAAAAATTATACCGGGCTTGAGACTGAAATTGATGTTCTTTTGGGAGATTTATTGTTATTGATATTATTATTCTAAATCACAAGATTTAGAATATTTCTTCTGATTTAGAATAATTAGAGGAGGGTGAGTTGTTGGACCGTTTTCCATACATTGTAAGGCGGCTAGGGGATTACGGCGGAAGTTGTTGATTGAAGCAAGCTTTCTTTGGGTATTCTGAGCACATTGTAATTCGTTGATGGAGGATATGGTGGTTGTTGGGTCTAGCAAAATGGCGAAAGCTCTTTGGAGGTTTATGGTGCTTTCATTATCTTGGACAATATGGATAGAGAGTGATTGCAGAATTTTTGAGAAGGAAATGGGGATAATAGACATTTTTGAAGGGGCAAAATTTTTAGGCTCGTTGTGGCCTTCCACTGATAAGGTGTTTAAGGATATCCCCTTTCATTTGATTATTTTAAGTTGGAAGGACCTGATGGGAAGATGGCGAGTCTTTAATGTTTAGGATTGATATGATTTCATTGTTATTTTGAGCTCCTCCTTTTTTTTTTTTTTTGGTTATGCTTCGTTGCTTCTTTTTCTGTGCTGGTTGAGGATCTCTCATCGTCCTGTCCTTGTAAATTTGTAATTGATTAAACTATCAATGAAAGGGTGTTTCTTATAAAAAATGATAGTATTATTCTAAATTATGTGTATATATATATATTCTCTTACTAGACCAAGAGCCAATTATGGTCTTTTTAGGAACGTTTTTTTTTTTTTTTTAGAAAACGGATCATTGGTGCCGTCCCGTCCATCACACCCTTGTGTATAGAAGAAAATCTCGGAGTCTACTTATGTAGCAAAAAGACCTTATTGAATTCTACTGATAGGATGGTCTCAGTTTTACTCCCACCACCACAAGTCCAACACTGTAAAACCCATTAACCTGCCATGGTCCTCAAAGTGGGGCTATGGAGTATCAAACCTGGAACACTATCCTGGAGGGTGAAAAAAAGGGCATCCTAGTACCACCAATTGATAATCCTCTCGGAAGTGGGTTTAGGGTGGGGAATTTGCTTCACGTCCCCTGTCCCCCACACTTATTCTATCGCAGAAATCTTAGGATCTACTAATGTAATGGAAAGGACCTTATTCCATTCTACTCATAGGATACCCACCACCACGTGCCCAACATCACACGACCCGTTAACCAGTGAGGTATCTCAAAGTGCGGCTATGGAGTATTGAAGCTTGAACACAATCCCGAGAGAATAAAAGAAAAAGGCATCCTATCTGCTGCAGAAGATGGGAGAATTTAAACTTCATGCTCAGGTGATGTGTAATTTCACTATAACAAACCTGCGCACTTCTAGATGTCCAAGGTCTTCTTTGGATCATGTAAGACTCTAAACAATATGCAAATTAAAGGGAATTATGTTAAATTATGATGTGATTTTTATTGTTTTTTGTGTGTGTGTGCTTATAGTCCTACTATAGAATTCCCCGAGGTTTTTTCGAGGGTGTTGTGGTCCGCTGTTCTATGTTACCTTAAGAGGAAAAGTCAGCGTTTGGTTGTGTTCTTCCATGGGATGTTTGAAGAAAAGTTGAGAAGCCATTTCGAGTTTGCTTGTAGTTCTCACTTTTGTTGTTGATTAATTTTTCCCTATTCATACCCTTAACATTTTTTTGGGGGCCAAATGAGATGTACGAGATGATGTTTTTTCCATGGAATGTTGCAGATAGCATGCCCTGCTCCTCAGGAATGGAGTTATTATCAGAAGAGGTACCTTGAGAGAGTGCATTTGTTATGATTTTTTCATTCAGCAGATTTAGATGTGATAATTTCTTATGTTCTCTCTTATTTCGGTGTAAGAAATTTGAGAGGACCATTGTTGTATAATTCTTTTCAATCCTCTTTTTACAGAAACGATTGAATGCAATTGATTCTAGTGAACTAAAGCCTCTTTCATCTGTGTTGGATATTGCGGATAGTTCTATGAAGCTACAAAATGCCCACCACCCTTCTGCTGCAAATCATCATCAGAGCCTTAGCCATTCGATGTTCTTGAAGCGCTCTCGCCATCACTATGCCCATCAGTACTCTAGGCGTGGCTCGTCCAATCTTGCCAATGCCACAACTTCTCGTGGCAAAGGCACTTCTTTGCGTGATGATAAGCTGCCCTTCAAGTTTGCCACTCAATGCAACCCAGTGTTGGGAAGGCATTCAGGTTCCACAATTATTTGCATGTTCGCTTTATTGTTTTATTTTCGCTTTAATCTATCACCGCTCTATGGTGCTGAACTCAATGAGAACCAAAGTATTGAATTAAAATGATGGATGTGGATAATGTTAACTACTGAATTAAAGGATGTGACTTTTGGAAGTCAACACGACCATGGATTTTTCCATTTCCACCATCACAAGGTTGATTTTTTAGATATTGTATTGACTTGGGTTTTCTTACTGTTTTCTTCCCACAGAATATATGGAGAAGGCATTTTTCCGGCCCGAAAGAATCAGGTCTAGTAATTCCTTGACAAGAGACGTGGTATCAACTGATCTACTGAAGATGGTGTGCGAGATTTGTCAGAAACCGCTTATACGGAAGCTTTACATTCCTGATATGGCATTCGCTGCTGTTGACCTCTTGGAAGTGGCCGTTCTAGCCTGTGGTCATTCTTTTCATGCGGAATGTTTGGATATGAAAACAAGTTTCGAGGATAAACGAGACCCTCCATGCCCGTCATGTACTGGTTCATTATCTCCTATCGATGACGATGAGGGAGACCAGGATTAGTGTGTGAAAGGTTATTTGAGCTCTACACCATGGTATACAAATATCTAAGAGAAGAGGGATATACTTACATGGAAAGCTTAGACGGAAGGTTAAATAGGAAGCTTGTTTGTTGCAAGATGACCTTTTGGTAGGCTAAGATTCTGGAGTTTTGGAGAGTTTTGGAGCTAGTAATAGCGGGTTTTTTATTATTATTATTATTATTATTATTTTTGGGAGAGTTGAGTAGTGATACTGTTGATATTTGTATGTATTCAGCTATTTTTAACCTTTTGCTTTCCTTTACTCTATAGTTTAGATTAGAAGAAATGACTTATTGCCTGTTGAGAGGTTAGAAATGCTAATTATGTAATAACTTTGGAGGTCATAATAATAATGTAGCCATGCTTATGGATGAAGAACCTATTTATTTAAAATCGTACTGATGAAAATGTTGACGTCAACGTAAATATAGATATTTGTCCCAAAGGTGTAGACAGATTGGTTGTAGGCGCCCTTTTTAGACTCTCTCTGCGGAAATGGTCTAAGGTTCGAGTTCATTTATTTTGGGGTGTTTCAACTTTTAAATATAGAAAAGTAAAGGGGTGCCATCCTGGATCCCTTTATTCAGAAAAAAAAAAGAAGATAAAAGTAAAAATTAAACAGGTATTTGCATTAAAGGGTAAAGCTATGGTAAAGTCACTTTTATAAACTTTATCGATAGAGTTTATTTTTAAACCGTTAAAATGCAATCGAATGATCGAGATGTTGTTTGTGTATCATAATTATCATATACCTTACTTCATATTAGTATAGATTAATAAATAAAAATTAAAAAAACCCACCCCTTCCCTTCCTTTCCCCGACGCCGGCAACTTCCCCGTCGACACCGGTGATAGACCAGATCTGCCCCTCCCCGACATTGATGAGCCCAGGCGGCCCCCCAACCTCGACGCCGACCCAGCCCCCGCCCCCCCGCCCCCAACCCCACCCCACCCCACCCCCGACGCTGTCTTCAGGCCCCCCGCGCTTGGGCCCCCCCCCCCCCCCCACCCCATCGACGCCAGATTTCCTCTTTTCTTTTTCCTTAAAAAAAAAAAAAGAAAAAGAAAAACTCTCTCTCCCCCCCTCATTTTCTCTCGTCTCTCGCCGATGGGTGGAAGGTCGCCGAGGGGAGGCGATGTTGCTGTCCTCGAACAGCGAAAGCTCGCCGGAGGGGGGGCCGTAGTCGAGGTTTCGGGGGGTTGGATGCCCAGATTTGGCGGGGCTTGGATCACGTCGGGGGTGGGGTAGGGGGGGGGGGTCGGGGCTTGGGTCGGCGTCGGGGTGGGGGGGCGTTGGTTCCGGGGAAGGGGGGCAGGTCTGGTGGGTCGCAGATGTCGGCAGGGAAGTCACCGGCGTCTGGGAAGGGAAGGGAAGGGAAGGGAAGTGGTGGGTTTTTTTTTTTTTTTTTTTTAATTTTTATTTATTAATCTATACTAATATGAGGTAAGATGTATGGTAATCATGATACACAAACAGCATCTCAACTATTCGATTACATCTTAACGGTTTAAAAATGAGCTCTATCGATATGGTATATGAAAGGGGCTTTACCACAGATTCTCCCTTGCATTAAAAGCAAGAAATTTAAAATGAAAGTACTAAAATGCAGAAGGATTCCTTTTTTGTCAACACAATTATATTTATATAAGGGAGAGGCTGTGGTAGAGCCTCTCCCAAATGACTCTACCGGTAGAGTCACTTTTTAAACCGTTGAGATTTAATGGAACGGTTGAAATGTTGTTGGTGTACCATATTTATTATATACCTTACTTCATATAATCTTTCTCACACAAGTATTTTCCGTCGCCGGCGACCTTCTCGCCTCCGGCGACGGACGCCGGCGACTCACCCCCGACGCCGGCGTCCCACCACCGGTCCCAGCCCCGGCCGGCCGGCCGCCGGCGACCCCCTTTCTCTCTCTCCTCTTCTCTCTCTCTTCCCCTCTCTCTTCCCCTTTCTCTCTCTTCCCCTCTCCTCTCCGGCACCCCCCACCACCGGCCCCACCGGCGCCCAGCCCCCAGCCCGCCCCCTGGCCCCCCCACCCTGCCCGGCGGCCCCCCTCCCCCGGCCTCCCCACCCCCCCGCCTCCCCCTCTCTCTCTCTCTTCCTCTCTCTCTCTTCCCCTTTCTCTCTCTTCTCCTCTCCTCTCCGGCACCCCCCACCACCGGCCCCACCACCATGCCTGGCGGCCCCCCTCCCCCGGCCTCCCCACCCCCCTGCCTCCCCCTCTCTCTTCCCCTCTCTCTCTCTCTCTCTCTCTCTCTCTCTCTCTCTACCCCACCCCAGCCCCGTCCCCCCCACACCACCCCCGACGTGAGAAGAGAGAGAGAAAGAGAGGGGGAGTCGCGGGTGGGGGTGGGATGGGGGGGTGCCGGGCGGCCAGGGGTGGGGGAGCCGAGGGTCGGGAAGAAAGAGAGAGGGGAAGAGAGAGAGGGAAGAGAGAGAGAGGGGGAGGCGGGGGGGGGGGTGGGGAGGCCGGGGGAGGGGGGCTGCCGGGGTGGGGGCCGGGCTGGGGGCTGGGGGCCGGCGGGGCCGGTGGTGGGGGGTGCCGGAGAGGAGAGGAGAAGAGAGAGAAAGGGGAAGAGAGAAAGGGGAAGAGAGAGAAAGGGGGGTCGCCGGCCGGCCGGCCGAGGCTGGGGCTGGTGGTGGGACGCTGGAGGTGGGATGCCGGCGTCGGGGGTGAGTCGCCGGCGTCCGTCGCCGGAGGTGGAAAGGTCGCCGGCGACGGAGAATACTTGGGGTGAGAAAGATTATATGAGGTAAAGTGTATAATAAATATGGTATACCAATAACATTTCAACTGTTCAATTAAATCTCAACGGTTTAAAAAATGACTCTACCGGTAGTGTCATTTGGGAGAGGCTCTACCACAGCCTCTCCCTTTATATAAATTTGATATATGTGCAGCAAGATGGATATGAATAATGAAAGTGATATTTTAAAGAAAAGAAAACAAATGAAAAAGTTAAAACAACAAAAAGTTTCAACCAAAACAATGAGTTTTTGTTGACAGTTTAATTTGTAAATTTCTTTAAACATAATGAAAATATGAAAATAAAAATTATTTGACAAAAATAATTTTGACATAAATAAATCATAAATAAAAAGTATTTTCACAAGGTACAGTTAAAAATATAAGACTTAAAGTGATTGCAAATATAATTTAGAGGTAATTTCATACCTGATTCGAAATAAATGGAGAAAATGTTTAAAATAACAAAATAAAATTATTATATAGAAAAATTAACTACAGTACTTATGAATAAGAAAAAAAAAAATTTAAATAAAGAAGATTAAAAAAAAAAGGAAAGGAAAAAAGGTATTAGATACTTAAAAGTAAAAAAAGTAAAAATGTAAAGAGTAAAAAAATTTACGTTCAAATATGCTGTCTCATTTTTCTCTTTCAACGACTATCTTTTTAATAATGTTTTGAAAATTTATCAATTTATTTAAGAATATTTAGTATTTAACTTTTTTTTATGACTAAATTTTTAAATTCAAATGATATGACATAATATTATAGGGAGACAGTTAATGAGGTTGGAAATTAGAACAACAGATTTTGACTAAAAAAAGAGTAGAGAAAAAGATATAAAGTTTTAAAGAAAAAAGAGTTCAACAAAAATCATAAGAAAATACGGAAGAGAAAAAATTTTAAGGCAAAAGGAGGAAAAAATATATATATAAAGAAAGCCAACGCAAAAAAGAAGAAGAAAAAAAGTGGGGGGGGGGGGGGGGGGGGGGGGGGGGGACAAAACGTGTTGGGCGTGTCAGAAAGAAGGAGAGTGTGGTGTTTTGAAAACGAAATGAGGGGTTTTTTTTTTTTTTTTGTCTTTTCAATAAAAAATAGAATAAATAAAATGTGAAAGGAAAAAAAATTTAAAAGAAAGTTAAATTTGTAGTGGTGTTTCATTCCAAGGTTACATATGCAAAAAGTCCTTTTTTGGGGTGTCCACCCTATCTCATGGGGCCTTTGTAAATATGGGATTAAAATGGGTATCATGTTGCAACACTAGACCCCAAAGAAAAAACATTACAAAGATAGCCTCATTCATTAATGAATATTTTTTTTCCTCCAAAATACCCTTAACAAGTAAAAAATAAAAATAAAGGAAAATAAAATAAAAGGACTATCTTCTCCTAAAAGGAAAAAAAAAACTGAAGAAACCCACTCCCATTGTCAAATAAAAGAAAACGTCATCTCCTTCACCATCATTTTTCATCTCCATCATCCCCCTCAAAACGACCATCCTTGTATTCGGGGTTAACATCTTGCACCGTTTTCACATTCCGGGCATCGATTTCCAGCCACAAGGAAAGGAGAGGAAGTACTAAAAGTTTGTAAAATCTCTAAAATTTTGGTAAGTTCATCTCAAACCCTCTAATTTTTTATTTAAATCATTTTCGAAGTTGTTCAAAGGTTGGGCATCCATGGTTAGGGAGCTTAATATAGAAAAACAACAATGATTCAACCTATTTTGCACTAATTTTCGGGTTGTAAAATCTGTAAATTTGTAAAATCCCGTCATAAGAACAGTACAGTGACCAGACCGGACCAGCTTGACCGGCCGGACCTACCTGACCGGTTTGGTGGTTTTGGGGACGGTCTGGTAGTTTTGAACTAGTCTTCAATTTTTTATTATTTTTTTTAATTTTTTCATAACAATCTTTTTTGTTTTTCTTATTTTTATTTTAAAGGAAAATGAGTGAGATTGTCATTTATTTTCTATATGATGGATAATGGAAAGAGAAAGATGACGGGTCATATGAATGGTGCAGAATGAATTAGGAAATCAAGAGCATAGAACTATTAGATGATCTGGATAAGGTGAAATATTATGAAGTTATTGATTGCATATTTAAAAGGCTTCATGTGGACAAAAAAAGTACGGAATTAAAAATAAGTTACATTCCTTTGTGTACAATATCGTCAGGTCCTAAAATCATTTTGGATGATTTTGATGCCAAGTGTTATCTTTTAGACTTTTGTAAAACGACACAACGTAGAGTATGCTACACGTTGAGCTTATGAAGAAGGTTGAAAGTAGTGATAACAATGATAAAGTATCACTTGAAGTTGAAGGAGATGGAAGATGCAATGTGGAAAATGATGGAAATATTCGAGATGAGTACTTCGACGTTAACATGGAGGCACCAAGGGTCTATGATGTTGCTTCTACATCAGGCCGCGAAAGTGATATTTTAGACGTGCCTACCTTGGAGGAACTGTAACGCCCCGAACATCTACGTAGGGCCGACTACGTAAATGTGGGCCGTTACTTTACTTGCTTAACTTATTTCTTGGTTAACATAAACCTTATGGTGACCCACTCTATGTGGCCGCTACTTCATACTTAACATACTCTTGTATTATATGAAAATACAGAAATGATTTTTTTTTTTTACACATTCAAATAAAAAGACATACATACACCTTACACATAACTCAAGTCTTTAAACCTCATACATATAGCGTAACATAATTTATTCATATATATATATATATATATTTTTAAAGAGCTTGCGGAAATCTGCGTAGTGGTATCCCACACCGCCCTTCACTTGCTGCATCATCTCCATGGCCCACCAATTAAGCTGCAGGCCTCTTACCTACAGTATGAAATATACTAATGAGCTTTTGCCTAATAAGTACAAACATGATCTCACAAAACGTAATGCATGAATCAATTATGTACAATTATGAATCTTTTATGACCAATTATTGACTTGAACTTATTATCTTGCTTAACATATGGGCCCCTTGTGTAAGTACCAAAAGCGCGCAATCCTCAGAACGTCAGGGTTTGCAAGGCCCTTAACAATTCTGGAAATTATAAACATAACCCTTCACGATCTAGCGGAAGATTGATTATCATTATGCCCTCACGTATGATTGGGAGGTTGATAATCATAAACTTAAACTTAAAACATGTATCCTCCACCTAGCGGGAGGTTGGTACGACACCTTGCTTGACTTGGTTTAGTCTTAGTCTTGTATATTCCAAGGCTAAGAATCTTTAATTGTGATCTTATTAATCATGATGCACATGAGACATAAACATGGCATAACCATAAATCATAGCATAACTTGATACATCATGTCTTATCATGACTTAACATGTCTTAACATGGCTTAACATAGCTTAACATAGCTTAACATGACATGGCATAGCATAACATGGCATAACATAGCATAGCATGGCATAACATAGCATTCATGGAACATGTCATATATTTGAAAATAGCTTACTATTTTCCATACTGTAGGTGAGGTTTGTACTTACCTGGTATGCTATGTCTTAGGTTTTGTTGCTCCAAATCAGGTCGCAACAACAGGTTATTTCCTGCTATTTAAAAGAACATAAGATAAGGATCCTATAAATCATAATCATAAAATGTT
Organism: Ficus hirta; assembly: GCA_038430175.1. Taxonomy (NCBI): domain Eukaryota; kingdom Viridiplantae; phylum Streptophyta; class Magnoliopsida; order Rosales; family Moraceae; genus Ficus; species Ficus hirta. Next base: position 14,642,224 of record CM076585.1, on the reverse strand, counting down.
GGTAACCTAACCAACATCTCTGAGAAATCTTAGTTATGTGTCCCCCACACATGCCTATGACAACTTACTGGGTTACTAAATGTAACCCTAGGGTTTTAGGCCCAACCATATTTGAATGATAACTTATTCAGTTTATTAGGGTCCAATTACTTTCAAAGTATTACCCCATTGGGTTACTATCGGTAACCGTAGGGTAAAGCCCAAGTATTTGTTTTCTTCTTTTCTTGACAAAACTTTGGCAAGTTTTCTTTAAAAATCTTTTATAAAACTTTATATTTCTTATAAAAAACCATATTTTTATAAAATGATAACTTTGAAGCAAAAACAGTTAAAAACTGTCAAGCTTTGAATCTATGAAAATAGTTTCTTAATTTCAGTTATCAGTGCATATGCAGGAATTTTCTGCTTTTGCACTGTTTTCTGAAAGTCTTGTGCATGAATTTTCTGTTTCCTGCACAGTTTTTAAAATCAAATTTTATTTTAATAATCTGTTCAGAATTTTAAAAATATTTCTTCATGAAAGTTGTAGATCTTGAATAATACTACAACTTTCATGTTTTACTCAAAATATAATTCTGCCTTTAACTTGTTCATATTCCTGGTTGAATCCGGCTGGCCGTGCACAGGATCTGGGCAGACCAAGGCTCGGGTTTTCACAATAACAGAGGCCTTTGGAGCCTTATTTTGAAAAACTGTCTGCATTTTCCCCTAGAATTTTCCATTTTTTATAACTTTGTAGTTTTAACTTTTCTCAAATTCGGCCTCTAAGGGCCTCAAAATCACCTTTTCAGAAAACTGTCCAGTTTTACCCGAAAACTGGCAGTTTTGCATGTGTCCGATTTTGCGTAAAATTTACGTGCACACTACCTCAAACGGTCGCAACCGTGAGCCTACGACAAACATGCAGCGTTTCTAATGTAAATTTTCCATTAACATACATTCATTCATACACACATACTACATAATTTCTAACACAAATCGTCAAAAACATGCATCAAAACATAATTAGAGACCACCAAACCCTAATCAAGCACTCTAAGCTCTTGCATGGAAAATAAAAGGGTGAGCTTATGCTCTTACATCCAAGCTTGAAAATACACTTAAATTTCCAAATCAAAGCTCAATTGAAAAGCTTAGGAACCAAAGGGAATTTACCTTGATCATGACATCATCATGCTTACATCATCATGACATCATCATACTTACATCATCAGGCTTACATCATCATGACATCATCATGCTTACATCATTAAGCTTGCATCATTATGACATCATCATTACTTACTTTTCTAAAAATTACACTTTGGCCCCTAAGGACAAAATATTTACACTTTAGTCCCTGTGGGTGACCGGCTAGGGTGGAACCACTTAGCTTCCAATTCATGCATAATTATCCACTTGATTTCAAAAATCCATTAATTTAATTATGAAGTCCATTTCCTTATTAACTTAGAAAATATCAATATTGTTTTTCACTAAAAACAGTACTGTCATACTGGACTACAGTCCAGAATTCATCTATGTAAAATTGGACTTCGTATAGGATTTTCTTAGGACTTGAAACTATTTAGTCCATATTGCTCTAAATATTGTGCTTGATTATTCTAGAGCAATCTCATACCTTGTTCTTACTTCTTCATCCGTAATGACGGTTTTCCACAGTATAATTTCCATACTGTTAATTACACTGCAGTACCATCTCAGTCAAACATAAAGTCAACCTGGTCAAACTTTGACTGGCATAAAATCATAAATTCATATTCTGTCTTTTTTCTCAAAAGGCCTCATGCTTAACATAATAACTTATTATTGATTCTCATAGCTAATTAAACGAGAGCTCAAACATAAACTGATAATAAAATTATGAATTTCACATCGATATTCATAATTTTCATGAAACATTACATATCACATAGTACGGACTTAAATTTCTTTACATATAAGGAAATCATGAGTCCGTAAAAATTATGGGTATTACAATCTATCCTCCTTAAACAATTTTCGTCCTCGAAAATTAGAATAATTCTGGTGGTCTTATGACACTCTATCATCCATAGTAGTTTGTTCCAATTTTAATAACTTAATGGGATCAGGTCTCTTATATAGAACCATAATCTTCTTCCATGTCATCATAATTTCATACCTTCATTTCCTATCATCATTCTTTCATACTGTCATCATACTTTCATAACTTTCATACTTACATCATGCTTTCATATATTCATACTTTCATCATGCATACTTTCATAATTTCATACTTTCATACTGCATACTTTCATACTTTTATACTTTCATATTGCATCACAAGAACTGTCTACGTAAAATTTCTTAGCAAGTATATCATATAACTTGTCATATTTGAAAAGCATATCATGTTATACTTTTCTTTAACTTTAGTTGAGGGCTCAGCGAATATATCATATTTAAGATATTTTTCTTTAAATTTGAAAAAGGCTGAGAACCCTCTAGTGCGATGTTAATCTCATGCTATTAGAACCCTTTACTTTTCATAGTGGCCGCTTTCTTGGAACTCTGTTCCTCAAGGTTTTCTAGCCTTTTACATAACATGATGACCCCTTTCTTGGAACTCTGTTCCTCAAGGTTTTCTGGCCTTTTACATAACATAACATGAGTTGGTTCTAATAAGCATAAGATCAAGCACCATACATAAAAATAACTTCTTTGAATCTTTTCCAAATTAATCATGGAAAACAATAATAAATAGTATTATTGAAAACATTTTACTGTTCGAGTGATGCAGTGAAAGGTATCCTCATATCAACTGGCTACTTGTTAGCTAGTAGAAGCTTTTCTTATTGTTTCTAACATTTCCTCGTAGCACGAGTGCATAATCATAACTCTTAGGAATATCTAAAACTTCCCATCATTACATAATTTCCATTACTTAAAAGGTTGTATATAGTCGACATTAGTCAAACCATTATATGTCGACTCCAAGGTGGTTGCTATCGACCTCAACCTCATTGACTTCATCATCAGACTCATAGTCATCATCATGGTGCACTAAATTGCTGTTGGTAATATCCAATTCATATCTGCACATTGCCTAGTTGTTATTCCCAAGCTAAGGCACCACCAAACTTTTCCCGTATCTAATATTATTCTTATAGGGGCAAAAGTTTCATAACCAGGAAACTTAACTTCCATGGTGTCGATCTAATTCCTTAGAATGAAAAATTCTTAGCTATCACCGTACTATAGTGAGGTAGATATTATTATATTCCTAACACCCACTCCTTTATTCATAACTTGTCTTGTCATACCTTAGAAACATCGTAGCTTATCATATCATACTAGAGATTCATCTTGATCTCATCATACCATATCATAACTTATCGAATCATATCGAAAGCTTAGGCGTGTTAACTTATCCACCACATACACATCATGGTAAATTTCAGGATCGCGCTAATGTATGTGTATAGCATATGCGGTCCCACAAAATCTAAAGTATCATGGGTATTATCCTTCATGCGACTATTGATAAGATATGCTTATTACGTAATCAATATCTTAACTAATTCTATCTAAAGAAAAACAATTTAACTTACTTGGGCACTTGCAGAAACGATGTGAAGCAACGTGAAGTAGGCTGGCAGGATACCGCTCTGACACCACCTTGTAACACCCCGAACCGTCTACGTAGGGCCGACTACGTAAATGTGGGCCGTTACTTTACTTGCTTAACTTATTTCTTGGTTAACATAAACCTTATGGCGACCCACTCTATGTGGCCGCTACTTCATACTTAACATACTCTTGTATTTTATGAAAATATGGAAATGATTTTTTTTTTTACACATTCAAATAAAAAGACATACATACACCTTACACATAACTCAAGTCTTTAAACCTCATACATATAGCGTAACATAATTTATTCATATATATATCTTTTTTTTTTTAAAGAGCTTGCGGAAATCTGTGTAGTGGTATCCCATACCGCCCTTCACTTGCTGCATCATCTCCATGGCCCACCAATTAAGCTGCAGGCCTCTTACCTACAATATGGAATATACTGATGAGCTTTCGCCCAGCAAGTACAAACATGATCTCACAAAACGTAACAAATATCGTGCAACTTATGCATGAATCAATTATGTACAATTATGAATCTTTTATGACCAATTATTGACTTGAACTTATTATCTTGCTTAACATATGGGCCCCTTGTATACGTACCAAAAACGCACAATCCTCAGAATATCAGGGTTTGCAAGGCCCTTAACAATTCTGGAAATCATAAACATAACCCTTCACGATCTAGCGGAATGTTGATTATCATTATACCCTCACGTATTATCGAGAGGTTGATAATCATAAACTTAAACTTAAAACATGTATCCTCCACCTAGCGGGAGGTTGGTACGACACCTTGCTTGACTTGGTTTAGTCTTAGTCTTGTATATTCCAAGGCTAAGAATCTTTAATTGTGATCTTATTAATCATGATGCACATGAGACATAAACATGGCATAACCATAAATCATGGCATAACTTGATACATCATGTCTTATCATGACTTAACATGACTTAACATAGCTTAACATGTCTTAACATGGCTTAACATAGCTTAACATAGCTTAACATGACATGGCATAGCATAACATGGCATAACATAACATAGCATGGCATAACATAGCATACATGGAACATGTCATATATTTGAAAATAGCTTACTATTTTTCATACTGTAGGTGAGGTTTGTACTTACCTGGTATGCTATGTCTTAGGTTTTGTTGCTCCAAATCAGGTCGCACCAACAGGTTATTTCCTACTATTTAAAAGAACATAGGATAAGGATCCTATAAATCATAATCATAAAATGTTGGTAACCTAACCAACATCTCTGAGAAATCTTAGTTATGTGTCCCCCACACATGCCTATGACAACTTACTGGGTTACTAAATGTAACCCTAGGGTTTTAGGCCCAACCATATTTGAATGATAACTTATTCAGTTTATTAGGGCCCAATTACTTTCAAAGTATTACCCCATTGGGTTACTATCGGTAACCGTAGGGTAAGGCCCAAGTATTTGTTTTCTTCTTTTCTTGACAAAACTTTGGCAAGTTTTCTTTAAAAATCTTTTATAAAACTTTATATTTCTTATAAAAAAACCGTATTTTTATAAAATCATAACTTTTAAGCAAAAACAGTTAAAAACTGTCAAGCTTTGAATCTTTGAAAATAGTTTCTTAATTTCAGTTATCAGTGCATATGCAGGAATTTCCTGCTTTTGCACTGTTTTCTGAAAGTCTTGTGCATGAATTTTCTGTTTCCTGCACAGTTTTTAAGATCAAATTTTATCTTAATAATCTGTTCGGAATTTGAAAAATATTTCTTCATGAAAGTTGTAGACCTTGAATAATACTACAACTTAAATGTTTTACTCAAAACCTAATTCTGCCTTTAACTTGTTTATATTCCTGGTTGAATCCGGCTGGCCGTGCACAGGATCCGGGTAGACCAAGGCTCGGGTTTTCACAAAAACAGAGGCATTTGGAGCCTTATTTTGAAAAACTGTCCATGTTGTCCCCTAGAATTTTCTATTTTCTACAACTTTGTAGTTTTAACTTTTCTCAAATTCGGCTTCTAATGGCCTCAAAATCACCTTTTCAGAAAACTGTCCAGTTGTACCCGAAAACTGGTAGTTTTGCATGTGTCCGATTTTGCGTAAAATTTATGTGTACACTACCTCAAACGGTCACAACCGTGAGCCTACGACAAACATACAGCGTTTCTAATGTAAATTTTCCATTAACATACATTCATTCATACACACATACTACATAATTTCTAACACAAATCGTCAAAAACATGCATCAAAACATAATTAGAGACCACCAAACCCTAATCAAGCACTCTAAGCTCTTGCATGAAAAATAAAAGGGTGAGCTTATGCTCTTACATCCAAGCTTAAAAATACACTTAAATTTCCAAATCAAAGCTCAATTGAAAAGCTTAGGATCCAAAGGGAATTTACCTTGATCAACACAAAGTTGTGCTAGGTTTTGATTCCACTTTTCCTTTTCCTTTTGCTCTCAACCACAACCGGCCTCTCTTAGCCTTCTGGGTTCCAAAATTTTCGGCCACTTGCTTGGTGTTTCACCAAAATCCGACCACTCCCTTGTTCTTTCTCTTTTCTCTTTTTTTTTTTTTTTTTCTCTAGGGCTCGGTTTTTTAGGGGGAGAGTGTGAGAAGAAATTTTGGCATGGTTTTGGGGTGTTTTCTCATTTTTGTGAACAAAATGAGCCTCCCCCCCCCCCCCCCATCACATATTTATAGATGATAAATAATTTAATTTTTGGATTTATTTTTAATCCAAAAATTACATAATAGCCCTTAAGAGAAAAATATTTGCTCATTAGTCCTTGGGACAAAATATTTGCTCATCTACCCTCTTAGGTGGCCGGCCATTCACTTGGAGAGCAAGGAAATTCTCTTGCTTATATCATCATGCTTACATCATCATGCTTGCATCATCATGACATCATCATGCTTACATTATCAAACTTACATCATCATGACATCATCATGCTTACATCATCATGACATCATCATGCTTACATCATTAAGCTTGCATCATTATGACATCATCATTACTTACTTTTCTAAAAATTACACTTTGACCCCTAAGGATAAAATATTTACACTTTAGTCCCTGTGGGTGACCGGCTAGGGTGGAACCACTTAGCTTCCAATTCATGCATAATTATCCACTTGATTCCAAAAATCTATTAATATAATTTTGCAGTCCATTTCCTTATTAACTCAGATAATATCAATACTGTTTTTCACTAAAAACAGCACTGTCATACTGGACTACAGTCCAGAATTCATCTACGTAAAATTGGACTTCGTATAGGATTTTCTTAGGACTTGAAACTATTTAGTCCATATTGCTCTAAATATTGTGCTTGATTATTCTAGAGCAATCTCATACCTTGTTCTTACTTCTTCATCCGTAATGACAGTTTTCCATAGTATAATTTCCATACTGTTAATTACACTGCAGTACCATCTCAGTCAAACATAAAGTCAACCTGGTCAAACTTTGAAATGACAACGTTCATGCATAGAATTAGACCCGGTCATGGATCATTGTGAACCATTAGCAATAGATGACAATTCTGTGTCTTTTAGTTTTGATGATGGTATGGGTATTGCAGTTGGTCAGGAATTTGAAAGCAAGAACGAGGTGAAGAACTTGATAATCGATGCTTCGTTGAAAACTTGTTTTAATTATAAAATAGTCAAGTCAACCACAAAGTTGTTTGCAGTGAAATGTACAGTCCTAGATTGCAAGTGGGTACTACGAGCTGTGAGGATGACGAACTCAGATCGTTTCTCTCTCCAAACATATTACAACACTCATACTTGCTCTGCTAGTTCGGTGGATAAAAGAAACAGACAAGCAATTACAGATTTAGTTTCAGATATGTTAAAAAAGGAGTTTCCAGGCCAACTTGAGATACCTACCCCGAAGAGAGTGATAGACATGATGAAAAATCATGGCGTATCAATATCCTACTTCAAAGCTTGGAGGGGCAAACGAAAAGCAGCAAGTGATGTTAGGGGTGCACCAGAGGTCAGTTTCGAGATTCTTCCTAGCTATTTGCACATGATAAAGTTAATGAACCCCGGCACGGTCACACACTTGGTAGTAGACAAAGATCAAAGGTTCAAGTACCTTTTCAAAGGTTAAAGCAATGAGAAAGGTAATTGTGGTTGATGTAACCTTTTTGAAGATGAAATATAAGGGAACAATGATCATCGCCACCGCACAAGATGGCAACTACCATCAATATCCTCTTGCTTGGGGAGTGGTTGACTTGGAGAATGACAACTCATGGAAATGGTTTATGACGAAACTTGAGGAGGTCATACCCGATGACGAAGAGCTGGTCATAATTTCTGATAGGCACCAAAGCATCTGCAATGCAGTTAAAAAGGTATATAAAAAGTCTCACTATGGATTTTGTCCATGGCACCTCTCTCAAAATATCAAATCATGTGTTCACCGAGGATCTCGTGTTAGAGCCGGAAAGGGTACAGGCAAGGTCAAGGTTAAAGATACTGTCGCAAGTAAGTTCATGAAAGTCGCTGCGGCATACTCTGAGCACGAGTTCAACTGACTCTATGATGACCTAAAGAATAGATATCCTGCCACCACAGAATATCTTGATGATCATGCAGATATCAGAAAATGGGCTAGGTGCTACTTCACAGGATCACGTTACAACATCTTGACTACCAATGGTACCGAGAGTATTAACAGTGTGTTAAAGAAGGCAAGAACATATCCTTTGTTGCCCTTGATTGATTCAATTGTAGAGAAAATCTCTGAATGGTTCAACAATCACTATAAGGAGTCGAGTCTTGGATCTTCCTCACAATGCTTAACTCCAATGGTGGAGAAAACATTGCATACAAGATACAAAGAGTTCACAATCTTGACTGTGAAAGAACTAAACGTACTAAACTTGAGTATTATATCACAGGATCGAATGGCAGTATCTTGGTTGATCTAGGAAGGGGAACCTGCACATGTAAAGTATTTGATATCGACAAAATTCCTTGTGTCCATGCCCTTACAGCATTCCCAGGGGGTAAGGATAAAATACATTATTTATGCTCAAAATACTATCTAAAGGAGGTATGGGCATTGGCTTATGTCCAAACCCTTTATCCTGTCCCGAGCACATCAGAGTGGGTAATCCCAGATGACATAAGGACTGCGAAGGTATTGCCTCCTGATTTCACAAAAAAAACGTGGGAGGCTTCAACAAACCAGATTTCCTTCTATTGGAGAATATCGGAAAGGCAAAAATAAACGATCAAGTCAAGCAACTTTTCATGAGAGCTCAGAATTGACAACCCTTCTTTGAATACATTTAATCAAAGTAGATTGTCATAAAATATGATCGTGTTTTTATTTTTAAGTTTCACTAAAGATTTTGGACTAGATCTCTTGTATTAGTAGTTGAATTATGTTTGTAGTGATGAACTGTGTTTTGAATATTATAATGGCTGATGAAGAATGTAAAAATACTTTGGTGTCATGAACTAAAAAACCGACAAATATTCCATAAAAATAAATATCGGACCCACCTAACCGCTCAGCCGGTTTGGCCTGTTTGGAAAGCATGATATCACTTGAGTGTCCTGACCGGCAAAACCGACAACTGGTTCGGAAAAAAAAATTTCCTGGTCTGGGTGACTGAAACTATGATAAAGAATGCAAAAACACTTTGGTGTCATAACCTGAAAGACCGACAAACCTTCCATATAAATAAATACCGGACCCACCTGACCGCTCAGGCCAGTATGGCCTGTTTGGAAAGCATGATATCACTTAGGTGTCATGACCGGCAAAACCAACAATTGGTCCGGAAAAAAAAAATTACCTGGTCTGAGTGACTAGGAAAACTATGATAAAAAATGTAAAAACACTTTGGTATCATGACCTGAAAGACCGGCAAACATTCCATAAAAATAAATATCGGACCCACCTGACCGCTCAGTCGGTATGGCCTGTTTGGAAAGCGATATCATTTGGGTGTCACGACCGGCAAAACCGACAACTAATCCGAAAAAAAAATTACCTAGTCTGAGTGGCTGGGAAAGCTATGATAAAGAATACAAAAACACTTTAGTGTCACTACCTGAAAGATCGACAAACCTTCCATATAAATAAATACCGGACCCATCTGACCACTCAGACCGGTATGGCCTGTTTGAATAATCATTAAGGTTTTTCATATCACTTTAGTGTCATGATCGCAAAGACTTGCAAGACAGATAGCCAATTAGGCTTAACCATTCTTCTCGGTCCACTCAATATTATGGAGCCAAACAGCTCGGTTGTATGGTCTATTAATGACAGTTATTTCGATTAAACTATCGGTTGTATGTTCGTAACTTATGTATTTTATTTAGTGAAAGAACAGACTAATCTTCTCACTTACCTTATATGACGTAGTATAAATTGAAAATATTACTTATGACTTCATGACTTTTTGATCACACTAACAAAATTATAATAATATTAAAATAGATATTGTTGTCACACTAACAGAATTAGAATAAAATTAAAATAAAAATTGAAAACCCTCTTAAAAAAAGAATATTAGGAGAAAATGATGCCAATTATGTCGGTCTTTTTGGTCCACTCAATATTTTAGACTGATCCATTCGGTTGTATGGTCTACTAAAGACGATTATCTCAGTCTGATTGAATTATTCGTCATCTGTATACTCCATTTAATGAATGATTGAGTCATTCTTCTGGGTCAAATTTTTTCTCAGTTGACCAGTGTGTTTCTTAAATGGTTAATTAATTTTATTGAATGATCACGTAATAGTAAATCATTGATTGACTTACGGTCAATTACTGATTACTCATAATGTAGATCACTAATTTGAAAGTCAATCACTGATTAATCATTAGCCAATTAACAATAAAACAAAACAAACGACCGTTTTTCCTTAAAAAAAAAAAATGACCATTTAAAAAGTTTTTTAATAAATGGCCGAAATTCTAAAAAATTAGTTAAAATGTCATTTTGTTTTTCGTAAAATGGTTAATCAATTATCTGAAATTGTCAATAAGTAAAATTGACTTACTGTCAATCACTGATTAATATAACGTAACGGCAAGCGGTCTTATTGGTCATGACACCGAAGTACTATGACTGATTAATGCCGGTCATGAATATTTTTATCTGGACCGGGTTGATCTTGTCAGTTTTTCTGGTCATCACGCCGAAATTGTATGATGCTTTTTATTTGGTTTTCCTGACCGGCAGGACTGGCTTGACTGCCTATGCCGGTCATGAATATTTTTACCCGGACCGGGTTGATCTTGTCTGTTTTTTCGGTCATCACGCCGAAATAGTATGATGTTTTTTATCTGATTTTCTTGACTGGCAGGACTGGCCTGACCGCCTATGTCGGTCATGAATATTTTTACCTAGACCGTGGTGATCTTGTCTATTTTTCTGATCATCACGCCGAAATAGTATGATGCTTTTTATCTGGTTTTCCTGACCAGCAAAACTGTCCTGACCGCCTATGTTGGTCAGGAATATTATTACCCGGATCGGGGTGATCTTGTCTGTTTTTTCGGTCATCATACCGAAGTAGTATGATGCCTTTTTTCTGGATTTCCTGACCGGTAGGATTGGTCTGACCGCCTATGCCGGTCAGGAATATTATCACCCGGACCGGGGTGATCTTGTTTGTTTTTTCGGTCATCACACTGAAGTAGTATGATGTATTTTTTCTGGATTTCCTGACCGCCTATGCCAGTCAGGAATATTTTTACCCGGACCGGAATGATCTTGTCTGTTTTACCGGTCATCACGTCGAAATAGTATGATGCTTTTTATCTGGTTTTTCTGACAGGTAGGACTGGCCTGACCGTTTATCCCGGTCAAGAATATTATTACCCGGACCAGGGTGATCTTGTCTGTTTTTTTTGGTCATCACATCGAAGTATTATAATGCCGTTTTTCTAGATTTCCTAACCGGCAGGACTGGCCTGACTGCCTATGCCGGTCAGGAATATTACTACCCTGACCGGGGTGATCTTGTCTGTTTTTTCGGTCATCACATCGAAATAGTAGGATACATTTTTTCTGGATTTCCTGACCGGCAGGACTGTCCTAACCGCCTATGATGGTCAAGAATATTTTTACTCGGACCGGGGTGATCTTGTATGTTTTTTCGGTCATCACACCGAAGTAGTATGATGCCTTTTTTCTGGATTTCCTGACCGGTAGGACTGGCCTGACTGATTAATACCGGTCAGGAATATTTTTACCCGAACCAACGAGCGATCTTGTTGAACTTACCGCGGAAGTACTATGATCATTTTAATGACAACTGTTATTCCGGACCGGTATGATTGGCCTGACCGCCTATGCCGGTCAGGTATATTTTTACCCGAACCGACGAGCAATCTTGTTGATCTTACCACGGAAGTCCTATGATCATTTTAATGACAACTGTTAATCCGGACCGACATGACTAGCATGACCGCATATGCCGATCATGTATATTTTTACTCGAACCCACAAGCGATCTTGTTGATCTTACCACGGAAGTACTATGATCATTTTAATGACAACTGTTTTTCTGGACCGACATGACTAGCCTGACCGCCTATGCCGATCAGGAATATTTTTATCCGAACCAACGACCGACCTTGTTGGTCTTACCACGGAAGCAGCATGATCATATTAATGAAAACTGTTTTTCCGGACCAGCATGACTGGCTTGACCGCCTATGCCGGTCAGGAATATTTTTCCCCGAACCAACGAACGACTTTCTTGGTCTTACCACGGAAGTACTATGATCATTTAATCTGTTTTTCCAGACCGACATGACTGGCCTGACCGCCTATGCCGGTCATGTATATTTTTACTTGAACGGACGAGCGATCTTGTTGATCTTACCACAAAGTACTATGATCATTTTAATGACAACTGTTTTTCCGGACCGGCATGACTGGCCTGACCGCCTATGCCGGCCAGGAATATTTTTCCCCGAACTTGCCTGACCGCCTATTTGGTCACCATAATAACTTATTTTAATAAAACACCATAACTTATGTCCTGGAAAAAACAGTGTAGAAACAAATTTGGATGTCATAAATGCAAGACATGTCTCATAGAATTGGTTCAAAAGTAAAAGCAAATACATGTGTATTAGAATTGGTTCTAATACTCGTTTAAATACCCTTTCACTCTAAATTATCCTCCACAATGTTCTAATATCATGAAAAAAGCAAAGAGATGCTTAAAAATGGTGAGACTTGAGGAGTCAAGGCTCTTTACCTAACAAAGTGGACTCTGACATGCCTGCTCCTAATATCTAACATGCCAGGCAACAAACACTTCCCAAGTTTGGCAAAATTTGTGATTGTGTTTGCATAAGCATTATAACTATTTAAATTAAAATATATAGATTGCAGAATAGTAAGAACTTATTTAAGTATACATGCTAGCTACTAAACTGATATTCTAATAGTTACAGAAGATGAATTTACTTCCTAAGTCAGATTCTTTTATGGAGTCCAAAGAGCTCTCGTATTTTAGGATGAGGGGTCACCAAATTTTTTTGGATTATGACAGCCATCAATTAATCAAGTCCTGCAAATGATGATGACGAAACACCGCCTTCCAAAGACATAAGATTCTGAAAGATAGAGTCATTTTAATCGAACTGAAAAAAAAAAAAGGCTTTACTAAAATGCCCCAACCATTAACTGGACTACTTTCTCTTCTTTCCTTGGTTAACTGCTCTTTGTCATTCTTTTTTCCTTTGGGTTGTGGAAATGCTTATTAGTCTTCTGAACCCATGGCTTAGGTTGTCAAAGGCACTTCTTTAATGGCACGTAAGGCCTACCTAAACTCATCAATATAACCCAGCAACACGCAAGTAGAAAGATTGTATTCTAAAATCTACGCTCGATAAATCGGGTCATTAACAGATACATACATTATTGACTATACAATACCCCATTGCACACACAAATCTACATACACATATATTCATTGTATTCTCTACATCAGACCATTTATTTCAGTACATAAGAACCTATTATCACTAGCTAAACAAAAAAACTAATTAACAAACTTGACGGATATTCGACAAACATACATTTTTTTTTGGATGGGGATCTTGTGTTGGGTCCCCTTTGTCGGCTATAAGAGAAACTGAAAGGGGCCTCCTTTTTGCTGGCTTTGAGTGAGACAGAGATAAGAGGAGAATGAGATGGGTGGGTGTTGGGTCCCCTTTGCCGGCTGGGTGAGAGAGAGATAAGAGGAGAGTGAGTGAGGTCCCCCCGCCCCCTTTGTCGTCTTTAGCAGGGCAATAGATAAGAGGAGAGTGAGTGAGTGAGATAGGTAGGTGTTGGATGGATGGGTCCCCTTTGTCGGCTGGGTGAGAGGGAGATAAGAGGAGAGTGAGTTCGTCTTAGCAGGGCAATTCGGACTTTTGGGATTTTTTGGGCGAGGGAGGGATCTTCTTCAGTGAGGGGTGAGAGATAGATAAGGGATGTTAGGGATTTTGACTGCCCTTTCCCTTTGTTTTAGTAGTCTGATTATTGTTTTTTTTTTTTTTTTAAATTGAAGATAACCTCAAGGGGTTTCTAGTCTTTTTATCTAAAAATTGAATTAAAAAAAATTAAAATTAAAATGCAATCAAAACAAAGGTTATATATGCAATGGTGGTTCAATTTTGGGTTATATATGCAAAAGATCCCCATCTCAGACCAGTTCTTCACGCGCGAGCTTCCATCTTCACACTGCCAGATGGCTTCGAGCCTCCGAGCCCTCACCGATCAACCTTTGCGCCGCCACTCGCCGGTTGGTATCGATCCCCCCCTTTGATCTCCACCTGGCATCGCGATCTCTGTGCCGATCTACGGATCTCTCTTCACTCCGATGCCGGTACTTCGACACAACATCGGTGACGCCGATTTCCTCCAAGCCGGATCTACCATCCCGTGAAGATTCTACTGTCGTCCTCATCCAAGTCTCGCCGTCGAAGCAAGAGATCCGACAGAATTCTTGTTTGGAATTAAATTTTGATTTTTTTGGTAAATTGTTTGAATCTGTTTTCTTAGTTCGTATTAATGGACCCAGTTCAATATTGAGCTGGCTTCGCACACTCTACTGAAACCATTTCTTTTCCAAATGGAACAAATTTTATTTTATTATTTTATTATTTTTCGGTTTTCACTTTTTTCTGTGGCTCATGGTTACTCGGGAAAGAGAAAGGTTCAGGTCCATAATTCTTGGCTATTGTGTAAACAAAAACAAAACATTGTTAGCAAGTGTAGTAACGATGACTTGAATGAATTCTCGATTTTGTTATTTTATGGTACTGTTGTTACGTCTAAACTATATTTTTAAAGCGGTTAATTGTAGTTAGATCGGATAATCGTATCTATTAAGAAGTGATAAAAATAGTCAAGAAAATGTTAACAGAATAAGAACATTAGAGAAGTAAATAGTTAAAGAAAAATGAAAGAGAAACATATTTTTTTTAGATTTTTGTTCGTGAAAATTAAAAGAGAAAATACAATTTAGAGACTTCAATAAGAGAAAAATGATAAAGAGTCAAGAATCCTTTATGTAATTTGTATTCTAATTGTAAAATTGATTCAAAGACAACACAATTCCATATTTCACATTCACAAATTCTAGAAAGAAAGTATGAAAATAAATTACAAGACAAAATAGAAAATGAAAAGTGTGTATCCAAAAATACACTATATGACAACAACCCCCAAAACCCTTAGCTGATTACCCTATTTATAGAGTTTTGGGATGCCAAGATTCAGCTAAAAGCAATGAAATTCGTGATAGAGTTGCTCTACTAAGTGGGAGAAGTGCTGAAAAGCTGATGCAAAACAGGGAGGCTTTTGACATGTGGCATCTTCTGATTCACCATGGAGAGAAAATGTGATCAGATATTGACTTACTGGGGCACAAGGGTGGACCACATGCCACACGTCGTGCACTGATTGGGAAAAATGGGAAGGATGACGTCAACTTGTAGAGGTGTAAGACCCACGCGGAAAGGAGAGCAGCTTGAGTGGATGAGCGTTGAACAAGAAACTCGCGCCCTGATTGGTGCGTACGGTTGACTCGCGCGAGTGGGAGCGAGGATGGATAAGGAACGTGGTGGGGCCCATGTCTGATGCGTCTGCTGTGCGGCTTGACGGCTTCTCCGACTTGGCTGGGTAGCTCCTTAGACAGTGGATCATGCTTGGCTTTGAGCTTAAATTTTCCTTCTTTTTCCTTTGTCTGATGGCCCATTTGTATGAGTCTTTAAAATAAACCTAAAAATCAAAATAAATTAAATTATAATTAAATATTTTCAATCCAAAATTTTGCATTAAAATCATGAAAATATTTAATTAAAACTCAATTTATTATTCAATTAAAAACAACAAAAAGTGCATTTTGTGTACTTATCATAATCCCCAATCAGCTTATTACTAGTCTTTAGCAATTCAAGCGCAATGAAAATTCCATGTTAGAAACCGCAAGATCACCTAAGTACTCTAACAAAATGTTAATAACAAGTCAGAAAATGCTATCAAAATTATTCAGTCATAAATTCAGAGTTCTGTGTGTGTGCTCCAAACCATAACCTTCTATCCACAAACCATAACACATATAGTCTTAAAAATTCACCAAGTAAAAGCCTCAACTCCATTAGCCTCACAGGTGTTTGAAAACTTTAGTTCAAGGTTCACTCATGGAGTTGGAAAAATCAATGAACGCTCAAATGTGATAAAGCCATTTTAAGGACAAGCAATTAAATGAACATTCAAAAGATAGGCAAATCAACTATTTGGACTTTATACTATTCTTACCACAAACCAGCTTTCGGGATTTCGTTATGGTTAAACAAAAAATCTCATGAATGATTAAAGAGCCATAAAGAAACAAATAAACAAAAATATGGACACATATTTTATATATTTTAATTCTTTCTTTGTCTTTTTTTTTTTCTGGTTTTTTTTTCTTTTTCAATTTTTTTTTATAAAAAATATCAACAAGGTTCTACTAAAATTTCCATTGAACCCAAAAATCATCCCTAAGGACATGCACCAAGCATAGCACAAACCAAATAGTGATGTTCCAAACCGTGATTTTACCAACTCTAAAAATCAATGAAATTTCAAAAGCTGTTTTTCTCAACTCTCACAACTCATCAAAAATAAAATTCTAGAAATAGTTTCTTAATAATTAAGATAGCAAAAACTGACTCAAACTAGACATTTAGTAATCATACTCCTACAATTTTGAAAAATTTTGGCGTGACAAAAATTAATCTTTTGAATGAATATGTTCACCAATCCCAACCAAAGTCAGACAGTGTCCTCAATATCTAAAGATATGTGCAATGTAACATGAACATAGAAATTCTAGAATTTGTGTTTTGGTCTAGGTAGGCTAAAATAATTACAAGAATGGTAATTTTTGCAGTAAACCCAAATATAAAATAATTTGGAAATTTTTCCAAGTGAGAGAAAATTTCGGGAATTAACTTGTGCCACACAGAAATTCAATTTTGACCTTTGTAGTTAGAATTGGGCGGAAAATTGAAAAACAACAAATGCGGAGACCGATGGCAGACTTGAAGATGAATACACGGAGATGAGTAATTTCAAGAGAACGCTGAATTGTCCATCGGTTATTTTTTGTAATAATCTAAATTTATTTTCTCTAGGAATTGAACCATGATATTACGGTCATTTATCATGTTTATGGTTGGTTGTTTTATTTCACTATATTATGTGATGAATGATCGTTTTACTATATATGATATCAGAGCCAGGCCTATGATCATACCATATGCATAATTAATTATGTGATCTTCCGATTTCTTGTGTGTGTGAATAATATTTTAAAGAGTTGGCACTTTAGGTTTCTATGTTGTGATTTTTCATACATGGTTTTGTATGTTTATTTTATTGTTATCATGGATAAAATATGTATGTATGGTTAAATTAATTTTTGTAGATGTTTAATAATTAATTTTACCGGTCGTGGTTCCTTAGAATTTAGAATGGTGTATCTAGGTTCTTCATATAACCATGGGAGCGGTCTATCATCATCATAATTTTTCCATGGATATTTTTTCAATTTTTCTAGATTATTTGTAAGCCGGAAAAGGTATAGGAATTTTTGTAATTCTTAACGAAGATGAGGTTGATGATGGAGGTTGAATGGAGATGATTGCTATTTTTGATTTTCCAATTTTCTGTTCATTTTTGGGTTTTAAAATTCTGCAATTAAAAAGGCCTCAGACGGCCATGACTGTGCGACAACCGTGGGAGAAGCAACGGCAGAGGATCGCCGTTGCCTGCACGGAGCAAGATGGGCCTTGCCTTAGCTCATACGCCCAAAACTTGGTCCCCGGGTGTGTGTCGCACAAGACACACGGTTTTACCCGTGTGTTATATATAACATATATTATGTTATATATAATTATATTATATTAGTTTATATATACATATATTATAATAGATTATATTATTTTATATATAAAGATAATATAACATTATATTATATCATTTATATATTTTATATTATTGGATAATAATATTTAATATATGGAAAATAATATAATGGGGTTTTGGATTAAACCCGAAAAATACAATGGGAGAAATTTTAGAATTTGTATTATGGCCTAGATAGGCTAAAATAATTGCAAGAATGGTAATTTTTACGGTAAACCAAAATATAAAATAATTTGGAATTTTTTCAAGTACGAAAAATTTCCAGGAATTATTTTATGGTACACAAAAATTCAATTTTGACCTTTGTGGCTAGAATTGGGAGGAAAATTGAAAAACAACAAATGCGGAGATTGATGGCGGACTAGAAGATGGATACATGGAGAGGAGCAATTGCAAGAGAAGGTCGAATTATCAATCGGTTTTTTTTTTTTTTTTTTTTTTTTTTTTTTTTTGTGTGTGTGTAATAGTCTATTTTTCTTTTTCTCTAGGAATGGAACCATGATAAAATGGTCATTTATCATGTTTATGATTGGTAACTTTATTTTACTATATTTTGTGATGAATGATCGTTTTACTGCATATTGGTGATAACATATCATGTCGAATAGGTGAGTGCCACTGATATAAATATGTTCATGCATGTTAAGTAAAACCTTAAGTTCTTTAAAATATTGAGTGGGAGAAGGGTTCTCTTATAGGAAAGAAAATCCTACGGCTTCCATTGTTGGTCTATATGTTAAGCAGTTGGTGCCTCGACCCAGTGTTACGACTGGACGATCCTACAGGAGGGTATTCATCAGGGCAGTATACTAGATTGGATCTCTTTCATGATAACATTTATTGACGTGCTTTATCGTTGGCCACCCCTTGGTGGAGGCAATAAATCGTGCATTGATGTAATGTAAATAATGGTTATACACTTAAGACTAATTCAACTATTAACCTCCCCTAGGAGCTATGTTGGTTGAATTGGTGGTCAAAGTAATGATGGTTAATTTGCGTTGGCAGTATTACCGGATAACGCATATTGATCGGATTGGAATCCGTGCTCTTGACCGGGTGTTAGGCAAGACCACCCCTAGGTGGATTGTTTAAGGCGAGAGTTGGGAATTATCGTTGTAAGAGAATGTGCTTTTTTAAGGTTTTCCACATTTAACATTTGTGCTTCTTTGCATATTTGTCTACTAAATTTATAATATATATTTGCTTGTTGATATATGATTTAAATATTTATTATAGACCAAAATTTCAAGTCCACTTGTTGTTATATTTACAAAGAATGTATTAATTGTGGAGAATTTTAATGATTGGAAACAGAACTTTAAAAAAAATTGTGCTAAGTCTTTGAGAAACACTACTTTGTGCTAGAAGAGCTATGCCCGAAACTTCTTCTCAAAGGTGATCCTATCGAGCAAATTGATGCCTATAATAATTGAAGGATTTCAATGAAGTTGCTAAGTGCTATATGATGGGCGGTATGTCCAATATGTCGCAAAAAGTGGCATGAAGATTATGATACTACCAAGCATATTATGATTAATCTGCAGGATATGTGTAGTGGACTTATAGTCTGGGTCAAATAGGCGGCTATCAAATCTCTCATTAGTTGCAAGTAGAAACGGGGTACACTCGTTAGTGATCATATACTCAGGTCATTGGTTTTTTTACGGATACTTAAACCAATTGAGCAGATATTGATTCTAAAATCAAAAGTATAATTAAAGCTCACAACAGTTTTGGTGAGGCAATTGTGGCTGAAGATAGTATTTCTCATTCTAGGGTTTACTAGAAGAAGAAGAACAAGAAATCGGTCAAGAATCTTCTATTCCTCCAAGGACAAAGGAGAACAAGAAGAAAGGGAAGGAGAAAGTAGCAAAAAATAAGTGCTGCTTTTGTGACAAGGCTGGATACTTTAAGAAAGATTGCCGGTATTACCTAGTTAGGAAAGGTCAAGGTAATGGTAATCCTTATTTCGTTGAGGCATATTCGATTGATGATTCCAAGTATCCCTAGATTGTGGATTATGGAGCTGCCAACCATATTTGGTTTCTTTGTAGGGATTCAAGAAAACAAGGAATCTTAGTGATGGGCATTTTGAGGACATGCACGAGGCAATTTAATGATAACTCAAAACGACCAAAGGCTTCCAAAAAAAAAAAAACAAAATGATACATATCTTTGGTATTTGCAATTGGGCCATATTAGCCAATAAAGGATACAAAGGTTAGTAAAGGACGGGCCTCTCATGGATTTGAGAGTTGATCCATTATCTACATGTGAATCCTGTCTGGAAAGCAAAATGACCAAGATGCCCTTCTAAGGCAAAGGTGATCACGTCAAAGAAGTCTTAGAATTAGTACAGAGTGATATTTGTGGTCCAATGAACATTCAGGTATGTGGAGGGTATGAGTATTATGTCATCTTCATTGATGACTACTCAAAGTATGGATATATTTACCAAATGCACCACAAGAATGAAACTTTTGAAAAGTTCAAAGAATATCGAGTGGAGGTGGAAAAGCAAATAGTTAAACTCATAAAGGCACTTCGATCTGACTGAGGTGGAGAATACCTTTTCGATGAATTTCTAACATATCTAATTGAAAATGGGATAGTATCAATTTTGACTAAACTGAGAACTCCACAACACAATGGTGTAGCGGAAAAAAGAAATAGGACGTTAGTAGACATGGCAAAGTCCATGATAAGTTATTCTACTTTGTTAATTAACTTTTGGGGGCATGCTCTTCAAACGCTACCAAGCTTATAAACAAGGTACCAACTAGGGAGGTTCCTAACACCCCTTATGCGTTATGAACGGGACACAAGCCCACATTAAGCTATTTGCAAAATTTTGGGGTTTCTGGCACATGTTCTTAACATGGAATCAAACAAGTTAGAGTCTCGTTTGAAAGTTTACGTGTTTGCAGAGTATCCATAAAGTACTAGGTGATATCTCTTTTATAATTCTAAGGAACAAATTAAATTCATTTCTATGCATGCAGGGTTCTTGGAGAAACTTTGTAACAGATTTCAAACCTCAAAGCAAGGTCATGCTAGAGGAAATGTCACAAGACATGATTACTCCTACGGTTCCAAAAATGCAAAGTGATCCAATCAGGATAGAATATGTCACCACATAACAACAATCTAGGGAGCTCCGTCGTAGTGGGAGGATTGTAAGGGCAACCTAAAAGATACCTGTATCATGAAGAAATCTGTGAGAAAGTGTCTGATGAATTAGATTTTTACTCACACATTAAGCACTTTTGATCTTAAATATTTATGTAAACCTCAAGGTGTTGTTTGATGGATTTGTGGGCCATTTTGTAGGAAGGCTTGAGAAATGGGACGTAAAGGAAATTTGGCATAAAAAATTGAAGAAAAGGAGACTATTTGAAGACCTCTCAGGTGCACGCCCATGCCACACCCCTCCGTGAGGCAAGGCAAGGCCGAGACTAGGACGCGCCCGTGCCTCCCAGGCACGTGGCTGCACCATGTGCAGACCGTCCTGGCTGAGAGGCCTACGCGGCCAAGCAGGCCAGGCTCGTGCCTACGCATCTCCATGCACCAAGCCAGTGAGGCCATGCCTTCCAGGCTCACGGCTGTGCCCCGTCGCGGATGATAGCCCAGATTAGTCCATTCATGATATCTAATGGTCCAAATTTCACCTGATTTGAGCCTTCTTAGAGGAAGCAAACCCTAGCTCCCAAATAAGAGAGGAAGAGAGGCACAAAATGTCTAGAGAGAATGAGAGCTGGGTGGCTCAAACTTCATGGGGAATTTCTTGAAGATCTTAAAGATTTCTTGGAGAAGTCCTTGAAGATGTCTCCTTCCAAAATTAGTTTCTTCTTCTCCCTTTATTTCCTTTTTAGTTCTTTTTATTTTTATTGGATTTATATTATAAGAATTATCTTGAACAATATTTACATTTTTGAATCTTTTTATGTTTTTGGTTATGGATTCCTTTATGTTGAGTTAAATGTCATAATCTAGGGCTTGATGAAGCTTTATTTGAATTATGTTTCAATTATTTTGTTAATTGATATTTTAAATTCATTTTCTATATTCATTTATGTTTCTCCATACTTCATGCTTCTAATTTGTTGGGAAATGAATTAGTTGATTTTTGAGTTGTGGATTGATGCTCGGGAGATATTTGTTCATATTTCAGAATTGGGAATCATAGTCTATGTTATTGTGAGACTAGAAGGAGATCAACACTTAGATAATCTATTTGAGAATCTTGGTAGATGTGAGGCCGGGAGGTAATCGACGCCTTGACAATCAATTGGTTAGGCTTAATGAATATATAGGTAAACAAGTTAGATAGGGATATCAACTTGAATATTTTTGCATATTATCTCGTTTGATGCTCGGGAGAGGTAATGAGGTTAGATTTGGTTCCTTGATTAATGAATTGAATGGCTTTGGCTAGCAATTACTTAATTGGATGAATATGGGAATGATAAGGTGAAGTCAAGTCCCTAGTACATTTGTGCATAGAAGTTTCCATATTTTATTTTCGTGTTTATATATATTTTTTGTTTTATTTTAATTTCATTTAGTTAGGTTGCCTGGATAAAGTTAAGTTACGATAATCGCAGTACTTAGTGGCAATTTAAAAGCCCAATCATCGTGGAATCGACACTCTACTCACACTTTATTACCTATCCACGACTTGTGCACTTGCGGTTATCAAATCGGATTGTGAGTAAGTAACTCAATTTTAATTTAGGCGTTGCTTTACTTTTGATTAGATATTGGATTAACTTTTATTTTGTTTCTTTAATTTTCTTCGTTTTTAACTAAATTGTTTCTTTTATTTTTATTTTGTTTTCTTGTTTTTAATGTTTGCTTTTGAGTGAGTGTTTGTTTTGTAAAGTACTTGGAGATGGTTGATTTACAAGTCCTCTTAAGATTTGCTCTACGAGACTTAGAGCTATTTCATTGTGCATGGTGGAGATACAAGGAATTGCTCATTTGGTTCCCTAATTATGGTTTCTCGAGGGAGTGTCAACTACCAAGCTTCCTAAATGGGTTATGTGCCAGAACAAGAACTTGGGTCGAAAGAGGAAATGGAAGCGCCTCTTTTTACCAGCTATAAGTGGATGAAGCCTATTGTTTGTTGGAAGACATTGCTGATTATGACAGTTGGAGTTGGAATCATTCAACGAACAACCAAGGTTGGGACGAGAGTTCTATCATTTCAAAGCCATGGGATGACACTTAACTTCACCATGATGTGGCTATTCCTGATCTTCAAGCCCTTTCCGCCCAATTTTCTGAGGAAACGAGGCTTCGTAGAGAGAAGTTGGTGAACCAACATAAAGAGCCACCACCAAGGGAGGAGAAATGGGAGTTGATTGATGACGACTCTTCGAAAGAGGAAGAGACACAAGACTTATGTATTGACGAAGAATTAAAAGAAGATGTTCATGAGCCTCGACCTCTTAAGATCTCCATTGTTGAGCCACCAACAATCAAGCACGATCGCGTCTATGAAGATCCAATGTGTCTGGCACCTTCTCCACCATCCTTAGCACCATTCCTTCAAGCCCATCAAGCACTTGCACCGTAGCCAAGTAGAGTTGAGCGTACCAACTGTAATACCTAGTTTTTTCGACGATGGTAATTTCTTGTATAGAGATTTAAATTAACTATGAAGGTATTTACCGAAAAAGCCCAGTTAAGGGTTTTATTATGTTTTGAGAGTTTTTATGACTATATAAGACTCGAAAATGATTGCTTAGTCAAGCAAATGACCTTTTAGTAAAAAAGGAGCAAAATTACCAAAATTTATCTGTTGGTCAAAGTTTGACCAAAAACGTCGACGGTTGACCAAAAAGTCAACTGTTGACCACGGGAGTCAAATCTTGGCAAGAACGTCAACGGTTGACAAGAAAGTCAATGGTGGACTAGAAAGCCAAAGGTTGACCCCAAAAAGTTAAAGAAAAGACTGTACGATTAAATAATCTGCAGTATAGAAATTATACGGTTTAAAAACCGTTTTTACGAATAAAATGATATGTTGAGGATTTAAAACCACCATAGAAAATCAAGCACATTAAGTAGAATTAAAGGGCAGAAGGACTTTATGAAATAAGAAAATTTTTATACAGTTCGTTTTTACACAGATGAATTTTGGACTGAAATTCCATAAACCAATACTGTATATAATTGAATCCAGTATTGGAAATACCTGTGTTAACCTAAAAATGGACTGTACAATAAGAAAAGAGCCAAACAAGGCCTAAGGTGAATGACATCACCTTATCCTTTAATTATGACATCATAATTATTTAATAAAACTTGGAAAGAAAGTTTTGCTTGATCACCAAGCCTATGGCCGGCCACATGCCCCCCCCCTAGAAGCAAATTCTGATTTTTTTCAAGGACCAATTGTGCAATTTGAGGAAGTTTCCAACCTCTATAAATAGGGGTGCCATTTGTTCACAAAAAATTAGAAATCCTAACTAGGTCATGCCAAATTTTTTCTCCACCCAAAAACCGAACTTGAGGGAAGCATTAGGGAAGGAAGAAATCCAAAATTCAAGAGGGAAAAAGGCTTGTGAAGTGGCCGGAATTGTTGTGGAAGCAAGCAAGAAAGTTAGAAAAATTTTGGTAGCCATTGGAGGCCAAGAGGCCGGTTTTGAGGGAGAAAGGAAAAAGGAAGAGAAAAGCTTGTAGTGGCTAGGGTTTTGAAGCTTGGAGTGGCCGGGTATTGAAGCAAGAGAAGTTGAAAAATTTTAGGAGCCAATTAGCTCAATTGGCCGGCTGTTGGTGAAGAAAGGGCAAGCCAAGTTCTTGAGCCAAAATAAGGTAAAATCCCCTAATTATCTAAGCTTTCATTTAAATTTCATTTGGAGAAATTTAAATGTATTTAAGCATGGGATTGTAATGAGCATAAGCTCTCTTTAATATGCTGCCCTAGCTAGAAATTTTAAGGCTTGTGCTTGATTGGTTAGGGTTTTTGGTTTGGTAGTTCAATGTTGCATGTTAGGTGTTTGTTGTTTTGTTAGGGTTTTTCTATGTTTGATTTAATGCTAGGGTGCATGCTAGATGGTGATGAATTGTATGTCCCCTGTTTTTATGTGCAAATCAGTCCTAGAAGTGCATGTTAGGTTATTAGTTTTGATTATAGAATGGTATGTGAATGAATGGATGTTGAGACAACCTAGAATCATGCAAACCTAGGCTAAAAACAGTTTGGTTTTTTTGGTTTGCATGGGCGCGTTTAAATTGCATGATTGTTCATGTGGGACGTTAGAAAACGCTGCATGTGTGCTATCTAGGCTCCCGCGTGTTCGGTTGAGGTAGTTTGCGCGAAATAGGACGTAAACCGGACTTAACAACCGAAACTGCCAATTCGGATTCCAAACTGGCCAGTTTCGGGAAAGTGGAAATTTAAGGCTTTTAGAGGCCGAACTGGGTGAAACGTAAAACATGAAAGTTGTTCAGAAGGGTTTTTCCTAGGGGACAACGCGGACCGTTTCCCAAATTGAGGCTCCAATGGCCTCCGTTTTACAGAAAACCGAGACTGGTCTGCCCAGACCTAGTTTACACGACCAGCCAGTTTCAAATTAAAACTGACAAGAATACAAGCAGAACTGGATTTTTCACAAAACATGAAAGTTTTAGGATTTTTCGAGAGCTAGAACTTTCATGAAGACAACTTTTTCAAAATCGGAATGGATCATTAAACTGACACTGTTTTATAAAGACTGTGCAGGGAACAGGAAATTCCTGCACAGGATTTTCTAAAAACAGTTTGGAAAAAAATTGTATCTTTCCCAAAACCACTGTTTTGACTAAGGAAACTGTTCCAAAGGCAGTTTCCAGCCTTAAATGATTTTTACAAAGACCTATTTCAAGAATATGAATTTTTATGAGTTAAGTAAAAGATTTTGAAGTTAAATTACCCAAGTTTCCAAAGAAATGGAAAATGGATATTTTTAAACCAAATTAGGTAAGCAAGATGATTACGGGTAATAACCGGAAGTGATATTTGAGTTATCAGGCCAAAGCCTAAAGCTCAAGTTTAACTACAAATAGCCTTAAGGGTTAGTTAAGATAACCCTAAAGGATACTAAGATTAATAAATTGGATTAATTGAAGTAACCAAATGGTTTATGAATTAAGATAAGCCCAAGGTTAGGAAAGTAACCTAACCCTAACAGTATATATATGAAGATTTAGCACATAAGGTTACTATTTGTAACCCAGTAAGACGCCTAGTATTGGGGACATACAATTAGAATTATGTAGGCATGTTGGTTAGATTACCAACATTCCACAATACTAATTAGACCCTCACCTATGTCCTTCAACCAGCAGGAGGAAACCTGCAGCTGTACTCAGAGAAGGGGCAGTACTACGCAGGACATAGCAAGAGAGGTAAGTACAACCACCGCCTACAGCATAGGCTTTGTTGTGGTACTTGCCTAAGTATGTTATTGTTAGATGTATGTTAGGGGTGTATGCCTTAGTGTTTGTTATGTTGTTGTTGCTATGTTATGTTGTTATTGCTATGTTATGTTGTTGTTATTATGTTATGTTATTGTTATGCCATGTTATATGCCATGTTAATTCTATGTTGTATGCTAGGTTATGAAGTATGATTATTAAGACATGAAGCATGTATGTATGAGAACACGAGGCATGTTCACGAAATCTTATAAGAATAATAAGATCAAGTATGACATGATAAGATAAAAAGAAAGTAAGATGGCGAGCAATGTCGCCTGTGTCGTACCGACCCGCGTCAGGTCGGGTTGGACTATGGTTTGAGTTGGAAATGGTCTGGCCGCCCCAACCACTCCGTAGTCGCGCGCCCGGTACGTACACACAAGTAAGGGGCCCATAAGTAAGATAAGTAATGAAAGTAAGTTAAGAATGAATTAAGCATAATACGAGCATAATTGGACCATGCATTATGATGTGTATGTTATGCTATGATGAATAAAGTTAAGAAGTGGTATGAGATGTATGATAAGTTAAGTTAGAATATGTAAGGTTAGATTATGTTTATTTATGTCGCGGTATAGGAAGTTGTACTTGCTGAGCGAAAGCTCACTGTCTTACGTCTATGCTGTAGGTAAACAACCTGTCAGCAATGGTTGATGCAAGATGGAAGGGCGCGGCAGGGCAAACTGTGAAATGTGGGAAATCTAGCCGCTACGCGTTTTGTTTACTTATGTATTTATCTTATGTTTAAAATCCGTACTACATACACGTTTATATGACGCATACGCTATACGCTTTTACGTTTGTAAAAAAAAAAAAAAAAAAAAAAAAAAAAATTTCCGCTGTCTTTCGTAAGTATGTAAGTATGTATGAGAAGTTCAGTATGTATGTATGTATGGTAACGGCCTGTGCTAGGCGGGTCGTTACAGAGTTGGTATCAGAGCGGTTCCCTGCGATATGATTTCACAGTCTGCCTGTCATCGCCACCATCATTGTAAGTTAAATTTATATTTTATGTATATGCGTAAGTAATGATGATGGGATTATGCTATGATAGACGCATGGATTTGGATTCTGCACGGATCG
The DNA here is from genome assembly GCA_038430175.1 of Ficus hirta. Lineage (NCBI taxonomy): Eukaryota > Viridiplantae > Streptophyta > Magnoliopsida > Rosales > Moraceae > Ficus > Ficus hirta. Next base: position 14,614,602 of record CM076585.1, on the reverse strand, counting down.
AGGCGGATCGCGCGACAGTTACGGCTTTTTATGGATCACGTCCTCTTTTATATGACGGTACGGGACGATCGGTCACGGTATCAGCTTGGTTATACGACATGGAGATGATTTTCTACACCTGCCACATGAGGACCATTTACAGGTCTCGTTAGCTAGTCGCTGCCTGATCGCGGACGCTAGGCTATGGTGGATGACCTACGGAGAGCAGCAGATGCCCAGTCGGACGTGGGCACATTTCCGCGCTGTAATACTTGCACGATACGGGCCGATTCCTATGGAAGGGCCTGGTGACGATGAGCTGTATCGAAATCCCGAGATCTATCGGGACATGCATTATAGGCGATACCAGAGTTTCGTGACAGATTGGCACGCGTACCCGCAGGAATCTATGGGCCATTACTGCTACAGATTTCAGAAGGCCATGCTGCCCTATATTCCTCAGGATATGCCTCACCCCCCAGCTGCAGGCATTGGTGATATTGCGGAACGGGGTACCACCTCGTATCAGACGGTTTGTCATGGAGCCCATGCTAGAGAGGACAGTTGGGGATATGATGGATGACATCTTGCAGGCTGAGGTTACAGCACATATGGCGCAGGCTGACGCCTATATGGATGAGTATCAGGTCCCAGTCGATGATGCCGGGATAGGAGAGCCTCAGTATGAGGTAGGTCCGATATTTCCCGAGGACCCAATTCCCGCCATGCCCGTACAGGAGATCCCAGCTCAGGAGGCTGAGGACCAGATGGACGCCGAGGGCGCTGCTGATGATTTAATTGCTCCGATGGACTCACCGGAAGACCCTCCCGTTATTATCATCTCTAGTGACGACGAGGACGAGGAGGATAATATGGAGCCCGAGGCCGAGCAGGGTGACTGGGAAGAGGACATTGACGACGCCAAGGGCGATCCCGAGGAGACACTATTCCACGATGGAGATTGGGACGTAGACTCTGACGCAGAGTCCGATATTTCGATGATCATGCTTGAGATTATAGTTTAGTTAGGATCGATGTGTGTATGTACTTTTGACCCTAGGATTGTATGTACTAGCTTATTATATAGACTTGTACTTTTGCAGGATGGTAAAGTGGTAGACACTTCCATCCCATTATTGACCATGTATATATAAAGATATGTATGTATAGTATGACGTAATCAATTTGTAATTACAGTATTGTAAATTACGATATACAGAGTATGTACTTAATGTATTTTTGAAATGTACAAAAAGACCGTGTAGACACAGGATATATAACAAGAGTATGTTATATATTATGAAAGTTATGTTATGATAAGTATATGATATGATACAATGATGCCTTTTATGTTATGATATGAAATGTATGATATTACGATATGATGTGTTAAATCATGATACGATAAGTCCTGTATGAAAGAAAGGATATTAATAGTACGATGATATCTTTTCTTGTGATAGGATTTGGAAGATGGTACGTCCACGTAGAACGGTACCACTCAACCCGCCCGAGCCAGATCTCGCAACCGTCGTAGCTAATCTACAACGGCAGCTGCTAGAGCAGCAGCAGGAGACGAACAGACTTCGAGCTCAGATAACTCAGATGAACCAGGAACCCCGGATTAACGAGGTTCCACCCCGAGCTCAACCAGTACCTCCAGTAGTACCCCCGGTACCTGAGGTTCAGCCAGAAATTCCTCAAAATGCTAACATTCCGATGGCACCTGCTGGAGGGCAAGCGAACCTACAGCCAGTGAGGGAGGACCTACTGTACGAGCGATTCAGGCGAATGAAGGCGCCTGAGTTCGAAGGCCCGACGGACCCGATTGCCGCGGATAATTGGTTGATTGATATCCAAGTTATCTTGGATTTCATGCGACTAACGGAACAAGAGAAAGTTCTCTGCGCTTCTTTTGCCCTGAAAAAGGATGCGCGACATTGGTGGATGACCGTACAAATGCGCCGTGATGTTACGGCCATGAGCTGGCAAGATTTTGTGACTGAGTTCCGCGCAATGTACTACAATAGAGAGATCCTTGCTGCTCAACAAGATGAATTCACAAGCTTTAAACAGGGTTCGATGACGGTAATGGAGGCCATAAAGAAGTTTGAACAGTTAGCTCGGTTATGTCCAGATTTGGTACCGAGTGAAACAGAAAAGGTACGAAGAATGATGAAGATGTTTCGAACCGACATTGCCAAACAAGTGAGCGCTGGCAGCAGCCCGCCTACCTTGGTGTCTGACTGCATAAGTCGGGCAATAAGAGCCGAATACTGGATTAACCAGGATAAGGAAGCTAGGGCTCAAATTTTCAAGGCGAAAAGGGAGGAAAAGGCGGCAGCAAAACCAACACAGCCTCGACAAGACTCGGAGTCGCACCCGAAAAGCCAAGCTAGCAACCCTATACAAGGTTCCAAACAATCTGGGAGGAACAAGAGAAAAGGAAATTTCTCGGGCCAGAATCAACAAGGAAATTTTTCTCAAAAGAAAAATAATCAAGGAAATGAGGATACTGACAATTACTACCCGGTGTGCGCAACGTGTGGGAAGAAACATCAGGGAGTATGCAGAATGGGGACAAATGCTTGCTACCTTTGTGGCAAGGAAGGGCATTATGCACGGAGCTGCCCCCAGAACAACCAGAACCAGAACCAGAACTCCTCTTATGCAACCCGGAATGCAAGCAGCCAGTTACATGCAGTTCAAGCAAGGCTCGAAGGACCCTCAATTTCGCAAGGAAGATTAGAGGCTCCTGAACCCCAAGTTAGGATTTATGCCTACACTAATGGAGAGGCCGAAGCTGGAACTTCGCATGAAGTGACAAGATAAATCCTTATCGCCACATAAGACATTATTGCATTATCTAATTCTGGTGCCACTCACTTGTTTGTATTTATAGAGTTTGCCCAGAAATTAGAAAATAGTATAGATAGTTTAAAACAGTTTTTTTTAAAATTTCTTTGCCGTTTTGGAGAGATTTTGTGATATGAATATTTTAATGCAAAATACTTTTGTAGTTATAATAGCAGAGAATTGCTTGTAGATCTCATCGCAATCAAGTTTTAGGATTTCGATGTGATTTTAGAAACGAATTTCTTAAATTATTACAATGCTAAATTTGACTACCAAAAGCGTTGAGAGACGTTTAGCTCTTACGGCAAGAAAGAGTTTAACCGTTACGGACAGTTGCGGAGCTCAACAACCGGATTAGTTTTGACAATGAAGGATCAGATAATGTCAGAAGCCCATAAGACGCCATATTCGGTACTTCCAGGAGCTTTTAAGATGAACCAAGACTTCTGAGAGAATTATTGGTGGCCAAACATGAAGAATAAAGCGAAGGAATTCGTGTCAAATGCCTAACTTGTCAGAAAGTTAAGGCCAAACACAGACATCCTGAAGGAGATTTGCAGAAAATAGAGCTTCCAGAATGGAAATAGGAGCAAACTACTATGGATTTTGTAGTAGGATTATCCAGGACTACAAGTGGAAATGGCACGATTTGAGTTATCATGGATAGATTAACCTAATCAGCCCACTTATCGTGATAAAAGTCACCTTTTCGGTGAAAAGATTATTAAAAATCTACGTAGCCTAGATCATTAAACTGCATGGAATGTCAAAATCAATCATCTCAGACCAGGATGGACGTTTCATTTCTCAATGATGGACGAATGTTCATACTGCCATGGGGTCGGAATTGATGTTCAATACGTTTTTTCACCCCAAACTAATAGAACTACCCCGAATTATTCTGATTTTCGAGGACGAAAATTTTTAAGGAGGGTAGATTGTAATACCTAGTTTTTTCGACGATGGTAATTTCTTGTATAGAGATTTAAATTAACTATGAAGGTATTTACCGAAAAAGCCCAGTTAAGGGTTTTATTATGTTTTGAGAGTTTTTATGACTATATAAGACTCGAAAATGATTGCTTAGTCAAGCAAATGACCTTTTAGTAAAAAAGGAGCAAAATTACCAAAATTTATCTGTTGGTCAAAGTTTGACCAAAAACGTCGACGGTTGACCAAAAAGTCAACTGTTGACCACGGGAGTCAAATCTTGGCAAGAACGTCAACGGTTGACAAGAAAGTCAATGGTGGACTAGAAAGCCAAAGGTTGACCCCAAAAAGTTAAAGAAAAGACTGTACGATTAAATAATCTGCAGTATAGAAATTATACGGTTTAAAAACCGTTTTTACGAATAAAATGATATGTTGAGGATTTAAAACCACCATAGAAAATCAAGCACATTAAGTAGAATTAAAGGGCAGAAGGACTTTATGAAATAAGAAAATTTTTATACAGTTCGTTTTTACACAGATGAATTTTGGACTGAAATTCCATAAACCAATACTGTATATAATTGAATCCAGTATTGGAAATACCTGTGTTAACCTAAAAATGGACTGTACAATAAGAAAAGAGCCAAACAAGGCCTAAGGTGAATGACATCACCTTATCCTTTAATTATGACATCATAATTATTTAATAAAACTTGGAAAGAAAGTTTTGCTTGATCACCAAGCCTATGGCCGGCCACATGCCCCCCCCCTAGAAGCAAATTCTGATTTTTTTCAAGGACCAATTGTGCAATTTGAGGAAGTTTCCAACCTCTATAAATAGGGGTGCCATTTGTTCACAAAAAATTAGAAATCCTAACTAGGTCATGCCAAATTTTTTCTCCACCCAAAAACCGAACTTGAGGGAAGCATTAGGGAAGGAAGAAATCCAAAATTCAAGAGGGAAAAAGGCTTGTGAAGTGGCCGGAATTGTTGTGGAAGCAAGCAAGAAAGTTAGAAAAATTTTGGTAGCCATTGGAGGCCAAGAGGCCGGTTTTGAGGGAGAAAGGAAAAAGGAAGAGAAAAGCTTGTAGTGGCTAGGGTTTTGAAGCTTGGAGTGGCCGGGTATTGAAGCAAGAGAAGTTGAAAAATTTTAGGAGCCAATTAGCTCAATTGGCCGGCTGTTGGTGAAGAAAGGGCAAGCCAAGTTCTTGAGCCAAAATAAGGTAAAATCCCCTAATTATCTAAGCTTTCATTTAAATTTCATTTGGAGAAATTTAAATGTATTTAAGCATGGGATTGTAATGAGCATAAGCTCTCTTTAATATGCTGCCCTAGCTAGAAATTTTAAGGCTTGTGCTTGATTGGTTAGGGTTTTTGGTTTGGTAGTTCAATGTTGCATGTTAGGTGTTTGTTGTTTTGTTAGGGTTTTTCTATGTTTGATTTAATGCTAGGGTGCATGCTAGATGGTGATGAATTGTATGTCCCCTGTTTTTATGTGCAAATCAGTCCTAGAAGTGCATGTTAGGTTATTAGTTTTGATTATAGAATGGTATGTGAATGAATGGATGTTGAGACAACCTAGAATCATGCAAACCTAGGCTAAAAACAGTTTGGTTTTTTTGGTTTGCATGGGCGCGTTTAAATTGCATGATTGTTCATGTGGGACGTTAGAAAACGCTGCATGTGTGCTATCTAGGCTCCCGCGTGTTCGGTTGAGGTAGTTTGCGCGAAATAGGACGTAAACCGGACTTAACAACCGAAACTGCCAATTCGGATTCCAAACTGGCCAGTTTCGGGAAAGTGGAAATTTAAGGCTTTTAGAGGCCGAACTGGGTGAAACGTAAAACATGAAAGTTGTTCAGAAGGGTTTTTCCTAGGGGACAACGCGGACCGTTTCCCAAATTGAGGCTCCAATGGCCTCCGTTTTACAGAAAACCGAGACTGGTCTGCCCAGACCTAGTTTACACGACCAGCCAGTTTCAAATTAAAACTGACAAGAATACAAGCAGAACTGGATTTTTCACAAAACATGAAAGTTTTAGGATTTTTCGAGAGCTAGAACTTTCATGAAGACAACTTTTTCAAAATCGGAATGGATCATTAAACTGACACTGTTTTATAAAGACTGTGCAGGGAACAGGAAATTCCTGCACAGGATTTTCTAAAAACAGTTTGGAAAAAAATTGTATCTTTCCCAAAACCACTGTTTTGACTAAGGAAACTGTTCCAAAGGCAGTTTCCAGCCTTAAATGATTTTTACAAAGACCTATTTCAAGAATATGAATTTTTATGAGTTAAGTAAAAGATTTTGAAGTTAAATTACCCAAGTTTCCAAAGAAATGGAAAATGGATATTTTTAAACCAAATTAGGTAAGCAAGATGATTACGGGTAATAACCGGAAGTGATATTTGAGTTATCAGGCCAAAGCCTAAAGCTCAAGTTTAACTACAAATAGCCTTAAGGGTTAGTTAAGATAACCCTAAAGGATACTAAGATTAATAAATTGGATTAATTGAAGTAACCAAATGGTTTATGAATTAAGATAAGCCCAAGGTTAGGAAAGTAACCTAACCCTAACAGTATATATATGAAGATTTAGCACATAAGGTTACTATTTGTAACCCAGTAAGACGCCTAGTATTGGGGACATACAATTAGAATTATGTAGGCATGTTGGTTAGATTACCAACATTCCACAATACTAATTAGACCCTCACCTATGTCCTTCAACCAGCAGGAGGAAACCTGCAGCTGTACTCAGAGAAGGGGCAGTACTACGCAGGACATAGCAAGAGAGGTAAGTACAACCACCGCCTACAGCATAGGCTTTGTTGTGGTACTTGCCTAAGTATGTTATTGTTAGATGTATGTTAGGGGTGTATGCCTTAGTGTTTGTTATGTTGTTGTTGCTATGTTATGTTGTTATTGCTATGTTATGTTGTTGTTATTATGTTATGTTATTGTTATGCCATGTTATATGCCATGTTAATTCTATGTTGTATGCTAGGTTATGAAGTATGATTATTAAGACATGAAGCATGTATGTATGAGAACACGAGGCATGTTCACGAAATCTTATAAGAATAATAAGATCAAGTATGACATGATAAGATAAAAAGAAAGTAAGATGGCGAGCAATGTCGCCTGTGTCGTACCGACCCGCGTCAGGTCGGGTTGGACTATGGTTTGAGTTGGAAATGGTCTGGCCGCCCCAACCACTCCGTAGTCGCGCGCCCGGTACGTACACACAAGTAAGGGGCCCATAAGTAAGATAAGTAATGAAAGTAAGTTAAGAATGAATTAAGCATAATACGAGCATAATTGGACCATGCATTATGATGTGTATGTTATGCTATGATGAATAAAGTTAAGAAGTGGTATGAGATGTATGATAAGTTAAGTTAGAATATGTAAGGTTAGATTATGTTTATTTATGTCGCGGTATAGGAAGTTGTACTTGCTGAGCGAAAGCTCACTGTCTTACGTCTATGCTGTAGGTAAACAACCTGTCAGCAATGGTTGATGCAAGATGGAAGGGCGTGGCAGGGCAAACTGTGAAATGTGGGAAATCTAGCCGCTACGCGTTTTGTTTACTTATGTATTTATCTTATGTTTAAAATCCGTACTACATACACGTTTATATGACGCATACGCTATACGCTTTTACGTTTGTAAAAAAAAAAAAAAAAAAAAAAAAAAAATTTCCGCTGTCTTTCGTAAGTATGTAAGTATGTATGAGAAGTTCAGTATGTATGTATGTATGGTAACGGCCTGTGCTAGGCGGGTCGTTACACCAACCGATTACATTCATATCTCGCCATGCTTGAGGGCGTCCAAAATCAAGACCCATTTGATGTGTTGTACGACACATATTATGGGCGGAAGGCACTTTTTGATGAGCTTCCTCGGCATCAGAATAATTGAGCCTAAAGACACAAGTTATTGAGGAAAGCCCCGGATCAACCAGAGTATACACCACCATGCTTGGAGCATCTTCACCGACCACACTAGGAGGCGAGACAATCTCGCCTCCCTGGTACGTGTTCTTATTCCTTTGTGCTTAAATTGAATATGTAAACATTGAGGACAAAGTTTCTTTTGAAGTTTGAGGGTGGGAACACTTGTTAGTTGATTTGTAAGGAGTTTTGCTTTGCTTAAGTATTAGTTATGATCTATCTTCTCTATGAATTGTGTTCTTGTGGTCATGCTTTTATTTCTTTTCCAAATTTTCTGGTTGTTCGTTGGGATATAAAGCATGCAATTGAGTCATAAATCGAAGATTAGACTCAAATTGGAAAACGAAGCACATAAATGATTCACGATGCCTTAGCGCATTTATTATTGAATTTTTCTCTTCCTAAATTTTATCTCTTTCATATTTTGTTTATTTTCTCTATCACAAAAATCCATCAAAAATATATGCACTTTTTCTTATTATTTTTCCTTGTTTTTTAACATTTAACTCTAATAATATTATTTGTTTTGTTATCGCCTCCCTATGGATACGACCGCCCGATCTGTACTACAATTGACTGGTTTGCGAGTGCATCTTTGGGTGTTAATAAAATTTTGACGCCGTTACCGGGGAGGTGTCAAAAGCAAAATTTTATTTTTGGAGTGAACGGAAATTAGGCTTGGTATGTCCTTGCATTTTTTTTTTTCATTTTTTTTCCTTTCAAAAAATATAAAAAATAAAAAAAATTTCTCTTTGGTTAAAAAACAAAAAAAAGTGTTATTCAGTTTGATTTTTTTTTCTTTTTTCTTTTTTTTCCGTTTACAAATTTCTTAATATATATATATATATTTATGTTTTAAATAAAAACTAGTTTTGAACTTTTTATTTTCCCTTTTTGCGATTACATACATACATACATATATATATATATATATATATATTTATACATATTTAAAAAAAAACTGTGAGAGAGAATTTTCATTTTTTTCCATTATATTATATATATATAATTTTGCATTTGTCTGCTTTCAATTTTCTTTTTTTTTTCTTTTTATAATTTGGACAAACTTTAGGATTTTTATTAGGTTGATAATTCATGCTAGTTTTTAGGCTTTTTTTATAAAACTTTTTAAGTCTGGAGGAAAATACTGAAAACAGTCACATTAATCCAACTATCAGTTTATGTGCAGGCTGTAATAACCCGAAATTTTGATGACTTGTGATTTCTTTACATACAAAGAGAATCTAAGTCTGAACCATGTATGTAGATATGAAGCTTATGATCATAGTTGAATATCAGTATATATTTGAGTTCTCGGTTAATTAGCTACGAGACTTAGAAATAGTTTGCTTAATCAAGTATGAGGCCTTTTGAGAAAATGGCATAATAGGAATTTATAATTTTTATTTCAGTCAAAGTTTGACCATGTTGACCTTAGGTTTGACTAAGACGGTATTACAGGATAATCAATAGTATGGAAATTATACTGTGAAAAACCGTCATTACGGATGAAGAAGTAAGAATAAAGTATAGGATTGCTTTAGAATAATCAGGATTAATATTTGGAGCAATGAGGACTTAGCAGTGTTGAGTCTTAAGAAAAATTTATACGTAGCCCAGTTAAGCACAGATGAATTCTGGACCATAGTCCAGTATGACAGTACTGTTTTTAGTGAAAAACAGTATTGATATTATCTGAGTTAATAAGGAAATGGACTGCTTAATTATATTAATGGATTTTTGGAATCAAGTGGATAATTATGCATGAATTGGAAGCTAAGTGGTTCCACCCTAGTCGGTCACCCACAGGGACTAAAGTGTAAATATTTTATCTTTAGTGACTAAAGTGTAATTTTTTGAAAAGTAAGTAATGATGATGTCCTGATGATGCAAGCTTGATGATGTAAGCATGATGATGTCATAATGATGCAAGCTTGATGATGTAAGCATGATGATGTCATGATGATGTAAGTTTGATGATGTAAGCATGATGATATCATGATGATGCAAGCATGATGATGTAAGCAAGAGAATTTCCTTGCTCTCCAAGTAAATGGCCGGCCACCTAAGAGGGTAGATGAGCAAATATTTTTGTCCCAAGGACCAATGGACAAATATTTTTCTCTTAAGGGCTATTATGCAATTTTTGGATTTAAAATAAATCCAAAAATTTAATTATTTATCACCTATGAATAGGTGATGGGGGGGCTCATTTTGTTCACAAAAATGAAAAAACACCCAAAAACCATGCCAAAATTTCTTCTCACACTCTCCCCCTAAAATCAAAATGTCATATTTACAGAAAATCCCTAATATTGATTTTCTATCCTTAGGGCACATTTAGATCCCAACATGTCACGAATCTGAATAGACAGGCAAAATAATTATATCTATATATTCGATAAGGATTTTATAAACTAAGCATATCTTTTGAAGTTTTAGTGAAGACTTTAACAACTAAGTACAGTTAACGTTAAATTTAATATTTGGTTTCCAGTGATTTAGTTTTAAACTTTTCATCTAATTATCATTAATTTATTTGCATTTTGGAATTATATAATATTAAAAATTTACTTTTGTGAGTTTCAAAGCTTAATCAAAGATGATTAAAAGTAAATATAAAGTTATTTTTTACGCTCTTTGATGGTAAATTAATTAAATACTGCAACGTTTTCATAAAGAGGTTGGTTAATCCCTATTTTTTTTAACAAAAGGAATTTAATTCCGTAGATAAGAGGAAGATAAGTTCCTCCTTATAGTGGAATTTAATTATCGATATATATGATGATCTCATAACAAAATGTCGGTGTAATTCGTCAATCCCATGAATTAATTAAATATAGTATTTATCTTTGTTTAACCAAAACCAAGCAAGTAATGTTTCTAGTATTCTGGGTGGACATTGGATAGGATGTGAACAATTACATGTATGTGTTTGTCTCCTTTCGTTTTTATTTTTTAATAAAGGAAACGACTTCTTGTTGACTTGTAACAAATAAATAGAATACAACAACAAATAACGAAGACAAGCAGATCCATCTTAATATCAAGAAATTAATACACTGAAAATTGGTTTAATAGCCCATCTCTCTTTCAAAGGACTCACAATGACTTTACTCCAAAAGGTTTCGTTCACATTGACTTTAATCAACAAGGTTTTGTTCACATTACTCGCAATGACTTGAAAACGATTGATTGAAGGTATCTACACCCGAAAATGAGCAAAGTTAATCAATTAGTTTGAATATTGTTTATCTAATAAAAAAAAAAATCTCCATACAAAGTGAGAGTGATGGGCATAATCTTAGAGAGGGATATGTATGTATCTCGTATTAATAAGTTGAGTGTGAAATGTAGGTAAGGTGCATCGGCAAAACTTGTGAAACACGAATCTGAAGAAACAAGCATAACAATTATATCTATATATTCGATAAGGATTTAAAAAGTAAGCATATCTTTAGAAGTTATGGTGAAGACTTTTATCACTAAGTACAGTTAATGTTAAATTTAACATTTGGTTTCCAATAACTTAGTGTTAAATTTTTTATCTAATTATCATTAATTTATTTGTATTTTGGAATTACACAATGTTAAAAATTTATTTTTATGAGTTTCAAAACTTAATAAAATTTTATTAAAAGTAAATATAAAGCTATTTTTTACACTCTTTGATGGTAAATATAACATCGACATGAACATAAACTTTGAAGATGGTCATAGTTCATCATACAGATTAGAACCAATGAACTTTTAGCTTTATTTTCAACAAATAAAAAGAGGAAAATATTGAGCCTCCCTCCCTCCATGCATGCCCCCATAAGTTTTATTTATTTATCTTTTTTTTTTTGTTTCAAAATACTTGAAATTATTAGATATGATTAATATGTTTCAATGTAAAGAAATCATATTTTCCTAATTGTTTCTCTATGAAAATATACAAATAATTATGTTAATCGTTCAACCTACAATTTTAGTTAAGTTTGAACTTGTATGGTGTGCTTTCTTCATATATAGAAATGCAAACATGATGCCGAATATTAACTTCACTCGTAAGTTGCTAAGAATTAAGAAGGACTGGCTATAATTTGTTCTCATCTGCAAAAATTTATCAAAGTTCCCAACCAAAATTGCGACTGAAACAAAGTAATATGAAGCAATGGATCTAATTGTTATAAAGAGGCAAAGTAAATCAAAGAAATTAACACACACCTTAAAATTTCATTGTCTTCTCCTGAGACCCTGGATTGCTATCTTATTTGTTCTTTTCCTATTAAAATTTGACATTTTAGTAAAATTACACAAATTATTATCAACGACCTAATTCCCAAAGAGTAAACGTTTATCCATAAAAACTAATATGTCATCTAGCTCTTTTCTTTCTTATTTTGTTCTAAATTTTTGGTGGGCTTTGTGGCTAAAAATCCGGTTTTCAGAAAAATTCCAGCACTTAGCATAATTTAAAAAAATCCATATCTAATTGTATAAGTCTTCGTTTTAAGCAGTTCAAATATCAAAACAAATTTTAGAATCTCTTGTTTACAAATAAAATTATGATTTAATAAAAAACATAACAAACTTATATAGTTTTACATGAAGATCAAAACAGTCCCAAAACTTTGTTTTCATCTATTCATCGAAAACCAAAACCCTAATTTTCTATCATCATGAAATTACAAAATTCATCGAATACATCCTAAAAATCCCATCAAGAAAAACCATGTGTGTATATGTGCATATTTGAGAAGAAAAATAACATTTAATGGATCTTAAATTGTCCTAGCATGAAAATCTAACATGAAAAATCTTAAAGAAGCTTGATATAATTATTTGAATTTGTTAACTAATCATTATCATGGATTTCATAAATAAGTATATACCTTGATGAGTAACAAATCCTACCTTGAATAGACGTGAGTGGCTTGGAGAAAACTTGACAATCAAAAAGAGAAGAAGAAGACGAGAAAATGAGAGGAAAAAATAGTATTTTCTAGAGAGAGAAATTAGAGAGATGATAAACTGTCTGTTGAGAGGTTGGAAGTTTAATCTCTTATTTATAATGACATTTAAGGTCACATAAGGTTTTTATCACTTGTTGGGTTTCAAAATTTGAGTTTAGAGCGCTTAAACATTTGGTGGGGTCACTTTTAAGATATTAGAAAAGATTTTGGCTAAAACTGAAATTCCTGCAGAAATTTGAGTTTTTAACATATGGTGGTATTTTAGTCATAACTCTTCACTCTGATATCGAAAATGAACAATTAAAGTGGCTCTGAAAAGAGAACAAAAAGATCTATAAATCTATATTTCATGAAGCCTATCACATTCACAAGTTTCCAAGTCAAAATTACATGCTATTTTTACGGAATCTTTGTTTTGGAAAAAGAAACATACTAAAGTGATCGATACTAGTCCTATTCATATTAAGCATCAATAACATATACTAATCCCTATAAATTTTGTGATCAAAATTCCTCCAATTATGTAATTTAATATTTATCATAACGTCACAACCTAATACCTTATGCACACTGAGATTTCTATTCGCAATCACCTGTAAGGAAACTCAATAAAAGGGTACTTGGAAATTACCTAAAATGTTAATGTTAACTTAAGGGTACTTTTACAATTTATTAGGACATGTTAAGTGTGTAACATACTGTAAGAACCCGAAATTGTGATGAACCTATGATTTCCTTAGAGACAAGGAAAATCTAAGACTGAATCATGTATGTTGATATGAAACTCATGATCTGAGTTGAATATCAGTATATGTTGAGTTCTTGGTTAATTAGCTACGAGACTCAATAATAGTTTGCTTAGTCAAGCATGAGGCCTTTTGTGAAAAAGGGCAGAATAGGAATTTATGATTTTTATTTCGGTCAAAGTTTGACCAGGTTGACCTTAGGTTTGACTGAGATGGTACTGCAGTGTAATTAATAGTGTGAAAATTATACTGTGGGAAACCGTCATTACAGACATATGAGCAAGAATAAGCTATGAGAACATCCTAGAAAAATCAAGCACAATATTTAGAGCACTATGGACTAAGTAGTTTCAAGTCTTAAGAAAATCCTTTACGCAGTCCAATTTTACGCAGATGAATTCTGGACTGCAGTCCAGTACAATAATACTGTTTTTAGCTGAAAACAGTATTGATATTATCTGCATTAGTAGGAAGATGGACTGCATATGTATATTAAGAGATTATGGGAATTATGTGGATAGTTATGCATGAATTGGAAGCCAAGTGGCTCCCCCAAAGTCGTCCACCTTCAGGGACTAAAGTGCAAATATTTTGTCCTTAGGGGCCAAAGTGTAATTTTAAGAAATGTAAGTAAGTATGTAATTATTGATTTAAGGAATTTATGGATATTCCTAATCAAGCCTCCAACTAGAGTTGAACTGGGCCAATGGCCGGTTACATTGACCGATTACATTGGGTGGCTTGGAGAACAAGGAAACAAAGTAGAGATAAGTTGAAAAGATTTTTCTTGGCTCCCACACTTGCATGGCCGGTTGTCAAGGGGTGCCTTGGATAGCAAGCATTTACCTTGGTGAGGTAAGCTTGATAATGTAAGCAAGGTGAGGTAAGCAAGGTGATGGAAGCAAGGTGAGGTAAGCAAGTAATTAACTTGGTGAACAAGTAATTTCTTGACTCACACTTATCCTAATGATCGGCCACCTAGGAGGGTCTTTGGGCAAATATTTTGTTCATTAAACCCTAATATGTAATTTTAGAAATTATTCTTCACCTATAAATAGGTGAAGTTGGTTCATATTTTTGACCATCTAGTTAAACCCAAAATTCTGCCCAAATTTGAACTCAACTTTCTCCTTCCCCTAGGAGCCGAGTGTAATAACTAAATTTATTTTAACATTACGATTTCTTGTAAAGAAATTTAAGCTGTACCATGAAGGTATTCATGAGAAAGCCCGATTAGGGTTTTTGTTAATTTTGTAAGTCCTTATGATTTAATAAGACTCAAAAATGATTATTTAGCTAAACAAGTGACCTTTTTAAGTAAAAAGGGGTAGAAAATTTCATGATTTTATGTTGGTCAAAGTTTGACTATAAAAAGTCAAAGTTGACCAAAAAGTCAAAGGTTGACTAGAAAGATCAAATATATGTCAATGCTGTGAGATGACAAGCAGTATGAGATATATACTGCGAAAACCGTCTTTACGGACAAGATAGCATGAATAAGATCTAAAACCACCATAGAAAAATCAAGCACATTAATTAGAGTATCAAGGGCCAAAGGGCTTCAAATTATAAGAAAATTTTTATACAGTCCATTATTACACAGATAAATTTTGGACTGCAATTCAGTGTAAAAATACTGTTATTAATAGATAGCAGTATGGAAAATATCTGTATTAGCATAAAAATGGACTGCATATTAAGGAAAAAGCCCAAACAAGCCCTAATGATGATTACATCATCAAACTTTTGAATTATGACATCATTTTGGGATTAAGAAAAAATTGAAAAAAATTCTTGAATGCTCTAGAACATTGTGGCCGGCCACCTAGGGGGTTATTTTGTGCAAAATATTGTTTCTTCAAGGACTTTTTAGCAATTTTAAAAAAGTTCTCCATCACCTATAAATAGGTGAACCATTTGTTCAAAAAAATTAGAAACTCTAGCCAAACTTTGCCAAAATTTCCTCTCCAAAGCCGAATCCAAGGAAGGAAAGAAAGGGAAGAGAAAACCAAAGAAATTCAAAAGAAAAACCCTAGGGTGTGGTCGGTTTTTAGCTAGAACAACAAGCAAAGATTGAAAAAAAATTTGGTATCCATTTCACTTAGGAGGGCCGGTTGTGGAGGAACCAAGGGAGGGGGAGATAATTTTGATCAACCAAGCATTGTGTTGAATCAAGGTAAATTCCCTAGCCCTAGACTTTTAAATTGAGCTTCAATTTAAAATTTAAGTGTATTTCAAGTTGAAAATTGTAAGAGCATAAGCTCAATTTAATTTTTATGCCCTAGTTTAGAAATAATTAGATTATGTACTTGATTAGGTTAAGGGTGGTTTGGTTTATGAATTTTGCATGGATAAACACTTATGCTTGCATGAATTTATGCTTTGATTGCATGAACTTATGATTTGCATGCAAGGTGTTTGATAATGTTGTATGTCCCCAATATGTTTAAGAATGATGAAGAATATGCATGTTAGGTTGCTAGAATGTTGAAATGGTTTATGCAAATCTAAAACCCATGTAAAACCTTATTGATGCAAAATAAATAATGGTTTGCATGGGACTGTTTGATTATGTGTTTAATGAAAACTTTACGTTAGAAATGTGTTGCATGTCTGGTCTTAGGCTCCCGGTGCAGCCGGTTGAGGTAGAGTGCGCGTATTAGGACGTCAAATGGATTTGAAACCACAAACTGCCAGTTCGGGTAAAAACTGGCCAGTTTTCTGGAAAACAGATTTTGAGGTCCTTAGAGGCCGAATTTGGAAAAATTTAAAACATGAAAGTTGTAGAGAAGGGTTTTCCTAGGGACAATATGGACGGTTTTCCAAAATAAGGCCCCAACAGCCTCCGTTTTGACAAAAATCCGAGCCTGACCGTGCCCAGACTTCATGCACGGCCAGGTGAGTTCAACGGGGTAAACGAAGGGGCTAGATTCCGAACTAAGTTTTGTGCACAACACAAAAGTTATAGGATATTTCGAGATCTAAAACTTTCGTGCAGACAACTTTTTCTAATTCAGCTTGGATTTGTTAAATGAAAATTGGATTCTAAAAACTGTGCAGGAAACAGGAAATTCCTGCACAGGATTTTCTAATACAGTGCAGGAAAAGGACATTCCTGCATATACACCGATAAATTAACTATGGAAAGCTGTTCCAAAGGCAGTTTGCAACACTTAATAATTTTACTCAAGAGTTACAACTTTTCATAAGTTAAACAAATGATTTTTGAGTTTTCCAAAGAAAATAAAAATGGGTTTTTGAAATCAAAAGTCAAATTATGACCCGAGTAGGGTAAGTTTTAAACCCTATGGTTACTTGATATAACCAAATAAGTTATCATGTGGGTTATGAAGGGGGGGACATATAACTAAGATTATGTATGAATGTTGGTTAAATCACCAACATATGAATTATTACCTATGTCCTTTATTATAGCAGGAGATAGCCTGCTATTGTGTCCTGATTTGGAACAGCACAGTATTGGACATAGCAGATGAGGTAAGTACAACTCCGCCTACAGCATAGGCTTTTGGTTGTGATACTTACCCAAGTATGATCTATGAATGTTATGATACATGATGTGATGTACATTAGATTTGTTTGACGCTAGGATAGGTTGTAGGGTATGATATGATGATGTTATGTTATATGATATGGTTATGTCATGATTTATGTATGTCAAGTTCATGATTATGATATGAGGTATGTTATGTTGAAATACGATTATGGCTGATGTATGTGTGACATCATGAGGCATGTTCACCATTACTAAGATAAGAACAAGATCAAGTATGAGACAATGATAAGTAAGCATGATGGCAAGCGAGCTTGCCTGTGTCGTACCGACCCGCGTTAGGTCGGGTTGGACTATGGTTTGAGTTGGAAATGGACTGGCCATCCCAACCACTCCATAGTTGCGCGTCCGGTACGAACACTTATCTTAAGGGGCCCATAAGATAAGTTAAGCTAAGTCAAGTAAGTTAAGATAAGTTATGAAAGTACGTTATGAAAGATTAAGAAAGTATAATGAACCATAAATGGCTCATGCATGACTAAGAAATGATAAGCTATAATATGTTAAAGTAAGTTATGATTGTGTTGTTTGTATTGTTGTGTCGTGGATATCAATGTTGTACTTGCTGAGCGAAAGCTCACGTCTTACGTCTATGCTGTAGGTAAGCAACCTACGGGCACCTGTTGATACAAGATGGCGAGCGTGGCAAGGCGAGCTATGAAATGTGGGATTTATAGCCGCTACGCGTTTTGTTCTTTTATGAATTATTTTATTTGGTATTCGACCATCGTAATTAATTATTGCTTATATGCACATACGCTTATATAAAAAAAAAAAAAAAATTTCCGCTGCTTACGCTAAGTAAATATGTACGATTTTTATGTATGTACGTATGTATGTATGGTAACGGCCTGTGCTAGGCGGGTCGTTATAGAGTTGGTATTATAGCGGTTTCCTGCTATCCGATTTCATAGCATGCCTGCCATCGCCACCATTATTGTAAGTTGATTTTTTTTCTATGAATTAATATTTATTATGCTATTATGTTATGATATACTCGACGATATGGATCCTGCGCAAGTAATCGAGGATCAAGACGCGGTGACGTCATTTTATGAGTCGCATCCGTTGATATTCGATGGTACGGCACAGACGGTTTCCGTAGCAGCATGGCTGTACGATATGGAGCTGATTTTTCATATCTGTCATATCGAGGCCCGGTTACAGGTTTCCCTAGCCAGCCGGTGTTTTGCAGTAGACGCCGGACTGTGGTGGATGACGTTGGGCGAGAGAGAGACGCCGAGCCGTATGTGGGCGCATTTTCGTACGTTAGTGATTGCGCGATATGGACCGGTACTGGATGAAGGGGCGGGTGTACCACCTCGTGATCCCGAGATTTATCGGGATATGCATCATACCCGATACCTCAGTTACGTAGCTGACTGGCACGTTTATCCGTAGGAGACAATGAGCCACTACTGTCATCGATTTCAGGAGGCGATGTTGCCTCATATTCCTCAGGAGTTGCCTATCCCCGAGCTGCAGGCGTTAGTGATTCTTTGAAACGGATTACCTCTGCAGATCCGACAGTATGTTCCAATGCCTATGCTTGGTATGACAGTGGGGAACATGATCGATGACATTTTGGGAGTCGAGGCCGTCGTCCATGCGATGCAGGCCAATGATTTGCCAGGAGATCATCCGGTACCCGTTGATGACGCTGGGATGGGAGAGCCGCTTCATGAGGCAGGTCTGGTTTTTCCCGAGGACCCGGTTCCCGCGGTTCCATTGCAGGAGGTACCACCACAGGAGGCCGAGGCCGATGCGGGTGCCGATGATTTTGATCCTGCTGATTTCATAGTTGCTCCGGAGGATCAACCGGAAGATCCTCCAATCATCGACATCTCCAGCGACGAGGAAGAGCCTGATGTAGACATGGAGCCGGAGCCAGAGCCAGAGCTAGAGCATGCAGGCTAGTTAGAGGATGAGGATGATTTTGATGACGATCCAGAGGAGATTTTGTTTGACGATGGAGATTGGGACGCAAACTCCGATGCTTCCTCCGTAGTTACGATCGAGCATATAGATTAGGTATAGATCGACCATGTATATATTTTTGACTATGAGACTGACTTGTACTAGCTTATTCCTTTTTGATGATAGGCTTGTACTTATGTATGATGGTAAAGTGATAGACACTTCCATCACGATTTTGCCCATTTATATACAACAAAGATGTATTTACAATATTGTAAATATGATGTACTTTTTGTAAGTATACAAAAAGACAGTTCAAGTATGAAATATTATGTTACGATCACGAAAGTCATGTTATGGTACGTTATGATTATGTAAGCCATGTGAAATGATATGTACAAAAGTAAGGATATTAATAGTACGATAATATCTTTTTTTATAGCTTAATAGGAAACTAGAAGATGGTACGCCCACGCATAATGATACCTGTGAATCCGCCCGAGCCAGATCTTACAACCATTGTAGCAAATCTACAACGGCAGTTGCTTGGGCAACAACAAGAAACAAATAGACTTCGAGAGCAGCTGGCTCGAATCAATCAGAGACCTCCAGTTAATGAGGTTCCACCTCCGAATAATAGAGTACCCCCAATGGTCCCTCCGATACCCGATGTTCAACCGGATGTCCATCCAGAAGTTCTGATAGCACCCGTTGGAGCACAAGCGAACTTACCTCCAGTACGGGAAGATCTGCTTTATGAGTGATTTAGGCGGATGAAGGCGCCTGAATTCGAGGGACCAACTGACCCAATCGTTGCTGATAATTGGCTGATTGACATCCAAGTTATCTTGGATTTTATGCGGCTTACGGAACAAGAGAAGGTTCTCTGTGCTTCCTTCGCACTCAAGAAGGACGCGAGGCACTGGTGGATGACTGTTCAAATGCGCAGAGATGTTACAACCATGAGCTGGCAGGATTTTGTGACGGAGTTCCGCACCATGTACTACAATAGAGAAGTCCTTGCCGCTCAACAAGACGAGTTTACGAACCTGAAGCAAGGCTCGATGACAGTGATGGAGGCTGTCAAGAAGTTTGAGCAATTAGCTCGTTTGTGCCCAGAACTGGTATTGAACGAAACAGAAAAGGTCAGAAGAATGATGAAGATGTTCCAGACAGACATCGCCAAGCAAGTGAGTACTGGCAGTAGCCCACCTACCCTGGTATCCAATTGTGTAAGCCGAGCAATAAGAGCTGAATATTGGATTAACCAGGACAGGGAAGCAAGGGCTCAGATTTTTAAGGCAAGGAAGGAAGAAAAGGCCGTGGTGAAGCAGACGCAGCCCCGCCAAAGTTTTGAGATGAATCAGAAAGGCCAGACTAGCAGCCCTGCCCAATGTTCCAAACAGTTTGGGAGGAACAAAAGAAGGGGGAATTTCTCTGGTCAAGGTCAATAAAAGAATTACCCTCAGAAGAAGAATAACAGAGGAAATGAGGGTAATAACTCTGACTACCCGGTATGTGTAAAGTACGGGAGGAAACACCTGGGAATTTACAGAATGGGGACGAATGCTTGCTACCTTTGTTGCAAGGAGGGGCATTATGCGAGAAACTGCACTCTGAATAACCAAGGCCAGAACCCTTCTTATCCGAGCCGGAGCACCAACAACCAACTCCATGCAGTCCAAGCAAGGCTTGAAGGACCCTCGATCGCTCAAGGCAGATTGGAGGCCCCTGAACCTCAAGCCAGAATTTATGCTTATATGAAGGGAGATGCAGAAGCAGGGACTTCGCATGTGGTGACAAGCCAGATTTATATCACCACCTATGATGCTATTGCCTTGTTTGATTCTAGTGCCACTCACTCATTCGTGTCTTTGGAGTTTGCCCAGAAGTTAGGAAGAGGTGTGAATAATTTAGCACAGCCTTTCAAAACCTCTTTGCCATCCGGAGAAATTTTGTGGTCCACTTTCTGGATACGAAATACGTCTGTGATTATCTGCGGCAGAGAATTGTTTGTAGATCTCATCGCGATCAAGCTTCAGGATTTCGATGTGATCTTAGGGATGGATTTCTTAGGCAAATACAATGCTAAGATCGACTGCCGAAAGCGTTGTGTGATGTTCAACCCTTTCGGCGAGGAGGAGTTTAATTTCTACGGGCAGTCACGGAGCCCAGCAACCAGACTAGTTTCGGCAATAAAGGCTTGGAAAATGTTAGCTAATGGTCGTCAAGGTTATTTAGCTAACATGTTAGATAAAGATCGAGAAATGGAGCTGACACCGGAAGATGTTCCCATTATTAGGGAATATGTGGATATGTTTCCGGAAGATTTACCAGGACTTCCGCCGGAACGAGAAATTTCATTCGAAATCGAGTTGCTTCCTGGAGCTGCACCGATATCAAAAGCACCTTACCGTATGGCACCTGCCGAGCTTAGGGAACTCCAAGTATAGTTCCAGGAACTGCTTGACAAAGAATTCATCCGACAAAGTTACTCTCTGTGGGGAGCACCTGTCTTGTCCGTGAAGAAGAAGGATGGATTGTTACGAATGTACATTGACTACCGTGAGCTGAACAAGATTACGATTAAGAACAAGTATTCCCTTCCGAGGATTGACGATCTTTTCGATCAACTCAGGGGAGTGGTAGTATTTTCGAAAGTCGATCTACGATCAGGCTATCATCAGCTCAGGATCAAGGAGGCAGATATCTCCAAGACGGCTTTCTGAGCACGTTACGGGTATTATGAGTTTTTGGTTATGCCATTTGGACTAACCAACGCCCCGGCTGCTTTTATGGACCTTATGAACCGAGTGTTCAAGGAGTATCTAGACAAGTTCGTTATCGTCTTTATTGACGATATTTTAATTTATTCAAGGTCCAAAAAGGAACATGAGCATCATTTTCGACTGGTAATGGAGATGCTGAGACAGAATCAACTTTATGCCAAATTCACAAAATGTGAATTTTGGCTGGAAAATATTCATTTCTTGGGTTATGTAGTGTTAAAGGAAGGAATTTCTGTAGACCCCGCTAAGGTGGAGGCGGTCAGTGCATGGTCCGCACCCAAGAATGTTACGGAAATAAAAAGTTTTCTTGGATTAGCTGGATATTACCGACGTTTCGTCGAGGGATTTTCCAAGATTGCTGTACCTCTAACCGCTCTTACCCGAAAGAGGAAGAAATTTGAATGGACCCAGAAATGCAAAGAAAATTTTCAAGAGCTCAAAAGGAAGCTGACAAGTGCGCCTATATTGATTATTCCTGATGTTGAAGCAGGAAATTTCGTGATCTACAGCGATGCTTCTAAAAATGGATTAGGAGCTGTTCTGATGCAAAACGGGAAGGTAGTAGCCTACGCATCTCGCCAGCTGAAGATTCACGAAAGGAGTTATCCCACGCGTGATCTGGAGCTCGCAGCGGTGGTTTTCGCACTCAAGATTTAGAGACACTATCTGTATGGAAACAAATGCGAAATCTACACCGATCATCAGAGTCTCATGTACATTTTCACTCAGAAAGAGCTCAACATGAGACAGCATAAATGGCTAGAACTTGTAAAGGACTACGATTGTGAGATCCTTTACCACCCTGGGAAGGCGAACAGGGTAGCAGATGCTTTAAGTAGGAAATCTATAGGCATGCTGATGTCTATTGAAGCATTTCCTAAGCCATTGCAAAGGGAAATTTCTGAGTACAACCTGGAGATGATAACAGGAAGATTGTCTTCTCTGACTCTCCAGTCAGATCCACTGGAATCATTTAAGTCGCATCAAGGAAATGATCCATTTTTGCTAAAGGCGCAACTTTTTAGCAACATGAACAAGAAATTTAAGACCTCCGCTGATGGTGTCATCTACTTCGAAGAAAGAATTTGTGTTCCCAACTTCGAATTTTTGAAGGAGCAAATAATGTCAGAGGTACATCAGACACCATACTCAGTACATCCAGGAGCTTTCAAGATGTACAAGGACCTCCGAGAGAATTATTGGTGGCCAAACATGAAGAATGAAATAGCAGACTACGTGTCAAAATGCCTAACTTGTCAAAAGGTTAAGGCTGAACATCGACATCCTGGAGGAGATTTACAGAAAATAGAGCTTCCTGAATGGAAATGGGAGCAAACTACTATGGATTTTATAGTAGGACTGCCCAGGACTGCGAGTGGGAATGACACGATTTGGGTTATTGTGGATAGATTAACCAATCAGCCCACTTCATTGCAATCAAAACCACCTTTTCAGTAGAAAAATTGGCCGAAATCTATGTATCCCAGATCGTTAGACTACATGGGGTACCAAAATCGATCATCTCAGACCGTGATAGACGTTTCACTTCTCGATTTTCGACCAGTGTTCACAGTGCTATGGGGACGAAATTAAAGTTCAGTACGGCTTTTCACCCCCAAACTGACGGTCAATCAGAACGAACCATCCAGACACTGGAGGATATACTGAGATCGTGTGTTCTGGATTTCAAGGGAAACTGGGATCAGAAGTTGCCATTGATCGAATTTTCGTATAACAACAGCTATCATGCTTCGATTGGTATGGCTCCATTTGAAGCATTATATGGAAGGAAATGTCGATCTCCTATCCACTGGCAGGAAGTGGGACAGAAGCAGTTTCAAACAACAGATTTCATCAAGAAGACCTCTGAGGATATCAAGAAGATCAAGCAGAGGCTTGACATAACTTTTAACAGATAGAAAAGTTATGCCGATAAACGAAGGAGGCCTTAGAATTCCAAGTTGGAGATGCTGTGTTCATCAAAATTGCTCCTATAAAAGGGGTAATGCAATTTGGTAAGAAGGGGAAGCTTAGTCCAAGGTATACGGGACCATTTGAAATCCTTGAAAGGATTGGGAAAGTAGCCTATAAGCTTATCCTACCACCAGAATTAGCATCGATGCACAGTGTCTTCCATGTTTCGATGCTAAAGAAGTATGTACCAGATCCTTCCAATGTGCTTAGTCAAGGACCAGTAGAGGTTCAAACGGATCTAACTTATGAAGAAAAACCAGTTTGAATTCTGGATCGGGAAGAGAAAGTACTGAGAAACAAAACCATTCCCATGGTTAAAGTATTATGGCGAAACCACAAGGTTGAAGAAGCAACCTGGGAATTGGAAAATGAGATGGGAAAGAACTACCCCAGTTTATTCTAATTTTCGAGGACGAAATTTTTTAAGGGGGGTAGATTGTAATAACTAAATTTTTTTTAACATTACGATTTCTTGTAAAGAAATTTAAGCTGTACCATGAAGGTATTCATGAGAAAGCCCGATTAGGGTTTTTGTTAATTTTGTGAGTCCTTATGATTTAATAAGACTCAAAAATGATTGTTTAGCTAAACAAGTGACCTTTTTAAGTAAAAAGGAGTAGAAAATTTCATGATTTTATGTTGGTCAAAGTTTGACCATAAAAAGTCAAAGTTGACCAAAAAAGTCAAAGGTTGACTAGAAAGGTCAAATATATGTCAATGCTGTGAGATGACAAGCAGTATGGGATATATACTGCGAAAACCGTCTTTACGAACAAGATAACATGAATAAGATCTAAAACCACCATAGAAAAATCAAGCACATTAATTAGGGTATCAAGGGCCAAAGGGCTTCAAATTATAAGAAAATTTTTGTACAGTCTATTATTACACAGATTAATTTTGGACTGTAATTCAGTGTAAAAATATTGTTATTAATAGATAGCAGTATGAAAAATATCTGTGTTAGCATAAAAATGGACTGCATATTAAAAAAAAAGCCCAAACAAGCCCTAATGATGATTACATCATCAAACTTTTGAATTATGACATTATTTTGGGATTAAGAAAAAATTGAAAAAAATTCTTGAATGCTCTAGAACATTGTGGCCGGCCACCTAGGGGGTTATTTTGTGCAAAATATTGTTTTTTCAAGGACTTTTTAGTAATTTTAAAAAAGTTCTCCATCACCTATAAATAGGTGAACCATTTGTTCAAAAAAATTAGAAACTCTAGCCAAACTTTGCCAAAATTTCCTCTCTAAAGCTGAATCCAAGGAAGGAAAGAAAGGGAAGAGAAAACCAAAGAAATTCAAAAGAAAAACCCTAGGGGGTGGTCGGTTTTTAGCTAGAACAACAAGCAAAGATTGAAAAAAAATTTGGTACCCATTTCACTTAGGAGGGCCGGTTGGAGAGGAACCAAGGGGGGGGGGGGGAGATAATTTTGATCAACCAAGCCTTGTGTTGAATCAAGGTAAATTCCCTAGCCCTAGACTTTTAAATTGAGCTTCAAATTGAAATTTAAGCGTATTTCAAGTTGAAAATTGTAAGAGTATAAGCTCAATTTAATTTTTATGCCCTAGTTTAGAAATAATTAGATTATGTGCTTGATTAGGTTAAGGGTGGTTTGATTTATGAATTTTGCATGGATAAACACTTATGCTTGCATGAATTTATGCTTTGATTGCATGAACTTATGATTTGCATGCAAGGTGTTTGATAATGTTGTATGTCCCCAATATGTTTAAGAATTGTGAAGAATATGCATGTTAGGTTGCTAGAATGTTGAAATGGTTTAT
Source organism: Ficus hirta (assembly GCA_038430175.1). Lineage (NCBI taxonomy): Eukaryota > Viridiplantae > Streptophyta > Magnoliopsida > Rosales > Moraceae > Ficus > Ficus hirta. The sequence continues at coordinate 14,589,124 of CM076585.1, read as the reverse complement.
GCAAACCTAAAACCCATGCAAAACCTTATTGATGCAAAATAAAATAATGGTTTGCATGGGACTGTTTGATTATGTGTTTAATGAAAACTTTACATTAGAAATGCACTGCATGTCTGATCTTAGGCTCCCGGTGTGGCCGGTTGAGGTAGAGTGCGCGTATTAGGACGTAAAATGGATTTGAAACCATAAACTGCCAGTTCGGGGAAAAACTGGCCAGTTTTCGGGAAAACAGATTTTGAGGTCCTTAGAGGCCGAATTTGAGAAAACTTAAAACATGAAAGATGTAGAGAAGGGTTTTTAGGATAGCATGGACAGTTTTCCAAAATAAAGCTCCAACGGCCTCCGTTTTGACAAAAATCCGAGCCTGACCGTGCCCAGACTTCATGCACGGCCAGGTGAGTTCAATGGGGTAAAAAAAAGGGCTAGAGTCCGAACTAAGTTTTGTGCAAAACACAAAAGTTGTAGGATTTTTCGAGATCTAAAACTTTTGTGAAGACAACTTTTTCTAATTCAGCTTGGATTTTTTAAATGAAAATTGGATTCTAAAAACTGTGCAGGAAACAGGAAATTCCTGCACAGGATTTTCTAATACAGTGCAGGAAAAGGACATTCCTGCACATACACCAATAAATTAACTATGGAAAGCTGTTCTAAAGGCAGTTTCCAACACTTAATAATTTTACTCAAGAGTTACAATTTTTCATAAGTTGAACAAAGGATTTTTGAGTTTTCCAAAGAAAATAAAAATGGGTTTTTGAAACCAAAAGTCAAATTATGACCTGAGTAGGGTAAGTTTTGAACCCTAGGGTTACTTGATGTAACCAAATAAGTTATCATATGGGTTATGAAGGGGGGGACATATAACTAAGATTATGTATGAATATTGGTTAAATTACCAACATATGAATTCTTACCTGTGTCCTTTATTATAGCAGGAGATAGCCTGCTGTTGTGCCCTGATTTGGAACAGCACAGTATTGGACATAGCAGACGAGGTAAGTACAACTCCGCCTACAGCATAGGCTTTTGGTTGTGATACTTACCCAAGTATGATCTATGAATGTTATGATACATGATGTGATGTATGTTAGATTTGTTTGACGCTAGGATAGGTTGTAGGGTATGATATGATGATGTTATGTTATATGATATGGTTATGTCATGATTTATGTATGTCAAGTTCATGATTATGATATGAGGTATGTTATGTTGAAATACGATTATGGCTGATGTATGTGTGACATCATGAGGCATGTTCACCATTACTACGATAAGAACAAGATCAAGTATAAGACAATGATAAGTAAGCATGATGGCAAGCGAGCTTGCCTATGTCGTACCGACCCGCGTTAGGTCGGGTTTGACTACGGTTTGAGTTGGAAATGGACTGGCCACCCCAACCACTCCATAGTTGTGCGCCCGGTAAGAACACTTATGTTAAGGGTGTGACGCCCCGACTTCCCAAGCCGGGTCGACACCATACATACTTGTACTTATCTTACTTGAAAATTTGAGAATAAATTTTTTTTTTTTTAGACATATATACATAGATTATCTTGTGGAGAAAACTTGTCTTGCATACATACTGTACTGAAAATGTTGGTGACTTATCCAACATTCATACACAATCTTAGTTATATGTCCCCCAATTATATACATGATAACTTATTGGGTTACAAAACGTAACCTTTGATGTGATAACCCTGGTCAACCTTGTCAAACTTGGTCAACCAAAGTCAAACTTGGTCAACAAAAGTCAACCTCTTGGTCAACTAAGGTCAACATTCCATGGGTCAAACTTGGGCTTTTGGGCCAAGCCTAGTAACTCGGGTATCATTCCTGGTTACTATCCGTCATTGTCTTGTTACTAAACTTTGGCTTTAAAAATCCGATTTGGAAAATTCGGCCAAAAAATCTTTTGTTTAAAAATTCATGGTTTTCAGAGTGGGACTTTATAAAAATCATTAAGGGCTGAAAACTGCCATTTGAACAGTTTTCATAGTCAAAACATTGGTGTTGGTGCAAAAATACAGTTTTCCTGTATTGTTTTAGAAAATCCTGTGCAGGAATTTCCTGTTTCTTACACAGTTTTGAGAAATCCATTTCTATTTAAAAATCTGATTTGAATTAGAAAAATTTGTAAAGTTTTAGCTTTCGAAAAACCCTACAACTTTCTTGTTTTACAGAAAACCCAGTTCGGACTCTAACTTGCTCTTATTTCCTGTTGAACTCACCTGGCCGTGCATAAGTCCTGGGCACAGTCAGGCTCGGGTTTTTGTAAAAACGAAGGCTTTTAGAGCCTTATTTTTGAAAATTGTCCAAGCTACCCCCTAGGAAAATCCCTTCTCTACAACTTTCATGTTTTACGTTTTGCCTAATTCGGCCTCTAAGGGCCTCAAAATCATTTTTCCAGAAAACTGACCAGTTTTACCCGAAAACTGGCAGTTTTATTCCTAACTTGGTTTTACGTCCTAATACGCGCACACTACCTCAACCGTCCACAGCGGGAGCCTAATATCAGTCATGCAGCGGTTTCTAACATTCCATACCATCATCACATAAACATACATCAACAATCATTACAGCAAACACTTAGCGTGCATAATCAAGCATAAACTTAAACATACTTGGGGACATATGACTAAATCATGCTTCAATCATGTAAACCCTAGTTTCATGCAACCAAAGCATAAAATCATGCATACTTGGTAAATAAAACCACCTAAACCATAAATTCAAGCACCAACCTAAAAATTCTAAGCTAGGGCATGAAAATTAAATTGAGCTTATGCTCATACATCCAATGCTTGAAATACACTTAAATTTCTCAAATTAAAGCTCAATTTAAAAACTTAGGGTTTGAGGGTTTAGGGATAGTTACCTTGAGTTATCTCAAAAATTGGCTAGGGTTTGGCTTACAAAATCTCCCACCCCCTTGGACACCTCCAAAACCGGTTGTTACTACACCAAGTGGCACCAAAATTTTGGTTGATTCCTTGGTGGCTTCTTGAACCAAAATCATGCACAACTAACCTCAATTTTTCTCACTCTCTCACCCTATCACAACCGGCCTTAAACCTTAAAAATGGGCACCAAAAATTTTCAAAAACCTTACTTGAAATCACTAGAGAAAAACCGACCACCCTAACACTAAAACCCCTTTGGTTCACAAATTTTTTCTTTGTTCTTGCTCACACTTAGAAGTCCGGATTTCTTGAGAGAGAAAATGGCAAGAGTTTGGCTAATTTTTCCAATTTCTTGGACCAAAAACCGACCCCCCTTGTGGCCTATTTATAGGTGAAAAAAAGGGTCCCTTTGCAAATATTTTTTGTTCAACTTTTGCTCAAAAATCCTTGGAGTAAAAATAATTGCACAAAATTTTGCTAAAATGCCCTCCAAGTGGCCGGCCATTTTGGGTGCAAGGTGGCAAAAATTTTGATTTCTTTCCACCATTTTTCTTTAATCCAAAAATGATGTCATAATTCCAAACTTGGGTGATGTCATCATAAGGCCTCGTTTGGCTTGTTCCTTAATATGCAGTCCAATTTTAAGCTAACACAGATATTTCTAATACTGTGTTTACTAATACACAGTACAATTTAGTACTGTTATACTGAACCACAGTCCAAAATTTATCTGCGTATATTTGGACTGTATAAAAGGTTTTCTTTTTATTTAAAGCTATTTGGCCCTTAATACCCTATTTTAGGTGCTTGACTTTTCTATGGTGGTTTTAAATCTTAATTATATTATCTTGTCCGTAAAGACGGTTTTCGCAGTATAATTCCCACACTGCTTATCGTATCAAAGTACCGCCTTATATTTGACTTCTCTGGTCAACTTTGACTTTTTCGGTCAAATTTTGACCAACATGAATTCATGAAATTTCGTCATACCTTTTTCCTTAAAAGGCCTATTATGGAGTCTCATAGCTAATTTTTCGAGAACTCAACCCTATATTGATAAAATTATGAATTTCGTATTAATATTCATAATTTTCATAAAATATCATATAAACACATAGTACGAACTTAGATTTCTTATGTACAAGAAAATCATGAGTCCGAAAAATTTTAGTCATTACAATCTACCCTCCTTAAAAATTTTCGTCCTCGAAAATCAGAACAATTCGGGGTAGCTTTTCTTCATATCTTCTTCGTGCTCTCATGTTGCCTCCTCAATCTCATGATTTCGCCATAAGACCTTAACTAAATGTATAACCTTGTTTCTTAGCACTTTTTCTTCTCGTGCCAAGATTCGAACAGGTTTCTCCTCATACGTCAAATCCTCGTGAACCTCAATTGGTTCGTGGTCCAATACATGTGACGGATCCGAGATGTACTTTTTTAGCATTGACACATGAAATACATCGTGTACATATGCTAATTCTTGGGGCAAAGCCAATTTATAGGCTACATTACCAACTCTTTCCATTATTTCGAATGGCTCTATGTATCTTGGACTTAATTTCCCCTTCTTTCCGAATCTCATAACTCCTTTGAATGGAGCAACTTTAAGGAAAACCAAGTCTCCTACTTGGAATTCTAGAGGCCTTCTGCGTTTGTCAGCATAGCTCTTTTGTCGACTAAATGCAGTTTTCATCCGTTGACGTATAAGTTTCACGGCCTCCGTGGTTCTCCGAATAAAATCTGTGGACACAAGTTCCTTCTCTCGTGTCTCGTACCAGTGGACTGGAGATCTACACCTTCTCCCGTACAGGGCTTCATAAGGAGCCATTCCAATTGAAGCTTGGAAACTGTTGTTGTACGAGAATTCAATCAAAGGAAGCTTCTTATCCCAAGTTCCTTTGAAGTCCATGATGCATGCTTGCAACATATCTTCTGGGGTCTGAATGGTCCTCTCTGATTGTCCATCCGTTTGAGGGTGAAAAGCCGTACTAAAAGTAAGCTTGGTACCCATTGCTTGATGTACACTTCTCCAAAACTTAGAAGTGAAACGACCATCACGATCGGAGATGATTGTCTTTGGAATCCCATGGTAGCGAACGATCTGCGCAACATATAATTCTGCTAGCTGGTCCACTGAAAAGCTAAGCTTAATGGCAATAAAATGTGCAGACTTTGTCAAACGATCCACAATTACCCAAATAGCATCGTTGCCACTGGGAGTTCGGGGTAGGCCAACCACAAAATCCATGGTCACTTGGTCCCATTTCCATTCTGGGATGGAAATTTTCTGCAATTCTCCCCCTGGACGTTGGTGTTCTGCCTTCACCTTTTGACACGTAAGGCATTTACTGACAAACGTAGCAATGTCATTCTTCATTCTGGGCCACCAAAAACTTTCCTTCAAGTCTTGGTACATCTTTGTAGCTCCAGGATGAACGGAATATGGAGTCTCATGGGCCTCTTTCATGATTTGCTCCTTTAACTCGTCTTCGTTAGGATTGCATAATCTATTTTTCCGATAGAGTATGCCCGCATCCGATATGTTGAAGTCCGACTCCTTTCCTTCCAAGACCTCGTTCCTTGTTCTAAGCAGCGAGGCATCTCCTTCTTGTCGCTCCGTCATGCCATCCAAAATGGTAGGTTGGAAGGTTAGGGCAGCTAAACTTCCCGTGATAAGCTCTATTTCAGCTTCCACTAGCTCCTTCTGAAGAGGTTCAATCAACGACTGTATTGACATCAACGAGGAAGACGACTTCCGACTAAGGGCATCGGCTACTTTGTTAGCCTTCCCTGGATGGTAACGGATGTCTATGTCATAATCTTTCACCAGTTCGAGCCATCTTCTTCGTCTCATGTTAAGCTCCTTTTGTGTGAAGATATACTTCAAACTCTGATGATCCGTGTAAACTTCACACTTAGTACCGTAAAGGTAGTGTCTCCAGATTTTGAGCGCAAATACTACCGCCGCAGGTTCCAAATCATGCGTCGGATAGTTTTTCTCATGATCCTTAAGCTGTCGTGAAGCATAAGCGATCACCTTTCCATTCTACATGAGAACGGCTCCCAATCCTATCTAGGAAGCATCGCTATATATCACGAAGTTCCCTTTCTCCACCTCTAGAATTGTGAGGATCGGAGCACTAGTCAGCTTACTTTTCAGTTCTTGGAAGTGTTCTTCACACTTTGCCATCCATTCGTACTTCTTTCCTTTCCATGTAAGTGCGGTGAGCGGCGCTGCAATCTTAGGAAATCCCTCGACGAAACGTCGGTAGTAGCCTACTAAGCCCAGGAAACTACGTACTTCGGTGACGTTTTTCAGAGCTGGTCATTTACTCACTGCTTCAATCTTGGCCGGATCTACAGATATACCTTCCTTGGAGACCACATGTCCTAAGAAATGAACCTTTTCCAACCAGAATTCACACTTTGTGAATTTAGCGTAAAGCTGGTTTTGCTTTAAAATCCGTAAAGCAATCCTTAAATGTTCCTCATGCTCCTCCTTTGATCTTGAATAAATCAAGATATCATCTATAAAGACGATAACAAAACTTGTCCAGGTAATCCTTGTATACTCGATTCATCAAGTCCATAAAGGCTGCTGGAGCATTTGTCAATCCAAATGGCATAACGAGGAACTCGTAATGTCCATATCGCGTACGAAAAGCCGTCTTGGGAATATCTCCTTCCCTAATTCGGAGCTGATGATATCCTGATCGTAGGTCAATTTTCGAAAAAATTGAAGCTCCTCTCAATTGATCAAACAAATCGTCGATCCTAGGCAAGGGATACTTGTTCTTGATGGTAATCTTATTCAATTCCCGATAGTCAATGCACATCCTAAGAGTGCCGTCCTTCTTTTTAACAAACAAAACTGGGGCTCCCCATGGTGAGTAGCTTTGACGAATGAATCCTCAATCCAGAAGCTCCTGTAACTGAATCTGCAGTTCCTTAAGTTCGGCAGGCGCCATCCTATAAGGTGCCTTGGATACTGGTGCCGATCCGGGAAGTAACTCAATCTCAAAACAGATTTCTCGTTCTGGTGGCAATCCTGGCAATTCTTCAGGAAAAACCTCTATATACTCCTTGACTATCGGTACTTCTTCCGGCCTGTTCTTGGTCTCTTGCGTCTTATCTACCATGTTGGCTAGAAATCCAATGCATCTTTCTGCCAACAACTTTCTAGCCTTTAGCGCAGAAATAAACATTTTTGGCTGTTTTGGAGTCGATTCTCTAAAAATAAACTCCTCGCCTCCAATTGGCTTGAACGTGACAGTACGACATGGACAGTCGATAACTGCGCTGTACTTTCCCAAGAAATCCATACCCAAGATGACATTGTAGTCGTATAGGTCAATGATGATCAAGTTGACATACATTTCCCTACCACATATAATTATTGGAACGTGACGTACCCAATAATCAGACAACAGAATCTCCCCGGAGGGTAATGCAGTTCTAAATGTTCTTCCGATCCTATCACTTGCTCTACCTAGTTTCTTAGCGAACCTAGGTGATGTAAATGAATGTGTAGCTCCAGAATCAATTAACACGTATGCATCTTGTTAGGTAAAAGGAAGCTGACCTGTCACCACAGTGGAAGGTCCAGCTTGAATATCCTACTTAGTGTAGGCATAAATGTGTCCTTGAGGTTCTGGAGCTTCTAGTCTGCCTTGAGAGATTGCAGGTCCCTCGAGCTTCATCTGTGCAGCGTGAAGTTGAGATCCTTGTCCTCTCTGTTGGTTCTGCGGATTTTGGGGATTGAGATTGCAAGTCCTAGCATAGTGGCCTTCCTTGCCACATAGAAAGCAGCGACTGATTCCAGCACGGCATTCTCCCGGGTGCCTCCTCCCACATTTCTGACAAGTGGAATAACTGTTGTTATCAGGTGCATTCTTCTTCTGGGGAAAATTTTGTTGATTCCCCTGTCCTCCTGCATTCCACTTCCTCTTCTGTTGGTTGTTGCCGTACAGTTTGTTGTTGTTGCTTTGCCCCGAAGGTCCTCCTTGAGCTTTCTGTTGTGAAGTTTGTCCTGGTCTGGCCTAGCTCTGCTTAGCTTGGGCTTTTTCTTCCTTCTTTTCCTTGAAGAACTTAGCCCGTTGTTCATTGTTTTGTCCTACCCAATACTCAGCTCGAATTGCCCGACTGACACATTCGGCAACAGTGAGCGGTGGATGGGGGCCACTGCTAATTACTACTGCCAGGTCCAAGCGGAACATTCTCATCATCCTTCTGACTTTATCCCTTTCAGAACTGATGAGGTGAGGGTAGAGACGTGCTAGCTGTTCAAACTTTTTGACAGCTTCGGCTACCGACAGATTTCCTTGGCGGAACTTATCGAATTCGTCTTGTTGAACTTCCATGACCTCTGTGTTGAAGTACTTCTCCTTAAATTCCTCCACAAAGTCCTCCCAAGTCATCTCAGTAACATCTCGCCGGATGTGGACTGTTTCCCACCAGAGGCGAGCATCTTTTCGTAGCATAAAGGATGCACAGAGGATTTTCTCTTGATCATTGAGCCTGAGGAAATTTAGGGCAACCTGGAGGTCGATTAACCAGTTGTCGGCCTCAATCGGGTTTGTTGACCCTTCAAATTCTGGTGCCTTCATGAGCCGAAATTTGTAATATAGTTCTTCCGGAGTTCGAATCAGGGGTGCTGGTGGAACAGCTACAAGCGCAACAGGTACTTCAGGGGCTATGGGGTTCTCTGGAATCACCGGGTCAACATCAGGAATTTCCGGTGCAGCAGGCTAATTCACAGGTGCTGGTGGTACCCAGGCATCAGGAGGTCCCTGATTTTACTGAGCTAACTGTGCTCTAAGCCCACCTATCTCTCGTTGTTGGGCTAACATCATCTGTCTCAGTTCATTCATCTGAGCCGCAAGATCAACGTCTTGGGTCGGTGCTTTTCTACGCTTTGGTGGCATGGTTCTATACGGAAAAACAATGAAATAAACTTAGCTTCTTGTTTTAGAAAATTAATGAAATCATGCCTTTTATATAGAACCATAATTTTTATTCCATATAATAGCATAACATGGAACAGATCTGAATTCATCATGACCTTGTTCACATCTCCTTCACAACAGGAGTACATAATCATAACATCTGGGAAGGTATAAAACTTTCCCATCGTTTCCGTATGTCACCTAGATGCCACCTCCAAGCTAAGGCACTACCCGGCGTTATCCTTGCATCCAACATTTTCCCTATGTGGCAAAAATTCCACAATTATCTCATATAACTTTCATAATGTTGATCTAATTCCTTCGTACGAGAAATTCTCAGCTATCACCATACCAGGGTGAAGTAGTCCCTTGAAAACATCAGGAGTATCATTTTCCCTCAGGGCCATTGAAGAAAGATGCTTACTATACGCATAAGATCTTAACTAATTCTAATCGTAATAAAATAAATAACTTAACTTACTTGGACCGTTGCAGAAACGATGTGGAGCGATGTGAAGTAGGCTGGCAGGATACCTCTCTGATACCAACTGTGACGCCCCGACTTCCCAAGCCGGGTCGACACCATACATACTTGTACTTATCTTACTTGAAAATTTGAGAATAAATTTTTTTTTGTCTTGCATACATACTGTACTGAAAATACATTCACAAGTCTTCAAACTTCATACATACTTTATAACATAATTTACTTTTGAGATATATACATATTAACTCAAAAGCGGTTGCGGAAAATTTTGCATAGTGGTATCCCACACCGCCCTTCATTCGCCGCATCGTCTGCATGACCCATCAGCTAGACTGCAGGCTTTTTACCTACAGTATGAAATATACAAATTGAGCTTTCGCCCAGCAAGTACAAACATATCTCACAAAACATTTCAAATTTCTTAAAACATGCCAAACATCATGTAATTTATGCATGATCCATTTATGATTGATTTATATGTCTTATGCTTCATTTTAGACTTAATCTTAAACTTATTATCTTGTCTTAACATGTGGGCCCATAGTGTACGTACCAAAAGCACGCAGCCTCCAGACAAAGTTAGGGTTTGCAAGGCCCTAACAGTTCTGGGAATCATAAACTTGACCCTCACGCATCAACGAGAGGTCAATAATCATAACTTGTTTTGAACATGTATCCTCCTCGATCACGGGAGGCTGGTACGACACCTTGCTTAACTTGGTTTAGTCTTAGTCTTGTATATTCCAAAACTAAGAATCTTTAGTTATGATCTCATTAGTCATGGTGCACATGTGACACAAACATGGCATAACCATAAATCATGGTATATCGTGGCTTATCATAGCTTATCATGGCATGACTTAATATAACTTAGCATAGTATGACTTGACATAACTTCTCATGGCATAACAGGTCTAATCATCACTTAGCACATCATAGTATGATATCACATATCATAGCATAACATAGCATAACATAATATGTATACTTGAAAATAGTATTTACTACTTTTTATACTATAGGTGAGGTCTATACTTGCCTGTTATGCTATATCTTGGGTTTCGTTGCTCCGATTCAGGTTACTACTGCAGGTTACTTCCTGCTATTAAAAAAACACATAGGATAAGGATCCTATAAAATGTTGGTGACTTATCCAACATTCATACACAATCTTAGATATATGTCCCCCAATTATACACATGATAACTTATTGGGTTACAAAACGTAACCTTTGATGTGATAACCCTAGTCAACCTTGGTCAAACTTGGTCAACCAAAGTCAAACTTGGTCAACCAAAGTCAACCTCTTGGTCAACTAAAGTCAACATTCCATGGGTCAAACTTGGGCTTTTGGGCCAAGCCTAGTAACTCGGGTATCCTTCCTGGTTTCTATCCGTCATTGTCTTGTTACTAAACTTTGGCTTTAAAAATCCGATTTGGAAAATTCGGCCAAAAAATCTTTTGTTTAAAAATTCATGGTTTTCAGAGTGGGACTTTATAAAAATCATTAAGGGCTGAAAACTGCCATTGGAACAGTTTTCTTAGTCAAAACATTGGTGTTGGTGTAAAAATACAGTTTTCCTGTATTGTTTTAGAAAATCCTATACAGGAATTTCCTGTTTCTTCCACAGTTTTGATAAATCCATTTCTATTTAAAAATCTGGTTTGAATTAAAAAAATTTGTCTTCACGAAAGTTTTAACTTTCGAAAAACCCTACAACTTTCATGCTTTACAGAAAACTCAGTTCGGACTCTAACGTGCTGTTATTTCCTGTTGAACTCACCTGGCCGTGCATAAGTCCTGGGCACAGTCAAGCTCGGGTTTTTATAAAAACGAAGGCCTTTGGAGCCTTATTTTTGAAAACTATCCATGATGCCCCTAGGAAAATCCCTTCTCTACAACTTTCATGTTTTACGTTTTGCCTAATTCGGCCTCTAAGGGCCTCAAATTCATTTTTCCAGAAAACTGGCCAGTTTTACCCGAAAACTGGCAGTTTTATTCCTAACTTGGTTTTACGTCCTAATACGTGCACACTACCTCAACCGTCCACAGCGGGAGCCTAATATCAGTCATGCAGTGGTTTCTAACATTCCATACCATCATCACATAAACATACATCAACAATCATTACATCAAACACTTAGCATGCATAATCAAGCATAAACTTAAACATACTTGGGGACATATAACTAAATCATGCTTCAATCATGTAAACCCTAGTTTCATGCAACCAAAGCATAAAATCATACATACTTGGTAAATAAAACCACCTAAACCATAAATTCAAGCACCAACCTAAAAATTCTAAGCTAGGGCATAAAAATTAAATTGAGCTTATGCTCTTACATCCAATACTTGAAATACACTTAAATTTCTCAAATTAAAGCTCAATTTAAAAACTTAGGTTTGAAGGTTTAGGGATAGTTACCTTGATTTATCTCAAAAATTGGCTAGGGTTTGGCTCACAAAATCTCCCACCCCCTTGGACACCTCCAAAACCGGTTGTTACTACACCAAGTGGCACCAAAATTTTGGTTGATTCCTTGGTGGCTTCTTGAACCAAAATCATGCACAACTAACCTCAATTTTTCTCACTCTCTCACCCTATCACAACCGGCCTTAAACCTTAAAAATGGGCACCAAAAATTTTCAAAAACCTTACTTGAAATCACTAGAGAAAAACCGACCACCCTAACACTAAAACCCCTTTGGTTCACAAATTTTTTCTTTGTTCTTGCTCACACTTGGAAGTCCGGATTTCTTGAGAGAGAAAATGGCAAGAGTTTGGCTAATTTTTCCAATTTCTTGGACCAAAAACCGACCCCCCTTGTGGCCTATTTATAGGTGAAAAAAATGGGTCCCTTTGCAAATATTTTTTGTTCAACTTTTGCTCAAAAATCCTTGGAGTAAAAATAATTGCACAAAATTTTGCTAAAATGCCCTCCAAGTGGCCGGCCATTTTGGGTGCAAGGTGGCAAAATTTTTGATTTCTTTCCACCATTTTTCTTTAATCCAAAAATGATGTCATAATTCCAAACTTGGGTGATGTCATCATAAGGCCTCGTTTGGCTTGTTCCTTAATATTCAGTCTACTTTTAAGCTAACACAGATATTTCCAATACTGTGTTTACTAATACACAGTACAATTTAGTACTGTTATACTGAACTGCAATCCAAAATTTATCTGCATATATTTAGATTGTATAAAAGTTTTTCTTTTTATTTAAAGCTATTTGGCCCTTAATACCCTATTTTAGGTGCTTGACTTTTCTAGGGTGGTTTTAAATCTTAATTATACTATCTTGTCCGTAAAGACGGTTTTCGCAGTATAATTTCCATACTGCTTATCGTATCACAGTACCGCTTTATATTTGACTTATCTGGTCAACTTTGACTTTTTCGGTCAAATTTTGACCAACATGAATTCATGAAATTTCGTCATACCTTTTTCCTTAAAAGGCCTATTATGGAGTCTCATAGCTAATTTATCGAGAACTCAACCCTATACTGATAAAATTATGAATTTTGTATTGATATTCATAATTTTCATAAAATATCATATAAACACATAGTACGAACTTAGATTTCTTATGTACAAGAAAATCATGAGTCCAAAAAATTTTAGTCATTACAAAGGGGCCCATAAGATAAGTTAAGCTAAGTCAAGTAAGTTAAGATAAGTTATGAAAGTACGTTATGAAAGATTAAGAAAGCATAATAAAGCATAAATGACTCATGCATGATTAAGATAGGATAAGCTATGATATGTTAAAGTAAGTTATGATTGTATTGTTTGCATTGTTGTGTCGCGGATATCAATATTGTACTTGCTGAGCGGAAGCTCACGTCTTACGTCTATGCTGTAGGTAAGCAACCTGCGGGCACCTATTGATACAAGATGGCTAGCGTGGCAGGGCGAGCTGTGAAATGTGGGATTTATAGCCGCTACGCGTTTTGTTCTTTTATGAATTATTTTATTTGGTATTCAACCATCGTAATTAATTATCGCTTATATGCACATACGCTTATATAAAAAAAAAAAAATTACTGCTGCTTACGCTAAGTAAATATGTACGATTTGCATGTATGTACGTATGTATGTATGGTAACGGCCTGTGCTAGACAGGTCGTTACACCGAGCCTAAGAGAGAAAAAAAAATAGTGGTCGGATTTGTGAGGAAGAAAAGCAAGGAGGAAAATTTTCTCAACCAAAGAGCAGATCCACTCTCTTGGATCTTGAGGTAATCCTCGTCACCATCTAGCTCCTTGTTTTAATTGGATTCAAGATTTAAGTGTATTTTCAAGTTGTGTTTGTAAGAGCATAAGCTCACCCTTTTATTTTCCATGCAAGAGCTTAGAGTGCTTGATAGGTGCTTGATTAGGGTTTGGTGGTCTCTAATTATGTTTTGATGCATGTTTATGATAATATGTGTTAGAAATTATGTAGTATGTATGTATGCCTTGTAAGTGTTTGTTATATGTCCCCATATGTTCAAGAAGAATTATGTTATGCATGGATGATGGAATAAGGTTGGAATGTGAATCTAGGGCATAAATCAACCCTAAAAACCCTAGTTTGGTATAGATTACCATTTGGGTTTGTATGAAGATTGTATGGATGAAAAGTGAATGCATGATAATGAAAACATTACGTAACGCTCTGCATGCTTGTCGTAGGCTCACGGTTTTAACCGTTCGAGGTAGTGTGTGTGTAATTTTACGTAATAACCAACAAAAATGAAAACTGCCAGTTTTCGGGTAAAACTGGGCAGCTTTCTGGAAACGTGATTTTGAGGCCCTTGGAAGTCGAATTTGGGAAAACTCAAAACTACAAAGTTGTAGAAAATTGAAACTCCTAGGGGATAATGGGGATGGTCTTTAAAAAATAAGCACTAAATGCTTTTATTTTTATAAAAACCCGAGCCCTAGTCTGCCAAGACACTGTGCACGGCCAGCCGGTTTCAACCAGGAATATGAACAAGTTAAAGGCAGAATTAGGTTTTGAGTAAAACATGAAAGTTGTAGGTCTTTCGAGATCTACAACTTTCATGAAGAAAACTTTTTCTAATTCCAAACAGATTTTAAAGTACAAACAAATTTTCAAAAACTGTGTAGGAAACAAGAAATTCCTGCACATGATTTTCAGAAAACAGTGCAAAAACAGGAAATCCCTGCACATGCACTGATATTTAAATTAAGAAACTGTTTTAAAGGATTGTTTTCAGAGTTTGACAGTTTTTAACTGTTTTTACTTAAAAGTTACGGTTTTATAAAAATATGGTTTTTTTAAGGAATAATGACAAATGATAACCGATAGTAACCGGTTAGGATACCCAAGTTATTGGGTTGGGCCTTACCCTATGGTTACCAATAGTAATCTAATGGGGTAGTGCTTTGAAAGTAATTGGGCCCTAGTAACCCAATAAGGTATCATTCAAAATTAGTTGGGCCTAAAACCCAAGGTTACTCATAGTAACCTAGTGGGATATGAATTAAAAGTAATTGGGCTTAGGCCCAATGTTAATAATAGTAACCTAATAAGGCACTATTCAAGTATGACTGGGCTTGGTACCCAGGGTTACCGGAAGTAACCTAACAAGGTACTGTTTAAGTTTGGTTGTGCCATGAGTCCTAGGGTTACGGCAAGTAACCGAACGAGTTATTATTAAGATGTGGGGGACATATAACTAGGGTTACTCATAGATATTGGTTGGGATACCAACATTGAATGATTATGATTTATAGTAAGATAGAATATGAATGACTTTTATCTTACACCCTGTTTGAAAACAGGAGTATGAATTGTTGTCGTGCCATGTTTGGACGATAAACCAAGAGCGTAGGATGACAGGTAAGTACAACTCCGCCTACAGCATGGACAAAACGTTTTTATTGCATGACATGTTTTTCAAGAAATCATGTATTGATTTACATGATTTACATATGTTATATGTTATGGTGCTTTATGTTATGATGTTTTATATTATGGTTTGTTATTATGTTATGTTTTGATATAGTGACATCATGAGGCATGTTCACTAATATTAAGCCACATGGTAAGAATATGTTTTTAAGTAATAAGAGAAGACAAATTAAGGTTATTGTGTCGTACCGACTTGCCACGAGGGCGGGTTTACATGGCATGGTCCATGTTTGAGTTGGATTGGATTGGCTGCCCCAACTATTCCATGTTAAACAGTATGGTTCATGGTTTGAGTTGGAATTAGACTGGTTGCCCCAACCACTCCATGGTTACACGTCATGGTACGTGCACTCATATTATGTAAAGAGTCCAGAAACCAAATCAACATAAGAAACCATAATCGGTTCATGTATTCTTGCACTTAAAATGTTTTGCGGATTGAATATTGTACTTACAGGGCATAAGCTCATTACTTACGTTTATGCTGTAGGTAAGTAAGTTTGGAATTTTCAGTAAGTTTAAAGAATTAGAAATCAAGAAGTAAGTTAAGTAAGTACGGTGTCACGGCCTTACGTAGGTCGGGGCGTGGTACATACTAATTTCGACTTAAAACGATCAAAGATATCCAGGAAGGAAAAAAAGATCACGGTTAAACGTTGTCACATTAGAAGCCCCTGAATATTTTTTTCTCTCTTTAATTAGTTGTCGATTCTATTTTTCTTTCCAAGTCATTTAACGTTTTGTTTCAAGATGGTCATCTTCATATGATAAAAGCCCCAACAACCCAAACCCCGGCGCCACCCAGCGGCCCCCCCCCCCCCCCCCCCCCCTCTTATTGAATAAGTTACTAGAATATATGATAAAAGGTAAAAGAAAGATACAAATATGACAAAAAATATTAATAAATAAATAAAAAAAACTAACTAAACTAAAATATATAACAATATTCTCTCGGAATTTTATTTAATCAGCTCTGTTTATAGAGCTTATAAGGTACACACAATAACCAGCTCTACATAGAGAGCTTATAATATTAAGCATCACAAGCACACTCGATATCAAATCATTCCACGCGTATATCATGGTAATAATAATATTAGTCAGTGTGAAAACCAACAATTATATATTACCAATATTTATACACATGGTGATTTGTTTTTATTTATTATTAAGCATAAAACCAAGACATCATAGAGACGCCATTTTATTTACTAATATCACATTTGCGATCCATATATCGCATCCTAAGCTGCTGCGACGTGAACCGCAAGGTCATTGAGGAGGATGCCGCTTGTTCCTGTGAATCCGACAAGACGCGAGCCACTTCCGATTGCGTAATTGATAGATTGATCGCCAATTTCAACTCCATATGGTCCGTAGATTTGCTTGTCAGTCTCGAATGTTAGGGACCGTACTACAGTAGTACCAGGGACCAGAGACGAAAATCCAGTGTACCCGCTCACCTTCTTTAGGTGCTCCGCCTGTACTGGAATCTGAGTTTCCAAGATTTGATATTAAAAAAAATATATACATAGGTATCAGAGAATCTGAATAACTAATAAAATTTTTTATGTTTCCATACAAGAGTACCAAAGTTGTTTTGGATGGCAAACTCAAGGGGATTTTAATTCATTTTGAGTTCTACCGATACAATAAAAAATTTATGTTATTCGAGCATAAAAATTTGAAATCAAATGAAGAGAATAATAATAATTAAAAAAAAAACCTAACTGTCACAGTTTGGAAGCCAGGGGGAGTAGTTCCGTGTGCAGGACCGACACCATCATTGTAGATCACTTGAAAGGACCCGATGGCACCATCCTCAACCTTCGTACTAAATGAAATGTTGATTTGTTGAACTCCATTGTGAGATCCATCGTCCCAATGCGCCGCCTACAAAATATTTTTGAACGTACAATAAATATATGCGTGTTTGACACCATATTAATTTTAAGTTAAAAAAAAAAAAATTCATCTCATTTCAAATCTAAATCTGTTTTTTCAATTTTTTACTTTTTCAAAATCTCCACAACCCTCATTTCTTTTCTTTACGAAATAAATTGTGAAGAAACAAATGGACAATGATAAAAATTGATATATATTTTGTGCGTGTGTGCATTACGTATATGTAGATGTAAGACCTCACCATTCTTTGATCGTGGATGAAATGAAGAGAAATTATGTGGATTCCGATTATGGAGAAGTGTGTTTGGGTTTACTTGGCTGGCTTAGCTCCAATTTATAGAGATAGGATTATCTAACTTATTTGGAACTTAGTGCTTTAGATAGAGATGAATTAAAAATGATGGGTGTAGAGGGGCTTTGATGTGTGTCACGGAGTTTCTAAAATTTTACTGTGCATATAAAATGTTGACTATTATATATTTATAGAGGTAGAACTATCTAACTTACTTGGAATTTAGTGCTTTAGATAGAGATGAATTAAAAATGACGGGTGTAGAGGGGCTTTGATGTGTGCCACTTAGTTTCTAAAATTTTACTGTGCATATAAAATGTTGACTATTATATACCAAGATTTTTCCATTGCCTAAAATGTTGAAAATGTTTGATAGTTTGCTTCTAGACTTTAAAATGGGCATGCTTAATTAGAATATGTTATGCATATAGGAATCTCTAGACTCTCACTAGCTTTTAGTGTTTGGAAATTCTTATAATATTATTTTAGTATTGAATAAGATTCAACAGTGCACACTCACTTGTTGATTCAAGTATTGGAAAATACAATATATATTAAAAGGCGTAGGAGCATTTGATCATCAAGAACTTTGTTTGTTTGTTTTTTTTTCTTTTTTGGTGAAAATGACTAGGAAAAATTTCATGATTATTTAACATAACATTATGATATGGATCCCGTTTATAAAACAGTTTTAAAATTCAATTTCATTGCATTTTATAATTTTAAATATAATATTATGTTGCATTGCCTTCATGATATACTTCTGGAGTAATTCGTTGACCTTGTTTCGTGCTCCAAACCGAAAAAGCATTTTGAATGTGCGTTGTCTTTGGACAATATATGTGCTCCAAACCCAATATGTTGCAATTCTGTATATTGTAACTTGTATTTATATGCGAACTAATTTATAATGCTTTTTACTAATGAATTCTTTATTTTTACTCTATAAAAATACATCCACGTTTAATATCTTTGTGTTCTTCTTCTTCTCCGTCTTTTCTTTTTATTATTTTCTTATTTATTTTTCATATGGTATCAAAGCTTGCGATCATAGATCTAAAAACCTGAAACACTCCCCCCAATTTTCCATCTTCGCATAATCACCCTAGCATTCTCCTTCCCACCTTCTTCACGTAATTCCCCAAACCACCCACCCCCTTCCCTAATTTGTTTCATCTCATGGTTGTTACTTCTTCTAGTCCAGCAAAAATAAATAAATAAATACAAAATCTTCCTACATCACCCTACCCCTGCTCCTCTCCTCGCGTCTACATCAACCTAAAAAAAAAAAAAAAACTAGGTCTATCCCCAAACCAATTTTTTTTCCTGCTGAAAAAAAACACCTACCATCATCCCTTTTATTTTATTTGATTTATTTGATATTCTATCATAACGATTATACTCAAACAAGCCACTGATGATCTGGTCCTTTGTGCCATTGCACCCCCTTTTGATGATTATCGTCCC
The DNA here is from genome assembly GCA_038430175.1 of Ficus hirta. Lineage (NCBI taxonomy): Eukaryota > Viridiplantae > Streptophyta > Magnoliopsida > Rosales > Moraceae > Ficus > Ficus hirta. The sequence continues at coordinate 14,570,195 of CM076585.1, read as the reverse complement.
TAATACCATTGCGTCCTATTCTAACTATTGTCGTCTTAGTGCCCATGCGCCCTTTCTCTCTTGATAATTCACGTCCCAGTCTCTCTTCTGAAATTTGCCATCCCTATACTCAAGTGCCCTCTGTCTTCTCATTCTTCTTTTGAAGATTGTCATCCTTGCACCTAAGTGCCCTATTCCTTCTCTTTCATCTTTTGACGATTGCCGTTCATATTTCCTTATTTTTATTTTTCTATAGATTCAACAAAAAAAAAAAACATTTAATTTATTAAAGTTTTAGATATATATATGATGATCTAAGAACAATTTATCATATATGCGTTCCATGAATCTCGTAATCAATTTATATCTAGTACAAAATTTAGGTATTTAATTTGCATCCAACCTGCCTGTTTGTGTTTTAATTTTTTCAAATTTTTTTTTTAAGGAAAATACTATGTGTTGACTTGTTTAAAAATATCGACAACAATAAGCATTGAAAACAAACAGATCCGTTCTAGTTACAAGAAATTATGAATAATCTGAAAATTAACATCCGTTTTCGCATGTGTGAATGAACATCCGTGTAGGTGGCCAACAATCACATTTGGTCTATTCTTTCCGGTGTTCATCATTTACAACGTAATTTAATTCTTTGCTATCTCCATAATCTGACCGATTACATATCAACTCATGCAAATGTATTGCTGAAGCACTTCACTCCCTCTCTCTCTCTCTCTCTCTCTCCAGCTAAAAATAAGCACTTCACTTGTTGGGGGTGTTCGGTTGGTTCACTCCAATAAAAATATTTCCTTTTTCTTCTTTTTTTTTGTTAAAGTAAACACAATTTCACTATTCACATCTCCTAATATCTCTTAAAAATTCAATTTTTAAAAATCCATAACTTTGTTATTTCAAGTAGAAATGAGATGATTTTACTTATAATTATATCGAATTTCGAGAGAGACGAAACAAGATCCATATTACTATTTTTTTTCCAAACAAATATCAAATTTTTATATTTTTTAACTTCAAATAGTTTATTTTCAACTAAACATACATTTCTAAATTAAACTCAACTCAACTCTAATTAAAATATCTTCAAATATAATTTGTCAAAGTGTCCCACCAAAATAGCAACTAGAGGAATTTTTTTTGGCGAAGAAGAACTAAAGCCTACACTCAAAATTTATATTAAAAACAAAAATATAAAAACCTAATCCAGCCTTAACAGCAAACTAAACAAAAATGGAAAAAAAAAAAAAAAAAAAAAACCCTTCGAAAGAGGAAACCGAACCGAAAAGATATGTTTTTAAAACGGAAGTTTAGTTGAAATTTTATCATTACATTTAAATGTTTAGTAATAATCTATTAGTAATTGTAGTTATGATTTCATTTTATTTAATTGATTGAAAATGTTTGATCAATGCTTGTATGTATACTTGAAAATGAACATAGTTAATCTATTAGTTGACAATATTTATTTATTTATTTTTAAATATCATCGTACAATTGAAAGTGGTGGGGTTAGTCTTTAGGTAGGTCTGTACACGTAGTTACTATAAATTAAAGATGAGTGTGAAATATAGCTGTACACGTAGTTACTATCAATTAAAGATGAGTGTGAAATATAGACAAACAAAATATAACAAAAGGAAAGTGCTATTTTGAGCAATTAACAGACAAGCAATATATTCACAGACCTCGTGAAACACGTTCAAACTTTACCAGACGAGCAACATCAACTGCTTTCTTTTGCATGTGTAAAACTTTCTGTCAGCTTTAATATCCCAATGATGATCGTATTTGAGTGTTAACTTGATGTATAAATGATAAATTTTGATATTCGGATTTGAAAAAAAAAACTCGCTTAAAAAGTGTTATTTTTTATGACAAATTTATTATATGGTAAACTTTTACCTTCAAGTTATATATATTTTGAAAAGAAAATCTTTCTCTACTTAAAACCCTAGCTCTAAAATTATTTAAGTGGGAAGAATGGCTAAGAACCATAGAAAAATATAACGAAAGGCAGCTTTAGCAGGGGGGAAAAAAAAAAGGATACAGTAAATTTATATTAATGATCTTTTTTTTCCTAAATTGGTTGTGGGACGTGGTTAATGCTTTTAGAAGGGAAAAAAAAACGAATAACTTCACTCTTAATATGCTAAGGACTGGCCTGATTTTTTCATATCTGCTAAAATTTGTCAAAGTTTCCCACCGAAAGGGCAACTGATACAAAGTTATATGATGCAATGGCTCGGCATAAAAGGAGACAAAGTTAATCAAAGAACTTAATACACACCTTCAAAAGTCATTGTCTCCTCATGTGTCCTTGAATTGCTATCTCCTTTGTTTTTATCCAATTAAATTTTTTAGACCTCAAAGTTTCACGATAAAAAATGAATGTTTCTTTTAGCTCTTTTCTTTCCTACTTTGTCCTAAATTTATGGTGCACTCACTAATTGACAATACAAGGATAAAGCCTTTCAGCGATGCCAATAGTCGTCATTAAAAATATGAATTTCGTCCCTAAAAATTAAACAGCGATGAATTGTCATCGTTAATATGACATCACTATAAATCCATCGCTAAAAAATTTATGGCGACGATTATACATGTCGTCGCTCAAAATTTCTATTACAGTGACGACACGTCGTCGCTTTAACGGTGATAATGATGTCGCTGTCTGCCTTAGATAAATTACTGGAAATGACGTGGCATCAATCTTTAGCGACGATCAATTTAAAAAATTAGTTGCTAAAAAGAAAAAAAAATGGTGTGGCAACATCTTTTAGCAACGAATTTTTTAAATCGGTCGTCACTAAAAGTAAAAAAAAAATGATGTGGCAGCACCTTTTAGTGATGACTTTTTTAAATCCGGCATCTCTAAAAGAGAAAAAATATGACGTGACATATGTATTTATTAATGACACCTGTCAATGTTTCGTCGCTAAAAGTCTTTTAAAATATAACATAATTTAATTTAATTTTAAATTTCATATTCATTTTTTTAACTGATTTGTCGTTGATAATTTTATTTATTTCATACTTACCGGATTTACTTTTAATAGTTTTAGCTTTTACTTCCAAGATAGTATTTAATTTAAAAAACTAAATAAACATAATATTATGTAACTACAATATAAACATCCACAAAATACATAAAATATAACAAAAGCCGATTAATACTACACAATATTCTGTAACTACAATAGAAACATCCACACAATACATAAAATATAATAAAGTCGATTAATAAAAGATAGCTACTAGTCGTCCAAATTTGTCAGATCCTCTTGTTCATCATCTTCTTCTTTAATTCGATTTTGAGGCTGGGATGGAGGGACTAGACTCGAGAGGAAGAGGGGGAGGGGGGTGTGGTGGGGGGGGGGGGGGGGGGGGGCGCGCTGTATAATTGGACCTAAAAGTCGGATACATCCGGGACACATGTGCTGCCATCCGCAAGGTTTCAGCATACTAGTTTGCAATCCACTACTGTAGCTCTGGCAGAATCTGCATGCTAGGCTGCACAGATGTTGATGATGTCAAAGATGAAGAAGTAGATTTCTTCTTTCGCCTACGCATCAAGGTTGGGCCCACTCCTTTTGTATGCCCTCATCGAGTGCCCGGAACGGTATTCAGAATCTCCCTCTCATTTGTCCCTGAAGAAGAGCTGAACGACATTTGTGACTATTGTCACGCCCCGACCTACGTAGGGCCGTGACTTCGTACTTATTTAACTTAATTCTTAATTCAAATACCTTAAACTTACTGAAAATTCCAGAGTACTGAGTACTGAGCTTTTTTTTTTTTTTTCTTTTAAACTTGACTTAAAACTCGACTTAAACTTGACTTAATCTCATACTTATACTCATACTTATTTATAGGTACTTACTCGAGTACTGAGCTTTCACACCTCATTTGAAAGCTATCATATTCAAACCGTACACCAAACCCGACCTAGTTCGGGTCGGTACTGTAACGCCCCGAACCATCTACGTAGGGCCGACTACGTAAACGTGGGCCGTTACTATACTTGCTTAACATACTTGTTAGTTTCTAATACTTGAACTTTCAGAAAATTTCAGAATAATTTTTTTTTTCTTCGTAACTTAATTAAACTTATCCATATAGGTAAACTTCATCATGCCTACCCATTACTTGTTAACCCGATTAAAAGGTCACACATAACCTTTTAAACCAGACTTTTGAAACCTTACATACGTAACATGGTACATACTACTAAATCATACGTGTACTAGTTCATAATTTAAAGAGTTTGCGGAAAATCTTGCGTAGTGGTATCCCACACCGCCCTTCACTCGCCGCCGCATCGTCTACATGGCCCACCAATTAAGCTGCAGGCTTTTTACCTACAGTATGAAATATACTGATGAGCTTTCGCCCAGCAAGTACAAACATAATCTCACAAAAACGTAACAAGTATGGTGTAACTTATGCATGAACCATTTATGTTCAATTATGAATCTTTTATAATCAATTATGAACTTGAACTTTTTATCTTGCTTAATATGTGGGCCCCTTGTGTACGTACCAATTGCGCGCATTCCACAGAAAGTTAGGGTTTGCAAGGTCCTTAACAATTATGGGAATCTTGAAACATAACCCTTCCGCATCAACAGAAGGTCTGAAAATTTTCTTGAACATACATGATCCTCCCGCATCAACAGGAGGTTGGTACGACACCTTATTTGTCTTGGTTTAGTCTTAGCCTTGTTATTTTTTTTTTGAAGACTAAGAATCTTTACATGTGATCTTATTTGTCATGATGCACATGATGCATAAATATAGTATGACATAAAGATCACTAACATCTAATGACTTGTGGTATAAAGTATGGCTTTATCTTGAAACATGATGTTATCTTAAAACATGGCATGTATATAAACATGGCATCATCATTAAACATGGCATTATTCCAAAACATGGCACATCATGGTATACATGTAAATAGATCATGCTTGAAAATAGTTTACTATTTTTCATACTGTAGGTGAGGTTTGTACTTACCTCGTATACTATGTCCTTTGCTGTGTTGTTCCAAGTCTGGTTGCAATAACAGGCCTCTTTCTGCTATTACAAAGGACATAGGGTAAGAATTTTATAACCATAAAATGTTAGTAACCTTAACCAATATCCACACATAAACTTAGTTATATGTCCCCCATTCATACTCATGATAACTTGCTTGGTTACTACAAGTAACCCTAGGGTTTATGGTCTATCATACTTAAATCATAACTTGTTAGGTTACTTAGAGTAACCTTGGGTACTAAGCCCAACATACATGAATAGTATTAGGTTACTACTCTTACTAAGGCCCAACTAATTACAACGTATTACCCCATTAGGTTACTATTGGTAATCATAGGGTACGGCCCAATTATTTATTTATTTGCTCTTTCTTGACAAACCTTTGTCAAGTTTTCTTTACAAATCTTTATAAAAACCGTATTTTCATAAAACCGTAACTTTTAAGCAAAGACAGTTAAAAACTATCAAACTCTGAAATCAATCCTTTAAAAACAGTTTCTTAATTTTGGTTATCAGTGTATGTGCAGGAATTTCCTGCTTTTACACTGTTTTCTGAAAATCCTGTGTAGGAATTTCTCGTTTCCTGTATAGTTTTGGAAATCAGATTTTACTTTAAAATCTGTTTGGAATTAGAAAAAGTTTTCTCCATGAAAGTTGTAGATCTCGAAAGACCCTACAACTTTTATGTTTTACTTAAAACCTAATTCTGCTTTTAACTTGTTCATATTCCTGATTGAATCCGGCTGGCCGTGCACAGGATCTAGGCAGACCAAGGCTCAGGTTTTCACAAAAATAGAGGCCTTTGGAGCCTTATTTTTAAAAACTGTCCATGTTGTCCCCTAGAAGTTTTCATTTCCTACAACTTTATAGTTTTAACTTTTGTCAAATCCGGCCTGTAAGGGCCTCAAAATCACCTTTTCAAAAAACTGTCCAGTTTTACCAAAAAACTGGCAGTTTTGCATGTGTCCGATTTTGCGTAAAATTTACGTGCACACTACCTCAAACGGTCGTAACCGTGAGCCTACGACAACATGCAGTGCTTAACGTAAGATTTGCCATTCACATGCATTAATCCAAACCCATACAACCCGCGTGCCATCATGCACAAAACTTAGGGTTTTTGGGTTGGTTTGGCTTCCATTCATCCCATACAAGCTCAATCTATTCTCATACATCATTCATGCATAACCTACACTCTCTTAAACCTAAGGGGACATACAACAAGCATCTTAAGGACACACATGTAAACCATATTATCTCACAAGTATAGCATCAAAAGCATGAACCAAAACCTAAATCAAGACCATAGAACCCTAATCAGGCACATAATCAAACGTCTAAGCCTATTGCATGAAAGTAAAGGGGTGAGCTTATGCTCTTACAAACCCAACTTGAAAATACACTTAAATTTTCAAATCAAAGCTCAATTGAAAAGCTTAGGGACCAAAGGGAATTTACCTTGATCAACACAAAGTTGTGCTAGGTTTTGATTCCACTTTTCCTTTTCCTTTTGCTCTCAACCACAACCGGCCTCCCTTAGCCTTGTGGGTTCCAAAATTTTCGACCACTTGCTTGGTGCTTCACCAAAATCCGACCACTCCCTTGTTCTTTCTCTTTTCTCTTTTTTTTTTCTTTTCTCTAGGGCTCGGTTTTTAGGGGGAGAGTGTGAGAAGAAATTTTGGCATGGTTTTGGGGTGTTTTCTCATTTTTGTGAACAAAATGAGCCCCCCCCCCCATCACCTATTTATAGGTGATGAATAATTTAATTTTTGAATTTATTTTTAATCCAAAAATTACATAATAGCCCTTAAGAGAAAAATATTTGCCCATTGGTGCTTGGGACAAAAATATTTGCTCATCGACCCTCTTAGGTGGCCGGCCATTTACTTGGAGAGCAAGGAAATTCTCTTGCTTACATCATCATGCTTGCATCATCATGACATCATCATGCTTACATCATCAAACTTACATCATCATGACATCATCATGCTTACATCATCAAGCTTGCATCATTATGACATCATCATTACTTACTTTTCTGAAAATTACATTTTGGACCCTAAGGACAAAATATTTGCACTTTTAGTCCCTGAAGGTAGCCGACTATGGTGGAGCCACTTGACTTCTAGTGCATGCATAATTATCCATTTGATTCCAAAAATCCATTTAATATAATTATGCAGTCCATTTCCTTATTAACTCAGATAATATCAATACTATTTTTTACTAAAAACAGTACTGTCATATTGGACTACAGTCCAGAATTCATCTACGTAAAATTGGACTTCGTATAGGATTTTCTTAGGACTTAAAACCATTTAGTCCTTATTGCTCTAAATATTATTCCTGATTATTCTAGAGCAATCTCATACCTTATTCCTACTTCTTCATCTGTAATGACGGTTTTACACAGTATAATTCCTATACTGTTGATTATCCTGCAATACCGTCTTAGTCAAACCTAAGGTCAACATGGTCAAACTTTGACCGAAATAAAAATCATAAATTCCTATTATGCCATTTTCTCAAAAGGCCTCATGCTTGATTAAGCAACTATTTCTGAGTCTCGTAGCTAATAAACCGAGGACTCGAATATATACTGATATTCAATTTAGATCATAAGTTTCATATCTGCATACATAATTCAGACTTAGATTCTTCTTGTATCTAAGGAAATCACAAGTCATCAAAAATTCGGGTTATTATAGGTACAACACGAGACAACTTGTTGCTATCATACATGAAACTTTTCCTTACCCATACCATTACTTCATTATAACGTAATATAAACACATTTTACAAACATATTTTACAAAACATATTTTTTAAAATCCGTGGCGGTATCCATCACACATTTCACAGTCCGCAGCGCCATCTCTCCACAATCTTATATCAAGCATTGCCGGTACGTTGCTTATCTACAGCATGAACGTAAGTAATGAGCTTATACCCAGTAAGTACAACATTCAATCTGCAAAACATTTTAATAAAAAAATGCATGAACCGATTATGCTTTCTTATGTTGATTTGGTTTCTGGGCCCTTTACATAACATGAGTGCCCGTACCGTGGCATGTAACCATGGAGTGATTGGGGCAGCCAGTCCAATTTCAACTCAAACTATGAACCATATTATTTAACATGGAATAGTTGGGGCAGCCAATCCAAACCAACTCAAAACATGGACCATGCCATTTAAACCCGCCCTCGTGGCAAGTCGGTACGACACAATAACATTAGCTTGTCTTGTCTTATGACTTAAAAACATATTCTTACCATGTGATTTAATATTCGTAAACAGGCTTCATGATATCACGATAACAAAACATATAACAAAACATAATAGCAAACCATAACCTAAAACATCATAACATAAAACATCATAACATATAACATAAAACGTCATAACATAAAACATCATAACGTAAAACATCATCACATAAGACATCATAACATAAAACATCATTACATAAAGTATCATAACATAAAACATATGTAAATCATGTAAATCAATACATGATTTCCGGAAAAACATGTCATGCAACAAAACATTTTGTCCATGCTATAGGCAGAGTTGTACTTACCAATCGTCCTACGCTCTTGGTTTATCGTCCAAACTTGGCACGACAATAGTTCATACTCCTATTTCCAAACAGGGTGTAAGATAAGAGTCATTCACATTCTATCTTACCATAAATTATAATCATTAAATGTTGGTATCCTGACCGATATCTATGAGTAACTCTAGTTATATGTCCCCCACATCTTCATGATAACTCGTTCAGTTACTTGCCGCAACCCTAGGACTCATGGCACAACTAGACTTAAATAGTACCTTGTTAGGTTACTTCAGGTAACCTTGGGTACCAGGCCCAGTCATACTTGAATAGTGTTTTATTAGGTTACTATTAGTAACCTTGGGCCTAAGCCCAATTATACTTAGACCCATACCCTAATAGGTTACTAATTTTACTAAGGCCCAATTACTTTTTAAAGTAATGCTCTATTAGGTTACCATTGGTAACCATAGGTTTTAGGCTTAACCCAATAACTTGGGTATCTTATGTGGTTACTATAAGTAACCTAAATTATTTGGCCTATTAAAAGTTGGTAACCTTTACGGTTACTATTTGTCCTATAGTTGTTTACCATAGGACTTGGCTTATTTCATTTATTTCATTCCTTGTTTGATAAATTTTAACTCCATTTTATAAACTATTTAAAACAGTCCCATAAACTTTGGTTATCAGTGCATGTGCAGGGATTTCCTACTTTTGCACTGTTTTCTGAAAATCTTGTGCAGGAATTTCTTGTTTTCTGTACAGTTTTTAAGATCCAGTTTTATCTTTAAATTGATTTAGAATCTGGGAAAACTTTCTTCATGAAAGGTTTAGATCTTGAATAACCGTACAACTTTGGTTCTTTACTCAAAACCCAGTTCTGCAGTTAACTTGATCATATCCCTAGTTGAATCCGGCTGGCCGTGCACAGGGTCTGGGCAGACCAGGGCTCGGGTTTTCATAAAAACGAAAGCCTTTCATGCTTATTTTCAAAAATCTGTCCATGCCACCCCCTAGAATTTTCAATTTTCTACAGCTTTGTTGTTTTGACTTTTCCCAAATTCGGCTTTTAATGGCCTTAAAATCACGTTTCCAGAAAGCTACCCAGTTTTACCCAAAAACTGGCAGTTTCGTTTTAGGTCAAGTTTTACGTAAAATTACACGCACACTACCTCAAACAGTCGCAACCGTGAGCCTACATCAAGCATGCAGCGCTTTAACGTGAGTTTCCATAAATATGCATTGGTTCCTACCCATACCACCTGTGTGGTATCCTTGTACCAAACTAGGGTTTTAGGATTGGTTTGCATCCTTAATTCATCATACAAGCTTATTACCAATCTCATTCTATCATCCATGCTTAACATACTTCTTCTTGAACATATGGGGACATATAACAAACATATAGTAGGCATACTCAATACCCACATAATCTCTAACACATATGATCATAACCATGCACCAAAACATAATTAGAGACCACCAAACCCTAATCAAGCACATATCAAGCACCCTAAGCTTTTGCATGGAAAAATAAAGGGTGAGCTTAAGCTCTTGCAACCCAACTTGAAAATACACTTAAATCTTGAATCAAACTAAAATAAGGAGCTAGAGGGTGAAGAGGATTACCTCAAGATCCAAAAGAGTGGATCTACCCTTTGGTTGAGAAATTTTCTTCTCACTCCATCCTCACCAAAAATCCGACCTCTCTCTTATCTTTTTTTTCTTTCTCTTTGGCTCGGCTCCTAGGGGAAGGAGAGAGGGTTGGAGTTGAACTAAAAATTTGGGGGTCTAAATAAATGAACCAACTCACACCCCACATCACCTATTTATAGGTGGAAATTCCAAATTTTCCACAATTATTTTTATTTCCCCTTGAGTTTACATCTTTGACCTTAAAAACAAATGTTTTTCCTCCCTTATCCCTAGGATGGCCAGCTGTAAGACCCTCATACCTTGGCTAGACCAATGGCTCGGATAGGGGCCAAGGCGGTGAGTAGTAGGGGTGTGAAACCCTCTGCCCTTGGCGAGACCAATGGCTCGGGATTGGGGCCAAGGCGGTGAACAACATGGGCAAGAATTTGTGGCTTGCCATGTGAAGGCGGGCTAGGATGCTTGACGCGGGCAGTGGTCCGGCCAACAGCCCGACACACCATTGGGATCGTGGTATAAAGACCTGTGTGGCTAGGCACTCAGGCAAAACCAGGCAAAGGTGTTGGCGTGGGTCAGCACATGGCGGCAACGATCAGGACTAAAGGCGGGTCAACGTGGTTCGACGCGGACTAGCGTGCACTCAGACAGACCAACGGGTGCGTGGGCGAGTCAAGACACACGCCCAAAGGTGAGTCAGCGTGGGGCATGGCTCAGACCTTCGGACAGGCTTCCTACAGACTTGGGCGGGGCTCGGGTTAGACCACGTGGGTCTTCCTGGTTGACCCTGGTTTGGGCAGGTAGCCTGGACACTTGGCAGAACAGGGTGCAAGGTTTGATCAGACAATCAAGGGGCGGTTACAAGCGGTTACCAGAGGCAGTTTCTGTGGGCTTACATGGATGTGTCCTGAGGGCGACACCTAGTGGCGGTTATGGTGTGGAGGGCTTGTGCGAACAAGTGGCTGACTACCATGCGGACCAGCAAGGCAAGGCCCAGTGACTTGGCCGAGTGGTGCTGTTGTGACGTGCACTGATTGGTGTCAGTGAAGCCTAGTGGATGTGGCTGTCATCCACACGCCTAGACAGATTTGTGTGCTGACCAGAGGACAGCATGTGTGGCTAGCAGTTTGGGTTTGTCCACTGCACATTTTTGTACCTTAGACTTTGTTGTGTGGCTATAAAGACCTGCGGTAGGCCATTGTTGCAGGAAGCCAAGAGGATTAGGGACACAAGGAAGTGAGAGTGTACATTTCCTTCTTATTGAGGCAATAAAAATGTTGGGAAAGTGGTTTCCCGTAATCGGGTTGTGTGCTTTGCTTTTCTGTGTGTGAGAATCCTTGGTTGGCTCGATTGGGTTGCCTTGGGGGATTTGATTTCCGCTAGACAAGCCTCCGGTTAAGGGCATTTGGGGCTGAGTAAGGACGCGGGTCCTTGCTGCCATCACGGGCGTCGCATTCCGAAGGCTGACCCTATGACACCAGCCATTATGGCTTTCTTGGAGACCAAGTTACTTGTTCACCAAGCTAATTACTTGTTCACCAAGGCAAGTGCTTGCTTACCTCACCTTGCTTACCTCACCAAGCGTACCTCACCAAGGCAATTGCTTGCTCTCCAAGCACCCGTTGACATATTGACAACCGGCCATGTTTTGGCTTGAATCAACCAAAAATATTTCATACTTATCTTTAACTTAATTGCTTGTTCCAATGTAACCAAGCTTGCAACTAATCATTGGCCTAGTTGGAGGCTTGGTTAGGAATATCCACAAATTTCATAAATCAAAAATTACATACTTATCCATAATTACTTACTTTTCTTAAAATTACACTTTGGCCCCTAAGGACAAAATATTTACACTTTAGTCCCTGAAGGTGGCCGGCTTTGGTGGAGCCACTTGGCTTCCAATGCATGCATAATTATCTACTTAATTCCCAAAATCTCTTAATATACATATGCAGTCCATCTTCATACTAATGCAGATATTACCATACTGTTTTCAACTAATAACAGTATAATTGTACTGGACTACAGTCCCGAATTCATCTGCGTAAAATTAGACTGTGTATAAATTTTTCTAAGGACTTGAAGCTACTTAGTCCTTATTGCTCTAAATATTGTACTTGATTTTTCTAAGGTGGTCTCATAGCTTATTCTTGCCCATTTGTTTGAAATGACGGTGTTCCGCAGTATAATTTCCATACTGTTGATAACACTGCAGTACCGCCTTAGTCATTCCTAAAATCAACCTGTCAAACTTTGACCGGATTAAAAAATCATAAATTTCTGTTCTGTCCTTTTTCTCAAAAGGCCTCATGCTTGACTTAAGCAAACTATTATTGAGTCTCGTAGCTAATTAAACGAGAACTCAAACATATACTGATATTCAACTCAGATCATGAGCTTCATATCGACATACATGATTCAGTCTTAGATTTTCCTTGTCTCTAAGGAAATCATAAGTTCATCACAATTTCGGGTTATTACAACTATTAAGTCTATCTCTCCTCAACCATCCTTGACTGCATAAGAATATGTAAAATAGTTAGAAAAGGAAGACATAATAATGTGTAATATATGACATAAAATTTACTTTACATTTAATACTTACATATGTCGTGGCTGCCTCATCGTTTACCTAAAGCAAATTGGCTTGTTCATCTCTGTGTTGGTGGAGCTCCTACCAATTATTGAAGACGGACTTCGATTGTTATGCTTCTACATTAAACTGTCATGTAAAATAGTTTAGAGAAAACATTCATTTTGATCTAAAGTGATAAAACCTATTGATGATTCTTGTGCAGATGCTGTGCAACTGAGGAAGTCCCGTGATAACTGGTGTACTTTTGTTTGGACTGATTCTCAGAATTTATCTTCGATATTGTTTAGGTTGTATAATTGTGTAACGCCCCAACCTACGTGGGGCCGTTACCGCACTTACTTAAACTATATCTCGGTTTTAAATACTTAAACTTACTTGAAAATTTTAGAATAAATTTTTTTTAAACATATAAATATCTTTCCATGCATACATACTAAAATAAAAAGACATACATACTTATTATATATAACGTGAGTCTTTAAGCATCACACATATTCAAATATATATATATACATCCGATTCAAAATAGCTTGCGGAATATTTTGCATAGTAATATCCCACACTACCTTTCACTTGCTGCATCGTCCGCATGGCCCACCAATTAAGCTGCGTGCTTTTTACCTACAGTATGAAATATACTAATGAGTTTTAGGGGGTGTTTGGTGTGTAAGTTTGAGTTGAAATTGATAAGTTTAAATAGTAATTTTTGTTGACTTTTTCAGAAAAGACAAAAAACTTTTTCAGAAAAAGACAAAAATTGAGTTGATGGGTGTAAGTTTAAACTTACACCCCAAACAAGCTCTTAGGCTCAGCAAGTACAAACTTAATCTCACAAACATAACAAATATCGTGCAACTTATGTATAAATTCTTTACGATCAATTATGTACTTCTTATGCTCCATTATAGATTTACAATCTTGATTAAAGTATGTGCCCCTGGTGTACGTACCAAATACGTGCAATCCACAGAAAGTTAAGATTTGCAAGGTCCCTAACAATTCTAAGAATCATGTAAACCTTCACGATCTGGCGGAAGGTCTGAAAATTTTCTTGAACATACATAATCCTCCACAATCTGGCGGGAGGTTAGTACGACACCTTACTTGTCTTGGTTTAGTCTTAGTTTTGTTATTGTTTTTTTTTTTCAAGACTAAGATTCTGTACTTATGATGTTGTCAGTCATGATGCATGCAATTCATGAATATGGCATGACATAAGATCAATAGCATAAAACAACTTGTGGCATGGTATTATCATAAAACATAGTATGTACATACTCTTGGCATAATGATAAAAACATATCATGACATATCATAACATACATGTAAGCATATCATACTTGAAAATAATTTACTATCTTTCATACTGTAGGTGAGGTTTGTACTTACTGGTTGTGCTAAGTCCTGAGTTCTGTGTTCTGTCAAATCACAGTAACAGGTTACCTTCCTGTTTTCAGAAAAAGTCGTAAGATAAGAATCATCCTATCTTGCTATGAATCATTTAATGTTAGTATCCAAACTAACATCCTTAAAACCCTAGTTACAAACTTATGTTACATTGGTATCCCATTTGGTTACTATAAGTAACCTTGGATTCAAAACTCGACATATAATATATGTATCTAAATAACTTGATCCAATAAATTTGGTTGTTAGTGCATGAGCAGGAATTGCCTGTTTATGCATTGTTTTAAAAATCCTGTGCAGGAAGTGTTCTTTACACTTTACGGTCCATTCGTATTTCTTTCCCTTCCGTGTAAGTGCTGTGAGTGGCGCTGCTATCTTGGAAAATCCCTCGACGAAACGTCGATAGTAGCCTGCTAAGCCAAGAAAACTACGTACTTCGGTGACACTTTTCGGAGCTGGCCATTTACTTACTGCTTCTATCTTGGCCGGATCTACAGATATGCCTTCTTTAGAGACCACATGTCCTAAGAAATGAACCTTCTCTAACCAAAATTCACATTTTGTGAATTTAGCATAAAGTTGGTTTTGCTTTAAAATCTGTAAAGTGATCCTTAGGTGCTCCTCATGCTACCGTGAGTAAATCAAGATATCATCTATAAAGATAGTAATGAACTTATCCAAGAAATCCTTGAACGCTCGATTCATCAGGTCCATAAAGGCAGCTGGAGCATTTGTCAATCCAAATGGCATAACGAGGAACTCGTAATGTCTATATCACGTACGAAAGGCTGTCCTAGGAACATCTCCTTCCCTCATTCAGAGCTGATGATATCCTGATCTCAGATCAATTTTCGAAAAAATTAAAGCTCATTTCAATTGATCGAATAGATCGTTGATCCTAGGTAAGGGATACTTATTCTTGATGGTAATTTTATTCAGTTCTCGGTAGTCAATGTAACGCCCCAACCCATATAGGGTCGTTACCATACATACTTAAACTAAACTTACTTGAAAATTTCAGAATAAATTTTTTTTTAAACATATATAAATATAGACTAGTCAATATAAGTAAGCTTTCCATACACACACATTACTTATTTATCATAATAAGTAGTCATACAAAATCCTTACGTATAAAAATCCTTGGTTTGAAGCACGGCTAGTCCATCAACAGTAAAGGTTATTTCTCGCATATAAGCTAACACAAAATAACCGCATTCTATATAACCTTTCTGTATTGGACATCGAACAGTATCAATCAACGTCTGCCAGTTGCGTCGCTGTCTCTTTCCGCTTCCCACCAATAGTTTCCAATCATTAAGTGCCCTATCAATTTAACAAATTTCAAAACAATTACAAGAACAATTATTTTATGTCTAATCAGAGATATGAACACATAAAAGAATACTTACGTCGTAATTAGGTCTTTAAAATCATCACCCGGTTCGTTTCCTAGAGGATTAAAGTATATGACAGAGTCATCCCACGGATCAATAACTGCCAATATCCAATGTTAGCCGCTGTTATATGGCATAAGAAACCGCTTTCCCTTTGGTGCATTTCTTAAGATCCGTACAACATATTCAGCCCTCTCTCGAACGTAGGTGGCACGATCTACATTTTGCTGAACTGGTGAGACAAGGACTGGTGAAATAAACTCGAACCGTTGATCCATACCTGTTCTTGCACAACATTCGACTAAGTATTTGCAAAATAATTAGGCACACTTGTTACGTAAAAACAACATATATAAGATTAAGAAGATAAATAATTAAACTATTTAAGGATAAATATATTACCTGATGTATACCATTATGCTGTTTGCACTAATTTCTTTAAATGTAATGAAATGATATACATCTTCAAACCCAATATATATGGGCATCTCATCGCCCGGGATGAAGTGTTGTTGTGGGCAGACTATTTGTGTACCGTCCCACATGGAACTTTATGCGTAATATGCCAAAGGTCTCAATTCGAAGGAAATATCATTAAAGTCGAATGAAGGCAGTTCTTATTGCGCCGGTTGTTTTTCTACCTCCGGTTGTGACTGTATTTTCTTCCTCCCTGCTCTCTTTTTTGTACGTTTGCTTCCCTCAGCTTCTCTGTCAGGAGCACGACTGGGACCTTTACTTGCCTGGCTCAAACTTGTTTGCACGATGATAAACTTTTCGGCCAAGCAACAAACCCACCGATAGCTTCTTCAATAGATGTGGCTTCGTTCGTCGGTATAAGTAGGAGTGCACAATTTAGTTTTGGGACTGTAATTGTCACTCGTACATTCTCCTCGCCTAAAGGAATCCCATGGACTGTGTCGGTTGGAACACAGTGTATGTATGCCCTGTCGATTTCAACAAGCACGACTCCTCCGTTAACTAAATCAGGAACAAAGAGCTGGCATTCCTTACTTGCGTTCGGCATGGGCTTCGGATCCGACGGTCCAGCTTCTTTTTCATTAATAGTGCAACTAGCTTTGAAGCTGTTGTGTTGATCTACAGTCGGTGCGGTCGTCTCCTCGGCCATAGTCTCTCAGTTGATACCGTGCTTCGCACAAAGTTCTTATATGGTTCTTTCCAATGCGGCAAGCTGCCGTTTCATATCCGAGACTTCATCATTTTCCCTTGACGGTTGCACAAGGTTGAAGTATTTCGACTGCTTGACAAACTTAGATTGACCCCGAATCCGGCCCGAATGCTCAGCATTGCCTAATGCCTTGGTCAATATGTCCTCTGTCCCCACAGATTCAAAACTTCCTTGTGTCTCTTGTTGAGTAAACTCCTCCTGTAACAATTAGAAAAAATGTTATGTACTCGTAAACATAAAAGAGTGTACGGAATGATTATATTATAAATGGATTCGAAAACTTACTATAGTCTCGGCAATAGTTTTAAATTCTTCCTTCTTGAACTGTCCATCGGGTTTGACGCACATGTCCAGCCACCTTTCATGCCGGTCTGCATATTTTCCCGTCTTATCGAACTGTAGTTTAATAATTAGCGTTAGTAAACATAAACGAAGAAATTGGAAGTACAGCATACCATTTACACATTTTGTCCAAGTAAATAACCTACATGAACTTGGTCACGTTTCCTATATCCGTCTCGGCCCCCGGTTGATCCGTATTTGCTCTTCTTTCTTATCTCACTTCCTTGGTCGGATAGTCTTTTGAATTCCGGGGTACGTCGATACTGAATGAATTTTTCCCAATCATCCTGGGTGATGGCGGGGTAATTGTGAACAACTTTTGGCGGTCGTTGCCACACATTTTCCTCATCAATATGATCTCTGATAAAAGCTTGGTAGAGATCGTATCTAAAACCTTTAGCTGACTCCCCACAAGACTTTAAAACTTGTTTTTTGAAGGATTCTTCAATAGTGAATGAAGTTACAACTTCCATCCACACTAATTGTTTCCTTGGAGCTAAATCGGCACTTCTAAAGTCAGATATCCAAATGGGTATGTGCTCCCGAGCAAGCACGTCAATCCAACTCTGTAATTCATCACCTTCCTTCCCTAACGGTTGCCCTTTCGCGTCAAACGAAACTTCAATTCGTTGTCCCTTTGTCCTAACCTGGTGGACTCTTCTCATTACAGTTGATCTTCGTTTACCATCTTCATCGGGATTGAATCTAGGTGAGTTGGTTCGGCACGGTTTTCCAACTTGAGTTTGCGTTGAGCATTCCTCCTCGTGATCTTGTGACATTTTTGATCAACCTAAGGCAACTCTAGAGTGAAACACATTAAAAAACAAAAAATATTTGTCATCGAATTAAACTTATAATCATGGCAACCAAACACATAAAAAGCAAACGAAAGCATACATTAAAGTGTACACAATTATACGGATATCGTCCCTCGAGGATTAAATCACCAAAATTATCAAGTAAAAGCTATTTTAACACCAAACAAGGTATGAAATAAAAAAAGGCTGAATTGCAAATTCACTAAAAAAAATTATGTAAGAATTAAAAGTAAAGCAAAAGCAAACAAAACTAATGAAAAGAATGGGATTGCAGTTGAGTTTGGGAAACCAATGGATTAAACAAGCTAGGACACCTAATTTAACCTTAGCTGCAGGTCTGCTACATGAATGCTACTAGAATGCTATAGCATGCTCTGCGCCTGTTAACCAAACCTCCGTTTTGATGCATAAAAATCTTCCGAATTATTATGGCTAATTCCTCAAACCTTTTTCAACATATTCCTATGTGAATCCAGCTCTTAGAATGCAATTTTAAGGCTCGGGTCTTGTGGGTTATGCAAGATGAACAATATATTCCTATACCATTTACAAATCAATAAACCTAGACAAGCATATTGAACTTGCATCATCCATGTTATTTCCAACTTAAATTAACCCTTCCGGTATTAATCTAAATCTGATTTCCTAAATTTGATGGCCAGTCAAACAAATAGAAATAAACATAACACACACATGAATGAACAAGAGCAGAATATTATCTAGCAATCCAACATCAACATATCATTCCTGCAACCTTGGTTCCATTAGGGTCCTAGCTATACAATTTAGTTCATAATCAAGAAATCAAGTTCCATAATCCAACAATAATCCATGAACAAATTCATGAGCAAAATACAAAAAGATTAATCTAACAAGAGAGAGAAAAGAATTCAGCCAAGTTTGGAAGCTTCTTCTCGCTTTCTTGTTGCTCCTTGCTCACGTTCTCCTTATCTCTGCTGTAGTCTCTGGTGTTTTTCTTTTCAGAAGCAAAAATGGGTACTGGCCTCTCTCTTTTTTTTTTCTTCCCATTCTTTGATCCCCCAAATTGTGTATTTTCTCTCTACCTCTCTTTTTCTCTCTCCGACGGCTGCTCCCTTTTTCCATTCATTAACTTTCCCTTTTCATCCAATACTCCCCAAAGATGCCCTAGATGCACGTGTCCTCTTTATGGCTCAAATTGGTGGTCTTTTTACAGCTGGCGTGTGTAAGCAAAATGGGCAAATGAACCACTGCCAGCTGTAAAACCAAACTTGGGGTCCACAAGCTTTTAATTTATTTCTTCACTGCTGCACTTTGCTGTAGCATTGCTATAGCATTTCTGCAGCAAAACTGAAGAAATCCAGCAGCAACACTGCCTATCCTCTGGTCCAGTGGGCCTCCACTCTTTTCTTGGCTTAGTGGGCTCCAGCTGTAAAGTAACACAAAATCAAGCTTAAAAATGTGTTAAAAGCCAAAATTATTCACAAATTTTCACTCTTTCTTCAACTAAGACAAATTAATTAATATTAAATAAAATACTAAAACTAAGGCATATTATCTTTAAAATAATAACAATTAATAAGCTTAAAAGTATGCTAAATAACTCTATTTCATAGAGTTATCACACCCCCAAACTTATGTCATTGCTCGTCCTCGAGTAATGCCAAAATAAACACACAAAACACAACACACAAAAATATAACTCAATTCACAAAACAAAAAATTGCTCAGGCTGTTAAACAAGTTGAGTCTCCATTCTCAAAAGAGCTTCTTAATTTCCAACCCATTTCAAAATTCAGCTTTCATCAAATATCAATTCTATCCTTTATAAGCTTACTCCCAAGTGAGGTTCCTCTATAGATGTGTGTGTGCAAGACTATATCTAAGCATCTTCAGATCACCTAAGTCCCTCTGATCACGATCGTCGAGCTTAGCTTATGATCTAATAGGCTAGATGCATGATTCCCTCTCCACTAGCATTAGTTGGGCAAAAACTAGGGATAGACATATTCCGCTGCTTGTTGAGTTGGGTGTATGAGTATTTACAAATTTTTTTTTATTTTTTTATTTTTTTTAACATTCATCATGTCACTGTTACCTTTTTACGCGAATGCCAACATTGGTGATGAAGACACCCGGTTACTCAGCAACGTCACACTTCAGAATTGCTGTAGCATACTCATATTCTGAACCACTGTTTGACGCAAAAGTACACATGGGGCTCATGTTACTCCTGGCTACTAGGTAGCTCAAAATAGCGGAGTTCTTTATTATTCTTCTTCTTTTCTTTTCTTCTCTCTTTTTTTTTTTTTTTTTTTTTTTCACTCATGACACCCTTGAACATTATTACTTTTAATACACATCACTATCCCCAGAATGTTTTGCTTCCCAAAGCATCGCCTTAAGGGGTTGACAACCAGTTCTCAAATCCTAAACTCTCCCGATGACTTAGAGTTCCCTAGGCTTTCCTCAGACAAACAAAGCTATAGCCTATTGTGGAAAAGAGTAATCTCACTCAAAGAGCAAACAGATAGCAGACATCACCACTACTCAATTCAAGCTCAGTCAATCCATAAGTTGAAAATTTCAAAACTCTAGTAATCTTCATCGAATTTCCTCAAACCAACAACTCAGCAGCAAAACTAGAGCAATTTCTGAAATAAAATAAAAACTTTTTTTTTTTAATTTTTGGAAAAACTAAGCAAACCATAAAAATCAAACCACACAAATAACACAAATAGAGAAACACATAACAAAACCATATTAACTAAAACTACAACAAACCTCCCAATACCCCCAAACTTAAACTAAGCAGTGTCCTCACTGCTTAAACAAAATAACACAAAACAGAACAAAAATAACAAGACAAAGCAAAATAGAACAAAACATAGCAAAACATTCCACAACTAAGAAAAAGAGAAAGTTTAGAAGCTCCCTGATGTAATAGCTGGAGGCGCTATCTGATGGTCGGCAATGGCTGGTCGCTGTGTGGGCCGGTGGAGGCGCTGCTCAGGAGGAATGGGCTGAAAGACAGAGACTGGACTGGTTAGGCCGGTTGGGGCGGTGTCAGCGACTGAACTGGGGCGGTGGATTGGCAGTAGGAGCGCTGGCGCGATTGGCTGGGAGGAGTCGGTGGAATGGGTGGGATGGTGTAATGGTTGGTCGGTGGAGGCTGGGTCGGCAATGGGTGTTTGACGGCGCAAAAGAAGAAAAGGAGGAAGTGGGATCCTTTAGGGCTGCAGCTATATATATTTATATATATAAAAAAAAATTTAATTTTTTAATTTTTTAATTAACTTTTTTTTTTTGTTTGCTGCAGCTTTGCTGTAGCAATCCCGCAGCATTCTTATACAGATTGCTCTCCCAGTTCTGCCCGATTTTGCTGCAGCTTTGCTGGAGCATTCCCGCAGCATTCTTATACAGATTGGTTCCCCAGTTTTGCCCGATTTTACTGCAGCTTTGCTGTAGCAATCCCACAGCATTCTTATACAGATTGCTCCCCCAGTTCTGTCCGATTTTACTGCAGCTTTGTTGTAGCAATCCCGCAGCATTTTTATACAGATTGCTCCCCCAGTTCTGCCCGATTTTGCTGTAGCAATCTGATGCATCATAAAGAAATGCTGCAGCAAAATTACCAGAATCTGTTACAAACCCTACACCAAATAAAGAAAAAGAGAATTAAAATGCAAGAACAAAGTGGAACACAAAATAAACTGAAAATCAACAAACATAACAAATCAAACGTAATTAAAAAAATTGAGAATATAGGGTTGCCTCCCTCAAGCGCTTGTTTTAACGTCTTCAGCCTGACTATGTGGCATTTCAAGCATCCTGTAGCGATATGGAGGTCTTCTGACAGCTGAAACTATCACCCCAGTAATGCTTAAGTCGCTGTCCATTAACTTTGAAAGTTCTCCCTGAATTTTCTGCAGCATGTCTTTCTGACAAATAATTTTTTCTACAGCAAAACCTCAAAAGTCCAGCCGATGTCCTGTGAATCCAGTTTTTTTTTCGCTTTTTCTTTCTGCCACAACTATCCCTCAAGTGTGTAGGTAGAGGTTTTAGTTTCAAAATAGGTGGTTCATCAACAGATGGTTTGTGGGATTTAAAGGCCTTTTCTGACAACTCCACTGATTCGAAGTGCTTCCCTCCTCTAACTGTCGTATGTCTGCTCTCCATCCAAGACACTTGATTATCACTAGCTTCCTTATCTTCATCTGACACAGCCAAATCATCTTCATTTATCATCTTGGGAGAGCATTTCTTCTCAAACTCAGCAGCCACTAATGAATCCAGAGCATTGATGGCCGAACACTCCTCAACATCATCAGCAAAACACAGCCTTGAAAACGTTGAAGGTAACCTGTTGGTCCTGAACTCTCATGGTCAATTCACCCTTCTGTACATCTATCAAGATCCTGCCAGTAGCCAAAAATGGTTTTCCCAGTATAATCGGCACGTCCTTATCTGCTTCATAATCTAGCACCATAAAATCTGCTGGAAAAATGAATTTGTCCACTTGCACTAGCACATCTTCAATTTCTCCTTCCGGATGAGCCAAGGACCTGTCTGCCAATTGCAAAGTAACTATAGTGGGTCTTGCTTCCCCAATTCCCAGCTTTTTAAAGATAGACATGGGCATCAGATTTATACTTGCCCCCAAATCACATAGTGCCTTTCCGAAGTACTGATTCCCGATGGAGCACGGTATCGTGAAACTACCAGGATCCTTCAACTTAGGCGGCAGTTTGTTCTTCAGTATTGCGCTGCACTCTTCGGTCAGTGTTACTATCTCAAATTCTCCAAATCTACGCTTCTTAGTGACCAAATCTTTCATAAATTTGGCATAATTTGGCATCTGCTCCAGGGCTTCAACAAGAGGTATATTGATGTGAAGCTGCTTCAAGACATCCAGAAATTTGTGAAACTGACCATCCTTTTGCTGCTTTTGAAACCGCTGAGTAAATGGGGGAGGAGGTCTGATTTCGCTGTTTTCTGCTGCTCCAGAATGCTGTGTAAATGCTGTAGCATTTTCTGCAGCAGAGTCTGATTGCTGATTTTTCACCAGAATTTCTTCGTGCTGAGTTTGATCTCCATGTTCTTGGATTGAAGTGGGCTCAGTTTGCACAGCCTTGAGCTTTGTTCTCGGTTCCAACTCCTTTCCACTCCTCAACGAAATTGCCTTGCAATGTTCTTTCCCTTCCCTTCGTGGATCTTCAGTATTACCTAGAAGAGAACCTGGAGGCCTAGCATTCAGGGCATTTGCAATCTGCCCAATCTGATTCTCCAAGTTTCTCAATGTTGCATCATGACTTTGAACTTTAGCATCATTCCTTGCCATGTATTCCTTGAGTAAATTCTCCAACGAGCTATTTTGCTCCATTGGTTGAGGTCTTTGTTGCTGAGGCAGATACCCTGGTGGATAAGTGGGTCGATTATAGGCATTGGCTCCACTAGAACTTGCCCCTTGGTTACCCCATGCAATGTTCGGATGTTGTCTCAACCCTTGAGTTTGTTGGTTCAAGTAGGGGTTGTTCCGGTTGAAGTTGCCCACATAGCAAGCAGATGCTGGATTAGAAGGACAATCTTCATACAAATGCCCATCTCCACAGTAAACACATGTGACACCCGTGGTTTGCACCGAGTTTACACCTGCCGGCATACTCATTGCCTTGATCATATTCGTCAAAGTTGACATTTGAGCTGAAAGTGCGGTGATGGCATCCACTTCATGAATTCCTGTAGCCTTTCGAGCATTAAGTCTCTCAGTTGGCCATTGATAATTATTGGTGGCCATCCTTTCCAAAATCTCGTAGGCTTCATTATATGTTTTGGCCAAAAGAGCACCATTGGCAGCGGCATCAACTATGGTACGTGTTTGCCCATTGAGCCCATTGTAAAAAGTTTCCATCTGAATCCAATGGGGAATCCCATGATGAGGGCATTTTCGCAACAATTCTTTGAATCTCTCCCACGCTTCATACAAAGATTCTCCCTCCGATTGTTGGAATGAAGTGATATCGTTTCTGAGCTTGGCATTCTTGGTTGGAGGAACATACTTCATGAGGAACTTTTCTGCCAAGACATTCCATGTTGCTATTGAATCCGGTGGCAGTGAATTAAGCCAGGCTCTAGCTCTATCCCTCAAGGAATAAGGAAATAACTTCAGCCTCAATGCTTCCTCAGACACCCCTGGTAGCTTGAAAGGATCACTCACTTCCATGAATAGCCGAAGGTGTTCGCAACATTTGGAACATAACCGGCTTGAGTTCAAACTGGGGCGCCTGTATTTCTTGCCTAATGATGCCTGGATTGAGCCCATGTAGAATATGTATAGCATACTCTAGAATAGCCCTGTCTCTGTCATCCACCAAAACTGGTTGAGGCAATAGATTGTTGACGTTCAAGGGCTGCCCATCATTAGCCATATTGACAGCAACTCTTTCTGCTATTTCTCCCACACCCGCTAGACCTTGTTGCTCCCTTCTCCTTGCTAGAAATGTTCTTTCAATTTCTGGATCCAAGGGCAGCAGCTCTTGGTTTCGTTGGTTATGCATGCAGAGAAAGCAAACTCCTGAAAATGCAAAAACTCAACTAATAAGAAAATGCAAAAACAAGAACTAAAACAAAATAACTTTTACAAATATTTTTAACGATTTCAATCCCCGGTAACGGCGCCAAAAACTTGTTCGCTCAATTGAACACTCGCAAGTATACAAGTCGTAAAAGTAATAAAGTGTACACAATTGTACGGATATCGTCCCTCTAGAATTAAATCACCAAAATATCAAGTAAAAGCTATTTTAACACCAAACAAGATATGAAATAAAAAAAGACTGAATTGGAAATTCACTAAAAAAAATTATGTAACAATTAAAAGTAAAGCAAAAGCAAACAAAACTAATGAAAAGTATGGGATTGCAGTTGAGTTTGGGAAACCAATGGATTAAACAAGCTAGGACACCTAATTTCACATTAGCTGCAGGTCTGCTACACGAATGCTACTAGAATGCTATAACATGCTCTGTGCCTGTTAACCAAACCTCCGTTTTGATGCATAAAAATCTTCCGAATTATTATGGCTAATTCCTCAAACCTTTTTCAACATATTCCTATGTGAATCCAGCTCTTAGAATGCAATTTTAAGGCTCGGGTCTTGTGGGTTATGCAAGATGAACAATATATTCCTATACCATTCACAAATCAATAAACCTAGACAAGCATATTGAACTTGCATCATCCATATTATTTCCAACTTAAATTAACCCTTACGGTATTAATCTAAATCTGATTTCCTATATTTGATGGCCAGTCAAACAAATAGAAATAAACATAACACACACATGAATGAACAAGAGCATAATATTATCTAGCAATCCAACATCAACATAACATTCCTACAACCTTGGTTCCATTAGGGTCCTAGCTAAACAATTTAGTTCATAATCAAGAAATCAAGTTCCATAATCCAACAATAATCCATGAACAAATCCATGAGCAAAATACAAAAAGATTAATCTAATAAGAGAGAGAAAAGAATTCAGCCAAGTTTGGAAGCTTCTTCTCGCTTTCTTGTTGCTCCTTGCACACGTTCTCCTTCTCTCTGCTGTACTCTTTGGTGTTTTTCTTTTCAGAAGCAAAAATGGGTACTGGCCTCTCTTTTTTTTTCTTCCCGTTCTTTGATCCCCCAAATTGTGTATTTTCTCTCTGCCTCTCTTTTTCTCTCTCCGACGGCTGCTCCCTTTTTCCATTCATTAACTTTCCCTTTTCATCCAATACTCCCCAAAAATGCCCTAGATGCACATGTCCTCTTTATGGCTCAAATTGGTGGTCTCTTTACAGCTGGCGTGTGTAAGCAAAATGGGCAAATGAACCACTGCCAGCTGTAAAACCAAACTTGGGGTCCACAAGCTTTTAATTTATT
Organism: Ficus hirta; assembly: GCA_038430175.1. Taxonomy (NCBI): domain Eukaryota; kingdom Viridiplantae; phylum Streptophyta; class Magnoliopsida; order Rosales; family Moraceae; genus Ficus; species Ficus hirta. The sequence goes on along the minus strand of CM076585.1, from coordinate 14,544,300 downwards.
TCTTCACTGCTGCACTTTGCTGTAGCATTGCTATAGCATTTCTGCAGCAAAACTGAAGAAATCTAGCAGCAAGACTGCCTATCCTCTGGTCCAGTGGGCCTCCACTCTTTTCTTGTCTTAGTGGGCTCCAGCTGTAAAGTAACACAAAATCAAGCTTAAAAATGTGCTAAAAGCCAAAATTATTCACAAATTTTCACTCTTTCTTCAACTAAGACAAATTAATTAATATTAAATAAAATACTAAAACTAAGGCATATTATCTTTAAAATAATAACAATTAATAAGCTTAAAAGTATGCTAAATAACTCTATTTCATAGAGTTATCACACCCCCAAACTTATGTCATTGCTCGTCCTCGAGTAATGCCAACAGTTATACCGAAGGAGAGAGAGAGAGGGCGTGGGCGAGACCGAAGGAGAGAGAGAGAGAGAGACGGACGGCTTGGGCAACGGCGAGGAGAGAGACAGCGACGGCGTGGGCGAGGGCGAAGGAGAGAGAGAGAGAGCGACGGCAAGGAAAGTAAGAGAATGGAGGGAGAGTGCCAAAAATGAGATAGAGAAATGGAGATTAGAGCCAACAGACCCAAAATAAGGGAGAGAATGCCGAAAAAGTGAAAGAAATAGAGATGGGAGAGTAACAAAGTCAAAAATTGACCAAAAAACAATGCGCGCGCACGGTCCCGGGGGAATTTTGAAATATTCAGGAAACCACGACGGCTTCAAAAACCGTCGTGGTATATTTTTCGTTAAAAAAAAAAATTTAAATATTTTTTTTTTTAAAAATATATATTTTTTTTATCCCAAAAGATGATACCACGATGGTTTCTTGTACAAACCGTCGTGGTATCTACAAGAAACCGCCATGGTATATTTTACGTTAAAAAGTTAAAAAAAAAAATTTTAAAAATATATATTAAAAAAAAAATTTTAACCACAAAAGATGATACCACGACGGTATACCACGACGGTTTCTACACGAAACCGTCGTGGTATATTTTTCGTTAAAAATTAAAAGAAATTGTTTTTTTTTAAATAGTTTTTTTTTTTTAAATTTTTTTTTTTAATCACAAAAGATGATACAACGACGGTTTCTACTAGAAACCGTCGTGGTTTTATTTTTTGTTAAAAATTTTTTAAAAAAAATTTTTAAACCACGACGATTTTCTACAAAAACCGTCGTGGTTTGTTAGCTACCACGACGGTTTTCGTAAAAAACCGTCATTGTAATATCGATGATAATATTTTAAACAAATTTTTTTCCACTTATAATCCCACAGGCGGCCACACCTGTGTGTTATGTACGAACCAGCCCACATCAATAACTCATGTTCTTCTATTAATTCACATATAGTGGGTATATATATAAATAATTAATATATTGTACATGTGCACAATTAACATATTTATATATAACAACTTATATATGAATTATATACAACAAAAAGAAAACTGTCAAGTATTTTTGTTTTTCTTTTTGGTCTTATTAAAACGTGTCCACTCGACATCTAAACGAAGCAAGTGTGAGGCATCATCGTCCAAATCATCAATTTCCTCCACCGGTGGCAATCCGTTTGTGAAAGATGGAATGTCGGTGCAATCTTCAACATCTTCTTGGTCATCCCCGTGCATTTTTGGCTTCATTGGCACAACTAAAGATAACTCTAAATTGTCGGGATCCGTTGTGTAAAAGACTTGTACCGCTTGCGACGCCATAATGAAAGGATCAGTTTTGTATCCCAAATGCCTAAAGTCCACCACTGTCACGCCGTCCCTATCAATCTTAACAAAATTATTGTCAGCCCACTTGCATTTAAAAAGTGCTATCCGCAAGCCGCAATAATCTAGTTCCCAAATATCTTCAATGAACCCAAAGTAGTTCATGCAACCGTATACCGGGTGCTTGTCTTTTGCGGATGAAATATGCATAGACTCAGCACGAAGGCTGACACCACTATTTTGGACGGTATGCTTCTCATCTCTTTCGCGAGTGTAGAAGGAGTAGCCGTTGACAAAGTACGATATATATCTTGTGACTATAGATGACGGTCCTCTTGCTAGCTTCATTAACTCTTGGGAATGGCCAGCCTTCATATGCAAATGTTTTCTTAGCCACTCCCGAAATGTCCGGTTGTGCTCATCTTGAATCCACTTCTCAGATCTGGTTTTTCTTGGATTCGCAACTCTTAATTCCATCATGCGAACTTCAATGAAAGGCTCCACTTCCTTAGCATTGTGCAAAACATATAGACAAGCTTTTTCCCATTCATCTCGATTTACTAGTGAATGAATGCCCACGGATAGTCCTTTCGACGTAAATAGCCCGCTCGTTGGCAACCCTATTGGGTCCGCGTTAGACAAATACTCAGAGTAAAATTCAACTGACTCCTCAGCTATGTAGTTTTCCACTATACAACCCTCCGGCCTATTTCGGTTCTTCACATAACCCTTCAAAACCTTCATGTACCTTTCGAAAGGATACATCCACCTCAAATGAACTGGTCTACATAGCTTAACTTCCCGAACTAAGTGCACCGTTAGGTGGATCATGATATCAAAAAAGGCTGGTGGGAAATACTTCTCAAGCATGCACAATGTCATCACCAATTCCGATTGCAGCGAATCTAGCATCAGTGGATCAATTACCTTCGAGCATATTGAATTGAAAAATGAGCATAACTTCGTAATTGCATATCGCACATCTTTCGTTAAAACTCCCTGCAAATCAATAGGTAATAATTGTTGCATCAAGATATGACAATCATGTGTTTTCATTCCAATGAGCCTCAAATCCTTCATCGACACCAACCTTTTGAAGTTGGAAGAGTACCTACTTGGCACTTTCACGGATGCAAGCTATTCACAAAGCTTTCTCTTCTTTTGTCTCGATAATGTGTGCTTTGCCGGAGGTAAGTATGTGCCATTTGATCTCTTCTTGGGAAGCAAATTTGGTCTAATCTTCATCTCTTCAAGATCCAACCGTGCTTTTTCACCATCTTTAGTTTTGTTTGGAATGTCAAGCAACGTGCCCAATATCGATTTACATACGCTTTTCTCAATATGCATAACATCTAAGCAATGACGAATGTAAAGTGACTTCCAATATGAAAGTTCGTAAAAGATTGACTTCTTCTTCCAAGGTCCATCGACAACTGGAGCCTTACGTTTTCTATTCCCCAAAACTACTTTCACATCTTTAACCATCTCAAAAACGGCTTCGCCAGACAAAATCCGAGGAGCGGATCTTTCTTCGGCATTACCATCAAAAGCCTTCTTTTGTTTGTGGTATCGATGATTTGTTGGCAAGAATCTCCTGTGCCCAAGGTAAACGGTTTTCTTACCATTCTTCAACCAGATGGAAGATGTTTCCTTCATATAAATTGGACAACTTATAGAACTCTTCACAGGATAACCAGATAGGTTGCCAAGTGCAGGAAAGTCATTAATTAACCAAATCAACATTGCACGAAGATTGAACGTATTTTGACGGTGAGAATCTTTAACTTGTAAACCGTCTTCCCACAAGCTTTTGAGGTCATCGATTAATGGTGCCAAGTACACGTCAATGTCATTCCCCGGTTGTTGCGGGCCTCAGATCAATAATGTTAACATCAAGAACTTCCGCTTCATACACAATTCTGGAGAAAGATTATAGTTGACAAGTATAACTGGCCAGGTACTATGCCGACTACTCATGTTACTATGTCGGTTCATTCCGTCCGTCGACAAACCGAGACGTAAATTCCTTGGTTCTGTACTGAAATCTGGATGATTGTCATCAAAGGTCTTCCATTGTGGTGCGTCGGCCGGATACCTAAGTTTGCCATCATCAACACGTTTATCATGGTGCCATGTCAAATTTTTAGCATGCTCGGCATTGCGGAATAAACGAGGCAAACGTGGAGCCGGTGGAAGCTACCATAACACCTTAACCGGCACTCCTTTTCTACCATTCGATGGCATCTTGCCCTTCTTCCATCTTGACTCGTTACAAACCGGACATTCATGTAAATTTTCATATTCTTTTCGGTAAAGGACGCAATCATTTGGACAAGCATGTATCTTTTCATATTCCATTCCCAAAGTGCTCAACGTCTTCTTCGCCTCGTACATACTAGGTGGCACTTTGTTATTGTAACGCCCCCGAACCGTCTACGTAGGGCCGACTACGTAAACCTGGGCCGTTACTTTACTTACTTATCTTACTTCTTAGTTTCTAACACTTGAACTTTCAGAAAATTTCAGAATAAATTTTTTTTTCTTTTCTTCGTAACTTAAAATAAACTTATCCATATGGGTAAGCTTCACCATGCCTACCCATTACTTGTTAAGCCGATTAAAAGGTCACACAAAACCTTTTAAACCAGACTTTTGAAACCTTATATACGTAACATGGTACATATTTTTTTTATCATATATCATACATGAACTAGTTCATAATTTAAAGTGTTTGCGGAAAAATCTACGTAGTGGTATCCCACACCACCCTTCAATTGCTGCATCGTCTCTATGGTCCACCAAGTAAAGCTGCAGGCATCTTACCTACAGTATGGAATATACTGATGAGCTTTCGCCCAGCAAGTACAACATAATCTCACAAAAACATAACAAACATCGTATAACTTATGCATGATCCATTTATGATTGATTAAGAATGTCTTCTGCTCAATTATAAACTTATTATAAACTTATTATCTTGCTTAACATGTGGGCCCCTTGTGTACGTACCGATTGCGCGCATTCCACAGAAAGCTAAGGTTTGCAAGGTCCCTAACAATTCTGGGAATCTTAAAACATAGCCCTTCTGCATCAACAGAAGGTCTGAGAATTTTCTTGAACATACATGATCCTCCCGCGTCAACAGAAGGTTGGTACGACACCTTGCTTTTCTTATCTTATGACTTAAAATATGTTCTTACCTTGTGCTTTGATATTAGTGAACATGCCTCATGATGTCACTATATCTAACATATAACATAACATATACATACACATGGCATATCAAGGCATAACATGACATATCTTGGCATACCATGGCTTAACATGACTTAACATATCATAACATGGCATAACATGATTTAACATGGCATAACATGACTTGACATAACATGGCATACATGAAAACATGTCATATACTAGAAAATAGTTTACTATTTTCCATACTGCAGGTGAGGTTTGTACTTACTTGTTGTCCTACGCTCTTTGTCTAATGTCCAAACATGGCATGACAACAATTCATACTCCTGTTTTCAAACAGGGTGTAAGATAAGAGTCGTTCACATTCTATCTTACCATAAATCATAATCATTAAATGTTGGTAACCTAACCAACATCCCTGAGAAATCTTAGTTATGTGTTCCCCACACATGCCTATAACAACTTACTGGGTTACTAAATGTAACCCTAGGGTTTTAGGCCCAACCATAATTGAATGATACCTTATTCAGTTTATTAGGGCCCAAATACTTTCAAAGTATTTCCCCATTGAGTTACTATCTGTAACCATAGGGTAAGGCCCAAGTATTTGTTTTCTTCTTTTCTTGACAAAACTTTGGCAAGTTTTCTTTAAAAATCTTTTATAAAACTTTATATTTCTTATAAAAATCGTATTTTTATAAACCATAACTTTTAAGCAAAAACAGTTAAAAACTGTCAAGCTCTGAAAACAATCTTTGAAAATAGTTTCTTAATTTCAGTTATCAGTGCATATGCAGGAATTTCCTGCTTTTGCACTGTTTCCTGAAAGTCTTGTACATGAATTTTCTATTTGCTGCACAGTTTTTAAGATCTAATTTTATCTTAATAATCTGTTCAGAATTTGAAAAATATTTATTCATGAAAGTTGTAGATCTTGAATTATACTACAACTTTCATGTTTTACTCAAAACCTAATTCTGCATTTAACTTGTTCATATTCTTGGTTGAATCCGGCTGGCCGTGCACAGAATCTGGGCAGACCAAGGCTCGGGTTTTCACAAAAACAGAGGCCTTTGGGGCCTTATTTTGAAAAACTGTACATGGTGTCCCCTAGGATTTTCCATTTTCTACAACTTTTTAGTTTTAACTTTTCTCAAATTCGGCCTCTAAAGGCCTCAAAATACCGCTTCTAGATCACTGCTCAGTTTTCACCCGAGCTGGCAGTTTTGGTTTCGGTTGATTCTTACGTAAAATTACGCATACCCTACCTCAAACGGTCACAACTGTGAGCCTATATCAAGCATGCAGTGTATAATCTAATGTTCTCATGATCATTCATTCATTTTCAAATATTCAATCATTTACTCAAACCCGTTTGGTGATTTTCACCAAACTTGGTTTTCTAGGGTTTTCTTGAACCCTAATTCATCATACAAGCATTTAATACCATAATCAAGCCCAAAACTTAAAAATCTAAACTAGGGCTCGAAAAATAAATGAGCTTATGCTCTTTACAATCCAACATTGAAAATACACTTAAATTTCCAAATCAAAGCTCAATTGAAAAGCTTAGGGCCCAAAGGGAATTTACCTTGATCCACACAATGCTAGGTTTTGATTCCACTTTTCCTTTTCCTTTTGCACTCAACCACAACCGGCCTCCCTTAGCCTTGTGGGTTCCAAAATTTTCGGCCACTTGCTTGGTGCTTCACCAAAATCCGACCACTCCCTTGTTCTTTCTCTTTTCTCTTCTTTTTTTTTTTCTTTTCTTTAGGGCTCGGTTTTTAGGGGGAGAGTGTGAGAAGAAATTTTGGCATGGTTTTAGGGTGTTTTCTCATTTTTGTGAACAAAATGAGCCCCCCTATCACCTATTTATAGGTGACAAATAATAAAATTTTTAGATTTATTTTAACTCCAAAAATTGCATAATAGCCCTTAAGAGAAAAATATTTGTCCATTGGTCCTTGGGACAAAAATATTTGCTCATCTACCCTCTTAGGTGGCCGGCCATTTACTTGGAGAGCAAGGAAATTCTCTTGCTTACATCATCATGCTTGCATCATCATGACATCATCATGCTTACATCATCAAACTGACATCATCATGACATCATCAAGCTTGCCTCATTATGAGATCATCATGCTTACATCATCAAGCTTGCATCATCATTACATCATCATTACTTACTTTTCTGAAAATTACACTTTAGTCCCTAAAGATAAAATATTTACACTTTAGTCCCTGTGGGTAACTGGCTAGGGTGGAACCACTTATCTTCCAATTCATGCATAATTATCCACTTGATTCCAAAAATCCATTAATATAATTATGCAGTCCATTTCCTTATTAACTCAGATAATATCAATACTGTTTTTCACTAAAAACAGTACTGTCATACTGGACTATGGTCCAGAATTCATCTGCGCTTAACTGGGCTACGTATAAATTTTTCTTAAGACTCAACACTGGTAAGTCCTCATTGCTCCAAATATTAATCCTGATTATTCTAGAGCAATCCCATACTTTATTCTTATTTCTTCATCCGTAAGGACGGTTTTTCACAGTATAATTTCCATACTGTTGATTATCCTGCAATACCGTCTTAGTCAAACCTAAGGTCAACATGGTCAAACTTTGACTGAAATAAAAATCATAAATTCCTATTATGCCATTTTCTCAAAAGGCCTCATGCTTGATTAAGCAAACACATGGTTCATCAATGTTTTGTTCGAATCCATAGGTTTTGATCGCTTGATCAAACCTAATATTCCAAGAACGAGATGCGTGCTTTAATCCATAAATGGATTTAAGCAACTTGCATACCTTTTCTTCTTGGCCTTTTGCCTTGAACCCGTCTGGCTATATCATATAGATATCTTCTTCAAGAGAGCCATTCAAAAAAGCTGTCTTGACATCCATTTGCCAGATCTCATAATCGAGAGCAGCTGCAATAGATAAAAGAATGCGGATTGACTTGAGCATTGCTACAGGTGAGAAGGTTTCATCATAGTCGATTCCTTCTTTCTGCGTATAGCCCTTCGCTACAAGTCTTGCCTTTAAAGTTTCCACTTTCCCATCCACACCTCTCTTCCTCTTGTATACCTACTTATACCCAATCGGTTTTATGCCTTTGGGCAAGTCTACAAGTTTCCAGACCCCGTTGAAATCCATGGATTCCATCTCGGTGTTCATAGCCTTTTGCTAAAAACTGGAATCAACATCCTCCATAGCTTCCTTGTACGTAGCCGGATCATCAACATGTTCTATGGAGTCTGCTTCAAAAACTTTACCATTGAACATGTACCTTTCAGGTTCCCTGATAATCCTCCGACTACGACGAAGCTCCCATGGTTGTTGATTCTTTAATGGTTTTTCCACAGGATTTTCTGTGACTTTTGGAATATCCAAACCCGAAGTCATTCGTTGACGTATAAGTTTCACGGCCTCAGTGGTTCTCCGAATAAAATCTGTGGATACAAGTTCCTTCTCTCTTGTCTCGTACCAATGGACTGGAGATCTACACCTTCTCCCGTACAGGGCTTCATAAGGAGCCATTCCAATTGAAGCTTGGAAACTGTTGTTGTACGAGAACTCAATCAAAGGAAGCTTCTTATCCCAAGTTCCTTTGAAGTCCATGACGCATGCTCGCAACATATCTTCTAGGGTCTGAATGGTCCTTTCTGATTGTCCATCCGTTTGAGGGTGAAAAGCCGTAATAAAAGTAAGCTTGGTACCCATTGCTTGATGTACACTTCTCCAAAACTTAGAAGTGAAACGACCATCACGATCGGAGATGATTACCTTTGGAATCCCATGGTAGCGAACGATCTGCGCAACATATAATTCCGCTAGTTGGTCCACTAAATAGCTAAGCTTAATGGCAATAAAGTGTGCAGACTTTGTCAAACGATCCACAATAACCCAAATAGCATCGTTGCCACTGGGAGTTCGGGGTAGGGCAACAACAAAATCCATGGTCACTTGGTCCCATTTCCCTTCTGGGATGGAAATTTTCTGCAATTCTCCCCCTGGACGTTGGTGTTCTGCCTTCACCTTTCGACACGTAAGGCATTTACTGACAAATGTAGCAACGTCATTCTTCATTCTGGGCCACCAAAAACTTTCCTTCAAGTCTTGGTACATCTTTGTAGCTCCAGGATGAACGGAATATGGAGTCTCATGAGCCTCCTTCATGATTTGCTCCTTTAACTCGTCCTCGTTAGGAATGCATAATCTATTTTCCCGATAGAGTATGCCCTCATCCGATATGTTGAAGTCCGACTCCTTTCCTTCCAAGACCTCATTCCTTGTTCTAAGCAGCGAGGCATCTCCTTCTTGTCGCTCCTTCATGCCATCCAAAATGGTAGGTTGGAAGGTTAGGGCAGCTAAACTTCCGGTGATAAGCTCTATTCTAGCTTCCACTAGCTCCTTCTGAAGAGGTTCGATCAACGACTGTATTGACATCAACGAGGAAGACGACTTCCGACTAAGGGCATCGACTAATTTGTTAGCCTTCCTTGGATGGTAACGGATGTCTATGTCATAATCTTTCACCAGTTCGAGCCATCTTCTTTGTCTCATGTTAAGCTCCTTTTGTGTGAAGATATACTTCAAACTCTGATGATCTGTGTAAACTTTACACTTAGTACCGTAAAGGTAGTGTCTCCAGATTTTGAGCGCAAATACTACCGCCGCAAGTTCCAAATCATGCGTCGGATAGTTCTTCTCATGATCCTTAAGCTGTTGTGAAGCATAAGCGATCACCTTTCCATTCTGTATGAGAACGGCTCCAAATCCTATCTTGGAAGTATCGCTATATATCACGAAGTTCCCTTTCTCCACATCTGGAATTGTGAGGATCGGAGCACTAGTCAGCTTACTTTTCAGTTCTTGGAAGTGTTCTTCACACTTTGCCGTCCATTCGTACTTCTTTCCTTTCGGTGTAAGTGCGGTAAGCGGCGCTGCAATCTTAGCAAATCCCTCGACGAAACGTCGGTAGTAGCCCGCTAAGCCCAGGAAACTACGTACTTCGGTGACGTTTTTCAGAGCTGGCCATTTACTCACTACTTCAATCTTGGCCGGATCTACAGATATACTTTCCTTGGAGATCACATGTCCTAAGAAATGGACCTTTTCCAACCAGAATTCACACTTTGTGAATTTAGTGTAAAGCTGGTTTCGCTTTAAAATCCGTAAATCAATCCTTAAATGTTCCTCATGCTCCTCCTTTGATCTTGAATAAATCAAGATATCATCTATAAAGATGATAACAAACTTGTCTAGGTAATCCTTGAATACTCGCACTACTAGAAAATAGGGATTAAACGACGGCGATTATACGACGGTTCCGAGGAACCGTCGTATAAAGTCATGTAAACTTGAGCTTTACACGACGGTTCGACCGAACCTTCGTGTAAACCGTCCGGTTTACACGATGGTTCGGTGGAACCGTCGTGTAAACCGTCCAAACCGTCCGGTTTACATGACGGTTCGGTCGAACCGTCGTGTAAACCGTCGGTTTACACGACGGTTAGGTCGAACCGTCGTCTAAACCGTCCGGTTTACACGACGGTTCGGTCGAACCATCGTGTAAACCGTCCAAACCGTCCGGTTTACACGACAGTTCGGTGGAACCGTCGTGTAAACCGTCCAAACCGTCCGGTTTACACGATGGTTCGGTGGAACCGTCGTGTAAACCGTCCAAACCGTCCAGTTTACATGACGGTTCGGTGGAACCATCGTCCAAACCATCCGGTTTACACGATGGTTCGGTGGAACCGTCATGTAAACCGTCCAAACCGTCCGGTTTACACGACGGTTCGGTGGAACCGTCGTCCAAACCGTCCTGTTTACACGACGGTTCGGTCGAACCGTCGTGTAAACCATCGGTTTACACGACGGCTCGGTGGAACCGTCGTGTAAACCGTCCAAACCGTCCGGTTTACACGACGGTTCGGTGGAACCGTCGTGTAAACCGTTCGTTTTACGCGGTCCAGTAGGGGGATTATATGACGGTTTGAAAATAAACCGTCGTATAATCATCCAAAAAATTTGAAAATTTTCAACTTTCATTTTTCGAAATCCGCGCGAAAACCCATTACTTAAATACAACTTCCTCTCCATTTCTCTTCATTTCTCTTCAAACTCTCTACATTTCTCAAGTACGCACATCCTTCACCAACCCGCCCCAACCTCTCTTTTAAAATCTGTCCAACCCGTCGTTGCCGCCGCCGCCGCTCCCGCCGCCGACTCTCTCTTGGTGTGGCCGTGCCTATTCTTCTTCAAATAAAAGCAAGGTAACTTCATATATAAACTAAAACATTTTAATTTGCTCTTTTATATTGTTTTTTGTCACTAAAGATCTATTTTTGAACATGGGTGTTTTTGTTTGTAATGTTGCTTTTTGTAGATGAATGGTTTGTGAATGGTTTTGTTTTTTTCCACATGATTTTTTTCCCGCCCACAACATGCTCGATGAAATGTCAAATTGAGTTTTTCTTATCGAAAAGTGTATAGAGTTTGATAAATATTCATAGCATAACTATAGCAAGATTACATGAAGTCCCCTAGCATGAAAATACATCAAGAATGCCTCAAAACACCCTATGCCCGTAGAGACCGCGACGGGTGCCTCGGGACCGCGAAGGGGGGGGGGGGGAATGCCTCGCGGCCGTGGGGGGCGCCAGGGTCCCGGGGGGGATAACCGTCATGTTATCTTCCACGACGTTGGATTACACGACGGTTGGGTAACCGTCGTGTAAACTTTACACGACGGTTAAAAACCGTCGTGTAATCCCTCTTTTCTAGTAGTGTCGATTCATCAGGTCTATAAAGGCTGCTGGAGCATTTTTCAATCCAAATGGCATAACGAGGAACTCGTAGTGTCCATATCGCGTATGAAAGGCCGTCTTGGGGAATATCTCCTTCCCTAATTCGGAGCTGATGATATCCTGATCGTAGGTGTCGATTCGGAGCTGAAGCTCCTCTCAATTGATCAAACAAATCGTCGATCCTAGGCAAGGGATACTTGTTCTTGATGGTAATCTTATTCAATTCCCGATAGTCAATGCACATCTTAAGAGTGCCGTCCTTCTTTTTAACAAACAAAACTGGGGCTCCCCATGGTGAGTAGCTTTGACGAATGAATCCTCGACCCAGAAGCTCTTGTAACTGAATCTGCAGTTCCTTAAGTTCGGCAGGTGCCATCCTATAAGGTGCCTTGGATACTGGTGCCGATCCAGGAAGTAACTCAATCTCAAAAGAGATTTCTCGATCTGGTGGCAATCCTGGCAATTCCTCAGGAAAAACCTCTATAAACTCCTTGACTATCGGTACTTCTTCAGGCCTGCTCTTGGTCTCTTGCATCTTATCCACCATATTGGCTAGAAATCCAATACATCCTTCTACCAACAACTTTCTAGCCTTCAGCGCACAAATGAACATTTTCGGCTGTTTTGGAGTCGATCCTCTAAAAATAAACTCCTCGCCTCCAATTGGCTTGAATGTGACAGTACGACATGGACAGTCGATAATTGCATTGTACTTTCCCAAGAAATCCATACCCAAGATGACATCGTAGTCGTATAGGTCGATGATGATCAAGTTGACATACATTTCCCTACCACATATAATTATTGGAACGTGACGTACCCAATAATCAGACAACAGAATCTCCCCAGAGGGTAATGCAGTCCTAAATGTTCTTCCAATCCTGTCACTTGCTCTACCTAGTTTCTTAGCGAACCTAGGTGATGTAAATGAATGCGTAGCTCCATAATCAATTAACACGTAGGCATCTTGTTGGGCAAAAGGAAGCTGACCTGTCACCACGGTGGAAGGTCCAGCTTTAACATCCTCCTTAGTGTAGGCATAATTGCGTCCTTGAGGTTCTGGAGCTTCCAGTCTGCCTTGAGAGATTGCAGGTCCCTCGAGCTTTATCTGTGCAGCGTGAAGTTGAGATCCTTGTCCTCTCGGTTGATTCTGCGGATTCTGGGGATTGAGATTGCAAGTTCTAGCATAGTGGCCTTCCTTGCCACATAGAAAGCAGCGACTGGTTCCAGCACGGCAATCTCCCGGGTGCCTCCTCCCACATTTCTGACAAGTGGGATAACTGTTGTTATCAGGTGCATTATTCTTCTAGGGAAAATTCTGTTGATTCCCATGTCCTCCTGCATTCCACTTCCTCTTCTGTTGGTTGTTGCTGTACAGCTTGTTGTTGTTGCTTTGCCCCGAAGGTCCTCCTTGACCTTTCTGTTGTGAAGTTTGGCCTGATCCGGCCTGGTTCTGCTTAGCTTGGGCTTTTTCTTCCCTCTTTTCCTTGAAGAACTTAGCCCGTTGTTCCTTGTTTTGTCCTACCCAATACTCAGCTCGAATTGCCCGACTGACACATTCGGCAACAGTGAGCGGTGGATGGGGGCCACTGCTAATTACTACTGCCAGGTCCGAGCGGAACATTCTCATCATCCTTCTGACTTTATCCCTTTCAGAACTGATGAGGTGAGGGCAGAGACGTGTTAGCTGTTCAAACTTTTTGACAGCTTCAGCTACCGACAGATTTCCTTGGCGGAACTTATCGAATTCATCTTATTAAGCTTCCATGACCTCTGCGTTGAAGTACTTCTCCTTAAATTCCTCCACAAAGTCCTCCCAAGTCATCTGAGTAATATCTCGTCGGATCTGGACTGTTTCCTACCAGAGGCGAGCATCTTTTCGTAGCATAAAGGATGCACAGAGGACTTTTTCTTGATCATTGAGCCTGAGGAAATTTAGGGCAACCTGGAGGTCGATTAACCAGTTGTCGTCCTCAATCGGGTTTGTTGACCCTTCAAATTCTGGTGCCTTCATGCGCCGAAATTTGTCATATAGTTCTTCCGAAGTTCGAATCAGGGGTGCTGATGGAACAGCTACAGGCGCAACAGGTACTTCAGGGGCTATGGGGTTCTCTGGAATCACCGGATCAACATCAGGAATTTCCGGTGTAGCAGGCTGATTCACAGGTGCTAGTGGTACCCTGGCATCAGGAGGTCCCTGATTCTGCTGAGCTAACTGTGCTCTAAGCCTACCTATCTCTTGTTGTTGGGCTAACATCATCTGTCTCAGTTCATTCATCTGGGCCGCAAGATCAACATCTTGGGTCGGTGCTTTTCTACGCTTTGGTGGCATGGTTCTATACGGAAAAACAATGAAATAAACTTAGCTTCTTGTTTTACAAAATTAATGAAATCATGCCTTTTATATAGAACCATAATCTTTATTCCATATAATAGCATAACATGAAACATATATGAATTCATCATGACCTTGTTCACATCTTCTTCACACAGGAGTACATAATCATAACATCTGGGAAGGTATAAAACTTTCCCATCAGTTCCGTACGTCACCTAGATGCCACCACCAAGCTAAGGCACCACCCGGCGTCGTCCTTGCATCCAACATTCTTCTTATGTGGCAAAAATTCCATAATTATCACATATAACTTCCATAATGTTGATCTAATTCCTTCGTACGAGAAATTCTCAGCTATCACCATACCAGGGTGAAGTAGTCCCTTGAAAGCGTCAGGAGTATCATTTTCCATCATGGCCATTGAAGAAAGATGCTTTCTATACGCATAAGATCTTAACTAATTCTAATCGTAAGAAAAATAAAATAAAATAAAATAAATAACTTAACTTACTTGGGCCGTTGCAGAAACGATGTGGAGCGATGTGAAGTAGGCTGGTAGGATACTGCTCTGATACCAACTCTGTGATGCCCTGACTTCCCAAGCCAGCTCGACACCATACATACTTGTACTTATCTTACTTGAAAATTTGAGAATAATTTTTTTTTAAACATATATATACATAGATTATCTTGTAGAGAAAAACTTGTCTTGCATACATACTATACTGAAAATACATTCTCAAGTCTTCAAACTTCATACACACTGCATAACATAATTTACTTTTGAGATATATACATATTAACTCAAAAGTGGTTGCGGAAAATTTTGCGTAGTGGTATCCCACACCGCCCTTCATTCGCCGCATCGTCTGCGTGACCCATCAGCTAGGCTGCAGGCTTTTTACCTACAGTATGAAATATACAAATGAGCTTATGCCCAACAAGTACAAACATATCTCACAAAACATTTCAAACCTCTTAAAAACATGCCAATCATCATGTAATTTATGCATGATCCATTTATGATCGATTTGTATGTCTTATGCTTTATTATGGACTTAATCTTGAACTTATTATCTTGTCTTAACATGTGGGTCCATAGTGTACGTACCAAAAGCGCGCAGCCTACGGACAAAGTTAGGGTTTGCAAGGCCCTAACAGTTCTGGAAATCATAAACTTGACCCTCACGCATCAACGAGAGGTTAATAATCATAACTTGTCTTGAACATGTATCCTCCTCGATCACGGGAGGGTGGTACAACACTTTGCTTGACTTGGTTTAGTCTTAGTCTTGTATATTCCAAGACTAAGAATCTTTAGTTATGATCTTATTAGTCATGGTACACATGTGACACAGACATGGCATAACCATAAATCATGGTATAACTTGGCTTATCATGGCTTATCAGGGCATGACTTAACATAACTTAGCATGGCATGACATAACATACTTAGCATAGCATGACTTGGCATAACTTCTCATGGCATAACAGGTCATAACATAACTTAGCACATCATAGTATGGCATCACATATCATAGCATAACATAGCATAACTGTAATGACCAACCTGTTTGTAAACTTATGATTTCTTTCGTCAAGAATCAAAGTCTGTTTATGCTATATGTATGATATGTTTCTATGAAAAGTTGTTGAATCTTTAGTTAAAAGATTCAAATAAGTTAGTTATGCAAGTTTAAGACCTTTTTGTTAAAAGAAAAAAAAGTGTAAGTTTATGCTTTATGATTTTATGTTATTTTAAAAAATGGATTGCATTTGGGAGATAAGCCAAACAAGGCCTTTAAGGATGACACCTCTGATGACAAGTGTCATTACTATGATTGGTCACCTCACAGGGACCAAATTGCAAATATTCTATGTTTAGGGGTCAATTTGCAAATTAAGAAAAGTTTATGATTTTGAAGCTAAAAAGTCTTTTAAGGAAGGATTTAGTAAAAATTTGATGTTTGAAGGCTTAACTATAATCGGCCAAGTCATAGGGACTAAAGTGTAAATATTTTACCTTTAGGGGTCAATGTGTAATTTTGAAGAAAATTGTAAACTTATCAGCAATTATGTAAATTTTTGAACCAGGGACTTTTTAAGTAAAGTTTCTTAGTTCAATTAAGTCAATGACCCATTTTTAGTTTAGTTAGTTTGGTTGGAAATCAAGGATGACAAGTTAAGATCGTTTTTGAAAACTCTAGCTAGAACCAATCCCATTATGCCATGTGTCACCATAGGAACCGGCCACGTCATGGCTTGTTGAGCAATGAATCTTGTTCTTGAAAAAGATTATGCAAATTAGAAGATTTTAAGTGTTAATAAAAATTTACAAATCAAACCCTAAGTTTAGTGTTTTAACACTTTAATTTAGTTGGTTGATTTTGTGTTAAGAAACAATTAGCAATTTGTGTCACTTGGTTACACCAAAAACCGGCCACATAAGGATAAGGGACCCTAGGTTCTAACTTGGCAAAGTCACACCCCTAGCCTTGCACCCTTGGCAAGCCAAGGCTTGCACACTTAGACACCAATGGCCGGCCACCACCAATGAAGCAACACATCATGGTGTAGCCTTGGTGAGTAACATCCTTAGCCTTGCTCATTTGGCAAGCTCATGTTTGCCTAAGCCACCACCCAAGGGCCGGCCACCTCAAGAATGAGACACCTCAAAACTTAGCCTTGGTGAGTAAGGATGTCTAGCCTGACTTACTTGGCAAGCCAAGGCTTTGCTAAGCCAACACCAAGACCGGCCATGACACCTCATGGACTAGCTAGGGTGAGTAAGCCACTCTAGCTTTGCTCACATGGATAGCCAAGACATTGACACACCTTTGGCCTAGCTTTGATGAACCAACACCCTAAGTTTCCTAGCCTAGCTTCCTTGGCAAGTCAAGGCTTGCACACCTCACCCTAGGGCCGGCCACACCAAGGAAGTGCCACCTCAAAATGTAGCTTTGATGAGCAAGCAACCCTAGCTAAGCTTGCTTGGCAAATTGGGTGAAGTATGGCCGGCCAACACATAGGGACCAAGGAGAAAAATAGTTTGGCTTCAAGGACTATTGCCTAAATTACCAAAGATGGATTTCTTGAACTCTCTTAGAGTTTGACACCTCACACACTTAGGCAAGCTTAGTAAGTTTGCTAGCTTTGCTGGTTGGCAAACAAAGGCATGCACAACTTACACCTAAGGCCGGCCACACCAAGGAAGGGACACCTCATGGTCCCTAGGCCACATGAGTAAGCAACCCTAGCTTGGGTTAGTGGCATGAGAAGCACAAGAATGGCCGGCCACCCTTCAAGGAAACAAATTCAAATTGGTTTCCTCTAAGGACTAAGAAGCCAATTGTTATACTTCTAGGGATTGATAAGCAATTTCAAAACTTATGCTTCATCTATAAATAGGTGAAGGTGCTGTTGTATTATTTGGTTAGCCAACACACACACACAAACTTGAGCAGCACAAACTCTCCCAATCCTGCCATAGAAGCCGAGCAAAAAAAGAGAGCAAAGAGAAAGAAAGAAAAGAAAACTAGAAAGAAAAAGAGGAATTTTCGGTTTAGTGTGAGGAAAAATTTTAAATACCCTAAACTAAGAAATTCATCAGTGAAACTTGAGGTAAATATTGTTATCCTCTAGTTCTCCATTTATAAATTAAGAGAATGATTAGTATGGTTAAACAGGAGTTTAATTTTGTAAGATTCATGCACTAGGGTTTTTTATGCTTGATTAAGTCTCTATCTGAGCAGTTTTTCTGAAACAACATTTAGAGGCCTTTAGAGGCCGAATCTTAAAAAAGTTAAAACTGCAAAGTTGTAGAGGAGGGAAAATCCTAGGGGCCAACTTGCCCAGTTTTTGAAAATAAGGCTTTTAAGACCTTCATTTCTATAAAAACCCGAGACCAAATTATGAGTAGTAAGTTTGGTCGAACAATTTTCTAAGGAAAAAATAAGCATGTTAAAGGCAGATTTGAAGTTTGAGGTTAAAACAAAAGTTGTAGGAGACTTCAAGATCTACAACTTTTATGAAGAAAACTTTTCTAAATTCGAAACAGATTTGTGAGAAAAGAACTAAACTTTATGAATTGGTTTTGAACCCGATTTTCAAAATGATTAGAATTTTTACTAAATTTCAAAAAGGAGTTGAAATTTAGGATTGGTTGTTAGCAATTAGAATCATTATGTTATTATGATAGGATGATACTCATCCTATGATTTTTCTTGAAAACAGGAAAACGACCTGTTTGAGTGAAGAATTGTGATTCAAGGCGCAGTAACGGTAAGTACGACTCCGCCTACAGCATAAACAAAATTTGTTTGTTGAATGCTTTCAAGTTTATAATGATATAAGCATGATAAAACGTTATGGCCTGTATGATATCAAGTTTATAATGTTATGTGTATAAGAAATATTTATGATATGTATGTATGTACATTTTTAAGATATGATAAATATTAAAGTACGAATGGCATGTATATATGCAAGGAATAATGAATGTATGGCATGTATGTTTTCAAGTTCATGTTAAGAGATATATGATGTATGTTTATAGTATGTATGTTCATATGATGAATAATTTGATATTATGACATCACGAAGTATGCTCATTAAAGATAAGCGATTTGGTAAAATATGAAATCCCAGTTTCAGTTAAGAAACTGGTTATGAATATGAAACAATATTTCAAGTATGAAATAAGACAAGAACAAGATTTTAATATAAGCAGAATGCTATATGTCGTATCGACCCGCGTCAGGTCGGGTTTGGTTCATGGTTTGAGTTGGACAGGGCTGGCCGCCCCAACCACTCCATGGCAGCGCGCCACGGTACGTACATTCATGTTAAGTTATGTAAGGGCCCAAAAACTATGCTAACTTATGAAAACAGGAATAAAGCATAAATGGTTCATGCATTATGATATCATGATATTTTGCGGATAAATAGTTGTGCCTGCTGAGCGAAAGATCATGTTTTAAGTTTATGCTGTAGGTAAGCAACCCTGCGGTATTTCATGATACAAGGCGGTGGAGCATGGCAAGGCAAAGCTGTGAAACTGTGGGACGGAATCACTACGTTTCTTTTTGTTAAATTATGCTACGCTAAATATGTTGTATTTAAGTACAAGAACACATTTCCGCCATAAGTAGTTATGTATAAGTACATGTATGTATATAAATGTTTATTATGAAATTTCCAAGTTAAACAATACTTATCAGTTGTATAAAAAAAAAAAAAAATTTCTGTCTAAATTTTCATATATTATTATGTAAGAATGTATGGTAACGGCCGGCGCTAGGCGGGTCGTCACAATAACATAGTATGTATACTTGAAAATAGTATTTACTATTTTCCATACTGTAGGTGAGGTCTGTACTTGCCTGTTATGATATATCTTGGGTTTCGTTGCTCCGACTCAGGTTGCAACTGCAGGTTACTTCCTGCTATTAAAAAGCACATAGGATAAGGATCCTATAAAATGTTGGTGACCTATCCAATATTCATACACAATCTTAGTTATATGTCCCCCAATTATACACATGATAACTTATTTGGTTACATAGGGTAACCTTTGAGGTGGTCAAACTTAGTCAACCAAAGTCAACATTCTATGGGTCAAATTTGGGCTTTTGGGCCAAGCCTAGTAACTCGGGTATCCTTCCCGGTTACTATCTGTCATTGTCTTGTTACTAAACTTTGGCTTTTAAAATCCAATTTGGAAAATTTGGCCAAAAATCTTTTGTTTAACTTAAAAATTCGTGGTTTTTAGAGTGAGACTTTATAAAAATCATTAAGGGCTGAAAACTGCCATTGGAACAGTTTTCACAGTCAAAACATTGGTGTTAGTGCAAAAATACAGTTTTCCTGTATTGTTTTAGAAAATCCTGTGCAGGAATTTCCTATTTCTTGCACAGTTTTTAGAAATCCATTTTTATTTAAAAATCTGGTTTGAATTAGAAAAAGTTGTCTTCACAAAAGTTTAGCTTTCGGAAAATCCTACAACTTTCACGTTTGTAGAAATCTCAGTTCGGAATCTAACATGCTCTTATTCCCTGTTGAACTCACCTGGCCATGCATAAGTCCTGGGCACAGTCAGGCTCGGGATTTTATAAAAACCGAGGCCGTTGGAGCCTTATTTTTTTGAAAACTGTCCACGTTGTCCCCTAGGAAAATTCCTTCTCTACAACTTTCATGTTTTACGTTTTACCTAATTCGGCATCTAAGGGCCTCAAAATCATCTTTCCAGAAAACTGGCCAGTTTTACCCGAAAACTGGCCAGTTTTACCCGAAAACTGGCAGTTTTATTCTTAACTTGGTTTTACGTCCTAATACGCGCACCCTACCTCAAAATCATAGAGTTTTTCTTCCCTTTTTACTCAAAGGATCACTTGCTTGTCTAAGCAATCATTTTTGAGTCTTATAAAACCATAAAAACTCACAAAACTTAACAAAAACTCTAAATTAAGCTTTTTCATAAATACCTTCATGGCACACATTTAATTCTTTTAAAAAGGAGACAGTGATATCGAAAAACTAGGTATTACACACATAAACATACATCAACAATCATCACATCAAACACTTAGCATGCATAATCAAGCATAAACTTAAACATACTTAGGGACATATAACCTTAGCATGCATCAAACATATAAACCTTAATTTCATGCAACCAAAGCATAAAATCATGCATGACTTAGTAAATAAAACCACCTAAACCATAAATTCAAGCACCAACCTAAAAATTCTAAACTAGGGCATAAAAATTAAATTGAGCTTATGCTCTTACATCCAATGCGTGAAATGCACTTAAATTTCCCAAATTGAAGCTCAATTTAAAAGCTTAGGGTTTGAAGGTTTACCTCTAGGGTTTGGAATTGGGTTCTCAAGCTTGAATCCCAAAACCTTTTCCCTTTTTCCTTGGCTGCCACCACAACCGGTTTTCCCCTACTAGCTTGCTCTAGGGTTTTATTATTATTTTTTTTTCTCTCTTGGCTTAAGTTCGGTTTTGGAGAGGAAGAGTGTGAGAGAAAATTTTGTAAGAGTTTGGCTAAAATTTCCCAATTTTTGGTCAAAAATCCGCCCCCCCCCCCCTGGGTATTTATAGGTAGAAATTAATTTAGTTTTGGATTTATTTTTAATCCAAAATTTGCTTAAAAACCCTTGAAGCAAAAATAATTGCACAAAAATTTGCTAAATAGCCCTCCAAGTGGCCGGCCATTTAGGGTGCAAGGTGGTTAGGGTTGGATTTCTTTCCAAAGTTTCCTTTTCTTTAATTCATAAATGATGTCATAATTCCAAGCTTGGGTGATGTCATCATAAGGCCTTGTTTGGCTTGTTCCTTAATATGCAGTCCATTTTTAAGCTAACACAGTTATTTCTAATACTGTGTTCACTAATACACAGTACAATTTAGTACTGTTATACTGAACTGCAGTCCAAAATTTATCTGCGTATAGTTGGACTGTATAAAAATTTTTCTTTTTATTTAAAGCTATTTGGCCCTTAATACCCTATTTTAGGTGCTTGATTTTTCTATGGTGGTTTTAAATCTTAATTATACTATCTTGTCCGTAAAGACGGTTTTTGCAGTATAATTCTCATACTGCTTATCGTATCACAGTACCGTCTTATATTTGACTTCTTTGGTCAACCTTTGACTTCTCTGGTCAACTTTGACTTTTTTGGTCAAACTTTGACCAACATGAATTCATGAAATTTCGTCATGCCTTTTTCCTTAAAAGGCCTATTATGGAGTCTCGTAGCTAATTTATCGAGAACTCAACCCTATACTGATAAAATTATGAATTTTATATTGATATTCATAATTCTCATAAAATATCACATAAACACGTAGTACGAACTTAGATTTCTTATGTACAAGAAAATCATGAGTCCGAATAATTTTGGTCATTACAACTTTGCTACGAGGTTTAAAGTCTTCCATGTAACTTTCCTCCAGGAATGTTGGATGTGTTGAAACGAAGACTTTATTTTTGTAATAACCCGAATTTTTATGACTCTAGATTTCCTTTAAATGAGGAAAACTTAAGTCTAGCTCATGTTTGGAATAGAATATCGGTACAAGTTTGAGTTCTCGGTTAATTAGCTACGAGACACAATGATGGATTACTTAGCCTAGTATAAAGCATTTTAAGGAAAATGGCGTGATGAAATTTCATGATTCCATGTTGGTCAAAGTTTGACCAAGAAAGTCAAAGTTGACCAAAAAGTCAAGGGTTGATCAAGAACAGTCAAAGGTATGACTATACAGTAATGGGATAAGCAGTATGAGAAATATACTGCGAAAATTATCTTTTTGGACAAGATAACAAGAATAAGCTATGAGACTACCCTAGAAAAATCAAGCACACTAAGTTGGATATCAAAGTCCTAATGACTTTTAGAAATAAGAAGGAAAATTTTTACAGTCCATTTTTATGCAGATAAATTTTGGACTGCAGTTAAGCAAAACAGTACTAAATTGTACTGTGTATTAGTGAACAAGTATTGGATTTATCTGTGTTAGCTTAAAATTGGACTGCTTTTTCAAAAAGTAGCCAAACGAGGCCTTAAGATGACATCACCTACCTTTTGATTTATGACATCATCTTATTTGGATTTATGACATCATAATTCCATGAACCAACCCTTTAAAGACAAGTGTCTTGTTCTAGAAGAAAATTCTTTCTTGTTCTCCAAGAAGCATGGCCGGCCACCTAGCATGCCTTTTTGGCAATTTTTCAAAAATTTAGGGGACAAATTACAATTTTTAAAAGTTCCCCTTTTGCCTATAAATAGGGGTGACCTTTATTCATTTTATTCACAACATCTAGCCAACCTCTTGCAAATTTTCTGGCCACCAAAACCGAGAAAGAAAAAGTGAGAGGGAGCCAAGAAAAACCAAAATTTTCCTAAGCCAAGCCTAGGTTAGTGTTCGGTTTGCAAGGGGAAGCTAAGGGGAGAATTTGAGAAATTTTCCCAACCCTTTTCTAGGCTTGCTGCCGAATTATTGAGTACAGGGAAACCAAGAGAGAAACCGAAAATTTTAAGGGGAAAAGTTAGGGTCAATTCGGGTTTGATTCAATCAACCGAAAACAAGATCAAAAACAAGTTTTGAGACCATTTTTTTTGGTCTAGGGCAGCCACTGTTTTGAGCAGGGGAAAGTAGTTGAAAAACTACAATTTTTGGTATTACAAGGGTGGTGTGGCCGAGCCTTAGGTGAAGGACAAATCTTGAGGCCAAACCAAAATTTTTGGTATCTTGGTGTGGTGAGAAGCCGTGGGCAAGGGAAGGCAAGGGAGGAAGGGGAGTTGCAATTTTCAAACCCTAACTTTGATCTAAGGTAGCTTCCTTGAGTCCTAATCCTTCCATTGAGTTCAATTTGGAATTTTATTTGTATTTCAAGTTGAGAGGATGTAAGAGCATAAGCTCAAGTTTTCTTTGCCCTAGATTGAGTAGATGTGGTGCTTGATTTAGGCTTTAAGGGTGGTTTGATGTTTAATTTTGTTATGAGCTTTAATTTTATGCTTATGTTTGATTTAATGCTAGGGTGCATGCTAGATGTGAATGGTTGTGTGTCCCCTGATTTTCTTGGTCCAAAATCTGCCCTAGGCAGTGCATGCTTGGCTGCTAGCTTAAGGGTGAATGATTGATGCTTGTTTGAATGAGATGTAAAAGTTAGAACCTTGCAAACCTAGGATTAGAGCTTTTTGGGTTTGGTTTGCATGGACCCGTTCGAGCTGTATGATTGTTCATGTGGGATGATAGAATACGCTGCATGCTTGCTATCTAGGCTCCCGCGTGTTCGGTTGAGGTAGTTTGCACGAAATAGGACGTAAACCGGACTTAACAACCGAAACTGCCAATTCGGATTCCAAACTGGCCAGTTTCGGGAAAGTGGAAATTTAAGGCTTTTAAAGGCCGAACTGGGTGAAACATAAAACATGAAAGTTGTTCAGAAGGGTTTTTCCTAGGGAGCAGCGTAGACAGTTCCCCAAATTGAGGCTCCAATGGCCTCCGTTTTTACAGAAAACCGAGACTGGTCTGCCCAGAACTAGTCTACACGTCCAGCAAGTTCAAATTAAAACTGACAAGAATACAAGCAGAACTGGATTTTTCTCAAAACACGAAAGTTTTAGGATTTTTCGAGAGCTACAACTTTGTGAAGACAACTTTTTCAAAATCGGAATGAATCTTTAAACTGACATGGTTTTATAAAGACTGTGCAGGGAACATGAAATTCCTGCATAGGATTTTCTAAAAACAGTTCGGAAAAATCGTATCTTTCCCCAAAACCACTGTTTTGACTAGGGAAACTGTTCCAAAGGCAGTTTCCAGCCCTAAATGATTTTACAAAAACCTATTTCAAAAATATGAATTTTATGAGTTAAGTAAAAGATTTTTGAGGTTAATTTACCCAAGTTTCCAAAGAAATGGAAAATGGATTTTTTTAACCAAATTAGGTAAGCAAGATGATTACGGGTAATAACCGGAAGTGATATCCGAGTTACTGGGCCAAAGCCTAAAGCTCAAATTTGACCCATATAGGGTTAACCTTAGTTGACCAAAAGTTGACTTTGGTTGACCAAGAGTTTGACTACAATTAACCTTAAGGGTTAGTCAAGATAACCCTAAAGGATACCAAGATTAATAAATTGGGCTAAGATATAGGGTTAATTGAGGTAACAAGGTTAGGAAGGTAACCTAACCCTAACGGTATGTATAAAGGTTTAGCACATGAGGGTATCTAACGTAACCTCTTAAAGATTAATCCATATTGGGTTGTTTTTAAAATAATAGGGTTACTATTTGTAACCCAGTAAGATATCTAGCATCGGGGACATACAATTAGGATTATGTAGGCATGTTGGTTAGATCACCAACATTCCACAATACTAATTAGAACCTCACCTATGTCCTTCAACAAGCAGGAGGGAACCTGCAGCTGTACTCAGAACATGAGCAGCATTGTGCAGGACATAACAAGAGAGGTAAGTACAACTCCGCCTACAGCATAGGTCCTTTGTTGTTACTTGCCTAATGTGATGGTATGTTATGGCATGTGATGATATGTTATGGCGTGTAATGTTATGGTATGTTATGTCATGTGATATTATGGTATGATATGTTATGGTATGTATGGCATGTCATGGTATGTTATGAATGAGGTTATGTTATGTTATATGTTGTAATATTGTGACATCATGAAGCATGTTCACTAATGTTAAACCACCTGGTAAGAACAAGACAAGTAAGATGTTGTGTCGTACCGACTTGCCACAAAGGCGGGTTTAAATGGTATGGTTCATGGTTTGAGTTGGATTGGCTGGCTACCTAAACTACTCCATGTTAAACTTTGTGTTTCATGGTTTGAGTTAAAACGGACTGCCGCCTTCAACCATTCCTTGGCTATGTACCACGGCACGAGCACACATGATAAGTAAAGGAATAGAACTAAGCTAAGTTATGAATCCATATTTGATTCATAAGAGGTCATAATTGGTTCATGCATAATGATATGTGTTTTGCGTCGCGGATGTAACAGTTGTACTTGCTGAGCGAAAGCTCACGTCTTACGTCTATGCTGTAGGTAAGCAACCTGCCAGCAATCTCTGATGCAATACTGTGGAAGGCTGGTGCTGCGGACTGTGAAATGTGGGATGGACACTGCCACGGATTTTAAAAAAAATATATATACTCTATAAAATATGTTGTAATGAAAAAGGTTTTTCATATTTTCATGATGTTTTAAGTATGAATGACAAAGTTTATGTATGTATGGCAAGCAAGTTGCCTCTTGTGGTACCAATCCGCATTAAGTCGGGTTTGGTCTACAATTTGATTTCGATGGCCTTCAAGGAGGGTTTGAAAGTTTGGTACTCGAGTAAGTACCTATCAGTAAGTATGAGTTTGAGGATGAAGTTCAAGTTGAAAGTTTTAAAATAAAGTTTAAAAGAAAAAAAATTTCTCCCAAATTTTCCGCAAGTTTAAGTTCAGTATGTAAGTAAGGTGACGACCCGGCGTGGGAAGTCGGGGCGTTACAATTTTGCTTCGGATTATAGAAGAGACCACCTTTTGTCCCTTTTGGATAGCCAACAAACAAGCACACTTCTGATCGTGACTCCAACTTCTTCGCTTCCTTATCCAGGGCGTGTGCCGGACAACCCCAAATTTGAATATGATTCAAATTAGGTTTCTTACTCGTCCATAACTCGTAAGGAGTTTTAGGAACCGATTTGGAGGGAACGTTATTCAGAAGATAGCATGCAGTTTGTATGGTGTGCCCCCAAAATGACAAAGATAATGTGGAGTAACTCATCATTGACCGGACCATATCCAATAGGGTCCTATTCCTTCTCTCAGCTACACCATTCTGTTGAGGAGTACCAGGTACAGTCAACTGGGATTGTATCCCATTTTCTATCAAATATCCTAAGAACTCATCCGATAGGTATTCCCCACCTCGATCCGATCGAAGTGTCTTAATGGACTTGCCTAATTGTTTCTCCGCTTCAGCCCGAAATTCTTTGAACTTGTCAAAGGCTTCACTTTTGCGGGTCATCAAATAGACATATCCATACCTTGAGTAATCATCAATAAAAGTGATATAATACTCATACCCACCACGTGCTTCTATGTTCATGGGACCACAAACATCCGTATGCACAAGTTCTAAAAGTTCCTCGACACGACCATCCTTGGCAGCAAAATGCCGTTTAGTCATCTTGCCCTCAAACAGGATTCACATTGTGGCCAAGGTTCAACCTCATACAAGTCAAGGCATTCTTCCTTTACCATCCTTTAAATTCTGTTAAGGCTTATGTGACCAAGTCGTAAATGCCAAAGATATGATTTGTTAGAGTGAGAAGACTTATGTCTTTTAGAGTTCTTTTCCAATTTTGTATCAAGTAGTGAGTGCATCTTAGGTTTGATAAAATAAAGATTTCCATGCATCCATCCATTACAAATAAGAAAATTGTTTTTCCTAATAACAACTTTATTATTAAAAGAAACTGAATAAGAATCTTTAATCAAACAAGCTACCGAAATTAGGTTCCTCTTGAAACTAGGAACATAAAAACAATGTCTCAAAACAATAAATCTAAATTCATCAAAATAAAGATGCACTTCTCCCACTTCTTCAGCTCGCACCAATGCCCTATCACTGGTTCTTAACGTGAAGTTCTCCTCATGCAGACTTCTCTTGAACCCCTACAGAGAAATACAAACATGGTTAGTAGCTCCAGAATCTATAACCCAATTGTCCTTAGATTCCTCCACTAAACAACCCTCAAGATACAGGATATCGAAATTACCTTTTTGCTTTTGCATAGATAGGTATTCTCGGCAATCCTTCTTGAAATATCCTTTCTTCCCACAGTGAAAGCACATAGCCTTTTTGGGATCCACCTTTCGCTTCTTAGTCTTGGTAGACTTCTTAGAAACAGGTGCATTCGCCACAGGCTTGTTCCCCTTGTTCTTCCCCTTTTCCTTCTTCCTTTTGGGATTAGGAGCAGGCGAACTAGGTTCAGCCACATTTGCTTCAGTCTTAGATCTAGAACCCTTAAAAATGTTCTCAAAGGCTTACAACTCTTTCATCAATTCCGTTAAAGACATCTCCTTCCTGTTAAGGTTGTAGGATGCCTGAACAAATCGAAATCCTTGGATAGGTTTGGAAAACCATGACCAATTAAGTTGCTGCATCGATCTCAGCCCCATTTGCCTGAGCTTCTGACAAATAAGCCATGACTTTCATCATGTGCTCCTTGATGGGAGTTCCAACCTTCTGCCTGCAGTTCATGGGACCTTTGATAGCATCGGTCTTAGCCTGAATAGTTTGTTCACCAAACATTTCCTCCAGGTTATCCATGATCTGCCTAGCAGTTTGATGCTCTTCATGCTGTTTCTGGAGCACGTTAGACATACTCGCCCGAATATAGCACATAGCACTTAGGTTGGAATTGTCCCAGTACTCAATCGCTACAAAATCCCTATCAGGAGCATCGATCGCAGGCATTGGCGGTCGAGGTTGGGTTAGGACAAAACTGTGTTTCTCAAAGTTTAGGACGATAAGCAAGTTCCTTTTCCAGTCATTAAAATTCTCGCCAGTTAATTTGTTTAGCGTAAGTATCACAGATAAAGGGCTCAACATTTTGATCTCTAATAAGAAAACATGTAATAAGTACGAGCAAACATCCTATCAGTTTATAAAATATGGTTTTGTAATTAAACAAAAAGATCTATATGCAATCTAAATATTCATGTGTAAAACCTTTAAAACACATACCTTACAACGATAATTCCTAGCTTCTGCTTTCTAAGCTACCGAGGGGTAGTCATAGAATAACTAGCCAAGAATACGGATCCCTTCCGATTAATACATATTCGTCCATGGAGAAAACTCCATTAAATATATATTAACTATCGTTTATTTGGTCACTACTTTATATAATAGAGCCTCGAGGGAGGGTTAATAAATAAAGTAGCATGAGTGTGTAACCATCGTTTCCAATTTTGAATCCATATTTTACATCCACCACCGAGGGGTGATCTAAACATAAAATATGCCCAAAATTGTTATCCTTTCGGAAATCCAAATCAGTGTGCACTCTAGGTAAGATACCTATCCGAAGGGAATTCCCGGGTCAAAACCGAGTAGTAGGTACTACCATGCGTAACTATTGGACCAACGATGGAGGCCGTAGGTCTTAGTGTGTAAAACCTTCTCCCACTCATTCTTTTAAATTAGGGTTTTTGTTTTTCATGCATAAACAATATTTATTGAGTGGCACTCCCTAGTCTATATGACATGTTATCAATACATCGGGAAATAGTATAACATATTCATCTAGCAACACATCATCTATGGTTTGCAAAATATGTAAATAGCCGTGGATCATGATTGCATCCTAGAGAAAAGAAAAATTGCAAAATTTACAAAAATTAACCGAAACATATATCGGCCTTCATTTGTAGATCTATGCCTTACATCCTCCTTCAATGTGTCTTCCTTCTCTAATGTCACATCTTTTCAAATTTAAATTTAAATTTCAAAAAGATTATATGTGATTTTTAATTTCAATCAAAATTACAAAATATCAAAATTTAAATAAAAATCCGGTTTATTAAATATTAAAATTCAAAAAATTTTTGAAATTTCCAAATTTCAAATTTAAATCACAAAATTTTAAAATTCATAATAATATCCATTAAATTTAAATTTAAATTTTCAATTTTGATTTCCAAATTATCAAGATCACATATCATTAGAAAATTTAATTTTCAAAAAGATTCTGTGATTTTTTTTTATTTTGATATTAAAACAACATTTTTTTTAATTAAAAAAAATTCAAAAAAACAAAAAAACAATCACATCCTTTGAAAATTTACATACCTCCATTCATCTTCAATCTCCTCGAATCCATTCTAGCCCGAATTTTACAAAAAAAATTCCTATGCTACTTCCGGCTTACAAAAATTCTAGGAATTGAAAGAACGACCTAGCGGTGATAATAAACTGCATCTATTACACTTGAAAAATCTAGATAAAAATTCTAACCTTTATGGAATCATAACCGATAAAATTGAACAAGATCATATATTATAAAAATAATATAAAGCATTCATTCATCCATACATCCATTCATAATATATTTAACATACTCAAAATAAAACTTAGAGTGTCAATTCTCTAAAATATTTCATTAATGCATAAAGAGAAATTTATTCTATTAAATAATTTATGTTATATACATGATCATGACCTAGCTCTCATACCAATTGTTGGAAAAATCGGATCCGGTATCAGAGTTACGGCGCAGCGGAAGTTTTAAAAATTTTTATGCCGATTCGGAAAAGAAGCTCATGATGCATATAACAATAAATTAAATTCATGATCAAGCGTACCTTAATTCTTGGATTCCAGAATTACTAGAGCGTTTGACCAACGTGTCTTCTCTACTATTCTCGAGTTCCACGTCTCAGAGTATGTGTGGACACACGTTCTATGAATCAAAGCGACCGGTAATGCTTTCCGAAGCCTAGATCCCTCCTTCTCAATTCCGATGGTCCTCGTTGAGAATATGATCCAGCTTCTTTCTTCAAAACTACAAAACAGGAACCGGTTAACCTCCTATGAAAATTATCACTCGATTTAACCTTCCTTACAGTTTTGATTCAATGGAATTTTCTCTCTTTTTCTATCTCACAAGATAGCTGAATTTTATTGAAGTAGAAGAAACCCTTATTGGTTTTTCTCTCACTCCCAAAAACGTTTTTTCTCTTGTGAATTACCAAAAATTAGTTTTTCAAGAATCCTTTGCCTTTATATAGAAGTCCAATCTTTTTTCAAAATTCATCTCCTTTAAAAATAATTAATAATTATTTTTCTGGATAAATTTTGAATCAAAAGATCATACAACTTTAGGGCTAGATTCATTGAACCTAAAAATGTTTTTCCAAGAGGAAATCTTTCCTCAAAAAATTCGGCCACCTTTGAAATTCAAAGGTTGATTGGTGGTTCAAATCTTAAATCAAGAATCTAGACTAGTAAAAAGATCCTAGTCCTATCTAGATTCAAATTCCTTTTAAACCTTTTTGAATTTAAATATGATTCACTTATTTGAATTAAATATTTTCCACACAACATCAACCATATTAATTAATTTAAATCAATGGAATATTTCAAATTTTCTTTCCTCACAAAAACCGTGCACATCTTTTAATTAGGAAAGAAAAATTCATGAAATAATCTCCATTATTTAAATCAATTAATAATTTAATGTTAGGAATATATTTGAACAATTTTGAAACAAAATTTTCTTCCCTCCACCTATCTAAAAACCGTGCACCACTTTTAGATTAGGAGAGAAAAATTTGTTTTCCAAAATTAAATAATTCAAACACAATCTTATTTCAAAATTCAATTAACCAATCTTATGTTGACAAATCATATTATTTGTCTACACAAATCTCACATGTCCAATCTTTTCTAGATTGCATGTTAGAGAGTACCATGTCTTAATAGACATTACTAAATTCCATTTAAATTTACCGATTTCATTAGAAACAAATCCCGAGATGCTATTCGGAACAATATGAGCTAATAGAGGGACCCGATGGAAATATGTAAAGAGGCCCCTATAATTGTGAAAAATTAATCCCAGATTAATTATTCATCAATTATCAACTTTAATACTATTCCACTAAAAGTTTAAAGCTGAACTCCTGTTTACATACCGTATTACGAAAGCTCTCTAACGTAACGCTTCTTCCATGATTTATGCATCGCTTGCTTAAGCCCCATATGTTATCCATGATTGAATTAAGGACTTTTTCCGTTTTACCTTTTTCAATCATTTTAACTTAAAGTTCCATTATTCTCTATTGAAAGAATCACCAATTATAAAACCACACAATTGGTAAACCATCAGAGAACACAAAGTAAACCGATGGCCAAGATGTTGTTATACTATCTTTCAATCCCCGAATAATGCCTTTAAGTAGATAACATTTACCATAATTAAGATAGCTATGGATTCCGTATTTATGAATCTTGATTTCTCCATCCATAAGTCATGCACCCAAAACACAAGTATATTGACCATGAATTAACAGTGTCTCACCTATAGTACATTAAAGTACATAAGTCATGGATACGAACTCAAATAATCATTTCAGGATTAAGATTAATGCAGGATGATAATCAAAGTGTTATTGATTCTTATAAATGGAATTATTAAACCGAAACAATTAACACTTTAGGTCCAGCCCAATGTCATACCTCAATACTGGTATACATTAAAGTTTCTACTCGGAACCTATCCGATGGTTAAGACAAACCATCCCTCCAAGGAAGTAGACAACCTTTACAATCTTATCATGAATAAGATCCCCAAATCTTATTCCATCGATTACGGACTATTTATTTAGACTGTTATCAAATTACCACGTCTTCTATGTATACCCCGTATATATAAGGTAATCCGATATATTACCAACAACCAAGGAGTATTTTATGTTTGCTCAAAATAACCATACAATCAACAAATGAAAGTAAATAGGACACAACTTATTAAACATGAATAACCTCCTCTTATTAATATCAAAATGTCATATTTATAGAAAATCCCTAATATTAATTTTCTATCCTTAGGGCACATTTAGATCCCAACAGGTCACGAATCTGAATAGACAGGCAAAATAATTATATCCATATATTCGATAACGATTTTATAAACTAAGCATATCTTTTGAACTTTTAGTGAAGACTTTAACAACTAAGTACAGTTAACGTTAAATTTAATATTTGGTTTCCAGTGATTTAGTGTTAAAATTTTCATCTAATTATCATTAATTTATTTGCATTTTGGAATTATATAATATTAAAAATTTACTTTTGTGAGTTTCAAAGCTTAATCAAAGATGATTAAAAGTAAACATAAAGTTATTTTTTACGCTCTTTGATGGTAAATTAATTAAGTACTGCAACGTTTTCATAAAGAGGTTGGTTAATCCCTATTTTTTTTTAACAAAAAGAATTTAATTCCGTAGATAAGAGGAAGATAAGTTCCCCCTTATAGTGGAATTTAATTATCGATATATATGATGATCTCATAACAAAATGTCGGTGTAATTCGTCAATCCCATGAGTTAATTAAATATAGTATTTATCTTTGTTTAACCAAAACCAAGCAAGTAATGTTTCTAGTATTCTGGGTGGACATTGGATAGGATGTGAACAATTACATGTGTGTGTTTGTCCCCTTTCGTTTTTATTTTTTAATTAAGGAAACGACTTCTTGTTGACTTGTAACAAATATATAGTATACAACAACAAAAAACGAAGACAAACAGATCCATCTTAATATCAAGAAATTAATATACTGAAAATTGGTTTAATAGCCCATCTCTCTTTCAAAGGACTCACAATGACTTTACTCCAAAAGGTTTCGTTCACATTGACTTTAATCAACAAGGTTTTGTTCACATTACTCGCAATGACTTGAAAACGATTGATTGAAGGTATCTACACCTGAAAATGAGCAAAGTTAATCAATTAGTTTGAATATTGTTTGTCTAATAAAAAAAAAATATCTCCATACAAAGTGAGAGTGATGGGCATAATCTTAGAGAGGGATATGTATGTATCTCGTATTAATAAGTTGAGTGTGAAATGTTGGTAAGGTGCATCGGTAAAATTTGTGAAACACGAATCTGAAGAAACAAGCATAACAATTATATCTATATATTCGATAAGGATTTAAAAAGTAAGCATATCTTTAGAAGTTATGGTGAAGACTTTTACCACTAAGTACAGTTAATGTTAAATTTAACATTTGGTTTCCAATAATTTAGTGTTAAATTTTTTATCTAATTATCATTAATTTATTTGTATTTTGGAATTACACAATGTTAAAAATTTATTTTTATGAGTTTCAAAACTTAATAAAATATTATTAAAAGTAAATATAAAGCTATTTTTTACACTCTTTGATGGTAAATATTGTAACGCCCCAAAATCCACGTAGGACCAACTACGTAAACGTGGGCCGTTACCATGCTTGCTTAACTTAAACCTTAGTCTTAAATAATTAACCTTACAGAAAATTTCAGAAATTTTTTTTTTTAAACTTTAAACCTTATTTTAAAATCATAAGTTAAATAAACTTGTACTTATGTGTAAACTTCATCATGCCTACCTATTACTTGTTATGCCGATTATAAGGTCACCATAACCTTTTAAACCGGACCTTGGAATCATCACATACATAACATGGTACATATTTCTTAATCATACATATACAATTTCATACTTAAAAAATTTGCGGAAAATCTTGCGTAGTAGTATCCCATACCGCCCTTCACTTGCTGCATCGTCTCTATGGCCCACCAAGTAAAGCTGCAGGCATCTTACTTTTACCTACAGTATGGAATATACTGATGAGCTTTGGCCCAGCAAGTACAAACATAATCTCACAGGACCTCTTAAAACATCAGGTAATTTATGCATGATCCATTTATGATCGGTTTGAATGTCTTGTGCTTCATTATGGACTTAATCTTGAACTTATTATCTTGTCTTAACATGTGGGCCCATAGTGTACGTACCAAAAGCACGCAGCCTCCAGACAAAGTTAGGGTTTGCAAGGCCCTA
Organism: Ficus hirta; assembly: GCA_038430175.1. NCBI lineage: Eukaryota > Viridiplantae > Streptophyta > Magnoliopsida > Rosales > Moraceae > Ficus > Ficus hirta. The sequence goes on along the minus strand of CM076585.1, from coordinate 14,510,060 downwards.
AACAGTTCTGGGAATCATAAACTTGACCCTTCACGATCTAGCGGAAAGTTGATTATCATATACCCTCACGTATTATCGAGAGGTTGATAATCATAAACTTAAAACATGTATCCTCCATCTAGTGGGAGGTTCGTACGATATCTTGTTTGTATTTTCTTACAATGTGATTTAACATTAGTGAACATGCCTCATGATGTCACTATACCATAACTTAACATTTACATGGCATTCTTAAAAACGTGGCATTCTTGAAAACATGGCATACTTGAAAACATGGCATTCTTGAAAACATGGCATTCATAACACACATGAAAACATATCATATATTGGAAAATAGTTTACTATTTTCCATACTGTAGGTGAGGTTTGTACTTACCTGTTATGCTATACCCTGGGTTTCATTGTTCCAACTCAGGTCACAACTGTATGTTACTTCCTGCTATTAAAAGAACATAGGATAAGGATCCTATAAAATGTTGGTGACCTATCCAACATTCATACACAATCTTAGTTATATGTCTCCCAATTATACATATGATAACTTATTGGGTTATAATACGTAACCTTTGATGTGATAACCTTGGTCAACCTTGGTCGAACTTGGTCAAACAAAGTCAACCTCTTGGTCAACTAAGGTCAACATTCCATGGGTCAAACTCAGTCAACAAAAGTCAACTCCTTATAGGTCAAACTTAGTCAACAAAAGTCAACCCCTCATAACTCCGGTATCCATCTCGATTATCTTCTGTTGTCGTTATGTTACCAATTTTTGGCTTTAAAAAATCCAATTTCCTTGCCTTGGAAAATTTGGAAGTTAAAATCAAAAATCCTTCAATTAGCTTATAAAAATTCAGGGTTCTTAAAATAAAGCCTCATAAATATTATTGAACACTGAAAACTGTTGTTGGAACAGTCTCCACAGTCAAAACATTGGTGTTGTGTAAAAATACAGTTTTTCTGCATTGTTTTAGAAAATCCTGTGCAGGAATTTCCTGTTTCCTGCACAGTTTTTTAAAAATCCGTGTCAGTTTAAAAATCTAAATTGAATTTGAAAAAGTTGTCTTCACGAAAGTTTTAGCTTTCGAAAAACCCTACAACTTTTGTGTTTTGCAGAAAATGCAGTTCGGAATCTAACGTGCTCTTATTCCCTATTGAACTCACCTAGCCGTGCATAAGTCCTGAGCACAGTCAGGCTCGGGTTTTTATAAAAACTGAGGCCGTTGGAGCCTTATTTTTAAAAACTGTCTACATTGCCCCCTAGAAAAATCCCTTCTCTACAACTTTCATGTTTTACGTTTTGCCTAATTCGGCTTCTAAGGGCCTCAATATCATCTTTCTAGAAAACTGGTCAGTTTTACCCGAAACTGGCAGTTTTGTTCTTAAGTTGGTTTTACGTCCTATTACGCGCACACTACCTCAACCGCCTACAGCGGGAGCCTAATATCAGTCATGCAGCGGTTTCTAACGTTCCATACCATCATCACATAAACATACATCAACAATCATCACATCAAACACTTAGCATGCATAATCAAGCACAAACTTAAACATACTTGGGGACATATAACCTTAGCATGCATCAAACATATAAACCTTAATTTCATGCAACCAAAGCATAAAATCATGCATGACTTAGTAAATAAAACCACCTAAACCATAAATTCAAGCACCAACCTAAAAATTCTAAACTAGGGCATAAAAATTAAATTGAGCTTATGCTCTTACATCCAATGCGTGAAATACACTTAAATTTCCCAAATTGAAGCTCAATTTAAAAACTTAGGGTTTGAAGGTTTACCTCTAGGGTTTGGAATTGGGTTCTCAAGCTTGGATCCCAAAACTTTTTCCCTTTTTCCTTGGCTGCCACCACAACCGGTTTTCCCCTCCAATGGGTTCCAAAAATTTAGCCACCCTTGGCTTGTGCTCTACCACAAATCTGGTCACCTTATCTAGTCTTTTTCCTCACTTTTTCTCTCTCTTGGCTTAAGTTCGGTTTTGGAGAGGAAGAGTGTGAGAGAAAATTTTGCAAGAGTTTGGCTAGATTCCTCTATTTTTCCACTAAAAATCCACCCTCCCTCACCTCTATTTATAGGCCTTTTGAACTTTTCAAAATTGCCAAAAAGTCCTTGAACTAGGATTTAATTATTTTTCTAAAATTGTATTTCTGTCCTTGAAGCAAAAATATTGCTAATTAGTCCCTCTAGGTGGTGGCCGGTCATTACTCCCTTGGTGCACAAGTTTTGCTTACCTCATCATGATGACATCATGCTTACATCACCTTGATGACATCATGCTTACATCACCTTGATGACATCATCATTGCTAACTTTTCCAAAAATTACACTTTTACCCCTAAAAACAAAATATTTACAATTTAGTCCCTGCGGGTGATCGGCTAAGGTAGAGCCACTTGACTTCCAATTCATGCATAATTATCCTCTTGATTCCAAGAATCCCTTAATATAATTATGCAATCTATTTCCTTACTAACTTTGATAATATCAATACCGTTTTGTCCTAAAACAGTATTATCATACTGAATTGTAGTCCAAAATCCATCTGCATAAAATTGACCTACGTATAAATTTTTCTTGGGACTTGAAACCATTTAGCCCATATTGCTCCAAATATTGTGCTTGAATTTTCTAGGGTGGTCTCATAGCTTATTCTTGCTTATTCGTTCGTAAAGACGGTTTCCGCAGTATAATTTCCATACTGATTATCCTATTGCTGTATAGTCATATCTTTGACCATTCTTAGTCAACCCTTTGACTTTTTGGTCAACTTTGACTTTCTTGATCAAACTTTGACCAACATGAAATTATGAAATTTCGTCATGCTGTTTTCCTTAAAACGCCTTTTACTTGGCTAAGTAATCTTTTGTTGAATCTCATAGCTAGTTAATCGAGAACTTAAACCTATACTGTTATTCCACTCCGATCATGATTCAGACTTAGGTTTTCCTTGTTTCAAAGGAAATCTAAAGTCATCAAAATTTCGGGTATTACATTCTACCCTCCTTAAAAGATTTTCGTCCTCGAAAATTCGTATAATCCTAAGTGGCTTTTCTTCAATCCACTATCAATCCTTAACAAGTTACTATGGATTGAATAACTTGTTCACGTTCCCATTTTAATATCTTAATGGGATCATGTCTTTTATATAGAACCATAATCTTCTTTCTATATCCTCATAATTCATACCTTCATATCCTCATACTTTCATGCTTTCATACTTTCATTCTTTCATGCATACTTTCATGCTTTCATACTTTCATTCTTTCATGCATACTTTCATACTTTCTTGCATACCATCATACTTTCCTTTCGTACTGCATCACTAGAACTATTTTCATAAAATTTCTTAGCAAGTATATCATATAACTTACCATATTTAAAAAAAAAACATATACAACTTTTCTATACTTGAAAAGCATATCGTATCATATAGCTTTTTCACACTTGAAAAGCATATTATATCTTATATTTAAGATACTTTTCTTTAACTTTATTTGAGGGCTCAGCGAATATATCATATTGAAAATATTTTTCTTTTAATTTGCTGAAGCTGAGGACCCTCTGGTACAATGGTAATCTTGTGCTATTAGAACCCTTTTTCTTTTCATGATGGCCCCTTTCTTGGAACTCTGTTCCTCAAGGTTTTCTGGCCTTTTACATAACATGATGGCCCCTTTCTTGGAATCTCTGTTCCTCAAGGTTTTCTGGCCTTTTACATAACAAAACGTGAGTTGGTTCTAATAAGCATAAGATCAAGCACCATACATAAAAATAATTTCTTGGAATCTTTTTCCAAGTGAATCATGGAAAACAATACTAAATAGTAGTATTGAAAACATATTACTATTCGAGTGATGCAATGAAAGGTATCCTTGTATCAACTAGCTACTTGTTAGCTAGTAGAAACTTCTCTTGTGCCTTTAGTATTTCCTTTATAGCAAAAAGGCATAATCATAGTTCTAAGGGATATCTAAAACTCCCAATCATCATTTCATGATTTTCATCACTTAAATGATTGTATATAGTCGACCTTAATCAACCATTATGTGTCGACTTCAAGGTTGGTGCTATTGACCTTAACCTCATTAACTTATCATCAAATCTCCTGGTCATCATTATTATCATAGCCTGATAAATTGTTGTTGGTAGCAGTAGCATCCAACTTATATTGGCATATTGCCTATTTACTACCCCCAAACTAAGGCGTCATCAAAATTTTTCCCCGTTTCTAATATTACTCTTATGGGGCAAAAGTTTCACAATCAGGAAACTTAACTTCCATGGTATTGATCCATTCCTTAGAATGAAAAATTCCTTGTTACCATCATACCAAGGTAAATCGATAGGCTATACGATCTCGAAGCCTATTCATTTCCTTATTGCTATTCTAGCAATCATAACTTAGCAACTACAGTTGTAAGATTAGGCTCTTGTAAAAAAAATTTGGTCTGTTCATACGCATGGCGAACCATCTTTTAACTCTAGTTCCTTATTTCCTCACATGTCGTATATCCATTCTTTTCTCCATATCTTATCATGTCCTATCTTGAAAAATCATAACTTATCATGATCTCTTCATATCACATTGTAAGCTTATCCATCCCTGTATTCAACATTTTCCTTATGTGGACAAGAGTTCCCAGCTATGATCATAACGGGATGGAGTAGTCCTTTACAAGCACCAGGAGTATCATTCTCCAACATGATCATTGACGAGGGATACTTACTTCACACGTAAGATCTTAACTAATTCTAATCAAAGGAAAATAAATTAACTTACTTGGGCACTTGCAGAAACAATGTAAAGCGAAGTGAAGTAGGCTGGCAGGATACCGCTCTGATACCAACTTTGTAACACCCCAAAATCCACATAGGACCGACTACGTAAACCTGGGCCGTTACCATGCTTGTTTAACTTAAACCTTAGTCTTAAATAATTAACCTTACAGAAAAGTTCAGAAATATTATTTTTTTTTAAACTTTAAACCTTATTTTAAAATCGTAACTTAAATAAACTTGTACTTATGGGTAAACTTCATCATGCCTACCCATTACTTGTTATGCCGATTATAAGGTCACCATAACCTTTTAAACCGGACCTTGGAATCATCACATACATAACATGGTACATATTTCTTAATCATACATATACAATTTCATACTTAAAAAATTTGCGGAAAATCTTGCGTAGTAGTATCCCATACCGCCCTTCACTTGCTACATCGTCACCATGGCCCACCAAGTAAAGCTGCAGGCATCTAATTTTTACCTACAGTATGGAATATACTGATGAGCTTTCGCCCAGCAAGTACAAACATAATCTCACAAAACCTCTTAAAACATCAGGTAATTTATGCATGATCCATTTATGATCGGTTTGAATGAGCTTCATTATGGACTTAATCTTGAACTTATTATCTTGTCTTAACATGTGGACCCATAGTGTACGTACCAAAAGCGCGCAGCCTCCAGACAAAGTTAGGGTTTGCAAGGCCCTAAACAGTTCTGGGAATCATAAACTTGACCCTTCACGATCTAGCGGAAGGTTGATTATCATATACCCTCACGTATTATCGAGAGGTTGATAATCAAAAACTTAAAACATGTATCCTCTATCTAGTGGGAGGTTGGTACGACACCTTGTTTGTATTTTCTTATCATGTGATTTAACATTAATGAACATGCCTCATGATGTCACTATACCATAACTTAACATTTACATGGCATTCTTAAAAACGTGGCATTCTTGAAAACATGGCATACTTGAAAACATGGCATTCTTGAAAACATGGCATTCATAACACACATGAAAATATATCATATATTGGAAAATAGTTTACTATTTTCCATACTGTAGGTGAGGTTTGTACTTACCTGTTATGCTATATCCTGGGTTTCATTGTTCTAACTCAGGTCGCAACTGTATGTTACTTCCTGCTATTAAAAGAACATAGGATAAGGATCCTATAAAATGTTGGTGACCTATCCAACATTCATACACAATCTTAGTTATATGTCCCCCAATTATACACATGATGTAATACCTAGAATTTTTATGTCACTGTTTCCTTTGCAAAAGGAATTATATGCATGCCATGAAGGTATTTACGGAAAAGCTCAGTTAAGAGTTTTTCACACTTTTTATGAGATCTTATGGCTTAATAAGACTCAAAATAAGTTGCTAAGGTTAGCAAACGTCCTTTTAAGTCGAAAAGGATGAAAAAGTACGTAATTCCGGAAAAGTCAAAGTTTGACCAAGAAAGTCAAAGTTTGACCAAGAGCGGTCAACGGGTTGACTTTACAGTATTACGTAATGCAGTATGGAAAAGATACTGTAAAACTCGATATAATGGGCAAGATAGCTCAAATAGGCTTTAAAACCACCTTAGAAAATCAAGCACACCTAGTATAGATCAAGGGCAAAAAGGACTTGAAAAATTAGAAAAAATTTATACTATCCGTTTTTACACAGATGAATTTTGGACTGTAGTACAGTATAAAAATACTGTATTTAAGCAAACACAGTATTAGAAATATCTGTGTAGCGGAAAAATGGACTGAATATTGAGGAAAAGCCAAACAGGGCTTAATGTGGATGACATCATCCTATCCTCAATTTATGACATCATAATTGGATTAAATAAGCTTGGAAAGAAAGCAAGGAATGCTCTAGAAGAGATGACATGGCCGGCCACCTCAGGGGCAAAAATGCCAAAATTTTATCTTTAGGGGTTAAAGTACAAATTTTGGAAAATTGATGATGTAAGCGAAGTGATGTCATCAAGATGATGTCATCAAGGTGAGATAAGCTTGGCTTGATCTCCAAGTAAGGAACCGGCCACCTAGAGGGCATAAATGCAAGAATTTTAACTTTTGGGGCCAAAGTGCAAATTTTGGAAATTTGGTGATGTAAGCATGTGATGTCACCTAGATGATGTCACCAAGATGAGGTCATCTTGCCTTGCTCTCCAAGTAGACAGCCGGCCACCTTGCATGCCAAAAGTGTAAATTTTAATTTTCAAGGGGTTGTTTTGGAATTTTGACAAAGTTTCATTTGCCTATAAATACCCATGAGATGGGCAGATTTTTGGGGCTGAAAAATTGAGAAAGACAGCCAAACTCTTGCCATTTTTCATCAGAAAAATCCGCAGCCTTGGAAGAGAGAAAGAGAGAAGAAAAAAATTTGAAAATCCAAGGGAGATTAGGCTAAGGGGTGTTCGGATTTTCAAGCTAGGAACCAAGAGGAAGTTGAGAAAAAAATTAGAGAGAAATAGGAGGGAGAGTGCTCGGTTTTGGCTTAAACAATCACCAAGTGAGGTGAAAAATTTTGGTGCCCAATTGGAGGGCAAAACCGTGGGAAAGTAAGAGCCTAGGGAGGGAGAAATTTGGATCCACCAACCCTAACCCATTTCTAGGGTTAGCCAAGGTAAAATCTCCCATAAACCCTAACCTTTTTTCATTTGATTTCATTTGGAAATTTATTTGTATTTCAAGTCAAAAGTTTGTAAGAGCATAAGCTCAAGCTCTTATTTCAATTGCCCTAGAACTAGGTATGGTGCTTGATTAGGATTTTAAGGGTGGTCTGGCTATGGCTTTATTTATGCTTTGCTTGCTATATGTGTATGCATGCTTGCATGCTAGGATTTTTGCATGATTAGATGGTTGGTATGTGCCCTGTTTGTGCAAGCCGGTTGTGGCAATTATGCTAGGTTGCTAGTGCTAGCCAAGAATGGCATGAGATGGATGAATGGAATGTGATGCAAACCTAGATCATGCAAACCCTAGGTTAGGGCAGATCTGTTTTGGTTTGTATGGAGACGTTAGAGATACATGATGGCTCATGTGGGACGTTAGAATACGCTGCTTGTATGCTATTTAGGCTCCCGCGTGTTCGGTCGAGTTAGACTTCGCGGAATAGGACGTAAACTGGACTTAACAACCGAAACTGCCAGTTCGGATTCAAAACTGGCCAGTTTCGGGAAAGTGGAAATTTAAGCCTTTAGAGGCCGATTTGGGTGAAACGTAAAACATGAAAGTTATTCGGAAGAGTTTTTCCTAGGGGGCAACGTGGACGGTTTCTCAAAATGAGGCTCCAATGGCCTCCGTTTCTATAAAAATCCGAGACTAGTCTGCCCAGACCTAGTTTACACGACCAGCCAGTTTCAAATGAAAACTGACAAGGATACAAGCGGAACTGGATTTTTCGCAAAACATGAAAGTTTTAGGATTTTTCGAGAGCTACAACTTTCATGAAGACAACTCTTTCAAATTCTAAATGGATTTTTAAACTGACATGGTTTTCTGAAGTCGGTGCAGGAAACAAGAAATTTCTGCACAGGATTTTCTAAAAACTGTTTCAGAAAAACTATATTTTTCTAATTTTCACAGCTTTGACGATGGAGACTGTTCCAATGACAGTTTTCAACCTCAAATGACTTTACAAAACCCCATTTTAAGAATATGGATTTTTACAAGTCAAGTAAAGAGTTTTGGGATTAATTTCCCCAAATTTTCCAAGTTAAGGAAAAATAAGATTTTCAAGCTAAGGTTTAGTAAGTAAAGCGATTACGCATGGTAACCGGGAAGGATACCCAAGTTACTGGGTCGAGCCCAAGGCCCAAAGGTTGACCCATAGGGGGGGTTGACCATAGTTGACCGTAGTTGACCATAGTTGACTTTGGTTGACTAACAATATTGACTTAGTTAACCTTAAGGGTTATCTAATGTAACCCTAAAGGATACCCATTGAATTAAGATAAAGGGTTAATGGACATAACCCGTTAGTTGTGGATTAAAGAAGAAGCCTAAGGTTGGAAGATGATTTAACCCTAATGGTATGTTATGGCTTAGCATATAAGGTTACCCAATGTAACCTTTTAAAGAAACAAATTCATAACCATAGGGTTATTAAGTGTAACCAAGTAAGATTTTATGCACAAAGGGACATACAACCAGGATCATGTAAGCATGTTGGTTAGGTCACCAACATTTCACGAGTTTAACTAGACTGTGTCCTTCATCAAACAGGAAGTAACCTGCAGCTGTACTCGGAAGAGGAGCAGCATTACGTGGGACATAGCGAGAGAGGTAAGTACAACCACCGCCTACAGCATAGGCTTTGTTGTGGTACTTGTCCAAGTATGTTATTGTTAGATGTATGCTAGGGGTGTATGTCTTATTGTATGTTATGTTGTTGTTGTTATGTTATGTTATTGTTATGATGCTATGATGTGTTCTATATGCCATGTTATGTGTTATAATATGCTAGGCTATGTAGTATGTTATGTCATGTGCTATGAAATATTATGAAATATGCTAGAATCATGTTATGAGAGGATATAGGATATGTTATGGCTATGGTATGGTTAAGATAGGATCATGATTTAATTGTGTGAGACATCACGAAGCATGTTCACCAATTAATAAGAATAAGATCAAGATATGAAACGATGAAAGTTATGATGGCAAGCGAGCTTACCTGTGTCGTACCGACCCGCGTGAGGTCGGGTTGAGCTATGGCAAGAGTAAGTCCATAGTTGCGCGCCCGGTACAGACACTTATGTTATGGGGCCCATAAGTAAAGATAAGTTAAGAAAGAATGTTATGAAGCAATAAGAAAGCATAATGAAGCATAAATGGTTCATGCATATGCCATGATAAGTTATGACATGCTATGATAAGTTATGATATGCTATGAAATGTTATATTACGATATGTTATGATATGTTAGGATATGTTGTGTTTGTATTGTCGCGGTATAGTTAGTTGTACTTGCTGAGCGAAAGCTCACTGTCTTACGTCTATGCTGTAGGTAAGTAACCTGCAAGCAGTTGCTGATACAAGATGGAGGAGCATGGCAGGGCGAACTGTGAAATGTGGAAAAAGATAGCACTACGCGTTTTGTTCTTTCTAAGTATATGATTTGATATTTGTATATCATTCTGTTAGTTACAGTATGTGCGAGTTAGCACAGTATAAAAAAAAAAAAATTTCTACTATTTTTCATGTAAGTAAGTTATTAAAAAGGGCATATATATATGCATGTATGGTAACGGCCTGTGCTAGGCGGGTCGTTACACATGATAACTTATTGGGTTACAATACGTAACCTTTGATGTGATAACCTTGGTCAACCTTGGTCGAACTTGATCAACCAAAGTCAACCTCTTGGTCAACTAAGGTCAACATTCCATGGGTCAAACTTAGTCAAAAAAGTCAACTCCTCATAGGTCAAAATTAGTCAAAAAAGTCAACCCCTCATAACTCGGGTACCCATCCCGGTTATCTTCCGTTGTCGTTATGTTACAAATTTTTGGCTTTAAAAAATCCAATTTCCTTGTCTTGGAAAATTTGGAAGTTTAAATCAAAAATCCTTCAATTAGCTTATAAAAATTCGGGGTTCTTAAAATAAAGCCTCATAAATATTACTGAACACTGAAAACTGTTGTTGGAACAGTCTCCATAGTCAAAACATTGGTGTTGTGCAAAATTACAGTTTTTCTGCATTGTTTTAGAAAATCCTGTGCAGGAATTTCCTGTTTCCTGCATAGTTTTTTAGAAATCCATGTCAGTTTAAAAATCTAAATTGAATTTGAAAAAGTTGTCTTCACGAAAGTTTTAGCTTTCGAAAAACCCTACAACTTTTGTGTTTTGCAGAAAACCCAGTTCGGAATCTAACGTGCTCTTATTCCCTATTGAACTCACCTGGCCGTGCATAAGTCCTAGGCACAGTCAGGCTCGGGTTTTTAAAAAATCGAGACTGTTGGAGCCTTATTTTTAAAAAATGTCTATGGTGCCCCCTAGAAAAATCTCTTCTCTACAACTTTCATGTTTTATGTTTTGCCTAATTCGGTCACTAAGGGCCTCAATATCATCTTTCTAGAAAACGGCCAGTTTTACCCGAAACAGGCAGTTTTGTTCTTAAGTTCGTTTTACGTCCTATTATGCGCACACTACCTCAACCGCCCATAGCGGGAGCCTAATATCAGTCATCCAGTGGTTTCTAACGTTCCATACCATCATCACATAAACATACATCAACAATCATCACATCAAACACTTAGCATGCATAATCAAGCACAAACTTAAACATACTTGGGGACATATAACCTTAGCATGCATCAAACATATAAACCTTTATTTCATGCAACCAAAGCATAAAATCATGCATGACTTAGTAAATAAAACCACCTAAACCATAAATTCAAGCACCAACCTAAAAATTCTAAACTAGGGCATAAAAATTAAATTGAGCTTATGCTCTTACATCCAATGCGTGAAATACACTTAAATTTCCCAAATTGAAGCTCAATTTAAAAGCTTAGGGTTTGAAGGTTTACCTCTAGGGTTTGGAATTGGGTTCTCAAGCTTGGATCCCAAATTTTTTTCCCTTTTTCCTTGGCTGCCACCACAACCGGTTTTCCCCTCCAATGGGTTCCAAAAATTTAGCCACCCTTGGCTTGTGCTCTACCACAAATCCGGTCACCTTATCAAGTCTTTTTCCTCACTTTTTCTCTCTCTTGGCTTAAGTTCGGTTTTGGAGAGGAAGAGTGTGAGAGAAAATTTTGCAAGAGTTTGGCTAGATTCCTCTATTTTTCCACTAAAAATCCGCCCCCCCTCACCTCTATTTATAGGCCTTTTGAACTTTTCAAAATTGCCAAAAAGTCCTTGAACTAGGATTTAATTATTTTTCTAAAATTACATTTTGGTCCTTGAAGTAAAAATATTTGCTAATTAGTCCCTCTAGGTGGTGGCCGGTCATTGCTCCCTTGGTGCACAAGTTTTGTTACCTCATCATGATGACATCATGCTTACATCACCTTGATGACATCATGTTGATGACATCATGATGATATCATCTTGATGACATCATGCTTACATCATCATTGCTAACTTTTCCAAAAATTACACTTTTTCCCCTAAAGACAAAATATTTGCAATTTAGTCCCTGCGGGTGATCGGCTAAGGTAGAGCCACTTGACTTCCAATTCATGCATAATTATTCTCTTGATTCCAAGAATCCCTTAATATAATTATGTAATTTATTTCCTTACTAACTTTGATAATATCAATACTGTTTTGTCCTAAAACAGTATTATCATGCTGAATTGTAGTCCAAAATCTATCTGCATAAAATTGGACTACGTATAAATTTTTGTTGGGACTTGAAACCATTTAGCCCATATTGCTCCAAATATTGTGCTTGAATTTTCTAGGGTGGTCTCATAGCTTATTCTGGCGTATTCGTTCGTAAAGACGGTTTCCGCAGTATAATTTCCATACTGATTATCCTATTGCTGTATAGTCATACCTTGACCGTTCTTAATCAACCCTTCGACTTTTTGGTCAACTTTGACTTTCTTGGTCAAACTTTGACCAACATGAAATTATGAAATTTCGTCATGTTGTTTTCCTTAAAACGCCTTTTACTTGGCTAAGTAATCTTTTGTTGAGTTTCATAGCTAGTTAATCGTGAACTCAAACCTATACTGTTATTCCACTCCGATCATGATTCAGACTTAGGTTTTCCTTGTTTCAAAGGAAATCTAAAGTCATCAAAATTTCGGGTATTACAAATATAACATCGACATGAACATAAACTTTGAAGATGGTCATAGTTCATCATACAGATTAGAACCAATGAACTTTTAGCTTTATTTTCAACAAATAAAAAGAGGAAAATATTGAGCCTCCCTCCCTCCATGCATGCCCCCATAAGTTTTATTTATTTATCTTTTTTTTTTTTTGTTTCAAAATACTTGAAATTATTAGATATGATTAATATGTTTCAATATAAAGAAATCATATTTTCCTAATTGTTTCTCTATGAAAATATACAAATAATTATGTTAATCGTTCAACCTACAATTTTAGTTAAGTTTGAACTTGTATGGTATGCTTTCTTCATATATAGAAATGCAAACATGATGCCGAATATTAACTTCACTCGTAATTTGCTAAGAATTAAGAAGGACTGGCCATAATTTGTTCTCATCTGCAAAAATTTATCAAAGTTCCCAACCAAAATTGCGAATGAAACAAAGTAATATGAAGCAATGGATCGAATTGTTATAAAGAGGCAAAGTAAATCAAAGAAATTAACACACACCTTAAAATTTCATTGTCTTCTCCTGAGACCCTGGATTGCTATCTTATTTGTTCTTTTCCTATTAAAATTTGACATTTTAGTAAAATTACACAAATTATTATCAACGACCTAATTCCCAAAGAGTAAAAGTTTATCCATAAAAACTAATATGTCATTTAGCTCTTTTCTTTCTTATTTTGTTCTAAATTTTTGGTGGGCTTTGTGGTTAAAAATCCGGTTTTCAGAAAAATTCCAGCACTTAGCATAATTTAAAAAAATCCATATCTAATTGTATAAGTCTTCGTTTTAAGCAGTTCAAATATCAAAACAAATTTTAGAATCTCTTGTTCACAAATAAAATTATGATTTAATCAAAAACATAACAAACTTATATAGTTTTACATGAAGATCAAAACAGTCCCAAAACTTTGTTTTCATCTATTCATCGAAAACCAAAACCCTAATTTTCTATCATCATGAAATTACAAAATTCATCAAATACATCCTAAAAATCCCATCAAGAAAAACCATGTGTTTATATGTGCATATTTGAGAAGAAAAATAACATTTAATGGATCTTAAATTGTCCTAGCATGAAAATCTAACATGAAAAATCTTAAAGAAGCTTGATATAATTATTTGAATTTGTTAACTAATCATTATCATGGATTTCATAAATAAGTATATACCTTGATGAGTAACAAATCCTACCTTGAATAGACGTGAGTGGCTTGGAGAAAACTTGAGAATCAAAAAGAGAAGAAGAAGACGAGAAAATGAGAGGAAAAAATAGTATTTTCTAGAGAGAGAAATTAGAGAGATGATAAACTGTCTGTTGAGAGGTTGGAAGTTTAATCTCTTATTTATAATGACATTTAAGGTCACTTAAGGTTTTTATCTCTTATTGGGTTTCAAAATTTTAGTTTAGAGCACTTAAACATTTGGTGGGGTCACTTTTAAGATATTAGAAAAGATTTTGGCTAAAACTGAAATTCCTGCAGAAATTTGAGTTTTTAACATATGGTGATATTTTAGTCATAACTCTTCACTCTGATATCGAAAATGAGCAATTAAAGTGGCTCTGAAAAGATAACAAAAAGATCTATAAATCTATATTTCATGAAGCCTATCACATTCACAAGTTTCCAAGTCAAAATTACATGATATTTTTACGGAATCTTTGTTTTGGAAAAAGAAACATACTAAAGTGATCGATACTAATCCTATTCATATTAAGCATCAATAACATATACTAATCCCTATAAATTTTGTGATCAAAATTCCTTCAATTATGTAATTTAATATTTATCATAACGTCACAACCTAATACCTTATGCACACTGAGATTTCTATTCGGAATCACCTGTAAGGAAACTCAACAAAAGGGTACTTGGAAATTACCTAAAATGTTAATGTTAACTTAAGGGTACTTTTACAATTTATTAGGACATGTTAAGTGTGTAACATACTGTAAGAATCCGAAATTGTGATGAACCTATGATTTCCTTAGAGACAAGAAAAATCTAAGACTGAATCATGTATGTTGATATGAAACTCATGATCTGAGTTGAATATCAGTATATGTTGAGTTCTTGGTTAATTAGCTACGAGACTCAATAATAGTCTGCTTAGTCAAGCATGAGGCCTTTTGAGAAAAAGGGCAGAATAGGAATTTATGATTTTTATTTCGGTCAAAGTTTGACCAGGTTGACCTTAGGTTTGACTGAGATGGTACTGCAGTGTAATTAATAGTGTGGAAATTATACTGTGGGGAACCGTCATTACAGACATATGAGCAAGAATAAGCTATGAGACCATCCTAGAAAAATCAAGCACAATATTTAGAGCAATATGGACTAAGTAGTTTCAAGTCTTAAGAAAATCCTTTACGCAGTCCAATTTTACGCAGATGAATTCTGGAGTGCAGTCCAGTACAATAATATTGTTTTTAGCTGAAAACAGTATTGATAATATCTGCATTAGTAGGAAGATGGACTACATATGTATATTAAGAGATTTTGGGAATTATGTGGATAGTTATGCATGAATTGGAAGCCAAGTGGCTCCACCAAAGCCGTCCACCATTAGGGACTAAAGTGTAAATATTTTTGTCCTTAGGGGCCAAAGTGTAATTTTAAGAAAAGTAAGTAAGTATGTAATTATTGATTTAAGGAATTTATGGATATTCCTAACCAAGCCTCCAACTAGAGTTGAACTGGGCCAATGGCCGGTTACATTGACCGGTTACATTGGGTGGCTTGGAGAACAAGGAAACAAAGTAGAGATAAGTTGAAAAGATTTTCCTTGGCTCCCACACTTGCATGGCCGGTTGTCAAGGGGTGCCTTGGATAGCAAGCATTTACCTTGGTGATGTAAGCTTGATGATGTAAGCAAGGTGAGGTAAGCAAGGTGATGTAAGCAAGGTGAGGTAAGCAAGTAATTAACTTGGTGAACAAGTAATTTCTTGACTCACACTTATCCTAATGATCGGCCACCTAGGAGGGTCTTTGGGCAAATATTTTGCTCATTAAACCCTAATATGCAATTTTAGAAATTATTCTTCACCTATAAATAGGTGAAGTTGGTTCACATTTTTGACCATTTAGTTGAACCCAAAACTCTGCCCAAATTTCAATTCAACTTTCTCCCTCCCCTAGGAGCTGAGCCTAAGAGAGAAAAAAAAATAGTGGTCGGATTTGTGAGGAAGAAAAGCAAGGAGGAAAATTTTCTCAACCAAAGAGTAGATCCACTCTCTTGGATCTTGAGGTAATCCTCGTCACCATCTAGCTCCTTGTTTTAGTTGGATTCAAGATTTAAGTGTATTTTCAAGTTGGGTTTGTAAGAGCATAAGCTCACCCTTTTATTTTCCATGCAAGAGCCTAGAGTGCTTGATAGGTGCTTGATTAGGGTTTGGTGGTCTCTAATTATGTTTTGATGCATGTTTATGATAATATGTGTTCGAAATTATGTAGTATGTATATATACCTTGTAAGTGTTTGTTATATGTCCCCATATGTTCAAGAAGAATTATGTTATGCATGGATGATGGAATAAGGTTGGTATGTGAATCTAGGGCATAAATCAACCCTAAAAACCCTAGTTTGGTATAGATTACCATTTGGGTTTGCATGAAGATTGTATGGATTAAAAGTGAATGCATGATAATGAAAACATTACGTAACGCACTGTATGCTTGTCGTAGGCTCACGGTTTTAACCGTTCGAGGTAGTATGTGCGTAATTTTATGTAAGAACCAACAAAAATGAAAACTGCCAGTTTTCGGGTAAAACTGGGCAGCTTTCTAGAAACGTGATTTTGAGGCCCTTGGAAGCCGAATTTGGGAAAACTCAAAACTACAAAGTTGTAGAAAATTGAAACTAGGGGATAATGGGGACGGTTTTTAAAAAATAAGCTCCAAAGCTTTCGTTTTTATGAAAACCCGAGCCTTAGTCTACCAAGACACTGTGCACGGCCAGCCAGTTTCAACCAGGAATATGAACAAGTTAAAGGCAGAATTAGGTTTTGAGTAAAACACGAAAGTTGTAGGTCTTTCGAGATCTACAACTTTCATGAAGAAAACTTTTTCTAATTCTAAACAAATTTTAAAGTACAAACAAATTTTCAAAAACTGTGCAGGAAACAAGAAATTCCTGCACATGATTTTCAGAAAACAGTGCAAAAACAGGAAATCCCTGCACATGCACTGATATTTAAATTAAGAAACTGTTTTAAAGGATTGTTTTCAGAGTTTGACAGTTTTTAACTATTTTTACTTAAAAGTTACGGTTTTATAAAAATACGGTTTTTTGAAGGAATAATGACAAATGATAACCGATAGTAACCGGTTAGGATACCCAAGTTATTGGGTTGGGCCTTACCCTATGGTTACCAATAGTAACCTAATGGGGTAGTGCTTTGAAAGTAATTGGGCCCTAGTAACCCAATAAGGTATCATTCAAAATTAGTTAGGCCTAAAACCCAGGGTTACTCATAGTAACCTAGTGGGATATGAATTAAAAGTAATTGGGCTTAGGCCCAATGTTAATAATAGTAACCTAATAAGGCACTATTCAAGTATGACTGGGCTTGGTACCCAGGGTTACCGGAAGTAACCTAACAAGGTACTGTTTAAGTTTGGTTGTGCCATGAGTCCTAGGGTTACGGCAAGTAACCGAATGAGTTATTATTAAGATGTAGGGGACATATGACTAGGGTTACTCATAGATATTGGTTGGGATACCAACATTGAATGATTATGGTTTATAGTAAGATAGAATATGAATGACTTTTATCTTACACCTTGTTTGAAAACAGGAGTATGAATTGTTGTCGTGCCATGTTTGGACGATAAACCAAGAGCGTAGGACGACAGGTAAGTACAACTCCGCCTACAGCATGGACAAAACGTTTTTATTGCATGACATGTTTTTCAAGAAATCATGTATTGATTTACATGATTTACATATGTTATATGTTATGGTGCTTTATGTTATGATGTTTTATGTTATGGTTTGTTATTATGTTATGTTTTGATATAGTGACATCATGAGGCATGTTCACTAATATTAAGCCACATGGTAAGAATATGTTTTTAAGTGATAAGATAAGACAAATTAATGTTATTGTGTCGTACCGACTTGCCACGAGGGCGGGTTTACATGGCATGGTCCATGTTTGAGTTGGATTGGATTGGCTGTTCCAACTATTCCATGTTAAACAGTATGGTTCATGGTTTGAGTTGGAATTAGACTGGTTGCCCCAACCACTCCATGGTTACACGCCACGGTACATGCACTCATATTATGTAAAGAGTCCAGAAACCAAATCAACATAAGAAACCATAATCGGTTTATGCATTCTTGCACTTAAAATGTTTTGCGGATTGAATATTATACTTACAGGGCATAAGCTCATTACTTACGTTTATGCTGTAGGTAAGTAACCTACCAGCAATACTTGATGCAAGACTGTGGAGAGATGGCACTGCGGACTGTGAAATGTGGGATGGACACCGCCACGGATTTTAGAAAATATGTTTTGTAAAATATATTTGTAAAATGTGTTTATGTTACGTTATAATGAAGTAAGCGTATGGGTAAGGAAAAGTTTCATGTATGATGGCAACAAGTTGCCTCGTGTTGTATCGACCCGCACTGAGTCGGGTTTGGTCAACGGTTTGAATATGATAGCTTTCAAATAGGGTGTAAAAGCTCGGTATTCGAGTGAGTACATATAAGTATGTACGAGGATAAGTCAAGTTTTAAGTATGAGATTAAGTCAAGTTTAAGTTTGAGTTAAAAAAAAAATAAAAAATTTAGTTTGGAATTTTCAGTAAGTTTAAAGAATTAGAAATCAAGAAGTAAGTTAAGTAAGTACGGTGTCACGGCCTTACGTAGGTCGGGGCGTGGCACATACTAATTTCGACTTAAAACGATCAAAGATATCCAGGAAGGAAAAAAAGATCACGGTTAAACGTTGTCACATTAGAAGCCCCTGAATACTTTTTTCTCTCTTTAATTAGTTGTCGATTCTATTTTTCTTTCCAAGTCATTTAACGTTTTGTTTCAAGATGGTCATCTTCATATGATAAAAGCCCCAACAACCCAAACCCCGGCGCCACCAAGCGCCCCCCCCCCGCCCCCCGTCCCCCGCCGCGCGCCCCCCCCCCCCCCCCCCTCTTATTGAATAAGTTACTAGAATATATGATAAAAGGTAAAAGAAAGATACAAATATGACAAAAAATATTAATAAATAAATAAAAAAAACTAACTAAACTAAAATATATAACAATATTCTCTCGGAATTTTATTTAATCAGCTCTGTTTATAGAGCTTATAAGGTACACACAATAACCAGCTCTACATAGAGAGCTTATAATATTAAGCATCACAAGCACACTCGATATCAAATCATTCCACGCGTATATCATGGTAATAATAATATTAGTCAGTGTGAAAACCAACAATTATATATTACCAATATTTATACACATGGTGATTTGATTTTATTTATTATTAAGCATAAAACCAAGACATCATAGAGACGCCATTTTATTTACTAATATCACATTTGCGATCCATATATCGCATCCTAAGCTGCTGCGACGTGAACCGTAAGGTCATTGAGGAGGATGCCGCTTGTTCCTGTGAATCCGACAAGACGCGAGCCACTTCCGATTGCGTAATTGATAGATTGATCGCCAATTTCAACTCCATATGGTCCGTAGATTTGCTTGTCAGTCTCGAATGTTAGGGACCG
This sequence comes from Ficus hirta, assembly GCA_038430175.1. Taxonomy (NCBI): domain Eukaryota; kingdom Viridiplantae; phylum Streptophyta; class Magnoliopsida; order Rosales; family Moraceae; genus Ficus; species Ficus hirta. The sequence goes on along the minus strand of CM076585.1, from coordinate 14,490,698 downwards.
TACTACAGTAGTACGAGGGACCAGAGACGAAAATCCAGTGTACCCGCTCACCTTCTTTAGGTGCTCCGCCTGTACTGGAATCTGAGTTTCCAAGATTTGATATTAAAAAAAATATATACATAGGTATCAGAGAATCTGAATAACTAATAAAATTTTTTATGTTTCCATACAAGAGTACCAAAGTTGTTTTGGATGGCAAACTCAAGGGGATTTTAATTCATTTTGAGTTCTACCGATACAATAAAAAATTTATGTTATTCGAGCATAAAAATTTGAAATCAAATGAAGAGAATAATAATAATTAAAAAAAAAAACCTAACTGTCACAGTTTGGAAGCCAGGGGGAGTAGTTCCGTGTGCAGGACCGACACCATCATTGTAGATCACTTGAAAGGACCCGATGGCACCATCCTCAACCTTCGTACTAAATGAAATGTTGATTTGTTGAACTCCATTGTGAGATCCATCGTCCCAATGCGCCGCCTACAAAATATTTTTGCACGTACAATAAATATATGCGTGTTTGACACCATATTAATTTTAAGTTAAAAAAAAAATTTCATCTCATTTCAAATCTAAATCTGTTTTTTCAATTTTTTACTTTTTCAAAATCTCCACAACCCTCATTTCTTTTCTTTACGAAATAAATTGTGAAGAAACAAATGGACAATGATAAAAATTGATATATATTTTGTGCGTGTGTGCATTACGTATATGTAGATGTAAGACCTCACCATTCTTTGATCGTGGATGAAATGAAGAGAAATTATGAGGATTCCGATTATGGAGAAGTGTGTGTGGGTTTACTTGGCTGGCTTAGCTCCAATTTATAGAGATAGGATTATCTAACTTATTTGGAACTTAGTGCTTTAGATAGAGATGAATTAAAAATGATGGGTGTAGAGGGGCTTTGATGTGTGTCACGGAGTTTCTAAAATTTTACTGTGCATATAAAATGTTGACTATTATATATTTATAGAGGTAGAACTATCTAACTTATTTGGAATTTAGTGCTTTAGATAGAGATGAATTAAAAATGACGGGTGTAGAGGGGCTTTGATGTGTGCCACTTAGTTTCTAAAATTTTACTGTGCATATAAAATGTTGACTATTATATACCAAGATTTTTCCATTGCCTAAAATGTTGAAAATGTTTGATAGTTTGCTTCTGGACTGTAAAATGGGCATGCTTAATTAGAATATGTTATGCATATAGGAATCTCTAGACTCTCACTAGCTTTTAGTGTTTGGAAATTCTTATAATATTATTTTAGTATTGAATAAGATTCAACAGTGCACACACACTTGTTGATTCAAGTATTGGAAAATACAATATATATTAAAAGGCGTAGGAGCATTTGATCATCAAGAACTTTGTTTGTTTGTTTTTTTTTTTCTTTTTTGGTGAAAATGACTAGGAAAAATTTCATGATTATTTAACACAACATTATGATATGGATCCCGTTTATTAAACAGTTTTAAAATTCAATTTCATTGCATTTTCTAATTTTAAATATAATATTATGTTGCATTGCCTTCATGATATACTTCTGGAGTAATTCGTTGACCTTGTTTCGTGCTCCAAACCCAAAAAGCATTTTGAATGTGCGTTGTCTTTGGACAATATATGTGCTCCAAACCCAATATGTTGCAATTCTGTATATTGTAACTTGTATTTATATGCGAACTAATTTATAATACTTTTTACTAATGAATTCTTTGTTTTTACTCTAAAAAAATACATCCACGTTTAATATCTTTGTGTTTTTCTTCTTCTCCGTCTTTTCTTTTTATTATTTTCTTATTTATTTTTCATATGGTATCAAAGCTTGCGATCATAGATCTAAAAACCTGAAACACTCCCCCCACTTTTCCATCTTCGCGTAATCACCCTAGCATTCTCCTTCCCACCTTCTTCACGTAATTCCCCAAACCACCCACCCCCTTCCCTAATTTGTTTCATCTCATGGTTGTTACTTCTTCTAGTCCAGCAAAAATAAATAAATAAATACAAAATCTTCCTACATCACCCTACCCCTGCTCCTCTCCTCGCGTCTACATCAACCTAAAAAAAAAAACAAAACCAGGTCTATCCCCAAACCAATTTTTTTTCCTGCTGAAAAAAAAAAAACCTACAATCATCCCTTTTATTTTATTTGATTTATTTGATATTCTATCATAACGATTATACTCAAACAAGCCACTGATGATCTGGTCCTTTGCGCCATTGCACCCCCTTTTGATGATTATCGTCCCTAACACCATTGCGTCCTATTCTAACTATTGTCGTCTTAGTGCCCATGCACTCTTGATGATTCACGTCCCAGTCTCTCTTCTGAAATTTGCCATCCCTATACTTAAGTGCCCTCTGTCTTCTCACTCTTCTTTTGAAGATTGTCATCCTTGCACCTAAGTGCCCTATTCCTTTTCTTTCATCTTCTGACGATTGCCGTTCATATTTCCTTATTTTTATTTTTCTATAGATTCAACAAAAAAAAACATTTAATTTATTAAAGTTTTAGATATATATATGATGATCTAAGACCAATTTATCATTTATGCGTTCCATGAATCTCGTAATCAATTTATATCTAGTACAAAATTTAGGTATTTAATTTGCATCCAACCTGCCTGTTTGTGTTTTTATTTTTTCAAATTTTTTTTTTAAGGAAAATACTATGTGTTGACTTGTTTAAAAATATCGACAACAATAAGCATTGAAAACAAACAGATCCGTTCTAGTTAGAAGAAATTATGAATAATCTGAAAATTAACATCCGTTTTCGCATGTGTGAATGAACATCCGTGTAGGTGGCCAACAATCACATTTGGTCTATTCTTTCCGGTGTTCATCATTTACAACGTAATTTAATTCTTTGCTATCTCCATAATCTGACCGATTACATATCAACTCATGCAAAAGTGCTAAAAATAAGCACTTCACTTGTAGGGGGTGTTCGGTTGGTTCACTCCAATAAAAATATTTCCTTTTTCTTCTTTTTTTTTTTGTTAAAGTAAACACAATTTCACTATTTACATCTCCTAATATCTCTTAAAAATTCAATTTTTAAAAATCCATAACTTTGTTATTTCAAGTAGAAATGAGATGATTTTACTTATAATTATATCGAATTTCGAGAGAGACGAAACAAGATCCATATTACTATTTTTTTTTCCAAACAAATATCAAATTTTTATATTTTTTAACTTCAAATAGTTTATTTTCAACCAAATGCACATTTCTAAATTAAACTCAACTCAACTCTAATTAAAATATCTTCAAATATAATTTGTCAAAGTGTCCCACCAAAATAGCAACTAGAGGAATTTTTTTTGGCGAAGAAGAACTAAAGCCTACACTCAAAATTTATATTAAAAACAAAAATATAAAAACCTAATCCAGCCTTAACAGCAAACTAAACAAAAATGAAAAAAAAAAAAAAAACCTTCGAAAGAGGAAACCGAACCGAAAAGATATGTTTTTAAAACGGAAGTTTAGTTGAAATTTTATCATTACATTTAAATGTTTAGTAATAATTTATTAGTAATTGTAGTTATGATTTCATTTTATTTAATTGATTGAAAATGTTTGATCAATGCTTGTATGTATACTTGAAAATGAACATAGTTAATCTATTAGTTGACAATATTTATTTATTTATTTTTAAATATCATCGTACAATTGAAAGTGGTGGGGTTAGTCTTTAGGTAGGTCTGTACACGTAGTTACTATAAATTAAAGATGAGTGTGAAATATAGCTGTACACGTAGTTACTATCAATTAAAGATGAGTTTGAAATATAGACAAGCAAAATATAACAAAAGGAAAGTGCTATTTTGAGCAATTAACAGACAAGCAATATATTCACAGACCTCGTGAAACACGTTCAAACTTTACCAGACAAGCAACATCAACTGCTTTCTTTTGCATGTGTAAAACTTTCTGTCAGCTTTAATAGCCCAATGATGATCGTATTTGAGTGTTAACTTGATGTATAAATGATAAATTTTGATATTTGGATTTGAAAAAAAAAACTCGCTTAAAAAGTGTTATTTTTTATGACAAATTTATTATATGGTAAACTTTTACCTTCAAGTTATATATATTTTGAAAAGAAAATATTTATCTACTTAAAACCCTAGCTCTAAAATTATTTAAGTGGGAAGAATGGCTAAGAACCATAGAAAAATATAACGAAAGGCAGCTTTAGCAGGGGGGAAAAAAAAAAGGATACAGTAAATTCATATTAATGATCTTTTTTTTCCTTAATTGGTTGTGGGACGTGGTTAATGCTTTTAGAAGGGAAACAAAAACGAATAACTTCACTCTTAATATGCTAAGGACTGGCCTGATTTGTTCATATCTGCTAAAATTTGTCAAAGTTTCCCACCGAAAGGGCAACTGATACAAAGTTAATATGATGCAATGGCTCGGCATAAAAGGAGACAAAGTTAATCAAAGAACTTAATACACACCTTCAAAAGTCATTGTCTCCTCATGTGCCCTTGAATTGCTATCTCCTTTGTTTTTATCCAATTAAATTTTTTAGACCTCAAAGTTTCACGATAAAAAATGAATGTTTCTTTTAGCTCTTTTCTTTCCTACTTTGTCCTAAATTTATGGTGCACTTACTAATTGACAATACAAGGATAAAGCCTTTCAGCGATGCCAATAGTCGTCATTAAAAATATGAATTCTGTCCCTAAAAATTAAACAGCGATGAATTGTCGTCGTTAATATGACATCACTATAAATCCATCGCTAAAAAATTTATAGCGACGATTATACATGTCGTCGCTCAAAATTTCTATTACAGTGACGACACGTCGTCGCTTTAACGGTGATAATGATGTCGCTGTCTGCCTTAGATAAATTACTGGAAATGACGTGGCATCAATCTTTAGCGACGATCAATTTAAAAAATTAGTTGCTAAAAAGAAAAAAAAATGGCGTGGCAACATCTTTTAGCAACGAATTTTTTAAATCGGTCGTCACTAAAAGTAAAAAAAAAAATGATGTGGCAACACCTTTTAGTGATGACTTTTTTAAATCCGGCATCTCTAAAAGAGAAAAAAATATGACGTGACATATGTATTTATTAATGCCACCTATCAATGTTTCGTCGCTAAAAGTCTTTTAAAATATAATATAATTTAATTTAATTTTAAATTTCATATTCATTTTTTTAATTGATATGTCGTTGATAATTTTATTTATTTCATACTTACCGGATTTACTTTTAATAGTTTTAGCTTTTACTTCCAAGATAGTATTTAATTTAAAAAACTAAATAAACATAATATTATGTAACTACAATATAAACATCCACAAAATACATAAAATATAACAAAAGCCGATTAATACTACACAATATTCTGTAACTACAATAGAAACATCCACACAATACATAAAATATAATAAAGTCGATTAATAAAAGATAGCTACTAGTCGTCCAAATTTGTCAGATCCTCTTGTTCATCATCTTCTTCTTTAATTCGATTTTGAGGCTGGGATGGAGGGACTAGACTCGAGAGGCGGGGGGGGGGGGGGGGGGGGGGCGGGGCGCGCGCGCTGTATAATTGGACCTAAAAGTCGGATACATCCGGGACACATGTGCTGCCATCCGCAAGGTTTCAGCATACTAGTTTGCAATCCACTACTGTAGCTCTGGCAGAATCTGCATGCTAGGCTGCACAGATGTTGATGATGTCAAAGATGAAGAAGTAGATTTCTTCTTTCGCCTACGCATCAAGGTTGGGCCCACTCCTTTTGTATGCCCTCATCGAGTGCCCGGAACGGTATTCAGAATCTCCCTCTCATTTGTCCCTGAAGAAGAGCTGAACGACATTTGTGACTATTGTCACACCCCGACCTACGTAGGGCCGTGACTTCGTACTTACTTAACTTAATTCTTAATTCAAATACCTTAAACTTACTGAAAATTCCAGAGTACTGAGTACTGAGCTTTTTTTTTTTTCTTTTAAACTTGACTTAAAACTCGACTTAAACTTGACTTAATCTCATACTTATACTCATACTTATTTATAGGTACATACTCGAGTACTGAGCTTTCACACCTCATTTGAAAGCTATCATATTCAAACCGTACACCAAACCCGACCTAGTTCGGGTCGGTACTGTAACACCCCGAACCATCTACGTAGGGCCGACTACGTAAACGTGGGCCGTTACTATACTTGCTTAACATACTTGTTAGTTTCTAATACTTGAACTTTCAGAAAATTTCAGAATAATTTTTTTTTTCTTCATAACTTAATTAAACTTATCCATATAGGTAAACTTCATCATGCCTACCCATTACTTGTTAACCCGATTAAAAGGTCACACATAACCTTTTAAACCAGACTTTTGAAACCTTACATACGTAACATGTCACATACTACTAAATCATACGTGTACTAGTTCATAATTTAAAGAGTTTGCAGAAAATCTTGCGTAGTGGTATCCCATACCACCCTTCACTCGCCGCCGCATCGTCTACATGGCCCACAAATTAAGCTGTAGGCTTTTTACCTACAGTATGAAATATACTGATGAGCTTTCGCCCAGCAAGTACAAACATAATCTCACAAAAACGTAACAAGTATGGTGCAACTTATGCATGAACTATTTATGTTCAATTATGAATCTTTTATAATCAATTATGAACTTGAACTTATTATCTTGCTTAATATGTGGGCCCCTTGTGTACGTACCGATTGCGCGCATTCCACAGAAAGTTAGGGTTTGCAAGGTCCTTAACAATTCTGGGAATCTTGAAACATAACTCTTCCGCATCAACAGAAGGTCTGAAAATTTTCTTGAACATACGTGATCCTCCCGCATCAACAGGAGGTTGGTACGACACCTTATTTGTCTTGGTTTAGTCTTAGTCTTGTTACTTTTTTTTTTTTTGAAGACTAAGAATCTTTACATGTGATCTTATTTGTCATGATGCATAAATATAGTATGACATAAAGATCACTAACATCTAATGACTTGTGGTATAAAGCATGGCTTTATCTTGAAACATGATGTTATCTTAAAACATGGCATGTATATAAACATGGCATCATCATTAAACATGGCATTATTCCAAAACATGGCACATCATGGTATACATGTAAATAGATCATGCTTGAAAATAGTTTACTATTTTTCATACTGTAGGTGAGGTTTGTACTTACCTCGTATACTATGTCCTTTGCTGTGTTGTTCCAAGTCTGGTCGCAATAACAGGCCTCTTTCTGCTATTACAAAGGACATAGGGTAAGGATTTTATAACCATAAAATGTTAGTAACCTTAACCAATATCCACACATAAACTTAGTTATATGTCCCCCATTCATACTCATGATAACTTGCTTGGTTACTACAAGTAACCCTAGGGTTTATGGTCTATCATACTTAAATCATAACTTGTTAGGTTACTTAGAGTAACCTTGGGTACTAAGCCCAACATACATGAATAGTATTAGGTTACTACTCTTACTAAGGCCCAACTAATTACAACGTATTACCCCATTAGGTTACTATTGGTAATCATAGGGTACGGCCCAATTATTTATTTATTTGCTCTTTCTTGACAAACCTTTGTCAAGTTTTCTTTACAAATCTTTATAAAAACCGTATTTTCATAAAACCGTAACTTTTAAGCAAAGACAGTTAAAAACTATCAAACTCTGAAATCAATCCTTTAAAAACAGTTTCTTAATTTTGGTTATCAGTGTATGTGCAGGAATTTCCTGCTTTTACACTGTTTTCTGAAAATCCTGTGCAGGAATTTCTCGTTTCCTGTATAGTTTTGGAAATCAGATTTTACTTTAAAATCTGTTTGGAATTAGAAAAAGTTTTCTCCATAAAAGTTGTAGATCTCGAAAGACCCTACAACTTTTATGTTTTACTTAAAACCTAATTCTGCATTTAACTTGTTCATATTCCTGATTGAATCCGGCTGGCCGTGCACAGGATCTGGGCAGACCAAGGCTCAGGTTTTCACAAAAACAGAGGCCTTTGGAGTCTTATTTTTAAAAACTGTCCATGTTGTCCCCTAGAAGTTTTCATTTCCTACAGCTTTATAGTTTTAACTTTTGTCAAATCCGGCCTGTAAGGGCCTCAAAATCACCTTTTCAAAAAACTGTCCAGTTTTACCAAAAAACTGGCAGTTTTGCATGTGTCCGATTTTGCGTAAAATTTACGTGCACACTACCTCAAACGGTCGTAACCGTGAGCCTACGACAACATGCAGTGCTTAACGTAAGATTTGCCATTCACATGCATTAATCCAAACCCATACAACCCGCGTGCCATCATGCACAAAACTTAGGGTTTTTGGGTTGGTTTGGCTTCCATTCATCCCATACAAGCTCAATCTATTCTCATACATCATTCATGCATAACCTACACTCTCTTAAACCTAAGGGGACATACAACAAGCATCTTAAGGACACACATGTAAACCATATTATCTCACAAGTATAGCATCAAAAGCATGAACCAAAACCTAAATCAAGACCATAGAACCCTAATCAGGCACATAATCAAACGTCTAAGCCTATTGCATGAAAGTAAAGGGGTGAGCTTATGCTCTTACAAACCCAACTTGAAAATACACTTAAATTTTCAAATCAAAGCTCAATTGAAAAGCTTAGGGACCAAAGGGAATTTACCTTGATCAACACAAAGTTGTGCTAGGTTTTGATTCCACTTTTCCTTTTCCTTTTGCTCTCAACCACAACCGGCCTCCCTTAACCTTGTGGGTTCCAAAATTTTCGACCACTTGCTTGGTGCTTCACCAAAATCCGACCACTCCCTTGTTCTTTCTCTTTTCTCTTTTTTTTTTCTTTTCTCTAGGGCTCGGTTTTTAGGGGGAGAGTGTGAGAAGAAATTTTGGCATGGTTTTGGGGTGTTTTCTCATTTTTGTGAACAAAATGAGCCCCCCCCCATCACCTATTTATAGGTGATGAATAATTTAATTTTTGGATTTATTTTTAATCCAAAAATTACATAATAGCCCTTAAGAGAAAAATATTTGCCCATTGGTGCTTGGGACAAAAATATTTGCTCATCGACCCTCTTAGGTGGCCGGCCATTTACTTGGAGAGCAAGGAAATTCTCTTGCTTACATCATCATGCTTGCATCATCATGACATCATCATGCTTACATCATCAAACTTACATCATCATGACATCATCATGCTTACATCATCAAGCTTGCATCATTATGACATCATCATTACTTACTTTTCTGAAAATTACATTTTGGCCCCTAAGGACAAAATATTTACACTTTTAGTCCCTGAAGGTAGCCGACTATGGTGGAGCCACTTGACTTCTAGTGCATGCATAATTATCCATTTGATTCCAAAAATCCATTTAATATAATTATGCAGTCCATTTCCTTATTAACTCAGATAATATCAATACTATTTTTTACTAAAAACAGTACTGTCATATTGGACTACAGTCCAGAATTCATCTACGTAAAATTGGACTTCGTATAGGATTTTCTTAGGACTTAAAACCATTTAGTCCTTATTGCTCTAAATATTATTCCTGATTATTCTAGAGCAATCTCATACCTTATTCCTACTTCTTCATCTGTAATGACGGTTTTACACAGTATAATTCCTATACTGTTGATTATCCTGCAATACCGTCTTAGTCAAACCTATGGTCAACATGGTCAAACTTTGACCGAAATAAAAATCATAAATTCCTATTATGCCATTTTCTCAAAAGGCCTCATGCTTGATTAAGCAACTATTTCTGAGTCTCGTAGCTAATAAACTGAGGACTCGAATATATACTGATATTCAATTTAGATCATAAGTTTCATATCTGCATACATAATTCAGACTTAGATTCTTCTTGTATCTAAGGAAATCACAAGTCATCAAAAATTTGGGTTATTATAGGTACAATACGAGACAACTTGTTGCTATCATACATGAAACTTTTCCTTACCCATACCATTACTTCATTATAACGTAATATAAACACATTTTACAAACATATTTTACAAAACATATCTTTTAAAATCCGTGGCGGTGTCCATCACACATTTCACAGTCCGCAGCGCCATCTCTCCACAATCTTATATAACAGCATTGCCGGTAGGTTGCTTACCTACAGCATGAACGTAAGTAATGAGCTTATACCCAGTAAGTACAACATTCAATCTGCAAAATATTTTAATAAAAGAATGCATGAACCGATTATGCTTTCTTATATTGATTTGGTTTCTGGGCCCTTTACATAACATGAGTGCCCGTACCGTGGCATGTAACCATGGAGTGATTGGGGCAACCAGTCCAATTCCAACTCAAACTATGAACCATATTGTTTAACATGGAATAGTTGGGGCAGCCAATCCAAACCAACTCAAAACATGGACCATGCCATTTAAACCCGCCCTCGTGGCAAGTCGGTACGACACAATAACATTAGCTTGTCTTGTCTTATGACTTAAAAACATATTCTTACCATGTGATTTAATATTCGTAAACAGGCTTCATGATGTCACGATAACAAAACATATAACATAACATAATAGCAAACCATAACCTAAAACATCATAACATAAAACATCATAACATATAACATAAAACGGCATAACATAAAATATCATAACATATAATATAAAACGTCATAACATAAAACATCATAACGTAAAACATCATCACATAAGACATCATAACATAAAACATCATTACGTAAAGTATCATAACATAAAACATATGTAAATCATGTAAATCAATACATGATTTCCTGAAAAACATGTCATGCAACAAAACATTTTGTCCATGCTATAGGCAGAGTTATACTTACCAATCGTCCTACGCTCTTGGTTTATCGTCCAAACTTGGCACGACAATAGTTCATACTCCTATTTCCAAACAGGGTGTAAGATAAGAGTCATTCACATTCTATCTTACCATAAATTATAATCATTAAATGTTGGTATCCTGACCGATATCTATGAGTAACTCTAGTTATATGTCCCCCACATCTTCATGATAACTCGTTCAGTTACTTGCCGCAACCCTAGGACTCATGGCACAACTAGACTTAAATAGTACCTTGTTAGGTTACTTCAGGAACCTTGGGTACCAGGCCCAGTCATACTTGAATAGTGTTTTATTAGGTTACTATTAGTAACCTTGGGCCTAAGCCCAATTATACTTAGACCCATACCCTAATAGGTTACTAATTTTACTAAGGCCCAATTACTTTTTAAAGTAATACTCTATTAGGTTACCATTGGTAACCATAGGTTTTAGGCTTAACCCAATAACTTGGGTATCTTATGTGGATACTATACGTAACCTAAATTATTTGGCCTATTAAAAATTGGTAACCTTTTCGGTTACTATTTGTCCTATAGTTGTTTACCATAGGACTTGGCTTATTTCATTTATTTCATTCCTTGTTTGATAAATTTTTACTCCTTTTTATAAACTATTTAAAACAGTCCCATAAACTTTGGTTATCAGTGCATGTGCAGGGATTTCCTACTTTTGCACTGTTTTCTGAAAATCTTGTGCAGGAATTTCTTGTTTTCTGTACAGTTTTTAAGATCCAGTTTTATCTTTAAATTGATTTAGAATCTGGGAAAACTTTCTTCATGAAAGGTTTAGATCCTGAATAACCGTACAACTTTGGTTCTTTACTCAAAACCCAGTTCTGCATTTAACTTGATCATATCCCTAGTTGAATCCGACTGGCTGTGCACAGGGTCTGGGCAGACCAGGGCTCGGGTTTTCATAAAAACGAAAGCATTTCATGCTTATTTTCAAAAATCTGTCCATGCCACCCCCTAGAATTTTCAATTTTCTACAGCTTTGTTGTTTGACTTTTCCCAAATTCGGCTTTTAAGGGCCTTAAAATCACGTTCCCAGAAAAGCTGCCCAGTTTTACCCAAAAACTGGCAGTTTCGTTTTAGGTCAAGTTTTACGTAAAATTACACGCACACTACCTCAAACAGTCGCAACCGTGAGCCTACATCAAGCATGCAACTCTTTAACGTGAGTTTCCATAAATATGCATTGGTTCCTACCCATACAATGTAACGACCCGCCTAGCACAGGCCGTTACCATTCATGCATATATATCTGTCCTTTGTAATAACTTAATTACATGAAAAATAGTAGAAAATTTTTTTTTTTTTAATACTGTGCTAACTCGCACATACTGTAACTAAAAGAATGATATACAAATATCAAATCATATACTTAGAAAGAACAAAACGCGTAGCGCCATCTTTTCCCACATTTCACAGTTCGCCCTGCCATGCTCCTCCATCTTGTATCAGCAACTGCTTGCAGGTTACTTACCTACAGCATAGACGTAAGACAGTGAGCTTTCGCTCAGCAAGTACAACTAACTATACCGCGACAATACAAACACAACATATCCTAACATATCATAACATATCGTAACATAACATTTCATAGCATATCATAACTTATCATAGCATGTCATAACTTATCATGGCATATGCATGAACCATTTATGCTTCATTATGCTTTCTTATTGCTTCATTACATTCTTTCTTAACTTATCTTTACTTATGGGCCCCATAACATAAGTGTCCGTACCGGGCGCGCAACTATGGACTTACTCTTGCCATAGCTCAACCCGACCTCACGCGGGTCGGTACGACACAGGTAAGCTCGCTTGCCATCATAACTTTTATCGTTTCATATCTTGATCTTATTCTTATTAATTGGTGAACATGCTTCGTGATGTCTCACACAATTAAATCATGATCCTATCTTAACCATACCATAGCCATAACATATTCTATATCCTCTCATAACATGATTCTAGCATATTTCATAACACATGACATAACATACTACATAGCCTAGCATATTATAACACATAACATGGCATATATAACACATCATAGTATTTAACCCTTTTATAGCACATAGCATAACATAACATATAACAATAACATAGCATAACAACATAACATACAATAAGGTATACACCCCTATCTAACAATAACATACTTGGGCAAGTACCACAACAAAGCCTATGCTGTAGGCGGTGGTTGTACTTACCTCTCTCGCTATGTCTCACGTAATGCTGCTCCTCTTCCGAGTACAGCTGCAGGTTACTTCCTGTTTGATGAATGACACAGTCTAGTTAAACTCGTGAAATGTTGGTGACCTAACCAACATGTTTACATGATCCTGGTTGTATGTTCCTTTGTGCAATAAATCTTACTTGGTTACACTTAGTAACCCTATGGTTATGAATTTGTTTCTTTAAAAGGTTACATTGTGTAACCTTATATGCTAAGCCATAACATACCATTAGGGTTAAATCATCTTCCAACTTTAGGCTTCTTCTTTAATCCACAACTAACGGGTTATGTCCATTAACCCTTTATCTTAATTCAATGGGTATCCTTTAGGGTTACATTAGATAACCCTTAAGGTTAACTAAGTCAATATTGTTAGTCAACCAAAGTCAACTATGGTCAACTACGGTCAACTATGGTCAACCCCCCTATGGGTCAACCTTTGGGCCTTGGGCTCGACCCAGTAACTTGGGTATCCTTCCCGGTTACCATGCGTAATCGCTTTACTTACTAAACCTTAGCTTGAAAATCTTATTTTTCCTTAACTTGGAAAATTTGGGGAAATTAATCCCAAAACTCTTTACTTGACTTGTAAAAATCCATATTCTTAAAATGGGGTTTTGTAAAGTCATTTGAGGTTGAAAACTGTCATTGGAATAGTCTCCATCGTCAAAGCAGTGAAAATTAGAAAAATATAGTTTTTCTGAAACAGTTTTTAGAAAATCCTGTGCAGAAATTTCTTGTTTCCTGCACCGACTTCAGAAAACCATGTCAGTTTAAAAATCCATTTAGAATTTGAAAGAGTTGTCTTCACGAAAGTTGTAGCTCTCGAAAAATCCTAAAACTTTCATGTTTTGCGAAAAATCCAGTTCTGCTTGTATCCTTGTCAGTTTTCATTTGAATCTGGCTGGTCGTGTAAACTAGGTCTGGGCAGACTAGTCTCGGATTTTATAGAAACAGAGGCCATTGGAGCCTCATTTTGAGAAACCGTCCGCGTTTCCCCCTAGGAAAAACTCTTCCGAATAACTTTCATGTTTTACGTTTCACCCAAATCGGCCTCTAAAGGCCTTAAATTTCCACTTTCCCGAAACTGGCCAGTTTTGAATCCGAACTGGCAGTTTCGGTTGTTAAGTCCAGTTTACGTCCTATTCTGCGAAGTCTAACTCGACCGAACACGCGGGAGCCTAAATAGCATACAAGCAGCGTATTCTAACGTCCCACATGAACCATCATGTATCTCTAACGTCTCCATGCAAACCAAAACAGATCTGCCCTAACCTAGGGTTTGCATGATCTAGGTTTGCATCACATTCCATTCATCCATCTCATGCCAATCTTGGCTAGCACTAGCAACCTAGCATAATTGCCACAACCGGCTTGCACAAACAGGGCACATACCAACCATCTAATCATGCAAAAATCCTAGCATGCAAGCAAGCATAAACATATAGCAAGCAAAGCATAAATAAAGCCATAGCCAAACCACCCTTAAAATCCTAATCAAGCACCATACCTAGTTCTAGGGCAATTGAAATAAGAGCTTGAGCTTATGCTCTTACAAACTTTTGACTTGAAATACAAATAAATTTCCAAATGAAAACTCAATTGCAAGCTTAGGGCTTAAAGAAAAATACCTTGGTTCAAAACTAGGGTTTGGGCACCAAAATTTCTCCTTCCTCCTAGGTCAACACAACCGGCCTCACCACTCACCTAGGGCACCAAAATTCTTTTGGTCACTTGGTTGGTTCACCACAAATCCGGCCACACCACCAAGGCTTCCTACCTCAAATTTTTCTTTTCCTAGGGTCGGTTTTAGAGAAAAAAAATTGGTGTGGAAGAATTTTGCCATAGTTTGGCTTGTTTTCCCAAATTTTCCCTCAAAAATCCGCCCCCCTTCACCCCTATTTATAGCTGATTTTGAACTTTCAAAATTGCTAAAAAGTCCTTGAATTTGGATTTAATTACTTTTCCAAAATTGCACTTTAGTCCTTGAAGCAAAAATATTTGCACTTTGACCCCTACAAGTGTTGGCCGGCCATTGCATGCCTTGGAGCCCAAGTTTTGCTTACCTCATCATGATGACATCATCTTGATGACATCATGTGCTTACATCACCAAATTTCCAAAATTTGCACTTTGACCCCAAAAGTTAAAATTCTTGCATTTATGCCCTCTAGGTGGCCGGTCCCTTACTTGGAGATCAAGCCAAGCTTATCTCACCTTGATGACATCATCTTGATGACATCACTTCGCTTACATCATCAATTTTCCAAAATTTGTACTTTAACCCCTAAAGATAAAATTTTAGCATTTTTGCCCCTGAGGTGGCCGGCCATGTCATCTCTTCTAGAGCGTTCCTTGCTTTCTTTCCAAGCTTATTTAATCCAATTATGATGTCATAAATTGAGGATAGGATGATGTCATCCACATTAAGCCCTGTTTGGCTTTTCCTCAATATTCAGTCCATTTTTCCGCTACACAGATATTTCTAATACTGTGTTTGCTTAAATACAGTATTTTTATATTGTACTACAGTCCAAAATTCATCTGTGTAAAAACGGATAGTATAACTTTTTTCTAATTTCAAGTCCTTTTTGCCCTTGATCTATACTAGGTGTGCTTGATTTTCTAAGGTGGTTTTAAAGCCTATTTGAGCTATCTTGCCCATTATATCAAGTTTTACAGTATCTTTTCCATACTGCATCATGTAATACTGTAAAGTCAACCCGTTGACCGCTCTTGGTCAAACTTTGACTTTCTTGGTCAAACTTTGACTTTTCCGGAATTACGTACTTTTTCATCCTTTTCGACTTAAAAGGACGTTTGCTAACCTTAGCAACTTATTTTGAGTCTTATTAAGCCATAAGATCTCATAAAAAGTGTGAAAAACTCTTAACTAAGCTTTTCCGTAAATACCTCCATGGCATGCATATAGTTCCTTTTGCAAAGGAAACAGTGACATAAAAATTCTAGGTATTACAATCTACCCCCCTTAAAAATTTTCGTCCTCGAAAATTAGGATAACCTGGGGTAGTTCATTCTCATCTCATCTTCTAAGTTCCAGGTTGTCTCTTCAACCTTGTGGTTTTCACCATAAAACCTTAATCAGGGAAATGATTTTATTATAAAACCTTAACCATAGGAATAATTCTATTCCTTAAGACCCTTTTCTTCTTGATTCAAGATTTGAACTAGTTTCTCTTCATAAGTCAAATCCATTTGAACCTTGACTAGTTCTTGTCTAAATACATGAGAAGAATCTGGTATACACTTCTTTTAGCATCTTCATGTGAACAACATTATACGTTGATGCTAATTCTAGTGGTAGAGCAACTCATAAGCTATCTTTGTAATCCTTTCAAGGATTTCAACCAGTCCTATATATATTAGGACTAAATTTCCTTCTTCACTAAACCTCATGGTTCCTTTCCTTAGGAACAATCTTAATAAACACAGCGTTTCCAACTTGGAATTTCTAGAAGCTGTCTACATTATCGTCATAAGTTTTCTGTCTGTTAAAAGTTATGTCGAGTCCCTATTTAATCCTTTTGGATATTTTCCATGGTCTTCTTAACGAAATCTGTTGTTTGAAGTTGTTTCTATCCAACTTCTTGCCATTGAATAGGAGATCAACATTCCCTTCCATGGAATGCTTCAAATGGGACCATACCAATTGAAGGCTGATAGCTTGTTATCATACAAAAATTCAACCCATGGCAGTTTTTATTCCTAATTTCCTTAAAATCCAAGACACATAATCTTAGCACATCTACTAGTGTCTGGAAGATTTGTGCTAACTGTCCATTCATTTGGGGTGGATTGCCGTCCTAACCCTTAATTTCAATCTCATGGCATCATAATCACTTGTCCAAAATTGAGAAGTGAAACATCTTCCACGATCCAAATTGATCGATTTTGACATTCCATGTAGTCTCGCAATCCGAGATATGTAGGTTTACTGTCAATTTTCTACTGAAAAAGTGACCTTAAGCGAAATGAAGTGGGCTGATTTGGTTATTCCATCCATAATAACCCAAATCGGACCATTCTCACTTACAATCCTAGGCAGCCCCACCATGAAATTCATGGTAGTTTGCTCCCATTTCTATTCTGGAAGCTCCGCAATTGTCCGTGAAGTCAGACTTTTCCTCGTCGTATGAGCTGAACATTTTACAATGTCGTTAGAAATCGTACGTAGCATCGTAAAAACCTAAGAAATCCATTTCTAAGATCGCATCGAAATTCTAAAGCTTGATTGCGATGAGATCTACACGTAGTTCTTTGCCGTACATACTTATAGAAATATTTTGAATCCAAACATTGGATTACAAAATCTCTCCAAAAGGTAAAGAAATTCCTAAAAGATTATTTAAAACTATCTACACTACTTCCTAATTTCTGGGCAAACTCTATAAATACAATAAGTGAGTAGCACCAGAATTATACAATACAATAACGTCATATGTGGCGATAAGAATCTATCTTGTCACCCCATGCGAAGTCCCAGCTTCAGCATTTCCGTTAGTGTAGGCATAAATTTTTGGCTCGGGGTTCAGGAGCCTCCCTATCCTGGTTAATCCAATACTCCGATCTTATCGCCCGACTTTCATAGTCGGATACCAAGGTAGGCGGGCTACTGCTAGCACTTACCTGCTTGGCAACATCGGTCCTAAACATCTTCATTCGCCTAAATCGCTCATGCAGTAAATCCTTCCGTACTAGTGGCAAGTTCATTGGCACTCTAGCAGGTGCCATTGGAATCTCAGCATCCCGAAGAACTTCAGGCTGGACCTCTGGTTGAACATTCGGTACCGGAGGTACTACTGGGGATACTTGAGGTGGAACCTCGTCAACTTGGGGTCTTTGGTTCATGCGTTCTAGTTGTTCCTGAAGCCTATTCATCTCTTGTTGCTGTTCAAGCAACTGCCGTTGCAAATCAGCTGTAACAGTCGCCAAATCTAGCTCGGGCGGATTAACAGGTATCGCTTTATGCTGCCGTACCATCTTCTAAATCCCTATCATAAGAAAAGATATTATCATACTGTTAATATCCCTTCTTTCATTTATGATTTATCATATCATATCATATCCATCGTACTATACATACATAGTCAACATTGTGATGGAAGTGTCTACCACTTTACCATCTCATATTCATGCTGTCCTATCGCTAATAGAATAATCTAATGGAAGTCGATCCTACATCTTTTGATTTGATTGAGTCTTCGGAAGAAACGTTGGAGTTTGCACTCAGACCTGCATTGTTGAATAAGATCTCGTCCCGGTCGTTCTTAGCACCTGAGTCAACTTCTGCCTTCTGTAGCAGTATCTCTTGCCGTGAAGTTGCTGGCATCGAGTCCTTCGTAAGCATCAGTCCTGCTTCGTGCAGTAGTTCCCTTGTTTCTGGTGTTGTTAACAACGCTCATCAATCGTCCATCCTATTTCCTATTGTCATTCCAGCCATAACCGTTGGAACGAATCATCTAATCCTCGGGAGGTAAACCTTCCCGACTTACTTAATACGCCTATACTCTCGGCGGTCCAGGTCCTGTGGAATATGAGGTAACCTTACCTCCTGAAATCCCTGGCAGTAATGACCTATGGACTCATGAGGGTATGCGTGTCCATCTATTACGTAACTAAACTGTCATACGTAGAATGCATATCGACGTGTAACATTCTAGCTCCTTTATCTGATACGAATCCTCATCGTATACTTAACATAGCTAGAAATCTTGGCCCTACATGCCTAGGTATCATTTTCTTGCTTAGCATCCTTTATCGTAATCCAGCGTCCGCTGCTAAGCATCTGCTGACTGATCGAATTCATCGATGAACTTTAATGCAGCATCTATGGAATATCCTTTCCATCTCGTACCGCTTCATACAGTCTCATATTTCTTCATTTTGCTTCCTATCGTCTCATACCCCTATGGCGATAACAACACTGTCCGTCACGGGTCATTGAATAACATAAATTGCAGCCTGTGAACCGACACCGCTGCGTCCCGATCTTCATCGACCTGATCAAGAGTCCTTAATGTCGCATCTATCTCATCATAAGCGTAAAATAACTATTTACGCATACTTACAAAAATATAAACTTAACTTACAATGATGGCGGCGATGGCAGGCAGACTGTGAAATTATATCGCAGGAAACCGCTCTGATACCAACTCTGTAACGACCCGCCTAGCACAGGCCGTTACCATACATGCATATATATCTGTCCTTTGTAATAACTTAATTACATGAAAAATAGTAGAAAATTTTTTTTTTTTTAATACTGTGCTAACTCGCACATACTGTAACTAAAAGAATGATATACAAATATCAAATCATATACTTAGAAAGAACAAAACGCGTAGCGCCATCTTTTCCCACATTTCACAGTTCGCCCTGCCATGCTCCTCCATCTTGTATCAGCAACTCTTGCAGGTTACTTACCTACAGCATAGACGTAAGACAGTGAGCTTTCGCTCAGCAAGTACAACTAACTATACCGCGACAATACAAACACAACATATCCTAACATATCATAACATATCGTAACATAACATTTCATAGCATATCATAACTTATCATAGCATGTCATAACTTATCATGGCATATGCATGAACCATTTATGCTTCATTATGCTTTCTTATTGCTTCATTACATTCTTTCTTAACTTATCTTTACTTATGGGCCCCATAACATAAGTGTCCGTACCGGGCGCGCAACTATGGACTTACTCTTGCCATAGCTCAACCCGACCTCACGCGGGTCGGTACGACACAGGTAAGCTCGCTTGCCATCATAACTTTTATCGTTTCATATCTTGATCTTATTCTTATTAATTGGTGAACATGCTTCGTGATGTCTCACACAATTAAATCATGATCCTATCTTAACCATACCATAGCCATAACATATTCTATATCCTCTCATAACATGATTCTAGCATATTTCATAACACATGACATAACATACTACATAGCCTAGCATATTATAACACATAACATGGCATATATAACACATCATAGTATTTAACCCTTTTATAGCACATAGCATAACATAACATATAACAATAACATAGCATAACAACATAACATACAATAAGGTATACACCCCTATCTAACAATAACATACTTGGGCAAGTACCACAACAAAGCCTATGCTGTAGGCGGTGGTTGTACTTACCTCTCTCGCTATGTCTCACGTAATGCTGCTCCTCTTCCGAGTACAGCTGCAGGTTACTTCCTGTTTGATGAATGACACAGTCTAGTTAAACTCGTGAAATGTTGGTGACCTAACCAACATGTTTACATGATCCTGGTTGTATGTTCCTTTGTGCAATAAATCTTACTTGGTTACACTTAGTAACCCTATGGTTATGAATTTGTTTCTTTAAAAGGTTACATTGTGTAACCTTATATGCTAAGCCATAACATACCATTAGGGTTAAATCATCTTCCAACTTTAGGCTTCTTCTTTAATCCACAACTAACGGGTTATGTCCATTAACCCTTTATCTTAATTCAATGGGTATCCTTTAGGGTTACATTAGATAACCCTTAAGGTTAACTAAGTCAATATTGTTAGTCAACCAAAGTCAACTATGGTCAACTACGGTCAACTATGGTCAACCCCCCTATGGGTCAACCTTTGGGCCTTGGGCTCGACCCAGTAACTTGGGTATCCTTCCCGGTTACCATGCGTAATCGCTTTACTTACTAAACCTTAGCTTGAAAATCTTATTTTTCCTTAACTTGGAAAATTTGGGGAAATTAATCCCAAAACTCTTTACTTGACTTGTAAAAATCCATATTCTTAAAATGGGGTTTTGTAAAGTCATTTGAGGTTGAAAACTGTCATTGGAACAGTCTCCATCGTCAAAGCAGTGAAAATTAGAAAAATATAGTTTTTCTGAAACAGTTTTTAGAAAATCCTGTGCAGAAATTTCTTGTTTCCTGCACCGACTTCAGAAAACCATGTCAGTTTAAAAATCCATTTAGAATTTGAAAGAGTTGTCTTCACGAAAGTTGTAGCTCTCGAAAAATCCTAAAACTTTCATGTTTTGCGAAAAATCCAGTTCCGCTTGTATCCTTGTCAGTTTTCATTTGAATCTGGCTGGTCGTGTAAACTAGGTCTGGGCAGACTAGTCTCGTATTTTATAGAAACAGAGGCCATTGGAGCCTCATTTTGAGAAACCGTCCGCGTTTCCCCCTAGGAAAAACTCTTCCGAATAACTTTCATGTTTTACGTTTCACCCAAATCGGCCTCTAAAGGCCTTAAATTTCCACTTTCCCGAAACTGGCCAGTTTTGAATCCGAACTGGCAGTTTCGGTTGTTAAGTCCAGTTTACGTCCTATTCTGCGAAGTCTAACTCGACCGAACACGCGGGAGCCTAAATAGCATACAAGCAGCGTATTCTAACGTCCCACATGAACCATCATGTATCTCTAACGTCTCCATGCAAACCAAAACAGATCTGCCCTAACCTAGGGTTTGCATGATCTAGGTTTGCATCACATTCCATTCATCCATCTCATGCCAATCTTGGCTAGCACTAGCAACCTAGCATAATTGCCACAACCGGCTTGCACAAACAGGGCACATACCAACCATCTAATCATGCAAAAATCCTAGCATGCAAGCAAGCATAAACATATAGCAAGCAAAGCATAAATAAAGCCATAGCCAAACCACCCTTAAAATCCTAATCAAGCACCATACCTAGTTCTAGGGCAATTGAAATAAGAGCTTGAGCTTATGCTCTTACAAACTTTTGACTTGAAATACAAATAAATTTCCAAATGAAAACTCAATTGCAAGCTTAGGGCTTAAAGAAAAATACCTTGGTTCAAAACTAGGGTTTGGGCACCAAAATTTCTCCTTCCTCCTAGGTCAACACAACCGGCCTCACCACTCACCTAGGGCACCAAAATTCTTTTGGTCACTTGGTTGGTTCACCACAAATCCGGCCACACCACCAAGGCTTCCTACCTCAAATTTTTCTTTTCCTAGGGTCGGTTTTAGAGAAAAAAAATTGGTGTGGAAGAATTTTGCCATAGTTTGGCTTGTTTTCCCAAATTTTCCCTCAAAAATCCGCCCCCCTTCACCCCTATTTATAGCTGATTTTGAACTTTCAAAATTGCTAAAAAGTCCTTGAATTTGGATTTAATTACTTTTCCAAAATTGCACTTTAGTCCTTGAAGCAAAAATATTTGCACTTTGACCCCTACAAGTGTTGGCCGGCCATTGCATGCCTTGGAGCCCAAGTTTTGCTTACCTCATCATGATGACATCATCTTGATGACATCATGTGCTTACATCACCAAATTTCCAAAATTTGCACTTTGACCCCAAAAGTTAAAATTCTTGCATTTATGCCCTCTAGGTGGCCGGTCCCTTACTTGGAGATCAAGCCAAGCTTATCTCACCTTGATGACATCATCTTGATGACATCACTTCGCTTACATCATCAATTTTCCAAAATTTATACTTTAACCCCTAAAGATAAAATTTTGGCATTTTTGCCCCTGAGGTGGCCGGCCATGTCATCTCTTCTAGAGCATTCCTTGCTTTCTTTCCAAGCTTATTTAATCCAATTATGATGTCATAAATTGAGGATAGGATGATGTCATCCACATTAAGCCCTGTTTGGCTTTTCCTCAATATTCAGTCCATTTTTCCGCTACATAGATATTTCTAATACTGTGTTTGCTTAAATACAGTATTTTTATATTGTACTACAGTCTAAAATTCATCTGTGTAAAAACGGATAGTATAACTTTTTTCTAATTTCAAGTCCTTTTTGCCCTTGATCTATACTAGGTGTGCTTGATTTTCTAAGGTGGTTTTAAAGCCTATTTGAGCTATCTTGCCCATTATATCAAGTTTTACAGTATCTTTTCCATACTGCATCATGTAATACTGTAAAGTCAACCCGTTGACCGCTCTTGGTCAAACTTTGACTTTCTTGGTCAAACTTTGACTTTTCCGGAATTACGTACTTTTTCATCCTTTTCGACTTAAAAGGACGTTTGCTAACATTAGCAACTTATTTTGAGTCTTATTAAGCCATAAGATCTCATAAAAAGTGTGAAAAACTCTTAACTAAGCTTTTCCGTAAATACCTCCATGGCATGCATATAGTTCCTTTTGCAAAGGAAACAGTGACATAAAAATTCTAGGTATTACATACAACCCATGTGGTATCCTTGTACCAAACTAGGGTTTTAGGATTGGTTTGCATCCTTAATTCATCATACAAGCTTATTACCAATCTCATTCTATCATCCATACTTAACATACTTCTTCTTGAACATATGGGGACATATAACAAACATATAGTAGGCATACTCAATACCCACATAATCTCTAACACATATGATCATAACCATGCACCAAAACATAATTAGAGACCACCAAACCCTAATCAAGCACATATCAAGCACCCTAAGCTTTAGCATGGAAAAATAAAGGGTGAGCTTAAGCTCTTGCAACCCAACTTGAAAATACACTTAAATCTTGAATCAAACTAAAATAAGGAGCTAGAGGGTGAAGAGGATTACCTCAAGATCTAAAAAAGTGGATCTACCCTTTGGTTGAGAAATTTTCTTCTCACTCCATCCTCACCAAAAATCCGACCTCTCTCTTATCTTTTTTTTCTTTCTCTTTGGCTCGGCTCCTAGGGGAGGGAGAGAGGGTTGGAGTTGAACTAAAAATTTGGGGGTCTAAATAAATGAACCAACTCACACCCCACATCACCTATTTATAGGTGGAAATTCCAAATTTTCCACAATTATTTTTATTTCCCCTTGAGTTTACATCTTTGACCTTAAAAAAAAATGTTTTTCCTCCCTTATCCCTAGGATGGCCAGCTGTAAGACCCTCAAACCTTGGCTAGACCAATGGCTCGGATAGGGGCCAAGGCGGTGAGTAGTAGGGGTGTGAAACCCTCTACCCTTGGCGAGACCAATGGCTCGGGATTGGGGCCAAGGCGGTGAACAACATGGGCAAGACTTTGTGGCTTGCCATGTGATGGCGGGCTAGGATGCTTGGTGTGGGCAGTGGTCCGGCCAACAGCCCGACACACCATTGGGATCGTGGTGCAAAAACCTGGGTGGCTAGGCACTCAGGCAAAACCAGGCAAAGGTGTTGGCGTGGGTCAGCACATGGCGGCAACGATCAGGACTAAAGGCGGGTCAGCGTGGTTCGACACGGACTAGCGTGCACTCAGACAGACCAACGGGTGCGTGGGCGAGTCAAGACACACGCCCAAAGGTGAGTCAGCTTGGGGCATGGCTCAGACCTTCGGACAGGCTTCCTACAGACTTGGGCGGGGCTCGGGTTAGACCACGTGGGTCTTCCTGGTTGACCCTGGTTTGGGCAGGTAGCCTGGACACTTGGCAGAACAGGGTGCAAGGTTTGATCAGACAATCAAGGGGCGGTTACAAGCGGTTACCAGAGGCAGTTTCTGTGGGCTTACATGGATGTGTCCTGAGGGCGACACCTAGTGGCGGTTATGGTGAGGAGGGCTTGTGCGAACAAGTGGCTGACTACCATGCGGACCAGCAAGGCAAGGCCCAGTGACTTGGCCGAGTGGTGCTGTTGTGACGCGCACTGATTGGTGTCAGTGAAGCCTAGTGGATGGGGCTGTCATCCACACGCCTAGAAAGATTTGTGTGCTGACCAGAGGGCAGAAAATGTGGCTAGCAGTTGGGGTTTGTCCACTGCACATTTTTGTACCTTAGACTTCGTTGTGTGGCTATAAAGACCTGCGGTAGGCCATTGTTGCAGGAAGCCAAGAGGATTAGGGACACAAGGAAGCGAGAGTGTACATTTCCTTCTTATTGAGGCAATAAAAATGTTGGGAAAGTGGTTTCCCGTAATCGGGTTGTGTGCTTTGCTTTTCTGTGTGTGAGAATCCTTGGTTGGCTCGATTGGGTTGCCTTGGGGGATTTGATTTCCGCTAGACAAGCCTCCGGTTAAGGGTATTTGGGGCTGAGTAAGGACGCGGGTCCTTGCTGCCATCACAGGCGTCGCATTCCGAAGGCTGACCCTATGACACCAGCCATTATGGCTTTCTTGGAGACCAAGTTACTTGTTCACCAAGCTAATTACTTGTTCACCAAGGCAAGTGCTTGCTTACCTTACCTTGCTTACCTCACCAAGCGTACCTCACCAAGACAATTGCTTGCTCTCCAAGCACCCGTTGACATATTGACAACCGGCCATGTTTTGGCTTGAATCAACCAAAAATATTTCATACTTGTCTTTAACTTAATCGCTTGTTCCAATGTAACCGAGCTTGTAACTAATCATTGGCCTAGTTGGAGGCTTGGTTAGGAATATCCACAAATTCCATAAATCAAAAATTACATACTTATCCATAATTACTTACTTTTCTTAAAATTACACTTTGGCCCCTAAGGATAAAATATTTGCACTTTAGTCCCTGAAGGTGGCCGGCTTTGGTGGAGCCACTTGGCTTCCAATGCATGCATAATTATCTACTTAATTCCCAAAATCTCTTAATATACATATGCAGTCCATCTTCATACTAATGCAGATATTGCCATACTGTTTTCAACTAATAACAGTATAATTGTACGGGACTACAGTCCAGAATTCATCTGCGTAAAATTAGACTGTGTATAAATTTTTCTAAGGACTTGAAGCTACTTAGTCCTTATTGCTCTAAATATTGTACTTGATTTTTCTAAGGTGGTCTCATAGCTTATTCTTGCCCATTTGTTTGAAATGACGGTGTTCCGCAGTATAATTTCCATACTGTTGATCACACTGCAGTACCGCCTTAGTCATTCCTAAAATCAACCTGTCAAACTTTGACCGGATTAAAAAATCATAAATTTCTGTTCTGTTCTTTTTCTCAAAAGGCCTCATGCTTGACTTAAGCAAACTATTATTGAGTCTCGTAGCTAATTAAATGAGAACTCAAACATATACTGATATTCAACTCAGATCATGAGCTTCATATCGACATACATGATTCAGTCTTAGATTTTCCTTGTCTCTAAGGAAATCATAAGTTCATCACAATTTCGGGTTATTACAACTATTAAGTCTATCTCTCCTCAACCATCCTTGACTGCATAAGAATATGTAAAATAGTTAGAAAAGGAAGACATAATAATGTGTAATATATGACATAAAATTTACTTTACATTTAATACTTACATGTGTCGCGGCTGCCTCATTGTTTACCCAAAGCAAATTGGCTTGTTCATCTCTGTGTTGGTGGAGCTCCTACCAATTATTGAAGACGGACTTCGATTGTTATGCTTCTACATTAAACTGTCATGAAAAATAGTTTAGAGAAAACATTCATTTTGATCTAAAGTGATAAAACCTATTGATGATTCTTGTGCAGATGCTGTGCAACTGAGGAAGTCCCGTGATAACTGGTGTACTTTTGTTTGGACTGATTCTCAGAATTTATCTTCGATATTGTTTAGGTTGTATAATTGTGTAACGCCCCAACCAACGTGGGGCTGTTACCGCACTTACTTAAACTATATCTCGGTTTTAAATACTTAAACTTACTTGAAAATTTTAGAATAAATTTTTTTTTAAACATATAAATATCTTTCCATGCATACATACTAAAATAAAAAGACATACATACTTATTATATATAACGTGAGTCTTTAAGCATCACACTTATTCAAATATATATATATATACATCCGATTCAAAATAGCTTGCGGAATATTTTGCGTAGTAATATCCCACACTGCCTTTCACTTGCTGCATCGTCTGCATGGCCCACCAATTAAGCTGCGTGCTTTTTACCTACAGTATGAAATATACTAATGAGTTTTAGGCTCAGCAAGTACAAACTTAATCTCACAAACATAACAAATATCGTGTAACTTATGTATGAATTCTTTACGATTAATTATGTACTTCTTATGCTCCATTATAGATTTACAATCTTGATTAAAGTATGGGCCCCTGGTGTACGTACCAAATACGTGCAATCCATAGAAAGTTAAGATTTGCAAGGTCCCTAACAATTCTGAGAATCATGTAAACCTTTACGATCTGGCGGAAGGTCTGAAAATTTTCTTGAACATACATAATCCTCCACAATCTGGCGGGAGGTTAGTACGACACCTTACTTGTCTTGGTTTAGTCTTAGTTTTGTTATTGTTTTTTTTTTCAAGACTAAGATTCTGTACTTATGATGTTGTCAGTCATGATGCATGCAATTCATGAATATGGCATGACATAAGATCAATAGCATAAAACAACTTGTGGCATGGTATTATCATAAAACATAGTATGTACATACTCTTGGCATAATGATAAAAACATATCATGACATATCATAGCATACATGTAAACATATCATACTTGAAAATAATTTACTATCTTTCATACTGTAGGTGAGGTTTTTACTTACTGGTTGTGTTAAGTCCTGAGTTCTGTGTTCTGCCAAATCACAGTAACAGGTTGCCTTCCTGTTTTCAGAAAAAGTCGTAAGATAAGAATCATCCTATCTTGCTATGAATCATTTAATGTTAGTATCCAAACTAACATCCTTAAAACCCTAGTTACAAACTTATGTTACATTGGTATCCCATTTGGTTACTATAAGTAACCTTGGATTCAAAACTCGACATATAATATATGTATCTAAATAACTTGATCCAATAAATTTGGTTGTTAGTGCATGAGCAGGAATTGCCTATTTATGCACTGTTTTAAAAATCCTGTGCAGGAATTGTCCGTATCCTGCACGGTTTTGGAAATCCAGTTTTACTTTAAAATCTGTTTTGAATTTGACAAAGTTTCCTTCGTGAAAGTTGTAGATTTCATCAAAATCTATAACTTTTGTTTTTAGTCAAAACCCTTAATCTGCATTTAACTTGTTTGTTCCCTCCTTTGAATGTGTTTTGACCATATTTACTAACCATAAAAATTGGTCTCGGATTTTGATAAAAACGGAGGTCTTACGAGCCTTATTTTTAAAAACACTCTACATTGGCCTAGGATTTTCCATTTCCTACAACTTTGTAGTTTTGACTTTTTCCAAATTCGGCCTCTAAGGGCCTCAAAATCCTGTTTCCAGAAAACTGTCTAGTTAAATCCGAAAATGGCAGTTTCACTTAGATGAATTCTTACGTAACATTACGCGCACACTACCTCAAATGGCTAAAATCGTGAGCCTACATCAATCATGTAGGGCGTTTCATAAATTTTCATAATCATACGTTCATTTCTTATTCATATAACCTTTGTGCAAACCCAAATGGTAATCTATACCAAATTAGGGTTTCTATGGTTTTCTTGAACCCTAATTGCAACATAACACACCCTTTTCCTTATTCATTCATAAGACATCATTTTTAGGCATATAAGGACATATAGTAAATGTGTAATAGGCATTCTCACAGCCAACAAACTTCTAACACAAATAATCATAAACTTGCATCAAATCCTATCTAGAGACCACCAAACCCTAATCTTGCATAATCAAGCAATCACCACAAACCTTAGTGTACAAAACTAAAAAGTGAGCTTATGCTCTTACATATCCAATATAAAAATACTCTTAAATCTTAAACCAAAACTTAATTGAAGAGATAGAGGGTAAAAAGGTTTACCTCAAGATCCAAGAGAGTGGATATAGACTATGGTTGAAAAAGTTTCCTCACAGTCCTTCAACACCAAAACCGAACTCTCTTTCTCTCTCACTTTTTCTTTTCTTTTGGCTTGGCTCCTAAGGGCAGAAGAACTAGAGAATGAGCTGCCAATTTTGGGTTTCACTAAAGTATTCACCAAATGCTTTAACCTCACCTATCTATAGGTGAAAACAACTTCATTTCTAGGATTGCATAATGGTCTTCAAGAGCAAAATTTTTGCTCATAGACCCCTTGAGGTGGCTGGCCATGCTTGATCAAGCTAGCCAAGTAAGCAAGGCTAGAGGGCTTGCTCATCAAGGCTAGAAGCATGACATGTCCATTCCTTATGGTGGCCGGCCATATGTGGAAAGTCATGCTTGCTCTAGCTAGCCAAGTAAGCAAGGCTAAGGGCTTGCTCATCAAAGCTAGAAGTACCACTTGTCAACTCTAAAAAAAAATTAGGGTATTTCTAAATTGCATATTGATCCTCAAGGGAAAAATATTTGCTCATAGAACCATTGTGGTGGCCGGCCTTGTAGGGACATGTGGAGGAACATTGCTTGTTCAAGCACAAAGCTTAGCCAAGCAAGCAAAGCTAAGGTGTTTAGTCATCAATCCTAGTTGCATGACATATCAAGTTCTTAATAAAACCCTTATTTCACACTTGCATATAGGTCCCTAAGAGCACAATATTTACTTATTTTCCACATAAGGTGGCCAGACATAGAGCCATGTGGAAGCTTCAGATTTCACAAAATTTTTTCCAAACTTATCCCTAACTAACTTTCCTTGATTTTCAATGTAACTATGTTAACCAAGCTTGTAACTAATCATTGGCTTAGTTGTATTTGGAGGCTTAGTTAGGAAAATCCATAGTTCAAAAATTTACATACCTATCTATAATCACATAATTTTCTTAAAATTACACATTGGCCCCTAAAGACAAGAATATTTGTACTTTAGTCCCTATGAGCTGGCCGGCTAAGGTGGAGGCATTTGGCATCCCATTCTTGCTTAGTCATCCATTTAAGGACGAGGTGTCATCCTATAAGGTCTCATTTGGCTTTTCTCCTAAATGTAGTCCATTTTCATACTAATACAGATATTATAAATACTGTTCTCAACTATAAACAGTATAATTGTACTAGACTACTGTCCAGAATTTATCTGTACTTAACGGGACTGCGTATAGGATTTTCTTAGAACTTGAAACCACATAGTTCTTATTGTTCTAAAAATTGTGCTTGATTTTTCTACAATGGTCTCGTACCTTATTCTTGCTTATTCTTACGTAATGACGGTTTTTCACAGTACAATTTTCATACTGCTAATTATACTGTAGTACCGTCTTAATCATACCTTAGGTCATTTTAGTCAAACGTTGACCGACATAGGATCGTAAACCCTAATTTTGACTCTTTCAACAAAAAGTTTCACACTTGCATAAATAATCTATTATCGAGTCTTAAAACATTACAAGAACTCAATAATACTCTGATAAATCATATCAAGCATTTGTAAAAAATTCGAACCGTAAATTTGTAAAAAAAAAATAAAAATTGGTTATTACAATCTACCCTCCTTACAGAATTTTCGTCCTCGAAAATTAGAATAATTCTGGGTGGGTTTTCCTCATATCCTCTTCACATTCCTATGTTGCGTCTTCAATCTCATGATTTCGCTATAGAACCTTGACTAGAGGTATAACTTTGTTTCTTAACATCTTTTATTCCCGTTCCAAAATTCGAACCGGTCTCTCCTCATAAGTCAAGTCCTCGTGAACCTCAATTGGTTCATGGTTTAATACGTGTAATGGATCTGATATATATTTCTTCAACATCGACACATGAAATACGTTGTGCACATATGCTAATTCTTGAGGCAAAGCTAATTTATAGGCCACATTACCTACTCTTTCAAGGATTTCGAATGGCCCTATATGTCTTGGACCTAATTTCCCTTTCTTCCGAAATCTCATGACTCCTATAAATGGAGCAACCTTGAGGAATACCGAGTCTCTAAATTGGAACTCTAGAGGCCTTCGACGTTTGTCGGTGTAACTCTTTTGTCGACTCAATGCAGTTTCCATCCGTTGGCGTATGAGTTTTACGGCTTCAGTGGTTCTCCGAATAAAGTCCGTAGACACCAGTTCTTTCTCTCTTGTCTCGTACCAATGAACTGGAGATCTACACCTTCTCCCATAAAAAGCTTCATAAGGAGCCATCCCTATTGAAGCTTGGAAACTATTGTTGTATGAAAATTCAATCAAAGGAAGCTTCTTATCCCAAGTTCCCTTGAAGTCCATCACGCATGCTCGTAACATATTTTCTAGAGTCTGAATGGTCCTTTCTGATTGTCCATCTATTTGAGGGTGAAAAGCTGTACTAAATGTAAGCTTTGTACCCATTGCTTGATGTACACTCCTCCAAAATTTAGAAGTGAAACGACCATCACGACTGGAGATAATTGATTTTGGAGTCCCGTGATAGCGAACAATCTGCGCAACATACAGTTCCGCCAACTGGTCTACTGAAAAACTAAGTTTGATGTCTAAAAAGTGCACAGATTTTTTTAATCGATCGACAATTACCCAAATAGCATCGTTGCCGCTGGGAGTTCGGGGTAAACCAACCACGAAATCCATCGTCACTTGGTCCCATTTCCATTCTGGAATGGAAATTTTTTGCAATTATCCCCCTAGATGTTGAAGTTCAGCGTTCACTTTCTGACACGTGAGTCATTTACTGACAAATATGGCAACGTCGTTCTTCATTTTGGGACACCAGAAACTTTCCTTTAAGTCTTTGTACATCTTTATGGCTCCAGGGTGAATGAAATACGGTGTCTCATGAGCTTCTTTCATAATCTGCTTCTTAAACTCATCCTCGTTAGGAATGCATAGTCTATTTTTCCGATAAAGTATGCCCTCAAAAGATATGTTGACATCCGACTCCTTTCCTTTTAGGACCTCATTTCTTGTCTGTAGTAGCAAAGCATCTGCATCCTGACGCTCTTTCATGCCATCCAAGATTTAGGTTGGAAGGTTAGGGCAGCTAAACTTCCCATAATAAGCTCGATTCCAACTTCCACTAGCTCTTTCTGAAGAGGCTCGTTTAATGACTGAATTGACATTAACGAGGAGGACGACTTTCGACTAAGGGCATCGGCTACTTTGTTAGCCTTCCCGGGGTGGTAACGGATGTCTATATCATAATCTTTCACCAGTTCAAGCCATCTTCTTTGTCTCATATTGAGCTCTTTCTGTGTGAAAATATATTTCAAACTTTGATGGTCTGTGTAAACCTCATATCTAGTGTCGTAAAAATAGTGTCTCCAGATCTTGAGTGCAAACACTACCGCCACGAGTTCCAGATCATGCGTTGGATAATTCTTCTCATGATCCTTGAGTTGTCATGAAGCATAAGCGATCACCTTTCCATCCTGCATAAGTACAGCTCCCAATCCTATCTTGGAAGCATCGATGTATAACATGAAATTCCCTTCCTCTACAACTAGTATTGTAAGGATTGGAGCACTGGTCAGCTTATTTTTTAGCTCTTGGAAGTGTTCTTTACACTTTACGGTCCATTCGTATTTCTTTCCCTTCCGTGTAAGTGCTGTGAGTGGCGCTGCTATCTTGGCAAATCCCTCGACGAAACGTCGATAGTAGCCTGCTAAGCCAAGAAAACTACGTACTTTGGTGACACTTTTCGGAGCTGGCCATTTACTTACTGCTTCTATCTTGGCCGGATCTACAGATATGCCTTCTTTAGAGACCACATGTCCTAAGAAATGAACCTTCTCTAACCAAAATTCACATTTTGTGAATTTAGCATAAAGTTGGTTTTGCTTTAAAATCTGTAAAGTGATCCTTAGGTGCTCCTCATGCTACCGTGAGTAAATCAAGATATCATCTATAAAGATAATAATGAACTTATCTAAGAAATCCTTGAACACTCGATTCATCAGGTCCATAAAGGCAGCTGGAGCATTTGTCAATCTAAATGGCATAACGAGGAACTCGTAATGTCTATATCGCGTACGAAAGGCTGTCCTAGGAACATCTCCTTCCCTCATTCAGAGCTGATGATATCCTGATCGCAGATCAATTTTTGAAAAAATTAAAGCTCCTTTCAATTGATCGAATAGATCGTTGATCCTAGGTAAGGGATACTTATTCTTGATGGTAATTTTATTCAGTTCTCGATAGTCAATGTAACACCCCAACCCATGTAGGGTCGTTACCATACATACTTAAACTAAACTTACTTGAAAATTTCAGTATAAATTTTTTTTTAAACATATATAAATATAGACTAGTCAATATAAGTAAGCTTTCCATACACACACATTACTTATTTATCATAATAAGTAGTCATACAAAATCCTTACGTATAAAAATCCTTGGTTTGAAGCACGGCTAGTCCATCAACAGTAAAGGTTATTTCTCGCATGTAAGCTAACACAAAATAACCGCATTCTACATAACCATCCTGTATTGGACATCGAACAGTATCAATCAACGTCTGCCAGTTGCATCGCTGTCTCTTTCCGCTTCCCACCAACAGTTTCCAATCATTAAGTGCCCTATCAATTTAACAAATTTCAAAACAATTACAAGAACAATTATTTTATGTCTAATCAGAGATATGAACACATAAAAGAATACTTACGTCGTAATTAAGTCTTTAAAATCATCACCCGGTTCGTTTCCTAGAGGATTAAAGTACATGACAGAGTCATCCCACGGATCAATAACTGCCAATATCCAATGTTAGCCGCTGTTATATGGCATAAGAAACCGCTTTCCCTTTGGTGCATTTCTTAAGATCCGTACAACATATTCAGCCCTCTCTCGAACGTAGGTGGCACGATCTACATTTTGCTGAACTGGTGAGACAAGGACTGGTGAAATAAACTCGAACCGTTGATCCATACTTGTTCTTGCACAACATTCGACTAAGTATTTGCAAAATAATTAGGCACACTTGTTACGCAAAAACAACATATATAAGATTAAGAAGATAAATAATTAAACTATTTAGGGATAAATGTATTACCTAATGTATACCATTATGCTGTTTGCACTAATTTCTTTAAATGTAATGAAATGATATACATCTTCAAACCCAATATATATGGGCATCTCATCGCCCGTGATGAAGTGTTGTTGTGGGCAGACTATTTGTGTACCGTCCCACATGGAACTTTATGCGTAATATGCCAAAGGTCTTAATTCGAAGGAAATATCATTAAAGTCGAATGAAGGCAGTTCTTGTTACGCCGGTTGTTTTTCTACCTCCGGTTGTGACTGTATTTTCTTCCTCCCTGCTCTCTTTTTTGTACGTTTGCTTCCCTCAGCTTCTCGGTCAGGAGCATGACTGGGACCTTTACTTTCCTGGCTCAAACTTGTTTGCACGATGATAAACTTTTCGGCCAAGCAACAAACCCACCGATAGCTTCTTCAATAGATGTGGCTTCGTTCGTCGGTATAAGTAGGAGTGCACAATTTAGTTTTGGGACTGTGATTGTCACTCGTACATTCTCCTCACCTAAAGGAATCCCATGGACTGTGTCGGTTGGAACACAGTCCATGTATGCCCTGTCGATTGCAACAAGCACGACTCCTCCGTTAACTAAATCAGGAACAAAGAGCTGGCATTCCTTACTTGCGTTCGGCATGGGCTTCGGATCCGACGGCCCAGCTTCTTTTTCATTAATAGTGCAACTAGCTTTGAAGCTGTTGTGTTGATCTACAGTCGGTGCGGTCGTCTCCTCGGCCATAGTCTCTCAGTTGATACCATGCTTCGCACAAAGTTCTTGTACGGTTCTTTCCAATGCGACAAGCTGCCGTTTCATATCCGAGACTTCATCATTTTCCCTTGACGGTTGCATAAGGTTGAAGTATTTCGACTGCTTGACAAACTTAGATTGACCCCGAATCCGGCCCGAATGCTCAGCATTGCCTAATGCCTTGGTCAATATGTCCTCTGTCCCTACAGATTCAAAACTTCCTTGTGTCTCTTGTTGAGTAAACTCCTCCTGTAACAATTAGAAAAAATGTTATGTACTCATAAACATAAAAGAGCGTACGGAATGATTATATTATAAATGGATTCGAAAACTTACTATAGTCTCGGCAATAGTTTTAAATTCTTCCTTCTTGAACTGTCCATCGGGTGTGACGCACATGTCCAGCCACCTTTCATGCCGGTCTGCGTATTTTCCCGTCTTATCGAACTGCAGTTTAATAATTAGCGTTAGTAAACATAAACGAAGAAATTGGAAGTACAGCATACCATTTACACATTTTGTCCAAGTAAATAGCCTACATGAGCTTGGTCACGTTTCCTATATCCGTCTCGGCCCCCGGTTGATCCGTATTTGCTCTTCTTTCTTATCTCACTTCCTTGGTCGGATAGTCTTTTGAATTCCGGGGTTACGTCGATACTGAATGAATTTTTCCCAATCATCCTGGGTGATGGCGGGGTAATTGTGAACAACTTTTGGCGGTCGTTGCCACACATTTTCCTCATCAATATGATCTCTGATAAAAACTTGGTAGAGATCGTATCTAAAACCTTTAGCTGACTCCCCACAAGACTTTAAAACTTGTTTTTTGAAGGATTCTTCAATAGTGAATGAAGTTACAACTTCCATCCACACTAATTGTTTCCTTGGAGCTAAATCGGCACTTCTAAAGTCAGATATCCAAATGGGTATGTGCTCCTGAGCAAGCACGTCAATCCAACTCTATAATTCATCACCTTCCTTCCCTAACGGTTGCCCTTTTCACGTCAAACGAAACTTCAATTCGTTGTCCCTTTGTCCTAACCTGGTGGACTCTTCTCATTACAGTTGATCTTCGTTTACCATCGTCATCGGGATTGAATCTAGGTGAGTTGGTTCGGCGCGGTTTTCCAACTTGAGTTTGCGTTGAGCATTCCTCCTCGTGATCTTGCGACATTTTTGATCAACCTAAGGTAACTCTAGAGTGAAACACATTAAAAAACAAAAAATATTTGTCATCGAATTGAACTTATAATCATGGCAACCAAACACATAAAAAGCAAACGAAAGCATACATTAAAGTGTACACAATTGTACGATATCGTCCCTCGAGGATTAAATCACCAAAATTATCAAGTAAAAGCTATTTTAACACCAAACAAGGTATGAAATAAAAAAAGGCTGAATTGGAAATTCACTAAAAAAAATTATGTAACAATTAAAAGTAAAGCAAAAGCAAACAAAACTAATGAAAAGAATGGGATTGCAGTTGAGTTTGGGAAACCAATGGATTAAACAAGCTAGGACACCTAATTTCACCTTAGCTGCAGGTCTGCTACACGAATGCTACTAGAATGCTATAGCATGCTCTGTGCCTGTTAACCAAACCTCTGTTTTGATGCATAAAAATCTTCCAAATTATTATGGCTAATTCCTCAAACCTTTTTCAACATATTCCTATGTGAATCCAGCTCTTAGAATGCAATTTTAAGGCTCGGGCCTTGTGGGTTATGCAAGATGAACAATATATTCCTATACCATTTACAAATCAATAAACCTAGACAAGCATATTGAACTTGTATCGTCCATGTTATTTCCAACTTAAATTAACCCTTCCGGTATTAATCTAAATCTGATTTCCTAAATTTGATGGCCAGTCAAACAAATAGAAATAAACATAACACACACATGAATGAACAAGAGCAGAATATTATCTAGCAATCCAACATCAACATAACATTCCTACAACCTTGGTTCCATTAGGGTCCTAGCTAAACACTTTAGTTCATAATCAAGAAATCAAGTTCCATAATCCAACAATAATCCATGAACAAATCCATGAGCAAAATACAAAAAGATTAATCTAACAAGAGAGAGAAAAGAATTCAGCCAAGTTTGGAAGCTTCTTCTCGCTTTCTTGTTGCTCCTTGCTCACGTTCTCCTTATCTCTGCTGTAGTCTCTGGTGTTTTTCTTTTCAGAAGCAAAAATGGGTACTGGCCTCTCTCTTTTTTTTTTCTTCCCGTTCTTTGATCCCCCAAATTGTGTATTTTCTCTCTGCCTCTCTTTTTCTCTCTCCGACGGCTTCTCCCTTTTTCCATTCATTAACTTTCCCTTTTCATCCAATACTCCCCAAAGATGCCCTAGATGCACGTGTCCTCTTTATGGCTCAAATTGGTGGTCTTTTTATAGCTGGCGTGTGTAAGCAAAATGGGCAAATGAACCACTACCAGCTGTAAAACCAAACTTGGGGTCCACAAGCTTTTAATTTATTTCTTCACTGCTGCACTTTGTTGTAGCATTGCTATAGAATTTCTGCAGCAAAACTGAAGAAATCCAGCAGCAAGACTGCCTATCCTCTGGTCCATTGGGCCTCCACTCTTTTCTTGGCTTAGTGGGCTCCAGCTGTAAAGTAACACAAAATCAAGCTTATAAATGTGCTAAAAGCCAAAATTATTCACAAATTTTCACTCTTTCTTCAACTAAGACAAATTAATTAATATTAAATAAAATACTAAAACTAAGGCATATTATCTTTAAAATAATAACAATTAATAAGCTTAAATGTATGCTAAATAACTCTATTTCATAGAGTTATCACACCCCCAAACTTATGTCATTGCTCGTCCTCGAGTAATGCCAAAATAAACACACAAAACACAACACACAAAAATATAACTCAAATCACAAAACAAAAAATTGCTCAGGCTACGGAACAAGTTGAGTCTCCATTCTCGAAAGAGCTTCTTAATTTCCAACCCATTTCAAAATTCAGCTTTCATCAAATATCAATTCTATCCTTTATAAGCTTACTCCCAAGTGAGGTTCCTCTATAGATGTGTGTGTGCAAGACTATATCTAAGCATCTTCAGATCACCTAAGTCCCTCTGATCACGATCGTCGAGCTTAGCTTATGATCTAATAGGCTGGATGCATGATTCCCTCTCCACTAGCATTAGTTGGGCAAAAACTAGGGATAGACATATTCCGCTGCTTGTTGAGTTGGGTGTATGAGTATTTACAAATTTTTTTTATTTTTTTTTTATTTTTTTTAACATTCATCATGTCACTGTTACCTTTTTACGCGAATGCCAACACTGTCACTGCTTGTTCAGTCAATCCATAAGCTGAAAATTTCAAAACTCTAGTAATCTTCATCAAATTTCCTCAAACCAACAACTCAGCAGCAAAACTAGAGCAATTTCTGAAATAAAATAAAAGCTTTTTTTTTTTAATTTTTGGAAAAACTAAGCAAACCATAAAAATCAAACCACACAAATAACACAAATAGAGAAACACATAACAAAACCATATTAACTAAAACTACAACAAACCTCCCAATACCCCCAAACTTAAACTAAGCAGTGTCCTCACTGCTTAAACAAAACAACACAAAACAGAACAAAAATAACAAGACAAAGCAAAATAGAACAAAACATAGCAAAACATTCCACAACTAAGAAAAAGAGAAAGTTTAGAAGCTCCCTGATGTAATAGGTGGAGGCGCTATCTGATGGTCGGCAATGGCTGGTCGCTGTGTGGGCCGGTGGAGGCGCTGCTCAGGAGGAATGGGCTGAAACGACAGAGACTGGACTGGTTGGGCCGGTTGGGGCGGTGTCAGCGACTGAACTGGGGCGGTGGATTGGCAGTGGGAGCGCTGGCGCGATTGGCTGGGAGGAGTCGGTGGAATGGGTGGGATGGTGTAATGGTTGGTCGGTGGAGGCTGGGTCGGCAATGGGTGTTTGACGGCGCAAAAGAAGAAAAGGAGGAAGTGGGATCCTTTAGGGCTGCAGCTATATATATTTATATATATAAAAAAAAATTTTAATTTTTTAATTTTTTAATTAACTTTTTTTTTTTTTTTTTCTGCAGCTTTGCTGTAGCAATCCCGCAGCATTCTTATACAGATTGCTCCCCCAGTTCTGCCTGATTTTGATGCAGCTTTGCTGGAGCATTCCCGCAGCATTCTTATACAGATTGGTTCCCCAGTTTTGCCCGATTTTGCTGCAGCTTTGCTGTAGCAATCCCACAGCTTTCTTATACAGATTGCTCCCCCAGTTCTGCCCGATTTTACTGCAGCTTTGTTGTAGCAATCCCGCAGCATTTTTATATGGATTGCTCCCCCAGTTCTGCTTAATTTTGCTGTAGCAATCTGATGCATCATAAAGAAATGCTGCAGTAAAATTACCAGAATCTGTTACAAACCCTACACCAAATAAAGAAAAAGAGAATTAAAATGCAAGAACAAAGTGGAACACAAAATAAACTGAAAATCAACAAACATAACAAATCAAACGTAAATAAAAAAATTGAGAATATAGGGTTGCTCCCTCAAGCGCTTGTTTTAACGTCTTCAGCCTGACTATGCGGCATTTCAAGCATCCTGTAGCGATATGGAGGTCTTCTGACAGCTGAAACTATCACCCCAGTAATGCTTAAGTCGCTGTCCATTAACTTTGAAAGTTCTCCCTGAATTTTCTGTAGCATGTCTTTCTGACAAATAATTTTTTCTACAGCAAAACCTCCAAAGTGCAGCCGATGTCCTGTGAATCCAGTTTTTTTTTCGCTTTTTCTTTCTGCCACGACTATCCCTCAAGTGTGTAGGTAGAGGTTTTAGTTTCAAAACAGGTGGTTCATCAACAGATGGTTTGTGGGATTTAAAGGCCTTTTCTGACAACTCCAGTGATTCGAAGTGCTTCCCTCCTCTAACTGTCGTATGTCTGCTCTCCATCCAAGACACTTGATTATCACTAGCTTCCTTATCTTCATCTGACACAGCCAAATCATCTTCATTTATCATCTTGGGAGAGCATTTCTTCTCAAACTCAGCAGCCACTAATGAATCCAGAGCATTGATGGCCGAACACTCCTCAACATCATCAGCAAAACACATAGCCTTGAAAACGTTGAAGGTAACCTGTTGGTCCTGAACTCTCATGATCAATTCACCCTTCTGTACATCTATCAAGGTCCTGCCAGTAGCCAAAAATGGTCTTCCCAGCATAATCGGCACGTCCTTATCTGCATAATCTAACACCATAAAATCTGCTGGAAAAATGAATTTGTCCACTTGCACTAGCACATCTTCAATTTTTCCTTCCGGATGAGCCAAGGACCTGTCTGCCAATTGCAAAGTAACTGTAGTGGGTCTTGCATCCCCAATTCCCAGCTTTTTAAAGATAGACATGGGCATCAGATTTATACTTGCCCCCAAATCACATAGTGCCTTTCCGAATTACTGATTCCCGATGGAGCACGGTATCGTGAAACTACCAGGATCCTTCAACTTAGGCGGCAGTTTGTTCTTCAGTATTGCGCTGCACTCTTCGGTCAGTGTTACTATCTCAAATTCTCCAAATCTACGCTTCTTAGTGACCAAATCTTTCATAAATTTGGCATAATTTGGCATCTACTCCAGGGCTTCAACAAGAGGTATATTGATGTGAAGCTGCTTCAAGACATCCAGAAATTTGCGAAACTGACCATCCTTTTGCTGCTTTTGAAACCGCTGAGGAAATGGTGGAGGAGGTCTAATTTCGCTGTTTTCTGCTGCTCCAGAATGCTGTGTAAATGCTGTAGCATTTTCTGCAGCAGAGTCTGATTGCTGATTTTTCACCAGAATTTCTTCGTGCTGAGTTTGATCTCCATGTTCTTGGATTGAAGTGGGCTCAGTTTGCACAGCCTTGAGCTTTGTTCTCGGTTCCAACTCCTTTCCACTCCTCAACGAAATTGCCTTGCAATGTTCTTTCCCTTCCCTTCGTGGATCTTCAGTATTACTTAGAAGAGAACCTGGAGGCGTAGCATTCAGGGCATTTGCAATCTGCCCAATCTGATTCTCCAAGTTTCTCAATGTTGCATCATGACTTTGAACTTTAGCATCATTCCTTGCCATGTATTCCTTGAGTAAATTCTCCAACGAGCTATTTTGCTCCATGGGTTGAGGTCTTTGTTGCTGAGGCGGATACCCTGGTGGATAAGTGGGATGATTATAGGCATTGGTTCCACTAGAACTTGCCCCTTGGTTACCCCATGCAATGTTCAGATGTTGTCTCAACCCTTGAGTTTGTTGGTTCAAGTAGGGGTTGTTCCGGTTGAAGTTGCCTACATAGCAAGTAGATGCTGGATTAGAAGGACAATCTTCATACAAATGCCCATCTCCACAGTAAACACATGTGACACCCGTGGTTTGCACCGAGTTTACACCTGCCGGCATACTCATTGCCTTGATCATATTCGTCAAAGTTGACATTTGAGCTGAAAGTGCGGTGATGGCATCCACTTCATGAATTCCTGTAGCCTTTCGAGCATTAAGTCTCTTAGTTGGCCATTGATAATTATTGGTGGCCATCCTTTCCAAAATCTCGTAGGCTTCATTATATGTTTTGGCCAAAAGAGCACCATTGGCAGCGGCATCAACTATGGTACATGTTTGCCCATTGAGCCCATTGTAAAAAGTTTCCATCTGAATCCAATGGGGAATCCCATGATGAGGGCATTTTCGCAACAATTCTTTGAATCTCTCCCACGCTTCATACAAAGATTCTCCCTCCGATTGTTGGAATAAAGTGATATCGTTTCTGAGCTTGGCATTCTTGGTTGGAGGAAAGTACTTCATGAGGAACTTTTCTACCAAGACATTCCATGTTGCTATTGAATCCGGTGGCAGCGAATTAAGCCAGGCTCTAGCTCTATCCCTCAAGGAATAAGGAAATAACTTCAGCCTCAATGCTTCCTCTGACACCCCTGGTAGCTTGAAAGAATCACTCACTTCCATGAATAGCCGAAGGTGTTCGCAACATTTGGAACATAACCGGCTTGAGTTCAAACTGGGGCGCCTGTATTTCTGGCCTAATGATGCCTGGATTGAGCCCATGTAGAATAGGTATAGCATACTCTCGAATAGCCCTGTCTCTGTCATCCACCAAAACTGGTTGAGGCAATAGATTGTTGACGTTCAAAGACTGCCCATCATTAGCCATATTGACAGTAACTCTTTCTGCTATTTCTCCCACACCCGCTAGACCTTGCTGCTCCCTTCTCCTTGCTAGAAATGTTCTTTCAATTTCTGGATCCAAGGGCAGCAACTCTTGGTTGCGTTGGTTATGCATGCAGAGAAAGCAAACTCCTGAAAATGCAAAAACTCAACTAATAAGAAAATGCAAAAACAAGAACAAAAAAAAAATAACTTTTACAAATATTTTTAACGATTTCAATCCCCGGTAACGGCGCCAAAAACTTGTTCGCTCAATTGAACACTCGCAAGTATATAAGTCGTACAAGTAATAAAGTGTACACAATTGTACGGATATCGTCCCTCGAGGATTAAATCACCAAAATTATCAAGTAAAAGCTATTTTCACACCAAACAAGGTATGAAATAAAAAAAGGCTGAATTGGAAATTCACTAAAAAAAATTATGTAACAATTAAAAGTAAAGCAAAAGCAAACAAAACTAATGAAAAGTATGGGATTGCAGTTGAGTTTGGGAAACCAATGGATTAAACAAGCTAGGACACCTAATTTCACATTAGCTGCAGGTCTGCTACACGAATGCTACTAGAATGCTATAGCATGCTCTGTGCCTGTTAACCAAACCTCCGTTTTGATACATAAAAATCTTCTGAATTATTATGGCTAATTCCTCAAACCTTTTTCAACATATTCCTATGTGAATCCAGCTCTTAGAATGCAATTTTAAGGCTCGGGTCTTGTGGGTTATGCAAGATGAACAATATATTCCTATACCATTCACAAATCAATAAACCTAGACAAGCATATTGAACTTGCATCATCCATGTTATTTCCAACTTAAATTAACCCTTCCGGTATTAATCTAAATCTGATTTCCTATATTTGATGGCCAGTCAAACAAATAGAAATAAACATAACACACACATGAATGAACAAGAGCAGAATATTATCTAGCAATCCAACATCAACATAACATTCCTACAACCTTGGTTCCATTAGGGTCCTAGCTAAACACTTTAGTTCATAATCAAGAAATCAAGTTCCATAATCCAACAATAATCCATGAACAAATCCATGAGCAAAATACAAAAAGATTAATCTAACAAGAGAGAGAAAAGAATTCAGCCAAGTTTGGAAGCTTCTTCTCGCTTTCTTGTTGCTCCTTGCTCACGTTCTCCTTATCTCTGCTGTAGTCTCTGGTGTTTTTCTTTTCAGAAGCAAAAATGGGTACTGGCCTCTCTCTTTTTTTTTTCTTCCCGTTCTTTGATCCCCCAAATTGTGTATTTTCTCTCTGCCTCTCTTTTTCTCTCTCCGACGGCTTCTCCCTTTTTCCATTCATTAACTTTCCCTTTTCATCCAATACTCCCCAAAGATGCCCTAGATGCACGTGTCCTCTTTATGGCTCAAATTGGTGGTCTTTTTATAGCTGGCGTGTGTAAGCAAAATGGGCAAATGAACCACTACCAGCTGTAAAACCAAACTTGGGGTCCACAAGCTTTTAATTTATTTCTTCACTGCTGCACTTTGTTGTAGCATTGCTATAGAATTTCTGCAGCAAAACTGAAGAAATCCAGCAGCAAGACTGCCTATCCTCTGGTCCATTGGGCCTCCACTCTTTTCTTGGCTTAGTGGGCTCCAGCTGTAAAGTAACACAAAATCAAGCTTATAAATGTGCTAAAAGCCAAAATTATTCACAAATTTTCACTCTTTCTTCAACTAAGACAAATTAATTAATATTAAATAAAATACTAAAACTAAGGCATATTATCTTTAAAATAATAACAATTAATAAGCTTAAATGTATGCTAAATAACTCTATTTCATAGAGTTATCACACCCCCAAACTTATGTCATTGCTCGTCCTCGAGTAATGCCAAAATAAACACACAAAACACAACACACAAAAATATAACTCAAATCACAAAACAAAAAATTGCTCAGGCTACGGAACAAGTTGAGTCTCCATTCTCGAAAGAGCTTCTTAATTTCCAACCCATTTCAAAATTCAGCTTTCATCAAATATC
This sequence comes from Ficus hirta, assembly GCA_038430175.1. NCBI lineage: Eukaryota > Viridiplantae > Streptophyta > Magnoliopsida > Rosales > Moraceae > Ficus > Ficus hirta. The sequence continues at coordinate 14,446,963 of CM076585.1, read as the reverse complement.
AATTCTATCCTTTATAAGCTTACTCCCAAGTGAGGTTCCTCTATAGATGTGTGTGTGCAAGACTATATCTAAGCATCTTCAGATCACCTAAGTCCCTCTGATCACGATCGTCGAGCTTAGCTTATGATCTAATAGGCTGGATGCATGATTCCCTCTCCACTAGCATTAGTTGGGCAAAAACTAGGGATAGACATATTCCGCTGCTTGTTGAGTTGGGTGTATGAGTATTTACAAATTTTTTTTATTTTTTTTTTATTTTTTTTAACATTCATCATGTCACTGTTACCTTTTTACGCGAATGCCAACACTGTCACTGCTTGTTCAGTCAATCCATAAGCTGAAAATTTCAAAACTCTAGTAATCTTCATCAAATTTCCTCAAACCAACAACTCAGCAGCAAAACTAGAGCAATTTCTGAAATAAAATAAAAGCTTTTTTTTTTTAATTTTTGGAAAAACTAAGCAAACCATAAAAATCAAACCACACAAATAACACAAATAGAGAAACACATAACAAAACCATATTAACTAAAACTACAACAAACCTCCCAATACCCCCAAACTTAAACTAAGCAGTGTCCTCACTGCTTAAACAAAACAACACAAAACAGAACAAAAATAACAAGACAAAGCAAAATAGAACAAAACATAGCAAAACATTCCACAACTAAGAAAAAGAGAAAGTTTAGAAGCTCCCTGATGTAATAGGTGGAGGCGCTATCTGATGGTCGGCAATGGCTGGTCGCTGTGTGGGCCGGTGGAGGCGCTGCTCAGGAGGAATGGGCTGAAACGACAGAGACTGGACTGGTTGGGCCGGTTGGGGCGGTGTCAGCGACTGAACTGGGGCGGTGGATTGGCAGTGGGAGCGCTGGCGCGATTGGCTGGGAGGAGTCGGTGGAATGGGTGGGATGGTGTAATGGTTGGTCGGTGGAGGCTGGGTCGGCAATGGGTGTTTGACGGCGCAAAAGAAGAAAAGGAGGAAGTGGGATCCTTTAGGGCTGCAGCTATATATATTTATATATATAAAAAAAAATTTTAATTTTTTAATTTTTTAATTAACTTTTTTTTTTTTTTTTTCTGCAGCTTTGCTGTAGCAATCCCGCAGCATTCTTATACAGATTGCTCCCCCAGTTCTGCCTGATTTTGCTGCAGCTTTGCTGGAGCATTCCCGCAGCATTCTTATACAGATTGGTTCCCCAGTTTTGCCCGATTTTGCTGCAGCTTTGCTGTAGCAATCCCACAGCTTTCTTATACAGATTGCTCCCCCAGTTCTGCCCGATTTTACTGCAGCTTTGTTGTAGCAATCCCGCAGCATTTTTATATGGATTGCTCCCCCAGTTCTGCTTAATTTTGCTGTAGCAATCTGATGCATCATAAAGAAATGCTGCAGTAAAATTACCAGAATCTGTTACAAACCCTACACCAAATAAAGAAAAAGAGAATTAAAATGCAAGAACAAAGTGGAACACAAAATAAACTGAAAATCAACAAACATAACAAATCAAACGTAAATAAAAAAATTGAGAATATAGGGTTGCTCCCTCAAGCGCTTGTTTTAACGTCTTCAGCCTGACTATGCGGCATTTCAAGCATCCTGTAGCGATATGGAGGTCTTCTGACAGCTGAAACTATCACCCCAGTAATGCTTAAGTCGCTGTCCATTAACTTTGAAAGTTCTCCCTGAATTTTCTGTAGCATGTCTTTCTGACAAATAATTTTTTCTACAGCAAAACCTCCAAAGTGCAGCCGATGTCCTGTGAATCCAGTTTTTTTTTCGCTTTTTCTTTCTGCCACGACTATCCCTCAAGTGTGTAGGTAGAGGTTTTAGTTTCAAAACAGGTGGTTCATCAACAGATGGTTTGTGGGATTTAAAGGCCTTTTCTGACAACTCCAGTGATTCGAAGTGCTTCCCTCCTCTAACTGTCGTATGTCTGCTCTCCATCCAAGACACTTGATTATCACTAGCTTCCTTATCTTCATCTGACACAGCCAAATCATCTTCATTTATCATCTTGGGAGAGCATTTCTTCTCAAACTCAGCAGCCACTAATGAATCCAGAGCATTGATGGCCGAACACTCCTCAACATCATCAGCAAAACACATAGCCTTGAAAACGTTGAAGGTAACCTGTTGGTCCTGAACTCTCATGATCAATTCACCCTTCTGTACATCTATCAAGGTCCTGCCAGTAGCCAAAAATGGTCTTCCCAGCATAATCGGCACGTCCTTATCTGCATAATCTAACACCATAAAATCTGCTGGAAAAATGAATTTGTCCACTTGCACTAGCACATCTTCAATTTTTCCTTCCGGATGAGCCAAGGACCTGTCTGCCAATTGCAAAGTAACTGTAGTGGGTCTTGCATCCCCAATTCCCAGCTTTTTAAAGATAGACATGGGCATCAGATTTATACTTGCCCCCAAATCACATAGTGCCTTTCCGAATTACTGATTCCCGATGGAGCACGGTATCGTGAAACTACCAGGATCCTTCAACTTAGGCGGCAGTTTGTTCTTCAGTATTGCGCTGCACTCTTCGGTCAGTGTTACTATCTCAAATTCTCCAAATCTACGCTTCTTAGTGACCAAATCTTTCATAAATTTGGCATAATTTGGCATCTACTCCAGGGCTTCAACAAGAGGTATATTGATGTGAAGCTGCTTCAAGACATCCAGAAATTTGCGAAACTGACCATCCTTTTGCTGCTTTTGAAACCGCTGAGGAAATGGTGGAGGAGGTCTAATTTCGCTGTTTTCTGCTGCTCCAGAATGCTGTGTAAATGCTGTAGCATTTTCTGCAGCAGAGTCTGATTGCTGATTTTTCACCAGAATTTCTTCGTGCTGAGTTTGATCTCCATGTTCTTGGATTGAAGTGGGCTCAGTTTGCACAGCCTTGAGCTTTGTTCTCGGTTCCAACTCCTTTCCACTCCTCAACGAAATTGCCTTGCAATGTTCTTTCCCTTCCCTTCGTGGATCTTCAGTATTACTTAGAAGAGAACCTGGAGGCGTAGCATTCAGGGCATTTGCAATCTGCCCAATCTGATTCTCCAAGTTTCTCAATGTTGCATCATGACTTTGAACTTTAGCATCATTCCTTGCCATGTATTCCTTGAGTAAATTCTCCAACGAGCTATTTTGCTCCATGGGTTGAGGTCTTTGTTGCTGAGGCGGATACCCTGGTGGATAAGTGGGATGATTATAGGCATTGGTTCCACTAGAACTTGCCCCTTGGTTACCCCATGCAATGTTCAGATGTTGTCTCAACCCTTGAGTTTGTTGGTTCAAGTAGGGGTTGTTCCGGTTGAAGTTGCCTACATAGCAAGTAGATGCTGGATTAGAAGGACAATCTTCATACAAATGCCCATCTCCACAGTAAACACATGTGACACCCGTGGTTTGCACCGAGTTTACACCTGCCGGCATACTCATTGCCTTGATCATATTCGTCAAAGTTGACATTTGAGCTGAAAGTGCGGTGATGGCATCCACTTCATGAATTCCTGTAGCCTTTCGAGCATTAAGTCTCTTAGTTGGCCATTGATAATTATTGGTGGCCATCCTTTCCAAAATCTCGTAGGCTTCATTATATGTTTTGGCCAAAAGAGCACCATTGGCAGCGGCATCAACTATGGTACATGTTTGCCCATTGAGCCCATTGTAAAAAGTTTCCATCTGAATCCAATGGGGAATCCCATGATGAGGGCATTTTCGCAACAATTCTTTGAATCTCTCCCACGCTTCATACAAAGATTCTCCCTCCGATTGTTGGAATAAAGTGATATCGTTTCTGAGCTTGGCATTCTTGGTTGGAGGAAAGTACTTCATGAGGAACTTTTCTACCAAGACATTCCATGTTGCTATTGAATCCGGTGGCAGCGAATTAAGCCAGGCTCTAGCTCTATCCCTCAAGGAATAAGGAAATAACTTCAGCCTCAATGCTTCCTCTGACACCCCTGGTAGCTTGAAAGAATCACTCACTTCCATGAATAGCCGAAGGTGTTCGCAACATTTGGAACATAACCGGCTTGAGTTCAAACTGGGGCGCCTGTATTTCTGGCCTAATGATGCCTGGATTGAGCCCATGTAGAATAGGTATAGCATACTCTCGAATAGCCCTGTCTCTGTCATCCACCAAAACTGGTTGAGGCAATAGATTGTTGACGTTCAAAGACTGCCCATCATTAGCCATATTGACAGTAACTCTTTCTGCTATTTCTCCCACACCCGCTAGACCTTGCTGCTCCCTTCTCCTTGCTAGAAATGTTCTTTCAATTTCTGGATCCAAGGGCAGCAACTCTTGGTTGCGTTGGTTATGCATGCAGAGAAAGCAAACTCCTGAAAATGCAAAAACTCAACTAATAAGAAAATGCAAAAACAAGAACAAAAAAAAAATAACTTTTACAAATATTTTTAACGATTTCAATCCCCGGTAACGGCGCCAAAAACTTGTTCGCTCAATTGAACACTCGCAAGTATATAAGTCGTACAAGTAATAAAGTGTACACAATTGTACGGATATCGTCCCTCGAGGATTAAATCACCAAAATTATCAAGTAAAAGCTATTTTCACACCAAACAAGGTATGAAATAAAAAAAGGCTGAATTGGAAATTCACTAAAAAAAATTATGTAACAATTAAAAGTAAAGCAAAAGCAAACAAAACTAATGAAAAGTATGGGATTGCAGTTGAGTTTGGGAAACCAATGGATTAAACAAGCTAGGACACCTAATTTCACATTAGCTGCAGGTCTGCTACACGAATGCTACTAGAATGCTATAGCATGCTCTGTGCCTGTTAACCAAACCTCCGTTTTGATACATAAAAATCTTCTGAATTATTATGGCTAATTCCTCAAACCTTTTTCAACATATTCCTATGTGAATCCAGCTCTTAGAATGCAATTTTAAGGCTCGGGTCTTGTGGGTTATGCAAGATGAACAATATATTCCTATACCATTCACAAATCAATAAACCTAGACAAGCATATTGAACTTGCATCATCCATGTTATTTCCAACTTAAATTAACCCTTCCGGTATTAATCTAAATCTGATTTCCTATATTTGATGGCCAGTCAAACAAATAGAAATAAACATAACACACACATGAATGAACAAGAGCATAATATTATCTAGCTATCCAACATCAACATAACATTCCTACAACCTTGGTTCCATTAGGGTCCTAGCTAAACAATTTAGTTCATAATCAAGAAATCAAGTTCCATAATCCAACAATAATCCATGAACAAATCCATGAGCAAAATACAAAAAGATTAATCTAATAAGAGAGAGAAAAGAATTCAGCCAAGTTTGGAAGCTTCTTCTCGCTTTCTTGTTGCTCCTTGCTCACGTTCTCCTTATCTCTGCTGTACTCTTTGGTGTTTTTCTTTTCAGAAGCAAAAATGGGTACTGGCCTCTCTCTTTTTTTTTCTTCCCGTTCTTTGATCCCCCAAATTGTGTATTTTCTCTCTGCCTCTCTTTTTCTCTCTCCGACAGCTGCTCCCTTTTTCCATTCATTAACTTTCCCTTTTCATCCAATACTCCCCAAAGATGCCCTAGATGCACGTGTCCTCTTTATGGCTCAAATTGGTGGTCTTTTTACAGCTGGCGTGTGTAAGCAAAATGGGCAAATGAACCACTGCCAGCTGTAAAACCAAAGTTGGGGTCCACAAGCTTTTAATTTATTTCTTCACTACTGCACTTTGCTGTAGCATTGCTATAGCATTTCTGCAGCAAAACTGAAGAAATCTAGCTGCAAGACTGCCTATCCTCTGGTCCAGTGGGCCTCCACTCTTTTCTTGTCTCAGTGGGCTCCAGCTGTAAAGTAACACAAAATCAAGCTTAAAAATGTGCTAAAAGCCAAAATTATTCACAAATTTTCACTCTTTCTTCAACTAAGACAAATTAATTAATATTAAATAAAATACTAAAACTAAGGCATATTATCTTTAAAATAATAACAATTAATAAGCTTAAAAGTATGCTAAATAACTCTATTTCATAGAGTTATCACACCCTCAAACTTATGTCATTGCTCGTCCTCGAGTAATGCCAACAGTGATACCGAAGGAGAGAGAGAGAGGGCGTGAAGGAGAGAGAGAGAGAGAGACGGGCGGCTTGGGCAACGGCGAGGAGAGAGAGAGCGACGGCGTGGGCAAGGGCGAAGGAGAGAGAGAGAGAGCGACGGCAAGGAAAGTAAGAGAATGGAGGGAGAGTGCCAAAAATGAGATAGAGAAATGGAGATTAGAGCCAACAGACCCAAAATAAGGGAGAGAATGCCGAAAAAGTGAAAGAAATAGAGATGGGAGAGTAACAAAGTCAAAAATTGACCAAAAAACAATGCGCGCGCACGGTTCCCGGGGGAATTTTGAAATATTCAGGAAACCACGACGGTTTCAAAAACTGTCGTGGTATATTTTTCGTTAAAAAAATAAAAAAAAAATTTTAAATATTTTTTAAAAAAAATATATATTTTTTTAATCCCAAAAGATGATACCACGATGGTTTCTTGTACAAACCGTCGTGGTATCTACAAGAAACCGTCGTGGTATATTTTACATTAAAAAGTTAAAAAACAATTTTAAAAATATATATTTAAAAAAAAAAAATTTTTTAACCACAAAAGATGATACCACGACGGTATACCACGACGGTTTCTACACGAAACCGTCGTGGTATATTTTTCGTTAAAAAATTAAAAGAAAATTTTTTTAAAAAAAATAGTTTTTAAAAAAAAAAATTTTTTTTAATCACAAAAGATGATACCACGACGGTATCTTGTAGAAACCGTCGTGGTATTTATATACCACGACGGTTTCTACTAGAAACCGTCGTGGTTTTATTTTTTGTTAAAAAATTTTTTAAAAAAATTTTTAAACCACGACGGTTTTCTACAAAAACCGTCGTGGTTTGTTAGCTACCACGACGGTTTTCGTAAAAAACCGTCATTGTAATATCGATGATAATATTTTAAACAAATTTTTTTCCACTTATAATCCCACAGGCGGCCACACCTGTGTGTTATGTACGAACCAGCCCACATCAATAACTCATGTTCTTCTATTAATTCACACATAGTGGGCATATATATAAATAATTAATATATTGTACATGTGCACAATTAACATATTTATATATAACAACTTATATATGAATTATATACAACAAAAAGAAAACTGTCAAGTATTTTTGTTTTTCTTTTTGGTCTTATCAACACGTGTCCACTCGACATCTAAACAAAGCAAGTGTGAGGCATCATCGTCCAAATCATCAATTTCCTCCACCGGTGGCAATCCGTTTGTGAAAGATGGAATGTCGGTGCAATCTTCAACATCTTCTTGGTCATCCCCGTGCATTTTTGGCTTCATTGACACAACTAAAGATAACTCTAAATTGTCGGGATCCGTTGTGTAAAAGACTTGTACCGCTTGCGACGCCATAATGAAAGGATCATTTTTGTATCCCAAATGCCTAAAGTCCACCACTGTCACGCCGTCCATATCAATCTAAAAAAATTATTGTCAGCCCACTTGCATTTAAAAAGTGCTATCCGCAAGCCGCAATAATCTAGTTCCCAAATATCTTCAATGAACCCAAAGTAGTTCATGCAACCGTATACCGGGTGCTTGTCTTTTGCGGATGAAATATGCATAGACTCGGCACGAAGGCTGACACCACTATTTTGGACGGTATGCTTCTCATCTCTTTCGCGAGTGTAGAAGGAGTAGCCATTGACAAAGTACGATATATATCTTGTGACTATAGATGACGGTCCTCTTGCTAGCTTCATTAACTCTTGGGAATGGCTAGCCTTCATATGCAAATGTTTTCTTAGCCACTCCCGAAATGTCCGGTTGTGCTCATCTTGAATCCACTTCTCAGATCTGGTTTTTCTTGGATTCGCAACTCTTAATTCCATCATGCGAACTTCAATGAAAGGCTCCACTTCCTTAGCATTGTGCAAAACATACAGACAAGCTTTTTCCCATTCATCTCGATTTACTAGTGAATGAACGCCCACGGATAGTCCTTTCGACGTAAATAGCCCGCTCGTTGGCAACCCTATTGGGTCCGCGTTAGACAAATACTCAGAGTAAAATTCAACTGACTCCTCAGCTATGTAGTTTTCCACTATACAACCCTCCGGCCTATTTCGGTTCTTCACATAACCCTTCAAAACCTTCATGTACCTTTCGAAAGGATACATCCACCTCAAATGAACCGGTCTACATAGCTTAACTTCCCGAACTAAGTGCACCGTTAGGTGGATCATGATATCAAAAAAGGCTGGTGGGAAATACTTCTCAAGCATGCACAATGTCATCACCAATTCCGATTGCAGCGAATCTAGCATCAGTGGATCAATTACCTTCGAGCATATTGAATTGAAAAATGAGCATAACTTCGTAATTGCATATCGCACATCTTTCATTAAAACTCCCCGCAAACCAATAGGTAATAATTGTTGCATCAAGATATGACAATCATGTGTTTTCATTCCAATGAGCCTCAAATCCTTCATCGACACCAACCTTTTGAAGTTGGAAGAGTACCTACTTGGCACTTTCAAGGATGCAAGCTATTCACAAAGCTTTTTCTTCTTTTGTCTCGATAATGTGTGCTTTGCCGGAGGTAAGTATGTGCCATTTGATCTCTTCTTGGGAAGCAAATTTGGTCTAATCTTCATCTCTTCAAGATCCAACCGTGCTTTTTCACCATCTTTAGTTTTGTTTGGAATGTCAAGCAACGTGCCCACTATCGATTCACATACGCTTTTCTAAATATGCATAACATCTAAGCAATGACGAATGTAAAGTGACTTCCAATATGAAAGTTCGTAAAAGATTGACTTCTTCTTCCAAGGTCCATCGACAACTGGAGCCTTACGTTTTCTCTTCCCCAAAACTACTTTCACATCTTTAACCATCTCAAAAACGGCTTCGCCAAACAAAATCCGAGGAGCGGATCTTTCTTCGGCATTACCATCAAAAGCCTTCTTTTGTTTGTGGTATCGATGATTTGTTGGCAAGAATCTCCTGTGCCCAAGGTAAACGGTTTTCTTACCATTCTTCAACCGGATGGAAGATGTTTCCTTCATATAAATTGGACAACTTATAGAACTCTTCATAGGATAACCAGATAGGTTGCCAAGTGCAGGAAAGTCATTAATTAACCAAATCAACATTGCACGAAGATTGAACATATTTTGACGGTGAGAATCTTTAACTTGTAAACCGTCTTCCCACAAGCTTTTGAGGTCATCGATTAATGGTACCAAGTACACGTCAATGTCATTCCCCGGTTGTTGCGGGCCTGAGATCAATAATGTTAACATCAAGAACTTCCGCTTCATACACAATTCTGGAGGAAGATTATAGTTGACAAGTATGACTGGCCAGGTACTATGCCGACTACTCATGTTACTATGTGGGTTCATTCCATCCGTCGACAAACCGAGACGTAAATTCCTTGGTTCTGCACTGAAATCTGGATGATTGTCATCAAAGGTCTTCCATTGTGGTGCGTCGGCCAGATACCTAAGTTTGCCATCATCAACACGTTTATCATGGTGCCATGTCAAATTTTTAGCATACTCGGCATTGCGGAATAAACGACGCAAACGTGGAGCCGGTGGAAGCTACCATAACACCTTGACCGGCATTCCTTTTCTACCATTCGATGGCATCTTACCATTCTTCCATCTTGACTCATTACAAATCGGACATTCATGTAAATTTTCATATTCTTTTCGGTAAAGGACGCAATCATTTGGACAAGCATGTATCTTTTCATATTCCATTTCCAAAGTGCTCAACGTCTTCTTCGCCTCGTACATACTAGGTGGCACTTTGTTATTGTAACGCCCCCGAACCGTCTACGTAGGGCCGACTATGTAAACCTGGGCCGTTACTTTACTTACTTATCTTACTTCTTAGTTTCTAACACTTGAACTTTCAGAAAATTTCAGAATAAATTTTTTTTTCTTTTCTTCGTAACTTAAAATAAACTTATCCATATGGGTAAACTTCACCATGCCTACCCATTACTTGTTAAGCCGATTAAAAGGTCACACAAAACCTTTTAAACCAGACTTTTGAAACCTTACATACGTAACATGGTACATATTTTTTTATCATATATCATACATGTACTAGTTCATAATTTAAAGTGTTTGCAGAAAAATCTACGTAGTGGTATCCCACACCGCCCTTCACTTGCTGCATCGTCTCTATGGTCCACCAAGTAAAGCTGCAGGCATCTTACCTACAGTATGGAATATACTGATGAGCTTTCGCCCAGCAAGTACAACATAATCTCACAAAAACATAACAAACATCATATAACTTATGCATGGTCCATTTATGATTGATTAAGAATGTCTTATGCTTAATTATAAACTTATTATTTTGCTTAACATGTGGGCCCCTTGTGTACGTACCGATTGCGCGCATTCCACAGAAAGTTAAGGTTTGAAGGTCCCTAACAATTCTGGGAATCTTAAAACATAACCCTTCTGCATCAACAGAAGGTCTGAGAATTTAATTGAACATACATAATCCTCCCGCGTCAACAGAAGGTTGGTACGACACCTTGCTTTTCTTATCTTATGACTTAAAATATGTTCTTACCTTGTGCTTTGATATTAGTGAACATGCCTCATGATGTCACTATATCTAACATATAACATAACATATACATACACATGGCATATCAAGGCATAACATGACATATCTTGGCATACCAAGGCTTAACATGACATAACATATCATAACATGGCATAACATGACTTAACATAGCATAACATGGCATAACATGACTTGACATAACATGGCATACATGAAAACATGTCATATACTTGAAAATAGTTTACTATTTTCCATACTGCAGGTGAGGTTTGTACTTACTTGTTGTCCTACGCTCTTGATCTAATGTGCAAACATGGCATGACAACAATTCATACTCTTGTTTCCAAATAGGGTGTAAGATAAGAGTCATTCACATTCTATCTTACCATAAATCATAATCATTAAATGTTGGTATCCTAACTAACATCCATGAGAAATCTTAGTTATGTGTCCCCCACACATGCCTATGACAACTTACTGGGTAACTAAATGTAACCCTAGGGTTTTAGGCCCAACCATAATTGAATGATACCTTATTCAGTTTATTAGGGCCCAAATACTTTCAAAGTATTTCCCCATTGGGTTACTATCGGTAACCATAGGGTAAGGCCCAAGTATTTGTTTTCTTCTTTTCTTGACAAAACTTTGGCAAGTTTTCTTTAAAAATCTTTTATAAAACTTTTTATTTCTTATAAAAATCGTTTTATAAAACCATAACTTTTAAGCAAAAACAGTTAAAAACTGTCAAGCTCTGAGAACAATCTTTGAAAATAGTTTCTTAATTTCAGTTATCAGTGCATATGTAGGAATTTCCTGCTTTTGCACTGTTTTCTGAAAGTCTTGTGCACGAATTTTCTGTTTCCTGCACAGTTTTTAAGATCAAATTTTATCTTAATAATCTGTTCATAATTTGAAAAATATTTCTTCATGAAAGTTAAAGAACTTGAATAATACTACAACTTTCATGTTTTACTCAAAACCTAATTCTGCCTTTAACTTATTCATATTCCTGGTTGAATCCGGCTGGCTGTGCACAGGATCTGGGCAGACCAAGGCTCGGGTTTTCACAAAAACAGAGGTCTTTGGAGCCTTATTTTGAAAAACTGTTCAAGTTGTTCCCTAGGATTTCCTATTTTCTACAACTTTTTTGTTTTAACTTTTCTCAAATTCGGCCTCTAAAGGCCTCAAAATACCGCTTCCAAATCACTGCTCAGTTTTCACCCGAGCTGGCAGTTTTGGTTTCGGTTGATTCTTACGCAAAATTACGCACACCCTACCTCAAACGGTCGCAACCGTGAGCCTATATCAAGCATGCAGCGTATAATCTAACATTCTCATGATCATTCATTCATTTTCAAACATTCAATCATTTACTCAAACCCGTTTGGTGATTTTCACCAAACTTGGTTTTCTAGGGTTTTCTTGAACCCTAATTCATCATACAAGCATTTAATACCATAATCAAGCACAAAACTTAAAAATCTAAACTAGGGCTTGAAAAATAAATGAGCTTATACTCTTTACAATTCAACATTGAAAATACACTTAAATTTTCAATTCAAAGCTCAATTGAAAAGCTCAGGGACCAAAGGGAATTTACCTTGATCCACACAAAGTTGTGCTAGATTTTGATTCCACTTTTCCTTTTCCTTTTGCTCTCAACCACAACCGGCCTCCCATAGCCTTGTGGGTTCCAAAATTTTCGGCCACTTGCTTGGTGCTTCACCAAAATCCGACCACTCCCTTGTTCTTTCTCTTTTCTCTTCTTTTTTTTTTATTCTTTTCTCTAGGGCTCGGTTTTTAGGGGGAGAGTGTGAGAAGAAATTTTGGCATGGTTTTGGGGTGTTTTCTTATTTTTGTGAACAAAATGAGCCCCCCCATCACCTATTTATAGGTGATAAATAATTAAATTTTTGGATTTATTTTAAATCCAAAAATTGCATAATAGCCCTTAAGAGAAAAATATTTGCCCATTGGTCCTTGGGACAAAAATATTTGCTCAACTATCATTTACTTGGAGAGCAAGGAAATTCTCTTGCTTACTTCATCATGCTTGCATCATCATGATATCATCATGCTTACATCATCAAGCTTACATCATTATGACATCATCATGCTTACATCATCAAGCTTGCATCATCATGACATCATCATTACTTACTTTTCTGAAAATTACACTTTAGTCCCTAAAGATAAAATATTTACACTTTAGTCCCTGTGGGTGACCGGCTAGGGTGGAACCACTTAGCTTCCAATTCATGCATAATTATCCACTTGATTCCAAAAATCCATTAATATAATTATGCAGTCCATTTCCTTATTAACTCAGATAATATCAATACTGTTTTTCACTAAAAACAGTACTGTCATACTGGACTATGGTCCAAAATTCATCTGCGCTTAACTGGACTACGTATAAATTTTTCTTAAGACTCAACACTGCTAAGTCCTCATTGCTCCAAATATTAATCCTGATTATTCTAGAGCAATCCCATACTTTATTCTTACTTTTTCATCCGTAATGACGGTTTTTCACAGTATAATTTCCATACTGTTGATTATCCTACAATACCGTCTTAGTCAAACCTAAGGTCAACATGGTCAAATTTTGACTGAAATAAAAATCATAAATTCCTATTATGCCATTTTCTCAAAAGGCCTCATGTTTGATTAAGCAAACTATTTCTGAGTCTCGTAATTAATTAACAGAGAACTCAAATATATACTGATATTCAACTATGATCATAAGCTTCATATCTACATACATGGTTCAGACTTAGATTCTCTTTGTATCTAAAGAAATCACAAGTCATCAAAATTTCGGGTTATTACATTCTACGCTCCTTAAACAATTTTCGTCCTTGAAAATTAGAATAATTCTAGGTGGCTTTTCTTTAAATCCACCATAAATCCATAGTAATTTGTTCTCATTTTAAGAACATAATGAGATCAGGTCTCTTATATAGAACCATAATCTTCTTCCATGTCATCATAATTTCATAACTTCATTTCCTATCATCATTCTTTCATACTGTCATCATACTTTCATAACTTTCATACTTACATCATGCTTTCATATATTCATACTTTCATCATGCATACTTTCATACTTTTATACTGCATCACAAGAACTGTCTACATAAAATCTCTTAGCAAGTATATCATATAACTTGCCATATTTGAAAAGCATATCATATTATACTTTTCTTTAACTTTAGTTGAGGGCTCAGCGAATATATCATATTTAAGATATTTTTCTTTAAATTTGAAAAGGCTGAGGACCCTCTAGTGCAATGTTAATCTCATGCTATTAGAACCCTTTACTTTTCATAGTGGCCCCTTTCTTGGAACTCTGTTCCTCAAGGTTTTCTGGCCTTTTGCATAACATGATGACCCCTTTCTTGGAACTCTGTGCCCCTTTCTTGGAACTCTGTTCCTCAAGGTTTTCTGGCCTTTTACATAACATGATGGCCCCTTTCTTGGAATTCTGTTCCTCAAGGTTTTCTGGCCTTTTACATAACATAACATGAGTTGGTTCTAATAAGCATAAGATCAAGCACCATACATAAAAATTACTTCTTTGAATCTTTTCCAAATTAATCATAGAAAACAATAATAAATAGTATTATTGAAAACATTTTTACTGTTCGAGTGATGCTGTAAAAGGTATTTTCATATCAACTAGCTACTTGTTAGCTAGTAGAAGCTTCTCTCATTGCTTCTAATATTTCCTCGTAGCACGAGTGCATAATCATAACTCTTAGGAATATCTAAAACTTCCCATTATTACATAATTTCCATTACTTTAAAGGTTTCATATAGTCGACATTAGTCAAACCATTATATGTCGACTCCAAGGTTGTAGCTATCGATCTCAACCTCATTACTTCATCATCAAACTCATAGTAATCATCATGGTCTACCAAATTGCTGTTGGTAATATTCAACTCATATTTGCACATTGCCTAGTTGTTATTCCCAAGCCAAGACATCACCAAACTTTTTCTCATATCTAATATTATTCTTATGGGGCAAAAGTTTCACACACAGGAAACTTAAATTCCATGGTGTCGATCTAAATCCTTGGAAGGAAAAGTTCTTAGCTATCACCATACCATAGTGAGGTAGATATTATTATATTCCTAATACACACTCCTTTATTCATAACTTGTCTTATTATACCTTAGAAATATCGTAGCTTATCATATCATACTAGAGATTCATCTTGATTTCATCATACCACATCATAACTTATCGAATCATACTAGGGATTCTTCGTGATTTCTTCACATCATATCGAAAGCTTAGTCGTGTTAACTTATCCACCACATACACATCATGGTAAATTTCAGGATCGCGCTAATGCATGTGTATAGCATATGCGGTCCCACAAAATCTAAAGTATCATGGGTATTATCCTCCGTGCAACCATTGATAAGATATGCTTATTACATAAGCACTATCTTAACTAATTCTAATTAAAGAAAAAAAATAATTTAACTTACTTAGGCATTTGCAGAAACGATGCGAAGCAAAGTGAAGTAGGCTAGCAGGATACTGCTCTGATACCACTTTGTAACGCCCCCGAACCGTCTACATAGGGCCGACTACGTAAACGTGGGCCGTTACTTTACTTAATTATCTTACTTCTTAGTTTCTAATACTTGAACTTTCAGAAAATTTCAGAATAAATTTTTTTTTCTTTTCTTCGTAACTTAAAATAAACTTATCCATACGGGTAAACTTCACCATGCCTACCCATTACTTGTTAAGCCGATTAAAAGGTCACACATAACCATTTAAACCAGACTTTTGAAACCTTACATACATAACATGGTACATATTTTTTTATCATACATCATACATGTACTAGTTCATAATTTAAAGTGTTTGTGGAAAAATCTGATTAGTGGTATCCCACACCGCCCTTCACTTGCTGCATCGTCTCCATGGCCCACCAAGTAAAGCTACTGGCATCTTACCTACAGTATGGAATATACTGATGAGCTTTCGCCCAGCAAGTACAACATAATCTCACAAAAACATAACAAACATCGTATAACTTATGCATGGTCCATTTATGATTGATTAAGAATGTCTTATGCTCAATTATAAACTTATAATAAACTTATTATAAACTTATTATCTTGCTTAACATGTGGGCCCCTTGTGTACGTACCGATTGCGTGCATTCCACAGAAAGTTAAGGTTTGCAAAATCCCTAACAATTCAGGGAATCTTAAAACATAACCCTTCTGCATCAACAGAAGGTCTGAGAATTTTCTTGAACATACATGATCCTCCCGCATCAACAGGAGGTTGGTACGATACCTTGCTTGTCTTATCTTATGACTTAAAATATGTTCTTACCTTGTGGTTTGATATTAGTGAACATGCCTCGGGATATCACTATATCTAACATATAACATAACATATACATACACATGGCATATCATGGCATAACATGACATATCTTGGTATACCATGGCTTAACATGACTTAACATATCATAACATGGCATAACATGACTTAACATGGCATAACATGACTTGACATAACATGGCATACATGAAAACATGTCATATACTAGAAAATGGTTTACTATTTTCCATACTGCAGGTGAGGTTTGTACTTACTTGTTGTCCTACGCTCTTTGTCTAATGTCCAAACATGGCATGACAACAATTCATACTCCTGTTTTCAAACAGGGTATAAGATAAGAGTCGTTCACATTCTCTTACCATAAATCATAATCATTAAATGTTGGTAACCTAACCAACATCCCTGAGAAATCTTAGTTATGTGTTCCCCACACATGCCTATGACAACTTACTGGGTTACTAAATGTAACCCTAAGGTTTTAGGCCCAACCATAATTGAATGATACCTTATTCAGTTTATTAGGGCCCAAATACTTGCAAAGTATTTCCCCATTAAGTTACTATATGTAACCATAGGGTAAGGCCCAAGTATTTGTTTTCTTCTTTTCTTGACAAAACTTTGGCAAGTTTTCTTTAAAAATCTTTTATAAAACTTTATATTTCTTATAAAAATCGTATTTTTATAAACCATAACTTTTAAGCAAAAACAGTTAAAAACTGTCAAGCTCTGAAAACAATGTTTGAAAATAGTTTCTTAATTTCAGTTATCAGTGTATATGCAGGAATTTCCTGCTTTTGCACTGTTTCATGAAAGTCTTGTACATGAATTTTCTATTTGCTGCACAAATTTTAAGATCAAATTTTATCTTAATAATTTGTTCAGAATTTGAAAAATATTTCTTCATGAATGTTGTAGATCTTGAATTATACTACAACTTTTATGTTTTACTTAAAATCTAATTCTGCATTTAACTTGTTCATATTCCTGGTTGAATCCGGCTGGCCGTGCACAGGATCTGGGTAGACCAAGGCTCGGGTTTTCACAAAAACAGAGGCGTTTGGGGCCTTATTTTGAAAAACTGTACATGATGTCCCCTAGGATTTTCCATTTTCTACAACTTTTTAGTTTTAACTTTTCTCAAATTCGGCCTCTAAAGGCCTCAAAATACCGCTTCCAGATCACTGCTTAGTTTTCACCCGAGCTGGCAGTTTTGGTTTCGGTTGATTCTTACGTAAAATTACGCATACCCTACCTCAAACGGTCGCAACTGTGAGCCTATATCAAGCATGCAGTGTATAATCTAATGTTCTCATGATCATTCATTCATTTTCAAACATTCAATCATTTACTCAAACCCGTTTGATGATTTTCACCAAACTTGGTTTTCTAAGGTTTTCTTGAACCCTAATTCATCATACAAGCATTTAATACCATAATCAAGCACAAAACTTAAAAATCTAAACTAGGGCTTGAAAAATAAATGAGCTTATGCTCTTTACAATCCAACATTGAAAATACACTTAAATTTCCAAATCAAAGCTCAATTGAAAAGCTTAGGGCCCAACGGGAATTTACCTTGATCCATACAAAGTTGTGCTAGGTTTTGATTCCACTTTTCCTTTTCCTTTTGCTCTCAACCACAACCGGCCTCCCTTAGCCTTGTGGGTTCCAAAATTTTCGGCCACTTGCTTGGTGCTTCACCAAAATCCGACCACTCCCTTGTTCTTTCTCTTTTCTCTTCTTTTTTTTTTCTTTTCTTTAGGGCTCGGTTTTCAGGGGGAGAGTGTGAGAAGAAATTTTGGCATGGTTTTAGGGTGTTTTCTCATTTTTGTGAACAAAATGAGCCCCCCTATCACCTATTTATAGGTGATAAATTATAAAATTTTTAGATTTATTTTAACTCCAAAAATTGCATAATAGCCCTTAAGAGAAAAATATTTGTCCATTGGTCCTTGGGACAAAAATATTTGCTCATCTACCCTCTTAGGTGGCCGGCCATTTACTTGGAGAGCAAGGAAATTCTCTTGCTTACATCATCATGCTTGCATCATCATGACATCATCATGCTTACATCATCAAACTTACATCATCATGACATCATCATGCTTACATCATCAAGCTTGCCTCATCATGACATCATCATGCTTACATCATCAAGCTTGCATCATCATGACATCATCATTACTTACTTTTCTGAAAATTACACTTTAGTCCCTAAAGATAAAATATTTGCACTTTAGTCCCTGTGGGTGACCGGCTAGGGTGGAACCACTTATCTTCCAATTCATGCATAATTATCCACTTGATTCCAAAAATCCATTAATATAATTATGCAGTCCATTTCCTTATTAACTCAGATAATATCAATACTGTTTTTCACTAAAAACAGTACTGTCATACTGGACTATGGTCCAGAATTCATCTGCGCTTAACTGGGCTACGTATAAATTTTTCTTAAGACTCAACACTGGTAAGTCCTCATTGCTCCAAATATTAATTCTGATTATTCTAGAGCAATCCCATACTTTATTCTTATTTCTTCATCCGTAATGACGGTTTTTCACAGTATAATTTCCATACTGTTGATTATCCTGCAATACCGTCTTAGTCAAACCTAAGGTCAACATGATCAAACTTTGACTGAAATAAAAATAATAAATTCCTATTATGCCATTTTCTCAAAAGGCCTCATGCTTGATTAAGCAAACTATTTCTGAGTCTCGTAGCTAATTAACCGAGAACTCAAATATATACTGATATTCAACTATGATCATAAGCTTCATATCTACATACATGGTTCAGACTTAGATTCTCTTTGTATCTAAAGAAATCACAAGTCATCAAAAATTCGGGTTATTACAGTTATCCTCCGGTAGAACATGTTTTAGAAAATCTAAAAGAGTCGTGAAACTAGAATTCGTGCACCCTCCAGACGCTCTCATATTCCATAATTTAACCAATGTCCCTAATTTTGTATATTTTGTACATCCGACATACAAGGGCGTTTCGGCATCATTAATCATTGCCTCAAATAACTCCGGACGGTGCATAAAGTTTTCTTCCAAATCATTTACCATATTGAACATATTATCACCAACGTCTTCCTCAACAATAGGCTCTTTACCTTTAGTGCTCGTCGATGTAGATTTAATATCGAAAAAAGCGTCGCCATATAAATACCAAGTTTGATAAGAATAAATAATCCCATAAGCGCGCAAATGCCCTCTAACATCATCAATACAATGAGATCTATGATTACCACAAATTTGACATGGACACGGAATCTTATCATCTTGTATGTGAGCTTTGACAAATGACAAAAATTCTTCAACATCAGCTTCATATGCTTTAGACAATCTATCAAACCACATCCATTTCCTATCCATGATTTGCAACTCCTAAATAGAAAAATTAAAATTAAATACTTTATTAGAAGGTCGAGTACTCTATTTAATGTAACATGCATATATATAATTTTCAATATTAATTAACACCGACCCATTAATTGATCATCAACAATTGAAAATCGAATTAAGAACATAACAAAACTAATTAAAATACAAAATCATCTAAAACCATAATAAATTAAGGTCTAAATACTGGGGGAAACATAACATTACTTGATCATTTAATTAATTTATTACCACCCATTGCACATTTAACTCTAAATCGATTCCAAAACATATATATAAAACAAAAACACCTTAATTTATAAAATCATATCTACAAATTATCAATAATATTAATATAAGGAACACAACAAAAACAAGTCAATCAATAATTAGTTATCACTTACAGAGAAATTATAATGATGGATATATAGTAGATGGTGGTGGTGACGTCCAAACGGTATACTGCCTGTTTTCGGAGCGCTCTGATATTATATTAGGATGCAGAGAAAGCTAGAGTAGCTGATGTGAAAAATATTGACGGCAACCACATAGACTCTCGGCGTTTTCTCTAAATTTTTCACGAATTTTACATGACGGTTTCTTAAAAACGGTCGTGGAAGCTCGAAAATCTACGACCGTGCAGTAAAAACCGTCGTGGAAGCAACCTGCTACCACGACGGTTTGAAAAAACCGTCGTGGAAGCCGTCTTGCTTCCACGACAGTTTTAAAGACTGTCGTGGAAGCAGGTTTGCTTCCACGATGGTCTTTTCAAACCGTCGTGGAAGCTGGCTGCTTCCACAACGGTCTTTTAAAACCGTCGTGGAAGCAAGCCCTTCTACGATGGTTTTTGTAAACTTTTTTCCACTCTGTGTTTTTGCATCTTTTCCACGATGGTTTTTTAAAAAACAGTCGTCGAAGTACCGTCGTGGAATCCCCTTTTTGTAGTAGTGATTTTAATCTATTAGTTGAAACTAGTTTCACCATTTTGAATGTCCATCTCCAATGTGGACACCAAACACAATTTTAAATTGTCTATTCTATTCGAGAAAAATGTTTCTTTTAATGGCACCTAAGTTTTGAAGTTTTACAATTTCACAAACATTTCAAGCTTAACTTGATCTAATAGTATAAAATATGGTCAATACGTACAAAGTAATCCCATTCAATGGTCTGCTATAGTTCAGTTGCATTTGTGTTTTGATTAGAGGTTCTTAATGGGGCATATTTAAGGCTTGTATTCAAGATGTGAGTTTTGGCTCAAATGCATGAGTTTGGTTTTCGGTTTCTTTAGCAACATTGAATGTTTCATGTTTTCTTGCCTTCACATAGGTTGTTTTGATGTGTCTTTTGTTCAATTCCGACTTCATTGTAATTTTTCTTTTTCTTTGATAATACATGAGATGGATAACGATGAGGGTGAAAGAGGGGTGTCGATCTAGTTCGGATATCTAATTACGCATGTTGATTTCAATTAAAATCTTCTTGCAGTGATGAAAATTGATGAAACTGTAGTA
The DNA here is from genome assembly GCA_038430175.1 of Ficus hirta. Taxonomy (NCBI): domain Eukaryota; kingdom Viridiplantae; phylum Streptophyta; class Magnoliopsida; order Rosales; family Moraceae; genus Ficus; species Ficus hirta. The sequence continues at coordinate 14,426,048 of CM076585.1, read as the reverse complement.
GAAGACCCGGATTTTTGATTAAAGATACTATTGATGGACCACGTGAAAAATGGAGGAGTGCGAGCAAAAAGATGGAAAAAAACAAAAAAAAAACAAAAAAACAAAAAACTGCCACCAAAATAGAAAAATAATATAAAATTTTAGCAAAAAAAAAAAGCAAATAAAAGAAAGGACCAAAATATAATATAATAATAATAAGATTAAAATTAGCTAACAAATGTAATCCGTCTCATTCTGATTTTAAATTATTGATACACGTCTGACGACCTCAGAGTAACATTTGTCTAATACAAGACTCGTGAATCTCATATCCAACCAATTAATGTTTCGACATTGTTGGAGGGTTTAATTATTATGGGAGGATTTTGAGTGTGACTTTTCTTTTTTTTAATTAATGGAAACGACTTGATGTTGAGCAGTAAAAGAATATTGACAACAGAAGCATCCCTTTTAATTACAAGAAATTAATACACTTAAAATCGGTTCAAATAGTCTTCTCTCTTTTAATAGACTCACAATCAACTTAATCCACAAGGTTTCATCCACAGTACGTCAACAGTTCGACAGCATAATTATATATATCATAACCATCAAGAAATTACCTTGTTTTCATAGATTTCTTCTCTAACCTTTACATTTCGATATAGATTTTTTGCCATTTTAAATCCTCGAATTTCGTCTCCAAGAGGAATATCCATTTATCTCTCTCAGTCACTCTCTTTTTTCCGAGGGCTCTCAAATTTTTTTCCCTCGTTATTTCTCACGTTATGACAATAACTTGCAAATAAATTATGATCAAAATATAGGTAAAAGGGCATTATATTGTGCTAAGTTTGGTTATTTTATAACAATAAATAAAGTTTATGGAATAGCATTGAAGCATTTTTTAAGAGTGGGAAAATTATCTTGTAATATATTGCTTATATAAAAATAAAAAGACAAAGTAATATTTTGCTTATATAAAAATAAAAAGCATTTTTTCAGTTAATTTTCTTCTTTTATTTGATTAGGTTGTTTGATAATATATTGCTTATATAAAAATAAAAATAAAAATAAAAATAAAAATGACAAAGTAAATCAAAGAAATTAATATACACCCTTTCTTCTCCTTGACGACAACTGCCTACCTGACGTCATATATATGAAACAACAAAGAAAATGTCACTTTGGTTTTTACTCGTGAAAGGAAATTTCAATCTCTAGTAGAAAATTTTCCTCTAATTAAATAAAAATAGAGAATTATTTTCCTACAATACTAGACTTGTCATTACGGTTTTCCTTACACTACTAAAAAAAAGGGCTTTAGCTAGGATTTATTTCCTCGCTACAGGTCACGTTCCTCGGCATAGGTTTGTAGTGAGGAAAATATTCCTAGCCCTATAGACTTATTTTTTATTTTATAACAATAATATTATATATGGTGATGTCTTTTTTCAATTGGAACGGAACCATCTTATCTTGAATTATTGTTCATTGATTACCAAAGAGAAACACTCATGTATTTCTCATAACAGAATTTATTCTTTTGTGAACATTCTATTGAATAAAAAATAAATTTTATTAACTACTGATCAGTAATGGATTAACCTTAATTTTAGGCCATTAATATAGGCACAATCAATTTTCAAGTCTTTTGATTTTTCAATAGACGAGATTTTCCCGTTACTCAAAGCGTCTATGATATATAGTTGGGAACAGTAATTTATAAATATGAAATCCCAATTTGATTGTGAAAAATAATAAAAATTCTATTGAGTATTCGTTCAAGATATAGGCAAATGAGATCAGAAACCTATTTAAAATGGGATCTTAAAGAAAACCCCAACCTTACTTATGATTAGCCCCAAATCCTTGATTTGGCCAGGAAAGACTGCACTGCTTTGGGCCTAGGAAATGAAGGGAATGAGCTCGGCTGCTTCTCGTCCACACTTGTTTTTTTCCTCTACGCCCCTTCCGCATGCACTTCGCGTCTAAATCAAACTACTAATAGAAATTAACGGAACTGGTGTTCAAATAATAATAATAATAATAATAATAATTAGAGAGGTTGACGAATTTAATACCTAGCATTGATTATGAACATTATTCGTATCACATGCAATCTGATTATATCCTCAGATGAGGTTAGGTTTTATATTAAAAAAATTCCTTTATGTAAATTTAGTTCTGCAAACGTTTCCTCTTGAAATATAATCACTGCACAAACATATAAAATTCACCTGTACTATACTTACGGGGAATCAATTTTTATTTGTGTAACATCAATATTTATATCAATGTTAACACTAATTTGCATTTAGAAGAACTGCTTTTTGCATTCAAATCGAAGTTGACGGTTATGGTTTTTATGAGGAGAGATTGCAAACTGAGCAGAAAGCCAATTCTGATCTGGAAAATGATTTTAGAAATCAAAGTAATTTTTCTTTAAAAAAAAAAATCTAGGGTTATGTCGCTGACAAAAGTCGATGGAAACTTAACATATTTCCATACTGTTTACAGAGCCCGTCATTGTAAAAATCCTCTTGAATTGATGAACGTACCAACTCTTAAATTGTACTCCTACTGCAGTTGCTTTTAATTACTGATGTTTAATGATCTAACATTAAGAAAGGTAGTATTAATATTAGGGAAAGTTATTATTTTGTATTTAATTATTTTTATTAGGAACTTTTAATTTATTCATCTTTAGTGTAATTTAAAATATTTCTTGACTTTAAGTGATTTGTAAATATTAGGCAACTTACCAATTTTGTATATTATAACTTGTATTTATATGAGGGCCTATAGTACTTCTTACTAATAAATTCTTTGTTCTTAGTCCATGGATATAAGTACATCAACGTTTAATATTCTTGTCTAAGAGCATTTGTCGGAATATGCGTTTCGTGAATCTCGTGATCAATTTAAATCTGGTATAAAATCTTGGTATTTAATTTACATCCAACCAAATATTGACATTTCTAGATTTTGGATTGGATGTGAACAATCAGTTTTTGTGTGTGTGTCTATTTTTCTTTTTCTTTTTCTTTTTAATTTTAATTAGGGAAAAGGCTTTGTGTTGACTTATCTAAAAATATTGATAACAAATAGTCAATGAAGACAAGCATATCCTTTCTAGTTACAAAAATTTATGAATAATCTGAAAATCGGTTTTATAATCCATCTCTCTTTCAAAGGACTCGCAATCAACTACAACAGTTCAACACCACTGTCATGTCATTAGCAAGAAACTTTGCTTTCTTAGATTGGTTTTCCATCATTAACATTTTTTTTTGTTTTTCAAAATTTCTGCAATTAACATTTTGATTTAAATTACAAGAATAAAATTACCTCAAAAAAAAAAAAAGAAAGAAATTACAGGAATTAAAGATAAGTTCTAAAAAAATTGAAGTTAAGTTGAAACTCTAGAATTCCATTTGTAACGCCCCCACCACGTAGGGCCAATGCCATGCTTACTTAATTTAAATCTCGATTTTAAATATATAAGCTCACTGAAAATTTTAGAATAATTTTTTTTCTCTTTAAACACCATATGAATAGACTAGTCCATAGAGGTAAACTTTCCGTGCATACATACTAAAATATAAAGATATACATACGCCTTATATTTGACTCAAGTCTCCAAACATCATATATATAGTATAACGTAATTTATTTAAATATATATATTCAGTTCAAAAGAGCTTGCGAAAAATTTTACGTAGTGGTATCCCACACCGCCCTTCACTTGCCGCATCATCTATATGGCCCACCAATTAAGCTGCAGGCTTTTTACCTACAGTATGAAATATACTAATGAGCTTACGCTCAGCAAGTACAAACGTAATCTCACAAAACACGTCAAGCATCATATAACTTATGCATGATCCATTTATGATCGATTATGAATGTCTTATGCTCCATTATGGACTTAATTATGAACTTATTATCTTGCTTAACATATGGGCCCCTTGTATACATACCAAATGCATGCAATTCACAGAAAGTTAAGGCTTATAAGGTCCCTAACAATTCTAGGAATCATATACATAACCCTTCACACATCAACGGAAGGTCTGAGAATTTTCTTAAATAAACATAATCCTCCACGCATCAACGGGAGGTTGGTACGACATCTTACTTGTCTTGGTTTAATCTTAGCCTTGTTACTTTTCTAAGACTAAGATTCTTTACTTGTGATCTTATTAGTCATGATGCATATGATTCATAGATATGGCATGACATAAAGATCAATGGCATAAAACAACTTGTGGCATGTTAATAAAGTATGACATTATCGTAAAACATGGCATGTACATAAACATAGCACAACATGGCATACATGTAAACAAGTCATGCTTGAAAATAGTTTACTATTTTTCATACTGTAGATGAGGTTTGTACTTACCAGTTGTCCTAAGCTCTTGACAAGACGAAGCAATAGGTTATATTCCTGTCTCCAAAAAGGACGTAAGATAAGAATCATCCTATCTTACTATAAATCATTACATTCAATGTTGGTATCCTAACTAACATTTACAAGTAACCCTAGTTACATGTCCCCCAAATACTACAATGATATCTTATTCAATTACTAAATGTAACCCTAGGGCACATGACCCAATTACAATAAAATAGTATCTTATTTGATTCCTTTATGCAACCTTGGGTACAAGGCCCAATTATACTTAAATAGTATCTTATTAGGTTACTATTAGTAATCCTAGGTATAAGCCCAATCGTATTTAGACTAGTACCCTATTAGGTTACTAAGGCCCAATTACTTTTAAAGTAATACCCTATTAGGTTACTATTGGTAACCATGGGTGTAAGGCCCAACCCAATAACTTGGGTATCCTATCTAATTACTATTAGTCATCATTTTGTTACTATGTTTTCAAAATAATTTTTAGCCCATTTATTTAGACTTAGTATTGTTGTCTAATTTTTCTTTTTAAAAATCTTTTGTAAAACTTTAATCGTTTAAAACCGTATTTTTATAAAACTATAGCTTTTTAAGTAAGAATAGCTAAAAACTGTCAAATTCTGAAAACAATCTTTGAAAACAGTTCCATAAATTCGGTTGTTAGTGCATGTGTAGGAATTGTCTGTTCATGCACTGTTTCTAAAATCCTGTGCAGGAATTTCCTGTTTCCTACACAGTTTTTAAGATCTAGTTTTATCTTAAGATTAGTTTTGAGTTTGAAAAAGTTTTCTTCATCAAAGTTGTAGACCTCAATGAGTCTTGCAACTTTTGTTTCTTTCTCAAAACCTAATTCTGTCTTTAACATATCCTTTTTCCTTGTTGAATCTGCCTAGCCGTGCATGGTGACTGGGCCTGACCATGTTTGGATTTTCATAAAAAAGGAAGCATTTGGAGCTTTATTTTCGAAAACCATTCATATGGACCCTAGGATTTTCGATTCTCTACAATTTTGTAGTTTTGACTTTTTCCAAATTTGGCCTCTAAAGGCCTCAAACGTCCATTTCCAAATTGCTTCTCAGTTTGATCTGAAAACTGGCAGTTTTATTTTTGATTGATTTTTACGTAAAATTACACATACCTTACCTCAAACTGTCGAAATCGTGAACCTATATCAAGTATGTAGTGCATTACGTATGTTCTTCATCATCATCCATCTGTTTCTCATCCTTACAAATCCGAATGGTAACCTTTACCAAATTAGGGTTTTGGGTTAATTTTTAACCCTCCATTCATCATACATCATCATCATCATTATCAATCATACAATACTTCTTCTTGAGCATGTGGGGACATATTACAAACACATAATAGGCATACACATATACCACAATCTTTCTAAAGCATAGCACCAAAAACATAAAATACATTTAAACTTATTGCACGAAAGTAAAGGGGTGAGCTGATGCTCTTACAAACCCAACATAAAATACACTTAAATCGAACCAAAACTTAATTGAATTGCTTAAGAGGTTTAGGAAGGTTATCTCTAAGCCTTGAAAGTGGTTCTAGGTCTTGGATTAAAAATTTTCCTTCTTACTCATTTTTTTTTTAATTATTCTCTTTGGCTTTGGCTCCTAGGGTGAGAGGGAGAGAGAGTTGAGAATGAACTAGAAACTTTGGGGTTCACTAATTGGTTCACAACTAATCCCACATCATCTATTTATAGGTGAAAATTCTTGATTTTTTACCAATTATTTTTATTCTTAAAATTGTATATTAGGGTTTAAAAGCAAAATATTTGCTTAAAGACCCCCTTAGGTGGCTGGCCATGTGGCTGATTTTGAGGCCAAAAATCTCTTCAAAGTTATCCACTAAATCATCCAATCAAAATATTCCACATATTTCTTTCTAATTTCCAAAAATCCCAAAATTCACATATTTATCCATGATTGCTTGGCCTCCAAGTAAGGCCATGTTTGGCCTTTCCTCTTAATATATAGTCCATTTTCTTACTAATGCAGATATTACAAATACTGTTTTCAACTATTAACAGTACTACAATACTAAATTACAGTCTAGAATTCATCTATACTTAACTGAACCGCGTATGAGTTTTACTTAGGACATAAAGCTACTTAGTCCTCATTACTCCAAATATTATTCCTGATTTTTCTAAAGTGATCTTATTCCTTATTCTTCATTCTGTATCCGCAATGACGGTCAAACATAGTATAATTCCTATACTGCTTAATACACTGCAGTAGCATCCTGTTTAAGTCATGAATTATCCTAGTCATACATAACCAGAATAAAATCATAAATCATGATCGAGTATTATGATACTGTAAGAACTCAAATATACTCTAATAATAAAATTACAAATTTCACATTGATATTCATAATTTCCCTAAAACATTACATAAGCACAGAGTACGGACTTAAATTCCTTTACATATAAGGGAATCACGAGTCCGTAAAAATTCCGGTTGTTACACCATTAACGTGTTTACTAATCTATTACAATTAAAAGTAGTTAAGTTGAATAATATATTAAATTGTTCACTAATCTAATGAAATATTAGTAGAATAAAAGATAAGTTCTAAAAAATACTAATAAGATAAAATTCTATTATTCCACTAAAGCGTATACTAATCTACTAGATTGTAGTTATGATTTCATTTCATATAATTGAAGATCAATTTGTATTTAATGATTTCGCATGGCGGATACGGTTACAATTGTTGGTGGTCCACAGACGCTAGTTAGTGCTTTTTAGAGTTTTTTATTTTTATTTTTACTTTTATTTTTATTGGTGCACAGAAAATGTTTAGTGTACCTAAAACTTTTCAAACCCTAAGATGTTGAAAATGTTTGATTGCTAGTATGTAGACTTGAAAATGAGCATAATTAATCTTTTTGCTGAACAAATTAAAAAAAAAATACCGAAAATATCATTGTACAAATAAGAACGATTGGGCTTACTCTTAGAGTGGTCGATATGTAACATATCTCTTGAAACACGTTCAAACCTGAACGGACAAGCAGGAACGCCAATTCTATGAGCAACGTCAACTACGTTATTTTATATGTGTAAAACAGCTTTGATACCTCATGTTCGTGATATATAGACACATCTCTTCTTAAACCATCTCCAATAAAGTGCTAATATTGATGTGTCAAAGATAAATTTTGACAGTAAAACAAAATAAGTATTTGCCAAAGAAGTGGTATCTTTGATATGAAATTTGTCGTATGGTACACTTTTATCATCAAGAATAGCTAATGCAAAATTTATCATTTGATTCTTATTAGTTATTGTCTTAACTTTTTCATGTAGCCATTATTTTATATTCATTTTTACATAATTTAATACTAAAAGTTTACTTTTTTACGAGTCCAAATCTTAAGAATAATAAAAATAATAATAATAGTAAAGATCTATAGTTAGGATGTCTTTGTGCATATATTGATTTCTATCATCATAAAGTAAAAATAGCAGTAACAATAAAATTGCACATTAGAGTACAAAGTAGATAATTATGTTATTTTTCACATTGTTTAGTGACAAATTTAAAATTAGCATGTACTAAAAAATAGAGATGGTCTTAATTAATACATCATATGAGTTACCAACTTGCGTCTTATTTATTTTCACCATACAAAAAAAAAAAGGAAAATAATTTATAGACCCCTTGAGGAGCTGAAATCCTTCTCTCTTTTTTTTCTCTTTTCATTTTGGTTGTTTCTTTCTTTAAAAGGAATTGTTTCTCTAATTAAACCCTTCTTTCTTATTCCTTATTTTCTAGAACCCTAATTCTGACATAAAAATAAGTGGAAAAATGGGCTAAAACCGTAGAAAAATATAAAGAAATGTACTTTTAGAGGAAAAAAAAGGACACCGTAAGTTTATAATAACGATTAATGCTTTCAGAAGAAAATGGAAAAAATTAACAAAAACAAGAGAGTGAACGAGCCCTAGGTCATTCAAACGTTTTCTTTTCTTTCGTTACTTGTTTTTTCAAACAATTAACTCCACTCTCAATCTCAAATCTCGATATGATAAGAAATTAAGGACTGGCCATAATTTGTTCGTATCTCAAAACTTTTGTCAAAATTTGACACCAATTATTACTGAAACGAAGTTAATAGGACATAATGATTCAAATTAAAAAGAGACAGTTAATCAAAAAACTTATTACACACCTTCAAAAGTAGTTGTCTCTTTACGTATCCCAGAATTAGCATCTCATTTCTATTAAATTTTGACATCTAACTAAAATTTCACACAACTCACTAAAGGGTAAAAGTTTTAGCTTCCCCCCCCCCCCCCCCCCTCCCCCCAAGCTTTGTTCTAAATTTATGACGTGTTTACTAGTCTGTAATTAAAAGATAGAAATAAGTTAGAATATAAAAGAGATTAGATTGCACGGAACTAAATTCTATAATTTTATTTTTAAAGTATTTACTAATCGATTTGCGAATTAATTAAATTCCTCTACTACAATTTACTGTGCTAAAAAATTTGAATGAATTACAACAATAGAAGTATGGTTACAAATAATACACTTACTGGAAGTAAATGATTGACTAAATCAAAGTAATATCACGTAGGTGGTTGGTTAATCCCTAATTTTTTTGGAAAACAAAGCAATTTAATTCAGTAGATGGGGGTAGATAAGTTCCTCTATAAACTTATTCCTCTTTTTACATACGGCTATCTTTTTTATTTCTCAAGAGTAAAAATAAGCATTGGAATAGTACTTCTTTATTTTCGTTGCTTTTCTATTCGTTCCTCTTATCCCCTTTCATATTTTTCATTTTATTATTATTATTATTATTTTCTGGTGAACTTAGTGCCGGATTGAGTTTTATATGATTCAACCTTTGGCATGTTCTTGTTTCTCTTCATAATAGTTGTCGTCCCTTATCTGGGAAAAAAAAAAAGGAAAAAAAAAAAAACCACCAACCACTCGACCCTTAATTAATTAGTCTCACTCTGGCTTTTAATTTTCATTGTATAATGACCTCAAAATAAATTGTTGATACAATTTGTGAATCTCATGAATTGAAATGTAGTATTTATTATGGTTATGGGCATAGCTTAACGATAATACATCTATCTAAAGGTGCAGAGTTTGAATTCTCCCACCCGTAAGTTAAAAAAAAAATGTAGTATTATTTTTGTTTCAACCGACCAAGTAATTTTTAAATATCCTGCGAGGCTATTGGATATTATTTAAATGATTACTGGTATGTATATCTCTTTTTATTTTTATTTTTTATTTGTTATTCTTTTTAATTAAGGAAATGACTTAGTGTTGACTTGTAAAGAATGTAGATAACAATAAATAACGAAGAAAAACATATAAATTTTAATTACAAAAAATTAGAACACTGAAAATGTGTCTAGTAGTACGTCTATCTTTAAATATTAGACTAACAATCAACTTAATCCACAAGGTTTCATCCATACTAATTTAATTGTTCAACACCACAGTGATAGTCATATCACCAGCAGAAAACTAACTTTCTTAATTTTTTCTCCATCCTTGATTATTTGAAGTTCAATATTTGTAAACATTTTATATCATGTATAGAAGAAGCTGCTTATGCCGAATGGAGAACTTTGAATTTTCTAACTTAATATGGCATATATTTCAAGTAAAGGATTATCAAATATAGGTTAAAGCGGCCTTATATTATACCAATTTTGGTCCTTTAACAGAATTCGTGAAACAATTTTTGAGAATGGAAAAATTATCTTCTAAATTAAATTCTTTGAAATTCTATGTCACGCAAACTTACCGCTGAAGCTCGTCACTCTCAATCATGTGCTACAAAGGACCGGCCTCATTAATTTTGGACTTGCTTTAATCAAGATCTCCCACCTAAATAGAAATTAAAATGAAATAATTATGATGCAATGGTTCCAATTATAAGAAACTTCCAATTATAAGAGACAAAGTTAATCGAAGAAATTAATGCATACCCTAAAAAGCCGTTTTCTCCTCATTGACGATGACTTACCAACTTGATGTCATAGGGAACATGGAAAAAAAAAAAAAAAGTTCAATTTTGTTTTTTTTGTATTTTATTTTCGACTTTTGTGAAAGAAAAGGTAAATTTAGTGTAATGTTTTCCCTTAAAACAAGTAGAAAATTTAACACTCAGAAATAATATTTGGTCGTTATCTACTTGAATTCAAATTAATCTGTTGTTCCATACTACTATGTCATTTGTTGTCCTCCTATTAAATTTTGACACACCATTAAATTTTTGTACATTAGTATAAGAGTCTTACTAAAGTTTAAAACATCAGGATAAAAACTAATTTTTTCTTTAGCTCTTTTTTTTTTTTTTCCCCTCCCTTTTAACTTTGTTTTAAATACAGAAAGTGTTTATGAATCAGAAACTAAAAAAAATAAAAGATAAGTTCAAAATTTGGAGACTGATGGGCATAATCTTAGAGAGGGATATGTATATATCTCTTATTAATAAATTGAGTTGAAATGTAGGTAAGGTCATGTTGGAAAAATCGGATCCGGTATCAGAGTTACGGTGCAGCGGAAGTTTTAAAATTTTTATGCCGATTCGGAAAAGAAGCTCATGATGCATATAACAATAAATTAAATTCATGATCAAGCGTACCTTAATTCTTAGATTCCGGAATTACTAGAGCGTTTGACCAACGTGTCTTCTCTACTATTCTTGAGCTCCACGTCTCAGAGTATGTGTGGGCACACGTTCTATGAATCCAAGCGACCGGTAATGCTTTCCGAAGCCTAGATCCCTCTTTCTCAATTCCGATGTTCCTCGTTGAGACTATGATCCAGCTTCTTTCTTCAAAACTACAAAACAGGAACCGGTTAACCTCCTATGAAAATTATCACTCGGTTTAACCTTCCTCACAGTTTTGATTCAATGGAATTTTCTGTCTTTTTCTCTTTCACAAGATAGCCGAATTTTATTGAAGTAGAAGAAACCCTTATTGGTTTTTCTCTCACTCCCAAAAATGTTTTTTCTCTTGTGAATTACCAAAAATTAGTTTTTCAAGAATCCCTTGCCTTTATATAGAAGCCCAATCTTTTTTCAAAATTCATCTCCTTTAAAAATAATTAATAATTATTTTTCTGGATAAATTTTGAATCAAAAGATCATACAACTTTAGGGTTAGTTTCATTGAACCTAAAAATGTTTTTCCAAGAGGAAATCTTTCCTCAAAAAATTCGGCCACCTTTGAAATTCAAAGGTTGATTGGTGGTTCAAATCTTATATCAAGAATCTAGACTAGTCAAAAGATCCTAATCCTATCTAGATTCAAATTCCTTTTAAACCTTTTTCAAATTTAATTATGATTCTGTTATTTGAATTAAATATTTTCCACACAACATCAACCATATTAATTAATTTAAATCAATGGAATATTTCAAATTTTCTTTCCTCACAAAAACCGTGCACATCTTTTAATTAGGAAAGAAAAATTCATGAAATAATCTCCATTATTTAAATCAATTAATAATTTAATGTTAGGAATATATTTGAACAATTTTGAAACAAAATTTTCTTCCCTCCACCTATCTAAAAACCGTGCACCACTTTTAGATTAGGAGAGAAAAATTTGTTTTCCAAAATTAAATAATTCAAACACAATCTTATTTTAAAATTCAATTAACCAATCTTATGATGACAAATCATATTATTTGTCTACACAAATCTCACATGTCCAATTCTTTCTAGATTGCATGTTAGAGAGTACCATGTCTTAATAGACATTACTAAATTTCATTTAAATTTACCGATCTCATTAGGAACAAATCCCGAGACGCTATTCGGAACTATATGAGCTAATAAAAGGACCCGATGGAAATATGTAAAGAGGCTCCTATAATTGTGAAAAATTAATCCCAGATTAATTATTCATCAATTATCAACTTCAATACTATTCCACGATAAGTTTGAAGCTGAACTCCTGTTTACATACCGTATTACGAAAGCTCTCTAACGTAGCGCTTCTTCCATGATTTATTCATCGCTTGCTTAATCCCCATATGTTATCCATGATTGAATTAAGGACTTTTTCCGTTTTACCTTTTTCAACCATTTTAACTTAAAGTTCCATTATTCTCTATTGAAAGAATCACCAATTATAAAACCACGCAATTAGTAAACCACCAGAGAACACAAAATAAGCCGATGGCCAAGATCTTGTTATACTATCTTTCAATCCCCGAATAATGCCTTTAAGTGGATAACATTTACTATCATTAAGATAGCTATGGATTCCGTATCTATGAATCTTGATTTCTCCATCCATAAGTCATGCACCCAAAACACAAGTATATTGACCATGAATTAACAGTGTCTCACCTATAGTGCATTACAGTACATAAGTCATGGATACGAACTCAAGTAATCATTTCAGGATTACGATTAATGCAGGATGATAATCAAAGTGTTATTGATTCTTATAAACGGAATTATTAAACTGAATTAATTAACACTTTAGGTCCAGTCCAATGTCATACCTCAATACTGGTATACATTAAAGTTTCTACTCGGAACCTATCTGATGGTTAAGACAAACCATCCCTCGAAGGAAGTAAACAACCTTTACAATCTTATCATGAATAAGATCCCCAAATCTTATTCCATTGATTGTTGACTATTTATTTAGACTGTTATCAAATTACCACGTCTTGTATGTATACCCGTATACATATGGTAATCCGATATTTTACCAACAGCCAAGGAGTATTTTATGTTTGCTCAAAATAACCATACAATCAACAAATGAAAGTAAATATGACACAACTTATTAAACATGAATAACCTCCTCTTATTAATATCAAAATGTCATATTTACAGAAAATCCCTAATATTGATTTTCTATCCTTAGGGCACATTTAGATCCCAACAATCTCCCACTTGCCATAAGTGAGTAAATGTGACATATTACGCATCCCCATGCCTTCAACGTGTTCTTCGAATCTTCTGGCCACCAAAGTCTTCGTGAACGGGTTAGCAAGATTGTCCTCTAATGCGATTTTGCAAACCGTCACATTTTCACTCTCAACAAAGTCTCTGATGATGTGATATTTTCTGTCAATGTGCTTACTCCTGTTATGATGTCTAGGATCCTTGGTATTAGCTACTGCTGCACTGTTGTCACAGTTGAGCACCATAGCTTTATCCATACCAGGAACGACCTCAAGGTCACCAAGGAACCTGCGGAGCCATACTGCTTTCTTTGATGCCTCACTGGCTGCCACATACTCGGCTTCCATGGTCGAGTTAGCAACGGAAGATTGCTTAATACTTCTCCACACAACGGCACCACCACTAAGGGTAAAAACAGATCCTGAAGTCGATTTCCTTGAATCCTGATCTGATTGAAAATCAGAATCTGTGTATCCTCTAGGAACAAGATCCTGACCGGAATACACTAGCATATAGTCCCTCGTTCTCCGTAGATACTTGAGTATATGCTTGACCGCAGCCCAATGGTTCGGTCCCGGATTCGATTGATATCGACTTACCATACCAATCGCAAAACAAATGTCAGGCCTAGTGCATAACATAGCGTACATAAGACTACCTACCGCTGATGCATAAGGTACATTTTTCATACGCTCACTTTCTTCCAATGTCTTGGGACAGTCATCTCTAGAAAGCTTGATTCCAATTCTGAAAGGTTGGGCACCTTTCTTGGAATCTTTCATAGAAAACTTCTCAAGTATTTTATCAATGTATGAAGCTTGAGAGAGTGCTATCGTTTTGTTCTTTCTATCTCTAAAGAGTTGAATACCAAGAACATAACTAGCTTCTCCTAAGTCTTTCATTTCAAACTGTTTGGCTAACCAAACTTTGACAGATGATAATGTTGCCACATCGTTTCCAATAAGCAATATATCATCCACGTAAAGTACAAGGAAAACCACTTTCTCGTTCTTGATACATTTATAAACACATGGTTCATCAATGTTTTGTTCGAATCCATAGGTTTTGATCGCTTGATCAAACCTAATATTCCAAGAACGAGATGCATGCTTTAATCCATAAATGGATTTAAGCAACTTGCATACCTTGTCTTCTTGGCCTTTTGCCTTGAACCCGTCTGGATATATCATATAGATATCTTCTTCAAGAGAGCCATTCAAGAAAGCTGTCTTGACATCCATTTGCCAGATCTCATAGGAGCTGCAATAGATAAAAGAATGTGGATTGACTTTAGCATTGCTACAGGTGAGAAGGTTTCATCATAGTCGATTCCTTCTTTCTGCGTATAGCCCTTCGCTACAAGTCTTGCCTTTAAAGTTTCCACTTTCCCATCCACACCTCTCTTCCTCTTGTATACCCACTTATACCCAATCGGTTTTATGCCTTTGGGCAAGTCTACAAGTTTCCAGATCCCGTTGAAATCCATGGATTCCATCTCGGTGTTCATAGCCTTTTGCTAAAAACTGGAATCAACATCCTCTATAGCTTCCTTGTACGTAGCCGAATCATCAACATGTTCTATGGATTCTGCTTCAAAAACTTCACCATTGAACATGTACCTTTCAGGTTCCCTGATAATCCTCCCACTACGACGAAGCTCCCGTGGTTGTTGATTCTTTAATGGTTTTTCCACAGGGTTTTCTGTGACTTTTGGAATATCCAAACCCGAAGTCATCCGTTGACGTATAAGTTTCACGGCCTCAGTGGTTCTCCGAATAAAATCTGTGGACACAAGTTCCTTCTCTCTTGTCTCGTACCAATGGACTGGAGATCTACACCTTCTCCCGTACAGGGCTTCATAAGGAGCCATTCCAATTGAAGCTTGGAAACTGTTGTTATACGAGAATTCAATCAAAGGAAGCTTCTTATCCCAAGTTCCTTTGAAGTCCATGATGCATGCTCGCAACATATCTTCTAGGGTCTGAATGGTCCTCTCTGATTGTCCATCCGTTTGAGGGCGAAAAGCCGTAATAAAAGTAAGCTTGGTACCCATTGCTTGATGTACACTTCTCCAAAACTTAGAAGTGAAACGACCATCACGATCGGAGATGATTACCTTTGGAATCCCATGGTAGCAAACGATCTGCGTAACATATAATTCCGCTAGCTGGTCCACTGAAAAGCTAAGCTTAATGGCAATAAAGTGTGCAGACTTTGTCAAACGATCCACAATCACACAAATAGCATCGTTGCCACTGGGAGTTCAGGGTAGGCCAACCACAAAATCCATGGCCACTTGGTCCCATTTCCATTCTGGGATGGAAATTTTCTGCAATTCTCCCCCTGGACGTTGGTGTTCTGCCTTCACCTTTCGACACGTAAGGCATTTACTGACAAATGTAGCAACGTCATTCTTCATTCTGGGCCACCAAAAACTTTCCTTCAAGTCTTGGTACATCTTTGTAGCTCCAGGATGAACGGAATATGGAGTCTCATGAGCCTCCTTCATGATTTGCTCCTTTAACTCGTCCTCGTTAGGAATGCATAATCTATTTTTCTGATAGAGTATGCCCTCATCCGATATGTTGAAGTCCGACTCCTTTCCTTCCAAGACCTCGTTCCTTGTTCTAAGCAGCGAGGCATCTCCTTCTTGTCGCTCCTTCATGCCATCCAAAATGGTAGGTTGGAAGGTTAGGGCAGCTAAACTTCCCGTGATAAGCTCTATTCCAGCTTCCACTAGCTCCTTCTGAAGAGGTTCGATCAACGACTGTATTGACATAAACGAGGAAGACGACTTCCGACCAAGGGCATCGGCTACTTTGTTAGCCTTCCTTGGATGGTAACGGATGTCTATGTCATAATCTTTCACCAGTTCGAGCCATCTTCTTTGTCTCATGTTAAGCTCCTTTTGTGTGAAGATATACTTCAAACTCTGATGATCTGTGTAAACTTTACACTTAGTACCGTAAAGGTAGTGTCTCCAGATTTTGAGCGCAAATACTACCGACGCAAGTTCCAAATCATGTGTCGGATAGTTCTTCTCATGATCCTTAAGCTGTCGTGAAGCATAAGCGATCACCTTTCCATTCTGTATGAGAACGGCTCCCAATCCTATCTTGGAAGTATCGCTATATATCACGAAGTTCCCTTTCTCCACATCTGGAATTGTGAGGATCGGAGCACTAGTCAGCTTACTTTTCAGTTCTTGGAAGTGTTCTTCACACTTTGCCGTCCATTCGTACTTCTTTCCTTTCGGTGTAAGTGCGGTAAGCGGCGCTGCAATCTTAGCAAATCCCTCGACGAAACGTCGGTAGTAGCCCGCTAAGCCCAGGAAACTACGTACTTCGGTGACGTTTTTCAGAGCTGGCCATTTACTCACTACTTCAATATTGGCCGGATCTACAGATATACCTTCCTTGGAGACCACATGTCCTAAGAAATGGACCTTTTCCAACCAGAATTCACACTTTGTGAATTTAGCGTAAAGCTGGTTTTGCTTTAAAATCCGTAAAGCAATCCTTAAATGTTCCTCATGCTCCTCCTTTGATCTTGAATAAATCAAGATATCATCTATAAAGATGATAACAAACTTGTCCAGGTAATCCTTGAATACTCGATTCATCAGGTCCATAAAGGCTGCTGGAGCATTTGTCAATCCAAATGGCATAACGAGGAACTCGTAGTGTCCATATCGCGTACGAAAGGCCGTCTTGGGGAATATCTCCTTCCCTAATTCGGAGCTGATGATATCCTGATCGTAGGTCAATTTTTGAAAAAATTGAAGCTTCTCTCAATTGATCAAACAAATCGTCGATCCTAGGCAAGGGATACTTGTTCTTGATGGTAATCTTATTCAATTCCCGATAGTCAATGCACATCCTAAGAGTGCCGTCCTTCTTTTTAACAAACAAAACTGGGGCTCCCCATGGTGAGTAGCTTTGACGAATGAATCCTCGATCCAGAAGTTCCTGTAACTGAATCTGCAGTTCCTTAAGTTCGGCAGGTGCCATCCTATAAGGTGCCTTGGATACTGGTGCCGATCCAGGAAGTAACTCAATCTCAAAAGAGATTTCTCGATCTGGTGGCAATCTTGGCAATTCCTCAGGAAAAACCTCTATAAACTCCTTGACTATCGGTACTTCTTCTGGCCTGCTCTTGGTCTCTTGCGTCTTATCCACCATGTTGGCTAGAAATCCAATACATCCATCTACCAACAACTTTCTAGCCTTCAGCGCACAAATGAACATTTTCGGCTGTTTTGGAGTCGATCCTCTAAAAATAAACTCCTCGCCTCCAATTGGCTTGAACGTGACAGTACGACATGGACAGTCGATAACTGTGTTGTACTTTCCCAAGATGACATCGTAGTCGTATAGGTCGATGATGATCAAGTTGACATACATTTCCCTACCACATATAATTATTGGAACGTGACGTACCCAATAATCAGACAACAGAATCTCCCCAGAGGGTAATGCAGTCCTAAATGTTCTTCCGATCCTGTCACTTGCTCTACCTAGTTTCTTAGCGAACCTAGGTGATGTAAATGAATGCGTAACTCCAGAATCAATTAACACGTAGGCATCTTGTTAGGCAAAAGGAAGCTGACCTGTCACCACGGTGGAAGGTCCAGCTTGAACATCCTCCTTAGTGTAGGCATAATTGCGTCCTTGAGGTTCTGGAGCTTCCAGTCTGCCTTGAGAGATTGCAGGTCCCTCGAGCTTCATCTGTGCAGCGTGAAGTTGAGATCCTTGTCCTCTCGGTTGATTCTGTGGATTCTGGGGATTGAGATTGCAAGTTCTAGTATAGTCGCCTTCCTTGCCACATAGAAAGCAGCGACTGGTTCTAGCACGGCAATCTCCCGGGTGCCTCCTCCCACATTTCTGACAAATGGGATAACTGTTGTTATCAGGTGCATTCTTCTTCTGGGGAAATTTCTGTTGATTCCCCTGTCCTCCTGCATTCCACTTCCTCTTCTGTTGGTTGTTGCTGTACAGCTTGTTGTTGTTGTTTTGCCCCGAAGGTCCTCCTTGACCTTTCTGTTGTGAAGTTTGGCCTGATCTGGCCTGGTTCTGCTTAGCTTGGGCTTTTTCTTCCCTCTTTTCCTTGAAGAACTTAGCCCGTTGTTCCTTGTTTTGTCCTACCCAATACTCAGCTCGAATTGCCCGACTAACACATTCGGCAACAGTGAGCGGTGGATGGGGGCCACTGCTAATTACTACTGCCAGGTCCGAGCGGAACATTCTCATCATCCTTCTGACTTTATCCCTTTCAGAACTGATGAGGTGAGGGCAGAGACGTGTTAGCTGTTCAAACTTTTTGACAGCTTCAGCTACCGACAGATTTCCTTGGCGGAACTTATCGAATTCATCTTATTAAGCTTCCATGACCTCTGTGTTGAAGTACTTCTCCTTAAATTCCTCCATAAAGTCCTCCCAACTCATCTGAGTAACATCTCGTCGGATCTGGACTGTTTCCTACCAGAGGCGAGCATCTTTTCGTAGCATAAAGGATGCACAGAGGACTTTTTCTTGATCATTGAGCCTGAGGAAATTTAGGGCAACCTGGAGGTCGATTAACCAGTTGTCGTCCTCAATCGGGTTTGTTGACCCTTCAAATTCTGGTGCCTTCATGCGCCGAAATTTGTCATATAGTTCTTCCGGAGTTCGAATCAGGGGTGCTGATGGAACAGCTACAGGCGCAACAGGTACTTCAGGGGCTATGGGGTTCTCTAGAATCACCGGATCAACATCAGGAATTTCCGGTGTAGCAGGCTGATTCACAGGTGCTGGTGGTACCCTGGCATCAGGAGGTCCCTGATTCTGCTGAGCTAACTGTGCTCTAAGCCCACCTATCTCTTGTTGTTGGGCTAACATCATCTGTCTCAGTTCATTCATCTGGGCCGCAAGATCAACATCTTGGGTCGGTGCTTTTCTACGCTTTGGTGGCATGGTTCTATACGGAAAAACAATGAAATAAACTTAGCTTCTTGTTTTACAAAATTAATGAAATCATGCCTTTTATATAGAACCATAATCTTTATTCCATATAATAGCATAACATGAAACATATATGAATTCATCATGACCTTGTTCACATCTTCTTCACAACAGGAGTACATAATCATAACATCTGGTAAGGTATAAAACTTTCCCATCATTTCCGTACGTCATCTAGATGCCACCACCAAGCTAAGGCACCACCCGACGTCATCCTTGCATCCAACATTCTCCTTATGTGGCAAAAATTCCATAATTATCACATATAACTTCCATAATGTTGATCTAATTCCTTCGTACGAGAAATTCTCAGCTATCACCATACCAGGGTGAAGTAGTCCCTTAAAAGCATCAGGAGTATCATTTTCCATCATGGCCATTGAAGAAAGATGCTTTCTATACGCATAAGATCTTAACTAATTCTAATCGTAAGAAAAATAAAATAAAATAAAATAAATAACTTAACTTACTTGGGCCGTTGCAGAGACGATGTGGAGCGATGTGAAGTAGGCTGGCAGGATACCGCTCTGATACCAACTCTGTGACGCCCTGACTTCCCAAGTCGGGTCGACACCATACATACTTGTACTTATCTTACCTGAAAATTTGAGAATAATTTTTTTTTTTAAACATATATATACATAGATTATCTTGTAGAGAAAAACTTGTCTTGCATACATACTATACTGAAAATACATTCTCAATTCTACAAACTTCATACACACTGCATAACATAATTTACTTTTGAGATATATACATATTAATTCAAAAGTGGTTGCGGAAAATTTTACGTAGTGGTATCCCACACCGCCCTTCATTCGCCGCATCGTCTGCGTGACCCATCAGCTAGGCTGCAGGCTTTTTACCTACAGTTTGAAATATACAAATGAGCTTATGCCCAACAAGTACAAACATATCTCACAAAACATTTCAAACCTCTTAAAAACATGTCAATCATCATGTAATTTATGCATGATCCATTTATGATCGATTTGTATGTCTTATGCTTCATTATGGACTTAATCTTGAACTTATTATCTTGTCTAAACATGTGGGCCCATAGTGTACGTACCAAAAGCGCGCAGCCTCCGGATAAAGTTAGGGTTTGCAAGGCCCTAACAGTTCTGGAAATCATAAAATTGACCCTCACGCATCAACGAGAGGTTAATAATCATAACTTGTCTTGAACATGTATCCTCCTCGATCACGGGAGGGAGGTACAACACCTTGCTTGACTTGGTTTAGTCTTAGTCTTGTATATTCCAAGACTAAGAATCTTTAGTTATGATCTTATTAGTCATGGTGCACATGTGACACAGACATGGCATAACCATAAATCATGGTATAACTTGGCTTATCATGGCTTATCATGGCATGACTTAACATAACTTAGCATGGCATGACATAACATACTTAACATAGCATGACTTGGCATAACTTCTCATGGCATAACAGGTCATAACATAACTTAGCACATCATAGTATGGCATCACATATCATAGCATAACATAGCATAACATAGTATGTATACTTGAAAATAGTATTTACTATTTTCCATACTGTAGGTGAGATCTGTACTTGCCTGTTATGCTATATCTTGGGTTTCGTTGCTCCGACTCAGGTTGCAACTGCAGGTTACTTTCTGCTATTAAAAAGCACATAGGATAAGGATCCTATAAAATGTTGGTGACCTATCCAACATTCATACACAATCTTAGTTATATGTCCCCCAATTATACACATGATAACTTATTTGGTTACATAGGGTAACCTTTGAGGTGGTCAAACTTAGTCAACCAAAGTCAACATTCTATGGGTCAAATTTGGGCTTTTGGGCCAAGCCTAGTAACTCGGGTATCCTTCCCGGTTACTATCCGTCATTGTCTTGTTACTAAACTTTGGCTTTTAAAATCCAATTTGGAAAATTTGGCCAAAAATCTTTTGTTTAACTTAAAATTCGTGGTTTTTAGAGTGAGACTTTATAAAAATCATTAAGGGCTGAAAACTGCCATTGGAACAGTTTTCACAGTCAAAACATTGGTGTTGGTGCAAAAATACAGTTTTCCTGTATTGTTTTAGAAAAACCTGTGCAGGAATTTCCTGTTTCTTGCATAGTTTTTAGAAATCCATTTCTATTTAAAAATCTGGTCTGAATTAGAAAAAGTTGTCTTTACAAAAGTTTAGCTTTCGGAAAATCCTACAACTTTCACGTTTGTAGAAAACTCAGTTCGGAATCTAACATGCTCTTATTCCCTGTTGAACTCACCTGGCCATGCATAAGTCCTGGGCACAGTCAGGCTCGGGATTTTATAAAAACCGAGGCCGTTGGAGCCTTATTTTTTTGAAAACTGTCCACGTTGTCCTCTAGGAAAATTCCTTATCTACAACTTTCATGTTTTACGTTTTACCTAATTCGGCTTCTAAGGGCCTCAAAATCATCTTTCCAGAAAACTGGCCAGTTTTACCCGAAAACTGGCAGCTTTATTCTTAACTTGGTTTTACGTCCTAATACGCGCACCCTACCTCAAAATCATAGAGTTTTTCTTCCCTTTTTACTCAAAGGATCACTTGCTTGTCTAAGCAATCATTTTTGAGTCTTATAAAACCATAAAAACTCACAAAACTTAACAAAAACTCTAAATCAAGCTTTTTCATAAATACCTTCATGGCACACATTTAATTCTTTTAAAAAGGAGACAGTGATATCGAAAAACTAGGTATTACACACATAAACATACATCAACAATCATCACATCAAACACTTAGCATGCATAATCAAGCACAAACTTAAACATACTTGGGGACATATAACCTTAGCATGCATCAAACATATAAACCTTAATTTCATGCAACCAAAGCATAAAATCATGCATGACTTAGTAAATAAAACCACCTAAACCATAAATTCAAGCACCAACCTAAAAATTCTAAACTAGGGCATAAAAATTAAATTGAGCTTATGCTCTTACATCCAATGCGTGAAATACACTTAAATTTCCCAAATTGAAGCTCAATTTAAAAGCTTAGGGTTTGAAGGTTTACCTCTAGGGTTTGGAATTGGGTTCTCAAGCTTGAATCCCAAAACCTTTACCCTTTTTCCTTGGCTGCCACCACAACCGGTTTTCCCCTCCAATGGGTTCCAAAAATTCAGCCACCCTTGGCTTGTGCTCTACCACAAATTCGGTCACCTTGTCAAGTCTTTTTCCTCACTTTTTCTTTCCCTTTTCTCCTCCCCCACAACCGGCCTCCTAGCCCTAATGGGGTACTAACAAATTATTCAACCTTTGGCTTGTGGTTCAACAAAATCCGACCACCCTACTAGCTTGCTCTAGGGTTTTATTATTATTTTTTTTTCTCTCTTGGCTTAAGTTCGGTTTTGGAGAGGAAGAGTGTGAGAGAAAATTTTGCAAGAGTTTGGCTAAAATTTCCCAATTTTTGGTCAAAAATCCGCCCCCCCCACCCCGGGTATTTATAGGTAGAAATTAATTTAGTTTTGGATTTATTTTTAATCCAAAATTTGCTTAAAAACCCTTGAAGCAAAAATAATTGCACAAAAATTTGCTAAATAGCCCTCCAAGTGGCCGGCCATTTAGGGTGCAAGGTGGTTAGGGTTGGATTTCTTTCCAAAGTTTCCTTTTCTTTAATTCATAAATGATGTCATAATTCCAAGCTTGGGTGATGTCATCATAAGGCCTTGTTTGGCTTGTTCCTTAATATGCAGTCTATTTTTAAGCTAACACAGATATTTCTAATACTGTGTTCACTAATATACAGTACAATTTAATACTGTTATACTGAACTGCAGTCCAAAATTTATCTGCGTATAGTTGGACTGTATAAAAATTTTTCTTTTTATTTAAAGCTATTTGGCCCATAATACCCTATTTTAGGTGCTTGATTTTTCTATGGTGGTTTTAAATCTTAATTATACTATCTTGTCCGTAAAGACGGTTTTCGCAGTATAATTCCCATACTGCTTATCGTATCACAGTACCGTCTTATATTTGACTTCTTTGGTCAACCTTTGACTTCTCTGGTCAACTTTGACTTTTTCGGTCAAACTTTGACCAACATGAATTCATGAAATTTCGTCATGCCTTTTTCCTTAAAAGGCCTATTATGGAGTCTCGTAGCTAATTTATCGAGAACTCAACCCTATACTAATAAAATTATGAATTTTATATTGATATTCATAATTCTCATAAAATATCAAATAAACACATAGTACGAACTCAGATTTCTTATGTACAAGAAAATCATGAGTTCGAATAATTTTGGTCATTACAACTTTGCTACGAGGTTTAAAGTCTTCCATGTAACTTTCCTCCAGGAATGTTGGATGTGTTGAAACGAAGACTTTATTTTGCTTCGGATTATAGAACAGACCACCTTTTGTCCCTTTTGGATAGCCAACAAACAAGCACACTTCTGATCGTGACTGGCGTGTGCCGGACAACCCCAAATTTGAATATGATTCAAATTAGGTTTCTTACTCGTCCATAACTCGTAAGGAGTTTTAGGAACCGATTTGGAGGGAACGTTATTCAGAAGATAGCATGCAGTTTGTATGGTGTGCCTCCAAAATGACAAAGGTAATGTGGAGTAACTCATCATTGACCGGACCATATCCAATAGGGTCCTATTCCTTCTCTCAGCTACACCATTCTGTTGAGGAGTACCAGGTGCAGTCAACTGGGATTGTATCCCATTTTCTATCAAATATCCTAAGAACTCATCCGATAGGTATTCCCCACCTCGATCCGATCGAAGTGTCTTAATGGACTTGCCTAATTGTTTCTCCGCTTCAGCCCGAAATTCTTTGAACTTGTCAAAGGCTTCGCTTTTGCGGGTCATCAAATAGACATATCCATACCTTGAGTAATCATCAATAAAAGTGATATAATACTCATACCCATCACGTGCTTCTATGTTCATGGGACCACAAACATCCGTATGCACAAGTTCTAAAAGTTCCTCGACACGACCACCCGTGGTAGCAAAATGCCGTTTAGTCATCTTGCCCTCAAACAGGATTCACATTGTGGCCAAGGTTCAACCTCATACAAGTCAAGGCATTCTTCCTTTACCATCCTTTAAATTCTGTTAAGGCTTATGTGACCAAGTCGTAAATGCCAAAGATATGATTTGTTAGAGTGAGAAGACTTATGTCTTTTAGAGTTCTTTTCCAATTTTGTATCAAGCAGTGAGTGCATCTTAGGTTTGATAAAATAAAGATTTCCATGCATCCATCCATTACAGATAAGAAAAATGTTTTTCCTAATAACAACTTTATTATTAAAAGAAACTGAATAAGAATCTTTAATCAAACAAGCTACCGAAATTAGGTTCCTCTTGAAACTAGGAACATAAAAACAATGTCTCAAAACAATAAATCTAAATTCATCAAAATAAAGATGCACTTCTCCCACTGCTTCAGCTCGCACCAATGCCCTATCACCGGTTCTTAACGTGAAGTTCTCCTCATGCAGACTTCTCGTTACCTTGAACCCCTACAGAGAAATACAAACATGGTTAGTAGCTCCAGAATCTATAACTCAATTGTCCTTAGATTCCTCCACTAAACAACCCTCAAGATACAGGATATCGAAATTACCTTTTTGCTTTTGCATAGATAGGTATTCTCGGCAATCCTTCTTGAAATATCCTTTCTTCCCACAGTGAAAGCACTTAGCCTTTTTGGGATCCACCTTTCGCTTCTTAGTCTTGGTAGACTTCTTAGAAACAGGTGCATTCGCCACAAGCTTGTTCCCCTTGTTCTTCCCCTTTTCCTTCTTCCTTTTGGGATTAGGAGCAGGGGAACTAGGTTCAGCCACATTTGCTTCAGCCTTAGATCCAGAACCCTTAAAAATGTTCTCAAAGGCTTGCAACTCTTTCATCAATTCCGTTAAAGACATCTCCTTCCTGTTAAGGTTGTAGGATGCCTGAACAAATCGAAATCCTTGGATAAGGTTTGGAAAACCATGACCAATTAAGTTGCTGCATCGATCTCAGCCCCATTTGCCTGAGCTTCAGACAAATAAGCTATGACTTTCATCATGTGCTCCTTGATGGGAGTTCCAACCTTCTGCCTGCAGTTCATGAGACCTTTGATAGCATCGGTCTTAGCCTGAATAGTTTGTTCACCAAACATTTCCTCCAGGTTATCCATGATCTGCCTAGTAGTTTGATGCTCTTCATGCTGTTTCTGGAGCACGTTAGACATACTCGCCCGAATATAGCACATAGCACTTAGGTTGGAATTGTCCCAGCACTCAACCGCTACAAAATCCCTATCAGGAGCATCGATCGCAGGCATTGGCGGTCGAGGTTGGGTTAGGATAAAACTGTGTTTCTCAAAGTTTAGGACGATAAGCAAGTTCCTTTTCCAGTCATTAAAATTCTCGCCAGTTAATTTGTTTAGCATAAGTATCACAGATAAATGGCTTAACATTTTGATCTCTAATAAGAAAACATGTAATAAGTACGAGCAAACATCCTATCAGTTTATAAAATATGGTTTTGTAATGAAACAAAAAGATCTATATGCAATCTAAATATTCATGTGTAAAACCTTTAAAACACATACCTTACAACGATAATTCCTAGCTTCTGCTTTCTAAGCTACCGAGGGGTAGTCATAGAATAGCCAAGAACACGGATCCCTTCCGATTAATACATATTCGTCCATGGAGAAAATTCCATTAAATATATATTAACTATCGTTTATTTGGTCACTACTTTATATAACAGAGCCTCGAGGGAGGGTTAATAAATAAAGTAGCATGAGTGTGTAACCATCGTTTCCAATTTTGAATCCATATTTTACATCCACCACCGAGGGGTGATCTAAACATAAAATATGTCCAAAATTGTTATCCTTTCGGAAATCCAAATCAGTGTGCACTCTAGGTAAGATACCTATCCGAAGGGAATTCCCGGGTCAAAACCGAGTAGTAGGTACTACCATGCGTAACTATTGGACCAACGATGGAGGCCGTAGGTCTTAGTGTGTAAAACCTTCTCCCACTCATTCTTTTAAATTAGGGTTTTTGTTTTTCATGCATAAACAATATTTATTCAGTGGCACTCCCTAGTCTATATGGCATGTTATCAATACGTCAGGAAATAGTATAACATATTCACCTAGCAACACATCATCTATGGTTTGCAAAATATGTAAATAGCCGTGGATCATGATTGCATCCTAGAGAAAAGAAAAATTGCAAAATTTACAAAAATTAACCGAAACATATATCGGCCTTCATTTGTAGATCTATGCCTTACATCCTTCTTCAATGTGTCTTCCTTCTCTAATGTCACATCTTTTCAAATTTAAATTTAAATTTCAAAAAGATTATATGTGATTTTTAATTTTAATCAAAATTACAAAATATCAAAATTTAAATAAAAATCCGGTTTATTAAATATGAAAATTCAAAAAATTTTTGAAATTTCCAAATTTCAAATTTAAATCACAAAATTTAAATAATTTATGTTATATAAAATATTTCATTAATGCATAAAGAGAAATTTATTCTATTAAATAATTTATGTTATATACATGATCATGACCTAGCTCTGATACCAATTGTTGGAAAAATCGGATCCGGTATCAGAGTTACGGCGCAACGGAAGTTTTAAAAAATTTTATGCCGATTCGGAAAAGAAGCTCATGATGCATATAACAATAAATTAAATTCATGATCAAGCGTACCTTAATTGACCAACGTGTCTTCTCTATTATTCTCGAGTTCCACGTCTCAGAGTATGTGTGGACACATGTTCTATGAATCAAAGCGACCGGTAATGCTTTCCGAAGCCTAGATCCCTCCTTCTCAATTCCGATGTTCCTCGTTGAGAATATGATCCAACTTCTTTCTTCAAAACTACAAAACAGGAACCGGTTAACCTCCTATGAAAATTATCACTCGGTTTAACCTTCCTCACAGTTTTGATTCAATGGAATTTTCTCTCTTTTTCTATCTCACAAGATAGCTGAATTTTATTGAAGTAGAAGAAACCCTTATTGGTTTTTCTCTCACTCCCAAAAACGTTTTTTCTCTTGTGAATTACCAAAAATTAGTTTTTCAAGAATCCCTTGCCTTTATATAGAAGTCCAATCTTTTTTCAAAATTCATCTCCTTTAAAAATAATTAATAATTATTTTTCTGGATAAATTTTGAATCAAAAGATCATACAACTTTAGGGCTAGATTCATTGAACCTAAAAACGTTTTTCCAAGAGGAAATCTTTCCTCAAAAAATTCGGCCACCTTTGAAATTCAAAGGTTGATTGGTGGTTCAAATCTTAAATCAAGAATCTAGACTAGTCAAAAGATCCTAGTCCTATCTAGATTCAAATTCCTTTTAAACTTTTTTGAATTTAAATATGATTCACTTATTTGAATTAAATATTTTCCACACAACATCAACCATATTAATTAATTTAAATCAATGGAATATTTCAAATTTTCTTTCCTCACAAAAACCGTGCACATCTTTTAATTAGGAAAGAAAAATTCATGAAATAATCTCCATTATTTAAATCAATTAATAATTTAATGTTAGGAATATATTTGAACAATTTTGAAACAAAATTTTCTTCCCTCCACCTATCTAAAAACCGTGCACCACTTTTAGATTAGGAGAGAAAAATTTGTTTTCCAAAATTAAATAATTCAAACACAATCTTATTTTAAAATTCAATTAACCAATCTTATGATGACAAATCATATTATTTGTCTACACAAATCTCACATGTCCAATTCTTTCTAGATTGCATGTTAGAGAGTACCATGTCTTAATAGACATTACTAAATTTCATTTAAATTTACCGATCTCATTAGGAACAAATCCCGAGACGCTATTCGGAACTATATGAGCTAATAAAAGGACCCGATGGAAATATGTAAAGAGGCTCCTATAATTGTGAAAAATTAATCCCAGATTAATTATTCATCAATTATCAACTTCAATACTATTCCACGATAAGTTTGAAGCTGAACTCCTGTTTACATACCATATTACGAAAGCTCTCTAACGTAACGCTTCTTCCATGATTTATGCATCGCTTGCTTAATCCCCATATGTTATCCATGATTGAACTAAGGACTTTTTCCGTTTTACCTTTTTCAATCATTTTAACTTAAAGTTCCATTATTCTCTATTGAAAGAATCACCAATTATAAAACCACACAATTGGTAAACCATCAGAGAACACAAAGTAAACCGATGGCCAAGATGTTGTTATACTATCTTCCAATCCCCGAATAATGCCTTTAAGTAGATAACATTTACTATAATTAAGATAACTATGGATTCCGTATTTATGAATCTTGATTTCTCCATCCATAAGTCATGCACCCAAAACACAAGTATATTGACCATGAATTAACAGTGTCTCACCTATAATGCATTAAAGTACATAAGTCATGGATACAAACTCAAATAATCATTTCAGGATTAAGATTAATGCAGGATGATAATCAAAGTGTTATTGATTCTTATAAATGGAATTATTAAACCGAAACAATTAACACTTTAGGTCCAGTCCAATGTCATACCTCAATACTGGTATACATTAAAGTTTCTACTCGGAACCTATCCGATGGTTAAGACAAACCATCCCTCCAAGGAAGTAGACAACCTTTACAATCTTATCGTGAATAAGATCCCCAAATCTTATTCCATCGATTGCGGACTATTTATTTAGACTGCTATCAAATTACCACGTCTTCTATGTATACCCCCGTATATATAAGGTAATCCGATATATTACCAACAACCAAGGAGTATTTTATGTTTGCTCAAAATAACCATACAATCAACAAATGAAAGTAAATAGGACACAACTTATTAAACATGAATAACCTCCTCTTATTAATATCAAAATGTCATATTTACAGAAAATCCCTAATATTAATTTTCTATCCTTAGGGCACATTTAGATCCCAACAGGTCACGAATCTGAATAGACAGGCAAAATAATTATATCCATATATTCGATAACGATTTTATAAAATAAGCATATCTTTTGAACTTTTAGTGAAGACTTTAACAACTAAGTACAGTTAACGTTAAATTTAATATTTGGTTTCCAGTGATTTAGTGTTAAAATTTTCATCTAATTATCATTAATTTATTTGCATTTTGGAATTATATAATATTAAAAATTTACTTTTGTGAGTTTCAAAGCTTAATCAAAGATGATTAAAAGTAAATATAAAGTTATTTTTTACGCTCTTTGATGGTAAATTAATTAAGTACTGCAACGTTTTCATAAAGAGGTTGGTTAATCCCTATTTTTTTTTAACAGAAGGAATTTAATTCCGTAGATAAGAGGAAGATAAGTTCCCCCTTATAGTGGAATTTAATTATCGATATATATGATGATCTCATAACAAAATGTCGGTGTAATTCGTCAATCCCATGAGTTAATTAAATATAGTATTTATCTTTGTTTAACCAAAACCAAGCAAGCAATGTTTCTAGTATTCTGGGTGGACATTGGATAGGATGTGAACAATTACATGTATGTGTTTGTCTCCTTTCGTTTTTATTTTTTAATTAAGGAAACGACTTCTTGTTGACTTGTAACAAATATATAGTATACAACAACAAATAACGAAGACAAACAGATCCATCTTAATATCAAGAAATTAATACACTGAAAATTGGTTTAATAGCCCATCTCTCTTTCAAAGGACTCACAATGACTTTACTCCAAAAGGTTTCGTTCACATTGACTTTAATCAACAAGGTTTTGTTCACATTACTCGCAATGACTTGAAAACGATTGATTGAAGGTATCTACACCTGAAAATGAGCAAAGTTAATCAATTAGTTTGAATATTGTTTATCTAATAAAAAAAAAATATCTCCATACAAAGTGAGAGTGATGGGCATAATCTTAGAGAGGGATATGTATGTATCTCGTATTAATAAGTTGAGTGTGAAATATAGGTAAGGTGCATCGGCAAAACTTGTGAAACACGAATCTGAAGAAACAAGCATAACAATTATATCTATATATTCGATAAGGATTTAAAAAGTAAGCATATCTTTAGAAGTTATGGTGAAGACTTTTACCACTAAGTACAGTTAATGTTAAAATTAACATTTGGTTTCCAATAATTTAGTGTTAAATTTTTTATCTAATTATCATTAATTTATTTGTATTTTGGAATTACACAATGTTAAAAATTTATTTTTATGAGTTTCAAAACTTAATAAAATATTATTAAAAGTAAATATAAAGCTATTTTTTACACTCTTTGATGGTAAATATTGTAACGCCCCAAAATCCACGTAGGACCGACTACGTAAACGTGGGCCGTTACCATGCTTGTTTAACTTAAACCTTAGTCTTAAATAATTAACCTTACAGAAAATTTCAGAAATTTTTTTTTAACTTTGAACCTTATTTTAAAATCATAAGTTAAATAAACTTGTACTTATGTGTAAACTTCATCATGCCTACCTATTACTTGTTATGCCGATTATAAGGTCACCATAACCTTTTAAACCGGACCTTGGAATCATCACATACATAACATGGTACATATTTCTTAATCATACATATATAATTTCATACTTAAAATATTTGTGGAAAATCTTGCGTAATAGTATCCCATACCGCCCTTCACTTGCTGCATCGTCTCCATGGCCCACCAAGTAAAGCTGCAGGTATCTTACTTTTACCTACAGTATGGAATATACTAATGAGCTTTGGCCCAGCAAGTACAAACATAATCTCACAAAACCTCTTAAAACATCAGGTAATTTATGCATGATCCATTTATGATCGGTTTGAATGTCTTGTGCTTTATTATGGACTTAATCTTGAACTTATTATCTTGTCTTAACATGTGGGCCCATAGTGTACGTACCAAAAGCACGCAGCCTCCAGACAAAGTTAGGGTTTGCAAGGCCCTAAACAGTTCTGGGAATCATAAACTTGACCCTTCACGATCTAGCGGAAAGTTGATTATCATATACCCTCACGTATTATCGAGAGGTTGATAATCATAAACTTAAAACATGTATCCTCCATCTAGTGGGAGGTTCGTACGACACCTTGTTTGTATTTTCTTACAATGTGATTTAACATTAGTGAACATGCCTCATGATGTCACTATACCATAACTTAACATTTACATGGCATTCTTAAAAACGTGGCATTCTTGAAAACATGGCATACTTGAAAACATGGCATTCTTGAAAACATGGCATTCATAACACACATGAGAACATATCATATATTGGAAAATAGTTTACTATTTTCCATACTGTAGGTGAGGTTTGTACTTACCTGTTATGCTATACCCTGGGTTTCGTTGTTCCAACTCAAGTCGCAACTGCATGTTACTTCCTGCTATTAAAAGAACATTGGATAAGGATCCTATAAAATGTTGGTGACCTATCCAACATTCATACACAATCTTAGTTATATGTCCCCCAATTATACATATGATAACTTATTGGGTTATAATACGTAACCTTTGATGTGATAACCTTGGTCAACCTTGGTCGAACTTGGTCAACCAAAGTCAACCTCTTGGTCAACTAAGGTCAACATTCCATGGGTCAAACTCAGTCAACAAAAGTCAACTCCTTATAGGTCAAACTTAGTCAACAAAAGTCAACCCCTCATAACTCGGGTATCCATCTCGGTTATCTTCCGTTGCCGTTATGTTACCAATTTTTGGCTTTAAAAAATCCAATTTCCTTGTCTTGGAAAATTTGGAAGTTAAAATCAAAAATCCTTCAATTAGCTTATAAAAATTCAGAGTTCTTAAAATAAAGCCTCATAAATATTATTGAACACTGAAAAATGTTGTTGGAACAGTCTCCACAGTCAAAACATTGGTGTTGTGCAAAAATACAGTTTTTCTGCATTGTTTTAAAAAATCCTGTGCAGGAATTTCCTGTTTCCTACACAGTTTTTTAGAAATCCGTGTCAGTTTAAAAATCTAAATTGAATTTGAAAAAGTTGTCTTCACGAAAGTTTTAGCTTTCGAAAAACCCTATAACTTTTGTGTTTTGCAGAAAATGCAGTTCGGAATCTAACGTGCTCTTATTCCCTGTTGAACTCACCTGGCCGTGCATAAGTCCTGGGCACAGTCATGCTCGGGTTTTTATAAAAACCGAGGCCGTTGGAGCCTTATTTTTAAAAACTGTCTAAGCGGCCCCCTAGGAAAATCCCTTCTCTACAACTTTCATGTTTTACGTTTTGCCTAATTCGGCTTCTAAGGGCCTCAATATAATCTTTCTAGAAAACTGGTCAGTTTTACCCGAAACTGGCAGTTTTGTTCTTAAGTTCGTTTTACGTCCTATTACGCGCACACTACCTCAACCACCCACAGCGGGAGCCTAATATCAGTCATGCAGCGGTTTCTAACGTTCCATACCATCATCACATAAACATACATCAACAATCATCACATCAAACACTTAGCATGCATAATCAAGCACAAACTTAAACATACTTGGGGACATATAACCTTAGCATGCATCAAACATATAAACCTTAATTTCATGCAACCAAAGCATAAAATCATGCATGACTTAGTAAATAAAACCACCTAAACCATAAATTCAAGCACCAACCTAAAAATTCTAAACTAGGGCATAAAAATTAAATTGAGCTTATGCTCTTACATCCAATGCGTGAAATACACTTAAATTTCCCAAATTGAAGCTCAATTTAAAAGCTTAGGGTTTGAAGGTTTACCTCTAGGGTTTGGAATTGGGTTCTCAAGCTTGGATCCCAAAACTTTTTCCCTTTTTCCTTGGCTGCCACCACAACCGGTTTTCCCCTCCAATGGGTTCCAAAAATTCAGCCACCCTTGGCTTGTGCTCTACCACAAATCCGGTCACCTTATCAAGTCTTTTTCCTCACTTTTTCTCTCTCTTGGCTTAAGTTCGGTTTTGGAGAGGAAGAGTGTGAGAGAAAATTTTGCAAGAGTTTGGCTAGATTCGTCTATTTTTCCACTAAGAATCCACCCCCCCCTCACCTCTATTTATAGGCCTTTTGAACTTTTCAAAATTGCCAAAAATTCCTTGAACTAGGATTTAATTATTTTTCTAAAATTGTATTTCTGTCTTTGAAGCAAAAATATTAGCTAATTAGTCCCTCTAGGTGGTGGCCGGTCATTGCTCCCTTGGTGCACAAGTTTTGCTTACCTCATCATGATGACATCATGCTTACATCACCTTGATGACATCATCTTAATGACATCATGCTTACATCATCATTGCTAACAATGTAAAGCGAAGTGAAGTAGGCTGGCAGGATACCGCTCTGATACCAACTTTGTAACGCCCCAAAATCCACGTAGGACCGACTACGTAAACGTGGGCCGTTACCATGCTTGCTTAACTTAAACCTTGGTCTTAAATAATTAACCTTACAGAAAAGTTCAGAAATATTTTTTTTTTGAACTTTAAACCTTATTTTAAAATCATAACTTAAATAAACTTGTACTTATGGGTAAACTTCATCATGCCTACCCATTACTTGTTATGCCGATTATAAGGTCACCATAACCTTTTAAACCGGACCTTGGAATCATCACATACATAACATGGTACATATTTCTTAATCATACATATACAATTTCATACTTAAAATATTTGCGGAAAATCTTGCGTTGTAGTATCCCATACCGCCCTTCACTTGCTACATCGTCTCCATGGCCCACCAAGTAAAGCTGCAGGCATCTTACTTTTACCTACAGAATGGAATATACTGATGAGCTTTCGCCCAGCAAGTACAAACATAATCTCACAAAACCTCTTAAAACATCAGGTAATTTATGCATGATCCATTTATGATCGGTTTGAATGTCTTGTGCTTCATTATGGACTTAATCTTGAACTTATTATCTTGTCTTAACATGTGGGCCCATAGTGTACGTACCAAAAGTGCGCAGCCTCCAGACAAAGTTAGGGTTTGCAAGGCCCTAAACAGTTCTGGGAATCATAAACTTGACCCTTCACGATCTAGCGGAAGGTTGATTATCATATACCCTCACGTATTATCGAGAGGTTGATAATCATAAACTTAAAACATGTATCCTCCATCTAGTGGGAGGTTGGTACGACACCTTGTTTGTATTTTCTTACCATGTAATTTAACATTAGTGAACATGCCTCATGATGTCACTATACTATAACTTAACATTTACATGGCATTCTTAAAAACGTGGCATTCTTGAAAACATGGCATACTAGAAAACATGGCATTCTTGAAAACATGACATTCTTGAAAACATGGCATTCATAACACACATGAAAATATATCATATATTGGAAAACAGTTTACTATTTTCCATACTGTAGGTGAGGTTTGTACTTACCTGTTATGCTATATCCTGGGTTTCGTTGTTCTAACTCAGGTCGCAACTGTATGTTACTTCCTGCTATTAAAAGAACATAAGATAAGAATCCTATAAAATGTTGGTGACCTATCCAACATTCATACACTATCTTAGTTATATGTCCCCCAATTATACACATGATAACTTATTGGGTTACAATACGTAACCTTTGATGTGATAACCTTAGTCAACCTTGGTTGAACTTGGTCAACCAAAGTCAACCTCTTGGTCAACTAAGGTCAACATTCCATGGGTCAAACTTAGTCAACAAAAGTCAACTCCTTATAGGTCAAACTTAGTCAACAAAAGTCAACCCCTCATAACTCGGGTATCCGTCCCGGTTATCTTCCGTTGTCGTTATGTTACCAATTTTTGGCTTTAAAAAATCCAATTTCCTTGTCTTCGAAAGTTTGGAAGTTAAAATCAAAAATCCTTCAATTAGCTTATAAAAATTTGGGGTTCTTAAAATAAAGCCTCATAAATATTACTGAACACTGAAAACTGTTGTTGGAACAGTCTTCATAGTCAAAACATTGGTGTTGTGCAAAAATACAGTTTTTCTGCATTGTTTTAGAAAATCCTGTGCAGGAATTTCCTGTTTCCTGCACAGTTTTTTAGAAATCCGTGTCAGTTTAAAAATCTAAATTGAATTTGAAAAAGTTGTCTTCACGAAAGTTTTAGCTTTCAAAAAACCCTACAACTTTTGTGTTTTGCAGAAAACCCAGTTCGGAATCTAACTTGTTCTTATTCCCTGTTGAACTCACCTGGCCGTGCATAAGTCCTGGGCACAGTCAGGCTCGGGTTTTTATAAAAATTGAGGCTGTTGGAGCCTTATTTTTAAAAAATATATACGCTGCCCCCTAGAAAAATCTCTTCTCTACAACTTTCATGTTCTACGTTTTGCCTAATTCGATCTCTAAGGGCCTCAACATCATCTTTCCAAAAAACGGCCAGTTTTACCCGAAACTAGCAGTTTTGTTCTTAAGTTCGTTTTACGTGTTATTACGCGCACACTACCTCAACCGCCCACAGCGGGAGCCTAATATTAGTCATGCAGCGGTTTCTAACGTTCCATACCATCATCACATAAACATACATCAACAATCATCACATCAAACACTTAGCATGCATAATCAAGCACAAACTTAAACATACTTGGGGATGTATAACCTTAGCATGCATCAAACATATAAACCTAATTTCATGCAACCAAAGCATAAAATCATGCATGACTTAGTAAATAAAACCACCTAAACCATAAATTCAAGCACCAACCTAAAAATTCTAAACTAGGGCATAAAAATTAAATTGAGCTTATGCTCTTACATCCAATGCGTGAAATACACTTAAATTTCCCAAATTGAAGCTCAATTTAAAAGCTTAGGGTTTGAAGGTTTACCTCTAGGGTTTGGAATTGGGTTCTCAAGCTTGGATCCCAAAACTTTTTCCCTTTTTCCTTGGCTGCCACCACAACCGGTTTTCCCCTCCAATGGGTTCCAAAAATTTAGCCACCCTTGGCTTGTGCTCTACCACAAATCCGGTCACCTTATCAAGTCTTTTTCCTCACTTTTTCTCTCTCTTGGCTTAAGTTCGGTTTTGGAGAGGAAGAGTGTGAGAGAAAATTTTGCAAGAGTTTGGCTAGATTCCTCTATTTTTCCACTAAAAATCCACCCCCCCCACCTCTATTTATAGGCCTTTTGAACTTTTCAAAATTACCAAAAAGTCCTTGAACTAGGATTTAATTATTTTTCTAAAATTGTATTTCTGTCCTTGAAGCAAAAATATTTGCTAATTAGTCCCTCTAGGTGGTGGCCGGTCATTGCTCCCTTGGTGCACAAGTTTTGCTTACCTCATCATGATGACATCATGCTTACATCACCTTGATGACATCATGCTTACATCACCTTGATGACATCATCTTAATGACATCATGCTTACATCACCTTGATGACATCATCTTGATGACATCATGCTTACATCATCATTGCTAACTTTTCCAAAAATTACACTTTTGCCCCTAAAAACAAAATATTTACAATTTAATCCCTGCGGGTGATCGGCTAAGGTAGAGCCACTTGACTTCCAATTCATGCATAATTATCCTCTTGATTCCAAGAATCCCTTAATATAATTATGCAATCTATTTCCTTACTAACTTTGATAATATCAATACCGTTTTGTCCTAAAACAGTATTATCATACTGAATTGTAGTCCAAAATCCACCTGCATAAAATTGACTTATGTATAAATTTTTCTTGGGACTTGAAACCATTTAGCCCATATTGCTCTAAATATTGTGCTTGAATTTTCTAGGGTGGTCTCATAGCTTATTCTTGCTTATTCGTTCATAAAGACGGTTTCTGCAGTATAATTTCCATACTGATTATCCTATTGCTGTATAGTCATACCTTT
This sequence comes from Ficus hirta, assembly GCA_038430175.1. Lineage (NCBI taxonomy): Eukaryota > Viridiplantae > Streptophyta > Magnoliopsida > Rosales > Moraceae > Ficus > Ficus hirta. The sequence goes on along the minus strand of CM076585.1, from coordinate 14,388,914 downwards.
GACCGTTCTTAGTCAATCCTTTGACTTTTTGGTCAACTTTGACTTTTTTGGTCAAACTTTGACCAACATGAAATTATGAAATTTCGTCATGTTATTTTCCTTAAAACGCCTTTTACTTGGCTAAGTAATCTTTTGTTGAGTTTCATAGCTAGTTAATCGTGAACTCAAACCTATACTGTTATTCCACTCCGATCATGATTCAGACTTAGGTTTTCCTTGTTTCAAAGGAAATCTAAAGTCATCAAAATTTCGGGTATTACAAATATAACATCGACATGAAAATAAACTTTGAAGATGGTCATAGTTCATCATACAGATTAGAACCAATGAACTTTTAGCTTTATTTTCAACAAATAAAAAGAGGAAAATATTGAGCCTCCCTCCCTCCATGCATGCCCCCATAAGTTTCATTTATTTATCTTTTTTTTTTTGTTTCAAAATACTTGAAATTATTAGATATGATTAATATGTTTCAATATGAAGAAATCATATTTTCCTAATTGTTTCTCTATGAAAATATACAAATAATTATGTTAATCATTCAACCTACAATTTTAGTTAAGTTTGAACTTGTATGGTATGCTTTCTTCATATATAGAAATGCAAACATGATGCCGAATATTAACTTCACTCGTAATTTGCTAAGAATTAAGAAGGACTGGCCATAATTTGTTCTCACCTGCAAAAATTTATCAAAGTTCCCAACCAAAATTGCGACTGAAACAAAGTAATATGAAGCAATGGATCGAATTGTTATAAAGAGGCAAAGTAAATCAAAGAAATTAACACACACCTTAAAATTTCATTGTCTTCTCCTGAGACCCTGGATTGCTATCTTATTTGTTCTTTTCCTATTAAATTTGACACTTTAGTAAAATTACACAAATTATTATCAAAGACCTAATTCCCAAAGAGTAAAAGTTTATCCATAAAAACTAATATGTCATTTAGCTCTTTTCTTTCTTATTTTGTTCTAAATTTTTGGTGGGCTTTGTTGTTAAAAATCCGGTTTTCAGAAAAATTCCAGCACTTAGCATAATTTTAAAAAAATCCATATCTAATTGTATAAGTCTTCGTTTTAAGCAGTTCAAATATCAAAACAAATTTTAGAATCTCTTGTTCACAAATTAAATTATGATTTAATCAAAAACATAACAAACTTATATAGTTTTACATGAAGATCAAAACAGTCCCAAAACTTTGTTTTCATCTATTCATCGAAAACCAAAACCCTAATTTTCTATCATCATGAAATTACAAAATTCATCAAATACATCCTAAAAATCCCATCAAGAAAAACCATATGTTTATATGTGCATATTTGAGAAGAAAAATAACATTTATTATTTGAAAATCTAACATGAAAAATCTTAAAGAAGCTTGATATAATTATTTGAATTTGTTAACTAATCATTATCATGGATTTCATAAATAAGTATATACCTTGATGAGTAACAAATCCTACCTTGAATAGACGTGAGTGGCTTGGAGAAAACTTGAGAATCAAAAAGAGAAGAAGAAGACGAGAAAATGAGAGGAAAAAATAGTATTTTCTAGAGAGAGAAATTAGAGAGATGATAAACTGTCTGTTGAGAGGTTGGAAGTTTAATCTCTTATTTATAATGACATTTAAGGTCACTTAAGGTTTTTATCTCTTATTGGGTTTCAAAATTTGAGTTTAGAGCGCTTAAACATTTGGTGGGGTCACTTTTAAGATATTAGAAAAGATTTTGGCTAAAACTAAAATTCCTGCAGAAATTTGAGTTTTTAACATATAGTGATATTTTAGTCATAACTCTTCACTCCGATATCGAAAATGAGCAATTAAAGTGGCTCTGAAAAGATAACAAAAAGATCTATAAATCTATATTTCATGAAGCCTATCACATTCACAAGTTTCCAAGTCAAAATTACATGATATTTTTACGGAATCTTTGTTTTGGAAAAAGAAACATACTAAAGTGATTGATACTAATCCTATTCATATTAAGCATCAATAACATGTACTAATCCCTATAAATTTTGTGATCAAAATTCCTCCAATTATGTAATTTAATATTTATCATAACGTCACAACCTAAGACCTTATGCACACTGAGATTTCTATTCGCAATCACCTGTAAGGAAACTCAACAAAAGGGTACTTGGAAATTACCTAAAATGTTAATGTTAACTTAAGGGTACTTTTACAATTTATTAGGACATGTTAAGTGTGTAACATACTGTAAGAATCCGAAATTGTGATGAACCTATGATTTCCTTAGAGACAAGAAAAATCTAAGACTGAATCATGTATGTTGATATGAAACTCATGATCTGAGTTGAATATCAGTATATGTTGAGTTCTTGGTTAATTAGCTACGAGACTCAATAATAGTTTGCTTAGTCAAGCATGAGGCCTTTTGAGAAAAAGGGTAGAATAGGAATTTATGATTTTTATTTCGGTCAAAGTTTGACCAGGTTGACCTTAGGTTTGACTGAGATGGTACTGCAGTGTAATTAATAGTGTGGAAATTATACTGTTGGGAACCGTCATTACAGACATATGAGCAAGAATAAGCTATGAGACCATCCTCGAAAAATCAAGCACAATATTTAGAGCAATATGGACTAAGTAGTTTCAAGTCTTAAGAAAATCCTTTACGCAGTCTAATTTTACGCAGATGAATTTTGGACTGCAGTCCAGTACAATAATATTGTTTTTAGCTGAAAACAGTATTGATAATATCTGCATTAGTAGGAAGATGGACTACATATGTATATTAAGAGATTTTGGGAATTATGTGGATAGTTATGCATGAATTGGAAGCCAAGTGGCTCCACCAAAGCCGTCCACCATCCGGGACTAAAGTGTAAATATTTTGTCCTTAGGGGCCAAAGTGTAATTTTAAGAAAAGTAAGTAAGTATGTAATTATTGATTTAAGGAATTTATGGATATTCCTAACCAAGCCTCCAACTAGAGTTGAACTGGGCCAATGGCCGGTTACATTGACCGGTTACATTGGGTGGCTTGGAGAACAAGGAAATAAAGTAGAGATAAGTTGAAAAGATTTTCCTTGGCTCCCACACTTGCATGGCCGGTTGTCAAGGGGTGCCTTGGATAGCAAGCATTTACCTTGGTGAGGTAAGCAAGGTGATGTAAGCAAGGTGAGGTAAGCAAAGTGATGTAAGCAAGGTGAGGTAAGCAAGTAATTAACTTGGTGAACAAGTAATTTCTTGACTCACACTTATCCTAATGATCGGCCACCTAGGAGGGTCTTTGGGCAAATATTTTGCTCATTAAACCCTAATATGCAATTTTAGAAATTATTCTTCACCTATAAATAGGTGAAGTTGGTTCACATTTTTTACCATTTAGTTGAACCCAAAACTCTGCCCAAATTTCAACTCAACTTTCTCCCTCCCCTAGGAGCCGAGCCTAAGAGAGAAAAAAAAATAGTGGTCGGATTTGTGAGGAAGAAAAGCAAGGAGGAAAATTTTCTCAACCAAAGAGTAGATCCACTCTCTAGGATCTTGAGGTAATCCTCGTCACCATCTAGCTCCTTGTTTTAGTTGGATTCAAGATTTAAGTGTATTTTCAAGTTGGGTTTGTAGGAGCATAAGCTCACCCTTTTATTTTCCATGCAAGAGCTTAGAGTACTTGATAGGTGCTTGATTAGGGTTTGGTGGTCTCTAATTATGTTTTGATGCATGTTTATGATAATATGTGTTCGAAATTATGTAGTATGTATATATACCTTGTAAGTGTTTGTTATATGTCCCCATATGTTCAAGAAGAATTATGTTATGCATGGATGATGGAATAAGGTTGGTATGTGAATCTAGGGCATAAATCAACCCTAAAAACCCTAGTTTGGTATAGATTACCATTTGGGTTTGCATGAAGATTGTATGGATTAAAAGTGAATGCATGATAATGAAAACATTACGTAACGCACTGCATGCTTGTCGTAGGCTCACGGTTTTAACCGTTCAAGGTAGTATGTGCGTAATTTTATGTAAGAACCAACAAAAATGAAAACTGCCAGTTTTCGGGTAAAACTGGGCAGCTTTCTGGAAACGTGATTTTGAGGCCCTTGGAAGCCGAATTTGGGAAAACTCAAAACTACAAAGTTGTAGAAAATTGAAACTAGGGGATAATGGGGACGGTTTTTAAAAAATAAGCTCCAAAAGCTTTCGTTTTTATGAAAACCCGAGCCCTAGTCTGCCAAGACACTGTGCACGGCCAGTCGGATTCAACCAAGAATATGAACAAGTTAAAGACAGAATTAGGTTTTGAGTAAAACACGAAAGTTGTAGGTCTTTCGAGATCTACAACTTTCATGAAGAAAACTTTTTCTAATTCCAAACAGATTTTAAAGTACAAACAAATTTTCAAAAACTGTGCAGGAAACAAGAAATTCCTGCATATGATTTTCAGAAAACAGTGCAAAAACAGGAAATCCCTACACATGCACTGATATTTAAATTAAGAAACTGTTTTAAAGGATTGTTTTCAGAGTTTGACAGTTTTTAACTGTTTTTACTTAAAAGTTACGGTTTTATAAAAATACGGTTTTTTTAAGGAATAATGACAAATGATAACCGATAGTAACCGGTTAGGATACCCAAGTTATTGGGTTGGGTCTTACCCTATGGTTACCAATAGTAACCTAATGGGGTAGTGCTTTGAAAGTAATTGGGCCCTAGTAACCCAATAAAGTATCATTCAAAATTAGTTAGGCCTAAAACTCAGGGTTACTCATAGTAACCTAGTGGGATATGAATTAAAAGTAATTGGGCTTAGGCCCAATGTTAATAATAGTAACCTAATAAGGCACTATTCAAGTATGACTGGGCTTGGTACCCAGGGTTACTGAAAATAGCCTAACAAGGTACTGTTTAAGTTTGGTTGTGCCATGAGTTCTAGGGTTACGGCAAGTAACCGAACGAGTTATTATTAAGATGTGGGGGACATATAACTAGGATTACTCATAGATATTAGTTGGGATACTAACATTGAATGATTATGGTTTATAGTAAGATAGAATATGAATGACTTTTATCTTACACCCTGTTTGAAAACAGGAGTATGAATTGTTGTCGTGCCATGTTTGGACGATAAACCAAGAGCGTAGGACAACAGGTAAGTACAACTCCGCCTACAGTATGGACAAAACGTTTTTATTGCCTGACATGTTTTTCAAGAAATCATGTATTGATTTACATGATTTACATATGTTATATGTTATGGTGCTTTATGTTATGATGTTTTATGTTATGGTTTGTTATTATGTTATGTTTTGATATAGTGACATCATGAGGCATGTTCACTAATATTAAGCCACATGGTAAGAATATGTTTTTAAGTAATAAGATAAGACAAATTAATGTTATTGTGTCGTACTGACTTGCCACGAGGGCGAGTTTACATGGCATGGTCCATGTTTGAGTTGGATTGGATTGGCTGCCCCAACTATTCCATGTTAAACAGTATGGTTCATGGTTTGAGTTGGAATTAGACTGGTTGCCCCAACCACTCCATGGTTACACGCCACGGTACATGCACTCATATTATGTAAAGAGTCCAGAAACCAAATCAACATAAGAAACCATAATCGGTTCATGCATTCTTGCACTTAAAATGTTTTGCGGATTGAATATTGTACTTACAGGGCATAAGCTCATTACTTACGTTTATGCTGTAGGTAAGTAACCTACCAGCAATACTTGATGCAAGACTGTGGAGAGATGGCGCTGCGGACTGTGAAATGTGGGATGGACACCGCCACGGATTTTAGAAAATATGTTTTGTAAAATATATTTGTAAAATGTGTTTATGTTACGTTATAATGAAGTAAGGGTATGGGTAAGGAAAAGTTTCATGTATGATGGCAACAAGTTGCCTCGTGTTGTATCGACCCGCACTAAGTCGGGTTTGGTCCACGGTTTGAATATGATAGCTTTCAAATAGGGTGTAAAAGCTCGGTATTCGAGTGAGTACATATAAGTATGTACGAGGATAAGTCAAGTTTTAAGTATGAGATTAAGTCAAGTTTAAGTTTGAGTTAAAAAAAAATAAAAAATTTAGTTTGGAATTTTCAGTAAGTTTAAAGAATTAGAAATCAAGAAGTAAGTTAAGTAATTACGGTGTCACGGCCTTACGTAGGTCGGGGCGTGGCACATACTAATTTCGACTTAAAACGATCAAAGATATCCAGGAAGGAAAAAAAGATCACGGTTAAACGTTGTCACATTAGAAGCCCCTGAATATTTTTTTCTCTCTTTAATTAGTTGTTGATTCTATTTTTCTTTCCAAGTCATTTAACGTTTTGTTTCAAGATGGTCATCTTCATATGATAAAAGCCCCAACAACCCAAACCCCGGCGCCACCCAGCGCCCCCCCCTGCGCACCCCCCCCCCCCCCCCCCCCCCCCCCCCCCCCTCATTGAATAAGTTACTAGAATATATGATAAAAGGTAAAAGAAAGATACAAATATGACAAAAAATATTAATAAATAAATAAAAAAAACTAACTAAACTAAAATATATAACAATATTCTCTCGGAATTTTATTTAATCAGCTCTGTTTATAGAGCTTATAAGGTACACACAATAACCAGCTCTACATAGAGAGCTTATAATATTAAGCATCACAAGCATACTCGATATCAAATCATTCCACGCGTATATCATGGTAATAATAATATTAGTCAGTGTGAAAACCAACAATTATATATTACCAATATTTATACACATGGTGATTTGATTTTATTTATTATTAAGCATAAAACCAAGACATCATAGAGACGCCATTTTATTTACTAATATCACATTTGCGATCCATATATCGCATCCTAAGCTGCTGCGACGTGAACCGCAAGGTCATTGAGGAGGATGCCGCTTGTTCCTGTGAATCCGACAAGACGCGAGCCACTTCCGATTGCGTAATTGATAGATTGATCGCCAATTTCAACTCCATATGGTCCGTAGATTTGCTTGTCAGTCTCGAATGTTAGGGACCGTACTACAGTAGTACGAGGGACCAGAGACGAAAATCCAGTGTACCCGCTCACCTTCTTTAGGTGCTCCGCCTGTACTGGAATCTGAGTTTCCAAGATTTGATATTAAAAAAATATATACATAGGTATCAGAGAATCTGAATAACTAATAAAATTTTTTATGTTTCCATACAAGAGTACCAAAGTAGTTTTGGATGGCAAACTCAAGGAGATTTTAATTCATTTTGAGTTCTACCGATACAATAAAAAATTTATGTTATTCGAGCATAAAAATTTGAAATCAAATGAAGAGAATAATAATAATTAAAAAAAAAAACCTAACTGTCACAGTTTGGAAGCCAGGGGGAGTAGTTCCGTGAGCAGGACCGACACCATCATTGTAGATCACTTGAAAGGACCCGATGGCACCATCCTCAACCTTCGTACTAAATGAAATGTTGATTTGTTGAACTCCATTGTGAGATCCATCGTCCCAATGCGCCGCCTACAATATATTTTTGAACGTACAATAAATATATGCGTGTTTGACACCATATTAATTTTAAGTTAAAAAAAAAAATCATCTCATTTCAAATCTAAATCTGTTTTTTCAATTTTTTACTTTTTCAAAATCTCCGCAACCCTCATTTCTTTTCTTTACGAAATAAATTGTGAAGAAACAAATGGACAATGATAAAAATTGATATATATTTTGTGCGTGTGTGCATTACGTATATGTAGATGTAAGACCTCACCATTCTTTGATCGTGGATGAAATGAAGAGAAATTATGAGGATTCCGATTATGGAGAAGTGTGTGTGGGTTTACTTGGCTGGCTTAGCTCCAATTTATAGAGATAGGATTATCTAACTTATTTGGAACTTAGTGCTTTAGATAGAGATGAATTAAAAATGATGTGTGTAGAGGGGCTTTGATGTGTGTCACGGAGTTTCTAAAATTTTACTGTGCATATAAAATGTTGACTATTATATATTTATAGAGGTAGAACTATCTAACTTATTTGGAATTTAGTGCTTTAGATAGAGATGAATTAAAAATGACGGGTGTAGAGGGGCTTTGATGTGTGCCACTTAGTTTCTAAAATTTTACTGTGCATATAAAATGTTGACTATTATATACCAAGATTTTTCCATTGCCTAAAATGTTGAAAATGTTTGATAGTTTGCTTCTAGACTTTAAAATGGGCATGCTTAATTAGAATATGTTATGCATATAGGAATCTCTAGACTCTCACTAGCTTTTAGTGTTTGGAAATTCTTATAATATTATTTTAGTATTGAATAAGATTCAACAGTGCACACACACTTGTTGATTCAAGTATTGGAAAATACAATACATATTAAAAGGCGTAGGAGCATTTGATCATCAAGAACTTTGTTTGTTTGTTTTTTTTTTTCTTTTTTGGTGAAAATGACTAGGAAAAATTTGATGATTATTTAACATAACATTATGATATGGATCCCGTTTATAAAACAGTTTTAAAATTCAATTTCATTGCATTTTATAATTTTAAATATAATATTATGTTGCATTGCCTTCATGATATACTTCTGGAGTAATTCGTTGACCTTGTTTCGTGCTCCAAACCCAAAAAGCATTTTGAATGTGCGTTGTCTTTGGACAATATATGTGCTCCAAACCCAATATGTTGCAATTCTGTATATTGTAACTTGTATTTATATGCGAACTAATTTATAATGCTTTTTACTAATGAATTCTTTGTTTTTACTCTATAAAAATACATCCACGTTTAATATATTTGTGTTTTTCTTCTTCTCCGTCTTTTCTTTTTATTATTTTCTTATTTATTTTTCATATGGTATCAAAGCTTGCGATCATAGATCTAAAAACCTGAAACACTCCCCCCACTTTTCCATCTTCGCGTAATCACCCTAGCATTCTCCTTCCCACCTTCTTCACGTAATTCCCCAAACCACCCACCCCCTTCCCTAATTTGTTTCATCTCATGGTTGTTACTTCTTCTAGTCCAGCAAAAATAAATAAATAAATACAAAATCTTCCTACATCACCCTACCCCTGCTCCTCTCCTCGCGTCTACATCAACCTAGAAAAAAAAAAAAAAAACCAGGTCTATCCCCAAACCAATTTTTTTTCCTGCTGAAAAAAAAAAACCTACCATCATCCCTTTTATTTTATTTGATTTATTTGATATTCTATCATAACGATTATACTCAAACAAGCCACTGATGATCTGGTCCTTTGCGCCATTGCACCCCCTTTTGATGATTATCGTCCCTAACACCATTGCGTCCTATTCTAACTATTGTCGTCTTAGTGCCCATGCACTCTTGATGATTCACGTCCCAGTCTCTCTTCTGAAATTTGCCATCCCTATACTCAAGTGCCCTCTGTCTTCTCACTCTTCTTTTGAAGATTGTCATCCTTGCACCTAAGTGCCCTATTCCTTCTCTTTCATCTTCTGACGATTGCCGTTCATATTTCCTTATTTTTATTTTTCTATAGATTCAACAAAAAAAAACATTTAATTTATTAAAGTTTTAGATATATATATGATGATCTAAGAACAATTTATCATATATGCGTTCCATGAATCTCGTAATCAATTTATATCTAGTACAAAATTTAGGTATTTAATTTGCATCCAACCTGCCTGTTTGTGTTTTAATTTTTTCAATTTTTTTTTTTTAAGGAAAATACTATGTGTTGACTTGTTTAAAAATATCGACAACAATAAGCATTGAAAACAAACAGATCCGTTCTAGTTACAAGAAATTATGAATAATCTGAAAATTAACATCCGTTTTCGCATGTGTGAATGAACATCCGTGTAGGTGGCCAACAATCACATTTGGTCTATTCTTTCCGGTGTTCATCATTTACAACGTAATTTAATTCTTTGCTATCTCCATAATCTGACCGATTACATATCAACTCATGCAAATGTATTGCTGAAGCACTTCACTCCCTCTCTCTCTCTCTCTCTCTCTCCAGCTAAAAATAAGCACTTCACTTGTTGGGGGTGTTCGGTTGGTTCACTCCAATAAAAATATTTCCTTTTTCTTCGTTTTTTTTGTTAAAGTAAACACAATTTCACTATTCACATCTCCTAATATCTCTTAAAAATTCAATTTTTAAAAATCCATAACTTTGTTATTTCAAGTAGAAATGAGATGATTTTACTTATAATTATATCGAATTTCGAGAGAGACGAAACAAGATCCATATTACTATTTTTTTTTCCAAACAAATATCAAATTTTTATATTTTTTAACTTCAAATAGTTTATTTTCAACCAAACGCACATTTCTAAATTAAACTCAACTTAACTCTAATTAAAATATCTTCAAATATAATTTGTCAAAGTGTCCCACCAAAATAGCAACTAGAGGAATTTTTTTTGGCGAAGAAGAACTAAAGCCTACACTCAAAATTTATATTAAAAACAAAAATATAAAAACCTAATCCAGCCTTAACAGCAAACTAAACAAAAATGAAAAAAAAAAAAAAAAAAAAAACCTTCGAAAGAGGAAACCGAACCGAAAAGATATGTTTTTAAAACGGAAGTTTAGTTGAAATTTTATCATTACATTTAAATGTTTAGTAATAATCTATTAGTAATTGTAGTTATGATTTCATTTATTTAATTGATTGAAAATGTTTGATCAATGCTTGTATGTATACTTGAAAATGAACATAGTTAATCTATTAGTTGACAATATTTATTTATTTATTTTTAAATATCATCGTACAATTGAAAGTGGTGGGGTTAGTCTTTAGGTAGGTCTGTACACGTAGTTACTATAAATTAAAGATGAGTGTGAAATATAGCTGTACACGTAGTTACTATCAATTAAAGATGAGTGTGAAATATAGACAAGCAAAATATAACAAAAGGAAAGTGCTATTTTGAGCAATTAACAGACAAGCAATATATTCACAGACCTCGTGAAACACGTTCAAACTTTACCAGACAAGCAACATCAACTGCTTTCTTTTGCATGTGTAAAACTTTCTGTCAGCTTTAATAGCCCAATGATGATCGTATTTGAGTGTTAACTTGATGTATAAATGATAAATTTTGATATTTGGATTTGAAAAAAAAAACTCGCTTAAAAAGTGTTATTTTTTATGACAAATTTGTTATATGGTAAACTTTTACCTTCAAGTTATATATATTTTGAAAAGAAAATCTTTCTCTACTTAAAACCCTAGCTCTAAAATTATTTAAGTGGGAAGAATGGCTAAGAACCATAGAAAAATATAACGAAAGGCAGCTTTAGCAGGGGGGAAAAAAAAAAGGATACAGTAAATTTATATTAATGATCTTTTTTTTCCTAAATTGGTTGTGGGACGTGGTTAATGCTTTTAGAAGGGAAAAAAAAATGAATAACTTCACTCTTAATATGCTAAGGACTGGCCTGATTTGTTCATATCTGCTAAAATTTGTCAAAGTTTCCCACCGAAAGGGCAACTGATACAAAGTTAATATGATGCAATGGCTCGGCATAAAAGGAGACAAAGTTAATCAAAGAACTTAATACACACCTTCAAAAGTCATTGTCTCCTCATGTGTCCTTGAATTGCTATCTCCTTTGTTTTTATCCAATTAAATTTTTTAGACCTCAAAGTTTCACGATAAAAAATGAATGTTTCTTTTAGCTCTTTTCTTTCCTACTTTGTCCTAAATTTATGGTGCACTTACTAATTGACAATACAAGGATAAAGCCTTTCAGCGATGCCAATAGTCGTCATTAAAAATATGAATTTCATCCCTAAAACTTAAACAGCGATGAATTGTCATCGTTAATATGACATCACTATAAATCCATCGCTAAAAAATTTATGGCGACGATTATACATGTCGTCGCTCAAAATTTCTATTACAGTGACGACACGTCGTCGCTTTAACGGTGATAATGATGTCGCTGTCTGCCTTAGATAAATTACTGGAAATGACGTGGCATCAATCTTTAGCGATGATCAATTTAAAAAATTAGTTGCTAAAAAGAAAAAAAAATGGCGTGGCAACATCTTTTAGCAACGAATTTTTTAAATCGGTCGTCACTAAAAGTAAAAAAAAAATGATGTGGCAGCACCTTTTAGTGATAACTTTTTTAAATCCGGCATCTCTAAAAGAGAAAAAATATGACGTGACATATGTATTTATTAATGACACCTATCAATGTTTCGTCGCTAAAAGTCTTTTAAAATATAATATAATTTAATTTAATTTTAAATTTCATATTCATTTTTTTAACTGATTTGTCGTTGATAATTTTATTTATTTCATACTTACCGGATTTACTTTTAATAGTTTTAGCTTTTACTTCCAAGATAGTATTTAATTTAAAAAACTAAATAAACATAATATTATGTAACTACAATATAAACATCCACAAAATACATAAAATATAACAAAAGCCGATTAATACTACACAATATTCTGTAACTACAATAGAAACATCCACACAATACATAAAATATAATAAAGTCGATTAATAAAAGATAGCTACTAGTCGTCCAAATTTGTCAGATCCTCTTGTTTGCAATCCACGACTGTAGCTCTGGCAGAATCTGCATGCTAGGCTGCACAGATGTTGATGATGTCAAAGATGAAGAAGTAGATTTCTTCTTTCGCCTACGCATCAAGGTTGGGCCCACTCCTTTTGTATGCCCTCATCGAGTGCCCGGAACGGTATTCAGAATCCCCCTCTCATTTGTCCCTGAAGAAGAGCTGAACGACATTTGTGACTATTGTCACGCCCCGACCTACGTAGGGCCGTGACTTCGTACTTACTTAACTTAATTCTTAATTCAAATACCTTAAACTTACTGAAAATTCCAGAGTACTGAGTACTGAGCTTTTTTTTTTTTTTCTTTTAAACTTGACTTAAAACTCGACTTAAACTTGACTTAATCTCATACTTATACTCATACTTATTTATAGGTACTTACTCGAGTACTGAGCTTTCACACCTCATTTGAAAGCTATCATATTCAAACCGTATACCAAACCCGACCTAGTTCGGGTCGGTACTGTAACGCCCCGAACCATCTACGTAGGGCCGACTACGTAAACGTGAGCCGTTACTATACTTGCTTAACATACTTGTTAGTTTCTAATACTTAAACTTTCAGAAAATTTCAGAATAATTTTTTTTTTCTTCGTAACTTAATTAAACTTATCCATATAGGTAAACTTCATCATGCCTACCCATTACTTGTTAACCCGATTAAAAGGTCACACATAACCTTTTAAACCAGACTTTTGAAACCTTACATACGTAACATGGTATATACTACTAAATCATACGTGTACTAGTTCATAATTTAAAGAGTTTGCGAAAAATCTTGCGTAGTGGTATCCCACACCGCCCTTCACTCGCCGCCGCATCGTCTACATGGCCCACCAATTAAGCTGCAGGTTTTTTACCTACAGTATGAAATATACTGATGAGCTTTCGCCCAGCAAGTACAAACATAATCTCACAAAAACGTAACAAGTATGGTGCAACTTATGCATGAACCATTTATGTTCAATTATGAATCTTTTATAATCAATTATGAACTTGAACTTATTATCTTGCTTAATATGTGGGCCCCTTGTGTACGTACCGATTGCGCGCATTCCACAGAAAGTTAGGGTTTGCAAGGTCCTTAACAATTTTGGGAATCTTGAAACATAACCCTTCCGCATCAACAGAAGGTCTGAAAATTTTCTTGAACATACATGATCCTCCCGCATCAACAGGAGGTTGGTACGACACCTTATTTGTCTTGGTTTAGTCTTAGCCTTGTTATTTTTTTTTTTTTTTTTGAAGACTAAGAATCTTTACATGTGATCTTATTTGTCATGATGCACATGATGCATAAATATAGTATGACATAAAGATCACTAACATCTAATGACTTGTGGTATAAAGCATGGCTTTATCTTGAAACATGATGTTATCTTAAAACATGGCATGTATATAAACATGGCATCATCATTAAACATGGCATTATTCCAAAACATGGCACATCATGGTATACATGTACATAGATCATGCTTGAAAATAGTTTACTATTTTTCATACTGTAGGTGAGGTTTGTACTTACCTCGTATACTATGTCCTTCGCTGTGTTGTTCCAAGTCTGGTTGCAATAACAGGCCTCTTTCTGCTATTACAAAGGACATAGGGTAAGGATTTTATAACCATAAAATGTTAGTAACCTTAACTAATATCCACACATAAACTTAGTTATATGTCCCCCATTCATACTCATGATAACTTGCTTGGTTACTACAAGTAACCCTAGGGTTTATGGTCTATCATACTTAAATCATAACTTGTTAGGTTACTTAGAGTAACCTTGGGTACTAAGCCCAACATACATGAATAGTATTAGGTTACTACTCTTACTAAGGCCCAACTAATTACAACGTATTACCCCATTAGGTTACTATTGGTAATCATAGGGTACGGCCCAATTATTTATTTATTTGCTCTTTCTTGACAAACCTTTGTCAAGTTTTCTTTACAAATCTTTATAAAAACCGTATTTTCATAAAACCGTAACTTTTAAGCAAAGACAGTTAAAAACTATCAAACTCTGAAATCAATCCTTTAAAAACAGTTTCTTAATTTTGGTTATCAGTGTATGTGCAGGAATTTCCTGCTTTTACACTGTTTTCTGAAAATCCTGTGCAGAAATTTCTCGTTTCCTGTATAGTTTTGGAAATCAGATTTTACTTTAAAATCTGTTTGGAATTAGAAAAAGTTTTCTCCATGAAAGTTGTAGATCTCGAAAGACCCTACAACTTTTATGTTTTACTTAAAACCTAATTCTGCCTTTAACTTGTTCATATTCCTGATTGAATCCGGCTGGCCGTGCACAGGATCTAGGCAGACCAAGGCTCAGGTTTTCACAAAAACAGAGGCCTTTGGCATCGTATTTTTAAAAACTGTCATGTTGTCCCCTAGAAGTTTTCATTTCCTACAACTTTGTAGTTTTAACTTTTGTCAAATTCGGCCTCTAAGGGCCTCAAAATCACCTTTTCAAAAAACTGTCCAGTTTTACCCAAAAACTGGTAGTTTTGCATGTCCGATTTTGCGTAAAATTTACGTGCACACTACCTCAAACGGTCGTAACCGTGAGCCTACGACAACATGCAGTGCTTAACGTAAGATTTTCCATTCACATGCATTAATCCAAACCCATGCAACCCGCGTGCCATCATGCACAAAACTTAGGGTTTTTGGGTTGGTTTGGCTTCCATTCATCCCATATAAGCTCAATCTATTCTCATACATCATTCATGCATAACCTACTCTCTCTTAAACCTAAGGGGACATACAACAAGCATCTTAAGGACATACATGTAAACCATATTATCTCACAAGTATAGCATCAAAAGCATGAACCAAAACCTAAATCAAGACCATAGAACCCTAATCAAGCACATAATCAAACGTCTAAGCCTATTGCATGAAAGTAAAGGGGTGAGCTTATGCTCTTACAAACCCAACTTGAAAATACACTTAAATTTCCAAATCAAAGCTCAATTGAAAAGCTTAGGGACCAAAGGGAATTTACCTTGATCAACACAAAGTTGTGCTAGGTTTTGATTCCACTTTTCCTTTTCCTTTTGCTCTCAACCACAACCGGCCTCCCTTAGCCTTGTGGGTTCCAAAATTTTCGGCCACTTGCTTGGTGCTTCACCAAAATCCGACCACTCCCTTGTTCTTTCTCTTTTCTCTTTTTTTTTTCTTTTCTCTAGGGCTCGGTTTTTAGGGGGAGAGTGTGAGAAGAAATTTTGGCATGGTTTTGGGGTGTTTTCTCATTTTTGTGAACAAAATGAGCCCCCCCCCATCACCTATTTATAGGTGATGAATAATTTAATTTTTGGATTTATTTTTAATCCAAAAATTACATAATAGCCCTTAAGAGAAAAATATTTGCCCATTGGTGCTTGGGACAAAAATATTTGCTCATCGACCCTCTTAGGTGGCCGGCCATTTACTTGGAGAGCAAGGAAATTCTCTTGCTTACATCGTCATGCTTGCATCATCATGCTTACATCATCAAACTTACATCATCATGACATCATCATGCTTACATCATCAAGCTTGCATCATTATGACATCATCATTACTTACTTTTCTGAAAATTACACTTTGGCCCCTAAGGACAAAATATTTGCACTTTTAGTCCCTGAAGGTAGCCAACTATGGTGGAGCCACTTGACTTCTAGTGCATGCATAATTATCCATTTGATTCCAAAAATCCATTTAATATAATTATGCAGTCCATTTCCTTATTAACTCAGATAATATCAATACTATTTTTTACTAAAAACAGTACTGTCATATTGGACTACAGTCCAGAATTCATCTACGTAAAATTGGACTTCGTATAGGATTTTCTTAGGACTTAAAACCATTTAGTCCTTATTGCTCTAAATATTATTCCTGATTATTCTAGAGCAATCTCATACCTTATTCCTACTTTTTCATCTGTAATGACGGTTTTACACAGTATAATTCCTATACTGTTGATTATCCTGCAATACCGTCTTAGTCAAACCTAATGTCAACATGGTCAAACTTTGACCGAAATAAAAATCATAAATTCCTATTATGCCATTTTCTCAAAAGGCCTCATGCTTGATTAAGCAACTATTTCTGAGTCTCGTAGCTAATAAACCGAGGACTCGAATATATATTGATATTCAATTTAGATCATAAGTTTCATATCTGCATACATAATTCAGACTTAGATTCTTCTTGTATCTAAGGAAATCACAAGTCATCAAAAATTCGGGTTATTATAGGTACAACACGAGACAACTTGTTGCTATCATACATGAAACTTTTCCTTACCCATACCATTACTTCATTATAACGTAATATAAACACATTTTACAAACATATTTTACAAAACATATTTTTTAAAATCCGTGGCGGTGTCCATCACACATTTCACAGTCCGCAGCGCCATCTCTCCACAATCTTATATCAAGCATTGCCGGTAGGTTGCTTACCTACAGCATAAATGTAAGTAATGAGCTTATACCCAGTAAGTACAACATTCAATCTGCAAAACATTTTAATAAAAGAATGCATGAACCGATTATGCTTTCTTATGTTGATTTGGTTTCTGGGCCCTTTACATAACATGAGTGCCCGTACCGTGGCATGTAACCATGGAGTGATTGGGGCAGCCAGTCCAATTTCAACTCAAACTATGAACCATATTGTTTAACATGGAATAGTTAGGGCAGCCAATCCAAACCAACTCAAAACATGGACCATGCCATTTAAACCCGCCCTCGTGGCAAGTCGGTACGACACAATAACATTAGCTTGTCTTGTCTTATGACTTAAAAACATATTCTTACCATGTGATTTAATATTCGTAAACAGGCTTCATGATGTCACGATAACAAAACATATAACATAACATAATAGCAAACCATAACCTAAAACATCATAACATAAAACATCATAACATATAACATAAAACGTCATAACATAAAATATCATAATATATAACATAAAACGTCATAACATAAAACATCATAACGTAAAACATCATCACATAAGACATCATAACATAAAACATCATTACGTAAAGTATCATAACATAAAACATATGTAAATCATGTAAATCAATACATGATTTCCTGAAAAACATGTCATGCAACAAAACATTTTGTCCATGCTATAGGCAGAGTTGTACTTACCAATCGTCCTACGCTCTTGGTTTATCGTCCAAACTTGGCACGACAATAGTTCATACTCCTATTTCCAAACAGGGTGTAAGATAAGAGTCATTCACATTCTATCTTACCATAAATTATAATCATTAAATGTTGGTATCCTGACCGATATCTATGAGTAACTCTAGTTATATGTCCCCCACATCTTCATGACAACTCGTTCAGTTACTTGCCGCAACCCTAGGACTCATGGCACAACTAGACTTAAATAGTACCTTGTTAGGTTACTTCAGGTAACCTTGGGTACCAGGCCCAGTCATACTTGAATAGTATTTTATTAGGTTACTATTAGTAACCTTGGGCCTAAGCCCAATTATACTTAGACCCATACCTTAATAGGTTACTAATTTTACTAAGGCCCAATTACTTTTTAAAGTAATACTCTATTAGGTTACCATTGGTAACCATAGGTTTTAGGCTTAACCCAATAACTTGGGTATCTTATGTGGTTACTATAAGTAACCTAAATTATTTGGCCTATTAAAAGTTGGTAACCTTTACGGTTACTATTTGTCCTATAGTTGTTTACCATAGGACTTGGCTTATTTCATTTATTTCATTCCTTGTTTGATAAATTTTAACTCCTTTTTATAAACTATTTAAAACAGCCCCATAAACTTTGGTTATCAGTGCATGTGCAGGGATTTCCTACTTTTGCACTGTTTTCTGAAAATCTTGTGCAGGAATTTCTTGTTTTCTGTACAGTTTTTAAGATCCAGTTTTATCTTTAAATTGATTTAGAATCTGGGAAAACTTTCTTCATGAAAGGTTTAGATCTTGAATAACCGTACAACTTTGGTTCTTTACTCAAAACCCAGTTCTGCATTTAACTTGATCATATCCCTAGTTAAATCCGGCTGGCCGTGCACAGGGTCTGGGCAGACCAGGGCTCGGGTTTTCATAAAAACGAAAGCATTTCATGCTTATTTTCAAAAATCTGTCCATGCCATCCCCTAGAATTTTCAATTCTCTACAGCTTTGTTGTTTTGACTTTTCCCAAATTCGGCTTTTAAGGGCCTTAAAATCACGTTTCCAGAAAGCTGCCCAGTTTTACCCAAAAACTGGCAGTTTCGTTTTAGGTCAAGTTTTACGTAAAATTACACGCACACTACCTCAAACAGTCACAACCGTGAGCCTACATCAAGCATGCAGCGCTTTAACGTGAGTTTCCATAAATATGCATTGGTTCCTACCCATACCACCCGTGTGGTATCCTTGTACCAAACTAGGGTTTTAGGATTGGTTTGTATCCTTAATTCATCATACAAGCTTATTACCAATCTCATTCTATCATCCATGCTTAACATACTTCTTCTTGAACATATGGGGACATATACCAAACATATAGTAGGCATACTCAATACCCACATAATCTCTAGCACATATGATCAAAACCATGCACCAAAACATAATTAGAGACCACCAAACCCTAATCAAGCACATATCAAGCACCCTAAGCTTTTGCATGGAAAAATAAAAGGTGAGCTTAAGCTCTTGCAACCCAACTTGAAAATACACTTAAATCTTGAATCAAACTAAAATAAGGAGCTAGAGGGTGAAGAGGATTACCTCAAGATCCAAAAGAGTGGATCTACCCTTTGGTTGAGAAATTTTCTTCTCACTCCATCCTCACCAAAAATCCGACCTCTCTCTTATCTTTTTTTTCTTTCTCTTTGGCTCGGCTCCTAGGGGAGGGAGAGAGGGTTGGAGTTGAACTAAAAATTTGGGGGTCTAAATAAATGAACCAACTCACACCCCACATCACCTATTTATAGGTGGAAATTCCAAATTTTCCACAATTATTTTTATTTCCCCTTGAGTTTACATCTTTGACCTTAAAAACAAATGTTTTTCCTCCCTTATCCCTAGGACGGCCAGCTGTAAGACCCTCAAACCTTGGCTAGACCAATGGCTCGGATAGGGGCCAAGGCGGTGAGTAGTAGGGGTGTGAAACCCTCTGCCCTTGGCGAGACCAATGGCTCGGGATTGGGGCCAAGGCGGTGAACAACATGGGCAAGACTTTGTGGCTTGCCATGTGAAGGCGGGCTAGGATGCTTGGCGCGGGCAATGGTCCGGCCAACAGCCCGACACACCATTGGGATCGTGGTACAAAGACCTGGGTGGCTAGGCACTCAGGAAAAACCAGGCAAAGGTGTTGGCGTGGGTCAGCACATGGCGGCAACGATCAGGACTAAAGGCGGGTCAGCGTGGTTCGACGCGGACTAGCGTACACTCAGACAGACCAACGGGTGCGTGGGCGAGTCAAGACACACGCCCAAAGGTGAATCAGCGTGGGGCATGGCTCAGACCTTCGGACAGGCTTCCTACAGACTTGGGCGGGGCTCGGGTTAGACCACGTGGGTCTTCCTGTTTGACCCTGGTTTGGGCAGGTAGCTTGGACACTTGGCAGAACAGGGTGTAAGGTTTGATCAGACAATCAAGGGGCGGTTACAAGCGGTTACCAGAGGCAGTTTCTGTGGGCTTACATGGATGTGTCCTGAGGGCGACACCTAGTGGTGGTTATGGTGAGGAGGGCTTGTGCGAACAAGTGGCTGACTACCATGCGGACCAGCAAGGCAAGGCCTAATGACTTGGCCGAGTGGTGCTGTTGTGACGCGCACTGATTGGTGTCAGTGAAGCCTAGTGGATGTGGCTGTCATCCACACGCCTAGACAGATTTGTGTGCTGACCAGAGGGCAGCATGTGTGGCTAGTAGTTGGGGTTTGTCCACTGCACATTTTTGTACCTTAGACTTTGTTGTGTGGCTATAAAGACCTGCGGTAGGCCATTGTTGCCGGAAGCCAAGAGGATTAGGGACACAAGGAAGCGAGAGTGTACATTTCCTTCTTATTGAGGCAATAAAAATGTTGGGAAAGTGGTTTCCCGTAATCGGGTTGTGTGCTTTGCTTTTCTGTGTGTGAGAATCCTTGGTTGGCTCGATTGGGTTGCCTTGGGGGATTTGATTTCCGCTAGACAAGCCTCCGGTTAAGGGCATTTGGGGCTGAGTAAGGACGCGGGTCCTTGCTGCCATCACGGGCGTCGCATTCCGAAGGCTGACCCTATGACACCAGCCATTATGGCTTTCTTGGAGACCAAGTTACTTGTTCACCAAGCTAATTACTTGTTCACCAAGGCAAGTGCTTGCTTACCTCACCTTGCTTACCTCACCAAGCGTACCTCACCAAGGCAATTGCTTGCTCTCCAAGCACCCGTTGACATATTGACAACCGGCCATGTTTTGGCTTGAATC
Source organism: Ficus hirta (assembly GCA_038430175.1). Lineage (NCBI taxonomy): Eukaryota > Viridiplantae > Streptophyta > Magnoliopsida > Rosales > Moraceae > Ficus > Ficus hirta. The sequence continues at coordinate 14,367,918 of CM076585.1, read as the reverse complement.
AACCAAAAATATTTCATACTTATCTTTAACTTAATTGCTTGTTCCAATGTAACCAAGCTTGTAACTAATCATTGGCCTAGTTGGAGGCTTGGTTAGGAATATCCACAAATTTCATAAATCAAAAATTACATACTTATCCATAATTACTTACTTTTCTTAAAATTACACTTTGGCCCCTAAGGACAAAATATTTACACTTTAGTCCCTGAAGGTGGCCGGCTTTGGTGGAGCCACTTGGCTTCCAATGCATGCATAATTATCTACTTAATTCCCAAAATCTCTTAATATACATATGCAGTCCATCTTCATACTAATGCAGCTATTACCATACTGTTTTCAACTAATAACAGTATAATTGTACTGGACTACAGTCCAGAATTCATCTACGTAAAATTAGACTGTGTATAAATTTTTCTAAGGACTTGAAGCTACTTAGTCCTTATTACTCTAAATATTGTACTTGATTTTTCTAAGGTGGTCTCATAGCTTATTCTTGCCCATTTGTTTGAAATGACGGTGTTCCGCAGTATAATTTCCATACTGTTGATCACACTGCAGTACCGCCTTAGTCATTCCTAAAATCAACCTGTCAAACTTTGACCGGATTAAAAAATCATAAATTTCTGTTCTGTTCTTTTTCTCAAAAGGCCTCATGCTTGACTTAAGCAAACTATTATTGAGTCTCGTAGCTAATTAAACGAGAACTCAAACATATACTGATATTCAACTCAGATCATAAGCTTCATATCGACATACATGATTCAGTCTTAGATTTTCCTTGTCTCTAAGGAAATCATAAGTTCATCACAATTTCGGGTTATTACAACTATTAAGTCTATCTCTCCTCAACCATCCTTGACTGCATAAGAATATGTAAAATAGTTAGAAAAGGAAGACAGAATAATGTGTAATATATGACATAAAATTTACTTTACATTTAATACTTACATATGTCGCGGCTGCCTCATCGTTTACCCAAAGCAAATTGGCTTGTTCATCTCTGTGTTGGTGGAGCTCCTACCAATTATTGAAGACGGACTTCGATTGTTATGCTTCTACATTAAACTGTCATGTAAAATAGTTTAGAGAAAACATTCATTTTGATCTAAAGTGATAAAACCTATTGATGATTCTTGTGCAGATGCTGTGCAACTGAGGAAGTCCCGTGATAACTGGTGTACTTTTGTTTGGACTGATTCTCAGAATTTATCTTCGATATTGTTTAGGTTGTATAATTGTGTAACGCCCCAACCTACGTGGGGCCGTTACCGCACTTACTTAAACTATATCTCGGTTTTAAATACTTAAACTTACTTGAAAATTTTAGAATAAATTTTTTTTTTAAACATATAAATATCTTTCCATGCATACATACTAAAATAAAAAGACAAACATACTTATTATATATAACGTGAGTCTTTAAGCATCACACTTATTCAAATATATATATATACATCCGATTCAAAATAGCTTGCGGAATATTTTGCGTAGTAATATCCCACACTGCCTTTCACTTGCTGCATCGTCCGCATGGCCCACCAATTAAGCTGCGTGCTTTTTACCTACAGTATGAAATATACTAATGAGTTTTAGGCTCAGCAAGTACAAACTTAATCTCACAAACATAACAAATATCGTGCAACTTATGTATGAATTCTTTACGATCAATTATGTACTTCTTATGCTCCATTATAGATTTACAATCTTGATTAAAGTATGGGCCCCTGGTGTACGTACCAAATACGTGCAATCCACAGAAAGTTAAGATTTGCAAGGTCCCTAACAATTCTGAGAATCATGTAAACCTTCACGATCTGGCGGAAGGTCTGAAAATTTTCTTGAACATACATAATCCTCCACAATCTGGCGAGAGGTTAGTACGACACCTTACTTGTCTTGGTTTAGTCTTAGTTTTGTTATTGTTTTTTTTATCAAGACTAAGATTCTGTACTTATGATGTTGTCAGTCATGATGCATGCAATTCATGAATATGGCATGACATAAGATCAATAGCATAAAACAACTTGTGGCATGGTATTATCATAAAACATAGTATGTACATACTCTTGGCATAATGATAAAAACATATCATGACATATCATAGCATACATGTAAACATATCATACTTGAAAATAATTTACTATCTTTCATACTGTAGGTGAGGTTTGTACTTACTGGTTGTGCTAAGTCCTGAGTTCTGTGTTCTGCCAAATCACAGTAACAGGTTACCTTCCTGTTTTCAGAAAAAGTCGTAAGATAAGAATCATCCTATCTTGCTATGAATCATTTAATGTTAGTATCCAAACTAACATCCTTAAAACCCTAGTTACAAACTTATGTTATATTGGTATCCCATTTGGTTACTATAAGTAACCTTGGATTCAAAACTCGACATATAATATATGTATCTAAATAACTTGATCCAATAAATTTGGTTGTTAGTGCATGAGCAGGAATTGCCTGTTTATGCATTGTTTTAAAAATCCTGTGCAGGAAGTGTTCTTTACACTTTACGGTCCATTCGTATTTCTTTCCCTTCCGTGTAAGTGCTGTGAGTGGCGCTGCTATCTTGGCAAATCCCTCGACGAAACGTCGATAGTAGCCTGCTAAGCCAAGAAAACTACGTACTTCGGTGACACTTTTCGGAGCTGGCCATTTACTTACTGCTTCTATCTTGGCCGGATCTACAGATATGCCTTCTTTAGAGACCACATGTCCTAAGAAATGAACCTTCTCTAACTAAAATTCACATTTTGTGAATTTAGCATAAAGTTGGTTTTGCTTTAAAATCTGTAAAGTGATCCTTAGGTGCTCCTCATGCTACCGTGAGTAAATCAAGATATCATCTATAAAGATAATAATGAACTTATCCAAGAAATCCTTGAACGCTCGATTCATCAGGTCCATAAAGGCTGCCGGAGCATTTGTCAATCCAAATGGCATAACGAGGAACTCGTAATGTCTATATCGCGTACGAAAGGCTGTCCTAGGAACATCTCCTTCCCTCATTCAGAGCTGATGATATCTTGATCTCAGATCAATTTTCGAAAAAATTAAAGCGCATTTCAATTGATTGAATAGATCGTTGATCCTAGGTAAGGGATACTTATTCTTGATGGTAATTTTATTCAGTTCTCGGTAGTCAATGTAACGCCCCAACCCATGTAGGGTCGTTACCATACATACTTAAACTAAACTTACTTGAAAATTTCAGAATAAATTTTTTTTTTAAACATATATAAATATAGACTAGTCAATATAAGTAAGCTTTCCATACACACACATTACTTATTTATCATAATAAGTAGTCATACAAAATCCTTACGTATAAAAATCCTTGGTTTGAAGCACGGCTAGTCCATCAACAGTAAAGGTTATTTCTCGCATATAAGCTAACACAAAATAACCGCATTCTACATAACCTTCCTGTATTGGACATCGAACAGTATCAATCAACGTCTGCCAGTTGCGTCGCTGTCTCTTTCCGCTTCCCACCAACAGTTTCCAATCATTAAGTGCTCTATCAATTTAACAAATTTCAAAACAATTACAAGAACAATTATTTTATGTCTAATCAGAGATATGAACACATAAAAGAATACTTACGTCGTAATTAGGTCTTTAAAATCATCACCCGGTTCGTTTCCTAGAGGATTAAAGTACATGACAGAGTCATCCCACGGATCAATAACTGCCAATATCCAATGTTAGCCGCTGTTATATGGCATAAGAAACCGCTTTCCCTTTGGTGCATTTCTTAAGATCCGTACAACATATTCAGCCCTCTCTCGAACGTAGGTGGCACGATCTACATTTTGCTGAACTAGTGAGACAAGGACTGGTGAAATAAACTCGAACCGTTGATCCATACCTGTTCTTGCACAACATTCGACTAAGTATTTGCAAAATAATTAGGCACACTTGTTACGCAAAAACAACATATATAAGATTAAGAAGATAAATAATTAAACTATTTAAGGATAAATATATTACCTGATGTATACCATTATGCTATTTGCACTAATTTCTTTAAATGTAATGAAATGATATACATCTTCAAACCCAATATATATGGGCATCTCATCACCCGGGATGAAGTGTTATTGTGGGCAGACTATTTGTGTACCGTCCCACATGGAACTTTATGCGTAATATGCCAAAGGTCTCAATTCGAAGGAAATATCATTAAAGTCGAATGAAGGCAGTTCTTATTGCGCCGGTTGTTTTTCTACCTCCGGTTGTGACTGTATTTTCTTCCTCCCTGCTCTCTTTTTTGTACGTTTGCTTCCCTCAGCTTCTCGGTCAGGAGCACGACTGGGACCTTTACTTGCCTGGCTCAAACTTGTTTGCACGATGATAAACTTTTCGGCCAAGCAACAAACCCACTGATAGCTTCTTCAATAGATGTGGCTTCGTTCGTCGGTATAAGTAGGAGTGCACAATTTAGTTTTGGGACTGTAATTGTCACTCGTACATTCTCCTCACCTAAAGGAATCCCATGGACTGTGTCGGTTGGAACACAGTCCATGTATGCCCTGTCGATTGCAACAAGCACGACTCCTCCGTTAACTAAATCAGGAACAAAGAGCTGGCATTCCTTACTTGCGTTCGGCATGGGCTTCGGATCCGACGGTCTAGCTTCTTTTTCATTAATAGTGCAACTAGCTTTGAAGCTGTTGTGTTGATCTACAGTCGATGCGGTCGTCTCCTCGGCCATAGTCTCTCGGTTGATACCGTGCTTCGCACAAAGTTCTTATACGGTTCTTTCCAATGCGGCAAGCTGCCGTTTCATATCCGAGACTTCATCATTTTCCCTTGACAGTTGCACAAGGTTGAAGTATTTTGACTGCTTGACAAACTTAGATTGACCCCGAATCCGGCCCGAATGCTCAGCATTGCCTAATGCCTTGGTCAATATGTCCTCTGTCCCCACAGATTCAAAACTTCCTTGTGTCTCTTGTTGAGTAAACTCCTCCTGTAACAATTAGAAAAAATGTTATGTACTCGTAAACATAAAAGAGTGTACGGAATGATTATATTATAAATGGATTCAAAAACTTACTATAGTCTCGGCAATAGTTTTAAATTCTTCCTTCTTGAACTGTCCATCGAGTTTGACGCACATGTCCAGCCACCTTTCATGCCGGTCTGCATATTTTCCCGTCTTATCGAACTGCAGTTTAATAATTAGCGTTAGTAAACATAAACGAAGAAATTGGAAGTACAGCATACCATTTACACATTTTGTCCAAGTAAATAACCTACATGAGCTTGGTCACGTTTCCTATATCCGTCTCGGCCCCCGGTTGATCCGTATTTGCTCTTCTTTCTTATCTCACTTCCTTGGTCGGATAGTCTTTTGAATTCCGGGGTACGTCGATACTGAATGAATTTTTCCCAATCATCCTGGGTGATGGCGGGGTAATTGTGAACAACTTTTGGCGGTCGTTGCCATACATTTTCCTCATCAATATGATCTCTGATAAAAGCTTGGTAGAGATCGTATCTAAAACCTTTAGCTGACTCCCCACAAGACTTTAAAACTTGTTTTTTGAAGGATTCTTCAATAGTGAATGAAGTTACAACTTCCATCCACACTAATTGTTTCCTTGGAGCTAAATCGGCACTTCTAAAGTCAGATATCCAAATGGGTATGTGCTCCCGAGCAAGCACGTCAATCCAACTCTTTAATTCATCACCTTCCTTCCCTAACGGTTGCCCTTTCACGTCAAACGAAACTTCAATTCGTTGTCCCTTTGTCCTAACCTGGTGGACTCTTCTCATTACAGTTGATCTTCGTTTACCATCTTCATCGGAATTGAATCTAGGTGAGTTGGTTCGGCACGGTTTTCCAACTTGAGTTTGCATTGAGCATTCCTCCTCGTGATCTTGCGACATTTTTGATCAACCTAAGGCAACTCTAGAGTGAAACACATTAAAAAACAAAAAATATTTGTAATCGAATTGAACTTATAATCATGGCAACCAAACACATAAAAAGCAAACGAAAGCATACATTAAAGTGTACACAATTGTACGGATATCGTCCCTCGAGGATTAAATCACCAAAATTATCAAGTAAAAGCTATTTTAACACCAAACAAGGTATGAAATTAAAAAAGGTTGAATTGGAAATTCACTAAAAAAAATTATGTAACAATTAAAAGTAAAGCAAAAGCAAACAAAACTAATGAAAAGAATGGAATTGCAGTTGAATTTGGGAAACCAATGGATTAAACAAGCTAGGACACCTAATTTCACCTTAGCTGCAGGTCTGCTACACGAATGCTACTAGAATGCTATAGCATGCTCTGCGCCTGTTAACCAAACCTCCGTTTTGATGCATAAAAATCTTCCGAATTATTATGGCTAATTCCTCAAACCTTTTTCAACATATTCCTATGTGAATCCAGCTCTTAGAATGCAATTTGAAGGCTCGGGTCTTGTGGGTTATGCAAGATGAACAATATATTCCTATACCATTTACAAATCAATAAACCTAGACAAGCATATTGAACTTGCATCATCCATGTTATTTCCAACTTAAATTAACCCTTCCGGTATTAATCTAAATCTGATTTCCTAAATTTGATGGCCAGTCAAACAAATAGAAATAAACATAACACACACATGAATGAACAAGAGCAGAATATTATCTAGCAATCCAACATCAGCATAACATTCCTACAACCTTGGTTCCATTAGGGTCCTAGCTAAACAATTTAGTTCATAATCAAGAAATCAAGTTCCATAATCCAACAATAATCCATGAACAAATCCATGAGCAAAATACAAAAAGATTAATCTAACAAGAGAGAGAAAAGAATTCAGCCAAGTTTGGAAGCTTCTTCTCGCTTTCTTGTTGCTCCTTGCTCACGTTCTCCTTATCTCTGCTGTAGTCTCTGGTGTTTTTCTTTTCAGAAGCAAAAATGGGTACTGGCCTCTCTCTTTTTTTTTTTCTTCCCGTTCTTTGATCCCCCAAATTGTGTATTTTCACTCTGCCTCTCTTTTTCTCTCTCCGACGGCTGCTCCCTTTTTCCATTCATTAACTTTCCCTTTTCATCCAATACTCCCCAAAGATGCCCTAGATGCACGTGTCCTCTTTATGGCTCAAATTGGTGGTCTTTTTACAGCTGGCGTGTGTAAGCAAAATGGGCAAATGAACCACTGCCAGCTGTAAAACCAAACTTGGGGTCCACAAGCTTTTAATTTATTTCTTCACTGCTGCACTTTGCTGTAGCATTGCTATAGCATTTCTGCAGCAAAACTGAAGAAATCCAGCAGCAACACTGCCTATCCTCTGGTCCAGTGGGCCTCCACTCTTTTCTTGGCTTAGTGGGCTCCAGCTGTAAAGTAACACAAAATCAAGCTTAAAAATGTGCTAAAAGCCAAAATTATTCACAAATTTTCACTCTTTCTTCAACTAAGACAAATTAATTAATATTAAATAAAATACTAAAACTAAGGCATATTATCTTTAAAATAATAACAATTAATAAGATTAAAAGTATGCTAAATAACTCTATTTCATATAGTTATCACACCCCCAAACTTATGTCATTGCTCGTCCTCGAGTAATGCCAAAATAAACACACAAAACACAACACACAAAAATATAACTCAAATCACAAAACAAAAAATTGCTCAGGCTGCTAAACAAGTTGAGTCTCCATTCTCAAAAGAGCTTCTTAATTTCCAACCCATTTCAAAATTCAGCTTTCATCAAATATCAATTCTATCCTTTATAAGCTTACTCCCAAGTGAGGTTCCTCTATAGATGTGTGTGTGCAAGACTATATCTAAGCATCTTCAGATCACCTAAGTCCCTCTGATCACGATCGTCGAGCTTAGCTTATGATCTAATAGGCTGGATGCATGATTCCCTCTCCACTAGCATTAGTTGGGCAAAAACTAGGGATAGACATATTCCGCTGCTTGTTGAGTTGGGTGTATGAGTATTGACAAATTTTTTTTATTTTTTTTTATTTTTTTTAACATTCATCATGTCACTGTTACCTTTTTACGCGAATGCCAACATTGGTGATGAAGACACCCGGTTACTCAGCAACGTCACACTTCAGAATTGCTGTAGCATACTCATATTCTGAACCACTGTTTGACGCAAAAGTACACATGGGCCTCATGTTACTCCTGGTTACTAGGTAGCTCAAAATAACGAAGTTCTTTATTATTCTTCTTCTTTTCTTTTCTTCTCTCTTTTTTTTTTTTTTTACTCATGACACCCTTGAACATTATTACTTTTAATACACATCACTATCCCCAGAATGTTTTGCTTCCTAAAGCATCGCCTCAAGGGGTTCACAACCAGTTCTCAAATCCTAAACTCTCCCGATGACTTAGAGTTCCCTAGGCTTTCCTCAGACAAACAAAGCTATAGCCTATTGTGGAAAAGAGTAATCTCACTCAAAGAGCAAACAGATAGCAGACATCACTACTACTCAATTCAAGCTCAGTCAATCCATAAGTTGAAAATTTCAAAACTCTAGTAATCTTCATCGAATTTCCTCAAACCAACAACTCAACAGCAAAACTAGAGCAATTTCTGAAATAAAATAAAAACTTTTTTTTTTTTAATTTTTGGAAAATCTAAGCAAACCATAAAAATCAAACCACACAAATAACACAAATAGAGAAACACATAACAAAACCATATTAACTAAAACTACAACAAACCTCCCAATACCCCCAAACTTAAACTAAGCAGTGTCCTCACTGCTTAAACAAAATAACACAAAACATAACAAAAATAACAAGACAAAGCAAAATAGAACAAAACATAGCAAAACATTCCACAACTAAGAAAAAGAGAAAGTTTAGAAGCTCCCTGATGTAATAGGTGGAGGCGCTATCTGATGGTCAGCAATGGCTGGTCGCTGTGTGGGCCGGTGGAGGCGCTGCTCAGGAGGAATGGGCTGAAACGACAGAGACTGGACTGGTTGGGCCGGTTGGGGCGGTGTCAGCGACTGAACTGGGGCGGTGGATTGGCAGTGGGAGCGCTGGCGCGATTGGTTGGGAGGAGTCAGTGGAATGGGTGGGATGGTGTAATGGTTGGTCGGTGGAGGCTGGGTCGGCAATGGGTGTTTGACGGCGCAAAAGAAGAAAAGGAGGAAGTGGGATCCTTTAGGGCTACAGCTATATATATTTATATATATAAAAAAAAAATTTAATTTTTTAATTTTTTAATTAACTTTTTTTTTTTGTTTGCTGCAGCTTTGCTGTAGCAATCCCGCAGCATTCTTATACAGATTGCTCCCCCAGTTCTGCCCGATTTTGCTGCAGCTTTGCTGGAGCATTCCCGCAGCATTCTTATACAGATTGGTTCCCCAGTTTTGCCCGATTTTGCTGCAGCTTTGCTGTAGCAATCCCATAGCATTCTTATACAGATTGCTCCCCCAGTTCTGCCCGATTTTACTGCAGCTTTGTTGTAGCAATCCCGCAGCATTTTTATACAGATTGCTCCCCCAGTTCTGCCCGATTTTGCTGTAGCAATCTGATGCATCATAAAGAAATGCTGCAGCAAAATTACCAGAATCTGTTACAAACCCTACACCAAATAAAGAAAAAGAGAATTAAAATGCAAGAACAAAGTGGAACACAAAATAAACTGAAAATCAACAAACATAACAAATCAAATGTAATTAAAAAAATTGAGAATATAGGGTTGCCTCCCTCAAGCGCTTGTTTTAACGTCTTCAGCCTGACTATGCGGCATTTCAAGCATCCTGTAGCGATATGGAGGTCTTCTGACAGCTGAAACTATCACCCCAGTAATGCTTAAGTCGCTGTCCATTAACTTTAAAAGTTCTCCCTGAATTTTCTGCAGCATGTCTTTCTGACAAATAATTTTTTCTACAGCAAAACCTCAAAAGTCCAGCCGATGTCCTGTGAATCCAGTTTTTTTTTCGCTTTTTCTTTCTGCCACAACTATCCCTCAAGTGTGTAGGTAGAGGTTTTAGTTTCAAAATAGGTGGTTCATCAACAGATGGTTTGTGGGATTTAAAGGCCTTTTCTGATAACTTCAGTTATTCGAAGTGCTTCCCTCCTCTAACTGTCGTATGTCTGCTCTCCATCCAAGACACTTGATTATCACTAGCTTCCTTATCTTCATCTGACACAGCCAAATCATCTTCATTTATCATCTTGGGAGAGCATTTCTTCTCAAACTCAGCAGCCACTCATGAATCCAGAGCATTGATGGCCGAACACTCCTCAACATCATCAGCAAAACACATAACCTTGAAAACGTTGAAGGTAACCTGTTGGTCCTGAACTCTCATGGTCAATTCACCCTTCTGAGGTCCTGCCAGTAGCCAAAAATGGTCTTCCCAGTATAATCGGCACGTCCTTATCTGCTTCATAATCTAGCACCATAAAATCTGCTGGAAAAATGAAATTGTCCACTTGCACTAGCACATCTTCAATTTCTCCTTCCGGATGAGCCAAGGACCTGTCTGCCAATTGCAAAGTAACTATAGTGGGTCTTGCTTCCCCAATTCCCAGCTTTTTAAAGATAGACATGGGCATCAGATTTATACTTGCCCCCAAATCACATAGTGCCTTTCCGAAGTACTGATTCCCGATGGAGCACGGTATCGTGAAACTACCAGGATCCTTCAACTTAGGCGGCAGTTTGTTCTTCAGTATTGCGCTGCACTCTTCGGTCAGTGTTTCTATCTCAAATTCTCCAAATCTACGCTTCTTAGTGACCAAATCTTTCATAAATTTGGCATAATTTGGCATCTGCTCCAGGGCTTCAACAAGAGGTATATTGATGTGAAGCTGCTTCAAGACATCCAGAAATTTGTGAAACTGACCATCATTTTGCTGCTTTTGAAACCGCTGAGTAAATGGTGGAGGAGGTATGATTTCACTGTTTTCTGCTGCTCCAGAATCCTGTGTAAATGCTGTAGCATTTTCTGCAGCAGAGTCTGATTGCTGATTTTTCACCAGAATTTCTTCGTGCTGAGTTTGATCTCCATGTTCTTGGATTGAAGTGGGCTCAGTTTGCACAGCCTTGAGCTTTGTTCTCGGTTCCAACTCCTTTCCACTCCTCAACGAAATTGCCTTGCAATGTTCTTTCCCTTCCCTTCGTGGATCTTCAGTATTACCTAGAAGAGAACCTGGAGGCCTAGCATTCAGGGCATTTGCAATCTGCCCAATCTGATTCTCCAAGTTTCTCAATGTTGCATCATGACTTTGAACTTTAGCATCATTCCTTGCCATGTATTCCTTGAGTAAATTCTCCAACGAGCTATTTTGCTCCATGGGTTGAGGTCTTTGTTGCTGAGGCAGATACCCTGGTGGATAAGTGGGTCGATTATAGGCATTGGCTCCACTAGAACTTGCCCCTTGGTTACCCCATGCAATGTTCGGATGTTGTCTCAACCCTTGAGTTTGTTGGTTCAAGTAGGGGTTGTTCCGGTTGAAGTTGCCCACATAGCAAGCAGATGCTGGATTAGAAGGACAATCTTCATACAAATGCCCATCTCCACAGTAAACACATGTGACACCCGTGGTTTGCACCGAGTTTACACCTGCCGGCATACTCATTGCCTTGATCATATTCGTCAAAGTTGACATTTGAGCTGAAAGTGCGGTGATGGCATCCACTTCATGAATTCTTGTAGCCTTTCGAGCATTAAGTCTCTCAGTTGGCCATTGATAATTATTGGTGGCCATCCTTTCCAAAATCTCGTAGGCTTCATTATATGTTTTGGCCAAAAGAGCACCATTGGCAGCGGCATCAACTATGGTACGTGTTTGCCCATTGAGCCCATTGTAAAAAGTTTCCATCTGAATCCAATGGGGAATCCCATGATGAGGGCATTTTCGCAACAATTCTTTGAATCTCTCCCACGCTTCATACAAAGATTCTCCCTCCGATTGTTGGAATGAAGTGATATCGTTTCTGAGCTTGGCATTCTTGGTTGGAGGAACGTACTTCATGAGGAACTTTTCTGCCAAGACATTCCATGTTGCTATTGAATCCGGTGGCAACGAATTAAGCCAGGCTCTAGCTCTATCCCTCAAGGAATAAGGAAATAACTTCAGCCTCAATGCTTCCTCGGACACCCCTGGTAGCTTGAAAGAATCACTCACTTCCATGAATAGCCGAAGGTGTTCGCAACATTTGGAACATAACCGGCTTGAGTTCAAACTGGGGCGCCTGTATTTCTGGCCTAATGATGCCTGGATTGAGCCCATGTAGAATAGGTATAGCATACTCTCGAATAGCCCTGTCTCTGTCATCCACCAAAACTGGTTGAGGCAATAGATTGTTGACGTTCAAGGGCTGCCCATCATTAGCCATATTGACAGCAACTCTTTCTGCTATTTCTCCCACACCCGCTAGACCTTGTTGCTCCCTTCTCCTTGCTAGAAATGTTCTTTCAATTTCTGGATCCAAGGGCAGCAACTCTTGGTTTCGTTGGTTATGCATGCAGAGAAAGCAAACTCCTGAAAATGCAAAAACTCAACTAATAAGAAAATGCAAAAACAAGAACTAAAACAAAATAACTTTTACAAATATTTTTAACGATTTCAATCCCCGGTAACGGCGCCAAAAACTTGTTCGCTCAATTGAACACTCGCAAGTATACAAGTCGTACAAGTAATAAAGTGTACACAATTGTACGGATACCGTCCCTCGAGGATTAAATCACCAAAATTATCAAGTAAAAGCTATTTTAACACCAAACATGGTATGAAATAAAAAAAGACTGAATTGGAAATTCACTAAAAAAAAATTATGTAACAATTAAAAGTAAAGCAAAAGCAAACAAAACTAATGAAAAGTATGGGATTGCAGTTGAGTTTGGGAAACCAATGGATTAAACAAGCTAGGACACCTAATTTCACATTAGCTGCAGGTCTGCTACATGAATGCTACTAGAATGCTATAGCATGCTCTGTGCCGGTTAACCAAACCTCCGTTTTGATGCATAAAAATCTTCCGAATTATTATGGCTAATTCCTCAAACCTTTTTCAACATATTTCTATGTGAATCCAGCTCTTAGAATGCAATTTTAAGGCTCGGGTCTTGTGGGTTATGCAAGATGAACAATATATTCCTATACCATTCACAAAACAATAAACCTAGACAAGCATATTGAACTTGCATCATCCATGTTATTTCCAACTTAAATTAACCCTTACGGTATTAATCTAAATCTGATTTCCTATATTTGATGGCCAGTCAAACAAATAGAAATAAACATAACACACACATGAATGAACAAGAGCATAATATTATCTAGCAATCCAACATCAACATAACATTCCTACAACCTTGGTTCCATTAGGGTCCTAGCTAAACAATTTAGTTCATAATCAAGAAATCAAGTTCCATAATCCAACAATAATCCATGAACAAATCCATGAGCAAAATACAAAAAGATTAATCTAATAAGAGAGAGAAAAGAATTCAGCCAAGTTTGGAAGCTTCTTCTCGCTTTCTTGTTGCTCCTTGCTCACGTTCTCCTTATCTCTGCTGTACTCTTTGGTGGTTTTCTTTTCAGAAGCAAAAATGGGTACTGGCCTCTCTCTTTTTTTTTCTTCCCGTTCTTTGATCCCCCAAATTGTGTATTTTCTCTCTGCCTCTCTTTTTCTCTCTCCGACGGCTGCTCCCTTTTTCCATTCATTAACTTTCCCTTTTCATCCAATACTCCCCAAAGATGCCCTAGATGCACGTGTCCTCTTTATGGCTCAAATTGGTGGTCTTTTTAAAGCTGGCGTGTGTAAGCAAAATGGGCAAATGAACCACTGCCAGCTGTAAAACCAAAGTTGGGGTCCACAAGCTTTTAATTTATTTCTTCACTGCTGCACTTTGCTGTAGCATTACTATAGCATTTCTGCAGCAAAACTGAAGAAATCTAGCAGCAAGACTGCCTATCCTCTGGTCCAGTGGGCCTCCACTCTTTTCTTGTCTTAGTGGGCTCCAGCTGTAAAGTAACACAAAATCAAGCTTAAAAATGTGCTAAAAGCCAAAATTATTCACAAATTTTCACTCTTTCTTCAACTAAGACAAATTAATTAATATTAAATAAAATACTAAAACTAAGGCATATTATCTTTAAAATAATAACAATTAATAAGCTTAAAAGTATGCTAAATAACTCTATTTCATAGAGTTATCACACTCCCAAACTTATGTCATTGCTCGTCCTCGAGTAATGCCAACAGTGATACCGAAGGAGAGAGAGAGAGGGCGTGGGCGAGACCGAAGGAGAGAGAGAGAGAGAGACGGGCGGCTTGGGCAACGGCGAGGAGAGAGAGAGCGACGGCGTGGGCGAGGGCGAAGGAGAGAGAGAGAGAGCGACGGCAAGGAAAGTAAGAGAATGGAGGGAGAGTGCCAAAAATGAGATAGAGAAATGGAGATTAGAGCCAACAGACCCAAAATAAGGGAGAGAATGCCGAAAAAGTGAAAGAAATAGAGATGAGAGAGTAACAAAGTCAAAAATTGACCAAAAAACAATGCGCGCGCACGGTTCCCGGGGGAATTTTGAAATATTCAGGAAACCACGACGGCTTCAACAACCGTCGTGGTATATTTTTCGTTAAAAAAAATAAAAAATTTTAAATATTTTTTTTAAAAAAATATATAATTTTTTTATCCCAAAAGATGATACCACGATGGTTTCTTGTACAAACCGTCGTGGTATCTACAAGAAACCGTCGTGGTATATTTTACGTTAAAAAGTTAAAAAAAAATTTAAAAAATATATATTAAAAAAAAAATTTTAACCACAAAAGATGATACCACGACGGTATACCACGACGGTTTCTACATGAAACTGTCGTGGTATATTTTTCGTTAAAAAATTAAAAGAAAATTTTTTTTTTAAAATAGTTTTTTTAAAAAATTTTTTTTTTTTAATCACAAAAGATGATACCACGACGGTTTCTTGTAGAAACCGTCGTGGTTTTATTTTTTGTTAAAAATTTTTTTAAAAAAATTTTTAAACCACGATGGTTTTCTACAAAAACCGTCGTGGTTTGTTAGCTACCACGACGGTTTTCGTAAAAAACTGTCATTGTAATATTGATGATAATATTTTAAACAAATTTTTTTCCACTTATAATCCCACAGGCGGCCACACCTGTGTGTTATGTACGAACCAGCCCACATCAATAACTCATGTTCTTCTATTAATTCACATATAGTGGGCATATATATAAATAATTAATATATTGTACATGTGCACAATTAACATATTTATATATAACAACTTATATATGAATTATATACAACAAAAAGAAAACTGTCAAGTATTTTTGTTTTTCTTTTTGGTCTTATCAACACGTGTCCACTCGACATCTAAACGAAGCAAGTGTGAGGCATCATCGTCCAAATCATCAATTTCCTCCACCGGTGGCAATCCGTTTGTGAAAGATGGAATGTCGGTGCAATCTTCAACATCTTCTTGGTCATCCCCGTGCATTTTTGGCTTCATTGGCACAACTAAAGATAACTCTAAATTGTCGGGATCCGTTGTGTAAAAGACTTGTACCGCTTGCGACGGCATAATGAAAGGATCATTTTTGTATCCTAAATGCCTAAAGTCCACCACTGTCACGCCGTCCCTATCAATCTTAACAAAATTATTGTCAGCCCACTTGCATTTAAAAGGTGCTATCCGCAAGCCGCAATAATCTAGTTCCCAAATATCTTCAATGAACCCAAAGTAGTTCATGCAACCGTATACCGGGTGCTTGTCTTTTGCGGATGAAATATGCATAGACTCAGCACGAAGGCTGACATCACTATTTTGGACGGTATGCTTCTCATCTCTTTCGCGAGTGTAGAAGGAGTAGCCATTGACAAAGTACGATATATATCTTGTGACTATAGATGACGGTCCTCTTGCTAGCTTCATTAACTCTTGGGAATGGCCAGCCTTCATATGCAAATGTTTTCTTAGCCACTCCCGAAATGTCCGGTTGTGCTCATCTTGAATCCACTTCTCAGATCTGGTTTTTCTTGGATTCGCAACTCTTAATTCCATCATGCGAACTTCAATGAAAGGCTCCACTTCCTTAGCATTGTGCAAAACATACAGACAAGCTTTTTCCTATTCATCTCGATTTACTAGTGAATGAATGCCCATGGATAGTCCTTTCGACGTAAATAGCCCGCTCGTTGGCAACCCTATTGGGTCCGCGTTAGACAAATACTCAGAGTAAAATTCAACTGACTCCTCAGCTATGTAGTTTTCCACTATACAACCCTCCGGCCTATTTCGGTTCTTCATATAACCCTTCAAAACCTTCATGTACCTTTCGAAAGGATACATCCACCTCAAATGAACCGGTCTACATAGCTTAACTTCCCGAACTAAGTGCACCGTTAGGTGGATCATGATATCAAAAAAGACTGGTGGGAAATACTTCTCAAGCATGTACAATGTCATCACCAATTCCGATTGCAGCGAATCTAGCATCAGTGGATCAATTACCTTCGAGCATATTGAATTGAAAAATGAGCATAACTTCGTAATTGCATATCGCACATCTTTCGTTAAAACTCCCCGCAAATCAATAGGTAATAATTGTTGCATCAAGATATGACAATCATGTGTTTTCATTCCAATGAGCCTCAAATCCTTCATCGACACCAACCTTTTGAAGTTGGAAGAGTACCTACTTGGCACTTTCACGGATGCAAGCTATTTACAAAGCTTTCTCTTCTTTTGTCTCGATAATGTGTGCTTTGCCGGAGGTAAGTATGTGCCATTTGATCTCTTCTTGGGAAGCAAATTTGGTCTAATCTTCATTTCTTCAAGATCCAACCGTGCTTTTTCACCATCTTTAGTTTTGTTTGGAATGTCAAGCAACGTGCCCACTATCGATTCACATACGCTTTTCTCAATATGCATAACATCTAAGCAATGACGAATGTAAAGTGACTTCCAATATGAAAGTTCGTAAAAGATTGACTTATTCACATCTTTAACCATCTCAAAAACGGCTTCGCCAGACAAAATCCGAGGAGCGGATCTTTCTTCGGCATTACCATCAAAAGCCTTCTTTTGTTTGTGGTATCGATGATTTGTTGGCAAGAATCTCCTGTGCCCAAGGTAAACGGTTTTCTTACCATTCTTCAATCGGATGGAAGATGTTTCCTTCATATAAATTGGACAACTTATAGAACTCTTCACAGGATAACCAGATAGGTTGCCAAGTGCAGGAAAGTCATTAATTAACCAAATCAACAGTGCACGAAGATTGAACGTATTTTGACGGTGAGAATCTTTAACTTGTAAACCGTCTTCCCACAAGCTTTTGAGGTCATCGATTAATGGTGCCAAGTACACGTCAATGTCATTCCCCGGTTGTTGCGGGCCTGAGATCAATAACGTTAACATCAAGAACTTCCGCTTCATACACAATTCTGGAGGAAGATTATAGTTGACAAGTATGACTGGCCAAGTACTATGCCGACTACTTATGTTACTATGTGGGTTCATTCCGTCCGTCGACAAACCGAGACGTAAATTCCTTGGTTCTGCACTGAAATCTGGATGATTGTCATCAAAGGTCTTCCATTGTGGTGTGTCGGCCGGATACCTAAGTTTGCCATCATCAACACGTTAATCATGGTGCCATGTCAAATTTTTAGCATGCTCGGCATTGCGGAATAAACGAGGCAAACGTGGAGCCGGTGGAAGCTACCATAACACCTTAACCGGCACTCCTTTTCTACCATTCGATGGCATCTTGCCCTTCTTCCATCTTGACTCGTTACAAACCGGACATTCATGTAAATTTTCATATTCTTTTCGGTAAAGGACGCAATCATTTGGACAAGCATGTATCTTTTCATATTCCATTCCCAAAGTGCTCAACGTCTTCTTCGCCTCGTACATACTAGGTGGCACTTTGTTATTGTAACGCCCCCGAACCGTCTACGTAGGGCCGACTACGTAAACCTGGGCCGTTACTTTACTTACTTATCTTACTTCTTAGTTTCTAACACTTGAACTTTCAGAAAATTTCAGAATAAATTTTTTTTTCTTTTCTTCGTAACTTAAAATAAACTTATCCATATGGGTAAACTTCACCATGCCTACCCATTACTTGTTAAGCCGATTAAAAGGTCATACAAAACCTTTTACACCAGACTTTTGAAACCTTATATACGTAACATGTTACATATTTTTTTATCATATATCATACATGAACTAGTTCATAATTTAAAGTGTTTGTGGAAAAATCTACGTAGTGGTATCCCACACCGCACTTCACTTGCTGCATC
Organism: Ficus hirta; assembly: GCA_038430175.1. NCBI lineage: Eukaryota > Viridiplantae > Streptophyta > Magnoliopsida > Rosales > Moraceae > Ficus > Ficus hirta. Next base: position 14,349,643 of record CM076585.1, on the reverse strand, counting down.
GTCTCTATGGTCCACCAAGTAAAGCTGCAGGCATCTTACCTACAGTATGGAATATACTGATGAGCTTTCGCCCAGCAAGTACAACATAATCTCACAAAAACATAACAAACATCGTATAACTTATGCATGGTCCATTTATGATTGATTAAGAATGTCTTATGCTCAATTATAAACTTATTATAAACTTATTATCTTGCTTAACATGTGGGCCCCTTGTGTACGTACCGATTGCGCGCATTCCACAGAAAGCTAAGGTTTGCAAGGTCCCTAACAATTCTGGGAATCTTAAAACATAACCCTTCTGCATCAACAGAAGGTCTGAGAATTTTCTTGAACATACATGATCCTCCCGTGTCAACAGAAGGTTGGTACGACACCTTGCTTTTCTTATCTTATGACTTAAAATATGTTCTTACCTTATGCTTTGATATTAGTGAACATGCCTCATGATGTCACTATATCTAACATATAACATAACATATACATACACATGGCATATCAAGGCATAACATGACATATCTTGGCATACCATGGCTTAACATGACTTAACATATCATAACATGGCATAACATGACTTAACATAGCATAACATGGCATAACATGACTGGACATAACATGGCATACATGAAAACATGTCATATACTTGAAAATAGTTTACTATTTTCCATACTGCAGGTGAGGTTTGTACTTACTTGTTGTCCTATGCTCTTGATCTAATGTGCAAACATGGCATGACAACAATTCATACTCCTGTTTCCAAATGGGGTGTATGATAAGAGTCATTCACATTCTATTTTACCATAAATCGTAATCATTAAATGTTGGTATCCTAACCAACATCCCTGAGAAATCTTAGTTATGTGTCCCCCACACATGCCTATGACAACTTACTGGGTTACTAAATGTAACCCTAGGGTTTTAGGCCCAACCATAATTGAATGATACCTTATTCAGTTTATTAGGGCCCAAATACTTTCAAAGTATTTCCCCATTGGGTTATTATCGGTAACCATAGGATAAGGCCCAAGTATTTGTTTTCTTCTTTTCTTGACAAAACTTTGGCAAGTTTTCTTTAAAAATCATTTATGAAACTTTATATTTCTTATAAAAATCATATTTTTATAAAACCATAACTTTTAAGCAAAAATAGTTAAAAACTGTCAAGCTCTGAAAACAATCTTTGAAAATAGTTTCTTAATTTCAGTTATCAGTGCATATGTAGGAATTTCCTGCTTTTGCACTGTTTTCTGAAAGTCTTGTGTATGAATTTTCTGTTTCCTACATAGTTTTTAAGATCAAATTTTATCTTAATAATCTGTTAAGAATTTGAAAAATATTTATTCATGAAAGTTGTAGATCTTGAATAATACTACAACTTTCATGTTTTACTCAAAACCTAATTCTGCCTTTAACTTATTCATATTCCTGGTTGAATCCGGCTGGCCGTGCACAGGATCTGGGCAGACCAAGGCTCGGATTTTCACAAAAACAGAGGCCTTTGGAGCCTTATTTTGAAAAACTGTTCAAGCTGTCCCCTAGGATTTCCTATTTTCTACAACTTTGTTGTTTTAACTTTTCTCAAATTCGGCCTCTAAAGGCCTCAAAATACCGCTTCCAGATCACTGCTCAGTTTTCACCCGAGCTGGCAGTTTTGGTTTCGGTTGATTCTTACGTAAAATTACGCACACCCTACCTCAAACGGTCGCAACCGTGAGCCTATATCAAGCATGCAGCGTATAATCTAACATTCTCATGATCATTCATTCATTTTCAAACATTCAATCATTTACTCAAACCCGTTTGGTGATTTTCACCAAACTTGGTTTTCTAGGGTTTTCTTGAACCCTAATTCATCATACAAGCATTTTATACCATAATCAAGCACAAAACTTAAAAATCTAAACTAGGGCTTGAAAAATAAATGAGCTTATATTCTTTACAATTCAACATTGAAAATACACTTAAATTTCCAATTCAAAGCTCAATTGAAAAGCTTAGGGACCAAAGGGAATTTACCTTGATCCACACAAAGTTGTTCTAGGTTTTGATTCCACTTTTCCTTTTCCTTTTGCTCTCAGCCACAACCGGCCTCCCATAGCCTTGTGGGTTCCAAAATTTTCGGCCACTTGCTTGGTGCTTCACCAAAATCCGACCACTCCCTTGTTCTTTCTCTTTTCTCTTCTTTTTTTTTTTTTTCTCTAGGGCTCGGTTTTTAGGGGGAGAGTGTGAGAAGAAATTTTGGCATGGTTTTGGGGTGTTTTCTTATTTTTGTGAACAAAATGAGCCCCCCCATCACCTATTTATAGGTGATAAATAATTAAATTTTTGGATTTATTTTAAATTCAAAAATTACATAATAGCCCTTAAGAGAAAAATATTTGCCCATTGGTCCTTGGGACAAAAATATTTGCTCAACTACCATTTACTTGGAGAGCAAGGAAATTCTCTTGCTTACTTCATCATGCTTGCATCATCATGATATCATCATGCTTACATCATCAAACTTACATCATCATGACATCATCATGCTTACATTATCAAGCTTACATCATTATGACATCATCATGCTTACATCATCAAGCTTGCATCATCATGACATCATCATTACTTACTTTTCTGAAAATTACACTTTAGTCCCTAAAGATAAAATATTTACACTTTAGTCCCTGTGGGTGACCGGCTAGGGTGGAACCACTTATCTTCCAATTCATGCATAATCAACCACTTGATTCCAAAAATCCATTAATATAATTATGCAGTCCATTTCCTTATTAACTCAGATAATATCAATACTGTTTTTCACTAAAAACAGTACTGTCATACTGGACTATGGTCCAGAATTCATCTGCGCTTAACTGAACTACGTATAAATTTTTCTTAAGACTCAACACTGCTAAGTCCTCATTGCTCCAAATATTAATCCTGATTATTCTAGAGCAATCCCATACTTTATTCTTACTTTTTCATCCGTAATGACGGTTTTTCACAGTATAATTTCCATACTGTTGATTATCCTGCAATACCGTCTTAGTCAAACCTAAGGTCAACATGGTCAAATTTTGACTGAAATAAAAATCATAAATTCCTATTATGCCATTTTCTCAAAAGGCCTCATGTTTGATTAAGCAAACTATTTCTGAGTCTCGTAGTTAATTAACAGAGAACTCAAATATATACTGATATTCAACTATGATCATAAGCTTCATATCTACATACATGGTTCAGACTTAGATTCTCTTTGTATCTAAAGAAATCACAAGTCATCAAAATTTCGGGTTATTACATTCTACCCTCCTTAAACAATTTTCGTCCTCGAAAATTAGAATAATTCTAGGTGGCTTTTCTTTAAATCCACCATAAATCCATAGTAATTTGTTCTCATTTTAATAACATAATGAGATCAGGTCTCTTATATAGAACCATAATCTTCTTCCATGTCATCATAATTTTATAACTTCATTTCCTATCATCATTCTTTCATACTCTCATCATACTTTCATAACTTTCATACTTACATCATGCTTTCATATATTCATACTTTCATCATGCATACTTTCATACTTTCATACTGCATCACAAGAACTGTCTACATAAAATCTCTTAGCAAGTATATCATATAACTTGCCATATTTGAAAAGCATATCATATTATACTTTTCTTTAACTTTAGTTGAGGGCTCAGTGAATATATCATATTTAAGATATTTTTCTTTAAATTTGAAAAGGCTGAGGACCCTCTAGTGCAATGTTAATCTCATGCTATTAGAACCCTTTACTTTTCAAGTGGCCCCTTTCTTGGAACTCTGTTCCTCAAGGTTTTCTGGCCTTTTACATAACATGATGGCCCCTTTCTTGGAACTCTGTGCCCCTTTCTTGGAACTCTGTTCCTCAAGGTTTTCTGGCCTTTTACATAACATGATGGCCCCTTTCTTGGAATTCTGTTCCTCAAGGTTTTCTGGCCTTTTACATAACATAACATGAGTTGGTTCTAATAAGCATAAGATCAAGCACCATACATAAAAATTACTTCTTTGAATCTTTTCCAAATTAATCATGGAAAACAATAATAAATAGTATTATTGAAAACATTTTTACTGTTCGAGTGATGCAGTGAAAGGTATCCTCATATCAACTAGCTACTTGTTAGCTAGTAGAAGCTTCTCTCATTGCTTCTAATATTTCCTCGTAGTACGAGTGCATAATCATAACTCTTAGGAATATCTAAAACTTCCCATTATTACATAATTTCCATTACTTAAAAGGTTACATATAGTCGACATTAGTCAAACCATTATATGTCGACTCCAAGGTTGTAGCTATCGATCTCAACCTCATTACTTCATCATCAAACTCATAGTCATCATCATGGTCTACCAAATTGCTGTTGGTAATATTCAACTCATATTTGCACATTGCCTAGTTGTTATTCCCAAGCCAAGACATCACCAAACTTTCTCGCATATCTAATATTATTCTTATGGGGCAAAAGTTTCACATACAGGAAACTTAAATTCCATGGTGTCGATCTAAATCCTTGGAAGGAAAAGTTCTTAGCTATCACCATACCATAGTGAGGTAGATATTATTATATTCCTAATACCCACTCCTTTATTCATAACTTGTCTTATTATACCATAGAAATATCGTAGCTTATCATATCATACTAGAGATTCATCTTGATTTCATCATACCACATCATAACTTATCGAATCATACTAGGGATTCTTCATGATTTCTTCACATCATATCGAAAGCTTAGTCGTGTTAACTTATCCACCATATACACATCATGGTAAATTTCAGGATCGCGCTAATGCATGTGTATAGCATATGCGGTCCCACAAAATCTAAAGTATCATGGGTATTATCCTCCGTGCAACCATTGATAAGATATGCTTATTACATAAGCACTATCTTAACTAATTCTAATTAAAGAAAAAAAATAATTTAAGGTACTTGGACATTTGCAGAAACGATGCGAAGCAAAGTGAAGTAGGCTGGCAGGATACTGCTCTGATACCACTTTGTAACGCCCCCGAACCGTCTACGTAGGGCCGACTACGTAAACGTGGGCCGTTACTTTACTTAATTATCTTACTTCTTAGTTTCTAATACTTGAACTTTCAGAAAATTTCAGAATAAATTTTTTTTTCTTTTCTTCGTAACTTAAAATAAACTTATCCATATGGGTAAACTTCACAATGCCTACCCATTACTTGTTAAGCCGATTAAAAGGTCACACATAACCTTTTAAACCAGACTTTTGAAACCTTACATACGTAACATGGTACATATTTTTTTATCATACATCATACATGTACTAGTTCATAATTTAAAGTGTTTGTGGAAAAATCTGATTAGTGGTATCCCACACCGCCCTTCACTTACTGCATCGTCTCCATGGCCCACCAAGTAAAGCTACAGGCATCTTACCTACAGTATGGAATATACTGATGAGCTTTCGCCCAGCAAGTACAACATAATCTCACAAAAACATAACAAACATCGTATAACTTATGCATGGTCCATTTATGATTGATTAAGAATGTCTTATGCTCAATTATAAACTTATTATAAACTTATTATAAACTTATTATCTTGCTTAACATGTGGGCCCCTTGTGTACGTACCGATTGCGCGCATTCCACAGAAAGTTAAGGTTTGCAAAGTCCCTAACAATTCAGGGAATCTTAAAACATAACCCTTCTGCATCAACAGAAGGTCTGAGAATTTTCTTGAACATCCATGATCCTCCCGCATCAACAGGAGGTTGGTACGATACCTTGCTTGTCTTATCTCATGACTTAAAATATGTTCTTACCTTGTGGTTTGATATTAGTGAACATGCCTCATGATATCACTATATCTAACATATAACATAACATATACATACACATGGCATATCATGGCATAACATGACATATCTTGGTATACCATGGCTTAACATGACTTAACATATCATAACATGGCATAACATGACTTAACATGGCATAACATGACTTGACATAACATGGCATACATGAAAACATGTCATATACTAGAAAATAGTTTACTATTTTCCATACTGCAGGTGAGGTTTGTACTTACTTGTTGTCCTACGTTCTTTGTCTAATGTCCAAACATGGCATGACAACAATTCATACTCCTGTTTTCAAACAGGGTGTAAGATAAGAGTCGTTCACATTCTATCTTACCATAAATCATAATCATTAAATGTTGGTAACCTAACCAACATCCCTGAGAAATCTTAGTTATGTGTTCCCCACACATGCCTATGACAACTTACTGGGTTACTAAATGTAACCCTAGGGTTTTAGGCCCAACCATAATTGAATGATACCTTATTCAGTTTATTAGGGCCCAAATACTTTCAAAGTATTTCCCCATTGAGTTACTATCTGTAACCATAGGGTAAGGCCCAAGTATTTGTTTTCTTATTTTCTTGACAAAACTTTGGCAAGTTTTCTTTAAAAATCTTTTATAAAACTTTATATTTCTTATAAAAATCGTATTTTTATAAACCATAACTTTTAAGCAAAAACAGTTAAAAACTGTCAAGCTCTGAAAACAATCTTTGAAAATAGTTTCTTAATTTCAGTTATCAGTGCATATGCAGGAATTTCCTGGTTTTGCACTGTTTCCTGAAAGTCTTGTACATGAATTTTCTATTTGCTGCACAGTTTTTAAGATCAAATTTTATCTTAATAATCTGTTCAGAATTTGAAAAATATTTATCCATGAAAGTTGTAGATCTTGAATTATACTACAACTTTCATGTTTTACTCAAAACCTAATTCTGCATTTAACTTGTTCATATTCTTGGTTGAATCCGGCTGGCCGTGCACAGAATCTGGGCAGACCAAGGCTCGGGTTTTCATAAAAACAGAGACATTTGGGGCCTTATTTTGAAAAACTGTACATGGTGTCCCCTAGGATTTTCCATTTTCTACAACTTTTGAGTTTTAACTTTTCTCAAATTCGGCCTCTAAAGGCCTCAAAATACCGCTTCTAGATCACTACTCAGTTTTCACCCGAGCTGGCAGTTTTGGTTTCGGTTGATTCTTACGTAAAATTACGCATACCCTACCTCAAACGGTCGCAACTGTGAGCCTATATCAAGCATGCAGCGTATAATCTAATGTTCTCATGATCATTCATTCATTTTCAAACATTCAATCATTTACTCAAACCCGTTTGGTGATTTTCACCAAACTTGGTTTTCTAGGGTTTTCTTGAACCCTAATTCATCATACAAGCATTTAATACCATAATCAAGCACAAAACTTAAAAATCTAAACTAGGGCTTGAAAAATAAATGAGCTTATGCTCTTTACAATCCAACATTGAAAATACACTTAAATTTCCAAATCAAAGCTCAATTGAAAAGCTTAGGGCCCAAAGGGAATTTACCTTGATCCACACAAAGTTGTGCTAGGTTTTGATTCCACTTTTCCTTTTCCTTTTGCACTCAACCACAACCGACCTCCCTTAGCCTTGTGGGTTCCAAAATTTTCGGCCACTTGCTTGGTGCTTCACCAAAATCCGACCACTCCCTTGTTCTTTCTCTTTTCTCTTCTTTTTTTTTTCTTTTCTTTAGGGCTCGGTTTTTAGGGGGAGAGTGTGAGAAGAAATTTTGACATGGTTTTAGGGTGTTTTCTCATTTTTGTGAACAAAATGAGCCCCCCTATCACCTATTTATAGGTGACAAATAATAAAATTTTTAGATTTATTTTAACTCCAAAAATTGCATAATAGCCCTTAAGAGAAAAATATTTGTCCATTGGTCCTTGGGACAAAAATATTTGCTCATCTACCCTCTTAGGTGGCCGGCCATTTACTTGGAGAGCAAGGAAATTCTCTTGCTTACATCATCATGCTTGCATCATCATGACATCATCATGCTTACATCATCAAACTTACATCATCATGACATCATCATGCTTACATCATCAAGCTTGCCTCATTATGACATCATCATGCTTACATCATCAAGCTTGCACCATCATGACATCATCATTACTTACTTTTCTGAAAATTACACTTTAGTCCCTAAAGATAAAATATTTACACTTTAGTCCCTGTGGGTGACCGGCTAGGGTGGAACCACTTATCTTCCAATTCATGCATAATTATCCACTTGATTCCAAAAATCCATTAATATAATTATGCAGTCCATTTCCTTATTAACTCAGATAATATCAATACTGTTTTTCACTAAAAACAGTACTGTCATACTGGACTATGGTCCAGAATTCATCTGCGCTTAACTGGGCTACGTATAAATTTTTCTTAAGACTCAACACTGCTAAGTCCTCATTGCTTCAAATATTAATCCTGATTATTCTAGAGCAATCCCATACTTTATTCTTATTTCTTCATCCGTAATGACGGTTTTTCCAAATCATTTACCATATTGAACATATTATCACCAACGTCTTCCTCAACAATAGGCTCTTTACCTTTAGTGCTCGTCGATGTAGATTTAATATCGAAAAAAGCGTCGCCATATAAATACCAAGTTTGATAAGAACAAATAATCCCATAAGCGCGCAAATGCCCTCTAACATCATCAATACAATGAGATCTATGATTACCACAAATTTGACATGGACACGGAATCTTATCATCTTGTATGTGAGCTTTGGCAAATGACAAAAATTCTTCAACATCAACTTCATATGCTTTAGACAATCTATCAAAGCACATCCATTCCCTATCCATGATTTGCAACTCCTAAATAGAAAAATTAAAATTAAATACTTTATTAGAAGGTCGAGTACTCTATTTAATGTAACATGCATATATATAATTTTCAATATTAATTAACACCGGCCCATTAATTGATCATCAACAATTGAAAATCGAATTAAGAACATAACAAAACTAATTAAAATACAAAATCATCTAAAACCATAATTAATTAAGGTCTAAATACTGGGGGAAACATAACATTACCTGATCATTTAATTAATTTATTACCACCCATTGCACATTTAACTCTAAATCGATTCCAAAACATATATATAAAATAAAAACATTTATAAAATCATATCTACAAATTATCAATAATATTAATATAAGGAACACAACAAAAACAAGTCAATCAATAATTAATTATCACTTACAGAGAAATTATAATGATGGATATATAGTAGATGGTGGTGATGACGTCCAAACGGTATACTGCCTGTTTTCGGAGTGATTTGATATTATATCAGGATGCAGAGAAAGCTAGAGTAACTGATGTGAAAAATATTGACGGCAATCACATAGACTCTCGGCGTTTTCTCTAATTTTTTCACGAATTTTACATGACGGTTTCTTAAAAACGGTCGTGGAAGCTCGAAAATCTACGACCGTGCAGTAAAAACCGTTGTGGAAGCAACCTGCTTCCACGACGGTTTGAAAAAACCGTCGTGGAAGCCATCTTGCTTCCACGACAGTTTTAAAGACTGTCGTGGAAGTAGGTTTGCTAACATACTTCCATGTTGTTCTCAGAGTCTGTTATTGTTAAAATCTTCTTGCAGTGATGAAAATTGATGAAACTGTAGTAGAAGACCCAGATTTGATTAAAGATACTATTGATGGACCACGTGAAAAATGGAGGAGTGCGAGCAAAAAGATGGAAAAAAACAAAAAAAAAACAAAAAAACAAAAAACTGCCACCAAAATAGAAAAATAATATAAAATTTTAGCAAAAAAAAAAAAGCAAATAAAAGAAAGGACCAAAATATAATATAATAATAATAAGATTAAAATTAGCTACCAAACTTAATCCGTCTCATTCTGATTTTAAATTATTGATACACGTCTGACGACCTCAGAGTAACATTTGTCCAATACAAGACTCGTGAATCTCATGTCCAACCAATTAATGTTTCGACATTGTTGGAGGGTTTAATTATTATGGGAGGATTTTGAGTGTGACTTTTCTTTTTTTTAATTAATGGAAACGACTTGATGTTGAGCAGTAAAAGAATATTGACAACAGAAGCATCCCTTTTAATTACAAGAAATTAATACACTTAAAATCGGTTCAAATAGTCTTCTCTCTTTTAATAGACTCACAATCAACTTAATCCACAAGGTTTCATCCACAGTACGTCAACAGTTCGACAGCATAATTATATATATCATAACCATCAAGAAATTACCTTGTTTTCATAGATTTCTTCTCTAACCTTTACATTTCGATATAGATTTTTTGCCATTTTAAATCCTCGAATTTCGTCTCCAAGAGGAATATCCATTTATCTCTCTCAGTCACTCTCTTTTTTCCGAGGGCTCTCAAATTTTTTTCCCTCGTTATTTCTCACGTTATGACAATAACTTGCAAATAAATTATGATCAAAATATAGGTAAAAGGGCATTATATTGTGCTAAGTTTGGTTATTTTATAACAATAAATAAAGTTTATGGAATAGCATTGAAGCATTTTTTAAGAGTGGGAAAATTATCTTGTAATATATTGCTTATATAAAAATAAAAAGACAAAGTAATATTTTGCCTATATAAAAATAAAAAGCATTTTTTCAGTTAATTTTCTTCTTTTATTTGATTAGGTTGTTTGATAATATATTGCTTATATAAAAATAAAAATAAAAATAAAAATGACAAAGTAAATCAAAGAAATTAATATACACCCTTTCTTCTCCTTGACGACAACTCCCTACCTGACGTCATATATATGAAACAACAAAGAAAATGTCACTTTGGTTTTTACTCGTGAAAGGAAATTTCAATCTCTAGTAGAAAATTTTCCTCTAATTAAATAAAAATAGAGAATTATTTTCCTACAATACTAGACTTGTCATTACGGTTTTCCTTACACTACTAAAAAAAAGGGCTTTAGCTAGGATTTATTTCCTCGCTACAGGTCACGTTCCTCGGCATAGGTTTATAGTGAGGAAAATATTCCTAGCTCTATAGACTTATTTTTTATTTTATAACAATAATATTATATATGGTGATGTCTTTTTTCAATTGGAACGGAACCATCTTATCTTGAATTATTGTTCATTGATTACCAAAGAGAAACACTCATGTATTTCTCATAACAGAATTTATTCTTTTGTGAACATTCTATTGAATAAAAAATAAATTTTATTAACTACTGATCAGTAATGGATTAACCTTAATTTTAGGCCATTAATATAGGCACAATCAATTTTCAAGTCTTTTGATTTTTCAATAGACGAGATTTTCCCGTTACTCAAAGCGTCCATGATATATAGTTGGGAACAGTAATTTATAAATATGAAATCCCAATTTGATTGTGAAAAATAATAAAAATTCTATTGAGTATTCGTTCAAGATATAGGCAAATGAGATCAGAAACCTATTTAAAATGGGATCTTAAAGAAAACCCCAACCTTACTTATGATTAGCCCCAAATCCTTGATTTGGCCAGGAAAGACTGCACTGCTTTGGGCCTAGGAAATGAAGGGAATGAGCTCGGCTGCTTCTCGTCCACACTTGTTTTTTTCCTCTACGCCTCTTCTGCATGCACTTCGCGTCTAAATCAAACTACTAATAGAAATTAACGGAACTGGTGTTCAAATAATAATAATAATAATAATAATAATTAGAGAGGTTGACGAATTTAATACCTAGCATTAATTATGAAAATTATTCAAATCACATGCAATCTGATTATATCCTCAGATGAGGTTAGGTTTTATATTAAAAAAATTCCTTTATGTAAATTTAGTTCTGCAAACGTTTCCTCTTGAAATATAATCACTGCACAAACATATAAAATTCACCTGTACTATACTTACGGGGAATCAATTTTTATTTGTGTAACATCAATATTTATATCAATGTTAACACTAATTTGCATTTAGAAGAACTGTTTTTTGCATTCAAATCGAAGTTGACGGTTATGGTTTTTATGAGGAGAGATTGCAAACTGAGCAGAAAGCCAATTCTGATCTGGAAAATGATTTAAGAAATCAAAGTAATTTTTCTTTAAAAAAAAAAATCTAGGGTTATGTCGCTGACAAAAGTCGATGGAAACTTAACATATTTCCATACTGTTTGCAGAGCCCGTCATTGTAAAAATCCTCTTGAATTGATGAACGTACCAACTCTTAAATTGTACTCCTACTGCAGTTGCTTTTAATTACTGACGTTTAATGATCTAACATTAAGAAAGGTAGTATTAATATTAGGGAAAGTTATTATTTTGTATTTAATTATCTTTATTAGGAACTTTTAATTTATTCATCTTTAGTGTAATTTAAAATATTTCTTGACTTTAGGTGATTTGTAAATATTAGGCAACTTACCGATTTTGTATATTATAACTTGTATTTATATGAGGGCCTATAGTACTTTTTACTAATAAATTCTTTGTTCTTAGTCCGTGGATATAAGTACATCAACGTTTAATATTCTTATCTAAGAGCATTTGTCGGAATATGCGTTTCGTGAATCTCGTGATCAATTTAAATCTGGTATAAAATCTTGGTATTTAATTTACATCCAACCAAATATTGACATTTCTAGATTTTGGATTGGATGTGAACAATCAGTTTTTGTGTGTGTGTCTATTTTTCTTTTTCTTTTTCTTTTTAATTTTAATTAGGGAAAAGGCTTTGTGTTGACTTATCTAAAAATATTGATAACAAATAGTCAATGAAGACAAGCATATCCTTTCTAGTTACAAACAGTTATGAATAATCTGAAAATCGGTTTTATAATCCATCTCTCTTTCAAAGGACTCGCAATCAACTACAACAGTTCAACACCACTGTCATGTCATTAGCAAGAAACTTTGCTTTCTTAGATTGGTTTTCCATCATTAACATTTTTTTTGTTTTTCAAAATTTCTACAATTAACATTTTGATTTAAATTACAAGAATAAAATTACCTCAAAAAAAAAAAAAGAAAGAAATTACAGGAATTAAAGATAAGTTCTAAAAAAAATTGAAGTTAAGTTGAAACTCTAGAATTCCATTTGTAACGCCCCCACCACGTAGGGCCGATACCATGCTTACTTAATTTAAATCTCGATTTTAAATATATAAGCTCACTGAAAATTTTAGAATAATTTTTTTTCTCTCTAAACACCATATGAATAGACTAGTCGATATAGGTAAACTTTCCGTGCATACATACTAAAATATAAAGATATACATACGCCTTATATTTGACTCAAGTCTCCAAACATCATATATATAGTATAACGTAATTTATTTAAATATATATATTCAGTTCAAAAGAGCTTGCGGAAAATTTTACGTAGTGGTATCCCACACCGCCCTTCACTTGCTGCATCATCTACATGGCCCACCAATTAAGCTGCAGGCTTTTTACCTACAGTATGAAATATACTAATGAGCTTACGCTCAGCAAGTACAAACGTAATCTCACAAAACACGTCAAGCATCATATAACTTATGCATGATCCATTTATGATCGATTATGAATGTCTTATGCTCCATTATGGACTTAATTATGAACTTATTATCTTGCTTAACATATGGGCCCCTTATATACGTACCAAATGCATGCAATTCACAGAAAGTTAAGGCTTATAAGGTCCCTAACAATTCTAGGAATCATATACATAACCCTTCACACATCAACGGAAGGTCTGAGAATTTTCTTAAATATACATAATCCTCCACGCATCAACGGGAGGTTGGTACAACATCTTACTTGTCTTGGTTTAATCTTAGCCTTGTTACTTTTCTAAGACTAAGATTCTTTACTTGTGATCTTATTAGTCATGATGCATATGATTCATAGATATGGCATGACATAAAGATCAATGGCATAAAACAACTTGTGGCATGTTAATAAAGTATGACATTATCGTAAAACATGGCATGTACATAAACATAGCACAACATGGCATACATGTAAACAAGTCATGCTTGAAAATAGTTTACTATTTTTCATACTGTAGATGAGGTTTGTACTTACCAGTTGTCCTAAGCTCTTGACAAGACGAAGCAATAGGTTATATTCCTGTCTCCAAAAAGGACGTAAGATAAGAATCATCCTATCTTACTATAAATCATTACATTCAATGTTGGTATCCTAACTAACATTCACAAGTAACCCTAGTTACATGTCCCCCAAATACTACAATGATATCTTATTCGATTACTAAATGTAACCATAGGGCACATGACCCAATTACAATCAAATAGTATCTTATTTGATTACTTTATGCAACCTTGGGTACAAGGCCCAATTATACTTAAATAGTATCTTATTAGGTTACTATTAGTAATCCTAGGTATAAGTCCAATCGTATTTAGACTAGTACCCTATTAGGTTACTAAGGCCCAATTACTTTTAAAGTAATACCCTATTAGGTTACTATTGGTAACCATGGGTGTAAGGCCCAACCCAATAACTTGGGTATCCTATCTAATTACTATTAGTCATCATTTTGTTACTATGTTTTCAAAATAATTTTTAGCCCATTTATTTATTTTCTCTTTTCGTAACAAGACTTAGTATTGTTGTCTAATTTTTCTTTTTAAAAGTCTTTTGTAAAACTTTAATCGTTTAAAACCGTATTTTTATAAAACTATAGCTTTTTAAGTAAGAATAGCTAAAACTATCAAATTCTGAAAACAATCTTTGAAAACAGTTCCATAAATTCGGTTGTTAGTGCATGTGCAGGAATTGTCTGTTCATGCACTGTTTCTAAAATCCTGTGCAGGAATTTCCTGTTTCCTACACAGTTTTTAAGATCTAGTTTTATCTTAAGATTAGTTTTGAGTTTGAAAAAGTTTTCTTCATCAAAGTTGTAGACCTCAATGCGTCCTGCAACTTTTGTTTCTTTCTCAAAACCTAATTCTGTCTTTAACGTATCCTTTTTCCTTGTTGAATCTGCCTAGTCGTGCATGGTGACTGGGCCTGACCATGTTTGGATTTTCATAAAAAAGGAAGCCTTTGGAGCTTTATTTTCGAAAACCGTTCATGCGGACCCTAGGATTTTCGATTCTCTACAATTTTGTAGTTTTGACTTTTTCCAAATTCGGCCTCTAAAGGCCTCAAATGTCCATTTCCAAATTGCTTCCCAGTTTGATCTGAAAACTGGCAGTTTTATTTTTGATTGATTTTTACGTAAAATTACGCATACCTTACCTCAAACGGTCGAAACCGTGAACCTATATCAAGTATGCAGTGCATTACGTATGTTCTTCATCATCATCTATCTGTTTCTCATCCTTACAAATCCGAATGGTAACCTTACCAAATTAGGGTTTTGGGTTAATTTTTAACCCTCCATTCATCATACATCATCATCATCATTATCAATCATACAATACTTCTTCTTGAGCATGTGGGGACATATTACAAATACATAATAGGCATACACATATACCACAATCTTTCTAAAGCATAGCACCAAAAACATAAAATACATTTAAACTTATTGCATGAAAGTAAATGGGTGAGCTTATGCTCTTACAAACCCAACATAAAATACACTTAAATCCTTGAACCAAAACTTAATTGAATTGCTTAAGAGGTTTAGGAAGGTTATCTCTAAGCCTTGAAAGTGGTTCTAGGTCTTGGATTAAAAATTTTCCTTCTTACTCATTTTTTTTTTTTTTAATTATTCTCTTTGGCTTTGGCTCCTAGGGTGAGAGGGAGAGAGAGTTGAGAATGAACTAGAAACTTTGGGGTTCACTAATTGGTTCACAACTAATCCCACATAATCTATACATAGGTGAAAATTCTTGATTTTTCACCAATTATTTTTATTCTTAAAATTGTATATTAGGGTTTAAAAGCAAAATATTTGCTTAAAGACCCCCTTAGGTGGCTGGCCATGTGGCTGATATTGAGGCCAAAAATCTCTTCAAAGTTATCCACTAAATCATCTAATCAAAATCTTCCACATATTTCTTTCTAATTTCCAAAAATCCCAAAATTCACATATTTATCCATGATTGCTTGGCCTCCAAGTAAGGCCATGTTTGGCCTTTCCTCTTAATATATAGTCCATTTTCTTACTAAGGCAGATATTATAAATACTGTTTTCAACTATTAACAGTACTACAATACTAAATTACAGTCTAGAATTCATCTATACTTAACTGGACCGCGTATGAGTTTTACTTAGGACATAAAGCTACTTAGTCCTCATTACTCCAAATATTATTCCTGATCTTTCTAAAGTGATCTTATTCCTTATTCTTCATTCTGTATCCGCAATGACGGTCAAACATAGTATAATTCCTATACTGCTTAATACACTGCAGTAGCATCCTGTTTAAGTCATGAATTATCCTAGTCATACATAACCAGAATAAAATCATAAATCATGATCGAGTATTATGATACTGTAAGAACTCAAATATACTATAATAATAAAATTACGAATTTCACATTGATATTCATAATTTCCCTAAAACATTACATAAGCACAGAGTACGGACTTAAATTCCTTTACATATAAGGGAATCACGAGTCCGTAAAAATTCCGGTTGTTACACCATTAACGTGTTTACTAATCTATTACAATTAAAAGAAGTTAAGTTGAATAATATATTAAATTGTTCACTAATCTAATGAAATATTAGTAGAATAAAAGATAAGTTCTAAAAAATACAAAAGTTAAGATAAAATTCTATTATTCCACTAAAGCGTATACTAATCTACTAGATTGTAGTTATGATTTCATTTCATATAATTGAAGATCAATTTGTATTTTATGATTTCGCATGGCGGATACGGTTACAATTGTTGGTGGTCCACAGACGCTAGTTAGTGCTTTTTAGAGTTTTTTATTTTTATTTTTATTTTTATTTTTATTGGTGCACAGAAAATGTTTAGTGTACCTAAAACTTTTCAAACCCTAAGATGTTGAAAATGTTTGATTGCTAGTATGTAGACTTGAAAATGAGCATAATTAATCTTTTTGCTGAAAAAATTAAAAAAAAAAATACCGAAAATATCATTGTACAAATAAGAACGATTGGGCTTACTCTTAGAGTGGTCGATATGTAACATATCTCTTGAAACACGTTCAAACCTGAACGGACAAGCAGGAACGCCAATTCTATGAGCAACGTCAACTACGTTATTTTATATGTGTAAAACAGCTTTGATACCTCATGTTCGTGATATATAGACACATCTCTTCTTAAACCATCTCCAATAAAGTGCTAATATTGATGTGTCAAAGGTAAA
The DNA here is from genome assembly GCA_038430175.1 of Ficus hirta. NCBI lineage: Eukaryota > Viridiplantae > Streptophyta > Magnoliopsida > Rosales > Moraceae > Ficus > Ficus hirta. The sequence goes on along the minus strand of CM076585.1, from coordinate 14,332,477 downwards.
TTTTGACAGCAAATCAAAATAAGTATTTGCCAAAGAAGTGGTATCTTTGATATGAAATTTGTCGTATAGTACACTTTTATCATCAAGAATAGCTAATGCTAAATTTATCATTTGATTCTTATTAGTTATTGTCTTAACTTTTTCATGTAGCCATTATTTTATATTCATTTTTACATAATTTAATACTAAAAGTTTACTTTTTTACGAGTTCAAATCTTAAGAATAGTAAAAATAATAATAATAGTAAAGATCTATAGTTAGGATGTCTTTGTACATATATTGATTTCTATCATCATAAAGTAAAAATAGCAGTAACAATAAAATTGCACATTAGAGTACAAAGTAGATAATTATGTTATTTTTCACATTGTTTAGTGACAAATTTAAAATTAGCATGTACATAAAAAATAGAGATGGTCTTAATTAATACATCATATGAGTTACCAACTTGCGTCTTATTTATTTTCACCATACAAAAAAAAAAAAAGGAAAATAATTTATAGACCCCTTGAGGAGCTGAAATCCTTCTCTCTTTTTTTTCACTTTTCATTTTGGTTGTTTCTTTTTTTAAAAGGAATTGTTTCTCTAATTAAACCCTTCTTTCTTATTCCTTATTTTCTAGAACCCTAATTTTGACATAAAAATAAGTGGGAAAATGGGCTAAAACCGTAGAAAAATATAAAGAAATGTACTTTTAGTGGAAAAAAAGGACACCGTAAGTTTATAATAACGATTAATGCTTTCAGAAGAAAATGGAAAAAATTAACAAAAATAAGAGAGTGAACGAGCCCTAGGTCATTCAAATGTTTTCTTTTCTTTCGTTACTTGTTTTTTCAAACAATTAACTCCACTCTCAATCTCAAATCTCGATATGATAAGAAATTAAGGACTGGCCATAATTTGTTCGTATCTCAAAACTTTTGTCAAAATTTGACACCAATTATTACTGAAACGAAGTTAATAGGACACAATGATTCAAATTAAAAAGAGACAGTTAATCAAAAAACTTATTACACACCTTCAAAAGTAGTTGTCTCCTTACGTATCCCAGAATTAGCATCTCATTTCTATTAAATTTTGACATCTAACTAAAATTTCACACAACTCACTAAAGGGTAAAAGTTTTAGCTTCCCCCCCCTCCCCCCAAACTTTGTTCTAAATTTATGACGTGTTTACTAATCTGTAATTAAAAGATAGAAATAAGTTAGAATATAAAAGAGATTAGATTGCACGGAACTAAATTCTATAATTTTATTTTTAAAGTATTTACTAATCGATTTGCGAATTAATTAAATTCCTTTACTACAATTTACTGTGCTAAAAAATTTGAATGAATTACAACAATAGAAGTATGGTTACAAATAATACACTTACTGGAAGTAAATGATTGACTAAATCAAAGTAATATCACGTAGGTGGTTGGTTAATCCCTAATTTTTTTGGAAGACAAAGCAATTTAATTCAGTAGATGGGGGTAGATAAGTTCCTCTATAAACTTATTCCTCTTTTTACATACGGCTATCTTTTGTATTTCTCAAGAGTAAAAATAAGCATTGGAATAGTACTTCTTTATTTTCGTTGCTTTTCTATTCGTTCCTCTTATCCCCTTTCATATTTTTCATTTTATTATTATTATTATTATTTTCTGGTGAACTTAGTGCCGGATTGAGTTTTACATGATTCAACCTTTGGCATGTTCTTGTTTCTCTTCATAATAGTTGTCGTCCCTTATCTGGGAAAAAAAAAAGGAAAAAAAAAAAACCACCAACTACTCGACCCTTAATTAATTAGTCTCACTCTGGCTTTTAATTATCATTGTATAATGACCTCAAAATAAATTGTTGATACAATTTGTGAATCTCATGAATTGAAATGTAGAATTTATTATGGTTATAGGCATAGCTTAACGATAATACATCTATCTAAAGGTGCAGAGTTGGAATTCTCCCACCCGTAAGTTAAAAAAAAATGTACTATTATTTTTGTTTCAACCGACCAAGTAATTTTTAAATATCCTGCGAGGCTATTGGATATTATTTAAATGATTACTGGTATGTATATCTCTTTTTATTTTTATTTTTTATTTGTTATTCTTTTTAATTAAGGAAATGACTTAGTGTTGACTTGTAAAGAATGTAGATAACAATAAATAACGAAGAAAAACATATAAATTTTAATTACAAAAAATTAGAACACTGAAAATGTGTCTAGTAGTACGTCTATCTTTAAATATTAGACTAACAATCAACTTAATCCACAAGGTTTCATCCATACTAATATAACTGTTCAACACCACAGTGATAGTCATATCACCAGCAGAAAACTAACTTTCTTAATTTTTTCTCCATCCTTGATTATTTGAAGTTCAATATTTGTAAACATTTTATATCATGTATAGAAGAAGCTGCTTATGCCAAATGGAGAACTTTGAATTTTCTAACTTAATATGGCATATATTTCAAGTAAAGGATTATCAAATATAGGTTAAAGCGGCCTTATATTATACCAATTTTGGTCCTTTAACAGAATTGGTGAAACAATTTTTGAGAATGGAAAAATTATCTTCTAAATTAAATTCTTTGAAATTCTTTGTCACGCAAACTTACCGCTGAAGCTCGTCACTCTCAATCATGTGCTACAAAGGACCGGCCTCATTAATTTTGGACTTGCTTTAGTCAAGATCTCCCACCTAAATAGAAATTAAAATGAAATAATTATGATGCAATGGTTCCAATTATAAGAAACTTCCAATTATAACAGACAAAGTTAATCGAAGAAATTAATGCATACCCTAAAAAGCCGTTTTCTCCTCATTGACGATGACTTACCAACTTGATGTCATAGGGAACATGGAAAAAAAAAAAAAAAGTTCAATTTTGTTTTTTTTGTATTTTATTTTCGACTTTTGTGAAAGAAAAGGTAAATTTAGTGTAATGTTTTCCCTTAAAACAAGTAGAAAATTTAACACTCAGAAATAATATTTGGTCGTTATCTACTTGAATTCAAATTAATCTGTTGTTCTATACTACCATGTGATTTGTTGTCCTCCGATTAAATTTTGACACACCATTAAATTTTTGTACATTAGTATAAGAGTCTTACTAAAGTTTAAAACATCAGGATAAAAACTAATTTTTTCTTTAGCTCTTTTTTTTTTTTTTCCCCTCCCTTTTAACTTTGTTTTAAATACAGAAAGTGTTTATGAATCAGAAACTAAAAAAAATAAAAGATAAGTTCAAAATTTGGAGACTGATGGGCATAATCTTAGAGAGGGATATGTATATATCTCTTATTAATAAATTGAGTTGAAATGTAGGTAAGGTCATGTTGGAAAAATCGGATCCGGTATCAGAGTTACGGTGCAGCGGAAGTTTTAAAATTTTTATGCCGATTCGGAAAAGAAGCTCATGATGCATATAACAATAAATTAAATTCATGATCAAGCGTACCTTAATTCTTGGATTCCAGAATTACTAGAGCGTTTGACCAACGTGTCTTCTCTACTATTCTCGAGTTCCAGTCTCAGAGTGTGTGTGGGCACACGTTCTATGAATCCAAGCGACCGGTAATGCTTTCCGAAGCCTAGATCCCTCCTTCTCAATTCCGATGTTCCTCGTTGAGACTATGATCCAGCTTCTTTCTTCAAAACTACAAAACAGGAACCGGTTAACCTCCTATGAAAATTATCACTCGGTTTAACCTTCCTCACAGTTTTGATTCAATGGAATTTTCTCTCTTTTTCTCTTTCACAAGATAGCCGAATTTTATTGAAGTAGAAGAAACCCTTATTGGTTTTTCTCTCACTCCCAAAAATGTTTTTTCTCTTGTGAATTACCAAAAATTAGTTTTTCAAGAATCCCTTGCCTTTATATAGAAGCCCAATCTTTTTTCCAAAATTTATCTCCTTTAAAAATAATTAATAATTATTTTTCTGGATAAATTTTGAATCAAAAGATCATACAACTTTAGGGTTAGTTTCATTGAACCTAAAAATGTTTTTTCAAGAGGAAATCTTTCCTCAAAAAATTCGGCCACCTTTGAAATTCAAAGGTTGATTGGTGGTTCAAATCTTAAATCAAGAATCTAGACTAGTCAAAAGATCCTAGTCCTATCTAGATTCAAATTCCTTTTAAACCTTTTTGAATTTAAATATGATTATCTTATTTGAATTAAATATTTTCCACACAACATCAACCATATTAATTAATTTAAATCAATGGAATATTTCAAATTTTCTTTCCTCACAAAAACCGTGCACATCTTTTAATTAGGAAAGAAAAATTCATGAAATAATCTCCATTATTTAAATCAATTAATAATTTAATGTTAGGAATATATTTGAACAATTTTGAAACAAAATTTTCTTCCCTCCACCTATCTAAAAACCGTGCACTACTTTTAGATTAGGAGAGAAAAATTTGTTTTCCAAAATTAAATAATTCAAACACAATCTTATTTTAAAATTCAATTAACCAATCTTATGTTGACAAATCATATTATTTGTCTACACAAATCTCACATGTCCAATCCTTTCTGGATTGCATGTTAGAGAGTATCATGTCTTAATAGACATTATTAAATTTCATTTAAATTAACCGATCTCATTAGGAACAAATCCCGAGACGCTATTCGGAACTATATGAGCTAATAGAAGGACCCGATGGAAATATGTAAAGAGGCTCCTATAATTGTGAAAAATTAATCCCAGATTAATTATTCATCAATTATCAACTTCAATACTATTCCACTATAAGTTTGAAGCTGAACTCCTGTTTACATACCGTATTACGAAAGCTCTCTAACGTAGTGCTTCTTCCATGATTTATTCATCGCTTGCTTAATCCCCATATGTTATCCATGATTGAATTAAGGACTTTTTCCGTTTTACCTTTTTCAATCATTTTAACTTAAAGTTCCATTATTCTCTATTGAAAGAATCACCAATTATAAAACCACGCAATTGGTAAACCACCAGAGAACACAAAATAAACCGATGGCCAAGATCTTGTTATACTATCTTTCAATCCCCGAATAATGCCTTTAAGTAGATAACATTTACTATCATTAAGATAGCTATGGATTCCGTATCTATGAATCTTGATTTCTCCATCCATAAGTCATGCACCCAAAACACAAGTATATTGATCATGAATTAACAGTGTCTCACCTATAGTGCATTAAAGTACATAAGTCATGGATACGAACTCAAGTAATCATTTCAGGATTACGATTAATGCAGGATGATAATCAAAGTGTTATTGATTCTTATAAACGGAATTATTAAACTGAATTAATTAACACTTTAGGTCCAGTCCGATGTCATACCTCAATACTGGTATACATTAAAGTTTCTACTCGGAACCTATCTGATGGTTAAGACAAACCATCCCTCGAAGGAAGTAAACAACCTTCACAATCTTATCATGAATAAGATCCCCAAATCTTATTCCATCGATTGCGGACTATTTATTTAGACTGTTATCAAATTACCACGTCTTCTATGTATACCCCGTATACATATGGTAATCCGATATTTTACCAACAGCCAAAGAGTATTTTATGTTTGCTCAAAATAACCATATAATCAACAAATGAAAGTAAATATGACACAACTTATTAAACATGAATAACCTCCTCTTATTAATATCAAAATGTCATATTTACAGAAAATCCCTAATATTGATTTTCTATCCTTAGGGCACATTTAGATCCCAACAATCTCCCACTTGCCATAAGCGAGTAAATGTGACATATTACGCATCCCCATGCCTTCAACGTGTTCTTCGAATCTTCTGGCCACCAAAGTCTTCGTGAACGGGTTAGCAAGATTGTCCACTGATGCGATTTTGCAAACCGTCACATTTCCACTCTCAACAAAGCCTCTGATGATGTGATATTTTCTGTCAATGTGCTTACTCCTGTTATGATGCCTAGGTATTAGCTACTGCTGCACTGTTGTCACAGTTGAGCACCATAGCTTTATCTATACCAGGAACGACCTCAAGGTCACCAAGGAACCTGCGGAGTCATACCGCTTTCTTTGATGCCTCACTGGCTGCCACATACTCGGCTTCCATGGTCGAGTCAGCAACGGAAGATTGCTTAATACTTCTCCACACAACGGCACAACCACTAAAGGTAAAAACAGATCCTGAAGTCGATTTCCTTGAATCCTGATTTGATTGAAAATCAGAATCTGTGTATCCTCTAGGAACAAGATCCTGACCGGAATACACTAGCATATAGTCCCTCGTTCACCGTAGATACTTGAGTATATGCTTGACCGCAGCCCAATGGTTCGGTCCTGGATTCGACTGATATCGACTTACCATACCAATCGCAAAACAAATGTCAGGCCTAGTGCATAACATAGCGTATATAAGACTACCTACCGCTGATGCATAAGGTACATTTTTCATACGCTCACTTTCTTCCGATGTATTGGGACAGTCATCTCTAGAAAGCTTGATTCCAATTCTGAAAGGTTGGGCACCTTTCTTGGAATCTTTCATAGAAAACTTCTCAAGTACATTATCAATGTATGAAGCTTGGGAGAGTGCTATCGTTTTGTTCTTTCTATCTCTAAAGAGTTGAATACCAAGAACATAACTAGCCTCTCCTAAGTCCTTCATGTCAAACTGTTTGGCTAACCAAACTTTGATAGATGATAATGTTGCCACATCGTTTCCAATAAGCAATATATCATCCACATAAAGTACAAGGAAAACCACTTTCTCGTTCTTGATACATTTATAAACACATGGTTCATCAATGTTTTGTTCGAATCCATAGGTTTTGATCGCTTGATCAAACCTAATATTCCAAGACGAGATGCATGCTTTAATCCAAAAATGGATTTAAGCAACTTGCATACCTTGTCTTCTTGGCCTTTTGCCTTGAACCCGTCTGGCTGTATCATATAGATATCTTCTTCAAGAGAGCCATTCAAGAAAGCTATCTTGACATCCATTTGCCAGATCTCATAATCGAGAGCAGCTGCAATAGATAAAAGAATGCGGATTGACTTGAGCATTGCTACAGGTGAGAAGGTTTCATCATAGTCGATTCCTTCTTTCTGCGTATAGCCCTTCGCTACAAGTCTTGCCTTTAAAGTTTCCACTTTCCCATCCACACCTCTCTTCCTCTTGTATACCCACTTATACCCAATCGGTTTTATGCCTTCGGGCAAGTCTACAAGTTTCCAGACCCCGTTGAAATCCATGGATTCCATCTCGGTGTTCATAACCTTTTGCTAAAAACTGGAATCAACATCCTCCATAGCTTCCTTGTACGTAGCCGGATCATCAACATGTTCTATGGATTCTGCTTCAAAAACTTCACCATTGAACATGTAACTTTCAGGTTCCCTGATAATCCTCCCACTACGACGAAGCTCCCGTGGACGTATAAGTTTCACGTCCTCAGTGGTTCTCCGAATAAAATCTGTGGACACAAGTTCCTTCTCTCTTGTCTCGTACCAATGGACTGGAGATCTACACCTTCTCCCGTACAGGGCTTCATAAGGAGCCATTCCAATTGAAGCTTGGAAGCTGTTGTTGTATGAGAATTCAATCAAAGGAAGCTTCTTATCCCAAGTTCCTTTGAAGTCCATGATGCATGCTCGCAACATATCTTCTAGGGTCTGAATGGTCCTCTCTGATTGTCCATCCGTTTGAGGGTGAAAAGCCGTAATAAAAGTAAGCTTGGTACCCATTGCTTGATGTACACTTCTCCAAAACTTAGAAGTGAAACGACCATCACGATCGGAGATGATTACCTTTGGAATCCCATGGTAGCGAACGATCTGCGCAACATATAATTCCGCTAGCTGGTCCACTGAAAAGCTAAACTTAATGGCAATAAAGTGTGCAGACTTTGTCAAACGATCCACAATCACCCAAATAGCATCGTTGTCACTGGGACTTCGGGGTAGGCCAACCACAAAATCCATGGTCACTTGGTCCCATTTCCATTCTGGGATGGAAATTTTCTGCAATTCTCCCCCTGGACGTTGGTGTTCTGCCTTCACCTTTTGACACGTAAGGCATTTACTGACAAATGTAGTAACGTCATTCTTTATTCTGGGCCACCAAAAACTTTCCTTCAAGTCTTGGTACATCTTTGTAGCTCCAGGATGAACAGAATATGGAGTCTCATGAGCCTCCTTCATGATTTGCTCCTTTAACTCATCCTCGTTAGGAATGCATAATCTATTTTTCCGATAGAGTATGCCCTCATCCGATATGTTGAAGTCCGACTCCTTTCCTTCCAAGACCTCGTTCCTTGTTCTAAGCAGCGAGACATCTCCTTCTTGTCGCTCCTTCATGCCATCCAAAATGGTAGGTTGGAAGGTTAGGGCAGCTAAACTTCCCGTGATAAGCTCTATTCCAGCTTCCACTAGCTCCTTCTGAAGAGGTTCGATCAACGACTGTATTGACATCAACGAGGGAGACGACTTCCGACTAAGGGCATCGGCTACTTTGTTAGCCTTCCTTGGATGGTAACGGATGTCTATGTCAAATCTTTCACCAGTTCGAGCCATCTTCTTTGTCTCATGTTAAGCTTCTTTTGTGTGAAGATATACTTCAAACTCTGATGATCTGTGTAAACTTTACACTTAGTACCGTAAAGGTAGTGTCTCCAGATTTTGAGCGTAAATACTACCGCTGCAAGTTCCAAATCATGCGTCGGATAGTTCTTCTCATGATCCTTAAGCTGTCGTGAAGCATAAGCGATTACCTTTCCATTCTGTATGAGAACGGCTCCCAATCCTATCTTGGAAGTATCGCTATATATCACAAAGTTCCCTTTCTCCACATCTGGAATTGTGAGGATCGGAGCACTAGTCAGCTTACTTTTCAGTTCTTGGAAGTGTTCTTCACACTTTGCCGTCCATTCGTACTTCTTTCCTTTCGATGTAAGTGCGGTTAGCGGCGCTGCAATCTTAGCAAATCCCTCGATGAAACGTCGGTGGTAGCCCACTAAGCCCAGGAAACTACGTACTTCGGTGACGTTTTTCGGAGCTGGCTATTTACTCACTACTTTAATCTTGGCCGGATCTACAGATATACCTTCCTTGGAGACCACATGTCCTACGAAATGGACCTTTTCCAACCAGAATTCACACTTTGTGAATTTAGCGTAAAGCTGGTTTTGCTTTAAAATCCATAAAGCAATCCTTAAATGTTCCTCATGCTCCTCCTTTGATCTTGAATAAATCAAGATATCATCTATAAAGACGATAACAAACTTGTCCAGGTAATTCTTGAATACTCGATTCATCAGGTCCATAAAGGCTGCTGGAGCATTTGTCAATCCAAATGGCATAACGAGGAACTCGTAGTGTCCATATCGCGTACGAAAGGCCGTCTTGGGGAATATCTCCTTCCCTAATTCGGAGCTGATGATATCCTGATCGTAGGTCAATTTTCGAAAAAATTGAAGCTCCTCTCAATTGATCAAACAAATCGTTGATCCAAGGCAAGGGATACTTGTTCTTGATGGTAATCTTATTCAATTCCCGATAGTCAATGCACATCCTAAGAGTGCCGTTCTTCTTTTTAACAAACAAAACTGGAGCTCCCCATGGTGAGTAGCTTTAACGAATGAATCCTCGATCCAGAAGCTCCTGTAACTGAATCTGCAGTTCCTTATGTTCGGCAGGCGCCATCCTATAAGGTGCCTTGGATACTGGTGCCGATCCAGGAAGTAACTCAATCTCAAAAGAGATTTCTCGATCTGGTGGCAATTCTGGCAATTCCTCAGGAAAAACCTCTATAAACTTCTTGACTATCGGTACTTCTTCCGGCCTGCTCTTGGTCTCTTGCGTCTTATCAACCATGTTGGCTAGAAATCCAATACATCCTTCTACCAACAACTTTCTAGCCTTCAGCGCACAAATGAACATTTTCGGCTGTTTTAGAGTCGATCCTCTAAAAATAAACTCCTCGCCTCCAATTGGCTTGAACGTGACAGTACGACATGGACAGTCGATAACTGTGTTGTACTTTCCCAAGAAATCCATACCCAAGATGACATCGTAGTCGTATAGGTCGATGATAATCAAGTTGACATACATTTCCCTACCACATATAATTATTGGAACGTGACGTACCCAATAATCAGACAACAGAATCTCCCCGGAGGGTAATGCAGTCCTAAATGTTCTTCCGATCCTGTCACTTGCTCTACCTAGTTTCTTAGCGAACCTAGGTGATGTAAATGAATGCGTAGCTCCAGAATCAATTAACACGTAGGCATCTTATTGGGCAAAAGGAAGCTGACCTGTCACCACGGTGGAAGGTCCAGCTTGAACATCTTCCTTAGTGTAGGCATAATTGCGTCCTTGAGGTTCTGGAGCTTCCAGTCTGCCTTGAGAGATTGCAGGTCCCTCGAGCTTCATCTGTGCAACGTGAAGTTGAGATCCTTGTCCTCTCGGTTGATTCTGCGGATTCTGGGGATTGAGATTGCAAGTTCTAGCATAGTGGCCTTCCTTGCCACATAGAAAGCAGCGACTGGTTCCAGCACGACAATCTCCCGGGTGCCTCCTCCTACATTTCTGACAAGTGGGATAACTGTTGTTATCAGGTGCATTCTTCTTCTGGGGAAAATTCTGTTGATTCCCCTGTCCTCCTGCATTCCACTTCCTCTTCTGTTGGTTGTTGCTGTACAGCTTGTTGTTGTTGTTTTGCCCCGAAGGTCCTCCTTGACCTTTCTGTTGTGAAGTTTGGCCTGATCTGGCCTGGTTCTGCTTAGTTTGGGCTTTTTCTTCCCTCTTTTCCTTGAAGAACGTAGCCCGTTGTTCCTTGTTTTGTCCTACCCAATACTCAGCTCGAATTGCCTGACTGACACATTCGGCAACAGTGAGCGGTGGATGGGGGCCACTGCTAATTACTACTGCCAGGTCTGAGCGGAACATTCTCATCATCCTTCTGACTTTATCCCTTTCAGAACTGATGAGGTGAGGGCAGAGACGTGTTAGCTGTTCAAACTTTTTGACAGCTTCAGCTACCGACAGATTTCCTTGGCGGAACTTATCGAATTCATCTTATTGAGCTTCCATGACCTCTGTGTTGAAGTACTTCTCCTTAAATTCCTCCACAAAGTCCTCCCAAGTCATCTGAGTAACATCTCGCCGGATCTGGACTGTTTCCTACCAGAGGCGAGCATCTTTTCGTAGCATAAAAGATGCACAGAGGACTTTTTCTTGATCATTGAGCCTGAGGAAATTTAGGATAACCTGGAGGTCGATTAACCAGTTGTCGTCCTCAATCAGGTTTGTTGACCCTTTAAATTCTGGTGCCTTCATGCGCCGAAATTTGTCATATAGTTCTTCCGGAGTTCGAATCAGGGGTGCTGATGGAACAGCTACAAGCGCAACAGGTACTTCAGGGGCTATGGGGTTCTCTGGAATCACCGGATCAACATCAGGAATTTCCGATGTAGCAGGCTGATTCACAGGTGCTGGTGGTACCCTGGCATCAGGAGGTCCCTGATTCTGCTGAGCTAACTGTGCTCTAAGCCCACCTATTTCTTGTTGTTGGGTTAACATCATCTGTCTCAGTTCATTCATCTGGGCCGCAAGATCAACGTCTTGGGTCGGTGCTTTTCTACGCTTTGGTGGCATGGTTCTATACGGAAAAACAATGAAATAAACTTAGCTTCTTGTTTTACAAAATTAATGAAATCATGCCTTTTATATAGAACCATAATCTTTATTCCATATAATAGCATAACATGAAACATATATGAATTCATCATGACCTTGTTCACATCTTCTTCACACCAGGAGTATATAATCATAACATCTGGGAAGGTATAAAACTTTCCCATCATTTCCGTACGTCACCTAGATGCCACCACCAAGCTAAGGCACCACCCGGCGTCATCCTCGCATCCAACATTTTCCTTACGTGGCAAAAATTCCATAATTATCACATATAACTTCCATAATGTTGATCTAATTCCTTCGTACGAGAAATTCTCAGCTATCACCATACCAGGGTGAAGTAGTCCCTTGAAAGCATCAGGAGTATCATTTTCCATCATGGCCATTGAAGAAAGATGCTTTCTATACGCATAAGATCTTAACTAATTCTAATCGTAAGAAAAATAAAATAAAATAAAATAAATAACTTAACTTACTTGGGTCGTTGCAGAAACGATGTGGAGCGATGTGAAGTAGGCTGGCAGGATACCGCTCTGATACCAATTCTGTGACGCCCTGACTTCCCAAGCCGGGTCGACACCATACATACTTGTACTTATCTTACTTGAAAATTTGAGAATAATTTTTTTTTTAAACATATATATACATAGATTATCTTGTAGAGAAAAACTTGTCTTGCATACATACTATACTGAAAATACATTCTCAAGTCTTCAAACTTCATACACACTGCATAACATAATTTACTTTTGAGATATATACATATTAACTCAAAAGTGGTTGCGGAAAATTTTGCGTAGTGGTCTCCCACACCGCCCTTCATTCGCCGCATCGTCTGCGTGACCCATCAGCTAGGCTGCAGGCTTTTTACCTACAGTATGAAATATACAAATGAACTTATGCCCAGCAAGTACAAACATATCTCACAAAACATTTCAAACCTCTTAAAAACATGCCAATCATCATGTAATATATGCATGATCCATTTATGATCGATTTGTATGTCTTGTGCTTCATTATGGACTTAATCTTGAACTTATTATCTTGTCTTAACATGTGGGCCCATAGTGTACGTACCAAAAGCGCGCAGCCTCCAGACAAAGTTAGGGTTTGTAAGGCCCTAACAGTTCTGGAAATCATAAACTTGACCCTCACGCATCAACGAGAGGTTAATAATCATAACTTGTCTTGAACATGTATCCTCCTCGATCACGGGAGGGTGGTACGACACCTTGCTTGACTTGGTTTAGTCTTAGTCTTGTATATTCCAAGACTAAGAATCTTTAGTTATGATCTTATTAGTCATGGTGCACATGTGACACAGACATGGCATAACCATAAATCATGGTATAACTTGGCTTATTATGGCTTATCATGGCATGACTTAACATAACTTAGCATGGCATGACATAACATACTTAACATAGCATGACTTGGCATAACTTCTCATGGCATAACAGGTCATAACATAACTTAGCACATCATAGTATGGCATCACATATCATAGCATAACATAGCATAACATAGTATGTATACTTGAAAATAGTATTTACTATTTTCCATACTGTAGGTGAGGTCTGTACTTGCCTGCTATGCTATATCTTGGGTTTCGTTGCTCCGACTCAGGTTGTAACTGCAGGTTACTTCCTGCTATTAAAAAGTACATAGGATAAGGATCCTATAAAATGTTGGTGACCTATCTAACATTCATACACAATCTTAGTTATATGTCCCCCAATTATACACATGATAACTTATTTGGTTACATAGGGTAACCTTTGAGGTGGTCAAACTTAGTCAACCAAAGTCAACATTCTATGGGTCAAATTTGGGCTTTTGGGCCAAGCCTAGTAACTCGGGTATCCTTCCTGGTTACTATCCGTCATTGTCTTGTTACTAAACTTTGGCTTTTACAATCCAATTTGGAAAATTTGGCCAAAAATCTTTTGTTTAACTTAAAAATTCGTGGTTTTTAGAGTGAGACTTTATAAAAATCATTAAGGGCTGAAAACTGCCATTGGAACAGTTTTCACAGTCAAAACATTGGTGTTGGTGCAAAAATACAGTTTTCCTGTATTGTTTTAGAAAATCCTGTGCAGGAATTTCCTGTTTCTTGCACAGTTTTTAGAAATCCATTTCTATTTAAAAATCTGGTTTGAATTAGAAAAAGTTGTCTTCACAAAAGTTTAGCTTTCAGAAAATCCTACAACTTTCACGTTTGTAGAAAACTCAATTCGGAATCTAACATGCTCTTATTCCCTGTTGAACTCACCTGGCCATGCATAAGTCCTGGGCACAGTCAGGCTCGGGTTTTTATAAAATCCGAGGCCGTTGTAGCCTTATTTTTTTTGAAAACTGTCCACTGTCCATGCTGTCCCCTAGGAAAATTCCTTCTCTACAACTTTTATGTTTTACGTTTTACCTAATTCGGCTTCTAAGGGCCTCAAAATCATCTTTCCAGAAAACTGGTCAGTTTTACCCGAAAACTGGCAGTTTTATTCTTAACTTGGTTTTACGTCCTAATACGCGCACCCTACCTCAAAATCATAGAGTTTTTCTTCCCTTTTTACTCAAAGGATCACTTGCTTGTCTAAGCAACCATTTTTTAGTCTTATAAAACCATAAGAACTCACAAAACTTAACAAAAACTCTAAATCAAGCTTTTTCATAAATACCTTCATGGCACACATTTAATTCTTTTAAAAAGGAGACAGTGATATCGAAAAACTAGGTATTACACACATAAACATACATCAACAATCATCACATCAAACACTTAGCATGCATAATCAAGCACAAACTTAAACATACTTGGGGACATATAACCTTAGCATGCATCAAACATATAAACCTTAATTTCATGCAACCAAAGCATAAAATCATGCATGACTTAGTAAATAAAACCACCTAAACCATAAATTCAAGCACCAACCTAAAAATTCTAAACTAGGGCATAAAAATTAAATTGAGCTTATGCTCTTACATCCAATGCGTGAAATACACTTAAATTTCCCAAATTGAAGCTCAATTTAAAAGCTTAGGGTTTGAAGGTTTACCTCTAGGGTTTGGAATTGGGTTCTCAAGCTTGGATCCCAAACTTTTTCCCTTTTTCCTTGGCTGCCACCACAACCGGTTTTCCCCTCCAATGGGTTCCAAAAATTCAGCCACCCTTGGCTTGTGCTCTACCACAAATCCGGTCACCTTGTCAAGTCTTTTTCCTCACTTTTTCTTTCCCTGTTCTCCTCCCCCACAACCGGCCTCCTAGCCCTAATGGGGTACTAACAAATTTTTCAACCTTTGGCTTGTGGTTCAACAAAATCCGACCACCCTACTAGCTTGCTCTAGGGTTTTATTATTATTATTTTTTCTATCTTGGCTTAAGTTCGGTTTTGGAGAGGAAGAGTGTTAGAGAAAATTTTGCAAGAGTTTGGCTAAAATTTCCCAATTTTTGGTCAAAAATCCGCCCCCCAACCCCCTTGGGTATTTGTAGGTAGAAATTAATTTAGTTTTGGATTTATTTTTAATCCAAAATTTGCTTAAAAACCCTTGAAGCAAAAATAATTGCACAAAAATTTGCTAAATAGCCCTCCAAGTGGCCGGCCATTTAGGGTGCAAGGTGGCTAGGATTGGATTTCTTTCCAAAGTTTCCTTTTCTTTAATTCATAAATGATGTCATAATTCCAAGCTTGGGTGATGTCATCATAAGGCCTTGTTTGGCTTGTTCCTTAATATGCAGTCCATTTTTAAGCTAACACGGATATTTCCAATACTGTGTTCACTAATACACAGTACAATTTAGTACTGTTATACTGAACTGCAGTCCAAAATTTATTTGCGTATAGTTCGACTGTATAAAAATTTTTCTTTTTATTTAAAGCTATTTGGCCCTTAATACCCTATTTTAGGTGCTTGATTTTTCTATGGTGGTTTTAAATCTTAATTATACTATCTTGTCCGTAAAGACGGTTTTCGCAGTATAATTCCCATACTGCTTATCGTATCACAGTACCGTCTTATATTTGACTTCTTTGGTCAACCTTTGACTTCTCTGGTCAACTTTGACTTTTTCGGTCAAACTTTGACCAACATGAATTTATGAAATTTCGTCATGCCTTTTTCCTTAAAGGGCCTATTATGGAGTCTCGTAGCTAATTTATCGAGAACTCAACCCTATACTGATAAAATTATGAATTTTATATTGATATTCCTAATTCTCATAAAATATCACATAAATACATTGTACGAACTTAGATTTCTTATGTACAAGAAAATCATGAGTCCGAATAATTTTGGTCATTACAACTTTGCTACGAGGTTTAAAGTCTTCCATGTAACTTTCCTCCAGGAATGTTGCATGTGTAGAAACGAAGACTTTATTTTGCTTCGGATTATAGAACAGACCACCTTTTGTCCCTTTTGGATAGCCAACAAACAAGCACACTTCTGATCGTGACTCCAACTTCTTCGCTTCCTTATCCAGGACGTGTGCCGGACAACCCCAAATTTGAATATGATTCAAATTAGGTTTCTTACTCGTCCATAACTCGTAAGGAGTTTTAGGAACCGATTTGGAGGGAACGTTATTCAGAAGATAGCATGCAGTTTGTATGGTGTGCCCCCAAAATGACAAAGGTAATGTGGAGTAACTCATCATTGACCGGACCATATCCAATGGGGTCCTATTCCTTCTCTCAGCTACACCATTCTGTTGAGGAGTACCAGGTGCAGTCAACTGGGATTGTATCCCATTTTCTATCAAATATCCTAAGAACTCATCCGATAGGTATTCCCCACCTCGATCCGATCGAAGTGTCTTAATGGACTTGCCTAATTGTTTCTCCGCTTCAGCCCGAAATTCTTTGAACTTGTCAAAGGCTTCGCTTTTGCGGGTCATCAAATAGACATATCCATACCTTGAGTAATCTTCAATAAAAGTGATATAATACTCATACCCACCACGTGCTTCTATGTTCATGGGACCACAAACATCCGTATGCACAAGTTCTAAAAGTTCCTCGACACGACCATCCTTGGCAACAAAATGCCGTTTAGTCATCTTGCCCTCCAAACAGGATTCACATTGTGGCCAAGGTTCAACCTCATACAAGTCAAGGCATTCTTCCTTTACCATCCTTTAAATTCTGTTAAGGCTTATGTGACCAAGTCGTAAATGCCAAAGATATGATTTGTTAGAGTGAGAAGACTTATGTCTTTTAGAGTTCTTTTCCAATTTTGTATCAAGCAGTGAGTGCATCTTAGGTTTGATAAAATAAAGATTTCCATGCATCCATCCATTACAGATAAGAAAATTGTTTTCCTAATAACAACTTTATTATTAAAAGAAACTGAATAAGAATCTTTAATCAAACAAGCTACCGAAATTAGGTTCCTCTTGAAACTAGGAACATAAAAACAATGTCTCAAAACAATAAATCTAAATTCATCAAAATAAAGATGCACTTCTCCCACTGCTTCAGCTCGCACCAATGCCCTATCACCGGTTCTTAACGTGAAGTTCTACTTATGCAGACTTCTCGTTACCTTGAACCCCTACAGAGAAATACAAACATGGTTACTAGCTCCAGAATCTATAACCCAATTGTCCTTAGATTCCTCCACTAAACAACCCTCAAGATACAGGATATCGAAATTACCTTTTTGCTTTTGCATAGATAAGTATTCTCGGCAATCCTTCTTGAAATATCCTTTCTTCCCACAGTGAAAGCACTTAGCCTTTTTGGGATCCACCTTTCACTTCTTAGTCTTGGTAGACTTCTTAGAAACAGGTGCATTCGCCACAGGCTTGTTCCCCTTGTTCTTCCCCTTTTCCTTCTTCCTTTTGGGATTAGGAGCAGGCGAACTAGGTTCAGCCACATTTGCTTCAGCCTTAGATCCAGAACCCTTAAAAATGTTCTCAAAGGCTTGCAACTCTTTCATCAATTCCGTTAAAGACATCTCCTTCCTGTTAAGGTTGTAGCATGCCTGAACAAATCGAAATCCTTAGATAAGGTTTGGAAAACCATGACCAATTAAGTTGCTGCATCGATCTCAGCCCCATTTGCCTGAGCTTCAGACAAATAAGCCATGACTTTCATCATGTGCTCCTTGATGGGAGTTCCAACCTTCTGCCTGCAGTTCATGAGACCTTTGATAGCATCGGTCTTAGCCTGAATAGTTTATTCACCAAACATTTCTTCCAGGTTATCCATGATCTGCCTAGCAGTTTGATGCTCTTCATACTGTTTCTGGAGCACGTTAGACATACTCGCCCGAATATAGCACATAGCACTTAGGTTGGAATTGTCCCAGCGCTCAACCGCTACAAAATCCCTATCAGGAGCATCAATCGCAGGCATTGGCGGTCGAGGTTGGGTTAGGACAAAACTGTGTTTCTCAAAGTTTAGGACGATAAGCAAGTTCCTTTTCCAGTCATTAAAATTCTCGCCAGTTAATTTGTTTAGCGTAAGTATCACAGATAAAGGGCTCAACATTTTGATCTCTAATAAGAAAACATGTAATAAGTACGAGCAAACATCCTATCAGTTTATAAAATATGGTTTTGTAATAAAACAAAAAGATCTATATGCAATCTAAATATTCATGTGTAAAACCCTTAAAACACATACCTTACAACGATAATTCCTAGCTTCTGCTTTCTAAGCTACCGAGGGGTAGTCATAGAATAACTAGCCAAGAACATGGAACCCTTCCGATTGATACATATTCGTCCATGGAGAAAACTCCATTAAATATATATTAACTATCGTTTATTTGGCCACTACTTTATATAACAGAGCCTCGAGGGAGGGTTAATAAATAAAGTAGCATGAGTGTGTAACCATCGTTTCCAATTTTGAATCCATATTTTACATCCACCACCGAGGGGTGATCTAAACATAAAATATGCCCAAAATTGTTATCCTTTCGGAAATCCAAATCAGTGTGCACTCTAGGTAAGATACCTATCCGAAGGGAATTCCCGGGTCAAAACCGAGTAGTAGGTACTACCATGCGTAACTATTGGACCAACGATGGACGCCATAGGTCTTAGTGTGTAAAACCTTCTCCCACTCATTCTTTTAAATTAGGGTTTTTGTTTTTCATGCATAAACAATATTTATTGAGTGGCACTCCCTAGTCTATATGGCATGTTATCAATACATCAGGAAATAGTATAACATATTCATCTAGCAACACATCATCTATGGTTTGTAAAATATGTAAATAGCCGTGGATCATGATTCCATCCTAGAGAAAAGAAAAATTACAAAATTTACAAAAATTAACCGAAACATATATCGGCCTTCATTTGTAGATCCATGCCTTACATCCTTCTTCAATGTGTCTTCCTTCTCTAATGTCACATCTTTTCAAATTTAAATTTAAATTTCAAAAAGATTATATGTGATTTTTAATTTTAATCAAAATTACAAAATATCAAAATTTAAATAAAAATCCGGTTTATTAAATATTAAAATTCAAAAAAATTTTGAAATTTCCAAATTTCAAATTTAAATCACAAAATTTTAAAATTCATAATAATATCCATTAAATTTAAATTTAAATTTTCAATTTTGATTTCCAAATTATCAAGATCACATATCATTAGAAAATTTAATTTTCAAAAAGATTATGAGATTTTTTTTTATTTTGATATTAAAAAAATGTTTTTTTTAATTAAAAAAAATTCAAAAAAACAAAAAAACAATCACATCCTTTGAAAATTTACATACCTTCATTCATCTTCAATCTCCTCGAATCCATTGTAGCCCGAATTTTACAAAACAAATTCCTACGCTGCTTCCGGCTTACAAAAATTCTAGGAATTGAAAGAACGACCTAGCGGTGATAATAGACTGCATCTATTACACTTGAAAAATCTAAATACAAATTCTAACCTTTATGGAATCATGACCGGCAAAATTGAACAAGATCATATATTATAAAAATAATATAAAGCATTCATTCATCCATACATCCATTCATAATATATTTAACATACTCAAAATAAAACTTAGAGTGCCAATTCTCTAAAATATTTTATTAATGCATAAAGAGAAATTTATTCTATTAAATAATTTATGTTATATACATGATCATGACCTAGCTCTGATACCAATTGTTGGAAAAATTGGATCCGGTATCAGAATTACGGCGCAGCGGAAGTTTTAAAAATTTTTATGCCGATTCGGAAAAGAAGCTTATGATGCATATAACAATAAATTAAATTCATGATCAAGCGTACCTTAATTCTTGGATTTCGGAATTACTAGAGCGTTTGACCAGCGTGTCTTCTCTACTATTCTCGAGTTCCACGTCTCAGAGTATGTGTGGACACACGTTCTATGAATCAAAGCGACCGGTAATGCTTTCCGAAGCCTAGATCCCTCATTCTCAATTCCGATGTTCCTTGTTGAGAATATGATCCAGCTTCTTTCTTCAAAACTACATAACAGGAACCGGTTAACCTCCTATGAAAATTATCACTCGGTTTAACCTTCCTCACAGTTTTGATTCAATGGAATTTTCTCTCTTTTTCTATCTCACAAGATAGCTGAATTTTATTGAAGTAGAAGAAACCCTTATTGGTTTTTCTCTCACTCCCAAAAACATTTTTTCTCTTGTGAATTACCAAAAATTAGTTTTTCAAGAATCCCTTGCCTTTATATAGAAGTCCAATCTTTTTTCAAAATTCATCTCCTTTAAAAATAAATAATAATTATTTTTCTGGATAAATTTTGAATCAAAAGATCATACAACTTTAGGGCTAGATTCATTGAACCTAAAAACGTTTTTCCAAGAGGAAATCTTTCCTCAAAAAATTCGGCCACCTTTGAAATTCAAAGGTTGATTGGTGGTTCAAATCTTAAATCAAGAATCTAGACTAGTCAAAAGATCCTTGTCCTATCTAGATTCAAATTCCTTTTAAACCTTTTTGAATTTAAATATGATTCACTTATTTGAATTAAATATTTTCCACACAACATCAACCATATTAATTAATTTAAATCAATGGAATATTTCAAATTTTCTTCCTCACAAAAACCGTGCACATCTTTTAATTAGGAAAGAAAAATTCATGAAATAATCTCCATTATTTAAATCAATTAATAATTTAATGTTAGGAATATATTTGAACAATTTTGAAACAAAATTTTCTTCCCTCCACCTATCTAAAAACCGTGCACTACTTTTAGATTAGGAGAGAAAAATTTGTTTTTCAAAATTAAATAATTCAAACACAATCTTATTTCAAAATTCAATTAACCAATCTTATGTTGACAAATCATATTATTTGCCTACACAAATCTCACATGTCCAATCCTTTCTAGATTGCTTGTTAGAGAGTACCATGTCTTAATAGACATTACTAAATTCCATTTAAATTTACCAATTTCATTAGAAACAAATCCCGAGACGCTATTCGGAACAATATGAGCTAATAGAGGGACCCGATGGAAATATGTAAAGAGGCCCCTATAATTGTGAAAAATTAATCCCAGATTAATTATTCATCAATTATCAACTTTAATACTATTCCACTAAAGGTTTGAAGCTGAACTCCTGTTTACATACCGTATTACGAAAGCTCTCTAACGTAACGCTTCTTCCATGATTTATGCATCGCTTGCTTAATCCCCATATGTTATCCATGATTGAATTAAAGACTTTTTCCGTTTTATCTTTTTCAATCATTTTAACTTAAAGTTCCATTATTCTCTATTGAAAGAATCACCAATTATAAAACCACACAATTGGTAAACCATCAGAGAACACAAAGTAAACCGATGGCCAAGATCTTGTTATACTATCTTTCAATCCCCGAATAATGCCTTTAAGTAGATAACATTTACTATAATTAAGATAGCTATGGATTCCGTATCTATGAATCTTGATTTCTCCATCCATAAGTCATGCACCCAAAACACAAGTATATTGACCATGAATTAACAGTGTCTCACCTATAGTGCATTAAAGTACATAAGTCATGGATACGAACTCAAATAATCATTTCAGGATTAATATTAATGCAGGATGATAATCAAAGTGTTATTGATTCTTATAAATGGAATTATTAAACCGAAACAATTCACACTTTAGGTCCAGTCCAATGTCATATCTCAATACTGGTATACATTAAAGTTTCTACTCGGAACCTATCCGATGGTTAAGACAAACCATTCCTCCAAGGAAGTAGACAACCTTTACAATCTTATCATGAATAAGATCCCCAAATCTTATTCCATCGATTGCGGACTATTTATTTAGACTGTTATCAAATTACCACATCTTCTATGTATACCCCGTATACATAAGGTAATCCGATATATTACCAACAACCAAGGAGTATTTTATGTTTGCTCAAAATAACCATACAATTAACAAATGAAAGTAAATAGGACACAACTTATTAAACATGAATAACCTCCTCTTATTAATATCAAAATGTCATATTTACCGAAAATCCCTAATATTAATTTTCTATCCTTAGGGCACATTTAGATCCCAACAGGTCACGAATCTGAATAGACAGGCAAAATAATTATATCCATATATTCGATAACGATTTTATAAACTAAGCATATCTTTTGAACTTTTAGTGAAGACTTTAACAACTAAGTACAGTTAACGTTAAATTTAATATTTGGTTTCCAGTGATTTAGTGTTAAAATTTTCATCTAATTATCATTAATTTATTTGCATTTTGGAATTATATAATATTAAAAATTTACTTTTGTGAGTTTCAAAGCTTAATCAAAGATGATTAAAAGTAAATATAAAGTTATTTTTTACGCTCTTTGATGGTAAATTAATTAAGTACTGCAACGTTTTCATAAAGAGGTTGGTTAATCCCTATTTTTTTTAACAAAAGGAATTTAATTCCGTAGATAAGAGGAAGATAAGTTCCCCCTTGTAGTGGAAATTAATTATCGATATATATGATGATCTCATAACAAAATGTCGGTGTAATTCGTCAATCCCATGAGTTAATTAAATATAGTATTTATCTTTGTTTAACCAAAACCAAGCAAGTAATGTTTCTAGTATTCTGGGTGGACATTGGATAGGATGTGAACAATTACATGTATGTGTTTGTCTCCTTTCGTTTTTGTTTTTAATTAAGGAAACGACTTCTTGTTGACTTGTAACAAATATATAGTATACAACAACAAATAACGAAGACAAACAGATCCATCTTAATATCAAGAAATTAATACACTGAAAATTGGTTTAATAGCCCATCTCTCTTTCAAAGGACTCACAATGACTTTACTCCAAAAGGTTTCGTTCACATTGACTTTAATCAACAAGGTTTTGTTCACATTACTCGCAATGACTTGAAAACGATTGATTGAAGGTATCTACACCTGAAAATGAGCAAAGTTAATCAATTAGTTTGAATATTGTTTATCTAATAAAAAAAAAAATATCTCCATACAAAGTGAGAGTGATGGGCATAATCTTAGAGAGGGATATGTATGTATCTCGTATTAATAAGTTGAGTGTGAAATGTAGGTAAGGTGCATCGGCAAAACTTGTGAAACACGAATCTGAAAAAACAAGCATAACAATTATATCTATATATTCGATAAGGATTTAAAAAGTAAGCATATCTTTAGAAGTTATGGTGAAGACTTTTACCACTAAGTACAGTTAATGTTAAATTTAACATTTGGTTTTCAATAATTTAGTGTTAAATTTTTTATCTAATTATCATTAATTTATTTGTATTTTGGAATTACACAATGTTAAAAATTTATTTTTATGAGTTTCAAAACTTAATAAAATATTATTAAAAGTAAATATAAAGCTATTTTTTACACTCTTTGATGGTAAATATTGTAACGCCCCAAAATCCACGTAGGACCGACTACGTAAACGTGGGTCGTTACCAAGCTTGCTTAACTTAAACCTTAGTCTTAAATAATTAACCTTACAGAAAATTTCAGAAATTTTTTTTTTTAAACTTTAAACCTTATTTTAAAATCATAAGTTAAATAAACTTGTACTTATGTGTAAACTTCATCATGCCTACCCATTACTTGTTATGCCGATTATAAGGTCACCATAACCTTTTAAACCGGACCTTGGAATCATCACATACATAACATGGTACATATTTCTTAATCATACATATACAATTTCATACTTAAAATATTTGCAGAAAATCTTGCGTAGTAGTATCCCATACCGCCCTTCACTTGCTGCATCGTCTCCATGGCCCACCAAGTAAAGCTGCAGGCATCTTACTTTTACCTACAGTATGGAATATACTGATGAGCTTTGGCCCAGCAAGTACAAACATAATCTCACAAAACCTCTTAAAACATCAGGTAATTTATGCATGATCCATTTATGATCGGTTTGAATGTCTTGTGCTTCATTATGGACTTAATCTTGAACTTATTATCTTGTCTTAACATGTGGGCCCATAGTGTACGCACCAAAAGCACGCAGCCTCCAGACAAAGCTAGGGTTTGCAAGGCCCTAAACAGTTATGGGAATCATAAACTTGACCCTTCACGATCTAGCGGAAGGTTGATTATCATATACCCTCACGTATTATCGAGAGGTTGATAATCATAAACTTAAAACATGTATCCTCCATCTAGTGGGAGGTTGGTACGACACCTTGTTTGTATTTTCTTACCATGTGATTTAACATTAGTGAACATGCCTCATGATGTCACTATACCATAACTTAACATTTACATGGCATTCTTAAAAACATGGCATTCTTGAAAACATGGCATTCTTGAAAACATGGCATTCATAACACACATGAAAACATATCATATATTGGAAAATAGTTTACTATTTTCCATATTGTAGGTGAGGTTTGTACATACCTGTTATGCTATACCCTGGGTTTCGTTGTTCCAACTCAGGTCGCAACTGCATGTTACTTCCTGCTATTAAAAGAACATAGGATAAGGATCCTATAAAATGTTGGTGACCTATCCAACATTCATACACAATCTTAGTTATATGTCCCCTAATTATATATATGATAACTTATTGGGTTATAATACGTAACCTTTGATGTGATAACCTTGGTCAACCTTGGTCGAACTTGGTCAACCAAAGTCAACCTCTTGGTCAACTAAGGTCAACATTCTATGGGTCAAACTTAGTCAACAAAAGTCAACTCCTTATAGGTCAAACTTAGTCAACAAAAGTCAACCCCTCATAACTCGGGTATCCATCTCGGTTATCTTCCGTTGTCGTTATGTTACCAATTTTTGACTTTAAAAAATCCAATTTCCTTGTCTTGGAAAATTTGGAAGTTTAAATCAAAAATCCTTCAATTAGCTTATAAAAATTCGGGGTTCTCAAAATAAAGCCTCATAAATATTATTGAACACTGAAAACTGTTGTTGGAACAGTCTCCACAGTCAAAACATTGGTGTTGTGCAAAAATACAGTTTTTCTGCATTGTTTTAGAAAATCCTGTGCAGGAATTTCCTATTTCCTGCACAGTTTTTCAGAAATCCGTGTCAGTTTAAAAATCTGAATTGAATTTGAAAAATTTGTCTTCACGAAAGTTTTAGCTTTCGAAAAACCCTACAACTTTCATGTTTTGCAGAAAACCCAGTTCGGAATCTAACGTGCTCTTATTCCCTGTTGAACTCACCTGGCCGTGCATAAGTCCTGGCACAGTCAGGCTCGGGTTTTTATAAAAACCAAGGCCGTTGGAGTCTTATTTTTAAAAACTGTCTACATTGCCCCCTAGGAGAATCCCTTCTCTACAACTTTTATGTTTTACGTTTTGCCTAATTCGGCTTCTAAGGGCCTCAATATCATCTTTCCAGAAAACTGGTCAGTTTTACCCGAAACTGGCAGTTTTGTTCTTAAGTTCGTTTTACGTCCTATTACGCGCACACTACCTCAACCGCCCACAGCGGGAGCCTAATATCAGTCATGCAGCGGTTTCTAACGTTCCATACCATCATCACACAAACATACATCAATAATCATCACATCAAACACTTAGCATGCATAATCAAGCACAAACTTAAACATACTTGGGGACATATAACCTTAGCATGCATCAAACATATAAACCTTAATTTCATGCAACCAAAGCATAAAATCATGCATGACTTAGTAAATAAAACCACCTAAACCATAAATTCAAGCACCAACCTAAAAATTCTAAACTAGGGCATAAAAATTAAATTGAGCTTATGCTCTTACATCCAATGCGTGAAATACACTTAAATTTCCCAAATTGAAGCTCAATTTAAAAGCTTAGGGTTTGAAGGTTTACCTCTAGGGTTTGGAATTGGGTTCTCAAGCTTGGATCCCAAAACTTTTTCCCTTTTTCCTTGGCTGCCACCACAACCGGTTTTCCCCTCCAATGGGTTCCAAAAATTTAGCCACCCTTGGCTTGTGCTCTACCACAAATCCGGTCACCTTATCAAGTCTTTTTCCTCACTTTTTCTCTCTCTTGGCTTAAGTTCGGTTTTGGAGAGGAAGAGTGTGAGAGAAAATTTTGCAAGAGTTTGGCTAGATTCCTCTATTTTTCCACTAAAAATCCGCCCCCCCCTCACCTCTATTTATAGGCCTTTTGAACTTTTCAAAATTGCCGAAAAGTCCTTGAACTAGGATTTAATTATTTTTCTAAAATTGCATTTTGTCCGTGAAGCAAAAATATTTACTAATTAGTCCCTCTAGGTGGTGGCCGGTCATTGCTCCCTTGGTGCACAAGTTTTGCTTACCTCATCATGATGACATCATGCTTACATCACCTTGATGACATCATGCTTACATCACCTTGATGACATCATCTTGATGACATCATGCTTACATCACCTTGATGACATCATGCTTACATCACCTTGATGACATCATGCTTACATCACCTTGATGACATCATCTTGATGACATCATGCTTACATCATCATTGCTAACTTTTCCAAAAATTGCACTTTTGCCCCTAAAGACAAAATATTTGCAATTTAGTCCTTGCGGGTGATCGGCTAAGGTAGAGCCACTTGACTTCCAATTCATGCATAATTATCCTCTTGATTCCAAGAATCCCTTAATATAATTAGGCAATCTATTTCCTTACTAACTTTGATAATATCAATACCGTTTTGTCCTAAAACAGTATTATCATACTGAATTGTAGTCCAAAATCCATCTGCATAAAATTGGACTACGTATAAATTTTTCTTGGGACTTGAAACCATTTAGCCCATATTGCTCCAAATATTGTGCTTGAATTTTCTAGGGTGGTCTCATAGCTTATTCTTGCTTATTCGTTCGTAAAGACGGTTTCCACAGTATAATTTCCATACTGATAATCCTATTGCTGTATAGTCATACCTTTGACCGTTCTTAGTCAACCCTTTGACTTTTTGGTCAACTTTGACTTTCTTGGTCAAACTTTGACCAACATGAAATTATGAAATTTCGTCATGCTGTTTTCCTTAAAACGCCTTTTACTTGGCTAAGTAATCTTTTGTTGAGTTTCATAGCTAGTTAATCGAGAAC
This sequence comes from Ficus hirta, assembly GCA_038430175.1. Taxonomy (NCBI): domain Eukaryota; kingdom Viridiplantae; phylum Streptophyta; class Magnoliopsida; order Rosales; family Moraceae; genus Ficus; species Ficus hirta. The sequence goes on along the minus strand of CM076585.1, from coordinate 14,305,307 downwards.
TCAAATCTATACTGTTATTCCACTCCGATCATGATTCAGACTTAGGTTTTCCTTGTTTTAAAGGAAATCTAAAGTCATCAAAATTTCGGGTATTACAAATATAACATCGACATGAACATAAACTTTGAAGATGGTCATAGTTCATCATACAGATTAGAACCAATGAACTTTTAGCTTTATTTTCAACAAATAAAAAGAGGAAAATATTGAGCCTCCCTCCCTCCATGCATGTCCCCATAAGTTTTATTTATTTATCTTTTTTTTTTTGTTTCAAAATACTTGAAATTATTAGATATGATTAATATGTTTCAATATGAAGAAATCATATTTTCCTAATTGTTTCTCTATGAAAATATACAAATAATTATGTTAATCATTCAACCTACAATTTTAGTTAAGTTTGAACTTGTATGGTATGCTTTCTTCATATATAGAAATGCAAACATGATGCCGAATATTAACTTCACTCGTAATTTGCTAAGAATTAAGAAGGACTGGCCATAATTTGTTCTCATCTGCAAAAATTTATCAAAGTTCCCAACCAAAATTGCAACTGAAACAAAGTAATATGAAGCAATGGATCGAATTGTTATAAAGAGGCAAAGTAAATCAAAGAAATTAACACACACCTTAAAATTTCATTGTCTTCTCCTGAGACCCTGGATTGCTATCTTATTTGTTCTTTTCCTATTAAAATTTGACATTTTAGTAAAATTACACAAATTATTATCAACGACCTAATTCCCAAAGAGTAAAAGTTTATCCATAAAAACTAATATGTCATTTAGCTCTTTTCTTTCTTATTTTGTTCTAAATTTTTGGTGGGCTTTGTGGTTAAAAATCCGGTTTTCAGAAAAATTCCAGCACTTAGCATAATTTAAAAAAATCCATATCTAATTGTATAAGTCTTCGTTTTAAGCAGTTCAAATATCAAAACAAATTTTAGAATCTCTTGTTCACAAATAAAATTATGATTTAATCAAAAACATAACAAACTTATATAGTTTTACATGAAGATCAAAACAGTCCCAAAACTTTGTTTTCATCTATTCATCGAAAACCAAAACCCTAATTTTCTATCATCATGAAATTACAAAATTCATCAAATACATCCTAAAAATCCCATCAAGAAAAACCATGTGTTTATATGTGCATATTTGAGAAGAAAAATAACATTTAATGGATCTTAAATTGTCCTAGCATGAAAATCTAACATGAAAAATCTTAAAGAAGCTTGATATAATTATTTGAATTTGTTAACTAATCATTATCATGGATTTCATAAATAAGTATATACCTTGATGAGTAACAAATCCTACCTTGAATAGACGTGAGTGGCTTGGAGAAAACTTGAGAATCAAAAAGAGAAGAAGAAGACGAGAAAATGAGAGGAAAAAATAGTATTTTCTAGAGAGCGAAATTAGAGAGATGATAAACTATCTGTTGAGAGGTTGGAAGTTTAATCTCTTATTTATAATGACATTTAAGGTCACTTAAGGTTTTTATCTCTTATTGGGTTTCAAAATTTGAGTTTAGAATGCTTAAACATTTGGTGGGGTCACTTTTAAGATATTAGAAAAGATTTTGGCTAAAACTTAAATTCCTGCAGAAATTTGAGTTTTTAACATATGGTGATATTTTAGTCATAACTCTTCACTCTGATATCGAAAATGAGCAATTAAAGTGGCTCTGAAAAGATAACAAAAATATCTATAAATCTATATTTCATGAAGCCTATCACATTCACAAGTTTCCAAGTCAAAATTACATGATATTTTTACGGAATCTTTGTTTTGGAAAAAGAAACATACTAAAGTGATCGATACTAATCCTATTCATATTAAGCATCAATAACATATACTAATCCCTATAAATTTTGTGATCAAAATTCCTCCAATTATGTAATTTAATATTTATCATAACGTCACAACCTAATACCTTATGCACACTGAGATTTCTATTCGCAATCACCTGTAAGGAAACTCAACAAAAGGGTACTTGGAAATTACCTAAAATGTTAATGTTAACTTAAGGGTACTTTTAAAATTTATTAGGACATGTTAAGTGTGTAACATACTGTAAGAATCCGAAATTGTGATAAACCTATGATTTCCTTAGAGACAAGAAAAATCTAAGACTGAATCATGTATGTTGATATGAAACTCATGATCTGAGTTAAATATCAGTGTATGTTGAGTTCTTGGTTAATTAGCTACGAGACTCAATAATAGTTTGCTTAGTCAAGCATGAGGCCTTTTGAGAAAAAGGGCAGAATAGGAATTTATGATTTTTATTTCGGTCAAAGTTTGACCAGGTTGACCTTAGGTTTGACTGAGGTGGTACTGCAGTGTAATTAATAGTGTGGAAATTATACTGTGGGGAACCGTCATTACAGACATATGAGCAAGAATAAGCTATGAGACCATCCTAGAAAAATCAAGCACAATATTTAGAGCAATATGGACTAAGTAGTTTCAAGTCTTAAGAAAATCCTTTACGCAGTCCAATTTTACGCAGATGAATTCTGGACTGCAGTCCAGTACAATAATATTGTTTTTAGCTGAAAACAGTATTGATAATATCTGCATTAGTAGGAAGATGGACTACATATGTATATTAAGAGATTTTGGGAATTATGTGGATAGTTAAGCATGAATTGGAAGCCAAGTGGCTCCACCAAAGCCGTCCACCATCAGGGACTAAAGTGTAAATATTTTGTCCTTAGGGACCAATGTGTAATTTTAAGAAAAGTAAGTAAGTATGTAATTATTGATTTAAGGAATTTATGGATATTCCTAACCAAGTCTCCAACTAGAGTTGAACTGGGCCAATGGCCGGTTACATTGACCGGTTACATTGGGTGGCTTGGAGAACAAGGAAACAAAGTAGAGATAAGTTGAAAAGATTTTCCTTGGCTCCCACACTTGCATGGCCGGTTGTCAAGGGGTGCCTTGGATACCAAGCATTTATCTTGGTGAGGTAAGCTTGATGATGTAAGCAAGGTGAGGTAAGTAAAGTGATGTAAGCAAGGTGAGGTAAGCAAGTAATTAACTTGGTGAACAAGTAATTTCTTGACTCACACTTATCCTAATGATCGGTCACCTAGGAGGGTCTTTGGGCAAATATTTTGCTCATTAAACCCTAATATGCAATTTTAGAAATTATTCTTCACCTATAAATAGGTGAAGTTATGTTGGTTCACATTTTTGACCATTTAGTTGAACCCAAAACTCTGCCCAAATTTCAACTCAACTTTCTCCCTCCCCTAGGAGCCGAGCCTAAGAGAGAAAAAAAAAATAGTGGTCGGATTTGTGAGGAAGAAAAGCAAGGAGGAAAATTTTCTCAACCAAAGAGTAGATCCACTCTCTTGGATCTTGAGGTAATCCTCGTCACCATCTAGCTCCTTGTTTTAGTTGGATTCAAGATTTAAGTGTATTTTCATGTTGGGTTTGTAAGAGCATAAGCTCACCCTTTTATTTTCCATGCAAGAGCTTAGAGTGCTTGATAGGTGCTTGATTAGGGTTTGGTGGTCTCTAATTATGTTTTGATGCATGTTTATGATAATATGTGTTCGAAATTATGTAGTATGTATATATACCTTGTAAGTGTTTGTTATATGTCCCCATATGTTCAAGAAGAATTATGTTATGCATGGATGATGGAATAAGGTTGGTATGTGAATCTTGGGCATAAATCAACCCTAAAAACCCTAGTTTGGTATAGATTACCATTTGGGTTTGCATGAAGATTGTATGGATGAAAAGTGAATGCATGATAATGAAAACATTACGTAACGCACTGCATGCTTGTCGTAGGCTCACGGTTTTAACCATTCAAGGTAGTATGTGCGTAATTTTACGTAAGAACCAACAAAAATGAAAACTGCCAGTTTTCGGGTAAAACTGGGCAGCTTTCTGGAAACGTGATTTTGAGGCCCTTGGAAGCCGAATTTGATAAAAATCAAAACTACAAAGTTGTAGAAAATTGAAACTAGGGGATAATGGGGACGGTTTTTAAAAAATAAGCTCCAAAAGCTTTCGTTTTTATGAAAACCCGAGCCCTAGTCTGCCAAGACACTGTGCACGGCCAGCCGGTTTCAACCAGGAATATGAACAAGTTAAAGGCAGAATTAGGTTTTGAGTAAAACACGAAAGTTGTAGGTCTTTCGAGATCTACAACTTTCATGAAGAAAACTTTTTCTAATTCCAAACAGATTTTAAAGTACAAACAAATTTTCAAAAACTGTGCAGGAAACAAGAAATTCCAGCACATGATTTTCAGAAAACAGTGCAAAAACAGGAAATCCCTGCACATGCACTGATATTTAAATTAAGAAACTGTTTTAAAGGATTGTTTTCAGAGTTTGACAGTTTTTAACTGTTTTTACTTAAAAGTTAAGGTTTTATAAAAATACGGTTTTTTTAAGAAATAATGACAAATGATAACCGATAGTAACCGGTTAGGATACCCAAGTTATTGGGTTGGGCCTTACCCTATGGTTACCAATAGTAACCTAATGGGGTAGTGCTTTGAAAGTAATTGGGCCCTAGTAACCCAATAAGGTATCATTCAAAATTAGTTAGGCCTAAAACCCAGGGTTACTCATAGTAACCTAGTGGGATATGAATTAAAAGTAATTGGGCTTAGGCCCAATGTTAATAATAGTAACCTAATAAGGCACTATTCAAGTATGACTGGGCTTGGTACCCAGGGTTACCGGAAGTAACCTAACAATGTACTGTTTAAGTTTGGTTGTGCCATGAGTCCTAGGATTACGGCAAGTAACCGAACGAGTTATTATTAAGATGTGGGGGACATATAACTAGGGTTACTCATAGATATTGGTTGAGATACCAACATTGAATGATTATGGTTTATAGTAAGATAGAATATGAATGACTTTTATCTTACACCCTGTTTGAAAACAGGAGTATGAATTGTTGTCGTGCCATGTTTGGACGATAAACCAAGAGCATAGGACGACAGGTAAGTACAACTCCGCCTACAGCATGGACAAAACGTTTTTATTGCATGACATGTTTTTCAAGAAATCATGTATTGATTTACATGATTTACATATGTTATATGTTATGGTGCTTTATGTTATGATGTTTTATGTTATGGTTTGTTATTATGTTATGTTTTGATATAGTGACATCATGAGGCATGTTCACTAATATTAAGCCACATGGTAAGAATATGTTTTTAAGTAATAAGATAAGACAAATTAATGTTATTGTGTCGTACTGACTTGCCACGAGGGCGGGTTTACATGGCATGGTCCATGTTTGAGTTGGATTGGATTGGCTGCCCCAACTATTCCATGTTAAACAGTATGGTTCATGGTTTGAGTTGGAATTAGACTGGTTGCCCCAACCACTCCATGGTTACACGCCACGGTACGTGCACTCATATTATGTAAAGAGTCCAGAAACCAAATCAACATAAGAAACCATAATCGGTTCATGCATTCTTGCACTTAAAATGTTTTGCGGATTGATTATTGTACCTACAGGGCATAAGCTCATTACTTACGTTTATGCTGTAGGTAAGTAACCTACCAGCAATACTTGATGCAAGACTGTGGAGAGATAGCGCTGCGGACTGTGAAATGTGGGATGGACACCACCACGGATTTTAGAAAATATGTTTTGTAAAATATATTTGTAAAGTGTGTTTATGTTACGTTATAATGAAGTAAGGGTATGGGTAAGGAAAAGTTTAATGTATGATGGCAACAAGTTGCCTCGTGTTGTATCGACCCGCACTAGGTCGGGTTTGGTCCACGGTTTGAATATGATAGCTTTCAAATAAGGTGTAAAAGCTCGGTACTCGAGTGAGTACATATAAGTATGTACGAGGATAAGTCAAGTTTTAAGTATGAGATTAAGTCAAGTTTAAGTTTGAGTTAAAAAATAAATAAATAATTTAGTTTGGAATTTTCAGTAAGTTTAAAGAATTAGAAATCAAGAAGTAAGTTAAGTAAGTACGGTGTCACGGCCTTACGTAGGTCGGGGCGTGGCAATTACTAATTTCGACTTAAAACGATCAAAGATATCCAGGAAGGAAAAAAAGATCACGGTTAAACGTTGTTACATTAGAAGCCCCTGAATATTTTTTTCTCTCTTTAATTAGTTGTCGATTCTATTTTTCTTTCCAAGTCATTTAACGTTTTGTTTCAAGATGGTCATCTTCATATGATAAAAGCCCCAACAACCCAAACCCCGGCGCCACCCAGCGCCCAACGTTTTCTTTACTAGAATATATGATAAAAGGTAAAAGAAAGATACAAATATGACAAAAAATATTAATAAATAAATAAAAAAAACTAACTAAACTAAAATATATAACAATATTCTCTCGGAATTTAATTTAATCAGCTCTGTTTATAGAGCTTATAAGGTACACACAATAACCAGCTCTACATAGAGAGCTTATAATATTAAGCATCACAAGCACACTCGATATCAAATCATTCCACGCGTATATCATGGTAATAATAATATTAGTCAGTGTGAAAACCAACAATTATATATTACCAATATTTATACACATGGTGATTTGTTTTTATTTATTATTAAGCATAAAACCAAGACATCATAGAGACGCCATTTTATTTACTAATATCACATTTGCGATCCATATATCGCATCCTAAGCTGCTGCGACGTGAACCGTAAGGTCATTGAGGAGGATGCCGCTTGTTCCTGTGAATCCGACAAGACGCGAGCCACTTCCGATTGCGTAATTGATAGATTGATCGCCAATTTCAACTCCATATGGTCCGTAGATTTGCTTGTCAGTCTCGAATGTTAGGGACCGTACTACAGTAGTACGAGGGACCAGAGACGAAAATCCAGTGTACCCGCTCACCTTCTTTAGGTGCTCCGCCTGTACTGGAATCTGAGTTTCCAAGATTTGATATTAAAAAAAATATATACATAGGTATCAGAGAATCTGAATAACTAATAAAATTTTTTATGTTTCCATACAAGAGTACCAAAGTTGTTTTGGATGGCAAACTCAAGGGGATTTTAATTCATTTTGAGTTCTACCGATACAATAAAAAATTTATGTTATTCGAGCATAAAAATTTGAAATCAAATGAAGAGAATAATAATAATTAAAAAAAAAAACCTAACTGTCACAGTTTGGAAGCCAGGGGGAGTAGTTCCGTGTGCAGGACCGACACCATCATTGTAGATCACTTGAAAGGACCCGATGGCACCATCCTCAACCTTCGTACTAAATGAAATGTTGATTTGTTGAACTCCATTGTGAGATCCATCGTCCCAATGCGCCGCCTACAAAATATTTTTGCACGTACAATAAATATATGCGTGTTTGACACCATATTAATTTTAAGTTAAAAAAAAAATTTCATCTTATTTCAAATCTAAATCTGTTTTTTCAATTTTTTACTTTTTCAAAATCTCCACAACCCTCATTTCTTTTCTTTACGAAATAAATTGTGAAGAAACAAATGGACAATGATAAAAATTGATATATATTTTGTGCGTGTGTGCATTACGTATATGTAGATGTAAGACCTCACCATTCTTTGATCGTGGATGAAATGAAGAGAAATTATGAGGATTCCGATTATGGAGAAGTGTGTGTGGGTTTACTTGGCTGGCTTAGCTCCAATTTATAGAGATAGGATTATCTAACTTATTTGGAACTTAGTGCTTTAGATAGAGATGAATTAAAAATGATGGGTGTAGAGGGGCTTTGATGTGTGTCACGGAGTTTCTAAAATTTTACTGTGCATATAAAATGTTGACTATTATATATTTATAGAGGTAGAACTATCTAACTTATTTGGAATTTAGTGCTTTAGATAGAGATGAATTAAAAATGACGGGTGTAGAGGGGCTTTGATGTGTGCCACTTAGTTTCTAAAATTTTACTGTGCATATAAAATGTTGACTATTATATACCAAGATTTTTCCATTGCCTAAAATGTTGAAAATGTTTGATAGTTTGCTTCTAGACTTTAAAATGGGCATGCTTAATTAGAATATGTTATGCATATAGGAATCTCTAGACTCTCACTAGCTTTTAGTGTTTGGAAATTCTTATAATATTATTTTAGTATTGAATAAGATTCAACAGTGCACACACACTTGTTGATTCAAGTATTGGAAAATACAATATATATTAAAAGGCGTAGGAGCATTTGATCATCAAGAACTTTGTTTGTTTGTTTTTTTTTTTCTTTTTTGGTGAAAAAGACTAGGAAAAATTTCATGATTATTTAACATAACATTATGCATGGATCCCGTTTATAAAACAGTTTTAAAATTCAATTTCATTGCATTTTATAATTTTAAATATAATATTATGTTGCATTGCCTTCATGATATACTTCTGGAGTTATTCGTTGACCTTGTTTCGTGCTCCAAACCCAAAAAGCATTTTGAATGTGCGTTGTCTTTGGACAATATATGTGCTCCAAACCCAATATGTTGCAATTCTGTATATTGTAACTTGTATTTATATGCGAACTAATTTATAATGCTTTTTACTAATAAATTCTTTGTTTTTACTCTATAAAAATACATCCACGTTTAATATCTTTGTGTTCTTCTTCTTCTCCGTCTTTTCTTTTTATTATTTTCTTATTTATTTTTCATATGGTATCAAAGCTTGCGATCATAGATCTAAAAACCTGAAACACTCCCCCCACTTTTCCATCTTCGCGTAATCACCCTAGCATTCTCCTTCCCACCTTCTTCACGTAATTCCCCAAACCACCCACCCCCTTCCCTAATTTGTTTCATCTCATGGTTGTTACTTCTTCTAGTCCAGCAAAAATAAATAAATAAATACAAAATCATCCTACATCACCCTACCCCTGCTCCTCTCCTCGCGTCTACATCAACCTAAAAAAAAAAAAAAAAAAACCAGGTCTATCCCCAAACCAATTTTTTTTCCTGCTGAAAAAAAACACCTACCATCATCCTTTTTATTTTATTTGATTTATTTGATATTCTATCATAACGATTATACTCAAACAAGCCACTGATGATCTGGTCCTTTGCGCCATTGCACCCCCTTTTGATGATTATCGTCCCTAACACCATTGCGTCCTATTCTAACTATTGTCGTCTTAGTGCCCATGCGCCCTTTCTCTCTTGATGATTCACGTCCCAGTCTCTCTTCTGAAATTTGCCATCCCTATACTCAAGTGCCCTCTGTCTTCTCACTCTTCTTTTGAAGATTGTCATCCTTGCACCTAAGTGCCCTATTCCTTCTCTTTCATCTTCTGACGATTGCCGTTCATATTTCCTTATTTTTATTTTTCTATAGATTCAACAAAAAAAAAAAACATTTAATTTATTAAAGTTTTAGATATATATATGATGATCTAAGAACAATTTATCATATATGCATTCCATGAATCTCGTAATCAATTTATATCTAGTACAAAATTTAGGTATTTAATTTGCATCCAACCTGCCTGTTTGTGTTTTTATTTTTTCAATTTTTTTTTTTAAGGAAAATACTATGTGTTGACTTGTTTAAAAATATCGACAACAATAAGCATTGAAAACAAACAGATCCGTTCTAGTTACAAGAAATTATGAATAATCTGAAAATTAACATCCGTTTTCGCATGTGTGAATGAACATCCGTGTAGGTGGCCAACAATCACATTTGGTCTATTCTTTCCGGTGTTCATCATTTACAACGTAATTTAATTCTTTGCTATCTCCATAATCTGACCGATTACATATCAACTCATGCAAATGTATTGCTGAAGCACTTCACTCCCTCTCTCTCTCTCTCTCTCTCTCTCTCTCTCTCTCTCTCTCTCCAGCTAAAAATAAGCACTTCAGTCGTAGGGGGTGTTTGGTTGGTTCACTCCAATAAAAATATTTCCTTTTTCTTCTTTTTTTTTTTTAAAGTAAACACAATTTCACTATTCACATCTCCTAATATCTCTTAAAAATTCAATTTTTAAAAATCCATAACTTTGTTATTTCAAGTAGAAATGAGATGATTTTACTTATAATTATATCGAATTTCGAGAGAGACGAAACAAGATCCATATTACTATTTTTTTTCCAAACAAATATCAAATTTTTATATTTTTTAACTTCAAATAGTTTATTTTCAACTAAACGCACATTTCTAAATTAAACTCAACTCAACTCTAATTAAAATATCTTCAAATATAATTTGTCAAAGTGTCCCACCAAAATAGCAACTAGAGGAATTTTTTTTGGCGAAGAAGAACTAAAGCCTACACTCAAAATTTATATTAAAAACAAAAATATAAAAACCTAATCCAGCCTTAACAGCAAACTAAACAAAAATGAAAAAAAAAAAAAAAAAAACCTTCGAAAGAGGAAACCGAACCGAAAAGATATGTTTTTAAAACGGAAGTTTAGTTGAAATTTTATCATTACATTTAAATGTTTAGTAATAATCTATTAGTAATTGTAGTTATGATTTCATTTATTTAATTGATTGAAAATGTTTGATCAATGCTTGTATGTATACTTGAAAATGAACATAGTTAATCTATTAGTTGACAATATTTATTTATTTATTTTTAAATATCATCGTACAATTGAAAGTGGTGGGGTTAGTCTTTAGGTAGGTCTGTACACGTAGTTACTATAAATTAAAGATGAGTGTGAAATATAGCTGTACACGTAGTTACTATCAATTAAAGATGAGTGTGAAATATAGACAAGCAAAATATAACAAAAGGAAAGTGCTATTTTGAGCAATTAACAGACAAGCAATATATTCACAGACCTCGTGAAACACGTTCAAACTTTACCAGACAAGCAACATCAACTGCTTTCTTTTGCATGTGTAAAACTTTCTGTCAGCTTTAATAGCCCAATGATGATCGTATTTGAGTGTTAACTTGATGTATAAATGATAAATTTTGATATTTGGATTTGAAAAACAAAACTCTCTTAAAAAGTGTTATTTTTTATGACAAATTTATTATATGGTAAACTTTTACCTTCAAGTTATATATATTTTGAAAAGAAAATCTTTCTCTACTTAAAACCCTAGCTCTAAAATTATTTAAGTGGGAAGAATGGCTAAGAACCATAGAAAAATATAACGAAAGGCAGCTTTAGCAGGGGGGATAAAAAAAAGGATACAGTAAATTTATATTAATGATCTTTTTTTTCCTTAATTGGTTGTGGGACGTCGTTAATGCTTTTAGAAGGGAAAAAAAACGAATAACTTCACTCTTAATATGCTAAGGACTGGCCTGATTTGTTCATATCTGCTAAAATTTGTCAAAGTTTCCCACCGAAAGGGCAACTGATACAAAGTTAATATGATGCAATGGCTCGGCATAAAAGGAGACAAAGTTAATCAAAGAACTTAATACACACCTTCAAAAGTCATTGTCTCCTCATGTGTCCTTGAATTGCTATCTCCTTTGTTTTTATCCAATTAAATTTTTTAGACCTCAAAGTTTGACGATAAAAAATGAATGTTTCTTTTAGCTCTTTTCTTTCCTACTTTGTCCTAAATTTATGGTGCACTTACTAATTGACAATACAAGGATGAAGCCTTTCAGCGATGCCAATAGTCGTCATTAAAAATATGAATTTCATCCCTAAAAATTAAACAGCGATGAATTGTCGTCGCTAATATGACATCACTATAAATCCATCGTTAAAAAATTTATAGCGACGATTATGCATGTCGTCGCTGAAAATTTCTATTACAGTGACGACACGTCGTCGCTTTAACGGTGATAATGATGTCGCTGTTTGCCTTAGGTAAATTACTGGAAATGACGTGGCATCAATCTTTAGCGACGATCAATTTAAAAAATTAGTTGCTAAAAAGAAAAAATATGACGTGGCAACATCTTTTAGCAACGAATTTTTTAAATCGGTCGTCACTAAAAGTAAAAAAAAAAAAGATGTGGCAGCACCTTTTAGTGATGACTTTTTTAAATCCGGCATCTCTAAAAGAGAAAAAATATGACGTGACATATGTATTTATTAATGACACCTATCAATATTTCGTCGCTAAAAGTCTTTTAAAATATAATATAATATAATATAATTTTAAATTTCATATTCATTTTTTTAACTGATTTGTCGTTGATAATTTTATTTATTTCATACTTACCGGATTTACTTTTAATAGTTTTAGCTTTTACTTCCAAGATAGTATTTAATTTAAAAAACTAAATAAACATAATATTATGTAACTACAATATAAACATCCACAAAATACATAAAATATAACAAAAGCCGATTAATACTACACAATATTCTGTAACTACAATAGAAACATCCACACAACACATAAAATATAATAAAGTCGATTAATAACAGATAGCTACTAGTCGTCCAAATTTGTCAGATCCTCTTGTTCATCATCTTCTTCTTTAATTCGATTTTGAGGCTGGGATGGAGGGACTAGACTCGAGAGGAAGGGGGGGGGGGGGGGGGGGGGGGGGCGGCCGCGCTGTATAATTGGACCTAAAAGTCGGATACATCCGGGACACATGTGCCGCCATCCGCAAGGTTTCAGCATACTAGTTTCCAATCCGCTACTGTAGCTCTGGCAGAATCTGCATGCTAGGCTGCACAGATGTTGATGATGTCAAAGATGAGGAAGTAGATTTCTTCTTTCGCCTACGCATCAAGGTTGGGCCCACTCCTTTTGTATGCCCTCATCGAGTGCCTGGAACGGTATTCAGAATCTCCCTCTCATTTGTCCCTGAAGAAGAGCCGAATGACATTTGTGACTATTGTCACGCCCCGACCTACGTAGGGCCGTGATTTCGTACTTACTTAACTTAATTCTTAATTCAAATACCTTAAACTTACTGAAAATTCCAGAGTGCTGAGTACTGAGCTTTCTTTTTTTTTCTTTTAAACTTGACTTAAAACTCGACTTAAACTTGACTTAATCTCATACTTATACTCATACTTATTTATAGGTACTTACTCGAGTACTGAGCTTTGACACCTCATTTGAAAGCTATCATATTCAAACCGTACACCAAACCCGACCTAGTTCGGGTCGGTACTGTAACACCCCGAACCATCTATGTAGGGCCGACTACGTAAACGTGGGGCCGTTACTATACTTGCTTAACATACTTGTTACTTTCTAATACTTGAACTTTCAGAAAATTTCAGAATAATTTTTTTTTCTTCGTAACTTAATTAAACTTATCCATATGGGTAAACTTCATCATGCCTACCCATTACTTGTTAACCCGATTAAAAGGTCACACATAACCTTTTAAACCAGACTTTTGAAACCATACATACGTAACATGGTACATACTACTAAATCATATATGTACTAGTTCATAATTTAAAGAGTTTGCGGAAAATCTTGCGTAGTGAGATACCACACCGCCCTTCACTCGCCGTCGCATCGTCCACATGGCCCACCAATTAAGCTGCAGGCTTTTTACCTACAGCATGAAATATACTGATGAGCTTTCACCCAGCAAGTACAAACATAATCTCACAAAAACGTAACAAGTATGGTGCAACTTATGCATGAACCATTTATGTTCAATTATGAATCTTTTATAATCAATTATGAACATGAACTTATTATCTTGCTTAATATGTGGGCCCCTTGTGTACGTACCGATTGCGCGCATTCCACAGAAAGTTAGGGTTTGCAAGGTCCTTAATAATTCTGGGAATCTTGAAACATAACCCTTCCGCATCAACAGAAGGTCTGAAAATTTTCTTGAACATACATGATCCTCCCGCATCAACAGGAGGTTGGTACGATACCTTATTTGTCTTGGTTTAGTCTTAGCCTTGTTACTTTTTTTTTTTTCAAGACTAAGAATCTTTACATGTGATCTTATTTGTCATGATGTACATAATGTATAAGTATAGTATGACATAAAGATCACTAACATCTAATGACTTGTGGTATAAAGCATGGCTTTATCTTGAAACATGATGTTATCTTAAAACATGGCATGTATATAAACATGGCATCATCATAAAACATGGCATTATTCTAAAACATGGCACATCATGGTATACATGTAAATAGATCATGCTTGAAAATAGTTTACTATTTTCCATACTGTAGGTGAGGTTTGTACTTACCTCGTATACTATGTCCTTTGCTGTGTTGTTCCAATTCTGGTTGCAATAACAGGCCTCTTTCTGCTATTACAAAGGACATAGGGTAAGGATTTAATAACCATAAAATGTTGGTAACCTTAACCAATATCCACACATAAACTTAGTTATATGTCCCCCATTCATACTCATGATAACTTGCTTGGTTACTACAAGTAATCCTAGGGTTTATGGTCTATCATACTTAAATCATAACTTGTTAGGTTACTTAGAGTAACCTTGGGTACTAAGCCCAATATACATGAATAGTATTAGGTTACTACTCTTACTAAAGCCCAACTAATTACAACGTATTACTCCATTAGGTTACTAGTGGTAACCATAGGGTACGGCCCAATTATTTATTTATTTGCTCTTTCTTGACAAACCTTTGTCAAGTTTTCTTTACAAATCTTTACAAAAACCGTATTTTCATAAAACCGTAACTTTTAAGTAAAGACAGTTAAAAACTATCAAACTCTGAAATCAATCCTTTAAAAACAGTTTCTTAATTTTGGTTATCAGTGTATGTGCAGGAATTTCCTACTTTTACACTGTTTTCTGAAAATCCTGTGCATGAATTTCTCGTTTCCTGCATAGTTTTGGAAATCGGGTTTTACTTTAAAGTCTGTTTAGAATTAGAAAAAGTTTTCTTCATGAAAGTTGTAAATCTCGAAAGACCCTACAACTTTTATGTTTTACTTAAAACCTAATTCTGCCTTTAACTTGTTCATATTCCTAGTTGAATCTGGCTGGCCGTGCACAAGATCTGGACAGACCAAGGCTTGAGTTTTCACAAAAACAGAGGCCTTTGGAGCCTTATTTTTAAAAACTATAAATGTTGTCCCCTAGAATTTTTCATTTCCTACAACTTTATAGTTTTAACTTTTCTCAAATTCGGCCTCTAAGGGCCTCAAAATCACCTTTTCAAAAAAATGTCCAGTTTTACCCGAAAACTGGCAGTTTTGCATGTGTCCGATTTTGCGTAAAATTTATGTGCACACTACCTCAAACAGTCATAACCGTGAGCCTACGATAACATGCAGCACTTTAACATAAGATTTTCCATTCACATGCATTAATCCAAACCCATGTAACCCGCGTGCCATCATGCACCAAACTTAGGGTTTTTGGGTTGGTTTGGCTTCCATTCATCGCATACAAGCTCAATCTATTCTCATACATGATTCATGCATAACCTACACTCTCTTAAACCTAAGGGGACATACAACAAGCATCTTAAGGACATACATGTAAACCACATTATCTCACAAGTATAGCATCAAAAGCATGAACCAAAACCTAAATCAAGACCATAGAACCCTAATCAAGCACATAATCAAACATCTAAGCCTATTGCATGAAAGTAAAGGGGTGAGCTTATGCTCTTACAAATCCAACTTGAAAATACACTTAAATTTCCAAATCAAAGCTCAATTGAAAAGCTTAGGGATCAAAGGGCTTGATCAACACAAAGTTGTGCTAGGTTTTGATTCCACTTTTCCCTTTCCTTTTGCTCTCAACCACAACCGGCCTCCCTTAGTCTTGTGGGTTCCAAAATTTTCGGCCACTTGCTTGGTGCTTCACCAAAATCCAACCACTCCCTTGTTCTTTCTCTTTTCTCTTTTTTTTTTTCTTTTCTCTAGGGCTCGGTTTTTAGGGGAAGAGTGTGAGAAGAAATTTTGGCATGGTTTTGGGGTGTTTTCTCATTTTTGTGAACAAAATGAGCCCTCCCCATCACCTATTTATAGGTGATAAATAATTTAATTTTTGGATTTATTTTTAATCCAAAAATTGCATAATAGCCCTTAAGAGAAAAATATTTACCCATTGGTCCTTGGGAAAAAAATATTTGCTCATCTACCCTTTTAGGTGGCCGGCCATTTACTTGGAGAGCAAGGAAATTCTCTTGCTTACATCATCATGCTTACATCATCAAGCTTGCATCATTATGACATCATCATGCTTACATCATCAAGCTTGCATCATTATGACATCATCATTACTTACTTTTCTAAAAATTACACTTTGGCCCCTAAGGACAAAATATTTGTACTTTAGTCCCTGAAGGTAGCCGACTATGATGGAGCCACTTGACTTCTAGTGCATGCATAATTATCCATTTGATTCCAAAAACCCATTTAATATAATTATGCGGTTCATTTCCTTATTAACTCAGATAATATCAATACTGTTTTTTACTAAAAACAGTACTGTCATACTGGGCTACAGTCCATAATTCATCTATGTAAAATTGGACTTCGTATAGGATTTTCTTAGGACTTAAAACTATTTAGTCCTTATTGCTCTAAATATTATTCCTGATTATTTTAGAGCAATCTCATACCTTATTCTTACTTCTTCATCCGTAATGACGGTTTTCCACAGTATAATTCCTATACTGTTGATTATCCTGCAATACCGTCTTAGTCAAACCTAAGGTCAACATGGTCAAACTTTGACCGAAATAAAAATCATAAATTCCTATTATGCCATTTTCTCAAAAGGCCTCATGCTTGATTAAGCAACTATTTCGGAGTCTCGTAGCTAATAAACCGAGGACTCGAATATATACTGATATTCACTTTAGATCATAAGTTTCATATCTGCATACATGATTCAGACTTAGATTCTTCTTGTATCTAAGGAAATCACAAGTCATCAAAAATTCGGATTATTACAGGTACAACACGAGACAACTTGTTGCTATCATACATGAAACTTTTCCTTACCCATACCATTACTTCATTATAACGTAATATAAACACATTTTACAAACATATTTTACAAAACATATTTTTTAAAATCCGTGGCGGTGTCCATCCCACATTTCACAGTCTGCAGTGCCATCTCTCCACAATCTTATATCAAGCATTGCCGGTAGGTTGCTTACCTACAGCATGAACGTAAGTAATGAGCTTATACCCAGAAAGTATAACATTCAATCTGCAAAACATTTTAATAAAAGAATGCATGAACCGATTATGCTTTCTTATGTTGATTTGGTTTCTGGACCCTTTACATAACATGAGTGCACATACCGTGGCATGTAACCATGGAGTGATTGGGGCAGCCAGTCCAATTCCAACTCAACCTATGAACCATACTGTTTAACATGGAATAGTTGGGGCAGCCAATCCAAACCAACTCAAAACATGGACCATGCCATTTAAACCCGCCCTCGTGGCAAGTCGGTACGACACAATAACATTAGCTTGTCTTGTCTTATGACTTAAAAACATATTCTTAGCATGTGATTTAATATTCGTAAACATGCTTCATGATGTCACGATAACAAAACATATAACATAACATAATAGCAAACCATAACCTAAAACACCATAACATAAAACATCATAACATATAACATAAAATGTCATAACATAAAATATCATAACATATAACATAAAACGTCATAACATAAAACATCATAACGTAAAACATCATCACATAAGGCATCATAACATAAAACATCATTACATAAAGTATCATAACATAAAACATATGTAAATCATGTAAATCAATACATGATTTCCTGAAAAACATGTCATGCAACAAAACATTTTGTCCATGCTATAGGCAGAGTTGTACTTACCAATCGTCCTACGCTCTTGGTTTATCGTCCAAACTTGGCACGACAATAGTTCATACTCCTATTTCCAAACAGGGTGTAAGATAAGAGTCATTCACATTCTATCTTACCATAAATTATAATCATTAAATGTTGGTATCCTAACCAATATCTATGAGTAACTCTAGTTATATGTCCCCCACATTTTCATGATAACTCGTTCAGTTACTTGCCGCAACCCTAGGACTCATGGCACAACTAGACTTAAATAATACCTTGTTAGGTTACTTCAGGTAACCTTGGGTACCAGGCCCAGTCATACTTGAATAGTGTTTTATTAGGTTACTATTAGTAACCTTGGGCCTAAGCCCAATTATACTTAGACTCATACCCTAATAGGTCACTAATTTCACTAAGGCCCAATTACTTTTTAAAGTAATACCCTATTAGGTTACCATTGGTAACCATAGGTTTTAGGCTTAACCCAATAACTTGGGTATCTTCTGTGGTTACTATAAGTAACCTAAATTATTTGGCCTATTAAAAGTTGGTAACCTTCTCGGTTACGATTTGTCCTATTGTTGTTTACTATAGGACTTGGCTTATTTCATTTATTTCATTCCTTGTTTGATAAATTTTAACTCCTTTTTATAAACTATTTAAAACAGTCCCATAAACTTTGGTTATCAGTGCATGTACAGGGATTTCCTACTTTTGCACTGTTTTCTGAAAATCTTGTGCAGGAATTTCTTATTTTCTGCACAGTTTTTAAGATCTAGTTTTATCTTTAAATTGGTTTAGAATCTGGGAAAACTTTCTTCATAAAAGTTTAGATCTTGAAAAACCCTACAACTTTGGTTCTTCACTCAAAACCCAGTTCTACCTTTAACTTGATCATATCCCTAGTTGAAACCGGCTGGCCGTGCACATGGTCTGGGCAGACTAGGGCTCGGGTTTTTATAAAAATGAAAGCCTTTCATGCTTATTTTCAAAAATCTGTCCATGCTACCCCCTAGAATTTTCAATTTTCTATAAGTTTGTTGTTTTGACTTTTCCCAAATTCGGCCTCTAAGGGCATTAAAATCACGTTTCCAGAAAGCTGTCCAGTTTTACCCGAAAACTGGCAGTTTCATTTTAGGTCAAGTTTTACGTAAAATTACACGCACACTACCTCAAACAGTCGCAACCGTGAGCCTACATCAAGCATGCAGCGCTTTAACGTGAGTTTCCATTAAGATGCATTGGTTCCTACCCATGCAACCTGTGTGGTATCCTTGTACCAAACTAGGATTCTAGGGTTGGTTTGCATCCTTAATTCATCATACAAGCTTATTATGTAATACCTAGATTTTTCCGATATTACTATTTCCTTCCAAAGGAATTAAATGTATACCATAGAGGTATTATTGAAAGAGAAGCTCGGTTAAGAGTTTTCTTATATTTTATGAGTTTTTCAGGTTTAATAAAACTCAAAATGGATTATGTAAATTAGCAACGGACCTTTTGAGTCAAAAGGAACGAAAAAGTACATGATTTAAAGAAAGTCAAAGTTTGACCAAGAATGGTCAAAGGATTGACTTTGCAGTATTGTGAAATAAAGTATACTGCGAAAACCATCTTTATGGTTGAGATAGCATGAATAGGCTTTAAAAACCACCTTAGAAAATCAAGCACACCTAGTAGGAATTAAAGACAAAAAGGGCTCGGAAAAAATAAGAAAAATTTTATACTGTCCATTTTTACTCAGATAAATTTTGGACTGCAGTACAGTATAAAAATACTGGGTATAAGTGAACACAGTATTGAAAATATCTGTGTAGCTTAAAAATGGACTGGTTATTGAGGAAAAGAGCCAAACAAGGCCTAAGGTGAATGACATCACCTTATCCTTTAATTATGACATCATAATTAGTTAATAAAGCTTGGAAAGTAATATTTTTGCTTGTTCACCAAGCTTATGGCCGGCCACCTCACCCTCCCATTGTGCAATTTGTAACTTTTTTGGGGTTTTTTGTGCAATTTAGCAAAGTTCTCCACCTCTATAAATAGGTGTGAGATTTAAAACATTTTATTGAAAATCCTAGCCAAACTCTTGCCTTTTTCTTCACCAAAAAAACCGACCATTAGGGAGAGGAAAGGGAGAAGAGAAAATCAAAATTTCCAAAGGGGTTTTGCTTATAGGGAATTCGGATTTGAGCTAGAAAGCCAAGGAAAGGTTTGAAATAATTTTTGAACCATTTTGGCTAAAGTTGCCGAGTGTGGGGGGGAGGTGAAAAGGAAGAGAAAAATTTGAGGTAGGAAGCCTTGGTGGTGTGGACGGATTTGTGGTGAACCAACCAAGTGACCAAAGGAATTTTGGTGCCTCTAGGTGAGTGGTGAGGCCGGTTGTGTTGACCTAGGAGGAAGGAGAAGTTTTGGTGCCCAAACCCTAGTCTTGAACCAAGGTATTTTTCTTTAAGCCCTAAGCTTGCAATTAAGCTTTCAATTTGAGATTTATTTGTATTTCAAGTTGAGAGGATGTAAGAGCATAAGCTCAAGTTTTCTTTGCCCTAGATTGATTAGATGTGGTGCTTGATTTAGGCTTTAAGGGTGGTTTGATGTTTAATTTTGTTATGAGCTTTAATTTTATGCTTATGTTTGATTTAATGCTAGGGTGCATGCTAGATGGATGATGAATTGTATGTCCCCTGTTTTTATGTGCAAATCGGTTCTAGAAGTGCATATTAGGTTGTTAGTTTTGATTATGGAATGGTATGTGAATGTATGGATGTTGAGACAACCTAGAACCATGCAAACCTAGGCTAGGACAATTTGGTTTTTGGTTTGCATGGGAGCGTTGAGTTGCATGTTTGTTCATGTGGGATGTTAGAAAACGCTGCATGTGTGCTATCTAGGCTACCGCGTGTTCGGTTGAGTTAGCTTACACGAAATAGGACGTAAAATGAATGTGAGAACAAAAACTGCCAGTTCGGATGTGAACTGCCCAGTTTTCTAAAAAGTGGAATTTGAGGCATTTGGAGGCCGAACTGGGAAAAACGTAAAACATAAAAGTTGTAGAGAACGATTTTTCCTAGAGGGCAAAGCTGACGGATTTCCAAAATAAGGCTCCAATGGCCTTTGTTTTCATAAAAAACCGAGCCTGATCCGTGCCCAGGATTTGTGCACGACCAGGTGAGTTCAAACGGCAAAATGAACCAGTTAGAGTCCGAATTGAATTTTTCGTAAAACACGAAAGTTTTAGGATTTTTCGAGAGCTATAACTTTCGTGAAGACAACTTTTTCAAAATCGGAATGGATCTTTAAACTGATACGGTTTTATAAAGACTGTGCAGGGAACAGGAAATTCCTACACAGGATTTTCTAAAAACAGTTTGGAAAAAATTGTATCTTTCCCAAAACCACTGTTTTGACAAAGGAAACTGTTCCAAAGGCAGTTTCCAGCCCTAAATGATTTTTATAAAGACCCATTTCAATAATATAAATTTTTATGAGTTAAGTAAAAGGTTTTGAAGTTAAATTACCCAAGTTTCCAAAGAAATGGAAAATGGATATTTTTTTAAACCAAATTAGGTAAGCAAAATGATTACGGGTAATAACCAGAAGTGATATCCGAGTTACCAGGCCAAAGCCTAAAGCTCAAGTTTGACTACAAATAACCTTAAGGGTTAGTTAAGATAACCCTAAAGGATACTAAGATTAATAAATTGGATTAATTGAAGTAACCAAATGGTTTATGAATTAAGATAAGCCCAAGGTTAGGAAAGTAACCTAACCCTAACAGTATATATATGATGATTTAGCACATAAGGTTACTATTTGTAACCCAGTAAGACGCCTAGTATTGGGGACATACAATTAGGATTATGTAGGCATGTTGGTTAGATTACCAACATTCCACAATACTAATTAGACCCTCACCTATGTCCTTCAACCAGCAGGAGGAAACCTGCAGCTGTACTCAGAGAAGGGGCAGTACTACGTAGGACATAGCAAGAAAGGTAAGTACAACCACCGCCTACAGCATAGGCTTTGTTGTGGTACTTGCCCAAGTATGTTATTGTTAGATGTATGTTAGGGGTGTATGCCTTATTGTATGTTATGTTGTTGTTGCTATGTTATGTTGTTGTTATTATGTTATGTTATTGTTATGCCATGCTATATGCCATGTTAATTTTATGTTGTATGCTAGGTTATAAAGTATGATAAGTCAAGGTAAGTTCATAATGAATGTTATGTTATGATTATTAAGACATGAAGCATGTATGTATGAGAACACGAGGCATGTTCACGAAATCTTATAAGAATAATAAGATAAGAATAATAAGATTAAATATGACATGATAAGATGAAAAGAAAGTAAGATGGCGAGCAAGTCGCCTGTGTTGTACCGACCCGCGTTAGGTCGGGTTGGACTATGGTTTGAGTTGGAAATGGTCTGGCCGCCCCAACCACTCCGTAGTCGCGCGCCTGGTACATACACTCAAGTAAGGGGCCCATAAGTAAGATAAGTAATGAAAGTAAGTTATGAATGAATTAAGCATAATACGAGCATAAATGGACCATGCATTATGATGTGTATGACATGCTATGATGAATGAAGTTAAGAAGTGGTGCAATATGTATGATAAGTTAAGTTAGAATATGTAAGGTTAGATTATGTTTATTTATGTCGCGGTATAGGAAGTTGTACTTGCTGAGCGAAAGCTCACTGTCTTACGTCTATGCTGTAGGTAAACAACCTGTCAGCAATGGTTGATGCAAGATGGAAGGGCGTGGCAGGGCAAACTGTGAAATGTGGGAAATCTAGCCGCTACGCGTTTTGTTTACTTATGTATTTATCTTATGTTTAAAATCCGTACTACAGACACGTTTATATGACGCATACGCTATACGCTTTTACGTTTGTAAAAAAAAAAAAAAAAAAAAAAAAAAAATTTCCGCTGTCTTTCGTAAGTATGTAAGTATGTATGAGAAGTTCAGTATGTATGTATGTATGGTAACGGCCTGTGCTAGGCGGGTCGTTACAGAGTTGGTATCAGAGCGGTTCCCTGCGATATGATTTCACAGTCTGCCTGTCATCGCCACCATCATTGTAAGTTAAATTTATGTTTTATGTATATGCGTAAGTAATGATGATGGGATTATGCTATGATAGACGCATGGATTTGGATCCTGCACGGATCGAGGCGGATCGCGCGACAGTTACGGCTTTTTATGGATCACGTCCTCTTTTATATGACGGTACGGGACGATCGGTCACGGTATCAGCTTGGTTATACGACATGGAGATGATTTTCTACACCTGCCACATCGAGGACCGTTTACAGGTCTCGTTAGCTAGTCGCTGCCTGATCGCGGACGCTAGGCTATGGTGGATGACCTACGGAGAGCAGCAGATGCCCAGTCGGACGTGGGCACATTTCCGCGCTGTAATACTTGCACGATACGGGCCGATTCCTATGGAAGGGCCTGGTGACGATGAGCTGTATCGAAATCCCGAGATCTATCGGGACATGCATTATAGGCGATACCAGAGTTTCGTGGCAGATTGGCACGCGTACCCGCAGGAGTCTATGGGCCATTACTGCTGCAGATTTCAGGAGGCTATGCTGCCCTATATTCCTCAGGATATGCCTCACCCCCAGCTGCAGGCATTGGTGATATTGCGAAACGGGGTACCACCTCGTATCCGACGGTTCGTCATGGAGCCCATGCTAGAGAGGACAGTTGGGGATATGATGGATGACATCTTGCAGGCTGAGGTTACAGCACATATGGCGCAGGCTGACGCCTATATGGATGAGTATCAGGTCCCAGTCGATGATGCCGGGATAGGAGAGCCTCAGTATGAGGTAGGTCCGATATTTCCCGAGGACCCAATTCCCGCCATGCCCGTACAGGAGATCCCAGCCCAGGAGGCTGAGGACCAGATGGACGCCGAGGGCGCTGCTGATGATTTGATTGATCCAGTGGACCCATGGGAAGACCTTCCCGTTATTATCATCTCTAGTGATGACGAGGACGAGGAGGATAATATGGAGCCCGAGGCCGAGCAGGGTGACTGGGAAGAGGACATTGACGACGCCAAGGGCGATCCCGAGGAGACACTATTCCACGATGGAGATTGGGACGTAGACTCTGACGCAGAGTCCGATATTTCGATGATCATACTTGAGATTATAGTTTAGTTAGGATTGATGTGTGTATGTATTTTTGACCTTAGGATTGTATGTACTAATTTATTATTTTTGGATATAGGTATGTACTTTTGTACGATGGTAAAGTGTTAGACACTTCCATCATATTTTGATCATGTATATAAAGATATGTATGTACAGTATAATGTAATCAATTTGTAATTACAGTATTGTAAATTACGATGTACAGAGTATGTACTAAATGTATTTTTGAAATGTACAAAAAGACCGTGTAGACACGGGATATATAACAAGAGTATGTTATATATTATGAAAGTTATGTTATGATAAGTATCTGATATGATACAATGATGCCTTTTATGTTATGATGTGAAATGTATGATATTACGATATGATGTGTTAAATCATGATACGATAAGTCCTGTATGAAAGAAAGGATATTAATAGTACGATGATATCTTTTCTTGTGATAGGATTTGGAAGATGGTACGTCCACGTAGAACGGTACCACTTAACCCGCCCGAGCCAGATCTCGCAACCGTCGTAGCTAATCTACAACGGCAGCTGCTAGAGCAGCAGCAGGAGACGGACAGGCTTCGAGCTCAGATAGCTCAGATGAACCAGGGACCCCGGATTAATGAGGTTCCACCCCGAGCTCAACCAGTACCCCCGGTACCTGAGGCTCAACCGGAAGTTCAACCTGAGGTTCAGCCAGAAATTCCTCAAAATGCTAACATTCCGATGGCACCTGCTGGAGGGCAAGCGAACCTACATCCAGTGAGGGAGGACCTACTGTACGAGCGATTCAGGCGAATGAAGGCGCCTGAGTTCGAAGGCCCGACGGACCCGATTGCCGCGGATAATTGGTTGATTGATATCCAAGTTATCTTGGATTTCATGCGACTAACGGAACAAGAGAAAGTTCTCTGCGCTTCTTTTGCCCTGAAAAAGGATGCGCGACATTGGTGGATGACCGTACAAATGCGCCGTGATGTTACGACCATGAGCTGGCAAGATTTTGTGACTGAGTTCCGCGCAATGTACTACAATAGAGAGATCCTTGCTGCTCAACAAGATGAATTCACAAGCTTTAAACAGGGTTCGATGACGGTAATGGAGGCCATAAAGAAGTTTGAACAGTTAGCTCGGTTATGTCCAGATTTGGTACCGAGTGAAACAGAAAAGGTACGAAGGATGATGAAGATGTTTCGAACCGACATTGCCAAACAAGTGAGCGCTGGCAGCAGCCCGCCTACCTTGGTGTCTGACTGTATAAGTCGGGCGATAAGAGCCGAATACTGGATTAACCAGGATAAGGAAGCTAGGGCTCAAATTTTCAAGGCGAAAAGGGAGGAAAAGGCGGCAGCAAAACCAACACATCCTCGACAAGACTCGGAGTCGCACCCGAAAAGCCAAGCTAGCAACCCTATACAAGGTTCCAAACAATCTGGGAGGAACAAGAGAAAAGGAAATTTCTCGGGCCAGAATCAACAAGGAAATTTTTCTCAAAAGAAAAATAATCGAGGAAATGAGGATACTGACAATTACTACCCGGTGTGCGCAACGTGTGGGAAGAAACATCAGGGAGTATGCAGAATGGGGACAAATACTTGCTACCTTTGTGGCAAGGAAGGGCATTATGCACGGAGCTGCCCCCAGAACAACCAGAACCAGAACCAGAACTCCTCTTATGCAACCCGGAATGCAAGCAGCCAGTTACATGCAGTTCAAGCAAGGCTCGAAGGACCCTCAATTTCGCAAGGAAGATTAGAGGCTCCTGAACCCCAAGTTAGGATTTATGCCTACACTAATGGAGAGGCCGAAGCTGGAACTTCGCATGAAGTGACAAGATAAATCCTTATCGCCACATAAGACATTATTGCATTATCTAATTCTGGTGCCACTCACTTGTTTGTATTTATAGAGTTTGCCCAGATATTAGAAAATAGTATAGATAGTTTAAAACAGTTTTTTTTTTATAAATTTCTTTGCCGTTTTGGAGAGATTTTGTGATATGAATATTTTAATGCAAAATACTTTTGTAGTTATAATAGCAGAGAATTGCTTGTAGATCTCATCGCAATCAAGTTTTAGGATTTCGATGTGATTTTAGAAACGAATTTCTTAAGTTATTACAATGCTAAATTTGACTACCAAAAGCGTTGAGAGACGTTTAGCTCTTACGGCAAGGAAAAGTTTAACCGTTACGGACAGTTGCGGAGCTCAACAACCGGATTAGTTTTGGCAATGAAGGATCAGATAATGTCAGAAGCCCATAAGACGCCATATTCGGTACTTCTAGGAGCTTTTAAGATGTACCAAGACTTCTGAGAGAATTATTGGTGGCCAAACATGAAGAATAAAGCGACGGAATTCGTGTCAAATGCCTAACTTGTTAGAAAGTTAAGGCCGAAAACAGACATCCTGAAGGAGACTTGCAGAAAATAGAGCTTCCAGAATGGAAATGGGAGCAAACTACTATGAATTTTGTAGTAGGATTACCCAGAACTACAAGTGGAAATGGCACGATTTGAGTTATCATGGATAGATTAACCAAATCAGCCCACTTTATCGTGATAAAAATCACCTTTTCGGTGAAAAGATTAGTAAAAATCTACGTAGCCAGATCATTAAACTGCATGGAGTGCCAAAATCAATCATCTCAGACCGGGATGGATGTTTCATTTCTCGATGTTGGATGAATGTTCATACTGCCATGGGGTCGAAATTGAAGTTGAATACGGTTTTTCACCTGAAACTAATAAAACTACCCCGAATTATTCTGATTTTCGAGGACGAAAATTTTTAAGGGGGGTAGATTGTAATACCTAGATTTTTCCGATATTACTATTTCCTTCCAAAGGAATTAAATGTATACCATAGAGGTATTATTGAAAGAGAAGCTCGGTTAAGAGTTTTCTTATATTTTATGAGTTTTTCAGGTTTAATAAAACTCAAAATGGATTATGTAAATTAGCAACGGACCTTTTGAGTCAAAAGGAACGAAAAAGTACATGATTTAAAGAAAGTCAAAGTTTGACCAAGAACGGTCAAAGGATTGACTTTGCAGTATTGTGAAATAAAGTATACTGCGAAAACCATCTTTATGGTTGAGATAGCATGAATAGGCTTTAAAAACCACCTTAGAAAATCAAGCACACCTAGTAGGAATTAAAGACAAAAAGGGCTCGGAAAAAATAAGAAAAATTTTATACTGTCCATTTTTACTCAGATAAATTTTGGACTGCAGTACAGTATAAAAATACTGGGTATAAGTGAACACAGTATTGAAAATATCTGTGTAGCTTAAAAATGGACTGGTTATTGAGGAAAAGAGCCAAACAAGGCCTAAGGTGAATGACATCACCTTATCCTTTAATTATGACATCATAATTAGTTAATAAAGCTTGGAAAGTAATATTTTTGCTTGTTCACCAAGCTTATGGCCGGCCACCTCACCCTCCCATTGTGCAATTTGTAACTTTTTTGGGGTTTTTTGTGCAATTTAGCAAAGTTCTCCACCTCTATAAATAGGTGTGAGATTTAAAACATTTTATTGAAAATCCTAGCCAAACTCTTGCCTTTTTCTTCACCAAAAAAACCGACCATTAGGGAGAGGAAAGGGAGAAGAGAAAATCAAAATTTCCAAAGGGGTTTTGCTTATAGGGAATTCGGATTTGAGCTAGAAAGCCAAGGAAAGGTTTGAAATAATTTTTGAACCATTTTGGCTAAAGTTGCCGAGTGTGGGGGGGAGGTGAAAAGGAAGAGAAAAATTTGAGGTAGGAAGCCTTGGTGGTGTGGACGGATTTGTGGTGAACCAACCAAGTGACCAAAGGAATTTTGGTGCCTCTAGGTGAGTGGTGAGGCCGGTTGTGTTGACCTAGGAGGAAGGAGAAGTTTTGGTGCCCAAACCCTAGTCTTGAACCAAGGTATTTTTCTTTAAGCCCTAAGCTTGCAATTAAGCTTTCAATTTGAGATTTATTTGTATTTCAAGTTGAGAGGATGTAAGAGCATAAGCTCAAGTTTTCTTTGCCCTAGATTGATTAGATGTGGTGCTTGATTTAGGCTTTAAGGGTGGTTTGATGTTTAATTTTGTTATGAGCTTTAATTTTATGCTTATGTTTGATTTAATGCTAGGGTGCATGCTAGATGGATGATGAATTGTATGTCCCCTGTTTTTATGTGCAAATCGGTTCTAGAAGTGCATATTAGGTTGTTAGTTTTGATTATGGAATGGTATGTGAATGTATGGATGTTGAGACAACCTAGAACCATGCAAACCTAGGCTAGGACAATTTGGTTTTTGGTTTGCATGGGAGCGTTGAGTTGCATGTTTGTTCATGTGGGATGTTAGAAAACGCTGCATGTGTGCTATCTAGGCTCCCGCGTGTTCGGTTGAGTTAGCTTACACGAAATAGGACGTAAAATGAATGTGAGAACAAAAACTGCCAGTTCGGATGTGAACTGCCCAGTTTTCTAAAAAGTGGAATTTGAGGCCTTTGGAGGCCGAACTGGGAAAAACGTAAAACATAAAAGTTGTAGAGAACGATTTTTCCTAGAGGGCAGCGCGGACGGATTTCCAAAATAAGGCTCCAATGGCCTTCGTTTTCATAAAAAACCGAGCCTGATCCGTGCCCAGGATTTGTGCACGACCAGGTGAGTTCAAACGGCAAAATGAACCAGTTAGAGTCCGAATTGAATTTTTCGTAAAACACGAAAGTTTTAGGATTTTTCGAGAGCTATAACTTTCGTGAAGACAACTTTTTCAAAATCGGAATGGATCTTTAAACTGACACGGTTTTATAAAGACTGTGCAGGGAACAGGAAATTCCTACACAGGATTTTCTAAAAACAGTTTGGAAAAAATTGTATCTTTCCCAAAACCACTGTTTTGACAAAGGAAACTGTTCCAAAGGCAGTTTCCAGCCCTAAATGATTTTTATAAAGACCCATTTCAATAATATAAATTTTTATGAGTTAAGTAAAAGGTTTTGAAGTTAAATTACCCAAGTTTCCAAAGAAATGGAAAATGGATATTTTTTTAAACCAAATTAGGTAAGCAAAATGATTACGGGTAATAACCGGAAGTGATATCCGAGTTACCAGGCCAAAGCCTAAAGCTCAAGTTTGACTACAAATAACCTTAAGGGTTAGTTAAGATAACCCTAAAGGATACTAAGATTAATAAATTGGATTAATTGAAGTAACCAAATGGTTTATGAATTAAGATAAGCCCAAGGTTAGGAAAGTAACCTAACCCTAACAGTATATATATGATGATTTAGCACATAAGGTTACTATTTGTAACCCAGTAAGACGCCTAGTATTGGGGACATACAATTAGGATTATGTAGGCATGTTGGTTAGATTACCAACATTCCACAATACTAATTAGACCCTCACCTATGTCCTTCAACCAGCAGGAGGAAACCTGCAGCTGTACTCAGAGAAGGGGCAGTACTACGTAGGACATAGCAAGAAAGGTAAGTACAACCACCGCCTACAGCATAGGCTTTGTTGTGGTACTTGCCCAAGTATGTTATTGTTAGATGTATGTTAGGGGTGTATGCCTTATTGTATGTTATGTTGTTGTTGCTATGTTATGTTGTTGTTATTATGTTATGTTATTGTTATGCCATGCTATATGCCATGTTAATTTTATGTTGTATGCTAGGTTATAAAGTATGATAAGTCAAGGTAAGTTCATAATGAATGTTATGTTATGATTATTAAGACATGAAGCATGTATGTATGAGAACACGAGGCATGTTCACGAAATCTTATAAGAATAATAAGATCAAATATGACATGATAAGATGAAAAGAAAGTAAGATGGCGAGCAAGTCGCCTGTGTTGTACCGACCCGCGTTAGGTCGGGTTGGACTATGGTTTGAGTTGGAAATGGTCTGGCCGCCCCAACCACTCCGTAGTCGCGCGCCCGGTACATACACTCAAGTAAGGGGCCCATAAGTAAGATAAGTAATGAAAGTAAGTTATGAATGAATTAAGCATAATACGAGCATAAATGGACCATGCATTATGATGTGTATGACATGCTATGATGAATGAAGTTAAGAAGTGGTGCAATATGTATGATAAGTTAAGTTAGAATATGTAAGGTTAGATTATGTTTATTTATGTCGCGGTATAGGAAGTTGTACTTGCTGAGCGAAAGCTCACTGTCTTACGTCTATGCTGTAGGTAAACAACCTGTCAGCAATGGTTGATGCAAGATGGAAGGGCGTGGCAGGGCAAACTGTGAAATGTGGGAAATCTAGCCGCTACGCGTTTTGTTTACTTATGTATTTATCTTATGTTTAAAATCCGTACTACAGACACGTTTATATGACGCATACGCTATACGCTTTTACGTTTGTAAAAAAAAAAAAAAAAAAAAAAAAAAATTCCGCTGTCTTTCGTAAGTATGTAAGTATGTATGAGAAGTTCAGTATGTATGTATGTATGGTAACGGCCTGTGCTAGGCGGGTCGTTACATATTACCAATCTCATTCTATCATCCATGCCTAACATACTTCTTCTTGAACATATGGGGACATATAACAAACATATAGTAGGCATACTCAATACCCACATAATCTCTAACACATATGATCATAACCATGCACCAAAACATAATTAGAGACCACCAAACCCTAATCAAGCACATATCAAGCACCCTAAGCTTTTGATGGAAAAATAAAGGGTGAGCTTAAGCTCTTACAGCCCAACTTGAAAATACACTTAAATCTTGAATCAAACTAAAATAAGGAACTAGAGGGTGAAGAGGATTACCTCAAGATCCAAAAGAGTGGATCTACCCTTTGGTTGAGAAATTTTCTTCTCACTCCATCTTCACCAAAAATCCGACCTCTCTCTTATCTTTTTTTTCTTTCTCTTTGGCTCGGCTCCTAGGGGAGGGAGAGAGGGTTGGAGTTGAACAAAAAATTTGGGGGTCTAACTAAATGAACCAACACACACCCCACATCACCTCTTTATAGGTGGAAATTCCAAATTTTCCACAATTATTTTTATTTCCCCTTGAGTTTACATCTTTGTCCTTAAAAACAAATGTTTTTCCTCCCTTATCCCTAGGATGGGCAGCTGTAAGACCCTCAAACCTTGGCTAGACCAATGGCTCGGATAGGGGCTAAGGCGGTGAGCAGTAGGGGTATGAGACCCTCTGCCCTTGGCGAGACCAATGGCTCGGGATTGGGGCCAAGGCGGTGAACAACATGGGCAAGACTTTGTGGCTTGCCATGTGAAGGCGGGCTAGGATGCTTGGCACGGGCAGTGGTCCGGCCAACAGCCCAACACACCATTGGGATCGTGGTGCAAAGACCTGGGTGGCTAGGCACTCAGGCAAAACCAGGCAAAGGTGTTGGCATGGATCAGCACATGGCGGCAACGATCAGGACTAAGGGCGGGTCAGCGTGGTTCGACACGGACCAGCGTGCATTCAGACAGACCAACGGGTGCATGGGCGAGTCAAGACACACGCCCAAAGGTGAGTCAGCATGGGGCATGGCTCAGACCTTCGGACAGGCTTCCTACAGACTTGGGCGGGGCTCGGGTTAGACCACGTGGGTCTTCCTGGTTGACCCTGGTTTGGGCAGTTAGCCTGGACACTTGGCAGAACAGGGTGCAAGGTTTGATCAGACAATCAAGGGGCGGTTACCAGGGGCAGTTTCTGTGGGCTTACATGGATGTGTCCTGAGGGCGACACCTAGTGGCGGTTATGGTAAGGAGGGCTTGTGCGAACAAGTGGCTGACTACCATGCGGACCTGCAAGGCAAGGCCCAGTGACTTGGCTGAGTGGTGCTGTTGTGACGTGCACTGATTGGTGCCAGTGAAGCCTAGTGGATGGGGCTGTCATCCACACACCTAGACAGATTTGTGTGCTGACCAGAGGGCAGCATGTGTGGCTAGCAGTTGGGGTTTGTCCACTGAACATTTTTGTACCTTCGACTTTGTTGTGTGGCTATAAAGACCTGCGGTAGGCCATTGTTGCAGGAAGCCAAGAGGATTAGGGACACAAGGAAGCGAGAGTGTACATTTCCTTCTTATTGAGGCAATAAAAAGGTTGGGAAAGTGGTTTCCCGTAATCGGGTTGTGTGCTTTGCTTTTCTGTGTGTGAGAATCCTTGGTTGGCTCGATTGGGTTGCCTTGGGGGATTTGATTTCCGCTAGACAAGCCTCCGGTTAAGGGCATTTGGGGTTGAGTAAGGACGCGGGTCCTTTCTGCCATCACAGGGGTTGCATTCCGAAGGCTGACCCTGTGACACCAGCCATTATGGCTTTCTTGGAGACCAAGTTACTTGTTCACCAAGCTAATTACTTGTTCATCAAGGGAAGTGCTTGCTTACCTCACCTTGCTTACCTCACCAAGCGTACCTCACCAAGGCAATTGCTTGCTCTCTAAGCACCCGTTGACATATTGAGAACCGGCCATGTATTGGCTTGAATCAACCAAAAATATTTCATACTTATCTTTAACTTAATTGCTTGTTCCAATGTAACTAAGCTTGTAACTAATCATTGGCCTAGTTGGAGGCTTGGTTAGGAATATCCATAAATTCCATAAATCAAAAATTACATATTTATCCATAATTACTTACTTTTCTTAAAATTACACTTTGGCCCCTAAGGACAAAATATTTGCACTTTAGTCCCTGAAGGTGGCCGGCTTTGATGGAGCCACTTGGCTTCCAATGCATGCATAATTATCCACTTAATTCCCAAAATCTCTTAATATACATATGCAGTCCATCTTCATACTAATGCAGATATTACCATACTGTTTTCAACTAATAACAGTATAATTGTAGTGGACTACAATCCAGAATTCATCTGCGTAAAATTGGACTGTGTATAAATTTTTCTAAGGGCTTGAAGCTACTTAGTCCTTATTGCTCTAAATATTGTGCTTGATTTTTCTAAGGTGGTCTCATAGCTTATTCTTGCCCATTTGTTTGAAATGACGGTGTTTCGCAGTATAATTTCCATACTGTTGATCACACTGCAGTACCGTCTTAGTCAAACCTAAAGTCAATCTGTCAAACTTTGACCAGATTAAAAAATCATAAATTTCTGTTCTGTCCTTTTTCTCAAAAGGCCTCATGCTTGACTTAAGAAAACTATTATTGAGTCTCGTAGCTAATTAAACGAGAACTCAAACATATACTGATATTCAACTCAGATCATGAGCTTCATATCGACATACATGATTCAGTCTTAGATTTTCCTTGTCTCTAAGGAAATCATAAGTTCATCACAATTTCGGGTTATTACAACTATTAAGTCTATCTCTCCTCAACCATCCTTGACTGCATAAGAATATGTAAAATAGTTAGAAAAGGAAGACAGAATAATGTGTAATATATGACATAAAATTTACTTTACATTTAATACTTACATGTGTCGTGGCTGCCTCATCGTTTACCCAAAGCAAATTGGCTTGTTCATCTCTGTGTTGGTGGAGCTCCTACCAATTATTGAAGACGGACTTCGATTGTTATGCTTCTACATTAAACTGTCATGTAAAATAGTTTAGAGAAAACATTCATTTTGATCTAAAATGATAAAACCTATTGATGATTCTTGTGCAGATGCTGTGCAACTGAGGAAGTCCCGTGATAACTAGTGTACTTTTGTTTGGACTGATTCTCAGAATTTGTCTTCGATATTGTTTAGGCTGTATAATTGTGTAACGCCCCAACCTACGTGGGGCCGTTACCGTACTTACTTAAACTATATCTCGGTTTTAAATACTTAAACTTACTTGAAAATTTTAGAATAATTTTTTTTTAAACATATAAATATCTTTCCATGCATACATACAAAAATAAAAAGACATACATACTTATTTATATATAACGTGAGTCTTTAAGCATCACACTTATTCAAATATATATATATACATCCGATTCAAAATAGCTTGCGGAATATTTTGCATAGTAGTATCCCACACCGCCTTTCACTTGCTGCATCGTCCGCATGGCCCACCAATTAAGCTGCGTGCTTTTTACCTACAGCATGAAATATACTAATAAGTTTTAGGCTCAACAAGTACAAACTTAATCTCACGAACATAACAAATATCGTGCAACTTATGTATGAACCCTTTACGATCAATTATGTACTTCTTATGCTCCATTATGGATTTACAATCTAGATTAAAGTATGGGCCCCTGGTGTACGTACCAAATACGTACAATCCACAGAAAGTTAAGATTTGCAAGGTCCTTAACAATTCTGAGAATCATGTAAACCTTCACGATCTGGCGGAAGGTCTGAAAATTTTCTTTAACATACATAATCCTCCACAATCTGGCGGGAGGTTAGTACGACACCTTACTTGTCTTGGTTTAGTCTTAGTTTTGTTATTGCTTTTTTTTTTCAAGACTAAGATTCTGTACTTATGATCTTATCAGTCATGATGCATGCAGTTCATGAATATGGCATGACATAAGATCAATAGCATAAAACAACTTGTGGCATGGTATTATCATAAAACATAGTATGTACATACTCTTGGCATAATGATAAAAACATATCATGACATATCATAGTATACATGTAAACATATCATATTTGAAAATAATTTACTATCTTTCATACTGTAGGTGAGGTTTGTACTTACTGGTTGTGCTAAGTCCTGAGTTCTGTGTTCTGCCAAATCACAGTAACAGGTTACCTTCCTGTTTTCAGAAAAAGTCGTAAGATAAGAATCACCCTATCTTGCTATGAATCATTTAATGTTAGTATCCAAACTAACATCCATAAAACCCTAGTTACAAACTAATGTTACATTGGTATCCCATTTGGTTACTATAAGTAACCTTGGATTCAAAACTCGACATATAATATATGTATCTAAATAACTTGATCCAATAAATTTGGTTGTTAGTGCATGAGCAGGAATTGCCTGTTTATGCACTGTTTTAAAAATCATGTGCAGGAATTGTCCGTATCCTGTACGGTTTTGGAAATCCAGTTTTACTTTAAAATCTGTTTTGAATTTGACAAAGTTTCCTTTGTGAAAGTTGTAGATTTCATCAAAATCCATAACTTTGTTTTTAGTCAAAACCCTGAATCTGTCTTTAACTTGTTTGTTCCCTCCTTTGAAAGTGTTTTGACCATATTTACTAACCATAAAAATTGGTCTCGGATTTTGATAAAAACGGAGGCCTTACGAGCCTTATTTTTAAAAACAGTCCACGTTGGCCTAGGATTTTCCATTTCCTACAACTTTGTAGTTTTGACTTTTTCTAAATTCGGCCTCTAAGGGCCTCAAAATCCTATTTCCAGAAAACTGTCTAGTTAAATCCGAAAATGGCAGTTTTCACTTAGATGAATTCTTACGTATGATTACGCGCACACTACCTCGAACGGCTAAAATCGTGAGCCTACATCAAGCATGTAGGGCGTTTCATAAATTTTCATAATCATACATTCATTTCTTATTCATGTAACCTTTGTGCAAACCCAAATGGTAATCCATACCAAATTAGGGTTTCTAGGGTTTTCTTGAACCTTAATTGTAACATAACACACCCTTTTCCTTATTCATTCATAAGACATCACTTTTAGGCATATAAGGACATATAGTAAACATGTAATAGGCATTCTCACAGCCAACAAACTTCTAACACAAATAATCATAAACTTACATCAAATCCTATCTAGATACCACCAAACCCTAATCTTGCATAATCAAGCAATCACCATAAACCTTAGTGCACAAAACTAAAAAGTCAGCTTATGCTCTTACATATCCAACATAAAAACACACTCAAATCTTAAACCAAAACTAAATTGAAGAGATAGAGGGTAAAAAGGTTTACCTCAAGATCCAAGAGAGTGGATATAGACTATAGTTGAAAAAGTTTCCTCACACTCCTTCAACACCAAAACCGAACTCTCTTTCTCTCTCACTTTTTCTTTTCTTTTGGCTCGGCTCCTAAGAGCAGAAGAACTAGAGAATGAGCTGCCAATTTTGGGTTTCACTAAAGTATTCACCAAATGCTTTAACCTCACCTATTTATAGGTGAAAACAACTTCATTTCTAGGATTGCATAATGGTCTTCAAGAGCAAAATTTTTGCTCATAGACCCCTTGAGGTGGCCAGCCATGCTTGATCAAGCTAGCCAAGTAAGCAAGGCTAGAGGGCTTGCTCATCAAGGCTAGAAGCATGACATGTCCATTCCTTGTGGTGGCCGGCCATATGTGGAAAGTCATGCTTGCTCTAGCTAGCCAAGTAAGCAAGGCTAAGGGATTGCTCATCAAAGCTAGAAGTACCACTTGTCAACTCCAAAAAAAAATTAGGGTAATTCTTATTTCTAAATTGCATATTGATCCTCAAGGGCAAAATATTTGCTCATAAAACCATTGTGGTGGCCGGCCTTGTAGGGACATGTGGAGGAACATTGCTTGTTCAAGCACAAAGCTTAGCCAAACAAGCAAAGCTAAGGTGTTTAGTCATCAATCCTAGTTGCATGACATGTCAAGTTCTTAATAAAACCCTTATTTCACACTTGCATATAGGTCCCTAAGAGCACAATATTTACTTATTTTCCACATGAGGTGGCCGGACATAGAGCCATGTGGGAGCTTGAGATTTCACAAAATTTTTTCCAAACTTATCCCTAACTAACTTTCCTTGATTTTCAATGTAACTATGTTAACCAAGCTTGTAACTAATCATTGGCTTAGTTCTATTTGGAGGCTTAGTTAGGAAAATCCATAGTTCAAAAATTTACATACCTATCTATAATCACACAATTTTCTTAAAGACAAGAATATTTACATACCTATCTATTTTCCAAACTAAATTTCTTAGTTAGGAATTTACATACCTATCTAAAGACAAGAATATTTGTACTTTAGTCCCTATGAGCTAGCCGGCTAAGGTGGAGGCATTTGGCATCCCATTCTTGCTTAGTCATCCATTTAAGGACGAGGTGTCATCCTATAAGGCCTCATTTGGCTTTTCTCCTAAATGTAGTCCATTTTCATACTAATACAGATATTACAAATACTGTTCTCAACTATAAACAGTATAATTGTACTAGACTACTGTCCAGAATTTATCTGTACTTAACGGGACTGCGTATAGGATTTTCTTAGAACTTGAAACCACATAGTTCTTATTGTTCTAAAAATTGTGCTTGATTTTTCTACAATGGTCTCATACCTTATTCTTGCTTATTCTTACGTAATGATGGTTTTTCACAGTACAATTTTCATACTACTAATTACACTGTAGTACCGTCTTAATCATACCTTAGGTCATTTTAGTCAAACTATGACCGACAAAGGATCGTAAACCCTAATTTCGACTCTTTCAACAAAAAGTTTCATACTTGCATAAATAATCTATTATCGAGTCTTAAAACATTACACGAACTCAATAATACTCTGATAAATCAGATCAAGCATTTGTAAAAAATTCGAACCGTAAATTTGTAAAAAAAAAAAAAAAAAAATTGGTTATTACAATCTACCCTCCTTACAGAATTTATGTCCTCGAAAATTAGAATAATTCTGGGTGGGTTTTCCTCATATCTTCTTTACATTCCTATGTTGCTTCTTCAATCTCATGATTTCGCTATAGAACCTTGACTAGAGGTATAACTTTGTTTCTTAACATCTTTTCTTCCCGTTCCAAAATTCGAACCGGTCTCTCCTCATAAGTCAAGTCCTCGTGAACCTCAATTGGTTCATGGTTTAATACGTGTAATGGATCTGATATATATTTCTTCAACATCGACACATGAAATACATTGTGCACATATACTAATTCTTGAGGCAAAGCTTATTTATAGGCCACATTACCTACTCTTTCAAGGATTTCGAATGGCCCTATATGTCTTGGACTTAATTTCCCTTTCTTCCCAAATCTCATGACTCCTATAAATGGAGCAACCTTGAGGAATACCGAGTCTCCAACTTGGAACTCTAGAGGCCTTCAACGTTTGTCGGCATAACTCTTTTGTCGACTCAATGCAGTTTTCATCCGTTGGCGTATGAGTTTTACGGCTTCAGTGGTTCTCCAAATAAAGTCCGTAGACACCAGTTCTTTCTTTCTTGTCTCGTACCAATGAACTGGAGATCTACACCTTCTCCCATAAAGAGCTTCATAAGGAGCCATCCCTATTTAAGCTTGGAAACTGTTGTTGTATGAAAATTCAATCAAATGAAGCTTCTTATCCCAAGTTCCCTTGAAGTCCATCACGCATGCTCGTAACATATCTTCTAGAGTCTGAATGGTCCTTTCTGATTGTCCATCTATTTGAGGGTGAAAAGCTGTACTAAATGTAAGCTTTGTACCCATTGCTTGATGTACACTCCTCCAAAATTTAGAAGTGAAACGACCATCATGATCGGAGATAATTGATTTTGGAGTCCCGTGATAGCGAACAATCTGCGCAACATACAGTTCAGCCAACTGGTCTACTGAAAAACTAAGTTTGATGGCTAAAAAGTGCGCGGATTTTGTCAATCGATCGACAATTACCCAAATAGCATCGTTGCCGCTGGGAGTTCGGGGTAAACCAACGACGAAATCCATAGTCACTTGGTCCCATTTCCATTCTGAAATGGAAAGTTTTTGCAATTCTCCCCCTAGATGTTGACGTTCAGCCTTCACTTTCTGACACGTGAGACATTTACTGACAAATATGGCAACGTCGTTCTTCATTTTGAGCCACCAGAAACTTTCCTTTAAGTCTTTGCACATCTTTATGGCTCCAGGGTGAATGAAATACGGTGTCTCATGAGCTTCTTTCATAATCTGATTCTTCAACTCATCCTCGTTAGGAATGCATAGTCTATTTTTCCGATAGAGTATTAGGTTACTCTTCTTAACTTTGGGTCTAACTTATTGGGTTGCTAAAGCCCAATTTCTTAAATTATATTCTACTAGGTTACTATAGGTAACCTTGGGCTCTGGGCCCAATCCAGTAACTTGGGTGTCTTACCCGGTTACTGTTGGTCTTTATAATGTTACCAAATTATTAAGACCACTTGTGGTCCAATACTTACTTTTCTTGTTTTGGAAAAACTTAATATTCATTGTCCATATAAAAATCCTTGTTCAACTATATCCAAAAATTGTAATTCTTTGAGAAGGGCTTGTAAAAATTGTTAAGTGTTGGAAACTACCTTTGGAACAGTTTCTCACTGCCAATTTATCAGTGTATGTGTAGGAATGTCCTTTTCCTGCACCGTTTTAGAAAATCCTGTGCAGGAATTTCCTGTTTCCGGTAGAGTTTTTGGAATCCAATTATATTTAAAAATCTGTGTTGAATCCGAAAAATTTTTCTCATAAAAGTTTTAGATCTTGAAAAATCCTACAACTTTCATGTTTAACTCAAGACCCAGTTCGTTCTCTATCCTACTCATTTCCCTGTTGAACCTGTCTGGCCGTGCATGAAGTCTGGGCATGACCAGGTTCGGTTTTTTGTAAAAACCAAGGCCATTGGAGCTTATTTTTGAAAACTGTCTACACTTCCCCCTAGGAATTTCCTTCTCAACAACTTTTATGTTTTAAGTTTTTCCAAATTCAGCCTCTAAGGGCCTCAATACCGACTTTCCAGAAAACTGGCCAGTTTTACCCGGACTGGCAGTTTCTAACTTCAGTCCATTTTTACGTTCCAATAACGCACACCCTACCTCAACCAGTCTCACCGGGAGCCTACAACAGTCATGCAGTGCTTCTAACGTAAAATACCATCATCATACATCCATACAATTCACATGCAAACCCTTGGATATCCTAGCATCAAGTTAGGGTTTGCAAAAATTTTGGGTTTGCATATCCATTCATCACAAGCTATCAACCTAACATGCATAACCTACAACCTTCTTAGGCATATTGGGGACATACAACTACATCATAGAACATTCATGCAAAACCCTAACATCATACAACCATAAACACATAATCATGCATAGCTTATAAATCAAAACTACTTACTTACCTAATCAAGGACAAAACTTAAAAATCTAAACTAGGGCTTGAAAAATAAATGAGCTTATGCTCTTTACAATCCAACATTGAAAATACACTAATTTCCAAATCAAAGCTCAATTGAAAAGCTTAGGGACCAAAGGGAATTTACCTTGATCAACACAAAGTTGTGCTAGGTTTTGATTCCCCTTTTCCTTTTCCTTTTGCTCTCAACCACAACCGGCCTCCCTTAGCCTTGTGGATTCCAAAATTTTCGGCCACTTGCTTGGTGTCTCTCCAAAATTTTCCGACCACCACCACCGCCGAACACTTTCTCTTTTCTTTTTCTTTCCTCTAGGGTTCGGTTTTTTGGGGGGAATTGTGAGAAGAAAATTTGGCATAGTATGGAGGTATTTTCTTATTTTTGTGAACAAAATGAGCCCCGCCTTCACCTATTTATAGGTGAAAAATGTTTAAATTTTTGGATTTATTTTTAATCCAAATTTACTTATAAGTCCTTGAAACAAAATTATTTTCTCCCAAACCCTTGTGAGATGGCCGGCCACTACTTGGAGAACAAGCAAAGGAATTCTTTCCTTAATTTCCAAAAATTCATAAATCCTTAATTTCCTTAATTTCCAAAAATTCATAAATCCTTAATTATCCAAAGTGGTGAGATGTCCTCCCTCTTAGGCCTTGTTTGGCTTTTCTCTTAAAATGTAGTCCATCTTCATGCTAAAACAGATATTTCCAATACTGCTCTTACTAATGACAGTACTGTTATACTGGACTGCAGTCCAAAATTTATTTGTGTATAATTGAATTACGTAAAATTTTTCTTATAACTTTAAGCCATCTAGCCCTTGTTGTCCTAATTAATGTGCTTGATTTTTCTATAGTAGTTTTGAATCTTATTCTTACTATCTTATTCGTAATAACGGTTAACTGCAGTATAATTTCAATACTGCTTATTGTATTACAGTACCGTCGTACTTATGTCAGAATAAAACGTAAATCATGATTCTGCCTTTTTACCAAAAGGCCTTGTTATTGACCTCAAAATCTTATTATTGAGTCTCATAATTAGTTAAACGAGAACTCAAGCATATACTAATAATAAATTTAGAATTTCATATTGATATTCATAATTTGCATGAAACATTACATAAACACATAGCATAGACTTAAATTCCTATATGGAATTACGAGTCTATTCAAAAATTCAGTTATTACAATCTACCCTCCTTAGAAACTTTTCGTCCTCGAAAATTAGAATAATTCTGGGTAGCTTTTCTTCATGTCCTCTTCACGTTCCCATGTTGCTTCCTCAATCTCACGATTTCGCCATAGAATCTTAACTAAAGGTATAACCTTGTTTCTTAGCACCTTTTCTTCTCGTGCCAAGATTAGAACCGGCTTCTCCTCATAAGTCAAATCCTCATGAATCTCAATTGGT
The DNA here is from genome assembly GCA_038430175.1 of Ficus hirta. Classification (NCBI taxonomy): domain Eukaryota; kingdom Viridiplantae; phylum Streptophyta; class Magnoliopsida; order Rosales; family Moraceae; genus Ficus; species Ficus hirta. Next base: position 14,264,070 of record CM076585.1, on the reverse strand, counting down.
TCATGGTTCAATACATGTGATGGATCCGATATATATTTCTTTAGCATCGACACATGAAATACATTGTGTACATATGCTAATTCTTGGGGCAAGTCTAATTTATAGGTCACATTACCTATTCTTTCAAGTACTCCGAATGGCCCTATATATCTTGGACTTAACTTCCCTTTCTTCCCAAATCTCATGACTCCTTTGAATGGAGCAACCTTGAGGAATACCGAGTCTCCAACTTGGAATTCCAGAGGCCTTCTGCGTTTGTCGGCATAACTTTTTTGTCGACTAAATGCAGTTTCCATTCGTTGATGTATAAGTTTTACGGCCTCAGTGGTTCTTCAAATAAAGTCTGTAGACACAAGTTCTTTCTCTCTTGTCTCGTACCGATGGACTGGAGATCTACACCTTCTCCCATAAAGAGCTTCATAAGGAGCCATTCCAATCGAAGCTTGGAAACTGTTGCTGTACGAGAACTCAATCAAAGGAAGCTTCTTATCCCAAGTTCCCTTGAAGTCCATCACGCATGCTCGTAACATATCTTTTAGAGTCTGGATGGTCCTTTCCGATTGTCCATCTGTCTGAGGGTGAAAAGCTGTACTAAACGTAAGCTTTGTACCCATTGCTTGATGTACACTTCTCCAAAACTTAGAAGTGAAATGACCATCACGATCTGAGATAATTGATTTGGGAATCCCATGGTAGTGAACAATCTGCGCAACATACAGTTTCACTAGCTAGTCTACTGAAAAGCTAAGTTTGATGGCTAAAAAGTGCACGGATTTCGTCAAATGATCAACAATCACCCAAATAGCATCATTGCCGTTGGGAGTTCGGGGTAGTCCAACCACGAAATCCATCGTCACTTGGTCCCATTTCCATTCCGGGATGGAAATTTTATGCAATTCTCCCCCTGGATGTTGATGTTCAGCCTTCACTTTCTGACATGTGAGGCATTTACTGACTAATGTGGCAACATCATTCTTCATTTTGGGCCACCAAAAACTTTCCTTCAAGTCTTTGTACATCTTTATGGCTCCAGGGTGAATAGAATACGGAGTCTCATGAGCTTCTTTTATGATCTGCTTCTTTAGCTCGTCCTCATTAGGAATGCATAGTCTATTTTTTCGATAGAGTATGCCTTCATCAGATATGTTGAAGTCCGACTCCTCTCCTTCTAAGACTTCATTTCTTATCCTAAGCAACGAGGCATCTGCTTCTTGACACTCTTTCAGGCCATCCAAAATGCAGGGCTGGAAAGTTAGAGCAGCTAAACTTCCCGTAATAAGCTCGATTCTAGCATCCATTAGCTCTTTCTGGAGAGGCCCAATTAAGGATTGAATTGACATCAACAAGGAGGACGACTTCCGACTAAGGGCATCGGCTACTTTGTTAGCCTTCCCGGGGTGGTAACGGATGTCTATATCATAGTCTTTTACCAGTTCAAGCCATTTACATTGCCTCATGTTGAGCTCTTTTTGCGTGAAGATATACTTCAAACTCTGGTGATCCGTATAAACTTCACACCTAGTACCATAAAGATAGTGTCTCCAGATTTAAAGCGCAAAAACTACCGCTGCAAGTTCTAAATCATGCGTCGGATAGTTCTTCTCATGCTCCTTGAGTTGTCGTGAAGCATAAGCGATCACTTTTCCATTTTGCATGAGTACGGCTCCCAATCTTATTTTGGAAGCATCGCTGTATATCACGAAGTTCCCTTCCTCCACAACTGGTATTGTAAGGATTGGAGCACTAGTCAGCTTACTTTTTAGCACTTGGAAATGTTCTTCACACTTTGTAGTCCATTCGTACTTCTTTCCCTTCCATGTAAGTGCTGTGAGCGGCGCTGCGATCTTAGCAAATCCCTCGATGAAACGTCGATAGTAGCCTGCTAAACCAAGGAAACTACGTACTTCGGTGACATTTGTCGGAGCTGGCCATTTACTTACTGCTTCAATCTTGGCCGGATCTACAGATACGCCTTCTTTAGAGACCACATGTCCTAAGAAATGAACCTTCTCCAACCAAAATTCACACTTTGTGAATTTAGCATAAAGCTGGTTTTGTTTTAAATCTGTAAAGCAATCCTCAAGTGCTCCTTATGCTCCTTCTTTGACCTTGAATAAATCAAGATATCATCTATAAAGACAATAACGAACTTGTCCAAGTAATCCTTGAACACTCGATTCATCAGGTCCATAAAGGCGACTGGAGCATTTGTCAATCCAAATAGCATAACGAGGACCTCGTAGTGTCTATATCGCGTACGAAAGGCTGTCTTAGGAACATCTCCTTCCCTAATTTGAAGCTGATGATATCCGGATCGCAAGTCAATTTTTGAAAAAATTGAAGCTCATTTCAATTGATCGAACAGATCATCGATCCGAGGTAAGGGATACTTATTCTTAATGGTAATCTTATTCAATTCCCGATAGTCAACGCACATTCTAAGAGTGCCATCCTTTTTTTTTACAAACAAAACTGGGGCTCCCCATGGCGAATAGCTCTGTCGAATGAATCCTCGATCCAGGAGCTCTTGTAACTGAATTTGCAGTTCTTTAAGTTCGGCGGGGGCCATCCTATAAGGTGCCTTGGATACTGGTGCCGATCCAGGAAGTAATTCAATCTCAAAAGAGATTTCTCGCTCCGGTGGCAATCCTGGTAAGTCTTCAGGAAAGACTTCCATAAAATCTTTGACTATCGGTACTTCTTCCGGCCTACTCTTAGTTTCTTGCATCTTATCCACCATGTTGGCCAGAAATCCAATACATCCTTCTGCCAACAACTTTCTAGCCTTCATTGCCGAAATGAACATTTTCGGCTGTTTTGGAATCGATCCTCTAAAAATGAACTCCTCACCTCCAATTGGCTTGAACGTGACAGTACGACGTTGACAGTCTATAACTGCATTGTATTTCCCCAAGAAATCCATACCCAAAATGCCATCGTAGTCATATAAGTCAATGATAATCAAATTGACATACATTTCCCTACCACATATAATTATTGGAACATGACGTATCCAATAATCAGATAACAAAATTTCCCCGGAGGGTAATGCAGTTCTGAAAGTTCTTCCGATCCTATCACTTCCTCTACCTATTTTCTTAGCAAACTTAGGTGATGTGAATGAATGCGTAGCGCCAGAATCAATTAACACCTAGGCATCTTGTTGGGCAAAAAGAAGCTGACCTGTCACCACCGTAGATGGTCCAGCTTGAACATCTTCCTTAGTGTAGGTATAAATGCGTCCTTGAGGTTCTGGAGCTTCAAGTCTGCCTTAATAGATTTCAGGTCCTTCAAGCTTTATCTGTGCTGCGTGAAGTTGATATCCCTGTCCTCTCTGATGGTTCTGCAGATTCTGAAAATTAGCATTGCAGTTCCTAGCATAGTGGCCTTCCTTGCCACACAAAAAGCAGCGATTGGTTCCAGCACGGCAATCTCCCGGGTGCTTCCTCCCACATTTCTGACAAGTGGGATGACTGTTGTTATCAAAAGCATTCTTCTTTTGAAAAGAATTTTGTTGATTCCCCTGTCCTCCTGAATTCCATTTCCTTTTCTGCTGATTATTGCGGTACTGCTTATTATTGCTAGGTTGACCAGAAGATCCTCCTTGACCTTTTTGCTGGGGAGTTTGGCTTGATCTTGCCTGATTCTGCTTAGCTTGGGCCTTCTCTTCTTTCTTGTCCTTAAAGAACTTAGCCCGCTGTTCTCTATTTTGTCCCACCCAATACTTAGCTCGAATTGCCTGACTGACACATTCAGCAACGGTGATTGGTGGATGCGGGCCACTACTAATTACTACTGCTAAGTCTGAGCGGAACATTTTCATCATCCTTCTTACTTTGTCCCTCTCGGAACTGATGAGGTGAGGACAGAGACGTGGTAGCTGTTCAAACTTCTTGATAGCTTCAATCAAAGACAGATTACCCTGACGAAAATTATTGAACTCAACTTGTTGAGCTTCCATAACCTCGGTGTTGAAGTATTTCTCTTTAAATTCCTTAACAAAGTCCTCCCAAGTCATTTGAGTAACATCTCGCCGGATCTGGACTGTTTCCCACTAAAGACGAGCATCTTTTCTTAGCATAAAGGATGCACAAAGGACTTTCTCTTGATCATTGAGCCTGAGGAAGTTCAAGATAACCTGAAGGTCGATCAACCAGTTGTCGGCCTCAATCGGGTTTGTTGACCCTTCAAATTCCGGTGCCTTCATACGCCGAAATTTATCGTATAATTCTTCCGGAGTCTGAACCAGGGCTACTGGTGGAACAACTATATGCGCCATAGGCACTTCAGGGGCTATAGGGTTTTCTGGAATCACCGAATCAGCATCAGGAATTTCCGGTGCAGCAGGCTGATTTACAGGTGCTGGTAGTACCCTAGCATCAGGAGGTCCCTGATTCTGCTGAGCCAATTGAGCTCTAAGCCCACCTATCTCTTGTTGTTGGGCTAACATTATTTGTCTCAGTTCGTTCATCTGGGCTGCAAGATCAACATTTTGGGTCTGTGCCGTTCTACGTTTTGGTGGCATGGTTCTGCGTAGAAAACTATAAAATAAGTTTCTCGTTTTAATAATTAACGAGATCATATCTCTTATATAGAACCATAATCTTAATTCCACATCATGTATAACATGAAACGTATATGAATCCATCATACTTTATTCATATCTCATTCATAACATGAACATGTAATCATAATATTTAGGAAAGCATAAAACTTTCCCATCATGTTCGCACATCTCCTAATTGCCACCACCAAGCTAAGGCACCGCCCAATGTCATCCCCGTACCTAACCTTATTTTTATGGGGACAAGAGTTCCACAATTACAACATATAACCTTTATAATGTTGATCCAATCCCTTAGCATGAACAGTTCCTGGCTATCACCATATCAGGAGTACCATTTTCCAGCATGGCCATTGATGAAATACGCTTGCAAGATTCGAACTAATTCTAGTTATAAGAAAAATAACTTTACTTACTTGGGCCATTGCAGAAACGATGTGAAGCAAAGTGAAGTAAGCTGGCAGGATACCGCTCTGATACCAACTTTTGTAACGCCCCAGCCTACGTAGGGTCGTTACCATACATACTTAAACTAAACTTACTTGAAAATTTCAGAATAATTTTTTTCTTTAAACATATATAAATAGACTAGTCAATATAAGTAAGCTTTCCATACACACACATTACTTATTTATCATAATAAGTAGTCATACAAAATCCTTATGTTTAACTTGAGTCGTCATACCATATGTGTACAGTATAACATAATTTATTCTAATACATATATATATATATATCTATCTTTGTTCAAAAGAACTTGCGGAAAAATTTACGTAGTGGTATCCCACACCGCCCTTCACTCGCCGTCGCATCGTCCACATGGCCCACCAATTAAGCTGCAGGCTTTTTACCTACAGTATGAAATATACTAATGAGCTTTCGCCCAACAAGTACAAACATAATCTCACAAAATGTAACAAGTATGGTGCAACTTATGCATGAACCATTTATGTTCAATTATGAATCTTTTATAATCAATCATGAACTTGAACTTATTATCTTGCTTAAAATGTGGGCCCCTTGTGTACGTACCGATTGTGCGCATTCCACAGAAAGTTAGGGTTTGCAAGGTCCTTAACAATTCTGGGAATCTTGAAACATAACCCTTCCACATCAACAGAAGGTCTGAAAATTTTCTTGAACATACATGATCCTCCCACATCAACAGGAAGTTGGTACGACACCTTACTTGTCTTGGTTTAGTCTTAGCCTTGTTACTTTTTTTTTTTTCAAGACTAAGAATCTTTACATGTGATCTTATTTGTCATGATGCACATGATGCATAAATATAGTATGACATAAAGATCACTAACATCTAATGACTTGTGATATAAAGCATGGCTTTATCTTGAAACATGATGTTATCTTAAAACATGGCATGTATATAAACATGGCATCATCATAAAACATGGCATTATTCCAAAACATGGCACATCATGGTATACATGTAAATAGATCATGCTTGAAAATAGTTTACTATTTTCCATACTTTAGGTGAGGTTTGTACTTACCTCGTATACTATGTCCTTTGTTGTGTTGTTCCAAGTCTGGTTGCAATAACATGCCTATTTCTGCTATTACAAAGGATATAGGGTAAGGATTTTATAACCATAAATGTTGGTAACCTTAACCAATATCCACACATAAACTTAGTTATATGTCCCCCATTCATACTTATGATAACTTGCTTGGTTACTACAAGTAACCCTAGGGTATATGGTCTATCATACTTAAATCATAACTTGTTAGGTTACTTAGAGTAATCTTGGGTACTAAGCCCAACATACATGAATAGTATTAGGTTACTCTTCTTAACCATGGGTCTAACTTATTGGGTTGCTAAAGCCCAATTTCTTAAATTATATTCTACTGGGTTACGATAGGTAACCTTGGGCTCCGAGCCCAATCCAGTAACTTAGGTGTCCTACCCGGTTACTGTTGGTCTTCATACTGTTACCAAATTATTAAGACCACTTGTGGTCCAATACTTACTTTTCTTGTTTTGGAAAAACTTAATATTCATTGTCCATATTAAAATCCTTGTTCAACTATATCCAAAAATTGTAATTTTTTGAGTAGGGCTTGTAAAAATTGTTAAGTGTTGGAAACTGCCTTTGGAACAGTTTCTCACTGTCAATTTATCAGTGTATGTGTAGGAATGTCCTTTTCCTGCACCGTTTTAGAAAATCCTGTGCAGGAATTTCTTGTTTCCTACATAGTTTTTAGAATCCAATTATATTTAAAAATCTATGTTGAATCCGAAAAATTTTTCTCCATGAAAGTTTTAGATCATGAAAAACCCTACAACTTTTTTGTTTAACTTAAGACCCAGTTCAGTCTCTTTCCTACTCATTTCCCTGTTCAACCTGCCTGGCCGTGCATGAAGTCTGGGCATGACCAGGTTCGGCTTTTTGTGAAAACCAAGGCTATTAGAGCCTTATTTTTGAAAACTGTCTAAGCTTCCCCCTAGGAATTTCCTTTCTCTACAACTTTCATGTTTTAAGTTTTTCTAAATTCAGCCTCTAAGAGCCTCAAAACCGGCTTTCCAGAAAACTGGCCAGTTTTACCCAAACTGGCAGTTTCTAACTTAAGTCCATTTTTACGTTCCAATAATGCACACCCTACCTCAACTGGACTCACCGGGAGCCTACAACAGTCATGCAGTGCTTCTAACATAAAATCCCATCATCATACATCCATACAATTCACATGCAAACCCTTGGATATCCTAGCATCAAGTTAGGGTTTGCAAAAATTTTGGGTTTGCATATCCATTCATCACAAGCTATCAAACTAACATGCATAACCTACAACCTTCTTAGGCATATTGGGGATATACAACTACATCATAGAACATTCATGCAAAACCCTAACATTATACAACCATAAACACATAATCATGCATAGCTTATAAATCAAAACCACTTACTTACCTAATCAAGAACAAAACTTAAAAATCTAAACTAGGGCTTGAAAAATAAATGAGCTTATGCTCTTTACAATCCAACATTGAAAATACACTTAAATTTCCAAATCAAAGCTCAATTGAAAAGCTGAGGGACCAAAGGGAATTTACCTTGAGCAACACAAAGTTATGCTAGGTTTTGATTCCACTTTTCCTTTTCCTTTTGCTCTCAACCACAACCGGCCTCCCTTAGCCTTGTGGATTCCAAAATTTTCGGCCACTTGCTTGGTGTCTCTCCAAATTTTTCCGACCACCACCAACACCTAACACTTTCTCTTTTCGTTTTCTTTCCTCTAGTGTTCGGTTTTTAAGGGGGAATTGTGAGAAGAAAATTTGGCATAGTATGGAGGTATTTTCTTATTTTTGTGAACAAAATGAGCCCCCTCCCTTCACCTATTTATAGGTGAAAAATGTTTAACTTTTTGGATTTAGTTTTAATCCAAAATTTGCTTATAAGTCCTTGAAACAAAATTATTCTCCCAAACCCTTGTGAGGTGGCCGGCCACTACTTGGAGAACAAGCAAAGGAATTCTTTCCTTAATTTCCAAGAATTCATAAATCCTTAATTATCCAAAGTGGTGAGGTGTCCTCCCTCTTAGGCCTCGTTTGGCTTTTCTCTTAAAATGCAGTCCATCTTCATGCTAAAATAGATATTTCTAATACTGCTTTTACTAATGACAGTACTGTTATACTGGACTGTAGTCTAAAATTTATCTGTGCATAATTGGATTGCGTAAAATTTTTCTTATAACTTTAAGCCATCTAGCCCTTGTTGTCCTAATTAATGTACTTGATTTTTCTATAGTAGTTTTGAATCTTATTCTTACTATCTTATTCGTAATGACGGTTAACTGCAGTATAATTTCAATACTGCTTATTATATTACAGCACCGTCGTACTTATGTCAGAGTAAAATGTAAATCATGATTCTGCCTTTTTACCAAAAGGCCTTGTTCTTGACCTCATAAACTTATTATTAAGTCTCATAATTAGTTAAACGAGAACTCAAGCATATACTGATAATAAATTATGAATTTCATATTGATATTCATAATTTGCATGAAACATTATATAAACACATAGCATAGACTTAAATTCCTATATGGAATTACGAGTCTATTCAAAAATTCAGTTATTACAGTCAATGCACATCCTAAGAGTGCCATCCTTCTTTTTTACAAACAAAACTGGGGCTCCCCATGGTGAATAGCTCTGACAGATGAATCCTCGATCCAAGAGCTCTTGTAACTGAATTTACAGTTCCTTCGGTTCAGCAGGGGCCATCCTATAAGGTGCCTTGGATACTGGTGCTGATCCGGGAACCAATTCAATCTCAAAAGCAATTTCTCACTCCGGTGGCAATCCTGGTAAATCCACAAGAAAAACTTCCATAAAATCTTTGACTATCGGTACTTCCTCCGGCCTATTCTTGGTTTCTTGTATCTTGTCCACCATATTGGCCAGAAATCCAATGCATCCTTCTACCAATAACTTTCTAGCCTTGAGCGCAGAAATGAACATTTTCGGCTGTTTTGGAGTTGATCCTCTAAAAATGAACTCCTCGCCTCCAGTTGGCTTGAACGTGACGGTACGACGTTGACAGTCTATAACTGCGTTGTATTTCCCTAAGAAGTCCATACCCAAAATGATATCGTAGTCATATAGGTCAATGATAATCAGATTGACATACATTTCCCTACCTCCCCGGAGGGTAAGGCAGTTCTAAATATTCTTCCAATTCTATCACTTCCTCTATCTAGTTTCTTAGCAAACTTAGGTGATGTGAATAAATGCGTAGCCCGGAATCAATTAACATATAAGCATCTTGTTGGGCAAAAGGGAGCTGACCTATCACCACCGTGGATGGTCCAGCTTGAACATCTTCCTTAGTGTAGGCATAAATGCGTCCTTGAGGTTCTGGAGCTTCAAGCCCGCCTTGAGAGATTGCAGGTCCTTCGAGCTTCACCTGTGCTGTATGAAGTTGATATCCCTGACTTCTCTTATGGTTCTGCAGATTCTGGGAATTAGAATTGCAGTTCTTAGCATAGTGGCCTTCCTTGCCACACAAATAACAGCGATTGGTACCAGCACGGCAATCTCCCAGATGCTTCCTTCCACATTTCTGACAAGTGGGATAACTGTTGTTATCTGAAGCATTCTTCTTTTGGGGAGAATTTTGTTGATTCCCCAGTCCTCCTGCATTCCATTTCCTGTTCTGATAATTATTGCCGTACTGCTTATTGTTGCTGTTTTGACTGGATGGCCCTCCTTGACCTCTCTGTTGAGGAATCTGAACTGGTCTTGCCTGATTCTGCTTAGCTTGGGCCTTCTCTTCCTTCTTTTCTTTAAAAAATTTAGCCCGTTGTTCTCTATTTTGTCCTACCCAGTACTCAGCTCGAGTTGCCCGATTAACACATTCAGCAACGGTGACTGGTGGATGAGGTCTACTGCTAATTACTACTGCCAAATCAGAGCGAAACATCCTCATCATCCTTCTTACTTTGTCCCTCTCAGAACTGATAAGGTGAGGACAGAGACGAGCTAGCTGTTCAAACTTCTTAACAGCTTCAGCTACAGACAGATTACCCTGGCGAAAACCATTGAACTCATCTTGTTGAGCTTCCATAGTCTAGGTGTTGAAATATTTCTCTTTAAATTCATCAACAAAATCTTCCCAGGTCATTTAACTAATATCCCGCCGAATATGGACTGTTTCCCACTAGAGACGAGCATCTTTCCTTAGCATAAATGATGCACAGAGCACTTTCTCTTGATCATTGAGCCTGAGGAAATTCAGGATAACCTGGAGGTCGACTAGCCAATTGTCAGCTTCAATCGGGTTTGTTGATCCTTCAAATTCCGGTGCTTTCATGCACCGAAATTTGTCATATAGTTTTTCTGGAGTTCGAACCAGCAGTGCTGGTGGAACAACTACAGGCACAACAGGAACTTCAGGGGCTACAGGGTTTTCTGGCATCACCGAGTCAGCATTCAAAATTTCCGGTGCAACAGGTTGATTCACCGGTGCTGGCGGTACTCCAACGTCAGGAGGTCTTTGATCTTGTTGAGCCAACTGAGGTCTAAGCCCACCTATGTCTTGTTGTTGGGGTAACATCATTTGTCTTAGTTCATTCAACTGAGCCGCAAGATCAACATTTTGGGTTTGTGCCCTTCTACGGTTTGATGGCATGGTTTCCTATATAGAAAACAATGAAATAAATTTCCCATTTTAAGATCCTATCTCTTATATGAAACCATAATCTTATTTCCATATCTTAACGTAACATAGAATGTTTCTGGATCCATCATAATATTGTTCGTATCTCCTTCATAACATGAGTACATAATCATAACATTTAGGAAGATTTTAAGCTTCCCATTATGTTCGCATATCATCTAATTACCATCACCAAGCTAAGGCATCGCCCATCATTATTTCTGTATTCAATTCTTTAGTATGAAAAGTTCCCGGCTATCACCATACCAGGGTGGAGTAGTCCTTTAAAAGCATCAGAAGTATCATCCTCCAGTATGGCCATTAACGGAATATGCTCATTACGTACACAAGATCTTAACTAATTCTAACTATAGAAAAATAACTTAACTTACTTGGGCATTGCAGTAGCGATGTGAAGTAAGGTAAAATAGGCTGGCAGGATACCGCTCTAATACCACCTTTGTAACGCCCCGACCTACGTGGGGCCGTTACTGTACTTACTTAAACTATATCTCAGTTTTAAATATTTAAACTTACTTGAAAATTTTAGAGTAAAATTTTTTTTTAAACATATAAATATCTTTCCATGCATACATACTAAAACAAAAAGACATACATACTTATTATATATAACGTGAGTCTTTAAGCATCACACTTATTCAAATATATATATATATATATATGTACATTCGATTCAAAATAGCTTGTGGAATATTTTGTGTAGTGGTATCCCACACCGCCTTTCACTTGCTGCATCATCCGCATGGCCCACCAATTAAGCTGTGTGCTTTTTACCTGCAGTATGAAATATACTAATGAGTTTTAGGCTCAGCAAGTACAAACTTAATCTCACAAACATAACAAATATCGTGCAACTTATGTATGAACCTTTTATGATCAATTATGTACTTCTTATTCTCCATTATGGATTTACTATCTTGATTAAAGTATGGGCCCCTGGTGTATGTACCAAATGCGTGCAATCCAAAGAAAGTTAAGATTTGCAAGGTCCCTAACAATTCTGGGAATCATGTAAACCTTCACGATCTGGCGGAAGGTCCGAAAATTTTCTTGAACATACATAATCCTCCACGATTTGGTGGGAGGTTGGTATGACACTTTACTTATCTTGGTTTACTCTTAGTCTTGTTATTGTTTTTTTTTTCAAGACTAAGATTCTTTACTTATGATATTATCAGTCATGATGCATGCAATTCATGAATATGGCATGACATAAGATCAATAGCCTAAAACAACTTGTGGCATGGTATTATCATAAAACATAGCATGTACATACTCTTGGCCTAATGATAAAAACATATCATGACATATCATAGCATACATGTTGTAACGTCCCAACCTACGTAGGGCTGTTACCATACATACTTGAACTTAAATATAGCTTAAACTTACTTGAAAAATTGAGAATAATTTTTTTTTTTTCAAACTTATATATATAATTAGGGTTGCTCATATGGTAAACTTATCATGCATACATACTGGGATGAAAAACATACATAATTCTTACAACTTACTCGAGTCTTTAAATCCTCATATTTTTGTACAACGTAACTTACTTTAAAATATATATGTATATATATAAACTTAGCAGAACTTGCGGAAAAATTTATGTAGTGGTATCCCACACCGCCCTTCACCCGCCGTATCGTCCACCTGGCCCACCAATTAAGTTACAGGCCTCTTACCTACAGTATGGAATATACTGATGAGCTTTCGCCCAGCAAGTACAAACATGATCTCACAAAATGTAACAAATATCGTGCAACTTATACATGAATTAATTATATACAATTATGAATCTTTTATGACCAATTATTAACTTGAACTTATTATCTTGCTTAACATATGGGCCCCTTGTGTACATACCAAAAGCGCGCAATCCTCAGAACGTCAGGGTTTGCAAGGCCCTTAACAATTCTGAAAATCATAAACATAACCCTTCACGATCTAGCGGAAGGTTGATTATCATTATACCCTCACGTATTATCGAGAGGTTGATAATCATAAACTTAAACTTAAAACATGTATCCTCCACCTAGCGGGAGATTGGTACGACACCTTGCTTGACTTGGTTTAGTCTTAGTCTTGTATATTCCAAGACTAAGAATCTTTAATTGTGATCTTATTAATCATGATGCACATGAGACATAAACATGGCATAACCATAAATCATGGCATAACTTGATACATCATGTCTTATCATGACTTAACATAGCTTAACATGACATGGCATAGCATAACATGGCATAACATAGCATAGCATGGCATAACATAGCATAGCATGACATAACATGACATACATGGAACATGTCATATATTTGAAAATAACTTACTATTTTCCATACTGTAGGTGAGGTTTCTACTTACCTCGTCTACTATGTCTGCTAATGTGCCGCTCCAAGTCCGGACACAACAATAGGTTATCTCCTGCTATAATAAAGGTCATAGGTAAGAATTAAAAATGTTGGGGGATCTATCCAACATTCATACATAACCTTAGTTATATGTTCCCCATATGATAACTTACTTGGTTACGACAAGTAACCCTAGTGTTCAAGGTCTACCATACTTGGATTATAACTTATTAGGTTACATAGGGTAACCTTTGGGCTTTGGGCCCAGTCCAATAATCTGGGTATCCTTCCCGATTACTGTTAGTCATCATCTAGTCTACCCAAATTTTAAGACAATTTGAGTCTAAATTTCCTTTTGTTTTTCTTTGGAAAAACTTAACATTTTATATCTCTTTTTATACAAAAACCCTTTGTTCAACTTATAAAATTTTTGGATTCTTAGAATGGGGTTTGAAAAAGTCATTAAGTGTTGGAACGGCAGTTGGAACAGTTTCCACAATTAACTTATCAGTGTTTGTGCAAGAATGCCCTTTTCTTGTACTGTTTTAGAAAATCCTGTGCAGGAATTTACTGTTTCCTGCACAGTTTTTAGAAATTCAGTTTTATTTAAAAATCTGGGCTGAATTTGAAAAAGTTTCTTCATGAAAGTTTTAGTCTCGAAAAATCCTACAACTTCCGTGTTTTACATAAAACCCAGTTCGGACTCTAACCCCTTTGTTTTCCCCGTTGAACTCACCGGGCCGTGCATGAAGTCTGGGCACTGTCAGTCTCGGATTTTTGTAAAAACCGAGGCCGTTGAAGCCTTATTTTGGAAAACCGTCCATGCTGCCTACTAGGAAAAACCTTCTCTATAGCTTTCATGTTTTAGGTTTTCCCAAATTCGGCCTCTAAGGGCCTCAAAATCTACTTTCTAGAAAACTGGCCAGTTTTTACCCGAACTGGCAGTTTTTGGGTTTAAGTTCATTTTACGTCCTAATACACGCACTCTACCTCAACCGACCTCACCGGGAGCCTAAGATCAGTCATGCAACGTTTTTCTAACGTAAATTTTCTTTAAACACATTATTGATCATACCCATGCAAACCATTATTGATTTTGCACTAACTAGGGTTTGCATGGTTCTAGGTTGCACAAATCATTTCAACATTCAAGGTTCTAACCTAGCAACCTAGCATGCCATTCTAAAACATGCTTCAACATATATGGGGACATACATCATTATCAAGCATCTAATATGCAAACCTTAAGTTCATGCATTCAAAGCATAAAATCATGCATATTTAGCAACATAAACCACCCTACACCTAAATCAAGCACCAAATCTAATTATTTCTAAACTAGGGCATAAAATTAAATTGAGCTTATGCTCTTACAAGCCAACTTGAAATACACTTAAATTTCCAAATTTAAGCTTGAATTAAAAGGCTTAGGATCCAAAGGAAATTACCTCAATTTACTCAAAGGTTAAGGCTAGGTTTGGGTTCAACTTTCCCACCTTTTACTTGGTGCTAGAACCGGCCTCCTTACTTGGAAATCCTCCAAATTTTCAGCCACCTCTTACTTCAAAATCCGGCCACTTCTTGCTTCAAAATCCGGCCACAATTTGAATTTTCTCTTCCTTTCCTTTCCTCTCACCACAACTGGCCTCTCCTAGGTCAATGGGTTCCAAAAATTTTTCCAACTTCTTGTTGGTGTTTTAGCCAAAATCCGACCCTCCTATAAGTTTTTCCCCCTTGGGTTTTCTTGTTTTTCGTTCTTCCTTCCTTTCTTGAATTCGGTTTTTGAGAGAGAATTTTGGCAAAGTTTGGCTAGATTTTCTAATTTTTCTTGAACAAATGGGTCACCTATTTATAGGTGATTTGGAACTTCTCAAAGTTACTAAAAAGTCCTTGAACTAGGATGTATTTGCCCAAAAGGGCTCTTAGGTGGCCGGCCAAGGTGGTCTAGAGCCATCCAAAATTCTTTCCATAATTTTCCTTAATCCAAAATGATGTAATAAATCCATGGTGAGGTGATGTCATCTTAAGGCCTTGTTTGGCTTTTTCCTTAATATGTAGTCCATTTTTATGCTAACACATATATTTTCAATACTGCTATCTACTAATAACAGTATTTTTACACTAAACTGCAGTCCAAAATTTATCTGTGTAAAAATGGACTGTATAAAAATTTTCTTATAACTTGAAGCCATTTGGCCCTTGATACCCTAATTAATGTGCTTGATTTTTCTATGGTGGTTTTAAATCTTATTCATGCTATTTTGTTCGTAAAGATAGTTTTCGCAGTATATTTATCATACTGCTTATCATATTACAGTATAGTCATATCTTTGACCCTTCTAGTCAACCTTTGACTTTTTCGGTCAAACTTTGATCAACATAAAATCATAGAATTTTTCTTCCCTTTTTGCTCAAAGGTCACATGCTTGGCTAAGCAAACTGCTTATTGAGTCTCATAGTTAATTAAATGAGAACTCAAACATTTACTGATAAAATTATGAATTTCACATCGATATTTATAATTTTCATGAAACATTACATAAATACATAGTACAAACTTAAATTTCTTATGTACAAGGAAATCATGAGTCCGTAGAAATTCTGGTTACTACACATGTAAACATATCATACTTGAAAATAATTTACTATCTTTCATACTGTAGGTGAGGTTTGTACTTAATGGTTGTGCTAAGTCCTGAGTTCTGTGTTCTGCCAAATCACAGTAGCAGGTTACCTTCCTGTTTTTAGAAAAAGTCGTAAGATAATAATCATCCTATCTTGCTATGAATCATTTAATGTTAGTATCCACACTAACATCCATAAAACCCTACTTACAAACTTATGTTACATTGGTATCCCATTTGGTTACTATAAGTAACCTTGGATTCAAAACTCGACATATAACATATGTATCTAAATAACTTGATCCAATAAATTTGGTTGTTAGTGCATGAGCAGGAATTGCCTATTTATGCATTGTTTTAAAAATCTTGTGCAGGAATTGTCTGTATCCTACACGGTTTTGGAAAACTAGTTTTACTTTAAAATTTGTTTTGAATTTGACAAAGTTTCCTTCGTGAAAGTTGTAGATTTCATCAAAATCCATAACTTTTGTTTTTGGTCAAAACCCTGAATCTATCTTTAACTTGTTTGTTCCCTCCTTTGAAAGTGTTTTGACCATATTTACTAACCATAAAAATTGGTCTCGGATTTTGATAAAAACGGAGGCCTTACATGCCTTATTTTTAAAAACAGTCAACGTTTACCCCTAACATTTTTCATTTCCTACAACTTTGTAGTTTTGACTTTTTCGAAATTTGGCCTCTAAGGACCTCAAAATCCTATTTCCAGAAAACTGTCTAGTTAAATCCGAAAATGGCAGTTTTCACTTAGATGAGTTCTTACGTAAGATTACGCGCACACTACCTCGAACGGCTAAAACCATGAGCCTACATCAAGCAAGCAGGGCGTTTTATAAATTTTCATAATCATACATTCATTTCTTATTTATATAACCTTTGTGCAAACCCAAATGGCAATCTATACCAAATTAGGGTTTTTAGGGTTTTCTTGAACCCTAATTGCAACATAACACACCCTTTTCCTTATTCATTAATAAGACATCATTTTTAAGCATATAAGGACATATAGTAAACATGTAATAGGTATTCTCACAGCCAACAAACTTCTAACACAAATAATCATAAACTTACATCAAATCCTATCTAGAGACCACCAAACCCTAATCTTGCATAATCAAGCAATCACCATAAACCTTAGTGCACAAAACTAAAAAGTGAGCTTATGCTCTTACATATCCAACATAAAAATACACTTAAATCTTAAACCAAAACTTAATTGAAGAGATAGAGGGTAAAAAGGTTTACCTCAAGATCCAAGAGAGTGGATCTAAACTATGGTTGAAAACTTTTCCTCACACTCCTTCAACACCAAAACCGAACACTCTTTCTCTCTCACTTTTTCTTTTCTTTTGGCTCAGCTCCTAAGGGCAGAATGTAATAACCAAATTTTCACGACCTTATGTTTTCTTGTAAAGAAACTTATGCGATGTTTAGAATATATTCATGAAAATCTGAGATGGATTTTTATTTGAAAATTTTAAGTTCTCGTGATCTTATGAGACTTAAAAATGATTGCTTTAACAAGTATGTATCATTTTGAGTTAGAAGAGTAGAAAATTTCACGTTTGCATGGTCTTGCATGGCGGTCAAAGTTTGACCTAAAAAGTCAAAGTTGACCCAAAAAGTCAACGGTTGACTAGAAAAGTCAACCATATGATGATACTGAATTTTGGTCAAACAGTATGGAAAATATACTGCGAAAAACCATTTTTCAGACAAGATGTTAAGATTAAGATTTAAAATCACCCTAGAAAGATCAAGCACACTAAGTTAGGAATAAGGGCAAAACGGACTTTAAGAAATAAGAAAAATTTTACACAGTCTATTTTTACACAGATAAATTTTGGACTGCAGTATAAAATAACAATACTGTGTAATAGTAAGCACAGTACTAGAGATATCTGTTTTGGCATTAAAGTGAACTGCATTTAAGGAAAAAGAGGCAAACAAGCCTTAATTAGGCTTACCTCATCAACCTTTATATTTATGACATCATTATGAGATTAATCAAAAAAAAAAATTTGGATAATATTGGATCATTCTAGAGCATGATGTGGCCGGCCATTTTGGGGCCAAAATTGAATAAAATTTTCTTAAGGGGTTTGAAGGAAAAAGGAGAACAAAAGTTAATTACAAAATGACCCCAAAACTCACCTATAAATAGGCCTAAGGAGTGGGCTGTTTTTGGCTGGAAAAATTAGAGAAAAACAGCCAAACTCTTGCCAAATTCTTCCACAAGAAATCTGAAAATCAGAGGAGAGAAAGGAGTGAGAGAAATCAAAAATTTCCTTGGGGTTTTTGTTCCTAGGAGTTCGGTTTTGAGCTAGGATAAAGCCAAGAAAAGTTTAGAAAATTTTTTGGGACATTTGGTGGTGTGGCCGAGTGAGTGAGGGAAGAAGAAAAACTGAAAATTTTGAGGCCAAATCCTAGTGGAGTGCTCGGCTTGGAGTGGATCTACCAAGGAGAGCAACAAAAAAATTTTTGGTGCCAATTGGGTGGTGTGGCCGTGAGCTAAGGAGGGCTAGGTGGAGGAAGAAGTTTTGTGACCAAACTTGACTTTGGTCTAAGGTAAAAATCTAGAGCCCTAACTCTCTTATTTGAGTTCAAATTTAAAGATAAAAGGTAGTTCAATTTGGTTGTAAGGACATAAGTCCATTTCCTATTTTGTGCCCTAAGTTGGTAGTATGTGCTTGATTTGTAGATCTAAGGGTGTATGGTTTAAATTCTTGCATTATTGTGCTTGTTTATGATTGATTTTCATGCTTGATACTTAGGGTTGTGTGTCCCCTAATTTGGTCCAAAAATCTGCCCTAGGGCAGTGCTTGAAGCATGCTAATTTAAGGAGCAAGGTTTGATGCTTGTATGTGATGAATGCAACAAGTTAGGGTTAATGCAAACCTAGGCTTAGGGCTTTCGAATTTGGTTTGCATGGTTTCAATTGGACGATTTAAGGGTTCATGTGGGACGTTAGAAATGCTGTGTGTTTGCCATATAGACTCCCGAAGTGATCGGTCGAGATAGATTTCACGAAATAGGACGTAAAACGGACTTAACAACCAAAACTGTCAACTCGGATTCAAAACTGGTCAGTTTCGGAAAAGTAAAAATTAGAGGCATTTAGAGAACGAATTGGGTAAATCGTAAAACACAAAAGTTGCTCGGAACGATTTTTCCTAGAAGACCACGCGTGCAGATTTTAAAAATGAGGCTCCAATGGCCTTAGTTTTTACAAAAATCCGTGGCGGGTTTGCCCAGACCCGAGTTACAGGATCAGCCAGTTTCAAACAAAAACTGACGCAAATACAAGCAGAACTGGATTTTTCGTAAAACATGAAAGTTTTACCATTTTTCGAGAGCTACAACTTTCATGAAGACAAGTTTTTCAAATTCCAAATGTATTTTTAAACTGGTATTGTTTTATGAAGAGTGTGCAGGGAACCGAAAATTCCTGCACATAAGTTTTACAAACAGTTTCAAAAAGAAAAAGAAAACTGTGTTTTTGCTTAAAACTGTTCCAAAGGCAGTTTTAAATCTTAAACGACCTTTATAAAGATTTGTTTTAAAGATTGGAATTTTTACCAAAAATATTAAAGGGATTTAAAGATAAATCTCTCAAAATGGCAAAAAGATAAGAAAATAGAGTTTTTAAGATAAAAATTGTAATCAAGCCAATTACGGACGGTAATCAAGGATAATACCTGAGTTACCGGGCCTAGTCCCAAAACTCAAGGTTTTAAAGAAACCCGGCATTTTTGTCAAAAAAAAATTAGCCCAAGGGATTGTCCAAAATAATCTTTTAAAGAATAAATCCTCCCAAACAGTAGGATTAATATTTGTGACCAAACCAGATATTAAGTATCGGGGACATACAACTAGAAATTAGTAAGCATGTTGGTTAGGACACCAACACTGCACAATGAGAATTGAACTCTCACCTATGTCCCTATTCAAGCAGGAAAGGACCTGCAGCTGTGCCAGTTAGAGAACAGTATCAAAGAGGGACATAGTAAGAGAGGTAAGTACAACTCCGCCTACAGCATAGGCTTTTTGAGTGTAACATGATACAATGTATGTTATGTGCTACGATTTAAAGTAGATGGCATGACTAAGATATGATTACCAGTTATATTCTTGTGACATCATAAAGCATGTTCACAATTAATAAGAACAAGGTCGAAATGACAAATAAGTATAATGGCGAGCGAGCTTGCCTGTGACGTACCGACCCGTCCAAGGTCGGGTAGGACTGTGGACTGAGTTGGAATTGGTTTGGCCGCCCCAACCGCTCCATAGTTGCGTGCCCGGTACGATCACCCATGATAAGGGGCCCATAAACAATTACGCATAATAAAGCATAATTGGATCATGCATAATTAGAATATGTTATGATTTGCTATGTTAAGTTTATAATTAATTGTGTTGCGGAAAATAAAGTTGTACTTGCTGAGCGAAAGCTCACGACTTACGTCTATGCTGTAGGTAAACAACCTACTGGCGAATTTTGATACAAGATGATGGAGTTGGCGGGGTAACTGTGAAAGAAGGGATAAGCCGCTATGTCTTCCGTAAATCTATGTTTAGTATTTTATGTTTATATTATTCCAAACAGTACTCCGGTAATATAAAAAAAAAAAAAAAATTTCCACTACTTTTGTAAATAAATAAGTATGTTAAGCATGTATGTATGTACGGTAACGGTCCGTGCTAGGCGGGTCGTTACAGAGTTGGTATCAGAGCGGTTCCCTGCTACATGATTTCACAGTTCGCCTTCCAACGCCACTATCATTGTAAGTTAAAATTAGTTTATACATAAATATTTATTATGTGATTATGGTATGTAGATTCGTTGATATGGAGCCGGATCACGTAGATGCGGACCGAGAGGCTATATCATCATTCTATGAGGCACATCCGTTATTATTTGACGGTACGAGTCACACGGTATCTTTAGGAGCATGGTTATATGACACGGAGCTGATTTTCCGCACCAGCCATATCCCGGGGCGCCTACAGGTCTCGATGGGGAGTCGATGTTTGAGAGGCGACGCCCGTATTTGGTGGATGTCAGTAGGGGAGCCCCAGCTACCCAGCAGGATCTGGGTGCATTTTCGCTCACTGATGGTTGGACGTTTTGGACCGATACTGGACTACGGGCCAGGAGCGCCTCAGCGTTACCCTGATATTTATAGAGATATGTATGACATGCGATACCACAGCTATACACTTGAGTGGCACGCATATCCTCTCGAGACCATGGCCCATTACTGTATGAGATTCCAGGAGGCCATGTTGCCCTATGTTCCGCAGGACATGGACCACCCTATGATGGAGGCATTGATGGTTTTGCAGAACGGCTTACCTAGCCGTATTCGCCAGCATGTTCCTTATCCCTCACCCAGGATGTCTGTGGAGCACATGATAGAGTATATTTTGGAGGCTGAGGTGCGCGCTGACGCTGAGCAGGCGGAGGCAGCTGAGGGTGATCATCAGGCACCCGTAGACGACGCTGGTATAGGGGAGCCATTACACGAGGTAGGACCAGCACCCCCAGAAGAGCCGATCCCTGCAGTTCCAGAGCAGGAGGTACCAGCCCATGAGGCTGGGGAGCAGGAGGATGCTGAGGGTGACCAGGAGGCCGGAGACCCAGAGGAGGACGATGTTATGGTTATACCCCATGATCCACCAGCAGACCCTCCTGTCATAGACATCCCCAGTGACGAGGAGGATGATGTGGAGATTATACCAGCAGATCCACCGGCAGATCCCATTGTCATTGATATATCCAGTGGGGAGGAGGACGACGACGAGGAGATGGAGCCGGCGCCCGAGTTAGAGCAGGCGGGATGGTTAGAGGGTCAGGAGGATTTTGTTGACGACCCCGAGGAGATCATTTTCGACGACGGAGATTGGGAGACTGACTCCGACGGAGCCGCTTAGATGACGATAGAGATCATCATTTTGGCCGACCATGTATATTTATTTTGACCATAGGACTGATATGTACTCGCTTATTTTTGGATAGTAGGCTTGTACTGATGTATGATGGAAAGTGGTAGCCACTTCCATCGCTATTTTTGACTATGTATGATGGTGAAGTGTTAGACACTCCCATTACCATTTTTGTTCATGTACATAAAATGCTATGAAACAGATATGTATTTACAGGAATAGTGTAACAATCTTGTATATATTATTTTGGCAAATATAATGTACTTTCTGTAAATATCCAAGAAACGGATCAAGTATCATGTTATGTTATGATCATGAAAAATCATGTTATGATACGACATGTTATGATTATGTAAGCCATGTTATGATGAGAATGATTATGTTATGATCCAATATATTACGATAAGATGCACGATGAAAGAAAGGATATTACTAGCTCAATAATATCTTTTCTTATGGTTTAATAGGAAATAAAAGATGGTACGTCCTCGCAAAGCAATGCCCGTGAACCAGAATCCACCTGCACCGGATCTAGCAACTGTTGTAGCAAATTTGCAACGACAGTTACTTGAGCAGCAACAGGAAACAAATAGACTCCGGGAGCAGTTAGCTCAAATCAATCAGAGACCTCAGGCTAACGAGGGTCCCCCTCAAAATGTCAGAGTACCTCCAGTAGTACCTCCGGTACCAGAGGTTCAGCCAGAGGTTCAGCCAGAGGTTCCAGTAGCACCAGTAGGAGTACAAGCGAACTTACCTCCAGTACAGGAAGATCTGCTTTATGAGAGATTTAGGCGGATGAAAGCGCCGGAATTTGAGGGACCAACAGATCCAATTGCCGCTGACAATTGGTTGATTGATATCCAAGTTATTTTGGATTTCATGCGGTTGACAGAACAAGAAAAAGTCCTTTGTGCTTCCTTCGCTCTCAAGAAAGACGCTAGACACTGGTGGATGACCGTCCAGATGCGTCGCGATGTTACGACCATGAGTTGGCAAGATTTCGTGTCGGAGTTCCGAACTATGTACTTTAACAGAGAAATCCTGGCAGCCCAGCAGGATGAATTTACTAGTTTGAGACAGGGAACGATGACGGTAATGGAGGCTATTAATAAGTTTGAGCAGTTAGCCCGATTGTGCCAGGAATTGGTACCAGGTGAGACCGAAAAAGTTAGATTGATGATGAAGATGTTTCGGTCAGATATCGCTAGGCAAGTCAGTGCTGGTGATAATCCACCTACTCGGGTATCCGATTGTATAAGCCGAGCCATAAGAGCAGAATATTGGATTAACCGGGACAAAGAAGAACGAGCTAAGTTCTTTAAGGCAAAGAAGAAAGAAAAGGCCATGGGGAAGCAGACGCAACCCCGTCAGAATCCCGAAATGAACCAAAAAGGCCAGCCCCGCAATTTTGCACAAGGTTCTAAACAGTTTGGGAAGAATAAACGAAACGAGAACTCTACTGGCCAGGGTCAGCAAAGAAACTACCCTCAGAAAAAGATTGCTCGTGGAAATGAGGGCAATAGCAATAGCTACCCGGTGTGTACCAAGTGCGGGAGAAAACATCCGGGAGTATGCCGAATGGGATCAAATGCTTGTTATCTCTGTGGCAAGGAGGGTCATTTTGCAAAGAACTGCACTTTGAACACCCAAGGCCAGAATCCTTCATACCCAAGCCGGAACCCCAACAGCCAGTTACATGCAGTCCAGGCAAGGCTCGAAGGACCCACAATCGCTCAAGGCAGATTAGAGGCTCCTGAACCGCAAGCCAGAATCTACGCCTATACCAAGGGAGATGCAGAAGCCGGGACTTCGCATGTGGTGACAGGTCAGATTTCTATCGCCACCTATGATGCAATTGTCTTGTTTGATTCTGGTGCCACCCACTCGTTCATATCATTGGAATTTGCTCAGAAAATAGGAAGGGGTGTGGATAGTTTAGAACAACCTTTCAAAACCTCTCTGCCATCCGGAGAATTTTTGTGGTCCAATTTTTGGATACGAAACACATCCGTAGGAATTTGTGGTAGAAAATTATATGTAGATCTCATTGCAATCAAGCTTCAGGATTTCGATGTGATCTTAGGAATGGACTTTTTGAGTAAATACAACGCCAAGATTGACTGCCGCAAGAGGTGTGTGACGTTCAACCCTTACGGAGAAGTAGAGTTCAACTTCTATGGTCAGTCTCGGAGTCCAGCAACTCGATTTGTTTCAGCAATAAGGGCCTGGAAAATGTTAGCTAATGGTTGTCAAGGATATTTAGCTAACATGGTAGACAAGGATCAAGAAATGGAGCTAACACCGGAAGACGTTCCTGTTATAAAGGAATTTGTAGATATTTTTCCGAAGGATTTGCCAGGACTTCCGCCAGAAAGGGAAATTTCTTTTGAGATTGAGTTGCTACCTGGAGCTGCCCCAATATCGAAAGCCCCCTATCGTATGGCACCAGCTGAACTGAGAGAGCTTCAAGTGCAGTTGCAATAATTGCTCGACAAAGGATTCATTCGACAAAGTTACTCTCCCTGGGGAGCACCCGTTTTATTCGTCAAAAAGAAGGATGGATCATTGAGAATGTGCATCGACTACCGTGAACTAAATAAAATTACGATCAAGAATAAGTATCCTCTTCCAAGGATTGACGATCTTTTTGATCAACTCCGAGGAGCGGTTGTGTTTTCAAAGGTCGATCTACGATCAGGGTACCATCAGCTCAGAATTCGGGAGGCAGATATCTCCAAGACAGCTTTTCGCACGCGATATGGGCATTATGAGTTTTTGGTTATGCCCTTTGGATTAACCAACGCCCCAGCCGCCTTTATGGATCTTATGAACCGAGTATTCAAGGAATATTTGGATAAATTCGTCATCGTTTTCATTGACGACATTTTGATTTATTCAAGGTCCAAGGAGGAACACGCGCAACATCTTAGGATGGTAATGGAAATGTTAAGGAGGAATCAGCTTTATGCTAAGTTCACAAAATGTGAATTTTGGCTGGAGAAAGTTCATTTCTTGGGGCATGTTGTGTCAAAAGAGGGAATTTCCGTAGATCCTGCAAAAGTGGAAGCAGTCAGTTCATGGCCAGTACCCAAGAGTGTGACGGAAACAAGAAGTTTTCTTGGATTAGCCGGATACTACAGACGTTTTGTCGAAGGATTTTCCAAGATTGCTGCACCAATTACCACTCTCACTCGAAAAGATAAAAAGTATGAATGGACTCAGAAGTGTGAAGAGAATTTCCAAGAGCTCAAGAAAAAGCTGACAAGTGCGCCTGTGTTAATAATCCCAGATGTAGATGCGGGAAATTTCGTAATTTACAGTGATGCTTCCAAGAACGGACTAGGAGCTGTCCTGATGCAAAATGGGAAAGTAGTAGCATACGCATCAAGACAATTGAAGAATCATGAACGGAATTATCCTACGCATGATCTGGAGCTAGCAGCGGTAGTTTTCGCTCTTAAGATCTGGAGACACTATTTGTATGGAAACAAATGCGAAATCTACACTGATCACCAGAGTCTCAAGTATATTTTTACTGAGAAGGAGCTCAATATGAGACAGCGTAGATGGTTGGAACTTGTAAAGGACTACGATTGCGAGATCCTTTATCACCCTGGAAAGGCAAACAGGGTAGCAGATGCTTTAAGTAGGAAATCCTCGGGCATGCTAATGTCTATCGAAGCATTCCCTAAGCCACTACAAAAGGAGATTTCTGAGTTCAACCTGGAAATGATCACGGGGAAATTATCATCTCTGACTCTTCAGTCCGATCTATTGGAATCCATCAAAGAGCACCAAGGAAAAGATTCGTTTTTGCTAAAGGCACAACTTTTTGGCGGAAAGAACAAGGAGTTCAAAACCTCTGCCGATGGCACTATCTACTTCAAGGAAAGGATCTGTGTTCCCGACTTTGAATTTCTGAAGGATCAGATCATGTCAGAGGCTCATAAGACGCCATACTCGGTACATCCAGGAGCTTCCAAAATGTACAAAGACCTCCGAGAGAACTTTTGGTGGCCAAAAATGAAGAACGAAGTAGCAGAATACGTATCAAAATGCCTAACTTGCCAGAAAGTTAAGGCTGAACACCGACATCCTGGAGGAGAATTGCAGAAAATAGAGTTCCCTGAATGGAAATGGGAGCAAACTACTATGGATTTTGTAGTAGGATTACCCAGGACGACAAGTGGAAATGACACAATTTGGGTTGTAGTGGATAGATTGACCAAATCAGCCCATTTCATTGCTATCAAAGCCACATTCTCAGTGGAAAAATTGGCTGAAGTCTACGTATCTCAAATTGTTAAGCTGCATGGAGTGCCAAAATCAATCATTTCAGACCGTGACGGACGTTTCACCTCTCGATTTTGGACCAGTGTTCACAATGCCATGGGATCAAAACTGAAGTTTAGCACAGCTTTCCACCCCCAAACTGACGGCCAGTCGGAACGAACCATCCAAACATTGGAAGATATGCTGAGATCATGTGTTCTGGATTTCAAAGGAAACTGGGATCAGAAGCTGCCATTGATCGAATTTTCTTACAACAACAGTTATCACGCTTCAATTGGTATGGCACCATTCGAAGCCCTATACGGAAGAAAATGTCGATCTCCCATCCACTGGCAAGAGGTTGGACAGAAGCAGCTACAAACAACAGACTTCATCAAGAAGACCTCTGAAGATATCAAGAAGATTAAGCAGAGGCTCAACATAGCTTTTAGCAGACAGAAAAGTTATGCCGATAAACGTAGGAGACCATTGGAATTCCAAGTTGGAGAGGCCGTGTTCATTAAGATTGCTCCTATGAAAGGAGTAATGAGATTTGGCAAAAAGGGGAAGCTCAGTCCGAGATATACAGGACCATTTGAAATCCTTGAAAGGATTGGGAAAGTAGCTTACAGGCTTGCTTTGCCACCAGAATTAGCTGCAATGCACGATGTTTTTCATGTTTCAATGTTAAAGAAGTATGTACCAGATCCGTCGCATGTGCTTAGTCAAGAACCGGTGGAAGTTCAAACGGATTTGACATACTAAGAAAAGCCAGTTCGAATTCTGGATCGAGACGAGAAGGTCCTAAGAAATAAAACCATTTCCCTGGTTAAAGTTTTATGGCGCAACCACAAGGTTGAAGAAGCAACCTGGGAATTGGAAGATGAGATGAGAAAGAACTACCCCGATTTATTCTAATTTTCGAGGACGAAAATTTTTAAGGGGGGAAGATTGTAATAACCAAATTTTCACGACCTTATGTTTTCTTGTAAAGAAACTTATGCGATGTTTAGAATATATTCATGAAAATCTGAGATGGATTTTTATTTGAAAATTTTAAGTTCTCGTGATCTTATGAGACTTAAAAATGATTGCTTTAACAAGTATGTATCATTTTGAGTTAGAAGAGTAGAAAATTTCACGTTTGCATGGTCTTGCATGGCGGTCAAAGTTTGACCTAAAAAGTCAAAGTTGACCCAAAAAGTCAACGGTTGACTAGAAAAGTCAACCATATGATGATACTGAATTTTGGTCAAACAGTATGGAAAATATACTGCGAAAAACCATTTTTCAGACAAGATGTTAAGATTAAGATTTAAAATCACCCTAGAAAGATCAAGCACACTAAGTTAGGAATAAGGGCAAAACGGACTTTAAGAAATAAGAAAAATTTTACACAGTCCATTTTTACACAGATAAATTTTGGACTGCAGTATAAAATAACAATACTGTGTAATAGTAAGCACAGTACTAGAGATATCTGTTTTGGCATTAAAGTGAACTGCATTTAAGGAAAAAGAGGCAAACAAGCCTTAATTAGGCTTACCTCATCAACCTTTATATTTATGACATCATTATGAGATTAATCAAAAAAAAAATTTGGATAATATTGGATCATTCTAGAGCATGATGTGGCCGGCCATTTTGGGGCCAAAATTGAATAAAATTTTCTTAAGGGGTTTGAAGGAAAAAGGAGAACAAAAGTTAATTACAAAATGACCCCAAAACTCACCTATAAATAGGCCTAAGGAGTGGGCTGTTTTTGGCTGGAAAAATTAGAGAAAAACAGCCAAACTCTTGCCAAATTCTTCCACAAGAAATCTGAAAATCAGAGGAGAGAAAGGAGTGAGAGAAATCAAAAATTTCCTTGGGGTTTTTGTTCCTAGGAGTTCGGTTTTGAGCTAGGATAAAGCCAAGAAAAGTTTAGAAAATTTTTTGGGACATTTGGTGGTGTGGCCGAGTGAGTGAGGGAAGAAGAAAAACTGAAAATTTTGAGGCCAAATCCTAGTGGAGTGCTCGGCTTGGAGTGGATCTATCAAGGAGAGCAACAAAAAAATTTTTGGTGCCAATTGGGTGGTGTGGCCGTGAGCTAAGGAGGGCTAGGTGGAGGAAGAAGTTTTGTGACCAAACTTGACTTTGGTCTAAGGTAAAAATCTAGAGCCCTAACTCTCTTATTTGAGTTCAAATTTAAAGATAAAAGGTAGTTCAATTTGGTTGTAAGGACATAAGTCCATTTCCTATTTTGTGCCCTAAGTTGGTAGTATGTGCTTGATTTGTAGATCTAAGGGTGTATGGTTTAAATTCTTGCATTATTGTGCTTGTTTATGATTGATTTTCATGCTTGATACTTAGGGTTGTGTGTCCCCTAATTTGGTCCAAAAATCTGCCCTAGGGCAGTGCTTGAAGCATGCTAATTTAAGGAGCAAGGTTTGATGCTTGTATGTGATGAATGCAACAAGTTAGGGTTAATGCAAACCTAGGCTTAGGGCTTTTGAATTTGGTTTGCATGGTTTCAATTGGACGATTTAAGGGTTCATGTGGGACGTTAGAAATGCTGTGTGTTTGCCATATAGACTCCCGAAGTGATCGGTTGAGATAGATTTCACGAAATAGGACGTAAAACGGACTTAACAACCAAAACTGTCAACTCGGATTCAAAACTGGTCAGTTTCGGGAAAGTAAAAATTAGAGGCATTTAGAGAACGAATTGGGTAAATCGTAAAACACAAAAGTTGCTCGGAACGATTTTTCCTAGAAGACCGCGTGTGCAGATTTTAAAAATGAGGCTCCAATGGCCTTAGTTTTTACAAAAATCCGTGGCGGGTTTGCCCAGACCCGAGTTACAGGATCAGCCAGTTTCAAACAAAAACTGACGCAAATACAAGCAGAACTGGATTTTTCGTAAAACATGAAAGTTTTACCATTTTTCGAGAGCTACAACTTTCATGAAGACAAGTTTTTCAAATTCCAAATGTATTTTTAAACTGGTATTGTTTTATGAAGAGTGTGCAGGGAACCGAAAATTCCTGCACATAAGTTTTACAAACAGTTTCAAAAAGAAAAAGAAAACTGTGTTTTTGCTTAAAACTGTTCCAAAGGCAGTTTTAAATCTTAAACGACCTTTATAAAGATTTGTTTTAAAGATTGGAATTTTTACCAAAAATATTAAAGGGATTTAAAGATAAATCTCTCAAAATGGCAAAAAGATAAGAAAATAGAGTTTTTAAGATAAAAATTGTAATCAAGCCAATTACGGACGGTAATCAAGGATAATACCTGAGTTACCGGGCCTAGTCCCAAAACTCAAGGTTTTAAAGAAACCCGGCATTTTTGTCAAAAAAAAATTAGCCCAAGGGATTGTCCAAAATAATCTTTTAAATAATAAATCCTCCCAAACAGTAGGATTAATATTTGTGACCAAACCAGATATTAAGTATCGGGGACATACAACTAGAAATTAGTAAGCATGTTGGTTAGGACACCAACACTGCACAATGAGAATTGAACTCTCACCTATGTCCCTATTCAAGCAGGAAAGGACCTGCAGCTGTGCCAGTTAGAGAACAGTATCAAAGAGGGACATAGTAAGAGAGGTAAGTACAACTCCGCCTACAGCATAGGCTTTTTGAGTGTAACATGATACAATGTATGTTATGTGCTACGATTTAAAGTAGATGGCATGACTAAGATATGATTACCAGTTATATTCTTGTGACATCATAAAGCATGTTCACAATTAATAAGAACAAGGTCGAAATGACAAATAAGTATAATGGCGAGCGAGCTTGCCTGTGACGTACCGACCCGTCCAAGGTCGGGTAGGACTGTGGACTGAGTTGGAATTGGTTTGGCCGCCCCAACCGCTCCATAGTTGCGCGCCCAGTACGATCACCCATGATAAGGGGCCCATAAACAATTACGCATAATAAAGCATAATTGGATCATGCATAATTAGAATATGTTATGATTTGCTATGTTAAGTTTATAATTAATTGTGTTGCGGAAAATAAAGTTGTACTTGCTGAGCGAAAGCTCACGACTTACGTCTATGCTGTAGGTAAACAACCTACTGGCGAATTTTGATACAAGATGATGGAGTTGGCGGGGTAACTGTGAAAGAAGGGATAAGCCGCTATGTCTTCCGTAAATCTATGTTTAGTATTTTATGTTTATATTATTCCAAACAGTACTCCGGTAATATAAAAAAAAAAAAAAATTTCCACTACTTTTGTAAATAAATAAGTATGTTAAGCATGTATGTATGTACGGTAACGATCCGTGCTAGGCGGGTCGTTACATAGAAGAACTAGAGAATGAGCTGCCAATTTTGGGTTTCACTAAAGTATTCACCAAGTGCTTTAACCTCACCTATTTATAGGTGAAAACAACTTCATTTCTAGGATTGCATAATGGTCTTCAAGAGCAAAATTTTTGCTCATAGACCCCTTGAGGTGGCCGGCCATGCTTGATCAAGCTAGCCAAGTAAGCAAGGCTAGAGGGCTTGCTCATCAAGGCTAGAAGCATGACATGTCCATTCCTTGTGGTGGCCGGCCATATGTGGAAAGTCATGCTTGCTCTAGCTAGCCAAGTAAGCAAGGCTAAGGGCTTGCTTATCAAAGCTAGAAGTACCACTTGTCAACTCTCAAAAAAAATTAGGGTAATTCTTATTTCTAAATTGCATATTGATCCTCAAGAGCAAAATATTTGCTCATAGAACCATTGTGGTGGCCGACCTTGTAGGGACATGTGGAGGAACATTGCTTGTTCAAGCACAAAGCTTAGCCAAGCAAGCAAAGCTAAGGTGTTTAGTAATCAACCCTAGTTGCATGACATGTCAAGTTTTTAATAAAACCCTTATTTCACACTTGCATATAGGTCCCTAAGAGCACAATATTTACTTATTTTCCACATGAGGTGGCCGGCCATAGAGCCATGTGGAAGCTTGAGATTTCACAAAATTTTTTCCAAACATATCCCTAACTAACTTTCCTTGATTTTCAATGTAACTATGTTAACTAAGCTTGTAACTAATCATTGGCTTAGTTGTATTTGGAGGCTTAGTTAGAAAAATCCATAGTTCAAAAATTTACATACTTATCTATAATCACACTATTTTCTTAAAATTACACATTGGCCCCTAAAGACAAGAATATTTACACTTTAGTCCCTATGAGCTGGCCGGCTAAGGTGGAGGCATTTGGCATCCCATTCTTGCTTAGTCATCCATTTAAGGACGAGGTGTCATCCCATAAGACCTCATTTGGCTTTTCTCCTAAATGCAGTCCATTTTCATACTAATACAGATATTACAAATACTGTTCTCAACTATAAACAGTATACTTGTACTAGATACTGTCCAGAATTTATCTGCATTTAACAGAACTACATATAGGATTTTCTTAGTACTTGAAACCACATAGTTCTTATTGTTCTAAAAATTGTGCTTGATTTTTCTACAATGGTCTCGTACCTTATTCTTGCTTATTCTTACGTAATGACGGTTTTTCACAGTATAATTTTCATACTGCTAATTATACTATAGTACCGTCTTAATCATACCTTAGGTTATTTTAGTCAAACATTGACCGACATAGGATCGTAAACCCTAATTTCGCCTCTTTCAACAAAAAGCTTTATACTTGCATAAATAATCTATTATCGAGTCTTAAAACATTACAAGAACTCAATAATACTCTGATAAATCAGATCAAGCATTTCACATAAACATACATATTACAAACTTTGATTCCCTAAAAGGAAATTGTAAATTTGTAAAAAAAAAAAAATAAAATTGGTTATTACAAATTGGACCTAAAAGTCGAATGCATCCGGGACACATGTGCCGCCATCCGCAAGGTTTCAGCATATTGGTTTGCAATCCACTACTGTAGCTCTAGCAGAATCTGCATGCTAGGTTGCACAAATGCAGATGATGTCAAGATGAAGAAGTAGATTTCTTCTTTCCTCGCCTACGCGTCAATGTTAGGCCCACTCCTTTTGTATGCCCTCGTCGAGTACCCATAACGGTCTTCAGAATCTCCCTCTCAATTGTCCCTAAAGAAGAGCCGAACGACATTTGCGACTATTGAGTCTGTCACTCCTCAACCATCCTTGACTGCATAAGAATATGTAAAATAGTTAGAAAAGGAAGACAAAATCATGTGTAATATATGACATAAAATTTACTTTACTTTAATACTTACATTTGTCGCGGCAGCCTCATCATTTACCCAATGCAAATTGCCTTGTTCATCCCTGTGTTGGTGGAGTTTATAACACCCCACCTACGTAGGGCTGTTACCATACTTACTCTATTAAATACTTATCTTACTCATCCATTAAAAAGTACTGAAAATTTTTTTTAGTGTAAATTCAAAACCTTATACTATATATTTTCATACAAGTATATACTTAATTAAGAAGTATAATTCAAACCTTTGTAACATATCTTGCAACTCATACTAAATATTAGGTATTAATACCCTCAAACTAACATCACATAATACAACAAAATTTAAAAAATGCGTGGCGGTGACCAACCTACATTTCACAATCTACAATGCCATCTCCACAGTCTTGTATCATACATTACTGATAGGCTGCTTACCTACAGCATAAACATAATTCATGAGCTTTCGCTCAGCAAGTACAACTTATCATCCGCAAAACAATCTTGATAAAGATATACATGAACCATTTATGCTTCCTAATTAATTCAGTTATGCTTCCTTATGTTAGCATCTTTTTGGCCCCTTACATAACATGAGTGTACGGATTGTGGCGCACAACCATGGAGTGGTTGGGGCAGCCAATCCAATCCAACTCAAACCATGGATCAAACCCGACCTAGAACGGGTCGGTACGACACAAGGCAACTTGCTTGCCATCATACTTGAAAACTTGTTCTTACTTTGAAACATATTTAAAAAACCATTTCATACTTTAAAAAAAAAACATTTCATACTTGTAAATAGTTTCTTACTTGAAACTTAATCGTATTCTTACCATGTGACTTATCATTAGTGAGCATGCTTCATGATGCCACAATAGTAACATATAAATCATATGCATCACATCTATGAATGCATGAGCTTTAAAAAACATGCAAAGCAGTAAAACAATTTACCTATGCAAGAGGCGGAGTTGTACTTACAGGTTATGTTACATCCTGGATTTGTTGCTCCAACAGGTTGCAACAACAGGTTACTTTCATGTTTCCAAAAAGGAAATAAGATAAGGATTATTCTATCTTACCATAAATCATTACATTCAATGTTGGTATCCTAACCAACATTTACCAGTAACCCTAGTTACCTGTCCCCCACATACTACAATGATATCTTATTCGGTTACTAAATGTAACCCTAAAGCACATGACCCAATTACAATCAAACAATATCTTATTTGATTACTTAATGCAATCTGGGGTACAAGGCCCAATTATACTTAAATAGTATCTTATTAGGTTACTATTGGTAACCATGGGTTTTAGGCCCAACCCAATAGCTTGGGTATCCTATCCGGTTACTAATGGTCATCATTTTATTATTATGTTTTCAAAATATTTTTTTTTGCCCATGTATTTATTTTTCTTTTTTTCTTAACAACACTTTGTCTAATTTTTCTTTTTAAAAGTCTTTTGTAAAACTTTAAATCCCTTAAAACCGTATTTTTATAAAACTGTAATTTTTAAACAAAAACTATCAATTTCTGAAAGCAACAGTTTCAGTTATCAGTGCATGTGCCGAAATTGCCTGTTCATGCACTGTTTTGAAAGTCATGTGCAAGAATTTCTTGTTTCCTGCTCAGTTTTTAAGATCTAGTTTTATCTTAAATTATATTTTGAATTTGAAAAAGTTTTCTTCATAAAAGTTGTAGATCTTGAAAAACCCTACAACTTTTGTTCTTTACTCAAAAATTGGTTCTACATTTAACCTATCCGTTTTTCTTGTTGAAACTGCCTGGCCGTGCATAGGGTCTGGGCAGACCAGGTTTGGATTTTCATAAAAACGGAAGACTTTGGAGCTTATTTTTCAAAATCTGTCCCATTCCCTGCTAGGGTTTTCAATTTTCTACAACTTTATAGTTTTAACCTTTTCTAAATTTCGCCTTTAAAGGCCTCAAAATTTCATTTCCAAATAGCTGCCCAGTTTAATCTGACACTGGTAGTTTTCAACTTTGGTTGATTTTTTTTTTTTATGTAAAATTGTGCACATCCTACCTCAAACTGTTGAAATCGTGAGCCTACGATAAACATGCAGCATGTTACGTATGGTTTCCATCATCATGCATTGGTTTCCCTGTTGGGATCTAAATGTGCCCTAAGGATAAAAAATCAATATTAGGGATTTTCTGTAAATATGACATTTTGATATTAATAAGAGGAGGTTATTCATGTTTAATAAGTTGTGTCCTATTTACTTTCATTTGTTGATTGTATGGTTATTTTGAGCAAACATAAAATACTCTTTGGCTATTGGTAATATATCGGATTACCATATATATACGGGGCATACATAGAAGACGTGTTAATTTGATAACGGTCTAAATAAATAGTCCACAATTGATGGAATAAGATTTGAGGATCTTATTCATGATAAGATTGTAAAGGTTGTCTACTTCCTTGGAGGGATGGTTTGTCTTGACCATCAGATAGGTTCCGAGTAGAAACTTTAATGTATACCAGTATTGAGGTATGACATTGGACTGGACCTAAAGTATTAATTGATTCGGTTTAATAATTCCGTTTATAAGAATCAATGACGCTTTGATTATCATTTTGTATTAATCTTAATCCTGAAATGATTACTTGAATTCATATCCATGACTTATGTACTTTAATGCACTATAGGTGAGATACTGTTAATTCATGGTCAATATACTTGTATTTTGGGTGCATGACTTTTGGATGGAGTAATGAAGATTCATAGATATAGAATCCATAGCTATCTTAATGATAGTAAATGTTATCTACTTAAAGGTATTATTCGGGGGTTGAAAGATAATATAACAAGATCTTGGCCATCGGTTTACTTTGTGTTCTTTGGTGGTTTACCAATTGTATGGTTTTACAATTGGTGATTCTTTCAATAGAGAACAATGGAACTTTAAGTTAAAATGATTGAAAAGGTAAAACAGAAAAAGTCCTTAATTCAATCATGGATAACATATGGGGATTAAACAAGCGATGAATAAATCATGGAAGAGACACTACGTTAGAGAGCTTTCGTAATACGGTATGTAAACAGGAGTTCAGCTTCAAACTTTTAGTGGAATAGTTTTGAAGTTGATAATTGATGAATAATTAATCTGGGATTAATTTTTCACAATTATAGGAGCCTCTTTATATATTTCCATCGGGTCCTTCTATTAGCTCATATAGTTCCATATAGCGTCTCGGGATTTATTCCTAAAGAGATCGGTAAATTTAAATGGAATTTAGTAATGTCTATTAAGACATAGTATTCTCTAACATGAAATCCAGAAAGGATTGGACATGTGAAATTTGTAGACAGATGATTTGTCAACATATGATTGGTTAATTTGAATTTTGGAAATAAGATTATGTTTGAATTATTTAATTTTGGAAAACAAAATTTTTCTCTCATAATTAAAAGCGGTGCATGGTTTTTAATTGATTGCAGAGAAGAACATTTTGTTTCAAAATTATTCAAATATATTCCTAATATTAAATTATTAATTGATTTAAATAATGGAGATTATTTCATGAATTTTTCGCTCTTAATTAAAAAAGGTGCATGGATTTTGTGAGGAAAGAAAATTTGAAATATTCCATTGATTTAAATTAATTAATATGGATAATGTTTGTGGAAAATATTTATTCAAATAAGTGAATCTTATTTAAATTCAAAAAGGTTTAAAAGAAATTTGAATCTAGATAGGACTAGGATCTTTTGACTGGTCTAGATTCTTGATTTAAAATTTGAACCACCAATCAATCTTTATTTCCCATAGTGGCCGAATTTTTTAAGGGATATATCTCCCCTTGGAAAAATGTTTTTAGGTTCAATGAATCTAGCCCTAAAGTTGTATGATCTTTTGGTTCAAAATTTATCTGGAAAAAATAATTATTAATTATTTTTCAAGAAAGAGATAAATTTTAAAAAGGATTAGACTTCTATATAAAGGCTAGGAATTCTTGAAAAACTAATTTTTTGGTTATTTCATAAGAGGAAAAACATTTTTTAAGAGTAGAGAGAAAAACCAATTAGTTTTTTTTCTACATTATAAAATTTGGCTATCTTGTGAGAGAGAAAAAGAGAGAAAATTCCATTGAATCAAAACTGTGAGGAAGGTTAAAACCTAGTGATAATTTTCATAGGAGGTTAACCGATTCCTGTTTTGTAGTTTTGAAGAAAGAAGCTGGATCATATTCTCAACGAGGAACATCGCAATTGAGAAGGAGGGATCTAGACTTTGGAAAGCATTACCGGTCACTTGGATTCATAGAACGTGTGCCTACACACACTCTGAGACGTGGGACTCGAGAATAGTAGAGAAAACACGTTGGTCAAATGCTCTAGTAATTCCGGAATCCAAGAAATAAGGTACAATTGATCATGAATTTAATTTATTATTATATGTATCATGAGCTTCTTTTCCGAATCGGCATAAAAGTACTTAAACTTCTGCTGCGCCATAACTCTAATACCGGATCCGATTTTTCCAATAACTGGTATCAGAGACAACTCATGATCATGTATATAACATAAATTATTTGATCAAATAAATTTCTCTCTATGCATTAATGAAATATTTTAGAGAGTTGACACTCTAGGTTTTATTTTGAGTATGTTAAATATATTATGAATGGATGTATGGATGAATGAATATATTATGAATGGATGTATGGATGAATAAATGCTTTTTATTATTTTTATAATATATGATGCTTGTTCAATTTTGCCAGTCATGATTTCATAGAGGTTAGAATTTATATCTAGGTTTTTCAAGTATAATAGATGCGCTCTATTATCACCGCTAGGTTGTTCTTTCAATTCTTAGAATTTTTTGTAAGCCAGAAACGGCGTAGGAATGTTTTTGTAAAATTCGGGCTACAATGGATTCGAGGAGATTGAAGATGAACGAATGTATGGAAATTTTCAAATGATGTGATTTTATGTTTTTTCGGAATTTTTCAATTAAAATTTTTTTTGAATAAAAATTTAAAAAAAATCACAGAATCTTTTTGAAAATTTAATTTTCCATTGATATGTGATCTTGATAATTTGGAAATCAAAATTGAAAATATAATGGATATTATTGTGAATTTTAAAATTTAGTGATTTAATTTTGAAATTTCAAAATTTCAAAATTTTTTTTGAATTTTAAAATTTAATAAACCGGATTTTTATTTAAATTTTGATATTTTGTAATTTTGATTAAAAATTAAAAATCACATATAATCTTTTTGAAATTTAAATTTAATTTTAAATTTGAAAAGATATGACATTGGAGAAGGAAGACACATTGAAGAAGGATACAAGACATGGATCTACAAATGAAGGCCGATATATGTTTCGGTTAATTTTTGTAAATTTTGTAATTTTCTTTTCTCTAGGATGGAATCATGAGCCACGGCTATTTACATATTTTGCAAACCATGGATGATGTGTTGCTAGATGAATATGTTATACTATTTCATAATGTATTGATAACATGCCATATAGACTAGGGAGTGCCACACAATAAATATTGTTTATGTATGAAAAACAAAAACCCTAATTTAAAAGATTGAGTGGGCGAAGGTTTTACACACTAAGACCTACAGCCTCCATCCTTGGTCCAATAGTTATGCATGGTAGTGCCTACTACTCAGTTTTGACCCGGGAATTTCCTTCGGATAGGTATCTTACCTAGAGCGCACACTGATTTGGATTTTCGAAAGGATAACAATTTTGGACATATTTTATGTTTAGATCACCCCTCGGTGGTGGATGTAAAATATGGATTCAAAATTGGAAACGATGGTTACACACTCATGCTACTTTATTTATTAACCCTCCCTCGAGGCTCTATTAGATAAAGTAGTGGCCAAATAAACGATAGTTAATATATATTTAATGGAGTTTGCTCCATGGACGAATATGTATTAATCGGAAGGGATCCGTGTTCTTGGCTAGTTATTCTATGACTACCCCTCGGTAGCTTGAAAAGCAGAAGCTAGGAATTATCATTGTAAGGTATGTGTTTTAAGGGTTTTACACATGAACATTTAGATTGCATATAGATCTTTTTGTTTCATTACAAAACCATATTTTATAAACTGATAGGATGTTTGCTCGTACTTATTACATGTTTTCTTATTATAGATCAAAATGTCAAGCCCTTTATCTGTAATACTTACGCAAAACAAATTAACTGGGGAGAATTTTAATGATTGGAAAAGGAACTTCCTTATCGTCCTAAATTTTGAGAAACACAGTTTTGTCCTAACCCTACCACGACCGCCAATGCCTGCGATCGATGCTCCTGATAGGGATTTTGTAGTGCTTGGGTGCTGGGATAATTCCAACCTAAGTGCCATGTGCTATATTCGGGCGAGCATGTCTAATGTGTTCCAGAAACAGCATGAGGAACATCAAACTGCTAGGCAGATCATGGATAACCTGGAGGAAATGTTTGGTGAACAAACGATCCAGGCTAAGACTGTAATAATAAAATTTTTACGGACTCCTGATTTCCTTGTATGTAAAGAAATTTAAGTTCGTGCTATGTGTTTATGTGATATTTTATGAAAATTATGAATATCAATATGAAATTCATAATTTTATCATTATATGTTTGAGTTCTCGTTTAATTAATTATGAGACTCAATAATAAATTTATTAGACCAAGAACGAGGCCTTTTAGGGAAAAATACAGAATAAGAATTTATAATATTATTCCAGTCAAAGTTTGACCAGAGTAATTTAAGGAATGATTATAACGGTACTGCAGTACATCAAGCAGTACGGAAATTATACTACGAAAAACCGTCATCACAGATGAAATAGTAAGAATAAGGACCGAAACCACTCTAGAAAAATCAAGTACATTATTTAAGATGATAAGGGCTAAGTAGCTCTAAGTTATAAGAAAAATTTATATGCAGTCCAGTTAAGTACAGATAAATTCTGGACAGTAGTCTAGTATGACAGTACTATTTTTAGTAAAAAATAATATTAATATTATCCGAGTTAGTAAGGAAATAGAATGCATAATTATATTAGGAGATTTTTGGAATCAAATGGATAATTATGCATGAACTAGAAGCCAAGTAGCTCTACCCTAGCCGGCCACCTCACAGGGACTAAAGTGTAAATATTTTGTCCTTAGGGGCCAAAGTGTAATTTTAAGAAAAAGTGAGGTAAGCATAGTGAGGTAATCAAGCTATTACTTGGAGCCCAAGTAAGAAAAGATAAATATGTGAATTTGGGATTTTTGGAAAAAATGGAATAAATTGTTGATAGTTTTTGATTGGATGACTAGATGCATGAACATGAAAGGCTTACTTGGCAGCCAATGCACCTCAATGGCCGGCCACCTCCTAGGGGTATTGAGCAAATATTTTGCTCTTAAGGACTAATATGTAATTTTAGAAATAAAAATAAATCTAAAAATAAATTATTTTTCACCTATAAATAGGTGATGAGGGGGTGGGTTTTTAGATCAATTTATGTGAATCTACCCCAAAACTATGGCTCATTTTCACCTCACCCTCTCTTCCCATTAAGAACCAAACCCCAAAGAGAAGAGAAAGAAAGAAAAAAAAAAAGAGAGAGAGAGAAGAAGCAAGGTGGCTGGATTTGTGGAGGAACCAAGTAGGAAGGAAAATTTGATTCAAGGCCTAGAACTAATCTCCAAGCTTAAAGGTATCTTTCTAAAACCTTTAAGCTATCCAATTAAGTGTTGGTTCAAGATTTATGTGTATTTTATGTGGGTATGTAAGAGCATAAGCTCGTTGTAATTTTTATGTAATAGTTTAGGTTTGTGCTTGGTTAGGGTTTAGTGGTTTTGATTTATGGTTTTGTGTATGGTTATGATTTCAATTGCTAGAGTATGAATGGTATGTATGAATGCCCAATAAGTGTTTGTAATATGTCCCCACACACTCAAGAATATCTATGTAATGAATGATTATGTGATATTGATGTATGATCCAAGGAGAGTTAGAATTTAACCCTAAAACCCCTATTTTGGTATTGAATACCATATGGGTTTGTATAAATAATTATACGAATGAAATGAATGTATGGCAATAAAAACAATACGTAATATGCTGCATGTTGATGTAGGCTCACGGTTTTAACCGTTCGAGGTAGTGTGTGCGTAATTTTACGTAAGAAACAACTAGAAGAGAAACTGCCAGTCTCGGGTCAAGACTGGGCAGTATTCTGGAAACGGTATTTTGAGGCCTTTAGAGGCCGAATTTGAGGAAAGTTAAAACTGTAAAGTTGTAGAAAATGAAAAATCCTAGGGGGCACCAAGGACAGTTTTAAAAAATAAGGCATTAATAGACTCTGTTTTTACAAAAACCCGAGCCTGGTCTTGCCCAGACCCTGTGCACTGCCAGGCAGGTTCAACAAGGAAAATGAGTAGGTTAAATGCAGAACTAGATTTTAAGTAAAGAACAAAAGTTGTAGAGGTTTCCAAGATCTAAAACTTTTATGAAGAAAACTTTTTCAAAATCCAAACAGAAAAACTTCTTAGATACAACTGGATTCTAAAAACTGTGCAGAAAACAGGAAATTCCTGCACAGGATTTTCAAAAGCAGTGCAGGAACAGGTAATTCCTGCACATATGCTAATAACTGGCAGCATGAAACTGTTTTCAAGGATAGCGTTCAAAACTTGACAAGTTTATTGCCCTTACTTAAGCAAATAAATAAATAAATAGGCCAAAAGCTATCTTGAAAACATGGTAACAATATAATGACCAACAGTAACCGGGTAGGATACCCAAGTTACTGGGTTGGGCCTAAAGCCCATGGTTAATAATAATAACCTAATAGGACATAGCTTTAAAAATTGAGCCTTAGTAACCCAATAGGGTTTAATCCAAATATGACTTGGGCTTACACCTAGGGTTACTAATAGTAACCTAATAGGATACTAAGTATGATTGGGTTTTGAACCCAAAGTTCATTAACACATCAAACAAGATACTGTTTAGGGTTACACTAAGTAACCAAATAAGTTATCATGAGTGTGTGTAGGGGACATATAACTAGGATTATTATTGAGTGCTGGTTAAGGATACTAGCATTGAATGCAATGATTTATGGTAAAATAAGATGACCGTTATCTTACGTCCTTTTTGAAAAGCAGGAAGAAACCTGATGTTGCAACCTGATTTGGAGCAACAAAACCTAGGACATAGCATAACAGGTAAGTACAAACCTCACCTCCAGTATGAAAAATAGTAAATACTATTTCAAATATGACATGTTTTCATGTATGCCATGATATGCTATGTTGTACCAAGATGTACCATGATATGCCATGATATGCCATGTGCATGTATATGTTATGGTTGATATTATGTTATGATATACGATATAGTGACATCATGAGGCATGTTCACTAATATTAAACCACATGGTAAAAACATGTTTTTAAGACATAAGATAAGACAAGCAAGGTATCATACCAACCTCCTGTTGATGCGGGAGAATCATGTATGTTCAAGAAAATTCTCAGACCTTCTGTTGATGCGGAAGGGTTATGTTTCAATATTCCCAGAATTGTTAGGGACCTTGCAAACCTTAACTTTCTGTGGAATGCACGCATCTGGTATGTACATAAGGGGCCCACATGTTAAGCAAGATAGTAAGTTCATAAGAAGTTCATAATTGATCATAAATGGTTCATGCATAAGTTACATGATGCTTGCCATATTTTGTGAGATTAAGTTTGTACTTGCTGAGTGTAAAGCTCATCAGTATATTTCATACTGTAGATAAAAAACCTGTAGCTTAATTGGTAGGCCATGCGGACGATGCAGCAAGAGGAGGGCGGTGT
Organism: Ficus hirta; assembly: GCA_038430175.1. Taxonomy (NCBI): domain Eukaryota; kingdom Viridiplantae; phylum Streptophyta; class Magnoliopsida; order Rosales; family Moraceae; genus Ficus; species Ficus hirta. Next base: position 14,222,063 of record CM076585.1, on the reverse strand, counting down.
GGGATGCCACTACGTAATATTTTTCCGCAAGTTCTTTTGAACAAAGATATATGTATCTATATATGTATTAGAATAAATTGTGTTATACAGTACATATGAAGTTTGAAGACTTGAGTTAAATGTAAAGATTATGTATGACTTCTTATTATGATAAATAAGTAATGTGTGTGCATGGAAAGCTTACTTATATTGACTAGTCTATTTATATATGTTTCTTTAAAAAAAAAAATTTTTTTCAAGTAAGTTTAGTTTAAGTAAGTATGGTAACGGCCCTACGTAGGTCGGGGCATTACAAAGTTGATATCAGAGCGGTATCCTGCCAGCCTACTTCATCTTGCCTCACATCGCTCTGCAATGGCCCGAGTAAGTTAAGTTATTTTCTTATAATTAGAATTAGTTAAGATCTTGCGTACGTAGTAAGCATATCTCGTCAATGGCTACGTTGGAGAATGATACTCCTGGTGATTGTAAAGGACTACTCCACCCTAGTATGGTGATAGCCGGGAACTTTTCATATTAAGGAATTGGATCAACATTATAGAAGCTACGTGTTGTGTTTGGGAAACTCGTGCCCACATAAGAATAATGTTAGATACGAGGATGACGTTGGGTGGTGCCTTAACTTGGTAGTAGCAATTAGGTGATGTGCAAACATGATGGGAAAGTTTTATACCTTCCTAAATGTTATGATTATATACTTATGTTACGAAGGAGATATGAACAAGGTTATGCTGGATTCACATATGTTCTATATGACATGGAAATAAGATTATGGTTCCATATAAAAGACATGATCTCGTTAAATTATTAAAACGAGAAACTTATTTTATAGTTTCTACATAGAACCATGCCACCACGACGTAGAATGGCACAAACCCAAGATGTTGATCTTGTGGCCCAATTGAATGAACTGAGACAAATGATGTTACCCCAACAACAAGAGATAGGTGGACTTAGAGCTCAATTGGCTCAGCAAAATCAGGGACCTCCTAATACCGGAGTACCACCAGCACCTGTGAATCAGCCTGCTGACCCGGTGATTCTAGAAAACCCTATAGCCCCTGAAGTGCCTGTTGTGCCTTTAGTTGTACCACCAACACCCCTGGTTTGAACTCCGAAAGAATTATATGACAAATTTCGGCGCATGAAAGCACTGGAATTTGAAGGGACAACAAACCCGATTGAGGCCGACAACTGGTTGGTCGACCTCCAGGTCATCCTGAACTTTTTAAGGCTTAATGATCAAGAGAGAGTGCTATGCGCATCATTTATGTTAAGAAAATATGCTCGTCTCTGGTGGGAAACCGTCTAGATTTGGCGAGATGTTAGTCAAATGACCTGGGAAGACTTTGTTGATGAATTTAAAGAGAAATACTTCAACACAGAGGTTATGGAAGCTCAACAAGATGAGTTCACTAATTTTCGTCAAGGTAATCTATCAGTAGCCGAAGCTGTCAAAAAGTTTAAGCAGCTAGCACGTTTTTGTCCTCACCTCATCATTTCTGAGAGGGACAAACTAAGAAGGATGATGAGGATGTTTTGCTCTGATTTGGCAGTAGTGATTAGTAGTGGCCCCTATCCACCAACCACCATTGCTGAATGTGTCAGCCGGGCAATTCGAGCTGAGTACTAGGTAGGACAGAACAGAGAACAACGAGCTAAGTTCTTTAAAGGAAAGAAAGAAGAAAAGGCCGAAGCTAAGCAGAATCAGGCAAGACCAAGCCAAACTCCCTAGCAGAGAGGTCAAGGAGGACCTCTTGGTCAAAATAGCAACAGTAAACAATACGGCGGTAATCAACAAAAAAGAAAATGGAATGCAGGAGGACCGGGGAATCAATAGAATTCTCCCCAAAAGAAGAATGCTCCTGATAACAACAGTTATCCCACTTGTCAGAAATGTGGGAGGAAGTATCCGGGAGATTGCCGTGCCGGAACCAATCGCTACTTTTTGTGTGGCAAGGAAGGCCACTATGCTAAGTACTGCAACCCTAATTTCCAGAATCCGTAGAACCAACAAAGAGGTCAGGGATATCAACTTCACGCAGCACCGATAAAGCTCGAAGGACCTGTAATCTCTCAAGGCAGACTTGAAGCTCCAGAACCTCAAGGACGCATTTGTAAGAACCCGAAATTGTGATGAACTTATGATTTCCTTAGAGACAAGAAAAATCTAAGACTGAATCATGTATGTTGATATGAAACTCATGATCTGAGTTGAATATCAGTATATGTTGAGTTTTCGGTTAATTAGCTACGAGACTCAATAATAGTTTGGTTAGTCAAGCATGAGGCCTTTTGAGAAAAAGGGCAGAATAGGAATTTATGATTTTTTATTTCGGTCAAAGTTTGACCAGGTTGACTTTAGGTTTGACTGAGACGGTACTATAGTGTAATCAACAGTATGGAAAGTATACTACAGAAAACCGTCATTACAGACAAATGAGCAAGAATAAGCTATGAGATCACCCTAGAAAAATCAAGCACAATATTTAGAGCAATATGGACTAAGTAGTTTCAAGTCCTAAGAAAATCCTTTACGCAGTCCAATTTTACGCAGATCAATTTTGGACTGTAATCCAGTATGACAGTACTGTTTTTAGTAAAAAACAGTATTGATATTATCTGAGTTAGTAAGGAAATGGACTGCATAATTATATTAATGGATTTTCGGAATCAAATGGATAATTATGCATGAATTGGAAGCCAAGTGGCTCTACCTTAGCCGGTCACCTTCAGGGACTAAAGTGCAAATATTTTATCGTTAGAGGGCCAAAGTGTAATTTTAAGAAATATGAGGTAAGCTTGATGATGTAAGCATGATAATGTAAGCAAGTAACTTGGCTTCCAAGGCAAGCTAATGGCCGGCCACCACCTTCCAAGGACCAATGGGCAAATATTTTTCTCTTAAGGGTTATTAAGTAATTTTTGGATTAAAAATAAATCCAAAAATTAAATTATTTATCACCTATAAATAGGTGATGGGGGGAGGGCTCATTTTGTTCACAAAAATGAGAAAACACCCCAAAACTATGCCAAAATCTCACCTCACTCTCTCCCCCCTTAGAAAGCCAAACCCTAGAAAAAAAAAAAAAAGAGAGAAAAAGAATAGGATTGGGTGGTCGGAAATTTTGAAGGAACACCAAAGAGGGAAGCCGGTTTTGGTAGAAAGCAAGGGGAAAAAAGTTTGGATCAAAACCTAGCACCAACCTTTGTGTAGATTAAGGTAATTCCCTTTGGTTCCCTAAGATTTTCAATTTAAGCTTTAATTGGAAATTTAAGCGTATTTCTAAAGTTGGCTTGTAAGAGCATAAGCTCATTTTATTTCTTATGCCCTAGTTTAGATTTTTAGATTTGTGCTTGATTAGGCTATTGGGTGGTTTTGATTTATGTGTTATGCATGATTATGTGATTATGGTTGCATGAATTTAGGGTTTGCATGTATGCTTTACGATGTTAGTTGTATGTCCCCAATGTGCCTAAGAAGTTGCAGGTTATGCATGTTTTTGTTTGAGTTAGGTTGTTAGCTTATGTGATGAATGGATCTATAAACCCAAATTTACAAACCCTAGCTTGGTGCAAGAACACCCAAGGGTTTGCATGTGAATGCATGGATATATGATGATGAGATTTTTACATTAGAAAGTACTGCATGATTGTTGTAGGCTCACGGTTACGACCGTTTGAGGTAGGGTGCGTGTAATTTGACCGTAAAAATGGATTTAAGAAAGAAACTGCCAGTTCGGATAAAACTGGACAGTTTTCTGGAAAGATGGTTTTGAGGCCCTTAGAGGCTGAATTTGAAAAACTTAAAATATGAAAGTTGTAGAGAAGGGAAATTCCTAGGGGGTAGCATAGACAGTTCAAAAATAAGGCTCCAATGGCTTTTGTTTTTATAAAAATCCGAACCTGGTCGTGCCCAGACCCTGTACACGGCCAGCCGGATTCAACCAGGAATATGAACAAGTTAAAGGCAGAATTAGGTTCTGAGTAAAACACAAAAGTTGCAGAATCTTTCGAGATCTACAACTTTAATGAAGAAAACTATTTCTAATTCCAAACAGATTTTAAAGTAGAAACAGATTTCATAAAACTGTGTAGGAAACAAGAAATTCCTATATAGGATTTTCAGAAAACAGTGCAAAAGTAGGAAATCCCTACACATGCACTGATACTTAAACTAAGAAACTATTTTCAAGGATTGTTTTCAAAGTTTTTCAAGAAAAGAGAAAAAAATAAATGTTTGGTCCAGAAAAAAGTATTTAATAAAAAGATGACCGATAGTAACCAGCTAAGATACCCAAGTTTTTGGGTTGGGCATTACCCAATGGTTACCAATAATAACCTAATTGGATAATACTTTAAAAGTAATTGGGCCCTAGTAACCCAATAGGGTATCATTCAAAATTAGTTGGGCCTATAACCCAGGGTTACCTGTAGTAACCTAGGGGGACATGAATTAAAAGTAATTGGGCTTAGGCCCAAGGTTATTAATAGCAATCTAATAAGACACTATTCACGTATAACTGGACCTGGTACCCAGGGTTCCCTGAAGTAACCTAATAGATACTGTTTAAGTCTGGTTAGGCCATGAGCCCTAGGGTTACGGCAAGTAACCGAACAAGTTATCATAAGAAGATGTGGGGGACATATAACTAGGGTTACTCATAGATGTTGGTTGGGATACCAACATTTAATGATTATGATTTATGGTAGGATATAATGTGAATGACTCTTATCTTACATCCTGTTTGGAAACTGGAGTATGAATTGTTATCGTGCCATGTTTGGACAATAAACTAAGAGTGTAGGACGACAGGTAAGTACAACTCCGCCTACAGTATGGACAAAACGTTTTTATTGCATGACATGTTTTTCAAGAAATCATGTATTGATTTACATGATTTACATATGTTATATGTTATGGTGCTTTATGTTATGATGTTTTATGTTATGATGTTTATGTTATGATATTTTATATTATAATGTTTTATGTTATGGTTTGTTATTATGTTATATTTTGATATAGTGACATCATGAGGCATGTTCACTAATATTAAGCCACATGGTAAGAACATGTTTTTAAGTCATAAGATAAGACAAGTTAATGTTATTGTGTCGTACCGACTTGCCACGAGGGCGGGTTTAAATGGCATGGTCCATGTTTGAGTTGGATTGGATTGGCTGCCCCAACTATTCTATGTTAAACAGTATGGTTCATAGTTTGAGTTGGAATTAGACTGGTCGCCCCAATCACTCCATGGTTACACACCACGGTACGTGCACTCATATTATGTAAAGAGCCCAGAAACCAAATCAACATAAGAAATCATAATCGGCTCATGCTCTTGCACTTAAAATGTTTTGTGGATTGAATATTGTACTTACTGGGCATAAGCTCATTATTTATGTTCATGCTACAGGTAAGCAACCTACCGGCAATACTTGATGCAAGACTGTGGAGAGATGGCGCTGCAGACTGTGAAATATGGGATAGACACCGCCACAGATTTTAGAAATATGTTTTGTAAAATATGTTTGTAATGTAAAATGTGTTTATGTTACGTTATAATGAAGTAATGGTATGGGTAAGGAAAAGTTTCAAGTGTGATGGCAACAAGTTGTCTCGTACCGTACCGACCCGCATTAGATTGGGTTTGGTCCACGGTTTGAATATGATAGCTTTCAATTGAGATGTGAAAGCTCAGTACTCGAGTGAGTACATATAAGTATGTATGACGATAAGTTAAGTTATAAGTATGAGACTAAGTCGAGTTTTAAGTTAGGTTTGAAGGGAAAAAAAAAATTTTTTTACTCTAGAATTTTCAGTAAATTTAAAGTATTTAAATCAGGAAGTAAGTTAAGTAAGTATGAAGTCACGGCCCTACGTAGGTCGGGTCATGACAGCATTTACGCCTACACTAAGGAAGATGTTCAAGTTGGACCATCCACGGTGGTGACAGGTCAGCTTCCTTTTGCCCAACAAGATGCCTACATGTTAATTGATTCTGGAGCTACGCATTCATTCACATCACCTAAGTTTGCTAAGAAACTAGGTAGAGGAAGTGATAGGATTGGAAGAACATTTAGGACTGCATTACCCTCCGGGGAAATTTTGCTGTCTGATTATTAGATACGTCATGTTCCAATAATTATATGTGGTAGGGAAATGTATGCCAATTTGATTATCATTGACCTATATGACTACGACGTCATTTTGGGTATGGACTTTTTGGGGAAATACAACGTAGTTATAGACTATCAATGTCGTATTGTCATGTTCAAGCCATTTGGAGGCGAGGAGTTCATTTTTAGAGGATCAACTCCAAAACAGCCGAAAATGTTCATTTCGGCGCTAAAGGCTAGAAAGTTGTTGGCAGAAGGATGTATTGGATTTCTGGCCAATATGGTGGATAAGATGCAAGAAACGAAGAGTAGGCCGGAGGAAGTACCGATAGTCAAAGATTTTATGGAAGTTTTTCTTGAAGATTTACCAGGATTGCCACCGGAGCGAGAAATTTCTTTTGAAATTGAATTGCTTCCTGGATCAGCACCAGTATCCAAGGCACCTTATAGGATGGTGCCTGCTGAACTTAAGGAACTGTAAATTCAGCTGCAAGAGCTCCTGGATCGAGGATTCATCCGTTAGAGCTATTCACCATGGGGAGTCCCAGTTTTGTTTGTAAAAAAGAAAGATGGCACTCTTAGGATGTGTATTGACTATCGGGAATTGAATAAGATTACCATCAAGAATAAGTATCCAATACCTAGGATCGATGATTTGTTCGATCAGTTGAAAGGAGCTTCAATTTTTTCAAAAATTGACCTGCGATCAGGATATCATCAGCTCCGAATTAAGGAAGGAGATATTCCTAAGACAGCCTTTCGTACACGATATGGACATTATGAGTTTCTCGTTATGCTATTTGGACTGACAAATGCTCCAGCTGCCTTTATGGACCTGATGAATCGAGTGTTCAAAGACTACTTGGACAAGTTCGTTATTGTCTTTATAGATGATATCTTGATTTATTCAAGGTCGAAGGAAGAACATGAGGAGCACCTAAGGATCGCTCTACAGAGTTTAAAGCAAAACCAGCTTTATGCTAAATTCACAAAGTGTGAATTTTGGTTGGAGAATGTTCATTTCTTAGGACATATGGTCTCTAAAGAAGGCATATATGTAGACCCGGCCAAGATCGAAGCAGTAAGTAAATGGCCAGCTCCTAAAAGTGTCACCGAGGTACGTAGTTTCCTTGGCTTAGCGGACTACTACCGACGTTTCGTCGAGGGTTTTGCTAAGATCGCAGCACTGCTCACAGCACTTACACGGAAGGGAAAGAAGTATGAATGGACTGCAAAGTGTGAAGAACACTTCCAAGAGCTAAAAAGTAAGCTGACTAGTGCTCCAATCCTTACAATACCAGTTGTGGAGGAAGGAAACTTCGTGATATATAGCGATGCTTCCAAGATAGGATTGGGAGCCGTACTCATGCAAAATGGAAAAGTGATCGCTTATGCTTCACGACAACTCAAGGATCATGAGAAGAACTATCCGACGCATGATTTGGAACTTGCGGCGGTAGTGTTTGCGCTCAAGATCTGGAGACATTATCTTTACGGTACTAAGTGTGAAGTTTACATGGATCATCAGAGTTTGAAGTATATCTCCACGCAAAAAGAGCTCAACATGAGGCAAAGAAAATGGCTCGAACTAGTAAAAGATTATGACATAGACATCCGTTACCACCCTGGGAAGGCAAACAAAGTAGTCGATGCCCTTAGTCGGAAGTCATCCTTCTCATTCATGTCAATTCAGTCATTAATCGAGCCTCTTCAGAAAGAGCTAGTGGACGCTGGAATCGAGCTTATTACGGGAAGTTTAGCTGCCCTAAACTTCCAACCTATCATTTTGGCTGACATGAAGGAGCGTCAAGAAGCAGACGCCTCACTACTTAGGACAAGAAATGAAGTCTTAGAAGGAAAGGAGTCGGACTTCAACTTATCTAATGAGGGCATACTCTATTGGAAAAATAGACTATGCATTCCTAACGAGGATGAGTTGAAAAAGCAGATCATGAAAGAAGCTTATGAGACACCGTATTCCATTCATCCTGGAGCCACAAAGATGTACAAAGACTTGAAGGAAAGTTTTTGGTGGCCCAAAATGAAGAATGACGTTGCCTCAGTTGTAAGCAAATGCCTCACGTGCCAGAAAGTGAAGGCTGATCATCAACATCCAGGGGGAGAATTACAGAAAATTTCCATCCCAAAATGGAAATGGGATCAAGTGATGATGGATTTTGTGGTTAGTCTACCCCGAACTCCCAGTGGCAATGATGCTATTTGGGTAATTGTTGATCGATTGATGAAATCCGTGCACTTTTTAGCTATCAAACTTAGCTTTTCAGTAGACCAGCTAGCGGAACTGTATGTTGCACAGATCGTCCGCTACCATGGGATTCCAAAAACGATTATCTCAGATCGTGATGGTTGTTTCACTTCTAAATTTTGGAGGAGTGTACATCAAGCAATGGGTACAAAGCTTACATTTAGTACAGCTTTTCACCCTCAGACAGATGGACAATCAGAATGGACCATTCATGGGATTCCAAAAACGATTATCTCAAATCGTGATGGTCGTTTCACTTCTAAATTTTGGAGGAGTGTACATCAAGCAATGGGTACAAAGCTTACATTTAGCATAGCTTTTCACCCTCAGACAGATGGACAATCAGAAAGGACCATTCAGACTCTAGAAGATATGTTGCGAGCATGCATAATGGACTTCAAAGGAACTTGGGATAAGAAGCTTCCTTTGATTGAGTTCTCATACAACAACAGTTTCCAAGCTTCAATTGGGATGGCTCCTTATGAAGCCCTTTATAGGAGAAGGTGTAGATCTCCAGTCCATTGGTACGAGACAAGAGAGAAAGAACTTGTGTCTACGGACTTTATTCAGAAAACCACTGAGGCCGTAAAACTTATACGTCAACGGATGGAAACTGTATTCAGTCGACAAAAGAGCTATGCCGACAAACGTAGAAGGCCTCTGGAATTCCAAGTAGGGGACTGGGTATTCCTCAAGGTTGCTCCATTTAAAGGAGTCATGAGATTTGGGAAGAAAGCGAAATTAAGTCTAAGATATATAGGGCCATTCGAAATACTTGAAAGAATAGGTAATGTGGCCAATAAATTGGCTTTGCCCCAAGAATTAGCATATGTGCACAATGTATTTCATGCGTCGATGCTAAAGAAATATATATCGGATCCATCACATGTATTGAATCATGAACCAATTGAGGTTCACGAGGATCAGACTTATGAGGAAAAACCGGTTCGAATTTTGGCCCGAGAAGAAAAGGTGTTAAGAAACAAGGTTATACCTTTAGTTAAGATTCTATGGCAAAATCGTGAGATTGAGGAAGCAACATGGGAACGTGAAGAGGATATGAAGAAAAACTACCTAGAATTATTCTAATTTTCGAGGACGAAAATTTTTTAAGGAGGGTAGAATGTAATAACCGAAATTTTTACGGATTCATGATTTCCTTGTATGTAAAGAAATTTAAGTCCGTTCTATATGTTTATGTGATATTTCATGAAAATTATGAATATCAATATGAAATTCATAATTTTATCAGTATATGTTTGAGTTCTCGTTTAATTAATTATGAGACTCAATAATAAGTTTATTAGGCCAAGAACGAGGCCTTTTAGGGAAAAATACAGAATAAGAATTTATGATATGATGGTACTGCAGTACAGCAAGCAGTATGATTATGACGGTACTGCAGTATAGTAAGCAGTATGGAAATTATACTACGAAAAGCCGTCATCACAGATGAAATAGTAAGAATAAGGACCGAAACCACTCTAGAAAAATCAAGCACATTATTTAAGATGATAAGGGCTAAGTAGCTCTAACTCATAAGAAAAATTTATATGCAGCCTAGTTAACTGCAGATAAATTATGGACAGTAGTCTAGTATGATAGTATTGTTTTTAGTAAAAAACAGTATTAATATTATCCGAATTAGTAAGGAAATGGACTGCATAATTATATTAAGAGATTTTTGGAATCAAATGGATAATTATGCATGAACTAGAAGCCAAGTGGCCCTACCCTAGCCAGCCACCTCACAGGGACTAAAGTGTAAATATTTTATCCTTAGGGGTCAAAGTGTAATTTTAAGAAAAAGTGAGGTAAGCATGGTGAGGTAAGCAAGGTATTCCTTGGAGCCCAAGTAAGAAAAGATAAATATGTGAATTTGGGATTTTTGGAAAAAATGGAATAAATTGTTGGTAGTTTTTGATTGGATGACTAGATGCATGAACATGAAAGTCTTACTTGGCCTCCAATGCACCTCAATGGCCGGCCACCTCCTAAGGGTATTGAGCAAATATTTTGCTCTTAAGGACTAATATGCAATTTTGGAAATAAAAATAAATTCAAAAATAAATTATTTTTCACCTATAAATAGGTGATGGGGGGGATGGGTTTTTGGATCTTTTTATGTGAATCTACCCCAAAACTATGGCTCATTTTCACCTCACCCTCTCTTCCCCTTAAGAATCGAAACCCAAAGAGAAGAGAAAGAAAGAAAAAAAAAAAAAAGAGAGAGAGAAGAAGCAAGGTGGCCGGATTTGTGGAGGAACCAAGTAGGAAGGAAAATTTGATTCAAGGCCTAGAACCAATCTCCAAGCTTAAAAGTATCTTTCTAAAACCTTTAAGCTATCCAATTAAGTGTTGGTTCAAGATTTATGTGTATTTTATGTGGGTATGTAAGAGCATAAGCTGATTGTAATTTTTATGTAGTAGTTTAGGTTTGTGCTTGGTTAGGGTTTAGTGGTTTTGATTTATGGTTTTGTGTATGGTTATGATTTCAATTGCTAGAGTATGAATGGTATGTATGAATGCCCAATAAGTATTTGTAGTCTGTCCCCATACACTCAAGAATATGTATGTAATGAATGATTATGTGATATTGATGTATGATCCAAGGAGGATTAGAATTTAACCCTAAAACCCTATTTTGGTATTGAATACCATATGGGTTTGTATAAATAATTGTATGAATGAAAATGAATGTATGCCAATAAAAACAGTACGTAATACGATGCATGTTGATGTAGGTTCATGGTTTAACCATTCGAGGTTGTGTGTGCGTAATTTTACGTAAGAAACAACTAGAAGAGAAACTGCCAGTCTCGGGTTAAGACTGGGTAGTATTCTGGAAATGATATTTTGAGGCCTTTAGATGCCGAATTTGAGGAAAGTTAAAACTGTAAAGTTGTAGAAAATGCAAAATCCTAGGGGGTTTCATGGACAGTTTTTAAAAATAAATTTTCAATGGCCTCTGTTTTTACAAAAACCCGAGCTTGGTCATGCCCAGACCCTGTGCACGGCCAGGCAGGTTCAATAAGAAAAATGAATAGGTTAAAGGCAGACTGGGTTTTGAGTAAAGAACAAAAGTTGTAGGGTTTTCCAAAATCTAAAACTTTTATGAAGAAAACTTTTTTAAAATCCAAACAGATTCTTAGATACAACTGGATTCTAAAAACTGTGCAGGAAACAGGAAATTCCTGCACAGGATTTTCAAAAGCAGTGCAGGAACAGGTAATTCCTGTACATACACTAATAACTAGCAGCATGAAACTGTTTTCAAGGATAGCTTTCAAAACTTGACAGGTTTATTGCCCTTACTCAAGAAAATGAATAAATAAATAGGCCAAAGCTATCTTGAAAACATGGTAATAATATAATGACCAACAGTAACCGGGTAGGTTACCCAAGTTACTGTGTTGGGCCTAAAGCCCATGGTTACCAATAATAACCTAATAAGACATAGCTTTAAAAATTGGGCCTTAGTAACCCAATAGGGTTTAATCCAAATATGACTTGGGCTTACACCTAGGGTTACTAATTGTAACCTAATAAGATACTAGGTATGATTGGGCCTTAAACCCATAGTTCATTAACATATCAAACAAGATACTGTTTATGGTTACACTTAGTAACCAAATAAGTTATCATGAGTGTATGTAGGGGACATATAACTAGGATTATTATTGAATGCTGGTTAAGGATACTAGTATTGAATGCAATGATTTATGGTAAAATAAGATGACCCTTATCTTACGTCCTTTTTGAAAAACAGGAAGTAACCTGTTGTTGCCATCTGATTTGGAGTAACAAAACCTAGTACATAGCATAACAGGTAAGTACAAACCTCACCTACAGTATAGAAAATAGTAAATACTATTTTCAAATATGATATGTTTTCATGTATGCCATGATATGCTATGTTGTGCCAAGATGTACCATGATATGCCATGTGCATGTATATGTTATGGTTGATATTATGTTATGATATATGATATAGTGACATCATGAGGCATGTTCACTAATATTAAACCATAAGGTAAGAACATGTTTTTAAGACATAAGATAAGACAACCAAGGTGTCGTACCAACCTCCTGTTGATGCGGGAGAATCATGTATGTTCAAGAAAATTCTCAGACCTTCTATTGATGTGGAAGGGTTATGTTTCAAGATTCCCAGAATTATTAGGGACCTTGCAAACCTTAACTTTCTGTGGAATGTGCGCATCTGGTACGTACACAAGGGGCCCACATGTTAAGCAAGATAGTAAGTTCATAAGAAGTTCATAATTGATCATAAATGGTTCATGCATAAGTTACATGATGCTTGTCATGTTTTGTGAGATTAAGTTTGTACTTGCTGAGCGTAAAGCTCATCAATATATTTCATACTGTAGGTAAAAAAGCTTAATTGGTGGGCCATGCGGACGAATCGGCTAGAGGAGGGCGGTGTGGGATACCACTATGCAATATTTTTCCGCAAGTTCTTTTGAACAAAGATATATGTATCTATATATGTATTAGAATAAATTGTGTTATACTGTACATATGAAGTATGAAGACTCGAGTTAAATGTAAAGATTATGTATGACTTCTTATTATGATAAATAAGTAATGTGTGTGCATGGAAAGCTTACTTATATTGACTAGTCTATTTATATATGTTTCTTAAAAAAAAAAAAAAATCTTCTCAAATTTTCAAGTAAGTTTAGTTTAAGTAAGTATGGTAACGGCCCTACGTAGATCGGGACGTTACAAAGACCGATGCTATCAAAGGTCTCAGGAACTGCAGGTAGAAGGTTGGAACTCCCATCAAGGAGCACATGATGATGGTCATGGCTTATTTGTCTGAGGCTCAGGCAAATGGGGCTGAGATCGATGCTGCAACTCAAGTGATCATGGTTTTCCAAACCTTATCCAAGGATTTCGATTTGTTTTAAGCATCCTACAATCTTAACCGGAAGGAGATGTCTTTAACTGAATTGATGAAAGAGTTGCAAGCCTTTGAGAACATTTTTAAGGGTTCTGGATCTAAGGCTGAGGCAAATATGGCTGAACCTAGTTTGCCTGCTCTTAATCCCAAAAGGAAGAAGGAAAAGGGGAAGAGCAAGGGGAACAAGCCTGTGATGAATGCACCTGCTTCTAAGAAGTCTAAAAAGACTAAGAAGCGAAAGGTGAATCCCAAAAAGGCTAAGTGCTTTCACTGTGGGAAGAAAGGACATTTCAAGAAGGATTGTCGAGAATACCTGTCTATGCAAAAGCAAAAGGGTAATTTCGATGTCCTGTATCTTGAGGGTTGTTTAGTGGAAGAATCTAAAGACAATTGGGTTATAGATTCTAGAGCTACTAACCATGTTTGTATTTCTCTACAGGGGTTCAAGGTAATGAAAAGTCTGCATAAAGAGGATTTTACGTTAAGAACTGGCGATGGGACGTTAGTGCGAGCTGAAGCAATGGGAGAAGTGCATCTTTATTTTGATGAATTTAGGTTCATTGTTTTGAGACATTGTTTTTATGTTCCTAGTATTAAGAGGAACCTAATTTCGGTAGCTTGTTTAATTAAAGATTCTCATTCAGTTTCTTTTAATAATAAAGTTGTTATTAGGAAAAACAATTCACTTATCTGTAATATATGGATGCATGGAAATCTTTATTTTATCAAACCTAAGATGCACTCACTGCTTGATACAGAATTAGAAAAGAACTCTAAAAGACATAAGACTTCTCACTCTAACAAATCATATCTATGGCATTTACGACTTGGTCACATAAGCCTTAACAGAATTCAAAGGATGGTAAAGGAGGAATGCCTTGACTTGTATAAGGTTGAACCTTGGCCACAATGTGAATCCTGTTTGGAGGGCAAGATGACTAAACGGCACTTTGCTGCCAAGGATGGTCGTGCCGAGGAACTTTTAAAACTTGTGCATACGGATGTTTGTGGTCCCATGAACATAGAAGCACGTGGTGGGTATGAGTATTATATCACTTTTATTGATGATTACTCAATGTATGGATATGTCTATTTGATGATCCGCAAAAGCGAAGCCTTTGACAAGTTCAAAGAATTTCGAGCTGAAGCGGAGAAACAATTAGGCAAGTCCATTAAGACACTTCGATCGGATCGAGGTGGGGAATACCTATCGGATGAGTTCTTAGGATATTTGATAGAGAATGGGATACAATCCCAGTCGACTGCACCTGGTACTCCTCAATAGAATGGTGTAGCTGAGAGAAGGAATAGGACCCTATTGGATATGGTCCGGTCTATGATGAGTTACTCCACATTACCTTTGTCATTTTGGGGGCACGCCATACAAACTGCATGCTATCTTTTGAATAACGGTCCCTCCAAATCGGTTCCTAAAACTCCTTACGAGTTATGGACGAGTAGGAAACCAAATTTGAATCATATTTGAATTTGGGGTTGTCCGGCACACGTCCTGAATAAGGAAGCGAAGAAGTTGGAGTCACGATCAGAAGTGTGTTTGTTTGTTGGCTATCCAAAAGGGACAAAAGGTGGTCTGTTCTATAATCCGAAGCAAAATAAAGTCTTCGATTCTACACATGCAATATTCCTGGAGGAAAGTTACATGGAAGACTTTATACCTCGTTGCAAAGTAGTGCTTGAGGAGATGACTTTGGGTTTGGATATTCCTAAAGTCACAGAAAACCCTGTGGAAAAACCGCTAAAGAATCAACAACCACGAAAGCTTCACCGTAGTGGGAGGATTATCAGGGAACCTGAAAGGTACATGTTCAATGGTGAAGTTTTTGAAGTAGAATCCATAGAACATGTTGATGATCCGGCTACGTACAAGGAAACTATGGAGGATGTTGATTCTAGTCTTTGAAAAAAGGCTATGAACACCGAGATGGAATCTATGGATTCCAACGGGGTCTGGAAACTTGTAGACTTACCCCAAGACATAAAACTGATTGGGTGTAAGTGGGTATACAAGAGGAAGAGAGGTGTGGATGGGAAAGTGGAAACTTTCAAGGCAAGACTTGTAGCGAAGGACTATACGCAGAAAGAAGGAATCGACTATGATGAAACCTTCTTGCCTGTAGCAATGCTCAAGTCAATCCGCATTCTTTTATCCATTGCAGCTGCTCTTGATTATGAGATCTGGCAAATGGATGTCAAGACAGCTTTCTTGAATGACTCTCTTGAAGAAGATATCTATATGATACAACCAGACGGTTCAAGGCAAAAGGCCAAGAAGACAAGGTATGCAAGTTGCTTAAATCCATTTATGGATTAAAACAAGCATCTCGTTCTTGGAATATTAGGTTTGATCAAGCGATCAAAACCTATGGATTCGAAAAAAACATTGATGAACCATGTGTTTATAAATATATCAAGAACGAGAAAGTGGTTTTCCTTATACTTTATGTGGATGATACATTGCTTATTGGAAACGATGTGGCAACATTATCATCTATCAAAGTTTGGTTAGCCAAACAGTTTGACATGAAGGACTTAGGAGAGGCTAGTTATGTTCTTGGTATTCAACTCTTTAGAGATAGAAAGAACAAAACGATAGCACTCTCCCAAGCTTCATACATTGATAAAATACTTGAGAAGTTTTCTATGAAAGATTCCAAGAAAGGTGCCCAACCTTTTAGGATTGTATGAAAAATGTACCTTTTGCATCAGTGGCAGGTAGTTTTATGTACGCTATGTTATACACTAGGCCTGATATTTGTTTTGCGGTTGGTATGGTAAGTCGATATCAGTCAAATCCGGGACCGAACCATTGGGCTGCGGTCAAGCATATACTCAAGTATCTACGGAGAACGAGGGACTATATGCTAGTGTATTCCGGTCAGGACCTTGTTCCTAGAGGATACACAGATTCTGATTTTCAATCAGATCAGAATTCAAGAAAATCAACTTTCGGATCTGTTTTTACCCTTGGAGGTGGTGCCGTTGTGTGGAGGAGTATTAAGTAATCTTGCATTGCTGACTCGACCATGGAAGCCGAGTAAATGGCAGCCAGTGAGGCATCAAAGGAAGCGGTATGACTCCGCAGGTTCGTTGGTGACCTTGAGGTCATTCTTGTAATGATTAACATTCTTGAAACTACGATTTCTTCTTTTTAAGGAATTTAAGATGTACTATGTAAGTATTTACAAAATGCCTGATCTGATTTTTATCAGATTTTATATGAGTCCTTATAGCTTTATAAGACTCAATAACAGATTGCTTAGCCAAGCATAAGGCCTTTTGAGTAAAAAGGTAGAGTAAAAAAATTTTGATTTTATGTTGGTCAAAGTCCTTAATTCAATCTTGGATAACATATGGGGATTAAGCAAGCAATGAATAAATCATGAAAAAACCACTGCGTTAGAGAGCTTTCGTAATGCGGTATGTAAACGGGAGTTCAGCTTCAGACTTTTAGTGGAATAGTCCTGAAGTTGATAATTGATGAATAATTAATTCGGGATTAATTTTTCACAATTAGAGGAGCCTCTTTACATATTTCCATCGGGTCCCTCTACTAGCTCATATGGTTCCACGATGCATCTTGGGATTTGTTACTAATGAGATCGGTAAATTAAATGGAAATTTAATAATGTCTATTAAGACATGTTACTCTCTAACATGCAATCCTGAAAGGATTGGACATGTGAAATTAATGTAGACAAATAATGTGATTTGTCAACATATGATTGGTTATAAATAAAATAATTATTTGTTAATTATTTTGGTTAATTGAATTTTGGAAATAAGGCTGTGTTTGATTTATTTAATTTTTGAAAACAAAATTTTTCTCTCCTAATTATAGGGCATGGTTTTTTTAATGGATGGAAGGAAGAAGATTTTGTTTCAAAATTGTTTAAATATATTACAAACATTAAATTATTAATTGATTTAAATAATGGAGCATATTTGATAGATTTTCTTTTATTAAAGAATGGTGCACATTTTTTTATGGTGGAAAGGAAATCTAAAATATTTCATTTATTTAAATTAATTAAATATGGATAATGTTTGTGGAAAATATTTATTTAAATTCAAATAAGAAAATCTTATTTAAATTCAAAGGTTTATAAGGAGTTTGAATCAAGATTGGATTAGGACTTTTTGACTGGTCTAGATTCTTGATTTAAATTGGAACTACCAATCAATATCCACATGAAGGGGAGCACGAATTTTTTGAGATTCTCTAAGCAAAAAAACCATCCATAAGGTCTAAAGAACCTAGCCCAAAATTTGAATGATCCTTTGGTTCAAAAGATTATCTAGAAAAATAATTATTAATTATTTTTTCAAGCAAGAGATATTTTTGAAAAAGGATTGGAGTATTATATAAAGGCTAGGGGTTCTTGAAAAAACCAAAATCTAGGTTTTTGTGCTTGAGAAAAATTCGTCTTTCTCGGGTGTGAGAAAAAGAGAGAAAGTTTCATTAAATCAAAATTATGAGGAAGGTTAAGCCAAGTGATATTTTTCATAGAAGGTTAATCGGTTGCTGTTTTGCTGTTTTGAAGAACGAACCTGGATCGAATTCTCAACGAGGTACATCAAAATTGAGAAGGAGGGATCTAAACTTCAGAAGAATTGCCGGTCCCTTGGATTCATAGCACATATGCCCACACACACTCTGAGATGTGGGGACTCGAGAATAGTAGAGAAGACACGTTGGTCGATGCTCTAGCAATTCCGGAATCCGAGAAACAAGGTACATTTGATCATGTATTTAATTTCTTGTTATATACATCATGAGCTTCTTTTCTGAATTTGCATAAAAATTTTAAAACTTCCGCTGTGCCGTAACTCTGATATCGGAACCGTTTTTTTTCCAACAATTGGTATCAGAGCCAACTCATAATCATGTATATAACTTAAATTATTTGATCAAATTAATTTCTCTCTATGCATTAATGAAATATTTTAGAGAGTTGGCACTCTAGGTTTTATTTTGTGTATGTTAAATATATTTTAAATGGATGTATGGATGAATGAATGCTTTATATTATTTGTTTTTAATAGATGATGCTTGTTCAATTTTGCCAGTTATGATTCCATAGAGGTTAGAATTTGTATCTAGATTTTTCAAGTGTAATAGATGCGGTCTATTATCACCACTAGGTCGTTTTTTTCAATTCCTAGAAATTTTCTAAGTCGGAAATGACGTAGGAATTTTTTTATAAATTCGGGCTACAATGGATTCAAGGAGATTGAAGATGAACGAAGGTATAGAAATTTTCAAAAAATGTTATTTTCTTTTTAAATTTGGAAATTTTATTTAATTCAAATTTCATAATTGGTGCTTTGTGTTGAAGAAAAATCAGATTAAATCTTTTTGAAAATTTTAATTTTCCAATGGTATGTGATCTTGATAATTTGGAAAATCAAAAATCAAAATTTAAATTTAAATTTAATGGACGTTTTTATTAAGAATTTTAAAATTTTGTGATTTTAATTAAATTTGGAAAATCACATTTTTTTTCAAAAATTTAAAATTTGAATTTTAAATTAAAAACGTGTTTTATTTAAATTTTTGATATTTTGTAATTTTGATTAAAATTAAAAATCACATATAATCTTTTTCAAAATTTAAATTTAATTTAAATTTAAAAGGACGTGACATTGGAGAAAGATGACACATTGAAGAAAGATACAAGGCATGGATATACAAAGGAAGGCCGATATATGTTTCAGTTAATTTTTGTAAATTTTGCAATTTTTCTTTTCTCTAGGATGGAATCATGATCCACGGCTATTTACATATTTTGCAAATCATGAATGATGCGATGCTAGATAAATATGTTATACAATTTCGTAATGTATTGATAACATGCCATATAGACTAGGGAGTGCCACTCAATAAATATTGTTTATGCATGAGAAACAAAAACCCTAATTCAAAAGATTGAGTGAGAAAAGGTTTTACACACTAAGACCTACGGCTTCCATCGTTGGTCCAATAGATATGCATGGCAGTGCTTACTACTCGTGTTTGACCCGGGAATTCCTTTCGGATAGGTATCTTACTTAGAGCACACACTGATTTGGATTTCCAAAAGGATAACTATTTTGGGTATATTTTATGTTTAGATCACCCCTCGGTGGTGGATGTAAAATATGGATTCAAAATTGGAAACGATGGTTACACACTCATGCTATTTTATTTATTAACCCTCTCTTGAGGCTCTGATATTTAAAGTAGTGGCCAAATAAGCGATAGTTAATATATATTTAATGGGGTTATCCTCCATGGATGAATATGTATTAATCGGAGGGGATTCGTGTGCTTGATTAGTTCTTCCATGACTACCCCTCAGTAGCTTGGAAAGCAGAAGCTAGGAATTATCGTTGTAAGACATGTGTTTTTTAAGGGCTTTACACATAAACATTTAGCTTGCATATAGATCTTTTTGTTTCATTACAAAACCAAATTTTTTAAAATAAAAGGATGTTTGCTCGTACTTATTACATATATATTTTTTTATTATAATCAAAATGTCGAGCCCATTATCTGTGATACATATGCAAAACAAATTAATAGGTGAGAATTTTAATGACTGGAAAAGGAACTTGTTTATCGTCTTAAACTTTGAGAAACACAATTTCATCCTTACCCAATCTCGACTGCCCACGCCTGTGATCGATGCTCCAGATAGGGAATTTGTAGCGCTTGAGCGCTTGAACAATTACAACCTTAGTGCTATGTGCTATATTCGGGCCAGCATGTCTAACGTGCTCCAGAAATAGCATGATGAGCATGAAACTGCTAGGCAGATCATGGACAACCTGGAGGAGATGTCTGGTGAACAAACTATGCAAGCTAAGGCCGATGCTATCATAAGTCTCATGAACTGCAAGCAAAAGGTTGGAACACCCATCAAGTAGCACATGATGAAAATCATGGCTTATTTTTCTGAGGCTTAGGCAAATAGGGCTGAGATCGATGCTGCAACTCAATTGGTCATGGTTTTCTAAACCTTGTCCAAGGATTTCGATTTGTTTCAGGCATCCTACAACCTTAACGGGAAGGAGATGTCTCTAACGGAATTGATGAAAGAGTTGCAAGCCTTTGAGAACATTTTCAAGGGTTCTAGATTTAAGGCTGAGGCAAATGTGGCTGAACCTGGTTCACCCGCACCTAATCCCAAAAGGAAGAAGGCAAAGGGGAAGAACAAGGGGAACAAGCCTGCGGCGAAGGCACCTGCTCCTAGGAAGTCTACCAAGACTAAGAAGCAGAAGGTGGATCCTAAGAAGGTTAAGTGTTTTTTCTGTGGGAAGAAAGGAAACTTCAAGAAGGATTGTAGAGACTACCTGACTATGCAGAAGCAAAGAGATAATTTTGATATCATGTATCTTGACGCTTGTTTAGTGGAAGAATCTGAGGATACTTGGGTTATAGATTCTGGAGCCACTAACTATGTTTGTATTTTTCAATAGGGGTTCAAGGTAACGAGAAGTCTGCGTGAGGAAAACTTCACGTTAAGAACTGATGATGGGACGTTGGTACGAGCTGAAGTAGTGGGAGAAGTGCATCTTTATTTTGATGAATTTAGATTTATTATTTTCAGACATTGTTTTTATGTTCCTAATTTTAATAGAAACCTAATTTCGGTAGCTTGTTTGATTAAAGACTCCTATTCGGTTTATTTTAAAAATAAAGTTGTTATTAGGAAAAAAAATTCTCTTATCATGGATGGATGCATGAAAATTTTTATTTTATCAAACCTAAGATGCA
Organism: Ficus hirta; assembly: GCA_038430175.1. NCBI lineage: Eukaryota > Viridiplantae > Streptophyta > Magnoliopsida > Rosales > Moraceae > Ficus > Ficus hirta. Next base: position 14,200,970 of record CM076585.1, on the reverse strand, counting down.
CTCACTGCTTGATACAGAATTGGATGGAAACTCTAAAAGACATAAGTCTTCTCACTCTAACAAATCGTATCTTTGGCATTTACGACTAGGTCACATAGGCCTTAACAGAATTCAAATCATGGTAAAGGAGGAATGCCTTGACTTGTACGAGGTTGAACCTTGACCACAATGTGAATCCTGTTTGGAGGGCAAGATGACCAAACGGTCGTTTGCTGCCAAGAATAGTCGGGTTGAGGAACTTTTAGAACTTATGCATATGAATGTTTATGGTCCCATGAACATATAAGCACGTGGTGGGTATGAGTATTATGTCACCTTTATTAACGATTACTCGAGGTATGGATATGTCTATTTGATGACCCACAAAAGCAAAACCTTTGACAAGTTTAAAGAATTTTGGGCTGAACTGGAGAAACAATTAGGCAAGTCCATTAAGTCACTTCGATCAGATCGAGGTAGAGAATACCTATCGGATGAGTTCTTAGGACATTTGATAGAGAACAGGATACAGTCCTAGTTGACTGTACCTGGTACTCCTCAACAGAATGGTGTATCTGAGAGAAGAAATAGGATCTTATTGGATATGGTTCGATCTATGTTGAGTTACTCCGCATTACCTTTGTCGTTTTGGGGGCACGCCATACAAACTGCATGCTATCTTCTGAATAACGTTCCCTCTAAATCGGTTCCTGAAACTTCTTTCGAGTTATGAACGAGTAGGAAACCTAATTTGAATCATATTCGAATTTGGGGTTGTCCGGCACACGTCCTGGATAAGGAAGCGAAGAAGTTGGTGTCACCATCAGAAGTGTGCTTGTTGGTTGGCTTTCCAAAAGGGACAAAAGGTGGCCTGTTTTATAATCCGAAGCAAAATAAAGTCTTCATCTCCACACATGCAACATTCCTCGAGGAAAGTTACATGGAAGATTTTCAACCTCGTAGCAAAGTGGTGCTTGAGGAGATGACTTCGGGTTCAGATGTTCCTAAAGTCACTGAAAACCCTGTCAAAAAACCGCTAAAGAATCAATAACCACGGGAGCTTCATCATAGTGGCAGGATTGTCAGGGAACCTGAAAGGTATAATTCAATGGTGAAGTCTTTGAGGCAGAATCCATAGAACATGTTGATGATCCGGCTACATATAAGTAAGCTATGGAGGATGTTGATTGTAATACCCAAAATTTTTACGGACTCATATATGTAAACAAATTTAAGTCTGTACTATGTGTTATGTAATGCTTCATGGAAATTATTAATATCAATATAAAATTCATAATTTTATTATCAGTATATGTTTGAGTTCTCGTTTAATTAGCTATGAGACTCAATAATAAGTTTATTATGCTAAGTATGAGGTCTTTTGATGAAAGAGGTAGAATAAGGATTTATGACTTTATTCTGATCAAAGTTTGACCAGGATGATATAAGACATGATTAAGACGGTACTGCAGTTTAGTAAGCAGTATGAAAATTATACTGCAATAAACCATCATTACGGATGAAGAAGTAAGAATAAGGATTGGGTTCATTCCAGAAAAATCAGGAATAATATTTGGAGCAATAAGGACCAAGTAGCTTTAAGTCCTAAGAAAATCCAATACGCGGTCTAGTTAAGTGCAGATAAATTTTGGACTGCAGATTAATATTCCTGAACTGTTGATAGTTATAACAGTATTGGCACTATCTGGATTATCAAGAAATTATATTGTGTATTAGGGGGAGTGCCAAACATGGCCTTACTTGGAGGCCAAGTAATTGTGGATAATTACACAATTTTCGATTCATTGTTTTTGGATTATTCCTCCACCTAAGCTACCACATGGCTAGTTGTCAAGGGGTGGCTTGGAGAAGAAGCAATTGGCCTTGGGGAACAAGCAATTGGCCTTGGGAAACAAGCAATTAAGTTAGAGATAAGGTTGAAAGATTTTTCTTGGCTCACACACATGCATGGCCGGCCACCTAAGAGGATCAAAGGGCAAATATTTTTCTTTTAAGGACCAATATGCAAATTCAAGGAGAATTTTAGAAATAAAAATAATTGTAGAAAATTTGGAAATTTCCACCTATAAATAGGGGTGGTTAGTGGACTTCTCAACCTTTACTTTCTTTTCAACTATTCCTCTCTAGACTTAGAAAAAAAAAAAAAAAAAAAGAAAGAGAAAGAGAGAGAGAGAGCATGGCTAGTCGTGGCATGGAGGGTGGTGGAGCCAATTTTTGCTCATGCAAGGTCTAGAACTATTCTTTCAAAGCTTAGAGGTATTATTTTTGAACCTCTAACTAAGATTTTCGTTAAGTTTGGTTTATGGGATTTATGTGTATTTCAAGTTATGGTTTGTAAGAGCATAAGCTCAATCTTCCTATTTTTCATGTTATGGTTTTTGTATGGTTAGTATATGTTAGATCTAGGTTCAGGTGAGTTTGATTGCTAAGTTTATGCATGCAAGTGATATTATGCTTTAGAAATTATGTGGTATGTGTGTATGCCTATTATGTGTTTGTGATAAGTCCCCCATAGGTTTAAGAAGAAGCATGGTACGTATGAATGATGGAGAAGAGATTGGTATGTGAATCTAGGGCAAAAAAACTAACCCTAAAACCCTAGTTTGGTACAAGATTACTACGCGGGTTGCATGGGTATGAACCAATGCATGATTGCTAAAAACTTATGTAATGCACTGCATGTTTGTCGCAGGCTCACGGTTGTGACCGTTTGAGATAGTGTGCACGTAATTTTACGTAAAATTTGACATAAAATGAAACTGCCAATTTTCGGGTAAAACTGGGCAGTTTTTTTGAAACGTGATTTTGATATCATTAGAAGCCGAATTTGGGAAAACTTAAAACTACAAAGTTGTAGAAAATTAAAAATCCTAGGGGGAACTGTGGATGTTTTTTTAAAAATAAGACTCCAAAAGCCTCTGTTTTTACGAAAATCCGAGCCTAGTTTGCCATACTCAGCATGCATGGCCAGGCAGGTTCAACAAGGAAAAAGAGTAAGTTAAAGCCAGAACTAGATTTTGAGATAAAATTAAAGTTGTAGGGGTTTTCAAGATCTACAACTTTTATGAAGAAATCTTTCTCTAATTCTAAACAGATTTTAAAGTACAAATAGATTTCCAAAATTGTGTAGGGTACAAGTGTAATAACTAGTTTTTTTTCAAAGTTACGGTTTCCTTTCTAAGGAATTAAAGTTGTACCATGAAGGTATTTTTGAAAAGCCTGATTTGGGTTTTTATCAACTTTTGTGAGTCCTTATAATTTCATAAGTGTAACGCCCCGACTTCCCACGTCGGGTCGTCACCTTACTAACATACTGAACTTAAACTTGCGGAAAATTTGAGAGAAATCTTTTTTTTCTTTTAAACTTTATTTTAAAACTTTCAACTTGAACTTCATCCTCAAACTCATACTTACTTATAGGTACTTACTCGAGTACCGAACTTTCAAACCCTTCTTGAATGCCATCATAATCAAATTGTAGACCAAACCCGACTTAATGCGGATCGGTACCACATGAGGCAACTTGCTTGCCATACATTCATAAACTTTGTCATTCATATTTAAAACATCATGAAAACCCTTTTTCATTACAACATATTTTATAGAGTATATTTTTTTCAAAATCCGTGGCAGTGTCCATCCCACATTTCACAGTTCGCAGCACCAGCCTTCCACAGTATTGCATCAGAGATTGCTGGCAGGTTGCTTACCTACAGCATAGACGTAAGACGTGAGCTTTCGCTCAGCAACTACAACTGCTATATCCGCGACGCAAAACACATATCATTATGCATGAACCAATTATGACCTCTTATGAATCAAATATGGATTCATAACTTAGCTTAGTTCTATTCCTTTACTTATCATGTGTGCTCGTACCGTGGTACATAGCCAATGAATGGTTGAAGGCGGCAGTCCGTTTTAACTCAAACCATGAAACACAAAGTTTAACATGGAGTAGTTTAGGTAGCCATCCAATCCAACTCAAACCATGAACCATACCATTTAAACCCGCCTTTGTGGTAAGTCGGTACGACACAACATCTTACTTGTTTTGTTCTTACCAGGTGGTTTAACATTAGTGAACATGCTTCATGATGTCACAATATTACATAACATAACCTCATTCATAACATACCATGACATGCCATACATACCATAACATATCATACCATAATATCACATGACATAACATACCATAACATTACACGCCATAACATATCATCACATGCCATAACATACCATCACATTAGGCAAGTAACAATAAAGGGCCTATGCTGTAGGCGGAGTTGTACTTACCTCTCTTGTTATGTCCTGCACAATGCTGCTCCTGCTCTGAGTACAGCTGCAGGTTCCCTCCTGCTTGTTGAAGGACATAGGTGAGGTTCTAATTAGTATTGTGGAATGTTGGTGATCTAACCAACATGCCTACATAATCCTAGTTGTATGTCCCTGATACTAGATGTCTTACTGGGTTACAAATAGTAACCCTATTATTTTAAAAACAACCCAATATGGATTAATCTTTAAGAGGTTACGTTGGATACCCTCATGTGCTAAACCTTTATACATACCGTTAGGGTTAGGTTACCTTCCTAACCTTGTTACCTCAATTAACCCTATATCTTAGTCCAATTTATTAATCTTGGTATCCTTTAGGGTTATCTTGACTAACCCTTAAGGTTAATTGTAGTCAAACTCTTGGTCAACCAAAGTCAACTTTTGGTCAACTAAGGTCAACCCTATACGGGTCAAACTTGAGCTTTAGACTTTGGCCTAGTAACTCGGATATCACTTTCGGTTATTACCCGTAATCATCTTGCTTACCTAATTTGGTTAAAAAAATCCATTTTCCATTTCTTTGGAAACTTGGGTAAATTAACCTCAAAAAAATCTTTTACTTAACTCATAAAATTCATATTTTTGAAATAGGTTTTTGTAAAATCATTTAGGGTTGGAAACTGCCTTTGGAACAGTTTCCCTAGTCAAAACAGTGGTTTTGGGGAAAGATACAATTTTTCCGAACTGTTTTTAGAAAATCCTGTGCAGGAATTTCCTCTTCCCTGCACAGTCTTTATAAAACCGTGTCAGTTTAAAGATCCATTCCGAGTTTGAAAAAGTTGTCTTCACGAAAGTTGTAGCTCTCGAAAATCCTAAAACTTTCGTGTTTTGAGAAAAATCCAGTTCTGCTTGTATTCTTGTCAGTTTTAATTTGAAACTGACTGGTCGTGTAAACTAGGTCTGGGCAGACTAGTCTCGGTTTTCTGTAAAAACAAAGGCCATTGGAGCCTCAATTTGGGGAACTGTCCACGTTATTCCCTAGGAAAAACCCTCTGAACAACTTTCATGTTTTACGTTTCACCCAGTTCGGCCTCTAAAAGCCTTAAATTTCCACTTTCCCGAAACTGGCCAGTTTGGAATCCGAATTGGTAGTTTCGGTTGTTAAGTCCGGTTTACGTCCTATTTCGCGCAAACTACCTCAACCGAACACGCGGGAGCCTAGATAGCAAGCATGCAGCATATTCTATCATCCCACATGAACAATCATGCAGCTCGAACGGGTCCATGCAAACCAAACCCAAAAAGCTCTAATCCTAGGTTTGCAAGGTTCTAACTTTTGCATCTCATTCAAACAAGCATCAATCATTCACCCTTAAGCTAGCAGCCAAGCATGCACTGCCTAGGGCAGATTTTGGACCAAGAAAATCAGGGGACACACAACCATTCACATCTAGCATGCAACCTAATATTCAATCATCATAAGCACATAAATGAACCAAACCACCCTTAAAACACCTAATCAAGCACAATAATTAAACTAAGGGCAAGAATTTAAAATTATGAGCTTATGCTCTTACATAATCAACATGGAAATACACTTAAATTTCCAAATTAAAGCTCAATTAAAAAGCTTAGGGTTTTGAAAAATACCTTGAACCAATCAGGGGTTGTCTTGGGTTGGTTTTGGGCACCAAAATTCCCATACTACACATGGCTTCTCACCACACCAAGATACCAAAAATTTTGGTTTGGCCTCAAGATTTGTCCTTCACCTAAGGCTCGGCCACACCACCCTTGTAATACCAAAAATTGTAGTTTTTCAACTACTTTCCCCTGCTCAAAACAGTGGCTGCCCTAGACCAAAAAAAATGGTCTCAAAACTTGTTTTTGATCTTGTTTTCGGTTGATTGAATCAAACCCGAATTGACCCTAACTTTTCCCCTTAAAATTTTCGGTTTCTCTCTTGGTTTCCCTGCACTCAATAATTCGGCAGCAAGCCTAGAAAAGGGTTGGGAAAATTTCTCAAACTCTCCCCTTAGCTTCCCCTTGCAAACCGAACACTAACCTAGGCTTGGCTTAGGAAAATTTTGGTTTTTCTTGGCTCCCTCTCACTTTTTCTTTCTCGGTTTTGGTGGGCAGAAAATTTGCAAGAGGTTGGCTAGATGTTGTGAATAAAATGAATAAAGGTCACCCCTATTTATAGGCAAAAGGGAAACTTTTAAAAATTGTAATTTGACCCCTAAATTTTTGAAAAATTGCCAAAAAGGCATGCTAGGTGGCCGGCCATGCTTCTTGGAGAACAAGAAAGAATTTTCTTCTAGAACAAGACACTTGTCTTTAAAGGGTTGGTTCATGGAATTATGATGTCATAAATCCAAATAAGATGATGTCATAAATCAAAAGGTAGGTGATGTCATCCTAAGGCCTCGTTTGGCTACTTTTTGAAAAAGCAGTCCAATTTTAAGCTAACACAGATAAATCCAATACTGTGTTCACTAATACACAGTACAATTTAGTACTGTTTTGCTTGACTGTAGTCCAAAATTTATCTGCGTAAAAATGGACTGTAAAAATTTTTTCTTATTTCTTCAAACCTTTTTGCCCTTGATATCCAACTTAGTGTGCTTGATTTTTCTAGGGTGGTCTCTTAGCTTATTCCAGCTATCTTGTCCAAAAGATAATTTTCGCAGTATATTTCTCATACTGCTTATCTCATTACTGTACAGTCATACCTTTGACTGTTCTTGGTCAAACTTTGACTTTCTTGGTCAAACTTTGACCAACATGAAATCATAGAATTTTGTCATACCGTTTTTCTCAAAACGCCCATACTAGGTTAAGTAATCTATCGTTGAGTCTCGTAGCTAGTTTACCGAGAGCTCAAACTTATACCATCATTCTCTTCCGATCATGATCCAGACTTAGGTTTTTCTTGTTTCAAAGGAAATCTAAAGTTATCAAAATTTCGGGTATTACATCCTACCCTCCTTGAAAGATTTTCGTCCTCGAAAATTCGAATAATCCTGAGTGGCTTTTCTTCAAACCCACTATCAATCCATAACAGGTTACTATGGATTGAATAACTTGTTCATGTTCCCATTTTAATACCCTAGTGGGATCATGTCTTTTATATAGAACCATAATCTTCTTTCTACATCATCATAATTCATTCCTCATACTCTCATGCTTTCATTTCATACCATCATACTTTCCTTTCATTCTGCATCACAAGAACTATTTACATGAAAAACTGAACAAGTATATCATATAACTTGCCATGTTTGAAAAGCATATATATAACTTTTCCATACTTTAAAAACATATCATATCATATAGCTTTTTCATATTTGAAAAGCATATTGTGTCTTATTATCTTGTCTTAATATGTGGGCCCATAGTGTACGTACCAAATGCGCGCAGTCTCCAGACAAAGCTAGGGTTTGCAAGGCCCTAACAGTTCTGGGAATCATAAACTTGACCCTCACGCATCAACGAGAGGTTAATAATCATAACTGAAACATGTAGCCTCCACGATCACGGGAGGTTGGTACGACACCTTACTGTTACTTGTCTTTTTATGTATCTTAATATGTTCTTACATTTAAGATACTTTTTGGAATTTTTTTCCAATTCAATCATGAAAATCAATAATAAATAGTATTATTGAAAACATATTACTGTTCAAGTGATGCAATGAAAGGTATCCTTGTATCAACTATCTACTTGTTAGCTAGTAGAAACGTTCTTCTTGCCTTTAGCATTTCTTTTAAAGCTCAAAGGCATAATCATAGTTCTAAGGGATATCTAAAACTCCCAATCATCATCTCATAATTTCCATTACTTAAATAGTTGTCTACAGTCGACCTTAATCATCCATTGTATGTCGACTTCAGGGTTGGTGCCATTGACCTTAACCTCGTTAACTTCATATCATCAAATCTCATAATCATCATTCTTATCATAAAAACTCATAGCCTAATAAATTGTTGTTGGTAGCATATTGCTTATTTGCTACCCCCAAACTAAGGCATCCTCAAAATTTTCCCCATGTCCAATATTTCTCTTATGGAGCAAAAGTTTCACAATCAGGAAACTTAACTTCCATAATCTCAATCCAATTCCTTAAATGGAAAGATCACTATACCCAAAATGAGGCGATAGGCTATCTAATCTTAGAGCCTACTCATTTCTTATTGCTATTCTAGCGATCATCATATCGTAAGCTTAGTTTATCCATCACGCTTCCACTGTGTGACTCTGATTTACTGGCAATAAAAGCCCATAAACTCGTTCGGATAAGCATGTCAGGCTGCAACATAGCTGACGTATCGTCTCATGCACATATCCTAGTACATCTTGATATCGCGGTAATACATGGGCGATCCTTGCTGTCGTCGAGAAATCCATTTAGGAATCTCCTCTTAAGATTCTCTTGGCCAAGGCTCCTTGCACGAACTTCCTTGACTAGACGTCGGCTCGACTGGCAAGCATATCCTGAAGATACGTCCCTGCATGACATAATCTGAGGAGGGTCTCCATATCGTGCATCCACTCCTTGAGTCTTATTGAAGATGCGAAGCTTCTCCTCCATTCCTCGGAATGTCAACGGAGCCTTGTGGTCCTCTTTAATCCGACCCAAATTTAACACCAGGTACTTGCCATTATAATAATCTTATAAAACAAAATAAGAAAACAAGCTTACAAAACTGTGGTGCTGGTAGCAGAACTGTGAAATTGGATGGCAGGAACTCTGCTCTGATACCAAACTGTAACGCCCCGACTTCCCACACCGGGTCGTCACCTTACTTACATACTGAACTTAAACTTGCGGAAAATTTGGGAGAAATTTTTTTTTCTTTTAAACTTTATTTTAAAACTTTCAACTTGAACTTCATCCTCAAACTCATACTTACTTATAGGTACTTACTCGAGTACCGAACTTTCAAACCCTTCTTGAATGCCATCATAATCAAATTGTAGACCAAACCCGACTTAATACGGATCGGTACCACATGAGGCAACTTGCTTGCCATACATTCATAAACTTTGTCATTCATATTTAAAACATCATGAAAACCCTTTTTGATTACAACATATTTTATAGAGTATATTTTTTTCAAAATCCGTGGCAGTGTCCATCCCACATTTCACAGTTCGTAGCACCAGCCTTCCACAGTATTGCATCAGAGATTGCTGGCAGGTTGCTTACCTACAGCATAGACGTAAGACGTGAGCTTTCGCTCAGCAAATACAACTGCTATATCCGCGACGCAAAACACATATCATTATGCAGAACCAATTATGACCTCTTATGAATCAAATATGGATTCATAACTTAGCTTAGTTCTATTCCTTTACTTATCATGTGTGCTCGTACCGTGGTACATAGCCAAGGAATGGTTGAAGGCGGCAGTCCGTTTTAACTCAAACCATGAAACACAAAGTTTAACATGGAGTAGTTTAGGTAGCCATCCAATCCAACTCAAACCATGAACCATACCATTTAAACCCGCCTTTGTGGTAAGTCGGTACGACACAACATCTTACTTGTTTTGTTCTTACCAGGTGGTTTAACATTAGTGAACATGCTTCATGATGTCACAATATTACATAACATAACCTCATTCATAACATACCATGACATGCCATACATACCATAACATATCATACCATAATATCACATGACATAACATACCATAACATTACACGCCATAACATATCATCACATGCCATAACATACCATCACATTAGGCAAGTAACAATAAAGGGCCTATGCTGTAGGCGGAGTTGTACTTACCTCTCTTGTTTTGTCCTGCACAATGCTGCTCCTGCTCTGAGTACAGCTGCAGGTTCCCTCCTGCTTGTTGAAGGACATAGGTGAGGTTCTAATTAGTATTGTGGAATGTTGGTGATCTAACCAACATGCCTACATAATCCTAGTTGTATGTCCCTGATACTAGATGTCTTACTGGGTTACAAATAGTAACCCTATTATTTTAAAAACAACCCAATATGGATTAATCTTTAAGAGGTTACGTTGGATACCCTCATGTGCTAAACCTTTATACATACCGTTAGGGTTAGGTTACCTTCCTAACCTTGTTACCTCAATTAACCCTATATCTTAGTCCAATTTATTAATCTTGGTATCCTTTAGGGTTATCTTGACTAACCCTTAAGGTTAATTGTAGTCAAACTCTTGGTCAACCAAAGTCAACTTTTGGTCAACTAAGGTCAACCCTATACGGGTCAAACTTAAGCTTTAGGCTTTGGCCTAGTAACTCGGATATCACTTCCGGTTATTACCCGTAATCATCTTGCTTACCCAATTTGGTTAAAACAATCCATTTTCCATTTCTTTGGAAACTTGGGTAAATTAACCTCAAAAAAATCTTTTACTTAACTCATAAAATTCATATTTTTGAAATAGGTTTTTGTAAAATCATTTAGGGCTGGAAACTGCCTTTGGAACAGTTTCCCTAGTCAAAACAGTGGTTTTGGGGAAAGATACAATTTTTCCGAACTGTTTTTAGAAAATCCTGTGCAGGAATTTCCTCTTCCCTGCACAGTCTTTATAAAACCATGTCAGTTTAAAGATCCATTCCGAGTTTGAAAAAGTTATCTTCACAAAAGTTGTAGCTCTCGAAAATCCTAAAACTTTCGTATTTTGAGAAAAATCCAGTTCTGCTTGTATTCTTGTCAGTTTTAATTTGAAACTGACTGGTCGTGTAAACTAGGTCTGGGCAGACTAGTCTCGGTTTTCTGTAAAAACAAAGGCCATTGGAGCCTCAATTTGGGGAACTGTCCATGTTACTCCCTAGGAAAAACCCTTCTGAACAACTTTCATGTTTTACGTTTCACCCAGTTCGGCCTCTAAAAGCCTTAAATTTCCACTTTCCCGAAACTGGCCAGTTTGGAATCCGAATTGGCAGTTTCGGTTGTTAAGTCCGGTTTACGCCCTATTTTGCGTAAACTACCTCAACCGAACACGCGGGAGCCTAGATAGCAAGCATGCAGCGTATTCTATCATCCCACATGAACAATCATGCAGCTCGAACGGGTCCATGCAAACCAAACCCAAAAAGCTCTAATCCTAGGTTTACAAGGTTCTAACTTTTGCATCTCATTCAAACAAGCATCAATCATTCACCCTTAAGCTAGCAGCCAAGCATGCACTGCCAAGGGCAGATTTTGGACCAAGAAAATCAGGGGACACACAACCATTCACATCTAGCATGCAACCTAATATTCAATCATCATAAGCACATAAATGAACCAAACCACCCTTAAAACACCTAATCAAGCACAATAATTAAACTAAGGGCAAGAAATTAAAATTGTGAGCTTATTCTCTTACATAATCAACATGGAAATACACTTACATTTCCAAATTAAAGCTCAATTAAAAAGCTTAGGGTTTTGAAAAATACCTTGAACCAATCAAGGGTTGTCTTGGGTTGGTTTTGGGCACCAAAATTCCCATACTACACACGGCTTCTCACCACACCAAGATACCAAAAATTTTGGTTTGGCCTCAAGATTTGTCCTTCACCTAAGGCTCGGCCACACCACCCTTGTAATACCAAAAATTGTAGTTTTTCAACTACTTTCCCCTGCTCAAAATAGTGGCTGCCCTAGACCAAAAAAAATGGTCTCAAAACTTGTTTTTGATCTTGTTTTCGGTTGATTGAATCAAACCCGAATTGACCTTAACTTTTCCCCTTAAAATTTTCGGTTTCTCTCTTGGTTTCCCTGCACTCAATAATTCGGCAGCAAGCCTAGAAAAGGGTTGGGAAAATTTCTCAAACTCTCCCCTTAGCTTCCCCTTGCAAACCGAACACTAACCTAGGCTTGGCTTAGGAAAATTTTGGTTTTTCTTGGCTCCCTCTCACTTTTTCTTTCTCGGTTTTGGTGGGCAGAAAATTTGCAAGAGGTTGGCTAGATGTTGTGAATAAAATGAATAAAGGTCACCCCTATTTATAGGCAAAAGGGGAACTTTTAAAAATTGTAATTTGACCCCTAAATTTTTGAAAAATTGCCAAAAAGGCATTCTAGGTGGCCGGCCATGCTTCTTGGAGAACAAGAAAGAATTTTCTTCTAGAACAAGACACTTGTCTTTAAAGGGTTGGTTCATGGAATTATGATGTCATAAATCCAAATAAGATGATGTCATAAATCAAAAGGTAGGTGATGTCATCCTAAGGCCTCGTTTGGCTACTTTTTGAAAAAGCAGTCCAATTTTAAGCTAACACAGATAAATCCAATACTGTGTTCACTAATACATAGTATAATTTAGTACTGTTTTGTTTGACTGCAGTCTAAAATTTATCTGCGTAAAAATGGACTGTAAAATTTTTTTCTTATTTCTTCAAACCTTTTTGCCCTTGATATCTAACTTAGTGTGCTTGATTTTTCTAGGGTGGTCTCTTAGCTTATTCCAGCTATCTTGTCCAAAAGATAATTTTCGCAGTATATTTCTCATACTGCTTATCCCATTACTGTACAGTCATACCTTTGACTGTTCTTGGTCAAACTTTGACTTTCTTGGTCAAACTTTGACCAACATGAAATCATAAAATTTTGTCATAACATTTTTCTCAAAACGCCCATACTAGGTTAAGTAATCTATCGTTGAGTCTCGTAGCTAGTTAACCGAGAGCTCAAACTTATACCATCATTCTCTTCCGATCATGATCCAGACTTAGGTTTTCCTTGTTTCAAAGGAAATCTAAAGTCATCAAAATTTCGGGTATTACAATAAGACTCAGTAATTGATTGCTTAGTCAAGCATATGACCTTTTGAGGAAAAGGGCATAATAAAATTTTATGATTTTATTTCTAGTCAATGTTTGAACAGAATGACCTAAGTTATGATGGTACTATAGTATAACAAGCAGTATGGAAATTTTACTGTGAAAAACCATCATTACGGATAAGATAGTAAGAATAAGGTTCAAGACCACTATAGAAAAATCAAGCACATTATTTAGGATAATAAGGGCTAAGCAGCTTTAAGTCATAAAAAAAATTTATATGCAGTCCAGTTATATACAGATGAATTCTGGACTGCAGTCCAATATAACAGTACTGTTATTAGTTGAGAACAGTATTGAAATATCTGTATTAGTATGAAAATGGACTGCATTTTAGGAGAAAAGCCAAACAAGGTCCAAGAGGGGGGACACCTCACCATTAGATAATTACATGATTTATGGATTTATGGAAATTAGGGAAAGAAATAGAAACTTGGCCTCCAAGGCACTAGCATGGACGGCCACCTCATGAGGGTATGGAGTAAATATTTTGCTCTTCAGGACTGGTATGCAATTCTAGAATTAAAATTAAATCAAAAAAGAAAATAATTATCACCTATAAATAGGTAATGGGGGGGTATATTTTTGGTTCATTTTATGTGAACTACCCCAAAACTATGCCAAATTTTCACCTCACTCTCTCTCCCCCTTAGAAAGCCGAACCCCAAAGAAGAAAAAAAAAAAAAAAGAAGAGAAAGAGAGAGAAGGCTAGGGTGGTCAGATATATTTGGAGGAACACCAAAGCAAGAAAAAAGTTGATCCAAAGCTAGAACCCATCTCCAAGCTTAAAGGTAATATTCTAAAACCTTTGAGCTATCAAATTAAGTTTTAATTCAAGGTTTATGTGTTTTTCAATGTTGGTTTGTAAGGGCATAAGCTCATTTTATTTTCTTATGCAATAGCTTAGGTTAGTTTAGATTTGTGCTTGATTAGGAATTAGGTGGTTTTGATTTATGTTTTATTTTTAATGGTTGTATGATACTAAGGTTTGCAAGTATGCCTTTATGATGTTTGTTATATGTCCCCATGTGTTTAAGAAATTGTAGGTTATGTAACGCCCCGACTTCCCACGCCGGGTCGTCACCTTACTTATATACTGAACTTAAACTTGCGGAAAATTTGGGAGAAATTTTTTTTTTTCTCTTTTAAACTTTATGTTAAAACTTTCAACTTGAACTTCATCCTCAAACTCATACTTACTGATAGGTACTTACTCGAGTATCGAACTTTCAAACCCTCCTTGAAGGCCATCGAAATCAAATTGTAGACCAAACCCGACTTAATGCGGATCGGTACCACAAGAGGCAACTTGCTTGCCATACATACATAAACTTTGTCATTCATACTTAAAACATCATAACCAAGTAAGTTATCATCTGGGGAACATATAACTAAAGTTATGTATGAATATTCGATAGATCCCCCAACATTTTTAAATCCTGACCTATGACCTTTATTGTAGTAGGAGATAACCTGCTGTTATGTCCAGATTTGGAGTGGCACATTAATAGACATAGTAGACGAGGTAAGTACAAACCTCACCTACAGTATGGAAAATAGTAAGCTATTTTCAAATATATGACATGTTCCATGTGTGCCATGTTATGTCATGCTATGTTATATCATGTTATGCTATGTTATGCCATGTTATGCTATGCCATGTTATGTTAAGTTATGTTAAGCCATGTTAAGACATGATAAGCTATGTTAAGTCATGTTAAGTCATGATAAGACATGATGTATCAAGTTATGCCATGATTTATGGTTATGCCATGTTTATGTCTCATGTGCATCATGGTTAATAAGATCACAATTAAAGATTCTTAGGCTTGGAATATACAAGACAAAGACTAAACCAAGTCAAGCAAGGTGTCGTACCAACCTCCCGCTAGGTGGAGGATACATGTTTTAAGTTTATGATTATCAACCTCTCGTTGATGCGTGAGGGTATAATGATAATCAACCTTCCGCTAGATCGTGAAGGGTTATGTTTATGATTTCCAGAATTGTTAAGGGCCTTGCAAACCCTGACGTTCTGAGGATTGTGCGCTTTTGCTATGTACACAAGGGGCTCATATGTTAAGCAAGATAATAAGTTCAAGTCAATAATTGATCATAAAAGATTCATAATTGTACATAATTGATTCATGCATAAGTTGCACGATATTTGTTACGTTTTGTGAGATTATGTTTGTACTTGCTAGACGACAGCTCATCAGTATATTTCATACTGTAGGTAAGAGGCCTGCAGCTTAATTGGTGGGCCAGGTGGACGATGCGACGGGTGAAGGGCGGTGTGGGATACCACTACGTAAATTTTTCCGTAAGTTCTGTTAAGTTTATATATATACATATATAATTTAAAGCAAGTTACGTTGTACAAAAAAATATGAGGATTTAAAGACTCGAGTAAGTTGTAAGAATTATATATGTTATCCATTCCAGTATGTATGTATGATAAGTTTACCATATGAGCAACCCTATTTATATATGTAAGTTTAAAAAAAAAATTTATTCTCAATTCTCTAAATAAGTTTAAGCTATATGTAAGTTCAGGTATGAATGGTAACAGCCCTATGTAGGTTGGGGCGTTACAGTAACGACCCACCTTACGTAGGCTGTTACCGTACATAACTTACATAATTACTTAACTTACTTATTAGCGGAAATTCGGACATTTTTTTTTTCAACTTGATTCGTAAACTTACATATAAACATACTTATATACATATAAGTACTTATACAAGCACTCGAGTCTGAAACTTAAATATATAACAAAACTGCATACATATATTATAACAAAATGCGTAGTGGTTCCCAACCCGTAATCTCATAGATAGCCCTGCCATGCTCCACCGTCTTGTATCAAATATTGCCAGTAGGGAGCTTACCTACAGCATAGACGTAAGTTATGAGCTTTCGCTTAGCAAGTACAACTATTCATCCACAAAACATTTCATAGCAAAACAATGTATGAACCAATTATGCTTTTATTATGCTTTCTTAAGTCAGCTTGTTTTTGGGCCCTTACATAACATAAGTGTACGTACCGTGGCGCGCTGTCATGGAGTGGTTGGGGCGGCCAGCCCAGTCCAACTCAAACCATGGACCAAACCTGACCTACTGCAGGTCGGTACGACACGAAACTTACTTATCATCTTTCATAAACAACATATTCTTAAAATAGTTTCTTACTTAAAACTTGATCTTATTCTTACCATATAAGTTATCAGTAGTGAACATGCTTCATGATGTCACAATGAGAATCATAAATCAAACACATTTATACATAAATGTAGGACTTTAAAAACATGCAATCAATAAAACAATCTGCCTATGCTGTAGGCGGAGTTGTACTTACTGGTTTTGCTAGATCTGAACTCGATGCTCCAACAGATCGTAACATAGTTATTTACCTGTTTACAAAAAGACGTAAGATAAGAATCATCCTATCTTATCATAACTTATCACATTCAATGTTGGTATCCTAACCAACATTTATCCATGATCCTAGTTATATGTCCCCTTACATACAAAAATTGATACTAAATTCGGTTACTAATTGTAACCTTAGGCTCTTGATCCAATCGAAAACCAAACAATATTTTGCTTTCTTACTTAAAATAAATCTTAGTTACAAGGTCTAATAGTATCTTATTAGGTTACCACAAGTAACCTTAGGTATAACCCAATCACAACTTTTAAATTAATATCCTTTTTGGTTACTAAAGCCCATTGGTTCTTACCTAAAAGTTCATACACACTACCTCAAACAGTTAAAACCATAAGCCTACAACAAACATCCAGTGTATATCCTATCATTTTCCTTACCATGCATTCCATTCACATCATACAACTTGCACATAAACCCAAATGATAATTTCTACCATAGTTAGGGTTTTTGGGGTTACTCAAACCCTCCACACAACCTACATCATCAATTTCATTTCCATACATCCAATATTCTCCTTGAAAATATTGGGGACATATAACAAACATATGGTGAGCATACACCCTTATCACATTTGTTTGTTTAAGACAATTCTCAGACCTTCTGTTGATGTGGAAGGGTTATGTTTCAAGATTCCCAGAATTGTTAGGGACCTTACAAACTTTAACTTTCTGTGGAATGTACGCATCTGGTACGTACACAAGGGGCCCACATGTTAAGCAAGATAGTAAGTTCATAAGAAGTTCATAATTGATCATAAATGGTTCATGCATAAGTTACATGATGCTTGACATGTTTTTGTGAGATTAATTTGTACTTGCTGAGCGTAAAGCTCATCAGTATATTTCATATTGTAGGTAAAAAGCCTGCAGCTTAATTGGCGGGCCATGTGGACGATGCGGCAAGAGAAAGGCGGTGTGGGATACCACTACGTAAATTTTTCCGCAAGTCTTTTGAATAAAGATATATGTATATATATATATATATATATATTAGAATAAATTGTGTTATACTGTACATATGAAGTATGAAGACTCGAGTTAAATGTAAAGATTATGTATGACTTCTTATTATGATAAATAAGTAATATGTGAGCATGGAAAGCTTACTTATATTGACTAGTCTATTTATATATGTTTAAAAAAAAATTTATTCTCAAATTTCCAAGTAAGTTTAGTTTAAATAAGTATGATAACGGCCCTACGTAGGTCAGGGCGTTACAAATAATGTGATTTATCAACCTATAATTGGTTGTAAATAAAATAATTATTTATTAATTATTTTGGTTAATTGAATTTTGGAAATAAGGTTGTGTTTGATTAATTTAATTTTTGAACACAAAAATTTTTCTCTCCTAATTATGGGGCACGATTTTTTTAATGGATGGTGGGAAGAAGATTTTGTTTCAAAATTGTTTAGATATATTACACACATTAAATTATTAATTGATTTAAATAATAGAGCTTATTTTATAGATTTTCTTTTCTTAAAAAATGGTGCACATTTTTTTATGGTGGAAAGGAAATCTAAAATATTCCATTTATTTAAATTAATTAAATATGGATAATGTTTGTAGAAAATATTTATTTAAATTCAAATAAGAAAATCTTATTTAAATTCAAATGTTTAAAAGGAGTTTGAATCAAGATAGGATTAGGGCTTTTTGACTAGTCTAGATTCTTGATTTAAATTTGTACCACCACTCAATATCCACATGAAGGGGAGCACGAATGTTTTGAGATTCTCCAAGCAAAAAAACCGTCCATAAGGTTTAAAGAACCTAGCCCAAAATTTGAATGATCCTTTGGTTTAAAAGATTATCTAGAAAAATAATTATTAATTATTTTTTCAAGTAGGAGATATTTTTGAAAACGGATTGGAGTATTATATAAAGACTAGGGTTCTTGAAAAAACCAAGCCTCATATCATACTCATAGGTGGACGGTTTTTGGGAGAGAGAAAAACACCAAAATCTAGGTTTTTGTGCTTG
Organism: Ficus hirta; assembly: GCA_038430175.1. NCBI lineage: Eukaryota > Viridiplantae > Streptophyta > Magnoliopsida > Rosales > Moraceae > Ficus > Ficus hirta. The sequence continues at coordinate 14,182,435 of CM076585.1, read as the reverse complement.
AGAAAAATTCGTCCTTCTTGGGTGTGAGAAAAAGAAAGAAAATTTTCAATGAATCAAAACTATGGGGAAGGTTAAGCCAAGTGATATTTTTCATAGAAGGTTAACCGGTTCCTGTTTTGTAGTTATGAAGAACGAATCCGGATCGAATTCTTAACGAGGTACATCGGAATTGAGAAGGTGGGATCTAGACTTCGGAAGAATTACCGGTCGCTTAGATTCATAGCACGTGTGCCCACACACACTCTGAGACGTAGGGACTTGAGAATAGTAGAAAAGACACGTTGGTCGACGCTCTAGCAATTCTGAAATCTGAGAAACAAGGTACGTTTGATCATGTATTTAATTGATTGTTATATACATCATGAGCTTCTTTTCTGAATTGGCATATAAATTTTAAAACTTCCACTACGCCGTAACTCTGATGTCGGAACCGTTTTTTTTCCAACAATTTCCTACTTAGAGCATCGGCTACCCTGTTTGCTTTTCCAGGGTGATAAAGAATCTCACAATCATAATCTTTCACAAGTTCTAGCCATCTATGTTGCCTCATATTAAGCTCCTTCTGGGTGAAAATATACTTGAGATTCTGGTGGTCTGTATAGATTTCATATCTATTCCCATACAGATAGTGTCTCCAGATCTTTAATGCGAAAACCACTGCCATGAGTTGCAAATCGTGTGGGGGATAGTTTCGTTCGTGATCCTTCAGTTGTCGGGAGGCGTAAGCAACCACCTTTCCTTTTTGTATTAAGACAACCCCTAGTCCGGTTTTAGAGGTGTCACTATAAATTACAAAATTCCCTGCATCCACGTTCGGAATTATCAATACTAGCACGCTAGTAAGTCTCTTCTTAAGCTCTTGGAAATTTTCCTCACACCTTCGCATCCACTCGAATGGCTTTCCTTTTCAAGTAAGGGCCGAAAAAGGTGAAGCTATCTTTGAGAATCCTTCAATGAAATGTCGATAATATCCTACTAAGCCAAGAAAGCTTCGTATCTCCGTAACATTCTTCGGCACCGGCCACTTGTTGACTGCTTCCACTTTCACAGGATTAACGGAAATTCCTTCCTTTGAGACAACATGGCCTAGAAAATGAACTTTTTCCAACCAAAATTCACACTTTGTGTAACGCCGAGCTTAATTAATTTAAAATAACTAACTTTAACAAATATGTTTAGTATCTTATTAGTATTATTATTAAGTGCTCATTAGTAGTTATGTTAATCATTTTATATGAAATGTGTGTTTTTTTTAAGAATTTATGTACTACAGAAATTGTTTAACTACATTTTTTTTAAGTAACTGTGTAGAGGAGAGTTAACAACCACCGGAAGTGAAGCTGATCGATGTGCTTAGTCCATGAGATTGTTTGTATAAGAATGGTAATCTAAAGTTATAGAATATACTTTAAATGAAGTTTATTAAAATTTTTATGAACTTATTTGCAAAGAAAAAATATTTTTAAGGATCTAGCATAATTTTAAATTCTTTTGGGCAATTTATGAAATTTTTAAAAATTGTTTTGCTGCTATCTTTATATGTGCATTACAGCTGCCTTTATGTGATATTAGGGTGATTTAACCAAACTCTCTTTTCCTCACCTCCCATTCCCAACGGTGTTTGCCTTAGTTACTTCAACAACTAATCTCCTTCATCAGACTTTCTAACAAGACCTTCTTCTCCTCCTAAATCACAAAACAAATCAAGACTAAGCTTCATTCAAAAAACTCATTCTCGGATTCTAGCAAATACCCATTTTTCTTTCAAGCTAGTTGAGCTCAAAGTAGTGTTTGGCATCATTTTTGGAGTCTGAATTGTATAAGCTATCTAAGGTCAGTTTTAGTTAGGGTTTTTAATGGATTTTGAAGCTATTCAAAGTTAGAGAGATGAGATTTTAAGTTGTGTGTGATTTGAATTACTTGAGATGTCATATGTTAAAAGTATGCTTTGATTTTAATCCAAATGTGTAACTTCTAATTTTATTCAAAATGCTTGATGGTTCTATGTTATTTGAGATGTAAAACATTGTGAGGTCTGATTGGAAAAGAGCTTTTATTGTTTTTAAAGTATTTTATGAAGTTGTATAGAAGGTATTTATGAAAATATTTGACTCAGATTTCTAAAACAGGGCATTAGGATTTCGAATTTCATTTCTCTGTTTATACCCAGTATTTGAAGCTGAACTTTTGTGAAGTTAACGTATACATATGAATCTTGCTCCCCACAAAATTTCACGTGAAATAATTGTAAAACAGATTTTTGGTGAATTTTCAAAATTGGGTTCTGTAGCTGGAAATTGGTGGACAGCCACTAGGTAGAGATTTTGTTTGTGCTTAGAATTTGTCCTGAAGGACCTTAAATGGTCTAAAACGTTGAAAAGTGATACTATAATGCATATATTTCTATTCTATATGATTGGTAATGGATTGAAGATACTTTTAAATGTAAAATGACTTGATCATGGATCTTAGGACAAGCCCGATCAACTTCCTCGATACGGTGGAGTCAATTTCTCTATGGAAGTTCAATTTTAAAGAGGTAAGTAGGAATTCTACTTACTGTGTCATAGAAACTTAAAAAGTATATGATATAACGTTTTAATGTTTTTGACAAATGTTTAACATTTCAAATGAGACTATGGATATAATGTTTCCCTTTATTGGAAAGGGTATGATTTGCAAGTAGGAAAGTATGGTTTATTGAAAGCTTTTATGACATGTTTATAATGTTTTAAAGGTTTGTAAAATTCTAGATGTGGCCTATGAAATGATGGGAATATCTACGGAATGTGTAACCCCATTATAATGATGTCATTGGGACTGACTGATACCCACGGATGGGTTCCGAAAGGGACATGACTGATACCAACGTTTGGGATCCCAATGACAGTAATGAAAGTGTTTGGCCAAACCTAAAGGAAATGAATGGTAAATGATTTTGTAGTTTAAGCCCAATTTGTGCCATATCTCAAGGGTTTTCATGTTATGTATTAAATGTTGATTTGGATTTCTATTTGCTATAAGAAGATTCAAAATTCATTGAAAACTGTATTTTGGATACTGATTGTAGTTTAAAGGTTTTGTATTTAATTATGTTCCGCTTACTGGGTTTTTAGCTCACTTTAAAGTTTTATGGTACAGGTGAGGAAGAAAAGAATGAGGAAGCAATATAGTGGCAGGCTGAACCTCTTTTGGGAATCTGATGTCATGGAATCTATGTACATACTAAACCAAAGTTGTTTCATGAAAAATGATTATCAAAGAACTCTGTGGGCTATACTAGAAAAGTTTTGATTTGAAATAGTGCTAATGATCTGGGATAGTTGTAATCTCGACTCTTCATATTTTGACTAAACTATGATGAAGAGTCTGTAAATATTTTATATTAATCTCTTATCATACAACTATCTTGGTTTTACTATGTTTCTGTGTTATAACAGATTTTATAAATGTATGGGTTAGTGACATGTTCTAGTTATGTTTAGTTAAAAGCTAAACTGGCTAGGAGGTGTGACACTTTGTGAACTTGGCGTAGAGCTAATTTTGTCGTAACCTCTCCAAAACAAGTCTGAAGTGTTGCTCATGCTCCTTCGTGGACTTATAGTAGATTAGAATATCGTCAATAAAGACGATAACAAACTTATCCAAGTACTCCTTGAATACCCAATTCATCAGGTCCATGAAAGCAGCTGGTGCGCTAGTTAAGCCAAACGGCATAACGAGAAACTCATAATATCCATAGCGCGTTCGAAAGACTATCTTCGTAACATCCGTCTCCTTAATTGGAGTTGGTGGTATCCCGATTGTAAATCAATTTTTGATAATACTACTGCTCACCTGAGTTGATCAAAAAGATCATCAATTCTAGGGAGAGGATATTTATTCTTAATGGTGATCTTGTTCAGCTCACGATAGTCGATGCACATCTGCAGTGATCCATCCTTCTTTCTGATGAACAAAACTGGGGCTCCCCAAGGTGAATGGCTCTATCAAATGAATCCTTTATCCAATAATTCTTACAACTGCACTTGCAGTTCCCTGAGTTTAGCTGGAGCCATGCGGTAGAGCGCCTTGGATACTGGTGCTGATCCGGGCAGTAGCTCGATCTCGAAGGAAATCTCCCGCTCTGGAGGAAATCCTGGTAGTTCTTCAGGGAAGACGCTCACGTATTCCCTTACAATCGGGACGTCTTCGGGTCTTAACTCATCCTTTTGTGCCATGTCCACCATGCTAGCTAGATATCCTTTACACCCATTGGTCAATATCTTCCACGCCTTCATTGCTGAGATCAACCTTGATGATGAACTCTATGTTTAACCATAAATGTTGAATTCCTCCACACCGATGGGACTAAATGCAACACAACACTTACGACAATCAATCTTAACATGGTACTTTTCTAAGAAATCCATTCCTAGGATAACATCATAATCGTGAAGTTTGATCGCAATAAAATACACGTACAGCTTTCTGTCGTAAATAACTACTAGAACATTTCATATCCAATAGTTGGACAGTAAAATTTCTCCCAACGGGAGGGAGGTCCTAAAGGGTTGCTCTAAACTATCGGCTGCTCTTCCTAATTTCTGGGCGAACTCCATCGATACAAACGAATGAATGGTACCAGAATCAAACAAAACGATTGCATCATAGGTGGCAATAGGAAGCTGACCTATTACCACGCGAAAAGTTCCAGCTTCAACATCCTCTTTTGTGTAGGCATATATCCTGGCTTGTGGTTCAAGAGCTTCTAATCTCCCTTGAACAATTGGCGGGCCCTAAATCTTTGCTTTTACTACAAGAAGCTGATTGCTTGAATTTCGGTTCGGGTATTGCTAAGTTTGATTCTAATTGTTTGAGGTACAATTCTTGGCATAATGGCCTTCCTTGCCACAAAGATTGGAGGCATTTGTCCCCATCCTGCATACCCCATAATGTTTCTTTCCACATTTTGTGCATAGGGGATGGTTGTTGTTATTACCCCCATTGCCTTGATTGTTCCTTTTCTGTGGGTAATTTCTTTGTTCGCCCTGGTTGGAAGCATTCCTCTTTCTCTTATTTCTTCCGAACTGCTTGGAATTCTGAGCGAAATTACTAGTCTGGCCCCTTGAGTAAAGTTCCTTAGGCTGCGACTGTTTCAATACAGCCTTCTCCTCCTTTTTAGCATTGAAAATCTGAGCCCTCGCTTCTCTATCCTGATTAATCCAATACTCAGCTCTTATAACTCGACTTATACAGTCAGCTACAAGGGTTGGAGGGCTACTCCCAGCACTTACTTGCTTGGCAATATCTGTGCGGAACATCTTCATCATTCTTCTTATTTTCTCCGTTTCATTTGGTATAAGTTCCGGATACAAGCGGGCTAGCTGTTCAAATTTCTTAACAGCTTTCAACACTGTCATCGACCCTTGCTTTATACTGTTAAACTCATTTTATTGGGCCGCAAGGATTTCTTGATTGTAATACATTACCCTGAATTCATTCACAAAATCCTGCCAGCTCATATTCGCCACATCTCTGCGTAGCTGGACTGTTCTCCACCAATGTCGTGCATCCTTTTTGAGTGCAAAGGAAGCACAAAGGACTTTTTCTTGCTCCGTGAATCCCATAAAATCCAAAATAACTTGGATATCCATCAGCCAGTTATTTGCTTCAATTGGGTCCATAAGCCCTTCAAATTTAGGCGTCTTCATATGCTTAAACCGTTCGTACAATAAGTCTTCTCGAGCTATAGTCGGAATCGCTTGCATCCCAACTGGTACGACTGGCGCTATGGGACTTTGGGATTCCGTGGAATCCCTTGATTGACTTCCGGTGTATGAGGAGCTATTGGGGGCACATCATTGTCCTGATGTGGAGCTTCCCCAACACGAGGCATCTGATTCAGATTAGCTCTCTGCTCGCGAAGCCTATTTGTTTCTTGGTGTTGCTCCAACAATTGCCATTGCAGGTCAGGTACCACCGTCATAAGGTTAGGTTCTTGCGGAATTTGGTTTACTCGCATACGTGGCCAAACCATCTTCTAATTCCTTTGTAATCATAAGAAAGGATATTATTATACTTCTAATACCCATTCTTTCATTTATATCATATCATGTCATATAAATATCATAACTTATCATATCATGTTCGAGATTCATCTTGATCTCATCATACCATATCACGTCATACCATAACATATCGTATCATACCGTAAAAACATCATATTAGAGATCCATCACGATCTCATCATCTTGTATCATAAACTCATCATAATCCTATCATGAAAAGTAACACTTAATCATAGCATCATCATATATACATTCATATATATACCGTACCATTATATACATCGTACAAAAAGAGTATAGCTTTTCGGCAGTGTCTAACACTTGTCTGATACATGTCAGGCCTCATATACATAGTCAGTATGGAAGTGTCTACCACTTTACCATCATATACATATATACAATATAAAGTTAAAAAGAATCAAAAAATGCAAAACTATGATCAAAACTGACTACTCTGTCGTAACGTCCAAAAAGACGTCCCACTCCTCGTCATTGTTAAACAGGATCTCCTCGAGATCTTCCTCTATTTTGTCCTCATCATCGCTGGCGATGATGATTACTCGCGGGTCTTCTGGATCTTCCCTTGGGTCAGCCTCCTGATAAGCCAGATCCATCCCTGCATCATCTGCATCCTCCTCCTGTAGAGGGATCTCCTTAATCAGTACAGCTGGAATGGGCTCCTCTAGCATGAATGAACCTCCATGGAACACGGGCTCACCCATGCCCGCATCTTCCATCGGCACAAATGGGTGGTCTGTAACGACCCGCCTAGCACAGGCCATTACCATACATACATACATACATATCATACAAATTTACTTAGCGTAAATAGCGGAAATTTTTTTTTTTTCAATCATATGAGCGTATATGTGATAATTAAATAACGATGGACGAATACCAAATAAAATATTCATTAAAAAAAAAAAAACAAAACGCGTAGCGGCTATAGATCCCACATTTCACAGCTCGCCCTGCCACGCTCGTCATCTTGCATCAACAGGCAAGCTTGCTTGCCATCATGCTTACTTATCATTGTCTCATACTTGATCTTGTTCTTGTCTTAGTAATGGTGAACAGGCCTCATGATATCACACATACATAAGCCATAATCGTATCTCAATATAACATACCTCATATCATAATCATGAACTTGACTTATCATATAACATAACATCATCATACCATACCCTACAACATATCCTAGCGTCAAATAATTCTAACATACATCACAACATGTACCATAGCATTCATTGATCATACTTGGGTAAGTATCACAACCAAAAGCCTATGCTGTAGGCGGAGTTGTACTTACCTTGTTTACTATGGCCGATACTGTACTGTTCCAGTCAGGACACTACAGCAATCTACCTTCTGTTATAATAAAGAACATAGGTAAAGATCAGAAATGTTGGTGATTTAACCAACATTCATACATAATCTTAGTTATATGTCCCCCTTTCAAAACCACATGATAACCTATTTGGTTACATCGAGTAACCCTAGGGTTCAAAACTTACCCTACCCGAGTCATAACTTGACTTTTGGTTTCAAAAACCCATTTCTATTTTCTTTTGGAAAATCCTTTGTTCAACTTATGAAAATTATAACTCTTGAGTAAAAATTATTAAGTGTTGGAAACTGCCTTTGGAACAGTTTCTCACTGCCAATTTATCAGTGTAAATGCAGGGATGTCCTTTTCCTGCACTATTTTAGAAAATCCTGTGTAGAAATTTCCTGTTTCCTGTACAGTTTTTGAAATCCAATTTTTATTTAAAAATCTAAATCGAATCTGAAAAATTTTTCTTCACAAAAGTTTTAGATCTTGAAAAACCCTACAACTTTCATGTTTTACTCAAAACTTAGTTCGGGATCTAACCCATTCATTTTCCCCGTTGAACTCACCTGGCCGTGCATGAAGTCTGGGCACGGTCAGGCTCAGATTTTTGTCAAAACTGAGGCCGTTGGAGCCTTATTTTGGAAAACCGTCCATATTGCCCCCTAGGAAAAACCCTTCTCTACAACTTTCATGTTTTAAGTTTTTCCAAATTCGGCCTCTATGAGCCTCAAAATCTGTTTTCCAGAAAACTGGCCAGTTTTTACCCGAACTGGCAGTTTTTGGGTTTAAATCCATTTTACGTCCTAATACGCGCATCCGAAGTCTAGATCCGTCCTTCTCAATTCTGATGTTCCTCGTTGAGAATATGATCCGACTTCTTTCTTCAAAACTACAAAACAGGAACCGGTTAACCTCCTATGAAAATTATCACTCAGTTTAACCTTCCTCACAGTTTTGATTTAATGGAATTTTCTCTCTTTTTCTCTCTCACAAGATAGCCGAATTTTTGATGTGGAAAAAACCCAAATTGTTTTTCCTCTCACTCCCAAAAAAATGTTTTCCCTTTTTGTGTGAATCGCCCAAAATTAGTTTTTCAATAATCCCTAGCCTTTATATAGTATTCCAATCCTTTTTCAAAATTTATCTCCTTCTTCAAAAATAATTAATAATTATTTTTCCGGATAAATTTTGAACCAAAAGATCATACAACTTTAGGGCTAGATACCTTAGTTTAGGTTCTGTTGGTATACCATAAATTAGCATAAAACTTAAATACTTCTGAAAATTAGTTTAGGAACATTGTGAAATTTCATGAAGACATTGAATCTAAGGAAGTTCTGTCTAGGATGATAGTTTCTAAGGAGGCCTCGACCCACCAATCTTTCGTGAGAGCATTCTTAGAGGATATTATTCACTATAATTATATGTTTGTTGTTTACCAAGCTGAAATCGTGAAGTAAAAAAAATAAAAAAATAAAAAAATAAAAACGTGAGGGTGAATGCATCGATACAGAGACGAACTAGGGAGATTCACAAGAAGGCCAGATCTAAAAACCCCTAGTGAAACCTCTTCTAATCCATCTTCTGCCCCCACTTCTCCGACCTTGTCATTAGCAACTATCTTTTGCAATCTGATAGCAATAGCGCAACACGAAGACAATCCATAGAGAACGTTGAAGGATTATCTTCATTCCATGCGCACAGCCACCCCATCATGCATCATGTTTCCGCAGAATATGCCACAAAAGGACTTCAAGCCAGGCATGATCCAGCTATTGCCAACCTTTCACGTGTTAGAAAGCAAGGACCCTTACGTGCATATTCGAGAATTTGAAGAAGTGGTGGCCACATTCTATGGCCGTGCTGAGGTCGCTGATTCTATGGGATTGAAGTTTTCCCCTTCTCTCTTAAGGATAAGACCGAAATTTATATTCTTTGTGATCTAGGTCGATTGGATCATAGGAAGAGATGACAATTGCATTCTTCAACAAATGCTTCCCACATCACAAGACTAACGGTCTCAAAAGACAAATCTCAACCTTTACCCTGAAGGACAATGAGACTCTTTATCAAGCTTGGGAACGGTTTAAGGATTTGTTAAATCTGTGTCTCCACCATGGGTACGAGAATTGGTGCTTGGTCAGCTGCTTCTATGAAGGACTCATAATTCGGGAGCGCCAATTCATGGAAATGATGTGCAACAGTGAGTTCCTGCACAAAAATCCCAATGAAGCTATTGAGTACTTAAACAATTTAGCCAAAAAAGCCCACATATGGACTGGACCAAGTGCTTTTGACAGCACCAGCAGGTCCTGAACAGTTGAGGTCTGTCATCTAAGGGAAGAAGACAACCTCAAAGCCCAAGTCGAAGCTTTGACAAGGCAAATTGAGGCCCTCGAGACTAAAGATAATAGAGAAATCCACACGGTCACAAGGGTTGAATCACATGACATATGCTTCGTTTGTAGAAGGGTAGATCATCAAGCTCAGGATTGTCTTACTTATAGTGAAATAAGAGGGGTGTATGAGAAACAGTGTAACGCCTTAGGGGCATACAAGAAGCCTTATGCACTCTACTCTAAAACTTACAATCCTGGCTGGAGAAACCACCCGAAGTTCAGTTGGAAAGATTCAAACCAACAAGCACAATCATCAGGGAGCCAATGGAGATCTGACCAATAGCCACCAAGAGTGTTTTATGTACCTCAGCATAGCATGCAACCAATAAGGAGTTCTTTCGAGGACACCTCATAAGCATTTATGGGCATGCAGAATAAGACGAACCGAAATTTCAAAGCAATCTTCACACAAATGGTGAGAGAGAACAAAGAAATCAAGAGCCAAATCTCCAAGCTGACCAATGCCTTAACCATTCAAGAACATGGAAAACTCCCATTATAAGCACAATCCATTCCAGTGGGACAACATATGGCACAAACCTCCACTTCCAATGCTCAAAATATCTAGGAGGTCAATGCCATCATGACTCGAAGTAGCATGATTCAAGGAGAACCACCCAGCACCACCACCGATGTCGGTACTTCCCAAGACGAACTTCCTGCAAAGGAAGCCGAAAAAAGCATTCCGGTACAATTGCCCTTCCTACAAGCTCTCCGATCAACAGGGAAGGTAATGAAAAATCATGGTGAGATCCTGGAACATTCGAAACAAGTGAAAATAAACATTTCCTTGTTGCACATGATCAAGTAAATACCGGCTTATGCCAAGGTCATCAAGGATTTTTGTACCATAAAAAGGAAACATCATGTCAAGAAAACTACATTCTTGATGGAGCATGTAAGCGCGGTGATCGAGCAAAAGACACCACCCAAGTATAAAGATCCTGGCTATCCCATAATCACTTGTCACATTGGGACACATGAATTCGGTCAAGCATTGTTGGATCTAGGAGCGAGTGTCAACCTCATGCCTTATTCTGTCTACTCACAATTGGGATGTAACAACCAAACTTTTATGGACTCATGATTTCCTTAGATACAAAGGAAATCTAAGTCAGTACTATGTATATCAATATGAAATGCATGATCTGATTTATCAGAATATGTTTGAGTTCTTATAAGCTATGAGACTCAATGACCGTTTATTAAGTCGGGTATAAGGCCTTATGTTGAAAATGCAGAATCATGATTTATGATTTTGTTTTGGCCTATGTATGACCAGGATAACTCATGACTTGAATAAGACAGTACTGCAGTATAATAAGCAGTATTGAAATTATACTGTAGCCGACCGTCATTACGGATGCAGAATTGAGAATAAGGATTAGGATCACTCTAGAAAATCAGGAATAATATTTGGAGCAAGGAAGATTAAGAAGCTTCAAGTCCTAAGAAAAACCTATACGTGGTCCAGTTAAATACAGTTGAATTCTGGACTGCAATTCAATATTACTGTACTATTGATAGTTAAAACAGTATTTGTACTATCTGAATTATTAAGGAAATGGACTGCATATTAGGAGGGAGTGCCAAACATAGCCCTATTTGGAGGCCAAGTCATCATAGATAATTATGTAATTTTGGAAATTTTTTATATTATGGAAAGAATTAAGTAGATAAACATAAAATGATTTTTTTGGTTCAACCCTCAACATGGCTTTACGATAAGTTTTAAGATTATGTGCATGTTATTATGCTTCCACATGTTTAAGTATGAAGATTTGATGTATGATGGTTATGTGAATGTTATGTGTATGTTGGTTAAGAAATTAACCTAAAAACACAAGTTGGTAAATAAATAAGTTATCAATATTGTGTTTTTGAAGAACATAAGATAAGTGTATATTTGAATATTAAGAATGAATCTGATGCACTACATGTTGATGTAGGCTTACGGCTTCAACCGTTTGAGGTAAGGTGTACGAATTTTTAAACGAAAACTAATAAAATACAAATTGCCGGTTTTTGAAAATAAATTGGATAGTTTTCTGGAAACCCAATTTTGAACCCCTTAGAGGCCGAATTTGAAAAAAGTTTTAACTGCAAAGTTGTAGAACACCAAAAATCCTAGGGGACAGCATGGATAGTTTTTGAAAAAAAGGCTCTAAAGCCTCTGTTTTTATTAATTTTCAAAACTGGTAAGTCTAGACATTGTACATGGCCAGTATCTTTCAAAAGAAAAAACGGGCAAGTTAAAGACAGATTTAAGTTTCGGACAAGCAATGAAAGTTGTAGGGTTCGATAAAATCTACAACTTTTTTAAATTCTAAACCGATTTAAAGATAAAACTGGATTTTTAAAACTGTACATTGTATAGGAAATTCTTGTACATGTACTTTCAACCAAATTAAAAGGATGTTTTCAAAAGCAGTTTTCAAGGTTTTACAATTTTACAACCCCTATTAAAAAGGAATTAAGGCTTAAAAAAAAAAAAACCAAGTTTAAAAGGTTTAAATCCATTTAAAATTTCATAAGTGATTTTTAAAAGACAATTTCAAGTACTAAATCAAGATAATACTTGATTTATGAAGATAAGGTATTTTCCAAGTAAATAAAATATTTTTTAAGAAAACAATGTGTTTTTGAATAAAGGGATTAAAATAAATAAGTCAAAGTTACTTATGAATATAAGTAACAATTGTACGACGGATGGTAGTCGGTTTGGAGACCAACTTATTCGATGAATATGTTATGGTTTGTAACAAGGTAGAATGATTCTTACGTACTATTTGGAAACAGGAATATAACCTGTGGTTGTGCCCTATTGGATCGATAAACCAAGAGTATAAGACAACTTGTCAGTACAATCCCGCCTACAGCATAGGCAAAAATGTTTTTACCGCTTTGCATGTTTTTCAAAGCTCATGTATTAATGTATGTGGTGCATATGTTTTATTATTGTGGCATCATGAAAGCATGCTCACTAATAATAATTCACATGACAAGAACTAGACCAAGTTTTTAAGTATGAAACAATAAAGATTTAAGTTTTCAAGTATGAAACAGTTACGATTCAAGTTTTCAAGTATGTTCAAAATAAGAATAATTTTTTTAAGTATTAAAGCAAGCAAGTTATCTCATGTCGTACCGACCTGCCACGAGGGCAGATTTGGTCCATGGTTTGAGTTGGATTAGACTGGCCACCCCAACCACTCTATGGCTGCGCATCACGATATGTATACTCATGTTATGTAAGGGGCCTAAAAATATGCTAACATAAGAAAGTATAATTGATTTTCTTAAGAAAGCATAATTAGTTCATGCATTTGTTATTAAGATTGTTTTGCGGGAAAAAGAAGTTGTACTTGCTGGGTGAAAGCTCATAACTTATGTTTATGCTATAAGTAAGCAACCTACCAGTAATGCATGATACAAGACTGTGGAGCATGGCACGACAAGTGTGAAAACTTTAGGATGGACACCGCTACGCGTTTTGTAAAATATGTTTGCGTTATGTTATAATAATTCGATGGTTTAAATGTTTAGTATTTAGTATGAATTGTAAGATGTGTTAAAAGAGTTTGAAAACTTAATACTTTAATAAGTATATATATATATATATATATATATAAGTGTAAAGTTTACATTTTAGTTTTAAAGTGACTTAACAAAAAATATTTCGGTATTTTTTCAAGAATAAGAGTAAGTTTAAGTATACTTAAGTAAGAATTAGCGGTCGCGTAAGGTGGTCGTCACATGGGACTTGGCGAGACTAAGCCCACTCCTGTGGTTCTACAATTGACCAATCGATCAATCAAGAAGCCACGTGGGATAGTGGAAGATGCTCTACTATAAATCAATAAATTATATTACCCCATGGACTTTCTAGTTTTGGATACTCATTCCGTAGTCAACATGGAATCTAAGATTCCCATCATCCTGGGAAGACCGTTCCTTGCCACAGCCAACACCCTCATCAACTGCAGGAATGGTCTTATGAAGATTTCATTTGGGAACATGACCCTCGAAGTGAACATGTTCCACATCGGGAAGCAACCACGTGATGATGATGAGTGTTAACAAACTTTCTTGATCGACAAACTCATTCAAGAAGAGGTTGACTTGCAAAACAATTCTGAAAAGCTAGTAGACCTCCTCCAAGATTCTAATTATAAGAGTTCCAGCCCTGTTGAGTTTACCAATGTCTCTGCCATTTCATAAAGCTCATAGGACAGAGGAACTGTATTTTGGCAACCATGTTTTGGAGAAGTTCCAAAGGAGAGAGTCAAGCCAAAATCCTCCATCGAAGAAACCCCGAAAGTCAAGCTAGCTCAATTACCTGAGGGTCTTAAACATGCATTCCTTAGAGTTGGTGATACCTTTCCTGTCATCATTGCATCTAAATTCGATGCCTCACAAGAGCAACGGCTAATTGCCATGCTTAGTGAACACAAAATTGCATTAGGATGGACAATTACCGACATCAAAGGTATCAACCCCTTAATATGCTCCCATCGGATTCATTTGGAAGATAGGCCTAACCCATGAAGAGACCCGCAAAGAAGACTTAACCCAGCAATGAAAGAGGTCATCGAGACTGGAGCTCTAAAGCAATTGGATGCCAGTATCATCTACCCTATTGCCGACAGCAAATGAGTTTGCCCAACTCAGGTAGTTCCAAAAAAATCGGAAGTAACCATGGTGGAAAATGAGAAAGGGATACTCGTTCCCACAAATATCATAATAGGTTGGTGCATGTGCATTAATTATCGAAAGCTTAATACCGCCACTCATAAAGACCATATTCCATTTCCATTTATTGACCAAATTCTGAAACAAGTAGCTGGTTATCCTTTCTATTGCTTTCTTGATGGCTAATCTGGATACTATCAGATATAGATTGCATTAGAAGATCAGAATAAAACTACGTTCTCGTGTCCGTTTGGTACTTATGCCTTTCGGCAAATACCATTTGGACTGTGTAATGCACCAGCTACATTTAAAAGATGCATGATGAGTATTTTCAGCGACATGGTCGAGAAATGTATGGAAGTATACACTCCCCTCATTTTGCTAAAAGCAGGACAATCCTGTGCTTGTGTTCCACCCCCTCCACAAATGAAGCAAGGCTCGCATGACTCCACCTTGGCGATCGTGTGGATCCCTCTACCTTCCTTGATTTTGAGGGACACAATCTGCCACATCAACGGTTTGACTTGGGCCTTGAGGTTGTCCTCTTCTTTTAATTGGTAGACTCTAGCTAGTTAGGACCAACCGGTGCTGTTAGTAGCACTCGATCCAATCCACGTGTGGGTTTTTTCAGCTAACTCGTTTAGGTACTCGAAAGTCTTTTCAGGATCCTTCTGAAGAAATTCACCATTGCACATCATTTCCACAAACTGGCACTCTCAGATGGTGAGTCCTTCATAAAAATAGCTTACTAGGCGCCAACTCTCGTACCCATGATGGGGACACTGATTGAGCAAATCTTTGAACTATTCCCAAACTTGATAAAGAGTTTCGTGATTATTTTGGGTAAAGGTAGGGAACTGTCGTTTTAGACCACTAGTCCTATGGTGTAGGAAATACTTGTTGAAAAACGTTGTCGTCATCTCTTCTCATGTAGCAATGGACCTTGGTCTCAATGAATACAACCAATATTTAACCTTGTCTTTCAGAGAGAAGGGATTAATAGGAAAATCCAAGCGACAACAGCCCGAACACTTCTATAGCCTAACAACTACCGTAGTTAAAATAACGACAACCAGAAAAACGACAATAAATTAAAACAACAAAGAACTTCCATAAACAATAACAATATAAGAACCGATTCTCAACAGGAATAAAAGAAGGTAAGAAGATCAAAACACCGTGAACAAGAGAATAATAATGATAATTTAGAAAAACGATGACAATATTCATGAAAGACAAAAATATATAATAGTAAAACTAAGAAAGAGTACGACGACAACAAAATATTAAAAATGCAGTCTTAAAAAAAGACAGTTGTCACGAAAACAATTTACACACAAACTAATATGGCGGAAGTGTATGTTAGAAAAGTGAAACAGTAGAAATAAAGAGAGTAGATTAGTTAACTTGTTGATTCATATAAAATATTAGGAAAATCTTTTAAAGTTCATTGATTCACTCAAAATTTCAGAGGTTGGTGTCAAAATTTGTTAATTCGCAAAGAATACCAAAAATTGGAAAGAGAAGAGTTAGAATCCAAAATTTCATTCAAACAACTCATATATCTTTTTACATATGAATGGACTAACATATTTATAGGATAAACTGTCCCAAATGAAAATGGAAAACTAAAAATAAAATTAGAAATATTATTAATTTGAAAATAAAAAATAAAAAATAAAATGAAAAACTAACTTATTTTCTTATATAATAATTACGCTAAAATTAAACCTAACTTTCCTAATTGTGAAATTGTTAATTGACTTTTCTTCTTTAATAGTTATCTTCGAGCTAAAAATATGCTTCACAATTTCAACGCGATTTGTTTCCCAATATTGCTTCATCATTCTCCCTAGGTTGGAGAGAATTTGTTCTCGAATTCGGAGTAGCTTCAATTGATACGTGTATAGAACAATCATGATGAATCCATAATAATGACCCATCTTTGGACTAATTGGCATGTCAAATTCCCGAAAATCAACTGATGAAAAATTTTATTCAATATCAGATCTCGTAGAATCTAACTCAATCTTTAATGGAAAATTTTCTTCAATGATGATCATATGATAAATTCAAATACTAGATCTTTTTCTTCATCACCTTCATCAAATTTGGGCATTCATATTCTCCTTCAATTTCCTCAAAAATTGGATCAAAAGAAACTTGATCTTCTTCTTCTTCTTCCCCATCACTTTCGTCGAAGGTTGAAGAAAAATTGACAACTTGATCTTCCTCTTCTCCAACATATTCATCATATATTGGATCAAAGTTTGAATCAAAATTAATATTTTTATATTTTCCTTCATCGCCGCTTTTGTCGCTAGATCAAAATTAATATTTTTATATTTTCCTTCATCGCCGCTTTTGTCACTAGACTTGGAATCGGAAACAAAACGGGATGTGGCGACCAATGCAACAACCTGCTGTGTTAGGGCAGCAAGTTCTTGCCACAAGCTTGCAACCTCTTCGGCGAGTTTGGCTGGTAGAGCGGCAACGGCGGCATCATAAACAACAAATCGGTTCAGGAACTTTCGGTTCTGATAGCAAATGATGTAACAGAAGCGTATGTTAGTAAAGTACAACAATAAAAATAAAGATGATAGATTAGTTAACTTGTTGATTCACATAGAATGCCAAGAAAACCCTTCAAAGTTTGTTAATTCACTCAAAAAACTAGAAGTTGGCATCAAAATTCATTGATTCACAAAGAATACTGAGAATTGGAAAGAGAAGAGTAAGAAAGAATACTTGAAATTTCATGTGAACAACTCGTATATCTTTTTACATATAAATGGACTAACATATTTATAGACTAAATTGTCCCAAATAAAAATAGGAAACTACAAATAAAAGTAGAAATATAAATAATTTTGAAAATAAAAAATAAATGATGGGTCTATTGACACCCCCCATTTCGCGCTTTTCTTACCCACTTTCCAAAATCATCAATAAATTAATTTTCAAATTAAAAATTACTTGTTTCACCCTTTAGTTTTTTTCAAAAAGCCTTTATAACTAAATCAATTGTCTTTCTTCTTTCTCTACAAACTATCTAAACCTCTGCATAGTTTTTTTTTATTTTTATTTTAAACTTTTTTCTCACGAGATTTCTTTTTTCTTTTTTTTCTTTTAGATTTCCAATAAAAATTCATCATCCATTTATATATTGAGATAAAAATATGTGAACTTATTAGTTGGTATACTTCTTCTTGGAGCGATAAATACTTGAGGATAATATACTGATAAAACTAAGTGTTCCACAAGTATGGTTGAAAATGTTATGAATTTAGTTAATCCTTGTATCAAATAATTAGAAAAAGCTCACAATTCAGAGTTTGTATGAATTTCTAATAATTTCTCTCAATTATTTATAAAATGAATAACTAATCAAATCAACATATTTGATTATATATCCACATCATGTATATGTGTTTTCCATTTGTTTGTTATTTCTTAGGAAAAAAAAAACTAATTATAATATGGAACTACAAAATATTGAAAAATAGGAATAATAACAAACAAAATAAAACAATCTTTTCTTAAAAAAAATTTATCGTGAAAATAAATTAAAAAATAACAACAAAATAAATTTTTTTTAAGTAAGGAAAAAAAATGGATAAGGATTAGACTTTAATGGGAGGAGAAAAAAAAAGTAAATAATTTATTTAGAATTTTTGGAAAAATTTAGGATTGGAATATATAATTTTTTAATTTTAAAATTAATATGGTAATTAGTTTTAAAATTAGGTGATAAAAGTAAAATGAGGGATATTAATAGACCCACCCAAAAATAAAATAAAAAACTAACTTATTTTCTTACCTAATAATTAAGCCAAAATTAAACCTAACTTTCTTAATTATAAAATTGCTAATTGACTTTCTTCTTTAACAATTGTCTTCGAGTCAAAAATAAATTTTCTAATTTGGAGATGATTTGTTTCCCAGTATGACTTTGTCGCAAACACACTCACTTGAACGTACGACATGAAAAAAAGGACAATAATTCTTAGAATCGCACCAGCTCTTCTATATATATGTATATAGGCGTATATATATGTATTTATATATTTATATTTATTTTTTTGTTATTTATATATATATATATTTTATACATAACTTTAACACACTTTAAAAGAGTAAATGTACTCTTTTTGTCCCGAGTAAAGATAAGGAACAAGTTTCGTGGCATCCAACTTGGCAGAACATACAAGTTTCGTGCTCTCATTTGTTTTGAAAATTTCAAATGTGAATAGAACATAACAATCTGATCTCATGCGTCGAAACAAGAAAATTATGGAGGTAGTTGCTTTTCATATATAGATCTAGAAATATGATCAAACCCAGATGAGTTATATCAAACAAAGACGAGTTTGGAGGTAGAAGAGATCTAAAATTTGTGATGGTGAAGATGGTGCTAATTATGTTCGTCGGAGGAAGCTTGAGTCGGAATTTTGATGGATACCAGATCTGAGTTTTGGTTTTTATTAGGGGTAGGCGTGGATGTTGGGGGTACGCATGGGTGATGGGAGGTTGCTGAAAAATAAAAAATAAAAAAGGAGAAAGAGTATAGCTAAAAAGGGATGCCAAGTTTTGCAAGATGGGATGTCAAGCTAAATGATGTGAAGTATAATAATATTCTTTAGTTTTATTTTCTTGTCCTCTTTTTTTATTTGTCATGTCATAATTATGTGATATCATAATTATATGATGGGTCATGTCATTATCAGGTGAATGATTATTTTTTTATTTTTTTGATATTTTTACTTTATATTTTTTATTTTGTATGCGCTAATATACAATTAGTGTGTATATATATATATATATATATGTTGATTTGAGTGAGAAATGTGGAGCAACTAAAAGGACTATAGTGTAAAACTTTTATTTTTATTTTATTTTTTTTCCGAAACGAATATAAAAAAGGAGAGAGAATGTGATAAAGTTTTTTTTTTAGATATATTATCTATTATTAACATTTTTAGATTATTCAGATTCAATCTATTGGTTAAGATAATAAGGATGCATAATAGATAAAATACACACTGATACATGGGATTAAAAAAATATTTGAAATTTATCAGAAAAGAAAACCCCTGCCTCGAGCTCGTATCCAAGCACCGCCCCACCCCAGCACCCCCCACCCCAGCAAGCCAGCGACAACCACCCACTCGTGTCGTCACTGGCCACCCACGCTATCAGCCCCCCACTTCTCTCTCTCTCTCTCTCCCCCCACTGACCCCAGCACATTGGCCATCGCGCAACTCGCGGGGTCACCGGCGACCACCCACCAGTCCCCCCCCCCCCCCCCTCCCTCCCTCTCTCTCTCTCCCTCCACCCCAGCATGCCGTCGCGCAACTCGGGCCGTCAACGACTTACCGGCGACCACCCACCCACTCCAGCGTCTCTCTTTCTCTCTCTCTTTCTCCGCTATAGCTCCGCAAGCTTCCTTACCAGATCTTCTCTCTCTCTCTCTCCTCTCTTTCTCTCTCTTCTTTGTTGCAGCTCCACATCCCCTTGCAAAGATGCTGACAATCGCGAGCAAAGACGACGATGTGGCTGCCTTCGCTGGAGCTGAAGATGGCGGTGGCCGGTACGCATGGTCCACGGAGATGAGGGGCAGAGGGAAAGGGTGTTCAAAAATTCATTTTTAATTTTTTTTTTAATTTCAAGTGCATTAAGATGTGGTGTACTTTATTTTATGACCATCCATTTCATTACACTGTCATTTTTAATCCTTAGATTAGACGTAATGGGTAGTGTCTCTTAAAAGAGTTTTATTACAGTCATTCTCATAAAAAAAGGGCTTTTCCCTAAGATTCATAGGCACCACAAATCAGTACGGTCAATCTCATAATGTTCATCTGATGTGATGCCATTGCATCTGTATTTTCGAAGAAATTTCCATAACGTACGAATAGTTTTTATGTGGAAGTTTCAAATGATATAAGGACATAAGGGAGGAAAAAAGAGCAAAAAAGAAAAAGGCTTATGAATTTGGTTCTATAATATTAATGGTCCATTTTACATTAAGTACCTATAATACTTTGATCATATTGTTTTTCGTCATTCTAGTTTCTTCTTCTTCTTTTTTTTTTCAGAAAAAAAGTCCTTGTTATTACCAGAGTATGGAAAAGAAAAATCTATTAATAGAATAAACGTATCCGAAATATTCAAAAGTAACCAAAATTGATGATGATTTGACCGTAAAAAAAAATACACCACTAGTGTGTGTGTATATATATATATATATGCACATATTTAGTGCAATAATTAAAAATGAAAAATGCAAATTTCAAATCTTAATTGCACACTCATGCATTCATTAAAAAAAAATCGCTTTTAATCAGCTCAGCGTAAAAAGGGCATGCATCTGTGATAGATGTTCATTGGTCACAAAGCTAACATTGACTTTTATTTCACATCTTGATTCGACTTGGAAAAGTAGAGTTTACACCGAGGATTGGGCCATCCAATAGTACATGAATAATTGAAAAAAAAAAAAATTATGATAGGAGAAATTAAAAACCAAAGTATGTATTGTCCTTGTTGTCGTTAGTTGATTATTATTATTATTATTTTTTGATATAAGTGTACTGTCCTTGATGTTCTTATTGTTGTAGTTTTCTAATATTTTATCTTTCTTAATCGATGTATAATTGTCGTTTTCAACGGAAGAAAGAAAAGAAAAAGTATGGGTGTGCACGGTCTCTCTGGTCTCAAACTGTTTGGTTTATCAAATCAGATTATTTTAAATAGTCTAGAAAAATATAGACCGAACCGGATCGGATTGTTTTAAAACAGTTTGACCTAGTTTAGTTTGTGGTTTACCTCTTTTTTTTAGTCCAACTTTAACTCGATAGATTTTTTTAGAATGTTTTTTTTTTTAAATCAAACTGAAATATTTTGATTAATAAAATGTTGTTTTTCGATTCCAATAACAGAACATAAATATAAACATAAAAGTAATCCAAACAAACATAAAAGACATCTAAAGTTCAAAATCTAAATAAACATAAAAACATTCAAACCGCAAAATTCAAAATGCAAACAATTATAAACACAGCCAAACTACAAGTCCAAAATCCAAACAAATATAAACGCATTCAAACCGTGAAATTCAAAATATAAATAATCATAAACACAACCAAACTTAAAAGTTCAAAATCCAAAATTCAAACAAATATAAATACATCCAAATAAAAAAGTTCAAAGAAACATAAAGACATACAATTACAAAGTATATATTTATTTCGAAATAAAAATAAAAAATATATTACACATATATATGATAAACATTACAGTTCAGTCTAAACCGTTCTAAAAATTTGTAGTGTGGACCAGATTGTTTAGAAAACAGTCCGGTCTGGTTTCAAACCATTTTAAAATGGTTCTTACGTGGAACCGGACCAACAGTTTAGTTTAATTAAGTGGAGAGAAGAAAATTTTGTTTCAAAACTATTCAAATATATTCCTAACATTAAATTATTAATTGATTTAAATAATGGAGATTATTTCATGAATTTTTCTTTCCTAATTAAAAGAGGTGCACGGTTTTTGTGAGGAAAGAAAATTTGAAATATTCCATTGATTTAAATTAATTAATATGGATAATATTTGTCGAAAATATTTATTCAAATAAGTGAATCTTATTTAAATTCGAAAAGGTTTAAAAGAAATTTGAATCTTGATAGGACTAGGATCTTTTGACTAGTCTAGATTCTTAATTCAAAATTTGAACCACCAATCAATCTTTATTTCTCATAGTAGCCGAATTTTTAAGGGATATATCACCCCTTGAAAAAACGTTTTTTAGGTTCAATAAATCTAGCCCTAAAGTTGTATGATCTTTTGGTTCAAAAAACTTCAATCTAACAGTGTTTGCGGCATCAGCTCGATTGTTGAAGATCGCCACCACCTCTTCGAATTCCCGAATATGCACATATAGATTCTCGCTTTTCAACCTGTGAAAGGTCGATAACAATTGAATCATGCCCAGCTTGAAATCGAAATTTGGCATATTGGTGGGGAACATTATGCACGAAGGCATGGCCGTGCGCATTGCGGGCATGCCCGGTTAAAAACCGTCGTGGAATCCACATTCTGTAGTAGTGTAAAAAAATCTTAAAGTTTGTACAAACTATAAAAGAAAAATCCAAAGTGAACAAATGCAAAATTAAATATATAATTAATTAAATAAAAACAATGAAAATTCTCTCTCTCAGTCTTTTTGAAAGAAGGAAAAAAAATGAATATATATATATATATATATATATAAACGTACACAGAAAGAAAAGAAGTAAAAATGAAATTTTTTTTTTTGGTAACGTAAAAAAATGAAAAATAAAAGGTGTATTTATATGAAAAATAAAAAATAAAATGAGAGAAAAAAATACTAATAAAAACAAATACGCTTTTTTTTTTTTTTTGAAAGAAAGAGAGATTTTTTTTTAAAGGAAAAAATACTAATAAAAAAAATATAAGGACTCACCGGCCTAATTTTACGTTCGCTCCAAAAATGAAATTTTGCTTTTGACACCTCCCCGGTAATGGTGCCAAAATTTGATTATCGCTCAAAGATGCACTCGCAAAGTAGTTGGTTGTAGTACAGATTGGACGGTTGTATCTACAGGATGGCGAGAACAACAACAAATAATATTATTAGAATAAACATTAAAAAGGCAAGGAAATAAAATAACAAAACGAGAAGATATTTTTTGAGGATTTCTATAATAAAGAAAATATAAAAAAAAAATGAAAAAGAGAAGTTTAGGTAAAGGAAAATTTAATAATAAATGAGGCGAGACATCGTGAATCCTTCATATGTTTCGTTCTCTAATTTGAATCTAATTTTCAATTTATGACTCAATTACACGTTTCAATCCCAAACAAATAACCGGAAAATATGGAATTAAAGTCCAATAAAAAATATATAAATGTGTTTCGGTAAATTAAATCTCTATGTTCAACCAAACGGATTTATCGTTACAAGTTATCCAAAATCGACAAAGTACTATTTTTAGCAAATTGCTATAAAAGATAACTCATAAAACAAATCTTGTCAAAATAGAATGTGACAATATTACATAAACAAAGCATGATTGAATTCATATAAAAGACTGAAAGAAAATATTTGGAGCGAAAATATAAAAATGAGATGGAATGATTTAATCCACTAAAACATATAGGCTTACAAAACAATATGAAAATCGAACTCAAATTGGATCACTCGACATACAAATTCATCACTAACCTCATCAAAGTGTCTAGTCTAACTTTCTATTCATCTCACGAAATTCTAGAAAGAAAACATGAGATAAATAATGCAAGAAGAAAAGAAAATACAAAAAGAAACACTCCAAAGTCTAAGAGAAAAAGACTCCTTCAGCTTGCCAAAAGCTCAGCCTCATATAGGCCTGAGGTCCAACAAGTTTGAGAGATATTTGCCCACAAAATCAGCCACAAAGATAGTCAACCAACTGATTACATGCGGGAGGCCAACTGGGGCAAGAGCCGCGCTGGTCTGGCTGGAGCTAAAGACATAGGCCGTAATTCAAGCGGGCCTGATGGGGGAAAGGAGGAAACTTGGCCCAAGAATACACGGCCCAAATCTCTCGCACACGGGAGGAAGTTTGCTGGAGTAGCACACCTGCAGAAGGAAAGAAGAGAAAAGAAAAGAAAGAAAAAGAGGAAAAAGAAAAAGAAAAAGAAAAGAAAAGAAAAAGGGAATTAAAGGAAAACGAGATAAACCCAAAATGAATAGATTATTAAATATAATAAATTAAAATTAAATATTTTCAAAGTAAAATATTTTGAATTAAAATCATGAAAATACTCAATTAAAATTTAAATTATTTAATAAACTATATGAATAAAAGTACATTTTTGTACAATTATCACCTTTTTTTGGAGGGGGGGGGGGGGACTTTTTGGTTTACTGAAGAAATAAAGGTGCACTTATCGAAAGGAAAAAAAAAAAAAAGGGTTAATTTGTGATTGCTTTGTTTTCAATCTTGTCAAATGATTTTGTTAAGTTGAACTTTATTTTTATCTATGAAAAACAATTAAGATAATTATTAGTAATTGTACAGATTGCTTTGTTTTTGCACGAAGTATTCTTGATTTTTCTTAATAGTCATACTAAATTTTAATAGATTTTTAAGATTATTTTTGTAATACGAAAGATTTTAGTTCAAGTTAATTTTTAATCATTTAAACTAGTAGTACATTGAGCCTTAAATGGATAGAGTATGATGGAATGAGTGTTTTTCTAACATTTTAAAGTTTTAAGGAGGTAGTAAAGTTTAGAGGGAAAATATTAGATCTGAACTGAGTATTTTTGCTAATGATTTAAAGGTCGAGGGGTGTTCGTACTAATTTTCAAAATTCAGGGGGCAAAATTACTAAAGCATTAAAATTCAGAGACAAATATAAAATTTTTCTTTATTATTGTTATAATTATAGGACACCACAACATAAAAAAGGTACAGAGGAATGTAAATACAAAACTTTTTTTTTTTAAAGATGATTATATTTCAAATCAAGAAAATACAAACACAACTACTAACTTAAATGACCTCATACCATAAGATCATACCATTTGAAAATTTAACCATAATTACAGATCGGTTCTATTGGTAAGATTCTAATAAAGCACATAAGGAGGTAAAACATACATCAAATTCTAACAATGAAAAATTGAAAAAACACACTAATTATCGAGTATACATATGATTATTTCAATAACACCATTACAATTAATGTAAAACTTCGATAGATTGAGTCTAAAACCGTGTATATATAAATCTAGTATAACGGACATACAACCAATACAAGAGTATGGGAAAACCACCTTCGTTACTATAAAATAAAAACAAAAATATTGTGACAAAACGCAACGAATATATGACGGAAACAACATTGCCTTTATAAAATAACATAACATAAGCCAAAAAAGACAAATAACATAACATATAAAAATAATAATAATAATAACATAAAACCCACCTGTTAAAAAAAAAAGACAAATAACATAACATATTCATGTAAATATATATAATAGATTAAAATAATTTTTTGCAAGAAAAAAATAAAAAAAAATAAAAACAACATATAACATATTCATATATCTATACATGTACATGATTAATGAAAAACGACACAGAGAACAAGAAAAATTGAAGAAAAAGCCGACGGACGACAATATAGAACCCCCCCCCCCCCCCCCCGCCCCCCCCCCCCCCCCCAACACCAAAAAAAAAAGCGAACGAACAGTACATAAAAAATACATTAAATCAACCGCAACACAAAAAAGTACACAGTTAAAAAAAAAAAAAACAACTGAAATATTTAAAATACCTCAAAATTTTTTTGAAACTCTACACCTTAAGTGGAGTCAGATATAATATTATTGCTAGATTATACCTTGCAATCACACCCACAAGCCACAAGGCAACCTGCATTGTGTTCATAAACTATACTCATACATTTATAATAAACCTTTTTCGGGCACTAAAATTATTTATTAATTTAATATTCCGAGGCTATTCCCTAAATAAATGGTGTCGATAGATTTTATGCTCCATTAATGGAGTAAAATCTTTGCAAATCTTGTTAATCATTGAAGAATAAAAATTAGGGTGACAATTAAGGTTTTTATTATAGGTTTCAAACATAATTTTATTCATGTAATTAAGTGTATTATTATTGTCATTTTATATAGGTATTTTTTTTATGTAATTAAAGAATTTAATTAATAAGGGGTGTGAAGAGTCCACATTGATGTGTTAATAGAATCACTCTATATTTAATTGTGATATCATTTGATATTACAAAAATAATGCATTACCAACAAATGTCTTTTTACCACAATGTCCCTTTTCATGGAGTGGGAAAAATAACAGTGAAAAATAATTACAAATGCCAAAAAGATAAATGGCATATTCATAAAAATGTTGAAATAATTTATTTACGAGCTAGTTTTTTGTTTTTTTTTTTTCCCTCTCAACAAACTTATTTAGTTAATAAATAATTTATTAATGATAAATATGCTATTGTATTTATTTTAACTTTCGTAAATATGTTTAATTATTTTAACAAAATTAGGCTGAGTAGTCTTTTTTAATCACTTAATATAATAGATGGCCCAACTTTTTTATATTTAGGAAAATGATCGTTTGTCATTTTTCAGATTTGGTCAATCAGTGACTATGAAAATTGGTGATTAACTATAAAATTTGGTGATGTATGTCATGGTTAGTCAATAATTGACCGTAATCAATCACTGATTGACTATTAAATGGTCAATCACTAATTGACCATTTAAGAAAATTGATTAACCATTTTAGAAAAAATGATATTTTAACTAATTTTTAAAAACTTCGGCTTTTTATTAAAAAACTTCTTAAAAAAAAAAAGGCTATTTAACTATAAATCCCTTATTTTAACTTACGTTAAGACGTGATTTACTTTATATTCCCAAAAAAAAAATTCAAGTTTTGTAACGAAAAAGGGATTCTTAATTAAGAAATGAGATTCCCAAAAACTCACCAAGTGAGATTCAACCTTTAGGATTCTTAATTAAGAAATGAAATGCCCATGTAGGAGTGGAGGGGTTAACTTGAGAATCAACCTTAAAGATCTCATTAAGTGAGAGGTTGGAGATTCAAATTTTTTGTCAATCTAAGGGAGTTGTTCATGCCTGTGTGGAGTCTCAAAAATGAGAAATGACAAGACCACCACCAGATCCTTTATTCAGTTTAAAATAAAAAATTTCCCAAAAACTCACTTGCATAGGGCAGGGCAAAATCTTAAAAAAGGATGGTTAAAACTCGTCAAGCACAAACAAATAACATAAGAATCAGAGAAAAATATATATATTATTGTTGGGGAAAATGCCAAACACTAAATGTTACCATCACTAAGAGTAACCAACATTCATAAAGAGAAAAATTCACAGCAAATTCAGATTGAAAGTCCTCAGAATCCATGACTTACAATACAAATCTGCACAAAAAAAAAAAAAAAAAAAAAAAAAAAAGGAACTGTACGAAGGAAATCTAAGTAAGATCTACTCTGCCTTGCATGTAGCTTTATTATGCCCTGTTCCCTTGCACTTGGCACAAGTAACTACTCTAGTCTTTTTCACTTTTCCCCCCGTTTCGCTCTCCTTTTTATTCTTGTTTTGCGCTGGCGGGCGCGCAGTTAGAGGAGGAAGAACATGGCTAGTCTCTGAGTCAGTTTCCCCGTCGGCCAAAAGCTTATAAGTGGCCAATACAGGGTTGATGGATTCCGAATACGCGAAGCGGTAGCTATCGAGGGTGAAGTATCTTGAACAGTAATCGTATATGTTTCCACCAGTGCAACTGAAGACAGCAATGGCATGGCTGCAAGGAAGGCCGGTTGGTTTCCACGCTTGACAAGTACAGCTCCTCTTATCGGTGTCCACAACATGAGTGGAATCACCTTGAACCTCGAAGAGGGTCTCTGATGAAAACAATACTTTAAGGCCATGCGCTTTGTTCCTTTGTTCTCGCAGTTTTTCCTCCTTAGACGGAACAAGGTTTGCAGACCACATGCTTGAATCCGTTCTCCGAGAATTTATTAGTTCACTTGTCTTGGATCTCAGCACTTCAATCTTCTGTATTATGGGTGCCTCACGCACTTCCTCTATCCAGTTTATGTATGGCTCGGCAACATTGCCAGTAATATGGTTATAAGGCTCACCCTTGAATAATGCACTTGTCCAATACTCCGGCTCAATCTGCATTAACCAGTCGTAGGCTTGAGAACAAACTCGCTTAATTTGCTCGGTGTGCATCTTGTAGAAGTTGAGTCGGACTGCATCGGCAGCAGCCAGAAGATTTATGCGCAATGAACTCTTCCCATCCCCATAGAATGGACCCTTCGAGTTTCTTTTCAGGTTTTCACATAGGTGGTAAATAGAGTAACCATGGTGAGCATTCTCAAATACCTCGAGCACCAAGTTCTTTAAGCCTTTCTCACTGTCAGAGACAAAAGTTATGGCTTGGGAAGTTGAAAAAGCAGACCTCAATTGCTCCAAAAACCAACGCCAATTATCACTGTTCTCGGTATCTACTATAGCAAATGCAACCGGAAAAATACCATCATCTCCATCCAATGCAGAAGCTGTCAAGAGAATCTCATGGTACTTTGATTTCAGTGATGTAGCCTCAAGAAAAATAAGGGGGCGACAACCCATCTGAAAACCATGTATCGACGCATGGAAGGACAAAAAAAGACGCTGAAATCTTTTCTCATCATTAGAGAAAAGCTTGATTAAGCTACCAGGATTTACTTCTGCCATCTTCTCACAAAGCCAAGGTAACTGACTATACGCCTCCTTGTATGAACCCTGCAGTTGTGCCCTGGCATCCCCAATGCCACGCCATACTTGTGTATAGTTTAGCTCTACCCCAAAATCTCGGAGAATGCTCTTGGCAATTTCCTTTGGTTTGTGATGTGGGCTGCCTTGTAACCTATCTTTAATGATACTTACCACCCAATTCTTTGCTGGATGAGCGGCCTTCCAAGATTCCCCTCCGCATGTATGTGCTTTGTTCATACTCTTTATCCTAAAAGTTTCTGAAGTTGAATCCCACGATGCATAAATCCTCCATGAACAGCCTTCGGCTACACATCTGCCACTCGCACGATTGGTGTCGTTCTTTTTCAGCCTGTACGTAAAACGATGTGCAATGGCATATTTCTGTAGTGCCTCACGAAATTCATAGACACTTTTGAATTCCTGATCCACACCAGTAATACCATTTTTCCACAATGCCACTAATTTTTCAGGTGGGAGATCAGTAGAGCTACCTAGAAGGGAGACAGCATCGCAGTTACCTAGTCCATCTGCCACTTCATGTAGAACTTTTGCAGTCTTGCGCTTTGAGATTTTCCTTCTCCGAGGTGTACTCTTGGCTTTCTCCCCAACATCGGAGGCAAAACCAACAGAAGGATGATGACGGGCACCACTTTTCCTGGATGCATCGCGTCTTCGTTTCTTAACAGTGTCGGCCGGAGTGGAACCCATATCACTTGTGATTGAATCGTTTGCGTTGGCATCAGGAGTAACTGCTTTGGAACCAGTTGGAGTGCTAGTCTTGACAGAAGGATGCTTATAGTCATCGTCGTCATCATCATCATCATCATCATCCTCATCATCATCGTCATCATCATCGTCATCCTTGTCATCATCATCATTGCTATCATCATCATCATTATTATCATCATCGGCATTGGAAAGATTAGCATCCGCAGGCACTGAACTTGGGCGCATGGAAACTAAAGAAGCAGCAACGGCAGCAATGGGCATTACAGTTTCAGCTACTTTCAACCCACTTGTCCTGCAAGTAATGACAAATGTGATTCCACAAAATTTGCTCATGATATTGCCACAATCAGCGGCGCACGCCAGTTCTTATGCTTCAAATTAACGACTTGCCATCATTTCATAAAACCAATGAACTAGATAAAATGAACTGCTTTGTTTGTCTAATGCAACGAGAACAGAAGGATACCTCTAATTCCAAAACTAGTTGACCAGCGATTTTCAACAAGCTAACTATTAAGTGTATAAAAAAGAAGAAAGAACAGCCGGTTTACTAATAAATCTAGGATGTGACAAGACAAAACAAAAAGAAGTATACCTTCCAGTTTCACGCAAGTTCACGGCTTGACGAAGGAAACCCACTTTTCCTTGGATGAAAACATCAGCAGTTACTGAACTCGCATGAAAGTCATACATCCTTTTCAGATCTTTATCATTGGCCATAGTGATGAGAGTTCGTCTATTTCCAGGTAGAAAATATTTGATGGACAAGGACTCGTATTCTAAGTTCCACATTTCAGCTAATTTCAACTTGAGATCATCAAATAGTGTTTCGGGAGTTATGTCTACAGCATGTGCCTCCCCACCATTATACGACAACGTCCCATCGTTATTTGTGACGAATTCGCCAAGAGACTGGCAGATTAAGATGAGCTTTGGCCTCGCCATTACAAGACAACTTCACAAATTCAAAGTAAAGAGTTAAAAAAATTAAAAGACAAATCATCTACAGAAATTTTTATGTGGTTCATACAAATATTTCGATCGCACTAAATCCGATCACTCTTTCTTACAGAGTGATAATGCTCACAAGTACTCAGTGATACCATGGAAAAGAGGCGCATTACATAAGAAGTATTGAACCTATTGATCCCCAAGATATTATTTTTTCAAGGAAAAAAAATGTTTCAGATTTTGTATTCGCACTGAAAGCAAAGAATTACTATTCAAATTCCAGCATCCAATTCATTGAACTCTCTATTAATTCGTGGATTAAAGCAAAATTGAATAACACCAAAAGGAAAAAGTTTTAAGGTTTGCCCCTTTTACAAAATCAGCAAGAAATTCCCAAACACTTGTTTTGAAATTTTTATCTTAGCGAGTGAAGCATATAAAAGAGCTAACAATTTTATCCAGCAAAAAAAGAAAAAAAAATCACAAAATTGCACAACCCGAATGTCCCAAAAATTATATTCCGATACCAAAAGAAAGGGAAAAAAATTAAATCATAACTTGCATCCCATCCCAAAATTTACAATCTTATCCAGCCAAAAAAATCAAAAAACAAAATTGCACAACCCCAATAATCCCCAGTGAAAAATTTATATTCCTGTACCCGCAAAAAAAATAAAAATAAAAAATAAAAAATAAAAATTCAATCTTAATGCCAAAAGCTTCATCATCAGATAATTTCATGGTGGGTCAGCTGGAAAAAAATGAGCAAAAAAAAAAGTCAACACAAACAAGCTATATGATAAAATGCAGTGAGAAAAAATCGTTGCAAATAACACCCCTTTCAGAGAGGGTAAAAAATAAAAAAAAACAATGAATCCCAAACCAAATACCACAATTCTAAAATTAAAAACACAACAAAAAAAAAAAAAAAAAAAAAACCCAACAAAGCCAGCAGCATAATTTGCCCAAAATCATTATCAAGATAACACCTTTTTCAATTAAATTAATGGGGATAAGAGAGAGACGAAGAAAAGAAAATCTGGGTAAGAAATAGAAAGGCAAAATTGAGACGAGAGATTAAAGAATTTACCAGGAAGAGGGGTTAAGGAGGACGGAAACCCTAGAATCAGGGTCCTTTCGAAAATAGAGGAAAGAAAGGGGAGTGAATAATCGAAGTAATCGAGGGCAAGGAGGCAGGGTGTGTTGGAAAATTATGTATAGAATTTGGGGCTTGTTTGGGAATAAGAAAAAGTATCCGGGGGTCTTTTGTAATTTTAAGGAGTTAATGTCTTTGACCAGAATATGGAAATGTTATGTTATGCTTTGCTGCATGGTTGGGCCACGTGGTCTTATGTTTTATGAAACCAACAAATATATATAACCGAAAAAAAAAAAAAAAAAAAAAGGCAGGGAGAGAGAGAGAAATATGTAGAAAAAAATTTCCTTAGAAAACAAAAAACAGTGTGGAAAATTGTGCTAATTTTGATTTAAAACTTAAAAACAAAAAACAGTGGAAAATTATGCTAATTTTGAGTTAACAAGTCCAAAAATGAATATTTTAAACTCAAATTTACTTTGAAGAGAAAAAAAATTTGGTGCAATATAATGCAGAATTCAAAAAATTGCACTCATTTTTTTGACCAAATAATTTATATTTTACACTTAAATTCTACCAAAATGTATAGAGTTTGAATATTCTCATTCTCAAGTTAAAAAAAAATTAATCTTTTGAAGTTTTTTAATTTAATTTTAAATGTATTTATGTCTATTGTTTTAACATAATATTCTGAAGATTTTTAAACGTTATTTTAAAGGTATATCTGTCTATTTTTTAAATGGAGAACTTGATAGTAATTAAGGTAACAAAAGGGCTCATGAATGTTTTTTGGGTTAAAGAAATTGGGAATTATGGTATGTTAGACAAGTTATAAAATGCACATTTCATGTAAAGGGACCACTCAGACCGCATAGCGCAGTGGATTAGCGCGTTTGACTTCGGATCAAAAGGTCGTGGGTTCGACTCCCACTGTGGTCGAATGTTTAAATTTTTTCCATAAATTGTACTTCAAATTTTGTTTTTTTTTTGTTTTTGTTTTTGTTTCTGTTTTTCCAATTTTTGGTTATCTTTTTCCGGTATTTTTTCACAAATTGTTACAAAAACAAATGCACGACAGAACAAAAGATGAATTATTATTTGCTTACTTATCAAAAAAAAAAATACTAAATATAAAAAAGACACACACGACCAAGGATAAAAATGTACACGACATTATTGATATTTTCACGACATTATCCATATTTTGAAGTCTCGATATGGATAACGGATAAAATATATTTTTTCCCGAATATCCATCAAATGTTTACAATATCCAAAAATATCCGCAATATCCATGAATATCCGTGAATGTCCATGAAATTTTTGGATATTTCCACAAAATATCTAAAAAATCATGGATTTTTTTTTTGGCAAAAATTTTAATTTTATCATCCATTTCATTTTCAAAAAATGTCAATAAAATGTTATTGCATTTTTTAACCTATAACGATTATACCAAAATAACATTTAAGAAGACTTGGTATAACTGAAATGAATCAAATTGATAAGGATTCTATCATCTTGAATTTTGATTACATAAGCTTAAAAACTGAGTAAAGTTCATATGATTATAATCATTCTTATAGTTCTCAAATAGGATCTAGTTTAGAAAAACAAAATCGAGACGGTTTATTTAATATATTGGTATATCATCTACCACAAATTGATATTGAAATGTCTTTGCATATCCATCAATGCTACTCATAAAGTTGGATAAATCAATAATATCCAATTTATGCATTGTAGATGTTGGGAATCTACCGTCAAATATTTAACAGAAGTTAGTAAATAGAAATGAAACAAACATTCGATTGAGCCCTTGGAAATCGTTGGTGAAATTCACAAAGCATTATAACATCGAAATAATTAAGAAAAATGGAAAGAGAATCAACAATACCGATTAGAGAGGTTCGCCAAACGTGTGCTACATCCTCTGTGAGTATGGTCTTTTTCACTATATATGATTGCTCTCAAATATAGTAGTTTTCTGAGTGAATTTTGGCAGCGTAATTGTATGTCTTAATTCGGAAAAAGGAAGTCCCTTTTCTGAAGGGGGTCTTCCTCTATTTATAGAGGAAGATCAGTGGGTCTGAACCCGTAACTGGAGGTGAGCGATTTTTACTTGTTGTCTTTTGAGACACGTGTAAGTATGCTAGTTATGATCCAGATTTGACGGTTACCGGAGTGAACCTTAATTTGAGATCGTGGGTTTAGCAGTTATAGATATGATGTCATTGTCGATCATATGTTTGCCAGTTATCATGAAAAGACTGATATGTTATTGTCAACAGTGGGCTTGGCGGTTATGGGGAATATCCCTTGTATACCTCGTCAAGAACGAACGACGAACGATGATAGAGAAACAAGGCCTGTGCCTTATAAACGCTACGTTCGTGGCTTGCATTAGATTCTATGTACGCCCGATCATATTTGAACTGATAGGTTCGATGTTCGAGTGTGAACGATCGCAGTTCAAAAAGGAATGAATTGAGATAGTAAAGTGGGTCCGGCCCAATTATACGAACGATCGTTGTTCACGATTGAATGAAGTAATATCATAAATTGGGTCCGGCCCAAATATGTAAAGATATTGTAGATTTAAATCGAGAGTTCATCGTTCGTCTGATAAACGGTTGAAAGCTAACGTCGTAATGGGAAGACGAAGTCTAACCCCAACAGATAGCCCTCCACTCTATCGAGCGATTGGTCCTCGATAGAGTGTTTGATTATTAGCGAGAAAATCGCATCAGTCTTTGTAGCATTAAATTAGGGAAATCTGAACGGACTGACAAATTACTTGATGAAAAATCTCGAGCCAAGGAAGAGAGGTCATTTCAAGCATGTGGCATTTGCTGATTGATTGTTATGAAACGACGGCTTCTCCTTTTTTGAAATTCGAACCGTTGTGACGTAAGATCACTGAGCGGGAATGCGAAAAGTTTCGTGATTCATGCCGTTTGATCAGGCGTGACTTGAAAATCGGACCGTTGGATGCACTGCGAAGCTATATAATGCTTCGCCTTTTTCTTTTTTTTTTTTTTTCTTATTTCTATACACTCGGAGCATTCCAAACATCAGAGTGAGAGTTTTTCAAGACCTTCGAATTCTCAGGCAAGATTTCTTCTCTTCTTCTCCATTTTGAGTAATTTTTGATTTGGTAGGGTCATATCAATTCTATTTCTGAGTCTTTCTAGTTAATTTTCTGCGTTTCTTTCGGGGGAGTGATTTGGTTGAGGAGATTTAGCGAGTTTTTCTTTGGGTTTTGGTCTGCTGTTCTTCGTGTTCATTCCAAGCTTCATAGGATCTTGATTAAATAGAAGCTTTTAGATCCGAAATCCTTCCATCGTTCGTCCCAGATTTAGTTTGTGAACCCATGGATAAGGAGAAGCAAATTATCGAGGATGTTGATGTGAAGTGGACGACTACTGACTCCAGCGACAGTAGTTCGGATGATGAAGAATTGGCAGCTACCGTTCATCATTCGAGATTCGAACATGAGTTCCAGCACAGTCGAAGGGGTGCTGGGACGAGTAACGAGGCATCAGAGAGGAATCGACCGGCGACAACGTCAGGAACTGAGGGTTTGTCGATTCCTTCGATTGCTCGACTAACAAAGCCTCCACGATGTCTCAGTGTTGAGTCCTTTCTTCGAACGTCGAACCCCCGTTCCATTTTGACAGAAGAAGACTTGTCGAACATTAGTGGTTGATACGGGTTCCCGAACGAAGTTCAACTTCGCCTCCCCTTTCCAGATGAGCGAGCTGACACCATGTCGGAGGGGTGGATCTGTATGTATACCATCTATTTTGAATGTGGTCTTCGACTTCCGATTCCTCCTCTTCTCATCCAGAGCATGCATCACTACCAGTTGGCAATTCCACAATTAATGCCGAATGGTATGAGAGTTTTCTTGGCTTGATTGTACTTGCGGATGAAGCGGGTGTCAAGCTGTCAGTTGATGACATCCTCGCTATATATTATCCACAAGAAAACTCTAAGGATCACGGGCGATACTCAATGTATCCAAGGAGGAAGAAGCAGGTGGTCGGTGAAATGAAGAACGCCGACCGATATTGGCAAGATCGTTACTTTTTTATGCATGTAAACGAAAAATCAATGGGCGGTCTAGCCAATGCCTTTTACCCTTTATGGGGTATTCTTCGTAAGTATCGAACGAAGAACATCGAGGGTTGAACAAAATGTATGTAGATGAATTCTGATGTAGTTTTCTGTTTTGTGTTGCAGACAAGGAGTTGAAGAAGCCACCGCCAAAAGCCCTCTTATTTGAAGAGAAGCTCGAATGATTACTGGCTCTGCTTAACAGAGAGTGGGATGAAATACACGTTCCGAAAAAACTCAGAGCATCGAGCCTTTGGAAGGATTTTATCGAAATCCCATCAGGTATAGCTAAACGAGTTCCTTCCTGGGTTGATTGGCCGTTCGTGATCAGAGGAGCATTGAGGAGACTTTTCGGC
The DNA here is from genome assembly GCA_038430175.1 of Ficus hirta. Lineage (NCBI taxonomy): Eukaryota > Viridiplantae > Streptophyta > Magnoliopsida > Rosales > Moraceae > Ficus > Ficus hirta. Next base: position 14,146,363 of record CM076585.1, on the reverse strand, counting down.
ACTCCGCTGTTCATCGAACCGCTCACTGACGAAGAAGATTTGATCGCAGAACTAGCGCTGGACACAATGAACGTAGACTTTCCTTCTCCGAAAGATTTACTTGCAAGAAAGGCTCAAAAGGCGGCTGAGAAGGCAGCTGCAGCAGAAAAGGCTGCCAAAGGCAACGAACCTACGCCCCTGCCTGTCCTTGAGGCTTCTCCGAAACCCCCAACGAAGCATGTATCATCTCTTGCCAAGAAAAGGAAGGTAGTCGAGAAAGGTAAAAGGAAAGTTCCAGCAAAAAGGAACAAGAAATCGAAGGTTGCGACTCCAGAAATGGAAGTCGAACCTCAAGCTGGCCATTAAGGGGACCAGCAAGTGGAGGTGGAGTTGCCACCTAGGGTGAGTCTTCTTCAAGACAAGAACACGGGCGTTGGGCTTATGCGTCAACTTCTTTCAGAAGCAGACTCCGACATCTTGAAAGAACATTATTTGCAGATTTGGCTTGCCCCAGGAGATAGTCACTGACAATGGATCCCAATTCATTTCGGGCAACTTTAGAAAATTCTGTCAAGGGTGGAAAATCGAGCTTAGCTTATCTACTCCGAGGTATCCCCAAGGGAACGGGCAGGCCGAAGCAACAAACAAGACAATTGTTCAAAATTTGAAGAAGAAGCTCAAAGCTCGAAAAGGAAAATGGGCAGATGAACTTTATGGCGTACTTTGGCCGTACAGAACTACCCCACGAAAAGCGAATGGTGAGTCTCCATTCTCACTAACATTCGGTGCAGAAGTTGTTGTCCCAGTAGAGATTGGTGTCCCTACACTCCGGCAACAACTATGTTTTGAAAATGAAAGTCAAATCAAGAGATGCTCAACGACAGTCTGGACGTTCTTGACGAAAAACAAGATCGAGCCCTGGTTCGCATTGCAAACTATCAATAATCAGTGGCGAAGTATTACAATTCAAAAGTTCATCTGCAAACTTTTAACGAAGGAGATCTCGTGCTTCGCAAGGTATTCCAGAACACTGTCAAGCCAAATGCTGGAGAGTTAGGAGCAAACTGGGAAGGTCTTTACAGGATCTCGAAGGTCATCCGCCCGGGTGTTTTCCGTCTGGAGACGAGCGACGGAGTAGAAGTTCTTCGCAGCTGGAACTCGCATCACCTTCGCAAATACTATTTGTAATTTTTGAAGTTTTCACCAAGACTTGTAATTTTTTATCAACTTTGTTTTGAAAAGGCTAGATCCATTACAGCGAACGTTCGATACACGTTCGAACCTGTAGGTCTACGCCTAAGATCGTTCTAAAATCACATTGTACTTTGAACTACGTTCGACTTGATCCCTAAACATTGGGTACGTAGGCTGCTCGTATACGCTTGTACGAGTCCATTCCCAAAAATCAGACAAACACATTGTACTATCGAACTACGAACGGCTTGATCCCTAAACGTTGGGTACGTAGGCAGTTCGTCACATATGAATGAGTGCAGCTACATTTCTTAATCAAAAATGTGTTTTCAAACTAAAACACGTGTTCCTCGCATTTATTAATGGTGGAGATACATTTTCAATTCCTTCGTGTCAATCCAACTGACACAGCTTTGACAATCATTAACATCGTTGTTATGATTAAAAGGTTCAACGTTCGTCCATTATGAACTATACGATTCATTATCGTACGGCAATTCATCACATATCGCAGCACGATCAGTGCTCGATTCGACATACAACATTCGAAATTTCGCATCATCTTTACACACAGATAGATGTGAATAAAAATCCAAAATTTTTAATTAATCGATGAATCATCATTGTTTACAATTTGATGTAAAAAAAAAAAAAACTACATTTTATTATTTATTGCTGCGTTGGCCATCTCACGGGTCGACATTGCTTGAAGGCTCGACGGGAACGGGCTCAGGTACATTTGATGTTGGTTCAGCTACAACAACAGGAGCGGACGATGAAGCTCCAGCCTCAGGAAGGGAATCCTCGTATAGCTCGATTTATTCATCGATGTCAGCGTCGACAAGGAGTCCTTGTTTATAATCCTTCAGAAGATCATATCGAGCCTTAAGAGTGGCTTTCTCGAACGCGTCAACAATTTGAGCGACAAGCGCAGAGTTATCAGCCTCAAGAGCTTTGATTTTGGCTTGCACCTCATCATATCTGTCGACCATGACTTTCATCATGTCCGATCCCTCCTTTGCTGATTGCATAACCTTATGAAGCTCTGCCGTCAATTCTTCGGCGCTCATCTCGACATCTCCGCAGCAGTTTCTCACCACGTTCTCTGTCTTTATCTTCAAGTTCCTTTATTCGAGCCTTCTGTTTAACAACTTTATTAGTTGTTCGATAAAACAGTCCCATTGCTCGAATATTAACCTGCAGTATAATAACAGGTTCAAACAATCATTAAAGACAATATTCAATGTTGGGATTCAAATTTATAAGTTGTAAATATGTACCTTTAAACCATCCCAGAGAAGGTCATCAAGATGGTTTTGAACTCGACCTTCGTTGGATGATAAACTACCGGTCTCTTAACATCAAGCTAAGCTACTTATGCTAACTAATAAATAAGTTTGCAGCGTGATTGAAAGATCTATTTGGATTACTCTTTACGACCGTTTCTGGTAACTTTTCCTTCTTCTACAGATCCACTGTTGTACATGCATTTGTATTTTGGTAGATGCTAAAACGCTTGATGTAAGCGCGAAGCGATTCATGCGGTCCTTAAACCACACCCCATAGATCCTTTGTGGTTTTTCTGGATTGAATATGTACAGAATAGCTTCTCATAAACTCAAGCGAAAGTTTGTCGAATGAATCAATGGATTCGAGAGGGAGATTACAAAACCATCTCAGGGCTGCCCCTTTCAGGCTCTGTGCGAAAAGCTTGCACATCATGTCGTCGAGCATGCCTGTCGGAATGTTTGTCGACTGTACGACATGTTTATATTGTAGGAGATGGTCATGAGGTTCTGACATTCCGTCAAACCTTGGGAAGGTAATGCTGCCAAACTTCGGGGTGATGGTGCTGGTTATCCGCTTCGTTAGGGGTGTCTCTCGAACCCCGCGTGCAAGATCATCGAACCCTGGTGTTAAGGTTGTTGCTCTGTGAATTTGCGAAGAGAAACGCTGCTCCATCTGCACTTCTAATGTCCTCATTTCCTCGGACATTATGCTTCGCATCATTTCTTCTACGTTCACTGTCTCTGGTGGAACGGGACCTTCAGGTTATGTCGATAAATCGGGCATCGAACGCCGTGTTAGTGTGGTGTGTCTTCCAGAATCGGTTCCTTGTGCTGTATGTCTCTGCTGTGCTTGCCTCTCGTCTCTTACTGGTGTGTTCCCAGGTGTGTACAGGGGTTGTATTGGAGCCACGAGACTGTGAGTAGTTCTCGTCCCTTGAGGATAGTAGGGCATGGCTTGTTGCCAACCCCCAGCGCTCGCTCCTTGAGGATTGTGGGACATGGCTTACTACCAACCCCCAGCGCTCGCTCCTGCTGAATACCAAACGTACGGGTTGTAGTAGTAGGAGTAGGCAGCCTGTGTATTGATAGCCATCAACTGGTTCTTGAGAACTTGGTTCTCAGCGCTGACGCTTTCCATCTGGCTCTATTGGCTATTGTGTTTCCGGGTAAGCTCTTCTACCAATCACGTTAGATTAGCGATTTAAGTACTTGCTCCTGATGTAGAGGCTTCTGGGTGATTTACAAGGCTTCCCTATGAAAGTTCCTCCTGATGTTCGTGTTCTTCTGCCATAGTTGCTTTATGAATCTCCGGTGTAAGATGGCCAAGGGCTCCACGGTGGGCGCCAAACTGTAGATGCTGGGAATGTACCCTCAAATATTTAACAGAAGTTAGTAAATAGAAATGAAACAAACATTCGATTGGGCCCTTGGAAATCGTTGGTGAAATTCACAAAGCATTATAACATCGAAATAATTAAGAAAAATGAAAAGAGAATCAACAACACCGATTAGAGAGGTTCGCCAAACGTGTGCTACGTCGTCTGTGAGTATGGTCTTTTTCACTATATATGATTGCTCTCAAATACAGTAGTTTTCTGAGTGAATTTTGGCAGCATAATAGTATGTCTTAATTCGGAAAAAGGAAGTCCCTTTTCTGAAGGGGGTCTTCCTCTAGTTATAGAGAAAGATCAGTGGGTCTGAACCCGTAACTGGTGGTGAACGATTTTTACTTATTGTCTTTTGAGACACGTGTAAGTATGCCAGTTATGATCCAGATTTGACGGTTACCGGAGTGAACCTTAATCTCAGATCGTGGGTTTAGCAGTTATAGATATGATGTCATTGTCGATCATGTGTTTGCCAGTTATCATAAAAAGACTGACATGTTATTGTCAATAGTGGGCTTGGTGGTTATGGAGAATATCCCTTGTATATCTCGTCAAGAACGAACGACGAACGATGATAGAGAAACAAGGCCTGGGCCTTATAAACGCTACGTTCGTGGCTTACATTAGATTCGATGTACGCCCGATCATATTTGAACTGATAGGTTCAATGTTCGAGTGTGAACGATCGCAGTTCAGAAAGGAATGAATTGAGATGGTAAATTGGGTCCGGCCCAATTATACGAACGATCGTTGTTCACGATTGAATGAAGTAATATCATAAACTGGGTCCGGCCCAAATATGTGAAGATATTGTAGATTTGAATCAAGAGTTCATCGTTCGTCTGATAAACGGTTGAAAGCTAATGTCGTAATGGGAAGACGAAGTCTAACCCCAACATGTGTTAACTTTTGGAAGCTAAGACTAAGAAACATACATGTGATATATTATCAATTACTTTCAAAACTATTTAAGGGTAATATCTTGGTAAATGTATTGTTTAGATCAAGAACAACACTTACTTAATGTTTTCTAGCCTACTAGAAACTCTTTTTGTTATTAAAGACACTAGAAATTTGTACGTGTTCTTTTATATTTGACATTTAATTTTTATGTATTATCTTATATTATTTTATATTGTTTGTAATAATTAGTGAGTATGTAATATCATATTGAAATTACAATCAATGCATAATTATTATGATTTCATATTACATTATGGGATATAATTTTGTATTTGATAACAAAAGGGATGTTTTTGTTTTAAAATTAATTTAGATTAAGAATATTCATTCTTTTTACATTTTATAAAGTTTTGGCAAAAAATTTAAGCTTTTCTTTGAGAATCCATTTTTTCCCGGGATATCCGTCGACATTGACATTTCTGTCAAAATTATCCACAAAATCAAAACGTCTACAAGAAAAGTGAGAATCAACGACAACATTTTTAGTGACGATTAAAGTTCGTCGCTGAAAGTGACATTCAGCGATAACCTGTCCTTGAAACTGTGCTGTTAACGATAGGATACAATACAAGCATCAACGACAACTATACTGTCGTCAAAAAGCTTTTATTGACGACACATTTCTTCACATTGTCATTAAAATTTGAGATTTTTGGCACCGACGAGTTTTGGCACCCTCATATTGGCAGGTAAACTTTTGACGACTACTTAAATTAATTAATGACAATCATATATATGTCGTTGAATATGTACAGAATTAGTGATTTTTAATGATGACCAACTTTGCAGTTAATTATCCACTTTTTATCATAAATTATGAACTTTTAGCAACAAAACACTAGTCGCCATTAAAAGTTATCGATAAAAGTTTTGTCCAATCGCATTTAACGACAAAGATCATTGTCATTGAAAATCTAGTAAACTAGTGATTTTTAACGATGATCAATTTTGTCATTAATTTTCCAATTTTTGTCATAAATTATCAACTTTTAGCAACAATATACCAGTTGCCGTTAAAAATTATCAGTAAAAGTGTTGTCCAATTGCATTTAACGACAAAGATCGTTGTTATCATTGAAAGTCTAAATTGTAGAAAGGAGTATAATTTTTGTCATTGAAAGCTGTAATTTTTGTTTTTTTTTTTAAATGTATATTTTTGCTATTAACTATTTTTGGCATAAAAAACTCAAAAGAGTCATTTATGTTACAAAATAATATCAATATAAACACATTTAATGATCTGGTTTATAAAAATAATTGTTTTCATTTATATTGTATATTTTTGGTTTAATTTCATTTTTAACACTTGTGGGAAAAATTATATTAAAAACAGCACAACTTTTTTTCCCTTCATTTCTAGCATCGTCAAGTCAGCACCCACTTTTTAGGTTGATGTATAAAGACATATATGCCCTCAGCCAAACCCTAATATGAATTTTTTCCCATTTTCCCGCCCCCCTCACCCCCTTCCCTCCATCTCCATCCCGACAATATATAACTCACAGTACCCAAAAATTAGAACTTTTTTTTTCCCTTGTTTCCTCGATTTTCTCTTAGTGAAGCCTCACGAATCCTCCCTGCACCATTACCCACTGATCGAAACTCACTCTAAGTCCAACAAATCTCACCACATCGTCGTTCACTCTGTTAAAACTGTCCGTCTCTATCCTCGTCACAGTTGAGCCGAATCTGTGAGATCTGCTTCAACTCCATTTGAGTAGAGATCTTCCCACTTCTAATCAGCCAATCTGAGGTAATGATGGTTATTATTTGGTTTTATTTGTTAATATTTGCTTCCAACCAAACGGTCATTATCATTGTGACCAGTATTAAAAGAACTGGTCATTTTCATATTGACCATCTGGTCATTATCATTGTTAGCAGTTCTGAGATATAAAGTCAACTATATATATATATATATATATAAAACTGGTCATTTTCATATTGACCATCCGGTCATTACAATATTGACCACCTGGTAGTTTTGAGATATAAAGTCAACTGTCTATAAATAAAAACTGGTCATTTTCATATTGACCATCCGGTCATTATCATTGTGACCAGTTTTGAGATATAAGTCAAATATCTCTTTATAAAAATTGGTCATTTTCATATTGACCATCTGGTCATAATCATTGTGACCATCCAGTTATTATCATTGTGACCAATTTTGAGATACAAAAGTCAACTCTCTCAATATAAAAAACTTGTCATTTTCATATTGACCATCCGGTCATTATCATTGTGACCAGTTTTGAGATATAAGTCAAATCTCTCTATAGTAAAAACTGGTCTATTTTCATATTGACCATCCGGTCATTATCATTGTGACCATCCGGTTATTATTATTGTGACCAGTTTTGAGATATAAGTCAAATCTCTCTATATTTCATTTTAACCATCCGGTCATTATCATTGTGACCAGTTTTGAGATACAAAAGTTAACTCTCTATATATAAAAACTTGTCATTTTCATATTGACCATCCGGTCATTATCATTGTGACCAGTTTTGAGATATAAGTCAACTCTGTATAAGTCATAATTTTTCCTTTCTTTGTAATCGTCCAAAAAAATAATTATTGAATAACTTGTTGCTGTTTCATTCAAGAATGGATGACGTGTGTGTTTTCGTCAAGTATAATGGTCAATGGGACGGCACATTGAGATATGTTGGTGGCGAAATGAAGGGAATATTGGTGCCTGAGACCGCAACATATATTGGTCTTATTGAGTTGGTCAGAAGTGCAATTGGAATTAGGGGCCCAGACAAGACTATAGTCATGAGATACGGTGTTGAACCTGGAATGCCTCTTGTCAGGATACAGTGTGATGCTGACGTTAAATTCTACATACAATTGAAGAAGAAGGATGTTCATGTGCTTAGTAAATTGCCAATTACCATTGATATATTGGATGAGTCTGCGGCAGAAGCAAGGCCATCGGAGATAGGGGAAAACAACCACATAGACGTTCAACGTTCTAGGGAAGGTGTACAGAGTGATGAAACCATGCAATATGTAGATGACAGTAATCTGATCATCCTTCCTCCTCCTCCTCATATCCCTTCTCCCACAATAGGTCTGGATTCGTACACTGAATATGGAATTAAAAATCAACATCAAGTATTGAACAATGACTTATGCACGGCCCATGGTGATTGTAATGCCGGGGAATTGAATGTTGCGGATGATGCTCTTCATCCGAATGAGGATAGTATCGCAGCAAGCATTGGAGCCCATTCTATTGCCAATATTACTACATCTCAATCCGTTAATGTACCAAGCAGTGACAGTGTATCCAACTCAGTAGTTGTGAATGATTATACACCTGTCACAATACGCAGAAATTGTATTTTTGAGAACAAAAAGTTACTACAATACCATCTTCATCACGATACTATGAGTAAACACTACCAATTCAAGGTGAAGAGGTCGAACTCTACTCTATTACACGTGATATGTATAGATAACGAGGGATGTCCATCGCAATTGCGTGCGACTAGGATGAGAGGTAGTGAACTGTTTGTTGTGAAGAGGTACGACGACGTCCATACTTGTTCAATCGAAATCGTTCAAGGTCATCATCGTCAAGCCAAGAGTTGGATGATTGGGGAGTGTGTTAAGGCAAAATACTTGGATCCGACTAATACCTCATATAGACCTCGAGAAATAATGCGCGACATGCAGGCCGAATTTGGAGTGTCTTTCAATTATCTTAGAGCATGGCGAGGGAAGGAAGCTGCATTAAGCAGCTTGAGGGGTAATGATGCAGAGTCATATAATGGTATTTTTCCTTATCTTGTTATATGTTCATGACTGACATTATAACTTTTATATTTACGACATGTTAATGATTATTTAATAATTACAGTTCTGCCCGCGTGGGCTGAAATTGTTAAGAGGAAAAATCCTGCATCCGACATTCACACTGAAACAGACTCAGGAAATTATTTACAATACTTCTATATGTGCTTAGCTGCTTCGAAGCACGGTTGGCCTTATTGTCGTCCAGTAAGTGTGGTTGATAGATCAACATTACAGGCCAAGTTTGGAGGAATGCTTCTTGTAGCATGCGGTCACGACACAAATGGCTCCATCTTTCCACTTGCATTTGGTATCGTTCCGTCAGAAAGCAATGAATCATGAAAATGGTTCTTTGAGAAGCTAAGGGATTCAATCGGCACGCGAGAGTCTCTTGCTATTGTGGCTGATAGGCATAAGGGTATCGAATATGCAGCTAACATCGTGTATCCAGATGCTGCCTTCGGGATATGCGTCCAACACTTGGCTGCAAACTTGAAGACAAAATACAAAGATTTCAAAGGCCCTTTGAAGACCTATTTTGACGGTGCAGCGAGGTCGTATCTTTTAAGTGAGCACCATCGTCATATGGAATCCATCCGTAGTCGTAACCCCGACATGCACCGATACCTTTTGTAGGCCGATCCTATAAAGTGGTCGCGAGCACGCTTCAACGGACGGAGGTATGCAATCATGACAACCAACATTGCAGAGTCATTGAACAATGTGGATCGGAAAGTCAGGTTAATGCCAGTTGGATTCTTAATGGAATGATTGAGGGAACTACTACAAAGATGGTTTGTCGAGAGACGTGAAGAGGCCCTGAAAATAACATCGAAACTGGCCCCAAAGGCAGAGAATTTGATTCGCACAAACTTCTCAGTAGGACTAACAGTAACGGTATGTGATAACGACCACATCAAACATAAAATACGGTATATGCCAATTTTTTTCTTAAACTTAATGATATCGATGGCTTAAAATTCCCTTTGTTACAGCCACGGTCAGCTGATCAGTTTGAGTACGCCGTCACCAACAATGCTGGCCAAATATGGATTGTCGATATGAACGAAAGGACCTGTACCTGCAGACGATTTCAGGTCTATCAAATTCCTTGCCCTCATGCAATGGCCGTCTGTAACCATGGACGAATTGATCCATAAAATTATTGCTTGAATTACTACACGAAAGATTATCTCTATGCTTGTTATTCGTCTGTAGTCCATCCGATTGGCAGCGCAGAGGGCTGGGATGTTCCTGAAGAAGTCAGATCACAAATTGTGAATCCTCCCAATACAAAGCGTGGGCCCGGAAGGCCATGGGTTCGAAGGATTTTGTCCCAATGAGAAGAACATGACCCTATTCGGTGTGGTAGATGTAATGGTAATGGACACAACCGACAAACCTGTACTAACTCAGTATCCTTACGAATATGTCCAACAAGGTCCAAGCCATCGTTCACCACTCCCAGTTCATAATTATGTTCTTTATAATAATTTTAGCACAATTGACACTAAACATTTATGTTCTTTATTCTGCGTACGTTTGATGTGCGTTTATGGAATTAGGTGTCAGCCATAATGTTAACTAATAATTGGGGTAAGCACCCAAAACCAAACTTAAATGATTCCATTCGTGGCTCAATGTGTGTTATATAGTACACACGATTTATATAAAATGTACCGGTCATAACCATTTAAACGTACCGGTCATAACAGTTGTGACCGGATGGTCATAACTGTTATGACCACATGGCTCTATTGTGAAACAAAGAGGTTTTTTTTTTTTAACTAAAGTTTCCTTTCGTGGCTCAATGTGTGTTATATAGTACAAACAAATTATATAAAACATGCTCTTAAAAATAATAATCGGGGTAAGCACCAAAAACCAAACTTAAATGAAATTAACCATTTAAACGTACCGGTCATAACAGTTATGACCGTGTGCTCATAACAGGAATGACATTTACTAAAAAATGGTAAGAAATGTTAGATTTTGTAAAAAAATATTGTTTTTCAGACAGAGGTCATAACTGTTGTGACCGGGTGGTCATAACTGTTATGACCTGTACTAAAAAATGGTGACTCTCCCCAATACAAAGCGTAGGCCTGGTAGGCCATGAGTTCGTAGGATTTTGTCACAAGGTGAAGAACATGAGCCTATTCGGTGTGGTAGATGTAGTGGTTATAGACACAACCGCACGTAAACCTTAAAAATCAATATATAAAGACAATTTAGAGTCACGGTCATAACAGTTATGACTACCCGGTCATAACTGTTATGACCGTGGACTCCTTTGTGAACAAAGGATAATCTATGGCACTTTTTCATGGCTTGTTTCTAAGTTGGAGTTTGCACGAATCAGGTAACACTCACTTTCATTTTTAACTTAACACGAAAACCTTAAAAATCAATATATAAAGACAATTTAGCGTCACGGTCATAACAGTTATGACCACCCGGTCATAACTGTTATGACCGTGGACTCCTTTGTGAACCAAGGATAATCTATGGCACTTTTTCATGGCTTGTTTCTAAGTTGGAGTTTGCACGAATCAGTTAACACTCACTTTCATTTTTAACTTAACACGAAAACCTTAAAAATCAATATATAAAGACAATTTAGCGTCACGGTCATAACAGTTATGATCACCCGGTCATAACTGTTATGACCGTGGACTTCTTTGTGAACCAAGGATAATCTATGGCACTTTTTCATGGCTCATTTCTAAGTTGGAGTTTGCACGAATCAGTTAACACTCACTTTCATTTTTAACTTAACACGAAAACCTTAAAAATCAATATATAAAGACAATTTAACGTCACGGTCATAACAGTTATGACCACTGTTATGACCGTGGACTCTTTTGTGAACCAAGGATAATCTATGGCACTTTTTCATGGCTCGTTTCTAAGTTGAAGCTTGCAGAATCAGTTAACACTCACTTTCATTTTTAACTTAACACGAAAACCTTAAAAATCAATATATAAAGACAATTTACCGTCACGGTCATAACTGTTATAACCGTGGACTCCTTTGTGAACCAAGGATAATCTATGGCACTTTTTCATGACTCGTTTTTAAGTTGGAGTTTACACGAATCAGTTAACATTCACTTTCATTTTTAACTTAACTCGAAAACCTTAAAAATCAATATATAAAGACAATTTAGCATCACGGTCATAACAGTTATGACCACCTGGTCATAACTGTTATGACCGTTGACTCGTTTGTGAACCAAGGTTAATCTATGGAACTTTTTCGTGGCTCGTTTTTTTGTTGGATTTGACATAGAAACTAAATAATATATAACAGTTACGTATTTGGGCTTTTTAAGCTAAAGGTAATGGCTGTTATTACCACCTGGTCATAACAATTATGACCACCCGGTCAATAAATTTCGTATTTATAGTTTAGAATAATACACCACCTGTTCGTAAAAAACTATGCTATAATCTGAATTAAAAAATGGCCCTATATACAGTATGGTAAAGTTTGAATGAAAAATAAAAAATTTGTTATGCAAAGTTCATGTCTACATCATCATCACTTTTGTAATTTTGTTCAATTTTTCGTTTGGCATGGATCCAGAAGTAACATGCTAGCCACTCCCGAAATAGTCTTATGTAACCAGCAATTACCCAATAATGGACATCCCTCCCTTCTAGCATGCATTCAGCATATTTAATGGTAAACACTCCACAGTCACCCATGTTGCACGAATGAGAAAGATGAATTAAAATCACATGATCGTAACAGTCACAATTATCGTATGGAAACATTCTTTTACTTGTACTAACCCATTGGCTTGTTGAGGGATGTCTTTCATTATGGTGACCGGTATTGGGTAAATTCCAGGAGGTTCTCTTTGTTTGACGTCGAACAAATTTATTCTCTCAGCCAGCATTGGAATGAACATTGATAAACATTCCACTCCTTCTCTGACCATTGCATTGTGTGGGCCTTCATGCTGCAGAGAGTCATAGACCTCAATGGTCCAGCTTGTCAGATCGAGCTTTACTAATACCCAATGTTTAAGATCGGCCAAGTGTACTAGTATTAGCAAAGTGTTGGCATCAAACCATGATGACCCACTCTGGACACACACGCCAATCATGATCTTGAGTATAGATTCACAGGAGGCCCAGTCGAACTTGTCTGGTGAACTCTGGTAGACACGCCACAATGAACGAACCTTTGAACAAAAAAACGTGTCAACCGTTGTCACCTTCCGTTGTTCCAATTCGGGGAACTACCTAATCTTCTTCCTCAAGTAGTAAAAGGCAACGTCAATGTGCTACAAAAACACAACATTAACAATTGTATTGTAAAATTTGGCAGGTCATCAAACAATGTACCTTATTGATGTTATAATTTCCAAAAAAAAAAAGGATGATCAAAAGAGTCTAAATTGTCTTTATATATTGATTTTTAAGTTTTTCGTGTTAACTCAAACTTAAAAATGAAAGTGAGTGTTAACTGATTCGTGCAAAATCCAACAAAAAATAGAGACACGAAAAAAATGCCATAGATTATCCTTGGTTCACAAACGAGTCAGTGGTCATAACAGTTATGACCGTGTGGTCATAACAGTTATGACCGTGGCTCTAAAAAGTTGTTTCCATTGATTTTTAAGTTTTTCGTATTAACTCAAACTTAAAAGTGAAAGTGAGTGTTAATTGATTCGTGCAAAATCCAACAAAAAATAGAGACACGAAAAAAGTGTCATAGTTTATCCTTGGTTGACAAACGAGTCAACGGTCATAACAGTTATGACCGTGTGGTCATAACAATTATGACTGTGGCTCTAAAATGTTGTTTCCATTGATTTTTAAGTTTTTTGTGTTAACTCCAACTTAAAAGTGAAAGTGGGTGTTAACTGATTCGTGCAAAATCCAACAAAAATTAGAGACACGAAAAAAGTACCATAGATTATCCTTGGTCCAAAAACGAGTCAACGGTCATAACAGTTATGACCGTGTGGTTATAACAGTTATGACCGTGGCTCTAAAATGTCGTTTCCATTGATTTTTAAGTTTTTCGGGTTAACTCCAACTTAAAAATGAAAGTGAGTGTTAACTGGTTCGTGCAAACTCCAGCTTAAAAACGAGCCATGAAAAAGTGCCATAAATATTGATTTTTAAGGTACTTACTTCGTCTCATAGCCAAACAGGGGAGGTAGCTAATTCATAATACCAGCTTTTTTTATCTACCTTTATGAATCCGAGGTCATGGGGTGTGTCCAGTCGCTCATGCTTGGCATTGTAGCGGGAAGGCCGTTTACTAAACATAAAAAGGCCTTATTGTTAATGCACAAAGTTATACTGTTGACATTAAAGGGACAATTACTTGTTATAAATTAAATTACCCTGGAGGAGTCCTCTTCAATACTCCTCTATTGATCCACTCCCTGAACTCCTCTAGTGTCTGTTTAGGAGGTCCATCTGCGAGACCCGGTGGGAGGGCATAAATAAGGTTACTCTGAGCCTTCGATGGGGATCCAACCTTAGTCATACGAAAGAACGGCCGTTGGCCAAGCCTTGATAGTCTGGCCCTCTTCTTCTTAGGGATCTACAAATGACATATCTGAAACGAGTTAATATTAAGGATGAAACTTATGAATAGTAAATTGTCAGTTACAGATATGCATAACAACCACGGCCCCGATGCTATCCTTGTTGGATGGTTCATCAAGAATTGTAACATCCTGTTCCGGGATGATTGCTTTAGCATCTTCCTCCTCTTTTACGCCTTTCTCCAGGTCAGGCATGACCTCCTCCTTTATTTCTTCAACAAATGGCTCATCTTTTACATTCGCCTCTCCCTCATTTACCTCTAAATTGTCTTTAATATTTACCTGTGTGGTTTCACAACATATCATAAAAGATAGGTTCATTGTATATATATAAGACAAAAATGATCATCTCTACGTATGTTGAAGATTGATATTTAAATTACAAGATTACATTATTCTTCTCGTTCTCGGCATCTTCATGAGAAACCAGCAGGTTATCGGCAGTTAGGAACTCCATGGCTGCCTGCACACCTATATCTGCAACGGCACCGACGTCAGGGGAGGTAGTCTTGAAGGCTTCCGACTCAGCCCTTTGAACATTAATCTCCTGGCTGCTGCTGACATGCGGCGCCGTCTGTCCCTGACCCTGTCCCTTCTCAGCCATGTTGGCGGACAACAGTTTAAGAACCCTCCTCAAGAGTTTGTTGGAATGCTTCTGTTCCTTGTTCAGATCCTCTAACTTTTTATTCAGTGAGGATACCTGTCCTCGGATCTCTTTTTGAAACTCCCGCCACTCGGAGTTTGTATCTGTGCTCGGTCAGGGGACAGAAGACTTGGGAGGTGGTAATTAAGGCAGGGCCTTTGGATGATTCAAAAAAAGGCGCGCAACACATGGGTTCTTTAACTCCTCTTCAGTTGGCATCATGAGTAAACACATAAGCTGCACACATACAGTTAATATGTTAATGACGGACACAACGGATCATTAATGACTGAAAATTAATTGTCATTTCTCAAATAAATCACCAACCAAGCCATCATTACTGTTATGAGCAGTGGGTCATAATTGTTATGACCAGGCGGTCATAACTGTTATGACCGGGTTATTACAGTAATGACCGCCCGGTCATAACTGTTATGACCGGGTGCAGTCATAACAGTAATGATCACCCGGTCATAACGTCATAACAGTTATGACCCGGTCATAACAGTTATGACCCGGTCATAACTGTTATGACGTTATGACCGGGTGGTCATTACTGTTATGACTGCACCCGGTCATAACTGTTATGACCGGGTCATAACTGCACCCGGTCATAACAATAATAACCACCCGGTCATAACTGCACCCGGTAATGACCACCCGGTCATAACTGTTATGACCGGGTGGTCATTACTGTTATGACCGGGTGGTCATTACTGTTATGACTGCACTCGGTCAAAACTATTATGACCACCCGGTCATAACTGTTATGACCACCCGGTCATAACTGTTATGACCACACGGGCATAACTGTTATGACCCACTGCTCATTACGGTGATGACAACCTATTGTAATTGACACTGCAAACAGAAATTAAAAGAAAATTTATATAAAATACCTGCGATTCGCCAACCGTCGTAACAGCAATCAATACATCATCAAACTTCACATTGTCCGCGGTGGTCCACGACAACATACGCGGAATGGCCTGCTCGTACTTGGTGGTGAACTTGGATGATATCGTTAGGATGGTCTCATATGCCCATACGAGTAAGGCATGGGGGAACCCCGGAATACTGTAATGAACTTTGTCATTTTTTTTTTTTGTCGTCTCTTCGAAGACATCCTGTTTTCCACAGTATTGCATATTGCAGCCCGAGTTGCCTCCCATGAGAGCACACCCCAAGGAAAATCATTAAAAGCATCCAAGTTATCCGCCAGGGTAAAAAACTTGGGGTCTATCTTCACGGAGCTTGCATTTGATAAAGGGATGCAAAATATAATGTACAGAAGGCTAAGCTTGACCGCATCGTCGTCGTTGTCAAACTTAGCATTCGACATCTGCAGCTCCAAATTTTCTCTCGAAACACCTCTAACCGTCGAAAAATAACATTAATCGGCTAGACCCTACACAGTTCAGGCCGGTTATTAGGCAGAACTCGTTGATGGAAAATCTGCCCAAGCCTTCACCAATCTCAAACCATAGAGCATCACCCATGGCTGAGTGATTCGTCAGGCACATCACGATGTTGTGGAATACCTGCCCAGCCCAACCAAGAGTATCTAAATGCATGAACTGTTGAATGCATGGCTGATCCTTGACGGCCTCATACTGTCACGGAGACAACCACCCACGCAGTTTATTCCATATGTCACCGTTCTGTTTACGAACGTATTTATTTTCGCCCTGGTAATTTGACTGTCCGTACAAGTCAGACATATTGACCCTGCGTTAATGGTAACATAATATAGGAATTAACTTTACTCCTTCAAGTAATCATAAAAAACCTCCCCAAATATTACCAATTGATCGCAAAATTAGTACTAACCAGCCACCAATATCACCAGAAAAGGGATATAAAATACAATTTCTCCCCAAATATTTATATATAAACCGTAAAATATAATTATACAAACGGTTGGTTCATGGTAGAAAATCAGATAAAAATACGAACTTTAAGGAATTTAAGGTGAAATTTTTCAACATATCTAAAAAACCCTAAAATGGCACAACGATAACACATATAAAAATGAAAAATTTCCAAACATAATCAATCAAAACTGCACATTATTTATGAAATATGTTAAAACTGTTGGTTTATGGTACAATATCCATAAACCAACCAGTTGTTAACAATGAAAACTTTTTAACCATATAAAAATGGAAACTTTTTATTATATAGTCGATAAAAACTGCACATTCTTGCTAAAAAAGAGTAAAAATAAATACTTTATAAGCATAAAAACTATAAACAAAAATTTTTACCTCTTCAGCTTTCGATATCTTAGCTTCTAAGGAACTGATCAACTTTTCCGAATCATTTACACCGATTTCACCCTGCTTTATCTTCAAACCTGCATCGGAGACCATTCTCTCCATCCCCGGTACCGGTATTTTGGCACTTTCCTCAGCCGATGACGACTTCGATGGCTTAGACGGAACTCGGGCTGACCTCCTCTCGCGAGCAGTGTTTTTCGCAGACATTTTTTTGTGTGCCGAAATGGGAAAATTTTTCAAGATTATACGACATTAACAGGTGTCCAATCAGTTTATACAAGGATTTCGTTGGTGGTTTGGGACGGTTATCTAGCGGTTATGGGTCGGTGGCTGCTGGTTATAACGCTTTCTCTCTCTAGAACCGGAGTTTCTCTCTCTAAAATACTGTAGAAGCTGGTTTGAAATTTTTGTTAGGGCATTAGAGGGAGAGTGACTTTTAGATGGGTGGGAGATGAGGGTAAATCTAGGATTTAGCGAAAGTGGGCTCGAAAATCAATGACTGTTTGCATTCCTAAAAAACTGGTCATTTTCATAATGACCATCCGGTCAATATTGTTATGACCAAAGTTAAATGCAAAAAATCATCATTTATGGGGGTCACAACGAAAATGACCAGGTGGTCATAACAGTTATGACCGTGACTCTAAAATGTTAACTGCATTGATTTTTAAGATTTTCGTGTTAACTCCAACTTAAAAATGAAAGTGAGTGTTAACTGATTCGTGCAAACTCCAACTTAAAAACGAGCCATGAAAAAGTACCATAGATTATCCTTGGTTCACAAAGGAGTCTACGGTCATAACAGTTATGACCGGGTGGTCATAACTGTTATGACCGTGACTAAAAATTATCTTTATATATTGATTTTTAAGGTTTTTGTGCTAAGTTAAAAATGAAAGTGAGTGTTAACTGATTCGTGCAAACTCCAACTTAAAAATGAGCCATGAAAAAGTGTCATAGATTATCCTTGGTTCACAAAGGAGTCCACGGTCATAACAGTTATGACCGGGTGGTCATAACTGTTATAACCTTGACTCTAAATTGTCTTTATATATTGATTTTTAAGGTTTTCGTGTTAACTTAAAAATGAAATTGAGTGTTAACTGATTCGTGCAAACTCCAGCCATCACTTTGATGTTGAATTTTGTTTTCTCAAAACGTGGGAAGGGAAGGGGTCACAATGAAAATGACCAGGTGGTCATTATGGAAATGACCGATCCTGTAGAAGTATCAAAAGTTATACAGGATCCCTTTACACACAAATCGAGAATTTGGCATTAATTGAAGACGGGACGCAAGTCAATCATAGTTGGTATTCTTACAAATACGGTCATTTTCACAATGACCACCTGGTCAATATCATTGTGACTAAGGTTAAAGGTAAAAATTCACGATTTACAGGGATCACAATGACAATGACCAGATGGTCATTATGAAAATGACCGATCCGGTTGAAGGACCAAATTTTAGGTGAATTCATTACTTATTTAATTTTTTTCCCCTTTACACACAAAGTGTGTTGACTCCTCTGTGTATTTTAGAACACATGTTGTTCCATCCATCACTTTGATGTTGAATTTTGTTTTCTCAAAACGTGGGAAGGGAAGGGGTCACAACGAAAATTACCATGTGGTCATTATGGAAATGACTGATCCTGTAGAAGTTGTTATGCAAATTAATTGTTTTATTTTTTTAATCCCTTTACACACAAATCGAGGATTTGGCATTAAATGAAGACGGGACGGAAATCAATCACTGTTGGTATTCTTACAAATACGGTCATTTTCACAATAACCACCTAGTCAATATCGTTGTGACCAAGGTTAAAGGCAAAACATCACGATTTACAGGGGTCACAACGACAATGACCAGATGGTCATTATGAAAATGACCGATCCGGTGGAAGGACCAAATTTTAGGTGAATTCATTACTTATTTAATTTTTTTTCCCCTTTACACACAAAGTGTGTTGACTCCTCTGTGTATTTTAGAACACATGTTGTTCCATCCATCACTTTGATGTTGAATTTTGTTTTTCAAAACGTGGGAAGGGAAGGGGTCACAACGAAAATTACCATGTGGTCATTATGAAAATGACCGATCCTGTAGAAGTTGTTATGCAAAATAATTGTTTTATTTTTTTTAATCCCTTTACACACAAATCGAGGATTTGACATTAAATGAAGACGGGATGAAAATCAATCACTATTGGTATTCTTACAAATATGGTCATTTTCACAATGACCACCTGGTCAATATCGTTGTGACCAAGTTTAAAGGCAAAAATTCACGATTTACAGGGGTCACAACGACAATGACCAGGTGGTCATTATGAAAATGACCGATTCGGTGGAATGACCAAATTTTAGTTGATTTCATTACTTATTTAATTTTTTTTCCCCTTTACACACAAAGTTATGCAAATTAATTGTTTTATTTTTTTTAATCCCTTTACACACAAATCGAGGATTTGGCATTAAAGTCGGGCCGCAAATCAATAACTGTTGGTATTCTTACAAATACGGTAATTTTCATGGTGACCACCTGATCAATATCGTTATGACCTCTGTATATGGTCAATACAATTTTGTATTGGGCAAACCGTAGGCACAGAGGTCACAACGAAATTGACCATGTGGTCATCATGAAAATGACCATCCGAAAATAATATAAAACTGAGTAATTATTATTATGACCAGAGAGTCAATACAAAAATGACCATTACAAAAATTACAGGATGATCACAAAATAAATAACTCAGTACCGATATCACCTACAATTAAAAAAGCATCAACGAAAACCCAAATATTTATATAAATCAAATTTTATAAACGGATGGTTTATGTTACAAAGTCAGATAAAAATACTAACTTTATGTAATTCAAGCAAATTTTTTCGAACGAATCAATAAAAACTGCATTTTCTTACTGAATAATATTAAAAATGCAAACTTTTGAAATATAAAAACGAAAAAGCAATATTTTTACATCTTCAGCTTTCGATATCTTCTATTCTACAGCACTTTTCGGCTTCTTTGATTCCTTAACTTCGATTTCCCCCTGCTTTCTCTTCAACCCTTCATCGGCCACCATTCTCTCGCTCTCTGGTGCCGGTTTTTTAGAACTTTTCTGGGTATATGGCCTTTTATATGCCGAAGCCATTACTCTGAGAGATATATTTTCGGGAGTAATGTTTTTCTCAGTCAATTTCGTGGGTTTCGACATGGGTATTTTTTGAAGATTTTCCGACGTTCACAGACTTCCAATCGGTTTATAGAGGGCTTTCGTGATGGTTTCCAACGGTTTCCTAGCGGTTCCGGCCGGTTGCAACTTTTTCTCTCTCTAGATCTCAGTTTCTCTCTTTAAAATACTGTAGATGCTGGTTTGAAAATTTTTTTTAAGGTCTGCGAGGGAGAGGGATATTTGGGTGGGTGTGAGATGAGGGTAAACCTGGAATTTGATATACACTTAATGCTGCTGGGCCCCACATTTCAGATTGAAAAATGACGTGTCAGTGCTAGAAATGAAGGGAAAAAAAAGTAGTGTTGTTTTTAATATAATTTATTCCACAAGTGCTAAAAAAGAGATTAACCCTATATTTTTAGATGTTTTTCGTTTTTGTTACATATCAAAACCGCCTTGAACCATTAGCTGTTTTCAAACGAAAACTTTATTGCTTGAAACGAAGACATCTCCTCATTCAAATAAACTAAAAATCAAGAAACAGAAAAAAAAATACTAATAAAATCTTCATTCATGAAAACACAAGAAGATCCTAACCAAATTGCTCAAAAGTTTTTTTTTTTTTTTTTTTTTAATATCATGAAGATAACTAATCAAAACCTTCTTTCTTAAATATAAGGAAAAAAAAATTCACCAGATTTTAAAAGCATGCTGTTTTGAATTTCCTTGTTGATAGGTATTGAAATATATATCTTCTAATTGTTTTTCAAATTTAATAATTAAGGTAATACTTATTAAAAAAGAGAAACTTAAAACAAAAAAATGGCATGGATAAAGTACTCAAATGTCAAATTTTAATTGAACGTGTGTACCAAATAAGCACGATAACGTGATACACCCCGTCTACTGAATAATTTCTCTAGATGAGAAAGTTATCAATCAACATTGACATAAATAAATCCATTATAGTCATCACCAATAAGCACATAACTTGAAACGTAGTAATCATCCAAATCTAGTGAGAAGGCATTAAGCTAAAATCACAAACTAAAAGTCAGCACTGCTACTACTACTAAGGTCAAACAAACTAATAAAACACAAAGAAAACATAAAATCATTGCTGATTCTAAAGTGATAAAGCAGTCACATGACTTTAATCAATCGGCGATGATTCAGGTTGATCCATATTGTTTGGTGCATGTTGTGTGATTTTTTCTAGTCGTGCATCTTCTCACTCAACTGGTTACTATTCGATAACCAAAGTATTATCCACCAATGGCGGTGGTTATTGATCATAAACTTACTGGCGGTCGGTAACCAACTGGTTACTAGTTGCTAACCC
The DNA here is from genome assembly GCA_038430175.1 of Ficus hirta. NCBI lineage: Eukaryota > Viridiplantae > Streptophyta > Magnoliopsida > Rosales > Moraceae > Ficus > Ficus hirta. The sequence goes on along the minus strand of CM076585.1, from coordinate 14,124,727 downwards.
AGTGTATCATAGATATCAATTAGTAATTATAATTGACATTTTAAAATAAATAGATGAATAAATATTTATGATATCATCAATGACTTTCTTGTAAGAGTTTTTTTATGTGTGATAAAAATCAATCCAATACATGATTTTATGATATTTATCAAAGTACTCGAAATTTATGAAATGAGTACGTAACAAGTCCGAAACATCAAAAGATATAAAATTGTTGGAGTTGTTATTTTTGTACCCATATAAGTTATACGAGAATTTTAACATAATTATCGTAACTGAGTTACCATGCCTATTCAATGAGTGTGCATAATCATATGCACTATTAAAATAAAAAATAAAAAAAAAAACTCAAAAATTTTACTTTATAGTGTTAAAAATTTTCTTCCTAAGAAATATCATGATTGAGTGTAAGTTCTTGCTCATTCTTAGATTTCCGATAGATTCTAAGATACAGATTTTTACACAAAATTTACCTTTTAGACAAAAATGTGTTTTGATTAAAAATAAAATAGAATTTTGAACCTAAACCTTAGAACACCACCTTTTTTTTATTTTGTACTTTTAACATCACTTCAATGTTAGTCCGACAAGGGAAAATCTGTTGAGATCTATATGTGCCCTAAGAATATAAAATCAATTCTAGAGATTTTCTGTAAATATGACATTTTGATATTAATAAAAAGAAGTTATTCATGTTTAATAAGTTGTGTCATATTTACTTTCATTTGTTGATTGTATGATTATTTTGAGTAAACATAAAATATTCCTAGGCTGTTGGTAATATATCGAATTACCATATGTATAGGGATTTACATAGAAGATGTGGTAATTTGATAACAGTTTAAATAATGGTCTGTAATAGATGGAATAAGATTTGGGGATCTTATTCATGATAAGATTGTAAAGGTTGTCTACTTTCTTAGAGGGATGGTTTGTCTTAACCATCAGATAGCTTCCGAGCAGAAACTTTAATGTATACCAGTATTGAGGTATGACATTGGACTGGACCTAATGTGTTAATTGATTTGGTTTAATAATTCCGTTTATAAGAATCAATGACGCTTTGATTATCATCCTGCATTAATCTTAATCCTAAAATGAATACTTGAGTTCGTATCCATGACTTATGCACTTTGATCTACTATAGGTGAGACACTGATAATTGATGTCAATATACATGTGTTTTGGGTGTATGATTTATGGATGGAGAAATCAAGATTCATAGATACAGAATCCATAGCTATCTTAACGATAGTACATGTTATTTACTTAAAGGCATTATTCGGGAATTGAAAGATAATATAATAAGATTTTAGCCATCGGTTTACTTTATGTTCTCTAATGGTTTACCGATTGTATGGCTTTACAATTGGTGGTTCTTTCAATGGAGAATAATGGAACTTTAAGTTAAAATGATTAAAAAGGTAAAACGGAAAAAGTCCTTAATTCAATCATGGATAACATATGGGGATTAAGCAATCGATGAATAAATCATGGAAGAAGCACTGCGTTAGAGAGCTTTTGTAATACGGAATATAAACGGGAGTTCAGCTTCAGACTTTTAGGGGAATAGTCCTGAAGTTGATAATTAATAAATAATTAACCCGGGATTAATTTTTCACAATTATAGTGTAGTAACCAGAATTTCTACGGACTCATGATTTCCTTGTACATAATAAATTTAAGTTTGTACTATGTGTTTATGTAATGTTTCATGAAAATTATGAGTATCAATGTGAAATTCATAATTTTATCAGTAAATATTTGAGTTCTCATCTAATTAACTATGAGACTCAATAAGCAGTTTGCTTAGCCAAGCATGTGACCTTTGAGCAAAAAGGAAAGAAAAATTCTATGATTTTATGTTGATCAAAGTTTGACGAAAAAGTCAAAGGTTGACTAGAAAGGTCAAAGATATGACTATACTGTAATATGATAAGCAGTATGGGAAATATATTGCGAAAACTGTCTTTACGGAAAAAATAGCATGAATAAGATTTAAAACCACCGTAGAAAAATCAAGCACATTAATTAGGGTAACAAGGGCCAAATGGCTTCAAGTTATAAGAAAATTTTTATACAGTCCATTTTTACACAGATAAATTTTGGACTGCAGTTTAGTGTAAAAATACTGTTATTAGTAGATAGCAGTATTAAAAATATCTGTGTTAGCATAAAAATGGACTGCATATTAAGGAAAAAGCAAAACAAGGCCTTAGGATGATGACATCATATCACCATGGGATTATGACATCACTTTGATAAAAAAAAAAATTGTGGAAAGAAATCAAATCTTTGCCACCTAGCTCCCATTATGGCCGGCCACATGGAGGGTATTTGTGAAAAATTTTGTGCAATTATTTTTGTCCCAAGGGTTTCTAAGCAAATTTTGGATTAAAAATAAATCCGAAATTAATTTAAATTTCACCTATAAATAAGTGGAAAGGGGGGTGGACTTTGGTTCACAAAAATTGTGAAATCTAGCTAAACTATGTCAAAATTCTCTCTCAAAAACCGAGCATAAGGAGGAAAGTAAAAGTGAGAAAAAAAAATTGAAAACCCAAGGGGGAAAAGACCAAAGGGGAGGTCGGTTTTCTTGTTGAAACAACAAGCAAGGGTTGAAAAATTTTGGTACCCATTAGAGGGAGCAAGGCCGGTTGGAAGGAGACCAAGGGGGGGAAGAGAAAGTTAGAGCCAAACCTAGCCAAAGTTGGTGTTCAATTAAGGTAAATCACCCTTGGCCCTAAACTTTTTAAATTGAGCTTCAATTTGAAATTTAGGTGTATTTCAAGTTGAATTTGTAAGAGCATAAGCTCAATTTAAATTATTGCCCAAGTTTAGAAATTTAGGTTTTTGTGCTTGATTAGGTTTAAGGGTGGTTTGATTTATGAACTTTGCATGGTTATATGCTTATGTTTGCTTGATTATTATAGTTTGCATGCTAGATGTTTGATAATGTTATATGTCCCCAAATATGCTAAGTATGATTTAGAATGTGCATGTTAGGTTGCTAGAAATTTATGTTGAAATGATTTGTGCAACCTAGAACCATGCAAACCCTAGTTGGTGCAAAATCAATAATGGTTTGCATGGGTATGAGCAATAATGTGTTTAAAGAAAATTTACGTTAGAAAAATGTTGCATGACTGATCTTAGGCTCCCGGTGCGACCGGTTGAGGTAGAGTGCACGTATTAGGACGTAAAATGAACTTAAACCCAAAAACTGCCAGCTCGAGTAAAAACTGGCCAGTTTTCTGGAAAGCAGATTTGAGGCCCTTAGAGGCCGAATTTAGGAAAACTTAAAAAGTGAAAGTTGTAGAGAAAGTTTTTCCTAGGGGGCAACATGGACAGTTTTCCAAAATAAAGCTCCAACGGCCTCGGTTTTTTACAAAAATCCGAGACTGACCGTGCCCAGACTTCATGCACGGTCAGGTGAATTCATCGGGGAAAATGAAGGGGTTAGATTCCGAATTGGGTTTTGTGCAAAACACGAAAGTTGCAGGATTTTTTGAGATCTAAAACTTTCGTGAAGACAAATTTTTCAAATTCAGCCCAGATTTTTAAATATAATTAGATTTCTAAAAACTGTGCAGGAAACAGTAAATTCCTGCACAGGATTTTCTAAAACAGTGCAAGAAAAGGGCATTCTTGCACAAACACTGATAAGTTAATTGTGGAAACTGTCCCAACGGCAATTCCAATACTTAATGACTTTTTCAAACCCCATTCTAAGAATCCCAAAATTTTATAAGTTGAACAAAGGGTTTTTGTATAAAAAGAGATATAAAATGTTAAGTTTTTCCAAAGAAAAACAAAAGGAAATTTGGACTCAAATTGTCTTAAAATTGGGTAGATGATGACCAACAGTAATCGGGAAGGATACCCAGATTATTGGATTGGGCCCAAAGCCCAAAGGTTACCCTATGTAACCTAACAAGTTATAATCCAAGTATGGTAGACCTTGAACACTAGGGTTACTTGTTGTAACCAAGTAAGTTATCATGTGCTTATATGGGGAACATATAACTAAGGTTATGTATGAATGTTGGATAGATCCCCCAACATTTTTAATTCTTACCTATGACCTTTATTATAGCAGGAGATAACCTGCTGTTGTGTCCGGACTTGGAGTGGCACATTAGTGGATATAGTAGACGAGGTAAGTACAAACCTCACCTACAGTATGGAAAATAGTAAGTTATTTTCAAATATATAACATGTTCCATGTATGCCATGTTATGCCATGCCATGCTATGTTATGCTATGTTATGCCATGCTATGCTATGTTATGCTATGGTATGCTATGTCATGTTATGTTAAGCTTTGTTAAGCCATGTTAAGACATGTTAAGCTATGTTAAGTCATGATAAGACATGATGTATCAAGTTATGCTATGATGTATGGTTATGCCATGTTTATGTCTCATGTGCATCATGATTAATAAGATCACAATTAAAGATTCTTAGCCTTGGAATATACAAGACTAAGACTAAACCAAGTCAAGCAAGGTATCGTACCAACCTCCCACTAGATGGAGGATACATATTTTAAGTTTATGATTATCAACCTCTCGATAATGCGTGAGGGTATAATGATAATCAACCTTCCGCTAGATCGTGAAGGGTTATGTTTATGATTTCCAGAATTGTTAAGGGCCTTGCAAACCCTGACGTTCTGAGGATTGCGTGCTTTTGGTACGTACACAAGGGGCCCATATGTTAAGCAAGATAATAAGTTCAAGTTAATAATTGATCATAAAAGATTCATAATTGTACATAATTGATTCATGCATAAGTTGCACGATATTTGTTACGTTTTGTGAGATCATGTTTGTTCTTGCTGGGCGAAAGCTCATCAGTATATTTCATACTGTAGGTAAGAGGCCTGCAGCTTAATTGGTGGGCCAGGTGGACGATGCGGCCGATGAAGGACAGTGTGGGATACCACTACGTAAATTTTTCCGCAAGTTCTGCTAAGTTTATATATATACATCTATATTTTAAAGTAAGTTACGTTGTATAAAAATATGAGGATTTAAAGACTCGAGTAAGTTGTAAGAATTATATATGTTTTTCATCCCAGTATGTATGATAAGTTTACCATATGAGCAACCCTATTTATATATGTAAGTTGAAAAAAAAAAATTTATTCTCAATTCTCCAAGTAAGTTTAAGCTATATGTAAGTTCAAGTATGTATGGTAACAGCCCTACGTAGGTTGGGGCGTTACATATAGGAGCCTTTTTACATATTTCCATCGGGTCCCTCTGCTAGCTCATATAATTCCACGGAATGCCTCGGGATTTGTTCCTAATGAGATCGGTAAATTAAATGGGAATTTAATAATGTCTATTAAGACATGTTACTCTCTAACATGCAATCCCGATAGGATTGGAGATGTGAAATTAATGTAGATAAATAATGTGATTTGTCAACATATGATTGGTTGTAAATAAAATAATTATTTGTTAATTATTTTGGTTAATTGAATTTTGGAAATAAGATTGTATTTGAATTATTTAATTTTGAAAAACAAAATTTTTCTCTCCTAATTAATAGTGCATGAATTTTAATGGATGGAGGGAAGAATATATTATTTCAAAATTGTTTAAATATATTCCTAACATTAAATTATTAATTGATTTAAATAATGGAGTTTATTTGTTATACTTTCTTTTCTTAAAAATTGGTGCACGGTTTTTTGATGGAAAGGAAATCTAAAATATTCCATTTATTTAAATTAATTAAATATGGATAATGTTTCTGGAAAATATTTATTTAAATTCAAAGGTTTAAAATGAATTTGAATCTAGATAGGATTAGGACTTTTTGACTAGTCTAGATTCTTAATTTAAATTTGAATCACCGATCAACCTCCACATTATGTGGAGGATGAATTTGACTCTCCTAGAAGAGAGGGGACGAATTGTTTGGAGTCCCTCCCCTAGCAAAAAATATCTATTAGGTTCAAAGAACCTAGCTCGAAATTTGTATGATCATTTGGTTCAAAAGATTATCCAGAAAAATAATTATTAATTATTTTTCAAGTATGAGATATTTTTGAAAAATAATTGGAATATTATATAAAGGCTAGGGGTTCTTGAAAAAAGCTAACCATTTATCATACGCTCAAAAAGGGACGTTTTTGGGAGAGAGAGAAAACACCAAAACTAGGGTTTGTGGGCTTGAGAAAATTCATCCTTCTTGGGTGTGAGAAAAAGAGAGAAATTTCCATTGAATCAAAACTGTGAGGAAGGTTAAGCCGAGTGATATTTTTCATAGAAGGTTAATCAGTTTCTGTTTTGTAGTTTTGAAGAACGAACCTGGATTGAATTCTCAACGAGATACATCGGGATTGAGAAGGTGGGATCTAGACTTCGGAAGAATTACCGGTCGCTTGAATTCATAGCACGTTTGTCCACACACACTCTGAGACGTGTGGACTCGAGAATAGTAGAGAAGACACGTTGGTCGACGCTCTAGCAATTCCAGAATCTGAGAAACAAGGTACGTTTGATCATGTTTTTAATTTATTGTTATATACATTATGATCTTCTTTTCTGAATCGGCATAAATTTTTAAAACTTCCGCTGCGCCGTAATTCTGATATCGGATCCGTTTTTCCAACAAAATCTTTAAGACCAAAATGGTAATTTTGCACTCTTATGCTATGTTTGATCGGGTGGAAAAGAGGAAGGAAGGAAGTGGGATAAGAGAAAAATGAAGGGAAATTGATAAGGTTGGTTGTTTGGTAAGGAGGAAAAGAGAAGGGAAAAGAAAATGAAATGGAAAAAATTATATTGGGGTCTACATTTTTATTCCCACCAAAATGGGAGAAAAACTAAATTCCACCAAATAACTATTAGAATTACTTTTTTGTGTGAACTTTAAATTAAAATAATATATGTAGATAATTAGAATAGCAATTACATAACCTATTACCTTAATCTAGTAAATGATTATGTTAACTTAAAAAAAAAGGTAATATTATGTGTTTTACAAACAAGTTAATTAAGAAAAGTCAATTTTAAACGGCTTGAAATAGTCAGATAATTTCATATAATAAAACAAATAAAACAAAATTAGCTGTTAATATTAATACTAGCATATATGTAAAGCATAAGTAATACGTTTAGTGGTTTCTTAAATATGTGTAATGGTGTGGGAACATGGCGTGAATGTTTCCTCTGTTCACGTCATGACCTTGATTTGAGGGCAAAAACTTGTCTTAATTCTCATCTTATACCCAATTAGCAATCTTGCATTCTCATGATATAAAGACCAAGCACTCGACAACATGAAGCTCATCGAGGGATGTCATCCGTCTTGAATGTAGTACCCAAACCTTTTTTTTTTTGTTGAACGGGATATCCAAACTTATTGAGAATCCTATTTTTGTCTTTTTGATTGATTAACAAATTTTCATTTCGATTAAAAAATTGAAATATGTAAAAATGACAACACAAATAAGCAATGTAGTTGAATTTTTAGATTAAAAAAAAAAACTTATATGTGGATCTCTAATAAAAATTTTTTTGGCTTACTTCTCACCAAAAAGTTATATGTATATATCTTGTCTCACTTTTTTTTTTGGGGGGAATAAATCCGTTTATAAAATGCTTAAAAAATTGGCAACATTTACTAAAAAAAAAAAAATGGCAACATAAATAGGTAACGTAATTGAAATTTGAAGGAATTTAACTTTCGTTAAAATTTGAAAATTACTTAAAAAAAATGGAAGTAATTCCTTACCCAAAAAAAAAAAAGACGTAATCAGGAAAAAAAAAATTCAATAACATTTTCTTCAACAAAGGAAAAAAAAAAAAAAAGAAGAAGAAGAAGAAGTAAATTAGAAAAAAGTAAAAACTTCCCATCGTTCTTCAAGGAAAAAAAAAAAAAGAAAAAAAAAAAAACCTCCCTATAGTTATTATTCAGGGAAAAAAAAAAGGAAAGAAAAGAAAATGAAAAACCCGAGTTCCGCGCACTTTTAATAAAAGAAAACTAAATTTGGTGGACTTCAAATTCTCGCCATGTAAATTTACGGAAGTATGCCTCCAAATTCCCCATCTTTCCCTCCAAATCAAAATCATAATCAAAATTGTTTTTTTATTCTTTCCTATTTTTTCTCCACTGTCGCTCATTTCGTGCATTCTCTTCCTTATCTTCACTTCCAACGCCTTCGACGATCTCTACTTTCGACCACCGCTAGCTCTTATCTTTTCTCGGGTTTTGATTTGTCCTCTCTCTCTGTTCTGTCTCTGTCTCTCTCTGTCTCTCTCTCTCTCTTGCTATCGGTTTCTGATTTAGATGATTTTCTCTTTGCTGTTTTAGGTAGGTGCTGATTTTAAGGTTAAACACCATTAGCATCTGAAGGTAAAAAGATGAAGCGATAAAGGTAAATGAAAAAAATCCTATTTTATTTTCTTGAGTTCTTCATTCTTTTTATGAGTGGTTGTTTGTTTTTTTCATTGTCAATTTGATGAGTTTTCTAAGCCTTCTAGTGCTGCATTGTGATTATGAGTGGCGTAGTACGGGTGGGTGACAGAGTTACCATTGTTTTTTTTGTTTTGTTGGTTGGGGGGGGGGGGGGGGGGGGGGGGGGGGGTGGGGTTGGGACACGGAACAGGTATTGAAAAGAGGAAATAGTGGGACCATATGAGAATTTGTTCAATGGAGGCTTCATGTTGGAACTTTCAAAGATGAACAAGACCTTTGAGAGAGGATGGTTGGTTTGAGGGAGAGTTTCTTGGTAAAGTTCTATTGATGGCGGAATATTAGATCCTTTTGAACAGGTATGGCTTTGTGGTATAAATTGCTTTGATTTTGCTCAAGCTTGCTGAATGGATTGTGCTTTTCATCTCTTCATATGGTTGGAGTTTTACTAAATTTTTTGTGTCCTATGTAGATGCAAGGTTCTAACTAAAGGGTTAAGATACTTAACGTTTAGGTGAAGATTTTCTTGTCTCTGTTTTTTATTTAGAGTAAGTGTGAAGTTAATCTTTATCCATTTCTAAAATCCCTCCTTAAATTTAGCAGTATCTGTGGTAGAATCAACTAGACTTGTCAATTTTATATGTAAATGAATGTGAATTTAGACCAAGAGGAATGGCCAACTTTAAATTAAAAAAAAAAAAAAAGAGCATCATCTCCTTCTCCACAAATGAATTTTGAGTACTTATCAGTTTAGAGTTTTTTTAATATTTAATATTAGTTATAATGGAACTTATTACTCTTCAGGTTTTACTATTATAACACAAGACTTTGTTTCTTTTTACTTCATTTTCAATGATTGACGTTTGTTCTTGTAATTGTGCCACCAGATATAAGTTGGAGCTTTTTTATTCTGAAGTTCGAGGCTTAACATGCCATATGAAAAAGGGTGAAAAATTATAGCAGAATCTGTTAAAATCAAAGGTGATATGGTCTTTGTATTTTAAGAAATTATTGATATTTTATTTATCAGTTTCTACCTTTTTCTATGCTAATGTTGTGGCATGTTTTGAGAAACTACAAGTTAATTTTTTTCAATGATTGATGTTTATTCTTGGAATTGTGCCACCAGATATAAGTTGGAGCTTTTTTACCCTGAAGTTCGAGGATTAACATGTCATGTGAAAAATGGTGAAAAATTATAGTAGAATCTGTTAAAATCAGAGGTGATATGGTCTTTGTATTTTAAGAAATTATTGATATTTTATTTATTAGTTTCTAGCTTTTTCTATGCTAATGTTGTGGCATGTTTTGAGAAACTAAAAGAATGGTCATTCATTCTTGTGTTTTTTTATCTTTTTTCTTGAATTAGTATTTGTTATTTTGTAGTTGTATACTTTAAGCGCACAAGCTGGTGACAAATACATTTTGCAGAATGTTTGATCGTGTTTCTTCAAGAAATACAGACTTGGAAAGTTCTTGTCAATGCTTTACCAAAGTCGTCAAGTTCGTCTTGATAGTTGATGATGTTTATCATCTCTATGGCTCATTGGAAGAGCTTAAACAATTCACCAATGCCATTGAAAGGTTAGTCATTTTGAGATATGCATATAGAATGATATATCAGGAGCATGTACATACCTTTATTTACGTTGGCAGTCTTAATTTCAAATGGGTTGTATGTAAGGGAATCCGAGCAACCAGATTATATAAAGATTTGTTTCAAACCACTTTACAATACTAGTGAAATTGGTAAGGATGTTTAGACTGGAAGTTTAGTTGCAAACAAGTTTTACCCCATTTGCACAAAGTGGTACATATATATAATCCTCTAATTATACAAGAATTGAAAGGCAAAGCATTCTCACCATTTTGTTTTGATTAATGTTATATTTGAAATTTATTAGTTCTTATTTTTATGTGGTACTTTACTACAATTTGATAATGGACTAAGTTTCTTTCAGTGACAAAAGGCAATTTGCTAAAGTCTAATGCTGAAAGAAGTATGAGAATATCATTTTTTTTTTCAATTTTTTTAAAGCTTTCATGTTTCTCCACTTTGAGTGGACACTTTGTTTGACTATCTGTTATTTTCTATTGCCAGCTCTCGTGCCTCCATTATCTAAGCTTGGCCTTGACACTCTCCCGGAATATTGCAGCTTTGCCTAAGAAGAAATTGCAATTTAAGGCTCTGTTGGTTGATCAGGTTTGTAAAACTGCTTTATTAAAATTACTATTGAACATGAAAACATAAGTTTTTATTTTATTCTTAAAGATGACCCTAAGAATTCTACCCTTGTTTATATAGATATTTCCAATTGCTGACAAAATACCACTAATTTATAATGTGTGGGCATGTGGGCAAGTGAATACGAAAAAGGCTATACTGTTGGTAAAACTTGGAGTACAAACTAGAGCTGGCATAGTTGCTTCTATAGTGCAATCTACTTATTTTATTTATTTTGTGTTTTTCAATGATCATTAATGTATTCAATTTTACTCTGTACTAGAAATCATTATATTGTGACAACCCGACTACGCAGGTCAATATCATGCTTACTTAAATTAAATCTTAGTTTTAAATACTTAAATTTATTGAAAATTTTAGAATAATTTTTTTTAAACACAACATAAATAGATTAATTTATATAGGTAAACTTTACCATTCATACATATTACTTGTTTAATAAATTACAAAGTCATGCATAACCCTTACATTTAATCAAATTTTTGAAACATTACATACGTAGTATAATACAAATGAATTAAATATATATGTATATATTTATAGTTCAAAAGAGTTTGCAGAAAAGTCTGCGTAGTGGTATCCCACACCGTCCTTCACTTGTTGCATTGTCCACATGGCCCACAAAATTAAGCTGTATGCTTCTTACCTACAGTATGAAATATACTAATGAGCTTAAGCTCAACAAGTATAAACTTAATTTCACAAAAACATAAAAGCATCGTATAACTTATGCATGAATCATACTTCTATATGAAGTCTATAACAAAGGCTAGTTCTAAGATTAAGATTCTTAACTTGTGATCTTGTTAGTCATGATGCATGTGATACATAGATAGGGCATGACATAAAGATCAATGTCATAAAATAACTCATGGCATGTTTATAAAACATGACATTATTTTAAAACATGGCAATGTCATAAACTATAGCATAATAGTAAAAGATGATATAGTTAAAATCATGATATTATTGTAAACAGGGCATTATGTAAAACATGACATAATCAAAAAGTGTGTTATAGTCATAAAGTGTGGTATATACATGATCATGACATATTGATAAAAACATGACATATAAATAAACATAGCATATCAGGTAAATCATGGCATACTTGAAAATCATATGTACTATTTTTCATACTGTAGATGAGGTTTGTACTTACTAGCTGTCCTACGCTCTTGTCCTAGTGTACCAAAAGACAGGGCAACATGTTATATTCCTGTTTCCAGACAGAGCCTAAGAATTACTCTACATTACTAATTAAAATATCTATTATAACATATTAGTTAAATAATTAATCGGTCTCTCAACCGATTAATTATCTTATTAGTCACTATTAACTTAAGTCATGGAAATGTTACTACACTCTTAAGTAACTTTGTTATAAGAAGAAGGTTGAATAAGTTGCCTTCCATTTAAAACTTAACTTCATTTTTAGTAATTTCGGCCTATTTTTGCTTTAGGTCGATATCTACCGGCTTGATTCATTTTCATAAGAGTTCTTCACATTGTATTTTCTTTGCTTAAAAATGCCTTATTTACTTATAAAAAATCTTAACTTATTAAATTAAGCATTTCTTGAAACAATACTTAAAATTGTATATTTTATACATAATATGCATTTAAGGTTTAAAAATCACTTGTGAAATATAAATGAATTTAAACCTTTTTGAAAATGTTTTTGTAAAACCATAGTTCCTTTTTAGAGAGGTCACAAAACCTTAAGCACTAATTTCAAAATATTCTTTTAATTTGGTTGAATGTATGTGTGCATGAATTTACTCTTTTATGTATAGTTTTGAAAATTCAGTTTAATGTTAAGATTGGTTTAGAATTTGAAAAAATTTCTTTCGTAGAAGTTATAGATCTTGTCGAAACCTAGAACTTTCTTTCTTGCATGAAACCTAAATCTATCTTTAACTTACCCGTTTTGCCCCTTGAAAGTTTCTAGCCGTGTACAGTTTTCAGGACTGACCAGTTTTGGAAGCTAGCTTTTGGAGCCTTTTGTTTCAAAATTTGTTTTCGCTATCCCCTATGCTTTTATGTGTTGTACAACTTTGCAATTATAACTTTATTCAAATTCAGCCTCTAAGAGACTCAAAATTAAGTTATCAGAAAACTTTCTAAATTATTCTGAAAATTGGTAGTTTTTTTTTTTTAAAAGTCGGCATACACTACCTCGAACGATCTAAGCCATGAGTCTAAATCATCATACATCGTGTTTGACTGATGCTCCATTCATAACCTAATTAACCATACTCTCATTCTTAAAATTCAACCATTAATTTGTCTACTTTCTTGAAGAACACAATACTGATAGCATACTAATTTATCAAGTTGTGTTTTTATGTTGATCTCTTAACCAACTTGTATAGTCACCAAACTTGAATATATAAGAGCATAATCACATACACATAATCATCAAAACTAATCTTAAAGCATCAAATTGAACCTAAGCCTAGAACCAGCAAATCAAGCTAATTAAAGCATAAATCAAGCATTAGAGACTATAAAACAGAAAAATAATTGAACATGAGCTTATGCTCTTACATCTAATAGCCTAAAATTCAATTAAATTCTACAAAACCAAAACTAATTAAAGCTTTAGTTAAGGGATCAAGAAATATACATTTAAAACTTGAAGAAAGTAGGTTCTAGGTCTTGGATTTGAGAGAAGATCGTTGTCCTACTTCTCTATGAAAACCGGCCACCAATGATGCTTTGTGTTCTTCTATCTTTTTTTTTTAGTCTAAGAACTAGAGAGAAAGGAGAGAAGATAGTAAATAGCCAAATTTCCACTACTTACATCTATTTATAGGTGGAATTAAATTTTTCTATAATTAAATTCTTATCTTCTAATTTCTTTAGTTTATAAAATTGGCCTTAAAACACAATTTTTTTTTAACTCCCTTATCCCCAAGAGATCTAGTCATATGAGGTTTTTGAGTCAAAAAAAGATCCTCTCATGTTTATCTCTTGAATTCTTTCCACAATTACAATAAATCAAATAATTGTGTAATTATCCTCAATTACTTAGCCTCCAAGTAATATCATGTTTGGCCTTGCTTCCTAATAGGCGTCCATTTTCTTAATGATCCTGTTAATACTAATATTGTCCTAGCTACCAATAGTCTGATGATGTTAAATTACAATCCAAAATTTATCTACACATAATAATTTCAATACTGCTTAAAAAAAATTGCAGGCCGTCTTAACTATGTTATAAGCTATCATGGTCATTTATTGATCAGAGCAACACCATAAATCATGATTTTGCCTTTGTCACCATAAAGCCTCATACTTGATTTGATAAACTGTCATCGAGTCTTATTGCATTATAAGTGCTCAAACATATTGTGATGATAAAATTATGAATTTCACATTGATATCTATAATTTCCATGAAACATCACATAAACACATAGTACAGACTTAAATTTCTTTATATTTAAGGAAATCACGAGTCCGTCAAAAAGTTCGGTTATTACATATATTGTCTTCTCTTAGTGACTGGTTGTAAAATTATTTTGTTTCTATTAAATGACCATTTGTATGTGTTAATTTTCTTTTCTTTTGTTTGTTGCTATAATACTTTTTTAATATAGCTGTCATTGAAGAAAAATTAAAATTTTGATTTAATTCATAAATGATTTTTAAAGAATATTCCAATACTTTTAACGATGACATTTGTTGTCATTGTATGTATGATTTTTACGACAAAGTTAAAATTGTCGTTTAGTATTTGAAAATTACCATTAATGATAAGACATTCAAGGATAACAGTAAGTCGTTAAAAATATATTTGTCAGTTTTCAAAAAAAAAAAAAAAAGAATTTAATGACAACAAGTAGGTTGTCAAAATAAATACATTGTCGCTAAAATTGGTATTTTCAATGACGACTATCTTGTCGTTGTATTCATTTAGTGACATAATGTCATTGTCGTCTAAAGGTAATCAACGATGTAAATTGTGCTTAATCAACGATAATTACTTATCGTAGAATAACATTTTCAGTGACAATATAAGAAAGTCGTCGTTGAAACAATCAACGACACGTATATACAGCAACGATTGTTGACAATATGATTTGTTGTCGTTAGTAACTTTCAACGACGACTTTCTAATTTTTAACGGTCATTTTTGTCGCTGTTGAAAATCAATTTTCTTGTAGTTCTATCGATATCGATATTTTCATCCTTGCACATGACATATAGTCCCATATATATATAAATATATAAAAGAATATTTTTACTATGCATCATTTTCATTATTATTGTAGAAAACGTAATATCATAATATTTTTAGAGTTAGATTTTTTCCCCAAGTACTTTTCACAAATTGTTATAAAATACACGATAGAACAAGAGAAAAATTCCAAACTGTAAGTAAAAGAGAGACCGAGAAGAGAGAGAGAGAGAGAACAGTCAAATTATTCATCATTCAAATCATAAGTAAAAGAGAGACCGAGAAAAGGGCGAGAGAGAGAGAGAACAGTCAAATTATTCATCATCTTAATATTTTTATGTATTATTATAATATTTACATCTATTATATACTTACAATCTGCAACATATACAGGTCCAGTTTTACATTGTTTTTAGAGGTTGCTTTTAGATTATTAAGAATATAAGTAGGTTTTCTATTTTTTCCTAGTAAATTCTAAAAAATACTGCAGCACAATAGAATTTGAGAAGCAGGTCATGTGTTACTTCTACACAGCTATTCATGCTGTTATTTTACAAATTTATTAAAATATTCTTAACAGAAAATTACAATTTCAATCTATACACTTTATTTATCTTCATACCAAACAATAAAGCTATTTGTTTAAAATTTATAAATAATTTTTCTCTTAAAAAATAATTTCAAATTTTTTATAAAATAAAATAATTTCAAATTGTAAATTCTAATTTACACATTTATTTTATCAGTGTTTTATAATAAAAAAACATATTTGTTGTATCTTTGTCTATATTTGAATATGATATTATTTTTTTTTTACTTTCTGTTATTTATATAATATATTTTTTACCATATATAATTTATCATCTTAAATAAATATAATTATTTTTAGAATTACTTTAGATTATAAAATAAAAATCGTAAACTCTTTTTAAAGTTTGGTGTAAACTTTAAAATGTAAGATGATAAATATGCATAATAGAGTATTTATTAGAAAAAACATGACATGCCCTTTTTGGTCATTATATGTCTGTACATCAACTTTATTTATAGTTTATCAAGCACCTCTATTTCTTCTTCTGGTATTCATAGTAATTTTTGAAAAAAATTTACCAACCACCTACCTACTTCTAATCACAGTAACTTTGGACTCACAGCATAACTACAATAAAAATTTTCCACAACATAGCAATGGCAAACTGAGCCATAGAATTTTATTTATTTATTTTTGGATTGCTAATGTGTTGTCTTTGTTCGGCCTTGGAGGCCTGGGCTTGAATCCCAGCAGGTTGTTGTGTTGCATTTCTTTTTTATTTATTATAGTTTTGGTTGCTTCTTGCATAATCGAGATCTATTATCCTGGATTTTCTGTCTCTTTGACTGTTCTTTTAATAACGTCATGTCATATCATCTGGATTTAATAATTTAGTCACATAAAAAATACTAAATATTAAAAATTATTGAATAAATTGATGAGTTGTCTAAAATCTATTAAGAGATGGCCTTTAAAATAGGAAAATAGAACAGCGGATCTTGACTCCTTTTTGCTCTCTAGCCCTTCTACTTTCCTTTGCTCTTTTTTGTTTTGTTTTGTTTTTGTTTTTGTTTTTGTTTTTGTTTTTTTTTTCACTTTTGCCCCTTAAACAATTATATCTTTATATTTACCTTATTAAATTGTTTCAATTAAAGCAATTCTCTCAATTATGTATTTATAGACATGTTTTTCTCATAATTGTCGAAAATATCATTCAATCAAACGTGACCTTTTTTTACTAAAGAAATGTGACTTTTATTTATACCACTTTTTTTTTTTCTTAATAACGCTGAATTTAAATATTTTTTGTTAATCGCTTCTCAAGTATGCCTCTAATTAGCTTGTTGCAATTATCTCAAAAACATTTTTCTCACATGTAATTTTTTCTCTAATTTGCGTCTTCTAACGTTTTGAGTTTATTATTACTTTTTTAAGAATGTCTTACTTAAATATTAGTAAATCAATGTCTGAAATAATACTTTTGTAATTTTTATAACAAAAAAAGGAACTTTTTATTTTTATTTTTATTTATTTTTCACATCGTAAAATGGCAAATACTTTTTATTTTTCGATCATAAGAGGAGGAAAAACATGTGGATACTGAGGGAGTTTTTCCCGATACCATGTTCTTTTAATGCTGTTCAGGTTCTTGCATATAAGTTAAAATATCCTTTCTCATTTTTTAAATCTAGCAACCATTTGTTTTTTTTTTTTTTTTTCCCTTTCCCCTCCCACGTTATTCTTCTACACTCTCGTTAATTTTTATTTAAAAAAAAAAATCTTGCTCCTAAAGGTTAATGGGCTTCAATAACTAAAGATTAGCACATTGAAGCATATCCAAAATTATTTAATTGATCAAATAAAATATAAATTATGAAAACAATTATAATACAAAAAAATTTGTGACAATTATTTTTGGACAAAAAAAGCTTACAATCATTTCTTGTTTTATTTTTAGAATTATGTTGTCATATTAATTTTTCTTAAGGTATCCATATTAGGTAATTCAACTATTAACTCAATAGCTCGTGGTTCTGTATCTTGAATGACAGAGACCTCCTCAATAACATCCTCTAAAAAATCCCATATATGTCTATGCCTAAAATGTTCTACAACTTTCCAATTCAGACCATTTAATAGATCATCCACATAAAAAACTTGTTCTGCCTAAGATACTAGTATGAATGATTCATTCTAGTACGATGAGTCCTTCACACATATACTGGTCGTGTTTTTGTAATGTTGAATTCTCTTTCTCTCTGAACGAGTATCAAATCACTTACACTTAAATAGGACAACAAAATTATTATTTATGTAGGATAATTCCAAAATCTCCTCCAATACCCCATAGTATATTTCATTATCTGGCCCATGAGCACTTATACCACTGTTCTGTATATTTCAACCGCTGTCTCGACTGTGTGTCAGAAATTTAACGATGTTCACCACACAACCAGAGTAGGATCGAACAGAGAAGTTTGAACTAAAAGAAAGTGAAACCAATTGACCCGATGCCTCTGTGGCGTTCTAATTTGCAAGTTGATATATCTGTCAACATAAAAAAAATATGTTCAAATTGAGACAATTGATCTTCCAGACGTAAATTCTGAACAAGCGAATAGAATTGTACTTTTTTTAAAAACCAATTTGGGAATTCACTTGCTTGAATTGCATCAAAGGGTTCGCGTCAAATGAGCGACAACTGATATTCCATATGTACATTCACCCGACCCCCATCTCGAAAGCCAACCCCGACCCCTGTCCCAAAACCCAACCCTGACCCCCGTCTGAAAACCCAACCCTGACCCCAATCCTGATCCCGAAACCCAACCTGACCTTGACCCCCGTCCCAAAACCCAACCCCTACCCCCATCCCAAAACCCAAAACCCAACCCCGACCTCCCTCCTAAAACCCAACCTCGACCTCGAAACCCGACCTCGTCCCAAAACCTGACCCCGACCCAAATTGACCCCGAAACCCGATCCTGACTTGACTTTCAATCCAGACCTCGACCCCCATCCGGAAACCAGACCTCAACCACATCATGAAACCTGATCTTGGCCCCCGTTTTGAAACCGACACCAACCCCGACCACGACCACGAAACCCAACTCTGGTCTTGGGGTTATAGCATAAAATTTATCTTTTGAAAGCTTAATTCTTAATACAATACAATACGGTGACAAACAAACAACGTATTGTGTTGTATAGTATCGTAATGCAGTGCAAAACCAAACATCATATTGTATAATAATAATACAATATAATACACTACAATGCATATAATATAATACAACACGGTGTGTCAAACATATCCTAGAATAATAAAATAATTCGTTTGAAAAAATCCTTTATAAATCGCGAATTAACCCAGATCTAGATTATTTGCGCCACTTTGGTGTGGGATGTAATAACTGAAATTTTTACAGACTCTCGATTTCCTTAGAAATAACAGAAATCTAAGTCTGTACCATGTATGACAATGTGAAGTTCATGATCTGATTTATCAAAATATGTTTAAATTATATAGTGTTATAAGACTTTATTACAGTTTATCAAGTCAAGTATGAGGTCTTATGGTAATAAAGGCAGAATCATGATTTATGGTTTTGTCCTAGTCGATGAATAACCAGAATAATTTCCGACATGATTAAGACGGTACTGTCGTATAATAAGCAGTATTAAAATGATATTATGGTCAACCGTCATTACGGATGTAGAATTGAGAATAAGAATTAGGATCACTCTAGAATAATTAGGAATAATATTTGGAGCAAGGAGGACTAAGTAGTTTCAAGTCCTAAGAAAACCTATAAATGGTCCAGTTAAGTGCATATAAATTATGGACTGCAGTCCAGCAATACTATATTATTGATAGTTAAAACAGTAATGGTACTATCTAGAATATTAAGAAAATAGACCGCGTATTAGGAGGAATGCCAAACATGGCCCTACTTAGAGGCTAAGTAATTGTAGCTAAGTATGAAAAGATTTTTTTTGGTTTAATGCTCCACATGGTCGGCCATTTAAGGACTTAGAAGACAAATATTTTGTCTTTAATGACCAATATACAATTCAAGGAGAATTTAAGGAAAAAAAATAATTATAGAAAATTATGAATTTTCCACCTATAAATAGGGATGTGTAGTAGAAACTTGCACTCTTTAGTTGGCTTCTCAAGCTTCTAGTTCTTTCTCAACTATTCCTCTCTAACCTTAGGAAAGAGAGAGAGAGAGGGGGGGGGGGGGGGGGGTGATTGTAACGACCCAACTACATAGGCCGTTACCATACTTACTTTACTTAAATACTTAACTTTGCAAAAATTCTAGAAATATTTTTTTTAAACTTAGATTTAAAACCTATCTTAACCTCATACTTATATATATGTATATATATATATATATACGTACTTAATTAAAAATATTGAGTTTTCAAATTCTTTTAACACATCTTACAAAACATACTAATTACTAGATAACAGTATCATCAAATTGACATAACATAATACAAATATTTTTTAAAACACGTGACGGTATCCAACCCAAAGTTTTCACAGTCTGTCGTGCCATTCTCCATGTCTTGTATCATACATTACCGGTAGGCTGCTTACCTACATCATAAATATAAGTTATGAGCTTTCACCCAGTAAGTATAACTTTTTTTTTTCCCACAAAACAATCTTAATAAAGAATGCATGAATCAATTATGTTTTCTTATGTTAGCATATTTTTGGGTCCCTTACATAACATGAGTGTACGTACCGTGGCGCGCAGCCATGGAGTGATTGGAGCGGCCAGCCCTGTCCAACTCAAACCATGGACTAAACCCGCCCTCATGACAGGTCAGTATGACACGAGAAAACTTTCTAAGGAAAACTTGTTTTAATATTTAAAAACTTATCCTTATTTTGAACATACTTGAAAGCTTAAATCATAACTGTTTCATACTTGAAAACTTAAATCTTTATCGTTTCATACTTGAAATCTTGGTCTTGTTCTTGCTATGTGATTTTATTATTGGTGAGTATGCTTTCATGATGCCACAATAATAAAACATAAAACATATGCATCACATACATTAATGCATGAGCTTTGAAAAACATGCAAAACAGTAAAAACATTTTTACATATGCTGTAGGCAGAGTTGTACTTACAAGTTGTCTTACGCTCTTAGTTTATCATTCCAACAAGGTTCGACAACAAGCTATACGCCTGTTTTCAAACCAGGCATAAGAATCATTCTACCACATTACTCATTAAATCATAACATCTTCATTGATCACTAAGTCGGTCTCCAGCCCGACTACTATCCGTCATAAAATTGTTACCGTATTTTTAAGTAACTTTGACCTATTATTTTTATTTCCCTTTTTCTCAAAAATACCTTATTTTTTTAGAAAACACTTTATTTACTTGGAAAATACCTTGACTTCATAAATCAAGTATTACCTTGATTTAGTACTTGAAATTGCCTTTTAAAAATCATTTGTAAAATTTCCAATGGATGCAAAACCTTCTAAAACTGTTTTTTATAAAACTGTAATTCCTTTTTAAAAGGGGTCATAAAATTGTAAAATCCTGAAAATTGTTTTTTAATTTGGTTGAAAGTACGTGTGCATGAATTTCCTGTACCATGTACAATTTTAAAAATCCAGTTTTATCTTTAAATAGGTTTAGATTTTGAAAAAGTTTTCTTCAGGAAAGTTGTAGATCTCATCGAAACCTACAACTTTCATTTCTTGTCCGAAACTTAAATCTGTTTGTAACTTACCCGTTTTTCTCCTTGAAAAATTATGGCCGTATACAGTACCTGAGACCGGCCAATTTTGAAAACTCATAAAAACAGAGGCCTTTGGAGTCCTTTTTTCAAAAACTGTCCATGTTGCCTCCTAGGTTTTCTGGTTTATACAACTTTGCAGTTATAATTTTTTTCAAATTCGGCCTCTAAGGGGCTCAAACCTGGGTTTCCAGAAAACTGTCCAGATTATTTTTAAAAACCGACAGTTTGTATTTTGTTGGTTATTGTTTAAAAATTCGCACACACTACCTCAAACGGTCGAAGCCGTGAGCCTACATCAACATGCAGCGCATCGAATTCATTTTTAACATTCAATCATTCACTTGTCTATTTACTTGAAAAACACAATATTGATAACCTCACTAGCTTACCAAGTTATGTTTTTAGGTTAATTTCTTAACTAACATGCACATAATATTCACATCATCATCATCATCATTGTCGTCATCATTCATAAAATTTCCCTACTTAAACATGTAAGAGCATAATCATAAACACATGGTGAGCACACATAATATGTGAGAGCATAATCACAAACACATGGTGAGAGCATAATCACAAACACATGGTGAGTACACTTAATCTTAAACTCATCATAGAGCATAAAATCAAATTCAAGCTTAGGACTAGCAAACAAAGTAACCTAAGTATAGATCTAGTATCACCAATCATATAAAAACCATAATACAGGCAAAATAAGAAACATGAGCTTAAGCTCTTACAACTCATAACTTGAAATACACATAACTTTCTCAATTAAAACTTAATAAAAGTCTTAGTTAGAGGATCAAGAATATACCTCTAAAGCTTGAGAAGGTTGCTCTAGACCTTGGTTGAAAGAAATTTGCTCTATCTTCGTCACCACACAACCGGCCACCCTTGCTCTCTCTCTCTCTCTCTCTCCCCCCCTCCCCCCCCCCCTCTAAGGGCTAGAGAGGAAAAAGTTTGAAGAGAACTAAAAGTTTGAAGGTCCAACTAAGTGGTTCAAGTTCTACCTCACAACCCCTATTTATAGGTGAAAATTCATAATTTCCCACAATTATTTTTTTTTTCTAAAATTCTCCTTGAATTACACATTTGGCCCTAAAATGCAAAATTTTGCCTTCCATGTCCTCATGTTGGTCGGCCATGTGGAGGATTTTGGGCTAAAAATCCTTTCATAATTATCCACTTTCCATAATTTCCAAAAATCTCCAAAATTACATAATTATCTATGATGAGGTGTCCTCCAAGTAGGGCTCTATTTGGCACTCCCTCCTAAAATACAGTCAATTTTCTTAATGATCTAGATAGTACCAATACTGTTTTAACTATCAACAGTACAGTCATATTGAATTGCAGTCCAGAATTCATCTGTATTTAACTGGACCGCGTATAGGTTTTTCTTAGGACTTGAAACTACTTAGTCCTTCTTGCTCCAAATATTATTCCTGATTATTCTAGAGTGATCCCATTCCTTATTATTAATTCTGCATCTATAAAGACGGTCGATTTCCGTATACTTTCAATACTGCTTATTATACTGCAGTACCGTCTTATTCAAGTCATGGGTTATCCTGGTCATACATGAGCCAGAACATAATCATAAATCAAAATCCTGCCTCTTTCATCATAAGGCCTCGTACTCGACTTAATAACTATCATTGAGTCTTATAACTTATAAGGACTCAAACATATTCTGATAAATCAGATCATGCATTTCACATTGACATACATAGTACAACTTAGATTTCCTTTGTAGCTAAGGAAATCATGAGTCCGAAAAAAAAAGTTGGATATAACAGTGATGGCCGGTTGGCATGGTGGAAAGGTGGAGTAAGAATTTTTACTCGTTCAAGCGCTAGAATCAACTCTGTCAAAGCTCTAAAGGTATAATCTTGATCCTCTAACTAAGATTTTCATTAAGTTTTGGTTTATGGGATTTAAATGTATTTCAAGTTATGGGATGTAAGAGCATAAGCTCATGCTTCTTATTTTTCTATATGTTGGTCCTTTATAGTTGGTTTATGCTAGATCTATGCTTAGGTTATCTTGGTTGCTAGCTCTAAGTATGTGTTTGATTTTATGCTCTAAGATGAGTGTTAAGGTTATGTATGCTCACCATGTGTTTGTGATTATGCTCTCACATATTTAAGTATGGAGATTTTATGAATGATGATGAAGATGATGTGAATATTATAGGTATGTTAGTTTAGAAATTAACCTAAAGACACAAGTTGGTAAACAAGTAAGTTATCAGTATTGTGTTTTTCAAGAACATGAGATAAGTGAATGATTGAAGTTTAAGAACGAAAGCTAAGAATCCACAAAATACAAACTGTCGGTTTTCAAAAATAATTGGGACAGTTTTTTGGAAACTGAATTTTGAGCCCCTTAGAGATTAAATTTGGAAAAAGTTATAACTACAAAATTGTAGAACACAGAAAATCTTAGGAAATATCATGAATAAATTTTGAAAAAAGGACTCCAAAGACCCCCTTTTTTTTTTAATGAGTTTTCAAAACTGGTCGGTTCAAGTATTGTACACGGCCAGAATTTTCAAAAGGAAAAATGGGTAAGTTAAATGCATAATTAAGTTTTGGATAAATAAAAGTTGTAGGTTTCGATGAGATCTACAACTTCTAAGAAGAAAAATTTTCTAAATTCTCAATTGATTTTAAGATAAAACTGGATTTTCAAAACTGTGCATGGTGCAAGAAATTTCATGCATGTCTACGTTTAAGCAAATTAAAAGGGTATTTGAAATCAGTTTTTAAGGTTTTATGACCTCTTTAAAAAAAGACTATGATTTTATGAAAATAGTTTCAAAAAAGTTTAAATCCATTTGAATTTTTACAAGTGAATTTTAATACATATTATGTCTTACAAAAGGCAATTTCATGAAATTTCAAGTATTTATGTTAATAAATACTTGATTTATAAAGTTAAGATATTTTCAAGTAAACAAGATATTTTTAAGAAAAAAGAAGAAAAATAGACTAAATCTAAGTTACTTAAGAATATAGTAACAATTCTATGATGACCAATAGTAATCGGATTGGATATCAATTTATTATGTCAGGATTTGTATATATGATTACCAATGCTAATCAGATTGGATATCAATCTAGTATGTTATGGTTTGTAGTAAGATAGAACGATTCTTATCTTACGCCCTGTTTGAAAATAGAAATATAACCTGTTGTCGTACCTTGCTGTAACGATAGATCAAGAGCATAGGATAAATTGTAAGTAAAACTCCGCCTACAGCATGGGCAAAATGTTTTCATTGCATGGCATGTTTTTCAAAAATCATGCATTGATTTACATAAGTGCATTGATTTACATAAGGTACATAAGCTTATGTTTTATTATTGTGGCATCATGAAGCATGCTCACTATTAATAAATCAGATGATAAGAACAAGATCAAGTTTTCAAGTAAGAAACATTTAAGATTCAAGTTTTCAAGTATGATCGAAACAAGAACAAGTTTTCACGTAATAAAATAAGTTTCTCGTGTCGTACCGACCTACCACGAGGGTGGGTTTTGGTTTGATCCATGGTTTGAGTTGGACAGGGCTGGTCGCCTTAACCACTTCATGACTATGCACCACGGTACGTACATTCATGTTCATGATATGAAAGGGGCCCAAAACCAAGTTTACATAAAAAAAAACATAATTGATTCATAAGAAAACATAATTAGTTCATGCATTCTTTTACCGAAATTATTTAGCGGAATAAAAAGTTGTACTTACTGAGTATAAGCTCATAACTTACGTTCATGCTGTAGGTAAGTAACCTACTGGACAAGCTTGATGCAAGACTGTGGAGAGATGACATTATAGACTATGAAATTTGGGTTGGACACCACCACGTATTTTGTTAAATATGTTTATGTTATGATATGATAATATAATGGTACCGGTACTTAAAATATTTAGTACTAGGACAGTATTTAAAGTTTATTACAACAGTAATTAGTATGGTTTATCAAATGTGTTAAAATGATTTTACAACTCTGTCTTCGATTGAGTACATATAAATAAGTATGAGAATAAAATAGGTTTTAAATTTGAATTTAAAATGAATAAAGAAAAAAAATATTTCCGTATTTTTACAAAATACAAGAATATGTTTAAATAAGTTAAGTATTTAAGTTAAGTAAGCATGGTATGTAAGCATGGTAACGGCTCTACGTAATCGGGTCGTTACATGGGACCCTAAGGCAAGCGCCATCTCGCTTTTAAAAAGCAATTGGCACCAATTGTAGTGTTGTCTTTTGTAATTTAGTGGTATCATTTATATCGAAATTTATTCTGATTCGATTATTGGAATTTCGGAAGCTAATAAGGGTACCCGATGAATATATAATCGAGCTAAAATAATAACTATTGATGAGAAGAATTTGAGCACAACACCAAGTGTGGAAGCACACAAAAATTTAGAATTGTCACCCTACCAATCAACCTGCAAAATAAAGAGAGGCACTTCGAAATAAGGGAATACTAGTGGGGTGTCTACTAATAACTTTCTGATGCCTAAACTAGTATATGGCTTTGGCCAACAAGTAAGAGATAGAGTCATTGTAAGGAATTGCATATACTTGTGGGAGTGAAAATGTTCACTATTTACAGGCATGTTGCAGCTGTAGGCATAGCCGAGCTTGACTTGGTGAGTTGGAGTGATCTGGATTTACGATTACAAGGTGTGCCGTGGGTTGAAGTCGTATGTCCCACTACCCCATGAGTAAGGGATTCTATTACGGAGACCAAGAGATGAATGCCATGTGGACCAATCCACTAGGCAAAAGTCAAAAAGATGGGAAAGGTCAGAATCGCTCCCCCACCTACTTAAAGGTTGGCGCAATCAGAGACGGAGCTAGACTTTGAGTTCGGGGGTGGGGCACATGACTAAAGATAAAACTTACGAACTAATGACATGAAAATCCAGTAAAGTTTACAATACATTTTTCTAAATTTTGTGAAAACCAAGTAAAATTTAAGCAATGGATTCAAGCATTTTTAATATTTTGGTGATAAATTCAAAAAATCCGGTATTTTATAAATTTTATCGAATTTTGGTGTATATAGTTTATGATTCTCATGGAATTCTGTTGACATTTAATCAAACATGGACTTTGTTTAAATATTCCGGTGATGGAACCCAAAAACTCTGACAAAATAAGAAGTTTCAGATTGGTAAGCAGTTGGTTACTAAGTTTTCGGTTAGTAACCACTTAGTTACCAACTATTTACCCGCCAGGGGAGGTTGTTGCGGTTGGTAATTAATTGGTTACTTGTTGGAGGTCGGTAATCAATTGATAACTTATCGGCGGTGGTGGTTACCGATCGAAAACTCACATGCGGTCGATAATCAACTGGTAACCAGGTGGTTACATCATGAATATCAACTAGTAATTATAATTGATATTTTAAAATAAATATATAAATATATATTTATGATATCATGTTATGGCATTTCTTGTAAGAGTTTTTTCTTGTGAAGCAAAATCAATCCAAGACATGATTTTGTGACATTTCTCTAATGTTCCCAAAATCTTATATTACATTTAATTATTAAAATATATAATTACGTCATTCTATTAGGAACAAAAAAAAAAAAAGAAATTGTCATAAGTAGTCTTTTTACGAAAATAATTGAAACAATAACAATGTTTTAAAATCTTTAAAGTAAATTACAAATTTACTTAGTAAATAAGAATTTTAGAAGATCAAAATAAATTATTTATCTGTTCAATTTTTCATTTAATATTATTTACTTTAAATATTTATTAAAACCTGTTTTTTTATTTAATTATTTTTTGAAAACTAATATATTTTCTTTCCCTAAAAATATATATAACTCTAATTTTTTATACTGTCTATGTTGAAATAATTTCTGAATCCGTTGTTGATGGGAAGGGGTAGTACTTGAGGCCAACCAAGTCAATTTGCACTCAATTCCTAATAGACCACAGAAAAAAAAAAAAAAAAAAAAGGTTTAGTTTGTGTTTGATTCATTGGTTTAAAATAAAAATTTTCAGGTGAAGTTAGTTGACTTTTCAAAATTTAGTATAACTTTTATTGATTTTTTAGAAAAAAACAAAAACTAATATGTAAAAATAAAATTTAGTTGGAGTTGAAATGACAAACCAAACAAACCTAGTAGATAATAATTATAAAAAAAAAAAAAAAAAGAGTCATAGTAGACCAATGCACATGTATGCATGACCCACAAGAAAATCCAATCCAACAAACAAAATCTAACACTCACACACAAAATCCTTTTATTTTGTCAAAAAAATTAATAAAGAAAGATAGCTTGTATCAAGTTTTTCTTCTAATATCTGATTTAATTATTTTTACACAAATAAAATGAACACTGTAAACAGGGCCTAGAGCATTAAGGATTAATACGTTAATGGAATCAATCAGCAAAAAGAAGGGGCATTATTTTTATTTTTATTATTATTATAATTATTAGTCCCATAAACACCAATCTGGGTTCCTTTCATGGGGCCCCAATTCTGCAACAACTTCCATGAACCAAAAAAAATATATATATATATATATATATATATATTAATAATAATAATTTTTATTTAAATCAACAACTTGGAGTTGGACCCTTGAGCCAGCTTTAACTTTTCTCCCGGTGGGCTGGCACTCAGAATACTTGGGGCTCCACAAATATGCAAGCGTCACTATTTAAATATATTAGCAAGACGAACAACATTTAATTATGTGTACTTATGGTGATAATTATGAAGTAATCTCTTCATCCTCTCATCAAATTAAAATAAAAAGTAATGTCATCATAGCTCAAATTTGTATTTATCTGATTGGTAAAATACCATTATACAAGAAAAAAAAAAAAGAAAAATTTTGTGAGATCTTATGAGAAATTGTAACATATAGCAAATTTTATAGGTATTTTTAAAATTTATAATAGGTTTTTTTAAAAGATGATAACTATAATAAATTTTTATGGGTAAATTTTTAGATTTTCTGTCCGTAGATTTTCTAATAGATAACATATTTTTAATTTGTAATAACATATTTATATGCACAAGTTCAAGTAAAAAGAGAAAAAGAGAGAGAATGAGGGAGGAATTTGATATTTATATGGATGTAAATCTAATTATGTTATTTATTACCAAAATTTAAAATTTTATATTATAATTTTATTATTACTATGTTCAAAAATACTATTAGGCTCCTTCTCTCTACTTTTATTTTATTTGTTTTTTCTTTTTACCAAGGAATGAGGCATTATTTTCATTCTTACACGTAACATTGTAATATTATATCTTCCAATCTCTCCATCCGCCATAACCTATACTTGTGTATATATATATATATAATTTTTGGAAGAGCCATCATGTAGGGAAACCTCATAACTCACGAGGAATAGAGATAAAACATTCTTACATAAATTAGCAAGTACATTGAATTGATCCAACTAGGGCCTACTTAAATGGTTTGAGGGGGAAAGGTACATAATTACATTCTAACATCTTTATATAGCATAATAACTTATCTACGCCACTGGGACTAGCCTAGTTGGTGAGAGAAAGGGATTAAGAGTTTAGGTCCGGTAAGTCCAAGGTTTAATACTTAGTAACTATAACAAAATGTGTAGGTTAGGTAATTTAGGGCCCATTTGGAGTTATGTTTGAAGACGGTGTTTTAGAGGTTTGAGATGATTTGAGTTTTGAATATGTACATTTGGTGAAAATGAACTGTTTTGAGTGAAAAAGTGTAAAAACTTGAAATGTGTTCGGAAAAAAATTAGTGATATGGATCTTGTTACTGTGCTCTCGAAATTTTATGTAATTTGAAAAAAAAAATTAATTTTGACTTAAAATAATAAAGTTATGAACTTTTAAAATTTGAGTTTTTTAAAACTGTTTGGAAAAAAAAAAAGTAAAATTAGAGGAAAACGACAAAAAAAAGTTTGGAAATATTTCCAAACATGACCCCAAACACCTTAATGGGACGTGGTGGATGCTTACTAATAAAAAAGAACTAATAATAACTTATCTATAGGAATGCTTCTAAACATTAAATTTGATTAAAATTTATTAGGACGTGAAACATCGGATGATTCAAAATAGAGCTCCAAAGATCAACAAACCTTTTCTTTCCTTTTTTGAAGTGATTTTTCCACATTATTACCTACACTATATATATATATATATATATATATATATATATATATATATTTTTTTTTTTTGTCGTTGGGCTCTTTACGAAGTACATTTGTCCCTTTCAAAATTAATATCTTGTGCTATCTGATGTCTCCTTCTGTATGCTTGCTTGGGGTGAAGTTGAGTTTGAACTTGGGTTTCGTCGTCTGCAATACAACATTTGGCCGCAAGAACAAGAAAATTGACTATTACAAAACAAATGTAACTTTTTTTTTTTTTTTTTTTGGCGTGTGAATTATATACCTCTAAATTATCCAAGTTTTTGCAAAATGGAACTTTTTTTTGTTTCTCTCTTTTCTTTTCTTTTTTTTTTTTTTTTTTTTGCAACATGGATTTTATTCTTCAAGTAATATCTTTTTCACCCTAAGGGTATATAAGTAAGGGTTAATTTCAAAAATAGCACATGTGGGAAAAATATTAGTAAAACTAGTATCACTTTTGTTTCCTTTTATTATTAGTACTGTCATGTCATCACCATCAATTGAGGTTATTATTAAAAGTTAAAAATGCCCTCAGTACATTTTCCCCACTTTTCTGCCCAGCACCTCCCCCCCCCAAAACAATATATAAGTCATCTTTCTTTATCACATTTTTTCCCTCGTTTTCCTCTCACCCTAGCCTCATGCACTCTCTCTTCACTATTCTTGAGGATTTGAGCTTAGCTATTTCACTCTAAGATCAACAAATCTCTCCACATCCTTGTTCACTCTATTCACCTCACCCTTTCTATCCTCATCATAGTTGAAGAAGGTTGCAGCTCATCTCCTGGTCCACTTGTCGCACTCTCATCAGCCTCATTCTAGCTTAGATTAGGTAAAGATTTGAGGTAATGCTGCTTGTTCTTTGGTTTTATTTGTTTCTATATGCTTTAAATGAGTTTGCGTTTTGAATTATAATATAAAAAATGACTATGTTAAAATTTTGAGGGTAAGATCTTGTAACATCTGTTGTCTCCTGTAACACTTATGGGTAGTAAGATAGATTTTCTGTGTTTTTTTTATCTCTTACTGTAATATTTTTTGTTCTGAAAAATTTTCAACAGTACTAATGATAAATAACATAATGACCTTTTGGTCATCATTATGATGACCAAACTGGTCAATAATATTTTGATCAAATGGTGATTATGATTTTGACTATAATGGAAAAAAAAATTACATAACATTTGATAGTTTAACCCAAATTGTCATTTTCTTAATGACCAACAGGTCAATTTCATTTTGACATTCTCAATGCTAATAATGTGATATATATATCTTAACATTGACATAACAACTTCTAAAATACAAATGAGAGTTGCCATACGTTGTCATAATGAAAAAAAAAAAAAAAGATTTGCATAACATTTAATAGTTTAACACAAATGGTCATTTTCATAATGACCAACAGGTCAATTTCATTATGACCTTCTCAGTACTAATGGTTTGATAAAAATATATTGAAATTAATGTAATAAAGGGGCTTTAAAACACAAATGGGAGTTGTCATACCTTGTCTAGAATGAAAAAAAAAAAAAAACATAGATTTGCATAACATTTGACAGTTTAACACAAATGGTCATTTTCATAATGGTCAAATAGGTCAATTTTATTATGACCTTGTCAGTGCTAATAGTTTGACAAAAATATATTGAAATTGATGTAACAACAGGGGTAGAAGTTGTCATACGTTGTCTATAATGAAAAAAAAAAAAACATAGATTTGCATAACATTTGACAATTCAACATAAATGGTTATTTTAATAATGACTAACAGGTCAATTTCATTATGACATTCTCAGTACTAATGGTATGATACACATAATAACAGGGGTTCTAAAACACAAATGAGAGCCATCATACGTTGTCTATAACGTAAAAATAATTAGATGTTATGCAAATGTGTGTTTCCCACTTTCCCACCCAGCCCCCCTTGCCACCCATAATATATAACTTATCTATCTAAATCTGTCATCTTTTTCCCTCTTTCTATAATGTAATTATGATATTGATTAACTTCTTACTGTTTCGTTTAAGAATGGTTGTGATTTGTGTTTTTATCATGTATAATGGTCAGTGGGACGGTACATCGAGATATGTTGATGATGAAATGAGGGGAATATTGGCGTCCCTTACCACAACTTATATTGATCTTATTGAGTTGGTGATGAGTGTTATTGGATTGAGGGGCCAAGATAAGACTATAGTCATGAGACACGCCATTGAACCTGAAATGCCTCGTATGAGGATCCAGTATGACATTGACGTTAATTTCTACATACAACTGAAGAAGAAGGATGTTTATATGCTTAGCGAATTCTCAATTAGCATTGATGTATTGGATAAGTCAGTGGCCAAAGCGATACCACCTGAGGTAAGGGAAAGCAACTACATACCTATGCAAGCTTCTAGGGTTAGTGGACAAAGTGATGAAACCGTGCAACCTGTAGCTGTTAATAATCTTATTATCCATTCTCCTATCCTGCCTCCTATCCCTTCTCCTATAGTAAGTCTGGATTTGCATATGGAAGATGGACTTGAAGAGCACGATGAATTCTTGAACAATGACTTAGGCATGGACCATGATGATTGTAATGTCGGGGAATTCAATGTTGAGGAAGCTGCTCGTGATTCAAATGAGAGGAGTATCACAGGAAGTGTTGGAGCCCAATTTGTTGTCAATATAACTGGAACTCAATCTATTTATGTATCTGGTAGTGACGATTTTTCAAGCATAGTAGTAATTACTGATTTTACACTTATCACAATGTGTGTAAATAATATTTTTGGTAACAAAAAATTACTGCAATACCATCTTCATCATGATGCCACAAGTAAACACTACCAATTCAAGGTGAAGAGGTTGACTACTACTCTATTGCACGTGGTATGTATAGATGATGAGTCCATGGCAGTTGTGTGCGACTAGGATGAAGGGTAGTGAATTGTTTATTGTGAAGAGGTACGATGAAGTCTATACTTGTTCTATTGATATCATTCAAGGGCATCATCGTCAAGCCAAGAGTTGGATGATCGGGGAGTGTGTGAAGGCAAAATATGTAGATTCGACTAATACCTCATATAGATATCGGGAAATAATGCGGGACATACAGGATGAATTTGGAGTGCCTTTAAATTATCTGAGAGCATGGCGAGGGAAGGAAGCTGCACTAACCAACCTGCGGGCCGATGATGCAGAGTCATACAAAAATAAATTCTATATTGACCCTATGGTAATTATTTAATGACCGGCATGGTAACTAATATATTGATCATATGATAATTTTAATAATGACCTCTCTTAGCCCTTTATTATTCTGCTTGCCTGGGGTGAAATGGTTAAGAGAAAAAAATCCTAGATCCGACATTCACATTGAGACCGACTCAAAAGAGTTTAAAATACTTCTACATGTGTTTAGCTGCATCAAAGTAGGGTTGGCCTCATTGTCGTCTAGTAATTGTGGTTGATGGATTGGCATTAAAGGCTAGGTTTGGAGGAATGTTGCTTGCTGCTTTTGGCCACGACGTAAATGGCTCCATACTTCCACTCACTTTTGGTATCGTTCCGTCGGAGAGCAATGAATCGTGAAAATGGTTTCTCGAGAAGCTAAGGGATTCAATAGGCACACAAGAGTCTCTTACTATTGTTGCTGATAGGTATAAGGGTATCGAATATGCAATCATCACTGTCTATCCAAATGCTAATTTCGGGATATGCATTCAATACTTGGCTGCAAACTTGAAAACGATATACAAAGATTTCAAGGGCCCTATGAAGACCTATTTTAACAATGAATCGAGGGCATATCTTGTCAGAGAGCACCAGTGTCATATGGAATCCATCCAGAATTGTAACCTCGACATGCTCCGATATCTTTTGCAAGCAGATCCTCAAAAATGGTCGCGAGCATACTTCAATGGACAGAGGTATGCAATCATGACAACCAACATCGTTGAGTCTTTGAACAGTGTGGATCGGAAAGCCGGGTTAATGCCAATGGGATTCTTGGTAGAATGGTTAAGATAACTACTACAAAGGTGGTTTGTCGACAGACGTGAAGAGGCCCTGAAACCTACAGCGAAACTGGCCCCCAAGGCAGAGAAACTTCTTCACACATAGTTTTCATTGGGACTAACAATAACGGTACGTGACAACTACTAAAAATGACTTATGGTATATTCTAAATTTTGTAATAACCGGTAATTTTTTAAATGACCTTGCAGTAATTTTGATAATGACTTTGAAGAAACTAATGTGTTCAACTTCACTTTGTTTACAGCCTTGACCAGCTGATCAATTTGAGTATGCCGTTACTAACAAGGCTGTCAGACCTGGATTGTGGATATGAGAGAAAGAACCTATACCTGTAGATACTTTCAGGTGGATCAAATTCCTTGTCCTCATGCTATGGCTGCCTATAACCACAGCCGAATTGATCCATATAATTATTGCTCCTATTACTACATGAAAGAGGCTCTTAATGCAGCCTATGAACCTGTAGTCCATCCGATTAGCAGCGTTGAAGGCTGGGATGTTTCTGAAGAAGTGAGATCTCAAGTTGTCAATCCTCCCAAGAAGAAGTAGTGCTGGGAATTCGGGCTGCCCGGCCCTGCCCGAGCCCATTGGGCTATTGCCAAAATTCGGGCCGACCAGGCCCGAATTTTTGAAATATAAGCCCGGCCCGCGGGCTTAAAGCGGGTCGGGCCGGGCCGGGCCTAATTTTTAAAATTTTTATTTAATTTTATTTTTTATTTGTAATTTTTGAATAAATTTGTATATTTTTGAGAATTTAATAATTTATCTTAATATTTTATCTTAGATAAAAAATAAAAAATTTTATACTTTGTTAAAAAAATTTTAATTAACGGGCGGGCCGGGCCGGCCCATTGGGCTTAAATATTCGGGCCGGGTCGGCCCGGCCCGCCGGGCCTAAAAGGAAAGCCCAGCCCGCCTCTTACTATTGGGCCGGGCTTTTACCGGGCCGATAGAATGCGGGCCGGGCCGGGCCTAAATTATGGGCCGCGGGCCGGCCTGTTTGGCCCGGCCCAAATTCCCACCTATAAGAAGAAGCATGGTCCCGGAATGCCAAGGTTACTAGGATTTTCTCCCAAGATGAGGAATCAGAGACTATTTGGTGCAGCAGATGTTATGGTTATGGACACAACAGTTAAGCTTATACTAACCCAGTACCGTTACGCACAAGCCCAACTACAAGATCATAGAGATCTTCCACATCTCAGAGTACCGTCATGTGATGGTTTTTATAACTATTTTGTATATGTAATTATACACAGTTTGCTATAATTTTATGTCATTGATTTTAAGTACTACGTTTGTGGGTTTCTTATTTAGGTGCTATGATTGGTTGTGTTTGGTTATCTGTATATGCATAACATTTGACAGTTTAACAGAAATGGTCATTTTTATAATGACCAACAGGTCAATTTCATTATGACATTCTTAGTACTAATGGTTTGACAAAAATATATTGAAATTAACGTAACAACAGAGGTTCTAAAGCACAAATGGGAATTGTCATACATTGTCTATAATGAACATTTGACAGTTTAACCGAAATAGTAATTTTCATAATGACCAACAGGTCAATTCCATTAACGCCTTCTTAGTGCTAATGGTGTGATACATATATCTTGACATTGACGTAACAACAGGGATTCTAAAACACAAATGGGAGTTGTCATATATTGTCTATAATGAAAAAATAACTAGATTTATATAACATTTGACAGTTTAACACAAATGATTATTTTCATAACAACTAATAGGTCAATTTCATTGTGACCTTCTCAATACTAATGGTGTGATACATATATCTTGACATTGATGTAACAACATGGGTTCTAAATCACAAATGAGAGTTGTCATATGTTGTCTATAATGAAAAAAAAAAATTTGCTTAACATTTAATGGTTTAACTGAAATGGTCATTTTCATAATGACCAACATGTCAATTTCATTATGACATTCTCAGTACTAATGGTGTAATACATATATCTTGACATTAAAGTAATAACATGGGTTCTAAATCACAAAATAGTAGTTGTCATATGTTGTCTATAATAAAAAAAATAATTAGATTTGTTTAACATTTGACAGTTTAACCGAAATGGTCTTTTTCATTATGACCTTTTTAGTGCTAATGGTGTGATACATATATCTTGACATTGACGTAACAACATGAGTTCTAAATCACATATGAGAGTTGTCATACATTGTTTATAATGAAAAAAAAAAAGATTTTATTTACATTTGATAGTTTAACCAAAATAGTCATTTTCATAATAACCAACAGGTCAATTTCAATATGACCATCTCAGTGCTAATAGTGTGATACATATATCTTGATATTGATTAACAATATGGGTTCTAAATCAGAAAATGATAGTTGTCATACGTTGTCTATAATGAAAAAATAATTAGATTTGCTTAACAGTTGACAGTTTAACTGAAATGGTCATTTTCATAATGACCAACATGTCAATTTCATTATGACCTTCTCAGTATTAATGGTGTGATACATATATCTTGGCATTGACGTAACAACATGGGTTCTTAATCACAAATAGAAGTGGTCATACGTTGTCTATAATGAAAAAAAAATTAATTTTCTTAACATTTGACAGTTTAACCGAAATGGTCATTTTTTTAATGACCAACATGTCAATTTCATTATAACCTTCTCAGCTAATATTTGACAAAAATATATTGAAGAGCAAAGATAACATGTTAATCATTACATTTAGCAACAAAAGGAGTTCTAAAACTTTAAAAATGGTCTCTAATGATGAACATAACGGGACTATTTACATCATCGAAATATAAAAACATTTAAAAAAAAAAAGTTATTTAGAAGTCCATCATATCCACCTCCTCATCACTTTTGTAATTGTCTTCAACCTTCCTCTTTGCATGAGACTATAGATAACATGTTAGCCACTCCCAAAATATATTCATGCGTCCCTGAATAACCCAATAACGGATGTTCCTCCCTTTTATCAAGCATTCAGCATTCTTAATGGTAAAAATGCCACAGTCACCCCTGTTTTAAGGTTCACAAATGAGAATGAATCAAAAATCACATCACTATCACTATCAAGAAGGTCGTAGGAATACATTATCAATACAATAACTCACCAATTTTCTTGTCGAGAAGTATCTTGCATGATGTTGACTAGTATTCGGTAAGTTCCTGGAGGATTTCTTGGTTTGAATTCGAATAAACTGATCCTCTCAGCCAGTATTGGAATAAATTTGGACATACATGCTAATGCTTGTCGGACATTGTTATTATGAGGGCCTTCAGAATTCAGAGAGTTGTACACTTCAATGGTCCAATTCTGAAAGTCGAGCTTTGCTAATACCCAATGTTTCAAATCTTCCAAGTGCATTGGGATTTACACAGTATTCACCACAAACCATAACAAACTGCAACGGATAGACACGCCAAGTATCCCCAATCAAATTTATCTAGTGCTTTCTTGTAGACGGACCACAATTCACCAATCTTGGCACTAAAAAAAGTGTCTACTGTTATGTCTTTTCATTGTAGTAGTTTAGGGAAATGCATGATCTTCTTCCTTAGATTGTAGAATGCAACGTCAATGTGCTAAATATACAAACCAGAAATAAAAGGCAAAATAGTACGAGACAATACAAAATTACTTACTTCACATAAAGTCAACAAAAATTGACTACATGGTAAAAAAAAAAAGACTACTTACTTCATCCCAGAGCCATATAGGAGAGGTTGCCAACTCATAAAACCAACTTTTTTTTTTCAACTGCTATAGATATGAGATCATGGGGTTTGTCCAACGTCTCATACTTTGCGATGTATCGGGCAGGCCGTTTCCTAAAAAAAAAATTAAATTAGTAAGGACAATATTAAATATCATTTTCAAAGGAAAATGACATTTCTTCATCATAACCAAATTACCCTTGAGGAGTTTTCTTCAAAAAATTACCCTTGAGGAGGTTTCTTCAATAATCCTTTCCTTATCCACACCCTGAACTGCTCTAGGTTTTCTTTAGGAGTTTCATCTAAGAGACCTCATGGGAGGGCATAAACTTTGACTATCTTCGTCGGAGCGTGGGCTGCTAAGCCATTCTCAACCATAGGTCTGGACCTCTTTTGTCCAAGTCTTGAAAGTCTGGACCTCTATTGTTTAGGGATCTATAAATGATAAGTATCGAACAGGTAAAAAAATTATGACTTATAGGTAACAATCAAAATGACTATGTTTTTTTAGTTACAGAAATTAGTACCAATATAACAACCTGATCATTTATGTTCTCCTCTTGTTCCTTGGCTGCTTCTTCATTCTTTCTCTCCTTCTTATCTTGTTCCATGGCTGCTTTTTCATCATTTCTCTCCTCTTCTTCTCCCTTGGCTTCTTCATCTTTTTTGTCCTCCTTTTTTTCCTTGGCTGCTTCAACCTTTTTCTCCTCTTCCTTGCCCTTGCTGTTTTCATACTTTTTCTCCTCATGCCTTGGCTTTTCCCTCTTCTCCTTCTTCTTCGTACTCTTTATCTTTTTCCTGTGTAATTTCATTAGTAGGTCATAATAAAAATTACCAGTTGGTCATTACAGAAATGGCCATCTGCATATAAGGTATACCCAACATAGAAATTTTTAGGATTACCTCATCGTTTTCTCCCTCATCATCTTCATCTTCTTCAATTTCTTTCTCTTCATTTCCCTCTTAATCTTCGTCTTCTTACAAAAAGGGATCACATCAGCAATCACTACCATAGGTCATTACAAATGATCAGTTGGTCATTACAAAAATGACCAACTAGTCATTATTATATCAATTACTATGGGTCATTACAGAAATGACCAATTGGTCATTATAGAAATGATCAGTTGGTCATTATAGAAATGATCAGTTAGTCATTATTATATCAATTACCATGGGTCATTAAAGAAATGACCGTTTGCATATAAGGTAAACCAAACATAGAATTTTTCATAATTATCTCATCATTTTCTCGCTCGTCATCTTAATTTTCTTCCTCTTCCTCATCCTCTTCTTCATCTTCTTTCTCTTCATCTTTGTCTTCCTGCAAAAGGGGAAAACATCAGCGATTATTATATCAATTACCATGGGGTCATCATAAAAATTACCGACAACTACAAACAATCACCTTATCAGTATTTAAGAAGTCCATGATTACCTTCACACCTTTATCCGCAACGACACTGATGTCAGAGTCGAGGAAGCCATCATCTTGAGGGCCAAATCGGAGGTCATCAGAATTAGTTTTCTAAACATTTCTCTTGTGCATGTAGCTCACATGGTACGCAGTGGTTGGATTCCCCTCAACATTGTCATTGAGATTATACAATAATTTTAGAACCATATGTAGGAGCTTCCTGGACTTCTTCTGTCCCCTTTTTCAGCTTGTCTAATTTTTTTTTCATTGACTCGACCCCTCCTTGAATCTCTTTCTAAACTCCAACCATTCGGAGTTTGTTGCGGTACTCCATTGCATGACAAGTGTCTTATTAGGTGCCTGAGGCACAACTGTAGGGTCTTTCAAATATAGTTGCGCAACACATGGCTCCTTCATCTCTTTGTCAGTTGGTATCATCACAAAACACTGCAGCTGCACACATTTGATTCAATAAAAAATTACCACCAGGATATTATATAAATGAACAATACAGGTATTGACACTAACAAAAGTATGGTCATTACAAAAATTATCACCTGGTCATTGTGTAAATGACCAACACTTGTATTGACACTAATAGTAATAATAATATAATAGAGAAATTACTTGCTTCTCGCCAACAATAGTTAAAGTCGACATCACAGCATCAAACTTCACATTATTCGCGAAGGTCAATGACAGCATACGAGGATTGGCCTCAACGTGCTTGGTCATGAATTTGCCTGCTATTGTTGGGATGCTCTCGTATGCCCAAACGAGTAAGGTAAGAGGAAAGCCTACGATAATGTAATGCACTTTATCAGCCTTCTTTAATGGTCTTCTTTTTGAAGACATCATGTTTTTAACTGCATTACATATTGTAGCTTATGTTGCCTCCCATGAGAGCACACCCTTTGGAAAAGCATTGAATTCCTTTAAGTTATCAACAAGGGCAAAATATTTCGGGCCTATCTTCATGGAATTTGCATTTGCAAGAAGAATGCAAAATATCATGTACAATAAGCCAAGCTTGACAGCATCGTCGTTGTTGTCAAATTTTACATTCGATAGCTACACCTCTGAATGTTCTCTCGACACGACTCGTAATGTAGAAAAATATCTACTCATTAATCGGTTATCAACTGTCGGTGTGAGATAGGTAGACCCTACACATTTCATGCCGGTTATTAAGCAAATCTTATTGATGGAAAATCTGCCTAGGTCTTCGCTAACCTCAAAGCACAGAGTATCATCCATTCCTGAGTGATCCGTCAAATACATTACTATGTTATGCAAGACCTGCCCAGCCTACCTAAGTATCTTCAACTTCAGAAATTTCTTAATATATGGTTATCGGATCACTCCCTGATATTGTCGGGGTGACAATCACTCTTTCAAGCTTTTACAAGTCTCTGTAATGTTAATGAAAGTATTTATTTTCATACGGATAATTTCAGCATCCGATGCGCGTCGAACATACTGAACCTGTACTAATAGTATCACAAGAGAGTAATTATTTTTATGACCAACAAGTAATCATAAAAATGACCAGCTGGAAATAAAAGAACTCTGAGCAGTTGCATTGATGACCAGCAAGTCATCATAAAAATGATCTATGGGTAAAATTACAAAATGACCTCAGATAAATAACCACACAATCGCATTTTTTAATATCACCAATAATTAACCAAATATCAATACAAACCCAAACACCTTCGGCAATCAAAAATTTATATCAATCGATACACTCAATTTTCCTCTCAATATCTAAATATTAAACTAATAAAATTTTAGTTTATGTCACAAAATCCAATAAAATACAAACTTTATGTTTTTTATGCAAATTGTTTTTCAACAAATCAATTAAAAATGCATAATCTCATTAAAAACACATATAAACAATGCAAACATTTTTTATATAATTAATCAAAAATGCAAATGTCCAAATTAAAAATGCACATTTTTACTAAATGTCTATTGAAAATGCATGCTTTTTAAAAAATTAATTGAAAATGTAAAATTTTTACCTCTTCAACATCCGCGTTCTTCTTCTCTTTTAGGGTTCTTTTCGCCTTCTTAGATTCCTTAACTTCGTTTTCCCCCTACTTTCTCTTCAACCCTTCCTCGGACACCCTTATTTTTTTCTCTGGTGTCGGTTTTTTAGGGTCTTCCTCGGCCAGTGGCCTTTTCTCTGCCAAAACCATTAGTCGGATGACCTCTTTTCGGGAGTAATGTTTTTCTCCGTCAACTTCGTGGGTTTCGACATGGGAGACTCAAGAATTTTTGACTGAGTTTGGGTGGTTTTAGAAGATTCTTCACCCATTATAGAGTTTGAAAAGCTTTATAAAGCGCGTGGGTGGTGGTTTCTGACGGTTTCTGAGCGATTTCTGACAGTTTCTGTGGGTGGTGGTCTCTCTCTCGTTCACTCTCTTTCTTTCTCTAAATGGGAGTTTCTCTCTCTAAAATATTGAAAATGGTTTGAAATCAAGTTAGGGCATTAGAGGGAGATTTGGGCGGGTGGGAAGATGGGGGTAATCCCGGAATTTGACATCCCTTAAAAGCTTTTGAGTCCCACAAATCAGAAGAAAAAATGACGTGGCAGTGCTAGCAATAAAAAGAAACAAAAATGATGTTAGTATTAATTTTTTTTTTTCCGCATGTGATATTTTTGAAATTAACCCTATAAGTAACATTAACTTAGTAGAGCCTTTTTTAGCCACAAAAAAAAAAAACAAAAAACAAAAAAACCGAAAACTTGTCAAGGCTCTAATAATTTTTTTTTTTTTGTGTTTTTTTTTTTTAATATACCAAAGACTTGACTCATTAATTTTGTGGACCATTTTATTTATATAAAAGTAAGTGGCATTATTTAACAAACAGCCCTTTTAGAAGAAAATGACTTCTCAATTCCTTTAAAAAAGCCCTGCCTCTTCTCAAAACAACAACAAAATAAAAAAATAAAAATCTCTCCCTCTCTCTCTCATGGATTATTACTTTTTTTTTTTTTTAAAACAAAGTGGATATTTTACTAACCAATATTTATCAGTAAGGTGAAAAGTAAGCATGAGGTTAGCAATTTCTTTTTTAGAGGAATGAGGTTAACAAATTTGATCAGGCTAATTTATTCTCCCCTTTTATTATAGATTCGAGTTTGTATCATGTAAATAAAATTGTCACATAATAAAATAATAATGTATTGGAAATTAAACATAGGAGTTGGATCCTGTATTTGTATTGTTTTTCTGATAATGAATTATTTGAACATATTATTGTTCCTTCTGTTGCACTTATGTTCACAAATCATTGCTCTTTTTTTTTTTGTTTTTTTCCATTATTAATTAAGGAAATTAATAGGCTAGAAACTATAATTTTTCACTATTGATAGACATTGTAATTTTTGCCATTTAATTAGTTTTCTAATTGTATAATCTATGAGCATCCACGTCAAATATTTATAGCGCACCATACAAGATTACTCTTATTCATAAAATAGAGCGTTAAAAAACTAATCTAATAATTAAAACTGCAGTTCATATTGATATATATATATATATATATATATATATAAAAGAGTTCCTATAACGGAAATCTCCAAAAAAAAAAATGCAAAAATAAAGAAGACCAAAACTCCAAAAACCACAAGGGCAAACTGGTCTTTTCACCAAATACTCTCAAATTTGCAATTCCAAAATTAGCCCTCATTGAAGCAAAGTAACCAAGAATCAAAGGACAAAGGAAAAAGAAAAAAAACAACTATAAACGACCAAGAACCAATTATTGGTAAAGAAAAAACTAACTGTAGAGCCAAAAGATTCGAATCTTCCCCTCCAAACATTCCAAACAAAATGCGGATCTGAAATTTCTGAACTCCTTAAAATGCCTTTTTTATTAAATTCTTCATCACCACCCCTAGAAATTCCAAAGCATAATTCCAAGCATCCAAACACCCTTATAGCACCTCCACGTTCTTTGCCAACTTGGACATAAACAGCAAATCACAAAACAAAAAACAAACAACAACCTTAACTGCCTTAAAAACATTAACAAAAACCACACCACACAACGTCATATAATTCTCTCTCACTATTGTC
Source organism: Ficus hirta (assembly GCA_038430175.1). Taxonomy (NCBI): domain Eukaryota; kingdom Viridiplantae; phylum Streptophyta; class Magnoliopsida; order Rosales; family Moraceae; genus Ficus; species Ficus hirta. Next base: position 14,082,098 of record CM076585.1, on the reverse strand, counting down.
CAACACAAACTACAACCCTCCGTTTCCTCCCCCTCTGTTTTTCTCAGCCGGGAATTTGATTTCCCGGTGGCGAAAACGATATCCAGCCGTTGGATTCATCTGGGTTCTCTTCAAAACCTTCAAAGTTTTGATCTTCGGGATTGAACGGACACCAAATCCCACAAAAACATAACATCACAAATAACTAATTTTCCCTCTTTCCCAACAAAAGCAGAAAACACCCTCCTCTGTTTTCCTCTGTTTACCCCCAGTTTTTTCTCTGCGGGGAAATTCTCCTTTCCCGTTGGATCCACCTAGGTTTACTGATACCGTGAGGATATGGCGATGTCCGTGGCGTCGCCGAGGAAATCGATATTCCAGCGGGTCGGTTTCGGAGGCTATTCGTCTTCTTATTACCTTCATGGGAGTAAGACTCAAAACAAGAAATGTGTCAATGAGAAGGAATATGATTATGATGAAGATGGGACGATGGAATTGGTGCAGATTGGGGCCGAGAGAACAAAAAATGTGCTGATTCTGATGAGCGACACTGGCGGCGGTCATAGAGCTTCAGCTGAAGCCATTAGAGATGCTTTTACGATGGAATTTGGTGACGAATACAGGGTAGGCTTGTTACTATTCTCAAAATTTTTTTGTTCCTAGTTCTTCTTCTTCTTCTTCTTCTTTTTTTTTTTTTTTTGGTTAATACTTTTGGTTACGCAAGCTTTTTTTTTCTTTTTATTTTTCCTCTCTCTCTCTCTTCTGATTTTGGTTCTCTATTCATGATTTTCTTGGGAAAAATTTTTCATGTTATGTTTTTTCTTACAAAATTTTTGTTTTTGCTTAGATCTACCTAGGGAATTTGTTAAGAAATTCTGGGTTCTGTCTTTTGCCTTTGATTGACCTTTTGATAATTTTATGAGATTTTTTCCACTTTTCATATAAATTTTCTTTCTCTACGCAAATAAAGCTTATAAACTTCTAGCAAATAAATAAATATAGCTTCTGCACAATTTCACCTTTTTTTTCCCCTACTTATCATATTTCGTTTTGTTCTTGTTGGAAGTATCTAGACCCTCTCCTTATATATATATATATATATATATATATATGTATATTTATTATCGTCAATCACTTGAGGTCCTTCGCCATGTTCTTCCTTCAACATCCCAAAAAATATAATCCTTTTTCTCAATGGGTTATTATTATTATTTTTTAATGTTTCTTCTTTTTTTTTTTTTGGGGGGGGTCTTTTTGATTTCTAAAATGGTAAATTCATTCAAATTTTTCTCAAGTAAGAAGTTTCTTGCTCTGATATCTTCCTCTAACTTGGATTGTGTGTGACTTTGGTATACGTGTGTGTATGTGAAAGATGTGTCAAAATTTTTTTTTTTTTTAATGCATATATATATGGCAGATATTTGTGAAAGATGTGTGGAAAGAGTACACGGGATGGCCACTAAACGACATGGAGAGGTCGTACAAGTTCATGGTGAAACACGTGCAGCTGTGGAAGGTTGCTTTTCACAGCACTTCACCTCGTTGGATACACTCTTGCTATCTTGCTGCCATTGCTGCCTATTACGCCAAGTAAGTTTTTCACCTCATCAACTTCCTCCTTTCTTTTTTTTTTTTTTTTTTTTTTTTTTGACCCTTCAAGTGAAAAACGACAACAAAATAGTACTTTGCTTGTTGGCCGCAATGCATGTGGGTTGGGGCTTTCCGGGAGGACCGTGATACCGGAAATCCCCAACTTTTGAAGAATGAAAAGAAATTATTTGAGCTATGTATTTTTTTTAAAATATAATTCATATCGTTTTTTTGGATCATCCAACAATTGATTTGAGTTGCACTTACATCCCAAATCTAGAAGTGGTACAATGGGGCACTTGATAAATAAATTGCTATAATTCAATAATGTGACAAATTTAATTAAGTATTGTTTGATTCTTATATAGTTATATATATATATATATAGGGCATATACATATCCGTTTGGTATACATCTAATTCTACTTTTAAATATTCCAGGTTGTAATGTATTCCAGAATCTTTTTGACCTATTTTATAAGTACTTTAAAGACCAATACCTTTGTTTTCCTTTTCTCTAATGATTCTCTGCCCTCACAATTGTTACTCAATCATATTTTACTAGTTGGAACTTATTTCACAACTTGACTAAAGCTTAAAGGTTTTATTCCCCTTTTTTTCAATGATTCTCTGTCTTCCACTTGTAATTTAATCATATGATGAGAGTTGGAAAGTAAACTGGACAATTTTTCTTTTGGCACATCAACTAGTCATTGTCTAGCTAGAGAACATGATTCAGTGTCTTATGGTTCGCTTTGACAGTCTGGCATTTTTAGGCACTATTTAAAAGTTTTTTACAGTATTTTTTCTCATAAAATTTTGAATTCACTATTCAAATTTATTTTGTAAACCTATGATCCAAACGGACCTGTATTTTGTTATGTGATCGAAGGGAAGTGGAGGCGGGTTTGATGGAGTACAAGCCAGATATCATCATCAGTGTGCATCCATTGATGCAGCATATTCCATTGTGGGTTCTGAAATGGCAAGGCCTTCAGAAGAAAGTAGTTTTTGTGACGGTTATCACGGACCTCAACAGCTGCCATCCGACATGGTTTCATCCCGGAGTCAATAGGTGCTACTGCCCATCACAAGAGGTGGCTAAAAGGGCTTTACTAGATGGCCTCGACGAGTCTCAGACTTGCGTTTTTGGATTGCCAATTAGGCCATCTTTTGCCCGAGCAGTCCTTTCAAAGGTTGGTTGGTGTCTGAGATTTTTTATTTTTTATGTTTTGTTTACGATTATGGAATACTAACTTCAATTCTGATTGGTTGTGATTTTTTTATAGGATCAATTGAGGGAAGAACTTGAAATGGATCCCGACTTGCCTGCGGTTTTGCTGATGGGAGGCGGTGAAGGAATGGGGCCTGTCAAGAAAACCGCAAAGGCTCTTGGACAATCACTCTTTTGTAAAGAACTAGAGAAACCAATTGGACAACTAATTATCATTTGTGGCAGAAATAAAACTCTTGCCTCCTCACTCGAAACAGAAGAATGGAAAATTCCAGTAAAGGTGATTTTCCCTTGTCTACATTCTACACAACTTTTATTGCCACTCTTTAAGACATTCACATCAATATTTTTTATCTTGATCAAAGCTTTCTGTATCTTTGTTTTAGGTTCGAGGATTCGAGAACCAAATGCAGAAATGGATGGGAGCTTGTGACTGCATTATAACAAAGGTAAATTAGCAAATTCTTGAATAAACATTCTTTTAAGTGTCTGCATAAACTCTCCCGAATTCGTGTGTAATGAATTTTTTCTGTTCTATTTTTTTTATAGGCCGGACCGGGTACAATTGCAGAGGCATTGATTAGAGGGCTTCCTATCATTCTAAATGACTACATTCCAGGACAAGTTAGTAAATAATCTTCTTTCTGTTATGACCAAATCCTTTAAACATGTTTTTAGTCGCCTTCTTATTGATATTTCCGAATTCATTTTTCCAACCTCAGGAAAAGGGAAATGTGCCTTATGTTGTTGACAATGGAGCCGGTGTCTTCACAAGAAGTCCGAAAGAGACGGCTAGAATTGTGTCTGAATGGTTCAGCACCAAAACAGATGAACTCAAGAGAATGTCTGAGAATGCACTAAAACTAGCACAACCGGAGGCCGTTTTCAACATTGTCAGAGACATTCATGAGCTCGCAGCGCAACGAGGCCCTCTAGCGAACATCCCCTACATGTTGACTTCATCATTCACAAGTTTGATTTAGTTCATTTCATAGTGCAAGTCCCAATTGTTTTAGGGAAATTCCCTAAAATAGAAATGCCATATGTACAGTTAGATCTTGTATCATCATTCTTTTGGCCTTAGAAGCTTGTTTTGTAAAATACACTAAACAAGCTCTGATGTTTGTACGGGTTGCGGTTTTTTTTTTTTTTGGTCTCCCATTAAGGTTATTTTTGGAAGAAAATAGATAGCAGATTGATGATTGTGTTGTAACTCATCCAGTGTAATCACCCTACCATAGTTTCCCACATAATTTTAGTTTTGTTGCTTGCTCAAAATCATTGTCAAATGTACGTCCCCACTGACTTTTACATTTCCATTTATTTTTTGAATTTTCTAAAGAATTAATATATATCCCCATTAAAGTAGAAGGCTAGCTCAGTTCACAAAATTAACTTACCAAATCTATGTATGTCATCTTCAAAAGCAAGATGTAGAGTTGGATTGTCTTTGAATGATGTCAATTTCACTTTTAAGGTATAAAACATTTAAATTGACACACACAAATGGTGCTTCAAAGTATGTCAAAAATTGGTATGGTCTAGAAGCAAAACTAGTCTCAAGTAACTTAAAAGTTTATTTCTTTTCTAAGTCTTCAATTGTTTTAATCCAAACTGGTACTCTTCTTAGAATTTATTAAAACTTTCACAAGCATTATAAAGTAATAAAAAAAAGGGATAAGATTTAAAATTTTGGCACAATATTTATGAAGCAAAACGTTACTTGTTTTAGACTCATATGCATTTTAGTGTTGAGACCCATACGATAATCACATGATAAGAGCGCCACTACTATCTGAGCGTCTCTATTATATTTAATTTGTACAGCACATGTAGGTTTTGTTTTTTTTATTTTGGTTAATATCTTTTTAAATTTGTTGAGCACCACTAATTGGTAGTTGTGTTGCTGTAGAGTGGTTGTTGAAGTGGTAATAGAGGACTGTTAGTTGTTGACTTCCACAAGAATAACGGAAACTTCAGCCAAGATTGTCAAAAAAAGGAACAAGAGGGGAGATAATTTTTTCTAGCTCATGTCCTAATATCGTATGAGTAGATTACAAAAAATAAAATATTAAAAAAAATTAAGAGACTTGCATGTTAAGTTATGTTTGCATAATTCCAACTTAAAAGAAGCCAACCTGGGATTAGTTGGTTTGTTGAAAGGTCAATTGATTGGAAATCCAGCAACTGTCATGATCAGGCAACACGGTCTTGTCATGTGCCGCAAACAATTTAGCCATTGGCCCATGAAACACACGTCTTATTTCTAGAAAAAATTGTGAAAACAGCCCCTCTAATAATGGCTTGTTTAGGGGAGATATTGGAGGCGGAGTTTTAGAGACGTTTTGAATTAAAGATGAGTTGAGCTTTGAAAATATAAGTTTAAAAATAATTTTAAAAAAAACTGTTTGAATTGAAAAGGTATAAAATCATATGTTCGGAAAAAATATATATATATAAATAGATTTTGTTTCGTTCGTCTCAAAATTATATGCAATTAAAAAAAATCTTGATTTAAGAGATTTGAGTTTACTGTAGATATTGAAAAATGTGAGAGTTACAAGTAGACCTGAACATCGGTTGGCAATCGACCTTTTTCGTTGGTTTAGTTCACTGACGGATCTCATCAGTTTCCATGGAGTGAAACCAAGCACCGAACCGACGAGGGTAGGAACGGTTCGGTTAACCATTCAAAGTTGTCGGTTTGGCCTTGGTCGGGGTGTTGGTTTCAAGCTGAAGATGCCGATTGAAACACGAGGAAGAGAAGAGAAGAAGAATGGTGGCGACTGGCGAATGATAACGGCGAAGCCAAAGGTTGGCGTCGGAGAAGAAGGGGAGGCGGCTCAGCAGCACGTTGTTCACCTCTTCATTCGCTGTTTTGGGCACATGCAATTAAGGCCTTGTGGAATTTGGGCTTGGGCTTTGACTTAAGTGAGCTATGGGCTTATGAGTTCTAGGCTTTGGGCTTGTGTTTTAGGGTTTTAACTGAGAATGAAACAACATATTTGTGTAAAAATGGAGTTGCAGCGCCTCCATGCTATCGCCGATCGGATTCATGAAGAACAGTAGGGGATGGCTCGGTTGGTTTCAGTTTCCAACCGAGTCCCAAACCTCTAATCGACCATTGAGTCAATCAATGTTAGCGCGGTTCAGTTCACTGACCGACGGACATCGATTCTGTCGTTGTCGGTGTTGATCAGCCGGTTATGGCGGTTTCGGTTCGCCAGTTCCCTTGAACAACCCTAGTTAAAAGTAGTTTTGAGTTGAAGAAAAAGAAAAAAAAAAATGTTTTGGAAATGTGGCTTGGAAAACCTCCCCTAAACGGTTTTTTTTCCTTTGTTAATTCTTATTTAGATTTTTTTAACCATACATACCTATTTAATTGAATGTGTAAAAAGAATTTAAAAAAAAAACCTATAATAACTGGGACAATAATCTAGGTAATAACTGAAGTAATAATCTACATATGTCTCTTTTTTTTTATGGATTTTTTTAGTTCACTTGAGAAATTTTTTTCTTGTGATTATTATTATTATTATTATTATTTGACTTCTTATGCATTATTTATGCTTCCCATAAATAACAGTAGTGAAAATATCACAAAATATGTGCTTGTATTGTAACTATAAATACACACTTAATTTCACCATGAGTTATTAAATTCAAATCCTTCATTCCAAAAATAACAATTATAACGCCCCGAACATCCACGTAGGACCGACTACGTAAACGTGGGCCGTTACCATGCATCATTCAAGCTTCTAATCTAGCTTAAACATAAACATGCATAACCTATAACTTCTTAGGCATATTGGGGACATATATCGAACACTTAATAGGCATGCATGCAAATTCTAATATCATGCAAGCATATTGTCAAAGCATACACCAAAATCATAAATTGAGACCCTAATCAAGCACATAGCTAAGCACCTAAGCTCATTGCATGAAAATAAAGGATGAGCTTATGCTCTTACAAACCATTGCTTGGAAATACACTTAAATTTCTAAATTTAAGCTCAAATTGAAAAGCTTAGGGCTAAGGGAGATTACCTTAGTTCACACCAAGATTGGTGCTAGGTTTTGGGTTTAAACTCTTTCCCCCTTGCTCATCACCACAACCGGCCACCCCCCCTCCAATTGGGGTTCCAATATTTTCGGCCACTCAAGCTTAAGCCTCACACAAGGTTCGGCCATCACCACCAAATCCGGCCAACCATTTTTTTTTCCCACTCCCTAGGGTTCGGTTTTTGTGGGGAAATGGGTGAGAAGAAAATTGGCAAGAGTTTGGCTTGTTTTTCCCAATTTTTGGGTCCAAAATCCCCCCCCCCCCCCCCCCCCCCTCACCTCTATTTATAGGCTTTTTGAACTTTTCAAAATTGTTAAAAAGTCCTTGAACTTGGATTTAATTATTTTTCTAAAATTGTATTTTGGTCCTTGAAGCAAAAATATTTGCTAATTAGTCCCTCTAGGTGGTAGCCGGTCATTGCTCCCTTGGTGCACAAGTTTTGCTTACCTCATCATGATGAGATCATGCTTACATCACCTTGATGACATCATGCTTACATCATCATTGTTAACTTTTCCAAAAATTGTACTTTTACCCCTAAAGATAAAATATTTACAATTTAGTCCCTGCGGGTGATCGGCTAAGGTAGAGCCACTTGACTTCTAATTCATGTATAATTATCCTCTTGATTCCAAGAATCCCTTAATATAATTATGCAATCCATTTCCTTACTAACTTTGATAATATCAATAGTGTTTTGTCCTTAAACAGTATTATCATACTGAATTGTAGTCCAAAATCCATCTACATAAAATTGGACTACGTATAAATTTTTCTTGGGACTTGAAACCATTTAGCCCATATTGCTTCAAATATTGTGCTTGATTTTTCTAGGGTGGTCTCATAGCTTACTCTTGCTTATTCGTTCGTAAAGACGGTTTCCGCAGTATAATTTCCATACTGATTATCCTATTGTTGTATAATCATACCTTTGACCGTTCTTAGTAAACCCTTTGACTTTTTGGTCAACTTTGACTTTCTTGGTCAAACTTTGACCAATATGAAATTATGAAATTTCGTCATGCTGTTTTCCTTAAAACGCCTTTTACTTGGCTAAGTAATCTTTTGTTGAGTCTCGTAGCTAGTTAATCGAGAACTCAAACCTATACTGTTATTCCACTCCGATCATGATTCAGACTTAGGTTTTCCTTGTTTCAAAGAAAATCTAAAGTCATCAAAATTTCGGGTATTACATTCTACCATCCTTAAAAGATTTTCGTCCTCGAAAATTCGTATAATCCTAAGTGTCTTTTCTTCAATCCACTGTCAATCCTTAACAAGTTACTATGGATTGAATAACTTGTTCATGTTCCCATTTTAATATCTTAATGGGATTATGTCTTTTATATAGAACCATAATCTTCTTTCTATATCCTCATAATTCATACTTTCATATCCTCATACTTTCATGCTTTCATACTTTCATTCTTTCATGCATACTTTCATACTTTCTTACATACCATCATACTTTCCTTTCGTACTGCATCACCAGAACTATTTTCATAAAATTTCTTAGCAAGTATATCATATAACTTGCCATATTTAAAAAAAAACATATACAACTTTTCCATACTTGAAAAGCATATCATATCATATAGCTTTTTCATACTTGAAAAGCATATTGTATCTTATATTTAAGATACTTTTCTTTAACTTTATTTGAGGGCTCAGCGAATATATCATATTGAAAATATTTTTCTTTCAATTTGCTGAAGCTGAGGACCCTCTGGTACAATGTTAATCTTGTGCTATTAGAACCCTTTTTCTTTTCATGATGGCCCCTTTCTTAGAACTCTGTTCCTCAAGGTTTTCTGGCCTTTTACATAACATGATGGCCCCTTTCTTGGAATCTCTATTCCTCAAGGTTTTTTGGTCTTTTACATAACAAAATGTGAGTTGGTTCTAATAAGCATAAGATTAAGCACTATACTTAAAAATAATTTCTTGGAATCTTTTTCCAAGTGAATCATGGAAAGCAATACTAAATAGTAGTATTGAAAACATATTACTGTTCGAGTGATGCAATGAAAGGTATCCTTGTATCAACTAGCTACTTATTAGCTAGTAGAAACTTCTCTTGTGCCTTTAGCATTTCCTTTATAGCAAAAGGGCATAATCATAGTTCTAAGGGATATCTAAAACTCCCAATCATCATTTCATGATTTCCATCACTTAAATGATTGTATATAGTCGACCTTAATCAACCATTATGTGTCGAATTCAAGGTTGGTGCTATTGACCTTAACCGCATTAACTTATCATCGAATCTCCTGGTCATCATTATTATCATAGCCTGATAAATTGTTGTTGGTAGCAGTAGCATCCAACTTATATTGGCATATTGCCTATTTGCTACTCCCAAACTAAGGCGTCATCAAAATTTTTCCCCGTTTCTAATATTACTCTTATGGGGCAAAAGTTTCACAATCAGGAAACTTAACTTCCATGGTATTGATCCATTCCTTAGAATGAAAAATTCCTTGTTACCATCATACCAAGGTAAAGCGATAGGCTATACGATCTCGAAGCCTATTCATTTCCTTATTGCTATTCTAGCAATCATAACTTAGCTACTACAGTTACAAGATTAGGCTCTTGTAAAAAAAAATGTTGGTATGTTCATACGCATGGCGAACCATCTTTTAACTCTAGTTCCTTATTCCTCACATGTCGTATATCCATTCTTTCCTCCATATCTTATCATGTCCTATCTTGAAAACATCATAACTTATCATGATCTCTTCATATCACATTGTAAGCTTATCCATCCCTGTATTCAACATTTTCCTTATGTGGACAAGAGTTCCCAACTATGATCATAACGGGATGGAGTAGTCCTTTACAAGCACCAGGAGTATCATTCTCCAACATGATCATTGACGATGGGAACTTACTTCACACGTAAGATCTTAACTAATTCTAATCAAAAGAAAAATAAATTAACTTACTTGGGCACTTGCAAAAACAATGTGAAGCGAAGTAAAGTAGGCTGGCAGGATACCACTCTGATACCAACTTTGTAACGCCCCGAACATCCACGTAGGACCGACTACGTAAACGTGGGCCGTTACCATGCATCATTCAAGCTTCTAATCTAGCTTAAACATAAACATGCAGAACCTATAACTTCTTAGGCATATTGGGGACATATATCGAACACTTAATAGGCATGCATGCAAATTCTAATATCATGCAAGTATATTGTCAAAGCATACACTAAAATCATAAATTGAGACCCTAATCAAGCACATAGCTAAGCACCTAAGCTCATTGCATGAAAATAAAGGATGAGCTTATGCTCTTACAAACCATTGCTTGGAAATACACTTAAATTTCCAAATTTAAGCTCAAATTGAAAAGCTTAGGGCTAAAGGAGATTACCTTAGTTCACACCAAGATTGGTGCTAGGTTTTGGGTTTAAACTCTTTCCCCGTTGCTCATCACCATAACCGGCCACCCCCCCTCCAATTGGGGTTCCAATATTTTCGGCCACTCAAGCTTAAGCCTCACACAAGGTTCGGCCATCACCACCAAATCCGGCCAACCATTTTTTTTTCCCACTCCCTAGGGTTCGGTTTTTATGGGGAAATGGGTGAGAAGAAAATTGGCAAGAGTTTGGCTTGTTTTTCCCAATTTTTGGGTCTAAAATCCCCCCTCCCCCCCCCCCCCCCCCCAACCTCTATTTATAGGCTTTTTGAACTTTTCAAAATTGCTGAAAAGTCCTTGAACTTGGATTTAATTATTTTTCTAAAATTGTATTTTGATCCTTGAAGCAAAAATATTTGCTAATTAGTCCCTCTAGGTGGTGGCCGGTCATTGCTCCCTTGGTGCACAAGTTTTGCTTACCTCATCATGATGACATCATGCTTACATCACCTTGATGACATCATGCTTACATCACCTTGATGACATCATCTTGATGACATCATCTTGATGACATCATGCTTACATCATCATTGCTAACTTTTCCAAAAATTACACTTTTACCCCTAAAGACAAAATATTTACAATTTATTCCCTGCGGGTGATCTGCTAAAGTAGAGCCACTTGACTTCTAATTCATGCATAATTATCCTCTTGATTCCAAGAATCCCTTAATATAATTATGCAATCCATTTCCTTACTAATTTTGATTATATCAATACTGTTTTGTCCTAAAACAGTATTATCATACTGAATTGTAGTCCAAAATCTATCTGCATAAAATTGGACTACGTATAAATTTTTCTTGGGACTTGAAACCATTTAGCCCATATTGCTTCAAATATTGTACTTGATTTTTCTAGGGTGGTCTCATAGCTTACTCTTGCTTATTCGTTCGTAAAGACGGTTTCCGTAGTATAATTTCCATACTGATTATCCTATTGCTGTATAGTCATACCTTTGACCGTTCTTAGTCAACCCTTTGACTTTTTGGTCAACTTTGACTTTCTTGGTCAAACTTTGACCAACATGAAATTATGAAATTTCGTCATGCTGTTTTCCTTAAAACGCCTTTTACTTGGCTAAGTAATCTTTTGTTGAGTCTCGTAGCTAGTTAATTGAGAACTCAAACCTATACTGTTATTCCACTCCGATCATGATTCAGATTTAGGTTTTCCTTATTTCAAAGGAAATCTAAAGTCATCAAAATTTCGGGTATTACAACAATAATGACAAAACATAATGTACTCCAAAGTTTATCCAAACAACAAACTCATATCTTTGCAAAAGCAAATTCCTAGCCCCCTTCAACTAGTAGTAATAAAAGGCAAGAGGTGAGCTCTTTTTTCCCTCATAATACCTCTTTTAAATGCCAGGATGTGGTGGTTTTATCAAAAATAATAAGTGTGCAAATGGGTACTAATAAATACTAATAAGAGTGAATATAAGGTGATTTACTGTGGTGGAGCCATATTGGACTCAAGGGGGGCCAGCTACCCCCTGGCCAATGGGCTCATTTGTTTCTTACCCTATTGTTTGTGTTGAAATTTGATCAAATAACAAACAATCAATACAAGCTTTATTGGAATAACAAAAATATAGAGTAACAAGAATCTAACTCTCTCAACAAAAGTCTGAGTTTTTCTCTATTCTTCAAATGTTTCTCAAAGCGTATAAATCTCATATCCTCACCCCTATTTATAGTTTTTCTGGGAGGTCTTGGAGACTACAACCATTGTTTCAGATGTTATGCTCCCATTAGTACATTTGCTGATGTGGCTTTCTCTCTTATTCTTGTTGACATGACTTTCTGTTTTAACATACGGTCCCCTCTTCTAACTCTACTATCATCTTCTTAACAAGTTTTCATTGAACGGCGCCATTTTATTTTATACACAAAACGTTGTGTCTATTTGAACTTTGCCCTCACATTAGCCCCCTTTTTTCTATAAATTTGAAAGGCTTATTTCATTTCTATTTTTCAAATTTATTAGGAAAAACATTTAATTTTATTCTTCGTCTTTTTAGCTTTTCCAGAATTCTTCCTTCAATGGCTTCTGCTTCTAGTATTTGAAAGACTTTTGAAGAAATTCATGTTAGATATAGACTTCCCGACTCAATTTCTATCATTTTTCTGCCTGAAAATGCCAACGTTTATGCTAGTGAGAATATAGATCCTGATGTTCTTGTTTTTCCAGTAGAGGCTTTGGTCCCTCTTCAATTTCCTCTTTCTTAATTCTTTATCAATTTCTTGGACTTCATCAAAATTTCACCTATAGAAATAGCCCCCAGGGCTTATAAAATTCTGGCTTTTTGTGAGGCTGTTTCTCGTATTCGTAAAAAAGGTTATCTGTCTCCACTGGTGGTTCTTCATTTTTACAAACTGATGGAAGATGGTCATTGTTATTACCTTTGTCCCCGTTTTGATAAATATATCTTTATTAATCATGACTACCATGATCATGCTCATTGGGGGGAAATGGTTGTTCTCATCCAGAAGATAGCTTAACTCCTCCCCTTCAACATTGTGCTCGTTCTTCAGTGGCTCATCCAGATTGGGTTGTTTTGATCGGTTCTGAAATGAAGTCGATTCTGGAAGGTTTTCATTCGGATAATAATTGATGGGATGCTAATGTTTTTTTTCGCATTTCCCTATGTCAACCAAGATGTCAGAAAGTAATGTAATCAGGAGCATGTTTATCTCGGCAACCAATTTTGATCTATCCAATGTGTCTTCGATCATTAGTCGTTGCCTTCCGCTTCCTCCAGAACCTATTCCTTCTTGTTGGAAAAACTGATCCGATATTAGAGTTACGGCGTAGCGGAAGTTTTAAAAATTTTAATACCGATTCAGAAAAAAAACTCATAATGTATTTAATAATAAATTAAATACAAGATCAAACGTATATTGTTTCTTGGATTCTGAAATTGTTAGAGTGTCGACCAACGTGTATTCTTTACTATTCTCGAGTCCCCACGTCTCAGAGTATGTGTGGACACACGTGCTATGAATCCAAATGAGCGATAATTATTCCGACGTCTGTATCCCACCTTCTCAATCCCGATGTACCTTGTTGAGAATTCGATCCAGGTTTGTTCTTCAAAACTACAAAACAGGAAACGATTAATCTTCTATGAAAAATATCACTTGGCTTAACCTTCCTCACAGTTTTGATTCAATGGAAATTTCTTTCTTTTTCTCACACACAAGAAAGACGAATTTTCTCAAGCCCGAAAACCGTAGTTTTGGCGTTTTCTCTCTCTCCCAAAACCGTCCCCTTTGAGTATATGATGATGGTTCACTTTTTTTTTCAAGAACCCCTAGCCCTTATATAATATTCCAATCCTTTTTCAAAAATATCTTCTACTTGAAAAATAATTAATAATTATTTTTCTGGATAATCTTTTAAACCAAATGATCATTCAAATTTTAGGCTAGATTCTTTGAACCTCATAAACGGTTTATGCAAGGGGAAGGACTCCAAAAATTTGTCCCCTTCTTTTCTAGGAGATTCAAATTTTTCCTTCACATAATGTGGAGGTTGATCGGTGGTTCAAATTTAAATCAAGAATCTAGACTAGTCAAAAATTCCTAATCCTATCTAGATTCAAACTCTTTTTAAACCTTTGAATTTAAATAAGATTCTCTTATTTGAATTTAAATAAATATTTTCTACAAACGTTATCCATATTTAATAAATTTAAATAAATGGAATATTTTAGATTTTTTTTCCATTAAAAAAAACCATGCACCATTCTTTAATAAAAGAAAATCTATCAAATAAGCTCCATTATTTAAATCAATTAATAATTTAATGTTTGGTATATATTTAAACAATTTTGAAACAAAATCTTCTTCCCTCCATTCATTAAAAATTCGTGCACTATTAATTAAGAGAGAAAAATTTTGTTTTCAAAAATTAAATAATTCAAACACAATCTTATTTCCAAAATTCAATTAACCAAAATAATTAATAAATAATTATTTTATTTACAACCAATCATATGTTAACAAATCACATTATTTATCTACATTAATTTCACATATTCAATCCTTTTTCAGGACTGCATGTAAGAGAGTACCATGTCTCAATAAACATTTTTAAATTCTTATTTAATTTACCGATCTATCCTGAGATGCTTCATAGAACTATCTGAGCTAGTAGAGAGACCCGATGGAAATATGTAAAGAGGCTCTTATAATTGTGAAAAATTAATCCAAGATTAATTATTCATCAATTATCAACTTCAAGACTATTCCACTAAAAGTCTGAAGCTGAACTCCCGTTTACATACTGTATTACGAAAGCTCTCTAACACATTGTTTCTTGCATGATTTATTCATCGCTTGCTTAATCCCCATATGTTATCCATGATTGAATTAAGGACTTTTTCCATTTTACCTTTCCAATCATTTTAACTTAAAGTTCCATTATTCTCTATTGAAAGAACCACTAATTATAAAGCCATTCAATCGGTAGACCATCAGAGAACACAAAGTAAACCGACGACCAAGATCTTGTTATATTATTTTTCAATTCCCGAATAATGCCTTTAAGTAGATAACATGTACTATCGTTAAGATAACTATGGATTCCGTATCTATGAATCTTGATTTCTTCATCCATAAGTCATACACGCAAAACACAAGTATATTGACCATCAATTATCAGTATCTCACCTATAGTGGATCAAAGTGCATAAGTCATGGATGCGAACTCAAGTATTCATTTCAGGATTAAGATTAATGCAGAATGATAATCAAAGCGTCATTGATTCTTATAAACGGAATTATTAAACCGAATCAATTAATACCATAGGTCCAGTCCAATATCATACTTTAATACTGGTATACATTAAAGTTTCTACTCGGAACCTATCCGATGGTCAAGACAAACCATCCCTCTAAGGAAGTATACAACCTTTACAATCTTATTATGAATAAGATCCCCAAATCTTATTCCATTGATTGCGGATCATTTTATTTAGACTGTTATTAAAATACCACATCTTTTATGTATAGTATACATATGATAATCCGATATATTACCAACAGCCTAGGAGTATTTTATGTTTGCTCAAAATAATCATACAATCAACAAATGAAAATAAATAGGACACAACTTATTAAACATGAATAACCTATTTTTATTAATATCAAAATGTCATATTTACAGAAAATCCCTAGAATTGATTTTCTATCCTTATGGCATATATAGATCCCAACACTTCTGCCCTATATAGCCCGAACCTTTTGATCATGTTGACTCTTCTGATGAAGAATTTTCCTTTCCTAGTCCTACTTCTTCTATTCCTATTCCTGCATTTTAAATAAATCAATTAATAATTTTATCCTAGAATGATTGATCACCGTAATACGAAGAAATTCTTTTTTAATAATTTATTCTTTGAAGAAGATGTTTCGCCTGATTTGTCTTCCCTCAAACCTCTTCAGCCTTGTGACAGCATTTGTGATCGTGCTAAGAGATGTCGAGTAATGTCCCTAGATGCAGTCGTTTCTTTCACAGATCAAATCCCTCTTTTTCTTGTGAAAAGAATTATGCCCCTACTAAACAAGATCAATCCAAATCCCAAAAACGTTCTGCTTCCAATCTTCTAGAGCAACCTTCGAGTAAGTGTCCTGTCTACTACAAAATGAAAGTTGACAGAAGTGGAGATTTGCACTTTGATTCTCCTTTTGCTCCTGTAGAACCGAAGGAGTGGATGCCCAGACTGAAAAAATCTAATGGATAACCTATTCTCTGTAACGAATCTACTTCTGATCCTGAAGTTGCCCATGTTGTTAGTTCTGCTTTTTGTACCCCAGAAGATCTCAGATCTTGCTTGTAGATCTCTCAATGACACTATGAAAGTGGCAGATAAAGCTATCTGTAGTGTCAATGGTGTTATTACAGATATGCGAATGAAGTTTCAGGTGTACAAAGTTAAGATCAATTATTACATAGGTCTTCTTAACAGGTGGGAGGATAAATATAAGAATAAGGCTCATGTGCGTCATCAGGTAGAGCTTGATCTGGCTCGGGAACTTTCTAATGTGTTCCTTATGAAAGAAAAAATAAAAAGTCTTGCACAAGAAATTGCCTTAAAGAAGGATCCTTTTGATTCCAAACTGCATGAATCTAAACTTCAACATGATCTTAATGCTACGACTACATCTCTATATGATAAAAATTTAGACTCATTTAGACATCAGAACTTTGAAGAACAAATTGTCTAAACTAGAAGAGCAAAACGTTCAACTTCAGGCCAATTTATATAGGATTGCTTCTGATAACAAGAAACTTAAAGCGATTTATGAGCAAACGATTCAAGAATGAATTGCCTCTGCTATTGCTTTCGAGAGCAGGTAATTGCATCACTTCGATCAGAACTTAAAGTCTTTGTCTTTCAAGTGTGGTTGATCTTCCTGCTACTCATGATGTATCTTTGTTATGTTCTAAAGACAAATCTTCAAAGCACTCTTTAAATGAAGCTGCAAATGCTCAAAAACTATAACACCCACCCGATACAACTATACAATTCCCAAAAAGCCATATTGGGTAGTGTTATTCCCTTAACTTCAACCCATGTTATTCTCAAGTAGTTAAATAGATAAAGTATGAAAATGAGGGCAAATTTAAACTTTTGGGTACTACCTCATACATAATAAAACAACTATATCACACTCAACTCATATGGCTGGCCAATTATATATACAATATAACACACAACTCAAAATGGGCACAGCCGAGTATATATATATATATATATATATATATATATATATATATAAACATAGCTATAAGAGTAGTCAAAGCTCAAAATAACAGATCAGTTTGTCCATATACATAAGTCCACTAGTATCGGGAGTATACCAGCTAACCATCTAGTCCTTAACTAGTGCTGAGAAGTGCCCTCACCTGCATCACCATAATCGCATGAGCTATAGCCCAGTAAATAGAATCAATGCATGACATAAATAATATAAATATGTATGAGCTCATGACTTTACTTCTTCAATTATTTATTTCATTTCACTTCGTATACTCTTTCTTATCTTTTATATGTATTAGGGTTTCTTAAATGGGGTGGTATCCCAGATACCTTAGCCATCGGACCTTGTGGCCATAAAACAAACATCATAATAATGAATACCATTATGTGGGGTAAAGTTATTTTAAACATTCCTTCTTCCTTGTGATCATCAAGGAAGCTTCTAACGTTATAAGTCTCCATCGTGACAGGAGGTCCATCGACCCCGTGACCACAAATATATTGTAACAAAGTGCCATCGTGTGAGGCATATCACATTTAAAATACTCTTCTCCCTTGTGATCATCGAGGAAGCTTCTCACACCGCAAGTCTCCATCGAGACATAAAGGTCCGGAAAAGTCTC
This sequence comes from Ficus hirta, assembly GCA_038430175.1. Taxonomy (NCBI): domain Eukaryota; kingdom Viridiplantae; phylum Streptophyta; class Magnoliopsida; order Rosales; family Moraceae; genus Ficus; species Ficus hirta. The sequence goes on along the minus strand of CM076585.1, from coordinate 14,064,406 downwards.
TATCGAGACACATTTCATCAATTCTTAACAATAAACCCTTCACAAGTCACCAATAGATCAATTAAGCTATTCTCAAACTCATTTATTACATAAAATGCATTTGATACCCATCTTTCATCATGTAGTGTATGAATGCTTATGCCATCATGATATGTAAACCGTATGCCCAAATCTCGCTTTCAAATACATAATACAAATGCATGACTTTTATGGTGACACAGGTGCAATTCTACTTATCTCGTGATTGGATATTGCATAAAAAAATTCTCGGGCTTCGTCTCAGGAGATCCGGTGTTCAACACCTTTGAAATATGGAGCAATTTAACTACTTTATTGTCACTTCAATAATTATTAACAATAATAATACCAAGGAGCTCGTTTCCCTACAATGGACTTTAAATTTAAGGCCTAGTTCTTTAAAAATTTTGTCATAGTTTCCCCCATATTTAAGCCTCCCCTAAGCCTAAATATCTCATACAACACCTGAAAACAATATCATTTCTTCAAAAATATCCATAAATTACAAGACTATTACAAAATCACAATTTCCATTTTTCACTACCTGGTACCAGCCTAATTATCAGGGCCATATCTCCCAATCCACAGGGAATTAATCAAAACAATTTTAGGGGTATTTAGTTAACAGATATAGGGAACAATTCTCAAATTTTCAACTCCAACAAAGCCCTGTAGCATATAGAAATAAATACAAATCTGAACCGCAGTGAAAACTGACCTGAAACTGGACAAGTTCCCAAAACATGGGTAAAACCCTAATCTATGAATTGAATTAGCTCTAACTGTTTTACATAATTTAACCTAACATAAGAGGCGACATACCATTCAAAAATTACAGCTTAATTCCATAGCAAACCCTCTGAACCAATGTCCAAGACAACAGAAACCGAAACTGCCCTTACCTTGGTACAAACTAGGCTTTTCCTTGAAATTCTCCACCAAAAATTTATCAAACCACTCAAGATTGCTCTTAATTTCTCAAAACCCTAACTGAATATGGTGTTTAGAGACAGAGGAAGTTGGACTTGGAGGGCTTGAGCAGAAAATGGGCCACCTAGTTGCTTTTTTAGACTTTAAAGTGCCAAGTAAGCACCTTAATTACTTAACCATGAAGTAATTTCACCTAAGCTAGACTAGTGTTTGACTTTTCAGCTTATTCACCTCCTTAATGGGGTGTTGAATGCTCACACCAATCCTCAAATACTAACTAGGCCTTAACCAACCAATTTACTTACCGAATGTGGTGTATATACTCGCACTGAAGATCCCGTACACCTAAAACCCTGTCTTTGGATCCTTCACTATATTTGAGCTCCACAACTTATTTAATCCATTAAATTTCATAGATGCCACTATCATAAACTCCTTTTTCATTGGTCCACTTACCGGATCCACCTTTAAGGAATGCTATCATTCATCAATGCATTATATATGACTCAACACTTATGCACTTCGAAGACATAATGCATATTATGAACATGACAAATGCATTTCAATAATTATTCAAACATATGATTCATATGCATGATATCATGAAAAGATGCAATGCATTGGTCAACAAGTATGTGATAATTTTGGGCATCACAAAAACAAGCTTTAATGGACCAAGAAAAAGCCCTTGAAGAGAAATTCGAGGCTAAACTCAACATTTCAAAGCCAACGTTAAAGATTCAATTAAAATCAAAACTTGTAAAGGCTTTGAATTGGTTTTCATTCAAGCTCTTCTCCTTGCAAATGATAGGCTCTTTGCCAATCCAAGAGACTATTTTAGGTGTTGCTAGGTGGATTTTGAAGCTCACACTTGCCAGAAGCTCAAGTTATCTGATTCAGAAGAAGATGATGGGGATTTTTCTTTGCGTAGCTTAAATGATTTCTACTTTCCCAATTTTGAATTTAATTAGTTATCCTCTTAAAAATTTTAATAACAATTTCTAGATAACAGCCTTTACTTTCTTTTATAATTGCTTTTCCCTTTAATTCTCTCCTTCCTACAATCCTTTAACTTCCTTCCCATTACTTGCTTGCCCGAATCTTCCTTTCTTCGTCCAGTTCCCAGGTTTCATTTTCATCATCCTTTCCTACGGCTTCTCCTCTCCTCCTTCTATTGATTCTCTTAGAGAATGGAATTGCATCCCTTCCAATATCAACGTTAAATTTTTTGATCCCAACATTAGACCTGCTTCCGATGGGGATCTCATCATATCTCCTCGCCAACTTTAGAATGTCAGTCTTCCTCTTCATGCCCTACTCCATAGATTTTTCTCTCAAGTCATGATTTGTCCCGATCAACTCAACATGAATGGCTAGAGAATCTTGACTGGTTTCATTCTCTTCGGTTCTTTCAACAAGATTGATACTAGGGATATTTTCCATTTTTCAATTTAGGTTACGGAACTGATAAAGTGGTTGTTTAGAACTCAAATAAATAGAAGAACGAAGCCAAGAAGAAGGATGTCGAAAAGAATGATGGGATCAATACTAAAGCTGAGAAGGCTGCTTGGAAGAAGAAAGAGAGCGAAACGGGTGAAAGCATTAGCTTCAACTCCACGATATGTTATTTTCATTATAAGAAAAACATTCCTAGGCTCTTCCATGATGCTAATCCTACAGAGAAACATTGGAGAAGTCATCTTTTTCCAGTTTCTGGACAATGGAAGTGTGCACTTGCTGGTTGTCCTATCCTCCCTTATTTGGAAAGTGATAAGCCTCTCATAGTCACTTCTGCTCTTGACTTAATCAGAGAACATAAATTAGATGAGGTAGCCGCAGCTTTCTCACTCGATCATCTCGGTGCTATAGCACTCATTGGTTGCAAGTTTCTTCTTCGCCTTTGACATCAGGACCTTTTTAATTGTTCTTTATCTAAAAAGATTCTTCAGAAGTCGAAACGGCTTATCGTTCTTCTCTTCTAACTATCAATAATCCAGAAAAGGCTTCTACTACAGCTAGAGTTGTGGCTGAATCTAGGTCTTCTGTTGTCTCTTTCGATGCAGATAAGGCTTCTGAGCCTAAATCATCCACTTCAAATCCTACTCAATCTGGATTAGGGAAAATTGTTTTGAAAATGAAAAAACACACTAGATAGTCTTCAGAATCTAACGATTCTACTGTTATTGAGCCCGTGGTAGAAGATAATGGTACCACATATTTTATTGGTAGTCAAACGAGCAAATTATTGAAAAAGAAGAGTAAACGCGTGAAATTACATTCTCCTCTTCCTAAAAATCTCCAAACTATTCTGGAACAAGGAGAAAAAGTAAATTATGATATTAAGGCTTTAGGTACTAAGACTTCCAAGCCTGTTGATACTTAGGTCGTTCAAATTCAACCAGTAGAATCGGTTTTTAGAACTTCATCTTCAAATTTTGGTTCTACACATGGTCCTTCTGATTCTACATCATCTGGTCCCAAGGTTTCCAATGATTCGATCCATACTTCGTCCTTTACTAAGAATTCTCATGGTAAGAAAATTCATTCAAAAGATTATTTTCATATTTTATTCTATTTTTATTGTTAATTCATTTGTATTTATGCAGACTCCTTTGTTTAAATTATTACTTATTTAAGTAATTGTTTGTACTTTAGATCCTTCTATTAAAGTTTCAAATCAAGCGGCAATTGCAGACCTATTTGCTAAAGTTCTAGATCAATCAACGACTGCAGATCCGTCCACTCAATCAACAGCAGATCCTCTTGTTGGCACTGCAAATCAAGTATTGACTCACTCCATTTTTGAGTCTTCTTCTAGAGTTCCTGACTAGGCTACCAATCAAGTTCAAGCTGAAACTGATTGTCAAAATACTGGTTCCGATTTTATCCCTCCTTCCGAGTCTACTACTAGATCCCCTTTACCTTGTTTCTGTAAAGGATAATCAGTTAGTTTATTAGTTAGTTTGTTACTGATTGTTAGAGTTAGTTTGCACTTGTACAAGTGTCATTAGCACATTGGTTGTGTAATCAAATTAGTTAGTCAGTTAGAAGATGTTAATAGCTATTTATAGCTTTGTAAATAGTTACATTTCACAATAATGAAATAATCTCTTTTACACACAAAACTTCTCTTTTTTCAGTTTTCCCCTTTCTTTCAGTTTCTTTACATGGTATCAGAGCCAAACGGCCTGTACCGGAGATCTCGCCTGATTTTCTACTGGAAATCGCTATGGACGACTCTTCGTCAACTTCTCACTTCGTTTCAGTTTCTTTCACCCATCCAATTGCGTTAAAATTGGATAATGATAACTTTCTCATTTGGCGCAAACAAGTTCTTGCTACCATTCGAGGGTTTCGTCTTCAACACTTTCTTTCTAGTTCAACAGTTTCGTCATTACTATACAGATCTCGCAACAATGAAGCCAATGGAATCATCAATCCAAATTATCTGGACTAGGAGCAACAGGATCAACTCATCATGTCTTGGCTTCTCGCTTCAATGTCAAACACAGTTCTTTCTCGAATGGTTAACTGTGAAACCTCTTCCCAGATCTGGCACACATTGGAGATTTACTTTGCTCAGCAAGTTCGGGCAAATGTCAAGCAGTACAAAGATCAACTCCAAAACGTTCGTAAGGACTCTCTTTTTATCAATGATTTCCTGCTTAAAGTTAGGGGAATTGTTGATATGTTAGGCTTAGTTGGTCATTCAGTTTCCACTAAAGATCACATTGATGCAATCTTGGATGGTTTGCCCTCGGAGTATGAAACATTTATAGTGTCTGTAAACACTAAATCTGACCCATATACTGTTGATGAAATTGAGTCTCTCCTTCTTGCTCAAGAGGCTCGAATCACACGGCATACCCCATGTGTTATTTAAACAGTGACCCAAACGGCCATAGTATTCCCTGTTCAACATTAATGTTCAATATATATCAAGCAATATAACAAAATAAACTCTAATACATAGCGAATTAAAATAATATGGTAATCAAAAAGAGTCAATTAATAGTAATGATATATAAATGACAAAATATTCAAGTTTTACTCTTTTTTTTTTCTTTGTTTTCTCAACACGTGTCCATTCAATATTGGGTCGAAACAAGTGAGAAACATCATCATCGAAATAATCAATCTCCTCAACCAGTAGCAATCCCTTTGTGAATAATGAAATGTCGGTGCAATCTTACTCATCTTCTTGACCATCACGAATCATTCTTTGCTTTATCGGCACAACTAAGGACAACTTTAAATTGTTGGGATCTGTTGTATAAAATACTTGGATTGCTTGTGATGCCATAATAAACGGATCATTTTTGTATCCCAATCGTCTAAAGTCCACCACTGTGATACCATCACTGTTAATCCTGATATAATTATTGTCTAGCGAAATGCCAACCTTCTGAAAGACATGTCTTCGTAGCCACAGACGAAAGGTCTGATTGTGTTCATCTTGCAACCACTTTTCATTTTCTCCTCTTCATCAGCACAACTAAGGATAACTTTAAATTGTTGAGATCCGTTGTATAAAATACTTGGATTGCTTGTGATGCCATAATGAACGGATAATTTTTGTATCCCAATCGTCTAAAGTCCACCACTATGATACCATCACTGTTAATCCTGACAAAAATTATTGTCTTGCGAAATGCCGGCCTTCTAAAAGACATGTCTTCGTATCCACAGATGAAAGGTCCGATTGTGTTCAACTTCTAACCACTTTTCATTTGTTCCTCTTCTTGGATTTGCATCTCTTAATTTCTGTAGGTGAACCTCAATAAAAGGCTCCACTTCAACCTTATTATATAAAGTATAGAGACAAGCTTGCTCCCATTCACCTAGATTTGCCGAAGAAGGAATGCCGACGGATAGTCCTTTCGAGTCAATGTTTGTAGTCTTTGGCAACCCAATCGCTTTTGCGTTGGACAAATACTCAGAGCAAAATTCGACCGATTCCTCCGCTATGTAACTTTCTACTATACATCCTTCCGGTCTATTTCGATTCTTAACATAACCCTTAAAAACCTTCATGTACTTTTCAAAAGGATAACCTATCTCAAGTACACCGGTCCACATAGCTTAACTTCCCGTAGTAAGTCCACCGTTAGATGAATCATTATGTCAAAAAATGATGGTGAAAAATACTTTTCAAGCAAGCATAATGCCTTAACCAACTCTGATTATAGCGAATCTAGTGTGAATGGATCAATTACCTTGGAGCATATCGAATTGAAAAATGAGCATAACTTGGTAATTGCGAATCTCACGTCCTTCGTTAAACTCCTCGCAAGGCAAGCGGTAATAATTGTTGCATCAAGATATGACAATCATGTGTTTTCATTCCAATCAGCCTCAAATCCTTCATAGACACCAACCTTTTGAAGTTGGAAGAATACTTGTTGGGCACTTTTACAAAAGCAAGCCATTCACAAAGTTTTCTTTTTTCTTATCTTGATAATGTGTACTTTGCCGGAGGTAAGTAAGTGGCATTCACTCTTTTCGTAGGGAGCAAATTAAGTTTAATTTTCAAATCCTTAAGATCCAACCATGCTTTTGCACAATCTTTGGTCTTATTAGGAATATCAAGCAACGTGTCCACTATTGATTCACAAAAGTTTTTCTCAATATTCATAACATCCAAGCAATGACAAATGAAAAGTGACCTCTAATATGGAAGGTCGTAGAAGATTGACCTCTTTTTCCAAGGTCCATCAACCACCGGATCCTTGTTACTCTGTTTTATTTTCCCGCGCACTACATTCAAATCTTTAACCATTTCAAAAACGTCTTCGCCCATCAAAACCCAGGGAGGGATTCTTTATTTGATATTACCATCGAAAGCCTTTTTTTTTTTGAGGTATCGATGATTTTTTTTGTACGAATCTCCTATGACCAAGGTAAACGGTTTTCTTACCATTCTTCAACTGGATGGAAGTTGTATCTTTCATACAAATGGGACAACCCATAGAACTCTTTACTGAATAACCAGATAAGTTTCCATAAGCGGGAAAGTCATTAATTGTCCATAATAATATTACACGAAGTGTGAATGTCTCTTAACGGTAAGCATCTCTAACTTCGATCCCCTTTTCCCATAAGCTCATTAGATCATCAATTAGCGATGCTAAGTACACATCAATGTTATTCCCTAGTTGTTGAGGACCAGAGATCAATACAGTCAACATCAAGAATTTCCGCTTCATGCTCAACTTCAGAGGAAGATTGTAGTTGACAAGTATGACGGGCCAAGTACTATGCCTACTACTCCTATTACCATGTAGGCTCATTCCGTTCACTGATAAACCAAGATATAGATTTCGGGGTTCCGCACTAAATTCAGGATGATCATCATCAAAGCTCTTCTATTGTGGTGCATCGGCTAGATGTCTAAGCATGTCATCTTTAACACATTTATCATGGTGCCAAATTAAATTCTTGGCATGATCGGCATTATGGAATAAACGCTGCAGACACGGTGCCGGAGGAATGCACCATAACATCTTTACTGGCACTTCTTTGCTACCATTCGTTAGCTTCTTACCTTTCTTCCATCTTGACTCCTTACAAACCGGGTATTCATCCAATTCCTCCTAACTATTTCGGTAGAGGACGCAATCATTTGGACATGCATGAATTTTTTCATATTCCATTCCCAAAGTGCTCAACGTCTTCTTAGCTTCGTATATACTAGCCGGTATTTTATTATCAACTGATAGATCATTTCTTAGAAATTCTAAAAAAGTTGTGAAACTAGAATTTGTCCACCCTTCTGATGCCTTCATATTCTATAATTTGACCAATGCGGACAATTTCGTATATTTAGTACACGCGTCATACAAGGACATCTCGACATCATTCATCATTGCATCAAATAACTCCGGACGATGCACAAAGTGCTCTTCCAAATCATTAACCTTATTAAAGAAATTATCTCCTACATCTTCCTCAATAATAGGTTCTTTTTCTTTGTTCTTCGATGTTAGATTCAAACAAATTTCATCATGTAAATACCATGTTTGATACGAATAAATAATCCGACGTGGAAGCAAATGTCTTCTAACTTCATCAACTGAATGAGATCTATGATTTTCACAATCCACATAAGGGCATCGAATCTTATCCTTTTTCGTATGAGTTTTGACAAATGACAAAAATTCTTCAACATCATCTTGATATTTTCTAGTCAATCTAATAGCCCATATCTATTTTCGATCCATTTACAAGAACCCAGCCTAAATCCAAATTAAAGATCATACAATTCATTTAATAATCAAGTTTTTGTAATTAAAATAATACATATTAAGCTTTGGATATAATTTAACAAATCATACTTTCAAAAAAAAAAAACAGAAAACGAGAATCTACAGTTTTAGACGTCTAAAATGTCTACAATGAATTAATATAAATTAAATAACTCAAAAGAGTAAGTAATAATCACTTACAAATAATGACTATAAGAGAGTATTGATATGGTGGACGGTGGTAACGATGTTGAATAGCAGCGAAGGATCTGATTTCATAGGTCTCTGTAATGTATTTCGTGGCTGCGGAACTGTTTTGTAAAATAAAATCAGGGCTGGTAGGGATTATTAAAACTGAGAGATTACACGATGGTTTACCGAAACTATCGTGTAATCTCCGAGAACTGTCGTGTAATCTCTGAGATTACACGACGGTTTAATCTTGAATTTACACGATGGTTTATTAAAACCGTCGTGTAATCTCTATCGTCTAAGTCAACTTTTGTAGTAGTGATGGTTTTCTTTTGTTTTCGGTTGTAGATGAATTGAGTGATTAACTTATGTGTTAGTTGTTTGAAGCTATCGATGAATCTTGGTTCTAGTCGATTCTAAGGTGATTACAGTGGTGGAGCCATATTGGACTCAGGGGCCAGCTTCCCCTTGGCCCAATGGGCTCATTTGTTTCTTACCCTATTGTTTGTGTTGAAATCTGATCAAATGACAAACAATGAATACAAAGTTTTATTGGAATAACATAAATATAGAGTAACAAGAATCTAACTCTTTCAACAAAAGTATGAGTTTTTCTCTATTTCTCAAGTGTTTCCAAAAGCATACAAATCTCATACCGTCACCCCTATTTATAGTTTTTCTGAGAGGTCTTGGGACTACAACCATTGTTTCAGATGTAATGCTCACATTAGTATATTTGCTGATATGGCTTTCTTACTTACTATTGCTGATGTGGCTTCCTGTTTTAATATCAGTTCTCCTCTTCTAACTCTACTATCATCTTCTCTACAAGTCTTCATTGAACGGCGTTGTTTTATTTAATACACAAAACGTTGCATTGTATCTGAACTTTGCCACCACATCTCATCATATTAATTTTTTAAATTAAGTTCCTAATTTCTCCGTCCTAAAATTTTAAAATTACAAAATCAGTTTAGATTTTTTAAAAAAAAGTTCAATTAGGTCCCAAGAATTGACTTATAAATATATATTATTTCATATTTAAAACCCTAAATAAATAAGAGTAATTGGCCAAAATAGTCCCTTGACTCTTTAAAAGGTAACAGTTTTGTCTCTGTTTTTTTTTTTTTGGGCTGAGATGACCCTGAAATCCTAAAATGTTGGCCACTATAATCCTTTCCGTTGAAAACTGTTAAGTTTATAATAGAATGAGTCATGTGACCCATCACATGAGCTCAATTAATCACGAAAAGATGAAAATACCCTTGTTCACACCAATAACATAAATAATAATAAGAATAAACCCCCCCTCTGTCTCTCTCCCATAGCCATAGCAAGCTCCCCCTCTCCACAGCCATGTCGACATTCCCCCCCCATGGTACCCAGGTCCCCCCCAACTCCAGCAACCCAAGCAGCACTCCCCCCACACACCCCCCCTCCCCCCCCAAACCCTGGTACCCAGGTCCCCCCCAACTCAGGCGACGAGTTCCTCTACCCCGACCACAAAAAACCCCAATCCGATCCAGCCCCCCTTTCCCCCGACCAAACCCCAATCCCCCCCTCTCGATCAAACCCCGACCCCCAAAAACCCCAATCTGATTGGACCCCCTCCCCCTTTCCAAACCCCGATCCACCTTCTTCCCTAAAATCCCGATATGGATCCCCATCCCCCCAACCAAACCCTAATCCACCATCCACCCCCTCCCCAAAACCCCAATATGGGTCCCCCCCATAGGTAACGCCAACCTCAGACCCCCGACCTTTGAACACCCCACCCCACCCCCCTCCCGCCCCCGCCCCCGCCCCCGCCCCACCGAATCCCCCTTTCCCCCTGAACAAACCTCAATACCCACCCCCCCCCCCCCCAAAACCCCGATCTGGGTCCCCCCTGGCCCACACACCGGGGTCGCTGAGCTCAGAACCCTAAACACTACCCCCCCTGGCCCATACACTGGGGTCGCTGAGCTCATAACCCTAAACACTACCCCCCCCCCTCCCCCGGCGCACCCAACCCCACCACCAAAACCCCGATCTGGCCCCTCGCCCCCCAACCGAATCCAAAGCGCCCCCCCCCCCCCCCCCCCCCCCCCCCAATCCACAAATCTAAGAAATGAAGAGAAAGAGTGAAAGAATAGATGAATTTTAGTTTTTTATGATTTTTTTTATTTTGTTAAATTAATTATTGTTAGATTATTAAAATATCCTTTCAAATTAGATCACATACATTGCATGTGACTCATGCCGTTAGAAACTTAACGGTTTTGGACGGAAATGACTAGTGGCCAACATTTTAAGAGGTCAAGGTCATCTCGGCCAAATAAATTTAAAGAGTTCGGTGATTATTTGAGTCAATTACTGAATAAATAAAAAGTCAATTACACTACTATTTAAATTCATATTTTGATCTATTTGAAGTTGGTTAAATTAGATTACAAAGTTTACATAAGAAAAAAAGAAAAGTCATTTCAAAAAACAAAAAAGCAAAGCTGAGTATTTATTTAGTTTTAAATTTAGTTTGGTTAATACCCCTCAGAAAAGAATTTGTGGCCCGCCACTCGGTGGTTAGTGTTTAATAAAGTAATTTGAGGGGAAAAAAATGTTCAGCTACTAAAAATTCAGAAGAATAAAAGAAAAAGAAAGGGAGAAAAAAATAAATAACAATTTTCATAAAATAATTAAAATAAATAGCATGTTTTTAAAATGTTTAAAGTAAATAGCATATTTACAATGTAAGTGATTTATTTACATCAAATTTATTATGTAAATAATTTATTTACATCAAAGATGAAAATAAATCAATGAATCATTTACCTAGTAATTTTTATTTTATGTGATAAATTTGTTATTAATCCTATTATTTAATTTAATTATTTTTATAAAAAAATATTATTTACTATAATTTCTCAAGAAAGGAAATCAATGCTCAATTGTTATCTTTTATTTATTTACTAATTATAAAAGAATGAATCCTTGCTTTACAGCATTTTTCGTCATTGCTCTCAAGCTGCCATGTGGTGATTTTGTCATCATCACGTGGCAGCCCTATTACTATTATGTGGTGACTCATAAATTATCATGTGATTTTTTTTTTTTTTGTCTATTTTGCACACGCTTCGCCCGTATTATACAACTAGTTAATAATAAATAAATAATTAAATAAATCACACACGATCTAACAGTTGTATGGCGATGAAAATGTAGGAAAACGAATTTGGACAGCTTGTTTTTTTAATGAACATAGAGAATGTCGTTGTATGTTTGCGTGACAAACGGTCAAAAGATTGCTCCCGTTACAATCGGAGGTGGACACCATGATGTGTCTTGAATGGAATATTGAGTAGACCCGCATGAACAATGTCCCTCTTATTATATGCGATAATATCCATAAAATACATGTAATGACATGTTTTATTAATCGATAATTCAATTTGAAAAGAAAAACTTAAAGTTAAACCAAAAAAAAAAAAAAACAGAGAGAGAAAATTAAGATGATGTTTGTTAATATTTCCATTTATTTTGAAAATAATTTTATTTTTGTTATAAAAATAAAATAAAGAATATTTTGATAATGATAATTTTTTTAGAAATTGTGCTTGGTTTTGTTTTTAGAGAGATTGTTTTAGGTATAAAAAAATTGTATAGGTGTGTTTCTAAAACATGTGTTAAGTTATAGGCTTAAAAATAAAAACGGAAATGAGGAAACAGCTTCCAATCATTTTTCATTATTTTCACAAAAAACATTCCCACTATTTTTTGTTTTCGTTTTCAATTTCAAAATGTTTGCTAAAAAACGTTATTTAGAAAATGTTTTTATTTTCATGGATCAAAAGACGTACAAAAACATTTTGAAAGACACTTGGAAACAATACCAAACATTACCTTAGGTTTTTTCTTATATAAAAATTATTTTGTCGTTTATTTTTGTATTTGAGAATTAAAGACAAAAGTCCTACATAAAAATAAGGAATTAAGTTCCTTAATTAAGGATAAATTATCTCTCACCTCCTACATGTGAAATTAAATTTCTTCTACTTAAAAATATGAATTAACAACTAGCATATACCAAAAATATAGGTAAATACCATTTCAATATATATATATATAGGTAAATACAACTAGTATATACTAAAACTATAGGTAGAAAAAATTCTAGACAATAAAAATTCTTGTGAATAATAAAAATCATATTAATAAGACAATAAAATAATAAAGAGAAAAAAAATAATAAATTTAAAACAACACATTTAAATGATCTACTGCTTTTATCTTTTCTTTCGAAACTCTTCAAAAGAAGAAAAATTATGAGAAAGAGTGTGATCTGACCGAAACTGAAAAGATATATATATATTTTTTTGAAAGTTTTTTTTTTTTTTTTTTAAATTAAACTGAAAGGAAATTATTTACTTGTAGAAATAAAGAGTTGTGTATTTTTTTGGTGAACCTAATTTTTAAAAATTATGTTTTTTTCCCTCAAAACTTCTAAAATTTTAAAAGTACCCCAATTATGTTTTTTTTTTTTTTTTCTTACTCTCTCTCTCTTCTTCTCTCCCCTTTCTTCTCTCTTCCCTCAACGGAAGCACACTTCTGTCCTTGGCTTCGTAGAAGGCCAATTTCTGCATCTGAAACTTTTTGGAGCTCAAGGAGAACTTTTGAGGTTAGGGTTTTCTCTCTTTCAATGGCCTTAATCTGAAATTTCCCTATTCAATTCTTGTTTTCCTTCTTGATTTGGATGCTAACTGTGATGAAATCCCTTTTGTCAATCTGATAAAGGAAAAAAAAAATTCCCTAAAATCCCGAAATTCTCAGTTCTTAGAGATGGGCCTAACGAGTTTTTCCTTGATGATTTTCTTGTTAGTTCTGAACGCTGATAGCTGAGGCCTAATTGATTGGATTTATTTTTTTATTAAAAGCTAATTAATATGATTAGTTTCAAAATTTTTAGAGTTTTAGGATGGATAATTTGTTGATGTTGTTTTCACACAATTCTTTTTGCTAATAATGGCCTCTGCAGGAATTCAATTGCATTGGGGAATTTGTGTGTCTGGACTTGGATTTTTATTGGGATAAGACTCAAATCTCTTTTATCTGTAATATAAAAATATGGTGAGCTTTGGATTAATCTTTACCCAAATTTTCTTTGCCAGTTTTTTTTTTTTTTTGGTTCACATTTGATGATGATGTGAAACCTTTTTGGATTGATAGACATTAGGTGTAGAAATGGTTCAAACTCAATGCTTTTGAAGACAAATTTTTAACTAGGCGTTATGTTTTTGGGTGATGGGAGTGAAATTGAGTCCATTCTTTGAGTAAAATTGGGTCAGGCCATTTCCATTTCATTAGTTCGCCCCTAGATTTCTGCTATTGCCGAATGGGATTGGGCACATGGTGGTACCAAATACCAATAAACCCCCTATTGACTAGCAAAAAAATTTACCTAAAAAACAGTCGTGGTGGTAATTTGCAAGCGTAGGTTGTCTGTGTATGGCTTTTCTGTTGGGAACACGATGTTAAAATATAAAATTAACCCAGCTAGGGCAGGGCATGGGGCATACAGAAGACAAAAAAGGTTGAATTTATTTTGTTTTCCCTATTCATGTTTAGAGGTATAATTGAACCTACTTTTTAGATTTTTTTTTTTTTTTTTTGGGGGACCCTATTAACCCAAGTCCTAATGCCAGAGCTACAGGTCCAGTCTGAGGGTAGTTAAAACGGATGAAAGAAACGATTAAGTCTATGTTCCCAAAGGGCTTTTGGGGCCTTTAAAGGCCCTCAATTTGATAGGGGAAGCCTTGGTAAATGGTCTCCAATGATAACTCAGAGATGGTTTCAATGGCAGGTTTATCACTCGAGTTTTGTGGATGAGGAAGGAGTTACTAAAGCTTGTGGGTGCCCTTTGCTGCCTTTGAAAAGCCACATAAAGGGCCCTGCTCCAGTTCGAGATCAAGGTTTTATTTCAGTACTTAGAACCTTTGTTAAGTGTCTGATAGAAAGAATTCTTCACGATCTCTTATGATTTTGGGTATCGGTAACTTTCTGCAGATCAAACTGACATTGTTGATGAGGCAATTACGTTCTTTCGTGCCAATGTCTTCTTTAGAAACTTTGACATTAAGAGTTCTGCCGATAAGCTCCTTATCTACCTGACATTCTATATTAATGTGGCTTTGAAGAGGCTTGAAGGTTGCAGAACTTTGGCTGAAGGAACAAAGGCGATCATTAACTTGGGCCTTGAAAATGTTCCTGTGCCCGGGGAGTCTGGTTTTCCTTTTCCAGGCCTTTTCCCACTTCCTCAATCCCAGAAGGAAGCAGGTGAAGCTCTTTCTTACGTTGTGTCTGCCTTTAGCTTGTCTACTATTTACTGGATACCTTTCGGTGTTGATGGCGTGATACATAGCATGGCTTTTACACTCTCTTACAGCAATCTAATTTTTTATTTGAATGAAGCTTTTCGTTTCTTATTTACAAAATAATAACATAGAATTTCAACCTGATTTGATGATCCATTAACATTTGTTGTGAGCTCTTTGTTTCATTCCTCTGCTCTTTTGAAAGCTGTTATAATTCCTAAATTGTTTCGAAATGCGTAATTATATATCTGGTATTTGCAACATCTGCCTCTTGAACTTTCCACAATTGTCCAGTTACCCCTAAACTTTTAGTTTTAACAAATTACCTTGTGAATTTAACAATGTGTTGCGCAGTGCCCCCAAATCAATGAGGGATGTTAAAATTTGGATAGAAACGCCTTCGTACACGTTAAGCGATCTCGTTTGGAGGAGGGCACCGAAATCAGATGACGATCAAAACATGTCATGTCATGTGCACGAGGGCGTTTTCTTCCAAATTTAAACATCATTCGTAAATTTGGGAGTACTTTGCAAAGTTATATTCATAGGGTAATTTACTGCAATGAAAAGTTTAGTAGGTAACTTGCCAAGTTGGTCAATGTTTGGCCTTGCGCAAAAGCACCAAAAGCCTGTGTTCATTTCTTGGCACACTTCCATGGTCATGACTTTGCAGCATTCTGCATGATATCCATTCGATGGATGAATCTTGCCATGTTCTTACTTCTTAACTGGTGTGTTAGACTCTTGATTCTGCATAGGAGAGCATGCCCTTTGAAGGGAAACCTTCGAGAAAAAGTTCTTATCGATCGATGATTTTGATATAGTGATGACCACGGAACAGGGGAAAAAAGGGTGATGACCCTAGGTGATCTAGCAGCTCCATGGTCGTTCCATATTTATTGTTAAATCTGATTTCCGCTTTCTTGTATGGTCTAATATAGCTAGCTGCAGAGAGCTGTATGTTTATTATTTTGACAGACTTTTCATGCATTTGAATGCAGAACTACTGAGGAATTATCTGAAGCAGACAAGGGAGGAAACCAGTGGTCGATTATTGAGTGTTGCTTATAGACCCAATGGAACTCCAAATAAGTGGTGGTTGGCATTTGCCAAAAGGAAATTTATGAACATTATTGTACCTTAAACTATTTTTTCTCCTAAATAAAATTTCTCTCTGGTTTTGTTTTGTTTTTTTTTTTAATTTTTCCCTCAAGGGCTGAAATGGAACCCTTGGTATGGACTTCAGAAGGGAATGAAACTTTGCTACTAAAGATTGTATATCAGAGTTTCTGCATCTTACATTTTAGCTACATGTCAAAACTACAAAAGTATTCCTATTTTCAAGTCATGTTACCAATAAAACTCATGTTTGCATGAATTGTGCGTTCTTCTCTTTTTGTTTTACCAAAAAAACTGATAGTCACTTAACGAGTCCCATATTAGCGGGGAGTGAGTATTTTAATTGGTTATAAGTGCTCACAAGTTCCCTTTCAGTTAACAATTGTTTGAAAGTGATATCTTAATGAAGTTCAATTAGTGTCCTTCTCCTAAAGACCACGGGTCTATTTATCTATGGGATTTTGTGTGTTCTTATCTTTATGTTTTACCAAAAAAAAAAAAAAAAATCATGTTTGCATTATTAAATTGAGTAATTTAAGCTCATAAACAATTTTAACGAGTGTCCAGTATTGACACAAAATCTCCTTTACTTCCATCTTTGCGGTAAAACGTGGTCAAATGAGACAGGATGGTGACTTTAGCCAATAATTTGTTTGATTGATGAACATCTGATGAGGGCATAAAAAATATAAACCCTTCTAATTCTAAGTTCTGACTAAAAAGATCTTTAAGGAGTAGTTTCATTTAGCAGGAAAAAAAAAGGGGGGGAAAAAAAAGAGGGGGGTGGGGAATAAGCAAAGAACATTTTTACAGTTACTGACTGAAGTAAATAATCGACTTTAAAAAATATTTAAATTAAATAACAAAACTTTTAGGTAAATGGTCTATCTTCTTCTTTACTTCATTTAGTTGTGTGAGAATGTTATTTACTACAATTTTCAGTGTTTTTATTTTTAATATAAAATGCAAGTATTATAAAAATAAAAAGTTTGAGGAAATTGAAAATATAGAGAAAGAAGGAAATGACATTTTTACATAAAACAAATAGCAGATTCTAAAAAGTTGTTGAAGTAAATAGTTATGAATAACAAATTTACGAAATAAATGAAATATAAAACTTTATATTTATTTCAATTATTTTAGCCTCCGTTTGGTGCTAAGATTTGGATCTAAAATTACAATTCAATTTTTACCTTTTTTTTTTCAATTTTATTATTTACAGTTTTCTAACTCAAACTTTCAAAGTCCATAACTTTATTTATACAAGTCCAAATGAGATAATTTTTTTTAAAACATATAATTTCGAGACGAACAAAACAAGTTCTATATTTCAAGTTTTTACAATTTTTAACTCTAATAATTCAAATGTTTTACCAAATACACAATTTAATTCAAATCTAAATTTTACTATCCAAACCTTGACTCCAAACATATACAAAAAAATAAAAAATAAAAAAAGATTCACGACAATTTCTCTTGAATACAAAACATGATACCCAAATCCCAATGACCAAAGTCAATGTTCCCCAAACCAACTCAACCACAGCAGATGGTGAAGTTACTCTGCTGCCACAACAAAATCAATGGTCTGGTTGGTGGTTCTGTTACCTTTTCGAGACATGCAATTGGGTTATATGCCTGAAATGGTATTAATATCATCAGCCTTTTTTTTTTTTTTTCCCCTTTAAATATCACCAGACTTGGGATGCCCCATTCATTAATTTTTTATAGCAATCATATTTATCCTCAATCTGACATTCACAAGAAAGGGAATCCATATCATATTTAGGATAAACAAGTATCTATATTGTTATTATTTTTATAATTATAATTATAATTACAATTATTATTATTATTAACATTATTATTATTTTGGCATGTACTACATATCTCAAATTTTCTGTTGGATAATTTAAAATAATCTATTATCTATTATCTATTATCTATCTATTACTTACTAATAGTAAAAGAGTTTCTCACTCTTCAATAGAGACTATCACATAATAGTCCTGTCACCATCATATATTAATATAATTCTTGTCACCTGACTTTTTTTTTTTTATTTTGTTTTTTACTTGTCTATTCTGCATGTTTTTCGCTCGTGCTATACTACTAATAATAATTATAGTAATAATTTAATTTGGTGAATTTCTTTTTAGCTTAAAGCTTATAACTTTCCAGCTTTTCTCACTTCCGGTACCTGAAGGAAACACCTACGTGGGGTACTTTTTGTGTCAAGAAATGAACATTTGTTGGGAGGAGGGAAAATGCTTCTGGAATATGCAAGTTGGAAGTCAAAATATACAGACTAGAAGTAAGAATTGGGTAATATATTTTAATTGAAAGAAGGGCTGATTGGGAATTGTATGTAGGTTTTTAGGTGTGGTTAAAATAATTAAATAAAAAATTAGAGGTGAATATCTGTTTATGAAGAAACATATGTATCTTTGAGGGAAAAGTAATGTAAAATGACTATATAGATACAATGTAAAATGCAGTAGAGTTGTCATTGGCATGGAAAAATTCCAAGTATGGGTAAAAGATTTTGATTTTGAAGGTGCAAAATTAAGGAAAAGTAAGTGTGACTTGTAAAAAAACATTTCGTAGCCTGTGCTGAGGAAAAAAAAAAAAAAAAAACATTTCGTAGGATGAAAGATGACGAAAAACGACATGAGTTTTGGTATTATACGGGAGAGAAATTGTAACATCTTTGCTGTGAGCATGAGATGATCAAAGTGTAACCATTTCACGAGGTCGGTATAAGCAAATATTTTGGCTTGTATATGAAGTGATTCGTAAAGGTTTTTGGTCTAGAAATAAATCACCCAAGTTTTACAATTTGTATTTGTATTTGTATTTGTATTTTTTTTATTTTTTGTTTTTGTCTTTTTGTTTTTGTTTTTTGTTTTTATTTGTAAGCTAGGATATACAAACGAAACAAAAAGAAACAGAGCAAAGCAACAATTTACCAAAACAATAATAAACATCTCCTAGAGGGGGATCCCAAGACCGAATCAACATCTTCTTATTAGTCATCTTTGAAATTGGGGTGGTCATCTTCCCTTTTTTTGCTCTTTGAATTTTCATTTTATTATTGTTTATTTACTCTGCGCTCTATCTACAGCCATTGTCAGTTTTTTTTTTCCCTAGCCTGCCCTTCCTCTCCCTTGCTCAAATCTGACCGTCTATTTCTCATCCAACAGTAAGCAATGAAGAGCCGAACAAATCCTGCTAAAAGTGCCTACCGGAGGTAAGACACATCCTATAACTTTCTTTTGTAATTATTTAACTCGTTTTTTCCATTCCATCTTTTAGTAGCTAAAATTTGGATTGCATTCCATGATACATTATTAATAATTAGCACCTAAATTTTACATCATGAAGAGCAAGAAAATCACAGAGAAAATAAATACGCAAATTTTTAAATAAGTTCGTCTCTATGTGAGACTATGTTTTGTTTAAGTCGTTGCAGCAATTTACTATAATGATTAAGAAATTTATTTTTTAAAAAAATCACATACCCTCAAAGCTCTTTGTGTGTGTGTATGTTTTTTTATTTTTTTTATTTTTCCTCCTCCTTTCTCATAATGATCCTTTATAATACTCACTATTTATATAAAAAACTACGAGAACTGAAGTTACAAGATCGATCCACGTACTGTCCCTGTGTATGATGTTTCTACGTTGGGTATTAATTAGTTTTTCCAACTTAACATACATCTTATGATTTTATAGGTTGTACCTTGATAACTATAATTTACTTTCGCCAAGTTGTTCTACATATCTCTGAAGTCTTGACTAAAGTCTCCTTTCTCAAAATTTGTTTGTTTAAAAATTGAAGAGAAATTGAATATTTAGCACCGTTATCGTTAAATTTATCATTCTTTGGTAATTTGTCTCAAAATTTTTAATTTTGATAATTTACTCTTTAAACTTTTTATATTATTGTAATTTATATGTCTCATGTGAAGAAAACCTCATTTCTAATAAAAAATTTTTAAATCTAAAACAAACTCTAATGCAAATATTTAAATTTTAAAATTTCAATTTAACGCAAACAAAAGGGAGAAAATTTGTAACAATTTAAATAATTCAACGAGTAAATTGGTAAAATTAGAAATACAATGGGTAAATTGACAAAGACTAGTAAGTTTGAGGACATCAATGTTAAATAATCCTAGAAATTTAACAAATATTCATTGTCTGTCTTCTAAGTTCAAAGAATATTGACATTCACCACACCCACAGCGTGCCCGCCGCCACCAATTTTGTTTAGCCTTTTTCTTTTTATTTTTCTTTTATTATTCTTTAGTTTTTTTTTTTTTTTTTTTTGGTGAATTGTTATTATTTAGTTTTCACCTTCCACGTTTAAGCTTATGCGCAAACACTTTTATTTTTTTATTTTATTTTTTAAGTTAACAACAAAGCTCTTCTTGAAATGGAAAAATAAGTTGATAATGTTTTTGAAATAGTACGACATTCATTCCAATAATTAGTCAATAAAATACCTATTAGATTTAAATATAATAACAACTTTTAAAATAGTTCATCCAATCGAGTATAAATTTCTAAAAGAATTTTCAAAAGATATACATTCTTCTTCATCTAAAAGTTGATTTCTACTCTGTTCTCTCTATTTTATTTAATGATACTAGTTATATGGCATACGCTATACGCGTACAAAATAGATAAATAAAATAAAAATAAATGACATAGTTATCACGTGATTATTATGTGATAAGTAAGTAAAGTATAATAAAAAAAACCAATGATTTTTTTAAATATAGGTAAGAGATCTCTCTTTGCTTTCTTTCTTTTTATTTTTTATTTTTTATTTTTATTTGTTGGTCTAATAAGTTATGAAGAAGTGGAATTTTCAGGATGAGATGAGACCCTGAGACATTAATGCATGGATTTAATTGAATAGAAAAAAATTCTCTATTTATTTTTAATTTTTCATTTTAGAGAAAATAAAAAAGAAAAAAGAAAACTCTCTCATCTCAACCGTCCATCCATCTCATCATCTAGGTGGGCCATCCCTTAAGCCAATCCAACGGTCCAAAGTTAAATTTCTATATTTTTGATTCACTTTTTGTCCTTTCAATCTTCCCAAATGAAAGAAAAATCAGAAAAGCAAGTGAAGGTGGTAGGCTGGTAGCTGCTCGAGACTGAGAAAGCTAATGAAATTATTTTTCCGAGAAAACAAAAAGGAAAATATTTTACATACTCTCTCTTTTATTCGGATGAGAAAACCATATAAATACAGCAATTATTTATTTAAAATGTTCTTTTTATCCAAACAAATTTCTTTATTTATTTAATTTTTAAATTTTAATAATAAATTTTAGCATAAAAAAGCTTTTGAGTCTGAAACAGAGATAGAGAGAGAGAGAGAGAGAGAAGAGGTACTTCGATTACTCACCAGCTAATAAGTGATAACATTCCTCATCACCGTCGATGGTCTTTCACTCCCATTGATCGAATCTCAGCCGTTGATCTCTTTCTGATTCATGAAGCTTATGTTATTCACCAGACTTAGGGTTTCTATCCACGATCTCTGGTTAGCCTCTGTCGCCGCCGCCGCCGCCGTAGTCTTCGTCCTCGTTAGCCATGTCGTCGGCGGCGAAGATCGGCCATCACCGGATCAACGGCCAGATTTTGCCGCAGCCGTGTCCCCATCTGGCCGAGTTCCGGTCGAGGAACGGCTCCAAGCCGTTCCGAGCCTTGCAGGAGTGCCTCCGAGTCAAGCCGCCGGGAGGCCGCGCCGCGATCCGGAGGGATCCCGACGAGGTGCCGCGCTGCGCCTCTTGCGGCGACGCGGCGAGGCCGAGGCTCTACGCCTGCGTGGCGTGCGCCGCAGTGTCGTGCCACACGCCGCCTGGACCCTCCCACGCGGCGGCGCACGCTCAGTCGATGCCGCCGGGGCATGAGATCGCTGTCGACGTCGATCGCGCGGAGCTCTTCTGCTGCGCGTGCAGGGATCAGATTTACGACCGCGACTTCGACGCCGCGGTGGTCTTGGCGCAGACGTCGGCGTCGAAGCTCGGCGCGAACTCGTCTTCGTCGTCGCCGTCGTCGCCGTCGGCTATCAGGTTTCAGCATCCAGAGAATCTGCGAAAGCGCCGCCGCGTCGATTACCGTCCTTGGGCGCCCGATCTGAAGGAGCGAACTCTGGTCGTGAACGGCTCGGTTCCTCTCGAAACCTCCGAGTTGAGTTCAGATTTGCCGCGAGGATTGCGCGGGCTCAACAATTTGGGGAACACCTGCTTCATGAACTCGGTTCTTCAAGCCCTACTTCACACTCCGCCATTAAGGAACTATTTCCTCAGCGACCGCCATAACCGCTACTTTTGCCAGGAGAAGAACGGCGTTTCCAATACGAATCGGCGGAATGGTGCTAACTCCGACGCAAATGGAAAGATTCGAAATTGTTTGGCCTGCGACATGGACGACATCTACTCGGCAGTCTTCTCCGGGGAACGGACGCCGTACAGTCCCGCGAAGTTTCTCTTCAGGTTTGTGTTCGATTCAAATGTGGAGATACGCCGATGCATATTAGCATTGCGTTTTGATCATCTTTTTGTGCAGTTGGTGGCAGCACGCGGCCAATCTGGCGAGCTACGAGCAGCAAGATGCACACGAATTTTTCATTTCCATGCTTGATGGGATTCACGAAAAGGCCGACAAGGATCGCCGGAAACCCCAAAATCCAGGTCAATTTCCTTCCTTTTCCTTGGCTCCTCTGTTTTCATTAGAACTTACCCCAAAAAAACTAAAACAAAAAAGGTTTGAGTATATAATCTTGAGTTTATTTTGTACCTGTCAGAACATTCTTTAGTGTTTTTTTTTTTTCCTGTTTAAAAATATGAATTTTGGTCTGTTTAATTTATATATAGCCGAAAAAATAACGAAAATAGAATATTCTTATAGAAGTTTGAGGGGAGAAAAGGGAAAAGGGAGAGAGAAACTTATTTTGATAGAAACTTTCTTGTCATGGGCCCGAAATCTTTGCTTTTTTCAATTTACTTTAATTTATATTTTTTGGAGGACAAATCTTGATTGGTTGGTAGAAGTAGAATTTCTATATTTTTTTGTTGAAGATGTTTAGTGACCATGAAACTAGGAAGCTATGTTGCTTGAATTAATTGGATTTTTGGTCTTGGCCGTTTTCTGTTAGATGTTGAATGTTGGGTTATCTGGAGCGGACTTTTAGATATCAATGAGTCTTATATAATGTAAAAAAGTGATCCAAGTTTCACATTTGTACTAACTTTGTCATCTAACTTGTTGGAGCAATTGTTGGTATTACACCAACTTCCCTTCTTTGTGAGCTATCTGATCCATTATTGGTCGTGTCTTGGTGTCCTGGTAACGGAAAGATGAGGGCATTGATACTGCTAATCATCTATCTAGATTTCCTTAAATGAGCACAGCTTGTGTCCCCATGTTTGAATTTGTGGTTTCTTTTTAGTGAAGTGATTTAAGTACCAAGATAAAGAAGTAATTGTCATATTCAAATGCAGGGCGTGGGTCTAGGTATGTTGCTTGTTGCCTTAGGAGTTGACAAAGTGCTCACACATTTAGGGATAAATCTCAACCTCAATCTGGTGGCTTGATGGTGTTATCTGCTTCATTCCTGTAAGTCGAATTCTCCTTAGCCCGACTTGTAAGTCAAATTTTCCATAGCCCACTTTGTTCGATCATAGGATTTCCAGTGTTACATGCTTCACCCGGTTGGTCCCAGAACAGTTAAAAGGAGGATGGTTTAGGTTCACAACCAGCATAGACTTACCTGTAAATCATTTTGGAACTTTGCTTTTTGCCGCAAACCAAGTTGCCATTTTATTAGATACCAAGTATTCACTGAAGTCTAGCATCATAGTCTTTTGGTTACTGGGGCATGGAATTAGGCAGTGGATCATGTGCTAAAGTTCTGTGGATATAGATGGTGTGTTCTTGTTCGTTTATTGTAGTGGTTTGTGACTATGGAAAATCATTTGAATGTTTATTAGTCCAGTATTAGAGAACCATAGTCGTGTTTATTATTTATTTTTTTATTCTATGGAAATATTCACAAGTATTAAATTTGATGTTTTAGTAACAGCTAGTTTTTCTTGTAGTGCAGGCAATGGAGACTGCTGTATTGCTCATAGAGTATTTTCCGGCATCTTGCGTTCTGATGTCATGTGCATGGCCTGTGGTTTCACATCTACGACATATGACCCGTGCATTGACATCTCACTGGATTTGGAGCCAAATCAGGGGGGTTATGCAAAGATGGCATCGACAAAGTCCGGTCATCCTTGCAATGGTGAAGCAGATTGCCTGAGTTCAAGGCAAAACTGTGGAACATCTACCCTAACAGGTTGCTTGGACCGTTTTACAAGACCCGAGAAATTGGGCTCCGACCAAAAATTCTTCTGCCAACAGTGTCAGGTGAGGCAGGAATCACTAAAACAGATGTCTATTAGAAAGCTTCCGATGGTTTCTTGTTTCCATATCAAAAGATTCGAGCATTCTTCTGTCCGGAAAATGTCAAGAAAGGTTGATAGATACTTGCAGTTCCCGATTTCGTTGGACATGGCACCTTATCTTTCTTCTTCAATCTTGAGGAGCCGCTTTGGGAACAGGATTTTCCCTTTTGACGGGGTTGAGCCCGACGCTTCAAATGACTTATCATCCGAGTTCGAGCTATTTGCTGTTGTCACTCACACAGGTAAGCTAGATGCTGGCCATTACGTGACATACTTGCGATTATGTAACCAGTGGTACAAGTGTGATGATGCTTGGATCACTCAAGTCAATGAGAACATCGTGCGAGCGGCTCAAGGATACATGATGTTCTATGTACAGAAGATGCTATACTACAAAGCAAGCGAGAAACAGGTTGCTGGATGAAATGCCGGTGAGAAAATAAGATTTCATATTATACTAATTCGGAAATGGCTATTGAAAGTGATGGCTTGGTCGGTACATAAATCGCACACAAGTGAATATACCGTCGCCAGTTTTGTTGACATTGAAGAAAAATGTCATTGAGTTGCCTAGTGCCATGGTCAAAGACTAAGCAACTCCATTTTGCTCACAGAGGATATAAATATTTATATATATTTATATAACTTATTCCAAGTTGCAGCATCAAGTGCTAATTTTTTGAGGCAGTCTTGCAATGGGGGAAATATTGATTTTTATCAAGGTAAGGATTCCTGGGAAAATGGATTCTGATATGTTTTTGCCCCAACATTATTATTGAACTTTAAAGTACACTATTAATGGGGTTGATTCCTTTTTTTTTTTTCTTTTTTGTTTTTTTTAATGGTTCCTCTGAAAAGTTGCAATGCTTGGAGGTCTGGTTTTTCTGGTATACTAGTTACTTCCTTACATGGCAAACTATGCCAAAAATCTGATTTAATTCTTTTTTCAAATACTTGGATCAGATGTTTGTGCTTGTGCTCAACAAGATTCTTGGCCGAGGCATTTTAATGTTAAT
Organism: Ficus hirta; assembly: GCA_038430175.1. Lineage (NCBI taxonomy): Eukaryota > Viridiplantae > Streptophyta > Magnoliopsida > Rosales > Moraceae > Ficus > Ficus hirta. The sequence goes on along the minus strand of CM076585.1, from coordinate 14,039,066 downwards.
ACAAAGAAGTTGAGCTAGATTGGGCTGTACTCAATCTGCTTTCCTTTTATAGGGAATATTTTTGAAGGGAATGATACCCGACCGGTTCGGTATAACAAATCTTTAGTAGGCTTTGTCCGCGTTGTATACTTTTTCACTGATTTATAATTTGAATTTGATCTAACATTCTGAAACATGACATGCAGTGTTTATGAAGACTTGCATTGTTTGTTAATCCAAGTCAAGAAAAAAAAAGGAAAGAAAAAGAATAAATTATTTGAGTAAAATTACTCATTTAGTCTCTAAACTTTTAATATTGTGTAGTTTTGGTTCCTGAAATTTTTTTCGTAGTTGTAATGTCCTTAAACTATAAAAATATTATTATAATAGTCATTTATATTAATTTTTAGACATAATATGTTAGTAATTTAGTTAAAAAGTGGTGTTAACTGTATATTCCATCCAAAATTTAACGGAAATTACTACTGTAGCAAAGTTTTTAATAATTTATAGTCATTTTAGCTATAAAAAAAATAGGGAATGTCTTTAAAATATTAAAATGTTACTGCAATAGTCATTTCCGTTAATTTTTAGATAGAATCTGCTAATAATTTGCTCAAAAAGTGATACTAATTAATGAATTTCGTCTAAAAATTAACATTAAGGATCATTGTAGCAATATTTTTATAATTTAGTGATATTCCAATTACCGAAAAAAAAAATTCAAAGATTAAAATTGCACAAAATTAAAATTTTAAAGACCAATCTAATAATTTACCAAAAAAATTGTGTAGAAAAAAGTATATAAAATTGTGTTCGCAAGAGAGAATTTTAGTGTTGTGTGGTGGTCACTGTCCAGTGACACTAATCAAAATTTTTTTTTGAGAAATAGTGAGAGTAATCATTATCAATACATTCATAAAAGGAAAGGCTTTTCTTCTCTATGTTGTGAAAGTGGGAAGTTTATGTGGCTCTTTTTCATCCGCTTGAATTTCGTGTTGAATATCATCATATAATTGAGATAAAGTGGGGAATGATTTTGACTATCGATTTGTTAGTAAAAAATCTTCTCCTACATTTGAATTGTCAAAATAAAACTCTATGTTTGAGTTGAAGCTCCAAAGGGAGAATTGGGAATCTTTTTGATAGGAGATCTGAGTGGTTTTCCTTGGAGAACCTCCTATTAAAAATGTCAGAGTCACTTGTTCTATTCAAGGACGAAAATATCGATATTGACGGGGTTGTTAAGGTTTTGATTTACAAATAATATCGACAAAAATATCGATATCGACGGATATCCCAAGAAAAAAATAGATACTCAAAGACAAACTTATAATTTGTTATTGAAATTTTACAAAATATAAAAACAATTAAGTTTACTTACCATGAACTAATTGTATATCAGAAACAATAAAATTTTTTTATTAAATATGAGAGTTCTATCACATAGTGTAATAAGAAATCACAATAATTATTCATTAAATGTAATTTCAATATGATATTACATACTTGTTAGACATTATAACAAAATACAATAATTTAATATACTATATAAAAGTAAATATCAAAGGTAAGAGAGTACATATAAGTTTTGAATGTCTTTGATACCAAAAAGAGCTGCTAGCATATTGGAAAACATTAAGCATGTGCTAATTTTGATCTAAGCAATACATTTTCCAATATATGCTCTTAAATAGTTCTTAAAGTAATTGTTAATTTGTCGCATGTTTCTTGGTCTCTTCCAACTATTAACCCATAAATCAGATATTGTTAATTTATCCAACATGATGAGTAATTTATCCAATATGATATTACATACTCGTTAGATATTATAATAAAATACAATAATTTAATATATTATATAAAAGTAAATATCAAATGTAAGAGAGTACATATAAGTTTCGAATGTCTTTGATACCAAAAAGAGCTGCTAGCATATTGGAAAACATTAAGCATGTGCTAATTTTGATCTAAGCAATACATTTTCCAATATATGCTCTTAAATAGTTCTTAAAGTAATTGTTAATTTGCCGCATGTTTCTTGATCTCTTCCAACTATTAACCCATAAATTAGATATTGTTAATTTATCCAACATGATGAGTAATCTAGATGGATATACAATGACATCTCGATATTATTTTGTGGTGGAAGATATATTAATATATTGAAAAAACGGCCTAGATTTTGTACTTCTGAACTATACCATATTTGAGACTCACAAGAAGGATTATAAGTGGATGAACTTTGCTCGGTTCTTAAGTTCATGGAATATAAACTCAAAGCAGTAGAATCCTTATTAGTTTGAGTTATTTGAGTTACACCACGTCTTCTTATATGTTATTTTTAATTCCCACATTACCCTCACCTACTACCCTACAACCATGATCTTCAACCGTTTAAGAATATTGTATTTTGTTGACATTTAAAAAAATGAAATGTGTATCAAAATTGAAATTTTTGCACAACAAAAAACAAAAAACAAAAAAACAAAAAAAGTTTTCCCTGAGTTTTTGGACATTTTATGAAAATATCTAAAAATATCTTGGACATTCACAAATATTCATGGATATTATGGATATTTGTGGATATTGTAGACATTTGATGGATATTCCGAGAAGAAATATCTTTCCCCCCGTTATCCATATTGAGACTTCATAATATAAATAATATCGTGGAAATATCGACAATGTCATGGATATATTAATCCATGGTTCTATCTCATTCTCTTACTTTTGCTCATCACATGTCATCTCTTTTCCCTTTAAAAATAGAACATAATTAAAATCCATTATTTTACTTTTTACTACAAATAATCTCTTGAAGTAATTACAAAAAAAAATATATTTTTAGAATCCCGTTTTAAAATATGCCTATTTTTTAATAATGTTGTGCAAATAAAAAGTCTATGTTCACTTATAGTACCCATTTTGCCCATTTACTGTCTTTAAAACCATTTTCCTCATTATGTTTCAAATTTTTTTCCTTATTTGTTCGTCAATGTTGTATCTTTATCTTAATGACTAATTCTTCATTATACTGATTACTTGTTAGTACGATTTAATTTTTTTTTACAAAAATGTTTCTTAAGTAAGATTTAGGTTGCGTAGAAATCTAATTTATTTTAGTATGATTTATGTTCTTTATGATAATTATAACGTTATGATGATAATTTATTCTTCTATATTATTATTAGTATTGTTTTAATAGTTAGTTTCTAAAGTTTAAATGTGATAAGAAATTACTTATTTTTTTAATGATAATTACTATATCATTATAATGTTTTCCTTTACGAAATTACTATATCATTATGATGTTTTCATTTATGATAATTACTATATCATTATGATATCTTTTCCTTTTATAACATTTTTTCATCAATTATGATGATGATTACTATATAATTATGATACTTTTTTATGATATTATTATATCATTATGATATTTTTCTTTATGATAATTGTTATATCATTATAATATATTTTCATTTTATAACAATTTGTTTACCAATTTCATGAAATAAAATTTAGGCATCTTTACTCATACTTTGTTCTTCCTTTTTTTGTTTCCTTTTTAATAATTCATTTTTTTTTATTAATTCTCAATTCTTTATGAAGGATAATGTTGTCTTTATAAGTACTATTTTAGATATTTTTATGAGAATAATTAGCTTAAATAGTCCATAAACTGTTCCGAATGTGATAGTTTAGTCCTTTTTTTTTTTTTTTTACCGAAATGACCCTAAACTTCTATTTCTTGGTCATTTCAGTCATTGTCATCAAACTTTGTTTAATTTCTAACGGAATCTTACAAAAATGATTATTTTGTAGTAAAATGACCAAAATATCATTCAATTTCTCAATAGTTCCTCTCCCATCCTCCTCTCTCTCTCTTTCTATCTTTCTCTCTCTGGGTTTCTTCCCCCTCCCCTCTGACCGCCGACGACCTGGTCCCCCCCCCCCCCCCCCCCAACTCCCACCCCTGGCTGGCAACCTGGTTTCCGCCACCGCCCCTCTGATTCTCCCTCCCTCCCCAATTCTACCCCCCTGCACAATGAATATGAGTCTTTGCTCTCCCCCTCAGGTCGTTGCCCCCCCCCCCCCCCAGCACCGCTGATTTGAGTTTTGACCCACCCACCCACCCCCCGACTGTCACCTCCGAAGCTAATCTAGGTTTTGAGAAATGAAGAGAGTGAGAGAGAGAGGGAGAGGAATTTTTGTTTTTGTTTTTGTTTTTTTATGATTTTTTTATTTTTGTTAAATCAATTATTATTAGATTATCAAAACACCTTCTCAAATTTGATCACATGCATTATACATAACTCATTCCGTTAGAAACTTAACGGATTTGGACGGAAAGGACTATCATTGCCAATATTTTTAGAGTTCAGGGGTCATTTCGGAAATAAAAACAGGAATCAAATCGTCAGATTTAAAAGAGTTCAGGGACTATTTTGATCAATTACACTCTTTAGAAATAAAAGAAAATTAACATCTCTAATTTGAAAATATATGTAAATAACCCTAATCTCTTTTGCTTGTCTATATAGGTTTATTTTTCAATTTTTATGGCATAGCCATCATTATTCTTCTTTCTCTCTTATAATTTCAAAGGCTTAAATTCAACTGTTTGGACTCCATTTGATTCTCCAGTTTCTATGTTCTCTCTCGTCCAAAGCCACGACCCAATAGCTATTAACATCATCTTTTCCTTTCTTTAGACCAGATGTAAGAAATTTTTTTTTTTTAAATGTTAATAAATCATTTTTTAAAAATTAAGTAATTAATAGTGGGAAATTTTTTTTTTTTTTTTTTTGTGCATGCCTATATATATAGACACTGGCGGAGCCAGGTAAGGAGGGGGGAGCATATTTATTTTTTTTAAGTGTATAATGTTTTTAATTTTTTTTTTGTTAGTAAATTTTTAGATATTTACCCACTTAATATAAATTTTTCTGTTTATGTTTTTTTTTTTACTTTTTCTTTAAATCACATACTTTTAAATTGGTCAATTAAAATATTTTGTCTCTAATTAACTTCTATTTAAACAATTTTTCTTATCCACTTAATCTAATTTTTTCTGTTTATTATTTTTTTCCTTTTTCTTTTAATCTCATACTTTAAAATTGACCAACTAAAATATTTTGTCTCTAATTGACTTCTATTTAACCAATTCTTCCAAATATATCCTTTTATTTTGGCCAATTCTACAATGGGAGACAACTAATTTACTCTATGGATGGGTAAGATCTGATGGTTATTGTGGTTGGATTGCTTGTGGGCCGCATTAAAAGAGAGCAAAAACATGAGAAAGAAAGCAATGAATCTGGTCTTTTGATGTTTAAATTTTTAAAATTGTTTTTTCTGTTCTTTTTTTTTTCCTTGATAAATCTATGATAGAGTCTTTTTATATACTCTATTGATAGAGTTCTTTTCTAAACCATTTAGATATAATCGAACAACTGTGATATGATCATTTTAATGTACCTTACCTCATAATAATATTACTAAAAAGATAAAAAAAAATTTAAAGAAATTAAAAAAAAGGGCTTCCAGATCCCTTACCCCACGACCCCCGCCAGCCAGATCCTCCCACCGCACAACCCCTGTTTGCAGATCCCCTCCCCCACTCCACGACCCAGGCGCTGGCCATAACCCCCTAACTCCCCCCCGACAAGCCCCTCCCTTCCAAGAACGGCCCCAAACACTCCCTTCCCCACCAGACCCGGTGACGAGCCTCTCCCCTCCCAATGCCGGCGATGGACCACCCTCCAGCCCTGCTGATGTTGAGTCCCCCCACCTGCCGGTCAAATCCCGCCACACACGGTACCAAGACCCTCACCCCCACCCCCCCGAGCCCTAATGACAAGCTCCTCGCCTCCCGAGGCCCACAAACCAGGCCACTGATGACCCTCGCGAACATCGAGTCCTCAACGAGCATCCCACCCACTGGCCAAATCCCGCCTCATCTGCGACCCAGACCGCCCGCAACGCGCCATCCTCCATACGATGAGCCCCTTGTTGGTTTCAAAAACCAAAATTGGTGAAAAACTAGTGGAAGCATAGAACCGTGAACAACAAAAATTTCCCAAACTTTGTGTTATTCTATAACTATATTAATTTAATATATAAAAGGATAAAGGATGAGAATTATACCGTCATCTGATTAGGTCGACTTCATCAAAATAAACTTTCGAACCCATGAACATTTCTATTCTTCAAGACCACATTCTTCTACACCTTACCTTCATTGCTTGATTGAACGAACCCGTAGGTGTTCCTATTGAGAGATGGATTCACTCACTTACTTTTGGTGTCTTTGTTTCGACTCTCATCACATGAGAAAAAACAAAAAGTTCAAAAGAGAACTCCTCTCTTTTTGGGTTTCTTATTGACTAAAAGTCTACGAACCAAAAATCTTGAGCCAAAAGTTCTCCTCTACTTTAATATAAATCATATTTATAGAGCAAGATAGATTATCCAAAAATTCCATCTTGAAGTTTAGAATATTCTCAATATTCAAAAATAAAATCAATTCAAAATTGAAAACTAGTTATATTATATTCATAACAACATATATATATATGGTATATATGTTTATACGTGCGCATGAGGAAACAAAAGTTTCCTGTTTCCTTCTCTCTCTCTCTCTCTTTTTAATATATATTTATAATATATATATAATTATATCACATATAACATATATATATATATAGATATATATGTTAAGGAAAACCGTTTTCCTTCTTTTCCTTTCTGTTTTACATATAATAATATAAATATATATTATAAATATTTAATTTAAAATCTAATTTTAAATATAAATATTCATAATCTCATAAGTAGGAAACTAGCAGATGTCATTCTGCATATTGGTAGGTCCTATCCACTAGTATTAGGCACATACACAGTGGATCTCACTCACTATATTATCTAATTTTAATATTTAAATAATCTCCATTATTTAAATGACACGATTAATTCTCAATTAATTGTTTAGAAAATAAATAAATATTTGTGATAATAAAATAACAAAAGTAGACACTCTCTCCTATATTTTATATCACACATTTAGTGAGATAAAAATACAATCTATCAAATTCACTTGTTCAATTACTAACGAAGGCGGTGTGGGGAATAATTGACCTGTAATTTTAAGCTCCAATAATTTGATAACTAATCAAACTCTTTAATTAAGTTATCAACTTTATTAATCTCAGAGTTACTCGACTAAAAACTTAGAACTGCACGCTTGAAATTATAGATATAAAATTACTCAAAGAATAGAGTCATCCATTTGATATAGCCATTATATATAGATTGATCCTCCATAAATAATCCATAATAAAAGTAAGGTAAAATCCGTTAACCTCTCTAATTACATATTGATCCTCCATAAATAATCCATAATAAGAGCAAGGTAAAATCTGTTAACCTCTCTAATTACATATTGATCCTTAAGTACCATTGATTCTCCAATAAATGATAAATTCATGAAGTTAATCACGAATTGAGTGCTTATACTATTCAAGCCTTGAATCAACACACAAGAGAATTATTTATCTACTTCTTAAATAAGAAGGAATGGATTCTATATTGTAATATTAACATTCGATGTTACTTACTTCATCATATCTCCAAAATATAAGGAATAAGATTTGATACTCAAATTCATACCGAGTATATCAAAAGGCATGATTCCATAAATAAGAGTCTGCTAATAACTCAGAATTAAGATCATTTTATATATGACCATCAATTGCGTGATTAGAATCCGTTATACTTAACAGAAATTATCAGCAATTCATATCACGTCACGGCCCCTGTCCTACATTATCACATTATGCAAAGTGAACTCATTAAATATTTCGTTACATTAACGGTTCGGATAAAACTGTTCAATTCTTAATGGTAATGACATGCACTAGTGATATTCAATTAAAGATTCCATTCTTTAATTGATTAATCAATTAAATAATTGATTAATCAATTATATAATTGATTATTTATTGTGGATTATTTTATTTATCATCCTTAAATATTATCATGTAGTATATAACTCTTATATATACTATTTAAGGTCACATAGATAATTATAGAATTTTAATGATATTTATTAAGTATCAAACATACATGAATATACAACTATAATGAAATAAAACATTTATTTGTATAAATCACAACAAAGCTGTAGCATCAAATGCTTGATGGGCACCAATCCCAACAATCTCCCACTTGCTCTAAATCAAATGAGACATATCCCTAATCCTAGTCCTTCAAGGTGTCCCTTAAGGCTCTTAGTAGGCAATGTCCGATACATCGCCTCCACTCGCAGTTAATCTGATAAGATGATATTTTCTCTCTATATGCTTTCATCTCTAATGGTTTCTTTGTTCTTTGAAATGAGCCAATGTTGCACTATTAATGTAACGCCCCGACTTCCCACGTAGGGCCGACTACGTAGACGTGGGCCGTTACTTTACTTACTTAACTTACTGAAAATTCTAGAGTAAATTTTTTTTTTTTTTTTTTCACATAACAACTTGAAAACATCACATAAATAAATAAACTTGTCCATATGGGTAAACTTCATCATGCCTACCCATTACTTGATATGCCGATTATAAGGTCACCATAACCTTTTAAACCGGACCTTGGAAACATAACATGGTACATAATCTTAATCATACATATACAACTTCATACTTAAAATATTTGCGGAAAATCTTACGTAGTGGTATCCCATACCGCCCTTCACTCGCCCCATCGTCTCCATGGCCCACCAAATAAAGCTGTAGGCATCTTACTTTTACCTACAGTATGGAATATCTGATGAGCTTTCGCCCAGCAAGTACAAACATAATCTCACAAAACATTTTAAACCTCTTAAAAAAAAAACATGGCAATCATCATGTAATTTATGCATGATCCATTTATGATTCATTTGTATGTCTTTTGCTTCATTATGGACTTAATCTTGAACTTATTATCTTATCTTAACATGTGGGCCCATAGTGTACGTACCAAAAGTGCGCAGCCTCCAGACAAAGTTAGGGTTTGCAAGGCCCTAACAGTTCTAGGAATCATAAACTTGACCCTCACGCATCAACGAGAGGTTAATAATCATAACTTGTCTTGAACATGTATCCTCCTCGATCACGGGAGGGTGGTACGACACCTTGTTTGTATTTTCTTACCATGTGATTTAACATTAGTGAACATGCTTCATGATGTCACTATGTCATATCATACTTAATACTTGCCATAACAACTAACATAGCATTCTTGAAAACATGGCATTTTTAAAACCATGACATTCCTATACATGGCATAACATGTCATAGCAAATCTTACATATCATCGCATGGCATCACATATCATAACATGACTTAGCATAACATAGCATGGCATAACATAGCATAGCATGACATATCCTAACATAACATAACACACATGAAACATATCATATATTGGAAAATAGTTTACTATTTTCCATACTGTAGGTGAGGTTTGTACTTACCTCGTATACTAAATCTTGGGTTTCGTTGCTCCGGCTCAGGTTGCAACTGCAGGTTACTTCCTGCTATTAAAAGAATAACATAGGATAAGGATCCTATAAAATATTGGTGACCTATCTAACATTCTAGTTATATGTCCCTTATAAAATATCTTATTTGGTTATAATAAGTAACCTTTGGTGTGATAACCTTGATCAAACTTGGTCAACCAAAGTCAATATTTTGGTCAACTATGGTCAACCCTCTATGGGTCAAACTTAGTCAATAAAAGTCAACCCCTTATAGGTCAAACTTAGTCAACAAAAGTCAACCCCTCTATGGGTCAAACTTGGGCTTTGGGCTTGGCCCAGTAACTCGGGTATCCTTCCCGGTTACCACCCGTTGTCGTTATGTTACTAAATTTTGGCTTAAAAATCCCTTTTTCCTTATCTTGGAAAAATTTGGTGAATTAAGCTTAAAACCTTATAAAAATTCAGGGTTCTTAAGATAAAGCCTCATAAAAATCATTGAATACTGAAAACTATTGTTGGAACAGTCTCCACAGTCCAAACATTGGTGTTGTACGAAAATACAGTTTTTCTGCATTGTTTTAGAAAATCCTGTGCAGGAATTTCCTGTTTCCTGCACAGTTTTTAGAAATCTGTGTCAGTTTAAAAATATGAATTGAATTTGAAAAAGTTGTCTTCATGAAAGTTTTAGATCTCGAAAAATCCTAAAACTTTCATGATTTGAAAAAAATCCAGTTCTGCTTGTATTCTTGTCAGTTTTAATTTGAATCTGGCTGGTCGTGTAAACTAGGTCTGGGCAGACCAGTCTCGGTTTTCTGTAAAAACAGAGGCCATTGGAGCCTCAATTTGGGGAACGGTCCACGCTGCCCCCTAGGAAAAATCCTTCTGAACAACTTTCATGTTTTGAATTTCACCCAAATCGGCCTCTAAAGGCCTTAAATTTCCACTTTCCCGAAACTGGCCAGTTTTGAATCCGCACTGGCAGTTTCGGTTGTTAAGTCCGGTTTACGTCCTATTCCGCGAAGTCTAACTCGACCGAACACGCAGGAGCCTAAATAGCATACAAGCACCGTATTCTAACGTCCCACATGAACCATCATGTATCTCTAACGTCTCCATGCAAACCAAAACAGATCTGCCCTAACCTAGGGTTTGCATGATCTAGGTTTGCATCACATTCCATTCATCCATCTCATGCCATTCTTGGCTAGCACTAGCAACCTAGCATAATTGCCACAACCGGCTTGCACAAACAGGGCACATACCAGCCATCTAATCATGCAAAAATCCTAGTATGCAAGCAAGCATAAACATATAGCAAGCAAAGCATAAATAAAGCCATAGCCAAACCACCCTTAAAATCCTAATCAAGCACAAACTAAACTTTTGCATGAAAATAAATGAGCCTAAGCTCTTACAATCCAAGCTTTAAATACACTTAAATTTCCAATTGCAACTTAAAAAGAAAGGCTTAGGGTACCAAAGAAATTACCTTAATCAACTCAAGAGTTGATGCTTGGTTTGGATATAAACTTTTTCCCCTTGTTTTCTATACCACAACCGGCCTCTCATGGCTAGATGGAGTTCCAAATTTTCAGTCACCCTTAGCTTGGTAGGGTTCCAATATTTCGGCCATACCCATAAGAAAATACACAAAAACTTGAATCAAAACCTAATTGAAGAACTAAAGGGGTTTAGGAAGATTACAATTACCTTAACTCCTTGATTGGTGGGTTTCCAAAATTTTTCTTCTTCTTTCTTTCTTCTCAAGAAATCCGACCACCACATGGTGTTCTCTCTCACTTGGGGTTCGGTTTTAATGGAAGGGAGAAAAATGGACATAGTTTAGCTAGGTTTTCTAATTTTTTTGAATTATGGAACCACCTATTTATAGGTGAAGAACAACTCTTGGGAATTGCAAATTAGTCCTTGAAAAACAAGGAATTGCACAAAAAGTGTGCATAGGTGGCCGGCCATAAACCTTGGAGAACAAGAAAGAATTTTCTAGAACAAGACACTTGTCTTTAAAGGCTTGGTTCATGCAATTATGATGTCATAAATCCAAATAAGATGATGTCATAAATCAAAAAGGTAGGTGATGTCATCCTAAGGCCTCGTTTGGCTTTTCCTTAATGTAGTCCACTTTAAATCCAACACAGATATTTCTAATACTGTGTTCACTAATACACAGTACAATTCAGTACTGTTTTGCTTGACTGCAGTCCAAAATTTATCTGTGTATTTTTGGGCTGTAAAAATTTTTTTCTTATTTCTGAAAGTCATTAGGACTTTGATATCCAACTTAGTGTGCTTGATTTTTCTAGGGTGATCTCATAGCTTATTCCAGCTATCTTGTCCAAAAAGACAATTTTCGCAGTATATTTCTCATACTGCTTATCCCATTACTGTATAGTCATACATTTGACTTTTTGGTCAACTTTGACTTTCTTGGTCAAACTTTGACCAATATGGAATCATGAAATTTTATCACGCCATTTTCCTTAAAATGCCTTATACTAGGCTCAGTAATCCATCGTTAAGTCTCGTAGCTAATAAACCGAGAACTCAAACTTATACCGATATTCTATTCCAAACATGATCTAGACTTAAGTTTTCTTCATTCAAAGGAAATCTAGAGTCATCAAAATTCGGGTTATGACATCCTACCCTCCTTAAAAGGTTTTCGTCCTCGAAAATTCAAATAATCCTGAGTGGCTTTTCTTCAAATCCACCATCAATCCATAACAAGTTACTATGGATTGAATAACTTGTTCATGTTCCCATTTTAATACCCTAATGGAATCATGTCTTTTATATAGAACCATAATCTTCTTTCTACATCATCATAATTCATTCCTCATACTCTCATGCTTTCATAACTTTCATACATACTTACTGATCATACTGCATACATACTTTCATACTAACTTACATATTTTCATGCTTATCATACTTACTTTCCTTTCATACTGCATACTTTCATACATACTTTCATCATATTTTCATCCTTTCACACTGCATCTCAAAAACTTTTTACATAAAATTTCTTAGCAAGTATATCATATAACTTGCCATATTTGAAAAGCATATTTAACTTTTCCACACTTGAAAAACATATTGTATCTTATATTTAAGATACTTCTCTTTAACTTAAATTGAGGGCTCAGTGAATATATCATATTGAAAATATTTTTCTTTCAATTTAGCTGAAGCTGAGGACCCTCTGGTACAATGTTAATCTTGTGCTATTAGAACCCTTGAATTTTCATGGTGGCCCCTTTCTTGGAACTTTGTTCCTCAAGGTTTTCTGGCCTTTTACATAACATGATGGCCCCTTTCTTGGAACTTTATTCCTCAAGGTTTTCTGGCCCTTTCATAACATAACAAGGATTGGTTCTAATAAGCATAAGATCAAGCACCATACATAAAAATAACTTCTTTGAATCTTTTCCAAATTAATCATGGAAAACAATAATAAATAGTATTATTGAAAACATTTTTTTCATACATAATATCGTTCGAGTAATGCAGTGAAAGGTATCCTTATATCAACTAGCCACTTGTTAGCTAGTAGAAACTTCTCTTGTACCTTTAGCATTTCCTTCATAGCAAAAAGGCATATTCATAATTCTTAGGGATATCTAAAACTTCACATCATTACATAATTTCCATTTCTTAAAAGGTTGCTATCAATCTCAACCTTATTAACGTCATCATCAGACTCATAGTCATCATTATTGTCATGGCCTAATAAATTACTGTTGGTAATATCCAACTCATATTGACGCATTGCCTAGTTGCTAACCCCAAGCTAAGGCATCACCAAACTTTTCCCCATATCTAATATTACTCTTCTGGGGCAAAAGTTTCACAACCAGGAAACTTAACTTCCATGGTCTCAATCCAATTCCTTAAAATGAAAAGTTCCTAATTATCACCATACTAAGGTAGGGTGATAGGCTATCTGATCTCGAAGCCTATTCATTTCTTGTTGCTACTTTAGCAATTATCATTGCAACTTAGCCATTACAGTTGCAAGATTAGACTCTTACGGAATTTGGCGGACCATCTTCTAATTCTAGTTCTTAATTCCTCTTATTTCTAATACCCATTCTTCCATTCATATCTTATCATGTCCTATCATGGAAACATCATTACTTATCATATCACGCTAGGGATTCTTCATGTTCTCTTCATATCATACCATAAGCTTATCCATCACATACACATCATGGTAAATTTTAGGATTGCGGTAATGCATCCCACAAAATCCAAAGTATCACGGGTATCATCCTCCGTGCAACCATTGATAAGATATGCTTATCACGTAACCAATATCTTAACTAATTCTAACTAGAAAAAAAAATTTAACTTACTTGGGCACTTGCAGAAACGATGTGAAGTGAAGTGAAGTAGGCTGGCAGGATACCGCTCTGATACCAAACTGTAATGCCCCAACTTCCCACGTAGGGCCGACTACGTAGACGTGGGCCGTTACTTTACTTACTTAACTTACTGAAAATTCTAGAGTAAATTTTTTTTTTTTTTTTTTTTTTCACATAACAACTTGAAAACATCACATAAATAAATAAACTTGTCCATATGGGTAAACTTCATCATGCCTACCCATTACTTGATATGCCGATTATAAGGTCACCATAACCTTTTAAACCGGACCTTGGAAACATAACATGGTACATATTCTTAATCATACATATACAACTTCATACTTAAAATATTTGCAAAAAATCTTACGTAGTGGTATCCCATACCGCCCTTCACTCGCCCCATCGTCTCCATGGCCCACCAAGTAAAGCTGCAGGCATCTTACTTTTACCTACAGTATGGAATATCTGATGAGCTTTCGCCCAGCAAGTACAAACATAATCTCACAAAACATTTTAAACCTCTTAAAAAAAAACATGGCAATCATCATGTAATTTATGCATGATCCATTTATGATTCATTTGTATGTCTTTCGCTTCATTATGGACTTAATCTTGAACTTATTATCTTGTCTTAACATGTGGGCCCATAGTGTACGTACCAAAAGCGCGCAGCCTCCAGACAAAGTTAGGGTTTGCAAGGCTCTAACAGTTCTGGGAATCATAAACTTGACCCTCACGCATCAACGAGAGGTTAATAATCATAACTTGTCTTGAACATGTATCCTCCTCGATCACGGGAGGGTGGTACGACACCTTGTTTGTATTTTCTTACCATGTGATTTAACATTAGTGAACATGCTTCATGATGTCACTATGTCATATCATACTTAATACTTGCCATAACAACTAACATAGCATTCTTGAAAACATGGTATTTTTAAAACCATGACATTCCTATACATGGCATAACATGTCATAGCAAATCTTACATATCATCGCATGGCATCACATATCATAACATGACTTAGCATAACATAGCATGGCATAACATAGCATAGCATGACATATCCTAACATAACATAACACACATGAAACATATCATATATTGGAAAATAGTTTACTATTTTCCATACTGTAAGTGAGGTTTGTACTTACCTCGTATACTAAATCTTGGGTTTCGTTGCTCCGGCTCAGGTTGCAACTGCAGGTTACTTCCTGCTATTAAAAGAAGAATATAGGATAAGGATCCTATAAAATATTGGTGACCTATCTAATATTCTAGTTATATGTCCCTTATAAAATATCTTATTTGGTTATAATAAGTAACCTTTGGTGTGATAACCTTGATCAAACTTGGTCAACCAAAGTCAATATTTTGGTCAACTATGGTTAACCCTCTATGGGTCAAACTTAGTCAACAAAAGTCAACCCCTTATAGGTCAAACTTAGTCAACAAAAGTCAACCCCTCTATGGGTCAAACTTGGGCTTTGGGCTTGGCCCAGTAACTCGGGTATCCTTCCCGGTTACCACCCGTTGTCGTTATGTTACTAAATTTTGGCTTAAAAATCCCTTTTTCCTTATCTTGGAAAAATTTGGTGAATTAAGCTTAAAACCTTATAAAAATTCAGGGTTCTTAAGATAAAGCCTCATAAAAATCATTGAATACTGAAAACTGTTCTTGGAACAGTCTCCACAGTCCAAACATTGGTGTTGTACGAAAATACAGTTTTTCTGCATTGTTTTAGAAAATCTTGTGCAGGAATTTCCTGTTTCCTGCACAGTTTTTAGAAATCTGTGTCAGTTTAAAAATATGAATTGAATTTGAAAAAGTTGTCTTCACGAAAGTTTTAGATCTCGAAAAATCCTAAAACTTTCATGTTTTGAAAAAAATCCAGTTCTGCTTGTATTCTTGTCAGTTTTAATTTGAAACTGGCTGGTCGTGTAAACTAGGTCTGGGCAGACCAGTCTCGGTTTTCTGTAAAAACAGAGGCCATTGGAGCCTCAATTTGGGGAACGGTCCATGCTGCCCCCTAGGAAAAATCCTTTTGAACAACTTTTATGTTTTGAATTTCACCCAAATCGGCCTCTAAAGGCCTTAAATTTCCACTTTCCCGAAACTGGCCAGTTTTGAAACCGAACTTGCAGTTTCGGTTGTTAAGTCCGGTTTACGTCCTATTCCGCGAAGTCTAACTCGACCGAACACGCGGGAGCCTAAATAGCATACAAGCACCGTATTCTAACGTCCCACATGAACCATCATGTATCTCTAACGTCTCCATGCAAACCAAAACAGATCTGCCCTAACCTAGGGTTTGCATGATCTAGGTTTGCATCACATTCCATTCATCCATCTCATGCCATTCTTGGCTAGCACTAGCAACCTAGCATAATTGCCACAACCGGCTTGCACAAACAGGGCACATACCAACCATCTAATCATGCAAAAATCCTAGTATGCAAGCAAGCATAAACATATAGCAAGCAAGGCATAAATAAAGCCATAGCCAAACCACCCTTAAAATCCTAATCAAGCACAAACTAAACTTTTGCATGAAAATAAATGAGCTTAAGCTCTTACAATCCAAGCTTTAAATACACTTAAATTTCCAATTGCAACTTAAAAAGAAAGGCTTAGGGTACCAAAGAAATTACCTTAATCAACTCAAGAGTTGATGCTTGGTTTGGATATAAACTTTTTCCCCTTGTTTTCTATACCACAACCGGCCTCTCATGGCTAGATGGAGTTCCAAATTTTCAGTCACCCTTAGCTTGGTAGGGTTCCAATATTTCGGCCATACCCATAAGAAAATACACAAAAACTTGAATCAAAACCTAATTGAAGAACTAAAGGGGTTTAGGAAGATTACAATTACCTTAACTCCTTGATTGGTGGGTTTCCAAAATTTTTCTTCTTCTTTCTTTCTTCTCAAGAAATCCGACCACCACATGGTGTTCTCTCTCACTTGGGGTTCGGTTTTAATGGAAGGGAGAAAAATGGACATAGTTTAGCTAGGTTTTCTAATTTTTTTGAATTATGGAACCACCTATTTATAGGTGAAGAACAACTCTTGGGAATTGCAAATTAGTCCTTGAAAAACAAGGAATTGCACAAAAAGTGTGCATAGGTGGCCGGCCATAAACCTTGGAGAACAAGAAAGAATTTTCTAGAACAAGACACTTGTCTTTAAAGGCTTGGTTCATGCAATTATGATGTCATAAATCCAAATAAGATGATGTCATAAATCAAAAAGGTAGGTGATGTCATCCTAAGGCCTCGTTTGGCTTTTCCTTAATGTAGTCCACTTTAAATCCAACACAGATATTTCTAATACTGTGTTCACTAATACACAGTACAATTCAGTACTGTTTTGCTTGACTGCAGTCCAAAATTTATCTGTGTATTTTTGGACTGTAAAATTTTTTTTCTTATTTCTGAAAGTCATTAGGACTTTGATATCCAACTTAGTGTGCTTGATTTTTCTAGAGTGGTCTCATAGCTTATTCCAGCTATCTTGTCCAAAAAGACAATTTTCGCAGTATATTTCTCATACTGCTTATCCCATTACTGTATAGTCATACATTTGACTTTTTGGTCAACTTTGACTTTCTTGGTCAAACTTTGACCAACATGGAATCATGAAATTTTATCACGCCATTTTCCTTAAAATGCCTTATACTAGGCTCAGTAATCCATCGTTGAGTCTCGTAGCTAATAAACTGAGAACTCAAACTTATACCGATATTCTATTCCAAACATGATCTAGACTTAAGTTTTCTTCATTCAAAGGAAATCTAGAGTCATCAAAATTCGGGTTATTACAATTAACACAGTAGAGCTTAATGGCCAATCCACATCTGTAACAACTTTCAGATCTTTCAGGAACCTGCGGAGCCAGACTGATTCCTTAACTGCTTCATAAACGGCTATATATTCAGCCTCTTTGTTTAAATTGACAAAGCAAGATTGCTTTACGCTCCTCCATATTACGGCTCTTGCACCAAGACTAAACACCAAACCAAATGTTAACTTAATAGTCTCTATCAGAGTTAGTATATCCAACAAGGATCAAATCCTCCCCACAATAGACTAGCTTATATATTCTCATTCTCCTAAGATACTTGATAATGATCTTGACTGCAATCCAATATTACAATCCCTCATTTGAATGATAACAACTAACTACACCCACTGCATAACAGATATCCTGTCTAGTGCATGCATAGCGTACATTATACTCCCAACTGCAAACGTATAGGGAATTTGTCTCATGTCTTGTTTCTCTTTAGCTGTCTATGGATACTACTCCTAGAATGATGAACTCCATGGTGAGATTGTAAATTACCTCTGTTGGAATATAGCATCCCATATCTAACAAATGCTTTCTCAATATATGATGCCTAAGACAGTGCTAACATAGCTTGCCTCTCCCAAAACTCATTTGAAATTGGTTAGCTAACCATTTTTTTTTACTTTTGATAAAAATTCTACATCATTCTTAATGAAAAGAATATCATCAATATAAAGAATTAAGAAAACCACATTTTCATCTTTAATGTACTTGTTGATACATGGTTTATCAAGATTTTAATCAAATCCATAAAACGTAATAGCCTTATCAAATCCGATGTTCCATGATCCATAACCCTGCTTAAGTCTTTAAATAGACCTTTACAGTTTGCAAACTTTTTGCTTTTGGCCTTTGTCATAAAACCCTCTGGTTGCATCATATAGATGTTTTCTTCAAGGTGATCATTCCAAAATTTCGTCTTGGCATCCATTGCTCATATCTCATACTCTTAATGTGCTTACGCGCCACTACCAACCCACCCTCAAATGAAACCCAAATATATATATATATATATATATATATATATGACCATTCTCTTATGATCTTGAAAACTACAAGGAGATATCCACACGTTGACTTGGATTTGGTCATATATAGCATGACAGGTTTATGAAAATATAGTATGGTTTTTTATTTTTATTTTTATTTTTTTAAAATGAAAACTTGGTTTTAATTAAAAAAAAAAAAAGAAAAAAAGAGTTTCCTAATGGACTTAAGTATGGCTAATGGCATAAGCACATCCTCATAATCTACTCTTCTTTTTGGGAAAATTCCTTTGCCACAAGCCTTGCCTAAAAAGTTTCCACTTTTCAGTCCACTTCTCTCTTTTTTTTGAAGAACTATTTGCACCCAATCAGTTTTATCCTTTCACATAAATCTACAAGATCCCAGATTGAGTTAGAGTACATTACTCCATCTTGAGTTTCACAGCCTTTTGTTATTCCTCCTTGTCAGTGTCTTCAATTGCTGACTTGTAAGTTAATGGATCATCAATATCATTAGCAGTTCTAGTAGCTATTGCTTCACTCTCATTGCAGTAGTAAATAAGTAATCTAATTACCCTCCCACTACGATGAAGTGGTATATGACTTTGATCTTGAGAAGTGGTCTCTACACTTTGTCTTATAACAACATTTGTTGGTAGAAGACTGATCTCATCAATTAGTAACTCTCATAGAATAAATTTGCCTTTTAGGTTTATAGTCGGTCATATATTTGTTATCAAGAAATATAACATTTGCGATACAAATACTCTGTTATCTTGAGGCTATAAATGGACCTCCTCTTATTCCATTAAGATATCATACGAACATGCATATATTATAATATGGTTCGTATTCCATATCCTCAAAATGATGTAGGTAATGATGAGTAACTTAATATTGATCTCAAAATGTCAAGTAAAGTTTGATTTCTCTTTTCTACATCATTTTCTTACGGTTACCAAGTGTAGTGAGCTGCGGTAGGATTCTTTGTTCAACTAAGTGATCCTTGAATTCAGAATCCAAGTATTCACCTCCTCGATCAAATCGAAGAGTCTTAGTTAACTTGCCTAAATGTTTTTCAATTTCGGCATGCAATTCTTTAAACTTTCCAAAAGTTTCAAATTTCCTTTGCATCAATTATGCATATCCATATATAGAATAATCATCCATATAAGTGATGAAATATTTGCAACCTCCTCTTGCTTTGTGAACTCAAAGGTCCTCACATCAGAATGTAATAATTCAAGAGGTACTTTAGTTCTTTCACCTTTGGTCAAAAATGGCCTCCTAGTCATTTTACCTTCCAAATAGGATTCACAGATGGATAAAAAACCAATTTTTAATTCTCTTAAAGGACCGTCGTTTATTAGTCTTTCAATTCTATTTAGGTTAAAATGACCAAGTCTTAGATGCCACATGTATGTGTATCTTAATAAGAAATCTTTTGCCATCCAGCAATAAGTTTAGCAACTTTGAACAATTCAATAATCAGTAGTACATAAAATATGGATCTAATGGAATAAATTCCATCAACCATATATCCAGAACAAATGTTTAAAACCGTTTCCAAAAAATAATAACCATTATTATTATAAGAAACTTTAAACAATTGTTCACTTAGGGTAGCAACAGAAATCAAATTTCTATTAAAATCAAAGATAAAATAAACATTATTCAAAACAATAAATTTTTATTCTCAAAATGTAGTCTTACTACTCCCACAACTGTTGCTAAGACCTTAGTATAATTTTCTACTCTCATCGTAAACTTCATAGTTAAGCTTTCTTGAAGAACTAAACATGATTTGACACTTCTGAATCAATAATTCAAGATGACAAATCATTCTCAACTAAATCATGTTAACACAACAAGTAAATCATATTTATTTTGTTATTTGTTCATTTTAGTTCATCGATATACTTTTACGCCTGACAAAGTTATCACTGTTAATCTTTTAATAGTAACAATTGTGAGTACAGGATTAGATATTTTGAGATAAAATAAATAAAATTATTCATTATACATGCATAAATATCATTTAGTAATAATTTCAAAACATAGTAAATATGATACATGATGCACATGAAAAATACAATAAAACATGGTCACTACTTTGCTTTCGGAAATCCAATTATCACAAAATAATATGCCACTATAGGGTAGGCCATATATTTTGCTAATTGAATCGAGACACTCTCCATTAATAAATGTTAATCAAAATATCTCATATTTTCAACATTTATTAATGATCATAATTTTGATCAAAATATAATTAACAATTTTAATTACATCTTTATAAGTGTATCCCATAGTTTTAGATTCCAAGAGACTTAATTCTAAAGTGTCGCCTTAGGGTAGGTCAAATTAGAAATGCATCTAGAAATTCTATCGCAAAGGAGGCCAACTTTAGTATTGACCCAAATGAATACCACCCATAGGGGGGCAAAATCAAAGCGTCTCGAGGCTTCATTTAAATCTCACGGTGTTGTACCTACGATGGAGACCAATGGGCCATATTATCATATAACCCGCTCCCACTCACTATTTTGCAATGTATGTATTTTACTTATAAGACATCTCATGCTTTACAAAATTTTAATAAAATCAAACAATTTAATTCTTATTAAAACATTCTAAGTTTTTCATGATTTTAAACTATTTAAAATTACTAACTTAGAAATTATCATGTGAAGATCTACTATTTAACAAGTAAATATTTAATCTCACATATCCCACTCATTATGCAAATCAAATTGATAATCCTTTAATTTAATCTCATTAAATTGAAATATGCGCAATATGATGTAAATAATACTAAACAACTTTAAAATAAGTAAATGAATGCGCATGAATGCATGTCATACCATATGATGTGAATAGGTACTTTTCTATCTTATATGGCATGTTTATATGCACGAACATATAATAAATATTATTAGGGAAATGGTAACAAATAACATAATCAAAAAGTACTAATGGGATTTAACTTGTTTAATGCTTGTAAATACCATAATTTATATGTAAATATTATATTAATATCAGATTTATTAATAAAATAACTCAGATAAATATCATTATTCAATAAAATATCATTATTTGCAGATAAATATCATTTTTTACGGTTTTCAATTCAATGAGTAAATATCAGTTTCTCAAGCTTATATCAGATTTACTGATAAATAAATAATGTAAATACCATTATTATCATGTCAATACCTTTTTTTACAGATAAATATCATTATTTTCTGTTTTTATCTAACGAGTTAATATCAAATTTACCAAGTAAATACGAGATTAACTGATAAATAAACCATTGTTATTATGTAAATACCATTATTTATAAGTAAACATTACTATTTACTTATGAATACCATATTAAAATAGTATAACAGATACTGTATTTACAAGTAAATAATTGGATTTACCTTATTTATTTCTAGATTGATTAGCAAATATTTGGATTTACTACACAAACTAATTAAAAAACAACGCTTATAAATTGAAAATAACGTAATACCAAGTAAATTCAAAAATTTTCCACATGTCTTCAAAATGTGCAGAGACTTTAAAGTAAATATTACTATTTATTAATGAATATCAAACAAAAAAATATTACTATTTACTAGTAAATATGAATATTTTTTAACAAAAAAAAAAAGTAAATATGAATATTTTACTATTTATTAATGAATATCAAACAGGTAAATATTACTATTTACTAGTAAATATGAATTTGAATATGAATATTTTTCAACCAAAAAAAAGAAAAGAAAACTATATATGAAAATTTGATGCTTTTTTTTTTTTTCAAATATATATATATATATATATATTTTTACAATTTTTGGTTTTTTAAGAATTGTAGATTCGCCCTAAATACTAAAAAAAATCTTGAAGTAACCCAAATCATCCTAAATCCCTAACCCTAAAGCCACCCAAAGTTGCCGTCACAAGTGAAGATGGCTTGCTTACACGTCAGAAACAGGAACTACAGGGAGGGCCGGAAATCTTGCACCGTTGACGATGATATCTCACCGAAATGGATCATGTTCTCATCACGATTTCTCTAGGTTCATGCTTTCACAGTAGCGAGGCCGAGGTCGGGAAAGATCTGTCGGGATTACAAGACCGACGATCTTATGGGTCCTACTTTCGCGCGATTCTCATCCCGTCATGGTCGGCTTGCACTTTTCGCTGTCAAATCTCGCATATCTTGCTTCATTGTCATGATCGTCGGCGCTAATTGATTTCGACGACGACGCTGCAACTCCAATTTCGACAAAGACGACAGCACTTGTTGCTTCAACAAGGACGACGGTAGCTATTCAGGTCTGGGACGGTCGGCAAAGGTGAGATCCGTCACGATATCGATCCCGACACCATCACCTGTTGCCGTTGCGATTGACTGTTGTGTCTTCGATGAGAAGGGAGTGAGAAGACGGACAAAAGGGAGAGAGAGAGAGAGAGAGAGAGAGAGAGAGAGAGAGAGAGAGAGAGAGAGAGAGAGAGAGAGAGAGAGAGAGAGAGAGAGAGAGAGAGAGAGAGACTAAGGGATAGTTTTAGGTTTTTATCTTATTATTCATCCTAATTATGTTATTTGGTAACAACATTTAAAATTATACTATAATTTTAAGATCAGATATTATATTATGCTATTTTAGTCTTTCTCCCATATTATCAATACAATAAATATAATATGCAATCAAATATTGAAACAGAATTTAACCGGGTTCCTTGGATAATTACAACTTAAAAAATAATAATAATTTAAACTAATCTTCTTGAGTTCCCACAAATTTTATTTTTGAAATTTCCCGAATTATAATCTCATTAAAATTCTAATTTCAAATTAAAGATTATTAATTCCTAATTAATAACCTTTTTCCTTTTTCAGAATTCAAATTTTAGTTAAGTTTTCAAAACTTAATTTTCAGGAAAGTATTTAAATTTTAAAAATAAAAGTCAAAAATGAATTTGACTTTATATAATTTAAATTTCCAAAATTTAAATTACAGTTAAATCTTTTAAATTACAAATTTTCAGTCAAATCGAATTTAGTCAAGATTTCATTTTTAAATTCAAAAGATAAAAGTTACAATCTAATTTGACTTTCTATAATTTAAATTTCCAAAATTTAAACTACAGTTAAATATTTTAAATTTAAATTTGTGAACCAAATTCAATTTAGTCAAGATTCCATATTTAAATTCGAAAGATAAAAGTCAGAAACTAATTTGAAAATTTAAATTATAGTTAAAATTTAAATCATAAGTATTTATCCAAATTCCAAAATTTGAATTTCATTCAATTAAGGATAAATATTAGGTAACTTTCAATTTTGAAAATTAAAATATTAAAAAATCTAATTTTTAAAAATTTTGAAACTTTCCGGATCACGCTTCCAGCAGCGTGAAAACATTCTGGCGACAGGACTATCCCATCTCCCGCCTGCTGGGGTCCCAGCATGGGCTGGTTATGGCTATTTCTTGTCACTTATGGCTTTTTCGTGTCCTTCAATGTTCCAGAAGAATTCTGAACTTCAAACTTTTTTCAAAATTTTACCCACAAAAATTCCGAAAAATAGAAAATAAAAATTTATTGATTGTATCATCCTTTCCATCTTTGAATCTTCATGTTCTCGATCGTCCATCGAATTACATAATAAATTCCTATATCATTTATGGCGTATAAAAATTCTAGGAAAGCAAAAAAGAACTAGTAAGGAAAACACGGTGATGATAGACCACCCCTCTAGCAATTACAACCAAAAAATTAAAATTTATCCGAGGAACCATATACTTAACGACCAAATTCGTTATTCATAGATTCATCACATGAATCATAAACATCCAAAAAAAAAATAGAACATATATTATATGCATAGTGCCTACTCATATTAATTTACATAAAGGTGAGATCATGATTATCATTTAATCATTATATTAAAATAATATAGGCTATTATCAGGACTCTGATACTAATTGTTGGTTTCAAAAATCCGAAATTGGTAAAAAACTAGCAGAAGCGTAGAACCATGAACAACAAAAATTTCTTAAACTTTGTATTATTCTATAGCTATATTAATTTAATATATAAAATTATAAATGATGAGAATTATACCATCATCTGATTAGGTCGATGAACTCACGAACGATCCTATCATTCAAGACCACTGCTCTCTTTGGGTTTCTTATTGACTAAAAGTCTACCAACCCAAAATCTTGAACCCAAAGTTCTCCTCTACCTTGATATAAATCATATTTATAAAGCAAAATAGATTACCTAAAAATTTCATCTTGAATTTTAGAATATTCTCAATATTCAAAATTAAGATCGATTCAAAATTGAAAACTAATTATATTATATTCACAATAACATATATATATATATATATATCGTATATATGTACAGCGCATGAGGAAAGTTTCCTGTTTCCTTCTCTCTCTCTCTCTCTCTCTCTTTAAAATATATATATAATTATATCACACGTAACATATATATGTGTGTGTGTGTGTGTGTGTGTGTGTATGTGTGTGTGTTAACCGTAAAGAAGGAAAACCGTATTCCTTCTTTCCCTTTCTATTTTACATATAATTATATATATATAAATATATATATATTATAAATATTTAATTTAAAATCTAATTTTAAATATAAATATTCATAATCACATAAATAAGAAACTAACAGATATCATTTTACATACTAGTGGATCTCATTATGTCATCTAATTTAATATTTAAATAATAGACATAATTAATTCTCAATTAATTGTTTGGGTAGAAAATAAATATTTGTGATAATAAAATAATAAAAGTAGACACTCTCTTCTATATTTTATATCACATATTTAGTGAACTAAAAATACAATCAATCAAATACACTTGTTTAATTACTAACGAAGACGGTGTAGGGAATAATAAACCTATAATTTCAAGTTCTAATAAATTTGATAACTAATCAAACTCTTTGATTAATTTATCAACTTTATTAATCCCAGAGTTACTCCGCTAAAACTTGGAACTGTATTTTTGAAATTATAGATATAAAATTACTCAAAAAATATAGTCATCCATTTGAAATAGCCATTACACATAGATCGATACTCCATAAATAATCCTTTATTAGAGCAAGGTAAAATCTGTTAACCTCTCTAATTACATCTTGATCCTTGAGTACCATTGATTCTTTAATGAATGATAAATTCATGAAGTTAATCACGAATTGAGCGATCATACCATTCAAGTCCTGAATCAACACGCAAGGAAATTATTTATCTACTTCTTAAATAAGAATGAATGGATTCCATATTGTAATATTAACATTCGTGGATACTTACTTCCATAAATAGGAGTTTACTAATAACTCAAGATTAAGATTATTCTATATATGACCATTGTTGACGTGATTGTAATATGCTATACTTAATGGAAATTATCAGCAATTCATATCACGTCACGTCCCTTGTTCTACATAATCACATTATGCACAGTGCATTAATTAAATGTCTCGCTACATTAACGGTCTGGATAAGACCATTCAATTCTTAATGGTAATGAGATGCACTAGTGATATTCAATTAAAGATTCCAAATTTAATTGATTAATCAATTAAATAATTGATTATTAATCACATACCGTTTTAATTATTATCATCCTTAAATATTATCCTTTAGTATATAACTCTTATATATACTATTCAAGGTCACACAGATAATTATAAAATTTTAATGATATTTATTAAGTATCAAATATATATGAATATATAACTCTAATGAAATAAAATATTTATTTGTATATATCGCAATAAAGTTGTAGCATCATATTTTTTATGGGTACCAATCTCAACATTCCTCCCCTCCCGACCACGGCAACGGACCACTCCTTAGCCCCGGCGGTGTTGAGCCCCCGGCGAGGAGTCCTCCTCCTCCCCCCCACCCCATCCAAACTTTCCACCGATGATGATGGTTGGGTTTTTTCTTTTTTAATTTTTCTTTTTTTAATTTCTTTTGTTTTTTAAATTTTTTTATGTAATTTCTTAGTCAATCTATTATGAAAAAATGTACATTATAACTACTATACACAAGCAACCTCTTAACTATTTGATTATATTTGAATGATTTAAAAATAAATTATGTTGATAGGGTATATAAAAGATGTTGTAACATAGTCTTTTCCTTTTTTCTAATCACTAGTCGTGGCACATGCGATGCACGTGTTGGGTTGTTACTGAAATTCTTATAATGTAAAAAATTAATTGTAATATAAAAAAAATTAAGAAAAATATTAAAATACCTAAGAATTTACATCGATAAGAGTACATGTTAAAAAGTTACAATCAATTTCATCATAGAACCATGATAATATATACAACGTAATATAAGAAACATTATCTTCAAATAACAAAATACAACTCATTTTGTTATTTTGTGAAACTTGCAAATTGACATTTTTATTAAGAAAATTATTTTTTTATGCTAATATTGGCTCATTACAAGAGTCAACAATCTATATATAATATAATTTTATCAGTATTCTATGAAAGAGATTAATAGAAATTCTTTTAAAAATATTTATAGTATGTGTAAAATATGAATACATTCCTCTCTTTCTTATTAGATATCATATCCAAAAACAGATAGGTGGTTTTATTGGCACACTTTTTCTTGACTCCATCCCTTCTACGCACACACCCCTACTAAATTTAAAACGATTAGATTTGCTGATTACACTCTAATGAATTCCAAAATTATCCCTAATTATTTCTATAAAATAAAGGTACTCTACTTCAAATTTCTTTTCACACCTTTTTTTTTTTTGGTTTATTTTGATGTTCTACTCCTGAATATCTACAAAATAATAATAATAATTAGTAGAAAAAAGACTTCATGTTGTAACCTATAATTCATACTTTCAGATTCCTTAAAACAAAACAAACAAACTAAAATAATAAGTTGGGGAATTTTACATTGATTAGAGTGAATTCGTTTGTATATGATCTATTTGATAAGCTGGAGAGGGAAAAAAAAAAAAAAAAGAGTATTATATTAAGTAGAGACATCTTCTTTTAAACATATATGAAAACATTCAAATTAAAAAGCGCTTAATCAATTTGTAGGTTAAATAAAAATTTTGCTAGAAAAAAATTGAAAAGAAACGATAAACAACAATATATATATATATATATATATATACATATAGGAATGATTTTAAATCCGGTACATGATGGTATTCGATAATGTGAACTTCAGTTACTGTAACTAAAAATAAACTTTAGTTATTAGGAATGTGAACTCATACAGAAAGAAATGTAAAATAAAGAGAATTTATATTCGCTTTACCTATATTTCTTTTTATATGAATTCACATAACCGAATATCATCAGATATTAAATTTAAGACTATATATATATGCATAGTAAAGAATCAATACCCAAAATATTATAATGCCAACGAGAACAATAAAAGCCAATAATACAAAGAAAAAAACAAGACAATGAAGGGGGGAAACAAAATCCAAACGTAACATCTTGGAAAATAAAAGGGGGAAAAAAAAAAAAACAAGACAATGGAAAAAAAAAAAAAAAAAAAAAAAAATCCTAACGTAAAACTTTGTCCAAAACTTTGGACAATACAACAACGAACGAACGAGAAAAAAAAAATGTAACGACTAAAGGGCACGACTGATACAACAACAAGTAATTAAATTAGGAACCAACTAACAAGGTTTTTTTTTTTTTAATTTTCTTTTATGGGTGTAAAAGTAAAAATTAGGATTTTATTATAGGTTTTAAAATAATTACGTTTATACACTGTTTATTTGGGGATTTGATATTTAGGTGTGTGTGAAAAGAAAAAATGAATATAAATTTATTTTTGGTAAAATTTTATTTACATAATTAAGTTTATAATAGTTGTCTTTTTATGTCATTTTGTTTAGGCGTGTATTTTTAATTAAAGAATTTGTTAAAGAGGGATATGCAAGGAGTCAAAAGGAATGTATTAATAGAACTACCCAATACTGATTTCTCCCACTTCAATATGTTAAAGTCAAATATGAGAAATTGACTCTTTAACAACAAATCAACATTTTTCACTAAATAGAGGAAATTCGAACTTAGCAAATAGAAACTAAATTTCGTTCAACTCATTTAAGACACAAAATCATCTACAATTTCATAAAACATAATTCTAACTAAGAGTTAGCCCATTAAAATGTCAAAAAGAAAAAAAGATTAATCAATGAATTATGAATTTTTCTACTCAATTAATTACCATAAATGAACTCAAAACCAAACATGGCCAAAAAAAAAAAGAAGAATGAAATTTATTATTAATATCTCAAAGAAATGAAAAATAAAGTTTTGAAATTCTATAACCTTTAAAGTTGCTAGCTTTATCGTATGATTCAGACACAAATAAAATTACAAAAATAACTAAAAATCTTTTCAAATCAAAATCATAATAAAAATGAAAATAATTGAGGATGTGGCTTATTAAAGTAAAGAAAATGTCAATGAACAAGATTTTTTTTTTAATTTTCAAAAAGAAAGAAAAAAGAAAAAGAAAAGTCAATTTTCAGTCTCTAATAAAAGATTAAAAAAATGATTTAAAGAAAAGAAAAGAGAAAGAATACCAAAATAGAAGTACATAGGGCAATTATGAAATAAACAAGAGTTTATGTCATTTCTTTAATATATTTAAAATTAAGAACAAAATAAGATGTATCACTGAGATAATGATTTTAAAAAAGTTCTCTATACGTGACTAAAATAATCTGAAAAAAAAAGTTGATACATATTTAAAAGGAATCAATTTTTATATCATATTTTAACCTTTATAATATGTTTGACAATGTAAAAATGATGATACTAAATAAAAATTAATTAAATAAATAAAGTTAACAAATGCATGCAAGGAACACAAGTGGAAGGCAGAAAAAAAAAAAGGCGAAAAAGCAGGGGACATAAGTTACTGTTTGAATAGGTTTTTACACAGTTAGATCTTACACCTATACGGTTAGTATCATGAACAACTGTCTATAATTGTTGACTAAATCCATACCAAGAGTGAAAGAAAGAAAGAAAGGAAAAAAAAAAAACTTTTTTTACTACGAAAAATGAACCGTAAAATTTTTTCTGATATTTTATATATGTAGGATAAAGGATTCCAAAACGGTGTGTTTTTTATTACGAAAAATGAACGGTAAAATTTTTTCTGCTCTTATATATATATATATATATATATATATATATATTTATATGTATGTAGGATAAAGGATTTTATTCTCAATCACTGTACTCCTCCCATGGCAGCAAACAGAAAACCCACCATGACGGCGGCGTGAACATGTCAAATCTCTGACTTCCCTCCAACGGCGACCACGATCATCACTCCCCACGGCAGTGCGTTTCTCTGGATTTGTACCTTCTCCTCTACAGTAGCACAAACATGACGAGATCTCCGGCCTCGTCGCTCGATCTTCTCGCACCACCGCCTAACCCACCCTCCCCACGGCGGCGCTAACAACTCTGCTCCGTCCCTCCAACCGACGCGAGCTCCTTGGATATGCATTTTCAAGATTTTAACAGAGAGATTTGTACCCATTAATTTTGTTCCTAGTTTCATTTTGGTTTTTCTTTTTTCTTTTTTATTTATTTTTGGTTCAACTTAAAAAAAAAAAAAAAAAACTAAATCTTGTGTGTATGGAACTTATTAGACTAATTCTTGTCAAACCTAAACTAATTTTAAGTCAAATGAGAACACCTTGCGCTTAATTCTTTTTCTTTAAGTGGATATTCTCATTGCCATAAAAGCAACTCCAGAGAGCAATAAAGGACTTAACAAGGAATGAGCCACATTATTCAGACTCTTGGAGAAAAATAAACACCCTTATAATTGATTTATTGCAGATCGAAGGACCATGAATAACAAAAGGATGGGGATTCCTTTCCCAAACAAACAAAAACAAAAAAAAACAAAAAAAGGAACAAAACAAAAAAGAGCAAGTGAAAAACTGACAGAAAAAAGTGAAAGTGATAAATACACCATTGCTTGATGAATCTCATGGACGAATAGCCTTTTGTTCCTTTTTTTATGTTTTTTTTTTCAATTTGCAAGCATCTCGCCGGCGTTCTCCCTCTCACCGCCGTAGAGACCTGCCGGCCGAACCTCCGCCGGCGCAAAGTTCGTCTTCCTCTGTAACGAATCTGTAAAGTTTTTTTTTTTTATTATTTTTTTATTTTAATGTTTGGTGGAGGGGGCTTTTTATTTATATGTGGTAGGTTCTATTTTAAATAGTCAGTCCTTAACCCTTTTCAACTCTTTGATTAACTTTAGGGGTGTAAAAATTTTTGCCTCATCCATGGGATAAAGTAGGCTTACCCTATGATAGAAGTCCCCTTTTATTTTTTTCC
Source organism: Ficus hirta (assembly GCA_038430175.1). Taxonomy (NCBI): domain Eukaryota; kingdom Viridiplantae; phylum Streptophyta; class Magnoliopsida; order Rosales; family Moraceae; genus Ficus; species Ficus hirta. Next base: position 14,007,927 of record CM076585.1, on the reverse strand, counting down.
ACATAGTCTCGTTAACTATTTTTTTTTTTCTCATTAATACTTTTTCCTTGTTTTCTGCTATTGAAATAACAACCTTTTTTTTTTCCCCCTCCAAATTTGTAGTTACTTAGATTCCTTTCGATATATATTTTCTCATATGTATTTGTAGTCTATTTTGTCCCATTAAAATCTATTTTTTTTTTTTGAAAGTTCTACTTTTTTCTTTTCTCTCTCTCTTTCTTTTTTAAAAAAAAAAAAAAAACCAAACTGAACTCTTGAGAGAATAATAGATCAAGAAAAAATAAATTAACTTTTTTTTAAAAAAAAAAGTTTACATTCATGTATGAAAAAAAATTCAACAAACTGTATTATATAGTATTACGATTGGATGTTTTGAGAGTTTTAAACATTTTTTGTAATTTTAGCTTATACCCCTCTAAATCAAAATCCTGACTCTTTCACTATATATATATATATATATATATAAATTTTGTAAATAAATCTTGCATACCGATGAGCGGCAAAATTATAATAACAATTGAAATAATGGTCTACCATTAAACATTGTTTTTGTGGGAACAAGATGATATTTGCAAAACAGTAGAAGTAAGAGAATGACAAAAGAGAGTTAGCTTAGCATTTCTCAAGTGCGTATATAGGATTTTGTGAACAGCAAATGTTGTATTTCATCTCTTCCAAGTATGATAAAATCATGCAAACAATATATAACTTTAATTATAAAATACAAAATTTGAATTCCCTATGAAAGAAAAAACAAAGAAATAAAAATCATCCACTAATGTTGTAATATACGATGCATTTTATGGTCTGTTTCTTTAATTTCTTTATATGATGAGGTTAGGTTAATATCAATAATCTCTTTTTATTAGATATAAAAAGAGAAATTATAATACTTAGCATATTTCACACGTATATTTGGATATTATAGCAGGTGTTTTAAAAAAATTATATATCATAACATATTTTTATGAGTAAACCCTTGGATATACGGCAATTTTTATTTATTTATTTATCTTTTACAATCTCCTATTTTTCTGCGATCAAAATCCAATACCTTGCAGCCTACTCCACTGCATGCCACGTGGCGATGAAAACAGCAAAAACTACTCCGGCCCTCATTACACGAGATTACAGTTTTGGGTCACTCCTTACCACGTTTGACGTTAATCTCTGACAAAAATAAATAAAGTTTTAATTGTCCAAAGATAATAAAATAACGACAACCTGTTGTAACATGCCATGGACCTTTATTAATGATTTAAATCAAACCATTTATTACGAGACCACATTAATATGAATGAAGCCCTGGAGGTGCATATCTCTATTCACACTTTAAATTTTTAAGTTTTGCAGATCTCATTTGTTTTAATAAAACTTTTACTTTTTTTTTTTGGTGGAATATAAAATTTTTATTGTATCTTCACCATTTTTAGTTATATCTATCTTTCTATATATATATATATATATATATATATAATTTAATTGTTATTCCTAACATTTTTATTTAAAAAAATTATCTTGGTGTGAGTGTATTAGTTTACAGAATTGTCTCTCTAAATTCAAAGTTCGTTCTTCAAACCACATGTTCAAATTTTTTATTTTTTATTTTGTCTTTTTCAACTCAAAATTACTTTTAAACTATTCATATATTCAAATTATTACACTAAACTCGAACTTTAAAAGTTTATAACTTTACTATTTCAAGTCAAAATAATATATATATATATTTAAAATTATATAAAATTTTGAGAGTAATAAAACAAGATCCATATTAATAATTTTTTTGAAATATATTTTAAGATTTTACACATTTTCTCTCCAAATAGTTTTTTTAAACCAAAGGCATATTTCCAAAAACTCAACTGATCTCCATTTAAAATATATTCAAAACTCCATCTCCAATTGTCTCTTCAAACGACCCCTCAATCTCATACATTATACACTGTTTAGTTTTAAATTTTAACCTTAAGATCATCTCCATTTATTTTTAAGATAATTATAGAATGGGATCTTTTATTTGTCTTGCCACTGAGAGTGATTGTTTTAGATGTTTGATCCATTTTCATTGATATGATTTATGACTGATTGGAACAACTTAACATTATGTATTATAGATTTTTAACGTGCATAGTTTAAATTAAACTGTCAAAAAAGTTAAGCAATTACTTCCGTCTACCAACAATACTAAATTGGAGTGGTTGGAGACATAATTTAACTAATCCCCGCCCCTAAGCTCAAAAAAAAAAAAAAATATATATATATTTATATATATTATTTTTCTGTTTATTTTTTGAAGTGATTGCGTCTCTGTCTTATCTCTTTCTTCTTCTTCTTCTCCGCTTGTCTGTCTTCTGCTTCTGCTCCATCTTCTTCTTCTTCTTATTTTCTCCTCCTCCTCAGCCTCACAACTTAGTCGCTCCTCATATTCACCTCGCGAATATAATAAATTCCCCATGAGCACATAGCTGAATTCTCCCAATTTCATGATCTGAATTCGGATTCGGATTTGCAGATTCTTGGGATATCTTCTTCTATTAGGGTTCCGGAGCTCGTATAATTCAATTTTGTTTTTTCCATCTTAATTTGGGGCTTTTGAAGCTTGTTTTACAGGATTATTGCTTTCAACTTGGAGCTAATTCGACAGAATTCTTTCATTTTCGGGTAAAAACCTCGCTTTTTATATAATATATATTTATATGTATATATGTGTGTGTGTATGTATATTCTATATCTGATTAAGGGTTGTGGTTTTAGTAATTACAGGGACTCGGTTATTTCTTGCAGAGTAGAAATTCCAATTAGTGAAGTTTAAGGTTGTTCTTTTGCTAGGAGCTGTACTTTTTTTTTTTGGGGTACTTTGCTAGGAGCTATTCTTACAAATATATATATATATATATATATATATATTTTGTTTCGTTCTGGCTAATATGATAAATGTAGTTGAAGATGCTAATTTGAAATTCTAATTAGTGAAATTCAAGGTGCTTGTTATCTAGGAAAGAAATATATATCTATATATATAAACATGTTCGTTTCTCATTAATGTGATCAATGATTCAATCAGAACTGAATTTTTTTCTTAATTCTTCGGTTTGTGGATTTTGAAACAGTATTATTGAGAGTCTTATGAACACCTTCGTCTTTAATCGTTTTTCGCATAAACAATTATCAGGGTGATTTCCATCTAGAATTGTTTATACTTATTGGAACTACAGAAAATACATGTTTTTTCTGTTTGTTTTGTTTTTTTTCCCCCCATGCAGTTTTATGAAGATTTATTAACTGTTTCATGTGCACTTCTGTTGTGCCAGAATCTCAAAGTTGAGCAAATATCTTTGTGGTGAATTCTTCGGGAAAGATGAAGGGCCTTCGGGATTGGTTTTTTCCACATATGGTATCGAAGGCGGTGGTCTCAGCTAGACCACTGTCAGGTAGTGACAGTTTCTTGGATGAGGAACCTCTTGATGAAGAAGAGTTTGATGGCCAAGGTATCACCCCTCTTTGACCCTTTTGGTTTTTCCTAAAAATTGGTTCTTTTGCTGAAATAATCAGGAAAAAGTATGCGATTCAAGTTTTTAGTTAAATAACATTTATTCTTTACCTATTAATTGATTAAATTTGCGGGGAGGATGAAGGGAGGTAGAGAAGCCAGACATGAAGAAGAAATGACGTGGACCTAATTACCCTCTCGATCTTACTGTCTTGTTTCTTTTATTTCTGTCATTTAAACTTGGGAAATAGTATGTTTGTAATGCCGGAGATTAAGTGTTTTATGTTCTTGTCTTTGATGGTAGTGCTTATGCGTAAAGCGTTTTTATGGGAAATTGACTATGGGGTGGAGTCTATTGTTGACAGGACTTATCAAGAAGTTGGTCTTGTCTTTTGTTGTTTGTTTTGAACAAGTTCTTCCATAACTTGTTACATATTGGAAGGCTAGTAATATTGCTTGCTTTGGTCTTCTGAATTTTGTATGTTTTAACACAATAGCCAATTACCCCATGAGAGAGAAAAAATCGTTGCGGGCTCTGATGCCAAAGACATCCTTGTGTGTGTAAATTTTGGCGTGTAAGTTGTTAATTGTTTATGTATATGCTGGTTCCATTATCCGGACTTCTGTGCCAACGAGTTTCAATCTAATCTCACAAGATTCCCAAATATACGCTTTTGACCTTTTAGGTAAATATGCTCCTTTTTTTCCTTTCAGTTTTTTTCCCACTGGGTTTTGGCTGAAAGGATTTTAATGAGGCATATTTGGATATGCAGTCAAAATTAGAGTTTTGGCTCTTGCTTTTGGGATCATTTCCCATCAGTTTGGGTTTCCGGTTTATCAATAGATATGTTTTTTTGCTTAGGTTTGTTTGTTTCCTGTCTGCATGCAGTTTTATCTTTTTTGTCGCCTGCGTGCCTGGTTTTGTTTTAATTTAATTTCTCCTGTAAACATCTTTTTTTTTTTTTAATAAAATTTTAATGGAATGGGAAAGTGATGAGGGTGCTAGAGGGTTGCTGACCTAGTCAAGATGTTTTGGTGCACTTACTGATTCCTGTTGCCATCATTCATTTAAAAAAAGATTGATGTGGATCAAGTACCATGTTTGATGATTTTATGATAGCTGTCATAATCATTTAATGCTAGGGCCTTGTTTGTGATCCTGTTGAAAGGCTGTTCAAAATTTGGTTCAAATGCCACAAACAAATTCTAACCTATAAGAAGAATTTTTCTAAAGTTTATTTTATGTTATGAACTAGTGTTTCTTGTTTATCAGGTGAAACTCAGCCTTCCACTTTGGTGGCACCCTGTGTTCCTCTTGCGTCACGGTCCTCTGATGGAAATCAGGAAAATCATTCACAAACCTCCCCGCAGCAGGTTTTACTTGAGCATTCTGATAGATCTCGTAATGAGCTCAAGGAAAAAAAGAAGGATCCACTGGTTAAGATTGAGGATATTAAAGTTAAGTTCTTGCACCTCCTTCGACGGCTTGGGCTGCCAGAGAACAATATTCTGGTGGCTAAGGTTTTATATAGAATTCACCTAGCAACTCTGATACGGGCAGAGGAATCAGATCTAAGGAGAATTAACCTCAGAAGCAATAGAGCGAGAGCTATAGTTGCTGATCAAGAGACAGCCAGCCAGCCTGAACTGGATTTCTCTATAAGAATACTTGTTCTTGGGAAAACAGGGGTTGGCAAGAGTGCTACAATAAATTCTATATTTGATCAAACTAAAGCCGCAACAGATGCATTTCGACCTGCCACGGATGACATTCGAGAGGTTGTAGGAACTATGAATGGAATTAAAATAACCATCATTGATACCCCTGGTCTCTTGCCTCCGTCTGCAAGTAATGTTAAAAGAAATAAGAAGGTCATGCTTTCTGTGAAGAGGTTCACAAGAAAATCTCCACCCGATATAGTTTTATACTTCGACCGGTTAGACCTTGTCAGTAAGGGTGATAGTGACTACCCTCATTTGAAACTTATTACTGAAGTGTTTGGTCCTGCAATTTGGTTCAACACCATCCTTGTCATGACTCATTCTTCCTCAGCTCCTCCAGAGGGACCTGACGGGTATTCCATCAACTATGACTCCTATGCGACTCACTGCACAGATTTGGTGAAGCATCATATACACCAGGCGGTCTTGGACTCGAAACTTGAAAATCCCGTGCTTTTAGTTGAGAACCATCCTCAGTGCAGGAAAAATAACATGGGGGAAAAGATTCTACCCAACGGACAGGTTTGGAGATCACAGTTTTTGCTTTTGTGTATCTGTACTAAAGTTCTCAGTGATGTCAATATCATCTTAAAATTGCAAGAGAGCATTGAACTTGGGCCTGCGAGTGCTGCCCGGCTACCTTCGCTTCCCCATCTCCTCTCATCTCTTCTAAGGGAACGTCCTTCGGCAAGTACAAGTGGTGCTGATAATGAAATTGATGAAAGCTTACTATCAGATGGCGAGGAAGAAGATGAGTATGACCAGTTGCCTCCGATCCGTATCCTTAAAAATTCTCAGTTTGAGAGACTGACCAAGTCACAGAAAAAAGAATATCTCGATGAGCTGGACTACAGAGAGACACTTTATTTGAAGAAACAATTAAAGGAAGAGATTCGTAGGCAAAGGGAGCATAGGCTTTCGAAGGGGAAGATTTTGGCAGGTGATGATGATTCTGATAGCCAGCACGCACCTCCAGAGGATGTTTTGCTACCAGATATGGCTGTTCCTCCAAATTTTGACTCGGATTGCCCTGCGCACAGATATCGTTGCCTTGTTACAAGTGATCAGTGGGTTGTGAGACCGGTTCTTGATCCCCAAGGATGGGATCACGACGTTGGATTTGACGGAATAAGCCTTGAAACAGCTATGGGAATAAAACAGGATGTCTCTGCCTCAATCACAGGACAGATGAGCAAGGACAAGCAGGATTTTAGTGTTCAATCCGAGTGCACTGCTTCTTACTTAACTCCGGAGGGAGATACTCACTCGGTTGGTCTTGATGTTCAGTCTAGTGGAAAAGAGTTGATGTATACACTTCAAGGCTATACAAAGCTGAGAAAAGTGTGGCACAATGTTGCGAACTATGGTGTTTCGTTGACGTCCTTTGGGAACAAGTATTACGTTGGTGCCAAGATCGGAGATACCATTTCCGTTGGGAAAAGATTGAAATTTGCTGTCAATGCCGGTAGAATGGGGAGGGGGCAAGTGGCGTATGGCGGGAGCTTTGAGGCTACTTTAAGGGGAAGAGACTACCCTGTTAGAAATGACACGGTCAGCCTGACGATGACGCTCCTCTCCTTTGACAAGGAAATGGTGTTGGGTGGAAATTTACAGTCCGAATTTCAACTTAACCGAAACTTGAGATTGGCAGTTAATGCCAATATAAACAGTCGGAAGATGGGGCAGGTTTGTGTTAAAACAAGTAGCTCTGAGCATTTGCAAATCGCTCTGATTTGGGCTTTTACGCTGTTCAAGGCCCTTTCACGAAGACGAGGAACTGTAAGCTCAAGTCGGGAACTCGAAGAGGACAGATAAGTTTCTCTTTGGTCTTTTGAAGCTGAGATATTTTTGTTAGAGAAAAATCATAACAAGTTCTGGGGCTTTTTCCCCTTTGAAGGAAGTTTTTCGTCGTTTGACAGCCAACTTTTAGGGTTTGTATCCAAAGTAAACGAGACAAAAAGTGTACAGCGACTCATGGAGATAAATATATTTTTTGGGCTGAAGTCGTTTAATCTAAAAAAATAGAAATAAGATGTAATTGTTGAATATTTGAAATTTTTTTCAAGCTTCATAATCTTTATAGTACATGTGATAAGACAATTAAAATTACTACGTAACAGAGTGGGAGGCAAAAATTTAATTGTCAAGTTAATTTAGTTTTACTGACACATTTGTGAAGATGCATAATGATGATGAACATCCTTTTTTTTTTTTTTTTTTAAAGTTAAACATCCTTTATTTTTGTATTTTTTTAACCTTACACATGCCTGTTATGATTTAAGATTTCTTTATGTTACAATGACCTTGACACCTATCTTCAAGTCTAACTTGTGTTTGGTGTATAAGTTTGCAATGAAATTTTTAGATTGAAATTAGTTGACTTTTTAAAAATTAGTTATAATTTTTGTTGATTTTTCGAAAGAAGACAAAAATCTAACCAAAAAAGTATAATTTGATTAGAGTAGAACCTGTAAACCAAACAAAAGTACAAGTTTTTTTAATGAATAAACAAAGTATAGGTTTTTCTACGGTAAAGCATCTATATTGGTTGTGCATATTTTTAAAAATAAGGTTCAATTAAAATAACATGAGCAAAATGTGGCTGTTTAACATAGAACTCTATCAATTGTTTTTTTTTTTTTTTTTTTTTTCACATTGTAGCATAGAACTCTCTTAAATCTAAATATTTAAACATGCAAAGTTATTGGACAGAGAGTTAATTAGAATTTTAAAAAAATTAGAAGAAATAAATAAATGACTTATAAGTAAATATTCATTAGTTTGAAAGTTCCCATTCTATTTTGTTAGTTCGGCCGTGAAATTTATTTGTTTCTGTGTTTCCGGAATATGAGTGTGTGATGAAAAAATTTATGAATGCTACAATTTACTTCGTTGAACTTATATTGGAGTGATTTTCTCCACATCAACGTTGTTCTACCTTCTTTGTTGCTTTTCGCCGTGTTTCTCCATCTCTTATTGTCGGGGGTAGGAGAGGTGGCGGCACCTGCATGTACCTGTGAAAGATTGTCCGACACCAACTCAGGCAAACAACTAAGGAGATTGAAGGAGGATATTGAGAAAAACCGAGTTTTAATTAGTGGGCAAAAGGTTATCAGAGTTGGAGCCAAATTTTCTAGTTATAATTAGTTGTCATAATCATCAGGATTTTCCTCAAACCTTTTATTTAAGAGTTAAGACACGTTATCAACCGGTGGGATTAAATTAAAGTGGTCGTCGACCAAGACTCTATTAGAGGATGCTAGTGCGATATTACCGGTGTCCTGGTCTAACGAAGATGTGATCGGCAAGGGTGATCCGCGGTTATGTGATTTATGTCGGAATGGAGTCAAAGGGTTCTAGTTGAGAGTTTCTTGATCAGATCTAATCTCGCGAGCTTTCGGCCGTTTGGGTTCATGCAAGGCCTTGGTGATTTAATAATCGGTGCAGCGATCTCTTGCTTCCAATGGAGCCCGATCGGTTTCCTATAAGTTGTGGCGAACGGTGGAGTGGTTGTTCCGCTTAAGGCGAGAAATTTACGATCGATGTTATTTAATATTTGTACTGTGTTTTTAGGTGTTTTTGTTTTACTTTTGTGATAAGGAGGTGGTTTCCGCACATCCAGTTTGTAGTTATGTGTATTCTATTTGAGTTGTACTCTGACGGTATTTGTTTATCGGCTCCATTAGTGTTATGGCTTGACGGAATTTGTTGCAGTCTCTGTGTTGCGAGTGACTGTCTCTCAATCAATGAAAATATTTCATCGATTATAGATTTTTTTTTTCTTTAAAAGAACTTTCTACATACGCGATTATAGCATTGTCAAGGAATTTTCTCGTAATCGAGTCTGAGCTTATATCCTCCTCATTAAGTTTAATCAGATTTTACTAATAGAATCAGTTTTAATCGAGAGTTGTATCTCTTATAATACAAGATTGTTTAGTTTGTGCCCCATTTTAGTTTGCATAATAATTCTCCTAACAAGAAAAAAAGAAAGAAAAGTTTTATATTTATATTTTGTTTTTTGTTTTTTGTTTTTTGTTTTTTAAGTGTGAATGTACTACAAGTTTCGACAGTACGTGTACAGTACAGGTCCATTTCTCAAGGGACTTGGCATGTATGCATGTGTATGAACCATGAAACTTCCGTTCTGCTATCTCCGTGATATATAACTATCTGATATGAGATCAGAGCAGATACTTTGGATACAAATGAAAACGACAATTTCCTGTAGTTTGCTTTTAGTGCAACTTATGCCCCCCCGTTTCTTCTTCTTTTCTATGGGCTGTATAAACAAATAAATTAAATTCCTACAAAAATTTGGACACAATGTACAATGCGATTATTCGGTAAGCTTAGCAAATTATTCAGTATCCATTTTTGCTACATGGAAATCACTTGAATGATCTAGCCGACGGCCGTGATGGTTTGGTGGCAAGAAAGACCCACTGACGGAGCCAGGTAGGGGGGGGGGGGGGGGGGGGGGTGTGTGTTGGTGGTTGGGGGTTGTGGAGCTCAAATGGGTTGGTGGGTGCTGTCGGTAGAGGAAAGGAAAGGTGGCGGGTGGTCGTGGATGGGGTTGCCGGTGGGAGGAGGGATTGCCGGATGGAATGGGCTTTTTTTTTTTTTTTTTTTTAGTTTTGTAAAAAAAAAATCAGGTATAGTAAGTTTTTTTTTTTTTAATGTATCTTTTCGATTTAACCGGTCGATCAAAAATTTGTCTCTAATTAACTTCTATTTAAACAATTTTTCTTACCCACTTAATTATTTTTTTTCTATTTATTTTTTTCCTTTTACTTTAAATCTCATACTTTTAAATTGACCAATTAAAATATTTTGTCTCTAATTGACTTCCATTTAAATAATTTTTCTAAATATATCCTTTTTTATTTTTTTTCGACACAGTCTCTCTAACTATTTTTTTCTCATTAATACTTTTTTCTTGTTTTCTGCTATTGAAATAACATTCTCTCTCCTCCTCCCCCCCCCCCCGCCGCCCCCCTCCTTTTTTTTCCTCGAATGTGTCGTTACTTGGATTCCTTTCAATACATATTTTCTCATATAGGCCTGTAGTCTATTTTGTCCCATTAAAATCTCTTTTTTTAAAAGTTATACTCTTTTCTTCTCTTTCTCTCTCTCTCTCTCTTAATTAAACTGAACTCTCGAGAGAATAATAGATCAAGAAAAAAAAAATTAACTTAAAAAAAAAAGTTTACATTCATATGTATGAAAAAAGTTCAACAAACTGTATTATATAGTATTAAGATTGGATATTTTGAGAGTTTTAAACATTTTTCGCAATTTCAATTTATAGCCTCTCTAAATCAAAATTTTTTTTTTATTTAAGTCTCCGCAACTAGGAAAACCTATTTAGAGCCTTCGTTTATATCAAGTTTCATGTTCAAGCAATGACGCATGCAGAATATGACATTTTGTAAGAAAGATCATATGATATCTACTCTTAAAGTTCGCGGTGTGTTAGTTGTGAAAACCTAAGATCAGATTTCTTGCCATTCCATTGATGCAACTAGTAGGCTCATTAAATGACCACTGGGACGGGGGCATGAGGACATAACCGATCCCTTTTTCTCATAAAAGAAATCACCTGGATGATCTGCCTCTTGGCTTCCACCACTATTTATATATTCCTCTACTTCTCATTGATCCCATCTCAAATCCCTCAGGTTCGTCTCCCATCCCCTCCAAAGCCTCTAGAAATCGTACGACTCTTCAAGTCCATACAGGAGCCGAAGGCCAATTACGAGCAGCTCCTATTCTCCGGGAAGAATCTAAGCCTCTCGACGAGGTTACAAGATGAGGAAGAACAAGGTCGAAGGTTGCAGGTCGTAGTTTTGGGTTAGGGCTTGCCTTAAGTTGGAGCGTAACGTGGTTCTCGAGGCCAAGAATTGAAAACTCTGAAGATTGTTCAAATCGAAGAAAATAAGTGCAAGTAGGGGAAAAACACGTTTTCAGTTTCAGTTGGTGGTCCCGATAGACATTGTTACACGAGACCATGAAGCTGGTGGGCAGCAAAATTTAATCTATCAAAAATTATTATGGTTAAGCTATTTTTCTTTCTTTCTTTTTTTTTATTTTTGGTTCACCTTCAATTATATGCGAATGCTGTTGAAATCTATCTCTGTTGGGATCTCCGTCGGCGATCTTGTTGCCCTTCATCTTCTCTGGTCCAACTCTTCCCTCTCCTCACTTTGTTTTGGTTCTTTGGGTTTCTGGTTTGTAGTTGCAAGTCAACTCCCGATCTATGATCACGAAGAAGAATAGGTCCTTGGGCTCATGGTCTCCCTAATTTCCAGCACCGGAGCAGTGTCTTCTTCGGCGACGACATATTAATGACCGGGCAATTAGGGTTAGGTTCGGTTTTTGGTTTTGGAGGGCTGATTTGAAATCATTTAGTTCTAAGGGATTTATTGACTAAAAAAAAAATAGAATATTTTTATTAATTTTGTAATTCATCATTATTTAGTGAATGCTGCATTTTCTAGTAAATATCTCAAATTATGAAAAGGTAAATAATGGATTTACCAGTAAATTATCATATTACCAAGTAAATATCCGGGTTTACAAAAATAAAAAAAACTAAAACAACAGGGCAAGTAAAGGATTTATGCAAATATCAAATTTACTCATAACTGTCGAATTTATTTCGTATTTAGGATTAACTCATAAATATTTAGACTTACATGATAAATAACAGAATTTAATAAGTGACGAAATATCTAGTATATTTACTTATAAATAATTTATTGACAAGGAAATTTCGTATTTACAACAAAATAATGATAGATCATATATCTTGATAATTATCTGTTCTTATCTAAATTTCTTTAATATAATTCAAATTTAGAATTGTAAATAAATGGATTTCCTTAGAAATAGAAAAAGGTTAACGACGGATTGACATCGAAATAATATATTTACGCAAATAGTTATGTAAATAATTTGGGAAATACTTGTCTATATTTAATATTTTCAATAAGTAAAATGGTGAATCTATTGACACCCCTTATTTTGCTTTTTCCATATACTTTCTAAAAGCATCAACTAACTAATTTTAGAATGAAAAAATTACTTCTTACACCCCTTAGTTTTCCCAAAAAACCCTTACAATTAAATTATTTATCTTTCTTCTTTCTCCACATACTAAATCTAAACCACTGCACATTTTTTTTTAAAATATGTTTTGTTTTATTTTTCTTTTTAAATTTTTTTCTTACAAGATTTCTGTTTTCTTATTTTCTCTTTAGACATCTAATAAAAATTCTTCATCAGTTTAGATGTTGAGATAAAAATATATGACCTTATTCTTTGGTATACTTCTTATTAAGACGATAAAAAACTTGAGTATAATATACTAATAAAGCTCAGTATTCCACAAGCATAATTGAAATTGTTATGAATTTCGTTAATATTTTTATTAGATCATCATAAAAAGCTCACAATTCAGAGTTTATATGAATTCTTAACAATTTCTCTCAATTATTTATAAAATGAATAACCAATCAAAACGATTTATTTGATTATATATCCATCTCATGTAGACATGTTTTCTATTTACTTGTTATTTCTTAGAAAACAAAAAATTAATTATAATATGAAACACAAAAACTATTGAAAAATAGGAATCATAACAAACAAAATAAAAGAATCTTCTCTTAAAAAAAATTCCCGTGGAAATAAATCAAAAAATAACAACAAAATAGAATATTTAAAAAAACAAAGACAAAAATATATAGAGATTTAGACTGTAATGGGAGGAGAAAGAAAAAAGTAAATAATTTATTTATAAGGGTTTTTTGAAAAAATTAAGGGGGTGAAATAAGTAGTTATTTAATTCTAAAATTAATATAGTAAGTGATTTTAAAAAGTAAGTGGAAAAAGTTAAATGAGGATTATCAATAGACTCACCCTAAGTAAAAATATATATTTCTTGAAAATACACGAATTACTAGTAAAACTTTTACGGGTAAATAAGTTGAATTATTGCTTTCACCTATCTTACTTATTAAATCCATTTTATTTTAATCAATCCATTTATTTTCCCATAAATATTTTGAAACCTAGTAATTCTAGTAAATGAAAATTTTAAGTGGAAATATAAGATTTGCCTAGTAATCCATTTATTAAACAATTATTCTTTTTGTTAATCTTTGTATTTACACGGTAAATGTTTGTCTGTTTTTTTTTTTTTTTTTGTTGTAGATATTAAGTAATTATCAAGTAATTATTTCTTCATTAATCTTCACATGTACATGATAAAGTAATTATCAAGTAATTATTTCTAGAAGATCACGATTTACTTGGAAGGGGATTTGCTGAAGATTCAGACGTTTATGAGTAAGCTCAAATCAGATCATGAGATTGAAATATGATTTTGGATTTTAATTTGATTTCAAGCTGTTACACAAGATGTTACAATGACAGTTGTAACAGTGAAATCCAAAATATCCAATCCGAGATTCTTTTGATTGATTAGATGCTGGGTTATTTAAGTCTCAAGTTTTCAAGTAGCAAGGTGCCGAGCATTGTGATGGATTAGCGCATACTTTGAGACTTAGCCTTTTGACGTGATTTACGTTCTTTGGGAGAAGAATTTCGAGTCTTTTGGAGGAGACGTTATCGTTTTTCAGGAGAGAAACTTGAAGTTTTCGGGAAAAAGCGTTTTCAGTTGAAGGGAGTTCAATATCAAGATGAGTGGTGCTTACAAAACACATCCGGCTAATAGATTCAAGATGACCGGCGGCAATAGGAAGAGAGATTCTTTAAGATGTTTAAGTTCGAGTGTACTTGTAATCAGTTTAAGATTAGTAGAGTGTTTGATAGCTAGACGTGGCTCCAAGGAGTAGGTGAAACTGAATATCGTAAAAATTATATGTATTCTTTATTTTATTACGCTTTCAGTAATTAATTTAAATTATTAATTTAATTAAGTTCGGTAATTTAATAAAAAGGGATCTAACACTATTTAACTCTCTCTTTCTAATATATCGTGCAAGAAGATACAAGGATGAAAGGCAACAATGCCCCTCTTATTTTACTTCGACAGTTCGTTTTGGACGAAACTTTTTTTTTCCCCCTCTTTTTCAAGTCCTTTTTTTGTGTTTTGTGTGTTTTTTGTTTTTTGTTTTTCAGTTTAAGATTTATTTTTGTCCTCCTTTTTTCATTTTAATCTTTGTAATCTTTTTGGGGGTTTTATTTTTCACGTCTTCCCTTATTTTTAGTCCTTTTTTTAAAATTATTTTGTGGTCTAAAATTCAATTATTGTTTTTATTTTAGTCATTTTTTCCCATATTGGTTTTTTTTTTTTTTTGTCTTCTTTTAATGTTAGTCTTTTTTTTTTCTCTTAATGTTTTTTTTTCCAATTCTTAAATGTGTCTCATTAAATTACTTATTCTTATAATTTCTTTATATTCGGATAAATTTTTTCAGATATGTCCAAATGAAAGCATATTTTCAACTTATATATATATATATATATATATATATGATAACTCATTGGTCCGGCGGCCGTACATATCTGGCAAGAGAGATAGAGAGAGAGAGTTGGTACAATTCAAAATGTTGTATCCTTGTCCACCTTCTCCCTAATCACTGTCTATTTTCGCATCCAACGGCCTTCAGCGCTCTGCCGTATGTGTCTGGTAAAAAGGGATTGCCAGACACGAGAATCGACACACACACATATATGTATATATATATATATATATATATATATATAGTAATAATATTTAGGGTAAATCGCTAGGTTAGTCCCTAACTTTTTAACTTTATGCAACTTGGGTCTCTAAACTTTTTTTCATAATTAGAATGCTCTTAAACTATTAAAATGTTACTACAATAGTCCTTTACATAAATTTTTAGATGGAATTCGTTAGTTAGCATCATTTTTTGATCAAATCACTAACGGATTTCGTCTAAAATTTAACAGAAATGATTATTGTAATAATATTTTAATAGTTTAAATGTATAATCTATTTTTTTTATATAACTATGATGACTGTAAACTATTAAAAACATTACTATAGTAGTCTTTTTTATTAAATTTTAGCGGAATCCACAGTTAACACAATTTTTTGATCGAATTACTAACAAATTCCATCTAAAAATTAACAGAAATGACTATTATAGTAACATTTTAATAGTTTAGGGATATTCTAGCTATGAAATAAAGTTTAGAGACCAAAGTTATCTAAAGTTAAAAATTTAAGAATTATATGAACAATTTACCGTAATATTTAAGTTAGAGAATTTACCATTAGCGCTTTTATTGAACAAAATTTGAAATCCGTATATTGGGTATAAAAAAGAGCTGTAGCAACGGGTCGAACAAATGAAGCCGAAGTACCTACGACCCATGAAATTGATAAATCAATCCATCTTTTTCACTCTTGGATGATAACAAAATCTAACTTTCACCCTCCCAAAAAAAGCATTCTGGCTATCATATACAAGTAAAGGACAAGCCTCTAAGGCGTCCCATTTTGATTTGATTAGATGCCCTCAACTGAGCTCCAAAACTTGTAACTTGTTTTACAATCACATATTAGAAGGGATTCTGTCCAATTGTAGGCTGTTGTCGGATTCAAAAACATTTTTTCTTTTTTGGAGAAAAAGGTAAATAGCACATTCACAAAAATTAAAGAGAGTAAATAATATACTTATGGAACTGGTTAACTTTAATAGAAGTAAATTGCATGTTTGCTTGTAAGTATGTTTTTTTACTAGGCAAATTATTTATTTACGCCCGGTAAAATATATATATATATATATATAAATATATATATACTAACCAATAAATGTATTATTTAGTTTAACAGTTTCGCAAATATTACGTCTGAAATTTTTTCAAAAATCAGCCAGAGATTGTCTCATTATGTAGATTTATTAGTAATTCATCGTATTTATCTCCTAGTAGGGTTAAATGGTAGCCAAGAAAATCCTAATTAATTTCTGTTTGGGGCTCACTCTTCTAGTAATTAATCTTTCAGTAATTAATAGTGGATGTGGCCTATACTTTTTCTTTTTCCTTTTTCTTTTTTATCTCACATTTATATATAAGATCAAATATAGCTCCCTTGACATCCCTCTTAATTGTTTCTTTTTTTTTTTTTTTTTTTCTTTTTAACCTCCCTCCCGAACATTTAGAGTATCATCAAATACATTATTTTTATATTTGTTCTCCTAAATATGATATTCACATTAACAGTTACAACAGATATAATCTTATTAAAATATTTTCCTATAAAAAAATTTAACAATTTAAATAAAATGTAAATCTTCAATATAATTAGTTGCATTCATATTAATTCATGACTTCATCACTATGACAATTTTCTTTTATATATATATATATGAGAGATCGCTTTTGGTGAGGTTAGTTAGTTAAGTAAATTAATTACTTGATTGGTGAATTTATACCTTTAATATGGTTGCAGTCGAATGCCGATGTTTCATTTGATAACTAGTGGGCTTGTGCATGTGTAGGAAGTAGGGTACTAATTGCCAAAAACATCAATCTCTAGCACCAACAACAAATTCTGTTTATTTCATGAGCAACAAAAATGAATGATAAATAAATAAACAGATTTGTTTATTTTCTTTTTTTCTTTGTACATTGTTTTTTTTTTTTTGCCCCTCTCTCTTAAACCCTAACTTATAATTTCAGAAATCTAAAACACGCAAAAAGGTAACGAATTTGCCAATATCACCAGAGAACAAACCAATGAGAAATTGTTTTGTCTTGCAACCAAAAGAATATCACCTAACTTTACACAAAATAATTTACATCCCCAAACAAATTCTTTACAAGATAAATACACTCATACACTAAGAAAGAGATAAATCTAATAACCCGCTTCAAAACAAATTTCTCTTTTGCTTTTGTTTTCTCCTTTCACTCCCAAAAGTTTTTTTTATTTTTTTTTAAATTAAATCATGGAAGAACCCCACAAAACCTCAGCAAGAGTAGTGGCAGCCTCTGCATCAGACATAGAGGCCAATCTGACTCGCACCAAAATCTGTTGCTTAAACGACCTCTTCTCTCTCTGCCTCAGCCCTTCCCCAACCTCCAACTGCACTGCAAACCTCGCCACACAGCTCGCAAATGGGTGACTCTCCAAGAAACTTCTCTCTTCACTCTCTCTCCTCCTCTCCAAAACCAATCGTCCAACACTCACCTCTCTCCTCTTCTCATCGTCACTCTCGCTTTCATCGTTACACCTCTCCAATCCGATCAAGTCACCGCCCAATTCAGACCTCTGCAACTCCGCCAGCTTCTTAATCAGACCCTTCTCCAACATGGCGTCGATGGCTTCCTTCCGACCGAAGTACCCGATTTCGAGCACGCATTCGAAGGCGAGCACCCGCATTTGCAGGTCCTGGCAGTGCAAGAAGTTTATGATTCTCGGAATTTCTCCGTTCGATTCGATCTCGTCGACAAGCGGGGACTTGATCGACCGGATCAGACCACAGAGGACTTTCATCGAACAGGTGGAGGACATTGTGATCAGAGCCTTGATCGTCGGACCCATCAGAACCATTCCGACAAAAACATCCTTGTTGAATCGAATCAAAGCCACAATTACAAAAGCAGATTGTTCCCGAATCCTCTTCGGAGAACTCGAATCGCAGAGAACAGATTCCAAGAACGAGAAAATCTTCGACTTGAGAACGAGATCCTGCAACTCGCGATTGAACCCCTGGGAGACTCGGTCCTCGAACTGAGTCAAGAGATTGACCAACTCGTCCTCGTTCTCGGGCGTGGCCGCTTTCTTTCTCTCCTTCAAAGCTCTCGTGAGGCTCTCGACTCGCTCGCGGTCGATCCAGGCCTGGATTTCGGTCCCGATCGACTCGGCGACTCGGGAGATCGAGTGAGTCGAGACTCGGCGGGTCACGAACGAGGCGAGGCCGTGGTGGGCTCTGGACTTCTGCAGGGCTTCGACGTGGGTTTTGAGCCTGGAGAGTAGCTGGGAGAGAGTTGAGAGATTTGGGTCTTTGGAGAGGATCGTGTCGGACTCGGTCTCGAGCTCCAACAGAGCTTTAACGGCGGACGAGTTGGACTCGTCCGAGTCTGGACTCGGGTGGGTTTGGAGGTCGTGGGAGGCTTGTTTGAGGGCTTCCAGGACTTTCAGGACTCGTGGGGGTTCTTGTTTTGGAGAGTTTTCCTCCATGGATGTATTTGGTTGAAGGTTGTAGAGAGAGAGAAAGGAGGAGAGAGAAAGTGTGTTTGGAGTTTTTTGTTCGACAGAAAACGTAATGATCTATAATACCTTCGTACTCGGAAATTTTTGCCTCAGCAGTCAGTCTTCGTCGTCCTTTTTAAATACCAACAAACATTGGCCACTTGGATTCCTTGAGATTGTTTTTCCACTAATTTTGTCGGGTGCGTTTACCAAGTTTCTTTTTTGCTTTGTTTTTTTTTTTTTTTTTTTTTTAAAGGGCAGTTAAACGATGGGGGACAGTTGCTTTTCCCCATGGATGGTTTAAATTTTCTAACCCACTCGATCAAAATCGTGGGAAGCATAACATAGGACGTAACAATATGATCATATACAGTAAAGCATAAGAATATTGCTTATTCTTTCACCAAAAATAAAAAATAAAAAAAAAGAAAAATACATTTTTTTGGGTTCGTTTTCTTCACTGCATCCATCTTCCTCCTTCCCTCTTTGAAACGGGACCTTTGCAAATATGGGATTAAAATGGGTGTCATGTTGCAAGACTAGATCCCAAAGAGAAAACATTATTAGGCTAGCCTTATTCATTAATGAATCATTTGTTTTCTCCAAAATACTCTTTACAAGTAAAAAATAAAAATAAAGGAAAATAAAATAAAGGGAATCTAAAGGGACTATCTTCTCTTAAAAAAAAAAAAAAACTGACCAAACCCACTTTTTTCATCAGTTTCGTCTCCTTCACCCTCTCAAAACGACCATCATTTTTCATTTCCATCATCTCCCTCAAAACGACCATCTTTGTATTCGGGTTAACATCTTGCACCGTTTTCACATTCCGGACATCGATTTCTAGCCACAAGAAGAGGAGAGGAAGTACTAAAAGTTTGTAAAAACTCTAAAATTTTGGTAAGTTCATCTCAAACTCTCAAATTTTTTTGTTTAAATCGTTTTCGAAGTTGTTCAAAGGTTGGGCATTCATGGTTTGGGAGCTTAATATAGAAAAACAACAATGATTCAACCTATTTTGCACTAATTTTCAGCTTATAAAATCTGTAAATCTGCAAATCCCGTCATAAGAACAGTACAGTGACCTGACCGGCCGGACCGACCTGACCGATCTGGTGGTTTTGGAGACGGTCTGGTAGTTTTGAATTAGTCTTCAATTTTTCATTAATTTTTTTTAATTCTTTCATAACAATCTTTTTTGTTTTTCTTATTTTTATTTTAAAGGAAAATGAGTGAGATTGTCATTTATTTACAATATGATGGAGAATGGAAGGAGAAAGATGACGGGTCATATGAATGGTGCAGAAGGAATAAGGAAATCAAGAGCATAGTACTATTAGATGATTCGGATAAGGTAAAATATTCCGAAGTTATTGATTGCATATTTAGAAGGCTTCATGTGGACCAAAAAAGTACGGAATTAAAAATAAGTTACATTCCTTTGTGTACAATATCGTCGGGTCCTAAAAGCATTTTGGATGATTTTGATGCTAAGTGTTATCTTTTAGACTTTTGTAAAACGACACAACGTAGAAGTATGCTACACGTTGAGCTCACGAAAAAAGGTTGAAAGTAGTGACAACAATGATAAAGTATCACTTGAAGTTGACGGAGATGGAGGATGCAATATGGAAAATGATGGAAATATTCGAGATGAGTACTTCAACGTTAACATGGAGGCACCAAGGGTCTATGATGCTGCTCTGCACCAGGCCACGAATGTGATGTTTTAGACGTGCCTACCTTGGAGGAGCGCCCTAATCAAGAGACAATGGCATCTGCCCCAACTCCGAAATGACAACGTTCATGCGTAGAAGTAGACCCGGTCATGGATCATTGTGAACCATTAGCAATAGATGACAGTTCTGTATCTTTTAGTTTTGATGATGGTATGGGTATTGCAGTTGGTCAGGAATTTGAAAGTAAGAACGAGGTGAAGAATTTGATAATCGATGCTTCATTGAAAGCTTGTTTTGATTATAAACTAGTCAAGTCAACCACAAAGTTGTTTGTGGTGAAATGTACAGTCCTAGATTGCAAGTGGGCATTATGAGCTGTGAGGAAGCAGGTTCCCCTTCCTAGATCAACCAAGAAACTGTCATTCAATCCTGTGACATAATACTCAAGTGTAGTACTGTTTAGTTCTTTCGCAGTCAAGATTGTGGACTCTTTGTATCTTGTATGTAATGTTTTCTCTACCATTGGAGTTAAGCATTGTGAGGAAGATCCAAGACTCGACTCCTTACGGTGATTGTTGAACCATTCAGAGATTTTCACTACAATTGAATCAATCAAGGGCAACAAAGGATATGTTCTTGCCTTCTTTAACACACTGTTAATACTCTCGGCACCGTTGGTAGTCAAGATATTGTAACGTGATCCTGTGAAGTGACACCTAGCCCATTTTCTGACATCTACATGATCATCAGATATTCTGCGGTGGCAGGACATCTATTCTTTAGGTCATCATAGAGTCGGTTGAACTCGTGCTCAGAGTATGCCGCAGCGACTTTCATGAACTTACTTGCGACGGTATCTTTAATCTTGACCTTGTCTGTACCCTTTCCGGCTCTAACATGAGATCCTCAGTGAACACATGATTTGATATTCTGATAGAGGTACCGTGCATAAAATTCATAGTGAGACTTTTTATATACCTTTTCAACTGCATTGCGGATGCTTTGGTGCCTATATGAAATTATGACCAGCTCTTCGTCATCGGGTATGAGCTCCTCAAGTTTCGTCATAAACCATTTCCATGAGTTCTCCGAGTCAACCACTCCCCAAGCAAGAGGATATTGATGGTAGTTGCCATCTTGGGCAGTGGCGATGATCATTGTTCCCTTGTATTTCGTCTTCAAAAAGGTTCCATCAACCACAATTACCTTTCTCATTGCTTTAATTGTTGGGATCTAAATGTGCCCTAAGGATAGAAAATCAATGTTAGGGATTTTCTGTAAATATGACATTTTGATATTAATAAGAGGAGGTTATTCATGTTTAATAAGTTGTGTCCTATTTACTTTCATTTGTTGATTGTATGGTTATTTTGAGCAAACATAAAATACTCCTTGGCTGTTGGTAATATATCGGATTACCATATGTATACGGGGTATACATAGAAGATGTGGTAATTTAATAACAGTCTAAATAAATAGTCCGCAATCGATGGAATAAGATTTGGGGATCTTATTCATGATAAGATTGTAAAAGTTGTCTACTTCCTTGGAGGGATAGTTTGTCTTAACCATTGGATAAGTTCCGAGTAGAAACTTTGATGTATACCAGTATTGAGGTATGACATTGGACTGGACCTAAAGTGTTAATTGATTCGGTTTAATAATTTCGTTTATAAAAATCAATAACACTTTGATTATCATCCTGCATTAATCTTAATCCTGAAATGATTACTTGAGTTCATATCCATGACTTATGTACTTTAATGCACTATATGTGAGACACTGTTAATTCATGGTCAATATACTTGTGTTTTGGGTGCATGACTTATGGATGGAGAAATCAAGATTCATAGATACGGAATCCATAACTATCTTAACGATAGTAAATGTTATCTACTTAAAGGTATTATTCGGGGATTGAAAGATAGTATAACAAGATCTTGGCCATCGGTTTACTTTGTGCTCTCTGGTGGTTTACCAATTGTATGGTTTTACAATTGGTGATTCTTTCAATAGAGAATAATAGAACTTTAAGTGAAAATGATTGAAAAGGTAAAACGGAAAAAGTCCTTAATTCAATCATGGATAACATATGGGGATTAAGCAAGCGATGAATAAATCATGGAAAAAGCACTGCGTAAGAGAGCTTTCGTAATACGGTATGTAAACAGGAGTTCAGCTTCAAACTTTTAGTGGAATAGTATTGAAGTTGATAATTGATGAATAATTAATCTGAGATTAATTTTTTCACAATTATAGGAGCCTCTTTACATATTTCCATCGGGTCCCTCTATTAGCTCATATAGTTTCGTATAGCGTCTCGGGATTTGTTCCTAATGAGATCGGTAAATTTAAATGGAATTTAGTAATGTCTATTAAGACATGGTACTCTCTAACATGCAATCCAGAAAGGATTGGACATGTGAGATTTGTGTAGACAAATAATATAATTTGTCAACATGAGATTGGCTAATTGAATTTTGAAATAAGATTGTGTTTGAATTATTTAATTTTGGAAAACAAATTTTTCTCTCCTAATCTAAATGTGGTGCACGATTTTTAGATAGGTGGAGGGAAGAAAATTTTGTTTCAAAATTATTCAAATATATTCCTAATATTAAATTATTAATTGATTTAAATAATGGAGATTATTTGATGGATTTTTCTTTCCTTAAAAGATGTGCACGGTTTTTTGTGAGGAAAGAAAATTTGAAATATTCAATTGATTTAAATTAATTCATATGGTTGATGTTGTGTAGAAAATATTTAATTCAAATAAGTGAATCATATTTAAATTCAAAAAGGTTTAAAATGAATTTGAATCTAGATAGGACTAGGATCTTTTGACTAGTTTAGATTCTTGATTTAAGATTTGAACCACCAATCAACCTTTGAATTTCAAAGGTGGCCGAATTTTTTGAGGAAAGATTTCCTCTTGGAAAAACATTTTTAGGTTCAATGAATCTAGTCCTAAAGTTGTATGATCTTTTGATTCAAAATTTATCTAGAAAAATAATTATTAATTATTTTTTAAAGGAGATAAATTTTGAAAAGGATTTGACTTCTATATAAAGGCTAGGAATTCTCGAAAAACTAATTTTTGGTCATTTACTAAGGAGAAAAACGTTTTTGGAATGAGAAGAAAAATAATTTGGGTTTCTTCCACATCATAAAATTAGGTCATACTCTTGAGTGAGAAAAAGAGAGAAAATTTCATTGAATCAAAATTGTGAGGAAGGTTAAACCGAGTGATAATTTTCATAGGAGGTTAACCGGTTCCTGTTTTGCAGTTTTGAAGAAAGAAGTTGGATAATATTCTCAACGAGGAACATCGGAATTGAGAAGGAAGGATCTAGACTTCGGAAAGCATTACCGGTCACTTGGATTCATAGAACGTGTGCCCACACATACTCTGAGACGTGGAACTCGAGAATAATAGAGAAGACACGTTGGTCAAATGCTCTAGCAATTCCGGAATTCAAGAAATAAGGTACGCTTGATCATGAATTTAATTTATTGTTATATGCATCATGAGCTTCTTTTCCGAATCAGCATAAAAATTTTAAAACTTCCACTGCGCCGTAACTCTGATACCGGATCCGATTTTTCCAACAAATTGGTATCAGAGCCAGGTCATGATCATGTATATAACATAAATTATTTGATCGAATAAATTTCTCTCTATGCATTAATGAAATATTTTAGAGAGTTGGCACTCTAGGTTTTATTTTGAGTATGTTAAATATATTATGAATGGATGTATGGATGAATGAATGCTTTATATTATTTTTATAATATATGATCTTGTTCAATTTTACCGGTCATGATTCCATAGAGGTTAGAATTTGCATCTAGATTTTTCAAGTGTAATAGATGCTGTCTATTATCACCGCTAGGTCGTTCTTTCAATTCCTAGAATTTTTGTAAGCCGGAAACGGCGTAGGAATTTTTTTTGTAAAATTCGGGCTACAATAGATTCGAGGAGATTGAAGATGAATGAAGGTATGTAAATTTTTAAAGGATGTGATTTTTTATTTTTTGGAATTTTTTAATTAATAAAAAAAACATTTTTAATAAAAAAAAATCACAGAATCTTTTTGAAAATTAAATTTTCCAATGATATGTGATCTTAATAATTTGAAAATCAAAATTGAAAATTTAAATTTAAATTTAATGGATATTATTATGAATTTTAAAATTTTGTGATTTAAATTTGAAATTTGGAAATTTCAAAATTTTTTGAATTTTAAAATTTAATAAATCGGATTTTTTATTTAAATTTTGATATTTTGTAATTTTGATTAAAATTATAAATCACATATAATCTTTTTGAAATTTATATTTAATTTTAAATTTGAAAAGATGTGACATTGGAGAAAGAAGACACATTGAAGAATGATACAAGGCATGGATCTACAAATCAAAGCCGATATATGTTTCGGTTATTTTTTGTAAATTTTGCAATTTTTCTTTTCTCTAGGATGGAATCATGATCCACGGCTATTTACATATTTTGCAAACCATAGATGATGTGTTGCTAGATGAATATGTTATACTATTTCGTGATGTATTGATAACATGCCATATAAACTAGGGAGTGCCACTCAATAAATATTGTTTATGCATGAAAAACAAAAACCCTAATTTAAAAGAATGAGTGGGAGAAGGTTTTACACACTAAGACCTACGGCCTCCATCGTTGGTCCAATAGTTACGCATGGTAGTACCTACTACTCGGTTTGACCCGGGAATTCCCTTCGGATAGGTATCTTACCTAGAGCGCACACTGATTTGGATTTCCGAAAGAATAACAATTTTGGGCATATTTTATATTTAGATCACCCCTCGGTGGCGGATGTAAAATATGGATTCAAAATTGGAAACGATGGTTACACACTCATGCTACTTTATTTATTAACCCTCCCTCGAGGCTCTGTTATATAAAGTAGTGGCCAAATAAACGATAGTTAATATATATTTAATTGAGTTTTCTCCATAGACGAATATGTATTAATCGGAAGGGATCCGTGTTCTTGGCTAGTTATTCTATGACTACCCCTCGGTAGCTTAGAAAGCAGAAACTAGGAATTATCGTTGTAAGGTATGTGTTTTAAGGGTTTTACACATGAACATTTAGATTGCATATAGATCTTTTTGTTTCATTACAAAACTATATTTTATAAACTGATAGGATGTTTGCTCGTACTTATTACATGTTTTCTTATTATAGATCAAAATGTCGAGCCATTTATCTGTGATACTTACGCAAAACAAATTAACTGGAGAGAATTTTAATGACTGGAAAAGGAACTTACTTATCGTCCTAAACTTTGAGAAACACAGTTTTGTCCTAACCCAACCTCGACCGCCAACGCCTGCGATCGATGCTCCTGATAGGGATTTTGTAGCGCTTGAGCGCTGGGACAATTCCAACCTAAGTGCTATGTGCTATATTTGGGCGAGCATGTCTTACGTGCTCCAGAAACAGCATGAAGAGCATCAAACTGCTAGGCAGATCATGGATAACCTGGAGGAAATGTTTGGTGAACAAACTATTCAGGCTAAGACCGATGCTATCAAAGGTCTCATGAACTGCAGGCAGAAGGTTGGAACTCCCATCAAGGAGCACATGATGAAAGTCATGGCTTATTTGTCTGAAGCTCAGGCAAATGGGGCTGAGATCGATGCAGCAACTCAATTGGTTATGGTTTTCCAAACCTTATCCAAGGATTTCGATTTGTTTCAGGCATCCTACAACCTTAATAGGAAGGAGATGTCTTTAACGGAATTGATGAAAGAGTTGCAAGCCTTTGAGAACATTTTCAAGGGTTCTGGATCTAAGGCTGAGGCTAATGTGGCTGAACCTAGTTCGCCTGCTCCTAATCCCAAAAGGAAGAAGGAAAAGGGGAAGAACAAGGGGAACAAGCCTGTGGCGAATGCACCTGTTTCTAAGAAGTCTACCAAGACTAAGAAGCGAAAGGTGGATCCCAAAAAGGCTAAGTGCTTTCACTGTGGGAAGAAAGGACATTTCAAGAAGGATTACCGAGAATACCTGTCTATGCAAAAGCAAAAAGGTAATTTCGATATCCTGTATCTTGAGGGTTGTTTAGTGGAGGAATCTAAGGACAATTGGGTTATAGATTCTGGAGCTACTAACCATGTTTGTATTTCTCTGCAGGGGTTCAAGGTAACGAGAAGTCTGTATGAGGAGAACTTCACGTTAAGAACCGGTGATGGGACATTGGTGCGAGCTGAAGCAGTGGGAGAAGTGCATCTTTATTTTGATAAATTTAGGTTTATTGTTTTGAGACATTGTTTTTATGTTCCTAGTTTCAAGAGGAACCTAATTTCGGTAGCTTGTTTGATTAAAGATTCTTATTCAGTTTCTTTTAATAATAAAGTTGTTATTAGGAAAAATAATTCTCTTATCTGTAATGGATGGATGCATGGAAATCTTTATTTTATCAAACCTAAGATGCACTCACTGCTTGATACAGAATTGGAAAAGAACTCTAAAAGACATAAGTCTTCTCACTCTAACAAATCATATCTTTGGCATTTATGACTTGGTCACATAAGCCTTAACAGAATTCAAAGGATGGTAAAGGAGGAATGCCTTGACTTGTATGAGGTTGAACCTTGGCCACAATGTGAATCCTGTTTGGAGGGCAAGATGACTAAACGGCATTTTGCTGCCAAGGATGGTCATGCCGAGGAACTCTTAAAACTTGTGCATACGGATGTTTGTGGTCCCATGAACATAGAAGCACGTGGTGGGTATGAGTATTATATCACTTTTATTGATGATTACTCAAGGTATGGATATGTCTATTTGATGACCCGCAAAAGCGAAGCCTTTGACAAGTTCAAAGAATTTCGGGTTGAAGCGGAGAAACAATTAGACAAGTCCATTAAGACACTTCGATCGGATCGAGGTGGGGAATACCTATCGGATGAGTTCTTAGGATATTTGATCAAAGATGGGATACAATCCCAGTTGACTGCACCTGGTACTCCTTAACAGAATGGTGTAGCTGAGAGAAGGAATAGGACCCTATTGGATATGGTCCGGTCAATGATGAGTTATTCCACATTACCTTTGTCATTTTGGGGGCACACCATACAAACTGCATGCTATCTTCTGAATAACGTTCCCTCCAAATCGGTTCCTAAAACTCCTTACAAGTTATGGACGAGTAGGAAACCTAATTTGAATCATATTCGAATTTGGGGTTGTCCGGCACACGTCCTGGATAAGGAAGCGAAGAAGTTGGAGTCACGATCAGAAGTGTGCTTGTTTGTTGGCTATCCAAAAGGGACAAAAGGTGGTCTGTTCTATAATCCGAAGCAAAATAAAGTCTTCGTTTCTACACATGCAACATTCTTGGAGGAAAGTTACATGGAAGACTTTAAACCTCGTAGCAAAGTAGTGCTTGAGGAGATGACTTCGGGTTTGGATATTCCAAAAGTCACTGAAAACCCTGTGGAAAAACCATTAAAAAATCAACAACCACGGGAGCTTCGTCGTAGTGAGAGGATTATCAGGGAACCTGAAAGGTACATGCTCAATGGTGAAGTTTTTGAAGCAGAATCCATAGAACATGTTGATGATCCGGCTACGTACAAGGAAGATATGGAGGATGTTGATTCTAGTTTTTGGCAAAAGGCTATGAACACCAAGATGGAATCTATGGATTCCAACGGGGTCTGGAAACTTGTAGACTTGCCCCAAGGCATAAAACCGATTGGGTGTATGTGGGTATACAAGAGGAAGAGAGGTGTGGATGGGAAAGTGGAAACTTTCAAGGCAAGACTTATAGCGAAGGGCTATACACAGAAAGAAGAAATCGACTATGATGAAACCTTCTCGCCTGTAGCAATGCTCAAGTCAATCCGCATTCTTTTATCTATTGCGGCTGCTCTCGATTATGAGATCTGGCAAATGGATGTCAAGACAGCTTTCTTGAATGGCTCTCTTGAAGAATATATCTATATGATACAGCCAGACGGGTTCAAGGCAAAAGGCCAAGAAGACAAAGTATGCAAGTTGCTTAAATCCATTTATGGATTAAAGCAAGCATCTTGTTCTTGGAATATTAGGTTTGATCAAGCGATCAAAACCTATGGATTCGAACAAAACATTGATGAACCATGTGTTTATAAATGTATCAAGAACGAGAAAGTGGTTTTCCTTGTACTTTATGTGGATGATATATTGCTTATTGGAAACGATGTGGCAACATTATCATCTGTCAAAGTTTGGTTAGCCAAACAGTTTGACATGAAGGACTTAGGAGAAGCTAGTTATGTTCTTGGTATTCAACTCTTTAGAGATAGTAAGAACAAAACGATAGCACTCTCTCAAGCTTCATACATTGATAAAGTACTTGAGAAGTTTTCTATGAAAGATTCCAAGAAAGGTGCCCAACCTTTCAGAATTGGAATCAAGCTTTCTAGAGATGACTGTCCCAAGACATCGGAAGAAAGTGAGCGTATGAAAAATGTACCTTATGCATCAGCGGTAGGTAGTCTTATGTACGCTATGTTATGCACAAGGCCTGACATTTGTTTTGCGGTTGGTATGGTAAGTCGATATCAGTCGAATCCGGGACCGAACCATTGGGTTGCGGTCAAGCATATACTCAAGTATCTACGGAGAATGAGAGACTATATGCTAGTGTATTCCGGTCAGGATCTTGTTCCTAGAGGATACACAGATTCTGATTTTCAATCAGATCAGGATTCAAGGAAATCGACTTCAGGATCTGTTTTTACCCTTGGAGGTGGTGCCGTTGTGTGGAGGAGTATTAAGCAATCTTGCATTGCTGACTCGACCATGGAAGCCGAGTATGTGGCAGCCAGTGAGGCATCAAAGGAAGTGGTATGGCTCCGCAGGTTCCTTGGTGACCTTGAGGTCGTTCCTGGTATGGATAAAGCTATGGTGCTCTACTGTGACAACAGTGCAGCAGTAGCTAATACCAAGGATCCTAAGCATCATAAGAGGAGTAAACATATTGACAGAAAATATCACATCATCAGAGGTTTTGTTGAGAGTGGAAATGTGACGGTTTACAAAATCGCATCAGAGGACAATCTTGCTGATCCGTTCATGAAGATTTTGGTGGCCAGAAGATTCGAAGAACACGTTGAAGGCATG
The DNA here is from genome assembly GCA_038430175.1 of Ficus hirta. Taxonomy (NCBI): domain Eukaryota; kingdom Viridiplantae; phylum Streptophyta; class Magnoliopsida; order Rosales; family Moraceae; genus Ficus; species Ficus hirta. Next base: position 13,978,683 of record CM076585.1, on the reverse strand, counting down.
GGGATGCGAAATATGTCACATTTACTCGCTTAGGGCAAGTTGGAGATTGTTGGGATCTAAATGTGCCCTAAGGATAGAAAATCAATGTTAAGGATTTTCTGTAAATATGACATTTTGATATTAATAAGAGGAGGTTATTCATGTTTAATAAGTTGTGTCCTATTTACTTTCATTTGTTGATTGTATGGTTATTTTGAGCAAACATAAAATACTCCTTGGCTGTTGGTAATATATCGGATTACCATATGTATACGGGGTATACATAGAAGATGTGGTAATTTGATAACAGTCTAAATAAATAGTCCGCAATCGATGGAATAAGATTTGGGGATCTTATTCATGATAAGATTGTAAAGGTTGTCTACTTCCTTGGAGGGATGGTTTGTCTTAACCATTGGATAAGTTCCGAGTAGAAACTTTGATGTATACCAGTATTGAGGTATGACATTGGACTGGACCTAAAATGTTAATTGATTCGGTTTAATAATTTCGTTTATAAGAATCAATAACACTTTGATTATCATCCTGCATTAATCTTAATCCTGAAATGATTACTTGAGTTCGTATCCATGACTTATGTACTTTAATGCACTATATGTGAGACACTGTTAATTCATGGTCAATATACTTGTGTTTTGGGTGCATGACTTATGGATGGAGAAATCAAGATTCATAGATACGGAATCCATAACTATCTTAACGATAGTAAATGTTATCTACTTAAAGGCATTATTCGGGGATTGAAAGATAGTATAACAAGATCTTGGCCATCGGTTTACTTTGTGTTCTCTGGTGGTTTACCAATTGTATGGTTTTACAATTGGTGATTCTTTCAATAGAGAATAATGGAATTTTAAGTTAAAATGATTGAAAAGGTAAAACGGAAAAAGTCCTTAATTCAATCATGGATAACATATGGGGATTAAGCAAGCGATGAATAAATCATGGAAGAAGCGCTGCGTAAGAGAGCTTTCGTAATACGGTATGAAAACAGGAGTTCAGCTTCAAACTTTTAATGGAATAGTATTGAATTTGATAATTGATGAATAATTAATCTGAGATTAATTTTTTCACAATTATAGGAGCCTCTTTACATATTTCCATCGGGTCCCTCTATTAGGTGGAGGGAAGAAAATTTTGTTTCAAAATTATTCAAATATATTCCTAACATTAAATTATTAATTGATTTAAATAATGGAGATTATTTGATGGATTTTTCTTTCCTTAAAAGATGTGCACGGTTTTTTGTGAGGAAAGAAAATTTGAAATATTCCATTTATTTAAATTAATTAATATGGTTGATGTTTTGTAGAAAATATTTAATTCAAATAAGTGAATCATATTTAAATTTAAAAAGGTTTAAAATGAATTTGAATCTAGATAGGACTAGGATCTTTTGACTAGTTTAGATTCTTGATTTAAGATTTGAACCACCAATCAACCTTTGAATTTCAAAGGTGGCCGAATTTTTTGAGGAAAGATTTCCTCTTAGAAAAACGTTTTTAGGTTCAATGAATCTAGTCCTAAAGTTGTATGATCTTTTGATTCAAAATTTATCTAGAAAAATAATTATTAATTATTTTTTAAAGGAGATAAATTTTGAAAAGGATTAGACTTCTATATAAAGGCTAGGAATTCTTGAAAAACTAATTTTTGGTCATTCACTAAGGAGAAAAACGTTTTTGGAGTGAGAAGAAAAATAATTTAGGTTTCTTCCACATCATAAAATTCGGTCATACTCTTGAGTGAGAAAAAGAGAGAAAATTCCATTGAATCAAAATTGTGAGGAAGGTTAAACCGAGTGATAATTTTCATAGGAGGTTAACCGGTTCCTGTTTTGCAGTTTTGAAGAAAGAAGTTGGATAATATTCTCAACGAGGAACATCGGAATTGAGAAGGAAGGATCTAGACTTCGGAAAGCATTACCGGTCACTTGGATTCATAGAACGTGTGCCCACACACACTCTGAGACGTGGAACTCGAGAATAATAGAGAAGACACGTTGGTCAAATGCTCTAGCAATTCCGGAATCTAAGAAATAAGGTACGCTTGATCATGAATTTAATTTATTGTTATATGCATCATGAGCTTCTTTTCCGAATCGGCATAAAAATTTTAAAACTTCCGCTGCGCCGTAACTCTGATACCGGATCCGATTTTTCCAACATTAAATCCCTCGATGCACGCGCCCAATGCAATGAAAAGTTACTTGAATCTTTGATCTTTGTCTACTACCAAGTGTGTGACCGTGCCGGGGTTCATTAACTTTATCATGGGCAAATAGCTAGGAAGAATCTCGAAACTGACCTCTGGTACACCCCTAACATCACTTGCTGTTTTTCGTTTGCCCCTCCAAGCTTTGAAGTAGGATATTGACACGCCACGATTTTTCATCATGTCTATCACCCTATTCGGGGTAGGTGTCTCAAGCTGGCCTGGAAACTCCTTTTTTAACATATCTGAAACTAAATCTGCAGTTCCGGTCCGGAGAAAACTTTTCCGGACCGGCATGACTGGTCAGGTCGGTCATACCGGTCCGGAAAACTAGAAAAGTGTTTCTTTGGTGTGGTGATCGAAAAAACAAAGAAGAACACCCCGGTCCGGAGAAAAATTTTCTGGACCGGCATGACCGGTCAGGCCGGTTCGGAAAACTAGAAAAGTGTTTCTTTGGTGTGGTGATCCAAAAAACAAAGAAGAACACCCCGGTCCGGAGAAAAATTTTCCGGACCGGCCGGTCATGCCGGTCCGGAAAACCAGAAAACTGTTTACTTTGGTATGGTGATCGAAAAAACAAAGAAGATAATCCCGGTCCGGAAAAAATATTCCTGACCGGCATGACTGGCAAAAAACATGTTTACTTATTTTAATCAAACACTAACACTAAGGACTCTGTAAAAAACAATTAAAATGATTTCAGCCACTATAATATCCAAAATACAGTTCATAACTACAAATATAATTCAATTACTAATACAAGAGATGTAGTCCAAAATCTTTAATAAAAGTTAAAAATAAAAACACGATCATACAACATGAAAATCTGCTTCGATCAAATATATTCAACGGGGGGTTATCAATTATGAGCTCTCATGAGAAGTTGCTTGACATGATCGCTTGTTTTTGCCTTTCCGATGTTCTCCAATAGAAGGAAATCTAGTTTGTTGAAGCCTCCCACGTTTTTTTGTGAAATTAAGAGGCAATACCTTCTCACTCCTTATGTCATCTGGGATAACCCACTCTAATGAGCTCGGGACGGGATAAATGGTTTGGACATAAGCCAATGCCCATACCTCCTTTAGATAGTATTTTGAGTATAAATCATGCATTTTATCCTTACCCCCTGGGAATGCTGTAAGGGCATGGACACAAGGAATTTTGTCAATATTAAATACTTTACTTCTTCTTTGTTTTTTCGATCACCACACTAAAGCAACACTTTTCTGGTTTTCCGGACCGGTATGACAGGGTCCGGAAAATTTTTCTCTGGACCGGAGTATTCTTCTTTGTTTTTTCGATCACCACACCAAAGAAACACTTTTCTGATTTTCCGGACCGGCATGACCGGTCATGCCGGTCCGGAAAATTTTTCTCCGGACCGGGGTGTTCTTCTTTGTTTTTTCGATCACCACACCAAAAAAACACTTTTCTGGTTTTCCAGACCGACATGACCGGCTTGACCGGTCATGCCGGTCTGGAAAAGTTTTTTCCGGACCGGGGTGTTCTTATTTGTTTTTTGGATCACCACACCAAAGAAACACTTTTCTGGTCCGGAGAAAAATTTTCAGTGGTGAGGGAGATTGAGAGTGAGGGCTTCAGTGGGATGAGAGATAGAGAGTGAGTTTAGCAGGGGTTGGGCGAGGGAGCAGTGGGGGGGGCTTCTTTTTCGGCGAGGGAGCTTCAGTGTGTTGGGGGGGGGGGGGGGGGGCTTCTTTTTCGGCGAGGGAGCTTCAGTGGGTTGGGGCTTCTTTTTCGGTGAGGGAGTGGGTTTTTCGGTGAGGAAGCTTCAGTGGGGGGGGGGGGGGGGGGGGGGCTTTCTCTTTCGGCGAGGGAGCAGTGTGGGGGGCTTCCTTTTTCGGCGAGGGAGCAGTGTGGGGGGCTTCTTTTTTCGGCGAGGAGGTTCAGTGGGGTGGCTTCTTTTTTCCGGCGAGGGAGCTTGTGGGATGAGAGATAGAGAAGGCAAGGGGAGGTAGGTATTTGACTGCCTTTTGACTTCCCTTTGCCGCCCGATCTTCTATGTTTTTTTTTAATTGAAGATAGCTGAAGGAGCTTTTGGTCTTTTTGTTTAAAAATTGAATTAAAAAAAATAAAAATAAAAAAGCAATTAGAACGGATGTTATATTTGCAATGATGGTTTATTTTTGGCTTATATATGCAAAAGATCCCTTTGGGAAATGCCGCATCTTAAACACCGTGCACAAAATAAGAGGGCTTAATGGAGAAGGGAGCGAGGGGTGGTGACGGAAATCTAGATTTACGGTTGGGCTTGAGTGTGGATCTGAGGTTGCGATGTATGGTAGATTTTTTTTTTTTTTTTTTTTTTTTTCACTTTTAGTCTATTTTTCAATGTTTTCCATTATATTGCTTTCAAAAATTTACATGCCGAAAATTTCTAATCGTAAAGATGAAGCTCTTGTTCATGGATTCGTAAAATGCTTTGAAAAAAAGAAAAAAGCTCATACACAGTGGTTGGACGAACAAAGGGGAAGAAAGAAATTCCTTCTGATTCATGAAAAGCTTTCAACATAGATCGTTTGAAGAAGGAAGGGGAAGAAAGAAAGCGTAATCATATGTAAAATATCCCACGGTTGTTTTGGTGTAATTTTTTGATCTGGATCGTTAAGAACTGATATGTAGGTTGACAATTTTTACCTCATTGATATGTTAAATTGAGAAGGTCTCATTGTAAAATTACCATCTTTTTAATTTTCGAAAAGGCTTTTCAACAACTCGTATTTTTTTCCCCTTTTTATCAAAGGATAAAAAATGAAAAAAAAAATCTAAAAGGTTAAACTTAAGTTTGATTGGTCTATTTGACTTGAAAAAATTGGAGAGTTACTCTTATTAGAGTTGAAATTGAGTTTTGAAATTATGTATTTAGATTATTAGAGTTAAAAAAAAGGTAAAAACTTAAAATTTGTTCAAAAAAAATATATATGTATCTTATTTTGTTCGTCTCGAAATTTTATGAAATTTAAAAGAAAAAATAATCTCATTTGGACTTTAAATAATAAAGTTATAGATTTTTAAAATTTGAGTTTTTAATTTAACTTGGGTTTCGACATCAGGTTTGGACTCGAAAATTCCAACTTAGTTTTATCTTTTCTAAAAAAATCAACAAAAGTTTTAAATAATTTTTGAAAAGTCAACCAACTCCAACTTTAAAATTTCATTACAAAATGGTACATCAAACGTACGTTTAGAGTTAGAGTGTAAATAGTATAATTAAGTTGACTATCGAAGAAAAAGACAAAAAAAAAAAAAGGAATTAAATAGTTGGAGTGGTTGTTCCAAATACATGCTAAAACTTAAAAACACTAGGGACCGCTAAACACTGAGTCTTGTCCAAGATTAGCCTTCAAATTTTAGTACTTTTTGTTTAGCATCTCGGTTTAAACTAATTTTTTGAGCTTTTTTCTTGTTTTTTTTTTTAATACAAAAATCCACATTTAGTATTTGAATTGGTTTGAACCCAGCAAATCAAAGGGTCCAGTCCTTCAACTTTCCAAACCGCAATAAAGTCCAAAGGTATGATTTCGCTAGTTTAATTGACAAACGGGTTGCTTTTGGGATCAAGATATGTGGTAAGCACATATTTTAGGGGGTGTTTGGTAAAAAGTTTAGTTTACTTTTTTCATCATTGTTTTTATTTTTTTTCTAAAAAGTTTGTCTTTTTCTCAAAAAGTTTTTTGTCTTTTCTGAAAAGTCAACATAATTTACTATTTAAACTTAAAAATCTTAACTCAAACTTACACACCAAACACCCTATTATTTTTTTTTTCTTTTTCTCTTTTTTTGGTCAATTGAAAGAACAAAGTTACAATTTTAGGTTTAATTGGGATGTTTCCAAAATGAGAGGGGCATAGTTAAAAAGTTTTAGAATCTAATAGTCAATCTGAGCGAATGATAAAGTACAACCGTTAGTGATGTTATAAAAGGAGAAAGAAAAAGGAAAGAAAATAATGCATTTACAAATCTTATTTATTTATTTTTTTGATAAATACAAGTCTTATTTAGGCCCCGTTTGAAGACACATTTGGATACAGTATTTTAGAGGTTTGAGATAGTTTGAGTTTTGAAAATATGCGTTTGATGAAAAATAAACTGTTTAGAGTGAAAAATTATAAAAATTTAAAATGTGTTTGGAAAAAAATTAGCAATATGGATATTGTTTCGTTTCTCTTAAAATTCCATGTAATTTGAAAAAAAAATCTCATTTCAACTTAAAATGATAAAATTAAGAACTTTTAAATTTTGAGTTTTTTTTTAATATTTAGAAAAATAAATAGTAAAATTAGAGGAAAAAGATAAAAATATATTTAGAAAAAACTTTTAGAAATGTGCTCTGATTAAAAACTTTTGGAAAAGTGTCCCCAAACGGGCCTTATTTTGTACTTAGAATAAGACCCTTTGAAAGTTAAACAATTTTCATCTCTATCATTCTTGATTATATATCTCTTTTTTTTTTTTTAGATTGAGTCCATTTGATATGCTAGCACGCTCCAACACGACACGCAATTGTGAGGGGCCATCAAGAACATAAGTGCTGAAAGTACTAAAAAGCAAAAATTCAAAGTAAAAAAAAGAAAAAAAAAACTATCATATTTTAGACACGATATGATTTATCAAGGATGTTATTAAGAACCTACGTGGGGTTTATAATTCTAAAAAAGTAAATTATAACAGTACAACACGACATGCTTAGGTCAGATATAATATAAGGCACATTTGAGCTGGTCCAAGAAATATCGAGTGACACATTATGTCGTATTGTTCAATTAGTCAAAAGTGATAAAGTTATTTTCCAATTATCATTGTCATAACGAGAAGAAAAATTACGCTAGAATATGAGTTTCATAGTTTGCAATTGAAATTCGTAAAATTCTGAAAACTAGTTAATATTATAAAACAAATGTGTACGTTGGAACTAAACTGTAACAGGGAGCTAGGATGTTAAAGATGAATTGTTGATTATCAGAATCATAATTAATTTTTCTTTCTTTCTTTCTTTCTTTAATTGATGTAGTCTTGAAAAAATATATATATATATATATATATATTTAATTGATATGGTTAACAACTTGACCGTCGCTTATCCGTCCAAGGATATTTTTCTTCAAAATAAAATATAAGGACAAACCTACATCGTTGTATCATGTCGGTCTCGTAAATTTTTTTTTTTTAAACTTATTCTAACAGAATCATCTAGCTATTGGATTAAATTTTCAACTATTTAATTTATAAATGTTAACATTTAAGTTTTACATGACCCAACATGAAATTTTTCACATTCATAAATCATACAATTGAAAAACTAATCCAACAACTAAATTTGCAGTACTTTTGATAGTGAAAATTGAGAATTTCTATAGTAAAATCTCTTGAACTAGAAAAATTGATCTCTCAATTTATGTGAGGAAAGACTATCAACATATTAGAAAAAACTTTTTATTCTTTAAAGTTCTAGATATTTATTTATCTTTATTTTTAGATAAAACGTGCAAAATTGTATTTTTAGACAATCCGTAAGTATTATTATTTTAGCTGTTAGATTAACTATTCTAGTAAAAATTATAGTGATAGATAAAAAAGTACACTCCTTAGTTTCATTTTTGTCAAGTTCACTCTTTATTCTAAAAAAGGGCAACCTTTAAATTTAATGTTTCTGTTGTTTTTTTTTTTTTTTTTTCTTTTGGTGTAAATTAATGTTTCTGTTTCAACATTGTCCACCCAATTTTGTACTGAGTGTTTAGTAATGATTAATAACATTTTAAATAACATACTATGTTTGAAACACATCTAAGAAGGTTGCTTAATTTTAAAGGACTTAAAAATTGTTCTCCAACTTTGTAAGTGATCTTAAGGAGTCAAAGGGAAAAATTGAAACCTAAAGGTTTGATTTAGAGAGTGGATATATAATTTTTAAGTATATACGGAGAATAGATTGTGTTTTTTCAAAATTGTAAAATTACGAGATTAATTTTTGTAATATTTATCCTGGAAAAGTAGCAGTAACACTACTTTTTAAACATTAACTGCTAGCTAATATATATTAAAAATAAAATAACATAGTTTCAAAAACTCAAATAATATTGAAATTCACTAAAATTGATTTAAAATCAAGATGCGTGGGAAAATGGTTTTTCTAAACATTTTTTAAACAAATGTTCTAACTTGTGTTAAACTAACAAATAACCTTTTTCCTTTGAAAAAAAAAACCTTTTTTTTTAATGATCAATCAGTGATTGATTACTTGATGGATAATCAGTCATTAATTGATTGTTATCAACATGTGTTTTTACTGGTCAATTACTGATTAATTAGATGAATCAATCAATATTTAAATAGTTATTGGTCATTTTTTTGAAAATAAAAATTCCTCCATTTTGTTTAGTTAAGTGTGCAAAAGTTATCAATCTACCTAAATTTTCACTACAAAATTTTAAATATGTCACATACTTAGAAATATATGAACATATGTATGGATATATGTATAGCGTAGATACATGACAGCAATTTGTGGTTGGTTGATCAGAAAATTTCAATGACCGACTGCGTTGGTAAATTGTAGTTTGCCTTGTGTGGTTGATTGGTGGCGGCTTCTATAATTTGATTAAGTGGGGTCTGAGTTTTGGTGATTCAAAAAGGTTGTTCAATAAGCTATCGTGGACTTGCTATGTCTTGAAAGGTGTAGGGTATGTACATTGGGTGGCCACAATAAACGAAATTTCAACTTATTTCATGATTGGTGTTCTATAAGATAGAATTTGCTAGGGCATGCTTCGACAATATGGGGTAAATTCTTGTTTACGTTACCTCTTAGAAGTTCATATATATATATATATATATATATATATATATATATATACGGTGATTGGTTACTATCCGTTACTCTTATAAAACAATGCTTGTAGTTTTTTATGGAATATTTGTAATAATTTGATGATTCTAATATAAATATAATATTTTTTAGTGATATTTATCTTTTACATTAATATCTAAATAATATTATGTTACATGAATATAAATTAATTAATTATTATAAATTTCTAAATAAAAAATTATAACCGTCAGATGTATATATATATACATATTTATGTAATATATATGATATATATTTCAAAAAAGAAGAAAGTTTGACTGGCTATAAAGTGCGCGTTGAATTATGTTGATCGATACCGCAGAAGCTTTGGTTTCCTTGTACTTGCCAAACCGTGTGGGATGTGTGCAATTTTTTGTTTTTTGTTTTTTGTTTTTTATTAGAACACGTTTTAGTAGGGTCCAAAAAATGCCTCAGTTTAAGTGAAGGATGAGCGCCCTTCAATTATGAGTTATTCAAATCTTCATTACGTTTTCAGCAAGAATAAAATAAAAATAAAATAAAATCTCCACTGAGTTATTTCAAATTTGTATACTTATTGTTCTGATTTGGTTTTTGATGTAATTTAACATTAAAAATTATAGAAACATAGAGATTCTATGGTAGGATATTTTTCGATAGCAAAGAAAACAGTCAGGACAATTATCTAATCAATATCTATCCTTATAATCTGAAAGAAATAGCAGTAGGGAGCTTCATTACCTTGTCTAAGAATAAACCTGGCACAAAAACATCACCAGCGTTTCTATCAAAATGCCTAACTTCAAAGACAGTAGGACCTTCAACTGCTCAAGTGGATGAATATTTTACACCCAAAATAATAATAATAATAATAATAATAATAATAATAATAAATAAATAAATAAATAAATAAATAAATAATCTTGTACAATCACTCTATAAAAATAGGCAGTAACCAGTGTGTGTGTGTTTTTTTTTTTTGGGTCTATAGTCAACTTGCAATCACTTGTTCTGATTGCACATAGTGAACGTTTTGAGTAAAATAGAATTTTTTTGGTGGAGTAGTCATGCTATGTAAATGTCGTCACTCTCAGTAGTTACATACAAGTCTCCCTTAAAAAAAATGGTAAAAAATAAAGTTATATACAAGTCCATAGAACATAGAAAAACGGGATGCTCATGACGTGTACATGTGGGATGAACCAACTCTACATTGAATTTTGTTTTCCATTAGAAGGGGCTCGTACATATTCTGCAATGCCTCCAGGTGAATAATCCACCGATATGAAAAGTTATTAAAAATAGTTGAGTGTCGGGTTCCCAAATAGATTGAATAGTAACCTAATCGATAGATCTATGATGTACTCTTACAATTAAAGGGAGTTTAATCAAAGATGGGTTGTGTTTGAAAGGTTATGAATCAATTGAGAAGTCCAATACCAATATCTTGATTTCGAACGACATTGCATCGTGATCATATATTTATGTCATCAACTAATACATGGCCAATCAATATTTGGATAAAATCTCTTTCCGACATTATCCCATTTCAATGACTTACAAAAATCCTTTGAATGGTGCCACAGTCTGTTCTACGTATGGCTATGTGTTGAACTACTTATACAAGTCTGCATATATGATATCCAGCATCCGATGTTTGTACAGCAATATCCACAACTCTTTTGTGGGCACCATAACAAGAAATAATATAATCAGTTAAAGATAGTCCCTCCCGTTCGAAGTCAAAATTTACTTCACTATTTGGATAATACTAGGCAACCGAACTTAATCATGTGAAAATCACTCCTACAGTAAAACTTCTTATTTTGTATTATCGATAAAAATTATTTTTAAACACTCAATTAATTTTTAAACGGTATAATTTACAAGTGTTTACCTTAAAAATCTTATGGCTTGTTTGGCACTTGAGTTTAACTCAAGTTAAACTGTAATTTTTTTCGTTTTTTTCTGAAATTTTTTTTTATCTTTTCTGAAAAAGTCAACAAAAATTACTATTCAAACTTAAAAATTTCAACTCAACTCAAACTTAACTCATTCACCAAACATCCTATTAGAGCATATGGTATAGATTTGCTCTAGTCACAAGTCTGATGGCAAAAAAATTTAAACTAACAACTAAAAAAAAAAATCCTACTAGTGGTACAAATTAAGAGGTCTTACTGTATACTTCTAAAAGTAATAAAATAAAATAACATAAAATAAAATAAAATATAGGAAATAATAAGCTTTTAACTTGTTTTCCTTATGTTTACAGTATGAGTCCGTGACAAGTGACTTCTAGCTAGCTTCGAACGTATTAAAAACAACTTTATGAATGGACGATTTTTTTTTTAATTTTTTTTGGAGAAGTAATTAACAAGCTATATTTGCATGGATGAATTTTTTTTCTTTTAGAAAAGTTATTAATTAAAGCATTATTTAGAAAATACTCCCCTACCTTGGTTCGAAAAATGCCATCTCTCTCTCTCTTTCGATTTTCCAAGAAAAACATGCTAATTTTAAACTTTAAATTTCAAACTTATCAACTCTGGAGGAAAAAAAAAAAAAAAAAACCCCCGACTCATCATGTATCTATACGTGTTTCTATGTATAAATAATGCAAGCTTCAATGTGCAAACATTTTGGGCCTGGAGTCACGTTTGGAAATAGTTTTTGGAAAATTAGAGATAGTTTGAGTTTTGAAAATATGTATTTAGTGAAAGTGAATTATTTAAAGTGAAAAAATATAAAAATTTGAAATGAGTTCAGGAAAAAAAATAACAATATAGATCTTATTTTATTTCTCTTAAAATTTTATGTAATTTGAAAAAAAAAATCATTTTATTTTACTTTAAAATAATAAAATTATAAATTTTTAAAATTTAAATTATTTAAAAATATTTACAAATATAAATAATAAAATTAAAAGAAAAAGAAAAACTATTTAAAAAAAATATTTTCAAATATGACATCAAATGGGACCTTAAAAAATTTGGTTCATTAAATAATGTAGGTTGCCGAGATATTTTTTTTTTTTAAGACTCGTTTTTAAATTTAAGCAGCCCGTGGTCAATAAAACAATAACAACCACATACAAGTTGACCACGTAACCCATCAAGAAAAATAAAAATTGCTGTTGTCACCTGGGGTTCAGCGTATTCTTTTTCTTTTTTTTTTCCTTAAAAAAAAAAAAAAAAAAACGAATAGGCCAGCATATTCGCATCTAAGCATATTGGCAAATGGAATATTTATCAGCAAACAGGGTAGGCCAACAAATGATAATTTTTTTGCTCTCTTTGTTACGTTATATATAATATTAGAGAAAATTTGAAAGACAGCCATAATTTTGCACTTCTTTATAATTTTACTTTCTATAAGAATAAAGTTGATAATTTTATCATTTTATAAAAATTAATTAAATAATTAATTAAAAAATAGTAAATAGATAAAAATATCCTTATCTCTTTAATTCCTTGTTTTTTTTAATTTATTGGAATAGTTTTCATGTATCTTTGATTCCATTCGCCAGCCGCTGACAGGTCACTAGTTGCCGACTCCGGTCGTCGGCAGGTCACTGGTCGTCAGTCGATCACTGATAAAATGCAAAATGAATTCTGATTGAATACAAAACGAATTTCGATAGAATGCAAAATAAATTCTATTTCGATAGAATGCAAAATGAATTCTATTAGAATTCAAAACTATATTGTATTGTATTAGAATCTGAGAAGGTAAAACGGATTATGAGATAATACAAAATGGATTATAATAGAATATAAAACGGATTCTATCAGAATGTAGTATGAATTCTATCATAATGTAAAATGGATTCTACTAGAATTTAAGAAGACAAAACGAATTCTGATAGAATCCAAAACTTATGTATAAAAAAAAGTATTTTGAAGTTTCTGCTTTGAAAATTGATATAAATTTTTTTTTGTTTTTCACTTTGCTTGCTTGATTCGACGAACTATACTCTCTATTCAGTGCTGTATATTATATATATTATATGTACACATTCACTCATACCTACACATATGCACATATATGTATATAATTATATATAAAGTCGGAGAGATTTAAAAACAAAGACGACCCTAGCTTTTTAAGGATTTCATTAGGATCATTGGTCACAATCCAATCAAAGATGCCAACCAGATGCAGACAATCTCTTTGATACAGAATCAAGTATAACAACAGGCACAATGAAATTAATGATTTTAGTATTGTGAACTTTGGAAAAGTACATAAATATTTTGATAGAATCCATTGGAAGCATATGTTATTATTATTATTATTATTTTTTTTTTTGTGAATGATTTGCTTGTTTTCGGTGGTTTGTTTGCTGAGAAAATTTATTTTTGTTGGTTTGGTTTATTTTTTAATGATTTGTTTGTCGGTTTTCATGCTTCCATTTGTTTGTGGGAAAATTTTTGGTATTGTAGGATGAAAATAAAAGCGTTAACGATTTTGAATTTCCACCGAATACGCTAAAAAGAAACTATAAGAATCGGTTTGAATTTGATCAAAATTCATTTTGGATTCTATAAGAATCCGTTTTACATTTTATCAAAATGTGTTTTGCCTTCTCGGATTCTGATAGAATCCATATTGCATTATGATAGAATTCATTTTGCATTTTGACAGAATCTGTTTTGTATTCTATCAGAATCCGACCGTTTTGTATTCTATCAGAATCCGTTTTGCCTATTTTGCATTTTATCTGAATCCATTTTGCCTTCTCAGATTCTATGAGAATCCGTTTTGGATTCTATCAGAATTATTTTGCATTCTATCATAATGCATCTTACATTCTATCAGAATGCGTTTTGCCTTGTCGGATTCTGGTAGAATCCATTTTGCATTATATCAGAATCCGATTATTTTTCATTCTGTCGAAATCCTTTTTGCCTATTTTGCATTCTATCGGAACCTATTTTGCCTTATAGGATTCTGGTAGAATCCATTTTGGTTTCTAACATAATCTCACTGACTATCTGAGCTGGATATATCCAGCATTTTTGTTGAAATCTAAAAAATATATATTCTGTCAGAATCCCTTTCGGATTCTAATATCTTCGGCTACCAACATCGACGCCAATGAGCAGAGTTGGACACATCCAGTCATCTTTTGTGGAAATATGAAAAAAAAAAAAAAAATCCGATGACAGCGAGCGGAACAGAATACATCCAGTCATCTTTGTTGAAATATGTAAAAAAAATTCCTACGACAGGAGACTGGTTACTGACCGGCAATCGAAGACAGACAAGTGAACGGAGTCGGAGATATATACAAAAATATTTCAATAAATTAAAAAAAAAAGAAAATAAAGATATGTGGGTATTTTTGTCTATATACTATTTTTTTATTTAATTATTTAATTAAATATTATAAAATGATAAAATTATCAACTTTATTCTTATGAATGATAAAATTACAAGGAGATGTCAAATTTAGGGCATTTTTGCAAATCCTCCTATATATTATTCCGCCTAAAAATGTAAGAAATAGGCCATCATCAAACAGCACTACTACAAATATGGGATTCCACGATGGTTAAAAACCGTAGTGGAATCACTTGCACGACGGTTCGAAAACCGTCGTGGAATCCAAAGTCGTGGTATCTTTTAAGATTCCATGACGGTTTTTTAACCGTCGTGTAATCGGAAAAAATAGAAGCAGACAGTTAAATTTAAGAATATACCACGACGGTTTTACTGAAAAACCGTCGTGGTATCCATTGATACCACGACGGTCTCTTGGTGAGACCATCGTGGTAGACCAAGCTACCACGACGGTCTCACCGTGAGACCGTCGTGGTAGACCACAGATACCACGACGGTCTCCCGGTGAGACCGTCATGGTAGACCATGTTACCACGACGGTCTCCCGGTGAGACCGTCGTGGTACCCACGGCTACCACGACGGTCGAACCACGAGACCGTTGTAGTCACCCAAGTTACCACGGCTACCACGACGGTCTCACCCGGAGACCGTCGTGGTAGCCACGGCTACCACGACGGTCGAACCACGAGACCGTCGTAGTCGCCCAAGTTACCACGACGGTCTCGTGGTTCCACCGTCGTGGTAGTGCCGGATACCACGACGGTCTCACCCGGAGACCGTCATGGCAGCGCTGGTTACCACGACGGTCGGACCACGAGACCGTCGTGGTAGCCAAATAAATAAAAAACATTTTCGATTGTGAATTTATTTAATTTCCCACAGGTGGTAAATCCCGTTTGTTAATACGTTAGTACACATCCAAATTAATTTTAAAAAATATTATGTAATTACTTTGATAACAATGTACAACAACAACTAATATAACGATAGTGAAAATTCTCTATATTGTTTCTAGTTAATATTGTATAAACCGCATCACAAATTTAGCCCACTCTAACCAAACTCATGTCAGCATCAGTATAAAAATCCTTGGTTTGAAGCATGTCTAATCTATCAACAGTAAAGGTTATTTCTCGCATGTAAGCTAACACAAAATAACCACATTCTACATAACCTTTATGTATTGGACATCGAACGGTATCAATCAACGTCTGCCAGTTGTGTCGCTGTCTCATTCCACTCCCCACCAACAATTTCCAATCATTAAGTGCCCTATTAAGTTGACAAATTTCAAATCAGTAAAAATTTCAAAACCATCGGGTGAAAAAGATATTTCGGCTTACCAAGAAGTCGAGTGGGCGACGGCGTAGGAGAGAACGTACCCACGGCTTGAGCGACGGCAAGGGGAGGGGCGTGGGCGGCGACGGCAAGGAAAGAGAGAGAGAGAGGGTCGTGGGCGACGGGCAGCCCGAAGGAAAGAGAGACACGGCGTGGAAGCCGGCCGAAGGAGAGAGAGAGAGAGAGAGGGGCGTGGGCGGCGACGGCAAGGAGAGAGAGAGAGACACGGCGTGGGCGAGGTCGCAGGAGAGAGAGAGTGAGAGCGACGGCAATGCAAAGTAAGAGAATGGAGGGAGAGTGCAAAAAATGAGAAGAAAAATGGAGATTGGAATTAAGAGACCCAATGCAAAATAAACCATTGCGCGCGCACAATTCCCGGAAAATTTTTAAATTTTAAAGATACCACGACGGTTTATTCAATAAACCGTCGTGGTATTTTTTTTAAAAAAAATTTCGTAAATTTTTTTTTTTTAGATGGAAACCACGACGGTTTCTGTAGAAACCGTCGTGGTACGTCGTGGTTTCCATCTAAAAAAATAATAAAATAATAAAATATTTAAATAATAAAAAAAAATTAAATTTTTTTATTTTTTTAATAAAAAAATTCCACGACGGTTTGTGCAAACCGGTGTGGAAGCTGACGGAAGATGGCCGGCTTCCACAATAGTTTGGCTAAACCGACGTGGAAGCCGAAGCTTCCATGACGGTTCACGGAAACCGTCGTGGAAGCGTCGTGGAAGCCGGCCATCTTCCGCCGGCTTCCACGTCGGTTCACGGAACCGTCGTGGAAGCGGCCGGCTTCCACACCGGTTTAGCCAAACCGTCGTGGAAGCAATCCTTTCCACGTCGGTTTTCGTAAACTTTTTCCCCCTCGGTGTTTTTGCGACTTTCCACGACGGTTTTTTAAAAAACGGTCGTCGAAGTACCATCGTGGAATTCCGTTTTTGTAGTAATGCAGGAGGCCCGTTTCCCAACTTTTTTTTGTTATGTGTGAGGCTAGCAAGAGTTCTGAAAGCTTTAGATTGATTATGATTTTAGTTGTGTACTAGTTGTAGATACGTGCCATATATATGCTGAATCAATTTATTAAATAAAAATTAATTATATGATATTATGAGAAAATAGTTGTTCAAAGATCATTGAGGAGTAAATATTTAAATAGTAAAAAATGAAATAGAACTTAGCGAATCACATAAAAAGTTAATTGAGTTGTGCTAATAGAATTTTTTATTTCAATATAGGTGAAAAAGAATGAAAAATTAAAATTTAAAATAATAAAAGAAAGCATAAAAAAAAGAGATCAATACGTGGACATGTGTCAAACATAATAAAAAAAAAAAATAGTTTGGAATCTAAGATGGTCATGAAAAAGAAAAAAAAAAGTATGCTAAGAGAAATTTTTGAATAAAAAAAAAGAGAGAGAGAATTTTAGCAATTAAAAAACAAGAAAGAAAGAAAAGGAAAAGGGAAAGAATATTGAAAGAGAATTAAAAAGAAAAATGAAAAAAAGGACGTAAGGACATGTGTCAAAATTAAGGAAGAGCTTTTGGCTCTTTTATATATATTATTAAGATTAAGATTAATCATGTATTTGGTGCTAATTTGCTTGTCTTATCTTATTACAGGAAAACTTGTTCTTTGTTGATCATACTTGAAAACTTAAATCTTAACTGTTTCTTACTTGAAAACTTAATCTTGTTCTTATCATGTGATTTATTATTAGAGAACATGTTTTCATGTTGTCACGATAATAAAACATAAAACATAAAACATATGTACGTTATGTAAATCAATGCATGAATTTTTCAAAAACATACAATATAATAAAAGTATTTTGCCCATGCTGTAAGCGGAGTTGTACTTACAAATTGTCCTACACTCTTGGTCTATCGTTCCATCAAGGCACGATAACAGGTCATATTCCTGTTTCAAACAGGGCGTAAGATAAGAATCGTTCTATCTTACTATAAATAATAACATACTACTTTGGTAATCATAGATACAAATCCTATCATAGTAAACCGGTATCCTATCTGATTACCATTGGTACCTTAACATAATAAACCTGTATCCTATCCGGTTACCATTGGTAATCAGATACATGCCCTAACATAATAAATTGGTATCTCATCTGATTACCATTGGTCATATACTTGTAACCAGATTTTCAAGTAACTTAGGCCTATTATTTTTATTTCCCTTTTTCTCAAAAATACCTTGCTTTCTTAAAAAATATTTTATTTACTTGGAAAATACCTTGATTTCATAAATCAAGCATTTGAAATTACCTTTTAAAAATCATTTGTAAAATTTTAAATGAATTCAAAACCTTTTAAAACCAATTTTCGTAAAATAGTAGTTCCTTTTGAACAGAAATTGTAAAATCTAGAAAACTGCTTTTAAAAACAACTTTTTAATTTGGTTGAAAGTACATGTGTAGGAATTTCATATACCCTGCATAGTTTTGAAAATCCTGTGCAGGAATTTCCTGTACCTTTCATAGTTTTGAAAATCCAGTTTTATCTTTAAATTGGTTTAAAATTTGAAAAAGTTTTCTTCAAGAAAGTTATAGATTTCATCAAAACTATAACTTTTGTTTTTTGTCCAAAACCTAAATCTGTCTTTAACTTAGTCGTTTTTCCTTTTAAAAAATTATGGTAGTGTACACTTCTGTACTGACTAGCTATGGATTTTAATAAAAACAGAGGCCTTTAGGGCCTTATTTTCAAAAACCGTTTGCAATGTCCCCTAGAATTTTCATTTTTCTACAACTTTCCAGTTATAACTTTTTCCAAATTCGGTATCTAAGGGTTTCAAAATTAAGTTTCAAGAAAACTGTCCAGTTAAATCCGAAATTGGCAATTTTGAATTTTGTTGGTTTTTACTTAAAAATTCGCACACACTACCTCAAACGGTCATAGACGTGAGCCTACATTAACATATAGCGCATTGAATAGATATTTATCATTCAATCAATCACTTGTTCATCTTCATGAAAAACACAATATTTGATAAACTTTTCAAGCTTATTAAATTGTGTTTTTAGGTTAATTTTCTTAACCCACATATACATCATCTTCATCATTCATCGTATATAACTTTTTCCTACTTAAATATGTGAAGGCATATTCACAAACACTTGGTAGGCAATGCGACCCTAAAACTCATTCTAGAGCATAAACTCAAATCCATGCTTAAAACTTAATAAGCAAGATAATCTAAGCTTAGATCAAGCATATAAAAACCATAACATGGCAAGATAAGAAGAATGAGCTTACGCTTTTACAACCTATAACTTGAAATACACATAAATCCCATAAATCAAAACTTAATGAAATTCTTTGTTAGAGGGTTGAGATTATACCTCTAAAACTTTGAAAGAGTGGTTCTAGACCTTGCATGAGCAAAAATTCTTGATCCACTCTTCCACCATAGCAACCGGCCACCACTCTCTCTTTCTCTCTCTCTCTCTCTCTCTCTCTTTTTCTAAGGCTAGAGAGGAATAGTTAAGAAGGAACTAAAAGTTTGAGAGACTAACTAAAGTCATCCAATTCTCACAACCCACCTCTATTTATAGGTGGAACTTTCAAAATTTTTCACAATTATTTTTATTTCTAAAATTCTCATTAAATTACATATTGGTCCTTAAAGACAAAATATTTGTCTTTCAAGTCCCCATGAGTTGGCCGGCCATACATGTATTGGAGCCAAAAAAATCTTTTCAAACTTATCTCTAATTGGTTTCCTTGTTCCCCAAGGCCACACAATGTAACCAACCATTTGGCCTACTTGGAAGCTTTGGTTAATAAAAATCCATAAATTATATAAATCAAAAATTACATATTTATCCACAATTACTTGACCTCCAAGTAGGGCCATGTTCGGCACTCCCCCTAATATGCAGTCTAATTTCTTGATAATCTAGATAGTGCCAATACTGTTATAACTATCAACAGTCCAGGAATACTGAACTGCAGTCCAGAATTTATCTACACTTAACTGGACCGCATATAGGATTTTCTTAGGACTTGAAGTTACTTAGTCCTTATTGCTCTAAATGTTATTCCTGATTTTTCTGGAATGATCCCATTTATTATTCTTATTTTTTCATTTGTAATGACGGTCGGCCACAATATAATTTCAATACTGCTTACTATAATACAGTATCGTCTTATTCAAATAATAAATTATCCTGATCATTCATCTAGTTCTAATGCTCCCAAAAATGAAGCTGACTGAATGGTTGGTCTCATATCACTTTATCATATTAAAACTTATCTTTAAAGTATAAAATTGATCTCTTGATCTCACTGACCTGCAATCTACAGACTACAAGCTGTATATTGCATCATACTGTATACTTTCTTACTTTCATACTTTCATACTATCAGTCTTTTATACTTTCATACATTCGTACTTTCATCATACTTTTATATATTCATACTGAATCACAAGAGCTATTTGCGTAAAAAGCATAGCAAGTATATCATATAACTTGTCACATTTGAAAAGCATATCATATCATATAACTTTTCTATACTTGGAAAGTATATCGTATCATAGAACTTTCCACACTTGAAATGCATATCATATCATACATTTAAAATACTTTTTTTTTAACTTTAGTTGAGGGGCTTAGCAATTATATCACATTAAAATATATATTTTTTTAAAATTTAGCTGAGACTGAGGACTCTCTAGTACTAGTACCAAGGCAACTTGCTTGCCGTCATACTTAAAGACAATTTCTTACTTGAAAACAGTTTCTTATTTGAAAATAGTTTCTTATTTGAAAACAGTTTCTTACTTGAAACTTAAACTTATTCTTACCATGTACTATTAGAACCCTTTACTTTTCTTTATGGCCTCTTTCTTGGAACTCTGTTCCTCAAGGATTTGGCCTACGGCCCCTATCTTGGAATTCGATTCCTAAAGGATTTGGTTCTTTACTTTTCATTATGGCTTCTATCTCGGAACCTTTACTTTTCATTATGATTCCTATCTTGGAATTCTCTTCCTCAAAGATTTGGCCCTTTATACAACATGAATTGGGTCTAATAAGTATGAGATCAAGCACCATTCATAAAAATAACTTCTTTAAACTTTTTCGAAGTCAATAATAGAAAACAATAATAAATAGCATAATTGAAAACACGTTTCAAAATATAATACTATTCGAGTGATGCAATGGAAGGTATACTTATATCAACTAGCTGCTTGCTAGATAATAGAAGCTTCTCTCATTGCCTCTAATACTTCCTTCATAGCATAAGTGCATAATATAATCATAACCTTTAGGAATGTCTAAAACTTCCCATCATTACATAATTTCTATTACTAAATCATCATATAATCAATTTCATCGTCAAACTCATAGCCATCATCGTAGTCTACTAAATTGTTGTTGGCAACATCCAACTCATCTTTGCACATTGCCTTGATGTTGCCACCGAGTCAAGGCACTACCAAATATTTTTTCATATCTAATATTACTCTTACGGGGGCATAAGTTTTATAAACATGAAACTTAAATTCTATAGTGTCAATCCTATTACTTAGAATGAAAAGTTCCAAGTTATCACCCTACCAAGGTGAAGCGATAGGCTATATGATCTCGAAGCCTATTCATTTCTTATTGCTGCTCTAGCAAATATCGTGGCAATTTGGCTAGTACAGTTACAAGATTAGGCTCTTGCGGAATTTGATTCAGTTATACGCGCGGGTGAACCATTTTCTAGTTCCTAATTCATCACAAGAAAGGATATTTCTAATATATATTCTTTCATTCATATCTTATCATGTCATATCATAGAAACATCGTAACTTATCGTATCATGCTAGAGATTTATCGCGATCTCATCATGTCATATCATAATCTTAGCTTATCTACCATGCTTCCACTGCACAACTATGATCCACTAACAGTAATGGCCCATAGGTTCATTAGGATAAACGGGCCAAGCTTCAACATAGCTGATGTATCGTCTTATGTACATATCCTGGTATATCTCTGGGTCATGATAATACATAGACGGTCCCTCTCCGGGCAGTGGTCCATATTTTACAGTGATCAGGGCTTCAAAGTTCGTTTAGGTGTTGTTACGAAAAACCATTTAGGAACCTCATCTCAAGGTCCCTTATGCCAAGGCACCATGCACGAGCCTCCCTGATCAGGCATTGGCTGGCAAGCATAACCTGAAGATACGCCCCTATATGACATAATCTGAAGAGGATCTCCATACAGTACAACCACTTAGCTAATGCAGCCGCTCCCTGAGTTACATCGAAAATGTGTGGCTCCATTCCCCAGAATGCCAACGAAGTCTCACGGTCCTTTTCAATCAAACCCGGGTTTGGCACCAGGTTCATGACTTTATCATTATAGCTTCACATAATTAATATACATATAATAGAGTAAGAAAACAATCTAACAAAAACTGTGGCGCTGACGGCAGAACTGTGAAATCGAATGGCAGGAATCCCGCTCTGATACCATCTCTGTCACGATCCAACCTACGTAGGGTAGTGACTTCATACTTAACTTAAATACTAACTTTACAATGACCCGATTTCGTGGGGCCATTACCTTACCATGCTTACTTAAACATACTTCATCTTAAAACTTACTTTTGCTTTATGTAAAAATGCGGAAATGTATTTCTTTTTTTTTTCTCTTTATTCTTTCTTTTTAAAATTCAATTTAAAACTTAACTTATACTCATACTTATTTATATGTACTCACTCGAGTACCGAGTTTTCAAACCACATTTTTACAAATCATACTAGTTATCATATACTAGTACCATCGACTTATCATAATATAATACAAACACATTTTACAAAATATATTATTCAAAACCTATGACGGTGTCCAACCCAAATTACACAGTCTATAGTGTCATCTCTCCACAGTCTTGCATCAAGCATTGCCGGTAGGTTGCTTACTTACAACATGAACGTAAGGTATGAGCTTATGCTGAGTAAGTATAACTTTCTATTCCGCAAAACATTTTTAGTAAAGAATACATGAACCGATTATGCTATCTTATGAATCTATTATGTTTTACTATGTTAATTTGGTTTTGGACCCCTTACATATCATGTGTGCATGTACTGTGGGGCATAGCCGTGGAGTGGTTGTGGCAGCCAGTCCAATCCAACTCAAATCATGAACTAAACCATCTAACATGGAGTGGTTGAGGTAGCTAATCCAATCCAACTCAAACTATGGACCAAACTGTTTAAACCCACCATCGTGGCAAGTCGGTACGACACAAGAAAATTTGCTTATCTTATCTTATTACAGGAAAACTTGTTCTTGGTTGATCATACTTGAAAACTTAAATCTTAACTGTTTCTTACTTGAAAACTTAATCTTGTTCTTATCATGTGATTTATTATTAGAGAATATGTTTTCATGATGTCACGATAATAAAACATAAAACATAAAACATATGTACATCATGTAAATCAATACATGAATTTTTGAAAAACATGCAATGTAATAAAAACATTTTGCCCATGCTGTAGGCGAAGTTGTACTTACAAATTGTCCTACACTCTTGGTCTATCGTTCCATCAAGGCACGACAACAGGTCATATTTCTGTTTCAAACAAGGCGTAAGATAAGAGTCGTTCTATTTTACTATAAACTATAACATACTACTTTGGTAATCATAGATACAAATCCTATCATAGTAAACCGGTATCCTATCCGATTACCATTGGTTCCTTAACATAGTAAACCTGTATCCTATCCGGTTACCATTGGTAATCATAGATACATGCCCTAACATAACAAATTGGTATCTCATCCGATTACTATAGGTCATATACTTGTTACCATATTTTCAAGTAACTTAGGCCTATTATTTTTATTTCCCTTTTTCTCAAAAATACCTTGCTTTCTTAGAAAACATTTTATTTACTTGGAAAATACCTTGATTTCATAAATCAAGCATTTGAAATTTCCTTTTAAAAATCATTTGTAAAATTTTAAATGAATTCAAAACCTTTAAAAACCGTTTTTCGTAAAACCGTAGTTCCTTTTAAACAGAAATTATAAAATCTAGAAAACTGCTTTTAAAAATAGCTTTTTAATTTAGTTGAAAGTACGTGTGCAGGAATTTCCTGTTCCCTGCATAGTTCTGAAAATCCTGTGCAGGAATTTCTTGTACCCTGCACAGTTTTGAAAATCCAGTTTTACCTTTAAATTGTTTAAAATTTGAAAAAGTTTTCTTCGTGAAAGTTGTAGTTCTCATCGAAACTACAACGTTTATTTTTTCGAAAACCTAAATCTACCTTTAACTTACTCATTTTCCCTTTTGAAAAATTCTGGCCGTGTACACTGTTTATACTGACCAGCTACGGATTTTGATAAAAACAGAGGCTTTTTGAGCCTTATTTTCAAAAACCATCTATATTGCCCCCTAGAATTTTCACTTTTCTACAACTTTATAGTTATAACTTTTTCCAAATTAGGCTTCTAAGGGTCTCAAAATTGAGTTACCAAAAAACTATTCAGTTAAATCCGAACATTGGCAGTTTTGAATTTTATTGGTTTTTGCTTAAAAATTCGAACACACTACCTCAAACGGTCACAGCCGTGAGCCTACATCAACATGTAGTGTGTCGAATACATATTTATCATTCAATCAATCACTTGTTCATCTTCATGAAAAACACAATATTTGATAAACTTTTCAAGCTTACCAAATTGTGTTTTTAGGTTAATTTTCTTAACCCACATATACATCATCATCATCTTCTTCATCATTCATCATCATACATAATTTTTTCCTACTTAAACATGTGAAGGCATATTCACAAACACTTGGTAGGCACATGCAACCCTAAAACTCATTCTAGAGCATAAACTCAAATCCATGCTTAAAACTTAATAAGCAAGATAATCTAAGTTTAGAACAAGCATATAAAAACCATAACATGGCAAGATAAGAAGAATGAGCTTATGCTCTTACAACCCATAGCTTGAAATATACATAAATCCCATAAACCAAAACCTAATGAAATTCTTTGTTAGAGGGTTGAGATTATACCTCTAAAGCTTTGAAAGAGTGGTTCTAGACCTTGCATGAGTAAAGATTCTTGCTCAACTCTTCCACCATAGCAACCGGCCACCACTCTCTCTTTCTCTCTCTCTCTCTTTTTCTAAGGCTAAAGAGGAATAGTTGAGAAGGAACTAAAAGTTTGAGAGACTAACTAAAGTCATCCAATTCTCACAACCCACCTCTATTTATAGGTGGAACTTTCCAAATTTTTCACAATTATTTTTATTTCTAAAATTCTCATTAAATTGCATATTGGTCCTTAAAGACAAAATATTTGTCTTTCAAGTCCCCATGACTTGGCCGACCATGCATGTATTGGAGCCAAAAAAATCTTTTCAAACTTATCTCTAATTGGTTTTCTTGTTCCCCAAGGCCACACAATGTAACCAACCATTTGGCCTAATTGGAGGCTTTGGTTAAAAAAAATCCATAAATTACATAAATCAAAAATTATATATTTATCCACAATTACTTGGCCTCCAAGTAGGGCCATGTTCGGCACTCCCCCTAATATGCAGTCTAATTTCTTGATAATCCAGATAGTGTCAATACTGTTATAACTATCAACAGTCCAGGAATACTGAACTGCAGTCCATAATTTATCTACACTTAACTGGACCGCGTATAAGATTTTCTTAGGACTTGAAGCTACTTAGTCCTTATTGCTCTAAATGTTATTCCTGATTTTTCTGGAATGATCCCATTCGTTATTCTTACTTCTTCATTTGTAATGACGGTTAGCCACAGCATAATTTCAATACTGCTTATTATACTACAGTACCGTCTTCTTCAAATCATAAATTATCCTGATTATTCATTGGCCCGAATAAAAATCATAATTCATGGTTCAGCCTTTTTCATCATAAAGCCTTATTCTTGACTTAATAAATTATCATTGAGTCTCATAATACTTATAAGAACTCAAACATACTCTGATAATCAAATCAGATCATGAGCTTCATATTGACATACATGATTCAGATTTAGATTTTCCTTGTATCTAAGGAAATCACAAGTTTATCAAAATTTTGGATTGTTACAATACCCTTATTAAAACAATACCTCACACCAATAATATTTTTAGAAAAAAAAAGAGAGAGAAAGCTGAGAAACCAAGCCACCCCAGTTGTCGGTCTCATGTGATGGAGAGTCCCTCGGTGATCTCAGGCGCTTTCTTCATCACCAATCTCAGGTGACAAGGAGAGAAAGCTGAGAAACCCAAGCGCTTCCCCCTCCCCCCCAAGTAAACGAACTCAAGCCCCCCGCCAGTGGATGAATGTAGTCCCTCACCCCCACCGCCAAACTCACTCCCACCCCTTTCTTCTCCGTTCGCCGAATGCAGCCTTTCACCCCCACCGCCGAACTCACTCCCTTTCTTCTTCGTTCGCTGAACGCAGCCCCAAAACCCAGTCCCACCTTCTTGTTCGTTCCTGATAGCCCTATTTCCCCATCGTTCGCTAAATGCAACCCCAAAACCCAGCCTTACCTTAACTGTCGTCGATTGCCCCCCTCCCTGTCGTTCGCCAAATGCGGCCCCAAAACCCAGCCCCACCTTCTTCTCTGTCGCCGATTCCAACCCCACCCCCCACCCCCCAAATGAACTTAAGATCCATCTCCACTCACAGTGACCACTCAGAGCAAAAATTCGAGAGAGAGAGAGAGAGAGAGAGAGAGAGAGAGAGACTCAAGCAGAGAAAATGAAGTGAGATCGAAAACACAGAGAGGAGAGAGAAGAAATCTAGAGGTTTTTAATTTTTGTTAAAATTAAATTTATTATTATATTACTAAAATACCATTTTAAATTGGATTACATGCACTGCACATGACCTCTTCTATTAGAAACTTAATGGTTTAGATGGAAAGGACTAATATTGCCAACATTTATAGAGTTTAGGGTTATCTCGACCAAAATTTAAAAAAAAAAAAAAGGGAACAAATCGTCACCTTCGGAAGTGTTCAGGGACTATTTAAGCCAATTACTTTTTTTTTTTTTTAAATCACTAAGATACTACACCCAATATTCAACTTGATGTCATTCGAAATAACAGTGACGATCAACGGTATTGGTCACAAGCACCGGTCACTAAAATATTCTTTTAGAATATTTTGATAATCTACAAGAATTTTTTTTTTCTTTTTAACGTAGATCGTAGAACATCTTTGACCAACACCGGCATTTGAAATCAGAGATGTTTAGCCATTTATGTTAAACACAAAAAATATTCTAATCTATTAGAATGTTCCAGTGATCGGAATCAAAGACCTCCAGCCATTCATGTTGAAACAAAAAAAATTACCGTAGAATATTTTGAATATTCTATTAGATATTATGGTGATCGGCGCTAGTAACTAGAGCAAGAGACTGATATTGTAGATGGTTGTGGTTGGTTCTAGTGGCACTTATAAAATGTATATAGTATCATAATAAACTTTATTTTAAAAAAAAAATAGAACATTAAAAAAATTAGAAAGAATGTCAAAAAAGTAAACATGGAAAAAAGGATAGCAAAATTTCTCATATAGGGAAAAATAGTGTCTAGTTGGGTAATTTTCTCTCAAATTATCTTATATGGTATACTAAATACACTACAAATAAGACATTACTATTATTGTACTATCAAATTATATTAAAACTATATTATTACTTGTAGATTAAAGGGAGAGAGTTGGAAAATTTAAAAAAAAACAAAACAAAACAAAACAAAGAAAGCATGCTCTGTTTAGCTTATCGGTTCAACTTCATAATTTAAAAAGTAAATTCAAATTTTTATAAGAGAAAATATTATAAAAAGAAAAGTTTGGAAGCAAATGTAAATCAAAAAAGAAAAAAAACTAAAACTACAATCCACCAATCTTTTACTTCCATTTGTCTATTTGTATTTTTCTTTTTCCCCTAGATGAACTAAGCATGCATTCACAAAAAGAAGGAAACAAAAAAGACAAGAAAAAAACCTGTCACAGGCATGTTGTTGTTAGCTCCTCCCGTGCGTATCACTTATAACAAAGGTATTATGACAAGTTGTTAAGTTGAAGACTGTATTTTATTATGCTACCAAGAGAAAAAAAAAAATAAATAAATAAAGTATTTTACAGGATAATCATTCCTCATATATTTTAACAACCTTTAGGGAAACATTATCGTAAAGCAATATGGGACATCGCATTAGTTTTCGGAGTTGATGACTGTTTTTGGGCGTTGTTGTTTGAGTGATCAAACGGGCCGGATTTATTTTGGGTCTATTAATGTTAGGATAATTAGCGTATATGCCCCAAAATTAAGGTGGATTGATTTTTGCTATTGGTGGAAAAAGTCTCGTAAAAAATACCATGTTAATGATGTCATAAATCAATTTAAACATATTTTTTAAATTTTTTATCTCTCTTCCCGAATCATCCCCCCTCTCTCTCTTCTGATACTGCAGCACGACTGGATCAATTGGAGCCCACCTTGCCGTGGATCAGAGCGCCGACTGCAACGGAACAGCCCCCACGCCACTGTCATGCTGTAAAATTTTGGTTTTCATTTTTATTTTTTTGGAAAAATTTTTGTTTTTGAATTTGTTGAATTTTGAACTTTATTTCTTCTATGTGTTCGGATTGTGGATTATGCTGGATTGTGAATTTTCTTTTTTGTGTTTTGTAAATTTTTGGTTTTTATGATTTTTGTGGAATTTTGATGATTTTTTGTTGTATTTCTTAGTTTTTTTTTTGGGTGATAAATCTGGTGTTTTGTTGAATACTTCAAGGACGGAATGCGAAAAACCCAGCGGAATCGGAAGTTTCCAAACAGTAACCAACTGGTTATCATTTGGTAACCAATTGATTACCCGCTGGCTGCGGCGGTTATTGATAGGTAACAAGATGGATACCATTTAGCAACCAAATAATTACCCACCCACGATCGGTAACCAACTGGTTAGCATTTGGTAACCAACTGGATACCTATCGGTGGTGGCAGTTACCGATCGGAAACTATCTGGCAGTTGGTAATCAACTGATTACCATTTGATAACTATCTGGTTACCCACTGACAGTGGCTGTTACCAATCAGAAACATGCTGGCAGTAGGTAACCATCTGGTTACCAAATGGTAACAATCTAGTAACTAATTGTTTACCATATGGTAACCAATTGGATACCCGCTGGCGATTGCGGTTATCAATTAGAAACTCTCCGTCAGTTGGTAATCAACTGGTTACCATTTGGTAACTAATTAGTTACTCGCTAGAGGCCAACGGCGGCAGCGGTTTCCAATCAGAAATCTACTGGCGGTCGGTAATGAACTGGTTATCATTTGGTGACCCAGTGGTTATATCATGGACACTAATTAGTAAATATAGTTGGTATTTTAAATAAGTAGATAAATAAATAATTATGATGTCATCAGTGACATTTCTTGTAAGAGTTTTTTTCTATGTGGCAAAAATCAATTGAAGGCATGATTTTGTGGCATTTATCAAAACCTTGGGCTATGCTGCGATTTATTTGAATAAAATTAAGTGGAGAGTTAGTTTTGAGTATCTCCTTGTAATTTTACCAACTCTAATATTAAAGTTAATAATTTTAATATTATGAAATAGTAAAATTATCAACTTTAATGTTATAGTGGGTATAAATATAAGAGGTGTCAAATTTATGACATTCTTGCATATAACCCTTTACTTTGGATTTATTATTGCTTGGGTCATGCCGACTCATCTAGTAGTGGTGTTATGTCATGCCGGGCCCATCTACGACTTATAATGACTAGTTTGACACATGGCCTATTTTATGTTCTTGTTATGCTTTTAATGTGCTAGTGTCTTAACCATGTTCTTATCGTGTTAAGAAAAAAATTATAACATAACTAAGTATTGGATGCAATGAGGACATTAGTTTATGAGCAATTCTACCATGGGAAACTGCTTTGTCCATGGGTGGGGTAAAAAATTTTCAACTATTGGATTTCATATAAAAAGTTTAGATATTGTGTGTGCACAAAATTTATTGTGTGTCTAACTACATCTGATTTAAAAACAATTACTAACAAAAATGAAAGAAAAAAACACTTGGATTTCTTCCAATTCCCATCGGACCGGTGAGGGAAGTGAGGAATTGTTGGAGGTGGTAGAGGAGGTTGTCGGTGTTCGGACAAAGAAGAGCCTACTGTGTTTGCGCCGCCGTGAGATTCTATGTCGTTGCCCATAGGGGACAGTTATGATTGTTGCACTGGTGGTTATCAAGGATTTCAAGCATCGTGGGTGGGCTTACACTTCCATTAGGGGGTAATGTCGACATCGTGGGAGAATGAATTTGCCGGCATGCCTTTCGTTAGTGTTGCTTTAGCCCTCATTAGCGTCATACTCGTGGATTCAATGAAATGTTTTCAACCAAAGGCAAAAAAAAAAAAAAAAAAAAAAAACCCTCGTAAACATGATCGTGGTCGAGGAAAGAGGAATTAAAACAAGTTCTCTTTTATTTTGTTTTTCATTTTTTTTTCAAGTATAATCATGTGTAAATAACATATTTGTAGTTTTGTTGTATTTCAATCCAAACCATTTAAACTAAACGAAGAGTTGACGAGTTTTACCCTATCGGTGTGTAAAAAGTACTTCCCCACCATAGAAGTCCCCTTAATTTATCACAAATAAACTAATAACCAATAATTATACATAAATATTTAGGAAAATGATTCATATCATGAAAGAAAAATTTCATGAGAAATTAACTTGTTAGGGGTAAAAAAATAGGGACAAAGTAGTCATTTTAATTTTGTAGAATCTACAGAATTTAGATACTTAATAATTCATGATATTTATGATAAAATTTTTCATGATGTATATCATTATTCAAATATTTAATTCCAAAGAAAAGTATATTATTAAAAGCGCAATTCTACCATGGAACACTTGCTTTACTCTATCAATGGGGTAAAAAATTTCAACCTTTCGATTAGTTTTTAACGGCTTAGATAAAAAAGATACACCAAAGCTGTTGTGAGATATTTCGATATGATTACACTTAAAAAACATAAAGGAAGAAAAGAAAAGAAAAGAAAAAGAAAGAGGAGATCCAACGGTTGTGTATTTTTTTCATCTGGATTGTTAAAACTGATCGGAAGGTTTAATTTTTACCATATTGATAGGATAAAGTAAGCTTACCCCATTGTAGAAGTCCCCTAAAAATAAGGAGCTTCTACAACATGATTTGCTATTATGCATTATTGATAAGAACTAACGTTGAATTGATATTTCAATAATATGATCTATGAAGAGTGATATGTGCGTGTCAAAAATTTATAGTGTGCAACAAAAAACTACTAATCAGAGATGAAACCTTAATATAAAATATCTTTGTCTTCTGGCAGAATTTAAAGAAAGATATAACCTGTGAAATACTGTAATACTCTTACAAGCTCCCTATGAACAAAGGGGATTGCAATTACATGATTGATAACAACCTAATACGATAAAAAAATATATTGCCTTTTGACAGAGTTTAAAATAAAAATATGACCATCAAAATACTATAAATATGACCATCAAAATACTATAACACTCTCACAAGCTCGTTATAATGGAGACACTTGCGCAGTCACAGGATTTTATAACAGTCTAATATGATAAAAAAAAAAAAACATCTATTATCTTTTGGCAGAATCCAAAATGAAAAGACGACCATCAAAAATACAAAGTTTGTGTTTGGTTTCTTGGTTGGAGATGATAAAATACTATGTTTTGCTTCCGTTTGGTATTTAAGTTTAACTTTAATTAACTGTATTTTTTCATCTCAATTTTTATCTTTTTCTGAAAAGTTAACAAAATTTATAATTAGTTTTTAAAAAATCAACAAACTCCAACTTAAAAATTTCATCTCCAACTAACTTATCAAATGAAGACTAAATTTTTAAGTTGGAGTTTGTTAACTTTTTAAAAATTTAATAATAATTTTTTTGACTTTTTTGAAAAAATAAAAATTAAGATGAAAAAATATGATTTAGTTGAAGTTAAACTTAGCCTCCATTTGATATTACAGTTGGAGTTAAAATTTTTAAGTTGGAGTTGATTGACTTTTTAAAAATTAGTTATAATTTTTATTAATTTTTCAGAAAAAAAATAAAACTGAAATGAAAAATTTAAATTTAAGTTGATTTACCAAACATAGTCTTAAGCTCTAAACTCAGCCTAAAATAGTCCCACGAGCTCGGAGGCACCTACGGTAATAGGATTTTAAAATAGTCTAGTATATGTATATGTAATTAACACTTGTCTTGAGCTGATTGGTAATTGTCAATTATTATCTTTTTTTTCTTTTTTCTTTTTTTTTTTTGGCTAATCAATCAATTGCCTTTTTCTTAACGCGTATACAAGAGTTGTTCTCCTCTTCCAAATTCCAAATTAGAAAATAAGCAAAGGTGGGCCGGGTAATTAGATTCAATACAGCATATTTCACCATCCGATACAGACCCAGGTGGGTCCTACTCTGCACACTAACCAATAAAAATTGGCCACCTGGCAAAGTCAACATCTCTCTCTTGGATCTCATCTAGGAGAAGTTTAGAGTATGAGCAACGCCACGTCACCCCCATCATTGCTAATTCACGCTTTCCCTCCGACACAGATCAAAACACAAAACATAAAATAAAAATAAATAAATAAATAAATAAAGAGAGAAAGAGAGAGAAAGTCTCGGCCTTTTCAGTTCCGCTACTCTCTTATCTCTCTTCCTCACTCCTCTGGGTGCGAAATTCTGGTATCTCTCTCTCTCTCTCTCTCTCTCTAAACTCTTTAATCTTGAGCAGCCCTTTTTGTTTTTTTAAATTATTTAATTATATCTTTGCTTTCTGCCTTTTGGATTAAAACTTAATTTGCCTTTATAGTCTTGTTTGATGAACTGTTTATACATGCATATAAATCAACTTGAACTAAGAAAAAAGAAGAAAATTTTGATGACTTTTTTTGGTTTTGTTTGAGTACTGGTTGGTTTTGGTCAAAATTTTATGGATTTAGCACATTCTGTTCCATAAATGTTAAATTGTTACATTTTTTTAGGTGGGTTTGGTTTGATTCTATAGCTGAGGCTTCAGAATTTTTTTTATTTTATTTTGGGTGAGTTTGAGGATGAAAACCTTGAATTTGTCCATTTGGGTAAGAATGGAAACAAGTATTTGAGAAGATTTGTTTTTTGGAAAAATGGTTAATAAATATATAAAAAAAAAAAAAAAAAAGTTGTCCATTTCCACTTGCTTATGGGCTGCTGACAGTTATACTCTTTATGGCCTCCATGTGAGAGAGAGAATAACAGGATAAGAAGATAAGGGTATAGAAAATGTTTAAGTATTTGATACAAGGAATGGGAAATTATTGGCCACTATGCCCATCCACAGTTCTGTCCTATTTTCTAGCTGTTCTGCCTTTATTTGTCCCTGCTACTGTATATATTAGTTGACTAAAGAACTTCATCTCAGAGATCATAGATTCAGTATGCTCACAGGTTTTTAATATCGAAAGGTATTGTTTGTTAGTCGAGATAAAGTAATAGAAAATTTATGTTTGGCGAACTCTTCGACAAAATTTCCAA
The DNA here is from genome assembly GCA_038430175.1 of Ficus hirta. Lineage (NCBI taxonomy): Eukaryota > Viridiplantae > Streptophyta > Magnoliopsida > Rosales > Moraceae > Ficus > Ficus hirta. The sequence goes on along the minus strand of CM076585.1, from coordinate 13,945,310 downwards.
TTATCTGCACTTGATTCCTAATGGTTGTAAAGATGCTTTTTATTTCGTTGATGTATAGGTAGTTCTATCGATTTGGCTGGCTGAACCCATAAACTGTGGCGGGGATTGCTAGGGCGGAGTCCATGTTGCTTCGAGTCATAGTTGTGTCCTTCGTCTTCCTAAGCTTTTTGAACTATGGGAACGCAGGGATAACGAGCACGTTCATCCGGTCGGAGTGGCCATCAACCGATATCCCTATCGATAACAAAGAATTTTCAATCCCAAAGGGTCACAATGCACCACAACAAGTAAGGTTTTTTCCCTTTCTTTCTTTTCAGTCACATGGTTAGTTCTAGAATCTGTTTTTGGGTTGTCACGTCCTTGCTTACTTTCAAACATGTTATTGTAGGTGCATATCACCCAAGGTGACTACGATGGAAGAGCTGTGATCATCTCATGGGTTACCCCTGATGAACCAGGATCCAATAAAGTACAATATGGAATGGCCGAGAAAAGATACGAATTTACAGTAGAGGGGACAATTTCAAACTATACCTTTTATCAATATAAGTCTGGCTTCATCCACCACTGCCTTGTTGATGGCCTTGAGGTAATGTGTTTCTGTTCATGTAATTTTTGGTATGTAATGAATAGTATGTTTACGACTTCCTGTTTTTCTTTCTTATGTCTTGATTTAAGTTTTAGGTGATATTGGTAATTCAAGTGCTATAGAATTCTCATCCAAAATGATATATCTTTTCTTTTTGTGGATATGATTCAATAATGTTCAATGTTTTCTGTCTTTTCAGCATGACACCAAGTACTATTACAAACTTGGAAGTGGCAATTCTGCTCGAGAATTTTGGTTCAAAACACCTCCTCAGATAGGTCCAGATGCTCCTTACAAATTCGGGATCATTGGTGGGTCTTTTGCTCATTACACAATGACCCTTAATAAAATAATCTAGGCGTAACTCCATATTGATGCATTTTGTAGTTTATTTCTCAAGACAAAGCCATTTAGGGTGGTCTGCCCTTCGTATCTCAATACATTCATTTCTTGTTCTTTTATTTTTTTTATTTTTTTTATTTGTTTTTTGATGCACTTGTGTCTTAGGCATTTTTATGATGTCTGCAATCTTCAGTTGCACTTCTCTCTCACTCTCTCTCTCTGTTTTTTTTTTGGTTAAATCTACAATATTAAGCACTACTTGTATGTTGCAGGAGATTTGGGTCAGACATATAATTCCCTTTCCACTCTTGAGCATTACATGCAGAGTGGGGGCCAAACGGTATTATTTGTTGGAGATCTTTCATATGCTGATAGATATCAGCATAATGATGTTGGCTTACGTTGGGATTCATGGGGTCGATTTGTCGAACGAAGTACCGCATATCAGCCATGGATTTGGTCTGCAGGAAATCATGAAATAGATTACATGCCTTATATGGTAAGTAGTGATACCTTTCTCTCTCTTTTTTTTTTTTTTTTTTTTTTTTTGAAGACTTAAAGTAAAAGACTTGAGTTACTTCTTGCTTCCTTGAAGCCCTTTTTAACGATTAATCCCAATTTCAGAAAGAAATATATATATATATATATATATAAAAATTATTCTTATGCCTGTTAAGAATCTCATTACCAGGCACGCGAAAGACATGAACAACATTTGTATGACGTAAATTGAAAATATATTCATCACGCACCTAGAGTGATGATATTGTAGGAGCTTTGGATAATTCCTTGTTTAGGTTTAACATGTTTAGAAGCATTTATCCAGGCATAAGATCTACAAAATCTCCTTGTGTAGTCAAATATTTACCTTTCAATGTATATTCCCAGGGCGAAGTTACGCCTTTCAAAAACTTTCTTCAAAGATATGCCACTCCTCATCTGGCGTGCAAAAGCAGCAATCCACTTTGGTATGCCATCAGATGCGCATCCGCTCATATAATCGTCCTATCCAGCTATTCACCGTTCGGTACTGCCAAAAAGTCCCTTCCCTTATAGTAATATGATCACTTCATTTTAGTTCTTATTCTTGTGAAGGAAAATGGTGGAGTGCGATGGTACTAGTATGTGCTTCCATACCCTGTTTTAATTTGTAGTGTTTGTGTTAAATAGTGAAGTACACACCTCAGTGGCAGTGGCTGAGGGAAGAACTAAAGAAGGTCAACCGTGAAAAGACGCCTTGGCTGATCGTTCTCATGCATGTTCCGATCTATAACAGCAATGGTGTGCACTACATGGAGGGCGAAAGCATGCGGGCTGTGTTCGAGAGTTGGTTTGTTGAGTACAAAGTTGACGTAATTTTTGCGGGCCATGTCCATGCTTATGAAAGATCGGTATAGCCCTTTACCTCTACCCTAGTGTGATCTATCCTCTTTCTGTTTTTGGTAAAAAGAAAAAAGACGAGGGGAGGGTTCACCTCGCGTTGAGTGTAGTCAATTATTGTAGAATACTGCTGAGTAATAAATTATTGGGATTCGTAATATTTAATAAGCTTATAAATTAACTTATTCTTGATGGAGCTATTAGGCATGCACTAGCAGAGCATTCTTTACAGTTTGTCTTCTCTGTAGTTACATACTAGTTCTTGTTTTGACAAACTATGTATTCCGACTGTTCTATAACAATTTCATACTTTAATTCATTTGGCTAGAATGGAATATGTGACGCTCTACATGTTCTCTTATTTTCAGTATAGAATCTCGAATACTCGCTACAATATCACCAGCGGTGACCGTTATCCTGTGCCAGACAAATCTGCTCCTGTTTACATTACAGTTGGCGATGGAGGAAATCAGGAAGGTCTTGCTGGCAGGTAAGAAAAACCCTTTTTCTTTGGTTAATGTTTGCGGGTTTTTGGCGACATGTAAAGTTAGAGAGATAAAATGCAAAGTGGTAGAAAGTGTCTCCATCAGTTGTAACGCATGAAAAGAGGTTACAATATCAAACGGCCATGTTTATGGTGATTTTCATGGGTGCTGTAGGTTCTTGGATCCACAACCAGACTACTCCGCATTTCGTGAAGCAAGTTATGGCCACTCGACGTTAGAGATTAAGAACCGGACTCATGCATTTTACCATTGGAACCGCAACGATGATGGGAAGAAGCAAGCGACTGACGCCTTTGTATTACGCAACCAGTACTGGTAAGTGCAATTTCAACAAGGCGCTCGCACAAAATAAATGAAAGTAGTACGACATGATTTCCTTGCTCCTATAGAAATAAGAACTGTACTACAAAGACCTGATTGTTGATCAAGTTTAGTCACTAAATGATGTGACAATAATTTGGGAAAATTGCTCGTTTAGTCCCTAAATTTTTAAATTTGTGCAACTTTAGTCCATGTTCCTTTTTTCATAGCTTGAATGATCCTAAACTATTAAAATGTTGCTACTATACTCATTTCCCTTAATTTTTAGATGAATCTGTCAGTAGTTTTTGGGCTAAGGGATTCCGTCAAAAAATCAGCAGAAATAACTAATGTAGCAACGTTTTTAATAGTTTAGGGTCACTCTAGCTATGAAAAAAATAACATGAACCAGAGTTGCATAAACTTAGAAGTTTAAGACCAACCTAGCAATTTACCCCAATAATTTTATGATGTTTTATATTACTAGAAGTCTCCAATTAAAGATGACAAATCACGAATCAAAATAGACCTTTGGGGGTATGTCTTAAACAGAACATGTGACATTGGCTAAAACTAAAAATGACACAATTACTGAGGACATTGGTCTATTTTCGTCCTTTTATCTCTTTTAAGGAAGAATTTTAATGATCATAAATGATGAAACTAATAAAGTTTTGGTTAAAATGCAGGGCTAGCAATCATAGGAGGAGAAAACTTAAGAAGCATTACCTCAAGAGCGTCGGAGGAGCTGCTATTTAAATAGAGAGAACATAAATATCATTTCTTTTTCCAGTCCCAAACTTAAATGTATTACTAATGATTACTTGAATCATTAATGTTGACCAATGGTCTCCTCATCACCATTGTTTCTCTTCACCATTATTCCACCTTGTTAATAACTCTCCATAGGATCATCATCTTCTTTGGTGGTTAGAAGTACTTGTGGAAGTATTATTATTATTTTTTGTCATTATTCATGTCGCTAGTTGCAAATGAGCTGAATGGGGAATATCTTGACGATTTAGATGGAGACTAAGAGGAAGGAGACAGGGACGGGGATGGAGATAACTACGAAACAAGTGTTGGACGTCCTAATCCTTGGGTTTCTCTTGTTACTTTAAGTGCTCTCAAACGTGCGTCTGGTTTCCTATACATATTAACACCCCAGTTGAACCTAAACATTCCAATAGAAAAGGGGAAAAAAAGTATTTGTACATTAGGTTTTTTGCTAAATTGTACATTAGTTTAATTCCCATGAACTATGTTTAGGGGAATGCTTTCATCACGTAAGCACGATGACGTGATACATCCTGTCTACTGAATAATTTCTCTAGATGAGAAAGCTACCAATCAACATTGACATAAATAAATCCATCATAGTCATCACCAATAAACACTCAACTTGAAACGTAGTAATCATCCAAATCTAGTGAGAAGGCATAATACTAAAATCACAAACTAAAAGTTATCACTACTACTACTACTAAATTCAAACAAACTAATAAAACACAAATAAAACATAAGTCATTGCTGATTCTAAAGTGAGAGAGCAGTCACATGACTCTAATCAGTCAATGATGATTCAGGTTTATCCATATTGTTTGGCACCTGTTGTGTGATTTTTTCTAGTCGTTCAATCTTCACACTCAACTTGTCAATGGTGTTCTGTTGTTTGTCAATGATGTTCTGTTGTTTATGTAGAGTTTCATGCACATCTGTAGAGCTGCTTGGTACAGAGGCCTTCTGTGATGACTCATTAGTATTCTTTTAGGCAACTGCCCCCAACCCTTGAGAAATCTAAACCACTTGCCCAAAACTTCGTCAACAATGGCATCCTCATTTTTAGCCTTAGGTTCAGAGCCGCCTGCAGGTGCAGATTGTAACTCTTTTTATAACTCAATCATCAGGTATGCAGACACACAAAATAAGTAATTTTTTAAATGATAAAGCATATTGGATGTCATGTTGAAAGGGTAATTATATACGCTATTATAAAGTAGAAAATATATATGATTCAACAACCAACAAATTATAATTAGAACGCTTATACATACGTAAGAATTATCTGTATTGAAAAACTAACAAATGTCATATTTTCTATCTTGTTATTTGATTGACAAAATCATTTCGTTTACTTCTCGTTCGAATACCTGAGCAGCCCTACCACATACCTCACCCAAATATATTACAATATGATTCTAAGCTGAAAGCCAATAAGTTTACTGCCCTAAAAATCTTGCTAAACAGACCCATATTCTCTTGTCTATTAGAATACAAGAAATTATCTGATAAAAGCGTATATATATATATGTGTGTGTGTGTGTGTGTGCGTGTGAATATATGAGCATACATGTAGAGTCCGCTGCTCGATATGTGTCAAAAACGCATGCGCTACAATATCAAATTTGATTCACAGACCATTCATACACTACACATATTAATGTTCTCATGTTACTGCAAATAATGACATTTTATATGTTATATCACAACCCAAAATCAAAAACAAGAGGCAGATTAAAAGAAATAATGTCATTAAACGTACATAAGCATTCTCCGCATTTTCGTTCACCCATTGCTTTCTTTTTCCACTGAAATCATGAAAAAGCGAAATTCGGCCTGATAACTTCTCTGTTACAGGATCTCTTTGCTTGCATAATAATAGAGGATTACTTAATTATTAGATCATATCAAGTTGAAAAAAAAAATAAAAATCTGCTAATGTTCATTACCTTGTCATACGCATGAGCGATTATAGATTTTGATCCTTGAAGACTAAGCTTGTCATTTTCAGCACGATTCTTCTTGTTCGTTTCAGACATGTCCTGAAAATTAATTAGATTCAAAGGAAAAATGTTTTCTTAATTAGAATTGTAGTATGTTGTAAAAAAGAATACTCTAAGAGTGAAAGGAACTTACAAGATATTCTTTTGAGCTAAAATAATCATACAGGTAGTCCCAATCTGATTGTTTGAATACTTTTTCATGTATTTTCTTTTTCGCTTCCTCTGGGTTACTTTTGCCTCCAACTTCTTCAAAATATTTGAATAGCTTATGGCGGAACTCCCTGTAGCTCTTATTCATGCTTCTATCTATAGCAACCTTGATATGTTTCTTTGTATCGTCAAAAATGTACTTGTCCTTTAATTATGATATATGAAAAAAAAAAAAAAGATCAGTTAAAAATACAATATCAAGCGACAAACTCATTAAAATATTCAACAATGTGTACCTTCAATCTCTCGAACATAGGATCCTTCACTTCGTTTGGAATCTCACCCCAAGACTTGACAGAAAGAGGTGCCATTTGTCTAACAACAACGCCAATCTCAGTGAAAAAAAAAAAGGGCGTGTCAGACCCACAAGCTTACCCAAATTTTCAGGTATCAATACTACGAACTTTCCATCAACTGCCAAACCCTCCTTTTGAATAATTTTATCAAAATTTGCACCGCGACTACATCCTTGGCCTCTCTTCTTAGGCAAAGCAGCTGTAATAGAGAAAAAGACTACTATTACTTATGCTTTATGAACAAAGAATTTTGAACCAAAAAAAAAAAAAAGGAAAAGCAGAGTGAGTTTGATGATCTTTGGTATTATACTGTTTTTTTTTTTTCCCTTGGAGTTCTCAGTATTTTTCTTCAGATATAGTTTCTGCTATATGTTCTTGTAGGTTGTGCAGATATTGATAGGCTTATCTATGTGTTATGATTTTGATTTGAAATTATGTATAGTTGTTGAGCACAACACTTGGGAACATAGAAGAAAGTAATAACTTCCAATTGTTTCTTGCTATTACACAATAACTAGTCAACTAAATTCTCACACCTAAAAACTAGATACAAGGGAACCTATATTACTTCTCTTCTGCCTTGTATTTGCCCGGCCTTAAGCTGAAGTTCAAGCCTCAAGGCCTATTTATAGCCATGGACGCTTGGCTTGTATGGACAAAGTGCCACCAACGTGGCTAACAATTTACACAAGATTTGAACAGTTGGTACTAGACATTCAATTTTGCAACTGACCTGAAGAAGAGGAGTCATTAATTGTTGATGAAGATGTTGGATCATTGATCCAATGTTGCGCTTATATGTGAATAATTATGTGTTACGGATTGTCAAATAAGGTTAAGTTCAATTAAAAGTGATCTATTAAATTTTAGTTGATTTGGGCTTTAATGTATCTGATAGGATATAAGTCTTTAATGCGTAGAGACGTAAAGGATAATTTCTATTTTTATGATGAGCTAAAATAAAAATACCAAAAGATATGGTCCCCAGATTGCACGTATATAGTAGTTATCTATATATAGTAGTTATGGTCCCCAGTTTGTACGTATTATTATCATTGCTCAATTCTGATATCCCATCATCAGAGAGAGAATACAGAGAAGACTAAAGGATTCTCTTGGAAAACGTGTTAATCTGGAAGGCCAACCACACGGCTCTAGAAGGCAAGTAACCATTATGGATTCAAGTACGCTTCCGCTTATTCGTTAATAGATTCCTGATGATCTAACATGAATATTCTTGGGATTATAGGTGATGGTTTTCGCCAAAAGAATTTATCTAACAAGTGGTATCAGAGCGAGATTCATGTTGAATCATTGAGAAATATTTTCATAATTTTTTTAAAATTGCTGTCTACATATTCTAAAATAAAAAAAAAATTTGTCTTTTACAATTTTTTTTTTCGACTTTGGCCACTTTCAGTGGGTTAGGGTTTTTTTTTTTTTTTTTCATACACGGGCCCAATTGGGCCCATGACAAGAATGGGTTGCGGAATAAGCCCATAGCCATTGATATAAAAAAAAATGAAGGGGTTAGGCCTGAGGCTGGTGCAGGATCCAGGTTGGGTTGAATTAACCCAGTCCAGCCCCAACCTGACTCAGTCCAGCCCACCCGGCCAACTATCAGCCAGTCATCAATCAATGTTCAACTATTGACTCTTTACCAAAAATTTTTTTTAAAGGAACAATTTTGATGCAATTTTAAATTCGAATATTGGCATGTTTATATATATATATATATATATATATTGAGATAAATTAATTGAAATGACATGTTGCCAAAGTGACCTCTCTTGTAGAAATTAATATGATTTGACATATAAATGGTTGTGTGCATGTAACTTATGTGAATATTAATTGGCCCAAAGGAAGGTGAATATTTGACAGAATTGCATGTGCACATGTGGTAATAAATGCGTGATGATTATTCGGTTTTACATGTGAACAATAAATCGGCCCTAAAAAAGAATTATTGTTCGATATGTTCTTATTATTAGTGTTTGATTTCTACACCAAGATATCATTTACAAGTTAATATTTTATCTAAAGACAAAATATTAATAGAGTGTCCGGTATCTTGAGATGGGGTTTACTTTATTTGAATTTAATTTTGAAACTTATACGAGCTTGTTTTGTTTGTTTGTTATTCTCTGTTCATCTATGACTCCTGCTAATATTACTACCAACATTAACTCTATTCCTATGCTAAATGACATTAACTTCAAGTCATGACAAGAGAACCTTTTGATAGTTCTCGAAGTCATGGATCACAACCTTGCGTTAAGAGTTGATTCTCCTGCACCTCTTATGGATAAAAGTACCTCTAATGAAAAAAGAGATATGGAAAGGTGGGAGAAATCAAATCACATGTGTATGATGACCATGAAGAAGGCCATTCCGGAAGCATTCAATGGCACAATGTCTAAAACGATCACTACGGCTAAGGAGTTCCTTACGGATATTGAAAAGAGGTCTGTCAATAACGAAAAGGCTGAAATAGGTACGTTATTGATAAGTCTAATTTCAATGAGGTATAAGGGAAAAGGCAATATCAGGGATTACATCCTAGAGATGTCTCATCTTACTTCCAAGTTGAAAGCACTTACCTAGAACTCTTTGAGGACTTGTTTGTGTATCTGGTTTTGATATCCCTTCCGACACAGTTTAGCCAGTTTAAGGTGAGCTACAACTGTTAGAAAGAGACATGGTCTCTGAATGAGCTCATCTCACACTGTGTTCAGGAAGAGAAAAAGCTGAAGCAAGATAAGGCAGAGAGTGCTCACCTGGCCTCAATCTCTAAGGACAAGGACAAAGGAAAGAAAAGGAAGAAGGATAAAGAAGCTGCAGATACAGCATCTCACAAGAAACAACAAAAGAAATCAGTAGACCTGAAAGGTGCTGGTTGTCTCTTCTGTGGAGCTGAAGGGCATAAGAAGAAGCAATGCACCGACTATCATGCATGGCTTGCTAAGAAAGGTATGCTACTTAATTTGGTTTGTTCTGAGGCTAATTTAACTTCGGTACCTTGACACACGTGATGGATAGATTCTGGTGTAACAACTCACATCAGTGTGCTTATGCAGGGTTGCCTGAGTTGCCGAAAGCCAAGTGATGCTGAAAGATACATCTATGTCGGCGATGGCAAGACGGTTCAAGTTGAGGCAATAGGAAAACTTAGATTATTGTTAAAGACTGGATTTTATTTGGATCTTGATGAAACATTTATTGTACCGTTTTTTAGATGGAATTTGATTTCTATTTTTGCTTGGGATAAGTCTGGTTATTCTTGTTCATTTGGGAATGGAAAATTTAGTTTGTTTCATTATTTAAAATTGGTTGGTTTTGGTTCTTTGTCAGGTTACGATAATCTTTATTTAATTGATAGAATTGCTTCATTTAATCAATCCCTACAATCAATTACACGAGGTATAAAGAGAAAATTAACCAGTGAGAACTCGGCTGCGTTATGGCACAAGAGATTAGGTCATATCTGCAGACGGAGAATAGAGAGACTCGTGTCAGATGAAATTCTAGATCCCTTAGATTTCATAGATTTTTATATTTTTGTTAATTGTATAAAGGGAAAACAAACCAACAAAAGGAGGTTTGAAGCCAACAGGACTTTGGACGTCTTAGAACTCATACACATGGATATTTGTGGGCCATTCCTTACGGTTGCTTGGAATGGTCAACAATACTTTATATTGTTCATAGACGATTTTTCCAGATATGGCTATATATATATATATATATATATATATATCTCATTCATGAAAAGTCACAGTCGCTGGATGTGTTCAAGAATTTTAAGACTGAAATTGAGAACCAACTCAGCAATAGGATCAAAAGCGTCAGATCTGATCATGGTGGTGAGTACTATGGTAGATATGACAGTTCAAGTGAACAACGACTAGGATCATTTGCTAAGTTACTAGAGGAATTCGGTGTCATCCCACAGTACACTATGCCAGGTTTGCCCACTATGAATGGTATTGCTGAAAGACAAAACAGGACGCTTAAAGACATGGTGAGGAGTATGATTAGTCATTCTACCTTACCAGAATCACTCTGAGGAGAAGCACTTAAGACTGCAGCATAATCCTTAACAGTTCCCAACAAAAGCAACTGCCAAAACCCTTATGAACTTTGGACGGGCAAGAAGCCTAATCTAGAGCATTTGCATATTTGGGGATGTCCGGCTGAGGCAAGGCCTTATAGGCCTAATGAAAAGAAACTGGACTCAAGGATGGTGAGTTGCTATTTCATTGGATACTCTAAAAGATCCAGGGGGTACAAGTTTTATGATCCCACGTCTAAGTCGATTTTCGAGTTAGGAAATGGTTGGTTCTCTGAGGATGTTAAGTTTGCAGGGGGAGGGGGAGGGGGGGGGGGGGGGGGGGGAGTGATACAGATAGGGACTTTGTCTTTGAAGAAGAATATGTTGATATTCCCATAGGTGTTATTCGCATTGATCAGGATCCCATTCCTAACCTTGTTCAAGACACAACAGATCAAGAAAATGTTGGAGAACCTCCCAGTCAAGAAATTGTTCTAGAAGAACAAACTCTAGCACCTCAAGTACATATGCCATTAAGAAGATCTACTAGAGAGAGCGGAAGTGCAGTGCCAGATGACTACATTGTATTTCTCCAAGAACATGAGGTAGATATTGGCGTGATGGAAGATGATTCGATCAATTTCCATCAAGCCATGGAAAGTTCTAACTCTCAGAAGTAGATTGATGCCATGAATGAGGAGATTAAGTCCATGAAGGACAATGACGTGTGGGATCTTATCCCACTGCCAGAAGGTGCGAAATCCATTAGTTGCAAATGGTTATTTAAGACCAAGAGGGATTCGAAAGGTGATGTGGAGAGGTACAAGGCTCGTCTTGTCGCAAAGGGCTATGCACAGAAAGAAGGCATCAACTATAAAGAGACTTTCTCTCCAGTTTCTTCGAAAGACTCTTTCAAGATTATAATGGCATAGGTGGCGCATTTCAATCTTGAGTTACATCAGATTATGTGAAGACAACATGTGTCAATGGCAACATTGATGAGACGATCTATATGGTGCAGCCAGAAAAATTTGTGTCAGAAGACGTAAAGAATACGGTTTGTAAACTTAAGAAATCCATCTATAGACTCAAACAAGCATCTCGACAATGGTATTTCAAGTTTCATCAAGTGATCATGCCGTTCGGTTTTGAGATGAATTTGGTCGATGATTGCAAGTATCATAAGTTCTGTGGGAGCAAACATATTTTTATGGTTTTATATGTCGATGACATCTTGCTTGCCAGCAACGATATAGGCTTATTGCACGAAACTAAGAGATTCCTAGCTAAGAATTTTGAGATGAAAGATCTTGGTGATGCCTCCTTTGTATTAGGCATACAGATACACCAGGATCGCTATCGGGGTATTCTTAGATTGTCATAAAAAGGCTATATCGAAAGGGTTCTCAAGAGATATGGCATGCCGGATTGCAAACTAGGTGATACCCCTGTGGCTAAGGGAAACTAGTTTAGTCTCAATCAGTGCCCTAAGAATGATTTTGAGGAAAAAGAAATGCAGAAGATTCCCTATGCCTCAGTAGTAGGGAGTCTAATATATGCTTAGGTTTGTACGCGTCCGGATATTGCATACGTTATTGGAATGTTGGGCAAATATTTAATCAATCCAGGAGTAGACCATTGGAAAGCAGCTAAATTGGTCTTGCAAAACTTACAGAGAACAAAAGACAACATGCTCACGTATCGGAGGTCAGATCAGTTTGAGATTATTGGGTGTACTGACTTTGATTTTGCTGGATGCCAAGATAGTATGAAATCTATGTCGGGCTATATCTATCTGCTAGCTGGAGGTGCTGTCTTTTGGAAGAGTGCTAAATAGTCACTTACAGCCTCTTCTACCATGGCAGCAGAGTTTATAGCATGTTATGAGGCATCCAATCACGGAATATGGCTGCGAAATTTTGTCATAGGGCTACGCATAGTGGATCGTATGGAAAGACTACTCAAGTTATTTTGTGATCATAAGTCAGCAGTGATGTATTCCAATAACAATAGGAGCTCAACAAAGTCAAAGCAAATAGACCTCAAGTTCCTAGTTGTTAAAGAAAGAGTTCAGAGTGGATAGTTGTCTATAGAACACATCGGAACAAACTCCAAGGTTATGGATCCGCTTACTAAGGGATTGCCACCCAAAGTGTTTCATGACCACACTACTCGTATGGGTGCTATGTCAATTATTCAGTTTTAGTGGGAGTTTGTAATTTTAGATGCTTTCATAATATAGACATAATTTCAGTTGTTTCAGTTTATGGATATTTTGAGGTTGTTTTTTGCAGAAATAAAGTTTCGGTTAATTTACACTTTGATTTTGGTATGGTTTGATCTCACTAAAGTTTAAGGGCGAACCAGTTAGAAATAAGCATGTTAAGATCATATTACATGAAATTTCCATGTTACACATCCACATCATGATCCATGTCATTCAGTTGTATCAGCATACGTGACCATTGATGGGCTGAGTTATGACTATTGTAATGAAGACCGCTTTGATCCTATATTGGTATGATTGATGGACCGGATTGGTTATAGATACATTTCGGTAATGACAGCAAAATTGAGCTCGTTTAGTTATTTTTACAAAGCATAATTATAAGGTTACTCATATAGCACAAGTAGGAGATTGTTGGATCATCAATCCAACGTTGGGCTTATATGTGAATAATTATGTGTTGTAGACTGTCAAATAAGGTTAAGTCCAATTAAAAATGATCTACTAAATTTTGGTTGATTTGGGCTTTAATGTATCTGATAGAGTGTAGGCCTTTAATGTCTAGAGACTTAAAGGTTAATTTTTATTTTTATGATGGGCTAAAAAAGAAATACCAAAAGATAACAGGAAAGTTATATATATATAGTGGTTATGGTTCCTAGATCGTATATATTATTATCATTGCTCAATTTTGACATTCCATCATCAGAGAAAGAACACAGAGAAGATTAAAGGATTCTCTTGGAAAACGTGTTGATTTGGAAGGCCAACCGCACTGCTCAAGAAGGTGATTAACCATTATGGATTCAGGTATGCTTCCGCACATTCGTTAATAGATTCTTGGTGATCCAACATGAATATTCTTAGGATTATAGGTGATGGTTTTCGCTAAAAGAATTTATCTAACAGAAGATCGATGCTCGTTACAAGGAATTATATTGCCTAATCCAGGCATTCCTGAAATAATAATCATGAGCAATGATATCAGGAAAAAAAAAAAAAAAAAAGGAATTTTATGTTTCAACAAACCGATAAACAATGATTAAGCCATTCATAACATAAGGTGTAGATACTCACTAGCACGGCAGGAACGGTAATAAAATGTAGAGAACATGGAGTAATAAGGAATAAAATATATAAAAATATACCCACACATAGAGAGAGATGGAGAGATAAAGTGTGGAAGTAAGTGGAAAAAATCATGGATGGAGTGGGAGTAGTTATAAAACGTGGGGTAGTGAAATAAATATTTTCCTTATTACAAAAATAATGCCAAATAGATATGAATGACATGATTTTCAACGGGAAAAACAAAACAAAGAAATTATATCTGATGAGGGATGAAAGAAGCTAATCTTGTTAAAAACTCAAAAAGAATCTCTACTCTAATAATTAAATATTTAACTTTATTAGGATTTAATTTTCTAATTTTTGTTCTTTTTTTAAAATTAGATTTTTCGTAATTGTTTTGTTAAATAGTTTTCGTTAACTTGAAACAATACTAACTATACCAAAATTTAAAAATTATATTCGTTTCCTTTTCTTTTTTTTTCTTCCAATTAAATATTCCGAGTGCAATTATCTCTTATCATCTTGACAATAATTGTTTGGATATTATCTTACATCTCCTATAGTTTTAAATTCATAGAGTATATATATCAAATATAGAGTAACTATAATTACACCTACCACAGTTATAAATAGCCCCATTAAATTTTTTAAGGAAAAAAAGGTTTTCCTGTCTTAATTTTTTTCTTAAAAAAATTAAAATTTAAAATACCCCACGTTGCTCAACTACATTCTGTCCTAACAATTTTTTCTTGAAAAAGAAAAATATCATTAAAAAAAAAAGGTTCATAATGATAAAACTTTCATTAAGAAATATCAAAATTTCAATCACAAAAAAAAAAAAAAAAAATTCATCTGCCTTCTCATATTTAACAACACAAAATAACATAAAATGTCTATAAAATATTCAATAAAATTGGCATGAAAAACAATAGAATGTATATACACATATATTGTACTGTTGATTACCTTTTGAAGATGGTGAGTTTAGATTTCGTACATCATCTTTCACCATACACGTGTTTTCAGATGCATCATGGATACTAATTAGAATTATAATTGGCATTTTAAAATAAATAGATGAATAAATATTTATGATGTCATCAATGATATTTCTTGTAAGAGTTTTTTTATGTGTGGTAAAAATCAGTCCAATACATGATTTTATTGCATTTATCAAAAGTATCCGAAATTTATGGAATGAGTACGCAACAATCGCGAAACATCAAAAGATATAAAATTATTGGAGTTATTACTTTTGTACCCATATAAGTTATAAGATAATTTTAACATAATTATAACAACTGAATTACCATGTCTATTTAATGAGTGTGCATAATCACATGCGCTATTAAAAAAAAAAAAAAAAAAAAAAAAAAACAGCTCAAAAATTTTACTTCATAGGATGAAAAATTTTCTTCATAAGAAATATCCTAATAGAGTGTAAGTTATTGCTCATTCTTAGATTTCCCGATGCATTCTAAGATACAGATGTTTACACAAAACTTACCATTTAGACAGAAATGTGTTTTGATTTAAAAAAAAAAAAAAAAAAAAAAAAAAAAAAACAGAATTTTGAACCCGAACCTTAGAACGCCACTTTTCCTTTTTTTTTTTTTTTAAACCCAAATAACATCACTTCAATGTTAGCCCGACGATGGAAAATCATTAAGAGCAAAATGGTAATTTTGCACTCTTATGCTTTGTTTGATAGGGTGGAAAAAAGAAAGGAAAGGAGTTGGATGAGAGAAAAGTGATGGGAAATTGATGAGGTTAGTTGTTTGGTAAGAAGGAAAAGAGAAGGGAAAGGAAAATGAAATAGAAAAAGTTTATATTGGGGTCCATATTTTTATTCCCTCTAAAGTGGGAGAAAAACTACAACCCACAAGAAAGCATAATCAAGAACTCATGCCGTTTTATACTGCGTATTGTCCTACAAATATTTCGTGAGATTTGTCTGAACTTGCTGAGCGAAAACTCATCCAAATTCCTTCACACTATAGGTAATGTTGCAAAAAATGATGGTGTGACAGCTAATGGGTTGAGTGGAACGGCGGAACGTGTCCTTTTTAATGACTATGGATACCTTACTATTTACTTTTACTTTTGTGTTTAAATGGAAAATTTTTCATTTTGATTAAAAAATTGAAATATGTAAAAAGGACAACACAAATGAGCAATGTAATTGCATTTTTAAATTAAAAAAAAAACTTATATGTGGATCTCTAGTAAATTTTTTTTTGGCTTACTTCTCACCAAAAAGTTATATGTATATCTTGTTTCACTTTTTTTTTTTTTGGGAATAAATTCCTTTATAAAATGCTTAAAAAATTGGCAACATTTACTCAAATAAAAAATGGCAACATAAATAGGTAACGTAATTGAAATTTGAAGGAATTTAACTTTCGTTAAAATTTGAAAATTACCTTAAAAATGGAAGTAATTACTTAAAAAAAAAAATAAGTCGTGATCAGGGAAACAAAATTTTCAATAACATTCTCTTCAACAAAAAAAAAAGAAAAAAAAAAGAAGAAGAAGTAAATCAGAAAAAAGAAAAAACCTTCCCACGTTCCTAAGAAAAACCTTCCCATTGTTCTTCAAGGCAAATTAAAAAAATAAAAAATAAAAAAACACCCTCTCCCTATGGTTGGAGTTTTACTAAATTTTTGTTGTGTCCATTTTAGATGAAAGGTTATAACTAAAGGGTTAAGATACTTAATGTTTAGGTGAAGATTTTCTTGTCTCTATTTTTCCTTCATCGTTTCCTTGTTGAGAGAGTAGGATATAAACATATTCACATTAGTTTATTGAATTTGTGGATATAAGGAAAATTGAACTCAATATTTTACAGGAATTCAGGTTATCGTAAACATAAACATTAAGAAATTTATTATCTATTTTAAGATTATTAAGAAATTTAATCATAAACATTATTAAGTCTTTTTTTGTTAAGAAAAACAAATTTAGAGTTTTTTAATAATTAAATTGAGACTTATTCTCTCTTAGTAATCGTAAACATAATAAAGTCTTTTTTTTTTCTTTTTTTTTTTTGGAAAAACAAATTATAGTTTTTAATAATTAAATTGAGACTTATCATTTACAAAAATTATTCAGATATTGATAAATATTACTATTTACATATTAGATAAATATATAAATTGACATTTAAAAGGCCTCCCATTATAATAAAATAAATAATTAAATATACAAAAAAATTTTTTTTAAAGAAAGATTGGATTTATTATTTTAGAAGGAAAAAATTAGAATATAATATATAAGTGGAAAGTGGCGGTTTGGAAATTGCTGGAAGTCTTTCGTATGGACTTCTTTTTTAATATGACACGAAGTGCCAATTGCTGTAAATGTGGGTGTGATGCAGGGGAAAAAAAACAAAAAACAAAAAAAAAACTCACACAGAGATTATACCCGTGCAGTAACCGTAAACCCCTCAATTCATTTTGGGGGAAATAAATGGGCAGCAAAGATGGTGACCTTTTCTTTTCTTCTCTTTTTTGTGTTTTTTTTTATTCCTCATTAATTAATTTATTTTTTCAGACTTTCCCCCAAAAAATTTAACCCTTCAAATTTGTTTTGGGGTAACTAGTGGGCGCCAAAGATGGCGCCCATTTTCATTCAAAAAAAAAAAAAAGATTTTTGTATTATTAATTAATTTCTTGTTTTATAAAATTATATTTAAAATTTTAGTATTTTAAAATGAATTTCTGTAATTTACGTCAATTTTCATCGATAACGATATCTCTATCAATATTTCCTTAAAATTTAAATACTGATATGAAATTAATATCGATATTTTCATCCTTGCCGGTGCCCAAACGTGCTTTTTTATCTTTCTTCCCGGTTTTAGGTTTGGTAAGTCAATTAAAGACATTTTTTCCCTTCTAAAGAAAAACAAAGAGTCCAGACTAACTATTTTTTATCTACAATAGATGAAATATTTTTATCGATCGAGAGATAGTCACTTGTAGCATAAAGGCTGCAACAAACTCCGTCTAGCCATAACACTAGCAGAACCAATAGATATATACCGCTAAAAACCAACTCAAGCGGAACACACACATAAAAACAAGCTGGAGGTGGGGAACTACCTTTTTTTTATTACAAAATTAAAATTAAAACACAAGAATAAACCATTAATATATATATATATATATATATATATAATCGACTGCAAAAAACTTGCCGCATGTGAATCAACCACTCCGCCGTACGTCATAACTAAGAGGAAAACAATCTGCTCGAGGTAAAAAATTGCCGCACCTACCATCGAACTACTAAGACATCGCTGGATCCCAAACTGCTGGAAGCTCGTCGGGTTAAATTTGATCAAGAAACTCCCATCTAAAACCTTTCAACTCCATTCCCGCTGAAGTCACCAAACCGATCACCCTTAGCATCCGCAGCGGAGGCGGTGGTAGAAGTCTCACACAAATGAAAATCCTAGATATGAGAAATTTGCCAAACTGCCAGAAGCTCGTAAGGCTAAATCTGACCAAGAAACTCTCATATAGAACCTTTCAACTCCATTCCCGCTGAAGTCACCAAACTAATCACCCTCAGCATCCACGCCAGCGGCAGTGGAAGTCTCACACAAATGAAAACCCTAGATATGAGAAATTTGGGAGAAAAAGGGAAAAAGAAAAAGGGAAACCCAACTGGTAAGATGCAAAGTTTTCACATAAACAAAGGGACACATTTTGCATCTCATAGATTATATATATACTATAACAACCCATGCTTCCCTCTAGTATGATATTGTCAGCTTTGGGCCTCGTGTCTACATAGTTTTACTCTTGAACTTACCCCAAAAGGCCTTATACTATTATGAGGTGGTTTCTTTACTTATGAACTATCACATATATCCATTTCCAAGCAATGTGGGACTGCACAATTTACCCTTTCTCCTCATAAGGACTGATGACTGTCACAATCACCCCTCCATTTGGGGTCCAATTTTTTCGTTGGCTACACTTCTGGTTGAATATAGCTTTGATACCATTTCTAATGACCCATGCCTCTATCTGGTATGATAATGTCCGTTTTGAATCTCGTGTCCTCACGGTTTTACTCTTGAGCTCATTCGAAAAGGCCTCATACCATTAGGAGGTGATCTCTTTACTTATGAACCATCATATAATCTTTGCCAAGCGATATGAGACTGCATAACTTACCCTTTCTTCTTGTCGAGACTGATGACTGTCATATATATCATGTGCTAGTTTTTAACAAGCGATGTAGTTAGAAAATTTTTTCGCAAAGAGCATGAATTGAATAAAAAGTTTGTTTCAAATCTACAATACTTCTTTTGCCATCTTTATCTGTTTGTGTCTTTGTTTCTTGTTTTTTTTTTCCCCCCTGCATGAACTATGATAGAGTTTAATTAATTTTAAAGTTTAGTGTTCAAAAAAATTGTGAAATTTTATGATAATATAGTTTATTTTGATTTATTTGAGTTATTACATTGTAAACATTAATCCTTTAAAATCAAAATTTAAGATAGAATCCACATAAAACCGCATAAAATGCCGAGAACTAACTAAATATCAAGCTAAAATGGTACTTAATTCATGAGTAAAACACACTCATTAGTCGCCCAAATAGTTTTAAGCTGACACTTAACAGGATGTGTTGCACTATTCATCTAAGCTGACGCGTAACGGGATGTGTCGCCCAAATGGTTTTAAGCCGACACTTAACGGGATGTGGTGCACTATTCATCTAAGCCAACGCTTAACGGGATGTGTCGCCCAAATGGTTGATGTGTCACACTATTCATCTAAGCCAATGCCTAACGGGATGCGTTGCCCAAATGGTTTTAAGCATACCCTTAACGGGATGCATTGCCCTAATACTTTTAAGCCAACACTAAACAGGATGTATCGCACTAATAGTTTCAGTTAATGATTAATTGCATTGCCGTAATGGTATTTTAAGGCAACGCTTAATGGGATTCATCGCACTAATGGTTTTGAACTGATGCTTAATGGTTTGGGCTTCACATGGTGCGTGAAATATGTGAAGACACTTATGGTTTGTATCGCGCTTCTAACAGTTTTCACTGGCACCTAATGGTTTGGGTTTCACATAGCACGTGGGCTATGTGTAGACGATTACGGGTTGTCTCAGGCTCCAAATGGTTTTCTTCACCAACAGTCAATAGCTCACGTGTTGTGGGCTATACATGAAGCTCATTACAGCTTATGCCCAGATTCCAATGATTTTGAGGATGTGTTAGATGATACGCCAAAGACGCAATGAAAACACCAAGGGGCTTGGTGCCTTGTCTTGTGAGATAGACCCTCTAGAAGTAGATATTCTTATTCCATCGTCACCTCAGGCAGTGGCTTCTGTTCGAATATATATATAGGGAGCATAAACAACGAACAAGTAAACTCAATTAGATTATAACAAAAATTGATTACACCGAAACTCAACCTTAACCCGTAGGAAGCAACACAAATAGAATTGTCGAGGCACGTGTCACACACTTTCCTTAAAACAGATTCGTCCCCTCCAGTAAGTGCATGAAGCTTCAACGGACGTCTGTTTCCCAGGATACAACGACGAATAATGGTAGTCTAGCACGATTGAAAACCGCTTCCGGCGAACTTGAAACCGAAGTCTTCCTTCTATCACCAAAACTCAAACAAAACTGAACTCGACTACTACAAAGAAACTGAGAGCAAGAAAGCTTGTGCACAAAAGTGTTTGTGTGTTTTAAGGGTGTGTTATTCCATGTTGTGGAGGCTTCCTTATATAGGCTCAAGAATCAGGGAGTTGCAAAAACCGAATTCATTCGGATTTAGTGCTCCATTAGTGCTGCTTATTTACATCCGCTCAAAACGTTTTTCCCTTTAACTCTTGGTGTTAATTGGGTGTTTAATTTGGATTTTATAGCTGCCCATTAAAACCACTAAAAACCGCCCATTTATCCCACAAACGTTTTGTGTACAACAGACATCAATGATGACTGTTAATTTGGAATTGTGTTGGAAAAAAAAATTTCAAAACAAAGCCCGCACGAGGGCAAGCTCAACGGACCGGCATTCACATCACCCACGTCGTGCGGGCGCACACATTGGGCTCCTAACCCACCGGGGCTGGGATTTGCACCCCCCCTGCACGTGAGAGAGCATCTTGGGTTCATAATCTTACCCAAGTCTAAAAGTGCAAATCCTTATAAAGTCCATCTAACTCTCATGCCTAACCAATGTGGGACTCCACATTTTATAAGCAACTTTCCAACAAAATTCCATTCCAATGGGTACACTTTGAGCATCAATTTTTCATTCACCCGAATACCATTTTGAGCGTATGAATATATGATTTCGATCTCCTTGCAACGGAGAACGCAAATCCACCAAGACCCATTAATTTTACGAAGTGAGTCCCACTCAAATTTGAACCTCAAAATGGTTCCTCAAAATGGTTTTGAAACCATTTTTCCAACAATCCCCCACATGAATGAAAATTAAACAACGTCGAGGGAAAAACAAAAGACACTACACGGTGATAGAGTTCTACGGTTAATATCTGTATAGGATAGGTAGGCGTTAACCCTTGAACCTTCCTTTGTGAAAATATACTTACTTTACTGGCTGATCAGTAGACACGTTGTCCTTGAACTGTTTTGCCGTTTGTGTAAACGATAGCATATCTCACACAGATATTTTCCTGACATAGTTTCAGTTCTCATGGTTATGTCTATTTTTGTAATAACTAAATTTTTACGACATTACGATTTCTTGTAAAGAAATTTACGTTGTACCATGAAGGTATTCATGAAAAAGCCTGATCAGGGTTTTTATTTAAAATTGCGAGTTCTTATGATTTTCCGAGACTCAAAAACTGATTGCTTAGCCAAGCATGTGACCTTTTGAGTAAAAAGGGTAGAAAATTTTATGATTTGATGCCAGTCAAAGTTTGACCATGAAAAGTTAAAGGTTGACTAGAAAAGTCAAACATGTGATGATACTGTGATATGACAAGCAGTATGGGAAAAATACTGCGGAAACCGTTTCTACGGACAAGATAGCAAGAATAGGATCTAAAACCACCATAGAAAAATCAAGCACATAAATTAGGGTATCTAGGGTCAAAGGACTTAAAGTTACAAGAAAATTTTTATACAGTCCAATTTTACACAGATAAATTTTGGACTGCAGTTTAGTGTCAAGATACTATTATTAGTAGATAACAGTATTAAAAATATCTGTGTTAGCATGAAATTGGACCGCATATTAAGGAAAAAACCAAATAAGCCTTAAGGGTGATTACATCACCCACCTTTTTATTAATGACCTCATTATTGAATTAAGAAAAATTTGGAAAGAAATTTTGGTTCTGGAACCACCTAATGGCCGGCCACCTAAGTGGATTTTTGAGCAATTTCTTGCTTCTTCAAGGACCTTTTTATAATTTCAAAAAGTTCTCCATCACCTATAAATAGGTGAGCTCTTGTTCACAAAAATTAGAAATTCTAGCAAAACTATGCCAAAATTTCCTCTCAAAAACCGAATTCTAGGAAGGAAAGAAGAAAGAAAACTTAGCAAAACCAAGAGCAAGAGTGTGTTGGAGAGGTTAGATTTTTAGCTAGAACACCAACAAAAGTTGGAAAAAAATTTTGAGACCCATTTTTGGCCAAGAGGCCGGTTGTGGGAGAGGAAGAAAGGAGGAAGAGAAAAATTGAGTTTTGGCCGGATTTTTGAAGTTGTGGTGGCCGGAGTTTGGAGCAAGGGAGGTGGAAAAAATTTTTGGGACCAACTAGCCAAGAAGGCCGGTTGTTGGTGGAGGCAAGGGGCAAGAAGGAAATCAAACCTAGCCAAGCCAATCTCTTGATTTTAAATCAAGGTAATTCCCTTTACACCTTAAGCTTCTTAATTCAAGTTTCAATTGAGAAATTTAAGTGTATTTCCAATGGGTTTGTAAGAGCATAAGCTCAATTTATGTTTTTGCCCTAGGATTAGAATTATGGTTTGTGCTTGATTAGATTAAGGGTGGTTTGGTTTTTTATGAGCTTGCATGATTTAATGTTTATGCATGCATGATTATTATAGTTTGCTTGCTTGATAGATGATATGTTGTATGTCCCCAAGATGTGCTAAGCATGATGAATAAGTATATGTTAGGTTGCTAGAATGATTTATGTATGTTTGTGCAACCTAAACCATGCAAACACTAATTGGTGAATTTTGAATAATGGTTTGCATGGACTTGATGGGTAATGTGTTTTAAGAAAGTTTACATTAGAAAAATGTTGCATGACTGTTCTTAGGCTCCCGATGCGGTCAGTTGAGGTAGAGTGCACGTGCTAGGGCGTAAAACAAATTTTAAACCAAAAACTGCCATTTCGGGTGGAAACTGGCCAGTTTCTGGAAAATCAGATTTTGAGGCCTTTAGAAGCCGAATTAGGAAAAAATTAAAACACAAAAGTTGTAGAGAAGGGATTTTACTAGGGGGCTACGTGAGCAGTTTTTCAAAATAAGGCTCCAACAGCCTCGGGTTTTATGAAAATCCGAGCCTGACCGTGCCCAGACTTCATGCACGGCCAGGTGAGTTCAACAAAGAAAACGAAAGGGTTAGACTCCGAACCAGGTTTTGTGTAAAACACGAAAGTTTTATAATTTTCCGAGATCTAAAACTTTAATGAAGAAAATATTTTCAAATTCGATTTAGATTTTTAAATAAAATCAGATTTCAAAAACTGTGCAGGAAACAGAAAATTCCTGCACAGGATTTTCTAAAACAGTGCAGGAAAAAGGCATTTATGCACATACATTGATAAATTAACTAAGGGAAGCTATTCCAAAGGCAGTTTCCAACACTGAAGTATTTTTACAAATATTACTCAAGATTTATAATTTCTCATAAGTTGAACAAAGGATTTCTACGCTTTAAAATGTTAGGTTTTTCCCAAAAAGAAGGTGAAAATGGGTTTTTAAACCAAAGTTAAGTTTGACCCAAGCTGGGTAAGTTTTGACTCTAGGGTTACTATAATCCAACAAGATATTATATGATTATTGGTGGGGACATATAGCTAAGATTATGCACGAATGTTGGTTATATTGCCAACAGTTTTAAATACTTACCTATGTCCTTTATTATAGCAGGAGATAGCCTGCTGTGGTATCCTGAATTGGATCAGTACGTTACTGGACATAGCAAATAAGGTAAGTACAACTCCGCCTACAGCATAGGCTTTTGTTGTGTTACTTGTCTTAGAATGATATATGCTATGATGTATACTAGACTTATGTGATAAGTTGGTTACATGGTTATATGATTTATGTATGTGTAACATCATGAAGCATGTTCATTAATGATAAGAACACGATCAAGAGAGATATGAAACATGATGGCAAGTAAGCTTGCCTGTGTCGTGCCGACCCGCGTCAAGTCGGGTTGGACTCTAGTTTGAGTTGGATTTGGTTTGGCCGCCCCAACCACACCATAGTTGCGCGCCCGGTACGGACACTCATGATAAGGGGCCCATAAGCAAGATAAGCAACGAAAGTATTATGGAAGTATGATAAGAATGAAAAAGAAAGCATAATAAAGCATAACCGGATCATGCATTGTTAGAACATGTTAAGTTATGCTATACTATGTTATGAGATGATATATGTTTGTATTTGTTTGTATTGCGGATGATGTAGTTGTACTTGCTGAGCGAAAGCTCACGTCTCACGTCTATGCTGTAGGTAAATAACCTACTGGCGATTTCTGATACAAGATGGAGGAACGTGATGGGGCGAACTATGAAATGTGGGAATGATATGCCGCTACGCGTTTCTTTAATATATGTTTATTATTTTATGTTCGAACAATTCTAGTCAATGCTCGTATATACGCTAGTACTTCCATAGTAGAAGGAAAAAAAAATTTCCGCTATTTTCGCTAATTAAGTAAGTAAGTTATATGAAACAAATTAAGTATGTATGTACGTATGTATGTATGGTAACGGTCTGTATTAGACGGGTCGTTACAATTTTGGCCATGGACATCGTCCTGGTTCTGTAAGAGTTTTAAAGAATTGAGCCCTAGCAATTCTTCTTTGAAGCGGCCCCACTTCTCTCTCACATAGGTGATTTCTTAATCAAGAGTATCCCGCATTACTCCGCTCGGATTTCTGATGCTTAAGAATCATTAAAAGCATAGCTTAACCTATCTCGTACGGGTATCACTGTTTTCATCACAGGAATGAGCTGGAGGGCAACCCCCATAGTGATCCTACTCGGTCTATACAGTTTAGTTATCCCATTGAACCTAGATCTTGGGATCTCCAGTCAACTAGGTTGGGTTTCCACTGTTTCGACCTATTATATCGTGGGCTTAAGTCCCATTCCCCTTGATGATTTCTCAACTAAATCTCTATTTAACCCTTTGGTTAACAGATCCGCAATATTTTCTTTTGACTTTACATAGTCAACTGTTATGATCCCAGTTGAGATTAATTGTCTAACGGTATTGTGTCGACGAAGAATATGTCTTGACTTTTCGTTATACATGATATTCTGTGCCCTGCCAATAGCAGATTGACTATCACTATGTATACATATTGCAGGCACAGGTTTCGGCCATTCTGGAATATCTTATAAGAACTGTCGTAACCATTCAGCCTCTTCGCCGCTTTTATCTAAAGCAACAAACTCAGATTCCATCGTGGATCTGGTTATTACTGTCTGCTTAGAAGATTTCCACGATACTGCTGCACCTCCTAAAGTGAATACATATCCACTAGTGGCCTTAGAATCTTGTATATCAGATATCCAGCTCGCATCTGAATATCCTTCTAGAACAGCAGGAAATCTAGTATAATGCAGCCCATAGTCACGAGTATATCGTAAGTACCTGAGTACTCTAACAATTGCTTTCCAGTGGTCAGCCCCTGGATTACTTGTGAACCTGCTCAAACAACTCACAGTGAAAGCATTGTCTGGTCTTGTACAGCTCATTAAGTACATTAGACTCCCTATCACTCTAGCATACTCCACTTGAGATATACTTTCTCCTCTATTTTTAGACAGATGTTGATTTACATCAATTGGAGTTCTGGCCATACCAGAATCATCTTTATTGAATTTATCAAGTATCTTGTCTACATAGTGTGACTGAGTCAATATAAGACCATTAGGAGACCTTATTATTTTAATTCCCAATATTACATCAACCAGTCCCATGTCTTTCATGTCAAATCTTGAATTCAACATATCCTTGGTAGATTTGATCATTCGATCATTGCTACCTATGATTAGCATATCATCCACATACAGACAAAGTATGACATATCCGTTTTCTGTATTCTTGACATAAACACACTTGTCACACTCATTGATTTTGAACCCATTTATCATCATGACACTATCAAATTTCTCGTGCCATTGTTTTGGGGCTTGCTTAAGTCCATACAAGGACTTCACAAGTTTGCAGACTTTTTTTTCTTATCCTGGAGCTATACAACCCTCGGGTTGTTCCATATAAATTTCTTCTTCAAGATCTCCATTAAGAAAAGCTGTCTTTACGTCCATCTGATGGACTTCAAGATTCCGCAGAGCGGCAATCGCCAAAATCATTCTTATAGAGGTTATTCTCGTCACGGGAGAATATGTGTCAAAGTAATCAAGACCTTCTCGTCGTTTATATCCTTTTATTACAAGTCTGGCCTTATACTTATCAATTGTTCCATCTGCCTTCATTTTCCGTTTGAAAATCCACTTAGAGCCTAATGGTTTACTTCCTGGAGGAAGATCCATTAACTCCCAAGTATGATTTTGCAAGATAGAATCAATTTCACTCTTTATGGCTTCTTTCCATAAAGGACCCTCAATTGAGCTTATAGCTTCTTTATACGTTTGAGGTTCAGCCTCTAGCATATAGGTCAGAAAATCTTTCCAGTTTGCTTCGTCTAGGCTTCTTTCCAAATGATTTTTCTGTCCTTACCCTTTTGCTTCGTCTAGGCTCTTCTTCCTCTTTTCCAGTTTCAGATTCCTCTTGGTCTTGACTATTTTCTTCAATAGTTTCGTACATTCGTTTAGACGAACTTGGACCATCTTCTTTGAATTACAAGGAAATACATGTTCGAAGAACGATGCATTCCTAGATTTCATTATCGTGTTCTTGTGTATGACAGGGTTTTTAGATTCATGCACAAGGAACCGATAAGCACTACTGTTATGGGCATAGCCAATGAAGATGCAATCAATTGTTTTAGGACCTATTCTCATCTTCTTTGGCCCGGGTACCAATACTTTAGCAAGACATCCCCATACTCTTAAGTATTTATAGGAAGGCTTCCTTCCTTTCCATAATTCATATAGGGTTTTGTCCTCTTTCTTTCGGGGAATCTTATTTAAAAGATAGTTAGCCGACAAAATGGCTTCCCCCCACAAGTTCTGTGGCAAACCAGAACTTAACAACATTGCATTCATCATATCTTTTAAGGTACGATTCTTGCGTTCAGCCACACCATTTGACTGAGGAGAATAAGGTGGCGTGACCTCATGAATAATACCATGTTGTGCACAAAATTCACTAAATGGTTCTACATATTCACCACCACGGTCACTTCTTACCATCTTAATTTTCTTATTAAGTTGGTTCTCAACTTCTTGCTTATAAAGAACAAATTTCTCTATAGCCTCATCCTTGCTTTTAAGCAAATACACATAGCAATATTTTGTGCTATCATCGATGAAAGTGATAAAATACTTATTACCACCTCTTGTTTGAACAAACTTTAAGTCACAAACATCACTATGAATTAATTCAAGTGGTTCAGTATTCCTTTCAATTGTTTGAAATGATGATCTTATTCGTTTTGCCTCAACACAAGTTTCACACTTATGTTTTGAATCAATATCAAAAGCGGGTATGTGATCCAAGTTAATTAATCTACACAATGTATCAAAATTAACATGTCCTAGTCTACCATGCCATAAGTTAGAAGACTCAAGCATATAAGCAGAAGAATTTTTATTCTTATTGATGGATTTGGGCTTAACAACCATTACATTGATTTTCCACATTCCATCTTTCACATAACCCCTTTCCACATACATTCCATATTTGGACAAAACAATTTTCTGGGCTTCAAAAACCATCTTGAAGCCATGCAAGCTCATCATAGTTCCAGAAATCAAATTCTTCCGGATATCAGGCACGTACAGCACATTGTGTAGCTTGACTTCCTTCTCGGATGTCATCTTCAGGAATACAGTCCCTTGACCCTTGATTTCAGAAGTTGCAGAATTGCCCATATACAACTTCTCCCCAGTTTCCAAAGGAATTAAATCAGCAAATGTAGCTCTATCTACACATAGATGACGCGTAGCACCAATATCTAGCCACCATTCCTTTGGGTTGGAGTTCATCATGTTAACTTCAGAAACCACAGCCGAAAGGCTAATTTCAGATACCTCTTGGGTGACGGCGTCCACCACATTGGCCTCTTTCTTCTTGTTTCTTTTCGACAGTCTACAATCAGCCGACTTGTGACCCATTTTGTCACAATTGAAACACTTTCCTTGGAATTTCGGCTTCTTCGAAACTCCACCTTTAGGTCCCAGTTTGGACCTCGTGTTGTTGAACTTCTTGTTCTTCGAGCTTTGGCCATGCTCCACTACATTAGCCTTAGCGGAATTGGCAACAACATTGTTGGAGAGCTTCTTCTTCGAGCCTCTATTATCCTTCTCAATCCGAAGTCTCATAATGAGGTCTTCCACGTTCATTTCCTTTTTCTTGTGCTTCAAATAGTTCTTGAAGTCTTTCCACGCAGGGGGTAGCTTCTCTATAATTGCTGCTACCTGAAAAGACTCACTAATAACCATTCCTTCAGCATGAATTCCATGAATGATTAATTGCAGCTCTTGAACTTGACTGATGACGGTTTTTGAATCCACCATCTTAAAGTTCATGAACTGTCCCACCAATAACTTTTTAGCACCCGCATCTTCAGACTTGTACTTACGATCCATGGACTCCCACAGTTCCTTGGCTGATCCCTTCATGCTATACACACTATAGAGTGAATCAGACAAGCCATTCAGAATATAATTCCGACACAGGAAATCAGAATGCTTCCAAGCATCAAAAGAATGCACCACTTGGGCATCTGCCTCATCCTCTCTAAACATAGGAGGATCCTCTTTCAGGAATCTCGCAAGATTCAGAGTGGTCAGATAAAACAGCATCTTTTGTTGTCACGTCTTAAAATTCAGTCCGGTGAATTTATCCAGTTTCTCATTGTGATTAACAGGAACCGAGACCGCCAAAGGCTGAGTTAAAGACGAGGCTACTCGAGATGATGGCACCGGTGTCACAGATGGATTCTCAGTTGGCACGATGTTCATGTTTTCAGCCATTTCTGAAAACAAGCCAAATATTAGAACCAAACTAATTACCAATATAGCAAATAAATACTATAACACCAAGGCTAATTAAAGAAAAGTTATAAAACTTATAACTTTTAGTATATGTAAT
Organism: Ficus hirta; assembly: GCA_038430175.1. Classification (NCBI taxonomy): domain Eukaryota; kingdom Viridiplantae; phylum Streptophyta; class Magnoliopsida; order Rosales; family Moraceae; genus Ficus; species Ficus hirta. Next base: position 13,916,060 of record CM076585.1, on the reverse strand, counting down.
ATATAAGAAAATGGACAACGTTTATAAACGAAAACGTTTATAATAACTATAATATTATATAAACATATATACATTCAAAACTAAAACCGGAAAAAAAAAACGTTATAGTTCCATGGTTTAGTTATGAACAAATGTTATTAAAGAAACGTTTATAAAAAAACATTGAGGCAGTTTCCAATAAATATATATACATATATATGAATAAACACAAATTAGGAAAAAATCGTGCAACTTCGTGTATTTCGCACAAATATATATATATATATATATATAAATGTATATATATAAATACAGAAACTGGAAAACACAAAACTGGGAAACGTTAGCAATTCTTAGCCATAAACTGCAGCAACACAAACAAATGTTAGCAATTCCTTGAGAGTCCGAAGAACCTGTCCGTCGTCTATGTTCGATTCTGTTTTAAGATTGTTCGAATATATATATAGGGAGCATAAACAATGAACAAGTAAATTCAATTAGATTATAACAAAAATTGATTACACCGAAACTCAACCTTAACCCGTAGGAAGCAACACAAATAGAATTGTCGAGGCACGTGTCACACGCTTTCCTTAAAACAGATTCGTTCCCTCCGGTAAGTGCACGAAGCTTCAACGGACGTCTGTTTCCCAGGATACAATGACGAATAACGGTAGTCTAGCATGATCGAAAACTACTTCCGGCGAACTTGAAACCGAAGTCTTCCCTCTATCACCAAAACTCAAACAAAACCGAACTCGACTACTACAAAGAAACTGAGAGCAAGAAAGCTTGTGCACAAAAGTGTTTGTGTGTTTGAAGGGTGTATTATTCCATGTTGTGGAGGCATCCTTATATAGGCTCAAGAATCAGGGAGTTGCAAAAACCGAATTCATTCGGATTTAGTGCTCCATTAGTGCTGCCTATTTACATCCGCTCAAAACGTTTTTCCCTTTAACTCTTGGTGTTAATTGGGTGTTTAATTTGGATTTTATAGCTGCCCATTAAAACCACTAAAAACCGCCCATTTATCCCACAAACGTTTTGTGCACAACAGACATCAATGATGACTGTTAATTCGGAATTGTGTTGGAAAAAAAAATTTCAAAACAAAGCCCACACGAGGGCAAGCTCAACGGACCGGCATTCGCGTCGCCCACGTCGTGCGGGCGCACACATTGGGCCCCTAACCCACCGGGGCTGGGATTTGCACCCCCCCTGCGCGTGAGAGAGCATCTTGGGTTCACAATCTTACCCAAGTCTAAAAGTGCAAATCCTTATAAAGTCCATCTAACTCTCATGCCTAACCAATGTGGAACTCCACATTTTATAAGCAACTTTCCAACAAAATTCCATTCCAATGGGCACAATTTGAGCATCAATTTCTCATTCACCCGAATACCATTTTGAGCGTATGAATATATGATTTCGATCTCCTCGCAACGGAGAACGCAAATCCACCAAGACCAGCTAATTTTACGAAGTGGGTCCCACTCAAATTTAAACCTCAAAATGGTTCCTCAAAATGGTTTTGAAACCATTTTTCCAACAGCTTCATTTGGAGCATGAATCTTATCCGAGTCACTTGTCTTTGATGTTATCACCTATTTTGGAGGCCTTGAGACAAGTCATCATCAAAGCAAATGCACAGCAAAGCATCCTTGGGGGCTTGATGTATTCTCCTGAGAAATGAGCTCATCCGAGGTAGTGGCATGTCCATAACCATCAGAGATAATATTAAAAGCTCCTATTAGTTTGGCAAAATGGGAAATCTGTAATGCGTTCGAAAGAGACGAGCTATACTTGGTCTTGGCCTCAAAGGAGACAACGCTATTAGAAAACATCTATTCAATTTCACCGAAGACATCTCACCCTAGATAGGTAAATGAAGAGCTAATGAAATGGTTATACATGTCATCCACATCTGGTGCATCAAGCAAAGGATGAAAGAGCCTCACATCTTGATTATCCCACAAGAATGAGCATCAACTTACTAGGGACTAAAATGAAGCTCATAAATCGGTTATTCTTTTAATGATGAAGTAACTAAATAGGCAAAGAAAAATCCACAACAACAATAGAGACACCAAGCAACAATAACGAATTCCTCATACCTCATGTTTGAATTACAAAAGTATCGGTAGCAAAAAGCAGCCTCTAATGATGGAATTCCTTGATGGCTTGATTAAGAGGATTATCTACCAAGGAAGTTACTTTCTAACAGAGATTTTTATCAACGAATTCATTTGGCTAATGGAGCCCTTACTAGACTGGCTACTTTAGCAACGAAGCTTTCTACCATTAGAGTCGTTATATCAATAAATCTCCACTTGAAGAGCCCACTTACTGCCAATGGTGTTTGTAAAGATAGATTTCTCTACTGATTGAGTTTCCAACTACAAGAGTCCCTACTGAGGGAGCTCTCTTTTGGCAGAGTTCCTTAGCAAAAGAGCTTATAATAGGTAAAATCATGCACCAGCAAAACTTTTATACTTAACAATGCTATGTGCAAATTTCGGGACGAGAAAGATTGATTGTCTACGCCATCTCACTTTGTTGCATGTCCCATACAATCAAGGGGGCTAATGCTGATGCCTGAAATTTGACAAGGCTCAGGCCTAATCCACATATTGCAATGTGGGATAAAAGCGGTACGTGGACCCAAGCTATACTTTGGGGATCTTTGAGTGGGTCGTGGTTTAGAAGGCCAAAGAACATGAGTGGGCCTATTTATTCCGTCCAATTAGACTCTTGGCCGACTTAGCAGGCTTTGAGCATATGAGGAATTAGAATAATATAGGTTGTGCAGAACCTTACAAATACTTCAAAATATTAGTCTAATTCTTTTAGTCTAAATAAATCCTATATAAGCCCATTAAATCCCTTGGAAGCCCAAGGAATATTCTCATAATATTCTCCTTTTTCCCTCTAGAGGGGAGTTTAATAATATTTTGCTATAGATATTAGATATACATCATTTGACCTAAACTCCCTCTGCTAAAAATGTTTTCCACCAGAGGAGGACTTGAAAGTAGCCATCCTGAGGTCTTACAATAGCGAGCTATCTCCCTAGGCATCCATTACCAAGACAATTCTTTTGACCAAGTTCAAATGGTCTATTGAAGAGTTCTCCCACCTCCTGAAGCATACCATTCTGGGAATGGGAGGGAAACCATGTCTAGAGAAACCCCCAACAAGAACCTCCGAGTGGAAAACCTTCAAACCAAACTTGAAGCTCTTAGTTGTCATCACTAGCCTATATATATCCCACTATTTGCACTCCAAATCAGATCATAAAAAGCCATCAGATTAATCAAACTACTCAACACTACTAACAGCATCCCATTAACCTGACATTCACCATTAATGGCCAAGAGAGGAGACACTCTCTATCTCAGGTGACTCCATTGACAAAGGCATACCTGAAGCACGAAACTATTAAAAGCACCATCGCAAGAGATCATATAAAGCCATCAGACACCATCAACCCCCCCCCAACACTGCAAACAACCCTTCTTCCACCTTAATTCACGGCCAAAAGAGGAGACCCTCTCTACTCAGTGAATTTTTGTCCAAAATCCGTTACTTTACGTCCAAAATGTTGATTTTGTAGATTGTTGAGTTGCCAAAATCCGTCCCCTTTGTTGAGTTGCCAAAATCCGTCCCCTCCATTTTCGGTGATTGTTGATTGTGGTTGAATTAGTTTTAGATTGATTTAACTTGGTTGGGTGATGGCACGGATTTGGGAATTTTCCGGGAAAAAAGTGTTGATTTTGTTAGTTAAATGTTTGCATATCATATGTTCGTCAAAATACCTCTTTGAGTGAGAATTAGTTTTAGATTGAATTAAATTAGTTGGGTAAGACACGGAGTTAGGAATTTTCCAGAAAAACATGTTGGTTATGTGACTTAAATGTTTGCATATTACATATTCATTAAAATGTCTACTTGAGTCAGAATTAGTTTTAGATTGAATTAAATTGGTTGGGTAAGGCCCGGATTTGAGAATTTTCCGGGAAAACATGTTGATTCTGTGACTTAAATGTTTGCATATTACATATTTGATACAATGCCTCTTTGATTAGGTTGTGTGTCATTTCCGTCATAAGAGTAGTATTTCTCTCACCATTCCCCACCCATAATAAATGGCCAGTAGAGGATACCCTCTCCAACACACCATAACTTCTGGTGACAACTCTGATGGTGGAGAACCTCCAAAATAGACGTTCAAAAGTATGCAATCACTTTGATACTCATCATTCCAACTCTAAAAATACATCCATCATCACCTCTAGCACTACCAGTAACCATCTACACTATCCTTCACGTGCCTTACTCGGCTAAGCTAGGAGATCCTCTCTAACTTAGATCATTCGGCCTACAAAGAGACACCTGAAATACAGAGCCACCCTTAGGCACTCTACATTTCAAACCTTACACACAATCATAACAAGCATACTACAGAATGTGGATACCACGACGGTTTTTAACCGTCGTGGTAACATTTCCACGACGGTTTTCTAACCATCGTGGAACCCAGAGTCGTGGAATCTTTTCAGATTCCACGATGGTTTTTTACCAGTTGTGGAATAGGTAAAATAGGGCCAAAAAATGGATATTTAGCAACATACCACGACGGTTCACCACAAAAAAAACCATCGTGGAAGTGAATCTACCGTATGGAAACCGTCGTGGAAGTGAATCTACCACGACGGTTTTCATTGGAAACCGTCGTGGTATGCTACGTACCATGACGGTTTCTATACACCACCGTCGTGGTAGTCCGACATACCATGACAGTTTCTATTATCCACCATCGTGGTAATTCACCTTACCACGACGGTGTCTCTATAAGCCACCGCCGTGGTAGGTGACGTACCACGACGGTGGCCTATCAAAACAGTCGTGGTATATGTCGTACCACGACAGTGTTGAAAATAACCGTCGTGGTAGACGTACTTCCACGATGGTTTCTGTTAAAAACCGTCGGGATAGGTTGTAACGTAAACAAAAAAAATACCAATTCGTTCAATTGAATACCAGTTCATTCATTCATCACAAGAAAAAATTACACAGCCAAGAATAAAATAATAACATAACTGATATAGCAAATAAAATGTCACAATGTACAACAATAATTAATATAACGGCTATACAAAATTTAACTTCATGCTTTGCATCAATATTGTATGAAGCGCATGACATATGTAGTCCACTCTTGCCTAACCAAAAACAAATCAGCTTCAGTATAAGAAGTCTTGTTTTGAAGTAAAGCAAGTCCATCGACGTTCAACATTATTTCTCGCATGAACCCCAATACAAAATAGTCGCACTGCACATTTCCTTGTTGTATAGGGCATCGAGCAGTCTGAATCAACGTCTTGCAGTTGCATCGCTTTGTTATTCCTCATCCCACCAGCAATTTCCAATCGTTTAGTGCCCTAACAATTTAACAAATATCAAATGAAACGGAACAACAATTATGGAATGTCAAATCATTAATATGAACATCAAAGAATACTTACAACGTAATTAGCTGTTGAAAATCTTCACCCGGATCGTTTCCAAGAGGATTAAATTAGAGGACCGAGTCATCCCACGGATTAATAACAGCCAATATCCAATGTTGGCCGCTGTTATATGGCATGAGAACAAGCCTTCCCCTTGGTACGTTTGTTAAGATCCGAATGATATTGTCGGCTCTCTCTCGAATGTAGGCTATGCGATCTACATTCTGTTGAACTGGCGAGACAAGGAATGGAGAAATAAACTCGAAACGTTGATCCATTCCTGCTCTTGCACAACAATCCGATAAGTAGCTACAAAATCTTAAGTCAAACTTGTTATGCAATATCAACATATATATCTATCTTTCAAGCTAAGTGGAATAATAAGTATTGTTTAAGGAAAAAACAATTATCTGATGTAAACCATTATACTGCTTGCACTGATTTCTTTAAAGGTTATGAAATGGTATACATCTTCATACCCAATATATATAGGCATGTCATCGTCGTTGACGGACTGTTGTTGCGGGCATGCAATCTGGCTACCGTCACTCAAGGAACTTTGTGCGTAATAAGCCAGCGGTCTCAGTTCAACGGGAATTTCACTAAAGTCAAACGTAGGTACTTGATCTTCTTCCGTTTGCTGTTGTACCTCTAGTTGTGACTGTAGTTTCTTCCTCCCGGCTCTCTTTTTTGTTCGTTTGCTTCCCTTTGCTTCTGGGTCGGGAGCTTAATTGGGACCTCGACTGGACTGGCTTAAACTGGTTTGAAAGACGACTAATTTTTTGGGCCAAGCAACAAACCCCCCGACAGCCTCTTAAATATATGTGGCTTCATTCGTCGGAATCAGAAGGAGTGCACGTTTTAATTTTGGGACACTAATTATCACTCGCACATTCCTCTAGCCCAAAGGAATCCCATGGACTGTGTCGGTTGGAACACAGTCCATGTATGCCCTGCCTATTGTAACCAGAACATCTCCACCATTAATTAAATCAGTAAGGAAAAGTTGGCATTCCTTACTTGCATTAGGCATGGGCTGCGGATCCGATGCGTCGGCTTCTTTCTTATTGAGGGTGCAACTCACCTTGAAACTGTTATGCTGATCAACAGGAGGTGCGGTTGCCTCCTCGGCCATCGTCTCACGGTTGATACCGTACTTCGCACAAAGTTCCTGCACCGTTCTTTATAATGCAGCCAGCTGTCGTTTCATATAGGAGACTTCAGGATTCTTCCTTGAAATATTCATGGAATTGAAGTATTGCGCCTGCTTTACAAATTTCGATTGCCCACGAATACGACCGGAATGCTCGGCATTGCCCAAAGACTTGGTCACAATGTCTTCTGTACCCACGGATTCGAAGCTTCCTTGGGTCTCTTGTTGTGTTAATTCATCCTATAACAATTGCACAATATGTTATTGAGCCCGTAAACATAATGGAGACAATCTTACTCTATATTTGAAATAGGATCCGTAGACTTACTATTGCTTCGCCAATAATTTTAATCGATGGATTTTTGTAATCTCCATCGGGTTTGAGCCGCGTGTCCCGCCAAATAAAATTCGGGCTGCATATCCCCCCATCTGTTCGAACTGCAATTTAGTAATTAAAGTTAGTAAATATAAATAAGACACGTAAAAAAAAAATATATATAAATAGACTTGGAGCTTTTTTCCCAATTAATTAACGTATGATTTCTTGATCACGTTTCCTATAGCTGTCTCGGCCTGTGGTAGATCCGTATTTGCTCTTTTTCCTTATCTCACTTCCTTGTTGGGAAAGCCTCTTGAAATCTGCCGTCCGTCGATAGGTAATAAACCTTTCCCAATCGTCCTGGCTGATGGTTAGGTAATTTTTAACCACTTTAGCCGGTCGTTGCCAAACAGTTTGTTCATCAATATGATCCCTAACAAAGGCTTGGTAAAGATCATATCTAAAACATTTAGCTGACTCCCCACAAGACTTCAAAACTTGTTTTTTGTTCGATTCATCAACAGTGAATGAAGTTACAACTTCCAACCATACTCGTTCTTTCCTCGGTTCTAAATCAGCACTTCTGAAGTCAGCAATCCAAATTGGAATGTCCTCCCGAGCTAGCACTCCAATCTAACTATGTAATTCATCACCTTCCTTGCCTATTGGTTGCCCTTTCGAGTCAAACGAAACTTGAATTCGTTCTCCCCTCGTCCTAACAACGTGTACTCTTTTAAGGAGAGTTGCTCTTCGTTTTCCATCCTTGTCGGCATTGAATCTTGAAGAGTTGGTTCATCGTGATTTTCCAACTTGAGTTTGGGTTGAAAAATCCTCCTCGTGATCTTTTGACATTGTAAATCAATCTAAAACAACAAAACACCAAGTGTAATTATAAACAAAACCTCATCGCTATTAAATCATTACAAAACCTTAGCATCAAAACACATAAAAAGCCCACGAATTCATACATTAGATCTATCTAAATCAAGCATACACAACAACTTTACGCGACTACGGAAATGACACACAACCTAATCAAAGAGGTATTTAATCGAACATATAATATACAAACATTTAACGTACAAAAACTTGAATTTTTATCCGGAAAATTCACAAATCCGAGACTTACCCAACCAATTTAATTCAATCTACAACTAATTCTCACACAAAGAGGCATTTAATCAAACATGTTATATACAAACAATTAACTCACAAAATCTACACTTTTTATCACATCCGAGCCTTACCCAACCATTTAAAATCAATCTAAATGACTAACACAAGCAACAAGGACCGAAAAGGTTTGTGACGGCTTTTGCCCATTTCGGTCGCCAACTAATCATTTTGGACAACTACAATCCACAAAATACGCTGTATTGGACGGAAATTACCCAAATTACTGCATTACCCAAGCAATATAGACTACAACTTACCGGCGTGTGGAGCGTGGGTACGGGCAGAGTGGTAGAAATCTCAAGATCTCCTTTATTGAGAAGTCTTCATCCACATGGGGCCGGAATCACAACAGGTATCATCCTTGGATTCGTCTTCCTTGGGGTCATCCGGGTTTAGCTAGTCCCAACTGGAGCCAACATTGTGGCTTGCAAGATAAAGCACTACGGACACACCTACTAGTTGTTTAGGTGTTTGAACTCGCGACGTAACCTGCAGTACCTCCGGTGGCACATTCCATCGATGCCAGCTAGACCAACTGAAGGAGGCCATAAACACCTACCCTCCATGTCAGCACGGCCACCCCGAAAGAGCCCCATCAAGAGGCACGCTGCTTAATATGATCTATATCAACAAATTAGTCCCCAAATTCCCAAAATAAAGATAAAAATAAAATAAAAGACCATGTTGCTTTACTTTTCTCTTAATTCTTAAAAAGAAGCAAGTAAAATTTAAATTAAGAAGCCTCCAAAAAACCCAGTTCTTGAGACTAATATAAATTAAACACTTTGGAGAAGTAGAGTAAAGAATAACTTAAACAGAGATAAATACTTTGCTCTCTTTGGAGTCACCAATCTTGTATTGGATTGATCGGGTCACTCATTTGAGTTTGTTGGGCTCTGATACCATGTGAAGATTAGAGAGAAAAAGAAGAAATTTGGGATTTGGAAGTAATTAGGCTTTCATCTTAAAATATCAATTTGTTAAGTGGAGTGACTCAATACCTTTACATGTCTATGATTGTTGTTATATGTTTACAAAGTCTTTAGGCAAACAATTTAGATTTTAAAAAACAAAAACTGTTACATATATATGTTAGTATAATGTTGATTAAAAATTTTTTTTGACTCCCCTATCAAGAAATCTTGATTTCGTTACTGATTATTTACTGCTGGACTACATCTGAAATCACACCAAAATTGGTTTTTAATTCTTTAGTACTTTGTGATTCTCATGAATTTATGTTATTTTCGGTCACTCCACGGCGTCCATATTATTATAAGTTTCCAATTTCTAATCAACAATAACAATGAAAAGAACAAAATTATCTCCTAATTAAACCAAATTAATCGAATGCATATAACAAAAATGGAAAATTAATATAAAATGAAATCAGGTTATTTAACTTGCCTTCGGACATTATATTATTTTACGGATCCTAAGGCCTAGATTTCATTTTCTATTATGATTTACATTTCCTATTGTTAACCATATCATTTGAGAAATGAAGGAAATATCCATTTTCAAAAAGAAAAAAAAGTTAAAAAAATAAAATTTTTGCAAAACAAAATCAATTTGAAAAGAAAAGTTGATGCATATTTTCAAATCCGAACTTAATAATGTACATATATTCGAGTGTCAATAATTTTTCCGTATTAAAGGATAAGAAAATCAGTAGAGTATTTCTAGAAGTTGCTAGAAAACTTTTATGTTTAGGAGAAACATTTATATGAAAACATTTAAATACAAATATTTTAGATGAAAACATTTAACATTATAAAAATTTCTAAATAGCTAAAATATATTACATCTCCCAATATTTAGAATTTTTCTCAAATGCCCATTTGAGATGTTGGGAAATAGAAACATTTGAAATTCTAAAAACTGGTTTGTTTCAACCATTTAATAACATTTGTGCCATTTCCTTTAGATTGGTAATTCAAATGATCGTTTGTTAAATAACACTTAGAATGTCAGCCAATGGTGGCAAATAGTTTGTTTGATAAAAATAAAAATAAAATGTTGACCACCTCTTAAATTTGAATGCATTAGATTATGGCTCAATTCGGAAGAAGCATTTGAATGTAAACATTTAGCATTATAGTAAAACATCCAAATAGCTAAAATATTGTCTCACTTAGCATGTTGAAGTTTTCCTAAAAGTTGAAAAATAGCAACATTTTGGAACTATTGACAGTATTTTAAATGTTGTTTTCCAAACGTCCATTTGAAATATTGAGAAATGGAAACATTTGAAACATTGGGACATGGTTCTCCTCTATAACAGTAATATTTAGGTTCATTATTGTAAAATGTTTTCTCTCTCTTCCATTAAGTTTCAAAATGTCATAACTTTTTTTTTGTTTCAAATCCGAGTGAAACGATTCTTTTTTTTTTTTTTTTAATGCGTTCAGAGTGAAGAGATAAACAAAATCCTATCCATATCATTTTTAAAATTTGTATGGATATTGATGTTTTATAAGATTTTATTTATTTTCAATATCTATCCAAACATAGTTTCAAATACTGTATTCAAATGTTTATTTTAATATTGCAAATATCCAAAAATGAAAGTTCAAATAATTCTATTTAAATATTATCATTTAAATGACTTTAGCGAAAGGAAGTTCTTCATGAAAAAATTAGTAGAAAAGAGAAACATATAAGGATGCTCACAAAGAGAAAAAAAGTTTTATATATAAAAAAAAACGTAGATTACAAATTAACAACTTTCCGTTTATATATATATTTGTCTGTATATTACATAATTTTTTACCTAACTAGAAATCAAAATATTTAATTGTTTTCTTTGTTTGCTTGGCAATAGGCAAAATCTATTGGCTACGAATATACCATCGGGCCAGTGCTGATCAGGTTCTTTTGGTCGTAGGTCTTCCCGGTGAGTTTTATCTTTGGGGTCTGGCTCTCTTGGTTGTGGATTGGCGATGAGGCCGTGAGAGATCGCGTGAGGAGGGCAAAGAGGGGGCATCCTCGAGGCTTCTTCCCCGGTGATGCGGCAATATGTCTAGCCATGTTGTAGGTTGTAGTGGTGCGTGGTCGTCACACTCCGAGAGGTCCTATAGCAGCTTGGGTTCGGCAATCTAGTTTCATTCGCCAAAGTGGTTCATTTTATTGGCAATCACTATTTCTATGTTACTGGTTTTTTTTTTTTTTTTTTTTTTTTTTTTTTGTATGGTATGTAGTTTTGTGTATAACAACGGCGATGTCTTTAATGCCTTTTATATGTGTATCATATATGTTTGTTACTTACAATAAACAGATGTGGTTTCTCCACCTTCCACATTGGTTGTTTGTTCGTAAAACTTGAGCCTTGATGGTGCTTTAGTCCTGCTTGAGTTACCTTAATGTAGAGTTAGTGGTAATCTTAATGATATTGAGTCTTGGCCCTCAAAAGATTGGAAAATTCCATCGATTTTCGGGATTTTATCAAAATGAGCATTGTACGTATTCGATTTCAGTTTACCCGGTTATATACCCATTATTAGACCTCAAGCATACATTTTTCTATTTGGGAGTCATCATACTTTATGGATATATTCATTTTTATTGAAGGATTGTGTTACATGTATACACGGTCATTTATTCTAATTTGGTGTCTTTATATCTACTTAGTGAGTTTAATGAAATTTCCTCTAAAAAATATCATTTTATGCAAATACATAAATAAATTAAAAAAAGTAAAAGAAATCGAAGCAAATTTTTTTGCAAGTTCTATTACTTCTCTTATTTTTTGCATTAACTATCAGTTAAGAAAAAAAAAAATAATAATTGTAATTATAGTTTAACGACAATTTTACATTTAACTCTAATCTAAGAAAATAGAATAATTTATTTGGTAAACTAAGACAACAAATGAAGACAACAGCAAAACAATGCTATAACAAAAAGGAATACTCATTTCATTACATGAAATAAACGAAGACACGAAAAACAACAATTACTCTACGGAAGAAAAAACAAAAAAAAAAAAAAAAAAACAAAACAAAACAAAGCAAAACAAAACAAAGAGCTTTTTTTTTTCAAGGAAAAACAAAACAAAGAGTTGACTAGACTCTTCTACAAATTGAACAAAACAAAAATTAAAATAATCTAGAAAATAAAGAAACCCCAATTCAAAATTTGCATGACAAACTCACAACCACTCATGTATATTTTTTGGGTTTCACAGTTTCAAGGTCAAATCCAGCTTGTCTCCACCATGTTTCTCTTCGAGGTCCACAAATCCTATCACCTTTGGGATTGGGCGATCCAATAGCCTTAGAAACGGCCTAGTGACCTCATCATCATGAGTCTCCGCAGCCGCACTTTGTTGCAGTTGTGCCTCAAGATAACCTGAATTATTAACTCTTGCCGCCGCATAAACTTGTGGTGGCAGCATATTTGGCGGACGAGATATGATATTGATCTGAGTCGATCCGGCACCAAGAGTCAAAGGAATACTGTTGTTTCCTGGCCGCACGGCCATAGGGCGTTGCACTACGACTGGCCCAGGAAAAAATGGCTGTGGTTGCGGCGGAGGAAAGCAGGGTCGGAAACAAGGGTTATTGAGATTGCTACTTGGCCTAGGAGGAATATTATTAAGCAAGTTTGGTGGTTGGTTAACGGGAGGATATAGTTGGATTGGCCTTCCTCTTGAGGCCTCTTCTTGCGCCAAGTGAATCGCGTTGTGGGCTAGCATGTCTTGGGTGGTCAACATCACACAGTTACCCAAATGACCAATCAGTTGCTTACGGGAATAAGGTGAAGGTCGTTGGTGAGCATTGTTCGGTCCATGGCTCAAGCTCTTACCATAGCCCACCATTGTTTTTGATGAGATCACAATAAGAAGATGGGACCTAGGTTTACGGCTCAGGGTTTTCAAGATCAGAGGGTTCTAATGACAAGTTTTCAACAGAAGAATGAGAGATGAATTTGAGGGTTAGAGAAAGGGTGATATTTATAGATGAAATGTTTGTTTCTCATTTTTGGTAATTTTGTAATATATTTTAATACAGAACGTTTACATGGTAAGTTGTTTGTAGTTGCCTTAAAGGATAAATGATACACAAAAATTTCGTGGTATTGGTTTGACTGAATTAATGCAAAATCAACTTTTTTTAATATTAGAATCAAGTGTTTGAGGCTATTTATGAAACATTAGTAATTACTTTGTGGAATTAATGACTAATGATTCAGATTTTATGACTGTTTTTGGTTGAGAGAAATCAATGTATTGCTATTTATTAAGGATGAGAATGGAAAATTTATTACTTGTTTTATCATTAATTAAAGAATATCACGAGAAATTTATCATAGTAGCTAAGGAAATATAATATATTGTAAAATCTGAGGGGGTATACCTATCTGTGGACTCTATACTTGTAAAATCAAATAAAGTTTTATCTATTTGGGATTTCATTCCTAAGTCATTTATTTTATCTTCTTTTGTTCAATTTCTTTAGGTAAGAAATTTATCCCTCTTTAATATGGCATATTTCATTTTATATGGATATATTTTAAGTAGTTTCCATATATTCTATAAATTTCAGAATACTCAATGAGATTTTGCTTTCAATTAATATCTCTACATGTTAAATCACTACTACAAAATGTGGATTTCACGACGGAGCTTCCATGACTGTTTTTAAAAAAACCATCGTGGAAAATGCGGCAAAAACATGGAGCGAAACAGGGTTTTGGAAAACCGTCGTGGTATCTCAACTAAAATTTTGAAATTTTTTTTAAATTAAAAAAAAAATCGTCGTGGAATTTTGTAAAAAAAATTAAAAAATTAGCTTCCACGACGGTTATAGAAAACCGTCGTGGAAGCTAGAGATAGCACGACGGTTAAAAAAACCATCGTGGTATTTCAACTAAAATTTTGAAAAAAAAATTTTAAATTAAAAAAAAAAATTTAAAATTTTTAAATTTAAATTAGCTTCCACGACGGTTAAAAAAACCGTCGTGGTATTCCAACTAAAATTTTGAAAAAAAAATTTTAAATTTAAAAAAAAAATCGTCGTGGAATTTAAAAAAAAATTAAAAAATTAGCTACCATGACGGTTTCCAGCAACCGTCGTGGAAGCATGAATCTTCCACGATGGTTTTTTAGAAACCGTCGTGGTAGGTACGAAGGAGGGAATTTTTCCTTTTTTTTTTTGAATTTTTCACCCTACCAGGTAGGGCATCTACCACAACGGTTTTTTCCAAAAACCGTCGTGGTAGGTACGAAGGCGAGAATTTTGAAAATTTTTGAAATTGTTCAACTTTTTGGAGCGTATATTAAAACCTAAAAAAATACCCTCTTTCCCAACCCATTATATTCTGAGCCTTTTTCACTCTCTCGCCGCCATTCCTCTCTCTCTCTCTAACTCCGAGCCTTTTTCCCTCTCTCTCTAGCCGCCATTCCTCCCTCTCTCTCTAACTCCGAGCCTTTTTCCCTCTCCCTCTCGCCGCCATTCCTCCGTCCCCTACATTCTCTACCACTCCGCCCGTACCCACGCTGGACAATCTGGTAAGTTGAAATGTATCTTGCTTGGGTAAGGCACGGATTTGGGAATTTTCCGTCCAAAATGTTGATTTTATTTATTATGGTTGTTGATTGTAAAATTTCCGTCCAAAATGTCAAAAATCCACAATGTTCCTTCCAAAATGTTGATTTGGGAATTTTCCGTCAAAAAATGTCCAAAATCCATCCTTTCGGTGATTGTTGATTGTCGTTGTGATGTAGATTGCTTTAAAATTGATTGGGTAAGGTACGGATTTAGGAATTTTCTAGAAAAAATGTTGATTTTGTGAGTCAAATTTTCCGGATTTGCCACCCGTGGGAAATGAAATGAATTCGCAAAATTTTTTTTTTTTTTTCGGCAGACCCTACTACGACGGTTTTTCCAAAAAACCGTCGTGGTATGTTCTTAAATGTCCACATTTAGGCCCTATTTTTTGCCTATTCCATGATGGGTAAAAAATCATCGTGGAATCTGAAAAGATTCCACGACCCTAGATTCCACGATAGTTAGAAAACCGTCGTGGAAATGTTATCGCGACGGTTAAAATCCGTCGTGGTATCCACATTCTGTACTAGTGAATACTAAGTTGTACTTATCATTTAAGGTAAACAAAAGTGTAAGAACTTATCCCTCACTAGTACAAAACAGGATATCACAACAGTTTTCAACTGTCATGGTATCTTTCCACCACGGTTTTTTAACCGTCGTGGTATCCAGGATCGTGAAATCTATTTGGATTCCAAGACGGTTTTTTAACTGTTGTGTAATAGATAAAACAGATACTAAATACAGGGTAGAGAGGGCTATTCCACGACTGTTTTTAGTAAAAACCATCATGGAACATTTGTAATATCCAAAAATTTTCACGAACTCTAAAGTTTGTATATATGTGTTTATGTGCAATTGTATGCTTGAACTCTAAATTTTCACGAACTCTAAAGTTAGTAAAAACCATCATGATTTTCTTGTATATAAGAAATCTAAAGTTTGTACTATGTGTTTATGTGCAATTGTATGAAAATTATGAATACTAATACAAAATTCATAATTTTATCAGTATAGGGTTGAGTTCTCGGTAAATTAATTACGAGACTCCATAATAGGCCTTGTAAGGAAAAATGCATGACGGAATTTCATGAATTCATGATGGTCAAAGTTTGATCAGAAAAGTCAAAGGTTGACTAGAAAAGTCAAACATATAATGATACTGTAATATGATAAACAGTATGGGAAATATACTGGGAAAACCGTCTTTACGGATAAGTTAGCATGAATAAGATTTAAAGCCACCATAGAAAAATCAAGCACATCAAGTTAGAAATAAAAGGGCAAAAGGGCTTCGAAAAATAAGAAAAATTTTATACTGTCCATTTTTACACAGATAAATTTTAGACTGCAGTATAGTATAACAGTATTGTATATAAGTGAACTCAGTATTGGAAATATCCGTGATAACTTAAAAATGGACTGTACAATAAGAAAAAGAGGCAAACAAGCCTTAGGAGGCTTGCATCATCTTACTTTTGAATAATGACATCATAATTCATTAAACAAGTGTTGGAAAGAAATTTGGAGGCTTCTAGACCAAGTAATGGCCGGCCACCTCAGCCCCCCATTGTGTAATTCCTTGCTTCTTCAAGGATTAATTGTGTAATTTTAAAGAATTCTCCAACCTCTATAAATAGGTGAACTCTTGTTCACAAAAAAAAAAAAAAAAAAAAAAAAGAAAAACCTAGCTAAACTATGTCCATTTTTCTCCTCACCCAAAACCGAACTTGAAAGGAGCAAGCAAGGAAGAAATTTTAGCAAAAACTTAAGAGATTTAGGACTAGGTGTGATCGGTTTTGTGTTGGAAAACAAGCAAGGAAGTTAGAAAAATTTTTGGTGCCCAATTTGGCCAAAAGGCCGGTTGTAGGGGGGAGAGAAAAAGGAAGAACCAAGCTAAGTCCTTGGCCGGATTTTGGGAGCTTTTGGCCGGATTTCTTTGGAGCTGTGGTGACCAGACTCCAAGGCAAGGAAGGCTGAAAATTTTGGAATTCAACTCACCAAATTGGCCGGCTGTTGGTGAAGGAAAAGGGGAGGGAAGGCCAAGCCAAATTCTTGACCTAAAGTGAGGTATAAATCCCTTAAACCCCTAAATTTTCATTTAAATTTCATTTGGGAAATTTAAATGTATTACAAGCATCGTTTGTATGAGCATAAGCTCACTTTCAATTTCTGTCCTAGTTAGGAAATGTAGGGTTTGTGCTTGATCAGTTAGAATTTGTGGTTGGTGGTTTAAATTTGTTGCATTTTAGGTGTTTGTTGTATGGCTAGAGTTTTCTATGCTTGATGTATGATGCTAATGTTGATTTGCATTATGAAAATTGGACGTTAGAAATGTGCTGCATGACTGTTCTAGGCTCCCGATGCAGTCGGTTGAGGTAGGGTGTACGTATTAGGGCGTATAATGAATTTAAGAACAAAACTGCCAGTTTCGGGTAAAACTGGCCAGTTTTCTGGAAAGGTAATTTTGAGGCCTTTAGAGGCCGAATTTGGAAAAACTTAAAACATGAAAGTTGTAGAGAAGAGAAATTCCTAAGAAACAAGGTGGACAGTTTTCAAAAATAAACCTCCAAAGGCCTTCGTTTTTATGGAAACCCGAGCCTTACCGTGCCCAGGATTTATGCACGGCTAGATGAGTTCAAACGGCAATATGAATGTGGTAGAATCCGAATTAAATTTTTCGTAAAACACAAAAGTTTTAGAAATTTTCGAGAGCTAAAACTTTCATGAAGACAGCTTTTTCAAATTCAAATTGGATTTTTAAACTGACATGGATTTCTAAAGACTGTCCAGTGAACAGGAAATTCATGCACAGGATTTTCTAAAAACAATTCAGGAAAACTGTATTTTTGCACCAACACCAATGTTTTAACTGTGAAAACTGTTCCAATGGCAGTTTTCAGCCTTTAATGATTTTATAGAGTCACACTTTGAAAAACCACGAATTTTCAAGTTAAACAAAAGATTGTTGTCAAATTTTCCAAATTTGGATTTTAAAAGCCAAAGTATAGTAACAAGAGGTTGACGGATAGTAACCGGGAAGGATACCCAAGTTACTAAAGCTTAGGCCGATAATAGGAATAGTAACCTGATACTATTTATATATACATGGGTTTAATACCCAAGGTTACCTCAAGTAACCTAACAAGTAATGGATCAAGTTTGGTTAACCACAAACTCTAGGGTTACAATTAGTAACCTAGTAAATGATCAAGACATGTGTGGGGGACATATAACTAGAATGTTGGAAAGGTTACCAACATTTTATAGGATCCTTATCCTATGTTTTTTTTATATAGCAGGAAGTAACCTGTAGTTGCGATCTGAGTTAAAGCAACAAAACCTGGAACATAGCATATCAGGCAAGTATCAAACCTCACCTACAGTATGAAAATAGTAAATACTATTTTCAAATATGCTATGTTAAGCTATGCTATTTACACTATATTTTCAAGTGTACATGCTATGTCATATTATGATATGTGATGCCATGCGATGATATGTAAGATATGCTATGACATGTTATGCCATGTTATAGGAATGTCATGTTGACAAAAATGCCACGTTTTCAAAAATGTCATGGTTTCAAAAATGCCACGTTTACAAAAATGTCATGGTTTTAAAAATGACATGTTTTCAAGAATGCTATATTATGGCAAGTGTTAAGTATGATATGACATAGTGACATCATGAGGCATGTTCACTAATGTTAAATCACATGGTAAGATAAATCAAGTAAGGTGTCGTACCAACCTCCCGTGATCGTGGAGGCTACATGTTTCAGTTGTGACATTTACCTTCCGTGATCGTGAAGGGTCAAGTTATAATTCCCAGAACTGTTAGGGCCTTGCAAACCCTAGCTTTGTCTGGAGGCTGCGCGCTTTTGGTACGGACACTGTGGGCCCACATATTGAGATAAGATAATAAATTAAAGACTAAGTCTATAATGAAGCATAAGACATTCAATCAATCATAAATGGTTCATGCATAAGTTACATGATGATTGGCATGTTTCTAAAATGTTTGTAATATTTTGTGAGATTATGTTTGTACTTGCTGGGCGAAAGCTCACTCTTATATTCCATACTGTAGGTAAGAAGCCTGTAGCTTAAGTGGTGGGCTATGCGGACGATGCGACGGGTGAAGGGCGGTGTGGGATACCTCTACGCAAAATTTTCCGTAACCGCTTTTGAATTAAAATATATATATTTCAAAAGTATATTATGTTATACAGTATGTATGAAGTTTGAAGACTTGAGATTATACTTTCAGTATGGTATGTATACATGACAAGTTTTTCTCTACAAGATAACTTATGTGAATATGTTTTAAAAAAAAAAAAATTTCTCAAATTTTCAAGTAAAGAACAAGTATGTATAGTGTCGACCTGGCTTGGGAAGTTGGGGCGTCACAGTTTGGTATCAGAGCGGTATCCTACCAGCCTACTTCACTTCGCCTCACATCGCTTCTGCAACGGCCCAAGTAAGTTATGTTATATTTTTCTTTCTTATGATTAGAATTAGTTAAGATTTTATGTGCGTAGTAAGTATCTTCTTTCAACGGCTATGCTGGAAAATGTTGGACACAGGGATGACGTTGGGTGGTGTCTTAGCTTGATGGTGGCAACTAGGTGACGTACGGAAATGATGGGAAAGTTTTATATCTTCCCCAAATGTTATGGTTATGTACTCCTGTTGTGAAGGAGATACGAACAAGAACATGATGAATTCAGATATATTCATGTTATGCTTTTATATGGAATGAAGATTATGGCTCTATATAAAAGGCATGATTTCATTAATTTTGTAAAACAAGAAGCTAAGTTTATTTCATTGATTTTCCGTATAGAACCATGCCACCAAAGCGTAGAAGAGCACCGATTCAAGACGTTGATCTTGCGGCCCAGATGAATGAACTGAGACAGATGATGTTAGCCCAACAACAAGAGATAGGTGGGCTTAGAGCACAGTTAGCTCAGCAGAATCAGGGACCTCCTGATGCCAGAGTACCACCAGCACCTGTGAATCAGCCTGCTGCACCGGAAATTCCTGATGTTGACCCGGTGATTCCAGAGAACCCCATAGCCCCTGAAGTACCTGTTGCGCCTGTAGCTGTTCCACTAGCACCTCTGGTTCGAACTCCAGAAGAACTTTATGACAGATTTTGGCGCATAAAGGCACCAGAATTCGAGGGGTCTACAAACCCAATTGAGGCCGACAACTGGTTGATTGACCTCCAGGTCGCCCTAAATTTCCTCAGACTTAATGATCAGGAAAGAGTCCTCTGTGCATCCTTTATACTACGGAAAGATGCTCGCCTCTGGTGGGAAACAGTCCAAATCCGGCGAGATGTTATTGAGATGACTTGGGAGGACTTTGTGGAGGAGTTTAAGGAGAAGTACTTCAACATTGAGGTCATGGAGGCTCAACAAGACGAGTTCGATAAGTTCCGCCAAGGAAATCTGTCGGTAGCCGAAGCCGTCAAAAAGTTTGAGCAGTTAGCACGTCTCTACCCTCAACTCATCAGTTCTGAAAGGGACAAAGTAAGAAAAATGATGAGGATGTTTCACCCGGACTTAGCAATGGTAATCAGCAGTGGCCCCCATCCACCACTCACTGTTGCTGAATGTGTCAGCAGGGCAATTCGAGCTGAGTACTGGGTAGGACAAAACAAGGAGCAACGGGCTAAGTTTTTCCAGGAGAAGAGGGAAGAAAAGGCCCAAGCTAAGCAGAACCAGGCCAAGCAAGGCCAGACCTCACAACAGAAAGGTCAAGGAGGACCTTCGGGTCAAAACAACAACAGACAGTACGGCAGCAACCAACAAAAAAGGAAGTGGAATGCAGGAGGACAGGGGAATCAACAGAATTTTCCCCAGAAAAAGAATACTCCTGATAGCAACAGTTATCCCACTTGTCAGAAATGTGGGAGAAGGCACCCGGGAGATTGCCGTGCTGGAAACGGTCGCTGTTTTCTTTGTGGCAAGGAAGGCCACTATGCTAGAAACTGCAATCTCAATCCCCAGAGTCCGCAGAACCAACAGAGAGGATAGGGATCTCAACTTCACGCTGCACAGATGAAGCTCGAGGGACCTGCAATCTCTCAAGGCAGGCTGGAAGCTCCGGAACCTCAAGGACGCATTTACGCCTATACAAAGGAGGATGTTCAAGCTGGACCTTCCACCGTGGTGACAGGTCAGCTTCCTTTTGCCCAACAAGATGCCTACGTGTTAATTGATTCTGGAGCTACGCATTCATTCACATCACCTAGGTTCGCTAAGAAACTAGGTAGAGCAAGTGATAGAATCGGAAGAACATTTAGGACTGCATTACCCTCCGGGGAGATTCTGTTGTCTGATTATTGGATACGTCACGTTCCAATAATTATATGTGGTAGGGAAATGTATGTCAACTTGATTATCATTGACCTATACGACTACGATGTCATCCTGGGTATGGATTTCTTGGGGAAATACAACGCAGTTATCGACTGTCCACGACGTACTGTCACGTTCAAGCCAATAGGAGGCGAGGAGTTTATTTTTAGAGGATCGACTCCAAAACAGCCGAAAATGTTCATTCCTGCATTGAAAGCTAGAAAATTATTGGCAGAAGGATGTATGGGATTTCTAGCCAACATGGTGGACAAGACACAAGAGACCGAGAGCAGACCGGAAGAAGTACCGATAGTCAAAGAATTTTTAGAAGTTTTTCTTGAAGAGTTACCAGGACTGCCACCAGAACGAGAAATCTCTTTTGAAATCGAGTTACTTCCTGGATCGGCACCAGTATCCAAGGCACCTTATAGGATGGTGGCTGCCGAACTTAAAGAACTGCAGATTCAGTTAGAGGAGCTTCTGGATCGAGGATTCATTCGTCAAAGCTACTCACCATGGGGAGCTCTAATTTTGTTCATTAAAAAGAAGGACGGCACTCTTAGGATGTGCATTGACTATCGGGAATTAAATAAGATAACCATCAAGAACAAGTATCCCTTGCCTCGGATCGACGATTTGTTTGATCAGCTGAGAGGAGCTTCAATTTTCTCGAAGATTGACCTACGATCCGGATATCATCAGCTCCGAATTAGGGAAGAAGACGTCCCCAAGACAGCCTTTCGTACGCGATATGGACATTACGAGTTCCTCGTTATGCCATTCGGATTAACAAATGCTCCAGCAGCCTTTATGGACTTGATGAATCGAGTATTCAAGGATTACTTGGATAAGTTTGTTATCGTCTTTATAGATGATATCTTGATTTATTCAAGATCAAAGGAGGAGCATGAGGAGCATTTCAGGATTGCTTTACGAATTTTAAAGCAAAACCAGCTCTAAGCTAAATTTACAAAGTGTGAATTTTGGTTGGAAAAGGTCCATTTCTTAGGACATGTGGTCTCCAAGGACGGCATATCTGTAGATCCGGCTAAGATTGAAGCAGTAGGTGAATGGCCAGCTCCGACAAACGTCACCGAAGTACGTAGTTTCCTCGGCTTGGCGGGCTACTACCGACGTTTTGTTGAAGGATTTGCTAAGATTGCAGCGCCGCTCACCGCACTTACACAGAAAGGAAAGAAGTATGAATGGACTGCAAAGTGTGAAGAGCACTTCCAAGAGCTGAAAAATAGGCTGACTCACGCTCCGATCCTCACAATTCCGAATGTGGAGGAAGGAAACTTCGTAATATATAGCGATGCTTCTAAGATAAGATTGGGAGCCGTTCTCCAACGGCCTCGGTTTTTACAAAAATCCGAGACTGACCGTGCCCAGATTTCATGCATGGCCAGGTGAGTTCAACGGGGAAAACAAAGGGGTTAGATTCCGAACTGGGTTTTATGCAAAACACGAAAGTTACAGGATTTTTCGAGATCTAAAACTTTCATGAAGATAAATTTTTTATATTCGGCCCAGATTTTTAAACAAAACTAGATTTCTAAAAACTATGCAGGAAACAGTAAATTGCTGTACAGGATTTTCCAAAACTGTGCAAGAAAAAGGGCATTCTTGCACAATCACTGATAAGTTAATTATGGAAACTGTTCCAACAGCAGTTCCAACACTTAATGACTTTTTCAAACCCCATTCTAAGAATCCCAAAATTTTATAAAAAAGAGATATAAAATGTTAAGTTTTTCCAAAGAAAAACAAAAGGAAATTTGGACTCAAATTGTCTTAAAATTTGGGTAAACTAGATAATGACCAACAGTAATCGGGAAGGATACCCAGATTATTGGACTGGGCCCAAAGCCCAAAGGTTACCCTATATAACCTAATAAGTTATAATCCAAGTGTGGTAGACCTTGAACACTAGGGTTACTTGTTGTAACCAAGTAAGTTATCATATGGGGAACATATAACTAAGGTTATGTATGAATGTTGGATAGATCCCCTAACATTTTTAATCCTTACCTATGACCTTTATTATAGCAGGAGATAACCTGCTGTTGTATCCGGATTAGAAAGGCACATTAGCGGACATAGTAGACGAGGTAAGTACAAACCTCACCTACAGTATGGAAAATAGTAAGCTATTTTCAAATATATGACATGTTCCATGTATGCCATGTTATATCATGCTATGCTATGTTATGTCATGCTATGCTATGTTATGCCATGTTATGCTATGCCATGTCATGTTAAGCTATGTTAAGTTATGTTAAGACATGTTAAGTCATGATAAGACATGATGTATCAAGTTATGCCATGATTTACGGTTATGCCATGTTTATGTCTCATGTGCATCATGATTAATAAGATCACAATTAAAGATTCTTAGCCTTGGAATATACAAGACTAAGACTAAACCAAGTCAAGCAAGGTGTCGTACCAACCTCCCACTAGGTGGAGGATACATGTTTAAGTTTATGATTATCAACCTCTCGATAATACGTGAGGGTATAATGGTAATCAACCTTCCGTTAGATCGTGAAAGGTTATGTTTATGATTTCCAGAATTGTTAAGGGCCTTGCAAACCCTGACGTTCTGAGGATTGCGCGCTTTTGGTACGTACACAAGGGGCCTATATGTTAAGCAAGATAATAAGTTCAAGTCAATAATTGGCCATCAATTATTCATGCATAAGTTGCACGATATTTGTTATGTTTTGTGAGATCATGTTTGTACTTGCTGGGCGAAAGCTCATCAATATATTCCATACTGTAGGTAAGAGGCCTGCAGCTTAATTGGTGGGTCAGGTGGACAATGCGGCGGGTGAAGGGCGGTGTGGGATACCACTACGTAAATTTTTCCGCAAGTTCTGCTAAGTTTATATATATGCATATATATTTCAAAGTAAGTTACGTTGTACAAAAATATGAGGATTTAAAGACTCAAGTAAGTTGTAAGAATTATGTATGCTTTTCATCCCAGTATATATGCATGATAAGTTTACCATATGAGCAACCCTAATTATATATGTAAGTTTGAAAAAAAAAAAAATTTATTCTCAATTCTGCAAGTAAGTTTAAGCTATATGTAAGTTCAAGTATGTATGGTAATAGCCCTACGAGGTTGGGGCGTTACATCCACGACTATTTATGAAATCCAAACAGGATAATTACCAAATTTAATTTAAAATATTAAGATTATCTAGATATTTAAATTAATTATCCAAATAATTAATTTATCCATATCTCTTAATTTAAATTAATCTCATATTTATCACAAAAGATAAAGATAATAATATGGACTCCAATAATATATGTAATTAATTATTGTATACCAAATAAATTAATTACACAATTATTAGTTTCAGAGTCACACGAGTATAAACTTGAAACTGCACTCCCAATTATATACCATATTACGTAAGCCGGTGTGTAGCCGCAGTCCAATGACCTTGTCATGTATGCAACACCCTCATATGATATCCATGATCAACTTAAAATCAAAGTCTGTTCAACCTTTCGATCACGTTATCTTAAAGATCTATTATACATCTAATAGGAAAATGATTATTCATCCAAAGTGAATAATTAGTCATTTGCCCAGCAAATGACCAGAGGCCTCGTTTATTTTCACATCTTGTATAATGCCGTTTAAGAGAATAACATTTACTCTTTATTGGAGCTATGATTCCATATCTACAAGTAAAGCTCACATCGAATATAAGTCATATACCGAACGAACCAGTCTAATAACTTACTATTTCGAGATGCTTTAGCTTTGGAAAATCAAAGTACACAACTCATAAACATGAAGTCATTTACTTACTCAGGATTAAAGTTATTGCATAATGAACGTCAAAAGTGAATTAATCTAATCAGGTGGACTTATAGATTAATTACACTTTGGTCCAGTCTAATATATCACCATCACTAAGCAATATATCAATGTCTCTACTTGGGAGTCAGCTCGCTCTAGATGGTCAAGACAAACTATCTCCTCAATTGGCTTTAGACACCATAATAGTCTTCATATGAGTTAGATACTCACTCTAACCCCATAGATAGACTACGGACTATAGATTTAGACTACTTACTTTAGAATATTGTCTTCTCACATACAAAAATCTACTGCATATAACATTCTAACAGTTTAAACACCAAGTAGTCAATGAACCATATTTGCTTACATTTACTTTAACATGTAAATATAGATGAGGACAGTATAGCAAATATGTAATGAAAAAACCTTAAATATATTATTAATCTGTTCAAAATAAATGAAATATAACTAAAATGTCTTTCACTCTTAGGGCATTCCCAACAAAAACAGTAAAAAGTTAGACGGTAAGGTTGATCGTCGTCCTCCTCCGCCTCGAAAGTCTGTTCAAGAAATATTGGCTCAATTGCAGAAAGTTGGATCAAAATTGCCTGGTAAACATGAGAAATATGGAGGTAAGAAAAGAAAGAGACCTCATATAGAGCTTAACTAGACGAAGAGGAGTATTTTTTGGGAATTACCTATTGGACATCATTGTCGTTACGTCACAACTTAGATGTCATGCATATTGAGAAGAATGTATGTGATAGCTTGTTGGGTATGATTCTTAGTATTAACGGGAAAAGTAAGGACACAGATAAGGCAAGGATCGATTTGGAGAACATGGGGATTCGGAAAGAGTTGTATTTGTATAAGGATGGTGATCGTTGGATGAAACCACATGCAGCTTACACGTTGACCCCGGCTGATAAGCAAAAGTTTTGCGAGTTTCTAAAGTTAGTACAGTTTCGTGATGGTCTTGCGTCAAATTTTTTTAAAAAATGTAGTCGATGGGAACTCTAAGATTACTGGATTAAAATTGCACGACTGTCATGTTATAAAGTAGTGATTGTTGCCAACTGGAATTCGACCATTTACGAATAAAGAAATTGTCGAAGTGATAACATAATTGAGTAAATTTTTTAGTTGATCTGTTCCAGAACTTTGAGAATTTTGAATTTATAGAGAGCTCAATAGGATATTATTCTTATTTTATGCAAGTTAGAAACAATCTTCCCGCCAGCAGTTTTTGACATAATGGTTCATTTGGTCATGCACTTACCGGAAGAAGCCATTCGTGGAGGACCCGTTCATTTAAGGTGGATGTATCCATTTGAACGCTTCCTTGGATCACTGAAGAAATATGTCAGAAACCGTGCACACCCCGAGGGATCCATTGCTGAGGCATACATTGTCAATGAAGCTCTGACTTTTTGCTCAATGTATTTAAGGGGAATTGAGACAAGGTTTAACAGCCAAGAGAGGAACTGGGTTGATGATGATATGGAAAAGTAAAACAAATTTTCTGTTTTCGATTCTAGAATTCGACTTATTGGGAAGATGACTCTGATCGTGTTAGACAATGACTTGCAGACGAAGGCCGAGTGGTACATCTTACACAACTGTTCAGAAATACAAAGATACATTGAGTAAGAATTCGTTGAAAAAGTTCTTCATATTTCGGTTCATGTGTCATATTGTATCTAATTAGTCACTAATTTTGTCTGTTAAATAGTAACCACATTAAGGAGTTGGAGAATAGCGGTTGGGCTTCGCCGTTTGATGTAATTCAATCGAAGAAATTCCCAAGTTGGTTTTCCAAGAAGGTACGCAATTCAATTTTCCAATTTCTGTATGGAATTCACATAATGAATATGACATCAAAAGTATAAATTGTTTTTTTGGCAGATTTATAATCTTCAAGAGCATAATGGCGACCAATCAATTGGTTTCTCTTGCATCTGGTTCTAGCTTCTCTGTTCAGTCTTATTCTGGATTTATGGTCAATGGAGTTAAATTTTTAACGTATGATCAGGATAGAGAACGAAGTACTTAAAACAGTGGCATTTGTATCTGTGGACCAGATGATCAAATTTACTATGGAGTCTTAGAAGAGATACTTGAACTGTCCTACATAAATAACAACTCAGTTGTCCTTTTCAAGTGTAAGTGGTTCGATACACAGGCAGAAAGGAGGAGAATTCAACAATACAAGAATATAACAAATATTTTTGTTAAAGACTCATGGTATGAGAATGAACCTTTCATTCTAACATCTCAAGCAGAACAAGTGTTTTATGTTGATGATCCATTCAATGGTCCAAATTGGAAAGTTGTCGAACGTTTTGGACATAGACATATAAGGGATTTTCTAAAAGAGGACGCCGCCGACGTCACTGTAGTTCAAGACATAGAGTCACAAAATATTGAGTTAGTAGTTGAACTACCCAAAATCAAAACTTTAATATTTAATCGGACCGATGTTGAACCTAATGTTGTCACGTCCAATGTCGATGCATAATTGAGAGACAATTCACCTGTTGAAGATGACTTTATTGATGACGAGGGTGATGAAACTTTATCCAACTACATCGAAGATGAGATCGTCGAGTATGAAGATGATGATGACATAGAGTGTGCCGAGGATGTTGAAGACATCAACAGTGATGAGGAATAAAAACTATGTAGTTAGTTTATTTTCCATCAACAGTGACGAGGAATAAAAACTATGTAGTTAGTTTATTTTCATTAATTATTTTTATATTAATATCGACACTAGGTTATCTATTTGATTTTATAATAAGTCAATGAGCTAATAAAGTGCATACGTTACTTTCTCAACAGTTATTGATGTCCGGTCCAGTAGTTACTTGTGTTGGCTCTGCAGGAGGATCGCAGCCTGCACCCGATCCGTCGAGACTCCCGTCACACTGTCAGTCGGGTATATATGTTATAACTGAGAAACTAATTCTTGTTTTTTGAAATTTATTCAATTAAAATTCGTAATCAATTTTTTAATCTCTAATGTTGATAATATTTTACATTATAAGATGAACTACGTCGGCATCGAGGTAGGGGGAAAGCTCTTGGTTGAGCTATAGCTGAGAAGGAACAGAAAGAGGGGAAACTTCATGTCTTGTTTGATGAGGCAGGTGGTACTTGGAAGGCTCTTGGTGACAATGACGGATTTTTCGATAGTGCCGTTGGCCTCCACACAAGGGATGTATGTGATCCACATCATGGCGCTTGGAAAGAGGTTGCTGCCGAGCACAAGCAGTTGATTCTAAAGCACATACAGGTATTTATTCAAGACAACTATTGTTTAAATTATTTCTTTAACGACTCAACATTAAAGTAATTTTTCATTTTTCAATGTGTTCCGGGAATGGTTTATTCTCGACTACAATTGCGACAACAACATTATCAAAGATGTAGTCGACCTTGAAGCTAACAAATGCTACAAGGATTGGAAGACTTCCTTGCATAGATACTTCAAGAAGATGGGTGGGGCAGAAAATGAGGCATTTATTATAGAACACCCTCCGATTAACATAAGGAGTCGCAACCAATGGGGTCCTTGCTACAATAGGTATATGACCTCCAATTTTCAGGTTATTGTCCATTATATTTTATGGTGCTTAGTAATTTTAATGAAATAATAAGTGTTGTACTAATTATTTGTAATCATAAACAGAAAAAAGTCTGCAACAAATCAACAGAATCGTCGCGGTCAGAAGTCGTTCAGCCTTCATGGCAGAAAGTCATACTCCCAATACCGTCATTAGAAGGTTGGTATTTTTTTCTTCCATTCTTTTTATATTTTTCTCATTTGAGCTTAACAATTATTCTAACACATTCAACTTGAACAGGGAAACGCAGATACCTAGCAGCCAAAATCAGTTATAGATAACTGGGGTGACATGCATCAACAAGGGTAGAATTGGGTTAACCCGACGCAGAACATGCATTTGTAAGTATATTTGTATATTATGTTTTCATATTTAACTTATCTTTGTAAGAACCTTGCAAACCCAGATGGAGGGGGCAAGAACCACAAAGAGTACATAGTCTGCTAGTTCTAGTTCATCTGCACCGGCACTTGATGGGGAGTAGATTATGCAACAAGTCCTAGGTAAGCACAGAGGGCACATGACTGGAGTTAGACCAAAACTCCCACGTAGGACCCGCTCAGGAGCTTCTACTTCATCTGGTTCACAATCAGATGGGTCGTCTTCGACGCAACTCCCCAGCACGTTCAAAACTATTTGGTCGATTTGTGCACCAACTAGTGCAATATGTACAAGAACCAGGTGATGATGATGGATGCTATGCGTCAAATAAATCCCAACCTTAACTTCTGGCTCATTTTTCGTCCTGATCCACTTGCCCCTCCACCCCCTTCGATAAGTGAAGAAGATGAAAATCAAAACGATGAAGATGCTGCGGATTTATGAGACTAGTTTTATTTAAAGTTTATTTATCTAGACTTTTATTAGTATGTTTTAATGTTTATGTGCTACATACGGCTAATTTATCCAGACTTTTAACAATTAATTATAATGTTATGCCTTATTTTATTATTGCATTTCGTTTACTGACATTTCAAATTTAATTTTTAGTTTCTTTAAGTAAAAATATTATATATAAAAATTTTATTTCTATTAATATTTAAAAAATATTATTTGCGACGACAAAAGTCGTCACAAATAAGTTGAACGATATTGTCATTTATGATGATAAAAATAAAAAAAAAGTCGTCGCAAATAATTTCAATTATCAACTTATTTGCTACAACAAAATTCAAACAAGTCGTCGCAAATAATATTCGCCACGTCCACAATAATGAAGTTATACTACAAACTAATTCAGACGACTTATTTGCGACAATCATTATCGCTAATGTATTTGCGATGACTTCCTCTTCGTCTGTCATCGCAAATAAATTATTTACGTCGAGTTATTTGCGACGACCAATTCATTGTCATTAGGTTTTTAGTACACTATCAGTAACTA
The DNA here is from genome assembly GCA_038430175.1 of Ficus hirta. NCBI lineage: Eukaryota > Viridiplantae > Streptophyta > Magnoliopsida > Rosales > Moraceae > Ficus > Ficus hirta. The sequence continues at coordinate 13,886,160 of CM076585.1, read as the reverse complement.
AAACGTTAACTTAAGGGTGTTACAATCCTTCCTACCTTATAAAAGTTTCGTCCTCGAAACTTAGAATAACTCGATATACTTAGTTTTTATGTCATCCTCACTTTCTCATATTGCCTCTTTTACTCTATGGTTATGCTATAATACTTTAACTAAGACTATCTCCTTGTTCTTCTTTAATGTGCGGACTTCTCTATCAAAGTTTTCAATGGGTCTCTCTTCATAACTGAGATATTCATGAACTTGTACTTGTTGTGGAGTGATCATATGGCTAGGATCAGGTACATATTTCTCCAACATTGAGACATGAAAAACATTATAAATCGTTGACAAAAACTTCTTTGCTTTCTTCTTAGGTTCACCCACGTACTCGAATCGCTCCTCTCATTCGGGTTCAAACACAACCCTACATCTACGATACTATGGATGCGTTATGCTTATCTAGAAAGTCCACACTTAAGATTACATCAAAATCATGCATGTCTAACACTATCATGTCACTATAAAAGCTCTCTATTTGCTATCTACATTGGCACCGCTCGGAGCCTATGTATAGACACTACTTTACCTGACTGTAAAGATGTTGTGAACCTAAATTTCACTTGCCAACAAGTGTGGCTAGTTTCATATCAATTATATTTAAGGAGGAACACTTGCATTTGGTAGTTCAATAACTAGACAATATGAGTGGCTTCATTTAACGACCAATTAGTAATTGTCACTACTCTTCTGTGCTTTTTAATTGGCATCCATCAGTTGTAGCAATTTCTAGTTGGTACGTCGAATTTTACTTATTGGACCACTCTTTTCTTAGTAACACTTGTAGAAAAAGGAACATAACTTGCTTATGGTGATTCATTAACATTATAAATATGTACATATATCACGGGCTTCATAGAGGGGGAAAGCACTTAAATGACATAAATTTATATATTATTACACTAAAATGATATAAAAATTTGATAATAGATCAATATGAGACAAAAATAAAATTGAAGTTTATATCATAATTAAAGTTTATAGATGTTTAAGATTATTTTTCTATTAATAAAATTATAGTTCAATATTATTTTATTTAAATTAATGTCACATTAGTTTTAAGTGGACAAACTATGATTGAATGAGTGTTTTTTTTTTTTTTTGGTTGACAATTTGAGGATTGAGATGTATAAGCATCAGTTTTTAATATCTCGGGACAAAATTAGAAATTTACTTAACTTTAGAGGGCAAAAATAAAGTTTTTATGACTAAAATATGGCAAAGGGGGTGTTTTTGTGTACGGTTTATAATTCGAGCGTCATTCTTGCTAATAGTTTAAGATTTGAGGGGTATAACCACCGATTTTGTTCAGGGGCAAAGTTACAATGGCACAAAAATTTATGGGGCAACACTAAATTTTGTCCAAATAAATTATTAAAGTCGTCTTTAAAAGATTTTACAATGGGTTGCTCTCATTATAGGATCTCATTGAGACATTACTCATGATTGTCAAATTAATTGGCCAAAATTAGTCCCCAAACTCTTTGATAGGTGATAATTTGGCAAAAATAATCCTACTCTTAAAATCTTGGCAATCTTAGTCATCATAGTAATTACCAAAAAATTGATTGGGTCATTATTGTGATCACCATGTCATGATTTTAATTTTTTTTTATGATGACAGATTGTTAAAAGAAAATTGAAACTACACCATTAACCGTGAATATATAATTTATTCAATTCCTTTCAAAAAAAAAAACGTGTGTTTAATTTCAGTAACAACTAAACACTATAAAAATAGGACATATTCACTTTTAAAATAAAAATCCGAAAACATATACAAAACAAAAAATAACAAATTTCTATTAAAGTAGGAAAATTTCCCTTTTTAAATTTAATATCAAAAGATATATATATATATATATTAAAAATTATCAGTAATTAAGAAAATAAACCCACAAAAATAGGAAACAAATTTACGAGGAAGGGCAAACGTGAAACAAAAAAGGAGTGAAATTCAAAATTTGTTTAAATTTACAAATAAGTTTAAAAGTGTTTAATATTTAAAATGAGTGTTTATTTTTTAAAGATAATGTTGAAAAATGACCATTTTATGTAAATACTTACAAAGTATAAGGTTGATATTAGTAGTCCTTATTGTTGGATGTTCTTAGAGTAAAATTTCCATTTTCATAATAAAAAATAAAAACTACTAGATTAGAAAGATCCTAAGTCCAGAATAAATCATTGTGCTGAGCCAACATAAACTTGAATGTTTAAAAACTAATTTGGCCTAGCACATTTTCTTTAAAAATCATTATTGAGGGAGCAAATTAAGAGAATAATACTCTTGCCATTATCTCAAACTCAATAAATAAATAAAGAGTAAAATTTCCGCATGGAAAAAATAAAGGTTAAGTTTATAAATGACCTTTATATTATACTCTTACATAACCCTGATATTTTATTTTACACATCAAACTTTCCTGAATTTTTTTACTAGTTATACTTACAGTCTCTCTGTTAATATTTTGTAAAAAAAATTCAATAGAAATTAAATACGTTCTGATCAGATAAGCTTTACTTATAAGTAAAGTCATAAGTTAATAATTTTGAAATGAAATTGTAACTCAATCAAAGATAATTTAGAAGAAAAATGTACTTTAATAAAGCTATATAACACAAATCATGTTTTAAACTCAAAAATATTTAATTATGATTTTAGCTTTAATAAAAGGTCACAAGAATGCATTCAATTTTCATTCAATTTCTTACGGAATTCAATTTTTTATGGAATACCAATATAAGGAGGTCGTATCCGTAACAATAAAAAAGTTTCAATTAATGTGACAGGTAAAATTAAAATTCAAGAGCTAACTTGAGACTACTATTTTAATTCATGTGCAATTTGTGAAAATAATCCAAAAAGTAATGCATAATTAGGATCAGAAGATTCACATTTTGTGTCAATCATATAGCTCCTTTTTTTTTCCCATAGATATCAATCATAAAGCTCTTGATAGTATATAAATAACCATCTGAAGGAAAAACTTAATTCAGATATATAATGTTTATGAAATAAACTCTCACAAATAACTTTCCAAAGAAAAAGAAAGAAAAAAGGCTACAAGTAGAGAATCTAAATGAACAAGTAATCTCATCCAACCATGAAATCTGGCTGGTATTTTCCATAAAACTTCAGTAATTCTATATTATACCTGGTGTTATGAAACAATTATGTACACCATTACAAGTGCTTTCCCTCCCAAAATCCATCATGAGAGGATTATTAACCGCACCGAGTAGATAATTTTTTTTTATGTCCTTGTCAGCTATCTGTATAGCATCGATCACTCAGTCAAGAATCCCGCAAGATCGGCTGTGGCATCCACTTGAGATGCAAATTCAGTATTCCGGATTTTGCCTCGTCGAGCTGGAATGAGTCTTTGTACTCCCCTTCCAGCAGTACCCTTGTGAGTGTTAGGATGCATCTTCCCATATAATCCTGCATAGTTTGTCGATAATCCCATGTTAGGCGAACTAGGTGAAATGTTGGTAACCAAATAACGGTTCAACCGATCGCGACTTTTTTACCTTTCCAAAAGTGTCGTGATCATAAACCTCGACAATTAGCATGTCGTGTAATCCGTCCTCCACTACAAAGTCGAACGTTTGGTTCCACACGGGATTCAAGCTGTCATTAACAACCTGAGAAAGAAAAGACCTTCAACAATCAAGAAACCATCCTACTAGAGATTTATCACAATTTATTGAATGACGGTTTAAGAACAGAGACTGGAAATGCTTCCGAACTAACAGGCACCCCTTGATCATTTTCTCATTTTCAGTTTTGCTCAACTACGTTTAGAGCAGAAGTTCTAAAGCTTACCCTAGTTTTGTTTTTCGTTCCAGCTTTCTTCAACGTGAGGGAAACGTAAGGATCAGCCTTCCCCATTAGATCAGCAGGTGGCAAGGCTTCAGCAGATATTACGGTGACGGAGAGTACACCTCTGACTATAACCTCCCTCCTCTTCTGTGCAATTTCCTTTTCGTTTTCAGTAACTTCTGTTCCATTTGCCCCACTTTTAAGGACCCTCTCTAAAGAGGTCATATTAAAGTCAGGACGGAAAGGGTTCGTAAAGCCTTTCTCTGTGCCAAATGGACAGTATAACAGCTCCAAATGCACCTAAGGTACAAAGACGAAATATAGAGCAAATGAAACAAAAACCCAAAAATATTCATTTCATAAACACCATGGACTGAGGCAAGTAACATTAACTTGGGCTACAATTATCTATTTCTTTGTCTGTTTGTTTTATATTATATAGTGAATTTCAAAAGAAACATGTTTGGTCATAGTAAAGCAAAAAGGAAAGAGTGGTCAGAATCCTTCCCATCACCTGTCCTCTGTATTTAGTATCTCTCTGAACCTCCAAATCTTTCACCAGCTTCAACCACACATCCTTTACTTTACCCGGCTCAAGTTCATTTAGCCCTACGTGAGCACATCCGATGAGCTCAGATGACTGAAGTCCCTCACTGTCGTAAATTTTCACAACCAAGTGCTGAGTGGAAGCATCTTCAACAACAAATTCAAAGTGTTCGTTCCATATCGGATTCAAATCATTATTCTGGACAAAGAATTAAAAGAATCTATTAAATGAGTTTACAGAGACAAAAACAAGGATACAACACGAAAGGCAGAGTTAACCGTACAATTGTTTTGCTGGTTTTCATTCTGTCGTGAAGAGGCCGAACGTATAGTACAGCATAGGGATCTGATTTCCCAACTAGGTCTTTATTTGTTAACTCCTTTGCCTGGACAAGCTTCACCTCCAATGTCCCAACTGGTTTCAATTCCAGATCACTGAATAATAATAAACAGATAAACGAAATAAATATAAATACGTGAATAAGAAATATCAAAAATATGAACAAATAAACCATTGTACAACAGACGAGAATGACCAATCTCCTCCTCTCTCTCTCTCCACACATAACTACTGTGGGGGGGTGTGTGTGTGTGTGCATATTCTCCAGAAGAGTCCACATGCTTCCCCATGCCACAATTGTGATGTACAAGACCACAAACTAATAAAATTAAAAACAACAAATATTTCCTCTGATTCTGTTTTACCTGTAATCCCCAGGCAAAATGGGAACTATTTTTCGAACAGGCCATGTTATTGAATCTTCTATAGCGTCTCGTATTGTGCTCTGTAAGAATATGTTGACCAGAGGTATAAAATAATTATGAGTAATCCAAGTAACTTTGAAAGACTAAAACTAATGTTATATTCTTCTTCTTTTGGAAAAGGCAATTCAGCTACAAGCAAAAATCAAAGAACCAAGTATAGGGATGATAACGGAGCAGGAATGGTTTCCCACCCCATACCCTACCCCGCCTTTAGCTCCTCATACCCACCTAACTTATTGCCGGTTTGGGGTGGGGTATCCCCATACCCTACTTTTTTACCCATTAAGAGTTCAACAAAATAAAAAATAAAAAATCTTGAAACACTAGGAAAACTCAAAGAGTTCCATTAAAGTAATTACAAAATTTAGCAACATAGCCACTAATGTCTCTTGAAAATAAACCAAAATCTTACAATCAAATCAAACTCAGAATATCATTCCAAAATTACTCAAAAAAAGAATATCATTCTAATTTTATTGGATGTCCCCGAAGGGACCAAATCAAACTCAGAATAACAAACCAAACTCTCAAAACTGAATCCACACTCGAACAATACAAACTAAATTCCTAAAATTCAGTCCAAGAAATAAAAAACAAACCAAAACATGAACACACAACAAACATCATTCTTCTTGACTCCAACATGCGCGCGTGCACGCGCACACACACACACACACACACACACAATGTACACATGCTATAGTAAGAGTATATCTAATTGCGCCCGGGGCTAAATTTAGCTCCATATCTGTACCCACGAGTAACAGTGCCATCCCAAACCAAGTACAGTAATATGAACAAAAACAACAAGTTGCATTATTCTCAGATAATTAAGTTATATATTATGTGGACAAAATCCTCCATAGTTACCAAACTACAGATTGTCCTAAACTTGACACTGTCGTTGGACCCATGCTTCTCATAATCACCTAACGTGCACATTATATTTAACCAGATCAAACCAGATCAAAGGAAGTACACATTATAAATTCTCAAACCAGATCAAAGGAAGTACAGAGATGAAATCTTTCCCATTTATCATCTAATGTACAAATAAGCTCGACTTAATATTCCGCAGATTCTTAGCTCGTAAGCCATGATGATATTACAAATTTGCCCACCAAACTAAATCTAATGAATCTGCTTGTGTCTTTTTAGGTTTAGACCATGTCACATGTACCATAAGACTAAAGACTTCACGGTTGACACTAGGAAGGACTGAAAAATAAAAATAAAAAAAAAAATAAATAAACCATAGCATTGTTGAAGCAATTGCATGATTTTGTAGGTTTTAGCATTCAATTTGCATGGATGTATGAAGTATCAAAAGCAATATTCACATTTCTCCAAGAAGATATTTTCAGAGATAATACAATATAAACTTGCAGACTAAGATAACTACTGGATTGTTGCCAAACCTCAATTGCATCAGAAAGCCCCGGAATTGATGATATGTCACCACCCACAACTTTAAGCGTAAAATCTAAGTCTTTCTGCACCCAAAAGCAAAAAATAAACATCAGCAAAATGATAAGTAACTCTTCAGCATAGAAAACAAATGGCACACTTCACATGTAGTTGTACTAAAGGTTTTGCGCACTACTACTGTACTATTTTCTTTAACCCAAAACAAAATCCATACCTTGCCTCAAATCTTGAGCAAAAATTTATCTTTCTCATCTAGATAGTGGTTAAAACTTTCACCTATCCAGCAGCACTTGACAAAAGGTGCATTTGTCAAGTGCCGATTGACGCAATTGTTAAAAGTAAAAAGTTTTGAACCATTCTAAGTTCTAACTTTATCACGACAGCCAACAAAACAATGATTGGGATAGACTATCGGGCATTAGATAACTGGTACGTAGCAGCTTCATCAGGATAAATTCTATCTGTTTATAGGGGGTTCATACTCTTAATCTACAGCTTTATCTCAATCAAACTTTCTTTCTCAGTGTGTGAATTGTCTGGAACTTCACCACTACCAAAATGTTAAATACGGCACCTTTTCTCTCAAAGAATAGCAAACAGCTCCAAAACACGGTAACTCGTCAACAAGAGGCTTGAATATTAACCTGAAAACTCCAGTGAATCCAATATTTTTAACCTGAATGGAAAAGAAACAAACCATTCTGTCACCAAAGAAAAAGAAAACGAAATCACGCTGCAAAAAATGTACTTGAATAGTATGGGCAAATCATTCCATTGCTAGTCATCCAATTAGCACAATAAGGATGAATAAGGAAAATTTCATTCTTAAAAACACGGAAAAAAAATTTCGGATTAATAAAAGCGAATCTGATAAATGAGGTTAAAAATTTACAAATTGTCTAGCACTTTCCTACCATATAATCCAAAGAGAGAATGAGATTTTAAAGATTTCACCTTTCCAGGTTCGCATCCTAGAACATAGAGGTTAAACGTTCATTTACAAGCACCAATTGCCAATGCAAACTTTGAGACAAGAAAAAAGTTTTAAACTGGGTGATCTACTTCAGATATTTGAACTCTTCAGTTGGACTGGTAAAATAAGACTAGGCCATGACCACAGATTCTAAGAAACAACATCTCAGAACGGCATCAGCTTAATCTTACCATCAATAATAAGAAAGGAAGGGTAGTACAAATCAGTCCCGGCTTTTGCTAAACAAAGACAAGTCTGCAATGAGTTATAGATACCTGAATAGGTAGTCCAACACCAAGTAAAGTTTTAATATCAAGTATAATGCTCGGATTTCCGTCCCACTTCATTTCCAAGTCCATGACAACGCAGTCTCCTCCATCTTCAACAATAGTGACTCCTAAGAAGAAAATGACTCGGATGAGAATCTCATTATTGATGAGTGCAAAAACAATGTTAAAGAGGATCATCTGGAGTTATTTCTTCGTTGTGCAGTCAATGACATTAACAGTCACATTAAAAACAAAATAAACAGATATAAAATTCTCTGCTTTTATACTCTTAACTATTGGTAAATTAAAAGAAGGAAAAAGTTATACTACATCCTTGGAAAACGTGACCATAAAAGCAAAAGATAAAGAAACCCAATTTGTGAAAAACAAAATTAAACAAAACCTGTAAATTGTGGAGCCACAGTGCCAAGAGTAAGCTTTGAAAACTTGAGAGATGCCAATATAATCGGCCTATATTGCTCAAGAACCGGCTCAACATTGGTCTTTATCAGCTCAGACGCTGCCTAATTATACAGCCCAAATTTAGTAATCACCAAAAAAAGAAAATAAAAAAATATATATGAAAATGTGAAAATATAAATAAACCCCACAAGAAAAAAAATTCAAAAAAAAAAACCCAGAAAGGATTTACCTCATTAACATAGGGCCAGATCTTTGAAAGATGCTGATTCAACCATTTCAACTGGAAAGATGAAAAACAATAAAATAAAATCACAAATATTAATCCCAAATCTTAAGAGAAAGAAACTAGAGAAAGAGAGAAAGTGATTGAGAGAGAGAGAGAGAGAGAGAGAGAGAGAGAGAGAGAGAGAGAGACTCAACTTCTGCCATTGAGTGAAGGAGACCCAAGAAGGGTAATACTCAGAAGGCAAGATCTTTCTAGAATCTTCCACAGTCATCCGGGCAAAAGCGGCAATGGTGGCCGCCAATTCGGAGCGGCGTTTGGAGCGGTGATTCTCGCACTTCACGAACCCCACGATCACCGCCAGACCCACCGTGATGCCCAGAAAGAGACCCAGAAAGAACGCCATTTTGAGCTCTCTGTGGTACCTTGGAAGCAAGGCAAAGCCAAAGCTCTTTGAGATTTTGGGAACTGAACAACTAAAAAGAAAAATAAAAAACAAACCCAGAAAAAAGTGAATAACAAGATAACGGGTTTTGTGGGTCAATCCAGAATTTTGGATGCATTAGTGAATAACCCAACAATGGGACCTTTCGTTTTCCAGTGATTGTAGCGGTCCTTTTTTTTTTCCCTCATTTTTATTCCAGTTGCCATGTGTCTGAGTGTGGTAAAGTTTGCCGACAATGTGTACATGGGCTTTTGTGTTTGGGCAAGTTGGGGCTATTGTGAGTTAGAGTAGTTTTTTGTGGTCAAAATGGCAGCACATTGGAATTTGAAGAGTTTTTTTTTTTTTTTTTTTTTCTTTGTTTTTGTTTTTGTTTTAATTTTGTTGAAATTGAGGGGAATATTTTGCACTAGAAAACAGACAAAAATTGGCATTGGGCAACAAGAACAAAAAGTCGGGTGTGAAGTTGACATTGACAATACAAGGAGGATTTAGAGAATTTTTTCTTGTTAGTGGAGGATAGAAAAAGTTGAGAGGACATGGATTGGTTAATGGGGCGGATGACATTCACAAAAATACTAAGATTTGTCTGGTGAATAAGTTTGAGTTGAAATTTTTAAGTTTTAATAGTAAATTTTTTTGAATTTTCAGAAAAGATAAAAAACTTTTGAGAAAAAAAACAAAAACTTTTTGAGAAAAAAACAAAAAAAAATTTGAAAATATTGATTTGAACTATAACATCAAACTCCCTTATAAAAATCTAGCATTCAATAGGGGTAAACTTTTAGTTATGTTGCACTAAAAAATAAAAAATAAATAAATAAAAATTTTACAATAAGATCTTTAGTTGAATTAATAATTTATCAACATGATTTATGAATATCTATACATTATATAGAAAAGTTTTACTGCCGTTTTGGACGAAAACAGATTTTCGTTTCTTTTTTTTTTTTTTTTTTTGTTTTTCACCCTAAAATTGTTTTTTCATTTTAGTCCCTTCTAAATCAATTTTTCTTTTTTAGTCCTTCATTTCTTTTTTTTAACTATTTCACCCAAATTTTAAATATTTTCTCATTTTAGTCACTTTTTTATATTGGTCTTTTTTTTCATTTTAGCCCTTTTATCATTTTTGTTTTTCTTAAATTTTTTTTATTATTTTTAAAATATTTTCTTTTATATTTTTGTTATTAATTTGCTTTATTTATTTATCCCACACACGCACTCTATTTTAGTCTCTTTTTTTTTCTTTCACTCCATTGTTTTTCATTTTTTCATTTTAGTTCTTTTATGTATTTTTAACATTTTAGTCCTTTTATCTTGTCTTTTTTTTTCCATGCCTCCTTTTTTTTTCCCCTCTCTTCAGGTACTTTGTTGATTTTTTTTTTTTTGTCTATTTTTTACTTATATATATTTTTTCCTATTCAGATAAATTTTTTCAAATATGTCTTATAATGTGCATCGCACATGTTTTTAACTAGTATATGTCAAGTATTTCTAGCACGTAGCACAACAGTTGTACAGTCATAGATTCAACCGTTAAAAAGTTAATTAACGATTAAAACAACGGTTTCTATCGATAGTGCAACATAATAGGTCACATAGAAGCAGAAAAAAATTTGTCTTTAGCCCAAAAAACAAAAGTAAAATCAAACTTTTATAACCGAAAAATGGCACAAAAAGGTACATTGTTAATGTTCAATCCTAAATTAGCGATGAGCGCATTACAGTCATTACTCATATATATATATATATATATATATATATATCTATTATATATTTTCTCACCAAACTACAAATGTGGTTGAACGAGTTTTGTTATAATCATGAAAAGAACAATAACTATAAAACCACATCAAATCAACAACAATTTAAGCAGTGTGGTGCTGTGTAATCTTGCAATTTAACCATTAAATCTTGATTAATTTTTGACAATCAAATTAAATTGGTTCATTTATTCAATTTTATTCAAAAATAATCAAGTTGACATTTTTTTTCTTTCTAAGAATATATATGGTAAATTAGGGGTGTACTGGTTAAAAATCATAAGTTTCAGTTTCAAACCAAATTTTTCAGTGTTAAAAAATTGAAATCGGTAATGAGCCGAGAAAGACAAATTCAATCGGTTTTATTACCGTTTAAGATTCGGTTTTTTGGGTCATTTTGCTATTGTTTGTTTGGTTTTGATACATGGGATTGTGAAGTAGTATACTGGTGTTAACTATATATGTCAGTTTCTTTTCCAGTTGTTTGTACTTTTTTTCTTCAGTTTTCAGGACAATATTTGATATTAAACAACATAATGTACATTGATATTGGATATTTTGATTTTTTTTTTTTTAATTGTGGTAGAACAAAGAAAAAAAAAATCTAAAAAGTTCAACGATTAAACACAAAGTAAAGTCCAAAAAACCACACCTGAAATTTTGAAGTCCAAAATTTAACACCATTTCATCCCATTTTTTAGACTTCAAAATTTAACGATTAAACATAATGTAAATTTGAAGTCCAAAATTTAACGCCATTTCACCCCCTTTTTTTTTAAATAGATATAACACATAGAATACAATATATCATATACTACAAATGGCTCAATCGGTTCGGTTGTGAAGCGAGCCTTGAATCACAGTTAGACCCTGAACTGGAGCTTGGAATTGTACTGGGGCCTGAGCTGGTACTAGAGCCTGAGCTGGGCTTTGGATTGTTGATCTCATCGAGGATTCTTTTGATTTGTTGGGTGTATTTTGTTGGAAGCTTTTCCCATGGAGCATCTTCTTCTGGTTTTGGCCAGACTTCATCCGGAATCTCTTGATTCTTGAAGAGGAGTTTCTCTATTTGTCTGATATGAGGGTTTCCCATGGGGGAAAGTGACCATTCATGTGAACCGTAGACTTCGATGCTGGGGGCAAATGCTACTTCTTCATCTCCTATGGATTTGTAATTTAGACTGATTAGGAAAATAGTATAGCATTTATTGAGAGCCTCAATTGGGATTTGTGGTGCCTCTTGGAATCGTAATTTGAATCTGTGGTACAAACTCTTGATCTCAGGGCACAGATCTCTCTCTCACCTCAAGGAGAGACTTAAAAGCTTCTAAGGATGTGTTAACTCTAAAGCGGCACCCTTGGCCTGAACGAGCATGAACATCCTTTTGAAGCTTCCAAGGTTCCTTATCAGCGAGAAGGCTAACTGTGACAAGATATCAGGATTTTATACCAGTGTGATGTCTGATAATCCATTATCAGAAACAAACTTTGGTACCTGGATCATTGTTTAGTATTATAACTAATATACAGGGACTCCTAAAGTATATCAAAAAAATAATTAGCTGGACATATTTGGAGAAATAGGATTTTATTTCTTAAAAGGTTTTCTTACAAGCTCCTCTGCCCTCTCGAGGAAGGGGAATGCCTCTTATATAGAGGAGGTGAGGAAGGAGAGGCTTCGTATCCGCGAACCATGAGAGGAGGTCCATCTGGGTCTTGTAGGGTCCTCTGAGATCTGGTCTGTCTCTGAAACTTCTGATGGAAGTTCTGAGAGGGACTGTATGTACTTCAACAGCGATGGTGTAGAAGCTTGCCAGATACCAAAAGAAAAGAGTGATTACTTTGCTCATGTACCAAGTTTCTCGGATAGGGAAGATCCTGGCAAAGGGATATTTTGGATGGAAGTTGACATCTTGGACCATGGATTCTCCATAGATCCGAATGAGTGTGTTTTGGATTTTCAGGGCACGGCTGATGGCTTTTTTCTTTGGGTCATCTGAGAGAGTGATGTTCGTTGCATCTTTTGGAAAGGTTGGAGGGAACATGGCTACGAGGTTTGATGAGAAGACTGAGACCATAGATTCTAGGGGTTTGGTTATAATGAAGATGAGAGGGATGGTGTTGTATTTGGCTGTGATGATATTTATAGCTGGCCAAGAGATGAAATCAAGGATAACATTGTCTTTTCCATTTATATGTGAAATATCAAAGGAGTATTGTGAAAACCATACGGCTAGTCTAAGTAGCTGGGCATTCACCGCTTTATTAGGCTTGAATCTAAGCATACCTTTTGAGGCGGCAAAATCTGTCTCGACCAGGAAGTGGTGTCCAATCAAGTGGAATTCGAACTTCATGATTCCTTGCTTGATAGCTAGGAGTTCTTTGAAGGTGGAGTGATGATGAAGCGATGAGTCTTTGAACTTTCCACTTTTGTATCCGCATATCTGTCTGTTTCCCTCTTCATCTTGTTCATAAAGAACTGCTCCCCAATGCTTGTAGCTTGCGTCTGTCTGGAGGATTCTTTTCCCTGTGGAAGGAATCTTTAGTGGAGGCAAGTCCTGCATATTTCTTTTCAGCTTTTGAACAGCTTCAGTATGGATTGAGGACCATAGTGGAGGGTCTTTTCTGAGCATCTGTTCAAGGGGCGCCGTGTATTGGGACAGCTGTGGAACAAAGTCTCTGAAATAATTTACTATCCCGAGAAATTATTGGACTTGGACCTTTGTGAGTTGATCCGGGAATTTAATTAATTCATGGGCTATATGGGGCTGGGCCGCATATTGTCCATTACATAATTTCATTCCCAAAAATTCTATTTTGGATTGTCCAAGTAACATTTTTTTTTCAGATAACGTCACACCATGTTGACGGGTTAAGGCTTTGAATTGGGCCAAAAAGATCAAGTGGTCTTCTTGTGATGGTGAAAATAAGAGGATGTCATCAATATAGATTAGAGCCTGATTAAGGATTGGGCTGTATATACGGGTCATGGCTTTCTAGAATAGTGATGGGGCTGTTTTAAGGCCAAATGGCATAACAGTCCATTGGTAGTGGTGATTGGGTATGGAGAAAGCTGTTTTGGGCCGATCGTTGGGTTTTATTCCTAATTGTCAAAATCCTGCTTTCAAGTCAAATTTCGAAAATATTTTTGCATTCGAAAGGCTTGAGAACAGTGTATGTCTGTTTGGTAATGGGAATTTATCATCGTCAAGGAAATGGTTGAGAGGCTGATAATTGATTACCAACCTTTGCTTACACCGTATCTGCTCTGATCTCTTATTGACATAGAACGCATGACATGCCCACGGTGAATTTGTTGGCTCAATCAATCCTTGATGTTGAAGTTCTGCACATTCATCTGTTGCCATCTTTTGATGTTCTGGACTCAGTCCTGGGTGACTGGCTTTTGTTGGATTAACATCTTCATTTTTCTTGAAAGGAAGGGAGATGAAGAACTCTTCATTCTTCCATAAAGGCTTGTCGCACTTTCGTAAGAATTCAGAATGAGTAATGGCACACGAGTGCTGTATGAACTTATGTTTAATCTCCTGGTAGGGGTCCTGGTGCAGTTGGAAATAATTCGGAATTGACTCCCATGCAGTAAAATACTGCTTATATGCCAGACTATGAGGAAGGATTTTCAATCCTGGCTTCTTCATATACAGATCAAATCCTATAATTAGATCTTTACCATGTAATTTTGATCCAATAATCCTATGGATTAATGAACATCCTGGGAAAAATTCTAATTTAATAGGCTTACTGATCAATTTTGTACAGAAGACTTCTCCGTTTACAGCATGGAAGAATTGCTTCTTCTTTTTCCAATGTGCTGGAGGAAGGATGTCTGGATTTATGATGGAGTACGAAGCACCTGTGTCAAAGAAAGCAGCAACCCTAATAGGGTTAGCATACTTGGAAGGAATCACCTTTATTTTGATTATTGGGACTTTCTGCACCATATTGACAGCATTCATCTGGAAGGCTTGTCCTTGTTCTTGTTCTGAGTCTGAATCTGATTCTGATTGGCTGGTTTCAGTATCAGAGTCTGAGAGCTAGAGTACACAGAGGGTCTGATCATTGATTTCTTTATCAACAGAGAAAATAGATTCTACTTCATTGTCTGAAAGTGAAATTCCCATCTCTTTTCGGATATGGGCAATCATCTTCTGTGTTTTCACTCTAGGACAATTTTTCATGAAATGCTTCTTGCTGCCACAAATGAAGCATCTGGTTGATTTTTTCTTCCCTAAGCTTCTTTTTCTTCATAGAAACTTCCATGAAAAAAAAACTCTATCAATTCGGTTTCAGTTTAGTTTTGTTCGGTCTAAATTTTTTCGTTTTTTGATTGGTTTCAATTTTCTTTTAATAACCATACAGTAAATTATAAAACAAGTTGTTGAAAATAGCTACAAAAGTTAAATCTAATATATGTAAAAAATTGTAATGAAAGGTTAACAAATGTGTGAAAATATTAAGAATGAAGGCATTCGAACTCTATGCTTATGTTTAGTTTGTAGGTTGGAAATAAAATTTTTATATTGAAGTTGGTTAACTTTTTAAAAACTAATTATAAATTTTGTTGACTTTTCAGAAAAGAAAAAAACTGATATGAAAAAGTACAGTTTAGTTGAAGTTAAACTGTAAAGCCAAACGAAGCCGAATATTTTGTGATAGAGTCAAGTATGAAATTACTGCTAGACTATACCTACAACCATAATAAGAGTTATAGAATTGAAAATAGCCGTACGATTTATTACAGTTTTGAGAAAATTAAAACCATAAAATTGTTGGATTTGGTGTTATTAAAGCATTTATTTATTTGACGAAATTTATCATCTTATTTATTAGGGAATTATTCAAAAAGTTAGTAGAACAGGAGTCGAATTCAAATAATACAGGTGTGTGATACCAAAAAAAAAAAAAAACACAACCTAACATAATACAGAATACAATGCAAGGTTTTAGAACAATACCAGAAACTAAGTTAGTACTATAATTAGGGTAAATAGCAAGACAAAAACTAAAAAAATACTTACAGTCTCACTCTCTTCTGAGTCTCCCTTTTCTGACTCTCTCTTTACCAGATCCAAATCTCGCTGTTTCGGTTGCCAATGTTGTAAAGGCCGCGTTCAAGCTCGTCGTTCCAGTCGCTATCACCATTGCGAAGGATCCCGAGAATTGTGCCATCAACCCGCTAACATTATCTCTCCCTCATCAGAGAATTGCCAAGTACCCCGAGAATAGCAACCACCCGATCACTTTCTCACTCCCCAATGGAGAAGTCACGGTTATAACGACTCCTCACAGACCATTATAGTTGACTCCTCTTTTCAACATTCGTCTCTTATAAAATTGCAGAAATAATAAGCTTGAAATTTAATTTAAAAAAAATCTTGACTTGTCGGAAAACTAAAAAAAAAAAAAGATTTAAAACTTGTCAAAATAACTTCCATATTTAAAATAAGATTTTAAAATCCATATCATGAAATAAATTTGACAAAGTCCATATTAATCTTTTAGTCAAAATAATCATAAATCAAAGTCCCAAAAATTATTTATTTAAAACTAAACATGTCCATCCATGATTGTTTCATCACAGATCGTCCCGCTTTCGCTCAAATACTACATCTTATCATTTCTTTTATCTACAACATGAATTAATTTATATAAGTAAGAGTTTAGTAAGACACTTAAATCTCACAAATGTAAATAACATTT
This sequence comes from Ficus hirta, assembly GCA_038430175.1. Taxonomy (NCBI): domain Eukaryota; kingdom Viridiplantae; phylum Streptophyta; class Magnoliopsida; order Rosales; family Moraceae; genus Ficus; species Ficus hirta. Next base: position 13,869,745 of record CM076585.1, on the reverse strand, counting down.
TCTTTTAATCATCATCATAAAATGTCATCATAAACATAAACACCATTAAAAACTTTTAAACTTTCAAAACCATCATACATTGGGTATGGTGTTGTACTGTTATAGCGTGCTAGTCACGGAAAGAGTGGGGTAGCAAATCCCAAATCAACAGTGATAAAAAACCCACTCACTGGACAAAAGATCGCTCACCGGTCACCACCATCATCATCATCAAGGGTATATAATGCCATTTTAAAACATAAAAATACATATACTTATACATATACTTAGTTTTCATCAAAACATCAATCATAAGAGAAGTATTGAAAACATCATAACATCATCATCGATATCAAAATATATACTTCTCAATTCTTTGATTCATATTGCATGTGAGAGTGTACTTACATAAACGCTTTACTTAACATTTTTAAATTTTTCCAACGGTGACGCGTGATTGAGGTCTCGGATGCTCGCCTTTACAACCGTTCATGCCATAAATAATAAATATAATAAAATTAACAAAAGGCCATAATAATTCATCAAGCACATCCATCACATTAAAACAACATCTAAAAGGCTTATTTCATTATTCAATAACATCAAAAATAAAAATCCAACAATTACACAAAATTGTAAAACTTTACAAAAACTAGCAGCCGGACCTTTGTCCATTCAAAAATTCATAAAAATTCACACAGATCTCCAAATGATTGGAAACTAATTTCAAATAAAATTATACATCTAAAACTTTTTAACGGTATCTAATTCGTTAAGAATGGAAACCGTTTAGACACTCAAAGACATTTCATCTCTTAACTAAAATTTTATAGAAACTAGCAGTCGAACCTCTGCCTTTTTGAAAAATCATAAAAATTCACACAGATCTCCAAACGACCTGAAATAGTTTCAAATAAAAGTCGACATCCAAGGCATTCCAATAATACCCCAATTCATTACGACGGAGTCCATTTGCCCTCTTAAAAACAGTTTTAAATACTGATCATAAAACTTAGAATTTCCAATAGTGGTCAAGTCCGAAAATTCTACAAATTAAATTCATTAAAAATATAAAAATTATCACCACAACATACGTGACTCGCACACATAAAAAAAAAGAGCCCTAAGACATGTTTTAACATATAAAATCATTAAATTAACATAACAACAAAATCATGAATTAAAAGATGAAAAATCTTAAAATGTACTTCTATCAAATGATAAAATAGCTATCACCACGAACTTGTAAAAACCATAGATATTAAAACACAACCAATTTCATAGACATCAATCTCAATCTCAATTTTAATCACAAGTCAATAGTATAACCATAACAATAGACAAAATATCAACATAAACATGATCATCAATATCTCCTAACCAATTATATTAAAAACTTCCATTGGAGACATCAAGGCCATCAAAACATAATCATTTATCATCAATAAAAACAAACAAAAGAAACCATCATCCTTAAACAATATAAAAGAAAAATATCTTACCCAATAAAATCGTCTTTAGGGTCTTGAAAAGAAAATGATCGAAGAAAGTAAACGATGATGATAATGGTGGCTACATAGGGGAGGTAGAAGAATGAGATAGAGACGCTAAAAAGAATTGTGCGTGAAATTTCTTCAGAATGAGAGTTGTGAGAGAGATAATTGACTCTAGTTTAAAAGAAAATTATATGGCTGTCTAGGATTTATTTTGGGCTACTGAATTATATCAGACAACCAAAGAATGTAGGAACATTGTGTGGTGGAATTTTAAAATTTTTAATGATCAAACAAACTCGTGATGCCATACATAACGAATTACCTTTAATCTCCATACACAATGAATTATCTTTAATCTACATATCTTGTGAATCAAAAGTCTTCAAGAATTATCCAAGAACCTATGTAGAAGAGTTTCAACTAACTAGTCTTCTCTATTATGCTCTAAGTCCCGGATGGTGGAGTTTGTGGGCACTCTTACCTTTTATCAAATGACATGTGCGGACTTAAATTATCCTTCCAGGCACCTAGAGCTCGAGAACTTATTATCATTTATGGGAGTATGAAAATAAGCTCTCTTTAAGAGTCTATGGTCTACACAAAAATAGAAGAGCATCCTCCTATTTATAGGAAAATAACTAGATGAAATTTGAATTTGAATAAGACTCCTTGAAAAGAATTTTCTCTCTCCCCCTAGGTACAATGTGCAAATTTTACTAACCCTAGGGCTTCGAAAATTCGCCCATCATCAAGATAGGGAAACCTATCTTGATTCAAATTCCAATTGCCAATTATCTTGAAATTTAAGATTTATTTATCAAGATAATATTCCATAAATACAATTTTAATTTAAATAAAATCATGACAACTTTATTTGAATAAAATAAATATGAAATAATTATCCATAAATAAAATCATGGAGGAGAAAAAATCTTTTCTACATTCTCTCTACCAAAATGCCAATTACAAAGGAGATTAGACAAGATTTTATTTCAATTCAAATTTCTTTGTGATATTATTCATATCTAGTCAACTTTATTTATTTAAATAATATTGTCTAGATATTTAAATTAATTATCCAAATAATTAATTTATCAATATCTATTAATTTAAATTAAGCTCCATATTTATCACAAAAGATAAATATCTTTAATTTAAATTATTAATCATAAATCAATAAATCTTATGATAATTATTTAATAAACAAATAATTATCCAACTAGATTTTTATCACAGATAAATCAAACAAAACAAAATCTACTTCCCCACTAGTTGCACACACCCACCGTCATGCCGATGATTGTGCCTGGCGCGTCATCACAAAATCGATGAGAATTTAAACCGCATAAGTAATTTGATAAATTACCATCTGTTAGTAGAATTATTTTGAACTAGAAAAGGACCAATTGGACATATATAATTCTGGCTCCAATAATTTATGTGACTAAATATTCTATACCGAATCAATTAATCACATAATTATTGGTTTCAGAGTTACACCACTATAAACCTAAAACTACACTCTCGATTATATACCGTATTACGTAAGCTTATAAATAGCCTTAGTCCATGATCTTGTCAAATATGTAATACCCTCATATGATATATATGATCAATTTAAGGCTAAGATCCATTTTACCTTCTTGATCATTTGAAATGAATAATAAATCATTTGTAGAACAAATGACCAAGGCCTTGTCCATTTTCCAATTCCCGTATAATGCCTTTAAGAGGATATCATTAACTCTTTTTAATAGAGCTATGATTCCATATGTATAAATAAAGCTTTTATCAAATATAAGTCATGTACCTAACAAACTGGTCTATAAGCTTACTACTTCGAGATGTTTTAGCCTTTGGAACATCAAAGTACACAAGTTATAATCATGGAGTCAATTATTTACTTAGAATTAAGGTAATCACAAAATGAATGCCGTATGTGAATTAATCTATGTAAATGAACTTATTAAATAGATTAATTTCACATAAGTCTCAGTCAAATATATCACCACCACTAGACAATACATCTATATCTCTACTTAAGAGTCGGCTCGCTCCAGACGGTTAAGACATACCATCTCCCCAATTGGATTTAGACAACATAACAATCTTAACATGAGTTACATGCTCAATATCCATTTAGACTACTTATTTTAGAATGTTGTCATCTTGCATATAATATCCATTGCATGCAATGTTCTAACAGTTTAAACACTAAGTAGTCGGTGAGCTATATTTGCTTACATATACTTTAACATGTAAATTAATGAGAATCAAATAGCAATGATATAATGAAAAACCTCAAATATAAATTAATAATCAATCCAAAATAATCAATGAAATACATAAAATGTCTTTCATACTTAAGGCATTCCCAACAATGAATTGCAAGAAAATTTAAGAAGGTAAAATTTTTTTTTTTTGGGAGAAAGACCAAAATAGCGTATTGAGTTTCATAATTTTAACAATATAGCAGGTGGTAAATTTTGAGATGCAAAATAGCATATTGTCTTAAAACTCAAATAGTAAATGTCCAAAATACCCCTCATAAATAAAACCCACTTAGAACCCCACAGTCCTTGAGAACACCCAAACACCCACCCAAAAATTTGAAACCCTAGCAGACCTCACCATTGTCAATGCCGATCACCTTCACCGGAGTGTTGGGATCTAAATGTGCCCTAAGGATAGAAAATCAATATTAGGGATTTTCTGTAAATATGACATTTTGATATTAATAAGAGGATGTTATTCATGTTTAATAAGTTGTGTCCTATTTACTTTCATTAGTTGATTGTATGGTTATTTTGAGCAAACATAAAATACTCCTTGGCTGTTGGTAATATATCAGATACCATTGTATACGGGGTATACATAGAAGACGTGGTAATTTGATAACAGTCTAAATAAATAGTCCGCAATCGATGGAATAAGATTTGGGGATCTTATTCATGATAAGATTGTAAAGGTTGTCTACTTCCTTGGAGGGATGGTTTGTCTTGACCATCGGATAGGTTCCGAGTAGAAACTTTAATGTATACCAGTATTGAGGTATGACATTGGACTGGACCTAAAGTGTTAATTGATTCGGTTTAATAATTCCGTTTATAAGAATCAATAACACTTTGATTATCATCCTGCATTAATCTTAATCCTGAAATGATTACTTGAGTTCGTATCCATGACTTATGTACTTTAATGCACTATAGGTGAGACACTGTTAATTCATGGTCAATATACTTGTGTTTTGGGTGCATGACTTATGGATGGAGAAATCAAGATTCATAGATACGGAATCCATAACTATCTTAACGATAGTAAATGTTATCTAATTAAAGGCATTATTCGGGGATTGAAAGATAGTATAACAAGATCTTGGCCATCGGTTTACTTTGTGTTCTCTGGTGGTTTATCAATTGTATGGTTTTACAATTGGTGATTCTTTCAATAGAGAATAATGGAACTTTAAGTTAAAATGATTGAAAAGGTAAAACGGAAAAAGTCCTTAATTCAATCATGGATAACATATGGGGATTAAGCAAGCGATGAATAAATCATGGAAGAAGCGCTGCGTAAGAGAGCTTTCGTAATACGGTATGTAAACAGGAGTTCAGCTTCAAACTTTTAGTGGAATAGTATTGAAGTTGATAATTGATGAATAATTAATCTGGGATTAATTTTTCACAATTATAGGAGTCTCTTTACATATTTCCATCGGGTCCCTCTATTAGCTCATATAGTTCCGTATAGCGTCTCGGGATTTGTTCCTAATGAGATCGGTAAATTTAAATGGAATTTAGTAATGTCTATTAAGACATGATACTCTCTAACATGCAATCCAGAAAGGATTGGACATGTGAGATTTGTGTAGACAAATAATATGATTTGTCGACATGAGATTGGTTAATTGAATTTTGAAATAAGATTGTGTTTGAATTATTTAATTTTGGAAAAACAAATTTTTCTCTCCTAATCTAAATATTGTGCACGGTTTTTAAATAGGTGGAGAGAAGAAAATTTTTGTTTCAAAATTATTCAAATATATTCCTAACATTAAATTATTAATTGATTTAAATAATGGAAATTATTTGATGGATTTTTCTTTACTTAAATTGATGTGCACGGTTTTTGTGAGGAAAGAAAATTTGAAATATTCCATTGATTTAAATTAATTAATATGGTTGATGTTGTGTGGAAAATATTTAATTCAAATAAGTGAATCATATTTAAATTCAAAAGGGTTTAAAAGGAATTTGAATCTAGATAGGACTAGGATCTTTTGACTAGTCTAGATTCTTGATTTAAAATTTGAACCACCAATCAAGATTTATCTCAAAGTGGCCGAATTTTTTGAGGATTGATTTCCTCTTGGAAAAACGTTTTTAGGTTCAATGAATCTAGTCCTAAAGTTGTATGATCTTTTGATTCAAAATTTATCCAGAAAAATAATAATTAATTATTTTTTAAAGGAGATAAATTTTGAAAAGGATTAGACTTCTATATAAAGGCTAGGAATTCTTGAAAAACTAATTTTTGGTCATTCACAAAGAGGAAAAACGTTTTTGAGAGTGAGAAGAAAAATAATTTGGGTTTCTTCCACATCATAAAATTCGGCTATCTTGTGAGAGAGAAAAAGAGAGAAAATTCCATTGAATCAAAATTGTGAGGAAGGTTAAACCGAGTGATAATTTTCATAGGAGGTTAACCGGTTCCTGTTTTGCAGTTTTGAAGAAAGAAGTTGGATAATATTCTCAACGAGGAACATCGGAATTGAGAAGGAAGGATCTAGACTTCGGAAAGCAACACCGGTCACTTGGATTCATAGAACGTGTGCCCACACACACTCTGAGACGTGGAACTCGAGAATAATAGAGAAGACACGTTGGTCAAACGCTCTAGCAATTCCGGAATCCAAGAAATAAGGTACGCTTGATCATGAATTTAATTTATTGTTATATACATCATGAGCTTCTTTTCCGAATCGGCATAAAAATTTTAAAACTTCCGCTGCGTCGTAACTCTGATATCGGATCCGATTTTTCCAACACGGAGGTCGTGAACCAGGCACCGAGAACTCCGACGAGATGGTGATAGTCTCATGCTTAGGAGGAAATCGCGCTCTCCTCACCTGATTTAATCTCCACACTTCCCAGATCACATCTCCGTCGCGAGACTCATTGCCAACACCGTCGCCAACTCCATTACGACCATGATCGACGGTGGGATTCGCAAATTCCATTGGCAGAAATCATGAATATTTTCTCCGTCAAATAGGAATCACGACCACGAGGTGGTAATCGCGATAAAATCCGATGAGTTCTTGTCGCGGTGGCGCGAAACCTCTAGCGATCTTGCAATTTCATATTCTCTCTCCGTGACCATATCCTCCGATGGCTCCATGGCCAAAACTGGTGGTGGCTGACATGTTTGGGGGTTAAGGTTAGGGTTAGATTTGGGGCTAAATTTGGGGATAAATTGGGACTTTTTGCAATATTCAAAATTTTATAACAGAAAATATAAATACTAAAAATAACTATAAAATTTTTTAATTATTAACATTGATTGGTATATATGTAATATTAATATATTAAATTTTAAATAAAAAACATTAAATAAGGATATTTACTTGTTAGATCAAAAATAATAAATAATGATATTTACTTGTGTTTAATGATATTTACCTACTTTATTTATTAGTAAATCTAATATTAACTTGATAAATATGATATTTACTCTTTAAATAGAAAACAGTAAATATTGATTTGTGAATAAATTACTAATAAATATGTAATGACCCAACTACGTAGGGCCGTTACCGTGCTTACATACTATGCTTACTTAACCTAAATACTTAATTTACTTAAACATACTCTTGTATTTCGTAAAAATACGGAAATATTTTTTTTCTTTATTCATTTTAAATTCAAATTTAAAACCTATCTTATTCTCATACTTATTTATATGTACTCAATAGAGTACAGAGTTGTAAAATCATTTTAACATATTCGATAAACCATACTAATTACTGTTGTAATAAACTTTAAATACTGACCCAGTACTAAATATTTTAAGTACCGGTACCATTATATTATTATATCATAACATAAATATATTTTACAAAACACATGGTGGTGTCCAACTCAAATTTCACAGTCTGCAATGCCATCTCTCCACAGTCTTGTATCAAGCTTATCCGGTAGGTTGCTTACCTACAGCATGAACGTAAGTTATAAGCTTATGCTCAGTAAGTACAACTTTCTATTCCGCAAAATCATTTCGATAAAAGAATGTATGAATTGATAATGCATGAACCAATTATGCTTTTTTATGAATCACTTATGCTTTTTTATGTAAACTTAACATGAATCATTTATACTTTCTTGTTTTAACTTAGCTTTAAGCCCCTTTCATAACATGAACATGAGTGTACGTACCGTGACACGCAGTCATGGATTAAACCTGCCCTTGTGGCAGGTCGGTACGACACAAGGCAACTTACTTGCCTTCATTCTTGAAAACTTATTCTTAATTTGATCATACATGAAAACTTAAATCTTAATTATTTCTTACTTGAAAACTTGATCTTATTCTTATCATGTGATTTATTATTAGTGAGCATGCTTACATGATGCCACAATAAATAAAACATGAATCATATGCATCACATTCATTAACATATGATGTTTTGAAAAATAAGCAAAGCAGTAAAAACATTTAAATCAATGCATGAGTTTTTAAAAAACATGCAAAGTAGTAAAAACATATTGCCTATGCTGTAGGCGGAGTTGTACTTACAAATTGTCATATGCTCCTGCTCTAGCGTTCTAAAAAGGCAAGACAACAGGCTATATTCCTGTTTTCAAACAGGACATAAGATAAGAATCATTCTATTTTACTACAAAGCATAACATACTAGATCGGTATCCAATCCGATTACAATTGGTAATCATAGAATTGTTACTATACTCTCAAGTAACTTTGGTTTAAAATTTCCTTTTTCTTAAAAATACCTTATTTACTTGGAAAATATCTTAATTCCATAAATCAAGTATTATCTTGATTTAATACTTGAAATTACCTTTTTAAAAATCACTTGTCAAATTTCAAATGGATTCAAAACCTCTTTAAAACTATTTTCATAAAATCACATTAACTTTTTAAAGAGGTCATAAAAACTTAAAAACTGATTTCAAAACACCCTTTTAATTTGCTTGAATGTATCTGTGCAGGAAATTTCCTGTACCATGTACAGTTTTGAAAATCTAGTTTTATCTTTAAATTGGTTTAGAATTTGAAAATATTTTCTTCATAGAAGTTGTAGATCTTATTGAAAGCTACAACTTTTATGTTTTACTTGAAGCTTAAATCTACCTTTAACTTACTCATTTTCCCCTTGAAAAGTTCTGGCCGTGTACAGTACTTGGACCGACTAGTTTTGAAATCTTATAAAAACAGAGGCCTTTGGAGCCCTTTTTTCAAAAAATCTCTATGCTACACCCTAGGATTTTCTGTTTTCTACAAATTTACAGTTATTACTTTTTTTCAAATTTGGCTTCTAAGGGGCTCAAAAATGGGTTTCCAGAAAACTGTCCATATTATTTTTACAAATCGGCAGTTTGTATTTTGTTGATTCTTGCTTAAAATCCGTGCACACTACCTTAAATGGTTGAAACCGTGAGCCTCCATCAACATGCAGCGCGTAGGATTCATTCTTAACATTCAAACATACACTTATCTCATGTTCTTGAAAAACACAATATTGATAAACCTACTTGTTTACCAACTTGTGTCGTTACGTTAATTTCTTAATCAACATACCCATAATATTCACATCATCATCATCATCATCATTCATAAAATCTCCATACTTAAACATATGAGAGCATATTCACAAATACATGGTGAGTACACATAACATGTGAGAGCATAATCACAAACATATGGTGAGCACGCATAACCTTAACACTCATCTTAGAGCATAAAATTAAACCCATACTTAGAGCTAGCAACCAAGATAACCTAAGTATAGATCTAGCATAAACCAACCATAAAGGACCATCAGATAGAAAATAAGAAGCATGAGCTTATGCTCTTACATCCCATAACTTGAAATACATTTAAATCTCATAAACCAAAACTTAATGAAAATCTTAGTTAGAGGTTCAAGAATAATAACTCTAAAGCTTGGAAAGCTTGCTCTAGACCTTGGATGAGAGAAATTTTACTCTACACCCTCCATACCACAACCAGCCATCTTTGCTCTCTCTCTCTCTCTCTCTCTCTCTCTCTCTCTTTCTAAGGCTAGAGAGGAATAGTTGAGAAAGAACTAGAAGTTTGAGAAGCCAACTAAAGAGTGCAAGTTTCTCTTACCCACCCCTATTTATAGGTGGAAAATTCTAATTTTCCACAATTATTTTTTTTTAAATTCTCTTTGAATTGCATATTGGTCCTTAAAAGACAAAATATTTGCCTTCCAAGTCCTTCAAAATGGCCAGCCATGTGGAGCATGAACCAAACAAAAATCTTTTCATACTTATCTACAATTACTTGGCCTCCAAGTAGGGCCATGTTTGGCATTCCTCCTAATATGCAATCTATTTTCTTAATAATCCAGATAGTACCAATACTATCTTGACTTAATAAACTATCATTGAGTCTCATAATACTTATAAGAACTCAAATATACTCTGATAATCAAATCAGATCATGAGCTTTATATTGACATACATAGTACATACTTAGATTTCTATTATTTTTAAGGAAATCGCGAGTCCGTTAAAATTTCGGTTGTTACAAAATATAATATTTGTCAGAAAATAATACATTTACATATTTATTAATTGTTAGTAAATAATAAAATTTATGAGTAAATAATAATATTAACTCAATAGTAAAGTGGATTTACCAGGTATAATGGCAAATAAATTAGAAAACCAGTAAATCTAACATTTGCTTAATAAATCTAACTTATAAATCCAAATATTTACAAGTAAATAAATGGATACAATATATAAAATAAGATGGATTTATAAAATAGATAAAATCAGTAAATCCAAATATTAAGAAATAATAGTAAATCTATATATTTATTAAGAAACAATGGTATTTACACGTAAATCTTTAATTGTCTTGTATTTTATACTTTTTATGTAAATAATAAATCTTAATATTTACTAAGTATTCTTTAAAAAAAAAGATTAACTAAATAAATAATAGTAAATCTATATATTTACTAAGAAATAATGGCATTTACAAGTAAATTATTTACTTGTCTTGTATTTTATACTTGTTACGTAAATAATAAATCTAAATATTTACTAGTATTCTTTAAAAAAAAAAAAGATTTACTAAATAAATATTAATAATTGCAAATAAATATGTTAATTTTATTAAATTTCATAAATTACAAAATGTATCTCAAAATTATCCCAAATTAAGTTCTAATTCAATCAAACCCTAACCCTAAATCCCCAATTATTGTCGCCACTGTCGCCGCTTCTATCGCCAACGCCATATCACCGAAGAACACGTTCTGAAGCTTCCGAGAGAATCTGTCGTTGCCCCATCGCCGGAGATCCGAGCGCGTCGTCTGCAGATCACGATTGAGCTTGCGAAACGTCGTCTTGCTGGCAAGATCGTTTGCAAAGCTTCTGAAGCTGCCGCAATATCATCACAGATATGGGAAACACACGTAGTCTGCAGATCGTGATCGCACGAAACGTCAAATTGCTGACCGAAGATTGCGACCTTTGTTTCTCCATCCCGATTGGAGATTTGTTCGCGATCTCATTTTGCCGTCGACGCGAGATCTGAGGTCCGCCACTAGAGGTGGGAATTTGGGCCGGGCCAAACGGGCCGGCCCGCGGCCCGTAATTTTGGCCCGGCCCGGCCCGAATTCTCTAGGCCCGGTAAAAGCCCGGCCCGCTAGTAAGAGGCGGGCCGGGCTCTCCTTTTAGGCCCGGCGGGCCGGGCTGGCCCGGCCTGAAAATTTAAGCCCGTTGGGCCGGCCCGGCCCGCCCGTTATTTAAAAATTAAAATTATATATATTATTTTTATTAAAAAATTATATATATTATAATTTTATATTATATATATTATATAAATAAAGAAAAGAAAAAATAAAAAAAAATTAAATTAAATAAAAATTTAAAAAATTAGGCTCGGGCCGGTCCGGCCCGCTCCCGGCCCGACCCGCTCTAAGCCCGCGGGCCGGGCCGGGCTTATATTTCAAAAATTCGGGCCAGGCCGGCCCGTGTTTTCAAAGGGCCGGGCCGGTCCTGCCCGATTTTCTTAAAAAGCCCATCGGGCTCGGGCCGAGCCGGGCCGGGCGGCCCGAATTCCCAGCCCTATCCGCCACTGACCGGACAAGAGTGACGATCGCGTTGTTGATCTGCATAGCCTTTGCTCGTATCACGGGCCCATCGGAGTGCCGTTGGAGATCTCTAGTAGCTACAGTTCAAGCAACCATGGTTTGGGAGCAAAAATGGAATTCTACCCCTAGAAAAAGTCAAATCTGCTATTTTTTTCAATGAAAAAGTCATACATGCTATGTATTAACAATAGATATAAAAAATATGCTATCTAGTATGATTTTCCTTTTTTTTCCTCTTCCTCTCTTCACGTTTCTGATGGACTCTTCGCCCTTTTTTTTTTTTTTCCTCTTAACATGTATATACACTATATATCTATATAAGTTACATATAATTAAGTAATTTATATATGTACGTTTTGTATATGACGTTGAATACATAAAACTAAAAAACAAAAAAAAGGTAACCTATACCTGTATTGCAGACCATATATGTATATGCGGTAACTTATATAAATAAAAGGCGCTGGATAATCTATATATAAGAAAATTATATGCACATATATACAGTAACATATATATGTTATAAATAATAGATGGAGGACAATAATATATTATTGAATATAAGTGGAAAACATTACTTTCATTGTCATCTATTTTGATAAATGGGGAAACAAAACATTCAATGAATGAATTAAAGACTAAAAGTCAATCCTCAAATTCCTTGATTGAAAGATAAAAAATATCAAATTTAAATAATTACTATTTACTGAGATTCTAAGAATAGAATTCGGAAATATCAATAAATAATTAGATATATATATATATATATATATGCTTGTTTACAATACATCTACATTACTAAACAATCACAATATTTCATCAAATCATCATATAAAATTTATCAATTAGGGATTAACTTTGTTTTAGCATATTGAGTCCCTTGTTGCATCACTTGTAAAAAATAACTCAACATAACGTTAAAATTAACTAAATATGTTATCATCACACTTTCTATGTTAATTTCTAACGTCTAATTATTGAAATATGGTTAGTTGAAGTTAGGGCGTTACAGCGGTTACCGTCGATTCTACCTCTTATCATGTCCTTCATCCCAATAGCAAGGAACCGTCGTCCTTGCCTGCCATCCCAGCTGAATCCAGATTGGGGAAACACATGAAGAATTGAACGAAGAATCATGACTATCATGCGAGAATCACCTGACTAGTGTCACAATCACGGCGACCCTACCTTTCCTCCTTTGCCAGGGGTGCCTGATTTGGGAACTAGGGCTAGGGATTTAGAGTTGGGGTAGTTTTAAGATTTAAATAAATCTAGGGTTTATTTTTGTAATTAAAGTAAATTACATATTTAAGAAATAAAACCAGTAAAAATTTGGGGATGCTTTCACAATTTGGGGATTTAGGTTTCAATTAGTTTTTTTTAATAAAAAAATCAGTAAATATTCATAATAAATAAGAAAAAAAATTTATATATATATATATATAATGTTATTGTAGGCATAGCCTAGCAGTAATACCACACCTGACTTCATTTGAAGGTGCAGAGTTCGAATCCCCCAACCTCAAGTTCAAAAAATAAATATAAAAAAATTGTAAATACACCATTTATCAACAATCACATAATTTCCAATTAGTAAATTCAATATTTACCATGTAAATATAAAGATTTGGAATATATTAAATCAAGATATTTATTAATATATCCGGTATTTTCTTTTTGAAGGTATTTACTAGTAAACTCAGTTTTTACACATCGGAAACGCAACAATAAGAAGATGATTGGTATTTGCAAAGATTTACTGCAATAGTATATTTACTGTGAAATCTTATATTTATCAATTTATCAAGTAAATCAATTATTTATTAGTAAATCTTGGCATTTACTTGTAATATACGCTGTTTTAAAAATTATCAATTTATCATTTTAAAAAAAATTGTCTTATAAAATTGTCAATTTATCAAGTAAATCAAATATTTACTAGTAATTGTCAATTTATCATTTTATGGAGTAAATCAAGTATTAACAAGCAAAGACGATCTTTTTTTACTAGGATATACTAGTAAAATTTCTTTTTCTAAAGAAAATATGATATTTCTCTTTTTTTTTTCTATTTTTTCAATTATCACTTTCAAATTTTTTTGTAAATACAATAATTTACAAGGTAAATATGGAATTTACCGGAAAATCCTAGTACTTTAGTATTAAACGAGTTTAATACCCCTGCATTGCACGGGAAAGGAAGAAAATAAATAAATAAATAAACTGAGTATTATATAATAAAAACAGTTGGTTAAATAAATATTATAATTATAATAAGTATAATTCTTCCTAAAATCTCTCCCAACAGTGAAGATGTAAAATCAAAATGACAATAGTACTAACAATAATAAAAAACGAAAACAAAAGCAAAAAAGAAAAAAATTTTCTGTAGTCATATTCATTTAAAGAAAAAAATTAAAACAAAAATAAAACAGAAAACAAAAAAAAAAGAACAAAAATCTTTAAACTCAAAATAACCGGAAAAAACTAACCCTAACAAAAAAATTATAACAAAATAAAATATATATCCCATTTTCTCCTTTTTTACTGTTTTTAAAAAAAATAAAAAAAAACAAATTTTTATCAGGTTATACATGCAAAAACTTAAAAAAAAAATATTTTTAAAATATAAACAAAACAAATATAAAAGACAAAAAAAAAATTTGCATGCAAAATCCTTAAAAAAAAAAGAGTCTTTAAAAAATAGAACAAAAGAAACAAAAAAGACACACAAAAAAAAAACCCAGGAAAAAAAATCTGAAATAAAAATAAAAAATTTAAAGTAAAAAATCATTTAAAAATCAAAAAAAGGCAAAGTGAGCAAAAACACAATACAACAACAGATCGGAATCTAATGTCTAAAATTTAGCATAAAAAAAAGGCAAAAACAATATTAAAAAAAACAAACTCTAAATAAGGGTAAAACCGACAACACACTATAGGAAAAAGAAAAGGAACTAAAAAAGAGGCGTAAAACAGTAATTATACTGTGTGGGCAGCTGGCAATTTCTGCATAATAGGGGTAAAAATGTCAACTCACTGTAGATAAAGGAAAACCAACTAAATCAGAGGGGCAAAAAAATATCTGCACTGTAGACGAAACAGTAAAATATGTGAGGACAAAACCGTCCTTCCACTGTAGATAAGCCAAAATCAGCACATAGGATAGGGGCAAAATCGACAGTTTACTGTAAAAAAAAGCAGCTAATGTGCATTACTGTAGCAAAAAATATTGTACATTAATGTATAGTACTGTAGCAAAAGTAACAAAAATTTAAAAAAACAAAAAAAACAAAAATCACTGTTCATTAAACAGTGAAATATTACATCATTTTACTATAACAAAGCAGCAAAAATAAAAAACAAAAACAAAAATCACTATTCACTAAACAGTGAAATATTACATCCTTTTAGTATATATAATAATGTAAGATTTACTAGTATTTTTTTTCCCTCTCTCTCTCTCTTTCTTTTTGGAAATGGAGTTACTAGTATTTTCTCTCATCGTGTATGGAAAATATTTATTTATTAATTCTTTAGTATTCTTAGTATATTTAAAAAGAAACCCTTAGTTTTAGAGAAATCCAAAAAAGTACACCACCTAATAACCAATCCCCAACCCAGATCTCTGCAGTGCCACCGCCGCCACTCCCACATCGCTAGAGAACAAGACCGAATTTCGAGATCGTGACAATCCACTAAAAACAACAACAAAAATAGGTTCCCATGGAGATTCACTGAAGATGACGATGGAGCCAGCATCTCACGCTAGCTCACGCTAGATCTCGAATAGTCCGTCGGCGAGAGAGTGAAAGGAGAAAGACTTAGCGATTGTCCCAAGAAAATATTCAATAAGAACAAAGATACTCAAATATAAGTTCCATAGATATCTATATCCCATAGATTCCTTATGGCATCCAGATATAGACCAAAACAAATTATACTTCTCAGTCTCAAAGTGAATCTCAAATTATGTAAATGAAACACTCAACAATATACAAATAAATCATAAATCAGTTAAATATAGATTAATTCTTGTGCTCATAACATGGCTACATTGCAGCCCTAGAAAATAAAATGAATTCATGGCACAACGCAAAGAAATCATCAACATAATTTTCAGCATCTCAAAAATACAAGAAAGAAAAGAGTCAGAATGATTAAACCAGTAAACCAAAATACCCAAAAATTTTAGTCTTCTCTCTCTTCTTCTCTTATGTTATTTCTTCTTCTTGATGCAGATCTTCTCCTCGGGATTCGCACAAGCAGCTCTCTCCTTTTTTTTTTTTTTCTCTCTCTTCTTTTCCTTCCTCGGTCTCGCTACTCTATGCTTCAAAAACCACCACGCACATAACCCGAGATTCCTCTCATCCCTTCCTCCAGCCGTCTATTCTTTTTTTTTTTTTTTTTTTTTTCTTCTTCCCTTTTCTTTGCCAGTTGATGATTAGGGATGGCAACGAGACAAGGCGTGGGTTGCTTTCTCATCCCCAAAACTAAAAGCCATCCCCATCCCCATCGCTTCCTAAAAAAGGGTTGGGTCGGGTACTAAGTTTTCCCATTAGGAGAGCTTTTCAAATACGCACCCTATTCGCGGTTAGTATAATTATGCATTTTTAAAATTATAAAACTTTAAACAAATAATAAAGTAAACATTGACTTTTGATTTTCTTCTTTTGTGAAAAAGATGCAGTTAGTAATTATCTTTAAAAAGTTAACATACTCATATATATGCATATTATAAATATATATGACATATGTACATTGGGGCGGTCCCAGCCCCGCTTTTAATTTGGGGAAAAGACTTCATCCCCATCCCGGTGTCCATCTCCAGATGTTATCCCCCATCCCTACTGTAATGCCCTGGAAATTCATAAACTTGATTTATGAATTATTATCATTGATTTCCTTTGTTAATATAATTCTAATGAATTATTTTGATGAATATCAAATTTCAATATCATGAATGATTGTATATGTATTATTAGTATGATGATGTCAATGATCTAACAATGTTGAGTTTCTCTATTTAAATGAGAAATTATAAATACAAAGAAGATGAGTTGAACGACATATAAATTTATATGAAAAATTTATTATGTCGTATTAGAGGGATAAATGTTAATTTTTGATAAAGAACCCCGATTTTTATTAGTAGGTTAATTTGATGACTTTAGTATTTATTTTGGTCATATCAATATTTAAGTTTTGAGAGTATGATTGAGAAAATTAATATGTCATATAGATAGAAGATGAATAATTAGGATTTATTCTTCGAAAATCCAAATGTGGAAGATTGATCAAGAATTATGCTTAGTTTTGAAATTAATGGTGTAGATTTTATGTTAAAGGATCCTAGACAAATCAATGACCAAGTTTTGGATGATAAGTGACCAATAAGAGCTTAAGGTAAGGATTGGTGTGATGGAAGATCCAATGGATGAGAATAAGAATGACAACCTTTGATCAATGGTGGAAAAATTGGAAGAAAGAAAAACAAAATAAAAATGAGAAAACCAAAGGGAAGATCCGGATTTTGTGATCAAAAGCAAGAAGAAATTTGAGCAAATGAGAAAAACAAGAAAGTGGTGCATGCATGTAACCTCATGTAAGAGATGGCATTGCTTGTTTTGGCAATATGTCACAAAAAAGAGACAAGTGAAAGTGACCCCTTATCTCAACTTTGTTTTGGCAATATGTCACAAAATTTTCAACCCAACTCCCTCCCTTAAGTGAAGGCAATGCAATGGGAGAATTAGCTAAAAATTTTCCATTTTTACCTCTCAAAATACAGCTCCTTTAAAGCAAATGTTGACTAAAAACAAGCCCCTAACATCTCATTTTATTCTCACACAAGTTAAGCTCAAAAAAAAAAAAAAAAAAAACACCTAGCTTCTCTAGCCGCCACCAACACTATTCTCCATCTCCAAACATCCCTCTTGCACCCTCCTCCCTGTTGGGAACTAAATGTGCCCTAAGGATAGAAAATCAATATTAGGGATTTTTTGTAAATATGACATTTTGATATTAATAAGAGGATGTTATTCATGTTTAATAAGTTGTGCCCTATTTACTTTCATTAGTTGATTGTATGGTTATTTTGAGCAAACATAAAATACTCATTGGCTGTTGGTAGTATATCGGATTACCATATGTATACGGGGTATACATAGAAGACGTGGTAATTTGATAACAGTCTAAATAAATAGTCCGCAATCGATGGAATATGATTTGGGGATCTTATTCATGATAAGATTGTAAAGGTTGTCTACTTCCTTGGAGGGATGGTATGTCTTGACCATCGGATAGGTTTCGAGTAGAAACTTTAATGTATACCAGTATTGAGGTATGACATTGGACTGGACCTAAAGTGTTAATTGATTCGGTTTAATAATTCCGTTTACAAGAATCAATAACACTTTGATTATCATCCTACATTAATCTTAATCCTGAAATGATTACTTGAGTTCGTATCCATGACTTATGTACTTTAATGCACTATAGGTGAGACACTGTTAATTCATGGTCAATATACTTATGTTTTGGGTGCATGACTTATGGATGGGGAAATTAAGATTCATAGATACGGAATCCATAACTATCTTAACGATAGTAAATGTTATCTACTTAAAGGCATTATTCGGGGATTGAAAGATAGTATAACAAGATCTTGGCCATCGGTTTACTTTGTGTTCTCTGGTGGTTTATCAATTGTATGGTTTTACAATTGGTGATTCTTTCAATAGAGAATAATGGAACTTTAAGTTAAAAATATTGAAAAGGTAAAACGGAAAAAGTCCTTAATTCAATCATGGATAACATATGGGGATTAAGCAAGCGATGAATAAATGGAAGAAGCGCTGCGTAAGAGAGCTTTCGTAATACGGTATGTAAATAGGAGTTCAGCTTCAAACTTTTAGTGGAATAGTATTGAAGTTGATAATTGATGAATAATTAATCTGGGATTAATTTTTCACAATTATAGGAGCCTCTTTACATATTTCCATCGGGTCCCTCTATTAGCTCATATAGTTCCGTATAGCGTCTCGGGATTTGTTCCTAATGAGATCGGTAAATTTAAATGGAATTTAGTAATGTCTATTAAGACATGATACTCTCTAACATGCAATCCAGAAAGGATTGGACATGTGAGATTTGTGTAGACAAATAATATGATTTGTCAACATGAGATTGGTTAATTGAATTTTGAAATAAGATTGTGTTTGAATTATTTAATTTTGGAAAACAAATTTTTCTCTCCTAATCTAAATATTGTGCACGGTTTTTAGATAGGTGGAGAGAAGAAAATTTTGTTTCAAAATTATTCAAATATATTCCTAACATTAAATTATTAATTGATTTAAATAATGGAAATTATTTGATGGATTTTTCTTTCCTTAAATTGATGTGCACGGTTTTTGTGAGGAAAGAAAATTTGAAATATTCCATTGATTTAAATTAATTAATATGGTTGATGTTGTGTGGAAAATATTTAATTCAAATAAGTGAATCATATTTAAATTCAAAAGGGTTTAAAAGGAATTTGAATCTAGATAGGACTAGGATCTTTTGACTAGTCTAGATTCTTGATTTAAAATTTGAACCAACAATCAAGATTTATCTCAAAGTGGCCGAATTTTTGAGGATTGATTTCCTCTTGGAAAAACGTTTTTAGGTTCAATGAAACTAGTCCTAAAGTTGTATGATCTTTTGATTCAAAATTTATCCAGAAAAATAATAATTAATTATTTTTTAAAGGAGATAAATTTTGAAAAGGATTGGACTTCTATATAAAGGCTAGGAATTCTTGAAAAACTAATTTTTGGTCATTCACAAAGAGGAAAAACGTTTTTGAGAGTGAGAAGAAAAATAATTTGGGTTTCTTCCACATCATAAAATTCGGCTATCTTGTGAGAGAGAAAAAGAGAGAAAATTCCATTGAATCAAAATTGTGAGGAAGATTAAACCGAGTGATAATTTTCATAGGAGGTTAACCGGTTCCTGTTTTGCAGTTTTGAAGAAAGAAGTTGGATAATATTCTCAACGAGGAACATCGGAATTGAGAAGGAATGATCTAGACTTCGGAAAGCAAGACCGGTCACTTGAATTCATAGAACGTGTGCCCACACACACTCTGAGACGTGGAACTCAAGAATAATAGAGAAGACACGTTGGTCAAACGCTCTAGCAATTCCGAAATCCGAGAAATAAGGTACGCTTGATCATGAATTTAATTTATTGTTATATGCATCATGAGCTTCTTTTCCGAATCGACATAAAAATTTTAAAACTTCCGCTGCGCCATAACTCTGATATCGGATCCGATTTTTCCAACACTCCCTCCATTTTCAAGCTTCAAGCAACCCCATTACCAAGTTCGAAGAAGTATGAAGCGGAGTTAGAGGACGTGTTACTAGAGGTAACATAGTAGTGTTCTTTGTGTTTTAGTCATTTTTGAAGAACTAAAGCATGATATTTAGTTAGAATCTTAATGTTATACTTCTTCTTACTTGGGAAAAGGTTTTAAGATGAACTTTGGAGGTCCAAGATATTAACGGATCTATAGAGCATTTCCGTAATGTTCTACGAACTTTGTTAGAGCTTGTGGATGTTATGGTACTATGGCATGCATTAGAGACTTTGGTATGAAAAATAAATTATATGATAAGATTCTACAGAGGATAAGCTTCATTTTAGGCTTTGGAATCACTTAGTTTGCTTTTATATGTCTAAAGTTATGTACATTTGAAGTTGTGACACAAAACTAGAGAGAAAAGAAACCTCTGGGGTACAATTTAGCTACAGGTTTTATATACTCCAAACCCTTTAGTCTGAAAATTTTGGATTATAAGTTTTATATCTAAAACCTAGATTCTCTAAGCTTTTCAACAAGGTATAATGTGCCTCAAACGGATAAATGTACAGTTTTTGGTGAATTTTACAAATTTAGACTACGAATCTAGAGTTTTTAATGGAACTCTATACCAGCCATGGGGTTTTGTATAGTTTAGGTTAGTAAACCATAATTATTTACAAAACTATTTGTAGTATATGAATTAGATACTGTAAGTTTCCAATGACATATCTTTTGCCTTATTTGGACTTGTAAGTGAATTGTTATGATTTTTCTAAATTTACCCATAAATCTAGACATATTGTACATACGTGGGACTAATAGTAACAAAACATAAGTTTACGGTATGAAACACTCAAACACTAAAGGAAATAAATTTATGAATATAAAGTAGACATCTCACGCTACGAAACAAGTTTCATCCGTTTAAAACGGATATGTATATAAATTTTAATAAATTACATAATAATGTATTATAATATGATAAACTGAGATTTTACCATAAGACACTTAGGAAAATGTCCGCATTAATGTTTGAAACACTCAAAATCTTGGAAAACAAATTGTAAAAACAAAAACAAGATTTTTAATGCTTTCCAACGAGTTATCAAGTGTCCAAAACGATATTATATTCAAATTTAAATAAATCTTAAAATTTAAAATCCCATACTGACAAAAGGATTAAACATTAAAATATGACATAAGGGTAAGTCATAACATATGAACATATTTATTTGTGAAATGAGTTGGTATTAAGTGTATGATCAAATAATGTGAAAAACCCTAACTTTATAAAGTTGAATCGCAAGTTTTAAATGGACTAAGATAAAGTACACTAGACGATTATTGGGCATATACCAAGAGACTACCGTAGCCCAATTAAATGATCATAATTAATGGGATTGGGCCTTACAAGCTCAGTACTAGATGCAATGTATACATTTAGGTGACTTCTTCTCATCTTGATTGATTAATTAATAAAAGAATAAACAAATCAATAAACTAATAAATATATAACAAAATGTAATTATGCGAAAAAAATTAATTAGTAATTAATTAATTAATTATAAGAGTTAATAAGTGATAATTAGCTGTGTAAGTAAGATTATTATACTGAGTAACTACATAATTATAATACATGATTAATTAGAAATTAATTGATCATTAATCATTGATATAATTGTTAATACAATTATGGATGATTAATTAGATATTAATCAAACATTAATTATTAGATTAATCAAATTATTTGTTATTAATATGAGAATTAATAATTGATAATTATTATATGAAAAAGAATATTTAAGTAACATAATTAAATTATTAACGATATAATTATTAATTAGTCAATTAAAATTGTGTAATTTAATTATAATTACTCAATTAAATAAAGTAATAATTAACTACTATCTAATTAGTTAGTTAATTAATTAATTAGTCAATTGATTAATTAATCAATTAAATTAAATAAATTTAATTTAATTAAAATTAAATTAATGAAATAATAATTAGTAGAAATTTATTTAACACTTAATAACTAATTTGAATTAATTGTTAAGGTTAATTATGATATAAGTAAATTAATCTCACTTTAATTTATAAAATAAATAAATAAATGAATAAAGTTATATAACTATGATTCTATCTAATAATAAGGTACAACTCCGGGAGTTTAAGTACATAAGATAAGTAAGTACAAACCTCACATATAGCATGCAATAAAATGTTTTTCTTTGTTGATGTTCTACGTTTGCTATGATTTACCTTGATGATGTGATGATTATATGAATTATATATGTTACTTTGATTAAGCATTTGACGTGCATAATTTCTCTTGCACTGACATGATCAATATGTGTCATAGATATTTATGCCATAATGATATATGTATAGTGATATATAAATCTTTACATTGTCATAATTAATATGAAGGAGGCTAATGAAATATAGGAATAAGTGTCGTTCCAACCTCCAATTAGTGAGAGGATATGATAAGAACGAAAGTTATAAGTTATGACCTTGGAGGTGCTTGGAGGGTCGCTCCCCCAACTCCCCCATTGATTGCGCGCATATGGGTACGACATAGGGGCCCTTAAATAGACAAGACATGTATATAATGAAGTATAATTGAACACACATAGATCACATACATTTTTAAACAATCATGATATTACGTGTGATGATATGATTTTATGAAAATATTTTGTGAGATATTGTTTGTACTTGCTGAGCGAAAGCTCATACGTGTGTGTTCGTACTGTAGGTAACATGGGTAAGCAGCCCGTCACTTAGATGTTTTCTGGACTGATGAAACTGTGCGGAGGCGATGAAAGAAGAGAGTGGGATACCACCACGAATTTAATTTCCGCATTTAGACTTCTTAAATTATTTTGTATCGACTATATTTATAACTATGTTTTTAATATTTTGGTACTACTAAACTAGTAGAAGTACTTTATGAGAAAAAAACTTTAGAGTCTTTCCTTTTAACTTACATGAAGTTATAACTTTTTAAATATCATCTAAGTACGAATTTGAATAGGATATTTATTATCTAGAGATTTTCAATTTACTCAGTTAAAAATTTTAGTTTATTAAACTCTTTTAGTATAAGTATAATTTGTATGTAAAAAAAATATATATGTATTTTGGAACCTAAAGAAGCCTGTAGTAACCAAGGTTAGAATCTAACTGATTTGAATCCATCCAAACTTCTATAACTTACAGTCATGTGCGTTGATCTGTAAAAGTTGAGATTAGAGTTGATGTCTCTAATATTACTCTTTTCGTATAAAAACCAATCTATCCACCATGTTGTGGATTCAACTCAAAGCAATTACTTTATAAGTTGGATAAAGATGAGGATTTTTTTTTTTTTTTTTTGTACAAAACTATAAACAGAGAGAATATTTGTGGGGTAATTTTTTGTATATTGACTCTATAAAAAATACATATTACACGTTTTCTACTTATAGAAATTACAAGACACTAAATCAGGAAACAAAGCCTATTCTAGCTATACTAGTAAAAATTTTAGATTTGGCGACAGTTATTAACCGTCGTTTAAAGTTAACATGACGATTAGACAACCGTCGTGTAATTTACCATCATGGAAAGCTTTAAGATACCACGACGGTTAGTAAACCATAGTAGTTAGGTGATATTCCACGATGGTTAACACCGTCGTTGAATAGAGAAATAAGACAGCAAAACTTGTTAATGCAAAAAATTTACACGATGGTTTTTACCAAAAATGTCATGTAAATCCAATCTTACACGACGGTTTATTTAGAACACCATCGTGTATAGTGGGGTTTACACGACGGTTTTGGTGAAAATCCGTCGTGTAAAGTGGGGTTTACATGACGGTTTTGGTGAAAAACCGTCATGTAAAGTGGGGTTTACATGACAGTTTTGGTGAAAAACCGTTGTGTAAAGTCCAATATTAATTTTTTAAAAAAACATTTCGCATTTTTTGGTGATTTTCCATGGGCGGCCTAATCCGTGCGTTATCCAATACACGGCCTAGAATAGGATTAACATAGCTACATTGTATCAATATAAATACCATCCACTGCATTACAAGTTTACATATCATATTTAATGAATTGTATTATAGATTTAGTCCATTCTCCCCTAATCAAATCCATATCATTACCGGTATAATATGTTTTGCTTTGAAGTGAGTCTAATCCATAATTAGCATTAGAGACTATGTCTCTCATAAAACCTAAAACAAAAAAACCATATCAACACTATCCTCTTGGCAAGGACAAGGACGATCTGAGATTTTTGTTTTGTAGTATCGTCTCTTTTTAATCTCTTCTTCGACTATAAGCTTCCAATCCATTAGGACCCTAGCAAGTTTGCAAAATTCAAAATAATTAAGATGAATAATTCCATTTTGATATGTCATCGAGCATGTGGTGGACGGAAAAAAAATACACAGTATATAGTTTACAAATATCTTAAATTGCCAATTCTCAACAAAATATAGTACAAAGAGCAGCAAAAAAATGTATTGAACAACAGTAAATACACAAATTATATTCTAAGAAAGTTACTAAAAAATTGTGTGTTTGTAATTTTGTTAGAACTAACTCATCAAGAAATTTCTTGTTTCTTTCTCTATAATTTCTTAGCAACTAAACATTCCACAAACTTGACCAAATTGTCTTAAACTCCAATTTCCCCAAAACAGCTAAACCATACAAGAATTAGACATAGAAAGACAATATTTTTGTTCAAGAAAACAAGAAATTGAGCAAAAGAGTCACATTTCTTTTCTCATAAGCAAAAGAGTCATGCCTTTTTTTCCAGACGGGCCATGGGAAGAGAATTCAGTGGCGGTGGCGGCAGAAGGAGAGAGAGGGGAAGGCGATGGACTTGTTGGGAGGAAAGGGCGGCATCGGCTGGAGAAGGAGAGAGAAGGAAGGACAGCGGCGGCGTCAGTAGGAAAAAGAGAGAGAGGGTAGGGTGGCACGGTTGTTGGGAGAAAAGGGTGGCAGCAGCGGTGAGAGGGAGGAGAAACAGTCATGTGGGCGATGTGATAAATCGGGAGCAGTACCAGAGGCTTGTTGGAAGGCTTATTTACTTATCCCATACACGTCCTGATATAGCTTTTACAGTAAGCATTATAAGCCATTTCATGCACTCACCAGGATTGGAGCATTTTGATGCTATGAACAGAGTCTTGAGATACTTAAAAGAAACACCTAGAGATTGATGTTTAAAAAATGTGGGCATCTTCAAATTGAAGTCTATACTGATGTAGACTGGGCTAGGAGCATAATTGACTGAAGATCAACATCAGGCTATTCCACTTTTGTTGGAGGCAACCTAGTTACTTGGCGGAGTAAAAAGCAAAGTGTGGTTGTGAGAAGTATTGCAGAAGCAGAGTTTAAATCAATGGCTCATAGGATTTGTTAAGTAATGTGAATTAAAAGACTCTTAGAAGACTTGAAGATCCTTAATCAGTCACCAATGAAGGTGTACTGTGACAACAAGGCCGCTATCTCCATTGCTCATAATCCGGTTCTTCATGACAGTACTAAGCATGTAGAGGTCGACAAGCATTTTATCGAAGAGAAACTTGATGGTGGAACGATTTGAATACCATACATTCCAACTGAAGATCAAGTTGCAGATATACTGACTAAAGAACTACACAAGAAGCAATTTAACAGTCTAATTGGCAAGCTGGCAATGGAAGACATTTTCAAACCAACTTGAGAGGGAGTGTTGGAAATTGGGAGTTTTTGACTGAAATATTACCGAAATCCTAGAGATTTTCTAACTGTAAATATTATTAAAATTAGGCAACTTCTATAAATTAGGAATTGTGATTATTAGCACTACTACAAAAGTTAGAAAAGACGACGGAGATTATACAACGGTTTTGCAAAAACCATCATCTAAAAATGGGTAAAAGACATGGAACGGAGCAAGTTATCCAAAAACTATCTTAAAATATTCAAATATGACGACGGTTTGAAACACCGTCATGTAAGTCTTTGATTACATGATGATTTAAAAAAAAACCATCGTTGAAAGTAGAGATTACATGAAGGTTTCAATAAACCATCATCGAATCTCCACTTTCAACGACAATTTTCTTAAACCGTCGTGTAATCTCAACATAACACGACGGTATCTACAGAACCGTCATGTAAACTTTCAGAAAAAAAAAATTTTGAATTTGAATTTAGGCGTTGAAATCCGTGCATAAACCCTATACTAAACTCATTTTCCTCGCGCCCTCCTTCACCCTTTCTCATTTTCATATCCTTTTTCTCCTCCCTCTCACCACCGCCACCCTCCCCTCAGGTTTGGCAGGTTGTAGCTTTAAGTTAGGCTCTGTTGGTGCTTCAGCTGCTTTACAACCCATTAAACCTGTTTCACCAAGTAAGTCAAGTATATATTTTCGTTGACTAACAAATATACCTTCCTTAAACCTGGTAAATTCCATCCGAAGGAAATACTTTAGTGCACCCAAATCTTTGATCTCGAAGTCATCAGCAAGCTTTGTCTTCAATCCTTCCAACTCTGCAGCATCATCACCTGTCAAGATTATGTCATCCACTTAAACAATTACAATGGCAACTTTCCTGTAATGACCCGACTACGTAGGCCATTACCATACTTACTTTACTTAAATACTTAACTTATTTAACCTTGTAAAAGTACCAAATTTTTTTTTTAAACTTAAATTTAAAACCTATCTTAACCTCATACTTATATATATATACGTGCTTAATTAAATATTGGACTTCCAAATTATCTTAACACATCTTACAAATCATACTAATTATTAGATAACAGGATCATCAAATTGATATAACATAATATTAACATTTTTAAAACACGTGGCGGTGTCCAATCCAAAGTTTTCACAGTCTGCCATGCCATTCTTGACAGTCTTGTATCATACATTACCGGTAGGCTACTTACCTACAGCATAAACATAAGTTACGAGTTTTCGCCCAGCAAGTACAACTTATTTTTCCGTAAAACAATCTTAATAAAGAATGTATGAATCAATTATGCTTTCTTATAAACCAATTATACTTTCTTATGTTAGCATATTTTTGGGCCCCTTACATAACATGAGTGTACGTACCGTGGCATGCAGTCATGGAATGGTTAGGGCAGCCAGTCTAATCCAACTCAAACCATGGACCAAACCCACCCTCATGGCAGGTCGGTACGACACAAAGCAACTTGCTTGCCATCATACTTGAAAACTTGTTTTAATTCTTAAAAATTTTTTCTTGTTTTGAACATACTTGAAAAATGGAATCATAACTATTTCATACTTGAAAACTTGAATCTTTATCGTTTCATACTTGAAATCTTGATCTTGTTCTTGTCATTTGATTTATTATTGGTGAGCATGCTTTCATGATGCCACAATAATAAAACATAAAACATATGTACCACATACATTAATGCATGAGTTTTGAAAACATGCAAAGTAGTAAAAACATTTTTGCCTATATTGTAGGTGGAGTTGTACTTACAAGTTGTCATATGCTCTTAGTCTATCGTTCCAACAAGGTACGACAACAGGTTACACTCCTATTTTTAAATTAGGCGTAAGAATCATTCTATCATATTACTCAATAAATCATAACATATTCATTGATCAATAAGTCGGTCTCCAACCCGACTACTATCCGTTATAGAATTGTTACCATATTTTAAAGTAACTTGTGCCTATTATTTTTATTTCCCTTTTTCTCAAAAATACCTTATTCTCTTAGAAAACACTTTATTTACTTGGAAAATACCTTGATTTTATAAATCAAGTATTATCTTGATTTAATACTTGAAATTGCCTTTTAAAAATCTCTTGTGAAATTTCAAATGGATTCAAAACCCTTTAAAACTGTTTTTTTTAACAGTAATTCTTTTTAACAGGAGTCGTAAAATTGTAAAATTTTGAAAACTGCTTTTGAAAACAACCTTTTAATTTAGTTGAAAATACGGGTGTAAGAATTTCATGTACCATGCATAGTTTTAAAAATCTAGTTTTATCTTTAGATCGGTTTAGATTTTGAAAAAGTTTTCTTCACAAAAGTTGTAGATCTCATCGAAACCTACAAATTTTGTTTTGTTTGAAACTTAAATCTATCTTTAACTTGTCCATTTTTCTCCTTGACTAGTTCTGACTGTATACAGTACCTGAACCAGCCAATTTTGAAAACTCATAAAAACAAAGACCTTTAGAGCCTTTTTTTAAAAAAATAAATTCTCACAATGTCCCCTAGGGTTTTCTATTTTCTACAACTTTACAGTTATAACTTTTTCCAAATTCGGCCTCTAAGGGGCTCAAAATTGGGTTTCCAGAAAACTGTCCAGAATATTTTTAAAAACCGGCAGTTTGTATTTTGTTGGTTCTTGTTTAAAAATTTGCACACACTATCTCAAATGGTCGAAGCCATGAGCCTGTATGAACATGCAGTGTGTTGAATTCATTCTTAACATTCAATCAGCCACTTGTCTATTTATTTGAAAAACACAATATTGATAATCTTACTAGCTTACCAAGTTGTGTTTTTAGGTTAATTTCTTAACCAACATACACATAGCATTCACATAACCATTACACATAAAATATCCATATTCAAACATGTGAGAGCATAATGATAAACACATGGTGAGTACACATAACCTTAAAACTCATTCTAGAGCATAAAATCAAATTCATGCTTAGGGCTAGCAAACAAGATAACATAAGCATAGATCTAGCATAACCAACCAAGTAAAAACCATAACATAGGAAAAATAAGAATCATGAGCTTATGCTCTTACAACCCATAACTTGAAATAAACATAAATCCTCAAACCAAAACCTAATAAAATTCTTAGTTAGAGGATCAAGAGTAATACTCCAAAGCTTGGAAAGGTTGCTCTAGACCTTGGAATGAGAGAAATTTGCTCCACCACTTCTACACCCACAACCAGCCACTCCCTCTCTTCTTTTCTCTCTCTCTCTCTCTCTTTTTTTTTTCTAAGGGCTAGAGAGGAAAAAGTTTGAAGAGAACTAAAAGTTTGAGGGTCTAACTAAATGGTTCAAGTTCTACCACACAACCCCTATTTATAGGTGAAAATTCATAATTTCCCACAATTATTTATTTTTTTTCTAAAATTCTCCTTGAATTACACATTTGGGCCTACAATGCAAAATTTTGCCTTCCATGTCCTCATGTTGGCCGGCCATGTGGAGGTTTTGGCTTAAAAATCCTTTCATAATTATCCCCTTAATTCTTTCCACAATTTCAAAGATCTCCAAAATTATAAAATTATCTATGATGAGGTGCCCTCCAAGTAGAGCCCTGTTTGGCACTCCCTCGTAAAATGTAGTCCATTTTCTTAATAATCCAGATAATACTAATACTGTTTTAACTATCAATAGTACATTAATATTGAACTGCAGTCCAGAATTTATCTGCACTTAACTGAACCGCGTATAGGTTTTTCTTAGGACTTGAAACTACTTAGTCCTCATTACTCCAAATATTACTCCTGATTATTTTAGAATGATCTTATTCCTTATTCTTAACTCTGCATCCATAATGACGGTCGGTCACAGTATAATTGTAATACTACATATTATATTGCAGTACCGTCTTATTCAAGTCATGAGTTATCTTGGTCATACGTTGACCAGGGTAAAACCATAAATCAAGATTCTGCCTTTTTCATCATAAGGCCTTACACTTAGCTTAATAAACTATCATTGAGTCTTATAACTTATAAGGACTCAAACATATTCTGATAAATCAGATAATGCATTTCACATTGACATATATAGTACAGACTTAGATTTCTTTTGTATCTAATGAAATCACGAGTCTGTAAAAAGGTTGGTTATTACATTTCCCATCTTTTGAGTGTTTGTAGAACAATTAAACAACTTCCAACTCTGCTTGACTCTGACAATAACCATGATTCCTCACAGCTTTCCGAAAGTGTTCAAACCACGCTCTAGGATACTGTTTAAGTCCATACATCGACTTTTTTATCCTATAGACCTTATCTACACCAAGTCTTTCTTCAAATCCAGGTGGCAAGCTCATATATACTTCTTCTTCTAAATCTCCATTCAAAAAAGCATTTTTCATATCTAACTGATGTAAAGGCCAGTTGGAATTCACAGCCAAGGACAGCAGCACACGGATTGAGTTTATCTTGGCAACTGGGGTGAACGTTTCCTGATAATCAATCCCATGAGTTTGTATAAAGCCTTTTGCTATAAGCCTTGCCTTATACCTTTCTATGCTACCATCAACCTTACACTTTATTTTAAACACCCATTACACCTTACTGCCCTTTTTTCTCTCGGCAAATCAACTACTTCCCAAGTACCACTTCTCCTCAGAGTATTCATATCTTCCGTAACTGCTAACTTCCAATTCAGATCATCTAGAGCTTCTTGTACATTCCTTGGAATAAACTAGTGAGAAATCTTAGAAATAAAAGCTTTATGGTTATTGGAAATTTTTTGGTATGAAAGATACTTGGCAATAGGATGCTTAGTACAGACTCGGACTCCTTTTCTTAAGGCTATAGGAAGATAAAGATTGGTGGACATAATTGGCACATGAATAGGAACCAGAGATGAAACATGAGGAGGATTATTTGGAATAGGAACTGATGATGAAGGTGGAATACAATTACCTGGATTATTTGATAGACCATCTCTCGGAGGCTCTGATTGGTCTTGTGTAGAGATGAGTGGCAGGCCTTTACTTTTTCCATGAGTCCTTTTCCTAGTATAAATCAGAAACTCAGAATTAAGGATATTTTGATCCTTTTGTCTCAAAGTTTTCAAGAACTATATTAGGCAGAGGAGTTGGAGTTGTATGCCAAAAATTGTCTTCATTTATTTTCTCCCCCTAAAGAAAATTTTTGAAAAAAAAGTTGATTCTCAAGAAAGAAAACATCCATACTCACATGAATTTTTTTCTTTATAGGATTGTAACTTTTATAACCTTTCTTGTTCGAAGCATAACCTATAAAAACACACTTTTCAGCTCTAGGATCAAGTTTTGATCGAAAATGGATAGGTATGTGAACAAAAGCTATGCAGCCAAAAACTTTTGGAGGCAGATTTGAAGTTATTCGTGATTTTGGAATGGTTTTTTTGAAATATTCTAACGGAGTAACATAGTTCAAAACTCTACTAGATATTCTATTAATCAGATAAGATGCAGTTAAAATAGCATCTCCCCGTAGATATTTGGAACATGTATAGAGAACATCATGGCACGAGCCACTTCAAGTAGATGTTTGTTTTTTCTCTTAGCAATTCCATTTTGTTGGGGAGTATCACGACATGTAGACTGATGTTGAATACCTTTCTCTTTCAAAAAATTTCCCAAAACCTCTTTAAAATACTCTGCTCCATTGTCAAAGTGTAGAATACTAATTTTTGTTTGAAATTGGTTTTCAACCATGTTATAAAAATCTTTGAACAATTTTTCAACTTCAGATTTTGAATTCATCAAATAGACCTAGCATAAACGAGTATGGTCGTCAATAAAAGTCACAAACCATTTTTTTCCAAATACAGTAGTAATCTTTGAAGAACCCCCACATATCACTGTGAATCAAATAAAATGGTTATGAAGGACAAGATGGTTTTTTTTTTTTTTTTTTTATAAGTAGCA
Source organism: Ficus hirta (assembly GCA_038430175.1). Classification (NCBI taxonomy): domain Eukaryota; kingdom Viridiplantae; phylum Streptophyta; class Magnoliopsida; order Rosales; family Moraceae; genus Ficus; species Ficus hirta. The sequence continues at coordinate 13,837,873 of CM076585.1, read as the reverse complement.
CGATGGCTTTTAGATAAAAAAACAACTCTCACACTGAAACGATGCACAATCCACATTCTTGAATAAAGATGGAAATAAATGTTTAAGGTAAGGAAAATTAGGATGTCCTAGTCTAAAATGCCACATCATTATTTGTTCACGAGCAGAACTTGAACTCATACTACTAAGGCCTTGAGCTTTTTTATTACTAGGCAAGCTATCATTAAAATAGTAAAGACCATTCACCATCTCGACATTGCCAATCGTCTTCCCCGAGTTTTGGTCCTAAAAACAGAATGGGAATCAAAAAAGGTAATGCTGCAGTTAGAATCTTTGGATAATTTGCTCACAGATAAAAGATTACAGACTGGTTTAGGAACATGGAGAATAGATTGAAGATCTATACTTTTTGAAATTTTTATCAAGCCTTTTCCTGCAATTGGTGAGTAACTTCCATCTGTAATTCTAATTTTCTCATTTCCAGAACAAGGTGAATAGGTACTAAATAGATGAGAGGTACTAGTCATATGGTCAGATGCTCTTGAATCAATGATCCAAGGAGCAGAAGGACAAGATAGAGCATAAGATTCGCTACTTGTTTGAGCCAAGGAAACACTAGGAGTACCAAAAGAGGAATTAGACTTCAGCAGTATAAGAAAATGATCCATCTACTCTTTAGTGAAGGGACTCGTCTTGGCTTCATTGGCAGATGGAAACCCACGGTTCTGTCTATATCTCGGTCTATTGCTCTTCCAATTTGCTAGTTTTCCATGCAGTTTCCAGCAATTTTGTCGAGTGTGGCGAGGTTTATAACAGTAGTCACACCACACACGAGGCTTATCTTCTGGTTTCCATTGGTTCATGGTGGCTCGACTGGCATTGGCCTCAGAAGCAGTCAAGGCCGAGTTCTCAATAGCACCTGTAGAGCCCTTTTTTCCCAGCATCACACTCTTGCGGCTCTCTTCTCTTCTGACTTCAAAAAACACTTCACCAATTGATGGGAGTGGCTGCCAACCGATTATTCTCCCCCTTGCTTCATCAAACTCAATGTTGAACCCTACGAGAAACTTGAAGATATGATTTTCTTCCACAGTTTTCTCGTTATGGTTGCAATCTTCAGTCGATTTCCATTCATAGGTACTGAACATATCCAAGTCTTGCCATAGTCGCTTCAGAGAATTGAAATACTTGATGACGTTGTCCTCTCCTTGATGAATTTCATCGAGTTTGAGGGTCAACTCATAAACTTGGGACCGATTCCCAAGATCAGAGTACATCTAGTTGATATTGTTCTAAAGTTCCTTTGCCGTAGGGTAGCACATATAGTTAGAACTGATATCTTCATCCATGGAGTTTACAAGCCACGTCATGACCATGGTGTTTTTAGCATCAAGTTGCATATGTCGGATCTTCCTTTGGAGGTGCTTTCTTGTCTCCTATCAGATACCCGATTTTTCCTCTCCCTCAAATATACATCCTAACAGACTGAGAGTATCGTAAAAAATTATCACCATTTAAACGAATTGTGGTGATTTGAACAGAGTGAGACTTGGAGTTGGAGGCTAGGGTTTCACTGGTTTTTTAAGGAACAGAAGGAGAAGAGGTTGAATTGGTTGATATTTCTGACATTGTGAAGGGGGCTAGGGTAGCAAACAAGTCTTTAGGGTTTTTAGACCAAGAGGCTCTGATACCATTTAAACAAAGAGAATATTTGTGGGGTAATTTTCTGTATATTGACTCTAGAAAAAATACATCTTACACGTTATCTACTTATAGGAATTACAAGACACTAAATCAGGAAACAAAGCCTATTCTAGCTAATAATCACAATTCCTGATTTACAGAAGTTGCCTAATTTTACATAATAGTTACAGTTAGAAAATCTCTAGGATTTTGGCAATATCTGAGCCAAAAACTCTCAATTTCCAACAAAAACAAAAGTCCGGGAAGAGGGTGATCAATAATAGAATATTCATCTAGGCGTGATTAAAGGGACTCCCCTGATACTGACATAAATATTTATTGAGGGTCCTACTGTCGGGCTCTACCCATTGACGATGAGTACAATACCACAATCCTTCTGGATGTTAAAGGTAAGGATAAATAAGGGTGTGCCCACTTTAAATGAGTATTATACTAGCAAGGTAAACCTTCACATTTAATACCCTAAAAAGAGTCAACCATCACTTGAAACTTTGATCATAGAACACCACGGTAGTCTATTACTGCTAGGTCACCCACTTGGTGGTCATTAAGATGAATTGGTAAAGGTATCAAAGTGCCAATTACCGATAATTGAGTAAAGTCGCTGAAGAGAAAATGACCATCACCGGATCAATGTTGATAATTTGAACCTTAGCAAATTTGGATGCTAGTATGGTGGATTGTTACAAACACTAAAGAAGGGGTTTGTATAGTATTGAATAAATGTTTTATTATACAAAGGACAAAAATATATAAATAGATAAATAATACCTCCTAGTCAGGAACGTAACTATTAGGGCCCAAGGGGGCTTACACCCTCCCAACTTTTTCTTATTCACACTTTTAGGTGTGTATTTATTTTCAATTTATATATTAGCCCTCTCTAAACTAATTTTCAAATGAAAGCCCCCGTCCCGCCCCCCGCCCCCCCCCCCCCCCCCAACAACAGAAATAAAAATTGAAAGAAAAAATAATATTTAGAAACCAAAGTCCAATTAATATCCCTAAACAGATAACAAGATATTTTCCCTTCAATAACTTACCATATTTATTAAGTAAGTCTATTTATTTTTCCCTCTCATTTAGAATAAAAAATTTATTTATTTTGATTAATTACTTTTGGTAGTTATTATAGCCCCCACCGAAATTCCTAGCTTTGTTACTGCTCTTCACAATGCTCAAATGCTATAAAGAAAAGAAAGTAAACGTATCATAATTTCGTTTATATATATTATTCTTTTGTTGTTACTAGTTGTGTGTGCAGAATAGACAAACAAAGCAAAAAAAAAAAAAAAAAGAAATCCATATGACAATGACGTGGTCATCACGTAGCAATAATACGACTCGTGGTAAATATAAAAGACATGAATAAAAGAGCCATTGTCTCATTTAAAGAGTAATATAGATAAAAATTGGCGTCATTTTCAACTTCAGATTTCCATCACTCTTACTTCAGTGTGTGTGTGTGTGTGTGTGTATTTTTCACTTTGAGTTGTCATTAATCACATTACAATATTGTTTCTTGCGGTTATAATGCAGAGTATCATTCGGTAAATTTCATAGGAAATTTGACAAAAATTAGCAAATAGTGCACATCTACATAAAAGGCCTTTTAAAAAAGATTTAACTCTCTATAGCTATACTGCAACAAACTAAATATAATAATTCAACAAGTTTTTCAAAAAATAAAAATAAAAATAAAAAAGATAAAGAGGAATAGTACCTTAGGAATCAACGAAGCTAGAAGTATGAAACATCTGCACTCCTAAGAAAATTTGTGAAAATGTAAACAAAAATGTATGCTGCTTTATCATACTCTTTTCCAGTCGATGAAGATCCGCGGGATGTGGGAAATCTTGGGCCAATCTTCGCCTGCACCTCGCTGGCATCGAGGATTTAATCGAACACATTTACTTATATCCAAATATGAAAGAGAAAGAGGCAGGCCTTCTTCTGGCAAGCATTGCAGTTCTTTGCAGCTACAGATGGTTAGTTGCTGAAGGGACGTGAAGCCTTTGCCGTTTAGGCCTTTAAGGTTCGGAAAGTAACTCATGTCAAGAGAAGTCAGACCGATCGGAAGCATCCCTTCCTCTGGGAATGAATCCACCACTTCTTCACATCCTGTGAGTTGCAAGCTTTGAAGAGAGGAGAGTCTTTGCAGATCCCAGTTCCCGCGGTTTGCGAAGAGCATCTTGCAGCCATGAATCTGAAGTTGTTTTAAGTTAGCGGGCAATCCCGTCGTTGAAAAGGACTCAACTCTTGAACAAGCAGATATGAACAAGGACTCTAGAGAAGGTTATGCACTGTCAATCAGTTGACTTGTTGGAAAGACCGCCGCCATTTCGTTACAAAGCCAAATTGTAATCCTTTTCAAGGAAGGAAGGTAACCAACGGGTAATCCCGCTTTTAGCTTCCAGCAACATTGCAATTCTAGCTCTCTGAGACGAGGGAAAACCACACCTTCTTGATCAGTTTCGGTGAATGACCAATTCTCCCACCTTAACATCCCAGAGAATGATAGCTTTTCCAACTTTTGAAACGGCATAGTCGAGGAAGTACCACAAAACTCGTCGCATATGCTAACCAACCCGTTCAATTCCACAACTTCAAGCTCTGTGAGGGAAGGTAGCTGCCCAAGTTGTGGCAATAGGCAACAATTTTCACATCTGAATCGGGATACTTTTGCCAAGTTGGAATACGAAGGGTGTGCTACCCAGTTTGCAAACGTTGTTCCTCTATAACCGATGATATCGAGCTCCTTCAAGTTTGCATGCGGTTGGAGTGCATTCAGTACTTCCCTTTCCATTAGCGAATCATCAGTTTCACCATCCCATCTCAAAATTAGCTTACTAAGATGCTTCTTGTTTTTCATATTTGCTTCCAAAACATCCGCAATGTCCACAATATGTTCGAGACCTGAAGTACAAAGACTTCCATGCAAATGTTGCAATGCTCCTAACTCCTTGATCCTAGAGCCGTTGTTTTCACCCAAAACAAAATCACTCAACCTTTGTAGATTTTTCATTTTGAAAATTTGGTATGGCATCTCTTTTAAACATACGTCACTTAGGTCGAGGTGCCGTAGGCTAGTCAAGCTTGACATGTTGGTTGGTAGCTGTGTAAGTTCCTTACAACCTGACAACAACAACGTTTTTAAATTGTACAACATCGAAATCGAACTAGGTACTTCTTTTATTTTCGTCCAAGATAAATCCAAGTACCTTAAATGATGCAAATTTCCAACGGAGTTAGGCAACTTGGTGATGGACGATTGGGATAAAGAGAGCACTCTTAAGCATCCACCTCTTTTCAATACTTCACTCGTGACATTTTGTGTTATTGTCGACTCGATATATTCATATGACAATGGCAGAGCTAAACACGAGCGCAAACACTTGGTTTTCAACAAGCCTTCTAATTCAATCAAGTCCTCGGACTCTTTTTTATAAGACAAATGACAAGTTTTGCTTGAAAGATATTGGAATCCATTGTAACCATCCGATATAAAGCGAAACTCACCCGATATATGCATGGCTAAATCATGCATTAGATCATGCATAAAAAAGGTAGACTCATTCCAACTACATCGTTGAAAGAACGACCTTGATGTTAAAGCATTCAAGTACTCTTCTCCAACATCTTCGATCCTTTTTCCATTTTGGGGTCGCAAAAGGCCTTCTGCCATCCACAGCCAGATTACTCTCTCTTTTTCACTTTCATGGAATTCGTAGCCTTTAGGAAATATTGAGAGGTAAGCAAAACATCGCTTCAGATGTGGAGGTAAAAAATGGTAGCTCAACCATAAAGCTGGAAGAATGTTTGTGTCATGATCATCTTGAAATTGCAACTCCCATATATCGCTCTGCAATATCCGTCTCCATTCCTCTGGATTTAATTCCGAGCGTAAAACACCAGCGATTGATTTTACTGCCAAAGGAAGGCCTTTGCACTTTTTAACAATTTCGGTCCCAATTTCTTTCAAACCAGAATGTGTGTCAAACTCATTGTTAAACACATGTTTTGCAAATAACTGCAAGCAATTATCATCGGGTATTGTCTGTAGGTCGTACGTTTGATCATTTCCCATCTTAGACGCCGCAATTTTACTCCGCGTGGTCATAATTATCTTACTTCCGTGGTCTCCAAATTTGAAAGGGCTTTTCAAGAGGTCCCAAAGATTGTAATTTTCATTCCAAATATCATCGAGAACAAAGATAAATCTTTTCCCCATCAGAGCCTTCTTCAGTTCATCTTGGAGCTGATATAGGTCTTCAACATCGCTTTTTCTACAAGTGATCGTCTCGAAAAGTGTTCTTGTTATTCTAAAAACATCAAATTCCTCCGACATGATTGCCCACGCTTTCAAGTCAAAATGTTCTTCGACACTGCTATCTCTGTAAACAAGCCGGGCAAGAGTAGTTTTGCCGATACCACCCATGCCCACGATAGGAATCACCGATACCCTTTGTCCGCTAACATCATCCGACAACAATAACTTAACAATAGCCTCTTTATCAGCCTCCCTCCCATAAACATCACATTCTTCTACCAAAGAAGCAAATAATCTTTGCGGGGACCGATTTCGTACACATTCTCTCAAACCAAGCACATCTTTTTGATCCAAAAGAAGCTTTAACCTCTATATCAAATTTGACTCTATTATCAAATGCACCAAACATTGTCGGGACGAATTAAGAAACTTACTTGCTTTGCTTCTAGATTCACCTCCTACAAACTTGCACCGCAAAGCTTCATAATCGACATTGTCCATCACGCGGTCCGCTTCATAAATAACATCTTTGAGCTCATCAAGCCACTTCTACATGTTTCGGTCATTGAGTTGTTTCTCTTCAGCATCATTGAGCAAGACATGAGCAGATAACAACGTTATTTTCAGCTCCGAGAAGAGATTCGAGATGAGTTTCTTTCGTTGAAAGAAGTTGAGAACATCCATAGAAGCCTGCCCATCAAACAAAGTATTAAGGAAACCAGAGAGAAGAGCTCCTCCCACCAGTTCAGCCATGATGATTCTTCTTGAAGTACAACTTCAAAAATAATTCCTCTTTTTTTATTTTTTTATTTTACTGGAATGATTTCAAAGACTGTTTGAAGGAAGCTCTCCACGTCAAATGACATTAAGAAGAGCGAGTAACTACTGTTTTGATTGTTTGTCAAGAAGAGAAAAGAGGACTTATTTTGTCTTTTTCTTTTTTTTTTTCTTGGAAAGTTCAAAGTAAAAAAGGTTGAAAAGGATAAAAAAACACTTTTTTATTGTCTTTAGCAAAAAGTGTAAAGTTAAAAGTCTCTCTTTTTTATTAAGCTTTCATTTGGCTTCTAAATTTGAATCCAAAATTTTCATATAATATTTATTTTTTTTAAAAAATCAATATAAATTATAATTAATTTTTAAAAAATTAATAAATTTTAACCTAAAAATTATATTCTAAACTTGTACATCAAATACAAGCTAATACTTTCTATGTTTTCTTTAATTTGTTAGGTGAATTAGATTGTATTTGTCGTCTTCGTGGAACCTTACAATCACGGGATGAAACATGAGTAAAAGGTGCTGGCAAAGTTGCTTGTACAGAAGCTTGTGATTGGAGTAATGATATATATCATAGTAATCCTTCCTGAACAATACTTAAAAACATCAATAATATTTAACATCATCACTAATAAAAGATAGATCTCACAATATAAATCGATCAATAAAACTCACTTTTCTACTAGTATGATTTTTAATGTCACTAATATTTTAAAGTATTTTTCTATAACCCCACAGGGTTATAGCCCGTCCCATGCGGCAATCACTTTTGACTGACCATCGTTATGACATGGGCCCCATATGCAGGCTAGCTTTCATCATTTTTTTTTTACTCTGAGGCTAGCATTCATCTGCCTCTTTAAATTAGAACTCTTTTTTTGTTCCCAAAAAGTTTTTCTCCAGCAAATGATCAGGCTGCGGTATAGTTCTTTTTATATATTATATTAATATATATCTTTTTAAATCATTAAGATATAATTAAACGGTTAAGATATTATCTGTGTATAATAATTACAATGCACCCGATCTCATACTGATATAAACTAAAAATAAAAAAATAAAAAAATAAAAAACTAACACCCCTAAACCCAGTCCCCCCGACACCGGCGACAACCTGATCCGGTGACCCATTCCTCACCCCCGATGCAAGCGACGAACCCTCCCCCCAAGACGCCGGTGATGACCCCCCCTCCCCTTGCGACCAGCCCTGTTCCCCCCACGATGCCACCCACTTCCCCCACTGCGATGTACTCTGCCATGCGCTAGCAATGGACCCCCAGCGATGGATCCCCCCGTGTGATCTCTAGCAAACCCAGGTCCCCTCCCGTCCGTCCCTCCTAGATCCAAGCGAGAAGCGCCCCCCACCTCCCCATCTCCTCCCCAGCAATCGGATCACCCACCCTTCCACACCCAGCGATCCCCCCCCGCACCATCTTCACTCATCATCGCCGGCCCTGTTGGACATCCCAAAAAACCTCCATTGATGGAGATAGGATTTTTTAATTTAATTTGTTTTTTCAAATTTTTTTTAATTTCTTACTATTATAAGATAAGGTGCATTGTAATTAGTATGTACAAATAACGTCTAAATCATTCGATTATATCTAAACGGTTTAAAAATAAGTTATATCAATAGGGTATATAAAATAGTCTTTAGCACATACTTCCCCAATAAAAACAACCATTTTTAACGTTTTTGTTTTTCTTTTGAGGATTTTTTTTTTTTTTTTTTTGTGTGGAAAGTTTCTTTACCGATTTGGTTGGCCTCTTTGTGCTATTAAATAGGTTTCTAGCAATAAATAAATAAATAAAATGGGTTTTTCTTTTGTCCTAATTATTTAACTTTTTTTAATATCTAAATATTTTATATTTTGCTCATAAACGAATATTATTTATTTACTTATGAAATTACAAATTAAAGAATTGCGGATTATTTTAAAAAATAAAGTTGAATCATTATAGATGATGTTAAACCATTTTTTTTTTTACGTTTTTTATTTTTTTTTATTTTTTTTGCTCTGAACCATTTTTTTACGTAGAAACACTTGAATGTTAAGTTTGCTCCCAAAAAATTTGATATTACATATATTAAATTTCATATTTATTTAATTTCTTAGTCAAAAATTTTAACTTTATTTGATGAAGCAAATACACACATGAAGTAGAGAAAAGTCATAAAAAAATATCTTAAAAAAGAAGAAGAAGAAGAAGAAGAAGTGAAGAAAAAACGAGCCATGCAAGCATAAAAATAGAATATATATATATATATATATATATATATAATTTATTTGAAGTTAAACTTAAATACTAAATAAAGGCTTAATGATTATAATATTATCATTTAAATTTTTTTAAATTTTAAGCTATACTTTGAACATATTTCAAACCTTTAGTTGTAGGAAAAATATTAAAATAAAAATAATGTTTAAAATATTTCTTTATAATATAACATATTAAATATATTTTTTATATATAAATTTTTTATATTTAATGAAAATAAGGATTAATTGTAAAATTTAGTGCTTTGTGCGAACCTATTTAATAAATGCGTCATATCATGCCTTGCTTATTTAATTTATAGCGTCAAGTACGGTACACGAATTATTTATAAACATGTCAAGCACTTAGAATGTATGTGCTTTAATCGTGTCCAACAACAAAAATTTCAAATAAATAAGAAAAATATATATATATTTTTGGTTTTAACTTAGGGGTAGGAGATTCGAACTCTTCACTTTACGATGGGCTAAGGTGTGGAATTACTACTAGACTATGCCTATAATCACAAAAAAAAGTAAGTTTTGAATACAATAGAAAATATTGATTTTTTAAAAAACAAAGTATATTATTTAAAAAAATTACAACATTAAAAATCTTATCAAGTAAAAATTCAAAATAGATGAAATCTTCATAAAAAATTAGAAAGAAACACCATAATTCTTATATGATAATATTAAAAATACCATAGAAAAAAGATCATCATTGTCTTGCTATTTTCATACCCCTTATCGTGCCTGTGCCCATACCCATGCCCATGCCTATGCTCATGCTCATGCTATGCTCTTAACATTCTTGTGTCCATACCCTTAACGTGCTTCGTGCCCAAAAATCGCTTATAGTATTGCCCATTTAATTAAACTGTGAAGCTGATCACAAAGAAAAAAAACCCTTGCAAGAAATGTCATAGAAAACATCATAAATAAATATATATAATTATTTATTTAAAATACTAATTATAAATACTAATTAGTATCCACAACGTAATCACCTGGGTTACCAAATGGTAACCAGTTGGTTATCGACTCCCGATAGATTTCCGATTGGTAACCACTGTTGTTGCGCGAGTTTCCGATTGGCTACTAAATGGTAACCAAACCACTGTTGTTGCGCGAGTTTCCGATTGGCTACTAAATGGTAACCAGTTGGTTACCGAGCACTGGTAGGTTACCGGTTTGTCACCAAATGGTAACCAGTTGGTTATCGACCGCCGGTATATTTATGATCGATAACCACCACCGTCGTGCGAGTTACCAGTTGGCTATCAAATAGTAACCAGTTGATTACCAAATGGTAACCAATGCTGTCAAAGAGTAACCAATTAGTTATCAAATGGTAACCAGTTGGTTACTGACTGCCGACGGGTAGCCAGTTGGTTACTGATCGATAACCACCACCGTCGATGGATAATTAGTTGGTTACTAAATGGTAACCACTTGGTTACCAACCGCCAGTGGGTAGATAATTGGTTACCGACCGGTAGCCACCGCTGTCGGAGGGTAACTAGTTGGTTATCAAATTGTAACCACTTGATTACTGACCACCAGCAAGTGATCAGATGGATACAATTGATTACTAATTGATTACCAATCGAAAACTTCCAATTTTTTCTGAATTCTCTCACCAGAATAGTTAAAAAAAAAAACAGATTTTATTATTAAAACACTAAAAAGTTCAATCAAATACCAGATTTAATCACAAATCACAAGAAAATAAAACAATATTTATAATCCAAACATAATACCATTGTACTATCAAATTCTCCAATCATACAACCAAACTAAAAAAAAAAAACACAACTCCAACACATCAAAACAAACATCTTACAAGTAGAAAAAAAGCAAAACAATAAAGATTGATAAAATCACTATATCAGTAACTTAGTAGAAATTTTATTTGACATCAAGACTTATTCATTAAATTCTCATAATGAAATAGATAATCTATCTAAATTTAATATTAAAAAGTTAGACAGTCCAATTTTTATCTTACTAAAAAGTTGATATCAAATCCTTGACACTGTAATTTCATATGCAGAAAAATCCTATCTAGAGCTATCCAAGACTGTTAATTTTCATACTGCTAGAACTATTGAAATAATATATTTGGTGATTTGACAACTTTTTTACACATACTTCAATTAGTCACTTTTTACTATTCAAACATTTTTGAATCATAATGTGTGACCTAAGCTTATTGTGTGACAAAATTAATAAATTGTCGCATTATAGAAATTCATTTCATAACTTAAATTATAACCTAAATACCATAACTTTAGGTTAAAATTATAACCTATGCTTTAGTTTACAAAAGGAATTTTGATGAATTAACTTATTAATTCATAATAATTCTTTATCAAAATTTTGGATATTACTGGAACGGTCTTATCCGAATCGTTAATGTAGAGAGATATTTAATAAATACACTATGCATAATATAATTATGTAGGACGGGGACATGATGTGATATTAATTATTGATAATTTCCTTTAAGTTTAGTATATTCTAATCACATCAGCCGATAGTCATATATAGAATGATCTTAATCCTGAGTTATTAGTTGACTCATATATATGGAATCATATCTTTTAATTTACTCGGAATGGATTTGAAGTATCTTCCCTTGTATTTTGGAGATATGATGAAACAAATAGTCAAGAATGTTAATATTACAAGATAAAATCCATTTTTTCTTTTTAAAGAAGCAAATAAAATAATTTCCTTGCATGTTGGTTCAGAGCTTGAATGGTATGAGCACTCAATTTGTGATTAATTTCATGAATTTATCATTCTTACAGAATCAATGGTATTCAAAGATAGAGATGTAATTAGAGAGGTTAATAGATTTTACCTAACTCTAATTATTAATTTATTTATGGAGGATCAATTTATATGCAATGGCTATATCAAATAGATGACTCTATTATTTGAGTAATTTTATATCTATAATTTTAATAATACAGTTCCAAGTTTTTAGTAAAGTAACTTTGGGATTAATAAAATTGATAAATTAATCAAAGAGTTTGATTAATTATCTAATTTATTAGAGTTTGAAATTAGAGGTCCATAGTTCCTGACACTGTCTTCATTAACAATTGAACAAGTGCATTTGATGGATTGTATTTTTTATCACTAAATTGTATGAAATAAAATAAAAGAGATTGTGTCTACTTTTATTAGTTTATTTTCACAAATATTTATTTGTTACCCAAACAATTAATTATGAATTAATTGTGTTACTCCATTATTTAAATATTAAAAATTGGATAACACTGTGATTGGGAACTACTGTCTGTGCCTACTGTCCACTACTGTGCAGATTATGATCTGTTAGTCTCTTGTTTTTGGAAATTATAAATATTTATATGTTAAACTTAGGTTTTAAATTAAATATTTATAATATAAATACATATAAAAAAAAAAGGAAAAAGGAAACGTAAGTTTCCTTAGGCGCATGAACGTATATATATACATACACAAAATCTTAAATTCAGTATCTGATGGTATTCAATAATTTGAATTTCAGCTCCTGTAAATGTAAATTTCAGTATCAGGAATGTGAACTCATGCAAAAAGAAATGTAACTAAAGTAAATGTAAATTAAGACCTTATTTAATATTTTTTTTCTACATGAAATCACATTCTCAATAACTGAAGTTCACATTACCGGATACCATCAGGTACCGGATTTAGGAACATTCCGTATTGATCTTAATTTTAAATATTGAGAATGTTTAATATTCAAGATGGAATTTTTGGGTAATCTACTTTACTCTATAAATGAGATTTATATCAAAGTAGAAAGGACTTTTGGTTTATAGACTTTTGATCATTAGAAAATGTAAGAGAGAAGAGTTCTCCTTTGCACTTTTTGTTTTTCTCATGTCTTGAGAACCAAACTAAAGACACCAAGAAGTAAGTGAGTGAATCAATCCCTCAATAGGAACGCCCACCCGTTTGTTCAATCAAGTAACAAAGGTAAGCTGTGGAAGAACATGGTATTGAAGGAGACAAGTTGTTCACGAGTTCATGAGATTTCTTTTTGAAGGAATTTCGATGTTATCGACCTAATCGGATGACGGTACAATTGTCATTTTCTATCCTTTTGGAAATTAAATTAATATAGCTATAGAATGACAATGAAATTTGAGAAATTTTTGTTGTTTATGGTCAATGTCGACTGATGGGGCTCTTTTATGGTGGCAATACTGACGTGGAAAGTGAGGCTCTGTGGCCTCCTTCGGTTGGTCCCGCTGGCGTCAAGTTGGCATCGATCAAATGTGTCACTAGATGTAGTATGGGCTACTTCAAGAGGGTATCACCTTGCAAGCCACAAGGCTGGCCTTGGTTGGGATGAGCTAAACCCGAATGATCCCGGGAAAGACGGTTCCTAAGGCAACACCCGTTGCGATTCTGGCTCCGAGTTAATGAAAACTTCTCATAAAAGAGGATCTTGAGATGAGCGTATGGTGCGGAAAGGAACATTTGTGGTTTTTGTGGAAGGATGCTATGGTTTGTGAATGGGAAGTTTTGGGGAATGGCTGGTGTGAGGTTCTATGGTTATGGTGTGTTCAGGGACGGTTGATGATGTAGAAAATACAATGTGCTTGAGAATGGATTCATACTTCAGGTGCGCTTTCGTCGGCAGAGCCACTTGATCTAGAGAGGGTATCCTCTCTTTGCCATGAGTGGAGATGAATAGAAGTTGTTTGCAGTGTTTTGGACTGAAAGTATGTGTTTGGGATGAGAGTAGTATGGTATTTATAGGTTGATGAGGATTTAATGGTAATCAAAACTTTTCTAGTTTAGTTTGAAGGCTTTCCATTTAGAGGTTCTAGTTAGGGGCTTTTCCAGCCATTGTTTCCTTCCCTTTTCCCGTAATGGCTACTTCAGAAGGCGGGAAAACTCTTCCACAGACTGTTTGAATATGGTCAAAGAGAGTCGCATTGGTAATGGGTGCCTAGAGAGGTAGCTAGTTGGTCAAACAATTAAGGAGTGTTGTTTCAGGTGTTTTTCAGGCATACCAGACATCTTTAGCAGGGAGGTTTCGACTTAAACAGTGTATTGTTGATTCTCATATTAACAAACTTTAAATTCTTAATCTACAGGGAAAAATGAGATATTTTATCGGTATATATTGGGCTTCTAGATGTAATGGATTTGTTTAGGCTTATTGGGTTAGGTTAAAGTTTTTGGGGGGATTTTATTGTTTTTTCCATAACCCAAAATATTTTAATTCTTCATAGACTTAAAGCCTTCCAAGTAGGCTGAGAGTCTAATCTAAACGAATAAAGCGGCTTCACAAATATTCCTTGAATTTCCAAACCACGGCCCATACAATGATCCGTGAAGCATGACTTGGGTTCACGAACCGATTCTCGGCCCATACTAAGCAATATGGGTCGAGTTTGATTCTCGTCAAATTTTGGACATCAATATTAGCCCCCTTGATTATACGGGCCATGCCATGTGGTGAGATGGCCCGGATAATCAATCCATTTGCTCTGAAATTTCTCAACAGTAAGCACATTAGTATTAAAACGAAGTAAACTATCTTACCGATAATAAGCTCTTTTTACAAGTTATTTTTCACCGGTAGGAGACTCCATTTAAAGAATGTACCATCTGTGTAAAATACCTGTAATGTGAAATTAACTCCTTCCTTTTTTATTTGAGGGACTCCATCACCAAATAATCTATTAATGAAGCAACTCCAATTTGTAAGATAAGATCATCAAGAAAACTCCATAACTTAAATTTCTTGACTATCGTATAAAAATAAAATAATAATAATAATTAATATACCATAAGAATAGACAAATAGTCAGTAGCTTTAACTTTGTTTTCCTTCATAATATAATATATATATTTCTTACTTTAAACTTATATGTATGATAAACATATAAATATATACAAATATAAAAGGGGGAAAAAAAAAAAACTCGATTCAAATTTTTTTTAATGGTTCACGGTTTAACCACTTATTTCTACATATATATATATATATATATATATATTATGTTAAATTTTTTTTAAAATTTTTTGTGGTTCACGGTTTAACCACTAATAGATGTGTTAAAGAGTTTTGTTTTTCGCTCTCCAGCAACACATTGTCGTTTTGCCTTATGCCCTATATACATAGTACTGTTTAACTTTAATTTGCCAAACACTCACCACCGCCTTCACTTCTTCGTCTTCCTCTTTTTATTTTTATTTTTTATTTTTTTTTTTTTTTTTTTTTTTTCAAAATCAAAAGCATCGATAAAACACTCGGGAATTCAACAAAGAAGAAAAGGAAAAGTAAAACTCAAAAGGAATTCAAAGGTAAATGGAGAAAAGAGGCAAAAAGCATGAAATTAGGGATTTTACCCTCATTTTGTTAATTGCTTCATAGTTTGAATTGCTTCTTCATCAGGTGCTGCTCGCCATTGTTGTGGACTTTTGGTTTGAGCGTTGGGAATGTCCTAAGAGTGAAAAATATTTTACTTGTATTACATTTATTTTGAACTAATTAACAATATATTTAGAGTAAAATACATTTTAGTTGTATTTCATTTATTTTTAACTGATTAATAATATATTTGAGTTTTTTTTATTACATCTTTGTTATATTATCCTCATTTAGATTTACATATTAAAATAAATGTAAGCAAATATGGCTCATTGACTACTTGATATTTAAACTATTAGAATATTGCATGCAATGAATTTTTATACGCGAAAAGACAACATTTTAAAAAAAGTAGTCTAAATATATAGTTCGTAATCTATGGGATTATAGTGAGCGTTTAACTCATATGAAGATTGTTATGTTGTCTAAAGCCAATTGGGGAGATGGTTTGTCTTAACCATCTGGAGCGAGCTGACTCCTAAGTAGAGACATAGATACATTGTCTAGTGGTGGTGATATATTGAACTGGACTAAAGTGTAATTAATCTATAAGTCTGCTTGATTAGATTAATTCACTTTTGACGTTTATTATGCAATAGCCTTAATCCTAAGTAAGTAAATGACTTCATACTAATGACTTATATACTTTGATATTCCAGAAGCTAAAGCGTCTCGAAGTAGTAAGCTATTAGACCGGTACGTTTGGTACATAACTTATATTCGATGTGAGCTTTTCTTATAGATATGGAATCATAGCTCTTATAAAGAGTAAATGTTATCCTCTTAATGACACTATACAGGATATGGAAATGAACAAGGCCTTGGGTCGTTTGCTAGGAAAATGACTAATTATTCACTTTGGTTGAATAATCATTTTTCTATTGGATGTATAATGGATCTTTAAGATAACATGATCAAAAAGTTGAACGGACTTTAACTTTAAGTTGATCATGGATATCATATGAGGGTATTGCATATATGACAAGGTTATTGGACTATGGCTACACACTGACTTACGTAATATTTTATATAATTGGGAGTGCAGTTTCAGGTTTATAGTGGTGTGATTCTGAAACTAATAATTGTGTAATTAATTAATTTGGTAAAGAATAATTAATTACATAGATTATTGAAACCCATATTATATATGTCTAATTAGTCCTTTTACTAGCTCAATATAATTCCTTAACGGATGGTAATCAATTGGGATATTCATTATGGCTTTATTGGACTTAGTGAAGAGAAAAATCCGGAACACCTCTCACCAGGTGTAGGCGTTTTCTCTGCTAAGGGTAGAATGAGAATTTTTTTTTATTTAATTAATTAGATAAATATTTAGTTTGGATAAATATTTATTTAAAGATAAGATTTAAAATTTGAATATTTATATTTATCTTTTGTAATAAATATGAGATTAATTTAAATTAAGAGATATGGATAAATTAATTATTTGGATAATTAATTTAAATATCTAGTCAATCTTATTTAAAAAAAATATTTTAAATTAAATATGGTAATTATCCTATTTGGATTTGAAATTGAAACAAAATTTTATCCTAGTTTACTTTGTGTAGGCGTTTTTTATAAGGATATAGGAAGGAAAAGATTTTCTCCTTGTTAATTTTATTTGGATAATTATTACATTATTATTTAATTCAAATAATGTTTCCATTATTTTATTTTGAATTTAAATTAGAGTTATGGAACATTATCTATAGAGATAAAATCATAAGATAATTGTAGATAAAAATTTGAATCAAATTTTGAATCTCCTAGTCCTATTTGAATTCAAATTCCACCCAGTCTATTAACTATAAATAAGACCTTAGGGACTCATATTTTACTTAGACCATTGATTCTATGGTGAACGAGCTTATTATTGTTCTCCCATTTTAGTAATAATAAGCTACAAGAGTTTTGGGTGGTTGGAAGGAGAATGTGATGCCCCGACTTCCCAAGCCGGGTCGACACCATACATACTTGTACTTATCTTACTTGAAAATTTGAGAAAAATTTTTTTTTTCTTAAAACATATATACATAGATTATCTTGTAGAGAAAACTTGTCTTGCATACATACTGTACTGAAAATACATTCACAAGTCTTCAAACTTCATACATACATAATTTACTTTTGAGATATATACATATTAACTCAAAAGTGGTTGCGGATATAGTATGTATGTATATATATACATATATACATACATACTATATCCCACACCGCCCTTCATTCGCCGCATCGTCTGCATGACCCATCAGCTAGACTGCAGGCTTTTTACCTACAGTATGAAATATACAAAATGAGCTTTCGCCCAGGAAATACAAACATATCTCACAAAACATTTCAAATTTCTTAAAACATGCCAAACATCATGTAATTTATGCATGATCCATTTATGATTGATTTATATTTCTTATGCTTCATTTTAGACTTAACCTTAAACTTATTATCTTGTCTTTAATATGTGGGCCCATAGTGTACGTACCAAAAGCGCGCAGCCTCCAGACAAAGTTAGGGTTTGCAAGGCCCTAACAGTTCTGGGAATCATAACTTGACCCTCACGCATCAACGAGAGGTCAATAATCATCACTTGTTTTGAACATGTATCCTCCTCGATCACGGGAGGCTGGTACGACACATTGCTTGACTTGGTTTAGTCTTAGCCTTGTATATTCCAAAACTAAGAATCTTTAGTTATGATCTTATTAGTCATGGTGCACATGTGACACAAACATGGTAGAACCATAAATCATGGTATATCGTGGCTTATCATAGCTTATCATGGCATGACTTAACATAACTTAGCATGGCATGACATAACATACTTAACATAGTATGACTTGACATAACTTCTCATGGCATAACAGGTCATAATCATCACTTAGCACATCATAGTATGACATCACATATCATAGCATAACATAGCATAACATAGTATGTATACTTGAAAATAGTATTTACTACTTTCCATACTGTAGGTGAGGTCTGTACTTACCTGTGATGCTATATCTTGGGTTTCGTTGCTCCGATTCAGGTTGCAACTGCAGGTTACTTCCTGCTATTAAAAAAACACATAGGATAAGGATCCTATAAAACGTTGGTGACTTATCCAACATTCATACACAATCTTAGTTATATGTCCCCCAATTATATACATGATAACTTATTGGGTTACAAAACGTAACATTTGATGTGATAACCCTGGTCAACCTTGGTCAAACTTGGTCAACCAAAGTCAAACTTGGTCAACCAAAGTCAACCTCTTGGTCAACTAAGGTCAACATTCCCTGGGTCAAACTTGGGCTTTTGGGCCAAGCCTAGTAACTCGGGTATCCTTCCTGGTTACTATCCGTCATTGTCTTGTTACTAAACTTTGGCTTTAAAAATCCGATTTAGAAAATTCGGCCAAAAAAATCTTTTGTTTAAAAATTCATGGTTTTCAGAGTGGGACTTTATAAAAATCATTAAGGGCTGAAAACTGCCATTGGAACAGTTTTCATAGTCAAAACATTGGTGTTGGTGCAAAAATACAGTTTTCCTGTATTGTTTTAGAAAATCCTGTGCAGGAATTTCCTGTTTCTTGCACAGTTTTGAGAAATCCATTACTATTTAAAAATCTGGTTAGAATTAGAAAAATTTGTTTTCACAAAAGTTTTAGCTTTCGAAAAACCCTACAACTTTCATGTTTTACAGAAAACCAAGTTCGAACTCTAACGTGCTCTTATTTCCTGTTGAACTCACCTGGCCGTGCATAAGTCCTGGGCATAGTCAGGCTCGGGTTTTTATAAATACAAATGCTTTTGGAGCCTTATTTTTGAAAACTGTCCATGTTGCCCCCTAGAAAAATCCCTTCTCTACAACTTTCATGTTTTACATTTTACCTAATTCGGCCTCTAAGGGCCTCAAAATCATTTTTCCAGAAAACTGGCCAGTTTTACCCGAAAACTGGCAGTTTTGTTATTATCTTGGTTTTACGTCCTAATACGCGCACACTACCTCAACCGTCCACAGCGGGAGCCTATTATCAGTCATGCAGCGGTTTCTAACGTTCCATATCATCATCACATAAACATTCATCAACAATCATTATATCAAACACTTAGCATGCATAATCAAGCATAAACTTAAACATACTTGGGGACATATAACTATATCATGCTTCAATCATGTAAACCCTAGTTTCATGCAACCAAAGCATAAAATCATGCATACTTGGTAAATAAAACCACCTAAACTATAAATTCAAGCACCAACCTAAAAATTCTAAGCTAGGGCATAAAAATTAAATTAAGCTTATGCTCTTACATCCAATGCTTGAAATACACTTAAATTTCTCAAATTAAAGTACAATTTAAAAACTTAGGGTGTGAGGGTTTAGGGATAGTTACCTTGATTTATCTCAAAAATTGGCTAGGGTTTGGCTCACAAAATCTCCCACCCCCTTGGACACCTCCAAAACCAGTTGTTGCTACACCAAGTGGCACCAAAATTTCGGTTGATTCCTTGGTGACTTCTTGAACCAAAATCATGCACAACTAACCTCAAATTTTCTCACTCTCTCACCCTATCACAACCGGCCTTAACCTTAAAAATGGGCACCAAAAATTTCCAAAAACCTTACTTGAAATCACTAGAGAAAAACCGACCACCCTAACACTAAAACCCCTTTGGTTCTCAAATTTTTCTTTGCTCTTGCTCACACTTGGAAGTCCGGATTTCTTGAGAGAGAAAATGGCAAGAGTTTGGCTGATTTTTCCAATTTTTTTGGACCAAAAACCGACCCCCCCTTATGGCCTATTTATAGGTGAAAAAATGGGTCCCTTTGCAATTATTTTTGGTTCAACTTTTGCTCAAAAATCCTTGGAGTAAAAATAATTGCACAAAATTTTGCTAAAATGCCCTCCAAGTGGCCGGCCATTATGGGTGCAAGGTGGCAAAAATTTTGATTTCTTTCCACCATTTTTCTTTAATCCAAAAATGATGTCATAATTCCAAACTTGGGTGAGGTCATCATAAGGCCTCGTTTGGCTTGTTCCTTAATATACAGTCCACTTTTAAGCTAACACAGATATTTCCAATACTGTGTTTACTATACACAATACAATTTACTACTGTTATACTGAACTACAGTCCAAAATTTATCTGCGTATATTTGGACTGTATAAAAGTTTTTCTTTTTATTTAAAGCTATTTGGCCCTTAATACCCTATTTTAGGTCCTTGACTTTTCTATGGTGGTTTTAAATCTTAATTACACTATCTTGTCCGTAAAGACGGTTTTTGCAGTACAATTCCCATACTGCTTATCATATCACAGTACCGTCTTATATTTGACTTCTCTGGTCAAATTTGACTTTTTCGATCAAACTTTCACCAACATGAATTCATGAAATTTCGTCATGCCTTTTTCCTTAAAAGGCCTATTATGGAGTCTCGTAGCTAATTTATCGAGAACTCAACCATATACTGACAAAATTATGAATTTTGTATTGATATTCATAATTTTCATAAAATATCATATAAACACATAGTACGAACTTAGATTTCTTATGTACAAGAAAATCATGAGTCCGAAAAATTTTAGTCATTACAATCTACCCTCCTTAAAAATTTTCGTCCTCGAAAATCAGAACAATTCGTGGCAGCTTTTCTTCATATCTTCTTCGCGCTCCCATGTTGCCTCCTCAATCTCATGATTTCGCCATAAGACCTTAACTAAAGGTATAACCTTGTTTCTTAGCACCTTTTCTTCTCGTGCCAAGATTCGAACCGGTTTCTCCTCATACGTCAAATCCTTGTGAACCTCAATTGGTTTGTGGTCCAATACATGTGGTGGATCCGAGATGTACTTCTTTAGCATCGACACATGAATTACATCGTGTACATATGCTAATTCTTGGGGCAAAGCCAATTTATAGGCCACATTACCAACTCTTTCCATTATTTCGAATGGCCCTATGTATCTTGGACTTAATTTCCCCTTCTTTCCGAATCTCATAACTCCTTTGAATGGAGCAACTTTGAGGAAAACCAAGTCTCCTACTTGGAATTCTAGAGGCCTTATGCGTTTGTCGGCATAGCTCTTTTGTCGACTAAATGCAGTTTCCATCCGTTGACGTATAAGTTTCACGGCCTCAGTGGTTCTCCGAATAAAATCTGTGGACACAAGTTCCTTCTCTCTTGTCTCGTACCAGTGGACTGGAGATCTACACCTTCTCCCGTACAGGGCTTCATAAGGAGCCATTCCAATTGAAGCTTGGAAACTGTTGTTGTACGAGAATTCAATCCAAGGAAGCTTCTTATCCCAAGTTCCTTTGAAGTCCATGATGCATGCTCGCAACATATCTTCTAGGGTCTGAATGGTCCTCTCTGATTGTCCATCCGTTTGAGGGTGAAAAGCCGTACAAAAAGTAAGCTTGGTACCCATTGCTTGATGTACACTTCTCCAAAACTTAGAAGTGAAATGACCATCACGATCGGAGATGATTGTCTTTGGAATCCCATGGTAGCGAACGATCTGTGCAACATATAATTCCGCTAGCTGGTCCACTGAAAAGCTAAGCTTAATGGCAATAAAGTGTGCAGACTTTGTCAAACGATCCACAATCACCCAAATAGCATCGTTACCACTGGGAGTTCGGGATAGGCCAACCACAAAATCCATGGTCACTTGGTCCCATTTCCATTCTAGGATGGAAATTTTCTGCAATTCTCCCCCTGGACGTTGGTGTTCTGCCTTCACCTTTTGACACGTAAGGCATTTACTGACAAATGTAGCAACGTCATTCCTCATTCTGGGCCACCAAAAACTTTCCTTCAAGTCTTGGTACATCTTTGTAGCTCCAGGATGAACGGAATATGGAGTCTTATGGGCCTCCTTCATGATTTGCTCCTTTAACTCGTCTTCGTTAGGAATGCATAATCTACTTTTCCGATAGAGTATGCCCGTATCTGATATGTTGAAGTTCAACTCCTTTCCTTCCAAGACCTCGTTCCTTGTTCTAAGCAGCGAGGCATCTCCTTCTTGTCGCTCCTTCATACCATCCAAAATGGTAGGTTGGAAGGTTAGGGCAGCTAAACTTCCCATGATAAGCTCTATTTCGGCTTCCACTAGCTCCTTCTGAAGAGGTTCGATCGACGACTGTATTGACATCAACGAGGAAGACGACTTCCGACTAAGGGCATCGGCTACTTTGTTAGCCTTCCCTAGATGGTAACGGATGTCTATGTCATAATCTTTCACCAGTTCGAGCCATCTTCTTTGTCTCATGTTAAGCTCCTTTTGTGTGAAGATATACTTCAAACTCTGATGATTCGTGTAAACTTCACACTTAGTACCGTAAAGGTAGTGTCTCCAGATTTTGAGCGCAAATACTACCGCCGCAAGTTCCAAATCATGCGTCGGATAGTTCTTCTCATGATCCTTAAGCTGTCGTGAAGCATAAGCGATCACCTTTCCATTCTGCATGAGAACGGCTCCCAATCCTATCTTGGAAGCATCGCTATATATCACGAAGTTCCCTTTCTCCACCTCTGGAATTGTGAGGATCGGAGCACTAGTCAGCTTACTTTTCAGTTCTTGGAAGTGTTCTTCACACTTTGCCGTCCATTCGTACTTCTTTCCTTTCCGTGTAAGTGCGGCGAGCGGCGCTGTAATCTTAGCAAATCCCTCCACGAAACGTCGGTAGTAGCCCGCTAAGCCCAGGAAACTACGTACTTCGGTGAAGTTTTTCGGAGCTAACAATTTACTTACTGCTTCAATCTTGGCCGGATCTCCAGATATACCTTCCTTGGAGACCACATGTCCTAAGAAATGGACCTTTTCCAACCAGAATTCACACTTTGTGAATTTAGCGTAAAGCTGGTTTTGCTTTAAAATCCGTAAAGCAATCCTTAAATGTTCCTCATGCTCCTCCTTTGATCTTGAATAAATCAAGATATCATCTATAAAGACGATAACAAACTTGTCCAGGTAATCCTTGTATACTCGATTCATCAGGTCCATAAAGGCTGCTGGAGCATTTATCAATCCAAATGGCATAACGAGGAACTCGTAATGTCCATATCACGTACGAAAAGCCGTCTTGGGAATATCTCCTTCCCTAATTCGGAGCTGATGATATCCTGATCGTAGGTCAATTTTCAAAAAAATTGAAGCTCCTCTCAATTGATCAAACAAATCGTCGATCCTAGGCAAGGGATACTTGTTCTTGATGGTAATCTTATTCAATTCCCGATAGTCAATGCACATCCTAAGAGTGCCGTCCTTCTTTTTTACAAACAAAACTGGGGCTCCTCATGGTAAGTAGCTTTGACGAATGAATCTTCGATCCAGAAGCTCCTGTAACTGAATCTGCAGTTCCTTAAGTTCGGCAGGCGCCATCCTATAAGGTGCCTTAGATACTGGTGCCGATCCAGGAAGTAGCTCAATCTCAAAAGAGATTTCTCGTTCTGGTGGCAATCCTAGCAATTCCTCAGGAAAAACCTCTATAAACTCCTTGACTATCGGTACTTCTTCCGGCCTGCTCTTGGTTTCTTGCGTCTTATCCACCTTGTTGGCTAGAAATCCAATACATCCTTCTGCCAATAACTTTCTAGCCTTTAGCGTAGAAATGAACATTTTTGGCTGTTTTGGAGTCGATCCTCTAAAAATAAACTCTTCACCTCCAATTGGCTTGAACGTAACAGTACGACGTGGACAGTCGATAACTGCGTTGTACTTTCCCAAGAAATCTATATCCAAGATGACATCGTAGTCGTATAGGTCAATGATGATCAAGTTGACATACATTTCCCTACCACATATAATTATTGGAACGTGACGTACCCAATAATCAGACAACAGAATCTCCCCGGAGGGTAATGCAGTTCTAAATGTTCTTCCGATCCTATCACTTGCTCTACCTAGTTTCTTAGCGAACCTAGGTGATGTAAATGAATGTGTAGCTCCAGAATCAATTAACACGTATGCATCTTATTGGGCAAAAGGAAGCTGACCTGTCACAACAGTGGAAGGTCCAGCTTGAACATCCTCCTTAGTGTAGGCATAAATGCGTCCTTGAGCTTCTGGAGCTTCTAGTCTGCCTTGAGAGATTGCAGGTCCTTCGAACTTCATCTGTGCAGCGTGAAGTTGAGATCCTTGTCCTCTCTGTTGGTTCTGCGGATTCTGGGGATTAAGATTGCAAGTCCTAGCATAATGGCCTTCCTTGCCACATAGAAAGCAGCGACTGATTCCAGCACGGCATTCTCCCGGGTGCCTCCTCCCACATTTCTGACAAGTGGGATAACTGTTGTTATCAGGTGCATTCTTCTTCTGGGGAAAATTTTGTTGATTCCTCTGTCCTCCTGCATTCCACTTCCTCTTCTGTTGGTTGTTGCCGTACAGTTTGTTGTTGTTGTTTTGCCCCGAAGGTCCTCCTTGACCTTTCTGTTGTGAAGTTTGGCCTGGTCTGGCCTGGTTCTGCTTAGCTTGGGCTTTTTCTTCCTTCTTTTCCTTGAAGAACTTAGCCTGTTGTTCCTTGTTTTATCCTACCCAATACTCGGCTCGAATTGCCTAACTGACACATTCGGCAACAGTGAGCGGTGGATGGGGGCCACTGCTAATTACTACTGCCAGGTCTGAGCGGAACATTCTCATCATCCTTCTGACTTTATCCCTTTCAGAACTGATGAGGTGAGGGCAGAGACGTGCTAGCTGTTCAAACTTTTGGACAGCTTCAGCTACCGACAGATTTCCTTGGCGGAACTTATCGAATTCATCTTGCTGAACTTCCATGACCTCTGTGTTGAAGTACTTCTCCTTAAATTCCTCCACAAAGTCCTCCCAAGTCATCTCAGTAATATCTCGTCGGATTTGGACTGTTTCCCATCAGAGATGAGCATCTTTTCGTAGCATAAAGAATGCATAGAGGACTTTCTCTTGATCATTGAGCCTGAGGAAATTTAGGGCAACCTGGAGGTCGATTAACCAGTTGTCGGCCTCAATCGGGTTTGTTGACCCTTCAAATTCTGGTGCCTTCATGCGCCGAAATTTGTCATATAGCTCTTCCGGAGTTCGAATCAGGGGTGCTGGTGGAACAGCTACAGGCGCAACAGGTATTTCAGAGGCTATGGGGTTCTCTGGAATCACCGGGTCAACATCAGGAATTTCCGGTGCAGCAGGCTGATTCACAGGTGCTGGTGGTACCCCGGCATCAGGAGGTCCCTGATTTTGCTGAGCTAACTGTGCTCTAAGCCCACCTATCTCTCGTTGTTGGGCTAACATCATCTATCTCAGTTCATTCATCTGAGCCGCAAGATCAACGTCTTGGGTCGGTGCTTTTCTACCCTTTGGTGGCATGGTTCTATACGGAAAAACAATGAAATAAACTTAGCTTCGTGTTTTACAAAATTAATGAAATCATGCATTTTATATAGAACCATAATTTTTATTCCATATAATAGCATAATATGGAACAGATCTGAATTCATCACGATCTTGTTCACATCTCCTTCACAACAGAAGTACATAATCATAACATCTGGGAAGGTATAAAACTTTCCCATCGTTTCCGTATGTCACCTAGATGCCACCACCAAGCTAAGGCACCACCCGGCGTTATCCTTGCATCCAACATTTTCCTTATGTGGCAAAAATTCCATAATTATCACATATAAGTTCCATAATGTTGATCTAATTCTTTCGTACGAGAAATTCTCAGCTATCACCATACCAGGGTGAAGTAGTCCCTTGAAAACGTCAGGAGTATCATTTTCCCTCATGGCCATTCAAAAAAGATGCTTACTATACGCATAAGATCTTAACTAATTCTAATCGTAATAAAATAAATAACTTAACTTACTTAGGCCGTTGCAGAAACGATGTGGAGCGATGTGAAGTAGGCTGGCAGGATACCGCTCTGATACCAACTGTGACGCCCCGACTTCCCAAGCTGGGTCGACACCATACATACTTGTACTTATCTTACTTGAAACTTTGAGAAATTTTTTTTTTTTTTCTTAAAACATATATACATAGATTATCTTGTAGAGAAAACTTATCTTGCATACATACTGTACTGAAAATACATTCACAAGTCTTCAAACTTCATACATACTGTATAACACAATTTACTTTTGAGATATATACATATTAACTCAAAAGTGGTTGCGGAAAATTTTACGTAGTGGTATCCCACACCGCCCTTCATTCGCCGCATCGTCTGCATGACCCATCAGCTAGACTGCAGGCTTTTTACCTACAGCCAAACATCATGTAATTTATGCATGATCCATTTATGATTGATTTATATGTCTTATGCTTCATTTTAGACTTAACCTTAAACTTATTATCTTGTCTTCAACATGTGGGCCCATAGTGTACGTACCAAAAGCGCACAGCCTCCAGACAAAGTTAGGGTTTGCAAGGCCCTAACAGTTCTGGGAATCATAAACTTGACCCTCACGCATCAACGAGAGGTCAATAATCATCACTTGTTTTGAACATGTATCATCCTCGATCACGGGAGGCTGGTACGACACCTTGCTTGACTTGGTTTAGTCTTAGCCTTGTATATTCCAAAACTAAGAATCTTTAGTTATGATCTCATTAGTCATGGTGCACATGTGACACAAACATGGCATAACCATAAATCATGGTATATCGTGGCTTATCATAGCTTATCATGGCATGACTTAACATAACTTAGCATGGCATGACATAACATACTTAACATAGTATGACTTGGCATAACTTCTCATGGCATAACAGGTCATAATCATCACTTAGCACATCATAGTATGACATCAAATATCATAGCATAACATAGCATAACATAGTATGTATACTTGAAAATAGTATTTACTACTTTCCATACTGTAGGTGAGGTCTGTACTTGCCTGTTATGCTATATCTTGGGTTTCGTTGCTCCGATTCAGGTTGCAACTGCAGGTTACTTTCTGCTATTAAAAAAACACATAGGATAAGGATCCTATAAAACGTTGGTGACTTATCCAACATTCATACACAATCTTAGTTATATGTCCCCCAATTATACACATGATAACTTATTGGGTTACAAAACGTAACCTTTGATGTGATAATCCTGGTCAACCTTGGTCAAACTTGGTCAACCAAAGTCAAACTTGGTCAACGAAAGTCAACCTCTTGGTCAACTAAGGTCAACATTCCCTGGGTCAAACTTGGGCTTTTGGGCCAAGCCTAGTAACTCGGGTATCCTTCCGGGTTACTATCCGTCATTGTCTTGTTACTAAACTTTGGCTTTAAAAATCCGATTTGGAAAATTCGGCAAAAAAAATCTATTGTTTAAAAATTCATGGTTTTCAGAGTGGGACTTTATAAAAATCATTAAGGGCTGAAAACTACCATTGGAATAGTTTTCATAGTCAAAACATTGGTGTTGGTGCAAAAATACAGTTTTCCTGTATTGTTTTAGAAAATCCTGTGCAGGAATTTCCTGTTTCTTGCACAGTTTTGAGAAATCCATTACTATTTAAAAATCTAATTTGAATTAGAAAAAGTTGTCTTCATGAAAGTTTTAGCTTTCGAAAAACCCTACAACTTTTGTGTTTTATAGAAAACCCAGTTCGGAATCTAACGTACTCTTATTTCCTGTTGAACTCACCTGGCCGTGCATAAGTCCTGGGCACAGTCAGGCTCGGGTTTTTATAAAAACGAAGGCCTTTGGAGCCTTATTTGTGAAAATTGTCCATGCTGGCCCCTAGGAAAATCCTGTTTCTACAACTTTCATGTTTTACGTTTTGCCTAATTCGGCCTCTAAGGGCCTCAAAATCATTTTTCCAGAAAACTAGCCAGTTTTACCCGAAAATTGGCAGTTTTGTTATTATCTTGGTTTTACGTCCTAATACGCGCACACTACCTCAACCGTCCACAGCGGGAGCCTATTATCAGTCATGCAGTGGTTTCTAACATTCCATATCATCATCACATAAACATTCATCAACAATCATTATATCAAACACTTAGCATGCATAATCAAGTATAAACTTAAACATACTTGGGGACATATAACTAAATCATGCTTCAATCATGTAAACCCTAGTTTCATGCAACCAAAGCATAAAATCATGCATACTTGGTAAATAAAACCACCTAAACCATAATTCAAGCACCAACCTAAAAATTCTAAGCTAGGGCATAAAAATTAAATTGAGCTTATGCTCTTACATCCAATGCTTGAAATACACTTAAATTTCTCAAATTAAAGCTCAATTTAAAAACTTAGGGTTTGAGGGTTTAGGGATAGTTACCTTGATTTATCTCAAAAATTGACTAGGGTTTGGCTCACAAAATCTCCCACCCCCTTGGACACCTCCAAAACCGGTTGTTGCTACACCAAGTGGCACCAAAATTTCGGTTGATTCCTTGGTGGCTTCTTGAACCAAAATCATGTACAACTAACCTCAAATTTTCTCACTCTCTCACCCTATCACAACCGGCCTTAACCTTAAAAATGGGCACCAAAAATTTCCAAAAACCTTACTTGAAATCACTAGAGAAAAACCGACCACCCTAACACTAAAACCCCTTTGGTTCTCAAATTTTTCTTTGCTCTTGCTCACACTTGGAAGTCCGGATTTCTTGAGAGAGAAAATGACAAGAGTTTGGCTGATTTTTCCAATTTTTTTGGACCAAAAACTGACCCCCCTTATGGCCTATTTATAGGTGAAAAAATGGGTCCCTTTGCAATTATTTTTTGTTCAACTTTTGCTCAAAAATCCTTGGAGTAAAAATAATTGCACAAAATTTTGCTAAAATGCCCTCCCAGTGGCCGGCCATTATGGGTTCAAGGTGGCAAAAATTTTGATTTCTTTCCACCATTTTTCTTTAATCCAAAAATGATGTCATAATTCCAAACTTGGGTGATATCATCATAAGGCCTCGTTTGGCTTGTTCCTTAATATGCAGTCCACTTTTAAGCTAACACAGATATTTTTAATACTGTGTTTACTAATACACAGTATAATTTAGTACTGTTATACTGAACTGGAGTCCAAAATTTATCTGTGATATTTGGACTGTATAAAAGTTTTTCTTTTTATTTAAAGCTATTTGGCCCTTAATACCCTATTTTAGGTGCTTGACTTTTCTATAGTGATTTTAAATCTTAATTATACTATCTTGTCCGTAAAGATGGTTTTCGTAGTATAATTTCCATACTGCTTATCGTATCACAGTACCGTCTTATATTTGACTTCTCTGGTCAAATTTGACTTTTTCGATCAAACTTTGACCAACATGAATTCATGAAATTTCGTCATGCCTTTTTCCTTAAAAGGCCTATTATGGAGTCTCGTAGCTAATTTATCGAGAACTCAACCCTATACTGACAAAATTATGAATTTTGTATTGATATTCATAATTTTCATAAAATATCATATAAACACATAGTACAAACTTAGATTTCTTATGTACAAGAAAATCATGAGTCCGAAAAATTTTAGTCATTATAGAGAAAGCCATGCACGAATACCAATCGAGAGACCAAGTGCCCACACACTATACTGTCCGAAAATTGGATAATAATAAAGAAGGCTAATTGATTGATGCTTTATTTGATCACATCCTCCGGTATTCTTATTGTCTTCTCTTAAAATGCGTAGATTGTAGAATAATTTATTGTATATGACAACATGAGTTAGTACAATCTTAAAAAAACAATTTTAAAAATTTTCCTGCGTAAATTACCCATTTTTCCTACAAGTGGTATCAAAGTCTACTCATGATTGTGTCATATATATAAATTAGACGATCTAATTTTCTCGTTAAACTATATGTGGATTTAGTATTTTTTTTAGAGAGTGGCATTCCTGAGTTTCTATTATATTGTTATCATGGATTATGTATGACTTATGTGGTTATTTTAATTTTATTATAAGCATGCTCAATTTTACTAGTCATGATTTCTTAGAATTTAGAAAACTGTATCTAGGATTTTTCATGTAACTTTGGTTGCGGTTTATCATCACCGTAATTTTCCCATAGATTTTTTTTTATTTCTTTGAATATTTAGAAAATTTATACACTAGAAATGATATATATATATATATATATATGTAATTTAATCATGAAGGAGATGAAGATTGAAGACATTAATTTATTTTTTTCAATTTTTTTTAAATTTTGATATTGGATAAATTAATGTATGGAAGTCCTAATTCAATTAGGGTTTCATAATTAAAACCCAAATTAAATTTTAATTTTTAATTTTTAATTTAAATCTAAATTATGTATAAAATATGTAATTTTAATTAAATTTAAAATTACATATAATTATACATGAGATTTAAAATTGCTTAAAATTTGAATATTCCGAGATTTAAATTTTAAAGAATTTGTAGGATGAGAAATAAATGGTGGAGCCATATGCAGATGGATACGCAAAGATGGAGCGAAATTCAAGATCCAAAGAATGCTTTGGATGTAATTTTGTAATATTTATTTTTGGTTTTTTTAGGATGGGACCATGGCTAGGTTATTTATTTTTTTGTGTTATGGAAGAATGAATATGTTTGATGGACATTTGTTGTACATATTTGATAATATGTCATATAGGATAGATGAATGCCGCTTGTGCTATATTCGTCATACATGCCATAAAAAAACTTGCATCGTTTTAAAATATTGAGTAGGAGAGGATTTCGAACAAAACCCACGATCTCCGTTATTGATCCATATGTGAAAGTATGGTAACGCCTCACGTCAGCTCTGCCCTCTGACACACCCCTCAGTAGGTGTTTATCGCCGCCGGTATACTAGGTTGGATCTCCTATGTTGGAAAATGTAATAACCAAAATTTTTACGAACTTGTGACTTCCTTAGAAATCTAAGTTTATACTATGTATGTCAATATGAAGCTCATGATCGGATTTGATTATCAGAGTATGTTTGAGTTCTCATAGTGTTATAAGACTCAATAAACGATCTATCAAGTCAAGTATGAGGCCTTATGGTGAAAAAGGCAGAATCATGATTTATGGTATTGTTCTGGCTAATGAATGACCAGGATAATTTATGACATGATTAAGATGGTACTACCGTATAATAAGCAGTATTGAAATTATACTGCAGCTAACAGACGGATGTAGAATTGAGAATAAGGATTGGGATCGCTCTAGAATAATCAGGAATAATATTTGGAGTAAGGAGGACAAACTAGTTTCAAGTCCTAAGAAAAACCTATACGCGGTCTAGTTAAGTGCATATAAATTCTGGACTGCAGTCCAACAATACTATACTGTTAATAGTTAAAACAGTATTGGTACTATATGAATTATTAAGAAAATAGACTATGTATTAGGAGGAATGCCAAACATGGCCCAACTTGGAGGCCAAGTAATTTTAGATAAGTATGAAAATATTTTTTTATGGTTTAAGCCTCCACATAGCCGGCCATTTTGAGGGACTTAAAAGGCAAAAATTTTGTCTTTAAGGATCAATATGCAATTCAAAGATAATTTAAGAAAAACAAAATTGTGAAAAATTATGAATTTTCCACCTATAAATAGGGGTGGGTAGTAGAAACATGCACTCCTTAGTTGGCTTCTCAAACTTCTAGTTTTTTCTCAACTATTCCTCTCTAGCCCTTAAAGAGAGAGAGAGAGAGAGAAAGACAAGTGGTGGCCGGTTATCATGGTGGAGAAGTAGAGAGCAAGGATTTCTCTCATCTAAAGTCTAGAGTAATCTTTCCAAGTTTTAGAGGCATTATTCATAAACCTTTAACTAAGATTTTCATTAAATTTTGGTTTATGAGATTTAAATGTATTTCAAGTTATGGGATGTAAGAGCATAAGCTCATGCTTCTTATTTTCCTATATGATGGTCCTTTATGGTTGGTTTATGCTAGATCTATGCTTAGGTTATCTTGGTTGCTAGCTCTAAGTATGGGTTTGATTTTATGCTCTAAGATGAGTGTTAAGGTTATGTGTGCTCACCATGTATTTGTGATTATACTCTCACTTGTTATGTGTGCTCACCATATATTTATGATTATGCTCTCACATGTTTAATTATGGAGATTTTATGAATGATGATGATGATGTGAATATTATGGGTATGTTGGTCAAGAAATTAACCTAAAGACACAATTCAGTAAACAAGTAAGTTGTCAATATTGTGTTTATCAAGAACATGAGATAAGTGAATGGTTGAAATTTAAGAATGAAACCAACACGCTGCATGTTGATGTAGGCTCACGGCTTTGACCGTTTGAGGTAGTGTATGCGGATTTTTAAGCTAAGAATCCACAAAATACAAACTGCCAGTTTTCAAAAATAATTGGGATAGTTTTCTGAAAACCCAATTTTGAGCCCCTTAGATACCGAATTTGGAAAAAGTTATAACTACAAAATTGTATAATACAGAAAATCTAGGGGACAACGAGGACAGAGTTTGAAAAAAGGGCCCCAAGTGCCTCTATTTTTATGAGTTTTCAAAACTGGTTGGTCCAAATACTACACGGCCAGTAACTTTCGCAAGGAAAAATGGGTAAGTTAAAGGCAGAATTAAGTTTTAGAAGAAATAAAAGTTAAAGGTTTCGATGAGATCTACAACTTCCGTGAAGAAGACTTTTCCAAATTCTAAACCGATTTAAAGATAAAACTAGATTTTCAAAACTGTAGATGGTACAGGAAATTTCCTGCATATATACATTCAAGCAAATTAAAATGGTGTTTTGAAATCAATTTTTAAGGTTTTATGACCTCTTTAAAAAGAGACTATGATTTTATGAAAATAGTTTCAAAAATGTTTAAATCTATTTGAATTTTACAAGTGAATTTTAATACATATTATGTCTTATAAAAGGTAATTTCATGAAATTTCAAGTATTTATGATAAGAAATACTTGATTTGTAAAGTTAAGATATTTTCAAATAAACAAGATATTTTTTTAAGAAAAATACACTAAGTCTAAGTTACTTAAGAATATAGTAACAATTCTATGATTACCAATGATAATGTGACGCCCCGACTTCCCAAGCCGGGTCGACACCATACATACTTGTACTTATCTTACTTGAAAATTTGAGAATAATTTTTTTTTTAAACATATATGCATAGATTATCTTGTAGAGAAAAACTTGTCTTGCATACATACTATACTGAAAATACATTCTCAAGTCTTCAAACTTTATACACACTGCATAACATAATTTACTTTTGAGATATATACATATTAACTCAAAAGTGGTTGCGGAAAATTTTGCGTAGTGGTATCCCATACCGCCCTTCATTCGCCGCATCGTCTGCGTGACCCATCAGCTAGGCTGCAAGCTTTTTCCCTATAGTATGAAATATACAAATGAGCTTTCGTCCAGCAAGTACAAACATATCTCACAAAACATTTAAAACCTCTTAAAACATGCCAATCATCATGTAATTTATGCATGATCCATTTATGATCGATTTGTATGTCTTATGCTTCATTATGGACTTAATCTTGAACTTATTATCTTGCCTTAACATGTGGGCCCATAGTGTACGTACCAAAAACGCGCAGCCCCAGACAAAGTTAGGGTTTGCAAGGCCCTAATAGTTCTGGGAATCATAAACTTGACCCTCACGCATCAACGAGAAGTTAATAATCATAACTTGTCTTGAACATATATCCTCCTCGATCACGGGAGGGTGGTACGACACCTTGCTTGACTTGGTTTAGTCTTAGTCTTGTATATTCCAAGACAAAGAATCTTTAGTTATGATCTTATTAGACATTGTGCACATGTGACACAGACATGGCATAACCATAAATCATGGTATATCTTGGCTTATCATGGCTTATCATGGCATGACTTAACATAACTTAGCATGGCATGACATAACATACTTAACATAGCATGACTTGGCATAACTTCTCATGGCATAACAGGTCATAACATAACTTAGCACATCATAGTATGGCATCACATATCATAGCATAACATAGCATAACATAGTATGTATACTTGAAAATAGTATTTACTATTTTCCATACTGTACGTGAGGTCTGCACTTGCCTGTTATGCTATATCTTGGGTTTCGTTGCTCCGACTCAGGTTGCAACTGCGGGTTACTTCCTGCTATTAAAAAGCACATAGGATAAGGATCCTATAAAATGTTGGTGACCTATCCAACATTCATACACAATTTTAGTTATATGTCCCCCAATTATACACATGATAACTTAATTGGTTACATAGGGTAACCCTTGAGGTGGTCAAACTTAGTCAACCAAAGTCAACATTCTATGGGTCAAATTTGGGCTTTTGGGCCAAGCCTAGTAACTCGGGTATCCTTCCCGGTTACTATCCGTCATTGTCTTATTACTAAACTTTGGCTTTTAAAATCCAATTTGGAAAATTTGGCCAAAAATCTTTTGTTTAACTTAAAAATTCGTGATTTTCAAAGTGGGACTTTATAAAAATCATTAAGGGCTGAAAACTGCCATTGGAACAGTTTTCACAGTCAAAACATTGGTGTTGGTGCAAAAATACAGTTTTCCTGTATTGTTTTAGAAAATCCTGTGTAGGAATTTCCTGTTTCTTGCACAGTTTTTAGAAATCAATTTCTATTTAAAAATCTGGTTTGAATTAGAAAAAGTTGTCTTCATAAAAGTTTTAGCTTTCGGAAAACCCTACAACTTTTACGTTTTGCAGAAAACTCAGTTCGGATTCTAACGTACTCTTATTCCCTGTTGAACTCACATGGCCGTGCATAAGTCGTGGGCACAGTCAGGCTCGGGTTTTTATAAAAACGAATGCTTTCGGAGTCTTATTTTTTGAAAACTGTCATGCTGGCCCCTAGAAAAACCCCTTCTCTACAATTTTAATGTTTTACATTTTGCCTAATTCGGCCTCTAAGGGCCTCAAAATCATCTTTCCAGAAAACTGGCCGGTTTTACCCGATAACTAGCAGTTTTATTCTTAACTTGGTTTTATGTCCTAATACGCGCACCCTACCTCAACCGCCCACAGCGGGAGCCTAATATCAGTCATGCAGCGGTTTCTAATGTTCCATACCATCATCACATAAACATACATCAACAATCATCACATCAAACACTTAGCATGCATAATCAAGCACAAACTTAAACATACTTGGGGACATATAACCTTAGCATGCATCAAACATATAAACCTTAATTTCATGCAACCAAAGCATAAAATCATACATGACTTAGAAAATAAAACCACCTAAACCATAAATTCAAGCACCAACCTAAAAATTCTAAACTAGGGCATAAAAATTAAATTGAGCTTATGCTCTTACATCCAATGCGTGAAATACACTTAAATTTCCCAAATTGAAGCTCAATTTAAAAGCTTAGGGTTTGAAGGTTTACCTCTAGGGTTTGGAATTGGGTTCTCAAGCTTGGATCCCAAAACTTTTTCCCTTTTTCCTTGGCTGCCACCACAACCGGTTTTCCCCTCCAATGGGTTCCAAAAATTCAACCACCCTTGGCTTATGCTCTACCACAAATCCGGTCACCTTATCAAGTCTTTTTCCTCACTTTTTCTTTCCCTTTTCTCCTCTTCCACAACCGGCCTCCTAGCCCTAATGGGGTACTAAAAAAAATTTCAACCTTTGGCTTGTGGTTCAACAAAATCCGACCACCCTACTAGCTTGCTCTAGGGTTTTATTTTTTTTTCTCTCTTGGCTTAAGTTCGGTTTTGGAGAGGTAGAGTGTGAGAGAAAATTTTGCGAGAGTTTGGCTAAAATTTCTCAATTTTTGGTCAAAAATCCCCCCCCCCCCCCTGGGTATTTATATGTATAAATTAATTTAGTTTTAGATTTATTTTTAATCCAAAATTTGCTTAAAAACCCTTGAAGTAAAAATAATTGCACAAAAATTTGCTAAATAGTCCTCCAAGTGGCCGGCCATTTAGGGTGCAAGGTGGCTAGGATTGGATTTCTTTCCAAAGTTTCCTTTTCTTTAATTCATAAATGATGTCATAATTCCAAGCTTGGGTGATGTCATCATAAGGCCTTGTTTGGCTTGTTCCTTAATATGCAGTCTATTTTTAAGCTAACACAGATATTTCCAATACTGTGTTCAATAATACACAGTACAATTTAGTACTGTTATACTGAACTGCAGTCCAAAATTTATCTGCGTATAGTTGGACTGTATAAAAATTTTTCTTTTTATTTAAAGCTATTTGGCCCTTAATACCCTATTTTAGGTGCTTGATTTTTCTATAGTGGTTTTAGATCTTAATTATACTATCTTGTCCGTAAAGACGGTTTTCGCAGTATAATTCCCATACTGCTTATCGTATCACAGTACCGTCTTATATTTGACTTCTTTGGTCAACCTTGACTTTTTCGGTCAAACTTTGACCAACATGAATTCATGAAATTTCGTCATGCCTTTTTCCTTAAAAGGCCTATTATGGAGTCTCGTAGCTAATTTATCGAGAACTCAACTCTATACTGATAAAATTATGAATTTTGTATTGATATTCATAATTCTCATAAAATATCACATAAACACATAGTTTGAACTTAGATTTCTTATGTACAACAAAATCATGAGTCTGAAAAATTTTGGTCATTACAATCTACCCTCCTTAAAAATTTTCGTCCTCGAAAATCAGAACAATTCGGGGTAGCTTTTCTTCATATCTTCTTCGCGCTCCCATGTTGCCTCCTCAATCTCATGATTTCGCCATAAGACCTTAACTAAAGGTATAACCTTGTTTCTTAGCACCTTTTCTTCTCGTGCCAAGATTCGAACCGATTTCTCCTCATACGTTAAATCCTCGTGAACCTCAATTGGTTCTTGGTCCAATACATGTGATGGATCCGAGATGTACTTCTTTAGCATCGACACATGAAATACATCGTGTACATATGCTAATTCTTGGGGCAAAGCCAATTTATAGGCCACATTACCAACTCTTTCCATTATTTCGAATGGCCCTATGTATCTTGGACTTAATTTCCCCTTCTTTCCGAATCTCATAACTCCTTTGAATGGAGCAACTTTGAGGAAAACCAAGTCTCCTACTTGGAATTCTAGAGGCCTTCTGCGTTTGTCGGCATAGCTCTTTTGTCGACTAAATGCAGTTTCCATCCGTTGACGAATAAGTTTCACGGCCTCAGTGGTTCTCCGAATAAAATCTGTGGACACAAGTTCCTTCTCTCTTGTCTCATACCAGTGGACTGGAGATCTACACCTTCTCCTGTACAGGGCTTCATAAGGAGCCATTCCAATTGAAGCTTGGAAACTGTTGTTGTACGAGAATACAATCAAAGGAAGCTTCTTATCCCAAGTTCCTTTGAAGTCCATCATGCATGCTCGCAACATATCTTCTAGGGTCTGAATGGTCCTCTCTGATTGTCCATCCGTTTGAGGGTGAAAAGCCGTACTAAAAGTAAGCTTGGTACCTATTGCTTGATGTACACTTCTCCAAAACTTAGAAGTGAAACGACCATCACGATCGGAGATGATTACCTTTGGAATCCCATGGTAGCGAACGATCTGCGCAACATATAATTCCGCTAGCTGGTCCACTGAAAAGCTAAGCTTAATGGCAATAAAGTGTGCAGACTTTGTCAAACGATCCACAATCACCCAAATAGCAACATTGCCACTGGGAGTTCGGGGTAGGCCAACCACAAAATCCATGGTCACTTGGTCCCATTTCCATTCTGGGATGGAAATTTTCTGCAATTCTCCCCCTGGACGTTGGTGTTTTGCCTTCACCTTTTGACACATAAGGCATTTACTGACAAATGTAGCAACGTCATTCTTCATTCTGGGCCACCAAAAACTTTCCTTCAAGTTTTGGTACATCTTTGTAGCTCCAGGATGAACGGAATATGGAGTCTCATGAGCCTCCTTCATGATTTGCTCCTTTAACTCGTCCTCATTAGGAATGCATAATCTATTTTTCCGATAGAGTATGCCCGCATCCGATATGTTGAAGTCCGACTCCTTTCCTTCCAAGACCTCGTTCCTTGTTCTAAGCAGCGAGGCATCTCCTTCTTGTCGCTCCTTCATGCCATCCAAAATGGTAAGTTGGAAGGTTAGGGCAGCTAAACTTCCCATGATAAGCTCTATTCCAGCTTCCACTAACTCCTTTTGAAGAGGTTCGATCAACGACTGTATTGACATCAACGAGGAAGACGACTTCCGACTAAGGGCATCGGCTACTTTGTTAGCCTTCCCTGGATGGTAATGGATGTCTATGACATAATCTTTCACCAGTTCGAGCCATCTTCTTTGTCTCATGTGAAGCTCCTTTTGTGTGAAGATATACTTCAAACTCTGATGATCCGTGTAAACTTCACACTTAGTACCGTAAAGGTAGTGTCTCCAGATTTTGAGCGCAAATACTACCGCCGCAAGTTACAAATCATGCGTCGGATAGTTCTTCTCATGATTCTTAAGCTGTCGTGAAGCATAAGCGATCACCTTTCCATTCTGCATGAGAACGGCTCCCAATCCTATCTTGGAAGCATCGCTATATATCACGAAGTTCCCTTTCTCCACATCTGGAATTGTGAGGATCGGAGCATTAGTCAGCTTACTTTTCAGTTCTTGGAAGTGTTCTTCACACTTTGCCATCCATTCGTACTTCTTTCCTTTCCGTGTAAGCGCGGTGAGCGGCACTGCAATCTTAGCAAATCCCTCGACGAAACGTCGGTAGTAGCCCGCTAAACCCAGGAAACTACGTACTTCGGTGACGATTTTCGGAGCTGGCCATTTACTCACTGCTTCAATCTTGGCCGGATCTACAGATATACCTTCCTTGGAGACCACATGTCCTAAGAAATGGACCTTTTCCAACCAGAATTCACACTTTGTGAATTTAGCGTAGAACTGGTTTTGCTTTAAAATCCGTAAAGCAATGCTTAAATGTTCCTCATGCTCCTCCTTTGATCTTGAATAAATCAAGATATCATCTATAAAGACGATAACAAACTTGTCCAGGTAATCCTTGAATACTCGATTCATCAGTTCCATAATGGTTGCTGGAGCATTTGTCAATCCAAATGGCATAACGAGGAACTCGTAGTGTCCATATCGCGTACGAAAGGCCATCTTGGGAATATCTCCTTCCCTAATTCGGAGCTGATGATATCCGGATCGTAGGTCAATTTTCAAAAAAATTGAAGCTCCTCTCAATTGATCAAACAAATCGTCGATCCTAGGCAAGGGATACTTGCTCTTGATGGTAATCTTATTCAATTCCCGATAGTCAATGCACATCCTAAGAGTGCCATCCTTCTTTTTAACAAACAAAACTGGGGCTCCCCATGGTGAGTAGCTTTGACGAATGAATCCTCGATTCAGAAGCTCCTGTAATTGAATCTGCAGTTCCTTAAGTTCGGCAGGCGCCATCCTATAAGGTGCCTTGGATACTGGTGCCGATCCAGGAAGTAACTCAATCTCAAAAGAGATTTCTCGTTCTGGTGGCAATCCTGGCAATTCCTCAAGAAAAACCTCTATAAACTCCTTGACTATCGGTATTTCTTCCGGCCTGCTCTTAGTCTCTTGCGTCTTATCCACCATGTTGGCTAGAAATCCAATACATCCTTCTGCCAACAACTATCTAGCCTTCAGCGTAGAAATGAACATTTTCGGCTGTTTTGGAGTCGATCCTCTAAAAATAAACTCCTCGCCTCCAATTGGCTTGAACGTGACAGTACGACGTGGACAGTCGATAACTGCGTTGTACTTTCCCAAGAAATCCATACCCAAGATGACATCATAGTCGTATAGTTCGATGATGATCAAGTTGACATATATTTCCCTACCACATATAATTATTGGAATGTGACGTACCCAATAATCAGACAACAGAATCTCCTCGGAGGGTAATGCAGTCCTAAATATTCTTCCGATCCTGTCACTTGCTCTACCTAGTTTCTTAGCAAACCTAGGTGATGTAAATGAATGCGTAGCTCCAGAATCAATTAACATGTAGGCATCTTGTTAGGCAAAAGGAAGCTGACCTGTCACCACCGTGGAAGGTCTAGCTTGAACATCCTCCTTAGTGTAGGCATAAATGCGTCCTTGAGGTTCTGGAGCTTCCAGTCTGCCTTGAGAGATTGCAGGTCCCTCGAGCTTCATCTGTGCAGCGTGAAGTTGAGATCCTTGTCCTCTCGGTTGATTCTGCGGATTCTGGGGATTGAGATTGCAAGTTCTAGCATAGTGGCCTTCCTTGCCACATAGAAAACAGCGACTGGTTCCAGCACGGCAATCTCCCGGGTACCTCCTCCCACATTTCTGACAAGTGGGATAACTGTTGTTATCAGGTTCATTCTTCTTCTGGTGAAAATTCTGTTGATTCCCCTGTCCTCCTGTATTCCACTTCCTCTTCTGTTGGTTGTTGCCGTACAGCTTGTTGTTGTTGTTTTGCCCCGAAGGTCCTCCTTGACCTTTCTGTTGTGAAGTTTGGCCTGATCTGGCCTGGTTCTGCTTAGCTTGGGCTTTTTCTTCCCTCTTTTCCTTGAAGAACTTAGCCCATTGTTCCTTGTTTTGTCCTACCCAATACTCAGCTCGAATTGCCCGACTGACACATTCGGCAACAGTGAGCGGTGGATGGGGGCCACTGCTAATTACTACTGCCAGGTCCAAGCGGAACATTCTCATCATCCTTCTGACTTTATCCCTTTCAGAACTGATGAGGTGAGGGCAGAGACGTACTAGCTGTTCAAACTTTTTGACAGCTTCAGCTACCGACAGATTTCCTTGGCGGAACT
Organism: Ficus hirta; assembly: GCA_038430175.1. Lineage (NCBI taxonomy): Eukaryota > Viridiplantae > Streptophyta > Magnoliopsida > Rosales > Moraceae > Ficus > Ficus hirta. The sequence continues at coordinate 13,796,763 of CM076585.1, read as the reverse complement.
TATCGAATTCATCTTGTTGAGCTTCCATGACCTCTGTGTTGAAGTACTTCTCCTTAAATTCCTCCACAAAGTCCTCCCAAGTCATCTGAGTAATATTTCGTCGGATCTGGACTGTTTCCCACCAGAGGCGAGCATCTTTTCGTAGCATAAAGGATGCACAGAGGACTTTTTCTTGATCATTGAGCCTGAGGAAATTTAGGGCAACCTAGAGGTCGATTAACCAGTTGTCGGCCTCAATCGGGTTTGTGGATCCTTCAAATTCTGGTGCCTTCATGCGCCGAAATTTGTCATATAGTTCTTCCGGAGTTCGAATCAGGGGTGCTGGTGGAACAGCTACAGGCGCAACAGGTACTTCAGGGGCTATGGGGTTCTCTGGAATCACCGGGTCAACATCAGGAATTTCCGGTGCAGCAGGCTGATTCACAGGTGCTGGTGGTACCCTGGCATCAGGAGGTCCCTGATTCTGCTGAGCTAACTGTGCTCTAAGCCCACCTATCTCTTGTTGTTGGGCTAACATCATCTGTCTCAGTTCATTCATTTGGGCGGCAAGATCAACGTCTTGGGTCGGTGCTTTTCTACGCTTTGGTGGCATGGTTTTATACGGAAAAACAATGAAATAAACTTAGCTTCTTGTTTTATAAAATTAATGAAATCATGCCTTTTATATAGAACCATAATCTTTATTCCATATAATAGTATAACATGAAACATATCTGAATTCATCATGACCTTGTTCATATCTCCTTCACAACAGGAGTACATAATCATAACATCTGGGAAGGTATAAAACTTTCCCATCATTTCCGTACGTCACCTAGATGCCACCACCAAGCTAAGGCACCACCCGGCGTCATCCTCGCATCCAACATTTTTCATATGTGGCAAAAATTTCATAATTATCACATATAACTTCCATAATGTTGATCTAATTCTTTCGTACGAGAAATTCTTAGCTATTACCATACCAGGGTGAAGTAGTCCCTTGAAAGCGTCAGGAGTATCATTTTCCATCATTGCCATTGAAGAAAGATGCTTACCATACGCATAAGATCTTAACTAATTCTAATCGTAAGAAAAAAATAAAATAAAATAAAATAAATAACTTAACCTACTTGGGCCGTTGCAGAAACGATGTGGAGCGATGTGAAGTAGGCTGGCAGGATACAGCTCTGATACCAACTCTGTGATGCCCCCGACTTCCCAAGCCGGGTCGACACCATACATACTTGTACTTATCTTACTTGAAAATTTGAGAATAATTTTTTTTTTTAAACAAATATACATAGATTATCTTGTAGAGAAAAACTTGTCTTGCATACATACTATACTGAAAATACATTCTCAAGTCTTCAAACTTCATACACACTGCATAACATAATTTACTTTTGAGATATATACATATTAACTCAAAAGTGGTTGCGGAAAATTTTGCGTAGTGGTATCCCATACCGCCCTTCATTCGCCGCATCGTCTGCGTGACCCATCAGCTAGGCTGCAAGCTTTTTCCCGATAGTATGAAATATACAAATGAGCTTTCATCCAGCAAGTACAAATATATCTAACAAAGCATTTCAAACCTCTTAAAACATGCCAATCATCATGTAATTTATTCATGATCCATTTCTGATCGATTTGTATGTATTATGTTTCATTATGGACTTAATCTTGAACTTATTATCTTATCTTAACATGTGGGCCCATAGTGTACGTACCAAAAGCGCGCAGCCTCCAGACAAAGTTAGGGTTTGCAAGGCCCTAACAGTTCTGGGAATCATAAACTTGACCCTCACGCATCAACGAGAGGTTAATAATCATAACTTGTCTTGAACATGTATCCTCCTCGATCACGGGAGGGTGGTACGACACCTTGCTTGACTTGGTTTAGTCTTAGTCTTGTATATTCCAAGACTAAGAATCTTTAGTTTATTAGTCATTGTGCACATGTGACACAGACATGGCATAACCATAAATCATGGTATAACTTGGCTTATCATAGCTTATCATGGCATGACTTAACATAACTTAGCATGGCATGACATAACATACTTAACATAGCATGGCTTGGCATAACTTCTCATGGCATAACAGGTCATAACATAACTTAGCACATCATAGTATGGCATCACATATTATAGCATAACATAGCATAACATAGTATGTATACTTGAAAATAGTATTTACTATTTTCCATACTGTACGTGAGGTCTGTACTTGCCTGTTATGCTATATCTTGGGTTTCGTTGCTCCGACTCAGGTTGCAACTGCAGGTTACTTTCTGCTATTAAAAAGCACATAGGATAAGGATCCTATAAAATGTTGGTGACCTATCCAACATTCGTAAACAATCTTAGTTATATGTCCCCCAATTATACACATGATAACTTATTTGGTTACATAGGGTAACCCTTGAGGTGGTCAAACTTAGTCAACCAAAGTCAACATTCTATGGGTCAAATTTGGGCTTTTGGGCCAAGCCTAGTAACTCGGGTATCCTTTCCGGTTACTATCTGTCATTGTCTTGTTACTAAACTTTGGCTTTTAAAATCCAATTTGGAAAATTTGGCCAAAAATCTTTTGTTTAACTTAAAAATTCGTGGTTTTCAAAGTAGGACTTTATAAAAATCATTAAGGGCTGAAAACTGCCATTGGAACAGTTTTCACAGTCAAAACATTGGTGTTGGTGCAAAAATACAGTTTTCCTGTATTGTTTTAGAAAATCATGTGCAGGAATTTCTTGTTTCTTGCACAGTTTTTAGAAATCCATTTCTATTTAAAAATCTGGTTTGAATTAGAAAAAGTTGTCTTCACAAAAGTTTTAGCTTTCAGAAAACCCTACAACTTTCACGTTTTGCAGAAAACTCAGTTCGGATTCTAACATGCTCTTATTCCCTGTTGAACTCACCTGGCCGTGCATAAGTCCTGGGCACATCAGGCTCGGGTTTTTATAAAAACGAAGGCCTTCGGAGTCTTATTTTTTTTTGAAAACTGTCCATGATGCCCCCTAGGAAAATCCATTCTCTACAATGTTTATGTTTTACGTTTTGCCTAATGCGGCCTCTAAGGGCCTCAAAATCATCTTTCCAGAAAACTGGCCAGTTTTACCCGAAAACTGGCAGTTTTATTCTTAACTTGGTTTTACGTCCTAATACGTGCACCCTACCTCAACCGCCCACAGCGGGAGTCTAATATCAGTCATGCAGCGGTTTCTAATGTTCCATACCATCATCACATAAACATACATCAACAATCATCATATCAAACACTTAGCATGCATAATCAAGCACAAACTTAAACATACTTGGGGACATATAACCTTAGCATGCATCAAACATATAAACCTTAATTTCATGCAACCAAAGCATAAAATCATGCATGACTTAGTAAATAAAACCACCTAAACCATAAATCAAGTACCAACCTAAAAATTCTAAACTAGGGCATAAAACTTAAATTGAGCTTATGCTCTTACATCCAATGCGTGAAATACACTTAAATTTCCCAAATTGAAGCTCAATTTAAAAGCTTAGGGTTTAAAGGTTTACCTCTAGGGTTTGGAATTGGGTTCTCAAGCTTGAATCCCAAAACTTTTTCCCTTTTTCCTTGGCTGCCACCACAACCGGTTTTCCCCTCCAATGGGTTCCAAAAATTCAGCCACCCTTGGCTTGTGCTCTACCACAAATCCGGTCACCTTATCAAGTCTTTTTCCTCACTTTTTCTTTCCCTTTTCTCCTCCCCCACAACCGGCCTCCTAGCCCTAATGGGGTACTAAAAAAAATTTCAACCTTTGGCTTGTGGTTCAACAAAATCCGACCACCCTACTAGCTTGCTCTAGGGTTTTATTTTTTTTTTTCTCTCTTGGCTTAAGTTCGGTTTTGGAGAGGAAGAGTGTGAGAGAAAATTTTGCAAGAGTTTGGCTAAAATTTCCCAATTTTTGGTCAAAAATCCGCGCCCCCCCCCCCCCCCTGGGTATTTATAGGTAGAAATTAATTTAGTTTTAGATTTATTTTTAATCCAAAATTTGCTTAAAAACCCTTGAAGCAAAAATAATTGTACAAAAATTTGATAAATAGCCCTCCAAGTGGCCGGCCATTTAGGGTGCAAGGTGGCTAGGATTGGATTTCTTTCCAAAGTTTCCTTTTCTTTAATTCATAAATGATGTCATAATTCCAAGCTTGGGTGATGTCATTATAAGGCCTTGTTTGGCTTGTTCCTTAATATGCAGTCTATTTTTAAGCTAATACAGATATTTTCAATACTGTATTCACTAATACACAATACAATTTAGTACTGTTATACTGAACTGTAGTCCAAAATTTATCTGCGTATAGTTGTACTGTATAAAAATTTTTCTTTTTATTTAAAGCTATTTGGCCCTTAATACCCTATTTTAGGTGCTTGATTTTTCTATGGTGGTTTTAAATCTTAATTATACTATCTTGTCCGTAAAGACGGTTTTCGCAGTATAATTCCCATACTGCTTATCGTATCACAGTACCGTCTTATATTTGACTTCTTTGGTCAACCTTGACTTTTTCGGTCAAACTATGACCAACATGAATTCATGAAATTTCGTCAAGCCTTTTTCCTTAAAAGGCCTATTATGGAGTCTCGTAGCTAATTTATCGAGAACTCAACCCTATACTGATAAAATTATGAATTTTGTATTGATATTCATAATTCTCATAAAATATCACATAAACACGTAGTACGAACTTAGATTTCTTATGTACAATAAAATCATGAGTCCGAAAAATTATGGTCATTACAGATAATTAGATTGGATACCAATTTATTATGTCAGGATTTGTATCTATGATTACCAATAGTAATCGGATTGGATATCGATCTAGTATGTTAAATAGTAAGATAGAACGATTCTTATCTTACGCCCTATTTGAAAACAGGAATATAGCATGTTGTCTTGCCTTTTTGGAATGATAGGGCAAGAGCGTAGGACAATTTATAAGTACAACTCCACTTACAACATAGGCAAAATGTTTTTACTGCTTTACATGTTTTTTAAAAGCTCGTGCATTGATTTAAATGTTTTTACTGCTTTGCATGTTTTTCAAAGCATCATGTATTAATGTATGTGACGCATATGATTTATGCATCACATAAGCATGCTCACTAATAATAAATCACATGACAATAATAGATCAAGTTTTCAAGTAAGAAATATTAACGATTTAAGTTTTCAAATATGATCAAATTAAGAACAAGTTTTCAAGAATGAAGGCAAGCAAGTTGCCTCATGTCGTACCTACCTGCTACAAGGGTGGGTTTAATCCATGGCTGTATGCAGCGGTACGTACACTCATGTTCATGTTACGTAAGGGGCCCAAAACTAAGTTACATAAGAAAGCATAATTGGTTCATGCATTCTTTTACTAAAATGATTTTGCAGGAATAAAAAGTTGTACTTACTGAGCGAAAGCTCATAACTTACATTCATGATGTGTGTAAGCAACCTACTAGATAAGCTTGATGCAAGACTGTGGAGAGATGACATTACAGACTGTGAAATTTGGGTTGGACACCACCACGTGTTTTGTAAAATATGTTTATGTTATAATATGATAATATAATGGTACCGGTACTTAAAATATTTAGTACTTGGATAGTATTTAAAGTTTATTACAACGGTAATTAGTATGATTTATCTAATGTGTTAAAATGGTTTTACAACTCTGTACTCGATTGAGTACATATAAATAAGTATGAGAATAAGATAGGTTTTAAATTTGAATTTAAAAGAAAGATGAAGAAAAAAAAAACTAGTTCCGTATTTTTACGAAATACAAGAATATGTTTCAGTAAGTTAAGTATTTAAGTTAAGTAAGTATGGTATGTAAGCACGGTAACGGCCCTACATAGGCGGGTCGTTATAGAAAACGTGTTTGAGCCATGTTTTATTTGGGACCATCCCTCGATGGCTCAAATAGTACATAGATCAAATTTCACAAACAATGGTTACACACTCAAGACTAATTTAATTATTAACATTTCCTAGAAGCTTTATTAATTAAATTGGTGACCAAATAAACGGTTATTAATATATGTCTTAACCTTTGAGGATTTAAGGCAACATATATTAATTAGACGGGATCCATATTTTCGGCTATTTTTTTCATGATCACCCCTTAGTGGTTGGAGTAATAGATGCTAAAAATTACCGTTGCAATGCTAAATTTTTTTTTTCTAAGTTTTTCATGTAGGAACATATTTATGTTTTATTTGCTAAATATTTTCTTTATATTTGCGTGTGCATTGATGTGATGATTATATAAATTTATTTTCGGTTCAAAAAATCACTAACACCTTTGATTTCAATTCTTACCGAAAACAAATTAAATGGCGATAATTGTAAAGACTGGAAAAGAAACTTGCTAATAGTTCTCAGCTATGAGAGACATAAGTTTGTACTAGACGAACCTTGCCCACCCAGACCACTTCCTTATGCACCTCTTAAAGAGGTCCCTGACATATTTACTCATTGGAGAGAATCCAATGATATAGCTTGATGCTATATTTTGGCTAGCATGATGAGTGCTTTACAAAAACAACATGAAACCTATCAAGTTGCTAGGGAGATCATGGGTAACTTGGAGGACATGTTCGGAGGGCAAGAAAAATTGACTCCACAATCCGCTATGATGCGAACCCTGCCAAGAATAACGAGACCCGACAATGAAGGAGGAACCCAAGAACGTTCTACGATCAGGTTTGGATGGGAGACCTCGACTCGTTGCTTCAACAAAAACAAGAACCTTGGTAGATTAGACCTCAACCCATTATTTAATGTGAAACAAGAACCTCGGTATAAGGAAGATGCCACAGACGGTGGTGGAAATCTATTTAATAAGTCGATGGTTAACGCCACGGAAAATTCTGATAAATTCGAATAGTTCGTCAAAGAACCAAAGAGAAAATACTCTCACAATTTTATTGAATAATGATATGCCTTTTACAGTTACAAAGATGTCTATTAATAGGCTGAATGTTATAAAAAGGTTCCTATAATAGCTATCCTAATTATTGTTAAAATCTGGTAATTCAAAGTTCTTACTTGCCTAAAAGAAAAAAGGAAACAATCATCCCTTTAATTGGCTGATCTCTCACCTTCACTAGAAAAAGAAAAGTTAGAAGGTTTTAAGTAGCTTCATTATCAGCCATTAACGCCCATGAAAAGTTTTAAAAAAAAAGCCCTAAATAAATAAAGGAAAGTAATATCTTGGCATGCAAGCCTTACAATCAGGCCAAAAGAATATTCCTAAACATCCCAATTTAACTTGCTAAAATTAAACTTAGCCTTGGCCAGATTTTTCTAGAACTTAAATCATGTTGATGCATCTTTGTTGAACATGTGGATCATGCTCAATGGGTCTCTACGAATTTGCTTAATTCCAAACTTCTTGAATCAACCCGTTGAGTACATCTTTGAACTTCTTTGCTCGAGCTCTCGTAACCGGCCCAATTGGAACTTGAATTGGATCCCTTGAAGTTGTGCTATGATTTGCATCACACTATTACAAATATTATGAACTCTAAGAAAAAGGTGGGTATTCTGGTAAAAAATCATATGCTTATGCTTATGGTTTTCTTAGCTGAAGCAACCGAATATGGTGCAGAGTTGGACTATAACACTCAAATTGAGATGGTGTCTAAAACTCTTTCAAAGGATTTTGTCAGCTTTAAGGCCGCATATAACCTTGGTAACAAAGAGTTAGGACTGACCGAGCTCATAAGGCAATTGTAAGCTTATGAGCTTATGATCAATGATGGGGTACCGGTCTAATCCAAGGGAGAGGCCAACTAAGCTGTTGCTACATCTTTTAGTTCTTCAGGGAACAAGAAGAAGAAGCACTAGCAAAAGAAGCAAGGGGCTTCTAACTCTTCCATTCCTCCTGTTTCTAACGGGAAGAAGAAGAAGAACAAGAAGCTTAAGGACCCTAAGATGTCCAAATGCTTCCATTGTGGCAATGTTGGTTACTTTAAGAAAACTTGCAAGGAATTTCTAATCGCCAAGGGTAAGGAAGATAAGGATCTTCTTACTTAGTAGCTTGTTTGGTGGAAAAGTCAAAAGACACACGGGTCATTGATTTGGGAGCCACTAATCATGTATGTGGTTCTTTGCAAGGGTTCAAGGAAAAGAGAATTCTACATTATAGGAGCCTTTCGTGGCGAATCGGGATGGTAGCTTGGTGTTAGTAGAAGCAGTGGGAGACATGCATCTTTTATTTGATGAATTTGGGTTTACTTTATTTAAAGATTGTTTTTATGTTCCTAATTTTAAGAGGAACCTTATTTTGGTTGCTTGTTTAATTAAAGATTCTTATTCAGTTTCGTTTAATAAAACAGTAGTTATTCACATAAACAAGCCTTTCATCTATTCAGGTTCCATGGATAGTAATCTTTATTTTATCAAACCTAAGATGCACTTAATGCTCGATACTGAATTAATTAATAACGCTAAAAAGTTAAAAACTGCTCACTCTAACAAGGCATATATTTGGCATTTAAGACTTGGTCTTATTAATCAAGAAAGGATTCAAAGATTGATGAGAAATGATCCTTTGGATACTCTAAAGGAGGTACGCCTTCCACAATGTGAATCTTGCCTTCAGGGAAAAATGACTAAGATGTCTTTTAGAGCTAAGGGTACTAGGGCCAATGATCTCCAAGAGATAGTGCACACTGACATATGTGACCCCATAAACTTCGAGGCGCGTGGAAGGGTCGAATACTATGTCACTTTTATAGATGACTACTTGAGATATGGATATGTATACCTAATAAACTGCAAGAGTGAAACCTTTGATAAATTTAAAGAGTATCGTGCGGAAGTAGATAAGTAATTGGGTAAATCCTTAAAGATACTTCGATCCAATCAAGGTGTTGAATATCTCTCTGATGAATTTCTAGGACATCTTGTAGAGAATGGGATTTTATCCCAATTGACTGTATTGGGAACTTCACAACAGAATGGTATAGCTGAGAGGAGAAATAGATCCTTGTTGGATATGGTATGATCCATGTTGAGTTATGCAACACTATCATTATCTTTTTGGGGATATGCACTACAAACGGCTAGCTATATTCTAAACCAAGTTCCAACTAAATCAACTCCTAAGACTCCGTACGAGTTGTGGCGTGGCAAGAAGCCCTCCCTTGGTCATATGAGAATGTGGGATTGCCTGGCACATGTATTGGATGGGGATGCAAAGAAGTTGGAACCACTTTTACAATTATGTATATTTGTAGGGTATCCTAAGGGAATTAAAAGATGTCTCTTTTATAACCCAAAGGAACAAAAAGTCATTGTCTCAACCCATGTGACTTTCCTTGAGGAAAGTTACATGAATGACTTTAAACCTCGAAGTAAAGTGGTGCTCGAGGAATTATCGGGTGATTAAATTGCTCCACAAGTTTCGATCTTGGACCCTAGTCCAAGTTCTAGTGAAAGACCCACAAACGATCAACAATCTAGGGTGCTTCGACGTAGTGGGAGAGTTTCTAGAAAACCAAGTTTCTTCATATATCATGCTGAAGTTTACCAAGCAAAAGCTCATGAATATGATGATGATCCTATTACCTATGGTGAAGCTATGAATGATGTTGATGCTAAGCTTTGGAAAATAGCCATCTTAATGAGAGTATCTATATGGTACAATCCGACGGGTTCATAGTGAAAGGCCAAGAGAAGAAAGTTTGCAATTTGCTTAGATCCATTTATGGATTAAAGCAAGCATCCCGCTCAGAATGTGTTTATAAATGTATAAAGGATGGCAAGATGGTCTTTCTGGTTCTCTATGTTGATGATATACTACTCATTGGGAATGATGTAGGGAACTTATCATCAGTCAAACTTTGGCTATCTCAATAGTTTGACATGAAGGACTTGGGAGAAGCTAATTATGTTCTAGGAATTCATCTCTTTAGAGTTCGAAGAAATAAAATGATAGCTTTGTCCCAAGCTTCATACATAAATAAAATAATTGAAAAGTTTGCAATGTAAGAGGTAAAGAAAGGAACTCAACCTTCTATTGCCGGTTTGACTCTTTCATTGAATGACTGTCCCAAGATATCAGAAGAAAGAGAGTGTATGAGTAAGGTCCCTTACGCATCAGCTATGGGTATTCTCATGTATGCTATACTTTGCACTCGTCCGGATATTTGTTATGCATTAGGTACAGTGAGTCGATATCAGTCGAACTCCGGTACCAAGCATTGGCAAGCCGTAAAGCATATACTCAAGTATCTTAAAAGAATAAGAAATTATATGCTGGTATATTTTGGAAGGGACCTAACACCCGTAGGATATACGGATTCAGACTTCCAAACTTGTAGGGATTCGAAGAAATCGACTTTAGAATCTGTGTTCTTACTTGGAGGAGACGCCATTCTGTAGAGAAATGTCAAACAAAGTTGCACTGTTGACTCTACGATGGAAGCAGAGTATGTGGCTGTGACTGAGGCTTCTAAATAAACGGTTTGGCTCCACAAATTCTTTGAAGACCTTGAAGTCATTACGGGTGTTGACAAGGCTATCACACTTTATTGTGATAACAGCGCAGTTGTTGCCAATATAAAGGAATTGAGGCACTATAAACGGACCAAACACATAGATAAGAAATACCATATAATTAGAGAGTACGTGGAGGATGGACTAATGGATTTATGTAAGATCGCGTCTGAGGACAACATTGCTAATCCCTTTACTAAGACTTTGGTGGCTAGAAGCTTTGAAAGGTACGTAGAGGCGATGGGGATGCGAAACATGACACATTTACTAGCTTAGGGCAAGTGGGAGAATTTTGGGAATGCCCTAAGAGTGAAAGACGTTTTAGTTGTATTTCATTTATTTTGAACTGATTAATAATATATTTGAGGTTTTTTCATTACATATTTGCTATATTGTCCTCATCTAGATTTACATGTTAAAGTAAATGTAAGTAAATATGGCTCATTGACTACTTGGTGTTTAAACTATTAGAATGTTGCATACAATAGATTTTTATATGCGAGAAGACAACATTCTAAACTACGTAGTCTAAATCTATAGTTCGTAGTCTATGGTGTTAGAGTGAGCATCTAACTCGTATGAAGCCATTATGTTGTCTAAAGCCAATTTAGGAGATGATTTTTCTGGACCATCTAGAGCAAGCCGACTCCCAAGTAGAGACATAGATATATTACCTAGTGGTACTGATATTTTGGACTGGACCAAAGTGTAATTAATCTATAAGTTTGCTTGATTAGATTAATTCACTTTTGATGTTCGTTATGCAATAACATTAATCCTGAGTGAGTAAATGACTTCATGTTTATGACTTGTATACTTTGATGTTCCAAAGGCTAAAGCGTCTCAGAATAGTAAGCTATTAGACCAGTTCATTGGGTACATGACTCATATTCGATGTGAGTTTTGCTTATAGATATGGAATCATAGCTCCCAAAAAGAGAAAATATTATCCTCTTAAACGGTATTATACAGGATGTGAAAATGGAAGAGGCCACGGGTCGATTGTTGGGTAAATGACTAATTATTCACTTTGGGAGAATAATTATTTTCATATTAGATGTGTAATGGAACTTTAAGATAGGGTGATCAAAAGGTTAAACGAACTTTGATTTAAGTTGATCGTGGATATCATATGAGGGTTTTGCATATATGACAAGGTCATTGGACTGCGGCTACACACTAGCTTACGTAATACGGCATATAATTGGGAGTGCTATTTCAGGTTTATAGTGGTGTGACTTTGAAACTAATAATTGTGTAATTAATTTATTTGGTATAGAATAAATAATTACATAATTATTGGAGTCCATATTATATATATGTCCAATTGGTCCCTTTACCTAACTCAATATAATTTCTTGATAGATGGTAATCAATTGGTATATTCATTATGGCATTAATTCTTAGACTTAGTGAAGAGAAAAATCTGAAATACCTCCCACAAGGTATAGGCATTTTTTTCTACTAAAGGTACAATGGGAATTTTGTTTCATTTAATTAAGTGGATAAATATTTATTTTGGATAAATATTTATTTAAAGATAAGATTTGAAATTTATATTAATTATATTTATCTTATGTTATAAATATGAGATTAATTTTAATTAAGAGATATGGATAAATAAACTACTAGGATAATTAAATTAAATATCTAAATAATCTTATTGAAATAAATATTTTAAATTAAATATGATAATTATCCTATTTGGATTTGAAATTGAAATAAAATTTTATCCTAGTCTACCTTCTGTAGGCGTTTTTTATGAGGATAGGGGAAGGAAAAGATTTTCTACTTATTGATTTTATTTGGATGATTATTACATAATTATTTAATTCAAATAAAATTGCCATGATTTTTTTTTAATTTAAATTGGAGTTATGGAACATTATTCAATGAGATAAAATCATAAGTTGGAGATAAAAATTTGAATCAAATTTTGAATCTTCTATACCTATTGTGGGCAATTATTCTATCTTCCAGGCAAGAGAAAAAACGTAGATTAGGGAAGAAGAGAGAGAAAAATCTTTTTCAAGTGTATAAATAAGACCCTAGGGGCTCCTATTTTTTTTAAACCACAGACTCTAAGATGAACGAACTTATTATTATTATCTCATTATAGTAATAATAAGTTGCAAGAGTTCTGAATGATTAAAAGGAGAAAGCCACGCACGAATACCGATCGAGAGACCAAGTGCACACACACTCTACTTGTCTGGGAATTGGAGAATAGTAAAGAAGACAAGCTGGTTGAAGCTCTCTTTGATCACATCCTCCAGCATTCATGTTGTCTTCTCTCAAAGTACGTAGATTGTAGAATAATTTATTATATATGGCAATATGAGTTAGTACGATCTTAAGACATATTTTTTAAAATTCCGCTGCATAAATTACCCATTTTTCCTACATCCTTCCCTTTCCCAGAATGGTTGCTTCAGGAGACGGGAGAACTTTTCCACAAACCGTTTGAATGTGGTCAAGGAGAGTTACATTGGTAATGGATGCAGCCTGCTTCCACGATGGTCGACGGTTTTTTCAAACCGTCATGGAAGCAAGCCCTTCCACGACGGTTTTCTAAATTTTTTTCCGCTCCGTGTTTTTGCGTCTTTTCCACGATGATTTTTTAAAAAACGGTCGTCGAAGTATCGTCGTGGAATCCCCTTTTTATAGTAGTGAATGTGGTTTTATGAGAGTTAATTTTTCTTTTCTGAAGGTCCCTATTTAATATCCCTTGAGATTTTTCCTTTCCCCCCGAAACACCGTTTTTCTCTTAATGCTTTAAATTACAAATTTTTCAGTTGGGATTTTTTTGGGACTATAACAGGCACAACGTTATCTTTTTACCAAAAATAAAAAGAAAAAAGAAAACTGAAAGATCACAATTAAAAAAAGAAAAATAAAAAACTGAACTTCATCTATCTATTCCCTCATTAAAAAAAAAACGATATCTACTCGGAAAAAAAAAAAAAAAAAAAAAAACTGCAGCGATCTCTTTCTCCTTCTTTATATTCCCTCATATTACCTTTTTTCTATAGGGCACTGTTTTGTTCTTTGAATGATATAAGAGATTTTTTTTTTTCAATTTTTTTTTTTTAATTTGAAGGGGCACCTTTAAAAACTTTACTTAAAGCCCCGGAATTCGTTGAGCCGGCCCTGTTTACAGTCATACGCTTCCGCTAGTTTTTCGCCAATATCAGTTTTCGAAACCAAGATAAGCATATTCAAATATTAAAATAAAGATAAAAGCACATAAAAATTAAAAAAAAAAAAAACATTTATTTTCTTTGGTTTCCTCATGACATTTATCGTCATTAAAAGTTTTGCGGAAACATTTTTTTTTCTGCTGAACATATAATGCAAGTGTTTCGCTGATGAAGGTCTTTATCGCGATGACTTCAAATATAGATGATACTAACCTACCGTTTATAACAATGAAAATTATGGCTCTTAACTATTGCCATCATGTTGTGTATGGAAATTTCGTTACCAGAAGCATGATCTATTCTTGTACTGCTATGTCCTACTCTCTACATCTTCCATTGTTACCTTATTTTCTTGTATATCATAATGTCTGGTGGCATGAAAGTCCTCAGGATCTTTTCCAGAAAAACATCAAATATTTTTGACCGTATTTGGCTGTCAAAAATTGAATAATAATAATAATAATAATAATATATGGCCGTACTTGACCTCTTTACACATCAGGAAAACAAACAAAAAGACAAGAAGAATTACTGTAATGTGTAGTCAACCTTTGCAAGGCATCTATGTTTGCAAAGTTATATTCTGGGAAACTCGTCGAGTACAATGTCCGGTTCATGGAAACTCAAATCTTTTTTTTTTTTTTCCCCCTCACGAAAGGCTCATCGACCCTCGATCTTTTTGTGCAAAACTTGACGCACTGCCTCGCAACGTTCATCGTCAGCACAAGTGCTGGCTCTTCGCCAACGGGGTGATATTTGCCAACCATAACTGGCAATGGGTTTCGATTTTTTTTTTTTTTTTAAGGACATTAATGAGGTTTTGCTGGTGAAGAAGTTAACTTAGAAGGTTGTGGCCATTATGAGAAATAAATACATCCATAATAGGTAATGCCTCGTTGATTTTTCTTCCTGAACGGAACATTAGTTTCTATTTTTCATGAGTAATTGTCACCCAATAACCATATATGTGACTAATGGTAATTTAATAATTGACTTCCACAAATGATAATCAAGAAAAGAGATTGAAATGCAAACCTGCCTAGTAACACTAATTAGTGACTGAAGATCACCTATCATTTGACTAATAGTAATCCACTAAGTAGCTTCATCAACTAATAGCAATGGCAGGGCTATAATTATAAAAAAAAAAAAAAAAAAAATCTAAGATTAAATAACACATACTTCAAGCAAAAAGTCTCACGTACAAATCTAAAAGATGGCTATACGTCTCTACAATGATGATGATCATCACCAATATTTAACTATATTCTCATAAGGAGACGTACATAGCTTTAGATAGTTTTGATATTGTTAATCATCCATCCAGTTGGCGGCTGAAGGTCCTATTCCTTCAATTATTAAGCATTTAGGGGCCGTCTGTGGACTATTGAAAACGGAGTGTGGAGATATTTTTTATTGGAGTTGAGTTGAATTTTAGAAATATGCGTTTAATTAAAGAAAAAAAATAAAAACAGAAATAAAATTGTTTGGAGTGAAACAGTGTAAAATCTTGAAATGTATTGGGAAAAAAATATCAATATAAATTTTGTTTTATTCATCTCAAAATTTTACGCAATTTAAAAAAAAATCTCGTTTCTACATGAAAAAACAAAGTTATTGACTTTAAAGTTTGAGTTTTTAAAAGATATTTGAAAATGTGAATAGTAAGTAGTTTTGAGCTAAAAAAAAGTTTAAAAAAATTAGAAAAGTGGTTTGGAAACACTCCCTTAAACGGCCCCTTGGTATGTTTGGTAGGAAGGAGAGAAAATAAAAATGAGGAAGTGATAGATTACCTAAGTAAGAGAAATGGGGAAGGAGAGATATGTCATTTCTCTTATGTTGTTTGGTGTGAAATCTTTCCAATAATCTCTCCAATTTAGGAGGGATCAAAGCTAAGGCGTTTTGAAGGATTTATAGTCCCACCCTATTCTTTTTCTTTCACTTTTTGCTCATGCCAAATAGTCACAAATGTCAAAATCCTTTTATTGATCCCTCCTCTTCTTTCTTTCACTTTTCTCTCCTACCAAACATACTCTAACTAAAAATGGTGGAAATTTTATTATTTTTATCTCTAGACTAGATGATGAAGCTGCGCATTCACTAGTTAAAGTCAAAAAAAAATTTATTAGTGATGTTAGGTTTTGGTTTGAAAATTTTCTTGATTGTTCTCTTTATTGTTGTCAAAGATTTAATGAATTATACCTGATCTTCCTAATTTTAAAATAATTATATTTATTTATTATGCATGTTAATAAATTTCAAAATTATCCTTTTATAAAATAAATATTGTTCCATCATTTCAAATATATTGTTACATCCTATTTTATTTTTTTCTTTGATATTCACCTTTTATATCTTTGTGTCTCTCCTATAAGGACCTTTTCCCTTCTTGAGGAGTGGAAGGCTTGTGCCGACCACTGTCCTTAGTCTCCCAATCTCAATCGATATCCGAACTACCGATCTTAGGAATTATCTTTTACTCATTCAGCTTGCATATTACATTAACTATTTATTTTCGTTTATCAATAAAAAAGTAAAATTTTGCATGTTAGGAGAGTCCTGAATTAAGCATAACAATTCATTGTTAGTTTCACGTATTCCGTCCCATAAATCATCTTAAAATTTTAAGAATAAGAATAAAATTAATTACTTGCCCTCTTTTTTTTCTTTCAAACTTTTAGTTTTAAATTTTTAAATTAGCTAAATATAATGATAGATCTACTTATTCAAAAAAATAGTAAATAAATTTATTTTTAACTTTAATTTGTTCATCTACAAAAAATATATATAACATGTCTGAAGCTTGAAATAAAAATAATAAAAAAAAACACTGAGAGGGATAAAGATATAAAAAGGTGAAGATCAAAGAAAAATAAAATAGGGTGTAAAAATATATTTGAAAGATGGAACAAAATTTTTTTTATAGAAGTATAGTTTTGGAATTTATAGAGGCTGTGTAATAAGTAAATTTAATAATTTCAAAGAGAAAATGGAAATGTATTTAAAAGAGGGTGTAGAGAGTTAAGAATGGGGGTAAACAGAACCACTCATTATTATCAAAATTAAAAGTTTAAAGTGTAAATTATAACTGTGTGATAAGTTTAAAGTGTATCGGTGTAAAAGAGCCTTAAAACTTATGTTAGAGTTTAAGTTATATATTATAAATTTCATTTTTAAATTTTATTATTTATCAATTTGATGGTATAAGCTCTTTCAAATATATAGTTCTCAAACACTTATTAAAAAATCATAGTTTTAACTTGTTTTCTTTTACTGACTATATTGTTTAGGTGAAGAGTGAAAGAATATCCCAAAACTATAGCATTTATCCAACTCTATAAAAGAAGTGTCAAAATTTGACACTGTTCATTTGCCTTGAACCAAAACGCTCGTTTTGGTTGAGCTTTTTTTTTTTTTTTTTTTTTTTGGGTTTTCTGTTCATATGTACCTTAATTAACTTTTGATATAATAGTTTAATTTGGTTACTATTCAAACATTTTCTCCATTTATTTTGGTTATTTTTGGGATTTTTTTTTTCATTTTCCTAAAACCTTACTCTTCTTCCTTTGGACTTGTTCCTATTAAAGTAATTTTTTTTTTCAAATATTCCTCAGGTTTTCCCTACTATTTTCTATTACGCATTCTATATTTTTTTAATCTTATATTTTTTAACTATGTTTAATTGAAATACTTTTCATTTTTAATTCATTCCTATTAATTTTTTTTTTTTTTCTTAAATACATCGTTACTTACAATTCTTTTCCACTTTATCTAAGAAATTTAAATAAAAAACTTAACACACAATGTGCCTAACACGTGCTTATAATATAGTTTATTTAAAAATTGAAGAAGTAACAAACATAAAACAGTCGGCACATGCCACCAACTAGTATAAATGATAGAAGAGAGATTAGGAAGTTGAACTGTGTTTGTCATAATGTGTCTGTCCGGTAGCTTACCTTCCCTTTATGTTTTATTTATTCCTTCTTTAATGTAATTCCAAGGAGAACTTCTTCGTCTCATTATGCCTTAAGCTTTTTTTTTATTTTTTTATTTTTATTTTTGGAACATTTATGCCTTAGCTTTTACTTCTCTACTTTATTTATTTCCTTTTTTAAGAATAATGTCAAGAAATATTAACATAATGAGAGACTTTTGTCATTGTAATTCGACTATTGTTTTGGAGAACGAAAAAGGAAGCTTCCTCAGCAGCCTAAAAAACCAACAATGAAGCTTCCTCTAACATATCCTTTTGACATATTTGTCTCTCTCTTAAAATAAAAATAAATAAATAAATAATTTTAAAAAAATACACTTTTTGCGATGCCCTTTTCTAAGGATTTGGCTATAAACATTTGTTGTGATGATGATTCTTCTGAGATTTCAAAGATATCCACCTAAAGCTCACTTTTATCTCTCACCAAGAAAAGAAAAGGGGATCCTTTCCCCAAAAAAAAACAAAAACAAAAACAAAAAAAAAAAGAGGGAGAGCCCTTTTCATGTTGCAACATTTTAAACTATATATCACACGTGGATACGTGGTTTCAAGTGTATATATAATTATAATAAAATTAAGAAATATAGATATAAGAAGGTTAAGCATGTGTTTGGGGGACAATTGGAGTTGAAAATTTTTTATTTGAGTTAATTTGGAGTTGAGTTATCCATTTGACGTGTGTTTGGCTGATTGGAATTAAAAAATGTAAACACTTGAAATGTGTTTCGAAAGAAAATATCAATATAGATATTATTTCATTGGTTTCAAAATTATATGTAATATTTTTATAAAAAAAAATAATCTCATTTTGATTTGTATATGCAAAGCTATCTATTTAGGTTATAGAACAAGTGAATAGTAAAACTACTTGACTTTTCCGATAAAACAAAAACAAAAAATGAGTTGAGTTTTTTTTTTTTTTTTGATGGTTTCACCAGACATGCATTAAATTTCATCATAAAATATAAAGTTCAAATTTTATTATTTTTAACTTTTTTGTTTTGTGTGAGTTTGGATGAAATTGTTACAAGTTTTCATTTGGCATTTTATTTTAATGCATCTTTTTAAAAAAATTTAACGAAAATAAAAATTATTTATAAACAAGGGCTCATTGTTTTATGGAACTTTAACAAAATATTTCTGTCCTTTTTGGAATGTCCAAATGAAGCTTAGAAAAATGATCTTGTTCTTTATCTCGTGTAACTTCTTCGCCCAAGTTTCTAATCTCGGCATAGAAATAAGAAGAAAACAAAAAATGGTAAATTGCTTGCTCAGTCCTTAATTTTTAAGGGTCCGTTTGGTGAATGAGTTTGAGTTGGAAATTTTAAATTTCAATAGTAATTTTTGTTGACTTTTCAGAAAAGACAAAAAACTTTTTTAGAAAAAGACAAAGACTTTTTTAGAAAAAGATAAAAACTGATATGAAAATTTTGGTTTGAAATGGATCACCAAACGAGGTCTAAGTTTATGTAATTTTGATCCTTGTGTTTTTTTTCGTAACTTGAATGATCTTAAACTATTACAATAGTAATTTCTCTTTTTTGGGTGGAATCTATCAGTAATTTGGTCAAAAAACGATGTTAAAAAACGTATTTCATCCAAAAAATAACAAAAAAAATATATTGTAACAACATTTTTAATTGTTTATGGTCGACTATGAAAAAAGAACAAGGATCGCAGCACAAATTTAAAAATTTAATAGATATAATAGTAAAAACGAATCCTTCTCAAGTTGGAAGGCTGATAAAGCTTATACCAATAATATTAACCGATCAGATTCAAGATTTTTCAACCACCACATGATCCGTGCAGAGCCCTCTTTATATCCACAGGAGCATCACAGAGGGCTTTGCAATCATTTTGCTATTTTTGGTTCTGTTGATGTTAATTCTGTTCCCTTTTCGGTTCTAGCGGAGAACTCGTCTTGGTTAAGGGTCGTTGGCCTGCGTTTTCTGAGTGTCCTGCTAGCTCTGTTTTTGTGTTTTTTAGCTTCAGCCTGGTTGCTTGGTTTGTTTTCTTTGTTCGCTGCTTGTTTTGCAGCTCGTTTAATGAAAGTCTTTCTCTAGCAGGAAAAAAAAAAAAAAAAAGAATAGATGATTAAAACTAAAATCTAATTATATAATTAACCTGTTAAATTAAAATGTCCTTCTACAATAGTATATCTTGTAAGTTTTGTATATGTTTTTAAACATTAAATTTTATTAAAATTACGTCAAACTAAATTAAGGAAATAAAAAATATACTAGACTAGACTAACAGAAGTTTGGTTAACTATATACAAATACGTATACACACACACACACACACAAATAGCTTACCAAAGAAATTATCTAAGGTGATGCTTTTATTTATAGATTTGAATGGAAAGTTTTAATTTAAATTTAAATTTTTATAAGGGAAAACAATGTTGAATTAAATTCCAATCATTCACATGCTGTGCTTCTCTACGAAAAAATGTTATCGTTGTCAAGTTGAAAGGCTGGTAAAGCTTATACAATAATACTACACATATGAGGTTCAAGATTTTCAACCACATGACCGTTGCAAAAGATTGTGACTAGTAGTACCCGTAAGATCAATCTCATTTGTGCCCTTGAATAATATGGTCATTCCAATTTATCTCTCAAACTTTAGAACTCATAATTTACCTCATGAACTTTGAATTAATCATACTTAATCTCTTTTATTGACATTTTTATCAAAACATATAAAAGAGGAGTTAAGTGTAATTAAATGATTTTTTATGCTAGATTTCACATTAATTCCAAAAGAAAGACCACGTGACAATAATATTCCCTTTTTCTATTTATTTTTAATATAAAGTATAACAAAAAAAGTTAAGTGAGACTAATTTAAAATTTAAGTGAAAAACAAAAGTTTTTAGAGTTCAAAATATTAAGTAAAAACGATTTCATAGTTGAAGAGGCACATGTAAGAATAGTGGGGAAATTATTGACAAAAGAAATATATAATAGATATTAGCTAGACAATGATTTTAAACTTGTGGATTCCCATGTTATGAAAATAAGAAGGAGACTCTTTCATTTTTACGTGATATGCTAGTTTTCACATAAATTCCCATGTTATGTAACATGCAAGTTTTCACGTAAATTCCCATCTTTTAGTTTTAGTAATTTCAAAAATACTCCCTAAGCAAGATAACTCTTTCTCTCTCTAAACCTTTCTCTCTGTCCTAGGGTTTTACAGCCTTCCCTCTCCTTTTTAAGGTCGGAGTTCGATGGCGCCTTCAGGCTGGCCTCTGAATTCCCGGCCCGTATAGAGGAGATCTTATCACCATAAGAAAGATTTGGGTTATGACATGGCTATTCAAAGTCGTTTTGAGATGGATATGGCGTATAGAAGACGAGGGCTTGTTGGGTGCTTGGACTTTCAGTGGCAAGTTTCTTCTTAATGGCTTTGTTTGGCTTGGTCTTAGTGGGTGCAATGGCCTGATTATTGCCATTGATTGTATCTATGATGGTGAGATTTTCCTAGTTTTTTGTAAGATTTTAATTTTAATAATGGCGTCTTTGTCTTCGCCTTTTAGGTTTAATACTTGGTATTTTCTTTTATGTTATGGTTTGTAATAATGGTGGTAGTTTCCCCACTTTCTGAATTGGTTTGTTATATGCCAAATCTAAATCTATGCAGTGTTTTAGTTCCGTTAGATAGAAATCTAGACAGATTTAGTAGTGGTATCTGTGCTAAAGTTGGTACTTTCTCAATTGATCCGGAGTTACCATCGATTGTAAAGGTATTGTCGAAAAGAGCCTTATACGTACTCAATAGTGGTATGTCGAAGTATTATCTCGTTTTGGGGCCTCAGACATTCATTTTTCCCTTTATGCATCATCAGAATGTACCAATGATACTAGTTTTCGTTGAATGTTTTATCTCTGTAATGCGGGGTCAGACGCATATGTTTGTAATTTTATTATGAATTGATTAAAATTTCTCATCTAAAAAAAATAAATAAATAATAAGGAGACCTTAAAAAAAGATAATAATGAAAGGAAAAGAGGAAGGTTAAAAAAAAAAAAAAAAGGGGGGGTCATTTTACCTTTCCCTACAAAGTGATTCCTTAAATTTTGCATACCAAATATCTTTTGTTTTTATTAGTTGTTGAGATGTCCTCATCATCATTTATCAACATTTATTTTGAAGAGAATTGAATATGCAATTGCAACCCATTAGTGCTATTAAAGTTGTTGTTGTTGTTTTCAGAGATAACCTCCACAAGAAAAATAAGCTAAATTGCAAAATTTGATATGGATGCAAATCTTTCAAATAACTAAAAATCAAGTTATATAAGTAACTAGTATCACTTAATTTTTTTTTTTCTTTTATTGACTGCCTTCAATGTATACATATTTTTGAAATAATATCACTTTTCAACATGTATAATTGACATTATAATATATTGATGTAGGCATTATTTAACAAGTAACGTGAATCATAATTATCTCCTCATTTGAAAATTATTAACGACAAATTTCGTATCTTAATTTTAGTTCGTGTATTGATTCGAATCGGCTAAGGCCAGCAAAATAGGTTGATAAAGCTCACATAAGGAGATATCATCTATTACAAGCCAAAAGACAACTACGATAGTAGAAGAATTGAAAGTGACTGCAACCTTTTGAAGTCAATTATGGTTACACCAGTAGAGAGAGACGAATCCATAAATTTATCCTTGTAAAGCCACAAACGAAAATGCAATTTTTAAATTAAAATAACAACTTCATTTGGATGAAAAGTTTAATATTAAGGGCTCTAGAAAAGGAATTTTCTAGCGCGTTTTTTGTTCTAGTTAGTTTTTTTGTAAAATTACACAGAATGAATTTATTTCTTTCTTCAATGGTGGCCCTTGCTTTTTAGATGAGATGTTTCTGTTCATATAAATATATATATATATATATATATATATTTTGGAGATTAAAATACAAAGGGACATCATCTATTTTGGTAAGTAATGCAAGATCTTATTTCTGTGGCAGAGATGAAAATTAAGATGGCAGAATCTTATTGCACCAAATAGTCCACTACCTAAAGAAACAACCATCATTGGCTGGCATTCATGTAAGGTGGGTCCCAGGAAAGTAATCAATCATTTGCAGATGAACATTTTTTTTTTATTTTTTTATGAAAATGAACAAAATTTTGGGTCACTCCCCATCGTACAAGTAGAGTGGTGTCTAGAAGGACTCCAATCTTTTGTCCGTATTGTTCTTTCCTATTTGATTTGACACATTACAATCATCTGAATTTTTTTATTGTCATATCAACGGGTTTTTTGTCGATCTTCCCTTAAAATATTAAACAAAAATTAAACACGTTTTATTGATATAAGTTTTATTTATAAGTAACGTTGTAATTGAATATTTTATGTAAGATAATTGTATTTCAGGTAAAAATATTTTGAAAGAAATCTATATTTTAATTAAATATATATTACAAATTATATTTTAGTCAAAACTATATAATGTGATAGAGCTATTTTGGAAGGAGAATTTCTCCTCCAAAAATATTTAATTATAATTATAGTTTTAATTAAAGCTCATATAATTTGAACATATTTAATTTTTATTCATTTTTTAATAGAATTGTTGATTAAAAGGCTATCCTCGTAACGGTTAAAAAATTCGAGATAGTACGACATGTAAAATTAAAAAATATGAACCAACTTGAGACTATAAGTATAATTTAGGAGTCATTTGTGAAAAATAAAAATAAAAATAAAAATAACTATGTGTTGTCTTTCTTTCTCCCTCTTTTTTTTTCCTCTAAAATTTCTCATATACTAGGGTTTCTCTTTGTGTGGGACTTCCACCACCACTGCTGTCGTGGCTGGCGAAGACGATCGGTAGTTCGATAATTTCGGCAAGGATAAACTTGAGGGTCCTAGTTGGGAGTTTCTCGACTAGATTTGGGATCCGACAAGACCTTCGTAATCCGATAGATGGTGTAGCGATCTCTTACCTCCAATCAAGCTGATTGATTTCTTCTGAGTTGTGGCGTGTGACCGAGTGATTGTTCCACATGGGGCGTGTGGTCAATGTTATTTTATATTCATAGATTATTTGTGTGTTTTAGTTTTAATTTTATAATAAATGAGGCAGTTCCACCACTTATGTGTGTGCATTACTCTTGAGTTATTTTCTAGCAGTATATGTCTATTGGTTCGTTAGCATTATGGCAAGGCGGAGTTTGTTACAGTCTCTGTGCTGCAAGTGACTGTCTCTCAATGGAGCGGAATATTCCACCAATTGTAGAATTTTTTTTTAAGAGCTTGTACATGATCGATTATAGGATTGTCGATGAATTTTCTAGTCATCGGGTCTCGATTTATGTCCTCTTTACAGCTTCATCAAATTTTACTGATATAATTGATCGTAGTCGAGAGTTTTGTCTCTTGTATCATAGGATTGTTTCATTTTTAAATTAGTGTTCGTGTCTCATTTTAATTTAAATAATAATTCCTTTTTAAAAAAAATTTAACAACTTTGTCATGTAAAAATAAATTAAAAAACAAAAATACTTAAGTATTTTAATTGATAGGTGAAAACTTATTTAGAGTTACAATTAATGAGATAAAACACTTACAAAAGAGAGCAAAACCCGTTCACACTCACCTTTATTATCTGACTACTTTTTTTTTTTTTTCGTTTTGATATTTAACTAGAGTTTCCGCATATCAAGTCATGACTAACAGATCTTTCTTTCCCAAAAAAAAAAAAAAAAAGGAGTCATGACTAACAGATAATGAACAAATTTTTGTGAATAATTAAATAAAAATAAAAAAGAAAGTCACAATTTCTTTCCGACCACAAAAATACAAATAAGGAAAGAGAAAGAGGACAAAATGCATATCTAGTCCAAGAACTCTTTACATGCTAAGAAACCCTCTTTTTTGGACATGAATCATGTTGGATGTATTTCTAGCCAAAAAAAAATAAAAAAATCATGTTGGAATGTAAGTAATCATGATCATCTTTAATCAAAAAATAATAATAATAATAATAATAGGGCCTTGCTGCATTCCCTTAGTTCAATTTTAAGGGGCCTGTCCCTTAATAAATCTGCACCGTTGAATATAATTTTTTATTATTTTAAATGCATATGATGGTCATAATTGATTGAGGGAAATGGAGGATGTCAAAGGGCAATTAATTAATTTATCAATCGGACACCGGTTGAGTATGAAAACTCAAAAAACAAAAGCTAAAAAGCTGCTCGTATTTCTGTCTCCTCTCTCTACTTGTCTTTCTCTCTCTCTCTCTCTCTTCTTCGACCGGAGACACACCGCGCCAGTGCTGGCGATGAGATCGCGGTGGCCACATGTTGCGACTGGAATGCAATGGGATTGTGACGGCAACAGGTTCGTGAGAGGGAACTCTCTGTCACGCTTCTCTTCCTCTTTACTCTCTTTCTCGAATCGCCAGTAAGAGTTCAAGATTCTCACTTTCTCTCAAAAGGAGCCACACATTCTTTCTATTTTTTTGAACACACACACCCACTCTTAATATAACAAACCTATTTATAGGCTCTTAATAGGACACAATAATAATAACTTTCCCAAACTCGCAAAATAGAAACTTACCCAAAAATGAATTGAGTCACATACTTAATAATCTCCACCTTGATTTAAATTCTCTCACTTTGCACTCACGTTTAATAAGAATAAATATGTGTGAAGTTCAAACTCTCATCGAACTTGACCCGGGAATCCGATTTCTTCTTCATCCAAACTTTGTCTTCAGTTATCACCTTCAACTTGTTGTACCCTTTCACTCTTGTAACTTCTTTCACAACTGGCAAAGACCTTTCTTGACGTGGCTCTACCTTCGTAGCCCCACCTACAATCGTCTTCCTTATCAGCTTGTATAAATTCTTCACCTTTTCATCCTTCATGACAACCAAAGCACCTTTCCTAACTTCTATAAAACCACCTTTAGCAGAATACTCACATCCCAAAGTGTCCAACACCCCCAAAGAAATTAAACTTTTTCTTAGTCAAGGAACATGCCTAACATTCATCAATGTCATCACAACTCCATCAAATATCTCTACCTTAATGTACCTATTCCAATGACTTTAGCACTCGAATCATAGGTCATCAAAAGTATACCAGCATCACAGGGCTTATAAGAATCAAACAACTCCTTATATGGACACATATGGAACGAACATCTGAATCCAAAATCCAAGAGTCAGAATTACCTCCTTCAGTAGTAATAAAATAAACATTATCTTCACTATCATACCTGTCACTAACAACATTTGATGTTTCTGTCTATTGAGCCTTTTGCTTCCTTTTCTCTTCAAGGTACCTTGTCTGTTCTTTGTAATTTCTCCTAATATGTCACTTCTCATAGCAATAAAAGCACCCAACATCCTTCAAAGAATGCGATTGGGAATGGTCATTTCTCCTTTCATAAAATCTCCTCCATGTATTACTCCTACCCCTACTCGAATCTGACTTCACTACCAGAACTTATTCAGAGTGAGACGAACTACTAGGTATTTTTCATATTTACAGTCTCCAATAAAGCAGTTGACACCTCATTTACTGTCAACGCAGTTTTTTCAATTAACAAAGTAGTCACCAAAGTCTCATATGATTTGGGTAGGGGGGTCAACAAAATTACCGTTTTATCTTCCTCATCAATCTCGACTCTACACTTAATAACTAAGTTATACACTTATTGAAATTAATTCTATGATCCCTAATCTTCAACTGATACAACTGCTTCTTTTGATATAATCTATTTATTAAGGATTTTGATATATAAACTTTTTTCTAATTTTTCCCATAATTTTGAAGGAGATTTTTCACTCATAACACAATATTTCAATTCAGGAGCTAAACTCGATCGTATAATGCTTACCGCTCTCGCTTCTAATTCTTCCCAATTTTCGTTGCTCATCTTTTCCGGCTTCTTCCTTTGCATTACTTTCAAAAGTCCTTGCTGTATTAGGACATTCTTCATTGTACTCTGTCAGATGCTGAAATTATTATTTCCGTCAAACCACTCAATCTGATCAAACCTTACTCCAGACATCATTTTGAATTTTTTTTTTCTTCATGATCTTCAGCCTTGGCTCTATATCACTTATTGGGGAAAATACTCATATACCCCATGCACAGCAGAAAAATAATCTAAAATTGAAAAATAAAGAAGATAAAGAATTTACGTAATTCGGCAAAATTGTCTATATCTACGGAAGAGGGAGAATAAATTAAATAACACTCTCAACCTCTCTCTACCAAAAACCCCTTACACCATTTGCTTACCTCTCTTCTCATTTGCTCTTAAAAGGAAGCACATACTCTATTTTCTTGAACACGCACACACACACTCTCAACATAACACACCTATTTATAGGTTCTCAATGGGATACAATAATAACAACTTTCCTAAATTTACAAAATAGCAATTTATCCAAAAACTAATTTGAGTCAGGTAACTAACACTTTTTTCCTTTTCCTAACTGATTTTCACTAACTAAAACAGAGGATAAAGTTTCCTAAATCTTCGGTTCTTCTTCCCACAGACTTTGGTTCCTTGGACAACTACGGAAGAGAGAAAGCTCTAGGCGGACACGGTGAAGATCGTAGAGAAGAACAAAATCCACGAACGAAAAGATGACCTGATCAAGATCGTCACCAACGGCCTCTCGCAGATCAGCTACGATTCCTCCGTCAGCAGCTCCAAATGGAAGAAATCCTCCTCTTTCCCGACTGATACAATCTCCAAGGAGCTCAAATTTTCTTCAAGTGAAATTTCGGAAACACCAAAATAGAAATTTAAAACAAGAGAAAAAATTCGTTCTTTATTTAGTGCGCAAGCTGTGCGACCATGAAAAAGTTCTTGCACAGAATGGTACTTGCAATGAATCTCCAACTAGTCCTTTGCACTTAAAACTGCCAAAATACCAGAATTTGATGACAGTGTCGAAGGGTGCTAAATCTAATATTAGAGTTCAGGAGACTCCTTTTGAGACCAAAAAGTCAACGCAAGTTGTGCAATTGGGGTGTTATCCGTCAGAAGAAGAACAATAAAGATTCAAGCGTTTCCGGTAAAAATTAAAGATGCAAAAATTGATTTCAGGCTTAATTACGTTCTTTCAAGGGGTGGTTCCGGTGTCCGCAGTGTCAGGATGGAACCTCATTGCCTCCTTTGCCGTAACAATATAGGTCAGATTTGATGTGTATTTGCTGTAAAACATGCCAAAATTAGTTATTCGTACATCTTCGTTGAGAAACCCGATCATCTCCGAGGCCGCAAAGCAGAGCCTCAAGAAGAAAGGCATGCACTTCCCTCTCTGGAGGAAAGCTGAATACATGTGCGTCAAATGGCTCTCGCTTTAATTAATGGTTGCCATTAAGTTTGAATTTACAGTCGCTACAAACCAACATCAAAAAAAAAAAAAAAAAAAAAAGATAAAAATAAAATAGTTACGTTCTCTTGTTTAAATTTTATTCTTACACACTTTCTTGTTACAACATTAGGAAAAAAAAAAGGATAAAAAAAATAGAGATGATTCCCTGTTACGTTCTCTTGTTTAAATTTTATTCTTACACACTTTCTTGTTACAACATTAGAAAAAAAAAAAAAGGATAAAAAAAATAGAGATGATTCCCTGTTACGTTCTCTTGTTTAAATTTTATTCTTTCACACTTTCTTATTACTTTCATCCTAAACTTAAAACCATTCTTTTCCGTTGTAAATTTACATATTTGTCCTAATTAAATTTACAATTTTAACCCTGCATGTTAGCTTATCTACTGATAATGAATATTTTATTGGAGTAAAAAGACATAAATATTCTTATTTTTCATTCTAGATTTGTATGTAGGTAAAAAAAGGTAACAACTTGACCTATTATAGTAGGTTGACAATTTGAACTTGAAAAAATGAAAAACTCTCTTGCCACGTATAACTCTTTTTTTTAGGGACCTGTCATGTTTAAATGACCCTAGAAATGGCCATAATAATAATCATAATGATTTAGTTTTTTTTTTAATCCGATAAATACTGTCAGTACACACAAATAACTTTCCACAGGTAGATCATCCACAGGGGTTTTCAGGATGAGGAATTAGATAAATTTATAAGTGATCCCACTAAATTAGGTTCATGAAAATTAGGTCCATTGTAAATTTACATATTTGTCCAAATTAAATTTACAGTTTTAACCCTGCATGTTAGCTTATCTACTGATAATGAATATTTTATTGGAGTAAACAGACATAAATATTCTTATTTTTCATTCTAGATTTGTATGTAGGTAAAAAAGGTAACAACTTGACCTATTATTGTAGGTTGACATTTTGAACTTAAAAAAAAGAGAAATTCTCTTGCCAGGCGTAACTCCTTTTTCAGGGACCTGTCCCGTTTAAGGGACCCTAGAAATGGCTATAATAATAATCATAATGAGCTAGTTTTTTTTTTTAATCCAGTAAATACTGACAGTATACACAAATAACTTTCTACAGACAGATCATTCACATGGGTTTTCAGGATGAGGAATAGTTGCAAATATTTAGTTACCGAGATCTGATTATGAGTTTTTAAAATATAATAAATATTTGTAACTTGACAGGCTGTTCCTAAAGGGCCTAACGAATTCCTAATTGGGAGCGCTTTTACTTTCGAAATAGGAACATAGGAATAATTGAAATCTTTGTTTGATTGAAAGAGTTCATATATTATTTGAAAGAGTTCATATATTATTTATAGAATACATTACTCCACTAGAATCCAATACATATAACTTCGAAATGAAAATATTTTCAAATTCAATTTTAAAATTGAAATAGTAAATTAAAAAATAGTCTTTGCAAAACGATCTATAAAAAAAATTGATACAGTTTGATTCCTAAACTCAATTAGTAGTACTTCTAGAGTCCACTTCTTCCCCATACTACGAGTGAAAGGGAAAATGTAAAGACTACCATTAAAGCAGCCCAAGCGAGACTTACTATATCCATGTAAATTATGTCCTCTCAGATAAATTTATAAGTGAACCCATTGAATTAGGTTCATGAAAATAATTAATAACTCAAAAGACATACATATTAGGTAAGATATGAGGGAATGATTATTAGTCTCTTCAATGTTATTTGAAATGGATGATAGAAAGAACTGAAGATGGTCGTTATTTTTTTTAGTTCGTTATTAGATAGAAAGTAAAAAAGGAATAATTGATGTATATTTTTTTTCATAGAAATAAGTGATGTATCTATAATATAATATATAGAAGTGTGGATAGCTCTTAAAACTTTTGTACTTCAACATTTTATCTAATGGTTCAAAATTTCCACCTTTTCACTTAGTTTAAATCTTTAATCCATGTGGCTTCTATGTTCTCTTACACCTCACACACCAATTTGTGCTAACTTAATTGCTTTCAATTTTTTTCTTCTAATATTTTTTTTTCTTGATTTTTGACGACTAGACCACGGCTACTCTAGCCTCATAATAAGGTCCTAATTATGTTAAACATTTATCCTGTTATCAATCTCAATTTTGTATAGTATTATATACACACACACACACATTATATATGGAAGAGAGATGCATTTTTTTTTTTTTTCCCGTTCAACCATCATTAGCATAAATCTGTTGATTTCATATTTAACCTTTATTTTATTTATGCTAAATTTCATCCCGAGTTATCTCTTTACTCGGAGATACAAGTACTACATATGTTCAAATCTAACCTAAATTTAAACTAAATAAATACATTTATTTATATATTTTCTTAATAAAAAACAATTAGAAAAACTATTTTTTTATGGATACTAAACATGTAATAAATAAAAATGTTGTGTATATAAGCTGAAAATAAAATAATAACATATTTATTTATATATTCAATAGATAAATAAAATAATAAGAAAAAAAATTCTTTACCAGTGAAACATTATTAATCGTATCTTTTTTTTAAGGAAAATTATCATTCAAATTAAAATTGAGTATAAACACCAATATCAGAGATGAAACAACCATGTGATATAATAGATACAACCCACGACTAAGATCGATTCCATCAATAAAATCTAATGGCGATTAGTGAGGAGGACATAAGCCGAGAACTGGTGACGGGAAAATTTATTGAATTCCTCGATAATCCTATAATCGAGCATGTACAAAGCTCTTTTTCAAAAAATATCTACAATCGATGAAATATTATGATCGATCGAGAGACAGTTACTTACAGTACAGAAACTACAACAAACTCCACATAGTTCTAATACTAACGGAACATATAGACATATACCGCGAGAAAATAACTCAAATGGAACTCATACAATAAAACAAACTAGAGGTGGGGGAAGTACCTCCTTTATTACAAAATTAAAACTAGAACATTAAAACAAAGCATGGATATAAAATAACATCGCCCGTAAAATTCTCACCCAACGTGGAATAACCACTCCTCCACACACTACAACTCAGAGGAAATAAATAGGCTCGATTGGAGGTAAGAGATCGCCGCACTAACTCTCAAATCGCCAAAGTCTTGCCAAATACCAAACTGCCGAAAGCTCGCCAAGTTAGATTTGGTCGAGAAACTCACAATTAGGATCCTCTGACTCCATCCTTGTCGATATCACTGAACTATCGATCACCATCACTAGCCATAGTCGCGGCGGTGGCTGCGGCGGAAGTCCCACACAAAGTGAAACCCTAATTTAAGAGCAATTTGAGAGAAAAAATAGGAGAGAGAAAAGACACTTTTTATTCTTAACCATATCAATTTTAAGTACTTTATTAATTAAAAAAAATGCCTAAAAAAATTAAAAATGCCGAAAGCACAAAATTTGTTATTGTTCTTTTCCGTGCAAAGCATTTTCGTCCAAACATATATTTGCTTTTTAGTCTTTTGAATTTTTTAATTTTGGCTCAATGTTTTTTTACACTTTAGTTCTTTTTTGTATTGGTCAATTTTTTTTTCATTTTAGTCCTTTTAGCTTTTTTTTTTTTTGGTATTTTTCATGCCT
This sequence comes from Ficus hirta, assembly GCA_038430175.1. Taxonomy (NCBI): domain Eukaryota; kingdom Viridiplantae; phylum Streptophyta; class Magnoliopsida; order Rosales; family Moraceae; genus Ficus; species Ficus hirta. The sequence goes on along the minus strand of CM076585.1, from coordinate 13,765,030 downwards.
CTCTTTTTTTTTTTTTTTTTAGGTCCTTTGTTTCTTTTTTTTTATGGGTCTATTTTTTAACTTATTATTTTGAATTTTCCATATGTAGATACAAATTTTCAAATACATCTAATATGTGCATAGCACATGGTTTAAACTAGTAAAATATAGAAAGGATAATAGTTTTGAAAACTTTTGCACTTCAACCCTCTTATCCAATGGCTCAAATTCATTCTTCCTTTCTAGATCAAACGGTTTCATTCTTCTCCACTTGTCTTTTTAGTCTCTAACACCTCACACATGACACATCAAATGTATGTGGAGGAGGCTATACTTGCGAAAATGATCATACTTGCAACTTTTTTTTTTTTTTTTTTTTTTTTCAAAGAACTTTTAATCAGCTGCATTGTTTTACAATGAAGGGGGGTTTTTTTTTTTTTATTTTTTTTAATTTTTAAATAACTCATTTAAATATTAGTTCTCTACCTTGCTCTTTTAAGGTTTTTTTTTTCCTCAATTCATTTAAAATGGTTCTTATTAATTTAATGTTCTCAATTTACTCTTCAATGCGTTATTTCTCAAATTATACCACTCTCTAATTGTTTTCCATACAATCCCTTAAGAATATATATTATACATTTTGAAAGATGATCCTAAGAAATATCTTTTAATTGATTACCTTAGAGGTAATTTTCTTTCTTGGTTCTTTTTTGTTTTTCCGTAAGTCTTCTAATTTTTTTTAAACAGTAAATCTTCTTACTCAAAAGAAGAGTAAATCTTCTATTCTTTTCATCTTTTGTTAACAAATTTTTCTCTTAATCTTTCAAATATATATATATTTTTCAAATACGAATAAATGCTTCTTTATGCAACTATCCATTCAGATTATTTTTCTGTTAGAGTTATTTTCTTAGGAAAATGAGAAACACTAAAAAGAAATGTACAATATGAATTGAAAACTGACAATAAATTACAATTTAAAATTACTAAAACGACTATACTAAAAAAAGTAAGAGGAAGTCAATTACCTTCTTACTTTTGTTTTCTTTAATTCAACATATATTGTTTTTCGGTTTTTGAGAGGGATTTAGGTAGCTACTGATGTTGTTTAACTTTCACTTTACATATGTTAAATTTTACAGTATTATTGCCAAAATAATATAATTTTATGTTTTAATTTGAAAAACAACAATATGACGATTAAATTTACTCATGTTTACATATATGTTTTCAATAAGAAACAACTAGAAATATAAGTGATAAATTAAAAAAAAAATATTGTAGAAAGAACTTGTATAACTAATGGAACGTGCCTCCCCATACTAGCATTTGTATACTTATAATAGATTATTATTTATTTATGCTTATTTTAAATTGATTAATTGAAAAAGCAAATTATTGATTTTATAGATATTAAAAATAAATCCGTCTGGTTCGCAGATTGAACCATAATTCAAATTATTTTATTATTATGTTTTCTCTTACATAAATTTAAATTTTTTTAAAACCTACGAATCAAATAGGCTCTAATTTGTATCTATCTGTAATGTTAGCTTCAATGGGTTTTATATTATAAATAATATTTTACTTCTAAATGATAATTAAAAAAATCTTTATAAAAAAAAAAGAGGATATTTCAACAAGACACATTTTGTAAAGAGAACGTGAATAATACTGCAAATACAAGCCGCACTTGGCCAATGTGAGCTTTAAAGAAAATGCAGACTGGGTTGGCCCCGAACAATGAATGATATTTTAGCTCATGTGAAGTAAATAAATATTTACCTAGTAAATTTTTTATTTAATATTAGTAAAGGCATTTTAAAACTTATGATTTATTTTGATTATTTACTGTAAAAATGTTGTTTATATCTTTATCTCAAATATATAAAAGAAAACTATTATGCACACTTGGCAGAAACCTTAGTCCGTTCTGATCCGAATCTTTGAAAGAGAGATATATTTTAAAATAGGTTTACAAAGATAAAGACATTTTGTAATAATCTTAAACGGAACCAATCCTATCTACTTAGCTTGGTTTATATTTGCAGTTCTGTCCGTGAAGAAAAAGACATAAAGAAATCTTAGATAAAGCTCTTTTTCTTTAAACGGAAACTTAAGCTTCACATTAAAAAACTTAGTAGTTTTCTTTCAAACTAATAAACAAAATTTTATAAGAAAATGACCTTAATTTTTTGTTGGTGATTAACCTATGTTAAACAATATTTATCAGTGATAAATCATTAGCAAAACAGGTCCATTAGTAATAGACACTTGAGATATAAAATATTGAAATCATTGTAAAATTCATTTCGAAAATGAAAAACAAAAACGACCTTTTAACCAAAAAAAAAAAAAAAAAAAAAATTAAAGTTGTGCTATTTATTTACAATGATTGATATCCTAGTGATACATGTAAAGCACGATAAAAAAAAAAAAAAAAAAAACAAGAACACCTCTTAACTAAAAAAAATTTTAAAAAAATGTTATTTATTTAAAAGAATGACCCACTCCTTTTCTCCTATTAAATGGCACCCCAAGGCCTGGGAAAAAAAGAAAAAAAAAAAAGAAAAAAAAAATCTCTTTCTTCTTTATAGAAAAATCTCTTTATAGGGGAATTATTAAAGAGTTAGTGTTATAAAAGGGTTTATATTTTTATACCCTTAATTTTTTTATTTAAAAAATATACCATATATTTTGAAATTTTATATTTTTTATCATAAGATTACATTTAACAAATATATTTTTCTCGGTGAACATATAATTTTGACCAAATATACTTAAAATACCCTTAAAAATACTACAATTTGGACTATTTATCTTTCAATATCTTATATCTTATTTTTATTTAAAAAGTATACCATTTATTAAATGTACATTTTATATTATTAAAGTACATTTAATAAATAAGTCAATATTTTTTTTATCAACACTTTATACTAAACACATTTTGAGGTCAAAATTAAAAGTTGATTAAAACAAATATTATAAATTTGTAAATTAACCGTAATCAAATCGTATAAAAATAAAATAGTTCAAAAATGAAAGATGTACATCTTGAATAAAAACAAAGGATAAATTGTTCATTTAGTTCATTAATTTTTAAATTTATGTAATATTTATCTACTTTTGTCCTTTTTTTTCGTAACTGAAATGAAAACTATTTAAAATGTTAATACAGTAATTATTTCTATTAAATTTTTTGAGGAAATACGTTAGTAATTTGGTAAAAAATTGATATTAACTAACGGATTACATCTAAAAATTAATGTAAATAACTACTATAGCAACGTTTTTAATAATTTAGTGTCTTTCACCTATCCAAAAAAAAAAAAAAGAATAAGGACCAAAATTTAGATACCAACTTAGTAACTTACTTTAAAAGAATTATTGTAGCAACTTTTTAAATAATTTATAGTCATTTTAGCTATTAATAATTTATGACCATTTTAGCTATAGAAAAAAAACAAAACAAAACAAAGATAAAGTTTCACAAACTTAGGGCCCATTTGGAGCAACGTTTCTAGATAGCAAAATGTCGTTTGGATTCAGAACTCTCAATTTTACATTAAACTTTCCATCACTTCTATTTTTGAAAAATCTAACTTTAAAAGTACATAACTTTCCTATTTCAAATTGAAATGAGATGATTTTTGTGTGAAAATATTCACAACAATGAGATGAACAAGACAAATTCATTTTGTATATTTTTTCAGAATACATTTCAAATTTTTACACTATTTTTTATCTTACAAAACTTTTCCAAAAGTCTTTTTCCCAAATCCACATTTCCAATCCAACATTCAAAACACCGTCTCTTCAAGCAGCTCCTTAAAAATTTAGGCCTTGTTTGGCATTTAATCTCAAACTCAAAATTTTCATCTCAGTTTTTGTCTTTTTCTGAAAAAGTTTTTGTCTTTTTCTAAAAAAATTTTTATCTTTTCTGAAAAGTCAACAAAAATTTTCAACTAAAATTTAAAATTTTTAACTTAAACTCATTCACCAAACGGACCCTTAGATACCAACTTCACAACTTACTCGAAAAGCAAAATATAGGCTAAGAAAAGAGAGAGAGAGAGAGAAAATTACTCAAAATATTATATTTTTTTAATCTATCGACTAACATAACATAAACTTAATTTAATATTATATCATATTAATTTTAATAAAACATATTATATTGGTTTAATTTTAACATAATATTTAATTACTTTAACATAATAAACTTTAACATAAAATTTTAACATAATTTTAACATAACACAAACATAATAATTAATTACTTTAATTTAATATTATATCATATAAATTTTAATAAATTAAAATTTATATCATATTAATCTCTTTTTTTTTCTTTTATTATATTGGCTCAATTATTTTTAAATTTGAGTCGTTCATTCACTTTTTTTCGTTTTTTGGTTTTATTTTATGCCGTAAGAATTTATGGAGTTGGTGCCCGCAGTCCTATGCCAACTTGCCAAGCCAACCATTAACAAGGCCTCAACGTTCTCTTCAGTTCTGACTCTCTCTCTTCTCTGTCTCTTCTCTCTCTAAATCACTGATCAACAGTTATGCTCTCGCAGCCATTGGCGGACTAACAGAGAGCTCGAACTTCGACCAAGAAACCGCCATGGCCGATAATGCCGAACCAGAGCAAACACAGGAACAGGACTTCCTTCGCGACCGCGAATCCCTCACCCTCCCCTTACTCTCCTCTCACAGATCCATCCCCAATTCCACCTCTCAGGTCGCCATCGTTGGCTCTCATGTCTGCCCCATCGAGAGCCTCGATTACGAGTACGTTTCATTTGTCGATCGATTTTCCTCTCTTTTTTTCCCTTTTTTTTTTTTTGAGTGAGATTTTTTTTTCTGTGAATCGCAGGATTTTCGAGAACGAGTTCTTCAAGCAGGATTGGAGAAGCCGTGGAAAGATCCATATTTTCCAGTATGTATTCATGAAATGGCTCACTTGCTTCCTCATCGGACTGATCGTCAGTCTCATCGGATTCTGCAACAATCTCGCCGTCGAGAATCTCGCCGGCGTCAAGTTCGTTTTCACCTCCAACATGATGTTGGAACAGAGGTAAACCACTCGACTTCTACTTCTACTTCTTCTCTTTTTATTTTTTATTTTTTCCCTTTTTTCAATCGGATTGTTGTATCTGTTCTCTTGTTTGTTTCGCCAGAAAATTAGCATGAATTTTCTGTTTTTTACTGTTACGATTCTCATTTTGAGGTGTTTTTTGCACAGGTATGTGATGGCCTTTATCGTGTTTTTCGCTTCGAATTTGGTGCTTACTCTGTTCGCGTCTGTGATCACGGCGGTTATAGCTCCAGCAGCCGCTGGTTCCGGTATACCGGAGGTGAAGGCTTATCTGAACGGCGTCGACGCTCCGGGAATCTTTTCCTTGCGGACTTTGGCTGTTAAGGTAACATTTTTGGAGTTTTGGAACCTCAAACAAAATTTTTTTTTCCTAATCTAAAAACTATGCTAATTTTTATTATTAGAGTGATTTTTGGTCCCCTGTTGTCATAATTTATCGGTCCCAGAATTTTTTTTTTTTTTTGCTCTGAGTCCCAGAATTTGTTGGAGATTACTTTCACTGATTTTGAATGTAATAGCTTGCTTACAATTGCTTAATGATATATTAAAAGTGTTATATATATATATATATATATATATTTTTTTTTTTCTAGTGCTTACAATGCATTTTCATTTGTGTATGAAGTGATAATTTGAGTTTGAATGTAATTTTTTAAGTTCCTGAGTCTAATACATTTTAACTAACTTGGGTTCATGTGTTTTTTTTTTTAACCCTCTCGATGTACAGATTGTCGGCAGCATAACAGCTGTTTCATCATCTTTGCTTGTCGGGAAGGCAGGGCCCATGGTGCATACTGGTGCGTGCATTGCATCGTTACTAGGCCAGGGAGGTTCGAAGAGATATGGTTTAACATGGAAATGGCTGCGATTTTTCAAGAACGATCGGGACCGCCGCGATCTTGTAACGTGTGGTGCAGCTGCTGGAATTGCTGCCTCTTTCCGCGCCCCTGTCGGTGGCGTGCTGTTTGCTTTTGAAGAGATGGCATCTTGGTATAGCATCCTCTCTAGCTGAAATATCTTGTTGGGGGTCTTTGATCCTCATTTTTATATCTCTATTTTGAAACTTTATACGATCATTGTCTCTAAACCTCTGTTTTTTACAACCTTCAGAAATTATTTTCCTTCAATGTTTATTGGTTACAAGGGATTCCTAATTAGAATCTTCTACTAAAAAAGTCACTTTTCTTTTAGAATCTTATAGTAAAGAAGTTTCTTTTAGAATTTCCATTTTTTGTTCCCTAGCTGATACTTTTTTCAGGTTTCTTTATTCTTTGTTTGATAATAATATCACTACGTTTTCAGACCATCAACATTTTTGTCGACAGCAATCTTAGCGTAATATATTTTGATGCTTCTAAGTTTAATAGCGTCAAAAATTCACTGCTTCATATTGCTAAAAATCTAAATTATTTAATATCTAGAATTTGTTATGTAGGTGGAGAAGTGCACTTCTATGGAGAGCTTTCTTTGCCACAGCTGTAGTAGCAATCGTGCTTCGGGCTCTGATTGATGTTTGCCGGAGTGGCAAATGTGGGCTATTTGGTACCGGGGGGCTGATAATGTTTGATGTTTATTCGGCAAACGTTTCATATCACCTTGCTGACGTGCCTCCTGTGCTCCTACTTGGTGTTATAGGGGGCATATTGGGAAGCATATATAATTTTCTCTTGGACAAGGTTCTTAGATTGTACAATCTTATCAATGAGTAAGTATCATCTTTAGCTTTGTGGCGTTGCAAAAGATGTGTTTCATAGTAGAATGCCGTTTGCTGACCTCGATTTTTCCTTCATGATTCCCTTTTGTAGGAAAGGCGTTGTTTACAGAATCCTGCTTGCTTGTTCAATCTCCATTTTCACGTCTTGTCTTCTCTTTGGATTACCATGGCTTGCATCGTGCCAACCTTGCCCATCTGATGCATCAGAAGCCTGTCCCACAATTGGCCGGTCTGGAAACTTCAAGAAGTTCCAATGTCCGCCTGGTCACTATAATGATCTGGCTAGCCTAATATTTAATACGAATGATGATGCTATCCGGAATCTTTTCAGCATGGGTACCAATTCCGAGTTTCTGTATTCGTCAATTCTCATATTCTTTTTCACCTGCTATTTCCTAAGCATTTTTAGCTATGGGATCTGCGCTCCTGCTGGTCTTTTTGTGCCTGTTATTGTGACTGGCGCATCCTACGGACGTTTAATGGGCATGCTATTTGGTTCTGACTCAAATCTCGACCATGGCCTCTATGCTGTGCTGGGTGCTGCTTCTTTTCTTGGTGGATCTATGAGGATGACTGTTTCGCTGTGTGTCATCATTCTAGAGCTTACCAATAACCTATTGATGCTCCCGTTGATAATGCTGGTTCTTCTTATCTCGAAGACCGTAGCAGATGCTTTCACGGGAAACATTTACGATCTCATCATGAAATCAAAAGGTTTCCCTTATCTTGAGGGTCATGCCGAACCATATATGAGGCAGCTGACAGTGGGTGACGTAGTAACAGGTCCACTCCAAATGTTTCGTGGCATCGAGAAGGTTGGTAATATAGTTCATGTCCTCAGAAGCACGAGGCATAATGGATTCCCTGTTATTGATGAGCCTCCTTTGTCTGAAGCCCCGGTTTTATTCGGTATAATCCTTCGCGCCCATCTTATTACATTGTTGAAGAAGAAATCTTTTCTGTCCACCCCAGTGCCTACAGGCTCGGGCAGTGAAGTCTTCAGGCAGTTCTCTTCAGGAGATTTTGCAAAGAGGGGTTCAGGTAGTGATGAAAAGTTAGAAGACATAGAATTCACTGATGAGGAGCTGGATATGTTCATAGACTTGCATCCATTTACTAACGCATCGCCTTTTACTGTTGTCGAGACAATGTCCCTTGCAAAGGCTCTTATACTCTTCCGAGAAGTTGGTTTGAGGCATCTGCTGGTCATACCAAAGGTCTCTTGTGTAAGTGATCTTATCCTCTGTACCTTTACTTATAGCCATTACCAGAAGAAGATTAATAGGCTTCAATATCATTTCTGTGTTTTCCTTTTATCCCCTTGGTCTGATAACTAAATAAATAAAAATAAACAAAGTTCAAGGAATCCTTGTATGTTTTGGATAGCTTAATTTTGATTTTATAGGAATAGGATAGACGTTTTAGTCATCTATGCCCTTTGGATCATGTAACTATTTTTCTCATACTTTTCTTCTATATTAACCTATTGTTTCCAAAGTGTTTATTAACTAACTGCAAGTAATTACCATCCTGCTGATTTGCAGAGATCTCCGGTGGTGGGAATATTGACCCGGCACGATTTTATGCCAGGACACATATTGGGCTTGTATCCTGTGCTGGTAAGGGGCAGATGGAAAAGACTAAGAATCCGTTTTCCGCAACTGTTTAAAATCTTTTAATGCGTCCCTGCCGTGGATCTTACTTTCCCCAGAAGATCAGCTTAGCTTAGCTTAGCTTGGATTAGCTTGTACATAGTATTCGAGCTGCTCCGCAGATCACAGGATTCATGAAGAGTACAAGATCACCATTTTTGCAGCTATTCATGGAGCCAATTGTTGATGACGACCAGAAAAGGGCTCATATAGTATTCAGTGTCCAGACTAATATTTTCAAACAAAGACATGACATGACGAGGTAAAATATTGGTGTGTATGATGAACCATCATAATGCATTCTTGCTCTACTGCAGCAGATAGCGGTGCGAAATAATAGATTAATACTCATTTGAGGTTTTTTCTTTTTTTATTTTTTTTATTTAAGAGTAGGAGAAAAAGTGGAAGAAAGGATATAGGAGTGGGAAGATTAGTGAATAGTGGAAATAATGGAATGGTATTGTTATAATCCAATTTTAAGACCTGTTTAGATCATAGCTTCAAATCCATAATTCAATCAGTAAATTCAAATTTTTGTGAGAAAATACTTGAGAAAAATTTTTGAAAAGTGGGGTTTAAAATGGGGTGCCAAATGAGAGCATAATCATTTTTAAGTCGAAAGATTACATAAGAGAATCCATATTTAACAGATTAAGAGAAGTTTCTCACCTAGATTATATACATTTCCATATTATTTTTCTCTTACCAAACACGGCCTTTAAACGTTCACCTTCAATTTTTCCTGGTCATGTACTGAAGGAATGCTTAGTGCGTTACTCTTTCCATCTTCAGCCACTGATGGATTTTCAGCCGTTGACTAATCTATTAGACCCCTAAAATGAACAATTCAAGAGCCAACAGGGCTCTTTTTCTTGGATAATTCCACTTCTATAGACGGTTGACACTTTCCTCGTGATTTTTATTGACAAGTCAGAGAAGCATTAGGTATCCATGGAAGGATATTTTCATACTCCATTAGTACGGTTTTCCGACGGTAAGGTCTGAATCTTCTATATCAGATTATGTCTGATGAACAAAGGACCTGTTTGGAAAAGGTTTTGGAGACATTGTTTTGGAGTTTTGGATTAGAGTTAAGTTTTAAAAATGTGTGTTTGGTTTTAAAAAAAAAAAAAAAAAAAACTATTTGCCGTAAAGAAATGTGCGAACTTGGAAATGTATTCCGAAAAAAAATATATATTAACATGGATCTTATTTTGTTCCTCTCGAAATTTTATGCAATTTAAAAAAAAAAAAAAGCAACCTCATTTGAACTTGAAAGAACAGAGTTGTGGATTTTTAAAATTTAAGTTTACTGTAGATATATGAAAATGTGAATAGTGCAAAAATTGTGTTTGGTTGAAAAAAAAAAAAAAAACGAATAAAGAAGTGTGCAAACTTGAAATGTTTTTCGAAAAAAAAAATATCAATATATATCTTACTTCGTTTCTCTTAAAATTTTATGTAATTTGAAAAAAAAAATAACAATCTTATTTGAACTTGAAATAACAAAGTTATGGTTTTTAATGTTTGAATTTACCGTAGATATCTGTAGATGTGAATATTGTAAAACAGTTTTAAGTGGAAAAAGACAAAAAAAAAACAAAAAAAAAATTTAGAGATGTATTTGAAGAAGTCCTCCCAAACAGATCCTAACTTTTAAGGTCTGTAGGTCTGATCCATGTAAAAAATTTATAACACAACACATACAACTGACTGTAAAAAAATTATTCTAACGATGAATAATAGTACCTACTTGAGTAAAACTGCATTTTCTATCATAACTTTTCCATTATTGTAATGTGATTTTGAACAGATTCAAATGTTTTGAAACATGCCCTACTGCAAAGTTATCCAATTGTAGAAAAGCTCTAAAAAAATATTCAAGAACGAAGTTGGAAGAAAATAGACTACACAAAAAGTAAACTAGTCTTTCAAAGCCAAAGTGATTCTTTACAGGGCAAAAGTAGGAAAAAAAAAAAAAAAAAAAAGGATTTTGATTTTATATTTTTTTTAATCCTCAAGAAAGAAAAGAAAATAAAAGAAAAGATGAACCAATGACACACTTTGATCACCCCCTTCTGAGAGACCTAATATAATCAGCCCTTATCGCCCACAACTGCTCTCCAACCAATTTCATGTCTGGCCTTTTGGATCGAATGGGTGCTGCACACTCAAACGCCAAATTTAATATTTTATTAAGAATTTCTGCATCTACAACTTCCTCCATTAAAGGATCCACCAATTCAACCACTCTTCCTTCATTGCATCTCTGGAATACCTGCATATTAAAAAAGACAACTTGATCAAATCAAAGCACCTGGATTGGAAGTAGCCAAGAGAAGAGATCTAGACTAAATGGAATGTCCCTTTATATATATATATATATATATAATGTTTTTTTAAAAGGAAACAGAAATACCCACTTTAATATTCTTTTGGAACCCACATTAATTTTGTAAGAAAAATGCTCGGGGCATCGATGATGGTGTTAAACACCATAATTAAATGAGAGTGGTCCCATTTGTGGACTCGGTACGGTGAGGCCCACTATATATTAGTGTGTGGTGTTAAGCATTACTGATGCCTTTTAGCATTGTTCCTTTCCTAATGCTATATTGTCAATATAGAGGCAATATTGTTCACAGAAAAAACAAGAATTTCAAACAAGAGTATGACAAACCGCAAACACCTATAGCGAGGCAATCCAAAAACATCCAAGTCGGCAAAAGGCCACAGAGAATAGGGAGCCAAATTTGGAACAGTTTGCAAGGAACAAATGGTGCATTGGAACTTGTCATAGGGGAAAATGAATCAAAGTTCTAAACTTTCTAAAAAATCTCCATCAAGTTGGATTAGCAAATTCAATGTGCGCAGTTTGGTTTGACAAGTTAAGTGGAGTTGACTTCCACAAACAGCAAAATGAGTCTACAAGTGGGAAAAAAAAAAAAGGGTCTAGAACTTGGGGACAAGTTTGACTCTTTGAATAGACTTTGTTTAAAAATGACAGCTTGTATATTGGTTCATTGGCTTCAAGGTAGAGTCGAAAAACTAACTCCAAACAGCTTATCCCAGTCTAGGTTACATCTGGAATGCAAATCCACACGTAGATAATCTAATGCCAAAGTGCTTATACAAAGGAATTTTAAACCGTCATTCTAAAAAGGGAGTAATTTCTAAAATGGTGTTTGGATGGATGTCGAAAAGTGTCATTTGAAAAAATAGCTCTCTGACAAATCTAATTAACCTAATACTCAGAGCATATTTTAACAGGGAATATGGATGAGGATCTGTTCATTTTTCATTATGCACACATTTGAAAAAAAAAAAAAAAACCCGTCTTAGTAGTATATGAAATGACAAAGGTATGCCATTTTAAAACTTAAGCAGAAAAGAGACTTTTAAACATGAAAATGTTACTGTGCAAAACAGGTTTGGAATGGAAATGAAATTTCTAAAATCGTGAAAGAGGTTTATTTCATAAATGAGCCTCACGAAAGAAATATAGCTTGAAATGTGGTTACCAAACATCATATTATTGAAATAGACTAAACCTATGAAACAAACGTGGGCAAAATTTTCTTTTGTTCATAAGCTATGAAAAAACCGTTGAGCTAAGCTTGTGTCAGATATAATTATGTCTTTCAAGTGAAAATTCAGGCATGTACATTTACCACATAATTAAAAACAAAAGAAATAAACTTACCCATCTGAGTGTCACCCGCTCTTCTACAGGTCTCCTCAACTCTACAGGACGACGGCCTGTCATAATTTCTATAAGCAAAATTCCAAAGGAGTAGACATCGCTTTTGGCAGTGAGTTGATATGTCTTCATATACTCGGGGTCTAGGTAACCAACTGTTCCTTTCACTTTGGTAGAAATGTGTGTTTCGTCAGACTCCATTGGACCAAGCTTTGCAAATCCGAAATCAGCAACCTTGGCTCTCATGCTTTCAGTCAGAAGAATGTTGGATGATTTCACATCTCGGTGGATGATTGGTTTCTCTGTTGTAAGATGAATGGTAGACTAGTGATCACTAATGTCAAAAAAGAAAGTTCTTATGGTACATCCAGCCAGTTTTCTGAGGATAATAAAAATAACTTTTTAACCTGCATATAGATGGAGATAAGTCAGGCCATGAGCAACATCAATAGCGATTTCAAGTCGTTGGTTAAAATCCAGAATTTTCCCGCGTTGACCTGCCGGCAAATATCAGCAAAACAAGTTATACATGTGCTATTATATACAACTATTTATTAACTAATTCTTGTCGTAAAGAAAGCTTACCATCCAAATGTTCCCTAAGAGTACCGTTTGGCACATACTCTGTTATGATGAGACGTTCGTTTCCTTGGTCAACATAACCAAGTAACTTCACTAGATTCCGGTGATCAATCTTGGCCAGAAGCTCAACTTCACTGCTAAACTCATTTCTGAGATTCTCGTAGTGTTCCTGCAGCAAGTTTTCATGTCAATGGTAATATAATACAGAACTAAATACGCCTTCTCTTCAAACAAGTAAGCACATTGATCAACCTCATTAATTGATCATTAGGGCAATCACCAATCAATAATGAGTACATACGAAATATTCTTACCTTCTTTCCTCGTTTTATGGCAACAATGTGGCCATCATCTAGCTGGGCTTTGTAGACTGTTCCAAAGCCACCTTCGCCTATTTTTAAAGTAGGCGAGAAGTTGCGGGTTGCTCTGGCAACCTGACTCATGTTAAGATGTATTGATCCAAGTCTACTGAGTTGCGGAGACATTGAGTATCTAGGACTAGGTGGTACACGAAACGGACTCGCTCCCATCTTTTCAGGAACAGAATTCACTTCAAGAGATGAAACTGAATCCAATGCAGTAACATACCCACGATCTTCAAGCATTGAGAGAAAATTTAAAGAATTAACTCACTATTAGGAATCATAACAGATAGGCGGGAAGGATTTACAGAAGATAAAAATAAAATAAATGAATACCATTGCAAATAAAACCGATACTGCTTAGCTAGAGAGAAGACCCTATGTTGAAGTTGATAACAAATAAACATAAAATACGCGTTCCTTATTCACACATACATCTACCTAACAATTTTCAAATATACATCTATGTAACAATTTTCAATAATCGAAATGCAAGACAAAATACGAGACAAACTCACTTGAATTTTGCTCCTTCGTAAAATCAGTGTGGGAACTTTCTCTTCTTTTCCTATGAAAGCAGGGACAGATCATAACACAACAGGCTAAAACAGACCCTGCTGCTAGAATCCCATATTGTTTTGGTGTCGTCAGAAATTCAGAATCACTTTGTTCTTCTCCATTACCAGCAGGGACAGTGGATTCATACGCCGGTCCCTTTTGCAAAAGTTTCCTACCTGTGTTGCAGAAAAAATCATCAACAAAAGCAGTTGCTGAAGTGCAAGAAATTCCATAAAAGGGTATTATTTCTTAAGTTAATTAACCAAGATAACGAATAATATATAATTTCATACCTGTTGAGACATAAAATTGGCAATGATCACTTCTTAGGCGGCCCTCAAAGTTGCAACTCTTTTCCTTGTAGATCAAAAGAGCCTCACAGAATAAATCTTTCCCCACTGAATTCCCGTTTATATAAAACAGTTCATTTCCATAAGAATTCGAATAGGCAATGAGATCGCTGCAAACTTTAGACTCTGTGACAAAACCAAAAATAGTTGGCAACTGAAGTAGCAATAACACGCTTAACATAGCAGAACCCATTCTTGACGAGATCATGTGCTGAGCTTGGATGGTAATCTGCGCTATACTCCGCCAGTCACCACAAAGCGAAGCCAGAATACGAGAATTGCATTCAAGTAGGAAGAAAAAGCTTTCAAAGTGCTCTAACTTTGAATTTGATCATCACCTTGAACTTCCAGCAAGTTCTGAAAATCCCATTTCGCCAATCCGGAAAACGGATAATCTTGGCAGAAAATGAGCACGAAAGAAGCTGATAATACAAGTTCAAGGCTTCAAATTGCTCAATCCAAATTAGGCAAAAGCCCAAGTTTTGTAGCCACCAAAAAGCTCAACCAAACACAAGTCCAAATACCAAAAATCAAAAAATGCTTCAAAATCAAATCTGCTTTCTGAAGATAGGTTCCAATAACTCCAAAATTTTTCTATACAAGCAATAAGCAATTTTCAAGCAGTGTCTTAAAATCCTAGCACAGCCTTCATTCTTGAATACCCAATTCAGAAATTGGAAAAATAAATCAAACCCAGTTGGTAGATTACCTTAAAAACTCCAAAAGTGTCGAACTTTTCAATGAAAATTCTTTGAAATCCAATTCTGAATTGCCAAAGAGAACAGAAACCCACATCACAAAACCAGGAAGAAGATCGAAACCCCAACACTTGAGAGCTCTATTTAAGGAGCTAGATGCTTCAAACTAAGCCATAAAAGCCGACATAAATGCAGTAACAGGAACCAAACCTGAAACAGAGGCGGCTGAGAATGGAGTAGGGCCGTCAAACAAACCAAGTTTGGCTTCTTTTTTTTTTTTTTTTTTTTTTTTGGGATAAAGAAATGGCTTTTTTTTTTTTTTTTCCTTCTTTTTTGTTTTTAGGAAAGCTGGCTTTGTTTGATTGATTTGCTTTGCTTGTGAAGAGAGAACAGAAGGCAAAGCAAAGCAAAAAAGAAGACACAAAGACCGGCCAACCCGAAGAACAAGAATAAGAAGAAGAAAAAGGAAAAAGAAAATTAAAGAAATTCAATAATAAAGGCTTAAGCCATGGCCGTCTTGGCGCATTATAATATTGATTGATTGGCCTCAAAATTGGAACTTTGACCGCTGGGGCACCCCCCACACCACACCCCACGTCATTGCACGCATTGCTCCACATGCACCTTTTGGTCATTTCATCATTTTTCATCTTTTTTCCACTATTTTTCTCACGCTCCTACAAGTTACCAATGCTGACGCCTTGTAATTATAATTTAATAATAATTTTATACTAATTTTTATTTGATATTAAATTTAATTTTAATTAAATTATATTTTTTTATCTTAATTTTTTTTTTCTGAAAAGTCAATAAAATTTATAATTAATTTTTGAAAAGTTAATTAACTCCAACTTAAAATTTTCATCTCCAACTAACTTATTAAACGGAAGCTTGAGTTTTGTTTGGTATTTGAGTTTAACTCCAACTAAACTGTACTTTTTCATTTCAATTTTTTCTTTTTCTAAAAAGTCAACAAAATTTATAATTTGTTTTTAAAAAATCTATCAACTTCAAATTAAAATTTTCATTTCTAACCGATTAACCAAACACAAGTTTAATTTTATTATAAAGTGAAAAAGTACGAATTGTTCGATCCTTAAATTTAATATATATATATATATATATATCATAATTGCATGTATAGTTCAATCAAAATTATGCAATTAACTTTATTATAAGATATATAGTTTAAAAACTTCAAGTTTTTTTCTTTTTTTTCTTTTTTTTTTGAAAAAGAAAAGTAATAAATAGATAATTTTTAAATATTGATTTAAAAAATGACTATTTTTTTTAATTTAGAAATATGTCCAGTGGTCATTAAAAATGTTGATTGACCCATCTAAATTGATCAAAGTTAATCAGTAACTGATCGATAAAAAATATATGAATGTTGATCAAGTAGTGATTGACATGAATCAAATGGTCACTCATTTATTAATTATATTTTAAGAAACGATTATTTCTTACGTTTAATAAAATTTGGGATATTAATGTTGAATTAAAGGTGCTCGAAAAATAATAATTTACATGCATATTCCTTTCAATTGCAAATGCTAATGCTCTACATTTGAACAAACAAGAATATTAAACCATACTTTTCATGTATTCTTTTTTGTATTCAAAGTTTTCCATTTTATATTCAAACACATAACGTTCTACTTTTTTATCATGAAATTAATGTTAAAAAAACAACAGAATTATGATTACATTGAAAAGTTAATACATTAACCAATAGCAATTTAATGTCAAAGTCCTTATTTAAAGTAAGGATTTGGATTGGATTTTTTTTAACATAAACTATGGTTTTCACTTTTTCAAAGTTCGCGTCATGCTAATTTTTTATTATTCCAAATACCAAACTAGTTTAGATTCTAAATTGAAATAGAAATTTTTCAATTCGAACCCATACTCCAAACAAATGCAAAATTTAACATATTTTGGTACCAAATATAATAAAAATCATATTAATCACTAAAAATAACAATGCAATGAAGAGTAGTTTTTCTACTCATATGTCAAAATTAAACATTTAAGGTGCTCTTAGGTTTTTTGAAAATATTTATCTAACCAACAGGTTTCTGAGTACCATATCATGCTAACTTATTTCAAATTTAATAAATACAAAATCAATATAATCTTATGAAAATTTTACGATGTAAAACAACATAATATTAACATTTTTCCAAAAACAATCAGAATATTAGAAGATTATTTTTCATACCGTGTTAAAAAAAATATATTATTAAGCACTTGAATGATTTTTGAACTATAAAAATTTACCAATATGAAGTTGTACAATAATTTCCATAAGGGGACACGCAAACAAGAGAGATGCAAAATAAAATTTATGAAATGTTGTTTCAAATAATGCTGGAATGAATTTAAAAAAAAAAAAAAAGTTCTATCATGAATGGTATAGTTAATACTATACTTTTATCAAGCTTTCCTCATAGATTGAATGTAAAATTCATGGATAATTCTCTACATGATAATCTGATTAGATTAAGAAAAAACAATTTAAATTCTTTGAAATATGACTCGTACAATTTACTTGTACAAAATATGTTAGTTTATTGCTTCATCCCAAAAGTTTAAGTAATTTAGAGTTGAGCTATCATTTTTTATATTCTAACTGTAAGGGGTGTTTGACACATTTGCTTCAATCAAACAATTTCAATTTTCTTTATCAAAAAAAAAATTTCACTTCTTTTTTTAAATCTTTTTCTTCATTATACATATTTCTAACTCTAACTAAAAAACTCAATATTTAAAAGTTCATAATTTTGTTATTTCAAGTAAAAATAAGATGATTCTTTTTTTATATAAATTGTCTAGAATTTCAAAGAAAAAAAAAAAGAAAGATCCATTAGATGTTTTTTTCGAACACCTTTAAAGTATTTATATTTTTTAACTACAAACAATTTATTTTTAACCAAATATATAATTCTAAAACTCAATTCAAATTCAATCAAAATAACTCTAATTCTTTAATTCAAACAGACCAATCAAATAGCCTAATAAAAAATCTCGCCGGTGATGAATAAAAATATAATAAGGGATTAGAAATATCATAGGGGAAGAGCACATCCTACAAATCCCCTTCTGTGGTTTTGGTTATAATGTGAAATGGGTTTCACATGCCATTGAATTTTATTCATTACCTGGAAAAGCACTAGAGAATTAATTTATTCATTAAACGTGTAAACATACAGTTCCTCGTTTGGTATGACTCAGCGATTTTGATGCCTTGTCGGTAAAGATAATAATTTGTGTGGGCCACATGGAATATGCCCCTAAAAGCCCAAAAAGTGACTCTCATCCAAAAACAAAATGTGGCTCTCTCTCTCTCTCTCTCTCTCTCTAATCTCTCTCTATCTCTTTATATATATATATATATACATATATACACTATGTCTTCTATCTAATATCATATGATATCTGAAAATATAAATTTTAATTATTAAAAATATAAATTTATATAGAAAGGAATTTAGTTAAAAATAAATGTGAATTTTCCTCATTTTATATTTTTTTCTGTATGAATTCACATTCCTAATAACTGAAATTCATATTTATAATAATTAAAGTTCACATTGACTGATACTATCCAATACGGAATATAATTCCAACCAATTAGTTCATGACTTTTAATTTTATATATTAAATTACCTTGAGCTTTTTTAATATTACATATACGGTCTATATATTAGTATTCCGTCAAAAACTGAGTAAATATTAAACTCATTCAGTACATGTGAGCAGTAATTAAGACTAAAATCGTAACTAAACGGTTATAGCAGAAAAATTGTACCTTCAAAATATCACTAATGTCACTAGATATCTTTAATAAAAATATAATTTACTTCTAAATTATCTCTGATAGGGTATAATTCCTCTAAAAAAAATATTTAATTACCACTTTATCTATAAAAAAAACTCATGTGATGAAAATATGATCATATATACAAATTGATATATATATATATATATATTTCCAAAACATACATATAATCATGTGATGAAATATATAAAAGAAGCTCATGTGATGAAATATATATATATATATTTTCCAAAACATTAGCAGAGACTGCTAGCAAAATTTAGGCAGGTATAATGTGTAAAATCAAAAGTTAATGGTTAATATGAGACATAGCAAAAGTTCAGCGTTTATTTATTTAAGTTGCTTCCTGTTCGTGAGAGACTTTTAACCTCTACTTGACATGTCATCTTTAAATGAGATTTTTTATTTAAAAATGAGAATTTAAAATTGATGGATGTTTGACAGAGGAATGAGTATAATGCGGATATTGAAAAAGTTTATTTCAATTTGAAAAGAGATTAAAAAAAATTAAGATGGTAAGTGTTGATGGTCAAAATATGCATAACAATACTAGAGTCGAAATGTATGATGTTAACCTAATCTACCGTAATAAAGTGATAAATCGAAAGTCCAGAAAAAGTAAAGAACACAGGAAATTTATGAAGATTCCCCTTCTATTCGAAAGATAGTCCTCTTTGGAGTTGGGGAGTAATTATTTTACTGTCTTCGAGAGAATTACAGGGTATGATTTCTTGGGTACAAAAGTGACTCTGTCTTTTCCAGGCATCCTCCATTCTTTTTATATCTTGTACATTAAAAATATTAAACAAAAAAATAAAAAGCCTTTGAGTAACTTCCCACATTGTGACAGTGAACTCCAATCTCTCTGTTGTCATTTGAATCCCCTTAACTGCTGCCGCGTTGCTCCTGTTGTAAATTTTATTCGACACCCGCAACCGTTCTCGGTCTTTCTGGCTCCTTATTTAAATTACGCCATGTCAGCCTTCCTTGGGACAAGGTGCTGAGGTATTCTATGCCCTGTCAACAATTGCCGCGCCCCCCCCCCCCCCCCCCCCCCCCGAATTACTTATTCAGCACTTAAAGTAGTTCGAGCTCTATCCTCGGGTAGTACCTACACTAAACAGTTAAGTTTCTCAATTATCATCGTTACTTCTGACACCGATTCCGAAGCATCACTTTGATCGCCACAACATTCACATCTGACTTCCCAACCATCACATCGATTCAAATAATTGAATCTCAGCCATTGATTCTCTTTTAAACTCCCGCCACTTTTATGAGCCGTTGAACTGGTAAATCAACTTCGACCATTGGATCTAATTTTTTCAAGATCCAACGGCAGGGGCCGACTTCCTTTTTTTCTACAAATATGCCCAGAACACTTCATTTTCTTCACTCCTCTTCCGAACTTCTAGAAACTCTGTCCGAATTCCACCTCATCCTTCTCTCATCTCTTTTTAAAAAAATTCTCTCACCTCCCCTGCTATTTTTCCCTTCGACCAAATACTTTGAACTTTCTTTTCTAGAAATTCGTTGAAAGTCTCTCTCTCGGTGGGTTTGAAATTGCAAGTTTGGTAAGTTCTCCTTCTTCCTTTCTCCTTTTTTTTTTTTTTTTGGCGAATGTGTTATTCGGTTGAGTAAAATAAAAAAACTAATAATCTGCAAAACATTAAAAAAAAAAAAAAAAAAGGGTTAAGTAGAAAAATAACAACTTTAACAGAATTTCAAACCTGTTTATGCCTGCCGAGCCTATCCAACTATTTTTTTCCTCTGGAAAGTTAGCATTTTTAGGGTTTTTTGATGCCCATTTTGTTGTTTATTTTCCTTTCACTTCGTAGTTTCCCTTGTCGTTAGCGTAGTGGCTTCTTGGTAGTAGGCTTCGTCGAACTTATTTTCTTCTATTTTCTCCTTTTTGTAGATTTAAAAATGACTACTTCAAGAGTAGTAGCCGAGAAGTCAATAGGGCCTTGGTTCCTCGCAATGCAAACGTCAGCCCCGGCAGCTCTCATCAGAACTCCCCATGTTCCAGCGGGCAGTTCGTTTCGGCCCCCGGATCTTACAAACGACGAAGGCTGATTCGGCCCTACTTCATGGAGACGGATGCTCTTTTGCGAGAGATCGATCAGTTTCCCAATAAGCTAGCGACAACGACTTTGATGCCCTCAACAACGAGGAGAAGAGCCCCTCTAACGTTGACGAGATGGAAGTGTTAGCCGGCCCCCAGGGGGAACAAAGAGAGGCTCTTGTGGATGATGGGGCCGAATACATTAGGGAGGATAGTTTTTCTGCCGACCCCCTAATCTCCATGGCCCAGGCTAAAGACATTCTCACCATTTTTAACAAATATTATTTTTCTACTGAGTTAGAATTTAGGATGCCTACCTCTAACCAAAGGGCTAGTTTTTCTCCCCCGGTTACATTTCAGTATATACTAACACTTTGTCTAGCGGTATATATATTCCTTACCACTCCTTTGTAAAGTCCGTCCTCAATACCATGAAAATTTCTCCATCCCAACTCCACCCTAATGGATGGAGGGCTCTCTCCAGCACCATGCTAATATGGAGAGTCCGCTTGGGTGCCGACTTAACCGAGAGGTAATTTTGGTGATTATACACCATCAAAATGTCCCCTGGATCAACCGAATTTTATACCTTTGTCACCTATCCCAGGTTGGGTGCCATGATGATGGGAAAACCTTGTTCCTCTCACGGGTGGAAGCACTCTTTTTTCTTTTTGGGGGGTAACTATTATATGTTGGGGAAAAACTTTAATTGATGAAAACTATCACAAAATTCAAGATCTCATGTTAAATCATCAAGAATAATTAATTGGAAGCGTACTTGAATCCATGAAGACAAATTAGCTAGATAAGGATAAAGTCTTCTACAATTAAATCTCTTTAGGTTCTTAAGGTGTTTTATGGATTTTTTCTCTTAATGGGGAAGGAGAAGGAGGGCAAATATTACGTATTATGATTTGACTTGAGGACTACAACCATTATAATGACCCTTATATACTAACTTAAATTAGATTTCCATCAACCTTAATTTAATTAATATTAGATTTTTACATATTAAAGCTCATACACAATAATATCTCTAGAGCTCAACTATTATATAACTTATTTGGGTATATTAAATTAGATAGCCTACAATATAATTGTAATTGAATATGTAAGCCCATAATAGGATATTAATAAAATCCCAACAATCTCCCACTTGGATTACATATGTTTCTTGAAACAATTATACTATATAAAGACTTAAGTGTGCACTGAAATGCTATCTATTTTGAAATATCTCTTTAGTTACAATCTGATCCATCTATTATATTAGGATGGGATTAAAGCGATATTCATTACATATATTAGTAACTAGACCCATTAATAGTCACCATACTAATATATTCAATGACATGGATCGAGTATGGATGTGTAGCATGGAAATTACATGCAATGTGATCTTAAACATACCTATTTCCAATTGGTCTAACTTTATTCTTTAGTGAGATCAAACACAAATAATATTCAGAGTTTATAAATGAACCATATACACTTTATTATGCAGAAAATAAATACAAAATGTGTTTGTAACAGAGAACATCAAAATACAAACTCCCATTAAGTATGCACATCGTCAAATAAAACAACACCCATATGAGTAGTGTGCTCGTGAAAGATCTTGGATGGTAAATCCTTAGCAAGCGGATCCACAATCATGAAGTTTATCCCGATATGTTCTATAGCCACTTGATGACTATTAACTCTTTCTTTAACAACGAGAAACTTGAGGTCTATGTGCTTTGACTTCGTAGAGCTTCTGTTATTATTGGAATAAAGCACAGCCGAATTATTGTCACAATATATCTTTAATGGTCTTTCAATACCATCCACAATTTGCAACCCGGTGACAAAATTTTGCAGCCATATCCCAAGATTAGCTGCCTCATAACAAGCTATAAACTTAGCTACTATATTGGAAGAAGCTACGAGTGTTGCTTAACACTCTTTCAAGAAATAGCTCCTCTAGCTAACAGGTAGACATAGCCCAACGTGGATCTTTTACTGTCTTGGCATCCAACAAAATCGGAATCAGAATATCGAACGATCTTTAAATGTCTGATCCAAAAAATGAGCATGTGATCTTTTGTTCTCTGCAAATACCACATAATCCATTGGGCTGCTTTCTAATGATCCATCCCCAGGTTACTTAAATATATGCCTAACATTCCCATTATGAATGCAATATCCGAACGCGTGCATACTTGAGCATACATAAGACTTCCTACAGCTGACGCATAATGAATATTTTGCATTTCTTTCCATTCCAACTCATTCTTGGGGCACTGACCGAGATTGAACTTGTATTCCTTAGCGACAGGGGTGTCTCCTGGTGCACAACTTCAGGCCGAATCTATCAAGAACTCTTTCGATATATCTCTTTTGTGATAACCCAAGGATACCTCGAGAGTGATCTCAAAGTATCTGTATACCTAATAGAAAAGAGGCAGCCCCAAGATTTTTCATCTCAAAATTCTTAGTCAGAAATCTCTTGATTTTATGCAATAAGCCTATATCACTGATAACAAGTAGTATGTCATCAACATATAATACCAGGAATATGTACTTACTCCTGCTGAACTTATGATATACACAATCATCAACCTTATTTACCTCAAAATCATACGAGATAATGACTTGATGAAACTTGTAATACCATTGATGAGATGCCTGTTTGAGACCATATATAGATTTATTTAGTTTGCAGACCATTTTCTTTGGGTCACCGGATACAAAGTTTTCTGGCTGCACCATATATATCATTTCATCAATGTCACCATCGAGAAATGTAGTCTTTACATCCATCTGATGTAACTCCAAATCAAAATGAGTCACAAGTGCTATTATGATCCTGAAAGAGTCTTTCATTGAAATTGGAGAGAAAGTCTCTTTGTAATCAATGCCTTCTTTCTAAGTGAAACCATTGGCAACTAGACGAGCCTTATATCTCTCAACATTGCTTTTTGAATCCCTTTTGGTCTTAAATATCCATTTTGTAACCAATGGGTTTTGCACCTTCAGGAAATTCGACGAGATTTCAAACGTCATTGTCCTTCATGGATTTCATCTTATCATTCATGGCTTGTATCCACTTTTGAGAATTAGAACTTTCTTTGGCTTGATGGACGTTGATTGGATTATTTTCCACCACTCCTATATCAACCTCATGTTCTTGAAGAAAAATGACAAAGTCATCCCGAATCGTATTTCTCCTCTCTCTAGTAGATCTCCTCAATGGCATATCCTCTTGAGGTTGTTGATTTTGCACTTTAGGTATAATTTCTTCATTTTGCAGAGGGAGTTCTTCTATATTGTCTTAATATTTCGGATTTGTATTTTGAGCAATGTCAGGAATAAGAGCCTAATCATTATCAATAGCAATAGCATGAAGAGAAATGAATTCCTCTTCAAAGACAATGTCTCTAACCTTATATCCCCTTACAAACGCAACTTCCTCAAGAAATCTTGCATTTCGCATCTCGAAAAATGTCCTAGCAGTGGGATCAAAAAATTTGAACCCTTGACCGTTAAGAGTACCCAATAAAGTAGCAACTTACAGTTCTTGAGTCTAGTTTCTTTTCATTTGGTGTGTAAGGCTTTTCCTCAGCTGGACAATCCCAAATATATAGATGCCTAATATTTGGCTTCTTGTCTGTCCATAGTTCATTAGGGGTTTTAGCTACCATTTTACTTGAAACCCTATTGAGGATATATGCTGCAATCTTTAGAGCTTCTCCCCAGAAGGATTCTGATAAAGAAGAATGATTAATAATACTTCTTACCGTGTCCTTAAATGTTATGTTTCATTTTTCAACAACACTATTCATGCTAAGTTTGCCTAGCATTGTGTATTACGGGATAATATTGCATTCCTATAGGAATTTCGCAAGAGGTTCTGGACATTGTTCACCGGATCCATTATATCTGTCATAGTATTTACCACCACGGTCAGTTTTGATAGCTTTAATTTTCTAACCAAGTTGATTTTCAACTTCAGTTTTGAAGGCCTTAAATACATCCAAGGATTGTGACTTCTCATGAATCAAATATAGGTACTCATACCTTAAAAAGTCGTATATGAACATAATAAAATACTATTGACCATTCCAAAAAGCTGTAGGGAAAGGTCCACAAATATTAGTATGAATCAGTTTTAAGACATCAGAACATCTGTTGGCACCTAATTTCCTAATGTTTGTCTGTTTCCCCTTTATACACTCATTACAGACTTGGAAATCTGTTAAATTAAGGGGATCAAGAATCCCATCAGACACAAGTCTCTGAATTCTCTATTTAGAGATATGACCTAAATTCTTGTGCCATATTGTGGCAGAATCCTTGTCAGTTAATTTTCATTTTGTACCATGTGAACTTGCATGCAAGGTTTCATTAAATGAGGCAATTGTATCTAACAAATATAGGTCATCATGCAAAGATAAAGAATCGGTACCAATAAGATTCGAATTTTGAAAAAGACTAAATTTATTATTTCCAGATGAATAAGAAAAACCAAATTTATCCAAAATAGAAATTGAAACGAAATTCCATCTAAAAGACGATAGTACATAAGTTTCTTCCAAATTCAAAAAATGACAAGTCTTTAACAATAACTTAAAAGTTCCTATAGCCTTTACTGCAACTGTTTTGCCATCATCTACATAGATGAATCTTTCAGCGTCACTTGGCTATTGGCTCCACAGGCAACCTTGTATAGACATACTTATGTGAGTAGTAGCACTAGAATCTATCCAGCAAGTATGTCTAGGTACATAAGCTAAATTAACTTCAGAACAAACCAAAGTGAGAAACATACCTTTCTTTACACGCCACTTGGCGTACTTGGGACATTCTTTCTTCTTGTGTCTAGCTTTCTTACAAAAGTAATAGGTAAACTCCTTATCCTATTTCTTTTGCACTTATGCTGTGATGTCCCAGCTGTAGCTTCTTTTCCTCTTTTCCTTTTCTTGTTCTTAGAGATGGATGCTAAGTTAGCGCTTTCAGTTCTTTCTCGCTTTATCCTTTGCTCTTCTTGCACACAATGGGATATGAGCTCATTAAGAGTCCATTTGTCCTTTTAAGTATTGTAACTCACTTTAAACTAATTGTATTATGCAGGAAGAGAAATCAAAACTAAATGCACTAGCAAGTCCTCAGACAACTCTAACATTAGTGCCTTTAGTTTGGAAGTGATATGAGACATCTCCATGATGTACTCCCTTATGTTCCCGTTTCCTTTACACTTCATTGAAACAAGGTTAGCCAAAAGGGTACTTGTTTCAGCCTTTTCGTTTTTTCCAAAACGCTATTATATTTCCTCGAGCAAATTTGTAGCATTCTTCTCTTCAGACATAGATCCCCTAAAGGTTTCCGGAATGGAACATTTCATTATCATAAGACTCATGTGATTAGAACGGTCCCACCTCTCCATGTTCACCTTGTCATCAATGGAACTTTTATCATTTAGAGATGCAGGCTGTTTTTTCCTGAAGCGCAAGGTCAAAATCCATGCAACCGAGAACGATTATAACATTCTCTTTCCAATTCTTGAAGTTTATACCATTAAGCACAGGAATGGAATTAATATTGATAGATATTATTGAAGCAGAAGTAGTAACTGAATCGAGAACAAAAAAAAAATAACAAGCTTACAATCAATAATAATGTCACAAAGCATGAATATTTAATTAATAAATCTATCCATGACATGATCAAACAATCCACATAATGATGGGTGCAAACACAAGATACCCAGCACAACATTGACATTTAGTCTTTGGACAAAATATCAATTGTAAGTGGCACTCTCCGTGCAGTAATCAAATATTGACAAATAATCCTGTCAAGCTATAAGCCTTTCTTTGGATCGAGTTATTACTCACATGGAAAATCTAATAATGATCACATATCTATTACCACAGGTAAGCCTATTATTTTGTCAAACAACAACCTTCCTTTGGGCCGATCATTATTCGCATAAACAATAGACATATACGTCTAAATATTCCAAAATAAGTAAATTTATATTATATAGGTTACTTTGGCAACATGTAATTTCAATCAATTTATTTTAAAATATCAACAAAAATAATAATTTTTTTTAGTCAACCCAGATGGTCAAAGTCAAACGATCAACAATCAAACTCAACAAAAAAGTCAACATTTAAAAGTCAAAGTCAAATTGGGTCGCATCAAAGTCAAATCGGGTGGTCAGATGGGTCGAGTCAAGGTCAAATTAGGTTGGTCGAAAGGGTCGGGTCAAATTCAAATCGGGTTGGGTCAGGTCAATCCCAACACTACCCAAGTACCCAAGACTCCAAACCCATCACTTGATCTGTTGCGTTTCTATCTTCGTGTGTGCTCACAAGTGAACGAATCGCCACAAGTAATAAAGTGACAAACTGTCGAATATCGTCCCACATAAATTGAAATTAAGAAAACTAACTAAGTACCACAATTAAAATGAATCAATTTTATCTAAGCTATCAAAATTAAAGGGAATTGAAACAAGCAACTAAATTAAGCAATTAAATTAAACTAAGATTAAGCAAAATAAAAGCAATCAAAAATATGGAATGAAGGCAACTCGATCGTGTGTAAGGTTAGGGGGTTTTGATTTCACTTAACTTAATTTTGCTTATCCAATTCAAGGCTTGTTAATCGAATTCATTCAAATCATTAATCGTAGGTGACAAATTTTAATTTCACTCCCTCTCCCGAGTGCCGAGTAAAATAATATGCAAAATTTAATCAAATTAATATCCCTATTAACTCAACCAATTAAGCACTTATTACGCAACCCTACTCTAATGATTACCCAAGTCATATTAGTCTCCCGAACTTAATATTACTATGGGTTGTGTTTCCCAATTCCCAACATACCTAAGCCCAATTTTACACATCTAAAAACTCTAATTTAATGGTAAATAAAATTAGGAAAAAAAAAACGCATAGAGAAACACAAACAATTTGGAACGTGATTCAATCAACAAGCATTAAATTTATCATAACAAAGTCATCATCAAGCTACATCATACCCCCTAGCTTAGAAAGTTTAGCTAGACATCAAAATTCCCAAATCCATAACCAAATTTGAAACAAACATCAAACCCATATTCAAACACGAAATCAAAGAGCAAATGCAAGTTCAAGAGCTACAAAGAGAGAGAAGAGTAGAAAGAAGAAGAACTAGTTGAAGAACAAGCTCCAAGTCTTCAATCTCCTGGAATTTCCAAGAAAAGGCCTCAAAACCTAGAAGTTTTCTCTCCTTTTTTTCATCTCAGGTTTTGGGTCTCTTAAAAACTCCCCTTTTTTGCACCCCCTCCTCTTCTAAAGTTTGTGGGGGCTTTATGCGGAGAGAAGGGCAGGTGCACCTTAGCACGCGAGAGCATGCTTAAGAGCGCGCGGCCGCGTGCTTGGAATTCGAGGGGCACGCCTAGCACGCGCGGGCACTCGCTGGCATGTGTGGAGTGCACTGGTGGGGTGTGCGCTGGGGTTGCGCGGTTGCGCGCCCCCTTCTGACTTGGTCGAGTGGGCACATTTAGAGGCACGCCCGCACCTCTGCTGCGGGATAAAAACTTGATTTTCATCTCCTTTTCTTCCAAGTGATCCAATTTTTCTTTGTTTATCTGAAACACTCACAAACACATTAAACCAACCTAAAAACTTGAAGATTTTATAAATCATCCAATTTTAAGACATTAAATAAGTGAGTAAAAGCTCATTTATCAAATACCCCCAAACTTAGACAATTGCTTGTCGTCAAGCAAACACAAAACATTTCCCCAAAACCAAATATCCAGAGTGAATAATGAAAAAATAATAATAATAAAAATAGAAAGAAAAAAAAAATAAGTAAAAATAAGAAATTTTGTGAATTAGATCTATGCAAGGACTAGTCTGTATCCTCAAAGGCATCCTTAGTGCTCCAAAGTTCAAGGGAAATGCATCATTGAGACGTCTTAGAATTTCAATTCTAGCATTAACTGTCAATTCATTCAAGATTCTCAATGTGTCAGTGTGTGCACCATCATTCCAAATTAACCATCTGGACTCGAATTGACTCAAACACCCAGGTAAGCAATGACTACTCTAGATGATAAGTAAGAACCCCATAGGCCTGACCTTCGTGTCACTCTCCACTAATTAGGTTAGGTTGCCATCCAAGATCACAAGGTCTTTTTAGGGTTGTATTGCAAGGCCAAGGTCACGGGTGGGTAAGACAAGGATTTATATGTTGGAAAAACGGTTTCGATATCAGAGTTACGGCACAACGGAAGTTTTAAAATTTTTATGCCGATTCAGAAAAGAAGCTCATGATGTATATAATAATAAATTAAATACATGATCAAACGTACCTTGATTCTCGGATTCCGGAATCACTAGAGCGTCGACCAACATGTCTTATCTACTATTCTCGAGTCCCCACATCTCAGAGTGTGTGTGGGCACACGTGCTATGAATCCAAGCGACTGGTAATTCTTCCGAAGTCTAGATCCCACTTTCTCAATGCCGATGTACCTCGTTGAGAATTCGATTCGGGTTCGTTCTTCAAAGCTACAAAACATGAACCGGTTAACCTTCTATGAAAAATATCACTCGTCTTAACCTTCCTCACAGTTTTGATTCAATAAAAATTTCTTTCTTTTTCTCACACCCAAGAAGGACGAATTTTCTCAAGCACAAAAAAACTAGTTTTTGGTGTTTTCTTTTTCTCTCAAAAACCGTCCACCTATTTGAGTGTATGATGATAGTTGGCTTTTTTCAAGAACCCCTAGCCTTTATATAATACTCCAATCATTTTTCAAAAATATCTCCTACTTAAAAAATAATTATTTATAATTAATAATTATTTTTCTGGATAATTTTTTGAACCTAGGGATCATTCAAATTTCGGGCTAGGTTCTTTAAACCTTATGGACAGTTTTTTGCTAAGAGAATGCTCAAAAAATTCGTGCTCCATACCTGGTTACCAGACACTCATGGAGAGGCACATTACAGTACTTGTATGCTTCTAACTGGAATTTTATTAAAAATGGGAGCATATGGATTGATTCGGATCAATATGGAATTATTACCTCACGCACATTCTATATTTTCTCCTTGGTTGATGATAGTCGGCACAATTCAAATAATCTATGCAGCTTCAACATCTCCTGGTCAACGTAATTTAAAAAAAAGAATAGCTTATTCCTCTGTATCGCTTAGCCATGCTTCATAATTGGAAAAACGAGCACCATGGAAATACATACCACTCAGCCACAGAAAGATGATGGAGAGTTGACTGAAATGAGCACTAAATACTTTTCGAGAGATCTCTTCTAAATCACTGGTTTGGCCATCGAAATCGTGAGCATCAGCGTGTAGGTTCCAGATCCAAGTGGTAGTATCAGGCCCCTTAGCTATTGTTCTTGAGAAATGGCCCGGTCTGGCCCATTCCTCGAGTGAAGCTTTTATGGGATCCTTATCTACCAAAATTATCCAAAACCTTGTGTAAATTGGTTGAATTCTTGGCGTGGAACAAAATCCATTTAAAAATCAAAGAAATAAAAACTAAATCTTAAATTTAAAATTGGGTCGAGTAAATAAATGGATAGAGCCCTACTATAGTCTATAGCTATAGGTTCCAATTCTAGGAAAACAAAAAGTAACGAGTTCCTGTTCTTAATTTTTGAATGATTACCTGATTCCGATCTAATTAAACGTTAAAAATATATTAGTGCTTGATGCGGGAAAGGCTTTTCTCATGAGTGTATTATCAATCAATTTTTTATGAATCCTAAACTATTAGCTATTTCCATCTCCATTATGGGGTGGAGATAAATGTGTAGAAGAAGGCAGTATATTGATAAAGATATATATATCTTTTTTTTTTTTTTTTACAAAATCAAAAGAGCGATTGGATTGTAAAAATAAAGGATTTCTAAACAGCTTTTTATCCTAGAATGAACCTAAACCAATTAGGTGAAAAAAGAGAGGCTAGAGAGTCCGTTGATGAGTCTTACCTTTTTCCGAGGTATCGATTTTTTTCTTACTATACATACCTTGTTTTACCTGTATCGTACTATGTATCATTTGATAACCCAATAAAGCCCATCCTATTTTCGGTTCAAACCTAATTTCAAATGGCGGAATTTCAAGGATATTTAGAACTAGATAGATCTTGGAAACCTGACCTCCTATACCCGCTTATCTTTCGGGAGTATATTTATGCATTTGCTCATGATCATGGTTTAAATAGATCGAATTTGTTGGAAAATGTAGGTTATAACAATAAATCTAGTTTACTAATTGTAAAACGTTTAATTTCTCGAATGTATCAACAGAATCATTTTATTATTTCTGCTAATGATTCGAACCAAAATCAACTTTTTGGGTACAATAAGAATTTGTATTCTCAAATGATATCAGAGGATTTGCAGTCATTGTGGAAATTCCATTTTCCCTACTATTAGTATCTTGCTTAAAGGGGACAGAAATCGTAAAATATTATAATTTACGATCAATTCATTCAATATTTCCTTTTTTAGAGGACAAATTCTCACATTTAAATTATGTACCAGATGTATTAATACCCTACCCGATTCATTTGGAAATTTTAGTTCAAACCCTTCGCTACTGGGTAAAAGATGCCTCTTTTTTGCATTTATTACGGTTTTTTCTTCACGACTATTATAATTGGAATAGTTTTAGTATTCCAAATAAATATATTTCTATTTTTTCAAAAAGTAATCCAAGATTATTCTTGTTCTTATATAATTCTCATGTTTTTGAATACGAATCCATCTTACTTTTTCTACGTAACCAATCTTCTCATGTTTTTAAGAAAATAAAATCTATCAAATAAGCTATATTATTTAAGTCAATTAATAATTTAATGTTTGTAATATATTTAAACAATTTTAAAACAAAATCTTCTTCCCTCCATTCATTAAAAAACCGTGCACTATTAATTAGGAGAGAAAAATTTTGTTTACAAAAATTAAATAATTCAAACACAAACTTATTTACAAAATTCAATTAACCAAAATAATTAACAAATAATTATTTTATTTACAACCAATCATATGTTGACAGACCACATTATTTGTCTACATTAATTTCACATATCCAATCCTTTTTCGGGATTACATGTTAGAGAGAATCATGTCTCAATAGACATTATTAAATTCCTATTTAATTTACCGATCTCGTTAGGAACAAATCCCGAGACGCTTTGTGAAATTATATGAGCTAGTAGAGGGACCCGATGGAAATATGTAAAGAGGCTCCTATAATCATGAGAAATTAATTCTGGATTAATTATTCATCAATTATTAACTTCAGAACTATTCCACTAAAAGTCTGAAGCTGAACTCCCGTTTACATACCGTATTACGAAAGCTCTCTAATGCAGTGCTTATTCTATGATTTATTCATCGCTTGCTTAATCCCCATATGTTATCCATGATTGAATTAAGGACTTTTTCCGTTTTATCTTTTCAATTATTTTAACTGAAAGTTCCATTATTCTCCATTGAAAGAACCACCAATTGTAAAGCCATACAATCAGTAAACCATCAGATAACACAAAGTAAACCGATGGCTAAGATCTTGTTATATTATCTTTCAATTCTTGAGTAATGCCTTTAAGTAGATAACATGTACTATCGTTAAGACAGCTATGGATTCCGTATCTATGAATCTTGATTTCTCCATCCATAAGTAATACACCCAAAACACAAGTATATTGACCATCAATTATCAATGTCTCACCTATAGTGGATCAAAGTGCATAAGTCATGGATGCGAACTAAAGTATTCATTTCAGGATTAAGATTAATGCAGGATGATAATCAAATCGTCATTGATTCTTATAAATGGAATTATTAAACCGAATCAATTAACACCTTAGGTCCAGTCCAATGTCATACCTCAATACTGGTATACATTAAAGTTTCTACTCAGAACCTATCCAATGATCAATACAATCTTATTATGAATAAGATCCCCAAATCTTATTTCATTAATTGTGGACCATTTATTTAGACTGTTATCATATTACTACGTCTTTTATGTATACCCTATATATATATATGGTAATCTGATATATTACCAACAGCCTATGAGTATTTTTTGTTTGCTCAAAATAATCATACAATCAACAAATGAAAGTAAATATGACACAACTTATTAAACTTGAATAACTTCTTTTTATTAATATCAAAATGTCATATTTACAGAAAATCCCTAGAGTTGATTTTCTATCTGTAGGTCACAAATAGATCCCAACAATCTCCCACTTGCCTTAAGCGAGTAAATGTGACATATTACGCATCCTCATGCCTTCGATGTGTTCCTCGAATCTTCTGGCTGCCAAAGTCTGGTGAACGGGTCGGCAAGATTGTCCTCTGATGCGATTTTGCAAACTGTCACATTTTCACTTTCAACAAAGCCTCTAATAATGTGATATTTTCTGTCAATGTGCTCTCTCCTCTTATGATGCCTAGGATCCTTGATATTTGCTACTGCTGCACTGTTGTCACAGTAGAGCACCATAGCTTTATCTATACCAGGAACGACCTCAAGGTCACCAAGGAACCTCAGAGCCATACCGCTTCATTAAATGCCTCACTGGCAGCCATGTACTCTGCTTCCATGGTCGAGTCAGCAATGCAAGATTGCTTAACACTCCTCCACACAATGGCACCACCTCCTAGGATAAAGACAGATCTTGAAGTCAATTTCCTCGAATTCTGATCTGATTGAAAATCAGAATCTGTGCACCTTATAGGAACAAGGTCCTGATCGGAATATACTAGCATATAATCCCTCATTCTCCATAGATACTTGAGTATATGCTTGACAGCAGTCCAATGGTTCGGTCCCGGATTCGACTGATATCGACTTACCATACCAACTGCAAAACAAATGTCAGGTTTAGTGCATAACATAGCATACATAAGACTACCTACCGTAAATACATAAGGTACATCTATCATACGCTCCCTTTCCTCCGATGTCTTGGGACAATCATCTCTAGAAAGCTTGATTCTCATTCTGAAAGGTTGGGCACCTTTCTTGTAATCTTTCATAGAAAACCTCTCAAGTACTTTATCAATGTATAAAGCTTGGGAGAGTGCTATCGTTTTATTCATTCTATCTCTAAAAAGTTGAATTCCAATAACATAACTAGCTTCTCCTAAGTCCTTCATGTCAAATTGTTTGGATAACCAAACTTTGACTGATGATAGTGTTGCCACATCGTTTCCAATAAGTAATATATCATCCACATAAAGTACAAGGAAAACCACCTTCTCATTCTTGATACGTTTATAAACACATGGCTCATCAACGTTTTGTTCGAATCCATAGGTTTTGATCGATTGATCAAACCTAATATTCCAAGAACGAGACGCTTGCTTTAATCTATAGATAGATTTGAGCAACTTGCATACCTTGTCTTCTTGGTCCTTTGCCTTGAACCCGTCTGGTTGTATCTGTAATAACCGAAATTTTTACGGACTCATGATTTCCTTGTATGTAAAGAAATTTAAGTTCAGGCTACGTGTTTATGTGATGTTTTATGAAAATTATGAATATCAATGTAAAATTCATAATTTTATCAGTATATGTTTAAGTTATCGTTTAATTAATTATGAGACTCAATAATAAGTTTATTAGGTCAAGAACGAGGCCTTTTAGGGAAAAAGACAGAATAAGAATTTATGATATTATTCCGGTCAAAGTTTGACCAGAATAATTTAAGGCATGATTAGGACGGTACTGCAGTACATCAAGCAGTATGGAAATTATACTGCGAAAAACAGTTATCACAGATGAAATAGTAAGAATAAGGACCGAAACCACTCTAGAAAAATCAAGCACATTATGTAGAACAATAAGGGCTAAGTAGCTTTAACTCATAAGAAAAATCATTACGCAGTCTAATAATACGCAGATGAATTCTGGACTGTAGTCTAGTATAATAGTACTGTTATTAGTTGAAAACAGTATTTATAATATCTGTATTAGTATGAAAATAGACTGCATATTAAGAAGGAAGCCAAATAAGGCCCTAATGGGAGGACACCTCATCTAGGATAAATATGTGAACTTTAGGATTTTTGGAAAATTGGAAGAAATTGGTGGTAGCTTTTAATTGGATAATTGAATGGATGAACATGAAAGGCTTACTTGGCCTCCAAGGACCCATAATGGCCGGCCACCTCAAGGGACTCTTTAACAAATATTTTATTTTTGGGGTTAGATATGCAATTTTAGGAATAAAAATAATTCTAAAAAGAAATTATTTTTCACCTATAAATAGGTGATGATGGGGGGGGGATGTTGGATCATTTTATTTGATTCCACCCCAAAACTCTGGCTCATTTTCACCTCATCCTCTTTTCCCCTTAGGAGCCGAAACCAAATAGAGAGAAAAAAAACAATTGTGAGGGTCGGTTTTTATAGAAGGAAGCAAGAAGGAAAATTTTTGGATCCAAAGTCTAGATCCAACTTCAAGGTATTAAGGTAATCCTCATAAAATCCCTAAGCCTCTTAATTTAGTTTGATTCAAGATTTCAGTGTATTTCCATATTGGGAATGTAAGAGCATAAGCTCACTTTTTAGTTTCATGCAATAGGGTTAGTAGTAATTGCCTGAATGTGCTTGATTAGGGTTTGGTGGTCTTTAATTATGGTTTGATGCATGTTTATGATAATATGTGTTAGAAATTATGTGGTATTTATGAATGCCTAGTATATGTTTATAGTATGTCCCCACACACTCAAGAATGATGTTGCATGGATGAAAAATTTAATTGGTAATGTATGTTGCATGTAGGGTTCAAGAAAACCCTAAAAACCCTAGTTGGTGAAGATTCACCATATGGGTTTGCATGAAGGATTGTATGAATGGAAATGAATGCATGATAATGAAAACATTACGTAACGCGCTGCATGCTTGATGTAGGCTCACGGTTTTATCCGTTCGAGGTAGTGTGTGCGTAATTTTACGTAAAAACCAACTAAAATAGAAACTGTCAGTTTCGGATCAAAACTGGGCAGCAATCTGGAAATAGGATTTTGAGACCTTTAGTGGCCGAATATGAGACAAGTCAAAACTACAAAGTTGTAGAAAATGAAAAATTCTAGGGAATAACATGGATGGTTTTTAAAAATAAGGCTCTGAAGGCATCTGTTTTTACAAAAACCTGCCTGGTCTGCCAAGACCCTGTGCATGGCCAGGCAGGTTCAACAAAGAAAAAGGATAGGTTAAACATAGAACTAGATTTAGAGTTAAGAATGAAAGTTGTAGGGTTTTTCAAGATCTAAAATTTTTGTGAAGAAAACTTTTTCAAAATCTAAACAGATTCTTAGATACAACTGGATTCTAAAAACTGTATAGAAAACAGGAAATTCCTGCACAGGATTTTCAAAAGTATTGCAGGAACAGGTAATTCCTGCACATACACTGATAAATGGTATTATGGAACTGTTTTCAAGGATAGTTTTCAAAACCTAATAGTTTCATTACCCTTACTCAAAAAAGTTACAGTTTTTGCTAAAAGATTGAAAATTTACAAAGGATTTTATACAAGGAAAATTTGGACAACAAATACTAGGTTTTATCAAGAAAAGAGAAAAAAATAAATAAATGAGCCAAAAGCTATCTTAAAAACATAATAACAGTATGATGACAATGGTAGCCGAGTAGGATACCCAAGTTAATGGGTTGGGCCTAAAGCCCATGGTTATCAATAGTAACCTAATAGGACATAGCTTTAAAAATTGGGCCTTAGTAACCCAGTAGGGTTTTGATCCAAATATAACTTGGACTTATACCTAGGGTTACTAATAGTAACATAATAAGATACTATGTATGATTGAGCCTTGAACCCAAAGTTCATTAACACAACAAACAAGATACTGTTTAGGGTTACACTTAGTAACCAAATAAGCTATAATGGTAGTGTGTGAGGGACATATAACTAGGGTTACTAATAAATGCTGGTTAAGGATACCAGCATTAAGTGCAATGATTTATGGTAAGATAAGATGACCCTTATCTTACGTCCTTTTTGGGAAACGGGAAAATAACCTGTTGTTGCAACCTGATTTGGAGTAACAAAACCCAGGACGTAGCATAACCGGTAAGTACAAACCTCACCTACAGTATGAAAGTAATAAATACTATTTTCAAGTATGACATGTTTTTATATGCCGTGTTATGCCAAGATATGCCATATTATGCCATGTGTATGTATATGTTATGGTTGATATTATATTATGTTATATGTTTTGATATAGTGACATCATGAAGCATGTTCACTAATATTAAACCATATGGTAAGAACATGTTGTTAAGTCATAAGATAAGACAAGCGGACGATGCGGACGATGCGGTTGATATTATATTATGTTATATTTCATACTGTAGGTAAAAAGCCTGCAGCTTAATTAGTGGGTCATGCGGACGATGCGGCAAGTAAAGGGCGGTGTGGGATACCACTACGCAAGTTTTTCCACAAGTTCTTTTGAACCAAAAATATATATATATATATATATATATTAGAATAAATTGTGTTATACTGTATATATGAGGATTGAAGACTTAAGTTAAATGAAAGGAGTATGTATGTTTTTTTTTTATTTCAATATGTATGCACAAAAAACTTACTTATATAGACTAGTCTATTTAAATATGTTTTTTTTTTAAATTTACTCTAAAATTTTCAAGTAAGTTTAAATTATTAAAACCGAGATGTAGTTTAAGTAAGTATGGTAACAGCCCTATGTAGATCGGAGTGTTACAAAGTTGGTATCAGAGCGGTATCCTGCCGGCCTACTTCATCCTGCCTCACATTGTTCTGCAACGGCCCAAGTTAAGTTATTTTCTTATAATTAGAATTAGTTAAGATCTTGCGTACATTTTAAGCATATCTCGTCAATGGCCACGTTGGAAAATGATACTCCTAGTGTTTGTAAAGGACTACTCCACCCTGGTATGGTGATAGCCGAGAACTTTTCGTATTATGGAATAGGATCAACATTATAGAAGTTACGTGTCTCGTGCCTACATAAGAATAATGTTAGATATGGGGATAACGTTGGGCGGTGCCTTAGCTTGGTGGTGGCAATTAGGTAATGTACAAACATGATGGGAAAGTT
The DNA here is from genome assembly GCA_038430175.1 of Ficus hirta. Classification (NCBI taxonomy): domain Eukaryota; kingdom Viridiplantae; phylum Streptophyta; class Magnoliopsida; order Rosales; family Moraceae; genus Ficus; species Ficus hirta. The sequence goes on along the minus strand of CM076585.1, from coordinate 13,727,282 downwards.
TTATACCTTCCTAAATGTTATGATTATGTACTCATGCTATAAAGGAAATATGAACAAGGTTATGATGGATTCAGATATGTTCTATATGATATGGAAATAAGATTATGGTTCCATATAAGAGACATGATCTCGTTAAATTATTAAAATGAGAAACTTATTTTATAGTTTTCTACGTAGAACCATGCCACCAAGACGTAGAACGGCGCAAACCCAAGACGTTGATCTTGCGGCCCAGTTGAATGAACTGAGACAAATGATGTTAGCCCAACAACAAGAGTTAGGTGGGCTTACAGCACAATTGGCTCAGCAAACTCAGGGACCTCCTGATGCCGGAGTACCACCAGTACCTGTGAATCAGCCTGCTGCACCGGAAATTCCTAATGCTGACCCGGTGATTCCAGAAGACCCTATAGCCCCTGAAGTGCCTGTTATGCCTTTAGTTGTTCCACCAGCACCCCTGATTCGAACTCCGAAAGAATTATATGACAAATTTCGGCGCATAAAAGCTCCGAAATTTGAAGGGTCAAGAAACTCGATTGAGGCCGACAACTAGCTGGTCGACCTCCAGGTCATTCTGAACTTTTTAAGGCTTAATGATCAAGAGAGAATGCTTTGCGCATCATTTATGTTAAGAAAATATGCTCGTCTCTGATGGGAAACCATCCAGATTCGGCGGAATGTTAATAAATGACCCGGGAAGTCTTTGTTGATGAATTTAAAGAGAAATACTTCAACACAGAGGTTATGGAAGCTCAACAAGATGAGTTCACTAGTTTTCGCCAGGGTAATCTGTCAGTAGCTGAAGCTATCAAAAAGTTTGAACAGCTAGCACGTTTTTGTCCTCATCTCATCATTTCTGAGAGGGACAAAGTAAGAAGGATGATAAGGATGTTTCGCTCTGATTTGGCAGTAGTGATTAGCAGTGGCCCCTATCCACCAACCACCGTTGCTGAATGTGTCAGCCGGGCAATTCGAGCTGAGTACTGGGTAGGACAGAACAGAGAACAGCGGGCTAAGTTCTTTAAAGACAAGAAAGAAGAAAAGGCCCAAGCTAAGCAGAATCAGGCAAGATCAAGCCAAACTTCCCAGCAGAAAGGTCAAAGAGGACCTTTTGGTCAAAACAACAACAATAAGCAGTACGACGGTAATCAGCAGAAAAGAAAATGGAATTCAGGAGGACAGGGGAATCAACAGAATTCTCCCCAAAAGAAGAATGCTTCTGATAATAACAATTATCCTACTTGTCATAAATGTGGAAGGAAGCACTCGAGAGATAGCCGTGCTGGAACCAATCGCTGCTATTTGTGTGGCAAGGAAGGCCACTATGCTAGGGACTGCAATTCCAATTTCTAGAATCCGCAGAACCAACAGAAAGGTCAGGGATATCAACTTCACGCAGCACAGATGAAGCTCGAAGGACCTGCAATCTTTCAAGGCAGACTTGAAGCTCCAGAACCTCAAGGACGCATTTATGCCTACACTAAGGAAGATGTTCAAGCTGGACCATCCACGGTGGTGATAGGTCAGCTTCCTTTTGCCCAACAAGATGCCTACGTGTTAATTGATTCTGGCGCTACGTATTTATTCACATCGCCTAAGTTTACTAAGAAACTAGATAGAGGAAGTGATAGAATTGGAAGAACATTTAGGACTGCATTACCCTCCGGGGAAATTTTATTGTCTGATTATTGGATACGTCATGTTCCAATAATTATATGTGGTAGGGAAATATATGTCAATTTGATTATCATTGACCTATATGACTATGATGTCATTTTGGGTATGGACTTCTTGAGGAAATACAACGCAGTTATAGACTGTTAACGTCGTATTGTCACGTTCAAGCCAATTGGAGACAAGGAGTTCATTTTTAGAGGATTAACTCCAAAACAGCCGAAAATGTTCATTTCTGCGCTAAAGGCTAGAAAGTTGTTGGCAGAAGGATGTATTGGATTTCTGGCCAATATGGTGGATAAGATACAAGAAACTAAGAGTAGGCCGAAAGAAGTACCGATAGTCAAAGATTTTATAGAAGTTTTTCCTGAAGATTTACCAGGATTGCCACCAAAGCGAGAAATTTCTTTTGAGATTGAATTGCTTCCCGGATCGGCACCAGTATCCAAGGCCCCTTATAGGATGGCGCCCGCTGAACTTAAGGAATTGCAAATTCAGTTGCAAGAGCTCCTGGATTGAGGATTCATCCGTCAGAGCTATTCACCATGGGGAACCCTAGTTTTGTTTGTAAAAAAGAAGGATGGCACTCTTAAGATGTGCATCGACTATCGGGAATTGAATGAGATTTCCATCAAGAATAAGTATCCATTAACTAGGATCGACGATTTGTTCGATCAGTTGAAAGGAGCTTCAATTTTTTCGAAAATTGACCTGCGATCAGGATATCATCAACTCCGAATTAAGGAAGGAGATATTCCTAAGACAGCCTTTCGTACGTGATATGGACACTACGAGTTCCTCGTTATGCCATTTAGACTGACAAATGCTCCAGCTGCCTTTATGGACTTGATGAATCGAGTGTTCAAGGATTACTTAGACAAGTTCGTTATTGTCTTTATAGATGATATCTTGATTTATTCAAAGTCGAAGGAGGAGCATGAGGAACACCTAAAAATCACTCTACAGATTTTACAGCAAAACCAGCTTTATGCTAATTCACAAAGTGTGAATTTTGGTTGGAGAAGGTTCATTTCTTAGGACATATGGTCTCTAAAGAAGGCATATCTGTAGATCCGGCCAAGATTGAAGCAGTAAGTAAATGGCCAGCTCTGAAAAATATCACCGAAGTACGTAGTTTCCTTGCTTAGCGGGCTACTACCGACGTTTCGTCGAGGGATTTGCTAAGATCGCAGCGTCGCTCACAGCACTTACACGGAAGGGAAAGAAGAACGAATGGACTGCAAAGTGTGAACAACACTTCCAAGAGCTAAAAAGTAAGCTGACTAGTGCTCCAATCCTTACAATACCAGTTGTGGAGGAAGGGAACTTCGTGATATACAGCGATGCTTCCAAGATAGGATTTGGAGTCGTACTCATGCAAAATGGAAAAGTAATCGCTTATGCTTCACGACAGCTCAAAGATCATAAGAAGAACTACCCGACACATGATTTAGAACTTGTGGTGGTAGTATTTGTACTTAAGATCTGGAGACACTATCTTTACAGTACTAGGTGTTAGGTTTACACGGATCATCAGACTTTGAAGTATATCTTCACACAGAAAGAGCTCAACATGAGGCAAAGAAGATGGCTCGAACTAGTAAAAGATTATGACATAGACATCTGTTACCACCCTGAGAAGGCAAACAAAGTAGCCGATGCCCTTAGTCAGAAGTCGTCCTTCTCATTGATGTCAATTCAATCATTGATCTAGCCTTTCCAGAAAGAGCTAGTGGAAGCTGGAATCGAGCTTATTACGGGAAGTTTAGCTGCCTTAACCTTCCAACCTACCATTTTAGATGGCATGAAGGAGAGTCAAGAAGCAGACACCTCGCTACTTAGGACAAGAAATGAAGTCTTAGAAGGAAAGGAAACGGACTTCAACATATCTGATGAGGGCATACTCTATCGGAAAAATAGACTATGCATTCCTAATGAGGACGAGTTGAAGAAGCAGATCATGAAAGAAGCTCATGAAACTCAATATTCCATTCATCCTGGAGCCACAAAGATGTACATAGACTTGAAGGAAAGTTTTTGGTGGCCCAAAATGAAGAATGACGTTGCCACATTTGTTAGTAAATGCCTCACGTGTCAGAAAGTGAAGGCTAAACATCAACATCCAGGGGGAGAATTGTAAAAAATTTCCATCCCAGAATAGAAATGGGACCAAATAACGATGGATTTCGTGGTTGGTCTACCCTGAACTTCCAGTGGCAATGATGCTATTTTGGTAATTGTTGATCGATTGACGAAATCCGCACACGTTTTAGCTTTCAAACTTAGCTTTTCAGTAGACCAGCTAGCGGAATTGTTTGTTGCGCATATCGTTCGCTATCACGGGATTCCAAAATCGATTATCTCAGATCGTGATGGTCATTTCACTTCTAAATTTTGGAGGAGTGTACATCAAGCAATAGGTACAAAGATTACCTTTAGCACAGCTTTTCACCCTCAGACAGATGGACAATCAGAAAGGACCATTCAGACTCTAGAAGATATGTTACGAGCATGCGTGATGGACTTCAAGGGAACTTGGGATAAGAAGCTTCCTTTGATTGAGTTCTCATATAACAACAGGTTCCAAGCTTCAATTGGGATGACTCCTTATGAAGCTCTTTATGGGAGAAGGTGTAGATCTCCAGTTCATTGGTACGAGACAAGAGAGAAAGAACTTGTGTCTACAGACTTTATTCGGAGAACCACTGAGGCCGTAAAACTTGTACGTCAACGGATGGAAACTGCATTTAGTCGACAAAAGAGTTATGCCGACAAATGTAGAATTTCAAGTTGGGGACTCAGTATTCCTTAAGGTTGCTCCATTTAAAGGAGTCATAAGATTCGGAAGGAAAGGGAAATTAAGTCCAAGATATATAGGGCCATTCGAAATACTTGAAAGAATAGGTAATGTGGCCTATAAATTAGCTTTGCCCAAATAATTAGCATATATACACAATGTATTTTATGTGTCGATGCTAAAGAAATATATCAGATCCATCACATGTATTGAACCATGAACCAATTGAGGTTCAGGAGGATCTGACTTATGAGGAAAAACCGGATCGAATTTTGGTACGAGAAGAAAAGGTGCTAAGAAACAAGGTTATACCTTTAGTTAAGGTTCTATGGCGAAATCGTGAGATTGAGGAAGCAACATGGGAACGTAAAGAGGATATGAAGAAAAGCTATCCAGAATTATTCTAATTTTCGAGGACGAAAAGTTTCTTAAAGAGGGTGGATTGTAATAACCGAAATTTTTATAGACTCATGATTTCCTTGTATGTAAAGAAATTTAAGTCCGTGCTATGTGTTTATGTGATGTTTCATGAAAATTATGAATATCAATGTGAAATTTATAATTTTATCAGTATATGTTTGAGTTCTCGTTTAATTAACTCAATAATAAGTTTATTAGGTCAAGAACGAGGCCTTTTAGGGAAAAAGGCAGAATAAGAATTTATGATATTATTCCGGTCAGAGTTTAACCAGAATAATTTAAGGCATGATTATGACGGTACTGCAGTACAGCAAGCAGTATGAAAATTATACTGCGAAAAACCGTCATCACAGATGAAATAGTAAGAATAAGGACCGAAACCACTCTAGAAAAATCAAGCACATTATTTAGGACAATAAGGGCTAAGTAGCTTTAAATCATAAGAAAAATCATTACGCAGTCTAATAATACGCAGATGAATTCTGGACTGTAGTCCAGTATAATAGTACTGTTATTAGTTGAAAACAGTATTTATAATATCTGCATTAGTAAGAAAATATACTGCATATTAAGAAGGAAGCCAAACAAGACCCTAATGGGAGGACACCTCATCTAAGATAAATATGTGAATTTTGGGATTTTTGAAAAATTGGAAGAAATTAGTGGTAGCTTTTGATTGGATAGCTGAATGGATGAATATAAAAGGCTTACTTGGCCTCCAAGGACCCATAATGGCCAGCCACCTCAAGGGACTCTAACAAATATTTTGTTTTTAGGGTTAGATATGTAATTTTAAGAATAAAAATAATTCTAAAAAGAAATTATTTTTCACCTATAAATAGGTGATGATGGGGAGGGATGTTGGATCATTTTATTTGATTCCACCCCAAAACTCTGGCTCATTTTCATTCATCCTCTTTTCCCCTTAGGAGCCGAAACCAAATAGAGAGAAAAACAAATTTGTGAGGGTCGGTTTTTGTAGAAGGAATCAAGGAGGAAAATTGTTGGATCCAAAGTCTAGATCCAACTTCAAGGTGTTAAGGTAATCCTCATAAAATCCCTAAGCCTCTCAATTTAGTTTGATTCAAGATTTCAATGTATTTTCATGTTGGGAATGTAAGAGCATAAGCTCACTTTTTAGTTTCATGCAATAGGGTTAGTAGTAATTGCTTGAATGTGCTTGATTAGGGTTTGATGGTCTCTAATTATGGTTTGATGCATGTTTATGACAATATGTGTTAGAAATTATGTGGTATATATGAATGCCTAGTATATGTTTGTAGTATGTCCCCACACACTCAAGAATGATGTTGCATGGATGAAAATTTTAATTGGTAAGGTATGTTGCATATAGGGTTCAAGAAAACCCTAAAAATCCTAGTTGGTAAAGATTCACCATATGGGATTGCATTAAAGATTGTATCAATGGAAATGAAAGCATGGTAATGAAAACATTACATAACGCGCTGCAAGCTTGATGTAGGCTCGCGTTTTTAACCGTTCAAGGTAGTGTGTGCGTAATTTTACATAAAAACCAACTAAAATAGAAACTGCCAGTTTCGGATCAAAACTGGGTAGCAATCTAGAAATAGGATTTTGAGGTCTTTAGAAGCCGAATTTGAGAAAAGTCAAAACTACAAAGTTGTAGAAAATGAAAAAACCTAAGGAGTAGCATGAGACAGTTTTTAAAAATAAGGCTCCGAAGGCCTCTGGTTTTACAAAAACCCGTGCCTGGTCTGCCCAGACCCTATGCACGACCAGGCAGGTTCAACAAAGAAAAAGGATAGGTTAAAGGTAGAACTGGATTTAGAGCTAAGAATAAAAGTTATTGGGTTTTTCAAGGTCTAAAACTTTAATGAAGAAAACTTTTTCAAAATTCAAATAGATTCTTAGATACAACTGGATTCTAAAAATTGTGTAAAAAATAAAAAATTCCTGCATAGGATTTTCAAAAGCAGTGCAGGAACAGGTAATTACTGCACATACACTGATAAATGGCATTATGGAACTGTTTTCAAGGATAGTTTTCAAAACCTAACAGTTTCATTACCCTTACTTAAAAAAATTACAGTTTTTGCTAAAAGATTGAAAATTTACAAAGGATTTTATACAAGGAAAATTTGAACAATAAATACTAGGTTTGATCAAGAAAAGGGGAAAAAAATAAATAAATGAGCCAAAAGCTATCTTAAAAACATAATAACAGTATGATGACAACGGTAGCCGGGTAGGATATCCAAGTTCATGGGTTGGGCCTAAAGCCCATGGTTACCAATTATAACCTAATAGGACATAGCTTTAAAAATTGGGCCTTAGTAACCCAATAGGGTTTTGATCCAAATATAACTTGGACTTATACCTAGGATTACTAATAGTAACTTAATAAGAAACTAGGTATGACTGGGCCTTGAACCCAAAGTTCATTAACACAACAAACAAGATACTGTTTAGGGTTACACTTAGTAACCAAATAAGCTATAATGGTAGTGTGTGGGGGACATATAACTAGGGTTACTAATGAATGCTGGTTAAGGATACCAGCATTGAATGTAATGATTTATAGTAAGATAAGATGACCCTTATCTTACGTCATTTTTGGGAAACAGGAAAATAACCAGTTGTTGCAACCTGATTTGGAGCAACAAAACCCAGGACGTAGCATAACCGGTAAGTACAAACCATACCTACAGTATGAAAGTAATAAATACTATTTTCAAGTATGACATGTTTTTATATACCGTGTTATGCCAAGATATGCCATATTATGCCATGTGTATGTATATGTTATGGTTGATATTATATTATGTTATATGTTTTGATATAGTGACATCATGAAGCATGTTCACTAATATTAAACCATATGGTAAGAACATGTTGTTAAGTCATAAGATAAGACAAGCGGACGATGCGGACGATGCGGTTGATATTATATTATGTTATATTTCATACTGTAGGTAAAAAGCCTGTAGCTTAATTAGTGGGTCATGCGGACGATGCGGCAAGTAAAGGGCGGTGTGGGATACCACTACGCAAGTTTTTCCACAAGTTCTTTTGAACCAAAAAAAAAATATATATATATATATATATTAGAATAAATTGTGTTATACTGTATATATGAGGATTGAAGACTTAAGTTAAATGAAAGGAGTATGTATGTTTTTTTTTTATTTCAATATGTATGCACAAAAAACTGGTTATTTTCATACTGTAGGTATGGTTTGTACTTACTTGAAAATAAAAGCATGTTATTAAGTCATAAGATATTATATTATGTTATATGTTTTGATATAAACTGTCATACTATTTTCAGGTATGGCATAATATAGCATATCTTGGCATAAGATAAATTGTATGCCAAGATATGCTATATTATGCCATGTGTATGTATATGTTATGGTTGATATTATATTATGTTATATGTTTTGATATAGTGACATCATGAAGCATGTTCACTAATATTAAACCACATGGTAAGAACATGTTATTAAGTCATAAGATAAGATAAGCAAGGTATCGTACCAACCTCCCATCAGATCATGGAGGATTATACATGTTCAAGTTCAAGATAGTAAGACCTTTCGTCAGATCGTGAAGGCTTAACGAGTCCCAAAATTGTTAGGGACCTTGCAAACCCTAACTTTCTGTGGATTGCGCACATTTGGTACATATACAAGGGGCCCACATGTTAAGCAAGATAATAAGTTCATAATAAGTTGATAATAAGTTCATAACAGAGCATAAGAGATTCATAATTGATCATAAATGGGTCATGCATAAGTTACATGATGCTTGACATGTTTTTGTGAGATTAAGTCTGTACTTGCTGAGCGTAAGCTCATCAGTATATTTCATACTGTAGGTAAAAAGCCTGCAACTTAATTAGTGGGTCATACGGACGATGCGGCAAGTGAAGGGTGGTGTGGAATACCATTACGCAAGTTTTTCCGCGAGTTCTTTTGAACCAAAAATATATATATATATATATATATATATTAGAATAAATTATGTTATATTGTATATATGAGGATTCAAGACTTAAGTTAAATGAAAGGTGTATGTATGTTTTTTATTTATTTATTTATTTATTTATTTCAATATGTATGCACGGAAAACTTACTTATATGGACTAGTCTATTTAAATATGTTTTTTTTTAATTTACTCTAAAATTTTCAAGTAAGTTTAAATTATTAAAACCGAGATGTAGTTTAAGTAAGTATGGTAACGGCCCTACGTAGGTCAGGGCGTTACAGTATCATATAGATATCTTCCTCAAGAGAGCCATTCAAGAAAGCTGTCTTGACATCCATTTGCTATATCTCATAATCGAGAGCAGCCGCAATGGATAAAAGAATGGGGATTGATTTAAGCATTGCTACAAGCGAGAAGGTTTCTTCATAGTCGATTCCTTCTTTCTACATATAGCCCTTTGCTACAAGTCTTGCCTTGAAAGTTTCCACTTTTCCATCCACACCTCTCTTCCTCTTGTATACCCACTTATACCCAATCGGTTTTATACCTTGGGATAAGTCTACAAGTTTCCAGACCCCATTGGAATCCATAGATTCCATCTTGGTGTTCATAGCCTTTTGCCAAAGACTAGAATCAACATCCTCCGTAGCTTCCTTGTATGTAGTCAGATCGTCAACATGTTCTATGGATTCTGCCTCAAAGACTTCACCATTAAACATATACCTTTCAGGTACCCTGACAATCCTCCCACTATGACGAAGCTCCCGTGGTTGTTGATTCTTTAGTGGTTTTTCCACTCACTGACTTTAGGAACATCCAAACCCGAAGTCATCTCTTCAAACACTAATTTGCTACGAGGTTTAAAGTCTTCCATGTAACTTTCCTCGAGGAATGTTGCATGTGTAGAGTCGAAGATTTTGTTTTGCTTCGGATTATAAAACAGGCCGCCTTTTGTCCCTTTTGGATAGCCAACAAACAAGCACAATTCTGATCGTGACTCTAACTTCTTCGCTTCCTTATCTAGGACGTGTGCCGGACAATCCTAAATTCGAATATGATTCAAATTAGGTTTCCTACTCTTCCATAACTCGAAAGGAGTTTTAGGAACCGATTTAGAAGGAACGTTATTCAGAAGATAACATGCAGTTTGTATGGCGTGCCCCCAAAACGACAAAAGAAATATGGGATAACTCAACATAGATCGAACCATATCTAATAAGGTCCTATTTCTTCTCTCACCTACACCATTCTGTTGAGGAGTACCAGGTGTAGTCAACTGGGATTGTATCCCGTTCTCTATCAAATGTCCTAAGAACTCATCCGATAGGTATTCCCCACCTCGATCCAATCGAAGTAACTTATAACTCTCGTTTTTATCATATTCTCTTACTAATTGGAGGTTGGTATTACACTTATTCCCATCTTTTGTTAGCCTCATTCTCATTAATTGTGACAATGTGAAGGTTTACATGTCACTATGCATCTATTATTATGGCATAAATATCTGTGAGGGATGTTGATCATATTAGTGCAAGAGAAATTATACATCTCAAATGCTTAATCAAAGCAATACATATAACTCATATACCCATCACATCATCAAGATAAATCATAGCAAACATAAAGTGTCAATAAAGAAAAACATTTTATTCCATGTTGTAGGTGAGATTTGTACTTACTTGTCTTATGTGCTGATGAGAATATAAAATGTCATATTTTTCTCCCTTAATGTTTAGTCTTTTATATTTATTTGTTGCCTAATTGTACGCATTATTCTTATATTTTGATTTAGGATGCAAATGGAGGCATTAAATGCAAAATGTAACTAATTGGGCGATTTTTTACTATTTCGACATCACTTCGTAATCCGAGCATAACTCTCTCATCCGAGCTCTGATTGAGATAAATCAAGATGCTCTGGAATGATAAGAAAAAGCTCTTAACTTTTTGTTTTGCATGTTGAGAGATACTGGCTACATCAAGGTCAAAATTGGGCTTGAATTTGCTGCACCTACACTGTTAACATTCTAGAATGTTCCTTGGCCTACAAGTCTAATATGCTGATTTGACGTGGTTTATTTTCAAAAGTTTCTAGATCTGATGCTCGAAAATTACAGTCAAAATCACCACTTTCTTATTTATATTAAGACTTTATTTTATTTTTAATTTTAATTAGTCAGATTTAAATATTGTTATTTTAGGATAATATTTAGTATATTTTTAGGAGATATTGTAGGCTTCTAATAGGTGAATTGACGTGTATAAAGATGAGGGAAATCATCAGAATTGGGTACACCTCTCTCTTCTCTCTTCTTTAACTCTTCCTTCAAGTTTTCATCATGGTCCAGCATGGCTAAACTTTGATAATTGATCAAAGGAAACAGAAGCCTTGGAATCAATAATACTGCGAGATCAAATTTATTTTTATTATTCAATTTATGCTTTGGGTATCAAATGTTATTCTGTACCTATTTTTATGATTGTCTCGTTTAATTACTAGGAGGCCTACTAGTTATTTATTTGTTGCAATCTACTGCTAAGTTAGATATCAAATTCGTATTTGTTTGATCCCTCTAATTTGTGAAGCAACTAAGATTTAATGATTTTCTGCGCCTGAAATTATTAGATCTTAGGAAGACTGCTTGACTAAATTAAATACAACTGCTTATGCTTGTGTTGTTTAGCTTCATCGATCTCTTTAATTCTTAAGGCTGCTACTAGATGAAACTTTTAGCGCTTGTCTTGGGTTGTTTAGTAGTTAGGGTTGATTAGATCGCCTGTTTTCTAATTAATTGTGACTAAGGGGAGATAGGAAAATAATTCCAATGATGAATATTCAAAGTGTGAATTTATAAACTTGCATCAATGATTAGTTGTAAAATTCTGGTGGTGGATGTTATCTTAAACCAAGGTATGTTCTTTTGATTGATTTCAATATTTCAATTTGAATTGTTCCTTAGTTGTTTTTCTTAAAATTGTTTTTTCATTATACTCAAACCCCCTCTATCCTTGTTCAAGTAGCATAAAACTAGGCTAGATACTCTATGTGGAAACGATCTTTACTCGTACCACTACATATATTTTTAGGAGTATAGGTTTTATTTTTGGTTACCTGTGACAACACATCATGTGTTTAAACTTCCAGAGTTGTACCTCCTGCTATGCAATTTTGAGAAATTGTTCTGATTTAACAATATCTCATTATTAGATATAAACATAGTTTTATTACTTTATCATTTATTTATTTAGTTTACAAATTAAGGTGAGCTTAACTTATTTGTATCATAATTAACCTTAACAATTAATTCACATTAATTATTAAGTGTTGAATAAATTTCTACTAATTGTTATTTAATTAATTTAATTAATTAATTAATTAATTAGGTAGTAATTAATTATTACTTTATTTAATTGACTAATTATAATTAAATTACATAATTTTAATTGACTAATTATAATTATATTGTTAATAATTTTATTATGTTACTTAAATATTCTTTCTCATATAATAATTATCAATTATTAATTCTCATATTAATAATTAATAATTAAATTATTCTAATAATTAATGTTTGATTAATCTCTAATTAATTATCCATAGTTATATTAACAATTATACCAACTATTAATGATCAATTAATCTATAATTAATCATATATTATAATTATATAGTTACTCAACATAATAATCTTACTTACACATCTAATTATTACTAAAACCCATGGTTAAACTGTACCCCAAAGGTTTCTTTTCTCTCTAGTTTTGTATCACAATTTTAAATGCACATAACTTTGGACATACAAAAGCAAACCAAGTGATTTCAAAGCCTAAAATAAAGCTTATCCTCTGCAGAATCTTATCATATAATTTATTTTTCATATAAAAGTTTCTAATGTATGCCATATTACCACAACTGTAACGACCCCTCTAGCACAGACCGTTACTATACATACATACGTACGTGTTTGACTTGTTCCATAAACATACTTGTTTATTTAAGGAAAATAGCGGAACATTTTTTTTTATATACGCGTATAAATATATACGTGTATTGTCTCGGAGTGTTTAAACATAAAATAATAAACATGATTAAACAAAACGCGTAGCGGCTCGACATTCCCACGTTTCACAGTTCACCTCGCCACGCTCACCATCTTGTATCAAAAATCGTCAATAGGTTGTTTACCTACAGTATAGACGTAAGTTGTGAGCTTTTGCTCAGCAAGTACAACTATTTTACCCGCATAATAAACATACACAAACATACATAATCATTTCATAGCATAATATAACATAATCTAGCATATTCTAATAATGCATGATCCAGTTATGCTTCATTATGCTTTCTTATCATGCTTCATAATCCCTTTTATTGCTTATCTTGCATATGGGCCCCTTGTCATGAGTGTTCGTACCAGGCGCGCAACTATGGTGTGGTTGGGGCGGCCAAACCAAATCCAACTCAAACCATAGTCCAACCCGACCTGACGCGGGTCGGCACGACACAGGCAAGCTTGCTTGCCATCATGTTCATATTGTACTTGATATTGTTCTTATTATTTGTGAACATGCTACATGATGTTACAAAGTTATAATCTATATTCATGTATTACATCATAACATTCATTCATCATAGCATACATTTAACATATTCAGATAAGTAATACATAAGCCTATGCTGTAGGCGGCGTTGTACTTACCTTGTCTGCTATGTCCGATTAAAACATTGATCCAATTCAGGATACCACAGCAGGTTATTTCCTGCAATACATAAAGGACATAGGTAAGTATACTGTTGGTATTAACCAACATTCGTGCGTAATCTAAGCTATATGTCCCTTTCCTATAGTTATATTTTATTGGGTTACAATAGGTAACCCTAGGATTTATCTTAGTCAAAACTTTGACCTTAGTTCAAAACTTAGATTTCAAAACTTAAAAATCCCTTTGAAAAATCATAATTCTTGACCTTAAAGGGTTGGAAACTGCCTTTGGAACAGCTTCCTTTGATTAAATTATCAGTGTATGTGCAGAAATATCATTTTCCTGCACTGTTTTATAAAATCCTGTGCAGGAATTTCCTGTTTCCTGCACAGTTTTTGAAATCTGTTTTTTTATTTAAAAATCTAAATTGAATTTAAAAAAGTTTTCTTCACAACAGTTTTGGATCTCGAAAAATCCTAAAACTTTCATGTTTTGCACAAAACCTGATTCAAGCTCTAACCCCTTCGTTTTCTTTGTTGAATTCACCTGGCCGTGCATCAAGTCTGGGCACGGTCAGGCTCGGGTTTTTGTAAAAAACGAGACCGTTGGAGCCTTATTTTGGAAAAATACCCATGCTGTCCACTAGGAAAAACCCTTCCCTACAACTTTCATGTTTTGAATTTTTCCAAATTCGGCCTCTAAAGGCCTCAAAATTCGATTTTCCCGAAACTGGGCAGATTCTACCCGAGAATGGCAGTTTTGGTCTGAATTTCGTTTTTCGGCCTAATATGCGCATACTACCTCAACCGATCACGTCGGGAGTCTAAAAAACAATCATACAATGCTTTTATAACGTAACCTTTTCTTAAACACATTACCTATCCAACCCATGCAAACCATTTTTTAAAAATCACCCATTAGGGTTTGCATGGTTTAGGTTGCACAATTTGGTTCAAAAATCATTCTAACTTGATTCTAGCAACTTAACATACATTTGATCATCATTCTTGGCATATAAAGGGAACATATAACATATCCATCATCAAGCATATAAATCATAAACATATCATGCAATTCTAGATATTTATCATGCTAAATAAACACAATAATAACCAAACCACCCTTAAATCTAAATCAAGCACATAACTGATTCTAACCTAGGCAAATAAATAACTTGAGCTTATGCTCTTACAAACCCTTGGAAAATACACTTAAATTTCTCAATTGAAACATAAATTGAGAAGCTTGAAGTGTAAAGGGGTTTACCTTGCTTTGATTCAAGAAATTGGCTAGGTTAGGCTTGAATTCTCCTTGCCCTTAGCCTCCACCTAGAACCGGCCTTTCTTGACTATTATGACTCCAAATTTTTTCCACCACCCTAGGACTAAAATCCGGCCACACTTGATACCAAAAATCCGGCCAAACCCTAATTTTTTTCTTCCTTTCTCCTTGCTCCACCACAACCGGCCAAGGCTTGTGTAATGGGTCTCAAAATTTTTCTTTCAATTTTTGTTGGTTCTAGGCTAGAAATCCAACCTCCCTAACCTTGTTTTTCACTTGGATAGCTTATTCTCTCTCTTGGTTTTCCTCTCCAAAATTTCGGATTTTCTAGAGAAAAATGGACAAAGTTTGGCTAGAGTTTTCATTTTTTGTGAATAATGCTCACCCCTATTTATAGGCAAATGGAAACTTTTTGAAATTGTAAAATAGTCCTTGAAGAAGCAAAATTTTGCACAATTTGGAGCATAGGTGGCCAGCCATGGAGTTCTCTAGAACCATGGAATTCTTTCCAAATTTTCATTAATTCCTTAATGATGTCATAATTCAAAAGTTAAGTGATGTCATCCTTGCTAGGGTTTGTTTGGGTTTTTACTTAATATGCAGTCCAATTTCATGTTAACACAGATATTTTCAATACTGCTTTCTACTAAAAGCAGTATTTTTACACTGAACTGCAGTCCAAAATTCATCTGTGTAAAAATAGACTGTATAAAATTTTTTTGATAACTTAAGGTCCCTTGGCCCATAATACCCTATCTTGTGTGCTTGATTTTTCTATGGTGGTTTTAGGTCTAACTCATGCTATCTTGCCCGTAAAAATGGTTTTCCGCAGTATATTTTCCATACTACTTGTCAAATAACTGTGTCATCTCATATTTGACTTTGGAAGTCAACCTTTGACTTTCTAAAGTCAACCTTTGACTTTTTAAGTCAAACTTTGACCAACATGAAATCATGAAATTTTTAACCCTTTTTACTTAAAAGGTTACATACTTGACTATGCAATTATTTTTGAGTCTCGTAAAATCAGGAGAACTCATAATTTTCATGAAAAACCCTAATCAGGCCTTTTCATAAATACCTTCATGGTACAGCGTAAGTGTTTTTACAAGAAATCGAAAATATCTTAAGAATCTAGTTATTACAACAACAACCACATGTTCTAACAAAATTCGTAGATCTTACCGAAATATTTCGTGGATCCTTTAAGATCTCGAACCTCCAAAGTTCTTCTCAAAACCTTTTACTAGGTAAGAAGAAGTGTAACATTAGGATTCTAACTAAACATCATGCTTTAGTTCTAAAAAAAAAAAAAAAAAAAAGACTAAATCACAAAGAATACCACTAGGTTAACGCGTCCTCTAACTCCACTTCACACTTTTTAGAGCTTGATAACGGGGTTGCTTGGAGCTTGAAAATGGAGATGGAGAATAGTGTTGGTGTTTTTTTTTTATTTGAGCTTGGTGGTGGCTAGAGAAGTTAGGGTTTTGAGATTAACTTGTGTAAGAATAAAATGAGATGTTAGGGGCTTATTTTCAGTCAACGTTTGCTCTAAAGGAGATGTATTTTGAGGTGTAAAAATAGAAAATTTTTGGCTGATTCTCCCCTTGTATTGCCGCCACTTGAGGGAGGGAGTTAGTGTGAAAATTTGGTTCAACAAAGTGGAGAAGACAAGTGGTCACTTTTACTTGTACCATCTTTGTGTCATATTGCCAAAACAAGCCATGACATCTCTTACATGAGGTTGCATGCATGCACCACTTTCTTTTTTTTTTCCTCATTTGTTCAAATTTCTTTTTGCTTTTGACCACACAATCCGGATCTTCCCTTTGGTTTTCTCATTTTTATTTTGTTTTTCTTTCTTCCAATTTTTCCACCATTGATCAAAGGTTGTCATCCTTATTCTAATCCATTAGATCTTTCATCACACCAATCCTTACCTTAAGCTCTCATTGGTCACTTATCATCTAAAGATTGGCCATTGATTTGTCTGGGATCCATTAACATAAATTCTACACCATTGATTTCAAATCTAAACACAATTCTTGATCAATCTTCCACCTTTGAATTTTCTAAGAGTAAATCCTAATTATTCATCTTCTATCTATGTGACGCATTAATTTTTCTAATCATACTTTCAAAACTTAAATATTGATATGACCAAAACAAATACTTAGGTCATCAACTTGACCTACTAATAAGAATCGGGGTTCTTTCCTAAAAATTAACATTTATCCCTCTAATACAATATAATAAATTTTTTGTATAAATTCATATGTCGGTTAACTCATCTTCATGTATCTATAATTTCTCATTGAAATAGAGAGACTAAACATTGTTAGATCATCGATATCATCATACTGATAATACATATACAATCATTCATGATCTTGAAATTTGATATTCATCAAAATAATTCATTAAATATATATTAATAAAGAAAATCCATGATAATAGTTTATAAATCAAGTTTATAAATTTCTGGGGTATCATAATCTACCCTCCTTACAAAATTTTCATCCTCGAAAATTAGAACAAAAACAAATAATTTTTTTTTTCATTTCATCTTCATGTTCCCAACTAGCTTCCTCGATCTTGAGATTTCACCATAACACCTTGACAAGGGGTATGGTCCTGTTTCTAAGAGTCTTATCCTCACGGGCCAGAATATGCACAAGCATTTCTTCATAAGTGATGTCATCACGAACTTGGAATGGTTCATGCTCTATTATGTGAGACGGGTCCGAGACATATCTCTTCAGTATTGAGACATGAAAGACATTGGGCGCTGCTGACGACTCTAACAGTAATGCTAATCTATAAGCTACCTTACTAACACGTTCTATGATCTTGAAGGGTCCTATGTATCTCAGGCTCAACTTATCCTTCTTTTCGAATCGCATCACACCCTTCATGGGTGCTACCTTCAAGAAAACAAAGTCTCCTTCTTGAAATTCAAGGGGCCTCCTTCGCTTGTCAGCTTAACTCTTCTGTCGACATTAAGCTGCTTCCATTCGTCATTGTATTTTTTTGACTACTTCAGTGGTCTTGATAATGAAATATGTAGTTTCCAATTACTTCTTCCTTGTGTCATGTCAGTGTATCAGTGATTGGCACTTCCTACCATAGAGTGCTTCATAGGGTGCCATCCCGATATTCACCTGATAACTGTTGTTGTAGGACAATTCAATCAACGGTAGCTTCTTATTCCATGCACCTTTGAATTCCATAACGTAAGCATGAAGCATATTGTCTAAGGTTTGAATGGTTCGCTCGGATTGACCTTCCATCTGAGGGTGAAAAACAGTGCTAAACTTGAGCTCAGTTCCCTTAGCTCGCTGAACATTTTTCCAAAAAATAGAGGTGAAATGGCTGTCGCGGTCTAAAATGATTGATAAAGGAATGCCGTGTAGCTTAACGACATTGGGTACATACGATTCTGCTAACTTTTTCCAGAGAATAAGTCACTTTAATTTCTTTAAAACATGCTGATTTAGTCAAACGGTCTACAATTACCAAGATGGCGTCATAATCTTTACTGGCTTTTGGCAATCTGACCATAAAATCCATAATGATTTGTTCCTATTTCCACTCTGGAACTTCAATAGATTGCAATTTCCCAGCTGGCCACTTATGTTCTGTCTTAACTTTCTAACGGGTTAGGCATTTACTTACGAATTCAGCCACGTCGTTCTTCATCTTGTTCCACCAAAAATGCTCCTTCAAGTCCTTATACATATTAGTTGCTTCGGGATGGATGGAGTAAGGAGCATCGTAGGCCTTAGATAAAATCTGTTTTCGGAGTTCTTTGTTGCTAGGCAACATAACCTAGCCTTAAAATGAAGAATACCCTCATCTGACACACCAAAATTAGTTTCTTTCCCTTCCACAACTTCTTTCTTATCCTCACCAAACTAGGATCGAGCTCCTGAACTGCCTTGATTTTACCAAAAATTGTAGGCTGGAGAGTCAATGAGGAAAGTTTTCCTGTAATAAGCTCAATTTCAAACTTTAAAATATCTTCCTGAAGCGGATGTTGTAGTACTTGAATTGATATAAGGGTGGCAGACGACTTCCGACTCAGTGCATCAATGACTTTGTTGGCCTTTCTAAGATGATAAAGAATCTCACAATCATAATCCTTGATCAATTAATTCCAACCATCTTCTTTGTCTCTTGTTGAGTTCTTTCTGGGTGAAGATGTACTTAAAACTTTTATGAATCGTAAAAATTTGACATTTGATGCCATAGAGATAGTGTAGCCAAATCTTAAGGGTGAACACCATAGCTGCTAATTCCAAATCATGGGTCGGGTAGTTCTTTTTATGCTCCTTCAATTGCTGTGAGGCATAAGCTATGACTTTCCCATTCAGCATCAAAACTGCTCCTAAGCCTATCTTGGATGCATCACTGTAGATATCAAACTCTCCCTCGTCTGATGGAATCATGAGATTAGGAGCACCAGTGAGTCTTTTCTTCAATTCTTGGAAATTATCCTCTCATTTCTCCGTCCATTCATACTTATTTCCCTTATGAGTAAGTGAGGTAAAAGGTGCTGCTAATTTCGTGAATCCCTCAACAAATCTTCTGTAGCAGCCAGCTAGACTTAAAAAGCTTCGCACTTCAGTCACACTCTTCGGTGCTGGCCACTTGCTCACAGCTTCGATCTTGGATGAGTCGACAGATACTCCAACCTTGGAGATTACATGTCTGAGGAATTGAACCTTGTCAAGCTAAAATTCATACTTAGAGAATTTTGCATAAAGATAGTGGTTCTTCAAAGTTTGGAGAGCGATCCTCAAATGCTCTTCTTGAGTATTTGAGTAGATCAAGATATCATCAATGACCATAATGATAAACTTGCATAAATATTCCTTGAATACTCGATTCATCAAATCCATGAAAGCTGCAGGTGCATTTGTCAATCCAAATGGCATGACTAAAAACTCAAAGCGACCGTAGCATGTACGAAATGTTGACTTTGGGACATCACTTTCTTTGATCGTCAATTGGTGATAACCCGAGCGTAAGTCGATCTTGGAAAAGACTGATGCTCCTTTAAGCTGATCGAAGAGGTCGTCGATTCTTGGAAGAGGATACTTATTCTTGATGGTCGTCTTGTTGAGCTCAAGGTAGTCAATGCACATCCTTAATGTGCTGTCCTTTTTCTTGACGAAAAAGACAGGTGCACCCGAAGGTGAGTAACTTAGACGTATGAATCTTTTGTCTAAAAGTTCTTAAAATTATGCCTGTAATTTCTTGAGTTTGGCTGGGGCCATGCGGTATAGAGCCTTTGATATCAGCGTTATGCTAGTCATCAATTCGATTTCAAATGAGATCTCATGATCAAGAGGTATTCCAGGTAAGTCATTTGGGAAGACCTCAATAGAGTTTCTGACTATTGCCACATCTTACGATTTGGATCATTCTTCTTTCATTGTATCACTAATATTGGCTTGGTATCCAACATATTTACTATGTAGCATCCTTTACCCCCTCATGGTAGAAATCATCACCTTTGGTTGTTTCTCAAAAATGTTGACATATTCGTACTCTTCTACTCCATCCGGTTTGAATGTCACTTTACGTGCCCGATAGTCAATGTTCGCATTGTATTTTCCTAGAAAGTCCATCCCTAGGATGATGTCATATTCGAATATTTCTAAAATAACTAAATTAACGAACAGTTCTCTATCAGCAATAATTATTGTCATATGACGTAAGCTATAACTTGACAACAAAGTTTGTCCTGAAGGCAGGGCCATTCTAAAGGTCTGATTGATTTTATCCCTAAATTGAGTGAGTTTTCTAGCAAAACTATGTGATGCAAAGGAGCATTTTCTCTCTCATCTCTCACACTTCTCTCTCCTCTCATATTTTCTCTGTAAAATTTGTGAGAATGTTTTTTTGCAAGTTAGGCTAGAATTTTCTTTGCTGAGGCTGGAGATGAACTTATGTGTTGAGTGATTTGATCAAGGTTTTGATTCCAGCCGGTTTGTAACATTCACATATTTGAGTAAGTTAAATTATTTTTTTCTTTTATTTATTTCTATAATCAAAATATTGTGTGCCAAATTTTAATATAAATTCAATCTTACTTTGTTTATGTAATTTGTTACGCAATTGATTTGTTGGAATTATTTTATAAGTTAATATTTTATTCAAAATTGCTAAAACACATTTTGTTGATTTTAGATAACTTATAATAATAATCTTTGCAAACTTAAATGTAAGGATTCGATTTACCCAAATACTTTTGTTTCGTCTTTTGAAATTTAAATTCCATATTTTCCGATTGTTTGTTTGGAATTTGATACTTGCAATTGATTATCTTGTGAATCAAAATATTGATTAGAGAACAACATATATAAGGGATTCTTGATGCTTTACCGCTTTTACTATTGAATTTCTGTTTGCTAAAAAAAAAAAGTCTCATTTTTTAAAATTTTTTACAACAAAAATCACAATAATATTCTTTTCTTCATTTGTTTTGTTTATTTATTTCTTTAAAGTTTTTATTCCGTTAATTTTTTTGAGTGTTTTTGTCATCTCTTTGTGGATACGACTGTCCTTTCTATGCTATAATTAACTGCTTTATCTAGACATAATTTGGGCGTAAACAACAATCAAAGCCAAGGCCAACTTTTCCATCTCAAGATATCTAGTCTCGGCATTCAGCAACCTTTTAGTCACGAATACATTGGAAGCTGTACTCTATCTTGGACCTTAATCATCACTAAACTCACAACGTGCTTCGAGATAGCCAAATAAATGCTCAACTTTTCCCTGGGACTACATCTCTTGGATCACCCAAATCTTATTTGGATTTGCCTTAATACCTCTCTGATTCACCATGAAGCCGAGAAACTTTCTTGAGGAAACACCAAAGGTGCATTTCAGTGGATTCAACTTCATCCAATACTTTCGCAATATGTTGAACGTTTCCTCCAAGTGGCCGATATGTTGATCTGCCATCATACGCTTCACTAGCATGTCATCAACATATACCTCCATGGTCTTCTTGATATGATATGCAAACATCTTGTTCACCTGCCGCTGGTATGTTACCCCCACGTTCTTCAGGCCGAAAGTCACTACCTTATAACCGTAAAGCTCCCTATCTATTATAAAGGCCATGTGTTCCTCATCTGGTTGTACCCCGAATAGGAGTCTAAGAAGCTCATAAGTTCATGCCCTGCCGTGGTATCTACTAACTGATCTATCCAGGGTAAGGGAAACCCATCTTTGGCACATTCTTTGTTCATGTCACTAAAGTCAACGCATGTCTTTCATTTTCCATTCAGCTTCCATTCAGCTTCCTGACCAAAACGAGATTAGAAATCCATATGTGATAATGTGTCTCCCAGATAAAGTTGTTTTTGATGAGCTTGTCAACTTCTTCTTTTAATGCTTCATAGCGCTCGGGGTTTATGGGATGCCTTTTCTGCCTTTTTGGTGTTAGTTAGGATCGATGTTTAACCTATGGCTCATAATGTGGGGATCAATTTCCACCATATCATCATGAGTCCACACAAATATATCCAGATTCTTTTTCAGAAAATGGATCAAATGATTGTTGTTGGTCTGACTCTACTAGTTCCAATCTTGAGCTTCTTCACTGTAACGGCCTCCAAGATCAAAAATTCTTCCAAATGTTCCACATGGCTTGCTCTAGGCAGTGCTTCCTCTATCCAGGGATCAAGATCATCTTGTGGCTGAGTTTCCAAGACCATGTTGAAACTTTGTACGTGGGAACTCACTATGTCGAATTCGTGTAGAGTCTTAGCGTATCCCATCCTGGCCTTGTATTGGCTGCTCTTAACTTGTCCTACATCAAATTTCATTGGGAAATTTATGCTTTGATGGTACACGGAGGTAATCGCCTAAAATGCTTTCAGCGTCGGTCTTCTAATTATGGCATTGAACTATTTCCCACCATTTATCACCTGGAAATTTGACACTGCGGTCGAGGTGTTTGGGTGGGTTCCTACAGTCACCGAGATTTAGGTTCTGACCAGTGAAACCATACAGGGGCTGAAAAGTTTGAATCAGCTACTCCCTAGAAATTCACAAATGCATCAAAGCATCTAGATACAAAATATCCACAGAACTACCATTATCTGTAATGACCCAGCTACGTAAACGTGGGCCATTACCTTGCTTGTTTAAATTACATCTTGGTTTTAAATACTTAAACTTAAAATTTTAGAGTAAAATTTTTTTTAAACACAACGTAAATAAACTTATCCATATGAGTAAACTTTACCATGCATACACATTACTTGTTAAACCGATTAAAAAAAGTCACATAATTCTTTTTAACCGGAGTCTTGAAATATCACATATATAGCATGGTGTATATGTTTATAGTTCATAAGAGTTTGTAGAAAAGTCTGCCTAGTAGTATCCCACACCGCCCTTCACTTACCGCATTGTCTCCATGGCCCACCAAATTAGGCTGTAGGTGTCTTATCATTTACCTACAGTATAAGCATAAGTTATAGGCTTTCACCCAGTAAGTACAACTTTCTTCCCGCAAAATAATTTTAGAATGCATGAACCAATTATGCTTTTTTATGTTAACTTATATGAATCAATCATACTTTCTAAGGTTAACTTAGTTTTGGACCCCTTACGTATCATAAACATAAGTGTACATACCATGGCATGCAATCAAGGATTAAACCCTCCTTTGTGGTCTATCGGTATGACACGAGGCAACTTGCTTGCCATCATTCTTGAAAACTTGTTCTTGATTTGATCATACTTGAAATCTTAAATCTTTATCGTTCTTACTTGAAAACTTGATCTTATTCTTGTCATGTGATTTATTACTAGTAAGCATGTTTACATGATGCCACAATAATAAAACAAAAATCATATGCATCACATACATTAATGCATGATATTTTGTAAAATATGCAAATCAGTAAAAACATTTAAATCAATGCATGAGTTTTAGAAAACATGCAAGGCAGTAAAAATATTTTGTTCATGCTGTAGGCGGAGTTATACTTACAAATTGTCCTATACTCTTGCTCTAGCATTCCAAAAAGGGAAGACAATAGGCTATATTCCTGTTTTCAAATAGCGCATAAGAATCGTTCTACCTTACTACAAACCATAACATATTCATTACATGGTAAAGGTAAACCGGTCTCCAAACTGATTACCATCCATCATAAAATTGTTACTTATATTCATAAGTAACTTCGGTTTATTTTATTAAAATTCCCCTTTTCTTAAAAATACCTTATTTACTTGAAAAATATCTTAATTCCATAAATCAACTATTATCTTGATTTAATACTTGAAATTGCCTTTTTCTAAAAATCACTTGTCAAATTTCAAATGGATTGAAAACCTCTTTTGAAACTATTTTCAGAAAGCCATAGTTCCTTTGTAAAACTGTAAAACCTTGAAAACTACTTTCTAAACCACCTTTTAATTTAATGGAAAAATATGTGTGCTGGAATTTCCTCTTTCCTTCATAGTTTTAAAAATTCAGTTTTGTCTTTAAATTAGTTTAGAATTTGTAAATGGTTTCTTCATAGAAGTTGTATATCTCGTCGAATCCTACAATTTTCATGTTTTCCTTGAAGCTTAAATCTACCTTTAACTTACTCATTTTTCCCCTTGAAAAGTTCTGGCCATCTACAGTACTTGGACCAACCAGTTTTGAAAACTGAAAAAAAACAGAAGCATTTACAGCCCTTTTTTCAAAAAATGTTCATGGATTCTCCTAGGATTCTCTATGTTCTACCACTTTACAGTTATAAGTTTTTCCAAATTTGGTCTCTAAAGGGCTCAAAATTAGGTTTCCAGAAAACTATCCCAATTAGTTTTGAAAATCGGCAGTTTGTATTTTGTGGATTCTTAGCATAAAAATCAGCACACACTACCACAAACGATTAAAGCCGTGAGCATACGTCAACATTCAACACGTTGGTTTTGTTCTTCAACTTCAACCATTTACTTATCTCATATTCTTGAAAAATACAATATTGATAACTTACCATTTTACCAAATTGTGTTTTTAGATTGATTTCTTAACCAACATACCCATAATATTCGCATCATTATCATCATCATCATTCATAAAATCTCTATACTTAAACATGTAAAAGCATAATCACAAACACATGGTGAGCACACATAACATGTGAGAGCATAATCACAAATACATGGTGAGCACACATAACCTTAACACTCATCTTAGAGCATAAAATCAAACCTATACTTAGTGCTAGCAACCAAGATAACTTAAGCATAGATCTGGCATAAACCAACCATAAGGACCATCATATAGGAAAATAATAGACATGAGCTTATGCTATTACATCCCTTGACTTAAAATACATTTAAATCTCATAAACCAAAACTTAATGAAAATCTTAGTTAGTGGATAAATATTATACCTCTAGAGCTTTGACAGAGTTGATTCTAGTGCTTGAATGAGCAAAAATTCTTGCTCCACCTTTCCACCATCATAATCGGCCGCCCCCTCTAACTCTCTCTCTCTCTTTATGTTTTTTTTTTTTTTTTTCCTAAGGTTTAGAGAGGAAAAGTTGAGAGGAGAACTAAAAGTTTGAAAAGCTAACTAAAATGGCTCAATTCTCACAACCCACCTCTATTTATAGGTGGAAATTCTAAATTTTCCACAATTATTTTTTTTTCTTAAATTCTCCTTGAATTACATATTTGGTCTTAAATACAAAATATTTGCCTTACAAGTACCTAAATGGCCGGCCATGTGGAGCTTAAACCAAAAAAAAATCTTTTCATACTTATTTACAATTAATTAGCCTCGAAGTAGGGTCATGTTTGGCATTCCTCCTAATACGCAATCTATTTTCTCAATAATCTAGATAGTACCAATATTGTTTTAACTATCAACAGTATAGTTTGCTGGAGTCCAGTCTAGAATTTATCTGCTCTAAACTGGACCACATATTGGTTTTTCTTAGGACATGAAACTACTTAGTCCTCCTTGCTCCAAATATTATTCCTGATTATTCTAGAGTGATCACAATCCTTATTTTCAATTATATATCTATAATGACAGTTGACCACAGTATAATTTCAATTCTGCTTATTATACGGCAGTACCGTCTTAATCTTGTCGTAAATTATCATAGTTATTCACCGGCCAGGATAAAACCATAAATCTTGATTCTTCCTTTTTCACATAAGGCCTCATACTTGACTTGATAAACTGTAATAGAGTCTTAAAACACTATAAAATTTAAACATATTCTGATAAATCAAATCATGAACTTCACATTGTCATACATGGTACAGACTTAGATTTATGTTATTTCTAAGGAAATCGCGAGTCCGTAAAAATTTTGATTATTACAATCCACCCTCCATAAAAATTAGAATAATTCTGGGTGGCCTTTCTCCATCTCATCTTTACGTTCCCATGTTACTTCTACAGTCTTATGATTTCGCCATAAAACCTTAACTAGATGTATAACTTTATTTCTTAACACCTTTTCTTCTTATTCCAAAATTTAAACCGACTTCTCCTTATAAGTCAGGTCCTCGTGAACCTCGTTTGGCTCATGGTTCAATACGTATAACGGATCCGATATATATTTCTTAAGCATCGACACATGAAAATACATGGTGCACAAATGCTAATTCTAGGGGCAAAGGTAATCCATAGGTGACCTTACCTACTTTTCCGAGTATTTTCAAATTGCCCTATATATCTGGGACTTAATTTCCTCTTCTTCCGAATCTCATGACTCCTATATAGAACCATAATATTACTTTCATATCATACCATATCATATCGTATCATATAATACTCCTTCCTAGCTAACAGCTCGAGAAGAACGTTAACTAACGGAAAATATATGGATCAAATCTCTAATTTTGTCATGAGACTCTGAAACTACTGGATCAGTCAATCTCTTGATCTTACTGATTTGCAAACTGTAAACTGCAAACTACATACTGCATATTGCACACTACATACTACATACTACATACTGTATGCTACATACTTTTATACTTTCATTCTTTCATGCTTTCATACTCTTATAATTTCATACTTTCATACTTCATACTGCATACCTTCATACTTCATACTACATACTGCATCACAAGAATTGTCTAAGCAAAAAGCTCAGCAAGCATATCATATAACTTTTACTTTTCCACATTAAAATACTTTTCTTTAACTTTAACTGAGGGAATTAAGTAAGTATTTCACATTAAAATACTTTTCTTTAACCTTAACTGAGGACCCTCTAGTACAGTATAATTTTAATCTCGTGCTATTAGAACCCTTTACTTTACATTTCTTTATGGCCCTTATCTTGGAACCCGTCCCTTTCTTGGAACTTGCTTCCTCAAGGATTCGGCCCTTTACTTTTCATTATGGCCCCTATCTTGGAATTTGATTCCTCAAGGATTCGGCCCTTTATTTTTCATGATGACCCCTATCTTGGAATTTCTTCCTCAAGGATTTGGCCCTTTACATAACATGAGTTAGTTCTAATAAGCATGAGATTAAGCACCATACATAAAAATAACTTCTTTGAATCTTTTCGAAGTTAATCATGGAAAACAATAATAAATAACATAGCTGAAAACATGTTTCAAAACATAATACTGTTCAAGTGATGCAATGCAGTGGAAGGTATACTTACATCAACTAGCTACTTGCTAGCTAGTAGAAACTTCTCTTTTGCCTCTAATATTCCCTTCATAGCACGAAGGCAACACTCTTGTGTGTGCAAGAGTTCTATAAACATGAAACATAAATTCTATGGTGTCGATCCAATTCCTTAGAATGAAAGGTTCTTGGCTATCACCATACAAGGGCGAGGTAGATATTATTATATTCATAATACCCATTCCTTCATTCATAACTTGTTAAGTCATATCTTAGAAACATCATCACTTATCACATCATGTTAGAGATTCATCTTGATCTCTTTATATCATATCATAAATTTATCATAAGCTTGTCATGAGAAATATCACCCAGTTAACCCATGACATCTTCATATATATATATATATATATATATATGATCAAGATGGAGATGTCTACCACTTTACCATCGTACCATGTATATATAACATAACTAACTATTCAGACAAAAGGTCAAAGAAGACTACAGAATCGGTATACTTATACCATACTATTCTGACGAGATATCGTGGAAGTCATCTCGATCATCGCTGGCAGTGTGAACTACATGACCTCAGGAGGTAGTCGACTTCTAAAAATGTGGATAGCCTGTATCATAGCCTTGAACAAGATCTGTTCTATAGGCTCATACTTCTGTGTCCTTGAGTTCTAAGAAGACATGAACCAAAACTTGGTGGATGAATTGTGACCGTGTGATCAGAGCGTGATTAACGGCCAATGATCATAGGCTTATCTTGTGGAACAGTACATAGGCATCTCGGAACCACTTGCAATAGTGGCCCATAGATTCTGGTTCATTCGGGTGAACACACCAAGCTACATCGTAGTTGACGTATCGCCTCAGATACATATCATGGTATATTTTAGAATCGCAGTAATTCTTATGCGGTCCCTCCAAAATCAAAAACATCATGGGTATCATCCTCCATGCGGCCATTGATGGGATATACTCAATACGTAAGTGATTTGAAGTAAGGTGAAGTAGGCTGGCAGGATACCACTCTGATACCATCTTTGTAATGACCTTGCTACGTAAATGTGGGCCGTTACCTTGCTTGCTTAAATTACATATCGGTTTTAAATACTTAAACTTAAAATTTTAGAGTAAAATTTTTTTTTTAAAACACAACGTAAATAAACTTATCCATATGCTTAAACTTTACCATGTATACACATTACTTATTACACCGATTAAAAAAAATTCACACATAATTCTTTTTAACCGAAGTCTTGAAATATCACATACATAGCATGGTGTATATGTTTATAGTTCAGAAGAGTTTACGGAAAAATCTGAGTAGTGGTATCCCACACTGCCCTACACTTGCCACATCGTCTCTATGGCCCACCAAATTCGGCTGCAGGTGTCTTATCATTTACCTACAGCATAAGCATAAGTTATAGGCTTTCACCCAGTAAGTACAACTTTCTTCCCGTAAAATAATTTTAGAATGCATTAAGCAATTATGCTTTCTTATGTTAACTTACATGAATCAATCATAGTTTCTTAGGTTAACTTAGTTTTGGGCCCCTTACGTATCATAAACATAAGTGTACATACCGTGGCGTGCAACCAAGGATTAAACCCTCCCTTGTGGCCTGTCGGTTTGACATGAGGTAACTTGCTTGCCTTCATTTTTGAAAACTTGTTCTTGATTTGAGCATACTTGGAATCTTAAATCTTTATCGTCCTTACTTGAAAACTTGATCTTATTCTTGTCATGTGATTTATTATTAATGAGCACGCTTACATGATACCATAATAATAAAACATAAATCATATACATCACATACATTAATGCATGATGCTTTGTAAAATATGCAAATCAATAAATATATTTAAATCAATGGACGAGTTTTAGAAAACATGCGAGGCAGTAAAAACGTTTTGCCCATGTTGTAGGCAGAGTTATACTTATAAATTGACCTATGCACTTGCTTTAGCATTCCAAAAAGACAAGACAGCAGGCTATATTCCTGTTTTCAAATAGCGCATACGAATTGTTCTACCTTACTACAAACTATAACATATTCATTTCATGGTAAAGGTAAATCGGTCTCCAAACCGATTACCATCCGTCATAGAATTGTTACTTATATTCATAAGTAACTTCAGTTTATTTTATTAAAATTCCCTTTTTCTTAAAAATGACTTATTTACTTAGAAAATATCTTAATTTCATAAATCAAATATTATCTTGATTTAATACTTGAAATTGCATTTTTTTTTTAAATCACTTGTCAAATTTCAAATGGATTCAAAATCTCTTTTGAAACTATTTTCATAAAGTCATAGTTCCTTTGTAAAACTGTAAAACCTTGAAAACTACTTTCTAGACTGCCTTTTAATTTAATGGAAAAATATGTGTGTTGAAATTTCCTCTTTCCTACATAGTTTTAAAAATTTAGTTTTGTCTTTAAATCGGTTTAGAATTTATAAATATTTTCTACATAGAATTGTAGATCTTGTCGAATCCTACAACTTTCATGTTTTTCATGAAGCTTAAATCTACATTTAACTTACTCGTTTTTCCCCTTGAAAAGTTCTAGCGATCTATAGTACTTAGACCGATCAGTTTTGAAAACTGATAAAAACAGAGGCATTTAGAGCCTTTTTTTCAAAAACTGTTCATGTATTCCCATAGAATTTTCTATGTTCTACCACTTTACAGTTATAACTTTTTCCACATTCGGTCTCTAAATAGCTCAAAATTAGGTTTCCAGAAAACTGTTCCAATTATTTTCGAAAACCGACAGTTTGTATTTTGTGGATTCTTAGCTTAAAAATCTGTGCACTACCACAAACGGTCAAAGCCGTAAGCCTACGTCAACATGCAGCACGTTGGTTTTGTTCTTAAACTTCAACCATTCACTTATCTCATATTCTTGAAAAACACAATATTGATAACTTACCATTTTACCAACTTGTGTGTTTAGGTTGATTTCTTAACCAGCATACCCATAATATTCACATCATCATTATCATCATCATTCATAAAATCTCCATACTTAAACATGTAAAAGCATAATCACAAACATCTGGTGAGCACTCATAACATGTGGGAGCATAATCACAAATACATGGTGAGCACACATAACCTTAACACTCATCTTAGAGCATAAAATCAAACCCATACTTAGTGCTAGCAACCAAGATAACATAAGCATAGATCTAGCATAAACCAACCATAAGGACCATCATATAAGAATATAAGAAATATGAGCTTATGCTATTATATCCCATGACTTGAAATACATTTAAATCTCATAAACCAAAACTTTAAAAAAATCTTAGTTAGAGGATCAAGATTATACCTCTAGAGCTTTGACAGAGTTGATTCTTGTGCTTGAATGAGCAAAAATTCTTGCTCTAATGTTCCACCATCGCAACCGGCCACCCCCTCTCACTCTCTCTCTTTCTCTCTGTTTATTTTTTTTTTCTAAGTGTTAGAGAGGAAAAGTTGAGAGGTGAACTAAAAGTTTGAGAAGTCAACTAAAATGGTTCAATTCTCACAACCCACCTCTATTTATAGGTGGAAATTCCAAATTTTTCATAATTATTTTTTTTCTTAAATTATCCTTGAATTCATATTTGGTCTCAAGTACAAAATATTTGCCTTCCAAGTCCGTAAATGGCTGGCCATGTAAAGCGTAAACCAAAAACAATCTTTTTATACTTATCTATAATTACTTGGCCTCCAAGTAGGGCCATGTTTAGCATTCCTCCTAATACGCAATCTATTTGCTGAATAATCGAGATAGTAGCAATATTGTTTTAACTTTCAACAGTATAGTTTGCTAGACTGCAGTCCAGAATTTATCTGCTCTAAACTGGACCGCGTATAGGTTTTTCTTAGGACATGAAACTACTTAGTCCTCCTTGCTCCAAATATTATTCCTGATTATTCTAGAGTGATCGCAATCCTTATTCTTAATTATACATCCATAATGATGGTTGGTCATAGTATAATTTTAATACTACTTATTATACGACAGTACCATCTTAATTATGTCATAAATTATCCTGGTTATTCACTGGCCAGGACAAAACCATAAATCATAATTCTGTCTTTTTCACCATAAGACCTTATACTTGACTTGATAAACTGTAATAAAGTCTTATAACACTATAAAATTTAAACATATTCTGATAAATCAAATCATGAACTTCACATTGTCATTCATGGTGCAGACTTAGATTTATGTTATTTCTAAGGAAATCACGAGTCCGTAAAAATTTCGATTATTACATTATCGACAAGGATTCTACATACCGTATGGTTTCCGACGACCGCCGTATCTACCATGGCATCATCATGTGGGAAGTGAACTCCTTGGGCATCTTCATTTGTGAATGTGATCTCTCTGTCTAACATACGAGGTTTTTCAGGGGTCGACTAAAAGCTCATATATATGGGATCCATGGCTTCTCTAGTGTAGTTTTCCTATGACCGCCTAGAATTTCCCCCGATGTAGGGCCCTCCAAATCTAGTCATGATTACCCAAACTATTCTAGGTCTTGGTCATCTCTTTCATGATGGCTGTCATCCCTTCTAGCCGGGGGTCGTCCTTCCTGTCGCATCTCCCTGTGGTCGCTTTCCCATCTTCCGTCACGGCATACTCCCATAGGTAAGCCCTACGGATGAGATCTTTCATCTCGTTTTTCAAGTCATGGCACTCAAACATCAAGTGTCTTATCTAACTATGGAATCGACAGTACTTATTCTGGTTCTGTTTACTAACATGTCTTTTCCATGGAGGCGGGCTCTGCAATAGGTTACGGTCCTGAATCCTGTGATAAATTTCATCAACTCCCATACATAGTTCAGTGTAGTTGTCATTAGAGGTGGGAATTTGGGCCGGGCCAAATGGGCCGGCCCGTGGCCCGTAATTTAGGCCCGGCCCGTATTTTACGGGCCCGGTAAAAGCCCGGCCCTATAATAAGAGGCGGGCCGGGCTCTCTTTCTAGGCCCGATGGGCCGGGCCGGCCCGGCCTGAAAATTTAGGCCCGATGGGCCGGCCCGACCCTATTTAAAATTAAATATATTATTTTTATTAAAATTTTTATTATTTTTAAAATTTTTATTAAAAAATTTATATATATTAAATATTAATATTATAATATTATATTATATATATATTAAAAAAAAAAAAAAGTAACTTGACCAACGGCTACTAATATAGCCGTTGGTCCACCAACGGCTATGTACTGTGTACATAGCCGTTGGACTGACTGTCTCACAAAGACAGAGACAGCAGTTGGTCCAAAAAAAATTTTTTTAATAATAATTTTTATTTTTATTTTTTTAAAATTTCATTCTCCCATTTTATAAATACCTTTCAATTTTTTCATTTTTCACACATCTTCTCCTATCTCTCTTTTCAATCTCTTATTCTCTAATTTCTTTCTCTATATTCTCTTATTTCCAATTTCTCAATTCTCATTAGTCAATAATTAATATTCTATAATTTTTTTTGTCTAATCTCCTAAATTTACAATAGCTCATAGTCTCATATTCTCATTATATTTATAATCCTCATTCTTGATATTTCTCTACTTTTTAATAACTCATATTGTCATACTCATTATTTCTAAATTTTAAATTTCTAATACTTTCTTTCCTAGAAAAAAAAAAAATCAAAATCAAAATGGATCCAAATCCAAATGTTCAACAACCAATTGTTGATCTTGATGATGATTTATACGGGATGGATGAGCGCAACATCGAAGAAGTGGAGATTTCCCGTATGGAGGCTGGCGACAATGTCCCTGATATCAGATATAGGAGTTTCAATACTCTAATACCATCAAGTCCAATGTTGGCACCATCAAGAAGTAGTTCGGGAAGCACCAATTGTCCACCCAAAAAGCCAAAAGGTACTGCTACTAAAACCACTTCACGTGCTTGGCAATTCTTCGATGTTATACAGAAAGAGATCCTCGGCCCCGACGGTAAAAAAATACAAACAAGAATAGCCCAATGTAAGTATTGCAAAAAAACTTTGACTGCTAATAGCTCAAGTGGGACCCGCCACTTATTAGCCCATGGTGAAATATGTGCTGAGAAACATTACAAGGGAAGGGAGCCGACACAAAGCACTCTAAAATTCAACTCTGATGGCTCAGTAGGTACTTTTTCTTATGATCCCATGGTAGCTAGAGAATCTCTAGCTCGTTTAATTGCCTCTACAGATTTACCTATTAGTTTTGGTGAAAATACTTTTTATGAAGAGCATATTCAAAGATCTTTTTGTCCACAATTTAAAGCCGTTACTAGAAAAACTATTAGGAGTGATATTATATCTTATTATAGTAAAAAACGCACTACATTAATATCTTATATGAATACAAACACATTTTGTATTGCATTGACATCTGATATTTGGGCTGCTAGGTCAAACCAAGATTATATTAGTGTAGTTTCACATTATTTAGATCCCCAATGGCAATTACAAAAAAGAATTATTGGCTTTAGACTTATTGATCAATCTCACAATGCTTTAAATATTAATGATAATATTATGAGTGTTTTAAATGAATTTGGCATTATCAATTGCATTATTTCAATCACCCTAGATAATGCTTCGGCCAATACCGCTGCAATTCGTTTTCTTGAGAACAACTTGTCAGAATATATTGGTGGAATTTTATTGCATCAACGTTGTGCATGTCATATCATCAACCTTATTGTAAAATCAGGTATGAAATTGGTAAGTAGTAACATTGAAAATATTCGTAATGCTCTCCTTTGGATACATAATTCAAATCCTCGCATTGTTGACTTTAAGAGGTATTGCAAAGCAGAAGGTTTAAAACCTCGAAAATTTGGGACTGATATGCCGGTAAGGTGGAACTCAACTTATTTAATGTTGAAAAATGCAATAGAATATAAGAATGTCATTTCTATGTTTTATAATACAAAGAATAATATGATTTTATTATCTGATGTTGATTGGTTTATTGCTGAAAGAATGATTTATTTTTTAGAAACTTTTTATGATGCTACTGTTTTATTGTCTGGTGTTTATTATCCCACTTCTCCACTAGTTTTCACCCAATTAATGCTTATTTCTTCATTGTTTTCTGAATATAGAAATGATGATTTATTTAAACTAATAGTAGAAAAAATGGAGAAAAAGTTTATGAAATATTGGGATCACAATAACATGCCTTTATTATATTGTCTTGCCATTGTTTTAAATCCTATAGTTAAATTAAATGGTCTTTATAATGGTCTTACTCATATTTCTGAACATATGAATGTAGATTTTGCTTCAACGTATTCTTTAACATTTAATAACACTAAATGCAAGTTATTTGAGATTTTTGCAAGTTATCATAATAAATTCGGGCAGCAAGTTAACATTGAAATTGAAGAAACTCTTCCAACTGCTACTGATCGGAAAAAGAAAAAAGTTTCGGGTTTTTTCTCTGCTCCAGCAAGATCGGGCTCTTCATCAAGTTCGAGTGTTAGTCGTCCACTTTCAGCAAGTTCAACTACCACAAGTACAACACACTCGGAGCTCACAAAAAACTTAGATACAGATTTTTCACTACTAGACTCAACTACAAATACTGAAGATTTCAAAATTTTAGATTGGTGAAGGTTGCAGTCGACAAATTTTCCAGTGCTTTCCCATTTAGCACGTGACATCTTAACTATTCCTGTTTCGACAGTTTCTTCTGAATCAGCATTCAGCACAGCTGGAAGGATAATTGAAGATCGGAGGACCTCATTAACACCTGAGATGGTCGAGGTGCTTACATGCTTGAAAGATTGGGAACATGCAGATAAAAGGTTACAATATACAGTAGAAGATCAAGAGATACTCCAACACTTTAACGAAATGACCATAATCGATGACGATGATATTGACAATGCTCCTGCGGCTCCTTTTTCCGGTTGCTGATGCTGATTGATATATTTTTTTCATTGTAAAATTGTAAATATGAATTAAGATTGCACTCTTTTTTCTTTACTGAGGTTTTATCCCAATGGGTTTTACTTAGTAAAGTTTTTAATGAGGCAATCATGACATCAATAAAATTTTAAATTTCAATTTCATATTCTCTTTTTTGTATCCTTATTTTTTTAATAAAATTTATAATTTTTATGATGTGCTTAATTTATTTTTCAATTTAGTAATATTTAATCAAAAATAACTACTAAGCAAATACTGATAAATAATTATAATCTTAAACAACTAAAATTAAACGTTTAATTATAATGTTAAGTTAACTAACTAACTAATATTATAATTATTAAGTATTAACTAAGCAATTATAATATAAATATAAATATAAAAATAAATAGGAATAGTATAATAAATTTTTTTCAACAAAGTATAAAATTTTTATTTTTTAGTTAAGATAAAATATTGAGATAAATTATTAAATTATCAAAAATATACAAATTTATTCAAAAATTACAAATAAAAAAAATTAAATAAAGATTTTAAAAATTAGGCCCGGCCCGGCCAGTTCTCGGCCCGGCCCGCTATCGGCCCGTTCTCGGCCCGGCCCGGCCCGGCCCGGCCCGTTCTCGGCCCGACCCGCTATCGGCCCGTTCTAAGCCCGCGGGCCGGGCCGGGCATATATTTCAAAAAATTGGGCCGGCCCGGCCCGATTTTTTGTAATGGCCCGATGGGCTTGGGCCGGGCCGGGCCGGGCGGCCCGAATTCCCACCACTAGTTGTCATACCTTTGGAAGGGCTTCAGGTGCTGATCTGATCCATCTCATTTTGAATGCTTCGCCTCTTGACTTTCTCAGCCTCTGTTTCTATCGCTTTGACCTCTGTCATTTCTCTTTCCTTTTTGCTTTTCGAAGACAGTGTTCATGCCTGTTGTACCCGAGATCAAATTACTCCTCTAGTCCCCAAGGAGTTTTATTTCCTCTCTATTGATGTCCTTTTTGGCCCGCTTCAAGAAATCCTTAAATGATTTGGCCAGTTCTTCATCCAAATCTTTTTAGAACACGATGTCTCCCCTCGTGCTACTTAACGCCCCTATTAAAGTGACTTCATCATTAAAATCTTCGGTCTTTGACACCTTTGCTGTGTACCTTTTAATTGAACTTTTCAGGGTCTTGCTAGGGCCCCGATACATTGTGACTAGTTTCTCCTTTGGCTCTAGAAGGCTCTTGATTCCCACAAAGTGAGAACTATAGGCCTAGCAAAGATTTGCCTAACTTTTAATGGTATTCAGCAGTAGTTTTCCAAACCACCTCGAGGTAGCTCCTAAAAGGGTTGAGTCAAATGCTCTACATGCTATCTTACACGAGACCCTGTAAAGACTCAAGTGGGAGTTGTATCACCTTAGATGATCTTCCCAGTCTGTGGTGCCGTAGTATGGCAGGACTTGCAGCATTTTGAACTTATCAAGGAGGGGCACTAGCATGACTTCGAGAGTAAATGGGTGAGTTATCACAGCCTCCTCTTCATGTTCAAGATTCATTTAAAGTTCTAAGGTCCAAACTAGTTCTGCTAACCACTAGGCATCCTGAACAATAAGTATGGGTAGTGAGTAATTCTAACTAAGATCTACCCTTCTAGCTTGCAGATCATGTCGAAGGTCGACATTTTTGTCTTTTTTTCCCAAGTTCTAAACAGATCTTGACTCTACCAATACCAAGTCTAGTGGGGGCTATAGTAGGTGTAATAGCCGCTCTTTTGATTGATTCATGATTTCCTTCATAAGGAATATGAATGTTTATGTGAAATGTTTGATCTGATTTTATCAGAGTATATTTGAGATCTTATAGCATTATAAGACTCAATGATAGTTTGATTAGCCAAGCATAAGGCCTTTTGAGAAAAAAGGCAAAATAAGAATTTATAATTTAATTCCGGTCAATGTTTGACAAGAATAATTTAATGCATGATTGTGACGGTACTGCAGTATAACAAGTAGTATGGAAATTATACTGTGAAAAACCGTCATCACAGATAAAATAGTAAGAATAAGGTTCAAGACCACTCTAGAAAAATCAAGCACATTAATTAGGACAACAAGGGCTAAGTAGCTTTAAGTCATACGAAAAATCAATACGCAGATGAATTCTAGACTGCAGTCTAGTATGATAGTACTTTTATTAGTTGAAAACAGTATTTGTAATA
Source organism: Ficus hirta (assembly GCA_038430175.1). Classification (NCBI taxonomy): domain Eukaryota; kingdom Viridiplantae; phylum Streptophyta; class Magnoliopsida; order Rosales; family Moraceae; genus Ficus; species Ficus hirta. Next base: position 13,689,652 of record CM076585.1, on the reverse strand, counting down.
TCTGTATTAGTATGAAAATGGACTATATATTAGGAGAAAAGCCAAACGGAGCCCTAATGGGAGGACACCTCATCATGGATAATTATATGAATTTTTGGATTTTTGGAAAATGTAGAAAGAATTAAGTAGATAATTATGGAGATTACTTGGCCTCCAAGGGACCCCATCATGGCCGGCCACCTCAAGGGGGCAATGGGCAAATATTTTATTTTTAGGGTTAGATGTGCAATTTTGAGAATAAAAATAATTCTAGAAAAGAAATTAAATTTCACCTATAAATAGGTGAGGTAAGATGATTTGGTGACCATTTAGTGAAGCCCCTAACCTTCTAGTTTGTTCTCAATTCTCTCTCTCCCTCCCTAGGAGCCGAACCAAAGAGAGAAAAAAAAAAAAAAAAAAAAAAAAAAAAGAGGGTCGGATTTTGTGAAGAGTGAAGCAAGGAGGAAAAATTTTGGATCCAAAGTCTAGATCCAACTTCAAGGTATTAAGGTAATCCTCCTAAACCCCCTAAGCCTCTCAATTGAGTTTTGATTTAAAGATTTATGTGTATTTTATGCTGGGTTTGTAAGAACATAAGTTCACCCCTTTACTTTCATGCAATAGGTCTAAAATGTCTAGTATGTGCTTGATTAGAGTTTATTGGTCTTGATTTATGGTTTGAGGTATGTTTTTGATGATATGTTTTGAATAAATTATGGTATAAGTGTATACTTAGTAGGTGTTTGTTATATATCCCCACATGCTTAAGAAGAAGCATGGTATGTATGAATGATGGAGATGAGAGTGTATGATGAATTAAGAGTTTACAACCAACCTAAAACCCTAAATTGGCAATAGATTACCACACGGGTTGCATGGATGAGAAACAAATACATGTTGATGAAAACCCTACATAATACACTGCATATTTGACGTAGGTTCATAGTTATGACCGTTTGAGGTAGGGTGTGCGTAATTTTACGTAAAAATCAACCAAAAGTAAAACTGTCAGTTTTCGGGTAAAACTGGGCAGTAATATAGAAATGGAATTTTGAGGCCCTTAGCAGCCGAATTTGGAAAAGGTTAAAACTAAAAAGTTATAGAAAATTGAAAACTCTAGGGGGTTATGTGACAGATTTTGAAAAATAAGCCCCAAAGACTTCTGTTTTCATGAAAACCCGAACCTGGACTGCCCAGACCCTATGCACGGCCAGGCAGGTTCAACAAGGAAAAAGAATAAGTTAAATGCAGAACTGAGTTTTTAGCAAAGAATGAAAGTTGTAGGATTTTTCAAGATCTAAAACTTTCGTGAAGAAAACTTTTTTAAACTCCCAACAAATTTTAAATAAAACTGGATCTTTAAAACTGAGCAGGAAACAGGAAATTCCTGCACAGGATTTTCAAAACTGTACATGAACATGCAATTCCTGTACATGCACTGATAACTGCAATTATGCAACTATATCAAAGATTGTTTGCAGAATTTGACAGTTTTTGCTTAAAAGTTGTAGTTTTATAAAAATATAATTTTAAAGAATCAAGGTGTCACAAAAAGATATTCTAAAAAGAAAAATTAGACAACAAATTCTAAGTTTTGATAAGAAAAAGGAAAAGAAATAAATGGGCCAAAAAGTATTTTGGAAACATAGTAACAAAAAGATAACTGATAGTAACCCAATAGGATACCCAAATTATTGGGTTGGGCCTTACACCCATGGTTACCAATAGTAACCTAATAGGGCATGACTTTAAAAGTGATTGGGCCTTAGTAACCCAATAGGCCTTACACCTATGGTTACTAATGGTAACCTAATAAGATGCTAAGTATGATTGGGCCTTGAACCCAAAGTTCATTAATAAATCAAACAAGATACTGTTTAATGGAATTTGGGTCATGTGCCTTAGGGTTAAGGATATCATGGTAGTGTTTGGGGACATGTAACTAGGGTCACTAATGAATGCTAGTTAAGGATATCAGCATTGAACGCAATGATTTATGATAAGATAAGATAACCCTTATCTTACGTCCTTTTTGAAAATAGGGAAGTAACCTGTTGTTGCAACCTGATTTGGAGCAACAAAACCCAAGACGTAGCATAATCTGTAAGTACAACTCCGCCTATAGTATAGGCGAAAAATGTTTTTACTGCTTGTATGTTTTCAAGCTCATGCGTACATGTTGAGGTGCATATGATTTATGCTTTATTATTATGGCATCATGAAGCATGCTCGCTAAAGATAAATCACTTGGTAAGAATGAGAACCCAGTTTCAAGTAAGAAACTGTTTACAAGTATGAAATGTTTTTCAAATATGAAATGGTTTTTCAAATATGTTTTAAAGTAAGAACAAGTTTTCAAGTATGATGGCAAGCAAGTTGCCTTGTGTCGTACCGACTCGCTCTAGGTCGAGTTTGGTTCATGGTTTGAGTTGGACTGGGCTGGCCGCCCCAACCACTCTATGGCTGCGCACCACGGTACGTACACTTATGTTAAGTAAGGGGCCCAAAAATGTGCTAATCTGAGATAGCATAATGAAAACATAATTGGTTCATGCATTGTTCCATTGTAAAATGTTTTGTGGATTAAAGGTTGTACTTACTGAGGGAAAGCTCACGACTTACATTTATACTGTAGGTAAGCAACCTATCGGCAATACCTGATACAAGACTTTGGGGCTTGGCACGGCTAATTGTGAAACTTGGGATAGAGACCGCTATCCGTTTTGTTATATTATATTGTTATTTATGAAATTTGTTATATGTAAGTTTGATGCTTCAGTACTGAAGTAAGTAAGTATATGTATATATATATATATATATATATATTGTAGTAACCAGAATTTTTACGGACTCATGATTTCCTTAAATGTAAAGAAATTTAAGTTTGTACTATGTGTTTATATAATGTTTCATGAAAATTATGAGTATAAATGTGAAATTCATAATTTTATCAGTAAATGTTTGAGTTCTCATTTAATTAATTATGAGACTCAATAAGCAGTTTACTTAGCCAAGCATGTGACCTTTGAGTAAAAAGGGAAGAAAAATTCTATGATTTTATGTTGATCAAAGTTTGACCGAAAAAGTCAAAGGTTGACTAGAAAAGTCAAATATATGACTATACTGTAATATGATAAGCAGTATGGGAAATGTACTGCGAAAACTGTCTTTACGAACAAAATAGCATGAATAAGATTTAAAACTACCATAGAAAAATCAAGCACATTAATTAGGGTATCAAGGGCCAAATGGCTTCAAGTTATAAGAAAATTTTTATACAGTCCATCTTTACACAGATAAATTTTGGACTGCAGTTTAGTATAAAAATACTATTATTTGTAGATAGCAGTATTGAAAATATCTGTGTTAGCATAAAAATGGACTGCATATTAAGGAAAAAGCCAAACAAGGCCTTAAGATGACATCACCTCACCATGAATTTATGACATCATTTTGGATTAAGGAAAATTATGGAAAGAATTTTGGATGGTTCTAGACCACCTTGGCCAGCCACCTAAGGGCCCTTTTGGGAAAATACATCCTAGTTCAAGGACTTTTTAGCAATTTTGAGAAATTTCCAATCACCTATAAATAGGTGACCCATTTGCTCAAAAAACAATTGTGAAATCAAGCCAAACTTTGTCAAAATTCTCTCTCCAAAAAAAAAAAAAAAAAAAAAAAACCGAGCATAAGGAGGAAAGGAAAAGTGAGAAAAAAATTGAAAACCCAAGGGGAAAAATCTTAGGGGGAGATCGGTTTTCTTGTTGAAACAACAAGCAAGAGTTGGAAAATTTTTTGAACCCATTGGTCTAGGAGAGGCCGGTTGTGGTGAAAGGAAGAGAAAATTGAAGTAGTGGCCAGATTTTTAAAGCAAGGGGTGACTGAAAATTTTGGAGGGTTTCCAAGCTAGGGAGGCCGGTTCTAGCACCAAGCAAGGGAGTAAAAAAACGGTCGAACCCAAACCTAGCACTAACCTTTGAGTAAATTGAGGTAATTTCCTTTGAACCCTAAGCCTTTTAATTCAAGCTTAAATTTGGAAATTTAAGTGTATTTCAAGTTGGTTTGTAAGAGCATAAGCTCAATTTAATTTATTGCCTAGATTTTAGTTTAGGTTATGTGCTTGATTAGGTTTATGGGTGGTTTGATTTATGAGCTTTGCATGGTTATGTGCTTATGTTTGTATGATTATGATTATTAGGGTTTGCATGCTTGATGAATGAGATGGTTGTATGTCCCCAAATATGCTAAGTATGATGAAGAATGTGCATGTTAGGTTGCTAGAAATTTATGTTAGGGTTTGTGCAAACCTAGAACCACGCAAACCCTAGTTGGTGCAAAATCAATAATGGTTTGCATGGGTATAATCAATAATGTGTTTAAAGAAAATTTAAAAACGTTGCAAATTTATGTTAGAAAAACGTTGCATGACTGATCTTAGGCTCCCGGTGTGACCGGTTGAGGTAGAGTGCGCGTATTAGGACGTAAAATGAACTTAAACCCAAAAACTGCCAGTTCGGGTAAAAACTGGCCAGTTTTCTCGAAAGCAGATTTTGAGGCCATTAAAGGCCGAATTTGAGAAAACTTAAAACATTAAAGTTATAGAAAAAGGATTTTTCTACGGTTAGCTCAGACTGTTTTCCAAAATAAGGCTCCAACAGCCTCGGTTTTTACAAAAATCCAAGACTGACCGTGCCCAGACTTCATGCACGGCCAGGTGAGTTCAATGGGGAAAACAAAGGGGTTAGATTCCGAACTGGGTTTAGTGCAAAACACAGAAGTTGTTGGATTTTTCGAGATCTAAAACTTTCATGAAGACAAATTTTTCAAATTCAGCCTAGATTTTTAAATAAAACTGAATTTCTAAAAACTGTGCAGGAAACAATAAATTCCTGTACAGGATTTTCTAAAACAGTGCAAGAAAAGGGCATTCTTGCACAAACACTGATAAGTTAATTGTGGAAACTGTTCCAACCGCAGTTCCAACACTTAATGACTTTTTCAAACCCCATTCTAAGAATCCCAAAATTTTATAAGTTGAACAAAGGGTTTTTGTATAAAAAGAGATATAAAATGTTAAGTTTTTCCAAAGAAAAACAAAAGGAAATTTGGACTCAAATTGTCTTAAAATTTGGGTAGACTAGATGATGACCAACAGTAATCGGGAAGGATACCCAGATTATTGGACTGGGCCCAAAGCCCAAAGGTTATCCTATGCAACCTAATAAGTTATAATCCAAGTGTGGTAGACCTTGAACACTAGGGTTACTTGTTGTAACCAAGTAAGTTATCATATGGGAAACATATAACTAAGGTTATGTATGAATGTTGGATAGATCCCCCAACATTTTTAATCCTTACCTATGACCTTTATTATAGCAGGAGATAACCTGCTGTTGTGTCCGGACTTGGAGCGGCACATTAGCGGACATAGTAGACGAGGTAAGTATAAACCTCACCTACAATATGGAAAATAGTAAGCTATTTTCAAATATATGACATGCTCCATGTGTGCCATGTTATATCATGCTATGCTATGTCATGTTATGCTAGGTTATGCCATGTTATGTTAAGTTATGTTAAGCCATGTTAAGACATGATAAGCTATGTTAAGTCATGTTAAGTCATGATAAGACATGATGTATCAAGTTATGCCATGATTTATGATTATGCCATGTTTATGTCTCATGTGTATCATGGTTAATAAGATCACAATTAAAGATTCTTAGCCTTGGAATATACAAGACTAAGACTAAACTAAGTCAAGTAAGGTGTCGTACCAACCTCCCGCTAGGTGGAGGATACATGTTTTAAGTTTATGATTATCAACCTCTCGTTGATGCGTGAGGGTATAATGATAATCAACCTTCCGCTAGATCGTGAATGGTTATGTTTATGATTTCCAGAATTGTTAACGGCCTTGCAAACCCTGACATTCTGAGGATTGCGCGCTTTTGGTACGTACACAAGGGGCCCATATGTTAAGCAAGATAATAAGTTCAAGTCAATAATTGGTCATAAAAGATTCATAATTGTATATAATTGATTCATGCATAAGTTGCACGATATTTGTTACGTTTTGTGATATCATGTTTGTACTTGCTGGACAAAAGCTCATCAGTATATTTCATACTGTAGGTAAGAGGCCTGCAGCTTAATTGGTAGGCCAGGTGGACGATGCGGCGAGTGAAGGGCAGTGTGGGATACCACTACGTAATTTTTCCTCAAGTTCTGCTAAGTTTATATATATATACATATATATTTTAAAGTAAGTTACGTTGTACAAAAATATGAGGATTTAAAGACTCGAGTAGGTTGTAAGAATTATGTATGATTTTCATCCCAGTACGTATGCATGATAAGTTTACCAAATGAGCAACCCTAATTATATATGTAAGTTTGAAAAAAAAAATTTATTCTCAATTCTCCAAGTAAGTTTAAGCTATATGTAAGTTCAAGTATGTATGGTAACAGCCCTACGTAAGTTGGGGCGTTACAGTTTGGTATCAGAGCGGTATCCTGCCAGCCTACTTCACCTCGCCTCACATTGTTTCCGCCACGGCCCAAGTAAGTTAAGTTATTTTTCTTATACTTAGAATTAGTTAAGAAGCTTATTTCATAAGTTTTCTGTGTAGAACCATGCCACCAAAGTGTAGAATGGCACAGACCCAAGACATTGATCTTGCGGCCCAGATGAATGAACTAAGACAGATGATGTTAGCCCAACAACAAGAGATAGGTGGGCTTAGAGCTCAATTGGCTCAGCAGAATCAGGGACCTCTTGATGTCGGAATACCACCAGCACCTGTGAATCAGCCTGCTGCACCGGAAATTCCTGATGCTGACCCGGTGATTCCAGAAAACCCTGTAGCCCCTGAAGTGCCTATGGCGCATGTAGTTGTTCCACCAGCACCCCTGGTTCGAACTCCGGAAGAATTATATGACAGGTTTCGGCGTATGTAGGCACCAGAATTTGAAGGTTCAACAAACCCGATTGAGGCCGACAACTGGTTGATTGACCTCCAGGTTATCCTGAACTTCCTCAGGCTCGATGATCAAGCGAAAGTTCTCTGCGCATCCTTTATGCTAAGGATGGATGCTCGCCTCTGGTGGGAAACAGTCCAGATTCGGCGAGATGTTACCCAAATGACTTGGGAGGACTTTGTGGATGAATTCAAAGAGAAATACTTCAACACCGATGTTATGGAAGCTCAATAAGACGAATTCAATAATTTTCGCCAGGGTAATCTGTCGGTAGCTGAGGCTGTGAAAAAGTTTGAGCACCTAGCACTTCTTTGTCCTCACCTTATCAGTTCCGAGAAGGACAAAGTAAGAAGGATGATGAGGATGTTCTACTCGGATTTGGCAGTAGTAATTAGTAGTGGCCCCTATCCACCAATCACCGTTGCTGAATATGTCAGTCGGGCGATTCGAGCTGAGTATTGGGTAGGTCAGAACAAAGAACAATGGGCTAAGTTCTTTAAGGATAAAAAAGAAGAGAAGGCCCAAGCTAAGCAGAATCAGGCAAGACCAGGACAAACTCTGCAGCAGAAAAACCAAGGAGGATTTTTCGGTCAACACAACAACGACAGGCAGTACGGCAATAATCAACAGAAGAGGAAATGGAATGCAGGAGGACAGGGGAACCAACAAAATTTTCCCCAGAAGAAGAATGCCCCTGATAACAACATTTATCCCACTTGTCAGAAATGTGGGAGGAAGCACGCGGGAGATTGCCGTGCTGGAACTAATCGTTGCTTTCTGTGTGGCAAGGAAGGCCACTATGCTAGAAACTGCAATGCTAATCTCCAGAATTCGCAGAACCATCAAAAGAGTCAGGGGTATCAGCTTCATGCAGCACAGATGAAGCTCGAAGGACCTAAAATCTCCCAAGGCAGACTTGAAGCTCCGGAACCTCAAGGACGCATTTATGCCTACACTAAGGAAGATGTTCAAGCTGGACCATCCACTGTGGTGACAAGTCAGCTTCCTTTTGCCCAACAAGATGCTTATGTGTTAATTGATTCTGGAACTACACATTCATTCACATCACCTAAGTTTGCTAAGAAACTAGGTAGAGGAAGCGATAGGATCGGAAGAACTTTCAGAACTGCATTACCCTCCGGGGAAATTTTGTTATCTGATTATTGGATACGCCATGTTCCAATAATTATATGTGGTAGAGAAATGTATGTCAATTTGATCATCATTGACCTATATGACTACGACGTCATTTTGGGCATGGATTTCCTGGGGAAATACAACACAGTTATAGACTGTCAACATCGTATTGTCACGTTCAAGCCAATCGGAGGCAAGGAGTTCATTTTTAGAGGATCGACTCCGAAACAGCCGAAAATGTTCATTTCAGCACTAAAGGCTCGAAAGTTATTGGCAGAAGGATGTATTGGATTTTTAGCCAACATGGTGGATAAGACGCAAGAAACCAAGAGCAGGCCAGAAGAAGTACCGATAGTCAAAGATTATGTGGAAGTTTTTCCTCAAGACTTGCCCGGATTACCACCAGAGCGAGAGATCTCTTTTGAGATTGAATTGCTTCCTGGATCGGCACCAGTATCCAAGGCACCTTATAGGATGGCCCCCGCCGAACTTAAGGAATTGCAAATTCAGTTGCAAGAGCTCCTGGATCGAGGATTCATTCGTCAGAGCTATTCACCATGGGGAGCCTCAGTTTTGTTCGTTAAAAAGAAGGATGGCACTCTTAGGATGTGCATTAACTATCGGGAATTGAACAAGATTATTATCAAGAATAAGTATCCATTACCCAGGATCAACGATTTGTTCGATCAATTGAAAGGAGCTTCAATTTTTTCGAAAATTGACTTGCGATCTGGATATCATCAGCTTCGAATAAAGGAAAGGGATATTCCGAAGTCGGCCTTTCGTACGCGATATGGACACTACGAGTTCCTCGTTATGCCATTTGGATTGACAAATACTCCAGCTGCCTTTATGGACTTGATGAATCGAGTATTCAAAGATTACTTGGACAAGTTTGTTATTGTCTTTATAGATGATATCTTGATTTATTCAAGATCTAAGGAGGAGCATGAGGAGCATCTAAGGATTGCCTTACGGATTCTAAAGCAAAACCAGCTTTATGCTAAATTCACCAAGTGTGAATTTTGGTTAGAGAAGGTTCATTTCTTATGACATGTGGTCTCTAAAGAAGGCATATCTGTAGACCCGGCCAAGATTGAAGCAGTAAGTAAATCGCCAGCTCCGAAAAACGTCACCGAAGTATGTAGTTTCCTTGGCTTAGCAGGCTACTACCGATGTTTCGTCGAGGGATTTGCTAAGATCATACCACCGCTCACCGCACTTACACGGAAAGGAAAGAAGTACGAATGGACTGCTTGTAATACCCGAAATTTTGATGACTTTAGATTTCCTTTGAAACAAGGAAAACCTTAGCCTGAATCATGATCGGAGTGGAATAACAGTATAGGTTTGAGTTCTCGATTAACTAGCTACGAGACTCAACAAAAGATTACTTAGCCAAGTAAAAGGCGTTTTAAGGAAAACAGCATGACAAAATTTCATAATTTCATGTTGGTCAAAGTTTGACCAAGAAAGTCAAAGTTGACTAAAAAGTCAAAGGGTTGACTAAGAATGGTCAAAGGTATGACTATACAGTAATAGGATAATCAGTATGGAAATTATACTGCGGAAACCGTTTTTACGAACGAATAAGCAAGAATAAGCTATGAGACCACCCTAGAAAAATCAAGCACAATATTTGGAGCAATATGGGCTAAATGGTTTCAAGTCCCAAGAAAAATTTATACGTAGTCCAATTTTATACAGATGGATTTTGGACTACAATTCAGTATGATAATACTGTTTTAGGACAAAACAGTATTGATATTATCAAAGTTAGTAAGGAAATGGATTGCATAATTATATTAAGGGATTCTTGGAATTAAGAGTATAATTATGCATGAATTAGAAGTCAAGTGGCTCTACCTTAGCCGATCACCCGCATGGACTAAATTGTAAATATTTTGTCTTTAGGGGCAAAAGTACAATTTTTAGAAAAGTTAGCAATGATGATGTAAGCATAGATGTAAGCATGATGTAATCATGATGAGGTAAGCAAAACTTGTGCACCAAGGGAGCAAGGACCGGCCACCACCTAGAGGGACTAATTAGCAAATATTTTTGCATCAAGGACCAAAATACAATTTTAGAAAAATAATTAAATCCAAGTTCAAGGACTTTTTGGTAATTTTAAAAAGTTCAAAAAGCCTATAAATAGAGGTGGGGGGCGGATTTTTAGTGGAAAAATAGATAAATCTAGCCAAACTATGGCAAAATTTTCCCTCACCCCTTTTTCAAGAAAACCGAACCCTAGTGGGTGAAGAAAAAAAAATTGTAGTAAGGAAATTGGCTTGGTGAGTGGCCGGATTTTGGGTAGGGGAGCTCAAGCTTGAGTGGCAAAATTTTGGAACCCATTTGGAGGGGAGAGGCCGGCTGTGATGGCAGCCAAAGGGAGTAAGGAAAAGTTTGGGATCCAAGCTTGAGAACCAACTTCCAAACCCTAGAGGTAAACCTTACAACCCTAAGCTTTTTAAGTGAGCTTTAATTTGAAAATTTAAGTGTATTTCCAAGCAATGGTTTGTAAGAGCATAAGCTCACTCTTTTATTGCAAACAATAGGTTTAGTTGTATGATTTTATGCTCTAGAATTTCATGCTAAGGGTGTATGCTCACTAAGTGTTTGTGATATGTCCCAAGATATTTGAATGATGCATGGATGTATGTTTTACATTAGAAAGCACTGCATGACTGATATTAGGCTCCCGATGTAGGCAGTTGAGGTAGTGTGCGCGTAATAGGACGTAAAATGAACTTAAGAACAAAACTGCCAGTTTCGGGTAAAACTAGCTAGTTTTCTAGAAAGATGATATTGAGGCTCTTAGAAGCCGAATTAGGCAAAACTCAAAACATGAAAGTTATAGAGAAGGGATTTTCCTAGGGGACAACATAGACAGTTTTCGAAAATAAGGCTCCGAATGCCTTTGTTTTTATAAAAACCCGAACCTGACTGTACCTAGGACTTATGCACGGCCAGGTGAGTTCAACAGGGAATAAGAGCACGTTAGACTCCGAACTGGGTTTTCTACAAAACGTGAAAGTTATAGGGTTTTTCGAAAGCTAAAACTTTTATGAAGACAACTTTTTCTAATTCAAACCAGATTTTTAAATAGAAATAGATTTCTAAAAATTGTGCAGGAAACAAGAAATTCCTACACAGGATTTTCTAAAACAATACAGGAAAACTGTATTTTTGCACCAACACCAATGTTTTGACTATGAAAACTATTCCAATGGCAGTTTTCAGCCCTTAATGATTTTTATAAAGTTCCACTTTGAAAACCACGAATTTTTAAGTTAAACAAAAGATTTTTGGCTAAATTTTCCAAATTGGATTTTAAAAGCCAAAGTTTAGTAACAAGACAATGACGGATAGTAACCGGGAAGGATACCCGAGTTACTAGGCTTGGCCCAAAAGCCCAAGTTTGACCCATAGAATGTTGACTTTGGTTGACTAAGTTTGACCACCTTAAGGGTTACCCTATGTAACCCAATAAGTTATCATGTGTATAATTGGGGGATATATAACTAAGATTGTGTATGAATGTTGGATAGGTCACCAACATTTTATAGGATCCTTATCCTATGTTCTTTTAATAGCAGGAAGTAACATGCAGTTGCGACCTGAATTGGAACAACGAAACCCAGGGTATAGCATAACAGGTAAGTACAAACCTCACCTATAATATGGAAAATAGTACACTATTTTCCAATATATGATATGTTTTCATGTGTGTTATATATGCCATGTTTTCAAGTATGCCATGTTTTCAAGAATGCCATGATTTCAAGTATGTTATTTTTTCAAGAATGCCATGTTTTCAAGTATGCTATATTTTCAAGAATGTCATGTTTTCAAGTATGCCATGTTTTCAAGAATGCCACGTTTTTAAGAATGCCATGTAAATGTTAAGTTATGATATAGTGACATCATGAGGCATGTTCACTAATGTTAAATCACATGGTAAGAAAATACAAACAAGGTGTCGTACCAACCTCCCATCAGGTGGAGGATACATGTTCAAGTCAAGTTATGATTATTAACCTCTCGTTGATGCGTGAGGGTCAAGTTTATGATTTCCAGAACTGTTTAGGGTCTTGTAAACCCTAACTTTGTCTGGAGACTGCGCGCTTTTGGTACATACACTATGGGCCAACATGTTAAGACAAGATAATAAGTTCAAGATTAAGTCCATAATGAAGCACAAGACATTTAAACCGATCATAAATGGATCATGCATAAATTACCTGATGTTTTAAGAGGTTTTGTGAGATTATGTTTGTACTTGCTGGGCGAAAGCTCATCAGTATATTCCATACTGTAGGTAAAAGTAAGATGCCTGCAGCTTTACTTGGTGGGCCATGGAGACGGTGCAGCAAGTGAAGGAGATTTTCCGCAAATATTTTAAGTATGAAGTTGTATATGTATGATTAAGAAATATGTACCATGTTATGTATGTGATGATTCCAAGGTCCGGTTTAAAAGGTTATTGTGACCTTATAATTGGCATAACAAGTAATGGGTAGGCATGATGAAGTTTACCCATAAGTACAAGTTTATTTAAGTTATGATTTTAAAATAAAGTTTAAAGTTTAAAAAAAAAATTTCTGAAATTTTCTGTAAGGTTAATTATTTAAGACTAAGGTTTAAGTTAAGCAAGCATGGTAACAGCCCACGTTTACGTAGTCGATCCTACGTGGATTTTGGGGCGTTACACTGCTAAGTATGAAGAACACTTCCAAGAGCTAAAAAGTAAGCTGACCAGTGCTCCAATCCTTACAATTCCAGTTGTAGAGGAAGGGAACTTCGTGATATATAGCGATGCTTCCAAGATAGGATTGGGAGCCGTTCTCATGCAGAATGGAAAAGTAATCACTTACGCTTCGCGACAACTCAAGGATCATGAGAAGAACTATCCGACGCATGATTTGGAACTTGCGGCGGTAGTATTTGTGCTCAAAATCTGGAGACACTATCTTTATGGCACTAGGTGTGAAATTTATACGGATCATCAGTGTTTGAAGTATATCTTCACACAGAAGGAGCTTAACATGAGACAAAGAAGATGGCTCGAATTAGTGAAAGATTATGACATAGACATCCGTTACAATCCCGGGAAGGCTAACAAAGTAGCCGATGCCCTTAGTCGGAAGTCGTCTTCCTCGTTGATGTCAATTCGGTCATTGATCGAGCCCCTTCAAAAGGAGCTAGTGGAAGCAGGAATAGAGCTTATTACGGGAGATTTAGCTGCCCTAACCTTCCAACCTACCATTTTAGATGGCATGAAGGAGCGTCAAGAAGGAGATGCCTCGCTGCTTAGGACGAGAAACGAAGTCCTAGAAGGAAAGGAGTCAGACTACAATATATCTGATAAGGGCATACTCTATTGAAAAAATAAACTATGCATTCCTAATGAGGACGAGTTGAAGGAGCAGATCATGAAAGAAGCTCATGAGACTCCGTATTTCGTTCATCCTGGAGCCACAAAGATGTACAAAGACTTGAAGGAAAGTTTTTGGTGGCCTAAAATGAAGAATGACATTGCCACATTTGTCAGTAAATGCCTTACGTGTCAAAAAGTTAAGGCTGAACATCAACGTCTCGGGGGAGAATTGCAGAAAATTTCCATCCCAGAATGGAAATGGGACCAAGTGACGATGGATTTTGTGGTCGGTCTACCCCGAACTCCCAACAACAACGATGCTATTTGGGTGATTGTCGATTGATTAACGAAATCTGCGCACTTTTTAGCCATCAAACTTAGTTTTTCAGTAGAGCAGCTAGCGGAACTGTATGTGGCACAGATCGTTCGCTACCATGGGATTCCAAAATCGATCATTTCAGATCGTGATGGTTGTTTCACTTCTAAATTTTGGAGGAGTGTACATCAAGCAATGGGTACAAAGCTTACTTTTAGTACCGCTTTTCACCCTCAGACGGATGGACAGTCAGAGAGGACCATTCAGACTCTAGAGGATATGTTACGAGCATGCGTGATAGACTTCAAAGGAACTTGGGATAAGAAGCTTCCTTTGATTGAATTCTCGTACAACAACAGTTTCCAAGCTTCGATTGGAATGGCTCCTTATGAAACTCTCTATGGGAGAAGGTGTAGATCTCCAGTCCATTAGTATGAGACAAGAGAGAAAGAACTTGTGTCTACAGACTTTATTCGGAGAACCACCGAAGCCGTAAAACTTATACGCCGACGGATGGAAACTGCATTTAGTCGATAAAAGAGTTATGCTGACAAACGCAGAAGGCCTCTAGAATTCCAAGTATGAGACTTGGTTTTCCTTAAGATTGCTCCATTCAAAGGAGTCATGAGATTCGGAAAGAAAGGGAAATTAAGTCCGAGATACATAAGGCCATTCGAAATACTTGAAAGAGTCGATAATGTGGCCTATAGATTGGCTTTGCCCCAAGAATTAGCATATGTGCACAATGTATTTCATGTGTTGATGCTAAAGAAATACATCCCGGATCCATCACACGTATTGAACCATGAACCAATTGAGGTTCACGAGGATCTGACTTATGAGGAAAAACCGGTTCGAATTTTGACATGAGAAGAAAAGGTGCTAAGGAACAAAGTTATACCTTTAGTTAAGGTACTATGGCGAAATCATGAGATTAAGGAAGCAACATGGGAACGTGAAGAGGATATGAAGAAAAGCCACCCAGAATTATTCTAATTTTTTGAGGACGAAAATTTTGTAAGGAGGGTGGATTGTAGTAACCAGAATTTTTACGGACTCATGATTTCCTTATATGTAAAGAAATTTAAGTTTGTACTATGTGTTTATGTAATGTTTCATGAAAATTATGAGTATCAATGTGAAATTCATAATTTTATCAGTAAATTTTGAGTTTTCATTTAATTAACTATGAGACTCAATAAGGAGTTTACTTAGCCAAGCATGTGACCTTTGAGTAAAAAGGGAAGAAAAATTCTATGATTTTATGTTGATAAAAGTTTGACAAAAAAAGTCAAAGGTTGACTAGAAAAGTCAAATATATGACTATACTATAATATGATAAGCAGTATGGGAAATATACTGCGAAAACTATCTTTATGAACAAAATAGCATGAATAAGATTTAAAACCACCGTAGAAAAATCAAGCACATTAATTAGGGTATCAAGGGCCAAATGGCTTCAAGTTAAAAGAAAATTTTTATACAGTCCATATTTACACAGATAAATTTTGGACTGCAGTTTAGTATAAAAATACTGTTATTAGTAGATAGTAGTATTGAAAATATCTGTGTTAGCATAAAAATGGACTGCATATTAAGGAAAAAGCCAAACAAGCCCTTAAGATGACATCACCTCACCATGGATTTATGACATCATTTTGGATTAAGGAAAATTATGGAAAGAATTTTGGATGGTTCTAGACCACCTTGGCCAGCCACCTAAGGGCCCTTTTGGGCAAATACATCCTAGTTTAAGGACTTTTTAGTAATTTTGAGAAATTTCCAAACACCTATAAATAGGTGACCCATTTGTTCAAAAAAAAATTGTGAAATCAAGCCAAACTTTGCCAAAATTCTCTCTCAAAAAAAAAAAAAAAAAAAAAAAAAAAAAAAAAAAAACCGATCATAAGGAGGAAAGGAGAAGTGAGAAAAAATTTGAAAACCCAAGGGGAAAAATCTTAGGGGGAGATCGGTTTTCTTGTTGAAACAACAAGCAAGAGTTGGAAAATTTTTTGAACCCATTGGTCTAGGAGAGGCCGGTTGTGGTGAAAGGAAGAGAAAATTGAAATAGTAGCCAGATTTTTAAAGCAAGGGGTGACTGAAAATTTTGGAGGGTTTCCAAGCTAGGGAGGCCAGTTCTAGCACCAAGCAAGGGAGTAAAAAAAAGGTCGAACCCAAACCTAGCCCTAACCTTTGAGTAAATTGAGGTAATTTCCTTTGGACCCTAAGCCTTTTAATTCAAGCTTAAATTTGGAAATTTAAGTGTGTTTCAAGTTGGTTTGTAAGAGCATAAGCTCAATTTAATTTATTGCCTAGATTTCAGTTTAGGTTATGTGCTTGATTAGGTTTATGGGTGGTTTGATTTATGAGCTTTGCATGGTTATGTGCTTATGTTTGCATGATTATGATTATTAGGGTTTGCATGCTTGATGAATGAGATGGTTGTATGTCCCCAAATATGCTAAGTATGATGAAGAATGTGCATGTTAGGTTGCTAGAAATTTATGTTAGGGTTTGTGCAAACCTAGAACCATGCAAACCCTAGTTGGTGCAAAATAAATAATGGTTTGCATGGGTATGATCAATAATGTGTTTAAAGAAAATTTACGTTAGAAAAACGTTGCATGACTGATCTTAGGCTCCCGGCGCGGCCGGTTGAGGTAGAGTGCGCGTATTAGGACGTAAAATGAACTTAAACCCAAAAACAGCCAGTTCGGGTAAAAACTGGCCAGTTTTCTAGAAACCAGATTTTGATGCCCTTAGAGGCCGATTTTGAGAAAACTTAAAACATGAAAGTTATAGAAATAGAGCTTTTCTAGGGGTAGCTTGGACGGTTTTCCAAAATAAGGCTCCAACAGCCTCGGTTTTTACAAAAATCCTAGACTGATCGTGCCCAGACTTCATGCACGACTAGGTGAGTTCAACGGGGAAAACAAAGGGGTTAGATTCCGAACTGGGTTCAGTGCAAAACACAGAAGTTGTAGGATTTTCGAGATCTAAAACTTTCATGAAGACAAATTTTTCAAATTCAGCCTAGATTTTTAAATAAAACTGAATTTCTAAAAGCTGTGCAGGAAACAGTAAATTCCTGCACAGGATTTTTTAAAACAGTACAAGAAAAGGGCATTCTTGTACAAACACTGATAAGTTAATTGTGGAAACTATTCCAACGGCAGTTCCAACACTTAATGACTTTTTCAAACCCCATTCTAAGAATCCCAAAATTTTATAAGTTGAACAAAGAGTTTTTGTATAAAAAGAGATATAAAATGTTAAGTTTTTCCAAAGAAAAACAAAAGGAAATTTGGACTCAAATTGCCTTAAAATTTGGGTAGACTAGATGATGACCAATAGTAATCGGGAAGGATACCCAGATTATTGGACTGGGCCCAAAGCCCAAAGGTTATCCTATGTAACCTAATAAGTTATAATCCAAGTGTGGTAAACCTTGAACACTAGGGTTACTTGTTGTAACCAAGTAAGTTATCATATGGGAAATATATAACTAAGGTTATGTATGAATGTTGGATAGATCCCCCAACATTTTTAATCCTTACCTATGACCTTTATTATAGCAGGAGATAACCTGCTGTTGTGTCCGGACTTGGAGCGGCACATTAGCGGACATAGTAGACGAGGTATGTACAAACCTCACCTACAGTATGGAAAATAGTAAGCTATTTTCAAATATATGACATGCTCCATGTGTGTCATGTTATGTCATGCTATGTTATATCATGTTATGCCATGTTATGCCATGTTATGTTAAGTTATGTTAAGCGATGTTAAGACATAATAAGCTATGTTAAGTCATGTTAAGTCATGATAAGACATGATGTATCAAGTTATGCCATGATTTATGGTTATGCCATGTTTATGTCTCAAGTGTATCATAGTTAATAAGATCACAATTAAAGATTCTTAGCCTTGGAATATACAAGACTAAGACTAAACCAAGTCAAGCAAGGTGTCGTACCAACCTCCCGCTAGGTGGAGGATACATGTTTTAAGTTTATGATTATCAACCTCTCGTTGATGCGTGAGGGTATAATGATAATCAACCTTCCGCTAGATCATGAAGGGTTATGTTTATGATTTCCAGAATTGTTAAGGGCCTTGCAAACCCCGACGTTCTGAGGATTGCGTGCTTTTGGTACGTACACAAGGGACCCATATGTTAAGCAAGATAATAAGTTCAAGTAAATAATTGGTCATAAAAGATTCATAATTGTATATGATTGATTCATGCATAAGTTACACGACATTTGTTACGTTTTGTGAGATCATGTTTGTACTTGCTGGGCGAAAGCTCATCAGTATATTTCATACTGTAGGTAAGAGGCTTGTAGCTTAATTGGTGGGCCAGGTGGACGATGCGGTGAGTGAAGGACGGTGTGGGATACCACTACCTAATTTTTCCGCAAGTTCTGCTAAGTTTATATATATATACATATATATTTTAAAGTAAGTTACGTTGTACAAAAATATGAGGATTTAAAGACTCGAGTAGGTTGTAAGAATCATGTATGATTTTCATCCCAGTACGTATGCATGATAAGTTTACCACATGAGCAACCCTAATTATATATGTAAGTTTGAAAAAAAAAAAGTTATTCTTAATTCTCCAAGTAAGTTTAAGCTATATGTAAGTTCAAGTATGTATGGTAACAGCCGTACGTAGGTTGGGGCGATATATATATATATATATATATATGTAAGTATGTAATGAGGTAGATTTCAGTTTAAAGTTTAAAAAATATATATATATCCTGTATTTCCGCCGAGTAAGATAAGTTAAGTATTATGTAAGATAAGATAAGTATGGTAACGGCCATGTTAGGCGGGTCGTTACAGAGTTGGTATCTCCTGCCTTCCAGTTTTAAAGCCTGCCTGCCAGCGCCACAGTCATTGTAAGTAAAAGTTATTTTATGCATGTATACTTATTATGCATATGTAATATGGTAGATTAATTTACATGGATCCGAGGCGAATGGATGAGGATCGTGATGCTACTTTTGCATTTAATGGGATGTAACCCCTGATCTTTGATGGGACCCAACGAACCGTATCGTTAGCAGGATGGCTCCATGATATGGAGTCGATATTCCGAATATATCATATAGAGGCACATCTCCAAATTTCGTTAGCCAGTCGATGTCTAGTGATGGATGCTCGATTATGGTGGATGACCTTAGGAGAGCCGGCTACTAAGGGAGGTTCATGTGCTGATTTCCGTGCCCTGATTATTGCACGTTATAGGCCTTTATCGGATGAGGAGGCCAACATGCCGTATCACGACCCCGATATATATAACGATATGTATATGAGGCGATACCTTAACTACGTCGCAGAGTGGCAAGCCTACCCGAATGAGTCTATGGGCCATTACTGTCGAGGGTTCCAAATACAATGTTGCCCTACATTCCTCGAGAGTTGGATGACCTAGAGTGGCGGGCATTGCATATCATTAGGGATGGGTTACCTTCGGAAGTTAAGCAGTTTGTCCCGGCTCCGATTATGGGAATATCATTGGAAGATATGATCGATGCTATTATAGAGGCAGAGATAATAGCATATATGGTATAAGTAGCAGCCCCGGAGGACGACTATCTATTGGTGCCTGTCAATGATGCTGGCATTCCCGAGCCATTGTTTGAGGGATGTCCATTTTTGCCCGAGGACCCTATCCCAGCCGTCCCACTGCAGGAGATCCCGCCACAGGAGGCGGAGGCCGACCCAGATGAAAACGAAGTAGACCCTGCTAATTTCTTGGCTGCTCCTGAGGACCAACCCGAGGATCCTCCAGTAATTATCATCACCAGTGATGATGATGAAGAAGGCGCTGAGGAAGAAGTTGAAGAAGAATGGGAATAATTTGAGGGAATGGAGGAAGAGATAGAAGATGCCGAGGATGATCCGGAGGAGATCTTATTCGATGATGATGATTGGGACGTGAACTCCGACATTTTCTCTTATGTGACGACAGAGTAGACCGCTTAGATCTAAGTTTGACCTTTTGACTCTTTTGACCCTAGGATTGTATATAGGCATGATGATAAAGTGGTAGACACTTCCATTTTATTTTTGACCAGGTATATATATATAGCAAGTATAAGGTGTATTGGATATGTATATAGTACCAAAATGATGTACTTTTGTACGATGTACAAAAGAACAGAATTTAAGTATGAATGTATGCGATGAAGTTATGAATAAGTATCAATATGGAAGGTTTATGATGAAGTCATGATCCGATATGATGAGATCACGATGAATCTCTAATATGATACTTTTATGATATGACACGATGACGCTATGTTATGATATGATAAGTTATGATGATATTATGACATGATGTTTTAAGAAATGATGTAATAAGTTATGAATGAAAGAAAGGATATTAGAAGTATGATAATATCTTCTCTTAAGTAGGAAACTAGATGATGATATGACCACGAACTCGAGCTAATCAAAACCCATAAGAGCCTGATCTTGCGAACGTGGTAGCGATGTTGTAACAACAGTTAATGGAACAACAACGAGAAACTGATCAGCTTTGGGAACAGATAGCCCGATTAAACCAGATACCCCAAGCTAATGTAGTTCCGCCTCAGGAAAACCCTGTACCTCCAGTAGTTCCTCAGGTACCGAAGGTTCGCCAAGAGGTTCCACGGAATACTGAAGCTCCATTAGCACCCGTAGGGGTACAAGCAAACCCACCCTTGATTAGGGAGGATTTGTTGAATGAGCACTTTAGGCGAATAAAGGCGCCTGAGTTCGAAGGACCTACGGACCCAATAGAGGCCGACAATTGGTTGAAAGATATCTAAGTAATTTTGGATTTCATGGGACTGACAGAACAGGAGAGGGTTCTATGTGCTTCCTTTGCACTTAAGAAGGATGCACGACATTGGTGGATGACCGTGCAAATGCGCAGGAACCTGGCAACCCTGAGTCGGCAGGATTTTGTGACCGAGTTTAGAGTAATGTATTACAACCAAGAAATCCTTGTCGCCCAACAAAATGAGTTTAACAATTTTAAACAAGGGTCCATGACAGTATTACGATCTGTCAAGAAGTTTGAACAGCTAGCCCGCTTATGTCCGGAACTGGTACCGAATGAAACCGAGAAGGTAAGGAGGACGATTAAGATGTTCCGAACAAATATTGCCAAGCAAGTCAGTGCTGGCAGTAATCCTCCAACCTTGGTATTCGACTGTATTAGTCGGGTAATAAGAGCAGAGTACTGGATCAACTAGGATAAGGAGGCAAGGGCTCAAATTTTTAAGGCTAAGAAAGAAGAAAAGGCCGTGGTAAAGCAGTCACAGCCTCGACAGGACCAGGAGTTGTATTTAAGGGGTCAGTCCAGTAATACTGCCCATAATTCTAGGCAATTCGGAAAAAACAAGAGGAGAGGGAATGCTATGAGCCAGGGCCAATAGAGGAATTACCTTCAAAAGAAGATCAACCGAGGAAACGGGGGTAATAATAGTAATGGTAATAATTATCCTGTGTGCACCCAGTGTAGGAAAAAGCATTTTGGGGTATATAGATCAGAATCAAATGCCTGCTACCTTTGTGGCAAAGAAGGCCACTATGCGAGGAATTATACCCTAAACAACCAGAATCCGAACCCCTAGTTTCCAAACAGGAATTCAGGCAGTCAGTTACATGCGGTGCAAGCCAAGATCGAATGCCCTTCGATTACACCAGGACAACTAGAGGCTCCTGAGCCACAAGCCAGGATATATGCTTACACAAAAGAGGATGTGGAAGCTGGAACTTCTTCCTGGTAACAGGTCAGATTTATGTCGCCACTCATGATGCAATTGCTCTATTTGATTCTGGGGCTACCCACTCGTTTGTATCGATGGATTTCACCCAGAAAATAGGACGATGAGTTAGTAGTTTAAAGCAACCTTTTAGAATATCCCTTACATCGGGTGAAATTCTTCTGTCTGACTAATGGATACGAGGCATTCCAATAGTCATCTGTGGCAGAGAATTGTATGTGTATCTTGTTGTGATCAAACTTCAAGATTATGATGTGATCTTAGGAATGGATTTCTTAGGAAAGTACAATGCTAAGATCGATTGTAAAAAGAGTTGTGCTATGTTCAACCCGCTTGGCGAAGAAGATTTCAACTTCTACGACCAGTCTAAGAGCTCATCAAACCGGCTAGTCTCTGCAATGAAGGCTTGGAAAATATTAGCTAATGGATGTCAAGGATACTTAGCTAACATAGTGGACAAAGATCAAGAGGTGGAACTAATGCCGGAAGATATCCCCATTATAAAGGAATACGTGGATGTCTTTCCGAAAGACTTACCCGGACTTCCGCCGGAGCGGGAAATTTCGTTCGAAATTGAATTATTGCCCGGAGTTGCACCGGTATCTAAAGCGCCTTACCGTATGGCACCAGCCGTATTGGGATCTATATGTGCCCTAAGGATAGAAAATCAATTATAGGGATTCTGTAAATATGATATTTTGATATTAATAAAAAGAGTTATTCATGTTTAATAAGTTGTGTCCTATTTACTTTCATTTGTTGATTGTATGATTATTTTAAGCAAACATAAAATACTCCTAGGCTATTGGTAGAATATCGGATTGCCATATGTATACGGGGTATACATAGAAGATGTGGTAATTTGATAACAGTCTAAATAAATGGTCCGCAATCGATGGAATAAGATTTAGGGATCTTATTTATGATAAGATTGTAAAGGTTGTCTACTTCCTTGGAGGGATGGTTTGTCTTGACCATCGGATTGGTTCTGAGTAGAAACTTTAATGTATACTAGTATTGAAGTATGACATTAGACTGGACCTAAGATGTTAATTGATTCGGTTTAATAATTCCGTTTATAAGAATCAATGACACTTTGATTATCATCTTACATTAATCTTAATCCTGAAATGAATACTTGAGTTCGCATCCATGACTTATGCACTTTGATCCACTATAGGTGAGACACTGATAATTGATAGTCAATATACTTGTGTTTTGGGTGTATGACTTATGGATGGAGAGATCAAGATTCATAGATACAGAATCCATAGCTATCTTAACGATAGTACATGTTATCTACTTAAAGGCATTATTCGGGAATTGAAAGATAATATAACAAGATCTTGGCCATCGGTTTACTTTGTGTTCTCTGATGGTTTACCAATTGTATGGCTTTACAATTGGTGGTTCTTTCATTAGAGAATAATGGAACTTTAAGTTAAAATGATTGAAAAGTTAAAACGGAAAAGTCCTTAATTCAATCATGGATAACATATGGGGATTAAGCAAGCGATGAATAAATTATGGAAGAAGCACTACGTTAGAGAGCTTTCATAATACGGTATGTAAACGGGAGTTCAGCTTCAGACTAATGGAATAGTCCTGAAGTTGATAATTGATGAATAATTAATCTGGGATTAATTTTTCACAATTATAGGAGCCTCTTTACATATTTCCATCGGGTCCCTCTACTAGCTCATATAGTTCCACGAAGCGTCTTGGGATTTGTTCCTAATAAGATCGGTAAATTAAATGGGAATTTAATAATATCTATTAAGACATGGTACTCTCTAACTTGCAATCCCGAAAAGATTGGACATGTGAAATTAATGTAGACAAATAATGTGATTTGTCAACATATGATTGGTTGTAAATAAAATAATTATTTGTTAATTATTTTAATTAATTGAATTTTGGAAATAAGGTTGTGTTTGAATTATTTAATTTTTGAAAACAAAATTTTTCTCTCCTAATTATAGGACACAGTTTTTTAATGGATGGAGAGAAGAAGATTTTGTTTCAAAATTGTTTAAATATATTACAAACATTAAATTATTAATTGATTTAAATAATGGAGCTTATTTGATATATTTTCTTTTCTTAAAGAATGGTGCACATTTTTTTTGGTGGAAAGGAAATCTAAAATATTTCATTTATTTAAATTAATTAAATATGGATAATGTTTGTGGAAAATATTTATTTAAATTCAAATAAGAAAATCTTATTTAAATTCAAAGGTTTAAAAGGAGTTTGAATCAAGATAGGATTAGGACTTTTTGACTAGTCTAGATTCTTGATTTAAATTTGAACCACCAATCAATATCCACATGAAGGGGAGCACGAATTTTTTGAGATTCTCCAAGCAAAAACCCATCCATAAGGTTTAAAGAACCTAACCCGAAATTTGAATGATCCTTTGGTTCAAAAGATTATCCAGAAAAATAATTATTAATTATTTTTCAAGTAGGAGATATTTTTCAAGGGCTGGGGTATTATATAAAGGCTAGGGATTCTTGAAAAATCAACCATCATATCATACTCATAGGTGGACCTTTTTTTGGGAGAGAGAAAAATGCCAAAATCTAGGTTTTTGTGCTTGAGAAAAATTCTTCCTCCTTGGGTGTGAGAAAAGGAGAGAAATTTTCATTGAATAAAAACTGTATGGAAGGTTAAGCCAAGTGATATTTTTCATAGAAGGTTAACCGGTTCCTGTTTTGTAATTTTAAAGAATGAAGCCGGATCGTATTCTCAACGAGGTACATCGGAATTGAGAAGTTGGGATCTAGACTTCGAAAGAATTACTAGTCGCTTGGATTCACAACACGTGTGCCCACACACACTCTGAGATGTGGGGACTCGAGAATAAAAGAGAAGACACGTTGGTAAACGCTCTAGCAATTTCGGAATCCGAGAAACAAGGTACGTTTGATCATGTATTTAATTTATTGTTATATATATCATGAGCTTCTTTTCTGAATCGGCATAAAAATTTTAAAACTTCCGATGCGCCGTAACTCTGATATCGGAACCGTTTTTTCCAACAAGCCGAACTTAGAGAACTTCAAGTACAATTACAGGAACTACTTGACAAGGGATTTATCCGGCAAAGTCACTCTCCGTGGGGAGCGTCAGTTTTGTTCGTCAAGAAGAAGGTTGGATCGTTGTAAATGTGCATCGATTATCGTGAACGGAACAAGATCACGATTAAGAACAAGTATCCCCTCCCGAGAATTGATGATCTTTTTGATCAACTCAGGGGAGCAGTAGTATTTTCGAAAGTCGATCTGCGATCGGGATACCATTGGCTCATGATTAAGGAGTCAGATATTTCTAAGACGGCTTTCCGAACATGATATGGGCATTATGAGTTTCTCGTCATGCCGTTTGGATTGACAAATGCCCCAGCCACCTTTATGAGTCTTATGAACCGAGTGTTCAAGGAGTACCTAGACAAGTTTGTTATCATCTTCATTGACGATATTTTAATTTACTCAAGGTCCAGGAAGGAGCACGAGCAGCACCTTAGGTTGGTGTTGGAGACGTTAAGAAGGAATCAACTCTATGCCAAGTTCACAAAGTGTGAATTTTGGTTAGAAAAAGTTCATTTCTTAGGCCACGTTGTTTCAAAGGAAGGAATTTATGTAGATCCAGCTAAAGTAGAAGTAGTCAGTAAGTGGCCAGCACCCAGAAATGTTACGGAGATAGAAGTTTTCTTGGACTAGCTGGATACTATCAATGCTTCGTAGAAAGCTTCTCCAAGATAGCTGCTTCTCTTACAGCCCTTACTAAAAAGGGGAAGAGATTTGAATGGACGCAGAAGTGCGAAGAATGTTTCCAAGAGCTTAAGAAAAGACTCACTAGTGCACCAGTATTGATAATTCCCGACGTAGACGTAGGGAATTTTGTAATTTATAGTGACGCCTCTAAAATCGAACTAAGGGATGTCTTAATGCAGAATGGAAAGGTAGTTGCTATGCCTCACGTCAGCTAAAGGATCGCGAACGTAATTATCCAACGCATGATTTGGAACTTGCGGCTGTAGTGTTTGCACTAAAAATCTGGTGACATTATTTGTATAGGAATAGATGCAAAATCTATACCGACTATCAAAGTCTCAAGTATATTTTCACTCAGAAGGAGCTCAACATGAGACAGCGTATATGGTTAGAGCTTGTAAAGGATTACGATTGCGAGATCCTTTATCACCTTGGAAAGGAAAACAGGATAGCAGATGCTTTAAGTAGGAAAATCATCCGACATGCTAATGTCTATTGGGACGTTGCCCAAGCCACTTCAAAGGGAAATTTCTGATTTCAATATGGAGATGGTAACTAGAAAGTTGTCCGTTCTAACTCTCCAGTCCAATCTCCTAGAATCCATCAAGCTTCATCAAGAGAAGGACTCCTTTCTGCTTAAGACACAGCTGTTTGGTGGAAAGAATAAGGAATTTAAGACCGCTGTGGACGGAGTGATATATTTTAAGGAAATGATTTGTGTTCCTAACTTTGAGTTCCTCAAGAAACAGATCATGTCAGAAGCTCATGAAATGCCATATTCAGTACATCCTGGAGCTTCCAAGATGTACAAAGGTCTTAAGGAAAATTTTTGGTGGCCAAAGATGAAGAATGAGATTGCGGATTTTGTGTCAAAATGCCTAACTTGTCAGAAAGTTAAGGCTGAACACCGACAACCTGGTGGAGATCTTCAGAAAATTAAGCTTCCTGAATGGAAATGGGAGCAGACTACTATGGATTTTGTAGTAGGATTATCTAGGACCGCAAGTGAAAATGATACGATTTGGGTTATTGTGGACAGATTAACCAAATCAGCTCACTTTATTGCTATTAAGGCTACTTTTTCAGTAGAAAGACTTGCTGAAATCTACGTATCTCAAATTGTTAGGCTGCATGGAGTGCCAAAATCGATCATCTCAGATCGTGATGGGCGTTTTACTTCTCGATTTTGAATAAGTGTTCACACTGCTATGAGGTCGAAATTGAAGTTTAGTATAACTTTTTACTCCCAAACTGATGGTCAGTCGGAACGAACAATCCAAACATTAGAGGATATGTTAAGATCATGTGTTTTGGATTTCAAAGGAAGTTGGGATCAGAAGCTGCCTTTGATCGAATTCTCTTATAATAATAGTTATCACGCCTCAATTGGTATGGCTCCATTTGAAGCGTTGTATGGAAAGAAATGTCGATCTCCCATTAATTGGCAAGAAGTTGGACAAAAGCAGCTTCAAACCACGGATTTTATTCGTAAAACCTCAGAAGATATCAAGTTGATTAAACAGAGACTCGATATAGCTTTTAGTCGACAGAAAAGTTATGCCGACAAACATCGAAGACCATTGGAATTTCAAGTTAAAGACTCTGTTTTTATTAAGATTGCTCCTATGAAGGGAGTAATAAGGTTTGGAAAGAAAGGAAAACTCAGTCCTAGGTATATAGGACCATTTGAGATCCTTGGAAGGATTGGAAAAGTAGCTTATAAGCTCGCCTTGCTGCCAGAATTGGCTTCTGTGCATGACTTTTTTCACGTCTCGATGCTAAAGAAGTATGTACCTGATACTTCTCACGTTCTAAGTCAGGAACCAGTCGAAGTCCAAACTGATTTGACATACGAAGAAAAGCCAGTTCGGATTCTAGATCGTGAAGAAAAAGTTTTAAGGAATAAGACAATTCCTTTAGTTAAAGTACTATG
Organism: Ficus hirta; assembly: GCA_038430175.1. NCBI lineage: Eukaryota > Viridiplantae > Streptophyta > Magnoliopsida > Rosales > Moraceae > Ficus > Ficus hirta. The sequence goes on along the minus strand of CM076585.1, from coordinate 13,662,354 downwards.
GCGAAACCATGCTATGGAAGAAGCCACTTGGGAGTTAGAAGAAGAAATGAGGAAAAGCTATCCCGACTTATTTTAATTTTCGGGGACGAAAATTTTTAAGGGGGGTAGATTTTAATAGCCGCTCTTTTGACTGATTCATGATTTCCTTGATAAGGAATATGAATATTTATGTGAAATGTTTGATCTGATTTTATCATAGTATATTTGAGATCTTATAGCATTATAAGACTCAATAATAGTTTGATTAGCCAAGCATAAGGCCTTTTGAGAAAAAGGGCAGAATAAGAATTTATGATTTAATTCCGGTCAACGTTTGGCCAGAATAATTTAATGCATGATTGTGACGGTACTACAATATAGCAAACAATATGAAAATTATACTGTGAAAAACCGTCATCACAGATGAAATAGTAAGAATAAGGTTCAAGACCACTCTAGAAAAATCAAGCACATTAATTAGGACAATAAGGGCTAAGTAGCTTTAAGTCATAAGAAAAATCAATACGCAGTCCAATAATACGCAGATGAATTCTGGACTGCAGTCCAATATGACAGTACTGTTATTAGTTGAAAACAGTATTTGTAATATCTGTATTAGTATGAAAATTGACTGCATATTAGGAGAAAATCCAAACGGAGCCCTAATAGGAGGACACCTCATCATGGATAATTTTATAAATTTTTAGATTTTTGAAAAATGTAGAAAGAATTAAGTAGATAATTATGGAGATTACTTGACCTCCAAGGGACCCCATCATGGCCGGCCACCTCAAGGGGGCAATGGGCAAATATTTTATTTTTAGGGTTAGATGTGAAATTTTGAGAATAAAAATAATTCTAGAAAAGAAATTAAATTTCACCTATAAATAGGTGAGGTGGGATGACTTGATGACCATTTAGTGAAGCCCCTAACCTTCTAGTTTGTTCTCAATTCTCTCTCTCCCTCCCTAGGAGCCGAACCAAAGAGAGAAAAAAAAAAAAAACAGAGAGGGTCGGATTTTGTGAAAAGTGAAGCAAGGACGAAAAATTTTGGATCCAAAGTCTAGATCCAACTTCAAGGTATTAAGGTAATCCTCCTAAACCCCCTAAGCCTCTCAATTGAGTTTTGATTTAAAGATTTATGTGTATTTCATGTTGGGTTTGTAAGAGCATAAGCTCACCCCTTTACTTTCATGCAATAGGTTTAAAATGTCTAGTATGTGATTGATTAGAGTTTATTGGTCTTGATTTATGGTTTGAGGTATTTTTTTTTGATGATATGTTTTGGATAAATTATGGTATGAGTGTATGCTTAGTAGGTGTTTGTTATATATCCCCACATACTTAAAAAGAAGTATGGTATGTATGAATGATAGAGATGAAATTGTATGATGAATTAAGAGTGAACAACCAACCTAAAACCCTAAATTGGCAATAGATTTCCACACGGGTTGCATGGATGAGAAACAAATGCATGTTGATGAAAACCCTACGTAATACGCTGCATGTTTGACGTAGGCTCACGGTTGTGACAGTTTGAGGTAGGGTGCACGTAATTTTACGTAAAAATCAACCAAAAGTAAAACTGTCAGTTTTCGGGTAAAACTGGGCAGTAATATGGAAATAGAATTTTGAGGCCCTTAGATACCGAATTTGGAAAAGGTTAAAACTACAAAGTTGTAGAAAATTGAAACCAATAGGGGGCAGCTTGGACAGATTTTGAAAAATAAGCTCCAAAGGCTTCCGTTTTTATGAAAACCCGAACCTAGACTGCCCATACCTGTGCACGGTTAGGCAGGTTCAATAAGGAAAAAGAGTAAATTAAATATAGAACTGGGTTTTGAGCGAAGAACAAAAGTTGTAGGATTTTTCAAGATCTAAAACTTTCATGAAGAAAACTTTTTCAAAATCTAAACAGATTTTAAATAAAACTGGATCTTAAAAACTAAGCAGGAAACAGGAAATTCCTGCACAGGATTTTCAAAACAGTTCATGAAAAGGCAATTCCTACACATGCACTGATAACTGGAATTTTGCAACTGTTTTCAAAGATTGTTTGTAGAATTTAACAGTTTTTGCTTAAAAGTTGCAGTTTTATAAAAATACAATTTTAAAGATTCAAGGTGTCACAAAAAGATTTTCTAAAAAGAAAAATTAGACAATAAATGCTAAGTTTTGATAAGAAAAAGGAAAAGAAATAAACGGGCCAAAGAGTATTTTGGAAACATAATAATAAAAAGATGACTGATAGTAACCCAATAGGATATCCAAGTTATTGGGTTGGGCCTTACACCCATGGTTACCAATAATAACTTAATAGGGCATGACTTTAAAAGTGATTGGGTCTTACTAACCCAGTAGGGTTTTAATCTAAATATAACTTGGGCTTATACCTAGGGTTACTAATAGTAACCTAATAAGATGCTAACTATGATTGGGCCTTAAACCCAAAGTTCATTAATAAATCAAATAAGATACTGTTTAATGGAATTTGGGTCATGTGCCCTAGGGTTATATTTAGTAACCAAGTAAGCTATCATGGTAGTGTTTGGGGACATGTAACTAGGGTCACTAATGAATGCTGGTTAAGGATATCAGCATTGAATGCACTGATTTATGGTAAGATAAGATGACCCTTATCTTACGTCCTTTTTGAAAACAGGGAAGTAACATGTTGTTGCAACCTGATTTGGAGCAACAAAACCCAGGATGTAGCATAATCTGTAAGTACAACTCCGCCTATTGCATAGGCGAAAAATGTTTTTACTGCTTGTATGTTTTCAAGCTCATGCATACATGTTGAGCTGCAAATAATTTATGCTTTATTATTGTGGCATCATGAAGCATGCTCACTAATGATAAATCACTTAGTAAGAATGAAAACCCAGTTTCAAGTAAGAAACTGTTTACAAGTATGAAATGTTTTTCAAGTATGAAATGGTTTTTCAAAAATGTTTTAAAGTAAGAACAAGTTTTCAAGTATGATGGCAAGCAAGTTACCTTGTGTCGTACCGACCCGCTCTAGGTCGGATTTGGTTCATGGTTTGAGTTGGACTGGGCTGGCCACCCTAACCACTCCATGGCTGCGCACCATGGTACATATACTTATGTTAAGTAAGGGGTCCAAGAATGTGCTAACCTAAGACAGCATAATGAAAACATAATTGATTCATACATTGTTCTATTGTAAAATTTTTGCGGATTAAAGGTTGTACTTGCTGAGCGAAAGCTCACGACTTACATTTATGCTGTAGGTAAGTAACCTATCGGCAATACCTGATACAAAACGATGGGGCTTGGCACGGCTAATTGTGAAACTTGGGATAGAGACCACTACGCATTTTGTTATATTATATTGTTATTTATGAAATACATTGTATGTAAGTTTGATGCTTTAGTACTTAAGTAAGTAAGTATATATATATATATATATATATATATATGCAAGTATGTAATGAGATAGATTTCAGTTTAATGTTTTTTAAAAAAAATATATATATATATATCCTGTATTTCCGCCGAGTAAGATAAGTTAAGTATTATATAGAATAAGATAAGTATGGTAACGGCCACGTTAGGCGGGTCGTTACAGTAGGAGCCCTAACTCTGGCATTGTTTGGCTACCTCCTCTCTCTCTTATGCTCACCTTTCCAACCTCTGTTGTCAGCTATTACTATTTGCCGGTCGTGGGTTGTCATTTTTGGCTCCAACTGACTCACCCATCCCTTCACTTTGTTGTTGTCCATTGTTAACCGCTCCATTGCTCACTGGGGCCGCGTTTTGTTGCGTCTTATCCCTCTAGATCTGTACTAATTCAATGAACTGGTCACAGAGTTGATGCATTGTGTTCATCACTTCTTGCAGGTTACTGGCCAATTCTTCCACCCTTCCTTCGAGAACCGTGGTTCTCAACAGCCATCCATGCCTATTCGGCGCATTGTTTGATTGTGTGGCCATTTTGTTGATCGTCCGCCTTGATTTCTTCGATTCAGAGGTTTGGGCCCTCCTTCGAATGCCAATTGTTGATGGTTAAAATCTGCCTAACAATACTGGAGTCAAAATGTATGCTGTTAACGTATCTGCCGTAGTAAAGTGATAAATCAAAAGTGCAGAAAAAATAAAAAACACAGGAAATTTATAGATGTTCCCATTCTATTCAAAGGGTAGTCGTCTTTGCAGCTGATGAGTAATTATTTCACTATCTCCATGACAATTATAGGGTATGGTGTTGCAGAAATTACTCACAAGTATATGAGTGGCACAAGTAATAGAGCGATGAATAAGATTGTCGATCGCACAAGGATTGTGTTTAATTTTAATTTAATTATCAAAATTAATTAGCGTTAGGATTATTTGAACGGTCAATTAAAAAATAAAATTAAAATTAAAATTAACTAAGTAAACTAAATTGACAAAACAAAACCAAAGAAATGAAAATAACACAAGCAAGGTTCTAGGGATTCAATCTCACCTAATCTATCTACAAAAACATCCAATCCTAACCTAATTTTGTTGCCTAGTTAAGCGATAGTTGAAATACCTCTAACTTATCTACAAGCCCCTCCCAGTAGTCAAGTAGGAATATCCAACATTAAAATCGTAAACTATATCCCTATGAGTACTAATTAATGTGAATTCATTAAGTTTTAGGTTTCCTCCAATGGCTGCACAATTCTAATAGGTATATTTCTATCCCACTAGTAATTATGTCACTCTATAATTGGCCTAACCACAAATCCATTTCCCAATTTCATTATGGTTTTCTAAACAACTAAATAGTGATCAATCATTTAGAAGTTAAATTCAAAATACAACAGAGCAATCCCATAACACAATTAGGCAAACTCAAATTAAAGAAAAAATTAGAATATGCAAAGCTTCAATATTACGCTAAATTGAACCCAAGGACCAATAAACTACACAAAAACCATAAATGAAATTAAACCCAAAATTAAGAAAATCAAGAGTTCAAGTATTCAAAAATTACAAAAATAAAATAGATAAGAAAAAGGAATGAAAACCCCATGATTGTTTCCATAAATCTTCAAGGTTTTCCCCAAACTCCTCATCCTCCTCTTTGCTCTTCAAATGCCATCTCCCTAGAAATTTTATTGAAAATAAAAACCTAAAATAAAAATAAAACTAAAATCCTAATTCTAAAAATCCTAATCTACTCTTTTTGGCTTTTTAACCCCCCCACCACCCCCCCCCCCCCCCCCCCCCCCCCTTCTCTTTTCTACCTTTTCTTTTATTTTTTTCCTTTTTTTTTTTTCTTTTTTCCTTTCTTGCTTCGGCAGCTACTGGCACAGGCCTAATCTCTGACGCAGCTAGACATGCAGCGCAAGCTGGCTGGGCGAGACTTGGGGGCGCACGGGGTTACAATGGGCATGTCTATAAGCAATCTGATGCTGACACTGGCGGCTTTCAAGTGGTGCAAGTTAAATTCAAATTTTTATACATTTTTTTAAGGCTTTTTGATGATCGTTTTGCCCCCGTTTGTGCCCAAAATTCTCATTTTGCCCATTTTCAACTAATTAACATACGCAAATGAGAAAATTAATTATTCAAAAGGATAAATTAGTAACAACATATTAAAATTAATATTAAAGTAATTAAATAAAATTAAATAAAATTATACAAAATTAAAATAAACGAATCAAAATCAAAATTATGCAAAATCAAACTAAATTAACCTAAAATTAAGTAAAATACTCAAGTATGTATTAATTTAGATGTATAAAAGTGGTAAAATAACTCTATTTTATAGAGTTATCATATGGTTTCTCGGTTACAAAAGTGACTCTGCCTTTTCCAGGTGTCTTTCCTTCTTTTTATATCTCTTATATTAAAAATATTAAATAAAAAATTAAAAGCCTCCGAGTAACTTCCCACGTTGTGGCAGTTAACTCCAATCTCTCCATTGTCATTTGAATCCCCTCAAATGTTGCCGCGTCGCTCCTATTGTGAATTCTATTCGACACCCGCAACCATTCCTGGACTTTCCAGCTCCCTGTTTGCATTATGCCACATCAGCCTTCTTTAGGACAAGGTGCCGAGGTACTCGGTGCCCTTTCAACCGTATGCTTTATTCTTTACCAGACATACCATTACCAAATTGTTCGTCTCTACCACAATTATTCTTTTGAAAGATTTTACTGAAGGACCTCCTATTTTACATCACCAATAAGAACTACTTTTTTAACTGTTATATTAAATTTTTAACGGTCTGATTTACAAGTGTTTATAATAAAAATTTTTAAGGTGAGGCACATGATTACTTCACTCATAAATCAAACCATTAAAAAATCAAACTAATAAATAAAACAACAGTTCTTATCAAAAATATAAAATAAGAAGTCCTACCCAAAAAAATTCCCTAAACTTTTTTTGTCTCAAAAGCTTTTCTAGTTCTCTCCTCCTTTACGATAAAGATAGAAAAACAATAATAATTGAAGCATTATACCTCCCCAGTGATAAAAATATACTCACCACAAATAGTTGTTTCCCTCCTTTTGTTTTTTTGTTTTTTTAACTAGAAAACTTACCTATTTCGTTTCATTTTTTTTTATAAAAAAAATGACAATTTTACTCCAAATTAAAAAAAATAAAAATATCAATACGGATTCTAACATCTTCATAATACAAAAAAACTTAATCCTACAATGGTTTTATCCTTTTCTTAATGACCAATATTAAGGGTCACGTGAAAAGAACACCAAATTTGGATTTTGATTGTATATTCAAGGCAATTATATATCCGATAAATGTGAACTTCAGTTACTGTGAATGTGAACTTCAGTTACTAGTAATGCAAATTCATACAGAAGAAAATATAAAATGAGAAAAATTCACATTCACTTTAACTACATTTCTTTCTATATAAATTTATATTTTTAATAACTAAAATTCACATTCATAATAACTAAAAATCACGTATCAAATATCGTATTGTACTTAATACGAGACTTTATATATATATATTACATATATATATTTATATTTGCTTTCCATTCCATAAAAAGAGCATTACTAGATTCTAGCTAATAGCAGACTGTTTGAAAAAGAAAATGAAACAATTAAACTTGAATAGATGTCACTGTCGTTGACATTTTTCCCTATTTGAACTAATAACCTTTTTTTGTTTTTTGTTTTTTTTTTAACAAATCCCATTAGTTCCACTACCGAAAAGATAGAAAAGAAGCATAAGCTAATGGGTTCATTCATTCTAGTAATCATTATTTTTCGGACCTTTTTTTTCCGAGAAATTTCTTTCTTCTATTAATAGTCGTTGAATGTTCTGCCCAATCAACAAAACAAATAAGTTACATTACTTAAATTATTATTAAAAAAAAAAAAAAAAAAAGCTACATCATTCCGTCATCATCTTAGTGTAGATCAAAGTGTTGGGTCAAGACTAAGGCCCAAAAGGTTTTTAAATGAAGATGGCTTTTTTGCATGGTGTCCTGCCTTGCACACATGGCCGAAAAAACTATCCTTGAGGTGTCGAAATATCTTTTGAGTATGAAAGTATTTTCTATTAAAATATCGGTATCGTTTGAAATATATGGTTTTTGGCATAATTATAAGGTAATTTTTACAAAGTTTCACGATAATTTTAGTGAAATATCGAAGACGTGAAAATATGGAAAAATCTCTGTACTTTTTTTAAAAAAATTTATCAATATATTCAAACGTTTTTCGTTTTTTTTTTTTGTAAAAAAAATAAATTCTAATATTAATAATTGACTCATGTCCTCTAGTGATTTATGTTTTCAGAAAGATTTTAATGTGGTGTTTGGTTCTCCAGATTGGATTATAATTTATAATTTAATTTTTATTTAATTCTGAAAAGTCAACCTCAGTTTTACTATTTATATAGTTTTGTATCTCAAATTTTAAAAGTCCATAACTTTACATATAAGTCCAAATGAGATTTTTTTTAATAACATAGAATTTCGAGACAAGCGAAACAAGTTCCATTTTGATAATTTTTTTCTGAATACATTTCAAGTTTTTTTACTTTTTTAACTCTAGTAATTCAAACATCTCCACCAAACGCACAATTCGATTCAAACCTAAATACTACAATCCAAACCTTAATACCAAACGCATGCTAAGAGTTTCTATAAAAACAAACAAAACAAACAAAACAAAAAAGAAATATGATTTAAAGTAAATTTCGATAATTTTTTCCCATATTTTCAATGATGTGGATATTTTCTTCAAAATTTTTATGGATATAGAATGTTAATATTCTCACCGATATTGATATTTTCATCCTTATTTGTAAATAGGTCATTAATTTGTGACATGGGTGGAGGGCGTTGGGGACCGGGGGGCTCCCTAAATTTTTATAAATTTCCATTTTAGCCCCTAAAATTAAGTATTTTTTTTATAATTTTTTCCCTATGTTAAATATTTTACAATTTTATACCTAATTTGTCCCTTGAAAATTTTTCATTACTATATTTTCATAATTTTTTAAGAAAACTTTAAATTTCACCCAAAAGGTTTTTTTTTAAGTACTCACATTTAAAATTTAGTATCTCAAATAAATCAAAATCAATTGTACTACTATATAAATTCTCAAATTTTGAAATTTAAACCTTAATGTTGTGTTTGGTAGCAGAGAAAAAAGGAAGGAAAGAAAATAGATGAGAGATTTTAGGATGGAAAATGATAATCAGAGGTGTTTGGCAGGAGAGAAATTTTGATGTAATGAAAAAGGAGAAGAATTAATTTGAAGGTAGGACCCATAAAAATATGTCTTCCCAAATGTGGAAAGATTTTGTGAGGGAAAACTTTGAGAACAACAAAGAGAAATGAAATTACATAATTATTACCTCTGTTATCCATCAAAATTCTAGCCAAAAAATTAAGCACCAAAATAGGGAAGGCGGGTGTTTCTAAAGCCTAAAATGAAAAGAAGTTGAGTATAAGGTTTTCTCTAGTCACCTCTTATTCGAGAGAGCAGAGAAGAGAGGAGCTTTTCGTAAGCTCTACTGTTACACTCCATTTGATAAAGGCATATATATTTGCAATGGTTCATATCCGTTTGTTACCAGGATGCTAATATCTTGATGCATTAATAGGCTAATTTGCTATGTCTAAGCTTGAAGGTTTCTCTTGAGTTAAATTTTTGTCCAACTTTTTTTTTTTTTTTCAAAGCTTTGCAGATGCTTGTTCGATTTTTTGCATTTTTACTTATTTAATATAATCATTTTCTTCATTGTTTTATGACATTTGTTTTATTCATATATGCTAATAGGTTACAATATTTTTTTTTATATATTAAATTTGATTTTGTCTTTAATTGAGTACATTTTTAGTAAAATCATGTTTTTATTTTAATTTTTTAAGCATAAATATGATTGATAATGTAAGGGTATAATAGTAATTGTAGTAATAGCAATTTTTCCATCGCTTTGATTTTACTTACAGTACCAAACAAGAGAAAGTAAAATGATTTTCTTTTTATCTTCTCATACCAAATAATTAAAGGAAAAATCAAAATTCTTTCTTTACTTACAATTTTCTTTCCATCATAATTTTCTTTCCCCTCCTATTTTCTTTCCTTCCTACCAAACGGAGAGTAAAATTAAATTAACCCCCATTAAGAACTTAGTTCATTTAGGGTGAAAAAAACAAAAGATACAAATCGATAAACGAACACAAGTTTTTACCGTTGAGTTTTGGTTAAAATTTTTATATAATTAATTCTCTCTGAAAATATTTTATGCCTCCACCACTTATTAATGACAAGAATAGTTATTTTTATAAGTTAAATTTATTGGGTTTAGAGTTTCAAATTAAGTTTTATTAAAACTAATAATTTTAAATTAACTTTATTTTAACTGTTAATTCATATTAATATTGATTAAAAACACCCTGCATGTTATTTTTTAATTACCCATATGCAAATTACATATTAATTATCATAAAAAATTATTAACATTTTTATCAATTAAGAGTGTTTTACTACACATTTTTAAATTCAATGATAAATTATCGAAATTAAAAGTTTTGAATGTAAATTACAATTACATGATAAGTTCAATGACAAAAGTGAAAAAATGCTTGAATATTTATGTCTCTTCTAATTTGGGAAAGTCTTCGGTAGCATGCGTCTCAGGAGCACTTTCAATAATGCTCCATCCAACAGTAACCTGGCTTAAGTGTAGTTAACTGACGGCTTGGCATTAAAGTGAGAATGAGTTGAGCTCTATTGAATTGTAGCATTTCAAATAAAAACCTCAATTATTTGAATGGTGAATTTCATCACTTCACATGTGTTTGGTGTATAGGTTGGAATTGAGTTTTTTGCATTGGAATTGTTTGACTTATAAAAAATTATTAAAATTTTTATTTACTTAAAAAAAAAAAAACAAAAATCAGTTTAATTTTTTAAGGTTGGAGTTGTTGCTCCAAACATCCCCTTTATTTTGTTGAAAAGGATTATTATATCATTACATGAACTGGATAGATACTGAGACAGAGTCCCACCATGGGTTTCTCACTATCTGTCGACGAGCTACCATTATCGTTCTGAGGCTCTCTCTATTGTTTTACAAAAAAGAGTTATCATTCTGAGGCTCTCTCTATTGTTTTCCAAAAAAGCGACTCTTTTTAAACTCGAATAAGACAATGATGATTTTTTTTTTTTTTTTTGTTCCATTTTGCTCATTTTAAATGCTAAAATTCGTTTAGGGTCTATTTACTTCATAGATTTGAACAAACATTCAAATTCATTCAAAGAAAACATTATAGGAAAAAAGTTTGAATTGTGCTCAAACCTATGAACATATTGTAGGTTCTAATTTTTGTGCTATCCACTCCAATCTAATATTCAAATATTATTTTATCCAATATTATTCTACCATGCGCACCAAACGAGCCCTTAATGCATTGGATCTATTCCTGTCAGAATGCTTTTTTTTTCCCCCTTCTTTTTGTTGCTAGAAAATGGTTCAAGAATCATCATCCTGCAATAGTTCCTCTGGCAAGATAAAATTAAAAAAAGAAAAAAAAAAGAAAAAAAAAGGGGGACTTCTACCATGGAGTACACCTACTTTACTCTTTTGATGGGGTAAAACATTGTGGACCGTCTGATTGTAATCGAAAGGCCTGCAAATGTGAGGCTCACGATTGGCATGGGATGTCCTCGTCTAGGGAAATAAACAGGAATTACGTCAGTAATGAATCCTTCCTTGGATTTGGGGTTGAATTGAATGGACTTGTGGGAAACCCAAGCGTGAAGTGACGACGTAGAAAGGCTCACCGTACTTTTGGGAGTTCGAAGGCTCGGAATCACTGGTCCTCGCCATTGTTGCTCTCTCGGATCTTTCTCTCAACATGAATTCGAGCGAGCTCAGACCATGTGGTAGAGTATTTTTTAGAGTAACTACCCATAATGCTCCATACAAGGCTGTTATTGAGTTGCTTTCGATGTGTATGGTTGTAGTTTTGTGCAAACTTGAGGTAGCTTTTACCAAATCAAAGCCCATTTGTTGTTGTGTTTTTTTTTTTTTTTTTTTTTCCTTGTAAATAACTGGATACCAAAAACCAACACGACTCTGCAGAAGTTACGGTACAAGTTCTCAGGTGTACGAAACATCTCCCCCAACCTCAATCTAGAGCTAGCAAGAGCCAAATAAGTATGATATGAGCTTTCTGTTGTTTGTAACATTAATTTAAGTTAAAATCTTTAAAATCAGAGTATAAACACTACAGAAAATTCAAACAAAAAGAAAAAGAAAAACACCATTACAAAAACTTTTTTAGGAAAAACAAAAAAGAAAAAAGAAAAGAAGAAGAAACTCAAAAAGCTCCGTCATGGGTACTGTCTCCGAGCAAGGGGTGAGGATCTGAGTCCTCTGCCGTTGGTCACAACCCAAAAGAGTACGGAAATCATCAGCGACGGAGGTTGCGAGGTCGCACTTGCGACATGGAAGCCATAGTTGCGACACTATTGGAACCTCCATCGTGACACTATCGACAACGACAATTGCGAGGGAGTGAGTTTGTGACGTTGTTGATGTAACGACCTATGCCTCCCTATAGTATGATATCAATCAGTGATCGTGACAATGCGGCCTCCATGGCCCCGCTCCTAAGCCAACAAGAACCTTATAGTCCCTCACATGGTGGTCATTGGCCTCTTTTTTTTTTCTTTTTTTTTTTGTTTCTTTTTTTAAGGGAACATTGGCCTCTTTCTTTTCTCCGCTAAAAAATGTATTGTGGGAATATTCGGTTTGATACCGAATCTCATCTTTCCATATATAGATTGCTTGATTGTTTCCCAATTGTTTTGGGTAATTGCTGTATAGCTGTATAGCAGATTTTAGGGAATTAGTTTCTGTTTTTCTTCTTATAGAAGCCGAAGGTTGTGTATAAATACACTTGTATTGTATCATTCAAATATATGAAAATACAATCAGTTTTTTTCCTTATCACTTTTATGGTATCAGAGCCTCACGCTCAAACTATATCGTTTTTTTTTTTCAGTCTTCCTTCACGACGTTGCAGTCACGGAGATCTGTTCTCTCCGACAATCGCGAAGGCTCCAGTTCTGGAGTTTCTGTCGAGTTGTGTTCCGTCATTCGTCCTCGTCGTTCGTCGTTCGTCGTCTTCATCGTTTCTCCACGACGTCGTTCATCGTTCATCGTTCGTCGTTCGTCGTCTTTGTCGTTCATCGTCGTTCGTCGTTCGTCGTTCGTCGTTCATCGTCTTCTCGTTTCTCCACGACGTCGTTCATCGTTCATCGTTCGTCGTCTTTGTCGTTCGTCGTCGTTCGTCGTTCGTCGTTCGTCGTCTTCTCGTCTTCATCACTCATCGTCCTCTGGGTAGTGTGTTTCCACGGCAATGAGTTCAGAGAAGGAAGTTATCGGTGCTGACAAGGATGGCTCACCATTCTCCACTCTCAGTCCAGTCACACCGACTGTGGTTGCTCAATCTTTTGGAGAAGGGTCATCACTGCAGATTACAAATCACAAGCTGAATGGCAAGAATTTCCTCCAGTGGTCCCAATCGGTTCTGATGGTGCTTCGAGGGAGAGGAAAAATAGGCTATATCAGCGGTGAGATTCAGCGTCCTAATTTGACAGATCCGGCTTACGGACAGTGGGAACTTAATAATTCTATTGTTATGGCATGGTTGATTAATTCGATGGAACCCCATATCAGCCGAACTTATTTATTTCTTCGCACCGCTAAAGCTATCTGGGATGCTGTAAAAGAAAATTACTCGGATCTTGAGAATGCTTCACAGGTGTTCGAGATTAAGAATAAACTCAAGGATATTCGGCAAGGTCAGTTGGATATCACTGAATATTACAATGTGTTGCAGACTCTATGGCTGGAATTGGATATGCACTATGAAGCAGACTGGGGTGACCTCGAAGGCAACGTGAAGTTTAAAAATCATTTAGAGAAAGAACGGTTGTATGACTTTCTCGCTGGACTCAACAAAGACCTTGACGAGGTGCGAGGACGAATTCTAGGCCGAAGACCATTGCCTTCCATTGGGGAAGCTTTTGCTGAAGTACGCCGAGAGGAGAGCAGACGTCGGGTGATGCTTGGAGAGAAGAGGGATTCATCTGTAACTTCTCCTGGAGAAAGACTGGCTGAGAACACTGCACTTATCACAAAAAGTAGTGTTAATCGACCTAGTGATCAGAAATCTACTCAGCGCCCACGATGTTCTCATTGCAACAAACTTGGTCATACCCGAGACCGGTGTTGGGATATTCATGGACGACCAGCCGATGCAAGACCAAGGAGACAGCCTCAAAGCAAGGGGTTTCAAGCTGCTATCGGTGACAAAACAGAGGATAGCGGCAACAATGGGATCTCTCTGAATCAGGATCAACTGGAACAACTTGTTAAGTTTCTGAAACAGCAGACAGTGACTAGTCCCAAGACAGCAACAAGTAGTTTTGCTCATCAAGGTACTGTAGAAAATCACATTCCTTGGATACTTGACTCTGGTGCATCCGACCACATGACAGGTAATTCATCTTTGTTTCATTCCTATACTCCATGCCATGGGAGCTCAAGAGTGAAAATTGCAGATGGAACATTCTCGTGTGTTGCTGGAAAAGGATCTATCCGACTGTCCAATAAACTTGTCCTGAATTCAGTTCTTCATGTTCCAAAATTAGCATGCAATCTGGTGTCTATAAGTAAACTCACACACGACCTTAATTGCACTGCTAATTTTTCTGTTACTTCTTGTCACATACAGGAGCAGGGATCGGCGAGGATGATTGGCATTGCTAAGGAGGATGGCGGACTCTACTATTTCAAGAATAATGAATGTGTGAGTACACAGGCTGCAATTGTTGAGAATGTATCTTCTGATTCCAATAAAGATGTAATGATGTGGCATCGTAGGTTAGGCCATCCAAATTTCCATTATCTTAAACGATTGTTTCCAGTTTTATTCGGTAATAAAAATCCTAGTTCATTTTCTTGTGATATTTGTCAATTAGCCAAACACACACGTACTTCATATCCTGCAAAACCCTATACAAAATCTCATCCATTTATCTTGATCCATAGTGATATTTGGGGACCTTCGCGTGTGAAAAATGTTACTGGAACTAGATGGTTTATTACATTTATTGATGATCATACTAGAGTATGTTGGGTCTATCTTTTCAAGGAAAAATCCGAGGTCTCACAGATCTTTCAAACCTTTCACTCCATGATCAAAACTCAATTCCAAACCGACATTAGAGCCTTAAGAACTGACAATGGAACAGAATATTTTAAATCTATCTTAGGTGATTATTTAGCAACCAATGGTATCATTCATCAGAGTTCCTGTACTGATACACCACAGCAAAATGGTATAGCAGAAAGGAAAAATCGTCATCTATTAGAGGTTGCTAGAGCCCTAATGTTTACTATGCATGTTCCAAAGTACCTCTGGGGTGAAGCCATCTTAACTGCCTCACATCTTATCAACCGAATGCCTTCAAAAGTCCTCCAATTTCAAAAACCCATGTCTGTCCTTCTACAAACCTTTCCCATGTTCCGTTTTTTCTCTTCTGTTCCCCTTCGGATTTTTGGCTGCACCGCTTTTGTTCATGTCCATTCTCAAAATCGTTCAAAACTTGATCCAAAGGCAACCAAGTGTGTTTTTATTGGGTACTCTTCGACACAACGTGGGTATAAATGCTACTCACCTTCTCTTCGTCGTATGTTTGTCTCAATGGATGTTACCTTTTTCGAAACTCAACCGTATTTTCCTAGCTCTCATCTTCAGGGGGAGATTCTAGGAGAAGATGGATCTTGGGATTCCCCAACACCTTTGCCGCAGCCCACCTTGCCTCAAATTACCGAGCTACCACCTTTGCCCAATCCAACCGAACCTAATATGTCACATTATGATCAAATATTGGAAACAGGGGAACATAACTCAGTGGGAGATAACTCCCAAAGACCCCAGTTTCTTGTTTATTCGCGCAGGAATCATTCTCGAAATAGTAGCAAGCCTGATACCCAGCAAGGTCAAATGTCTGAACCGGTCCTTCTCCCGGGTCCAGAGCTTACTAGTAGTTCGGCTGTTACTGACTTCAACAATAGCTCAGATCTGGATTTGCCTATTGCTCTCAGGAAAGGTACACGGTCCTGTACACAGCATCCAATCTCGCATTATGTCTCATATGAGAATTTGTCTCCTAGTTTTTCAGCCTTCACCACTACTCTAACGGGTGTTAAGATACCACGAAATATTAAGGAGGCTCTTGCAGATCCCAAGTGGAAATTAGCAGTTCAAGAAGAAATGGGGGCTTTGGAGAAGAATGGCACATGGGAGATTGTGAAGCTGCCTAGCGGAAAAAAAACTGTGGGATGCAAGTGGGTGTTCACAGTCAAGTTTAATGCAGATGGCAGTGTCAACCGGTACAAAGCGAGATTAGTCGCCAAAGGTTTCACTCAGGCTTATGGTATAGACTACAAAGAGACATTCGCTCCAGTAGCTAAACTTAACTCGGTAAGAGTACTCCTATCCCTAGCAGCTAATCTTGATTGGCCACTTCAGCAGTTAGATGTGAAAAATGCTTTCCTAAATGGGGATTTGCATGAAGAGGTGTATATGGATCCTCCTCCAGGATTTGAGGAAAATAGAGAATCAGTGTGTAAGCTGAAAAAGTCTCTTTATGGCTTGAAGCAGTCTCCACGGGAGTGGTTCGAGAAATTTACTCAAGCTGTGAAGGAACAGGGATTTGTACAAGCACAATCTGATCATACTATCTTCTACAAACACTCTACGGATGGTAAGAGAGCAATTCTTATAGTATATGTAGATGATATAATAGTTACTGGAGATGATCAACCTACGTTGGAATCTTTAAAGGAGTATCTTGCAAGCAAGTTTGAGTTGAAGGATCTAGGTACTCTCAGGTATTTCTTAGGTATGGAAGTTGCCAGGAGCAGTTCTGGAATTTCTGTTTCTCAGAGGAAGTACGTTCTTGATCTTCTTCAGGAAACAGGCATGTTGGGATGTAAACCAGCTGAGACACCTATGGAGCCTAATGTTAAGCTTGGGATTGATGGTGGAAAGGATATTGATCGAGAGCCGTATCAACGGTTAGTGGGCAGACTTATTTACTTGTCACATACCCGTCCTGATATAGCCTTTGCCGTGAGTGTTGTTAGTCAATTTATGCACTCACCCAAAGAGCGACATCTTGAGGCAGTCTATAGGATTCTGAGATATTTGAAAAAGACTCCTGGAAGGGGATTATTCTTCAGAAAAAATGATCACAAGGCTGTGGAGATTTATACTGATGCAGATTGGGCAGGTTCCTCAGTAGACAGAAGATCAACATCAGGATACTGCACTTATGTTTGGGGCAATCTAGTAACATGGAGAAGTAAGAAGCAACCAGTGGTAGCTAGAAGCAGTGCAGAGGCAGAGTTTCGAGCATTAGCACATGGTATGTGTGAGGGAATTTGGCTTGGAAGGCTACTGGAAGAGTTGAAGATCTCAAGTAATTCTCCTATGAAACTTTACTGCGACAACAAGGCAGCTGTTAGTATTGCCCACAATCCAGTTCATCATGATCGAACAAAGCATGTAGAGGTGGATCGTCATTTTATCAGAGAAAAAATTGACAATGGAAGCTTCTGCATGATATACATTCCTACTAAGGAACAGACTGCCGACATCTTAACAAAGAGTCTCCACAAACCGAGTTTCGAAGACATGGTGAACAAACTAGGAATGACAAATATCTACATTCCAGTTTGAGGGGGAGTGTGGGAATATTCGGTTTGATACCGAATCTCATCTTTCCATATATAGATTGCTTGATTGTTTCCCAATTGTTTTGGGTAATTGCTGTATAGCTGTATAGCAGATTTTAGGGAATTAGTTTCTGTTTTTCTTCTTATAGAAGCCGAAGGTTGTGTATAAATACACTTGTATTGTATCATTCAAATATATGAAAATACAATCAGTTTTTTTCCTTATCACTTTTATGTATGGAAATTTCTTTGTTGTGTAAGAAGAAGAGTGCGGTAGTATGTGACAGTGTGCATTTGAATTTTTGTGCAACTCAAAACCTTTTGTTGATGCCAAAAACATTTGACAAAACACCCGATGTGATCACTTGACGTGGGCAGCCTTGCGTAGTTGTCCTCTGTCTGATCACCTACAAAAGAGAAGCACCTCGGAGTAAGGGGGACACTAGTGGGGTGTCTGCTAAGGGCACTCCGATGCTTAAGTTAGTAAGTGGCACTGATGAGCAAGCAGAGAAGCAGAGTTTCGGTAAGGAAAATAGTTTATACCTGAATGAGTGAGGCAATTCTCTATTTATAGGCGTTTCCCATGGGTTCGGGTACTCGGGTGACCCTAATAGGTCGTATTCTGAGTGGTCCCAATAAGTAGACATGCTCCAGGCATATGGGCATTGGACCTCCACTAGATGAGTGCCACGTGCCCTTCCACGTGTGTATGGGGGGCACAAGTGCGGGTTAGTACTGGCACGGGTGGTAAGTACTGTATCAGTCCAGTCAGGCAGTGAAGGCTGGCGCCAAGGCAGGAGCAAGGACAAGTACAATAACAGGTAGTGGATGTCAGGTGTCAGGTGATGCAGGGTAGTGGGTGTGGCGTGCTATGCTACGGTACTATTATCAGTCAGTGCGGGACGGCATGGTAGGAATAGTATGGGGCCGACAACCCAAGGCAGAGGTTCAGCAATGTTCGGGGAAGTGTTGCCCAGACCAATACTACGGGCCTCGACAGTGATATGCTTGGGTCTCTGGAGGATGGTTAATTTGAGGGCCAGTATATATCAAAGGTGGTGGTAGATCAATCAAGTTTCCAGGGAAGAATCCTCAACTGGTTTGTCTGGCTTGGTCGGGTATACACGGTCATCGACTCTTCTCCACTGATCGTGAAAATAGGTCTATTTATTCTTGCGCAGCTTATTCGCCGGTGAAAAGGTGGTATTCCGATGTTGGAGAAATTATACCATCAACAGGAGCCTCCCGAGCACTCCCGGGCTGATCAAGGTGGGGGTGCTTGTGGAAGTATGGTTGCGATCACTTAGGTGATCGGCACGTCGTCTCGAGATACTGGTCAGAGCTGATCAGAGTAGTTCTCACCAAACCTAGTCGTTGTTGGTCTGGTCTGACCTGGTCGAATGCACATTTTGCAAAAAACTTCTGACACATGTCAGTTGATGCCACATGTCGTGTCACGATTGGTTGGTGGTTAGACTAACACTACGGGATCTGCACCCGAGTTTTCGGGCCTAAATACACCCCTATAAATATGGGGTTAGGGCTTCAGTAGTTTCATTTGCATTTTCATTGTTCGTACTAAACTATCGAGAGCTCCAGACAACAGCCTAGAAGATTGAATGGAATCCACAATCGGCATGTTTGAGAAGTTTCGAGAAGGTAATCCTTTACGTTTTGCAAGAATTCTGTCAAGATGAGCGTCCTGTCAGGCGACTTTGAGAACGATAATCTCTCCGGGGATGTTGACATAACAGGCTCCTCGGGGAGCATTGATTCCTCTGACTCCAGTGACCGTACTGTGGCTTTAGCCCAGCAAGTAACGAGGACTCCAGACTATTTGTTAGATGTCTCCGACATCCTTACCCCAAGAAGATTAATAACGCCGACTATGCATGCACGAGAAGGCGCCCAATGGCTAAGGCAAATTCTGCAGATGGGGCCAACCACTCATCCAGATCGCTCCTTTATGGACAAGTTAAACGGTGTGTGGGCGCCAGTGCAACCGTCCCGGGTTATGGATCTTACCGAGGAGGAAAATGCAGTAGCGGCGAGAACGGCTGGGCATCCGAGTACATCCGATCGTGAAGAAACCCTCGACGAAGGGTCTAAGAGCTCGGGGAGTTCGACCCCCCTAGGTGAGCCTATCCAATCTTGCTAGCGTGGTAGCAGCCGTCCGCTACGGATCAACGGTATCTTGGTTTAATGGTGGAGAGGAGATGGTCAACCAAGCTGGAGGCCGTCCGGTATACACAGTGGATTACTTCACTTCGGCGGTCACCCCCGAGTACCTGGAGTCATTGCAGGAAGAATTTTAGATCCCAGGTGACATAGAGTTGGTTATGTCTAGTCCGAATGATCTACCTTCCCGACCTCCCCTCGCCACGTCACCTTATCAGAGGAGTTCTTCTGAGCTGGCCTACGCCTGCCCTTTCACCCTTTTATCAGGCGGAAGCTCCGGAGACTGAACATTGCTCCCATGCAGTTGAACGCCAACGCTTATCGGATCTTGATAAGTTGTTTTGTTCCTGTGCAAAGTAATCTTTTCAATTGAAATTGGTGGTAGAACTTGCCTCCTTCCATTAATGGAAGGATGTATTTTGGTGGGCCTAGAGGGAAAGAGTCTCCCTCCACCTCTAATCTCCCTCTTTATTTTCTTCCAACTAAATAATGGAATGGAGCTATCCCTCCACACTTCTCCCTGCTTTCCTCTCCCTCCCTCTCTCCCTCCAACCAAACACACCCTAAAGCTCTCTCGAAGCTTTCATACCTGACTTATCTTCAGAAGTCTTCTAAATTGTAACATGTGCTTACCAGGCTAGCACAAAGACCTTTCCTCCTTTTCCCACCAAGAACAAAATTAAACGGATTGAGATTCTTGCCCAAAACATGACCACCGGGGAAAAAAAATGATAAGTAAACAAATAAATAAAACTCCTTAACCCGATATCATTGTCAATTTGAAAATAAGGTTTAGGTTTGTGTTATTAATTAACTCTCTTTAAATGACGAAAAGTACTAGAATAATGTCTTTTGTCTTTTAAAAATTATTTTTTTAAAAAAATAAAAATGTTTCAAAAATATTTTTTTGTTTTTATTTTGTTTTGTTTGTCTATTCTGAAATACAACTAGTTTATATTATGAATGGGAAATATGTATATATATATATATATATTTTTTTTGAAACAAGCAATTTTGTTGGATAATCAAAGGAGAAGAAATACGTTAACATGATATAGATCTAACCACGAAAAAGTTTGTGGCATAAGTATGAAGACATACAAAAGTTGTGATTGTTGCCTAATTTTCTCTTATTTGTTTTCTTTTTTATTTTCAGAGAAAGAAGTGAATAGCATTTTTTTTAAAGCTTAAAAAAGTAAGTTGCAGGTTTAAATACTTCAAATATTTTTAAAAACTATTTTTTACTTCTTTAATCTTAAAAAATGGCATTTACTAAATGAAAAATGTTATGAATACTAATTCTAAGTTATCATAGTAATTAATAATAAAATATCATGTTTGCTAAAAAAAAAAAAAATGATAAATCAAAGTTAGATACCATTTGATTGCAGTCGATATCACTTTCGTTTTAACTCATGAGGGTAAAGGTGATTCAATTGGGCCCATCTCATTTGGGTTTGGGCCTTTTTTAGTTGGGTTTTGTTGGTCAAATATCATAGTCAAGAAGGAGATAAGATGTGGACCTTTCACTGAGTAGATTCCCCAAGTTCCTTATCCAATTTGTGATCGTTTTGTACATAGGGAAGAAGCCAAATTCCAGTATCAATAGAATAGACCCATTAGTATGTAAGCTTGGCGCTTTCAACACCAAACAATATTTGTACTAGACAAAGATGATTTTGAACTCTTCTGGGTTCACATGGAGAACTTGAATGCCACTTTCAATAATTTTGCAGATAACAACATTGTGAACGTTATACTTGCATGTAAGCTTAGCGCTTTTACACGCGCTCACTTGTAAAAAATTACATTTCAAACAATGTCCTTTTAAAGCATGGTTTTCAAAAAAAGCATTTTCATACTTCTTATGGGGCAAAAAAATTGGCACGGACAAAGCTTTGTTTTTCAGAATTTACGAACTATGGTTTCAGGAAATCGTAGTTAAGCGTATTTTTGTTTTTGTTTTTGTTTTTGTTTTTTTTGTTTAACAAGAGCTTCTAGAAAACCGTTATCGAAAGTATTTTGGGTAAACGAGTAGTAACTTTCTCATGTACCATATAACCTTATTAACCATCAAATGTGTTCTACATTTACCATGTTTTTTGTTTTGTTTGCAATTTTCACTTGGCCTTTTATTTTCTATTCTTTTCTTTTCTTTCCTTTCCTTTCCTTTTCTTTTTTTTTTTTTTTTTTTGAGTAAAACTTAGCTTTTCTCTTTATACCTATCTCAGATTAAAGTTAGGTTTATATATCCTCAATTTGTTACTTGACTTTACTATTCAAAATTTATTTAGCTATATTTTATGAAATTACTATTATTAATCATAAATGTACGGTTATATTTAAGAGAAATGCTAGCAACACTTTATTATACACTCTCTCACAAACATCACTGCCTAATGTTATCAGATCACATGATTTGTGAATAATTGTTTACTAAATTTGCAAGAACCAACAGGCAATTTCCACAAACCTACTTGTGCTCTTCTAAATCTTGAATTTCATCTGATAAAGCATTTGCAGTGCCTTTATCAAACATGAACTATATATGCATCTCTTCTCATGTGGTTTTTAGGCTATTGTCTCCACCAATGGCTTGCTAAGATTACATTGTTCATTAACATGTGGTGTTTCACAAGATACAAGTACGGTACTATAACATGAAAAAATAAAAATGAATTTAAAAAGATATAACACTGATTTGATACTGGTAAAATTTACTTTATTTTATACTTACAAAAAATCTTTGAGGAAGAGAAAAGGTAAAGTAACGTTTATGTGTCATTAAGTGCAAATTTAAAGGCACCTTATATTTATTCTGAATAAAATAAAATAAAATAGATGGTTGTCAAGATATGTGAGTTGGAGTCGTCAATGTATGCCTAACATGTTATCAAAAAGCAGCTTTAAGTTAGTATTATTGGTTCCGATTTCAGAATCAATAATTGAATTTATTATGCAAAAAATATGCCTTGATGCTTTTTCCTTTAATGTCAAAGGTCAGCGGGGGGGGGGGGGGGGGGGGGTGTGGAAAAAAAAAACCAATGGGCGTTAATGTGTATGGCCTGAAAGACAACTATCTTTTTTAATAGACATCTAAAGAGACTTACTGTTCTCATTTATTATATTCTAAAGTATTATATTTTTCAATTGTTCAAATTAATGAAAAATGATATAAATCAAAGAATATTCGATTATAATAGTAGTAGGGTTTGGAGCCATAATTGGGTTATGTGTTCCAATTTGTACGTGACAAATGTGTGGTTGTGTGGAGTTTAATTCCGTCAACAAACATGGAATTTACGTATTTCCCCATATATAATAATCCCTAACCATCTAATCATTTTAATTTATGGGTTTTTTTTTATTAAATAAATTACTGTCATGTGAACTTTTGGTAATAGTTATATGTCCATATGTATATTATTATTTTAGAAATTTTATTTTTGTCTGGAATGAAAAATACTCTCGAGGTCAAAATTATAGTTCGTAGCCCAAAAAAAAAAAAAAAAAAAGTTTGCAATTTTTTGTTTGTTTGTTAAGTTAAAGAACAGTCATCCCCCACAGAAAAAAGAAGGCAGCCTAACGTGAGAGGGTAAACTTGTCAAATCAGTTCGATGGTGATTAAACGAGAAAGCATATTACCAGAATAATTCCTCTAGTTCTCTTTCATAGTCATCATTTGATTTTCTGTCTCATTACAAAAAATCATTGAAATTAGAAAAGGTGGATTGTAATGTTTGTTTCAAGAACAAATAATGACACGGAGCCATTGACATTAAAATAATAAAGACATGACAGTTTATTTAATCACTCATGACTGACAGTTCATTTATTATGCTTATCTCTTTAATTTGTTAAAATAAGAAATAAAAAAAAAAATGCTTTCACATGCAGACCAAAAATAAAGGGACGCACATAGGTGCCAAAAAATCCAACATACTTGCACGCATGCAAGAAGAAATGAAGAACAAATGAAAAAAGACAAACCTATCAAAGGGTTGGAGAAGCAAGCAATCAGATGTTTTACTTTCTCAATGCATTAAGAAAGACCTCATTAAAACCCTCTTCCAAAAAAATCTAGTGGGGAATAAACGAAAGAGAGAAAAGTAGCTCATCAATAGCCTTGCTTTCAGAAATAGACAAATCCATAATTAGGAAGTTTCGCCATCTCATATCCTACCAATTGAGAGCAAAAATCTGAGGAAAGACTACCACTAACAATCTGAAAAAGGCACGAACTACATGAGTTAATAATTTATCAGTAACATAATTTTTTTCACGATAAATATGAGATACTGAAAAAATGATGCTATTGAAATACGCCAAAGCAAGGGACCATTTGATCTTGAATTATTAAGAGAGTAGAAAGAGAGTATATTCACCACATAGCTCAAGTTGCGTTCCAACCAAAGATAATTGCAATTAGATCTCTTAGCATGAAACATAACATGAATGACATTCAGTAATTCTGCCTCAAAAGAGTAAAGAATCACAAGAGGACAGGCCAAACAACCTTTTACAAAATCTCAATGGGTTCTAAAAACACACCACAACCAGCAAAGCCAAGGAGTACGATTAATTGTGTCAATAGTATTAATTTTGATCCAATTCAAATTAGGAGGAATCCAATTAACCTGAATGATCTTTCGAGCCTTAGAAACTTGACTTTTCAACTTGAATCTTCTAACAGTAATTAAGCCAGAAACTGAGTTTGACATAATATTATTTTAATATCACTTGAGAAATCAGCCTCTTGAACGCTAGAGTAAATCCATGATAAAACCAATATTAACATCAATTCTTTTGTTCTCAAACAATTACTATTAAGAGTGTTGCAAGGTTTTTTTTTTTATTTCTTTTTTGTCATATTAAAAATAAACATTAATACTCGGCACAAAAATAAGTTGTTCCAATTTTCCATCTTTAAATTAAAAAATAAAATAAAAAACATTGAGCCACAACGATATGAAATATACCAATTCTGTTTTCTACGATATTGTCCGGTGCATAACCTAACAAGAATTGTATTATAAATTCTCCTCTCTCGATGGGTCTAGCTTTGCCATTTCACAATCCAAAACTCTATCAAATCGTACTTAATTATCAGGGCCTTAGTTCTTAACACGTCCTTATTTTCTAGTGAAAGAGTTCATTTGATTTGACTTTTGAGTCCGAAAGACACTTATTTATTGTTGAATTAAATGTTACATCAATAAAGATCTTTTTTTTTTTTTTTTGGTGAATTATAAAGATCTTTTCTTTTAATCTTCCATTAATTTTGTCCAATGCATTTTAAATGTATGGATCTTTTTCTTTCATAACTAGCAATTAATTTATCACTTAAATTTTTAAAGAAAAAAATATCTAACGATCATTAGGGATGGATTTAGAGTTTGTTTGTTTTTTTTAAATAAATAATCATCACTAATTTATTCATGTTCAAGAGACATTCCACTTATTCAAATCAAGTTAGAAGTTTGTCTTTTGGCCTATGTTTGGTATTAGTAGACGACAAAATTAAGAACCAATGAAGTTGTAAATTACTTATATATATATAATTTGTAAATTCATGCTATCCATTATTTTTTAATCCTTTCAATTTTATAGAGAAGAGATAAGGGAAATTTTTAACTAATTGTTGTATATAAAATAACTACTTCGCCTTTAACATCTCATATATATATATATATATATATATATTTTATGTAAGGGTATAAGATGGTTTTGTAGCTCCTAAATATGGTATAATATGGCCACAAGTATATTTCTCTTTCTTTTACCTACTCTTATTTAGGGGATGTTTAGGGATGTTTGGTATTCTAACTCTAGTTGGAGTTTTGGAGTTTGGAGTTTAGAGTTTTTTTTTTTTTTTTTCGTCAAACTTTGCACAATTCATTTTCAAATCTACGTCTTTTTTCTTTTTTTCTTTTCCATTTTCAAAAAATTGAAACTTTAAAAATTCATAATTTTCTTATTTCAAGTTAAAATGAGATGATTCTTATGTCAAACTACTCACAATGACGAGAGAAATTAAAGAGTGATTGGTCAAAATAATTCCTGAATTCTTTAGAATGTGACGATTTGGCCTCTATTTTTTTTTTTTAATTTTGATTGAGAAAACCCTAAACTCTCTAAATGTTGGAAATTTTAGTCATTTCTGTCGAATTCCGTTAAGTTTTAATGGAAAAGGTCACATGACCCATTACATGAGTTAAATTGACCTTTAAAAGAAAAAAAAACTTTTATTTTTTTAAAAAAGTACCCCACACCAATATACATTTAGGAAAAAAAAAGACAAACAAAAAAGAAAGGAGAGAGGGAAAGGGGGGGACAGAGAGAGAGCTGAGCCCCCCCAACCCACAGAACTCAAAACCCAATCGAGAGAGAGAGATGAAAATAATTTTTTTGTTAAATTAATTATTGTTAGATTACTAAGAAACTCTCTTAAAGTAGATCACATGCATTGCACATGACTAATTCCATAAAAAACCTAACGAAACTGGATGGAAATGACTAAGATTGCCAACATTTAGAGAGTTTAGAGTCATATCGGCCAAAATTAACCAAAAAAAAAAAAAGAGGAACCAAATTATCACTTTCTAAAGAGTTCAGGACTATTTTGGCCAATTACTCGAAATTAAATAAGATTCATATTACTATTTTTTTTAAAACACATTTCAAATTCTTTATATTACTTAAATATTTCAATTTGTTTTTAATTTACATTTCAAATAAACACACATTTATAAACATTTACTCATTTTCAAAAAAAAAAAAAAACAACTTAGCCTTTCTAAACATTTATAAACATTTACTCATTTCCAAACGCCCCCTTAAACATGATTTTATAGTTTCTACTACATGATACAATATGGCCGAACAAATAGTTTCCTTTCTTCTACTTAGCCTCTATTTGGCTCGCCAGTTGGAGATAAAATTTTTAAGTTGGAGCTGGTTGATTTTTCAAAAAGTAACTATAATTTTTATTGATTTTTTAGAAAAAAATAAAATTAAGATGAAAATTTTAAGTCGGAGATTGTAATCTTTCTGGTAATTTTACTGCTACAACAATCACTAGGATGATTTTTAGAGTTTCTATGATACCGTACAATGTGGCCGTAAGTAATTTTCTTTCTTCTACCTTGACAATCCATAAGAAGATTTTGTAGTTCTTACCCTATGGTATAATGTGGCCGCAAGTAATTTATCAACAATATATATATATATATATATATATGGCCGCAAGTATATATATATATATATATATTCTTTATTTTTAAAACCGCATTTTTCAATTAAAAAAAGCAAATAATACTTTTACAGTACATACATTTACATTTATCAAGACGTCATGTGATACTTCTAGCACTTGTCACATAATCTTTTACAGTGCTTTCGTTCACACTTTTTTACATTTTACATTTTATTTTCGCTTTGCTTAATACGTGCTCTCCAACTAGGATTACTTAAAAGTGATTATAACGCAATATGGTTGTAAAAATATTTTCCTTTCCTGTGCTTTGATGCTCTTTTTAAGATAATTAGTTGTATGACACGTACGAAATAGACAAATAAAATATAAAAAAATAAAAATAAAAGAGAAAAATCTACATGACGATGATGTGGCAACCATGTGGTTGCCACATGGTAAGCATGAAAGACATGGCAAAGAGAGTAATTGACTCTTTTAAAGACTATAATATAGATTTTACCGTTATTTGTCTTTCTTTTACCTCGTTAATCACTAAGATGACTCTATAGTTGCTACAATATTGTAACGCCCGTTAGACATATCAAACCTGCAAAACCGCCATAGCCTACAGCCGTACTCTTGAAAATGCTAAAAACGGCCTCAAGGCTGCAATCCGGCACCAAAAGCCCTCCGAGAAGGGTAAACCCTCATTTAGAAAAGCGCCTTCAGCCCTTCAAATTCCATTTTTCCCATTTCCCCTCACTCTCCCTCACAGCCCTCTCTCCCTCGTTCACTTTCTTTCTATGTTTCCTCCCTTGAACCCTTGTCTCCCTTTCTCTCTTTAAATTTTTACAAAAACCCGAAACCAAACCACCAAGAAACTCAAACCCCCAGCCCTTAGAGTTTCACAGGTTCGTTTTAAACTTGTTTTACATTGCGAATAACTTGATTTTGTGATTTGAAATTTCTATTTTCATTAGTTTTGTAAACATGAATATCAATTGAGATTTTGGGAAATTTGGATGATTTTGAGTTCGAATTTAGTTATTTAGGCTTTAGAAATTATTTACTTTTTGTTCTGGATATCTGGAAACTATTAGAATTGGCTTTGAAGTTGTTTGCAGGAAGGGCTCGAACTGGGAACTCTCTGTTCCGTGATGGTTTGGTCAACCGGACTCCCTATCCGGTCGACCAAACGACCCTAGAGCAGGACATGACATTCTGTCCATGTTTGGTCAACCGGACCTGTAGGATCAGTCAACCGGACAGTGGAAGAATACCTGCAAAGCCCTTGTTTCAATCCGATCAGTCCTGTTTTGGTGTTTTAAACTCAAATAATGACGTTTTAAACGTTAAAATGAATTTTTACAGTTTACACATAAATCGAGAAATATTAATGTTTTAATATAGTATTGTTTAAAGCATACTAATTAAGGCCCGATATTTAGTATAATTAAGGTTAGAGTTTATATCAGATACTTAGGCTATCTGTATGGTTTGATTTAACATTTTGGTGACTGGAATGAGGAGCTTCAGTATACGTGAAGTTATCAGTAGATTTATTTTGCCAAAGAGGTAAGACATCTAAAGCTGTTTTCTTATATATGTTGCTTGATGAATTTCTCGTCTTTAAATCATTTTGAAAACTACAATGATTTATAAATATGTTTTTTAAATGAAGAGTGTGTATATATATATATATATATATATATATGAAATATTTTGGATCAAAATTACATATATGTAGATACATTATTTTGAGAGACTCAAGCAGGATGTTTTAAGGCTTAAGCAATGATATGTTCTGCCAAGTGTGTTGAATGAATTAAATTTCAATATCTGACCGGTTAGATACCAGTAAATGGTATTTGAGTCTGTATATATATTTGGGCCTGTCAAGGATTGAGATGTTACCTTTAACAGATTAGTTCACTTTGGTGGTATTCCACTGTGGTGGTGATTTGGCTTAGTTAGATATGAGAATATATCTATGTTCAAAATATGTTATTTCTGCCACTATTTATTACTGCATTTAGTTTCAGCCTTGTTTGTTTTATTACAATCCTAGCCAAACTCTTTACAAGTCTAGTTATTTTAAATGAGTCACCTGTATCCTATTGAGCTCATAGCTCACGTTTTATTATTTAAACCCCCCTGAAGGTGCTAGGAGTAGCACTGAGTAGAAGGGTGTGATATCAAGGCCACTACGGTTCAGTGGTGATCTATCTGTACTTTTATTTTCAGTCATTTATTTTTCCAAGGTATGTAAACTTAATTCTCTCTTTGGACTGGGTTTTATATGTCTACTTTTATTTGTTGTTTTTGTTAGTTTGTATGATGATACCGGATGTTGGATTTTCAAACCTGTTTTCTAGTAAAAAAACTTAGTATTTCGGAATGCCCACTGTTTCAATTAAAAAGCTACCTGATGGTTTTCATTAAATATAAAACTAGTAAACTTCAGGACAATATATTATCTAGCTCAATACTCTGATATGTTTTCAATGATGGCTAAAAAATGGGAATTTTATTTAAAGTGTGGGTGAATTTCGGAATATTATATGTTTTATTTATTTGGTGATTTAATTACAAAATTATTTTTAATAAAACCCCTCCACATCACAATACCCAATTTTGGGTCGTGACAGATTAGGTATCAGAGCTGCAGGTTCTTGAACCTCGGGAAAACATGTAAACTAGACATAAGAAAAACCACTAAACACTCTAGTGTTGTCCCTTTTAGTTGAGAGAATGCCATGTCGCTTAACCGTGAATCCCCCACTGATCATGAATGATGACCTGATGAACGTGATGTATAAGGCTTTCCAAGGGATGGGTACCCATGCACACAATAAGCGACTTGTGGAAGATCAGAAACATGAGTATTTCCATGAATTTTGTCAATCGCCGATTCCGATGTTCAATGGTTAAGGAGGACCACAAGTGGCCGATGATTGGTTGGAGTCGATCAAGAAGCACTTGAATACGATGGGAGTTCCAGAGGAATTCAAGATTGAGTTTGCTGCGAATAAGTTCGAAGGACATGCAAACGTCTGGTGGCACCAAGTCAAGAGGATGCACGACATCAATAATATGAGTAGGGAACAATTCGATGCACTTTTCAATGAGAAGTACTTCCCGGAGAGCTATCGAGATGAGAAGGTGATGGAGTTTATTAACCTTTAGCAAGGTGACAAGTTTGAAGCTGAGTATGAGGTGAAGTTAAGTGAGCTGGCATGTTTTGCATCGACTGTGATGGAGTATAATTCCTTAAAATGCCTCAAGTTCCAAGAATGATTGAAGAATACGATAAGGAGGTCAATTGTGGCGTTGAGGCTCTGTAACTACAATGACCTCGTGGCAGCTGCAACTTGTGTTGAACATGACAGCTTAGCTTATCATCGGGGCAGGGAAAAAGCCAAGGCCTCTAGTGGGCCCCAACATAACAACAATAGCAAGGAAGATCAAAATTGTAACGACCCGCCCTACGTAAGCAGCTACAGTTACATACTTACATAACATAACTACTTATTAAGCGGAAATGTGGCATAAATTTTTTTTTTCCCCGCTTATATCGACCTTGGTCGCGTGTGTGCACATATACATACTGATATACATACGTCTTTACACATACTTAATTTGGGAGTTTAAATTTGAAAACTCATATATACTAAATTATACATAAGAACAACATATAATTTATCATAATAGCGTAGCGGTCTCCAACACACGTTTCACAGCCAGCCGTGCCCAGCTTCACCGCCTTGTACTAGGTAATGCCCATAGGATGCTTACCTATAGCATAAACATAAATTATAAGCTTTCGCCCAGCAAGTACAACTTTAAACCCACATAAACATCTCTTAACTAACAATGCATGATCCAATTATGCTTTCTTATGCTGTCTTATTCTTAAGTCAGCTCGTTTTTAGGGCCCCTTACTTAACATAACATAAGTGTCCATACCGTGGCGCGTTGCCATAGAGTGGTTAGGGCAGCTAGCCCAATCCAACTCAAACCATGGACCAAACCCGACCTAAGAGCGGGTCGGTACGACACGAGGCAAGCTTGCTTGCCATCATACTTGAAAACTTGTTCTTAACTTGTTCTTGTACATAATTTCTTATGAATAGTTTTCATTCTTGAAAACGATTCCTTGAACATAGTTTTCTTCTTGAAAATAGTCTTTTAAAACAGTTTCATACTTGAAACTGGGTTCTCATTCTTACCAAGTGACTTATCATTGGTGAGTATGCTTCATGATGCCATAATAATAAAACATATATAGATCATATGCATCACAACATGTATGTATGAGCTTGAAAACAAACAAGCAATAAAACAATCTGCCTATGCTGTAGGCGGAGTTATACTTACAGGTTAGACTACGTCCTGTATTTGTTTCCAACTGGTTGCAACAACAGGTTATAAAAGTGATTAGGGAAAAACTGATTATATTTCATATATTTGAATGATACAGTACAAGTGTATTTATACACAACCTTCGGCTTCTATAAGAAGAAAAACAGAAACTAATTCCCTAAAATCTGCTATACAGCTATACAACAATTACCCAAAGCAATTGGGAAACAATCAAGCAATCTATATAAGGAAATATGAGAATTCGGTATCAAACCGAATATTCCCACACTCCCCCTCAAACTGGAATGTAGATATTTGTCATTCCTAGTTTGTTCACCATGTCTTCGAAATTCGGTTTGTGAAGGCTCTTTGTTAGGATGTCGGCAATCTGTTCCTTAGTAGGAATGTATATCATGCAGAAGCTTCTATTGTCAATTTTTTCTCTGATAAAATGACGATCCACCTCTACATGCTTTATTCGATCGTGATGAACTGTATTGTGGGCAATACTAACAGCTGCCTTGTTGTCGTAGTAGAGCTTCATAGGAGAATTACTTGAGATCTTCAACTCTTCCAGTAGCCTTCCAAGCCAAATTCCCTCACACATACCATGTGCTAATGCTCGAAACTCTGCCTCTGCACTGCTTCTAGCTACCACTGGTTGCTTCTTACTTCTCCATGTTACTAGATTGTCCCAAACATAAGTGCAATATCCTGATGTTGATCTTCTGTCTACTGAAGAACCTACCCAATCTGCATCGGTATAAATCTCCACAGCCTTGTGATAATCTTTTCTGAAGAATAATCCCCTACCAGGAGTCTTTTTCAAATACCTCAGAATCCTATAGACTGCCTCAAGGTGTCGCTCTTTGGGTGAGTGCATAAATTGAGTAACAACACTCACGGCAAAGGCTATATTAGGACGGGTATGTGACAAGTAAATAAGTTTGCCCACTAACCGTTGATACGGCTCTCGATCATTATCCTTTCCACCATCAATCCCAAGCTTGGCATTAGGCTCCATAGGTGTCTCAGCTGGTTTACATCCCAACATGCCTGTTTCCTGAAGAAGATCAAGAACGTACTTCCTCTGAGAAACAGAAATTCCAGAACTGCTCCTGGCAACTTCCATACCTAAGAAATACCTGAGAGCACCTAGATCTTTTAACTCAAACTTGCTTGCAAGATACTCCTTTAATGATTCCAACTCAGGTTGATTATCTCCAGTAACAATTATATCATCTACATATACTATAAGAATTGCTCTCTTACCATCCTTAGAGTGTTTGTAGAAGATAGTATGATCAGGTTGTGCTTGTACAAATCCCCGTTCCGTCACAGCTTGAGTAAATTTCTCGAACCACTCCCTCGGAGACTGCTTCAAGCCATAAAGAGACTTTTTCAGCTTACACACTGATTCTCCATTTTCCTCAAATCCTGGAGGAGGATCCATATACACCTCTTCATGCAAATCCCCATTTAGGAAAGCATTTTTCATATCTAGTTGCTGAAGTGGCCAATCAAGATTAGCTGCTAGGGATAGGAGTACTCTTACCGAGTTGAGTTTGGCTACTGGAGCAAATGTTTCTTTGTAGTCTATACCATAAGCCTGAGTGAAACCTTTGGCGACTAATCTCACTTTGTACCGGTTGATACTGCCATCTGCATTAAACTTGACTGTGAACACCCACTTGCATCCCACAGTTTTTTTTCCGCTAGGCAGCTTCACAATCTCCCATGTGCCATTCTTTTCCAAAGCTCCCATTTCTTCTTGAACTGCTAATTTCCACTTGGGATCTGCAAGAGCCTCCTTAATATCTCGTGGTATCTTAACACCTGTTAGAGTAGTGGTGAAGGCTGAAAAATTAGGAGACAAATTCTCATATGAGACATAATGCGAGATTGGATGCTATGTACAGGACCGTGTACCTTTCCTGAGAGCAATAGGCAAATCCAGATCTGAGCTATTGTTGATGTCAGTACCAGCCGAACTACTAATAAGCTCTGGACCCGGGAGAAGGACCGGTTCAGACATTTGACCTTGCTGGGCATCAGGCTTGCTACTATTTCGAGAATGATTCCTGCGCGAATAAACAAGAAACTGGGGTCTTTGGGAGTTATCTCCCACTGAGTTATGTTCCCCTGTTTCCAATATTTGATCATAATGTGGCATACTAGGTTCGGTTGGATTGGGCAAAGGTGGTAGCTTTGTAATTTGAGGCAAGGTGGGCTGCGGCAAAGGTGTGGCGGAATCCCAAGATCCATCTTCTCCTAGAATCTCCCCCTGAAGATGAGAGCTAGGAAAATACGGTTGAGTTTCATAAAAGGTAACATCCATTGAGACAAACATACGACGAAGAGAAGGTGAGTAGCATTTATACCCACATTGTGTTGAAGAATACCCAATAAAAACACACTTGGTTGCCTTTGGATCAAGTTTGGAACGATTTTGAGAATGGACATGAACAAAAGCGGTGCAGCCAAAAATCCGAAGGGGAACAGAAGAGAAAAAACGGAACATGGGAAAGGTTTGTAGAAGGACAGACATGGGTTTTTGAAATTGGAGGACTTTTGAAGGCATTCGATTGATAAGATGTGAGGCAGTTAAGATGGCTTCACCCCAGAGGTACTTTGGAACATGCATAGTAAACATTAGGGCTCTAGCAACCTCTAATAGATGACGATTTTTCCTTTCTGCTATACCATTTTGCTGTGGTGTATCAGTACAGGAACTCTGATGAATGATACCATTGGTTGCTAAATAATCATGTAAGATAGATTTAAAATACTCTGTTCCATTGTCGGTTCTTAAGGCTCTAATTTCGGTTTGGAATTGAGTTTTGATCATGGAGTGAAAGGTTTGAAAGATCTGTGAGACCTCAGATTTTTCTTTGAAAAGGTAGACCCAACATACTCTAGTATGATCATCAATAAATGTAATAAACCATCTAGTTCTAGTAACATTTTTTACACGCGAAGGCCCCCAACTATCACTATGGATCAAGATAAATGGATGAGATTTTGTATAAGGTTTGGTAGGATATGAAGTACGTGTGTGTTTGGCTAATTGACAAATATCACAATGAAATGAACTAGGATTTTTATTACTGAATAAAACTGGAAACAATCGTTTAAGATAATGGAAATTTGGATGGCCTAACCTACGATGCCACATCATTACATCTTTATTGGAATCAGAAGATACATTCTCAGCAATTGCAGCCTGTGTACTCACACATTCATTATTCTTGAAATAGTAGAGTCTGCCATCCTCCTTAGCAATGCCAATCATCCTCGCCGATCCCTGCTCCTGTATGTGATAAGAAGTAACAGAAAAATTAGCAGTACAATTAAGGTCATGTGTGAGTTTACTTATAGACACCAGATTGCATGCTAATTTTGGAACATGAAGAACTGAATTCAGGACAAGTTTATCGGACAGTCGAATAGATCCTTTTCCAGCAACACACGAGAATGTTCCATCTGTAATTTTCACTTTTGAGCTCCCATGACATGGAGTATAGGAATGAAACAAAGATGAGTTACCTGTCATGTGATCGGATGCACCAGAGTCAAGTATCCAAGGAATGTGATTTTCTACATGATAGACAGTACCTTGATGAGCAAAACTACTTGTTGCTGTCTTGGGACTAGTCACTGTCTGATGTTTCATAAACTTAACAAGTTGTTCCAGCTAATCCTAATTCAGAGGGATCCCAATGTTGCCGTTATCCTCTGTTTTGTCCCCGGTAGCAGCTTGAAACCCCTTGCTTTGAGGCTGTCTCCTTGGTCTTGCATCGGCTGGTCGTCCATGAATATCCCAACACCGGTCTCGGGTATGGCCAAGTTTGTTGCAGTGAGAACATCGTGGGCGCTGAGTGGATTTCTGATCACTAGGTCGATTAACACTACTTTTTGTGATAAGTGCAGTGTTCTCAGCCGGTCTTTCTCCAGGAGAAGTTACAAATGAATCCCTCTTCTCTCCAAGCATCACCCAGCATCGGCTCTCCTCTCGGCACACTTCAGCAAAGCTTCCCCAATGGAAGGCAATGGTCTTCGGCCTAGAATTCGTCCTCGTACCTCGTCAAGGTCTTTGTTGAGTCTAGCGAGAAAGTCATACAACTGTTCTTTCTCTAAATGATTTCGAAACTTCATGTTGCCTTCGAGGTCACCCCAGTCTGCTTCATAGTGCATATCCAATTCCAGCCATAGAGTCTGCAACACATTGTAATATTCGGTGATATCTAACTGACCTTGCCGAATATCCTTGAGTTTATTCTTAATCTCGAACACCTGTGAAGCATTCTCAGGGTCCGAGTAATTTTCTTTTACAGCATCCCAGATAGCTTTAGCGGTGCGAAGAAATAAATAAGTTCGGCTGATATGGGGTTCCATCGAATTAATCAACCATGCCATAACAATAGAATTAGTAAGTTCCCAATTACCATAAGTCGGATCCGTCGGATTGGGCCGCTGAACCTCGCCTTTGATGTAGCCGATCTTTCCTTTCCCTCGGATCACCATCAGAACCGATTGGGACCACTGGAGGAAATTCTTGCCATCTAACTTGTGATTTGTGATCTGCAGTGATGATCCCTCGCCAAAGGACTGTGCAGTCACCGTCGATATGACTGGACTGGGTGTGGAGAGGGAAGAACCATCCTTAGCAGCGCCTATTAGCTCCTTCTCTGAACTTATTGTCGATAATTTCCTTCTCTGGACTGGGCGAGAAGCTCCTTCTCTGGACTGGCCGATAATCTCCTTCTCTGGACTAGGCGAGAATCTCCTTCTCTAGACTGGGTAGATTTCGGGACTGGACAGATGAAACGTGGGACGAGAAGTGGGATTGGGTAGGTTTCGGGATGAAAGCTACGAATTTCGGGATGGAGGCTAGGGTTCCGAACCTGGCTCTGATACCATAAAAGTGATTAGGGAAAAAACTGATTACATTTCATATATTTGAATGATACAGTACAAGTGTATTTATACACAACCTTCGGCTTCTATAAAAAGAAAAACAGAAACTAATTCCCTAAAATCTGCTATACAGCTATACAGCAATTACCCAAAACAATTAGGAAACAATCAAGCAATCTATATAAGGAAATATGAGAATTCGGTATCAAACCGAATATTCCCACAGGTTACCTCTCTGTTTTCAAAAGAATATAAGATAAGAATCATCCTATCTTACCATAAGTCATTACATTAAATGTTGGTATCCTAACCAACACTCATTAGTAACCCTAGTTACATGTCCCCCACATACTATCATGATCTCTTATTCGATTACTAGATGTAACCCTAGTGCACCTGACCCAATCAAACATTATCTTTTATGATTACTTAAAGAAGCCTTAGGTTCAAGGCCTAATCCTATTAGGTTACTATTGATAACCTCGGGCTTTAGGCCCAATCAAACTTGAATAGTGATTCATGTCTGATTAGGTTACTATGTGTAACCCTGGGCTTAAGACAAAGTCCTATTGAGTTACTAAGGCCCAGTTACTTTTAAAATCATACCCCATTAGGTTACTATTGGTAACCATGGGTTGTAAGCCCAACTCAATAACTTAGGTTTCCTTATATGGCTACTTAAGTAACCCTAATTATTTGGCTCATTTAAAAGTTGGTAACCTTTTCGGTTACTCTTTGTCTTATGGTTGCTTATCATATTACTTGTCTTGTTTTATCTATTTTTATTCTTATTTGATAAATTTTAAATCTCTTTTTTAAAAACTGCTTAAAATAGTCCATAAGCTTTGATTATTAGTGCATGTGCAGGAATTTCCTGCTTTTGCACTGTTTTTAGAATCATTTGCAGGAATTTTCTGTACCCTACATAGTTTTTGAAAATCTGTTTTAACTTTAAAATCTGTTTAGATTTTGATAAAGTTTTCTTCATTAAAATTGTAGATCATATCGAAATCTACAACTTTCGTGTTTTTCTCAAAAACTAAATCTGCATTTAACCTATCCGTTTTTCTTATTGAACCTGCCTAGCCGTGCATACTGGGTCTGGCTGACCAGGCTCGGGTTTCTGTAAAAACGGAGACCTTTGGAGCCTTATTTTTGAAAACCATCTACAATACCCCCTAAAGTTTTCCTTTTTCTACAACTTTGTAGTTTTAACTTTCTTCAAATTCGGCTTCTAAAGACCTCAAAATTCAGTTTCTAGATTACTACCCAGTCTTGACCCGAGACTGGCAGTTTTTGTTTAAGTTGGTTCTTACGTAAAATTACACGCACACTACCTCGAACGGTTAAAACCGTGAGCCTACATCAAGTATACAGCATGTTACATAATGTTTTCACTATCATGCATTCATTTCTCATTCATACAACACTTCATGCAAACCCATATGGTGATATTCACCAAACTAGGGTTTTTAGGGTGTTCTTGAACCCTACATGCAACATACATTCTCATTCTCATTTCCATTCATACTACATCATTCTTAAGTGTGTGGGGACATATAATAAACATCTAATAGGCATACACACATACCATAAGCTGTCTAGCACAAAACATCACAATCATGCACCAAATTACAAATATGGACCAATAAAACTTAATCAAGCACATTCAAGCATACCATCTAACCCTATTGCATAAAACTAGATATGAGCTTATGCTCTTACATTCCCAAGATGGAAATACACATAAATCTTGAATCGAACTAAATTGAGGAACTAGAGGGTTTAGGAGGATTACCTTTAAACCTTGATAATGGTTCTAGGTTTTGGATCAAAGATTTCCTCCTTCCTTTTTCTTCCTAAAAATCCGGCCACTTTTCTTCTCTCTCTTTTTTTTTCTTCCTTCTCTTTGGGTTCGGCTCCTAAGGGGGAGAACTAGAGAGAGAGAGCTAGAAAGTTATGGGTTTCACTAAGTGGGCATAATGTGAACCCACCTCACCTATTTATAGGTGAAAAATAATTTCATTTATTGATTTATTTTTATTTCTAAAATTACATATTAGGGTCTAAAAATAAAATATTTGCCCATATATCCCCTTAGGTGGCCGGCCATTATAGGATGCTTAGAGGCCAAGTTTCTCTCATAATTATCTACTTTTCTAATTTTTCAAAAATCCCAAAAATTCATTAATTATCTATGATGAGGTGTCACTTCCTTAAGGCTTGTTCGGCCTTTTCTTCTAATATGCAGTCCTTTTTCATACCAATGCAGATATTTCAAATACTGTTTTCAACTAATCACAGTATTATTGTACTGAACCACAGTCCAGAATTTATCTGCACTTAACCGGGCTGCGTATGAATATTTCTTAGGACTTGAAGCTACTTAGTTCTTAATGCTCAAAATATTGTGCTTGATTTTTCTACAGTGGTCCCATGCCTAATTTTCACTTCTTTATCTGTAATGACAGTTTTCGCAGTATAATTTCCATACTGCTTATTAGACTGCTGTACCATCCTGGTCAAACTTTGGTCAACCTAAAGTAAACCTTGTGTCAAACTTTGACCAACTGAAAATCATAAATTTCTATCTTGCCCTTTTTCTCAAAAGGCCTTATGCTTAGCTAAGCAAACTGTTATTGAGTCTTATGAGACTATAAGAACTCAATTATAGTATGATAAAATCAAATCAGACATTTCACATAAACCTTCATGCTCCTTAACAAGGAAATCATGAATCAGCAAAAAGGGCGGCTATTACAATCTACCCCCCTTAAAAATTTTTATCCCCAAAAATTAAAACAAGTCGGGATATTTCTTTCTCATTTCCTCTTCTAATTCCCACGTTGCTTCCTCAACGTTATGGTTTCGCCATAGTACCTCAACCAAAGGAATTGTCTTGTTCCTTAAGACCTTTTCTTCCCGATCCAGGATTCGGACTGGCGTTTCTTCGTACGTCAAATCCGTTTGGATTTCAACTGGTTCTTGACTAAGTACATGGGAAGAATCAGGTACGTACTTTTTCGACATTGAGACATGAAAAATATCATGTATTGAAGCCAATTCTGGCAGCAAGGCAAGCTTGGAAGCTACTTTTCCAATCCTTTCCAGGATTTCAAATGGTCCTATGTATCTTGGACTAAGCTTTCCTTTCTTACCAAACCTCATTACTCCTTTCATAGGAGCAACCTTAATGAAAATAGAGTCTCCAACCTGGAATTCTAATGGCCTTCAACGTTTATCGGCATAACTTTTCTGCCGACTAAAAGCTACGTCGAGTCTCTGTTTTATTACCTTGATATCTTCCGAGGTTTGTCTAATAAAATCCGTACTTTGAAGCTGTTCTTGTCCAACTTCTTACCAATGAATCGGTGATCGATATTTCCTTCCATATAACGCTTCAAATGGAGCCATACCAATTGAGGCGTGGTAACTGTTATTATAGGAAAACTTGATCAAGGGTAGCTTCTGATCCCAGCTTCCTTTAAAGTCCAAAACACATGATCTTTACATATCCTCTAGTGTTTGGATGGTTTGTTCTGATTGACCATCAGTTTGGGGGTGAAAAGCCATACTGAATTGTAGCTTTGACCCCATGGCAGTGTGAACATTTTTCCAGAATCGAGAGGTAAATCGCCCATCCCGATCTGAAATGATTGACCTTGGCACTCCATGGAACTTGACAACCTGAGATACATAAATTTTGGCCAATTTTTCCACGGAAAATGTAGCCTTAATAGCAATGAAGTGGGCTGATTTGGTTAATCTATCCACAATTATCCAAATCGTGTCATTTCCACTTGCAATTCTGGGTAATCCAATTACAAAATCCATAGTAATTTATTCCCATTTCCATTCTGGGAGTTCTATTTTCTGCAATTCCCCATGAGGTTGTCGGTGTTCAACCTTAACTTTCTGACAAGTTAGGCATTTTGACACGAAGTCAGCAATCTCATTACCACCAATAGTTTTCCTTGAGGTCTTTGTACATCTTGGAAGCTCCGGGATGTACTGAATATAGTGTCTCATGTGCTTCAGACATATTTTGTTTCTTAAGAAATTCAAAGTTAGGAACACAAATCCTTCCTTTGAAATAAATTGTCCTATCCGTCGAGGCTGTGAAGTCCTTATCCTTTCCTTCTTAGAAAAGTTTCGCTTTGAGCAAAAAGGGATCTTTCCCTTGATGGAGCTTAATCGATTCTAGGAGATTAGATTGGAGAGTCATGACAGACAATCTTCCAATTATTATCTCTATATTAAAATCAGAAATCTCCTTTTGAAGTGGCTTAGGCAACGCTCTAATAGACATTAGCATACCGGATGACTTTCTACTTAAGGCATCCGCTACCCTGTTTGCCTTTCCAGGGTGGTAAAGGATTTCGCAATCGAAATCCTTTATGAGTTCCAACCATCTTCGCTGCCTCATATTGAGCTCTTTTTGAGTAAAGATCTACTAGAGACTTTGATGGTCCGTATAGGTTTCGCATCTATTCCCATACAAATAATGTCTCCAAATCTTTAATGCGAAAACTACCGTTGCGAGCTCCAAATCATGTGTTGGATAATTCCTTTCATGCTCTTTCAGTTGTCGTGAGGCATAGGCGACAACCTGTCCTTTCTGCATCAGGACTGCTCCTAGTCCGGTTTTAGACGCGTCACTATAGATTACAAAATTTCCTGCGTCTACGTCAGGGATTATTAAAACCGGTGCACTAGTAAGCCTCCTCTTAAGCTCCTGAAAATTTTCTTCACACTTCTGCATCCACTCAAATTTCTTCCATTTCCGAGTAAGGGCAGTAAGTGACGTAGCAATCTTAGAAAATCCTTCAACAAATCGTCGATAGTATCCAGCTGGTCCAAGAAAACTTAGTATCTTCGTAACATTTCTCGGTGCTAGCCATTTAATGACCGCTTTTACTTTAGCTGGATCGACGGAAACTCCTTCCCTTGAAACTACATGACCCAAGAAATGCACTTTTTCTAGTCAAAATTCACACTTTGTGAACTTGGCATAGAGCTGATTCTGGCTTAACGTCTTCATCACCAACCTATGGTGACATTCGTGTTCCTCTCTGGACCTTGAGTAGATTAAAACATTGTCAATAAAGACGGTAACAAACTTATCCAAGTACTCCTTGAATACCCTATTCATCAGGTCCATGAAAGCAGCTGGAGCGTTGGTTAAACCAAATGGCATAACGAGAAACTCATAATGTCCGTAACGTATTCTAAAGGCTGTCTTGGGAACATCCGTCTCCTTAATTCTGAGTTAGTGGTATCCCGATCGTAAATCAATTTTCGAGAACACTTCTGCTCCCCTAAGTTGATCAAAAAGATCATCAATTCTGGGGAGAGGATACTTATTCTTAATGGTGATCTTGTTTAGCTCCCGATAATCGATACATATCCACAGTGATCCATCCTTCTTTTTAACGAACAGTACTAGTGCTCCCCATAGGGAATGGCTTTGTTGGATAAATCCCTTATCCAACAGTTCTTGTAACTGTACTTGAAGCTCCCTAAGTTCGGTTGGGGTCATATGATAAGGCACTTTCGATATTGATACAGCTCCAGGCAGCAATTCTATCTCAAAAGAAATTTCCCGCTCCGGGGGAAGTCCTGGTAAGTCCTTTGGGAAGACATCCACGTATTTCCTGATAATGGGAACATCTTCCGGCTTCAGCTCTATCTCTTACTCTTTTTCTACCATGTTAGCTAGGTATCCTTGACATCCATTAGCTAACATCTTCTGTGCCTTCATTGCTGATACTAGCCGGGTTGCTGAATTTCGGGATTGACCATAGAAGTTGAACTCTTCCTCACTAGATGGGCTAAACGTGACACAACGCTTTCGACAGTCAATTTTTGCGTTGTACTTTCCTAAGAAATCTATTCCTAGGATCACATCATAATCTTGAAGTTTGATCACAACAAGATCTACGTATAGCTCCCTACTACTAATGACTACTGGAACATTTCGTACTCAAAAGTCAGACAACAAAATCTCCCCTGACGGAAAAGAGGTTCTAAAGAGTTGCTCTAGAGAATCAACACACCTACCTAATTTCTGGGCAAACTCCATTGATATAAACGAATGGGTGGCACCAGAATCAAATAGGACAGTTGCATCATAGGTGGCGATAGGAATCTGACCTGTTACTACGTGAGAAGTTCCGGCTTCAGCATCCCCTTTGGTATAGGCATAAATCCGGGCTTGGGGTTTAGGAACTTCTAGTCTTCCTGGTGTGACAGGAGAGGTTCAATCTTTGCTTGCACCACATGCAGCTGGCTACTTGCATTTTTATTCGGGTGCTGAAGGTTCTGGTTCTGACTGTTCAAGGTGCAGTTCCTCGCATAGTGGCCCTCCTTGCCACAAAGGTAGCAAGCATTCGATCCCATTCTGCATACTCCCAGGTGCTTCTGTCCACATTGAGCACACACTGGGTAGTTGTTACTATTACCCTCATTTCCCCGATTGTTCTTCTTTTGGGGGTAATTCCTTTGTTGACCTCAGCCAATGGCATTCCCTCTTCTTTTATTCCTCCAAAACTGTTTAGAATTTTGGGCAGAGTTACTAGTCTGGCCCTTCAAATACAACTCCTGGTTCTGTCTAGGAGGAAACTGTTTCTTCACCATTTTTTCTTCTTTCTTAGCCTTAAATATTTGAGACCTTGCTTCCTTATCCTGGTTAATCCAATATTCCGCTCTTATTGCCCGACTGATACAGTCAGATACCAGGGTTGGAGGGCTACTGCCAGCACTAACTTGCTTGGCAATATCTATCTGGAACATTTTCATCATCCTTCTTACTTTTTCTGTTTTATTCGGAACAAGTTACGGACATAGGCGAGCTAATTGCTCAAATTTCTTGACAACTTCCATTACTGTCATCGACCCTTATTTAAAGTTATTAAACTCGTCTTGTTGAGCGGCGAGGATTTCCCGGTTATAATACATTGCTCTAAAATCCATTACAAAATCCTGCCAACTTATAGTGACAACATTTCTACGCATCCGCATTGTCATCCACCAGTGTCGTGCATCCTTCTTAAGCGCAAATGATGCACAAAGAACCTTGTCCAGTTCGGTTAATCCCATGAAATCCAAAATTACTTGGATATCAGTCAACCAATTGTCGGCCTCTATCGGATCCGTAGATCCGTCAAACTCGGGCGCCTTCATTCGCCTAAAGCGCTTATACAACAAATCCTTCCTAATCAAGGGTGGGTTTGCTTGTATCCCTACGGGTGGTAATGGAACTTCAACATTCCGTGGAACCTCTTGATGAACCCCTGGTACATGGGGCGCTACTGGGGGTACCGGGTTACCTTGTGGTAGAACATCGTTAGCTCAGGGTATCTGATTCAGATAAGTTATCTGTTCCCTTAGCCAGTTTGTTTCTTGTTGTTGTTCTAGCAGTTGCTGCTGTAAAGCAGCTACTGTATTCGCAAGATCAGGCTCTTGCGGAATTGGGTTCGCCCATGTACGGGGACGTACCATCTTCCAATTCCTATTTAGTTACAAGAAAAGATATTGCTATATTACAAATATCTCTTCTTCCATTCATAATATATCATATCATCTCATATCTTAAAGCTTAATGCCATAGAAGCATCATAACTAATCATACCATACTCACATCATCATATCATATCATAATGACATAGTACTAGAGATCCATCATGATCTCATCATATCGTACTCTTAATGTCGTCATATCGTATCATAACGACATCATACTAGAGATCTATCATGATCTTATCATATCATGAATCTATCATGAACTTTTCATATCATAACTCATCATAATCTTATCATGAAGATAGCACTTAATCATAACATCATCGCATACATTCTATATCTGAACTTGTCCTTTTTGTAACTTTACAAAAAGTACATCATGTTAAGGAGAAAACATGTACATATCCTATACACATTATCCCTATCGTAAATACAGGGTCAAATTGAGATGAAAGTGTCTACCACTTTACCATCATACATTCATACAATCTTACCGTCAAAAGTCAGGTCGAGGGTCTAAATTAACTACTCGGTCGTAACATCGGAGAAAACATTCGATCCCACATCCCAATCATTGTCATTAAACAATATCTCCTCGGGGTCTTCTTCTTGCTCCTCCAAATCTTCTAACTCTTCTTCGTCTTCTCCTTCTTGTTCTTCCCAAACTTCTTCCTCGTCGTCTTCCTCATCATCGCTCTCAATAATGATGACTGGAGGATCTCCTAGGTTTTCCCCTGGGTCGACCAGAAGATCATCAGGATCCATGTCATCATCTGTACTAGCTTCCTCCTCCTGTGGAGGAATCTCCTGAAGGGGCACCGCTGGAATAGGGTCCTCCGGCAAAACCGAACCTCCCTGAAATAGTGGCTCCCTAATGCCCGCATCATCGACTGGAACATATAGCACCTGGTCATCCTCTAAGGCAGTTACTTGTAATATATATACCATAATCTCTGCCTCCATGATCACCTCCACCATCTCATCTAGTTTCATCTCAGGTGTGGCGATCGGTGTAAACCGCATAATCTCATGAGGTA
Source organism: Ficus hirta (assembly GCA_038430175.1). Taxonomy (NCBI): domain Eukaryota; kingdom Viridiplantae; phylum Streptophyta; class Magnoliopsida; order Rosales; family Moraceae; genus Ficus; species Ficus hirta. The sequence goes on along the minus strand of CM076585.1, from coordinate 13,617,913 downwards.
AACCACTCCTGAGAATACTAAGAGTTTGTACCATAGGTGTGCCTGGTAGTACATACGGTAACATAGCATCCCGAAACCGCTGACAATAATGACCCATAGACTCGTTCGGGCATGCAAACCAATCCGCAACGTAACTAAAATATCACCTAAAGTGCATATCATTATAAATTTCCGGATCGCGGTAAGGCACGTTAGCCTCCTCATTTGGCAAAGGCCTATACTGTGCAATGATCAAGGCACGGAATTCCGCCCATAAGCCTCCTTGCAAAGTGGGTTCCCCTACAATCATCCACCATATTCGGGCGTCCGCTACTAAACACCGACTAGCTAATAAAACTTGGAGATGGGGTCCTATATGACATATCCTGAAAATCATCTCCATATCGTGCAGCCACCCCGCTAATGATACTGTTCTACGTGTCCCATCAAACAATATTGGTTGCATACCATAAAACATATAGGCAGCATCACGATCCTCGTTCCTTCTCCTCGGATCTATGACGTACGACCTATCCTATTATACTGACATTAATCACTCATAATAAGTATACATGCATAAAAATTAAATTTAAATTACAATGACAGTGGTGCTGGCAGGCAGACAGTGAAACCGGATGGCAGGAACCCCACTCTGATACCAACCCTATAACGACCCGCCCTACGTAGGCCGCTACAGTTACATACTTACATAACATAACTACTTATTAAGCGTAAATGTGGTATAAATTTTTTTTTCCCGCTTATACTTATATCGACCTTGGTCGCGTACATGCACATATACATACTGATATACGTACGTCTTTACACATACTAAATTTGGGCGTTTAAATTTGAAAACTCATACATACTAAGTTATACATAAGAACAACATATAATTTATCATAATAGCGTAGTGGTCTACAACACACGTTTCACAGCCAGCCGTGCCCAGCTTCACCGCCTTGTATCAGGTAATGCCCATAGGTTGCTTACCTATAGCATAAACATAAGTCATGAGCTTTCACCCATCAAATACAACTTTAAACCCGCATAAACATCTCTTAACTAACAATGCATGATCCAATTATGCTTTCTTATGCTGTCTTATTCTTAAGTCAGCTCGTTTTTAGGGCCCCTTATGTAACATAACATAAGTGTCCGTACCGTGGTGCACTGCCATGGAGTGGTTGGGATGGCCAGCCCAGTCCAACTCAAACCATGGATCAAACCCGACCTAAGAGCGGGTCGGTACGACACGAGGCAAGCTTGCTTGCTATCATACTTGAAAACTTGTTCTTAACTTGTTCTTGAACATAATTTCTTATGAATAGTTTTCATTCTTGAAAACAATTCCTTGAACATAGTTTTCTTCTTGAAAACAGTCTTTTAAAACAGTTTCATACTTGAAACTGGGTTCTCATTCTTACCAAGTGACTTATCATTGGTGAGCATGCTTCAGGATGCCATGATAATAAAACATATATCATATACATCACAACACGTATGAATGAGCTTGAAAACAAACAAGCAATAAAACAATTTACCTATGTTGTAGGCGGAGTTGTACTTACAGGTTAGACTACGTCCTGTGTTTGTTGCGCCAACTGGTTGCAACAACAGGTTACCTTCATGTTTTCAAAAGAATGTAAGATAAGAATCATCCTATCTTACCATAAGTCATTACGTTAAATATTGGTATTCTAACCAACACTCATTAGTAACCCTAGTTACATGTCCCCCACATACTATCATGATCTCTTATTCGGTTACTAGATGTAACCCTAGTGCACCTGACTCAATCAAACATTATCTTTTTTGATTACTTAAAGAAGCCTTGGGTTCAAGGCCTAATCCTATTAGGTTACTATTGATAACCTCGGGCTTTAGGCCAATCAAACTTGAATAGTGATTCATGTCTGATTAGGTTACTATGTGTAACCCTGGGCTTAAGCCCAAGTCCTATTGAGTTACTAAGTCCTAGTTACTTTTAAAATCATACCCCATTAGGTTACTATTGGTAACCATGGGTTGTAGGCCCAACTCAATAACTTAGGTTTCCTTATATGGTTACTTTAAGTAACCCTAATTATTTGGCCCATTTAAAAGTTAGTAGCCTTTTCGGTTACTCTTTGTCTTATGGTTGCTTATCATATTACTTGTCTTGTTTTATCTATTTTTACCCTTATTTGATAAATTTTAAATCCCTTTTTTAAAAACTGCTTAAACCAGTCCATAAGCTTTGATTATTAGTGCACGTGCAGGAATTTCCTGCTTTTGTACTGTTTTTAGAATCCTGTGCAGGAATTTTCTGTGCACTACATGGTTTTTGAAAATCTGTTTTAACTTTAAAATCTGTTTAGATTTTGAAAAAGTTTTCTCATGAAAATTGTAGATCACATCGAAATTTACAACTTTCATGTTTTGCTCAAAAACTAAATCTGCATTTAACCTACCCGTTTTTCTTGTTGAACCTGCCTGGCCGTGCACACTGGGTCTGGCCGACCAGGCTCGGGTTTCTGTAAAAATGGAGACTTTTGGAGGCTTATTTTGAAAACTGTCCATGCTATCCCCTAGAGTTTTCCTTTTTCTACAATTTTGTAGTTTTAACTTTCTTCAAATTTGGCTTCTAAAGACCTCAAAATCCAGTTTCCAGATAAACTGCCCAGTCTTGACCCGAGACTGGCAGCTTTTGTTTAAGTTGGTTCTTACGTAAAATTACGCATACACTACCTCGAATGGTTAAAACCGTGAGCCTACATCAAGCATGCAGCATGTTACATAATGTTTTCACTATCATGCATTCATTTCTCATTCATACAACACTTCATGCAAACCCATATGGTGATCTTCACCAAACTAGGGTTTTTAGGGTGTTCTTGAACCCTACATGCAACATATATTCTCATTCTCATTTCCATTCATGTTACATCATTCTTAAGTATGTGGGGACATATAACAAACATCTAATAGGCATACACACATACCATAAGCTATCTAGCTCATAACATCACAATCATGCACCAAATCACAAATATGGACCAATAAAACTTAATCAAGCACATTCAAGCATACCATCTGACCCTATTGCATAAAACTAGAGATGAGCTTATGCTCTTACATTCCCAACAAGGAAATACACATAAATATTGAATCGAACTAAATTGAGGAACTAGAGGGTTTAGGAAGATTACCTTTAAACCTTGAGAATGGTTCTAGGTTTTGGATCAAAGATTTCCTCCTTCCTTTTTCTTCCTCAAAACCCGACCATTTTTCTTCTCTCTCTTTTTTTTTTTCCTTCTCGTTGGGTTCGGCTCCTAAGGGGGAGAACTAGAGAGAGAGAGCTAGAAAGTTATGGGTTTCACTAAGTGGGCATAATGTGAACCCACCTCACCTATTTATAGGTGAAAAATAATTTCATTTCTTGATTTATTTTTATTTCTAAAATTGCATATTAGTATCTAAAAATAAAATATTTGCCCATATACCCCCTTAGGTGGCCGGCTATTATAGGATGCTTGGAGGCCAAGTTTCTCTCATAATTATCTACTTTTCTAATTTTCCAAAAATCCCAAAAATTCATTAATTATCTATGATGAGGTGTCACTTCCTTAAGGCGTGTTTGGCCTTTTCTTCTAATATGCAGTCCTTTTTCATACCAATACAGATATTTCAAATACTGTTTTCAACTAATCACAGTTTTATTGTACTGAACAACAGTCCAGAATTTATCTGCACTTAACCGGGCTGCGTATGAATTTTTCTTAGGGCTTGAAGCTACTTAGTTCTTAATGCTCGAAATATTATGCTTGATTTTTCTACAGTGATCCCATGCCTAATTTTCACTTCTTTATCTGTAATGACGGTTTTTCATAGTATAATTTCCATACTGCTTATTATACTGCTGTACCGTCCTGGTCAAACTTTGGTCAACCTAAAGTCAACCTTGGTCAAACTTTGTCCAACTGAAAATCATAAATTTTTATTTTACCATTTTTCTCAAAAGGCCTTATGCTTAGCTATGCAAACTGTTATTGAGTCTTATGAGACTATAAGAACTCAATTATAGTCTGAGAAAATCAAATCAGACATTTTACATAAACCTTCATGCTCCTTAACAAGGAAATCATGAATCAGCAAAAAGGGCGGCTATTACAAAAATTTTCAACGTTGACAAGGAAATACACCTCCAACTAGTGGAAACTGCAGCTCTTCTGGCAACGGTAGAGCGGGGCAGTACGATCATAACTGTCACTATTGCCACCAAGTTGGGAACATCAAGAGAAACTGTCCCGTCACAAACCAACGGATACAGTAAGGGTCACTTACTTATGGGAATGCCAGATCGAGCCAGTCATAGTGTCCACCTTTCCCTCCGCCAACTTACCAGATGCCTTCACAGATGCTGTACTTTCGATTGCCGAACCTTCTACCATTTTGACCTCTGGGTTCCAACACTATGCAATCATTGTCACCACAATAGTATCGACTACCAGTTCGAGTCAGTTCCAGCACAACAACGACAACAACAACAACAGTGATAGGGGCAAAGGAAAGGTGTATGGTCAAGTGAACACTATAATGGGTGAAGTTCTGAGATCCAAGCAAGCAACACCGTGATGGATGGTATGATTCTTATCTCCTGATCTTTAGCTCTTGTCTTGTTTGATACCAGTATGACGCATTCTCTCACTTTCAAGACATTTATGAGTATCTTGGGATTGGAGCCCAAGTGACTCGATCCACCCTTGTTTTTACATTTAGCCACTGATTACGTGTAAGTAGCACATGTCTATAGAATGTGTAAGATTACTATTGGGGGTGAGTCATTAAGAGTTGACTTAGTTGCTTTACCCATGACACTGTATGATGTAATACTCGGTATGGACTTCCTTACAAAGTATCGAGCCAACGTTGATTGTTACCATAGGAGAGTGGCATTAGTCACTAGGTCTGGGTCCGTAGTAGTTTATTAGAGAGATATGAGTATGATTGACGCATATCATTTGTTGAGACCATGTGTTGGTGGGTGACGGAATCTTGCGTTCATTTCTTCTATGAAGGACACTGAGGATGAGTTGGAGTTAACTGTAGATAACTCAACCATACCTTTAGTTGACGAGTTTCCCGATGTGTTTCCAAATGAATTACTTGGATTGCTGCCCATATGTGAGATAGGATTGTACATTGATCTGGTTTCGGATACTACTCTGATTTCCATTGCTTCTTATAGGATGGTGCTGGCAGAATTGATGGAGTTAAGAAAACAATTGCAAGAGTTGGCTGATAAGGGTTACATCCATAACTGTACATCAGCGTGGGGTGAGCCAGTTTTGATGATTTTGAGTTATTTAGGCTCTGGGAATTGTTTATTTTCTAATATAGATATCTGGAAATAGTTAGAATTGGATTTGAAGTTGTTTGCAGGATGGCCTTGAACTGGGAACTCTCTGTTCTACAATGGCCTGGTTAACCAGACACTATATTCGGTCAACTAGACGACTTGAGAATAGGACATGACACTATGCTGTGTCTGGTCAACCAAACCTACAGGACCAGTCAACTGGATAGAGGCAGAATACCTGCAGAGCCCTTGTTTTAATCTGATCAGCATTGTTTTGGTGTTTTAAACTCCAATAATGATGTTTTAAACCCTAATATGAATTTTTATAGTTACGTAAATCAAAAAATATTAACATTTTAATGCAAGCACACTAATTAAGGCCCGATATTTAGTGTAATTAAGGTTTGAGTTTATGTTAGATACTTAGGCCATCTGTGTGGTTTGATTTAAGGTTTTGGTGACCGGAGTGAGAAGCCTCGGTATACGTGAAGTTATCTGTAGATTTGTTTTGTCAAAGAAGTAGGATACCTAAACCTGTTTTCTTATTATTATTGCTTGATGAATTCCTTGTTTTTAAAATCATTTCGAAAACTAAAATGATTTATAAAGATGTTTTTTAAATGGAGAGTATATATATATATATCAAATGTTATGGGTCAAAAGTTTATAAATGTAGATACATTATTTTGAGAGACTCAAGTGAGGATGTTTTAAGGCTTGAGCAGTAATATCTTCTAGCAAGTGTGTTGAATGAATTAAATTTCAAACTCTGACTAGTTAGATACCGGCGGATGGTATTTGAGTATGTATATATATATATTGGGGCCTATTAGGTAACGAGATGTTATCTTTAATCGATTAGTCCACTTCGGTGGTGTTCCACTGCGGTGGTATTCTTGCTTAGTTAGATATGAGAATATGTCTATGTTCCACTAGCAAAGATTTAAGTTTGGGGGTATTTGATAAGTTGGTTTTGTGCCTAATTATTAGATGCTTTTGACTTAGTAACTTACTAGTTTTAGATATTTTCATGTGTTTTTTTATCTTGTTTTGTTATTTTGTAGAAAAAAATGGAAATTGAAGTTTTTGAGGTGGAAAGTGAAGAATAAGGAATGCTCGTCCAATCAGTCAGTTTCCTAGTCCTGAAAATCCTTGTATTCCATGTTGCCCATTTTTTTGTCAAAGCCTACAAAAAGACCTATTGAGAACTGAGATGGGGACTTTTTGACAGTGTTTTTGAGAAGCAATCTTAGAGAGAGAATCAAAGGTACAGAGAAGAAGATGGCAAATTCCGGACATGGATAAGCTTTACTCAACTTCGCATTCTAGTCTTTTTCTTTTCTTTCGATGTTTAAGAACATGTTTTGTGTTTCTTTAAATTTTGTTATGAGCTAATTTTATTTTTCTAGAGGAGAGATATAGCCGACCCTTGATCCTATATTTTGAATGTTAATTTATTTTATGAGAGTTTTCATTCAGTTTATTTGTGTTGTTTCATTTTTAATGCTTCTAATTTATTAGCCATGAGTTAGATGATTTTACATATAGAATTCGGCACTTGGGAGAGGGAATTTTAGATATTGTTAAGGGATAATACAACCTAGGATTTTATAGAGTTCGGGAGGCCTATGATTCCTATGAAGTCATTTAAAAAGAATCATAGATCGTAATGAGTTTTTAATTCTTGGTTTTTATAGGGATATCAAAATCAGATTTTAACAATATTTTTAACTTGGCACTCGAGAGAAGGAGTTGAATACTATAGGATTCTTTGGCTTATAAACTAGGAAAAATTGATTAGCAATAAATTGACTTGAAAAGACATAGTTGATAGCTAGTTGAAATCGGACCTCTAGACTTTTCTCATATTGATTTCTTCTCGAATTTCTTTCCAAATTGTCTTGTTAGTATTGTTTTTAGTTTTTATATTCTATTATTGTGATTGTGATTGAATTGTTTAAATAAAGTTAGATTATTTTAATTACGATACTTAGTAAAAATTCGATTGCAATCCCTGAGGATGACATTCTTACTCATAACTTTACTACTAAAACTTGACACCGTATACTTGCAGTTTTGTCTCGATCAAGTTTTTGGTGCGTTGTCGGGGGCTGTTTAATCCTATTATTTGCTAATATTGTTATCAAATAATTCTAACATTAATTTATATATATTTTTATTTATCCTTTTGCTTTTGTTGGTTTTTGTAGTTAGAGCAAGGAGTCTCGAATTAGTGCCTTTCGATCTGGAAATCCAAAGAACTCATCGGAAAATGAGGGAGGACAAAAAACAAGATGCTCTAACAATGCAAGGCGAGAATCAACAATGAGCAATTAGGGACTACTTCAAGCCAGTCATCAACGACAACTATTCCGGCATTGTGTGCCAAACTATTAATGCCAACAACTTCGAATTGAAGCCGGTGCTAATTAATATGGTGCAACAAAACCAATTCGGAGGCTCCCCACTTGAAGATCCGAACATTCACTTGGTGATCTTCCTCGAGGTGTGCGATACGGTGAAGATGATTGGTGTTTCTGAAGACACCATTAGATTGCGATTCCCTCTCTCTGAGGGACAAGGCTAGAGGATGGTTGCAATCCTTGCAACCGGGGATCATAACTACATGGGAAGATATGGCCCTAAAGTTCCTTTCGAAATTCTTTCCTCGCTAAGACGGCTCAATTGAGAAGAGAGATGGGACAATTCAAGCAATTGGATTTTGAGCTACTTTATAAGTGTTGGGAGTAGTTTAAAGACCTACTTCGACGATGCCCACAATATGGATATCTAGATTGGCTCCAAATTCAATTGTTCTACAATGGGTTGAATGGTCAAACCAGGACCATAGTTGACGCTACCGCCGGAGGCACCTTGATGTCTAAGATAGTCAAGAATGCTCATAAACTTTTGGAAGAGATGGCTTCCAACACACTCTAATGGCCTAATGAGCGTTCTTTGATCAAGAAGGTTGCTGGGTGTCTTGAAGTTGATCCAATAACGGCGCTTTCAGCACAGGTGTCATCATTCTCCCATTAACTTGCAGCCTTGACTACTCAAGGAGTCCCAACAGAGGGTGAATCTTCTATGGCCACAAGTGAAGCTTATTTAGGTGGCGAATCAATTCATGAACAAGTGCAATTTGTGAACAACTAGAATTACAATTATCATGGCAATCCTTTGCCAAATCAATATCGTCCGGGACTTCGCAATCATAAAAACTTCTCCTACGGCAATACAAAGAACATGTTGCAACGTCCCTTGGGATTTAATGATAAAGTGAGCGAGAAGAAGCCATCTTTGGAGAAACTTATGAGCACTTTTGTTGTGGAGACTAGAGCCCGCTTCAACAAGAACGAATCACGGCTTGACAATCTTTAGACCCATATGTGCAACATGGGTGCAACTATGAAGTCTCTTGAGGTGCAAATTGGCTAACTCCATAAATTCTCAACAAAGAGGGCAATTTCCTAGTGACACGGAGGTGAACCCCAAAGAACATTGCAATGCCATCACACTTAGGAATGGAAGGGAAATTGATAGGCAAAAGCCACAAGCAGCCGAAGGGCAACAATGAGAACAAGTTCCCAAAGAAAAGGAAATTGAAGTTGAGATGACAAAGGAGGTTAGAAAGCCTAAATCTATTTTGTTTCCCGACAATCCTCCAATTCTTACTCCACTTCTATATCCTCAATGTTTTTAAGAAGAAGAAGCTAGATGAACAGTTTGCTAAGATTTTGGATATTTTTAAAAAGCTGCATATTAACATTCCTTTTGCCAAAGCTTTAGCTCAAATTCCTAGCTATGCCAAATTCATGAACTGGGTGCTCTACAGCAAAGTGAAGTTGATGGAGCATGATGTGGTTGCACTTACTGAGGAGTGCAATGCTATCTTGCACAAGAAGCTTCCACCCAAGTTGAAAGATCCAGGGAGTTTTCACATACCTTGCACTATTGACACTTATAATTGTAATAAAGCTTCACTACTACAGAATGTGGATTTCACGACGGTTTTTAACCATTGCGGTAGCACTTCCACGACGGTTTTCTAACCGTCGTGGAATCTTTTAAGATTCCACGACGGTTTTTTAACCGTCGTGTAATAGGCAAAAATAGAACCTAACTGAAGACATTTAAGACCATATAACGACGGTTTTACATAAAAAACCATCGTGGTAGCCCGAGCTACCACGACGGTTTCGTAAAGAAACCGTCGTGGTAGCCAGGATTAGCACGACGGTTTCCCTAATAAACCGTTGTGGTAGCCCCGGCTACCACGACGTTTTATCAATGCTAGCCCCGGCTACCACAACTATTTCTCAATGAAACCATCGTGGTATATAACAACGAAAAAAAAATTTCTAATTCGTTTCATTTCCCACGGGTGGCAAATCCCGTGTGTACAAAATTACCTGGATAACAATAATATTTTCATAAATAATCTGTAATTACCTGGATAACAATGTACAACAATTAATATAACAAGAGTACAAAATTCATATATTATTTTTAGTCAATATTGTATAAACCGCATGACAAATGCAGCCCACTCTTGCCTAACCATACTCATGTCTGGATCAGTATAAAAATACTTGGTTTGAAGGCCGGCTAGTCCATCAACAGTGAAAGTTATTTCTCGCATGAAAGCTAACACAAAATAACCGCATTCTACATAACCTTCCTGTATTGGACATCGAACAGTATCAATTAATGTCTGGCAGTTACGTCGCTGTCTTATTCCTCTTCCCACCAATAATTTTCAATCATTAAGTGCCCTAACAATTTGACAAATTTCAAAACAATTACAACAACAATTATTTTATGTCTAATCAGAGATATAAACATCAAAGAATACTTACGTCGTAATTAGGTCTTTAAAATTATCACCCGGTGCATTTCCCAGAAGATTAAAATGCAGGACCGAGTCCTCCCACGGATCAATAACTGCCAAGATCCAATGTTGGCTGCTATTATATGGCATGAGAAATAGCTTTCCCTTTAGTGCGTTGGCTAAGATCCGTAGAATATTTTTGGCCCTCGCTCGAACGTAGGCAGCGATTTACATTCTGTTGAACTGGTGAGACAAGGACTGGAGAAATAAACTCGAACCGTTGATCCATACCTGTTCTTGCACAACAATCCGCAAAGTATCTGCAAAATAATTAGGCACACTTGTTACGCAAAATCAACATATATAAGATTAAGAGGCAAACCAAAAATCAACATTTTTAAAGATAAATGTATTACCTGATGTAAACCATTATGCTATTTGCACTAATTTCTTTAAATGTTATGAAATGGTATACATCTTCAAACCCAATATTTATGGGCATGTCATAGTCAATGACGAACTGTAGTAGTGGGCACACTATTTGGGTACCGTCACGCATGGAATTTTATGCGTAATATGCCAAAGGTCTCAATTCGAAGGAAATTTCATTAAAGTCGAACGAAGGTAGTTCTTGTTGCGCCGGTTGTTGTTGTACCTCTGGTTGTGATTGTATTTTCTTCCTCCCTGCTCTCTTTTTGGTTTGTTTGCTTCCCTCAGCTTCTTGGTCAGGAGCATGACTGGGACCTTGACTGCTTGACAAACTTAGATTGACCCCGAATCCGACCCGAATGCTCGGCATTGCCTAATGCCTTGGTCAATATGTCTTCTGTCCCCACAGATTCGAAACTTCCTTGTGTCTTTTGTTAACTGAAGTCATCCTGTAACAATTAGAGAATATGTTATGAACTCGTAAACATAAAGGAGTGTACGGTATGAATATATTTTAAATAGATTCGAAAACTTACTATTGCATCGGCAATACTTTTAAATGCTTCATTCTTGAAGTCTCCATCAGGTTTGACGCGCCACCTAGTATGCCACTCTGCATATTTTCCCGTCTTCTCGAACTGCAGTTTAATATATAATTACCGTTAGTGAACATAAACGAACAAGTTGGAAGTACAACATACCATTTACACATTTCGTCCAAGTAATTCACGTACATGAACTTGGTCACGTTTCCTATATCCGTCTCTGCCCCCGGTTGATCCGTATTTGTCTTCTTTCTTATCTCACTTCCTTGTTCGGATAGTCTTTTGAATTCTGGGTTACGTCAATACTCAATGAATTTTGCCCAATCATCTTGGGTGATGGTGGGGTAATTGTGAACCACTTTTGGCGGTCGTTGCCACACATTTTCTTCGTTAATATGATCCCTGACAAAAGCTTGGTAAAGATCATATCTAAAATTTTTCGCCGACTCTGCACATGACTTTAAAGCTTGTTTTTTAAACGATGGCTCCACAGTGAAAGAAGTTACGATTTCCATCCACACTCTTTCTTTCATTGGGGCTAAATCGGTACTTCTAAAGTCAGATATCCAAATGGGTATGTGCTCTCGAGCAAGCACTCCAATCCAACTCTGTACTTCACCTCTTTCCTTCCCTAATGGTTGCCCTTTCACGTCGAAGGAGTGGGGGCGGAGTGGGCATGGGCGTGGGCGTCGAGGGAGGAGTGGGGGTGTGTGGGCAGAGTGCGGCGTGGGGGTGGCGTGGGAGAAGTGGGGGCGGAGTGGGCTTGAGTGGTGAGAGAGAGAGGGAAAAATGGAGGGTGTGGGTATGGAGGGAGGAAGCGGAGAGAGAGAAATTGAGCGTGGATGTAGAGGGAGAGAGATTGGGCGTGGAGGTGGAGGGAGTTTTTGAAGATATTGAGTAGGGAGGGAGCCGGATAGAGAGAAATGGAGCGAAGAAATTGGACGGCTTGTCGAGCGTGGGTTCGGGCGGAACGCGACGTGCGGGCGGCGTGGGAGCGGAAGGTGGCGTGGGCGGCGTGGCTGCGGAAAGCGGACTGGGGGCATGGGGGTGTGGGCCATGGGCCGTGGGGCGTGGGCCATGGGGGCTTGGGCCGTGAGGGCTTCGGGCTGTGGGCGACGTGGGAGGAGTGGGGGCGTGGTGGCAGCGGCGTGGGGGCGTGGTGGCTTGGGGGCGTGGGCTGCGTGGGAGGAGTGGGGGCGTGGGGGCGGAATGGGCTTGAGTGGCGAGAGAGAGAGGGAAAAATGGAGGATATGGGCATGGAGGGAGGAAGCGGCGCGAGAGAGATTGAGCATGGAGGTGGAGGGAGAGAGATTGGGCGTGGAGGTGGAGGGAGTTTTTGAAGATTTTGAGTAGGGAGGGAGCGGATAGAGAGAAATGGAGCGAAGAAATTGGACGGCTTTGGTTATGGGCAAACTTTTTTGGGTTTTAATATGCGCTCCAAAAAGTTCAATTTTGCTAAAAAATTTCAAAATTCCCGCCTTTTCACGTACCACGACAGTTTCCCACAAAAACCGTCATGGTATGTTTGAAAAAAGATTTTTAAAATTAAACGTTTGGAAAATTTTAAAAAAATTTTTTTTTTGAAGATACCACGACGGTTTTTGGGAAAAACTGTCGTGGTATGGTGGTATCTTTAAAAAAAAAGTTTTTGAAGATACCACGATGGTTTTTGGGAAAAACCGTTGTGGTATGGTGGTATCTTTAAAAAAAATTTTTTTTTTTTTAATTTGCATCAAGATATGACAATCATGTGTTTTCATTCCAATGAGCCTCAAATCCTTCATCGACACTAATCTTTTAAAGTTGGAAAAGTACCCACTTGGCACTTTCACGGAAGCAAGCCATTCACAAAGCTTTCTCTTTTCTTGTCTCGATAATGTATGCTTGGCCAGAGGTAAGTAAGTTCCATTCGATCTTTTCTCGTGGAGCAAATTTGTTCTAATCTTCATCTCTTTAAGATCCAACCGTGCCTTTTCACCATCTTTAGTCTTATGCGGAATGTCAAGCAACGTGCCCACTATCGATTCACAGACATTTTTCTCAATATGCATAATATCTAAGCAATGACGAATGTAAAGTGACTTCCAATATGGAAGTTCATAGAAGATTGACTTCTTCTTCCAAGGTCCATCGACAACTGGAACCTTACGTTTTCTCTTTCCCAAAACTACTTTCACATTTTTAACCATCTCAAATACATCTTCGCCAGACAAAATCTGAGGAGCGGTTCTTTCTTTGGTATTACCATCAAAAGCCTTCTTTTGTTTGCGGTATCGATGATTTTGTGGTAAGAATCTCCTGTGACCAAGGTAAACGGTTTTTTTACCATTCTTCAACCGGATGGAAGATGTTTCCTTCATACAAACTGGACAACCTATAGAACTCTTCACAGGATAACCAGATAGGTTGCCAAGTGCAGGAAAGTCATTAATTGACCAAATCAACATGGCACGAAGATTGAACGTATCTTAACGGTAAGAATCTCTAACTTGTAAACCATCTTCCCACAAGCTTTTTAGGTCATCGATTAATGGTGCCAAGTACACGTCAATGTCATTCCCCGGTTGTTGAGGGCCTGAGATTAATAATGTCAACATCAAGAACTTCCGCTTCATGCACAATTCTAGAGGGAGATTGTAGTTGACAAGTATGACTGGCCAGGTACTATGTCGACTACTCATGTTACTATGTGGGTTCATTCCGTCCGTCGATAAACCGAGACGTAAATTCCTTGGTTCTGCACTAAAATCTGGATGACTGTCATCAAAGGTCTTCCATTGTGGTGCGTCGGCCGGATGCCTAAGTTTACCATCGTCAACACGTTTATCGTGGTGCCATATCAAATTCTTAGCATGCTCGGCATTACGGAATAAACGACGTAAACGTGGGACTGGTAGAATGTACTATAACACCTTCACCGGTACTCCTTTTCTACCATTCCATGGCATCTTACCCTTCTTCCATCTTGACTCGTTACAAACTGGACATTCATCTAAATATTCATATTCTTTCCGGTAAAGGACGCAATCATTTAGACAAGCATGTATCTTTTCATATTCCATTCCCAAAGTGCTCAACGTCTTCTTCGCCTCGTACATACTAAGTGGCACTTTGTTATCCTCCGGTAGAACATCTTTTAGAAATTCTAAAAGAGTCGTGAAACTAGAATTAGTCCACCCTCCCGATGCTTTCATATTCCATAATTTAACCAATGCCCCTAATTTCGTATATTTTGTACACCCGATATACAAGGGCGTTTCGGCATCATTAATCATTGCCTCAAATAACTCCGGATGGTGCACAAAGTTTTCTTTCAAATCAATTATCATATCGCATATATTATCACCAATGTCTTTCTCAACAATAGGCTCTTTACCTTTAGTACTCATAGATGTATATTTAATATCGAAAAAATCTTCGCCATGTAAATACCATGTTTGGTAAGAACAAATAATCCCATAAGCGCACAAATGCCCTCTAACATCATCAATGGAATGAGATCTATGATTACCACAAATTTGACACGGACACGGAATCTTATCATCTTGTATGTGAGCTTTCACAAATGACAAAAATTCTTCAACACCATCTTCATATGCTTTAGACAATCTATCAAACCACATCCATTTTCTATCCATGATTTGCAAATCCTAAATCAAGAAATCAAAGCTTTCGAAGTCAAAGTGTGCATCATTTTAAATTATATGTATATCATTTTCATTTAGTTATAATTAGACACTACTACCGACGCATTAATTAATTGAACAATTAACAAAAAAGTCGAACAAACATAAAAACTAAGGGCCAGGGAAAAATAACAATTTGATCATGATAAGTTCGTATATTAAACACCCGGCTCATTGCAGTCTTTAATGTATCAAAAGCAATCCCAAAACATACAAAATTAATATAAAATCATAAATAAAAAATACAGATGAAAACAACATTAAGCTAAGTTTGTGTGATCATGACTTACAAGAGAGATTGATGATCGATGGTAGATGGTGATGGTGGCGTCACACAGTGGTGTACCGATTGTTTTCGAGGCAATCTAGAATGATTTTAGTTCACTGCAGCTGCTGTATTGATGTGAAAATATTAGGGGTAACAATTGGTTATGGGAAAATATATCGCGAATTTTCCATGACAGTTTCTAAAAAAACGGTCGTGGAATTTATGCTTCCACGACGGTTAATTAGAAACCATCGTGGAAACCACCGTGCTTCCATGACGGTCTTTAAAGACCGTCGTGGAAGCCACCGTCTTCCACGACGGTCTTTCCACAAAGGTCTTTAAAGACCGTCGTGGAAGCTTCAGCTTCCACGACGGTTTTCGGAAACTCGGTTTCGCTCCGTGTTTTTGTCCCATTTTCCACGATGGTTTTTTAAAAAACGGTCGTGGAAGCTCCGTCGTGGAATCCACATTTTGTAGTAGTGCTTTATGTGATCTTGGAGCAAGTGTAAACCTCATGCCACTCTATGTGTTTCACAAATTGGGATTGGGAGAATTTAAACCTACCACCATGTCACTTCAACTTGCTGACTGATCTATTCAATATCCAAGAGGCGTATTAAAAGACATGCTTTTCAAGGTTGGTGATCTGATTCTTCCAGCTGATTTCTTGGTATTGGACATGAAGGAGGACAAAGAGATTCCTTTCATTCTCAGGAGACCATTCTTAGCTACCGGTAATGCCGTGATCAATGTGACTAAAGGGGAGCTAAGTTTGGGTGTGGAGAATGAGATGGTGACATTCAGTGTCTTCCAAAAACCAAACAATTCACAAGATACTCCCGCTTGTTACCAAGTTGAATCAATGAATAGGAGAGAAGCGGAGAAAAAGCTAATCAAGCTAGATATTGCACGCGGTAAAGAAATGGATAAGAGAAAGAAGGTGACGATCAAGGACTTGAAGGCAAATTTTCGACAACATTATCATCTCAATTCCACCATACTGATGTGAATGGAATCAAAAAGCTCAAGAAGACCATCAAGAGAAGAATTTCAACAAGTTCAAGCATGCGTTGTGATGGTCTATTGATGACATCAAGGGCCGAAACTGAAGACAGAGAAAGTCGGGCTAATGACTATAAACCAAGCGCTTCTTGGGAGGCAACCAAAGCTTTTCCTAAACTTTAGTCTTTGTTCTTTTGTTTTAAATTTTTATTTGTTTATTTATTTATTCGTATTTTGTTTGTTTTTGATGTCTTAAATAAGTTGCTTCTCTAAAATTTGCTAATGGTGATTAAATTTTGAATTTCTTAACAGGTTCTTGAACAAGTTTGGGGGAGGGCTTATCACAATTAAAAGATGCTTGATCCCAAGAGCCCAGGGAAGTCTCGTACTTAATCTTTTCTTTCACATTGAGGACATTGCTTGTGTTTAAGTTTGGGGGGGATGTTAATAGTTTGTTTTGAAAAACAAAAAAAGTGTTTTGGAGATTAGGGAAAAAAAAAAACTAAACGTGTTTTCTTTGAAAAAAAAAAAAAAGAAAAGATGATAGTTAAGGGGCGTTAGTTAATGATTGCCATGATAATAGCTTTTCAAAAAAAGATGAATACGAACTTAGTTTGTGTCCTTGATTTGAATGTTTGTTGAACTAGTTTTCGATTCCTTATACACTTGAGCACATAGCCATGCACGTTTGATCACTTGGAAACTTGGAGAATGTTTATGTGATTGTGTACTTTATTAGATCTTGCCAAACTCTAGAACATGCTTTGATTACTATTTGAGGAAAAATCCCAAGCAACTTAACATCAAGGAAGTGATTTAGGCTATTTTTGGACGTTTGAGCCTTTCAAGCCAACCTTATTTTTATGCATGTCCATAGTCACCCATCTTTTTATGCATGTCCATAGTCACCCTTCTGAGCCTCTTTATATCCTTTTTCTTTGTCACCTATGTCATTAGCCTAGTTAAAAAAAAATTATCTTTTTGTCCCTTACCCTAGCACACTGAACATTCTAGGAGTCATCTTGAGCTATGTGTGGGAAGTGAAAAAGTGTAGAAAAAATTGGTTCAAGAAAATTTTCATGAAAAAAAAGAAAAAAATAAAGAGAGTGCTACACCATTATGACATAGTCAATGAATCAAGTTTGGGAGGGTAGTGATCCAAAAAAAAAAAAAAAGCAAAAACGTAAAAAAAAAAAAAAAAAAAGGTATGACAAAAAAGAGATAAAATCCTGATTTGGGGTACAATTGGAATGATGAAAAGAGCTCTACAATGTTGGAAAAACGGATCCGATATCAGAGTTACAGCGCAGCAGAAGTTTTGAAATTTTTATGCTGATTCAGAAAAGAAGCTCATGATATATATAACAATAATTAAATACATGATCAAACGTACCTTTTTTCTCAGATTCCGAAATTGCTAGAGCATCAACCAATGTGTCTTCTTTATTATTCTCGAGTCCCTACATTTCAGAGTGTGTGTGGGCACACGTGCTATGAATCCAAGCGACCAGTAATTCTTCCGAAGTGTAGATCCCACTTTCTCAATCCCGATGTACCTCGTTGAGAATTCTATCCGGGTTCGTTTTTCAAAACTACAAAACAAGAAACGGTTAACCTTCTATGAAAAATATCACTTGGCTTAACATTCCTCACAGTTTTGATTCAATGGAAATTTCTCTCTTTTTCTCACACCCAAGAAGGACGAATTTTCTTAAGCACAAAAAACCTAGTTTTTGTGTTTTCTCTCCCTCCCAAAACCGTCCACTATGAGTATTAGATGATGGTTGGCTTTTTTCAAGAACCTCTAGCCTTTATATAATACTCCAATCCTTTTTCAAAAAAATCTCCTACTTAAAAAATAATTAATAATTATTTTTCTATATAATCTTTTGAACCAAAGGATCATTCAAATTTCGGGCTAGGTTCTTTAAACCATATAGACGGTTTTTTTACTAGGAGAAGGCTCAAAAAATTCATCCTCCATATAATGTGGAGGTTGATTGGTAGTTCAAATTTAAATCAAGAATCTAGACTAGTCAAAAAGTTCTAATCCTATCTAGATTCAAACTCCTTTTAAACCTTTGAATTTAAATAAGATTCTCCTATTTGAATTTAAATAAATATTTTCCACAAACATTATCCATATTTAATTAATTTAAATAAATGAAATATTTTAGATTTCCTTTCCACCCAAAAACAGTGCACCATTCTTTAAGAAAAGAAAATTTATCAAATAAGCTTCATTATTTAAATCAATTAATAATTTAATGTTTGAAATATATTTAAACAATTTTGAAACAAAATATTCTTCCATCCATCCATTACAAAATCGTGCACTATTAATTAGGAGAGACAACTTTTATTTTCAAAAATTAAATAATTCAAACACAATCTTATTTTCAAAATTCAATTAACATAAATAATTAACAAATAATTATTTTATTTACAACCAAACATATGTTGACAAATCACATTATTTGTCTATATTAATTTCACATATCCAATCCTTTTCTGGGACTGCATATAAGAGAGTACCATGTCTTAATAGACAATTTTAAATTCCCATTTAATTTACAGATCTCATTAGGAACAAATCCCGAGACGCTTCGTGGAACTATATGAGCTAGTAAAGGGACCCGATGGAAATATGTAAAGAGGCTCTTAGAATTATGAAAAATTAATCTCGGATTAATTATTCATTAATTATCAACTTCAGGACTATTCCACTAAAAGCCCGAAGCTGAACTTCCGTTTACATACCGTATTATGAAAGCTCTCTAACGCAGTGCTTCTTCCATGATTTATTCATTGTTTACTTAATCCCCATATGTTATCCATGATTGAATTAAGGACTTTTTCCGTTCTACCTTTTCAATCATTTTAACTTAAAGTTCCATTATTCTTCATTGAAAGAACCACCAATTGTAAAGCCATACAATCGGTAAACCATCAGAGAACACAAAGTAAACCGATGGCCAAGATATTGTTATATTATCTTTCAATTCTCGAATAATGCCTTTAAATAGATAACATGTACTATCGTTAAGATAGCTATGGATTCCGTATCTATGAATCTTAATTTCTCCATCCATAAGTCATACACCCAAAACACAAGTATATTGACCATCAATTATCAGTGTCTCACCTATAGTGGATCAAAGTGCATAAGTTATGGATGCGAACTCAAGTATTCATTTCAGGATTAAGATTAGTGCAGGATGATAATCAAAGCGCCATTGATTCTTATAAACGGAATTATTAAACCGAATCAATTAACACCTTAGGTCCAGTCCAATGTCATGCCTCAGTACTGGTATACATTAAAGTTTCTACTCGAAACCTATCCGATGGTCAAGACAAACCATCCCTCAAAGGAAGTAGACAACCTTTATAATCTTATCATGAATAAGATCCCCAAATCTTATTACATTGATTGCGGACCATTTATTTAGACTGTTATCAAATTACCACGTCTTCTATATATACCCCATATACATATGGAAATCCAATATATTTCTAACAGCCTAAGAGTATTTTATGTTTACTCAAATTAATCATTCAATCAACAAATGAAAGTAAATAGGACACAACTTATTAAACACGAATAACCTCTTTTTATTAATATCAAAATGTCATATTTACAGAAAATCCCTAGAATTGATTTTCTATTCTTAGGGCACATATAGATCCCAACATACAAAAGGTCCTAGATTGGTTAATGTATTAAGGTAACTTGAGCTACAAGATTAACTATATCCTATCTTTACCCGAGCCTATCATTACAAGCCTAAAAAGTCCTATTGATTCTTAGTGATATGTTTGCTGACATTATTGAAGAATGGTAAGAAATGTAAGCTTATGAAGTTTGGAATTTTTCATATTGAGATCCACCACAAGTTACTTGATTGCATAAACTGATCCGAGTTACAAGAGGTTGGATGTAAATGGCTATCTACATACACACACCTAAGGAATCAAGAGTGAGGTAAGGCAAGCATTTGAGTTGAAATTCTAGACATTCTTAGTGTTTTGAAAATTTTCTTATGCTATGGTTATGTGCAATCTTTGAGGCCTTGCGAACAAATTTTGATCAACATTTCAATTTGTGTTTTGTGTTTGTTTTCTTCGTTTGCTCGAGGACTAGCAAAGATTTAAGTTTGGGGGTATTTGATAAGTTGGTTTTGTGTCTAATTATTAGATGCTTTTGACTTAGTAACTTGCTAGTTTTAGATATCTTCATGTGTTTTTGTCTCTTATTTTGTTATTTTGTTGAAAAAAATTGAAGCTAAAGTTTTCGAGGTGGGAAAGTGAAGAATAAGGAATGCTAGCCCAATCGGCCAGTTTCCTAGTTATGAAAATCCTTGTATTCCATGTTGCCCATTTTTTGTCAAAGCCTATAAAGAGACCTGTTGATAACTGAAAAAGGGACATTTTGGCAGTGTTTTTGAAGAGAGAGAATAAAGGTATGGAGAAGAAGATGGCAAATTTTATACATGGAAAAGCTTTACACAACTTCGCATTCTAGTTCTTTTTCTTTTCTTTTGATGTTTAAGAACATGTTTTATGTTTCTTTAAATTTCGTTATGAACTAATTTTATTTTTCTAGAGAAGAGATGTAGTCGATGCTTGATATTATGTTTTGAATGTTAATTTATTTTATGAGGTTTTTCATTCAATTTATTTGTGTTATCTCGTTCTTAACACTTCTAATTTATTGGCCATGAGTTAGATGATTTTATATTTAGAATTCGGCACTCGAGAGAGGGAATTTTAGATATTGTTAAGGGATAATACAACCTAGGATTTTATAGAGTTCGGAAGGCCTATAATTCCTATGAAGTCATTTGAAAAGAATCATAGATCATAATGCGTTTTTAATTCTTGGTTTTTATAGGGATATCGAAATCGGGTTTTAAGAATATTTTTAACTCGGCACTCGGGAGATGGAGTTGAATACTATAAGATTCTTTGGCTTACAAACTAGGAAAAATTGATTAGTAATAAATTGACATAAAAAGGCATAGTTGACGGCTAAGTAAAATCGAACCTTTAGACTTTTCTCATATTGATTTCTTCTCGAATTACTTTCCAAATTGTCATGTTAGTATTGCTTTTAGTTTTTGTATTTTATTTTGTTATTGTGTTTGAATTGTCTAAATAAAGTTAGAATTATTTTAATTACGGTACTTGGTAAAAATTCGATTGTAATCCTGAGGACGGCATTCTTACTCACATCTTTACTATTAAAACTTGACACCGTATACTTATACCAGATTTCGCGTCGTGACAAATACCGTATAGTGTGATAAATATATTTTCTTTCCTTTTACCTCAACAATAATTAAAATGATTTTGTCGTTCTCACTAAACATGAGATGTAGTGGCAAACATTTTTTCCTTTCTTCTACTCTCCAAGACTGATTTGTTAAAAAAGGTGTTTTGAGACTGAGCTCATTGATAGCTCTATACCTGATTTCATAGAAAATATGGAGTTCAGATTTTTCATTCTAAATTTTTCAAAAATATGTAGATATACTCTCTCTTATAACGACATTTAGAACTTCATTTATATGTTATTATGACAATCAATTGATTTCAATGTAATATTTTTCAATGATACTTATCTTTTACACTAATAATTTTAAATAGTTCATGTTATAAGGTTCTAAATAAAAAAAATTACATATAAATAAACTAGTAATTATAAGATGCTAACTCGAACATGAGACATGTGGGTGATGTTCGAAACCACCATTAGTTGGAGTTGGAATTTTTGTCTTATTCTCCGAAAGTAAACTATTTTCACTATTTACATATTCAAATTTCTATAAATTTTTGAAAAATTTAAATTTTAAAAGTCCATAATATTCTTTTTACAATTTCTATTTAAAGTCAAAATAAATTTTGTTTTTAAATTACATAAAATGATAAAAAGTAACGAATTAAGATTTGTGTTATTTTTTTTAGAACACTTTTTAATTTTTTATACTTTTTAACTATCACAATTTATTTTTAACTAAATAAATAACGTCAAATATTTATTCATTTCCAATTAAAATGTTTTCAATCAAAACTCCAACAGAATTACAGGCTCCAAACGTCCCCTCATGCATATACAGTTATACACGTTATAAAGAATACCTTCCATGAAAATCACGAACTGCCGTAAAAACAGAATCCTACAAAATTCAGTACTAAAATTTGACCACATAGACAGCGGGAGGGCAGAATGGTAAGCCCACCTCAAATATGGGAAAACCTTTTTGACAAAACAGTCCAACATCTCGCGTTATATATATATATATATATATATATATATATATATATATTCCAGAACTCTCTCTCTTCTCCCACTCTCTTTCTCTCTACAAATTTAATCTCTCCTTCCCAAAGCTTTACAGTTCACAGAGAGAGAGGGAGAGAGTTCTAAGCGTATCAGCAACAAAAACCATTGGCAAAACTACAAAAACCTTGAGCTTTGAATTCAATTTCCCACTCTCTCTCTCTCCCTTCATTTCTGTATGAACTGCTAGAGAGAGAAAGAGAGGCCGTGTTGCGGAGTCCAGTGTAGGTCGGCCATCTTTCTCGGAGCTCGGAGTTTTCTAGAGAGAGAAAGAGAAATGGCCGGAAACGATTGGCTGAACAGCTACCTGGAGGCGATTCTCGACGTCGGTCCGGCGCTCGACGATGTGAAGTCGTCGTTGCTTCTCAGAGAGAGAGGCCACTTCAGTCCCACTCGCTACTTCGTCGAGGAGGTCATCACCGGCTTCGATGAGACCGATCTCCATCGCTCCTGGGTTAAGGTCAGTGTCTGTTTTTTTTTTTTTTTTCCGCTTCCTTTTTCTCTCTTTTGATTTTCTGTTTTCTCGATGAGAATTCCGGTTTGACATTTTATTTGGATTTGATTTGATTTGATTTTCCCAGGCGGCGGCGACGAGGAGTCCTCAGGAGAGGAACACCAGATTGGAGAATATGTGTTGGAGGATTTGGAATTTGGCTCGCCAGAAGAAACAGGTTCTTTTTTTTTTTTTTTTTGAAATTTATATTGTTGATTTGCCAATATTTAGCTTGATTCGGGTATAATTTTAGTTGTGTATGAATAATTGGCTTAGGAGATAGAAGAAAGCGAGATTCTTGATGAGTTTCTTACCGTTTACTGTAATTTACTTCAGAAGTAGAGTTGTATGGTGGAAATGCTAAGGCCTAGCCTTAGGTACTTGAACTCGTCCAGATACATAAACTGAGAATTATACATGTTTTGCTATCGGATTTTAGTTGACATAGCTTATTTGTTTATTGTCTTATTTATTTTTATCCCAACATGCCGAAATTTGACGATACGTATGGAATCCAAGTGTTTTTAATTTTGCTTCCAACTTAACTTTCGTTAACTACTATATTCCAGTTTTGTGGTTTTGGAGGGGATTTCAGAATATGAATGATTATGACTATAGTGTCCGGAGTCCCACAATACCTAGAGGAAGGGTTTTTGGGACCTTATAAGGAACGATGACTAGACTTGATAATCGTGCTTTTGGAAAATGTTTCTTCGTTTTTTGGGACCCACACATAAGGGTCTTAAATTTTCACTTTGAGCCTTTTCTATAGGTTAATGACACACTGTTTGTTCTTGTCTTATTTAGCTTGAGGGAGAAGAATCCCAGAGGAAGGCAAAACGTCGTCTTGAACGAGAAAGAGGCCGTCGGGAAGCTACTGCTGATATGTCCGAAGACTTATCAGAAGGAGAGAAGGGAGATGTGGTGGGTGACATATCAGCTCATGGTGAAAGTACCAAGGGCAAACTACCAAGAATTAATTCAGTTGATGCTATGGAAACTTGGGCTAGTCAGCAAAAGGGGAAAAAGCTATATATCGTGTTAATAAGGCATGAACTTAACTTCATTGTTCTAATTTCTAGATGTGATCATGCTTTATGAAATACATGGAATGACATCTCCTGGTCAATTTTGGTGTCCCAAATGGTATATAACCAATTAGATTTTGACACATCATTGAATGAAGTTAGATTTTAAGGTATATAAAATCAGTTATAAAGCAGTTCAATCTTTTTAAAATGACATAGCAAAATTGTAGGAAAATTCGAAACCGTGATTGGGAAACTATCCTTCTATAGCTGTAGAATCCATGTATAGCTGTAATTGTATCATTAGCTAGATGTCAAATATGTATATTTTGGAAAGTATTGTTAGCAGTTATTGGTTTCCTAGAATTAGTGATTTTGTTTCCTTTTCTAGTTAGGCTGTATTTGTATAAAAGGTTATTCAGTGAATGAAGTCATTATTCCCCAATATTCTTACTTCTTTTCTGTTTTTCCGAGTATTATTGGTTAGACACCATTTGGGACATCAAAACTTGGACAGCAGATTTGAATCTAAAAAACATGAAATTATTAATTGGCAAACTGATGATACGTAATGCATTTTGTTACTATAATTTTACTTGACATAATCATTGTCTTCGTATCTGATAGAAGCATTCTAACCATTCTCTAAACTTGGCTTGACTAGCTGCTGAGGGGAACTTCATAAGAAAACTAAACTTGTCCTGATGGTAACTAATGTATATCAATCTCTCAATGTTGAGCTATAAAGACTGATCTCTGTTGCCTTGTAGTGATTTCTAATTTTTTTTAACGAGAAGTATCCTTGCAGCATTCATGGTCTAATAAGGGGTGAAAATATGGAGCTTGGTCGTGACTCTGATACTGGCGGTCAGGTAATAATAATGTCTTGTTGTAATGTTATTCTTACCTGATACCTTTGTGTAATTATAATGCACATTTTTGGTGGAGTACCTGTCCTCCTCATCTCTTGCGTATCATTTTCTTTAATTGTTATTTTAAAACCTCTGTATCTTATAGAAGGAAGAAAAGGATAACTTTTATAGTTGCTGACATGAGTATCTGTGTATTCTTAGGATTATACAGATTACATTATTTTAATTTTAATTTTGAATTTTTAAAACCTCTGTTTCCTTTTAGGTTAAGTATGTTGTGGAACTTGCAAGGGCTTTGGGCTCAATGCCGGGTGTATATCGGGTTGATCTGCTCACTAGACAAGTATCGGCACCAGATGTAGATTGGACTTATGCTGAGCCCACAGAGATGCTGACTCCAAGTAATGCAGAAGGCTTCATGGATGAGAGGGGTGAAAGCAGTGGTGCTTATATTGTTCGCATACCATTTGGTCCAAAAGATAAATATATTCCCAAAGAACTTCTTTGGCCTCACATACCTGAATTTGTTGATGGTGCACTGAATCACATAATACAAATGACAAAAGTTCTGGGTGAACAAATCGGTGGTGGAAAACCAGTTTGGCCTGTTGCTATCCACGGGCATTATGCAGATGCCGGTGATTCTGCTGCTCTTTTATCTGGTGCATTAAATGTGCCAATGCTCTTTACTGGGCACTCACTTGGTCGTGACAAGTTGGAACAACTCTTAAAGCAAGGCCGTCTTTCAAGGGATGAAATAAACACAACATACAAAATAATGCGTCGCATAGAGGGTGAGGAACTATCGCTTGATGCCTCTGAAATAGTGATAACTAGTACCAGACAGGAAATAGAGGAGCAATGGCGTTTATATGATGGTTTTGATCCAATACTGGAACGTAAAATCCGTGCAAGGATCAAGCGTAACGTGAGCTGTTATGGGAGGTTCATGCCACGCATGGTGGTATGTCCCTAGGATCTTTTAATTTGTCTTTTATTTTTAGGATCACTGTGGAATGCCCTTCTGAATGATATAATTTGAACTGTAAAACCAAAAACCAATGCTTTGATATTTTTCTTTTTCAATACTATCCTGATGTGGAGATCCTTTTTAGAAGTCTTATGTTTTCATGGTTTACCATTCCGCATATTATATGCTGGATTTCTTTGGTATGTTTCCTTATTGTTTTTATAGATCTTACAGCAATAATTTCATTGCAGATAATTCCTCCTGGAATGGAGTTCCATCATATTGTTCCACAGGATGGTGATATGGATGGTGAAACAGAAACAAATGAAGACCATCCTACTTCTCCAGACCCACCTATCTGGTCCGAGGTTATAGTTATTCCTTTTGCATCAGCTTTATTGCCTGGGAGGAAGGCGGCTAATAAGTTGTCTGGACCTATTCCTCATATTTTCTGTCGTAGACCATTTTTCTTTTCCCTTACGCTATGCATCGATTGAATTGATGCCGATCTAAATTTGGTATCTGCAGATAATGCGCTTCTTTACCAACCCTCGCAAACCTATGATTCTTGCTCTTGCTAGACCAGATCCCAAGAAGAACATTACAACTTTGGTCAAAGCATTTGGAGAGTGTCGTCCCCTAAGGGAGCTTGCCAATCTTGTACGTTATAAGTAGATAACAAACTTGTCTGGCGAAGACATCTTCTTGATTGTATTGCTCATCTTAATTGAATTTGTAACTGTGGCCATTCTTTGTTTTTTTTCTCTGCAGACACTGATTATGGGTAATCGAGATGGAATTGACGAAATGTCGAGCACAAATTCCTCTGTTCTCCTCTCGGTGCTTAAGCTTATTGACAAATATGATTTGTATGGTCAAGTTGCATACCCTAAACACCACAAGCAGTCCGATGTTCCTGAAATTTATCGCCTAGCAGCAAAGACAAAGGTATCCATATGGTTATTATCGAGGATACAGAGAGAGATATCATCTAGACTCGAGTTCACCGTCTTCTCTGTCTCACATCTGGGATGTGCATGCGTTTTAATTTAATAATCATTCTTATTTTTTTCCTTCTCTTTTGGCAGGGCGTTTTCATTAATCCAGCTTTCATTGAGCCCTTTGGACTTACACTGATTGAGGTGTTTGTCTTAATTTTTATTAACGACATATGGTTTAGGTTTGAACTATGTCAAAATAATCTCTGAAACTTCTGCTATCCTGTTGTACAGGCAGCAGCTCATGGTCTTCCACTAGTTGCGACGAAAAATGGTGGTCCAGTTGACATACTTCGGGTATTGCTACTTGTCGATGTCAAATAGATTATATTTATATGGTACAGTTGTAGTAAGAAGAG
Organism: Ficus hirta; assembly: GCA_038430175.1. Classification (NCBI taxonomy): domain Eukaryota; kingdom Viridiplantae; phylum Streptophyta; class Magnoliopsida; order Rosales; family Moraceae; genus Ficus; species Ficus hirta. The sequence goes on along the minus strand of CM076585.1, from coordinate 13,590,769 downwards.
ATTCCATCACAATTTCCAGGGCTCAGAGGGTTGCTGCTCTTGCAGGTACTTGACAATGGTCTTCTTGTTGATCCCCATGATCAGCAGTCTATTGCTGATGCTCTTCTAAAGCTCGTTGCAGAGAAGCATTTATGGGCAAAGTGTCGGCAGAATGGGTTGAAAAATATTCACCTATATTCATGGCCGGAGCACTGCAAGACTTACCTCTCTAAAATAGCCAGTTGCAAACCAAGGCATCCACAATGGCGAAGAAAGGATGATGATGCTGAAACTTCAGAATCAGATTCACCTGGTGATTCCTTGAGAGATATCCAGGATATATCTTTGAACCTAAGGTTTTCTTTGGACGGAGAAAAGAGCGGAACTAGTGGGAATGATAACCCTTCAGAATCAGACGGAAATTCTGCTGATAGGAGTAGTAAACTAGAGAATGCTGTTTTGGCATGGTCACAAGGCATTTCAAATACCCGAAAGGCAGGGCCGACGGAGAAAGCAGACCAAAACAGCTCGGTTAAGTTTCCAGCCCTGCGGAGGAGGAAGTATCTCATTGTTATTGCTGTGGATAGTGATAGCAGTACGGGTCTTCTTGAAACAACCAGAAAGATTCTTGAAGCCGTGGAAAAGGAAAGGAGTGAAGGCTCTGTGGGGTTCATATTGTCAACTTCCTTGACCATTTCTGAGATACGCTCGTTTCTGGTCTCAGGGGGCTTGAACCCAAATGATTTTGATGCTTTTATCTGCAACAGTGGCAGTGATCTGTACTATTCTTCTAATTCTGAGGATCGTCCATTTGTGGTCGACTTTTATTACCACTCGCATATTGAATACCGTTGGGGTGGAGAAGGATTGAGGAAGACTTTGATTCGTTGGGCACCTCAAGCAACTGACAAGAAGTCTGAGAATCAGGAACCGATTATTGTCGCAGCTGAACAACTTTCAACCGACTATTGTTATACTTTCAAAGTACAAAAGCCAGGAACGGTAATTATTCATCTTTTCTTTTTGAGAATTAATTTATCTACTAATTTAGCAATAAAGCTATTGAATGATCATGGTAGAAATCTCTTCTTTTTCCTTTTCTAATTTTTCATTTTTATGTGTCTTGTTTTGTTGCAGGTTCCTCCTGTGAAGGAGCTCCGGAAGCTGCTGAGAATTCAAGCCTTACGTTGCCATGTTATTTATTGTCAAAACGGGACCAGACTAAACGTAATTCCGGTATTGGCATCTCGCTCCCAAGCCCTCAGGTAGGATATCTACGTTTAGTCTTATTTTGCTATAAATTCATTTATATATGCCTACGAAAGCTCATTAGGGTAAAAAGAAAAGCGTGAATGAACTAGCATCCCAGTATCAATAGTAGTCGAGAATAACCATCACTATTTGGATTTTTCGGCAGCCAACATGTTTGATTCATTCTTCAATATTTTTATTTAATCAAGTCAATGACCGAATACATACTTCAGGTATCTCTACGTTCGATGGGGTGTGGAGTTGTCAAAAATGGTGGTTTTCGTTGGCGAGTGCGGTGACACAGACTATGAAGGATTGCTAGGCGGGACGCACAAGAGTGTAATATTGAAGGGAGTTTGTAGCAATGCGATCAATCAACTCCATGCTAACAGAAACTACCCTCTCTCGGACGTCATGCCGCTTGACAGCCCCAACATTGTGCAGACATCCGAAGAGTGCAGCAGCGGCGAGGTTCGGGCTTCTTTGGAGAAATTAGGAGTTCTCAGAAGCTAGAAAGTTGCGTTTGTCAAAGCTTTACTTGAATAATTACCCTGTTGAATATTGCTGCTTTTTTTTTACTTCTTGTTCGTGGGAGTTCCACATCATGCCTCAATAATTTTTTGTTTTTTTTTTTTTGGCCTCTTTTACCTTCAACGGTAAATCCTTGTTTCCTTTGTTTGGCTTTGGCCATAAATTAAATGAATAAGAATCTGTTCAGATTGCAACAAAGTTGGTACCTTTGATGTTTAAAAAAAATAAAAAAAGCGTGTACATTATTTATATGGGTGGGTTAAACCGTGTACATTATTTATATGTATGGGTCTATTGGTAATCCTTATTTTACTTTTTCAATCCATTTTTCAAAATCATCAATAAATTAATTTTAAAATTAAAAAATTACTTATTACACTTCTTAGTTTTATCAAAAAATCCTTATAATTAAATTATTTGTGTTTCTTTTTTCTACGCATATTAAATCTAAATCACTGTATATTTTTTTTAAGTATGTTTTGTTTTATTTTTATTTTTAAATCTTTTCTTATGAGATTTCTTTTTTTCTATTTAGATATTCAATAAAAATTACTCATCAATTTATATGTTGAGATAAAAATCTATGAATTTATTCTTTGGTGTTTTTTTTTGAGACGATAAAAACTTGAGGATAATTTACTGATGAAGCTGAGTATTCCACAAACATGATTGAAAATATTATGAAATTGGTTAATAATTTTAGAAAAAGCTCACAATTCAGAGTTTACATCAATTACTAACTATTTCTCTCAATTATTAGTTTGCATGAATTCCTAACCAATTATCTCAATTATTTATACAATGAATAACTAATCAAATTGATATATTTGATTATATATCCGCATCATGCATACGTGCTTTCCATTTGTTTGTTATTTCTTAGAAAACAAAAAATTAGTTATAACATAGAACTACAAAAACTATTGAAAAATAGGAATAATAACAAATTAAATAAAATAATCTTCTCTAAAAAAAATTCTCATGCAAATGAATTAAAAAATAACAACGAAATAGAACATTTAATAAAAAAAAAAGTAAGGAAAAAATGTATATGAATTTAGACTATAATGTGAGGAGAAAGAAAAAAGTAAATAAATTATTTATAAGGGGTTTTTTGGAAAAATTAAAGGATGAAACATGTTATTTAATTCTAAAATTAATATGATAAGTGGTTTTAAAAAGTGGGTGAAAAAAGTAAATGGGAGGCATCAATAAACCCACCCTATTTGTATGCACTAGTGAATGGAATTTCTCTTTTCGTATTGCCTGGATCTCTTTTTGTATTTTCTGTTGATACCGTCGTAGTTAGAAAATCACATTTAAGGATGATATTTTTATCATGGATATGGGTACCCGCATGTACTCACCCATTAGGGGTAGATATGAGAGATAATATATGGATATGGGGACAAGTATTGGGGTTAAGATCAACTCTCATGCGAGTGCAAGGCGGGGTGAGGGAAACTCCTTTATTCTCACACTCGCACCACTTATATTTACCTTTTATTAAAATATATATACTCGTATGTTTATATTTATACAAACTTAAATTTTTAGTGTTTTAATATTTTAGTTTTCTTTATGAATTTAATTTATAAACTCTTGGAGCATGAATTTGTTTTTAAGATTTCAGTTAGATTCTTGATTATATCGCTAAATTTTATAAAATTATAATGATATTTGTTTTGAATTTTTTTTTCTTTTTAATTCTTTATAGGTAAATGGGTAGGATATGGATATAACACCTGATGTGGGGATTACCCGTCCCCACCCCCGTATTAAATAAGCGGGCATCGAGGTAAAAAAGGTGGCGGGTATGGGGGTGGGAGAAGCATACCCACCCCGTCTCATTGCCATCCCTAACATAGTCTAACTGTAGTATCACACTTGATCTTAGCTAAAGGTGTAGAGTTTGAATCTTCTTATTATGCAACTAACGGTGATTGCAAGCATATCCTAACGGTGGTATCACATTTGATTACTCTTAAAAGTGTAGAGTTTGAATTTTCTTATCCCCAGGTTAAAAAAGAATAAAGAAAAAAAAAAAAAGCCCAACATGCATGTAGTTTTATAGAAAATTCTATGTTAGAGAATGTTATTGGTAGAACAAGTTCTTTTAGCAGCTGCTGCAGCTGTTTTCTTGATCTATCAAATCGGAAGTGATTGTTTAAAGTTTGTATGATTTGATTTATGAGTTGAAGCACTTTTATTTTGTATGATGCACTCTTGGTAAGGCCAAACAACTTGGCTATTGTAGAATCTCTCTCTCTCTCTCTTTAATTATGTTTCGTTTGCCATTTCAACTCAATTACAACTAAATTGTATTTTTTTATTGTAGTTTTTGTTTTTTTCTGAAAAGTCAATAAAAATTATAACTAGTTTTTGGAAAGTTAATCAACTCCAATTTAAAAATTTCATCTCCAACCAGTAAACCAAACGCAAGCTTAGTTTTGTCAAAAATACATTTTCAAATATGGACCTCCAATTGAGACTCGTATTTACAGGCTGTTAAGCTTTGATTGCGGGCTATTCCAATAAATTCGGTTGTTTTGTATGTATCTCACACATACCCTCCATCTAGAGCTACTTCCAACTGTTTTTCGGTTAGGCATAAATGATGAACTTTTACAATATTCAATGAGGTTAAAATAGATTGTTAAGAAAACCACTTTTAAAATTTTTTGATAGTAAAAAAAAAAAGAGTTATAGGGATAGAGAATGGCGTATCCAGATAATCTCAGAAAAAAAAAAAAGAAGCTTTACATGTGATATATGAATCTCTTTTAAAATAGACTGTCTATATATCCCGACTAACGCGTTGATGATAGCTTAAATCTAAGACCTCTAATTAAAAAAACAAGGGTCTCATTGCCCTGCCTATTTACTTAGTGATAAAATCACTTAGGGGATGTTTGGGTGATGAGTTCAAATTCATCACTATCAACTCAATTTTTATCTTTTTTCTCAAAAATTTTTTGTCTTTTCTGAAAAAGTCAACCAAAATTATTATTTAAACTTACAAATCTTAACTCAAACTTACACACCAAACACCCCCTTAATTTCAATTTAATTAACTCGGTTTATCACGTGTCATTGTCAATCTATTTATCTTCACAAGTGTCGGTGAATCTTGCTGTAAAGCTAAATAAAATTTGGACTTTCCTTTGGGTCAAATATTTTAGTCACCATCGGAGAGGTCAAAATTACTATTTTTTCTTTATTTATTTTTATGGAAAATGTATAACGTGGAGGTAAAAGTCTTTTGACTTCAAAGACAATTTAGCAAATCCAGGACAACTTTCAAAAAACTCCCTTAAAAGAGAAAATATAAAAATAATTTTAGGAATTTAGGTAAAGCTAGCCAACCTTTGTCTACAAGTAGAGATAACCATTTTTTACGGAGACATATGGAAAACAAGTTTTGAGAACTACTCAAAATAGTATTCCATCACCGCCAACACATATTATTTATTTATTTATATGCATATACGTATACACACACTTTTATGTAGATTTTGTTTAACAAACAACAAAACACCAAAAAAAAAAAAAAAAAAAAAACTACATTTCACTACATTTATATATCTATATAAGAGAAATTACATTAGTCCCAGAATATTCACCGTCAACCTTACCAATATAGCAAGCTTTTTAATCATTAGATTAAATTTTCAATGATTGGAATATCATAGAAAATACATTGGACTCCCAAACACAAAATATTTTATTCTCTTAAATGAAAAAGAAAAACTTTGTTGAGCTACAACAAAATAATATTCTTGGATATTACGTGTCAAATTGACGAAACAAGTCCAACTTTTCAGCAAGCAAGCCAGCTCCAAAAATCCTTAATCCTTGCCAACAAAATGTCATTTCAAAGGCTAAGATAATGTAAAGTGTCTTGAAGGTTTAATGCAAGTTGTAGTTAGTAGTTACTATTCATTAATTAGCAGTCCAAATGGTTGGCAACCTGTCTCTCATGTTTTCAAAATAAAAAATAAAAAATAAAATAAAATAAAATAAAGAAAAAGAAAAAGAAAAAATCGAATTAGAGTAAGTTACCCCCACTAATTCAGCAAATTGGCTGAACAAAACAAGCAAACAAAACTCCAAACTTGCTAGAAAACAGCTGAGCTCCCCAAACCTAAATGTGTGGATTCACATTTTCACAACCACCAGCATTTGTCGGCACAAAGCAAGTAACATATTTTTTGTCTCACTTCCCCCCTTTTTTCACTTTCATTTTTTGAGATATATGAGAAAATGGTCTTTTTAAAATATTTCTTGAAAAATGTTTTTAAGTTTTTTTAAGTTAGAAGAATAAATTTGTTTTAAAATGATCAATAACTGATTGATCAATATCAATATGTATTTTTACTGGTTAATCATTGATTAACTGGATGAGTCAGTCATCATTTTAATGACTATCATAATTTTTCATTTTTTTAAATAGTGTAAAAAAAATTCTATATACCTAATTTTCCTTATCTTTACTTTATTTTTGGGTTTTTTTAATAATTTTAGTTTTTTGTTTTGTTTTTGTTTTTGTTTTTTATTTTTATTTTTATTATTTTATTTTGTTTTATTTTGATTTGGATTTTTTTTTTTTTTTTCACAATTAGCAAAATGAATCCTAATAAGCATATACAATTTCCTTCAAAAGAGCATATTCTTTTCTAACTGCATATTCCTAGGTAATCTCATGAAAAGCTCTCAACTTTTTTATTTTTCATTTTTTTTTTTTGGTAAATTCATCAAGTGATCTGAACGTAATGATTTTGGAATATTCCTAGGAACTTTAGACGACTAAACGACAAAGGGCAGTGAGAAAATTAAATTAGCCAACCATCTAATCGGTATTCACTTCTTTTATATATGAACGGTCGAGACGTGATATACAAGATTTCCATCCTAGTTTCGAAATCACAATCTTGTTAAATAATTGTCAAAACAGTGTTAGTTTATAGGTTTTTTTTTTTTTTTTTTTTTTGGGGACAATTATACTTAATCTTGTAGTTGTTAGTGTGTTGAATAAGGTCTGCAAGTTGTAATACGGCAAATTCCCTAAAACTCTTCAAAACCTTTTCAAGTGGCCTAGTGAATTCTTTGATTGAGTATAACTTCCAGAAAGTAAGGTCCGGTGGGACTAAAGTTCCCACAAAATATTTTGGTCACACTTGTTTGATTAGTTTTGGAGGTCTTTTTAGCATAAGATCTCATACTATAGCATTATATAATTTGTATAGTAAATATATGCAAATTCAGGGATAAAGACACACATGACCGAATTGGAACATACATCAAACTAAAAAGATATGTAGAATTAGAACCTAAGACATACATGACCGAGTTGGGGTAGCATTTTTTTTTTAATTTATCCTTTAAAAATTAAATTGTTTTTCCCATTCTGCTCCCTTTAGAAATTGAGTACCCCTATATAACCCCCCCATTTAAAAAAAAAAAAAAAACTAATTTATCTTTTAGTCAAAGGTTATTGATCATTCAAAAAGTAAAGAAACAAAACTTAAAAGGAAGAGGAACAACAGTTGAACAGTAATTTGATCTTATACATCTAGAAATAAATGTTCTATCACCTTGAAAATAAAGTTATTTGGTAACACTTTTAAAATATAAAAACTTATCATAATTTACTATATTATGTTTTATGATTCTTTATAATATGTATGTAGATCTTGAAAAATAGCGTGATACAATTTTTATTATATAAATTATTATTTAAAAAAAAATTAGTATACGTCTCCGTTGAAATAAAAAGACTATATAACAGCAGAAAAAAATAGTTCATTGAAATAAAAAGACTATATAACAGCAGAAAAAAAAAAAAAAAATAGTTCATTTGTTCACGTCCTTGCTAATTGGAACCCAATAATTAACTAGACGACACGGCAAAGTCCTATTCCTTTTCCGAAAATGCAGGCTTGTCATTGCCGAGATATAAATGCGTTATTACTTCTTTACCTGCAGTTTGAAAGTACAACTTCTCCCATTCAAATTCTCTTTGAAGACCTTGCCTGTCCATGATTTGAAGCATCCAAAACCACTAATATTCTAGGTAGCCAAAATGCCCTATTTCGTACAACTTTATTTATTATTTATTATTATAATTATTTCTTTTTATAAATTAGACAAGAAAATAGTAATTGGTTGTGATTAATTTAACCATAATTTTGCATCTGACTCTATCAGAAGATGTAAAGTTCGAATTTCATCACCATCGAGTTCAAAAATAGAAAAAAAAAAAAAGAAAACGTAATTGGTCCATTAAGATCATTTTGTGTTAGGAATTGATTTCACGAAGGTGAATGAATGTTTCCAAGTCGATAAAGCAATATCTGAATTGGAGTTCCTTGAAATTATCATTATCAGCTTACTTGGTAGGTAAACTTTAGTTATGCATTGTCTTATAGATTCTAAAAAAAAAAAAAAAGTGAAAAAAAAAACGACTTCCAAAAGTAACAAATAGAGAATTAATCATCTATAATTACGGGAAATGATTGAATTTTCATTTTATATAATTATCATATGAATTTACTATATTGATTTAACAGGTGGACTGGTTAGACTCTAAACTTCTAGTTATTGGAATAAGAACAAGGGTTCAACTCTATATCCAATAAGCATCTATGCTGATTTATGGGCCCGCCAAATCAACCCAACGTTGAAGAGGTATAATACACGTCTAATAAGTAATCACATACTAATGAGACGTTTGGATCACAAATTTAATTGAAATATTTTTCCAATACAATATATAATATTCACCATTTGAATACAAACATTCCTACAAACACTTTTTTAGAATACACTTTTATTTTTTCATGCATTCAAGTGACGCATTTCATTTGAATAATACACTTAAATTTAAATATAAAAATATGAAATATGAAAGCATAATAAAATTCATCCAATTTATTTAAATATAATATCAAATACAATAAGACATCAAAGGCAGTTTCATGACTATGTCATGATTATCAACATGGTTAATAATCTTTTTTTTTTTTTTTTTCACTCTTTCATTTTTCCTGGAATATTTTGTAAGTTGGTAATAAATTCACGAAGTAAATTCATGAAGTAATGAGACCGTGACCTGTACACAAAAGCGAATCCACCACGCAATACCAAAGTAGATGACGTAGAACCGTTGAAAATAGTGACCTAAAAGAAATAAATTCTTCAATGTGGGGTTCCCAATATTTTTTTTCCGGTTTTTAGTTGATCAGTATTTGGTAGGGAGCTCAACCCAAATGGGTTTCCATGCTTATTAAAAAAATTAAATAAAAAATACCCCCCCCCCCCCACACAAACTTAATTAATCTTTTCTCATAACTTTATATATTGACCAGCCAAAGATCATGATTGCTTTTGAACTATAATTGAATTGATAAGTAACCATTAAACTTTAAATAGTGGTAAATTGCATTAAAACGTATGTCAGTGTCTCTATATTGATTAATTATGTTAAAATTTGAAAGCAAATGCTTTCACACATGTGAAATGATATATTGAAACAAATTGATTTTTAAATTTAATTCTAACTAAATTATACTTTTTTATTTTAAATTTTATCTTCTTCTAAAAAATAAATAAAATTTATTATTAATTTTTGTAAAATCAGCCAACTTCAATTTATAAATTTCATCTCCAACTATTGAACCAAATGAAAATTCAGATTGTTAAAAGCTCGTAAAAAAAGAAAAAAAAGGTGATAATGCCTAGTGATGTTAAAATTTTAAAATAAAATGCTCTCACATACATAACATGATAAACTCGGTTTGTCATTTAAAATTTTAGTCCTTTATTTTTTTTTAAATTTTATAAATAAGCTCTTGTAATATATAAGAGGGAGTTTTTGTCTAATTTCTAGTACTTGTCATTTCTAGAAAAGTCTACCACACTTTGCTAAATTTAAGAGGCCAATTTACTAAAATAAAAAGTTTAGAAAATAACTTGCAAATCATGAAAAATGCAGGGTAAATACAGTGGTGGATATGCAGCCCACTGAAAATTTTTTTCTTTAATTGCTGCCCAAAATTTTTTTTAGTTTTATTTTTTGTTTTATCCCTTCTAAAATTTAAATATTCTCATATAACCCCTACAAAAATTAATTTTATCACAAAAGTATATGGTTTTTATGGTTTTTCTCCACTAAAAATTAAAAATTTTAATATAGTCCCACTAAAATTTTACCTTTTAATTTTCATACTTTGATGTTATTTATTATTATTATTTTGTAGAAAATTTGATATGGTTCATTTCACCTCTAGATAAAGATGTGCTAAATGCCCATCATTAAAAACTCAACACCAAAAAAAAAAAAAAAAAAAAAGGTGAGAATTTTTATTAATAATAAAAAAATGCATGCATGTAAAAATGTTGGCCAAAACTCTCCAGCATTTGTCTTTAAATGTCACAGTTGGTGCAGTTGTGCGGTATCCAATCTGCACTAAATAGCATATGCTCACCAATTCCATATCCTTACGGTCATAATCTCTTAGAAACGCCGTCGTATCAACACCTTCTTCTTCTTCTTCAATGTCAAGTTTCTTTGGGGGAACAGCTTGCAAGAGAAAAGGAATCAAAGAAATGGATCAAACCCACCAAAAATCTACCTTCCAAGTTTCTTCTGAAACGAAGAAGGGCGAGATGAGAAAGGATTCCGAGAGCCGAAAGAAGGCAAAGCGGCACAGTTTTGTGTCGTTTCGGGAGTTGCCGGAGTACATGAAGGACAATGAGTTCATATTGAATTATTACAGAGCCAATTGGCCTCTCAAAGAAGCCTTCTTCAGCGTTTGGCGTTGGCATAATGAAACACTCAATGTTTGGACGTATGTAAGAAATATTTCTACTTGTTTCTGCTTTTTCTTGTTTGGATCGTAAGTTTGAAAAATAAATTTGATAACTAAATTTAAATTGTCGATAAAATCCAGTTTCAAAATGGTGATCCAAATAGTTTTATTTTGTGACTGTTGGTTCATGTTTGTTAGATGAAGTAATAGTTTGTTTTTAATGGGGTTTATTTTATTTTATTTAGGTTTGTTTTAGCTGATTTCTTTGTAATTTTAATTTTTTTTATTTTTAATTAAATAAAATTTTTTGGGCAGGCATTTAATTGGATTCCTCCTGTTTCTGGTTTTGTCTATGGCGAATTTTTTGGAAGTGCCTCATGCGGCGGATCTCCTTAGCTTTTTTGCAAGGTTTGTTGAGGAGTACCCTGTTCTTTCTTTTTGGAAAATTTGGAATTTTTCTTTCATTTTGCTTGATTTATTTTACTTGTGAAAAAAGGTGTAAATAATTCAGAATTATTAAAAAAAAAAGATTTTATTATATTTATCATTCAATTTGTAAAGAAATATAGAGATTTTTAACATTATTTTGTGGATGCATTGCCTGTTGGGTGCTTCCTCTTTTGAGGGCCAAAACTCCTCTTTTTTTTTTTTCTTTCATTTTTTTTTTTTCACTATCTCTTACACAACTAACCTTCAACCAACAACTTTACATTTTCTAAGGAAGAACTAAAGGAGCTTAAATTGCATGACTTTGATGGAAAAACTCCATTTTGCTTATGTGCCTTTGTTTCATTTATTTAGACATATGCTTATCCTTCTAGAAACTTCATATAAAAAAAATAGTTTTTCATTTTGTGTGACTTGAAGTTGTAGGTCGTTTGTCATTTAGATTTAAACTCGTTTTTCAAACTTTTTTTTTCTACTTCTTCCCATAATGTTTTCTCTTATAAAAAGTTGAACTTCTTGTTTGGAAAGTCAATTTGAACCTAAGTACTAAATGAGAGCTTGTTAAAAAGAGTTTTGCATTTATTCACATTGCATACTGCTTGTTGCAGGTCTACACCTATTAGTGCAGAAGCAAATGTTTCCAACAATTTCAAAGATTTCTCTGTTGTAAGTCAACTTTCTCAATGTCATTAATTTGCATTTAGCGTTACTTTCATCTTAATCCCGATTCCAGAGGTGCTAGTTGAGTGGTTAGGCCTCGGGTTTCCTCTCAAAAGTCTCGGGTTTAAATCCTTAGAGCCACCTACCTAGTGAATAATCTCGACTCGTGATATTTACATTTCTCAAAGATTGTACAACTCATCGGATGCTTGCAGTATCTGTGCAGGTCTAGGGATCAAAATAATTTAAGTGGAATAATGCTAAGCACACTAATTTTAATATCAAATTTTTAGTACTAAATTACATGATGTGTGATAAATATTTAAATAGTAAGTGTCCCAAATACTGTTCATAATCGAAAATGATAGATAACAAGAAAAACCGTGCCCGTGAACTAAAATATAATTTAATAGATGTTAAAAATCTGAGACAAAATAGTAATTTCACTTTTACAGACTCTATAAAATTTTGACATGTATGTATTCATGATGTTCATAACAAAATTTTCCATCAAGTATACTCTTTTAATCTTCATTTGGTGGCTTCAAGAAAATAAACTTACAAACATGACATCTGCAGGGGACAACAAAACTGGTAGATTTGAAGCAAATAACATCCTCAGAAATGAATTCTACTGCTATATTTCACAATCAAGATACTATAGAACAATGGCCATTCTTTGTATTCTTGGGAGGATCCATGTTCTGCCTCCTCTCAAGTAGTATTTGCCACCTATTTTCATGCCACTCCCACTCTCTCAACATTCTATTGCTTCGAATCGACTATGTCGGGATCACCACGATGATCATCACCTCCTTCTTCCCTCCAATCTACTACATTTTTCACTGTGACTCAAACTGGCACTACGGTTACCTTGGCGGGATCACACTCATGGGCACTTTCACCATCCTCACGCTGCTCTCCCCGAAGCTCTCTGAGGGCAAGTACCGGAGCTTTCGTGCTCTACTCTTCTCGTCGATGGGGTTGTTTGGCATTGTTCCCACAATTCATGCTCTTGTTGTCAATTGGGACAATCCGCGGAGAAATGTCATCCTCTCTTATGAGTTGGCCATGGCCCTTTTCTACCTAACAGGGACCGCCTTTTATGTTAGTAGGATTCCGGAGAGATTGAAGCCGGGTTGGTTTGACTTGGCAGGGCATAGCCATCAGATCTTCCATGTGTTTGTGGTCTTGGGGGCTTTGGCACATTATGGTGCCACAATTGTAATTTTGGATTGGCGCAACAAATTTGGGTGTATGAGACGTATGTAGTACTTTATGTCACCTTTAAGTAATTTGGCCTCATGTTTGATTCAAATTTATAGACAATAATTTTAATTATTCATTTGGTTAGTACATATAACATTAAGGTTAGAGTTGTAAAATTAAGTGTTGCATCTTAAAAGTAGCCTAAGGCTGCATATTTGTTGTTTCACCTAGTTTCCACTTTCGTTCTAGGAAATATTGAAATCAATACCTGTATTCTTTGCTTATTAAAGTTATTTATTTATTTGCTTTGTTACTTTTTTATTTTATTTTTTGGGAGAAATTATGGTAAGTAGTATTTTTACAAAAATAATTAAAATAAAAAGTATGGTTTTAAAATAATTGAAGTAAATTTTTTTTTTTTGAGAAATAATGGTAAGTAGTATTCTTACGAAAATAATTAAAATGAAAAGCATGGTTTTAAAATAATTGAAGTAAATATTAAATTTAGCAAGCAAATAGAAAATTTATTAAGTAAATGATATATTTACAATAAACAAATAAATCATTTACTTTGTAAATCTGCAAAAATAGATTATTTATCTGATTAATCTGTTATTTATTTTAAATATTTTTAAAACCTATTATTTACTTCAATTATTTTCTGAAAATCATTATATATGTATATATTTTTTTTTTTTTGGGAAAGGAAACTGCTTGGACTTCTGTAGTATAATGCATGAATTGATTTTAAAAACTATATAATTTTTTTGTAGAAAAAAAAAAAAAGGAACTCCAACTTAGAACTTTAGGGCACTCTTGGGAAATGGTAAGTGAATGTTCATGAATAGCCACATACACAAACATTTGTTTTTAGTAATACATATACTTAATTTTTGAGTTTATTTGGTTATGTTTTTATCTAACTTTCTTGGAAGATGTGTACTATTGGTAGCTCTCAGAAATTGAAAGTTTTGTATAAATAAATAATAAAAGAGAAATTACACTACATGGCATTTTGTGGATTTTTTGGTTTTTTTTTTAAATGCATTTTGTGAAATTGAAATAAACAATGTCTTAGAAAAAAGATTTTGAAAATTGTATAGTTGCGTAGTAATCATTATGATGATTTCACATTTTATTCTATAAAATTAGATAGTGATTATAGTAATAATGTGAATTTTTGTCACATACAAAACATTTTAAATCTTTATTATGTTTCAACTTCACTTATAATATTATGTAATGACCCAACTTTTCGAACTGTTAATTAATTATTTAATCTTAAATTAACATATTCTTAACAATTATTTATATTTAGTTCTAAAATAACTAAAAAAATTAGAAAATAACTTTTTAAAAAGCAAAGAACACTTGTAATCGGAGAAAGTTGAATAAACTAAAAATTAATTGAGGAAATATAAATATATAGATAATAAACATCACATTCAATTTCATACTTAGATAACATTTAAAAAGCTAGAAAGTCATGTGAGTTAAAATAAAAAACCCTAAAGTCTTTTTCTCATGAAGTACTCATATTAGTTTAGTAGCATTGAAACATTTAAAACAAATTATAAAAGATAACCAGTGCAAAATAATTTAAGAAGTCTAAATTCATAGTGGTATCCTACTGCCTTTCTTAATTGCTTTTGTATCGCTTCGCCGGTCCAAAAAATATTTAAGTGGCGGGTTACCGCATTACCTACAATACGAACACACATAAATAAGTTTTCACTCAGCAAGTACAAACTATATCTCACAAAATATTTTCATAAAACGTATCATCACATATAATATGTAACACAACATGAATATATAAATAATGCATATGATTTATGTGTGTTCAATTATGTTTTATTGTATATCTTGTCTACTTAAGGGCCCTTGTGTACATACCGATACGTTCCCGGCTAAAATGAGGAGTTGGCGGAGCGAGCCTCCAATTGCTTCCAAGGTTATAATTCATAAACTTTATATTATACATCCTCCTTGAGTGGAGGTTGGTATGATACGTAATCCTATTTTTCATTAGCCTAATTCTTAGTAAGTGTAGCTATATATAACTTTACATGTTACTAAATATGAATCAAGCATCATAGCATAAATAGTTGCGAGGCATATTGATAATATTGGTGTGAAACATAAACTACGCACATTATATACTTAATCAAGAGTAACACATATCATTCGTGTACTCATTGTTGATACCTGCTTCTGTACAAGGCCTTCTCCTAAGGCCCAAGCCCAATACTCGTATCTCATTTCGTGGACCCAAGCCACACTTGGGGAACTCGCGTGGGTTGTGGTTTGGTGGGCCATGAGTAATCAAATAGACCCATATATCCTTGTTTAAGTTCGTTTTTGATCCCACTTGGGGGGTTTCAAATTGGCTTGTCAAGATAAATGGGTGATAGAGAAATAACCAAGAAAACCCATTCTCTTACCTTAGGTAGACTAAAGTATATATATCCACTTTAAGTGATAGCCTAAAAGCCCATCTTTTATCTATTGTGGCCCAACAGACCCAAAATGTTGGTTCTAAAAGCTTTCTATAGCTAAATCAGCCACTCAAGAGATCAAGACATTCTTTGTCCAATCTCCGTAGCGGTCCATAATCTGACTTTGGAGACCAAATGTTTCTCTATATTTGCTCTGGCTATTTGCTTTGGACCAGTCATTCACAAGCCACCCACTCTAGAGATAGAAAAGCTACCTGTAGAAGCTTCTAGGTTTTTGAAAAGTACTGTAACTTTGACCACCTAGTGTTCATCACTTCCCATTTTTAGTGTTCCTTGAAGCCCAATACATAACCATCATTCCTTGGAAGCTAGTAATAGGATGGAGTGTGTCAGAGGCATTCCAGAGCCCATGAGCTTTTCTGTCCCAAGTTACCTCCAAAATGACTCATGACTTGCCCTATAAATAGCTCTCCCTTCTCCAGAGCAAGGTTATCAACTTAACTACACAACCACTCATCCAAACCCCAATACCAACCCACACCACAACACAATCTCTTCACCTTAAACATAGCTCTCTCTCTCAATCAGAAAACCACCTGGAAGCTAATCTCTAGAGTTAGAAGCTCCATTTGTTTATCAAGATCCTCATTTATAGAATATTTCCTAAAATCACCAAAGTACATCTCTGGAGGCAACTCGTGTTTGTCTTCGGAGCGATCTTGTGCTACATTAATAAGGAGGTTATTTACCTACAAATCAAGTACTTTTGAGTTCAAATATTTGTAAATTCTCAAGCGCTTTTGTTAGTTTAATGTTATTTTTATGTGATCTTGTAGGATTTATAAATAAAAAGAGGATTTAGAAGAAACTGTGTCAAAATAAGATTTTTTGGAACTAATTGAAAAGAGTCATGAGCAAAGGAAGCATGCCGGATCAAAGAAGACCCAAAATGAGGATCCTAAACACACCAAAAAAAAGAATTAGAGAAGCAAAAAGCGGGCTGAAATGCACCCTTCGTTCCAGCCAGAAACGACCTGGTTGCAGGCTAGAGCGCGACTACCAAGCTAAAGAGAGCCTGACTGCAGGCTGCAGCAGATAAAAGGCCCACTGGAGCCTACTCCCAGCTAGCATATGCGCGCTGCAGCGAGTCTTTCATCCACTGCAGAACGCCTCTTGAGATGCTTCAGTTGCCTTATGCCCGCTGTAGCAGGAAAAAAGCCCGCTATAGTGCCCTACACACGTGAAAAGCTAATTTTGAGGCAAAATGTGATGTTTTGGGGAGGCTATAAAAGGAAAACTAGCTGGAAATTGTGGAGAGGTTTAGAGACCCAAAAAAAATTCTAGGGACTCAAGGCAAAAACCCTCAAGTTTGGAAGGATTTCTTGGAGATTCAATGAAGATTGGAGGCTTGGAGTTTGGTTTTATCAACTAGTTCTTCATTCCATTCTCTCTTCTATCTCTTTTAGATTCTTGAACTTGTATTTTTGTTCTTCAACATGTGCTAGAATGATAAATTGGATGTTTGGTATGTTTATGGATATGTAGTTGGATCATTTGATGGTTAGTTAAACATTTTAAGCTACGGGATATATTGTAGCTTGATAATGACTATGTTTTGATGATTTGAAGGATTGTTGATTGAATTTGATCTTAAATCATTTGTGTTTCTTTATTCTTTTTTTCTAATTTGATTTTACATTAAATTAGAGTTATTAGATGTGTGAAATTGGGCTTGGGAGAGTTAATTTCATATGTTGAGACTTGGGAAATACAACCTAAAGTAATATTAAGTTTGGGAGGCTAATATCTCTTGGGTAATCATTCGATTAGGTTTTGCTTAATGAGTCGTTAATTGATTTAGTTAATAGGGATATTAATTTAGTTAATTTTGCACATTATTTTACTCGTTACTCGAGAGAGGAAGCGATTAAAGTTTTCATGAACTTTAAAGTTTGTTGTCTTCCAAGCGACTGTAAAAGAAACCATAAAGTGGAGCCGGAGATTCAGTCCTTTAGGTGAAGAGAAGGAAATCGCAATTTTCTGGTGAGTTTTGTCGCGATTGTCTAGTGACTTTCCTCGCCATGGATGTTGCAGCGATTTACAGAGAGAAAAGAGAGGGAAAGAGAAGAGGATATGGATGGGGGTAAATCCAAAATTTCAAAACAAATATGCTATAATTTTCTACTTTTTTAAAACCTGATATTTTTTTAAATCTCAATATTAAATTATGCTATTTGGTTAATTCAATTATTTCTTAAGTAATCATCTATTTTAGTTACGTGATTACTTAATCTAATAATCTTATTTATACAACTCGTAATCACTTATTAGCTCATATAATTAAGTAATTAATGATTATTAATAGTTTTAATTAATTACTTATTACTAGTTAATTTTCTTAACATAATTACAATTTGTTATATATTTATTAGTTTATTAGTTTTTTTCTCAATTAATTAATCAATCTACATCACCTTGGTGACAAGAAGTCACCAAAATATATACCCCTAAGTGGGTTGTCTTTCAATTAGTATGGGGCTTGTAAGGCCCATTCCAATTAGTTATGGTCATTAAATTGGGTTATAGTAGTCTCTTGGTATGCTTAGTAATCCTTTAGTTTACTTTATCTTGACCTACCTAAAAACTTGTGATTCAACTTTATAGAGTTAGGATGTTCCACTCTTAGTTGATCTTATACTTAATGGCCAATTTATTTCATTAATTGTTATTTCCGTTATGACTCATACTGTAGTCACATTTTTTAAAGTTTAATCATTTTGTCGGTGTAGAATTTTAAATTGTAAGATTTATTTAAATTTATATATAATTTTGTTTTAGATGTTTGATGACTTATTAGAAAGCTAATGTATCTAATTTGTGTCTTTATAATTTGTTTTCCAAAATTCAAAGGGTTTCAAATCTTAATATGGACGTTTTCCTTAGTGTTTCATATTAAAATCTCAGTTTACTAGATTATAATATAATCTTGTGTGATTTATTAAACATTATGTACATATCTGTTTAGAAAGTATGATAACTTAGTTCAAAACTTGAGATACATACTTTACAACTATAAAGTTATGTTCTTAAGTTTTTAAGCTTTTGATACCATAAATTCTGATTTTGCTACTGTTGGTCCCACATATGTATCATATGTCTAGATTTGTGGTTAAAATTAGAAAAATCATAACTATTTACTCATAAGTCCAAGTAATGCATACGATATGTCATTCGAAAGCTTCTGATGTCTAGTTTATACACAAGAAATGATTTTATAAAACATTATGGTTTACTAACCCAGAACACAATAAAAACGTGGCTGGTACGGGATTCTATTTTAATCTCCTGGTTAGTAGTCCTAATTTGTAAAATTCACTAAAAATTGCTATTTATCCATTTGAGACATATATACCTTATTGAAATGCTTAAAGACTCTTGTTTGTAGATCTATATCTTATGATCTAGAATTTTGAGTTTAATAGTTTTGGATTTTAGAAAACCAGTGGTTGTATAATACCCTAGTAGTTTTTTTTTTTTCCCCTTGTTCTAGGTTTGTGTCACAGCTGCAAATGGACATAACTTAAGCCATACATAAGTAAATTAAGTGTTTCAAACTCTTAAAATGAATTTTATTCTCTATAGAATCTTACTATATAATTTATTTTTCACGTCAAAGTTTCTAATTTATTCCATATCATCACAACAACTATAAACTCTAACAAAGTTTGTAAATATTATTGAAATGTTCCGTTGATCCTCTAAGACCTTGGACCTCCTACATTCTTCTCAAAATATTTTTTTAGGCAAGAAGAAGTTTAACATTAAGATTCTAACTAAACAACATGCTCTAGTTCTCCAAAAGTGACTAAAACACAAAGAAAACTACTAAGTTACCTCTAGTAATACATCCTCTAACTTCGCTTCACACTTCTTCAAACTTGGTGATGGATTTGCTTGGAGATTAAAAATTGAGGGGAAAGGGTGCCAGAGGGATGTTGGAGATGGATAGTAGTGTTGGTGATTTTTGAGGCCTAGTGGTAACTAAAAGAGGTAGATTTTTGAGTTTAAACTTGTATGAGAATGAAATGAGATATTAGGGCTTATTTTCAGCCAATAGATGCTTTAAATGATCTATATTTTGAGGGGTAAAAGTGGAAAAAATTTGCTGAATTTCCCTTTGAAAAGAAAGATAAATTGTCCCTTTCATCTTGTACCTCTAGGTTATTTTTAAGTATTTGCTTTTTATCATTTTTGTCTAAACTGGTCATGCCAATTCTTACTTGAGTTTGCATACATACACCACATACCATTTTTTCCAATTCAAATTTCTTCTACTTTTTGACCGCAACAAATCCAATTCTATCTTGTTTCCTCATTTTTATTTTTGTTTTTCTTTCTTCTAATTTTTCATCATTGATCAAGGGTTGTCATCTTTTTTCTCATCCATTAGATCCTACACTACACCAATCCTTGTCCTAGAATCTCATTGGTCCCTTAAGCTCTAAATCTTTACCATTGATTTGCCTACGATCCCTTCACATGAAATCTACATATTAATTCCAAATTCAATCACAACACTTGATCTCTTGATCAATCCTCCACTTTTAGATTGGCTCCTAGTCAATCCTAACCATTCATTTCCTAACTATTTAATATATTTAATTTTCTCAATTTTACTCTTAATATTTAAATATTGATATGAATAAATTAAATACTAGGATCATGAAATTGACCTAATAATAATAATTGTGATTCCTTCCTAAAAATTGACATTTATACATATGATCCGTAATATTTTTTCACCTAAATTTGTATATCAATCGACCTCTTTTTTTTCTTATTTTTTATTTTTATTTTTTATATTTATAATTTCTCATTTAGATAGAGAAATTCAATATTGTTGGAATATCAACATCAGCATATGGATAATACATATAAAACCATTCCTAATCTTGAACTTTGATCTTTATCAAAATAAATAATTAGAAGTCTATTAATAAAGAAAATTCATAATTGAATAATAATGATTTATGCAATCTAGTATATGAATTTATAAGACTTCACACATTATGTTATACCTCTAATTCACCCGTGAGAAATAAATAAATAACAATTTTCAATAAATAATTGAAGTAAATAACATGTTTTATAAAAGTAAAAAATTTATTTGATAAACAAAAAATTTACTATATGAATAAACTATTTATTAGAAGCAAATTTATTAGGAATTTATCTATTAAATTTTCTATTTATTTTTAAAAATTTTATTCACTATAAATATTTTAAAAATATATTATTTAATATAATTATTTTTTAAAAACTGTTATTTATTATAATTTCCGTAAAAAGGTTTGCAATAAGATCCCAAAGTTGGTATCAAGCTTAGGAGATAATTAAGGGCATGTTTGGTGCACAAATTGAGTTTGAATTGAGTTAAAATTTTTAAATTTAAATAGTAATTTTTATTTATTTTTTTGAAAAATATAAAAAACCTTTTCAAAAAAGATAAAAAATATGATAAAAAAAATATAGTTTAATTTAAATGCAGATGAAAAACCAAACACACCCTGAGTGGTGTGCCACGATATTAGGAGGTTGATTGATTTTTGTCGCATATAGGTAAAAGAGATTTGCAACCAATACCATTATGATGATGTCATTAATTAATTTAAATATTTTTTAAATTTCTTTTTCTGTCTTTCCCAATCACACTCTTTCTCTCTCACAGTTCCCCAGAATCCACGCATCCTCCGCTTCTCTCTCTCTCTCTTTCGTTCCCACTCCGATCACCACTCCATCGCCGGTCCGACGAGGTTCGCTAATAACGAGCGGCGGCGCGAGATCTCCGGCATGAGTTTCGATCTCGCAAGCTCCGATATCCGCGCGAGCTCCGATATCCGGCCGGAGCGCGAACGGCCTCGCGATCTCCATCGGGAAGAAGCGCGATCGGCCTCCGATCTTCGCCGGCAAGTAGCACTCGCATCCGCTAGATCTGCCGTCTCGCCGCCTCTAACGAAACGCCGGTGACATCAATCTCCTCCGACCACAGTTGCACCATCTCGCCGCTTCCTCGGGAAGAAGTGCTCGCCTCCACTGGACCTGCCGTCTCGCGGCCTCCGACGCAACGCCTATGACGTGAATCTCCTCCTAACACAGATCCGCCATCTCGAGAGCTCCGAGGTCCAATCTCCTTCCAGCTCCGATCCGACGGCGGATCCGCCATCCCTTCGCCAGTTCGCGAGCTCCGTGCTCTTATCCATCCTCGTGCCGCCAACCTACAGTTGATCCCGACTTAGAAATTGTAAATTTAATAATGGACTTTGTTTTGGTCTTTGACTGAAATAGCGGAAATTTTTTACTGAGAAATTGGAAATTTGAAAATGGGTTTTATTTTTGTTTTGCTTTTTTCCCACTTGTAAGGTGTTTGTTTTGATGTGTCGGAGTTGTGTTCTTTATTCGCTTGGTTGTATGATTGGAGAATGGGTTAATTTCATTAATAACACCTGTAGAAATTTTATTATTGAAAATAATATCATTTTTTTCCTTTTATTACTAGCACATAATATGGAATCCAGTAACATTTAATGTATATCAAATTACGGGTTTATCCTCATCTCCTATCAGCTCAAATATCCCAATCCCGCATGAAACCAACATCTACAGTGTTTTAGAGAGATAAAACTAAAATCTAGAGAGAGAAAGAGTTGTCACCCACCAGAATCTTATTTTTTTTTCACTTTTCTGCCTAGCCCCCCACCCATTTTGAAACCCAAATCTTCATATAATAGAGAGAAACTTCCATCTAAAAAGAGAAACTTACATTTAGAGAGAGAAACTCTTACCGTCGGAAAAAAAAAAAATTTAACACTTCCATTTAACAAAAAAAAAATTAAACAAAATCTAATATTTTTGATCATTTTTGAGTAAAGGTTATTTCTGTTATGACCACCTGCTCATAATAGTTATGACCTATTTTTAAAAAAAATTTTAAAAAAATCTAACATTTTTGGTCATTTTTGAGTACAGGTCATAATAGTTATGACCACCCTATTATGACTGGGTGGGCATAATATGAATGACCTTTATTGGAAAATGACCAAAAATGTTAGATTTTTTTAAAAAAATTTTTTAGACATAGGTCATAACTGTTATGACCGGGTGGTCATAACTGTTATGACCGGGTGTTCATAACATGTTAGTCATAACTGTTATGACCGGGTGGTCATAACTGTTATGACCGATACTTATATAAAAAGTGATCATAACGGTTATGACCACACGATCATAACGGTTGTGATTGATACACTTAAATGTAGGTGGTCATAACGGTTATGACCACCCGGTCATAACTGTTATGACCGATACTTATATAAAAAGTGATCATAACGGTTATGACCACACGGTCATAACGGTTATGGCCGATACACTTAAATGCAGGTGGTCATAACAGTTATGACCACCCGGTCATAACTGTTATGACCGATATTTATATAAAAAGTGGTCATAACGGTTATGACCGACACACTTACATGAAGGTGGTCATAACGGTTATGACCACCCGGTCATAACTGTTATGACCGATATTTATATAAAAAGTGGTCATAACGGTTATGATCACACGGTCATAACTGTTATGACCGACACACTTACATGAAGGTGGTCATAACGGTTATGACCACCCGGTCATAACTGTTATGACCGATACTTATATAAAAAGTGATCATGACGGTTATGATCACACGGTCATAACTGTTATGACCGACACACTTACATGAAGGTGGTCATAACGGTTATGACCGGGTGGTCATAACTGTTATGACCGATACTTATATAAAAAGTGGTCATAACGATTATGACCACACGGTCATAACTGTTATGACCGACACACTTACATGAAGGTGGTCATAATGGTTATGACCACCCGGTCATAATTTTTATGACCGATATTTATATAAAAAGTGGTCATAACGGTTATGACCATACGGTCATAACTGTTATGACCGACACACTTACATGAAGGTGGTCATAATGGTTATGACCACCCGGTCATAACTGTTATGACCGATATTTATATAAAAAGTGATCATAACGGTCATAACTGTGGTCATAACCGTTATGACCAACACACTTACATGAAGGTGGTCATAACTGTTATGATCGATACTTATATAAAAAGTGGTCATTTTTATAATGACTGGATGGTCATTTTCGTTGTGACCGTGTTTGACCAATACGAAATCGTATTGATTGTAGGCACAGAGGTCATAACCATATTGACCATCTGGTCATTTTCATAATGACCGTCCCCATGGTAATACCAAGAGTCATTTTTTAAAAAAATTACATATTTACCTTCATCTCCCACCCGTCCAAAAGTCACTCTCCCTTGAAACCCTAACAAAAATTCCCAACCAACCTTTACAGTATTTTAGAGAGAGAAACTCCGATTCTAGAGAGAGAAAGCATTGTAACCACTCGAAAAACCGCTCAGAAACCATCCTAAACCATCCCGAGCACCCTTTACTCAAAAATGACCAAAAATGTTAAATTTTGTTAAAAAAATTTTTTGTTAAATGGAAGTGTTAAAGTTTTTTTCCGACAGTAAGAGTTTCTCTCTCTAAATGGAAGTTTCTCTCTCTAGATGGATGTTTCTCTCTATTATATAAAGATTTGGGTTTCAAAATGAGTAGGGGCTAGGCTGAAAAGTGAAAAAAAAAAAAAAGATTCCGGTGGGTGGCAACTCTTTCTCTCTCTAGATTTTAGTTTTCTCTCTCTAAAACACTGTAGATGTTGGCTTGAAAAAAAATTTTGGGCCATGCGAGGGAGAGGGATATTTGAGCTGGTAGGAGATGAGGGTAAACCCGTAATTTGATATACATTAAATGCTGCTGGGCCCCATATTAAGTGCTAGTAATGAAGGGAAAAAAAGTGATACTATTTTTAATAATAAAATTCCTACAGGTGCTATTAATGAAATTAACCCTTAGAGAATTTGATAGGACAATGGTATTGTGTTTGGACTTTATTATTATTATTATTATTATTATTATTATTATTATTTTTTTTTTTTGTGATTTGTGATTAGATCTGGTATCTGTAGAACTTTTTAGTGTTTTAATAATAAAATCTGTTGTTTCTTTAACTATTATGGTGACAGAATCCTGGAAATCCGTCAAAAGCGGAAGTTTATTATGGGTAATCAATTGGTATCTATCTAGTTGTCGATTGACAGTAGTATTTACTGGTCGATAACCAATTGAATACCCACCGACAGTCAGTAATCAAATGATTATCATTTGACAACTAACTGGTTACTCACCGACGGCGGTAGTTGTCTGTCAGTAACTACTTGGTTATTATTTAGTAACCAATTGGTTACTTTGCGATAATGGTTGTTACCGCTCTGTAATCAATTATTTTTCTTTTGGTAATTAATTAGTAACCCACCAGCGGTGGTGATTATCGATTGGAAACCTACTAACAATCGGTAACTAATTGGTTACCATTCAGTAACTCGTTGGCGATGGTGGTTACCGTTCGGAAATTCATCGGTAGTCCGTAACCAACTGGTTATCATTTGATAACCCAGATAGCTACATTGTGGATACTAATTAGTATTTATGACGATATTTAAAGCATTTGTAGCAAGAGCTTCTTCCTTTTTTCTTAAATTTTTTAATTTTACGTGGCAAAAATCAATCTACATGGTTTTGGGGCACTTTTCTAAAGTACCCAAAGCCTTGCCCAAGTTCTGGCAATTTGGGCTCGGTTAAAACCTTGATAACTTAGAAAGCAAGTTATTCCGATGCCCAAGCATGTATAGAGTAGCGAAAAAAAATAAAAAATAAAAAATAAAAAAGTATAAACTGGTTGGACGTAGGGAAGCCGATAATGGGGATTGGTTTGCTAAACTTGCTCAGATCCCATTAATTATAATAAATTGCAACATTTTAAAATATTTGAAGCAGATACAAAATGTATTAGGTAAACAGCTAACTTACTTCTAGTTAATAGATGATTTACATAGTAAATTTATTATTTATTGCTGTTCACTCTAAATATATCAAAAAACTGATTGTTTTAATTATTTACTGATTTTTATTTTTATTTTTATTTTTCCTTTGTCGTCCATAGAAAACAAAATTCACCCCACGTACTACTAGTGTGGGTTTTGTTTTGTTTTGTTTTGTTTTTGTTTTTTTTTTTGGTTTTAATTAACGCTTATATTAACAGAACATTGACATTACGTCTAGCTGAAGTTCTTGAATGTGCAGGTTATTTGAGAGGGGGGGAAAAAAAAATAGCCAAACTGAATACTAGCTAGACTCAGTTGGCAAAGGTGGGTGAGTTAAAAGAGAAATTGCTAAGCTCAAATCTTACAAAACAGCTGGTCACAAAATAAAAGAAAAAAGAAAAAGAAGAAAGAAGAAAAAATGTCTATTGTTTTCTAGTCCAAATCAATTGAGATTCTGAACTTTCAGGGAAAATTTTTAACCATTTTGCTTATGCATTACTCCAATATTCTGAATCAAATTTGAAAAAACGACTAAAAGCCTACTTATCAATTTGTTTAATCCAACTCCCCTTATTTATAGTACTCTAGCTAATTAAGTGGCTGAAAAAGTAAAATCCCAGCTCCAACACTTTCCAATGCATCGATTAGATTTCGTTTATTTCAAAGATCACGTGATTTCTTCAATGCTGCTCGGACTTTTAGCATCACATTGCTTGCATTTCAATCAAAAAAGCACCCTATTCAAGAAGTTTGTGATACAAGAGATCCTCCCACTTTGTGTATGTAATCTTAAATGGGCGCTTAATCTTAACGCCGAAACACCCAGAAAATATATATTTTTTTAAAAAAATCCCATTTGAAAAAAAAAAAAAAAAGTCAACATCATCCAAAAAAAAAAAAAGAAAAAAGAAAGGTTTCCAAAGTCTAAGTTAATTTTTAATCGCTTTTACTAATGCACTTTATAATGTCATGGCTAAAACTTACATAGAGAATTCTCTCATAAGGTAATTAAGGGAAAAAAAAAATACTGTATTGGAAGCGTCAGATTTTTATCAAGTTCTATTATATTGATAATACACGATAATATAATAGGTAAAATCTTAAGTCCGACGGTCATACAGACTAGCAAATATAATTGGTCACATCAATACTAATGTTGTGTAACACTATCTCATTAATATACAACATTTTTCGTTGATATATATCATTTATAGTAAAAGTTCTAAAATGTAACATGTTCCATAAAAAATTACATAACATTACTAGTAATCAACTAGTAGTTACATGGATCTAAATCAAAAATTACGTTTATTAGATTGGTTCAACTATTGAACATTGAACCATTCATACATCGGTTGGTCTCCTATTAGATACCGGATGGTATCCGGCAATGTGAACTTTAGTTATTGTAAATGTGAATTTTAATTATTAGGAATGTTAATTTATGAAGAAGGAAATGGAAAATGAGGGAAATTCACATTCACTTTAGTTACATTTCCTTCTGTATAAATTCACATTTTTAGTAATTGACGTTCACATTCATATATAGAAACTAAAGTTCACAAGCCGGATACCATATGGTACCGGATACAATGCTTTGTGTAACTCTCATATCCGGTACCGTATGATATTTGACAATGTAAACTTCAGTTACTGTGAATGTGAACTTCAGTTACTAGAAATGTGAATTCACACAGAAGGAAATATAGTTAAAGTGAATGTGAATTCCCCTTATTTTATATTTTCTTCTACATGAATTCACATTCAAAGTAACTGAAGTTTACATTTACAATAGCTGAAGTACGCATTACCGGATACCATTCAGTACCGAACAGGAGACGAACCCTATGTATATAGATTCTACTCTACCAAAGAATTCTCCAACTTCCATGCATTTGAAGATTTTACAAGTCCAATAAGCTTAATTTATTTACTACTCTAGATTTCTTTAGAGAATTAAACAGCTACACAAAGACCTAAGCTGGCTAAGAGTACAACTCGTTTCCCTATAGTCAAAACTTTACTATATATTTTAAGCATAAAGGTGGGCAAAACGTTGTGATTTTTACCACTTCTAGTGTATATATATATAATATCCTCCCGCATGTGATGATCTTCTCGGCCATATTCTTTTTCTCTCTAAATCTTGAAGAAAGAGTAAGAAAGAGGAAAAAGAATTGATTCCCAAACCATGGTTTCAGCCTTCAGTTGCTCCACAAATTTCCTCACAGTGACAACTTTTCTTCTTCTTCTTCTCTTCGTTTTCCATTTCACACCCTTTAACCAAAGCCAGCTTATAATCCCCTCCTCTAGGTCTTCTTTTATTAGTAGTTCGAATATTATTAGTACTAATGTTAGTACTAATAATTCTCTCAACAATAATATTACAATCACCAACTTCACCACCCCAAAACCACTAGTTTCTCTGGATTCTTTTCCCTCAAATTCTGTGAATTCAAGCACCAATCTAAGTGCAGTTTTTGTCAAAAGGGTGAGCATAGTTGGAGATTTAAAAAAAAAAAAAAAAATTTTAATAAGTTTCTGATCAAAGTGTTGGCTAATCAAAGTTCTGTGAACTTGTACTTGAGCAGAAGAAGAGAAGTTCCGATAGAGTTGAGCAAGATTTGGCGAAGGCACGAGCAGCGATCCATGAAGCGATTGAGTCGAAGAGTTTCAAGTCGGAGAAGAAGGAGAGTTTTGTCCCAAGAGGATCTGTTTACAAAAATGCTTATGCTTTTCATCAGTAAGTAAAAAACCAATCATTTTCTTTTTCTTCTCAATTATTGAACTCTCAAGGAAAGAAACGTGTAACTTTTTATTGAAAAAGACGAGTGGAAAGAAGAAGAACCCATTTTTTTATATTGATTTCGACTCTTCAATTCGCAATATTAGGAATCAGCCGTATCATGCTAGCACGGCTGTCTAGTCATTTGCAAATAAACCTCGAAAATGATATTAGTAGTTCACAAAATTACTCCTAATTAAAGTTCAGAATAGTATGTTCTCTTATCGTAAGATTTTAGTTAGGTGGATTTTCTTCTCATATTTGTAGGAAAAATGTTTTACGTCTTGATAGAGTTTCATAATTCCTAATTCGATATGCCTCTTTATGAGTCAGTTAATTTATGAAAAAGAAATTCCATTCGTTAGCATATTTTTTTTTTTGAAAAATACTTACCCAGTACTAATTTCATCTAACTTTCTTATTTCAAGTTGACATCAAATTTTTATTTTATTTATTTTAATTTTTTTATGTTGCACAGAATGATGAGTAGAACAAAAAATTAGATTTAGATTGCATTTTTTTTTTCAAAAAACATTTTAAAACGTTACACTATTTTCTCAAGGGAAATCACTTGAATGACACAAATTTAGAGATTATTACATCAATATAACACAAAAAATTAGTACCAGACCAATATGACTCAAGCTTAAACTAAAATTAAATAAAATTTGTGTCATATTGGTCAAAAGTGGAGAATTTGTGTCATGTTGATCAATGGATGAAAAAATATGATTATTTAGATAATTTCTCTTCTAAAATATAACAGTTCATTTTCAATTTACACTTTAACTAAACACACATTTCAATTTTACTCTATAAAATTCCAACTTAAATCATTGTTCCAAACGGGTCCTCAGAAAAAATAAGAAAAAACGACACCCTTGATAGGAGACATCATCATGTTGTACTCTTTCAACACTTGATTGATACTCTACTTACAAATTACACTGTTTCTATTTTTAATTTTTTTTTTCTGCGGTGCAAAAAACAGGAGTCACATAGAGATGGTGAAGAGATTCAAAGTGTGGAGCTACAAGGAAGGAGAGCTGCCAATTTTCCACACAGGGCCACTGAACAACATATACGGGATTGAAGGGCAATTCATGGACGAAATAGAGAGTGAGAAGAGTCCTTTCAAGGCTACAAATCCAAACGACGCACATGCATTTTTCTTGCCGTTTAGCATAACAAATGTCGTTCACTATGTTTACAAGCCAATTCTCTCCAAAGCTGACTACAACCGTGAACGCCTTTATAGACTTGTGAATGACTACGTTGGTGTTGTGGCTGATAAGTATCCCTTTTGGAATAGAAGCAATGGTGCTGATCACTTCATGGTTTCTTGTCATGATTGGGTAAACTCTTTACTATTGTTCTCTTAATTAGGAAAACTAATATTAATTAATTAATAGGAGGGATAAATTGTGTCATGTTCGTGTCGATTCATATTAATTAAGATTTAATCCACTTGCCACCTGTTTAGTAAGTAACAACTAATATAAAATCTAGTTTCAGTATTAATTTACTTAATTTTTTTGTCTATACGTTACGAACTTTGAATTTGAAATTGAGGATTCGAAATTTATATTTTGTGACGGAATCATATATGAAATCACCACTAAACTATGTCCGCAATTATTTTACTTACGAACTTACGTAAATTATTTTATTTTTTATTTTTATTCAAATCAAATTCGGGGAGTTTCTACCGTAAAACTTATTATTTTGTATTACTAGTAGAAACTATTTTTTTAACTATCCGATAAATTTAATTATCTGATTTATAAGTGTCCTCAAATAAAATTTACAAGCTTATAATATATAATTAGTGAATTCATGGATCACACTAATAAAAAATTAATCCAATAATTAGAATAGTAATTTTTACTCACTATTTAAAAATAAGAAAGCATATAGTAAAAATTTCCTTAAATTTGTTATAGATGTATTTTTTGTTTGTTATACTGAAAAATTACACTTGTCCTTGGATTGTCAGTGTGTCTCTCTGGATTTTTAAAAATTTTTTTACTGACGATTTGACCAAAAGTCTGCATGATGTAATAGTGGTGGGTCTTATATTTGGTACAACAACAGTGCTGTAGGAATATTACAAAGATTCTCTTTGGTCCCCAAGTGAATCTCAGGATAGTTGATTTTTTTACTATCGACGTGTAGCAAAAAGACAAAGAATGATAGAGTAGTGGGTCTATGTATTCTTTTTTCCCGACGAAGTCGGCCTAATCTTTCTCTCTGTTTTGTTTTGTTTTTGTTTTTTTTGTTTTAATAATAGCTCAATTTTAATTAATTAAATGATGAAAAGAAACAATCATAATTACAAACTGACATTTTATTTTAACAATTGAGATTGTTTCTTTTTATTATCTAGATATTGAAATAAACACAACAACTACTTGAGATTTTTGTTCACCAACAATAAGGCATAAATGGTAGAAGAGAACTTTTTAAGTTTGTGATATATATTCCTTCCTGCCTTATAGATAACACACCAATTTTAATATTGAATTTTTGTACATAAACTCACGTGTTATATTTTTAATGGTAAATATAATTAATTAATATGATAATTCTTTAAATATTTATCAATAATTTTTTAAATTTTAAAAATTTAAGATTAAAATTAGTGTCGCTAGTAACTTTCCTAGTAACTTTCCTAATATATAGTTACATTCATATTGGTACCTTGTAACACATACATGTATTTAGTATATATATTATTTCTTATTTTTTTTGGATCCCAAATTCAGGCACCGGAAATCTCAAATGGTAGACCGGAGCTCTACACAAACTTCATAAGGGTCCTCTGCAATGCCAACACCACGGAAGGATTTCAACCCAAAAAAGACGTCTCACTCCCTGAAATCAACCTACCCGTTGGAAAGCTAGGCCCACCAAGCTTGGGCCAAGGCCCAGAAAACCGCCCGATTCTGGGCTTCTTTGCGGGTCGGGAACACGGATTTATCAGGAAAATCTTGCTCCAGCACTGGAAGGACAAAGACAGAGAAGTACAAGTCTTTGAGAGCCTTCCAAAGGGCCAAAACTACACCAAAATAATGGGCCAAACCAAGTTCTGTTTGTGCCCAAGTGGGTACGAAGTGGCAAGTCCAAGAGTGGTGGAGGCAATTTATGCAGGGTGTGTTCCAGTGATCGTCTCTGATAATTACTCGTTACCGTTTAGTGATGTGCTAAATTGGAGCAAATTTTCGGTAGAAATCCCGGTTTCGAAGATACCAGAAATTAAGAACATCTTGAAAGCGATTTCAAGTGATAAGTATTTGAAAATGTACAAGGGGGTAGCGAAAATCAAGAGGCATTTTGTAGTGAATCGGCCTGCTAGGCCGTTCGATGTATTTCATATGGTACTTCATTCGGTTTGGTTGAGGCGACTCGATTTTAGGTTAGGAAGTTGAAAAAAATAAAAAAAAACTATACAAAGTTGTTCTTTTAGTATTTCCATGTACCTTTAATTCATATAATTCAACGAATCTACATGTAAGTACAAGAACAATCAAGTAAATGATCAATAAATGTCCCTGTTATATCTACGAAAATCACAAACGGGTCTAAGCATATCCCTGGTATTGGGATGGTCAAATTCAACCGATTCCCACCATTCTTCATCTACTCTGATTTTTCCAAGTAAAGTGGGAGGATGTAGGTCTTCCCGAGGCAGCGGGAATCTCTCCAGCTTGGGACACTTGGTTATATAAACACCTTCAAGTGAATCCGAAACAATTTTTCTATTGCTGTAGAAGCTCTTTAGTTCCGGTAGCTTTTCGCATCTAATTTTCTTTAACTTGGAGAAAGTACTAAATAGTATGGTACTCGCAACTGCTTCCTCATCTAGATCATTATGTTCGATTATTTCCTCCAACCACTAACAGCAGTAAACAGTCAATGTTTCTAGATTTTTGAGGTGGAAGAACAATGCGGCTGTGAACAACCTCTTTATTTTAGGACATTTACATATTCGAAACACTTTTAGACAGGAAAAGGTGCCAGTCGGGAGTCTCAGGTGTCCCGCTGATGATGAGGTACTTGCAGTATCTCTCCAAATCTAATCTTGCAAGTTCCAAGAGAGTAGAGCTGGAGATATTGAAGATTTTGAACAAAAGGATGGTCGTAACTAGTTTGACAAAACACATGTGTCATCTTGTTACAGTTGTCCGCATAACACTTCCTCAAATCACTTGCATATCTCAATGACTTCAAGTCGCATAGATTAACTAGATTGTGGCACTCTCTGATATACACACCTTTCTCCATTCACTGTCGGTGAAGTGAAACCAATGGTCCTCACCCACCACCAGTACGTATCGGTTTGGCCTACATTCCTTCCAAGATCTGAGGTATGTATCCAAGTCATTGATGCTATAAAAATTTCCAACGAAAGTTTCTAGCTCTCGTAAACTGGTTACCTCCTTTCCTCTCACTTCCACTCCACTTCGATCACTTGTACGCAATTAAAGGTGTTGATGTCAAAAATCTTTGACACAACACCAAATGGGATCACCTAACCTGATCAGCATTATACCGTCATGCTCTGTCTAATCGCCTGCAAAAGAAAAGCACATCGGAATAAGGGGTACACCAGTGGAGTGTCTGCTAAGGGCACTTTGATGCTTAAGTCCGTAAGGGACACTGATGAGTAAGTGAAGAAGCAGAGTTTTGGCCAGGAAAATTAGTTCATACCTGAGGGAATGAGGCACTTCTCTATTTATAGGTGTTTCCTATAGGTTCGGGTCCTTGGGTGACACTGATGGGTCGTATTCCGAGTGGTCCCGACAGGTAGACATGGTCTGGGTGTACAAATACTTGACCTCCACTAGATGGATGCCACGTGCCCTACTATTCGGGTGATGGGGGGACATGAGTGCAGGTTATTAGTACTGGCACAGGCAACCAAAACTGTATCAATTCGGTCAGGTGGTTGAGGGTGGCGCCGAAGTAGGGATAAGGACAGTTATAGTGACAAGTACCGGATGTCAGGTGTCAGGTGGTGCAAAGTAGTGGGGATGGCACGCCCTGCTACAGTGCGGTTATCAGCCGGTACAGGACGGTGTGGCAGGGGAAGCCTGGGCTGACCATCCCGAAAGGAACTTAGTTGTGGTCGGGGAAGTGTTACTCGGGCCAGCATAATGGAAACTGATGGTGATCTACTCAAGGTTCTCAAAGGAGAGGTAATTCGTGGGTTAGCAGCTCAACATAGGTGCTGGTAGGTTAACCCGGTGACCCGAGTAGGGACTCCGTTTGCAATCGCTATCCGACTTCTCTGGTCTGGTCAGGTCTCATCGGGTGGTCGGATCTTCTCTATTGGGCGGGCAAAAGAGCCTACTGGTTCTTGCTTGCCTTGTTTCCCAGTGAATAGGTGATGTCCAGCGTAGGAACGATTACACCATCAACAATAGCCCCCCAAGCACTTCTGGTCTATTTAGGCTAGAGGTGTTAGTCGCCATGTGGTCAAGACCATCTGAGCAAATTGCGCGCCTTCTCGGGATATTGGTTGGAGCTGATCAAAGTAGGTCTAGTTGTAGTTGGTCGTCGCACGTCTGTTCGGATCTAACCGGATGCATCTCCTTCAAAAGTTTCTAACATGTGGTAGCTTCACGCCACGTGTCGTTTCTTAGTTGGTGGGAGGCAAGGGAGACTTTGAATTCTGCGCCTTTGTTTTCCGACCTAAACTCCCCCTATAAATAGGGGGTTGGGGCCTTCTCTTTTCCATTCTTGCACTCAGAGTTCGTGTAATCCTATTGATAGTTGCTGACCACTGCCGAGAAGACCATCATTTACAAGCCGCGTTTCGAGTGGAAGAGAAGTTCCGTGAAGGTAATCCCACTTTCTCCATTGTATAGCTACCACGAGAAAATGAGTGACTTGTCTGGTGACTTCAAGAACGATAATCTCTCTGAGAAAGTTGACGTAACAAGCTCTTTAGAGAGCACTGACTCTTTCGACTCCATCGGCCGCACCGCCGATTCGGTTAAGTAGGCCGGGAGGACTCCAGACAACTTATTGGGCATCTCAGACATCCCTACCCCTGGAGGTGGGCCTGCGCCGACTAGGTATGCATGAGAAAGTGCCCAGCGGCTGAAGCAGATACTGGAGTTGGGTCCAACCACTCTCCCCAATCGTTATTTCATGGATGAGTTGAGCGGTGTGCGGGCCTCTGAGTAACCAAGGACACGAACCGATCCCCAGTTGGTGGACTTGACTGGGGAAGAGGATGCAGCCACGACCAGAATGGCTGGGCAACCTTGTAGCTCTGGTCGGAATGAGGGCTCAGACTAACAATCCAAGAGCTCATAGAGCGCGACCCCTCAGGGTGAACCCATCCAGGCTCACCGACGTGATCGGAGTCGTCCGGTCTGGATCAACGGCATCCTGGTCTATTGGATGGTAGATATGGAGATGGTTGACTGGGTTAGGGGCCATTCTGCGTACATGGTGGACTATTTTACTACGGCGGTCACCCTCGAGTACTTGGAGTTGTTGCGGGAAGAATTCCAGATCACAGACGACATTAAGTTAATCGTGCCCGGTTCTGACAACCTACCTTCTCATTCTCCACTAGGTCACGTTATGTTGTCAGTGGAGTTCTTTCGAGCTAGCCTCCCCCTACACTTCCACCCCTTTCTGAGGCGGATGCTCCGGAGACTTAATGTAGCCCCTATGCAGCTGAATGCTTACCCATATTAGATACTGATCAGCTGCTTCATTTTCTGGGCAAAATACTTATGTGCGGAGCTTCCATTTAGTGCATTCCAGAACCTTTATTAGATGAAGACAGATCCCTCCTCGACCATGTCATGCTACTTCCAGGGCTACCAGGGGACATTCATCGTAGGTTGCCCAGACTTGAACAAGAACTACAAGCATTTGTGGTGCTACGCAATGGGCAAATGGTTGCTTGGTCGGAGCGACTACGGTCAGGTGCCATTCAGGGAGTGTGTCTCCCTTACCTTTAGAAGGGGTTATGTGTGGACCCGAGAACCCCCAAACTAGGAGAAGATTGAGAAGCTCTGGGAAAAGGCGGACCCCAAACGGAACCAGAACCGGTTACTAGCGAACGAAAGTCTGGCCAAGTACAACTGGCTCTATAAGTCATCAACATCCAACTTTCCGCATCACTGGTCCCAACCACACCAATCAAAGGAAGAGACCGTGACTATTATGGTCCCAATGCTGGATCTAATTGTTCACTATAGTGCTCGAATAGTGGTCACAGCTGATAGGGTCGTTACCTTGATTAGCCGATCTGAGGTCCCCTAGGGAGTGCCAACTGCTTCAACATCTGGTCTGTAGTTTGGCGGTTCCTTACCTAGGGAGTGGGGCCTAAGGATATCCGACAAGGACCTAGACGAAATGATCCAGCAACTCTATCCTGCACTAGGTCTTCGGATCATAGGTCACCTCTATCCATAGCCTTCACTAGGATATGGCCTGACCTAATTTTAACTTGTTTTGTTTAATTGCAAATAAACAATGGCTGACTAGGGGCAATGAGGACCCAAGCGTCCAAATGACCAGGAGAAGGCTACGCGGATGCAGCGTAAGTTTGGGAAAGGGAATGATGGCAACAAGATTCGACTAGGGTGTAAGAGGTCCGGCCCGGTGAGCAAGGGTTCAGCCAACCCTCTAACGGCTAGGCCCAGGCAGATTCGGGAGGAGCAGCCAGGTTCAACCCACCACCCTGCCAAAGTTAGGCGAGATGACCAGAGGTCCCGATATCCACCAGCGTCCATGATCGGGGCAGAGCTGATTAGGAGGAAGTCCTCAGTTCAAAGGGCGATCGTTGCTAAGTTTGGCGATTGCCTAACTTCTGAGGTTGTTGATTCCTTCAGGTGCTCCGACCACATTCAGGCCAGCGAGGACATGATTGAAAAGCTTGTTGAGGTATCCTCCCCGGTCACTCTTTTTGTTTTTGTTGTTTTGTTTTGTTTTTTGTTTTTGTTTTTGTTTTTTTTTTTATTCCGACCAGGTTGGGACTTTCCTTATTTCAGGTGGTCTCCCTTGATTTCTCTAGCTATTGTATGGCACAAAGTCACTCTCTCCACATAGACGACAAAGTGGCTGGGCTGGTCGTTGATGTCAAGAAGTGGAAGGATGCCGAGTAGGTTGCAGCCGAGAAGGCCAAGAAGGCAGAGAAGCGTGCACTGAAGGTCGAGGAGGCAAAGAAGAAGGCTTATAACGAGTTGGCCTTAGCACAATTTAAGCACTATCGCTACCTCCAAGAGCTGCTTCCCGTCACTCTCGATCAGGCATGAAAGCAAGTGTTTGTCGACTACGAGAACTCTTTGGAGTTTGCAGCAAGGAAGGCATGGGGGATATGAAGGCCGGTTTCACCTTGGCCAACCCCAGCTTGACTGGGTTAAACTGGTTTTTCATGCCCGAGATCTCCAAAGAGACCCAAATTGGTGATGGCAATGGCATGGTCGTCGGTGACGGTGAGGCGGGTGAGGTGGTCGGGGATGTCCAGGTGGCCGAGAAAAATGTGATGGTGGTAGAGGAGATGGAAGCCACTGCTAAGCCAAGGGTGATCTAGTAAGTTGATACATGGGTAGACCCTCTCTTCGAGTAGAGAACGACTCCTACTTGTACTTGTTCTCTCTCTTTTCTTTTTGTTTTTTTGGGCTCAGGGTTGTCCGAATTGTACCTCTCTACTTTTCATCAATGGATTTCTCCTTTTTTCTTCTCTTTTTTGCTTTCTTATTATTTATTGGTTATATATGTATATTTTGTTTTTGTGCACATAATGCATGTGTGCATATAGTATCCCCACTAGACTTTGAGATTTTACATAAACTTGTCAAGTCTAGACATGATTGGGTGGACCTACTCGAGTGCCTCTTTTGGTTGGCTCTGGTCGGCATCTCAGTGAGGGAACTTCATTTCTTCTCCCAACGGTCTATGGACCCCAGGAATGATGTGGTCTGCCAGAGCAGACCAGGTTAGGTGGACCTGTTCAAGTGCCTCCTGTGGTTGGCTTAGGGCTTTTTATTTTAAATAACCCCTTCAGTCATACTCTAGTCAGCATCCCAGTATATGAACCACATTTCTTATCCCAGTGGTCCTTAGACCCCGGGAGTGATGTGGTCTGCCGGAGCAGACTAGGTCAATCTCTCTAGGATATAATGAATTAAAGCAACGGATAATGGTGATCTAAAAACATTTTTCATTGAGATAATTAATTAGAACATGACTTT
Organism: Ficus hirta; assembly: GCA_038430175.1. Taxonomy (NCBI): domain Eukaryota; kingdom Viridiplantae; phylum Streptophyta; class Magnoliopsida; order Rosales; family Moraceae; genus Ficus; species Ficus hirta. The sequence continues at coordinate 13,553,402 of CM076585.1, read as the reverse complement.
GAGAAATATGATTACTATTGGTGAAAACGCTTGAGGTGGTCGACGTTCCAAGGGTGACCCAGGACCATCCTGTCTTAGTTGGTGAGCTAGTATGTCCCTGATCACACAATGCCAGTGACCCTGAACGATCATTCCCACTTGGGCTAAAGGAATCCAGCCCGGGCTCTTGGATTAGAACTTTCTTAAGAACCAAGTCTCTAACCTTGAAAGTCCTTGGTTGGAACCTCATGTCGTATTACTTGGCTACCACTTGGTTGCAAGTGCTGGTGTGGATGAGGGCTTGTTCTCTATTTTCTTTGACCATATCGAGTTCAGCCATCATCTGTTCAGTGTCGTTCTCCTCGGCATAGTTCTCTTATGGATAATTTGGTTAGCTCATTTTGGCTGGTATCCTCGGCATAGTTCTCTTATGGATAATTTGGTTAGCTCATTTTGGCTGGTATGATTGCCTTTACACCAAAGGCCACGACAAAGGTGGTTTCCCTAGTCGCAATGTAGTTAGTGGTTCAATAAGCATAGACAACTTTGGGCAGTTCATCGATCCAAGCCCTTTTATGTTTCTCCAACTTGTTTTTCAAGTTCTCTTTTATGGTATTGTTAACGGCTTTGACCTGCCCATTACTTTGGGGGTACCTTGGGGAAGATAATACTTTCTTGATCCCAAATTGTTTGCAGAGGACAATGAAGCTTCAGTTGTCGAACTGTTTCTCATTGTCCGTGACCATGGAATATGGGAGCCCGAACCTACAGATGATGTTTTTCTATAAGAAATTGGTACACTTAGGCTCCGTCTGCTGAGCTAGATGTTCCACTTCTATCCACTTTGAGAGACAATCTATAGCTATAAGGCAGTATCGGAACTTGGATCCAGCCGCCGGTAGTGCTTGGATCAGGTCAAGTGCCCATTTGGCAAAGGCCCATGTACTAACTACTGAGGTTAGTTTTTCCAGGTGGGACCTAATCATTCTAGTAAATTATTGGCAGTTAATGCACTTTTGGGTGAACTCTTTAGTGTCTCTATCTATGGTTGGCCAGTAATATCCCTGACGAAGGCACTTAAAGGACAAGGCATTCCCCCAGAGTAATTTCCACATACCCCACTGTGTATTTCCTTCATCAAATATTCTGCTTCCGTTGGACCAACGCACCATTGATATGGATCAGAGTGTCCTCTCCAATACAATTTTCTGTTGATCATGGCGTACCTTATTGAAGTATTCTTGATTCTTTGGGCCTTTTTCCTGATCCTCCAGGAGCTAAGATGTGATGAGATAGTCTATAATTGGGTCCATCCAAGTTTTGACCTTCACGTAGAAGAACACCTACCCGGTTTGCTCAATGCTGGGCTACTGAAGGCGTTCCACGGGCACAGAGACTAGGCCCTCAGTGTCAATGACGGAGGCTAACTGGACTAGTGTGTCTACATCATTGTTTTCAGACCGAGGTATCTGGGTCATGATGTGCTTCCTGAATTGATTAAGGAGACCTTTATTATTTCTAAGGTATTTAGCCATTCATTCCTCCTTGGCCTGAAATGCCCCTATCACCTGGTTGATGATTAACATTATGTCGCTGAAGACCTCAATGGCCTCTACTCTGAGTTCCCGTGCCAGGTCAAAGCCGGTGATCAGAGCTTCATACTCCGCTTTGTTGTTTGACATTTTGAAGTTGAAATGAAGGGCATAGCTAGTTTTGTAGTGCTCGGGACTGATTAGTACTAGTCCCACTCCGGAGCCCTCGAGCTAGATGACTCGTCCACGAATAGCTTTAACCGGGGGTGATAAGGATCGAGTGTGCTTAGGGCTTTTGGGTTCGATGCAGTGGTGGTTGTCTTCTCCATGGCCCTAAGTACTAGCCCAGGTTGCTTGGTGAACTCAGCTACAAAATCGGCTAGAGCTTACGCCTTGATCGCTGTCCGGGGAACGTATTCAATGTAAAACTCCCCTAGCTCAACGACCCACTTAGCAATCTGACCAGAAAACTCAGGGTTTTGTAAGACCTGACGAAGTGGGTAACTGGTCGGGACATGGATAGGGTGGTCCAGGAAGTAAGATTTTAGCTTATGGGCCGATGTGACTAAGGCCAAGGCGAGCTTATCTAAAGGGGTGTATCTTCCCTCTGCTCCTTGGAATGCCTTGCTACTGTAATATATGAGCATTTGTATCTTGTTCTCTTCTCAGACTAGAACTGAGTTAACGGCCTTTTCCGACACTACCAGGTACACATAAAGCAATTCACCACTCAACGGTTTGGATAGTAGAGGCGGGTTTGCTAGGTACATCTTTAGACCTTGAAAAGCCTCTTCGTACTTGTCATCCCAATTGATTTTGTCTTTGCCCTTGAGTGCTTAGAAGAAAAGGTGGCACTTGTCGGTGGACCTGGATATGAATCGAAGGAAAGCTGCTATTATCCCGGTTAGTCTTTGAATTTCTTTAATAGTGCACGGGGGTTGCAAGTCTACTACAGCCTTTGCCTTGGCTGGGTTTATCTCAATGCCTCCGTTGTTTACCATAAACCCAAGGAACTTCCTGTATTCGACCCCAAAGGCACATTTGGCTGAGTTTAGCTTCATATGATATTGTCTAAAAACATTGAAGCAATCTTTCAGGTTCCCATCATGCTCACTTGCTTGCTTGCTGTTCGCGATTAATTAGTGTATATAAGTCTACGCAAGTGTACGTAATCGCACAAGTAATATAGATTGTGAGTTGAGTATCGTCTCCACTGGGATTGAATTGCTAAAATAAATTGTAAAAGAAATAAAGCACAAATCAATTTGAGTTTAGAAATTGAAATGAGAAAAATGCAGTAAACTAATGAAATCAAATGGGTATAATGAAAAGGCACTAAAATAGATAAAAAGAACAATATCCAATCAAGAGTTTGTAAATCAAGAATGAGAGTTAAGCTAGGATTGCCAAATCCCCCTCCATTGCAAGTCTGACCCGAATGCTGTAGGAATGCTGCAGCAAAACCTATCCTGTTAACCGAAATTCGATTTTATCATAAAAATTCTTCCGAATGAGTTATGACTAAAATTCCTTAAACCTTTTTCAACATATTCCTATGTGAATCTAGTTCTCAGAACACAATTTCAAGCACCAATTTCAATGGGTTATATAAGGTAAATAATATATTCCTATACCATTCACAATCAATATAAACTATGAAAAGCATATTGAACTTGCATCATCCAAGTTATATCCAGCTTAAATTAACCTTTCCAGAATTAAGCAAGCCTAGTTTCCTATATATTGATGGCCAATTAACAATAGAAATTAAACATTCAAACACTCGGATGAACAGGAAACGGTTCACTCAACATTTTCAACAAAACATTCAAATCATCCTCCCAATTTCGGGTTCATCAACAATCCTAACTAAGAAATTTAGCTCATGTTTCGGATTACAAAACCAAACTTCACTACTAGAAAATAGGGATTAAACGACGGCGATTACACGACGGATCTGAGGAACCGTCGTGTAAAGTACTAAAATATAAGGATTACACGACGGCTCCAAGAAACCATTGTGTAAACCGCGGTTTACACGACGGTTCGGTGGAACCGTCGTGTAAAACGGTGGTTTACACGACGGCTCGGTGGAACCGTCGTGTAAACCACGAGGTTTAAACGACGGTTCCACCGAACCGTCGTGTAAACCGCAGTTTACACGACGGTTCCACCGAGCCGTCGTGTAAACTGATAGGTTTACATGACGGTTCATCCGAACCGTCGTGTAAACAACTGGTATCCCTAGCAGCAGCCCTCATTTTATCTTACAGAACTGTTGCGCAGCCGCAAAAAACATCACAGAGACCTGCGAAACCACATCTCCTCCACTGCGAAACCAACACTCGCGTATAGTAATTATTTGTAAGTATAGTGATTATTACTTACTCTTCTTTGTAGTTATTTGAGTTTTATTAACGAATTATTGTAGATGTCTAAAATGGTATATTCTCGTTTTTTTTTCTTCTTTGAGTATCATTTGTTGAAATTTTGCAATAGCTTAATATGTTGTATTTTTAAATGCAAAACATGATTATTGAATGAATTGTATGATATATTAATTAATTAATATCCATTTAGGTCGGGTTCTTGGAAATGGATCGAAAATGGATGTGGGCTAATAGATTGACTAGAAAATACCGAGATGGTGTTGAAGAATTTTTGTCATTTGTCAAAACTCACATGAAGGATGATAAGATGCGATGTCCTTGTGTGGATTGTGGAAATCATAGATCTCATTCAGTTGATGAAGTTAGAAAACATTTGCTTGCCCGTGGGATTATTTGTTCGTACCAAACATGGTATTTACACGGTGAAATGTGTTTTAATCCATCATCGAAGAACAAAGCGAAAGAACCTATTGTTGAGGAAGATGTAGGAGATAATTTGTTTGATATGGTGAATGATTTGGAAGAACAATTTGTGCATCGTCCGGAGTTATTTGAAGCAATGATGAATGATGTCGAGATGCCCTTGTATGACGGGTGTAGTAAATATACGAAATTGTCCGCATTGGTCAAATTATGGAACATGAAGGCATCGGGAGGGTGGAAAAATTCTAGTTTCACGGCTCTTTTAGAATTTTTAAGAGAGGTTCTACAGGTTAATAATAAAATACCCGCTAGTATGTACGAAGCTAAGAAGACGTTGAGCACTTTGGGAATGGAATATGAAAAAATTCATGCATGTCCAAATGATTGCGCCCTTTACCGAAATGCGTATGAGGATTTGGATGCATGTCCGGTTTGTAAGGAGTCAAGATGGAAGAAAGGCAAGAAGCCAACAAATGGCAGCAAAGGTGTGCCGGCAAAGATGTTATGATACATTCCTCTGGCACCGCGCCTGCGGCGTTTATTCCGTAATGCTGATCACGCCAAAAATTTGACTTGGCACCATGATAAACGTGTTGAAGATGGCATGCTTAGACATCCCGCCGATGCACCACAATGGAAGACCTTTGATGATGATCATCCTGAATTTAGTGCGGAACCATGGAATCTACGTCTTGGTTTGTCGGCAGACGGAATGAACCCACATGGTAATATGAGTAGTAGGCATAGTACTTGGCCCGTCATACTAGTCAACTACAATCTCCCTCCGAAGTTGAGCATGAAGCGGAAGTTCTTGATGATGACTTTATTGATATCTGGCCCTCAACAACCAGGAAATGACATTGATGTGTACTTAGCACCTCTAATCGAAGATCTGAAGAGCTTATGGGAAAAGGGGATCGAAGTTAGAGATGCTTACCGTCAAGAGACATTCACACTCCGTGTAATGTTGATGTGGACATTTAATGACTTTCCTGCTTATGGAAATCTATCTGGTTATTCAGTCAAGAGTTCTATCGGCTGTCCCGTTTGTATGAAAGAAACATCCTCCATCCGATTGAAGAATGTTAAGAAAACCGTTTACCTTGGTCATATGAGATTCTTACCACAAAATCATCGATACCGCAAACAGAAAAAGGCTTTCGATGGTAATACGGAAGAAAGAATACCTCCCCGGGTTTTGACGGGCGAAGATGTTTATGAGATGGTTAAGGATTTGAAAGTAGTGCTCGGGAAAAGAAAACGGCGTAACAATGATCCTGTGGTAGATGGACCTTGGAAAAAACGGTCAATTTTCTACGGACTTCTATATTGGAGGACACTTTTTGTTCGTCATTGCTTGGATGTGATGCATATTGAGAAAAACATTTGTGAATCAATAGTGGACACTTGCTAGACATTCCTAATAAGAGTAAGGATCGTGAAAAGGCACGGTTGGATCTTAAGGAATTGAAGATTAGACTTAACTTGGTCCCTACGAAGAAAGGGAATGCAACTTACTTACCTCCGGCGACGTACACACTATCAAGACAAGAGAAAAGAAAGCTTTGTGAGTGGCTCGCTTCTGTAAAAGTGCCCACCGGGTATTCTTCTAACTTCAAAAGGTTGGTGTCTATGAAGGATCTGAGGCTGATTGGAATGAAATCACATGATTGTCATATCTTGATGTAACAGTTATTACCGCTGGCCTTGCGAGGAGTTTTAACGAAGGATGTGAGATTCGCAATTACCAAGTTATGCTCATTTTTCAACTCGATATGCTCTAAGGTAATTGATCCATTGACACTAGATTCGCTACAATTAGAGTTGGTTAAGACTTTGTGCTTGCTTGAGAAGTACTTTCCACCCTTATTTTTTGACATAATGATTCATCTAACGGTGCACTTAGTCCGGGAAGTGAAGTTATGTGGACCGGTATACTTGAGATGGATGTATCCTTTTGAAAGATACATGAAGGTTTTGAAAGGTTATATCAAGAACCGAAATAGGGCAGAAGGATGTATAGTAGAAAGCTACATTGCGGAGGAATCGGTTGAATTTTGCTCCGAGTACTTGTCCACCGCGGAAGCGATTGGGTTGCCAAAGACTACAAACATTGACTGGAAAAGACTATCCGTCGGTGTTCCATCGCAGGTAAATCGATGTGAATGGGAGAAAGCTTGTCTCTATACTTTACATAATCGGGCCGAAGTTGAGCCTTTTATTGAGGTTCACCTACAGAAATTAAGAGATAGAAATCCAAGAAGAGGACGAAATGGAAAGTTGCTACAAGATGGTCACAATCGGACGTTCCGTCAGTGGCTACGAAGTCATGTCGATGGCAAGGACGGCTATTCGCAAGAGTTAATAAACCTCGCTAGAGGTCCGTCGACGATTGTTACACGGTATACATCATACTTCGTGAATGGTTATACATTCTACACTCGCGAAAGAGATGAGAAGCATCCTGTTCAAAATAGTGGTGTTAGTATCCGTGCTAAAGCCATGCATATTTCATCTGCGAAGGACAAGAATCCAGTTTATGGAACTATGAACTACTTCGGTTTCATTGAAGATATTTGGGAACTCGATTACTGTTGTTTACATGTCGCACTCTTTACGTGCAAATGAGCCGACAATAATTATGTAAGGATCGACAGTGATGGCATCACAGTTGTGGATTTCAGACGATTGGGATACAAAAACGATCCATTCATTTTGGCATCACAAGCAATCCAGGTATTTTACACAATGGATCCCAGCAATATAGAGTTATCCTTAGTAGTGCCGATGAAGCCAAAATTGATTCGTGATGGTCAAGTGGATGAGGAAGATTGCTCCGACATTCCATCTTTCACACAGCGAATGCCACCGGTTGAGGAGATTGACGAATTCGACGATGATGTTTCCCACTTAGCTCGACCAGATATTGAATGGACACGTGTTGAGGAAGCAAAGAGAAAAAAGAAAAAAACTTGAACATTCTGCCATTTATTTTGTACAATACACTACTTCATTTTTATTATAATTCACTGGGAATTATAAATTTATTTTGTTATGTTGATCAATGTAAATATATATTGAACATTAATTTTGAATAAAGATCAATACTGCAGTATGCATGAGTAATTATTGTATATAACAAATGGGTATTAGGATGTCGGATTGTGGTGAGACAACTGGGCTCCTGTATTGCACCGGAACTAGGGGATTACACGACGGTGTGTACGAGAACCGTCGTGTAACCCACGGCGTCAGGGTGGCTTACACGACGGTCCCAGGGACCGTCGTGTAAGCCAGGGATTACACGACGGACGGTCCAAGGGACCGTCGTGTAAGCCAGGGCTTACACGACGGGCGGTCCCAGGGACCGTCGTGTAAGCCCGGCCTTACACGACGGACGGTCCCAGGGACCGTCGTGTAAGCCACCCCACGAGGGGGGTCACACGACGGTCTCTGGGACCATCGTGTAAACCACCTCACGCCCTTGACTTACACGACGGTCCCAGGGACCGTCGTGTAAACTGCCCACATGTGGGCTTACACGACGGACAGTCCCAGGGACCGTCGTGTAAGCCCACGTTTGGGGGGCTTACACGACGGACGGTCCTAGGGATCGTCGTGTAATTATCAAAAAATTTGAAAATTTTCAACTTTGGTTTTTCGAATTCCGCGCGAAAACCCATTGCTTAAATACAACTTCCTCTCCATTTCTCTTCATTTCTCGTCAAACTCTCTACATTTCTCGAGTACCCTCGTCCTTCACCAACCCGCCCCAACATCTCTTTTAAAATCTGTCCAACCTACCGTTGCCGCCGCCGCCGCCCCTCTCTTCGTGTGGCCGTGCCTATTCTTCTTCAAATAAAAGCAAGGTAAATTCATTTACAAACTAAAACACTTTTGCTCTTTTATATTGTTGTTTGTCACTAAAGATCCATTTTTGAATATGGGTGTTTTTGTTTGAAATGTTGCTCTTTGTAGATGAATGGTTTGTGAATGGGTTTGTTTTTTTTCCATATGATTTTTTTCCTGCCCACAACATGCTCGATGAAATGTCAAATTGAGTTTTTCTTATCGCAAAGTTTATAGAGTTTGATAAATATTTATAGCATAAGTATAGTGAGATTACATGAAGTCCCCTAGCATGAAAATACATCAAGAATGCCTCAAAACGGCCTATGCTCGTAGAGACCGCGACGGACGCCTGGTGCCCATTGAGGGCCGTCTGGGGACCGGGGAGGGGCGCCTCGTGGCCCCCACTGGCGCCACGGGTGACTGGTGCCCATGTGGGGCGCCAGGAGCGCGTGGGGGGCGCCTGTCGCCCGTGGGTGGGTGCCTGGCAGACGTGGGGGCGCCTCGCGGCCCCCACTGGCGCCACGGGCGCCTGGCGCCCGTGGGGGGCTCCTGGCGCCCGTGGGGGCGCCAGGCACCCGTGGGTGGGTGCCTGACGCCCGTGGAGGGCTCCTGGCACCCGTTGGGGGTGCCAGGCGCACATGTGGGCGCCTGGCGCCCGTGGGTGGCACCTGATGCCCTTGAGCGTGCGGGCGTTCGCGCGTGTTTGTGTACCTTTGCGGCATGTTTAATTATTAATGTATTGTGTGGTTTGTTGTTAAAGTTAATCTGATTTGATTATATTGGGCCGACATGACTGTTTTTTTTTTTTTTTGGCAATAAATATAGGTGAAAGAATACAATGGAACATTCCAAAAAAGGACGAGCACGAAGGAAAAAGCCGATGGATCCCAATGTCGATGGCAAGCGAAGGTCAACAATGATGAAACGCGTCCATATGGCAAGGAAGAGAGGTGAACGAATTCAAGTAACGTTTGATGATAAAGGACAACCGGAAGGGAAGCACGGTGACGAATTGATGAGCTGGATTGGTGTGCTCGCTCGAGAGCACGTTCCAATATGGATACAAGATTGGAGATCTCGTGATTTAGACGGATTGAAAGAGATTATTTGGAAAGAAACTGTTACTTCTTTTAGCATGGATGAAAGCTTTCGGAGCACATGTTTAAAATCATGTGGTGAGGCTGCAAGGAATTTTCGGTATGATATGTACAAGACGTTTGTCGAGGAATTTGTAACAGTAGAAAGTGTGTGGACCCGGCCGCAAAAGGTTATTGACAACTACCCCAATATAGAAGAAGAGGATTGAATGAAATTCGTTCAGTATAGAACATCCTCACATTTCCAACAACTATCTGATCGTGGAGGCCAAATAAGGACAAACAACGAATACTCATCAAGAGGAGGCCGAGACGGATATAGGAAGATCGACCAGGAAATGGTATGTCAATAAATTTTGTTCGTACTAAATCGTATTCCATTTATTAAATCGTATTCCATTTACTAAATCGTAATTTTGTTCGTACGATGTTAAATTACAGTTTAAGAAGATTGGGAAATGGGAAAAAATAGAAGGTTTGTGGATACAACAATAGACAGGCGAAGTTGGAGAGTTGAAAGATCCAGTATGTAAAAAAGTTAGCGTGTTGATAGTAAGTTTACTAACTAACACTGAAATCTTCATCACTACTATACGTACTCACAACCCGTTAGCTTAAATAAGTTCTGTTAAATATATTGTAGATGGAGTACAGCACACAGGAGAGCCAAGGCACTTTCGAATCAATTGGCACTAGTGATGTATTGTCGAACGCATTATCTAGACCCGAACACAAAGGCCGTGTCCGTGGGCAATCAAAGTTCATAAAGCCGTCTCAGTACTTTAACCTAAATCGAAGTTCGAGTAAAGACATTGAAGTACGATCAATGAGACGTGAAATAGAAGAATTAAAGGCGTTGGTGCGTGGTCTATGTGCGAGCAAAGCTGTGGAGCCATCGGTTGATCCCAACAATGTGCCAACCATGGACCAACACAACAGCTTTAAGGCTAGTTGCTCTGCCCAAGAAAAACAACATGGAGTTTCTGATCCGCCAACCATGCCGGTCGACAGTCAGGAGTGTAAGCTCTATATTTTCGATGAAGTACAGGGTGGACAGTTGCTTGTTGCGTTTGGAAGAGCATGGCTGGAGAGCCAACCAACCGATATGGTGCATGTTATTCCACTGGGCGAAGGGAACATGCGAGTGTCAATCAATGTGCCAAAATTAAAAAATTCACCATTACCTATACCGACGTACGACGCAACCACCGTGGAGGATGCTGTTAATGGGTTTGTTGCTTGGCCTAAGGCACTAGTTGAGCTCGACACGAGTATGAACAAGCCGAGTCGAGGGCCTAGTCACGTTCCTGACCCAGCAGATGGCAGAAAAAAATGCCAAAAAAAGGTTGGAAATAAAACGATTGACTATCGAACTGAGGTACAACAAGGTGTGCAAGAACAATTGTTCGACTTTAATACCATGAACAAGGCGATGAGGCCTTTGGCTTATTATGCACATAGTTCCATGCGTGAAGGTAATCAGATTGAGATCCCAATACCATACACGATCATGACTTTTGAAATGCCTGTCTTTCTGAGCTTTGAAGATATTTACGAGTTCATTAATTTACAAGAAATCAGTGCGAATTATATATTAGTCTACATGAGGTACGACATACTTTCTCCTAAATTATTTTGTTATCTGCAAATTCTTCTATATGTCAGGTAGCGTAATAATCCGTGAAACGCTTATGCAGATTTTTGGAGGAACTATGTAGGATTAACGGGCAAGCTGAGAAGTTTGTGTTTGTGTCTCCAAGCTTGATCTCACCGGTGAGAACAGATACTGAAGATGCTGGCAGGAGAGAGCGAGCCGACAATCTTCTCGGCTTTTTACGTGACGCACCTAAAGGACGGCTTTATCTTGTGCCACATAACAGAGGGAGACATTGGGTTTTGGGTGTCATTGACCCATGGGAGGACCTGGTCCTTTATTTTGATCCTCTTCGAGAGAAGAAACGAGATGATTTTACTGAGCTAATGAACATGTAAGTCAATGTTAATATGTTCAATTTTTCAATCTTAATTATATGCATCTTAATTAATTAGTTTGAATTTTACCAATTTTGCTAGGGCCCTATCGGATTGGAAACTACTTATGGCTGGAGAAGGGATTAAAAGGAGACGAGACTGCAAAACCAAATTCTCGAACCGTCCTTGTCCTCTCCAAGAGGGAAGTGTTGAATGTGGTTATTTTATTTTAGGTTTTATGAGGGAAATAGTGTTAAATGGAATTGACGCACTTGAAAGTAAAGAATTTTTTACTTCTCTGGATTTGGATTTGATTAGGGGAGAATGGGCTAGCCATGTAATGGATTTCATTAATTATAATGTATAAACTTGTAATGTAATGATTTGTATGTATTTTACGTTGATCAATGAAGCAGGGATCTTGTATTACAGTCTAGGCCACCCGCGAGAAATCACCAAAAAGCCAAAATTCTGACATTACAAGACGATTCCGCTTGGAACCGTCGTGTAATGGGCAGACCATTACACGACGGTTCCAATATGAACCGTCATGTAATGGCAGACCATTACACGACGGTTCCGTTTGGAGCCGTAGTGTAATGATACATTACATGACGGTTCCGCTTGGAACCGTCATGTAATTACGCTTCCTAGGTCCCTCCACGGTGATTTTACCTTGTTTCGACAACGGTATTAAACCGTCGTGTAACATTGAGATACGACGACGGTAATTTAACCTTCGTGTTATCTTCCACGACGCCGGATTACACGACGGTTCGGTAACCGTAGTGTAACTTTACACGACGGTTTTTAAAAACCGTCGTGTAATCCCTATTTTCTAGTAGTGCTTAAAAACATCATCCATTGTTCACAGAGAATGAAAATCAGAAAATAAATCAAGGAAAGAGAAAGAAGCAGAAGAACTCCAAACGGCTAGAGATGGTCCTTCTCGTCCTTTGGCCTTCTTCTCCTGAGCTCGCTCTCCAAAATAGGCGTAAAAATGGAAGCTAAAACTTCAGCTGAGCTCTATCCCTCTCTTGCCCAAAAAATGGTGTATTTTCTCTCTGCCTCCCTTTTCTCACCGACGGCTGCCTCTCTTTTTTTTCATTCATTAACTTTCCTTTTTCATCCAATACTTCCCAAAGATGCCCTAGATGCACGTGTCCTCTTTATGGCTCAAATTGGTGGTCTTTTTATAGCTGGCGTGTGTAAGCAAAATGGGCAAATGAACCACTGCCAGCTATAAAACCAAACTTGGGGTCCACAAACTTTTAATTTGTTTCTTCACTGCTGCACTTTGCTGTAGCATTGCTATAGCATTTATGCAGCAAAACTGAAGAAATCCAGCTGCAAGACTGCCTATCCTCTGGTCCAGTGGGCCTCCATTCTTTTCTTGGCTAAGTGGGCTCCAGCTGTAAAGTAACACAAACTCAAGCTTAAAAATGTACTAAAAGCCAAAATTATTCACAACTTTTCACTCTTTCTTCAACTAAGACAATTTAATTAATATTAAATAAAATACTAAAGCTAAGGCATATTATCTTTAAAATAATAACAATTAATAAGCTTAAAAGTATGTTAAATAACTCTATTTCATAGAGTTATCACACCCCCAAACTTATGTCATTGCTCGTCCTCGAGTAATGCCAAAATAAACACACAAAACACAACACACAAAAATAAAACTCAAATCACAAAACAGAAAATTGCTCAGGCTGCTAAACAAGTTGAGTCTCCATTCTCAAAAGAGCTTCTTAATTTCTAACTCATTTCAAAATTCAGCTTTCATCAAATATCAGTTCTATCATTTATAAGCTTGCTCTCAAGTGAGGTTCCTCTATAGATGTGTGTGTGCGAGACTATATCTAAGCATCTTTAGATCACCTAAGTCCCTCTGATCACGATCGTCAAGCTTAGCTTATGATCTAATGGGCTGGATGCATGATTCCCTCTCCACTAGCATTAGTTGGGCAAAAACTAGGGATAGACATATTCCACTGCTTGTTGAGTTGGGTGTATGAGTATTTAAATTTTTTTTTTTTTTTAACATTCATCATGTCACTGTTACCTTTTTACGCGAATTCCAACATTGGTGATGAAGACACCTGGTTACTCAGCAACGTTACACTTCAGAATTGCTGTAGTATACTCATATTCTGAACCACTGTTTGACGCAAAAGTACACATGGGGCTCATGTTACTCCTGGTTACTAGGTAGCTCAAAATAACGGAGTTCTTTATTATTCTTCTTCTTTTCTTTTCTTCTCTCTTTTTCTTTTTTTTTTTTTTTTTTTTTTCACTCATGACACCCTTGAACATTATTACTTTTAATATACACCACTATCCCCAGAATGTTTTGCTTCCTAAAGCATCACCTCAAGGGGTTGACAACCAGTTCTCAAATCCTAAACTCTCCCGATGACTTAGAGTTCCCTAGGCTTTCCTCAGACAAACAAAGCTATAGCCTATTGTGGAAAAGAGTAATCTCACTCAAAGAGCAAACAGATAGCAGACATCACCACTACTCAATTCAAGCTCAGTCAATCCATAAGCTGAAAATTTCAAAACTCTAGTAATCTTCATCGAATTTCCTCAAACCAATAATTCAGCAGCAAAACCTAGAGCAATTTCTAACATAAAATAAAACTTTTTTTTTCTTTATTTTTGGAAAAACTAAGCAAACCATAAAAATCAAACCACACAAATAACACAAATAGAGAAACACATAACAAAACCATATTAACTAAAACTAAAACAAACCTCCCAATACCCCCAAACTTAAACTAAGCAGTGTCCTCACTGCTTGAACAAAACAACACAAAAACGAACAAAAACAACAAGACAGAACAAGACAAAGCAAAACATTCCACAACTAAGAAAAAGAGAAAGTTTAGAAGCTCCTTGATGTAATAGGTGGAGGCGCTACTTAGGAGGAATGGGCTGAAATGACAGAGACTAGACTGGCTGGGCCGGTTGAGGCGGTGTTAGCGACTAAACTGGGGCGGTGAATTGGCAGGCTGGGCTGAAACGGGGAAGTCGGTGGCTCGCCTGGTTCGGGGCTGCGGTGGATGGAATGGGACGGTGGAATGGTGTGGTCGGCGGTGGCTGGGCACTGGCGGAGTTGGCTGGGCAGGGGCCGGTGATCTGGCTGGCTGGGCTGAAACGGGGAAGTCGGTGGCTGGCAGCAAAGGGGCTGGTCAATGGAGATTTGATTTGGGCTGTGGAGGTGTTGGTCAGCGCAGAAGAAGAAAGGGAAGAATGTGGGGTCCTTTAGGGCTACAGTTATATATATATATTTATATATAAAATTATTATTATTATTATTATTATTATTATTATATACATACAGAATGTGGAGTTTTTTTTTTTTTTTTTTTTTTTTTTTTTTTTTTTTGCTGTAGCATTCCCGCAGCATTCTTATACAGATTACTCCCCCAGTTCTGCCCGATTTTGCTGCAGCTTTGCTGTAGCATTCCCGCAGCAAAATCACCAGAATCTGTTGCAAACCCTACACCAAAGAAAGAAAAAGAAAATTAAAACACAAGAACAGAGTGGAACACGAAATAAACTGAAAATCACAAAACATAACATATCAAACGTAATTAAAGAGATTTAGAATATAGGGTTGCCTCCCTCAAGCGCTTGTTTTAACGTCTTCAACCTGACTATGCGGCATTTCAAGCATCCTATAGCGATATGGAGGTTTTCTGATAGCTGAAACCATCACCCCAGTAATGCTTAAGTCGCTGTCCATTAACTTTGAAAGTTCTCCCTGAATTTTCTGCAGCATGTTTTTCTGACAAATAATTTTTTCTACAGCAAAACCTCCAAAGTGCAGTCGATGTCCTGTGAATCCAGTATTTTTTTCGCTTTTTCTTTCTGCCACAACTATCCCTCAAGTGTGTAGGTAGAGGTTTTAGTTCCAAAACAGGTGGTTCATCAACAGATGGTTTGTGGGATTTAAAGGTCCTTTCTGACAACTCCAGTGATTCGAAGTGCTTCCCTCCTCCAACTGCTGTATGCTTGCCCTCCATCCAGAAGACTTGATTATGATTGGTTCCCTCATCTACTTTAGAATTAGCCAGGTCATCTTCCTTTGTCATCTTTGGAGAGCATTTCTTCTCAAACTCAGCAACCACTAATGAATCCAGAACATTGATGGCTGAACACTCCTCAATATCATTAGCAAAATGCATAACCTTGAAGACTTTGAAGGTAACCTGTTGATCGTGAACTCTCATGGTCAATTCACCCTTCTGTACATCTATCAAGGTCCTGCCAGTAGCCAAAAATGGTCTTCCCAGTATAATCGGCACATCCTTATCTGCTTCATAATCTAGCACCATAAAATCTGCTGGAAAAATGAATTTGTCCACTTGCACTAGCACATCTTCAATTTTTCCTTCCGGATGAACCAAGGACCTGTCTGCCAATTGCAAAGTGATTGTAGTGGGTCTTGCTTCCCCAATTCCCAGCTTTTTAAAGATAGACATGGGCATCAGATTTATACTTGCCCCCAAATCACATAGTGCCTTTCCGAAGTACTGATTCCCGATGGAGCAAGGTATCGTGAAACTACCAGGATCCTTCAACTTAGGCAGCAGTTTGTTCTTCAGTATTGCGCTGCACTCTTCGGTCAGTGTTACTATCTCAAATTCTCCAAATCTACGCTTCTTAGTGACCAAATCTTCCATAAATTTGGCGTAATTTGGCATCTGCTCCAGGGCTTCAACAAGAGGTATATTGATGTGAAGCTGCTTCAAGACATCTAGAAATTTGCGAAACTGACCATCCTTTTGCTGCTTTTGAAACCGCTGAGGAAATGGTGGAGGCAGTTTGTTGTTGCTGAGTTCTGCAGTTCCCACTGTACCAGAATGCTGCGGAAATGCTGTAGCATTTTTCAGATCAGATTCTAGTTGCTGATTTGTACCCTGTTTTTCTTCCTGTTGAAGTGGCTCGTCTTGTTCTTGGATTGAAGTGGGCTCATTCTGTACAGCTTTTGGCTTTTCCCTTCGCTCGATCTCCCTTCCATTCCTTAATAAGATTGCCTTACAGTGTTCTTTCCCGTCCCTCTTTGGATCTTCAGTATTACTTGGAAGAGAGCCTTGCGGCCTAACATTCAAGGCGTTTGTAATCTGCCCAATCTGATTCTCCAAGGTCCTCAATGTTGCATCATGACTCTGAACTCTAATGTCATTCTTTGCTATATACTCCTTGATCAAATTCTCCAAAGAGCTAGATGATTCCATAGCTTGAGTTCTTCATTGTTAAGATGGAAAGCCCGGTGGGTGAAAAGGTCGATGATAAGCATTTGCTCCACTAGAACTGGCCCCTTGATTGCTCCATGAAAAGTTTGGGTGTTGTCGCAACCCTTGATTGTAAGGCACTGAATAAGGGTTGTTCCTGTTGTAATTACCCACATAACAAGCAGAGGCTGGATTAGAGGGGCAATCCTCATACAAGTGTTCCTCTCCACAATAAACACAAGTGACGCCAACAGATTGCACAGAATTAACACCCGCTGACATGCTCATAGTCTTGATCATATTCATCAGACTCAATACTTGAGCAGAGAGTGCCGTAATAGCATCTACTTCATGAAATCCTGCCGCTCTTCGAGCATTGAGTCTCTCGGTGGGCCACTGATAATTATTGGTTGCCATCCTCTCCAAAATCTCATATGCCTCATTATACGATTTGGCCAAAAGGGCACCATTGGCAGCCGCATCCACAATGGTCCGTGTTTGTCCATTGAGCCCATTGTAAAATGTTTCCATCTGAATCCAATGTGGAATCCCATGATGAGGGCATTTTCGCAACAATTCTTTGAATCTCTCCCACGCATCATACAAGGATTCTCCCTCCGATTGTTGGAATGAAGTGATGTCATTTCTGAGCTTGGCATTCTTGGTTGGAGGAAAGTATTTCATGAGGAACTTTTCTGCCAAGTCATTCCATGTTGCTATTGAATCCGGTGGCAGCGAATTAAGCCAGGCTCTAGCTCTATCCCTCAAGGAATAAGGAAATAACTTCAGCCTCAATGCTTCCTCGGACACCCCTGGTAGCTTGAAAGAATCACTCACTTCTATGAATAGCCGAAGGTGCATGTGGGGATCCTCAGTTGCCATTCCACTAAACTGGCCCACGGTTTGCAACATTTGGAACATAACTGGCTTGAGTTCAAACTGTGGCGCCTGTATCTCTGGCCTAATAATGCCTGGATTGAGCCCATGTAGAATCGGTACAGCATACTCTCGAATAGCTCTGTCTCTGTCATCCACCAAAACTGGTTGAGGCAATAGATTGTTGACGTTCAAGGGCTGCCCATCATTAGCCATATTGACAGCAACTCTTTCTGCTATTTCTCCCACACCAGCTAGACCTTGTTGCTCCCTTCTCCTTGCTAGAAATGTTCTTTCAATTTCTGGATCCAAGGGCAGCAACTCTTGGTTTCGTTGGTTATGCATGCAGAGAAAGCGAACTCTTGAAAATACAAAAACTCAACCAATAAGAAAATGCAAAAACAAGAATTAAAACAAAATAACTTTTACAAATATTTTTAACGATTTCAATCCCCGGCAACGGCGCCAAAAACTTGTTCGCGATTAATTAGTGTATATAAGTCTACGCAAGTGTACGTAATCGCACAAGTAATATAGATTGTGAGTTGAGTATCGTCTCCACAAGGATTGAATTGCTAAAATAAATTGTAAAAGAAATAAAGCACAAATCAATTTGAGTTTAGAAATTGAAATAAGAAAAATGCAGTAAACTAATGAAATCAAATGGGTATAATGAAAAGGCACTAAAATAGACAAAAAGAACAATATCCAATTAAGAGTTTGTAAATCAAGAATGAGAGTTAAGCTAGGATTGCCAAATCCCCCTCCATTGCAAGTCTGACCCGAATGCTGTAGGAATGCTGCAGCAAAACCTGTCCTGTTAACCGAAATTTGATTTTATCATAAAAATTCTTCCGAATGAGTTATGACTAAAATTCCTTAAACCTTTTTCAACATATTCCTATGTGAATCTAGTTCTCAGAACACAATTTCAAGCACCAATTTCAATGGGTTATACAAGGTAAATAATATATTCCTATACCATTCACAATCAATATAAACTGTGAAAAGCATATTGAACTTGCATCATCCAAGTTATATCCAGCTTAAATTAACCTTTCCAGAATTAAGCAAGCCTAGTTTCCTATATATTGATGGCTAATCAAGAATAGAAATTAAACATTCAAACACTCGGATAAACAGGAAACGGTTCACTCAACATTTTCAACAAAACATTCAAATCATCCTCCCAATTTCGGGTTCATCAACAATCCTAGCTAAGAAATTTAGCTCATGTTTCGGATTACAAAAGCAAACTTAAAAACATCATCCATTGTTCACAGAGAATGAAAATCAGAAAATAAATCAAGGAAAGAGAAAGAAGCAGAAGAACTCCAAATGGCTAGAGATGGTCCTTCTCGTCCTTTGGCCTTCTTCTCCTGAGCTCGCTCTCCAAAATAGGCATAAAAATGGAAGCTAAAACTTCAGCTGAGCTCTCTCCCTCTCTTGCCCAAAAAATGGTGTATTTTCTCTCTGCCTCCCTTTTCTCACCGACGGCTGCCTCTCTTTTTTTTTCATTCATTAACTTTCCCTTTTCATCCAATACTCCCCAAAGATGCCCTAGATGCACGTGTCCTCTTTATGGCTCAAATTGGTGGTCTTTTTACAGCTGGCGTGTTTAAGCAAAATGGGCAAATGAACCATTGCCAGCTGTAAAACCAAACTTGGGGTCCACAAGCTTTTAATTTGTTTCTTCACTGCTGTACTTTGCTATAGCATTGCTATAGCAATTCTGCAGCAAAACTGAAGAAATCCAGCAGTAAGACTGCCTATCCTCTGCTCCAGTGGGCCTCCACTCTTTTCTTGGCTTAGTGGGCTCCAGCTGTAAAGTAATAAAAACTCAAGCTTAAAAATGTACTAAAAGCCAAAATTATTCACAACTTTTCACTCTTTCTTCAACTAAGATAATTTAATTAATATTAAATAAAATACTAAAGCTAAGGCATATTATCTTTAAAATAATAACAATTAATAAGCTTAAAAGTATGCTAAATAACTCTATTTCATAGAGTTATCACTTGCTCTTCACCAGCATGCCGTCTACATATACTTCCATGGACTTCCCGATCAGTGAAGCAAACATCTTGTTCACCAATCTCTGCTACGTGGCCTCAGCACTCTTTACACCGAAAGGCAAAACCAGGTAATAGTATAACTCTTGATCCATTGTAAATGCAATCCTAGCCTAGTCGGCTTTGCTCATGGGGATCTAGTTATACCCGCAGTACATATCCATCAATGAGTAACTTCTTCACTTCCTCATTGAGGGCCTCGTACCTTTTAGGGTTGAAAACTCTTCTCTTCTGGACCACCAGTTTATGCTTGAGGTTTATGCGTAGCCGATGACACATCATCACTAGATCGATCCCGGGCATGTCCTTATGGGACCAGGCAAAGACATCTCTGTATTCCTGGAGGAACTATTCTAATTTTGTCAGATTTTGATCAGAACTTCGATCCAAGCAGTACTGTCCTGTTCGGGTACCCAGAGTCTAGGTAGTAGGGGACCAGATCCTCGACAGGTTGTGCTTAAGTTTTTTCTTCGAACATGCGAGGGTCTCGGTCACTTAATGATTCGATTTCGTCGTTCGGGATGCCAATCTCATTGATATTGAAAATGGTGGTAAGACGGTACTGTAGTATAATAAGTAGTATTGAAATTATACTGTGGCCGACCATCATTACGGATGTAGAATTGAGAATAAGGATTGAGATTACTCTAGAAAAATCAGGAATAATATTTGGAGCAAGGAGGACTAAGAAGTTTCAAGTCCTAAGAAAAACCTATAAGCGGTCCAGTTAAGTACAGATAAATTTTGGACTGCAATCTAATAATACTATTATGTAAATAGTTAAAATAGTATTGATACTACTGAATTATTAAGAAAATGTACTGCATATTAGGAGGAATGCCAAACATGACCCTAATTGGGGACAATTCATCATAGATAATTATGTAATTTTGGGAATTTTTAAAAGTGGATAATTATGAAAGGATTTTTAGCCCAAAATACTCCACATGGCCGGCCAACTCATAGGGACTAGAAGGCAAATATTTTGTCTTTAAGGACTAATATACAATTCAAGGAAAATTTCAAGAAAAAAAATAACTGTGGAAAATTATGAATTTTCCACCTATAAATAGGGGTGGTTAGTGAACTTCCCAAATTCTAGTTCTTTCTCAACTATTCCTCTCTAGCCTTAGAAAAGAGAGAGAGAGAAAGAGAGAGAGAAAGAGAGAGAATGGCTGGTTGATGGTGGAGAGTGTGGAGTGTGGAGAAAAAAGTTTTCTCATCCCAAGGTCTAGAGCAACCATTCCAACTTTAGAGGTATTCCTCTTGATCCTCTAAGAATTTCATTAAGCTTTTAGTTGAGGATTTATGTGTATTTCAAGTTTGGGCTATAAGAGCATAAACTCATGTTTCTTATTTTCTCTTTGTTATGGTTTTATATAGTTGGTTTATGCTAGATCTATGCTTAGGCTAACTTGGTTGCTAGATCTAAGCATGGGTTTGATTTTTTACTCTAGAATGAGATTTAAAGTTATGTGTGCTCACTATGTGTTTGTGATTATGCTCTCACATGTTTGAATGTGGATAATTTATGCATGATGGATATATGAATGCCATATGTGTGTTGGTTAAGGAAATTAACCTAAAAACACAACTTGGTAAGCTAGGAAGGTTATCAATATTGTGTTTTTCATGTAAATGGACAAGTGAATGATTGAATATTAAAAATGAATTTGACGCATTGCATGTTGATGTAGGCTCATGGCTTTGACCGTTTATGGTAGGGTGCACGGATTTTTAAACAAAAACCAACAAAAAATGCAAACTACCGGTTTTTGAAAAATGATATGGACAGTTTTTTGGAAATTGATTTTGAGCCCTTTAGAGGCCGAATTTGCAAAATACTAAAACTGTAAAGTTTTAGAACACAGAAAATTCTAGGGGGTATTATTGACAGTTTCTGAAAAATAGACTCTAAAAGCCTCTGTTTTTATGAGTTTTCAAAACTGGCCGGTCCCGGGTACTGTACACGGCCAAAACATTTCAAAGAGAAAAACGGGCAAGTTAAATGCAGAATTAAGTTCTGAACAAGAAAAAAGTTGTAGATTTCGACGTGATCTACAACTTTCGTGAAGAAAAATTTCCCAAATTTTAAACCGATTTAAAGATAAAATGGGATTTTCAAAACTATGTATGATATATGAAATTTCTTGAATACATGCATTCTAGAAAATTAAAAGGCTGTTTGGAAAGCAGTTTTTAAGGTTTTACGATCTCTTTTAAAAAGGAACTACAGCCTTACAAAAATAGTTTTAAAAGGTTTAAATCTAATGGAATTTCCTAGGTGATTTTTAAAAAACGTACTATATTTTATGAAAGGTAATTTCAAGTATTATGATAAGGAATACTCGATTTATAAAGTTATGATATTTTCAAAACATAAGAATATGGTAATGACTGATGGTAATCGGATTGGATACCGATTTATTATGTTAGGGCTTGTATCTATGACTACCAATAGTAATCGGATTGGATATTGATTTTTTATCTATGATTACCAATGGTAGTCGAATTGGATACCGATCTAGTATATTATGATTTATAGTAAGATAGATGATTCTTATCTTATGCCCTATTTGAAAATAGGAATATTAAACCTGTTGTCGTGCCTTGTTGGAACAATAGAGCAAAAGCGTAGGACAATTTGTAAGTACAAACCTTACTTACAGTATGAAAAATAGTAAATTATTTTCAAATATGGCATGTTTATATGTATGCCGTCCGTAGATCATGAAGGGTTATGTATGATTACCTTCTGTAGATCGTGAAAGGTTATGCATGTTTACCTTCCGTAGATCGTGAAGGGTTATGCATATTTACCAGTTATGTATGATTACCTTCCGTAGATCGTGAAGGGTTATGATTGATTACCTTCTGTAAATCGTGAAGGGTTATGAATGATTACCATCCGTAGATTGTGAAGGGTTATGCATGTTTACCTTCCATAGATCGTGAAGGTTTATGCATGTTTACCTTCCGTAGATCTTGAAGGTTTATGCACATTTACCTTCCGTAGATCGTGAACTGTGGGTTATGCACATTTACCTTCCGTAGATCGTGAAGATTTTTGCATGTTTACCTTCTGTAGATCGTGAAGGATTATGCATGTTTACCTTCCGTCGATCGCATGTTTACCTTCCGTAGATCGTGAAGGGTTATGTATGTTTACCTTCCATAGAACATGAAGGGTTTACCTTCTGTAGATCGTGAAGGGTTATGTACGTTTAACTACCGTAGATCGTGAAGGGTTATGTATGTTTACCTTTCGTAGAACGTGAAGGATTATGTATATTTACCTTCCGTAGATCGTGAAGGGTTATGCACGTTTACCTTCCGTAGATCGTGAATTGTGGGTTATATATGTTTACCTTCCGTAGATCGTGAATGGTTATGCATGTTTACCTTCCGTAGATCGTGAAGGGTTATGTATATTTTAAGATTCCCATAATTGTTAAGACCTTGTAAACCCTAACTTTCTGTGGATTGCATGCATCTGGTATGTACACAAAGGGGCTATATGGTAAGCAAGATAATAGGTCCATAATGGAACATAAGAGATCCATAATCGACAATAAATGATTCATATATAAGCTATATGATATTTGTTATATTTTATGAGATTAAGTTTGTATCTGCTGAGCATAAGCTCGTTAGCATATTTCATACCGTAGGTAAGAAGCTTGCAGCTTAATTGGTGGGCTATAAGGATGATGCGACAAGTGAAGGACGGTGTGGGATACCACTACGCAGACTTTTCCGCAAACTCTTTTGAACTATAAATATATACATTTACTTAAATAAATTATGTTTTACTATGTATATGATGTTTGAAGACTTAGATTAAATGTAAGGATTATGTATGACTTTATATTTTGGTAAACAAGTAGCGTGTATGCACGGAAAATTTACCTATATGAACTAGTATATTCATATGGTGTTTAGAGAAAAAAAAAATTATTCTAAAATTTTCAGTAAGTTTAGTCATTTAAAATTAAGATTTAATTTTAGTAAGCATGGTAATGACCTACGTAGTTGGGTCGTTACAGTTGGATAGTTACCACAGCTAGTCAGGGTACTTGATGGCTGTAACAACCCAAAATTTTGACGAACTTACGATTTGCTTAGATACAAGGAAAATCTAAGTCTGAATCATGTATGTCAACATGAAACTCATGATCTGATTTGATTATCAGAGTATGTTTGAGCTCTTATAAGTATTATGAGACTCAATGATAATTTATTAAGTCAACGATAAGACTTTATGATGAAAAAGGCTGAACCATGAATTATAATTTTTGTTCGGGCCAATGAATGATCAGGATAAATTATGATATGATTAAGACGGTACTGGAGTATAATAAGTAGTATTGAAATTATACTGTGGTCAACCGTCATTACGAATGAAGAAGTAAGAATAAGGATTGGGATTTCTCCAGAAAAACCAGGAATAATATTTGGAGTAATAAGAACTAAGTAGCTTTAAATCCTAAGAAAATCCTATACGTGGTCCAGTTAAGTGCAGATGAATTCTGGACTGCAGTTCAGTATTACTGTACTATTAATAGTTAAAATAGTATTTGCACTATCTGGATTATTAAGGAATTAGATTGCATATTAGGAGGAATGCCAAACATGGTCTTACGTGGAGGCCAAGTAATTGTGGATAAATATGTAATTTTTGATTTATGGAATTTATGGATTTTTCTTAACCAAAGCCTCCAACTAAGCCAAATGGTCGGTTACATTGGGTGGCCCTGGGGAACAAGGAATCAAGTTAGAGATAAGTTTGAAAAGATATTTTTGGCTCCAAACCATTGCATGGCCGGACACTTGGAGGGATATGAAAGGCAAAAAAAATTTGTTTTTAAGGCCAAATATGCAATTCAAGGAGAATTTTAGAAATAAAAATAATTGTGAAAAATTTGAAATTTTCCACTTATAAATAGAGGTGGGTAGTGATGAGTTGAACCATTTAGTTAGCTTCCCAACTTCTAGTTCCTTCTCAACATCAACTATTCCCCTCTAGACTTAGGAAAAAGAGAGAGAGAGAGAGAAAGAGAGAAGATGGCCGGTTATGGTATGAAGGGTGGTGGAGCAAATTTTTGCACATGCAAGGATCTAGAACCACTTTTTCAAAGCTTTAGAGGTATAATCTCAACCCTCTAACTAAGAATTTCATTTATGGGATTTATGTGTATTTCAAGCTATGAGTTGTAAGAGCATAAGCTCATGCTTCTTATCTTTCCATGTTATGGTTTTTATATGCTTGATCTAAGCTTAGATTATCTTGCTTGTTAAGTTTTAAGCATGGATTTGAGTTTATGCTCTAGAATGAGTTTTAAAATTGCATGTGCCTACCAAATGTTTGTGAATATGCCTTCACATATTTAAATAGGGAAAAGTTATGTATGATGATGAATGATGATGAATGATGAAGATGATGATGATGATGAATATGTGGGTTAAGAAAATTAATCTAAAAACAGAATTTGGTAAGCTTGAAAAGTTATCAAATATTGTATTTTTTGTGAAGATGAACAAGTGAATGATGGATTATGATTGAATGATAAATATGTATTCGACACGCTGCATGTTGATGTAGGCTCACGGTTGTCACTGTTTGAGGTAGTGTGTATGAATTTTTAAGCAAAAACCAACAAAATACAAAACTGTCAATTTTCGGATTTAACTAGATAGTTTTCTGGAAACTTAATTTTGAGGCCCTTAGGGGCCGAATTTGGAAAAAGTCTCGATTTTTATCAATATCCGAAGCTGGTCAGTACAGACAGTGTACACGGTCAGAATTTTTTAAAAAGAAAAACGAGTAAGTTAAAAGCAGATTTAGGTTTTGGACAAAAAAAAAAAAAAAATTGTAGGCTTCGATGAGATCTACAACTTTTATGAAGAAAACTTTTTCAAATTTTAAACCGATTTAAAAATAAAACTAGAATTTCAAAACCATGTAGGGTACAGAAAATTCCTGCATAGGATTTTCAAAACTGTGCATAGTACAGGAAATTTCCTGCACACATGCATTCCAGTAAATTAAAATGATGTTTTAAAAGCAGTTTTTAAGATTTTATGATCTCTTTAAAAAGAGACTGAGATTTTATGAAAATGGTTTCAAAAGGGTTTAAATAAAAATGAAATAGTCCCAAATTACTTGAAAATTTGGTAACAATTCTATGATGAATAGTAATCGGATAGTATACCGATTTACTATGATGGGTTTTATGTTTATGGTTACCTATGGTAATCGAATAGGATACCATACATACATACATACTGAACTTCTCATACATACTTATATACTTACGAAAAACAGCGGAAATTTTTTTTTTACAAACATAAAAGCGTATAACGCGTGCATCATATAAACGTGTCTGTAGTAAAGATTTTAAACCTAAGATAAATACATAAGAAAACAAAACGCGTAGCGGCTAGATTTCCCACATTTCACAGTTTGCCCCGCCACGCCCTTCCATCTTGCATCAACCATTGCTGACAGGTTGTTTACCTACAGCATAGACGTAAGACAGTGAGCTTTCGCTCAGCAAGTACAACTACTAATTACCGCGACATCATAAACACAACATATTCTAACATATCATAACATATCGTAACATAACATTTCATAGCATATCATAACTTATCATAGCATGTCATAACTTATCATGGCATATGCATGAACCATTTATGTTTCATTATGCTTTCTTATTTCTTCATAACATTCTTTCTTAACTTATCTTTACTTATGGGCCCCATAACATAAGTGTCCGTACCGGGCGCGCAACTATGGACTTACTCTTGCCATAGCTCAACCCGACCTCACGCTGGTCGGTACGACACAGGTAAGTTCGCTTGCCATCATAACTTTCATCGTTTCATATCTTAATCTTATTCTTATTAATTGGTGAACCTGCTTCGTGATGTCTCACACAATTAAATCATGATCCTATCTTATCCATACCATAGCCAAAACATATCCTATATTCTCTCATAACATGATTCTAGCATATTTCATAATATTTCATAGCACATGACATAACATACTACATAGTCTAGCATATTATAACACATAACATGGCATATATAACACATCATAGCATAATAACAATAACATAACATAACAACAACAACATAACATACAATAGGCATACACCCCTAGCATACATCTAACAATAATATACTTGGACAAGTACCACAACAAAGCCTATGCTGTAGGCGGTGGTTGTACTTACCTCTCTTGCTATGTCCTGCGTAGTACTGCCCCTTCTCTGAGTACAGCTGCAGGTTTCCTCCTGCTTGTTGAAGGACATAGGTGAGAGTCTAATTAGTATTGTGGAATGTTGGTAATCTAACCAACATGCATACATAATCCTAATTGTATGTCCCCAATACTAGATATCTTACTAGGTTACAAATAGTAACCTTATGTGCTAAATCATTATATATACCATTAGGGTTAGGTTACCTTCCTAACCTTGGGCTTTATCTTTGCTCATAAACCATTTGATTACTTCGATTAACCCTATATCTTAGCCCAATTTATTAATCTTGGTATCCTTTAGGGTTATCTTGACTAACCCTTAAGGTTAATTGTAGCCAAACTTTTGGTCAACCAAAGTCAACTTTTGGTCAACTAAGGTCAACCCTATACGGGTCAAACTTGAGCTTTAGGCTTTGGCCTGGTAACTCGGATAACACTTCCGGTTATTACCTGTAATCATCTTGCTTACCTAATTTGGTTTAAAAATATCCATTTTCCATTTCTTTGGAAACTTGGGTAAATTAACTTCAAAAATCTTTTACTTAACTCATAAAAATTCATATTCTTGAAATAGGTCTTTGCAAAAATCATTTAGGGCTGGAAACTGCCTTTGGAACAGTTTCCTTAGTCAAAACAGTGGTTTTGGGAAAGGTACAATTTTTTTCCGAACTGTTTTTAGAAAACCCTGTGCAGGAATTTCTTGTTCCCTGCATAGTCTTTATAAAACTGTGTCAGTTTAAAGATCCATTCCGATTTTGAAAAAGTTGTCTTCACAAAAGTTGTAGCTCTCGAAAAATCCTAAAACTTTCATGTTTTAAGAAAAATCCAGTTCTGCTTGTATTCTTGTCAGTTTTAATTTGAATCTTACTGGACGTGTAGACTAGGTCTGGGCAGATCAGCCTCGGATTTTTGTAAAAACGGAGGTCATTGGAGCCTCAATTTGCAAATCCATCCGCGTTGCCCCCTAGGAAAAACCCTTCTGAACAACTTTCATGTTTTACGTTTCACCCAGTTCGGCCTCTAAAAGCCTTAAATTTCCACTTTCCCGAAACTGGCCAGTTTGGAATCCGAATTGGCAGTTTCGGTTGTTAAGTCCGGTTTACGTCCTATTTCGCGCAAACTACCTCAACCGAACTTGCGGGAGCCTAGATAGCAAACATGCAGCGTATTCTATTGTCCCACATGAACAATCATGCAGCTCGAACGGGTCCATGCAAACCAAACCCAAAAAGCTCTAATCCTAGGTTTGCAAGGTTCTAACTTTTGCATCTCATTTAAACAAGCATCAGTCATTCACCCTTAAGCTAGCAGCCAAACATGCACTGCCTAGGGCAGATTGGGGACATATAATAAACTAGTATTTAGTATGCAAATTAAGAAAATTAAAGCAAGCATGCACATAAAAATCAAACCACCCCTAATTCTAGATCAAGCACAACCCTAGATTCCTAACTTTGGGCACAAAATAAATTGAGCTTATGCTCTTACAATTTCAACTTGAAATACATGTAAATTTCAAATTGAATGCTTAATTGAAAGAGATTAAGGTCTAGAATGGTTTACCTTGATTTATTGAAGAAATTGAGGCTAGGGTTTGGTCACAAAAATTTTCCTCCTAGGACACCACCCAAGGCCGGTTTTGTAGCACCAATTGGCACCGAAATTGGCTGATTCTTGGTGGCTGCTTGCACCTAAGCTAAGCACTCTTAAATCCAAATTTTCTCACTCACTCACCCCCCCTTGGCAGCCGGCTGTTGACCCCAAAATTGGGCACAAAAACTGCCAAAATTTTTGCTTGAACTTGCTAGGGGAAACCGAAGACTACCATCATCAAAATCCCTAAGTTTCTCAATTTTTTTCTTCACTCAATCACCCACTTGAGATTGCAGATTTTTGGAGAGGAAAAATGGGCAGAGTTTGGCTGCTTTTTCTGAATTTTTTGGCTCAAAATCCGCCCACCCCCCTTGGGTATTTATAGTTGAGGATTTGGATCTCTTTGCAATTATTTTTGGTTCATCTTTTGCTCATAAATCCTTGGAGCAAAAATAATTGCACAAAATTTTGCCAAAGAACCCTCCAAGTGGCCGGCCATCCATGGTGCAAGGTGGCTAGGTGTGATTTGTTTCCACCATTTATGATGTCATAATTCAAAAATGGGATGATGTCATAATTCCAAACTTGGGTGATGTCATCATAAGGCCTTGTTTGGCTTTTTCCTTAATGTAGTCCACTTTAAATCCAACACAGATATTTCTAATACTGTGTTTACTAATACACAGTACAATTCAGTACTGTTATACTGTACTGCAGTCCAAAATTTATCTGTGCAAAAATGGACTGTAAAAATTTTCTTCTTATTTTTCCGAACCCTTTTTGTCTTTAATTCCTACTAGGTGTGCTTGATTTTCTAAGATGGTTTTTAAAGCCTATTCATGCTATCTCAACCGTAAAGATGGTTTTCGCAGTATACTTTATTTCACAATACTGCAAAGTCAATCCTCTGACCGTTCTTGGTCAAACTTTGACTTTCTTTAAATCATGTACTTTTTCGCCCCTTTTGACTCAAAAGGTCCATTGCTAATCTACATAATCCATTTTGAGTTTTATTGAACCTGAAAAACTCATAAAATGTAAGAAAACTCTTAACCGAGCTTCTCTTTCAATAATACCTATGTGGTATACATTTAATTCCTTTGGAAGGAAATAGTAATATCGGAAAAATTTAGGTATTACAGATTACCAAAGGTAATCGGATTGGATACCGACCTAGTATGTTATGGTTTATAGTAAAATAGAATGACTCTTATCTTACGCCTTGTTTGAACCAGGAATATGACCTGTTGTCGTGTCTTGATGGAACGATAGACTAAGAACGTAGGATAATTGGTAAGTATAACTCCGCCTATAGTATGGGGAAAATATTTTTATTACATTGCATGTTTTTCAAAAATTCATGCTTTGATTTATATGATGTACATATGTTTTATATTTTATGTTTTATTATTGTTACATCAAGAGAGCATGTTCACTAATAATAAATCACATGATAAGAACAAATTTAAGTTTCAAGTAAGAAACAGTTAAGATTCAAGTTTTCAAGTATAATAAACTAAGAACAAGTTTTCATGTAATAAGATATGACAAATAAGTTTTCTTGTGTCGTACCGACTTGCCACGAGGGTAGGCTTATATGGTTTGATCCATGGTTTGAGTTGGATTGGATTGGCTGCCCCAACCACTCCATGTTAAACAATTTGGTTCATGGTTTGAGTTGGATTGGATTGGCCACCTCAATCACTCCATGGCTACACGCGACGGTACGTGCACTCTTGTTATGTAGAGGGCCTAAAACCAAATTAATACAGGAAAGCATAATTGATTCACAAGAAAGTATAATCGGTTCATGTATTCTTTTACAAAAAAATATTTTACGGAATAGAAAGTTGTACTTACTGAGTATAAGCTCATAACTTATGTTCATACTGTAGGTAAGCAACCTACTGGCAATGCTTGATGTAAGACTGTGGAGAGATGGCACTGTAGACTGTGAAATTTGGGTTGGACATCGCCACGAGTTTTGGAAATATGTTATGTAAAATGTGTTTGTATTATGTTATGATAAGTCGATGGTACTAGTATATGATAACTAGTATGATTTGTAAAAATGTGGTTTGAAAGCTTGGTACTCGAATGAGTATATATAAATAAGTATGAGTATAAGTTAAGTTTTAAATTGAATTTTAAATAGAAAGAATAAAGAAAAAAAAATATGTCCGTATTTTTACATAAAGCAAAAGTAAGTTTTAAGATAAAGTATGTTTAAGTAAGCATGGTAAGGTAACGGCCCCACGAAATTGGGTCATTGCAAAGTTGGTATTTAAGTTAAGTAAGTACGAAGTCACGGCCCTACGTAGGTCGGGTCGTGACAATAGCACACTTTGTTCACAGTCTCGACATTGAATTTCCTAGCCCTCTCCTTATTCCCCCTAAAAATCCCCACCTATTAGGAGTGGGGAATTTTATAGCTAGGTGATAGGTTGAGACCACCGTTTTCACCCCATTCCGGGTCGATCTCCCCAAGATAACATTGTAATCCAATGGTTTGTCGACGATGAGGAACTCTACCATTCATGTAGCCTTCTCTGGTCCGTTATCGATAGTGATCGGAAGACAGATTAGGCCGGTTGCTCAGACACATTCACCGACGAATTCGTATAGCGTGCTTTGGATGGGCGCCAAGATTGCTCCACTAATCTTCAGCCTGGTGAAGGCGTCCATGAACAGGATCTCTATTATCTTGAATTATACGACCAGAGCATTGTTGTGTGGATGGAGAAGCTTGTTGGCTTCATCATCGGTGAAGATGATTGGGACACTGTCTTGGCAGGACATCTTTGTGATATGTTCAGTCATATTAATGTATTCCCCGTGTGCTACCTATCTAGCGTCCCGAGCGTAGCTTTTCCTATTGTTTATCGTATCACCTGTGGCCGCTTCCCCAAAAATGATATAGACAATGTGCTCGGGCTTCCCGGCATTGGTCCGGTCACTTGTTCCCGAAGCATGGTATGGTTAGACCTGGCTGGTTCTATTAGCACAGCTTGCGGGGGTAATGGCCTTCTCTACAAGTGTCCATCCTAAACTAAGAGCTCGATTTGGTCTCGCAACTGTATGCAATCTTTCGTTTCGTATTTGACATCTTGTGGAAGTTGCAGTACTTCTTTTGGTTCCTACGGGACCGGTCTGTTTTAATCGATAGTGGGTCCTGATGCAGTCCCCTCTTGGAGATCTGGCTCATAACGTGTTTCGCCGTGGTGAATAAGGGAATGTACTGACGGAACCTTCCTGTAGGTGTTTTGGGCTTTGATGCAGCGTCAACTTTGTAGGTGGCTTTCTCAATGGCTGCTCTGGTCTGACCTGCCCCGTTCTTCTTGCTCTTGTTCTTCCCAGCGGGTCGCAATATTTCTCCGATTGAAGAGTTTTGCCCCTTGATGTATTCCTCCGCTTTGGCGTGTTTCTAGGCTATCTCCCTCAAGTGTACAAAGGTAGGAGGAACATCATAAGCAATTGCCCATGGCAATTTTTTGCCCTTGACTCCTTCTTGAAAAGTTTGATTGAGGGTATCATCAGAGCAATTCTTGACTTGCATGATGGCCTTGTCAAAGCGGTCCAAGTACCTTCCAAAGGTTCATTTTTGCCATGTTTAATTCTAACAAGTATGAGGTCTCATTTTTCTGGGTTTTGGCATTGAGGAACACCACCGAAAAGGCATCAAACAACTGCTTGAATGAGTCAATCGTCCCCGACATCAATCTTCGGTACCATTGCCGAGCAGTGCTGGTAAGGGTAAGGCAAAAGGCTTTGCAGAGGTTGACTTCGTTTGTATTTTGAATAAGCATGTGTGTCTGGTAGTTCTCCAGGTGCTCATCAGCGTCCATGGTGTCATCATAATGGGCCATGGTTGGCATTTTAAATCTATTCGGGTAAGGTATAGCCATGATTGCAGGGGTGAAAGGTGGATCGATTGCTCCGACCTGTTCCAACTCGTATCGTTGACTCAGTAGTAAGTCGAGCTACTGCTAAAGCTGCTCCAGTTTGTTCTAATCTTCCGTCTCGAGCTTTGGGGGTCTTTCGACTGTGTGATCTTCTCGGCATCGACTATGAATGACTCATGCTCGTCCTAAGTGGTCAAATACAGAGGTCCTGCTCCTAGAGACGATCATCGTGTCTTCTCAGTTTTGATCCAGGTCATGTCTGCTTCAGGCCACTAGGAGTGTGGAGGCTGATTCCTCACTGTTTGCCCCAGTTCATAACCTGGTCACCCTGGTATGGTGGCTCCTCGAGCGCTCACGGCTCAGATTTTACTCTTCGAGATCTGGTCTCCCTTTTCTCAGGATCCCTCGCGTGCTCCAGTCGCCCGTGCACTTTACCACTAGGCCTAGCCTTTTCGACCTTTCAGCTGATCGGTGCTGCCTAGCCGATGAGAAGTCTTCGGCTTCTTCCTTCAGTGCAGGATGAGATAGAGTACCTCAGAACTCCCTAAAGGCATCGACGAGTACCCGAATGGTTTCTGTCAAGTTTTGGATGTTCTCGGTGAGGATCTCCATCTGTGTGGGTTTTCAGGTGCTCGCGTACTGCGCCTACGTGGGGCTTGCTGAGTGCTTTGAGAACCAGTTGGGGCAGGGTTCTTCTAGCCCTGGTTGTCCTGGTTGGCCTGCTCTTCCAAAGGCTGAGCAAGGTATGCAAGTGGTGGAAGGGGCAGGTTAAGGGAGAATAGGGATGATTGGGAAGTGGTTGCTGGAAAGGCATGGTGCCCTCCTTCTAGCGCCAAAATGTTGATGCCAAAAATCTTTGACACAACACTAGATGAGATCACCTAACATGATCAGCCTTGTACTGTCGTGCTTTGCTTAGTTGCCTGCAAAATAGAAGCACCTCGGAGTAAAGAGGACACCAGTGGTGTGTCTGCTAAGGACACTCTGATACTTAAGTCAATAAGCGGCACTGATAAGCAAGCGAAAAAGTAGAGTTTTGACATGGAAAATTAGTCCATACCTGAGGGAGTGAGGCTGTATCAGAGGCACTCCTCTATTTATAGGTATTTCCCACGGGTTTGGGTCTTTGGGTGACCCTAATGGGAAGTATTCTGAGTGAGCCCAGTGAGTAGACATGCTCCGGGTGTACGGATACTTGACCTCCGCAAGACGAATACCACATGCCTAACCATTCAGGTGATAGGGGGACACGATTGCAAGGTGTCAGGTGGTGCGGAGTAGTAGGTGCGACACGCCCTGCCACAGTGCGGTTGTCAGCTTGTACAGGACGGCATGGTAGGGGTAGCTTGGGCTGACCACCCCGAAAGGGACTTAGTTGTGGTCGGGGAGGTATTGCTTGGGCCAGTATATTGGAGCCCGATGGTGATCTGCTAAAGGTGAGGGGTAATTTGTGGTTCAGCAGCTTACTGGACGTGCCAGTAGGTCAACCCGGTGACTCGAAAAGGGACTCCGTTTGCAATCGTGACCTGACTTCTCTGGTCTGGTCGAATGTCATCGGGTAGTCGGAACTTTTCTAGTAGGTAGGCAAAAGAGCCTACTGGTTCACGCATGCCTCGTTCCCAAATGAATATGTGGTCTCCAGTGCAGGAACAATTACACCATCAACACAAGGCATCGCAGACTAGAGAGATTGGACAAGATCCCTTCACTTATCATCTGTAAATCCACTTCACCACGAAGATTCAAGTCTCTCAGGTGGACTAACATTTCCAAGCATTGTGGTAGTTCAGTAATTCCTGAATAGCTGAAGTCCAACCTCTTTAAATTTCCGAGCTCTAATATAGTAAATGACATTGATTTAAGTTGATGACACCATTGAAGCAACAAGGCACTCAGATTCTTCAAGTTGGAGATGGAACTTGGTAGATGCTCGACTTCAGTATAAGACAAATCAAGAATAGTGAGTACGGTCATATGTGTAAAAAATGAACCTGGAATGGTAATAACATTAGTACAACTGCACAACAACAACGTTGAAAGAATTGGACACCGTGGTGATGCAAGAGAACAAATATCTAATATACTGCTCTTCATAAAAGAGGCCCTTTCAAGATCATTTGATCATTTTTCTTCATCAGATATATCAACAAATTTCACTCCAGCTTCCACCAAAAATCAGGAACTTTCACTACCAATGCGAAGGGCCATATCCCTTACTAAATCAAGCTTCTTCACATACTCACTCTTAAACAATTTCATACTATTTTGTAACGAGTAAGCTCTTTGTAGTCTGTTCAATATAGTATGACCTCTATCAAACTCTGCTTGTTTGCTCCTCGTGTTATTCACGGTTCTACGCTTCCACTAGTTTTTTGCCAATTTCGCTTTTCAAAATCAACAATTAATTTTCGGTAAAGTATCTAAATTTTAAAAGATAAAATTCAAAAATGAATTTGACTTTCTATAACTTAAATTTCCAAAATTTAAATTACAGTTAAATCTTTTATATTTAAAATATTCAATTTAGTCAATATTCCATATTTAAATTCAAAAGATAAAAATAAGAATCTAATTTGACTTTCCATAATTTAAATTTGCAAAATTTAAATTACAGTTAAATTTTTTAAATTTAAATTTATAAACCAAATCTAATTCAATCAAGATTCAATACTTAAACTTGAAAGATAAAAGTCAGAATCTAATTTGACTTTCTATAATTTAAATTTCTAAAATTTAAATTATAGTTAAATCTTTTAAATTTAAATCATGAGAATCAAATCTTATTTCAACTTTCCATAATCATCCAATTTTTAAAATTTTGAATCTTATTCAATTAAGGATAAGCAGTGGATAACTTGCAATTTCGAAAATTGAAATATTCAAAAATCCAAATATATTTTTTTTAATTTTGAAGTTTTCCAGATCATGCTTCTAGAGGCATGAAAATATACCGGTGACAGGACTATCCCATCTCCCGCCCGCTGGAGTGGCAACGGGGCAAATTCGCTGCCCATGGGCTAGCTATGGCCGTTTCTGGCCACTTATGGCTTTTTCGTGTCCTTCATGTCCTAGAAGAATTATGGACATCAAAACTTTTCAAAATTTTACCCACAAAAATTCTAAACAATATAAAATAAAAATATATTGATTGTCTTAATCCTTTCCATCGTCGAATCTTAATGTTCTCCATCTTTGAATCTTCATGTTCTTAATCATCCATCAAATTACATAATAAATTCCTATACCGTTTCCGGCATATAAAAATTCTAGGAAAGCAACAAAGAACGAGTCAAGAAGGTGATGATAGACTATCCCTCTAGCAATTACAACCCAACAAAAATATTACAACCAAAAAATAAAATTTATCTAAGGTACCATATAATTAATGACCAAATCCGTTATTCATACATTCATCACATGAATCATAAACATCCAAAGAAAATAGAACATACATCATATGTATAGTGCCTACCTATATTAATTTACATAAAGGTGAGATCATGATATCTTATAATCATTATATTAAATTAATATAGGCATAACTTGACTCTGATATCAATTGTTGGTTTTGAAAACCAAATTGGTGAAAAACTAGCAGAAGCATAGAACTGTGAATAACAAAAATTTCTCAAACTTTGTATTATTCTATAGCTATACTAATTTAATATATAAAAGGATAAAGGATAAGAATTGTATCATCGTCCGATTAGGTCAACTCCATCAAAATAAACTTTCAAACTCATGAACAATCCTATCTGACCACGTTCATCCACACCTTACCATCGTTGCTTGACTAAACGAATGAGTGGGCATTCCTATTTAGGGATTGATCACTCACTCACTCATTTTTCGGTTCATAAAACATAGTACATTTTTAACAATCACTTGGGAAATTCCATTGGATTTAAACCTTTTCGAAACCATTTTCATAAAATCTCAGTCTCTTTTTAAAGAGATCACAAAATCTTAAAAACTGCTTTTAAAACATCCTTTTAATTTACTGGAATGCATGTGTGCAGGAAATTTCCTGTACCATACACAATTTGAAAATCCCATTTTATTTTTAAATTGGCTTAAAATCTAGAAATAATTTCTTCATAGAAGTTGTAGATCTCGTCAAAACCTACAACTTTTGTTTTTCGTTCAAAACTTAAATATGGCTTTAACTTTTTCGTTTTTCTCTTTGAAAAGTTCTGGCCGTATACAGTACTTGACCAGCCACTTTTGAAAACTGATTAAAACGAAGGCATTTGGGGCCTGTTTTTCAGTAACTGTTCTTCGTATCCCTTAGGATTTTCTGTGTTCTAAAACTTTGCAGTTTTAACATTTTCCAAATTCAGCATCTAAGGGTCTCAAAATTAAGTTTCCAGAAAACTATCCAGTTAAATCTGAAAATTGGCAGTTTTGTATTTTGATGGTATTTGTTTAAAAATCCGTGCACTCTATCTCAAACGGGTAAAGCCGTGAGCCTACATCAACTTGCAGTACATCGGATTTTTTCTTAGTATTTAACCATACACTTATCTTTTGGCTTGAAAAACACAATGTTGATAACTTTTACTAGCTTACCAAGTTGTGTTTTTAGGTTAATTTTCTTAACCCACATATACGTCATCATCATCATCTTCATCATTCATCATCATTCATCATCATACATAACTTTTTCCTACTTAAACATGTGAAGGCATACTCACAAATACTTGGTAGGCATATGCAATCCTAAAACTCATTCTAGAGCATAAACTCAATTCCATGCTTAAGACTGAACAAGCAAGATAATCTAAGCTTAGGTCAAGCATATAAAAATCATAACATGGCAAGATAAGAAGCATGAACTTATGCTCTTACAACCCATAGCTTGAAAGATATATAAATCCCATAAACCAAAACTTAATGAAATTCTTAATTAGAGGGTTGAGATTATGCCTCTAAAGCTTTGAAATAGTGGTTCTAGATTCTTGCATGTGTAAAAATTCTTGCTACACTCTCCACCATAGCAACTGACCACCCCCCTCTATTTCTTTCTCTCTCTCTCTTTTTTTTTTTTTTTAAGTCTAGAGAGGAATAGTTGAGAAGGAACTAGAAGTTGGGAAGTTCACTAACCACCCCTATTTATAGGGGGAAATTTCTAAATTTTCCACAATTATTTTTATTTCTAAAATTCTCCTTGAATTGCATATTGGTCCTTAAAAGATAAAATATTTGCCTTTCAAGTCCCCATGAGTTGGCCGGCCATGCATGTATTGGAGCCAAAAAAAATATTTTCAAACTTATCTCTAATTGGTTTCCTTATTCGCCAAGGCCACACAATATAACCGGTCATTTGGCCTAGTTAGACGCTTTAGTTAAGAAAAATCCATAAATTCCATAAATCAAAAATTACATATTTATCCATAATTACTTGGCCTCCAAGTCAAGTAGGGTCATGTTTGGCATTCCTCCTAATATGCAGTCTACTTTCTTAATAATCCAGATAGTGCTAATACTACTTTAACTATTAACAGTACAGTAATACTGAACTATAGTCCAGAATTTATCTGCACTTAACTAGACCGCGTATAGGATTTTCTTAGGACTTGAAGCTACTTAGTTCTTATTGCTCCAAATGTTATTCCAAGTTTTTCTGGAGTGATCACATTCCTTATTCTTACTTCTTCATTCGTAATGACCGTCGGTCACAGTATAATTTCAATACTACTTATTATACTGCAGTACTGTCTTAATCGTATCATAATTTATCCTGATCACTCATTGGCCCGAACAAAAATCGTGATTCATGGTTCGGCCTTTTTCATCATAAAGCCTTATCCTTGACTTAATAAATTATCATTGACTCTTATAATACTTATAAGAACTCAAACATATTTTGATAATCAAATCAGATCATGAGTTTCATGTTGACATACATGATTCAGACTTAGATTTTCTTTATATCTAAGGAAATCACAAGTTCGTCAAAATTTTAGGTTGTTATAGCAACTCTGATCCACTGACAGTAATGGCCCACAGACTCATTTGGATAAACACGCCAAGCTGCAACATAGCTGACGTATCGTCTTATGTTCATATCCTGGTATATCTCAGGATCGTAATAATGCATATGCGGTCCCTCTCCAGGCAGTGGCCCATATCTTGGAGTGATCAAGACTCTAAAGTTCATTCAGGTGTCGTTAGGAAAAACCATTTAGGAATCTCATCTCAAGATCTCCTATGTCAAGGCACCATGCACGAGCCTACCCAACCAAACGTCGTCTGGCAAGCATAACCTGAAGATACACCTCTACATGACATAATCTAAAGAGGATCTCCATACCGTGCCGCCACTTAGCTAATGCAGCCACTCCCTGAGTTCCATCGAAGATGCGTGGCTCCATTCCCCAGAATGCCAACGAAGCCTTGCGGTCCTCTTCAATAGAACCTGGGTTTGGCACCAGGTTCATATCTTTATTATTATAACCTCACATAATTAATATACATGTAAAAGAGTAAGACAACAATCTTACAAAAACTGTGGCGCTGGCGGCATAATTGTGAAACCGGATGGCAAGAAACCTGCTCTGATATCAAAACTGTAACGACCCGACCACGTAGGGCCGTTACCATGCTTACTAAACTTAAATACTTAACTTAAAATACTCTTGTTTTTCATAAAAATAAGAAAAAAAAAAAAAATTTCTTCAACTTTCTTTTTAAACTCAAATTTAAAACTTAACTTATTCTCATACTTATTTATATGTACTTAATCGAGTATAGAGTTTTAAAATCATTTTAACACATTTGATAAACCATACTAATTACTATTGTAATAAACTTTAAATACTGTCCCAGTACTAAATATTTTAAGTACCGGTAACATTATATTATTATATCATAACATAAACATATTTTACAAAACACATGGTGGTGTCCAACCCAAATTTCACAATCTTCAGTACCACCTCTCCACATTCTTGCATCAAGCATGTCCAGTAGGTTGCTTACCTATAGCATGAACGTAAGTTATGAGCTTATGCTCAGTAAGTATAACTTTTTATTCCGCAAAACATTTTTAGTAAAAGAATGCATGAACAGATTATGCTTTCTTGTGAATCAATTATGCTTTCTTATGCTAATTTGGTTTTGGGCCCCCTACATAATATGAGTGCACGTACCATGACGTGTAGCCATGGAGTGATTGGGGCGGCCAGTCCAATCCAACTCAAACCATGAACCAAACTGCTTAAACCCACCCTCGTGGCAAGTCGGTACGATACAAGAAAACTTGCTTGTCTTATCTTATTACATGAAAAC
The DNA here is from genome assembly GCA_038430175.1 of Ficus hirta. NCBI lineage: Eukaryota > Viridiplantae > Streptophyta > Magnoliopsida > Rosales > Moraceae > Ficus > Ficus hirta. Next base: position 13,513,909 of record CM076585.1, on the reverse strand, counting down.
TTGTTTTTGATTGATCATACTTGAAAACTTGAATCTTAACTATTTCTTACTTGAAAACTTAATCTTGTTCTTAGCATGTGATTTATTATTAGTGAACATGCTTTCACGATGTCACAATAATAAAACATAAAAGATAAAACATATGTGCATCATATAAATCAATGCATGAATTTTTAAAAAACATGCAATGTAATAAAAACATTTTGCGCATGCTGTAGGCAGAGTTATACTTACAAATTGTCCTACGCTCTTGGTCTATCATTCCATCAAGGCATGACAACAGGCCATATTCCTGTTTCAAACAGGGCGTAAGATAAGAGTCGTTTTATCTTACTATAAACCATAACATACTAGATCGGTATCCAATCCGATTACCTTTAGTAATCATAGATATAAATCCTATCAGAGTAAACCGGTATTCTATCCGATTACCATTGGTACCTTAATATAGTAAACCGGTATCCTATTCGGTTACTATTGGTAATCATGGATACAGGCCCTAACATAACAAATTGGTATCCCATCCGATTACCATTGGTCATATATTTATTACCATATTTTCAAGTAACTTGGGCTATTATTTTTATTTCATTTTTTCTCAAAAATACCTTGCTTTCTTAGAAAATATTTTATTTACTTGGAAAATACCTTGATTTCATAAATCAAGCATTTGAAATTGCTTTTTTAAAAAATTATTTGTGAAATTTCAAATGAATTCAAAACCTTTTAAAGCCGTTTTTCGTAAAACCGTATTTCCTTTCGAACAGAAATTGTAAAATCTGGAAAATTGCTTTTAAAAATAGCTTTTTAGTTTGGTTGAAAGTACATGTGCAGGAATTTCCTGTACCCTGCACAGTTTTGAAAATCCTGTGTAGGAATTTCCTCTGCCCTGCACAGTTTTAAAAATCCAGTTTTATCTTTAAATTGGTTTAAAATTTGAAAAAACTTTCTGCATAAAAGTTGTAGATCTCATCGAAACCTACAACTTTTGTTTTCCAAAACCTATATCTTCCTTTAATTTACTTGTTTTTCCTTTTGAAAAATTCTAGCCGTATACACTGTCTGTACTGACCAGCTTCGGATTTTGATAAAAACAGAGGCATTTTGAGCCTTATTTTCAAAAGCTGTCCATAGTACTCCCTAAGATTTTCAATTTTCTACAACTTTGCACTTATAAATTTTTCTAAATTCGGCCTCTAAGGGCCTCAAAATTAAGTTTCCAGAAAACTGTTCAGTTAAATCCGAAAATTGACAGTTTTGTATTTTGTTGGTTTTTACTCAAAAATTCGCAGACACTACCTCAAATGGTCAGAGCCATGAGCCTATATCAACATATAGCGCGTCGAATACATATTTATCATTCAATCAGTCACTTATTCATCTTCATGAAAAACACAATATTTGATAAACTTTTCAAGCTTACCAAATGGTGTTTTTAGGTTAATTCCTTAACCAACATACTTAGCATTCACATCATCATCATCATCTTCATCATTCATCATCATACATAAGTTTTTCCTACTTAAACATGTGATGGCATATTCACAAATACTTGGTAGGTACATGCAACCCTAAAACTCATTCTAGAGCATAAACTCAAATCTATGCTTAAAACTTAACAAGCAAGATAATCTAAGCTTAGGTCAAGCATATAAAAACCATAACATGACAAGATAAGAAGCATGAGCTTATGGTCTTACAACCCATAGCTTGAAATACACATAAATCCCATAAATGAAATTATTAGTTAGAGGGTTGAGATTATGCCTCTAAAGCTTTGAAAGAGTGGTTCTAGACCTTGCATGAGCAAAAATTCTTACTCCACTCTTCCACCATAGTAACCGGCCATCTCTCTCTCTTTTTCTCTCTCTCTGTGTCTCTTTTTTCTAAGTCTAGAAAGGAATAGTTGAGAAAGAACTAGAAGTTGAGAAGTCAACTAAATGGTTCAACTCATCACTACCCACCTTTATTTATAGGTGAAAAATTTCAAATTTTTCACAATTATTTTTATGTCTAAAATTCTCCTTAAATTACATATTAGTCCTTAAAGACAAAATATTTACCTTTCAAGTCCCCATGAGTTGGCCGGCCATGCATGTATTGGAGCAAAAAAAAAATCTTTTCAAACTTATTTCTAATTGGATTCCTTGTTCCCCAATGCCACGCAATGTAACTGGCCATCTGGCTTAGTTGGAGGCTTTAGTTAAGAAAAATCTATAAATTCCATATATTAAAATTTTCATATTTATCCACAATTACTTGGCTTCCAAGTAGGGCCATGTTTGGCACTCCCCCTAATATGCAGTCTAATTTCTTGATAATCCATATAGTGCCAATACTGTTTTAACTATCAACAGTATAGGAATACTGGAATGTAATCTACAATTTATCTGCACTTAACTTGACCGCATATAGGATTTTCTTAAGACTTGAAGCTACTTACTCCTTGTTGCTCCAAATGTTATTTCTGATTTTTCTAGGATGATCCCAGTCCTTATTCTTACTTCTTCATTCGTAATAATGGTCGGTCACAGTATAATTTCAATACTGATTATTATACTACAATACCATCTTGTTCAAGTCATAAATTATCCTGATCATTCATTAGCCCGAACAAAAATCATAATTCATGATTCGGCCTTTTTCATCATAAAGCCTTATTCTTGACTTAACAAATTATCATTGAGTCTCATAATACTTGTAAGAACTCAAACATACTCTGATAATCAAATCAGATCATGAGCTTCATATTGACATACATGATTCAAACTTAGATTTTCCTTGTATCTAAGGAAATCACAAGTTCATTAAAATTTTGGATTGTTACATAAGGACTTGCTTTGGAGATGTCCTCACCACGGGTTACAGAAATGGCTTCAAGTGCAAACGTTTTACAACGGTTTGAGTGGTCGAACAAAAACCACCATTGATGTTGCGCAAATGGAGCTCTAATGGGAAAGTCTATTGACGAGGCTTATGACTTATTGGAGGAAATGGCTTCTAATAGTTACCAATGGCCTTCAGAGAGACTGATGCCAAAGAGGACCGCCGGTGTTCGTGAGTTAGACGCAATCACTGCCTTGACCACACAAGTAGCCGCTTTGTCTAAAAAGTTTGACACTTTGGGAATTCATGCTACACAAAGCCCTTTTAAGGCTTATGATTAGGTGTGGGAAATCATGCTAGTAATCGGTGAGCTTTCAATTCGGAATCGGTGCAATTTGTTGCTAACTACAATAGGTAACAAAACAACCCATACTTGAATTCGTATGATCTGGGTTTGAAGAATCACCCAAACATTTCTTGGAGCAATAATCAAGGCCTGTCGTCATCGGGGAAGCCTACGTATCCTCCCAGTTTTCCGCCACAAGCTCTTCTACCACAAGAGAAAAAGCCATCATTGGAGGATTTGTTTGCTCAATACATGGCAAAGAATGACACTATCCTCCAAAGTCAAGCGGCATCAATTAGGAATCTTGAGATACAAATGGGTCAACTTGCTACCTCCATCAACAACTGACCACAAGGAACTTTGCCTAGCAACACCGAAACTAATCCTAAGAATGAAGGCAAGGAGCATTGCAAGGAAATCACTCTACAGAGTGGCAAGGAGTTGAATGAAGATGTTAGAAAGTCTACTCCACTGTTGAAGCCAAGTGATGATGAGAATGTGGTTGATGGGCAAATTAAGGAAAAAAGGGTGGTTAATGGAGAAAAGGCCCAAAAAGAAACTATGCCGAATTCTTGCATCGGTAATCAAGCTCCCTTCAATCCTCCTATTCCATTTCCTCAACGCTTTCAAAAGCAAAAGTTAGACAAGCAATTTTCAAAGTTTCTTGATGTGTTCAAAAAGCTCCATATCAATATTCTTTTTGCTGACATGTTGGAACAAATGCCGAGCTCTGTAAAATTTATGAAAGATATCTTGTCTAAAAAGAGATGGTTAGGTGATTTTGAGATTGTAGCTCTTACAGAGGATTGTAGTGCCATCCTCCAAAAGAAACTCCCACAGAAACTCAAGGATCCCGAGAGCTTTACAATTCCTTGCACAATCAGTAATCATTTCTTTTGTAGAGCTCTATGTGATTTAGGAGCTAGCATTAACTTGATGCCTCTTTCTATTTATCAAAGACTTGGTTTTGGGGAGGCAAAGCCTACTACGGTGACGCTACAACTTGCCAATCGGTCTCTTAAGCGTCTGAGGGGAATTATTGAGGACTTTCTTGTGAAGGTTGATAAGTTCATCTTCCTGGCAGATTTCATTGTGCTTGATATGGAAGAAGATCGGGAGATACCAATTATTCTTGGGAGACCATTCTTAGCTATCGGTATGACTCTCATTGATGTGCAAAAAGGAAAACTTACTATGAGAGTACAAGACCAAGAGGAAACATTCAATGTCTTTAAAACTATGAAGTTTCCTAGTGATGCCGATGAATGTTATAGAGTTGAAGTTATTGATGAGTATATTCATGATGTGCTTATGGAGAGTTTTCCCACCGACCTACTTGAGGCTTCTATTGTTAATTCTTGTGTGGTGGAAAATTTAGAATCTTTGGAGTATGTGAATTTGTTAGAATCTTTGCTGCAATACATTAGCTCTAAGTCTTGGTTTGAATTGTTGGATGCTCCATCATCTACGGCTTCTCACACAAAGCCATCTATAGAGGAGCTGCCATCTTTGGAGCTTAAGCCATTGCCTAATCAACTTCGATATGCTTTCTTTGGTGAATCATCTACCCTTCCTGTTATTATCTCTTCTTCATTTAGTGATCAGCAAGAAAACAAGCTATTTAGATTGTTGAGAGAGTACAAGATGGCATGGGGTTGGTCTATAGCCGACATCAAAGTAATTAGTCCATTAATTTGCATGCACAAGATTCCTTTTGAGGATGATTATAAGTCTACTATTGAGGACCAATGCCGCTTGAATTCGATTATGAAAGATGTGGTGAAAATGGAAATTATAAAGTGGCTTACTGCAGGAATCATTTATCGTATTTCGGATAGTTCATGGGTGAGTTCGATACAATGTGTGCCAAATAAAGGAGGGATGATGGTGGTAACTAGTGAAAACAATGAGCTCATTACTACAAGAATGGTGACCGGGCGAAGGGTGTGCATGGACTATCGCAATCTTACAACGCTACTCGGAAGGATTACTTTCCTCTACTGTTCATTGATCAAATTCTTGATAGATTGGCCGGACATGCTTTTTATTGTCTCTTAGATGGATATTCCGACTATAATCAAATTGCTATAGCACCTGAGGATCAAGAGAAGACTACTTTCACTTGTCCTTATGGGATGCTTGCTTTTCGGAGGATGCCATTTGGGCTTGGCAATGCCCCCCACTACTTTCCAACGATGTATGATGGCGATCTTTTCCAACATTGTGGAGCCTTTTCTTGAGGTATTCATGGATGACTTCTAGGTCTTTGGTGATTCATTTGACCTTTGCTTACATAATCTTTCTCTTGTACTTAAGAAATGTGAAGAAACTAATTTGGTATTGAATTGGGAAAAATGCCACTTTATGGTCCAAGAAGGTATTGTTCTTGGCCATCATTTTCTTCCAAGAGAATCGAGGTTGATAGGGCCAAAATTGAGACTATTGAAAAGCTTCCACCTCCAACAACTGTGAATGGTGTTTGAAGCTTTCTTGGCCATGCTGGGTTCTATAGGCGATTTATCAAAGACTTTTCAGAGATTTCCAAACCACTTTGCAACCTTTTGGAGAAAGATGTGGTTTTCAAGTTTGATGAAACTTGCCTTGAAGCTTCCTGGTCTTTGAAAAAGAAACTCGTTTCGGTACCGATTATTGTTGCACCGTATTGGAATCTTCCTTTTGAGCTTATGTGTGATGCTAGTGACTATGCGGTTTGGCGCAGTTCTAGGACAACTGAAGGAGAAAGTTTTCCACATCATTTATTATGCTAGCAAAACTATGACCAATTCTCAACTCAATTATGTCACCATCGAAAAGGAGCTCCTCATTGTTGTTTATGCTTTTGATAAGTTTCACTCCTATCTCATTGGCACAAAAATGATTGTCTATACCGAGCACTCGGTCATCAAGAATCTAATTACCAAGGAGGATGCAAAGCCGCGATTGATTAGATGGATTCTCTTGTTGCAAGAATTTGATTTGGAGATACGAGACAAAAAGGGAATGGAGAATTTAGTAGCGGATCATCTCTCTACATTGGAAAATGGTGAACAAGAAGGGGATGTGATAGTCATCAATGAATCTTTCCTAGATGAACAACTCTTTGCTTTTGGTCATCAAAGTTTGCCTTGGTATGCCGATTACGTGAATTACAATTTGAGCAATGTGCTTCCTCCCGATTTGAATTTTCAACAAAAGAAGAAATATTTTCATGATGCCAAGTATTATATGTGATATAAACCCTTCTAGTTCAAGCAATATGTGGATGAAATTCTAAGGAGATGCGTTCCCAAGGAGGAGATTGAAGACATACTTCGACATTGTCATTCTTTGGAGTATGGAAGGCACTTTGGATTAGAGAGAATTGTTACAAAAGTGCTCCAATCGGGTTTCAATTGGCTAACTCTCTTCAAGGATGCTTACTTATTTGTTTCAAGGTGTGATCGGTGCCTAAGAGTTGTCAACATTTCCCAAAGACATGAGATGCCTCTTAACAACATTCTTGAGGTAGAAATTTTTTATGTTTGGGGAATTGATTTCATGGGTCTATTTGTCTCTTCTTATAGCAATCTCTATATTCTTGTGGCCGTTGATTATGTCTCAAAATGGGTGGCCTCGCCCACCAATGATTATAAAGTCATCTTGAATTTCTTGAAGAAGAATATTTTCACCCATTTCGGCACTCTGAGAACAATTATTAGTGACAAGGGCACTCATTTTTGCTACAAGTATTTTGAAACCCTCCTCACCAAATATGGGGTCACTCACAAGATTGCAACCGCATACCACCCACAAACTAGTGGTCAAGCGGAAATTTCCAATAGGGAGAGAAAAAGGATCCTTGAGAAGACGGTGAATCCCTCTAGGAAACATTGGTCCAAGAGGTTGGATGATGCACTTGGGCCTATTAGACAGCTTCAAAACTCCTATTGGGATGTCACCTTACCGATTGGTTTTTGGGAAAGCTTGTCATCTCCTAGTGGAATTGGAGCATAATGCTTATTGGGCCATCAAGAACTTGAACTTTGATTTGAATGCCGCCAGTGAAAAGCATCTCTTGCAACTCAATAAGTTGGATGAATTCTGTTTATAAGCTTATAAGAATGCCAAGCTCTAAAAGGAGAAGACCAAAAGATGGCGTGACAAGAAAATCTTGGAGCGCCACTTTGAGCCGGGCCAACAATTGCTACTTTACAACTCTTGGTTGAAGCTTTTTCCCGAGAAGCTCAAATCTAGGTGGTCGGGACCTTTCAGCATTACTAAGGTGTTCCCATATGGAGCCGTGGAAGTTGAAGAAAAGAGCTCAAAGAGGACTTTCAAAGTGAATGGGCAAAGACTCAAGTTTATTAGGAAGGTGCCATTGATCACCAAAAGTCCACCATCACCTTAGCCGACCCAAAGTGAAAATGAAGAAGTCAAGCTGACGACTCTAAATCAAGCGCTTCTTGGGAGGCAACCCAAGTGTTTTATTTACTTTCATTTTTGATTAATTTTAACCTTTCTTGTTTTTAAATTTAGTTGTTTTTTTGTGAACTTTTACTATGTTTTGGGTGTTTAGGAGTAACCTGAGGAAATGGGCACCGCTTTAAAGACATCAACGGATCAAGCTGAAGCGCCAACAAAGGGAGTTCCTATTAACATTTTTTTATTTTCTTGACTCTTCAACATTGAGGACAATGTACATATTAAGTTTTTTTTTTTGGGGAGGGTGTCAAACTTTTGTTTGGTTTTCTTTAATTATGTTATTTAAAAAAAATTAAAATTTTTTAAATATACATCTAATAAATAATTAGAGGTACTTTGTACTTTCTTTGGTGATTCCCAATGTTCCTATGATATGAATATGGTTGAAATTTACATAGCTTTTGGAAAAATATGGTTGTTGCTTCAGTATTGTGTTTGATTTGTGAGTTAGGTTCCTTTTGATTGCGATTATTCCACTTTGAGCACATTGTCTTGATCTTTGAGTTGTGTGCATAATTTATTTGATTCTCTCTTGAGGTGAAATCCTAGACTACACTAGATTAAGGAAATGATTGAGACCATCTTTGGATCGTTTCAACCTTTCGAGCCTATCTTACAATATATTTATCCCTAGTATACCTAGTTGAGCCTAATTTACCTTTTCTTTGTCACCTAAATATGTAGCCTAGCCTTTTAATAATTTCTAACTTTTTATCCCTCACTCTTTAAGCATTTTGATAATTTTAGGAGCTATCTTGAGCTATGTTATAGTATGGGAGGAGTGGTTGAGTTGTGAAAATTCTACTTATGGTTTACAAAAACAAAAAAAACAAAAAACAAAAAACAAAAAAACAAAAAAAAGAAAAGAAAAGAAAGAGTGCTACACCCTTTGTTCATAAAGAAACATATAAGTTTGGGGGTACAATGAGTCAAAAAAATGAAATGAAATGAAAAAAAAAAAGAGGAAAATAAAGTGGATGATAAAAGGAAATTTGAAAATAAGTTTGGGGTGTTAGTGGGAGTTGTGAATAGAGCTCTAAAAAGATCCTAGAATGATATTTGTGTTTAGGGTGTGATTTGAGTTACATTATTTTCCTATATCATACCCTCGCCCTAGCCTTACGTTACAAGCTCAATGAAGTTCTATTGATCCTTAATTTTATATGGTCCACATTAGTGTAGAGAGAGATGAAAAGCAAACTTATGACACTTGTTTGCTTTTTTTGAGGTCATATATTCATTCCATTTATTTGGATTCCACAAAACGAATTGAAAAAGGAAACGCACACCACACGGATAATCCAATTTGAGATGAGACCTATTCTTGAGTTAATTTCAATACTTGGACAATGTTTGTGTTTTTCTCTTTAAGCTATGTCATTTAGCAATCTTTGAGGAAATTTTTGAGAATCACCATTTTAGTACCATTTGCCTTTAGTTTGTTTTTGTTTCTTTTCTTGTTTGTTTTGCTCGAGGACTAACAAAATATTAAGTTTGAAGATATGATAACTCTATAAAATAAAATTATTTTACCACTTTTACGCATCAAAATTAGCTATGTTCTTGAGCATTTTAATTAATTTTGAGTTAATTTAATTTAATTTTACATAATTTTAATTTACATTAATTTATTTTGATTTTATGTAATTTGATTTAATTTTATTTAATTAGTCTAAAATTAATTTTAAATTGCTGTTATTAATTTATCCCTTCAAATAATTAATTTTCTCATTTGTATAATTTAATAAGGTGAAATTTGTGGAAAAATGACTATTTAAAAGCTTACAAAGGGATTAAAATTCAAAATAAATTTGGAGCCAGACTAAGCCACTCACAGGAGTCTACACTCGCGTCAACTCGCCCTCCAGACCGTTGGATCACCTCAGGAACGGTTCAGATTGCGAGTCTATCTCAAGCCCAGAAAGGGCAAGTGAGTCGCCGGCACGTCAACCAAGCCTGTCAGATCCACTGCTGCGCATTCCACCCTCCGTACCTATTTCGCCTTCTGACCCAACCGATTAGCTCCACGTGGACCGCACTACTGCACCAGCCTCTCGTGTCCCGCCAAGTGTCCAACCAGCCAGGGACGGGCCCACGCTATAGCTGTGCCAACTGCTGAAAAGAAAAGAAAAGTAAAAAGAAAGGAAAAAGCAAAGAAAAGAGAAGAAGAGAAGAAACGGTGGCGTTTTGTTTTAGGTGAAAGGGTCTTTTTGGTTCTGAGGGTTTTTGTTTGGGGGGTCTTGTGCTGAGCAAGAGGGGCCGAAACACACGGGGAGGAACCAGAGAGAAGTAGTAGCAAGAAGGGGGCAAAAAAAGTGTGAGAACAATTTTTAAAATTTGAGTGTTGAACATATTTATTGATATTTTTGTATTTTCATCTTCTTTAGAGGTTCAAAATGAGGAAGAGCTAAAGGAGGAAATTGTCAAAATTTTGTTTATCTCCCAACCCTAAACTCTTTATTTTCAATTTAAATTCTTGTTGAAGATGTTATATATGTGGTGTTCGATTTTGATATTCATTTCCACTTTGATTTTGAAGATGTTATAATTTTAATTTTTAGGGTTGCAATGTAGCTCATTTGGGCATTTTGACTCATTTTTCTCTCGTGATGATTATGGTTAATTGTGATTACTTACCCTATTATGTTTTAATTATTCCTAGTGAATTGGCCACTCACTAGGTGATTTGTTGGATTTAAATGAAATTGGAAAGTGGGTTTTAGGTCTAGATCATTTATAGGATGACATGTGCACTTAGGAATAGGAATATATCCTTGTACACATGCAGTCAATTGGAAGCTTGTACTTAATGAATTGGTTTTGATGAATTCCTCGTAGGAATATAGGGGTTTAAATCAATATCAATATGCTTAATAGTTTATCGGAAGAGAGTATTAAGTAATTTAGTGCAACCGGCTAGCAATTCAATTAACGGAAATTAATCGTTGGAGAGTAAATGGAGTCAAATGAATCAAATGAGTGAAATTGCAATTCTAGACCCTTAATTATTAATTTCGTTAGCTTTTATTGGTGTTATTTTTCATTTGGTTCTTAATTTTTTTTTTGCTTAATAGCTACCTTTAGTTTCCTAGTTTTGCAATTTCAATTTAAGTTCTTGCTTGTTATTTGATTATTTTGATTCTTCAAATAAAATTTAGGTTGAGAAAATTTTAGTAATTAACAAATTTTAGTATTTAATCCTCATAAGAACGATATATACTACTTGTTTGCGATAGTGTGCACTTGTACTTTGAGTCTTATTGCTCATAACACAGTCCCATTTAGGGACTATGCTCATGTGGCAGGATGATGCAATCTCATGTTTGTTCTAAATAATTTTAAGGATAATTAATTTTACTAGTAAGGTATTTTAATTTTAGAAATTATTTAAAATTTGAATAGTTATTATCTTGGATAAGATAATGATTATTAATAATTTAAATTAAAGGTTGTTATTTTTACGTTATGATCACAATTTAATTTAACTTTAAATGCAGATATCAATTAATAATAATTTAAATTAAATATTGTTATCTTTAGATAAAAATCACAATTTAATTTAAATTTAAAAACAGACAAGATAATGTCTTGAATTTGATATTCTCTACGAATTTAAATCTAAATAAGTGGATAATTATCTATGGATATAAATAAATTTTATTTAAATTAAGGATAATTCTTGTCAAAAATTTATTAAATATTTTATTGGATGTTATAAATATTTAATTGACAGAGCAATTTCAGTAGCTAGCCCACATATTTGCGATTTTGTAAAGAGAGGAGAGAGAAAATTTTCATTTTTCTAGCTCAGGAATTCTCATCAAAAATAAGGGTTTTCAAGATAGAGAACTAGAGACGGTAAAAGAAAAGGGGTATTGCTTTGTGACTGGGGATTCTACCAAGTGTGCCCACACACACCCGCATGCAGAAGAGTCATAGAAAAAAAGATCAGGTGATTGGTACTCATAATCTAGAAGCTAATTTGATCATCCAGAATTGATTGCCAAACTGATATGTATAATTGTGAATTAATTATTATATATAGCAACATGGGTTTGGACGATCCTATAAGTATGATAAGCATTTTTTAAAATCCCTCGTATTAGGTTTTCCACTGCGTAAAATATTTTCTCCAATTTTTCCTTCATCGGATGCTTATAATATTTACACCAAATTTTTCTTCATTTTTACTCCTCATACCCACACCCATAATAATTACACCAATTTGTTCTTCATTTTTACCCCTCATACCCGCACTCATACTTATCTAATTTAATACGGGTGTGGGGACAAGTAATCCTCATTGGGGGTATTATACTCGTACCCTACCCATTAAGAATAATAAAAAAAAAACTCAAAACAAATTCCATTGAAATTTTTACTAAATTTAGCAACATGATCACAAATGTAACTTAAAATGAAATTGAACTATTAATAACAAATCCAAACTCCAGTAATTTATAAACTACATTCATAGAGAAAACTAAAACATTAAAACATTAAAAAATAAAAAAATATATAAATGTACATAAATATTATATTTTTATAAGAATGAATATAAGCAGGGTAGGTATGGGTATTGGAGAGTTTCTCCCACCCCGTCCTATATTATGTAGGGAGTTAATTTTAACCCTCTTACTCACCTTCATACCTATATATTATCCATCATACCTGCTCTATTAGAGGCGGAATGTATTTGAGAGTAAAAATATCATCTCTACTTGTCTATGATGAGTATTAGATTTATAAATTTATTATTGGCGTACTTCTTTATAACTTAAATTTTTAGTAAGAATTGATAAACTAATATATATACATATACACACATATATATATATATATATTTTATGTAAATGATGAAATGTAGTGTTGTTTTTTTTTTTTTTGACGAAATTTCTCGAAATAAAAAAATTGTTTTACAGGATACGAAATATTCAAAGACAGACAATCAGCACAGGCATCTTTTATTATTATTTTTTTCTTTTTTAAATCCCAATCATTAAATAATAAATTTTGTCATCTTTTAGCTAGTCTAATGTCCATCAGTGATGTGCATTTTTACTTTTTTAACGCAAAATGCACATTTTTACTTTTTTAAATCCCATCATTAAATAATAAAAACTGAACAAGTTGAGCTGTAGAAATTTTGTCATCTTTTAGTTAGTCTAATGTCCATTAGTGATGTGCATTTTTACTTTTTAATGCAAAATGCTTTTAATTTGGAGGAACGAGAAAGCTGTTAAAATTGGATTCTTTGAATTAGCTCAGCAAAGAGTACATAAAATAAAATAAATTTATAACTTGCACAAGCCAGGAAGGACCGAGGAAAATGAATGGAACTGGAAGGACCGACTCTTTGAAGAGAGAAATGTAAATTATTGTTGGACTTTAAAATTAATATTTTATCGGTATGTTTATTTATTGTCTAATTTGCATATGATTATGAGTGCTAGAATATGAAATTATTATTAACTCCTTTCTAATAATTTTAAGATTTTGATGTGAAACGATAAACTATTAATTTTTCTTTTCTTTTCTTTTCTTTTTTTTTTACGGAAAATGATGAAAGGTAGTGTTGTTTTTTTTGACGAAATTTCTCCAAATAAAAAAATCGTTTTATAGAGTACGAAATATTCAAAGTGAGACCCTACAGCATAAGTGTCTTTGTTTTTTTTTTTTTTTTGTTAAATCCCAATCATTAAATAATAAAAACTTGTCATCGTTTAATAGCTGTCTAAATTTTGTCATCTTTTAGCAAGCAACATTTGACATTTTCTTCTTTAACGTTTAAGATCCACTTCCTTTCAGTCTTTCAGACATGATAACAAAAATCGTCTAAAAAACTATTTTTGGATGTAAGGATTCAATCCATACATCTTAAAATGAAGTCGAGTGTGAATTTGTTATTACTTGATTGATAAGTGCATAAAAATATACTTTTTGATGTTTACAATTGATTAATAAATTGAGTTTTAATTAAATATTTTCACGATTTTATTGCAAAAGTTTAGATTGAAAATATTTAGTTATAATTTAATTTATTTTGATTTTTAGGTTTATTTTAAAGAAGCATGCAAATGGGTCATTAAACATAGGAAAAAGAAGGAAAATTTCAGTCCAAAAGCCAAGCATGATAAGTTACTTCAGAAGCCGCCCAACCAAGTTAAATCCGAGCCACCGAGCCACCTTTGAGCCACGTCAAAGTGGGCCCCGCCACGTTTCTTCTCCAGCCCAGCTCCCTCTCACGCGCATCCACTACACGGGCCAATCAGGGCACGAGTTTCTCTCCTGCGCATGTCCACTCACATGCCTTCCCCTCTCCACATGGGTCCCGCGTTGTTGCAAGCTAATATCAACACTTCTCCCAATCCGTGTGCGACATGTGGCTGGTGGGTCCTCATTTGTTCCCCACTAACTCAACATCTGATCACATTTTCTCTCTAAGGCGAATAGAAGATGCCACGTGTCAAAAGCCTCCCCATTTTACATCAGTTTTTCAGCACTTCTCCCACTTAGCAGAGCAGCTTTTCCTAAGAATTTCATTTCTTTTAGCTGAACCTTGGCATCCCAAAACTCTATACATAGGAGAATCAGCTAAGGCTTTTGGGGGTTGTTGTCACATAGTGTATTTTTGGAGACACATTTTTCTTCATTTTCTAGTTTGTCTTGTAATTTATTTTCATATTTTCTTTCTAGAATTTGTGAAAATGATGAGCACGCTAGGCTAATTCTTCAATTGGTGAGGCTAGAGATGAGACTATGTGTTAAGTGTTCTACTTGTGATATTGATTCTCTTATTTTGTAGTATTTATATTTTGAATGAATTAAGTCTTCTTTATTCATTTCTTTTATTTCAAAATATTATGTGTCTTATTTTATATGAGTATTAGTCTTGCTTTATTTATATAATTTAGTCACATAATTATTTGTTTGAATTATTTTATAAGTTGTTTTTTACTGTAAATTGCTATGAAAAGTATTTTGTTGATTTAGGATAACTTGTAATAATAATCTTTTAAAAATTAAAGCGAAAACTTAGTTTGTTTATAATACTTTTTGTGAATTTTTAAGAGCTTAAAACCCATATTTTCTGATTGTGTATTTAGGATGTGAAATATACAATTGAGTTATCTATGAATCAGTTTTGCAATTAGAATACAAACTACATAAATGATTCTTGATGTTTTACTGTTTTTTCTCTTGTTGAACTTTCAACATTGCATTTTCTGTTTTTATTTTCGCAAACAAAAATCTAAAAAAAATATTTCTTTTTCACTTTTCTTTAATTATTTACTTCTCTAACGTTCTTTTTCTACTAACATTTACTTGGTTGTTTTTATTACCTCCTAATGGATATAATTGTCTAATCTAACTACAATTGATCGATTTAGAAACATTGTTTAGGCGTAACAACAAATTAAATTTGTTGCCATTGTCGGGGAGGTGTTACAAGCCAGAGTGATTAGTAGATTTTGAGCCAAAAGAGGTAAGTACAATTAAAAAAAAAAAGGTTTTGTTTGTTATGTTCCTTTTTCTGTTTCGTTTGCCGTGGTCTAGTTTTGTTTGTTAGAAAATTTTTGGTACTATTTAGGTTTGCTGTAACCTTTTCCTTAGTGTATTAGTTTCTTTTTCTTTTACGGTTTTTCTTAAAAATAAAAAATAAAAATAAAAAATAAAAACTTTGTTTTGCTTCTGTTTATTAGTTTCTTTGTTTGCCGTTTCTATTTTTTAAGATTTTCTAAATTACTTTTGTTCAAGTTTCCCTGTATTTTTGTTAGTTGATAGTTTTCGATCCTTTATTTATTTATTTTTATTTATTAAAAAAAAAAAAACTCTTTGTTTTGCTTTTTACTTTTGCAACGTGTCAGTGGGTAATGTTAGGTTCTTTTTCTTAAAAAAAAAAAATTGCATTTGTCTTCTCTGTTTTTAGCATTTGGTTTCCTGTTATTAATTTTTATTTATATTATTTATTTTGTCTTCTTTTTCTATATTACTTTTGCCATCTTTCACTTTAAAAAAAAAAAAAAAAAAAACTTTTGTCTTTCTTTGGATTGTTAGTAGTTTTCCGATTCCTTTAGATTGTGTTGGTAATTGTCAGTATTCATAGTTAAAAAAAAAAAAAAAAAAAAAAAAAATCTGTACTGCATCTTTGCTAATCATCAGTTTTCCTTTGCTTTTTGTTGATTTTCCTTTTTCTGTAATTAAGCCCCTTTTGTTAGTCTTTTCACTTCAAAAAAAAACTAAGAATAACAATAATAATTCATTAGCCGTAGCCTCTGTTTTGTTTCTAATTTTATCTTGTTAGCTTTCCTTGTAGCATAATTTGTCTACATTCATAGCATTAACTGTCCTTTTAATTGCCAATTGCTGAGCATAGTTTATTTAATTTTTCGTTTATTTGTAGCATTATTCCTTTTAGGTTGTAAATAGTATTTGGCTAATTTAGTTAAAAAAAAAAAGAAAAAAAAAAGTTAGTTTCCTGATTTAGGTTCCATAATTTGGTTGACTTTAGTTCGTAGACTTGCATTTGACTTAGGTTTTTAACATCGATCTTCTAACTTCTAATAAATAAATACATAAACTTTAAATTTTCTCCAAATCAATAACTATTCCGTGATCACGTAAGGAAATACGATCTAAGGAAGTTCTGTCTAGGAGATTGGTTTTTAAGGAGGCCTCGCCCCACCAATTTTTTCTGAGAGTACTGTTGGGGACTACCAATTGCATTATTACATAATTGTTATTTAAATAAAAACAAAAAAACAAAACAAAAACAAAAACAAAACAAAAAAAAGAGAGGAAAACAATTAGGGTGAATGAATTAGTATAGAGACGAACTAGGGAGATTTGTAAGAAATCCAGAACAACCTAGCGAAATAGCTTCCAACTTGTTCACCGGTCCATCGTCCCCTACTTTGCCAAGACTTCAAAATCCGACTGTAATGGCAGAAAAAGATGAAGTCCAAAAAAAGACGCTTAGGGAGTATCTACACCCAATGCGCACTGCCACACCTTCGTGCATAATGTTCCCCGCCGATATGCCAGATTTAGATTTCAAGCTGGGCATGTTTCAAATGTTGCCGACCTTTCATGAGTTAGAGAGCGAGAATCCATACGTGCATATTTGGGAATTCGAAGAGGTGATGGCAACCTTCAACAACCAAACTGACGCCGCAAACGCCGTTAGATTGAAGTTTTTCCCCTTCTCTCTGAAAGACAAGGCTAAAAGTTGGTTGTATTCATTGAGACCAAGGTCCATTGGTATATGGGAAGAGATGACAACAACGTTTTTCAATAAGTATTTCCCGCACCATAAGACTAGTTGTCTAAAACGATAGATTTCTACCTTTACCCAAAATGATCATGAAACTCTTTATCAAGTTTGGGAACAGTTCATAGATTTGCTCAACCAGTGCCCCCACCATTGGTATGAGAGTTGGCACCTTGTTTGCTATTTTTATGAAGGACTCACAATCTGAGAACGCCAATTAGTGGAAATGATGTGCAATGGTGAATTTCTTTAGAAGGATCCCGAAGAGCCTTTCGAGTACCTAAACGAGTTAGCTGAAAAAGCCTGCACATGAACTGGACCAAGTGCTACTGACAGCACCAATAGGTCCCGACCAGCCGGAGTCTATCAATCAAAAGAAGAGGATAACCTCAAGGCCCAGCTCAAATCTTTGACACGGCAGATTGAGGCCCTTAAAATCAAGGTAGGTAGAGGGATTCACACGGTTGCCAAGGTGGAGTCACACGAGCCCTGCTTCATTTGTGGAGGGGTTGAACACCTAGCACAGGATTGTCCTGCTTTTCGCGAAATGAGGGGAGTGTATGAAGAGCAACGCAATGCCTTAGAGGAATACAAGAAGCCCGATGCACCATACTCGGACACTTACAATACTAGTTTGATGAACCACACGAACTTCAGTTGGAAGGATTCCAACCAAGCACTAGCACCCGGGAGTTATTGGAGGCTCGAACCATAGCCACAACCATCAAAAGCATACTTTGCACCTCAAAATATTACATTGTCAAGGAGTTCCCCCGAGAACACCTTGCATATGGTTATGGAGGCACAGAGTAAAATGAACCACAAGTTTGAATCACTCTTTAAGCAAATGGTGAAGGAAAGTAAGGAGATGAAAAGTTAGATCACAAAGCTGTCTAATGCTTTAGCTATTCAAGAGAGCAGAAATTTCTATCACAAGCTTAGTCCAATCCGAAGGGGCAACACATGGCACAAGCCTCCAACTTTGCAGATCCAAACATCAAGGAGGTTAATGCCATTTCCACTCGCAGTGGCAAGGTTTTCGACGTGCCAACAACAAGCACCACTACTTCGAGTAGTCCCGAAGCCGCCCCAAATAAAGATGGGTCAACAAACATTCCGGTAAAGGTGCCTTTCCCTCAAGCTCTGCATTTTGTGGGGAAAGTACCAAAAAATCAGGGTGAAATCTTGGACCATTTGACACAAGTGAAGATCAACTTGCCTTTATTGCATGTGATCAAGCAAGTGTCGGCATACGCCTAGATCATTAAGGATCTCTGCACCATGAAAAGAAAGTACCACGTCAATAAGACAACATTCTTGACAAAACAAGTGAGCACAGTAATCGAGTAGAAAACACCACAAAAGTATAAAGATCCTGGTTGTCCCACCATTTCCTGCCAAATTGGGATACACAAATTTGGCCAAGCTTTGCTAGACTTAGGAGTAAGTGTCAATCTCATGCCGTATTTAGTGTACTTGTGACTAGGTCTAGATGAGGTCAAGCACACATCTGTGGTTCTGCAATTGGATGATCACTCGATCAAGAAGCCACAGGGTATAGTTGAAGATGTTTTGGTGCAAGTTGACAAGTTTTATTACCCTATTGACTTTCTTGTTTTGGACACTCAATCAGTGGTAGACATAGAGTCCAAAATCCCCATCATTCTCAGTAGACCTTTCCTTACGACAGCTAATGCCCTCATCAATTGTTGGAATGGTCTCATGAATATATCTTTTGGGAACATAACTCTGGAAGTGAATTTTTTCCACATTACAAAAGCAACCACGAGATGATGATGAGTGTTACCAGAATTTCTTAATCGACACACTTGTCCCAGAGGAGGTGTAGCTGCAATGCAATTTTGATGATCTTGACAACCTTCTCCATGATTGTGAATGCAAGATTCCTGGTCCTATTGAGTTGGCCAACGAGACTCTAAAAATGGATATTTTGTGTAATTCTTTTTTTTTATATACCCTAACGGTAGAACTCAATCTAAGATCATTGAAATTTAATTGAATAGATAGGAAATTAAGGGTGTGCAATACCTAAAATTAACCCTTATCTATGGGATTGTAGGAAAAAATAAAAAATTGAAGTCCCTATGATTGTTTTTTGTCGGTCGGGGGGGGGGGGGGGGGGGGAGGGGGATTTTGGTTTCTCAAGTCGGAGTCCGCTGGGGGGCCCATCAACGGACTTGGGGTGAAGGTTTCGCAGGTTGGGTTAGGGCGTGGGGGGCGATTCATCATCGATAGACATTGGTGCGGGGGGGAGGGGTGGGGGGAGGGGGCAGGTTGGGTTGGGGCATGGGAAGCGATTCGCCTTCGAAGGACTTTGGTCAGGGGAAGGGCGGTTTCACAGGTTGGGTTGGGGCTTGTGGGCAATTCGTTGTCGACAGATGTGGGATTTCATCGCCGAATAGCATAAGGTCACTAGAATGGGGGTGATTTTTCAGGTGGGGGCCGTCGTAGTAGGGGCGCCAGTTGTTACGGGTGGGGTTGTTTTCCGGCCGATGGAGTTAGGTTTTTTTTAATTTCTTTTTTCTTTGCTTTGAATTTTTTTTTTAATTTCTTAGATTAGAACACTATGTGCTAAGGTGTATGATAAGTATCATGCACAAGCAACATCTCAACTATTAAAACACATCAAACAATCTGTAAAATGAGTTCTGTCGATAAAGTATATAAAAAGGATTTTACCTCAGCCGTTTTCACAACGACACATCTGCCCTTTTGCCAAATAATTTACATTTCCTTTCACTGTGTGTCAGTTCTAACTACCAAGTAGCTTATTAACAACTTTATGCGTGCCTCCTCTGTCCCGTTTTCCTCTGACCACCCTATTCACACGTCAGCATCGCTTCATATCCGACACCGGATATAAGCCTATGCCTATATTTATACACACACACACACATATATATATATATATATATATATATATCTAAACGACTTCGTTTGTAGCCTTGGTGATATATTTGTGCAGATAAGCTTATATATTCATGGATCTAGAAGATAAAGGTCAATTAAAGCCCATAGTCAGCCCATCACTTTTAAGCCTAAACATATATTATTTAAACTTCTTCAGGAAGCTTCACTCCACCGATTGGAAATAAATATATATGTATAGTATATATTTATAGTTGCTTAGTTTTTCATTAATTAGTCGAGAGAGGGAAAGAGAAAACACAGAGCTTTTCTCTATGATCATCACTTGACTAAAAGTTTAAGAAGCTTTAAAGATCATACCTGCTCGCTCATCTGTGGCAAGGAGTGCCTTTAGAGCTTGAGCTATTTTGGTTGCAAGCTTATTAAGCTTTGGTTTTGAAATACACCGCTTAGTACTAAAATATCAATCTATCGAGGCTATCTTTCTATCAATTATCCCAGGCGTCCTCCTTATTGGTATCAGAGCCTGGAGATTATTTGTATGGTATTATAACAGGTTATACATATTCTGATAAGTATATTGTTCTTACTTTTTATGGAAAACACAACCACTAAAACACCCAGTTCCTCCTCAAACACCGCTATCCAGCCTACTTCAGCCCCTTTTTTTATCAACCACTTCCCCTTCTCTTCGAAAATCCTCTACTTCTAAACTAGATTATCTTTATAAGGTAAACTATATTTCTGATGAATAAAAAGTTACCTCTGAAGATCTTCCTCTTATAAACCCATACCATATTTTTACCAAACCAGTAAATCCCATTACCAGATCCTTTACACAACTCATTAAACACACTCCTAGAACCATAAAAGAATACATTCAGTCTATAAATTTCAGTCAGTGTAACCTCCCAGTCACTATCCAGGAACACTTTGTATCGTTGGAAATTGCTCCAGAATACCCAGCTTAGTGGCAAACACAAGGCTTTACTCACCTCCACTTTGGCTCTATCCGATTAGCCCTCACCTATCATGGGAGAAAAGGACTTCCAGTTTGTGCTCGACTTGCACTACTGGATTCCAGACACAGAAGATACAGGGATGCTATTATAGCAACTGTGCAGACTACCCTAAATGTAGGGACAATCATCACAACAATCTTCCCCAACTTCTGCATGTCTTTCCAAGACCCTCGTCTTCTGAATGCCCTTAAAGTTCCACTGCAAATCACAGGAATAGATATGGATCCGAGTTCCATCTCTACAACTCTGCATTACCAAATGGTATATAGAGTCCAGAATCATACTCTGGATCTTGCCCTTCCAGGCACCACAGAAGCCCTGATGATCACTGCAAACTCTCAAAATGCTCCGATGTGTACCCAGATCGCCAAGCAGATCCCCACTGAAGAATTAAAAAAGCTTCTTCCAGATTCATGGGTGACCAACTATAAGAAGCTTCATCAATCCCATATTGCGGTCCAATCCTCCAATGCAACATTTACAACCCAGAAGGATGGATTAACCTTGATCACCTTCAACAAATCCGAAGAAGCTCCCAGCAGTATCTTTCTGACCCAGTACATGATGACTCCAATTACTGTTGAACAAGCATAAATCCTTTCTTTCAGGACTGATGACACACCACAATATGCCCACAAGTCCCAGACAGATCATTGTTATTAGGATGTGTGCTACTGTCCAGAATGCATCAAGGATTCTCAATAGGATGACTCTCAAGACCATCCTAAGAAGGTCAGCTCAGGTCGAAGGCTAAAGCAGCAGCTACAGGATGGTCATAAGAACATTGATACTCTTGGACAACCCTCAGGAAAATTTGACTATATAGTCAATATACCCCTCCAAGAACAACCGAATCAATTATCCCTACTGGTTGGAATGATGATCAATATGACCATACAAGAAAACTGCCTTCATCTCCAGGACCACCACTAATGGCTCCACCAGTACTAACCTATTATAAACAGGCCCAAAAGTACCTACAGGAGTAAGGACAGGAGTTTCCAGCCCTAAATAGTTCAGCACCACTGATGGCTCTTCCTTAGGTCCACATAATGTCTTCAGTTTCTTATGATGAAGAATTTCCTCCACTCCAACCAGCAACTACTAGGGATGGAATGGAGACATGACAGCCATAGGTATACAATTCAAAAGCTGTTGAACCAGATGGTACGACCAAGAAGGTTAGCCCTACAGAAGTAGTTTGGAATTAGTAATCAGATAATCTTATTGCCCAGAATAAGGTACTCCAGAAGATTGATTATAATATTTCTCAGGTAGAATCTAAGATTGATCATTCCAATATTGGAATGATGAAATCACAGACTCTTCTAGAAAGACTTGAATCACGAATTCAGAACTTCTTGAAATTTGACTTGAAAGCGGGTTTTCGGCAATTGGGAATTAAACCTCATGATCGGCCTAAAACAGCTTTCTGTATACCCAATCACCATTTTCAATGGACTGTTATGCCATTTGACCTGAAAACAGCCCCTTCACTTTTTCATAAGGCTATGACCCGTATTTACAGCCCAATTCTTAACCAGGCCCTTATCTATATTGATGACATCCTTCTTTTCTTCTCATCACAAGAAGCCCATTTGGTCCTTTTGGCCCAATTTGAAGCCCTTACTAGAAAATACGGAGTAATGCTACCATAAAAGAAAATGTTACTTGGCCAATCGAAAATTGATTTTTTGGGAATGAAATTAAATGATGGACATTATGAGGCCTAGTCCCATATAGCCCATGAATTGATTAAATTCCCATACCAGCTTATGAAGGCCCAAGTCCAACAATTTCTCGGGATAGTCAATTATCTTCGAGATTTTATTCCACAACTTTCTCAACATATAGCCCCCCTGGAATAGATGCCCAGGAAAAATCCACCTATCTGGTCATCAACACACACTGAAGCAGTCCAACATCTGAAAAGACAAATGGAGAACCTGCCGCCATTGAAGATTCCTTCCACAGGAAAAATAATTCTCCAGATGGACACAAGTCACAAACATTAGAGAGCAGTTCTTTATGAAGAGGATGAAAAAGGAAAAAGACAGATATGTGGATACAAAAGTGGTACTTTCAAAGATTCTCAGCTCCACCATCATTCAACATTCAAGAAACTCTTAGCTATTAAGCAAGGAATCTTGAAGTTTGAATTTCACTTGATTAGACACCACTTTCTGGTAGAAACTGACTTTGCCGCCTCAAAAGGAATGCTCAAATTCAAGTCAAATAAAGCGGTAAATGCCCAGTTACTGAGATTAGCTTCATGGTTTTCACAATACTCCTTTGATATTTCTCATATTAAAAGAAAAGATAACATTATCCCTGACTTTTTGTCACGACCAGCTATAAATCTCATCACCAAACACATCCATAACCTCCAACTCTTTTTCATGATCAAAGACATGGCCTCCTCATCTTCCCCTTACATCCACAACCTCCCAGATACTTTACCTAAAGATGCTCTCAGCATCATCACCTCCATAGACCCTATCCATAAAACTGTCAAAAGAGTCCTCAAAATGCAAACTGAACTCCTCAAGAAAATGGGAAATCAAAGTTTTCCATGATCTTGGAATCCACCCAAAATACCCATTTGCAAAACTCCTTCCCTTCCGTGATGCTCTCTATATGCCAAGACAGTTATCCAACTTTATCTGGTATTTAGCGAGTTACTATACGATCGCCATTGAAGTCCCCACAGTCCCACTCCACACCACCATCCAGCTCTATCAAGACAGCCCAGACTTCTGACCAGCCTGTCAAACTCAGATCAACACCCTCACTTGATTTGCTCAAATCACAAAATGGAAACAGTTTTTAGATCAAGAATGGAAAAAGATCAAGGGTGACAGACCAGCTTTCACAACCTTTCCGATCAGTCTCAATGTCAATCAATGCATGTCCTTTGAAATGTTACACAGTCTTCCTGATCAGCCTCAATTGTGAACTTATAGGAAACACTCTAGACTTTCATCCGAAAATTGAAGTGTTCACCTCAGGAGAAACTCCTCTCAGAAAAGACAGGCCTGTTTACAAACGCCTTCAAAAGCAACTGTTCTTAGACAACAGGATCATCCCAGATGAAATCTGGCCTCCTCCATCTGAAAATGCCCCATGGGAAATCTTACCAAACGACTAAATGTTACGGCTCATAAGGGAACTTGACTATTATCATACCAAGATCGTCCCGATTATTGGTGATACTAGTCCATTTTGTAATTACAATCTCAATCCATATCCATCCCCCAACCTTCGCCAATTTTCACAGCTCACCATCACTGATGATGAAGAAGAAGACCCACTAAGATTTTGTACTCAACCAAGGCCCAGCTCCAGTAGACCAACTGCTTACCCCACAAATGAACGTGCATACTTTGGATCAGAAGGAAGTGATTTTTATGATCAGTCCCTAGATCCAAATCTCAGCCCATCTTACGAGCCCATTAACTTCAAATGGTGATGTCAGCACTTATGTCATTTAACCCAGATGTCAGCACTTACGTCAGCCCGCACTATCCCAGCATGATAAGATTTCTAGTTCGAACTCCAGCCACTTGTCTATAAACCTGGCTTTGCGTATTTATCGTTTTGTATTGGTAGAATCTACTTTAATTTATTCATGTGATGTATTTTACTTTCCAGAGCACTGTTTTTTATTTTGTCGACCATTTGTATTTCGGCCTCGTTTAGTGTGTTTCTCGCATGTGAAACTTTGTAAAATAAGTTTGAAATCCGGATTTGAAATCCGAAACCCCCTTCCCTATAAATATGTTGTATTCCCTTCCTCAAGAAGGCATCGAATGTAAGAAATTTCTTTTCAATAATATTCTCAGTTCCCAAATATGTTTTTCTAAACACTTTTTCTGATATATTTCAAGGAGTCCCTATATATCTGTTATAGTTCTATACAACGATCCAGATGAAACTCTGAATCATACACTGGTATAATTGGTAAGAAGGTATCCTATAGATTTTGATATCTTAGCATATGATCATCACTTGACTAAAAGTTTAAGAAGCTTTAAAGACCATACATGCTCGCTCATCTGTGGCAAGGAGTGCCTTTAGAGCTTGAGCTATTTTGGTTGCGAGCTTATTAAGCTTTGGTTTTGAAAGACACCACTTGTGCTAAAATATCAATCTATCGAGGCTATCTTTCTATCAGTTATCCCAGGCGTCCTCCCTTTCCTCGTATACCTAAGTTTCTTTTCAATCAAAAGCCCTGTTGAGAGATTTCAAAATTAAAGAACTCTTTCGAGTTTGAAATTCAAATTAGTTTTCAATCCCTTACACCGCTAAGGTAAGAAATTGCTTTCTATCCTCTTCTTTGAAATAGTTTAATTATATATATATATATATATATATATATATATATATATAAGAAAGAGAGAAATCTGTGAGTTTTGCTATTTGTTATTCGGTGGATGATTGGTTTGTGAGGAATTATACTGAAATACTCTAATTAAATAGAACGAATCTGTCTTGAAACTCCATGTTTACGTGTGTGTGTGTGTATGGTGAAAAACCTCTATATATATATAATATTGGTAAAATAAATTTGTTTTCTCTATTTTAGATTATGAATCTCACTTTCTTAAAATTTTTAAACTATAGAAGTACATATGGAATTGGGTTTAGGTTTTATTAATTTTAAAAAGTGCTTTGAAAGTTTGATGGAGATGAAATTATTTGCTATTTGAGTAACGGCAAGTTTTTTAAGAGAATGGTTATGTCTGGAGGTTGGTATTATATGAAGTGAGTTATAATTATTTGCTAGGAGTTATTTTGCATATTCTAGTTGTAAGAAGCAGAGCATGAATTGCATGGCCATGTTACTTGTGCTATATTATTAAACACGTCCTCATATACTATGGAGCTTATTTTCTAGTTTACTTGATAGTTCTATTCTTTTAAAAATGGAACTTTATGTTTTATTATGAGATGATATTGGAACCTAATATGTGCAAATGGGAAGTTCTCTATCTATTGTTTGAGAATTTGAAACTGTTGTTTTTAGGAATGACACACCGAAACCCCCAAGCATTTGGTCCCTGCACTAATAATAGCTACACCAAGATCAAGGTAAGTAGAAACTCTCTTTGACAACTGCATCACAAGAAGATTTTGGTATGTGGATATGTGCATATTTATATCTGTATGAATATGTTGGTTATGATTTTGATATATAATTGGCACTTATAAAATCAGAAAATGAAACTATTTGGAAATATTCTCAATGCAAGGTCCTAAGATTTACTCATTTGTGGGATAGACAGGACAGGGGGGACTGGCGTACCAATACAAAAGTAAATCCCATGAGGCAATTGCCAAGAATGGGTAAAGTCAACAAACTAATCCCATGAGACAATAGTACAGAATGGGTGCGTTTAGAAGGTTCTTGCGGATTTTCTAACACAAGTATACGTTATCGTTGACAAGTAATAAAATAATGAGTAGAGTATCGTTCTCACGAGAAATGCTGTTTACCAATTACCGAAATTATATTAACTCTAACTTTATTTGAATAATCGAAAAGAACAAATTAAAAATTAATAAAACCAATAAGAAAAATCCTAGGATTACAATCTTCACTCGACACTTTATTTGAATCTCTCTACTCTTCCTTAGATAAATTAATCAATTTGAATTGTTAACCGAGAGTCCTAAGCTATCTAAAAGTATCTTCCGATGGTCAGATAAAAATACCCCCCATAACTAACTCACTATATTCCTATGAGAATTAGATTAAGAAAGATTTATTAAATATAGGCTCTCTCTATAGTTACACATTTTACATAAGTATATTCTTATCCTATATAAACTCAAGGCTTACACACATAGATCATATGTCATTCTATCTAAGGCTAAATACAAAATTCCCTTTTCCAAGTTCACTAGGTTACCAAATCAATCTAATTAGTGGCTAATTAATTAGAAGCATTAAATATAAGATAGAGCAAACAATCCGATATAAATTAATAAAATCAAGAGACAAAATAAATAAATTCAATCTACATGTTGAGTTCAATTACAATCCTAGAAAAAGAAAACTATTTCATAAATAAAAATAAAATTCCACAAAATAAAGGTTTAAGCATTCTTAAATTACAAAAATAAAAAGATAAGAAAATAGGGAGAAAACCCCCTTTTGGAGTTGTTATAAGTCTCCAAGAATTTTCCTCTAATCTTCTTCTCCTTCTCTTCTTAATGATTGAAGATGCAATCTCCTAAACTTTTGTAGAAAACAAAACCTAAAACTCAAGAAATATATATTTTTTCTTTTTTTTCTTCTTTTCCATCTCTGGTTTTTCAGCTTAGAAGAACAACCAAAGATCAAGACACCTAGACTAATCATAATCTCTCCTATTTAAAGACTTGTTCTAAAAGGGGTAACTTTTGAATCAAAAATTACAAGAAAGGGAAACTTCTGCGAACTAGAGCTGCAGCCTTGAAACATGAGCACTATAGCCCTCACTATTGTTGTGCTGGAGTCCGCAAATCAGCGCTGCAGCACCCAATTCCATGGCTGTAGCGCTCAGATTCTACCCCTACTTTGCCAAACTTCAGGGCTACAGCCCTCAATTCCAAGGCTATAGCCTTGGCTCTATGTCCTTTCCGAGCTTTGTGTCCAGTAGAATTTACACCAAATTCGCATGATTTACTTGAGTCATTTACTTCCTAATCTACTTAAATACATTAAAAACAACTTGAAAAATATTAAAATAGCTCTTAAACTAGTAACACATCAAGATGATTATATTGAATCACCGGTATAAACCCGGCTCATCAAAGGCGCATCTCGTGAGGTACTAACCAAGAAAAGGGCGTCAAGTAACGTCGACGGTAGCTAATCCCATGAGACTTCGATCAAGAATGGGATGGCTATAGAAAATTATTCCTGGCCAGACAAGTAATAGGTTCGTAAACATTAAGGGCTATCGGCTTTGAGTGAATCTAGAAATCTAACAGGGCCCAAAGAAAAGAATAGAAAAGCAATAGAATTTTGGAGACTTGTCATGCATGAAGAGTTTTGAGTATCTACCTACCGAGCTTTGTCTCATTTAGTTTCTTGTGATGCAGATAATAATTTTTAACAGTGATCAGTTGACTGAGATTCCCGACGGTTGCCATAGTGGTGTGTTCATATGATTGACCTTTTTATTGCTAGTTTTGTAATCTTGTCAACCGTGTAAATATTTGTAAAAGTTGTAGTTTTACAAATAGTATGGTTTTGTTTAGTACTGTAAAGCTATGTTTTTTGTTACTAAAAGTATTTTAAATGTCAATGAAAATAGAGAGGAAGTTGCTTTTCAACTAAGTACCGGTTTTCCATTTACTATTATTATTATTATTATTGCTTTTTAAAATTATTTTATGAGCTCTATTGCTATAATGCTATCACTATTAAATGTCAGTGAGCACTTCCTAGTCCTTTGTGCTTACACAGTTACGTAGGTACAATGTCATTAGGGGGTGTTGCAGTTTTTGACATCAAAGCAATGCTTTTGTATGATCTTCGAGACCGGCAAACATATGAACCCATACTTGAACGGGAGATCAGTCAACTGGTATGTTATGTCAATATGAATGATATATTGACTGGTATGTTATGTCTATATGAATGATAGATTGATATAATAGAATGTTTATATGGTTGTGTGCATATATTTGCATGTGTTCTTATTTGGCGTGAGCAGGTTGAATAATTTGGGCATTTTACAGAAAGATGCCTCCTAGACACTACTACAAAAAGTGGATTCTACGACGATTTTTAACCGTCGTGGTAACACTTTCACGATGGTTTTCTAACCGTCGTGGAATCCAGGGTCGTGGAATCTTTTAAGATTCCACGACGGTTTTTTAACCATCGTGTAATAGGTAAAAATAGGACCTAACTGAAGACATTTAAGACCATACCACGATGGTTTTTTATAAAAAACCGTCGTGATAGCCGTAGTTTGTCGGTTGATAGTCTGTCGGTTGATACCGTACTTCGCACAAAGTTCCTGTACGGTTCTTTATAATGCGGCAAGCTGTCGTTTCATATCCGAGACGTCAGCATTTTCCCTTAAACTTTGCACAAGGTTGAAGTATTGAGACTGCTTGACAAACTTAGATTGACCCCGAATCCGACCCGAATGCTCAGCATTGCCTAATGCCTTGGTCAATATGTCTTCTGTCCCCACAGATTCGAAACTTCCTTGTGTCTCTTGTTGACTGAAGTCATCCTGTAACAATTAGAGAATACTTTATGAAGTCATAAACATAAAGGAGTGTAAGGTATGAATATATTTTAAATAGATTCGAAAACTTACTATTGTATCGGCAATACTTTTAAATGCTTCATTCTTGAAGTCTCCATCGGGTTTGATGTGCATGTCCAGCCACCTAGTATGCTGCTCTGCATATTTTCCCTTCTTCTCGAACTACAGTTTAATATATAATTACCGTTAGTAAACATAAACGAAGAAATTGGAAGTACAACATACCATTTACACATTTTGTCCAAGTAATTCGCATACATGAGCTTGGTCACGTTTCCTATATCCGTCTCTGCCCCCGGTTGATCCGTATTTGCTCTTCTTTCTTATCTCACTTTCTTGTTCGGATAGTCTTTTGAATTCTGGGGTACGTCGATACTAAATGAATTTTTTCCAATCATCCTGGCTGATGGTGGGGTAATTGTGAACCACTTTTGGCGGTCGTTGCCACACATTTTCTTCGTTAATATGATCCTTGACAAAAACTTGATAAAGATCATATCTAAAATTTTTCGCCGACTCTGCACATGACTTTAAAGCTTGTTTTCTAAACGATGGCTCAACAGTAAAAGAAGTTACGATTTCCATCCACACTCTTTCTTTCCTTGTGACTAAATCGGTACTTCTAAAGTCAGATATCCAAATAGGTATGTGCTCTCGAGCAAGCATTCCAATCCAACTCTGTAATTTATCTCCTTCCTTCCCTAATGGTTGTCCTTTCACGTCGGATGAAACTTCAATTCGTTCTCCCTTTGTCCTAAGAACGTGGACTCTTCTCATAAGAGTTGCTCTTCGTTTACCATCTTCATCGGGATTGAATCTAGGTGAGTTTGTTCGTCGTGGTTTTCCAAGTTGAGTTTGAGTTGAGTATTCCTCCCCGTGATCTTGCGACATTTAAATCAATCTAAAGCAACTCCGCACCGAAACACGTTAAATAACAAAAAAACTTGGTCATTAAATCATTATAAAATCATGGCACCCAAATACATAAAAAGCAAACGAAAGCATACATTAAATCTCATTAAATCAAGAAGCCAAAAAGAAACTTTACTTAACTACGGAAATGACACACAACCTAATCAAAGAGGCATTGTACCAAATATGTAATATGCAAACATTTAAGTCACAAAATCAACATGTTTTCCCGGAAAATTCTCAAATCCAGGCCTTACCCAACCAATTTAATTCAATCTAAAACTAATTCGTACTCAAGTAGATATTTTAACATATATGTAATATGCAAACATTTAAGTCACATAACCAACATGTTTTTCTGGAAAATTCCTAACTCCGTGTCTTACCCAACCAATTTAATTCAACCTAAAACTAATTCTCACTCAAAGAGGTATTTTGACGAACATATAATATGCAAACATTTAACTAACAAAATCAACACGTTTTTCCCGAAAAATTCCCAAATTCGTGCCTTACCTATCCAAGTTAAATCAATCTAAAACTAATTCAACCACAATCAACAATCACCGAAAATGAAGGGGACGGATTTTGGCAACTCAACAATCTACAAAATCAACATTTTGGACGTAAAGTAACGGATTTTGGACGGAAAATTCACAATCAACAACCGTGTCCAACAAATTTGACATTTTCGACGAAAAATTCTCAAATCCTTGCATTACCCAAGCAACTTACCGGCTTGTCGAGCGTGGGTTCGGGCGGAAGGCGACGTGCGGGCGGCGTGGGAGCGGAAGGTGGCGTGGCCGCGGAAGGCGGACTGGGGGCATGGGGGTGTGGGCCATGGGCCGTGGGGCGTGGGCCGTGGGGGCGTGGGCCGTGGGGGCTTCGGGCCGTGGGCGACGTGGGAGGAGTGGGGGCGTGGGGGCGTCAACGGCATGGGGACGTGGGGGCTTGGGGGCGTGGGCTGCGTGGAAGGAGTGGGGGCGTGGGGGCGGAATGGGCTTGAGTGGCGAGAGAGAGAGGGAAAAATGGAGAATGTGGGCATGGAGGGAGGAAGCGGCGCGAGAGAGATTGAGCATGGAGGTGGAGGGAGAGAGATTGGGCGTGGAGGTGGAGGGAGTTTTTGAAGATTTTGAGTAGGGAGGGAGCGGATAGAGAGAAATGGAGCGAAGAAATTGGACGGCTTTGGTTATGGGCAAACTTTTTTGGGTTTTAATATGCGCTCCAAAAAGTTCAATTTTGCTCAAAAATTTCAAAATTCCCACCTTTTCACGTACCACGACGGTTTCTTGGGAAAACCGTCGTGTTATGTTCACATACCACGACGGTTTCTCACAAAAACCGACGTGGTATTTTTAAAAAAAGTTTTTTAAAATTAAACGTTTAGAAAAAAAATATTTTTAATTTTTTTGAAGATACCACGACGGTTTTTGGGAAAAACCGTCGTGGTATCGTGGTATCTTCAAAAAAAAAAAAAAATTATTTCCAAAAAATTGTAAAAATTCTTTTACATACCACGACGGTTTTTGCCAAAAACCGTCGTGCTATCTTGAAAAAAAATATAATTTTTTTAAATTTCCAAAATATTGTAAAAAAATTTTTTAACCCTACCAGGACGGTTTTTGGGAGAAACCCCAAAAACCGTCGTGGTATGTACATACCACGACGGTTTCTCTCAAAAATCGTCGTGGTAGGTGAAAATTTCGAAAAAAAATTTTGTTACCGTTATAAATATAATCCCACAGGCGGTCAAACCTGTGTGTTATGCATGCAGCAGCCCAGAATTCCTGCTATTAGTTTATTCACACAGATTTGCATGTATAAATAATTTCCATATATTTCACATATAATGTTCGTAGTTAAAAAAATGTATAGAAATTTTTAAAACGAAAAAAATTAAAATCAGGTTCCAGTTTTTTTCGTTTTCTTTTTTTTTGGGCTTCTCAACACGTGTCCAATCGACATCCAAACGAAGCAAGTGTGTAACATCATCGTCAAAATCATCAATCTCCTCCACCGGTGGCAAACCCTTTGTGAATGATGGAATGTCGGTGCAATCTTCCATATCTTCTTGGCTATCCCGGATTATTCTTAGCTTCATTGGCACAACTAAAGATAACGCTACATTGTCGGGATCCGTTGTATAGAATACTTGTACCGCTTGCGACGCCATAATGAAATGATCATTTTTGTATCCCAATCGCCTAAAGTCCACCACAATCACGCCGTCACTATCAATCTTAACATAATTATTATCAGCCCACTTGCATTTAAAGAGTGCTAATCACAAGCCGTAATAATCAAGTTCCCAAATATCTTCAATGAATCCATAGTAGGTCATGGAACTATATACCGGATTCTTGTCCTTTGCGGATGAAATATGCATAGACTCGGCACGGAGGGTCACACCACTATTCTGTACGGGATGCTTCTCATCTCTTTGCAGAGTGTAGAAGGAGTTCCCATTGACAAAATACGATATATATCTTGTGACTATCGATGACGGACCCCTGGATAGCTTTATTAAGTCTTGCGAAACGCTAGCCTTCATATGCAAATCTTTTCTTATCCACTCCTGAAATGTCCGGTTGTGCTCATCTTGAATCCATTTCTCACTTCTTCCTTTTCTTGGTTGCGCAGCTCTTAATTCCGCCATATAAACCTCAAAGAAAGGCTCCACTTCCTTAGCATTGTGCAAAATATAGAGAGAAGCTTTTTCCCATTCATCCTGATTTACTGGTGAAGGAACGCCCACGGATAGTCCTTTCGACGTCAATAGCACACTCTTGGGCAACCCTATCGATTCCGTATTGGACAAATACTCCGAGCAAAATTCAACCGATTCCTCTGCTATGTAGTTCTTCACATAACCCTTCAAAACCATCATGTATCTTTCGAAAGGATACATCCACCTCAAATACACCGGTCCACGTAACTTAACTTCCCGAACTAAGTGCATCGTTAGATGGATCATTATATCAAAAAAGACTAGCGGGAAATACTTCTCAAGCATGCACAATGTCATCACCAACTCCGATTGTAGCGAATCTAGCATCAGTAGATCAATTACCTTCAAGCATATTGAATTGAAAAATGAGCATAACTTCGTAATTGCATATCTCATATCTTTCGTTAAAACTCCCCGCAATGCAAGAGGTAATAATTGTGGCATCAAGATATGAAAATCATGTGTCTTCATTCCAATGAGCCTCAAATCCTTCATCGACACCAACCTTTTGAAGTTGGAAGAGTACCCACTTGGTACTTTCACGGAAGCAAGCCATTCACAAAGCTTTCTCTTTTCTTGTCTTGATAATGTGTGCTTCGCCGGAGGTAAGTAAGTTCCGTTCGATCTTTTCTCGGGGAGCAAATTTGTTCTAATCTTCATCTCTTTAAGATCCAACCGTGCCTTTTCACCATCTTTAGTCTTATGCGGAATGTCAAGCAACGTGCCCACTATCGATTCACATACATTTTTCTCAATATGCATAACATCTAAGCAATGATGAACGTAAAGTGACTTCCAATATGGAAGTTCATAAAAGATTGACTTCTTCTTCTAAGGTCCATCAACAACTGGAGCCTTACGTTTTCTCTTTCCCAAAACTACTTTCACATCTTTAACCATCTCAAATACATCTTCGCCAGACAAAATCCGAGGAGCGGTTCTTTTTTCGATATTACCATCAAAAGCCTTATTTTGTTTGCGGTATCGATGATTTTGTAGCAAGAATCTCCTGTGACCAAGGTAAACGGTTTTTTTACTATTCTTCAACCGGATGGAAGATGTTTCCTTCATACAAACTGGACAACCTATAGAACTCTTCACAGGATAACCAGATAGGTTGCCAATTGCAGGAAAGTCATTAATTGACCAAATCAACATGGCACGAAGATTGAACGTATCTTGACGGTAAGAATCTCTAACTTGTAAACCATCTTCCCATAAGCTTTTTAGGTCATCGATTAATGGTGCCAAGTACACGTCAATGTCATTCCCCGGTTGTTGAGGGCCTGAGATCAATAATGTCAACATCAAGAACTTCCACTTCATGCACAATTCTGGAGGGAGATTGTAGTTGACAAGTATGACTGGCCAGGTACTATGCCGACTACTCATGTTACTATGTGGGTTCATTCCGTCTGTCGACAAACTGAGTCGTAAATTCCTTGGTTCTGCACTAAAATCTGGATAAATTCATAATTTTATTATCACAATTTGTTTGAGTACTTATAGTGTGATAAGACTTGATGACAGTTCATCAAATCAAGTAAGAGGCCTTATGGCGAAAAATATAAAATCATGATTTATAGTGTTGTTCTAGTCAATGAATGACCAGGATAGCTTTTAACATGATTAAGGCAGTATTGTAATTTTTTAAGTAGTATTGAAATTTTTCTGTGACTGACCATCATTACGGATACAAAATTAAGAATAAGGACTAAGAACATTCTAGAGTAGTCTGAAATAATATTTGCAGCAATAAAAGTTAAGTGGCAAACAAATCCTAAGAAAAACCTATACGCGGTCCAGTTATGTGCAGATAAATTATGGACTGTAATTTAGTATCATCAGATTATTGGTAGCTAGGATAGTATTTATATTATTAGAATCATTAGGAAAAGGGACTGCCTATTAGGATGTAAGGCCAAACGTGACATCATATGGAGGCTAAGTAATTGAGGATAATTACACAATTTTTGGATTTATTGTAATTATGGAATGAATAAAGAGATAAACATGAGAGGATTTTTTTTGGTTCAAAACCTCAACATAACCGGATTTTTTTGGGAACAAGGAAGTTAAAAAATTGTATTTTAAGGCCAGTTATGTAAACCAAAGAAACTAGGAGATAAAAATTTAATTGTAGGAAAATTTTAAAATTCCACCTATAAATAGGTGTAAGTAGTGGAGATTTTGTCATTTGTTATCTTCTCTCCTTCCTCTTTAGTTGTTAGACTCAAAAAAAAATTTAAAAATAAGAAGATAGAAGAACACAAAGCATCCTTGGAGGCCGGTTTTCGTAGAGAAGTAGGACAAGGATCTTTTCTCGAATCCAAGATCAAGAACCCACTTTCTTCAAGCTTTAGAGGTATATTTCTTGATCTCTTAACTAAAGTTTTAATTAGTTTTAGTTTTCTGGAATTTAAGTATAGTTTAAGCTATTGGATGTAAGAGCAAAAGCTTATGTTTAATTATTTTTCTGTTTATAGTCTCTAAGCTTGATTTATACTTTGGTTAGCTTGACTGACTAGTCCTAAGCTTAGGTTCAATTTTATGCTTTAAAATTAGTTTTGATGATGATTATGTGTATGTGATTATGCTCTTATATGTTCAAGTTTGGTGACTCTATCCAAGTTGGCTAAGAGGTCAATATAAAAACACAACTTGGTAAATTATCAATATTGTGTTCTTCAAGTAAGTAAATAAATTAATGGTTAAATTTTAAGAATGAGAGTATGTTAATTAGGTTATGAATAGAGCATGAGTCAAATGTGCTGCGTAATGATTTAGGCTCATGGCTTAGACCGTTCGAGGTAGTATGTGCGGGTTTTTGAAATAGAATCAAAAAAAAAAAAACTACCAGTTTTCAGAATAATTTGGACAGTTTTTTGATAACTCAATTTTGTACCTCTTAGAGGCTGCATTTGAATAAAGTTATAACTGTAAAGTTGTAGAACACAGAAAATTATAGTGGACAACATATATAGTTTTTGGGAAAAAGACTCCAAAGGCCACCGTTTTTAACAGTTTCCAAAACTGGTCGATCTAGAAAACTGTACAAGGCCAGAAACTTTCAAAGGGAAAACAGGTAATTAGGGACAGATTTAAGCTTCATGAAAGCATAAAAGTTGTAGGGTTTGATACTATAACTTTCATGAAGGAAAATTTTTCAAATTCTAAAAATATTTTAAGATATAACTTAATTTTCAATACCATGCATGAAAGAGTAAATTCCTGCACACATATATTCAACCAAATTAAAAGAATGTTTTTGAAATCAGTTATTAAGATTTTGTGACCTCTTTAAAAAGAAACTATGATTTTACAAATATATTTTCAAAGAGGTTTAAATTCAATTGGATTCCACAAGTGATTTTTAAACCTTAAATGCATAATATG
Source organism: Ficus hirta (assembly GCA_038430175.1). Lineage (NCBI taxonomy): Eukaryota > Viridiplantae > Streptophyta > Magnoliopsida > Rosales > Moraceae > Ficus > Ficus hirta. The sequence continues at coordinate 13,477,785 of CM076585.1, read as the reverse complement.
TATTACAATATACAATTTTAAGTAATACATCAAGAAATGCTTAATTTAAGAAGATAAGATATTTTCTAAATAAACAAGGCATTTTTAAGCAAAGGAAATACAATATGAAGAACTCGTATGAAAATTAGTCAAGCCGGTGGATATCGATCAAAAGCAAAATAGGTTGAAATTACTAAAAATCAAGTTAAGTTTTAAATAGAGAACAACTTATTCAAACTTCTTCTAATACCAAAGTTACTTAAGAGTATAGTAACACTTCCACGACTTAAATTAGTAGTGACTAAGGAGATAATTAATTGGTTGGGAGACCGATTAATTATTTAACTAATATGTTATAATAAATATTTTAACTTATGGATTGTTAATTAGTAATGCATAATAATTCTTATGTTCTGTCTGAAAACAGGAATATAACCTGTTGGCTTGCCTTTTAGTACGCTAGGACTAGAGCGTATGACAGCTTGTAAGTACAACCCCGCGTATATCATGGGCAAAAATATTTATACTGTTTGTATATGTTTTCCAAATATCGTGCATTCATTTATATGACGCTTATATGCTTTATGTTTTGATTATTATTATTATTGTGGCATCATGAAAGCATGCTTACTAATAATCAATCACATGACAAGAGCAAGATTAAGTTTTCAAGTAAGAAACAATTAAGATTAAGTTTTCATGTATTAAATCAAGCAAGTTTTCTTGTGTAGTACCGACCAGCCACAAGAGCAGGTTTGGTCCATGGTTTGAGTTGGATTGGGCTGGCCGCCCCGACCACTCCATGGCTGCACGCCACAACTTTCTAAGCGAAAGCTCATAACTTATGTTCATGCTATAGATAAACAACTTATCAGTAATGCTTGATGAGGACTATGGAGAAATGGCATGGCGGATTGTGAAATTTGGGTCAGACATCGCCACGTATTGTAATATCCAAAAATTTTCACGAACTCATGATTTTCTTGTATATAAGAAATCTAAAGTTTGTACTATGTGTTTATGTGCAATTGTATGGGAAATATACTGCGGAAACCGTCTTTACGGGCCAGATAGTATAATTAAGTTTTAAAACCACCATAGAAAAATCAAGCACCTAAAATAGGATATTAAAGACCAAATGGCTTTAAATAAAAAAAAAAAAAAAGAAAAATTTTTATACAGTCCAACTTTACACAGATAAATTTTGGACTGCAGTCAAGCAAAACAGTACTGAATTGTACTGTGTATAAGTGAACACAGTATTAGATTTATCTGTGCTAGCATAAAAATGAATTGCATATTGAAGAAAAAGCCAAACAAGGCCTTAGGATGATATCACCTACCTTTTGATTTATGACATCATCTTATTTGGATTTATGACATCATAATTCCATGAACCAACCCTTTAAAGACAAGTGTCTTGTTCTAGAAACTTCTTCCTTGTTCTCCAAGGTGCATGGCCGGCCACCTATGCCCCCCCCATTGTGCAATTTTGTGTTTCTTCAAGGGCTTTTTAACAATTTTAAGGAATTTCCATCACCTATAAATAGGTGAAGCCATTGTTCACAAAAATTAGAAAACCTAGCTAAACTATGCCCAATTTTTCCCTCACCAAATCCGAACTTGAGAGGCCAAGAGAGAGGAGAGAAAAATCAAAACCCAAGAGGAGGAGAGCATAGGGGTTGGTCGGATTTCACCTAGAGCCAAGGAAAAAAGTTTGAAAAAAATTTGATACCCATTTTAGGCCAAAGGGCCGGTTGTGGGGAGGAAGAAGAAAGGAAGAAAAATCCAAGCTTTTGGCCGGATTTTTAGAGGCTAGAGGTGGCCGGAGTTGGAACAAGGGTGGCGGCAAATTTTGGAACTCAACTAGCCAAGGTGGCCGGTTGTTGGTGGAGGCAAAGAGAAAGGAAAAGCCAAGCCAAATTCTTGACCTAAAGTGAGGTATAAATCCCTTAAACCCTAAGTTTTCATTTAAATTTCATTTGGGAAATTTAAATGTATTTTAAGCATGGTTTGTATGAGCATAAGCTCACTTTTAATTGCTGCCCTAGTTAGAAATTTTAGGGTTTGTGCTTGATTAATTAGGGTTTTGGTTTGGTAGTTTAATTATTGCATGTTAAGTGTTTGATATGTTGATTAGGTATTAAGGGTGGTTTGGTTTAATGGCTTTGAATGGTTATGTTTATGCTTGTTTGAATGGTTATGTTTATGCTTGTATGAATGTTAGGGTGCATGCTAGGTTGTTAGTTTCGGTTATGGAATGGTGAGACAACCTAGAACCATGCAAACCTAGGCTAGGACAGTTCGGTTTTTGGTTTGCATGGGCACGTTTGAGTAGCATGATTGTTAATGTGGGATGTTAGAAAACGCTGCATGTATGCTATCTAGGCTCCCGCGTGTTCGGTTGAGTTAGATTTGCGACAATAAGACGTAAAACGAATTTAAGAATGAAAACTGCCAGTTCGGGTACAAACTGGCCAGTTTTCTGGAAAGTGAAATTTGAGGCCTTTAGAGGCCGAATTGGGAAAAACGTAAAACATGAAAGTTGTAGAAAAGAGATTTTCCTAGAGGACAACACGGACAGTTTTTGAAAATAAGGCTCCAAAGGCCTTCGTTTTTGTAAAAACCCGAGCCTGACCATGCCCAGGATTTATACACGGCCAGGTGAGTTCAAACGGCAATATGAACATGTTAGAGTCCGAATTAAATTTTTCGTAAAACACGAAAGTTTTAGGATTTCTCAAGAGCTAAAACTTTCATGAAGACAATTTTTGAAATTCAAATTGGATTTTTAAACTGACACGGATTTCTAAAGACTGTGCTGGGAACAGGAAATTCCTGCACAGGATTTTCTAAAACAATGCAGAAAAACTATATTTTTGCACCAACACCCTTGTTTTGATTATGAAAACTGTTTCAAAGGCAGTTTTCAGCCTTTAAAGATTTTTATAAAGTCACACTTTAAAAACCACGAATTTTCAAGTTAAACAAAAGATTGTTGTCAAATTTTCCAAATTTGGAAATTAGGTTTTTAAAAGCCAAAGAATAGTAACAAGAGGTTGACGGATGATAACCGGGAAGGATACCCGAGTTACTAGGCTTGGTCCAAAGCCAAGTTTGACCATAAGATATTGACCACCTCAAGGGTTACCTCATGTAACCTAATGAGTTATCATGTATAATTAGGGGACATATAACTAAGATTGTGTAAGAATGTTGGAAAAGTTACCAACATTTTATAGGATCCTTATCCTATGTTCTTTTTAATAGCAGGAAGTAACCTGTAGTTGCGATCTGGGTTGAAGCAACAAAACCAGAAACCTAGGATATCAGGCAAGTATCAAACCTCACCTACAGTGTGAAAATAGTAAATACTAGTTTCAAATATGCTATGTTAAGCTATGCTATTTACACTATATGTTTAAATATACATGCTATGTTGTGTTATGATATGCGATGATATGCTACGACATGTTACATGTTATGCCATGTTATAAGAATGTCATGTTAACAAAAATGCCATGTTTTCTAAAATGTCATGGTTTCAAAAATGCCACGTTTACAAAAATGTCATGGTTTTAAAAATGCCATGTTTTCAAGAATACCATGTTATAGCAAGTGTTAAGTTTGATAGGACATAGTGACATCATAAGGCATGTTCACTAATGTTAAATCATATGGTAAGATAAATCAAGTAAGGTGTCGTACCAACCTCCCGTGATCGTGGAGGCTACATGATTCAGTTGTGACATTTACCTTCCGTGATCGTGAAGGGTCAAGTTATAATTCCCAGAACTGTTAGGGCCTTGCAAACCCTAGCTTTGTCTGGAGGCTGCGCGCTTTCGGTACGGACACTATGGGCCCACATGTTGAGACAAGATAATAAATTAAAGATTGAGTCAATAATGAAGCATAAGACTTTCAATCAATCATAAATGGTTCATGCATAAGCTACATGATGATTGGCATATTTTAAGATGTTTGAATTATTTTGTGAGATTACGTTTATACTTGCTGGGCGAAAGCTCACTCTTATATTCATACTGTAGGTAAGAAGCCTGCAGTTTAAGTGGTGGGCTATGCAGACGATGCGGCGGGTGAAGGGCGGTGTGGGATACCACTACGCAAAATTTTCCGCAACCGCTTTTGAGTTAAAATAGATATATTTCAAAAGTAAATTATGTTGTGCAGTATGTATGAAGTTTAAAGACTTGAGATTATACTTTCAGTATGGTATGTATGCATGACAAGTTTTTCTCTACTAAATAACTTATGTGAATATGTTTTAAAATAAAAAAAAATTTGTCTCAAATTTTCAAGAAAAAGAACAAGTATGTATAGTGTCGACCTGGCTTGGGAAGTCGGGGCGTCACAGTTTGGTATCAGAGCGGTATCCTGCCAGCCTACTTCACTTCGCCTCACATCGCTTCTGCAACGGCCCAAGTAAGTTATGTTATTTTCTTACGATTAGTTAAGATTTTATGTGCGTAGTAAGTATCTTTCTTCAACGGCCATGCTGGAAAATGTTGGACACTGGGATGACGATGGGTGGTGCCTTAGCTTGGTGGTGGCAACTAGGTGACGTACGGAGACGATGGGAAAGTTTTATATTTTCCAAAAATATTATGGTTATGAACTCCTGTTGTAAAGGAGATACGAACAAGAACATGATGAATTCAGATATGTTCATGTTATGCTTTTATATGGAATAAAGATTATGGTTCTATATGAAAGGCATGATTTCAAGAAGCTGAGCTTATTTCCTTATTTTCCGTACAGAACCATGCCACCAAAGCGCAGAAGAGTACCAACCCAAAACGTTGATCTTGCGGCCCAGCTGAATGAGCTAAGGCAAATGATGTTAGCCCAACAGCAAGAGATAGGGGGGCTTAGAGCTCAGTTAGCTCAGCAGAATCAGGGACCTCCTGATGCTGGGATGCCACCAGCACATGCGAATCAGCCTGCAGCACCGGAAATTCCTGATGTTGATCCGATGATTCCAGAGAACCCCATAGCCCCTGAAATACCTGTTGCGCCTGTAGCTGTACCACCAGCACCTCTGGTTCGAACTCCAGAAGAACTTTATGACAGATTTCGGCGCATGAAGGCACCAGAATTCTAGGGGTCTACAAACCCAATTGAGGCCGACAACTGGTTGATTGACCTCCAGGTCGCCCTAAATTTCCTCAGACTTAATGATCAGGAGAGAGTCCTCTGTGCATCCTTTATGCTACGGAAAGATGCTCGCCTCTGGTGGGAAACAGTCCAAATCCGGCGAGATGTTACTGAGATGACTTGGGAAGACTTTGTAGAGGAATTTAAGGAAAAATACTTCAACACCGAGGTCATGGAGGCTCAACAAGACGAGTTTGACAGGTTCCGCCAAGGAAATCTATCGGTAGCCGAAGCCGTCAAAAAGTTTGAGCAGCTAGCACGTCTCTGCCCTCACCTCATCAGTTCCGAAAGGGATAAAGTAAGAAGAATGATGAGGATGTTTCGCCCGGAATTAGCAGTGGTAATTAGCAGTGGCCCCCATCCACCATTCACTGTTGCTGAATGTGTCAGCAGGGCAATTCGAGCTGAATACTGGGTAGGACAGAACAAGGAGCAACGGGCTAAGTATTTCCAGGAGAAAAGAGAAGAAAAGGCCCAAGCTAAGCAGAATCAGGCCAAGCAAGGCCAGACCTCACAACAGAAGGGTCAAGGAGGACCTTCGGGCCAAAACAACAACAACAGGCAGTACGGCAACAACCAGCAGAAGAGGAAGTGGAATGCAGGAGGACAGGGGAATCAACAAAATTTTCCCCAGAAAAAGAATACTCCTGATAGCAACAGTTATCCCACTTGTCAGAAATGTGGGAGAAGGCACCCGGGAGATTGCCGTGCTGGAAACGGTCGCTGTTTTCTTTGTGGCAAGGAAGGCCACTATGCTAGAAACTGCAATCTAAATCCCCAGAGTCTGCAAAACCAACAGAGAGGACAAGGATCTCAACTTCACGCTGCACAAATGAAGCTCGAGGGACCTGCAATCTCTCAAGGCAGGCTGGAAGCTCCGGAACCTCAAGGACGCATTTATGCCTATACAAAGGAGGATGTTCAAGCTGGACCTTCCACCGTGGTGACAGGTCAGCTTCCTTTTGCCCAACATGATGCCTACGTGTTAATTGATTATGGAGCTACGCATTCATTCACATCACCTAGGTTCGCTAAGAAACTAGGTAGAGCCAGTGATAGAATCGGAAGAACATTTAGGACTACATTACCCTCCGGGGAGATTCTGCTGTCTGATTATTGGATACGTCATGTTCCAATAATTATATGTGGTAGGGAAATGTATGTCAACCTGATCATCATTGACCTATACGACTACGATGTCATCCTGGGTATGGATTTCTTGGGGAAGTACAACGCAGTGATCGACTGTCCACGACGTACTGTCACGTTCAAGCCAAGTGGAGCCGAGGAGTTTATTTTTAGAGGATCGACTCCAAAACAGCTGAAAATGTTCATTTCTGCGCTGAAAGCTAGAAAATTGTTGGCAGAAGGATGTATAGGATTTCTAGCCAACATGGTGGACAAGACGCAAGAGACCGAGAGCAGGCCGGAAGAAGTACCGATAGTCCGGGAATTTATAGAGGTTTTTCCTGAAGAATTGCCAGGACTGCCACCAGAACGAGAGATCTCCTTCGAGATTGAGTTACTTCCTGGATCGGCACCAGTATCCAAGGCACCTTATAGGATGGCGCCTGCCGAACTTAAAGAACTGTAGATTCAGTTACAAGAGCTTCTGGATCGAGGATTCATTCGTCAAAGCTACTCGCCATGGGGAGCTCCAGTTTTGTTCGTTAAGAAGAAGGACGGCACTCTTAGGATGTGCATTGACTATCGGGAATTGAACAAGATAACCATCAAGAACAAGTATCCCTTGCCTCGGATCGACGATCTGTTTGATCAGCTGAGAGGAGCTTCAATTTTCTCGAAGATTGACCTACGATCCGGATATCACCAGCTCCGAATTAGGGAAGGAGACGTCCCTAAGACAGCCTTTCGTACGCGATATGGACACTACGAGTTCCTTGTTATGCCATTCGGACTGACAAATGCTCCAGCAGCCTTTATGGACCTGATGAATCGAGTATTCAAGGATTACTTGGATAAGTTTGTAATCGTCTTTATAGATGATATCTTGATTTATTCAAGATCAAAGGAGGAGCATGAAGAGCATTTAAGGATTGCTTTACGGATTTTAAAGCAAAACCAGCTCTACGCTAAATTCACAAAGTGTGAGTTTTGGTTAGAAAGGGTCCATTTCTTAGGACATGTGGTCTCCAAGGACGGCATATCTGTAGATCCGGCTAAGATTGAAGCAGTAAGTGAATGGCCAGCTCCGAAAAACGTCACCGAAGTACGTAGTTTCCTCGGCTTGGCGGGCTACTACCGACGTTTCGTCGAAGGATTTGCTAAGATTGCAGCACCGCTCACCGCACTTACACGGAAAGGGAAGAAGTATGAATGGACTGCAAATTGTGAAGAGCACTTCCAAGAGCTGAAAAATAGGCTGACTCGCACTCCGATTCTTACAATTCCGAATGTGGAGGAAGGAAACTTCGTGATATACAGCGATGCTTCCAAGATAGGATTGGGAGCCGTTCTCATGCAAAATGGAAAGGTGATCGCTTATGCTTCCCGCCAGCTTAAGGATCATGAGAAGAACTATCCGACGCATGATTTGGAACTTGCGGCGGTAGTATTTGCGCTCAAAATCTGGAGACACTACCTTTACGGTATTAAGTGTGAAGTTTACACGGATCATCAGAGTTTGAAGTATATCTTCACACAAAAGGAGCTTAACATGAGGCAAAGAAGATGGCTCGAACTGGTGAAGGATTATGACATAGACATCCGTTACCATCCAGGGAAGGCTAACAAAGTAGCCGATGCCCTTAGTCGGAAGTCGTCTTCCTCGTTGATGTCCATACAGTCGTTGAACGAACCTCTTCAGAAGGAGCTAGTGAAAGCTGGAATAGAGCTCATCACAGGAAGTTTAGCTGCCCTAACCTTCCAACCTACCATTTTGGATAGCATGAAGGAGCGACAAGAAGGAGATGCCTCGCTGCTCAGAACAAGGAACGAGGTCTTGGAAGGAGAGGAGTCGGACTTCAATATATCAGATGAGGGCATACTCTATCGGAAAAATAGATTATGCATCCCTAATGAAGACAAGTTGAAGGAGCAAATCATGAAGGAGGCCCATGAGACTCCACATTCCGTCCACCCAGGAGCTACAAAGATGTACCAGGACCTGAAGGAAAGTTTTTGGTGGCCCAGAATGAAGAATGACGTTGCTACATTCGTCAGTAAATGCCTTACAAGTCAAAGGGTAAAGGCAGAACACCAACGTCCAGGGGGAGAATTGCAGAAAATTTCCATCCCAGAATGGAAATGGGACCAAGTGACTATAGATTTTGTAGTTGGTCTACCCCGAACTTCCAGTGGCAATGATGCTATTTGGGTGATTGTGGATCATTTGACGAAATCTGCACACTTTATCGCCATCAAGCTTAGCTTTTCAGTAGAGCAGCTGGCAGAACTATACGTTGCACAGATTGTTCACTACCATGGGATTCCAAAGGCAATCATCTCCGATCGTGATGGTCGTTTCACTTCTAAGTTCTGGAGAAGTGTACATCAAGCCATGGGTACAAAGCTTACTTTTAGTACGGCTTTCCATCCTCAAACAGACGGACAATCTGAGAGGACCATTCAGACCTTAGAAGACATGTTGCGAGCATGTGTGATGGATTTCAAAGGAACTTGGGATAAGAAGCTTCCTTTGATTGAGTTCTCGTACAACAACAGTTTCCAAGCTTCAATTGGAATGGCTCCTTATGAAGCCCTGTACGGGAGAAGGTGTAGATCTCCAGTCCATTGGTACGAAACAAGAGAAAAGGAACTTGTGTCCACAGATTTTATTCGAAAAACCACTGAGGCTGTGAAACTTATACGCCGACGGATGGAAACTGCATTTAGTCGACAGAAGAGCTATGCCGACAAACGCAGAAGGCCTCTAGAATTCCAAGTAGGAGACTTGGTTTTTCTCAAAGTTGCTCCATTCAAGGGAGTTATGAGATTTGGAAAGAAGGGGAAATTAAGTCCACGGTACATAGGGCCATTCGAAATACTGGAAAGAATTGGTAACGTGGCCTATAGGTTGGCTTTGCCTCAGGAATTAGCATATGTACACAATGTATTTCATGTGTCGATGCTAAAGAAGTACATCTCGGATCCATCCCATGTATTGGACCACGAACCAATTGAGGTTCACAAGGATCTGACGTATGAGGAGAAACCGGTGCGAATCATAGCACGAGAAGAAAAGGTGCTAAGGAACAAGGTTATACCTTTAGTTAAGGTCCTATGGCGAAATCATAAGATTGAGGAGGCAACGTGGGAACGCGAGGACGAGATGAAGAAAAGCTACCCCGAATTGTTCTGATTTTCGAGGACGAAAATTCTTTAAGGAGGGTAGATTGTAATATCCAAAAATTTTCACGAACTCATGATTTTCTTGTATATAAGAAATCTAAAGTTTGTACTATGTGTTTATGTGCAATTGTATGGGAAATATACTGCGGAAACCGTCTTTACGGGCCAGATAGTATAATTAAGTTTTAAAACCACCATAGAAAAATCAAGCACCTAAAATAGGATATTAAAGACCAAATGGCTTTAAATAAAAAAAAAAAAAAAAGAAAAATTTTTATACAGTCCAACTTTACACAGATAAATTTTGGACTGCAGTCAAGCAAAACAGTACTGAATTGTACTGTGTATAAGTGAACACAGTATTAGATTTATCTGTGCTAGCATAAAAATGGATTGCATATTGAAGAAAAAGCCAAACAAGGCCTTAGGATGATATCACCTACCTTTTGATTTATGACATCATCTTATTTGGATTTATGACATCATAATTCCATGAACCAACCCTTTAAAGACAAGTGTCTTGTTCTAGAAACTTCTTCCTTGTTCTCCAAGGTGCATGGCCGGCCACCTATGCCCCCCCCATTGTGCAATTTTGTGTTTCTTCAAGGGCTTTTTAACAATTTTAAGGAATTTCCATCACCTATAAATAGGTGAAGCCATTGTTCACAAAAATTAGAAAACCTAGCTAAACTATGCCCAATTTTTCCCTCACCAAATCCGAACTTGAGAGGCCAAGAGAGAGGAGAGAAAAATCAAAACCCAAGAGGAGGAGAGCATAGGGGTTGGTCGGATTTCACCTAGAGCCAAGGAAAAAAGTTTGAAAAAAATTTGATACCCATTTTAGGCCAAAGGGCCGGTTGTGGGGAGGAAGAAGAAAGGAAGAAAAATCCAAGCTTTTGGCCGGATTTTTAGAGGCTAGAGGTGGCCGGAGTTGGAACAAGGGTGGCGGCAAATTTTGGAACTCAACTAGCCAAGGTGGCCGGTTGTTGGTGGAGGCAAAGAGAAAGGAAAAGCCAAGCCAAATTCTTGACCTAAAGTGAGGTATAAATCCCTTAAACCCTAAGTTTTCATTTAAATTTCATTTGGGAAATTTAAATGTATTTTAAGCATGGTTTGTATGAGCATAAGCTCACTTTTAATTGCTGCCCTAGTTAGAAATTTTAGGGTTTGTGCTTGATTAATTAGGGTTTTGGTTTGGTAGTTTAATTATTGCATGTTAAGTGTTTGATATGTTGATTAGGTATTAAGGGTGGTTTGGTTTAATGGCTTTGAATGGTTATGTTTATGCTTGTTTGAATGGTTATGTTTATGCTTGTATGAATGTTAGGGTGCATGCTAGGTTGTTAGTTTCGGTTATGGAATGGTGAGACAACCTAGAACCATGCAAACCTAGGCTAGGACAGTTCGGTTTTTGGTTTGCATGGGCGCGTTTGAGTAGCATGATTGTTAATGTGGGATGTTAGAAAACGCTGCATGTATGCTATCTAGGCTCCCGCGTGTTCGGTTGAGTTAGATTTGCGACAATAAGACGTAAAACGAATTTAAGAATGAAAACTGCCAGTTCGGGTACAAACTGGCCAGTTTTCTGGAAAGTGAAATTTGAGGCCTTTAGAGGCCGAATTGGGAAAAACGTAAAACATGAAAGTTGTAGAGAAGAGATTTTCCTAGAGGACAACACGGACAGTTTTTGAAAATAAGGCTCCAAAGGCCTTCGTTTTTGTAAAAACCCGAGCCTGACCGTGCCCAGGATTTATACACGGCCAGGTGAGTTCAAACGGCAATATGAACATGTTAGAGTCCGAATTAAATTTTTTGTAAAACACGAAAGTTTTAGGATTTCTCAAGAGCTAAAACTTTCATGAAGACAACTTTTTCAAATTCAAATTGGATTTTTAAACTGACACGGATTTCTAAAGACTGTGCCGGGAACAGGAAATTCCTGCACAGGATTTTCTAAAACAATGCAGAAAAACTATATTTTTGCACCAACACCCCTGTTTTGATTATGAAAACTGTTTCAAAGGCAGTTTTCAGCCTTTAATGATTTTTATAAAGTCACACTTTAAAAACCACGAATTTTCAAGTTAAACAAAAGATTGTTGTCAAATTTTCCAAATTTGGAAATTAGGTTTTTAAAAGCCAAAGAATAGTAACAAGAGGTTGACGGATGATAACCGGGAAGGATACCCGAGTTACTAGGCTTGGTCCAAAGCCAAGTTTGACCATAAGATATTGACCACCTCAAGGGTTACCTCATGTAACCTAATGAGTTATCATGTATAATTAGGGGACATATAACTAAGATTGTGTAAGAATGTTGGAAAAGTTACCAACATTTTATAGGATCCTTATCCTATGTTCTTTTTAATAGCAGGAAGTAACCTGCAGTTGCGATCTGGGTTGAAGCAACAAAACCAGAAACCTAGCATATCAGGCAAGTATCAAACCTCACCTACAGTGTGAAAATAGTAAATACTATTTTCAAATATGCTATGTTAAGCTATGCTATTTACACTATATGTTTAAATATACATGCTATGTTGTGTTATGATATGCGATGATATGCTACGACATGTTACATGTTATGCCATGTTATAAGAATGTCATGTTAACAAAAATGTCATGTTTTCTAAAATGTCATGGTTTCAAAAATGCCACGTTTACAAAAATGTCATGGTTTTAAAAATGCCATGTTTTCAAGAATACCATGTTATAGCAAGTGTTAAGTTTGATAGGACATAGTGACATCATAAGGCATGTTCACTAATGTTAAATCATATGGTAAGATAAATCAAGTAAGGTGTCGTACCAACCTCCCGTGATCGTGGAGGCTACATGATTCAGTTGTGACATTTACCTTCCGTGATCGTGAAGGGTCAAGTTATAATTTCCAGAACTGTTAGGGCCTTGCAAACCCTAGCTTTGTCTGGAGGCTGCGCGCTTTCGGTACGGACACTATGGGCCCACATGTTGAGACAAGATAATAAATTAAAGATTGAGTCAATAATGAAGCATAAGACTTTCAATCAATCATAAATGGTTCATGCATAAGCTACATGATGATTGGCATATTTTAAGATGTTTGAATTATTTTGTGAGATTACGTTTATACTTGCTGGGCGAAAGCTCACTCTTATATTCATACTGTAGGTAAGAAGCCTGCAGTTTAAGTGGTGGGCTATGCAGACGATGCGGCGGGTGAAGGGCGGTGTGGGATACCACTACGCAAAATTTTCCGCAACCGCTTTTGAGTTAAAATAGATATATTTCAAAAGTAAATTATGTTGTGCAGTATGTATGAAGTTTAAAGACTTGAGATTATACTTTCAGTATGGCATGTATGCATGACAAGTTTTTCTCTACTAAATAACTTATGTGAATATGTTTTAAAATAAAAAAAAATTTGTCTCAAATTTTCAAGAAAAAGAACAAGTATGTATAGTGTCGACCTGGCTTGGGAAGTCGGGGCGTCACACGTATTTTGTAAAATATATTCGTATCATACTATGATAATATGATGGTATCAGTACTTAGTGCTGGAAACTGTGATTGCTATTATAGTAGTTAGTATGGTTTGTAAAATATATTAAGATGGTTTGACAACTCAATACTTAATTAAGTATATATAAGTGTGAAATTAATTTAGGTTCTTAAATTTGAGTTTTAAAAAAAAAATATTTCTTCATTTTTACGAATAATAAGAGTAAGTTTAAGTATGTTTAAGTATTACGTAACGGCCACATAAGGCGGGCCGTTACATGTGCAATGATGGTGAGAGATGGGTGAGGGACTACTGACTTTTTATGTGAGCTATGATTCCATATCTATAAGCAAAGCTCACATCGAATATAAGTCATGTACCCAACAAACTGGTCTAATAACTTACTACTCCGAGACACTCTAACATTTGGAACATCAACGTACACAAGTCAAAAATATAAAGTCATTTACTTAGGATTAAGGTTATTACGTAATGAACGTCAAAAATGAATTAATCTAATCAAGTAGACTTATAGATTAATTACACTTTGATCCAGTCCAATATATCATCATCACCAGGCAATATATCTGTCTCTACTTGAGAGTCTACTCGCTCCAGATGGTCAAGACAAACCATCTTCCCAATTGACTTTAGACAACATTATAGTCTTCATATGAGTTAGATATTCACTCTAACCCCATAGACTACGGATTATAGATTTAGACTATTTACTTGTGAGAGGTGTTTTCCTCACCACTGAGTGTGTGAGATTAGGGTGTGATTCGGTGTGTTTTTAACTTGGTTTCCGATGGACGAGATCGCCAACGGGTGGAAATCGCTATCGATTACTGAGAAGGAGGAGAATGTTTTCGGTATTCCACATGAGATCTTAGAAAAGGGGCGAGAAGAGATGAAATTGGCACTGTTGGGTAGGCTCCTCACGAAGAGACCTTACAACAAAGGGGATTTGAAGCCTACGGATCGAAAAAGGCTGGGAAATTAAGGAGATTGCGAAAGATATTTATCTCTTCTCTTTTGCTGATGTTAAGGAAAGAGAGAAAGTTTTGGAGGGCCAACCTTGGAGTTTTGATTATTCGTTGTTGGTATTGAAAAAGGTTGATGATGTGGAGAACCTTGATGTGGATGATTTCTGCGTGCAGGCCCATAGCTTGCCTCTGGATGGTAGGGTCCTAGAGGTTGGTGACATTATTGGCGATATTGTTGGTGATTTGATTTGGGTTTCTACTGATAGGAATGGAAGGTGCACGGGCGAATATGTTCGAGTCCGATCTCGTTTGGATATCACCAAACCAGTCCGTCGTGGAGCTCGGGTGCGATTGGGCAATAAGGGTTCCATTGTCATGGCGGACATCCGGTATGAGAAACTTCCGGATTTTTGCTATTGGTGTGGGAAACTAGGCTATGTGTTGAAGGATTTCCTGCTAGTGATGAGAGCTTGGACGAACCAGAGGAGATGCTTCCCTATGGGGATTGGCTGCGGATAAAAAAATTCGATAATTTCTTTGGCACGAGTGAATCGCAGTGGCGTCCGGGAATGGATTTTGGCCGAAGACGGTGGGTTGAGGAGGATGTCCAGCAACGGCTGGGAAACTCGTGAGGGCGATTTTTGGTTGGAAAATTGACGGTTGTCAAGGGTCCGGATTTGAAGGGCGAGAAATCTGGGATTGATGGGGGTGATTGCGGGAGGCCAGAGCATCACATCCCGAATTCTTTGGAACTTCAAATTTGAATTTAGGTTTGACTTTCGGATGCTAAAAAGTCAAATGTGGAGATTTTAAATGTGGCATGTGAGGGAGCACGTGATGAGGTTTTAAATGTGTTTAGTGTGGGAGCACGTGATAAGACTTCGTCTTTTGTAATCTCTAAAAGTACACGAGATGAGCACGAGCCTACTCTGTTCTTAGCCTTTCTATGTTCTGATACTATATCGCATGGGAAGGGTAACAATGAGCAGGTTTTGACTGAGCCGGTACAGGTTTCCGGGAATACTGTGGGGACTAAGTTCTCCTTTTTGGTTGGTTCTTCTACGTCGGTTGGGAAGATTTTTCGTAGAGCTAAGAAGGGAAATAGTCTTCCTGCGCTCTGAAGTTGGGTGGCGGAAAGAACGTGTCAAAGAGGAAAGGTGCTGATGAGAGTGAGGATGCTGTGAGTGAGAAGAAACGTTTGGTGTTGGGAGATATTTCAAACTTTTTGGGATCGGCGGAGGCTGCGGAGCAACCCCGCCGGGACCAATAAGTCTCATAGCTTGGAACGCTCGTGGCTTGGGGAATCCACGAGCGTTCGATGAGATTCGGATGATTATCCGAACGTTTTCCCCGGGTTTAGTGTTTATTTTAGAGACTAAACTCTTTGGAAGGGCTGCTAGAAGGGTTAAGGAGATGTTAGGCTTTGGGGGGGGTATCCATGTGGACAGTGTTGGCCAGCGTGGAGGTCTTATTACTCTTTGGAGGAAGGATTAGGAGGTTGAGCTCAAGAGTTGTTCACGGGGCCATATTGACTCTTTCGTTAAGTCTCTGGACGGGAAGTTGTGGCGTTTTACTGGTTTTTATGGGCACCCCAAGAAAGCGCAATGCCACCATTCCTAGGATTTGTTGAGGTGGCTTAGAAGCTTGTTTACTTTACCATGGTTGGTGGCAGGTGATTTTAATGAAATTTTTTACCTCTCGGAGAAGGAGGGTGGCTGTGATTGAGTGGATAGCAGTATGAGAGGTTTTCTTGAAGCAGTGGAGTATTGTAAGATGCTAGATGTGGGTTTTCATGGGGCCCCATTGACATGGAATGATCATCAGGATCCCCCAGATAACATCCAAAAGAGGCTTTATAGGGCAGTGAGCTCCCACGATTGGAAGATGTTGTTCGACGGGGCGCGGGATTTTCATCATGGTTTCTTTGGCTCCAATCACAGAGTGATCCATATCTTGCTGGATTTCTATCCACGGAACAATGATGAGGATCATGGTGGGTTGAGAAGGTTTATTGTTGACCCGCTGTGGAGGACAAAAGTCGAATAAGGAGATTATTGATGACGTGTGGAGGAGGGAAGTGATAGGGGGTGATGGGAAAATTTTTGATTAGGCATTAGGCAGATGTTCGGAATCATTCAAGACTTGGGGAGCCAATACTTTTGGCAATATTCCTAAGAAAGTGAAGCTAGCACAAAAGGAGTTGGAAGAATTGAATGCTTGCGAATGGTCAGCGGAGATTAAGAAGCGTATTTTGTTGAAAGAGAAAGAGCTTGATCGGCTACTAGCCTTGGAGGAATACAATTGGAAACAAAGATCTCGGTCGGAGTGGCTTCGGGGTGGTGATCGGAACCTGAAGTTTTTCCATTCCAAGGCAACTCAACGACGGAAAAAAAATTGATCAAAGGCTTGGAAGATGCTAATGGCGTCTGGGTTAGCGATAAAGGAGATATTGTCAAAGAACTGGAGAACTATTTCAGTGAGATTTTTTCTACTTCTCTTCCAGATCAAGAGGTTATGAATGAAGTGTTGGAGGGAATATCTCGGAAGATTAATGAGTTGGACTCCCCGTTTACGCCAGAGGAGGTCCGAGAAGCAGCATTTCATATGGGAGCTTGGAAATCTCTGGTCCCGATGGCTTCCACTCAGGTTTCTATCAGGATAATTGGGAGTTGGTAGGGGCAGACGTTACTGAAGTTTGTCTCTAGGTTCTCAATGGTCACCGATCGGTTAGTGATTTGAATTCTACCTTCATTGTCCTTATACTGAAAGTCAAAGTGCCCAGGAAAGTTTTGGGGTTTAGGCCAATAAGTCTTTGTAATGTTGTCTATAAAATCATTGCTAAGACATTAGCTAATCGGCTTAAGAAGGTGCTGACGGATATTGTCTCGGAAGAGCAGAGTGCTTTTGTGTCAGGTCGGTTTATTACTGACAATATTATTGTGGCCTATGAGACGATGCATGCGATTAGATGAAAAACAGGAGGCAAGAATGGTTTAATGGCACTTAAATTAGAAATGAGTAAGGCATACGATAAAGTTGAATGGTCGTTTCTCAGGTAGGTTATGATCAAGCTGGGTTTTTCTCAGCGATGGGTCGAACGGGTGACGGGATGTCTCTACCTCGCAGTTTTCTTTCCTGGTTGATGGTGTCCCGAGGGGTAAAGTTATACCTTTTAGGGGAATTCGCCAAGGGTGACCTTTATCTCCTTATCTTTTTTTGCTATGCGCAGATGGTTTCTCTGGCCTGTTAAGGAAAGCCGTGGCTAATGGGAGGTTAGTTGGGGTTTAGTGTGCCAAGAGAGCTCCTAAAGTAAGCCATTTGTTTTTTGCCAATGACAGTATCTTGTTCTGCAAGGCTGATATTCCGAGTTATGATGTCATCAAGGAGATTTTGAAAAAATATGAAAAGGCCTCCGATCAAGTTATCAACCTTCCGAAGTCGATAGTGAGCTTTGGTCCAAATTTGGGAGTGAAAGAACAGCAGTCCATTTTGGATTCTTTAGGCCTCCCGGATGGTTTTACTCATGATGTCTAACTTGGGCTCCCCTCATTTGTAGGGTGGAACAAGAAGAAAGTCTTTGGGGAGCTTACGGAGAAGATTGGGAAGAAGCTGCATATGTGGAAAGGGAATTTTTATTCAGTTGATGGTAGAGAGATCTTAATCAAGGCCGTGACCCAAGCGACCTCTACTTATACAATGAGTATTTTTAGAATCCCTTCTACTTTGTGCGACGAACTTCAGTCCCTTGTTTCTCGCTTTTGGTGGGGTGGCAATGTTGAGGATATGAAGATTCATTGGGTTAGGTGGGAAAGGCTTTTTCGATCAAAAGTGGAAGGTGGTATGGGTTTTTGGGATTTGAAGGCTTTTAACCGGGCACTTTTGGCAAAGCAGAGCTGGCTTCTCTTGACTAATCCATCCTCTCTTATGGCTCGGATTATCAAAACGAAATACTATCCTGATTGTAGCTTACTGGAGGCTGGTTTAAGGAGTAACTCTCCTTACACTTGGCATAGTATCATTTGGGGCCGGTCTTGTTTGTCAAAGGGTTATGTTGGAAGATTGGTTGTGGGAATTCGGTGAGAGTGTTTAATGACCCGTGGTTGCCTAGGCCATCCCAGTTTCGATCTATTACCATTCCTTCTACAGAGTTTACGGATTTAAAGTTAATAGACCTACTGTCGCCATCGGGATGGAATGGTGAGATGATTGACAAGGTTTTTTGGCCCGTAGATAGAGACCTAGTGTGGGGGATTCCTCTAAGTGCTGGTAGACGTGATGATATTTTGGTGTGGCACTATGACCACAAAGGCATATATTCGGTAAGATCAGGTTATTGGATTGAAATGGATGGGAGAAGACTTGCTGGATGTTCAAATGGGAACAATTTGTAAAGGTGGTGGAACAAGCTGTGGGGACTAAATGTGCCGAGTAAGATTAAGATCCTTGCATGGTATGCTTTTCATGAAGCTCTCCCTGTTCGATCGCAATTGTGCAGGTGAGGGATTAATGTTTATCAATGATGTCCTAGATGTCGGGAATTTGTGGAGGATTGCACTAACTCCTTGTGGCTGTGTATGGAAGCAAAAGAGATGTGGGAAGAAACTATTTTATGGCCGGTTCTCAATGCTTTTCCGGGAGGTCCTTTTAGCACTTTATGTTCCTTTGTGTCGGATAGATGCAACGGGGAAGAGTTGGGGATTTTTTGCATGTTCTTGTGGTCTCTTTGGGTGGATAGAAATCTCCTAGTTTTTGAGGGTAAGAAGCCTAAATCGGTGGTCACAATGGAACGTGCAGGAAGGCTATTCTCAACACTTCCACTCAAGTTGATACATAACAACTTGCCTTAAATACTTTAAGAACAACTTTGGAATTCTCAGACTCAAGTCTGCATGAGTTTCACAGTAGATTGATTTCTAGAAGCTTCACATGCCAGGTTTAAATTCGTCTGAGCTTCACAGCACCGACTTCAATTTTTGAAACTTCACATGGTAGGCTCAGATTCACACGAACTTCACAGCACAGGCTTTAATTTAATTCAATGAGATTGATAGGATCAAATTATCAATGGAATTAAAAAGATAACAGGAACAATTGATCAAAGGGGGAATCAAGGGATCAAAAATTGATCTTTTTTTTTTTTTTTTTTTCAAATTCAATCTTTTTTTTTCTTTTTCATGATTGTATGACACCCAAAAAAAAAAAAACACACAAACGTTGACCTTTTTTTCCTCATTTTGTGTCAATTTTTTTTCAATATTTTTTTATGTTTTACTCTCATATTTTTTTTTCTTTTTTCATTTTCTTTTTTTATTTTTTTCCTCTTATTCACACATTTGCAATTCCATGTGTGCTGAGACAAAGAATACCTAGCTATTTAATTAAGAGATTCGATCACATGCATTCACAAAAGCATAGGACTCCAAGGTGGCCATACATTTTTAGACGATGGCGAGATCAATGGTGGTATAGTAGCGGATTTAACAATTGATATGATAATGACACCTCCTATATGATGGATGTGGATTCGCAAGAGCCTTTAAAAGATTCAGTTGTGTTGGCTTTGATACCATTTTAAAAAATAAAAATAAATAAATAAATAAATAAGAGAATAAAAGATAGAAGGAGATAAAGGATTAACATGATTTCATCCACGGACTAGGAACAGAAAGAAGATTCACTAGTAAAGAGCACTATGAATGGGCTCCCATATAAATATAAGTTTACAAGTACAAAAACGGGTAAGTTATTCAAAGATATTAATGCCCCGTTTAGTGAAACATCTTAAACTCAAATTTTTCATCTCAGTTTTTGTCTTTTTCTGAAAAATCAACAAAAATTATAACTAGTTTTTAAAAAGTCAACTAACTCAAACTTAAAAATTTCAACTCAAACAGTTTCACCAAACGGAGCCTAAATCTTCTATAATCAAGAAATCCTATTTCCTACTATGAAAATTAACACACAAATTTAAATCTCCTATGTTACAATCGATCAATCAATAAATTGAAAACAATCATAAAGAATAATTTAAATGAATATTTGACAATATCTCATTTCTCAACAGTCAACATCTACTAATCATGTACATCCTCACCTGTATCACAAGAACCTAATGAGTGAAAGGCCCAGTAAGAAGAAACTAATGCATGAACATACGCATCACATTTTAATGGAGTCAATTGTTTCACCAACCATTGTTTAGTTCAAAACCCATTCTTTCTTATTTCAATCTTTTGGATACTCTTGAAGTGTGGTACTTAACTAATAACGATAGACAATGGTTTTTGAAACCTGTTCATCATAATTGGCCAATAATAAAAATAATACGAGGTTCCCAAACTGATTTTTCAACCTCAGGTGTCAGCCGTATCTGTTTCATTTAAATGTGGCTTACCATATATCGATCTTTCAACCTTAAGTATTCACCACTCTTTCGTTGGGTCCACCAGTCCTACCCGCGTCCCTTACCTACCCGATTATTAATCAAGTACCATACTTCCCATTTGAAAACCTCATTGTCTGCTTAATGTAAGTCAATGTCATGTAATGCATTGCAATGGGTCATGCATATCATAGACAATTAACAACATTCACATCAAAACATAAACAAACGTTACATAGTTCTTGCGATGCAGAAAATGTATGTTCAACTTACCTCTAATCCGTTTTTCATCGAATGTGCGAAGTACGGATCTCTCGGAAGATTAGGTGTGCTGAATGGCCTTCAACAGGTTCGATAAAAAGCTCAAATCAGTGGATTTCAAGCATAAATGGGTGAAAACTTGAACTGGTTTGCGTTCTCTTCATTTCTTTGACTTGGTTTCTCTTTTTGCAGGATTGGGAGGTTAGAAAATGAAGAGAAAATGAGGAGGAGGGCTGGACGTTTTTGGAGCTGCAGCAAAAGAAAATGAACAAAATGGAATTTTCTAGCTATTTTGACCCATTCAAAGAAGAGAGGTGAGACAAAGATACTCTGATTGGTTGGCTTTGTTTTGGTTGTCTTTCTATGCATAAGGAACGTGGAATGGGCTGAAAAAGGTGTTGGAAGCTGATAGGAACTCACAAAAATCCAATACACACAAGTACAATTCGTTTCGGTGCAACCTAGTCAACAACCAATCATATTGCACCGTTATGCATACCTACGGATTTCAATAAAATATGACATATTTCAAGCAAATAATTAAGCAAACAATTACTTTAGAATGTAAATAGCATGACAAAACACTGACAATTAGTTTCATAACCATTTAGCGCACCAATCTTCCTTTACTGAGAAACCGAGCTTTTTACTGTAAATGAATACTTGAAAATCATATTAGTCATGCAATAAAAGTTCAATGTCATTTTGCACGTATTGAAGCATACTAGAACATAACTATTCATGTTCGTGCAATGCATGCTGCAATTCCGTAATGCGTACTAACTAAATGCAATGTAATGCAAAATGATTATTAGTGGCTATATGAGATAATTGGGCATTACAGATGCATTATGGTGGGTCCAGAGGGGGATATTCTTTCTCCACCTCTCCTCTCCCTCCTCCTCGTGTCCTTCCAACCAAACAATGGAAGGGGATTCTACCTCCACCCCACTCCCTCCCTCCATCTCTTCCTCCAACCAAACACACCCTTAAGGAAAAAACCCTAAATTTCCAACAAAGAAAACCAAAAAATTAGAAAAAACAAAAAAACAAAGAAAGATCGTTGTGGGTAGCGATCATGGCAACCAGGGGCTGAGATTGCCCTCTCTGACGTCGGCTTCACCGTGGAAACCGAGATCAACTGGCCAATGAGGTGGAGAGAAATAAAGATTGCAAGATGAGTGGTGGCGGAGTTCGCGAGGCCGAGAGAGGGAAGAGAAAATCGCGGATCCTGACCGGCAATCAACGATGTCAGATCTTGTTCGCAAACGATGATAGGCGATCTCGGAATGCAAAACATGGAAACGACAGTGATCCGAGGGCAAAATGCCAAATTCGCGAGGCCTCGGCAACTTCTGCCGTGATGGCCAATCTAGGAGACAACCGGATGCGCAATCTTAAAAGAGGAGGTCGCCAACGACGTAGCAAGAGCGACACCTGAAAGGAGAGAAGAGAGAGAGGGGGTGGAGGGAGGAAGAGAGAGATTGAGAGAAAGAAAGAGAGAAAGGTGGAAAGAGAGAAATGTAGTGGAAGAAAGGATGAAAGTAGGTCTGAGGGTAAATTGGGATTTTTATCTATCTGTCAAAAGAAAAAAAAAATGATCAGTAGGGCAAAGATCCTTCAGTTTAAGTGGGGCAAAAATCCTACCCTTATGTAAAAAAAGTGGTTGTTTGAACAATTTTCTCCAACAAATTTTTATTTAAAATAAAATTTAATCTTGTAGACACTACTACAAAAACTGTCATCTATAACAGGGGAAAAACGTTATGGTTACAAATTATAGCGGATAAGTAAACGCTATAACAGGCCCTGTTATAACTCTGTAAACTAATTGAACCATAACTCTGAGTAATAAAATTTTCAGAGAAGAAAAATACCTCAAAACTGGAATGGCAACTCACACACTTGGATTGCTTTGCAACGGATGAAAATGCAAGGAAGTTCAGAGGGAGAAAGCCCCTCTGGTTTTGACAAGCAGTATTGTGGGAGAAAGCCCCATAAATCTCCCTCCTTTCCTTCCCAGTTTCTCTCACAAGCTCTTTCTCTCTCTACTTTCTCTGTCCTAGATCGAATAATGTGGAAGACTGGCTCGTATTTACTCAAGCCAAGCAGTACTATTGATATTTACCTTGAAAAAAAAAAAAGGACCGAAGCTGCTCCCGCTTTTTTTTTTTGGCTGAATTTAAAGCTAGTCTTGCTTTTGGTCAAAAAATTCACACCTATTGAAAAGGAGTAATTATCACACTTTTTCAAACCCGCTATCATTTAATGCTATTAATGAGCACTTTTGTTGTAGTGAGATTACCAAAAGTAATCTATTGGAATACACTTTGATGATCAGAGATTGATGTTGATTAGAAAAATAATTTGGTAGATTTTCAAAGTATCTTATCAAAATACTCTCTAGTGATCGGAAGCCGATGGGGACGACTGAATACTCATGTTGATTACCAAAAGTAAGCTCGTAGATTACCAAAAGTATTCTACCAAAATACTCTCCAGCGACCAGAGACCCACGTCGGTGACTGGACATTGTCAATCGCCCTTGTTGATTCTGATCGTTAAAGTGCACTCCAATGGTAATCTATCAGATGACCTTTTCAATTGGTTTGGGATAATTTTGGAAAGACATTATGTTGACCTTTGACTTATCTTATAGGTGGGTAAAACTTTTAAAGCCACTATAGATATGACAATATTCTAGATATGAGTGCTTCAAGAGGCAATCCTCAAAATTACCCTATGATCTAAACATATAATGTTTGGGGTGGATTCTTAAGCTAGTCCAAGATGATAATCAAGATAAATCATTGTTTTTTTTTTTTTAGTTTATTAAACTATTAAAAATCACCTTAGTAATTATCAACTTTTGTTAGGCATATCATTGTTCCCTAATTCAAAACTAATAGAATAATTTGCACATACTTTTCTAAAAAAGAAGCCCAAAAAAATTTCGTCACAGCTTCCCCGGAATATCATAAACATAATAAATATGATTCATATGTTACTCTTCCAAGTAATTAGTGTCTTAACCGTAGTGCTTGAGTAGGTTCTTGAGTTTTTAGCCAAAAAAAAAAAAGAAGAAACATTAAGGTTCTTGAGTTGGTCAAGGTGGTAATCAAGATATTATGGGTGTGAACTTATTGACCACGCCACGTACCACGCTTTTGAAAAAATTATCATATTTTTCAAAACACTTCTATCATGGAAGAAGTCTTCAGTCAAGCATTTTGTGAAATGGTTATTTTAGTCTCAATCACTGGTATGTTGATTATTCTAGGTCGACTAAGGCTTTAGTCTATTGATATCATGCTCAATAAAATGCCCATCTCATCTTTCTACTTTCAATAACTCGTGCATTGCTCAAAATCAAAAAACTGAAAAACCAAACGAATCTATTGATGGGTTTTCATTTCTATACAATACGTTTCCTAGTTATGTGCTTCAACTTCATCTTTCTCATTCATGTAGAGCCAGCCACGGCCACTTTTAGCATCACTACAGACAAAGAGGCTTTGTTGTCTTTGAGGTCAAGTGTTAGTTTTGATCTTCCCAACCCTCTCTCCACTTGGTCCCAAACCTCATCACCATGCAACTGGACTGGTGTTCTTTGCAACGAATTTGGCCAAAGAGTTGTGAGCCTTGATCTCTCCGGATTCCAGCTATCGGGGTCGATAAGCCCGCATATTGGCAATCTCTCTTTCCTCCAATTCCTCCACCTCCAAAACAACCTTTTCACAGGACCAATTCCTAATGAAATCACCAATCTTTCCCGCTTACGAGTTGTCAACATGAGCTCCAATCTCCTACAAGGTGTTCTCCCACCAAACATGACCCGCATGGCGAAACTCGAAATCCTCGACTTAATATCCAATAGAGTCACAGGAGAAGTTCCCAAAGAGCTTAGTCTCTTGACAAAGCTTGAGGTCTTGAAGCTTGGAAGAAACGCTTTCCATGGAAAAATCCCACAATCCTTGGCCAATCTCTCTTCTCTCACGGTCCTAAATTTGGGCACCAATTCCCTTAATGGTGCCATACCGAGTGAGCTAGGCCATCTTTGCAAACTAGTGGAACTTGACTTCTCCGTCAACAACCTTACCGGTCATGTTCCGCTGTCTTTGTACAACATCTCTTCCCTGGTCAAGTTTTCTGTGGGTTCAAACCAGCTCTCCGGAGAAATCCCATATGATGTTGGTCACAAACTTCCAAGTCTTCTGGTCTTCATTTTTTGCTTCAACAGCTTCACCGGGAGAATCCCGGGCTCTTTGCACAACCTGACTAGAATACAAGTCATACGCATCTCACACAACTTTCTTGTAGGGCCGGTCCCGCCAGGGCTTGGAAACCTACCTTCTCTTCAAATGTATGTAATTGGACATAACAACATTGTTAGCTCCGGCGAAGATGGTCTCGGTTTCCTTTCATCCTTAACAAATAGCACCAAGCTCGCTTACCTTGCCATTGACAGCAACCTTCTGGAGGGTGTTATACCAGAATCGATTGGGAACCTCTCCAAGGTTCTGCTACAATTGTACATGGGAGGGAATCAAATCTATGGCAAGATACCCTCTTCGATCGGCCGTCTCAGGAGACTGACTTTGCTGATTATGAGCTCTAATTTGATCTCCGGTGAAATCCCACCTCAGATAGGTGAACTGAAGGATCTACAAATACTTGGTTTGGCCAACATCAGAATTTCTGGTGTCATGCCAAGTTCCTTGGGCAATCTCCGGAGGCTGAGTACCGTAGATTTGTCGGGGAATTGTTTGCTCGGATGCATACCTTCAAGTTTTGGAGGATTTCAGAATTTGCTCTTAATGGACCTATCCAACAATAGGCTTAATGGAAGCATTCCTGAGGAGTCTCTTAATCTGCCTAGCCTGAGTATAATTTTTAACCTCTCTAACAACTTTCTCAGTGGAGCTTTGCCAAAAGCAATTGGCTTCTTGGAGAAAGTTATTTCCATTGACCTCTCCGACAATCTCTTGTCCGGTAATATTCCGAGCTCAATCAAGAACTGCAAAAGCTTGGAGGAATTGTTCATGGCCAACAACAGATTCTCTGGTCCTATTCCAACTACTCTGGGACAAATAAAAGGCCTTGAAGTGCTCGACTTTTCTTCAAATCAACTCTCCGGGTCTATTCCTGAGGACCTACAAAACCTACAGGCTCTCAAGTACTTGAACCTATCATTTAACATCCTAGAAGGGGTAGTCCCCAGAGATGGAGTGTTCCGAAACATCTCCAACGTCCATCTAGAAGGGAACGAAAAGCTTTGCTTGAACACGAGATGCCTAAAAGTTGGGGGTGCACACGTAAGAAGAGTGTTAAAAGTTTTCTTAATTGCTGTTTTCCCATCAACTTTAGCACTACTCTTGATAGTTGGCTTAGTGTTACTCTATCTGTGGAAGCGAAAAGCAAAAACTACGGAAGCTTTGGATCCGTTGAAGGGCAAGTACAAAATGATTTCGTATGAAGAACTCCGTAATGCGACCCAGAACTTCAGCCACGAAAACTTAAGGGGAAATGGGAGCTTTGGCTCAGTTTACAAAGGGCAAATTGGGGATGGTAGTGTCATTGCAGTAAAAGTCCTAGATACAAGAAGGACTACATGTTGGAATAGTTTCGCTGCAGAGTGCAGGGCACTAAGGAACTTAAGACATCGAAATCTTGTTCGACTTATTACATCATGCTCCAGCATAGATTTCAACAACCAGGAATTTCTTGCTCTGGTTTACGAGTATCTAGGCAACGGAAGCTTGGAAGATTGGATAAGGGGCAAAAGAAGAAAAATAAATGGAGGTGCTTTAAACCTTCTGGAGAGGTTGAACGTGGCAGTTGATGTTGCTTGCGCCTTGGACTATTGCATCATGGTTGCGCGGTTCCGGTAGTGCACTGCGATATAAAGCCTAGCAACATTTTGTTGGAAGAAGATATGACAGCCAAAGTTGGAGATTTTGGTCTGGCAAGAATGCTGATGGAGAATAGAGACGCTCAAACTTCTATCAGCTCCGCACACGCCCTTGAAGGCTCCATCGGATACATACCTCCCGGTTAGTATACTTGTGGATCCTATCCTTACGTATACAGAAATCTTCACAATCAATTAATTCAAAAAATAAGAAAAGGTTATGACAATTCAAACTAAGGAAGGAAAAAATAGAATAAAACATACTTCTTTCGTACTGTTAAGTGCTAATCCATTTGTGAATTTACGTTTTTATAATTTTTTACTTTTCCTGAATAGTTTATTTGAGTCTAAGAATCATAAACTGGCAGAGTACGGTCTAGGAGAGAAACCCTCAACCGCGGGAGATGCATACAGCTTCGGAGTCACGTTGTTGGAGCTCTTTACAGGGATGAGCCCTACACATGAAAGTTTCACAGTCCAGCTAAACCGACAAAGGTGGGCGCAGTCATCTTTCCCGGAAAACTTGGTACAAGTGATAGATTCCGAGCTTCTAGAACTCGGGGAGGCTCTATACCACCAAGGCCACCATCTCAGCAGGAAATTACAGTTTGATTGCTTGGCTACAGTCATTGAAATTGGACTTGCTTGCACTGCAAGTTCTCCTAATGGACGCATGAACATGAGAAATGTTCTTCACAAACTCAAAGCCGCCAAAGACGACCTTCTTAAACATGTAACAAGAAAAAGAAGTTGAAATTTTGAGGACAAAGTCAAGGTCCTAAACTTCAGACTGCCGGGTCTCCTCATTTAAGTCTTGGTATTTTACCTTTTCAAGATGTGTGGAGTGTTTGGTTCTGTTCATATGTAAACTTAGTGTCGTTGGGTGTTGACAACTACATCTAAAAAGTCCCAAGTGGGATAAGAATAAAAGTGTTGTCCACTTTGTAAGTTTTTCCACCTTCGAAATGGTATTTGATGACTGGGAAGTGCCTATGTGGCTCGCACGCAAGTGTGGCGTGGGCAGTAAGGCTGTAGAGGCTATTATTAGGCGCACTTGACACTTGGGTGCAGGGTGTTGTGTGACACGTGGCACTTTGTATTTAAACTACTATTAAATAAATATGTTCTATTTTTTTAATTTAAATTTAGATTTAAATTTGAAAAAGGTGTAACATTTTGAGGGTTTGTATTTTTTAAGAAAAAATATGGTTTTTGAATGGCAGTTTTTTTCCAAAGAGTATTACCAAAGGTTGTTAAATTTCTATAAAGAGTTGCAAAGAAATCAGATTTTAATACATTAAAAAAATTCGAATTCTATCTCTCCCCTACTACTATTCTTCCAAAAATAGTGTGTTCTTTTTTCTTTCCAAATTTTCACTTTTGCTTGGTGCTAAAATTCGTTTTGAAGGCATGTCATGTACTAAAAGCGATTGGCTGTTCATTCCAAAGTAATCTCTTTCTGAGAGGAGACAAAACACACTATTAGGGAAGCATATCTGTTACGTGTTTCAAATCTCCATATTCATATTTTTCTAACATGGAGGAGGGAGAAAATATGACAGTCATCAGTCCCTGAAAGGAAAAGGGTAAGTTGTAAAGTCCCACATTACTTGGGAATGATTATAAGTAATGGCTCATAAGTAAATAAACCACCTCTTAATAGTATAAGGCCTTTTGGGGTGAACCCAAGAGCAAAACCGTGTGGACACGAAGCCCAAACCAAACAATATCATACCAAAGGAAGGCATATGGATCGTTACAAATGGTATCAGAGCCTATATCCTACCGGAAGTGTAGCCAACGAGGACGTTGAGCTCTAAAAGGAGGGGTGATTATGATAGTCATTAGTCCCTAGAAAGAAAAGGGTAAGTTGTGCAGTCTCACATTACTTTGGAATGAATATATGCGATAGTTCATAAGTAAATAGACCATCTCCTAATGGTATGAAGCCTTTTGGGATGAGTCCAAAAGTAAAATCGTGCAGGCACGAGGCCCAAAGTAGATAATGTTATACCAAAAAGAGGTACGGGTCATTACAAAAAATTTCTTCTTTTATCTCAGTTTAATTGAAACACCTTCTACCACATCTAATAAGGAGAAAATTACTCAAATAGCCAATTTTTTCATCTATTGATCAACATGATATGAATTCTCTCATTTTATCTAGCATGATATAAACTTTAGTTTAATTTTGTGTTATAGTAATATGATAGTAATCTTTTATATCATATTAGTGCAGTGACTTCTAAATTGTGTCATTCAGATGCTTCCCCCAATAAAGAGAAAAATAACCAAACAGACAATGATCAATATGGCATAAATTCTCTTATTTTGATCAGTATTATACGAGTTTTAGTTTAATTTTATGTCATATTAATCTAATATTAATTTTTTGTATCATATTAGTGAAATAACTTTTAAATTTGTATCATTCGGATGCTTTCTCATTCTATAAATATGAATTTGGGTCCTCATTTTATCTAGAGAGAACTATTAAGCACTATGGTGATTAATAATTCAACCCGTGGTTGGAAGAAGTTGGCTGGTTTATCGTCAAGAACATCTAAAATTTCTACAATATGTGCCCACATACATTGATTAGGCAAGAAAGAGAATAGCAAATAAGACCCTTATGTTAAAGCTCTCAATAGTTCTATTAGTGATTCGTTACAAGATACGCAGATGATTATATTAATTAAATGAGAGCTATTTATGGCTTATGAAAAATTTTTAAAAATAAAAAAAGATATGTAAGTGACTCGTTCAAAGATGGACAGCTTCAACATATTATATATATACCGTACGTAAATTTGAGGTTGATATATATATATACATGTATTTGATCATGTCTCCATCTATCACAATGTTAAAATCTGTACAATTCCCATTTTCATCAAGGAAATATAGCAGGTTGACTCAGTTGACACGACTTGTTTCCTTCAAGTTTGAGAAATATGGTAATTCACACAAATCGCACTCATACTTTAACCATTTTAAAAATGCCTGACACCGAATGATTATAAAATGATGAGTGAGTTTTTAAGTCCTTAGGTGCCATTCTCTTGCAAGCCAACTTTGCAAGAGTGAGTTCAACCTAATGAGTTCCTACTAAATCGAAAGGGCAAAAAAAAAACCCTATTTTTCTTTTTAAATATATGACAAGGGAGGATACTAGCATAGAGGTAAAAAAAACATCCAAATTAAGTTGGCATTTAATTTATAACACATTCCACACTTAATCCCGAAAATTTAGAAAATAGTAAAAGATAACCTATCCACCAAAATGTTGTGAAAAACTAGGCCTATTTGTTCACTGATTCGAAATATTGCAATTTGAATGATTTTGATTTGGACCATCTGTGCAGTGACACAACTTTGAGACTGGATGTATATGATGGTTCATAAGTAAAGAGATTACCTTTTAATGGTATGAGGTCTTTTGGGATTAAGCCCAAGAACAAAACCGTGTAGGCTAAGGCCTAAAGCAGACAACATCATATAAAAAGAAGGCACGGGTCGTTACAAAGGGTATCCAAGTCACTCACTATAAGGAGCCAATGTATTGTTTGTGAAGAAAAAAATGGGTCCATGAGGCATTTCGAGGTTGAGTCCAAGAGCAAAATCGTACTGGTATGAGGTCCAAAACAGATAATATCATACCAAAGGGAGGTCCATGAGGCATTTCGAGGTTGAGTCCAAGAGCAAAATCGTACTGGTATGAGGTCCAAAACAGATAATATCATACCAAAGGGAGGTACATGTAACAAATGATATCAAAGCCTACACCTAATCGGAAATGTGGCCAACGAGGATATTGGGCCTTAAAAGAAGTGGTGATTGTGACTGTCATTAGTCCCTACAAGGAAAATGGTAAACTATGCAGTCCCACATCACTTGGGAATGGATGTAATGGTTTAGAAGTAAAGAGATCACCTCCTAATGCTATGTGATCTTTTGGGGTAAAATCCAAGAGCAAAATCATATGAGCACAAGATGCATAGTGGACAATAATATACCAAAAAGAAGCAAAAACATCCATGTATAGTTTCTTATGCTTTCCATGACCTTAACAACTTTTAAAAAAATTAGTTAACGAACATGCACAGAGATAATAAAAAGAAAATATCACATGGTAATAATTGTCAATTTTTTTATATTTTAACCCAAATTTATTGATCAGGTTAAGATCTTTAATGAGTCAAAATAAAAAATTTGGAATTAACTTTGTTTTAAGAAAATATGAATTTGGGTTAATATTGATTCAAAAAGGCATTATATGCTCTTAATTAATGAACCACATGCAAATTAAGTGCCAATTTTAATTAAACAAATTATAACTCTATAAAATAGAGTTATTTTATCAATTTTATGTTTGTAAATTGATTATATTCTTGAATATTTTTAATCTATTCTTAATAAATTTAGTTTAATTTTATTTAATTTTAATTTAGATTTATTTTATTTTTGTATAATTTTATTTTATTTAGGTTAATATTAATTTCAGAAATGGTTTTGTGTGCGTTCAACCGATGCGTACTGTTGAATCACCATGACCGTTGGATGGGAGAGCGATGGTTATGATTAGAGAAGGAGAGTTCAAGGGCAAGCTAAAAATATTGAGGGTGTTTGGTGAATGAGTTGAGTTTGAGTTGAGATGAAATTTTTAAGTTTGAGTTGAATTAACTTTTTAAAAAGTAGTTATAAACTTTGTTGACTTTTCAAAAAAAGACAAAAATTGATATGAAAAAGTACAGTTTAGTTGGAGTTAAACTTTGTTATCAAACAAAGCTATTATTGACACTTGAGAGGAGTAGGGTGCACTACACTAGTTACTTTTTTTTTTTTAATAAAGTAAATTCATGTCAGAAAAATACTATACCTCTGTCATTTCTTTCACTCTCTGGATGCTTTGTCCATCCCTTCTTTCTCTCTCTACAAAAACCCAGAGAGAAGAATAAGGAGAGAGAGAGAGAGAGAGAGAGGGGAAGAAGCTTGTCTATCATTGTGGTTCCGGTACGGGCACCAGTGGTTGAATCCTGGTGTCCGGTCCAACCTGCTGAGTCGGACGACCATGATTGTGAAACCAATAGTTAGAAGTCCTTGTTGTTTCTGTTTCAATATCCAGTAAACAAGTACTTATAAGAGCTCAACTCCTCCAAGAAGCATCAAACAAATTATAACTTTTTTTTTTCCCTCTCTTTTCTCTATGAAATAATCACAATCGAGCACCAATGGTTCCTGAGCATGAATCGAGTATCAAATAAATTGATATGATATTTAATAATTAAATACCCATATATCTCAAATATACAATAAACTCTCAAACTTAATAAAATAAATAGCGATCTTATTGAATTCCAAAATAAAACGAAATCTAATATCCATCAGGAATTTAATTTATAATCTAAATCATATATGTTAATGAAGTGATCCAACTATTACATCAGGCATAATCTTTGGACAAACGG
Source organism: Ficus hirta (assembly GCA_038430175.1). NCBI lineage: Eukaryota > Viridiplantae > Streptophyta > Magnoliopsida > Rosales > Moraceae > Ficus > Ficus hirta. The sequence continues at coordinate 13,445,831 of CM076585.1, read as the reverse complement.
TGTTTTTTCCTTAAAAAAGTATAACATTCACAATATACATATCTGTCAGTCTATAGATACAACTGTTGAATTTGACTGTTGGATCGTAATTATGAAATCATTTCATTCTGACTATTAGATCATAACCAATCTATAATCGAGATTCATATTAAATTTGAAAAATACAAGAAAATAAAAAAGACAGTTCATTAGCTTCTTAAGACGATATGTATATGCGAAATGCAAAGTGCGTCTCAAAAGAGCCTTAAACATCCAATCTCCCGTGAGCACCCGTGCTGTGCGGTGAATTGTAGTGGCATTGTGTCACTCACACATAAATGATACTTGATGTCACTTATTTCTATTTAAACCATTTAGTTTGCTTGTATTTTCCAAACGTGGCTTTTTGTTTCAACTTCCAAAAGATACTACAATCTCCGTTGCAATAACTAATTCTAGAGTTTCAAACGATGACCCCCTTCTACATGGATTCTAAAGCTATTCCATCCTTCAATCCCAATTTATTAAATCCATCATTGATTTGAGATTTGTATTAAAAGTAAATACAATCCAGCCGAAGTGCTATATTTACGAAAGAATAAAAATACATAAATAGCACAGTTACCAAATAATATGTACTATTGATGTAAATAATATATTCACAAATAAGTTTTTTTTTTTTTTTGAAAGTAAATAAATTTTTTATCAAACGAATATGTAAACTTAATTATTAAGAAAATAGTATATTACAGTTTTATTTACTTTAACAGTTTTGTAAATATATTATTTGTTTATTTTCATTTTTTGTAAACTTTTAATATCTAAATTCCAGTCTAATCATAAAAAATAATTCTAGATAATCCCATACGTCCCACACAACTTGTAAACGTCTCTAAAACATTAACTTACACCAATAACTTGCGGTGTAAAAGCGAATACAATGAGAATAAAATGTTTAGAATTTTCATTTCATTTCAGGTTGCCACCGAGAGGAAAATTTGTGGTCGTGGCTCGGTATCTTAACAATTAGAAAATTTCCTCCTTGACTTTATTATTGCAGAACTACCACTAAATCTTTATCTTGGCCGAGAATTCTTCAAGGTGAAGTAACATTAGTTATGTGGAATTAATGAGGTTGCTATAGAAGCATTAAATCAGACAAGTCAAAGTGATGACTTGGTTTACTTAACTACCTGCGTAAATCAGGGTGTAGCAAACAGTACAAATTTATATATGAGCAAATTCAAAAAGAGGCGATTGATATAACGTTAAAAAGGATTATTTTCATAAATGATTTTTGAACTATATTATCAGTCTTAAATTGATTCATGACTTTTAATTTTACATGTCACACTGTTTCGAACTTATATATTGTTACGAAAATAATCTCTATATCGGTTTTATGTAAAAAAACTGAACGAAAATTATACACGTGCAGATCAGGTAAGCTTATTAAGGTTAAAATCATAATTAAAATATTTTTTTTATAGAGAAACTACACCTCTAAAATAGCTCTAAGACACTATATATCTTTGATAAAAATATAGTTTACGCTACATATCTTTAATTCAAGTATATTTCTTCCTATATATCTCTCATTGATGTACAATTTCCTTCTAAAAAATATTTAACCACGACTTTACCAATAAACAAAGATCATTAAGTGATCATAACGTGTTCAATTTTTGTCTAATGTTTTCAAAACAGTATAAAAATTTAGGAGAGCGTGAGACGTAAAATCAAAAGTTAAGTGTGCAAAATAAAACAGAGTATATGATTAAGTAGCCATTTATAAAATTAACCCAAAGTTAAACAAGGTCAAGGAAGACTCTTTCAAGAGATGGGGAACCTCAAATCTAAGATGAAACTTGTGCAACGTGTATCGCTTAATTGAGTTAATGTTCATATAAATAAATGGTCGCGATGGGTCAACGGCGACGTATCAACGGTGGGCTTCAACTGGTGTCTGATGATGGTTTCTAATTTAATTACTTCTTGCTGTATTGTTTGGTTTTCTCTCTCTCTCTTTATTATTATTATTTTTTTTCCATTCAATTGTTGATGCCTTATGTTGGCTCTCCTTTTTTCTTTTTTGTTTTTTTTTTGCCTTTTTTGTTGTACTATAATTTTTTCGTTGGAATATATATATATATATATATATGAATTTCTTTTGTTGTTTGCTTTTTTTTTTTAACCTTTTTTCTTGCAAAATTTTTAACTTAATATACAAATAGATGGAGTGGAGAATTCGATTTAAAAATTAATAATAATGTTTCTTTTAGAGTGAGTTTCGGTAATAATATATCCACTTTTTTCCATTTAATGCAAGCATACTCTTGATATTATCAAACTATAGCATCAAAATAAACCCAAAAAAAAAAAAAGGAAGAGGTGAAAAGAAATTTGAAGTGATTGAGTGCTTTTTATTTTGTGAAAATAGTAAGGATAATTTAGGAATAATAGGGGTGTGTAATAAGTAAATTAAATCATTTTAAATTTAAGAGGGGTGTTGATAGTAAATTGGTACATGTGTGCAATCTATGCACCAACTTGAGGGGGAATATTGAGATTTGAGATAATTGTTAAATATTAATTGAAATCATCTTTTATGATTTTTTTTAAGTTTTAGATTGATTGATTATAATATATGATTTTTGAATTTATTTGTATTTATTTTCATATTAAGAAATAGAAAATTTCTTGATTTTAAATATTTGACATCTTTTGATAACTTACCTATTTTTTTTATTTATTTTTTACTTGTAAACTTGTTTTTTTATTTTTATTTTTATTTTATGAAAGCCCATTAATAGTTTTCCTTATTAGTGGATGTTATCTTTATTAGTAATCTGTGAATGTCACCAGGATAAATCTTTTATCTTCTCTTTTATATTTTATTTTCTTATTTATTTACTGTTATTTTTCAAGATAAAAATATCATTTCATTTGAGGCTGTGACCGAGGGAAAATTTGTGGTTGCGCCTCAGTATCTTAACAATTAAAAGATTTCCTCCTTGACTTTATTATTGCAGAACTAGCAACAAATAAATATCTTCGCCAATAATTCTTCAAGGTGAAGTAACATTAGTGACGTGGTTGCTATAGAAATGTTAAATCAGACAAGTGAAAGGGATGACTTGGTCCATTTAACAACAAGCGTAAATATTGGTTTAGAAAACACCACAAACTAAATTTAAATATCAGCGAACACAAAAAGTGGAGATTGGTAAAAAGTTAAAACAAGTCAAGAGGACTCCTTCAATAGACAGGCAACCTCAAATCTAGAGATGAATTTTGTTAAGCGTGTACCACTTTAAGTTAAACTTGATAAATATATTTATATTTTTATCTATAAACTAGTTATATGATCACGTGTGCGGAATAAACAATTAAAACAAAGCAAAAAAAAAAATTTCGACATGACAATTATATGGTCATCACGTGACGATAACATGGTAACCATGTGACAAGTAAAAAAGTAGGGACCAAAAGTGTAACGCCCCAAAATCTATGGAGGGCCAACTATGTAAACGTGGGCCATTACTTTACTTACTTATCTTACTTCCTAGTTTCTAACACTTGAACTTTTAAAAAATTACAGAATAAATTTTTTTTTCTTCGTAACTTAATTAAACTTATCCATATGGGTAAACTACACCATGCCTACCCATTACTTATTAAGCCGATTAAAAGGTCACACATAACCTTTTAAACCAGACTTTTTAAACTACAACTTTGCAGTTTTAACTTTCCTCAAATTCGGCATCTAAAGGCCTCAAAATACCATTTCCAGAATACTGCCCAGTCTTGATCCGAGACTGGCAGTTTCTCTTCTAGTTGTTTCTTACGTAAAATTACGCACACACTACCTCGAACGGTTAAAACCGTGAGCCTACATCAAGCATGCAGTGCATTACCTAATGTTTTCATTGCCATGCATTCACTTTCATTCATAAAATTATCCATGCAATCCCATATGGTGATCTTCACCAAACTAGGGTTTTTAGGGTTTTTTTAACCCTCCTTGGATCATACATCAATATCACATAGTCATTCATTACATACATCTTCTTGAGTGTGTGGGGACATACTACAACCACATACTAGGCATTCATACATACCATACATACTCTAGCAATTTGAAATCATAACCATACACAAAACCATAAATCAAAACCACTAAACCCTAATCAAGCATATTCAAGCAATCTAAGCTACTCCTATTGCATGAAAATAAAAGTGAGCTTATGCTCTTACAAACCCTTTCTTGAAAATACACATAAATCTCCAATCAAAGCTCAATTTGAAAAGCTTAGGGAACCAAGGAGGATTACCTTAATCAACACAAAGGTTGGTGCTAGATTTTGATCCAAACATTTTCCCCCTTGCTTCCTACCAAAACCGGCTTTCCCCTAGCTTGGATTTCTCCCAAAATTTTTGACCACCACTATCTTGGTGTTTCTCCAATTTTCCGACCACCACTTTCCTATCTCTTTCTCTCTTCTTCCTTTTTTTTTTTTTTTTCTCTCTATGGTTTCGGCTTTCTAAGGGAGGGAGAGAGTGAGGTGAGATTTTGGCATAGTTTTGGGGTATTTTCACATAATGTGAAGCAAAATGAGCTCTCCCCCCCCCCCCCCCCCCCCTCCCCTCCCCCCATCACCAATTTATAGGTGATAATTAATTTATTTTTGGATTTATTTTTAATCCAAAAATTGCTTATTAACCCTTGAGACAAAAATATTTGCTCCATGCCCTTGTGAGGTGGCCGGCCATTGGCTTGCCTTGGAGGCCAAGTTACTTGCTTACATCACCTTGCTTACATCATCTTACTTACATCATCTTGCTTACATCACATTTCTTAAAATTACACTTTGGTCCCTAAGGACAAAATATTTACACTTTAGTCCCTGTAGGTGGCCGACTATGGTGGAACCTTGGCTTCCAATTCATGCATAATTATCCACTTGATTCCAAAAAAATCCATTAATATAATTATACAGTCCATTTCCTTACTAACTCAGATAATATCAATACTATTTTTTACTAAAAACAGTACTGTCATACTGGACTACAGTCCAGAATTCATCTGTACTTAACTGGGCTACATATGGATTTTTCTTAAGACTTGAAACTACTAAGTCTTCATTGCTCCAAATATTATTCCTGATTATTCCAGAGCAATCCCATACCTTATTCTTACTTCTTCATCCGTAATGACGGTTTTTCACAGTATAATTCCTATACTGCTTAATACACTGCAGTACCGTCTTAATCATATCTTAAATCATCCTGGTCAAACTTTGACTGATATAAAATCATAAGTCCTTATTCTACCTCTTTCATCAAAAGGCCTCATGCTTAACATAATAACTTATTATTGAGTCTCGTAGCTAATTAAACGAGAACTCAAATATATACTAATATTCAACTCAGATCATGAGCTTCATATCTACATACATGATTCAGACTTAGATTCTTCTTATATCTAAGGAAATCTCGAGTCATCAAAATTTCGGGTTATTGCATTCTACCCTCCTTAAAAGATTTTTGTCCTCGAAAATTCGAATAATTTTAGGTGGCTTTTCTTCAAATTCACCACAAATCCATAGTGGTTTCTTCCCATTTTGATAATTTAATGAGATCAGGTCTCTTATATAGAACCATAATCTTCTTTCATATTCTATCATATCCTCATACTTTCATACTTCCATATTCTCATACTTTCATACATAACTTTCATACTTTCATCATACATACTTTCATACTTTCATACTTCCATACCTTTATACTTTTATACTGCATCACAAGAACTGTCTACATAAAATTCTTAGTAAGTATATCATATAACTTGCCATATTTGAAAAGCATATTATATAATACTTCTCTTTAACTTTAGTTGAGGGGCTCAGCGAATATATCATATTGAAAATATTTTTCTTTAAATTTAATTGAAGCTGAGGACCCTCTAGTACAGTACAATGTTAATTTTGTGCTATTAGAATCCTTTACTTTTCATAATGGCCCATTTCTTGGAACTTTGTTCTTCAAGATTTTTTGCCCTTTTACAGAACATGATGGCCCTTACATAACATGATGGCCCTTACATAACATAACATGAGTCGGTTCTAATAAGCATAAGATCAAGCACTATACTTAAAAATAATTTTCTTTGAATCTTTTCCAAGTTAATCATGGAAAACCATAATAAATAGTGTTATTGAAAACATGTTACTGTTCGAGTGATGCAGTGAAAGGTATCCTCATATCAACTAGTTACTTGTTAGCTAGTAGAAGCTTCTCTCATTGCTTCTAACATTTCCTTCATAGCACAAGTGCATAATTATAATTCTAAGGAAGATCTAAAACTTCCCATCATTACATAATTTCCATTACTTAAAAGGTCGTATATAGTCGACATTAGTCAAACCTTATATGTTGACTCTAAGGTTGTAACTATCAATCTCAACCTCATTACTTCATCATCAGACTCATAGTCATCATCATGGTCTACCAAATTGTTGTTGGTAACATCCAACTCATATTAGCACATTGCCTAGTTGCTACCCCCAAGTTAAGGCATCATCAAACTTTTCCCCATATCTAATATTACTCTTATGGGGCAAAAGTTTCTCAACCAGGAAACTTAACTTCCATGGTCTCAATCCAAATCCTTGGAAGGAAAAGTTCTTAGCTATCACTATACCGAGATGAGGCGATAGGCTATATGATCTCGAAACCTATTCATTTCTTATTGCTACTCTAGCAATTATAATTGCAACTTTGTCACTAAAGTTGCAAGATTAAGCTCTTGCAAAAATTTGGTTCGTTCGTACACACGGCGAACCATTTTCTAATTCTAGTTCCTAATTCCTCACACTTCTAATACCCATTCTTTCCTTCATATCTTATCATGGAAACATCATAACTTATCATATCGTACTAAAGATTCTTCGTGATTTATTCATGTCATATAATAAACTTATCCACCATATACACATCATGGTAGATTTCAGGATCACGGTAATGCATATGTAAAGCATATGCGGTCCCATAAAATCAAAAGTATCACAGGTATCATCCTCCGTGTGATCATTGATGAGATATGCTCATTACATAAGCAATATCTTAACTCATTCTACTAAAGAAAAATAATTTAACTTACTTGGGCATTTGCAGAAATGATGCAAAGCAGAGTGAAGTAAGCTGGTAGGATACTGCTCTGATACCATTTGTATCGCCCCAAAATCTATGTGGGGCCAACTACGTAAACGTGGGCCGTTCCTTTACTTACTTATCTTACTTCCTAGTTTCTAACACTTGAACTTTTAGAAAATTACAGAATAAATTTTTTTTTCTTCGTAACTTAATTAAACTTATCCATATGGGTAAACTTCACCATGCCTACCCATTACTTGTTAAGCCGATTAAAAGGTCACACATAACCTTTTAAACCAGACTTTTGAAACCTTACATATGTAACACGGTACATATTTTTTTTTATCATACATCATACATGTACTAGTTCATAATTTAAAGAGATTGCGGAAATTCTGCGTAGTGGTATCCCACACCGCCCTTCACTTACTGCATCGTCTCCATGGCCCACTACGTAAAGCTGCAGGCATCTTACCTACAGTATGAAATATACTAATGAGCTTTCGCCCAGCAAGTACAAACATAATCTCACAAAAATATAACAAATATCGTGCAACTTATGCATGAACCAATTATGATCAATTATGTATCTTTTATGATCAATTATGGATCTAAACTTATTATCTTGCTTAACATGTGGGCCCCTTGTGTACGTACCAGATGCGCGTATTTCACAGAAAGTTAAGATTTGCAAGGTCCCTAACAATTCTGGGAATCATATTCATAACCCTTCACGATCTGGCGGAAGATCTTAATATCTTGAACTTGAACTTGAACTTGAAACATACATAATCCTCCACGATCTGGCGGGAGGTTGGTACGACACCTTGCTTGTCTTATCTTATGACTTAAAATATGTTCTTACCATGTGGTTTAATATTAGTGAACATACTTCATGATGTTACTATATCGTAACATAACATAATATCAATCATAACATATACATACACATGGCATATCATGGCATAACATGACACATCTTGGCAAAACATAGCATATCATGGCATAACATGGCCCTTCTTGGCAAAACATAGCATATCATGGCATACATGAAAACATGTCATACTTGAAAATAGTATTTACTATTTTCCATACTGTAGGTGAGGTTTGTACTTACCTGTTATGCTATGTCCTAGGTTTTGTTGCTTCGAATCAGGTTGTAACAATAGGTTACTTCCTGCTTTTCAAAAAGGACGTAAGATAAGGGTCATCTTATCTTACCATAAATCATTGTATTTAATGCTAGTATCCTTAACCAGCATTCAATAATAATCCTAGTTATATATTCCCTACACACACTCATGATAACTTATTTGGTTACTAAGTGTAACCCTAAAAAGTATCTTGTTTGATGTGTTAATACACTTTGGGTTCAAGGCCCAATCATACGTGAATAGTAATTAGCATCTTATTAGGTTACTATTTGTAACCCTAGGCTTTAGGCCCAAATTATATCTGGATTAAAACCCTATTGAGTTTCTAAGGCCCAGTGACTTTTAAAATCATACCCCATTAAGTTACTATTGGTAACCATGGGTTGTAGGCCCAACTCAATAGCTCGGGTTCTTATATGGTTACTTTAAGTAACCCTAATTATTAACCCATTTTAAAGTTGGTAACCATCTTGGTTACTCTTGGTTATCTTGTTTTATCTATTTTTTACTCTCATATGATAAATTTTAAATCTCTTTTTTTAAAAACTGCTTAAAACAGTCCATAAACTTTGATTATTAGTGCATGTACAGGAATTTCCTGTTTTTACACTATTTTTAGAAATCCTGTGTAGGAATTTCCTGTTCCCTACACAGTTTTAGGAATTTGGTTTGTACTTTAAAATCTGTTTAGAATTAGAAAAAGTTTTCTTCATGAAAGTTATAGATCTTAAAAGTCCTGCAACTTTTGTTTGTTATTAAAAACCTAATTCTACCCTTAACCTACCTGTTTTGCTTGTTGAACCTGCCTGGTCCTGCACACTGGGTCTGGCAGACCAGGCTCGGGTTTTTGTAAAAACAGAGGCATTTGAAGCCTTATTTTTAAAATCTCTCCATGCTACCCCCTAGGATTTTCCATTTCCTACAACTTTGCAGTTTTAACTTTCCTCAAATTCGGCATCTAAGGGCCTCAAAATACCATTTCCAAAATACTGCCCAGTCTTGATCCGAGACTGGCAGTTTCTCTTCTAGTTGTTTCTTACGTAAAATTATGCACACACTACCTCGAACGGTTAAAACCGTGAGCCTACATCAAGCATGCAGCGCATTACCTAACATTTTCATTGCCATGCATTCACTTTCATTCATAAAATTATCCATGCAAACCCATATGGTGATCTTCACCAAACTAGGGTTTTTTAGGGTTTTTCTTTAACCCTCTTTGGATCATACATCAATATCACATAGTCATTCATTACATACATCTTCTTGAGTGTGCGGGGACATACTACAACCACATACTAGGCATTCATACATACCATACATACTCTAGCAATTTGAAATCATAACCATACACAAAACCATAAATCAAAACCACTAAACCCTAATCAAGCATATTCAAGCAATCTAAGCTACTCCTATTGCATGAAAATAAAAGTGAGCTTATGCTCTTACAAACCCTATCTTGAAAATACATATAAATCTCCTATCAAAGCTCAATTTGAAAAGCTTAGGGAACCAAGGAGGATTACCTTAATCAACACAAAGGTTGATGCTAGATTTTGATCCAAACATTTTCCCCCTTGCTTCCTACCAAAACCGGCTTTCCCCTAGCTTGGATTTCTCCCAAAATTTTCGACCACCACTATCTTGGTGTTTCTCCAATTTTCCGACCACCACTTTCCTATCTCTTTCTCTCTTCTTCCTTTTTTTTTTTTTTTCTCTCTATGGTTTCGGGTTTCTAAGGGAGGGAGAGAGTGAGGTGAGATTTTAGCATAGTTTTAGGGTATTTTCACATAATGTGAAGCAAAATAAGCCCTCCCCCGCAATCACCTATTTATAGGTAATAATTAATTTATTTTTGGATTTATTTTTAATCCAAAAATTGCTTATTAACCCTTTAGACAAAAATATTTGCTCCATGCCCTTGTGAGGTGGCCGGCCATTGGCTTGTCTTGGAGGCCAAGTTACTTGCTTACATCACCTTGCTTACATCATCTTGCTTACATCACATTTTTTAAAATTGCACTTTGGCCCCTAAGGACAAAATATTTACACTTTAGTCCCTGTAGGTGGCCGGCTATGGTGGAGCCTTGGCTTCCAATTCATGCATAATTATCCATTTGATTCCAAAAAAATCCATTAATATAATTATGCAGTCCATTTCCTTACTAACTCAAATAATATCAATACTGTTTTTCACTAAAAACAGTACTGTCATACTGGACTACAGTCCAGAATTCATCTGCACTTAACTGGGCTACGTATGGATTTTTCTTAAGACTTGAAACTACTAAGTCTTCATTGCTCCAAATATTATTCCTGATTATTCTAGAGCAATCCCATACCTTATTCTTACTTCTTCATCCGTAATGACGGTTTTTCACAGTATAATTCCTATACTGCTTAATGCACTGCAGTACCATCTTAATCATATCTTAAATCATCCTTGTCAAATTGTGACCGGAATTAAATCATAAATCCTTATTCTACCTCTTTCATCAAAAGGCCTCATGCTTAACATAATAACTTATTATTGAGTCTCATAGCTAATTAAACGAGAAGTCAAACATATACTAATATTCAACTCAGATCATGAGTTTCATATCTACATACATGATTCAGACTTAGATTCTTCTTATATCTAAGGAAATCTCAAGTTATCAAAATTTTGGGTTATTACAAAAAGAATCATTGGCTCTTTTAAAGAATAGTATAAACTAATGATCCGTTTAGATAAGCTATTAGAATTGATATTATTGTTTTCAAATACAATACATGTTTAATTGGGTCACTACTAAAGTGGAATTATTTGAATATTTCACCATTTAACAACAATTCAACTCGAATTCAAATCCAAATTTTCATTTTTTAAAAATCCGTACTCCATTTATTTTTCTATATATACACTACATTCAAAAATTACCATTAACAAAAATTATCTAAATGCACATTTTGTTCTAAATTCTACAATTGAATGCAAATATTCAGTTTGAATAAACATTCAAATAAAATCTATGATCTAAACGGATCATAATATTTATTATATGTAAGTCTCACTTTTTCATCAAGAATAGCAAATTAATTATTTGAATCTATGATCTAAACGGATCATAATATTTATTATATGTAAGTCTCACTTTTTCATCAAGAATAGCAAATTAATTAACCATTGGTTTTAGGTGAATATCTCCAAATAAAACGTAGGAGAATGAGATTTTAAAACTTTTCCAAAACCAAAAAAAAAAAAAAAAAAAAAAAAAAAAGCTTATCTTGTTATATAAGATATATATAATCATTCAGTTTAAGAAAATCATTAAACATTTTTGTTAAAATCAATCTACCTTCTCCTTCTTTTGTACGATTTTATCTCTGACGTTTTGTCACTATAAATGAAAACTCCGCGAGGTTTCTATATTTCTTACTATTCATCTTCTAAGACATTTAATTGTTTTAGAACTGATATATATATATATATATATATATGTGTGTGTGTGTGTAGTTATTCTAATTAATAAAATAATTATTTTCCCACAATTTACGTAATTATTTATTTTTTTTAAAGAAAACAAATAATTAATGCACAATATTTATCACAATTAACATAAATGTTAATGTTCAACTGATATCCTTATAGTCACATGAAATATGTGTTACAAAAATAGTAGTTTTACAATGAAACATACGACCCGATGTCCTGGACTGACACTTGGTATCGGGGCGAATTTTTGTGTAGCAATATATAATAGCAGTCAAAATCCATTAAAGTTGTGCAGTGGAACATAAATTATTATTCTTTTATGTAAATCAAAAGAAGGTAACTCATGTTACTATATATAATAAGTTAATATAATGATCCGTATATCTCTCAAAAATCCAAACAACACACTTTTGACAGAGCTTTCTTTAGAGAGACGTGAGAAGATCTTCAATCAATTAGTCTTTTTTTTGTTATTATCTTTCCCAATTGTGGGAATAGAGGTAGGCTTGTGTGAAATGGCAAATGGTCAGTCATGGGTACGATGGCCACTGCCCACTCGTCTCGATCGGATGGGGACTGACGTCTCAATGGTTGGAATGGGTCGACGGCGACGTCTGAAGATAGTGCTGCTTAGAATTTAAGGGTTAAAGTCTCTATACCTTTCACATCGATATTGATGCTGGTCACCCTTTTTTCTTTCCTCGTGTAGGACCTTTCAACACGAGAGAGTACAGAAAGAGCGAGAAAGAGTTAGAGGGGGAATTTGACACGTTATTTTGAAGGGTACAAGAAAGAACCTAGGTTTTTTTTTTTTTTTTTTTGTGGGTTTTTAATATTCTGCTGAGAAGCGGGTTTGTGAAGTTAATTTTAATGCATAGTTATGCTTTCTTTTCCACACCACCCCCCCCCCCCCCCCCTCTGCGTCTTTGGCTTATCCTCCCTCCTATAAATAAAATGAAAATAATTAGAGGTTTTGAATTTGTAAACTTCTAGCAATCACATCTCTACATTTTTACCTACTTCACTAGCCCCAACGGGATATAATATGTTGAGATGCTTTTAAATAAATAAAATCCCGGGTTGAGATTTTTTTTTTTCCGTTTAAATGTGGAAATTTAAAAAAAAAAAAATCTAGAATAACTATTTGTGTTCATTCAAAAAGTTATTTAAAATAAAGATATAAATTCTTTTTTTACACGTGGGTCAATAACCTTTTTTTAATTATCGTTTTAATAATTTTACTATGCTTTTTAATTACATAATCAATGACATGATTTACCGTTCTATCATTAATGAATTTGATAGTAAATTGATTGAACGGACATATGTCATTGACCAAAGCAATCAACTATTTTTAATGATTATCCATTATTTTCTTAATAAACTAAAATTTGGCTTTTTTTTTTTAAATGGGGTTAAAACCGACTGCTTCACTTAATTTCTTAATTGGAAAAGTAAAAGGAAGTATCTAAAGTTGAGAGGCTTTATATATATATATATATATAATAAATCAGCCAGCTTAAGCTTGATGTATTTGATATGGTGTTTCACTTGGTTTGGCTCAGCCTAGTCGATTTTAGGCTAGGAAATTAAAAATATTATACAGTTCTCTTCTTCTTTTTTTTTTTTTTCTTTTTTCCCAGTATTTGCATTTACCTTCAAACAAATCAATTTCGATGCAGTTTTCTTGTCCCAAAACTTTTGGTCCCAATGTAGAATCAGATAACAAAATACATAACACCTAGTGCGGGCAACCTTAGCAGTTCCATGTGTTAAGAATTAATGCCCTAATTCTATATCTCTGAGGTCAAAAAATTTACAAAAGAAAATAAACAATTATAGATTCGTCTCATTAATGTGAAACTATGCCATGTTTCAACCACTTCAATAATCACTATGATGATCAAGTTTATAAGAGAAATTCACACCTTCACTCTCTACATTTTTTCTCGAATGTCTCTAATAATAGTCCCTAATAATGATTCCCCCTTCTTATCAAGAAATATTAAGACAACCGAAATTATAAACGAAATCCTCAAAATACTCTTAATGAAAAAATTATGAAATACTGTAAGGCATTTCTATCTCTGCGTAAGAGGATGGCATAAGGCGTTAATTAGACTCAACAACTTAATATTATGTGCGCTGTAATAATTCACATGAGATGTATCTGCAATTAATTAATGAATTATCAAATATCCAAGAAAATATACTTACTCGTAAATGTACTGTTTACTTTCTTTATTTATTTTAGCTTCCATATAAATATCCTATTTGCTATATATTCCAAGAAATATTAAGTACATATAATCTCAATTCCAATCTAATCACAAAAACTTTATTACTTTTTAATTTCATTCTTTTATAATTTGGTAAACATGCTCCAAATAGTTGTTAGAAGATAGCAAGAGAACATAAATAACGAACAAGTAAATTCAAATAGATTATGACGAAAAATGATTACACCGAAACTCAACCTTAACTCGAAGGAAACCAAACAAAAAGTAGATTGTCGAGGCACGTGAGTCACGCTTTTCTTAAAACAGATTCGTCCCCTCCAGTAAGTGCTCGAAGCTTCAACGGACGTCTGTCTCCCAGGATACAACGACGAACAATGGTAGTCTAGCACGATCGAAAACCGCTTCCGGCGAACTTGAAACCAAAGCCTTCCCTTTATCACCAAAGGACCAAAACCAACTCGACCACTACAAGGAAATCCGAGAGCAAGAAAAGAAAGCTTGTGCACAACAAGAATTAAAAGGAGGATCATTAATTCCCTTTATAGTATTTAATTGCTTATTGAATGGTGTAGATGGAAAGAGTCTTCTAATTCATTTTAGTGATTATTAACCGTGGTAGTGTTAATATTTTATTAATGTAATTACTAAAGTATCTTTTTAAACAATAAAAGAATATTAGCACATGAAAATTTATCAAGGGTATATAAGTAAACTTTATATTTATTTCATTTGACAAGTAATCAATATCAAAGGCGATGTAAGGATTGACATTCCCCTTCTTCATTTCATATATTATGTGGGGTCTACTAAATCTCACTCCTCATTCTGTAAGTAAACACATGATTAACTAGGAAAGAAAATGACTACTCACTTTCCCTTTCCCTTTGATGCAAAGTAAACATGCTATTAGAGCTGTAACATATGATCATAATCTTTCCAAAGTGACTTAGAATTATTTCTGGAGGCTTAATCACTTATTTATAGTCCCTAGAAGATACAGTAAAACCTCGATAAATGAATGTTCGATAAATTAATAACCTTGCTTAAATAATAAAAACTTCCGGACTTCACTCGTGTTAATGTATTAAATTAATAATCTCACTAAATGCATAAGATAATAATTTTTTTTTTCAAATCCTTTAGGGCCCAACTAAAATATAAATTAATAATTGACAAAAAAATATATATATATATATATATATATAATTCATAATGTTAAAAAGTTTTTGTCTGGACAACTTCTATTTTCTCAATTCAACTCTTTTACAAAATATGCATTTCAGTCATTTGTTTTTTCTTTGTACCTAAATTGAACTCAACCTCGTCTTTAATTTTTTTACAAAGCATGCACTACATCTGGTACATTTTTTTTTTCACGCACTTCATCTTCCATGGTATTAAATTTGAAAAATACATTTAGTGTATGTCTAAGTACTGACTGAACTTCATGTACGTACATATACATCAATTTTGGGCTTCTATGCATGTACATAACAATAATTAATTTTTTTTAATAATGTACATGGTAACTTTTGCAATTCTCTATGTACACATATTAATTTTTGACCACATACAATTATCTTTCTTCTTTATAACTCATGCATGAATCTTAATAAAAGAAAAGGTACATATACAAAAATAATCAAAACATAAAACTTTTCGTAAATTAATGAACTATTCATTTACCGATGAATTAATAAATTATTCATTTATCGATAAATAAATAATCTCTTTAAAATAATATTTTTTTTCTAGTCCTAATAATATTTATTTATAGTGATTTTACTGTAAACATTTACAATATTTAAATTAACTACAATACATTTGAATTAACCATAGAGATAATACTACAGGCACAGATCCCGAGTGGCTGGACCTTGTCTCTTGATAAGAACGCGTTCAAACTTCGTATTTATGATATGACTTTCAGTATTAAATATTTGAATTGGTCGTATTTATGTAGGTACATATATGAGGTAATGTTCAACTCGTAGCCAATAGCAAGGTGTCGTGAACATTAGAAACACATCCTTAAATAAAGGTGCCGAAGCCTTAGGCTACATTTGGTAAATCAACTTAAATTTAAATTTTTCATCTTAATTTTATCTTTTACTGAAAAGTCAACAAAAATTATAACTAGTTTTTAAAAACTCAACCAACTCCAACTTAAAAATTTCAATTCTAACCATAACACCAAACGGAGAAATAGTCTCGGCGACCTCTCGACAAAGATGGATTTATATTGCCCTACCTAAAAGACTTATATGCCCTTATTAATATAAAAAAAAAAAAATAAATAATCATAATATAAATTTAAGGGTTCTAACAGATCAAATTGTTGATGAACATGAAAGACTCACACATTGTAAGGGTCTGTTTGGGTGGTATCTCTAGATGGTAAAATACTATCTAAATTTCAAAATCTTAACTTTATATTAAACTTTCTCTCTCTTCAATTTTCAAAAAACTCAAACTTTTAAAGTCAATAACTTTCTCATTTCAAAACGAAATGAGATGATTTTTATACACTACTACAAAAATGTAGATTCCACGACGGCGCTTCTATAACCGTTTTTAAAAAAACCGTCGTGGAAAATTCCCAAAAACACGGAGTGGACAAAAGTTTCCGAAAACCATCGTGGAAGCACCCGATTCCACGACAGTTTTAAATAACCGGTCGTGGATGTCTGGGGATTCCACGACGGTTTTTTCAAAACCGTCGTGTAAAATTCACAAAAAAATTAGACCAAATTAACGCCGAGAGTTATTGCACTCAATTTTTCACATCAATAAACTCTGCATATCCCAAAATAATAACAGATCGCTCCGAAAACAGGCAGTACACCATTGAATGTCACCACCACCATCTACTATATCTCCATCATTATAATCTCGTTGTAAGTGATAACTAACTAACGTCTTCTTGTTGTTGTGTTTTTCTTAGTTTTAATATTATTGATGATTTGTATGATTTTATAATTAAGGTGTTATATATATATATATATATATATATATATATATGTTTTGGGATCGATTTAGAGTTAAATTGTGCAATGGGTGTTAAAAAATTAAGTGATCAAGAAATGTTATTTTTCCCCCGTTATTTAGACTTAATTAATTATGGTTTTAGATGGCCGGTTTTGTATTTTAATTAGTTTTGTTATGTTCTTATTTCGAGTTTAAATTGTTGATCAATTAATGGGCTGGTGTTAATGAATGAAAATTATATATATATATATATATGCATGTTAAAATAGAGTACTTTGACTTCTAATTAAGTATTTTAATTTTTTTATTTAGGATTTGCAAATCATGGATAGGAAATAGATGTGGTTTGATAGATTGTCTAAAGCATGGCGTTGAAGAATTTTTGTCATTTGTCAAAGATCACCTACAAGATGATAAGATTCCATATCTGTGTTAAATTTGTGGTAATCATAGATCTCATTCCATTGATTATGTTAGAGGGCATTTGCGTGCTTATGGGATTATTTGTTCTTATCAGACATGGTATTTACATGGCGAAGATTTTTTCGATATTAAATATACATCGACGAGTACTAAAGTTAAAGAGCCTATTGTTGATGAGGAAGACTTTGGTGATAATATGTTCAATATGATAAATGGTTTGGAAGAAAACTTTGTGCACCGTCCGGAGTTATTTGAGGCAATGATTAATGATGCCGAAACGCCCTTGTATGTCGGTTATACAAAATATACGAAATTAGGGGCGTTGGTTAAATTATGGAATATGAAAGCGTCGGGAGGGTGGACAAATTCTAGTTTCACGACTCTTTTAGAATTTCTAAAGGATGTTCTACCAGAGGATAACAAAGTGCCACCTACTATGTACGAGGCGAAGAAGACGTTGAGCACTTTGGGAATGGAATATGAAAAGATACATGCTTGTCCGAATGATTGCGTCCTTTACCGGAAAGAATATGAAAATTTAGATAAATGTCTGGTTTGTAACGAGTCAAGATGGAAGAAGGGCAAGATGCCATCGAATGGTAGAAAAGGAGTGCCGCTTAAGGTGTTATGGTACATTCCACCGGCTCCACGTTTTCGTCGTTTATTCCGTAATGCCGAGCATGCTAAGAATTTGACATGGCACCATGATAAACGAGTTGTCAATGGCAAACTTAGGCATCCGGCTGACGCACCACAATGGAAGACCTTCGATGACAATCATCCAAATTTTAGTACAGAACCAAGGAATTTACGTCTCGGTTTGTCAACCGACGGAATGAACCCACATAGTAACATGAGTAGTCGGCATAGTACCTGGCCAGTTATACTTGTCAACTATAATCTTCCTCCGGAATTGTGCATGAAGCGGAAGTTCTTGATGTTGACATTATTGATCTCAGGCCCTTAACAACCGGGGAATGACATTGACTTACTTGACACCATTAATCGATGACCTAAAAAGCTTGTGGGAAGATGGTTTACAAGTTCGAGATTCTTACCGTCAAGATACGTTCAATCTACGTGCAATGTTGATTTGGTCAATTAATGACTTTCCTGCACTTGGCAACCTATCTACTTATCCCGTGAAGAGTTCTATAGGTTGTCCAGTTTGTATGAAGGAAACATCTTCTATCCGGTTGAAGAATGGTAAGAAAACCGTTTACCTTAGTCACAGGAGATTCTTGTCAAGAAATCATCGATACCGCAAACAAAAGAAGGCTTTTGATGGCAATACTGAAGAAAGATCCGCTCCTCAGATTTTGTCTGGCGAAGCCGTATTTGAGATGGTTAAAGATGTGAAAGTAATTTTGGGAAAGAAAAAACGTAAGGCTCCAGTTGTCGATGGACCTTGGAAGAAGAAGTCAATCTTCTACGAACTTCCATATTGGAAGTCACTTTACGTTTGTCATTACCTAGATGTTATGCATATTGAGAAAAACGTTTGTGAATCGATAGTAGGCACGTTGCTTGACATTCCAAACAAAACTAAAGATGGTGAAAATACACGGTTGGATCTTAAAGAGATGAAGATTAGAACAAATTTGCTCCCCGACAAAAGATAGAATGACACATACTTACCTCTGGTAAAGCACACATTATCCAAACAAGAAAAGAGAAAGTTTTGTGAATGGCTTGCGTCCGTTAAAGTGCCAAGTGGGTACTCTTCTAACTTCAAAAGGTTGGTGTCGATGAAGGATTTGAGGCTCATTAGAATGAAAACACACGATTGTCATATCTTGATGCAACAATTATTACCTCTTGCATTACGGGGAGTTTTAACGAAAGATGTGAGATATGCAATTACGAAGTTATGCTTATTTTTCAACTCAATTTGCTCAAAGGTAATCGATCCACTTATGCTAGATTCGCTACAATCAGAATTGGTGATGACTTTGTGCCTGCTTGAGAAGTATTTCCCCCAGTTTTTTTTTGATATAATGATCCACCTAACGGTGCACTTAGTTCGGGAAGTTAAGCTATGTGGACCGGTCCATTTGAGGTGGATGTATCCTTTCGAAAAGTATATGAAGGTTTTGAAGGGTTATGTGAAGAACCGAAGTAGGCCGGAGCGATGTATAGTGGAAAACTACATAGCCGAGGAATCAGTTAAATTTTGCTCTGAGTATTTGTCCAGCACAGACCCAATAGGGTTGCCAACGAGCATGCTATTTACGTCGAAAGGACTATCCGTGGCCGTTCATTCACCAGTCAAGCAAGATGAATGGGAAAAAGCTTGTCTATATGTTTTGCACAATACTAAGGATGTGGAGCCTTTCATTGACGTTCACATGAGGGAATTAAGAGATGTGAATCTAAAGAAAACAAGGTGTGAGAAGTGGATTCAAGATGAGCACAATCGGACATTTCGGGAGTGGATAAGCCGATATTTGCATATGAAGCCTAGCGTTTCGCAAGACTTAATGAAGCTAGCAAGAGGACCGTCATCGATAGTCACAAGATATACATCGTACTTTGTCAACGGTTACTCCTTCTACACTCGCGAAAGAGATGAGAAGTATCTAGTCCAAAATAGTGGTGTGAGCCTTCGTGTAGAGTCTATGCATATTTTATCCGCAAAGGACAAGAACCCGATATACGGTTCCATGAACTACTTTGTGTTCATTGAAGATATATGGGAACTTGATTATTGCGGCTTGCGGGTAGCACTCTTTAAATGCAAGTGGGCTGATAATAATTTTATGAAGATTGATAAGGACGGCGTGACAGTGGTGGACTTTAGGCGATTGGGATACAAAAATGATCCTTTCATTATGGCGTTGCAAGCGGTACAAGTCTTTTACACAACGGATCCCGACAATTTAGAGTTATCTCTAGTTGTGCTAATGAAGTCAAAAATTATCCGGGATGGCCAAGAAGATGTTGAAGATTGCACCGACATTCCATCTTTTACGAACGGTTTACCACCGGTGGAGGAGATTGATGATTTGGATGATGATTCCTCACAGTTGCTTCGTTTAGATGTCGAGTGGACACGTGTTGAGAAGACCAAAAAAAAAAATTTTTGACCCTGTATTTTTTTTCCATTGTATATATTATTTATAAGATGTATTAACTTATATGTTAATTGCATATGCACATTATCATCTTTATTACATGCCTTTGTCTGAATGAATACAAGTTGAATAATAAGAGTTATTGATGGGCTAGAACAGGAATAACACACAGTGTGGCCACCTGTGGGATTATATATAGTGGTTAAAAAATTATTTTAAAACCTTTGAGGTTAAAATACGACGACGGTTTTTTTTAAAAACCGTCATTGTATCCAGAAACAACGACGGTTTTGTAAATAAACCGTCGTCGTATCTTAACACATGGAATGTACAAAATGTTTTCAAATTTCGCCAAAATTTGAGGAATTGAAAAAAAAAGGATATACCACGACGGTTTTTTAAAAACCGTCATGGTATCTCGAGATACCACGACGGTTTTTTAAAAACCATCGTGGTATGTCCTTTTCGAACAATTCAAAAAGTTTTCGAAAACCGTGCGCACGTTTTAATCCATTATTCTCTTATCTCTTGTGCGCTTGCCTTCCTCCTCCATTGTCTCTCTTAAGTCTCCCTCCCTCTTTCCTCGCCCTCTCTCTTTCCTTGCCGTCGCCGCCGTGGAATTTCTCTCTCTTTCCTCGCCCTCGCCACATCCTTTCTCTTTTTGGTTTTTCACCGTCTCCCACGCCATCGCCGCACATATCCACACCCGAGTACACTGTAAGTTTTCGGTCTCTCTTTCACCTAACGGTTGATGCATGTGAATGTGGTTGATTTCAAACTTCATTTTAGGTGATTGATGATTGTGGTTGTGATTTTGGGTGATTTCTTCCAAGGAAAAAATTGTTGCTTTTGCATGCTAAATTTTTGCACACAACATGTTCGACCAAATGCCTCTTTGTGTGAGACTTAATTTTGGTTTGTTGTACAATGGTTGGGTGAGGCGATGGTTTACCAAATTTCCATAGAAAAATTGGTGAACTTGTTTATAGTTGATTTCGAAAATTTCCGTCTAAAATCCGTCCACACAGATTCGAAACTTCCTTGTGTCTGTTGTTCACTGAAGTCATTCTGTAACAATTATAAAATATATGTTATGACTTTGTAAACTTAAAGGAGGATACGAGATGAAAATATTTGAAATGGGTTCGAAAACTTACTATTGTATCGGCAATATTTTTTAATGTTTCATTCTTAAAAGAGCCATCGGGTTTGACTCGCATGTCCAGCCAATTTTGATGCCGCTCTGGCCAGTTTACCATCTTCTCAAACTGCAGTTTAATAATTACCATTACTAAACAAATAAGAAGAAATTAGAAGTACAACATATCATTTACACATTTTGTATAAGTAATTTACGTACATGTGCTTGGTCACATTTCCTATATCCGTCTCGGCCCCCGGTTGATATGTATTTGCTCTTCTTTCTTATCTTACTTCCTTGTTCGGATAGTCTTTTGAATTCCGAGGACCGACGATACTTAATGAATTTATCCCAATCATCCTGGCTGATGGTGGGGTAATTGTGAACCACCTTTGGCGGTCGTTGCCAAACACTTTCATCGTCAATATTATCCCTTACGAAAGTTTGGTAAAGATCATATATGAAATTTTTCGCCAACTCGGCAAATGACTTTAAAGATTATTTTTTGAATGATATGTCCACAGAGAAAGAAGTTACGATTTCCGTCCACACTCTTTCTTTCCTTTGGGCTAAATCGGCACTTCTAAAGTCCGATATCCAAATGGGTATGTGCTCTCGAGCAACCACTCCAATCCAACTCTGTAATGCATCTCCTTCCTTCCCCATTGGTTGCCCTTGCGAGTCGAACGAAACTTCAATTCGTTCTCCCTTTGTTCTAACTTGGTGAACTCTTCTCGTAAGAGTTGCTCTTCGTTTATCATCTTCATCGGGATTGAATCTAGGTGCGTTGGTTCGTCGTGGTTTTCCAATTTGAGTTTTAGTTTAGTGTTCCTCCTCGTAATCTTGCGACATTTTAAATAAATCTAAAGCAACTCCGAACTGAATACGTTACAAAACGAAAAATCAAAGTCATTACACCATTAGGCCATCTCCAACCCATTTACTCTATTTTAGAGTATAGAAACTCTAAAATAGAGTATCTGTCACTTCAAATACTATTTTATCTCCAACCCATTTACTCTATATCATACTCTAAAAGGAATATTTTATTTATATTCTTTTTTATAATCATTTAGATATTATTTTATATTTATTCCCTATAATCTTTGTAATTTACAAATTATGCCCCCATACAATCTTTTTAACATATTAATCCGTTGATTGTTTTTATTTTTTAGAATAATCTTTAAAAATAGAAAGTTATATCAAATAACCAAAATACTATAAATTTAGTTCGATTATCAAAAACAACTTAATATTGAGTGAAAAAAAAACTACATGATTTTCTTAATTCCACACACACAAAAAAAAAAAACAAAAAAGGAAACAAACTGACATTCAATATTTAAAAAAATGTATAAAAAAATAAATATAGCTTAAGATTTAAACATACAAATACTTTAAATATAGAAAAATGGGTAATTTTGAAAGAAAAATTAAGTTAAGGGTAACTTTATAATTTTTATTTTTACCTAAATATTAATTTAAAATTTAATTAAAAAAAAGAAAAAGTAGTTTAGAGTATGAATAGTGATACTTCAAATATGAAGTATACTATTCATACTCTATATTTGAAGTTCCATTTAGAATATGGGTTGGAGAGGCTCCCATACT
This sequence comes from Ficus hirta, assembly GCA_038430175.1. NCBI lineage: Eukaryota > Viridiplantae > Streptophyta > Magnoliopsida > Rosales > Moraceae > Ficus > Ficus hirta. The sequence goes on along the minus strand of CM076585.1, from coordinate 13,422,585 downwards.
CTAAAATGGTGAAAAACTCTAAAATAGAGCATGGTTGGAGATGATCTTATAAAATCATGGCACCGAAACACATAGAAAACAACCAAAAGCATACATTAAATCATTGTAAATTTGTTCAAGTAAACATAGGTTTCTACTTAATTAATTACGTAAATGACACACAACTTAATCAAAGAGGCATTTTATCAAACATATGATATGCTAACATATAAGTCACAAAATCGACACATTCTCCGGAAAATTGTCAAATCCCTTACTTACCCAAGCAATTTTAAAGCAATCTAAATCACAGCCATAATCAACAATCTCAAAAAGAATGCCAGCTTGCCGTATTAGAGAGAATCGTACAGGAACTTTATGCGAAGCACGGTATCAACCGGGAGACTATGGCAGAGGAGCCGACCGCACCAACAGTTGATTAACACAACAGTTTCAAGGCTAGTTGCACTGTAAATGAAAAAGAAGCTGCCGCATCGGATCCAAAGACCATGCCGAACGCGAGTAAGGAATGCCATCTATTTCTTCCTAATTTAATTAACGGAGGAGATGTGCTCGTTGCAAACGGCAGGGCATACATGGAATGTGTTCCAACGGACACAGTCCATGGGATTCTTTTAGGTGAGGAAAATGTACGAGTGACAATTATAGTCCCGAAACTAAAGGTGCACTCCTACCTATTCCGACGCATGAAGCCACATGTATTGAAGAAGCTGTCGGTGGATTTGTTGCTTGGCCGAAAAGATTAGTCATCGTGCAAACAAGTTTGAGCCAGGCAAGCCAAGGTCCCAGTCATGCTTCTGACCGAGAAGCTGAGGGAAGCAAATGAATCAAAAAGAGAGTGGGGAGGAAGAAAATACGATCACAACCGGAGGTACAACAACAACCGGCGTAACAAGAAATGCCTTCATTTGACTTCAGTGAACTGCCCTTCGATTTGAGACCTTTGGCATATTACGCATAAAATTCCTTGCGTGATGGTACCCAAATAATTTACCCATAACAACAGTTCGTCATTGGTAATGACATGCCCATATATATTGGGTTTGAAGATGTCTACCATTTCATAATATTTAAAGAAATCCGTGCAAACAGCATAATGGTTTACATCAGGTAATACATTTATCCTTAGACAATTTAATTATTTATCATTCTTAATCTTATATACGTCACATTTGTGTAACAAGTGTGCATAATTATTTTACAGATACTTAGCGAATTGTTGTGCAAGAATAGGTATGGATCAACGGTTCGAGTTTATTTCTCCAGTCCTCGTCTCACCAGTTCAACAAAATGTAGATCGCGCCGCCTACGTTCGAGAGAGGGCCGATTATATTCTACGAATCATAAGAAATGCTTCAAAGGGAAAGATGTTTCTCATGCCATATAACAGCGGCCAACATTGGATCTTGGCAGTTATTGATCCGTGGGATGACTCGGTGCTGTATTTTAATCCTCTCGGGAACGGACCTGGTGATGATTTTAATGACCTAGTTACGACGTAAGTATTCTCTGATGTTCATATTTCTGAGACTATGTGCATACAATAATTGTTGTTGTAAAATGATATGAAATTTGTCAAACTGTTAGGGCACTTAATGATTGGAAAACGTTGGTGGGAAGAGGAATAAGACAGCGAGGGAATTGGGAGACGTTGATAGATACTATTCGATGTCCAATACAGGAAGGTTATGTAGAGTGCGGTTATTTTGTGTTAGCTTTCATGCGAGAAATAACCCTAACTGTTGATGGACTAACTGCCCTTCAAACCAAGGATTTTAATACTGATGCGGGCATGAGTTTGGTTAGACAAGAGTGGGCTTCATTTGTTATGCGGTTTATTCAATATTGACTGAAAACAATATATCAATTTTATACTATATGCATATTAATTTATCATTTTATTATTGGCTGTGTAATTAATGCATAACACATGGGATTTGCCACCCATTGGAAATGAAACGAATGCGAATAGAAATTTTTTTTTTATTTTTGGTATCCAACTTATCACGATGGTTTCAAATCGAAACCGTCGTGATATCGTTGATACCACGACGGTTTACACCCAAGACCGTCGTGGTAGCCCTGGGCTACCACAACGGTTCCCCTTGGAACCGTCGTGGTATCCCAAGGGGCTACCACGATGGTTCCAAAAGACCGTCGTGGTAGCGCCGGGACTACCACGACGGTTTCTATAAACCGTCGTGTTATCGCTTGTTACCACGACGGTTTTTTAAAAAAAAAAAAACCATCATGGTATGTCCTTTAATTTTGACATTTCAGCCGCTTTTTCCTCATTACACGACAGTTAAAAAACTGTCGTGGAATCTAAAAAGATACCACGATCCTGAATTCCACGACGGTTAAAAACCGTCGTGGAATCTCTATTCTGTAATAGTGATATTAAAATGGTCATAACGACGAGATGAATAAGATAATATCAATTTTACATATTTTTTTTTCGAACACATCTCAAATTTTTGCATTTTTTTCTATAACACAGAACATTTTCAAAAATTTTCTCTCCAAACACACATTTCCAACCCAACCTCTAAATTACTTTATATGTATGTTATATTATACTGGAAATTACAGTAAATAAAATTTTTATGGAATTAAAAGAAGTCAATAGTTCACAAAAAAACAAGTAAACAAAAATATTTTAAAATATTTGAACTAAAACCTACAATTTTAGTACTATTATTTTTATGAAAATATTATTTTTATGAAAAACAAATGAATGTGAGAAGCGCTGCATGTTGTCGTAGGCTCATGGCCAAAGCCGTTTGAGGTAGTGTGCGCGTAATTTTACTTAAAATTTGGCCTAAACCGAAAGTGTCAGTTTTCGGGTAAAACTGGGCAGCTTTCTGGAAAGTGAATTTTGAGGCCTTTAGAGGCCGAATTGAGAAAAACATAAAACATAAAAGTTGTAGAGAAGGGTTTTTCCTAGGGGGAAGCATGGACAGTTTTTCAAAATAAGGCCCCAACGGCCTCGGTTTTTATGAAAATCCGAGCCTGACCGTGCCCAGACTTCATACACGGCCAGGTAGGTTCAACAAGGAATAAGAGCACATTAGATTCCGAACTGGATTTTCTGTAAAACATTAAAGTTTTAGGATTTTTCGAGATCAAAAACTTTCATGAAGAAAACTTTATCAAATTCAATTCATATTTTTAAACTGACACGGATTTCTAAAAAACTGTGAAGGAAACAGGAAATTCCTGCACAGGATTTTCTAAAACAATGCAGAAAAACTGTATTTTTGCACAACACCAATGTTTTGACTGTGGAGACTGTTCCAACAACAGTTTTCAGTGTTCAATAATATTTATGAGGCTTTATTTTAAAAACCCCGAATTTTTATAAGCTAATTGAAGGATTTTTGATTTAAACTTTCAAATTTTCCAAGACAAGGAAATTGGATTTTTAAAGCCAAAATTGGTAACATAACGACAATGGAAGATAACCGGGATGGATACCCGAGTTATGAGGGGTTGACTTTTGTTGACTAAGTTTGACCTATAAGGAGTTGACTTTTGTTGACTAAGTTTGACCCATGGAATATTGACCTTAGTTGACCAAGAGGTTGACTTTGGTTGACCAAGTTCGACCAAGGTTGACCAAGGTTATCACATCAAAGGTTATGTATTGTAACCAAATAAGATATTTTATAGGGGACATATAACTAGAATGTTGGATAGGTCACCAACATTTTATAAGATCCTTATCCTATGTTCTTTTTAATAGCAGGAAGTAACCTGCAGTTACAACCTGAGCCGGAGCAACTAAACCCAGGGTATAGCATAACAGGTAAGTACAAACCTCACCTACAGTATGGAAAATAGTAAACTATTTTCCAATATATTATATGTTTTCTTATGTGTTATGTATGTCATGTTTTCAAGAATGCCATGTTTTCAAGTATGCCATATTTTCAAGAATGCCATGTTTTCAAGTATGTCATGTTTTCAAGTATGCCATATTTTCAAGAATGCCATGTTTTAAAGTATGCTATGTTTTCAAGAATGCCACGTTTTTAAGAATGCCATGTAAATGTTAAGTTATGGTATAGTGACATCATGAAGTATCTTCACTAATGTTAAATCACATGGTAAGAAAATATAAGCAAGGTGTCGTGCCACCTTCCCGTGATCGAGGAGGATACATGTTCAAGACAAGTTATGATTATTAACCTCTCGTTGATGCGTGAGGGTCAAGTTTATGATTCTAAGAACTGTTTAGGGCCTTGCAAACCCTAACTTTGTCTGGAGGCTGCGCGCTCTTGGTACGTACACTATGGGCCCACATGTTAAGACAAGATAATAAGTTCAAGTGCATAAAAGATTCATAATTGGACATAATTGGTTCATGCATAAGTTGTATGATATTTGTTGTGTTTTTGTGAGATTATGTTTGTACTTGCTGGGCGAAAGCTCATCAGTATATTCCATACTGTAGGTAAAAGTAAGATGCATGCAGCTTTACTTGGTAGGTCATGGAGACGATGCAGCAAGTGAAGGGCAGTATGGGATACCACTACGCAAGATTTTCCGTAAATATTTTAAGTATGAAGTTGTATATGTATGATTAAGAAATATGTACCATGTTATGTATGTGATGATTCCTAGGTCCGGTTTAAAAGGTTATGGTGACCTTATAATCGGCATAACAAGTATTGGGTAGGCATAGTGAAGTTTACCCATAAGTACAAGTTTATTTAAGTTATGATTTTAAAAAAAAGTTTAAAGTTTAAAAAAAAAAAATTTCTGAAATTTTCTGTAAGGTTAATTATTTAAGACTAAGGTTTAAGTTAAGCAAGCATGGTAACGGCCCACGTTTACGTAGTCGGTCTTACGTGGATTTTGGGGCGTTACAAAAGTTGGTATCAGAGTGGTATCCTGTCAGCCTACTTCATTTCGCTTCACATCGTTTCTGCAAGTGCCCAAGTAAGTTAATTTATTTTCCTTTAATTAGAATTAGTTAAGATCTTACGTGTGAAGTAAGTATCCCTTGTCAATGATCATGATTGGAAAATGATACTCCTGGTGCTTGTAAAGGACTGCTCCATCCCGTTATGATCATAGCTGGGAACTCTTGTCCACATAAGGAAAATGTTGAATACAGGGATGGATAAGCTTACAATGTGATATGAAGAGATCATGATAAGTTATGATGTTTTCAAGATAGGACATGATAAGATATGGAGGAAAAAATGGATATACGACATGTGAAGAAATAAGGAACTAGAGTTAAAAGATGGTTCGCCATGCGTATGAACAGACCAATTTTTTTTTTTTCAAGAGCCTAATTTTACAACTGTAGTAGCTAAGTTATGATTGCTAGAATAGCAAGAAGGAAATGAATAGGCTTCGAGATCGTATAGCCCATCGCTTTACCTTGGTATGATGGTAACAAGGAATTTTTCATTCTACGGAATGGATCAATACCATGGAAGTTAAATTTCCTGATTGTGAAACATTTGCCCCATAAGAGTAATATTAGAAACGGGGAAAAATTTTGATGACGCCTTAGTTTGGGGGTAGCAAATAGGCAATATGCCAATATAAGTTGGATGCTACTGCTACCAACAACAATTTATCAGGCTATGATAATAATGATGACCAGGAGATTTGATGAAAAGTTAATGAGGTTAAGGTCAATAGCACCAACCTTGAAGTCGACACATAATGGTTGATTAAGGTCGACTATATACAATCATTTAAGTGATGGAAATCATGAAATGATGATTGGGAGTTTTAGATATCCCTTAGAACTATGATTATGCCTTTTTGTTATAAAGGGAATGCTAAAGGCACAAGAAAAGTTTCTACTAGCTAACAAGTAATTAGTTGATACAATGATATCTTTCACTGCATCACTCGAACAGTAATATGTATTCAATAATACTATTTATTATGTTTTCCATGATTAACTTTGAAAAGATTCAAAGAAGTTATTTTTATGTATGGTGCTTAATCTTATACTTATTAGAACCAACTCATGTTATGCTATGTAAGGGTCAATCCTTGAGGAAGAAAAAAATTTCCAAGATAGGGGCCATCATGTTATGGGCCAAAAACCTTGAGGAACAAAGTTCCAAGAAAGGGGCCACTATGAAAAGAAAAGGGTTCTAATAGCACAAGATTAACATTGTACCAGAGGGTCCTCAGCTTCAGCAAATTGAAAGAAAAATATTTTCAATATGATATATTCGCTGAGCCCTCAAATAAAGTTAAAGAAAAGTATCTTAAATATAAGATACAATATGCTTTTCAAGTATGAAAACGCTATATGATACGATATGCTTTTCAAGTATGGAAAAGTTGTATATGTTTTTTTTTTAAATATGGCAAGTTATGATATACTTGCTAAGAAATTTTATGAAAATAGTTCTGGTGATGCAGTACGAAAGGAAAGTATGATGGTATGTAAGAAAGTATGAAAGTATGCATGAAAGTATGAAAGTATGAAAGTATGAGGATATGAATGTATGAATTATGAGGATATAGAAAGAAGATTATGGTTCTATATAAAAGACATGATCCCATTAAGATATTAAAATGGGAATGTGAACAAGTTATTCAATCCATAGTAACTTGTTAAGGATTGATAGTGGATTGAAGAAAAGCCACTTAGGATTATAAGAATTTTCGAGGACGAAAATCTTTTAAGGAGGGTAGAATGTAATACCCGAAATTTTGATGACTTTAGATTTCCTTTGAAACAAGGAAAACCTAAGTCTGAATCATGATCGGAGTGGAATAACAGTATAAGTTTGAGTTCTCGATTAACTAGCTACGAGACTCAACAAAAGATTGCTTAGCCAAGTAAAAGGCGTTTTAAGGAAAACAGCATGACAAAATTTCATAATTTCATGTTGGTCAAAGTTTGACCAAGAAAGTCAAAGTTGACCAAAAAGTCAAAGGGTTGACTAAGAACGGTCAAGGTATGACTATACAGCAATAGGATAATCAGTATGGAAATTATACTGCGAAAACCGTCTTTACGAACGAATAAGCAAGAATAAGCTATGAGACCACCCTAGATAAATCAAGCACAATATTTGGAGCAATATGGGCTAAATGGTTTCAAGTCCCAAGAAAAATTTATACGTAGTCCAATTTTATGCAGATGGATTTTGGACTACAATTCAGTATGATAATACTGTGTTAGGACAAAACAATATTAATATTATCTGAGTTAGTAAGGAAATGGATTGCGTAATTATATTAAGGGATTCTTGGAATCAAGAGAATAATTATGCATGAATTGGAAGTCATGTGGCTCTACCTTAGCCGATCACCCGCAGGGACTAAATTGCAAATATTTTGTCTTTAGGGGCAAAAGTGTAATTTTTGGAAAAGTTAGCAATGATGATGTAAGCATGATGTCATCAAGGTGATGTAAGCATGATGTCATCAAGGTGATGCAACATGATGTTATCAAGGTGATGTAAGCATGATGTCATCATGATAAGGTAAGCAAAACTTGTGCACCAAGGAAGTAAATGGCCGGCCACCACCTAGAGGGATAATTAGCAAATATTTTTGCTTTAAGGACCAAAATGTAATTTTAGAAAAATAATTAAATCCTAGTTCAAGGACTTTTTGGTAATTTTGAAAAGTTCAAAAAGCCTATAAATAGAGATGAGGGGGGCAGATTTTTAGTGGAAAAATAGAGGATTTTAGCCAAACTCTTGCAAAATTTTCTCTCACACTTTTCCTCTCCAAAACCGAACTTAAGCCAAGAGAGAAAAAAAAAAAAAAAGTAGAGCAAGGGAATTGGTGTAGGAGTGGTCGGTTTTCACCAAGAAACCCAAGCAAAAGTTTTGAAAATTTTTGGTACCCATTGGAGGATGGAAGGCCGGTTGTTGGAGAACCAAGGGGGGAGAGAATTTTCGGGACCCAAACCCTAGCCTAGCCTTGCTTTGATCAAGGTAACTCTCCCATAACCCTTAACTTTTTAATTGAGCATCAATTTGGAATTTATGTGTATTTTCAAGTTGATTATGTAAGAGCATAAGCTCATTCTTTTATTTTCATGCAATGGGTTTAGTGCTTATTATGTGCTTGATTAGGGTCTCAAGGTCTCAATTTATGATTTAGTGCATGCTTCCAATCATATACTTGTGTGATAGTATGAATTGCATGCATGCCTAGTAGATGTTTGATATATGTCCCCTTATGTTTAAGATAGAGTATGGTATGCTTGAATGGTGTATGAGATTTGTTTAAGCATGAATGTGATGAATGGTAGCCAAACCAACCCAAAAACCCTAGTTTGGTGCATGATGACACACGGGTTTGCATGGGTTTGGTTTAATGCATGCGAATGGCAAATGAATGTTAGAAGCGCTGCATGTTTTCGTAGGCTCACGGTCAAAGCCGTTTGAGGTAGTGTGTGCGTAATTTTACGTAAAAGTTGACCTAAACCGAAAGTGCCAGTTTTCGGGTAAAACTTGGCAGCTTTCTGGAAAGTGAATTTTGAGGCCTTTAGAGGCCGAATTGGGAAAAACGTAAAACATAAAAGTTGTAGAGAAGGGTGTTTCCTAGGGGGAAACATGGACCCTAGGGGGAAACATGGACAGTTTTCAAAATAAGACTCCAACATCCTCGGTTTTTATGAAAATCCGAGCCTGACCGTGCCCAGACTTCATACACGGCCAGGTAGGTTCAACAGGGAATAAGAGTACATTAGATTCCGAACTGGATTTTCTGCAAAACATGAAAGTTTTAAGATTTTTCGAGATCTAAAACTTTTGTGAAGACAACTTTTTCAAATTCAATTCATATTTTTAAACTGACACGGATTTCTAAAAAACTGTGAAGGAAACAGGAAATTCTTGCACAGGATTTTCTAAAATAATGCAGAAAAACTGTATTTTTGCACAACACCAATGTTTTGACTGTGGAGACTATTCCAACAACAGTTTTCAGTGTTAAATAATATTGATGAGGCTTTATTTTAAGAACCCCGAATTTTTATAAGCTAATTGAAGGATTTTTGATTTAAACTTCCAAATTTTCCAAGACAAGGAAATTGGATTTTTAAAGCCAAAATTGGTAATATAACGACAACGGAAGATAACCGGGATGGATACCCGAGTTATGAGGGGTTGACTTTTGTTGACTAAGTTTGACCTATAAGGAGTTGACTTTTGTTGACTAAGTTTGACCCATGGAATGTTGACCTTAGTTGGCCAAGAGGTTGACTTTGGTTGACCAAGTTCAACCAAGGTTGACCAAGGTTATCACATCAAAGGTTATGTATTGTAACCAAATAAGATATTTTATAGGGGACATATAACTAGAATGTTGGATAGGTCACCAACATTTTATAGGATCCTTATCCTATGTTCTTTTTAATAGCAGGAAGTAACCTGCAGTTACAACCTGAGCCGGAGCAACTAAACCCAGGGTATAGCATAACAAGTAAGTACAAACCTCACCTACAGTATGGAAAATAGTAAACTATTTTCCAATATATGATATGTTTTCATATGTGTTATATATGCCATGTTTTCAAGAATGCCATGTTTTCAAGAATGTCATATTTTCAAGTATGCCATGTTTTCAAGAATGCTATGTTTTCAAGTATGCTATGTTTTCAAGAATGCCACGTTTTTAAGAATGCCATGTAAATGTTAAGTTATGGTATAGTGACATCATGAGGCACGTTCACTAATGTTAAATCACATGGTAAGAAAATACAAGCAAGGTGTCGTGCCACCCTCCCGTGATCGAGGAGGAAATATGTTCAAGACAAGTTATGATTATTAACCTCTCGTTGTTGCGTGAGGGTCAAGTTTATGATTCCCAGAACTGTTTAGGGCCTTGCAAACCCTAACTTTATCTGGAGGCTGCGCGCTTTTGGTACGTACACTATGGGCCCACATGTTAAGACAAGATAATAAGTTCAAGTGCATAAAAGATTCATAATTGGACATAATTGGTTCATGCATAAGTTGTATGATATTTATTGTGTTTTTGTGAGATTATGTTTGTACTTGCTGGGCGAAAGCTCATCAGTATATTCCATATTGTAGGTAAAAGTAAGATGCCTGCAGCTTTACTTGGTGGGCAATGGAGACGATGCAGCAAGTGAAGGGCGGTATGGGATACCACTACGCAAGATTTTCCGCAAATATTTTAAGTATGAAGTTGTATATGTATGATTAAGAAATATGTACCATGTTATGTATGTGATGATTCCAAGGTCCGGTTTAAAAGGTTATGGTGACCTTATAATCGGCATAACAAGTATTGGGTAGGCATGGTGAAGTTTACCCATAAGTACAAGTTTATTTAAGTTATGATTTTAAAATAAAGTTTAAAGTTAAAAAAAAAAAAATTTCTGAAATTTTCTGTAAGGTTAATTATTTAAGACTAAGGTTTAAGTTAAGCAAGCATGGTAACGGCCCACGTTTACGTAGTCGGTCCTACGTGGATTTTGGGGCATTACATGCACAAGGACTAAGACGTTCCCGAAGATGGCCTTTAGCAAGTAATTCCTCAACTTGGCATTGGAGTTCTTCATGCTCGCTCGGACTATCCGGTAGTGAGGCTTGTTTGGAAGTGCTGCCCCAGGAATAAGGTCAATATGATGTTGAACGTTACGCAACGGCGGTAGTGTGTTGGGCAAAGCCTCCAGAAAAACTTCTGGAAATTCGTCGAGGAGGGCACGGATTGTGGGGGAAAGAGGTTTGTTTGTCAAAGGTGGGACAGCCACTAATGCGTAAGCGAAACCGGTCTCATGCATCGCTATTTCAAATTAGGAACATGTAAGGAAGAACACTACCTTTGAGGTAGTTGGAGTAGATTCGGTTGTTGGAGGGAAAGTGTATGGTTAACTGGTTTTGGTTCAGTGGGCAGTCGGTGAGGTTCCTTTGAGGGCAAAAGGATGATCTTCTTGTCTTGGAATTGAAAGCTGTAAGTGTTAGCATGGCCGTCATGAACTACCTTTCTATCGAATTGCCACGGTCAACCCAAAAGAATGTGGCACGCATCCATAGGAACAATATCACAATAAATCTTATCTCGATATGTTGCTCCGACGGAGAAGGAAATGAGACTGCGTCGAGAAACTTGGACTTCCGATCCTTGTTTTAATCAAGCTAACTTATATGGTGCGGGATGGCGTTCTGTCGCTAAAGCAAGTTTCTTCATGGCTTCTTCAGAGATGACATTTTCACAACTTCCAGAATCTATGATGAATTTACACACCTTGCCATTGATCGTTCAAGTCGAACAAAAGAGACTAGTGCGTAACCATAAATCGTCTACAGTTTTAGGAGTTAGACAACTTCGTCGAACAACCAGTAAAGGCCCCGAATCCCCACTCACTTGCTCTTCATAAAGGCCGTCCATTGGATCTTCATCAAAGGTAGGTCCTGCATCTATGTCAAAAGTGAATTCATCGAGCCCTTCAGCAAAAAGGCCACGTCTACCCGACTTTGGGCAAGCAGTTTTTCGATGGCCTAGTTCTCCACAAGTAAAACAACAGAGGGCGGCGGATCTAGAGGACGAAGCATTTGTGGGTGCTAGAGAAGCGGAAATCGTTGTTCGTGGTGCAGGTTGTGTTGTTCCAGGGCGATTGGTGGTGACTGGAATTGCAGCGGTGGCGGTAGGTGGAAGGCAACCTGTGGAGTTGTTAGAACTTGAGAACGAAGGACTTACATAGGCCGTTGTATTATGAGTCTGCCGTTCAATCAACAAGGCCTGTTGATGGGCTTCGAATACAATGACTGGGTCGAACAAGTTCAATACATGTTGGTACTGCGGGCGAAGGCCGCCAATGAAGCGGGAAACCAATTGATCATTAGTTTCGGCAATCTCGTTACGAGTTAGGAGTAGAAAAAATTCCTTGGCATATGTATCCACAGTGCGATTACCTTGGCGTAAATTTTGGAGGCGTTGACATAGAGTGCGTGTGTAATTGTAAGGGAGAAAAGCTAGCTTCATATGTTTTTTCATCTTAGTCCAAGTCTCGATATTTGGCTTGCCGGCACGAAAACGATTAACTTTAAATTGTCGCCACCAGGAAGCGGCATGGTTACGGAAACGGGTAGCAACGAGAGAGGCTCGTTTGTGGTCTGGGATATCTTTGAAATCGAGTATCTCCTCTACTGCACCCAACCAATCCAAAAATTCCTCAGGTTCGAGGCTTCCATGGAATTCTGGGAGGTCGACCTTAATTCCGAGTTCCCAGCATCGGTCGTCGACAAAGGCATGGGTGCGATGGGGGCGGCTATCTGAGCCTGTTGTAGTGGCGCGAACGGGTTGACGTCCACGTTTTCTTCAGCGGCAGCGGGTGGAGGAGCAGCGGGGTGAAGGGCGGCCATCTGTTGTTGCAATTCAGCGATTTGCGATCGAAGTTCTTCCATCTCGTCAGGTCGGCGTCGGGGAGGCATGGCTGTGGGTCATACCGATTCTTTACTCTGATACCAACTGATGAAGCGGAAGCGTATAAACCTCAAAAATCCGTTGATTCGAAGAATACCAGACAAAGAGGACGCGAGTAATTCATTGATTCAATGGAATACCGAAAAATAAGCATAGAGAATAACTCTGGGTTTTTTTTAAATTAATTCAACTGACTCAAATAATGCTAATGATGCCTTTATATAGGCAAGTGAAAACAGAACAAAAGAAACGTTTCCAAACTAAACATAGAAACTAGGAAAAAAAAGGAAACTAACTTATAACTTATTCTAGGAAACTAACGTAAAAAGAAACTAACGTATTCTGTAATACCATGTAAATAACAAATAATACAATAGTCAAAAGTAAATAACAAATAGTCAAACTAGTGGAAGTCTTAAAATGGTAACTAAAATCTGCCTTCCTATCCTCACGCTGCATCAAATTTCTTGTGGATTTGAATTATTTTAGAATTTTCTTTCCATTTCTTCCTCAAATAAGGATGATTTGTCGATAAGTATGATATGAGCTTTTTGTTGTTTGTAATGTCAATTTAAGTTCAAAATTTCAAACCATAAACAGCAGAGTATAATCACAAACCCATTAAAAAAAACAACAGAAAATTTTTTTAGGGAAAAAAAAAAAAGAAGAAAAAACTCAAAAAACTCCTTCATGGGTACCGTCTTCGGGCAAGGGGTGAGGGCCTAAGTCCTTTGCCGTTGGTCGGAACCCAGGAGAGGACGGGAACCCTCGGCGACAGAGGCTGCGAGGTCGCACTTGCGACACGGAAGTTGTGGTTGAGACACCATTGGAAACCTCCATTGTTGTCGACGGTTGCGAGGGAGTGGGTTTGTGACGCTGTTGTAATCGGTGGGTCGTGACGATATGGCCTCTGCGGCCTTGCTCCTAAAGCCAGTAAGAACCTTACAATCCCTGCTACAGTAGTCATTGACCTCTTCCTTTTCTCTGGGCTGTATGAAAATTTCACCGTTGTGGAAGAAGAAGGATGGGGTAGTATGTGGCAGTTTGCATTTGAACTTTTGTGCAACTCAAACCTTTTTTGTTTTGTGATTTGATCTCGATGGTACACATTTAGACTCTATGGGTAATTACTCTTAAATAACCTCTAAAACAGCCGCTCCCTATTTTATTTATTAAAAAAGTTATTTACTTCTTTCGCTAGGTATTTATAAATGTAAATCTCACCTCTTGAGTTAGCTTTTATGATTGAGAAATTCCAATACCACCTAACACAAAGGTAGACTTCTTTTTAGTATTGCGCAAATTTTATGGTTTAAAATCCTTTAAAAAATTGTGGTTTACAAATCAAGATTTCCAATAATGATAATAATAAATCATTTCTACTGACTTTGTAGACTTTATAAAAAATAATTGTGGTTTACAAGTTAAGATTTCCAACTATAAAATTGGACTCTGTAGACGTTTTTTCAACAATTTGGAAAAATATTCTGCCATTCACATGTGTCATTAATTGTAAGTGCAAAATCTCTATAAATACCCATAACTCTCTTAAAACAAGTAGTCATCCCTATACTCACTGCTCTTCCTTACAAAAAAATTAAAAAAGCCAAAAACCAAAAACAGATATGAATTTCCTTTCTCAATTTCTTGTTCTTCTCATCTTCATTAAATGCTTTCCTAGTGTAGAGCCAGCAACTCTAGGCATAACCACAGACAAAGAAGCTCTCCTTTCTTTCATGTCAAGCCTAAGTTATGACCCTCACAACCCTCTCTCCACTTGGACCCAAACCACATCGCCATGCAACTGGACCGGGGTTATTTGCGACAAAATGGGCTCGAGAGTGATGGGCCTGGACCTCTCCGGGTTTCAGCTCTCTGGGCCCATAAGCCGATACATAGGAAATCTCTCTTTGCTCCAATCCCTTAACCTTCAAAACAACCGTTTCATTGGACCAATCCCTCAAGAAGTCACCAAACTTTTTCGCCTAAGAGTTCTCAACATGAGCTCAAATCAAATTGAAGGAGTTCTACCACCAAACATAAGCCAGTGGAAAGAGCTAGAGACGCTTGACATGATGGAAAATAGAATCACCGGAAAGCTTCCCGAGGAGCTTAGTAAGTTGACTAGGCTTAAGATCTTGAAGCTGGGAAAAAACCATTTCTATGGTGAAATTCCTCCCTCATTAGCCAATGTTTCTTCTCTTACCACTTTGAATTTTGGTACAAATTCTCTTAGTGGAGTCATATCCAGTGAATTTGGTCGACTTAGGAACCTGACGGAACTCGATATTACTATCAACAACATAACAGGTATGCAAAGGCGGGAGCCATATTGGACCTAGCTACTTATTATTATTTTTTCTTATTTTGTAATTTCATTAAATTTGTTAGTTTTTACTTAATTAATACAGTTTTCCCACTTCAAAAGAGCCTTCTTTATATTTGCATGACTTCGCAATTAATTTATATCTCTTATTTATTCTCAACTTTTCTTTATCGTTGCAAAAATGGACAAGTAACAAAGAAGAAAAGGTCTTACAATCCTACTTCTCGAAGAAATTAAATGATTTAAATTTAGAAAATAATGATGTTTTGTGACTTTGTCAACTGTTACTGTCATTTATTTTTCTTTTATATATGTTTTTGGTTTGATAGGTTGCTTCTATTTTTCTTGTTTGAATTAGTGCTTTTAATATGAGTTAGGTAATTAATAAGAAAAAAATTGAAATTATCATATGAATTGTCTTCCCTCCTTTTCTTTGCTCTAGACGCCTCTATTGACAAGTTTAGTTAAAAAAAAAAAAGAAAGAAAAAAAAACCTTACTTTTTTTAATACCCCATTGACATTAACTCAACGTACGGAAGGGGAGGAGTTTTAATACGAACTTCCATTTTTAAAATCTGAAAGCATTTTTATTTTTTATTTTTTTAATTAGGGGGAGCTGAAAAAAAGACCAATGCGTTTTTCAAGATTTGTCGATTTTAATAACCGACAACTAATGTAAGAGAATTTATATTTTCATATAAATCATTGTTACAAAGAATAGTTAAAGAATGCATTTTGACGAAGTCAAGTAACTTTTTGTTTTCTTTGATTGTTCTTCCTATGCCAAAATATTATAAATGCCAAGACTAGTCCATCCCGTCCCCTCAATTCATATCCAATTGTTTAAAAGCCACAAGTCAATATGACAACTAAAAAGAAACTTAAAATAAATACATGTAATTACTAATTGATTTAGATGCATGTAATTACTAGTTGATTTGCAAGTGACATATTTGTATTTGAAATTATTTGTGCAAGGGATATGTAACGTAGAAAAGTGTTAAATTAGAATCAATTTACATTCTTAAAAAAATAAAAAATAAAAATAAAAATTACAAGCACCATTCTATAGGAGTGCTGGATATGAGATTAGCTATAATAGATAGAGCGGTTCAAATGAACTGATTGCATTTATTATCTTATAATATTTATTTTGATTAATGGAAATAAATATAAACACGGCAGGTACAATTCCTCCCCCTATATACAACCTCACTTCACTGGTGAATTTGGCTGTGGCTTCAAACAATCTCTGGGGTGAAATTCCATATGATGTTGGCGAAAAGCTTCCCAATCTCTTGATCTTCAACTTTTGCATCAATAAATTCACGGGACGAATTCCGGGTTCTTTGCACAATCTCACAAGAATCAGAGTCATTCGCATGGCTGACAACTTTCTTGAAGGCAATGTCCCTCCTGGGTTGGGAAACCTTCCATTTCTTCAGATGTACAACATCGGTTTCAATAGGATTGTTAGCTCGGGTGATAACGGTCTTAGTTTTATCACTTCGTTGACAAACAGTTCTCAGCTTAGCTACCTTGCTATTGATGAGAATCAGTTGGAGGGTCAAATTCCAGAGTCCATTGGAAATCTCTCCAAAGTTTTATCAAAGTTGTACATGGGAGGGAATCGCATTTATGGCGATATACCTGTTTCGATTGGCCAGCTCACGAGCTTGACTCTGTTGAATTTCATCTCAAATTTGATTACTGGTGAGATTCCTGCTCAAATAGGGGAATTGAAGGAACTTCAAATGTTGGGTTTGGCAAACAACAGAATTTCTGGGGCAATTCCAAAGTCCTTGGATAATCTAAGGAAGCTAAATAGTGTTGATTTGTCTGGGAATTCTCTACTCGGTTTTATACCAAGTTCTTTTGGGGAGTTTCAGAGTCTGCTTTCAATGGACTTGTCCAACAATAAGCTCAATGGAAGCATCCCAAAAGAGTGTCTTAACCTCCCAAGTTTGAGCATTGTTTTGAATCTTTCTAATAACTTTCTAAGTGGACCTTTGCCTGGAGAGATCGGGAGCCTTGAAAATATAGTTGCCATTGACCTTTCGAACAACCTTTTGTCTAGCCAAATTCCCAACTCAATCAAGGGCTGTAGAAGCCTTGAGAAACTTTTACTGGCTAACAATAGATTCTTTGGTCCTATTCCGAAAGAGCTAGCCGAAATCAGAGGCCTTGAAACACTTGATTTGTCCTCCAACCAACTTACCGGCTCCATTCCTGGTGATCTTCAAAATTTGTCAACCCTTAAATACTTGAACTTATCATTTAACAACTTGGAAGGAGTAGTTCCCAGAGATGGAGTGTTCCGAAACATTTCTAATGTTCATTTAGAAGGAAACAAAAAGCTTTGTCAAGACTTGACATGTCTGAATAACGGATCAGATGCTCATGGAAAAAGAGTGGCGAAAATTGTTCTCGTTACTGTTGTCCCTGCAATTCTAATATTGTGTTTAGTAGTTTGTTTATTGCTCTATCTCCGAAAAAGCAAAGCGCAAGTCACAGAAGCTTCTGAAGTACTTCGTCAGAAAGGTCAGCATCAGATGATATCTTACAAGGAACTTCGTCAAGCGACTGGGACTTTCAGTGACGACATACTGATCGGCAGAGGAAGCTTCGGCTCAGTCTACAGAGGGTATCTAACGGAAGGAATCTTTGTTGCGGTGAAAGTCCTCGACACACATATAACTGGATCTAGGAAGAGTTTCATTGCTGAATGCGAGGCATTGAGGAATGTGAGGCACAGAAACCTTGTCAGATTGATCACATCTTGCTCGAGCACGGACTTCAAGAACATGGAATTTCTTGCCTTGGTTTATGAGTACATGAGCAATGGAAGTTTGGAGGATTGGATTAGAGGCAAGAAAAGAAAAGCTAATGGTGAACCATTGAATGTTTTGGAGAGACTAAATGTTGCCATTGACATTGCTTCTCCCTTGGATTACCTGCATAATGACTGTGCAGTTCCTATCGTACACTGCGATATAAAGCCTAGCAACATTCTTTTGGATGAAGAAATGACTGCAAAAGTTGGTGATTTTGGGTTGGCCAGGCTGCTTATGGAGAAAGGAGAGGCTCAAACTTCTATCAGCTCCACACATGTCCTAAAGGGCTCAATTGGCTATATACCTCCTGGTAAGTATAATTCCTTACATCCTTCATCACTACAGGTTTATTTAATTATTTTTTTAAGGTATTGTTATATTGTTATATTGATTGGACAAGAAATATCTCTATCTGATTCCTTTGACAAAGAAATTTTTGACATGCGCATGCAGAGTATGGTCTAGGAGAGAAACCCTCCATCGCAGGAGATGCATATAGCTTTGGAGTAACGTTGTTGGAGCTTTTTACAGGGAGGTGCCCTATCCATGAAAGTTTTACTGCCGAGCTAAATCTGCCTACGTGGGTGCAGTCGGCTTTTCCGGAAAATTTGGTGCAAGTCATAGACTCTGAGCTGTTGGAATTTTATAAGAATGTCCGCAATGAAGGTCAATCAACAAGTCCAGAAAGAGAGTATGATTGCCTAACGAAAATCATTGAGATTGGGCTCTCTTGCACTACAGATTCCCCCGATCGGCGTATGAGCATAAGACTTGCTCTTGACGGTTTAAAAACTGCTAAGCAGAACCTTCTCAAGCCGACAATGTGAATGAAAATCTGATAGCGGAAAATGAACAACGTTAATATTGTTATCTTGTTGTATTATGTGTAATAAGTTCACGTCTATCTTTGTCACGTGGGGCTAGCTTCAAGTTGTTGGGTATGGTAGTGTGTAATGTAGAGTTCGAATCCAGAATTTTTCATTTTTTAATAGTTAAAAAAAAAAAAAGTCTGTGTCTATTGTTTCAGAAAAGAGCAACTAGTTGATACAATATCACTTCTGTCAACTCTATTTAATAAATAAATCTAGTCTTTTTCTCCTTGAAAAAAGCATTCCACTTGTATTTGACATGATCCGATTTGAGACATATTTCTTGTGTCAATCATCAGTCATTATAAATAAAAGGGTAAGTTATGCAATCTGACATTACTTGAGAATAAATATATGTTATGGTTTATAAGTAAAGAAACTATCTTATAATGATATGAGGTCTTTCGGGATTGAGCCCAAAAGCATGACTGTGCGGGCACGAGACTAAAAACGGACAAAATCATACTAAAAAGAGGCATTGGTCATTACAAATAGTATCAGAGCTCATACCCAATCAGAAGTGTGACCAACGAGGATGTTGGACTCTGAAATGAGGGGTGATTGTAACAGGCATCAGTTATTATAAGGAAAATGATAAGCTGTGCAATCCCACATGTAACGACCCCTCACGGACTGTTACAGTTGACTTCTTATTTAATCATTCATCTCTTATAAAATTGCAGAAAATATTAAGCTTGAAATAAAAATCTTAACATAACGGAAAACTTCACTTAGATAATTTTAGAAAACTCTAGAAATTTTTTTTTAACTATATCAAAATTAATAACCTTCATAATTAATATATATATAATTTAAAAAAAAAAACCCAAATCATAAAATAAAATTTAAATCCATATGAATCATCCAATCAAATAATAACAAAGTAAAATCTCAAAACTTTATTTGAAAATAAAAATGTCCATCTCATGATCGTTCCTCCCGTTTTCCTATCACACATCGTGCCGCTTCCGCTCCAAGCTCCTCCATTATTATATCTTGTCATTTCCTTTATCTGTAACATGAATTAACTTATATAAGTAAGGGCTTAGTAGACACTTAAATCTCACAAACATAAATAAATATTTTTCTTTGCTCATTATAAATATAAATATCATTAAAAAAACTTTTCAACTTTTAAAACCATCATATATTGAGCCCAGTATTCTACCATCAAAGCACGCTAGTCACGGAAAGAGTGGGGTAGCAAATCCCAAACTAACGGTGACAAAAGTCCACTCATCAGACAACATCATCATCATCATCATCAATGGTGTACAACGCCATTTTAAAATATAAAAATACATATACATACAATATATATAATTTTCATCAAAGCGTCATCATAAGATAGGTATTATTTAAGAACATCATAACATCATCATCATCAAAACATATACTACTCAAATTTTTAATTTATGTTACAAGTGAGAGTATACTTACTTAAACACCTTACTTAACCTTTTCAAATTTTCTGATGGTGACGCGCGATTGAGGTCTAGGGTACTCGCCTTTAGAACCGTTCATGCCATAGATAATTAATATAATAAAATAAAAAAAAAATCGTAATAATTCATCAAACACATCCGTCATATCATAACAGTGCCTTTTAGGTTCTTTTTCATCATTCAATAACATCAAAACACAAAAATTGAACAATTTCACAAAATTACAAAGCTTTACAGAAACTGCCAGTCAGACCTCTGTCCTTTCAAAAATTCATAAAAATTCATATAAGGCTCTAAAAGATCTGAAACTAATTGTAAACAAAAGTAGACATCCAGATCTTTCTAACAGTACCTAATTCGTTAAAAATGGATACTGTTTGGACCCTCAAAAAATAGTTTTGTATCTGATTACTAAAATTTTACATAAACTATCAGCCGGACCTCTGCCTATTTGAAAAATCACAAAAATTCACATATGTCTCCAAATGATCTAAAATGATTCCAAATGAAATTAGACATCCAGTGTTTTCTAACAATATCAAATTTGTAAAAATAGAGACTGTTTGTATCCTCAAAAATAGTTTTGAAAACTGATCACTAAAATTTTTCAAAATCTGGTAGTCCGACCTCTGCCTTTTTGAAAAATCATAAAAATTTGTAAAATGATTCCAAATGACCTCCGACCTCTAGAAAATTTCACATATGTCTCCAAATGATCTAAAATGATTCCAAATGAAATTAGACATCCAGTGTTTTCTAACAATATCAAATTTGTAAAAATAGAGACTGTTTGGATCCTCAAAAATAGTTTTGAAATCTGATCACTAAAATTTTACAAAATCTAGTAGTCCGACCTCTGCCTCTTTAAAAAATCATAAAAATTCATACATATCTCCAAACGATATGAAATAATTTCAAATGAAAGTATACATCTAGATATTTCCAGCAATATCAAAATCATTAAAAATGGAGTCCGTTTGCACCCTTAAAAAAACAGTTTGAAAAAATTATTATAAAATCTAGAAATTTCCAGTAGCAGTGGTCAAATCCGAAAATTCATTAAAAATATAAGAATTATCATCATAACGTACATTATTCATACACACCAAAACAACCCTAAGATATGTTTTTAATCTATAAAATATTAAATTAACATACCAATAAAATCATGAATTAAGAAATCAAAAACCCTAAAATCATCTTGTTGATAAAATACAATAAACCATCGTCAATCAATCATAAAGCCTCTCCCAATCATCATTTAGCACTGTTTGGCTCACCAGTTTGACTCAAACTAAACTGTACTTTTTCATCTAAATTTTTATCTTTTTCTCAAAAGTCAACAAAATTTATAACTTTTATTAAAAAATAAACCAACTCAAGCAGTTTTACCAAATGCACATTTAAATGGATATTTCTCATCCTTTCCTCAAACTAATATGAAGAAACTCATCGACAAAATAATCTAGCCCCTCGAAGGATCCCAAACTAAAACAATAACAAATCATCATCATCATCATCAAACAATACCAAAACATACCTTGAAATCTTTTGATTTTGGCTTGAAAGAATTTGGAGGTTTGGTGGATTTTCTTTTTTCCCTCTATTTGTGCATGTGATAGGGGTAGAGAGAGCAGAGAAAGAGAATGAGAATGATAGGGAGAGGGAGACTAGGGAACTAAGAGAGAGAGAGCATGTAAAAAATGAAATTTTGATTATTATAAAATAAATTGTGGGTAATTTAATCCCAAATAAATTTTGGAATTAATTGGGATTGAATTCTTTGGTTTAATTGTCTCTTAATAGGTAGGGAATGGCTGTCATTAGAGTGTGAAAACATGTGGAAGGAAAAGGAAACAACTAGGTTAACTTCTAGAATTTTCGCACCTACAGTCGCACATTAGTAAATTGGTTGTGACTAGCAGGTATCCAGATAGTATACTAGTCATAACTTCTTACTCTGATATCGGATTTGCACAAGTAAGTAGACGTTAGAAAGCTTATGAAAAGCTCTATAATTTATCTATATTACAGAAATAATTTTTGACATTTAAAGGTCTATAATTGAGTTGGAAATTAAAATCATATAAAATAGGACTTTTTCCGATAACATACTTTCCCTCTTTTTTTTTTCCCTTCCTTTTGCCAATATCCATTTATAGATGATATATACATATTTGCATATAACTATACACGTCATACTACATATTATATACATATATAGATATATATTACGTAACATTCTTATATTCAAAATATTTATTTAATTAAACTATCACACAAAATTATCAAATCATCATTAAAATTCATCAATTTTGACATGAACTTTGTTCTAGCACATCAAGTCCTCGTCGCGTCACCTATGAAAAATAACTCAACATAACATTAGAATTAAGAGATTGCGATCTCATCACATTATCCATGTTAATTCTAATATTAATTTTTCTAACGTTATTATTATATATCATTTAGGACGTTACACCACATCACTTGAGAATGGATATATGTTATGGTTAATAAGTAAAGAGATTATCTTCTAATAGAATTAAGTATTTTAAGGTTAAGCCCAAGAACAAAGCCGTAAGGGCACGAGGCTCAAAGTGGACAATATCGTACCAAAATAAGACATTGATCGTTACATAGATATTCCATAATGCAGTTCTCATTGTCCGACTTGTGAATTTAATATAAAAAATGACTTTTTGCACATGTACCTCTTGAACTTATTTTGAACTTTTAAGTTTGTCAATTTGCACTTTGAATTTAAAAATCTATAGCAAATTATCATATATTAATAATAATGTTATATGTTTGATATAAATTTACATGATATTTGGACATGACTCGTTAATTAACTGTGTTTTAAGTTTAAATTTGGGTTAACATTGATATAAAACAAACTCTTTGATGCTCTTAATTAACGACATATGAACAATCCACTTGAAAACTGCCAGAAAAAATTTAATATTGATATCAATGGGGCAATTTGCTATAAATTTGTAAGTTAACGCGTAAATTGTCAAAATATAAAATTTCAGGGAGAAAATAGCAACGGTGCGACAAGTTCAGGGGCAACCATGCAATTTAGTCTTAAGTAATCCTTAAAGAAAAAAAAAATTGTGTGCATGAAAATAAACACACTAAATGCTAATTATACGTAATTGCAGACATAGTATAATGGTAATTTCACATATAATTCTACCATAAGGTGAAGAGTTCGAATACCCTAAGTTAAAAATAAAAAGTAAAAAAAATGCTAATCATATCAATGTTCTACATTGTGTATACAAGGACCAAAAATTTCATTTTAGACTGGAGGGTATTCTTTTTAACAATAAAACTACCATTCATCCATCTATTCACCTATTATAACCACACACAAAAAAACAAAAAAACAAAAAAAAAAAAAAGAAAGACAAGAAACGTTGGCTGGGGAAAATAGACAAGTTTTTTTTTTTTTTGTTTCTATTAATTCTTATTATTGGTCAAAAGTCTACATTCACACATAGCCAAAACACATATGGGAAAATCACAAGACTTGAATGAGGAGAGACCGGATAGTCTAAAGTTTAGGGCCTTAACTCTGTACATAAAATTTTAACTTCTTCCTTTCAAAAAAAACCACAAAAAAAAACCCAAAAAAAATTCAACTTCTTATTCTTGTTACATGTTTAAGAAGGTCGTCTTTGGCAGCTTTGAGTTTATGAAGAGCATTTCTCATGTTCATGCGTTCATTAGGAGAGCTTGCAGT
Source organism: Ficus hirta (assembly GCA_038430175.1). Classification (NCBI taxonomy): domain Eukaryota; kingdom Viridiplantae; phylum Streptophyta; class Magnoliopsida; order Rosales; family Moraceae; genus Ficus; species Ficus hirta. The sequence continues at coordinate 13,398,961 of CM076585.1, read as the reverse complement.
GCAAGCAAGTCCAATTTCAATGACTGTAGCCAGGCAATCAAACTGTAATTTTCTGCTGAGATGGCGGCCTTGGTGGTATAGAGCCTCCCCGAGTTCTAGAAGCTCAGAGTCTATCACTTTTTCCATGTTTTCTTGTAAAGATGACTGCACCCATCTTTGTAGGTTTAGCTCGACTGTGAAACTTTCATGTGTAGGGCTCATCCCTGTAAATAGCTCCAACAACATTACTCCAAAGCTGTATGCATCTCCCGTAGTCGATGGTTTCTCGCCTAGACCGTACTCTGCCATTTTACAATTGTAGAAACCTACAATACAAATGGATTAGCAATTAAGAATACAAAAGAAGAAAATTCGAAGCAAAGGGTATATTTTAATTGTATGAACGTTTAGTCCAAGTAAACATAATTTAGATATTGTAATCTAAATCATGTGAACTACCCTTTATTATTTTTTTTCTTCCTTACTTTTAATGATCATAACCTTTTCTTCTTATTTTTTTGAATTAACTGATTTGCGAAGATTTCTACTTATGTATGAATAGGATAGACAAGTATACTAACCGGGAGGTATGTATCCGATGGAGCCTTTAAGGACGTGTGCGGAGCTGATAGAAGTTGGAGCATCTGTATTACCATCAGCATTCTTGCCAGGCCAAAATCTCCAACTTTGGCTGTCATATCTTCCTCCAAAAGAATGTTGCTAGGCTTTATATCACAGTGCACTACCGGAACCGCACAATCGTGATGCATATAGTCAAAGGTGCAAGCAACATCAATGGCCAAGTTCAACCTCTCCAAAAGGTTTAAAGCACTTCCATTTTCTTTTCTTCTTTTGCCCCTTATCCAATCTTCCAAGCTTCCGTTGCCTAGATATTCATAAACCAGAGCAAGAAATTTCACCAGAAATTAAGTTGGAGCTCATATTCAGCAAAGTCAAGCTCTTGAGACGGCCTATCGAAGAGGGTATCTTGCCATAGATTCGATTCCCTCCCATGTAGAAGTGTGGCAGAGCCTTGGAGAGGCTTCCAATGGATTCCGGTATAACGCCCTCCAGAAGGTTGCTGTCAATGGCAAGGTAAGTGAGCTTGGTGCTATTTGTTAACGATGTAAGGAAACTGAGACTATCTTCACCGGAGCTAACAATGTTGTTTTGCCCAATTATATACATTTGAAGAGAAGGTAGGTTTCCAAGCCCTGGCGGGAACGGCCCTACAAGAAAGTTGTGCAAAATACGTATGACTTGTATTCTAGTCAGGTTGTGCAAAGAGCCCGGGATTCTCCCGGTGAAGCGGTTGACACAGAAAATGAAGACCAAAAGATTTGGAAGTTTGTGACCAACATCATATGGGATTTCTCCAGAGAGCTGGTTTTGAGCCCACAGAAAACTTGACCAGGGAAGAGACGTTGTACAAAGACGGAGGAACATGACCGGTGAGGTTGTTGACAGAGAGGTCAAGTTCCACTAGTTTGCGAAGACGGCCAAGCTCACTCGGTATGGCACCGTTAAGTGAATTAATAACCAAATTTAGGATGGTGAGAGAGGAGAGATTGGCTAAGGATTGTGGGATTTTTCCGTGGAAAGCGTTTCTTACAAGCTTCAAGACCTCAAGCTTTATCAATAGACTAAGCTCTTTAGGAACTTCTCCAGTGATTCTGTTGGACATTAAGTCGAGGACTTCGAGTTTAATCAAGCGGTTCATGTTTGGTGGGAGAACACCATGTAGGAGATTGGAGCTCATGTTGACAACTCGTAAGGGGGAAAGATTGGTGATTTCATGAGGAATTGTTCCTGTGAAAAGGTTAATTTGGAGGTGGAGGGATTGGAGGAAAGAGAGATTGCGAATATGCAGGCTTATTGACCCGGATAGCCTGAATCCGGAGAGATCAAGGCTTACAACTCTTTGGCCAAATTCGTTGCAAAGAACACCAGTCCAGTTGCATGGTGATGAGGTTTGGGACCTAGTCGAGAGAGGGTTGGGAAGATCAAAACCAACACTTGACCTCAAAGACAACAAAGCCTCTTTTTTCTGTAGTGATGCTCAAAGTGGCTGTGGCTGGCTCTACATGAATGAGAAAGATGAAGTTGAAGCACATAACAAGAAAAGGTATTGTATAGACATGAAAACCCATTACTAGATTTATTTGGTTTTTCAGTTTTTGGGATTTTGAGTAAGGCACGAGTTGCAGAAGGAAGAAAGCTAAGATGAGAATTTATTGAGCATGATATCATAGCACTATGGCCTAACATACCACAGAATGGGTCAACTTAGCGTAATCAAGACACCACTGCTTGAGACGTAAAATGCCTTTTACTTTTTTACTTTAACTTGAAGTTATTAAATTAAATAGTCAATTCATTCATTTAATCTCTGGAATGAAAAGGAAAAAAAAAAAAAAAAAAAAGAATAATCCGATGATCACTCAAAAACTAGTTTTGAGTAATGAATCGCGCTAGTAATTTTAAATTAAAGATCCTAACTTTAATTTTTAATTACAGACAAATTTAGATTATTTTACTTAAAATGTTATCATCTTGTATATAATACTTATATAGTATATTTAAAGTCACATTTACATAATTTAGAGTTTTCGATATTTAAAAAGCATCTAAACGTGCATGCAAAAATAATATTGAATAAATTTCTCAAATTTTATTAATAATCAGCAAAAATAATATATCTCATTTGTTTATGAGCGCATATTCCAACACTCTACACCACCCCCACAACCTTTGCACCATCATCGAGACCAAATCTCTTCCATGTGGCCACCGATCTCTGTCCAGCTACGATCTACGACGAGATTTAAAAAGCATCTAAACATGTATGTAAAAATAATATAGAATAAATTCCTCAAATTATATTAATAATCAGAAAAAATAATACATCTCATTTGTTTATAGGCGCATATTCCAACACTTTGCACCACCACCACCGAGACCGAATCTCTTCCATGCGGCCACTGATCTTTGTCCAGTAATCGATCTACGACGAGATCAGATCTCTGAGGAGATCCAATATTGTCAGCAACCATTAATCTTCTCGGCGTGTGGAGAAGATCCGATCTGATCTTGAAGGAGACCTAAGATTGCCACACGGCCACCGATCTTCGGTGTTTGTAGAGATCACAGTGCGAGCTCAGCCAACACAATGCGAGGAAGATCTTTGTAGCCACAATTGGCAAAGTTGGCCTAAAATAGTAGCTCCGATCGCGTAGTTTCACGGAGATCCAGAAGAAAATTGACGACCGCCGCTTGCGTTGGCCGCCGTCGGAGAGGGGAGAGGGTGAGCTTGCACTGGGGGAGGGGGGGAGGGAGAGAAAGAGAGAGGCTGCTTGGGAAAAATAAAACGAGAATGAATGGGAAAAGGAGTTTTAATTATTAGGGGATATTTTGGTTTTTTTAAATTAAATTATTACATTATTGATGACATAAATATGACATAATTTTACTATATTTTTTTTATTGTGGTAAAAATCAATCTACGAGCTATTTTTATGACATGTATCCTAATTATTTCTCTATTCATTTTATTGGCCTGTTTTAGTTTTATTTTTCTTTTTAAACAGAATAGGCCTACTGTTAATTAAAAAGGAAAATAAAGAAAGAGTAATTGATCCAAATAGTCCATGAACTATTTCGAAGGTGACGGTTTGGTCGTTATTCTTTTTTTTTTTTTTTTTTGCTGAGATAACACTGAACACTTATTTCTTGGCCATTTCAGTCATTTCTATCAAAACAACTAACAGATTGGTCACGTGAGAAGCACACTTCATGTTTTTTGAAGGTCAAATAGGTAATTTCCTATCCAAATTATATTTGGTCCCTATTCTCCCCCCCCCCCCCCCCCCGCGCTGGTGAGTTTTGGGTCCCCCCACTTGGGTATCCGGCCCCCATGATCTAGGTGTCGGCCCCCCCAACACTGACAAGCTCTCTACCCTACCTCCATCAGGGTCTCCACGTCGCCCCCCCCCCCCCCCCCCCCCCCACGCCGGTGAGTTTTGGGTCCCCCCACTTGGGTATCCGGCCCCCATGATCTAGGTGTTGGCCCCCCCAACACTGACAAGCTCTTTACCCTACCTCCATCAGGGTCTCCACGCCCCCCCCCCCCCCCCACGCCGGCGATCTGGCCTCAGATTCGGCGAGCCCAATCACGATTTTAGGGGGTCCAAGAACCAGATCGCGACTTTGGGGGAGGTGCGGGGGGGTGGGGGGGGAGGACAAGATCGCGAATGAGGGGGTGGGGGGCGATGGCCGGAGATGATTTCACCGGGGGGGGGGGGGGTGGGAGGGGCGCACCCAATTCGGAACTTGGTGGGTGGGGGGACGATGGTCGGAGATGGAGGAGATGGTGGCTGTGGAGGAGGGAAGGAGAGCGAGAGAGGGGACATGAAGGGACTTTTTAGAATATTGGAGGGTATTTTAGTCTTTTTACTACAAAAAAGATCATTTAAGTAAGATTCTGTTAAAAATTTAACGGAGTTTGATGGAGTGTACTGAAATGGCCAAGAAATAAAATTTTAGGGTTATCTTGGTAAAACAAAAAAAAAAAGAATCAAACCGTTACATTTAAAAGAATTTAGGGATTATTTATGCTAATTACTCGCAAAGAAAATAGAACGAAGTTAATTAGTAGTATAATTACAGTACCTTTTTTAGAAACTAAATCAACAAGCAGTGCTGTTTGTCAGTGTTATGTCAAATGTGGCCCTAGCAAGTTTGCAAAATTCAAAATAATTAAGATGAATACCATTAAGATTAAATCAAAATTTAGCATATGAAAATTTACTTACATATTCATTAGATTAGTAAAATCATCATGTTTCTTATCTCGAGCGAGTACACTAATCCAACTCATCAATTCATCACCATGCTTCCGTTTTTAGGTTTTATGAGGGACATAGTCTCTAACGCTAATAGATTAGACTTACTTGAAAGCAAAGCATTTTATACCTGTGATGATATGGATTTGATTAGAGGATAATGGGCTAAATTTGTATTGCAATTCATTAAATATGATATGTAAACTTGTAATGTAATGTATGGTATTTTTATATTGGTACCTAATATTTTGTCAATCCTATTCTGGACCGTGTATTGGATAGCACATGGGTTAGGCCACCCATGAGAAATCACCCAAAAATGCAATTTTTTTTTAATTCATGTTGAACTTTACACGACAGTTTTTAAAAAAACCGTTGTGTAAACTCCACTTTACACACCGTGTGCCAAATGATTCTAAACTTTGCATGACATTTTGACCAAACCGTCGTGTAAACCATACTGTACACGACGGTTTTCTCATATTAACAACTTTTGCCGCCTTATTTCTCTATTCAACGACGGTGTGAACCTTCGTGAAAAATCACCTAATTAACCATCGTGGTATTTTACATCATTATACGATGGTAGATTACACGGCGGTTGTTTAACCGTCGTGTTAACTTTAGACGATGGTTAATAACCGTCGTCAAATCAATAATTTTTACTAGTGACTGTTGAACCTAGAATGGCTCTTGTGAAGATCCAATGTGACAGTGATATTTTCTTCTACCTCAATTAAAGAAGAAGGATATTCACGTACTAAATAAATTTCCAATATGCATCGATTAGTTGTTGAATTCCCATTTGAGGACTGTTTTGATAAAAGTTTTGATAGTACTAATTGTGATATCATGTTGAATAGATAGTTAATTGGTCTAAAATGGGTCATTTTTATTACGACTGTTAGTAATTTTAATTATGACCATCAGTTTAAATACTTGTTTTGTCACAATATTCATTTTGTAACATATATCTTATTAAATGATTATTTTAAACAAAGTTATATATATATATATATATATATATTTTTTTTTTTATGTTGCAACATCTCCTGATTGGCATTATTATAATGAATTTGTTTAACATTGGTCATTTTTATAAACACCGTTAGTAATTCTTATCATGACCATCAGTTTAAGTACTTATTTTCTGAGAGTATTTGATTTATAACATATGTAGTATTATCTGATGATTTTTTTTTTCTTCTGTTGCAATATTTCCTGATTGACATTGTTGTGATGAATTGGTCTAACAATGGTATTTTTAATAACCGTTGATAATTCTTATCTTGACCATTCAGTTAAAAAAACTTATATACTATTCAAGAATATTAATCTTGTCATTCGTTATCTCCTCATTATATACATTCGATAGAACTCAACATAATGAAAAGAACACAAAGTAATTATAAATTCCAGTTATAATATATATTACTATGAGGAAATATGAAAATTACAATTACACTCAAACCTGATGAAAAATACGAAAATGAATATAACAAATTCAGAAATTATGCATGTGACTATGAGTAAATATAAATATTACCATTACACTCGATCACAATGTTGATTTTCATTTCTGCATTGCTACATAAGATTCAAATGACTACTAATTCTCGATGCCCTTTAGTCAGCACCATATATGTTTCAAGAAAGGATAAGCAAAAGGAAGTGATTTTCATCACAACCCCAATTATTATAATATACTAAAAGGATGCAAAGTTTTACTGTTTCTTCTATAATATAGTGACTTTTTTGCCTCTCTCTTTCAGTTGCTTTTCTCCTTTCTACAGTATTCTGATGGTTTTACCCCTATTTAAAGTATAAGATGTAAAGTTTTACTGTTTTTCCACAGTACAGTGACTTTTTTGCCCCTATTTTTTCAGTTGCTTTTCTCTTTCCTACAATACCCTGATGGTTTTACCCCTATTTAGAGCATAAAGACAGTTTTGCCCTTCAAAATTAGTCTATGATGTGTTGTGTGTGCAGTATTTGGACTGTTTTACCCTTATAACCCTACAATGTCCTCTCTCTCTCTCTCTCTCTGTCTTTCTTGAATGTTCATCTCATATTTTTTTTCCCTCTCTCCAACTCGTCCTCTCTCTACACTATTCATCTTCTCTTTCTTCACATCTCTCTTTCTTCGCCTCTTTTCTCTATTGTTCATGCTCTTTTTTCTTCTATTGCTAATATGTTTTTGGTTTTTCTATCTGGTTTAAAGCTTTTTTGTTTTGAATTTTTTTTTCCTGATCTCTGTTTTGTATTGTTTGTTTTTTTTTTCTTAATATTGCTTTCCTTTTTTTTGTTTTTAACATTCAATTTTAAAGATCAGATTCGGATCCATTGTTACATTGTGTTTTTGCTCACTTTGGATTTTTTTTATTTTTAAACGATTTTTTATTTTAGATTTTTGATCTTTATTTCCATTTTATTTTCGTTTATTTTTGTTTTCTGGTTTTTTTATTTGTGTGTTTTTTTATTTTGTTTAATTTTTTAATTAATATTTTTTTTTTAGGTTTGTGCATGTATAAAATCTGATAAAAATTTGATCTGTTTTTTAGGTTTTTTTTTAAACAATGAACAAAGGGAAAAAAAAATGGGATCTATTTTTTATTTTGTTATAATTTTTTCATTAGAGTTAGTTTTTTCCCCTTCTTTTGAGTTTAAAGATTTTTGTTTTTTAATATTTTGTTTTTGTTTTTTTTTTGCTGTATTTTTGCTTTTTTTTTTTTGTTTTTTTTTTTCCCTTTATATGGGTATGACTGGAGAAGAATTTTTCATTTTTTTGCTTTGGTTTTCGTTTTTATTATTGTTATTACTATTGTCATTTTTGTTTCACATTTTCACTATTAGGAGAAATTTTGGAAAGAAATGAAGAGCTGAAGAAATAGAAGAAAAAATACGGTATGTTTTTTACTTTTTTGTTTTTGTTTTATTATTTTGTTTGAAAAATATATATTGATTCTGATTTTCGATTTTTGTTGATTTGTTTTTCTAGGTTGTGATAACAATAATTGAAGATAATTGTATTCAGACTATCAAGAGAAATATTAAAGATCTCTTTTTATGTTTTCCCTATATTACATTTTTTGGTTTTGTAATTTTCCTACCCCGGGTAATTTAATTTTTTTTTGGTTACTGTGTTTATGATTGCATGCCGTTTTGGAAGTTTATGGTTTGGTTTTTCAATCATAGGTGTAATTTTTTTTTTTTGTTATTTCATAATGATATTGGTATTTTAAATTTTATTATATTGTATGTGTGATTTTATTTTATGTACAAATTGTGTTGTTTAGTTATGTTTGAATAAATAGTTAATTTATTCAATTATCTAGGTCTGTCAGTATTTCATGTTACTTATCATTGGTAGTTTTTGTATTAAAGCATCTTGTTGTGTTTTTTTTGGTTTGTGTAACTGAATTAATGTTTTTAAATTAGGATTCTTTGATCTGTCATTTTTTATTTGTTAATTTTTTGTCAATGCAGCTCTGTTTTATGTAAAAATTGTGTTCTTTCTTTACATTTCAATGAGTTGTTTGAGTTTTTGATTCTTTAAATTTTTAAACTTTTCATGTTATTTGTTCTTTGTAGCTTTTGAAACTGATATATTTTGTTGTGTTCTTGCTGATCAGTCTTAGATATTTAATGTTTCTAAAATACTTTTTTCTTATCTATAATTCTACTACTCACTAAAATCTTTTCATCTTTTGTGAGATATTATCGATTTTGTTGGATTTTTGTATTATTTAGTCACAGCTACATCAATTTTTACAGTTTTTTATTCTTTAAGTTTCCAGATGTTTCATTTTGCTTCATAATTGCAGTTTTTGTGTTGAGATTGTCTGTTGTGTTTTTGCTGATCTGTCCATGTTATTTAATGCTTCTAAATTATCTTCTGTAATCTGTAAATATAATATTTCATCTAGCTGTCTTTTTGCTGATCTGTCCCAGATATTTAATGTTTCTGAATCAGTTTTTTTTTTTTATCTATTACTCTGTTACTCACTAAAATCTCTCAATCTTTTTGGAGATATTATCCGTTTTGTTGGATTTTTGTAGTATTTAGTCACTACTACACCAATTTTTACAATTTTTTATTGTTTAGGTTTGCAGACGTTCAATTTTGCTTCATATTTGCAGCTTTTGTGTTGAGATTGTCTGTTGTATTTTTGCTGATCTGTACCTGTTATTATGTTTCTAAATTATCTTCTGTGATCTGTAAATATAATATTTCTGTCATTCTGATATTTACTATGAAATATCTCCAGTTTTCTTTCAGTTTTTACACATGTAATCGTATTATTGATAGTTTTGAATTATATTTTTTGATTTGTCATTTACTAATTTGCTATAACTCTGTTATTTACTCATAATTGTCTTTTTTTCTTCTGAATTATATATATAATCCCAGATTTTGCATTTTTCCCATTGACAAAAAAAATTTCTTTTTTATTTATTTTTTTAACTCATTTACTAGAGTGTTCTGTTATAAATAGATTATTTCTTTACTTGCTATTTTATTCTTATCTTCAACAATTACTGTTTCTTCTATATCTTGCAATGTACTCTGCTTTGACTCATTTTTAATTCTCACCTAAAATCTTTTACTGCTTCATTTGTTACCATCTGATAGCCAACTACTATGTTTTCATTCATTCTTAAATGCTACCTAAGACTCTTTAATATAATTTTCACTGCTTCTTGAGGCTCTGTTGCTTTTGCCTATCATTTTTCTGTGATGAAGTGGTTTTTCATCAAGGTACTTTTCTTATTTATGTATTCTACTTGTGAAAAACTAAAGTAATTATAATAACATATTAAGATTTGTAGTAAATACAAAACAAACAACACAAAGCAGCGCTGGTTTTTCCACTGACTCTTCCCTGCAACCTAAAAGATGAAAACTCCGGTCCATATGTACCATATAATTCCGACATTAACTTACATATATACGTTCGTAACACCATGCCAACGATGAATATTGTAAGTTCCCAGAACTCTCTATTTCCACTTGAGAGTTAAAATAGTGATAAAAAGGTAAAATTTCACCAACTACCGGTTTAAAGGTAAAACTGTTTTAAAAATTGATTTTAGGCGATAATTTACTGAAATTAGTGTTTTGCAGCCATAAAACAAGTTTTTGATCAAAATAACAAGTGAAGTAAAAGTTGAGGTCTAGTTAAGGGCAAAATAATAATTTAACTAGTTAGGGGTATAAATGTAATGTAAACACAAGGGATGGTTTTTGCTCTAGTAGAACATCTGTAAAATTGATCCATGGGAGTATTATAAAAAGGAAATGGATTTAAGTCAAAGTAGGACCACAATATACAACAGAAAACTTCCAGACATAAACTTTAGGAAAAATTTCATAAATTCCCCGTAAACCATGTTACTTGTATTCATATGTCTCCTTAACTATGAAATATATATGTTAAACTTCTGAACTTTGACATGTGTTTCAAGTTACCCCCTCTATAAACTTTTCCATCATTTTTAATGTCAAAATGTCCCTTGATTTTTGCTTTTATGTCAAAATGCCTCATTATCTTTGCATTTGTGTTAAAATACCCCATGATATTTAATATTTCTGTCAAATTGTCCCTTTATCTTTAATATTTGTATTAAATTGCACAATCTATCTAATTTTATTTATTTAACGTTGTATAATTACCTAATAATTATTAAAAATTTTAGAATAGGTAAAAAAAATTATTTTAATTTTAATTTTTAGAATATAAATAATATGTATTTTTTTAACACACTATCGTTTTTTGTGGTTTTTTGTCGGACATGATTTTAATTAATTTTGTATTTTATTTTTTGGTAATCCAGTGTGAAATATAAAAAATCATACTAATTTTATAGTTACCAGACGGTAACCACTCGGTATTCTACCAGGGGTGGTGATTACTGACCGGTAACCATCCGGTATCTCTCTAGAGGTGATAGTTACGCTACTACAAATATGGGATTCCACGACGGTTAAAAACCGTCGTGGAATCACTTGTACAACGGTTCAAAAACCGTCGTGGAATCCAAAGTCGTGGAATCTTTTAAGATTCCACGACGGTTTTTTAACCGTCGTGTAATCTGGAAAAATGAAAACAGGCAACCAAATTTAAGAACATACAACGACGGTTTTACTGAAAAACCGTCGTGGTATCCACTGATACCACGACGGTCTCTTGGTGAGACCGTCGTGGTAGACCACAGATACCACGACGGTCTCCCGGTGAGACCGTCGTGGTAGACCAATGTTACCACGACGGTCTCCCAGAGAGACCGTCGTGGTAGCCCCGGCTACCACGATGGTCGAACCATGAGACCGTCGTGGTCGCCCAAGTTACCACGACGGTCTCGTGGTTCCACCGTCGTGGTAGTGCTGGATACCATAACGGTCTCACCCGGAGACCGTCGTGGCAACACTGGTTACCACGACGGTCGGACCACGAGACCGTCGTGGTAGCCAAATAAATAAAAAATATTTTTGATTGCGAATATGTTTCATTTCCCACGGGTGGTAAATCCCGTTTGTTAATACATTAGTACACATCCAAATTAATTTTCAAAAATATTATGTAATTACTTTGATAACAATGTACAACAACAACTAATATAACGATAGTGAAAATTCTCCATATTGTTTCTAGTTAATATTTTATAAACCGTATGACAAATTTAGCCCACTCGTGCCTAACCAAACTCATGTCAGCATCAGTATAAAAATCCTTGGTTTGAAGCCCGTCTAATCCATCAACAGTAAAGGTTATTTCTCGCATGTAAGCTAACACAAAATAACCACATTCTACATAACCTTCCTGTATTGGATATCGAACGGTATCAATCAACGTCTGCTAGTTACGTCGCTGTCTCATTCCACTCCCCACCAACAATTTCCAATCATTAAGTGCCCTATCAAGTTGACAAATTTCAAATCAGTACAAATTTCAAAACCATCGGGTGAAAAAGATATTTCGGCTTACCAAGAAGTCGAGTGGGCGACGGCGTAGGAGAGAACGTACCCACGGCTTGGGCGACGGCAAGGGGAGAGAGAGAGAGAGGGGTGTGGGCGGCGACGGCAAGAAGAGAGAGAGAGAGGGTCGTGGGCGACGGGCAGCCCGAAGGAAAGAGAGACACGGCGTGGAAGCCGGCCGAAGGAGAGAGAGAGAGAGGGGCGTGGGCGGCGACGGCAAGGAGAGAGAGAGACATGGCGTGGGCGAGGTCGTAGAAGAGAGAGAGTGAGAGCGACGGCAATGCAAAGTAAGAGAATGGAGGGAGTGTGCCAAAAATGAGAAGAGAAATGGAGATTGGAATTAAGAGACCCAATGCAAAATAAACCATTGCGCGTGCACAATTCCCGGGAAATTTTTAAATTTTAGAGATATCACGACGGTTTATTCAATAAACTGTTGTGGTATCTTTTTTAAAAAAATTTTGTAAAATTTTTTTTTATTTTTTTTTATGGAAACCACGACGGTTTCTCTATAAACCGTCGTGGTATCCAAGATACCACGACGGTTTCTACAGAAACCGTCGTGGTTTCCATCTAAAAAAATAAAAAAAAAATTTTAAATATTTAAATAATAAAAAAAATTATTTTTTTTTATTTTTTAATAAGAAAATTCCACAACGGTTTGTGCAAACCGGCGTGGAAGCCGGCCGCTTCCACAACGGTTTGGCTAAACCGGCGTGGGAGCCGGCCGCTTCCACGACGGTTTTGTGAACTGGCGAATATGGCCGGCTTCCACGACGGTTTGGCTAAACCGACGTGGAAGCCGGCCGCTTCCACGACGGTTTGTGCAAACCGTCGTGGAAGACCGCTGCTTCCACGATGGTTTGGCTAAACCGGCGTGGGAGCCGGCCGCTTCCACGACGGTTCACGGAAACCATCGTGGAAACCGGTGGAAGAAGGCGGTCTTTTCACGACGATTTGCACAAACCGTCGAGGAAGCGGCCGGCTTCCACGCCGGTTTGGCTCCACGCCGGTTTAGCCAAACCGTCGTGGAAGCCGGCCATCTTCCGCCGGCTTCCACGCCGGTACACGTGTAACGACCCGCCTAGCACAGGCCGTTACCATACATACATACATACTGAACTTCTCATACGTACTTACATACTTACGAAAGACAGCGAAAAATTTTTTTTTACAGACATAAAAGCGTATAACGCATGCATCATATAAACGTGTCTGTAGTACGGATTTTAAACATAAGATAAATACATAAGAAAACAAAACGCGTAGCGGCTAGATTTCCCACATTTCACAGTTTGCCCCGCCACGCCCTTCCATCTTGCATCAACCATTGCTGACAGGTTGTTTACCTACAGCATAGACGTAAGACAGTGAGCTTTCGCTCAGCAAGTACAACTTCCTATACCGCGACATAAATAAACATAATCTAACCTTACATTTTCTAACTTAACTTATCATACATATCGTACCACTTCTTAACTTCATTCATCATAGCATAACATACACATCATAATGCATGGTCCATTTATGCTCATATTATGCTCAATTCATTCTTAACTTACTTTCATTACTTATCTTACTTATGGGCCCCATAACATAAGTGTCCGTACCGGGCGCGCAACTATGGACTTACTCTTGCCATAGCTCAACCCGACCTCACGCGGGTCGGTATGACACAGGTAAGCTCGCTTGCCATCATAACTTTCATCGTTTCATATCTTGATATTATTCTTATTAATTGGTGAACATGCTTCGTGATGTCTCACACAATTAAATCATGATCCTATCTTAACCATACCATAGTCATAACATATCCTATACCCTTTCATAACATGATTCTAGCATATTTCATAATATTTCATAGCACATGACATAACATACTACATAGCCTAGCATATTATAACACATAACATGGCATATATAACGCATCATAGCATTTAACCCTTTTATAGCACATGACATAACAATAACATAGCATAATAACAACAACATAACATAGCAACAACAACATACAATAAGGCATACACCCCTAACATACATCTAACAATAACATACTTGGGCAAGTACCACAACAAAACCTATGCTGAAGGCGGTGGTTGTACTTACCTCTCTTGCTATATCCTGCATAGTACTGTCCCTTCTCTGAGTACAGCTGCAGGTTTCCTCCTGCTTGTTGAGGGACATAGGTGAGGGTCTAATTAGTATTGTGGAATGTTGGTAATCTAACCAATATGCCTACATAATCCTAATTGTATGTCCCCAATACTAGATGTCTTACTGGGTTACAAATAGTAACCTTATGTGCTAAATCATCATATATACCGTTAGGGTTAGGTTACCTTCCTAACCTTGGGCTTTATCTTTGTTCATAAACCATTAGGTTACTTCAATTAACCTTATATCTTAGCCCAATTTATCAATCTTGGTATCCTTTAGGGTTATCTTGACTAACCCTTAAGGTTAATTGTAGTCAAACTTTTGGTCAACCAAAGTCAACTTTTGGTCAACTAAGGTCAACCCTATACGGGTCAAACTTGAGCTTTAGGCTTTGGCCTGGTAACTCGGATATCACTTCCGGTTATTACCCGTAATCATCTTGCTTACCTAATTTGGTTTAAAAAAATATCCATTTTCTATTTCTTTGGAAACTTGGGTAAATTAACTTCAAAAATATTTTACTTAACTCATAAAAATTCATATTCTTGAAATAGGTCTTTGTAAAAATCTTTTAGGGCTGGAAACTGCCTTTGGAACAGTTTCCATAATCAAAACAGTGGTTTTGGAGAAAGATACAATTTTTTTCCAAACTGTTTTTAGAAAATCCTGTGCAGGAATTTTATGTTCCCTGCACAGTCTTTATAAAACCGTGTCAGTTTAAAGATCCATTTCGATTTTGAAAAATTTGTCTTCACAAAAGTTGTATCTCTCGAAAAATCCTAAAACTTTCATGTTTTGAGAAAAATTCAGTTCTGCTTGTATTCTTGTCAGTTTTAATTTGAACTTGCTGGACGTGTAGACTAGGTCTGGGCAGACCAGTCTCGGTTTTCTGTAAAAACGGAGGCCATTGGAGCCTCAATTTGGGGAACGGTCTGAGTTTCCTCATAGGAAAAACCCTTCTGAACAACTTTCATGTTTTACGTTTCACCCAGTTCGGCCTCTAAAAGCCTTAAATTTCCACTTTCCCGAAACTGGCCAGTTTCGAATCCGAATTGGCAGTTTCAGTTATTAAGTCCGGTTTATGTCCTATTTTGCGCAAACTACCTCAACCGAACTTGCGGGAGCCTAGATAGCAAGCATGCAGCATATTCTATCGTCCCACATGAATAATCATGCAGCTCTAACGGGTCCATGCAAACCAAACCCAAAAAGCTCTAATCCTAGGTTTGCAAGGTTCTAACTTTTGCATCTCATTCAAACAAGCATCAATCATTCACCCTTAAGCTAGCAGCCAAACATGCACTGCCTAGGGCAGATTGGGGACATATAATAAACTAGTATTTAGTATGCAAATTAAGAAAATTAAAGCAAGCATGCGCATAAAAATCAAACCACCCCTAATTCTAGATCAAGCACAACCCTAGATTCCTAACTTTGGGCACAAAATAAATTGAGCTTATGCTCTTACAATTTCAACTTGAAATACATGTAAATTTCAAATTGAATGCTTAATTGAAAGAGATTAAGGTCTAGAATGGTTTGCCTTGATTTATTGAAGAAATTGAGGCTAGGGTTTGGTCACAAAAATTTTCCTCCTAGGACACCACGCAAGGCCGGTTTTGTTGCACCAATTGGCACCAAAATTGGCTGATTCTTGGTGGCTGCTTGCACCTAAGCTAAGCACTCTTAAATCCAAATTTTCTCACTCACTCACCCCCCCTTGGCAGCCGGCTGTTGGCCCCAAAATTGGGCAAAAAATCTGCCAAACTTTTTGCTTGAACTTGCTAGGGGAAACCGAAGAGTACCATCATCAAAACCCCTAAGTTTCTCAATTTTTTTCTTCACTCAATCACCCACTTGAGATTGCAGATTTTTGGAGAGGGAAAATGGGCAGACTTTGGCTGCTTTTTCTGAATTTTTTGGCTCAAAATCCGCCCACCCCCCTTGGGTATTTGTAGGTGAGGATTTGGATCTCTTTGCAATTATTTTTGGTTCATCTTTTGCTCATAAATCCTTGGAGCAAAAATAATTGCACAAAATTTTGCCAAAGAACCCTCCAAGTGGCCGGCCATCCATGGTGCAAGGTGGCTAGGTGTGATTTGTTTCCACCATTTATGATGTCATAATTCAAAAATGGGATGATGTCATAATTCCAAACTTGGGTGATGTCATCATAAGGCCTTGTTTGGCTTTTTCCTTAACGTAGTCCACTTTAAATCCAACACAGATATTTCTAATACTGTGTTTACTAATACACAGTATAATTCAGTACTGTTTTGCTTGACTGCAGTCCAAAATTTATCTGTGTATAAATGGACAGTATAAAATTTTTCTTATTTTTCCGAGCCCTTTTGTCTTTAATTCCTACTAGGTGTGCTTGATTTTCTAAGGTGGTTTTTAAAGCCTATTCATGCTATCTCATCCGTAAAGATGGTTCTTGCAGTATACTCTATTTCACAATACTGCAAAGTCAATCCTTTGACCGTTCTTGGTCAAACTTTGACTTTCTTTAAATCATGTACTTTTTCGCCCCTTTTGACTCAAAAGGTCCATTGCTAATCTACATAATCCATTTTGAGTTTTATTGAACCTGAAAAACTCATAAAATGTAAGAAAACTCTTAACCGAGCTTCTCTTTCAATAATACCTCTATGGTATACATTTAATTCCTTTGGAAGGAAATAGTAATATCGGAAAAATATAGGTATTGCAATCTATCCCCCTTAAAAATTTTCGTCCTCGAAAATCAGAATAATTCGGGGTAGTTCTTTCCGATTGGCCATTAGTTTGGGGTGAAAAACCGTATTGAACTTCAATTTCGACCCCATGGCAGTATGAACATTCGTCCAACATCGAGAAATGAAACGTCCATCCCGGTCTGAGATGATTGATTTTGGCACTCCATGCAGTTTAATGATCTGGGCTATGTAGATTTTTACTAATCTTTTCACCGAAAAGGTGGCTTTTATCACGACAAAATGGGCTGATTTGGTTAATCTATCCATGATAACTCAAATCGTGCCATTTCCACTTGCAGTCTTGGGCAATCCTACTACAAAATCCATAGTAGTTTGCTCCCATTTCCATTCTGGAAGCTCTATTTTCTGCAAATCTCCTCCAGGATGTCGGTGTTTGGCGTTAACTTTCTGACAAGTTAGGCACTTGACACGAATTCTGTCACTTTATTCTTCATGTTTGGCCACCAATAATTCTCTCAGAAGTCTTGGTACGTCTTAAAAGCTCCTGGATATACCGAATATGGCGTCTTATGGGCTTCTGACATTACCTGATCCTTCATTGTCAAAATTAATCCGGTTGTTGAGCTCCGCAACTGTACGTAAAGGTTAAACTTTTCCTTGTCGTAAGAGCTAAATGTCTCTCAATGCTTTTGGTAGTCAAACTTAGCGTTGTAATAACTTAAGAAATTCGTTTCTAAGATCAAATCGAAATCCTAAAACTTGATTGCGATGAGATCTACAAGCAATTCTCTGCCATTATAACTACAAAAGTATTTTGCATTAAAATATTCGGATCACAAAATCTCTCCAAAAAGGCAAATAAATTTTAAAAAGGCTGATTTAAACTATCTATACTACTTCCTAATTTCTGGGCAAACTCTATAAATACAAACAAGTGAGTGGCACCAGAATTAGATAATGCAATAATGTCTTATGTGGCGATAAGGATCTATCTTGTCACTTCATGCGAAGTTCCAGCTTCGGCATCTCCATTAGTGTAGGCATAAATCCTAACTTGGGGTTCAGGAGCCTCTAATCTTCCTTGCGAAATTGAGGGTCCTTCGAGCCTTGCCTGGACTGCATGTAACTGGCTGCTTGCATTCCGGTTTGCATAAGAGGGGTTCTGGTTCTGGTTCTGGTTGTTCTGGGGGCAGCTCCGTGCATAATGCCCTTCCTTGCCACAAAGGTAGCAAGCATTTGTCCCCATTCTGCATACTCCCTGATGTTTCTTCCCACACGTTGCGCACACCAGGTAGTAAATGTCAATATCCTCATTTCCTCGATTATTTTTCTTTTGAGAAAAATTTCCTTGTTGATTCTGGCCCGAGAAATTTCCTTTTATCTTGTTCCTCCCAGATTGTTTGGAACCTTGTATAGGGTTGCTAGCTTGGCCTTTCGGGTGCGACTCCGAGTCTTGTCGAGGCTGCGTTGGTTTTGCTGCCGCCTTTTCCTCCCTTTTTGCCTTGAAAATTTGAGCCCTAGCTTCCTTATCCTGGTTAATCCAGTATTCGGCTCTTATCACCCGACTTATGCAGTCAGACACCAAGGTAGGCGGGCTGCTGCCAGCACTTACTTGTTTGGCAATGTCGGTTCGAAACATCTTCATCATCCTTCGTACCTTTTCTGTTTCACTCGGCACCAATCTGGACATAACCGAGCTAACTGTTCAAACTTCTTTACGGCCTCCATTACCGTCATCGAACCCTGTCTAAAGCTTGTGAACTCATCTTGTTGAGCAGCAAGGATCTCTCTATTGTAGTACATTGCGCGGAACTCGGTCACAAAATCTTGCCAGCTCATGGCCGTAACATCACGGCGCATTTGTACGGTCATTCACCAATGTCGCGCATCCTTTTTCAGGGCAAAAGAAGCGCAGAGAACTTTTTCTTGTTCCGTTAGTCGCATGAAATCCAAGATAACTTGGATATCGATCAACCAATTATTCGCGGCAATCGGGTCCGTCGGGCCTTCGAACTCAGGTGCCTTCATTCGCCTGAACCGTTCGTACAGTAGGCCCTCCCTCACTGGCTGTAGGTTCACTTGCCCTCCAGCGGGTGCCATCGGAATGTTAGCATTCTGAGGAATTTCTGGCTGAACCTCAGGTTGAACTTCCAGTTGAGCCTCAGGTACCGGGGGTACTACTGGAGGTACTGGTTGAGCTCGGGGTGGAACCTTGTTAATCCGGGGTCCCTGGTTCATCTGAGCTATCTGAGCTCGAAGTCTGTCCGTCTCCTGCTGCTGTTCTAGTAGCTGCCGTTGTAGATTAGCTACAACGGTTGCGAGGTCTGGCTCGGGCGGGTTAAGTGGTACCGTTCTACGTGGACGTACCATCTTCTAAATCCTATCACAAGAAAAGATATCATCGTACTATTAATATCCTTTCTTTCATACAGGACTTATCGTATCATGAATCAACACATCATATCGTAATATCATACATTTCACACCATAACATAAAAGGCATCATTGTATCATATCAGATACTTATCATAACATAACTTTCATAATATATAACATACTCTTGTTATATATCCCGTGTCTGTACGGTCTTTTTGTACATTTCAAAAGTACCTTAGGTACATACTCTGTACATCGTAATTTACAATACTGTAATTACAAATTGATTACGTCATACTGTACATACATATCTTTATATATACATGGTCAAAATATGATGGAAGTGTCTAACACTTTACCATCCTGCAAAAGTACAAGTCTATATAATAAGCTAGTACATACAATCCTAGGGTCAAAACTACATACACACATCAGTCCTAACTAAACTATAATCTCAAGCGTGATCATCGAAATGTCGGACTCTGCGTCGGAGTCTACGTCCCAATCTCCATCGTGGAATAGTATCTCCTCGGGATTGCCCTTGGCGTCGTCAATGTCCTCTACCCAGTCACCCTGCTCGGCCTCGGGCTCCATATCGCCTTCCTCGTCCTCGTCGTCACTAGAGATGATAATAACGGGAAGGTCTTCCGGTGGGTCCACCGGAGCAATCAAATCATCAGCAGCGCCCTCGGCGTCCATCTGGTCCTCAGCCTCCTGGGCTGGGATCTCCTGTACGGGCATGGCGGGAATTGGGTCCTCGGGAAATATCGGACCTACCTCATACTGAGGCTCTCCTATCCCGGCTTCATCGACTGGGACCTGATACTCATCCATATAGGCGTCAGCCTGCGCCATGTGTGCTGTAACCTCAGCCTGCAAGATGTCATCCATCATATCCCCAATTGTCCTCTCTAGCATGGGCTCCATGACAAACCGTCGGATACGAGGTGGTACCCCGTTCCGCAGTATCACCAATGCCTGCAGCTGGGGGTGAGGCATATCCTGAGGAATATAGGGCAGCATAGCCTCCTGAAATCTGTAGCAGTAATGGCCCATAGGCTCCTGCGGGTACGCGTGCCAATCTGCCATGAAACTCTGGTATCGCCTATAATGCATGTTCCGATAAATCTCGGGATCTCGGTACTGCTCATCATTACCGGGCCCTTCCATAGGAATCAGCCCGTATCGTGCAAGTATTACAGCACGGAAATGTGCCCACGTCCAACTTGGCATCTGCTGCTCTCCGTAGATCATCCACCATAGCCTAGCGTCCGCGATCAGGCAACGACTAGCTAACAAGACCTGTAAACGGTCCTCGATGTGGCAGGTGTAGAAAATCATCTCCATGTCGTATAACCAAGCTGATACTGTGCCCACGTCCTATGTGCCCAAGTATTACAGCACGGAAATGTGCCCACGTCCAACTGGGCATCTGCTGCTCTCCGTAGATCATCCACCATAGCCTAGCGTCCGCGATCAGGCAACGACTAGCTAACGAGACCTGTAAACGGTCCTCGATGTGGCAGGTGTAGAAAATCATCTCCATGTCGTATAACCAAGCTGATACTGTGACCGATCGTCCCGTACCGTTATATAAAAGAGGACGTGATCCGTAAAATTCCGCAACTGTCGCGCGATCCGCATCGATCCGTGCGGGATCCATATCCATGCGTCTATCATAGCATAATCCCATCATAATTACCTACGCATATACATAAAACATAAATTTAACTTACAATGATGGTGGCGATGACAGGCAGACTGTGAAATCGTATCGCAGGGAACCGCTCTGATACCAACTCTGTAACGACCTGCCTAGCACAAGCCGTTACCATACATACATACATACTGAACTTCTCATACGTACTTACATACTTACGAAAGACAGCGGAAAATTTTTTTTTTACAGACATAAAAGCGTATAACGCATGCATCATATAAACGTGTCTGTAGTACGGATTTTAAACATAAGATAAATACATAAGAAAACAAAACGCGTAGCGGCTAGATTTCCCACATTTCATAGTTTGCCCCGCCACGCCCTTCCATCTTGCATCAACCATTGCTGACAGGTTGTTTACCTACAGCATAGACGTAAGACAGTGAGTTTTCGCTCAGCAAGTACAACTTCCTATACCGCGACATAAATAAACATAATCTAACCTTACATATTCTAACTTAACTTATCATACATATCGTACCACTTCTTAACTTCATTCATCATAGCATAACATATACATCATAATGCATGGTCCATTTATGCTCATATTATGCTCAATTCATTCTTAACTTACTTTCATTACTTATCTTACTTATGGGCCCCATAACATAAGTGTCCCTACCGGGCGCGTAACTATTGACTTACTCTTGCCATAGCTCAACCCGACCTCACGCGGGTCAGTACGACACAGGTAAGCTCGCTTGCCATCATAACTCTCATCGTTTCATATCTTGATATTATTCTTATTAATTGGTGAACATGCTTCGTGATGTCTCACACAATTAAAACATGATCCTATCTTAACCATACCATAGCCATAACATATCCTATACCCTTTCATAACATGATTCTAGCATATTTCATAATATTTCATAGCACATGACATAACATACTACATAGCCTAGCATATTATAACACATAACATGGCATATATAACGCATCATAGCATTTAACCCTTTTATAGCACATGGCATAACAATAACATAGCATAATAACAACAACATACAATAAGGCATACACCCCTAACATACATCTAACAATAACATACTTGGGCAAGTACCACAACAAAACCTATGCTGAAGGCGGTGGTTGTACTTACCTCTCTTGCTATGTCCTGCATAGTACTGCCCCTTCTCTGAGTACAGCTGCAGGTTTCCTCCTGCTTGTTGAGGGACATAGGTGAGGGTCTAATTAGTATTGTGGAATGTTGGTAATCTAACCAATATGCCTACATAATCCTAATTGTATGTCCCCAATACTAGATGTCTTACTGGGTTACAAATAGTAACCTTATGTGCTAAATCATCATATATACCGTTAGGGTTAGGTTACCTTCCTAACCTTGGGCTTTATCTTTGTTCATAAACCATTAGGTTACTTCAATTAACCTTATATTTTTGCCCGATTTATCAATCTTGGTATCCTTTAGGGTTATCTTGACTAACCCTTAAGGTTAATTGTAGTCAAACTTTTGGTCAACCAAAGTCAACTAAGGTCAACCCTATACGGGTCAAACTTGAGCTTTAGGCTTTGGCCTGGTAACTCGGATATCACTTCCGGTTATTACCCGTAATCATCTTGCTTACCTAATTTGGTTTAAAAAAATATCCATTTTCCATTTCTTTGGAAACTTGGGTAAATTAACTTCAAAAATCTTTTACTTAACTCATAAAAATTCATATTCTTGAAATAGGTCTTTGTAAAAATCTTTTAGGGCTGGAAACTGCCTTTGGAACAGTTTCCATAATCAAAACAGTGGTTTTGGAGAAAGATACAATTTTTTTCCAAACTGTTTTTAGAAAATCCTGTGCAGGAATTTTATGTTCCCTGCACAGTCTTTATAAAACCGTGTCAGTTTAAAGATCCATTTCGATTTTGAAAAATTTGTCTTCACAAAAGTTGTATCTCTCGAAAAATCCTAAAACTTTCGTGTTTTGAGAAAATTTCAGTTCTGCTTGTATTCTTGTCAGTTTTAATTTGAACTTGCTGGACGTGTAGACTAGGTCTGGGCAGACCAGTCTCGGTTTTCTGTAAAAACGGAGGCCATTGGAGCCTCAATTTGGGGAACGGTCTGAGTTACCCCCTAGGAAAAACCCTTCTGAACAACTTTCATGTTTTACGTTTCACCCAGTTCGGCCTCTAAAAGCCTTAAATTTCCACTTTCCCGAAACTGGCCAGTTTGGAATCCGAATTGGCAGTTTCAGTTGTTAGGTCCGGTTTACGTCCTATTTTACGCAAACTACCTCAACCGAACTTGCGGGAGCCTAGATAGCAAGCATGCAGCATATTCTATCGTCCCACGTGAACAATCATGCAGCTCGAACGGGTCCATGCAAACCAAACCCAAAAAGCTCTAATCCTAGGTTTGCAAGGTTCTAACTTTTGCATCTCATTCAAACAAGCATCAATCATTCACCCTTAAGCTAGCAGCCAAACATGCACTGCCTAGGGCAGATTGGGGACATATAATAAACTAGTATTTAGTATGCAAATTAAGAAAATTAAAGCAAGCATGCGCATAAAAATCAAACCACCCCTAATTCTAGATCAAGCACAACCCTAGATTCCTAACTTTGGGCACAAAATAAATTGAGCTTATGCTCTTACAATTTCAACTTGAAATACATGTAAATTTCAAATTTAATGCTTAATTGAAAGAGATTAAGGTCTAGAATGGTTTACCTTGATTTATTGAAGAAATTGAGGCTAGGGTTTGGTCACAAAAATTTTCCTCCTAGGACACCACCCAAGGCCGGTTTTGTTGCACCAATTGACACCAAAATTGGCTGATTCTTGGTGGCTGCTTGCACCTAAGCTAAGCACTCTTAAATCCAAATTTTCTCACTCACTCACCCCCCCCTTGGCAGCTGGCTGTTGGCCCCAAAATTGGGCAAAAAATCTGCCAACTTTTTGCTTGAACTTGCTAGGGGAAACCGAAGAGTACCATCATCAAAACCCCTAAGTTTCTCAATTTTTTTCTTCACTCAATCACCCACTTGAGATTGCAGATTTTTGGAGAGGGAAAATGGGCAGAGTTTGGCTGCTTTTCTGAATTTTTTGGCTCAAAATCCGCCCACTCCCCTTGGGTATTTGTAGGTGAGGATTTGGATCTCTTTGCAATTATTTTTGGTTCATCTTTTGCTCATAAATCCTTGGAGCAAAAATAATTGCACAAAATTTTGCCAAAGAACCCTCCAAGTGGCCGGCCATCCATGGTGCAAGGTGGCTAGGTGTGATTTGTTTCCACCATTTATGATGTCATAATTCAAAAATGGGATGATGTCATAATTCCAAACTTGGGTGATATCATCATAAGGCCTTGTTTGGCTTTTTACTTAACGTAGTCCACTTTAAATCCAACACAGATATTTCTAATACTGTGTTTACTAATACACAGTACAATTCAGCACTGTTTTGCTTGACTGCAGTCCAAAATTTATCTGTGTATAAATGGACAGTATAAAATTTTTCTTATTTTTCCGAGCCCTTTTGTCTTTAATTCCTACTAGGTGTGCTTGATTTTCTAAGGTGGTTTTTAAAGCCTATTCATGCTATCTCATCCGTAAAGATGGTTCTTGCAGTATACTCTATTTCACAATACTGCAAAGTCAATCCTTTGACCGTTCTTGGTCAAACTTTGACTTTCTTTAAATCATGTACTTTTTCGCCCCTTTTGATTCAAAAGGTCCATTGCTAATCTACATAATCCATTTTGAGTTTTTATTGAACCTGAAAAACTCATAAAATATAAGAAAACTCTTAACCGAGCTTCTCTTTCAATGATACCTCTATGGTATACATTTAATTCCTTTGGAAGGAAATAGTAATATCGGAAAAATCTAGGTATTGCAACACGGAACCGTTGTGGAAGCGACCGGCTCCCATGCCGGTTTAGCCAAACCGTCGTGGAAGCGGCGGTCTTCCACGACGGTTTGCACAAACCGTCGTGGAAGTGGCCGGCTTCCAAGCCGGTTTAGCCAAACCGTCGTGGAAGCCGGTCATCTTCCGTCGGCTTCCACGTCGGTTCACGAAACCGTCGTGGAAGCGGCCGGCTCCCACGCCGGTTTAGCCAAACCGTCATGGAAGCCTCCGGCTTCCACGACGGTTTTAAAAGACCATCGTGGAAGCAATCCTTTTCACGTCGGTTTTCGTAAACTTTTTCCCGCTCGGTGTTTTTGCGACTTTTCCACGGCGGTTTTTTAAAAAACGGTCGTCGAAGTACCGTCGTGGAATCCCGTTTTTGTAGTAGTGTTACCAAGAAAATCCACTGGAATCAGAAGTTTCTGGTTAGTAACCAATTGGTATTTGGTTCGTAATCAACTGGTTACCTATTGGTGGTCGGAAACCAATTAGTTACCTGTTGGGGTATCGGTCGATAACCATCTGGTTACCAATTGGTAACCAACTGGTTACTTAACGGTGGTGATGGTTACCAGTCGGTAACCAATTTCTTACCCTCTGGCTACGTTTGTTACTAATTAGTAGCCAACTATTTACCTGCAGGCAGTGGTGATTATCGGTTAGTAACCAATTGATTACTTGCCGGTAGTCGATAATTAACTGGTTACTGATAACCCATCGATAGAGTCATCGATACCAATTATTAATTATAACAGGTATTTTTATAAAAATAATTAAATAAATATTTTATGTTGTCATGTTATGTCATTTCTTACAAGAATTTCCTTCTGTGTGGTAAAAATCAATCCAATGTATGATTTTGTGGCATTTCTCTAAAGTTCCCCAAATCCACCCCGTATCGTGGGCTGTGTCTACAACCCACTCCCATGCGAAGCAGCCTTTTCTCAAGCTTGCCTTCCGTGAGTCTTCAGCCAGTTGACCACCTCGTGGGGTGGATTTTATGGGCCTAGATCCACAAAGAGATAATTAGGGATGATGCCATAAAAATGAAGTGTGGATTGATATTTGCTACAATCACAAAAACTCTTGTAAAAATTAAAATTTGAGTACTTGACTTAAATAATCCCTGAACTTTTTAGAAGGTCACTGTTTAATCCCTATTTTTTAAATTTTGATCGAGAATACCTTAAACTCTCTAAATGTTGGCAATCTTAGTCTTTTCTATCCAAAATTATTAAATTTCTAACGGTATAAGGCATGTGTAAAACAAATGACCTAATATGAAAAGGCATATTAGTAATCTATCAATAAATTTAATTTAACAGAAGAAACTCATTAAATAATGATTAATCTAACTCATGTGATGTGTCACGTGACTTTTTCATTAAAAACTTAATGGAATTTGATAAAAAGACTAGATTGTCACCATTTAGAGAGTTTAGGATCGTCTCGATCAAAATTAAAAAAAAGAGACCAAACTGTCACTTCTTCAATATTTTAAAGACCATTTATGCCAATTACTCTTAAAATTTTAAAATTAAAAAGCTAAAAAATATCTTTTTTTCCACTTTCTCTTTCCTCTCCATTTCAGCACTCTCTCTCAATCTCTCTCTCTCTCCTACCGCCTCTCTCTTCTCACACTCCGATCTCCGGCGCCCGTTCTGTCGTGACGTCGCCGATCTGCCTCTCGTCTCCGGCAGGTTCTCTGATCTCGCCGCCACAGTTGCTGGAGATTTGATCACCTTCGCGCATGATCCGAATCTGCCCCCCACCTCTGGCAGGTTCTCCGATATCCTAGAGATCTCATGATCTCGCCGCCGCCATCGCCGGAGATTCCTTCTCCTTTGCGTCGGATCCCAATTTGCCCCTCATCTCTGGGAGGTTCTCCAATCTCCTGATCTCACTGCCACATTACCGGAGATCTGTTCTCCTTCGCGCAAGATCCAGATCTGCCCTTGCGCCAGATCCCAATCTTCTCCTCGTGCCTCCGCTTCTGTGATGACATAATCGTCGGCAAGGCCAACGTCTTCTCCGATCTACTCGAGATCTCTTGATCGCCATCACCTAGGGCCCACCCCGAGCTTGACCCCACTGGAAAAAGTTTGAGACCACGCCTTACTGTTGATCTCATTGCGGGTTGCAGAGAGTCGACGCAACCCATTGCTTCAGTCTGCCGGAACAGCCCCATGCCGCCGCCGTCGTGGAGATTGGAATCTATAACCTTTTCTTTTGGATTTAGATTTTGATTTTTGTGTAAATTTTTGTTTTTTTTTTTTTTTTTGGTGGAAAATTTTGGGTTTGTTTATTAGATTTGGTGGATTTGGTGATAAAATCTGGTGTTTTATTTAAATATTCCATGATGGACCCTGAAAAATACGGCGAAAATGGAAGTTTCCGGCTGGTTACTAAGTTTCCGGTTGGTGACCACTTGGTCACCAACTGGTAATTATTTGGTAATCAACTGAATACTCGCTGGAGGTAGTGATTATTGATCGGAAACCATCGACGATCGGTAACCAATTTATAACCAGATGGTTACTAATTAGTAATCAGGTGGTTGCATAGGGATATTAATTAGTAATTATAATTGATATTTTAAAATAATTAAATAAATTAATATTATGATGTCATCAATGATATTTCTTTTAAGAGTTTTTTCTTGTGTAGTAAAAATCAATCCAAAACATAATTTTGTGACATTTGTCTAAAATGCCCACTCCAAGGCCATAGGATACCTGACTAGACTTATTTAAGCCGAGCTTTTCAGCAACCATGTTGGTTCTTCCCTTAGCATTTCTTCCGCGAGTCTCCAAGAGTTTTCTTTGTATCTTTTTCATTCTCCCTTCCTCTTGTATTTTCATCTCTTTTTTTTAGAATTTTGTGACATGAATTTTAAGTTAAGCTAGACATTTTGATGAGGATAGTGATCAATTTAAGTTTGATTTTTGTTTGTTTTATACAAATTATATGATTTAGTGGATTGAATTTTTTATTCTCTTTTGTCTATTTTTATTCAAAATTTAATATGTCAATCTTTTATATAATTTCAGTCAAGCTTTGTTTATGAAATATTGTCATATATTAATTGGGATAGGATTATTTCATGAGTTGTCTTTTACCACAAAATTACTAAGAAGTATTTTGTCAATTAGATAACTCGTAAGGATAATTTTAATTGGTTCATCTTACAGATTTAATCCACTTAAACGCATTTGTCTATTTTGTTCATCTTTAATTTCATATTTTCTGATTGTTTGTTTGAGATGCAAAACTTACAATTGAGTTATATGTTAAATATCAAATTTAAATTGGCGAGCGAAACATATGAAGGATTCACAATAACTTATCTTTTACTATTGAAATTTTCTCTAGTATTGAAATTTTCATATTTTCTTTATCACAAAAATTCATCAAAATTATTTTTATTTTTTGTTTTTTTATTCCTTTGTCTCTTTAACGTTTATTTCCACTATGTTTCTTTATTTATATTTGTTGTCTATATGTGGATACGATCATGCAATTGGTACTACAATTGGCCATTTTGTTTGTGCAAATTTTAGACTAAATCAATCATATTTTTTGGTTTTGGCATATTTTTCTTGAGACTAAAAGCACTTTTAACATATTATCCAAACACTTTCAGAAGCATTTTTTAAACTCAGAAAGTCAGAAACAACATCTAGAAAAGCTCTGTCAAGCAGGTTCATAGTGAAGAGTATGACGATGAGAAAGAGAGAGAAAGAGCAAGAGACATATAAGATAAAGAATCAAAAGAGCGTTTGGGGGCACTATTGGAGACGGTGTTTTGCCGTCTCTTTTCCAACAGTGTGTTTGGGGTTGATTTGGTTTTCAAATCCAATTTTCCAAAAATTATTATTTTACAATTTTTTTTACTAAAAAAATTTAATCTTTTATTTTTTATTATCAAATCAACAATACACACATCTCCAAAGTATTATTTTTTTTCAATCATTTTTCCATTAATCACAGAAATCCAAAATAACTTTTTAACAAAAGCGTTTACATCAAATTCAAGTTTTTAAAACTCATCTCAACTCTAAATAATAAATATCTAAAATTCAGTCTCAAAAAGTCCTCGCAAAACGTGCCCTTAAAGTAAGTAAAAGTGAGAGACATTTGTAAAACAACGGCTTTACAAACTTTTAGGCCTCGTTTGCTTCACCAACTCAAACTTAAAATTTTCATCTCAGTTTTTGTCTTTTTCTGAAAAAGTTTTTTGTCTTTTCTGAAAAGTCAACAAAAATTACTATTTAAACTTAAAATTTCCAACTCAAACCGTTTCATCAAACGGACCCTTACAGCTGTTAAGCCTTAACAAAGGAGCCCACGTTTGTCAACAGAGATTGAAGTCAAAAATATATATTCCAATATATATGTGTATATATATATATATATATATGTATATAGCACTTTAATGGCAGTCGTTGTCATTTACATTCTATATTAGACTAATAGATAATAAATAAATAAATAATTTTCAATCCTCTGCCATTTGTTTAAGGAACTTGCATGTCGTGTCCAAATGAAAGACTCCCGTAAAGCATTGCAAAGAGCACTTTTAATGGCAGTCGTTTACAATCGTTGTTAAATAATACCTTTTTAGACTGAAAAAAGCAACCTTGTCTTTTTGAATAAAGTCACTTTTTTTTTTTTCCTGTCTGTCTTTTTGAATAAAGTCACTTTTTTTTTTTTTTTTTTAAATAAACTTTATTCCGTGCTAACTTTATTGTTGGGCTCCTTTGGAACACACGTCATTTCCTTTGAAGTTCCAAAATTCAAAAGCGTTATAAAAGTAACCTCCTACTAAACTTAGCAAGATAACAATTTAATGAGAAGACTCCCGAGAGCACTAAGCTAAGATATTGGATACAAATTCTCAAAACTCAAGTGAGTTTTCTTCGATTTGGTCATGGGTTCTCATTACTTTGTACAATGGACTATATTGGGACTAGTACTTCAGTCCTATAGTTATGAGAGTATGGGATGTTCAGAAAGCGTGAAAGTTGGTCTTCTTAAACTTAAAGCTTCAATGCAACACTTGAACGGTTCCGCTCTTTCGTCTTGGCGAGACGACGGCGGTGATTGCTGCAAATGGGAAAGAGTGGGGTGTGACAACTCAACGAAGAGAGTTATACATCTTTTCCTCAAGGGTGCGGCTACAAAGCCTTTGTTCATCAAGCCA
The DNA here is from genome assembly GCA_038430175.1 of Ficus hirta. NCBI lineage: Eukaryota > Viridiplantae > Streptophyta > Magnoliopsida > Rosales > Moraceae > Ficus > Ficus hirta. The sequence continues at coordinate 13,369,149 of CM076585.1, read as the reverse complement.
GAAGAAGTTGGAGAACAACAAAATAGTTCTTTTGGAGTAAATGGCTGGTCTCTTAATGCCTCTTTGTTTCTACCCTTTGAAGATCTTCATGTTTTGGATTTGTCTTCAAACTTCTTGGCAGGTTTCTCTACACCTCTCCTTCCTACAAATTTCTTTGCTTTACTGGCTTCCAAATTCTGTTTTTGGATCTCTGTTCATTTGTGAAAAATTAGCGGTAGAGCCATATAGTAGTGAGTAGGGACCTATGCTTCCACTCAGATTTTGAAATTTCTATTTTCACCCTTATTATAAGAAAAATGATAATTGTGCCTCGTTCCATACTTGAAATATGTAACTATGTCCTTAATTCAGTAAAAATTATAAGTATATATTTTTTTGCATGATACTCCCGCTGAAAACATTCTTATGCTCTGCCACTGATTGAAGTAGTGGCGATATGAGAGTGAAACAAGTTATTATAAGTTATGTGAGAGTGAAACAAGTCATTTATTGGCTTCCAAATTCTGTTTTTGGATCTCTGTTCATTTGTGAAAAATTAACGGCAGAGCCACGTAGTAGTGAGTAGGGACACGTGCCTCCACTCAGATTTTGAAATTTCTATTTTCACTCTTATTATAAGAAAAACGATAATTGTGCCCCGTTCAATACTTGAAATATGTAACTATGTCCTTATTCAGTAATATATATTTTTTTCATGGTACTCCCGCTGAAAACATTCTTATGCTCTGCCACTGATTGAAATAGCGGCAATATGAGACTGAAACAAGTTAACTTTGATATGACGTGTTCTGCATCGTCATTACATGTTGAAGTGAACAATTGTAGCTTAGAGAAAAGGGCCTGTATGGCATACTTCCTGCACTAGCGACTGTCCCCTCGCGAGTGCAAGATCTAAGCCCTTGATTTCAGTGGGGCCTGCGTGAATGGATGGATCAGATTGTGCACTAGTCACACTGGCGAGTTCACATGGCGTTTCTCATATGCTGTTGTTGATTATTTTGATTGCTTTCTTTTTGTGCAGATCTGTATGGAGTAATTAAATTGAACAACTTGAAAGCCTTGCATTTGCAGCAAAACTTGCTGACAAGAGCCCCAATCCTTAGTGCATTGCCTTCGCTCGAGATTTTGGATGTGTCTCACAATATTCTAGAAGAATTTCCTGATTCCCAAGGTACTTCTAATCTTGATAGCAAAAAAAAAAAAAAAAAAAAAAAAAAACACAAAAAAAAAATGTTTCCATTTCAATTCCAAATTCAACTCTTCAGCTTTACTAGTGGTCATCATTACTGCAACTGAGCTATCCAAACAACTGCAATAAACAAACTTTGATTTTCATAACTCGTCGTTTTGTTTGTGTAGAATATTAGTACGAAATAGACTCTAGATCAATATGTGATTGGATTTTCTATGAACCTATGTGAATTTGATTTCTGTTATAATGTGTTGGTTGATGTTGAACTATAGCTTAGTAAGTATTGAATCAGAACACTTAGATTCATGCACACGACGAGAGTTGCTTAACGAGCATTCAGGCATTACAGACCTAACAAAGTGCCACACTGTCATTTTTCTAAAATTCAGTTGTGTACCTCGTAAAAAAACATGTATACATTTATATATATATTAGTGCTACTGCTGAAAAAATTTTGTGGCTCCATCGCTGCTCATTCGTGCAGGCTTGTGTCAATTGAGGAACATTGAAGAGTTGGATCTTAGCGACAATAGGATAACAGGAAACCTTCCTCAATGTATCAGCAACTTAACATCCCTCTATTTCCTCGACCTTTCGCGAAACAACTTCCAAGGAACCATCCCTCCAATATTCCATAATCTCCATTCGCTTGAGTACATATCGCTGTCGAATAACTACTTCAACGGTTCATTTTCCTTTAGCTCACTTTCCAACAACTCCAAACTTCTGGTTTTTGATCTCGTAAGCTTTAACAATAATCTCAAAATCGAAACAGAAAATCCTCCCCGGCTTCCTCCCTTTCAGCTTAAAATCTTCCGTTTATCGAACTGCATACTCAATGAGCCAAGTGGTATGGTTCCCAGTTTTCTCTTGTATCAGCATGATTTGATAGTAGTTGAGTTGAGCCACATCACAATCAGAGGGAAAGTCCCAACATGGTTACTGGTGAATAATACGAGACTCGAAATCTTCAATCTGGCAGGAAACCTCTTGACCGGACCTCTCGAACTGAATTCCACTTCAGAATTTCTCAAGCTAACATGGTTTGATGTCTCCGATAATAGTATCAATGGAAAGCTTCCATCTGACCTCGGTTTTCTCATTCCGAACTTGCTTTCCTTGAACATGTCTAGAAACGAACTGCAAGGTAGTGTTCCTGCTTCTTTGGGTGGAATGAAAATCCTCGAGTACTTGGACTTGTCAAGCAACAATTTCTCGGGACCACTACCCGACGATTTGATCACCGAATGCATCTCAACATCATTGCGAAAGTTGTCAGATAACAGTTTAGGCGGCCTTCCCACATCAGAATCAAACTTGACAGAGCCGTACTACATGTTGCTCGACAACAATCTCTTCCATACCGACATTTCAAATGGACTCTTGGCATGTTCAAGACTATCATATCTAGACATTAGCCATAACTTCTTATCCGGAAACATTCCCAATTGGATAGGAAACTTCCCAAGATTGAACGTCCTGATCTCGTCTAACAATTTCTTCGAAGGTCCTATACCAACGAGCTTATGCAATCTGACCGAGCTCAACTTGCTCGATCTTTCTCATAACAGATTCAATCACACATTACCTCCTTGTGTTAGTCTATCACATTTGGAGTACTTGCATTTGCAGAACAATGAATTGACAGGTCCCGTGCCAAACATTCTTTCACAAGCATCCGCTCTGCGCGCATTGGACATGAGTGACAACAAATTATCGGGTGAAATCCCGAGTTGGATAAGCTCTCTTCCAAACCTGAGGTTTCTCCTTCTGAAGGGAAATGTTCTAGAAGGTCCCATTCCTTTTCAGCTATGTCAACCCCATAACATAACCATGCTTGACCTTTCCCACAATCGGCTCTCGGGAGAAATACCACACTGCTTGCATGTGGCCCGGGGAACAAATCCGAAATGTCTAAAATCGTCCTTATTTGACGGAGTATATGTCCTGCACAATTATTCTCTCTCATCAAATCCTGAAATCCACTATGATCCATTTTTCGAGTGTGTCAAGGTCTTGATATCATTTTCCAAGACAAAAAGGGAAGAGGAAATAGAGTTTTCAACGAAGAACCGGCTAGAACATTACAAGGGACAAGTTTTGAACTTAATGTCTGGAATGGATCTTTCCTGCAACGATTTGACAGGCTCAATTCCTTCCGAAATCGGTTACTTAAGCGATGTACATTCCTTAAACCTGTCACGCAACAATTTGAGCGGTCCAATCCCGGAAACATTTTCCGCTCTCGAGCAGATTGAGAGCTTGGACCTTTCCCACAACAGGCTGAGTGGACAGATTCCTCCACAGCTGATAGAGCTAACGAGTTTGTCATTCTTTTCGGTTGCGCACAACAACCTCTCAGGCATGACCCCAAAGAGGATCAACCAGTTCGGAACTTTTGAACCCGACAGCTATGAAGGCAATCCTCTTCTCTGTGGACCGCCAATGGTAAAAACTTGCACAGGTGAAGGATTATTGTCACTTAAAACCTGGTTTTTGGATTCGAAAGAAGACGATTCGTCGGAGATCTTTGCTAGTTTTGCAGGGTCTTTTGTTGTTTCCTTCTTCTCTGTAATTGGTTTTCTCTACCTAAAATCCTACTACACAAGTGAAAGTTATATTCCATCCATCTCATATATCTCCTATGGATTTTATTATCTCTCTCTCTTTTGTAAGGAATATGGGGTGTTTTCATAGCATTTCTATGTTATATATAACATTATGTGTTTTACATTATTAAGAAAATAAAAGATGTTTGCAATTCAGTTTTATATGAATAAAACTATTTTTGTTCATTTAATATAATTGTCAGTAAGCACATCATAAAGTTTCAATACTAAACATCTGGTTTAACTATATGTGGGCGGCGAGTTTACAAATATAGAAGATATAGTTACTAATATATGATGAAATGAACAATAGTTCCGAATCGGTAAATGAAGACGGATACTCAATTTTGATGACTGTGGTGCGAGTCTATTTCTTAACTAGTGGGATGACGTTGTCTTGGGTCATAGTAATAGTAATTATTAAAAAATAAATTAAAAAGAAAAAAGAAAAGAAAAGAAAACAAAGCATCGGTATGAATGGAGAGATTGAAATGGATCATGATAGATATTAAATTTTTTACAGACTAAGTTGTTGATCAACGGAAGACCAAAGATACATAATGTCAACCATTGAGAGGATCTTCGTGGTAGACAAAAGTCAAAAGAAATAGTAGACTTTGTGCTTGAAGAGTATCTACAATTATATTGAATGATAGGCTATTTTTTATATAACGTGAGTTGTATTTTGGGTGTTTTTAGAAAAATTTTAAAACCTAATTCCGCAACGCTTTTCGGATGGGAGAAAGAACAAAATAGCATTTTTTTAAGAGAGTTATAGTAAATTATAACATAAAATTTTAAACATAATAATAAATAACATAATCAAATTTATGATCGCCCTATATAAAAAATTAAAAAAAAAAACCCTATTCCTTACTCTTTTTTCTCTCTAATATGAAACCATGTACATAAATTTGTTGTTAAAAATTAATCGTAAATCCGAAATTTTTTAGAAAATCTAAGAAAATCTAAGAATTTATTAGAAATATATACTATAATTTATCATCATTTAAAAAAAAAACATGCTATAAACTTTAAATATACTTATAAAATATGTTATTTGGTATAATTTCTCTTTTCAGATTTGGCCTCTGAGCCCACTCAATATCTTCCTGTATATGTGCATGTTTTCCTACCTTTAACTTTATACATTTTTCCTTTTTTTTTTTTTTTTTTTTGATACCCTCTTTGTTTTAGCTTTTTAAATAGTGATGTGTTTCACTGTCTTCTTTGCTGATAATCTTTGTTTTATGGGATTTTTGGTACTATTAGTCATAAACTACCACTGTGACAGTTTGATTCCTAAACTTTCCTTTATGGTCAATTAAAATACACTGATGCTTTTATTAAAATAGTATGATGAGTGACGTTCATGGCAATAAACAGTAATATTCCACCAAAAAAATGGCATTAAACATTATTACGGAGCATATGATTTTAGCCCGATGGTCACAAAGTTAATTTTAAATTAGTTATTAATTTATACTTTAGAATTTTTTTTAATAAAAAATCAAACAAAATAAAATAAAATTAAACATGTTTCCCTTGTCAAGTGAATATGAAAACCCGTCACTGAATAAGTGAGAGAGAAGAGGTCTAGATAGAAGTTCTCGGATTTGAAATCTGTGTGTGCTTCCATTTCTTTTTGATACATAGGTGCCAAAGGTTTTAAAAAAAAAGGAAAAAAATAATTAAAAAAGAGAACAGAAAAGGAAGGGAAAAACGACATGACGTCTTTTGTCCAATCAAGAAGTCATGTTATTTCGTCTCTTGCGAGAAACCTAAGGGAAACGACATGAATAAGTGATATCATACTCAGACGATTGTATACAAGTGTTTTTTTTTTTTGTTTTTGTTTTTGTTTTTTTGTTTTTAATGTACAGTGCCATGTGTTGAATGATATAAAATGATACGTTGTTCATCTTATTGTAAGTCTCCGAGGGAAAACAATTAAACATACAACATGTCGTGTTATGATAAATGAAAAGGGACATTGAATAATACCTTACAGAGTTTAACATTTTTTTTTTAATTTTTGAATTTGAGTACAGAAAATTCGAACTCTACCATATAGTGAAGTGAGGTGTGAAAATATGGTTAGGCTATACATACAACTGCCGGAGTCTAACATTTTAGCCAAAAGAAATAGAGCAAACGGATGTGTCCTTTCCTTTCAAAAACGACATCTCCTTTTGTGTTTGAAAGAATGGACATCTCGTTTTCTAGAATTTATTTGTTTATTTATTTTATTTTTTTGAATCCATGTCTCATTTACAAAATCCAAGAATAATTAATCTGCAACAATGTCCACCTAAGGAAGCATAATAAATAAGGTCAGAGTCTTAAGTTAGCTTTGTCTTCTTAATTAGCCATTGCAGAATTACCCTTTTACGCACCCCACAATCTTCAATAACCATATTCCTAACGGCAGCCAAATTAAACAAAATACAAAAACTTTGCCTTTTCCATAAATTCATCTATAGATTTCACACCTATACAAGCAGCGTAAACTGAAAATGAAAGGCATCACATCCAAGTCAAACCACCTTGATCTGCAAGGGATTTGACTCCCTTCTCATTTTATTATCGTTCTCTTCATGTCCCTCTAATAAAATCATAACAGACTAAAAAAAAATTAGTTAAAAATATCACTTCTCATCAGTAAAATAACTATATTAATTAACTACGTATCAGGATAATATTGAAAAGTACATAAAAAGCACATAGATAAAGAGATATATGAGCCGAATCTATTGCATGCTCTCTAAAAGTTATGATGTCACAACACTTAGAGCTCGCAATTCCAACATGAATTTTGTCTATTTAACTTCAAAACTCTCAAATCTATATCTCACTTTCTCTCTCTTAAATTTTCATGAAATTCAAATTTTAAAAGTCCATAACTTTCTAATTTCAAGTTGAAATAAGACGATTTTTATATTCAAATACTCACAATGACAAGAAGAACAAAAACAAGATCCATATTATATATTCTTAATACATTTTAAATTTCTATACAATTCTATATATTGTAGATTATTTCCAATTTATTATTTAATCAAACATACATTTTAATTCCAATTTACAAAACACACATTCTAATTTTATTAAAAAATTTTGGCCCACTTTATAATTTCTATACTATAATTTCTCCAAGAAAGCGCCACATGTAGATGATTGGTTTGTGACAGAGAATCCCAAACATGTCACGCTAGCATATTATATTATACTTGTAACATTTTTCATATATTTATAAAAGTTTATGTATATCATCACCAACCTTCCTCCTAAGTTGTATTCATTTGAAGAAACTAAAATTAGAAACAAGAACAACCTTGGCAGCAACTGGATATCCCATATAGATAGGGATGGCAACGGGGCAAGGCGGGGCTGGGAATGCTGTCCCATCCCCATCTCCACTTAAATAAAAATGGGACCGGAGACGGAGATTCCCCGTCAGAGGGGTTTTACCCATACCCATCCCGTCCATATCTATTATGAATATAAATTTGAAAATATAACAAAGTAAAAGCAAACAATAAAGTAAAAATGCACCATAAATTTAGTTCAAAAGTCAAAGATTTCATAAACAATCAAACTTCTAAATATATGTATATAAAATCTTAAAAAATAAAGCTATTTAAGAATCTCATTAAAACGTTACAAACTCTTAAAACTAAACCTTTATGAAACACTTAAGCTAAAAAAAAAAAAAAAACTTGAAATCATAAAAAAGAAATATAAAATTATATTTTTTTTGTCTATTTCTCATAGTTTTAATATTCATTAATTTCATGGATGCACACACTTTTAAAAATAGTTTTCATAGTATATTACATACTTATAAATATATATGAAATCACATATATATGTACATATATATATGAGGATGGGGATGGGACGAGGGTGGGGCGGGGAGTGCTTTCCCCATCCCCTTCCTGCTAATTTTTAGGGATAAGATTTCATCCTTGTTTCTGTCCCCATCCCCAAACTTTGTCTTCATTCTTGTCCCGTTTGGGGCGGGGCCCCATCCTTGCGGAGAATATTGCCATCCCTACATACAGATTATAGTTCTCCCTTTTCTCTTCCTAATTCTTCTTCTATTGTTTTTCTTGTCTTCCTTTTTAGTATATTACCAAAATAGCCTCACTTACATGACCTTTTTCCATTCCAAAGTTCTTCATGATCCTCATACACAAATAATTAGCCATGACGAATCCCAACTATTTGTATCAACAATCCCACCTCCTCCATCATCAAAGCCAAACACCACCGGAGGATTAGATGCCGCACCAATCCAAAATCACCGTAAGATTAAGGTAACAAGCACTTAATAAAGTTTAATTTTCATCGTTTAGGCTTGATTATTTATTTATTTTTAAAATTCAACATGTTACTGCATTTTTTCTTTTCTCTTTTTGGTTTGTGATAGGAGAAAAGTAGCTTAGTGATGATTGAAGAAGATTTGGCAAGAGCAAGAGCGGTTATTCGCAAAGCGTCCGAGTCGAGGAATTATACATCTTACAAAGAAGAAACTTTCATTCCTAGAGGAAGCATTTACACAAATCCATATGCTTTTCATCAGTTAAGTTTCAGCCCTTCCTTTTTTTTTTGTCGGTAAGATTTATTTTCTTCTAACTTCACAAATTCTTTGTAATGATCAAAATTTTTCGGACTCATGATTTTCTTGTACATAAGAAATCTAAGCTCGTACTATGTGTTTATATGATATTTTATGAGAATTATGAATATCGATACAAAATTCATAATTTTATTAGTATAGGGTTGAGTTCTCGATAAATTAGCTACGAAACTCCATAATAGGCCTTTTAAGGAAAAAGGCATGACGAAATTTCATGAATTCATGTGGGTCAAAGTTTGACCGAAAAAGTCAAAGTTGACCAGAGAAGTCAAAGGTTGACCAAATAAGTCAAATATAAGACGGTACTGTGATACGATAAGCAGTATGGGAATTATACTGCGAAAACCGTCTTTACGGACAAGATAGTATAATTAAGATTTAAAACCACCATAGAAAAATCAAGCACCTAAAATAGGGTATTAAGGGCCAAATAGCTTTAAATAAAAAGAAAATTGTTTATACAGTCCAACTATACGCAGATAAATTTTGGACTGCAGTTCAGTATAACAATACAAAATTGTACTGTGTATTAGTGAACACAGTATTGGAAATATCTGTGTTAGCTTAAAAATAGACTGCATATTAAGGAACAAGCCAAACAAGGCCTTATGATGACATCACCCAAGCTTGGAATTATGACATCATTTATGAATTAAAGAAAAGGAAACTTTGGAAAGAAATCCAATCCTAGCCACCTTGCACCCTAAATGGCCGGCCACTTGGAGGGCTATTTAGCAAATTTTTGTGCAATTATTTTTGCTTTAAGGGTTTTTAAGTAAATTTTGGATTAAAAATAAATCCAAAACTAAATTAATTTATACCTATAAATACCCCAAGGGGGAGGGGGGGAGGGGGGGGGGGGGGGGGAGGGCGGATTTTTGACCAAAAATTGGGTGGTCGGATTTTGTTGAACCATAAGCCAAAGGTTGAAAATTTTTTTAGTACCCCATTAGGGCTAGGAGGCCGGTTGTGGGGGAGGAGAATAGGGAAAGAAAAAGTGAGGAAAAAGACTTGATAAGGTGACCGGATTTGTGGTAGAGCACAAGTCAAGGGTGGCTAAATTTTTGGAACCCATTGGAGGGGAAAACCAGTTGTGGTGGCAGCCAAGGAAAAAGGGAAAAAGTTTTGGGATCCAAGCTTGAGAACCCAATTCCAAACCCTAGAGGTAAACCCTCAAACCCTAAGCTTTTAAATTGAGCTTCAATTTGGGAAATTTAAGTGTATTTCACGCATTGGATGTAAGAGCATAAGCTCAATTTAATTTTTATGCCCTAGTTTAGAATATTTAGGTTGGTGCTTGAATTTATGGTTTAGGTGGTTTTATTTACTAAGTCATGCATGATTTTTATGCTTTGGTTGCATGAAATTAAGGTCTATATGTTTGATGCATGCTAAGTATATATGTCCCCAAGTATGTTTAAGTTTGTGCTTGATTATGCATGCTAAGTGTTTGATGTAATGATTGTTGATGTATGTTTATGTGATGATGGTATGGAACGTTAGAAACCGCTGCATGACTGATATAGGCTCCCGCTATGGGCGGTTGAGGTAGTGTGCACGTATTAGGACGTAAAACCAAGTTAAGAATAAAACTGCCAGTTTTCGGATAAAACTGGTCAGTTTTCTGGAAAGATGATTTTGAGGTCCTTAGAGGCCGAATTAGGCAAAATGTAAAACATGAAAGTTGTAGAGAAGGGATTTTTCTATGGGGCCACATGAGTAGTTTTCAAAAATAAGGCCCCAAAGGCCTTCGTTTTTATAAAAACCCGAGCCTGACTGTGCCCATGACTTATGCACGGCCAGGTGAGTTCAACAGGGAATAAGAGCACGTTCGAATCCGAACTGAGTTTTCTGTAAAACGTGAAAGTTGTAGGGTTTTCCGAAAGCTAAAACTTTGGTGAAGACAACTTTTTCTATTTCAAATCAGATTTTTAAATAGAAATGGATTTCTAAAAACTGTACAAGAAACAGGAAATTCATGCACAGGATTTTCTAAAACAATACAGGAAAACTGTATTTTTGCACCAACACCAATGTTTTGACTGTGAAAACTGTTCCAATAGCAGTTTTCAGCCCTTAATGATTTTTATAAAGTCCCACTTTGAAAACCACGAATTTTTAAGTTAAACAAAAGATTTTTGACCAAATTTTCCAAATTGGATTTTAAAAGCCAAAGTTTAGTAACAAGACAATGACGGATAGTAACCGGGAAGGATACCCGAGTTACTAGGCTTGGCCCAAAAGCCCAAATTTGACCCATAGAATGTTGACTTTAGTTGACTAAGTTTGACCACCTCAAGGGTTACCCTATGTAACCAAATAAGTTATCATGCGTATAATTGGGGGACATATAACTAAGATTGTGTATGAATATTGGATAGGTCACCAACATTTTATAGGATCCTTATCCTATGTGCTTTTTAATAGCAGGAAGTAACCTGCAGTTGCAACCTGAGTCGGAGCAATGAAACCCAAGATATAGCATAACAGGCAAGTACAGACCTCACCTACAGTATGGAAAATAGTAAATACTATCTTCAAGTATACATACTATGTTATGCTATGTTATGCTATGATATGTGATGCCATACTATGATGTGCTAAGTTATGTTATGACCTGTTATGCCATGAGAAGTTATGCCAAGTCATGCTATGTTAAGTATGTTATGTCATGCCATGCTAAGTTATGTTAAGTCATGCCATGATAAGCCATGATAAGCCAAGTTATACCATGATTTATGGTTATGCCATGTATGTGTCACATATGCACCATGACTAATAAGATCATAACTAAAGATTCTTATTCTTAGAATATACAAGACTAAGACTAAACCAAGTCAAGCAAGGTGTCGTACCACCCTCCCGTGATTGAGGAGGATACATATTCAAGACAAGTTATGATTATTAACCTCTCGTTGATGCGTGAGGGTCAAGTTTATGATTCCCAGAACTGTTTAGGGCCTTGCAAACCCTAACTTTGTCTGGAGGTTGCGCGCTTTTGGTACGTACACTATGGGCCCACATGTTAAGACAAGATAATAAGTTGAAGATTAAGTCCATAATGAAGCATAAGACATAACAATCGATCATAAATGAATCATGCATAAATTACATGATGATTGGCATGTTTTTAAGAGGTTTGAAATGTTTTGTGAGATATGTTTGTACTTGCTGGGCGAAAGCTCATTTGTATATTTCATACTGTAGGTAAAAAGCCTGCAGCCTAGCTGATGGGTCACGCAGACGATGCGGCGAATGAAGGGCGGTGTGGGATACCACTACGCAAAATTTTCCGCAACCACTTTTGAGTTAATATGTATATATCTCAAAAGTAAATTATGTTATGCAGCGTGTATGAAGTTTGAAGATTTGATAATGTATTTTCAGTATAGTATGTATGCAAGACAAGTTTTTCTCTACAAGATAATCTATGTATATATGTTTAAAAAAAAAAAATTATTCTCAAATTTTCAAGTAAGATAAGTACAAGTATGTATGGTATCGACCCGGCTTGGGAAGTCGGGGCGTCACAGAGTTGGTATCAGAGCGGTATCCTGCCAGTCTACTTCACATTGCTCCACATCGTTTCTGCAACGGCCCAAGTAAGTTAAGTTATTTATTTATTTATTTATTTTTTCTTACGATTAGAATTAGTTAAGATCTTATGCATATAGTAAGCATCTTTCTTCAATGGCCATGATGGAAAATGATACTCCTGACGCTTTCAAGGGACTACTTCACCCTGGTATGGTGATAGCTGAGAATTTCTCGTACGAAGGAATTAGATCAACATTATGGAAGTTATATGTGATAATTATGGAATTTTTGCCACATAAGGAAAATGTTGGACGCGAGGATGACGCCGGGTGGTGCCTTAGCTTGGTGGTGGCATCTAGGTGACGTACGGAAATGATGGGAAAGTTTTATACCTTCCCAGATGTTATGATTATGTACTCCTGTTGTGAAGGAGAGGTGAACAACATCATGATGAATTCAGATATGTTTCATGTTATGCTATTATATGGAATAAAGATTATGGTTATATATAAAAGGCATGATTTCATTAATTTTGTAAAACAAGAAGCTAAGTTTATTTCATTGTTTTTCCGTATAGAACCATGCCACCAAAGCGTAGAAAAGTACTGACCCAAGATGTTGATCTTGCGGCCCAGATGAATGAACTAAGACAGATGATGTTAGCCCAGCAACAAGAGATAGGTGGGCTTAGAGTACAGTTAGCTCAGCAGAATCAGTGACCTCCTGATGCCAGGGTACCACCAGCACCTGTGAATCAGCCTGCTGCACCGGAAATTCCTGATGTTGACCCGGTGATTCTAAAGAATCCCATAGCCCCTGAAGTACCTGTTGCGCCTGTAGCTGTTCCACCAGCACCCCTGATTCGAACTCTGGAAGAAATATATGACAAATTTCGGCGCATGAAGGCACCAGAATTTGAAGGGTCAACAAACCCGATTGAGGCCGACAACTGGTTAATCGACCTCCAGGTTGCCCTAAATTTCCTTAGGCTCAATGATCAAGAGAAAGTCCTCTGTGCATCCTTTATGCTACGAAAAGATGCTCGCCTCTGGTGGGAAACAGTCCAGATCCGGCGAAATATTACTCAGTTGACTTGGGAGGACTTTGTGGAGGAATTTAAGGAGAAGTACTTCAACACAGAGGTCATGGAAGCTCAACAAGTTTGAACAGCTAGCATGTCTCTGCCCTCACCTCATCAGTTCTGAAAGGGATAAAGTCAGAAGGATGATGAGAATGTTCCGCTCGGACCTGGTAGTAGTAATTAGCAGTGGCCCCCATCCACCGCTCACTGTTGCCGAATGTGTCAGTCGGGTAATTCGAGCTGAGTATTGGGTAGGACAAAACAAGGAACAACGGGCTAAGTTCTTCAAGGAAAAGAGGGAAGAAAAAGCCCAAGCTAAGTAGAACCAGGCCAGACCAGGCCAAACTTCACAACAGAAAGGTCAAGGAGGACCTTCGGGGCAAAACAACAACAACAAGCTGTACGGCAACAACCAACAGAAGAGGAAGTGGAATGCAGTAGGACAGGGGAATCAACAGAATTTTCCCCAGAAGAAGAATGCACCTGATAACAATAGTTATCCCACTTGTCAGAAATGTGGGAGGAGGCCCCCGGGAGATTGCCGTGCTGGAACCAGTCGCTGCTTTCTATGTGGCAAGGAAGGCCACTATGCTAGAACTTGCAATCTCAATCCCCATAATCCGCAGAATCAACAGAGAGGACAAGGATCTCAACTTCACGCTGCATAGATGAAGCTCGAGGGACCTGCAATCTCTCAAGGCAGACTGGAAGCTCCAGAACCTCAAGGACGCATTTATGCCTATACTAAGGAGGATGTTCAAGCTGGACCTTCCACCGTGGTGACAGGTCAGCTTCCTTTTGCCCAACAAGATGCCTACGTGTTAATTGATTCTGGAGCTACGCATTCATTTACATCACCTAGGTTTACTAAGAAACTAGGTAGAGCAAGTGACATGATCGGAAGAACATTTAGGACTGCATTACCCTTCAGGGATATTCTGTTGTCTGATTATTGGGTACGTCACGCTCCAATAATTATATGTGGTAGGGAAATGTATGTCAACTTGATCATCATCGACCTATACGACTACGATGTCATCTTGGGTATGGATTTCTTGGGAAAGTACAATGCAGTTATCGACTGTCCACGTCGTACTGTCACGTTCAAGCCAATTGGAGGCGAGGAGTTTATTTTTAGAAGATTGACTCCAAAACAGCCGAAAATGTTCATTTCTGCGCTGAAGGCTAGAAAGTTGTTGGCAGAAGGATGTATTGGATTTATAGCCAATATGGTGGATAAGACGCAAGAGACCAAGAGCAGGCTGGAAGAAGTACCGATAGTCAAGGAGTTTATAGAGGTTTTTCCTGAGGAATTGCCAGGATTACCACCAGAACGAGAAATCTCTTTTGAGATTGAGTTACTTCCTGGATCGGCACCAGTATCCAAGGTACCTTATAGGATGGTGCCTGCCGAACTTAAGGAACTACAGATTCAGTTACAGGAGCTTCTGGATCGAGGATTCATTCGTCAAAGCTACTCACCATGGGGAGCCCCAGTTTTGTTTGTTAAAAAGAATGACGACACTCTTAGGATGTGCATTGACTATCGGGAATTGAATAAGATTACCATCAAGAACAAGTATCCCTTGCCTAGGATCGACGATTTGTTTGATCAATTGAGAGGAGCTTCAATTTTTTCGAAAATTGACCTACGATCAGGATATCATCAGCTCCGAATTAGGGAAGGAGATATTCCCAAGACGGCCTTTCGTACGCGATATGGACACTACGAGTTCCTCGTTATGCCATTTGGATTGACAAATGCTCCAGCAGCTTTTATGGACCTGATGAATCGAGTATTCAAGGATTACCTGGACAAGTTTGTTATCGTCTTTATAGATGATATCTTGATTTATTCAAGATCAAAGGAGGAGCATGAGGAATATTTAAGGATTGCTTTACGGATTTTAAAGCAAAACCAGCTCTACGCTAAATTCACAAAGTGTGAATTCTGGTTGGAAAAGGTCCATTTCTTAGGACATGTGGTCTCCAAGGAAGGTATATCTGTAGATTCGGCCAAGATTGAAGCAGTGAGTAAATGGCCAGCTCTGAAAAACGTCACCGAAGTACATAGTTTCCTGGGCTTAGCGGGCTACTACAGACGTTTCGTCGAGGGATTTGCTAAGATTGCAGCGCCGCTCACCGTACTTACACGGAAAGGAAAGAAGTACGAATGGACGGCAAAGTGTGCAGAACACTTCCAAGAACTGAAAAGTAAGCTGACTAGTGCTCCGATCCTCATAATTCCAGAGGTGGAGAAAGGGAACTTCGTGATATATAACGATGCTTCCAAGATACGATTGGGAGCCGTTCTCATGCAGAATGGAAAGGTGATCGCTTATGCTTCACGACAGCTTAAGGATCATGAGAAGAACTATCCGACGCATGATTTGGAACTTGCGGCGGTAGTATTTGTGCTCAAAATCTGGAGACACTACCTTTATGGTACTAAGTGTGAAGTTTACACGGATCATCAGAGTTTGAAGTATATCTTCACACAAAAGGAGCTTAACATGAGACAAAGAAGATGGCTCGAACTGGTGAAAGATTATGACATAGACATCCGTTACCATCCAGGAAAGGCTAACAAAGTAGCCGATGCCCTTAGTCGAAAGTCGTCTTCCTCGTTGATGTCAATACAGTCGTTGATCGAACCTCTTCAGAAGGAGCTAGTGGAAGCTAGAATAGAGCTTATCACGGGAAGGAGTGACAAGAAGGAGATGCCTCGCTGCTTAGAATAAGGAACAAGGTATTAGAAGGAAAGGAGTCAGACTTCAACATATCGGATGAGGGCATACTCTATCGGAAAAATAGATTATGCATTCCTAACGAGGACGAGTTAAAGGAGCAAATCATGAAGGAGGCTCATGAGACTCCATATTCCGTTCATCCTGGAGCTACAAAGATGTACTAAGACTTGAAGGAAAGTTTTTGGTGGCCCAGAATGAAGAATGACGTTGCTACATTTGTCAGTAAATACCTTACGTGTCAAAAGGTGAAGGCAGAACACCAACGTCCAGGGGGAGAATTACAGAAAATTTCCATCCCAGAATGGAAATGGAACCAAGTGACCATGGATTTTGTGGTTGGCCTACCCCGAACTCCCAGTGGCAACAATGCTATTTGGGTGATTGTGGATCGTTTGACAAAGTCTGCACACTTTATTGCCATTAAGCTTAGCTTTTCAGTGGACCAGCTAGCGGAATTATATGTTGCGCAGATCGTTCGCTACCATGGGATTCCAAAGGTAATCATCTCCGATCGTGATGGTCGTTTCACTTCTAAGTTTTGGAGAAGTATACATCAAGCAATGGGTACCAAGCTTACTTTTAGTACAGCTTTTCACCCTCAAACGGATGGACAATCAGAGAGGACCATTCATGTAACGCCCCAAAATCCACGTAGGACCGACTACGTAAACGTGGGCCGTTACCATGCTTGCTTAACTTAAACATTAGTCTTAAAAAATTAACCTTACAGAAAATTTCAGAAATTTTTTTTTTTAAACTTTAAACTTTTTTTTAAAATCATAACTTAAATAAACTTGTACTTATGGGTAAACTTCATCATGCCTACCCATTACTTGTTATGCCGATTATACGGTCACCATAACCTTTTAAACCGGACCTTAGAATCATCACATACATAACATGGTACATACTTCTTAATCATACATATACAACTTCATACTTAAAATATTTACGGAAAATCTTGCGTAGTGGTATCCCATACCGCGCTTCACTTGCTGCATCGTCTCCATGGCCCACCAAGTAAAGCTGCAGGCATCTTACTTTTACCTACAGTATGGAATGTACTGATGAGCATTCGCCCAGCAAGTACAAACATAATCTCACAAAACTTCTTAAAACATCAGGTAATTTATGCATGATCCATTTATGATCGATTTGAATGTCTTGTGCTTCATTATGGACTTAATCTTGAACTTATTATCTTGTCTTAACATGTGGGCCCATAGTGTACGTACCAAAAGCGCGCAGCCTCCAGACAAAGTTAGGGTTTGTAAGGCCCTAACAGTTCTGGGAATCATAAACTTGACCCTCACGCATCAATGAGAGGTTAATAATCATAACTTGTCTTGAACATGTATCCTCCTCGATCACGGGAGGGTGGTACGATACCTTATTTGTATTTTCTTACCATGTGATTTAACATTAATGAACATGCCTCATGATGTCACTATACCATAACTTAACATTTACATGGCATTCTTAAAAACGTGACATTCTTGAAAACATTTCATACTTGAAAACATGACATTCTTGAAAACATGGCATTCTTGAAAACATGGCATACGTAACACACATGAAAACATATCATATATTGAAAAATAGTGTACTATTTTCCATACTATAGGTGAGGTTTGTACTTACCTGTTATGCTATACCCTGGGTTTCGTTGTTCCAACTCAGGTCGCAACTACATGTTACTTCTTGCTATTAAAAGAACTTAGGATAAGGATCCTATAAAATGTTGGTGACCTATCCAACATTTATACACAATCTTAGTTATATGCCCCCCAATTATACACATGATAACTTATTGGGTTATATAGGGTAACCCTTGAGGTGGTCAAACTTAGTTAACCAAAGTCAACATTCTATGGGTCAAACTTGGGCTTTTGGGCCAAGCCTAGTAACTCGGGTATCCTTCCCGGTTACTATCCGTCATTGTCTTGTTACTAAACTTTGGCTTTTAAAATCCAATTTGGAAAATTTGGCCAAAAATCTTTTGTTTAACTTAAAAATTCGTGGTTTTCAAAGTGGGACTTTATAAAAATCATTAAGGGCTGAAAACTGCCATTGAAACAGTTTTCATAGTCAAAACATTGGTGTTGGTGCAAAAATACAGTTTTCCTGTATTGTTTTAGAAAATCCTGTGCAGGAATTTCCTGTTTCCTGCACAGTTTTTAGAAATCTATTTTTATTTAAAAATCTGGTTTGAATTAGAAAAAGTTGTCTTCACGAAAGTTTTAGCTTTCGAAAAACCCTACGACTTTCACGTTTTTTAGAAAACCCAGTTCTGTCCTTAACTTAATCATTTTTGAGGTTGGAACCTGCTGGCCGTGCACACTGGGTCTGGCTTGCCCAGGAATTCTCAGTCTCGGATTTTTGCAAAAACGAAGGGCCTTGGAGCCTTATTTTTAAAAACTGTCAACAATGCCCCCTAGAAAAATCCCTTCTCTACAACTTTGTAGTTTTAACTTTTTCCAAATTCGGCCTCTAAGGGCCTCAAAATCGACTTTCTAGAAAACTGGCCAGTTTTACCCGAAAACTGGCAGTTTTGTTCTTAAGTTGGTTTTACGTTCTAATACGCGCACACTACCTCAATCGTCCACAGCGGGAGCCTACGACAACGTGCAGCGCTTCTAATGTTCATTTGCCATTCGCATGCATTAAACCAAACCCATGCAAACCTGTGTGTCATCATGCACCAAACTAGGGTTTTTGGATTGGTTTGGCTACCATTCATCACATTCATGCTTAAACTAATCTCATACACCATTCAAGCATACCATACTCTATCTTAAACACAAGGGGACATATATCAAACATCTACTAGGCATGCATACAATTCATACTGTCACACAAGCATATGATTGAAAGCATGCACTAAATCATAAATTGAGACCTTGAGACCCTAATTAAGCACATAATAAGCACTAAACCCATTGCATGAAAATAAAAGAATGAGCTTATGCTCTTACATAATCAACTTGAAAATACACATAAATTCCAAATTGATACTCAATTAAAAAGTTTAGGGCTATGGGAGAGTTACCTTGATCAAAGCAAGGCTAGGCTAGGGTTTGGGTCCCGAAAATTCTCTCCCCCCTTGGTCCTCCAACAACCAGCCTTCCATCCTCCAATGGGTACCAAAATTTTCAAAACTTTTGCTTGGGTTTCTTGGTGAAAACCGACCACTCCTACACCAATTCCCTTGCTCTACCTTTTTTTTTCCCTCTTGGCTTAAGTTCGGTTTTGGAGAGGAAAAGTGTGAGAGAAAATTTTGCAAGAGTCTGGCTAGATTCCTCTATTTTTCCACTAAAAATCTGCCCCTCCTTACCTCTATTTATAGGCTTTTTGAACTTTTCAAAATTACCAAAAAGTCCTTGAACTAGAATTTAATTATTTTTCTAAAATTGCATTTTGATCCTTGAAGCAAAAATATTTGCTAATTAGTCCCTACATGTGGTGGCCGGCCATTTGCTTCCTTGGTGCACAAGTTTTGCTTACCTCATCATGATGACATCATGCTTACATCACCTTGATGACATCATGCTTACATCACCTTGATGACATCATCTTGATGACATCATGCTTACATCATCATTGCTAACATTTCCAAAAATTGCACTTTTGCCCCTAAAGAGAAAATATTTGCAATTTAGTCCCTGCGGGTGATCGGCTAAGGTAGAGCCACTTGACTTCCAATTCATGCATAATTATCCTCTTGATTCCAAGAATCCCTTAATATAATTATACAATCCATTTCCTTACTAACTTTGATAATATCAATACTGTTTTTTCCTAAAACAGTATTATCATACTGAATTGTAGTCCAAAAATCCATCTGCATAAAATTGGACTACGTATAAATTTTTCTTGGGACTTGAAACCATTTAGCCCATATTTTGCTTGATTTTTCTAGGGTGGTCTCATAGCTTATTCTTGCTTATTCGTTCGCAAAGACAGTTTCCGCAGTATAATTTCCATACTGATTATTCTATTACTGTATAGTCATACCTTTGACAGTTCTTAGTCAACCCTTTGACTTTTTGGTCAACTTTGACTTTCTTGGTCAAACTTTGACCAACATGAAATTATGAAATTTCGTCATGCTGTTTTCCTTAAAACGCCTCTTACTTGGCTAAGTAATCTTTTGTTGAGTCTCGTAGCTAGTTAATCGAGAACTCAAACCTATACTGTTATTCCACTCCGATCATGATTCAGACTTCGGTTTTCCTTGTTTCAAAGGAAATCTAAAGTCATCAAAATTTCGGGTATTACATTCTACCCTCCTTAAAAGATTTTCGTCCTCGAAAATTCGTATAATCCTAAGTGGCTTTTCTTCAATCCACTATCAATCCTTAACAAGTTACTATGGATTGAATAATTTGTTCACGTTCCCATTTTAATATCTTAATGGGATCATGTCTTTTATATAGAACCATAATCTTCTTTCTATATCCTCATAATTCATACCTTCATATCCTCATACTTTCATGCTTTCATACTTTCATACTTTCTTACATACCATCATACTTTCCTTTCGTACTGCATTACCAGAACTATTTTCATAAAATTTCTTAGCAAGTATATCATATAACTTGCCATATTTAAAAAAAAAAACATATACAACTTTTCCATACTTGAAAAGCATATCGTATCATATAGCTTTTTCATACTTGAAAAGCATATTGTATCTTATATTTAAGATATTTTTCTTTAACTTTATTTGAGGGCTCAACGAATATATCATATTGAAAATATTTTTCTTTCAATTTGTTGAAGCTGAGGACCCTCTGGTATAATGTTAATCTTGTGCTATTAGAACCCTTTTTTCTTTTCATGATGGCCCCTTTCTTGGAACTCTGTTCCTCAAGGTTTTCTGCCCTTTTACATAACATGATGGCCCCTTTCTTGGAATCTCTGTTCCTCAAGGTTTTCTGGCCTTTTACATAACATAACGTGAGTTGGTTCTAATAAGTATAAGATTAAGCACCATACATAAAAATAATTTCGTGGAATCTTTTTCCAAGTGAATCCTGGAAAACAATACTAAATAGTAGTATTGAAAACATATTACTGTTCGAGTGATGCAATGAAAGGTATCCTTATATCAACTAGCTACTTGTTAGCAAGTAGAAACTTTTCTTGTGCCTTTAGCATTTCTTTTATAGCAAAAAGATATAATCATAGTTCTAAGCGATATCTAAAACTCCCAATCATCATTTCATGATTTCCATCACTTAAATGATTGTATATAGTCGACCTTAATCAACCATTATGTGTCGACTTCAAGGTTGGTGCTATTGACCTTAACCTCATTAACTTATCATCAAATCTCCTGGTCATCATTATTATCATAGCCTGATAAATTGTTGTTGGTAACATCCAACTTATATTGGCATATTGCCTATTTGCTACCCCAAAACTAAGGCATCATCAAAATTTTTCCCCGTTTCTAATATTACTCTTATTGGGGCAAAAGTTTCACAATCAGGAAACTTAACTTCCATGGTATTGATCCATTCCTTAGAATGAAAAATTCCTTGTTACCATCATACCAAGGTAAAGTGATAGGCTATACGATCTCGAAGCCTATTCATTTCCTTATTGTTATTCTAGCAATCATAACTTAGCTACTACAGTTGCAAGATTAGGCTCTTGTAAAAAAAAAATTTGGTCTGTTCATACGCATGGCGAACCATCTTTTAACTCTAGTTCCTTATTTCCTCACATGTCGTATATCCATTCTTTCCTCCATATCTTATCATGTCCTATCTTGAAAACATCATAACTTATCATGATCTCTTCATATCATATTGTAAGCTTATCCATCCCTGTATTCAACATTTTCCTTATGTGGACAAGAGTTCCCAGCTATGATCATAACGGGATGGAGTAGTCCTTTACAAGCACCAGGAGTATCATTCTCCAACATGATCATTGACGAGGGATACTTACTTCACACGTAAGATCTTAACTAATTCTAATAAAAGGAAAATAAATTAACTTACTTGGGCACTTGCAGAAACGATGTGAAGCGAAGTGAAGTAGGCTGGTAGGATACCGCTCTGATACCAACTTTTGTAACGCCCTAAAATCCACGTAGGACCGACTACGTAAACGTGGGCCGTTACCATGCTTGCTTAACTTAAACCTTAATCTTAAATAATTAACCTTACAGAACATTTCAGAAATTTTTTTTTTTTCACTTTAAACTTTATTTTAAAATCATAACCTAAATAAACTTGTACTTATGGGTAAACTTCATCATGTCTACCCATTACTTGTTATGCCGATTATAAGGTCACCATAACCTTTTAAACTGGACCTTGGAATCATCACATACATAACATGGTACATACTTCTTAATCATACATATACAACTTCATACTTAAAATATTTACGGAAAATCTTGCGTAGTGGTATCCCATACCGCCCTTCACTTGCTGCATCGTCTCCATGGCCCACCAAGTAAAGCTGCAGGCATCTTACTTTTACCTACAGTATGGAATGTACTGATGAGCTTTCGCCCAGCAAGTACAATCATAATCTCACAAAACTTCTTAAAACATCAGGTAATTTATGCATGATCCATTTATGATCGATTTGAATGTCTTGTACTTCATTATGGACTTAATCTTGAACTTATTATCTTGTCTTAACATGTGGGCCCATAGTGTACGTACCAAAAGCGCGCAGCCTCCAGACAAAGTTAGGGTTTGCAAGGCCCTAACAGTTCTGGGAATCATAAACTTGACCCTCACGCATCAACGAGAGGTTAATAATCATAACTTGTCTTGAACATGTATCCTCCTCGATCACGGGAGGGTGGTACGACACCTTATTTGTATTTTCTTACCATGTAATTTAACATTAGTGAACATGCCTCATGATGTCACTATACCATAACTTAACATTTACATGGCATTTTTAAAAACGTGGCATTCTTGAAAACATGACATTCTTGAAAACATGGCATACATAACACACATGAAAACATATCATATATTGGAAAATAGTGTACTATTTTCCATACTGTAGGTGATGTTTGTACTTACCTGTTATGCTATACCCTGGGTTTCGTTGTTCCAACTCAGGTCGCAACTGCATGTTATTTCCTGCTATTAAAAGAACATAGGATAAGGATCCTATAAAATATTGGTGACCTATCCAACATTCATACACAATCTTAGTTATATGCCCCCCAATTATACACATGATAACTTATTGGGTTACATAGGATAACCCTTGAAGTGGTCAAACTTAGTCAACTAAAGTCAACATTCTATGGGTCAAACTTGGGCTTTTGGGCCAAGCCTAGTAACTCGGATATCCTTCCCGGTTACTATCCGTCATTGTTTTGTTACTAAACTTTGTCTTTTAAAATCCAATTTGAAAAATTTGGCCAAAAATCTTTTGTTTAACTTAAAAATTTGTGGTTTTCAAAGTGGGACTTTATAAAAATCATTAAGGGCTGAAAACTGCCATTGGAACAGTTTTCATAGTCAAAACATTGGTGTTGGTGCAAAAATACAGTTTTCCTATATGGTTTTAGAAAATCCTGTGCAGAAATTTCCTGTTTCCTGCACAGTTTTTAGAAATCCATTTTTATTTAAAAATCTGGTTTGAATTAGAAAAAGTTGTCTTCACGAAAGTTTTAGCTTTCGAAAAACCCTACGACTTTCGCGTTTTTTAGAAAACCCAGTTCCGTCCTTAACTTAATCATTTTTGAGGTTGGAACCTGCTGGCCGTGCACACTGGGTCTGGCCTGCCCAGGAATTCTCAGTCTCGGATTTTTACAAAAACGAAGGCCTTTGGAGCCTTATTTTTAAAAACTGTCTGCAAAGCCCCCTAGAAAAATCCATTTTCTACAACTTTGTAGTTGAAACTTTTTCCAAATTCGGCCTCTAAGGGCCTCAAAATCGACTTTCCAGAAAACTGGCCAGTTTTACCCGAAAACTGACAGTTTTGTTCTTAAGTTGGTTTTACGTTCTAATACGCGCACACTACCCAAAAAATCCCTTCTCTCTTGGCTTAAGATCGGTTTTGGAGAGGAAAAGTGTGAGAGAAAATTTTGCAAGAGTTTGGCTAGATTCCTCTATTTTTCCACTAAAAATCTGCCCCCCCTCACCTCTATTTATAGGCTTTTTGAACTTTTAAAAATTACCAAAAAGTCCTTGAACTAGGATTTAATTATTCTTTTTAAAATTGCATTTTGGTCCTTGAAGCAAAAATATTTGCTAATTAGTCCCTACATGTGGTGGCCAGCCATTTGCTTCCTTGGTGCACAAGTTTTGCTTACCTCATCATGATGACATCACGCTTACATCACCTTGATGACATCATGCTTACATCACCTTGATGACATGATATTTATGACATCATGCTTACATCATCATTGCTAACTTTTCAAAAAATTACACTTTTACCCCTAAAGACAAAATATTTACAATTTAGTCCCTGCGGGTGATCGGCTAAGGTAGAGCCACTTGACTTCCAATTCATGCATAATTATCCTCTTGATTCCAAGAATCCCTTAATATAATTATGCAATCCATTTCCTTACTAACTTTGATAATATCAATACTGTTTTGTCCTAAAACAGTATTATCATATTGAATTGTAGTCCAAAAATCCATCTGCATAAAATTGGACTACGTATAAATTTTTCTTGGGACTTGAAACCATTTAGCCCATATTGCTCCAAATATTGTGCTTGATTTTTCTAGGGTGGTCTCATAGCTTATTCTTGCTTATTCGTTTGCAAAGACGGTTTCCACAGTATAATTTCCATACTGATTATCCTATTACTGTATAGTCATACCTTTGACCGTTCTTAGTCAACCCTTTGACTTTTTGGTCAACTTTGACTTTCTTGGTCAAACTTTGACCAACATGAAATTATGAAATTTCGTCATGCTGTTTTCCTTAAAACGCCTCTTACTTGGCTAAGTAATCTTTTGTTGAGTCTCGTAGCTAGTTAATCGAGAACTCAAACCTATACTGTTATTCCACTCCGATCATGATTCAGACTTAGGCTTTCCTTGTTTCAAAGGAAATCTAAAGTCATCAAAATTTCGGGTATTACAATTCAGACCCTAGAAGATATGTTACGAGCATGCGTCATGGACTTCAAAGGAACTTGGGATAAGAAGCTTCCTTTGATTGAATTCTCGTACAACAACAGTTTCCAAGCTTCAATTGGAATGGCTCCTTATGAAGCCCTGTACGGGAGAAGGTATAGATCTTCAGTCCACTGGTACGAGACAAGAGAGAAGGAACTTGTGTCCACAGATTTTATTCGGTGAACCACTGAGGCCGTGAAACTTATACGTCAACGGATGGAAACTGCATTTAGTTGACAAAAGAGCTATGCCGACAAACGCAGAAGGCCTCTAGAATTCCAAGTAGGAGACTTGGTTTTCCTCAAAGTTGCTTCATTCAAAGAAGTTATGAGATTCGAAAAGAAGGGGAAATTAAGTCCAAGATACATAGGGCCATTCGAAATAATGGAAAGAGTTGGTAATGTGGCCTATAAATTGGCTTTGCCCCAAGAATTAGCATATGTACACGATGTATTTCATACGTCGATGCTAAAGAAGTACATCTCGGATCCATCACATGTATTGGACCACGAACCAATTAAGGTTCACGAGGATTTGACGCATGAGGAAAAACCGGTTCGAATCTTGGCACGAGAAGAAAAGGTTCTAAGAAACAAGGTTATACCTTTAGTTAAGGTCTTATGGCGAAATCATGAGATTGAGGAGGCAACATGGGAGCGCGAAGAAGATATGAAGAAAAGCTACCCCGAATTGTTCTGATTTTCGAGGACGAAAATTTTCAAGGAGGGTAGATTGTAATGACCAAAATTTTTCGGACTCATGATTTTCTTGTACATAAGAAATCTAAGCTCGTACTATGTGTTTATGTAATATTTTATGAAAATTATGAATATCGATACAAAATTCATAATTTTATCAGTATAGGGTTGAGTTCTCGATAAATTAGCTACGAGACTCCATAATAGGCCTTTTAAGGAAAAAGGCATGACGAAATTTCATGAATTCATGTTGGCCAAAGTTTGATCGAAAAAGTCAAAGTTGACCAGAGAAGTCAAAGGTTGATCAAATAAGTCAAATATAAGACGGTACTGTGATACGATAAGCAGTATGAGAATTATACTAAGAAAACCGTCTTTACGGACAAGATAGTATAATTAAGATTTAAAACCACCATAGAAAAATCAAGCACCTAAAATAGGGTATTAAGGGCCAAATAGCTTTAAATAAAAAGAAAAATTTTTATACAGTCCAACTATACGCAGATAAATTTTAGACTGCAGTTCATATAACAGTACTAAATTGTACTGTATATTAGTGAACACAGTATTGGAAATATCTGTGTTAGCTTAAAAATAGACTGTATATTAAGGAATAAGCCAAACAAGGCCTTATGATGACATCACCCAAGCTTGGAATTATGACATCATTTATGAATTAAAGAAAAGGAAACTTTGGAAAGAAATCCAATCCTAGCCACCTTGCACCCTAAATGGCCGGCCACTTGGAGGGCTATTTAGCAAATTTTTGTGCAATTATTTTTGCTTCAAGGGGTTTTAAGCAAATTTTGGATTAAAAATAAATCCAAAACTAAATTAATTTCTACCTATAAATACCCCAGGGGGGGGGGGCGGATTTTTAACCAAAAATTGGAAAATTTTAGCCAAACTCTTGCAAAATTTTCTCTCACACTCTTCCTCTCCAAAACCGAACTTAAGCCAAGAGAGAAAAAATAAATAAATAAAACCCTAAAGCAAGCTAGTAGGGTGGTCGGATTTTGTTGAACCACAAGCCAAAGGTTGAAAATTTTTTTAGTACCCCATTAGGGCTAGGAGGCCAGTTGTGGGGGAGGAGAATAGGGAAAGAAAAAGTGAGGAAAAAGACTTGATAAGGTGATCGGATTTGTGGTAGAGCACAAGCCAAGGGTGGCTAAATTTTTGGAACCTATTGAAGGGGAAAACCGGTTGTGGTGGCAGCCAAGGAAAAAGGGAAAAAGTTTTGGGATCCAAGCTTGAGAACCCAATTCCAAAACCTAGAGGTAAACCCTCAAACCCTAAGCTTTTAAATTGAGCTTCAATTTGGGAAATTTAAGTGTATTTCACGCATTGGATGTAAGAGCATAAGCTCAATTTAATTTTTATGCCCTAGTTTAGAATTTTTAGTTTGGTGCTTGAATTTATGATTTAGGTGGTTTTATTTACTAAGTCATGCATGATTTTATGCTTTGGTTGCATGAAATTAAGGTTTATATGTTTGATGCATGCTAAGGTTATATGTCCCCAAGTGTGTTTAAGTTTGTGCTTGATTATGCATGCTAAGTGTTTGATGAGATGATTGTTGATGTATGTTTATGTGATGATGGCATGGAACATTAGAAACCACTGCATGACTGATATTAGGCTCCCGCTGTGGGCGGTTGAGGTAGTGTGCGCGTATTAGGACGTAAAACTAAGTTAAGAATAAAACTGCCAGTTTTCGGGTAAAACTGGTCAGTTTTCTGGAAAGATTATTTTGAGGCCCTTAGAGGTCGAATTAGGCAAAATGTAAAACATGAAAGTTGTAGAGAAGGGATTTTACTAGGGGGCAGCATGGACAGTTTTCAAAAATAAGACACCAAAGGCCTTCGTTTTTATAAAAACCCGAGCCTGACTGTGCCCAGGACTTATGTACGGCCAGGTGAGTTCAACAGGGAATAAGAGCACGTTAGAGTACGAACTGAGTTTTCTGCAAAATGTTAAAGTTGTAGAGTTTTCTGAAAGCTAAAACTTTTATGAAGACAACTTTTTCTAATTCAAACCAAATTTTTAAATAGAAATGGATTTCTAAAAACTGTGCATGAAACAGGAAATTCCTGCACAGGATTTTCTAAAACAATACAGGAAAACTGTATTTTTGCACCAACACCAATGTTTTGACTGTGAAAACTGTTCCAATGGCAGTTTTCAGCCCTTAATGATTTTTATAAAGTCCCACTTTGAAAACCACGAATTTTTAAGTTAAACAAAAGATTTTTGGCCAAATTTTCCAAATTGGATTTTAAAAGCCAAAGTTTAGTAACAAGACAATGAAAGATAGTAACCGGGAAGGATACCCGAGTTACTAGGCTTGGCCCAAAAGCCCAAATTTGACCCATAGAATGTTGACTTTGGTTGACTAAGTTTGACCACCTCAAGGGTTACCCTATATAACCAAACAAGTTATCAGGTGTATAATTGGGGGACATATAACTAAGATTGTGTATGAATGTTGGATAGGTCACCAACATTTTA
This sequence comes from Ficus hirta, assembly GCA_038430175.1. Taxonomy (NCBI): domain Eukaryota; kingdom Viridiplantae; phylum Streptophyta; class Magnoliopsida; order Rosales; family Moraceae; genus Ficus; species Ficus hirta. The sequence continues at coordinate 13,341,007 of CM076585.1, read as the reverse complement.
TAGGATCCTTATCCTATGCGCTTTTTAATAGCATGAAGTAGCCTGCAGTTGCAACCTGAGTCGGAGCAACGAAACCCAAGATATAGCATAACAGGAAAGTACAGACCTCACCTACAGTATGGAAAATAGTAAATACTATTTTCAAGTATACATACTATGTTATACTATGTTATACTATGATATGTGATGCCATACTATGATGTGCTAAGTTATGTTATGACCTGTTATGCCATAAAAAGTTATGCCAAGTCATGCTATGTTAAGTATGTTATGTCATGCCATGCTAAGTTATGTTAAGTCATGCCATGATAGGCCATGATAAGCCAAGTTATACCATGATTTATGGTTATGCCATGTCTGTGTCACATATGCACCGTGACTAATAAGATCATAACTAAAGATTCTTAGTCTTGGAATATACAAGACTAAAACTAAACCAAGTCAAGTAAGGTGTCGTACCACCCTCCCGTGATCAAGGAGGATATATGTTCAAGACAAGTTATGATTATTAACCTCTTGTTGATGCGTGAGGGTCAAGTTTATGATTCCCAGAACTGTTTAGGGCCTTGCAAACCCTAACTTTGTCTGGAGGCTGCGTGCTTTTGGTACGTACACTATGGGCCCACATGTTAAGACAAGATAATAAGTTCAAGATTAAGTCCATAATGAAGCATAGGACATAACGATCGATCATAAATGGATCATGCAAAAATTACATGATGATTGGCATGTTTTTAAGAGGTTTGAAATGTTTTGTAAGATATGTTTGTACTTGTTGGGTGAAAGCTCATTTGTATATTTCATACTGTAGGTAAAAAGCCTGCAGCCTAGCTGATGGGTCACGCAGACGATGCGGCGAATGAAGGGCGGTGTGGGATACCACTACGTAAAATATTCCGCAACCACTTTTGAGTTAATATGTATATATCTAAAAAGTAAATTATGTTGTGCAGTGTGTATGAAGTTTGAAAATTTGAGAATGTATTTTCAGTATAGTATGTATGCAAGACAAGTTTTTCTCTACAAGATAATCTACGTATATATGTTTAAAAAAAAAAATTATTCTCAAATTTTCAAGTAAGATAAGTACAAGTATGTATGGTGTCGACCCGACTTGGGAAGTCGGGGAGTCACATTCTTATTACTTTCATTTTCACGTATAGATGGAATTTGTTTTCCCTTTAATTTTTTCTATTTTATATTACTCTATAGTACACTAACTATTGGGATGGTAGAACAGAAATGACAATAGAAGATAAATCATAACCTCTAAATTAAACGTAGAATATTGTTTGTCATATATTACAATAAAATCGGGCTTGTATATTTTTCATAAGAAAATCAATCTTATTATTTATATATTGATATAAACTTTATGAATATCCACTTTATTAATTAAAAAAAAAAAAAAAAACCTTCTTAGGTTTGAAACAGAAATCTTAGAGTTATCTACTTGAATGGATAGTACCATTCAAATGGATAGTACGTAATTAGATAAATTAGCTCCAGTAAGAAAAAATATATATATATACATATATATTCAAATGGATAGTACGTAATTAGATAAATTACAATTACCCAATTCAAAACGAAGAGTAATCTACTTTCTTTTTATTTCTTTCCTCCACCATTCCAAGTATGGGGAAGAAACTAATTAAAGGCTTCCTTCTTCTATCCTAAAAAATTCTATCCCCCTTTAGAAGGAATTCATCACTGTCTACGAAAGGGCAATAATTGTGATATACGTGTGTATAAAAATAGACATATATGACATTATAAATAATTAAACTTCTTTTCGCATTTTTCCTCAAGTTGCTCATTAGTTTTATGAGGAGCTAATTTTTTTTTTTTTTTTTTTCCTTTTTGGCCCCATATATAATACTATAATCTGTCCTCTTTCGAGTCATGGCCGCTTGTATTAGCAAGCAAGTAATAATGCAAGCAAAGGTTACAACTTTTCAACACATTTAAGAAAACTAGTACGAGGGACGTGCCTCAAGCAAAGGTTGAAATTTTCCTCTTTTTGTTGCATTTTTTGTTTAGTAAAGTACTTAAAAGCAGATATGGTTAATAATGTTTCACCATTAAGAATCTTTTTTTTATTATTATTTCTCTATTGAATATATAAATAAATATGTTATTATGTTATTTTCAGCTTATATATTTTGTTTTAACAAATTTTTATTTATTAGATGTTTAATAATGTTTCCATACAAAAAATATTTTTTCTACTTGTTTTCAATAAGACAATATATAAATAAATGTATTTACTTAGTTTAAATTTAGGTTAGATTTGAACATATGTAGTACTTGTATCTTCAAGTAATGAAATTTAACATAAATAAAAGGTTGAATATGAAATCAACAAATTTCTGCTAATGATGGTTGAACGGGGAAAAAAAAAAAAAGAAAAAAAAAGCGTCTCTCTTTCATGTATACATACATTATATATATAATACCATATAATATTGAGATAGATAAATATTGAGATTGATAGCAAGATAAATATTTTAACATAATTAGGATCTTATTATAAGGCTAGAGTAGCCGTGGTCTAGTGGTCAAAAATCAAGAAAAAAAATATGAAAAGAAAATATTGAAAGCAATCAAGTTAGCACAAATTGGTGTGTGAGATGTGAGAGACCGCAGAAGCCACATGGATTTATTGCTTTCGAAAACCAAAATTGGCGAAAAAATAGTGGAAGCGTGAGATCGTGAACAACAAAAATTTCTCAAACTTTCATAATCGTTCTATAGCTATATTAATTTAATATATAAAAGAGGTAGAGAGTGCGAATTGTACCGTCGTCTGATTAGGTCGATTCCTTCAAAATAAACTTTTGAACCTATGAACAATCCCATCCTTCAAGACCACGCTCTTCCACACCTTACCTTCATCGTATGATTGAACGAACGGATGGGCATTTCTATAGAGGGATTGATTCACACATTCACTTTTTGGTATCTTTGTTTTGACTCTCAACACATGAGAAAAATAAAGAGTGCAAAGGAGAACTCTTCTCTCTTTGAGTTTCTTTTTTGACTAAAAGTCTAACAACCAAAAAATCTTGAGCCAAAAGTCCTCATTTATATTGATATAAATCTTATTTATGGACCAAGATATATTACACAAAATTCCATCTTGAATTTTAAATATTCTCAATATTTAAAATTAAGATCAATACGTAATTGAAAACTAATTATATTGTATTCATAATACAATATGAATACAATATTGTAGAGGGTGAAATCTGCAGCTGAATTTTTATTGAGGGCTAATGACCGATTTGGGCATCGATTGTTAGTGTGATCCGTCGTCTAGAGTTAATCTAGCAGGTTACGCATGAACGGAGAAAGTAAAGTGTGGAAAATAAATAAAGAGATACGGATTTTTTTATAGAGGTTCACTTGTAATCTCATGGGCTATACAAGAGAGCTCGTGTAAGCCAAGAATGGGGAAGATAAGAAAAAGGGGAAAATTGGATATAAGAGTATCGGGGAAAAGGCTGGAATTGAGGAATTCTGGTGAAATGAAGGCAGTGTGAGGCGGCGATAGGGTTCCAGTACCGATTCTTGAATGATCTTGGATGATTCTCAATCACTCAATAATCGGCTCTATTTCTTGGATGATTTATACATAGGGTTGCTCTAAGTAAGCCATTTCAAGTTTCCTTTGAAGTATGGGAAAGCCTCCTATTTATAGGCTTTGATCGAAGAATCCAATCATAAGTCAAATTTAAGTTTGAATTTGAATTTGAATTTGAATAATATTAGGATTATCCACTCCTTTTATGATTAGATATTGCATTTAAATTAATATTTTTGAATTATGATGCCAAATTCAAATATATTTCGTGTTGGAAGGATTATCCAAATTCCAAAATTGATAAATAGATAATTATGATAATTATCCAGAAGATTCTCAATTATTCTCGAATTGTGACTCATCAGTGACTAGCCGGGGAGTCATTTAAATGATCTATTTGATGACTGGTCGGGGAGTCACTCTGTGGGTTGGCTAATGACTTGTTAGCAAATCTAGACTAATTCTTTGTCTTCAAACGATCTGAGTTGATACGTGGATGGTGAGAAATAAGGTACGAAATCTGACTCTACAAATATGATATTATATATTTATATACATATGCGCGCGCGCCAATGCAAACAGGAAACGTTTGTTTCCTAGTTTCCGTTTTCCTTCTTTTTTATTATAATATTTCAAATATTAAATATAAAATGTATATATATAAATATATCACATATAAATATATACATATATATGTCTATATATCACACGGATCAATGCCTAGACTGGGGGGCGTTGGCCCACAGGAAAACGTTTACAGATGCAACCATGAATCGAACCAGATCGAAACATTCTGTTGTCGACGGACAAACTTTGCCGAAACGTCGACCACAAATGAAGGACGGCTAGGCCCCAGTTCCCAGGGTTAGAGTATTCCCTATTATAAGCCAAGAGGGCCCACTTGGAGACTTAGGATCTCCACAGGAAATATGAAGGTTGCTTAAAGCCGGCCGGCTGATAGACGAAAGAGAATCAACTAGTTTAGTTCTGATCTAAGTAGGCTTACTTTAATGAGTAAGGTGAAACTCTTGTCGTAGTTTGTTTGGCGACCTAAGGGGCGGATACTTTTTGTTATCTAAAGGCGAAGACTCTCAGACAGTGGCCATTTAGTCCATGGTCCATTAGATGGTCGGTGCAAGGCCAAAAATTGGAACACATTGATACCGCTAGTTCCTGTCCTTCGCTTTAGGGCCTGTCCCTCGGTGTGGTCCGTACTCCATACTATTGGGCAACAAAGGTTACACTTGTTCACTAATTATGACAGTTCGCTAGGGCCTCTTTCCTCCTTCCTTTTCTGCTCACTCGTAGGGGTCCGGACCCCCATAAAGGGGGAGGGAGTCGACTGAACATCTCAGCCATTGGCGGGAATTTTGCCATGGAAATAGTTTCCTTCTTTCCTTTTCTGTTATATAAATATTAATACCTATATATTATAAATATTAAATTTAAAATCTAATTTTAAATATAAATATATATAATCTCATAAATAAGAAACTAGCATATCATAATCTACACACTAATGGGTCCCACCCCCTAGCAATAGGCGCATACACAGTAGGTCCCACCCGCTATATTATCCAATTTTGATATTTAAATAATCTTTGTTATTTAAATAACACAATTAATTCTCAATTAATTGTTTGGGTAACAAACAAATATTTGTGAAAATAAATAATAAAAGTAGATACTCTCTTTTTATTTTATATCACATACTTTTGACAGCTAAAAATACAATCCATCAAATAGTTCAATTGCTAACACAGGTGGTGTAGGGAATTGTGGACCTATAATTTGAAGCTCCAAAAAATTTGATAATTGATCAAACTCTTTAATTAATTTATCAACTTTATTAATTCCAAAGTTACTCCACTAAAAACTTGGAACTCTACTCTTGAAATTATAGATATAAAATTACTCAAAGAATAGAGTCGTCCATTTGACATAGCCATTACATATAAATCGATCCTTCATAAATAATCCATACTTATAGCTAGGTGAAATCCGTTAACCCCTCTAATTACATCTTGATCCTTGAGTATCATTGGTTTTCTAATGAATGATAAATTCATAAAGTTAATCATGAATTGAGCGCTCATACCATTTAAGCTCCAAATCAACATACAAGGGAATTATTTATCTACTTCTTAAATAAGAAGGAATGGATTCTATCTTGTAATACTGACATTCCTAGCTACTTACTTCAATATATCTCCAAAATATAAGAAATAAGATTAGATACTCAAATCCGTATCGAGTAAATCAAAAGACAGGATTCCATAAGTAGGAGTCTGCTAATGACTTAGGATTAAGATCATTCTATATATGACCATCAGTTGACGTGATTAGAATCTTATAAATAACGGATATTATCTGTAATTCTTATCACATCATGTCCCTTGTCCTACATAATCATATTATATATAGTGCACTCATTAAATGTCTCACTACATTAACAGTTCGGATAAGACCACTCCATTCTTAATGGTAATGATATGCACTAATGATATTCAATTAAAGATTCCATACTTTAATTAGTTAATTAATTAAATAATTAATTATTTATCACGGACCATTTTTATTATCATCCTTAAATATTATCCTCTAATATATAACTCTTATATACACTATTTAAGGTCACATAGAATTTTAATGATATTATGGAATTTTAATGATATTTATTAAGTATCAACTATACATGCATATAAAATATAATGAGATAAAACATTTTTTTTAATTTAAATCACAACAAAATTATAACATCATATGCTTTATGGGCTCCAATTCCAACATGATTAAGTTAAATCATTAGATTCAAATTAAGAGAAAAGGTGGAAAATTTGAACCATTAGATCAAATGTAGAAGAACAAAAGTTTTAAGAGCTATCCACACTTCTATATATTATTATAGATTAATATAGATACGCGTTTAGATGACTATATATAGAAATTATTATTAATATTTTTTAGGGCCAATATTCACAGCAATCCATAAGTATGCATATACACACACATACATGAATATGTATATATATCTATATATATATATATGTATATATACACTTATACATAATATATATCTGTATATATGTGTGTATACATAACCTGTCCAACATTTCATTATCGTTGTGGAAATCACTTTCAATACCGAAAGATTAATAGGAGAAGCACCAAAAAACGCTTCAATAGAATGATATAATTCCTATTTATGAATTACATGATTAATTAATTACTACAGCTTGATAAGTGAACTCTAAATTGCTACTTACACTTTGTGTGTGTAATAACCATTTTATATTCAGGGCGATCGAGGAAGAATTAATTATATATATAAAAAAAAAGCACAAGTATATATATATATATATATATATATATATATGTATAAATATTTCTGCGTGCAGTTGTCCATAAATTAACTCCAATGTGTATCTCTCTAATTACACTTTAAGGTTGAAGAAGGACCCCATATTTCGATTGTAATAATATAGAGTACTGTTTTCCAAAATAAATAATAATACTAATGATTAAGTTGATAAATTCTTAATTATTGATCAGTCGGTAAGTAACCGGAAATTGGATATATAAGCCATGTTTGGTATTGTTTTGGATTTTTAAAAAAGTTACAATATGTTTGGTAAACCTTTCTTTTCTCCTGCAAATTCTAAAAACTAGGTTGTTTTTACACAGTTACTTATGTTATCATTATGCAAATTTACGAAAATGTTCGTAGCAATAAAAACGATATTTTCAATCTACCCATTTTATGTATCTTCATAACAAATAACACAACTATGTTTAAAATTTATACTCTTTCCCCTTAAAAACAACAAATTGCAAATTGTCATTTTATAATGTATTTCATGGTTGTTTCAATTTGTACAACAAAATCTTTTATTATTGTAATTTTAATTGCACATGGTAAATAATATTATCGTTATTTTGAAGGAGAAAATATTGAATACTGAATATAATATTTCGAAATAAAATTATTACAATGAAAATTTATATTGAATATAGTATGTCCATTTTATCCTAAAAATATATATAATATCCATTTCAGTCATACATATGCATAACAACTTTATTAATAGTTTACTAGACGCATAAAATTATGCTTTTGGTACTTACAACAACTTTGAAAAAAAAAGTACCAAACGCTGGACACATTGACTTTAGACTCACTGCACAACTAGAGCAAAATTTTTTCACAGCATAGCAATGCTAAATTGGCCCATAGTTGAGTCTAAATTTGGTGAGACCTTCAAGATCAAATTGAGTATCAATGGTGCTAGGTTGTGAATATGTCCCACATCACTAAGTTGTTGGGTTGTTTTGATATACATACTGTAGAGGTAAAATCTATAGTCGAATAGGATCAAGTTGGGTTAGGGCCTATGACTGTATTGTTGAGTCAACTAAGCGCGTGTTGAGTTAACTAAGCATGTTAGCTGCAAAATAACAGTAAATTAAAATAAAATGAGATAAAGAACACAAGAGATTTATAGAGGTTCACTCTCAATGTGAGAGCAGGTCCTTTGTGAATTGTAGTTGATAAAAAGTACAGTGAATGCCATAGCAATAAGAATAGGAAGAAAAGAGAAGGGGAGAAATAGAGAGAGATAGTAGAGAGTAGAGAGAATTGAGTGAAGATGTGGGAATTCCAGGAATTGTGGGAATTTCGGGACTATTCTGAGATGATTCGGCCTCCTGTGGGATTATCTCAATGTGGTCGGAGATGATGTCCGATGACCTAGGAGTATCTCCAATGATTTTTCTTTTGCTTTGGGTGAAAATCTCTTCTTTGGCCGTGATTCTTGTGAAGATGGAATCCCCTAGGCATGTGATAATGTCTTCTATTTATTGATGATGATTGCTGGTCAATTTGGTACTGAACTTGCTACATTTGGTGATGGGAAGTTGCCCCTTCTTGTTCTAGGTTGATTTTCCTTATTTAGAGAACTTTTCCAGAATGCGAAAGTAACCTTCTTGGTTGATTATTGACTTGATTAGGCTTGATCTCTGTATGATTCTTGTGCAGAAATGAATCTGGGAAGTTTCCTGATATTTTCATGCAATAGCTTCGGGTAAGTGCTTATGTCGACTTGTCACGTCGATTTCTTGAGTCGCTGGTCTTCGGATAGACCTGATAGGCTTTCGGGTTTATCTGGGTCTCGAGCTAATCTGAGTTTCTTCAGGCTGATTCATGCACTCTGATTGACCTAGAAGTGATATAGATTGATTGGAGGTCGATGTCCGTTGACTCAGAAGTCGAGCTTCCTTATCAGCTGATGAAGTCTTCTAGGTTATTTTTAGGCTGATCCTTGATCTTCGTGCAATACGAGTTGACACGTGGACGGTGAAGGATGATGTGCAAATTTTGACCTCAATAGTAAGCCCCACACTCCTTAGTCGATGGAAATCGCCTACAGGAGTGACTTATCGAGTTGTTTGTCAACTCAATGGACTGTTATTGCTTGAAGTTGGTCTTTTGTGAAATCGTGAACTGTTGTCTTTAGAGGTTTCTGTTGTCCGATGATCCCAAGTAAGAACTAGGTGATCATTGCTCAGCGTTATCATTGAGTCGGACTGATTGCATTGTGGAATCCTTCATATGTCAATCTTGAAATCGTTGAAGTGGTAGTTGAGGGATGATGCTGATGTTGGCTTTTGAGATCGTGTCCTGACTTGATTGGACCTAATTGTGCTAAAGTCGAAGTAGTCATGGTCCCTTGGATGTCGATATCCTCGTTTGCCTATAGAATTCCTGAAAAGCAAGAAATTGTTAGTGAAACTAACTTGGATTCTGTGCAGGAACTTACCAAACCAGTTTATGTTGACTTGGTTGGAACGATGATCATCGAGGATATGTGTTGAGATCAAGTTGATGAGAAGAGATCGGCAGGAGGTGAACGAGCCCCCGATTTCAGATGTTGTTGAGCCTGTAGTTGATTAGGCTGAAGAGTTAGTGACTCGTTATGCGAGGACTCAATGTGATTGATGAGAAGATGAACATTGGTTGGAATCAGTTATAGTGTCATCCCAAAGGGTAAGCATATCCCTAATGGACATGGAACCAATGTTTAACGAGCGAGCCATGAAGCTACAGTCAATTGGTGACTCGTTAAGCTGGAATTGGCTTTTTGCTTGAGCATTGCGGATGAGTAGTATGCTGGATGTGATTACTTTGCAAAAGGAGGTGAATGATAAATTGCTTCTCGAATTGCATGAGGACCTGCCATGGATCCATGTTAGAGCACAAGATTGTAACACATACCTCGTGGCACAATTACCAATGTTTGGTCAAGGAGAGGCCTATATGAGTGAATCTCCAATGGTAGGAGATGTTGTAAATGTAGGATCGGCTTTTCGGTGGACGATCAACTTGATTAGTGAGTTGTTTCGAGCCGTGACCATGTGGTTCGTCGGCCTTTAAATCGTTCTCGTCGAGTTGAGTCGAGGTTGCTACATCTATGAGAAGTAAAGTGATGTACAAGAATTGATGCATCTATTCTTGGTGTTGTGGAGATGATAGCTTCCCTTGAGACGTGAAATGAGAGGATTGTGGCGGTTGAGATTGCATTGAGCATGGCCGTCCATTTCAAAATGCATCTTGGAAAAGGGGTTGTTACCTTAGATCTCATTGCATGGTCTTTGGAAATGTTGGAATTTCTTTGCTTTTTCCTGAAAGACAAGAGAAAAGAAAGGTGAAAGGAAAACAAACTTGAACTTGGGTAGAAAATTTATCTCATCATCGTTAGTTTTCTTTCGATTTCTCTTTGGCTTGATGATAGATTTAGTCGATGTCTAGGTCGTGAGGACTCAATGGAAGTTTTCCCCTTGATAAAAGGGCTTTTCGAATTAAGCCGAAGAAGGGTGGCTTGCGGCTTGGTGGCTTGATATCACAAGCTCATTGGTCATGACTTCTTGTTGTCTTGTATTTCCTCTGTGTTGACTGACGATGATGTCAAGAGGATGAAGACTGAGTCTAAAATCTGGAAAAAGTTAAATTTCGAGCCCCTAAGTTAAGCTTGGAAACCAATAGCACCAGAGAGGAGTGGTAATTGACCTTGTGTAAAGGTGTTTCTTCATGTTCGTGTCTTTGTCTTGGCATGGTTGAACAATTTCTTTTGTAAGAAAAAAGATGAGCAAAAGACTTTTAAAGTGGATGGCGAGTTGAAGTGAAAAGCATATGATTCTCCACAAGGCCGTCGAGTGGCCAGTTGCAGCTGGAGAAGATGATTATTGATCTCGAAGTTGCTGAAGAGCCAATAGAATCGATTGAAGATATTACTATTGTGTGGCTAGAACCAGAATGAGTTACTTGAAGAAGTAGTTGTAGATAGGTAAATACTAGAGTCAATGAGGAGTGACTCGATTATCTTTTTGCCCTCTTGCTGGTGTCGGGTTGTTCATTCATCTTGTTGCTTGTGTTGATCTCAAGTTACTGAGTTTGTAACCCATATGTTCGAATGCTTATTGCTTCCGTTGACTTACTTCTATGTGCAGTTGAATCTTCTTTGTTTTGAGTCGTTTTAAGTCGACTGTATATGTCTTCATGAGTCTGTATAGATAGACTGTAGGTCTAGAGTTATTGATTCATCGTGAGAGATCAACTCGGAAGTTGATGTGATGGATCGACCCGGGAGTCGATGCAATCGATCCATTGATGAGTAGATGTAGTTGATTGATGTGAGAGTCAGATTTAGCTCATCGACTCGAGTGAATAGCTGATAAGCATTGGTCGCTGTAATTGATCGACTCGTGGGGTCGATGTCATCGATTGACGTGGGAGCCTATGTGACTAAAGAGTCATGAGTCGCTGATCGACTCGAGAAAGCAACTAATGGACGCAGGAGTCAATGTGGCAGATCGACTCGTGAGTCAATGTAATGGATCATCTCGACTGAAGAGTCGTGAGTCATTGGTTGACTCAAAAGAGTAGATGATCGACGTGGGTGTCGATGAAACTAATCGACTCATGGGTTGACGCATCTAATCAACTCGACTGAGGAGTCGCGAGTCGATGTAACTGATCAGTGTGACTGAAAAGTCATAAGTCATTGGCCGACTCGGGTTATGGTTTGTATTTCTAGTGTTCTTTGGACACCTATTGACTTGATTCCTGCATTTATGACATTTATAATAGGATAATAGATACTATATGCTATGTGTATGCTTTTGTACTTGATGTTTGCAAGAGCAGGTTGAATGGTGAGTCATGATTGAATATTTGACCGATTGTTGAATGTTTGGTTGATGGTTGAGAACTTTTAAAATGATAATGTAATAACCAACCTTTTTACAAATTTACGATTTCCTTTTTAAGGAATCAAAGTTTGTAACTTGTATGTTTATGTGAAATGTTTGATCTGATTTATCAGAATATTATTGAGGTTTTTGTGATATTATAAGACTCGATAATAATTTATTTAACAAGTATGAAGCCTTTTGTGGAAAGAAACCAAAAAAAAAATTAGGGTTTATGATTTTATGCCAGTCAATGTTTGACCAGTTTGACCTAAGGTATAATTAAGACGGTATTACAAGTAAATAAGCAAGAATAAGGTACGAGACTACTGTAGAAAAATCAAGCACAATATTTAGAGCAATAAGAACTAAGTGGCTTTAAGTCCTAAGAAAAATCGAAACGCAGTCCAGTTAAGTGCAGATAAATTCTGGACAGTAGTCTAGTACAAATACATTGTTATTAGTTGAAAACAGTATTTATAATATCTGTGTTAGAATAAAAATGGACTGTTTTTAGAAGGAAAGCCAAATGGTACCTAATGGAAGGACACCTTGTCCTTGAATAAAAATGGATGATCATTGGAGGAATTTTTGGACACCAAGCACATCTCATGGCCGGCCACCTCACAAGGACCAAAGTGTAAATATTTTTGTCTTTAGGGGCCAATGTGTAATTTTAAGAAAATTAAATAATTGCAGATAAGTATGTAAATTTTTATGAAGAATTTTCTTAACTAAGCCTCCAAATCCAACTAGGCCAATAATCGGTTATAAGTTTAGTTACCACAGTTGCATTGGAAACCAAGGAGATAAGTTAGGGTTTGGTGAACCAAGTTGGCTTAACCATGTTCTTCCACATGGACTCATTATGGCCGGCCACCTCTATGGTTCAATAAGCAAATATTTTTCTCTTAACGATCAATATGCAATTTAGAAATAAAAATCTCCCTATTTTTGAGGAATGGACATGTCATGCTTCTAGCTTTGATGAGCAAGCCCTTAGCCTTGTTTACTTGGCTAGCTAGAGCAAGCATGACCCTCCACATATGGCCTGCCACCACAAGGAATGGACATGTCATGCTTCTAGCCTTGATGAGCAAGCACCCTAGCCTTGCTTGCTTGGCTAAGTGTTAAGCTAGAGCAAGTATGATCTTCCACATGGCTCATGATGGCCGGCCACCATATGGGACCTATGAGCAAAAATATTGTTCTTGAAGACTATTATGCAATTCTAGAAGTAAAACTTTCACCTATAAATAGGTGGGGTTAGTCCACCTTGTGGACATTTAGTGAGATCAAATTTGCAGCTCATATTTTACTCTTTTTCCCTTAGGAGCCGAGCCAAAGAAAATAAAAAGAGAGAGAGAGAGAGAGGGAGGTCGGATTTAGTGTGAGGGAGTGTAAAGAAAATTCTCAATCATAGTCTAGATCCACTCTCTTGCATCTTGAGGTAAACCTTTTCACCCTCTAGTTCTTCAATTAAGTTTTGGTTCAAGATTTAAGTGTATTTCCATGTTGGAATGTAAGAGCATAAGCTCACTTTTAAGTTTCATGCCCTAGGGTTTATGGTAATTGCTTGATTATGCTTGATTAGGGTTTAGTGGTCTCTAATTAAGGTTTAATGCATGTTTATGATTAATTGTGCTAGTGAGTGTGTGGTTGTGTGAATGCTTACTATATGTTTGATATATGTCCTCATATACCCAAAAATGGTGTTGGGTGAATAATTTTGGAAAAGGGTGATGTATGTGCAATTAGGGTTCAAGAAAACCCTAAAAACCCTAATTTGGTATAGATTACTATTTGGGTTTGCATAAAGGTTTTATGGATGAGTAATGAATGAAAACGTTATGTAATGTGATGCATGCTTGATGTAGGCTCACGGCTTTGACCGTTTGAGGTAGGGTGCTCGGATTTTTAAGGAAAAACCAACAAAAGATGAAAACTGCCAATTCTCGGATCTAACTGGACAGTTTTCTGGAAACAGGATTTTGAGGCCCTTAGAGGCCGAAATTGGAAAAAGTCAAACTACAAAGTTGTAGTAAATGGGAAATCCTAGAGGGCTAGGTGAACCGTTTTTAAAAATAAATCTCCAAACGCCTCTGTTTTTATCAAAACCCGAGACCGATCTATATAGTTAGTGATTATGGTCAAAAATTTTTAAAGGAAGAAACAAGCAAGTTAAAGACAGATTCTGGGTTTTGACCAAAAACAAAAGTTATAGATTTTAATGAAATCTACAACTTTTATGAAGGAAACTTTGTCAAATTCAAAAACGATTTTTAAAGAAAAATAGGATTTTCAAAACAGTGCATAAGCAGGTAATTCCTGCATATGCACTAACAACCAAATTATTGGACCAAGTTATTTAGAAACGAATGTTATATGTAGGGTTTTAGATCTAAGGTTACTTATAGTAACCAAATGGGATACCAATGTAAAATGATAAGCTTGTGACTAGGGTTACTTATGAATGTTAGTTTGAATACTAACATTAAATGATATGATTCATAGCAAGATAGGATGATGCTTATCTTATGACTCTTTCTGGGAACAGGAAGGTAACCTGTTACTATGATTTGGTGGAATACAGAACTCAGGACTTAGCACAACCAGTAAGTACAAACCTCACCTACAGTATGAAAAATAGTAAATTATTTTCAAATATGACATGTTTACATGTATGCCATGATATGCCATGTTTATGTATATAACATGTTTTTTTTACCATTATGCCATGAGTATGTACATGCTATGTTTTATGATAATACCATGTTATAAAATAGCGTCATGTTTTATAAAACATGCCACAAGTTGTTTTATGCCATTGATCTTTATGTCATGCCATGTTCATGAATCGCATGCATCATGACTAATAAGATCATAAGTAAAGAATCTTAGTCTCGGAAAAATAACAAGACTAAGACTAAACCAAGACAAGTAAAGATTAAGTGTCGTACCAACCTCCCACCAGATCGTGGAGGATTATACATGTTTTAAAATACTAAGACCTTCCGCCAGATCGTGAAGGCTTACATGATTCTCAGAATTATTAGGGACCTTGCAAACCCTAACTTTCTGTGGATTGTGCGCATTTGGTACGTACACCAAGGGCCCATATGTTAAGCAAGATAATAAGTCCATAATGGAGTATAAGAAATTCATAATTGGTTCATGCATAAGTTGCACGATATTTGTTATGTTTTGTGAGATTAAGTTTATACTTGCTGAGCGTAAGCTCATTAGTATATTTCATACTGTAGGTAAAAAGCCTGCAGCTTAATTGGTGGGTCACGTGGACGATGCGGCAGGTGAAGGGCGGTGTGGGATACCACTACGCAAATTATTCCGCAAGCTTTTTTTATACTGAATGTATATAGTTATTTGAATAAGTTGTGATATATTATATATGTGATGCTCGAAGACTTGAGTTATATATAAGGAGTATGTATGTCTTTATATTTTAGAAAACAAATAATATGTATGCACAGAAAGTTTACTTATATGTACTAGTCTATTTGTATGATGTTTAAAAAAAAAATTATTCTAAAATTTCCAAGTAAGTTTTAAGTATTTAAAACTGAGATGTAGTTTAAGTAAGCATGGTAACGGCCCTACGTAGATGAAGGGCGTTACAGATAGGACACCCAACTATCCTGCAACCTCTCTTCCCCCCTCCCCCCCTCCCCTAATTCTTGTCCTACTATTTTGGGAATCAGACAAGAACTTGAAGAGAGAAAGATGCTTGTGTAGTCATCGACCTTGACTATTCCCGTCGTCTTCCCTGAGCCCCCACCATGCAATTTAAAATCAGGAGGAAAATAGAAAATCAGGGTTCGCAAGAGAGATAGGTTGTTTGGATGGTTCAATTGGGATGATGTTGCCGGTCGCTCTGAGACTGTTAAGTCAGCATCAACTTAGGGTTGGCATCGGCGTGGTGCTAGCATTGACTTGTCAGGTCGGTAGCTACGTGATTGTTAGCTTCGATCTGGAGATTAGTATACCTCATTAAGTGAGGGGTCTGCCCAGCTTAGGGCCTTTAACCTGAGTCGGGGCTTCCACATTGAGTAGTGGGTGGCTTAGGGCCTTTAACCTGAATCGGGGCTTCCACATTGAGTAGTGGGTGTTCGTTTAACTTTGATGAGTCACGTAGATACTTCTAGGGGAACACGAGAGATTAAGGGTATGGTTGTCATTAAAATAGCTCACGGGTCGTGGTGCCCGGCTTAGACTCCATACCAGTTAGGTTGATCATTCCTTACACTGTTACACCGTGTGTTGTAGGTGGTCCCATGGGTGAAGGGAGACCTGTGAGAGCGTGGCCCTGCAATGGTTTCATGGGTTCTAGTGATTTGGGCACCTATCATCCAAATTTCTTGTATGGCGATGCTATACATCTTACGTCTCTCTCTCACTCATCTCCATGATCGAAGGGCCTTGCTCCGTGATTAGAGGCTTTTGCTCCATGATTGGAGGCTTTTCACTCTGTGATTAGAAGGTCTTGCTCCGTGATTGGAGGCTTAGAGTGATTTCCTAAAATAAACAGATTTTTAATAAAAGAAATAACTCAAATAGATCGCATACCGAATTGGTGAGTCGACTGAAAATCGTGGCACGGTGAACTCGACTCAAGGTTGTGACGATATAGTGGTGCGTTGACTTGACTTGAGTAACAATTGACTTTTGGGTGTAATGAACCCTGAGATGGCTGCAATAGCACAGTCGTGTTTCATAGTTGTGGAGTTGACTCGAGAGGAGTTGATCGAGTTGACTTGATCTTGGAGGGACTGGTTGTTAGGTGAAGTGGTTCCTGTAAGAGCTGATGCATGAAGAGTTGTGTTGCAATGACTGCAAGAGCTCCTTTTCATGGCGACTTAAATGTGACAATAGACATCATATGGGGTGTCGTGGTGTCAATCCCAATGGAGGAGATTCTTGCTGAAAGTCAAGACATGTGAAAAATAAATCACTATTCGATAAACAATCTCAAGATGTTATGTAAAAGAGATGGAAAAACACAACCTGTTTTGCGAAGTTGACTTGATTCACATAGAGTTTCTATTGATTGGGGAGTCGATTGATGGAGAATCAACTAATTTGAAGTGAGAGCAATCAATCTTTGGAAAAATCAATATTAAATGAATTGATCTATGGGTCTACATGTGATGTATCGACTCGGGAATCGATGGAGGAGATTGACTCATAAATTGATGTCTTGATAGATCTTGGAGCTAACATGATTGATCGACTTAGGAGTCAACGTGGCTAATCGACTTAGGGGGTCAATGCAGCTGAACGCCTCGAGAAGTCAATGTGGCTGATCAACTCGGGAGCTGATGTGACAGATCGAGTCGATGTGATCAATTAACTGAAGTGAGATTAATCGACTCGGAAGTCGATGTGAGGAGTCACATAGTAGCAACTATTGTTGGTTGATTTACTCCATATGCAGTGCAAACTCCAAGGCCAGATGTTGGCCTATCATAGAAATCTTCCAATTTGGGTTAAGCATGTAGATTTGTGAGAATCAGGGATGCAGGTATCCCGATTCGGTTGATTAGTAAATTGTACTATTGTTGGTAAAGTAGACCCTAAGGAGATTCTTTGAGCTTGCTAAAAATCTAAAACATTTGAAAACAAATTATTGAACTAGATAAAAAGTCGCAACATAATTAAATAGAGATCGGATGGAGACAATCGGAGAATGAAGAGCTGTCATCATTGTTGAGTCGATTTGAAACTGACTTGTCTAGTAAGGAATGTATGCGAACTCCAAAAGGCATGAGTTGATTGCTTATGAAGGAGTCTATTTGACTCGTTGGCAGCCTGAGCTAACCTCTTGATGAAGGGTCGTTTCAGTGAGCTTGTTGGGCGAGAGTATGATAGCTTGACAAGGTGTTGTTTTATGTCCTATGATTAGAATTCTTCTTCCATGAGCATGTAAAGAGACACCAAATTGGGCCTCATAATGGCATTGCGTCTTAAGAAGATTTCTCTGCTGACTGGAAATTGAAACATGCAAAAAGCAATCATCAAACTAGAAAAGATGATAACATGATTAAATAAAGATAGGATAAAAACAACCGGAGGCAGTGGAGTTACCACAATCTGTGCCGAGTCTCATATGAGTTAGGAGTCAATTGCTAGAAAATCAACTAATTTGATCTTGGTAGAATCATGGTGGTCATGGTGACTAAAGAAGTCATTAACTATGGAGTCAACTAAAGTCGAGTCGACTCGAGGAGACTCGTTGCATCTGCCATGATGGGTTGTAAAGAACCTATGTTATTTGTGTTGTCTAGTGCTGGAGACGGTTTAATAATTGAAACACCATATGAGGGAGTCATAACTGGTGGCGGTGTTGGCGTCAAGTCACTAACCATAGCGATTGAAACTGAAGGAGTTAACCCCGAGTAGATCCGAGTGATGTTGAACTCATTGGGATGGACTCATGATGGGGTCATTATAAGTGCGAAAGACGGCATCATGTTTGATACGAACCACGCCAAGAAACTGATGTGACCCTAACCAAATTGGTCTCTAAGATCGAAATCCTAAACGGCTTTGAATGGAACCGCGACCCGATGCCTAACAAGAAGCACGAACCTTGGTATGTGAGGACGCCACAATCAGTTATGAGTGGACTGATTGATAAGTCTTATGAACACCACGAAATTCTCCGATAAGTTCAAGAAGTTTGTTTAAAAACCAAAGAGAATTAAGTCTCAAAATTTTCATGTAAAAACTGATCTCTCCCAATGAATTTCGTACAGTACATATAGTCTTTCCCTTTGTGGATTTTTAGTCCTTAATTGCCCAAGGAATTTTGGCAATTCACTAAGCTAAAAAGGGAAATAACTATTCTGAAGCAAATAGAGATAAAGTAAATAAGGTAAGTTCCCTAAATGGCTGAAAAAGCCTTACAATATTCCAAAATAAAAGGAAACTAAATAATAAAGAAATCAATACTGATTCTTGTAGCCAATTATTGCCTCAAAACGGGAAAGTTCTCAAAACGGAAAAGCGACAATTAACGATCTTGCAAGCGTAATTACTCGATCTCTTCTCGTACTTGAATCATGCATTTGTTGGGCCGGTCGTCACTTGTAATTCCCTCGATGGGCCTCCACGCAATAGCTTGAGACCAAGTTGCTCGAATCAGCCCATTAAGTGCATCTTTGAATTTCTTTACGCAAGCCCTCATAACTGGACCAATGGGAACTTCAACTGGATCTGAATATGCCTCATCCCATGTGCTCGTGCCTGTGCTACCGACGTCCTCATCATTCCCCTCCTCTTGAGAAGGATTTGTCCTCAGATCGTCGCCTGCATCAAATGGACTTAGATCAGAAACATTAAATGTAGCACTTACACCATACTCACCTGGCAGGTCTAACTTGTATGCATTATCATTGATCCTTTCAAGGATTTGAAAGGGACCATCCCCTCTAGACAACAACTTAGACTTTCTTTGTTCCGGAAACCGTTCTTTGCGGAAGTGCAACCACACCCAATCGCCGGGCTCGAAGACGAGCTTGTGACGCCCTTTATTGGCTTGTTTGGCATATTGCTTAGTCCTTCGCTCAATGTTGAGTCTTTCCTTCTCGTGTATCTGCTTAATAAGTTCAGCTTTCTTTTCTCCATCTAAATTCACACGTTCAGACAAATGTAATGGCATTAAATCCAAAGGGGTTAAAGGATTAAAACCATAAACAATTTCAAATGGTGAAAATTGAGTAGCACAATGTACAGATCGATTATAAGCAAACTCGACATGTGGTAAACATTCCTCCCAAGTTTTGATGTTCTTTTTGATGATAGCCCTCAACAAAGTAGACAAGGTCCTATTCACAACTTCTGTTTGACCATCGGTTTGAGGGTGACAAGTAGTCGAAAACAACAACTTAGTCCCTAACTTAGCTCACAAAGTCTTCCAAAAGTAGCTTAAGAACTTGGCGTCCCTATCAGAAACAATTGTCCTAGGCATACCATGAAGTCTCACAATTTCCCTAAAGAACAAATCAGCAACATTGGAATAAAATGTGCCATCTTGGAAAACCAATCCACGACCACAAACACCGAATCCCTTCCCCATTTAGACCTAGGCAAACCTAACACAAAGTCCATTGAGATATCAGTCCAAGGTTCACTAGGTATTGGCAAAGGGGTGTACAAATCGTGGGGCTGCACTCTCGATTTAGCTTGCCTATAAGTTACATATCTATCACAAAGCCTCTCAACATCTCGTCTCATATGTGGCCAATAGAAATGTTCTTGTAAAACAGCTAGGGTCTTGGCAACTCCAAAATGTCCCATCAACCCTCCCCCATGGGATTCTCTCACTAACAAAGCTCTTATGGAACAATTAGGCAAACACAATTTATTTTCCCGAAACAAATATCCCTCATGCCTAAAGTACTTACCACTAGCAAATTTCTCACAAGCTTGATACTCAGTGCTAAAGTCACGATCATCAGCATATAACTCCTTAAGATGTTCAAAACCCAACAGTTTAGCATCAAGAGTTGAGATTAACGCGTATCTACGAGAGAGCGCATCCGCAACGACATTTTACTTACCTTGCTCGTAGCGAATGACATACCGAAACGTCTCTATGAATTCCACCCATCGAGCATGCCTCTTGTTCAGCTTATGTTGGCTCTTCAAGTGTTTCAAGGACTCATGGTCGGTGTGAATCACAAACTCCTTAGGCCATAGGTAGTGCTGCCACGTCTAACGCTCGAACCAATGCATACAACTCTTTATCATAGGTTGGGTAATTAAGAGCTACTCCATTCAGCTTCTCACTGAAATATGCTATTGGTCGCCTATCCTGCATCAAAACGGCACAAATTCCAATACCTGAACCATCACATTCAATTTCAAAAGTTTTGGAAAAATTAGGTAAAGATAACAATGGAGCATTGGTCAACTTATCCTTGATTAACTGGAATGCCCTTTCTTGCTCCTCTCCCCATCTAAACCCAACATCCTTCTTGATCACTTCAGTCAATGGTGCGGCTATTGTATTGAAATCTTTCATAAACCGCCGGTAAAAACTAGCAAGTCCATGAAAACTCCATATGTTACCCACACTAGTTGGACTCGGCCACTCCCGGATGGCTCGCACCTTCTCTTCATCGACCTGTATACCTTCATCACTAACAACAAAACCAAGAAATACAAGCTTATCTGTGCAAAAAGTACATTTCTTGAGGTTAGCATACAATTTTTCCATTCTAAGCACATCCAAAACAGATTTTAAATGCGCTACATGTTGGTTCAAATCTTTGCTATAAATTAGTATATCATCAAAATACACAACAACAAACCTGCTAATAAATGCTCGTAAAACATGGTTCATTAGACGCATAAATGTGCTAGGTGCATTGGTTAAGCCAAAAGGCATTACCAACCACTCATATAAACCTTATTTCGTTTTAAAGGCTGTCTCGTTTTAAAGGCTGTCTTCCACTCGTCTCCAGCTTTGATGCGAATTTGATGATACCCGCTTTTCAAATCAATTTTCGAGAACACTGAAGCTCCATGTAATTCATCCAACATATCATCTAATCGAGGTATAGGATGGCGATACTTTACCGTGATATTATTAATGGCTCTACAATCCACGCACATCCTCCATGTCCCATCCTTCTTTGGCACAAGTAAGACCGGAATGGCGCACAGGCTCATACTTTCTCTCACATGTCCCTTTTTCATCAACTCACTGATCTGGCTTTGAAGCTCCTTTGTCTCCTGGGGATTGCTTCTATAAACCGGTCAGTTTGAAATTGAAGTGCCTGGTACAAAATCTATCTGATGTTCTATTCCCCGAATTGGTGGTAAACCATCAGGCACCTCGTCCGGAAATACATCCTCGAATTCCTGCAATAGAGAAACAACAGAACTAGGTAATGCAGGGTCAAGATCATTAATGTTTAAAAGCGCCTCTTTGTACAAAAGTACAATCATTGGCTGGTTTAAGAACACCGCCCTTCTGATCTCATCGCCTCTCGCATAAAAGTTTGTTTTTCTCTCATGGGCTTGTTGTGTATTATTTTCAGTTCTCTCGATTTTCTCTCCCTTTCTCTCTTTGCTTTCCTTTTTCTTGGCCATCTCTTCTTTTTTTCTCTCACTGGCCAAACTCTCTCTCTGCACTCCCACTCTTGATTTTTCTTCACTCATTTTCTTTTTCTCACTTTCTCTCTGTAAGCTCACTTGGTCTTCATAGACCTGTTTTGGTGTTAACGGCACAAGAGTGACCGTTCTTTGGTTGTGAACTAATGAGTACTTATTGGTGAAGCCATCATGTTTAACTCATCGATCAAATTGCCATGGCCTGCCTAATAACAAGTGCCCAGCTTGCATTGGAACCACATCACACAAAACTTCATCTTCATATCTTCCAATGTGAAAAGAAACTAACACTTGTTTATTCACCCTTATCTCCCCACTATCATTTAACCACTGTAATTTATAAGGTCGAGGATGCTTGATTGTTGGCAGCCCTAACTTTACTAACATGGTTATGCTAGCAACGTTAGTACAACTCCCACCATCAATAATCACACTACATACCTTGTTTTTGACATGGCACCTAGTATGAAAGATGTTTTCCCGTTGCTCCTCTTCGTCTTCTATGGCTTGCACACTTTGAGCTCTCCTTGCAACCAACAAATCTCCTTGGACAGTATACTCCTCATCGTCGGCATCCTCTAATGAAGGCATAGAATCATTGTCCGAATTCTCGTCGATTTCAATCTCTCCATTGTTTCGCATCACCATAGCTTGTTTGTTCAAACATTGGCTAGCTATGTGACCCGTGCCTTGAATTTAAAGCACTTAATATCACGATTCCGAGTAGTGGAAGAATCGGATTTACCTTGGTTCCTATGGCTGGCCTCCTCTTATTTTTGTTCGGCTTTTGGCCTTGGGTTGGGTTGCTTCTCATCCTTCTTCCATGGGTGCACCTTCCAAGCTGAGGTACTCGGGTTTTGGCTTGGACGCGTGTTACTGCCCCTCCTCTTGAGTTGATTCTCAATTTTGACAGCCATGTGTACCATGTCCTCCAATTTCACATAATGTTGTAACTCAACTGCATTGTGAATTTCTCGGTTCAAGCCCGCCAAAAACCTTGCCATTGTAGCTTCCTGATCCTCTTCTATATTTGCACGGATCATCATGACCTCCATCTCCTTATAATACTCCTCCACACTTCGGTTGCCTTGCTTAAGATTTTGCAGCTTGTTGTACAACTCCCAGCAGTAGTACGCTGGCACAAATCGCTTCCTCATCACGGCCTTCATCTCTTCCCATGACTCGATAGGTCGCTCTCTATTTCTTCTCCTATTTATGACAAGCTGATCCCACCAAATTATAGCATAATCAGAAAATTCAATTACGGCTAATTTTACCTTCTTCGCTTCGGAGTAGGTGTGACAGTCAAAGATGAACTCCATTTTCTTCTCCCATTCTAAGTATGCTTCGGGGTCAGATTTGCCTTGGAAAGACGGTATCTTCATTTTGATGCCACTCATACCATCATTTCCCCGATTCCTAACTCCTCTATCCCGTCCAAATCTCCTGTGACTACCCGCTGAATCTTCTCCTTCATCAAACTCATCTCCATCAACTCCGTAGTAGTCATGGCCCTCTCCTCTAACCGGAACCTCTCTCGCCTACGCGCATGAGGAACATGTTGTGGCTGTTCCACACGTGCGTTTTCTATCCGGTCTACCCTCTCATGAAGCTGCTCCAACTCTCCTTTCAACAATCGCCTCATCTCTCCCATCATTGCTTCCATGAGGAGTTTTGGGTCTGCCGCTCCAGCGGTACCTTCAG
Source organism: Ficus hirta (assembly GCA_038430175.1). Classification (NCBI taxonomy): domain Eukaryota; kingdom Viridiplantae; phylum Streptophyta; class Magnoliopsida; order Rosales; family Moraceae; genus Ficus; species Ficus hirta. Next base: position 13,317,336 of record CM076585.1, on the reverse strand, counting down.
TAGTGTTCTTGCTGTTGTTTGACATTATTTATATATATATATATATATATATATTACTACAAAACAAAGTTAGAAATAATGCAAAGGACCTTACCACACTCCCTTACGTGTTTCTCTCTTGAACTGGTTTTCGCACAATTTCTCTTGTGTTTACACTCAATACTTTTAGGCTTTTGTTCACTCTAATGCACTCGCCTCTCTTGCCTTTTTCCACTTGTTAATTCTCACTCAGTTCTTATAGAACTAATCAAATCAATATCAAAACTTCCGTGACGATTCACAAACAGATTACCAAGGAAGGCTCAGATTAGATACAAGTATATAACAAGCGCGGAAAGTAAAGGCTCTGGTAATTAACACTAAAAAAGAAACGTAGTTTGGACTTCCCTAAATATTAAATAACTAGAAACAGATGAAAAAATTTAAGAAAGGTTTCCAGACTTTTTTTTTCGGATCCTTCTCCCTTTTTTTTTTTAAGACAATCTCCTACACAGTTCCGACTGAGAACAAATAAAGGACTAATAATCCCCACAAAATTTCAATCCCCAACAGTAATAAGAAAACCTAATTAAACCCTAAGTTCTTGAAGATTTTCGGACAACAATTTTTTTTTTTTAAATACCAACTCGACACTGGGAATTAAGACTCAAGATTAATAGAACATAAACGTAAAATAAAGGATAGGATAAGCAAAACCTGATTAGAACCCTAGGCTCTGATACCAAATGATACGAACCACGTCAAGAAACTGACACGACCCTAACCAAATTGGTCTCCAAGATCGAAATCCTAAACGGCTTTGAATGGAACCGCGACCCGATGCCTAACAAAAAGCACGAACCTTGGTATGTGAGGACGCCACAATCAGTTATGAGTGGACTGATTGATAAGTCTTATGTATGCCAAGGAATTCTCCAATAAGTTCAAGAAGTTCGTTTAAGAACCAAAGAGAATTAAGTCTCAAAATTTTCGTGTAAAAACTGATCTCTCCCAATGAATTTCGTACAGTACATATAGTCTTTCCCTTTGTGGATTTTCAGTCCTTAATTGCCCAAGGAATTTCGGCAATTCACTAAGCTAAAAAGGGAAATAACTATTCTGAAGCAAATAGAGATAAAGCAAATAAGATAAGTTCCCTAAATGGCTGAAAAAGCCTTACAATATTCCAAAATAAAAGGAAACTAAATAATAAAGCAATCAATACAGATTCTTGTCGCTAATTATTGCCTCAAAACTGGAAAGTTCTCAAAACGGAAAAGCGACAGCTAACGATCTTGCAAGCGTAATTACTCGATCTCTTCTAGCACTTGAATCACGTATTTGTTGGGCCGGTCGTCACTTGTAATTCCCTCGATGGGCCTCCACGCAATAGCTTGAGACCAAGTTGCTCGAATCAGCCCATTAAGTGCATCTCCAAAATAAAAGGAAACTAAATAATAAAGTAATCAATACTGATTCTTGTCGCCAATTATTGCCTCAAAACTAGAAAGTTCTCAAAACAGAAAAGTGACAGCTAACGATCTTACAAGCGTAATTACTCGATCTCTTCTAGCACTTGAATCACGCATTTGTTGGGCCGGTCGTCACTTGTAATTCCCTCGATGATCCTCCACGCAATAGCTTGAGACCAAGTTGCTCGAATCAGCCCATTAAGTGCATCTCCAAAATAAAAGGAAACTAAATAATATAGCAATCAATATTGATTCTTGTCGCCAATTATTGCCTTAAAACTGGAAAGTTCTCAAAACAGAAAAGCGATAGCTAATGATCTTGCAAGAGTAATTACTCGATCTCTTCTAGCACTTGAATCACGCATTTGTTAGGCCGGTCGTCACTTGTAATTCCCTCGATGGGCCTCCACGCAATAGCTTGGGACCAAGTTGCTCGAATCAGCCCATTAAGTGCATCTTTGCATTTCTTTGCACGAGCCCTCGTAACCGGACCAATGGGAACTTGAACTGGATCTGAATATGCCTCATCCCATGTGCTCGTGCCTGTGCTACCGATGTCCTCATCAATGTTGAGCAGAGTGCCCAACATGCAATGTCATGGTCGACTGAAATGCATGCAGAAAGTTGCTGCAACTGTCATGGTGAGTGGTAATCAACTCTTGAAGTGAAGCTATTGACTTGCGAACCGACGTGCCTCGCCTTTTCTGATTGTCGAGTCGAAAGAAGCTCGTAATATATTAAAGTCGACTAGAGGCTATATCGACCGAATAACATGTGTTGGCTCGACTCATGAGGAAATCGACTTGTCCTTTTTGCAAAACAGAGGCAGATGCATAATAGAGGTTTTTTAGTGATAATTGTCTGCTCTTGTTTATAGATCACGGAATGCCAACATACCTATGCATCGATTACTAAGAGAAACCTGAAAAGCTTGAAATACTGGAATGAAAATAGCATAAATAAGGATTGTGAAGAGTAAAATATTATGAAGGATATATGAATCGACTTAAGCAATGATGTACTCCATCCGATCGATACTAAGTGTGGTACTACCGTAAGTGTAGTGCGTTCCATCAAATTTGGAGAAGCTTGGCCAGCATGGTGGTGACTATGATTGCTTGAGCAAAAGGTGGTAGCTATGTTTCCTCCAATAAGTCTTCATTCATTGCTGGGTGTCCGATTGCTTGGAGCACACGCCTCTCCAGGGTCTTGACCTGATGACTTATGATGTTGACAATAGCTTGTTGCATGTTGAATGCTTCGGTTGTAGGAGTACCAAGTAGTGGCTATGGTTGCACCATGCCTGAAGGGACTGTAGAAGTCGGCAAGGTAGGGATCGAGACTCCAATCGAGGCGACCAGGATGGAAGGAATTAAGCCCCAATTGGTCAATCTGATCATTATTGCCCGTAGGGACTGTGTCTTGTGGTGTCATCACTGAATAGAGTGATGGCATCGAGTGGAGCGGATTGTATGGCGTGAAAGCCATAATCGGCTGGAAGCCACTTGGGAAGAAGCTCATGTCTGCTAAGTTGGGTCGCATGGAACTCCTAAAGGTAGCAGCGATGGATGTTAGCGGAGTGTTCAAGATGGCAGATTCACTAAATTACCTTTGAAGCTCATCGTTATCCATGGTCTACTTGGTGATCCTCTGGTCAACCACCTCTTGCTGCTGCCTTGTGTCTACTTGATGGTGTCCTGTAACTGTAGTAGAATGATATCCAGGTTGCTAGGATACTCCTGCCTTTCTCGTCGAGTCAACTGGAGTAGCTTTGTTCTCGGTCATGGTGGTAGTGGTTGCCATGTTCTCGATGTCCACAATATCAACCATAGGCCCCACAGTGGACGCCAAATTCTAGAGGGTAAAATCTACAGTTGAATCGGATCGAGTCGGTTTAGGACCTATAACTGTATTGTTGAACTGATTAAGCACGTGTTTAATTAACTGAGCATGGTAGCTGCAAAATAACAGTAAAGTAAAGTAAATGAGACAAAAAACATAAAAGATTATAGAGGTTCACTTGTAATGTGAGAGCATGTCCTCTGTGGTGGCTACAGAGGTTTCACTAGAGTTAATAAAAAGTACAGTGAATACCGTAGCAATAAGAATGGGAAGAAAAGAGAAGGGGATTGCAAGAAATAGAGAGAGATAACAGGGAGTATAGAGAATCGGGTGAAGAATCGAGAATTTCGGGAATTGTAGGAATTCCGGGACAATTCCAAGATTATTCGGCATCCTGTGGGATGATTACGATATGGCCAGAGATGATGTTCGATGAACTAGGAGCATCTCCAATGATTTCTCTTATGCTTTGGGTGACAATCTCTTCTTTGGGTGTGATTCTCGTAAAGATGGAATCCCTTGGGCAAGTGATGATGGCTTCTTTATATAGATGACGGTTGTTGGTCAATTTGGTGTTGAACTTGCTATATTTGGTATTGGCAGTTGCCTCTTCTTAATCTAGGTAGACTTTCCTTATTTGGAGAGCTTTACCAAAATGGGAAAGTAACTTTCCTAGACGATTCTTGACTCGATTTCTTTAGTCACTGGTCTTTGACTAGACCTAGTAGGCTTTTGGGTTTATCTGGGTCTCGAGCTAATCTGAGTTGTCTTCAAACTGATTCCTACACTCTGATTGACTTAGAAGTGATGTCGATCAACTAGAGGTCGATATCCATCGACTCAGGATTTGAGCTTCCATATCAGCTGATGAAGTCTTTTTGGTCGTTTTCAAGCTGATCCTTGATCTTCGGTTGATTTGAATTTACACATGGATGATGAAAGTCGAGACATGAATTTTGACCTCAACAAATATCAATTTATACCAAAGTCTTGGTAGTAAAAACTCACTACACTGTAAAAGCACAAAATTAGCACAACAATTAGAAGTTTTAATAGGGAAAATGTACAGCAGCCCCCACCCCTCCTACATATTGTCTAGTCTTAAAAACCCCAATTGGTAAATATTCCTTCCACCTTTCTTATCCAGTAAAATACCTTATAAGCATTCTGTTTTTTATTTATTTTTATTTATCGAACTAAACTACATAATAATTTTTTCCATAGAAATTGCATCTCAGCTATTGTAATTTTGTTGGATTTATGTTGTTGGAAAAAATCATGCTTATACATAAACTTTGATATACAAATCACATGTAAATTTCCTTTAAATGATCAATATTGTTGTCAATAGGAGTAAATTGTTAGAGATTTGTTAGTGAAAGGTGCAAATTGCAAAGAAATAAAAGCTTATAGTGCAAATTGCAACTACATGACAAGTTCAGGGTGCATTGATGCTAAAAAGCCTAAATTTTGTATAAAACAATATATATCTATACATTTTTTCCTCTATTATTTAGGTTGCAACATGATGAAATGCAGGATAGAGATTTAAAAAAATTAACAATAATCTTTTTCAAATGCAAATTAGTAAATATCAATTAAGAAAAGAGTTAATTTCATCTTAGAATTTGGTAAGAGAAGAGTTAATTTCATCTTAGAATTTGGTAAGGACTGAAGGTATGTTGGTTTGATTAGTAAATATATTTTCTATTAACTTAGATATTATTGTGAACATATATTGTAAATTCGATTACATTTTGTTATAACTATCCTCACAAATGCAAAGTGGGATATATTAAAAAAATATAGAGAAATTTACCTAAATAACTACCTTTTTTTCTCATCTATTGACTAACATGACACAAATTCTCTATTCTTGACCAATTTGAAATAAATTTTAGTTGACTTTAGTTTAATTTTATGTCATGTTAGTCTATTGTTAATTTTTTATGTCATATTAATGCAATGATCTTTAAAAATTTGTGTCATTTAGGTATCCCCTAGTAAATAAAGGAAGAGTTCATCTCAAATACGAATTTGGTCAGGACCAAACATATCTTTATTAGTCAATGTAATTTATTTCTGTTAAGCTTGATTTTATTAGGAACAACTGTAAAAAATTTACTCAAAATTTATTATAGTTATTAGCCCTGGATAAAAATTCTTAGCCTCATTGTCATTGTGTTGGGAAGTAACAATAATTGTTCAGGTCAAAATTCGCACCTCATCTTTCATCGTCTACGTGTTAACTCGAATCATCCGAAGATCAAGGATCAACCCAAATATGGCCTGGATAACTTCATCAACTAATAAGGAAGCTCGACTCCTAAGTTGACGGATATCGACCTCCAGTTGATTGACATCACTTCTAGACCAATCAGAGGGCATGATTCATCTACAAGGCAACTCAAATTGGCTCAAGGCCCAGAACAACCTGAGAGCCTTTCATGACGAGCGAGGACCAATGACCCAAAAAATCGACTCTATAAGTCGACTCGAACACCTATCCGAGGTCAATGCACAAGAAGATCAAGAAACTTCCCAGATTCATTCCTGCACAAGAATCATATGAAGATCACGCTTAATCAAGGAAATAATCAGCCTCAACAAAGAAAGCTACGTAAGGAAAGTCAACCTATATCAAAGAAGGCAATTCCTCATCAACAAACATGGCAAGATCTACAGCAAATAAGGCAACTAAAGTTAGCAATCATCATCTATAAATAGAAGACATCATCATACGTCCACGGGATCCAATCTCATATGCAAGATCATTCCATCTTCAAGAGAATCATGCCCAAAGAAGAGATTTTCGCCCAAGGCATAAGAGAAATCATTGGAAATCCTTCTAGTTCATCGGACATCATCTCCGAACTCATCGAGATCATCCTGATGGAGGTTGAATCATCTTGGAATCATCCTAGAATTCCTGCAATTCCAGCTTATTCACCCTATTCTCTCTACTCCCTGCTATCCCTATCTATTTCTTGCATTCCCTATCTCTATTCTTCCCATTATCACTGCTACGGCATTCATGTATTATTTCATCAACTATAGTGAAACCCCGAAAGCTACCACAGAGGACTAGCTCTCACATTGAGAGTGAACCTCTATAAATCTCTTGTTTTCATTGTCCATTTACTTCACTTTACTGTTATTTTACAACTAACATGCCGGTTAACTCAACATGCGCTTAGTCAGCTCAACAATAAAGCCATAGGCCCTAACCTGACACTATCCGATTCAACTGTAGATTTTACCCTCTACAGTTTGGTGCCCACCGTGGGGACTATGGTTGATATTACAGGCATCGACTAACCAACAACTACTGCTACCATGACCGAAACGAACGATGCTCCAACTGACATGACGAGAAATGCAGGAGCATCCCAACAACCTAGATATCATTCTACTGCAGGTATAGAACACCATCAAGTAGACACGAGGTAGTAACAAGATTTGATCAATGGAAGGATAGCCGAGTTGACAGCAGAGAACGAGGAGCTACGAAGGTGATTTAGTGCATCCACTATCTTCAACACTCCGCAACCATCCATCATTGCAACCTTTGGGAGTTCCACACAACACGATTCAGACTATAAACTTCTTCCTGAATGGCTTCCAGCCGACTACGGCCTTCATGCCATACAGTCTACTCCACTCGATGCCATCACTCTACTTAGTGATGATGCCTCAAGGAACAACCCATTAAATCAACAATTCGATCAAGTTGACCACTCATGGCTCGATTCCTTCCATCCAGATCACCTCAACCGGAGTCTTGATAGAGTCTTTCTATTTCAAGAAATCACTCAAAGCATCTAATTATGGAGCAAAAATCCTCCAATCACGGAGTGAAATCTTCCAATCACAGAGCGAAAAGCCTCCAATCATAGAGTAAGACCCTCCATCATAGAGATGACCAAGAGAGAGATATAAGACGTATCATACCACAATGCTGAAAGTTTGGATGATAGGTGACCAAATCATTGGAACCCTTAATTAAACCGCTATAGGGTACCTGCCTCACTGGTCTTCGCTAACCATGTGTGGTTCCTCATAACACAAGGCGTAACGTGGGAATTTATCTACCCCACTGGTATGGCGTCTGGGCCGGATTAACAACCCGCTCAGCCATTCTAAGGGCAGCTATATCCTTCATGTCTTGTGTTCCCACACGAAGTATCTATGGCATGTCAAAGCCAAAGGAACACCCACTAACATTGTGGAAGCCTCGGTATGGGATGAGGACCCATTCACCGGGCAGACCCTTCACTTAGCAAGGTACATGTCCCAATCTCTGGATTGAAGCCAACAATCACGTCATTGTTGACTTGACTAGTTGATGTCGACACCATGCCGATGCCAACCCCGAGTTGATGCCAATTCAATAGTCGACTAGTAACCGGCGTCATCACCCCAATTGAACTATCCAAACATCCTATCTTTCTTGCGAGCCCCTATTTTCTAAGTTCCTCCCAATTTTAAATTGTAGGGTGGGGGCTTAAGGACGACGATGGGTAATGTTGAATAACCGACTATCTACAACTCACAGAACGAGTTCACTTGATTGCATCATGTCCTTCTCAATCCGATAACCTCAAACGTTCTATGACACAACTTTCATATAATAGCCCAATCACTGGCTACACACATGCATCTCGATGACTACAGGGTAAAACCCGTGGATTACAGTTCCTAGTCGAAACTCATTCAAAAAGAAGCGATGTTGAAAGTCTTTCACAAAATTCAAGCATTTTGACAAAGACTTGGCAAGGAAGAAGACAAGGATGGCCAATCATTGGCATGTTAGCAAGTTGCTTTCACAAAATTCAAGCATTTTGACAAAAGACTTGGGGAGGAAGAAGACAAGAATGGCCAATAAGTGGCATGCTAACACATTACACGAGTCAAATCAACAACTTATGACTCATCAGTCAAGTCAACGATGCATATCAACTCTCGTGTTGATCAGCAACATTCTTGAGTCGACAAACGACTCATGAGTTTTCAGTCATGCCGATCAGTTACATCGACTCATGATTCCTCATTCTAGTCAATCAGATACATCGACCCACGAGTCGATCAATTTCATCTACTTCCATGTTGATTAGCTACTCTCTTGAGTCAACGAGTCACAACTCTTAAGTCAAGATGATCCATTACATCGACTCATGAGTCAATCTACCATATTGGCTCCTACGTCGATTAGTTACTTTCTTGAGTTGATCAGCGACTCATGACTCTTCAGTCACATCGACTCCCACATCGATCAATCACATCGACCCACGAGTCGATCAATCACAACAACCTACGCTTCTATCAGCTACTCACTCAAGTCGATGAGCTAATTTCAACTCTCAAATCAATCAACTACATTGACTCATTAGTCAATCGATTGCAGTGACTTCCGAGTCGATTTGTCACATTAACTTCCAGTTCATCTCTCAAATCGAATCAACGACTCCTGACCTACAGTCTATCCATATAGACTCAAGAAGACCTATACAGTTGACTCAAAATGACTCAAAACAATGAAGCATCAAGCGCACTTGGAAGCGAGTCAATGGAAGCAACAAGCATTCAAATATATGGGTTACATACTTAACAACCCGAGATCAACACAAGTAGCAAGATGAATGATCGACTCGACACCAACAGGAGCTTTAAAAGGATAATCGAATCACTCTTTATTGACTTTTACAGCTACTTCTTTAAGTAACTCATTCGGGTCAAAGCAACACAATAGTAGTCTCTCTAATCGACTCTATTCGCTCTTCAGCAACATCAAGATCAAGACATATCTTCCTCAGCTGCAATCATCCACTCAATGGCCCCATGGAGAATTATCTATCTTTTTCTTCGTCTCGCCTTCAATTTCATGAAGCCTTTTGCTCATCCTTTTTCGTGCAAAAGGAATTGTTCAGCCTTGCCAAGACGAAGACAGGAGCATGAAGAAACACTTTTCCACAAGGTCAACCACCACTCCTCTTGGGGGCTATCGGTTTCTATGCCTAACTCGAGGTCTCGAAATCTAACTTTCTCCAGGCATTAAAACTTAGTCTTTATCCTCTTGATGTCAGCATCACTCAACTAAGAGGAAATACAAGACACTTAGAAGTCACAACCAGTGAGCTTATGATCACAAACTGCCAAGTCACCGTTCATCGGCTTACTTTAAAGAACCCTTCCATCAAGGGGACATCTCCCATCGGGTCATCATAACCTTGACATTGATTAAATCCATCATCAAACCAATTTGCATTGAAAGAAAACTAACGATGTTAAGGTACATTTTTTAACCGAGTTCAAGTTTGTTTTTCTTTCACATTTCTTTTGTCTTTGTTCTTAGAAAGAAATTTCAAGATCTCCAACAACCATGCAACGAGATATAAGGCAACAATGTCCATCTCTCAAGAACTTAAAAAATATACGAATCAATTATTGTACAGCACTCTGCTTCTCGCTGGTGTAGCAACCTCAACTCAACACAATTAGAATGAGTCAAAGGCTGACGAACCATATGGTCACGGCTCAAAGCAACTCACCAATTGAGTTGATCATCCACTGGCAAGCTGATACCCACCATTGGAGATTCACTTATATAGGCCTCACCTTGGACAAACATTTGTAATTGTGCCACGAGGTATGTATTTCACTTTGTACTCTAACATGGATTCATTGCATGAGGTCATCATGCAATTTGAGGAGCATTATCCTTCACCTCCTCTTGTAAAGCATTTACATCCAACAAATTGCTCGTCCGCAACACTCAAGCAAAAAGCCAATTTCAGCTTAACGAGTCACCAATCGACTCAAGTTTTATGGCTCGCTCACAAATATTGGTTTCATGTCCATCGAGATTACGCTCACCCTTCAGAACAACACTTCGATCGATTCCAACCAACGTTCATTTTCCCTTCAGAACAGCACTTCAGCCTAATCAAGTGCATGATCAATGACTTCAGAAATCGGAGGCTAGTTTGAACAACTCCCCCAGCCAATCTCTTCTCATCGACTCGATCTCAACGCAGATCCTCGATGATCATCCCTCCAACCGAGTCAACATAAACCGATTTGATAAGTTCCTACACAGAATCCAAGTTAGTTTTCACTAACAATTTCTAGCTTTTCAGGAATTCTATAGGAAAACAAGGACATCTCCTCTCAACTACTCAACATCAAGCAAAACGTTATGGATATCGGCATCACAGCGACCACGACTGTTTCATCTTTAGCAAAATTAGGTGCGATCAAGTCAGGCTATGATCTCAAAAGCAAACATCAGCTTCATCCCTCAATTGCCACTTCAATGATTTCAAGATCAACACGTGACGGATTCCACAATGCAATCAATCCGACTTAATGAAAATGCCAAACAACAAATGCCTAGGTCTCAGTTCGGATCATCAAACAACAAAAGCCTTTGAAGACAATAGTTCGTGATTTCACGAAAGACTGACTTTAAGCAAGAACAGTCGATCAAGTTGATGAATGACTCAACAAGACACTCCTGTTGCAGATTTCCATCGACTAAGGAGTGGGGGGCTTACTGTTGAGGTCAAAATTCGTACCTCATTTTTCATCATCCACATGTCAACTCAGATCGCCCGAAGACCAAGGATTAGCCCGAAAATGGCCCATATAACGTCATCAGCTGATAAGGAGCTCGACTCTCGAGTCGATGGATGTCAACCTCCAGTTGATTGATATCACTTCTAGGCCAACCAAAGGGCATGAACCATTAACAAGGCAACTTAGATTGGCTCGAGGCCCATATCAACCAGAGAGCTTGTCGAGGCGAGCCGGGACCAGAGACTTGAGAAATTGACTCCACGAGTCGACCCGAACATATATCCAAGGTTAACACTAAAGAAGAATAGAAAACTTCCTAGATTCATTCCTGTATAAGAATCATATGAAAATCACGCTTAATCAAGGAAAGAATCAGCCTAAAAGGAGTACTTTTCATATTCAATAAAGCATGCTATGTAAGGAAAGTCAACCTATATCAAAGAAGGCAATTCCTCATCAATAAATCAGGCAAGATCTACACTAAATCAGGCAACTAAAGTCAGCAATCATCATCTATAAATAGAAGAAACCATCACACGCCCAAAGGATCCAATCTCAGATTCAAGATCATTCCCTCTTCACGAGAATCAAGCACAAAAAAGAGATTTTTGCCCAATGCATAAGAGAAATCATTGAAGATCCTCCTAGTTCATCGGACATCATCTCCAACCAAATCAAGATCATCCCGAATGAGGTCGACTCATCTTTGGAATCATCCCGGAATTCCTGCATCTTCACCCCATTCTCTCTACTCCCTACTATCTCTCTCTATTTCCTGCATTCCCCATCTCTATTCTTCCCATTCTCATTGCTACGGCATTCACTGTATCATTTCATCAACTATAGTGAAACCCCAGAGCCGCCACAGAGGACTAGCTCTCACATTGAGAGTGAACCTCTATAAATCTCTTATGTTCTTTGACTCATTTACTTTACTTTACTGTTATTTTGTAGCTAACATGCTCAGTTAACTCAACACGTGCTTAGTCAACTCAACAATACAGTCATAGGCCCTAACTCGACACGATCCGATTCGACTATAGATTTTACCATCTATAAAAATAAATGCAATATTACTTGAACAAAAAAAGGAAATGTAATGCTTTATTTCTCTTTTTAAAGGAAAAAAAAATGTAACATTGAATCTTCAGGAGGAGATTGTAATTTTCCAGAATAAAAATTATTAGTTGAAAAAACAGATTTTTTTTTTGGTAATTATCTCAAACTTTATGTAAGATAAAGAATTTGTAGCTTGGAGCACCCTACTAGTGCCCTTTGATTATTTTTTGTTGAAGAAATAATTAACATGAGTGAACCATATGACCCATCATAATAATTTATAAAATATCGAACTAGAACTTTCTCTTTTCCAAAAAAAAAAAATTTGAAAAAAAAAACAATTTTAGCTCTTTTCTTTGACCTTCAAAACGAAACACTCCCTTTGAACTACAGGTTCGTCACATAATTGTGCTCATAATTTGGAGGGAGGGCAGAGCCTAGAAAATATATATATATATATATATATATTTTTTTTTTGAACTTTGAAAATAAGTTCTTAAGGTAGGGAGAAACGGAAAAGCGGTTTTTTTTTCTCGTGTTTTGGATCTTCGAGTTTCCATTATTTCTTTCTGCCTTCAGCCTGTTATGTAATGAATTTTGTGTGTTTTTTTATTTTATTTTATTTAATAATTATGTTGAGATCTTGATGTAGGATAGATCTTCTATGATAGGTGTTACTCTAATTGTGATATGTTAGACACAAAACTATAAGTGTGTAACGATCCACCTACGTTAGCTGTTACGTTACTGTTAAAACTAAATCTTTACTTATAATTACTATAAGTACTTAGACTTAGGTATTGAAAATCTCATACTAATAATTAAATTTTTTTTATAACTTATCAAAAAACATTTTGTCACATACTAATCATATCTTAAGAAAATATATTTTTTTTACTATGACATTACATGTCATAAATTTTATTATTTAAATATATGTAACTATAAATCTCAATACATGATAATAATAGTTTTTAAAACAATTTTGCGAAATGAAATGTGTAGTGGTATCCCACTCTGCCTTAGCTCTTGCTCAACATCTCCGCATGCATTAACCCCCAAGCACTATACTGTAGGTTGATTACCTATAGTATGAATATAATTAATGAGCTTTCGATCAACAAGTACAAATATAGTGCTCGCACTGAAAATGAACATGAACTTCATATGAGGATGCATGATCCAATTATGGAATCAAAGACGTTATCCAATTATATTCAGTTATGGATGTCTTATTTTTCATTATAAACTTATTATCTAGCTTATCTATGGGCCCCTATCTGTACATACCGGATGTGCATATTCCACAGAAAGTTAGGATTTGCAAGGTCTCTAAAACCTCTGGGAATTGATCTGAAATTTTAAACCAAAACTAACATAACACGAAATGATCATCCCCTCGTGAAAGATTGGTATGACACCATAACTTGTCTTGAATTAGTCTTAGCCTTTAACTTAACTGAGTTTGAGTATGCCTAAATCATACTCTAAGTTAAAGTCTTATTCAAAGACTAGGTCTAAGACTTACGTTTCTTAATTTTGAACTTATTAGTCATGATATAATGGTATGACATATAATCCATGACATAAATTTAAAATCATGGCGTAAATGTAAACTATGACATTTACATAACATGCTACTAAAAGTGAAGCAAATATGTAAATGTGGTCTAGTGAACCATGACATAATTATACATGTGGCATATACGTAATGTGGCGTATCAAAAGATATCATGGCAATCACTTAATACATATTATCAATTCATGAACATAAGCAACGCATTCCTAACATGGCATGTGCTTATTACATAGTTTGAAAATAATAGTGATTTCATACCGCAGGCGAGATTTGTACTTACCTTACTCAAAACAATAAAAACTACTTCCTTCAAGGCCATAGGCTAAAATTCCCTTTTTGAAATTTATCCAAGTCCAATATTAATTTTTATACTCTTTGGATAAGGTTAATCCTAAATTCCCTTTCAAAAAGAATTTAAGATTTAATCTATATAAGCTATAGTTATGAGACTATGTTGTATTTCAAAATCTGAATCATACATTTTTACTTAAAAAAATTGGATCTAAAGTTTTAAAATCCAACCTTATCTTATTATTTTATATAAAGTTTGTCTTTAAAAACACCTCATAATTTATTTATTTTTTTAAAATTTATCACTTTTTTCCCCTTAGTCTGGCGCTCCAGCGCCCATGGCCATGGCGTTGGTAGCGCTGCGGCACTGCTGGGCTTGCTGCTGCAGCCTCGGCACACTACAACACCCAAGGGCCATGCCCTGGGCTGCAGTCCTCCCACCAAAAATCCCGTTTTTGCTAAATTGTGAAAAATCATTTCTTTCAAACCGTTGAGAATTTGATAAAAGTTTCTTCACGAAAACTTTTTGTCTGCATGTTATTCAAAATTTTTTATGTTTATGGAAAAGTCTAATTGTGATCATAAATACTTTGTTTTTTCAAAAATTTGAAACTCGACAGTTTTAACAATTTTCACCGAATCACCAAAATTTCACTTCCGAAAAATTTTGAAATTTATACATATATGCCATAGTTTATGTTCCATAGTTTTTCTAGATTTTCTTAGTAGTTTCTATCTAATAGTGTCACGACCCAAAACTGAGTATGGTGCATTGAAGGGTTTAATTAAATATAGATTCAAAAGTAATAAATCATTAAATACTCAAAACACATAATATTCCAAAATTCGTGCACATTTTTATTAAAATTCCATTTTAGCCACTTTTGAAAACATAATAATGCATTGAGCCAAGTAGTCATTTGACCTAAGTCTACCATTTTTAGTTTATTAAAACTGTTAAGTAGATTTTTAATCAAATCGAGGGCATTTCGAAATACAGTTTTTTTATATGAAAACAAGTTTAAGAAATACAACCTCCGATATCATCACACAAACAAACGAAAAATAGGAAAAAAAGTACAGACATCCAAAATCCAATCAAGAGATAGAATTAAGCTTATATGCCTTGGAAAAATAAAGACTGAAAATAAAAGTACAAATAGATCACCACTGAGCCGCAGTGACCTTGATGTCATACCGTCTACCCAACGCTACTCCTAACACCTCCTGAGGGAGGGTTAAAAACAATAAAACGTGAGCTACTAGCTCAGTAGGATATAGTTGACTCATTTAAAAATAATTACCTTTGAAAATAGTTTGGTTGGAGAACGATAAAATGAACAAGGCTAACTCTGAACATAGATATACTCGCATATCTAAATAATTCAGCACACCACCGTAGTAGAACACCACTGAAGTGGACTGATCAGTTAAAGGCAACATCTCAATACCTGACAGGCCCTAATGTATATTTACTCAAATATCATCCTCTGATATCTAACCGGTCAGAGTTTGAAATTCAATTCATTCAACACACTTAGCAAAATATATCACTGCTCAAGCCTTAAAACATCCTCACATGAGACTGTAAAAATAATATATCTACATATATATACTTTTGACCTAAAGCATTTGATATATATATATATATATATATACTCTCTATTTA
Organism: Ficus hirta; assembly: GCA_038430175.1. Lineage (NCBI taxonomy): Eukaryota > Viridiplantae > Streptophyta > Magnoliopsida > Rosales > Moraceae > Ficus > Ficus hirta. Next base: position 13,301,870 of record CM076585.1, on the reverse strand, counting down.
AAAATATTTATAAACTATTTTGTTTTTGAAATGATTTTTAAAACGAGGAATTCATAAAGCAACATTCATAAAAGCAGGGTTGGTAAATTCTACATTCATTTCAATGAAAAATAGGGGAGGGGAAAGTATCCTACAATCGTTTTAATAAAAAACATGGAGGGGGATGTATCCTACCTCTTTGGCAAAATAAATCTACTGATAACTTCATGAATACCGAGACTCCTCACTCCAGTCTTCAAAACCTTAAATCAAATCATACATATATCCTAAATATCTGACGTAAACTTAAATCCCTTAATTATACTAAACATCAGTCATAATTAGTGTGCTTTAAATTATACTGTATTCAAATATCAATTTTTCTCGATTTACGTGTAAATTATAAAAGTCGGATTAGGATTTAAAACATCATTATTTGAGTTTCGAATACCAAAACAGGGCTGATTGGACTGAAGCAGAGGCTCTGTAGGCTCTTTGTCTCTATCTAGTTGACCAGTCCTATAGGTCCGATTGACCAATCCTACAGGTCCGGTTGACTGGACAAGGACAGTCATGTCCTGTTCCTTGGCAGTCCAATCGATCAGATCAGGTGTTCGGTTGATCGGACCATTGCGGAACAGTGAGTTCCAACATCTAGCCCGATCTACAAATCCTATTCTAAACAATTCCAGATATCCAGAACAGAAAATAAATAATTATTAGAGCCTAAGGTACTAGAATCAAACTCAAAATCATCAAATTCTATCAAAAATCAATTCTGACATTGGAGTTTTCAAAACTAATGAAAATAGAAATTTCAAAACTCAAGATCAAGCTATTTGAAACATAGAACGATTTTAAAATGAACCTACAAAGTTTAGAAACTCGGGGTTCAAGTGCTTAGAGGCTCGGCTTGTGTCTTTTTCATTTTCTGAGAAAATTTTGTGAGGGAGAGATATGGCGAAGGCCTTGGGCAAGGGAAGACAGAGGGAAAGGGAGAGAGCAAGTGAGAGAGGGGAGGAACCGGGGAAAAACTGAAAATGAAGCGGGGCTCGGGGGTTTTATAGGCAAGCAATCCCCTTGGAGGAGGTTTTCGGCACCAAAATCAGTTGAAGGCCACAATTGCATTTTAGGGAATTTCATGTTGGTTTCGAAAACCCATATTAGAATAAACAAATTAGCGAAAGCGTGAAACCATGAACAACAAAAATTTCTCAAATTTTCGTTATCGTTCTATAGCTATATCAATTTAATATATAAAAATGGTAGAGAATGAGAATTATATCGTTATCCGATTAGGTCTACTCTTTCAAAATAAACTTTCAAACCCATGAATAATCCTATCTTCAACACCATGTTCTTCTATACCTTACCTCTATCGTTAAATTGAACGAACGAGTTAGATTTTTCTAATTAAAGGAATGATTCACACACTCACAATTTAGGTGTCTTTTGTTTTTGATCTCAACACGTGAGAAAACAAAGAGTGCAATAGGAGAACGTTTCTCTTTAGGTTTTCCTTGTGACTTCTTGTCTCTTTTGCCTTGGAATAAATCTTATTTATAGAGCAAGGTAGATTACCCAAATAATCCATCTTTTATTTTGAATATTCCCAATATTCGAAATTAAGATCATTTCAAAATTGGAAACTAATTATATTATATTTAAAATATAATATAATATAATTATATAATAATATATATAAGTATAGGAAAGTTCTTCGGAACGCGTCCAGTGGTGTAATCTTAGCCGTTAGATTTGTTTGTTTTGTGAACGGATGGAAAAGATGAGGTCTTTAAAATGAAGGGGTAGTCAGGGAAAAAATATGGCATGAGTAGGGCATAGGGTCTGACGAAGACAGGGTGCAGAGGCGAAAAAATTAAAAAGACTGCCATTCATTGCTGAAGCTATTGTTGCTGGTTGTTGGGCATGTAGAATGTTGATTCCCTGATCACGCAAGACGGAAGTGTTAAAAATATAATAGCTGGGTGTTGATGAGATAGGAGGAAGCCAACATATTGTTCATGAGGAAAGCCAAGACTAGGCAGAACGCTGGCGTGGGTCCTTCGCAAGAATCAACCACCCCTCCAAACATGTCCCAACCATGCTTAGAAGATTTTGTTCCCCTACTTTGACAGCCGGGAATAATTCCAATCCAACAACATATCAACTTCCATGTTTTTTTAATTTTTTCGTGTTCCATATCTACTGGTTCCAAGTGACTTGTAATTTTCCTGCTCATTATTCCTATTTTCAACGTGCAGTGTTACTTAAGGGAAAAAAATTGTAACTGTTTCAAGTTTTATTCGATCTATTTCGTCAGTACCAATTCTTTTCTTTGCTTAAGGATACTGAAAACAAGTACTCGGCATGTGCAAAATGGAGAGAATTTTGGGTCCGATATTTTAGTTTTAAAGTTGTAAAAGAAAAGGAGATGAAAATTAAGATCAGGACCAACTATGATTCCCTTGTTGTCTTCTACCTAGTCAGATGATTTTGTTTCTCTCAAACAAGTTAATCACAATTAAAGAGATTAAATAATCCATCCATTTCTGTGTTTTCCTCGTTTTTTATGTTTAATTATCTTTTTAACTCGCCTTCTCTTGTTTTCTTCATTTTTATAATCGCTCCGTTTTTCTTTTCTATTTGTTTTATGGTTGATATTCAGCAAGATTATGCAAAAGTACATTGAATAAGAAATGACATGAGATGTTAAACGACGATTAAATATTCAAACAACAATAATCGAGAAACAAAGTTATATTTTTTGGGCTTCAGTTGGGCCGAGTTTAGAACTTTTTTTTTTTTTTTAACGATCCACTCAACAAAAATGTAAAGAAAAATATCATAAATTCACCATGAACTTTATTATTGATGTTAATATGTCCCCTGAATTATGAAATATACTTATTGTATATCATGCACTTTAATATGTGTCTCAAGTTACTCCATCAGTTAGTTGCTATTAGTTTTTTCGTTATTTTTAATGTCAAAATGCCCCTTAAACTTTGCATTTATGTCAAAATATCCCATGATCTTTAATATTTATGTCAAACTACCCTCTAATCTTTTAATAATTATATCAAACTGTCTCATTTATATTATTTTAATTGTCTAATATTATATAATTACCTTATAATTATTAACGTTTAAGAACAAGTAAAATTATATATATATTTTTTATTATAATAAAGTGATATGTATCTTCTTTTAACACATTTTTTTTATTTTACTTATTTTAATTCAAATTTATTCAATTTATGGGTTTACTTATGCATAACCATAGTTGATAGGACTCAAATGTAAGATTTGAATTTCAAATATGCTGTTTACTTGGCCTACATAATTTGAAATTATAATCATAACGAATTTCATTCATGTGTTTGCTTAGACCCATAATGAGAATAAGTATTGTAAATTTATTCTGATACCCATTCTTAGTTATATTTTTTAATTTAAAAAACGATTAGTTTACATAATTTGGTACAATATTATCAATCGTAATTAAACTAAAAATTATAGTATTGTGATAATAGAATAATAAACATAAGTTGTATAGTCATTTTTGTTTAACAAAATCAAAATGAATGTAAATTTGAATTAAAATAAGCAAAAAAAAAAGGGGGGGTAAAAAAAGATACATTTTCTTTTAGTAGAAAAATAATTTTTTTATGTATTCTAAAAAATTTTGATAATTATATAGTATTAGATAAATAAAATAAGATATAAGGGTAGTTTGACACAAATATTAAAAATCATGGGGCACTTTGACACAAATAATAAAGATCAAGGTACACTTTGACACAAATGCAAAGATCAGGGGGTGTTTTGACACAAACACAAAGTTCAGGGGCATTTTGACATTAAAAATAACGGAAAAACTAACGGTAACTAACTGAGGGGGTATTTTGACACACATGTTAAAGTTCAGGAGATACAATATGTACATTTCATAATTTATGGAGCATATTGATACTAGTGATAAAGTTTATGGGGAATTTATGATATTTTTTCAAAATATAATACTGAGAAATGAATATTTTAGGGGGAATTTGTAGTAAAACCTCATTGAGAGTAACTACCAGTAGGGCTCAATCCAACGGTGCAAAATGATGGTATAGAATAATGAATGGTCATGATATAACGCACGCCAATATTTACATACTTTAACAAACAAACAATCCTTTTTTTTTTTTTTTTCCTTTTTCAATTTCAGATTTTCATTTTTTGAAATATTTCCTATTCTTTTTCTTTTTTTTTTTTCACAGATTTTCCTAGATCCCAAACCCACCGGCCACCATTACAACTCCCTCCGACCAGAAAATGTCCTCCCACCGGCCATCGTTCAACACACGCTATCATCGGGACTAGGGCTACAAAGCTTTTCACAAACCAAGAGTTTGCCGTCGGCGATCTCAGAGAAAATGAAGGGAGATCTACCACCAGCGATATTGGGATTGCCCTAAGAGTAAAAGACATTTTAGTTATATTTCATTTATTTTGAACTGATTAATAATATATTTGATTTTTTTTATTACGTCTTTACTATAATGTCCTTATTTAAATTTATATGTTAAAGTAAATATAAGCAAATATGGCTCATTGATTACTTGGTGTTTAAAATGTTAAAATGTTGCATGCAATGGATTTTTATATGTAAGAGGACAACGTTCTAAAGTAAGTACTCTAAATGTTTAGTTCGTAGTCTATGGGGTTAGAGTGAGTATCTAACTCATGTGAAAACTATTATGTTGTCTAAAGTTAATTTGGGAGATGGTTTGTCTAGACCATCTAGAGCGAGCTGATTCTCAAGTAGAGAAATAGATATATTGCCTAGTAATGGTGATATATTGGACTAGACCGAAGTCTAATTAATCTATAAGTCCGCTTGATTAGATTAATTCACTTTTGACATTCATTATGTAATAAACTTAATCCTGAGTAAGTAAATGACTTCATATTTATGAATTGTGTACTTACATGTTCTAAAGGCTAAAGTGTCTCGAAGTAGTAAGCTATTACACCGGTTCGTTTCGAACATGACTTATATTCGATGTTAGCTTTGCTTATAGATATGGATTCATAGCTCCCATAAAGAGTAAAGGTTATCCTCTTAACGACATTATACATGATATGAAAATGGATGAAGCCTCGGATTGTTTGCTGGGCAAATGACTAATTATTCACTTTGGGTGAATAATCATTTTCCTATTTGATATATAATAGATTTTTAAGATAGCGTGATCAAAAAGTTAAACATACTTTGACTTTAAGTTGATTATGGATATCATATGAGGGTGTTACATATATAATAAGGTTATTGGACTGCGGCTACACATTAGCTTATGTAATACGGTATATAATTGGGAGTGCAGTTTCAGGTTTATAGTGGTGTGACTTTGAAACTAATAATTGTGTAATTAATTTATTTTGTATAGAATATTAAATTACATAGATTACTGGAGCCTATATATGTCCAATTGATCTCTTTACTAGCTCAATATAACAGATGATAATCAATTGAGATATTTATTATGGCTTTAATTCGTTGACTTAGTGAAGAGAAAAATCCAGAACACTTCTCACAAGGTGTAGGCATTTTTTCTGCTAATGGTAGAGTGAGAATTTTGTTGCATTTAATTAATTGGATAAATATTTAGTTTGGATAAATATTTATTTGAAGATAAGATTTGAAATTTGAATTAATTATATTTATATTTTATGATAAATATGAGATTAGTTTAAATTAAGAGATATGGATAAATTAATTATTTAGATAATTAATTTAAATATCTAGATAATCTTATTTAAATAAATATTTTAAATTAGATAGGATAATTATCTTATTTGGATTTGAACTTGAAACAAAATCTAATCCTAGTCTACCTTGTGTAGGCATTTTTCATGAGGATAAGAGAAAGAACAGATTATCTACTTATTGATTTTATTTGGATAATTATTATATTATTATTTAATTCAAATAAAGTTGTCATGATTTTTTTTTAAATTTAAATTGGAGTTATGGAACATTATCTATGGAGATAAAATTATAAGATAATTGGAAATAAAAAATTTGAATCAAATTTTGAATCTCATAATCTTATTCGAATTCAAATTACATACAGTCCATTCACTATAAATAAGACCTTAAGAGCTCCTATTTTATTTAGACCACAGACTCTAAGGTGAGCGAGCTTATTATTATTCTCTTATTATGGTAATAATAAACTGAAAGAGTTCTGAGTGATTAGAAAGAGAAAGCCACGTATAAATACCGATTGAGAGACCGAGCGCCCACACACTCTACTGTCCGGGAATTGGAGAACAGTAAAGAAGTCTAGTTGGTTGAAGCTCTCTTTGATCACATCCTCCGGCATTCTTGTCGTCTTCTCTCAAGGTACGTAGATTGTAGAATAATTTATTATATATAGCAACATGAGTTAGTACGATCTTAAGATATTTTTTTAAAAAATTCCACTGCGTAAATTACTTCTTTTTCCTACAAGTGGTATCAGAGCCAACTCATGATTATGCCATATATATAAATTAGACAATCTAATTTTCTCCTTAAACTATGTATGGATTTAATTTTTTTTAGAGAATGGCATTCTAGGGTTTCTATTATGTTGTTATCATAGATTATGTATGATGTATGTTCTTATTTTAATTTTATTATAAGCATGCTCAATTTTGCCTGTCATGGTTCCTTAGAATTTAGAAAAATTGTCTCTAGGATTTTTCATGTAACTATGGGAGCGGTTTATCATCACCATAATTTTCTCATGGATTTTTTTATAATTTCTTTGAATATTTAGTACACCATAAACGATATAGTTTTTTTTTATGTAATTTATTCGTGGAGGAGACGAAGATTGAAGACCTTAATTTATTTTTCCCAAAAAAAAATTTTGTTTTTTATTTAATTTTTTATATTGAATAAATTAATGTGAGGTAGTCCTAATTCAATTAGGGTTTCATAATTAAATTGGAAAATTAGGACAAGGCATAAAAGGGAGGAACCAAACCCCACATGGACAACCCAGCACGCACGCCAATGGCGTACGCTAGCCAGACCCACTGGCATCAGCCAGCAGGCTGGGTACAAAATGGGTGCCAGCGTACGTGACTTAACGCGCATGCTGGGGGCAACTGCGGGTGCAAGCCCACAGTTCCGCATGCCAGGCGTGCGCATAGCCTTGGTTGTGCACGCACAGTGCCACGCATGCTAGGGCCTGAGGGGTGGCGTGGCCCAATGCCCAACCCGAAAGGATTGGGCGAGCTCCTCGTGTCAAATTTTAAATTACAATTTAATAAAATTTGGGGATTATATAATATATATATATATATATATTTAGAGAGGATATGTATTATACTAATATCAATAAATCTGATTACAAGTAACTATTTACTTCCTAATATATTTGGATTTTCAAGTAAATTTATGTATTTACTTTTTTTTTTTTAAGAAATCTATGTATTTACTAGTAGGATTTTCAAATTATTTTGTAATAATTTAAAAATCTTGTAAATTTGGTTATTTCACTTGTTTATTATCAAAGCTAAACATGATATTTATTAGCATTAATACAGTATTAACTAAAGTAAATCCGAATATTTATAAATAAATCCGTATATTTACTAAAGGACAAATATAAGAAATCACATGTAAAATGCAATACAAGCATATTTACTAGTTTAAAAATTAGTTATTTTCATGTAAATTTGAAAATTTCCACCACATCATTTTTTAATTTTTTGAGATTTGTTATTTCATCCAATAAATCCAATATTTATTATGTAAATCCATATAATATTAAGAAAAAATTAAATCTAATTATTTATCTGTAAATCTTTGTATTTACAAATAAATAGAACAAATTTCTTTTGAAAGGATAAATAGAGTAGATTTACTAAGTAAATAATGGATAAAAAAGTAAATCTGAATATTAACATGTAAATAAATTGGATCTACTAAATAAGTAATTTACAAAAATTATTAAATTCAATTATCGGCAAATCTAGTATTTACAAATAAAGAAAAAATAGTTTTACTAAGTAAATATTAAAAAGAAAGAAAAACTGTAGATCCGATTACTACTTGTAAATTTGATTTTTACAGGTAAATGAACTTAAATGTATTTACAAGGAAATAAATGAATTTACTAATATAAAAATCAGTAAATCTAATTATTTATCTATAAATCTTTTATATAGTAAGACTTTTTACATATTCTTTTCCATTCTTTGTCAAATTCTGTATTAACAAGATAAAATCAGTACTATCAAGATAAATCCAATTATTTACCTAAAAATAAAGTATTTACGGTATTATATTAATGCCGTAACTATAGGTAAATTGAAGGATTTACTTAATTAAAACATATACATAAGTTAACAAACACAGTAAATAAAACGATTTACAATGATTAACAACTATCTACTTTGTATATATTACATTTATTTCCTTCAAAATTGTTTCTTTTAATAATTTATTTACATGTAATTGTAGAAGAACCCTAAACTTTTAAAATTTTGAAAAAGAAACCCTAGATCTAGATCCAGACCTGACACCGTCGAAGACATGATGGCCTTCGAAGAAGGAGACCGTTGTCACGGGTAACTCGAGACAGATCTGTCGTCGAAGAAAGCAACAAAGCTCGAGACGGAGAATCAAGAATGATAGCGACGAAGGTGGAGATTTGTGACCGCGCCACTTGAACTCACCTACCAGAAATCGTGTTCGTCAGGTTGCGTTCGTCAGAGATCGCGAAAGATTGCATCCATTGGAGATTGTCGGAGAGATTGCGAAAGATTGTGTCCGTCGGAGATCGCTGGAGAAAGCGCGAGCTTTGGTGGTCGGAAGATCGGCATTGACCTCTAGAGCACTCCTCGTCGTCAATGGAGGAAAAGCAGATGGAGGCAAGGTCATCACCGGTGGAAGAAAATCAGATGAAGGCAGCGGTAGATCTGGTATTTAAGAAATAAAATAAAGAGAATCTGTTAAAATTTTTCTAATTTTTGAAATATGCTATATTATTAAATTAGGGTATTAAGACATGGCATTTAGTGCAATTACCGATTATATAATTAATCCTACAAAAATAACAAAACCTAGGGATTCATTTGGTGTTTGGGTTGAGTTTAAAATGAGATGAAAATTTTAAATTTGAATTGATTGATTTTTTAAAAATTAATTATAAATTTTATTGATTTTTTAGAAAAAAAAAATAAAAATTAAGTTGAAAAAATAGAAACAACAAGAAATGAGACGAGCCCTTGACAAGTCACGAAGCAGAGGAGAGGAGCCAGGAGACGAGAGGGAGTCCGATTCACAGCAATGCAATGCCCTAAACATCGCCATTGACGCCAGCCTCCGAGCTCTGCCTGTTGCTTTATTCGATTCCTCTCCGTACCAGCTCAACCTCTCGTTTTTCTCTCCGGCGATTCTCCAGTAGAGAGAAGAAAACCCTCTTTTCCTCTACTCTCCAATCAGACTCACAGAGCTTCTAGTTCTTCCATGGACCAGCCCATCCCCGAACGCTCATCGATTCCCTCTGGCGAGAACTCTGTTTGGACCGACATCTCGCCGCTTCTCGCCGCCGCCTGCGGAGGTAGGTTTTCCCTTTCTCTCTCTCTCTCTCTCTTCTAGGCTTCTGCTTTTGTGTGTGTTTGGCTGGCGAGAAAATTTGAGGGAAACTTGGAGTTTTGATTGATGTTTTTAGGTTTCAGAACATGTTTCTTAACTGTTTATAATCGGTTATAGATCGTCTCTAAACAATCTAGCCTGTTAGGAAATGAAAGAGAGAAAGTTTCGTTTTTTTTTTTCCTCTCATTTTTGGAATTCTTTGTTTTGCAGATCTAGAAGATGGTGAGCTCATTCATGGCGACAACTTTAATCTCTTTGCTGCCATGTCTGCCCTGGAGGTATAAGCTTTTCACTTATTTCTTAAAAAAAGAAAAAAAAAATTGTTGCTTTCTTGTTGAATTTGAGCTTGATAGTGAAATGACCGCTTAACTTAATCATATTATTAATGTATAATTAAGTTGAATAGCGTTATATTTTTGCAAAGTTGATTTATTTGTAGAACAAAAATAGCTGATAAAATTTGATATATTTTTTTTTTTTTTTGAAGAAACTTTGTAGTTTGCAAACAACTATGGAGGTTTACTAGTAAGAACTGGGTTGGTGACATTTTTGCAGTAAAATGCTCCTCAAAATGGAACCTCCCCCTATGCTATGCTATGATTATATGATTTGTCGGATTATTTGCAAGCATGACATTACGATGTATGCGTGGTGCACTCATTTAGAATGACTAGCTAGCTTAGCGGGCATTACATATACGGTTCCTTTTTCTCTAGTAATTTTTTGCAAATAAAGATGTCCTCGTTGTGTTCTAAATGGCTCGATAGTAAGATTCTCGGCATTCTTACCATTAGCCAGGGCATTAATGATTGTGCGATTTTTTTCCTATGTTGATTTTGTTTGTTCATTACATGCCACGTGCTGTTTATTGGAAATTTCATGCTTAGTGTACACTCAAAACTTTTGTTTTATCTGCTTCTTTTAGATAATGGACCCGAAGATGGACTCAGGCATTGTTTGTAAATATTACTCCGTTGATGAAGCAATTGAGAATGGTGCTGCACCAGTTCCTATTAGTTTTGATAAAACTGATGATGTTCGATGCACTATTGATATCATGGACCATCTTCTGGCCTGTGAGGTAACTTTGTTTTCTGTATACTATCCTTTTGCTTGGTGTTTTCACTTTTAGCAAATGCAGAGGAAAAATCTTATCTGATTCTTACCTCCAAATATCCGAACACAGAAGAAATTAATTTCTAATTCCTTTTACAAAATTGCGGCGAGACATCATGGGTTTGATTTCTTTTTTCTCCGTGCATACAAATTTTTGGCATCACTAGTCATCAGTGGACAAAAGATAAAATCTGATATTGTGATTCATTTTGTTCACTTCTAAAAGTCATATCTAATATCTAGGAATTCTACACTTTGTCCAAAAGCTCAACACACTTTTATTTTTTATTTTTATTTTACCCTAGCCACCAATGATATTTCTAGAATTAAGTGTAAAACTAGAAATAAGACGAAAATAATATATATATATACACACACACACACACACACAAGATGAAATTAATACATATATGTAGGGATTTTTGGCGCTGATTTATTTAAGGCCTTTTGTATTACTTTTATCTAAACTACAGTTTTGTGGCAGGCAACATGGCACAAGGGTCATTCATTGTCACAAACTGTCTTCTCGTGCATCTATCTTCTGAGGTCTGAGAGGACGTCTTCACATGCCTTGTTGCATTCTTTTTGCAGAGTCATACGAGCAACCTGCAAGGCAGTAATTTCTGTTGTCTCAGATGCACGTACACATGAAGTAACGTACTCCAACTGCTCTTTTTGGTCTGTACTGTTTGAATGACTCCCTTAAACAATAAATTACTTTTGGGCTGCAGCCATGTTCTCAATGTCTTTCATACCTCCTTTTATATAGGTCGAGGAAGAATGAGAAGGATTGAGTGAATGAATTTTAGGATATTCTAATAAAATTTTGGGTTGCTCTTTGGATATGTTAGGAACCTAGTGTTAGCAGCTTAATATTCTTGTTAGTAGCTTAGAATTAGTGTTAGCTGATTAGGATAGTTTGTATAAAAGGGGGTTGAGGGCTATTGGGAGAGGGAGAATGAGTCTTATGTGATTGTGAGTGTTTGGCTGAGGCTATTGGGAGGCTTGGGGGTCCTCAAATTCCCTCCGTTATCTTGTTATTTTCCATTATTGTAGTTTCATTTTGATTCAATACAATGTCCATATTTCCGGGTTCCTATCAGGATACATAATGAGAAGGACTTTGGGGGTTTACTTTTCTCTGACTTGGTTAGGGAATGGACTTCTCTTTTGCAATTAGCTGTTTTTGACTTCTTAGGAAATTGTCCTCTTGGTGGTTGTACAAAATTCCTTTTTCATGCAATTAAAAAAAAAAAAATTTCATGTTTCCTTTTCTTTTTTTTTTTTTTAAATTAAAAAGTAAAAAGAAGTTTTAGGGGACTTGAAATATTTGTTAACTTGTTGCTGATTTTACCGAAGAAGCTGGCCCTGATGGAGAGTAATCCAAATGTGAAATTCCTTAAACTGCATCTGAAAAATGGTTAGACTTGGTGTCAAATTGTATTTTAAGGTGAAATTGTGGTTTTGGACTTGATTTTACTGACATCTTTTGCAGGAAGAGGATCTTTTTACAATGAATTATGGTCTTCCTTTGAATGGGGATGGAGATGACAAGTGCTTATCGATGCTAAATGCCGTTGAAGAAACAACTAGTCGTCAATTGCGTGCTTGTAAAGCGCCACCATCTAAAAGAAGAGTGTTAGAAGGTGGATATTTGCCTGTTCAATTTATAACAATTAGTCCTTTGTTTTTGTTTTTTTTTTTTTTTCTCTCACCCAACAAAGATTCTATATTGAACTGCGTACGTTACTTTAATTGGTTTTCTCATAAAAAAAAAAAAAAAAATTTTTACTTTAATCGGATTTGTTCATAATCATGCCTGCTAGTTTTTCCTTTCTTTTACTACCTTGTGTTTTCTGAGGCTTGATGTTGTCTTGAATGAAGATGTTTTTAGTCGTTTGAAAATATCGCCATTTGGATTCATTCACGTTTGTCAAAATATCTTTCTTGTTAATGTGCATTTCGTTTTGGGCGCAGATATAGAGCCATTACAAACTAATCTTGATCTTGAGGAAGGCTACTGCAAAGCTTTGTTATGCCGCTTACGCTTTCGTAAGGTTTTACCCTGTGTTTAATTCTTATTAATTATTTAGATTTTTGAATGTGGGTTATTTGAGTATAGAAATTCTTCAATACTATTCATCTTCTGGAAAGTTAAATGCAGGCCCTTCCTTTCTCCTTTCTGGACATAATTCATGCATACCAAATATTATGGACATGGTCATGAGTTTTCCTGTTATTTTTTCTTTGGCAAATAAACGTTCTGGAAGGCTACAAGTCTTTCTGTTACTTGACCTCTTTTTCAGTGTGACGAGTAAAAAACCAAGATCATTTACCATATTTTTATTTGCTTTCAGCATTTTTACCACGTTCTTATGTGTTTGCGGCGGCCACAAGGCAGAGGATTGGAGTTGGCAAGAAAACATATAGCTTCCTGCATATCAGAGTTGGAATCTGTTCTTTCTTCATCAGAATTCCTCAGATCTAGTGCTTCTCTAGCTTGGGAAGATGGCTTAGAAAATAAAACAACTGCGTCCGGTTGTCAACCAATTGGATTTGATGCTAGTTTGAATTGCAGATTATCTGCCCCTACGCCGCCACGAGCTATTAAAATTCTTAGTTGGAAAGAAGTGAGAATTTATTCATTACTTCTTCTTTTCTTTTCTTTTCTTTCTTTTCTTTCTTTCTTTTTTTTTTTTTTTTTTTTTGGTTTTTTTTGATTTTTTTTTTTGGTTTTTTCTGTAAGAAGGGGGGGAAAAAAAAGAACACAACTTCATTAACCGTAAAGAATGCTAGGAGGACAAGAAACACAACTTCATAACTCATTTCTTCTTCAGTCTCATCTTTCAAAATTTTGCATTATTAAACCGAATTTAAAAAAAAAACAAAAGAAAAAAAGGAAGCATTGCAACAAGACACAAACATAGTAACTGTTGCATTTTCTGACGGGCTGACATGAGCTCCTTATGGAGGAATTATGGTTGGGTTTGCAAAGGGGCCATTTTTACATCAAGGTAGCATCCAACCCATTTTTGCACCTCGTTTTTTGGTTCTTGAATTCCACATGCATATTGTTCCTCTACGATTGGAAAATCAATGTCCCTAGTAGTCTAGTACGCAGTTCAGTATCTTTCTGTGCAAGGATAAATATGGCTTTAGATAACAACTAGGAAAGCAAGCTCCGCATTGACAACCTCAATCTGCTGGTGCAAAAGATTGATGTATGTGCTTCGCTTTCTTTTGCAGGCTGTTGAATATTTTCTGAAACTTCTTCATGATCTAGATATTTTATGTTTATACTCATTGGAGCCATCCCTGGAAAGTATATTGAACTTTGTCGTTCAATTTCAAAAATCTCAACCTGATTTGGTTGCCAGAGCTCATCTCCAGGTTGGCCTTTTCTCGTGGTTTGCTTTTCTTGTCTTTTTCCCTCCCCCCCTTGAACATTTTCTTTCTCAATGGAGTAATGGTTTTATAAAAGCAAAAATAACTAAATAAGATAAAACTATTGGATTCTTGCAGTAATTGTTCGTAGTGTAAGCATTTAGCTTTCCTGGGTCTTGTCTTTCTTGAGGTACTGAAGTCGTAGTTGTTCCTTCTTTTTCTCATTTTTTGGAGCTTCTATTTTTGCCTAAATATATGATCTTTTGCATTTAAGTTGTGTACCTTATGCACATTAGTTGTTTATGATGTAATTTCATCTACACTAGAGAGAAAACACTCGGCTTGACACCATAAAATGCAATAAGTTATATATTTTTTAAAGCATACAGTTTTTAACTGATGTTTCTGGGTGTATATGTGCTTGTTCTACAGTGTTTGATGATATTGCTATAATTCCCTCATCATATTCTTCATTTTTTACAATCCTTTCAACTTATAAACAGCTTCTTCTGGTTCAAGATGGGAAAATCCATGGGCGGGATCCTGTCTTTTCCATTATTAATAGAGCTGCGGCATTGCCTGAAGCTACAAAGAACCATGATATCCAAAAGAATGAATTCATTTTACAACTGGGACAGGTGAACAGTGCACAGTACTCTGTGGCGTAATATTTATTTGTTAATTCTCCATTTCATGAGACTTGATGCAAAGGATGGTTTCATTCTACTCTTGTTGGTGGCACGGAATTTATCTAAAATTCCCTTCTTCATCACATCATGCAGTTAATAATCAACCTGCTTAAAATTAGTTGTACAAATAGTGCATGGCAGCGGCGTAAGCTTGGGAAGATTATACAGGATTGGCGTGTAATATACTTGCAGGTCTGTTCAAGAACTTTATTTGCACTTTCTTTTTTCATTTATTGGCCTTTATTTCCTGGAAGTTATTCAACTGTGGGAAATTGGAGATTTTTAAATTTTTGTATTTCCTACAATCACATTCCCATACAGTTTCAATTTTGACTTGACTTGTAAGTCGTAGTGTTGTTAAAAGTAGAGACAGATTTGATTAGTAATCAGTTTACTTTTATCTGTTGGTTTGCAGCTAGAGATGGCTTTCAAAAAGGAGTGTGGTGAAAACCCGAACATGTCGAATGAAGAGGTTAGTGTATAACTACCACGGTGATGAAGTAGAGCAACTTCTATTAAACTAATGTTCATCAATTATTCCTAAAAGCTCAACGAAAAGAATTTTGTATCTGTTTCATTTAAAAGCTCATAACAGTAATGTAATTGTTACATGCAAACTAAATGCTATACATATTTGACATTAAGTATTTTATTTTTCCATTGAACTGAGAATTTGAAGGTAGCGGAGATTATGTGATGTAGTGTATAATTCTTAAGTCTCAGTATTTATGATGATAAGCTATGCTTATGAATAATATTGTAATAAATATGATCTTCTATGTGCTGCATTTAATCTCTTTCACCTGCTAAACTAAAAATTTGTTGATCGAATTACCAAATGGGTAAGAATGGAAATCGGAGGAGATTGCTTTGAGAGTTTAGTGGGAAATTGTCCATAGTTCAAGGGGTTTACGTAACACTTGAGAGAACATCTATCAACCAACCTTCCATGTTAACTGGCACTCTGAAGGAAGCTATTGTTATCTAACCGTTGAACTCAATCAAATGACCATCCTTTCATAGTTTGTTTATGAAATTCTAACCTATAGAAAGACTTGTTTGGAGATAGGAAGAGAAAGAAAGAGCTTGTACATTGATCAAGATTTGTTCATCTACTGATTGAGTTGTTCATCTTCCCTAAGAGCATCGAGCAAAATGATTTTACTTTCAGACCTCCTCACAAACATAAATTATTCAGAATTAAGCTCTTTCCATGGATCAAATTCCCTTTTCCTCTTGCTGGTTGGATTAATTTTGTTAGATGGTGGGGTTTCAAAGTGATTTGGAATAAATCCGACCTGTCTATAGTATTAGCAGTCTAATATCTTAGTTTCAATAAAGTGTATTTATATTTGTCTGAGTATTTGAAGTTGATGCGTCACCATGGGTTATTATATTTATTTGGTATTTTGCAGAATGCATGGGTGAAGATATTTCAACACATTCTTGTTTGGGTGGAAGAGCAAACATACTGGATAGCTTCTCGTTTTCTCATTTTGGGTTTTGAATTGGAGCTATATTCACCTAGTGAATATAGCATGGTATATTGGTATTTATATGTTGTCCTGGTCAAGCTTGCAGAGAAAATACATATTAAAACGGCGGCAGCCAATGGCTCTGGTGAGTGGGGTCACTAATTTCTGACGTTTTTAACTTGATGGCAAATTCAACAAAGGATTTTAACTGGAGAAGTCTTTCATAGCTTAAACACCACTTGATTTGTTTCTGTTCTGTTGATCAGGTAAGAGGAGAGGAAAGAAAAAAAGAGACACCCCAAAAGATGCGGCGAAAGATTATCGAATCCCTCCAGCGGTTTTATTTCTTCAGTGTCAGATTTGTCTCGCTGAAGGGCTCACTATGGTAATTGTGCTTCTATTATCTTCTGTATTATGAGGCATTGGAACCACTTAATATATATTGAATCCAACATTTGCACTATCGTGTATAGATGCTTGCTGCTCTCACCAATGAACACAGAATCTTACAAAGTCGGAGTCCATTTAATACCGAGCATGAGGTACAGGTTTTTATTCTGCATTTAATACACGTAGTAGTTGCATTCTTGTCAAGTTCTTTATTTCTCATGGCTTAAATAACTTCTCGTACAGAGATTTATTCAGCACTTTGAGCTCCTACAGAAGGCTAGCATACCAGACCATATCGCATACCCGTCGTTTAAGGCGTCCACAAGCTATGCTCGCTTCTCGGTGAGTAACTCTGCAGAGAATGCAAGTATCAATTTTCCATGTTCCTCTGGTAAACATGACTTACCGGAAATTTATCTCTTCTGCAGAACCTACTTATGTACAATTACTTTAAGGATGCTCAGAGGATAGCAAAGGAGGTCAAGAGTAGTTTCTCAAACGAACCGGAAAAGTTGGCCGAACTCCGAAGGTTGGAGCAAGTGGCAGAGCACAATAGCATTGCGATGAACGTCATTTGCCGGGTTGGTACAGTTGACCCCTCTCTAAAGGTATCTTTTGAGTTCAACCACCATCCTTATTTCGCCACTGCAGTGGTTAAGAGATCGTAAAGGATGTCCTTTAACGATCTCGAACAATTTTGTTTTGTTTTGTTTTGTTTTTTGTTTTTTGTTTTTCCCTAAAAAAGAGTAATTTAGGATTTTAAGTAAGCGTCTTGATTAGCGCATGTAACAGTCATATTTGTTTAAAAGAACTAGTTTTGCCAATTATTTGTTACATTAATTTGTAATTGCAATGAGAAGAATAAAACATTTGTTTCTTTTTTTCCTTCCCTCGGGGAAAACAGATGTTTACACCTTTTTATGATGCGTCATATATATGTATATATATACATATATTTAAGCTAGTACTTCATTGATGGTTAAGGACTTCATATTTTAAACCTTTTTTTTTTTAAATTTTAAATGTCTACAGTCGCGAGGAGTCACTTAGAATGTGTGTACTCATTTGGCGTGTTTTTTATGCCAAATGACAGCTCCAAATTATACTGTATTTTGATGATGATATCTTTTATATGTATTTATATATATGATATCTTATAGGGGTTTATAGCTAAATGGTCTTTTTTTAATAAGTTTTTTAATAAATGGTCCAAATTTTTAAAATTTAGTTAAAAAGTTCAAGTTTTTAAAAATTAGTTAAAGTGTCTTTTTTTCTTTGATCATTAGTTAATTATTGATTGATCATTAGTTAATTAGTGACTAGCTATTAATAAATCACTGATTGACTGATATAACTCACAAATTTGATAGTCAATCAGTGATTGACTATGGGTAAATCACTAATTTATCATTAAAAAAAATTTAAAAATACAACTCTCTCTCTTCCCCTCTCTCCCTTTCCCCCACCAACACTCTCTCCCCTTGTCGGAAAACTGATCAAATCTCCTTCATTGTCACAAGACTCATCGCGCTTGTGGGAAGCTTGTTGCCGATGATTTATCGTCGCGATCTCGTTGCGATCTAGAGGTCACGGTTCCCGTCACCAGATTTCAGCGACTCTCCCATGACCAACGGTGTCTCTGCTTCACGTTCGCGAGCTTCGACACCAAACGTTGCCTTCACGTTAGCATCAAATCTCCGTCGAAGACTCCTCGTCGTCGTCAACCGGAATTGCGTGGTGGACGGATCTCCATCAATCTCGGATCACGATTTCGCAGAATGGAGATTGGATCGAGATTTTCGTGAAAAGATAATCGGATCGTGATTTGGCAAAGCGATCGTGATTTTCTTTGGTTGTTTCGCATGGATTTGGTGACTCCGGATCTTTTCTCCGGCGACGGCACTGATTGCATCCTCCTTTCTAGTAGGGAAACTCTTCTCCATTTTCAATTTGGGGCATCTTTTTAATTTTTAAAAAGCTTTTGTTTCAGAAAGTCAAACAAAAAAGAAAGAGAGAAGGAGGGAAGATGTTTAGGAAAAATGAAAATTAATTAAGCAAAACATATATTAAGCTATTTAATTAAATAAAGAAGGTCGGGTTATCTATTAAATTAGGTAATAAATATAGTTCACTTACCATAATTATCTTATCTTATATATGCAATTCCAACTTTTGAGCTAAAAAAGAAAAGGAAAAAAAAATAAAAATTTCCCACAACCTATTTCTTATAAAATCTCCCTGTCCTGTTCGAAAAAATGAAAAGAAGGAAAAGTTTCCATTATTTTTCTCCTTTTTATTTATTTATTTTTTTCAGTTAGTCTCTCGCAATTTTTTATTTTATTAAACTTATTTGCAGTTTTCGATTGGTGGCATTGGCATGATATCGAATTTGCTCATCTTGGAAAGAAAAGGAGGTAATTGATTTTTAAATAGGGGGAAAAAAACATGAAATTCCCATTTTCACTCTGGATTTTTGTCGGTGGTCGATTTTGATGACGAAAGTCTACCAGAGCCTCCTTTGTACTACCATTCAAACTATTTTTATATACGCAGGTCAATTGTGACTAATATATATCCAATAATATAGGACCATCATTCCAATATAAGATGTAGAAAGAGATATAATATCAAATTGGAAAATGGTAACAAATAGCATATTTAAAAGGTACTAATAAAAATTATATCATGTTTTTAAACTGATAATAAATTATAGCATTTTTTCATTTACTTTTATTTTATTCTTATTTTACCCTTCTTCAACATATCCCCTTACCTCTCTTCCCCTCTCTCTGTCCTCTCTCCCTATCCTCTCTCTCTCTCTCTGCTCGTAGATCGGAGATCAGGACAGCGACGGCGACATATTGCGATGGCATTGGGACCATGATGGTGACGAGGCTACGCTATATGGAATCCGTCGAGTTTCTTTTCCAACGACGGGTTTCCCTTGCGATCTTCTCTGGGATTTGTTGGATTTTTTTGCAGGTGAACTGGTCGGATTTGGTGCCAACGACGTTCAAGATTGGGCAGAGTTGCAAAGATGGAGGCAGAATGGCTTCGCCGAGGTTTTTGGTTGTAGCAAATTGTTGTTGGCTTTTGCTTTCTGCAGGTACTACGTCGAGGTTGGTGACTTCCCTTTCCGTCAGTGGCTGCTCCATCCTGTGGTGGCAACGGTGGGCCAGCTGAATTAGGGTATTTGGGTTAGGGTTGCTGATTTGAGGCTGGTTTAGGATTTTTGGATTTGGGATTTAGGGTTAGAATTTGAATAAATTTGGGGTTTTAATTTAGGAAAACTTTGGGTGTATTTTGTAATTTAAGAAAGTTTATAAAATAAGAAAAGAAAGTTAAAAAATTACTAATAGATATTTGAATTACCAACAAATATTGGATTTACTAGTAAATACGAGAATTTTTTTAGAGAATACCGTATTTACTAGTAAATACTAGATTTATTAAGAGTAAATAAATTATTTCCAAGTAAATATATTATTTTCTAGTAAATGTTTTATTTTTTAAAATATTTTATTTACTTAAATATACCGGATTTACTTGAAAATGTCGTATTTTAATGAAAATCCAAAAGATTTTTATTTGAAAATATTGGATTTACTTAGAAATACTAAATTTACTTTGAAATACCGTATTTTAATGAAATATCAAAAAATTTGAAACTATCGGATCTACATAAAAATACTATATTTTAATGAAATATCCAAAATATTTTTATTTAAAAATATTGAATTTATTTGGAATTACGGATTTATTTAAAAATACCATATTTTAATGGAATATCAAAAAGTTCAAAAATATCGGATCTACTTGAAAATATTATATTTTAATGAAATATAATTAATTAGAAATATTTTGGAAATATCGTATTTTAATGAAATATCCAAAAGATTTTTATTTGAAAATATTGAATTTACTTGAAAATATCGGATTTATTTGAAAATATTGTATGAGTAAATAGAGTATTTTAATAAAATATCAAGAATTATTTGAAAATATTGGATTTATTTAGAAATACCATATTTACTTAAAAATGACGTATTTTAATGAAATATCTAAAATTTGAAACTATTAGATCTACTTGAAAATACCGTATTTTTATGAAATATCCAAAAGATTTTTATTTGAAAATATTGAATTTACTTGGAAATACTAGATTTACTTGACAGATAGAGTTTCGGCGTTTGGCAAGTACAGCGGCGATGGCGACAATAGAGAGAGATTAAAGAGAGAGAGGGGAGAGAGGGAGAAAGAAGTTTCGCGGTGGAGGAGAGTTCGCGATAGCAAGTTTCGTCGTTCTGTTGCATGGCGACGATGGACAACTGCGACAGTGGCGATGGTGATTCGGGAAAGTCAGGGTTAGGTTTTCATTTGGGATTGAATTTGGGGCTAATTTGAAATTACCTTTTTTTAAGGACTTTGGTCTTAAAGGAAATTATTAACTAATATATATATATATATATATATATATATAGTGTTTGGTGAATGAGTTGAGTTTGAGTTGAGTTGAAATTTTTAAGTTTGAGTTGAGTTGACTTTTTAAAAAGTAGTTATAAACTTTGTTGATTTTTCAGAAAAAGATAAAAATTGAGATAAAAAAATACAGTTTAGTTTAAGTTAAACTTGTCTACCAAAGCTTGTTCTATTGTCACGACAAACATCTCATCGGAGTACGATGTTGCTGATCTGTTTTCGCGACGGTGAGGTGCGCGACTCGTGATTCTTGCCTCGCCCCATGCCGCCGCCACTGGAGAACGCAACGAAGCTTTGTCGCTAACCAGTTGTTGCAACTCGCGATAGTGAGGCGACAAAACGGGACTCGATTGGCGACTTGAAAACCCATAATCAAATCAGAAAAACCAAATATGAAAATCCACGTCGCTTGTGAACTCGCCATCAACGTCGCTTGCGAAAAGATCGTCGTAATTTGCCAATTCAGGAGTCGCACGAGATCGGCTTTGAGAGCTCCTTTCGATGGCACTGAGAATTTGCACTGATGGAGTCGCGATCCACATAACTGGCAGCAATACCGGAGTGCACAGTGACAGCTTTGTCGCCGATGACAGGATGGAAATTGATTTGGGAGAGAGAAGGGTTGGTAGGGGTATTTTGGAAATTTTTGAAAGTTATAAACTAAAATATGCTATAATTTTCTCTACCTAATAAATTATGCTATAATTTTCTATCACCTATATTAAATATGCTATTTCTCTTTTTCTCCCTATTAAATTTACATAACACAGAAGAATTTCAAGTGTTTAAAAATCTAATTTGAATATTTGAAAGAAAAAAAAAATCGACCATCTGAGATTTCAAAAAAGGGTAAAATTCAAATTGAACTGGATTAAATTTTGCCAATCAAAGGGTTAGTTATCCCAGATTTTATTATACCTTCCAACGTTGATATTACATTAAAAAAAAAATGTCAGGATAGACTTCTCACTTTTATTTATTATGTTGGAGGAGGATTATAACATTTAAACTATAGGGTTAATATCATTTTTAGTTCCCAAATTATAAATCAAACCTCATTTGGTGTTTGACTAACAAAATGTCCTAGAATAAATCTCCAATTTATGCAAGTTGTCTAAAATTAATCATTTAATCATCCGATTATTAAAATCTCAATTAAAAGAAACATATGTTTGGTTTCGTGAGTTCATAGTTTTAAATTTTAGGGATAAATTTTCTCGTCAAGATTTTAATAGTCGGATAACTTGTATGGATAGGGAATTTATTCTAGGATGTTTTAAAAATTAGGGAAAAAAATATGTAAATTTAACCTATAATTTGATAACTAAAAAAGTAAACTAGCCTATATATAATCTTCCCAGAAGAACCATCCTTGCAACGTTACCTATTGAAATGATAAATATGACATGACATTTATCTAACGTGATAATGATGTTGGAATGGTTAACAAACACGTTGGAAGTGTAGTCCTCTTAGAAGTTATAATTTGATAACTAAAAATGTAAATTAGCCTATATATTTAAAATCCTTTCGGAAGAACCATCATTTCAACATTATGTATTGAAGTGAGAAGCGTAATATGATATTTATTTAACTTAATATTGATATTAGAAGGGTTAAGTAATATTCTAAGATAATAAATTTCTTTATGTTTTACCCTTCTAATATCAACACTGGTTTGAAAGGGTGTAATAATAATATGCGATAACTAAATTTCTTGATGTTACGCCTTTTTAACGCCCTTATTATTACACTTGGGGAAAAAAATGAAATTTAATCACACCCTTTCTCAATTTTACCCTTACATTAAATACATATCATGTGATACATCTCATGTGTGTTAACATTAAGTGATATAATACGATGGTTATTGTTATTCTATATTATGTTGAAAATATAGTATCATTTTATAAGGATCATAATAAATGTGCGCAACACTATAATATTTTTTTAGTGTAGTCTATAACTAAGGATTGCAATGTGAAATTTTCTTTTTTAGGAAGTTAGATTTTGTATTTCCAAATCGATATTCCATTATTATAAGAGAAAAAATAAAAAAATAATCATGATTTGAACATTTCCTTATAATTTTGACGGTCTTAATATTAAAACTGATAATTTTTTCTTTTCATATATTTTTAATTTTTTTTTTTAGAATTACTAGTTTTACCCTTGAGTTTAGATTTAGGATTTATTTGGAACACAAATTCCATTCCAACTAAACTGTAATTTTTTATCTCAATTTTTATCTTTTTCTGAAAAATCAATAAAATTTATAATTATTTTTTTAAAAATTAATACTATTTAAACTTAAAAATTTCAACTCAACTCCAACTCAACTCATTCACCAAACACCCCTTTAGGTTTCATTTTTCATTCATTTTTCTCTCTCTCTAAAACTCTCTCTCTTTCCCTCTCCAGATTTGTATCCTCTCTCTTCTTGGCCTCTCGCCCTCTGTTCCCCGATCTCTCTCTTTGTGTGTTTCGTCCCCTCATCGGCCGTGGATCTTGGAGAATCTTTTTCTCTTTCTACGGCACCTTCGGATAGCGAAGACTTCACTTCAGCGCGGGCCACGAGCACAACGATCTCCATGGATGTCGACGGACTCCCTCGCCATTTGCTTGACTCCGACGAGCCGACCGGAAACATTCGGATCTCCTTTTTTCCGATCTCCACCAAGCCTGTATGCCAGATCGTTAGATCTTAGTCGGAGCTCGCACACAATCGATAGAAACGAGCAAATCCCCTCCGATTTCCGAGGATGTCCATGGATCTAAACGAAGATCTCGTTGCTCCGATCACCTCGAAACCTCCGACGTTAGTCTACGCCATTGGAGACCTCGGTTAGCTCAGTCTGCTTCTTGTTGCAGCCAGATCCTTGCCGTTGGAGGCCACCGACATCAAAGCAACCAGATTTGTATCCATCGCAAGATTGAGCTGGTCCGCTTCTCCGGCCGCATCATTGCAGATCCGAGGAAACGAAACCGATTAAGAGCGACTGGTGATTAGGTAAAATAAGGAAAAGAAAAAAAATTCCCGTGGAATTTTCTGTTTCGAATCACTATTTTAGAATTGATTTTGCTGTGATGATGATGATCTCTCAAGTTGAATTTTTTCATTATTGCTACGCGTGCAATATTAGCTTTTTTGTTCTCTGATTGATTATGTTGTGACGATGATCTCTCGGAAGTAGTTAAATTTATTGATTTGGTTAGTTGCTTTTTGTGTTTGTTTGATTAGTTTGGTTAGTCTGTTTGATCTTGATGTGGTTTTCATTTGTATCTATCTAAGCATGTTGGCTCTTTCTTTGTTGGCTGTTGCCCTTTGGTCTGCCAACTGTATGCCTAGCTTCCGGTTAGTAGCTAATATAATTTATGTAGAAAACTTATGTTTATTAGCTATAGTGAAAGCGTTTGAATATTAATTTCAGTTCCTTGCGAACTGACGCATCAAACTAATGTCACAGATTTTGAAATAACAAGTTTGTGAACTTCTGAAATTTTGACTAAAGAATGAAAAATGAACATTACGTTTTTAATAATTATCTAAACATTGGTTAAATGCAATGATTGAATATAGACATATTAACAATAGATCTTATTTTATCCAGAAGGTGTCTTGCACATTAGAATTTACCAGAATCCATAAAAGCATATTATAGGGTGAAAATTAAAGCGTTGATGATTTTTATGTGAAACCGAATATGCGAAAAAAAAAATTTGATTAAAATCCGTTTTGGATTCTATCATAATCTATTTTGTATTTTATCATAATCTATTTGTATTATATCAGAATCTATTTTATATTTTATCAGAATGCATTTTGCCTACTCGGATTTAGATAGAATCCATTTTACATTCTAATAGGATCCGTTTTGCATTCTATCAGAATCCGGTCATTTTGCATTTTATTAGAATCCGTTTTGCCTGTTTTGCATTCTATCGTAATACATTTTGTCTTCTCGGATTTTATTAGAATCCGTTTTGTATTTTATCAAAATGCATTTTGCCTTCTTGGGTTTTGGTAGAATCTATTTTGCATTCTGATGGAATCTGCTTTACATTCTATCAGAATCCGTTTTGCCTGTTTTGCATTATAACGGAATCCATTTTGCCTTCTCAGATTGTGTAGAATCCATTTTGGATTCTAACAGAATCTCTCTGATTGTCAGAGCCGGCTACATCTGGTCATCTTTATTGAAATTAAAAAAAAAAAGAAAATTTGTCAGAGTCCATAATGGATTTTAATAGAATCTCTCCGATGACCGGCAATGGTGAACGGTTGGCATTGGCAACTGGAGTTGGATATGTCTGGTTATTTTTGTTGAAATACGAAAAAAAAAATCTGGATTCTAATACATTTGGAGGAGATAAATATATCTGACTATCTTTGTTGAAATACAAAAAAATAAAAAATAAAATAAAAAGAAAATTTTCCAGAGTCCATATTGGATTCTAATAGAATCTATCCGATTACCAGCATTGGTGAACGGTTGGCGTCGACGACCGGAGTCGGATACGTCTGGTTATCTTTGTTAAAATATGAAAAAAAAAAGATTCTAATGGAATCTCTACGGTGACCAGAGTAGGATACATCCGGTCATTTTCTGTTGAAAAATGAAAAAAAAAATTATGGCAACTTGCGAGCAGAGTGGGATACATCCGGTCATCTGTGTTGAAATATGGAGAAAAAAAAAATTGTCGATCGGCCGATGACCGTTGATCAGAGACCGATCAGTGACTGGCCAATGAACAGAGTCAGAGTTATATAAAAAATATTCTAATAAATAAAAAACAAAAAAAAATAAATATATATATGTATTTTTGTCCATTTACTATTTTTTCATTTAATTATTTAGTGAGAAAATTAGAGAAATAGTCATAAATTTAGCATCTCTTCATAATTTTGCCCTCTATAAGAATAAAGTTGATAATTTTATCATTTCATAACATTTAATTAAATAATTAAATAATAAATAATAAATAGACAAAAATATCCTTATCTCTTTATTTTCTTTACCTTTTTATTTATTGGAATAGTTTTCATATATATCTCAAATTCCGTTCGTCGGTCGTCACTTAGTACTGGGACAGTGTTTACTACTATGGTAATTAGTATGGTTTATCAAATGTGTTAACATGGTTTGAAAACTCTGTACTCGATTGAGTACATATAAATAAATATAGGAATAAGTTATCTTTTAAATTTGAGTTAAAAAAAAGAAGAAAATATTTCTGTATTTTTACGAAACAGATAGTAAGTTTAAGTATGATTAAATATGTTTAAGAATGAGGCAACGGCCACGTAAGGTAGGTTGCCACAAGGTTTGGTATCAGAGCATGGTAACGTAAAGGCCACGTAATCGGGTCGTTACAGAGTTAAGGAGTGGGTAGCATAATGTCAAGGTCAAAATTCGTACCTCATCTTTCACCATCCATATGTCAACTCGGATCAACCGAAGATCAAGAATCAGCCCAAAAATGACTCGTAAGGCTTCACAAGCTGATAAGGAAGCTCGACTCCAAAGTCATCAGACATTGACCTCTAGTCGATCGAAATCACTTTTTGGTCAATCAAAGGGCAGGAATCAGCTTGATGACATCTTGGATCGGCTCGAGACCCAAATCAACTCGAGACCCTGTCATGTTGAGCCAAAGCCCAACGACTCAAGAATCGACTTGAGAGTTGACCCATGTACTTACCCGAAGTTATAGCATGGAAATATAAGGAAACCTTCCTTATTCATCCCTACACAAGAAGCGCACAAAGATCATGTCTATTCAAACCAAGAATCATCCAAGAAGGTTACTTTCCTATTCTGGAAAAGTTCTCCAAATAAGGAAAGTCAACCTAGATCAAGAAGACGCAGCTTTCCTTCACCAAATACGGCATGTTTAACACCAAAACGGCTAAATATCATCATCTAAAATAAAGGACATCGTCATGCACCCAAGGCATCTCATATAATCCCAAGATCACCCCGGATTACTCGAAATCATTTCCCCGAATTCCCTCATCTTTACACAATTCTCTTTACTCTCTTTAATCTCTCTCTATTTCCTGCATTCCTCATCTCTATTCTTATTATTCTTACTGCTACGGCATTCACTGTACAATTTCATCGGCAATAGTGAAACCCCTTTAGCCACCACAGAGGACGAGCTCTCACATTAAAAGTGAACCTATATAAATCTCTTGTGTTCATTGTCTTATTTACTTTACTTTATTATTATTTGCAGCCACCTTTAACAATCAACTCAACATGCGCTTAGTCGGCTCAACAATACAACCATAGGCCCTAAGACTCAATGCGATTTGACTGTAGATTTTACCCTCTACAGCTTTCACTTTTTTGTTTTTGAAAGGGAAATTATCATTCAAATTAAAATTGGATGCAAACACCAATATCAAAGATAAAACAATCGTGTGGTACAAGAGACATAACCCTTGACTAAGACCAATTCTAATGAAGCTCATGAGGAGGACATAAATTGAGACCCGGTGACGAGAAAATTCATTGAATTCCTTGGCAATCCTATAATCAAGCATGTACAAAGCTTTTTTTTAAAAACATCTACAATCAATAGAATATTCTGATCGATCGAGAGACAGTCACTCACAACACAGAGACTGCAATAAACTCCGCCTCGCCGTAATACTAACAGAACCAAAAGACAATACTACCAGAAAAAAAAACTCATGCGTAATACACACACAAAAACAAACTGGGGGTGGGGGAACCACCTACTTTACTATAAAATTAAAACTAAAATACAAAACAAAGTATGAATATTAAATAATATTTATCGAAAAATTCTTGCCCCATGTGGCACAACCACTTTGCTGCGCGCCGTAACTTAAAGGAAATCAATTGGCTTGATTGGAGGTAAGAGATTGGTGCATCAATTTTTGAAATACCAAGGTCTCGCCAATCCCAAATAGCTGGAAGCTCATTGGACTATATCGTGCCAAGAAACTCCCAACTAGGATCTTCTGACTCCATCCCTATCGTAATCACTGAAACCACCGATCACCCTTGCCAACCACAACAGCGGTGGCGGCGGAAGTCCCACATAAAAGGATGTTAGGAATGCCTTAAGTATGAAAGACATTTTATGCATTTCATTGATTTTTTTGGATTGATTATTAATTTACATTTGAGGTTTTTCATTATATCATTGTTATTATGTTCTCATTAATTTACATGTTAAAGTAAATATTTGCAAATATGATTCACTGACTACTTGATATTTAAACTGTTAGAATATTTCATGCAATGTATAATTTATGCAAGAAGACAACATTCTAAAGTTAGTTTAAATTCATACTCTGCAGTCAATGGAGTTAGATTAAGCATTTAACTCAAGTTAAGATTGTAATGCTGTTTAAATCCAATTGAGGAGATGGTTTGCTTAGACTGTCTAGAGTCAGTTAACTCTTAAGTCGAGACATAGATATATTGCCTAGTAGTGGTGATATATTAGACTGTGACTTAAGTGTAAGTAATCTATTTAATAAGTCGAATTACATAGATTAATTCACTTATGATGTTCATCATGTGATTATCTTAATCCTGAGTATATAATTGATTCTATGTCTATAACTTGTGTACTTTGATGTTCCAAAGGCTAAAGTATCTTAAAGTAGTAAGATTATATACCAGTTTGTTGAGTACGTGATTTATATTTGATGAGAGCTTTTATTTATAGATATAGAATCAGAGCTCTATTAAAAAGTTAAGGACATTCTCTTAAAGGCATTATATGGGAATTGGAAAATGGACAAGGCCTTGATTATTTCTACAAATATGATTCATTTTTGGTATGGATAATCATTTTCGTATAAGATGTATAATGGATCTTTAAGATAAAATGATCAAGAAGGTAAAATGAGTCTTAGCCTTAAATTGATCATGTATATCAGATGAGGGTATTGCATATTTGACAAGGTCATGGACTAAGGCTATTTATAAGCTTATGTAATTTAATATATAATCAGGAGTGCAGTTTCAGGTTTATAGTGGTGTGACTCTAAAACTAATAATTTTGTGATTAATTGAATCGATAAAGAATATTTAGTCACATAGATTATTGAAGCCTGAATTATGTATGTTTGGTCCATTCTCTAGCTCAATATAATTCTACTAAGGATGCTCATTTATCAAATTACTAATGCGGTTTAAATTCTCATTGGTGTTATGATGACGCGCTCAGCACAGTCACCGGCATGATAGTAGGTGTGTACATATAGTAAGAGAATAGATTTTGTTTTATTTAATATATTTGTGATAAACATCTAGTTGAATAATTATTTATTTATTAAATGATTAGTATAAGATTTACTTATTTATGATTTATGATTTAAATTAATGATATTTTTCTTTCGTGATAAATATGGAGTTAATTTTAAATTAGTGAATATGGTGATAAGTGTAAAAAAATGTACTTTTTGATGTTTTTAATTGAGTAATAAATTAAGTTTTAATTCAATATTTTTATGATTTTATTGTAAAATTTAAGATTGAAAATATTTTGTTTTAATTTATTTTATTTTATTTTTCAAGTTTATTTTAAAGAAGCTTACAAAGAGGCTATTAAAGGAAGGAAAAAGAAATAAAATTTCAGCTCAAAGCCCAAGACATCAGTTGCTTGAGAGGTCATCCAGCCAAGCCGGATCAGCCGTTGAGCCGAACTAGCAGCTACGTGAAACGTGGGCCCCGCCAAGTTTCTTATCTAGCCCAACTTCTTCCATGCGAGTCGGATGCATACGCCAATAAGGGTGCGAGTTCTTCTTCAGCACCCGTCCCACTTTTATGCTTTTCCTTCTCTTCGTGGGTCTCAGGTCCTGCCAGATAACATCAGCTACTCCCATTTCCTCCACTCCTTGCTCGACATGTGGCCTGTGGGTCCTCATTTGTCCCCCACTAATTCAACCTCCGATCTCATTTTCTCTTCGATGTGAATCCTAGGATGCCACATGTCAAAAAATGGGCTACAAACCCACACATATTAATGACTCAACATTAAAACCAAAAATCCTTTAAATTTCCTAAACCCCAAAATAAATACAAAAATAACAACTAACTTTTAGACTTCACAAACTCCTAAAATAAATAAAAATACTCAATAACAACTAAAATTCCATGATAAAAATTAAAGACTTTTGACTTCTCACTTATCAAGATAAGACCTTTAAGATTCCACCGACTCCCAAACTAATAAATATTTTCAATTAATTTAAGAGGGGTTTCATCTTTTAATGTTTCCAATGAATCAGATATAACTATATCATTATTATTCGCATCATTAAAATTGAATTTATGAAACATTAACTGGATAAATAAATCTTAAATTTCAAGATAATTGATGAAGAGAAGAGAGAAAAATATGTTCAATGAGCCCTACTCAAATTCAAATACAATCTAGTTATTTTCCTATAAATAGGAGGTTTCTCTTCTATTTTAAGGTAGACCATAGACTCTAAAGAGAGCTGTAGGTAGTTGGAAGGAGAATTTAAGTCCGTACGCGTGATTGATGAAACGTAAGAGTTCCCACACACTCCATCATCCGAGAATTAGAGCATAGTGGAGAAGACTAGTTGGTTGAAACTCTTCTAAACGGGTTCTTGGATAGTTCTTGGAGATTCTAAATTCACAAGATATGTAGATTAAAGGTAATTCGTTGTATATGACATCATGAGTTTGTTTTGTTAGGAATGCCCTAAGTATGAAAGACATTTTATGTGTTTCATTGATTATTTTGGATTGATTATTAACTTATATTTGAAGTTTTTCATTATATCATTTCTATTTTGTTCTCATTAAATTTACATGTTAAAGTAAATGTAAGTAAATATGGCTCACTAACTACTTGGTGTTTAAACTGTTAGAATGTTGTATGCAATGGATTTTGTATGCAAGAAGATAATATTCTACAGTAAGTAGTCTAAATTCATAGTCCACAGTCAAATGGAGTTAGATTGAGCATCTAACTTATGTTAAGACTGTTATGTTGTCTAAATCCAATTAGGGAGATGGTTTGTCTTGACCGTTTGGAGCGAGCCGACTCCTAAGTACAGACATAGATATATTACCTAGTGGTGGTAATAAGTCTATTTAAATAGATTAATTCATTTACGACATTCATTATGTGATAATCTTAATCCTGAGTGAATAATTGACTCCATGTTTATAACTTGTATACTTTGAAGTTGCAAATGCTAAAGCATCTCGAATTAGTAAGCTTGTAGATCGATTCGTGGGTACATGACTTATATTTGATAAGAGTTTTATTTTATTTATTTATTATTATTTTTTTATAGATATGGAATCATAGCTCTATTAAAAGAGTTAACGATATTCTCTTAAAGGTATCATACGGGAATTGAAAATTGGACAAGGCCTTGGTCATTTATTCTACAAATGATTTATTATTCATTTCAATATTGATAATCATTTTTCTATAAGGTGTATAATGGATCTTTAAGATAAAATAATCACAAAGTTAAAACGGATCTTAGTCTTAAATTGATCATAGATATCATATGAGGATATTACATATTTGACAAGGTTATGGACTAAGGCTATTTATAAGCTTACGTAATATGGTATATAATCAGGAGTGCAGTTTCAGGTTTATATTGGTATGACTATAAAATTAATAATTGTGTGATTAGTTGATTCATTATAGAATATTTAGTCACATAGATTATTGGAGCCTGGATTATATTTGTCCAATTGGTCTCTTCACTAGCTCAATAAAATTCCACTAAGGGATAGTAATTTATCAAATTACTAATGTAGCTTAAATTCTCATCGGTATTGTGATGATGCACCCAGTATAGTCACCAACGTGACAGTAGGTGTGTACAACTAATAGGAGAATAGATTTTATTTTGTTTAATATTTATGATAAATAACTAGTTGGATAATTATTTATTTATTAAATAGTTATAATAAGAATTATTAATTTATGATTAATGATTTCAATTAATGGTATTTATCTTTTGTGATAAATATGGAAGTTAATTTAAATTAATAGATATGGATAAATTAATTATCTCATAATTAATTTAAATATCTAGAAATATTATGTACATAAATAAAGTTGACTAGATATGGATAATATCACAAAGAGATTTGAATTGAAATCAAATCTTGTCTGATCTTCTTTGTAATTAGCATTTTTGTAGAGATGATGTGGAGGAGATTTTTTCTCTTTCATGATTTTATTTATGGATAATTAGTACATAATTATTTTATTCAAATAAAGTTGACATGATTTTATTTAATTGAAATTGAATTTATGGAACATTATCTAGATAAATAAAATCTCAAATTTCAAGATAATTGTTAAGGAGGAGAGAGAAAAATCTTTTCTAGGAGTCATACTCAAATTCAAATACCATCTAGTTATTTTTCTATAAATAGGAGGTTGCTTTTTTATTTTTGGATAGACTATAGACTCTAAAAGGAGCTTATTTTTCATACTCCCATAAGTGATAATATGTTCTAGAGTTCTAGATGGTTGGAAGGAGAATTTAAGTTCACACGTGTGATTAATAAAAGTTAAGAGTGTCCACACACTCCACCATCCGGGAATTAGAGCATAGTGGAGAAGACTATGTTGATGTCGTAATTCGGCTCGATCACAAAATCCTATTTCCGAGAGTAACCCGGTCATGTGGAGGTGGATATATCCGTCATCTTGAATCAGATTCTGTCGACCCGCATCAATCCGACCAGGGAAACCTTCCCGGGAAATATTGTTACCCGACCAGGGCTTACACCTCATCAAGGCTTGCCGTGTACCTGGGGTAGTTAGTACCTAGGGATGACACGACCGCTCTAGACAGCTATCTACCACCTAACATCGGACGTGATGCTTGTCACAACACTCTATCCACCACCTAATATCTGATGTGAGGCCTATCACTGTACGCATCAACAGTCAACTTCCCCCACCTGCTACTACACATAACACTCTGGGCTTATCGAACAACCAAGCGCACCACGACTGGGGAAACTCCGTTCGCGATGGCATTCGGGGTAGAAGCCGTCATTCCTGCCGACGTGGGTTTACCAAGTCTCCGTGTTGAGAACTACGATGAAGAGGACAGCGTCGAGCAGATGATACCCGCGCTAGATCTGGTTGAGGAAAAACGTAAGCAAGCTCTTATTCGAACAGCCGCTCGGAACCAGGTCGTGGCGCGGTATTATGACACGAAGTTCCGACCGCGAGTCTTCAGAATAGGTGACTTGGTATTGAAGAAGGTCTTAGTCCAAGAACCCGGTCTAGGTTTATTCAGTCCAAAGTGGGACGAACCATATAGGATAACCGAAGTGGTTCGTCCGGGAACATACTGTCTAGCCGACCTGGAAGATAGATGCCTATGGCACCCGTGGAATGCCGACCATCTTAAGCGCTTCTACCAATAATTTTGTCTGCTGATTGATATACAGATTCGATTAATAAATAAGAACATTTATTCAGGTCAAATTTGTGTATAGTCTACTAAGGTCCCCATGCCGGACACCGACCAGAGATTGACTTGGGTCAATTCCAAGGAAAACCCAAGTCAATCATAGGAGGTGTCCGAGCAGGACCCAACTTGAAGTCAGCTCAGACTGCACGTTCCAGTGGTCCACGGACCACATAACAAGGTCCCCATGCTGGAGACCGACCGAAGATTAACTTGGGTCAATTCCAAGGGATAACCCAAGTCAACCATAGGAGGTGTCCGAGCAGGACCCAACTTGAAGTCTGCTCAAGACATACCCCACGTTCCAGTGGTCCACGGACCACAGAACAAGGTCCCCATGCCGGACACCGACCAGAGATTGGTTTGGGTCAATTCCAAGGAAAACCCAAGTCAACCATAGGAGGTGTCCGAGCAGGACCCAACTTGAACTCTACTCAGACCCCACATTCTAGTGGTCTACGGACCACAGAACAAGGTCCCCATGTCGAACACCGACTAGAGATTGACTTGGATCAATGCCGAGAAAAACCCAAGTCAACCATAGGAGGTGTCCGAACAGGACCCAACAAGGTATTGATAACGTTATTAAGGGAAGCATAAAAATTAAAAGTGATAATTTTCTTCATTAATAAAGTCAAGGAGGGGATAAAATTAGGACACCCCCGAGCCCAAAAAAAAAAAAAAACATCATTGTCCTAAAAAAAGAAGTCACTCCTGCTGATTGGGCAAGGTAGCCTGGTCGCGCAAAGATGCCTGGACGAGAATGGTAGACTGGTCGGGAGCTGACGGCTGCTCTGGCTCGTCAAGGATAACAACTTCCTCAGCCTCCCGAGCAACTCCAGTCACTTCTCCTTCCTCGGCCTCGGGCCCCTAACCTTCCTCGGCGGTGGTCTCCTGGGAGACCTCTGGTACAAAGGACCAGTTAACCCCGGTCACCGACGGGTTAGTCAGGGCAAAGCCTGCCTTCATGTCCCGCATTCCTTCTTTGTACTCGGCGACTAAGCGGGAATTGAAGTCCTCGAACTGCAGATAGTCCTCGACCGCCTGTTGTCGGGCCTCGTCGAGGGCAGCAGGCAGGGCCACTTGGAGGTACCTGGAGTGCTCCGACCGGGCAGCAACCAGGTCATCTTTGGCCTTCCTCCGTTCGTCCTCTGCCTTCCTCCTAGCATCTTCAGCATCAGATGCCTTCTTCTCGACATCTTTCAGCTTTTCCTCGACCACCTTCAACTTGTCAGCAGCCTTTTTCTAGCCGCTTCTCGCGCCTCTGGCCTCAGAGTTCACCGAGGCTACCAGCTCCTCCATGCGATTAGCATAGCCTCGTGCGGCCGCGCTACCCGAGAAGGCTAGACATAAGGCCTGCCGAAAATGTATCAAGTCAGTAAATGGATAACCCGAGAAGATCACTAAGCGACCAAAGTTATTTACCTCGATCAGCTTGTCAGCGCAATCGTTGATGGCCACAATAGGGTCAGAGCACCGGGACGACTCGGCCACTTCTGAAGTTAGCTTGTCATCGAACTTCGTGACAAGCGCCTTCTGAGCTGACGACTTTCGCTTGATCGGCTCAGCTACAGAGGCCTGGGCAGGTTGATCTCGGGGCCTGGCATCTTCTCGCCGGCTTCGCGAGGAAGGAATGATGGCGACCGACCGCTCATCTCTCGGACTACTTGCCTGGGCTTCAGGAGGGTCGGATGGAGCCTGGGTTGGCGGAGCCGATTGACCTGCTCGGCTAGGTGCCGCAAAAGCAGAGGTTCCCGCTCTGCTCTTACCCACGTCTCCAGTCTTGGCGACTTTCTAGAGCCGAGCCATTCTGTCCTGGTCGCTTGGACGTTTGCTCCCGCACTGTTCCCGCTGGGACATTGTCGATTCTGCAAGTACCAAAACAAGTTAATCAGTACTCGGTTGTGGTCAGACCTGAGATAAGTAGGGTACAATAGCAACCTTCGATCCGAATGCCTCGCATAGGGTAGAGTTGCCGGAGCACCAAATCCATGTCCTCGTCTGCAATCCTCGGACCCCAGGTCCCGAGGGAGGAACTACCAGACCGCTAGCCATGGGATGGAGCTACCAGCACCCCCTGCGAAACTTCAGACCGTTCAGATGTCGTCGCGACTTCAGCAGTCACAACTGTCCGGGCGCGGTAGTACATGACCGGATCGGGCATCCAAGATGAATCGGTAACCTCCCCAGGCTGACCCGTCCTTGGTCGGTCGTGGGGGTACTCGGACGTTGAGGACGAACCGGTCCATTGGTACTTCTCCAGGCTTGTCGGTGAGAGAAGCCTATGTGGTTTTGCTCAGGGTCCGCCTTCTCTCGGAGCAGGTCAATTTTGCTCCTGTAGCTCACGTCAATATGTGGCCCCCGAGTCCACACATAACCCCTCCGGAATGTGGTGGGAACCCGCTCCCAGGCAGGGACCTTATTATATGGCCTTTGACCATGCAGCCACCGACCACCCGCGTAGAACCATAAATGTTTGAATTGCTTGTCGGAGTCGGGGTAGCCTATGATAGACGTCCCATGGTAGCCTTGGAAGTAATAGGACCCTGAGGACGCTGGAGCCATCTTCATCCAGAACAAGTTCTGGAAGGCCCTGAACGGCAGCTCCTCGGCATAATTCTTCACCCAGAGAATAAAGTAGCTTATCAGGATACGATAAGCGTTGGCGTTGAGCTGCATTGGGGCCACGTTGAGGCTAGTGAGCACCTGCCTCAAGTAAGGGTGGAAGGGTAGGCGGAGCCCTGCTCTGAAGAACTTGGCCGACAGTGTAATGCAGTCTGGAGGTGGACGGGAAGGGAGATTGGCCGGACCCGGAACTATCAACTCCACATCATTCGGGATCGCAAACTCTTCCCGGAGTGCCACCAGGTATGACGAGGTGACCGTCGAGATGAAATAGTCAACCGAGTACACGGGGCGGTTACCTACCCGATCCACCATGTCTCGGTACACCATCCGGAAGACAAGAAGTCCATTTACACGCAGTGATCGGCTTCGAGCTCGCTGACGCGAATGGACGGGTTCCCAGGCTGGAGGTGTGCTCCCTGAGCTCTCGGATCCCTCACGACCTGACGAACTGGTCGGACTATCCATCCTCTCGGACGCCTGGTCACCAGCATCCGTAAGGTCAACCACCGGAGCCGGCTGTGCCTGGGCAGCTCCGTTCAGCTCTTCAATGAATCTTCGATCAGGTTGGGTGGTCGGGCCCACCTGCAGAATCTCTTCGAGACGAGTAGCGCCTTCTCGAACATAGCTAGTCAGCATGCCCGGCCCACTCGGAGAAGGGATGTCAGATAGCTGGTCGGGTGTCCGGTCCCTTGGAGCAGTTACTTCTCCAGTCATCTCGGTTGTATCCGAGCTTGAGCTCAGGAGCGAGCTCGAACTCCCGATGACGTCGATGTCCCCCGACTATTGGACATTATCAGAGTCAGACATGTCGCTCATAATGAAAAAAAGCAAAGGAAAAAATTTTACCTTCTCGGGTCTTCTCGGATTGACAGCAACGCAATCTCGATCAGCAGATTTCGGCAGCTCTCGGCAAAATCTTTTTCTCCTTCGCAAATCGTGAGAAAAATGAAAGCACCCCCCTGCTATTTATAGGGGTGAGTTCAGGTGGGAAATCCGGGCATGGATTTCGAGGCGCCGATTCGATTTCCCACCAATCCTGCCAATTTTGCCCTTCAAATTTTGAAGTGTCGATCTGACTTCCCACCAATCACAACATGACGCGTGGCAGCAATTGACATGTGTCAACCACGTCAGAGAACGTCCCCGAGTACCCGACCAGGCCAGTAAGGCCGGAGTCATAATCAGCTGGTCAAGCACTACGACCAGAACACGACAATATCCGATCAAGCCCAAACGGAGCGCGATCACTTCCATGTACAGGAACAGGAAGCATCCCTAGTCAGACCAGCCTAGAGATGCTGGGGGGCTTATGTTG
Source organism: Ficus hirta (assembly GCA_038430175.1). NCBI lineage: Eukaryota > Viridiplantae > Streptophyta > Magnoliopsida > Rosales > Moraceae > Ficus > Ficus hirta. The sequence goes on along the minus strand of CM076585.1, from coordinate 13,264,288 downwards.
ATGTCGTAATCCGCTCCGATCATAAAATCCTGTTTCCGAGAGTAGCCCGGTTATGTGGAGGTGGATATATCCGTCATCTTGAACCGGATTCTGTCGATCCGTATCAATCCGACGAGGGAAACCTTCCCGGGAAACACGGTTAGCCGACCAGGGCTTACACCTCATCAAGGCTTGCCGTGTACCCAGGGTAGTCAGTACCTAGGGATGACACGACCGCTCCAGACAGCTATCCACCACCTAACATCTGACATGATGCTATGCCTAGTGGCACCGGCGGCAATCCACCCTAGAATCCCTATACCGGACCGGGGACACGTGGCACCAGTCTATTGGCCCTATAACTCCTGTGCGCCTAAGGCCCATTTGTCCACCGGAAATACTAGGGAACAGACCCGACCGGGTCGCCCGAACACCCGGATCCGAGGGAAGCGCCTATAAATAGAGGATCAACCCTCCATATCAGGTACGGACATTTTGACCATTTCAAAACTCTGCCTCTCCTTTTGCTCATCAGCTTCCCTACTGACTTAAGCATCGGAGTGTCCTCGGCAGACACCCTACCGGTATCCCCATCACCTCCGAGGTGCTTCCTTTTGCAGGTGATCAGCAGCAGAGCGACCGTGCAAGCACGTCCGGATCCGAGCATTCACATCGGGTGTTGAGTCGGAAGTTTTTCGGCATCAACAGACTAGTTGGTTGAAGCTCTTCTATGCGGGTTCTTAGATAATTCTTGGAGATTCTTGATTCATAAGGTATGTAGATTAAAGGTAATTCATTGTATATGGCATCACGAGTTTGTTCGATCATTAAAAAATTTTTAAAATTCCGTTGTGCAATATTCATACAAGTAGTATCAAAGACAACTCATGTTCATGCCATGTACATGGATTATGTAATCTATTTTCTCATTCTTTATGCAGAGATTTAATATTTAGACAGTTGGCATTCTATGGTTTCTATTATGTTGTTACCATGAATTATGTATGATGGATGGTGATATTTTATATAATTTTATTAATTATAAGCATGCTCAATTTTGCCGGTCATAGTTCCTTAGAATTTAGAAAATTTGTATCTAGGAATTTGTTCATGTAATTAGATGTAGTCTATCATCACGATATATGATTCTTTTTTTTTTTCCTTGAATATTTAGAAATTTCATGTACATCGTAAACGGTATCGGAAATTTTGTAATTATTTATGAGAATATGGAGAATTGAAGAGTTAATAATTTATATTGTTCCCAATTTGATTTTTATTTAAATATTAATATTGGACAAGGAAAAAGTTCGGCATCGGCTAAAGGCCTATGAGGCCTGGTTGATGGGGGCCAGGACCGACAACAGCCCAAGGCCAACAATGCCAGGGGCTGGCGTGGTCCGGGGCCAATGCGGCCAGGGCCAGCTGCGGCCATTGGCTGGTCACCACCATGGCCACTAGCTAGCCATGGCAAGCCCGTGGTGTAACTGGGGTTCAACCCGCAAGGGTCAGGCTACCCAAAAAAAAAAAAATTTAAGCAAATTTATCAATATTTAATTTTAAATTATGTATATAGATATGTAAGTTTAATTTACTTTCGAGATTACATATAGATATACATAGGATTTAAAATTACTTAAAATTTGAGTTTTTCTAGAATTTAAATTTTAAGGAATTTCTTTTGGGATGAGAAATAAATAATGGAATTATGTGAAGAAGAATACAAGAAGATGGAGCAAATTTCAAGACCTAAAGAATGCGTTGGATGAAATTTTCTAATTGTTATTTTTTCTTTTTTCTAGGATGGGACCATGATATCCGGTTGTTTAATTTTTCCGTCATTTATTATTTCTATGTTTTATCGTGGATGTATTAATATGTTGGATGGATTTTCGTGTATATTTGATAACATGTCATATTGATCATGCATATTTTAAACAAAACCTTGCTTGTTTTTAAAATATTAAGTGGGAGAGGGCTTCAAACAAAACCCACGGCCTCCATTATTGAACCATATGTGAAAGCATGGTAACGCCTTATGTCAGTTTTGCCTTGACCACACCCCACGGTAGGTGTTTACTGCCGCATGTATACTAGGTTGGATCTCCTTTGTAGAAAACATGCTTGAGCGTGTTCTATTTGGGATCATCCCTCGATAATTCAAGTAGCACATGGATCGGGTTTCGTAAATAATAGTTACACACTCAAGACTAATATAATTGTTAACCTCCCCTAGGAGCTTTGTTAATTAAATTGGTGGCCAAAAAAAATTGTTGTTAATATATGTCTTAACCTTGGAAGATTTAAAGAAACATATATTAATTGGATGTGATCCATGTTTTTGGCTAATTGTTTTATGATCACCTTTCGGTGGCTTGGGACAATAAAAGGTAAAAATTATCGTTTCAATGATATACGTGTTTTAAAGGTTTACATATAGAAACAATTTTTTAATGTTTTACATTTGCAAAAATTTGGTTTTAATTATTTGATTGTGCATTGATATATTGTTTCAAATATTTATTTTTAGTTCAAAATGTCATCTAGCCCTCTTATTTTGATTCTTACTGAAACAAATTAAATGGAGATAATTTCAAAGACTAGAAAAGAAACTTAATAATCATTCTCAACTACGAGAAACACACGTTCGTAATGGACGAACCTTGCCCACCTGGGCCACCTCCTAATGCACCTCAAGGTGTGAGATTCCCAATATACGTTCGTTGGAGGGAATCCAATGAAATAACTTGTTGCTCTATGTTGCCGAGCATGTCTAGTGCTCTGTAAAAGCAACACGAGGGTTATGTCACTGCGAGGTAGATCATGGATAACTTGGAAGACATGTTTGGTGGCCAAGCTATCTTGGTCCGACAAGCTGCCATCACAAGTTTGATGAACTGCAAGCAAAAGGTAGGTACTCCTGTTAAGGATCACATGATGCAAGTCATGGGGTACTTTGCAGAGGCTACTGAAAATGGAGTTGAATTGGACTACAACACTTTCATTGAGATGGTGTTCAAGACTCTGTCCAAGGATTTTGTGGGCTTTTGGGCCACATATAACTTTGGAGGTAGAGAGTTAGGACTAATCGAACTCATGAAAGAGTTGTAAACCTATGAGCTAATGCTCAATGATGGAGTCCAACCTCAGTCCTAGGGAGAGGTCAACTTGTCTATTGCTGGGTCTTTTGATTTCATTGGGAACAAGAAGAAGAAGCAAAAGACCAAGAAGAAAGCAATTTCTACTTCAGTTGTTCCTTCTGCGACTAGTGGGAAGAATGAGAAGAAGAAGAAGAAGAAGGCCCCATTAAAAGTCCAAGCGTTTTCACTGTGGGAAGGTAGGTCACTTCAAGAAGACTTGCAAGGAGTTCCTAGCCCCCAAGGGCAAGGAAGGTAAGAATCTTCTTTATATTGAGGCCTGTTTGGTGGACGATTCTAAAGACATTTGGGTTATTGATTCAGGAGCCACTAATCATGTTTGTGTTTATTTGCAGAGGTTCAAGGAAACAAGAATTCTATTTGATAAGCACCTCTAGTTAAGGACCGGGGATAGAAGTTTAGTGTTAGTCAAATCAGTGGGAGATGTGCATATTTAGAGGGTGTTTGGTATTCAATTTTCACTCCAACTAAACTGTACTTTTTCATCTCAATTTTTGTCTTTTTCTGAAAAGTCACCAAAGTTTATAACTACTTTTTAAAAAATCAACTCAACTCAAACTTAAAAATTTCAACTCAACTCAAACTCAACTCATTCACCAAACACCCTCTTATTTTCATGAATTTAAGTTTAATTTTAATGAAAGACTGTTTTTATGTTCCTAATTTCTAGAGGAACCTTATTTCGGTAGCTTGTTTAATTAAAGATTCCTATTCGGTTTCATTTAATAAAACAATTGTTATTTGCAAAAATGAGTCTTTTATCTGTTCTGGATGGATGCAAAATAATCTTTATTTTATCAAATCAAAGATATACTCATTGCTTGACATTGAATTAATTAATAACTCTAAAACCTTTTAGAGTAGAGTAATTAATTAATTCAATGTCAAGCAATGAGTACATCTTTGATTTGATAAAATAAAGATTATTTTGCATCCATCCAGAATAGATAAAAGACTCATTTTTGCAAATAACAATTGTTTTATTAAACGAAACCGAATATGAGTCTTTAATTAAACAAACTACCGAAATAAGGTTAATTAATTCAATTGGCATTTAAGACTTAGTCATATTAATCAAGAAAAGATTCAAAGATTGGTGAAAGATGGTCCTTTGGAATCTCTAGATGAGGTACGTCTTCCACAATGTGAATCTTGTCTTGAAAGTAAAATGACCAAGAGGTCTTTTAGAGCTAAGAGTACAAAGGCCTAAGATTTTCTAGAAATAGTGCACACAGATGTATGGGGCCCCATAACCGTCGAAGTACGTGGTGGGTATGAGTACTATGTTTCATTTATAAATGATTACTCAAGATTTGGATATGTATACCTGATGCGCTGCAAGGACAAAACCTTTGATAAATTCAAAGAGTATCATGCGGAAGTGGAGAAATAATTAGGTAAATCCATTAAGACACTTCGATCCGATCGAGGTGGTGAATACCTCTCTGATATTTTTTAGAAGACCTTATTAAGAATGGGATTTTATCCCAACTAACTGCACGAGTACTCCACAACAAAATGGTGTAGTTGAAAGAAGAAATAGGACCTTGTTGGATATGGTACGGTCCATGTTGAGTTATTCATCATTACCTTTATCTTTTTGGGGATATGCATTACAAACGGGTCGCAATATTCTGAACTAAGTTCCAACTAAGTCAACTCCTAAAACTCCTTATGACTTGTGGAAGGGCCATATGAGAATATGGGGGTGTTCGGCACATGTTTTGTATAAGAATATGAAAAAATTGAAACCTCGTTCGGAATTATGCATGTTTGTAGGATATCCTAAGGGAACAAAAGGAGGACTATTTTATAACCCGAAGGATCAAATAGTCATTGTATCAACCCATGCAACTTTCCTTGAGGAAAGTTATATGATTGACTTTAAACCTCGTAGTGAAGTGGTACTTGAGGAATTATCGTGTGATAAAATTGTTCCACAAGTTTCAGTCTTGGATTCTAATCCAAGTTGTAGTGAAAGTCCCGCAAACGATCAACAACCTAGGGAGCTTCAACGTAGTGGGAGAGTGTAGTGCCAACCTCGTTGGTTCATGTACAATGGTGAAGTTCATCAAGCCAAGACCATGGAACATGATGAGGACTCTATCACCTACGACGAAGCCATGAGTGATGTTGATGCAAAACTCTAGAAAAAGGGTAGGAACAATTAAATGGAATCTATGAAATCCAATAACGAATGGGAACTTGTAGACCTTCCCGAAGAGATAAAACCCAAAGGGTGCAAATGGGTTTACAAGAGAAAGAGGAACGCTGAAGGGAAAGTAGAAACTTTCAAGGCTAGATTTGTTGCAAATGGATACACGCAAAAAGCTGATGTCAACTACGATGAAACATTTTTGCCTGTTGCAATGCTTAAGTCTATTCGCATTCTTCTATTCATTGATGTGGCTCTCGATTATGAGATCTGGCAAATAGATGTCAAGACGGCATTCTTGAATAGTCATCTTGATGAGATTATCTATATGATACAACCCGACAGGTTCAGAGCAAAACGCCAAGAGAAGATAGTTTGCAAATTGCTTAGATCCATTTACGGACTAAAGCAAGCCTCCTGCTCTTGAAATCAAAAATTTGATCAAGCAATTAAAACATTTGATTTTGAGCAAAACGTTGATGAACCTTGTGTTTATAAACATATAGAGGATGGCAAAGTGGTCTTTCTAGTTCTTTATGTTGATGATATCCTACTCATTGGGAATGATGTAAGGTATTTACCATCAGTCAAACTTTAGTTATCCCAATAGTTTGACATGAAGGATTTGGGATAAGCTAATTATATTATATGCATTTGACTCTTTAGAGATCGAAAATATAATTTACTAGTCTTATCCCAAGCTTCATACATAGATAAAATTATCAAGAAGTTTGCAATGCAAGAAGCAAAGAAGGGTTCAGAGCCCTCTATTGTTGGTTTGACTCTTTCTTTAGGTGACTACCCTAAGACATCTGAAGAAAGAGAGTCTTTGAACAAAATACCTTATACATCTGCTATGGGAAGTCTTATGTACGCTATGCTTTGTACTCATCCACATATTTGTTATTCAGTTGGTATAGTAAGTCGATATCAATCATACCTCGGAATCAAGCACTGGCAAGCCGTGAAGTATATACTCAAGTATCATAATAGAACAAGGAAATATATGTTGGTGTATTCTGGAAAGGAACTAACACCCATTTAATACACTGATTCAGACTTCCAATCTTATAGGGATTCAAGGAAATCAACTTCCGATTCAATATTTGTTCTTGGAGGAGGCGCTATTGTGTGGAGGAATATTAAGTAGAGTTGCGTTGCTGACTCCACGATGGAGACCGTATATGTGGCTGCGGCTAAGGCATCCAAAGAAGCGGTTTGGCTCCACAAGATTTTTAGAGACCTTGAGGTTATTCCTGGTGTAGATAAAGCTATTACACTTTATTGTGATAACAGTACGGCAATAGCTATCACCAAGGAATTGAGGCACCACAAGAGAACAAAACATATTGATCGAAGCTACCATATCATAAGAGAGTATGTGATAGAAGGAGTAGTAGATGTCTGTAAGATCACGTCCAAGAATAAACTTGTTGATCCCTTTATTAAGATTTTGGTGACTAGAAGCTTTGAAAGGCACATAGAGGCTATGTGGATGCAGGATATGACACATTTACTCCCTTTGAACAAGTGGAAGATTGTTAGGAATGCCCTAAGTATGAAAAACATTTTATTGTTTTCATTCATTATTTTGGATTGATTATTAATTTATATTTGGTGTTTATTATTATATCATTTCTGTTATGTTCTCATTAAATTTACATGTTAAAGTAAATGTAATTAAATTTGGCTCACTAACTACTTGATGTTTAAACTGTTAGAATGTTGCATGAAATGGATTCTGTATGCAAGAAGACAACATTCTAAGGTACTTACTCTAAATTCATAGTCCACAGTCAATGGAGTTAGATTAAGCATCTAACTCATGTTAAGACTATTATATTGTCTAAATCCAATTAGGGAGATGATTTATCTTGACCGTCTAGAGTGAGCCGACTCTTAAGTAGAGACACAGATATATTACCTACTGGTGGTGATATATTGGGCTGGGATTTAAGTGTAACTAGTCTATTTAATAAGTCTGTTTACAAAGAGTAATTCACTTACAAAGTTCATTATATGATAACCATAATCCTGAGTAAATAATTGACTCCATGTTTATAACTTGTATACTTTGATGTTCCAAAGGCTAAAGCGTCTCGAAGTAGTAAGCTTATAGACCAGCTCGTTGGGTACATGACTTATATTCGATGAGAGCTTCTTCTTCTTCTTCTTCTTCTTCTTTTTTAGATATGGAATCATAGCTCTATTAAAAGAGTTAACGATATTCTCTTAAAGGCATTACACGAAAATTGGAAAATGAACAACGCCTCGGTCATTTGTTCTACAAATGATTTATTATTCATTTCGGTATGAATAATCATTTTTCTATAAGGTGTATAATGAATCTTTAAGATAAAATGATCAAGAAGGTAAAATGGATCTTAGCCTTCCATTGATCATAGATATCATATAAAGGTATTACATATTTGACAAGGTCATGGACTAAGACTATTTATAAACTTATATAATATGGTATATAATCATGAGTGTAGTTTCAGGTTTATAGTGGTGACTCAAAAACTAATAATTACATGATTAATTGATTCGGTAAAGAATATTTAGCCACATAGATTATTGGAGCCTGAATTATATATGTCCAATTAGTCCATTCATTAGCTCAATATAATTCCACTAACTAATGGTAATTTATCAAATTATTAATGCGGTTTTAATTCTCATCGGTGTTGTGATGACGCATCCAGTACAGTCACCAACGTAACAGTAGGCATGTACAACTAATGGGAGAATAGATTTTATTTTGTTTACTATTTGTGATAAATATCTAGTTGGATAATTATTTATTTATTAAATAGTTATCATAAGATTTATTTATTTATGATTAATGATTTAAATTAAATAAGTTTTAGAGCTCTAGGTGGTTGGAAGGAAAATTTAAGTCCACACGTGTGAGTAATAAAAGGTAAGTGTACCCACACACTCCACCATTATTTATTTATAATTAATGATTTAAATTAAATAAGTTTTAGATCTTTAGGTGGTTGGAAGGAAAATTTAAGTCCGATTATGTGAGTAATAAAAGGTAAGTGTACCCACACACTCCACAATTCAGGAATTAGAGTATAGTGGAGGAGACTAGTTGGCTGAATCTCTTCTACACGGGTTCTTAGATAATTCTTGATTCACAAAGTATGTAGATTAAAAGTAATTCATTGTATATGGCATCATGAGTTTGTTCGCTCATTAAAAATTTTTAAAATTATGCCGCATAATATTTCTAAAAGGGAAACCCCAGTATATGAGAAATTTAAGAGAAAAAGAAGGAGAAAAAAGGACACCTTTGACCCCGTCTCTCTCTACAAGAATTTCACAATTACATATTGCATCCAATGCATTCAAATGCACATTTCATTTGAGTACATGCGCTCAAATTTAAAAATGTGAGATCCAAACACATATTAGAATACATACATTATTATTAAATCAAATATTAAGTATAATAGGTAATTCAAACTAATCATAAGAGGGGGAGAAAAAATTGTAGAACCAAATTGTCAAAATGCTCTTCAACCAAAAAAAACAAAAAACAAAAAACAGAAAGGTCAAAATACTACTACTGATTCAGGAATTAACACCTCCAAAAGTAGTCCTTCTTCTCCTTCTTTAAATTAAAAAAAAATATGGTGATTTTACTTTTTTTTGGTTTTCATAATAGGGGCATATCGTTGGTGGGTCACTGCTTTTGTTTCCGAGGATTGTTTAAATTGTTGTGAATCACATGGCTCGTCCATTGTGGAGGCACATGATTTGAGGACCTGATCTTATTGTGACTGCAAAAAAATATAATAATAATAATAATATTATTATTATTATCATCTTAAAAAGAGTCAAAAATTATTATCTTATCATTTCAACACATGTCAATTCATAGTTTTTTTTTTTTGCTTTCTTTTTTTTTTCCCTCTTATTTTATTATTTCTTGCTCTCTATTAAAAGTGTCAATAGTTTTAAAACAGTAATTCCGTCGTCCCTTATTTTGTTGCCATGTGTCACTTCAGTTTTTCTTTTTTCATTTTTCTCTTTTTTTTTTTGTTTAAAATTTTTGTAACGTTGTCTACATCTTTTTTTCGCTGTCTTTTTTTTTTTTAAACTAAATTGAATGACTTATTTTACTTATTTAATTTAATAGATGATCAATCTTTTTTTCAGTAAAATATACGTTTGTTATTTATTTATTTTAAATTTGATCAATCATTAAATTTAATTATTTATATTATGATTAATCAATAATTGATTATAATTAATTACTGATTTATTAAATTATTAATATTATACGATCAATTATTGATTGATCATTTAAAAAAAAAAGTCTTTTAACTAATTTTTAGAAACTCCAGTTATTTGTTCAAAAACTTAACCCCCCCCCCCCCCGCCCCCCTCTCTAACTTCCCCTTCCCTTTCTTTCATCTTTAATAATGCAAAAGATTACATAACTTCTACAATCTTTTTATCTACCCTATTTAATTATCACATGTTTTTAATTTTTCTTTTTTTCCTCTTTCTTTCCTTTTCTTTTGTTTATTTGCCTCTATTAAAACAATTCTTTTTTTTTTTGTGAATTAAAAATTCTTTTTAAATCTATCACAATATTAATATTTAATATTTTATTGATATTTTAATTATTCTAATATGATTTACACAATATATGTATTATTAAAGGATTTTTAACGCGGAGCGCGTGCTTAAACTTTTTAATAAATAAAAAAGAGAAGTTCCTGAAAGTCATGAGAACTTAAGTAAGGACAAAGTAAAAGGAAGACATTATAAGCAGCTCAAGATCATATAATTTTCTTCCAGCCAAAAAAAGGTCATATGATTTTCTTTTTCGTTTTCTTCTAGAAGGTTAGACCGTAGGCGGCGCATGTGTGTGTTCTTCACACCCCCCCCCCCCCCCCCCCCCCCCCCCTTTTTAATCATTGCATAAACATTTTTTTTTAAATGCCAAGAGTTATTGTTATTCTTAGCCAAATAATATGTACATAGACAAATAACAAGTTGAAAAAATAAAGAAGAAAAGAAAAACAAAGTCGAAACTAATGAATCAATTGAATTTGTAGATATGAAAGGATGAATTAAAAAAGCAGGTCATGTAATTATGGTTCACTAGTATAATAACAAAAGAAATGGTGTAAGAAACGGGAGAAAGAAGTAAATAGCAATATTAACATACATAATTAAAATAAATAACAGGTTATAAAATATTTAGGATAAATATTTGTAAATAATAAATTTATCATGTAAATGATTTAATTATTTTTTTATAAATGTGTCATTTACTTAATAAATTTTCTATTTACCTAATAAATATGTTATTTGTGTCAAATATTTTAAAATCTTTTTATTTATTTTAATTATTTTCATAAAAATATGTTTTCCTACAATTGTGCTTTATTTGTAAAACTATGTTCAAGAATAGTGCTATCAATATGGGACATCCAGCTTGACCAATAAAGCCAGAAGGGAAATACAGGCCAGCCCGACAGGAACAAAAAGAGCTTGACCAGTATATTTATGAGAGAAAAAGGGAAATAGCATATATTAATACATGTGATAAAAAATTATACCATAATTTATTAACGAGTGAAAATAATAGCATATTTTAGTTTCTAACTTTAAAAAATTCCCAAAATACTCCTATCTGCCCTTCTCTCTCCCAAATCAGTTGTTGTCCCATTGTCGGCACCGTCACTATGCACTCTGGCATTGTCCTAGACGATGTGGATCGCGACGCCGTTAGGGTAAAATCTCGGTGCCACCGGAAGTAGCTCTCGACGGCCAGCCTCGAGTGACAATTGAATCGGAAAATCACGGTGCTTTTTTTGCAGGCGATATTGATCGTAATCACGATATCAGATCTGGATTTTCATATCTGGTTTTCATCATTCTCCGGTGAGACAGTAGCGACGAAGCTTCATTCCGTTCTCCGGCGTCAACGACATGGGGCGGGGGCAGTGCTCTAAGTCTGGATTTTCAGATCTGGTGATCGGTTGTCAAAAGTATGGTTGTTTTGTATTTCTAATGGTTGTTTTGTATTTCTAATAAAATTTGGGGGTTTTGTTAAAATAATTTGAAATTATGTTGTTAATCAATTAAATAGGTAAAATTTAGTAAAATGCTTTATTGTGTAATGTAAATATGTTATTTTCAATAAAATTTAGTCTAAAAATGCTTTGGTATGTAAATGTATTATCACGACCTGAATCTGGGTATGGTGATGTGGAGGGGTTTAATTAAAAATAAATTCTTAATTAAATTATTAAATAAATAAAACATATGATATTCTAAAATTGCCACACTTTGAATACAATTCCCATTTTAATCATCTTTAGAAAACATATTAGAGTATTCGGCCAAATAATAATTTGTCCTAAAGTCTACCATTCTTATTATTAGTGAAAACTATCAAGTAGCTTTTAAATCAAATAGTGGGCATTCCGAAATATTAAGTTTTCATGTAAAAACAGGTTTGAAAATCCAACATCCGGTATCATCACACCAAGAATGAAAATGTCAATGTTGATAGGGTTGTCGAGATTTTGATTTACGGATAATGTCGACAGAAATGTCGATGTCGACGGATATCCCGGGAAAAAATGGATACTCAAAAAAAAGCTTATAATTTGTTACTGAAACTTTACAGAATGTAAAAACAATCAATATTAATTAATATAAACTAATTTTACAACAAAAACAACACATTTTTTTTTATCAAATATGTGAGTCATATCGCCTAACGGATTAGGAAATCAAAATAATTATACATTGATTATAGTTTCAATATGATATTACATACTCATTAGTCATAGAAATAAAATACACTAAAATAATATACTACATTTAAATTAAATATCAAACATAATATAGTACATACAAGTTTCGAGTGTCTCTAATACCGAAAAAAGTTTCTAACTTGTTGGAAAACATTAGGTAGGTGTTAGTCTTGATCTAAACAATACATTTGCTAAGATATTACCCTTGAATAGTTCTGAAGGTAATTGTTAATGTGTCATATGTATGTTTCTTGGTCTATTCCAACTGTAAACCCATAAATTGGATATGGTTGATTAATCCAACTTGATGGATAGTCTTGATGGATATGTAATGACATCTCGATATCAATTTATAGTGAAGATATACCAATACATCAAAGAAACCATCTCGATTTTGGACATATGACCTGGGGCCCATTTGAGAACCGTAATGAGGATTATAACCATATGAACTTTGCTCAGTTCCTAAACTCATAGAATCCAAATTCAAGGCAATAGAATCCTCATCAATTTGACTCATTTGAGCTACATCATGTCTTCTTATGTGTTGTTTTCCAATAATCCCAATACTCTCACCAGCTACCCTACAACCATGATCTTCATCTTGTGTAGCATGCGTAAAATCTTCTTCTTCAGTGAATGGACTCAAAGGTATTTGAGTTGACGTTGTATTTCCACTTCTTCCATAGTTCCCATCATCATTACCATCACCCCCACTACCTTCATCATTATCGTCATCGTCGTCATCATCATCATCATTCTCGACATCAAGTCTACGACCACGACCACTGCCATGTCCACAACATTATCCGTAAATCGCTTGGGTGTTCGCATAGCTATAGTCTCTTCTATGACATAAAGGCGAAAACTTTGCAGAAAGAAACATGAAGAATCTCATGAGTATGACTTTGAGGAAGAGAAAAATTTGACGAGTAAATAATTGTGTCACATTGTATTCTTATGAATTTTTTTTATTATTATTTTTATGGGTTATAGACTATTGCCACATGTTATTGATTTTTTTTTTTTAAATGAAACATGTGACAAAGCTGAAATTATTGCAAAAGTAAAAATTTTTCCTCGAGAATTTAGACATTTTGTGAAAATATCCAAAAATATCTTGGATATTCACAGATCTTGTGGACGTTTTTGAACATTGTGGACATTTTACAGATACTCTGTGAAGAAATATCCTCCCCTCCCCCCTATCCATGTCGAGATTTCAAAATACGGATAATGTCATGGAAATATCGACGATGTCGTGGACATTTTCATCCACGCATCACACAAATGATGAAAACAGGAAATAAAAGTAGCGACATCCAAAACCAATCCAGAAAGAGAGTTAAGTTTACATACCTTGAAAAGATAAAAGACTAAAAATAAAAGTATAGATAGATAAACCACTGGACCGCAGTGGCCTTGACGTCACACTGTCTACTCGGTGCTACTACTAGCATCTCCTAGGGAAAACAACAAAACGTGATCTACTAGTCCAGTAGGATACAGATGACTCATTTGAAAATAATTAGTTTTAAAGATAGAGTTTTTGGCTAGGGTAAATTAAAAACGAACGAGGCCAAATTAAATGCATAATAAATAAATGCATAAATAAAAACTGCTGAAAATAAATATACTTATTAGTGGCTAGCCTGACATCAATCGATCAGTAACAAGACACTATCTCAGTATCTGAACAAGGCTTTTCAAGCAAAATTATCAACCGCCGACACTTAATCGGACAGTGTTTGAAAATTCAATACACTTGGACATGACAAGCCAAGTGTTAAAAATACCTCACTTAAGTCTCTCAAAATAATGTTTTTACTCATATATATACTTTTGACTCAAAACATTATATATATATATATACACACACACAGAGAGACACACTCTCCTATTTCAAAACGATTTAAAAATCAAGAAAACCATAGTAGTATTTTATAAAAACGGTTTGGGTATCCTACCTCATTGGCCAAATAATCTACGGATAACTTCGCCTAAACTGAGGCTCCTCGTTTCGGTCACTAAAACCTTGAATTCAATAAACACAGATAAATTTTATTGTCTGTCACTACTACAAAATGTGGATTCTACGACGGAGCTTCCACGACCGTTTTTTAAAAAACCGTCGTGAAAAATGGGGTAAAAACACAGAGGGAACGGAGTTTCTGAAAACCGTCGTGGAAGCACGGCCCTTCCATGACGGTCTTTAAAGACCGTCATGGAAGCACGGTGGTTTCCACGATGGTTTCTAATTAACCGTCGTGGAAGCATAGATTCCATGACCGTTTTTTTAGAAACCGTCGTGCAAAATTCGCGATATATTTTTCCATAACCGATTGTTATCCCTGATATTTCCACATCAATACAGCAGCTGCAGTGAACTAAAATCATTCCAGATTGCTCCGAAAACAGTCATTATACCACTGTGTGATGCCACCACCACCATCTACCATCGATCATCAATCTTTCTTGTAAGTCATGATCACACAAACTTAGCTTAATGTTGTTTTCATCTGTATTCTTTATTTATGATTTTATATTAATTTTGTATGTTTTGGGATTGCATTTGATACGTTAAAGACTGCAATGGGCCGGGTGTTTAATATACGAACTTATCATGATCAAATTGTTATTTTTCCCCGGCCCTTAGTTTTTATGTTTATTCGAATTTTTTGTTAATTGTTCAATTAATTAATGCACCGGTAGCAGTATTTAATTATAACTAAATGAAAATAATATGCATGCAATTTAAAATGATGCACACTTTGACTTCGAAAGCTTTGATTTCTTGATTTAGGATTTGCAAATCATGGATAAAAAATATATGTGGTTTGATAGATTGTCTAAAGCATATGAAGATGGTGTTGAAGAATATTTGTCATTTACCAAAGCTCACATACAAGATGATAAGATTCCGTGTCCGTGTCAAATTTGTTGTAATCATAGATCTCATTTCATTGATGATGTTAGAGGGCATTTGCGCACTTATGGGATTATTTGTTCTTACCAAATATGGTATTTACATGGCAAAGATTTTTTCGATATTAAATATACATCGACGAGTACTAAAGGTAAAGAGCCTATTGTTGAGGAAGACGTTGGTGATAATATGTGCAATATGATAAATGATTTGGAAAAAATCTTTGTGCACCGTCCGGAGTTATTTGAGGCAATGATTAATGATGCCCAAACACCCTTGTATGTCGGGTGTACAAAATATACAAAATTAGGGGCATTGGTTAAATTATGGAATATGAAAGCGTCGAGAGGATGGACGAATTGTAGTTTCACGACTCTTTTAGAATTTCTAAAAGATGTTCTACCGGAGGATAATAAAGTGCCACCTAGTATGTACGAGGCGAAGAAGACATTGAGCACTTTGGGAATGGAATATGAAAAGATACATGCTTGTCCAAATGATTGCATCTTTTACTGGAAAGAATATGAAGATTTAGATGAATATCCTGTTTGTAACGAGTTAAGATGGAAGAAGGGCAAGATGCCATCGAATGGTAGAAAAGGAGTGTCGGTGAAGGTGTTATGGTACATTCCACCAGCCCCACGTTTTCGTCATTTATTACGTAATGCCGAGCATGCTAAGAATTTGACATGGCACCACGATAAACGTGTTGACGATGGTAAACTTAGGCATCCGGCCGACGCACCACAATGGAAGACCTTTGATGACAATCATCCATATTTTAGTGCAGAACCAAGGAATTTATGTCTCGGTTTGTCGATGGACGGAATGAACCCACATAGTAACATGAGTCGTCGGCATAGCACCTGACCAGTCATACTTGTCAACTACAATCTCCCTCCAGAATTGTGCATGAAGCGGAAGTTCTTGATGTTGACATTATTGATCTCAGGCCCTCAACAACTGGGGAATGACATTGACGTGTACTTGGCACCATTAATTGATGACCTAAAAAGCTTGTGGGAAGATGGTTTACAAGTTAGAGATTCTTACCGTCAAGATACGTTCAATCTTCGTGCCATATTGATTTGATCAATTAATGACTTTCCTGCACTTGGCAACCTATATGGTTATCCTGTGAAGAGTTCTATAGGTTGTCCAGTTTATATGAAGGAAACATCTTCCATCCGGTTGAAGAATGATAAAAAAACCGTTTACCTTGGTCACAGGAGATTCTTGCCACAAAATCATCGATACCTTTGGCATATTGTACACTCCTTTATGTTTACGAGTTCATAACATATTCTCTAATTGTTACAGGATGACTTCAGTCAACACGAGACACAAGGAAGTTTCGAATCTGTAGGGACAGAAGACATATTGACCAAGACATTAGGCAATGCCAAGCATTCAGGTCGGATTCGGGGTCAATTTAAGTTTGTCAAGTAGTCGCAATACTTCAACCTTGTGCAAAGTTCAAGAAAAAATGCTGAAGTCTCGAATATGAAACAGCAGCTTGCCACATTGGAAAGAACCGTACAGGAACTTTGTGCGAAGCACGGTATCAACCGACAGACTATGGCCGAGGAGGAGACCGCACCGACTGTTGATCAACACAACAGCTTCAAGGCTAGTTGCACTCTGAATGAAAAAGAAGCTGGGCCGTCAGATCCGAAGCCCATGCCGAACGCAAGTAAGGAATGCCAGCTCTTTCTTCCTGATTTAGTTAACGGAGGAGATGTGCTTGTTACAATCGGTAAGGCATACATGGACTGTGTTCCAACCGACACAGTCCATGGGATTCCTTTAGGTGAGGAGAATGTACGAGTGACAATTACAGTCCTAAAACTAAAACGTGCACTCCTACCTATTCCGATGAATGAAGCCACATGTATTGAAGAAGCTGTCGGTGGGTTTATTACTTGGCCGATAAGATTAGTCGTCGTTCAAACAAGTTTGAGTCAGGCAAGTCAAGGTCCCAGTCATGCTCCTGACCGAGAAGCTAAGGGAAGCAAATGAACCAAAAAGAGAGCAGGGAGGAAGAAAATACAGTCATAACCGGAGGTACAACAACAACCGGCGCAACAAGAACTATCTTCGTTCGACTTTAATGAAATTTCTTTCGAATTGAGACCTTTGGCATATTACGCACAAATTTCCATGCGTGACGGTACCCAAATAGTGTGCCCACTACAACAGTTCGTCATTGGCGATGACATGCCCATATATATTGGGTTTGAATATGTATACCATTTCATAACATTTAAAAAAATTAGTGCAAACAGCATAATGGTTTACATCAGGTAATACATTTATCTTTAAAAATGTTGATTTTTGGTTTGCCTCTTAATCTTATATATGTTGATTTTACGTAACAAGTGTGCCTAATTATTTTGTAGATACTTAGCGGATTGTTGTACAAGAACAGGTATGGATCAACGGTTCAAGTTTATTTCTCCAGTCCTTGTCTCACCAGTTCAACAAAATGTAGATCGCGCCACCTACGTTCGAGAGAGGGCCGAAAATATTCTACGGATCTTAACCAACGCACCAAAGGGAAAGCTGTTTCTCATGTCATATAACAGCGGCCAACATTGGATCTTGGCAATTATTGATCTGTGGGAGGACTCGGTCCTGTATTTTAATCCTCTGGGAAACGCACCGGATGATGATTTTAAAGACCTAATTACGATGTAAGTATTCTTTGATGTTCATATCTCTGATTAGACATAAAATAATTGTTGTTGTAATTGTTTTGAAATTTGTCAAATTGTTAGGGCACTTAATGATTGGAAATTGTTAGTGGGAAGAGAAATAAGACAGCGACGCAACTGCCAAACGTTGATTGATACTGTTTGATGTCCAATACAGGAAGGTTATGTAGAATGCGGTTATTTTGTGTTAGCTTTCATGCGAGAAATAACATTCACTGTTGATGGACTAGCCGGCCTTCAAACCAAGGATTTTTATACTGATGCAGACATGAGTTTGGTTAGGTAAGAGTGGACTACATTTGTCATGCGGTTTATACAATATTGACTAAAAACAATATATGAATTTTGTACTCTCGTTATATTAATTGTTGTACATTATTATTCAGGTAATTATAGATTATTTATGAAAATATTATTGTTATCCAGGTAATTTTGTACACACGGGATTTGCCACCCGTGGGAAATGAAATAAATTCGTAAATTTTTTTTTCGCTGTTATATACCACGACGGTTTCATTGAGAAACCGTCGTGGTAGCCGGGGCTAGCACGACGGTTTCATTGATAAACCGTCGTGGTAGCTGGGGCTACCACGACCGTTTCATTGTTAAACCATCGTGGGCTACCACGACGGTTTTTTATGTAAAACCTTCGTGGTATGGTCTTAAATGTCTTCAGTTAGGTCCTATTTTTACCTATTACACGACGGTTAAAAAGCCGTCGTGAAATCTTAAAGATTCCATGACCCTGGATTCCACGACGGTTAGAAAAGTATCGTGGAAGTGTTATCACAATGGTTAAAAACCATCGTGTAATCCACATTCTGTAGTAGTGGTCATAACACAAATCCTTAATTAAACTAAATATCAAGCCTAATTAATTAGTATGCTTTTCCCAATATTGTATTAACAATATTATTTTTCAGCATTTATTTTATAATTGTTATTTTCGTTAAAATTGCATATATGAAATCTTATTTAAAACCCAATCAAAAATGAAACCCAAACAATTTAGAAAAACAATCCAACATTTTATTTTGTTAGCCAATCTTAGATTTAATGTACACAAAACAAGATTAAATATCATTAAAACCACCTAAATCTCTCTCAAAATTTCAAAATTTTCATTTAGAAAACTATCCGCATGACTTCTTCAAATTAAACCCAGACTTCACAAACTATAATATAACAATTTTTATAGCATTATTAACACGCTTACAACTCGGATTTACTGCATATTATCATCAGTTTTCATTAATGGTTGAGTTCACCACACACCAATAATTCTAAAAATAAAAACAAAATTCAAAACTTATGCAACCGGATTGAGTGAAGACCCACACGCATATCGAAATTCGGGCAAAACAAAAACAATTTCTTTAAGACCAAATTTCAAGTCGGCTGTAAAAGTCATTGATGGATGCCCTTGTTAAGACAAAATGTTGTGATTTTTGGTTTTGGATACACAGGGTAAGAACGAAGGGAGAAGGGTTATTCCGAAAATGAACGTGAAAGATGCATTGATTCTTTAGATTAATCAATTTGGGCATTGATATTGGACTCCTCTTGATCTTAGTCGCTTGATTACCCTCTAGCAAGCAACTTGCCCAGTATATCAGATCTCAACCGACTGTCTCGAACTTTCCCCTAAAAACCAAACGGAAACCGCCTTCCGATCACTGATCCACCGCCGTCGATTCAATGAGCAAACGTTCCTGCCCTTATAAAAACCACCTTCAATTTGGCTTCTCCCATGTTCTCCCCCCAACCAGCGTCTCCTCTCCTCCATGGCCTCCATTTATTCTCCGAACTTCCTTAATTGTCTGCATTGCTAATTAAAATGCATCTGGTCCACCTGTTTTTTCTCTGGCTGTCAGAACCCCTGCACAGCTATTAGCCGGAGTAAATTTTGTTAGAATAAGAAAACAAAATTTTATTGAGAAAATCTAATTCATCTAAAATCCACCATGTCAAATCATCGAGAGAATGAAAGCGAAAGCATATCTTGATCCATGAGAAGGAGACGATTATGGGTTATAGATCTTCCAATTCAATACGATTTTCATTTAGAGAAAATTCTTTGTATTCTTGCTGATGATGGGATGTCAGAGAGAATAAGAATAAATATAGGGACCTAACCATTTAAAATAACTGCAGTAGTTATACTTTTCATATTTGTATTTTGGTCTATCATAAAATTAGAAATATGAAATTAGATCTCTACACATAATAAATCCATACTATATTTAATGCTCAATGCCCAATAAAAATTAATTTTAGTTAGACCACTTTAAATTGGTTGAACTTTAAGATAGCTTATAATACACATTTAATTACATATGTAGGCCCACATGTTCAATTATTTTCCAACAAAATTTTCACTGCCCTTTGACCTCGCACTTTGATCATCACCGTCCTTCCCTCGTCCGACGCTCCACATTAACTCGTCGAACTCATACGGCAAACGTATTAGAGACCTTTCCTGTTATATATTTATATTATATTAATTATATAATATTATGAATATCATATAATTAGTTTTCAATTTTAAATTGATTTTAATTTTGAATATTGAGAATATTCTAAATTGAAAGTGAAATTTTTAGGTAATCTACCTTACTCTGTAAATAAGATTCATATCAAGGTAGAAGAATGTTTTTTGGTTTTAAGATTTTTTTGGTTGGTAGACTTTTAGTCAATAAAGGCCATTTGACAGAGTTTGTACTTTTGCTTCTAGCCAGTAGAAGAAGATAAGAAAAATCTGTGGCTTTTCGGTAAGTGTTTGGAATCAAAGAGCTTTTGAGGCGAAAATGATCATTAAAGTATTCTAATGAGTACTAAAAATACTAAATGAAGTTTATAATGTTTAATTTAAATTTTATTATAAGTTTTAAAATCTATTTAGAAGAGCTTTTGTTAGAAGTCATATTTTTTGGCTTTGATAGAAAGTACTTCTGGAGATTAGAAGCTATTTTGACCGATCATACAAACACTTTTAGAACTTACTTTTGGACCTGGGAAGCCAAAAGCAGCTTCTAGCAAACTCTATCAAACAGACCTTAAAAAACCCAAAGAGAGAAGAGTTCTCCTTTACAGTATTTGTTTTTCTCATGTGTTGAGGCAAAAAACAAAGACACTAAAAAGTGAGTGAGTGAATCAATCTCTCAATAGGAACGCCCATCCGTTCGCTTAATCAAGCGACGAAGGTAAGGTATGGAAGAACGTGGTATTGAAGGAGACAAGTCGTTTATGGGTTCGTGAAATTTCTTTATGAAGGAGTTTCAAAGTTATCAACTTAATCAGACAATAGTACAATTCTTATTATTTACCCTTTTATATATTAAATTAATATAATTATAGAACAGCGACAAAAGTTTGAGAAATTTTTGTTGTTCAGAATCTCACGCTTCCGTAATTTTTTGTCAATTTCGGTTTTTGAAACCAACATGGAGGTGCTTTAAAATTATAATTAGTGTCACGTCAGTATATCTTTTAAGTCAGATGGAAGTGTAGGAGGAGGTATTTGAATTTTTTAAGTATATCATAGGATATTTTAAACGATTTTTTATAATTTAGAAATAAAATGAAAAATATGATGCATAGTTGTTAGTGTGTTTATGAAATTAATCTTGATATAAAACGACTCTTGATAGACATTTTTGTAGAATATGGAATATTCGGATAAGTAGATTACCTGGAGGAAAATATGTGATGTCCTTTCTTGACAATAAATAGAGAGTAGGGGAGGAGTTAACCAATTAAATAACCAAAGACCAATATTTTTCTGGACGAGAAAAAAACAAAATAGAGCATAAAATAACCCAGGACAATTATTTGCTACATTGGACTTTTGAATATTAGACCATTGACTAAAAATTTGGTGGCTTTACTACTTTAGTATTCTCTTTGGGACCATGCCAAGATTTTAGGGTATTTAGTATTGAGCCCACCAAATTTGTCTCTTTTGACAACTCACCCTTTAAATTTTTAATTTTGATAATTTGTCCCCTAAACTTATTAAATTATTACAATATACCCCATGTGACTAAATTTTCATTAAATTTGTCATGAAAATAGGACCCGGAGACTTTTTAGTTCATCATATTATTGCTCTAGGTTTACATGCAACTACATTGATCATAGTAAAGGGGGCTTTAGATCCACGTGACTCCGAGTTAATGCCAAGTAAAAAAGATTTTGGTTATCATAGTAGAATTTCTAGGGAAAGCCGTATGAGATGAAAGTCCTACGTATGACTTGGAAGGAGATATTTCGTATTTTTTGAGATGCAGGGTCAAAAGTCAAAATAAATTATTTAAGCTCTTATACAACCCTCTCACGCTCATGCCACATCGAGATTGTTGTATTTATCCTTAATTCGTTTAGTATAAGACAATACTAGATTTAATGATCATTATTCTTTAAATTGTAAGGCAGAACTCTGCTTTTTTTATTTTTTTTATTAGAATTCTAAAACACTTCTTTTTAAATTTGATAAGTTTTTTTTTTCTTTGAGTTCTTTAAAAATAGGTTCAAAAAATTAAAGTTGTTTTTTGGCAGTTTCTATTCCCCAAGCCGTTAAAAACAAAAATCATTTTGTTGGCCTTTTTTCTTTTTTTTTTTTTCCTTTTTTTTTTTCATTGGATCGGATCTAATGCACAATTCTTCGGCCTCTTACAAATAGTTTCGATATTCTAGATTGTCTTGTGTTTAACAAATCTTCGATTTCGATTCCTGGGCCTACTTCCTATCCACCCTCCCAGACTACTCCTTATTCAACTTCGTCTTGCAAGGCCTTAACCTTCTATGAAAAGACGTGGCACGAGGGCAAACTAGTACTGGGAATTCGGGCTGCCCGGCCCGGCCCGGCCCGAGCCCGATGGTCTTTTTAAGAAAATCGGGCCGGCCAGGCCCGAATTTTTGAAATATAAGCCCGGCCCGGCCCGCGGGCTTAGAGCGGGCCGGGCCTAATTTTTTAAATTTTTATTTAATTTAATTTTTTTTTGTTTTTTCTTTTCTTTATATATATATATAATATATATAATATAAAATTATAATATATATAATTTTTTAATAAAAATTTTAAAAATAATTAAAATTTTAATAAAAATAATATATATATATAATTTTAATTTTTAAATAACGGACGGGTCGGGCCGACCCAACGGGCTTAAATTTCCGGCCCGGGCCGCCGGGCTTAAAAGGAGAGCCCGGCCCGTCTCTTACTGGCGAGCTGGGATTTTACCGGGCTTAGAGAATTCGGGTCGGACCGGGCCAACGACCGGGTCAAAATTACGGGCCGTGGGCCGGCCCATTTGGCCCGGCCCAAATTCCCACCTCTAGGGCAAACCTTGAAGAGAAGAAAAACTGGTTACTCGACAACCTAGAGTCCAAGCCTGCCAAAATTTTCCAAATCTAATACAAATCATAATACAAATTTTTCAAATTTAAATTTTCAATTTAATATAGAATAAACTAGATAGGATATTGTAACCGTTTTAGAAATTCAGAGAGTAAATTACTAAAATATAAACTTTTGAGGACAAGTTGTCAAAATATGTTAAGTTTTAGAACATCATTGTTAAATATCCTAATTTTAAATGATCTAGTTTTTGAATGTAGGAATTTTCTCAAACACTTCAAAGAATTTTAAAAAAATTAAAAAATTAAAAATTAAAAGGCAATGAAACTCTAGCTTTTCTAATTTATTTTATTTTATTTTTTTAAGGGCTAAGCTTTTCGACAATGTGGCTTTTGGCACTCGACAATGATTCATAAAAAGCAAAGTGCCTATGAGTAATGCCTTTTTACCAAACAAAGACAGAGGCACCGACTCTTTTGTTTAGGTTTTAAAAAGGTGGAATGGCTTTTGCTGTTTTTAAGCATCTACGTCTTTATTTCAAATTAATTTCATATTCACTGAAAATCATTATTATTTTTAACCATGTAACAAGCTTTTTAGTTTCTTTTTTCACAATTCAATTTTAGATTACTTTTGTAGCTCCTAAAAGTAATTGATTACAACAGATTTTAATAGCAAGGTAATCTTATAATCTTCAAATTATAGGTTAAATAGATGTTAGTCCCCGACTTTTAAAATGTCTCAAAATGAGTATTTAATCTATCAAATTGACCCAAATTAGTCATTTTACCAATCCATTTGTTAAAATCTCAATGCTAAAATGCACGATTTCCTTCTTAAAATTCATTTCATAACATGTTAAAATAACAAATTTGACCCGCACTAGACCCTCATGGTCCTCACATACCTTTTTCTATCAAGATTTTAACAGTGAGATAAATAAAAAAGACTTATTTAGGACAACTTGATAAATTAAGAACTCGTTCTATGGCGTTTTAAGTGTTTGGGATCAAAGATTCATCTGCCGTTGCTTGCAATATGCTGGCAAACGTATTTATAAATTAAAATTAGAATAATTAAATCTTTTAATTTAACTTTGATAAAAATAAGTGTTAAAAAAAAACTATATGCTTCACTGGAATTAAATTATCATGTGACCTTTCACTTTTAGTTTTATCTTTTTTCTTTTTTTTCTTCTTTTTTTTTTATTTTTTTTAATTTTTTCCCTTTTAGGTCTTAACTGTGTAGTTAGTCTATAAATCACTTCAACAAATGGAAAGAAGGCCATCAATGTAATAACTACAATAAATGGGGGGCAAACGGTTATTGGCACAATCACCTCCTAAATTTTTAATTTTAATATTTAACCCCTAAATTTGTCAAACTGCTACAATGTAGCCCAACTGATTTTACTGTTCAAATTGGTGACGGGGAGGAGTGGATTAGGGGTAATTTATGAAAGCGAGAAAAGTTTAAGTTGAGTAATAAAGTGTTAAAAATGTTAGACATACACAGGTAGTTTCTTAATAATTTAATAGACGTTATTAATATTAGATAAATTACAACAGTTTAACAAATTTAGAAAGTTAATTGTTCAAATTAAAAAATTATAGGGTTACTTGTAAAAGCACCTAAAGTTTCTTTTTCCTTGTGCCAACTATGGAATATGATTTGACTTTATTCTATAGTTTTTTTTAAATTAGCTGGCACTATAATAATTATTGGGTAAATTTCACTTTTAGCACCTGTGGGGAAAATATTATTAAAATCAGCACCACTTTTTCAGGCCTTCATTTGTAGCACCGCCACGTCAGCAAAGTCCATGATATGTGGGGCCCATCTGCATTTAATGTATGTCAATTTACGGGTTTACCCTCATCTCCCTCTCATGCCCCAGAAAATTGTTCCGAACCAGCATCTACAGTATTTTAGAGAGAGAAAATGAAACGTAGAGAGAGAAAGAGCTGCAATCGGCCGGAACCGCTCGAAAACCGTCCGAAACCACCACGTAACAGGCATCCATAAACAGCTTCGTGATATAGAAGGCCACCTACTTAGAATAGTTTAAAAACCCGCCACCAGAGATCGAACCAATGGGGAAATCGAAGTTAACGAATCAAAGAAGTCGAAAGTTAAAAAAATGGGTTTTTCGTTTCAAAGTTTTGCGTTTAACGCTTTGTTTGTAGAGGGGAAAAAAATTTAATTATTTTGAATTTGTTTAACAGTTGGTCGTCTTACAGGATCGGTCGTTATCATAATGACCGCCTGGTAATTATCGTTTTGACCCCTGTAACTGTTAAATTTTAGCATACAATTTTGGTCACAACGATATTGACCAGGTGGTCATTATAAAAATGACCAGTTTTTCGTCAGACATCATTCTACAGAATCGGTCATTTTCATAATGACCCCATGGTCATTATCGTTGTGACCCCTGTAAATGATCAATACGGTGACGTATTGGTCCAGTGTTAGACGCCCCGGTCATAACGGTTATGACCAGACGGTCATAACCGTTATGACCTCTGGTCTTACACAAAGGTCATAACCGTTATGACCTCCCGGTCATAATCGTTATGACCGCTGCGTTACACTATCGGTCACAACAGTTATGACCGTCTGGTCATAACAGTTATGACCGCTTCTTTACACTATCGGTCATAACAGTTATGACCGTCTGGTCATAACCGTTATGACCGCTGCGTTACACTATCGGTCATAACAGTTATGACCGTCTGGTCATAACAGTTATGACCTCTGTGTAAGAACATCGGTCATAACGGTTATGACCGTCCGGTCATAACCGTTATGACCGCTGCGTTACACTATCGGTCATAACAGTTATGACCGTCTGGTCATAATCGTTATGACCTCTGCGTTACACTATCGGTCATAACCGTTATGACCGTCTGGTCATAACAGTTATGACCGCTTCTTTACACTATCGGTCATAACCGTTATGACCGTCTGGTCATAACCGTTATGACCGCTGCGTTACACTATCGGTCATAACGGTTATGACCGTCCGGTCATTACGGTTATGACCCCTGTGTAATACCAGTGGTCATAACGGTTATGACCGTCCGGTCATAACCGTTATGACTTCTGATATATAACAGCGGTCATAACTGTTATGACCGTCCGGTCATAACCGTTATGACCGATAGTGTAACGCAGCGGTCATAACGGTTATGACCAGCTGGTCATAACGGTTTTGACCGCAGACCAGCGGTCAAAACGGCGACGTATTGGTCAAACCTTAGGCACAAGACGGTCACAACGAAAATTACCAGGCGGTCATTATGAAGTTGACCGTTTTGTAATATGCATTTTTTATTTTAAAATGATAGAAATACCAAGAGTCATTTAAATGTTGAATTACAGATTCACCCTCATCTCTCACCCGCCCAAAAGGCATTCTCCCTCGTTTAAGCTCACAAAAATTTCCAACCAGCGTCTACAGTGTTTTAGAGAGAGAAACTCCGATTCTAGAGAGAGAAAGCTCTGCAACCGCTCAGAAACCGCTCGAAAACCGTCCTAAACCACCACGAGAGCCGTTTATATACTTGTTGGAAGTCTGCTAACGTCGAAAAATCTTTAAAAAATACCCATGTCGACGCCAACAAAAATGTCAGAGAAAAACACTACTCCCGAAACCTCGCCGAAGGGTACGCAGGGGGAGGTCGAATTGAAAGTCTCACAAAAGTTTGTGAGTGAACTAGCCGATGATATATCCGACTCAGAAAAGGTAATGAAAATGATTTTGGTTTAATGTTGAAAAATATTTTCATTGTTATTATATATTAGTGCCGTACTAAAAAAGATATCGGAAGCCCGATCGTTTAAAAAGTTGTTTTGGTCTTTGTGTTTATAAAGTTTACACTTTTAATATTTTTCAGTAGGAATATGCAGTATTTGTTGATTTTGTGAAAACAAAGTTTCCATTTTTATATGTGTTTTTTGTGATTTCCCACTTTCCAATTGATTTGCTGAAAAATGTTATCATAATGTACATAAAGTTATAATTTTTATGTGTTTCCGTACCATAAAACATCCTTTAACTCAAGTTCGTGTTTTGGTTTATAATTTATATTAGGGTTTTCGTCGATGTTTGTGTTTAAGTTTAGATGATATCGGCTATTTGAAACCAAAATGGAATGGTAATTTTTGTGATGACTCTCTGGTCATAATAATTATTACTCAGATTCAGTTTTCTGTTATGTCCGGTGGTCATTTTTATTATGAGTTGTTGGTCATAATAATGATTACCATGAGTTTTAACTTATTTTAGGCTGGTCATTTTCATTATGACTTGGTCATAATAATAATTACTCATGTGTTTTTCCCGATGGTCATTTTCATTATGGCTTGTTGGTCACAAAGATAATTACTCCTTAATGTTACGGTTAACATTACCGCAGGTTCAATATAAGAGACGGGTACCGGATTCTGCAATTACCAGGGCAAAAATAAACACTTTTATTAACATTCCGGAGAGTTGTGCGAACTTGAGAAAGTGGTTGACTCCCCAACAGTACGAGGCCGTCCTCCAGCAGCGGTGCATTAAACATTTTCTGAGATTGACCACTCTTGGTTGGGCTGGGCAGGTCTTCCACAACATTGTGATGAGATTGACTGATCACTCAGCAATGGGTGATGCTCTTTGGTTTGAGGTCGGTGAAGAACTTGGCAGATTTTCCATCAACGAGTTCTGCCTCATTACCGGCATGAAATGTGTCGGTTCTACCCATCTCCCAGTGGTCGAAAGCCGATTGATCTCCAGATATTTTTCGACGTTGAGAGGTGTGTCGAGAGAAAACTTAGCCCTGCAGCTGTCGAATGCCAATTTTGACAACGACGACGACGCTGTGAAGCTTAGTCTACTATACTTGATTTTCTCCATTCCTTTATCAAACGCAAACTCCGTTAAGATAGACCTTAAGTTTTTTGCCCTGGCCGATAACATCGCTGCATTCAACGATTTTCCTTGGGGCGTACTCTCATGGGAGGCAACCCGGTCTGCAATCTGCAACGCAGTTGAAAACAGGCTGTCTTCTAAGAGAAGATCGGTACTAAGGGTAGACAAAGTGCACTACAGTGTTGCGGGCTTTCCCCATGCCTTGCTCGTCTGGGCCTATGAGACCCTCCCATCGATCGCCTTGAAATTCAGCTCCAAGTACGATCATGCCATTCCGCGTATGCTGTCGTGGTCCACATCGGACAATGTCAAGTTCGAAGCTGTTATCTCTGCTTTTACCGCGGTTGGCGAAAATCAGGTATATATATTGTTGGTCATTTTAAATAATCAGCCTAGTCGTCATAACCTTTATATATATGCTAGTGTAGTGGTCATAACCGTTATGACCTCTGTGTTATAGTAACGGTCATAACCGTTATGACCATACCTTTTGTATCACTAATAAATAAGTTAATATGCATTAACATATTGACCGTAGCCCCTCCCCATAGTTTTTATTAATGATATCAAATGTGTTCAGCCTAAGGGGTTTGTGATGATGCCAACTGATGAAGAGTTGAAGGACCCATGGGTTGCGCTTCTATATTCGAAGAACCCAAGTGTTGTGCCTAGCTTACCTCCCAAGACTCCTGCACCCCGACCTAGATCCGATACAGACTCCGAGTGGAGGGAGTTTCGAGAAGAGATCCGGGGAGAGGTGGCCAACATTAAAAAAAAGTTGGCGGCTCTTAAAAAGGGACAGAAGCAGTCAAACAAACTCTTGCGAAGGGTTATAACAATGTTGGCTGCCAAAAAGACCGAGGAGGAACCCGTAAAGGCACACACGGCGGTCCATGTCAGCAGCAGCCCGAAGAATAAAGTTCACACGGCTGAGTCCGATGCGGTGAACACTGCCTCAGCTCACAAGGAGGCAGTGTTGCAAGCTCATGTGCTATTCGAGCCTGACATCGGTGCCGTTGCTGATATGGGTGTTCAAGCAGCCATGGAGTTCCTCCCAGCCGATACAAAGATTGGTTCGACGGAAGACGTCAAGGAGGATAAGGACGTCAAGGAGGATAAGGCCTGTAAAGGAAAAATGGTTGTGCTGGACACGATGAAGCCTGAAGAGCCAGACGACGAGGAGAGCCTCGGTGATGTGGTAGTTACGAATATCTATAACTTAGTCACATATTCATTATGGTCATTTTACACTGTTAACGAGTTTCGCGTGTGTCATTTATAGATCCGGAAGAAGAAGAGGGCCAGACTCTCAAGGCTTGGCCAACGGCCCTCTGGCTCCATGACCGTGGTTGGCCCGCCGTTGCAGGCTCCGGCGCAGCCGATTTATGCACTCCCTCCGGGTCTCGCAGATGAACCTCCGAATGAGATGCTGTCGGTTTTCAGGGACTGGTTCAAGCAAGGATTACTGAAGAGGGCTCCTGCAGGGTAAATTTTTTATTTTAAAAGTATGTCCGATTCGAGTATTACAATATATTAACAATGTCATTATCAATTAACCTGTCCCCTCCATTTTGTTTAGTAAACGGCCTCCCCGATACAGTGCAAAGCATGATACCTTGGACAACCCACATGACCTCGGGTGCATGTTGGTGGAAAAAAAAAGTTGGTATTATGAGTTAGCTACATCACCTGTTTGGCTATGGGATGAAGTAAGTACCGTTCTTCAAGTTTTTTTTCCCCATGATTAATATATTTTGTATCTCCTAATGTGATGAGGGTACATTTACTGTGTAGCACATTGACGTTGCCTTCTACTACCTGAGGAAGAAGATCAGGCAGTACCCCGAACTGGAGCAACGAAAGGTGACAACGGTCAACACGTTTTTTTCTGCAAAAGTCCGTTCGTTGTGGACCGTCTACCAGGCAGCACCCGATAAGTTCGATTGGGCCTCCTGTGATACTTTATTCAGGATCATGCTTGGAGTGAGTTCCCAGAGTGGTCCCTCGTGGTTTGAATTGAACACTTTGCTAATTCCTCTTCACTTTGCTGATCTGAAACATTGGGCATTAGCAAAGCTCGATCTGACTAACTGGACCTTAGAGGTGTACGACTCTCTTCAGCATGAGGGCCGTCACAATTCTAAAGTCCGAGAAGGCATGGAAGGTCTGTCAAAGTTCATTCCCCTCCTGGCTGAGAAAAATAGTCTGTTCGAGTTCAAACCACGATCTCCTCCTGGATTTTACCCAATACCGGTCATCATAATGAAAGATATCCCTCGACAATCGAATGGGTATGTCAGGTTTTGAAAATGTTTTCGTAAAATTAAATGTGTATAATGTGATGCTTATTTCTTTTGCTTTTTTCCCATCGTTTGTGCCACAGGGGTGATTGTGGAATTTTCACAATTAAATTTGCTGAATGCTTGATAGAAGGGAGGGATGTCCGTGATTGGGTAATTGCTGAACGCATGCCAACATTCAGGGAGTTGCTAGCATGTCACTTGTGGTCCCATTCTAAACGGAAGATTGAACAAACTTATAAAAGTGATGATGAGGTGGAAACCGACTTTTAACATTTCCACTAACCACAATTTTGTTGTACTAACTTAACAAGACTGTAACTAGGGCAATTTTTTTATTCATGGTATACCATGATTTTTTGATATGGTATACTGTTGTGAAATGTTAATTTATACAATATATGGTTAATTTAGACATTGGTGCTCATAATTGTCATGAGCATCTGGGAATGAAAGGAATTATATTCGTACCTCATCAGACAAAAAATGTTATCTTCTAAAAATAAATAGTTCTCTCTGCCTCACTATGAACATATGGGTCATAACGGTAATGACCGCGCGGTAAATCTTCTAAAAAACCGTTTTGATTTTTGTTGTATATTGAATATTGTTGAAAATTTGTAATCTTAACATTACACTCTAATCGTATTGGCCGAGCTCATAATTGTAATAACCCTTTGGGAATACATTGATTCATCGTAATTGCTGAATGTAGCTTCGTACATGAAATCATATAAATTGTGTTCCTATAGCAATAACAAGCTCTATTTTCTTCAATACATATACTATCGGTCATAACAGGAATGACCGTGCGGTCAAAACGGTTATGACCCTTGTTTTACGCCCATGGTCATAACAGGAATGACCGCGCGGTCATAACGGTTATGACCCTTGTTTTACGCCCATGGTCATAACAGGAATGACCGCGCGGTCATAACGGTTATGACCCTTGTTTTACGCCCATGGTCATAACAGGAATGACCACGCGGTCATAACGGTTGTGACCCTTGTTTTACGCCCATGGTCATAACAGTTATGACCGAGCGGTCATAACCGTTGTGACCCTTGTTTTACGCCCATGGTCATAACAGGAATGACCGCGCGGTCATAACGGTTATGACCCTTGTTTTACGCCCATGGTCATAACAGGAATGACCGCGCGGTCATAACGGTTATGACCCTTGTTTTACGCCCATGGTCATAACAGGAATGACCACGCGGTCATAACGGTTGTGACCCTTGTTTTACGCCCATGGTCATAACAGTTATGACCGCGCGGTCATAACCGTTGTGACCCTTGTTTTACGCCCATGGTCATAACAGGAATGACCGTGCGGTCAAAACGGTTATGACTCTTGTTTTACGCCCATGGTCATAACAGGAATGACCGCGCGGTCATAACGGTTATGACCCTTGTTTTACGCCCATGGTCATAACAGGAATGACCGCGCGGTCATAACCGTTGTGACCCTTGTTTTACGCCCATGGTCATAACAGGAATGACCGCGCGGTCATAACCGTTGTGACCCTTGTTTTACGCCCATGGTCATAACAGGAATGACCGCGCGGTCATAACCGTTGTGACCCTTGTTTTACGCCCATGGTCATAACAGGAATGACCGCGCGGTCATAACCGTTGTGACCCTTGTTTTACGCCCATGGTCATAACAGGAATGACCGTGCGGTCAAAACGGTTATGACTCTTGTTTTACGCCCATGGTCATAACAGGAATGACCGCGCGGTCATAACGGTTATGACCCTTGTTTTACGCCCATGGTCATAACAGGAATGACCGCGCGGTCATAACCGTTGTGACCCTTGTTTTACGCCCATGGTCATAACAGGAATGACCGCGCGGTCATAACCGTTGTGACCCTTGTTTTACGCCCATGGTCATAACAGGAATGACCGCGCGGTCATAACCGTTGTGACCCTTGTTTTACGCCCATGGTCATAACAGGAATGACCGCGCGGTCATAACCGTTGTGACCCTTGTTTTACGCCCATGGTCATAACAGGAATGACCGCGCGGTCATAACGGTTGTGACCCTTGTTTTACGCCCATGGTCATAACAGTTATGACCGCGCGGTCATAACCGTTGTGACCCTTGTTTTACGCCCATGGTCATAACAGGAATGACCGCGCGGTCATAACCGTTATGACCATACTTAAACGCCAATAGTAATGACACGTCACGTCACTGTAACTTTTTTTCGTTATTGGGTATTTATACACTCAGGCCCTAATCTGATCATTTGCCCACCTTCCCGCCATTCTCAGTACCCTAAATTTTGCTATTTCCCGCCAATCTCAGTGCCCTAAATTTTGATCTTCTTCGGCCATCTCGGTACCCACTTACCCACTTGCCCACTTTCTTCGTTTGAACTTTTTTCTCTCAACATATATTCACGATTCCTCTCAACACCGTTGCACTTCGTTAAAACTGACCCTTGCTTTCTGATCTGAGATTTCGGCCGATAATTGTTATCTTCAGCTACCTCTGGGTTTGAATATAGATCTGCACACTTCCAAACAGCCAATCTGAGGTAATGGTGCTTGGTATTTGGTTTTATTTGTTAATTTATGCGGTAAATTACCTTGCGTTGTGACTTATACTGTATATAATTGTTATCTGTTCACTGTTTTAGCGAATGTTTTCGGGAAAGTGTAGCATAAACCATCCGGCCATTACCATTGTCACCAGCCTTGAAATATAGGTCAACACTCAATTACAATCCTAAAAAATTTATTATCTTTCACGTATGAGTACAATCTAAACTTATCATTGTGATTGAACAGAGTTATAAGTCAACATTACAAAGCTAACAAACAAACGGGTCATTTTCATAATTACGCCCATGGTCAATATAATTGTGACCATTTTTATAGTTATAAGTCAACTCTCTATTACATCATTTTCGATCAATTGTCACAATACATTGGATAACATGATACTGCTTCATACAGGAATGGATGCGGTCTGTGTCTTCGTCAAGTATAATGGTCAATGGGATGACACATACAAATATGTTGGTGGCGAAATGAAAGGATTATTGGTTCCCCAGAACTCAACATACGTTGGTCTTATTGAGTTGGTGAAAAGTGTGCTTGGAATTAGTACCACAGACAATAATATAATAATGAGATACGGTGTTGAACCTGGATTGCCTCTTGTGAGGATACAATGTGATGCTGACGTTAGATTCTACATACAACTGATGAAGAAGGATGTGCATGTGCTTAGCAAATTTGCACTTGCCATCGATGTATTGGATGAGTTTGCGGCGGTCGCCATGCCACCAGAGGTAGGGGGAAGCAACCACATAGACGTTCAACGTTCTAAGGAGGGGGGACAGAGTGATGAAGCCATGCAACATGTAAACGGTTTTAATACCAACATCCCTCCTCCTCCTCATAACCCTGCTTCTCGTCCTCGTCCGCATATTACTTCTTCTCCTCCTCATATCCCTTCCTCTCATCCTCCACCGCCGCATATCCCTTCTCCCACAGTAGTTCTGGATTTGCACAGTGAATATGGATTTGATGAGCAACATCAAGTATTTAACAATGACTTCTACAAGGCCCCTGATGATTTGAATGACGTAAAATTGAACGGTGCGGATGATGCTCATCTTTCAAACGAGCAGAGTTTGGCAGTAAGCATTGGCGGCCATTCTATTGTCAATAATACTACGTCTCAGTATGACAAAGTATCAAGCAGTGCCAGTGTATCCGACGGAGTCGTTGTTGCTGATTATACACCTGTCACAGTGCGAAAAAATTCCATTTTTGAGAACAAAAAGTTACTGCAGTACCATCTTCATCACGATGCTATGAGTAAACACTACCAATTCAAGGTGAAGAGGTCGAACTCTAGTCTATTACACGTGATATGTGTAGATGATAAGGGATGCCCATGGCAATTGCGTGCGACTAGGATGAGAGATAGTGAACTGTTTGTTGTGAAGAGGTTCGACGCTGTCCACACTTGTTCAATTGAAATCGTTCAAGGCCATCATCGTCAAGCCAAGAGTTGGATGATTGGGGAGTGTGTTAAGGCAAAATACTTGGATCCGACTAATGCCTTATATAGACCAGCAGAAATAATGCGAGACATGCAGGCCGAATTTGGAGTATCTTTCAATTATCTTCGAGCATGGCGAGGGAAGGAAGCTGCACTAACCAGCCTGAGGGGCGATGATGCAGAGTCATACAAAGGTAATGACCCCTTATCTGGTTATACGTTCGATAATGGAGTGCATTTTTTTATTATTCACGATTTCGTTCTGATAATTTAATATGCACAGTTCTGCCCGCGTGGGCTGAAATGGTCAAGCGGAAAAATCCTGACTCGGACATTCACATTGAGACGGACTCAGAAAATTGTTTCAAATACTTGTACATGTGCTTAGCTGCTTCGAAACATGGTTGGCCTTATTGTCGTCCAGTAATTGTGGTTGATGGATCAGCACTAAAGGCCAGGTTTGGAGGAATGTTGCTTGCAGCATGCGGACACGACGCAAATGGCTCCATATTTCCCCTTGCTTTTGGTATCGCGCCGTCGGAAAGTCATGAATCATGGAAATGGTTTTTCGAGAAGCTAAGGGATTCAATCGGTACGCGAGAGGCTCTTGCTATTGTGGCCGATAGGCATAAGGGCATCGAATATGCAGCCAAACATGTGTATCCAGATGCTGCATTCGGTATATGCGTCCATCACTTGGCTGCAAACTTGAAGACTAGGTACAAAGATTTCAAAGGACCATTGAAGACCTATTTCGACGGTGCTTCGAGGTCGTATCTTCCAAGTGAGCACCATCGTCATATGGATTCCATCCGTGGTCGTAACCCCAACATGCATCGATACCTTGTCGAGGCCGATCCTACAAAGTGGTCGCGCGCGTATTTCAACGGCCGGAGGTATTCAATCATGACGACCAACATTGCAGAGTCATTGAACAATGTGGATCGGAAAGCCAGGTTAATGCCAGTTGGATACTTGGTGGAATGGTTGAGGGAACTACTACAAAGATGGTTTGTCGAGAGGCGGGAAGAGGCGCTTAAAATAACATCGAAACTGGCCCCAAATGCTGAGTCACTTATCCGAACAAACTTCTCAATGGGTCTAACAGTAACGGTATGTTAAGAAGACCACATCATGCCGTGGGCATACAAAAATCAAGTTTGCTGTGGCCTCCATGCGATAGTTTAAACTAATGTATATTTAACATTGTTATTTTTTAACAGCCTCGGCCAGCTGATCAATTTGAGTACGCCGTCACCAACAATGCTGCCCAAATATGGATTGTCGATATGAGCGAAAGGACGTGTACTTGCAGACGATTTCAGGTCGATCAAATTCCTTGTCCTCATGCAATGGCCGTCTGTAACCACCGACGAATTGATCCATATAATTATTGCTCAAATTACTATACGAAAGACTATTTGTATGCTTGCTATGCACATGTAGTCCATCCGATTGGCAGCGCCGAGGGTTGGGATGTTAGTGAAGATGTAAGGTTGCATGTAGTTAATCCCCCCCCTACAAAGCGCCGGCCCGGAAGGCCACGTGTTCGAAGGATTCCGTCACAAGGTGAAGACCATGCGCCTACTCGCTGTGGTAGATGTAATCATTATGGTCACAACCGCCAAACATGTTCTAACTCAGTGCCCTTGAGAAAACGTCCAACAACAAGCACTGATGTATCGTAATTTTGCAGTTCTAACCCAGTTAGTGTAAATGGACATAAATGTAGCGGGTTTTTTTTTTAACTGTTTGGTGAGTGCACTTTTTATCACACTTAACATAGTGTAATTTCCTAGTTTTTGTTATGGTTCCATATAGAGTGATATAACACGCAGGCAACATTCATATGTATAAAATAACATTTTACACCGCATAATCTAAGAGGTTTTAGGGGACATTTAGACATAGGTCATAACATTAATGACCGTGTGGTAATTACTCTAAATATAACACGGATTGACTATTTTTCGATTAAAATAATTGCCAAAGGAGTCTAAATTTACATAGGTATAATTTAACGCCAATGGTCATAACATGAATGACCACCCGGTCAACACAGTTATGACCTCTCTGTTCGAGAAGCGGTCATAACGGTAATGACCGGGTGGTCATAACAGTTATGACCTATCAGTTTATGTATTGGTCATAACTGTTATGACCACTGGGTCAACACAGTTATGACCTCTCTGTTCGAGAAGCGGTAATAACGGTAATGACCGGGTGGTCATAACAGTTATGACCTATCAGTTTATGTATTGGTCATAACTGTTATGACCACTGGGTCAACACAGTTATGACCTCTCTATTCGAGAAGCGGTAATAACGGTAATGACCGGGTGGTCATAACAGTTATGAACTATCAGTTTATGTATTGGTCATAACTGTTATGACCACTTGGTCAACACAGTTATGACCTCTCTGTTCGAGAAGCGGTCATAACGGTAATGACCGCCCGGTCATAACAGTTATGACCTATGTTTATGTACCGGTCATAACTGTTATGACCACCGGGTCAACACAGTTATGACCTCTCTGTTTATGTATCGGTCATAACGGTTATGACCATGGGCGTAAAACAAGAGTCAAAACGGTAATGACCGCGCGGTCATTCCTGTTATGACCATGGGCGTAAAACAAGGGTCATAACGGTTATGACCGCGCGGTCATTCCTGTTATGACCATGGGCGTAAAACAAGGGTCACAACGGTTATGACCGCGCGGTCATTCCTGTTATGACCATGGGCGTAAAACAAGATCACAACCGTTATGACCGCGCGGTCATTCCTGTTATGACCATGGGCGTAAAACAAGAGTCATAACCGTTATGACCGCGCGGTCATTCCTGTTATGACCGACAGTATTTGTATTGAAGAAAATAGAGCTTGTTATTGCTATAGGAACACAATTTATATGATTTCATGTACGAAGCTACATTCAGCAATTACGATGAATCAATGTATTCCCAAAGGGTTATTACAATTATGAGCTCGGCCAATACGATTAGAGTGTAATGTTAAGATTACAAATTTTCAACAATATTCAATATACAACAAAAATCAAAACGGTTTACCAATAATTAAACTAAATAATGCCACTATTTACAGTCTCTGCATGTTAGATACGTTGTCTTGAAATGGTTAGTCAAGATGTTAAACGTCAGCCTCCTCATCAGGATCACTCTCATAAGTTTTCGCGAGCTTTTTTTTGGCATGGGACCACATGTAACAGGCAAAATACTCCCTGAAGATTTGCATGCGTTCAGCAATTACCCAATAACTGACATTCCTCCCTTCTATCAAGCATTCAGCAAATTTGATTGTAAACATTCCACAGTCACCCCTGTTGCACGAAAGATGGGAAAAAAAGAATATTAAATGATCTACACACTCTACACAGTTCAAGTTATGAAATCATATGCAATACTTGTACTAACCCATTGGCTTGTTGAGGGATATCTTTCATAATGGTGACTGGTATTGGGTAATTTCCTGGCGGAACTCGTGGTTTGAACTCGAACAAACTTTTTTTCTCAGCTAGAAATGGAATGAACTTTGAAAGACCTTCCACTCCTGCGCGGACCTTAGAGTTATGAGGTCCTTCGTGCTGAAGAGAGTCGTATACATCAATGGTCCAGTTTGTTAGGTCGAGCTTTACTAATGCCCAATGTTTCAGATCGCCAAAGTGAATTGGCATTAGCACCGTGTTAACGTCAAACCACGAGGCCCCACTCTGGACACGAACGCCAAGAATTATCCTGAACACAGAATCACAGCAGGCCCAATCGAACTTATCGGGTGCAGCCTGGTAGACGTTCCACAACGAACGAACTTTTGCAGCAAAAAACGTGTCTACCGTTGTCACCTTTCGTTGCTCCAGTTCGGGGTACTGCCTGATCTTCTTCCTCAGGTAGTAGAATGCAACGTCAATGTGCTGCACAATCAAAAAAGATGCGAATATATTGGGAAAAATATATAGAACATGTAGTATAAAAGATCTGAAGAACGGTACTTACTTCATCCCATAGCCAAACAGGGGATGTAGCTAACTCGTAATACCAAGTCTTTTTTTCCACAACCATGCATCCGAGGTCATGTGGATCGTCGATCATTTCATGCTTTGCACTGTATCGGGGAGGCCGTTTACTAAACATAATGTACCTTCTGGTTAATTGGTGACGACGGTGTTAATATATTGTAAATTTCAAATCGAACATAAAGTGTATTAAAAAAAAGATTACCCTGCAGGAGTCCTCTTCAATAATCCTTTTGGGAACCACTCCCTGAACTCGTCTAGCAGTTGTTTCGGAGGTTCATCGGCGAGACCCGGAGGGAGGGGTGTAAGCAGCTTACTCGGAGGCTTCGACGGCGAGGCAACATCAGTGATTGACCCGGCTGGCCGCTGGCCAATCCTTGAGAGTCTGGCCCTCTTCTTCTTACGGATCTACAAGTGACATAGGTGAAACGAGTTAACATTGTAAAAACACCATAATTACTATATAACTAAGTTACAGATAATCGTAACAACCACGTCACCGATGCTCTCATCGTCGTCTGGCTCTTCAGGCTTCTCGACAGCCATCCTTATGTTTTTTTCTTTACCATATATCTCCGGGTCAGGAATGATCTCCTCCTTTACAAAAACTAATTGATCCGATTTTTCCTTCGCTGCCAGATCGGTTGCTGGTAAATTGTATTTAATACTGTCCTGTGAGGTTTCACAACCGGTCATATTAATTACAAAGTTCTAGTAGTGGAATACAGTTATGATCATAAAAAAATTAATGTAATACTCGACTAGGTCATAAATGATTACCTTATTCTTCGCAGCCTTGACATCTTCCCCCGCAACAATCACCTTTTCGCCAGTTAGGAACTCCATGGCCGCTTGAACACCCATATCAGCATCTGCACCGATGTCAGAGTCAAACATCACATCATCTTGCGAGCCGGTGCCGATGTGAGGTGAGGTAGTTTTCAGCTCATGATAATCAGCCGTGTGAACCTGAGGCTTCTGGCGGCTGCTGACATAGGACCAGGTGTGTGCCTTCTCCTGTGGATTATCAGAAATGTTGGCGGCCACCATTTTTATTACAGTTCGCATGAGTTTGTTAGCCTTCTTCTGGCCCTTTTCAAGAGCCACCAACTTTTCTTTAATGGAGACAACCTCTCCTCGGATATCTTTTTGAAAATCCCTCCACCCTGAGTTTGTATCGGAGCTCGGTCGGGGGGCAGAAGGCTTGGGAGGTAAGTTAGGCACGACACTTGGGTTCTTCAAATATAGCCGCGCGACCCATGGGTCCTTCAACTCATCTTCAGTTGGCATCATGACAAAACCCTTAGTCTGAACACATTTGATTCCAGTTAAAAAAATAAGTACGGGATACGCATCAAATCAATATGTTAGTATAAACACATGTTATGATATATGGAAGACAATTGTAATTGACACTGCATACATAATATAAATATATGGAAGACACTAAATATTTGATCTTTATACCTGATTTTCGCCAACCGCGGTAAAAGCAGATATAACATCGTCGAACTTGACATTGTCCGCGGTGGTCCACGACAGCATGCGCGGAATGGCATGATCGTACTTTTTGCAAAATTTCAATGATATCGATGGGAGGGTCTCATAGGCCCACACCAGTAAGGCATGAGGAAAGCCGGCAACACTGTAATGCACTTGGTCAGTCCTTTTTACCGGTCTTCTCTTCGAAGACAGCCTGTTTTCAACTGTGTTGCAGATTGCAGACCGGGTTGCCTCCCATGAGAGAACGCCCCAAGGAAAATCATTGAAATCAGCAATGTTATCGGCCAGGGCAAAAAACTTCGGGTCTATCTTAACTGAGTTTGCATTTGATAAAGGAATGGAGAAAATCAAGTATAGTAGACTAAGCTTCACAGCGTCGTCGTCGTTGTCAAAATTGGCATTGGACAGCTGCAGCCCTAAATTTTCTCTCGACACACCTCTCAACGTCGAAAAATATCTGGTTATCAATCGGCTTTCGACCAGTGGGAGATGGGTAGACCCTACACATTTCATGCCGGTAATGAGGCAGAACTCGTTGATGGAAAATCGGCCAAGTTCTTCACCGACCTCAAACCAAAGAGCATCACCCATTGCTGAGTGATCCGTCAATCTCATAACAATGTTGTGGAAGACCTGCCCAGCCCAACCAAGAGTGCTTAATCTTAGAAACTGTTGAATGCATCGCTGGTGGATGACGGCCTCGTACTGGTGGGGTGTCAACCACTTTCTCAAGTTCGCACAACTCTCCGGAATGTTAATAAAAGTGTTTATTTTTGCCCTGGTAATTGCAGAATCCGGTACCCGTCTCTTATATTGAACCTGCGGTAATGTTAACCGTAACATTAAGGAGTAATTATCTTTGTGACCAACAAGCCATAATGAAAATGACCATCGGGAAAAACACATGAGTAATTATTATTATGACCAAGTCATAATGAAAATGACCAGCCTAAAATAAGTTAAAACTCATGGTAATCATTATTATGACCAACAACTCATAATGAAAATGACCACCGGACATAACAGAAAACTGAATATGAGTAATAATAAATGACCAGAGAGTCATCACAAAAATTACCATTCCATTTTGTTTCAAATAGCCGATATCATCTACACTTAAACACAAACATCGACGAAAACACTAATATAAATTATAAACCAAAACACGAACTTGAGTTAAAGGATGTTTTATGGTACGGAAACACATAAAAATTATAACTTTATGTACATTATGATAACATTTTTCAGCAAATCAATCGGAAAGTGGAATATCATAAAAAAACACATATAAAAATGGAAACTTTGTTTTCACAAAATCAATAAATACTGCATATTCTTACTGGAAAATATTAAAAGTGTAAACTTTTTAACCACAAAGCCCAAAACAACTTTTACATCGATCGGGCTCCCGATATCTTTCAAACGGCACTAATATATAATACAATGAAAATATTTTTCATCGTTAAAACAAAAACCATTTTCATTACCTTTTCTGAGTCGGATATCTGATCGGCTAGTTCACTCACGAACTTTTGTGAGACTTTCAATTCGACCTCCCCCTGCGTACCCTTCGGCGATGTTTCGGGAGTAGTGTTTGTCTCTGACATTTTCGTTGGCGTCGACATGGGTATTTTTTAAAGATTTTTCGACGTTAGCAGACTTCCAACCAGTATATAAAAGGCACTCGGGGTGGTTTAGGACGGTTTCCGAGCGGTGTCTGGGCGGTTGCAAAGCTTTCTCTCTCTAGAATCGGGGTTTCTCTCTCCAAAACACTGTAGACGCTGGTTGGAATTTTTTGTGACCTTATTCGAGGGAGAATGCCTTTTGGGCGGGTGAGAGATGAGGGTGAATCTGTAATTCGACATTTAAATGACTCTTGGTATTTCTATCATTTTAAATTAAAAATGCATATTACAAAACGGTCAACTTCATAATGACCGTCTGGTAATTTTCGTTGAGACCTCTTTGTGACTAAGGTTTGACCAATACGTCACCGTATTGACCAATGACCATGGGTCATAACGGTTATGACCATACGGTCATAACCGTTATGACCGCTGGTGTAACACAAAAGTCATAACGGTTATGACCAGACGGTCATAACTGTTATGACCGATAGTGTAACGCAGCGGTCATAACGGTTATGACCAGACGGTCATAACAGTTATGACCGATAGTGTAACGCAGAGGTCATAACGATTATGACCAGACGGTCATAACGGTTATGACCGCTGTTCATAGGTCATAACGGTTATGACCGCGCGGTCATAACGGTTATGACCGTATATGTAACGCAGCGGTCATAACGGTTATGACCAGACGGTCATAACAGTTTTGACCGATAGTGTAAAGAAGCGGTCATAACTGTTATGACCAGACGGTCATAACTGTTATGACCGATAGTGTAACGCAGCGGTCATAACTGTTATGACCAGACGGTCATAACGGTTATGACCGATAGTGTAACGCAGCGGTCATAACGGTTATGACCGGACGGTCATAACTGTTATGACCGATAGTGTAAAGAAGCGGTCATAACTGTTATGACCAGACGGTCATAACTGTTGTGACCGATAGTGTAACGCAGCGGTCATAACGATTATGACCGGACGGTCATAACTGTTATGACCGATAGTGTAAAGAAGCGGTCATAACTGTTATGACTAGACGGTCATAACTGTTGTGACCGATAGTGTAACGCAGCGGTCATAACGATTATGACCGGACGGTCATAACCGTTATGACCGCTGGTCTTACACAGAGGTCATAACTGTTATGACCAGACGGTCATAACTGTTGTGACCGATAGTGTAACGCAGCGGTCATAACGATTATGACCGGGAGGTCATAACGGTTATGACCTTTGTGTAAGACCAGAGGTCATAACGGTTATGACCGTCTGGTCATAACCGTTATGACCGGGGCGTCTAACACTGGACCAATACGTCACCGTATTGATCATTTACAGGGGTCACAACGATAATGACCATGGGGTCATTATGAAAATGACCGATTCTGTAGAATGATGTCTGACGAAAAACTGGTCATTTTTATAATGACCACCTGGTCAATATCGTTGTGACCAAAATTGTATGCTAAAATTTAACAGTTACAGGGGTCAAAACGATAATTACCAGGCGGTCATTATGATAACGACCGATCCTGTAAGACGACCAACTGTTAAACAAATTCAAAATAATTAAATTTTTTTCCCCTCTACAAACAAAGCGTTAAACGCAAAACTTTGAAACGAAAAACCCATTTTTTTAACTTTCGACTTCTTTGATTCGTTAACTTCGATTTCCCCATTGGTTCGATCTCTGGTGGCGGGTTTTTAAACTATTCTAAGTAGGTGGCCTTCTATATCACGAAGCTGTTTATGGATGCCTGTTACGTGGTGGTTTCGGACGGTTTTCGAGCGGTTCCGGCCGATTGCAGCTCTTTCTCTCTCTACGTTTCATTTTCTCTCTCTAAAATACTGTAGATGCTGGTTCGGAACAATTTTCTGGGGCATGAGAGGGAGATGAGGGTAAACCCGTAAATTGACATACATTAAATGCAGATGGGCCCCACATATCATGGACTTTGCTGACGTGGCGGTGCTACAAATGAAGGCCTGAAAAAGTGGTGCTGATTTTAATAATATTTTCCCCACAGGTGCTAAAAGTGAAATTTACCCATAATTATTTCTTGTTTCCAAGCAAATTCTCCCTTTTCTTGTTACGGGACAAGGAATTTATCACTATAGAGTAGTCCTAAAGCTACTAGCTTATCCAGCAAAGATCCACTGTGACGCTCTTGGATTTGTTCAAAAAAGTCAATATCTTGGATTTGTTCAAAAAAGTCAATATCTTGGATTTGTTCAAAAAAGTCAATCACTGCTAATAGTCCTGATGGCGATGGTACATTAGGTGTAATGTATGTCTGAGTATATGTGATAGGTTATTAAAAAAGAAAAAACAAAACTCATGTACGGGCACAACGACGCGAAGGGAGGTGGGGGCTCATCGTAGGGGTTTGGGGGGCGCTCGTTGTCCAAGGGAAGGAGGGGCCTGGGTCGCGGCTGAGGTGCCTGGATCGCGGGTGGCCTCGTAATTTGGCGGGAGGGGGTGTTGCAGGGGGGTTCGTCGATCGGTTAGGGGGGGGGGTGTTTCAAATTTCTTTCAATTTCTTTTTTTTTTTTATTATTTTAAATTTTTAGTATATAATATTATAAACTAAGATACATTATAACTTTCATACATAAGTAATATCTAAACCGTTAAAATTAATCAAATGGTCTATAAAACAAGCTCTACTAATATGGTACATAAAATGGACTCTATTGTAACTTTTCCTTTTTTCACACCCTGAAATGATTGGTATATTGATTTGACGTTCTATTTT
Source organism: Ficus hirta (assembly GCA_038430175.1). Classification (NCBI taxonomy): domain Eukaryota; kingdom Viridiplantae; phylum Streptophyta; class Magnoliopsida; order Rosales; family Moraceae; genus Ficus; species Ficus hirta. The sequence goes on along the minus strand of CM076585.1, from coordinate 13,220,038 downwards.
TTTAATCCTTTTTCATTGTTTGAAATGTGATATGATATCTTCTTTCTTTTTTGTTTTTTTAGTAGAAAAAAAAAATGACAGGATATGCTCTTACAAATATATATTATCTATTATTTTTTCAATTATATATTCAATTCTAGGGTAAATAACTAGAATGATCCTTGAACTTTTAATAAGAATGTTGATTGGTCTTTAAATATTTTTTGTTTTATTAGTTGGTCCCTGAATTCCTAAAAAGGGATGTAAGTTAGCCCTTTCCATTAATTGCCGTCTAAACCTCTCACTTTTCCGTCAAATGATCTGAATTTGATATGAAAATACTAAACTACCCCTAACATTAACTGACAATTTTTTTTTTCCTTTTTCAAATGTAAATTAACCAATTAAAAAAAAAACAAAAAACAAAGAAAGCTCGACGATAGAGCTAGGGTGTTCGGGTGGGGAGGGGGTTAGTTCTTCGTTGGGGTGGGGGGCTGAGCTTGTCGTCGCCAGTTGGGTGGGGGATTCTTCAGTTCAGCAGGCCCAAATCTGGGGTGGGGTGGGGGGAGGGCTCCGCTAGAACCAGGGGGCGGGGGGGGGACTAGATCGAGATGATGTAGGGGGGGCGCGAGAGCTTGCTGACGGCGGCCGGGGGGGGGGGGGGGGGGGAGGGCGCGAAACCTAGATCACTGGGGTGGGAACCCATATCGAGATGTGGTGACAGGAGGAGGGGGGGACAGTGGAGAAAGGGAGAAGGAGAAGTTTACTTTATTATTTTCTTTTGATTTTAGATTTTTGAAAAATAGTTTGTATTTTTTATTTATCAATTTACTTAGTTACTCTTGAAAAATATTTTGTGTAGAATAAATCTGTTAAAATGTAACTAAAAGTTGATAAAAATGATCAATTCACACCTTTTTAATGAATTCAGGGACCAAACAATAAAAAAAAAAAATAGAGATGAAATGATACCTTCATAAAGAGTTTAGGAACCGATATAGTAATTTACCCTAAATTCTATTTTCTACTTTTAAATAGGAAGAATTGACAAAATGGGATAGTTATCTAGGTCAATGATAATAAAAAGCATAATTATAAATAATAGTATTAAATAGCATATTTATAATGATTCTACATTTAATGCATTATATATTACCAAAATTACCCTCAATTAAACAATCCATACTCTCTTTCTCTCTCCTCTTTCTCCTCGCTTTTTTACTCACCTGCAACATATCACCGGCCGTCGTCAACAGCTCCAACAACTAACCACGCTCTCGTCGCGGATTGCTCCGGCCGGCCGACCTTCACCATCTGTTGGCATCAAAGTTCCTTTTGTCGCGAGCTTCGCACGGAAAATAGGAGGAGAATAGCGAGCTTCATCGGGGATCTCACGATCGCAATGGCACTGTTGTGAACACGTCAGCAGCGTCGCGATCTCGTCGGCACCGTCGTGATCTTTTCAGTCCCGTCATGGACCTTTTCTCCGGCATCAGCTTCATCTGCAATGCAAGAGAGAAAACCAGATCTAGAATTTGAGGTCAACTTGTGACTCTTTTAAAATTTAGGGGGTGTTTGGTGAATGAGTTTGAGTTAAGATTTTTAAGCTTCAATAGTAATTTGTGTTGACTTTTTAGAAAAGACAAAAAACTTTTTCAGAAAATACAAAAAACTTTTTCAGAAAAAAATAAAAAAATATATAGTTTAACTTAAGTTAAACTTATATTGCAAACAGGGCATTAGATTAAATACTTTTATTTTCATAAAAATAGATATTATTTTGTGACTTTTTTAAAATTTAGATTAAATACTTTATTTTGTTAAAAATATATATTATTTAGTAAATAAATTTATTTCCTTGTAAATACGTTTTTTTATTCTAGCTTTACATATTCTTTTGCTTTTCTCATAAATTTAAGTATTTACAAATAAATATTAATATATTTTAAGATTTTAATGTTTCATGTAAATTCTTCAAAAGAAAAAATGTTTTATTCATGTAAATCTATTTACCAAGCAATATACACATTTACTGTGATTATTGTATTATCAACATTATAAATTATTGGATCTTTAATTAATCCTTATAATTTAATAAATACATGTACTTACCAGTACAAAGCAATATACATATTTACTATAAATATAGTATTACCAATATTGTAAATCCAATATCTAGACAAAAATTAACAAATTAATTAATTCTTATAATTTAGTAAATACATGTATTTACTAAACAATATATGTATTTACTGTAAATATAGAAATTTGAATATTGTTAATATTGAATTTGCAACAAAATTAACAAAGAAAGCAATTCTTATAATTTAGTAAATACATGTATTTACTAAGCAATATACATATTTACTGTAAATATAATAATGTCAAAGTCGTAAATAATAGATTTACATATCTCAAAAAAAAAAAAAAAGATTTACACAAAAATTAACAAAATACAGTAATTCTAACAATTATTTACAAACTCCCTCACAAAAACATTGATTAATCCCAAATCAACCCATACTCAAAACCTAATAAAAAATACCCAGCCTCGCCGCCCACCGGAGCAACATCGACAGAAGGAGGCATCCGCCGGAGCAACATCGACGGATAGAGCCACCTCCGGCAAAGAAATACCCACCAAAAAAAAATTGCAACCAAAATCCAACGACGATGAAGCTGCTGGATCTCAACTCGACAACGGCTCCGTGATCTCATTCCCAGCTTCAAGAATGTCACCCGATCTACCAGATATCGTGACGGTCTCATCGGCGCCGCATCCTCAAACAACGATGAGAGAGAGAGATTCCCCCGACACACGACACGAGATCGTGACGGTCACCCCTCCACACTTTCCCGAACACTTATTAACGGAAAACACGACCTCCCAGCAGCGCAAATTGAGAGGGAGGCAATGCCTCGCGGAAGAATTTGCCAAAATGACCTAACAACAAAGTGAAATTAGGGAAATGACTTTCCCTTTTCTTTTTTTATTTTTTTTATTTCAAAAATACTGATTGTGTAAATAAAAATTTTTTAATTAATAAAATTAATTAAAATCAAAGAATAAAAGAAGAAATCTAGGGATTTTGGGCATCGAACTTCTCGAACTTCAACTTCAACTGAGTCTCCTTCCTTTCCTTCCTGCACTTCTTCTTCTTCCTCCTCATTCCCTTCCCTTCCCTCCCCCCAAAAGGAATCTCCCCAAATCTGCCGCCTCCACGTTCGCCGCCGCCACCGCCCTAAACGACGCCATCGAAGATCCAGAGACCGCGCCACAAGCTCTCTGACCCCGCCTTCTTCTTCCTCTTCTTCCCCTCCGACAAGCAAAAGCTCCGCCGCCACCTCCACCACGCCTCCCTTCTTCTTCCTCTCTTCACCAATCTGGTTTTATAATGCTACCTTCCACAAAGAGCTTTACTAGTCAAAGTAATAATTGAATGTTTGATTGGAGCTAAACTTGATTAATTTTCTGCTAATAATTTTGTTTGCTTTCTCTAATTTATTGTGTGTTTTGTTAGTCCAGTACAATATGTTCGTAATTGTTGCTCTGCTTTTCTTGAATTGAAGTGAGACTCTTACACCAATTTCTCATCTTTTATATGTCATTTGTTGTAAACATTGACGTTAAATTTTTTTTCCTTAAAAGGATAAACGCAAATTTTCGTATAAGAGTCTTTGTCCACGCATGATTTGTGTGGAAAACATTGGAACGACAAGAAAAAAAAAAGAAAAAGAAACGACCGCTAAAATTTCATGAACGACCATACGGTCGTTCCTTCCAAAGCGTGAGTTTTTTTAATTTTTTTCTCTTAAAAAAAAAAGCAAAAATGACTGTACCATCACCTTATGTCATGTATTATTTGTCTCAAAACACTTGGAACGACCACAAAAGTTAAGGAGCGACCACTAAATTTTCCAGAACAACCATACGGTCGTTCCTTTCAAAGCGTGAGTTTTTGTAATCTTTTTCCCTTAAGCGAAAAGCAAAAATAACCATACCATCACCTTATGTCATGTAATGTTTGCCTCAAAACACTTAGAATGACCACAAAAGTTAAGGAGCGACCAATAAAATTTCCGGAACGACCATACGGTCGTTCCTTTCAAAGCGTGAGTTTTTTTAATTTTTTTCCCTTAAGCGAAAAGCAAAAATAACCGTACCATCACCTTATGTCATGTATTATTTGCCTCAAAATACTTGGAACGACCACAAAAGTTAAGGAGCGACCACTAAATTTTCTGGAACGACCATACGGTCGTTCCTTTCAAAGCGTGAGTTTTTTTAATTTTTTTCCCTTAAGCGAAAAGCAAAAATAATTATACCATCACCTTATATCATGTACTATTTGCCTCAAAACACTTGGAACGACCACAACAGTTAAGGAGCGACCACTAAAATTTTCGGAACGACCATACGGTCGTTTCTTTTAAAGCGTGACTTCTTTTAATCTTTTTCCCTTAAGCAAAAAGTAAAAATAACCGTACCATCACCTTATGCCATGTATTATTTGCCTCAAAACACTTGGAACGACCACAACAGTTAAGGAGCGACCACCGAAAATAGCGTGACTTTTTTTTAATTATTTTTCCTTAAGCGAAAAGCAAAAATAACCGTACCATCACCTTATGTCATGTATTATTTGCCTCAAAACATTTGGAACGACCACAAAAGTTAAGGAGCGACCACTAAAATTTCCGGAATGACCATACGTTCGTTCCTTCCAAACCATGACTTTTTTTAATTTTTTTCCCTTAAGCGAAAAGCAAAAATAACCGTATGGTCGTTCCGAAAATTGAGTGGTTGTTCCTTAACTTTTGTGGTCGTTCCATGGGTTTTGAGACCAATAATACATGAAGTAAGGCGATGCTACTGTTATTTTTGCTTTTCGGGGAAAAATAAAATTCGGTGGTCGTTCCTAAACTTTTATGGTCGTTTCGTGGGATTGGAGGCCAAAAATACATGACATTAGGTGATTGTATGGTTATTTTTCCATTTCGGCAAAAAAAAAAAAAAAAAAGTCTATGTTTTGACGGAACGACCATACGGACGTTCCGGAAAATTTAGTGGTCGTTCCTAAACTTTTGTGGTCGTTCCGTGGGTTTTCAAGCCAATAATACATGACATAAGGTGAACGTACGGTTATTTTTGCTTTTCGGAAAAAAAAAAAAAAAAAAGTCTATGTTTGGACGGAACGACCACACGGTCGTTTCGGAACTTTTGTGGTCGTTTCTTGGGTTTTAAGTCCAATAATACATGTAGTGAGGGGATGGTATGGTTATTTTTCATTTTCAAGGAAAAAAAATTAACTCTATGTTTGGACGGAACGACCACACGGTCGTTCCGTAAAATTCTGTGGTCGTTCCGGAACTTTTGTGGTCATTTTTTAGGTTTTAAGTCCAATAATACATGTAGTGAGGGGATGATATGGTTATTTTTCATTTTCGGGAAAAAAAAAATAACTCTATTCACTCACTAACCATGGACATGTTGTATTATGAATGAAATTCATTATGCATGTGTGAGAGTCGTCTCTATTTTGTTTTTAATCACATTTTTGTTTTCTCTCGCTAACCATACCATCCCCTCACTACATGTATTATTGGACTTAAAACCCACGGAACGACCACAAAAGTTCCGGAACGACCACGGAATTTTACGGAACGACCGTGTGGTCGTTCCATCCAAACATAGAGTTAATTTTTTTTTTCCCGAAAATGAAAAATAACCATACCATCCACTCACTACATGTATTATTGGACTTAAAACCTAAGGAATGACCACAAATGTTCCGGAATGACCACGGAATTTTACGGAACGGCGGTGTGGTCGTTCCGTCCAAACATAGAGTTAATTTTTTTTTTCCCCGAAAATGAAAAATAACCATACCATCCCCTCACTACATGTATTATTGGACTTAAAACCCAAGGAACGACCACAAAAGTTCTGGAACGACCACGGAATTTTACGGAACGACCGTGTGGTCGTTCCGTCCAAACATAGTTTTTTTTTTTTTTACCCCGAAAAGCAAAAATAACCATACGTTCACCTTATGTCATGTATTATTGGCCTCAAAACCCACGGAATGACCACAAAAGTTTAGGAACGACCACGGAATTTTACGGAACGACCTTGTGGTCGTTCCGTCCAAACATAGAGTTAATGTTTTTTTCCCCGAAAATGAAAAATAACCATACCATCCCCTCACTATATATATTATTGGACTTAACACCCAAGGAACAACTACAAAAGTTCCGGAACGACCACGGAATTTTACGGAACGACCACACGGTCGTTCCATTCAAACATAGAGTTAATTTTTTTTTTCCCGAAAATGAAAAATAACCATACCATCCCCTCGCTACATGTATTATTGGACTTAAAACCCAAGGAATGACCACAAAAGTTCCGGAACGACCACGGAATTTTATGGAACGACCACACGGTCGTTCCGTCCAAACATAGACTTTTTTTTTTTTTCCCGAAAAGCAAAAATAACCATACGTTCACCATATGTCATGTATTATTGGCCTCAAAACCCACGGAACGACGACAAAAGTTTAGGAACGACCACTGAATTTTCCGGAACGACCGTATAGTCGTTCCGTCGAAATATAGACTTTTTTTTTTTTTTCCGAAATGCAAAAATAACCATACCATCACCTAATGTCATGCATTATTGGCCTCCAATCCCACGGAACGACCACAAAAATTAAGGAACGACCACTCATTTTTCTGGAACGACCATACGGTCGTTCCTTCGAAACATAAATTTTTTTTTTCTCGAAAAGCAAAAAAAAATATCCGGAACGACCATACGGTCGGTCCGTCTAAACTTTGACTTTTTTTTTCCCCTTTAACGAAATGCAAAAATAACCGAATTTGTGACTTTTTTCATGTATGCTTTGTCTCAAAACCCACGGAACGATCACAAAAGATAAGGAACGACCACTAAAATTTCAGGAACAACCATACGGTCGTTTCTTCTACCCAGTTACAATTTTTTTATTTTTTTCTCTTTAACGAAACGCAAAAATAACCATATACGATCTTTGTTCATGTATGATTTGCCTAAAATACGTCAAACCACCCACAAAAAAGAATGGAACGACCACAAAACATTCAAGAACCACCACTTGTTCGTTGATTTCAAATAGTCAGTTTTTTTGCTCTTTTAAAAAACTAATAAATGATATTTCCAACATTTAACATTTTCGGAAAAAAAAAAAAAACAAAAACAAAAACAAAAAACAAATATAAGGAATAAATGAATTTCTCGAACATACTTAATGAATTTCACAAATTACTAGCATTCGTAAAACGAAATTAATGAAAATATAAACTGTCAAACTCATAATTATCATTATTAGGTGTTGCTTCTAACATCGGATGTATTTAATAAGTTGGGACATTTTTTTGAATTATGTCCTTTCTGACCACATGCCGTGTATTTATACTTCTTGACTATATATTCTCTTTGTGAAGGGAAGCGAGTTAATTTTGACCTCCCTCTAAACATTTCCACGTCTGCCTCTACTACCTTGTTCTGTCGTAGATTGTCTCTTCCAATTCCAAAAAATTGATACTCCTATCAACCACAAAGCCCTTGCTCATACCAACTCCGAACCACCTCCAAAATCCGTCATCCACCTTTTCCCAATTTCCATTATGCTCCACGACAATGTAGATCTAACTCATACCTATCATAGATTTTGACATTATCAATTAACAAACAATATAAAGCATACAATTACAAATTTTACATCAATCAACACAAAAAAAATATAAAAAAAAATCAAATAAGAATCATGTAGGAACATTCATTATAATTTCACACTATAAATATAAGGAATACTCAATCAAAAGAACATAAATCAAACGAACACAAATCATTATTAGCCAAAAATCTTATTTCTTCTTTGATCGAAAACTCAATCAAAGGAACAGAAATCAATCCAGAAAATTAGCCCAAGTTTACATTCTTCAACGGTAACCAGCAGGGGCTTACTATATAAATATATCAACAATCAATAACAATGTCAACAGATTATTATATAGTGTGGTGTGTGAAGGCCAAATACAACTGAAGTTTGAATTTGAAAAGTCATATAAACAACGTAATTGCAATGACAAGACTATTCTTCCAACATTGTTCTCAAAACATGAAACCCACTACCATAATTTCAGATCAATCCCCACAAATTCGGAATTATTTTTCTCCCATGTAGACTACGAAAGTACTATTCTTGATCCCTTCTTGAATTCAGATCAAGTACAATTCTTGTACATAAATATATATATATATATATACACACACACATATAATATATATATTATCCCTAGTTGGATTCTTGATTATTGTTTTGTTCTTTAATAATGAAGTCTTGATTTTTTACGAAATCATGTTAATGAAATCAAAGTTAATGAAATCATGTCTAACGGCTTCTCAAATAGCTCTCTTGAACTTGTTGAACCTCAGATCTAAGATTTCATACTCATAAACTTCAAATCAATAACTTTAGATTTTGAATTAAATAGTACTGTTTTTTTTTTTCCAAGGGATTTAGTAATTTTAATCCCAATCATTTTGATTTCTTTCTACAAAAGCTTTTCAATTTTCTTTTTTTCTTTTTCTTGTTGAAAAAGCAACAGAAATCTCAAATTAACCGAATTAGCCATTTTGACTTCCACAAGATTTTACAATAACATGATGTTAATAAGAAATCCCTCAAAATTCCAACACTCAAAATCACAGAGATTTCCTTTTTCACAAATCTAATCCCTCTCTCCCCTAATTCTACGAGCAAGCTAAATATATATATAACAAATATATATATATATATATATATATAGAATATTATATATTTGAACTCAAGAATATTACTTGATCTGAATTCAAGAAGGGATCTAAATGGAGGAGGAGAGGCTGGCGAGAAAATCGGCACGAAGAGCAGGGTTGTCGTTTTCGGTCAAGGAGAAGGCATGGTGGAGGTGGCGGCGGAGCTTCTACTGGTCGGAGGGGAAGAAGTGGAAGAAGAAGGCATGGTCAGAGAGCTTGTGGCGTGGACTCCGGATCTTCGACGGCGTCGGCGGCGGCGCCCGAGGTGGAGGCGGCGGATTTGGGGAGACTCTTTTGGGGGGAGGGAAGGACGAAGAAGAAGAAGGAAGAAGAGTGCGAAGAAGAAGAAGCAGCAGAGAAAAGGACTGCCACCACTCCCAGTTGAAGAATTTCTTTTTTGTTTTTTAGTTTTTTTTAACCGTATATTAATATCTTTTCTTTTTACATTATTTTTAAAAACAAAAAGTCATTTTACTAATTAAAATTTGTTAAAGGTTATTTTGCAAAATAAACAAAGTGAAATGATTATTTTACTTAAGGACTAAGTGGGTCCAAGAAAAAAGGAAGAGAGAAAATATCAAACCTAAAAGGGTAAAATAGGAAAATGATAATTTGTTTTAAAAAAAAGTCAACATGTGCTATTAATTATCATAATTCCAAAAATATGTTATTTATTTCATTTATAGTTTTTTTTTTTTGAAAGTGAGACGGCTTATTATTAATTATTCAAAGTAAGAATGTCTGTTTTTACAAAGCTACCTACAGATATAGAGGGTTTGTTTGCTTCACAAGTTCAACTCCAATTAAACTGTAATTTTTCATATTAATTTTTATCTTTTTCTGAAAAGTCAATAAAATTTATAACTACTTTCTAAAAAGTTAATACTATTCAAACTTAAAAATTTCAACTCAACTCAAACTCAACTCATTCACCAAACACCCCCAGAGGCACAGAATCAAGCCAATCACACAAAATAAAAGCCAGATGAAAAACACTAACTAAATAGTGGACTACCGTATTTCTGAATGAGAAACGTGGCAAACATTGCTACAATGAGCTTGAGAAATAGCATCTTTGATATCGGTGACAATAGATGCTTCTGGGGCAAGTAGAGACGAAAACTGGACTGCTCACACAACATTGATTACATCCGACTCTGATGAGGACTTCGGTAGCACAAGCAAGAGCACGTGGGATGAGACATATTCAAATCCAATTCAAGTTCTCATTGGTCCGGTTACGAGAGCTCGCGCGAAAAAATTCAAAGATGCACTTATTGGGCTGATTCAGGCAACTTGGCTCAAGCTATTGCATGGAGGCCCACTGAGGGAATTGCATGTGACAATCAGACCAACAAATGCGTGATTCAAGTTCTAGAAGAATTCGGCCAAGACTAAGTTTAATTTTAGCAAGTTAAATTGGGATGTTTAGGAATATTCTATGGCCTGATTGTATATTTATTTTCCTTTTATTAGTTTAGTCCTTTGAATTTTACTTTCCTTTTCTTAGGTGTGTGTAATCAGTCAAATAAGGGGGCTGATTGTTTCCTTTATTTTGTTTAGGCCTTTGACTTTCACTTTCTTTTTCTTTGTAATCAGCCTAGACGTCTTTTGTAATCAGCTAACTAAGGGGGTTGATTATTTCCTTTATTTTTAGTCCAGATTTTTAGCATTCTATAGCTATTTTAGGAACTTTTTCTTTGTAATGTGCAGCTATTAAAAGGATGTCTGGGGAATGTAAAAAATCATATCATTAATTAGAAAATTGTGAGAATTCTTTCTCTTTGGTTCTTTGAAGAACTATTCGAACTCATCGGAATTTTCTGTGATGTTCACCAACGAATTATCAATAAACCCTTCCATAGTTGATTGTGACGTCATCACCAGACCAAGGTTTTTACCTCTTATAGGTAACGGGTCGCGGTTCCTTCCATTCGAACCTGTTCGTAGAAACAATCTTGGAGACCTCTTTGAATACGGGTTTCGTCACATAGTTGGCGTGGTTCGTATCATTTGGTATCAGAGCTTCGGTTCTAGTCTCAAGTTTGCCTATCCTTTAAATTTTCTTTTTGTTAAAATCCTAGTTTATTTCAGTTCCTGATAATTCAAAAAAAATTTCGAATTAAAAAAAAGTCAAAAAAAAAAAAAAAAACAAAAGAAAACAAAAAGGAGTCCGTTAAAAAAAAAAAAAAAACACGAGTGAACCATCCTTAAAATTTTTGTTTGATTCTTGTTTCTAATCTGAGCCTCCTTGGTAATCTATTTATGAATTGTCACGGAAGTTTCGATATTGATTTGACTAGTTTTATAAGAACTGAGTGAGAATTAACGAGTGGAAAAAGGCAAGAGAGACGAGAGCAAAAGAGTGGACAAAAGCCGAAAGTATTGAGTGCAAACACGAGTGAAATTGAGCGAACCATTTCACGAGTGAAACACATAAGGGAGTGTGGTAAGGTCCTTTGCATTGTCTCTTACGTTGTTTTGCAAAAAAAAAAAAAATGACAAACAACAACAAGAACACTATTGAGGGTACCTCTGGAGCAACAGATCCAAAACTCCTCTTAGAGGCGATGATAGGGGAGATGAGGTGTTTGTTAAGAGAAGAGTTGGAACAGCTTCATGAGAGGGTAGACTGGATAAAAAATGCACGTGTGGAATAGCCGCAAAATGTTCCTCATGCTCGTAGGCAGGAGAGGGTTCCGGTTAGAGGAGAGGTTGATGACTATTACGAGACTGATGGGGATGAGTTTGATGAAGGAGGAGATTCAGCGGGTAGCCACTGGAGATTTAGACGGGAGAGAGGAGATAGGAATCGGGAAAATGATAGTTTGAGTGGCATAAAAATGAAGATACCATCATTTCAAGGCAAATCCGATCCCGAAGCATACCTAGAATGGGAGAAGAAGATGGAGTTCATCTTTGACTGCCACAACTATTCCGAGGTGAAGAAGGTAAAACTAACTGTAATTGAATTTTCTGAATATGCTATTACTTGGTGGGATCAGTTTATCATAAATAGGAGATGAAATAGAGAGTGACCTATTGAGTCATGGGAAGAGATGAAGACCGTGACGATGAAGCGATTTGTACCAGCTAACTACTACTGGGAGTTGTACAACAAACTACAAAATCTTAAGCAAAGCAGCCGTAGTGTGTAGGAGTACTATAAGGAGATGGAGGTCATGATGATTCAGACAAATATAGAGGAGGATCGGGAGGCTACAAAGGCAAGGGTTTTGGCGGGCTTGAACTGAGAAATTCACAATGTCGTTGAGTTACAACATTATGTGGAATTGGAAGACATGGTGCACATGGCTATAAACATTGAGAATCAACTCAAGAGGAGGGGCAGTAACACACGTCCAAGCCAAAACCCGAGTACATTCGCTTGGAAAATGAACCAGTGGAAGAAGGATGAGAAGCAACCCAACACCAAGCCAAAGACCGAGCAAAAACAAGAAGAGACCAGCCATAGGAATCAAGGTAAATCCAATTCTTCTACTACTCGGAATCGAGATATTAGGTATTTTAAATGTCAAGGCAGGGGTCACATAGGAAGCCAATGTCCTAACAAACGAGCTATTATGATGCGGGGCAATGGAGAGATTGAAACCGACAAGGATTCGGACAATGATTCTATGCCATCATTAAAGGATGCCGATGATGAGGAGCACGCTGCCCAAGGAGAATTGTTGGTTGTAAGGAGATCTCTAAGTATGCAAGTCAAAAAAGATGAAGAGGAGCAATGGGAAAACATCTTTCATACTAGGTGCCAGGTCCAAAACAAGGTATGTAGTATGATTATTGATGGTGGAAATTGTACTAACATTGCTAGCACAACCATGGTAGAGAAGTTAGGGCTGCCAACAAGTAAGCATCCTTGACCTTATCAATTGCAATAGTAAAATGATAGTGGTAAGGTAAAGGTGAATAAACAAGTGTTAGTTTCTTTTCGCATTGGAAGATATGAAGATGAAGTTTTGTGCGATGTGGTTCCGATGCAAGCTGGGCACTTGTTATTAGGTAGACCATGGCAATTTGATTGGTGAGTTAAACATGATGGTTTTGTTGGGATCTATAAGTGTCCTAAGGATAGAAAATCAATTATAGGGATTTTCTGTAAATATGACATTTTGAAATTAATAAAAAAAGGTTATTTATATTTAATAAGTTGTGTCCTATTTACTTTCATTTGTTTATTGTATGATTATTTTGAGCAAACATAAAATACTCCTAGGCTATTGGTAATATATCGGATTACTATATGTATACGGGGTATACATAGAAAACGGGGTAATTTGATAACAGTCTAAATAAATGGTCCACAATCGATAGAATAAGATTTGGGGATCTTATTCATGATAAGATTGTAAAGGTTGTCTACTTCCTTGGAGGGATGGTTTGTCTTGACCATCGGATAGATTCCGAGTAGAAACTTTAAGGTATACCAGTATTGAGGTATGACATTAGACTGGACCTAAGGTGTTAATTGATTCGGTTTAATAATTCTATTTATAAGAATCAATGATGTTTTGATTATCATCCTATATTAATCTTAATCCTGAAATGAATACTTGAATTCGCATCCATGACTTATGCACTTTGATCCACTATAGGTGAGACACTGATAATTGATGGTCAATATACTTGTGTTTTGGGTGTATGACTTATGGATGGAGAAATCAAGATTCATAGATACGGAATCCATAGCTATCTTAAAGATAGTACATGTTATCTACTTAAAGGCATTATTCGGGAATTGAAAGATAATATAACAAGATCTTGGCCATCGGTTTACTTTGTGTTCTCTAATGATTTACCGATTGTATGGCTTTACAATTGGTTTTTCCAATGGAGAATAATGGAACTTTAAGTTAAAATGATTGAAAAGGTAAAACGGATAAAGTTCTTAATTCAATCATGGATAACATATAGGGATTAAGCAAGCGATGAATAAATCATGGAAGAAGCACTGCGTTAGAGAGCTTTCGTAATACGGTATATAAACAGAAGTTCAGCTTCAGACTTTTAGTCGAATAGTCATGAAGTTGATAATTGATGAATAATTAATCCGGGATTAATTTTTCACAATTATAGGAGCCTCTTTACATATTTCCATCGGGTTCCTCTACTAGCTCATATAGTTCCACGAAGCGTCTCGGGATTTGTTCCTAATGAGATCGGTAAATTAAATAGGAATTTAATAATGTTTATTAAGACATGGTACTCTTTAACATGCAATCCCGAAAAAGGATTGGACATGTGAAATTAATATAGACAAATAATGTGATTTGTCAACATATGATTTGTTGTAAATAAAATAATTATTTGTTAATTATTTTAGTTAATTGAATTTTAGAAATAAGATTGTGTTTGAATTATTTAATTTTTGAAAACAAAATTTTTCTCTCCTAATTTATGGTGCACGAATTTTAGTGGATAGAGGGAAGAAAATTTTATTTCAAAATTGTTTAAATATATTACAAACATTAAATTATTAATTGATTTAAATAATGTAGCTTATTTGATAGATTCTCTTTTCTTAAAGAATGGTGCATGGTTTTTTTGGTGGAAAGGAAATTTAAAATATTCCATTTATTTAAATTAATTAAATATGGATAATGTTTGTGGAAAATATTTATTTAAATTCAAATAAGAAAATCTTATTTAAATTCAAAAGTTTAAAAAGAGTTTGAATCTAGATAGGATTAAGACTTTTTGATTAGTCTAGATTCTTGATTTAAATTTGAACCACCAATCAATCTATACATAAGGTGGAGCACAAATTTTTTGAGTATTCTCCAAGCAAAAAGCAGTCCGTAAGGTTTAAAGAACCTAGCCCGAAATTTGAATGATCATTTAGTCCAAAAGATTATCCAGAAAAATAATTATTAATTATTTTTCAAATAGGAGATATTTTTTAAAAAGGACTGGAGTATTATATAAAGGCTAGGGGTTCTTGAAAAAAAGCCAACCATCATCATACACTCAAAGAAAAGGGACAGTTTTTTGGGAGAGAGAAAAACAAAAACTAGGTTTTTTGGGCATGAGAAAATTCGTCCTTCTTAAGTGTGAGAAAAATAGAGAAATTTTCATTGAATCAAAACTGTGAGGAAGGTTAAGCCGAGTAATATTTTTCATAGAATATTAACCGGTTCCTGTTTTGTAGTTTTGAAGAACAAACCCGGATCGAATTCTCAATGAGGTACATCGGGATTGAGAAAGTGAGATCTAGACTTCGGAAGAATTACCGATCGTTTGGATTTATAGCACATGTGCCCACACACACTCTGAGATGTGGGGACTCGAGAATAGTAGAAAAGACACGTTGGTCGACGCTCTAGCAATTCCGGAATCTGAGAAACAAAGTACGTTTGATCATGTATTTAATTTATTGTTATATACATCATGAGCTTCTTTTCTGAATCGACATAAAAATTTTAAAACTTCCGCTGTGCCGTAACTCTGATATCTGAATTGTTTTTCCAACAGGTTTCACCAACAAGTACTCATTGGTTCACAATCAAAGAACGATCACTCTTGTTCCGTTAACACCAAAACAGGTTTATGAAGACCAAGTGAGCTTACAGAAAGAAAGTGAGAAAAAAAAATGATGAGCGAAGAAAAATCAATAGTGGGAGTGCAGAGAAAGAGTTCGGCCAACGAGAGAAAAAAAAAAAAAAAAAGAGATGGCCGAGAAAAAGGAGAGCAAAAAGGGCAAGGGAGAGAAAATTGAGAGGGCTAAAAAAAATTCATAACAAGCCAATGAGAGAAAAGCAGAGAGAAAAACAAACTTTTATGTGAGAGACGGTGAGATTAAAAGGGCGATGTTTTTAAATCAGCCAATGATTGTACTTTTGTACAAAAAGGCATTTTTAAACACTAATGAGCTTGACCCTGCATTGCCTAGTTCTGTTGTTTCTCTGGTGCAGGAATTCGAGGATGTATTTCCGGACGAGGTGCCTGATGGTTTGCCACCAATTCGACGAATAGAACATCATATTGATTTTGTACCAGGTGCTTCAATCCCAAACCGACCGGCTTACAGAAGCAATCCTGAGGAGACAAAGGAGCTTCAAAGGCAAGTTAGTGAGTTGATGAAAAAGGAGCAAGTGAGAGAAAGTATGAGCCCGTGCGCCGTTCTAGTCTTACTCGTGCCGAAGAAGGATGAGACATGTAGGATGTGCGTAGATTGCAGAGCTATTAACAATATTACAGTAAAGTATTGCCATCGTATTCCTCATTTGGATGATATATTGGATGAATTGCATGGTTCTTCCGTGTTCTCAAAAATTGATTTGAAAAGTAGATATCATCAAATTCGCATGAAAGAGGGAGACGAGTGGAAGACGACTTTCAAAACAAAACAAGGTTTCTATGAGTGGTTGGTAATGCCTTTCGACTTAACTAATGCGCCTAGCACATTTATGCGTTTAATGGAACATGTTTTACATGCATTTATTGGCAGGTTTGTTGTTGGGTATTTTGATGATATACTCATTTATAGCAAAGACTTGGACCAACATGTAGCGCATTTAAAATCTGTTTTGGATGTGCTTGAAAGGAAAGTTGTATGCTAACCTCAAGAAGTGTACCTTTTGCACAGATAAGCTTGTGTTTCTTGGTTTTGTTGTTAGTGCTGAAGGTATATAAGTTGATGAAGAAAAGCTGCGAGCCATCCAGGAGTGGCCGAGTCCAACTAGTGTGGGTAACGTATGGAGTTTTCATGGACTGGCTAGTTTCTACTGGCGGTTTGTGAAAGATTTCAGTACTATAGCCGCACCACTGATTGAAGTGATCAAGAAGAATGTTGGGTTTAGATGGGGAGAGGAGCAAGAAAAGGCATTCCAGTTAATCAAGAAGAAGTTGACTAATGCTCCATTGTTATCTTTACCTAATTTTTTCAAAACTTTTGAGATTGAATGTGATGCTTCAGGAGTTGGAATTGGCACCGTTTTGATGCAAGAAGGCGACCAATAGTATATTTCAGTGAGAAGCTGAATGGGGCAACTCTTAATTACCCAACTTATGATAAAGAGTTGTATGCATTGGTTTGGGCGTTAGAGACGTGGCAGCGCTACCTATGGCCTAAAGAGTTCGTGATTTACACCGATTATGAGTCCCTAAAACACTTGAAAGACCAACACAAGCTGAACAAGAGTCATGCTCGTTGGGTGGAATTCATAGAGATGTTTCCGTATATCATTCGCTACAAGCAAGGTAAGGAAAATGTCATTATAGATGCGCTTTTTCGCAGGTTTGCCTTAATCTCAACTCTTGATGCTAAACTGCTGGGTTTTGAACATATTAAGGAGTTATATGCAGATGACCGTGACTTTAGTGCTGAGTATCAAGCTTGTGAGATATTTCTAGTGGCAAGTACTTTAGGTATGAGGGATACTTATTTCGGGAGAATAAATTGTGTGTCTATTTATTCATTAAGAGATTTGCTAGTGAGAGAATCCCATGGGGGAGGATTGATGGGACATATTGGAGTGGTGAAGACTTTGGCAGTGCTGCAGGAACATTTCTATTGGCCACATATGAAACGAGATGTTGAGAGGTTTTGTGGTATATGTGTAACTTGTAGGCAGGCTAAATCAAGAGTGTAGCCTCACGGTTTATACACTCCTTTGCCAATACCTACTGAACCTTGGACTGATATCTCAATGGATTTTGTGTTAGGTTTGCCTAGGTCTAAACAGGGAAGGGATTCGGTATTTGTGGTTGTAGATAGGTTTTCTAAGATCGCACCTTTTATTCCATGCCGCAAGACAGATGATGCTTCCAACGTTGCTGATTTGTTCTTTAGGAAAATTGTGAGACTTCATGGTATGCCTAGGACAATTGTTTCCGATTGGGACGCCAAGTTCTTAAGCTATTTTTGGAAGACTTTGTGGGCTAAGTTAGGGATTAAGTTGTTGTTTTTGACACTTGTTACCCTCAAACCGATGGTCAAACAGAAGTTATGAATAGGACCTTGTCTACCTTGTTGCGGGCTATCAGTAAAAAGAACATCAAAACTTAGGAGGAATGTTTACCACATGTTGAGTTTGCTTAAAACCAATCTGTGCATTCTACTACTCAATTTTCATCGTTTGAAATTGTCTATGGTTTTAATCCTTTAACTCCTTTGGATTTGATATCATTACCTTTATCTGCACGTATGAATTTAGATGGAAAAAGAAAAGCTGAACTTGTTAAGCAGATACACGAGAAGATAAGACTCAACATCGAGCGAAGGACCAAGTAAAATGCTAAACAAGCCAACAAAGGGCGTCACAAGCTCGTCTTCGAGCCCGGTGATTGGGTGTGGTTGCACTTACGCAAGGAACGGTTTCCGGAACCAAGCTGTTGCCTAGAAGGGACAATCCTTTTCCAATTCTTGAAAGGATTAATGATAATGCGTTCAAGTTAGACTTGCCAGGTGAGTATGGTGTAAGTGCCACCTTTAATATTTCTGATCTAAGTCCTTTTGATGCAGGCAATGATTTGAGGACAAATCCTTATCAAGAAGAGGGGAATGATGAGGACTTCGGTAGCACAAGCAAGAGCACGTAGGATGAGACATATTCAGATCTAATTCAAGTTCCCATTGTTCCGGTTACGAGAGCTCGCACAAAGAAATTCAAAGATGCACTTATTGGGCTGATTCAGGCAACTTGGTCTCAAGCTATTATACGGAGGCCCATTGAGGGAATTGCATGTGACAATCTGACCAACAAATACGTGATTCAAGTTCTAGAAGAATCCGGCCAAGACTAAGCTTAATTTTAACAAGTTGAATTGGGATGTTTATTAATATTCTATGGCCTGATTGTATAGTTACTTTCCTTTTATTAGTTTAGTCTTTTGACTTTTACTTTCCTTTTCTTAGGTGTGTGTAATCAGTCAAATAAGGGGGCTGATTGTTTCCTTTATTTTGTATAGGCCTTTGACTTTGGCTTTCCTTTTCTTTGTAATCAGCCTAGACGTCCTTTGTAATCAGCCAACTAAGGGGCTAATTGTTTTCTTTATTTTTAGTCCAGATTTTTAGCCTTCTATAGCTATTTTAGGAACTTTTCTTTGTAATGTGCAGCTATTAAAAGGATGTCTAGGGAATGTAAAAAATCAGATCATTAATCAGAAAATTGTGAGAATTCTTTCACTTTGGTTCTTTGAAGAATTATTCGAACTTATCGAGAATTTCTATGGCGTTCACCAACGACTTATCAATCAACCCTTCCATAGTTGAATGTGGCGTCATCACCATACCAAGGTTCTTACCTCTTATAGGTAACGGGTCACGGTTCCTTCCATTCAAACCTATTCATAGAAACAATCTTGGAAACCTCTTCGAATACGGGTTTCGTCACATAGTTGGCGTGGTTCGTATCAGACTTGATCACCCAATTTGGGAAACCATAAACCTCCTACATTTTTGCACCTTCTCGGGCAGCATAACACTAAGCTATTTAGGGAGAAAAAAAAAATACCTGAGAGACATTTGGAAACTGCATGGAGTACAATACCATTACTATCCCAAATCACAATACCGATTCCAATGAATCCAATACCTGTTTTCACCGACGCATCCACATTCACCTTAACAAAACTACCAGTCGGAGGAGACCATCTAGATACTATAGAATTGGACACTCAAACTTTGGAACCCTCTAAGCCATTACACAAGAGGTAGTCACCCAATAAAGCACCAGCTCGTGTAATGGAATCATTAGGAGATGATTGTTTCCCTTCAAAAATAAATTTGTTCCTATCCAACCATATACTCCACGAGAGCTTAGCAAAAACCTCCAGGTCATCCCTTGCTCCTTTGGAAGCTACCAACCTGCATAATTCCCAAGAAGGACCCCCAGTAAAAACTTTTAAGATCCCCCAAATGAAACTAGCTTTCCAGGTCTGGGCTGTAACACCACATCTCCAAAGGGCATGATTTGAGTCCTCCAATTCCTGATGACAACGAGGGCATAGTGTTTGTACATCTAGCCCCCTTTTCCTCAACTTGAATCATGCTAGTAAAACCTCGTGGAAAGCTCTCCATAGATGGATTTTGACTTTATTAGGAATTCGAGCATGCTTTTTTCCACCAATTCCAATATGAGTTTCTCCCGGAGCTGTATTCTTCATTCTGCCCCATCATTTCAAGTTGATAACCTGATTTGACAGAGTAAAGCCCCTTTGAGTCGAAATGCCAAATGAAATAGTCATTTCTTCTAGAGAATCCCAAAGGGATTTCCAAGACTGCCTTCTTGTCAATTCCCCGAAGCACATAGTCCAGCAACTCAATATTCCAACTTGGATTTGTCATAAGGTCTACAATAGTTAGATCCGCATGCTCATCGCGAGGCAACATGATCGGCTTGATATCCCTACCATCGTCCACCTTCCATCTAACACCTTTTTGGAGCAAGTCTCGTCCCCACAAAAGACTACGCCGCACATAGGACGGATTGTTCCCAGTTGAAGCTTCCAAAAAGTCATTGGTAGGGAAGTATTTTGCCTTTAAGACCTGAGACAGTAAGGAATGCGGAGCCCTTGTTTGGCTAAGAGTGCTCTATTAAAAGCCACCATGTCCCAAAATCCCATACCACCTTCGAACTTAGGCTTACACAACTTATCCCACCACCAGAGCCAATGAACCTTTTTCTTATCTACTGCCCCTCCCCACTAGAATCTAGCCATAAGGGATTGGAGATTGTCACATAATGTAGAAGGCAATTTGAAAAAACTCATAGCATAGGTGGAGGTAGCTTGTGCTACGGCCTTTATAAGAATCTCTCTACCCCCCACAAAAAAAATCTCTCTCTTCCACAACTGTAATTTCTTCCAAACTTTTTCCCTAATGCTATTAAACAAAAGTCTCTTGTTCCGCCCCACAAAAAAAGGCAACCCAAGTTACATCTTATGAGAGTCACTATGAGAATTACCAAGGTAGGATAAAATCGCATCTTTCCTCTCATCATCTAAACTTAGACTAAAAGAAGCCGCCGATTTCTGGAAGTTTATTGCCTACCCAGATGCTTGCTCATATGTCTCTAACACCTCCTTGATAGCAAAGCAATTGGTCTCATCCGCTTTACCAAATATAATGCTATCATTTGCAAAGAGAAGATGGCTAATCCTTGGTGCTCTTCTAGCAC
The DNA here is from genome assembly GCA_038430175.1 of Ficus hirta. NCBI lineage: Eukaryota > Viridiplantae > Streptophyta > Magnoliopsida > Rosales > Moraceae > Ficus > Ficus hirta. The sequence goes on along the minus strand of CM076585.1, from coordinate 13,199,079 downwards.
ATGCAATTCCATCAAGCCGCTGCTTTCTTTCCATCTTTCGTAGGAGTACCGAGAACTCTTCCGCACACAAAAGAAAGAGATACGGCGATAAAGCACAGCCCGCTGTAATCCTCTAAGCGGAGCAAACTTCCCAACAGCTTCTCCATTAATAACGAAAGAAAATTGAACCATAGAAACACAATTCATCACACAATCCACCCATCTTGAAGAGAAGCCTAACTTTATCATAATAGCACATAAAAAGGACCACTCCACCCTGTCATAAGCTTTGCTCGTAGCCAATTTTAGTGCCAATAACCCTTTTTTCCACCCGTCTTCCTCCTTATCGTGTACATAGTTTCAAAAGCAATGATAATGTTATCGGTAATAAGGCATCACGGCACAAAAGCATTTTTTTCATTAGAGATAATATCCGGGAGGAAAGCCTTTAATCAATTTGCAAGTGCCCTAGTCACAATCTTGTAAACAAGCACTACTACAAAATGCAGATTCCACGATGGAGCTTTCACGACCGTTTTTAAAAAATTGTCGTGGAAAGTACGCCAAAAATACGGTGCGAATAAGGTTTCTGAAAACCGTCGTGGTTGCCAAGCGCTTCCACGACGGTTTTTGAAAACGGTTGTGGAAGCCTAAGCTTCCACGACGGTTTTTAGAAACTATCATGGAAGCTTAGGCTTTCCACGACCGTTTTCGAAAAACCGTCGTGGTATGTCTTGTATTTTAAAAAAATTTGTTTTTTCAAAATTTCGAGTGAATCCGTCACTTTTTTTTAAAAAATAATAATAAAAAATACGACATTCAACGACGGTTTTTGACAAAAACCGTCGTGGTTTGTGGTGTATTTTAAAAATTTTTTTTCTAAATGTAGCTTGAATCCGCCACTTATAAAAAAAAAAAAAAAAAAACCTCAGTCCCTCCACATTTTCACTCTCGCGCCTCTTTCACTCTCGTCTCTCCAAACTCTCCTTCGAAACCCATCTTCTCCTCCATGACCCCTCCTTTCATTTTCTCTCCTACCTCGCCTCCATTCTCTCTCGGGCCTCTCCTTTTCTCTGTCACCTCTCATCTCCGCCGGCCGCGACTCCACCAGTAATTCTCTCTCGCGCCTCTCCCTCTCCCTTTCGCCTCTACTCCCCGCTATAACTCCTCCCTCCAATCTCTTCTTCGAAACCCATCCTCCGCCGACAACCCCTCTACGAAGCCGACCACACCCACGGCCGTGTACTTAGTAAGTCTCTCTCTCTGTTGCTCTCTCTTGCACCACACATATTATGGAAGTTCATTTAGTTAATTGTAAACGTGATTTTGGGTTATTGTTAACTGTGTTTGTGATTTTGAGTGATTGTTTTCTTGAAAAAAGTTTTGAATGTATTTGTGATATTTTTGCATATTACATGTTCGACAAAATGCCATTTTGATTAGATTGTGTGATTTTTATGTGTTTGGGTTCGCTTTGAGTTTTAGATTGATTTCAATTGTTTGGGAAGATTAGGTTTTGTAATGTAGTGTATGTTTTTGTAATAATTGTTGTACATTGAGACACAAAATCAATTGAAGATTAGCTATTATTTTAATCTGGGTTGTACAATGAATAACACACGGTATTTGTCACCTGTGGGAAATCACATGAATTGGGTAAATTTTTTTTTTTTTCATGGAATGACCTACCACAACAGTTTTTTTCAAAAAACGGCCATGACGGTTTTTTTTAGAAGACGGTCGTGGTAGGTTAACCTACCACGATGGTTTTCAACCTACCACGATGGTTTTTTGAAAAAACCGTCGTGGTAGGTGACCATTCCACGACGGTTTTTTTAGAAAACCGTCGTGGTAGGATAACTTTCCATGACCATTTTTTTAAAAAAATCGTCGTGGAAAGTTACTATTTATCCATCATTTGGTGTCAGTTTTATCTATTTCACGACGGTTAAAAAACCGTTATAGAATCCAAATAGATTCCATGACCCTGGATACCTCGACGGTTAGAAAACCGTCGTGGAAAAGATATCACGACGGTTAAAAACGGTCGTGGTATTCTCTTTTTGTACTAGTGAACATTGCATAAGCTAATCGGCTTGAAGTCAGAGACTTTCTTCAGCGTTTTGACTTTAGGAATTAGAACGATGTGGGTTTCATTTAAATCTTTGGCCGATCGGTTTCCAATAAGTACATCCAAGCAAACTCGAGTAACATCTAGTCCCACTAATTCCCAGTTCTTTTGGAAAAACCCGACCTGGAATCCATCCGGTCCGGGCACCTTCCAAGGAACCATGTCAAAAAGCGCACTCTGGATTTCCTTAGCAGAGAACAGGGCGTCCAAACTAGCGCGTTTGTCATCCGAGATCCTGCAATCGACATAATCCAAGACCGCCGCCAAACAATTATCATCGGGTAGAGTGGTGGAAAAAATATTGCTAAAGTAATTTTCCAATTCTTCCACAATTTGTACTTTCTCTATCACCCAAACACCATGCAAATTCTCAATGCCTTTTATCTCATTTTTCTTCCTTCGCTGCGAAGCTTTGGAATGAAAAAAATTTGTATTATTCTCCCCTCCACGAAGTCATTCAGATCTAGACCATTGTCTCCGGTAGTACTCTTCTAAAGCCAACAGCCTATCTAAATCTTTTTCAAGCTGATCAACCCGATTTTTATGATGGAGTCCTCCTAAATCCTCTCGGATATCCGCCAGCTCCTTCTGAATTTTCAGTACTTGACGAGGAATATAACCAAAAGTATCTTTTCCCCACCTCTTGAGAGCTTCAGCACATCTATCAATAGTTCTCATAAGTGCAGCTCCATCCCCTCCTATAGCTTCACGAAACCACATGCCCAAAACCACATCTTTGCACTCCTCCCTCGACCTCCAAAGGGGTTCGAAACGGAATTGCTTATCACCATGGTAATCCCTCATGTTATCCGCCCCTTCATCAAGAACCACATGAAGCGCTCTATGGTCCGACCAAAAAAATCCCTATGATAAACATGCCTAAAAGCATAAAGGATACGCCATTCTTCGTTCACCAAAACTCTATCCAACCTTTCTTGGATATTATCCGGGACATCTTGGCCATTGTTCCACGTTAGCGCTGCTCCCCGAAAACCCAAGTCTTGGAGATCACAATCTTCCACCTTTTCCCAGAAATGGGACACACTACTATGGACTCTATTGCTGGCCCCCCATATTTTCCGACAAGTAAAAAATTTCATTGAAATCTCCAGTCACCATCCAAGGCAAAGTAAACAAACCTCGAAGTCGTTGAAGTAGATCCCAAGAATGATGACGTTGGGCCTTTTGCGAGTGACTATAGAATCCAGTGAAACGCCACATCTTTCCGTCATCTGTGGTAACAAAGGAGTCAATATGAGCTGGAGAGAAGCTTTTCAAATCTACCACCCAACCGTTCCTTCATAGTAAAAATAGTCCTCCACTCTTCCCCACACTATCAACATAAACACCACCATTAAAACCAAGTCTGTCTTTCAACAAACTCGCTGCCCGACCACTCAATTTAGTTTCCAAAAGTAAAACTAAACATGGGGAAAATTTCCAGATAATGAGCCGAAGCTTATCGAACTCTCTCGGGTTCCCCAAACCTCGAGTGGTCCAACACAATATACTCACGGCGTCTGGCAGGGTTGCTCTGCAACCTCCACCAATCTTGAAAAATTCGAAATATCAGAAAAAGGTGATCGCCTATCCTCATCACCAGTCTTGGGGGCCATCCTGAAATCTTTTTTTCGAAAGAGGAGCTTCAGGATCCTCCAAGTTTTTTGATGCCCCCTTGGAACAAGCAACCATTCTAGCCATCTTCTTCAAACTTCGTTTTTTTGCCATGAGAGACTGTAGTTGTCACATCAGGTCCTGTTGAAAAAGAGAGGGATCTCCCTGTTGGCCCCTGAAATAACTGAACTTGAAGCGGCAGCTCCTTCTTCTCCATTAGCCTGAGTAGAACATCCATGCATATTAACTGTTTTTTTTTTTTTTTTTTTTTTTGGGGCAAGACTCCCTCCATAGAAGAACTATCACGTGACTCATTAATTTTGAGAAGAGGAGCACGTGCACTCTCCAACTCAGCAGTATGAGTCAACCGAGGTGTAAAAGTGGAAACTCCTATATTAGGACCCCTATTAATTACCTCCAAATCCGCTTCATTCAAATTTGAATTAGCTGGCTCCCGAGATTCACGTGTAACAAGAAAACATCCAGCGAGACTTCACGTACGTCCAAGCCACCCTTCGGATGCCACAATCACGCCATAGTATCCATCAGAGCCTTCTTATTGTAAGGCTTTTTCGTCAGAATTTTTCCCACCAAACCACAGGGAATCAGACTTTTCCCTTTCTCCAACAGTTCGTCACTAATCCCAATGGCTTCCCCTTCTTCCTCTGTAATTGCGAGAAAACGCCATTTGCCTAGAACCTCGTCCATCATGACAAAATCAAGGAAGACACAAACCAAGGAGAGCAAGCAGACAGACTCGCTTCGCAAGACTCAAACTCTCATAGGCAGGCTAGAAATACTTTTTTGTAGAGATCCCAGTCAAAAAAATTTTTTTTTTCGTAAAACCTTTTTTTTTTATTATTATTTTTATACTGTCATATTAAACTTTTTATTAATGACTTTTAAATTTTATTTTTCGTTTACGCAAATGATAATTTGTTTTCCTAAGCCTATGTTTGGTAAGAAGGAAAAAAAAAAAAGAAGGAAAGAAAAAATGAAAGTGAAAGAAAATAAGAGTGAGAGAAAATATTTTACTTTTTCTTTATGTTGTTTGGTATTATAAGAGAGAAAAGAAAAAATTTGTATTATTACTATTTTATTTATATAAATATATCCATTTACTTTAAAAGTAAGGAAAAAATAATAATTTTAGTAGTTACAGGGTGAATTTTAGTTTCCTTCCATTTTTGAAAGTCCCACTATATTTTTTTTTTCACCCATTTTTCCTTCCCCTTTTTCTCTTTCTCTTACCAAACAAGTTAATCTAATATTTTCCATCAAATAATCCCTTCCTCACTTCATCTCTTTCACTTTTCTGTCACACCAAACACATCATAAAAATATCGTTATGCTTTCGTTTGGATCATGTGTCTATTTTCGAAAACAAAATTTTTTTTATTTAAATAATAAGATAGTGTTTGAATGTGTAAAAAAAATTTCTTTTCGAAAGCAAAAAATTATTTGAAATGAGAAAAAATAGTGTTAAGAATAATGCATGGTGATAAGATTTCAAAAGATTCCATTTATTCTAAAAAAGTACTATATAAAATAAATTTGAAAATAATGTAATTTTTTCATTTCAAAATGAGAGAATAATAAAAAAAATTTAGGAAAATAAGTTTTTACAAAAGTTTTCTAATTTTGAAAATGGGATATGCCATACAAATATTTTCTTTTCGTGGATTAGCTTTGTGCCACGTGGCAGAATTTGAAGCAGGATGCAGAAAAATCGAAAAGAGAAGTGCGTAGGGAATAACGGCCACTTTTAACCTGTCCCAAATAGTACAAGTTCTTACAAGGCCGTATTTTCTGACAGGTAGAGAGAGAATGTAATGAAATACTGAATAAGAATTAATATTTTTGAATTCAACAAAAAAATAATATAAAAAAAAAGCAGCGAAAAAAAGGAAAAATAATTGTCATAGACGCCGACGACCCAACCAAACCGAGCTCATTTCTTCTGGTCGACTTTTCTCTGCTCTCGACCAGCCATCCCACGCCTCCATTCTTTCTCTCTCTCTCTCTAAATTTTTCTCTCTTTATCTCTGATTCCGATTCAGGTGATTCGAGTTCTCCGGTCTCTGTACGTATGCTTTTTGTTCTTCTTCTCTGTTCTCTTTCATGTTTGAATTTTTTTGGTTTTTTTTTTTTTTTTTTTTCTGTTGAAATTCTCTTGTTTTGATCGCATTCGGATTGTGTTTTTAGATCCTAATTACGATGTTCGATTCCCTAGTTCTTTTCTTCTGTTGTTGTATGGCTTCAATTTTCATTTTTTACTTTTCCAATTTTCGCAATATTTGGATTTTGGTTTCAGACATTTTTGTTTTTGGCTGAATTCTGGCGTGAATTTTGTTGTGTTTTAAAGGCGATTCAGTCAACTCATTAGGACTGATTAGAGCTTGTTCGAGTTTGGATTTTCATATGTTGTTGATATATATATATATCTGATCTGATCTCAATTATGAACTTAGAGTTGATGTGAGTTCGTGAATTGTGATTTTGAGGGGTGGGATTTTTGTATTTTGTGGTGAATGGGGGATTTTTCGGGCGGAATGGGATTGAATTTGTTGGGTTTTGATGTAGATTTTGGTTGTTGAGAGAGAGAGAGTGAAAGGAAAATGTCAGGTGGTGGTACTCAGAAAAGTTTGAGGAAAGCACTTGGAGCCCTCAAGGACACCACTACAGTTTCATTGGCTAAAGTCAATAGTGATTACAAGGTACTAATGATATTTCGTTTTTGTAGTTCGTTGTGTTGGTTTTTCCGACTAAATTCGATTAGAATTTCATCTTGGGGTGATGAATTTTGCAGGAATTGGACATTGCTATAGTCAAAGCCACAAATCATGTCGAACGCCCTGCTAAGGAAAAGCACATCAGAGGTAGATCTCTCTCTCTCTCATGGAGATGGGATTGCCTTGTTTACAATTGCTGGTTCTATTAGACCATTAGAATATTAGGATTTGTTTGATGGGAACATTTGGGACCTGATATAATTTTTTAATTTGTTTCTCTTTGCCCTTGCAGCTATTTTTGCTGCTATTTCAGCTACTAGACCTCGAGCCGATGTTGCATACTGTATCCATGCTCTTGCGAGAAGGTTGTCGAAAACACATAATTGGGCGGTATGACTTACTGTTATTATTGATTCTGTGTTTGTCATGGGCTGATGAACCTAGGGTTTGCATCTTCATGATATAGAAAAATTGAAGCAGTACAATGCACATTTTACTGAAGAAGCAAAAACTTGCAGTAGGTTAAGACTTGGATATATGAACTACTCTTATACTGGGGCACATAAATGTAAACACCAAGTAGGCATGGTAAATTTATGATGCTGATAACACTTACCCTCATTAGTTTCTTTGCCTTCATTTGGAATGGCCTGCACCTTGGTTGTTGCTGTAAAACAAACTTGTTGACCGAAAACAGAAATTACAAATTCTACATTCTGTCCAAGAACTCTGTACTACTAAGGGAGAATAGCATATTTAACGGGACACAACACGTATTTTAGTGTAATTACTGCCCTAAGAAATCCCACGAAGAACTAGATTTGGGAACTTATACAAGTACATAAGTGGTCATGGCATGGTTTGTTATGTCTTTTCTATCTCATGCATACCTGGCCCTCACCCCTGTTTTATTTTGTCATTATAGCCTAGAGGAGACAATAACATGAATTCAATGTCATGTTACTCTGTAATGTTCCGATTATTGATCGAAATCATTGCAGATGGAAATAAATAGTTTAACAATTATCAATCATGACTTTATACTATGTTTTCTTCGATTGAAATTTTGACACCATAAATATGTTACCGAATAATAAAGGCAATTATTTTAGGTAGACAAAAAGCTGTGACTTATTTATTTTTAAATTTAGGTTACAGTAAGTTCTATGATTGTTCTGTATCTCCAGTTTTACTAGCTTCATTGTTCATCTTATTTGTTATTCAAAATGAAAAGAAGCTCATCTTATGTAAATTTTGTTTTGTTTTTCGTTTTTGTTCTTGTTTTTGCACTGTGTGTATGAATTAAAGCATGCTTAACTGTTTATTGGTTGTCATTTAGGTTGCATTGAAAACCCTAGTTGTTATTCATCGTGCTCTGAGGGAAGTGGACCCCACATTTCATGAGGAACTCATTAATTATGGAAGAAGCAGAAGCCATATGCTTAACTTAGCTCACTTTAAAGATGATTCCAGCTCAAATGGTAGCTTCCTCTTCCTTGACACCTTGTCTTTACTAAAATGCTTTTCTACCTGATAACTGGATTCTTAGTCATGGAATTCTTTGTTTTTTGGCTGCCAGCATGGGATTATTCTGCCTGGGTCCGTACTTATGCCTTATTCTTGGAGGAGAGGTTGGAATGCTTTCGTGTTCTGAAATATGATGTTGAGACAGATCGTGCGGTAAGACTTTTATTTCCCCTCAATTGCTTCTTTTTGTGGCCTTTCTATGTCAACAGATTGCTAACTGCATAAATGTATAGTTTTTTGATATCGTTTTTCTTTTTCGACATCATCATGTTATCTTTTTTAAGCTGCTGCATGAGTCATGTTGTGACTTGTGACAAAATGCTATTGATCGCAAGGATCTAAGTCCCCTAAAATTAGAACATCTCCACTTGGGCTAAATCTTTGATCCTAATGTCCTTTCACCAACTATGAGTTCAGATATCTAATTTAGTGAATGGACCCTGTTAAGTTTTAATCTCCATCATTCTCACTTTGCATTTAATCAATAAATTTAGATTGTGTTGAGAATGAATAGCTCTTTTGGTGCAGAGGACCAAGGATTTGGATACTGCAGAATTACTTGAACACTTGCCTGCTCTGCAAGAACTACTTTTTCGTGTTCTTGGATGCCAGGTAAAATTTTTTTTTTTTGTATCTAAAGTGTAAAATATATGTGCTAAGCCCAATAATTAGTGCTTGCAGTTAACCACTATGTCGCTAAATTTTACAACGTACTTGAGCTGCGGCATCTCAAACCAAATCTTGTTACTTTCTGCTGCTGATATCGATTATTCTTGTGCAGCCACAAGGAGCAGCAGTTCATAATTTTGTGATTCAATTAGCACTGTCAATGGTAGGTGACATTTGTAACCATTCTTTTTATTTATGATTTTCCTTTCAAGGTTGTGTTTGTGCTAATCTCTTGTTTTCATGTCATTATTTTGTTTTTGAACATCATTCTTCCGTTTTCATCTGATTTTCTTATATTTTTTCACATAGGTTGCTACAGAAAGCGTTAAGATATATCAAGCTATAAGTGATGGTACAGTTAATCTGGTCGATAAGGTAGGAGACATGATCATCTCTTCTTAGGATGATAAGCTTATATAGTGCAAACTTACATGTGATAACTGATTTCTGGCAGTTCTTTGAGATGGACCGCCACAATGCAGTGAAGGCTCTCGATATATATAGGAGGGCTGGCCCACAGGTAAATCTTCTTGGAAATTCTTATCTAATAATCAGTTAAGACTCCCCGTTGATATGGGAGGAGAGAGGAGCCGTACCAGGCGGCATTAATAGAAGCATTTCTTTTTGGGGAAACTTAACATATGGATATGCAATTTCAGGCGGAGAGACTTTCCGAATTTTACGAGATATGTAAAAGTATTGATATTGGGCGTGGAGAAAAGTTTATCAAAATCGAGCAGGTGGTTGTTTGATTCACAGTTTCTTCCATAGCTGGGATTGCTTTCTTTAGAAACGTTTTAAAAGAAACTTGAGCTAATAATTTGTTGATCATGTAGCCCCCTGTGTCATTTTTACAAGCTATGGAAGAGTACGTCAGAGATGCACCCAGGGTTTCAACAGCTCGCAAGGATCAGGTGTGAAACTTATAAGATCTATCTCAACTATCCAACAGTAGATCTGATAGCTAAGTGGTTTCGGAGGTTATTATTTTTTAGGATGATAATATCCCTTGGATTTCAATGTCTATTGACATTGAAATTAAACGATTTGCTATGGTTTACTATTGATGTGTAAATTGAAATATCGATCACTTCTAGACTATTTTGTATTATTTAAATTGTCTCTCTTTATAACTTTTTCGAGGTAATGTCTTTCCTGGTACACTTTTTGACACCCATGAACCGTTCGCCATCTTTGCATACAATGGGAGCTTTCAAATGGGTGTGACTCAAAATTAGTTGGCATATAAACTGTTATTTTTCATTTTAATCTATTACCTCATGATCATGTTCTTTTTTTCGTCCTTGCCAAGCATTCATGATTTTACATTTAACCAATTAGGTCGTTGACAATAAGATTACTGCTCCCAAGGAAGTGTTGGCCATAGAGTACAAAAAGGCTCCAGAGGTGGAAGAAGCACGTCCGCCAACACCATCACCACCTCCACCACAAGCAGAACCCGTAAAAGTTGAAGCACCTGTAGTTGAACCACCTGATCTGCTGGTACTTTACCGATCATCTGACATTCTACCATTTAGTTGGCTTATTCTATTTTCAAAACTTCGAAAATGCTTATTTACAAAATGCTTTTCTTTATTGCTAGGGTTTGAACGATCCTGTTCCAGATACTAAGGAATTAGATGAGAAGAATGCTTTAGCTTTGGCCATTGTACCAGTCAGTAAGTATTCTTTCTTGCTTTTCTTTTAAGTAGGTTGTTTTTAGTAGACAAATCTGGGTCCTTTTTCTTGTCAACTTGAGTTGATTCTATTCCACGAAACTCGACTATTTTTTTTTTCTTTTTAAAACAGAAAAGTAAATTAGTAAACCTAGATGTGTTGAATCAAGTAAAACTCAAGACATTGTGATGATTTTTTGCAGCTGATCAACAAACTTCTACAGCTCCAACACAAGCAAATGGAACTACAGGCTGGGAATTAGCACTTGTAACAGCTCCAAGCTCAAATGAAACCGCCACGGCTAAGAGCATACTGGTAACTATCATTTATTTCCTTGAATTATGGGTAATTTGTTACCTTATTATTCAATGTATAAGATATTGAGATACATAATATTTTTTTCTTTAGCACTTAGGGTTACAAACAATATATTTATCTTCTCTCTCTCATGCTATTTAAGAAAAATATTAGATAATAACTATCAAGGGATTACTGCTGATAATGTACTCTTGCTGAATTGAAAGGCGGGAGGATTGGACAAGCTTACATTAGACAGCCTTTATGACGACGCAATCAGAAGAAACAGCCAGAATGTAAGCTTCAATCCTTGGGAGCCGGCTCCAGCAAATGGTCCAATGATGCAACAGCCAGTACACGATCCATTTTTTGCCTCCAATGTCGTGGCCGCACCATATTCCGTTCAAATGGCTGCTATGGCCAATCAGCAGCAGGCTTTTATGTTGCAGCAACGACAGCAAATGATGATGATGGGTCCTCAACATCAACAACAACAATCTGCAAATCCTTTCGGAAACCCTTCTGGGGCCACTGTCCATCCCTATGGTTCAGGCATGCCTGTTCAAGCCTACAATCCATACAGCGGTCTTATTTAAAGGTTTCTCTGGGGAATAGTTTCTTTATTGAGAATCACGAGGGACGGAAGAGATTGGCGGATTAGCCAGAAGTGGGACAATGGAAGAAGGGAAGAAGACTATAGTGTACCATATCTTGTGTATGTGCAGTTAGCTAGGATTGAGATTCTTTCTAAATAAATAACCATAGAGGGAGGACTAGCAATTATTTGATAATTAAATGGAACGTTGGTAATGATGCTTTTGAGACTACAGAAATTTTTTTCAGACCAGACCCTGCTTTATTCTTTCTTCTTAAGCAGGAAATCTTGTTATTATTGTCATTATTATTATTTTTTTTTTGGTCTTATGTTTTTCTTTACTTTACCGTCCTCCTTTGTTGGTGTTTATAAGGATCCATATAAGTGATAGAAAAATTTATTTGTACTATGTGATTGTCGATACACATTTCTGTAATGAGACATTAAGTTTGATTTGTGCATTTTTGTCTTACAAATTTTGGGTTCTTTCGGTTTGGTTCTAGACTTATTTGGTTATTCTGGTTTTTGCTCGTTACAAATATATTGCAAATGTTAATTTTCCAAATAGTCCACGAACATGGTGAGATGGTTTGGAATTGCTATTGGAGCTATCAAGAGTGATTCTAAGATAATTTAAGTTGATTTTTGTTTTTCTGAAATTTTTGTATATTTTGAAAGATTAGGGAATTTAATTTTACTTCGGAAGAATAATAATAACAAAAAATAAAGATTTTTTTTTTATTTTTTTGGTACTAATATCCTGAACTTTTCGAACTTGATAATTTAGTCATTGAATTAAAACCATGGCAATCACCCCCTAAATTTATAATTCTTGACACCACGGTCCAATATGTTTCTCAACTTCGATATCCAAAAATGGTATCTCCAAGATCTCAATCCTTGCATGTTTGTTATAAAGACTAGGTGGGAAGGCACATGCTTCATACTCTTCATAAAAAATAAAAGGCATAATTAAGAAATTACATTTGATTTTCACTTTTGATGTTAATTTTTATAAATATTTTTTTTATGCTGCTAAAGAAGTGATTGACTTTAATTGCATTTGTCAAAGAAAGCTTGCTTTGTTTCATTCATTTGTGTATATATATATAAATATATATATATATATTGTGATTTTGAGTCGGACACATACAAAATTCGTTTTTATTCATATATATATATATATATATATATTTTTTTTTTCTATAGACATTTTGGAATGATCTTTACTAATCAACTTTGTTGTATAGATTAGTAGTAAAACATTGCTTATGGATAGTAATCAGATGCATCTGAGGTGAGGGCTTATGACAAACAACAAAATTAACTGAAAAAAATCACTTTGTAATGGCAATCACTTATTTGCCAACTTAGGAAAAATAGCGTACTTGTTTTCGAAATAACATAGGAATAGGAAAAAAAAATTGCTTCTAAGTTTGTGAACTTTGGGAATCTTTCGGTAATCGAGGTAGATGGCATTCGTTCATGAGTAAAAAAACTTTTTATTAAAATTGTTGCATTCTCGACTGACACATTCAAAATCCTTGATGTGTATAATACATTGAACTATAAAAGATACCAATATCAAATTAAAAATTATTTGAAGGTTGATAGAACAATAAACAAATCTAAAAAGGTCTAGGGAAAACAGGGTATTTCTTTTCAAACATGTATATTATATTTACGCGCAAAAAACAAGTCACATAGTCATAGCTGCTTTTTTATAGCAACTACTGCAAGTAATATTTATCAACAAACTACTAAATAACATACGCACATGAGTACGTCAAAAGGGCTTTTTTTTATGTACATTTTTAACATCATGATGACTACAGAAAAAGTTAGTATTTTAGATAGCTGTATCAAAAGTATCGAGTAACTGACTGACTGTATACCTGCAGTCAACATGCATGGGGTCTTGTTTAGAACCTTTAAAGTATATGAGTTGCTCGGTTGTAGTTGACGTACATGCAAAGTTTTGGATTTTTGGTATTCCATCCTAATAAAAATAAAGTCATTGTGCATATTCATAATTTTAGTGAAATAAAGGTAACAATAAATTAAATTTATGATTTACTTCAGTAGTATACTCCATTAGATTGATTGAAGTGCATCGTAGAAAATTTTCTGCATTTGTTCCAAATATTGTTGCTGCTAGAACCCCTGATTCATCTTGTAATTCTATGTGAATGTAGCATCTGCATGTAGAAATAAGTACATTTTAGTGGATTGTATTATAAAATTGAACCAAGAAACTGTCAAGCAAACTAAAATTTTTAAGCTCATGAATTGTAAAAAACCAAAATTAACATGTAATTACCTTGGTATTTCTTTAACATGAAAATGAGGGAACATGGACCAAAAGCAATGCATGCATAGCTTAGTAGGAGCTAGGAGGATAAAGGATTTAAAACTTTAGCTGAGTGCATAGTTTAGTGGAGGAAGGTTATACTCTTGAAGTGGGTGCTCATAACATAGTTTAGTAGTTTAAAAGTGCAACGGTTCTCAAGGAAGTCAGATTTTAGTTCAGAATCGAGTGTAAAAGGGGATCTACAATAGGCTCGCAAACTAATTCTAAGACTTGTATTTTGTTTGCTCTCACTGCTTAGGTTTGGCAGATATTTAATTTGCATTATGCAAGTTTGTTCTATTGTTTAATTGAAAATTTAAAAATGAAAAGGGCATTATACTGAACAAACTTTAATATTCAAAATCTGAAATTTTGTAAAATTTACCACATCATCGACAAATATGAGATGCTGATATTTGGAAGACGTCCATTTTGATATCCTTGGCATGATTTTTTCACATACTAAAACTTTTGCAATCCAACCTCTTTTTGCAGGTGTTATTTCTCGAATAAACATTATCTGTTTGCTCATCTTTAAACTCACAGTCGACGCTATTGTGGTTGGAGTATCCGGCGACGGTGTGGGCGAGAACAGGGGGAGGGTCGAAGGGACAATCGTCGAAGAGTTGATCATCCACGAGGCGCTATCGGCAAGTCAGTTTGTTTGGGAATGCAGCCCCAATCGGGCAGTAAATTCCATCCAAGGCTAAATACTAGCGAGAGACTGATAGCAAACAAGTACTGCGAGAGAAAGATGAAAAGGACTTTGAAAAGAGAGTAAAAGAGTGCTTGAAATTGTCAGGAGGGAAGTAGATAGGGGCCGGCAATGTGCCCCGGTCGGATGTGGAACGGTGAGAGCCGGTTCGCTGATCGACTTGGGGTATGGAGCGATGCAAATTGAGGCGGCGGCCCAAGCCTGAGCTGTCAAAATGCACGTGGAGACGACATCACCTCGATTGTGGAAGGCAGCACGCGCCATCTTGGCGTGCTTCAGAATCTACGCTATCTTGGGGTCGGCCTGTGAGCCCCCTATTCAGCCTGTCTTGAAATACGAACTAAGGTGTCTGACATGTGTGTGAGTCAATGGGTTTGCAAACCTGTAAGGTGAAAGGAAGTTGACTGGTGGGATCCCCTAGTAGGTTGCACCGCCGACCGACCTTGATCTTCTGAGAAGGGTTCGAGGGAGAGCATGCTTGTGGGGACCCGAAAGATGGTGAACTATGCCTGAACGGGGCGCAGTCAGAGGAAACTCTAGTGGAGTCCCGCAGTGATACTGACGTGCCAATCGTTCGTCTGACTTGGGTATAGGGGCGAAAGACTAATCAAATCATCAAGTAGCTGGTTCCCTTCAAAGTTTCCCTTAGGACAGCTGGAGCCTGCGAACGAGTTCTATCTGGTAAAGCCAATGATTAGAGGCATCGGGGGCGCAACGCCCTCGACCTATTCTTAAATTTTAAATAGGTAGGACGTCACGACTGCTTCATTGAGCCGTGCCACGGAATCGAGAGCTCTAAGTAGGCTATTTTTGGTAAGCAAAACTGACGATGCAGGATGAACCGTAAGCCGGGTTATGTTACCCAATTGCATGCTAACCTAGAACCCATAAAGGGTGTTGGTTGATTAAGATAGCAGGACAGTGGTCATGGAAGTCGAAATCCACTAAGGAGTGTGTAACAACTCACCTGTCGAATCAACTAGCCCCGAAAATGGATGGCGCTAAAGCACGCGACCTATACTTGGTCGTTGAAGCAAGAGCCAAGCCTCGATGAGTAGGAGGGAGTGGCGGTCACTGGAAAACCTGTGGCGTGAGCCCGGGTAGACCGGCCATCGGTACAGATCTTAATGGTAGTAGCAAATATTCAAATGAGAACTTTGAAGGACGAAAAGGGGAAAGGTTCCATGTGAACGGTACTTATACATAGGTTAGTCGATTCTAAGAGATGGGGGAAGCCTGTTTGATAGCACGACAAGTGTGAGCTTCGAAAGGGGATCTAGTTAAAATTTCAGAACCGGGACATGGCAGCTGAGGCAACATTAGGGAGTCCGGAGACATCGGCGGGGGCCTAGGGAAGAGTTATCTTTTCTATTTAATAGCATTCCCACCTTGGAAATGGCTCAGCCGAAGGTAGGGTCCAGCGGTCAGAAGTTACGTGGTGTCTGATGCACCCTTGGTGGCCCTTGAAAATCTGGAAGATCGAGTGCCTCCCACGCCCGGTCCTACTCATAACCACATCAGGTCTCCAAGATGAACATCCTCTGGTTGATGGAACAATATAGGCATGGTAAGTCGGGAAAATGAATCCGTAACCTCGGGAAAAGGATGGCTCTGAGGGCTGGGCACGAGGGTCCCAGTCCCAAACCAGTCGGCTGTCGGTGAACTGCTCAAGCTACTCCCGCAAAGAAAGCGGGTCGCCACGTGCCGATTGGGGAGCGGACTAGGAGCAACATCGACGGGGGCCTTCCTCGAGTGTCGAACATTCGACTCAGAATTGGTACTGACAAGGGGAATTCGATTGTTTAATTAAAACAAAGTATTGCGACGATCCTTGCTGATGCTCACACAATGTGATTTCTGCCCAGTGCTCTAAATGTCAAAGTGAAGAAATTCAACCAAGTACGGGTAAACGACGGGAGTAACTATGACTCTCTTAAGGTAGCCAAATGCTTCATCATCTAATTAGTGACACGCATGAATGGATTAACGAAATTCCCACTGTCCCTATCTACTATCCAGCGAAACCACAGCCAAGGGAACGGGCTTGGCAGAATCAATGGGGAAAGAAGACCCTGTTGAGGTTGACTCTAGTCCGATTTTGTGAAATGACTTGAGAGGTATAGTATAAATGGGAGCCGAAAACAATGAAAGTGAAATACCACTACTTTTAACATTATTTTACTTATTATGTGAATCGGAGATGGGGCATTGCCCCTCTTTTTGGACCCAAAGCCTGCCTCGGTGGGCCGATCCAGGCAGAAACTATTGTCAGGTGGGGAGTTTGGCTATGACGGCACATCTGTTAAAAGATAATACATGTATCCTAAGATAAGCTCAACGAGAGCAGAAATATCATGTGGAACAAAAGGGTAAAAGCCTGTTTGATTCTGATTTCTAGTAGAATACGAACCATGAAAGTGTGGCCTATCAATCCTTTAGACCTTCGTAATTTGAAGCTAGATGTGTCAAAAAAGGTACATAAGGATAACTGGCTTGTGGTAGCCAAGCGTTCATAATAAATCATCGTAAATTATTTTTTTTAATATTCATGTATACTAACGATGATAAATTACAGTTTAAGGAAAAGGAGAAATGAGAAAAAAAAGATGGGTTGTGGCTAGAATCACGGACAAAAAAAGATGGAGATTCAAGGATCCATCATATCGACAAGTTGGTGAGTTGATATTAAGTTTACTAATTAATAATAAAATTTTCATCACTAGATCCACTTATAACACTTTTATTTATAATATGTGTTTTTAATTCTCCCATAGGTGGAGCACAACACACAAGAGACCCAAAGCAAGTTCGAATCTGTTGACACTAATGATGTATTGGCCCAAGCATTATCCAAACCTGAACACCCAGGACGTACCCCTGGTCAATCGAAGTTCATAAAGCAGTCTCAGTACTTTAACCTAAAGCGAATTAAAGGAGATGGTGCGTGGTCCATGTGCAAAGAAAGATGTGGAGCCACCGGTTTACTAGGAGAATATGCCAACCGTTGATTAACACAATAGCTTTAAGGCTAGTTGCACTCTCCATAATAAACAACCTGGAGTGTCTGATCCACCAACCATGCCGGTCGATAGTCAGGAGTGTAAGCCTTTTATTATGGATGAACTTTAGGGTGGACAGTTGTTTGTTGCAATTGGAAGGGCATGGATGGAGAGCCTTCCCACTGTTATAGTCCATGAGATACCACTAGGTAAAGGGAACATGCAAGTGTCAATCATTATGCCAAAATTAAAAAAAGTGGCACTACCTGCTCCGAAGGACTAGGTAACAACTATGGAGGAGGCTGTTAATGGGTTTGTCGCGTGGCCAAATATATTAATTGAGCTCGACACGAGTATGAACAAGGCGAGTCGAGGGCCTAGTCACGTTCCTGACCAAGCAGTTGAGGGAAACAAATGCCCAAAAAAGATAGGAAAAAAAACAATCAACTCTCGAATTGAGGTACAATAAGATATGGAACAACAAAGACCCTCATTTGACTTTAATAAAATGAACATGGAGTTGAGGCCTTTGGTTTATTATACCCTTAGTTCCATGTGTAAAGGTAATCAGATAGAAGTCCCGATATCATACACAATCAGTGGTGTTGACATACCTGTATTTCTTAACTTTGATGATATTTATGAGTTCATTACTTTTCAAGAAATCAGTGCAAATTGTATATTAGTATACCTCAGGTATTTCATTCTATATCTAAAATTTATTTATTTTATCTGGAAAATCTTATATATGTTGTCAATTGTAATAATTTTGATATTATTATGTAGATATTTGGCGGAACTATGTGTCACTAACAAGTGAGTTGAAAAGTTTGTGTTTGTGTCTCCAACCTTGATCCCACTAGTTAGAACAGATACTCCAAATGCTGACCTTAGAGAGCGAGCCAATGGTCTTATCACCTTTTTACGTAACACACCAAAATGGCGACTTTATCTCGTGCCACATAATAGAGGGTAACATTGGGTTTTGAGAGTTATTGACCCATGGGAGGATCTAGTCCTTTATTTTGATCATCTTCAGGATAAGAAACGGGACAATTTTACTAATCTAATGAATATGTAAGTAAATTTTCATATGCTAAATTTTGATTTAATCTTAATGGTATTCATCTTAATTATTTTGAAATTTGCAAACTTGCTAAGGCCCTAATGAATTGGAAGCTTATAGCCGGAGAAGGGATTAAAAAGAGATGAGACTATAAAACAAAAATATCGAATCGTCCTTGTCCTCTCCAAGAGGGTCGTGTTGAATGTGGTTTTTTTATTGTAGGTTTTATCAGGGACATAGTCTCCAATGCTAATGGATTAGACTTACTTGAAAGCAAAACATTTTATACCTGTGATGATATAGATTGAATTAGGGAAGAATGGTCTAAATTTGTATTACAATTCATTAAATATGATATGCAAAATAAGAAATGTAGTAGATGGTATTTCTATATTGATACAATGTATCTAATATTTTGTCAATCCTATTATGGGCCTTGTATTCGATAACACATGGGTTAGGCCATCCGTAGGAAATCACCAAAAAATGCTAAATTTTTTTTAATTCATGTTGAACTTTGCACGATGGTTGTCTAACCGTCATGTTAATTTTAGACAACGGTTAATAACCGTTGTCAAATCAACAATTTTTACTTGTAAATTCGTCTCTTAAGAGATCGAAGCAACAACATGATAGCTTTGTCCCAAGCTTCATACATATAATAAATAATTGAAAACTTTGCAATGCAAGAGGCAAAGAAAGGTACTCAACCTTCTATTGCCAGTTTGACTCTTTCATTGGATGAATCCAATAGGAAAATAATTATTCTCCCAAAGTGAATATTTAATCATTTGTCCAGCAAACGACCAAAGGCCTCATCCATTTTCACATCCTGTATAATGCTGTTAAGAGAATAACATTTACTATTTATGAGAGCTATGATTCCATATCTATAAGCAAAGCTCACATCGAATATAAGTCATGTACCCAATGAATCAGTCTAATAGCTTACTACTCTGAGACGCTTTAGTCTTTGGAACATCAAAGTACACAAGTCATGAATATGAAGTCATTTACTTATTCAAGATTAGGGTTATTGCATAATGAACGTCAAAAGTGAATTAATCTAATCAAGCAGACTTATAAATTAATTACACCTTGGTCCAATCTAATATATCACCACCACTAGGTAATATATCTATGTCTCTACTTAGGAGTCAGCTCGTTCCAGATGGTCAAGCAAACCATCTCCCCAATTAGCTTTAGACAACATAATAATATTCATATGAGTTAGATGCTCACTCTAACCCCATAGACTAGGGACTATAGATTTAGACTACTTATTTTAGAATGTTGTCTTTTTGCATACAAAAATCTATTGCATGCAACATTCTAACAGTTTAAATACCAAGTAGTCAATGAGTCATATTTGCTTACATTTACTTTAACATGTAAATCTAGATAAGGACAGTATAGCAAAGTCGTAATGAAAAAAAAAAAAAAACCTCAAACATATTATTAATCAGTTCAAAATAAATGAAATACAACTAAAATATCTTTCACTCTTAGGGCATTCCCAGCAATCTCCCACTTATCTTTGGTTTCATGAGCAGGATGCTCACTTTAATCCATAAATAGATCAAAACAACTTGCAAACTTTCTTCTCTTGCCCTTTCACCATGAACCTGTCGGGATGTACCATGTAGATACTTTCATCAAGATGGCCATTCAAGAATGTTGTCTTGATGCCCATTTGCCAGATTTGGTAATTGAGAGCCGCAATAATGGAGAGAAGAATACGAATAAACTTTAGCATCACAATAGGTGAAAAGGTTTCGTCGTAGTCGACGCCGGCCTTTTGCATGAATCAATTTGCTACAAGTCTAGCCTTGAAAGTTTCAACTTCCTTTCGGCATTTCTTTTTGTCTTGTGAACCCACTTGCACCCAATGGGCTTTACCCCTTTAGGTAGGTCTACAAGTTCCCATACGAAATTCAATTTCATTGAATCCATCTCATTATTCATGGCTTGTTTCCAGAGCTAAGCATCAACGTCATTCACAGCTTCGTCATAGGTAATAAGGTCATCATCATCTTCATAAGCTTCAGCTTGGTAAACTTCAGCATCTTACATGAAGAAACATGGTTCCCTAGAAACTCTCCCACTACGTCGAAGCTCCCTAGATTGTTGATCGTTGGCGGGCCTTTCGTTAGAACTTGGAGTAGGGTCCAACACCAAAACTTGTGGCGCAATTTAATCACCCGATAATTCATTTAACACCACTTTATTTCGAGGCTTAAAGTCATTCATGTAACTTTCCTCAAGGAAAGTCGCATGGGTTGAAACAATGACTTTTTGTTCTTTTGGGTTATAAAATAGACCTTATTTAGTTCCCTTAGGATATCCTACATACATACATAATTCCGAACATGGTTCCAACTTCTTCACATCCCTATCTAATACACGTGCCGTGCAATCGCATATTCTCATATGACCAAGGAGGGCTTCTTGCCACGCCACAACTCATACGAAGTCTTAGGAGTTGACTTCTTTGGAACTTGGTTTAGAATATAGCAAGCCGTTTACAGTGCATGTCCCCATAAAAGATAGTGGTAGCATTCAATAATTCAACATGGATCGTACCATATCCAACAAAGTTCTATTTCTCCTCTCAACTATACCATTCTGCTGTGGAGTTCCCGGTGCAATCAATTAGGATAAAATCCCATTCTCTACAAGATATCTTAGAAATTCATTGGAGAGATAATCACTACCTCGATCGGATCAAAGTGTCTTTATTTATTTACCCAATTTCTTCTCCACTTCCGTACGATACACTTTGAATTTATCAAAGGTTTCGCTCTTGCGGTGTATTAGGTATACATATCCATATCTCGAGCAGTCATCTATAAAGGTGACATAGTACTCGAACCCTCCATGCGCCTCGACGTTCATGGGGCCACATACGTCAGTGTGCACTATCTCTAGGAGATCATTGGCCCTAGTACCCTTAGCTCCAAAAGACCTTTTAGTCATTTTTCCCTCAAGATAAGATTCACATTGTCGAAGATGTACCTCTTTTAGAGTATCCAAAGGACCGTCTTTCACCAATCTTTGAATCCTTTCTTAATTAATATGATCAAGTCTTAAATGCCAAAGATATGCCTTGTTAGAGTGAGAAGTTTTTAACCATTTAGAGTTATAAATTAATTCAGTGTTAAGCAGTGAGTGCATCTTAAGTTTGATAAAATAATAATTACTATCCATCTAACCGGAACAGATAAAAGACTTGTTTTTGCGAATAACTACTGTTTTATTAAACGAAACTGAATAAGAATCTTTAATTAAACAAGCAACTGAAATAAGGTTCCTCTTAAAATTGGGAACAAAAAACCAATCTTTCAATAAAATAAACCTAAATTCATCAAAGTAAAGATGCACGTCTCCCATTGCTTCCGTTAACACCAAGCTACCATCCCCGATTCGCAACGAAAGGCTCCTATCATGTAGACTTCTCGTTTCCTTAAACCCCTACAGAGAAATACAAACATTATTAGTGGCTCCCGAATCAATGACCAAGGTGTCTTTTGACTCTTCCACCAAACAAGTTTCTAAGTAAAGAAGATCCTTACCTTCCTGGCCCTTGGCAGTTAGGAATTCCTTACAAGTCTTCTTAAAGTGACCAACATTTCCACAATGGAAGCATTTGGACTTCTTGGGTCCTTGGGCTTCTTGTTCTTCTTCTTCTTCCTGTCAAAAACAGGAGGAATGGAAGAGCTAGAAGCCCTTTGCTTCTTTTGCTTTTGCTTCTTCATCTTGTTTCCTGAAGAATCAGAAGATGTAGCAATAGCTAAGCTAGCCTCTCCCTTGGATTGGACTGGTACCCCATCATTGATCATAAGCTCATAAGCTTGTAATTGCCTCATGAGCTCGGTCAGTCCTAACTCTTTGTTACCAAGGTTATATGCGGCCTTAAAGCCAACAATGACCTTTGAAAGAGTTTAAATACCATCTCTATTTGGGTGTTGTAGTTCAACTCCACACCATTTTTGGCCACTTCCGCCAAGAAACCCATAAGCATAAGCATATGATTCTTTATCGGAGTACCCTCCTTTTGCTTATAGTTCATAATACTTGTAATAGTAGACAATCGAGCCAATTTGTCTTGGCCTCCGAACTTGTCCTCCAAGTTATCCGTGTTCTCCCTAGCAACTTAATAGGTTTTATGTTACCTTTGTAAAGCACTTGTCATGCTAGCCAAAATGTAGCATCGAGCTATCTCATTGGATTCTCACAAACGAGTAAACATGATAGGGACCTCTTCAAGAGGTACATCAGGAAGTGGCCCAGGTGCATCAGGAAGTGGCCCGGGTGGGCAAGGTTCGTTACAAACTTATGTCTCTCATAGCTAAGAAATATTAGTAAGTTTTTTTTCCAGTCTTTATAATTATTGTCATTTAATTTATTTTCAGTAACAATTGAAATCAGAGGTGTCGGTGACATTTTGAACTTAAAATAAATATATATGATCATCACTTTAATGCACAAGCAAATATAAAGAAAAGATTTAGCAAATAAAACATAAATATGTTCCTACATGAAAAACTTAGAAAACACATGTAGCAATGCAACGGTAATTTTTAGCATCTGTTGCTCCAAGCCACGGAGGGGTGATCATGAAACAAATAGCTGAAAACATGGACCCCGTCCAATCAATATATGTTGCCTTAAATCCTCCAAGATTAAGACATATATTAATAACCGTTTATTTGGCCACCAATTTAATTAACAGAGCTTCTAGGGAAGGTTAATAATTAAATTAGTCTTGAGTGTGTAACCATTGTTCACGAAATTTGATCCATGTGCTATTTGAGCCATCGAGGGATAGTCCCAAATAGAACATGCTCAAACATGTTTTCCAACATAGGAGATCTAACCTAGTATATTGGCTGCAGTAAACACCTACCAAGGGGTATGATCAACGCAAAACTGACACGAGGCATTACCATGCTTTCACATATGGATCAACAACAGAGGCCGTGGGTTTTGTTTGAAACCCTCTCCCACTCAATAGTTTGACACAAGTTTTTGATGACATGTATGATTAATATAGCATGAGTAGCATTCATCTATCATATATGACATGTTATCAAATATGTGCAATAAACATCCATCAAACATATTCATCCATCCATAACAAAACATATAATAATAAATGACGGAAAAATAAATAATCTAGCCGTGGTCCCATCCTAGAAAAAAGAAAAATAAAGATTACAAAATTACATCCAAAGCATTCATGGGTCTTGAATTTCGCTCCATCTTTGCATATCCATTTACAAGCATCTGCACCATTTATTTCTTATCCCACAAATTCCTTAAAATTTAAATCCTGGAAAATTTAAATTTTAAGCAATTTTAAATCTCATGTATAATTTTATGTAATTTTAAATTTAATTAAAATTACATATTTTTACAATAATTTAAATTTAAATTTAAAATTTGACACCTAGACCCAACCCTCTCAGGTTGGGCATTGAGCCATGCCACCCCGTAAGCCCTTGCCTACGAGGCATTACACGCGCATAGCCAAGGCTGTGTGTGCACCTGGTGAGCAGAGCTGGGGCATGCGCGTGCACGCTGTCGCCCATTCTGAGCCCAACCCGGGGGCTGATGCCTGCAGGTCTGGCCAGCGCGCACCACTAACGTGCGCGCTAGATTGCGAACCAAGCCCCCATGTAGGGCTTGGTTCCTCCCTTTTGTGTCTTGTCCTAATTTTCTAATTAGGGTTTTAATTATAAAACCCTAATTGAATTAGGACTTCCACACATTAATTTGTCCAATATCAAAAATTAAATTAAAAATAATTTTTTTTGGGAAAAATAAATTAAGGTCTTCAATTTTCATTGCCTCCATGAATAAATTACAAAATATATATATATATATATATACCATTTCTTGTTTACAGATTTTCTAAATATTCAAAAAAATAAAATTAAAAATCCGTGAGAAAATTATGATGATGATAAACCATTCACATGGTTATAAGAAAAATCCTAGATACAATTTTTCTAAATTCTAAGGAACCATGACCGGCAAAATTGAGCATGCTTGTAATAAAATTAAAATAATCACATACATTATACATAATCCACGATAACAATATTATAAAAACCCTAGAATGCCACTCTATTAAAAAAAAATATTAAATCCATACATAGTTTAAGGAGAAAATTATATTGTCTAATTTATATATATGAAATAATCATGAGTTGGCTCTGATATCACTTGTAGGAAAAAAAGATAATTTACGCAGCATAATTTTAAAATTTAATTTTTCTTAAGATCGTACTAACACATATTATCATATATAATAAATTATACAACAATCTACGTACCTTGAGAGAAGACAATAGAAACGCCGGAGGATGTGATCAAAAATAGCTTCAACCAACTAGCCTTCTTTATTATTCTCCAATTCCCGGACGGTAGAGTGTGTGGGCACTCGGTCTCTCAATTGGTATTCGTGTGTGGCTTTCTCCTTCCAACCACCCAGAACTCTTACAGCTTGTTATTACAATAATGGGAGAATAATAATAAGATTGCTAATCTTAGAGTCTGTGGTCTAAATAAAATAGGAGCTCCTAGGGTCTCATTTATAATGAATGGACTTGGTGGAATTTGAATTCAAATAGGACACTTGAAAAAAAAATTTATCTCCTTCCTTCCCTAATCTATGTTTTTTCTCTTGCCCAGGAGACAGAAAAATTGCCCACAATAGGTCTAGGAGATTCAAAATTTGATTTAAATTTTTATCTCCATGGATAATGTTCCATTACTCCAATTTAAATTCAAAATAAAATCATGACGACTTTATTTGAATTAAATAATTATGTAATAATTATTCAAATAAAATCAATAAGGAGAAACACCTACACTAGGAAGACTATGATAAAATTTTATGTCAATTTCAAATCCAAATAGGATAATTACCATATTTAATTTAAAATATTTATTTAAATAAGATTATCTGGATATTTAAATTAATGACCCAAATAATTTATTTATCCATATCTCTTAATTAAAATTAATCTCATATTTATCACAAAAAATAAATATAATTAATTCAAATTTCAAATCTTATCTTCAAATAAATATTTATCTAAACTAAAATATTTATCCAGTTAATTAAATGAAACAAAATTCACATTCATCCCTTAGCAGAAAAAAAACACCTACACCTTGTGAGAGGTATTCCAGATTTTTCTCTTCACCAAGTCCAAGAATTAAAGTCATAATGAATATCCCAATTGATTATCATCTGTTAAGGAATTATATTAAGCCAGTAAAGGGACCAATTGGACATATGTAATATGGGCTCTAATAATCTATGTAATTAATTATTTTATACTAAATAAATTAATTACACAATTATTAGTTTCAGAGTCACACTACTATAAACCTGAAACTGCACTCCCAATTATATGCCGTATTAAGTAAGTCAGTGTGCAGCCGCAGTCCAATGACCTTGTCATATGTGCAACACCCTCATATGATATCCATGATCAACGTAAAGTCAAATTCCATTCAACCTTTTTATCATGCTATCTTAAAGATCCATTATACATCCAATACGAAAATGATTATTTATCCAAAGTAAATAATTAGTCATTTGCCGAGCAAATGACTCGAGATCTTATCCATTTTCACATGCTGTATCATACCGTTAAGAAGATAACCTTTACTATTTATGGGAGCTATGATTCTATATTTATAAGCAAAACTCATATCGAATATAAGTCATGTATCCAACGAACAGGTCTAATAGCTAACTACTTCGAGACGCTTTAGTCTTTGGAACATCAAAGTACACAAGTCATAAACATGAGATCATTTACATACTCAGGATTAAGGTTATTACAGAATGAACGTCAAAAGTGAATTAATTCAATCAAGCAGACTTATAGATTAATTACACTTTGTTCCAGTCTAATATATCACCACCACTAGACAATATATATGTCGATATTTGGGAGTCGACTTGTTCCAGATGGTCAAAACAAACCATCTCCCCAATTGGTTTTAGACAACATAATAGTCTTCATATGAGTCAGATGCTCACTCTAACCCCATAGACTACGGACTATAGATTTATACTACATACTTTAGAATGTTGTCTTTTCGCATACAAAAATCCATTGCATGTAACATTCTAACAGTTTAAATACCAAGTAGCCAATGAGTCATATTTGCTTACATTTACTTTAACATATAAATTTTGATGAGGACAGTATAGCAAATATCTAATTGAAAAAAAAAAAAAAAAACCCCCGCCAAGAATAACGAGACCCGACAACGAAGAAGGAACCCAAGAATGTTCTACGATCAAGTTTGGATGGGAGACTTCGACCCATTGCTTCAACAAAAACAAGAACCTTGATATATTTGACCTCAACCCATTGTCTAATGTGAAACAAGAACCTCGGTATAAGGAAGACGCCACAAACGGTGATGGAAATCCATTTGATAAGTCGTTGGTGAATGTCACGGAAAATTCCAATAAGTTTGAATAGTTTGCAAAGAACCAAAGAGAAAATACTCTCACATTTCTCAATAATTATCTCTCCCTTTCACTGTTACAAAGACACATATTAATAGGCTGAATGTTACAAAAAGGTTCTTAAAATAGCTATCCTAATTAAGGCTAAAATCTGGCAATTAAAAGTTCTTACTTGCCTAAACGAGAAAAAGGAAACAATTTGTCCTTTAATTGGTTGATCTCACACCTTCACTAGAAAAGGAAAGTTGGAAGTTTTTAAATGGCTTTATTATCAGCCATAAACGCCTACGAAAAGTCAAAAAGGCCTAAACAGATAAAGGAAAGTAAATATCTTGGCATACAAGCCATACAACCCAATTTAACTTGTTAAAATTAAACCTAACCTTGGCTAGATTCTTCTAGAACTGAAATGGCAAGCACATTTGAATGTAATGGCAACCATAAGAGCATGGAATGCTGATCCTATTTCAGTTCTAGAAGAATCTAGCCAAGGCTAGGTCTAATTTTAGCAAGTTAAATTGGGTTGTAAGGCTTGCATGCTAAGATACTTACTTTCCTTTATTTGTTTAGGCCTTTTTGACTTTTCATGGGCGTTTATGGCTGATAATAAAGCCATTTAAAAACTTCCAACTTTCCTTTTCTAGTGAAGATGTGAGATCAACCAATTAAAGGACAGATTGTTTCCTTTTTCTCGTTTAGGCAAGTAAGAAATTTTAATTACCAGATTTTAGCCTTAATTAGGATAGCTATTTTAGGAACCTTTTTATAACATTCAGCCTATTAATATGCGTCTTTGTAATAGTGAAAGGGAGAGGTAATTATTCAGAAATATGAGAGTATTTTCTCTTTGGTTCTTTGCGAACTATTCGAACTTATCAGAATTTTCCGTAGCGTTTACCATCGACTTATCAAATGGATTTCCATCACCGTTTGTGACGTCTTCCTTATACCGAGGTTCTTGTTTCGTATTAAACAATGGGTTGAGGTCAAATATACCATGGTTCTTGTTTTTGTTGAAGCAATGGGTCGAGGTCTCCCATCCAAACTTGATCGTAGAATGTTCTTGGGTTCCTTCTTCATTGTTGGGTCTTATTATTCTTGGCGGGGTTCGCATTAAAAAAAACTCAAATATATCATTAATTTGTTTAAAATAAATAAAATACAACTAAAATGTCTTTCACTCTTAGGGCATTCCTAACATAATCATGGATTGTCCATCCACCGACAAGTCATTCTCGGATGACCTTTGATTCACTCGATGAAAGCTGTCCCGTCAACCTATCACCAAGTTATCCATTTTCCAATCAAGAGAGGAATCCGAGATATTAGAGGAGACCAGCAGGCTGCCTTCAAACTCAAACAACAGTTATATCAATTACAGATCCAGGATGAGTTCAAGATAGAGTCACCATTACAACACAAGGAGCCAAAATTAAAAGATCTAGACGAGATCCTGATTGACTCCGAACACCCTAACCGAGTCGTTAACATCGGCTCGAGACTCAATACAGAGGTACAATCTAAACTTATTGAGTTTCATGTGGCTAACAAAGACTGCTTTGCATGGTTGTACATAGATGTGCTAGGTATTGATCCCGAGGTGATCATCCACAAACTCAGCATAGACCCAAATCACAAGCCAGTTCGTCGAAATTGGAGGAAATTCAGAGTGGACAGCAACCGAGTGGTCCACGAAGAGGTAAGATGACTCCTTGAAGCAGGTTTTATCAAGGAAGTACAGTACCCGAACTGGTTTGTAAACATGGTCGCCATGAAGAAGAAGAATGACAAATGACGAGTCTACATCGACTTCATGGATCTAAACAAAGCTTGTCCCAAGGACAGCTTTCCTCTGCCAAACATCGATCGACTAGTCGACGTAACCACCGGCCACTGGTTGCCATCCTTCATGGATGCTTTCTCCGGCTACAACCAAATCATTATGCATCCCGATGGGCGAGAGAAGACTGCATTCATCACCGAGCAAGGAACCTACTGCTACAAGGTAATGCCTTTCAGACTCAAAAATGCACATGCGACTTACCAGCCACTCATCATCAAGATGTTTGTAGGTTTGATTAGTAAAATCATGGAGGTCTACATCGAAAACATGCTTGTGAAGTCTTTACGAGTAGAGGAGTAGATCATGCACCTAGAGAAATGCTTTCAACTACTTTGGCAATACAACACGTGACTCAATCCCACAAAGTATTCGTTTGGAGTGACATCCGGCAAGTTCCTCGACTACCTGGTGACCAACCAGGGCATTGAAGCAAATTCGGACCAAATACGAGCATTTCTCAACATGCCCCCTTCAAAGAACAAGCGAGACATACAATGACTTGTTGGATGAGTAGCCGCACTCAACCGTTTCATCCCCAAATCCTCTAACCGGTGTTTGCCTTTCTTCAAGCTCCTCAAAGGCAACAAGATGATTGAATGGGATGAGAAGTGCAAGTATGCATTCCAAGACCTGAAGAAGTTCCTGATGACTCCTTCATTGCTCGCCAAGCCAGTCAACGGTGAGCCTTTACTTTTGTACTTATTTGTTTTTATCACCGCTGTGAGTGCTGCACTAGTCAGGGAAGATGGAAAGACCCAAAAACCCATCTACTACATCAGCCATATACTACTCGACGTTCAGACTCGATATCCACTCATCGAGAAGCTCGCATTGGCTTTCATTACATCAGCAAGGAAATTCAGGCCTTATTTCTAGTGCCACTCCATTATTGTGACCACCGCCTTCCTTCTACGAGCCATTCTTCACAAACCAAAGACTTCCAAACGACTCATGAAGTAGGTAGTTGAACTCAGCGAGTTTGATATCACTTACCAGAATAGGACAGCTCTCAAATCGTAGGCACTGGTAGATTTTGTAATAGAATTGACTCCCGAGGCTTTAACAGCTTGGACAACGAGAAACCACCCACGGAATGGATACTACAAGTCGACAGCTCATCCAACGTGAAGGGAAGTGGAGTAGGCATTATTAGGATTAGTGCCCTAAAGCGAAAATTTGTTCATCGTTTTGACATTTATCTATCAATAAATGTTATTTATTTATTTCACATATCGATTGTCCTAGATGCTTTCATTAGTATAAATTTGTTACAAGCAAATAGCACCAAGATTATCGGTATAATAACTTTGATATTATGCATAAGAAAGTATGTGGAAAGATATAATATTGAAGTGATAATCTAAATTGAGAGTCCGCAGTCGTGAAGCAAAGGAGGGCACTTTGATTTCAATAAGATTGTAATGTTCGTCTACTTCCATTCTTATGGGATAGTTTATCGTGGCTATTGGAATGAGGCTTTCTAAGTAGAAACATTGATATGTATTAGGGGTTTATCATATATATTGGACCGGACCTAAAGTGATATTGATTTATGTAATAACTCCGTTTAACATTTAGGCGCCGAAGTAATGGCAATTTATACTTCATAAATTGGAGATGTATTGCATAGAGGATGACAACGTTATTCATAGATATAGAATCCATAGCTCTTTCACGAGAGTCAATGATATTCTCTTAAAGTATCATTCGGGACTTGATTAAATAATAAGATATCTCAGTCATTCTGTAATTTGTTTACTGAATGATTTTCTATTTATGGAAGATTTCATAAATAGGGTTTGAACAAGTTGAAATGGCAGAAACTTAAATGATAAAATAATTGAGAAGGTAAAACGAAATTTGAACCTTAATCTCAATTATGAATATCTTATAGGGATTCTATATTATAATTTCTGTCTTGGACAAAAGCCCTATTAATGAGCTTTCATAATTTGGTATAGAATCAAAGAGTTCAACTTCATACTTATAGTTGTGTAGTCATGGAGTTTAATAATATGGATTAATTAATTTATCTAATATTATTTTAGCTTTGATTTTATATAAACATTAGGTCCCCTTACTAGCTCACAAATTCTAAGAAACATCACGGAATAATTTTTGATTATCTGACACTATATCGGAACTGTTCCGGATGGAACAAGATTAAGCAGGAAAACTTCACGCCCCTCCCATGGGTGTAGGCGTAGGCCATAAGGGATATCCCATTCAGGGACTATGCTCAGGTGGCAGATGATATAGCCTTAAGTTGTTTCCGATAATTTCGGGAAGAATTAATTTTACCGGTAACGAAATTTTTAATTCTAGAAATTATTTGAAATTCAAATAATTATTATCTTGGATTAGATTATAATATTTATTGTTAAATTAAATTTGTTATCTTTGGATAAAGATCACAATTTAATTTAAATTTAAATTATAGTTTCTTATCTTTGGATAAAGATCGTAATTTAATTTAAATTTAAAAGCAGAAAAAATAATATCTTGGATTAGATATTCTCTATGAATTTGATTTTAAATAAATGGATAAATTTTTATTTAAATTAAGGATAATAGTTGTCAAAAATTAATTAATTAAATATTTATCATTGGCTATAAATATTTGATTGATGGAGCAATTCTTTACTAAGAGACTAAAAGCTAAGACTAAGGTCTAAGCTAAGTCTAATGGACTAAGAAGAACCATTATCTAATTGTTTTCGTTTTTTTTTTTTTCCATTTTAGCAATTATCCATACAAACAAGGGTTTTCAGGACTGAAAATGGAGAGACAATAAAGAAAATGAGTATTGCTTTGTGACCGGAAATTTTACTAAGTGTGTCCATACACACCCGTACGTGGAAGAGTCATAGCGGGGAAGATCGGATGGTTGGTGCTCATAATCTAGAAGCTAGCTTGATCATCCAGAATTGATTGTCAAACCGGTATGTATTTATTGTAAATTAGTTATTGTATATAGCAACATGGGTTTGTTCGATTCTATTAGTATGGTTAAAAATTTTTGAATTCCACCATACTAGGTTTTCTGCTACATAAATTATTTTCTCCAATTTTTCCTTCAGGCATCTACTTGAAGACTCCAACTGGGGAGATAATTGTGCAATCCTTTCGACTAGGATTCAAAGCTTGCAACAACGAACTGGAGTACAAGGCTATGGCGGCTGGACTGCGACTCGCCAAGTCACTTGGCGCCAGAAGATTAAAGGTAATGAGTGATTCTGATTTTGTTGTGAACCAGATTAGAGACGAATACGTGGCATGCGACACGAAGATGGCATCTTATCTAAAGCTAGTGAATGCACTACGCTACCAATTCGAAAACTGCGGTGTTCACCAAGTTCCAAGAGAATCCAACAACTATGTCGACGCCTTAGCCAACCTCAGATCTTCAATCGATTCAACCTTGTGGAGGACAATCCCAGTTGGATATCTCAAGAAGCCTTGCATCAATCGGAAGACCTCGAAGTTGGCACCAGACGACAGCCAGCCGAGCGACGACCCAGTCAATGATTCACCAGTCGATCACTGCTCATCAAACGATTTGGTTATTGATCTGCCAGTTGATCACTACTCGTCAAACGATTTGCCCAGCAACTGGATGATTAGAAGGATTTTAGTACTCACGGTTGTTTGATAGGTGAGAAAAAAAGAAGGATTTTAAATCCTTCAAAATACCCTAGTTTTAACCTATCCTAAGTAGGGCATAATTTTTTGGGGGATATTATTTTCTTGATAAAACAATCATTTTAACTAGGTTTCTTGCTCAACAAAAAATTATTTTAAGATTAATGATTAACTTGATATGTATGAGAAAGGGCTTTTCTTGCCAAAGGTTTATATGATTTCGTAGGCTTATGTGAGTAGAGATTTTTCTGCTATATCAAGTTCGGCAAAGAATTCAACTTAAAAACTGTCTTCTACTAAGAAAATTACTCCTATTGTCAGATTAACTACATATGCTGCAAGGACATGATAACTTTTTACAAAGACTAGATGTTAACTTTGCTATTGAAATCTGTTGCTAAGCAAGATACAATAATATCAAAAAGATATAAAACTCTGATACAAATGCTACATAATGATTAATTAATGCTTCCTAATCACTTGATTACTAGCAGGAGTCGCACTAAGGGAAGGAAATCTCGACTTCCTCTACTTTAAAATTGAATACCGAGCAGACAATCTATAAGCTACTATTACAATTATAACAGAGGGATTGATAGCGGATATATTCCTTTTCTATACCTCCCTGCTTCGGCTGCCGCACTGGTGGCTTCTATTATCACTAGAAAATTTGGACGTATGAAGAGCATGATCATTAGCGGAATTAGTTTGTCTTGGAGCAGTCCTAAATGCTGTTGGTGGTCTAGACGGACTTGAGGTTTTTTATCTACTGCCTGGTTGAATCATGCTTGGTGTTGGCATTTTTTTTTTTTTTACTGTTGGAAAAGTTCATATCGACCTAATCTAACCACTGTCATCGTGCGAAGGCAATTCCACCATACTTGTCAGAGATGGCACTGACACATTTTCGAGGAGGCTTGAACTCAATGTTCCAGTTACCGACTTCGCTTGGAATATTGACAGGAAACCTCGTCAACTATGCAGCTCAATTTAGTGATAATAAGAAATTTAGTCTTTTTTATGGGATTAGGCTCCCTTTTGTCTTAGTTGCTAGACCTGCCTTCATGATGGTAATGGGAGGAATATTCACTTCCAAATCACCCAACAACTTAATGCAACAGGGACCAAAAGAGAGAGCGAGAAAAGTGTAATAACCGAATTTTTTTGACAAACTTGTGATTTCCTTAGATGTAAAGGAAATCTAAGTCTATACTATGTATGTCAATATGAAGCTCATGATCTGATTTGATTATCAGAATATGTTCGAGTTCTTATAGTGTTATAAGACTCAATGACAGTTTATCAAGTCAAGTATGAGGCCTTATGGTGAAAAAGGCAGAATCATGATTTATGGTATTGTTCTGGCTAATTGATGACTAAGATAATTTATGACATGATTAAGACAGTACTATAATTTGTTAAGCAGTATTGAAATTATACTGCAGTCGACCGTCATTACGGATGCAGAATTAAGAATGAGGATTAGGAACAATCTAGAGAAATCAGGAATAATATTTGGAGCAATAAAGACTAAGTGGCTTCAAGTCCTAAGAAAAATCTATACGCGGTCCAGTTACGTGTAGATAAATTCTGGATTGCAATTCAATAGTACTGAACTGTTGATAGTTAAAACAGTATTTGTACTGTCTGAATTATTAAGAAAATAGACTGCGTATTAGGAGGAATGCCAAACGTGGCATTACTTGGAGGCCAAGTAATTGTGGATAAATATATAATTTTTGATTTTATTGTTTTTTTTCCCCTCCACATGGCTGGTTGACAAGGGAAAATTAGAAAATAAATGCAAATTTTGGGATTTATAGATTTTATAAAAAGAATTAAGAAGATAAGTATGAAAAGATTTTTTTTTTTGGCAAAAACACTCCATATGGCCGGCCACTTTGAGGACATGGAAGGCAAAATTTTGTCTTTTAAGGCCAAATATATAATTCAAGAAAATTGAAGAAAAAAATTAATTGTGGAAAATTTTAGAAATTCCACCTATAAATAGAGGTGGGTTGTGAGAATTGAACCATTTTGGTTAGTTTCTCATTCTCTAGTTCTCTTCTCAAACTTTTTCCTCTCTAGCCCTTAGAAAAAAAAATAAAAAATAAAAAAAGAGAGAGAGAGAGTGGCCGGTTATTAAGTGTAGAGTGGTAGAGCAAAGTTTCCTCTCATCCAAGGACTAGAAGCAATTCTTTCAAGCTTTGGAGGTATAATCTTGATCCTCTAACTAAGATTTTCATTAAGTTTTGATTTGAGGAATTTAGACGTATTTCAAGTTATGAGATGTAAGAGCATAAGCTTATATTTCTTATTTTCCTATACTATGGTTTTTAATGATTGGTTTATGCTTGATCTATGCTTAGGTTATCTTATTTGCTAGCTCTAAGTATGAGTTTGATTTTATGCTCTAGGATGAGTTTTAAGATTATACGCATATGATTATGTTCTTACATGTTTAAGTATGGAAATTTTATGTATGATGGTTATGTGAATGTTATGTGTATGTTGGTTAAGAAATCAACATGAAGACACAAGTTGGTAAAAATAGCAAGTTATAAATGTTGTGTTTTCAAGTAAATAAGATAAGTGAATGGTTGAATTTTAAGAACGAATCCAACGCGATGCATGTTAATGTAGGCTCACGGCTTCAACCGTTTGAGATAGGGTGTGCAGATTTTTAAACCGGAACCAACAAAATAATAACTGCCAGTTTTCAGAACAATTGAGACAGTTTTCTAGAAACTCAATTTTGAGCCCCTTTGAATCGAATTTGAATAAAGCCATAACTGCAAAGTTGTAGAACACAGAAAATCCTAGGGAGTAAAGTGAACATTTTTTGAAAAAAGGCTCCAAAGGCTTTTATTTTTTTATTAGTTTTCAAAACTGGTCAGTCCAGGTATTGTACACGGCCAGTATCTTTCAAAAGGAAAAATGGATAAGTAAAAGACAGATTCAAGTTTCAAACAGATCCATTTGAATTTACAAGTGATTTTAAATACATATTATGTATTAGAAAAGGTAATTTCAAGTATTTATGTTAAGAAATACTTGATTTATGGAGTTAAGGTATTTTCTAAAAAAAATAAATAAGGTATTTTTGACAAAATGAAGTAAAAATAGACCCAAGTTACTCAAGAAGATAGTAATAATTCTATGACTGATGGTAGTCAGATTGGAGACCAGTTTACTGTTTAATGAATATGTTATAGTTTGTAGTAAGGTAGAACAATTCTTACGCTCCGTTTGAAAACAGGAATATAATATAGTCTGTTGTCTTGTCTTTTTGGAATGCTAGAGTAGGAGTGTAGGACAATTTGTAAGTACAACTCCACCTACAGTATGGGCAAAAATGTTTTTACAGATTTGCATGTTTTCCAAAATTCATGCATTGATTTACATGATGTACATATTTTTTTTATGTTTTATTATTGTAGCATCATGAAAGCATGTTCACTAATAATAAATCACATGATAAGAACAAGATTAAGTTTTCAAGTAAACAACAGTTAAGATTCAAGTTTTCAAGTATGATCAAACTAAGAACAATTCTTTATGCAATAAGACAAGCAAGTTACTCATGTCGTACCGACCTGTCTTGAGGACGGGCTTTGGTTTGATCCATGGTTTGAGTTGGACATGGCTGACTGCCGCAACCACTCCATAGCTATACGCCACGGTACATACACTCATGATATGTTATGTAAGGGGCCCAAAACCAAGTTAACATAAGAAAGCATATGCATTCTTTTACCAAGATTATTTTGCGGGGATAGAAAGTTATACTTGCTAAGCGAAAGCTCATAACTTACGTTCATGCTATAGGTAAGCAACCTTCCGGACATGCATGATGCAAGACTGTGGAGAGATGGTACTGCAGACTGTGAAATTTGGGTTGGACGCCGCCATATGCTTTGTAAAATATGTTTGTGATATATTATACTAATTTGATGGCACCGATACTTAGTACTGGAACAGTGTTTACTACTACGGTAATTAGAATAGTTTATCAAACATGTTAAGATGGTTTTAAAACTCAGTACTTAGTTAAGTACATATATATAAGTATGAGATTAAGTTGAGTTTTAATTTGAGTTAAAAAAATATTTCGGTATTTTTATGAAATATAAGAGTAAGTTTAAGTATGATTAAGTATGTTTAAGAATGAGGTAATGACCACGTAAAGTAGGTCACCACAAGGTTCGGTATCAGAGTATGGTAACGTAATGGCCCACGCAATCGGGTCGTTACAAAAAGTCCTAGAGAAAATAAGAGTAACTGAAGATGTAGAAGTAGAGATGAAAGACATTGTAGATGCAAGTAAATTTGTTAGTACAGTCAAACATCCATTTAGAAGCATTTTTTGGAAAAGGAACAGACCTCAATTAGTTATGGCAATCCTGATGCCGATGTTCCAAAGCCTCACTGGCATAAATGCTCTTCTCTACAATGTACCCATGTTGTTTCTAAACATGTTAGGAAATATTGGAATATAAACAACGAACAAGTATGAAATAAATAAAATCACTACAACCGAAATTCAATCTTTATTTGAACGAAACTACACACAGATAAAGAACGTCGAGGCACATGAGTCATGCTTTTCTTAAAACAGATTATCCCCCTCCGATAAGTGCAAGAGGATTCAACAAGTGACTAACTCCCGGTACACAACGGCGAGCAACGATAGTCTAGCATGATCAAAAACCGCTTTCAGCAAACTTGAAACCAAAGTCTTCCCTCTATCACCAAAACAACAAAACCGACTACAAAGACAAATGTAGAGAACGAAGAAAAACAAGAGAGAACAAGAGTGTTAAAAATAAATAAATTTTGATTTATGTTGAAATGAGCAAATAATAATTTGCAAAACGAAGCCCGAGTGAGGGCAAGCTTGATGGATCAATATTCGCGTCACCCACGCACATACATTGGGCCCCTAACTCACCAGGGCGGTGATTTGCACACCCCCTACGCATCTTACCCAAGTCTACAAGTACAAATTCTTATAAAGTCCATCAAGTCTTTATGCCTAAGCAATGTGGGACTTCACATTTATAAGCAATTTTTCAACAAAATTCTATTCCATTGGGCACACTTAGAGCATCAATTTCTCATTCACCCAAATACCATTTTGAGCGTATGAATATACGATTTCGATCTCCTCATGGCGAAGAATGCAAATCCACCAAGACCCGTTACTTTTACTAAGTAGGTTCCACTCAAATTTGAACCTCAAAATGGCTCCTCAAATTGGTTTAAAACCATTTTTTCCAACAAAACATTGGGTTAGAAGAAAGAGCCGTCTTCTACTCCACCGCTATATTTGGTGCGTTCTAGTTTCATCAGCACTAATTCCTGTGGCAACAGTAGACAGATTTGGTCACAGAACTTTACTCATAAGTGGTGGAATACCTATGATCCTATGCCAGGAAAAACTTAATCAGTTACTAATCATATGTTGTCAAAAACTACTTTAGACACAGAGAATTAGAAGCAAGCAACATATTCTTTCCTGTTTTCACAACTAATTTTTGTCTTTATCTACGTTGTCAATCAGGTCATAATCGCCATCATCTTGGGAGTCCAGCTCGGAGACCATCAGGATCTATCAACAAACTTGTCCATTTTGGTGATGGTTGTGATTTGCCTCTTTTTTTTGGCGTTTGGTTTATCATGGGGTCCACTTGGGTGGACAATACCAAGCGAAATATTCTCATTAGAGACAAGATCAGCTGGACAAAGCATTGCAGTGGTTGTAAACCATCTGGTGACCATGGTTATTGCAGATTCTTTCCTTCCTCTAACGTGTGCGTTCTGATATGGAGTCTTCCTCTTCTATGCTGATTGGATCATTGTCATGATCATCTTCGTCTATCTGTTCCTGCCTGAGACAAAAGGCATACCGATCGAAGAGATGACTTCTGTGTGGGGACAACACTGGTTCTGAAAGAGAATATTGCCTGCATATCAGGTAGTCGACAGCAGCGGCAGGCCCAGCGATTTAGCATAGTGACAATATACACTTTCATGAGTCTGCTAGCAAGTCTGTATAGTTTGTATAGCTTGTATGGTTTGAGGTTTGTGTCGTGTTATTTTATTTTAATTGTCAATCCTGTTTGCACAGTTTGCTGCTCCATAAGTGCAGAATATTACATGAGATTATTGTTGATGCTCGAAATGGTTCCGGCAACAACACCCAAATGTGATCGGGTAGTCCGATGGGAACTCGCCAGTCGCTTTGCCGTCGATCTCCTGCAAAATGGAAGAACCTCGGAATGATGGGGACACCGGTGTGGTGTCTGCCATGGGCACTCCGATGCTTAAGTCAGTAAGGAGACTAATCAGCAAGAGGAGGGGCAGAGCTTTGGCAAGGTAAGAGTGTGTGTACCTGAATCGGGGATTTATTTGCTTATTAATAGGTGTCTTCCGCGGGTCCGGGTGCTAGGGGCAACCCGGCCGGGTCGGCCACCTAGGGTACCCGGTGGGCAAGTAGGCTTGCAGGAGCTATTGATCCACTGAGCCGACGCCACGTGTCCCTGGGCCCTCAGCACAGTGGGTAGTAAGGTTTCTCAGGCGTCACCAGTATGGAGACTACAGTGGATGGTTGTGATTTGATGTCTAACAGGAGCAGGTGAACGGCGCCAGCTTATAGGGCGGGGATGTGACTGGTGTCACATCCACCGTCACTGGCGTCGTCATGGTGGGGTCTGGTCCGAGAGACACATTGAGGCCGATCAGAGTGCTCGGCAGGAGAGTGGCCCGAGCATCCGACTAACCGCCTAGGCGCGCTCCCTGATGCGCTCGGCTAGTTACTTCGCGGAAGGTTACGGTCAGAGTAGACCCCTCATGTCTTCGGCCGAGTATACCGTCCGACTATCCGAGTAGGCAGTCGGCATGTAGTCGGCAAGTGTCAGAAGTGGTCGGATTTGGTCGGTCATCAACAGAAGCCCCCCAGCATCTCTGGTCGGGTCTAGGCCAGGGGTGCTTCATGCTCGGGCAATCGGTCTAGTGTGACAGTAATCAGATGGTCGGACGATCTGGGGCTCCCGGACAGATGCGGTGACTCTCGGGAGTCACGTGTTATACCACGTGTCACGCCACGTGGCAAGGTTACCATGTGTCGGGTCGGCCACGTGGCGGGTCGGCCACATGGCGAGCCGCCACGCGTCGAACTACGATTGGCAGGGAGACGAACCGGCGACTGGCGGTTTGAAATTTGAATTTTCGTTTAGGCGAGAAGTCCAATCGTCGCCTAGGAATCCGTGCCAACCGCCATCAGTCGCCTATAAATAGAGGGGGGGTGCCTCATTTGCCATCACTTGCGAAGGAGATTGTCCGCCGAGAGCTGCCGAAGACTGCCGAAGACTTCAAGCCGGTGCAATCAGAAGACGAGTAGACCGCCAACAGCCGAGGAGATCCGCAAAGGTAATCATCTACTATTTTCATCATGAGTAACGTTTCCGATTCCGAGAACGAAGCCCTTTCAGGGTCTGTGGATGTAGTCGGGAGTCCAAGCACCATGACCCCGAGCACATCAACGTCGACGGACGAGTCCGTCACGCCGACCAGCCGAGGCCAGGGGGCGGCCCGGTTGGAGGAGATTCTGCAAGTCGGGCCGGGCACCCGACCAGATAGGCAGTTTGTACGAGACCTGGGCGGGGCTGCCGCCGAGCAGGTTGTTCGAGCAGGTTCTGTTGCCGAGGAGGCGGTGCCCGAGAGGTCGGCTGGCGACGCTAGCACGTTTGGGCAAGACGACGAGGAGAGCGCGAACAGCTCAGACCCGGCCGGGGAGCAACTAGAGGACCGTAACAGGCCGGCTAGCCACGCCATGCGGATCAATGACCAGCGGGTGCACCGCCGATCCGACCAGCTAATGCTGGAACTGGCGGGAGGTTTTCCAGTGTACTCGGTGGATTTCTTTACATCTGCCGTGACGCCGAGGTACCTCGCCACCCTTAGGCGGGAGTTCCAGATTCCGGCCGACGTGGACCTGAGGGCCCCAGTCAGAACGACCTGCCATCCCGGCCACCACCCGGCTATGTAACCCTGTACGCCGAGTATTTCCGAGCTGGCCTGCGCCTACCCTTCCATCAGTTCTTGAGACGGGCTCTTACATATTTGAATGTGGCTCCGATCCAGCTGAATGCGAATGCCTTCCGGATCCTGATAAGCTGCTTCATTCTCTGGTCCAAGAACTACGCGGCTGGTCTGCCATTCCGGGCGTTTCAGAACTTGTACCGGATGAAGACCGCGCCTGCGTCAACGGGGTCCTATTACTTCCAGGCGTTCAAGGGGACGTTCGTGACGAAGTGCCCGGACTCCGACAAGCAGTTCAGACACCTGTGGTTTTACGCAGGTGGCCGATGGCTGCACGGGGACTTGGCCCGAAACGAGCTTCCCCGGGCGGAGAGGGTGCCAGTGGTCTTCCGGAGGGGTTATGCGTGGACTAGGGCGCCGTTCATACCGGAGAGGACACGGGACATGCTGGAAGGCCTTCAGAACCTGCCCGAGCACGAGCGGGACCAGCGCTCGCTCCTAAGCCAGGCGAGCCTAACCGAGTACGGTTGGCTTGGTTTCTCCTCGTCAGCCCCCCGGCCAGATAGTCAGTTACCGGGCCACGTCACAGTTGCCAGGATGCCGGAGTCGGTTCATCACTTCCGGTCTCGGACAATCGTGGTCGAAGACGAGGAATCTTCCGACCACTCTCGCGACCCTTCTCCAAGGTCTTGGGGTCCACGAATCGCCGACGAGGACCTTGATCTGGTGATCAAGAGCCTAAGTCCTGCTCGGGGTCAGCAACCCGCTCGGGGGTTGAGAATTGAAGGTCGGCGACAGAGCATTGCCGAGTACTCGAAGCCGCTATTGGTATGCCGCTGCCGATAACTAACACCCTTTTCTTCTTGTTTGCAGAACCGATGGCTGATCGTCGCGGGACCAAGAGGCCGAGCGAGGACGAGAGGAGGGAGAGGCTGACGAAGATGGCCACGCTCGGCAAGGGGAAGGGCAAGGCCGGGGCTTCCGCCCCATCTAGCCGGGCAGTGGCGCCCCCGGCTGCCCCGGCTACAAGGATTGTGCCCCCGTCGGCCCCGGCTCCAATTCCAGTTGTGCCCCCAACTCCTCAGGCCAGTCGCCCGGCTGTTCGCCAGGATACTCGGTCGAACCGTCCAAGGGAGGAAAGGCCAGCCCCGGTGCTGACTTCTCGAAGCAGCCGGGAGGAATCCAGGCCGGGCTCCACGTCCACTCCTCCGGGCCAAGTTGCGGAGTCCTCGGCTCACCGAGCACTGGTGACGAAGTTCGGGGACCAACTCAGCGTCAGGGTTGCCGAGTCCTCGAAGCGCTCTGACCCGGTCAAGGCCATTGACGACTGCGCCGACAAGCTTGTCGAGGCAATATGCCTTGCTTTCTCGGGGGCTGCAGCCGCCAAGGGATATGCCAACCGGGCTGCTGACGAGGTGAAGGCGGCCGAGGCCGACTCCCGACGTGCCAGACGGGCCGAGAAGGAGGCCAAACTGGCCAAGGACGCGGCGGACGAGGCGAGGAAAGAGGCCGAGGACAAGGCCAAGGCCGCCGAGGAGAAGGTTAAGCGGGCCAAGGACGGGCGGCGATAGGCGGAGGACTGGGCTCATAAGGCAGAGCGGGATCTCGAGGAGGTGGAGACTTCAAAGCTCGAACTGAGCCGATCTCTCCAAAGGGTCGAACAAGATCTCGCTGCTGCACGGGCCGAGCACGAGAGATATCTTCAGGTCGCTCTGCCCGCCGCACTCGAAGAGGCTAAGGCTCGAGCCGTGGCCGACTTCCTCGAATCCGAGGACTACAATGACCGCATCGTCCACATGTACCAAGAAGGGATGCGGGACATGAAGGCCGGTTTTACCGCGGCCAACCCATCATTGGTCGGGGTGGATTGGTCGTTCGTACCGGCCGAGTCCGAGGAGATGGCGGATGAGGAAGTGGCCGACGAAGGCGAGGTAACTGGCGCTGCTCGGGTGCCCGGGGATATCATAGTCCTGGACGAT
This sequence comes from Ficus hirta, assembly GCA_038430175.1. Lineage (NCBI taxonomy): Eukaryota > Viridiplantae > Streptophyta > Magnoliopsida > Rosales > Moraceae > Ficus > Ficus hirta. The sequence continues at coordinate 13,156,721 of CM076585.1, read as the reverse complement.
CAAGTTGGCCAACCCGAGCACCCGGCAGAACCGGAGCAGCGCGCACCTCCCGAGCCGACCGCCCCTGCCGAGCCTGAGCAGCCGTCCCAAGTGCCGCCGACAGAATGATGTTTTGGTTTTTTGTTGATTTTGATTTTTTGATTTACACATGTATATATTTTCTTTTCCTTTTCTCTTCTTTTTTTTTTTTTTTTTTTTTTTTTTTTTTGGGTTCGGGGGTGCCCAACTTGTACCCCCCTCCTAATTATACATTAATGAAAGTCTTTTTTCTTCTCTTCTTCTTCTTCTTTTTTTTTTTTTTTACGGCTTGGTATGGCCGACCCTAGCCCCCCTAGTTGGTTTGGGCGTTGCGCCCAAGTCCAATCTTGGTCGGGGACTTTTCTCCTAGCACGAGGTGAACGTTGGGTCCTGGTCGGGTAGCCCCCCTGGGGTAGCCGGTCATGGGACTTGACCTGTGGTCCAGGAACCACAGGAGTGTCTGCAAAGGCAGATGTTGGGTCCTGGTCGGGTAGCCCCCTTGGGGTAGCCGGTCATGGGACCTGACCTGTGGTCCGGGAACCACAGGAGTTTGTCTGCAAAGGCAGATGTTGGGTCCTGGTCGGGCAGCCCCCCTGGGGGTAGCCGGTCATGGGACCTGACCTGTGGTCCGGGAACCACAGGAGTGGCAGTTGGGTCCTGGTCGGGCAGCCCCCCTGGGGGTAGCTGGTCATGGGACCTGACCTGTGGTCCGAGAACCACAGGAGTTTGTCTGCAAAGATACTCAGGTTGTCTGATGAAATCAAATATTTTATTGACTGAATAAATCTTTACAAAGGAATGGGTAACAGCAATTATTGGTAAAAACGTTTCAGGTGGTCGGCATTCCACGGGTTCCCCAGGTTCCTGCCGTCCTTGTCTTGTAGTCGGTTTGTTCCCGGGCGTACAACGCCAGTTATTGTGTACGGTCCGTCCCATTTAGGGCCGAACGAGCCGAGCCCAGGCTCTTGAACGATTACTCTCTTCATCACCAAGTCTCCTACTCGGAAGATTCTTGGCCGAAACCTCTTGTCGTAATACCTAGCAACGACCTGGTTGCGGGCGGCTGTCCGAATCAGGGCCTGTTCTCGCCTCTCTTCAACCAGGTCGAGCGTTGTCTTCTTCATCGTAGTTCTTGACTCGTAGGCTAGGCAGCCCGACTTCAACAGGTATAACGGCCTCAACGCCGAAGGCCATAGCAAAAGGAGTCTCCCCAGTCGCTGTTCGCTTGGTTGTTCGGTAAGCCCATAGTACTCGGGGAAGCTCGTCAATCCAAGCCCCTTTGTGCCTCTCAAGGTTCTTTTTCAAGTTTTCCTTGATTGTTTTATTGGCGGCCTCTACCTGTTCGTTGCTCTGAGGGTGCCCCGGGGAGGAGAACACTTTCTTTATCCCGAACTGCTCACATAATGCGAGGAACTTGTCCCCGAACTGTTTCCCATTGTCCGTGACTACAGTGTGGGGAAGACCAAACCGGCAGATGATGCTCTTCCAGAGAAAGTTCGTGCATTTTGCTTCGGTTTGCTGGGCCAAGGGTTCCACTTCGACCCATTTAGTGAGATAGTCTATGGCGACCAAGCAATACCGAAGCTGCGACCGGGCCATAGGAAGTGGTCCGATTATGTCGATGGCCCATTTCGCGAATGGCCACGCAGATACTACTGAGGTGAGCCTCTCAGGATGAGACTTAATAGCATTGGCGAACTGCTGGCATTTAATGCACTTTCGAGCGAAATCTATGACATCCTTGCCCATGGTCGGCCAGTAATACCCCTGACGGAGACACTTGAAGGACAGGGCTTTCCCCCCCGAGTGATTTCCGCATACCCCACTGTGGATTTCTTTCATGACGTACTCGCCTCGGACGGTCCAATACAGCGCTGGTAGGGAGCTGAGAATCCTCGGCGATACAATTTGCCATTGACCATGGTGTACCTGGTTGAAGTGTTCTTGATCCTCCGGGCTTCTTCTCGGTTCGACGGCAACTGAGAATCGGTGAGATATTGGACGATCGGGTCCATCCAAGTCGACGCGTTCTCGGCAAAGAGGACTTCTTCTCGGTCGATACTCGGATGGTCTAGCTTTTCGATTGGGAAGGAGACGAAACCTTCCAGATCATTTCCCGAAGCCAACCGGGCTAGGGCATCCGCCTCGGCGTTCTCGGACCGGGGTATCCGAGTAACGACTCGTCTACTGAACTGGCCGAGAAGAGCCTTTACCTTGTCCAGGTACTTCGCCATTCGCGCTTCCCTAGCCTGGAACTCACTGGAGACTTGGTTGACGATCAGCATAGAGTCGCTGAACACCTCAATATCCTGTACCCCGAGCTCTCGGGCCAATTCAAGTCCGGCAATCATAGCCTCGTACTCTGCCTCGTTGTTCGAAGCCTTAAAATTGAAGCGTAGAGCTTGGCTGGTCTTGAACTGATCCGGGCTTATGAGGACAAGTCCTGCCCCGGAGCCTCCCGAGCTGGAGGACCCATCGACAAACAATTTCCATCTATCTGTGCTCGGTAGGCTTCCAGCCGAGAGGTCCGTTGAGGGGTCGGCGGTCTTCTTTGGCTGTTCGGGGTCTGGTTCGGGAGCTCCCGTGAATTCGGCTATAAAGTCGGCCAATGCCTGCGCCTTGATCGCGGGACGGGGTATGAATTCGATGTCGAATTCCCCGAGTTCTATTGCCCACTTCGCTATCCGCCCTGACAGCTCAGGATTTTGCAACACTTGACGGAGTGGGTAACTGGTCGGGACTCTGATTGGGTGGCCCTGGAAGTAAGGCCTCAACTTGCGGGCCGACGAGACCAACGCAAGGGCCAATTTCTCCAATGGGGTGTACCTCGCCTCCGCTCCCTGAAACGCTTTGCTGCTGTAGTAGACGGGGTGCTGAACCCTGTCCTCTTCTCGGATCAAGACGGAACTCACGGCCTTCTCCGAGACGGCGAGGTAGACGTAGAGCGTTTCCCCAGGAAGCGGTTTCAACAACTGCGGTGGGCAGGCGAGGTACCCCTTAAGGCCTTCGAAGGCCTCTACACACTTGCTGTCCCAGTTTACTCCCCCCCTGGTCTTGAGAGCCTGGAAGAACGGGAAGCATTTGTCGGTGGATCTTGATACGAACCGGGATAGGGCCGCGATCATCCCTGTTAGCCGTTGCACCTCCTTGATTGTTCGCGAGGGCAGCAGGTCTACAACGGCCTGAGCCTTCGCGGGGTTGATCTCTATTCCTCGGTGGTTTACCATAAACCCCAGGAATTTCCCGGATTCAACCCCGAACGCGCACTTGGCCGGATTGAGTTTCATCCTGTACTGGCGCAGGATGTTGAAGCAGTCTCGGAGGTCTCGGACGTGGTCGGCCAGAAGCCGGCTCTTTACCAGCATGTCGTCCACGTACACCTCCATGGATCTGCCGATGAGTGGAGCGAACATTTTGTTCATCAGCCGCTGGTAGGTTGCCCCGGCGTTCTTCAGACCGAATGGCATAATCTTGTAGCAATACAGCCCCTGGTCGGTTGTGAACGCGGTCTTGGCCTGGTCGGCTGAGCTCAGGGGTATCTGGTTGTACCCCGAGTAGGCGTCCATGAAGCTGAGCAGCTCGTGCCCGGCCGTCGCGTCGACAAGCTGGTCGATCCGCGGGAGGGGAAGCAATCCTTCGGGCACGCTTTGTTAAGGTCTGTGTAGTCAATACAGACGCGCCACTTCCCAGGAGGACTTCTTCACCAAGACGACATTGGCCAGCCAATCCGGGTAGGTTACTTCCCGGATGAAGCCGGCGGCAAGCAGCTTCTCCACTTCCGCGTTGATGGCCTCGTACCTCTCCGGGTTAAAGGCCCTTCTCTTCTGGATCACCGGCCGGTGCCTCGGGTTGACATTCAGCTGGTGGCAAATCACCGCTTCATCGCTGCCACCGGATTTCTCACCTCGGGTGACGCCGTTATCACTGGCGTTTTTCTTTTCAACTTCTTCTTCTTCTTCTTTGTTGTCGACGGCGTCGGATTCGTACAAGTCCTCGGAAGAGGAATCGGCAGGTGGGGGCTGCTCAAAGAGGCGTTTCGCAGCCATTGAGAAGCCAAACAGAGTGGTGAGAGAGAGAGTGACTTTGAGTTAGGCAAAGCAAAGACGGGGTTTTTTGGGGAAGAAAAGAATGAATAAGGTTGTGGGTGTATAGGGTTTTGACTATTGACTTCTTTGTCTTACGTTTCGTTTTTTCCGTCTACGTGGGCTTATTACGTGGTCCATAGGTTATTATTTTCTTTCTTTAAAAAAAAAAAGTGTGGACACATAAAGTTTTTTTTTTTTTTTTTTTACGAATATTCGCTCGGGCCTCCTGTCAGATGGCTGGGACGGACCCTGGACCTGTAGCCCTCGGCTTCTGACGTATTCGTCCGCCTCCGCATGCCTCCACGCGATTCCCCTCAGGTGCGCAAAGGTGGGCGGCCGGTCAAAGGCGAGCGTCCAGACGAGGCGAGGGTCCTGGATGCCTTCTCTGAAAGCTTGAATCAAGGTCTGATCCGTGCAGCCCTCCACCTGCACTACAGCCTTATCGAAACGCTCCAGGTACCTCTTCAGCGTCTCGTTATCGCCCTGTTTGATGCCGAACAGGTGAGATGCCCCCAGCTTCCTCGTTCTGGAGCCCAGAAAGGCGGTTGAGAACAAGTTTCCCAACTGCCGGAAGCTACTGATGGTGCCCGGCTCGAGCCTTCTGTACCACTGCCGAGCAGCTCCGGTCAGGGTCAGGCAGAACGACTTGCAAAGAGTGGCCTCGTTAGCGCTCTGAATCAGCATATGCGCCCGGTAGTTTTCGAGGTGCTCATCCACATCCGCGGACCCGTCATAAGAAGGGATGGTCGGCATCTTGAACCTGGAGGGATAGGGGGACGCCATGATATCTGGGGTGAACGGCGGGTCGGCCGATCCAGCGGGCTCCACCCCGTATTGCTGTCCTACCAGCCGATCAAGCTGGCACTGTAAGTGGTCTAGCCGGCTTTGGTCGCTCTCCCTCTCGGCTGGCTTATCCACCGAGAGTTCTCGGCCTAATCGGCGGTATATCGCTGGCCCCCCTAACCGGTCAAAGACCGACGTGGTGTTTCGCCTGACGTTGAACACCTCCAGGTAGTCGTCATCAGGGCGTTCCTCGGCAGGGGCCTGTTGTGGAGCCTCCGAGGGGGTGTTCCGAGTGCGGCGGCTCCTGGAGCACAGCCTGACAGGCTCGGCTTCTTGCTGCTGTCTGTCGGCGCTACCCCGGTGTGTGCGTCCGCTGCGGTCGGCTGCAGGTGAGGGGTCGCGGCGCCTGCTCGCTGACCTAGGCGGCCTGGACGGCGTTGACTCAGCGGCCTCTGGCTGCTGCTGGGGCAGCTGGACGTTATGGGTGTCACGGAAGGCCTCCATGAATCCTTGTACTGTCTGGGTCAAAGCTTGGACGCTGCCGGCAAGGATCTCCGCCTGAGTGGGCCTCCGTGGCCCCCGACCACCACTGCGTCTCGGTGGTCTGGTACTCTGCGACCCTGTGGGGGCAGGGTTGTCGTACTCCTGGGTGTCTTGGTTGGTGTACTCGTCCATGATGTGTGAATGAGGTGAGAAGATGTGGGTTGCTGGAAAGGCGGGTGCCCTCCTTCTAGCGTCAAAATGTTGATGCTCGAAATGGTTCCGGCAACAACACCCAAATGTGATCGGGTAGTCCGATGGGAACTTGCCAGTCGCTTTGCCGTCGATCTCCTGCAAAATGGAAGAACCTCGGAATGATGGGGACACCGGTGTGGTGTCTGCCGTGGGCACTCCGATGCTTAAGTCAGTATTTGAGACCAGTTTACTCCCCCCCTGGTCTTGAGAGCCTGGAAGAACGGGAAGCATTTGTCGGTGGATCTTGATACGAACCGGGATAGGGCCGCGATCATCCCTGTTAGCCGTTGCACCTCCTTGATTGTTCGCGGGGGCAGCAGGTCTACAACGGCCTGAGCCTTCGCGGGGTTGATCTCTATTCCTCGGTGGTTTACCATAAACCCCAGGAATTTCCCGGATTCAACCCCGAACGCGCACTTGGCCGGATTGAGTTTCATCCTGTACTGGCGCAGGATGTTGAAGCAGTCTCGGAGGTCTCGGACGTGGTCGGCCAGAAGCCGGCTCTTTACCAGCATGTCGTCCACGTACACCTCCATGGATCTGCCGATGAGTGGAGCGAACATTTTGTTCATCAGCCGCTGGTAGGTTGCCCCGGCGTTCTTCAGACCGAATGGCATAACCTTGTAGCAATACAGCCCCTGGTCGGTTGTGAACGCGGTCTTGGCCTGGTCGGCTGAGCTCAGGGGTATCTGGTTGTACCCCGAGTAGGCGTCCATGAAGCTGAGCAGCTCGTGCCCGGCCGTCGCGTCGACAAGCTGGTCGATCCGCGGGAGGGGAAGCAATCCTTCGGGCACGCTTTGTTAAGGTCTGTGTAGTCAATACAGACGCGCCACTTCCCAGGAGGACTTCTTCACCAAGACGACATTGGCCAGCCAATCCGGGTAGGTTACTTCCCGGATGAAGCCGGTGGCAAGCAGCTTCTCCACTTCCGCGTTGATGGTCTCGTACCTCTCCGGGTTAAAGGCCCTTCTCTTCTGGATCACCGGCCGGTGCCTCGGGTTGACATTCAGCTGGTGGCAAATCACCGCTTCATCGCTGCCACCGGATTTCTCACCTCGGGCGACGCCGTTATCACTGGCGTTTTTCTTTTCAACTTCTTCTTCTTCTTCTTTGTTGTCGACGGCGTCGGATTCGTACAAGTCCTCGGAAGAGGAATCGGCAGGTGGGGGCTGCTCAAAGAGGCGTTTCGCAGCCATTGAGAAGCCAAACAGAGTGGTGAGAGAGAGAGTGACTTTGAGTTAGGCAAAGCAAAGACGGGGTTTTTTGGGGAAGAAAAGAATGAATAAGGTTGTGGGTGTATAGGGTTTTGACTATTGACTTCTTTGTCTTACGTTTCGTTTTTTCCGTCTACGTGGGCTTATTACGTGGTCCATAGGTTATTATTTTCTTTCTTTAAAAAAAAAAAAGTGTGGACACATAAAGTTTTTTTTTTTTTTTTTTTACGAATATTCGCTCGGGCCTCCTGTCAGATGGCTGGGACGGACCCTGGACCTGTAGCCCTCGGCTTCTGACGTATTCGTCCGCCTCCGCATGCCTCCACGCGATTCCCCTCAGGTGCGCAAAGGTGGGCGGCCGGTCAAAGGCGAGCGTCCAGACGAGGCGAGGGTCCTGGATGCCTTCTCTGAAAGCTTGAATCAAGGTCTGATCCGTGCAGCCCTCCACCTGCACTACAGCCTTATCGAAACGCTCCAGGTACCTCTTCAGCGTCTCGTTATCGCCCTGTTTGATGCCGAACAGGTGAGATGCCCCCAGCTTCCTCGTTCTGGAGCCCAGAAAGGCGGTCGAGAACAAGTTTCCCAACTGCCGGAAGCTACTGATGGTGCCCGGCTCGAGCCTTCTGTACCACTGCCGAGCAGCTCCGGTCAGGGTCAGGCAGAACGACTTGCAAAGAGTGGCCTCGTTAGCGCTCTGAATCAGCATATGCGCCCGGTAGTTTTCGAGGTGCTCATCCGCATCCGCGGACCCGTCGTAAGAAGGGATGGTCGGCATCTTGAACCTGGAGGGATAGGGGGACGCCATGATATCTGGGGTGAACGGCGGGTCGGCCGATCCAGCGGGCTCCACCCCGTATTGCTGTCCTACCAGCCGATCAAGCTGGCACTGTAAGTGGTCTAGCCGGCTTTGGTCGCTCTCCCTCTCGGCTGGCTTATCCACCGAGAGTTCTCGGCCTAATCGGCGGTATATCGCTGGCCCCCCTAACCGGTCAAAGACCGACGTGGTGTTTCGCCTGACGTTGAACACCTCCAGGTAGTCGTCATCAGGGCGTTCCTCGGCAGGGGCCTGTTGTGGAGCCTCCGAGGGGGTGTTCCGAGTGCGGCGGCTCCTGGAGCACAGCCTGACAGGCTCGGCTTCTTGCTGCTGTCTGTCGGCGCTACCCCGGTGTGTGCGTCCGCTGCGGTCGGCTGCAGGTGAGGGGTCGCGGCGCCTGCTCGCTGACCTAGGCGGCCTGGACGGCGTTGACTCAGCGGCCTCTGGCTGCTGCTGGGGCAGCTGGACGTTATGGGTGTCACGGAAGGCCTCCATGAATCCTTGTACTGTCTGGGTCAAAGCTTGGACGCTGCCGGCAAGGATCTCCGCCTGAGTGGGCCTCCGTGGCCCCCGACCACCACTGCGTCTCGGTGGTCTGGTACTCTGCGACCCTGTGGGGGCAGGGTTGTCGTACTCCTGGGTGTCTTGGTTGGTGTACTCGTCCATGATGTGTGAATGAGGTGAGAAGATGTGGGTTGCTGGAAAGGCGGGTGCCCTCCTTCTAGTGCCAAAATGTTGATGCTCGAAATGGTTCCGGCAACAACACCCAAATGTGATCGGGTAGTCCGATGGGAACTTGCCAGTCGCTTTGCCGTCGATCTCCTGCAAAATGGAAGAACCTCGGAATGATGGGAACACCGGTGTGGTGTCTGCCGTGGGCACTCCGATGCTTAAGTCAGTATTTGAGACCAGTTTACTCCCCCCCTGGTCTTGAGAGCCTGGAAGAACGGGAAGCATTTGTCGGTGGATCTTGATACGAACCGGGATAGGGCCGCGATCATCCCTGTTAGCCGTTGCACCTCCTTGATTGTTCGCGGGGGCAGCAGGTCTACAACGGCCTGAGCCTTCGCGGGGTTGATCTCTATTCCTCGGTGGTTTACCATAAACCCCAGGAATTTCCCGGATTCAACCCCGAACGCGCACTTGGCCGGATTGAGTTTCATCCTGTACTGGCGCAGGATGTTGAAGCAGTCTCGGAGGTCTCGGACGTGGTCGGCCAGAAGCCGGCTCTTTACCAGCATGTCGTCCACGTACACCTCCATGGATCTGCCGATGAGTGGAGCGAACATTTTGTTCATCAGCCGCTGGTAGGTTGCCCCGGCGTTCTTCAGACCGAATGGCATAACCTTGTAGCAATACAGCCCCTGGTCGGTTGTGAACGCGGTCTTGGCCTGGTCGGCTGAGCTCAGGGGTATCTGGTTGTACCCCGAGTAGGCGTCCATGAAGCTGAGCAGCTCGTGCCCGGCCGTCGCGTCGACAAGCTGGTCGATCCGCGGGAGGGGAAGCAATCCTTCGGGCACGCTTTGTTAAGGTCTGTGTAGTCAATACAGACGCGCCACTTCCCAGGAGGACTTCTTCACCAAGACGACATTGGCCAGCCAATCCGGGTAGGTTACTTCCCGGATGAAGCCGGCGGCAAGCAGCTTCTCCACTTCCGCGTTGATGGCCTCGTACCTCTCCGGGTTAAAGGCCCTTCTCTTCTGGATCACCGGCCGGTGCCTCGGGTTGACATTCAGCTGGTGGCAAATCACCGCTTCATCGCTGCCACCGGATTTCTCACCTCGGGCGACGCCGTTATCACTGGCGTTTTTCTTTTCAACTTCTTCTTCTTCTTCTTTGTTGTCGACGGCGTCGGATTCGTACAAGTCCTCGGAAGAGGAATCGGCAGGTGGGGGCTGCTCAAAGAGGCGTTTCGCAGCCATTGAGAAGCCAAACAGAGTGGTGAGAGAGAGAGTGACTTTGAGTTAGGCAAAGCAAAGACGGGGTTTTTTGGGGAAGAAAAGAATGAATAAGGTTGTGGGTGTATAGGGTTTTGACTATTGACTTCTTTGTCTTACGTTTCGTTTTTTCCGTCTACGTGGGCTTATTACGTGGTCCATAGGTTATTATTTTCTTTCTTTAAAAAAAAAAAGTGTGGACACATAAAGTTTTTTTTTTTTTTTTTTTACGAATATTCGCTCGGGCCTCCTGTCAGATGGCTGGGACGGACCCTGGACCTGTAGCCCTCGGCTTCTGACGTATTCGTCCGCCTCCGCATGCCTCCACGCGATTCCCCTCAGGTGCGCAAAGGTGGGCGGCCGGTCAAAGGCGAGCGTCCAGACGAGGCGAGGGTCCTGGATGCCTTCTCTGAAAGCTTGAATCAAGGTCTGATCCGTGCAGCCCTCCACCTGCACTACAGCCTTATCGAAACGCTCCAGGTACCTCTTCAGCGTCTCGTTATCGCCCTGTTTGATGCCGAACAGGTGAGATGCCCCCAGCTTCCTCGTTCTGGAGCCCAGAAAGGCGGTCGAGAACAAGTTTCCCAACTGCCGGAAGCTACTGATGGTGCCCGGCTCGAGCCTTCTGTACCACTGCCGAGCAGCTCCGGTCAGGGTCAGGCAGAACGACTTGCAAAGAGTGGCCTCGTTAGCGCTCTGAATCAGCATATGCGCCCGGTAGTTTTCGAGGTGCTCATCCGCATCCGCGGACCCGTCGTAAGAAGGGATGGTCGGCATCTTGAACCTGGAGGGATAGGGGGACGCCATGATATCTGGGGTGAACGGCGGGTCGGCCGATCCAGCGGGCTCCACCCCGTATTGCTGTCCTACCAGCCGATCAAGCTGGCACTGTAAGTGGTCTAGCCGGCTTTGGTCGCTCTCCCTCTCGGCTGGCTTATCCACCGAGAGTTCTCGGCCTAATCGGCGGTATATCGCTGGCCCCCCTAACCGGTCAAAGACCGACGTGGTGTTTCGCCTGACGTTGAACACCTCCAGGTAGTCGTCATCAGGGCGTTCCTAGGCAGGGGCCTGTTGTGGAGCCTCCGAGGGGGTGTTCCGAGTGCGGCGGCTCCTGGAGCACAGCCTGACAGGCTCGGCTTCTTGCTGCTGTCTGTCGGCGCTACCCCGGTGTGTGCGTCCGCTGCGGTCGGCTGCAGGTGAGGGGTCGCGGCGCCTGCTCGCTGACCTAGGCGGCCTGGACGGCGTTGACTCAGCGGCCTCTGGCTGCTGCTGGGGCAGCTGGACGTTATGGGTGTCACGGAAGGCCTCCATGAATCCTTGTACTGTCTGGGTCAAAGCTTGGACGCTGCCGGCAAGGATCTCCGCCTGAGTGGGCCTCCGTGGCCCCCGACCACCACTGCGTCTCGGTGGTCTGGTACTCTGCGACCCTGTGGGGGCAGGGTTGTCGTACTCCTGGGTGTCTTGGTTGGTGTACTCGTCCATGATGTGTGAATGAGGTGAGAAGATGTGGGTTGCTGGAAAGGCGGGTGCCCTCCTTCTAGCGCCAAAATGTTGATGCTCGAAATGGTTCCGGCAACAACACCCAAATGTGATCGGGTAGTCCGATGGGAACTTGCCAGTCGCTTTGCCGTCGATCTCCTGCAAAATGGAAGAACCTCGGAATGATGGGGACACCGGTGTGGTGTCTGCCGTGGGCACTCCGATGCTTAAGTCAGTATTTGAGACCAGTTTACTCCCCCCCTGGTCTTGAGAGCCTGGAAGAACGGGAAGCATTTGTCGGTGGATCTTGATACGAACCGGGATAGGGCCGCGATCATCCCTGTTAGCCGTTGCACCTCCTTGATTGTTCGCGGGGGCAGCAGGTCTACAACGGCCTGAGCCTTCGCGGGGTTGATCTCTATTCCTCGGTGGTTTACCATAAACCCCAGGAATTTCCCGGATTCAACCCCGAACGCGCACTTGGCCGGATTGAGTTTCATCCTGTACTGGCGCAGGATGTTGAAGCAGTCTCGGAGGTCTCGGACGTGGTCGGCCAGAAGCCGGCTCTTTACCAGCATGTCGTCCACGTACACCTCCATGGATCTGCCGATGAGTGGAGCGAACATTTTGTTCATCAGCCGCTGGTAGGTTGCCCCGGCGTTCTTCAGACCGAATGGCATAACCTTGTAGCAATACAGCCCCTGGTCGGTTGTGAACGCGGTCTTGGCCTGGTCGGCTGAGCTCAGGGGTATCTGGTTGTACCCCGAGTAGGCGTCCATGAAGCTGAGCAGCTCGTGCCCGGCCGTCGCGTCGACAAGCTGGTCGATCCGCGGGAGGGGAAGCAATCCTTCGGGCACGCTTTGTTAAGGTCTGTGTAGTCAATACAGACGCGCCACTTCCCAGGAGGACTTCTTCACCAAGACGACATTGGCCAGCCAATCCGGGTAGGTTACTTCCCGGATGAAGCCGGCGGCAACCAGCTTCTCCACTTCCGCGTTGATGGCCTCGTACCTCTCCGGGTTAAAGGCCCTTCTCTTCTGGATCACCGGCCGGTGCCTCGGGTTGACATTCAGCTGGTGGCAAATCACCGCTTCATCGCTGCCACCGGATTTCTCACCTCGGGCGACGCCGTTATCACTGGCGTTTTTCTTTTCAACTTCTTCTTCTTCTTCTTTGTTGTCGACGGCGTCGGATTCGTACAAGTCCTCGGAAGAGGAATCGGCAGGTGGGGGCTGCTCAAAGAGGCGTTTCGCAGCCATTGAGAAGCCAAACAGAGTGGTGAGAGAGAGAGTGACTTTGAGTTAGGCAAAGCAAAGACGGGGTTTTTTGGGGAAGAAAAGAATGAATAAGGTTGTGGGTGTATAGGGTTTTGACTATTGACTTCTTTGTCTTACGTTTCGTTTTTTCCGTCTACGTGGGCTTATTACGTGGTCCATAGGTTATTATTTTCTTTCTTTAAAAAAAAAAAGTGTGGACACATAAAGTTTTTTTTTTTTTTTTTTTTTACGAATATTCGCTCGGGCCTCCTGTCAGATGGCTGGGACGGACCCTGGACCTGTAGCCCTCGGCTTCTGACGTATTCGTCCGCCTCCGCATGCCTCCACGCGATTCCCCTCAGGTGCGCAAAGGTGGGCGGCCGGTCAAAGGCGAGCGTCCAGACGAGGCGAGGGTCCTGGATGCCTTCTCTGAAAGCTTGAATCAAGGTCTGATCCGTGCAGCCCTCCACCTGCACTACAGCCTTATCGAAACGCTCCAGGTACCTCTTCAGCGTCTCGTTATCGCCCTGTTTGATGCCGAACAGGTGAGATGCCCCCAGCTTCCTCGTTCTGGAGCCCAGAAAGGCGGTCGAGAACAAGTTTCCCAACTGCCGGAAGCTACTGATGGTGCCCGGCTCGAGCCTTCTGTACCACTGCCGAGCAGCTCCGGTCAGGGTCAGGCAGAACGACTTGCAAAGAGTGGCCTCGTTAGCGCTCTGAATCAGCATATGCGCCCGGTAGTTTTCGAGGTGCTCATCCGCATCCGCGGACCCGTCGTAAGAAGGGATGGTCGGCATCTTGAACCTGGAGGGATAGGGGGACGCCATGATATCTGGGGTGAACGGCGGGTCGGCCGATCCAGCGGGCTCCACCCCGTATTGCTGTCCTACCAGCCGATCAAGCTGGCACTGTAAGTGGTCTAGCCGGCTTTGGTCGCTCTCCCTCTCGGCTGGCTTATCCACCGAGAGTTCTCGGCCTAATCGGCGGTATATCGCTGGCCCCCCTAACCGGTCAAAGACCGACGTGGTGTTTCGCCTGACGTTGAACACCTCCAGGTAGTCGTCATCAGGGCGTTCCTCGGCAGGGGCCTGTTGTGGAGCCTCCGAGGGGGTGTTCCGAGTGCGGCGGCTCCTGGAGCACAGCCTGACAGGCTCGGCTTCTTGCTGCTGTCTGTCGGCGCTACCCCGGTGTGTGCGTCCGCTGCGGTCGGCTGCAGGTGAGGGGTCGCGGCGCCTGCTCGCTGACCTAGGCGGCCTGGACGGCGTTGACTCAGCGGCCTCTGGCTGCTGCTGGGGCAGCTGGACGTTATGGGTGTCACGGAAGGCCTCCATGAATCCTTGTACTGTCTGGGTCAAAGCTTGGACGCTGCCGGCAAGGATCTCCGCCTGAGTGGGCCTCCGTGGCCCCCGACCACCACTGCGTCTCGGTGGTCTGGTACTCTGCGACCCTGTGGGGGCAGGGTTGTCGTACTCCTGGGTGTCTTGGTTGGTGTACTCGTCCATGATGTGTGAATGAGGTGAGAAGATGTGGGTTGCTGGAAAGGCGGGTGCCCTCCTTCTAGCGCCAAAATGTTGATGCTCGAAATGGTTCCGGCAACAACACCCAAATGTGATCGGGTAGTCCGATGGGAACTTGCCAGTCGCTTTGCCGTCGATCTCCTGCAAAATGGAAGAACCTCGGAATGATGGGGACACCGGTGTGGTGTCTGCCGTGGGCACTCCGATGCTTAAGTCAGTATTTGAGACCAGTTTACTCCCCCCCTGGTCTTGAGAGCCTGGAAGAACGGGAAGCATTTGTCGGTGGATCTTGATACGAACCGGGATAGGGCCGCGATCATCCCTGTTAGCCGTTGCACCTCCTTGATTGTTCGCGGGGGCAGCAGGTCTACAACGGCCTGAGCCTTCACGGGGTTGATCTCTATTCCTCGGTGGTTTACCATAAACCCCAGGAATTTCCCGGATTCAACCCCGAACGCGCACTTGGCCGGATTGAGTTTCATCCTGTACTGGCGCAGGATGTTGAAGCAGTCTCGGAGGTCTCGGACGTGGTCGGCCAGAAGCCGGCTCTTTACCAGCATGTCGTCCACGTACACCTCCATGGATCTGCCGATGAGTGGAGCGAACATTTTGTTCATCAGCCGCTGGTAGGTTGCCCCGGCGTTCTTCAGACCGAATGGCATAACCTTGTAGCAATACAGCCCCTGGTCGGTTGTGAACGCGGTCTTGGCCTGGTCGGCTGAGCTCAGGGGTATCTGGTTGTACCCCGAGTAGGCGTCCATGAAGCTGAGCAGCTCGTGCCCGGCCGTCGCGTCGACAAGCTGGTCGATCCGCGGGAGGGGAAGCAATCCTTCGGGCACGCTTTGTTAAGGTCTGTGTAGTCAATACAGACGCGCCACTTCCCAGGAGGACTTCTTCACCAAGACGACATTGGCCAGCCAATCCGGGTAGGTTACTTCCCGGATGAAGCCGGCGGCAAGTAGGTTCTCCACTTCCGCGTTGATGGTCTCGTACCTCTCCGGGTTAAAGGCCCTTCTCTTCTGGATCCCCGGCCGGTGCCTCGGGTTGACATTCAGCTGGTGGCAAATCACCGCTTCATCGCTGCCACCGGATTTCTCACCTCGGGCGACGCCGTTATCACTGGCGTTTTTCTTTTCAACTTCTTCTTCTTCTTCTTTGTTGTCGACGGCGTCGGATTCGTACAAGTCCTCGGAAGAGGAATCGGCAGGTGGGGGCTGCTCAAAGAGGCGTTTCGCAGCCATTGAGAAGCCAAACAGAGTGGTGAGAGAGAGAGTGACTTTGAGTTAGGCAAAGCAAAGACGGGGTTTTTTGGGGAAGAAAAGAATGAATAAGGTTGTGGGTGTATAGGGTTTTGACTATTGACTTCTTTGTCTTACGTTTCGTTTTTTCCGTCTACGTGGGCTTATTACGTGGTCCATAGGTTATTATTTTCTTTCTTTAAAAAAAAAAAGTGTGGACACATAAAGTTTTTTTTTTTTTTTTTTACGAATATTCGCTCGGGCCTCCTGTCAGATGGCTGGGACGGACCCTGGACCTGTAGCCCTCGGCTTCTGACGTATTCGTCCGCCTCCGCATGCCTCCACGCGATTCCCCTCAGGTGCGCAAAGGTGGGCGGCCGGTCAAAGGCGAGCGTCCAGACGAGGCGAGGGTCCTGGATGCCTTCTCTGAAAGCTTGAATCAAGGTCTGATCCGTGCAGCCCTCCACCTGCACTACAGCCTTATCGAAACGCTCCAGGTACCTCTTCAGCGTCTCGTTATCGCCCTGTTTGATGCCGAACAGGTGAGATGCCCCCAGCTTCCTCGTTCTGGAGCCCAGAAAGGCGGTCGAGAACAAGTTTCCCAACTGCCGGAAGCTACTGATGGTGCCCGGCTCGAGCCTTCTGTACCACTGCCGAGCAGCTCCGGTCAGGGTCAGGCAGAACGACTTGCAAAGAGTGGCCTCGTTAGCGCTCTGAATCAGCATATGCGCCCGGTAGTTTTCGAGGTGCTCATCCGCATCCGCGGACCCGTCGTAAGAAGGGATGGTCGGCATCTTGAACCTGGAGGGATAGGGGGACGCCATGATATCTGGGGTGAACGGCGGGTCGGCCGATCCAGCGGGCTCCACCCCGTATTGCTGTCCTACCAGCCGATCAAGCTGGCACTGTAAGTGGTCTAGCCGGCTTTGGTCGCTCTCCCTCTCGGCTGGCTTATCCACCGAGAGTTCTCGGCCTAATCGGCGGTATATCGCTGGCCCCCCTAACCGGTCAAAGACCGACGTGGTGTTTCGCCTGACGTTGAACACCTCCAGGTAGTCGTCATCAGGGCGTTCCTCGGCAGGGGCCTGTTGTGGAGCCTCCGAGGGGGTGTTCCGAGTGCGGCGGCTCCTGGAGCACAGCCTGACAGGCTCGGCTTCTTGCTGCTGTCTGTCGGCGCTACCCCGGTGTGTGCGTCCGCTGCAGTCGGCTGCAGGTGAGGGGTCGCGGCGCCTGCTCGCTGACCTAGGCGGCCTGGACGGCGTTGACTCAGCGGCCTCTGGCTGCTGCTGGGGCAGCTGGACGTTATGGGTGTCACGGAAGGCCTCCATGAATCCTTGTACTGTCTGGGTCAAAGCTTGGACGCTGCCGGCAAGGATCTCCGCCTGAGTGGGCCTCCGTGGCCCCCGACCACCACTGCGTCTCGGTGGTCTGGTACTCTGCGACCCTGTGGGGGCAGGGTTGTCGTACTCCTGGGTGTCTTGGTTGGTGTACTCGTCCATGATGTGTGAATGAGGTGAGAAGATGTGGGTTGCTGGAAAGGCGGGTGCCCTCCTTCTAGCGCCAAAATGTTGATGCTCGAAATGGTTCCGGCAACAACACCCAAATGTGATCGGGTAGTCCGATGGGAACTTGCCAGTCGCTTAGCCGTCGATCTCCTGCAAAATGGAAGAACCTCGGAATGATGGGGACACCGGTGTGGTGTCTGCCGTGGGCACTCCGATGCTTAAGTCAGTATTTAAGACCAGTTTACTCCCCCCTGGTCTTGAGAGCCTGGAAGAACGGGAAGCATTTGTCGGTGGATCTTGATACGAACCGGGATAGGGCCGCGATCATCCCTGTTAGCCGTTGCACCTCCTTGATTGTTCGCGGGGGCAGCAGGTCTACAACGGCCTGAGCCTTCGCGGGGTTGATCTCTATTCCTCGGTGGTTTACCATAAACCCCAGGAATTTCCCGGATTCAACCCCGAACGCGCACTTGGCCGGATTGAGTTTCATCCTGTACTGGCGCAGGATGTTGAAGCAGTCTCGGAGGTCTCGGACGTGGTCGGCCAGAAGCCGGCTCTTTACCAGCATGTCGTCCACGTACACCTCCATGGATCTGCCGATGAGTGGAGCGAACATTTTGTTCATCAGCCGCTGGTAGGTTGCCCCGGCGTTCTTCAGACCGAATGGCATAACCTTGTAGCAATACAGCCCCTGGTCGGTTGTGAACGCGGTCTTGGCCTGGTCGGCTGAGCTCAGGGGTATCTGGTTGTACCCCGAGTAGGCGTCCATGAAGCTGAGCAGCTCGTGCCCGGCCGTCGCGTCGACAAGCTGGTCGATCCGCGGGAGGGGAAGCAATCCTTCGGGCACGCTTTGTTAAGGTCTGTGTAGTCAATACAGACGCGCCACTTCCCAGGAGGACTTCTTCACCAAGACGACATTGGCCAGCCAATCCGGGTAGGTTACTTCCCGGATGAAGCCGGCGGCAAGCAGCTTCTCCACTTCCGCGTTGATGGCCTCGTACCTCTCCGGGTTAAAGGCCCTTCTCTTCTGGATCACCGGCCGGTGCCTCGGGTTGACATTCAGCTGGTGGCAAATCACCGCTTCATCGCTGCCACCGGATTTCTCACCTCGGGCGACGCCGTTATCACTGGCGTTTTTCTTTTCAACTTCTTCTTCTTCTTCTTTGTTGTCGACGGCGTCGGATTCGTACAAGTCCTCGGAAGAGGAATCGGCAGGTGGGGGCTGCTCAAAGAGGCGTTTCGCAGCCATTGAGAAGCCAAACAGAGTGGTGAGAGAGAGAGTGACTTTGAGTTAGGCAAAGCAAAGACGGGGTTTTTTGGGGAAGAAAAGAATGAATAAGGTTGTGGGTGTATAGGGTTTTGACTATTGACTTCTTTGTCTTACGTTTCGTTTTTTCCGTCTACGTGGGCTTATTACGTGGTCCATAGGTTATTATTTTCTTTCTTTAAAAAAAAAAAGTGTGGACACATAAAGTTTTTTTTTTTTTTTTTTTTTACGAATATTCGCTCGGGCCTCCTGTCAGATGGCTGGGACGGACCCTGGACCTGTAGCCCTCGGCTTCTGACGTATTCGTCCGCCTCCGCATGCCTCCACGCGATTCCCCTCAGGTGCGCAAAGGTGGGCGGCCGGTCAAAGGCGAGCGTCCAGACGAGGCGAGGGTCCTGGATGCCTTCTCTGAAAGCTTGAATCAAGGTCTGATCCGTGCAGCCCTCCACCTGCACTACAGCCTTATCGAAACGCTCCAGGTACCTCTTCAGCGTCTCGTTATCGCCCTGTTTGATGCCGAACAGGTGAGATGCCCCCAGCTTCCTCGTTCTGGAGCCCAGAAAGGCGGTCGAGAACAAGTTTCCCAACTGCCGGAAGCTACTGATGGTGCCCGGCTCGAGCCTTCTGTACCACTGCCGAGCAGCTCCGGTCAGGGTCAGGCAGAACGACTTGCAAAGAGTGGCCTCGTTAGCGCTCTGAATCAGCATATGCGCCCGGTAGTTTTCGAGGTGCTCATCCGCATCCGCGGACCCGTCGTAAGAAGGGATGGTCGGCATCTTGAACCTGGAGGGATAGGGGGACGCCATGATATCTGGGGTGAACGGCGGGTCGGCCGATCCAGCGGGCTCCACCCCGTATTGCTGTCCTACCAGCCGATCAAGCTGGCACTGTAAGTGGTCTAGCCGGCTTTGGTCGCTCTCCCTCTCGGCTGGCTTATCCACCGAGAGTTCTCGGCCTAATCGGCGGTATATCGCTGGCCCCCCTAACCGGTCAAAGACCGACGTGGTGTTTCGCCTGACGTTGAACACCTCCAGGTAGTCGTCATCAGGGCGTTCCTCGGCAGGGGCCTGTTGTGGAGCCTCCGAGGGGGTGTTCCGAGTGCGGCGGCTCCTGGAGCACAGCCTGACAGGCTCGGCTTCTTGCTGCTGTCTGTCGGCGCTACCCCGGTGTGTGCGTCAGCTGCGGTCGGCTGCAGGTGAGGGGTCGCGGCGCCTGCTCGCTGACCTAGGCGGCCTGGACGGCGTTGACTCAGCGGCCTCTGGCTGCTGCTGGGGCAGCTGGACGTTATGGGTGTCACGGAAGGCCTCCATGAATCCTTGTACTGTCTGGGTCAAAGCTTGGACGCTGCCGGCAAGGATCTCCGCCTGAGTGGGCCTCCGTGGCCCCCGACCACCACTGCGTCTCGGTGGTCTGGTACTCTGCGACCCTGTGGGGGCAGGGTTGTCGTACTCCTGGGTGTCTTGGTTGGTGTACTCGTCCATGATGTGTGAATGAGGTGAGAAGATGTGGGTTGCTGGAAAGGCGGGTGCCCTCCTTCTAGCGCCAAAATGTTGATGCTCGAAATGGTTCCGGCAACAACACCCAAATGTGATCGGGTAGTCCGATGGGAACTTGCCAGTCGCTTTGCCGTCGATCTCCTGCAAAATGGAAGAACCTCGGAATGATGGGGACACCGGTGTGGTGTCTGCCGTGGGCACTCCGATGCTTAAGTCAGTATTTGAGACCAGTTTACTCCCCCCCTGGTCTTGAGAGCCTGGAAGAACGGGAAGCATTTGTCGGTGGATCTTGATACGAACCGGGATAGGGCCGCGATCATCCCTGTTAGCCGTTGCACCTCCTTGATTGTTCGCGGGGGCAGCAGGTCTACAACGGCCTGAGCCTTCGCGGGGTTGATCTCTATTCCTCGGTGGTTTACCATAAACCCCAGGAATTTCCCGGATTCAACCCCGAACGCGCACTTGGCCGGATTGAGTTTCATCCTGTACTGGCGCAGGATGTTGAAGCAGTCTCGGAGGTCTCGGACGTGGTCGGCCAGAAGCCGGCTCTTTACCAGCATGTCGTCCACGTACACCTCCATGGATCTGCCGATGAGTGGAGCGAACATTTTGTTCATCAGCCGCTGGTAGGTTGCCCCGGCGTTCTTCAGACCGAATGGCATAACCTTGTAGCAATACAGCCCCTGGTCGGTTGTGAACGCGGTCTTGGCCTGGTCGGCTGAGCTCAGGGGTATCTGGTTGTACCCCGAGTAGGCGTCCATGAAGCTGAGCAGCTCGTGCCCGGCCGTCGCGTCGACAAGCTGGTCGATCCGCGGGAGGGGAAGCAATCCTTCGGGCACGCTTTGTTAAGGTCTGTGTAGTCAATACAGACGCGCCACTTCCCAGGAGGACTTCTTCACCAAGACGACATTGGCCAGCCAATCCGGGTAGGTTACTTCCCGGATGAAGCCGGCGGCAAGCAGCTTCTCCACTTCCGCGTTGATGGCCTCGTACCTCTCCGGGTTAAAGGCCCTTCTCTTCTGGATCACCGGCCGGTGCCTCGGGTTGACATTCAGCTGGTGGCAAATCACCGCTTCATCGCTGCCACCGGATTTCTCACCTCGGGCGACGCCGTTATCACTGGCGTTTTTCTTTTCAACTTCTTCTTCTTCTTCTTTGTTGTCGACGGCGTCGGATTCGTACAAGTCCTCGGAAGAGGAATCGGCAGGTGGGGGCTGCTCAAAGAGGCGTTTCGCAGCCATTGAGAAGCCAAACAGAGTGGTGAGAGAGAGAGTGACTTTGAGTTAGGCAAAGCAAAGACGGGGTTTTTTGGGGAAGAAAAGAATGAATAAGGTTGTGGGTGTATAGGGTTTTGACTATTGACTTCTTTGTCTTACGTTTCGTTTTTTCCGTCTACGTGGGCTTATTACGTGGTCCATAGGTTATTATTTTCTTTCTTTAAAAAAAAAAAGTGTGGACACATAAAGTTTTTTTTTTTTTTTTTTTTACGAATATTCGCTCGGGCCTCCTGTCAGATGGCTGGGACGGACCCTGGACCTGTAGCCCTCGGCTTCTGACGTATTCGTCCGCCTCCGCATGCCTCCACGCGATTCCCCTCAGGTGCGCAAAGGTGGGCGGCCGGTCAAAGGCGAGCGTCCAGACGAGGCGAGGGTCCTGGATGCCTTCTCTGAAAGCTTGAATCAAGGTCTGATCCGTGCAGCCCTCCACCTGCACTACAGCCTTATCGAAACGCTCCAGGTACCTCTTCAGCGTCTCGTTATCGCCCTGTTTGATGCCGAACAGGTGAGATGCCCCCAGCTTCCTCGTTCTGGAGCCCAGAAAGGCGGTCGAGAACAAGTTTCCCAACTGCCGGAAGCTACTGATGGTGCCCGGCTCGAGCCTTCTGTACCACTGCCGAGCAGCTCCGGTCAGGGTCAGGCAGAACGACTTGCAAAGAGTGGCCTCGTTAGCGCTCTGAATCAGCATATGCGCCCGGTAGTTTTCGAGGTGCTCATCCGCATCCGCGGACCCGTCGTAAGAAGGGATGGTCGGCATCTTGAACCTGGAGGGATAGGGGGACGCCATGATATCTGGGGTGAACGGCGGGTCGGCCGATCCAGCGGGCTCCACCCCGTATTGCTGTCCTACCAGCCGATCAAGCTGGCACTGTAAGTGGTCTAGCCGGCTTTGGTCGCTCTCCCTCTCGGCTGGCTTATCCACCGAGAGTTCTCGGCCTAATCGGCGGTATATCGCTGGCCCCCCTAACCGGTCAAAGACCGACGTGGTGTTTCGCCTGACGTTGAACACCTCCAGGTAGTCGTCATCAGGGCGTTCCTCGGCAGGGGCCTGTTGTGGAGCCTCCGAGGGGGTGTTCCGAGTGCGGCGGCTCCTGGAGCACAGCCTGACAGGCTCGGCTTCTTGCTGCTGTCTGTCGGCGCTACCCCGGTGTGTGCGTCAGCTGCGGTCGGCTGCAGGTGAGGGGTCGCGGCGCCTGCTCGCTGACCTAGGCGGCCTGGACGGCGTTGACTCAGCGGCCTCTGGCTGCTGCTGGGGCAGCTGGACGTTATGGGTGTCACGGAAGGCCTCCATGAATCCTTGTACTGTCTGGGTCAAAGCTTGGACGCTGCCGGCAAGGATCTCCGCCTGAGTGGGCCTCCGTGGCCCCCGACCACCACTGCGTCTCGGTGGTCTGGTACTCTGCGACCCTGTGGGGGCAGGGTTGTCGTACTCCTGGGTGTCTTGGTTGGTGTACTCGTCCATGATGTGTGAATGAGGTGAGAAGATGTGGGTTGCTGGAAAGGCGGGTGCCCTCCTTCTAGCGCCAAAATGTTGATGCTCGAAATGGTTCCGGCAACAACACCCAAATGTGATCGGGTAGTCCGATGGGAACTTGCCAGTCGCTTTGCCGTCGATCTCCTGCAAAATGGAAGAACCTCGGAATGATGGGGACACCGGTGTGGTGTCTGCCGTGGGCACTCCGATGCTTAAGTCAGTATTTGAGACCAGTTTACTCCCCCCCTGGTCTTGAGAGCCAGGAAGAACGGGAAGCATTTGTCGGTGGATCTTGATACGAACCGGGATAGGGCCGCGATCATCCCTGTTAGCCGTTGCACCTCCTTGATTGTTCGCGGGGGCAGCAGGTCTACAACGGCCTGAGCCTTCGCGGGGTTGATCTCTATTCCTCGGTGGTTTACCATAAACCCCAGGAATTTCCCGGATTCAACCCCGAACGCGCACTTGGCCGGATTGAGTTTCATCCTGTACTGGCGCAGGATGTTGAAGCAGTCTCGGAGGTCTCGGACGTGGTCGGCCAGAAGCCGGCTCTTTACCAGCATGTCGTCGACGTACACCTCCATGGATCTGCCGATGAGTGGAGCGAACATTTTGTTCATCAGCCGCTGGTAGGTTGCCCCGGCGTTCTTCAGACCGAATGGCATAACCTTGTAGCAATACAGCCCCTGGTCGGTTGTGAACGCGGTCTTGGCCTGGTCGGCTGAGCTCAGGGGTATCTGGTTGTACCCCGAGTAGGCGTCCATGAAGCTGAGCAGCTCGTGCCCGGCCGTCGCGTCGACAAGCTGGTCGATCCGCGGGAGGGGAAGCAATCCTTCGGGCACGCTTTGTTAAGGTCTGTGTAGTCAATACAGACACGCCACTTCCCAGGAGGACTTCTTCACCAAGACGACATTGGCCAGCCAATCCGGGTAGGTTACTTCCCGGATGAAGCCGGCGGCAAGCAGCTTCTCCACTTCCGCGTTGATGGCCTCGTACCTCTCCGGGTTAAAGGCCCTTCTCTTCTGGATCACCGGCCGGTGCCTCGGGTTGACATTCAGCTGGTGGCAAATCACCGCTTCATCGCTGCCACCGGATTTCTCACCTCGGGCGACGCCGTTATCACTGGCGTTTTTCTTTTCAACTTCTTCTTCTTCTTCTTTGTTGTCGACGGCGTCGGATTCGTACAAGTCCTCGGAAGAGGAATCGGCAGGTGGGGGCTGCTCAAAGAGGCGTTTCGCAGCCATTGAGAAGCCAAACAGAGTGGTGAGAGAGAGAGTGACTTTGAGTTAGGCAAAGCAAAGACGGGGTTTTTTGGGGAAGAAAAGAATGAATAAGGTTGTGGGTGTATAGGGTTTTGACTTTTGACTTCTTTGTCTTACGTTTCGTTTTTTCCGTCTACGTGGGCTTATTACGTGGTCCATAGGTTATTATTTTCTTTCTTTAAAAAAAAAAGTGTGGACACATAAAGTTTTTTTTTTTTTTTTTTTACGAATATTCGCTCGGGCCTCCTGTCAGATGGCTGGGACGGACCCTGGACCTGTAGCCCTCGGCTTCTGACGTATTCGTCCGCCTCCGCATGCCTCCACGCGATTCCCCTCAGGTGCGCAAAGGTGGGCGGCCGGTCAAAGGCGAGCGTCCAGACGAGGCGAGGGTCCTGGCTGCCTTCTCTGAAAGCTTGAATCAAGGTCTGATCCGTGCAGCCCTCCACCTGCACTACAGCCTTATCGAAACGCTCCAGGTACCTCTTCAGCGTCTCGTTATCGCCCTGTTTGATGCCGAACAGGTGAGATGCCCCCAGCTTTCTCGTTCTGGAGCCCAGAAAGGCGGTCGAGAACAAGTTTCCCAACTGCCGGAAGCTACTGATGGTGCCCGGCTCGAGCCTTCTGTACCACTGCCGAGCAGCTCCGGTCAGGGTCAGGCAGAACGACTTGCAAAGAGTGGCCTCGTTAGCGCTCTGAATCAGCATATGCGCCCGGTAGTTTTCGAGGTGCTCATCCGCATCCGCGGACCCGTCGTAAGAAGGGATGGTCGGCATCTTGAACCTGGAGGGATAGGGGGACGCCATGATATCTGGGGTGAACGGCGGGTCGGCCGATCCAGCGGGCTCCACCCCGTATTGCTGTCCTACCAGCCGATCAAGCTGGAACTGTAAGTGGTCTAGCCGGCTTTGGTCGCTCTCCCTCTCGGCTGGCTTATCCACCGAGAGTTCTCGGCCTAATCGGCGGTATATCGCTGGCCCCCCTAACCGGTCAAAGACCGAAGTGGTGTTTCGCCTGACGTTGAACACCTCCAGGTAGTCGTCATCAGGGCGTTCCTCGGCAGGGGCCTGTTGTGGAGCCTCCGAGGGGGTGTTTCGAGTGCGGCGGCTCCTGGAGCACAGCCTGACAGGCTCGGCTTCTTGCTGCTGTCTGTCGGCGCTACCCCGGTGTGTGCGTCCGCTGCGGTCGGCTGCAGGTGAGGGGTCGCGGCGCCTGCTCGCTGACCTAGGCGGCCTGGACGGCGTTGACTCAGCGGCCTCTGGCTGCTGCTGGGGCAGCTGGACGTTATGGGTGTCACGGAAGGCCTCCATGAATCCTTGTACTGTCTGGGTCAAAGCTTGGACGCTGCCGGCAAGGATCTCCGCCTGAGTGGGCCTCCGTGGCCCCCGACCACCACTGCGTCTCGGTGGTCTGGTACTCTGCGACCCTGTGGGGGCAGGGTTGTCGTACTCCTGGGTGTCTTGGTTGGTGTACTCGTCCATGATGTGTGAATGAGGTGAGAAGATGTGGGTTGCTGGAAAGGCGGGTGCCCTCCTTCTAGCGCCAAAATGTTGATGCTCGAAATGGTTCCGGCAACAACACCCAAATGTGATCGGGTAGTCCGATGGGAACTTGCCAGTCGCTTTGCCGTCGATCTCCTGCAAAATGGAAGAACCTCGGAATGATGGGGACACCGGTGTGGTGTCTGCCGTGGGCACTCCGATGCTTAAGTCAGTATTTGAGACCAGTTTACTCCCCCCCTGGTCTTGAGAGCCTGGAAGAACGGGAAGCATTTGTCGGTGGATCTTGATACGAACCGGGATAGGGCCGCGATCATCCCTGTTAGCCGTTGCACCTCCTTGATTGTTCGCGGGGGCAGCAGGTCTACAACGGCCTGAGCCTTCGCGGGGTTGATCTCTATTCCTCGGTGGTTTACCATAAACCCCAGGAATTTCCCGGATTCAACCCCGAACGCGCACTTGGCCGGATTGAGTTTCATCCTGTACTGGCGCAGGATGTTGAAGCAGTCTCGGAGGTCTCGGACGTGGTCGGCCAGAAGCCGGCTCTTTACCAGCATGTCGTCCACGTACACCTCCATGGATCTGCCGATGAGTGGAGCGAACATTTTGTTCATCAGCCGCTGGTAGGTTACCCCGGCGTTCTTCAGACCGAATGGCATAACCTTGTAGCAATACAGCCCCTGGTCGGTTGTGAACGCGGTCTTGGCCTGGTCGGCTGAGCTCAGGGGTATCTGGTTGTACCCCGAGTAGGCGTCCATGAAGCTGAGCAGCTCGTGCCCGGCCGTCGCGTCGACAAGCTGGTCGATCCGCGGGAGGGGAAGCAATCCTTCGGGCACGCTTTGTTAAGGTCTGTGTAGTCAATACAGACGCGCCACTTCCCAGGAGGACTTCTTCACCAAGACGACATTGGCCAGCCAATCCGGGTAGGTTACTTCCCGGATGAAGCCGGCGGCAAGCAGCTTCTCCACTTCCGCGTTGATGGCCTCGTACCTCTCCGGGTTAAAGGCCCTTCTCTTCTGGATCACCGGCCGGTGCCTCGGGTTGACATTCAGCTGGTGGCAAATCACCGCTTCATCGCTGCCACCGGATTTCTCACCTCGGGCGACGCCGTTATCACTGGCGTTTTTCTTTTCAACTTCTTCTTCTTCTTCTTTGTTGTCGACGGCGTCGGATTCGTACAAGTCCTCGGAAGAGGAATCGGCAGGTGGGGGCTGCTCAAAGAGGCGTTTCGCAGCCATTGAGAAGCCAAACAGAGTGGTGAGAGAGAGAGTGACTTTGAGTTAGGCAAAGCAAAGACGGGGTTTTTTGGGGAAGAAAAGAATGAATAAGGTTGTGGGTGTATAGGGTTTTGACTTTTGACTTCTTTGTCTTACGTTTCGTTTTTTCCGTCTACGTGGGCTTATTACGTGGTCCATAGGTTATTATTTTCTTTCTTTAAAAAAAAAAAGTGTGGACACATAAAGTTTTTTTTTTTTTTTTTTTTACGAATATTCGCTCGGGCCTCCTGTCAGATGGCTGGGACGGACCCTGGACCTGTAGCCCTCGGCTTCTGACGTATTCGTCCGCCTCCGCATGCCTCCACGCGATTCCCCTCAGGTGCGCAAAGGTGGGCGGCCGGTCAAAGGCGAGCGTCCAGACGAGGCGAGGGTCCTGGATGACTTCTCTGAAAGCTTGAATCAAGGTCTGATCCGTGCAGCCCTCCACCTGCACTACAGCCTTATCGAAACGCTCCAGGTACCTCTTCAGCGTCTCGTTATCGCCCTGTTTGATGCCGAACAGGTGAGATGCCCCCAGCTTCCTCGTTCTGGAGCCCAGAAAGGCGGTCGAGAACAAGTTTCCCAACTGCCGGAAGCTACTGATGGTGCCCGGCTCGAGCCTTCTGTACCACTGCCGAGCAGCTCCGGTCAGGGTCAGGCAGAACGACTTGCAAAGAGTGGCCTCGTTAGCGCTCTGAATCAGCATATGCGCCCGGTAGTTTTCGAGGTGCTCATCCGCATCCGCGGACCCGTCGTAAGAAGGGATGGTCGGCATCTTGAACCTGGAGGGATAGGGGGACGCCATGATATCTGGGGTGAACGGCGGGTCGGCCGATCCAGCGGGCACCACCCCGTATTGCTGTCCTACCAGCCGATCAAGCTGGCACTGTAAGTGGTCTAGCCGGCTTTGGTCGCTCTCCCTCTCGGCTGGCTTATCCACCGAGAGTTCTCGGCCTAATCGGCGGTATATCGCTGGCCCCCCTAACCGGTCAAAGACCGACGTGGTGTTTCGCCTGACGTTGAACACCTCCAGGTAGTCGTCATCAGGGCGTTCCTCGGCAGGGGCCTGTTGTGGAGCCTCCGAGGGGGTGTTCCGAGTGCGGCGGCTCCTGGAGCACAGCCTGACAGGCTCGGCTTCTTGCTACTGTCTGTCGGCGCTACCCCGGTGTGTCCGTCCGCTGCGGTCGGCTGCAGGTGAGGGGTCGCGGCGCCTGCTCGCTGACCTAGGCGGCCTGGACGGCGTTGACTCAGCGGCCTCTGGCTGCTGCTGGGGCAGCTGGACGTTATGGGTGTCACGAAAGGCCTCCATGAATCCTTGTACTGTCTGGGTCAAAGCTTGGACGCTGCCGGCAAGGATCTCCGCCTGAGTGGGCCTCCGTGGCCCCCGACCACCACTGCGTCTCGGTGGTCTGGTACTCTGCGACCCTGTGGGGGCAGGGTTGTCGTACTCCTGGGTGTCTTGGTTGGTGTACTCGTCCATGATGTGTGAATGAGGTGAGAAGATGTGGGTTGCTGGAAAGGCGGGTGCCCTCCTTCTAGCGCCAAAATGTTGATGCTCGAAATGGTTCCAGCAACAACACCCAAATGTGATCGGGTAGTCCGATGGGAACTTGCCAGTCGCTTTGCCGTCGATCTCCTGCAAAATGGAAGAACCTCGGAATGATGGGGACACCGGTGTGGTGTCTGCCGTGGGCACTCCGATGCTTAAGTCAGTATTTGAGACCAGTTTACTCCCCCCCTGGTCTTGAGAGCCTGGAAGAACGGGAAGCATTTGTCGGTGGATCTTGATACGAACCGGGATAGGGCCGCGATCATCCCTGTTAGCCGTTGCACCTCCTTGATTGTTCGCGGGGGCAGCAGGTCTACAACGGCCTGAGCCTTCGCGGGGTTGATCTCTATTCCTCGGTGGTTTACCATAAACCCCAGGAATTTCCCGGATTCAACCCCGAACGCGCACTTGGCCGGATTGAGTTTCATCCTGTACTGGCGCAGGATGTTGAAGCAGTCTCGGAGGTCTCGGACGTGGTCGGCCAGAAGCCGGCTCTTTACCAGCATGTCGTCCACGTACACCTCCATGGATCTGCCGATGAGTGGAGCGAACATTTTGTTCATCAGCCGCTGGTAGGTTGCCCCGGCGTTCTTCAGACCGAATGGCATAACCTTGTAGCAATACAGCCCCTGGTCGGTTGTGAACGCGGTCTTGGCCTGGTCGGCTGAGCTCAGGGGTATCTGGTTGTACCCCGAGTAGGCGTCCATGAAGCTGAGCAGCTCGTGCCCGGCCGTCGCGTCGACAAGCTGGTCGATCCGCGGGAGGGGAAGCAATCCTTCGGGCACGCTTTGTTAAGGTCTGTGTAGTCAATACAGACGCGCCACTTCCCAGGAGGACTTCTTCACCAAGACGACATTGGCCAGCCAATCCGGGTAGGTTACTTCCCGGATGAAGCCGGCGGCAAGCAGCTTCTCCACTTCCGCGTTGATGGCCTCGTACCTCTCCGGGTTAAAGGCCCTTCTCTTCTGGATCACCGGCCGGTGCCTCGGGTTGACATTCAGCTGGTGGCAAATCACCGCTTCATCGCTGCCACCGGATTTCTCACCTCGGGCGACGCCGTTATCACTGGCGTTTTTCTTTTCAACTTCTTCTTCTTCTTCTTTGTTGTCGACGGCGTCGGATTCGTACAAGTCCTCGGAAGAGGAATCGGCAGGTGGGGGCTGCTCAAAGAGGCGTTTCGCAGCCATTGAGAAGCCAAACAGAGTGGTGAGAGAGAGAGTGACTTTGAGTTAGGCAAAGCAAAGACGGGGTTTTTTGGGGAAGAAAAGAATGAATAAGGTTGTGGGTGTATAGGGTTTTGACTATTGACTTCTTTGTCTTACGTTTCGTTTTTTCCGTCTACGTGGGCTTATTACGTGGTCCATAGGTTATTATTTTCTTTCTTTAAAAAAAAAAAGTGTGGACACATAAAGTTTTTTTTTTTTTTTTTTTTTACGAATATTCGCTCGGGCCTCCTGTCAGATGGCTGGGACGGACCCTGGACCTGTAGCCCTCGGCTTCTGACGTATTCGTCCGCCTCCGCATGCCTCCACGCGATTCCCCTCAGGTGCGCAAAGGTGGGCGGCCGGTCAAAGGCGAGCGTCCAGACGAGGCGAGGGTCCTGGATGCCTTCTCTGAAAGCTTGAATCAAGGTCTGATCCGTGCAGCCCTCCGCCTGCACTACAGCCTTATCGAAACGCTCCAGGTACCTCTTCAGCGTCTCGTTATCGCCCTGTTTGATGCCGAACAGGTGAGATGCCCCCAGCTTCCTCGTTCTGGAGCCCAGAAAGGCGGTCGAGAACAAGTTTCCCAACTGCCGGAAGCTACTGATGGTGCCCGGCTCGAGCCTTCTGTACCACTGCTGAGCAGCTCCGGTCAGGGTCAGGCAGAACGACTTGCAAAGAGTGGCCTCGTTAGCGCTCTGAATCAGCATATGCGCCCGGTAGTTTTCGAGGTGCTCATCCGCATCCGCGGACCCGTCGTAAGAAGGATGGTCGGCATCTTGAACCTGGAGGGATAGGGGGACGCCATGATATCTGGGGTGAACGGCGGGTCGGCCGATCCAGCGGGCTCCACCCCGTATTGCTGTCCTACCAGCCGATCAAGCTGGCACTGTAAGTGGTCTAGCCGGCTTTGGTCGCTCTCCCTCTCGGCTGGCTTATCCACCGAGAGTTCTCGGCCTAATCGGCGGTATATCGCTGGCCCCCCTAACCGGTCAAAGACCGACGTGGTGTTTCGCCTGACGTTGAACACCTCCAGGTAGTCGTCATCAGGGCGTTCCTCGGCAGGGGCCTGTTGTGGAGCCTCCGAGGGGGTGTTCCGAGTGCGGCGGCTCCTGGAGCACAGCCTGACAGGCTCGGCTTCTTGCTGCTGTCTGTCGGCGCTACCCCAGTGTGTGCGTCCGCTGCGGTCGGCTGCAGGTGAGGGGTCGCGGCGCCTGCTCGCTGACCTAGGCGGCCTGGACGGCGTTGACTCAGCGGCCTCTGGCTGCTGCTGGGGCAGCTGGACGTTATGGGTGTCACGAAAGGCCTCCATGAATCCTTGTACTGTCTGGGTCAAAGCTTGGACGCTGTCGGCAAGGATCTCCGCCTGAGTGGGCCTCCGTGGCCCCCGACCACCACTGCGTCTCGGTGGTCTGGTACTCTGCGACCCTGTGGGGGCAGGGTTGTCGTACTCCTGGGTGTCTTGGTTGGTGTACTCGTCCATGATGTGTGAATGAGGTGAGAAGATGTGGGTTGCTGGAAAGGCGGGTGCCCTCCTTCTAGCGCCAAAATGTTGATGCTCGAAATGGTTCTGGCAACAACACCCAAATGTGATCGGGTAGTCCGATGGGAACTTGCCAGTCGCTTTGCCGTCGATCTCCTGCAAAATGGAAGAACCTCGGAATGATGGGGACACCGGTGTGGTGTCTGCCGTGGGCACTCCGATGCTTAAGTCAGTATTTGAGACCAGTTTACTCCCCCCCTGGTCTTGAGAGCCTGGAAGAACGGGAAGCATTTGTCGGTGGATCTTGATACGAACCGGGATAGGGCCGCGATCATCCCTGTTAGCCGTTGCACCTCCTTGATTGTTCGCGGGGGCAGCAGGTCTACAACGGCCTGAGCCTTCGCGGGGTTGATCTCTATTCCTCGGTGGTTTACCATAAACCCCAGGAATTTCCCGGATTCAACCCCGAACGCGCACTTGGCCGGATTGAGTTTCATCCTGTACTGGCGCAGGATGTTGAAGCAGTCTCGGAGGTCTCGGACGTGGTCGGCCAGAAGCCGGCTCTTTACCAGCATGTCGTCCACGTACACCTCCATGGATCTGCCGATGAGTGGAGCGAACATTTTGTTCATCAGCCGCTGGTAGGTTGCCCCGGCGTTCTTCAGACCGAATGGCATAACCTTGTAGCAATACAGCCCCTGGTCGGTTGTGAACGCGGTCTTGGCCTGGTCGGCTGAGCTCAGGGGTATCTGGTTGTACCCCGAGTAGGCGTCCATGAAGCTGAGCAGCTCGTGCCCGGCCGTCGCGTCGACAAGCTGGTCGATCCGCGGGAGGGGAAGCAATCCTTCGGGCACGCTTTGTTAAGGTCTGTGTAGTCAATACAGACGCGCCACTTCCCAGGAGGACTTCTTCACCAAGACGACATTGGCCAGCCAATCCGGGTAGGTTACTTCCCGGATGAAGCCGGCGGCAAGCAGCTTCTCCACTTCCGCGTTGATGGCCTCGTACCTCTCCGGGTTAAAGGCCCTTCTCTTCTGGATCACCGGCCGGTGCCTCGGGTTGACATTCAGCTGGTGGCAAATCACCGCTTCATCGCTGCCACCGGATTTCTCACCTCGGGCGACGCCGTTATCACTGGCGTTTTTCTTTTCAACTTCTTCTTCTTCTTCTTTGTTGTCGACGGCGTCGGATTCGTACAAGTCCTCGGAAGAGGAATCGGCAGGTGGGGGCTGCTCAAAGAGGCGTTTCGCAGCCATTGAGAAGCCAAACAGAGTGGTGAGAGAGAGAGTGACTTTGAGTTAGGCAAAGCAAAGACGGGGTTTTTTGGGGAAGAAAAGAATGAATAAGGTTGTGGGTGTATAGGGTTTTGACTATTGACTTCTTTGTCTTACGTTTCGTTTTTTCCGTCTACGTGGGCTTATTACGTGGTCCATAGGTTATTATTTTCTTTCTTTAAAAAAAAAAAGTGTGGACACATAAAGTTTTTTTTTTTTTTTTTTTTACGAATATTCGCTCGGGCCTCCTGTCAGATGGCTGGGACGGACCCTGGACCTGTAGCCCTCGGCTTCTGACGTATTCGTCCGCCTCCGCATGCCTCCACGCGATTCCCCTCAGGTGCGCAAAGGTGGGCGGCCGGTCAAAGGCGAGCGTCCAGACGAGGCGAGGGTCCTGGATGCCTTCTCTGAAAGCTTGAATCAAGGTCTGATCCGTGCAGCCCTCCACCTGCACTACAGCCTTATCGAAACGCTCCAGGTACCTCTTCAGCGTCTCGTTATCGCCCTGTTTGATGCCGAACAGGTGAGATGCCCCCAGCTTCCTCGTTCTGGAGCCCAGAAAGGCGGTCGAGAACAAGTTTCCCAACTGCCGGAAGCTACTGATGGTGCCCGGCTCGAGCCTTCTGTACCACTGCCGAGCAGCTCCGGTCAGGGTCAGGCAGAACGACTTGCAAAGAGTGGCCTCGTTAGCGCTCTGAATCAGCATATGCGCCCGGTAGTTTTCGAGGTGCTCATCCGCATCCGCGGACCCGTCGTAAGAAGGGATGGTCGGCATCTTGAACCTGGAGGGATAGGGGGACGCCATGATATCTGGGGTGAACGGCGGGTCGGCCGATCCAGCGGGCTCCACCCCGTATTGCTGTCCTACCAGCCGATCAAGCTGGCACTGTAAGTGGTCTAGCCGGCTTTGGTCGCTCTCCCTCTCGGCTGGCTTATCCACCGAGAGTTCTCGGCCTAATCGGCGGTATATCGCTGGCCCCCCTAACCGGTCAAAGACCGACGTGGTGTTTCGCCTGACGTTGAACACCTCCAGGTAGTCGTCATCAGGGCGTTCCTCGGCAGGGGCCTGTTGTGGAGCCTCCGAGGGGGTGTTCCGAGTGCGACGGCTCCTGGAGCACAGCCTGACAGGCTCGGCTTCTTGCTGCTGTCTGTCGGCGCTACCCCGGTGTGTGCGTCCGCTGCGGTCGGCTGCAGGTGAGGGGTCGCGGCGCCTGCTCGCTGACCTAGGCGGCCTGGACGGCGTTGACTCAGCGGCCTCTGGCTGCTGCTGGGGCAGCTGGACGTTATGGGTGTCACGGAAGGCCTCCATGAATCCTTGTACTGTCTGGGTCAAAGCTTGGACGCTGTCGGCAAGGATCTCCGCCTGAGTGGGCCTCCGTGGCCCCCGACCACCACTGCGTCTCGGTGGTCTGGTACTCTGCGACCCTGTGGGGGCAGGGTTGTCGTACTCCTGGGTGTCTTGGTTGGTGTACTCGTCCATGATGTGTGAATGAGGTGAGAAGATGTGGGTTGCTGGAAAGGCGGGTGCCCTCCTTCTAGCGCCAAAATGTTGATGCTCGAAATGGTTCCGGCAACAACACCCAAATGTGATCGGGTAGTCCGATGGGAACTTGCCAGTCGCTTTGCCGTCGATCTCCTGCAAAATGGAAGAACCTCGGAATGATGGGGACACCGGTGTGGTGTCTGCCGTGGGCACTCCGATGCTTAAGTCAGTATTTGAGACCAGTTTACTCCCCCCCTGGTCTTGAGAGCCTGGAAGAACGGGAAGCATTTGTCGGTGGATCTTGATACGAACCGGGATAGGGCCGCGATCATCCCTGTTAGCCGTTGCACCTCCTTGATTGTTCGCGGGGGCAGCAGGTCTACAACGGCCTGAGCCTTCGCGGGGTTGATCTCTATTCCTCGGTGGTTTACCATAAACCCCAGGAATTTCCCGGATTCAACCCCGAACGCGCACTTGGCCGGATTGAGTTTCATCCTGTACTGGCGCAGGATGTTGAAGCAGTCTCGGAGGTCTCGGACGTGGTCGGCCAGAAGCCGGCTCTTTACCAGCATGTCGTCCACGTACACCTCCATGGATCTGCCGATGAGTGGAGCGAACATTTTGTTCATCAGCCGCTGGTAGGTTGCCCCGGCGTTCTTCAGACCGAATGGCATAACCTTGTAGCAATACAGCCCCTGGTCGGTTGTGAACGCGGTCTTGGCCTGGTCGGCTGAGCTCAGGGGTATCTGGTTGTACCCCGAGTAGGCGTCCATGAAGCTGAGCAGCTCGTGCCCGGCCGTCGCGTCGACAAGCTGGTCGATCCGCGGGAGGGGAAGCAATCCTTCGGGCACGCTTTGTTAAGGTCTGTGTAGTCAATACAGACGCGCCACTTCCCAGGAGGACTTCTTCACCAAGACGACATTGGCCAGCCAATCCGGGTAGGTTACTTCCCGGATGAAGCCGGCGGCAAGCAGCTTCTCCACTTCCGCGTTGATGGCCTCGTACCTCTCCGGGTTAAAGGCCCTTCTCTTCTGGATCACCGGCCGGTGCCTCGGGTTGACATTCAGCTGGTGGCAAATCACCGCTTCATCGCTGCCACCGGATTTCTCACCTCGGGCGACGCCGTTATCACTGGCGTTTTTCTTTTCAACTTCTTCTTCTTCTTCTTTGTTGTCGACGGCGTCGGATTCGTACAAGTCCTCGGAAGAGGAATCGGCAGGTGGGGGCTGCTCAAAGAGGCGTTTCGCAGCCATTGAGAAGCCAAACAGAGTGGTGAGAGAGAGAGTGACTTTGAGTTAGGCAAAGCAAAGACGGGGTTTTTTGGGGAAGAAAAGAATGAATAAGGTTGTGGGTGTATAGGGTTTTGACTATTGACTTCTTTGTCTTACGTTTCGTTTTTTCCGTCTACGTGGGCTTATTACGTGGTCCATAGGTTATTATTTTCTTTCTTTAAAAAAAAAAAGTGTGGACACATAAAGTTTTTTTTTTTTTTTTTTTTACGAATATTCGCTCGGGCCTCCTGTCAGATGGCTGGGACGGACCCTGGACCTGTAGCCCTCGGCTTCTGACGTATTCGTCCGCCTCCGCATGCCTCCACGCGATTCCCCTCAGGTGCGCAAAGGTGGGCGGCCGGTCAAAGGCGAGCGTCCAGACGAGGCGAGGGTCCTGGATGCCTTCTCTGAAAGCTTGAATCAAGGTCTGATCCGTGCAGCCCTCCACCTGCACTACAGCCTTATCGAAACGCTCCAGGTACCTCTTCAGCGTCTCGTTATCGCCCTGTTTGATGCCGAACAGGTGAGATGCCCCCAGCTTCCTCGTTCTGGAGCCCAGAAAGGCGGTCGAGAACAAGTTTCCCAACTGCCGGAAGCTACTGATGGTGCCCGGCTCGAGCCTTCTGTACC
The DNA here is from genome assembly GCA_038430175.1 of Ficus hirta. NCBI lineage: Eukaryota > Viridiplantae > Streptophyta > Magnoliopsida > Rosales > Moraceae > Ficus > Ficus hirta. Next base: position 13,121,720 of record CM076585.1, on the reverse strand, counting down.
ACTGCCGAGCAGCTCCGGTCAGGGTCAGGCAGAACGACTTGCAAAGAGTGGCCTCGTTAGCGCTCTGAATCAGCATATGCGCCCGGTAGTTTTCGAGGTGCTCATCCGCATCCGCGGACCCGTCGTAAGAAGGGATGGTCGGCATCTTGAACCTGGAGGGATAGGGGGACGCCATGATATCTGGGGTGAACGGCGGGTCGGCCGATCCAGCGGGCTCCACCCCGTATTGCTGTCCTACCAGCCGATCAAGCTGGCACTGTAAGTGGTCTAGCCGGCTTTGGTCGCTCTCCCTCTCGGCTGGCTTATCCACCGAGAGTTCTCGGCCTAATCGGCGGTATATCGCTGGCCCCCCTAACCGGTCAAAGACCGACGTGGTGTTTCGCCTGACGTTGAACACCTCCAGGTAGTCGTCATCAGGGCGTTCCTCGGCAGGGGCCTGTTGTGGAGCCTCCGAGGGGGTGTTCCGAGTGCGGCGGCTCCTGGAGCACAGCCTGACAGGCTCGGCTTCTTGCTGCTGTCTGTCGGCGCTACCCCAGTGTGTGCGTCCGCTGCGGTCGGCTGCAGGTGAGGGGTCGCGGCGCCTGCTCGCTGACCTAGGCGGCCTGGACGGCGTTGACTCAGCGGCCTCTGGCTGCTGCTGGGGCAGCTGGACGTTATGGGTGTCACGAAAGGCCTCCATGAATCCTTGTACTGTCTGGGTCAAAGCTTGGACGCTGTCGGCAAGGATCTCCGCCTGAGTGGGCCTCCGTGGCCCCCGACCACCACTGCGTCTCGGTGGTCTGGTACTCTGCGACCCTGTGGGGGCAGGGTTGTCGTACTCCTGGGTGTCTTGGTTGGTGTACTCGTCCATGATGTGTGAATGAGGTGAGAAGATGTGGGTTGCTGGAAAGGCGGGTGCCCTCCTTCTAGCGCCAAAATGTTGATGCTCGAAATGGTTCCGGCAACAACACCCAAATGTGATCGGGTAGTCCGATGGGAACTTGCCAGTCGCTTTGCCGTCGATCTCCTGCAAAATGGAAGAACCTCGGAATGATGGGGACACCGGTGTGGTGTCTGCCGTGGGCACTCCGATGCTTAAGTCAGTATTTGAGACCAGTTTACTCCCCCCCTGGTCTTGAGAGCCTGGAAGAACGGGAAGCATTTGTCGGTGGATCTTGATACGAACCGGGATAGGGCCGCGATCATCCCTGTTAGCCGTTGCACCTCCTTGATTGTTCGCGAGGGCAGCAGGTCTACAACGGCCTGAGCCTTCGCGGGGTTGATCTCTATTCCTCGGTGGTTTACCATAAACCCCAGGAATTTCCCGGATTCAACCCCGAACGCGCACTTGGCCGGATTGAGTTTCATCCTGTACTGGCGCAGGATGTTGAAGCAGTCTCGGAGGTCTCGGACGTGGTCGGCCAGAAGCCGGCTCTTTACCAGCATGTCGTCCACGTACACCTCCATGGATCTGCCGATGAGTGGAGCGAACATTTTGTTCATCAGCCGCTGGTAGGTTGCCCCGGCGTTCTTCAGACCGAATGGCATAACCTTGTAGCAATACAGCCCCTGGTCGGTTGTGAACGCGGTCTTGGCCTGGTCGGCTGAGCTCAGGGGTATCTGGTTGTACCCCGAGTAGGCGTCCATGAAGCTGAGTAGCTCGTGCCCGGCCGTCGCGTCGACAAGCTGGTCGATCCGCGGGAGGGGAAGCAATCCTTCGGGCACGCTTTGTTAAGGTCTGTGTAGTCAATACAGACGCGCCACTTCCCAGGAGGACTTCTTCACCAAGACGACATTGGCCAGCCAATCCGGGTAGGTTACTTCCCGGATGAAGCCGGCGGCAAGCAGCTTCTCCACTTCCGCGTTGATGGCCTCGTACCTCTCCGGGTTAAAGGCCCTTCTCTTCTGGATCACCGGCCGGTGCCTCGGGTTGACATTCAGCTGGTGGCAAATCACCGCTTCATCGCTGCCACCGGATTTCTCACCTCGGGCGACGCCGTTATCACTGGCGTTTTTCTTTTCAACTTCTTCTTCTTCTTCTTTGTTGTCGACGGCGTCGGATTCGTACAAGTCCTCGGAAGAGGAATCGGCAGGTGGGGGCTGCTCAAAGAGGCGTTTCGCAGCCATTGAGAAGCCAAACAGAGTGGTGAGAGAGAGAGTGACTTTGAGTTAGGCAAAGCAAAGACGGGGTTTTTTGGGAAAGAAAAGAATGAATAAGGTTGTGGGTGTATAGGGTTTTGACTATTGACTTCTTTGTCTTACGTTTCGTTTTTTCCGTCTACGTGGGCTTATTACGTGGTCCATAGGTTATTATTTTCTTTCTTTAAAAAAAAAAGTGTGGACACATAAAGTTTTTTTTTTTTTTTTTTTTTACGAATATTCGCTCGGGCCTCCTGTCAGATGGCTGGGACGGACCCTGGACCTGTAGCCCTCGGCTTCTGACGTATTCGTCCGCCTCCGCATGCCTCCACGCGATTCCCCTCAGGTGCGCAAAGGTGGGCGGCCGGTCAAAGGCGAGCGTCCAGACGAGGCGAGGGTCCTGGATGCCTTCTCTGAAAGCTTGAATCAAGGTCTGATCCGTGCAGTCCTCCACCTGCACTACAGCCTTATCGAAACGCTCCAGGTACCTCTTCAGCGTCTCGTTATCGCCCTGTTTGATGCCGAACAGGTGAGATGCCCCCAGCTTCCTCGTTCTGGAGCCCAGAAAGGCGGTCGAGAACAAGTTTCCCAACTGCCGGAAGCTACTGATGGTGCCCGGCTCGAGCCTTCTGTACCACTGCCGAGCAGCTCCGGTCAGGGTCAGGCAGAACGACTTGCAAAGAGTGGCCTCGTTAGCGCTCTGAATCAGCATATGCGCCCGGTAGTTTTCGAGGTGCTCATCCGCATCCGCGGACCCGTCGTAAGAAGGGATGGTCGGCATCTTGAACCTGGAGGGATAGGGGGACGCCATGATATCTGGGGTGAACGGCGGGTCGGCCGATCCAGCGGACTCCACCCCGTATTGCTGTCCTACCAGCCGATCAAGCTGGCACTGTAAGTGGTCTAGCCGGCTTTGGTCGCTCTCCCTCTCGGCTGGCTTATCCACCGAGAGTTCTCGGCCTAATCGGCGGTATATCGCTGGCCCCCCTAACCGGTCAAAGACCGACGTGGTGTTTCGCCTGACGTTGAACACCTCCAGGTAGTCGTCATCAGGGCGTTCCTCGGCAGGGGCCTGTTGTGGAGCCTCCGAGGGGGTGTTCCGAGTGCGACGGCTCCTGGAGCACAGCCTGACAGGCTCGGCTTCTTGCTGCTGTCTGTCGGCGCTACCCCGGTGTGTGCGTCCGCTGCGGTCGGCTGCAGATGAGGGGTCGCGGCGCCTGCTCGCTGACCTAGGCGGCCTGGACGGCGTTGACTCAGCGGCCTCTGGCTGCTGCTGGGGCAGCTGGACGTTATGGGTGTCACGGAAGGCCTCCATGAATCCTTGTACTGTCTGGGTCAAAGCTTGGACGCTGCCGGCAAGGATCTCCGCCTGAGTGGGCCTCCGTGGCCCCCGACCACCACTGCGTCTCGGTGGTCTGGTACTCTGCGACCCTGTGGGGGTAGGGTTGTCGTACTCCTGGGTGTCTTGGTTGGTGTACTCGTCCATGATGTGTGAATGAGGTGAGAAGATGTGGGTTGCTGGAAAGGCGGGTGCCCTCCTTCTAGCGCCAAAATGTTGATGCTCGAAATGGTTCCGGCAACAACACCCAAATGTGATCGGGTAGTCCGATGGGAACTTGCCAGTCGCTTTGCCGTCGATCTCCTGCAAAATGGAAGAACCTCGGAATGATGGGGACACCGGTGTGGTGTCTGCCGTGGGCACTCCGATGCTTAAGTCAGTATTTGAGACCAGTTTACTCCCCCCCTGGTCTTGAGAGCCTGGAAGAACGGGAAGCATTTGTCGGTGGATCTTGATACGAACCGGGATAGGGCCGCGATCATCCCTGTTAGCCGTTGCACCTCCTTGATTGTTCGCGAGGGCAGCAGGTCTACAACGGCCTGAGCCTTCGCGGGGTTGATCTCTATTCCTCGGTGGTTTACCATAAACCCCAGGAATTTCCCGGATTCAACCCCGAACGCGCACTTGGCCGGATTGAGTTTCATCCTGTACTGGCGCAGGATGTTGAAGCAGTCTCGGAGGTCTCGGACGTGGTCGGCCAGAAGCCGGCTCTTTACCAGCATGTCGTCCACGTACACCTCCATGGATCTGCCGATGAGTGGAGCGAACATTTTGTTCATCAACCGCTGGTAGGTTGCCCCGGCGTTCTTCAGACCGAATGGCATAACCTTGTAGCAATACAGCCCCTGGTCGGTTGTGAACGCGGTCTTGGCCTGGTCGGCTGAGCTCAGGGGTATCTGGTTGTACCCCGAGTAGGCGTCCATGAAGCTGAGTAGCTCGTGCCCGGCCGTCGCGTCGACAAGCTGGTCGATCCGCGGGAGGGGAAGCAATCCTTCGGGCACGCTTTGTTAAGGTCTGTGTAGTCAATACAGACGCGCCACTTCCCAGGAGGACTTCTTCACCAAGACGACATTGGCCAGCCAATCCGGGTAGGTTACTTCCCGGATGAAGCCGGCGGCAAGCAGCTTCTCCACTTCCGCGTTGATGGCCTCGTACCTCTCCGGGTTAAAGGCCCTTCTCTTCTGGATCACCGGCCGGTGCCTCGGGTTGACATTCAGCTGGTGGCAAATCACCGCTTCATCGCTGCCACCGGATTTCTCACCTCGGGCGACGCCGTTATCACTGGCATTTTTCTTTTCAACTTCTTCTTCTTCTTCTTTGTTGTCGACGGCGTCGGATTCGTACAAGTCCTCGGAAGAGGAATCGGCAGGTGGGGGCTGCTCAAAGAGGCGTTTCGCAGCCATTGAGAAGCCAAACAGAGTGGTGAGAGAGAGAGTGACTTTGAGTTAGGCAAAGCAAAGACGGGGTTTTTTGGGAAAGAAAAGAATGAATAAGGTTGTGGGTGTATAGGGTTTTGACTATTGACTTCTTTGTCTTACGTTTCGTTTTTTCCGTCTACGTGGGCTTATTACGTGGTCCATAGGTTATTATTTTCTTTCTTTAAAAAAAAAAGTGTGGACACATAAAGTTTTTTTTTTTTTTTTTTTTTACGAATATTCGCTCGGGCCTCCTGTCAGATGGCTGGGACGGACCCTGGACCTGTAGCCCTCGGCTTCTGACGTATTCGTCCGCCTCCGCATGCCTCCACGCGATTCCCCTCAGGTGCGCAAAGGTGGGCGGCCGGTCAAAGGCGAGCGTCCAGACGAGGCGAGGGTCCTGGATGCCTTCTCTGAAAGCTTGAATCAAGGTCTGATCCGTGCAGTCCTCCACCTGCACTACAGCCTTATCGAAACGCTCCAGGTACCTCTTCAGCGTCTCGTTATCGCCCTGTTTGATGCCGAACAGGTGAGATGCCCCCAGCTTCCTCGTTCTGGAGCCCAGAAAGGCGGTCGAGAACAAGTTTCCCAACTGCCGGAAGCTACTGATGGTGCCCGGCTCGAGCCTTCTGTACCACTGCCGAGCAGCTCCGGTCAGGGTCAGGCAGAACGACTTGCAAAGAGTGGCCTCGTTAGCGCTCTGAATCAGCATATGCGCCCGGTAGTTTTCGAGGTGCTCATCCGCATCCGCGGACCCGTCGTAAGAAGGGATGGTCGGCATCTTGAACCTGGAGGGATAGGGGGACGCCATGATATCTGGGGTGAACGGCGGGTCGGCCGATCCAGCGGGCTCCACCCCGTATTGCTGTCCTACCAGCCGATCAAGCTGGCACTGTAAGTGGTCTAGCCGGCTTTGGTCGCTCTCCCTCTCGGCTGGCTTATCCACCGAGAGTTCTCGGCCTAATCGGCGGTATATCGCTGGCCCCCCTAACCGGTCAAAGACCGACGTGGTGTTTCGCCTGACGTTGAACACCTCCAGGTAGTCGTCATCAGGGCGTTCCTCGGCAGGGGCCTGTTGTGGAGCCTCCGAGGGGGTGTTCCGAGTGCGGCGGCTCCTGGAGCACAGCCTGACAGGCTCGGCTTCTTGCTGCTGTCTGTCGGCGCTACCCCGGTGTGTGCGTCCGCTGCGGTCGGCTGCAGGTGAGGGGTCGCGGCGCCTGCTCGCTGACCTAGGCGGCCTGGACGGCGTTGACTCAGCGGCCTCTGGCTGCTGCTGGGGCAGCTGGACGTTATGGGTGTCACGGAAGGCCTCCATGAATCCTTGTACTGTCTGGGTCAAAGCTTGGACGCTGCCGGCAAGGATCTCCGCCTGAGTGGGCCTCCGTGGCCCCCGACCACCACTGCGTCTCGGTGGTCTGGTACTCTGCGACCCTGTGGGGGTAGGGTTGTCGTACTCCTGGGTGTCTTGGTTGGTGTACTCGTCCATGATGTGTGAATTAGGTGAGAAGATGTGGGTTGCTGGAAAGGCGGGTGCCCTCCTTCTAGCGCCAAAATGTTGATGCTCGAAATGGTTCCGGCAACAACACCCAAATGTGATCGGGTAGTCCGATGGGAACTTGCCAGTCGCTTTGCCGTCGATCTCCTGCAAAATGGAAGAACCTCGGAATGATGGGGACACCGGTGTGGTGTCTGCCGTGGGCACTCCGATGCTTAAGTCAGTATTTGAGACCAGTTTACTCCCCCCCTGGTCTTGAGAGCCTAGAAGAACGGGAAGCATTTGTCGGTGGATCTTGATACGAACCGGGATAGGGCCGCGATCATCCCTGTTAGCCGTTGCACCTCCTTGATTGTTCGCGAGGGCAGCAGGTCTACAACGGCCTGAGCCTTCGCGGGGTTGATCTCTATTCCTCGGTGGTTTACCATAAACCCCAGGAATTTCCCGGATTCAACCCCGAACGCGCACTTGGCCGGATTGAGTTTCATCCTGTACTGGCGCAGGATGTTGAAGCAGTCTCGGAGGTCTCGGACGTGGTCGGCCAGAAGCCGGCTCTTTACCAGCATGTCGTCCACGTACACCTCCATGGATCTGCCGATGAGTGGAGCGAACATTTTGTTCATCAGCCGCTGGTAGGTTGCCCCGGCGTTCTTCAGACCGAATGGCATAACCTTGTAGCAATACAGCCCCTGGTCGGTTGTGAACGCGGTCTTGGCCTGGTCGGCTGAGCTCAGGGGTATCTGGTTGTACCCCGAGTAGGCGTCCATGAAGCTGAGTAGCTCGTGCCCGGCCGTCGCGTCGACAAGCTGGTCGATCCGCGGGAGGGGAAGCAATCCTTCGGGCACGCTTTGTTAAGGTCTGTGTAGTCAATACAGACGCGCCACTTCCCAGGAGGACTTCTTCACCAAGACGACATTGGCCAGCCAATCCGGGTAGGTTACTTCCCGGATGAAGCCGGCGGCAAGCAGCTTCTCCACTTCCGCGTTGATGGCCTCGTACCTCTCCGGGTTAAAGGCCCTTCTCTTCTGGATCACCGGCCGGTGCCTCGGGTTGACATTCAGCTGGTGGCAAATCACCGCTTCATCGCTGCCACCGGATTTCTCACCTCGGGCGACGCCGTTATCACTGGCGTTTTTCTTTTCAACTTCTTCTTCTTCTTCTTTGTTGTCGACGGCGTCGGATTCGTACAAGTCCTCGGAAGAGGAATCGGCAGGTGGGGGCTGCTCAAAGAGGCGTTTCGCAGCCATTGAGAAGCCAAACAGAGTGGTGAGAGAGAGAGTGACTTTGAGTTAGGCAAAGCAAAGACGGGGTTTTTTGGGGAAGAAAAGAATGAATAAGGTTGTGGGTGTATAGGGTTTTGACTATTGACTTCTTTGTCTTACGTTTCGTTTTTTCCGTCTACGTGGGCTTATTACGTGGTCCATAGGTTATTATTTTCTTTCTTTAAAAAAAAAAAGTGTGGACACATAAAGTTTTTTTTTTTTTTTTTTTTTACGAATATTCGCTCGGGCCTCCTGTCAGATGGCTGGGACGGACCCTGGACCTGTAGCCCTCGGCTTCTGACGTATTCGTCCGCCTCCGCATGCCTCCACGCGATTCCCCTCAGGTGCGCAAAGGTGGGCGGCCGGTCAAAGGCGAGCGTCCAGACGAGGCGAGGGTCCTGGATGCCTTCTCTGAAAGCTTGAATCAAGGTCTGATCCGTGCAGTCCTCCACCTGCACTACAGCCTTATCGAAACGCTCCAGGTACCTCTTCAGCGTCTCGTTATCGCCCTGTTTGATGCCGAACAGGTGAGATGCCCCCAGCTTCCTCGTTCTGGAGCCCAGAAAGGCGGTCGAGAACAAGTTTCCCAACTGCCGGAAGCTACTGATGGTGCCCGGCTCGAGCCTTCTGTACCACTGCCGAGCAGCTCCGGTCAGGGTCAGGCAGAACGACTTGCAAAGAGTGGCCTCGTTAGCGCTCTGAATCAGCATATGCACCCGGTAGTTTTCGAGGTGCTCATCCGCATCCGCGGACCCGTCGTAAGAAGGGATGGTCGGCATCTTGAACCTGGAGGGATAGGGGGACGCCATGATATCTGGGGTGAACGGCGGGTCGGCCGATCCAGCGGGCTCCACCCCGTATTGCTGTCCTACCAGCCGATCAAGCTGGCACTGTAAGTGGTCTAGCCGGCTTTGGTCGCTCTCCCTCTCGGCTGGCTTATCCACCGAGAGTTCTCGGCCTAATCGGCGGTATATCGCTGGCCCCCCTAACCGGTCAAAGACCGACGTGGTGTTTCGCCTGACGTTGAACACCTCCAGGTAGTCGTCATCAGGGCGTTCCTCGGCAGGGGCCTGTTGTGGAGCCTCCGAGGGGGTGTTCCGAGTGCGGCGGCTCCTGGAGCACAGCCTGACAGGCTCGGCTTCTTGCTGCTGTCTGTCGGCGCTACCCCGGTGTGTGCGTCCGCTGCGGTCGGCTGCAGGTGAGGGGTCGCGGCGCCTGCTCGCTGACCTAGGCGGCCTGGACGGCGTTGACTCAGCGGCCTCTGGCTGCTGCTGGGGCAGCTGGACGTTATGGGTGTCACGGAAGGCCTCCATGAATCCTTGTACTGTCTGGGTCAAAGCTTGGACGCTGCCGGCAAGGATCTCCGCCTGAGTGGGCCTCCGTGGCCCCCGACCACCACTGCGTCTCGGTGGTGTGGTACTCTGCGACCCTGTGGGGGTAGGGTTGTCGTACTCCTGGGTGTCTTGGTTGGTGTACTCGTCCATGATGTGTGAATGAGGTGAGAAGATGTGGGTTGCTGGAAAGGCGGGTGCCCTCCTTCTAGCGCCAAAATGTTGATGCTCGAAATGGTTCCGGCAACAACACCCAAATGTGATCGGGTAGTCCGATGGGAACTTGCCAGTCGCTTTGCCGTCGATCTCCTGCAAAATGGAAGAACCTCGGAATGATGGGGACACCGGTGTGGTGTCTGCCGTGGGCACTCCGATGCTTAAGTCAGTATTTGAGACCAGTTTACTCCCCCCCTGGTCTTGAGAGCCTAGAAGAACGGGAAGCATTTGTCGGTGGATCTTGATACGAACCGGGATAGGGCCGCGATCATCCCTGTTAGCCGTTGCACCTCCTTGATTGTTCGCGAGGGCAGCAGGTCTACAACGGCCTGAGCCTTCGCGGGGTTGATCTCTATTCCTCGGTGGTTTACCATAAACCCCAGGAATTTCCCGGATTCAACCCCGAACGCGCACTTGGCCGGATTGAGTTTCATCCTGTACTGGCGCAGGATGTTGAAGCAGTCTCGGAGGTCTCGGACGTGGTCGGCCAGAAGCCGGCTCTTTACCAGCATGTCGTCCACGTACACCTCCATGGATCTGCCGATGAGTGGAGCGAACATTTTGTTCATCAGCCGCTGGTAGGTTGCCCCGGCGTTCTTCAGACCGAATGGCATAACCTTGTAGCAATACAGCCCCTGGTCGGTTGTGAACGCGGTCTTGGCCTGGTCGGCTGAGCTCAGGGGTATCTGGTTGTACCCCGAGTAGGCGTCCATGAAGCTGAGTAGCTCGTGCCCGGCCGTCGCGTCGACAAGCTGGTCGATCCGCGGGAGGGGAAGCAATCCTTCGGGCACGCTTTGTTAAGGTCTGTGTAGTCAATACAGACGCGCCACTTCCCAGGAGGACTTCTTCACCAAGACGACATTGGCCAGCCAATCCGGGTAGGTTACTTCCCGGATGAAGCCGGCGGCAAGCAGCTTCTCCACTTCCGCGTTGATGGCCTCGTACCTCTCCGGGTTAAAGGCCCTTCTCTTCTGGATCACCGGCCGGTGCCTCGGGTTGACATTCAGCTGGTGGCAAATCACCGCTTCATCGCTGCCACCGGATTTCTCACCTCGGGCGACGCCGTTATCACTGGCGTTTTTCTTTTCAACTTCTTCTTCTTCTTCTTTGTTGTCGACGGCGTCGGATTCGTACAAGTCCTCGGAAGAGGAATCGGCAGGTGGGGGCTGCTCAAAGAGGCGTTTCGCAGCCATTGAGAAGCCAAACAGAGTGGTGAGAGAGAGAGTGACTTTGAGTTAGGCAAAGCAAAGACGGGGTTTTTTGGGGAAGAAAAGAATGAATAAGGTTGTGGGTGTATAGGGTTTTGACTATTGACTTCTTTGTCTTACGTTTCGTTTTTTCCGTCTACGTGGGCTTATTACGTGGTCCATAGGTTATTATTTTCTTTCTTTAAAAAAAAAAAGTGTGGACACATAAAGTTTTTTTTTTTTTTTTTTACGAATATTCGCTCGGGCCTCCTGTCAGATGGCTGGGACGGACCCTGGACCTGTAGCCCTCGGCTTCTGACGTATTCGTCCGCCTCCGCATGCCTCCACGCGATTCCCCTCAGGTGCGCAAAGGTGGGCGGCCGGTCAAAGGCGAGCGTCCAGACGAGGCGAGGGTCCTGGATGCCTTCTCTGAAAGCTTGAATCAAGGTCTGATCCGTGCAGCCCTCCACCTGCACTACAGCCTTATCGAAACGCTCCAGGTACCTCTTCAGCGTCTCGTTATCGCCCTGTTTGATGCCGAACAGGTGAGATGCCCCCAGCTTCCTCGTTCTGGAGCCCAGAAAGGCGGTCGAGAACAAGTTTCCCAACTGCCGGAAGCTACTGATGGTGCCCGGCTCGAGCCTTCTGTACCACTGCCGAGCAGCTCCGGTCAGGGTCAGGCAGAACGACTTGCAAAGAGTGGCCTCGTTAGCGCTCTGAATCAGCATATGCGCCCGGTAGTTTTCGAGGTGCTCATCCGCATCCGCGGACCCGTCGTAAGAAGGGATGGTCGGCATCTTGAACCTGGAGGGATAGGGGGACGCCATGATATCTGGGGTGAACGGCGGGTCGGCCGATCCAGCGGGCTCCACCCCGTATTGCTGTCCTACCAGCCGATCAAGCTGGCACTGTAAGTGGTCTAGCCGGCTTTGGTCGCTCTCCCTCTCGGCTGGCTTATCCACCGAGAGTTCTCGGCCTAATCGGCGGTATATCGCTGGCCCCCCTAACCGGTCAAAGACCGACGTGGTGTTTCGCCTGACGTTGAACACCTCCAGGTAGTCGTCATCAGGGCGTTCCTCGGCAGGGGCCTGTTGTGGAGCCTCCGAGGGGGTGTTCCGAGTGCGGCGGCTCCTGGAGCACAGCCTGACAGGCTCGGCTTCTTGCTGCTGTCTGTCGGCGCTACCCCGGTGTGTGCGTCCGCTGCGGTCGGCTGCAGGTGAGGGGTCGCGGCGCCTGCTCGCTGACCTAGGCGGCCTGGACGGCGTTGACTCAGCGGCCTCTGGCTGCTGCTGGGGCAGCTGGACGTTATGGGTGTCACGAAAGGCCTCCATGAATCCTTGTACTGTCTGGGTCAAAGCTTGGACGCTGCCGGCAAGGATCTCCGCCTGAGTGGGCCTCCGTGGCCCCCGACCACCACTGCGTCTCGGTGGTCTGGTACTCTGCGACCCTGTGGGGGCAGGGTTGTCGTACTCCTGGGTGTCTTGGTTGGTGTACTCGTCCATGATGTGTGAATGAGGTGAGAAGATGTGGGTTGCTGGAAAGGCGGGTGCCCTCCTTCTAGCGCCAAAATGTTGATGCTCGAAATGGTTCCGGCAACAACACCCAAATGTGATCGGGTAGTCCGATGGGAACTTGCCAGTCGCTTTGCCGTCGATCTCCTGCAAAATGGAAGAACCTCGGAATGATGGGGACACCGGTGTGGTGTCTGCCGTGGGCACTCCGATGCTTAAGTCAGTAAGGAGACTAATCAGCAAGAGGAGGGGCAGAGCTTTGGCAAGGTAAGAGTGTGTGTACCTGAATCGGGGATTTATTTGCTTATTTATAGGTGTCTTCCGCGGGTCCGGGTGCTAGGGGCAACCCGGCCGGGTCGGCCACCTAGGGTACCCGGTGGGCAAGTAGGCTTGCAGGAGCTATTGATCCACTGAGCCGACGCCACGTGTCCCTGGGCCCTCAGCACAGTGGGTAGTAAGGTTTCTCAGGCGTCACCAGTATGGAGACTACAGTGGATGGTTGTGATTTGATGTCTGACAGGAGCAGGTGAACGGCGCCAGCTTATAGGGCGGGGATGTGACTGGTGTCACATCCACCGTCACTGGCGTCGTCATGGTGGGGTCTGGTCCGAGAGACACATTGAGGCCGATCAGAGTGCTCGGCAGGAGAGTGGCCCGAGCATCCGACTAACCGCCTAGGCGCGCTCCCTGATGCGCTCGGCTAGTTACTTCGCGGAAGGTTACGGTCAGAGTAGACCCCTCATGTCTTCGGCCGAGTATACCGTCCGACTATCCCAGTAGGCAGTCGGCATGTAGTCGGCAAGTGTCAGAAATGGTCGGATTTGGTCGGTCATCAACAATTATGTAGACTTTACATTCTTTAGTAAATTCCTTTGTTGTCTTAAAAGAAATTACTGTCTGCCACTGCTTATAATCTGTTCCGCAACTTTGATAGATCGAAGGGATCCTTTGATTGATCGCCTTGTCTATAAATAAGAGGACTTGACTCTACTTTTGGGATCCCCAGAGCCTAAAATGGGATTCCTCTTATTAATCAATGCACTTGGCTCTAATGGAGACTATTCTCTATTTTCTGATTTGAGTGTTGGAGCGCCTTCTAAAGGTGCAGCCCCAGCGGCCCCCAATGACAGAGAACGGAGGAACATGACGGAGCATGGTGGTGAAGATAGAAGACGTTAATGTGGAGAAAACTGCTCCAATATTAGTTGCCTTGTTCCAATTAGATTACAAATTAATCAATTTATTCAATAATCCCAAATTTTTAACCAAAAATAAATCTTCTTAATAAACATGTGTTCAAGATAAACACAAAGACTAATCTGAAAAACCATCTTACCGAAATTTAAATTTAATCAACTAAAAATTGTGAGATAAACATCAAGTTAAATAATATTTTGATTCCTAATATGAAAAAAAAAAACAATAAACAAAAAAAATAAATAAATATTTTTTCAAAAGTTTTTTACTTTTACTCGATACTTATAAAGTTTTTGTCTATTAATCAAACATATAATTTCTACTTTCATGTTAGGTGAAATAGATTTTATTTTCCTACATAATTAATTTTCAATAAATCACAAATCAAGGATTTTTGTGTTGTTAGGAAAAACACAAAATATAATCATAATTTGTTTTTGAGAATTCACCTAGCTAAAACACAAGACAAACAAACAAACCAACGTGCAAAGGATTTGAAAAAAAAAAAACAAAACAAAACAAAAACAAAACCGGAAGATGGCAAGGAAATACGCTCCAGAGTCCTAGCACATAAAAAGGAAAAAACAAAAACAATAATTAAAAAATAAAAAATAAAAAATAAAGAGAAAGACCAAAATAATATATTAGACTATCATCCTTTAAAATTACAATAGAAATCAAAATATTATAACTAAATAACATAATTAGATCTAAAAATTAAAGTGAAAATATAAAAATACCCTTCAAGCAGAATCCCCTTTAGATCCAAATCTTGCTCACTTTAAACCTTCAAAAACATAATTTCCAAAGATTAAAAATAAATCAACAAGTTTAAAAATATAAAATCTGTTATAATTTTACAGTAACAAGTAAATATATTATATATTTAAAATATTTCTTTATAATATGTTATATAATATAAATTCTGTATTAAAAAATAAAAAATAAAACAAAACCGCGGAAAGGGGAAAACTATCCAACCCAATAATTACATTGCTGATGGGAATTTCATACCCATTTTCGGGTGGAGAATTCATTATTGCATTCAGTGCTTATAGACATTAAATAGCCAATGGGAAGTAGTGCAAGTTGGCATAAATACGTATATACCAAAAAGTTGACATAAATACGTGTTTTGGAACTTTTCAAAAAAAAAAAAAAAAAATCTTCAGCGGTCATGCCACGGTGGACTTTTCTCCGGTCTAATTTGGATGTCACAATATCCAATGAAGTACGCGGATACTTACCCCTACAACTTTATTATCCTTCTGATATATATTCATATCATTCTGCATATAAATAGACATTCATAGAGTTGTTTCTACGTAGTATAATCCCAACTTAAAATCTACTGAAATTGCTTTGATTTGGATTCCCTGTTAAAAGAAAGTGGGTTAGTTTCCGAAGGATCAATAGCTCTTCTCTCTTTCTTTCAACCAAAAACAAAGACAAAAAAAAAACAAAATAAAAAACACAGAAAAACAAAACCCCATTGCCTCTGTCCTCTGATATTTGTGAAAGTTTCAGTCTCAAGATGGCTGTTGATTTGGCCAAGCAGAAAGCAGAGCAGTACAAAGGAAAGCTCACAGTTCATCTTATTATTGCCTCAATTTTTGCTTCCATTGGAGGCCTCATATTTGGTTATGTTGGAATTCCAGGTACCTTTTATTTTCCTTTTCCTCGTTCAAAATTCAGTGGTCGTAAGCTTTTTGGTTTTGCCGAGAGAACGTAAACCGTCTATTTCTAGTCCATAAAGAAACCATATACTGAATGATTAGTAACAACGAAACGATAAGGTTTTAGTTCATTAAGTAAAAGGAAACAGAACTAGATCTGTTTGTCGTTACAGGTTGACATAGCAGACGAAATATTTTATTTATAATGTGTTTGGTAGGTGAGAAAAATGGCAGTACAGGGGTCGAGGGATTTTGAGGGGGAAAAAATCCTTCGAAACATATTAGTTTTAATCTATCCTAAGTTGGAAAGATTTTCGGAGCGATAAAACTGTGATTTTATAAATAAAATATTTTCTTTCATTTGTCTTTCATCTCTATACCAAATAAGAAAGATTTTTTTTTTTTTTTTTCTGGCATATTAAACATCATAAGAGGATTTTTTTTTTTTTTTTTTGAATGCAACATCATTAGAGAAATTATTTCTTTATACTTCCTCATTTTCGTCTATGGTATGTTTGGTTGGAGGGAGAGAGAGTGATGGAGGGAGAGACCAAATCCTTTGTTTGGTTGGAAAGAAAAGAGGAGAGAGAGGAGAGGTTGTCTCAATCCAAATCCCCTAAATTGAATCCTTCCATTAGTGAAAGGATCCACCAAATCCATCACTTTTGGTATCAAAAGTCTATTTTATCCTAAAAAAATTATTAAAAAATTATACTAATAGACTATATCATAATTAAACAATTAATAATCGTCTATCCTTTTAACTTTTCCTCTCTCTCCTACTAAATAATATAAAGGATTTTTATAATTCTCTCCATCCTTCATATTCTCCATCTTTCCTACCCTCTCCGTCCTTCCAACCAATCATAGCCTTAGGGTATCTACCCACTTCCTCCTACCAAAGATACCTTAACCATAGGTGGGTATTAGACTTCCAACATAACAAAAATTTATTTAAGAAAAAATTTCATAACCCCCGAATTTTGTCACTAGTGTCAACATGCTCCCGTATTATAAATTGTAAATGTTGTATTCATTGATCTTATAAGATATGTGTCAAAATACCACCTCTATTAGTATCTACCATGTTCTGTCAATAATTATTTTAAATGCTTCAATCTATAACATCTATGTCAAAATACCCCTAATCATAATATGTGTGTCAAAATACCCATAAACTAAAATATATATATATATATATATACACATATGTATATATATATATATATATCAAATACTGTCTCTAAGTCAAGGTACGTGTATCAAAAGAATTACAGCCCGTTTGGATTTCGGGTTCAAACAATAAGTTTGAACTCGAAATTTTATCTTTTTCTGAAAAAGTTTTTTGTTTTTTCTGAAAAAGTTTTTTGTCTTTTCTGAAAAGTCAACAAATTTTACTATTTAAACTTAAAAATTTACTATTTAAACTTAAAAAATATAACTCAAACCTAAACACCAAACAAACCTAGTTTTTGGGTATATATAATTTCTATTTGAGTTTCTCAGAAGAAAGAAACATGGATAAAAAGAGAAAAAGACGATCCCTATTTTCTTTCTACTGAAAAAAAAAAAATCAATAAACTCCTAGAGAGTTTGTATATGAGATAATGGGATCTAAAAACTAATAGTACGTTTACTTTCGCGAAAGTGGAGTTGGTAGGATTCAAATTGAGGATTTGGAAACTAAATAAATTATTTACTTGGGTTGTAAGATTTAGAGTCAAGAGTCATTTTAAATATCATTCATGTGTTTATTTAAGTACAGAATTGGAATAAACTGATGTAAATTTACTTCTATTCGCATTCCTAACTATGTTTTAAAATTTAAAAAATGACTCATAAATTAAACCAATTATTATATATTAGGACGATAAAATAATAAACACAAATTATGTAATTATTTTGGGTTAAGAAAATTTTAAAAAAAATTTCACCTATTATTTTTTTTACGGTTTTTTTATTACCTATTCTAACAAAGTTAATAATAATTAGGTAAATGTAATAGTAGGCATAAAAATAATTCTAAGGCGGAAATTTAGACATAAGTATTATTTATTGAGGGCATTTGATACAGATATTACAAATCGGGAGAATTTGAACAAAATATTGACAGAAATCTTATAGAAAATAATTGGATGGTGATATTTGGACACAAATATTATAGATCCTAATGCACAACAGGTACAGTTTATAATAGAGTGGACTTTTTATTTTTATTTATTTTTAATCTTTTTTATTTATTTATTTATTTATTTTTATTTTTTTTGCTAAAATTATAATAGTGGACTTGATTAGGCAAGTGATAAGTAAGTCGGAATATCTGAAAATTTTCTATTATGTTAAGATTAATTTTGTAGGCATATATGAATAAAGCCACATGCAACATAACTCGACAATTCAACATTTAAAAATATAGATTTTTCTACAATATCAAGTTGAAAAATGTTAATACAAATATCTGTGACATGTAAATTGTTATTTTTTTATTAGTAAGTTTTTAAAAGATTACTGCATCAATTAATTATATCTACCAATAATAAATTACAGACAGATTTTAATGACAAGTAAGTTGGTACTTAAAAATTAAGATTATAGTGTCCCTAGCATTACTCTTTCAAGTTTGGCAAAGAATTCAACCTGAAAACTGTCTCCGGCTAAGAAATTATTTACTGTTCTATATTCGAGCAAACTGCCAACATGAACTTACGAGGGCGTGCTAACGTTCACCAAGTTCAAAAGCTATATTCGCTGTACAAAGTCAGTTGTTACAACAGACAATAACATAAAAAAGTTCTAACAAATATATGCATTAAAAAAATGCTTCCTAATGACTTAATTACTTACAGGAGGAATCGCGTTAAGGGAAGGCAATCTCGACTTCCTCACCTCTAAAATTGAATTCCGAGCCGACAATCCTAAAACCAACTACTGCAATTACAACAGGGGGATTGACAGCGGATATATTCCTTTTCTATATCTCCCTGCTTCGGCTGCCGCACTGGTGGCTTCTATCGTTACAAGAAAATATGGACGTACGAAGAGCATAATCATTAGCGGAATTAGTTTCTGTCTTGGAGCCGTCCTAAATGCCGTCGATGGTCTACACGGAGCTGAGGTTCTATATCAACTGCCTGGTCGAATCATACTTGGTGTTGGCATTGGATTTGGAATTCAGGTATCTTTGCAAACTTATCATGTATTTTCTTGTCGGAAAAGTTAATACGGTCATAACCTAGCCACTGAACTTTTCTTTTTAAATCATTTTGCGAAGGCAATTCCATTATACTTGTCAGAGATGGCACCGATGCATATTCGAGGAGGCTTGAACTCAATGTTTCAGTTAGCAACTTCGCTTGGAATCTTGACAGCATGCCTAGTGAACTATGCAGCTCAATTTAGTGATAACAAGAAATTTCATCTCTTCGACGGATTTAGGCTACCTTTTGCCTTGGTTGCAATACCTGCCTCCTTGATGGTATTGGGAGGAATATTAATTTCCGAAACACCCAACAGCTTAATGCAACGGGGATCAAAAGAGAAAGCGAGAAAAGTCCTGGAGAAAACCAGAGGAACTGAAGATGTAGAAGTAGAGCTGAAAGACATAGCAGAGGCAAGTGAATTTGCTAGTACGGTCAAGCATCCATTTAGAAGCATTTTTTGGAAGAGGAACAGACCTCAACTGGTTATGGCAATCCTGATGCCGATGTTCCAGAGCCTTACTGGCATCAATGCTCTTCTCTACAACGCTCCCATGTTGTTTCTAAACCTTGGGTTAGGAGAAAGAGCCGCCTTCTATTCCACTGCTATATTTGGTGCGGTTCTTGTTTCATCAGCACTAATATCTGTGGCAACAGTAGACAGATTTGGTCGCAGAACTCTACTCATAAGTAGTGGAATACCTATGATCCTATGCCAGGTTAAATTTAATCAGTTACCAATCATATGTTGTCAAAACTACTTCAGACAGAATTAGAAACAAGCAAAATCTTCTTACCTGTTTTCATAACTACTTTTTGTTCTTCATCTGTGGTGTCAAGCAGGTTACAATCGCCATCATCTTGGGAGTCAAGCTCGGAGACCATCAGGATCTATCAACAAACTTGTCCATATTGGTGATGGTTGTGATTTGCCTCTTTGTTTTGGCATTTGGTTTGTCATGGGGTCCACTTGGTTGGACAATACCAAGCGAAATATTCTCATTAGAGACGAGATCAGCTGGACAAAGCATTGCAGTAGTTGTAAACCTTCTGGTGACCATGGTTATTGCAGATTCTTTCCTTCCTCTAATGTGTGCGCTCCGCTATGGAGTCTTCCTCTTCTATATCGGTTGGATCATTGTCATGATCATATTCGTCTATCTGTTCCTGCCTGAAACAAAAGGCGTACCAATTGAAGAAATGTCTTTTGTGTGGGGACAGCACTGGTTCTGGAAGAGAATTTTGCCTGCATATCCAGCAGTCAATGGCAGTAGAGGCAACCCAGGCGATTTAGCATAGTGATAACACACTTTAACAAGCCTGCATAGTAAGTGTGTATAGTTTGTTTAGCTTGTACGGTTTGAGGTTTGTGTGGTCTTATTTTATTTTATTGTTAATCATGATAGTACAGTATGGTGCTCCATAAGTACAGAATATTACACGAGATTAGTAAATTCCTATGTTGTCTGAGGCAAATAGTGTTTGCCGCTGCCTTCTTCCAGCGTGTTCAGCAACTATAATCAAATTGTCGAAACAAAAACACGGTCAAAACAGAAACGAATATGGTCAATACAACAATATTGTTGGGGTTAGACTTCATCTTCTCTTTATAACGTTAGCTTCTAACAGTTTGTCTAACGAACGACAAACTTTCTACTTTTGGGCCGGACCCAACTTATAATGTTACTTTATCAATCGATCATACAATTGGGCCAGACCCCATCCGATCCGTTCAATCTCGAACGATGATCGCTCATTTAACATGGGCCGAACCCGGTTTGCGATTCTAATTCGTTTGTGAAGTGCGTTCACTCAAACATCGAATAAACAGATCGCACATGATCTTTATATAATCCACGAACGATGGATCACAATGACGAATCCACGAACGATGGATCGCAATGACAGAGGCTTGTGTTCTAACAATCGTTCGTCGCTCGTGTTCGGCAGATTATAAGATATATCTCCCATAATCGTCGAACCCAATGTCAACAATGACATCACATCAGTAACCGTCAAGTCCATTGTCCGAGATTAAGGTTCACTCTGGTAACCGTTTAATCTAAACCACCAATGGCATGCTTACATGTGTCCCTTAGGACAGTATCTGGAACTGTCATGAGCGGTTACGGGCTCAGGCCCATCTTTATAAATAGAGAGGGACCGACCTTTTTTCGAGGATCTTTGGCCTAACATACTTTTACTCTGCCAAAATCTCTCCTAAAACAACGCTTTCAGAAATCTAAAGTCACCATTGTACTCGAAAACAATCGTATATAGTGAAATCACTCTCACAGAGGAAGTGGCACATTGTTGGGCGAACCTCTTTATATCTTGGTGTTCATTAATTTTCTATCTATTTCTGATTGATTATCTGATTTACATTCATCTACTGACATGAATATTGTTGTTCTTGTTGTTTTATAAGTTTTATTACGATATTTAAGGGCCCAATTAATCGATTATTACGTTATCTATATTAACTTTTCTGTTAAATTTTGACTGTAGAAAACCGACATCTACAGTTTGGCGCCCACCGTGGGGCTCTTGGACGTCTTACTTCGGAAATTTACAAAGCAACTATGGCAGCAGAACACGAACACCAGGAAGCACTTCTTCAGGGAAGCCCAGTAAACCACCCAGAAACCTCCGACTCGGGAGCAAATTCCCAGATCACTAATCTAACACGATTAGTGGAAGAACTCACTCGGAAGCATGATAGCCAGTAAAGTCAGATGGAGAACATCACTGCCGAGAACCAGATTCTCAAGAACTAGTTGATGTCCATCAACTCTCAGGCCGCGTACTCGTACTATTATAACCCATATTTTTGGTATTCAACCGGAGCGAGCGCTGGGGGCTGGAACCCAGCTACCTCACAACATCCCCAAGGTGTAAACACTGGGGGCTGGCAACCATCCACATCCCATGACCAACATGAGACGAACGCTGGGGACTTGCAATAAGCAATGCCTCACCAACAACAAGCTTCGAGGGCTACTTACAGCCCTGTGGCTCCAATGCAACCCCTGTTCATGCCTGGGGACACTCCAGCTATAAACAAGTGGCGAGCCCAGCAGAGGCAAACAGCACCAGGATCCGAAGACAGAAGACGGATCACTCAAACTCGACGTTCGACGCCCGACAGGCCAATACCACCAAGTCCCATTCAACAAGAGCCGGCGAACGTTGAAGACTTGATGAGGAGTATAATGTCCGAAGAAATGAGGACATTAGAAGCACAAATGCAACAGCGCTTCTCCTCACAAATACATAGGGCAACGACCTCTACTCCAGGGTTCGACGACCTTGCCCGTGGTGTCCGCGAGATGCCATTGACAAAGCGGATCACCAACACAATCACCCCCAAGTTCAGCAACATTTATTTTCCTCGGTTTGACGGAATGTCAGACCCTCATGACCATCTCCTGCAGTACAAGCACTTCGTACAATCGACGAACATACCAACTGGTATGCTCGACGATATGATGTGCAAGTTATTCGCGCAAAGCCTGAAGGGAGCGGCATTAAGATGGTTTTGCGACCTTCCCCCAGAATCGATCGATTCGTTCGATGAACTTTCGCTTGAGTTTATGCGGAGCTATTCCATCCATATTCAATCCAGGAAGACAACCAAGGATTTATGGGGCGTGATCCAGGGACCACACGAGTCACTGCGCGCTTACGTTAAGCGCTTTAGCAAAGCCATTTCAGAAATATCAGGGCTCGATGACGGAACGACTAGAGAAGCTTTAAAGAAGGGTTTAAGGCACAGGTCCTTGTTCAAGAATGAGATTTGTGCCCGATACCCTCCGACGATCCAGGATGCTTTGCATCGAGCGAAGGGATTCATCGAACTTGAGGAGGAGAACGAGCGAGTAGAACGAGACCTTGCTTGGACTAGGGAAGAACTCTCAAAGGCTCGTGACAAACAAGACAAGACCTTCAGATGGGAACGCCCGCGCCTACAACGTCGAACGGAGAGCAGAGTCGAACGCTCGACCAGGCGTGATCACAAGCGTCCCCTCTCACCGCCTAAGTATGCTCTCGGCATAAGTCCCTCGGAACTCATCGCTCACCTCAAGCGCCAGGACTTTGTCACTTGGCCAAAGAAGTTGCCCGAGAACCCAGCCAGAGACACGAGCAAACACTGTGAGTTCCACCGAGATCATGGTCACCATACTATTGATTGCAGGGCATTGAGAGCAGAAGTGGCCGAGCTTTTGAAGAAGGGCCATCTTCGTGAATTCCTGACGGACAAGGGCAGAGAGACTTACAGACTTGGCAACGAGTCGAAAGAGCGCAGGGTGGTGCAGCAGATCGAAGACACACCTTCGCCTCCGCCTATTCGGAAGACAATCGGAGTCATCTGTGGGGGTTCAATTTACAGTGGAGAGACTGTAACAAGTGTCAAGTCCCACCGAAGGAAGGCCACACAGCCAGTCGCGACGACGCTCCCAGAAGATCCAGTCAAACACTCAATCAGCTTCCACAGCAGCGAAGCCACTAGTCTAAGCCGATCTCACGACGACGCGTTGGTTTTAACGTTTAACGTGTCGAACTGCGAAGTAGGTCGCATTCTCATTGACAATGGAAGTTCTGCAGACGTCCTTTTCCTCTTAACTTTGAGAGAAATGGAATTGTCAGAGTCAGAAATTGAGAGTTCGACGACCGTCTAGACTGGTTTTAACGGAGAATCGATTGCTGCTGTTGGAAAAATCAAACTTCCAGTTTTTGTAGGAGGAGAAAACAAATTAACCAGCTTTTTGGTTTTAGGCTGCCCGTCTGCCTACAACATCATTCTAGGTAGACCATGGATACACGCCATGAAGGCAGTACTGTCCACATATCATCAGAGAATCAGGTTCCCAACGAAGAGAGGGGTTAAGGAAATCAAAGGGAACCAAGAAGTCGCGAGGACATATTATTTACATTCTCTGAAGATGAAGAGGACCGATCGCTTATAGCAACTAGAGCAGAAGATAGAATCGAGCGATCGGGTACAGCCAGACGTCGAACAACTGGATGAGATCCAGATAGACCCAGCCCAACCAGATCGAGTCATCAACATTGGCTCTCTGCTCGACGACACTACTCGTACACAGCTCCTGAGTTTCCTTCAAAATAATCAAGATTGCTTTGTATGATCACACAAGGATATGCTTGGCATCGATCCAGAAGTGACAACGCATCGACTCAATGTCGATCCAAGCCATAAGCCTGTTAAGCATAAACGAAGGAAACTTGGTATCGAGCGGAACAAGATTATTAATGACGAAGTACGGAAGTTAATCGAGGCTAGATTCATCAAGGAGGTGCAGTATCCTGACTGGCTAGCTAACATTGTGATAGTCAAGAAGAAGAACGGCAAGTGGAGAGTTTGTATCGACTTCACAGACCTAAACAAAGCCTGCCCGAAAGACAGTTTTCCCCTTCCGCACATCGATCGTTTGGTTGATGCCACCGCGGGTCATGAATTACTCTCGTTCATGGACGCATTTTCAGGCTACAATCAGATTCTCATGCATCCCGACGATCAGGAGAAGACAGTGTTTATTACAGAAAGGGAAATCTACTGTTATAAAGTCATGCCATTCGGGTTGAAAAATGCGGGCGCTATATATCAAAGACTTGTCAACGCAATGTTCGCTGATCAACTCGGTCGAATGATGGAGGTGTACATAGACGATATGCTGGTCAAATCATTGAAGGCTGCGGACCACATTGGACACTTATCAGAGTGCTTCTCGGTACTTAGACAACACAACATGCGTTTGAATCCCTCCAAATGCTCGTTTGGTGTCTCGTCTGGGAAGTTCTTAGGTTACATTGTTACGCAGCGAGGAATCGAAGCAAACCCTGACCAGATACGAGCGGTAATGAACATGCCTTCACCGAAAAATAAGTGAGAGATCCAGAAGTTAACTGGACGAATAGCGGCGCTTAACAGATTCATCTCTCGATCGACCGACAAATGCCAGTCATTTTTCAAGCTGCTCAAAGGAAACAAAAAGTTTGAGTGGAACGAACAGTGCCAACAAGCTTTTGACGAACTGAAAAAGTATCTGTCCACACCTCCAGTATTAGCCAAACCACAAACAGGAGAATGTTTATTTATTTACTTATCAGTAGCTAAAGTTGCGGTAAGTGACGTTCTCGTGCGAGACTCGAACGGTGAACAGCCGGTCTACTATGTCAGCAAGTCATTACTCGATGTAGAGACTAGATACCCAGTGGTTGAAAAATTAGCACTTACCCTCATAACTGCTGTGAGGAAGCTGAGGCCATATTTCCAATCACATTCGATCGTCGTTATGTCAACATATCCTCTACGAGCCATTCTCCATAGTCCAAACTTGTCTGGACGCTTGACAAAGTAGGCAATAGAGTTGAGCGAGTTTGACATCGAATACCGGATTCGAACCAGTCTTAAATCTCAAGTTCTTGCTGACTTTGTAGCTAAACTCACTCCCGATCCTTCTACGCCAAAAACTCAAGAAGGATGCCACTGGACGCTCATGGTGGACGGAGCATCAAATGTCAAATGATCTGGAGTGGGAGTATTTTATAAGTCCCCTGAAGGAGAAATAATCGAGCAATCGTTTCGTCTGGGGTTCAACGCTTCGAATAATGAAGCCGAGTATGAAGCTTTGATCGCTGGGCTACATTTGATGAAAGCGCTGGGGGCTCGACGTTTGAAGATACAAAGCGATTCACAGCTCGTTGTGAACCAAGTGTTGGGAGAATACACAGCCAAGGATACGAGAATGGAAGCTTATCTGAACGTTGTACGTTCGCTTGTACAGCATTTCAAAGAATACTCGATTGAGCAAGTGTCGAGGGATCTTAACACACAAGCGGACGCCTTGGCATCATTTGGTTCAACTTCAGAGCCGAATATACGTCGAAGCATCCCAGTCGGATATATTGAGGAACCAAGCATCCAGGTCGAATCCGCAATCATCACTGACGAAGCCTTAGATGACTGGCGAACGCCCGTAGCTGCTTACTTGAAGGAAGGAGCTTTACCAGAAGAGAAGCATGAAGCTCGAAAGCTAAAGACCAAAGCTGCAAGATTTTCACTAATCGACGACATCCTCTTTCGACGTTCGTTCAATGGCCCCTATGTTCGATGTCTCGATAACAAAGAAGCTACATATGTTCTGAAGGAAGTTCATGAAGGCGAATGCGGAAACCACTCTAGGGGACGATCATTATGCAACAAAGTCAAGAGACAGGGCTACTACTGGCCCACAATGCTTCAAGACAGCGAAGACTTTGTCAGACGGTGCGATAAATGCCAAAGACACTCTCCCGTTTTCCACCAGCCAGTAGAACGATTATCGAGCATCGCATGTCCATATCCATTCATGAAGTATTCGATGGATATAGTGGGCCCATTACCCAGGGCGAGCGGTCAACGGAAGTATTTGCTTGTACTTACTGATTATTTCACCAAGTGGGTTGAGGCAGAAGCATTTGCAGGCGTGAAGGACTCAAACGTTGAAAGCTTCATTTGGAAGAACATAATTTGCAGATTCGGCATGCCATAGGAGATTGTAACTGACAATGGCTCGCAGTTCATTTTAGGCAACTTCAGAAAATTCTGCAAAGGATGGAACATTGAACTTAGCTTCTTCACTCCGAGATACCCTCAAGGGAACGGACAAGCTGAGGCAACCAACAAGACGATCGTTCAGAATTTGAAGAAGAAGCTTGAAGGACGAAAAGGAAAATGGGCGGACGAACTTCATGGAGTACTTTGGGCGTACAGAACCACCCCTAGAATGGCGAACGGTGAATCTCCATTCTCACTAACCTTCGGTGCAGAAGCTGTTGTCCCAGCAGAAATCGGTGTCCCTACACTCCGGCGTCAATTGGCTTTTGAAAACGAAAGTCAGAATCATGAAATACTCAATGACAGTTTGGATCTTCTTGACGAACGACGAGATCAAGCCCTAATTCGCATGGCAAACTACCAGCAATCGGTGTCGAAGTACTACAACTCGAAGGTTCAACTGAGAACTTTCAACGAATGAGATCTTGTGCTTCGTAAAGTATTCCATAATACTGCCGAGCCAAACGCAGGAAAGTTGGGAGCAAATTGGGAGGGTCGTTACAGGATCTTGAAGGTTATTCGGCCAGACGTCTATCGTCTAGAGACGAGCGACGGAATGGAGGTTCTTCGCAGTTGGAATTCTCATCACTTGAGAAAATACTATGTATAATTTGTTTTTCGATTTTCGAAGATTTTCAAACTTGTAAATTTTCTTTTGGACAGATTTTATAAAGGCTAGATCCATTACGTCGAACCTTCGATGTCAAATCGAATCCTTAGGTCTATGCCTAAAGACATCAACATTTTCTTAACCTGAACTACGTTCGACTTGATCCCTAAACGCTGGGTACGTAGGCAGCTCGTATACGTTTGTACGAGTTCAGTCGCAAAAAACAAACAATTTCATTGTTCAATCGAACTACGAACGGCTTGATCCCTAAACATTGGGTACGTAGGCAGCTCATCACATTTGGATGAGTGCAGCTACATTACTTTATCAAAAACATGTTCGAAAACATGTTTACAAAGCTCAACGTTCGTCGTTACGAACTAGCATCACTTGACATTATCTTACTATCGTACAAAATTCAACGTTCGTCGACACGAACTAAACGAGCTATTATCATACTCCAATTCTTTACTGATTGTCTGAGTAACGCTCGTTTCGACTATTAACATGCGACATTTCGCATCGTCATCACACACATGAAAACAAAAATTTCAACTTCATTAACAAATCGAATAATTAATATTGTTTACAATTACAATGTTCAAACAAAATAATAATACAAAACAAAAACATTTAATCTACTGTCGCGGCTCGCGGACTTCTGATAGATCCTCGTGGGTGTTGGAAAAATCGGATCCGATATCAGAGTTACGGCTTAGCGGAAGTTTTAAAATTTTTATGCCGATTCGAAAAAGAAGCTCATGATGCATATAATAATAAATTAAATTCATGATCAAGCGTACCTTATTTCTTGGATTCCGGAATTGCTAGAGCATTTGACCAACGTGTCTTCTCTATTATTCTCGAGTTCCACGTCTCAGAGTGTGTGTGGGCACACGTTCTATGAATCCAAGTGACCGGTGTTGCTTTCCGAAGTCTAGATCCTTCCTTCTCAATTCCGATGTTCCTCGTTGAGAATATTATCCAACTTCTTTCTTCAAAACTGCAAAACAGGAACTGGTTAACCTCCTATGAAAATTATCACTCGGTTTAACCTTTCTCACAATTTTGATTCAATGGAATTTTCTCTCTTTTCTCTCTCACAAGATAGCCGAATTTTATGATGTGGAAGAAACCCAAATTATTTTTCTTCTCACTCTCAAAAACGTTTTTCCTCTTTGTGAATGACCAAAAATTAGTTTTTCAAGAATTCCTAGCCTTTGTATAGAAGTCCAATCCTTTTCAAAATTTATCTCCTTTAAAAAATAATTAATTATTATTTTTCTGGATAAATTTTGAATCAAAAGATCATACAACTTTAGGACTAGATTCATTGAACCTAAAAACGTTTTTCCAAGAGGAAATCAATCCTCAAAAAATTCGGCCACTTTGAGATAAATCTTGATTGGTGGTTCAAATTTTAAATCAAGAATCTAGACTAGTCAAAAGATCCTAGTCCTATCTAGATTCAAATTCATTTTAAACCCTTTTGAATTTAAATATTATTTACTTATTTGAATTAAATATTTTCCACACAACATCAACCATGTTAATTAATTTAAATCAATAGAATATTTCAAATTTTCTTTCCTCACAAAAACCGTGCACATCAATTTAAGGAAAGAAAAATCCATCAAATAATTTCCATTATTTAAATCAATTAATAATTTAATGTTAGGAATATATTTGAATAATTTTGAAACAAAATTTTCTTCTCTCCACCTATCTAAAAACCGTGCACCATATTTAGATTAGGAGAGAAAAATTTGATTTCCAAAATTAAATAATTCAAAGACAATCTTATTTCAAAATTCAATTAACCAATCTTATGTTGACAAATCATATTATTTGTCTACACAAATCTCACATGTCCAATCCTTTCTGGATTGCATGTTAGAGAGTATCATGTCTTAATAGACATTACTAAATTCCATTTAAATTTACCGATCTCATTAGGAACAAATCCCGAGACGCTATACGGAACTATATGAGCTAATAGAGGGACTCTATGGAAATATGTAAAGAGGCTCCTATAATTGTAAAAAATTAATCCCAGATTAATTATTCATCAATTATCAATTTCAATACTATTCCATTAAAAGTTTGAAGCTGAACTCCTGTTTACATACCGTATTACGAAAGCTCTCTAACGTAGCGCTTCTTCCATGATTTATTCATCGCTTGCTTAATCCCCATATGTTATCCATGATTGAATTAAGGACTTTTTCCATTTTACCTTTTCAATCATTTTAACTTAAAGTTACATTATTCTCTATTGAAAGAATCACCAATTGTAAAACCATACAATTGGTAAACCACCAAAGAACACAAAGTAAACCGATTGCCAAGATCTTGTTATACTATCTTTCAATCCCCGAATAATGCCTTTAAGTAGATAACATTTACTATCATTAAGATAGCTATGGATTCCGTATCTATGAATCTTGATTTCTCCATCCATAAGTCATGCACCCAAAACACAAGTATATTGACCATGAATTAACAGTGTCTCACCTATAGTGCATTAAAGTACATAAGTCATGGATACGAACTCAAGTAATCATTTCAGGATTAAGATTAATGCAGGATGATAATCAAAGTGTCATTGATTCTTATAAACGGAATTATTAAACCGAATCAATTAACACTTTAGGTCCAGTCCAATGTCATACCTCAATACTGGTATACATTAAAGTTTCTACTCGGAACCTATCTGATGGTCAAGACAAACCATCCCTCCAAGGAAGTAGACAACCTTTACAATCTTATCATGAATAAGATCCCCAAATCTTATTCCATCGATTGCGGACTATTTATTTAGACTGTTATCAAATTACCACGTCTTCTATGTATACCCCGTATACATATGGTAATCCGATATATTACCAACAGCCAAGGAGTATTTTATGTTTGCTCAAAATAACCATACAATCAACTAATGAAAGTAAATAGGACACAACTTATTAAACATGAATAACATCCTCTTATTAATATCAAAATGTCATATTTACAGAAAATCCCTAATATTGATTTTCTATCCTTAAGGCACATTTAGATCCCAACAGTGGGCTGGGGGCTCGACTCCACCTGGGCCAGGGTCATTCGATGCTGGCTCAATCTCGGCAGCAGGCGCGGATGATGGACCTTCGACCTCATCTTTATACAATTCAAGCTCTTCATCAATTTCAGCATCAACGAAGAGCCCTTGCTTATACTCCTTCAGGAGGTCGTAACGAGCCTTGATGGTGGCTTTTTCGAAAGCATCTAGGATCTGAGTGGAGAGCGCAGCATTCTCGGTCTCGAGGGATTTAATCTTGGCTTGCGCCTCATTAAACCTATCGACCAGAACTCCCATCATGCTCGCACCCTCGTTCGCTTGATGCATGATCTCCTTGAGATCGGCCGTCAACCCATCAGCTCTCGTTTTGAAATTACTGAAATTTCGTTCGATGTTCAGCAACATCTCCCCGCGCCTCCTATCTTTTATTTCGAGCTCCTTTATTTAAGCCCGCTGTTCGAGATTTTTCTCGTTTGTTCATTTCACCAACCCCATTGCTCGAATGTTGGTCTGCGATACATTAAAGAATTTTAAAAGTTCAATACTT
Source organism: Ficus hirta (assembly GCA_038430175.1). Classification (NCBI taxonomy): domain Eukaryota; kingdom Viridiplantae; phylum Streptophyta; class Magnoliopsida; order Rosales; family Moraceae; genus Ficus; species Ficus hirta. Next base: position 13,091,943 of record CM076585.1, on the reverse strand, counting down.
GATGTTGAAATTGAAATATACCAAGTATGAATTACAAAATTGTAAACATATATACCTTCAAGCCATCCCACAGGAGATCGTCAAGATGGCTCTGAAGAGGACCCTGACTCAACGTCTCAGCATCCGCCGTAGAGAGCAGTTGATTCATAATTTCAATGCTCGTCTGCTTGTCCTGTAAAAGCCTCAAACTTGGAGGCAAGTCCACCTCAACCCTCGGACCTTCGTCATCCGCTTCCGGAGTCGAAATTTTTGACCTCTTGTTCCTTTTTGCCGGAACCTTCCACTTTCCTTTTTGAACTGCCTTTCACTTTTTGGCAGAAGGCGGAGGAGGCTTCGCAGGGGGTTCCGGAGATGACTCGAGCACTGGGAAAGGCACAGGATCATTTCCTTTCCCTGCGCTCGCAGACGAAGCTGCGGCTGTAGAAGCAGCTGCTTTTTCGGCTTCCTTCGCAGCCTTTCTCTTCGCCATTAAGTCCTTGGGATTGGGGAAATCCATCACTATCGTGTCCAACGCAAAGTCTGCGATCAAAGCCTCCTCGTCAGTTGTTGCTTTGATAAACAACGGAGTGCCGAAGAGTCTCCTCAACGCTCCCCTGATCACAAATGACCAATCTACCCAGGAAGGAACTCGTTTAGGAATACCTAACGGGATTTCCACAAAATCCTTCCAAAGGCTCGACGCTCGAAATCTCTGGGGAGTATGTATCTCGTCCCACTCTCTGTTCGGTAATGCGAGCAGTCATTCAAGCTTTTCCTTGAACCGGAGACCTTGAGGTGGTGGCTTCTTGGATTTCTTATCTGCACAACAAAAGAAAAACATTAAAAGTCGAGTGTTGAAAAGCTTTCGTACCTTCGACTCTCGTCACTCGACACTTACGAAGAATTCCCCACAGCGGGTAAAACGCATTGGCGAGTCCTCCCATTGACTTTTCATTCACGTGCATGAAGAAGTAATGGTCCTGCCAGTATCTATCAGCGTTCTTCATCTCGCCGACGATTTGCTTCTTCTTCCTGGGATACATCGAGTATCACCCTTTATCTTTGGAATTTTCTTGGGGATAGTAGATGGTGAGAATATCATCTACTGACAGCTCGATGCCCGCTTCGTCTACCAGTACAATTAAACCCAAGAAGACTCTCATCCCGTTCGGCATCAATTGCGGAATGACCAGTTGGTAATGACTCATACACTGGATGAGGAGAGGAGGAAGAGGAAGTTATAATCCGCACTCGAAATAGATAGTGTACATACAAATCCATCACTCGGATACGGTGTCTGCTCGTTCGTCCTTCATCGGAAGATGCAGTTAGACTTCATTCGGGAACCCATATTGACCCCCTGATTTCAGACAAGTCATCTTCTGTCAATACGGATCGGGGGTTCGCCGTTCGCAAAAATGATTCTACGCTCAATTGCCGTGGTGGCTTCGTCAATCGAGCGATGGGAGGAATTGACAAGACCTCTGCCCCCGATGTTGTCGCCGGTCGATTCCTCTCAGACGCTGCATTGTTGGACCCAGTGTCTGTTCGACTATGTTCGAAGGCATATTCAAATCTCGAGCGTTGAGTGTTCGAAGCCAGTTCATCATCCGAACTAGTATCGCTGGAATCAGTGCTCGTCCATTCCACATCTATATCCTCGCTGATTTGCTTGTTCTTTTCCATGACTTACAAACTGAATTCGGGACGAACAATGGAAAAATTTCGGATCTAAAAACGTATTTCTAACCCAGATCCTATGAAACTAGGAATGAACTCAAAGAACAGCAAAGCCAGAAAACCCAGAAAAACCCACTAAAAACCCCTCAACCGAATCGCTCACCCAAAGAAAACGTAGAAAAACTAACCCGAAAGATTCGGAAGTAGAACGAAAAACACTAAACTAAACCAAAATTACACAAAATGGAGGAGAAGAAGGAAACAAATCTTGCCTGAAAATTCGGTGGTCTGGGGAAACTCTGGGTTCTGAGTTTTCGAAATGCTCCGGATGATTGAAATAGGGAATGAAAGGGGGTATGCGAAGAGTTATATAGCTTCGCAGTGCATCGAACGGTCCCGATTCATCAGGAAACGCTTGATCAAACGGCGTGAATAACGGAACTTTTCGTATTCCCGCTCGAAGGATCGTACAATGCAACGGTTCGGATTTCCAAAAATCTCATGTATTCCAGCTGTAATTTCATACGTCACAACGGTACAAATTCCAACAGAAAATAATGATGCCGTTTCGAAATACCCACTCAATGCACGCCACGTGTATGCAGATAACATCTCTCACTGGGCTCGAGATTTCTCATCGATTGATTCGCCAGTCTGTTCAGATTTTCCTTTATCTGATGTAACCACGACTGTCGCGATTTTCTCGCTAACGATCAAATCACTCTATCGAGGATCCATCACTCGATAGAGTGGGGGGCTATCTGTTGGGGTTAGACTTCATCTTCCCTTTATAACGTTAGCTTCTCACAGTTTGTCTAACGAACGACAAACTTTCTACTTTTGGGCCGGACCCAACTTATAATGCTACTTCATCAATCAATCATACAATTGGGCCAGACCTCATCCGATCCGTTCAATCTCGAACGATGATCGCTCGTTTAACATGGGCCGGACCCGATTTGCGATTCTAATTCGTTTGTGAAGTGCGTTCACTCAAACATCGAATGAACAGATCGCACATGATATTTATACAGTCCACGAACGATGGATCACAATGACGAATCCACGAACGATGGATCACAATGACAGAGGCTTGTGTTCTAACAATCGTTCGTCGCTCGTGTTCGGCAGATTATAAGATATATTTCCCATAATCATCGAACCCAATGTCAACAATGACATCACATCAGTAACCGTCAAGTCCATTGTCCGAGATTAAAGTTCACTCTGGTAACCGTTTAATCTAAACCACCAATAGCATGCTTACAAGTGTCCCTTAGGACAGTATCTGGAACTGTCATGAGCGGTTACGGGCTCAGGCCCATCTTCCTTTATAAATAGAGAGCGACCGACCTTTTTTCGAGGATCTTTGGCCTACCATATTTTTACTCTGCCAAAATCTCTCCTAAAACAACGCTTTCAGAAATCAAAAGTCACCATTGTACTCGAAAACAATCGTATATAGTGAAATCACTCTCACAGAGGAAGTAGCATATTGTTGGGCGAACCTCTTTATATCTTGGTGTTCATTAATTTTCTGTCTATTTCTGATTTGATTATCTAATTTACATTCATCTACTGACATGAATATTACTGTTCTTGTTGTTTTATAAGTTTTATTACGATGTTCAAGGGCCCAATTAATCGATTATTACGTTATCTATATTAACTTTTCTGTTAAATTTTGACTGTAAAAAACCGACATCTACAAATACTAGATAAAATTGGAGATGAATCGAGGCCAACAACTAAATATTTAAAAACAGAAACAGAAAGAAACATGAAACTATCGGTTTCAAACTGCACACCCCCTTTCTATCTTTTTCTTTCCCTAATCTAACACCACGTTCTGAATCTACTGCGACCACAAGTAAAACGGAAGAAACTGATCCACACTCTCATCAAATAATCCTCCAAAAGTTCACACACATAAAAAACACACCTCATTATTGATGACAAAATGTAGGCACTAAGAATTGAACTTTTCACAGGGAAAGAGAGCCATTAGCCACTTTGGATGGCACCGGCGGCACCACCTTTCTAATTTAGACTAATTTCTTATTTACTCGATAATTTTCTATTAATTTTATAGTTTTAATTATCAAGAAAGTCCGATAAGATGTTGTATTTTCTTTTCTTCACCTTTATTTTGCTTTGGACGAACCTATGTTGCCATGACCACCTTCCTACAGTTGCAGCCTGATCCAATTCAAATTTTCAGAATTTCAGTCATGGAAATAAATGGACCTAAAGAAACTAGTTTCAGGCAAGCATTTCACGACTTATACGGGCGCTTCATCTAATAAGCAGAATCTTATCAGACAAGAAAGCAAAGAATTCTAGTAAGTAATCTAAAGATTTCATTTCTTCAAAATGTAAGGACATAACCAACTACATGTCACGAATGTAGTAGAAATCTAAAACCGACACGAATAGGAAGACAAACCTAGACCACCATTCCTTCTCAGTTTAGCCGGTACATGAACCGTACAAATATACAAAATAGCCTTATCTTCCTATTCAACTTTCATGAAACATAAACCTCCAACAAAGGAAACACACACACACACACACACACACACACAAATAGAAACAAACTTCGTTAAACAAGCTAAGAAGATGTTATCGTCTGCTTAAACTCAATAAATCTTCCTCTTGAAAAAATAAAGGAAGAAATTGAGGCAAATTCAACGATCGGAAGAACGAAGCAAAGAATTCTATTCTCCGAAATTCACGACAGAATGATTCAAAGCGCAGAGCTTGAACTGCAAAAAGCATTGTGAACCTTTTACTTCTATTCTTCTTCTTCTTTTACGTCAAATCAAGTTGCAACAGCCGTCGCAAATCGCTGGTCGCCGCGCCATTCTTTCCGAGGAACGCCGGTAGCGGCACGGAGCTGGGCGGAGGCGAGGTAAAAAAGGCCCCCGATCCAGCATAAAGACCGTCACCTCCGGCAACAACTTTGCAATTCGAAACCCTAACCTGCTTCTTCACTGTCTCCGGATCCGGCCCCAATCGATTCGTCGATCCGAGGCCCAAATCGGCGTCGCCCTCTCCCTTCTTCACCCTCGGCTTCCGATTGCTCTCTCCGACGCTGCGGCTGTACTTCGCCAGACCGAGGGTCAACGCCTCGCCTCGCTTCAGAATCTTGACCTGCCCCATGACCAAATTACTGGCCGTGGACTTCTCCACCATGGCTCCGTTTCGCGATCGACGGCTATCTGGATCTTGCGGAGAGGATTGGCCTACCAGACCCCTCTTTCGTCGGCGGGATTGAAAAGCGTTAGAATTAGGGCTGGGAATCGGAAAAATAGGTTTCCGGCGCGATCTGAACGGTGTGGTCGTCATGAGAGATTCGTCCCGGAATCTGCCTCCGAGGTAGTCTGGAGAACGCAGAGCTGCCATGGCCATTTCTCTAGAAGAAAACAAACAAAAAGAAAAGAAAGAAAATCTGAAAACTGGAGTACACAAAGGGGAAATCTGAGGGAGTATTTATAGTGCGGTTCGGTTTTACACACGTGAAGATGTGGTGCTTTGGAAACCGCCTTAAGTTAACTCTGCTGGTGGGGTACGCAGGTGGGTCACAGAACAATCTGATTGGACGGTTGATGGGATTCCTTGGAATTATCATTCTCAAATTGGTTTTTAGGCTAAGATTTGACCTTTTTTACGGAAGTAGCCTTGTCGTTGAAGAGGTTTGTTTATTAGCGATAGTTGTGGTTGGGTGGGTTGGTAAATATGAGAAAATAAAAGGGCAAAGATGTGGAAGGGAAACTTGAATTGAAGGGTAGGAATTGGAACCACGCGTCTACGTTTGTATGGTTGGCGCATTGGTGTTATGACCACGTACCATATGAATCAACCGACTTTCGCTGGGTAATTTTGTAAGGAAACCGACTTTCAGTTTTTTTTTTTAATTATTTTTTTAATTTCCCTTTTTTGAGGTATTCTACCACAGGACCCATTCACTTTACCTTATTATTAAGTAAAACTTTTTGAGTGTCCGATCTTATTTCAACGGTCTAGATGTTATATGCACAAAAAATATATTTTATGCTCAATTACATATAAATAAAAGACACTCATTAATTACAAAAAAATTTAAAAAAAAAAAAAATAGAACTCCTTCTAGTTTGACTGGGGTCGCTGCACAACAAGGCTTTCAACCTGCTTTAGGATTAGTTTGGTTGACCAGTTCAAATTAATATTTTTAAATTTTTTTTATCTTTTTTTTTATAAATTTTGTTCTTTTTATAAAATTTTTTTTATCTTTTTTAAAAAATCAACATAATTTATTATTTAAATTTAAAAATCTTAACTCAAACTTACATATCAAACACCCTCTTAGTTTTTAGACATAAACCCTTTTTTCTATTGTTCTTTGGGTAACTTTTTAATGTTATAATTGTCAAATTTATCTTATAATCATTGAGATCATGTCTTCGGCCTAAATCATGTGCCATTATTGGATGTAATGGTGCTTCTCTGGGCCGGTGGGTTTGAAAGAAGTTAAGATATAAGTTAAGTTTTTTTTTTTTTTTTTTTTTTTTTAGTAATTGCTTTCTGAACTCCCTATGTCAAACATGTTTTTTTTTTCCCATAGTAATTGTCTCAGTAAAAACACAGAGAGTTTTTTTTTTAAATATTTTTTTGTCGGTTGTAATCCGGTGCATACTATCTTCGAGTTTTTTTTTTTAATATTTTTTTGTCGGTTGTAATCCGGTGCATACTATCTTCAAATTGTTTGGTGTAATTATAATATCTACACTGTTGAAAGATAATTGGATGGCTAACAAACTTTACCCCATTGATAGGGTCAAGTAAGTGTACCCCATGTTAGAATATCCCTAATTTTTTTGCTCTGGTTTTTATTTCTTAATTTACCCTTTTTTTTTAATGTCTTTTTTATAATGTGGTTGCTTTTACTAATCTTTTTGCTAACGGTTTTTTTTTTTTTTTTGGTTGTGTAGAGGGTTAATTCTACAATTGGTTATTCGAAGGGCTAATGACTGAGTTTAGGAGTCGTTGAATTAAACGATTGTTCAATGGGTCGATAAGCTGTGAGAACGATAAAAAACAATGAAGTAAGTAAATAAATGTGACACAAAATTTAAAGAGGTTCACTCGTTTAAGGAGAGCTACTCCTATGTTAGGTCTTCGGGGGATCATCTACTATATTTGAAAAATGTGTTACAATGAGATCGTGAATGGGAAACTGAGAGAAAGGGAGAATGTAGAATAAAGATACAAGGAGTATGTATGTAGGGGAGTCTTATTATGTGTGTGAATGCTTGTGAATGTGTATGAATGTCTGTCAATGTGTAGATGGCCTTCTTATTTATAGTTGAGGTAGACTCCAATATTTCCCGATCGTGCTCTTGATTTAGGCTTGAATTAGGAAGATACTTTCTTCTTCTCGATTGGTTGACTTTCATTTTGTGGGTGGCTTTATGTGTTTACTGATTTGGAATTGACTTTGAGCCCTTAGTGCTTGATTGCAGATGATATACTCCCGCTTATAGTCGTGTGCCCAGTTTTCGTAATAGGCGTGATTTCCTTGATTAGGGTTGGCATTGAATGTTCCCAATTTAGTTCCTTTGAGTTGTCTTTGTTGATTACATTCTATATTTTGATGATCCGATTGTTGATTCATCAAATAAGAGAGACCCCGAGAATATTCTCCGTGACCTATGGAGGAATGTCGTATATCGACTCGTGGAGTCGATTCATGGACCAATCTACTCAATCAGTTGATTCGACCCCGTCAAGGGATCGTCATGATTCGTCAGCAGGATCAGATTGTCATATGTAGGGTGAGAGATGAGGTACGAAATATGACCTTAACAGGTTGGAGCCTAAAGGGATGCAGAGGAGAAAGAAATGACAGGGTTAGAAGGTTGGGGAATGTGAAGATTGAAGAGGATTATATTTTGGTTGGGTGAAAAAGAGGAAGTAGGATGAGGGAAAAATGAACAGAAAATGACGAAGTTAGTTGTTTGGTAAGAATAAAAAGAGAAAGAAAAGAAAAATAGGAAGAATTAAAAATTATTCTAGTATCCACTAATTTTATTTTTAAGTGGGTGGAAAATATAAAGGCTTTATTGTATGGTACTTCTCAACTTTTTGAATTTGACAATTTAGTTCTTGAACTTTTTTTCTTGGCACCTTCAATTTAGTTCCAGCCTCGCAGCGATATTCCCAGCCAATGATGGATAAAAAAAATAATGATGGTTAAAAATTATTTTTTTATCCTTGTTTTTAAAGTAAAAGTAATATAAATGAATGAGTAATACACTAATTGTTTCAATCCATTATTTTATTTCTTATCTACCGACCAACTTAAAAGAAAGCTAATTCTTTTTTTATTATTCAATTTTTCATCTTTTTTAAGTTTTCCATCTATCATATTTTCTTTGATTCCTATCAAATATAGTGTTAGTCTATGATTGGTAGAGTGAAAAATGAAGAGGAAGAAAATTGGATAACGGATTTTGGAGAGAAAAATAGAACTTTGAGTTGTTGATATAGTGAAAATTAATCAATTACTTTCTAAAGTTTCTATTTATTCGAATCACATTATCTGAAACCATCTCTACTATTTATTTTTGGGTTTTTTCTGTCGATCTTTTTCCTTCTTCAATGCCACTTTCCCTTAAGACATTATCCATCTTTATCTTATTCTTATTACTAGTTGTATAGTACACGTAAATAGTCAAACAAAGTAAAGTTAAAAACAAAAAAACAAAAAAAACAAAAATGTGACCGTGGTTGAATTGTCACATGATGAATGACAGAGGTGTCATGTGGCAGTCGCAGAACAGTGACCAAAAGGCCACTGTAGAACTTGGATTCATTTTTTAATATTTAATAACAAGTACAGATATATATTATTCTTTTTTTTTTTTGTATTCATATTACCAATGATTTGGTGTCTATTCTTACTCACTCAATATACTTATGAATTAATATTACTCTATTTGTTACTCTCTCACATGCTGTTTCTCGAGATATCGATTTATCCGTACCTATCTTTATTTTTCTTGTCCCTCATCTTTTTTATTAGAGTGATAGTCAGTTTTTTCTTTCATGTTTACTTCTACAAAAAACTTTTGAAATTGACGCTGAACATTGAACTATTTTTTAAGGTTATTAATTTCAAATACCATAATTAACCTATCAAGATATTAATGGTTTGTTTGGATAAAAGGTCCACACCTTTTTTTAGGTTCATAAACTAGTTTTTAAAAAATTAATCAATTTTAACTTAAAAATTCCATCTCTAACCTGTGATCCAAACCCAAGGATAAATTCATGATAATATATTAAAATACACATAATGAATTAGTGACCTGTCAATATAATATATATTTTTTTAAATTGCAACCTTAGAATTTTTTCAATTTTTCATTACTGAAATTATTGAGTATTATTTTAATTTTTAAAATTTATCTTTAAGGGATGTTTGGTTTACATGTTTAACTTCAACTAAACTGTATTTTTTTTGTTTGATTTTTATCTTTTTTTTTTTTTGAAAAGTCAACAAAAATTATAACTAATTTTTAAAAAGTCAACCAACTCTACCCGACGATCCAAAAGAAAGCTTATGTATACTCTTATGAAATTAACTTCTAAATCCGACAGTGTCACTGCATACGGGCAATGTCACTCAATTAGTTGTTGGGGTAACCGCTACAGGGCAAAATCTAAAGTTGGGGTGTCGAAGATTTGGAGTTGTGGAGGGCATTGATGACTGGGTGATCAAGATCAGCGACAATGTTTTTTTTTACACAATTTCATAAATTTTTTAGTTTTTTTTTTTGGAAACTTTTTTTTAGTGTGTTTGGAGGAAAAATTAAAAGAACAAAAAAAAAAACCCCCTAAATCCCTAATTGATGCATTTACTTAAATACCCTGAAAATTAAAAATTTGTAACAATTTTAAAATTAGAGGGAAATAAATGTAATAAATTAAAGTTTAAGAGTATTTTGTTACAATATATAAAGTTCGAGTAAATATGAAATTTGTATTTAAAAAAAAATCTTTCAAGTATTGTTCAGAGAAACGGTGTCGTTTTATTTACTAGTTGACCCTTTTCTTTTTCCTTTTTTTCTTTTTAAATAAATTGAGCCAAAAACCCTTGCTACATGCTCGAAAACTCAGAAGTAAAGAGAAGAGGAATCTAGATCTGTTGTCTCAGATTTTCTATCTCATTGGCCGTTTTCTCAATAGTGTCATGCCATATTATCTGAGTTTAAGAATTTACCTCCATTAAAAAATTGCTAAATTTCAAAAATTATTATACAAATTGATAAGTTGTTAAAAGCCTATTAAGAGGATAGCTTTTGAGATAGAAAAATAGGACAACAGATCTGAACTCAGAGAAGAGCAAGCCACCACCAGGCAATAGCCCAGACCCTCTCCCTCCCTCCGCCATCCTCCACTACGCCCCACCACCGCCCCTTCGCCGTCTTGCGCCCACCACTGGTACTTTGCTTTGCCATTATCTTGTTATAGAATATTTACTCTTATTACCTAGATAGTTTATTTTCGATGTTTTATTAGTATTTTATGTTTTTTTTTTTTCCCTGGTTCGTTGTGGTTATTGATGCTATATGCGTTCGTGAATTGATATAGGTGATAAAACCCAGAAAAAAAAAAAAGTAGAAAATATCAGTCTTTTCAGTCTATGAGTACACGGTTTTGTTGTTGATTATTATTAGCATCATTATTAATGTTGAAGTGAAAAGCAGAGGGAAAAAAGAAAATGCCTTTGTATGATTCTGTTGAAACCCCATGTGAAGAAGGAGGCTCTGATCGACTTGGTGGCAAGAGTGGGCAAACATGTTCGCAGAAGAAACGGGGTCCTCACCGAGGTTAAATAATTTGAAAGTGTTCGTACGGGTTATTGAATTAAGAAGCTTAGATCTTTCAAGGTAAAATTGTTTTCTTCCTCTGGTTTTGTTGGTTTCAAATACCGATTTTTAAAAAAATAGTGAAAGTTTAGTACGGAACAAATCACATATATTAAAAAAAATTTCAAAAATTTAATCCGCCGATCGGTACTTATATTAATTTAATAAATAATACAAGAAGGAGGTTAAGAGATTGACAAGGTCGAAAATCTTGAACTCTACCAAAAACACCTGAGGAACTCCAAACCACCATGGATTTTTTTCTCAGCATTATTCGAATCACGATAAATACGAATGAGTAAATGTTCCTAATTTGGGTTTTGATCACATAATGTAATTTCAGTTCACTTGGTATTCTCAATACATGAGACAAAATGAAGAATGCAGAAGAAAACTCTTTAGAAAAAAGTTTAATACTATAGAGAAATAACTGATATTAATTAATTAATTCACTCCCTCACATAGTGGAGAAAACACACGCACACTCACTTTTTAGGGAAGTGGACCTTTTTTTTTTTTTTTTTTTTTTTACAAATAATGAAGAAAAAATCTCTATTACATTATCTCACTAATCAGTTCTTTTTTATTTAAAAATGAATATTTTATTTTGAGTTATCACAAAAAGTGTATGTGGAATTTGAAACTTGACACATGTGAGTTGGTTTTATTTTGAATTATTCAAAATAAAATAATTTTTAAATAAAAAAAAAAGAATTGATTAGTGAGATAATGGGAGAGAAATTTTCTCTCTCCATTATCTGTAAAATAAAAAAATAAAAAAATAAAAAAATATCTTCTCCTCTCTAAGGAGTAAAGTGGGCGTGCGTGTGTTTTCTCCACTGAAGGAGTGAATTAATTAATTAATTAATTAAAAAATATCAGCTATTTCTCTATGGTATTAAGAAAGGTACATGTGATTTATTTAAGACATTCTAACTTACAGAGAAAAAAAACGTACTTTTTTTCAGAGAGTTTTCTTCTCCACTCTTTACTTTGTCTCATGGGTTAAGAATATAAAGTGAACCGAAATTTAGTTGTGTGATCAAAACTCAAATCAGAAACGCCCACTCGTTTCATTTCATCGTGATTCGGAGAACACTAAGAAATAATCCGTGGTGTTCAAAAGGATTTGGAGTTCCTAAGGTGTTTTTGGTGGAGTACTAGATTTTCGACCTAATCGCATAACTGTCAATCTCTAAACCTCCTTCTTATATTATTTATTAAATTAATATAGGTATTGATCGCCGGATAAAATTTTTTAGTAAATTTTTTATATATGCGATTTGATCCATATCAAGCTTCCGTTATTTTTTATAAACCGGATTTCGAAACCAACACAGCTGATGCAGATGACCATGATGGCTACTCCCAACATCAACAAAGAGCTGCATTACCTGAACAAGGAAGACCGATTGCTTCGTCGGCTTCTGGTTAAACACCGAGACACTAATATGGAATTGAATTTCTTAATGAGCACGACAAAAATATACATGACAATTTGTCTCGGCGTAGCGAATATAATGAGGGGGAGGATGAAGAGGATGACGACGACGATGACAAATATAATGTGGACGAATAGGGAAAAGAGACTTGAAGCTTGACGGAATCTAGTCGTCGTAGTTCCTCCCTTTATTTTTGTCTAATGGAATTTTGTTCAATCCCCATATGTAAGTTTTATCAGGACATTGGATAGCAATAGGTGTTATTAATTTAATTTAATTTAATTTAATTTAATTTTTTATTTTTATTTTTTTTTGGGTCTTGAAGTTATGAGCAATGGTCGTTGAATTGGCTTAACATATATTAGCGAAATGAAAAGATGAAAACAAAGTAAAGAAGGAATGAAAATCATGTCTTCTTTTAGCCATTTTAGTTCTTTTTTTCTTCTCTTCTCTGTTCAATGTTCATACTGGACATGTCTTTGATTAGTATAATGTTGTGGACTTGCTAAATGGTGTTATAGTAAGCTTATTTATGTGTTTATAACTTTTTTTTTTAAAATTAAGACACAACCTTTAATTGATGAAAACCAATCACAAAGGAAAGTGAGGACAAGAAGTCGAGAGAGAACATAAAAAAAACAAGATGGACAGAAATAACACGGCTAACACAGTAGTAAACTAAGATCGCAAAAACTGTCAAGTTGCAAGGAACTTAACTGTCTATTCTGGACTTTGTAAGATGAATATTTTATGGTGTATGGATCTATGTGTTAGAAGATAATAGCGCATAAACAACAAACAAGTATGATATAAGGAAAATTACTACAATCGAAATATAACCTTAACTAGAATGAACAACACAAAGATGAAGAATGTCGAGGTATGTGTGTCACGCTGTTCTAAAAATAGATTCACCCCCTCTGGTAAGTGCACGAGGTTTCAACTGACTTCTGTCTGCAAGGATACAACGACAAGCAATGGTAGTCTAGCATGATCGAGAACCGCTTCCGGTGAACTTGAAAACCAAAGTCTTCCCTCTATCATAAAAAAAAACTACAAGATGACTACAAGAGAAAAACTCCCAAGAACAATAAGAAAAGCAAGAGAGGAAAATAAACTTGTGTTGTGTGCTTTGTGTGTGTGTTCACAAGCTTGTGAAGATCTCCTTTAATGGGCTTCAAAATGGAGTATTACAAAACCAGATTTATGAGGTTTTTAATCCGGGTTTAATGAGAATAATGCAGCAATTCATTTCCTGAATTAATCTGTGACTAATCATGCACTTATACCATTATTAATCACACACTTATGCCTAGGAATATCAACAACAATCTGTTGGTATTCTAATTAAATTTGGATTCATGTTGGAAAAATAAATTTAAAAAAAATTCAAAACAAAGCCCGTGCAAGGGCAAGCTCAACAAATCGACATTCACTTCGTGCAGAAAGCGCACATATTGAGCCCCTAACCCACCGAACCTGTGATTTGCACCCTCCTTCCGTGAGAAAGCCTTTTGGGTGCACTATCTTACCCAAGTCAACAAGTGCAAATTCTTATAAAATTCATCAAGTCTTTATGCTTAAGCAATGTGGGACTCCACATTTATAAGTAATTTTCCTAACAAAATTCTATTTCAATACGCACACTTTGAGCATCAATTTCTCATTCACCCGATTACCATTTTGAGCATATGAATTAGGATTTCGATCTCCTCGCGACGGAGAATGCAAGTCCACCAAGACTTGTTACTTTTACTAAGTAGGTCCCACTCAAATTTGGACCTTAAAATGGCTCATCAAAATGGTTTAAAACTATTTTTTACAACAATCCCCCACATGAATGAAATTGACCAACGACTGGGGAAAACAAAAGGCACTACATGGTGATAGAGTTCTTCAGTTAATATCTGCATAGGATAGGAAGGCGTTAACCCTTGAACCTTCTCTTGTGAAAGTATATTTACTTTACTGGCTGATCAATAGACTCGATGTCCTTGAACTGTTTTGCTATTTGTGTAAACGATAGTATACCTCACACAGAAATTTTCATGACACAATTTCAGTTCTCATGGTTATGTTCATTTTAGCCGTGATCATCATCCTGGTTCTGCAAGAGTTTTAAAGAATTGAGCTCTAGCAATTCTCCTTTGAAACGACCTCACTTCTCTCTCATATTGGTGATTTCTTAATCAAGAGTATCTCGCATTACTACGTACGCTCGGATTTCTGATGCTTAAGAATCATTAAAAGCATAGCTTAACCTATCTCATATGGGTATCACTATTTTTATTATAGGAATGGGCTAGAGGGTAACCCCCACAGTGATTCTACTCTGTCTATACAGTTTAGTTATCCCATTGAACTTAGATTTTGGGATCTCCAGTCAATTAAGGTTGGATTTCTACTATTTCAACCTATTCTATGATGGGCTTAAGTCCCATTCCCCTTGATGATTTCTCAACTAGATCTCTATCAACCCTTTGGTTAACGGATCCTCAATATTTTCTTTTAACTTTAAATAGTCAATTGTTATGATTCCAGTTAAGATCAATTATCTAACGGTATCATGTCGATGACAATGTGTCTTGAGTTACCATTATATATGACATTTTGTGCCCTATTAATAGCAGATTGACTATCATAATTTATGCATATCGCAAGTACAGGTTTCGTACATTCTGGAATATCTTCTAAGAATTGTCGAAGCCATTTAGCCTCTTCGTCGCTTTTATCTAAAGCTACAAACTCAGATTCTATCGTGGATCTGGTTATTACCATATGTTTAGAGGATTTCCATGATACTGCTGTACCTCCCAAACTAAACACATAACCACTAGTGGCCTTAGAATCCTGTATATCAGATATCCAGTTTGCATCTGAATATCTTTCTAGAACAACAGGAAATCTAGTATAATGCAGCCCATAGTCACGAGTATATCGTAAGTACTAAGTACTCGAAATATTGGTTTCCAGTGGTTAGCTCCCAGATTACTCGTGAACTTGCTTAAACTACTCATAGCGAAGGTAATGCCTAGTCTTGTACAACTCATTAAGTACATTAGACTCCCTATCACTCTAGTAAACTCCATTTGAGATATACTTTCTTCTCTATTCTTGGACATATGTTGATTTAAATCAATTGGAGTTCTGCCCAAACCAGAGTCATTTGTATTGAATTTATCAGCTATTTTGTCCACATAGTGTGACTGACTCAATATAAGACCATTAGGCGAACTTTTGATTTTAATTCCCAATATTACATCAGCCGGTCCTATGTCTTTCATGTCAAATCATTAATTCAACATGTCATTGGTAGATTTGATCATCCAGTCATTGCTACCCGTGATTAGCATGTCATCTATATACAGACAGAGTATGAGATATCCAACTTCTGTATTCTTGACATAAACACACTTGTCACACTCATTGATTTTAAACCCATTTGTCATCATGACACTGTCAAATTTCTCGTGCTATTGTTTTGGGGCTTGCTTAAGTTCGTACAAGGACTTCACCTGTAATAACCCGAAATTTTGATGACCTTGTGATTTCCTTAGATACGAGGAAAATCTAAGTCTGAATCTTATATGTCAATATGAAACTCATGATCTGAGTTGAATATCAGTATATGTTTGAGTTCTCGTTTAATTTGATACGAGACTCAATAATAGTTTGCTTAGTCAAGCATGAGGCCTTTGATGAAAAAGGTAGAATAGGAATTTATGATTTTATGCCGGTCAATATTTGACTAGGTTGACCTAAGGTTTGACTGAGACGGTACTGTAGTGTAATTAAAAGTATGAAAATTATACTGCGATAAACCGTCATTGCGGACAAATAAGCAAGAATAAGGTTCAAGACCACCTTAGAAAAATCAAGCACATTATTTAGAACAATAAAGACTAAGTAGCTTCAAGTCCTAAGAAAAATCCATATGCAGTCCGGTTAAGGACAGATAAATTCTGGATTATAGTCCAGTACAACTATACTGTTATTAGTTGAAAACAGTATTTGAAATATCTACATTGGTATAAAGATAGACTGCATATTTATATTAATGGATTTTTGGAATCAAGTGAATAATTATGCATGAATTGGAAGCCAAGTGGCTCCACCATAACCGGCGACCTCAAGGGACCAAAATACAAATATTTTGTCTTTAGGGGCCAATATGCAATTTTAAGAAAAGTAAATAATTATGGGTTTTTAGAAAATTAAGAAAATATTAAAATGGATGACTAAGCAATAATTGAAGCCAAGTGCCTCCACCTTAGCCGGCCACCTCACAGGGACTAAAGTGCAAATATTTTTGTCTTTAGTGGCCAATGTGTAATTTTAAGAAAATGAATAAGTTAGAGATAAGCTTGAAAAGTTTTGTTTAAGCTCAAGCCTCCACATGGCCCTATATAGCCGGCCACCTCATTGGGTCAGCAAATATTTTGCTCTTGGGGGTCTATGAGCAAATATTTTGCTCTTGGGGACCATTATGCAATTCTAGAGATAAAAATAATTCTAGAAATAAATTTATTTTTCACCTATAAATAGATGAGGTGGATGCACTTTGTGAGCATTTAGTGAAATCCAAAAATTTGCAGCTCATTCTCTAGTCTCTCTTCCCCTAGGAGCCGAGCCAAAAGAAAAAAAAAAAAGAAAGAATGTGAGAGAGAGAGGTCGGATTTGGTGTAGTTGGAGTGAGAAGAAAATTTCTCAACCTAAGGATAGATCCACTCTCTTGGATCTTGAGGTAATCCTTTCCACCCTCTAGTTCTTCAATTTAGTTTGATTCAAGATTTAAGTGTATTTCTATGTTGGAAATGTAAGAGCATAAGCTCACCCTTTATTTTCCATGCAAAAGCTTAGAGTGCTTGATATGTGATTGATTATGGTTTAATGGTTTTGATTTATGGTTTGATGCATATGCTTAAGAGAAATTATGGTATGTGTGTATGCATAGTAAGTGTTTGTTATATGTCCCCACATGCTTAAGAAGAAGCATGTTATGCATGAATGATGGAAATGAGATTGGTTTGTGAATCTAAGGTAAAAACTAACCTTAAAACCCTAGTTTGGTACAAGATTACGACACGGGTTGCATGGGTAAGAACCAATGCATGATTGCTGAAAACTTATGTAATATACTGCATGTTTGTCGTAGGTTCACGGTTGCGACCGTTTGAGATAGTGTGGGCGTAATTTGACGTAAAATTTGACCTAAAATGAAACTGCCAGTTTTCGGGTAAAACTAGACAGCTTTCTGGAAACGAGATTTTGAGGCCCTTAGAGGCCGAATTTAGGAAAACTTAAAACTACAAAGTTGTAGAAAATTGAAAATTCTAGGGGCCATTATGGGCAGATTTTGAAAAATAGCTCCGAAGGCTTCCGTTTTTGTGAAAACCCGAGCCCTGGTCTGCCCTGACCCTGTGCACGACCAGCCGGAATCAACCATAGATATGAACAAGTTAAATGCATAATTAGTTTTGAGTAAAATATCAAAGTTGTAGTATTATTCGATATCTACAACTTTCATGAAGAAAGCTTTTCCAAATTCTAAACAGATTATTAAGATAAAATTAGATTTTAAAAACTGTGCAGGAAACAGGAAATTCCTGCACATGATTTTCATTAAACAGTGCAAAAGCAGGAAATTCCTGCACATGCACTGATAACTGAAATTAAGAAACTGTTTTCAAAAATTGTTTTCAGAGCTTAACAGTTTTTAACTGTTTTTGCTTAAAAGTTACGGTTTTATAAAATCGTAAAAATACGATTTTTATAAGGAATGTAAAGTTTTACAAAATATTTTTAAAGAAAACTTGACAAAGTTTTGTCAAGAAAAGAGAAAAATAAATACTTGGATCAAAAAGTATTTCGAAGGCATAATAATAAAAAGATGACCGATAGTAACCGGTTAGGATACCCAAGTTATTGGGTTGGGCCTTACCCTATGGTTACCGATAGTAACCTAATGGTGTAGTACTTTGAAAGTAATTAGGCCCTAGTAACCCAATAGGGTATCATTCAAAATTAGTTGGGCCTAAAACCCAGGGTTACCCATAGTAACCTAGTGGGATATGAATTAAAAGTAATTGGGCTGAGGCCCAAGGTTACTGATAGTAATCTAATAAGGCACTATTCAAGTATGACTGGGCCTGGCACCCAGGGTTACCTAAAGTAACCTAACAAGATACTATTTAAGTCTGGTTGGGCCATGAGCCCTAGGGTTACGGCATCTAACCGAACGAATTATCATAAGAAGATGTGGGGGACATATAACTAGGGTTACTCATGGATGTTGGTTAGGATACCAACATTTAATGATTATGATTTATGATAAGATAGGATGATCCTTACCTTACGTCCTTTTTGAAAACAGGAAGTTAACCTGTTGTTGCAATTGATAGGAGCAACAAACTCAGGATGTAAAGTAATAGGTAAGTACAACTCCGCCTACAGCATGGGCAAAACATTTTTGATACATGGCATGTTTTTTAAGAAATCATTTATTGATTTACATGATTTACATATGTTATAATGTTTTATGTTATGATGTTTTATATTATGATGTTTTATGTTATGGTGTTTTATGTTATGGTTTGTTATTATGTTATGTTATATGTTTTGTTATCGTGACATCATGAAGCATATTCATGAATATTAAATCACATGGTAAGAATAAGTTTTTAAATCATAAGATAAGACAAGCTAATGTTATTGTGACGTACCGACTTGCCACGAGGGCGGGTTTAAATGGTATTGTCCATGGTTTTGAGTTGGATTGGACTGGCCGCCCCAATCACTCCATGGTTACATGCCACGGTACGTGCACTCATGTTATGTGCACTCATGTTATGTAAAGGGCCCAGAAACCAAATCGACATAAGAAAGCATAATTGACTCATAAGAAAGCATAATTTTTGTAATTGGTTTATGCGTTCTTTTGATAAAATGTTTTACGGATTGAATATTGTACTTACTGAGCATAAGCTCATTACTTACGTTCATGCTGTAGGTAAGCAACCTACCGACAATACTTGATGCAAGACTGTGGAGGGCTGGCACTGTAACTGTGAAATGTGGGATGGACACCGCCACGGGTTTTGGAAAATATATTTTATAAAATATGTTTGTAAAATGTGTTTATGTTACGTTATAATGAAGTGATGGTATGGGTAAGGAAAAATTTCAAGTATAATGGCAACAAGTTGCCTCGTGTCTTACCGACCCGCATTAGATCGGGTTTGGTCCACGGTTTGAATATGATAGCTTTCAAATGAGGTGTGAAATGAAAGCTTGGTAGTCGAGTGAGTACATATAAATAAGTATGAGTACAAGTTAAGTTTTGAGGTTTGAGTTTAAAAAGAAAAAGAAAAATCATTTCCGTATTTTTACGAAAAGCAAAATAATTCTTAAGATAAAGTATGGTAAAGTAACGGCTCCACAAAAAATCGGGTCATTGCAAAGTTAAGTATTTAAGTTAAGTAAGCATGGTGTCACGGCCCTACGTAGGTCGGTGCGTGACATCACCAGTTTGCATACTTTCTTTTCTTGTCCTGGAGCTACACAACCCTCGAGTTGTTCCATATAAATTTCTTCGTTAAGATCTCCATTTAGAAAGGCTGTCTTTACATCCATCTGATGGACTTCAAGATTCCGCAGTGCGGCAATCACCAAAATCATTCTTATAGAGGTTATTCTCGTCACAGGAGAATAGGTGTCAAAGTAATCAAGGTCTTCTCATTGTCTATATCCTTTTATTACAAGTCTGGCCTTATACTTATTAATTGTTCCATCTGTCTTCATTTTCCGTTTGAAAATCCACTTAGAACCTAGTGGTTTACTTCTCGGGGAAAGATCTACTAATTCCCAAGTATGATTCTGCATAATGGAATCAATTTCACTATTTATGGCTTCTTTCCATAAAGGACCCTTAGTGGAGCTTACAACTTCTTTATAAGTTTGAGGTTCATTCTCTAGCTTATAGGTCAGAATATCTAGTCCAAAAGATTTTTCTGTCCTTGCCCTTTTACTTCGTCTAGGCTCTTCTTCCTCTTTTCGAGTTTAATTGTCTTGCTCTTAGTCCTGACTATTCTCTTCAATAGTCTCGTACGTTTGTTTAGACAAACTTGGGCCATCTTCCTTGGACTTACAAGGAAATACATGTTCGAAAAACGATGCATTTCTAGATTCCATTATCATGTTCTTGTATATATCAAGGTATGCACAAGGAACCGATAAGCACTACTATTGTGGGCATAGCCAATGAAGATGCAATCAACCATTTTAGGACCTATTCTTCTTTGGCGTGGATACCAACACTTTGGCAAGACATCCCCATGCGCTTACGTACTTGTAGGAAGGCTTCCTTCCTTTCCATAATTCGTATGTGGTTTTATCTTTTTTCTTCTGGGGAGCTTTATTTAAAAGGTAGTTAGCCGACAGAATGCCTTCCCACCACATGTTCTGTAGAAACCCAGAATTTAACAATATTACATTCATCATATCCTTTAAGGTATGATTTTTATGTTCAGCCATACCATTTGATTGAAGAGAATAAGGTAGCGTGACCTCATGAATTATACTATGTTGTGTACAAAATTCACTAAATGGTTCCACATATTCACCACCACGGTCATTTCTTACCATCTTAATCTTCTTATTAAGTTGATTCTCAACTTCTTGCTTATAAAGAACAAATTTCTCTATAGTCTTATCCTTGCTTTTATATAAATACACATAGCAATATTGTATGCTATCATCGATGAGAGTGATAAAATACTTGTTACCACCTCTTGTTTGAACAAACGTTAAGTCACAAACATCACTATGAATTAATTCTTGTGGTTCAGTATTCCTTTCAATTGTTTGAAATGATGACCTTGTTTGTTTTGCCTCTACACAAATTCACACTTATGTTTTGAATCAATTTCAAATGTGGGTATGTGATCCAAGTTAATTAATCTATGTAATGTATCAAAATTAACATATCCTAATCTACCATGCCATAAGTTGGAAGACTCAAGCATATAAGCGGAATACTTTTAATTCTTATTGATGAATTTGGGCTTAACAGCAATTACATTCATTTTTCACATCCCATCTTTCACATAACCCTTCCCCACATACATTTCATATTTGGACAAAACTATTTTCTGAGCCTGAAAAACCATCTTGAAGCCATGTAAGCTCATCATTGTTTCGGAAATAAGATTCTTTGGGATATCAAGCACATACAGCACGTTGTGTAGCTTCACTTCCTTTCCTAATGTCATCTTCAGGTTTACGGTCCCTTGACCCTTGATCGTAGAAGTTGCAGAATTACCCATGTATAGCTTCTCCCCAGTTTCCAAAGGTACAAGGTCAGCAAATGCAGCTCTATTAGAACAAATATGACATGTGGCACCAGTATCTAGCCACTACTCCTTTGGGTTGGAGTCCATCATGTTTACTTCATAAATCATAGTTGAAAAACTGATGTTAGACACCTTTTGGGCGATGTCGTCCACCACGTTGGCCTCTTTCTTCTTGTTTCTTTTTGGCAATATAAAATCTGTCGACTTGTGACCCATTTTGTCACAATTGAAATACTTTCCTTGGAATTTCTGTTTCTTAGAAACTCCACCTTTAGGTCCCAGTTTGGACCCTTACTTGTTGTACTTCTTGTTCTTGGAGCTTTGACCATGCTCTACCATATTAGCCTTAGCGGAATTGGAAACAACATTGTTGGAGAGCTTCTTCTCCAAGCCCTATTATCCTCTTCGATGTGAAGTCTCACAATGAGGTCTTCTACGTTCATTTTCTTTCTCTTTTGCTTCAAATAACTCTTGAAGTCTTTCCATGCAGGCTGTACCTGCTCTATAATTGCCATTATCTGAAAATACTCACTAATAACCATTCCTTTGGCATGAATCCCGTGAATGATTAATTGAAGCACTTGAACTTGACTGATGACAGTCTTGGAATCCACCATCTTAAAGTTCATGAACTGTCCCACCAAGAAATTTTTAGCACCAGCATCTTCTGACTTGTACTTATGATCCAAGGACTCCCACAGTTCCTTAGCCGATTTCTTCGTGCTATACACGCTATAGAGTGAATCAGACAAGCCATTCAAAACATAGTTCTGACATAGGAAATCAGAATGCTTCTAAGCATCAAAAGCATGTAATACTTGAGCATCTATCTCATCCTCTCTAATAGTAGGAGGATCCTCTTTTTAGAAATCTCGCAAGATTCAGAGTTATCAGATAAAACAATATCTTTTGCTGCCACATCTTAAAATTTAGCCCGGTGAATTTTTCTGATTTCTCATTGTGGTTCATAGGAACTGAGACCACCAAAAGCTACGTCGAGGATGAGACTACCTGGGGTGATGGTTCAGGTGTCACAGATGGATTCTCAGTTAGTACAATGTTCATGTTTTCGGCCATTTCTGAAAAATAAGCCAAATATTAGAACCAAACTACTTACCAATATATATATATATATATATATATATATATAATAAACACTTTAACACTAAAGCCAATAAAAGAAGGTATAAATTCAAAAACGTCTAATTTATATAGCTTACTAACATAATAGATATTAATTTATGTTATATATAGATATCATTACGACTAGAACCAAAACGTTTATGCAAAAACCGTTTGTAAATATCTATAATATTATACATTATATTTATTGTTCTCAAAATAAAATTGAAACCGATTCTCAAAAAAAAAAAAAAAATTCTAAACACATATATATATATATATATATATAATATAAAATACGAATACAAATTGCATCAAACAAAACCCGTTTACTCCCAAAAACCGAATCTGTAGAGAAAACACAGAATGACATAAACAATAACAGGAAATAAGCGTTAGCAATTTCCTTCCCGAATTCGTTCAACCTTTTCATCTTCTATAGAGAAATCTGTTTTTAAGATTATTAGAAGATACTGGCGCATAAACAACAAAAAAGTATAATATAAGGAAAATTATTATAATCGAAATATAACCTTAACTAGAATAAAACAACACAAAGATAAAGAACGTCAAGGTACATGTATCACTCTTTCCTTAAAACAGATTCGCCCCCTCCAGTAAGTGTATGAGGTTTCAACGGATGTCTGTCTCCCAGGATATAACGATGAGCAATGGTAATCTAGCACGATTGAGAACCACTTCTAGCGAACTTAAAAACCAAAGTCTTCCCTCTATCAGTAAAAAACTACAAGACGACTACAAAAGAAAAACTACCAAGAACAACAAGAAAAGCAAGAGAGGAAAATGAACTTGTGGTGTGTGTTCACAAGCTTGTGAAGACCTCCTTTTATAGGCTTTAAAACGAGGTATTACAAAACCAGATTTAAGAGGTTTCTAATCCAGGTTTAAAGAGAATAATGCAGCAATTCATTTCCTGAATTAATCTGTGATTAATCATGCACTTATACCTGGATTAATCACACACTTATGCCCAGGAGTATCAACAGCAATCTGTTGTATTCTGAATTAGATTTGGATTTATGTTGGAAAAAAAAATTTCAAAACGAAGCCTGTGCCAGGGTAAGTTTGACGGACCGATTTTTCCATATTTGCTAATTGGAAGTTACCTCCCTTGGTCTTGGTTGACTTTTTATAAATAGCTTGCCTTGTTGAATTAGGGAAAGTCCCTTTTTATGCTTGATTCTTTCCTTGCTTGCTTGTAGGAGTAAATATGATAGGTTTTCTGATCTTTCCATATGATGACTTCGGGACGATGCTTGATTGTTGAATTGACCTCCTCACTTTATGATGCCACGTGGATGATGAAAGATAAGGTACAAAATCTGATCTCAACAGTAAGCCCCCCACTCTTTAGTTGATGAAAAATGACTTAAGGAGTGTCTTGTAGTTGAGCATGTTGGATTGACTGAAGAGTCGATGACTTGGTTCGATCAATCCTCGGGTCGCCTGATGTGGCAGCTTAGCAACTGATTCCTCGTGGGGCATCGCTGCAAGTCAAGCAGTTGCAATCCATGATGGGGAATCGTGTAGAGTAAGTTACGAGACCCAAGTCATGTTTCTCGAGGATTCAAATGATATCGCTCATGGGCCTTTGAGATTGTGCAGTCGTGGGCCTTTGAGATCGCGCGTGGGTTGATGAAAACCAAAAATTTTCCCTCTTTTCTTCACTTATCCTTCATTTTGAAATTCTGGAAGCTTTTCTCTTTCTCTCCTCCATTGTCGTGCCTTTAAAGCTCCATTGCCGAGGTAAGCCCCATTTTCTTATTCTCTTTTTCAAAATTTTGTTTTGATTTGTAGAGATTAGGCTCGGATTCCTCCATGGTTGCGATTTTGGGTAGAAATTTGTTGAAACCCACGGGATATGGATTTGTTGTTTTTCGTGTAGAGAAAGAGTCTTGATCCCAAAATTGATTTTGGATTTTGCTTTTCCTAGGGTAAAAAGAACAAATGGTGAAGAAGAAAAAGAAATCAAAAAAGTTTTCGAACGTACCTAGGATGGAGAAGATCATGATGATGTTAAGTGGTGCAATTCCCGTGGATGAATCGAGCGATGTTGATGTAATAACCCGAAGTTCTGATGAACTTGTGATTTCCTTAGATATAAGGAAAATCTAAGTCTGAATCTTATATGTCAATATGAAACTCATGATCTGAGTTGAATATCAGTATATGTTTGAGTTCTCGTTTAATTTGTTACGAGACTCAATAGTAGTTTGCTTAGTTAAGCATGAGGCCTTTTGAGAAAAGGGCATAATAGGAATTTATGATTTTATGCCGGTCAATATTTGACTAGGTTGACCTAAGGTTTGACTGAGATGGTATTACAGTATAATTAACAGTAAGAAAATTATACTGTGATAAACCGTCATTACGGACAAATAAGCAAGAATAAGGTTCATGACCACCCTAGAAAAATCAAGCACATTATTTAGGACAATAAGGACTAAGTAGTTTCAAGTCCTAAGAAAATCCTATACGCAGTCCAATTAAGTATAGATGAATTCTGGATAGTGGACCAGTGCAATTATACTGTTATTAGTTGAAAACAGTATTTGAAATGGACTGCATTTAGGAAGAAAGCCAAATGAGGCCTTATGGGATGGCATTTCATCCTTAAATGGATGACTAAGCAAGAATTGGAAGCCAAGTGGCTTCACCATAGCCGGCCACCTTTAGGGGCCAAAGTGCAAATATTTTATCCTTCAGGGACTAAAGTGCAAATATTTTATCCTTCAGGGACTAAAGTGTAAATATTTTATCCTTCAGGGACTAAAGTACAACTTTAAGAAAAATTTATGGATTTTCCTAACTAAGGCTCCAAATCCAACTAGGCCAATGATTGGTTACAAGCTCGGCTACCTTGGCAACCAAGGAAAATAAGTTAGGGTCTGGTGAACCAAGTTGGCTTAACCATGTTCTTCCACATGGACTCATTATGGCTGGCCACCTCATGTGATCAATGAGCAAATATTTTGCTCTTAAGGATCCATATGCAAGTGTGGAAATAAGAATTTCACTAAAAATTGGAGGAATGAATATGTCATGCTTCTAGACTTAGTGACTAAGCACACTAGCCTTGCTTTCTTGGCTAAGTGTGATCTTCCACATGGCACTATGGTCGGCCACCTTAGTGGTTCTATGAGCAAATATTTTGCTCTTAAGGACCAATATGCAATTGTGAAAATTAGAGTTTCACTAGAACTTGACACATCATGCTTCTAGGTTGGTGACTAAGCATACTAGCTTTGCTTGCTTGGCTAAACTATAAGCTTGAGCAAGCATGACCCTCCACATAGCACTCCATGGCCGGCCACCTCAAGGTCCAATAAGCAAATATTTTTCTCTTAAGGATCAATATGTAATTTAAGAAATAAAAACCTCCCAAAATTTTGAGGAATGGACATGTCATACTCTAGCTAAGGTGAGTAAGCTCCCTAGCCTTGCTTACTTGGCTAGCTAGAGCAACCAAAATTCTCCACCTATGGCCGGCCAATACAAGAAAGAGACATGTGTGTATGTAGCCTTGATGAGTAAGCTCCCTAGCCTTGCTTACTTGGCTAGCTAGAGCAACCAAAATTGTCCACCTATGGCCGGCCAATACAAGAAAGAGACATGTGTGTATGTATCCTTGATGAGTAAGCTCCCTAGCCTTGCTTACTTGGCTAGCTAGAGCAACCAAAATCCTCCACATGGTACCACATATGGCCGGCCATCACAAGGGAGAGACACCTCATGCTCCTAGCCTTGATGAGTCAACCATCTAGCTTTACTCACTTGGCCATCTAGAGCATCCATGACCGGCCACCACATAGGATCTAGAAGCAAAAATGTTGTTCTTGAAAACCAATAAGCAATTTTAGAAGTAAAATTTTCACCTATAAATAGGTGGGGTTAGTCCACCTTGTGTACATTTTAGTGAAACCAAAATTATGCAGCTCATTCTCTAGTCCCTTCTCCCCTAGGAGCCGAGCAAAGAAAGAAAGAAAGAAAAGAAAAGAGAGAGAGATAGAGAGAGAGATCGGATTTGTTGAGAGAGCATAAGAAGAAAATTTCTCAACCGAAGTATAGATCCACTCTCTTGGATCCTTAGGTAATTCTCTCCGCTCTCTAGCTCTCCAATTAAGTTTTGATTCAAGGTTTAAGTGTATTTCCATGTTGGGAAAGTAAGAGTTTGAGCTCACTTTTAAGTTTCATGCACTAGGGTTTTGTTAAGTGCTTGTATGTGCTTGATTAGGATTTGCTAATCTCTAATTAGGGTTTGGTGTAAGTTTATGATAAATTGAGTTAGAGGTAAGTAGGCTGTGTGATTGCCTATTATATGTATGCTATATGTTCTCTTATGCTGCAAAGATGATGTTTTATGATTAAGTATGAAAAAGGTTATGTATGTTGCAATTAGGGTTCAAGAAAAACCCTAAAAACCCTAAATTGGTATAGATTACCATTTGGGTTTGTAAGAAGTTATATGGTTAAGAAATAATGTATGATTATAAAAACGTTATGAAACACCCTGCATGCTTGACATAGGCTCATGGTTTTAACCGTTCGAGGTAGTGTGCGCGTAATTTTGATTTATGAAACACCCTGCATGCTTGATATGAACAAGTTAAAGGCAGAATTAGGATTTGAGTAAAACACGAAGTTGTAGTATTATTCTATACCTACAACTTTCATGAAGAAAGATTTTTCAAATTCTAAACAGATTATTAAGATAAAATTAGATCTTAGAAACTGTGCAGGAAACAGGAAATTCTTGCACAGGATTTTCAGAAAAATAGTGCAAAAGCAGAAAATTCCTACACATGCACTAATAACTAAAAATTAAGAAAATGTTTCCAAAGACTATTTTCAGAGCTTGACAAGTTAGGCCCAAGGTTACTATTAGTAATCTAATAAGACACTATTCAAGTATGACTAGGCCTGGTATCCAGGGTTACCTGTAGTAACCTAACAAAATACTGTTTATGACAACTAACCAAACGAGTTATCATAAGAAGATGTAGGAGACATATAACTAGGTTTACTCATGGATGTTGGTTAAGATACCAACATTTAATGATTATGATTTATGATAACATAGGACGATCCTTACCTTACGTCCTTTTTGAAAACAGGAAGTTAATCTGTTGTTGTAATTGATAGGAGCAATAAACTCAGGACGTAACGTAACAGGTAAGTACAACTCAGCCTACAGCATGGACAAAACATTTTTATAGCATGACATATTTTCAAGAAATCATGTATTGATTTACATTATTTACTTAGGTTATGATGCTTTATGTTATGATGTTATGATGATTTATATTATGATGTTATGATGTTTTATGTTATGATATTATGATGATTTATGTTATGATATTATGATGTTTTATATTATGACATTTTATGTTATGGTGTATTATATTTTGTTATCGTGACATCACGAAGCATGTTCACGAATATCAAATCACGGGGTGAAAATAAGATAAGATAAACTAATGTTATTGTGTCGTACCGACTTGCCACGAGGGCTGATTTAAACGATTTAGTTTATGGTTTGAGTTGGATTGGACTGGCTGCCTCCAACTACTCCATGGCTATGTACCATGGTACGTGCACGCATGACATGTAAGGGAACAGAACCAAGTTAATATATAAAAAGCATAATTGATTCATAAGAAAGCATAATCGGTTCATGCATTATTGCACTTAAAGTATTTTGCGGATTGAATATTGTACTTACTGGGCATAAGCTCATTTCTTACATTCATGCTGTAGGTAAGCAACCTACCATCAATACCTGATGCAAGACTATGGAGGGCTGACATTGCAACTGTGAAATGTGGGATGGACATCGCTACGGGTTTTGAAAAATATGTTTTGTAAATTATGTTTGTAAAATGTATTTATGTTATGTTATGTTATAATAAAGTGATGGTATGGGTAAGGAAAAGTTTTCAAGTATGATGGTAACAAGTTGCCTCGTATCGTACCAACCGCACTAGGTCGGGTTTGGTCCACGGTTTGAATATGATAGCTTTCAAATGAGGTATGAAATGAAAGCTCGGTACTCGAGTGAGTACATATAAATAAGTAAAAGTACAAGTTAAGTTTTGGGTTTGAGTTTAAAAAGAAAAAAAAAAAATTTACTCTCAAATTTTCAGTAAGTCTAAGTATTTAAATTAAGAATTAAGTTAAGTAAGTACGAAGTCACGACCCTGCATAGGTCGGGGCGTGTCAGAGATGACTCGACTTGGTGCCACCGTTGTGAGCCATCGGTGACTCCGATAGAGGAATCCATAGATAGCAGTAAAGAAGAGGTCGGTGGGGCCGATAAGAGGTTATTGGCCTGGGCTATCTCGAGGAGAATCCGGCCTTGAACCTAACGGTCAAGGAGATCAAGTTGTGGCGTGAGAGGTTCGGGATCTTAGAAGGGATCAAGCTTCGAGTTTCTGACTCGTCTGAGCGAGTGGACAGCCCCTGTGCTGGTTAGTTTGCTCTATACGAGTTGCCTTTGCTGTTGGGGATGAGATTCCTATTGCCGGAGTTGGCCTCTGAGCTTCTTCAGTATTATGGGATAGTGATCGGCCAATTGATGCCGAATACATGGAGAGTGTTGTACATGATGTCAGGTTTAAGGGCTCGAGCCTGAATAGAGCCGTTGATGGCGGATCTCCTGTGCTTTTACTCGTTGAAACAGAACTCGCCATTCAAGGGAAGGCTCATCTTGGTGCAAAGGAAGAAGCATAAGCATTCCTTTGATGAAATTCAGTCGTCTGATCATGAATGGAAGAACCAATATACTATGATCCATGGCTTGATTGATGCTCCAAGCCGTCCTTGGGTCTCTCCGATGGTTTGGGGTTAGCCCAATGCGTGTCTTTTACTATTTGAGTTGATTTGGTGCCCTGTTACTTCCACTAATTTTTTTCTTATTTATTTGCAGAACATGTGTTGAACAAGTCTCCGAAGTTGAATTCAGAGGTTCAAAGTCGAATCACCAAGTTCCGGGCTGCCAATTTTGCACATACCACTCCCCGAGTTATTGTGAGGACTCGTTCTACTTCTGCTACTATAACCATGTCAAGTATTTTTTTCTTACCTTTCTTCATTTATTTTGGTGTTGATTGGTTGATGCATCAAATCAACTTGTTTCTTGTGGTATTTACAGCTCCAAAAGTGAAAAGGAATTCATGTCACATGATAAGATGATGGAGAGGATCACCAAGCCTTTGGCTCCCAAGGGCAAGGCCAAGGTTGAAGACTCAGGGAAATAGGCCACAAAGCCAGTTGATCTTGATATTGGCTCTCCATAGCCATCTTCTAGTACTCAGCCGCTGAAAAGGAAGCGAGGTGGGGCTGCTCCATACGAGTTAATGCTTGCTAACATAGTGTCCTTTCAGAATGACTTGGAGGCTACTTCTGCTCTTAGCTCAAGGTTACTCACTCAAGCTGATTTGGACCTGTTCTTGAGCGTCGACCCGAACGAGCTAGTTACGTCATTTACTGGTGCTTCGATTCAAGTGAGTGACTCGGTCACTTGAGTTGTTGTTCCTTTGATTGACTTGTTCATTTTGTTGATGTTGCAGAATATGCAGCGTGGTCTTGTTTTGGCCTACTTTTATGCTCATCTCAAGAGTAATCAGGTGAAAAAGGATCTTGAAACCATTGGGTTGCGAAAGAAGCTTGGGACCACGGAAAAGGCCATGAAGGAGTTGAAGAAGAAGCTCGTGGACAGTGAGTTATCCTCGAAGGTGTTGAGCCAGTGGATGCATCAGCTTGAAAAGGAGGCGAGTGATCAGTATGCCTTTGGCTACTCGTGGGCTCGTCTCAAGTCATTCCACAGATATTGTGATGGCCAGCTTGTGCAGCCGAGGCTGAGGCGGAAATTGATAAGCTCATTGACTCCATGTCCAATGCGAAGAAGGAGGAAAAGCCTAAGTAAGCTGATGATGAGTCTGCTAGAGCATCGGGTCGGCTAAAGGAGGATGATGTGGAGTCGACACCTAAAGTCGAGCCAAAGAGTGGTCAAGTTGATAAGCCTGAGTCTGATGAGTGCTCTCGTATCGCAGCTTTTTCTTTTTTGTTTTTGTCTGCTTTTACTTTACTGCTCGTGGAATAAAGATGATGTTTTGCCTGCAAGTAGCGATTGAATCAGGCTATGGGTTGTATTTTTGGCATGCTTTGGACATCTTTTAATTTTATTCCTGCATATATGACATTTGCAATAGGATAACAAATGATAGCATATTACAGGAATGCTTTTGTACCTGATGTTTTTATGAGCAGGTTGAATGGCGAGTCATGATTAACTATTTAACAATTGTGTTGCATGTTTGATCGATTAATATGAATTTTTAGGATGATAGGAAGCTCAACTATCATGTAACATCTGCTCCCCCAGTTCTTGTCCTATTTTTTTTGGAATCAGACAAGAACTTAAAGAGAGAATGATGTTTGTGTAGTCGTTGACCTCGACTATTCCAATCATTTTCCTTCAGCCCCCACCCTATAATTTAAAATTGGGAGGAACTTAAAGAATCAGGGCTAACAAGAGAGATATAATGTTTGGAAGGTTTGACCGGAGTGACGACATCGGTCACTCTTCGACTCTCAAGTTGACATCAACTCGGGGTTGGACTTGACAAGTCGGTAATTGCATGATTGCTGGCTTCGATCCGCATATAGGTATACCTCATTAGGTGAGGGGTCTACCCGGCGTAGGGCCATTAACCTAAGCCGAGTCACATAGATACTTCGTGCGGGAACACGAGACACGAAGGGTATGGCCGCCTTTAAAACAACTCATGAATTATGGTGCCCTGCCTAGACTCCATACCAGTGAGGTTGATCATTCCTCACACTATTACGCCATATGTTGTGGGTGGTCCTATGGGTGAAGGGAGACCCCTGAAAGCGTAGCTCTGTGGCGATTTTACGGGCTCTAGTGATTTGAGCACCCGTCATCCAAACTTTCTGTATGGTGGTATGATACATCTTATGTCTCTCTCTTGCTCATCTCCATGGTCAGAAGGTATTGCTTCGTGATTAAAGGCTTTTGGCCCCGTGGTTGGAGATTTTTCACCCTATGATTGGAGGGTTTTGATATGTGATTGAAGGCTTTTGAGTAATTTCCTATTATGAGGAGAAATTCTTGTTAGAAGAATGAATTAAATCTATCACATACCTAATTGTTGAGTCGATTTTGCAAGCTCAGGCCGTGTTGAAATCAACTCAAGGTTGCAATGACCAGGCAACATGTGTGTTAGATCGACTCATGAGAAAATCGACTCATCCTTGCTGTAAAATAGAGTTGGATGGAGGAATATAGGATTTTTGCTAAGTTAAGCTCCACTCGTTTTTAGTACACGAGCTTCCTATGTACCCATGTTTAGGGATCAACTCCGAGCATAGTTCGATTATTACAATCCTATGGCCTTTTACATCGATTACTAAATAAAAGCTAAAAAGCTTTTATTACTTGAATTTTAAATGACATGAATAAAGACTAGAAACATAAAAGTAAAATCAAGGATCGATGATCGACTCGAGAGGTAGTAGGCTTCGTTGGGTTGAACTTAAGTGTAGTACTTCCACGGGTGCAGTGCGTTCCATGGTTACTGGACTAGGACTCCATAAAGGTCTTCTAATTTGTAAGCTCCTGGTCTAATCACCGCAGTGATGCGATAGGGTCCTTCCTAGTTCAAAGCAAGTTTTCCAGCCCCTTTTAGCTTGTGTTCTGAAAAATCTCGCATAAAACTTGGTCTCTTTCTTTGAATTGCCTCCATCTGACCTGGAATTATAGTGTCGGGCTGCAGCTTGTTGGTTATGCAATCGAATCAATGCTTTGTCTTGTTTCTCTTCGAGTAGATCAAAGTTCTCAGCTAGCATTTGATTGTTGACTTCCTCGTTGGGCCATGCAAGCTCTATTTTGATGTTGGGCATTCTAATGTCAGCAGGAATAATAGCGTCGACTCCATAAAGGAGTGAAAAAGGGGATTTGTTATAGTGTGTGGATCGTTTGGGAGTTCCAAGGTACGCCGGATAGTTCGTCTAGCCATGCTCCTTTATAGCTTTCGAGTTTCTTCTTAAGGTTGGTCACGATCATCTTGTTTGTCGACTCAACTTGACCATTGCTTTGCAAGTATCTTGGGTTCGAGAAACTGAGTGTAATCTTCCACATGTCACAAAAGTCTTGAAAAAGAGCGGAGGTGAATTGAGTTCCGTTATCAGCGACGATCACTTTTGGGAGTCCGAACCTGCAAATAACATCTTTCCAAATGAACCTTTCAACCTCAGGTTCCTTGAGTTGAGCAAAAGCTTTGGCCTTGACCCACTTAGAGTAGTAATATGTGATAACCAAAATGACCTTCCTTTGTCCAGAGGCTAGAGGAAGTGGTACAACAACATCCATAGCTAATTTCATGAAGGGATACGGATTACTTATGGATGATAGCAGCTCGGTGGGAGAGTGTTATGACCGAGGAAAAGCATTGGCAACTATCACATCGCTTGGTGAATGCTTCTGCATTGGCCTTCAGGTGGGCTAGTAAAATCCTTACCTCAATGCTTTGTGGATTAGTGCTCATATGTCAGAGTGATTATCGCAGTTGCCTTCGTGGACCTCTTAGATGACGTAGTGAGCTTCTTCAGGTCCGAGGCAGCTCAAGCAAGGTTCAGAGAATGAGTACTTATAGTACTTGTCACTGATGAGAGAGTATCGAGTAGATTAAATCCTCAATTTCCAAGCTTATTATTTGTCTGCAGGGAGTTCTCCATGCTGTATGTAATAGATGATTGGAATCATCCATATGTTGTCGGATTCAATGTCGAATAGGTCGACTGAAGCGGACTCATCAATGCAAGGCGACTCGAGGAAATCGATTAGAATTATTCTCTTCTGGCTCAACTCGGTTGAAGAACCTAGGTTGGCTAACACGTCGGTGTATGTGTTTGATTCTCTCGGGACTTGGGTTACCTCATACTTCTAGAATTTGGACCGAAGCTAGTTGACTAGTTCTAGTAAGCTACCATCTTTGTGTCGTGTGCAGTGTAGTCCCCACTGATTTGGATGACGACGAGCTGCGAGTCGCTCATCACTTTTAGTCCGGTCACACCAAGGGCTTTGTATTCCGCTTCATTATTTAAGGCATTGAAGCCGAGACAGAATGATTGCTCGATGATTTCTGTATTAGTGGTCTTCTAATAAATGCCTATGCCCCAGCCTTTCACATTGGATGAACCATCGATTTGAAGAGCCTATTCGATGGGTGGAGACTCAGGGTTTTGAGTCCATGCTACGTCAGGTGTCATCTCCGCTACAAAATCTGCAAGTTCCTAGGATTTAAGAGTAGTTCTATTTTGGTTGGTGATGTCAAACTCACTTAATTCAACCGCCCACTTTGTGAGTCGACTGGAGACTTCTGGCTTGTGGAGAATGGAACGTAGTGGAAAGGCGGTTGTAACGATGATAAAATGGCATTGGAAGTACTTTCTCAGCTTGCGGGCAGCTGTAACGAGAGCAAGTGCAAGTTTTTTAATCATCGAGTAGCGCGTTTCGGCATCGTTAAGCATGTGGCTGATGTAGTAGACTAGCTGTTGCTTTTGTAGGAAAAAAAAAGGTTAATTTATACAGCAGAATTTAAAAAAAAAATTTCTTAAAATTGTACTAACTCATATTGCCACATACAAAAAATTATTCTACAATCTACGTACCTTGAGAGAAGACAACAGGAATGCCGGAGGATATGATCAAAGAGAGCTTCAACCAACTAGCCTTCTTTACTATTCTCCAATTCCCAGACCGTAGAGTGTGAGGGCACTCGGTCTCTCGATCGGTATTCGTGTACGGGTTTCTCCTTCCAACCACCCAGAACTGTTACAGTTTATTATTATTATTATGAGAGAATAATAATAAGCTCGCTTACCTTAAAGTCTGTGGTCTAAATAAAATAGGAGCCCTTAGGGTCTTATTTATAGTGAATGGACTGGGTGGAATTTGAATTCGAATAGGACTAGGAAATTCAAAATTTGATTCAAATTTTTTATCTCCACTGATCTTATGAATTTATCTCCATGGATAATGCTCCATAACTCCAATTTAAATTCAAAATAAAATTATGATAACTTTATTTGAATTAAATAATTATGTAATAATTATCCAAATAAAATCAATAAGAAGAAAATCTTACACAAAATAGACTAGGATAAGATTTTGTTTCAATTTCAAATCCAAATAGGATAATTATCATATTTAATTTAAAATATTTATTGAAATAAGATTATCTAGGTATTTAAATTAATTATCCAAATAATTAATTTATCAATATCTCTTAATTTAAATTAATCACATATTTATCATAAAAGATAAATATAATTAATTCAAATTTCAAATCTTTTCTTCAAATAAATATTTATCTAATTAATTAAATGAAACAAAATTATCATTCTACTTTTAGCAGAAAAAATGCTTACACCTTGTGGGAGGTATTCCGGATTTTTCTCTTCACTAAGTCCAAGAATTAAAACCATAATGAATATCTCAATTGATTACCATCCATTAAGAAATTGTATTAAGCTAGTAAAGAGACCGATTAGACATATATAATATGGACTCTAATAATCTATGTAATTAATTATTCTATACCAAATAAATTAATTATATAATTATTAGTTTCAGAGTCACACCATTATAAACCTAAAATTGCACTCCCAATTATATGTTGTATTATATAAGGCAGTGTGTAGCTGCAGTCCAATGACCTATCATATATGCAACACCCTAATATGATATGCATGACGAACTTAAAGTCAAAGTCCGTTCAACCTTTTGATTACACTATCTTAAAGATCCATTATACATCCAATAGGAAAATGATTATTCTCCAAAAGTGAATAATTAGTCATTTGCCTAGCAAACGACCCGAGGCCTCGTCCATTTTTACATCCTATAAAATGTCATTTAAGATGATAACCTTTACTCTTTATGGGAGCTATGATTCCATAGCTATAAGCAAAGCTTACATCAATATAAATCATGTACCCAACGAATCAGTCTAATAGCTTACTACTCTGAGAGACTTAAGCCTTTGAAATATCAAAGTACAAAATTCATAAACATAAAGTCATTGTTGGGGTTAGACTTCGTCTTCCCTTTACAACGTTAGTTTCCAACAGTTTGTCTAACGAATGATGAACTCTCTACTTTTGGGCTGGACCCAACTTATGATATTACTTTATCATGAGCAACGCTCGACCATACAATTAGGCCAGACCCAATTCACCATTTCGTTCAATCATGAACAATGATCGCTCGTATAATATGGGTCGGACCCAGTTTGCGATTCTAATTCATTACAATATGAATAACGATCATTCATACTCGAACATCGAACGAACAGATCGAACATGATCTTTATATAATCCACGAACGATGGATCACAAGGACAAAGGCTTGTGTTCTAACTATTGCTCGTCGCTCGTGTTCAACAGGTTATAAGATATATCTCCCATAATCGTCGAACCCAATGTCAACAATGACATCACATTAGTAACCGCCAAGCCCATTGTCCGAGATTAAGGTTCACTTTAGTAACCGTTTAATCTAAACCACCAATGACATGCTTACACGTGTCCCTTAGGACAATATCTAAAACTGTCATCAACGGTTATGGGTTCAGACCCACAGGACTTCCTCCATAAATAGAGGAAGACCCCTCCTTCAGAGAGGATGGAACTTTTGGAAATCTTCTCTTCCTAGTCCGAAACATACATACTGTTATTTTGCCAAATTATTCCCAGAAGCATATTCTTGTACTTACAAAATACTCATATATAGTGAAATCACTCACTCACAGAGGAAGTAGCACATCGTTTGGTGAACCTCTCTACATCTTGGTGTCAATTTATTTTCTGTCCTTCTTTATGTTCATTTTCTGACATGAAAAATGTTCTTATGTTGCTTTCTAATTTTCATTACGATGTCCAAGGGCCCAAATAATCAATTATTACGTTTTCTATACTAACTTTTATGTTAAATTTTGACTGTAGAATCACGAATGTCTTACTTCGGAAATTTACAAAGCAACAATGGCAGCAGAACATGAACACCAGGAAGAACTTCCCCAGAGAAGCCCAGTCAACCACCAAGAAGCTTCAACCTCAGAAGCAAACTCTCAAATCGCCAATCTGACGCGATTAGTTGAGGAACTGACCAAGAAGCACAACAACCAGCAAAGTCAGATGGAGAACATCACTGCAGAGAATCAGATTCTCCAAAACCAGTTCATGTCCATCAATTCTCAGGCAGCCTACTCGTACTATTATAACCCATACTTTGGGTATTCAACAGGAGCGAACACTGGGGGCTGGAGCCCAGTCGCAACACAAATTCCACAGGGTGCGAATACTGGGGGCTCGCAACCATCCACTTCCCATGACCTTCATGGAACGAGCGTTGGAGGTTGGCCACAAAGCACGCCTCACCATCATCGAGCGTCGAGGGCTACTTACAGCCCTGTGGCTCCAATGCAACCCCTATTCACACCTGGGGACACTCCGACAGTAAACGAGTGGCGAGCCCAGCAGAGGCAAACAGCATCAGGATCCGAGGACAGAAGACGGATCACTCCTACGCGGCGTTCGACGCCCGACAGACCACCACCACCAGGTCCCATTCAACAAGGGACTGCGAACGTTGAAGACTTGATGAGAAGCATAATGTCCGAGGAGATGAGGACATTAGAGGTTCAGATGGAGCAACGCTTCTCGTCTCAAATACATCGAGCAACGACCTCCACACCAGGGTTCGACGACCTTGCCCGTGGTGTCCGCGAGATGCCTTCGACAAAGCGGATCACCAACACAATCACCCCCAAGTTCAGCAACATTTCTTTTCCTCAGTTTGATGGAATGTTAGACCCTCATGACCACCTCGTATAGTACAAGCACGTCGTTCATTCGACAAACATTCCAACCGAAATGCTCGATGATATGATGTGCAAGCTCTTCGTGCAAAGTTTGAAAGGAGCAGCATTGAGATGGTTCTACAATCTCCCTCCAGAATCGATAGACTCGTTTGATGAACTCTCCCTTGAGTTTATGCGAAGCTATTCCGTTCATATCCAATCCGGAAAGACAACCAAGGATCTCTGGGGTGTGATCCAAGGTCCACATGAGCCCTGCGCGCTTACATTAAGCGTTTTAGCAAAGCAATTTCAGAGATTTCTGGGCTTGATGACGGCACGACGAGAGAAGCTTTGAAGAAGGGTTTAAGGCACAAATTCTTATTCAAGAACGAGATATGTGCCCGGTACCCTCCGACAATCCAGGATGCCTTGCATTGAGTGAAGGGATTCATCGAACTCGAGGAGGAGAATGAGCGTGTAGAATGAGACCTTGCTCGGACGAGGGATGAACTTTAGAAGGCACGCGAAGAACGAGAAAAGACCATCAGACACGAACGTCTACGCCCACAATGTCGAACGGAGAACAGAGTGGAACGATCAACCAGGCATGACCACAAGCGTCCCCTCTCACTACCTAAGTATGCCCTTGGCATAAGTCCTTCCGAACTCATCACTCACCTCAAGTGACAGGACTTTGTCACTTGGCCAAAGAAGCTGCCCGAGAACCCAGCCAGAGATACGACCAAGTACTGCGAGTTCCATAGAGATCATGGTCATCATACCATTGATTGCAGGGTATTGAGGGCAGAAGTGGCCGAGCTATTGAAGAAGGGCCACCTTCGAGAATTCCTCACGGACAAGGGTAGAGAGAATTACGGACTTGGTAACGAGTTCAAGGAGCGCAGGGTGGTACAACAGATCGAAGACACACCATCACCTCCACCAGTCTGGAAAACAATCAATGTAATCTTCAGTGGTTCGATTTACAGCTGCGAGATTGTATCCGCTGTTAAATCCCACCGGAGGAAAGCCACACAGCCAGTTACAGCGACGCTCCCAGATGATCTGGTCGAACACTCAATTAGCTTCCACAGTAGCGAAGCCAC
The DNA here is from genome assembly GCA_038430175.1 of Ficus hirta. Classification (NCBI taxonomy): domain Eukaryota; kingdom Viridiplantae; phylum Streptophyta; class Magnoliopsida; order Rosales; family Moraceae; genus Ficus; species Ficus hirta. The sequence continues at coordinate 13,053,446 of CM076585.1, read as the reverse complement.
CAGTCTTAGCCGGCCTCACAATTACGCGTTGGTCCTGACGTTGAACGTGTCGAATTGCGAAGTGGGACGGATTCTCATTGACAATGGGAGTTCGGCGGATGTCCTTTTCCTCTCGACTTTGAGGGAAATGGAGTTGTCTGAGTCGGACATTGAGAGCTCGACGACCATTTTGACTGGTTTCAATATAGAATCGATCAAGGCTGTAGGAAAACTTAAACTTCCTGTCTTTGCGGCAGGAGAGAACAAGTTAACAACTTTTTTGGTTTTGGATTATCCATCAGCTTACAACATCATTCTCGGTAGGCCATGGATTCATGCGATGAGGGCTGTAACTTCTACATACCATCAGCGCATCCAGTTTCCCACGAAGAGAGGAGTGAAGGAGATAAAGGGGAACCAAGAGGTAGCTAGGACTTGCTACCTTCATTCTTTGAAGATGAAGAGGACCGATCGATTATAACAATTAGAGGAAAAAGAAAAATCGAGCGGTCAGATACAGCCAGACGTGGAACAACTGGACGAAATCCAGATCGACCCAGCTCAGCCAGATCGAGTCATCAACGTTGGCTCTCTGCTCGAAGACATTGTTCGTACACAGCTACTGAGTTTCCTACAGAATAATCAAGACTGCTTTGCATGGTCGCACAAGGATATGCCAGGCATTGATCCAGAAGTGACAACGCATCGACTCAACGTCGATCCAAGCCACAAGCCTGTCAAGCAGAAACGAAGAAAACCCGGTATCAAGCAAAACAAGATCATAAACAATGAGGTACGGAAGTTAATCGAGGCTGGATTTATAAAGGAGGTGCAGTACCCAGATTGGTTAGCGAACGTTATAATAGTCAAGAAGAAGAATGGAAAGTGGAGAGTATACATTGACTTCACTGACTTGAATAAAGCCTGCCTGAAAGATAGCTTTCCCCTGCCACATATCGATCGATTGATCGATGCAACCGCTGGACATGAACTACTCTCATTCATGGACGCATTTTCAGGATACAATCAGATCCTCATGCATCCCGATGATCAGGAGAAGACAGCGTTCATTACAGAAAGGGGAATTTATTGCTACAAATTTATGCCATTCGGGTTTAAGAACGCTGGCGATACATACCAAAGGCTTGTTAATGCAATGTTCGCTGATCAACTAGGTCGAACGATGGAGGTGTACATTGATGATATGCTGGTCAAATCAATGAAGGCTGTGGACCATATCGGACATTTGTCGGAGTGCTTCTCAGTTCTTAGACAACACAACATGTGTTTGAACCCTTCCAAATGCTTGTTTGGTGTTTCGTCTGGGAAATTCTTGGGATATATCGTCACACAGCGAGGAATCGAAGCCAATCCAGACCAAATTCAGGTGATAGTGAACATGCCTTCACCCAAGAACAAGCGAGAGATCCAGAAGTTGACTGGACGAATAGCGGCGCTTAACAGATTCATCTCTCGATCGACCGACAAATACCAGCCCTTTTTCAAGCTACTCAAGGGGAACAAGAAGTTTGAGTGGAACGAACAGTGTCAGTAAGCTTTTGACGAGCTCAAAACGTATTTTTCCACCCCTCCGATACTAGCCAAACCACAAACAGGAGAAAATTTATATCTTTACTTATCAGTAACCGAAGATGCGGTAAGCGCCGTTCTTGTACGAGATTCAAACGGTGAGCACCCCGTTTACTACGTCAACAAGTCACTACTTGATGCAGAGACAAGGTACCCGCTGCTTGAGAAATTAGCCCTTGCCCTCATAACCGCTGCAAGGAAGTTGAGGCCATATTTCCAATCACACTCGATCATCGTAATGTCAACTTACCCCTTACGAGCGATTCTTCATAGCCCAAACTTACCGGGACGCTTGACAAAGTGGGCTGTTGAGTTGAGCGAATTTGACATCGAGTACTGGGTCCGTACCAGCTTAAAATCACAAGTACTTGCTGACTTTGTAGCTGAACTCACTCCCGATCCTTCAACACCGAAGACTCAAGAAGAATGCTGCTGGACGCTCATGGTGGACGGAGCATCAAATGTTAAAGGATCTGGAGTGAGAGTATTTTGTAAGACCCCTGAACGTGAAATGATCGAGCAATCGTTTCGCCTGGGGTACAACGCCTCAAATAACAAAGCCGAGTATGAAGCTTTAATTGCTGGGCTACGTCTGGCAAAGGCACTGGGGGCTCGACGCCTGAAGATCAACAGTGATTCACAGCTCGTGGTGAACCAAGTGCTTGGAGAATATACAGCCAAGGACACAAGGATGGAAGCGTATTTGAACATTGTCCGTTCGCTTTTACAGCATTTCGAGGAGTACACGATACAGCAAGTTTCAAGAAATGTTCATACGCAAGCGGACGCCTTGGCTTCATTTGATTCAACTTCAGAGCCACACTTACGTCGAAGCATTCCAGTCGGATTCATTGAGGAGCCCAGCATCCAGATTGAAGCCGTGATAGCAACGGATGAAGTAACTGAGGATTGGCGAATGCCCATTGTAGCTTATCTGAAACAGGGATTGCTGCCGATAGACAGCCAAGAGGCGAGGAAGCTTCGAACGAAAGCAGTAAGGTTTTCGATCATTAACGACATCCTCTTTCGTCGTTCGTTTAGTGGTCCCTATGTTAGGTGTCTCGATGAAAAAGAAGCTACATACGTACTGAAAGAAATCCATGAAGGCGAATGTGGGAATCATTCTGGCGGTCGATCTCTATGCAACAAGGTCAAGCGGCAGGGCTATTACTGGCCTACCATATTCCAAGACAGCGAAGACTTTGTCAAACGGTGCGACAAATGCCAACGGCACTCCCCCATTTTCCATCAGCCAACAGAACGTCTGTCGAACATCGCATCTCCATATCCGTTCATAAAATATTCAATGGATATAGTGGGTCCATTACCAAGAGCGAGCGGTCAACGCAAGTATTTGCTTGTACTCACTGATTATTTCACAAAGTGGGTCGAGGCAGAAGCATTTGCGGACATAAAAGACTCAGACATCGAAAGCTTCATCTGGAAGAACATTATTTGCAAATTTGGTGTGCCCCAAGAAATCGTAACAGATAATGGATCTCAATTCATTTCAGGCAACTTCAGAAAATTCTGTCAGGGATGGAATATCGAGCTTAGCTTTTCTACCTCAAGGTATCCCTAAGGGAATGGACAAGCAGAGGCTACAAACAAAACGATCGTTCAGAATTTGAAGAAGAAGCTTGAAGCTCGAAAAGGCCGATGGGCAGATGCACTTCATGGCGTACTTTGGGCGTATAGGACTACCCCACGAAAAGCGAACAGTGAATCTCCCTTCTCGCTAACCTTCAGAGCAGAAGCTGTTATCCCAGCAGAAATCGGTGTCCCTATACTCTGGCATCAATTGGCTTTTGAAAACGAAAGGCAAAATCAAGAAATGCTCAATGACAGTCTGGACGTTCTTGACGAACGACGAGATCAAGCCCTGGTTCGCATGGGGAAATAACAGCAATCAGTGGCGAAGTACTACAACTCTAAAGTTCGACCGAGAACTTTCAATGAAGGAGATCTTGTGCTTCGTAAAGTATTCCAGAATACTGTCGAGCCAAACGCGGGAAAGTTGGGAGCAAATTGGGAGGGTCTTTACAGGGTCTTGAAGGTTATTCGGCCAGGCGTCTACCGTCTGGAGACGAGCGTTTGAATGAAGGTTTTTGCAGTTGGAATTCTCATCACTTGCGAAAATACTATGTATAATTTGTATTTCGATTTTCGAAGTTTTTCAAAACTTGTAATTTTTCTTTTGAACAGATTTTGTAAAGACTAGATCCATTACGTCGAACGTTTGATGCAACATCGAACCCGTAGGTCTATGCCTAAACACTTCATTGTTTATCCTCTACTTGAATTACGTTCGACTTGATCCCTAAACACTAGGTACGTAGGCAGCTCGTATACGCTTGTACGAGTCCAGTCGCAAAAAACAAACAATTTCATTGTTCAATCGAACTATGAATGGCTTGATCCCTAAACATTGGGTACGTAGGCAGCTCATCACATTTGAATGAGTGTAGCTATATTACTTAATCAAAAAACGTGTTTGCAAAAACATGTTTGCAATGCTCAACGTTCGTCGTTACGAACTATCGTTATCTTACAGAAATTATCTAACTACTATCATTCAATGTTCAACATTCGTTGATACGAATTAAACGAGTTATTATCATATTCCAATTCATTACTAATTGTCTGAGTAATGCTCGTTTCGACTCTCAACATGCGACACTTCGCATCATCATCACACAAACATATATGTGAACAAAAATTTAAAATTCATTAATAAATCGAAAAGAATTAATATTGTTTACAATACAGTTCAATGAACAAACAAAATCAAAAGTAACATAAGACAATCATTTTTATCCCGTGTCTAGCGGTCTTCAGAGGGGTTTTCAGCGACTGGGGGCTCGACTCTGGTCGGCTCTTCGACGATCTTCGCTGGAGCAGCTCCTTCGGCTGTGGCAGCTGTCGAACACTCGGCTCCCTCGGGCGACTCTTCATAAAGCTCGATCTCCTCGTCGACATCAGCATCGACTAGGAGTCCTTGCTTGTACTCCTTCAACAGATCATAACGAGCTTTCAAAGTCGACCTCGAATACTCGTTGATTATATCAGCTACGAGCTTCGAGTTTTCTGCCACGAGCTTCGTATTGTCAGCCTCGAAAGAGATAATCTTTGCAGTCGCTTCATTATATCGATCGACGATGACTCCCATCATGTCCGAGCTCTCTTTGGCCTGCTGCAAAACATTTTGAAGCTGTCCAGTTAAACCTTCAGAGCATGCCTTGACATCTCTGAAATTACGCTCGATGCCTAGCAGCTTCTATTCACGCTCTCTCTCTCTCTCTTCGAGCTCTCGCTCTCTAATTTCAAGCTCTACTATTCTAGCCTTCTGTTCGGCCACCTTTTCAGATGTTCGTTTCAGAAGCCCCATCACTCGAATATTGGTCTGCAATATTAATCTTCAAGTTAGCATTTTGATGGTTACTTCCAAATGTACAAAGAACAATTTACAAGTTTATAAATACATAACTTCAAGCCATCCCATAACAGATCGTCAAGATAGCCATGAAGAGAACCCCGGCTCAACGTTTCCGCGTCCGCATAAGAAAGGAGCTGATTCATTATCCGAACGCTCGTAGTCTTGTCTTCAAGGAGCCTCACCCTTGGGGATAAATCCACATCCACTTGCGGATGCTCCCCTGCAACAAGTGTAGGTTCGACGTCCGGCTCGGGAGTTGCCACCTTCGACTTCTTGCTCCGTTTCGCGGGGATTTTTCGTTTCCCATTCTCAACTGCCTTCCTCTTCTTAGCAGGAGGAGATGCAGGTTTCGCTGGAGGCTCGGGAGATGATTCAAGAACGGGCAAAGGTACAGGCTCTTTAGCCTTACCAGCGTTCTCTGCTGCCGCTACAGCAGCCCTCGTAGCTTCTTTCGCTGCGTTTCTTTGGGCGAGCAGCTCCTTCGGCGATGGAAACACCACGCTCATTGTGTCTAATGTAAAGTCTGCGATCAAAGCCTCCTCGTCACATAATGCGTCGATGAACAGTGGAGTGCCGAATAGTCTCCTCAACGCTCCCCTGATTATACATGACCAATCTACCCAGGAAGGAACTCGTTTAGGTATACCTGATGGGATTTCCACGAAGTCCTTCCAAAGGCTCGACGCTCTGAACCGCCTGGGGTCTTGTATTTCGTTCCACTCCCTGTTCGGCAAAGCGAGCAGTCGTTCAAGCTTTTCCTCGAACAGGAGACCTTGAGGAGGTGGCTTCTTAGATTCCTTGTCTGCAAAACAAAAGAAGTAAACATTAAAAGTCGAGCAATGAACAAAGTCGTACCTTCGACATTCATCATTCGATACTTACGAAGAATACCCACAAAGGGTAAAACGTATTGGCGAGTCCTCCCATTGACTTTTCATTGATATGCATGAAGAAGTAATGGTCCTACCAATATCTGTCTGCGTTCTTCATCTCGCCTACAACTTGCTTCTTCCGACGAGGATACATCGAGTATCGCCCGTGGTCTTTCGAGTTCTCCTGGGGATAGTAGATTGCGAATACGTCATTTACAAAAAGTTCGACGCCCGCTTTGCTCGACAGTACGATCAATCCCAAGAAAACCCTCATTCCGTTGGGCATTAACTGTTGAATGGCAAGTTGGTAGTGACTCATACACTGGATAAGGAGAGGAGGAAGTGGAAGTCATAGTCCGCACTCAAAATAGATGGTATACATACATATCCATCCTTCGGACACGGTGTCTGCTCGTTCATCCTTCATCGGCAGACGAAGATGGACTTCATTGGGAAAGCCAAACCGACCACGGATATTGGCCAAGTTTTCTTCTGTCAGAACAGGCTTTGGGTTCGACGTTCACAGGAAAGACTGAACACTCAATTACCGTGGTGGCTTCGTTAATCAAGCGATGGGAGGAATTGACAAAACCTCTGCTCCCGATGTCGTCGTCTGTCGACTCCTCTCAGATGCTGTGTTACTGGTCCCAGTGTCCGTTCGACTATGTTCGAATGCATATTCGAATCTCGAGCGTTGAGTGTTCGAAGCCAGCTCTTTATCATTCGAACTAGTATCACTAGAATCAGTGCTCGTCCATTCCACTTCTACGTCCTCGATGATTTGCTTGTCCTTGTCCATGACTCGCAAACTAAATCCGGGACGAACGATGGAAGAATTTCGGATCTAAAAGCGTTTATCTAACCCAGATCCTATGAAGCTATGAATGAACTCAAAGAACAACAACTGAAAAACCCAGAAAAATTCTCTAAACTACCTAGACTTTTCGGGAGAAATGCAGAAAAACAACCAAGAAGGTTCAGAAACAAAATAAAGAAAGACCCTATCGAATCAAAAGTACTCAAAATGAAGAACAAGGACGAGAAAGAAGAAATCTTGCCTGGGGTTTCGAAGTTCTTGAAAAACTTTTGCTCTCTGGATTTTCGAATGCTCCGAAGTAAATATAGAGGAAATAGAGGGAATTTAAAGCGTTATATAGCTTCGCTGAGCATCCAACGGTCCCGATTTATCAGGAGGTGCTTAATCAAACGGTGTAAATAACGGAACTTTTCATATTCCCGCTCGAAGGATCGTACGTTGCAATGGTTCGAATCCCAAAAATCTCGCGTATTCCAGCTCAGGTTTCATACGTCACAACGGTACGAATTCCAACATAAAATAATGATGCCATTTCAAAACAACCACTTAGTGCATGCCACGTGTATGCAGATAACATTTCTCACTGGGCTCGAGATTTTCCATCGATTGATTCGTCAGTCTATTCAGATTTCCCTGATCTGATGTAACCACGACTGATATGATTTTCTCGCTAATGATCAAACACTCTATCGAGGATTCATCGCTCGATAGAGTGGGGGGCTATCTGTTGGGGTTAGACTTTGTCTTCCCTTTACAACGTTAGCTTCCAACAGTTTGTCTAATGAATGATGAACTCTCTACTTTTGGACCGGACCCAACTTATGATATTGCTTTATCATGAGCAACGCTCGACCATGTAATTGGGCCAGACCCAATTCACCATTCCGTTCAATCATGAATGATGGTCGCTCGTATAATATGGGCCGAACTCAGTTTGCGATTCGAATTCATTATAATATGAATAACGATCATTCATACTCAAACATCGAACGAACAGATCGAACATGATCTTTATATAATCCACGAACGATGGATCACAAGGATAAAGGCTTGTGTTCTAACTATCGCTCGTCGCTCGTGTTCGACAGGTTATAAGATATATCTCCCATAATCGTCGAACCCAATGTCAACAATGACATCACATTAGTAACCGCCAAACCCATTGTCCGAGATTAAGGTTCACTCTGATAACCGTTTAATCTAAACCACCAATGGCATGCTTACACGTGTCCCTTAGGACAATATCTGAAACTGTCATCAGCGGTTATGGGTTCAGACCCGCAGGACTTCCTTTATAAATAGAGGAAGACCCCCCTTCAGAGAGGATGGAACTTTTGGAAATCTTCTCTTCCTAGTCCGAAACATACATACTATTATTCTGCCAAATTATTCCCAGAAGCATATTCTTATACTTACAAAACACTCATATATAAAGAAATCACTCACTCACAGAGGAAGTAGCACATCGTTTGGTGAACCTTTCTACATCTTGGTGTCAATTTATTTTCTATCCTTCTTTATGTTCATTTTCTGACATGAAAAATGTTCTTATGTTGCTTTTTAAGTTTCATTACGATGTCTAAGGGCCCAAATAATCAATTATTACGTTTTCTATACTAACTTTTCTGTTAAATTTTGACTGTAGAATCACGACATCTACAGTCATTTACTTGCTCAGGATTAAGGTTATTACATAATGGACGTTAAAAGTGAATTAATCTAATCAAGCGGACTTATAAATTAATTATAATTTAGTCCAGTCCAATATATATCACCAGTACTAGGCGATATATCTATGTCTCTACTTGGGAGTTAGCTCACTACAGATGATCAAGATAAACCATCTCCCTAATTGGTTTTAGACAAGATAATAGTCTTTATATGAGTTAGATGCTTACTCTAATCCTATAGACTATGGACTAAAGATTTAGACTACTTATTTTAGAACGTTGTCTTCTAGCATATAAAAATCAATTGCATGCAACATTCTAACAGTTTAAACATCAAGTAGTCAATGAGCCATATTTGCTTTTCTTTACTATGTAAATCGAGATGAGGACTTTATAACAAAGATGTAATGAAAAAACCTCAAATATATTATTAATCAATTCAAAATAAATGTAATACAACTAAAATGTTTCACTCTTAAGGCATTCCCAACAGCTTCTTCCCTTCTTCTTGGACCAAGGCAGCACTGATGGCGGTGTCGGATACGGCCAAGTATTGTAGGAGCGGCTCGTCGTCGATCGACTTGGCAAGGAGTGGTGGCATCAACATGAACCGTTTGAGGTTGTCCTGGATTGCAGCCTCGCATTTTTCCTCCCATATGAAGGTCTTGTTACCTTTGAGCAGCATCAAAAAAGGAAGGCATCGGTCGGAAGACTTTGGTATGAATCGGTTGAGCATGGCAACTCGACCGACTAACTTTTGGATGTCCCACTTGTTCTTCGGTAAAGGCATGTTCAAGATCGCTTATATTTATCTCAGATTTGCTTTGATTCCCCACTGGGTCACAAGGTAGCCGTGGAATTTTCCGGATGTGACACCAAATGAACACTTCGCCAGGTTGAGTTGCATGTTGTATTGTCGAAGCAGTTGGAAGCAATCTTTTAGGTGGGAGATGTGATCGCTTGCTTGGAATGACTTGATGAGCATGTCATTGATGTAAACCTCCATGGTCCTACTAATCAAACTAATAAACATCTTATTGACTAACCTTTTATAGGTGGCACCAATGTTCTTTAACCCGAAGGGCATGACTTTGTAGAAATAGATTTCGTGCTCAATGATGAAGGCGGTCTTTTCTTAATCGTCCGGATGCATGAGAATTTGGTTGTAGCCTAAAAAGGCAGCCATGAAGGTGTAATAACCCGAAATTTTGATGACTTGTGATTTCCTTAGATACAAAGAGAATCTAAGTCTGAACCATGTATATAGATATGAAGCTTATGATCAGAAATAGTTTGCTTAATCAAGCATGAGGCCTTTTGAGAAAATGACATAATAGGAATTTATGATTTTTATTTCGGTCAAAGTTTGACCATGTTGACCTTAGGTTTGACTAAGACGGTATTGCAGGATAATCAACAGTATAGGAATTATACTGTGGAAAACCGTCATTACAGATAAAGAAGTAAGAATAAGGTATGGGATTGCTCTAGAATAATCAGGAATAACATTTTGAGCAATGAGGACTTAGCAGTTTCGAGTCTTAAGAAAAATCCATACATAGCCCAGTTAAGTGCAGATGAAGTTTGGACTGCAATCCAGTATGACAATACTGTTTTTAGTAAAAACAGTATTAATATTATCTGAGTTAGTAAGAAAATGGACTGCATAATTATATTTATGGATTTTTGGAATCAAGTAGATGATTATGCATGGATTGGAAGCCAAGTGGCTCCACCATGCCCGGCCACCTCACAGGGACTAAATTGTAAATATTTTATCCTTAGGGACTAAAGTGCAATTTTAAGAAAAAGTGAGGTAAACATGATGATGTCATAATGATGTAAGCTTGATGATGTAAGCATGATGATGTCATAATTATGCAAGCTTGATGATGTAAGCATGATGATGTCATGATGATCTAAGCATGATGCAAGCATGATGATGTAAGCAAAACTTGTCCTCCAAGACAATGCAATGGCCGGCCACTTCTAGAGGGTAGATGAGCAAATATTTTTGTCCCAAGGACCAATGGGCAAATATTTTTCTCTTAAGGGCTATTATGTAATTTTTGGATTAAAAATAAATCCAAAAATTAAATTATTTTTCACCTATAAATAGGTGATGGAGGGGGGCTCATTTTGTTCAAAAAAATGAGGAAATACCCCAAAACCATGCCAAAATCTCTCCACACACTCTCCCTCACCTAGAAACCGAAAAAAAAATTGAGAGAAAAAAAATGGTGAGGTTCGGATTTTTGTAGAAGGAAGCAAGTAGGGAAAATTCTCCCAATCAAAGGGTAGATCCATTTTCTTGGATCTTGAGGTAATCCTCTTCACCCTCTATGCTCCTTATTTTAGTTTGATTTAAGATTTATGTGTATAGCTTAGATTTGTGCTTGATTAGAGGTTTGGTGGTTTTGATTTTTAGTTTAATATATGTTTATGTGATATACGCATGAATGCCTAGAATATGTTTGTTATATGTCCCCATATGCTTAAGAATGAGGTTGAATGAATGATTATGGTATTAAATGCTTGTATGATGAATTAGGGTTCAAGAAAACCCTAGAAAACCAAGTTTGGTGAAAATCACCAAACGGGTTTGAGTAAATGATTGAATGTTTGAAAATGAATGAATGATCATGAGAACGTTAGATTATACGCTGCATGCTTGATAGGATGCTTGATCATGAGAACGTTAGATTATACGCTGCATGCGACCGTTTGAGGTAGGATGTGCGTAATTTTACGTAAGAATCAACCAAAACCAAAACTGCCAGTTCGGGTGAAAACTGAGCAGTGATTTGGAAATAGTATTTTAAGGCCTTTAGAAGCCGAATTTAAGAAAAGTCAAAACTACAAAATTGTAGGAAATGGAAAATACTAGGGGGCAGCATGGACCGTTTTCCAAAATAAGGCACCAACGGCCTCGGTTTTTACAAAAATTCGAGACTGACCGTGCCCAGACTTCATGCACAGCCAGGTGAGTTCAACGGGGAAAACAAAGGGGCTAGATTCCGAACCGGATTTTGTGCAAAGCACAGAAGTTGTAGGATTTTTTGAGATCTAAAACGTTCATGAAGATAACTTTTTCAAACTCAGCCCAGATTTTTAAATAAAACTGAATTTCTAAAAGCTGTGCAGGAAACAGTAAATTCCTGCACAAGATTTTCTAAAACAGTGCAAGAAAAGGGCATTCTTGCACAAACACTGATAAGTTAATTGTGAAAACTGTTGTAACGGCAGTTTCAACACTTAATGACTTTTTCAAACCCCATTCTAAGAATCCCAAAATTTTATAAGTTGAACAAAGGGTTTTTGTGTAAAAAGAGATATAAAATGTTAAGTTTTTCCAAAGAAAAACAAAAGGGAATTTAGACCCAAATTGTCTTAAAATTGGGTAGACTAGATGATGACCAACAGTAATCGGGAAGGATACCCAGATTATTGAACTGGGCCCAAAGCCCAAAGGTTACCCTATGTAACTTAATAAGTTATAATCCAAGTGTTGTAAACCTTGAACACTTGTATGCCACATTGCCGATACGCTCAATCACCATATATGGTCCCATATACCTGGGACTAAGCTTGCCTTTCTTCCCAAATCACATCACACCCTTCATTGGGGTGACCTTGATAAACACCAAGTCTCCAAACTCAAACTCTAAGGGCCTCCGACGCATATCCGCATAGCTTTTCTGCCTACTTTGAGTTGTGTTAATCTGCTACTGAATCACTTTCAATGCTTCAGTCGTCTTATTAAAGAAGTCAGTTTTCTCTTTAAGTTCTGACTCTGCTAGCTTCTTCTCCCCAGCCTCATGCCAATAAATTGGGGATCTATAACATCTTCCGTAAAGTGCCTCATAGGAAGCCATCCCAATCGTCGCTTGATAACTATTATTATAAGTGAACTCAGCCAACGATAAAAACTTACACCAACTCCCTTTGAAGTCCAAGGCACAAGCTCGAAGCATATCCTTAAGTATCTGATTAGTCCTCTCCATCTAACCGTCTGTTTGCGGATGAAAATCCGTGTTAAATTTCAACTTCATACCCATAGCAGCTTGAACGCTCTTCCAGAAATGGGAGGCGAACCTACTATCTCGATCCGAAATAATAGATCTAGGAATACCATGAAGCCTCACAACCTCCATCACATATAATTCTGCCAACTATTCCATAGAGGACGTCAATCGTATAGGAAGAAAATGTACTAACTTGGTCAATCTGTCGATGACCACCCATATAACATCATATCCATTCGTAGTCCTTGGCAATCCCGTAATAAAATCCATCGCAATGTCTTCCCAATTCTATTCCGGTATCTGAATTGACTGAATTACCCCTCCTAGCTTTTGGTGCTCAGTTACGGATTACTTCCATCCGGCATCATAACTGACCCGGCCCGATGTGCCCGCAGCATGATTTTTTTCAAAAACATTGTAATACAACTTCTTGTGCCGAAGTCCCTCGTGGCGAAGATGATTACACTCCTTGTAAACATGCAAACAAAAAATGTATCAACATACTCGTATATTGGTGGTCGACTTTAAATATTAAATTAGATCATCGAAGATAGAGAATTCAATTACTTGGATAAAGCTCTGCCAAGTATCATCCGAGCAAATGATTCTATCGGTCGACGGATCATATCCAAGACCAGTCCGTACTTGCAATACCTTCCATCACCTATATATTTTCTTCATCCTCTATTTTTTTTTTTGATATAATGTTAATTCATATGTAGGGACTCCGCTAAATTCAGAATTAAATTCAATGGCCCATTGATCAAGAATATGAATTGGGGGATGTTTACCGCCACTATAAGACAGATAATCATCCAATTTATCAAGTAGTTTTTTTTCCTTCACGTTATCCCAAAAGTACGCCTCACCCGATACTTTGCGAGACATTTCCTTCACAAATTCAATAACGAAAATGGAAAAAATGATTTATAACTGTAACATAGAGAGGAAATTGTGTTTGGCTCAGTATAAAATTCATTGGCAGCTTTTATCTGAAGTATGTGCTACCTAATTCATCCCATCCGCACAACATTAATCAGATTGATCTATGAAACCAACACCACAAAACCAAAAAAAAAAAAATTTTACAGAACCCCTAAACAAGCCAAACATATTTGGATTCAAATCCACAAACACACAGAAGATTGTATCCAATTTAGTTGGCTAATATGTAAAGAAGTTTTAAATACGGTTACCGAGTTTGAGCCGGAGGATGAGTGAAATTTAGTGGGCTAATATGTCCTGTTTGGCAAACCAACTCCAACAACTCAACTCAAACTTTTTTTTGTTTTTTTCCCAAAAATTTTTTGTCTTTTTCCCAAAAAGTTTTTTGTCTTTTCTGAAAATTCAAAAAAATTTACTATTGAAACTTAAAAATCTTTTGACAAACCAACTCCAACAACTCAACTCAAGTTTCTCTCTCTCTCTCTTTTCTTGAAGCCCGTTTTGTTTAACTACATTAGTTATATAAGCCACTTTTCCCTATTAGAGCTGTATCTAGAGAGAAACTCATCTTTTATCTTCCTTCTCTCGCTCTTTCTCTATTATATATCTCATAGGCATTTTTGTTGTAATCTACCTAGAGAAAACTCTCATTCTAATCGACAAACCCAAAAAACAAAAAAAAACAAAAAAACAAAAAACAAAAACAAAAATGATTTCCGTTGCAAACAACTCTTCCCTTGAAACCCAACAACAACAAACGCCGGTGGAGAAAATCATTCCCAACATTCCCACCACCACCACCACCACCCACGTTTTCAAATCAAAGAATAATCAGCCAAGTAAAAGAAGATCAAAACAAAGCAAGAACAGGAGAGAGAAACTACAGAGAGAAACAAACAAAGTGGGTTTATTAACTCACAGAGAGATCCGGTAGTCAAGCTTCAACGTGGAAGGGAAGCTAAGGCAGATTCACATAGGGAAATAGGAAGCTCGTAACTGGGTTGGTGGGGGGGCACGGTGGATGGGCTCATCGGAGGGGATGGTTGCCGGCGGTTGGGGAGAAATCGTAGCCGGTGGGTGGGGGGCAAACTGGCGTAACCGGAGGGGATGGTTGCCGAGGGGCTGGGAACCGTTGCAACACAAATGGGGAGAGAGGAAGAAGACAGCAACTTGCTTGAAGATGGGGAGAGAGGAAGAAGACAGCGGCGTCTGTCGGGGGGGGGGGGGGGGCGCTCCCGAGGTTCGTGAATCAATTTACGTGGGTGGGCAGGCGGGCAGGCAACAGTAAACCCATTTCAATCACTGTGCAACGGTTCACAGTCGAGTTCAAGATGAACAGAGGAGTCAAATGCACTAAGTTTAGTTTGGACTAAAAAATTTGTGTCTGAACCACCAAACAACCCCTAATATTTTAGTAACGTCTAACTTGTCATTCAATAGGTAGAGCGTAATTCTTCAAAGATAATATATATATATATATATATATATGTTTGCCATTGGAGTAGCTCCGATGGTGAGGGAAGGGGATTTTGGAGTTTTAGGAGTCATAAGTATAAGGTTTGATTCTTAATAGACGTAAAAAATTAGTAATAGATTAGTTACTATAGGAAGAGTACACATGGTACTTATATACAAGAAACAAAAAATATATATATGTATTTATAACTACCCCAAAATTATTTAAGGATAATATCCTGACAAGTGTACTCTTTAAAGTATTGTTTACATTTTTGTACTTTGTATTTTACTTTTATTCAGAATGTTTACTATGTGTTTTGAGTTTTTACATTTTTATATTATCTAATTACGTTAAATATACAAATGTATCATATTTCTCGATCAACATTTAATTTTAACCTTAAAATAAACAAATTATCTTCAAAAAGAAAATCTAAAATTAGGTATTATTTTTATTTTTATACCATGCAGTCAAAATAGGAACGGTGCATATTGGGTGCTTACATACCAAAAAAAAATAAAAAAAACATTTATGTGATGTATTTATAATTACTCCAGAATTATTTAAGGATTATACCTTGAAAGTGTACTCTTTATTTTGTATTTTGCTTTTCTTCAGAATATCTATTACGTGTTTTGAGTTTTTACATTTTTATACCATCGAATTACATTAAATATACAAATTTATCATACTTCTCGATCAACACTTAATTTTAACCTAAAGATAACCAAATTATCCTAAAAAAGAAAATCTAAAATTAGGTTTTTTATTTTTATTTTTATACCATATACTTTGTTTTTATTCAAAAAATATACTATGCGTTTTAAAATTCTACATTTTAATATTTATATTATATTTAGTATATAAATTTATACTTTTTTTTCGATCAGTACTTAATTTTAACATTTAAAATACCAAAAATACTTTTGAAATTAAATAAAAAATAAATGAAGAAATTTAAATTTAAATTTAAAGCTAAATAAAGGAGCTGGGACGGTGTTGGAAGGGATGCATGGCGGCGATGTGGGAAAGGCTGGGTGGTTATGATAGTGGGGTTGGGAAGTTTGAATTTTTTGTTGAGAAAATTTAAGTTTTTTCTTTTCATAGGTTTTTTAAAAGGTGTTTTAAGCATTTTTAGGTCAAAATAAAGTATTAATCAAGAAAAAGTATTATATATTTATGAAATGTAATATAATGATACAAAATGCATGATTTTGTATGTATGTAAAAGCAAAATACAAAATATGAAAAGGTAAATAATCCAAATTGTTATCAAGCTCTAGTTTATAGATACCACAAATACGTAATCAATGTCTCAAGTGCAAACTTTTTTTTCTGTGAAATTTCCTGAATATGTCATTTGATAGAAACGAAGGCACCAAGTCATGATATGTAAAGTATTTATATATATTTTAGTTGTTCAGTGTATTTATAGTCGATTTGGATCAATGATTTTTAAAAAAAAATTTAATAGTGAATTTAAAATTTTTTAAGAAAAAATACTGTAAAAAAAAAAATTTTAATAATTTTCAAAGACAATTTTCAAACAATGCTCCAAACGTGGCTCCATATAACAATTTCTCTACCTTGTCAGCATCTTCCCGGACCAGATGAGACAGCTCCCTATTTTAAAGTATGGGACTGTAGGAACTAGGAAGGTCATTATCAATGTTGCTGTCATTATTTATCATCATTATTAAAATTAATATTATTAAAGAAGGGGAATTGTATATTTTGACATCATTGAATCAAAAAAGTTTCCGTCAACAAATAAATTTAAAAAATGGTGTTATTATAAATTATTTCTCATAAATATAATAATAAATTATTATCAGTGTTAAAGAAGGGGAATTCTTTGTTGTTACATCATTGAATCAAAAAGTGTTCCTTCAAAAAATAAATTTAAAAAATGATGTTATCAATGAAATAGTTTCTCTTAAATTGTGTTACATAAAGATAACTATTAAAAAAAGGAAGTTATAAAAAAAAAATTAAAAAAAGGACTTTTCAAAAAATAAAAAAAAAATAAAAAAGGTGGTGATTGGTGAAGGTACATGATAATAATTAAATTTGTATTTGATTTATTAATTATAGATAAAATTTTTAGGTTAAAATTGATTGATTTTTTAGAATTTAATTATAAATTTTGTTAATTAAAAAAAATAAAAATTAAGATAAAAAATTTAATTTAATTGAGGTTAAATAGTACATGAAACGAAAGGCAGTACACGTTTGATATTTTATGAGTTAATTGGGGCATTTTGACGAATGAACACGGAAAAGGCCAGAAGACCATGTCGGTGGTTTGGCACTTTCTCACCAACGAAACCATCCATTCATAAAACACTGTTTCTCATACCACGCAATCGTCCTCTTCCTTTTGTATCTTCTTCCTCTAATACAACTCTCAGATTCTCAGAGCTGCGAGATCTCTGCTGCTTTTAGATGACTCATTGCTTGCTAGAGGTCAGTTATTTTCTCCGAAAAAAAAGGGGTATTTGCTATCTGTTTATTTCTCTTCGTCATCTTTAATTGCTATTTTGCTGTTACATCTATTCTGTTTAGGAGTTCCATATCTGGATCTTCCCATCAATTTTCCAAACGCATGTAGGAATTTTGTTTCCTCTCTGTATATTTTCACTCATTTTCTGATCTGGGTTTTCCAGATCTGACGCAAATCGGAGACAAACCTTTCAAAATGGACTCTTTTAATCGATTTAGGATCTGGGTCTTGATCATTTGCTTGATTTTCCAATTGGGTCATGGGTTTTATCTCCCGGGTAGTTACCCCCACAAGCACGTTGTCGGAGGCTTGCTAAGCGTGAAAGTCAACTCTCTGACCTCCATTGATACAGAAATGCCCTTTAGTTACTACAGCTTGCCCTTTTGCCAACCTCCTGAGGGTGTCAAGGACAGCGCCGAAAATCTCGGAGAGTTTCTCATGGGTGATCGGATCGAAAACTCCCCTTATCGTTTCAAAATGTACACCAATGAGTCTGACATCTATCTCTGCAAAATCGATTCCTTGTCTGCAGATCAGTTTAAGATCTTGGCAGAGAGAATTGATGAGATGTACCAGGTTAACTTGATCCTTGACAATTTGCCCGCAATTCGGTACACGCAGAAAGACAGTTACACCTTGAGGTGGACCGGTTACCCTGTTGGAGTTAAGGTTAAGGATTCTTACTATGTGTTTAACCATTTGAAGTTTAAGGTTCTTGTCCACAAATATGAGGAGACCAATGTGGCTCGTGTGATGGGCACTGGGGATGCGGCCGAGGTTATTCCGACAATAGGGAAGGGATCTGATGTGCCCGGGTACATGGTTGTCGGGTTTGAGGTGATACCTTGCAGTACTACGTTTAATGCGGATTCGGTGAAGAATTTGAAGATGTATGAAAAGTACCCGTCCCCTATCAAGTGTGATCCTACCTCTGTGTCTGTTCCTGTGAAGGAAGGGAAGCCTATTGTGTTCACCTATGAGGTCGAATTTGAAGAGAGTGATATCAAGTGGCCATCACGTTGGGATGCATACCTGAAAATGGAGGGATCCAAAGTCCATTGGTTTTCCATTCTCAATTCCCTTATGGTTATCACTTTCCTTGCTGGTATCGTCCTTGTGATCTTTTTGAGGACTGTGCGGCGCGATCTTACTAGGTACGAGGAGCTTGACAAGGAGGCTCAAGCACAGATGAATGAGGAATTGTCTGGTTGGAAGCTTGTTGTTGGGGATGTCTTCCGTGCCCCGACAAATCCTGCCCTTTTGTGTATAATGGTTGGTGATGGAGTTCAGATTCTTGGCATGGCAGTGGTCACCATATTGTTTGCTGCTCTTGGATTCATGTCACCGGCGTCTCGTGGGACGCTCATCACAGGTATGCTGTTCGTCTATTTGATACTTGGTATTGCAGCCGGATATGTTGCAATTCGTCTTTGGAGAACAATCGGCTGCGGGGACTCCAAGGGATGGATTTCTGTCTCATGGCGTGTTGCTTGTTTCTTCCCTGGTATTGCCTTTTTGATTCTTACCATTCTGAATTTCCTGTTGTGGGGTAGCCACAGTACAGGAGCCATTCCGTTTTCTCTCTTCGTTATTTTACTTTTACTATGGTTCTGCATTTCTGTTCCCCTTACCCTTGTTGGAGGTTACTTTGGGGCTAGGGCACCTCACATCGAGTATCCGGTTAGGACTAATCAAATTCCTAGGGAAATCCCACCCCAGAAATACCCTTCATGGCTGTTAGTCCTTGGTGCTGGCACTCTTCCATTCGGCACACTCTTCATTGAGCTCTTTTTCATCATGTCTAGCATTTGGATGGGGCGTGTGTACTATGTTTTCGGGTTTCTCTTGATTGTGTTGATCCTTCTCGTTGTGGTTTGTGCTGAGGTCTCTCTTGTTCTTACCTACATGCACTTGTGCGTGGAGGACTGGAAATGGTGGTGGAAGTCCTTTTTCGCTTCCGGATCAGTTGCCATTTACATTTTCTTGTACTCTGTGAACTACCTTGTGTTTGATCTGAAGAGCTTGAGTGGACCTGTATCCGCCACTCTCTACCTGGGATATTCCCTCTTCATGGTTCTGGCAGTCATGCTTTCAACCGGCACAATTGGGTTCCTTTCGTCGTTCTGGTTCGTGCACTACCTGTTTTCTTCTGTCAAGGCGGACTGAAGAAAAGATTCGGTGAGCTTGAGGAGTAATATTGAGTGGGATCAACCAGCGGAGAATAATTAGTACAAGCAATCTTACAGAAGTTCTATCATATGTTACTTGTCTTTGATTTGAATTTGCTAGGGAACTTAGTTAAATGTAATAACAATAATTCGTATCAGTTTTGCTTCATTCTTTCATAGATGAACCTCATGGAATTATATTTTGATATTGAAGTGCTTTGATATGGTACTTTGTTTATTGAGATTTTAGAAAGAAGGCACAACTTTCTGCTGTGAACTTCCTGCGCATCTTTGAGCCGCTTTCTTTTACGTACATGGATATTATTTGGAATTTTGAAATTGAAAATTCAACTTTTTAGAAGGGAAATACTATTAGTGATTTAAAACGAAAATCTAAACCGGAGTTAAATATGTTAGTTCTCGACTTCGTAAGATACGAATTTTACATGTTTTGAATTTATATGATTCCTTGTAGTGGCAGGTAATGATGCATGGTAGTAGATGAACGATGAACGTTAGCAATATCTACATCTATATTTCTAAATCTATATGGGACGAGTCTAGATCTGCTGTCCTATTTTCGTGTCTCAATAATTGTCCTCTTAATAGTATTTAGATAATTTATTAATTTATTTAAGAATTTTTAATAATTAGCTCTTTTTATATGATTAAAATTTTAAATTCATATAATACATAATGACAATATTGAGGAGACAGTCAATGAGATAAGAAATTTGGGACATCAGATTTTATCTATACTTTTTTTGGTAGAAACATTTATATGCATTCCTATATCTATACATATATATCTATATTTCTATATTTATATCTATCTGTACATCTATATCTATATTTATACCTTACTAATCTATATCTATACATCTAAGGCAAACCAACTAGAATAACTTGACCACTTTCTCTAAGTGGCACGTGTAACCTCTTTAGAAAAGTTATGTTCGTTTTTTACTATTTCTTAGTTTTTATCTTTCTTTTTTTTTTTTTAATGTCACATATTTATTACCGTATTTAAAAGGATGAAATGCACTATATTAGTGCCTTTCGTCTTACCTCTCCTTCCGTTTTGTGGCGGATATTAAGCATGTCATGTAACCTTTTTAAATAGAAAATTAATTAAAAAAATTAAAAGAATTTAATTTTTTAGTTTTTTTTTTAATTTTTTGTTTTGCTTTATTTTGATTTATTTTTCTATTTCATGCGGGTCATAAACTTGTCACATGACAATTATAAATAAAATACAAATTTTAAAAAATTAAAAAATTATTAATTATTTGTTATTTTATTTTATTTATTTATTTCGTATGCGTAAAAGCACGTGCATTTCAACTAGTTGTTGAGAATACGTACTTTTTTTATTTACCAAAAAAAGTAGTTTCTTTTGTGTTTTTTGACCATATTTCATGTAAAATTTAGATGTCAATAGACATGTAATGATTTTTTATTTTTTTTTTGCTTCTGAGATGTGGCATGTGAAATTTGAGATAAATAGAATGCTTGTCTTTTTTTTTTTTTTTTAATAAGTTGCCATTCTTTTTTTTCTTTTCTTTTTCTTTTAAACCACAACATTGGGTTTTGTTTCTTTTAAACCATAAAGTGGTTTTTATTTTTAGTGTAATTAGTTGCTTCTTGACTCTAGATCCCCTAATAATTATTCAAAAGCAACTTGTTTATTTCAAAATGTTTTATAATATCATCCTTTTATTGTTTCGATTCACATTTGCAAAGTTTATCTATTTATAACTATACATAGAATAGAGAAACTCTCTCCACTATGCACTTTTTTCTCCACCAGAAAGATTCGTTCCGGTAAAAAAATTCCATTTATTTTAAAAAATGACCTTCAACTTCTCATTTTTCTCCCCATGAGCTTTCATCGGGTTCCACGTTGAATAATCTTTCCCTCTCCCTCTCCCTCTCCCTCTCCCTCTCCCTCCCTCCCTCTGTCTACTTCTCATTTTTCTTTTTTTGAAAATGTCAACTTCTCATTTTTCTCCCTCTCAACTTCTCGTTTTTCTCCCCCGAGATTTGACTAGATTTCATGTTGAATATGACATTTATTTTATGCTCTCTCCATTCCCCCTACCTTTCATATGTCCCTTTCTTTGCTCACTTATCAGTGGACATATCTCTCCATTTCTTCATAAGCTTTTCCCTTTTGCCACAATTTTCGTCTTACTCTCTCTTCACTTGTGAATATTATCTATCCATTTTTTTTTTCTTCTTTTGTAGACGAGTACTATTTTCTTAAGTTTTTAAAAGTTACGAAATTTAATAGCAAAGGTTTTTTTTTTTTTTTTTTAATTATTGAAAGCTAATTATCATTTTTGTATTTCAAGACATCTTTTAAAAAAAAAAAAAAGTGTATTTTTTAGTTTAACAAAATTCACATATTTATTTAAAAACTTTTTAGATATATTCTATAGAGTTGATTCTCTTGTTATTATCTTGGGGAAGTTGCGTACTCAACATTCATAAATTAACTATAAAACTTATGACTTACACATTTTTATCATAGTTTCTAATTGTTTTAGTTATTTTCAAACTTCAGAATCACAAATCGAATTGTTATTCCCCTTAACACAATTTCTTTTTAAGGTTTAAAATTTTTATTGTTAAATATGAAAAGTTAAATATTCAATATAAAAAAAGTTCTATTTTTATTTTCGTAAATTTAACAGGGAAATGTACACAGGCCGAGCGCGTGCTTTTACTAATCTATACAACCTTCAAAAGCATGAATATGCACTTCTACAGTACCTTTTTGTCACTCCTTGCTGGGTGAAAATTTGAACTCGCAAGTGTACGAATTGTTTCAAGTAATTATGTGATCAAAAGATCTAGTATCGTCCTCAGTGATTGAGAGTTTACAAATGAAATCAATTACCGCAATTAGAATAGCTAGATTTTATTTAGGCAACCATAGAGTGCACTAGTTATTCAACAAAGATGAAAATTAAACTAATAAAACTGACTAAGGCAATAATTATAAGGAAACAAGAGAAACACTTTCACAATTGAATAAATCTAAGAGAAATTATTTAGGGTCTTGATTTCACTCTTATATCCCTATGTCAATCTTATTTAGCAGGTGTTAATTCATTCCACCCAATTCATTAATCAAGAGGACTAATTTAATCTCACTACCTCTCCCGAGCGTAAAGTGAAATAATATGTATAAATATCCAAGTCAAAATTCTAATCTAGCTTGACCACCTGTACACTCATTAAGTTTACCCCCTAATTAGATTAACTAGGTGCTAATTATGTTATGACCCGACCTACGTAGGGTCGTGACTTTATACTTACTTAACTTAAATACCAACTTTGTAACGTCCCGATTTCATAGAGCCATTACCTTACCATGCATACGTAAACATATTTCATCTTAAAACTTACTTTTGCTTTATGTAAAAATACGGAAATGTTTTTTTTTCTTCATTCTTTCTTTTTAATAATTCAATTTAAAACTTAACTTATACTCATACTTATTTATATGTACTCACTCGAGTACCGAGCTTTCAAACCACATTTTTATAAATCATACTAGTCATCATATACTAGTACCATCGATATATCATAATATAATATAAACACATTTTACAAAACATAATTTCCAAAACCCGTGACGATATTAAACCTAAATTTCACAGTCTACAGTACCAACTCTTCATAGTCTTGCATCAAGCATTGCCGATAGGTTGCTTACCTACAGCATGAATGTAAGTTATGAGCTTATGCTCAGTAAGTATAATTTTCTATTCTGCAAAACATATTTAGTAAAAGAATGCATGAACTGATTATGCTTTCTTATGAATCAATTATGTTTTCTTATATTAATTTAGTTTTGGGCCCCCTACATAACATTAGTACATGTACCATGACATGTAGCCATGGAGTGATTGGGGTGGCCAGTCCAATCCAACTCAAACCATGAACCAAACCGTTTAACATGGAGTGGTTGGGGCAGCCAATCCAATCCAACTCAAATCATGAACCAAACCGTTTAAACCCGTCCTCGTGGCAAGTCGGTACGATACAAGAAAACTTACTTGTCTTATCTTATTACATGAAAACTTATTCTTGGTTGATCATACTTGAAAACTTGCATCTTAACTATTTCTTACTTGAGTCTTGTTCTTGTCATGTGATTTATTATTAGTGAACATGCTTTCATGATGTCACAATAATAAAACATAAAACATAAAACATATGTACATCATGTAAATCAATGCATGAATTTTTGAAAAACATGCAATGTAATAAAAATATTTTGCCCATGCTGTAGGCGGAGTTGTACTTACAAATTGTCCTACGCTCTTGGTCTATCGTTCCATCAAAGCACGACAACAGGTTATATTCCTGTTTCAAATAGGGTGTAAGATAAGAGTCGTTCAATCTTACTATAAACCATGACGTACTAGATCGATATCCAATCCGATTACCTTTGGTAATCATAGATACAAATCCTATCTAAGTAAACCGGTATCCTATCCGATTACCATTGGTACCTTAACATAGTAAACCAGTATCCTATCCGGTTACCATTGGTAATATTGGATACAGGTCATAATATAACAAATTCGTATCATATCCGATTACCATTGGTCATATACTTGTTACCATATTCTTATATAACTTAGTGTATTTTCCTTTCTTAAAAATATTTTGTTTACTTGAAAATATCATAACTTTACAAATTAAGTATTTTTTATCATAATACTTGAAATTACCTTTTATAAAACATAATACGTTTAAAAATCACTTGGAAAAATTCCATTGGATTTAAACCTTTTTGAAACCATTTTCATAAAATCTCAGTCTCTTTTTAAAGAAATCATAAAACCTTAAAAACTGCTTTTAAAAATCCTTTTAATTTACTAGAATGCATGTGTGCAGGAAATTTCTTATACCATCATAGTTTTGAAAATCCCATTTTATTTTTAAATCGGTTTAAAATTTGGGAAAACTTTCTTCAAAGAAGTTGTAGATCTCGTCGAAACCTACAACTTTTGTTTTTCATTCAAAACTTACATATGCCTTTAACTTATTCGTTTTTCTCTTTAAAGGGTTATGGCTGTGTACACTACTTGAACCGTCCAGTTTTGAAAACTGATTAAAATGAAGGCCTTTGAACCCCCTAGGATTTTCTGTGCTCTAAAACTTAGCAGTGTTAACTTTTTCCAAATTCGGCCTCTAAAGGGCTCAAAATCCAGTTTTTAAAAAACTGTCTAGTTAAATCCGAACATTGGCAGTTTTGAATTTTTGTTGGTTTTTGTTTATAATCTGTGCACCCTACCTCAAACGGGCAAAGCCGTGAGCCTATGTCAACATGCAACGCGTTGGATTTGTTCTTAACATTTAACCATACACTTATCTTTTGGCTTGAAAAACACAATGTTGATAACTTTTACTAGTTTACCAAGTTGTGTTTTTAGATTAATTTTCTTAACCCACATATACATCATCATCATCTTCTTCATCATTCATCATCATTCATCATCATACATAACTTTTTCCTACTTAAATATGTGAAGGCATATTCACAAATACTTGGTAGGCACATGCAACCCTAAAACTCATTCTAGAGCATAAACTCAAATATATACTTAAAACTTAACAAGCAAGATAATCTAAGCTTAGATCAAGTATATAAAAACCATAATATGTCAAGATAAAAAGCATGAGCTTATGCTCTTACAACCCGTAGCTTGAAATACACATAAATTCCATAAACCAAAACTTAATGAAATTCTTAGTTAGATGGTTGAGATTATACCTCTAAAGCTTCGAAAGAGTAGTTCTAGATCCTTGCATGAGCAAAAATTCTTGCTCCACTCTCCACCATAGCAACCGGCCACCACCTCCCTCCCACTCTCTCTCTCTCTCTCTCCTTTTTTTTTTCCTAAGGCTAGAGAGGAATAGTTGAGAAGGAATTAGAAGTTGGGAAGTTCACTAACCGCCCCTATTTATAGGTGGAAATTTCCAAATTTTCCACAATATTATTATTATTTTTAAAATTCTCCTTGAATTGTATATTGGTCCTTAAAAGATAAAATATTTGCCTTCCAAGTCTCTCCAAGTGGCAGGCCATGCATGTATTAGAGCCAAAAAAAAAACTTTTCAAACTTATCTCTAATTGGTTTCCTTGTTCCCCAAGGCCACACAAAGTAACCGGCCATTTGGCCTAGTTGGAGGCTTTGGTTAAGAAAAATCCATAAATTCCATAAATCAAAAAATTACATATTTATTCGCAATTACTTGGCCTCCAAGTAGGGCCATGTTAGGTACTCCCCCTAATACGCAATCTAATTTCTTGATAATCCAGATAGTGCCAATACTGTTTTAACTATCAATAGTATAGTTTTACTGGACTGCAATCCAGAATTTATCTGCACTTAACTGGATCACGTATAAGATTTTCTTAGGACTTAAAGCTACTTAGTCCTTATTGCTCCAAATGTTATTCCTGATTTTTCTGGAGTGATCCCATTCCTTATTCTTACTTCTTCATCTATAATGACAGTTCGCCATAATATAATTTCAATACTGCTTACTATACTGCAGAATCGTCTTATTCAAATCATAAATTATCCTAATCATTCATTGGCCCAAACAAAAATCATAATTATGGTTTGGCCTTTTTCAGCATAAAGCCTTATCCTTGACTTAATAAATTATTATTGAGTCTCATAATACTCATAAGAACTCAAACATACTCTAATCAAATCAGATCATGAGCTCCATATTGACATACATGATTCAGACTTAGATTTTCCTTGTATCTAAGGAAATCACAAGTTCGTCAAAATTTTGGGTTGTTACAAATTACCTCCCGGTCTTTCAATAACCTAGCCTCTAATTGTGATTATCTAAGAGTTGATCTACTCCCGGACTCACAATAACTTAGATTGTGTTACCCAATTCCGGACCATGAAAATAATCTCTCCTGAGCATCAAATTCACAATCAAAATCATTTAATTCATTTTTCAACAAATTAAAAGCATTAAGCACCAAGCAACACAAATGAATTAAAATGGAGTTTCATTAACACATAGCTAAATATACATAACATAGTTCAAAAAGAGCTACATCAAGCCCCTAGAATATAAAATCTAGCCATACATAGATAAATCCATCACCACAATCATCATGATGTTCATAATTGCAAACATGTTCAACATAATATCACAAATACAAAATCAAGGCGAACAAAGAGAAGGGAACATTTAATTAACTAAGGATAGGGGGTATATACATGTGCGTAAGAAGAAAATAAGGCTAATAAGGCTCAAAGAGGACAACAGGGACATAATCCATCGAGTAGGCTTGAATGGCTCAAATGATCCAAAGGAATGCCTAAATCATCTCTTCAATGACACCTAGCTTAGGATTTCGCCTAGAATAACACTAAAAAGGGTTCTAGAGTTCATGAGATAACAAAGCCTATCTAGTGCACATAAGTGTTCTCCAAAAGTCAAGAAACATCAAGTGATCATGACGCATTGTGCTCAATTATAGAAAACCTAGAATGAGGATTGAAATATCCGAGTTAAAGCACATAGAAATCTCAATGAAAATACATTTCCAAGGACCTAAGAGAATACATAGTAGCAACTATCATCATTGAATGCTAGTTAACTTCTTTATCAAAACTCACACTTTATTTAATAAAAAAGAATAAGGACAAAACACTAAAAACGACTAAACATCCTAAAACGACAAAAAAATGACAAATGCGAGATAATTTGGAGTTATCAAACAAAAAGAATCAGGTTAGAATCCAAACAACATCAACAACAGACCCAACACACAAGGCACAAAATGTTTCCTTCCCCCAAACTTAAATCAAGCATTGTCCTAAATGGTTGTAAAATAAAAACCAAGGAAAAGAAGAAACTAACCTCAGGGGTGAAGTTACACCCCCTAATGATTCCGACGATCCTCATTGCCTTGCAATGGTGGGTTTGGGTTGTATGGTCGGAGGAGGTGGGCCGGATAATCGAGGAACGGTGGGATGCCTCTCATATTCATGCTGGAGTGAAAACCATGTTCTCTCATCATCAAGCCAAGCGAGTTGAAGAAGTGATGCTCAAATTGACTCCAATCAAGATCCCATTGTTGAAGATCAACAATTCTCGCTTGGTCATCGTTGAGAACTTGTCCTTCATGGCTAAGCTCCCTTTGCATTCCGGTTATGCTTTGACCTTGCTCATACCGATTCATTGGAAGGGCCAGATTCTTGGTGGTGGTCTTGAGGTGGCAGAAGAGGTGGGTACTTTTCTTATTGTTGTTGCCACCATTATTGCTTCGCATAGTACCAGGGATCAAAAGATTCAAAGTACCCAGGAAGATGACGCCTTGTACCAAATACGCTACACGGTGGTGGTGCTCGATGGTCTGGATGCACTATGAAACCCAACCCTAAAGGTATGGGGTCACTACCGGCCCAAGAGGTGTATCGCGAAACCAAACTGTGATTGATAGTGGCATCTGATTTCTTTGTGGGCTCTGTGCCATCAATGACTACCCCGGCACTTCAACATAAACTGGTGATAAGACATGGGTGTGTGTGAGCACTTGTGGTTTTGCCTTGAATGGAGTGAAGCTAAGAGTTTTGAATCACCCTTCCTACATCAATTGTCATTTCATTGCACATGCTATATAATAGTGCTGCTCTATCCATTGACACTTCATGTTGATGTGATGTTGGCATGAGGTTTGCACAAATGAACTTGTTCCATGCCTTTACGTATCTATTCAAGGCATTCTCTTGGAAGGATTGAGCAACATTCCTATCGTTTGCCTTCGAAGTCCATTCTGTCTCCGGTACACAAATTTATAAATTATTACATTGTAGTCTAGATATTCGGCCAAATACTCCATGTATTCATCATTCACAATGGTTTCTAGACTATAATACTCATTAATGGTGTCTACAGAGAAGGATACCATAGTGCCTCGAACAATGGCCAAGTCGTCGTCTTGCTCAAAAAAAGCATTTGCATAAAATTCCTGAACTACGGGAACAACCGCTGTCATTGGAACAACTGTTAAAGTCTCCCACCCCCTACTAATGATGAACTCAGCTATTCCTTCATCATGATTCAATGTCTCATTAGGCCTTAGCCCCCTTTCCATAATTAGGCTTTTCCTATTTTCCACAAAGTTGTTATATTTAGTCTCCGCTTTCATATTCACAAACTTCTTGTGGTTATAAGATGCCCTAGGTTTAAAAGAACTACCTTTTTGCAACATTGGAGCCATAATTTTCACTTGGACAATTTATCAAACACTTGGTGGGCACCTTCCAATCTAACACCAAAAGAACTCGAACTCTTCTTCCTAAGGCCTCCCAAATCCACAAAACCAAAATAGCACACACACAATCCAACAATCTCAAAAGCCAATTCAAAAGTTTCAACCAAACCAAGCCTCAAATTAACAAACCCACAGGTAATTCACAACTTCTTTCCAACAACCAATACTTCTCCACAAAGTAGAAATTCACAATGTTGGTGAAGAGAGAGAGATAACTCCAATTGATGAACTTTTTGCGAAGAGATTGTTCGAAAGTTTTGTAAGAGGTTGATTTTGTTTTGGAAGAAGGATTGATGAAGAAATTTGAGATTGGGAAGTGGAAGTAGAGTTTTGGGAGGTTTTAGGGGTGTTTGTGGGCGAGGGAGATGAAATTAGGGTTTAGAATGGGGGGGGGGGGTCATTTTAAGTGATTTTTTTTTTCCTGAATCGCTGGGGCGCGGGCGTACACCTTGGTTGGCCTTCTCGAGTCATGGACGCGTTGGGCGCGTGCCCACGCCATTGCTTTGGCTATTTTTCTCCGTGGAGCACGTGGGCAGGCGCTGGGATGGAGCGCCCGCGCCAACATCTCTGGCTCCTACACTCGTGGGGCGCGTGGGTGCGTGCCAACGTTTCTGATTAGGACAGCCAATTTAGCTTCCAAATTGCTTCTTTTCACCCTATACTTCAAATTGTTACCGATCCTCATGCATGTATGCTCCCAAATTATCTCAAAGACAATAGCCACTCCAAATTCACAAGAAAAATAACACAAAACTTGGGTTGCCTCCCAAGAAGTGCTTGATTTAACATCCCTAGCTGGACTTAGCTTCACTTACTTACTTAGGGTCATCGCGCCATAGGTTCTCCACTTTTAGCACTTCTCCTTCAAAGTAATGCTTCAACCTTTGACCATTCACGCAGAAAGTGCATCCATCTTCTTCCGTAATCTCAACGGCCCCATAAGGAAATACTTGCTTGACCTTGAAGGGCTTGGACCAGCTAGAGTTTAACTTTCCCAAAAACAACCTTAAATGAGAGTTAAAAAGGAGCACTTGATCATCGGGAACGAATTCATGCCTCATGATTTGCTTGTCATGCCACTTCTTAGTTCGCACCTTGTACAGTCTATAGCTCTCACAAGCGTCATTGCGGAAATCCTCTAACACGCCAAGTTGAAAAAGTCATTGCTCTCTGGAAGCCTTAAAATCAAAGTTAAGATTCTTTATGGCCCAAAATGCTTTATATTCCAATTCAACCGGAAGATGACAAACTTTACGAAAGACTAACCGGTATGGTGACATCCCAACTGGCGTTTTGAATGCTGTTCGATATGCCCATAAGGCATCATCAAGTTTCGTCGACCAATCCTTTCGGTTTGTTTGCACCGTCTTCTCAAGAATTTGTTTGATCTCCCTATTAGACACTTTAGCTTGCCCGTTTGTCTGAGGATGATACGCTAGAGTCACATTATGCTTCACCCATACTAGATCAAGAGAGCATTGAACACTTTGTTACAAAAGTGAGTCCCTTCGTCATTAATAATGGCCCTCGGAGTCCCAAATCTAGTGAAGATATTCTTGTGCAAGAATTTGATCACAACATTTGCATCATTAGTCGAAGTGGCAATAGCTTCCACCCACTTTGACCCATAATCTATAACAAGTAGAATGTATTCTTGCCCATATAAAGGAGGAAATGGGCCCATGAAGTCAATTCCCCAAACATCAAAGATCTCCACCTCTAAGATGTTGGTTAAGGGTAACTCATGCCGCCTTGAAATGTTCCCTACCCTTTGAGAACGATCACAACTCTTCGCAAAAGTATAAGAATCACGAAACAGAGTAGGCCAATAAAACCCCAATTGAAGAATTTTTGCGGTGGTTCTTGTTGCACCAAAATGACCGCCATAGGATGAAGAATGACAATGATGAAGAATATTGGGTACTTCATTCTCCAGAATACATCTTTTAATGACACGATCCGAACACTTCTTAAACAAGATTGGATCATCCCATAAGTAACTCTTGGCATCATGAAGAAACTTTTTCTTTTAGTGGTACGAAAGATTGGAAGGCAAGACCTTACAAGCCAAATAGTTCACCAAGTCGGCATGCCAAGGCATACTAGCTTCCAAGCTAAGAATATGCTTATCCGGAAAGACTGCTTGAATGCAAGGGCTAGGATCCTTGTCTTCCACCTCAAGCCTAAAAAGATGATCTACAACTACATTTTCACTCCCTTTCTTATCACGGATCTCCATGTCAAACTCTTGAAGCAATAAAATCCACTGGTTCAATCGAGGTTTTGCATCCTTCTTGGCAAAGAGATGTCGGATTGCCGTATGGTTTGTGAACACAATTACTTTAGACCCTTTGCTGTAAGAGCGGAATTTATAACAAGTAAATACCACTACCAACATTTCCTTCTCAGTTGTGGTGTAGTTTAGCTGCGCATCATTGAGAGTCTGACTAGAGTAATAGATAGCCCTAAAGATCTTGTCTCTCCTCTGCTCGAGAACCACTCCAATAGCATGGTTAAGATCTTGTGCATACAAATAGTAGGGCTAATTCCCTTGATGTCGGAGATAGACCATCCAATTGCAGACTTGTGCCACCTTAACACTCCAAGCAACTTCTCATCTTCATCTTGATTCAAAGATGTCGAAACAATAACTGGAAAGGTTAAATTTTCTCCCAAGAAAGCATATCGAAGATGTTCGGGCAATTGTTCAACATTGGCCCATCTTGAGACGTACTAGAAAGTTTCGATGAACCCTTAGATTTCACCATTGAAGCCTTAGGCTCAAGCTCTTCAATCATACCACTAGAGTCTTCCTCCACCGGCAAAGTTTCAAATGAACATACACTATTCACCAACTCTTCACTCATACCATAGGAAACATCATCACACTCTGAGATGGGAAGAATTTCCTTCCGAGAAGATGAATTCACAATACTATACTCCAACGGATCACATGGCCTCCTACCATAAAAGACATTTTCCACACAAATCGATGTCATATCAATTCGGTTGGAAGATTGTACCTCATTCAAAAACTTCATGGCATCACCAAGACATCCTTAATGACACCTCGAGGATAAGCAAGAGAACAATCTGCCATTTGCAAGGAGATAGTGGTGGGCTTCACCTCACCAAGACCCAACTTTTGGAAAACGGAGAATGGCATTAAATTAATACTAGCTCCAAGATCACACAAAGCCTTTTCAAAAGTTGACTCACCAATAGTACATGGAATAGTGAAGCTACCTGGATCTTTTAACTTTTGAGGCAATTTCCATTTGAGAATAGTGCTACATTCCTCCATGAGCTTCACCGTCTCATAATCTTCCAAAAGTCGCTTCTTAGACATGACTTCCTCCATAAACTTAGCATAATTCGGCATTTGCTTCAAGGCATCTACAAATGGGATGTTGATATGGATCTTCTTGAATATCTCAAGAAACTTGGAGAATTGGTTGTCTAGCTTCTTCTTTTGAAACCGTTGAGGGAACGGTAATGGCGGAGTGATAATTGGAGGATTATCCGGAAAAGAGATTGATCCCGGTCTAACCTTTGGATCTTCCTTTGACTTTTCTTCCATAACTCCCTTTTTCACTTGGCTTCTCTTACGTGGATTGTCCCCTCCAATTTTCTTACCACTCCTCAAGATGATAGCCTTTCACTCCTTGGAATTAGGCTCTGTATCACTAGGAAATTTTCTCGAATATTGCTCTTTGATAGAGGTTGCCAATTGCCCAATTTGATCCTCCATATTTTTCATCCAAGCACCTATACTATTACAATTGGTTCGATGCTACTAATCCGATCTTCACCTTATTTGAACCTTCCCCTAGACTCCGTAATAGAGGCATTTAAAGAGTCTTCCAACGATGGCTTCTTCTCTATCATTGGTTGAGGAAATCTCGGAAGAGGTTGTAAAGCATTTCTTTGATTGGCATAAGAGAAGTTCTCATGTTTCCGTAACCCTAGATGATAATAAGTGGGCAAATTGTTTGGCTGATAGTTGTAGTTCTGGTTGTTGATATATTGGCATTGTTCTTGCTCACTGCCTTCAACGGAACAAGAAGCATTAGCTACCATGGCCGCCTCTTGGTTGATTACGGCCTTTCTAGTGGTGAATGCTTGGATTTGATTGGTTAAGGCCGCCACTTGTGCCGACAAAGAGACAATGGGATCTACTTCATGAAGCCCTGTGGCTTTCTTCACCAAAGCCTGCTCATTCGGCCATTGGTAGTTATTAGAGGTCATCTTCTCTAAAAGTTGTTGAGCTTCCTTGGTGGTTTTTGACAAGAGAGCCCCGTTCGCCACCGCATCGATAATAATCCGAGTTTGCCCATTTAATCCATTGTAAAACAATTGGATTTGGAACTAATCTTAATATCCATGTTGAGGGCACCGACGAATGAGATCTTTAAATCTCTCCGAAGCCTCATAGAAAGGCTCAAAATCCATTTGCCGGAATTGTGCAATTTCACCCCTCAATTGTGATGTCTTCGAAGAAGGAAAAAACTTAATGAGAAATTTTGTACCATCTCCTCCCACGTGGCTATACTACCGGGTTGCAAGGATTGGAGCCAACCTCTCACCTTGTCCCAAAGTGAGAAAGGCAACAATCGCAATCAGATGACATCTTCGGACACTTCATTCATCTTGAAAGTGCCACAAATCTCCAAGAACATAATAAGGTGCACGATACCAATGAGGGCTGGCTTCAATTTAAAATTATTAGCATTGATAGCTTGATGCCTGATTCCAAAGTAATTCTTATTCACAACGCGCTTGAAATAATCACTTAGAGCCCGTTGTTGGTTGTTGTTGTTCTCATGATTGCCCATAGCTTGAGTTCTAGCTCTTCTCTCTTTTCTCAATCTCCTTAAGGTCTTCTCGATTTCCAAATCAAGAGGAATGAGTTTCAAGCTTCAAGCTCTTCACAGATACCTTCACACAAGCAAGTTAACCAAAGCTTGGCAAAATTTAAAGAAAATCAGAGCCTAAATTAAAATCTAGTTACTTCATCACAGTATTAGTCAAATTTCTGAACTCAAAATCCCCGACAATGACACCAGAAACTTGTTGGGTGAAAATTCGAACTCGCAAGTGTATGAATCGTTTCAAGTAATAAAGCAATCAAAGATCAAGTATCGTCCTTAGGGATTGAGAGTTTACAAATTAAACCAATTACCGCAATTAGAATAGCTAGGTTTTATTTAGGCAACCGTAGAGTGAACTAACTTCAACAAACACGAAGAGTAAACTAATTAAATTGACTAAGGCAATAATTGAAAGAAAATTAGAGAAATACTTTCACAATTGAATAAATCTATGAGAAAGTATCTAGGGTCTTGATTTCACTCTAATATCTCTATGTCAATCCTATTTAGCAAGTGTTAATTCATTCCACCCAATCCATTAATCAAGAGGACTAATTTAATCTCACTACCTCTCCAAAGTGACATAATCTGTATAAATATCCAAGCCTATTTTCCTATCTAGCTTGACTACCTATACATTCATTAAGTTTACCCCTTAATTAGATTAACTAGGTGTTCACCTCCCAGTCTTTCAACAACCTAGCCTCTAATTGTAATTATCTAAGGGTTGATCTCCTCTTGAACTCACAACAACCTAGATTGTGTTACCCAATTCCGGACGATGAAAATAATCTCTCGCGAACATCAAATTCACAATCTAAATCATTTAATTCATTTTTTAACAAATTAAAAGCATTAAGCACCAAGCAACACAAATGAATTGAAATGAAGTTTCATTAACACATTGCTATATATTCTTAACACAGTTCAAAAAGAGCTACGTCAAGCCCCTATAATATAAAATCTAGCCACACATAGATAAATCCATCACCACAATCATCATGATGTTTATAATTGCAAACATGTTCAACGCAATATCACAAATACAAAATCAAGGTGAAAATGGCAAACTAGAGAGACAAAGGAGAAGAATTGGTGAAGAAGATGATCTCCAAGGCTTGGGTCTTAGGAATCCTCCTAAAATCTCCAATCTGTCAATCCTCTCTTCTTGGGAAAAATGGGTCTCCAAAATCCTTCTTGGAAAGTGTGCCTCCACTCTCTCCCCTCTTTTTTAATTCTCTAAAAATCTAATAGAATATGATGAAACCTTCATAATTTCATTAATCCTGATCATCCAATCTAATCCAAGGGCCAAAAATGGCCCAAATTTTTGGAATAGGGTGGCACGAGCGCATGCCTGGAGTGTCACGCTCGTGTCGTACTCTCTGGTGGAAGGCTCAAATTCTTCCAAAAGCTTCCATTTTTTTGCACAAAAACTCCACGAAGTGTCCCATTTTCCATTTTTACCTACACAACACTCAAAAAGACATCAAATCAACAAAAAAGCTTGAGGTTTTCACAAATACTTAAGCTCAAAGATGCTTGATTTGTGAGTAAAATGCTCACTCATCACTCCACCAAACCCTTCATGTGACGGTCCAACGCCCGTCATGTGAAATTTTTTTTTAAAATTTTTTTTGTTTGTCTATTCCTCACATATTCAGCATGCTGGCCAATTAACATAGATTAAAGAGCCAAAGAGCTTGTTTCAGTTCTCATACCTCCTTTTATTATTGGATTAGGGAGAGGTCCACCTTAATGTGGTAACTCATATCCTTTTGGATGTTGCTTTATAGTTTGTTTTGAATGAAGGTATTATTCAGCACAAAATAAATAGATAAGGATTAAATTTATTAATGGAAGAAAAATTAAAGGAAGCAGATGTGAGATTTTGAAATTTGAGGGTAAAATGATAAAAAAAAAAAACCTATAATTTAGTAGAAATTTTTATAATTAATTGTAATATCAATCTATCAGGTTAAAGGGGGGAAATATTTACGGTAGTTATAAAAAGAAATGTCTACTAATAGGATATTAAGCGAAATTTTATAAAGTTAATACATTATAATTTAATGTAAGCATAATATCTTCATCATATAATTATTTTTATAAGGGGAATTTTATAATGAGACCTCCCCATTTTACCTCATCAATGAGGTAAAAATTTTTTGGCCATATAATTGGTTTTGAATGATTGAGATAAATAAAATACACCTAATAACTATAAAATTAACCACACAATTTACACAAAATACAAAAAAAAAAAAAAAAAAAAACTATATCAAACACTCTCTGCAATGAGACCTGACGACAGGCTTCTCGGCAGCTGGTCACCAGAGGTGGCAGAGTAGGTCGTTGGAGGTAGCAGATCATCACGCTTGCCTTCTCCGGCAACCTCCATCGTAGCAAAATGGCATCGAAGATGATCTCCAGTTAATGCCGAGGAACGATGCTAAGGAATGACTAGTCGACGGCGAAGTTGTGTCCATTCTCGAAGGTGATCTCTAGCACCATGTACTCCTCCATTCCAACGAACGAGTTTGACTTCTTCGACGAGTGCGACGACTCGATCTACGCCGAGGTCGCTAAGTCCGTTCTGCGAGCCGAGTCCTCCGACGAGATCCCCGAGTTGTAGAATCTATGAGTTGAGTCCTCCGGTGAGATCCTTGAGTTGCAAATCCTCCGACAAGATCCCTCTACCTCGCAAGCCACTCCACCCTGCTAGTCGAAGTTCTTCCCCCCCCCCCCCCCCCCCCCCCCCCAAAAAAATTTCTAGCAGAGAAGTTTTAAATTATGTGGCGGTGGTGGCGGGGTGGTCGATGGGGGAGGGGTTGCCGGAATATAGTTTTTTTTTTCAAATTTTTTGAAAATGTTTTGTAAATTAATAATCAGGTATGATAGATTATATGTTTTATTGGTGTATCTTTCAATCTGAATAGTCCAAAACCAATCGGAGGATTAAATTTTTTTTACCCCATTGATGGGGAAAAGTGGGGAGGTCTCATTGTAGAATTCCCCTTTATATAAAGTTATGCATTATAATTTAGGGAGATTCTACCATGAGACCTCCCTTTTTAACCCATCAATGAGGAAAATTTTTTAACCGTTGGCTCTCATTTTAACGATGTAGATGATATGTTCACACGAAAATTATTTTACATTCAATTATATTTGATCACAATCCCATTACAAACAAAAAAGAAGAAAAAAAAAACCCCCTAAAACCTTATTTCGGAGGATGGGTAGTTGTCGGAGATCCGTCGGACATAAAGCTCGCCATTGTGGGGAGGAGCTGGTCTTGTGGTGGTGTTCGTTCATCTTTCGCGGAGGAGGGGGAGCGCTGGCTTCTGAACTCGTCACTGGAGAAGAAGATCATGTGACCATCTCTAGTGAGTCATGCAAGATCCTGGGAAAATGGGTTTTGACCCACAGTTGCGATCGGATGACGTGTTGGGAATGCCCTAAGAGTGAAAGACATTTTAGTTATATTTCATTTATTTTGAACTGATTAATAATATATTTTAGTTTTTTTTTTCATTACGTCTTTGCTATACTATCATCATCTAGATTTACATGTTAAAGTAAATGTAAGCAAATATGGCAAATTGACTGCTTGGTGTTTAAACTGTTAAAATGTTGCATGCAATAGATTTTTGTATACGAGAAGATAATATTTTAAAGTAAGTAATCTAAATCTATAGTCCGTAATCTATGGGGTTAGAGTGAGCTCTAACTTATATGAAGAATTTTATATTATCTAAAGCCAATTGGGGAGATGGTTTGTCTTGACCATCTGGAGCAAGCCGACTCCCACGTAAAGACATAGATATATTACCTAGTGATGGTAATATATTAGACTGGACTAAAGTGTAATTATTCTATATGTCTACTTGATTAAATTAATTCACTTTTGACGTTCATTATGCAATAACCTTAATCCTGAGTAAGTTTATAATTTTATGTTTATGACTTGTGTACTTTGATGTTCCAAAGGCTAAAGCATATCGAAATAGTAAGCTATTAGACTGGTTCGTTGGGTACATGATTTATATTTTATGTGAGCTTTGCTTATAGATATGGAATCATAGCGCCCAAAAAGAGTAAATGTTATCCTCTTAACAGTATTATACGGGATGTGAACATGGATAAGACCTGGGGTCGTTTGCTTGACAAATGACTAATTATTCACTTTGGGTGAATAATCATTTTCCTATTAGATACATAATAGATCTTTAAGATAGCGTGATCAGAATGTTGAATGGACTTAGACTTTAAGTTGATCATGAATATCATATGAGGTGTTGCATATATGAAAATGTCATTGAACTGTAACTACACACTAGCTTACGTAATACGGTATATAATTGGGAGTGCAGTTTCAGGTTTATAGTAGTGTGACTCTGAAACTAATAATTGTGTAATTAATTTATTTGATATAAAATAATCAATTACATAGATTATTGGAGCCCATATTATATATATCCAATTGATCTCTTTACTAACTCAATATAATTCCTTAATGGATGGTAATCAATTAGGATATTCATTATGGCGTTCATTCTTGAATTTAGTGAAGAAAAAAAATCCAAAACACTTGCCACAAGGTGTAGATGTTTTTTCTGCTAGTGGTAGAATGAGAATTTTATTTCATTTAATTAATTGGATAAATATTTAGTTAAAGATAAGATTTGAAATTTGAATGAATTATATTTATCTTTTGTAATAAATATGAGATTAATTTAAATTAGGAGATATGAATAAATTAATTATTTTGATAATTAATTAAAATATCTAGATAATCTTATTTAAATAAATATTTTAAATTAAATATGTTAATTATACTATTTGAATTTGAAATTGAAACTAAATCTTATTCTAGTCTACCTTGTGTAGGCGTAAGTTACGAGGATAAAGGAATGAAAATATTTTATCCTTATTGATTTTATTTAAATAATTATTTAATTCAAATAAAATTATCATGATTTTAGTTTGAATTTGATATACCTTTTAGATATTGATCATTAAAAATAATCAAAAGGTTGTAAAATTTTACCCCATCAATGAGGTAAAATGACTTTACCCCATTAATAAGGGAAAATGACTTTACCCCATTGTAGAATTGCTTTACAATTTATCATGTGTTTGGTGTTAAGGTTTGGATTGATTGTGCGTTTATCGAGACATTTAAATTACTTAAGTTAAAAAATGTAAAAATTTGAAATGTGTTCAGGAAAAAAATATCAATATGGAACTTGTTTCGTTCGTCTCGAAATTCTATAAAATTAAAAAAAAAAACATCTCATTTAGACTTTTAAAATTTGAATTACAAAACTGTATAAATAATTAACTGATAGAAAAAGATAAAAATTAAATTGTAATTTTAAGATTTAGAGGGTACGCCTAAACATCCGCTTAATATAAGCATAATATTTTCATAAACCTTCACATACAAGCAGAATTCTCCAGAGAAAAAAAAAAAAAAAAAAAATTCTAATCCATCCACTAATGTGAAGATGTTTGGGGCCCACTTAAACAATATCATGACAATAATGCCACCACCGCTTGCCACGTGTCACTGCAGCTCTCCCCATCCATAAATAATTCTGGTGCCCCCATCATCTTATGTGTATGGCTAGGAGGATTGTCATTTGGGCCTTCCTGGGTTGGGCCTTCCTGGGTTCCACACTAAAGATTAAATCTAAACTCTACCTGCTTTTCAACTCAGAGGACCACTAACATTAATAATATTAAAAATTAAACTTTTCTCCTTTTTAAGAATTATTTGATAAATGAGTTGAGTAACTATTTGATAAATGAGTTGAGTTTAAATTAAAATGTAATTTTTAAATTTAAATTGAATTAATTTTTTAAAAAATAATTATAAATTTTATTATTTTTTTAAAAAAAATAAAAAATATAATTTAATTAGAATTAAATCCAGATACTAAAACGAAGCATTAATTCCTTTTCGTTTTTATTTTCATCTATAAACCTCCAATCTTTTTTTTGGTAAATTTTAATCCCCCAATTACAGTATTAGAAATTGGAATAAAATATTAGAACATCAATCTATCCACTAGTGTGAAGATGTTTGGATGGATTGATGATCGGGACCCACTTGAATGATATCATGACAATATTGCCGCCATGCATGCCACGTGTCGCGACAGCTC
Organism: Ficus hirta; assembly: GCA_038430175.1. Taxonomy (NCBI): domain Eukaryota; kingdom Viridiplantae; phylum Streptophyta; class Magnoliopsida; order Rosales; family Moraceae; genus Ficus; species Ficus hirta. Next base: position 13,013,601 of record CM076585.1, on the reverse strand, counting down.
TCGACATCTCAACCACCATTTTTAACCATTTTTTCGGTAATTTTTAAACAAAATAAACAATTGGAAATTGGAATAAAATAATAGAACACCAATAATTTAATACTCTTATAAATAAAAAAGCAAAAAACTCTATACCTAATGCTCTCATGTAACGTGGACGTTGCTAGTCCTCTTGCACATTGACCGAGTAAATTCATCTCATTAATTAGAAGAGAAAACCTGGACCCACACACTCTACGTGTCGCCGACACATGTAATGTCCAAATCCATCCAAAAAATATATATATCTATATTTTTTATTTTGAAGTCACCTTGAAATGGTCCGTTAAGAAACTACACTACTTGTGTATTGTATTCAAATATAATATAAAAAATTACAATGTGCATTTGTTATGTTTTCTTCTAACCTTAGACTAAATGTAATATTTATTAGGGTTGTTAGTGAGAAAGACAGCTATGTAAAAGAAGATTAAAAACGGGAATGATTAATAATGGTTTTATTAGATTTAAAATTTAAAAGTATTTATTTTTGAATAAAATATATGAGATATCCAATTATATATTATAATACATTTGGATTATATAGGATGAAGGATATTTCCAAATACCCTATAAGTCTTGAAAATGAAAAAAGAAATATTTAGATATGTAAATAGTAAAATTGATTTACTTTTAAAGAAAAATACAAAAAATATTTAAAAACAGCTGTTAAATTTTTTTTTAAAGAGATAAATAGCCTTTTCTTTTCCCTAAAAAAGTTTTTAGATATACGATCGAAGTTTTTAAAAATTAGTTAAAAGATAATTTTTTTAAAAATCATTAATCAATTTTGATAAATAAATAATTATTTATTAAGTTAAAGTCAATCATTAATTAACTGTAATATAAATACTGAAATTTCATAATCAATCATTAATTTTTATAGTTAATCCCTAAATGACTATGCTATTATAATATCTAAGGGGGAGTTTGGTTCTACATCTCTACTCAAATTAAACTGTACTTTTTTCATCATGTTTTTTGTCTTTTCTGAAAAAGTTTTTTGTCTTTTCTGAAAAAGTCAACAAAAATTATTATTCAAACTTAAAAATTTCAACTCAACTCAAACTCAACTTGTGCACCAAACAGGCCCTAAACCTAAACCCACCGAACTCTCTCTCTCTCCTTCGACCCAAATGCATTGCAGAAGTAGCCGCCACTGGAGAAAACAAGGAGCTTGGATGCCGACGACCACCATTTCATCGGAGGATAATTTCACCGCGATTCCTGCTGTCATGCGAGCTCGTTTTCATCAAGGGAGATGATAGCGATCGACCCTTCCTCGCTCAAGGTTTCGTCTTCTCCGACGATATCACCCTTTGGGAGGACAGTTGCTGCAAGTTTCATAGGAAAGAAAGAGGTTGGTTGACCAATAAATGACTATAGGCATTTTCACTAGAAAAAATGTTGAGCTACCTTAAATTGGGTTTTCAAAAATTGAAACCTAACCTAATTTGTTTGTTTGTTTTTTATTTTATTTTATTTTATTCCATTTTATTTTTTTAACATAGATATCCAACTATGAAAATTAGAAAATAATTCCAAAAAACAAAAAATAAAAAACCAGAAAAGAAAACCAGCTAGGAAGAAGCTTCAACAGTGCTGTCTTTGTTCTTGTCCGAGTCCCCTCTCTCTCTCTCTCTCTCTCTCTCTCTCCTCATTTTCTGGTCAGAAAGATCAAACACTAGCTTCTCCGATACCGATAGAGAGAGAAGGAGGGAGGGATGGAGGTCGTGCCTAGTCCGAAGCAAGAAGATCGCCGCCACGAAACGACGGCGGAGGCGGCGTCGTTGAGCAAGCCCGCGAGCCAGCGATCGGAGAAGGACAGCGGATCGGAGCACAGCGGCGGCAGCATCGGAGTGTTCGAGTATTTCGGTTGGGTTTATCATTTGGGCGTCAATTCGATCGGCCATGAGTATTGCCATCTTCGATTCCTCTTCATCCGAGGCAGCTACGTCCAGATGTTCAAGCGGGACCCCCATGAAAACCCCGGCATTGTAAGCCAAACCTCTCCGTCTTTTCATTTCGCTCCTGTTTCGTTGTTTTTTCCTTTTTTGGCTCTATTTGCTGTTACGCGATTTTGTCTTTCTCTGTCAACTGGAGCTCTTTTTTTTTTTGATGAAGTAATTCCGTTTAATATTCCTCAAAGGACAGAATAGAGTACTGAATTTTGTTGGAATTAAATGAAAATTGACTTCTTGAAGTTATTATGGCTGAAATTGATGGAGCAAAGTGAGGAAGAACACCCACCAAAAAAAAAAAAAAAAAAAAAGCTTTCATAGCTGATTATGAAACTGTATAAATCAGAAGACACAAAAGAAATGTAATTAGATAAACTGTTTTGTTTAAGCCAAAAAAAAAAAAAGTTTTACATTTCATTAATGTGTGTGGATGGTCAGTGATCTTCTGTTTTCCAATTGATTTGATCTCAATCTTACCATCTTCGATTGTCATTATGAACGAATCAAAGACGTCCTAATATGTTCTTGAATCGAGATTATGAAGAAGTTTACATTTATTTTTGTACTTGAATTTGTTTAGAACTATTTTTATTTATAACTTGATGAAACACTTCTGCTTGATGTTTATATATTTGATTATTTGAAGACACTTCGAGTCATATTTTGTACGTGTTATAGATTCAACATGAATATGAACATGCAGTTTGGGCTTTCTTTCTGTCGTTTTAGACTTAAAAAAATTGGGTCTACTTGCTTTAGGACATTTTGAAATTCAGCAAATGATTGCTTAATTTTCTGTTATTCATATTTCACAATTCGTCTGTTTTTATTTTTTTATTTTTTTATTTTTGGTTGTCTAGAACCCTATCAGGAAAGGTGTTGTTGGGCCCACATTTATGGTGGAGGAGCTGGGGCGTCGAAAGGTCAACCATGGGGTAAGGCGCTTCGCTTTTTTGAATCTGTAAATCACTTCAACTTTGAGCAATATGTAAGATTGTTCTTTTTTCTTTTAAGTTTTCCAGACTATTATTCGATTCACATTTTAAAGCTAATTCTGCATGAAATAAAATTAATGTTGTTTAGGAGATAATTCGAAGCTAATTTATTGATAACTTCTTTTGCAGGATGTGTATGTCGTACGTTTTTACAATCGCTTGGATGAGACGAAAAAAGGGGAGGTATGCTGTAGTTCTTGTTCTCCAGTTTAACGAAGTTGGCAGAATATCAATGTTAGATTGTGTTGTTATTTATGACAGTTTTGCTCTATGGGTTTTCAATAGCTACTTGTTGATAGTATAGAAAGAGAAAATGGTAATTGACATTGGATGGATGATTATTACATGCTTTAAATGCCTTAAATGATTGAAATGGCTGGTCCCTTGACATGCTTTCAATGCCTCGAATGATTGAAATAGCTGACCCTTAACCGGTATGCTAATGCAACTGACATGAGAAGCTACACAAGAAAAACAGTAGAATGGACTGAAAGGCAATGACTGTATTGTTCAATTGGTACATGCTTGAAGATCAAGTTGTACTGCTATTATTACCATGGTTTTTAAAAGTGCCTATCGCCTGAGGTGCACACAATCTTATTACCGAGCAGGATTTGATTTATCAAAAACTGTAATTTTAAAACAATAACTCTTGAGGAGTGACATTGTATAGTAAAGGCTGACAATTGGCTCGTGATAAAAAGCTAATCGAATTGTTTTTTAAAATTTCAGTTTATTAGGAAAAGACGTGCAGAAACATGTGCGGTTCTCTGTAAAACATGTGCAAATATTCTTGCAGATGCATGTAATTCTCTTTGGATGTTCCTAATATTATCCCAAAATGAAATTCACATGTTGCATCTGTGGGTAGCATGAATAAGTTTTTGCTTCTATTCAGTGATTTCTGTATGCCCTTTGTACTTTTGGTCATATTGTTCAATTCTGAAGTCAGCATGAGTTGTTTCACATTTGATTGCTTTTTGTAAAGATTGCTTGTGCTACGGCTGGAGAAGCTCGGAAGTGGATGGAAGCATTTGATCATGCCAAGCAACAGGTAAAAATAAGATATTTTTAGGAAAAAGTCCTTTTAAACGTTATGTTATTATAACGTATACATTAAAAGCAACAAGTACAACAGGTTTATTTATTCTACCCTGCAAATATGATAATCATGAAGTATGTTTGAAAATTTGTTTATTAAATTTCATAACTGTTGCAGATTCTCCGTTTTTAATGTATTTAATTTAATGTACTTGGCCTCTCCTTTTGGCAGGCAGAGTATGAGCTGTCTAGAGGAGGGAATTCTAGAAACAAACTGAACAAGGAGGACGAGTATGCCTATCAGTCTCTATTTATGATGCACTTGCTTTAGTACTTGATACAAATTGAACTAATTTAACTATTTAAATTGCAGTGTTAGTTCCGTGGAAGATTCCTGGGTTATGCTAGTTAAGAATGGGGGAAAAATGCAGTTAAACTAGTTGGTGGTGCTATGTTTTTCTCTTAAATTTATTATGTAGAAGAAATCTCTAAATTTTATTTGGATAGAAGGTCAGAGTGTCTTCTCGTCCTATTCAATTGAAATATACTGTTACGTTCTTGTTGAGAGGAAAGGTTCAAATTTGAAACTAATTTCTGTTCAAATTATATAATTGGTACTGGATTAAATTATGTTTGTGCTCCGTACTAGGTTGTCCATTATGTTTTGTTTGTTTGTTTTTTTTTTTGTTTTTTTTGTTTTTGTTTTTTTAAAGAGTTGTCCATCAAATTTTGCATTTTATTTTATGAAATTTTTTTTTTCTTCTGACACAAGTTTTTCTTTGTCTGCATAGTTTGTCTTTGTCAAATTGGAATGATGTTATGGGCTGCTAATTTTCTTACTTCTTACTTAGATGTTTTATATATATATATATATAAGGGTAATTGCTTATCTAGTCCCAAAACTTTTAAACTATTGCTACAATAGTCCTTTCTATCAATTTTGGACTGAATTTGTAAATAATTTGGTCAAAAAGTGGTTCTAACTATGGGTTCCATAAAAAAATTAATGGAAAGGATTACTATAGCAAAGTTTTTTAGTAATTTATAATCATTCAAGCTATGAAAAAAAGAATAGTGAATGCCTCTAAACTATTAAAATGTTACAATAATAGTCATTTTTGTTAATTTTTAAACAGAATCCATAAGTAATTTGGCCAAAAAGTGATGCGAACTAATGGATTCCATCCAAAAATTAATGTAAAGGACTATTGTAGTAACATTTTAATAGTTTAAGGGCATTCCAGTTACGAAAAAAAGTTCAGGGACCAAAGTTGCACAAAGTTAAAAGTTTAGGGACCATATGAGCAATTTACAATTATGTTTCTGCTGTAATTCCATGGATACCTTGTCCTCTGTTTGATGGACTATTTTTATTTAGAATAAAGTTTTCATTTCTAATTAAAAAAAAAATAATAATAATAATCTGCATAGTTTGAAGGATGATAAGGGTTAATGTCTTAACTTGTCTATAACTTTTATGCTGTGAAAGGATCAATCTGGAAGGACATCGACCTAGAGTTAGGAGGTATGCACATGAACTGAAAAAGCTTATAAGAATCGGGCAAGGTCCAGAGTCGCTATTGCGACAATCCTCAGGCTTAGCTGCTGAGGCTAGGTCAGATGGGTACTTTGAAAGGGACGTCGGAGATGTGATTGAGGCACAAAAGTGGAAATGTGTTCGAACAGTTAATGGTATTATTATTATTATTATTATTATTATTATGCTGATAGAATGTTATTGATAGGTTAGACCTAGACAGATTTATGGACTCTCTTGACTTCTTCTTAAGACTGTTTTGGTTGTTCCTAAACTACCCTCCAGTCTGTTGCTGTGCATAGTGCTGCTTGTTAAATTTAAAAGCATCCAAAGGTGCAGAAAAGGTTGTCTTGTAACCTTAACTTGTGGCTGCAGTTCTTTTATGGAATTGTTTAGTTAGTGCGGGAGGGACTCAATGCTAAGAACAAGGTCTATAAAATCTTAAGTTGTAATAACTTGAATTTTACTAAAAGCTTCATTTTTCTTTTTAGCAAAAGTAGGAAAAAGGTCTTGAAATGTGTTAACCACTCTGACTCGTTTTGTTATTCTTTTTTCTTTATTTATTTATTTTCCATCTGAAGGGTGAGTAAAACGTATTCTCTTTTGGTGCTACCCCCTTCTCAATCTTAGATCAATATCTACTGGATCAATTTTTAGCCTTGGCCATGGAAGTTTTAGGACATTTGTTTCCTTAGAACTTCAGGATTTCTCTGAGGCTCTTAATCAATAAAGAGGTGAATGTGAACGTGACAATAGTATTTGGTGATCTGTTTAAAAAGATAGGTTAGGCTGCAGGGCTCTTTGTTTTCAAATTGTTTACATGTTCTTGTGCTACAGAAAGGGAAGGAAGACAATTATTTCGGATTTCTAATCCTTTTTTCCATTCTGGTTTCAGGTGTTAGAATCTTTGAGGATGTTGCCGACTCCCAGGTAACATCCTCTTTTAGCTATTCTCACATACTGTATTGTTTCAACGGAAAATTTCCACTTACTATTCGTAGTCTAGATTGACTATTTTCATGAAGTTTTAAAACATATCAAGATCATGTATTCATGACATTTCACTTTTTGTAGCGTGGTAAAAGTGTTCTTGTGAAGGCCTCTGCAGTTGTTGATGCAAGTGCTGACGCTGCGTTTGAAGTGATTTTAAACATTGAGCCACAACAAAGATATGAGTAAGTCAACCTTCTTTAGAAAAAAAACATGGTCATACAACTTTCATCTAATAATTTTCTCTTCACAGATGGGATATGCTGACTGGTGATTTGGAGCTGGTGGATTCTTATGACGGGCACTATGATGTTGTCTATGGGACATTTGATCCAAAATATCTTACTCGGTAATGTTCACATATATGTTACTGCCTGTTCTGTTTGAACTTACTGACATTCATTCCATTGGACCACCTCCAGTGCATATATGTCAATGCCAATGCTAAATTTGTTACAAAAAATGTGATATAGCAAATTTGAGATGTGCTTCAATGCATTATGCTATTTATAATGCTGGAATTGATAAATTACTGCCAATATATACATTTATATGTAATGCTCTATATTCATCGTCTTTCCTTGTAATTGATAAACTATCAATTAAAACCTTTTCTCTCCTTTTTTTTTTTATTATTATTTTTTTATTTTTTTATTTTTAATTATAACGCTATATCTACCATTTGTCATCATCGTTAAGCTTTGGAATTCGTAAAATTAGTATTTGAATAATTTAGAAATGACAATATTGTATTGAGTAAATAAAAAAGTAAAGTCACCAACCAATAGCAATCAAATGCCAAATTTGCCATTTGCTATACTTTGTGGCAAATTTTCAACCAAGTTTAGCATATGGAAAATTTAGCATTGGAAATACCATTGCATTGGAGGGTGATTTTGCTATCTCAAATGCTGAATTTAGCTTTGGCACATGAATTTGGCATTGCATTGAAGATGCCTGGATGGTTGAAGAATTAATTTTGCAATGAGCCACTATAATTGCCATTCATTCTTTTTCTGCATTCCTTTTTATCTTTTCATAATAATTTTTTATTTTTTATTTATATTTATATGTTGCTTAAATTAATAGGGCAGGAAAGGAAGGTGAGAAACTCACAAGTCATGACACTCTTAAGCTCCAAATTCCTGATTGCATTATGTTATATGTTTTTTGGGAGAATAGTTTCCCCACCAGTTGAAAAGCTTATTATCCTCTTCTACTGCCTGGAAGCGGAAGCAAAAGTCATTTAAATGGTCCCTTTTTGGGGATACACTCATTGGTTTTCTATGTTTTTTGGATTTCATAATGCATTCGCTAAAATGAAATGATAAATAAATAAAACATTAACTAATGGAAATTGCATTGACCAATATGTTTTTGTCTTTTTTTCCATTTATTTTGTTATCAGAACATGAAATTGGTCTGTTTTGTTTTATGTCCGACAGGTGGCATTCCAAAAGAGATTTTGTTTACTCTAGGCAATGGTTTCGTGGGCAAGATGGAACATATAGTAAGAAAATATAACTGATAAAAACTTCTTTTCGTCAAACTTGGCTTTTATTTTGCTACTTATCCAACTGAGCGACCTCCAATGCATTCAATGGAGAAGTTTCTGAACCTGGGTATTATATTCACTATGAAGAGTATCGAATTGATGAGGAGAAGGGTCAGAAATGAAGATAATAAAAGAGGATGATAAAAGTCCAGAATGCATGTTATATCTCTTTCTATGATCTTGAAAAAAGTGCATGATACGTGAGTACAAACTACAAACTAGAGGCGTGGGTTAATTTGAGCAATACAATGGTAGAAACCAGTAATGCACTTTGAAATTTAAGGCCTAATATGGAACCTTTTATGCTTTCTGTAATAAGATATGGTGTTTTATTAGGATGACGAAAAATGATATAATTCATTGTAATAAGCTGTTATTGTCCTACAAGTTTCTTAAAATTTTAGAAGTTTTGGCCTTTCAAATTAAAATAGAGTTCAAAATTGAAATAGCACTGACCATCCTCCTAGACCAGTTACTAATCATCGCCTTGGTAAGCTATTGCCTCACCAACTAATTTAATCAGATGCGAGCCCCTCCTCAGGCGGATTCCTCCTTTTGCTCCTCAGCCTATGTCGTTTCCAGCTGTTATTCCTCAAGCTTGAAGTAGTCAAGTTTGTTTTCTTCTTGGTTTTTATTCAATAAAATATCTAATTATGCAAAATAGACATCTTATTAACTGTGAGGGGAAGAGAACCATATCACTAACACGATGCAGTAACATTTGGTGCTTCTTGACTTTAGTTTCCACCCGTGGAATTATCTTTTTGCTGTATTTCATCGTGAGAAAACATGCTGTTTGACTTGGGACTTCGCTAATATTTGCTACTGATTACCATTCGTGCAGCAATATTGCAAGTTCCAGTTGTACTTAAGAAGAAGCCTCCGAGGTCTGGGTATCGTCGTACAAAAATAAATCGTAAGATCAAAGTAACATGATTTCCTCAAACAAAGTGACTCCGTTAAGTTTTCCCCCCTACTCGCATGATTGACGTTCTTGCCATTTTCCCCTTTATTATTAATATTGTTATTATGGCTTTGGTTATAGCATCAACTTGGGAGATCAGAGATTTGAATACGTCGGGTTCGAGTATGACTAGATGTCTTGTGACACAAATGTTGGAGATACATTCATCAAGCTGGTTTAGATGGAAGAAAAATCACTCCTCAAAGTTTGAAAGGAGTGTACCTTATGCATTGTTGTGCCAAGTGTCAGGTTAGAAAATAATTATTTTTTTCAACCGACTTTTTTTTCCCCAATTTTCTAAGTATTACAACTAAATCAAAAGGACCAGCGAGTCTCAAGTGGAATCAACACTTTAAAGCCCTGTACTTTATTTTGAACCTAAATTGATTTGGAGATCTGACAGAAGGCCGTAAACTATATCCTTCCAACCTATATTATCAAATCTTTAAAACCCTTACGAGTAGAAGCCTGTAAAGAAGCTGTGTTAGTGACTTGATCCAATGACGCACAATTATCCTGTGAAGCATACGCAGATGACAGCCGAACTAGAAAACACCATACCAATTATAAATCTACTACATAAACCATTTACTTGGGTGTCAGGTTCAATGCTTGTCTTGTTTATATAAAACTTCAACTTGGTATTAAAGCTATTCTATGTTTAGTTTTCTTCAAAATTTACATGGAAGAAGTATTTTAGGTGTTTCCTTTGTCTAAAAAATTCAGGTCTTAAGGAATATATTAGTGCCAATCCAGCGCTCAAATTTGAATCAGCAACTACAGTTGTCAAGTCAAAATTTTCTCATGTTTCCATTCCAAATGGAGAAAATGAGGAAGAAGCGCCGGATGAGTTTTATGATGCAATTGGAGGAGATTCATCATCATCAGATGAAGAAAGTGACGACGACGAAGAATTTGACCAGAAGGTTTTCGTACTTTTCTTTGAACCACAAGCCATTGCTTCAATACGTAATGTAACACAGCTTATAAAGGAATTATCATGCTAAAAAGTCTCAGAGTTTATTTCCTGCCCCTAAAATTGATCAGGAAGCAAAGATGAAGCTGAGGAATGTTTCATGGGCTTTAACAGGCTTAGCTTTGAGGCGAACATCAGGTCTATCATTGCTTTGAAATTTTGATTAGGAAATTTTATTTTTCTGCAGTTTATTTTTAGTATCTGGTATTTTCACAAAAACATATAATTCTATTTACCTTGAGGTCATCTTTTATTACAAGAAATGTTCTTCCTGTCATTTCAGTTATTATTATTATTTTTTTTTCTGTTTCTTGATTTTTTGTTATCTCGTTTTGAGCTTTATTTAAAAGGGTATAAATGACTTTTTAAGCTCAAAACGTGCGCAAGGCACTTGAAGGGCTTTTTGTTTTTGTTTTATTTTGTTTTGTTTTTGTTTTTGTTATTTTTGTTTTCGTTTTTGTTTTTGTTTTTGTTTTTTGGTTTTTTGTTTTTGTAGTGTTGATACTAATTTGGTATTATCTAAACCCTGAGATACCAATATACTAATTCCATAAAACACATGTAATTTTCCCTTTTGCTTTTGACTTACATAAAAGTCAATTGGGTGTAATCATACGCACTGATATCCTCCAGTTAAGCATGCTTGGGCAATATAGTATTTGGATGGTGACCTCTTGGGAGGTCCTCATACTGCACGCCTTTTGTTTTTTTACCTTTAGCAAAAATAGAAAATAAAATACTATAAATAAAATATAAAACTCAAAAAATAAAATTACCAAGTTCCCGCTTTATTTCAAATTTGTCTAAGGGTTAGCATGTGAGTGCTCATGGGATTTCAAGTTTTCCAAAAACTTGAATGATACGGAGTTAATGAGGCTTTAGAGCTATCTTCTTTGTTGGAGGGGTTTCAATTAATAATAAGAGAGTGTGGGAGTAAGATAGTTTGGGTCTATTCTCTGTCTAGTCCCTTTTTCACTCTTTGACAGAAGATCTCGAAGCTTTCATTTTGATTTAAACTCGTATCCCTTCCAAGGTTCAAGTGTTTTGTTGGCTTTTGTTTCTTGATGCAGAGCGAAACCATTTTTCTCAATTGGATGGTGTATTCTATGCAAAAAATATTATTTACATATAACTAACGGTATTTGCTGCTGAAGGAGCTGGGGATAGTGTGGGTTATTCCTAGGATACTATGTAACTTTGTACTACTTTTTTTGGATGGGTCTGGTAATAGGAGAAAACACTTGGGGAAGCTAGCTGTATTAGCACTTCTATGGGGGGTGTGGTTGGAGAGGGACTGTAAAATTTTTATGGGCGAGAGGAAGAATGTGGTGCTATTTGGGATAGGGGAATTATTGGGCATCTCTTTGGGTACACCAGGACAAGGAATTTAGAAGTTTGTTGTTCTAGGGATTGGGATTCGGCATTGTATCATTAGACGTATTTCTTTTATGAGAAAAGAGTATGGAAGTGATGGACATCTCTGAAAGGTTAAATACTTGGATTTGTCATGGAACTTCAACTGATGGTTCAAGGACGTTGCATTCTCTTTGATCATTTTAAACTGGATGGATGTAATTGGTTGATAGTGGGTGGCTGAGGACTAGGACTGTTTTCATTTGTATGGAGTGATTTGTTATCTTTTGTTGTTTTTTGTTGTTGTTGCGGATTTCTCATACTCTTTCCTTGTAATTGATTATTGATCAACGAAAAGGGTTTTTTCTATTAAAAAAACATCATAAAAAATAAAGTTTTTATTTTTTTATTTTTTTAAGCCAATTGCTAGTTAAGTTATTTGTAGAAAGCTGGTTGTCAAGATCAGGATTCTTCATCATTGGATTGTGAATTGTTAGATCTGCAGTTAAAAGTGTAACCAATACTCTTTTATTTTATTTATAAACAAACAACATATATCATTCCTAGTCTTTTAACTCTGTGTTACATAATGCTGAACTGCAACATTAAAATAAATAAAATAAGAAAAATCAGTCGTGTATATTGTCATTATTTTCCTTCTTTCTTTTCAGGTCCAGATGTGAACAAGGAACTAGATTCAAATGTAGTCCCTACCACAATCGATCCAAGCCAATTTAATGGTTCCTTGCACAAAGGAAAGGACGAGAATGATACAAACTGTTGGACTTCTCCAAGCGGAATGGGATTTATGATAAGAGGAAAAAATTACCTAAAAGACAACTCCAAGGTGAATATGATCGCCTTATTGTTTTCTTTTTGCTCTTATCACCTTAAATAGCATTTATTCTTTGTTATAATGCGTTAGATTTGTACGCCTTTCTCCCTATAAGTAAAAGGAAAATGCTATGTAACCCAATTCCTACTCAAAACCTATTCCTCTTGAGCTGATGCTTGTATGTGGTTCCTAGTTTTTCTTACAAAAAGTTGAAAAACAAATGCTTTTAACCTGTAAAATTATGACACATCTGAACTTGGGACAAATAGAAGTGCAAGTAAAATGGTAGAAGCACCCTGTGCCTGCAAGTATCTGGGCAAGTGGCACAGATAGTCAAGTAAATTAAAAGACAATAAAAGCATAAGAATAAGAAGAACATGATAATTCCTTGTGTTGAAGTGATGTAGAAGTAGATTCACACACCCATAGACAGTCAATGAGCTGATGTAGTTCCAAGATGGAATGAATAGGCCCATGAGAAGTTGATTGCTCGTCTTTCCATAGTTGTACGTGGCCATCTGCTGGTTTGCCTTTGCTTAATATTTTTCTGCAGAATTTTCCTAGTTCTATTAGTACTGTGTATTGAAGAGTAAGATGGAGTATAGTCCAACTTAATAGGAAGTTGTTCGTCATTATATGACGAACGATAATGAGTTCATGTTGCCATGTTGGTAATTCACATGCTTTAGTTCTGTGGATGCTGATATATGTATGCAAATTTTTCAGGTAATGGGAGGAGATCCCCTTCTCAAGCTCCTAGCCGTTGATTGGTTCACAGTTGATAAAAGCGTAGATCAGATTGCACTGCATCCCAAGTCTCTTGTTCAGGTAGGTTTGTTTATTTCATCGTATCTTTAACCATATTTTCAGGTAGTACAATATGTTAAAAACTGAAATTTTAATCCTCCTATTTATTGGCCAAACTTCAACATGCACAAAAGTAGATAGTCTATCTCAAATCATTTTATAGACTACAGGCTTAATTGATGGTTCAACAAATAAATACTTGTCAGAAATAAATAATATTTAATTTTATTTCTCAACACTGAAAGTTTGTTTCTGTTCTAACAATATTTTTTTCAATTCCAGTCGGAAGCTGGGAAGAAGCTTCCATTTATACTTGTCATTAATCTCCAGGTACGTGTGCAAATGCGTTGATCTCATTTCTTCACACAGACTGTATTCGTGGGATCTATTTTTACTCCTTCCTGGTTAATAAACTGTTCCTTGGTAAAATTATTGTTACTTGTAAGTGAATTATAAAAAAAGGGAATACTACACTGACTTTCACAGTTTTCATGGTTACACTGCATGCTTTTCTCCACATTTGGATCAAAGTCTTCTGAAGAAGACGAATAGGGCAAGAATGAGAAATAATCTTTCCATTGATATTTGGTCATTCGATCAGCTGATAGCATCTGCTTTATGTTAGTAGGTTTTGGGGTAGCTGGTCGAATAAGCCTTCAAGTAACCAAATGTTCTCTCCATTGACCCTGATTGGCACTGAGAAGTATTTAGCCTATACGTAATTTGTATTTACAAGATTTCCTTAATGATATTGTTTCTTGTCAGTTAAGTGTGAGGGTAAATATATAACTGACTTTTTATTTCAGGTTTAACTGAACCTTTTGCTTATAAATGACGCTGCAAAATATTCAACCTGTAGCCATTTTTATTTTTTTTTTAAATTTCTTTGGTGATATGATTTCTTTTTAGCTAAACATAGTGGTAATATATATTTGGTTCTTATTTCAGGTTCCAGCAAAACCAAACTACAGTTTGGTACTTTACTATGCTGCTGAAAGGCCTCCGAAAAAGAATTCCTTGCTGGCTAAATTCGTGGATGGTAGTGACATTTACCGTGATGCAAGATTCAAACTCATTCCAAGTATTGTAGAGGTATTAGGTGTATAAGATTCAATGGTTCTATCGAGTCCCTGTGGCTTAGATATGTTTTTCTTTCAGCCGCATGTAGTTGAGACTGTTTAGTGAATGTTCAAGGGATATTGGATGGTCAAGCGTGCTGTTGGAACAAAGGCTTGCTTGCTGGGAAAAGCTGTCACTTGCAAATACTTCAGACAAGACAATTTTCTGGAGGTATGCAATTTCAAATAAACCTCATGTGAACTAGACTAGGTTGTGTTGGGTGCAAACTTTGAGAAAATGTCAGTTAGACTGGACATGATTGATTTTAAGTTCCTTCCTCTACTTTCTCTTAATCTCCTTTCAAATCTTCCTCTCTCAAATGAGACTGATTTGTATTCTTTTTTGCAGTACTGTTTCTTTATTTTTTTCAAACAAATTTTTTTATTTTTCTTTTTCTTTGGCTGGAATATTTTGGGAAATTCCTCAATTTAACAAGTTCAGCAGCTGCTTCAGACAAAATGAAAAAGAATCCATTGTTTTTTCTTATCTCCACTTGTAATTATTATATTAAACTGTAAGATCGTATTTATTTGTTTCTTTTTTTGGGGGGCTTTAATTATCTTCCACAAAACAGTGCTGCTTCAAGCATATAAAAATCTCAAGTCTTAATATACAAACTTTCTTTTGTCCGCTAGGGACACCAACTCTAATCCTTGTACGGACTTTTGGCTGTCCCTTTTTCAATGGGAGATTCAGTCTATTGTAATTAATTGATGCTGATCTTTTCCAATAAAAGAATGACATTTAAAGTTGGTAAAAATAGTTGGGATTAGAGTAGGTATCCTGAGCTTTTTCTGTCATTTTGTTCACAAGTAATATGAGAGTGACGTTTGTATGGCATGGGAGTGATGTCTCACCTACTTATCACTTGGATTACAGTCATGTTCTATAGTTTTCTGAACTTCCGTCAATGGTTAAAACCCTAAATCGTGTTACTTTTTGTACTGACCTTGGTATCATTCTATACTGGTACCCTGTGTAGTGTTAGCTTGTCTCTTATTGAAACGGCATTAACATGCATTTTTGGTGGTATACAATTAAGATGACAAATTAAACATTGAATGTCCGGAGTTATATTGGCCTTATTAGCTGTAATGCAGATTGATGTTGACATTGGATCATCTTCGGTGGCAAGAAGTGTTATTGGCCTTGTCCTGGGATATGTCACGAGCCTAGTAGTTGACCTGGCAATTTTGATAGAGGTTTGTGTGTTTTTATTTCTGAAGTTGTGTTTCACTTCTGTTTTCTCTTTGATTTGGAATTCAACTTCCACGAAGAAATGCTAATTATCATCCATTGGTGATTGTTACTGTTTGTGTTTGGCATTGCTTCATAGAAAGCTGCTTTTGGCTTCTTGGATCAAAAAGCTACCTCGGGTGGTCTTTGGATCTTCCTCCAAAAGTAACGCCACCAACTGTGGCTTCTTAAAAAAAGCTCTTTCGAGAAGGCTATGAAACTCGTATCAGAGTTTGAATAAGGCTTAGTAATGCCAAACGAACCCAAACCAGTTATTGAATGACATATAAGACTACACTAAGGGCCTGTTTGGAATGTCAGTTCCAGTTGGAATTTTGCTTATTCAACTCCAAAACTCCCAAATCTACATCTCACTCTCTCCCTTAAATTTTCATGAAATTCAAACTTCAAAAGTCCAGGACTTTTTTATTTCAAATTGAAATGATATGATTCTTGTGTCAAAATGCTCACAATGACAACATTGCTAACACATTTCAAATTCACTTTTCTCTCTATCATAGTTCATTTCCAATTCACAATTCATACAAGCACACATTTCATTTCCAACATACAAAACTCCAACTCCAACTCCAACCATTGTTCTAAACAGGTCCTAAATCTCCACCACAATTTGTGGCTCCTAAAGCTGACTTGTGAATGAATAAAGTAATTGGGTGAAAAGGTGTAATAGTGGTCACAAGTGATGATAAATAGCATTGCTCATAAATACGTGTTTTAAACTTATGATGGGAATTCTAAGGAAAGAGCATGGTCGGAAGGTGGTTGTAGCTCTTAAGAATTTTGTTTCCTCTTTCTTTTAGGAAGACACTTAGATTTCATTAGGAGTATTTTCAACGTCTTGCTTTCTTATGTGTTTGATAACATACTTTCCGATGTCAAGTACTTAAAAGTTGGAGTACCTAATGGGAAATGTTGTAAATCAAAGCGAGATGTGAATGTTTGCTTTGAATGCAGGGGAAGGAAGAGGAGGAGTTGCCTGAGTACATTCTTGGAACTGTTCGGCTAAATCGTATTAGGCTCAATTCTGCTGTTCATTTGGATGTTTGAGGTTGCTTCGACTTCTTAATCATCTTCTTCCATGCGGTTATGGTTTCCTTGAATTTATACCATTTTTCCATTGTTGCCCCACAGGCCGGTGTATATTGCAACAGTAAATTGTAGTTTGACATGCACAAGCAAGTAAATATACCAAAGTAAAACCTAAATTTTCTCTTTCAATTCATTCTTCAAAAATTTTTGATTATTTCTTGTTACTCTTCAAAAACAAGCAGTGTATGATTGTTTTCTTCCAACCCTCACATCAGATATGAAACTTTGAGTATTTAGAGATGCTTTCGTTATTTCCAATAATATAGCTTGGTAACAAGTCGCTTCTTTCAAAGCACGCCGTGTTCGCTCCGCGAGCTTGGGGTCAAGGGTCGACCGAGAACCATGTTTGTGACAAGGTCGGCTCGTTCCCAAGGCTGGGAACCTGGTTATTTGACAGTTAAAATGTCAGAAACTTTATCACGACTAAAACTTACTAGGTTAGTTGTCATATTTTAAGATAAAATAAAATGATATTTCACACCATAAATTCGACTAAGTAACACTAACAGAGAATCTAAGTTGTGAACTTTTTAACTTTCAGAAATCAATAGTTACCTGGCAAAATTTGAAAATAAAGGTTTATTTATTTATTTATTTTTATTTTGGTGGAGATTTGAAAAAAGTTTTTATACTTTACACCCTGGATTCTCGAATAAAATCTCCTTCCCTTCAGGGGGAAAAAAAAAGTGTCATCTACCTATGAATTTCGGAAAAACTAAGCAGCATTTCAATCTTACATAGTTAAGAAAGAACCAAAAAATAAAAAATAAAAATAAATTAAAAAAAAAAACCCTTGTTTTAAATTTCTGTTTTCTTGGATCACTTGGATCGAAAGAGGAGAGAGAACGACACAAGAAGAGGGAGGGGGGAGAGGAGAGAGAGGGGGAGATTATTAAATTTTGAATTTCTATTTTTTTTTTGGTTATTTTGTTTTGTTTTTAGGGCAATTCTACAATTGGTAAGGTTTTTTACCCCATTGATGGAGGAAATTTTTTAGCCATCTGACTTCATTTGTTTGTGTAGATATTATGTGCTCACAAAGTCTAAAATGCACCCATGTACATCTGATTAGAAGACAAATACTAACCCCCGAAAAAAAAAAAAAAAATTTTGACAACCTTCCTTCTTCCAGCTACATAATTAGCCGCCGTGGGATGCAGATACAGGCCATCGTCGGAGGAGGTGGCCGCTGCCGTGCATGACAGAGCATGTCTTCGGAGGTGGCTGATGTTGGGATATCTACCCATAAACAAATGAGATGTATTATTTTGTTGATTTAATTTGAGAAATTTTTTCAATATTATTTTTGTGTTTAGATGCTTTATAAATATCAAAAATACAAGATTATTTAAATATGACTTTAAATATTGTATATAAGTGTTATATACAAGAGGATAATATTTAAAGTAAAATAATCTAAATATATACGTAATTAAAAATTAAAATTGGGATATTTAATTTATAATTACTAGCGTAGTTCATTATATTCTGAATGAAACGATCTTATTCAGATTGTTAATAATGAGATTATGGGAATGAAAACGCTTTATATAATTTGATTATATAAGACTGGAACACAATTAATTATGAATCTCTAATAATTTCCGTTATCATAAGAGCATTCAAAATTAATCAATGATGGACATATATGAATGGATCTTAATTCTAAGTAATTAATATACTCATATTTATTGTATTGTATTTTTTGACATACCAAGTAATGACACAAATGAATAGTGTCAAATTCTTGGTATATTGGATATATAATATAATAATATTAATATACAATATGAAATCCTTTCCTACATTAAGAAGTCATATGGACGGTTCCCATAAATATTGATTTGGGGCTTGCATAATAAGAGCGCTCAATTTATAATTAAATCATAAATATATTATTCATTAGAAAATCAATAATACTTAAGGCGAAATATATAATTAAAGAAGTTAACGGAAAATACCTAGCTTTAATTATA
Source organism: Ficus hirta (assembly GCA_038430175.1). Lineage (NCBI taxonomy): Eukaryota > Viridiplantae > Streptophyta > Magnoliopsida > Rosales > Moraceae > Ficus > Ficus hirta. The sequence continues at coordinate 12,995,107 of CM076585.1, read as the reverse complement.
AACCGTTTATGGAGGATTGATTTGTATGTAGTGACTATATCAATGGACAATTCAAATCCTTTGAATATAATTAATTTAATAATTTTAAGAATGTAATTCCAAATTTTTAGTGGAGTAATTTTAGAATTAATAATTTTGATATTTTAATTAAGGTGTTAATTAATTGTCAAGATTATTGGAGCTTAAAATTATACTGTCCATAGTTCCTCTCAGCGGCTCCATTGAATCATGTGAACATTATTTTATGTTGGATTAAATTAATTAATTTAGAATTAAGAATTCTAAATGAATATTACACAACAAATTAATTGGATTAATTTATATTTTAAATAATATGATTATTTAAAATAAATTTAAAATAGTTTTAAATTAAAAATTATACAATGTGGTAAGGATCACACCGTAGTTGTATACCACAAGGTGGTTCACATTTTATCTACAGACAAATTGCGTGTGGAAGTTTCAATTTTGACACATGTGGAAAAGAAAATATTAGTTATTTTATTTTGAATAGTTTAAAATAAAATATATTTTTTAAAAATAAAAAAAAAGAACTGATTAGTTGATAATGGGAGAGAGATTATCTGCCAAAAATGCCAACTTCTAAAGGTAGTGGGCGTGTGACTTTTCTACTAAATGGGGAGTGGAATAATTAATTAATTAATTATTTAAAAAAAAAGGTGTTAATTATTTCTTTGTGATATTAAAAAGGGGATACATGTGATGTATCTAAAATATAGAAGAAGACTGACTTTTTTTTTTTTAACAAAGAAAAAAAAGTACGTACCTTCTTCCAGAGTATTTCTTCTCCTCTTTTCATTCACTTTGTCTCATAGGTTGAGAACGCAATGTGAATCAAAATTCAGGTGTGTGATCAAACACAAACTCAGAAAACGCCCACTCGTTTCCTGTTCATCGTGATTTGAAGAATGTTGAGAAAGAATCGTTGGTGTTTCCAAAGGATTTGGAGTTTCTAAGAAGATTCTTAAAAGAGTCCAAGAATTTCGACCTAATTGGATAATGGTCAATCTTTAAACCTTCTTCCTCTATTTTTTCATTAAATTAATATAAGTATTGTTGCCAGATAAAATTTATGAGAAATATTTTTATATATGCGATTTAATCCGTACCATGTTTCCGCTATTTTTTTAAATAAAAAAATCGGTTTTTGAAACTAACAATTGGTATCAGAGCCGGTAATACCTTGTATTAATTTAATGAGTGATTATTTGATAATTTGTATATGATTTTAGGTAGGTAGTTGTGCATATTGATGTATGTTTTTATTTATGATCATAATGATGAATGTTTGTGCGAATGGATTGGTCATAAATTTTTCCGGTTTCATGGAAATTAGTTTGTATTTTTCTTTTGATTAGATCAATTGTAAATAGGAAACATGATATAATTTTCTTTTGATTAGATCAATTGTAAATATAATTTAGGTTGTATTGATTAATTAAATAAAGTCTTTCATCCACTCAAGGTTAATATTGATACATGAATGATTATCAAAATGAATTGATTAATTTAAACGGAATTATCAATAAAATCAATTACACTTTAAATCTAGTATAACGTATATCCACTCTGGTATATATCAATGTTTTTATTTGGAGATCTCACTCCGATCAAGATAAACCATCTCTTATATAGAAGTAGACACTCATTACAAGCTTATTAAGAATAAATATATTTTAAACAAAAAGTAGATAAATTTATGTTTCCACCAAGACCAATATTTTTATCCTTGTTTCAATATTATATGGAATTAATCAATCGTAATTTTAAAAAGAAAAAGTTGTTAGTGAAAACTGTTAAATCTTTTAATAAAGATGAGATTATTGTAATTATATCTTATTAAAAACACAATCTTGCTTTCGTCACCATTTTGCTTTTGCGTTTGTTGGTTCAAGCAAGAACAAAAACAGTAATATGAAAGGATGCATAAGATAAAAAGAAAGAAATGATAAGGGTCCCTTTTCTTCAATCACTTTACTCTACCTAATCTCAATTCTTGCTTTATTTATTTATTTTTGGTTAGCATATTATGCATGATTGATGCCTTTGCTTGCAAAAGATCCATTTTGTTTCATCAGTTTCTGCACCAAAATTATTTGATTAATGGTCTCAATCTTCTTGATTTATAATCTTCAGAAGGTCCAAATTGTCCCTAGATTCATTCTTAGCACTATCTAATTCCATGGACATCACCGGTTTTTTCACTATGAAATAATATAATATATAAAGAAAATAAAAGAAAAGAAAAAGAAAAGAAAATTAAGTGGTCCTACTAAGCATCCCTAGAAATGTAAATTAATATTGTTTTTGCGGTACCTTTGCACTAATTAGATGAGAATGATATCAAATCAAGCATAAGTTCCTACTATTCTTGACCATAATGGGAATCCTATTCAAGTGTCTTTCTTCTCCTAAAAAGATGTGTTTTCTTTCTTCTCATCCCACAGCCATATTTGTTGGTGTCATTTTCAATCCTTCTTTTAGGAAATTTCTTTGCTTTCTTCTTTCTTTCTTTCTTTCTTTTTAAAAAATTTTTTGGTAGGGATAAAATTGGCCAAAACTATAAATATATATATATATATATTTATATTTTCTTATAAAAGAAGGGGATCAACCCCGACCCGAATCAACATCACAATAATCTCATTGAATACATTAGACACCAAACTCTTATTATTATCATAGATGAGATGAATAAGAATTGAACCTAAGTTAAGAACATGAGGAGCCTAAAGTGACTTTTCTCAACCATTATATCACCACTGTATAATAACTGTTTTTACTATTTAAAACATCAAATCTTCATTAGATTTTCTTAGATTTAGATTTTCTTTTGGGTCTTTCAATTATAATATATCCACATCACTAATGTGTATCTAAACATCTAATCTTTATCTTTATCTTTATCTTAACTATATTAAAAGGGTCATGGACTCTTGTTTTGGTATACCTCCCCTATGCGATAAGTTAGAACCAATTTTTTTTTTTTTTTTGGCCTTTTGGTCTAAAATTTTATTTTATTTTTCATTTTGATGGAAATTTTTTTTTTCAACTTTTCGTCTACACTCCTCCATTTTCCACATGATATTTTTTTAGGGTTTTTTTTTTATTTTATTTTTTAGAACAGGCTTCCTTTCTTTTTTATTTTTTCTTTCGTTTTTTGCCCCTAGTCAAATTATTTTTCTCAAATGCATCGTTACTCAAATATTAATTTTTTCTTCCTAAAACCCTCTTCAACTAAAATTTCATTTTGATACCTCATAATTAATTTTTCAATTTATCATTTTTTTTTTCAAATACACATGGCACATGCTCGCCACTAAAAGCACCACAATTGACATATTGTCATGAAAATTTGACAACGCAAAACCGATCATACCTTTCAGTTGAGTCAAAAGTCTAGGATGTCGTTGAAACTGGGTTCAATGCAAGCTAATACCTCTAACATATAGCCTCCAAATTCTACTAATTTGATTCATTGAAGGTGATAACATGCCTTTATCTGTATTAGACGGTCTTTGACATGAATAGAGAGGAGATTTTATTGCAGGATACCAAAGGAATATGCACCAGTGAGATACAAGTGATCTTCATCAAGTTTTGATAAGATATCATACTTTTTGTTTTCTCAATTTGAATTTTAATAAGATTCTAAGGTTATGAATTTAGGGCTAAAATTCAGTTCCTTTGGCAAGAAAAATAGTGACAGTAAGTCCATAGTGGTTGATTTCACAGAATATCATGATAATTCAAGTAAAAAGGAAGCGTCTAAATCCATTGTTTATTTAAAATAGACAATTATAGATTTGTTCACAAGGAAATGGAGATGGTTGTCTCAAGGTCTATAGACAAATTGTAAAACTTAACTACTGATCCATAAAAGGAAAAGGCATTCATGCTTATCGTTTCCAAATGAGAAGGGTTTAAAATCGTACAAATATGACTGGATTGGGGTTATACACTCTTTTCTTTCTCCATTAGGTTTTGGAAAATTGTAGCATATAGTATGTTTCCCAAGTATTTTTTTAAACGAAGTGTCTATTGATACCCTATGTTTTCTTATCACACACCTCCTTTTTTATGACTTTTCGTGTTACTGAAATACCCTTAATAAATTTACATTGGAGGACAAAAATTACTTCAAGATGTTTTCACACATGTCACCCTAATAATTAACATATTAATACTACACCCTTTTAAATCCAATACAAACTAGACCACAAAATCTAATATGATATTGATCAAAGAAATAGTAGACATGAAGAAAACCCCAAGTAAATCTTTTTTTGTTTTTTTTTAATATCATGTCATTGTTTTTCCCTTCTTTTGTTTTCCCCCCGAAAGTAGTTATACGTAATCAAGAAAAACGAACCTAAAGAGTTGTATGTTTGAATTCCGGCATGGTGCAGGAGGATGGAAACTCAATACTACTGCAACGTGAAAGAAAAGTGTACACATAAGGATTGATTGTCCATAAGCAAAGTGCTTCAGCCCTTTGCTTGATGTCTTTTAAATTTAAATTTTGTTTATTTGTCTATATCCTTCTGCTGCTTGAAGTTAAAAAATTTAGGGTAGACAGATTTTATTTAATTCATTTTATTCGAAGGAGTATATATATATATATATATATATATATATATATATATATTTTTGACTCATCTCGAGGATGATTTTTCTTTTTAGTTTAACAAATTTGAAGGTTTTTTTATGCACGGGCATGAAGAAAAAAAAATAAGATGAAGATGAAGAATAAAAGTAACAAGAGTTGACCAAAAAAAAAAAAGGATTGTTTTGAAAAAAAAAAAAAAAGATTACTTATTGATTTGTGGGTGAAAAAAAAAAAGATAAAAATTATAACTCAATTGTAGGGAGCATTTTGGAAAAATAAGAGGAGTGTAATGATTATGTTTTAGTTGGTGGGTGGTTTAAGAAAGGGTATAAGAAAAGAAGATTAAGGGGTGGCATTAGACGTCCCAATTTTTAATTTTTAGCATTTTCTTTTTAAATAGTAGATTTTTTTTTATGGTTAAATTCTTATATTTTCTAGTAAATCTTGGATTTTCTAATAAGTAAGATATTTATAAATAAAATAATAATGGACCTTTTCTTCCCTAGTCAATAACATTTCCGGAGACGCCGATCTCCACGGACAAGTTCATGGCAAAGATTGCGAGACCGATGTGTGAGGTCAAAACCCAAGTGTGAGGTAAGGCAATAGGAAGACGTGTGAGGTCCAGCGACGGGACAATTGTGTATAGTTTCATATTAAAGAGAGAGAAAGAGAGAGGAGGAGAGAGGGAGAGAGAGAGGAGGAAGGAAGATGGGTATTTTTAGTATTATATGGGATCTTAAATCTGATAATGCTATTTATTATTATGTTTAAAATTATATGTTATAAGTTACTTCAAAATAATTATTTGACTCTTTCTATTCATAATCGGGGAGAAAAGATCCATTTACATTTCGGATGTGGGTTTCATTCGCTCTCTGTATAGGGTGGTTTCTTATTCCATCTTTTTTTTTCCTCCTTATTTTGTTAGCCTTTAGTGGTTGATTGTGATTTTTCCTATATTTTTTCAATACATTAATAAATTAAAATGGCGGGTTGATATATAATATACTAAATTTCTTTAGTCATAGTTAATTCTCTTTATTCACTCAAAAAAAAAAAAAAAGTGATCTGATTATTAAAATCTAGTTCATGCCTCAAAACTCTCCTATTAATAACTACATAAAGGACAATTAATAAATCTTCCGTTATCACAGGATTTGCTATTATTCCTCTTCTTCTTGGTGGCAGTAGTGTGTTTTGCAACAGATGATTGGAAATAATATGCTAATGTAAGAAGGGAACTGAAATTGGAAAATCCTCTTCCAAGTGAAAGGATTCTTCATTCTCATGAAATTCTCCAAATCTCTTGTAATTTTACTATGAGATCTGCTGTTTAATTTCCATGATTTTCTCCCTTATAAAGGAAGAATACCAATCAACACTAGTTTAATTTCCAATAGTTTAATTTCCAAGTGGAAGGATTCTTCATTCTCATGAAATTCTCCAAACTCTTGTAATTTTATTATGAGATCTGCTGTTTAATTTCCATGATTTTCTTCCTTATAAAGGAAGAATACCAATCAACACTAGTTTAATTTCCAAGTTAAAGGATTCTTCATTCTCATGAAATTCTCCAAATCTCTTGTAATTTTACTCTGAGATCTGCCGTTTAATTTCCATGATTTTCTCCTTTATAAAGGAAGAATACCAATCAACACTAGTTTGCATAGTGTCACCCTTTTTTGGTATATTTTCATGGTAGGTATATTTCCTCCGAAATCTTGATTGTCACAAAATCTCTCTCTCTCTCTCTCTCTCTCTCTTTTTTCCTTGTGGGTTCTAATTTTGAGAGGTCCACAATAATTGACTATTTACGACTCACGACTATTTACAAAATATTCCAAAAAAATTATAAAAAAAAAAACTCCGGCAGCCCCCTCCACCGACCAATCTGCCGCCGCCGCCCACATAATCTAAAACTTCTATGCCCGGATCATAAAAATATATATCTGTTGTGAATAGCCGGGGGGGACGCTGGCGAGCGGGGGCTGTTTCCTAACTTGTTTCGTATTATTATTAGGTTTTCTTCTTTTTAACAGTTCATGGTATATTAGTCTTTTTATATTTTCTTAGTGTATATAAACCTCTGTTGATGTATTATTTTGATTGATTAATTGGAATAAGAAACTCTAGTTTTTTTTTGTTTCCAAATTGGTTTTTGGTTTTGTTCAGGCTACTCGCATTCGTGCTGGAAGCTGTCGACAGAAGCATGAGATCCATCGCGACATTGTCGGATTTGAGACTTGGGCGATGGTGGCGTGGCTGGCGATGGTCCCGATGTCTACAACGGCCACTGGAACGTGACCGATATCTGCAAAGGCCTACTCGGAGGCTTCGCTGCCATCACTGTCGGGTGCTCCGTCATGGACCACCCCTGGGTGGCGATCATCTGCAACTTCGTCGCAGCTGTGGTTCTGATCTGCAACAAGATCGCCGATGGCTTCCCGCTGTCTCACCGAACCACCACTTGGGGTTTCTCACTGCCGTAGGTGAATGGTTGTCGAGGACCATAGAGGGCATTTGGATTTTGCAGATTCAAGACAAAATGTTTTCAGTTTTTTAATTCTTATTCTTATTTATTTATTTATTATTATAATTATCATTTTTTTTTTTTTGTATTTTGTGTTATGTTGTTTGGTCAATCTTATAATTATTAAGTGTATATTTGTGATCTAAATCGTTAAAAAACAATGGAATTGTCAAAAAATTTTATTCCATTGATTGGGAAAAGCAACTTGCCCCATGGTAGAACTCTCCAAAAAAAAAAATATATTTACGAATAGTTTACTATATGAGTTTAAAAAAAAAAAATTTACTTGTTTCACCCGTTAGTTTTCCCAAAAAGCCCTTATAACTAAATTATTTGTCTTTGTTCTTTCTCCACATACTAAATCTAAACTTCTGCACAGTTTTTTTAATATGTTTTGTTTCATTTTTATTTTTAAATTTTTTTCTTACGAGATTTCTTCTTTCTTTTTTTCTTTTTAGATATCCAATAAAAATTCTGCATTAGTTTAAATGTTGAGATAAAAATCTATGAACTAGTCTTTAGTACACTTCTTCTTAAGATGATAAAAACTTGAGTATAATATACTGATGACGCTAAGTATTTGACAAACATGGTTGAAAATGTTATGAATTTGGTTAATACTTTTATTAGATAATTAGAAAAAGCTCACAATTCAGAGTTTGTATGAATTCCTAACCATTTCTCTCAGTTATTTATAAAATGAATAACCAATCAAATCAATATATTTGATTATATATCCACATCATACATATATGTTTTCCATTTGCTTGTTATTTCTTAGAAAACAAAAAATTAGTTATAACATGGAACTACAAAAATTATTGAAAAATAGAAATAATAACAAACAAAATAAAAGAATCTTCTCTTAAAAAAAATTCTCATGGAAATAAATTAAAAAATAACAAAAAATAAAACATTTAAAAAAAAGTAAAAGGAAAAAATGTATGGGGATTTAGACTTTAATAGGAGGAGAAAAAACATAGTAAATAATTTATTCATAAGGGCTTTTTGAAAAAACTAAGGGGTGGAACAAGTAATTTTTTAATTCTAAAATTAATGTGATAAGTGGGTTTAAAAAGTGGGTGAGAAAAGTAAAATGTGGAGTGTCAATAAACCCACTTTTACTATAATTATGTAGTTATAATCTCTTATCCAGATGTCGAATTTGTAACTTTTTTAGACGTTGTTATTACATATCAGTTGATTCCATTGTAATTTTTTTCATTTATATTTGTATTTTTGCATAGGCAATTACTAAATAGTACGATATTACACGTAATTTTTCATAAAATTATAAATAAGTCAACTAGTTATTACAAATTATTTATTAAAAAACTACACTGTTGTATCTATCTAGTAAGTAGATAGGAGAATATTCTTAGGGGTGACAATTCGTATCACGTGTTGGGTTCATGTCGTGTTAGAGTCGTGTCGATTTTTATCTTTCCCAACCCGTATACGAACCGTGACACGAAAATGTTTTCAAAACGCAATACAAACACGACACGGACCCGTAACGGGTTGACACGACACGAACCAAAATTGACGTGCGACTCGAAATTGACCCACGACTCGAATTGAACTCGCAACACAAATTTGACCCAAATTAATCCCACAACTCAAATTGGACCCAAATTGAACCCGCAACTTGAATTTGACATAAAAACTGATTCAATTTAAACAAATTATATTCCAAATTCACAAAAAAACCTACAAGAATAATAATTTACCTTCAACAAGAACATGCTATTGATAAAACAACAAGTTTTAAGGTTCTTTTTCAAATCTACAATCATAAAATTAAACTTCTAATTTAAGTGCAAAGTCCACAATCATAGTTACGCAAAGTCCTATTATAAACATCTTAATAAAGTTCATAAATCCAAACACAAACATAAAAAAGTCTAAATTTAAACAACATATCACAAATAAAATACTGAGTTCTAGTAGACAAATATAACAAAATAAATAGCCACGCCAACATTAACAAAAAACAAACACAACAAGTGCAACAAGTCTAAATTTGACCAATGTCTCTAGTTTCTGTTCTTGGACAAGTTTTAATATGCTTTAACATATTACATGTCCCGTACTTGCTAGAGGTAAGATATTGTTGTCCACATTTCTTGCAAGCACTCTTCAACTTCTTATTTGAACCAAGAGGAAGAAAGTCGAAGAAATCCCAAACTTTCGACTTCAACCTTTTCTTTTTTAACGGTTTATTGAGATCACTACCCTCAAGTTCGATCACATCTTCATCAAGCTCAATGTCCACATGAACTGCATTATCTAAATCAATATTCTCATTTTGCACCTCAAGATCAACATGGTCCATCCATAAATTAAAAAAAAAATACATAAGAATAATAATGCATAATAAGATAAAGAGAAATATTTTAAATTAAAATTAACACACATACCTATTCAATAACAAATTAACACTCACAAGAAACTTTTCTACACTCTTAATGCATCTTGACCCAAGAAAATATCATAATCTGAAAATAAGAGAAACAATAATTCAAAAACCAGTTGAACTTACACGAAATTCAAACTAAGTTATTTACTCCTTTTCACTATTCATATATCATCAAGCCAAGCCATTGTAATAAAAAAACGAAAAGCAAATAAATTAAAAACAAAACCAAAATCAAATACAAAAAATAGAGAGAGAGAGGTACAACAATTGAAAGGCATATCTGTATAGATATCTTTGAGGTACTTAAGTTTCCAAAGCCAAAAACACAAAAAATAAAACACAAATACACAAAAAAAAAAAAAAAAAAAAAGAATAATGGAGAGATCAGAGAAGAAGAAGAAGAAGAAGAAGAGATCAGCGAAGAAGTAGAAGAAGAATAAGCATACCATGGAGAATCATAGATGAAGACGAAGAGGGAGAAGCAGAATCGGAGAAGAAGATCCACCGAAGAGGGAGATGAGAGAAGGGGTTAGGGTTTCTTTAAGGAGAGATGTGGTTAGGAGGCGGATATAAAAGGCTAAAGGAGTTACTTATGCTTTGTCGGACTTTAGGGTTTTTTTATTTTTTATTTTTTATTTCAAATGTCTGATCTCAAATAATTTCGGGACTAACACAGGTCATGTTCGGGGTCGGACCCGAAATTGACCCACCTAAAAAATACGGGCCGTGTTCAGATCAGACGGGTCATGTTCGTGTCGTTTTCGAGTCGAGTCATGTCGTCGTGTCACGATCCGTATTGCCAGCCTAAATATTCTTGTATACATATGCGTTAAAAAAATTTTTAAAAACTCAAAATTGTTTGTATAATTCCTTAAAAAATAAATAAATAAAACTTTAAAAAATTTCTAGGTATATCTGTAAGTGCTCTACCTTCGCTACACTTGAAAAGGAAATACCTAGATTCGAATGTAGAACTTATGGCATATATATGCTTTGCCCTTCATTTCTTTTTATTAGACTTGGTGATAATTTGGGCAAAATAGTGCCAAAACAAGCATTTATACCTTATCAAAAATTTTAAAAAATAAAATAAAAACAAACATTTATACTCCCACAGGATGCTCTGGTTCTGATATATCACAGACTGAGAGTGTTGCTGCTGACAAATCTTTTATCAATTGTAAGTAGAAAGGGCTCCACATGATCAAATTTATCACGAGAGCTCTGTGGATATTTTTGCAGAGAAAAGGACCCTTTCGTGATGAATGACACAAACCAACTCAATAGCTTTACAGTGTTTCACGTAAATCCAGAGCTGAATCGAATGGTCCTGTTGGCCATAAATTTTGTTTTTGTTTTTATTTTATTTTTGTTTTTGTTTTCTTTTTGTTTTCTTTTTCTTTTGGTGTGGGGGTGGTGCAAAAGATAAGAAACAAAACAAGTGCTTCTGCACTATTATTCCTAATAAAATGGAGAGAAAAACTCTACACCTTATAATGGAGTCAAACATGAAATTATTGCTAAGTATGTCTGCAACCACGGCTTCTGCACATTTCAAATTAAATCCCAGTAACAATGATTGAATACATAATCCAATGGTAATTCTATATTTGATTTTGTAATAAGACCCCTAATTCATAATAAAATAAAATAAACCAAATATCAACGGTAAATTTGGTATAGAAAGAATTCTTCAAATCTAAATATCTCATCATTGGTGAAGTTCTTGATATCACAATTTATCCTTTTCAGCTTTGCCGTGCTGTACCAGAGCGCGCTATCGTCGGTTAGGTCCATACGTGCTTTGTGTCGTACTGGTCATGGCTCGCTGCTTCGTGATGTGCTCGTACCAACCTAAGATTACAATCCTTAGGCTCAGACACAACCATTCGGTACACACACATCTCGTGCTCTTGTTCGTGCTTTATCGTGCTTAACCTAATAAGATTTTTGGGCCAGCCCCACAAACCATTATACTACTTTTTATTATTTTTGTATTATTTTTAATGCTTTTTTAACCAAAAAAAAAAAAAAAGCAATCAAAGAAATAATTTTTTATTTCATTATTTAAATAAAAAAAACCTAGATGATATGGAAAGTCATAAACTTGAAAATATTAATTTTCATTTTATTACAAGAAACGCAAAGCCTAAACAAACTGAAAAAATGAAAATTATTATATGGGATCATCATGCTCAATGGGTCGTGATATTAACTTGGATTAATAAAAACTTGGATTTTCGGTTAGGAGTTTTTGTTTAGGGATTTTTTGGTCCTTATGTATTAACTGTGGTATTATGTATTTTTCGTTACTTCAATTTTATTTTTTATTCTTTTTTTTTTTTTCTGGGTTCTTTCAGTCATTATGGTATTGTCAAGTGTAAGGAAGAAGGTCATGCAATCCTTACCGGTTCAAGAAATAGAAACATATGATCTTCTCATTGCCATGCAATGCCACATACTACTCCTCTAACTTATCAATGATTTTTTTTTAATTGAATTATTAAATTGACCGAGTAATTTTTATATTGACTAAAAGATCACGACATCACATATTTTCAACATATCAAATTATTAAGTCTTATCTAAAAAAAAAAAAAAAAAAGTTAGACTTAAATATTATGGTCATTATATAAAGACCAAACGCCAATGATAATAAACATACAAACAAATTCAACAATATGAAACTTCATCTAAAATAATCGCCAGTTTTAAAATTTCAATTTAATTTAAAAACGAAACTACTTCAAATAAAGAAGTTTGTTCTATTTGTTAAAATAAAAAAAAATAAAAATAAAAAAAGAGCATAAAATCAAGAGTTAAAAAAAATGTATAGTTAATGGCATAACACATTTTTTTTTTCCAAAATAAAATCAAATAAAACAAATCTGCAACCTTGAATTGTGGAAGGATAAATCTGGAACGAAAAATGTTGAATTTTAAATTTCGTTCGAATTTACAAATAAGTTTAATAGTGTTCAATTTTTAAAATGGGTATCCCAAAATAGATATTTTATGTAAATAGTTCTTAAAAGAAACTACTTTTACAACTTTCTATTTTATTTATTTTTAAATCCAAAGTAGAGGTGACGATTCAGGTCATATGTCATGTTTTGATCATGGATATATTTATTTTGTCTCAACATGAACCTAACCATTGACAATAATCTGACACAATCACTTGACAGGTTGGCATGACAAAACTCGAAAATGGTCTGTGACATGAAATTGGTTGGTGAACCTATGATTGATACGAAACTAATGTATTTTTCTTGAGTTTTTTTTTAACACCTTTTAACAAACTAAAATTTCACAACTTACCAAAATATGATAATATCCACCAAAATTAAGCAAATTAGAATATAATATCATAAGAAAAACTATTATAAGATTACAAGTTCATAACAAAGTCATACCAAACTAGCACTTACAAAAAAATACATGACATGTTCAGATTAGTCGTGTCCAATCCGAAATTGACCCTTTTTTTCCCCCAATTTCAAGTCAATGCAAAATTGACGTACGATCTTTTTTCTCCGAACACAAACCCTCAAAATTCGTATCATTTTCTAGTCATGTTGTATTGTCAACCCTAATCCAAAGCACAATTTGGAGCACATACAAAAATACGTGATATCCATTTTTGAAAGTATAAATAACGGGTAGTGAACTGTACTCTTACGAAAGTAGTGCACCTGATGTTGAGATCATCACTTTAGAAATTTAAGGTCAAAAGTTTTCATGTAAACGTCAATGAATATCCTAATTTAAAAGTTTTCATGTAACTTTCTTTTCTTTTCTTTTCTTTTCTTGTCTTTTTTTTTTTTTTTTTTTTTTTTTTTTTTGGGTGGAGGGTTACTAGCAGTTTGGTTGTCTGCAAATATTGGAAGGTTGGGGAGCCAACGATAGGATTCATTAACATGACAACTTTTGAAATTGTATCTTTTACGCCATGCGTTTTCCCTACCCTTTTCTTTTCTTCCCCAAAAGTATTCAATCAAATGTCAACCAATCCATAAAATTTTGGATGCCAATAGAATCTGATCCAATTTTCATTCTTTTTTTTTTCCTTGATAATATGCACACAAAAATACTGAAAATTTGAAGGAAAAAAAAGTTACCAATGCCATGTGCAGCATTACTCTCGTACAAAATAAAATCTCCTTTTTTATTTTACTCACCAACCACACTTTTATGTCAAAAGGAGATTTTTTAAAGTTTGAAAATTATCCCTTTTCTAATTACCAATAAAATAACAATTTTAACTGTTAGGTTAATTTTTCAACTATCAATGGGTGCAGTTTCATGTGGTGTCCTAGAAATTTTTAAATGGACACTCATAAATCAAAGTGATTAAATGATTAAAACCGCGTAAAACTCCACGACATAAACAATATTTTGGATTTAGGAATCCCAACATTATTACATAATTCCATATAAAAGAACATGGTCTCTTCATTATTATTATTTTATTTTTCTATGGGAACGACTTTTTCTTCTTTCTTTTTCCTTTTTGTCCACTGTCTCCTGTCCAAATACATGTTTAAACAGAAGGACGGAAGTGGAAAGATAGGCGCTACAAGCCTATAATATGATTGGATATCCTTCGTACACTTGTTAATATTACTATCCTTTTAAAAGCTTATAACAATGTCTTCAATTTAAAGCCAAAAAATTCTAACATGACTGAAAAGAGCTTAGACTTACCAAATTTTATGGAGGTTTACACCACAGTAAAATTTGGAGGCAGTTGGAGCTAATTTTTTTTTGCTGGTTTAGTTGGAGCTAATTGGAAAATTCAAGTATATGCAGCAATCAGTAAAATCCTGATTTGATGGGAAGAAATAACAACCCAACAACATCTATAACATGATCGGATCGGAATTTATTTTTTCTCTAAATTCTTTTACCTTTACTAGTTGAAGCACGTGCTTCACGTGTATGAAATAATATATTATCTAAATGAAATAAGAATTTAAAAAGAAAAAAAAAAAAGAAGAAAAAGAAGAACAAACACAAAATGATAAAAAAAATAATAAATAAATAAAACAATTAATATAGACCAAAACTCCATTGCGAAACTACTTATAAAAAAAAACTTGGAACTCTTTCACGAAACTCTAAAAACACCTTGGATGAATCTCTTTTTAACCCAGTTAAAAACTCAGGATGAAACTCCAATATGAAACTCCAAAGAAACTTGATATGTGAAAAGAATTTATGTTATGATTAAATACTATAAAAAAGAATAATATTGAATAAATTTAGTAGAACTTTTTAGGAGGTCCAAATGACTATAGATAGAATCTATCCAATTTTTATAGTGCGATGGCTACTGCTTAAAAGCCCAAGGATGAATCCGTTAGAAACTCCAAAAAAACTTGATAAGTAGAAAGAATTTATGTGAAGATTAAATAACTATAAAAATAAATCTTTTTAGAGGTCCGAATGACTATAGATAAAACTTAACCAATTTTTACAGTGCAATGGTTTGCTGTTCACGGACTAACTATAAGCCTATACCTACCATTTCTTTTTTGGAGTCAATATCAACAATGCGTCCATCCAACGATGAACCTAATCCGTATCATAGAGCTACAACACAATCAAACCCGAACGAATAAAATGTTGAATTGAATTGTACCAGTCTCTACTAAGGGTTATTATTCATATTTGTATTTGCGGTTTTATTTTCTAGTTATTTCTTCAATTAACAGCCAAAAAAAAAACAGGACGAAAAAAGTTATCCAAATTATATAGTTATGAACTGTCATTTTTTTTTTTTAATTATTGTTGTTACATAGGGACTCTGGGGGACATGTTTCCCCACTCAAGTTATTTAGATTCTCAAATATGCCTTCATTAAAATACTTTTTAAAATTTTCAAATGTGCTCTCATTTAAATACTTTTTCCTCAAATATAACCCCCTTAATTTTTGTCTTGAACATATCCCATTATTTAAGTTATTTAATTAGCTTTCCTACTAAACCTCTTAGCCACTATTTTTTTTTTTTGGCTGACTAATCTTATTCATTAATTTATTTCTTTGTTAATTATCCATTTTTTATCTCCTTTTTTGTAGAGATATTTGATTGCTTTTAGAGATTTGTTAGCCAAAATAATTAGAAAATTTAAATAGAACACGTTTATAATTATTGACCATATTTGAACTTTTACTACTTTTTAATTTTTTTTATCGTGTTTGATACGTCACCGAAACATTAGGAAATATATTATGGTAATACCATTAATTATTGTACTATAAAAGAACTTAATTTGTAATGACCGCGGACAATATTAAAGAAAAAGTTTGTTAGATCCTAAACGAAAAAATTCCCAAACAAAAAAATAAAATTTTCACCGAAATAAAATTCTACTTCGATTTTTCACACTTACTTTTTACTCTAATATGATTTGGATGGGGAAAAAAAAAAAAAAAAAGTAAAGCAACATCATCATTACTTGTCAAACAATTGTCTATGTATGTATATCTCTCTATGTTCTAAGGTTCTTAAATATTTTTCTACAAAACCAAAATAAAAAATAAAAATAAAATAAAAAAGGATTTTTTGCACAAATGACTCTTAAATTACTCTTAGTCGAAAATTGATTCCCAACTTTTAATTTTATATGTCATATTATCTCAAATTTTTATATTGTTACGATAATATTCCCTATCAATGTATTTAGTCAAAAATTGAAAGGAAATTAATTACTTTTAGATCACGTGAGTTTTAATTAAGGTAAAAATCACAATTAAATATTTTTAGTAGAGAAACTGTATCACCAAAATAGCTGTATGACGTAAAGTTTGTATTAGATATCTTTAATTAAAGTACAGTTTGTTTCCAAAATATATTTGATTCAGGTATAATTTCCTTCCAAAATATATTTAATTGTAACTTTACTTATAAATATAGATCATGTTATCAAAATGTGTTAAATTTCTACATAAATTTTCACAGAATATTGACAAAATGACTATTGACATATCAGCAGAAAAGTTCAGGAGAGTGTGATTTATAAAATAAAAATTCAAAGACTATAATAAGATATAATATGTAATTCAGGGCTATTTATAACATTAATAAAAAAAAATCGAAATTCGTACATTCTAATGTTCAACTGTGTTATGTACATAGGGCATGCTTACTTTGCATCAAAGGAAAAGGGAAAGTGAGCAGTCATTCCTTTTCCCACTTATAAAATAAAGAATAAGATTTTAATGGTCCCCACCTAATATAAGAAATGAAGAAGGAAAATATCAATTCTTATATCCCCTTGATATTGATTCATTATCAAAGAAAATACATATTAAATTTACTCTTTTACTCTTAATAATTTTCCATATACTAATATTATTTTTTTTTATTAAAAGGATATTTTATTCATTAAATTAGTAAGATTAGCATTATTATAATTTGTAAACATTACAAATGAAATAAAATTATTTTCCTTTATATCATTCAATAAATAAATAAATACTAAAAAAAATCAATAATCCTTCTTTTTATTCTGTTATTTTATTTTTCAATCCTATTATCTTTCTCGTTATGTGTTTTTAGCAAACGTGCGCATAGCGTTGGACTGGTCGTGCATTATGCTGCAGTGGTGACAAATATCCAATACGTTAGAAGTACATACAAGTATTTTCTTTTCTGTTCAGAATAGGATACGAAAACAGAAAAATGAATGATTTCGTGACTCACGAGAGAGAGAGAGAGAGAGAGAGAGAGAATTCATGAAAGACACGAGTGGCATGGTCAAAGATGGGGTGATTTTTTTAATCCTCCAAGGACACAAAAAAGACTAAGGGGGAGTTTGGTGTGTAAGTTTGAGTTGAAATTTTTAAGTTTCAATAGTAAATTTTTTTGAATTTTCAGAAAAGACAAAAAACTTTTTAGGAAAAAGACAAAAACTTTTTAGGAAAAAGACAAAAAAAAGTTTGAAAATCTTAGTTTGGACTTATGGGCCAAACACCCCTTAAAAAACCATCATAAATCAAGGAAAAGGTAAAACTCTATTTCACACTCCTTTGTCTTTATCCTTTACCCTCTCTGTGCCTGCTTCTCTCACACCTTCAAAGAGCTTCATACTCCTCCATATATGTCATCCTTGCCTTCCTCTTACTGTATTAATGCCATTAATTGGCTCTCTTCACCTCAATTCCGTCTTACATATTTGGCAGTTTATATTATAGAAGTACGAAAAAAAAAAAACACAGTAGTGATACGACTGTTTTTAGATCGTTAAATTTGTATCGGAGACGTTAGTAATTTTATAAACTTTTTTTTTAATTTTAGAGACCATTTCGATCAAATTTAGTATTTAAAAACGTATGTTACCAATAAAGTAAAATTGGTCCTGAAGTAACTATGTGTGATGTATATTAAAGTGGAAGCAGAGGATTAAGCTATGGATGTAGAAAGCAGACGCATTAAAAGAAGTAAAAATTAAAAAGATACACCTTTTCCGTTCGTGCACTATGAATTTATTAGTATACTTTTATTTTATTTTATGTTATTTTTCTTAGTAATTAGTCTACTTAATGATGCTTGTTTCAGAAACAGCAAAAGGCTTGATTTTCATAGCCGTTTACATGATATCTCTTTGCCCCATGTTGTACTACACAACCTTTTTTCCACAGGAATCGTAATCATGATAAAAATATTCCCCCTTCCAATTCTTAATAGACCAGCATTATGCGCCATTATTACTTTCAAGATTAAGTTACAATAGAATTATTAAACAGTGAAACAAAACACTTTCCAACAGTTTCTATTTGCTGATTTTATTCTTATTAAATATCTGGATTTAGTGTGTGTATATATATATATATATGTATATGTGTGTGTGTGTGTTAATGTTGATAAATTAAGTGTACATATAGATGACATAATAATCCACCTTGAAATTCAGCAATTTCCTTCAACAGATCCAGCCAGAAAAAACCAAACAAAAACACCTTTTACTATTTTTATAACTTAAAAAATAAAACAGGATAGAGATGATTTTGGTTTTATGTCCCACAGTGTTCAAATCCCAATTCAAAATTTGGCCACCACGGAAAACTTATAGGATACTCTTAAGGGAAAAGCAAGAAAAAGATGCCCGATCTGATATGAAGGCTTTATTCCCTAATGGCCAACACCATTTAAATAAACAAACAGCACAAGGGTCCCCCTCTTGTTCCAAAAAGCAACCCAATAATATTCTCAACTTAAACTAGTCTTAGCCAACTTGAGTTGATAGGATACTCGTTCTTTTCGTATACAGTTTGAATTCGAATTACTCCCACCCAGAGGTGGATTTACATGAAGATGAGTGGGGCTGTAGCCCCTACTGAAATTTTTTACTTTTTTTATTTTTACACTAAAAATTTTATAATTTTTCTATTTTGTTCTACTAAAAATAAAAAAAATCTCACATAATATCTACTTTGCCCTTATTAGAAATTACAAAATTCTCATGTAATCCTCACTAAAATTAATTCAATAAAAAAAATTATGATTTTTTTATATTGTCTCATTAAAATTAAAAATTTTCATATAAATCCATTAAAATTAAAAATTTTCACATAATCTCATTAAATTTTTTTTTAAAATTTTAAGATATATTTTTGCTGAAATATATTTCTAAATCCATAGCTGCTCCCACCTCATTGGTATGATAAGGGAAAAAAAATATCATATAGCACGCGAATTATCTAATAACTCCCACCTCTCTTCCTGTGACTTTTTTGCTTTAAAAAAAAAAAAAAAAAAACTCAAACTAATCATATACAGTCATTTCCATCCTTTTATGCACCATTTTATTTTATTTATAATTTCTCTATTCCCCATGCAGTCACTCTCTGAGCAAACCAAATGCAAGCCTCTCATTCTAATCTGACACAACCAATTTTCTTTATTTGGGGGTGTCTAGAATTGTTTGCGTATTTCTTCCCAACTGCAATTTCCAATGGAGATTTTCCAAATTTTGTACTGCAATCTTCTTGCAGCTTCAATGTTCTTCATAGCAGTTTCAGCCGTCGATGTCTACTCTGAGGCGCTCGTGAGCTTAAAATCCGAGATCACTGATGAATATGATACTCTCCGTGACTGGTCTGTGCCTTCCGGGGTGATCCCACCAGGGAAAACCTCTGTATGTTCTTGGTCTGGTGTCACCTGCAACGAGAATTCCACAACCGTAATTGCTTTAGACCTGTCTGCGAAGAGCCTCGGCGGGGAAATCTCCGGCGACCAATTCGGCGTCTTCACCGAGCTTGTTGATCTCAACATTAGTTACAACTCATTCTCCGGGCAGCTTCCTTTGGGAATCTTCAACCTCACCAGTCTTGAAACCTTGGACATCAGCAGAAACAACTTTTCGGGTCACTTCCCTCGGGGAATCTCCGGTCTTCGCAACCTGGTTGCGCTGGATGCTTTCAGCAACAGCTTCTCTGGTCCATTACCTGCAGATATTTCACAGCTTGAGAATCTCAAGATTCTAAACTTCGCCGGGAGTTATTTCAGGGGACCAATCCCACCGGAGTACGGCTCGTTCAAGAGGCTCCAGTTTCTCCATCTCGCGGGGAATTTCCTTGGAGGAAACATACCTCCAGAATTGGGAAAGCTTAAGACTGTAACCCACATGGAGATTGGCTACAATTCTTACCAGGGAGGTATCCCTTGGCAATTGAGCAACATGAGTGAGCTTCGTTATCTCGACATTGCCGGTGCTAACCTCTCCGGTCCGATTCCAAATGAACTCGGTAATCTCACCAAGCTTGAGTCATTATTTCTCTTCAGAAACAAGCTTAGTGGAGCTATACCATGGGAATTCAGCAGAATTGCGCCTCTTTCGAGCTTGGATCTTTCGGATAATCTAATTACCGGGACGATCCCTAAGAGCTTCTCGGAGTTGAAGAATCTTCAACTGCTGAGTCTAATGTACAACGCCATGAGTGGCACAGTTCCTGACCAAATTGCAGAGCTTCCATCACTCGAGACTCTTCTTCTATGGAACAATTTCTTTTACGGGATCCTTCCGCAGAGCTTGGGAAGGAACTCGAATCTCAAGTGGGTCGATGTCTCCACAAACAATTTCGCCGGCACAATTCCGCCGGATATCTGTGTCAAAGGGGAGTTATATAAGCTAATCCTGTTTTCCAATAATTTCACGGGTAGTCTTTCACCATCTCTCTCCGATTGTCCTTCCCTTGTTCGTCTTAGAATCGAAAATAACTCGTTCTCGGGTAAGATCCCTTTCAAATTCAGCTATCTTCCTGACATCTCTTATGTTGATCTATCCAGCAACAACTTTAGTGGAGGGATTCCCTCAGATTTGTTCCAAGCTATCAAACTTCAGTACTTTAACATTTCCTATAATCCACGGTTAGGGGGTACAATTCCTTCTAAAACATGGACTTTGCCGATCCTTCAGAATTTTTCAGCATCTTCCTGTGTTATTTCTGGCAATATACCTCCATTTCAAGGCTGCGATTCCATTATTGTTATCGAACTGAACTCCAACAATTTATCGGGAGCTCTACCAGAAAGCATTTCCAGTTGCCATTCCCTTACACGGATTGCTTTAGCAAACAATAATATTTCCGGTCGTATACCTGATGAGCTTGCTAGTCTTCCGGATCTTGCTGTCATAGATCTCTCGCACAATAGTTTCACCGGACCAATACCAGCCAAATTCGGTCATTCTTCAAGCTTACTACTTCTTAATGTGTCTTTCAACGATATTTCCGGTTCCATTCCCTCGGAAAAGCGGTTTAGAACAATGGGTAGAAGTGCGTTTACCGGTAATGCGAAGCTATGTGGAGCGCCTCTGCAATCATGCTCTGGTTCAACGAGAATATTTGGAAGCAAAAGCATCGGGAAGCTCATATGGGTTGTGCTCCTCTCTGTAGGTGCGGTTATGTTGATCAGTCTCTCAATACTAGCGGTTGTGTACCTTCGCAGAGGCGGTAAAGGACAATGGAAGATGATCTCCTTCAGTGGACTTCCCCAGTTCACGGCAAATGATGTCTTGAGAAGCTTCAGTTCCGCGAAATCCATGGACGACGCCATGCCATCACCACCAGGTTCGGTATGCAAAGCAGTATTACCCACGGGGATAACTGTGTCGGTGAAGAAGATCGAGTGGCAACCAAAGAGGATGAAGGAGATGCTGGAATTTATAACCAAAATTGGGAATGCGAGGCATAAGAATCTGACTAGACTGCTGGGGCTTTGTTACAACAAGCACACAGCTTATCTTTTGTACGATTACCTGCCCAATGGAAGTCTGGCCGAGCGGATTGGCACGAGAAGAGACTGGGCAACCAAGTACAGAATTGTGACGGGAATTGCAAGGGGTTTGTGCTTCCTTCACCACGACTGTTTTCCGGCGATCCCCCATGGAGATTTGAGATCAAGTAACGTACTATTCGATGAAAACATGGAACCCCATTTGTCGGAATTCGGAATCAAATACCTGCTTGATTTGAACAAAGATTCAACGAATTCGAGGAGGGGAACAGGTACGTCTTCTTTCAACTCTCATATTCAAGCATAAATTTGCAACTCTAATTTTCCATACCAAACATACTAGATAAAGCCTGAAAAAATGACATGCTCAATGTTTGGACAGGTGAATTCAGCAGCACAATAAAAGAGGAGCTTTACATGGATGTATACAGCTTTGGGGAGATACTGCTGGAAATTTTAACAAATGGAAAGTCGATTAGTGCAGGGGCGAGCATACAGAACAAGCCGATGGAAGTCCTGCTCGCGGAAGTTCTTGGTGACAATGAAGTGGGTTCTGGCAGACCAATACAAGAGGAGATAAAACTTGTCCTTGAAGTTGCTTTGCTTTGTACCAGGAGTCGGCCAACCGACAGACCGGCCATGGAAGAAGCATTGAAGCTTTTATCAGGCTCGCAGTCGCAAAGAAAGTAGACAGATTTTCAGCAGCCCGGTTTAATTTGTTGGCTGCAGATTTATTATATAAGAGAACTTTTTAACATATACAGATTATAGTTTTACTTCTTAGAATTGGTTTGTTTGTAGTTAAATTTCTTTTATAGCTTCTTTCCATCGGATCTTTATATACAATATATTTTGTTGTGTAATTCAGCCATATGCTTTGAGTTTGTATAAGATATATGAATTCAGTGGAAAATTCAAAAATATTTCAAAAGCAACACAACTCATCTTTGTTAAAATCATCTTGCAGTTCTAGCCAGACTTGAGTTAGTTTAGAGCTTCATTATCTTCACCAACTGATATATAAGAACCATTCCCCAGAAGGAAGGGAAAAAAAAAATTATAGTTACTAATATATAGATAATTTTAAAATGATAAAATGATAAATTTATTTATACATACTCTTAAAAGAAGAAAACGCTCCATCTGTTCTGCTTCTGAACTTTCAATGTCGATATCAACAGTGACTCAGTATTTCGATCACTCATTTGTTAAGTTGCTTACTCGAAATCTAACTTGTCAAATTTCATTGCAGAAGACATAATAATTTTCGAAGAATTTTCCATAATACATAATCCAAGCATAATATCACCAAAAATTGGATACAAATTTTTGACTGCTACTTAAAAAAAACAAAAAAACAAAAAAACCAACCCTCCAGATTATTGACAAGTAGAGCTGTTTAATCTCATACAAAGAGCATTAACAACGCCATTAAAGCTATCAAACTTGTCACCTACCAAGTCAACCTCGACACCGAGCCTTGCCGCGCCGGCAGCCGTCACCGGTCCATGCGCCGCCGCAACCAACCCCGGACACCTCTCCTTCACCTCCCTCCAGTCCATCCCTAGCTCCCTCAAGCTCTTCAACAGACCCTCCACCTCCGCCGTGCTCGTGAACACGATCGCCGCCAAGTCTCCCTTCTCAATCCTCTCCGTGACCTCTTTCGCGCACTCGCGCCCCGCCCAGCGCGTCTCGTACGCGCCGACGCGGACCGGGACCCACCGGCTCGACTCCAGCTCGCGAAGAAAGTTCGGAACCACCGGCGGCTCCTCGAGATCCACGACGATCGGGACCGGACACAGAACCCGCCGCCCGCGTCCGTTTCCAAGGGATCGCACGAGTCCGCTCGGCGTTGCGATCGGGGGGACCAGAATCCTAATCCGTTTGCGATTCTCGCAGAATTTGGAGAGGAATTCGTCGCAGAGAAGCTCCGAGTCCATTCCGAGCGCAGCAATGGTGAAAGCGCCGTCGCCGGAGGCGGAGAGGAGAGGGCGGTCGAGGTCGGAGATGGCGGCGGAGAAGGCGGCGATGCCCGTGCGGGAGGTGAAGGCGACGGCGGAGAAGACGGCGTCGAGGGAAGGGAGGAAGGGTTTGAGGGCGGAGATAGAGAGCGGAGTGGGCTCCACGAGGAGGGTGGGGGAGGAGAGGGGGTTGAGGCCTTTGGCGGCGAGAAGGTGGGAGAGGCGGCTGGCGTAGTTCGGCGGCGTCGTGAAGGCCACCGTCGGGTTGGGGGGAATGGGCCTGACAGGTGTGGACATGGACCACATGGTGATGGGGCTTAAAGTTCGATGGACCTCGACAATGCTACTGGCCCAATTAACGTATTTTGTGAGATGGGAGAGAGATTAACAATATTTCCTGCGAGGACGGTTTTATGGAGCTTCACTCCGACCAGGGCGGGAATATAGACCATCTTTATTCTGAATAGGAATCGGAGCGGGGACTGAAGAAGCATTTTTCACCCTGCCTTTGTCCAGATATACATATTTTGTCACATATATTTATGTTCGTCTTTTTAAGAAAATTTTTTTTTGGGCTAAAAAAGTAGGTTAATTAAAAAAAAAGGTAATTATGAGTTAGTAATTTTAATTGGTAAATGTTAGTTAGTTTGTAGTTTTTTTTTTTTTTCTTTCCAGTAATTGTATTAAATGACATATCTTAATACCATAATTTAATAATATAGCATATTTTAAAAGTTAGGAAAATTATAACAGATTTAATAATTTTTTTTTCTGAAATACCAGATCTACCCCTATCTCCATTTGCTTTTCTTCCACTGGCGACGAGGACTGCTCCAGAGGTTGACGCCAATCTTCCGGCCATCGACAATCACGTTTTCCCAGCGATTTCCACTGTCCAATTGTTGCTCTGTCCCCGTCGACCAAAGACCACAACAGCGACGACAACGGCGTGGGATCTTATGGCGAATGAATCCAAATTGTGCTGGCGTCGCGATATTTAGCATAATATTGAGGAGATTCTGCAGCCTTTAGGCTGGCTTGCAACCATGGCTGCAATTGGCCATGTCCTAGCCAACTTCTAACCGTGGTCGGCTAGTGCTTAACCATCGTTTGTTTCTTGTTTTAATTCAAACATTAGAATAAAAAAGTCGGATTGTTGAATACAAACATTTGAAATTCAAAATTAGAAACTTATCCAAAAAAATAAGAAACAGATACCGAAAACAAAGTAAATAATACATTTACGGTATTTACTAGATCTTATGTGTACTGTTAATAAGAAACAAGTTATTATCTCAAATGTAAAACAAAATGAATACAAGATTTACTAGTAAATACCATATTTACAAATAAATTTTATGTGTAATGTTGATATAAAACAAGTTATTATCTCAAACATAATCACAAAAATAAGTAAATACTGTATTTATTAATAAATACTATATTTTATTGACAAAATATATGCATAATATTAATAAAAAAAAGTTATTATCTAAAATAGAGAATAAAAGAGAAAATAAAGTAAATACATACAATGTATCTGATACACGTATAACAAAAAACTCACAGTGAAAAAGAACATACTTTTCCCCAAAAAGTTTTTTCTTCTCCCTTCTTCACTTTGTTTCATGTATTAAGAATATAAAGTGATCCGAAATTAAGTTGTGTAATTAAAACCCAAATAAAAAACGCCCACTCGTTCGTGTTAATCGTAATTTGGAGAATGTTGAGAAAGATTTGTGGTGTTCTAGAGGATTTGGAGTTTCCAAGGTGGTTTTTGGTGGAGTTCAAGATTATCATCCTAATCGTACGACAGTCAATCTCTAAGTCTCCTTATTGTATTATACATTAAATTAATATAGGTATTGGTCGCCGGATAAATTTTTGAGAAAAATTTTTATAAATGCTATTTGATACATACCAATTTTTTGCAAAATTTTTATAAATCGGTTTTCGAAAGCAACACGAACTTGCAACACCGAGCTCATCGTCATCCTGCCTGACCTCTTTCTCGCAACCCATCGTCGTGCAACCATGGTCGCCTGAGCCTGCCCGTCGACCTCGGTCGTGAAGCTCCCCCACCATGAGAGAGAATTTTATTTTAAAAAGTTTGGGTTTTTATCTTGATAAAGAGTAGTCTTTATTTTGTGAGCATTTCTTTTTTTTCTTAAGAATTGCTTTGAATGTGGTCTTGATAAGAATAATATGATTCTGTGAGCTTGTGTCATGTCTTTTTTGTACTAATTTCTTAAAATTTCATACTGATAATAGGCTTGAATTATTTATTAAAAAAAAAAAGCTCTTTTTTTTATTAGGGGGAAAATTTTGACCAAATGTATAAAAGTAAATTAAATTCATTTTTTAAGTTCAATAAGGGTAAAAAGATCATTTTATTACTTTAAATATTGCAGAACATTAGAAGGGGCATTTTCTGTATTTTGAATTTAATAAATTATTAAAATAATGGTGAGGGAGTGTCTCTATAATTGTTTTTCTCAAAACATCCGGGAAGTTGACGATATTAATTTTGGTCAAGAGGATGTCCTTATAACTTTGAGAAAAATAGGGGGTGTTAATATAATTCTCTCTATACTAAATGACCTAATTTTAATTAGAAAGCCAGATTTCAAGATAGAAATTTCATGGTTTTTTACTATAATCTTTTTGAGCAGTACTCTTTTCTTTTTTTTCCGTCCTAAATAAAATCTTCGAGAACTTTCCCACGCAGCACTGTCGGATGGGAAAGTTCTCTTTTTCTCTCTATATCTATCTCTCTCTCTATAGCGGATTGCAATGATAAAGGGACGGGGGTTGGGGGGGCCATGGCCCCCCTAACTTTTTTTAAAATTTTTATATAATGGGGTTTTTTTAATTTAAAAAATTGATATGTGTATAAACTAGTTTTGATTCCCCTTAAATTAATAGTTCTCTATATATTATTGGGCAAACAATTTGGATATATATTATTGGGCATACAATTTGGATTTTAAAAAACAAAAAATTTTATTAAATCCATATACATTAGTGGGCCTAATGGCTTCACATAAAATCTAAATCTGAATAATAATTTTAATAGCCCAGTATTTTAATAGACATGCCTATTATATGAAGTAATATTTTGTCTACACATAAACTAAAAGCTTCCAAAGGAAGCTAACTCTTCACTTTCTCATTCTACCATTCCCAAACAAATTTGAAAATTTGCTATATTGTTCAATGTGTGATTTTTATTTACTTTTTTCAAATTACTCCACTGGATTTCTTCTCAACTTAAGATAACTTCGTCTTGATGTGTAAATTCATCCTTCTTTAACTTCTCATTTCTACTTTAGGTTTGTATTTCTTTTTCTCGGTTCTTGTTCCAATTCTTTTCCTTTTTTTAATGTGGAATTGGTCAGCCCTGGTGCTACTATTTTTTCTAATTTTTTTTTTTGTTCTTATGTATTGATGATAATATGCTATTCCAATTAGAAAATTAGAAATATCTCACTAGAAATTAGTGATTTTTAGTTTTTATTGTGGATTTTAGCTGAGAAAATTAGAAATAGTAATTCTTAATATTCTAGATTTAAATACAATTTTTATTTTATTTTTTCAATTTAGTTTTTGATAAACTTAGACATGCGTTTTTTTTTTTTTTTGGGTGAAGAATTTTGGGCTCATAGGTTGTAATGGTGTTAGTGCCGTAAATAGAAGATAATTTTTTGTAAGACTGCTTGATTGTCAACTTTGAGAAGGAAATTGCTATAAAATTTAGTAGTAAATCAATTATAGATGAGTTTGTCTCTATGAAAGATTGTCAAACACAATTTATATTTAAGGAAAAAAATGATATTTTGAGGTATATGAATTTAACATAGCTACTCTTTTTTTGAGAAAATAATCTTATTTGCAAGTGCATAAATATTTTTGTTTTCATTTTTACGAGTGATAAATTAGACTTAGAGCTTTAAGATGTGAAACTTAAATGACTATGGTATTATGAAGATATTAAGATCAACACTTTAAATTCAGGTTTTTTCTTGTATTATTTTTATTTTTATTATATATAACTGAAAGTGACATATTATCCTATTTAGATATAAATATTAATGTTTTCATGTGTCAATATATCATGAATTTAATAAACAAAAAATGTTACGTATATAGATATATATGTTAGTATAATCTTGATTTAAAAAAAAATTATCCCCTACCAATAAACCCTAGCTCCGTCACTGGCGGAATGTACTGCTGTCTTCCTCAAATTGTGTCGGTCTCCTGCGTGGGCTGTACCACCGGACGACCGTTCCCCCTTATGGGAGACTTACTAATTAGATCAAAATAAGCTGTAAAAAAGAAGAAACTTTATTTTTATGAAACTGAAATATTGTTGGTTATTATTACAAGTGAGTAATTAATAAATTTTTGTGGCTTTCGCAGGAGATGGAGGTAGAACCAGTGCATATCAAAGAACTTCAAGTTTTAGCATCCCCGGTTGTTCAACAGAAGTTGTACTCGGAAAAGAAGTGCTTGGTCCCAAAAAGGTTTGCTGATTGAATCCAGAGCTCAGCCATTTGAATTCGTTTTAATTTTCCAGCTCAAAGTATTGACCATGGATGAAAATATCCGTGACATTGTTGACAATTTTATACATTATCTATATTTTGAAGTATCGACATGAATAATGGGCGAAACGATATTTCTTCCAGGCTTGTGACCGATTGATGCACATAGCTTAGATAAGGATGACTGGCCGTATTAGTGAAGAGAAAAAGAGTAGCCACGGTTAGCTAATTTGTTTATGCATTCTCCTTTCTTTTTTTTTTTTTTTTATATGTTTTATGTCATTTAATTTCAATTAGTAATTACTAATGATTTTACTTTAGTGTAATTTTCTAATTTCCAAATGTATATCATTAATGTTTGTTACTCATTTGGTTTTGGAAAGGTGATGCGGATTGTGAGCTGATGTTTAATGGTACAGTTACAACGTGAATAAGTAAATCTTCTTAATAATTAATTAGAAATTGCAAATATAAACAGAAAAAAAAAAAAAAAAAAAAAACCTAGAGCAAAAAAGTTAGAATGAAAAACCAGGAAAAAAAGATAACAAACAAAACGGTATAAGGAAAAAAAATCAACCGAAAAAGAAAAAACCAAGAAGGTAGGATAAGAAATTAATATTGTTTGGTAGCTCTCTAGCTAACTAATTTATTTCCAGCTCAATTCTTTCAAAACCATTCTTTTGATAATTAAAAAAATACCATAAAGTTTTTAGATGGTGCTTTTTAATTTTCCCTATTTTATGATTTTCATCATATTTGAATCTTCAAAATTTTGATAAATTACAACAACTATCCGAATTACAAAGTTGTCACAGTCTTTTATACAAATGAAAAACTTAGAGGTCGTCAAAAAATTATAAAAAAAAATTATTGTTAAAGGACTTAAATCGGCCTCCAAATAAACATTAAAAAAAAAAAAGAAAGAAAAGAAAAGAAAAAAGAAAGAAAGAAACTTAACTGTAAAAGATAAGTTTGTTTGAATAATTTCTAAACTGTGACAGTGTAATCCTTTATAGACGAAGCATGCATTTATTTGTTTTCCTCGTAGCTTTGTTTTATTGTATGGTCCTATAAAATTTCATATTATTCGTCTCGATTTGCAAAATGTTATTTCATGATTTTCTTTAATCAAACCAATGAGTAGATTTACCAAATGACGATGTAGGTGATTTAAATTCAAATATTGTGTAGCTTCATAACTTCCTTTTTTTTTTTTTCCTTTCTTTTTTGAAGCAAACATTAGGCAAAAGTTAATTATAAACATGGCCATGCAGACGACAAATTGTACTAAAGCAAGTGAAAAAAAAAAAAAAAAATTATAAGCGGGGCAAACGATACGGGCGTGGTACCCTTGACCCGCTTTGGTTTGACCCGCCCCACCACCGCCCATAAAATGGAGTGGATCAAAAGGGACAGGTTAGCTGAAAACCGCCACGCCCAGCTCCATTTACATTTTTAATTAAATATAATGATTCATGTCACACAGATGATGGTCACTCTTCTCTTCCCTCTCTTTTTGTGTGTATATATATATATAAATAAATATATATATATATATATTTTTTTTTTCTAAAACACCATTCCTCTTCTATTCATCTGCACACTCTCTTTCTAATTTTACTTTTTACAATTTTAGTTAAAGTTCAGAAGATAAATTTTAAAAATACTCAAATCTATTTGACCAAATCACTCTTTATTAATCAATTAACATGTCATATAAATAATTTCGTTGGTTTATTCATAGATTTAGATAGAATTTTTTGAACACTTTTATGTCTTGAGGGGTGCCATAAAAACCACTAAATTATAAGAGGTAAGTTAACATAACATTAATAATTTCCGGGGCCTTTGAAATTACAATTAGTCTCATGTAAGCAAACTATTAAGTTCTATAGACAGTAGTCGACGAAAGGGCATCTTTGAATAGTTTTACGTATATTAAAGAATATTTTTAAACGATTTTGAAAATTGAGAGCAGTAGAGCCCCCTTTTTAAACCCTTAAGATGTAATCAAATAGCTGATATATTGCTTGTCTATGATAGTTATAATACACCTTATTTCATACTAGTATAAACTAAAAAATTTAAAAATAATATATAAAAAATAAATTAAGAAGAAAACACCCACTGGCGACACTCCCCGACTGACGATTCCCCAATGCCGACAGACCACACCCCCCTAACCCCGCACTCGAGCCCAGGCACCCCTCCTTCCCCCAAACCCTCCCAACGCCGACCAGCCCTCTCCACCCCCCCCCCCCAAAGCCTACAAGCCCAACACCTCCCCCCCCCCCCCCCCCCCCCCCCCCCCGAAAAAAAAGCCAAATCTAATCGGCATCTGGGGGGGCCTCCTCAGCATCGTCGCCAGTATCGGGGGGGCTGCTGGTGGATGGTCGCAAGACCAGTTTTTTCTTTTTAGTTTTTTTTTTGAATTTCTATTTTTTCATTTTTAATATATAATATTATATGTTAAGGTACATTATAATTATCATGCACAAATAACATCTCAACCATTCGATTATATCGGGACGGTTTAAAAATAAACTCTACTGATAGGGTATATAAATGAGACTTTACCACAAATTTACAGTACACAATTCAAGGGAATTCAAAAATTAGTCCATACAGGTAAGAGCAGAACATCAATTACCAACAAATGCTTTCTCGAATGCAAAGACTTCTCAAGTCAGCAACTACACACATCAAAGTTGAACGAGAACTCAAAAGCTACCTGCCTACATCTTCTTTTTCTCTCATAACCCTTTTGAACATTATCCATGAATTTGCTTCACTGAAAAGCCTCTTTCTCTATTGAATTCAATAAGGATTAATTATACAAAGGTCCCTTAAATTATGGCACTTGTAATATTTTTTCTCTTGAATTTTCATATATAATATATGTTTCCCCCGCCCCTCCTTCCCAACTTTGAAACTCTAACACCCCGAAGTTCCCAATAATTTTGGCCATACCATTAGTTTTGGACGGAAAATTCATGTGACGTGCACATGACAAAGAAGAAGAATAAATTAAGGGCATTTTAGTAAAACAAGTGCACACGACAAAGAAGTTACACAACTAGGAAATTAAGGGTGTTTTAGTAAAAGAAGAAGAAGAGAATATAGATTTTAAATTTCTTTAATTTTTGAAAAATAATTTTATCAGTATCATATTCCCTAAAATTAAGATTTAAACTTATTTAAAAAAGTTTTAATTCTTGTTGTGACTGTAAATTTGTCATTTAGCACTTTTCAATTAACTATCTTAGCCCAAATGTTGGCATGTGGCATTTTCTGTCCAAAAAATAACGAAAGGAGAAAATTTGTTCCTGTTTGAAAGTTGGGGCAAACGTTTTGAAATTTTAGGGACAAAGTGTTACAAATATTATAATTCATGAGACTTTTCGTACCTAATCCAACAAATAACAATACATTACATTTCAGTTTCTTTTGACATTGAGATTTTCATCCTGTCCTTGAACGGAAAATAGTAGTAAATAGTATTTTTACAAAAATAGTGGAAATAAATAGCAAAGTTCTGAAATATTTGAAATGAATAGTAAATTTACTAAGTAAATGAAAAAATAGTGGAAATAAATAGCAAAGTTCTGAAATATTTGAAATGCATAGTAAATTTACTAAGTAAATGAAAATTTTATTAGGCAAACAACAAATTTACTATATATAATACATTCAAATAATTAAATAAACCATTTATCTAATAAATTTGTTATTTAATACTATCTACTCTTTATACTTTTTAAAACATTTATATAAACATGCTATTTACTTCTTTCTCCCCCTTTTAATTGTTCACTTCAAATCACTAGTTGATGCATCACAAGCGTTCAAGAAAATTCTATTGACTGCTTTAGGTTCTACTTAGTTTCCTTCAACTCTTTTTGCTTGTTTTTAAGCAAAGCGTTGTCATTCTAAAGTTATTCACCGACATAACAATATGCATAAATTACGTTCTTTTTGGCCGCCAATAAGCACCCTTTTCAGGAACAAGATCCCGACAACTGTGGTGTCACAACACCTTGCGATATCCATGCAACATCAACACTCTCGCAAGGTACGACCACCCATGATTCCGACACATTCGTGCCCTTCAGCATCTCGATGTAGAGTTTGATTTGATTGGCAAACCCTCAACCTCATCGTCGTCCTAGTACTAAAAGATGGTGTAGGAGGAAAGCTGTTTCGGAGGATCCAGAGCCGCATCAGCGATATCTGGCATGAGCTGTAAGTCACGATCTCCGATGTGGGAAGGAGGCATAGGAGTGGGGAAAAGGAGAAAAATGAGAGGGATAATCAATTAGGTTTTGAAATAAGGTTGTGAAAAAGAATAATTAAAAATGAGGAAAATTAAGTGGTTGAAGAACAGAAAAGGGTAAAATCCTAAAAACAATGAAGTTGTGGATTGTGTGTGTGTGTGTGTATATATATATTTGCAGAAAAAATTGTACATCTATTGGTAATAATAAAAGAAAAAGGGTATATATATTCTAGTCTGGAACTCTTATTGGAAAATGAGCACCATATTTGATTTAATGAAGACAACATAAAACCATGATTGAAAACCAAGTCTAAAGCCGGTGCTGCTGGAAACAAGGAAAACGTCCACAGCATGAGTACCTCTACGACAACACAAGAATTCGAGTCTCCGGCGTTTCCACCATTTGCATAACCAACAGATGTTACTTTTACTATCTGTATTCGTTCGGATTCTCTTGACTCTGAATGAGAGGAACGCCGTCTTGCCTCCACATTATCCGATCTTCGCATAATGCTGCCACCACCTCCACATACAAACTATGCTCCTATACAAAAGGTCAATTACGAGGTGTAAGACGAATTAAACAAGAGTCGTGGAACATCATGCATCTGCAAGTCACCTTTGTGAGGATGTTTTGGGTTAAAATGCAGGAGAAATGACGGTCTGTGGATCACCTGTTTTTGCACTGCTCATTTTCTTATAAGCTCTGGTGTTTGTTGTTTACAAGATAGGGATAATATGGATCCCTCGGGATTCTTAAGAATTTTGGTGTTTCAGGAATTTGGGAT
This sequence comes from Ficus hirta, assembly GCA_038430175.1. NCBI lineage: Eukaryota > Viridiplantae > Streptophyta > Magnoliopsida > Rosales > Moraceae > Ficus > Ficus hirta. Next base: position 12,961,710 of record CM076585.1, on the reverse strand, counting down.
GGGCTTAGTAATAGATGGGTCAAGGGAAAGTTGCTACTCTAGCACTTTTTTGGGGTGATAGGAAAGAAACCGTCGAACTTTTGAGGGGAGAGAGAGAATATGATAGTCATTTGGGACAAGGTCAAATATTGGACAGCTTTTTTTGTTCATCAAGAGAAGGATTTTAGAAACTTCGTGTTCTCTGATTTGGTCAGGGATTCGGATTCATTTTTTGTAGTTTTATTTGTCGTCGTCTAGTGAGGAAATCTTTTTCTCTGCTGCAGTTGTACATATTTTCGATACTTTTTTATGTTTAAAAGTCTTGTTTCTTAACCCAAAAGAAAAATTAAAAACCACTAGGAGTTTGCTTCATTCAGTGGAGAACTTGGAAAACATAAAAACTAGGAAATAAACAGAAGGAGATAAGAATGTTTCTTACCTCCCTAAGAACCCTTGCTGCTAGCTCCTCTGCAGTATCCTGAGGAAGCACAGGAACAACACGCTGAGCAAGAATACGGCCAGTGTCATAGTGCTCATCAACGAAATGTATCGTGGGACCTGAGAATCTGATTATAGATGAAAACAATGACAACTCACTAAGAAAGTTCTGAAAATTAAATAAATAAATAAATAAATAAAAAGATTTGAAGAGTTTGGAGATTGTGAAGCATACCTTGCACCAGAAGCAATGACTGCTTTATGCACCTTCAAACCGTAATAACCTTTGCCACCGAAAGCCGGAAGCAACGATGGATGGATATTGATAATAGATTTGGGATAAGCTCGGATGAGCTCAACTGGTATGAGTTTCAGGTATCCTGCTAGGAGGACAAAGTCTACTTCAAATCCCCTGATAAAGATGAAACAACCAAATATTATTTCGTAATGCAAAAATTTGAGAGCTTCCAACATCTATCTAATTAATTCAAGTATCTGCTGGCCATACTCTTATCGAAATAATAGTTCTCACTAACAAGCACACTAAGTGTTTCAAAACAAGACATATGGAGCTCTTGTCTCCTAATTACTAGATTGGCTTTAGTGTATAAGCTGCGTGTTTGTGTGTGTGTGTTTTTGCAGCTAGTATTGCAAGAGATGGGAGAGATAATAAACTGAAGTGCACAGGCAAGGTCTATATAGGCTTCAATTAGGCGGTCGCACTATGCAGTCAGTGATCTCCATCATTTAGGCCGCTTACATCAACTTGCATCCTTTGAGTGATTTGATTGGTTGAGTTACATGTTCTTTTGCTGATAATTGATCATCATGTGTAACAAAGTTGCAGCTAGCTTAAGTAAATAATTGTAATGGGATGAATGATTTAGCAGCTTGCTTGGCTTCCAACGTGTCCTGAGCTTTCTTAGAGTTGAAGAACATTCTTGAACAACTTCAACTCTAAGAAAACTCGAGAAACATTGGAAGTCAAGCAAGTAGCTGAATCATTCATCCAATTACATTAATTTACTTAAGCTTGCAGCAACTTTGTTACACATGATGACCAATTGTCAGCAAAAGAACATGTCACTCAACCAATCAAACTACTCAAAGGATGCAAGTTGATGCAAGCGGCAAAAAGGATTGACCACCAACCATATGCTGCTACCGCCAATATTGAAGCCTATAAATACGTTAGCTATGTACTTCATATTATTTTCTCTCCATCTCTCGTAATACTAGCTGCAAACGCACACTCACGACTTATAGCCTTTTCTTGAAATTGGAGACAAGAGCACCATATTTTGTCCTATTTTGAAACGAATCAAGATATGTTGTCCTGAATTTCTTGTCTCATTGGCTATCCCTTCAATAGCGTCCTGCCACATCATATGAATTTAAGAATTTAGCCAAATAAAAAGTGTTAAATATTAAAAATCCTTGAGCAAATTGATGACTTTGTCAAAAGCCTATTGAGTAGACAGCCTTTAAGACAGGAAAATGGGACAGCAGATCTGTACTCTTTTGAAACACCTACTAGTGTGCTTGCTTACCATTTCCAATAAAACTTTTGTTGCCGTTTGCCATTAGTAATTCAATCAAATATTTATTTTTCCCAATTTTCCATTTTATTCCCACAAAAAACATCCTCCAATTTCTAACATGGACAATGCTGCAAGAATGGATTCACTAAAATAAGTTCATACTTCATAGTTCCCGAAAAAATGCAAAATTTCTAGGAGAAAGGTGTAAAAAGGGCTGAGTTTTTATGCAAAAAAATTCATGGTTAATCAAAAGCATGAACACTTGAGAAAAGAGGCTTGTATCCGCAATGTGTTAGTTTACCAAATCTTCCAAAAGCTTAAGTTGTTAGGAGGTGTGCCAACAATAGTTTTATATTTCAACACTTTCCCTCACATGCAAACCAGACAATGGGCAAACGTGTGGACAAATATTAATTTGAAAGTCCAATACAAATTATAAGATACCCAAAACATATTAAAGGCCCCACACATGATGATAATAAAGGGGTTAAATAGTGCAATTGTAGGGGTTTGAACTTAGGACCTCTTGTTCTGATACCATGTTAGTTTACCAATTCTTCCAAAAGCTTAAGTTGTTATGAGGTGTGCCAATAATAGTTTTATATTTCAACACAGTGTAGTTCAAATTTCACCGTATCCAAAGAAAGGAAAAAGACTTTATTGATATAATGAAAGAGGTGCTGACCTAAGGGTTGCTACAAGGTCAGTTGGGGATACTCCATCAGGTTCATCTTTTGTTTTGGGGAATAGGATAACAGGGATACCTTTCTCTCTTGCAAATTCAGCACCTCCACATCCTGCAATGATCGAGAATACAATAAGTAGTCGAAACGGAAAAAAGTGTGCGCACATGTTTTCTTATCACGACTTCTTTTGTTTCCCCCTAAATATGTATCCAAATGTAGCTGACATTACAGCTTTAAAGTCCCTAAAAAGCTCCACTCTCATCACAAATTATCATCAGCACAAGTGACTGGATAACCTGTAGTAGCAAACTTTTTAACATCTAAATTCAGAACATCATCTCTTAAAATGCTTATATCACTACACCCACAAGAAGAGAAGTTTGGAGCTTACCTAATAAATGGAAAAACAATAAACTTTACTAAGACCCAATTAAAATGATAGATTTTGGACCTTTAGAAAGAGGAAATAGAAAAATGAACAGCGAGAAAATAGGTAGTTTCCAATTGAAACATTGAATCCCAACTAACTTGAAATGGGATACCATTGAGGTTAGACCACTAAGGAACTATATCAACAGAATACAACGTGCACATTTCCAGTGTTTCCAATTGTAAAAGATACAAAATCTTCAACACGAATATGAAATTTCAAAAATAGAATAATAATAAAGAAATGGACAAATTACAAAGAACCTCCACGATCTTTGTCATTAAAATCAACTAACTCCACAACTTTCCGTTTTTTGTAACAAGAAAATGTTAGGAACCCATTAGGTAGAACTCACCCTTGCAAAACCGGCTTGCAAGGAGAGGGGACCCAAGGGCTTATAAACCCACTATTTATCTTATAATCTTTTCATGTGGGATAATTGGTATCTAACATTCCACCACGCTCCGCAACTGCTATCCACAGCAGCCCATCTTCCCAGATAGGTGACTTCGCGGATCCCCCCTTCTATCGGGTAGCAGCCCCCCCCAAATCGCCCCATCCGCAACGACGACCACAGAACTGTAGCCCATACTACGTCCGATCCCATACTCAACATAGTGGTTTGTAACAATCCACCACGCTTGGGCACAAATTAGTGGTTCACATTATCGACACAGACCCAACGGTAGCCATTTCCTCCCTTTGGCAACTTCACTCAGCTATCAGTATTCGACGCATTGACGACTCCACCAATGCATCTTAATCAAGCCTATAACGCAACCGCTTAGACTTGAACCCGCGACGTGGTGGATTGGCTCTGATACCAATTGTTAAGAACCCATTAGGTAGAACTCACCCTTGCAAAACCAAATTGCATGGGGAGGGGACCCAACGGCTTATAAATCCACTACTTATCTTATAATCTTTCCATATGGGATAATTGGTATCTAACAGAAAACTCCTTATATGATTCATGAATCAAATACAAATCAAAGGATGGTATGATATCCTCTAAGGGAAAAAAGCTCCACAACTTTCCAAATATGCCAACAACATACACTGAACTTTAAAAAAAGTGGCAATGTTGACCTTTCTGTCAAAAAAATTTTTGCAAATATTTTTTAGACATGCAACAAACAAGACTAGCACTGTCACTTCTATCAAGTTGAGGGGTGTTGCTAGAACTTTTGGAAAGTGAGTGGCCCAAAAACTAGTGACAAAGTGAAATCCAATGAGAATTTTTGTAATTTTTCCAGATATAAGAAAATAAACCAGTGTAGATGCAAGTAACCCCCGTTTTAGTGCACCAAAAAAATAAAAATAAAAAATAAACAGCAGTCAATATTACAGCATAAAAATAGGATACTACATTACATTACCTCGTTTGTTTGTGACCAAAACAACGACGTCTCCAAGAATCGATCCTGTAAGAGATGCCTCATGAATGGAGCGGAAGTTGGACCCTCCGCCGGAAACGAAAACTGCAAGCTTTTTCTGATTAATCCCACTTTCGAAATCTACACTGAAAGCAACACCTGCTGCTTCTACCGCAGCATTTCTACATTCTCTTATCTTCTTCCTGTCAGAAGTCCTCTGCGAAATGGAAGGATGGGCTCTGTAAGAGACCCGTATCTGGGGTTTAACAAAGGAAATGGTTGAAGGACGAGGAGGAATGATGGCAAAGAATGGTTTTTTGACAGTCTGAATTGAAGGGGCTGTTGTGCTCGAGCAAAGTCCAGAAACGAAGCTTTTAACTTCCATTGATATAGAAGCAAAGGAAAGCCAACTTCTTGGGTCTCTATTAAGTTAGAGAAATTAGAATGAAGATAGCTCAGGCAGTCACCCAACCATGGCCGATACTAACAGGAGTGTAGAATGCCACAACTTGTTTTTATCTTCTTTTTTTCCTGTATTTTGAAAAAGAAACATTAATTTGAGGATGATTTTTCACTAAGTTAATTTTTAATAGGACACTAAAAATTAAAGTACTTCATTCTAACGAGTAGCACCGGTTTTGATTATTTTCTTTTGCAAGCATTTCAAACTCCTTTTTTTTTTTTTTTAGAGAAACAATCCTTCATTTAAAAAAAAAAAAAAAAAAAACAAACAAACAAACCACTTAAGATCAGAGCAAGATTTGGGTTTTTGTTGAGCAAAAGAAAGTTAGAACCATTTAACATCACAAATGATGTGGCATCTCGAAATAATAGGACCACTCAACACTACTCATAAAACATAGATTCATCAATGTCTTGTTCCTCATCAAAGTCAAGGAAGCTGACCTTTGCAAAAGTACAAGCAAGATCAATTATATCTTATAAAGATCGCAAACCTGCATTCCAGAAACAACAAAAGAATAACAACTTTTTTGAAGTTGTTTATATATTTGTTTCTTAAGGATTTGGAAAGAAATGGTAGAGATGGAGTTCGTGCTAAGTCTGGTGATGTGGGATTCACAAAGTGGCTAAATTGCATTCAAAGCTACCCAGGTTTGTTGGGTTTCTTCTTTCAACTCTACACTATTGACTTCTGCATAAAAACTATGGATATTTTTTTTCTCTCTCTCTCTCTCTCTTTATTTTCCCCCTGCCCTCTCCATTTTGGGTCCTGAGCAAACACAAGAAATATAGTCTCATATTTTTGTCAGCATTCCCCAAAGTTCACAAACAAAAACGAAGGCAGCTGAGATTCATTAAGGGCCCGTTTGGAACAATGGTTGGAGTTGGAGTTTTGTAAGTTGGAATTTAAATATGTGTTTGGTTGAAGTGTGAAGTAAAAATGAATTGTGATATAGAAAATATTATAAAAAATAAATGTGTTTAGAACAAAAAAAATGCAATATGGATCTTGTTTCGTTTCTCTCGTTATTCTCATTTCGACTTGAAATAAGAGAGTTAAGGACTTTCGAAGTTTGAGTTTTTTGAAATGGAAAAGAGAAAGTGAGATGTAGATTTGGGAGTTTTGGAGTTGAGTTGCAAAATTCCGTATGGAAACATCGTTCCAAATGGCCCCTAAGCTTTCTCAGTGGACAACGCAAAGAAGAAATGATACTTAGAAGACTTTCTCTTACTATTCAACCAAAATTGAGAGCAACGACTCCAGTTCTTGAAGGAAAGTTTTGAGGACCAATGGCATCAAGAATAAGAGTTCAATTCTCAAGTATTCTCTGTTGAAAGGAGCTACAGCTCTTCAACAATTCAAAGATTGCTCTACTCACAAAACTTGCATTTGGTACAACAATAATATTCTTAATTCAATTTTAAATATATATATATATATGTAAATAAGTATGCAAAAGTGCAAACTATCAACCAAAAAAAAAAAAAAAACTATTAAGAAAAAAGTTCATCAGAAAACATCGCTATAGAAAAGCTAAGAATCACCAAATAAAAATAGAAGAGAATCATAGGAAAAACATAGAAAATAGCAACACATTGCACAAAATTCAATCATAATTTCAAAAAAAAAAAAACAATTACTCAAAATAAAACACGAAAGCAGCAACCCTAAACTCCAAACAATGAGAGAGAGAGAGAGAGAGAGAGAGAGAGAGAGAGCGAGAGCGAGGAATATACCTCAAGGCAACATAACATGACAGGTACTCAGCAGCAGAGAGCCGGAGTTGCGCGACGGGGCTGGGCTCCACAGAAGGGGGACTCGCCAGGAGGAGGCTCGAGGTCGCAACCACTGCTCGGCGGCGGCTCTGGCTTTCGAGCGGCTGCCGCGGCGCCGGCGGTGGTGGTCTGCAGTGCTTCCCTCAGTCTCTCGTCTCAGGTATTGAATTGAAGAACAGAAACGTATAAGCACATTTTTTTTTTTTTTTTATAAGTTGCTGTGATTATTAGAAGTAAAATCAGACGGGTTTGGTAAACTATTAATAAAATTGTTGGGTAAACATGCAATAACTAAAAGAGTGATTAGTATAAATAGTAAAAGATAACATTTTGGTCTTTATTTTATTTTTTTAATGTTAAACTCTTAAAATATTAATTATTATAATTCTTTCTATTCAAAATTATTAAGTTTTTAACCGAATAAGTCAGGTGTAATATATATAATTTAATTTATATTGATATTTTAAAAACTTAATAATAATTAATTTAATAAAAATTATTTTCAAAAAAAACTAATTTTCTCTCTCTCCTCCCCCCCCTCCCTCTCTCTCTCTCTCTCTTAATTTCTCAAAACCCTCAATACCCAAATTGACGATGGGGAAAGGGGGCCACGACGGAGAAAAAGGTATGGGGGGCAAACTCAGTCTCTTCTCTTTCTTTTTTATGTTATTATATGAATGAGGGTATTTTTGTTTTTTTAGAGGTATTTTTCTTTAAAAAAAAAAACACAGAATGTGCTTTCTTACGTGATCATTCCGTGAGTTTTTTTTTTTAATGGAACCACTCGGAAAGGACTATAATGACCAAGAAAATAGGAGTTTAATATGGACTAAACCATCACCTTTGAAATAGTTCAAAGACTATTTAGGCCAAGTACTCTAACTAAAAAGGACATACAATATAGTTGCAGGCATAATTTAACAGTAATATTGTTGGGGTTAGACTTCGTCTTTCCTTTTACGACGTTAGCTTCTAACAGTTTGTCTAACGAACGATGAACTCTTTACTTTTGGGCCAGACCCAACTCATGATGAACTCCTTGCTTTTGGGCCAGACCCAATCTATTTCGTTCAATCTTGAACGATGATCGCTCGTTTAACATGGGCCGGACCCAGTTTACGATTCTAATTCATTACAGTATGAATAACGTTCGTTCACACTCGAACATCGAACCAACAGATCAAACGTGGTCTTTATATAATTTACGAACGATGGATCACAATGTTAGGCTTGTGTCCGAACTCTCGTTCGTCGCTCGTGTTCGACAGATTAAGATATATCTCCTATAATCGTAGGACCCAATGTCAACAATGGCATTACATCAGTAACCGCCAAGCCCATTGTCCGAGATTAAGGTTTACCCTGGTAACCGTCTGTTCAAAATCTCCAATGGCATATTTACACGTGTCCCAGATGACAAATATCTGAACTGTCATGAGCAGTTACGGGCTCAGGCCCATCTTCCTCTATAAATAAAGGAAGACCCCCCCACGGGAAAGGATCTCTCTCTCCTTCCTTTTCTGAACCTTTTCTGACATCTGAACATACTTTTACTCTGCCGAAATCTCTTCAGAAGCCATTTAGAGAATTCAAAAGTCTCCATTGTATTCGAGAATATTCATAAATAGAGAAATTACTCACTGACAGAGGACGTAGCACATCATTGGCGAACCTCTTTACTTCTTGGTGTCAATTTATTTTCTGTCTTTCTATATGTTCAATTTCTGACATGAAAATCTGCTCTTACATTGCTTTTTTAAGTTTCATTACGATGTCCAAGGGCCTAATTAATCGATTATCATATTTTCTGTACTAACTTATATGTTAAATTTTGACTGTAGAAAACCAGCATCTACAATTTGGCGCCCACCGTGGGGCACTTGGACGTCTTACTTCGGAAATTTATAAAGCAATCATGGCAGCAGAACATGAACGGCATGAAGAACTTCCCCAGGGAAGCCCAGTCAACCACCAAGAAGCTTCAACCTCAGAAGCAAACTCACAAATCGCCCATTTGACGCGATTAATTGAGGAACTAACTAAGAAACACGACAGTCAGCAAAGTCAGATGGAGAACATCGCTGCAGAGAATCAGATTCTCAAGAACCAGTTGATGTCCAACTCTCAAACCGCCTACTCGTACTACTACCCGTACTTCGGGTATTCAACCGGAACGAACGCTGGGGGATGGAACCAAGCCACCTCACAGTATCCCCAATGCGAGAACACTGGGGGCTGGCAACCTTCTACATCCCATTACCAACATGGGACGAACGCTGGAGGCTTGCAACGAGCAACGCCTTACCAACAACGAGCATCGAGGGCTACTTACAGCCCTATCGTCCCAATGCAACCCTTATTCACACCAGGGGACGCTCCGGCAGTAAACGAGTGGCGAGCAGAGCAAAGACAGCCAGCATCAGGACTCGGTGTCAGAAGACAGACACACCAGTATGGCGTTCGACGCCCGACGTACCAGCACAACCAGGTCCAATTCAACAAGGGCCTGCGAACATTGAAGACCTGATGTGAAACATAATGTCCGAGGAAATGAGGACATTGGAAGCTCAGATGGAACAGCGCTTCTCCTCTCAATTACACAGGGCGACAACCTCCACTCCAGGATTAGATGATCTTGCTCGCGGTGTTCGAGAAACACCACTTACAAGCCGCATCACTAACACCATTACTCCCAAGTTCGGCAGTATTTCTTTTCCCCGGTTTGATGGAATGTCAGATCCGCACGACCACTTCCTCCAGTACAAACATGTCGTCCAATCGACGAACATCCCGAACACCATGCTCGATGATATGATGTGCAAATTGTTTGCCCAAAGTTTAAAAGGAGCAGCGTTGAGATGGTTCTGCAACCTCCCTCCAGAGTCAATAGATTCGTTCGATGAACTCTCTCTCGAGTTTATGCGAAGCTACTCTATTCACATCCAGTCCGGGAAAACGACTAAGGATCTCTGGGGTGTGATTCACGGACCACACGAGTCACTGCGCGCTTACATTAAGCGCTTTAGTAAGGCAATTTCTGAAATCTCCGGGCTCGACGACGGCACGGTGAGAGAAGTGTTGAAATAGGGCTTGAGGCACAAGTCCTTTTTCAAGAATGAGATCTGTGCTCGGTACCCCCCGACGATCCAGGACGCCTTGCATCGAGCGAAGGGTTTCATCGAACTGGAGGAGGAGAACGAGCGAGTAGAACGAGACCTTGTTCGAACGAGGAATGAACTTTCGGAGGCCCGTGAAGTGCGAGAAAAGCCTTTAAGACGCGAACGCCACGCCCGCAACGTCGAACGGAAAGCAGGGTCGAACGATCGTCCAGGCGTGATCATAAGCGGCCCCTCTCACCACCGAAGTATGCCCTTGGCATAAGTCCTTCCGAACTCATCGCTCACCTCAAGCAACAGGACTTTGTCACTTGGCCAAAAAAGTTGCCAGAGAACCCTGCTAGAGACACAACGAAGTACTGTGAGTTCCATAGAGATTATGGTCACAATACCATTGATTGCAGGGCGTTGCGAGCAGAAGTAACCGAGTTATTAAAGAAGGGCCATTTGCATGAATTCCTCACAGAAAAGGGCAGAGAGACGTACGGACTTGGAGGCAAGAGCAAGGAAAGAAGAGTCGTGCAGCAGATCGAAGACACGCCTTCACCACCGCCAATTCGAAAGACAATAGGCGTAATTTGTGGAGGCTCGATTTATAGCGGTGAAACAGTAACTGCTATCAAGTCCCACCGAAGAAAGGCCGCATAGCCCATTGCATCGACGCTCCCAGATGATCCGGTCGAACACTCAATTAGTTTTCACAGCAGCGAAGCCACCAGTCTTAGCCGACCACACGATGACGCATTAGTTCTGACGTTAAACGTATCGAACTGCGAAGTGGGTCAGATTCTTATTGACAATGGGAGTTCCGCTGATGTCCTTTTCCTATCAACTTTGAGGGAAATGGAGTTGTCAGATGCGGACATCGAAGACTCGACGACCATTTTGACTGGTTTTAATGGGGAATCGACCAAAGCTGTTGGAAAAATCAAGCTTCCCATCTTTGCTGCAGGAGAAAACAAATTAACCACTTTTTTGGTTTTGGATTGTCCATCGGCTTACAACATCATTCTTGGTAGGCCATGGATACACTCTATGAAGGCAGTACCGTTCACCTATCATCAGAGAATAAGGTTCCCAACGAAGAGAGGGGTGAAGGAAATCAAGGGGAACCAAGAAGTTGCGAGGACCTGTTACTTGCATTCTCTGAAGATGAAGAGGACCGATCGCTTATAGCAACTAGAGAAGAAGAAGGAATCGAGTGATCAAGTATAGTCGGACGTTGAACAACTGGATGAGATCTAGATAGACCCAGCCCAGCCAGATCGAGTCATCAACATTGGCTCTCTGCTCGACGACACTATTCGTACACAGCTCCTGAGTTTCCTTCAAAAGAATCAAGACTGCTTTGCGTGGTCGCACAAGGACATGCCAGGCATCGATCCAGAAGTGACGACACATCGACTCAACATCGATCCAAGCCATAAGCCTGTTAAGCAAAAGCGAAGGAAACTTGGTATTGAGCGGAACAAGATCATTAACGACGAAGTACGAAAGTTAATCGAGGCTGGATTCATTAAGGAGGTGCAGTACCCTGACTGGCTAGCGAACGTTGTAATTGTCAAGAAGAAGAACGGCAAATGGAGAGTTTGTATCGACTTCACAGACCTAAACAAAGCATGCCCAAAAGACAGTTTTCCCCTTTCACACATCGATCGTTTAGTTGATCCCACCGCGGGCCATGAATTACTCTCATTCATGGACGCATTTTCAGGTTACAATCAGATCCTCATGCATCCTGACGATCAAGAGAAGACAGCGTTCATTACAGAAAGGGGAATCTACTGTTACAAAGTTATGCCATTTGGGTTGAAGAACGCCGGTGTAACCTATCAGAGACTCGTCAACGCAATGTTCGCTGATCAACTCGGTCGAACGATGGAGGTATACATTGACGACATGTTGGTCAAATCATTAAAGGCTGTGGAACACATTGGACACCTATCAGAATGCTTCTCAGTACTCAGGCAACACAACATGCGTTCGAATCCCTCCAAATACTCGTTTGGTGTCTCTTCTGGGAAGTTCTTAGGTTATATTGTTACGCAGCGAGGAATCGAAGCAAACCCTGACCAGATACGAGCACTAATGAACATGCCTACACCGAAAAATAAGCGAGAGATCCAGAAGTTGACGGGACGAATAGCTGCTCTGAACAGATTTATCTCTCGATCGACCGATAAGTGCCAGGCATTTTTCAAACTGTTCAAAGGAAATAAAAAGTTTGAATGGAACGAACATTGCCAACAAGCTTTTGATGAGTTGAAAAGGTATCTGTCCACACCTCCAATACTAGCCAAACCAGAGACAGGAGAGAACTTATTTATTTATTTATTTGTAACCGAAGTTGCAATAAGCGCTGTTCTTGTACGAGACTCGAACGGTGAACAGCCGGTCTACTATGTCAGCAAGTCACTACTCGATGCAGAGACAAGATACCCGGTGGTTGAAAAGTTGGCCCTTGCCCTCATAACCGCTGCTAGGAAGTTGAGGCCATATTTCCAATCACACTCGATCATTGTAATGTCAACCTACCCTTTACGAGCGATACTTCATAGTCCAAACTTGTCAGGATGTTTGACAAAATGGGCAGTGGAGTTGAGTGAGTTTGATAACGAGTACCGGGTTCGAACCAGCCTAAAATCTCAAGTACTTGCTGACTTTGTAGCTGAACTCACTCCCGATCCTTATACGCCAAAAACGCAAGAAGGATGCTGCTGGACGCTCATGGTGGACGGAGCATCAAACGTTAAAGGATCTGGAGTGGGAGTAATTTGCCGATCTCCTGATGGCGAGATAATCGAGCAATCTTTTCGATTGGGATTCAGTGCCTCAAACAACGAAGCTGAGTACGAAGCCTTAATTGCTGGGCTACGATTGGCAAGCACTGGGGGCTCAACGTTTGAAGATACAAAGCGATTCACAGCTCATTGTGAACCAAGTGTTGGGAGAATACACAGCCAAGGATACGAGAATGGAAGCTTATCTGCACGTTGTTCATTCGCTCGTACAGCATTTCGAAGAATACTCGATTGAACAAGTGTCGAGGGATCTTAACACACAAGCGGACGCCTTGGCATCATTTGGTTCAACTTCGGAGCCGAATATACGTCGAAGCATCCCAGTTGGCTACATCGAGGAACCAAGCATCCAGGTCGAATCCACAATCATTACCGACGAAGCCCCAGACGATTGGCGGACGCCCATAGTCGCTTACCTGAAGGAAGGAGTATTACCAGAAGCCAAGCATGAAGCTCGAAAGCTCAAGACCAAAGCTGCAAGATTTTCACTAATCAACGACATCCTCTTTCGACGTTCGTTCAACGGCCCATACGTTCGATGTCTCGGTGAGAAAGAAGCTACATACGTTCTGAAAGAAGTTCATGAAGGCGAATGCGGAAACCACTCAGGGGGACGATCATTAAGCAACAAAGTCAAGCGACAGGGCTACTACTGGCCCACAATGCTTCAAGACAGCGAAGACTTTGTCAGACGGTGCGACAAGTGCCAAGACACTCCCCCATTTTCCATCAGCCAGCAGAATGACTATCGAGCATCGCATCTCTGTATCCATTCATGAAGTATTCAATGGATATAGTGGGTCCATTACCCCGAGCGAGCGGTCAACGCAAATATTTGCTTATTCTCACGGATTATTTCACCAAGTGGGTTGAGGCAGAAGCATTTGCGGAGGTGAAGGATTCGGACGTCGAAGGTTTCATTTGGAAGAACATTATCTGCAGATTTGGCGTGCCCCAAGAGATTGTTATAGACAACGGATCTCAATTCATTTCGGGCAACTTCAGAAAATTCTGCCAAGGATGGAACATCGAGCTTAGCTTTTCTACCCCTATATACCCTCAAGGGAATGGACAAGCAGAAGCAACCAACAAGACAATTGTTCAGAATTTGAAGAAGAAGCTCGAGGCTCGAAAGGTTCGATGGTCAGATGAACTTCATGGCGTACTTTGGGCGTACAGAACCACTCCTAGAAGAGCGAACGGTGAATCTCCATTCTCACTAACCTTCGCTGCAGAAGCTGTTGTCCCAGCAGAAATCGGTGTCCCTACACTCCGGTGTCAATTGGCTTTTGAAAACGAAAGTCAGAATCAAGAAATGCTCAACGACAGTCTGGATCTGCTTGACGAACGACGAGATCAAGCCCTGATTCGCATGGCAAACTACCAGCAGTCGGTGGCAAAGTACTACAACTCCAAAGTTCGACCGAGAACTTTCAACGAAGGAGATCTCGTACTTCGCAAAGTATTCCAGAACACAGCCGAGCCAAACGCAAGAAAGTTGGGAGCGAATTGGGAGGGTCCTTTTAGGATCTTGAAAGTTATCCGACCAGGCGTCTACCGTCTGGAGACGAGCGATGGAGTAGAAGTTCTTCGCAGTTGGAACTCGCATCACCTTCGTAAATATTACTTGTAATTTTCGTACTTTTTGTCCAACACTTTGTAATTTTTTGCGATTCATTTTTGTAAAGGCTAGATCCATTACGTCGAATGTTCGATGTCAAATCGAATCCGTAGGTCTATGCCTAAAGACTTCAACATTTCTACATTGCCTGAACTACGTTCGACTTGATCCCTAAACGTTGGGTACGTAGGCAGCTCGTATACGCTTGTACGGGTCCAGTCATAAAAATCAAACAATTTCATTGTTCGATCGAACTACGAAAGGCTTGATCCCTAAACATTGGATACGTAGGCAGCTCATCACACTTGAATGAGTTCAGCTTATATTACTATTCAAAAACGTGTGTTTTCCACATTACTTTTGTCAAATTTTCTATTGCTCGACGCTGAACGTTCGTCTTCACGAACTATATTATTCGGTAGTAAGTTTCATTCGATGTTCGTCGTTACGGACTTTATGAGATCAAATTGTAAAATAACGTTCGTTTTCACGAACTGTTTAAGACATGCAATCAAAATTCATCCACTGTTCGTCTTTACGAATGAGTGCAGCTACATTATTTTACAATTATCGTTCAGATTCTCAACGTTCGTCGATATGAACTATACGAGCTATAATTATACTCCAATTCTCTATTGATTGTCCGAGTAATGCTCGTTTCTCTCGACATGTGACGCTTCGCATCATCATCACACACAAATAAGAACAAAAATTTCAACTTCATCAATAAATCTAACAATTAATGTTGTTTACAAATCAATGTTCCAACAAAATAAAAGTATAAAACAAAAACATTAAATTTATTTCCGTGGCTCGCAGTCTTCTGACAGATCCTCGTGGGCTGGGGGCTCGACTCCACTTGGGCCAGGGTCATTCGACGTTGGCTCGATCTCGGCTGCAGGAGCGGATGATGGACCTTCCATCTCATCCCTGTACAGTTCAAGCTCTTCATCGATCTCAGCATCAACAAAGAGCCCTTGCTTATACTCCTTCAGGAGATCGTAACGAGCCTTGATGGTGGCATTTTCAAATGCATCAAGGATCTGGGTGGCGAGCGTAGCATTCTCGGTCTCGAGAGATTTGATTTTGGCTTGCGCCTCATCAAACCTATCGACGAGTACTCCCATCATGCTCACACTCTCGGTCGCCTGATGCATGATCTCCTTTAGGTCGGCCGTCAAACCATCAGCCCTCGTTTTAACATCACCGAACTTTCGTTCGATATTAAGCAGCATCTCCTTGCGCCTCCTATCTTTTGCTTCGAGCTCCTTTATTCGAGCCCGTTGTTCGAGATTTTTCTCGTTCATTCGCTTTACTAGCCCCATTGCTCGAATGTTAGTCTGCAATACAATGACATTCAAAAAGTTCAATATTAATACTTGATATTGAATTCGAAATATACTAAGTATGAATTACAAAATCGTACACACATACCTTCAGGCCATCCCACAGAAGGTCGTCAATATGGCTCTGAAGAGGACCCTGACTCAACGTCTCTGCATCAGCATCAGAGAGCAGTTGATGCATAATTTCAACGCTCGTTTGCCTGTCTTGTAAAAGCCTCACACTACGAGGCAAGTCCACCTCAACCCTCGGACCTTCATCGTCCGCTTCTGGAGTCGCAATCTTCGATTTTTTGCTCCTCTTCGCCGGAATCTTCCTTTTTCCCTTCTCGATTGCCTTTCGTTTTTTGGCAACCGGCGAAGCAGGCTTCGCAGGGGGTTCAGGCGATGACTCGAGCACCGGAAAGGGCACAGGGTCATTCCCTTAGGCTGCGTTCGCAGCAGCAGCAGCCTTTTCAGCTTCTTTGGCGGCTTTCCTCTTCGCCATTATGTCCTTTGGATTGGGGAAATCCATCACCATTATGTCTAATGTAAAGTCTGCGATCAAAGCTTCCTCGTCAGATAATGCTTTGATGAACAACGGAGCGCCGAATAGTCTCCTTAACGCTTCCTTGATCATAAATGACCAATCTACCCAGCAAGGAACTCGTTTAGGAATACCTGATGGGATTTCCACGAAATCTTTCCAAATGCTCGACGCTCGAAATCTTTGGGGAGTGTGTATCTCGTCCCACTCCCTGTTTGGTAAAGCGAGCAGTCGATCAAGTTTCTCCTCGAACAGGAGCCCTTGAGGTGGCGGTTTCTTGGAATCTTTATCTGCACAACGAAAGAAATTACATTAAAAGTCGAGTATTGAAAAATTTTATACCTTCGACTCTCGTCGTTCGACACTTACGAAGAACACCCCACAACGGGTAAAATGCATTGGCGAGTCCTCCCATCGACTTCTCATTGATATGCATAAAGAAGTAATGGTCCTGCCAATATCTGTCGGCGTTCTTCATCTCGCCGACCACTTGTTTCTTCCGACGAGGATACATCGAATATCGCCCGTGATCTTTGGAGTTCTCCTGTGGATAGTAGATTGCAAGTACGTCATCAACAGAGAGTTCGACGCCCGCTTCATTCGAAAGTACGATCAATCCCAAGAAAACCCTCATTCCATTGGGCATCAACTGTGAAATAGCAAGTTGGTAGTGATTCATGCACTGGATGAGGAGAGGAGGAAGAGGAAGTCGTAATCCGTAGTCTAAGTAGATGGTATACATACAAATCCATCCTTCGGATACGGTGTCTGCTCGTTCGTCCTTCGTCGGAAGACGCAATTGGACTTTGTTTGGAAACCCATATCGACCCCTGATATCAGACAAGTCGTCTTCTGTCAATACTGAACGAGGGTTCGACGTTCGTAAAAACGATTTTACACTCAATTGCCGTGGTTGAGTCGTCAGTCGAGCGATGGGAGGAATTGATAAGACATCTGCTCCCGACGTCGTCGCCGGTCTACTCCTCTCTGCTGCTGAGTTACTGGACCCAGTATCCGTTCGACTATGTTCGAAGGCATATTCGAACCTCGAACGCTGAATGTTGGAAGCCAGTTCGTCATCCGAACTATCATCACTGGAATCAGTGCTCGTCCACTCCACATCTACATCCTCGCTGATTTGCTTGTTCTTTTCCATGACTTACAAACTGAATTCAGGACGAACAGTGGAAAATTTTCGGATCTAAAAACGTATTTCTAACCCAGATCCTATGAAGCTACGGATGAACACAAAGAACAGCAACCGAAAAACCCAGAGGAAAAACCCGTAGAAACTCTCCAAATACTCAAAACCTTTTGGAAAATGCAGAAAAGTAACCGAAATAACTCGGAAACGGAAAAAGAGAAACCCTATCAAGAGAAAATTACTCAAAATGAAGAACAGGAGTGAGAGAGAAGAAATCTTGCCTGGAGTTTTCGAAGTTCTTGAAAAACTCTTGGATTCTGGATTTCTGGACGCTTCGAATGCAAATATAAGGGAGAATAAGAGAATGCGAAGCGTTATATAGCTTCGCCAAGCATCAACAGGAAACGTTTGATCAAACGGCGTGAATAATGTAACTTTTCGTATTCCCGCTCGAAGGATCGTACGATGCAACGGTTCGAAATCTCAAAAATCTCGCGTATTCCAACTGTAATTTCATACGTCACAACGGTACAAATTCCAACAAAAAGTAATGATACCATTTCGAAATACCCACTCAATGCATGCCACATATATGCAGATAACATCTCTCACTGGGCTCGAGATTTTTTCTCGATTATTTCGTCAGTCTATTCAGATTTTCTTGATCTGATGTAACCATGACTGATGCGATTTTCTCGCTAACGATCATACACTCTATCGAGAATCCATCGCTCGATAGAGTGGGGGGCTATCTGTTGGGGTTAGACTTCGTCTTCCCTTTTACGACGTTAGCTTCTAACAGTTTGCCTAACGAACGATGAACTCTTTACTTTTGGGCCAGACCCAACTCATGATGAACTCCTTGCTTTTGGGCCAGACCCAATCTATTTCGTTCAATCTTGAACGATGATCGCTCGTTTAACATGGGCCGGACCCAGTTTACGATTCTAATTCATTACAGTATGAATAACGTTCGTTCACACTTGAACATCGAACCAACAGATCAAACATGGTCTTTATATAATTTACGAACGATGGATCACAATGTTAGGCTTGTGTCCGAACTCTCGTTCGTCGCTCGTGTTCGACAGATTAAGAAATATCTCCTATAATCGTAGGACCCAATGTCAACAATGACATTACATCAGTAACTGCCAAGCCCATTGTCCGAGATTAAGGTTTACCCTGGTAACCGTCTGTTCAAAATCTCCAATGGCATACTTACACGTGTCCCAAATGACAAATATCTGAACTGCCATGAGCAGTTACGGGCTCAGGCCCATCTTCCTCTATAAATAAAGAAAGACCCCCCCACGGGAAAGGATCTCTCTCTCCTTCCTTTTCTGAACCTTTTCTGACATCTGAACATACTTTCACTCTGCCGAAATCTCTTCAAAAGCCATTTAGAGAATTCAAAAGTCTCCATTGTACTCGAGAATATTCATAAATAGAGAAATTACTCACTGACAGAGGACGTAGCACATCATTGGCGAACCTCTTTACTTCTTGGTGTCAATTTATTTTCTCTTTCTTTATGTTCAATTTCTGACATGAAAATCTGCTCTTACATTGCTTTTTTAAGTTTCATTACGATGTCCAAGGGCCCAATTAATCGATTATCATATTTTCTGTACTATCTTATCTGTTAAATTTTGACTGTAGAAAACCAGCATCTACAAATATCATACCTGACTCTACAAAAAAAGTGAAGAGTTTGAATCCATCCATCCCCAAATTAAAAAAAAATGACATAACATTTTTTTGTTTGATGAATACTCTAGCGTACATATTTATTATCTAACAACCTTTAAAATTTTACACCAAATTGTACAAAAAGTTTATATAATTTTTATTTTATATCTAAAATAAGTCTAAAAAATTAAATAATATGAGTAACTGAAAGTAAAAATTCAACATCATTACCTTTATCAAGCTTGTAACAAGCGATTCCGGTAAGAAGCCGAGTTTATTTTAAGAAGCAAATCTGTTGAAGAAGTTTGGTGGAGACAAATGAGTTTGGCTTACATAACCAATATTTTACAGGAGGTCAAAATTCTTTGTTGTCATTTTTTCTTCTTCTTTTTTTTTTTTTTAATTGCTATCACCTTCAAATAAACATTAAAATAAAATTAAAAAAATTATAATATAATACTAATAAAATAAAGGTATAAATTACAATTAACAATTTGAAATTATTTTTAAGAGAAAAATAATTTAAAATTTTTAAATAAATAGTTTTATTATTTAATATGAAGATAAATAAAGTGGGTGGATCAGAATTATTATTTATTATTAAGATACTTTAGTAAATTTATAAAATAGCAGTAGAAGCAATCACCAACCTGCTTCTTATCAAGAGAAAATACTTTTGGACTCCACGGTGATCTCTTTGGTGGTGAGGATGGTTTCGTGGTCAGAAGAAATGTGTTTTGGTCTCTTTAGTCGTATTGATTAGCTTGTCACTAGATATATTATCTATGTAGTTGGAGCTTTTCTCTTGATTGTGATAGTTGTTTATTTTAAATAAAGACAGTAATATTTCCGCCATGTATTTGTTGTGTTTTGTCGCTATTTTTTTGTTTCTACAATGTAATAAGTGACATTTTTGCTATAGATCTTTTGGTCTCAATCAATGTGAGTTTCCTACCAATTGTAATGGCATTGTTGAAAAAACCATTTGTGTGATCGATAATTAATGTGCTTTTTCAATTTTCATTGTTGGAATTCGTACGTGTTTACCTTCTTGTGTGTTTCATTTGAATTTACTGTGAGACTAATATATATTTGTGGTTAAGTTTTTTTTTTTTTTTTTTTTTTGGTTATGAAATCATTTAAGTTAGTATTGATGTTTATATTCTCTTAATTTAGAATACAATTACCATTTTTCAAAAAAAAAATCTTTTATGAGAAAAAAATCGAGGAAGAGGAAGCCAAAGTTATTTTAGCGCGTATATCTTAACTATGTTTTTTTTGGTATTATGCAAGGATTAAAATGTGGTATGGATATGTGATTACTAACGGAAGTTGAAGTTACAAAAGATACGACAATTATCTTTAAACATCAAATTTTCAAATAAAGCACAAGAAACTAGAAATAATCAATAATACATAAATTAAATAAATGTTTTAACCAAAATAAGAAATATGCATGGTAAGAGGCGATTATAACTAATAATATGGTAAAAATATATTTACAATTTTAACATCACTACTTGTTGATGAAGACATGCTCGGTATGTGCGGAATATATAAACAAAGCAAAATAATATTAATAGTAATAATAATTAAAAAAAAATACTACATGACGGATGATGGACCCACCATATGATAGTGATTGAACTACTATATTACGGTCCAGTAGCAAGGACGAAAAATCACTATCCATTAGTGATTCGTCTTTTTAAAGTGTAGTATAGAACTACAAATGTAGACTACTTTATAAGCATGTGTACATATGAGTTAAGTTTGTTAAATTTTTTTTGGACATAATGAAAAAGAATATTTAACTAAGTAAGCATTTAAGAAGAACAAAAAAATCATTTTAACATTATAAATCGTGAAGAAAAATTATTTTCATAAGACATTATAAAAAAAAAAAAGATTTTAAAGGAAATGAGAAAAACAAAAAGAAAAAAATAGAAGGGAAAAAGTGAGGATATGGTTGAAAAAAAGTTCAAAACAATTAAAATAAGAATAATGTAACGTCAAATCACAAATTGGAACATAAAAATATACTTATAACTTAATTAGGTCGAACATGTAATATGCAAAAGTATAAATCACAAAATCAACACTTTTTTCCAGAAAACAATCTAAACCAAATCCTCATCCAAACATTTTAAATCAATCTAAAACTAATCATCACCCAAACATGTAAATATCAATACAATCGGGTATTTTGTCGAATATGTAATATACAAAAGCATAAATCACAAAATCAACACTTTTTTCCAGAAAATAATTTAAACCAAATCCTCACCCAAATATTTTAAATCAAGATAAAACTAATCCTCACCCAAACACGTAAATATCATATAATGACACAAATAAATTGATGAAATCGTAACCAAATGGAACTAGTAAAAAAGTGTTTAAATTAGGCGAATTTGTATTAAAAAAATTGTAATCATTATTAAAAAAATGTAATCATTAAAATCACTTTCAAGAAAATAATACTTCAAAAGATGAAAGAAAAATGTCTCAGTAAACTGAAAATGATATTTAAAAGACCTATCAAACAAGATAAAATAAAAGAAAAAATATTTGGTGATACATATTTAAAATTAAAGGTATAAAATATTTTCAAGAAAAAAGTTTGTTTTTTTTTTTTTAAGTGTAAAAAGATATCTAATTATAAGATTAAAAAAAAAAAAAAAGAGAGAGAGAGAGAAAAGAAAGAAAGAAAGAAGAAGAAGAAGAATAAGAAAGAAAAAAACCACACACACACATACACAAATGACAAAAGAAAGAAAAAAAAAATGAAGGGGGGAAAAAGAAACGGAGAGCAGGTGTCAAGTGATAAAGAGGTGCACCTTCATCTTTTTATACATGTTAAATTAGATTAGATCAGATCATTCAATATCATACATCTACGTTATATTTATATAAGATGAGAAGATTTTAATACCAAAATAGGTTTTTGTTTTTGTTTTTGTTTTTGTTTTTTTAATGAAAGGAATTTGAAATACTTTATTGACAAGAGGTGCAAAGAACAACCTCTTGAGAGTGATCTAGCTAACAATGAATTATATATATTGTCTTCTAATGTCTTCAAACGAGTTCACAAGAACAACTAGGAAACAAATGTAGTTGATTTCCTCCCTAGAATTGCAAAGCCGACAATTAGAACCAACTTAGAAACCTATTTGTTTCAGTTCGTCCTCCGTAGTTGGCCGAGCCTAGACATCCACGAAGTAGCTTCCAAACATGAAATGTGTCTTTCAATTATTTTCTTCCCAACGAGTCTCCACAAAAAATAACAAAGAGAAATATTGTTGATCTTCTTCTGCCGAATTGCAAAGCCAAAAACAAGAACCGATCACGAAACCGATTTGTATCTGTTTGTCCTCCGGGGCAAGTCGTCCATGAACTAACTTCCATACATTGAGCGGCCATTCAGGAGGAATACTTTTCCACCAAATCTTCTCCCCCACAAGGCACTATTGTAAATTGATTTTGGAAGAAATTGATAAGCATCTCCAACGTCCACATAATCTTTTGGTGTCAAATTTGGCAAAAACTTGTTTTTGAATTTTTTTTTTTTAATGCAACTTTGTGATGTACTAGTTTAAATTTTCCAAGGAAAAATGGGGCAAGCTGCATGGCATTCATCTGTCATATCAACACCGGTTTCCACATTTACATCTCAGTAGTAATTTGAACATGAAACACAATCATCTCAAGCCCTTGTCATCAGTCTTCAGTATGGGGTAGAGTAAAATCAGGCACCTCATCTATTTCCTCTGCAGGCTAATGGAGCATGAAAGGCATATCACTCAAACAATGAAAAGCGAATATAGAAACTAGAAAGCCGAAGAGGGCAAAGAGAAGCACTAAAGTTACCTGCCATAATTGCAGGAGACGCCATAACAAAAAATCGATAATCATGACCAAGCAAAAGAGTTTGCCTGCCCATGCTCCACATGAAAGGTACCTGAGATAAATAATGCAACTAGAAAATCTCGAAATAACTGGATCATCTAAAAAAAGATGAGCAATTTCCCTTGCTGAGAACAATCAATTGAATAGCTCAGAAAACTAGTCATAGTTTGATCGAAAATGGAAATGAGTTGAGTTCAGTAATAAAAAAGATGACATTCAACCAAGTATAAAAGAAGACGAGAGGGATGACATTCAACCAATTGATAAGTTCGTTGTAACTAACAAGAAGACATGACATGGTTGAAAAAATCCAGCTTTTCTGCTTTTTAATGAAGAAAGCAATCACCTCTGCACTCTTTACTTAGCAGCTCTAGTCCAAGTTTGGAGCACAATTACAGCAGTGACAAGAAAAGTTGCGAGTGAAAACCATTCATATTCCATAGACAATTAATCAATTTTGCAAACATATCTCTGAGAATATAATGAGATATAAACTTCAATAGCATACCGATAGAGTCGTTCTAGAAGACACTGATTTTCGCATTTCAAAGCACGGTCGTACACTATCTCAGTCCTTTTGGCAACATCATGCCAATCATATAGTTCCTTCATCTGCAAGTTATCATGAAAACAATGAGGGGGTAGAAAACTTAACCACTTTTCAGGTGTTCCATTTTCACAAAGACAATATGTTTAAAAGACTATACATACACGGCTGTGCATCATTTGTGGATCAATCATGGGAAGTATAGATACTGCCTTTTTGATTGCTCGAACCATATCACTAGGATCCGGTTTTGCAAGTACGATCATGTCATCCGGAAGAACCTACAGTCAGCCACAGATTACCTAATTTAAAATGAATATAGAAATCCCGGATATTCGACAACTTGAAATGATAAAGCAATGGATTTAATACCAAATTGGCAAACAGTTAGGGGAGACGTGTTTAATTATACATACCTCTGGAACACCTCCTACACGAGTACTAACAGTTAACAATCCACAACTAGCAGCCTCTAGAATGGCTATGCAAAAGGCCTCTGTTAAAGAACTACCGGCAGGGATTAAACCAGATTAGGCAGGGTTACAACAAAGGCAGACATTGCTTAAAGTTTCAAAACAATTTATAAGGTATTCCACAACAAAGTACCTGTTCAAAAATATATGGCCAGAAATTAGAACGGACCGCACTTGAGCATGTGGAACAGCACCCAACATTTCAACTCGATCTTGAAGCGAGTGCTTTTCCCTCATCTCTTCCAACCGCACACGTTTAGGTCCGTCTCCTCCGATTATGAAACGAACCTTATCACAGATTTCTGAATGAGATGACCATGGCAATAATAATCTCATTTAACGACATTGAGTCTCAACTGAACAAATGAAGACAGAAAACTGAATATACACACAGGAAAGCAGCAATTACGAGGAGAAAAGTTAGAAGAATAAATAATACATCCACAAGCATAGGATACCTGACATATTCAATATAACCATGAAATATTTTAGTAGGACTAATTTGATCAAAATGGCATAGAACTTTTCTAAACCGATTCCAATCACTTGTTTTAATAATTTAGTAGCAGAACTAACTTGCTTAAAATGGTAAAAATCTTTAAACCTCTTAAGGGTCATTCACCAACTATTGACAATAATTGTTTTAGAAACATTAGATAGCAGACATTAAACAATAACTTACATAAGGATATAGCAAAGCATACTTACAATAATATTTTAAAATAAATTAAAACTACAGAACCGAGTATAAAGGCTAATAAATTATGAATGACAAACAGGAAAAAATGGGGCATTAAGAAGAAAAACTCACCTGAGGATAAAAACGGCAGACTTCTGGGATGACTTCAACGAGCAGATCTGCACCCTTTCTGTAGACCAGTCTACTAATAACAACAATAACAATTTCGTTGTCGCTCGGTCTCTCCGCAGCAGGCTTGAACATAGCTGTGTCAACAGCATTAGGTATCACAAAGACCTTTTCTGGCGGCAAACCAGACCGTAGCACAGTGTTTTCCTTGCTTGTGTGAGAAACACAAATGGCCTGATTTACATCTGCTAGAGTAAACTGCAATACCTTGTTCATGTGGATGCTGCCCGCATCAGCAAAACCATAAAGTGAATGATCAGTAAAGACAACCTTATAACCCATCGTGCGTGCATGCATCAAAGCTTCATGACAAAGTGTTGAGAAGGCTTGATGCCCATGTACCAATGATATCTTTTCTCGGATAAGGATAGTCCTTATGATAGGAAGTGTACCATAGAAAGTTGGTAATGTGTTCTGCATAAGAAACGGCTTCCATGGTACATAGTAAACTTTCAGCCCTCCTGTCATATATCTCACCCCTGATCGGTTTCCATAAGCATGAGTCAATACCACCACCTAAAAGATTCAAAGAAAATTAAAGTCCACGAATATCTTCTTTCTTTCTTTCTTTATTTTTTTTCTTTTTTTCTTTATTTTTTGAAAAGAAAAAAAACAATATTGATGACAAAGAAGAAGAAAGTACAGGTTAAACAGAGGACGAGAAATCCTCCACAAACTAAAACAAAACAAAAGGCAGGATCCACAAACAAGAAGCCAACCCCTAGCTATATCAGACAAAAGCATGCTACTAAACTCTACCTTTGTGAACCCAAAGAGATACACAATATCAAAGTCCATGAATGTGAACAAAAAATTTTTCTCCCTTTTTTAATAGAAAATAGTGTGGGCTGTGGAGAGGGGGGACCAGCTGTAGCTACCCCCTTGGACGTCAGTATGCCACCTCAACTCCATACATTCAGTCACAACTACTTACATTGGGAGATGAAGTGTGCCACCACAACCCCACCAACGGCTAATGAACATTGAGCCAATAGCCTGTAAATAGTCTCAGGCGCTTCCCATGAGACTCGAACTTGAGACCTCCCATCTACCAAATCTCTTGGGAGTAAGCCCAATTACACTGGTCTACCACCTTGGTGGTAATTAAAAAAGGTTCTTGTGGTGCACCAACTGCTATATGGATGGCAAAATATTTCATCCACAGGGAAAGAGAAGAAAAAAATGTAAGAAGGAAAAAATAATGTCCAAATTCAAAATTTTCTTTTAGTCCCATGAAGAGCAACTGCAGTCTGCATATAAACACACACACACACACACACACACGCACACACACACACACACACACACACACACACAAACTAATCTAATAAGTGACTTCACTCTCTTACCTTATGGCCAAGCTTCAAAAGGCATCGTGAGAGATAGTAAATGTGATTCTCAACACCACCAAAGTTGGGGTAGAAAAAATCAGAGACCATCAAAGTCCTGTGTTTTTCCTTTTGCTCACCCATTAATCCTGTAAACGAAGATCAACCCATCACTTTTCTCCGAGATCGTAGTCGCACTTACTAGGTGATGAAGAACAAGATTAGGATTTCAGGAACTTAAAAAGTGTAAATCAGAGACTTATGTTGATTAATGAATATAGAGATTATTGGTTTTACTCCTCTTGAGTTCTCTATTCTTCTCTACAAGCTTTTGTTCTCACCTTGATTCTATTTTTCTCCCCTTAGCGATTCTATTTCTCTCTCTTTAGTGATTCTATTTCTCTTATTGACACTCTCTTTTATATCTATATTTATATCTTCTATCCCTCCTACCTTGGTCCAACATCACTAGCTTTCTGGCTCTCTAACATGGTAAACAGACAATGGTAACAAATTCAACTTTTTTAGGCGAAAATCAACAAAGAATACAAAAATTAAGAACCTAAAAAAAAAAAAAAAGAATAAATTACACTAACACCCCCTGTGTCTTTCCAAAATTACAGAAACACCCCCTTGACAGAAACTAATAACACCAAGATCCCCTAACTTTTCAAAAAAATTACAGAGACACCCCCTTTGTTAGCTAACCACTAGTTTGACCTTTACTTATACTGAAAATACCATAAATACCCCTCCTTGCATAAGAAAATGTTTTTCAGCCGTAAACCTAATTATAAAATGACAATTTTACCCTTATTTGACCCAAAAAAATTGATTTCTAAGGCTTTGTTTCGCATTTAAGTTTAATTCCAATTAAACTGTACTTTTTCATCTCAGTTTTTATCTTTTTCTGAAAAGTTAATAAAATTTATAACTAGTTTTTGAAAAGTCAACCGACTCCAACTTTAAAACTTCATCTCCAACTGGTGAACCAAAGGCAAGCTAATTGATTTTTAAACATTTACAATCATAATTTGCACTTTTGTTATTTCGTTTCGAAAATCCTTTTTTTCTTTATGGACAAGTTACACTTGTTATAAATACTTAACAAGTTGCCCCTTAAACAACACAACAAGATCATGATACTACACCTAGAATGCAAACATATTAAGAAAATAATCAAAATACTATCAAAATTCAAGGGAATTCTAACATTAACTAAGGGGAAAAAAACACATTCTTACAAAATCACCTCTCTTAAAAAGATCAAATTCAAAAAATGTAACAAAAAATGACATATTTTAGCAAAACTACTGTTTATCAAGCTTCCACAACCGCAAATGCAAAAGGAAACATTCCAAATCACATAACGAGAACAAATCAAACGACACCAATATGAAATTCTGACAAAAACAAATCACATTCTGAAATGATTCAATTAAATTCGAAAAGAAAAGACCCATTCACCTAATTCATAAGTTCAAACATACACATGACACATAACAATTAGGCAAACTTTATCAATATCAAATTGAAAGAAATTCTAACAAAACAACAATGGTTTCATAATATTACTGTGAAATTCTAATACAACTCAAACAAAAACAAAACAAAACAAAACAAAAAAAAAAAAAAACCAGTTTCAGATTCTAGGATGGGCGGGCTCACGGGGGGGGGCTAGGCGGCGGACGGGCTCACGGTGGAGGGCTTAACGCGGGGACGGATGTGCTTCACGGGACCACTGCTCCTCGAATCGGGCTCCAGCGAAGGCAACCACGGGCGACTCCGGCGAAGGCATCCACGACTTCACGAATCCGGCGAAAGTAGCCACGACATCGCGACTTGGACTCCAGCACAGGCGAACTTCGGCGCAGGCGAACTCCGGCGAACTCCGCCGCAGACACGGCAGCGTGGGGTGCCAGATCCGCCAAGGAGTGGTAGGGGAGGTTGCTGTGGCCGATTCTTCTTCTTTGGCTGCTAAGGTTTTTTTTTTTTTTTTTTTTTTTTCTTTTTGCTCTTAATTTTGACCTAAAAAACAGTTTAAGGGTTGTGATCTACTCTCGTTACGTCAATGACTGAGATTTATTAGAGTATTTTAATAATTTCAAATACAAATTTAACAGAGTTAAGAAACGGAGGTCCTAACGTTATTAGTTTCAGTCAACGACGTATCTTTGTACCCACGTAAGGGTAGATCACTGTTCGGGCTAGACTTTGTCTTTCCTTTACAGCGTTAGCTTCTAACAGTGTGACGTCCCGACTTCTCAAGCCGGGTCGACACCATACATACTAGTACTTATCTTACTTGAAAATTTGGGAATAAATTTTTTTTTTTAAACATATATACATAGATTATCTTGTAGAGAAAAACTTGTCTCGCATACATACTATACTGAAGATACATTCTCAAGTCTTCAAACTTTATATACACTGCATAACATAATTTACTTTTGAGATATATACATATTAACTCAAAAGTGGTTGCGGAAAATTTTACGTAGTGGTATCCCACACTGCCCTTCACCCGCCGCATCGTCCGTATGGCCCACCACTTAACCTGCAGGCTTTTTACCTACAGTATGAAATATACAAATGAGCTTTCGCCCAGCAAGTACAAACATACCTCACAAAACATTTCAAACCTCTTAAAAACATGCCAATCATTATGTAATTTATGCATGATCCATTTATGATCGATTTGTATGTCTTATGCTTCATTATGGACTCAATCTTGAACTTATTATCTTGTCTTATCATGTGGGCCCATAGTGTACGTACCAAAAGCGCACAGCCTCCAGACAAAGTTAGGGTTTGCAAGGCCCTAACAGTTCTGAGAATCATAAACTTGACCCTCACGCATCAACGAGAGGTCAATAATTATAACTTGTCTTGAACATGTATCCTCCTCGATCATGGGAGGGTGGTACGACACCTTGCTTGACTTGGTTTAGTCTTAGTCTTGTATATTCTAAAACTAAAAATCTTTAGTTATGATCTCATTAGTCATGGTGCACATGTGACACAGACATGGCATAACCATAAATCATGGTATAACTTGGCTTATCATGGCATGACTTAACATAACTTAGCATGACATGACATAACATACTTAGCACATCATAGTATGGCATCACATATCATAGCATAACATAGCATAACATAGTATGTATACTTGAAAATAGTATTTACTACTTTCCATACTGTAGGTGAGGTCTGTACTTGCCTGTTATGCTATATATTGGGTTTCGTTGCTCCGATTCAGGTTGCAACTGCAGGTTACTTCCTGCTATTAAAAAGTACATAGGATAAGGATCCTATAAAATGTTGGTGACCTATCCAACATTCATACACAATCTTAGTTATATGTCCCCCAATTATACACATGATAACTTATTGGGTTACATAGGGTAACCCTTGAGGTGGTCAAACTTAGTCAACCAAAGTCAACATTCTATGGGTCAAACTTGGGCTTTTGGGCCAAGCCTAGTAACTCGGGTATCCTTCCCGGTTACTATCCGTCATTGTCTTGTTACTAAACTTTGGCTTTTAAAATCCAATTTGAAAAATTTGGCCAAAAATCTTTTGTTTAACTTAAAAATTCATGGTTTTCAGAGTGGGACTTTATAAAAATCATTAAGGGCTGAAAACTGCCATTGGAACAGTTTTTATAGTCAAAACATTGGTGTTGGTGCAAAAATACAGTTTTCCTGTATTGTTTTAGAAAATCCTGTGCAGGAATTTCCTGTTTCTTGCACAGTTTTTAGAAATCCATTTCTATTTAAAAATCTG
The DNA here is from genome assembly GCA_038430175.1 of Ficus hirta. Lineage (NCBI taxonomy): Eukaryota > Viridiplantae > Streptophyta > Magnoliopsida > Rosales > Moraceae > Ficus > Ficus hirta. The sequence goes on along the minus strand of CM076585.1, from coordinate 12,931,865 downwards.
GTTTGAATTAGGAAAAGTTATCTTCACAAAAGTTTTAGATTTCGAAAAACCCTACAACTTTTGTGTTTTTCAGAAAACCCAGTTCGGACTCTAACGTGCTCTTATTTCCTATTGAACTCACCTGGCCGTGTATAAGTCCTGGGCACGGTCAGGCTCGGGTTTTTATAAAAACGAAGGCCTTTGTAGTATTATTTTTGAAAACTGTCTATATTGCCCCCTAGGAAAATTCCTTATCTACAACTTTCATGTTTTACGTTTTGCCTAATTCGGCCTCTAAGGGCCTCAAAATCATTTTTCCAGAAAACTGGCCAGTTTTACCCGAAAACTGGTAGTTTTATTCTTAACTTGGTTTTACGTCCTAATACGTGCACACTACCTCAACCGTCCACAGCGGGAGCCTAATATCAGTCATGCAGCGGTTTCTAACGTTCCATACCATTATCACATAAACATACATCAACAATCATTACATCAAACACTTAGCATGCATAATCAAGCACAAACTTAAACATACTTGGGGACATATAACTAAATCATGCTTCAATCATGTAAACCCTAGTTTCATGCAACCAAAGCATAAAATCATGCATACTTGGTAAATAAAACCACCTAAACCATAAATTCAAGCACCAACCTAAAAATTCTAAGCTAGGACATAAAAATTAAATTGAGCTTATGCTCTTACATCCAATGCTTGAAATACACTTAAATTTTTCAAATCGAAGCTCAATTTAAAAGCTTAGGGTTTGAGGGTTTACCTCTAGGGTTTGGAATTGGGTTCTCAAGCTTGGATCCCAAAACTTTTCTCTTTTCCCTTGGCTGCCACCACAACCGGTTTTCCCCTCCAATGGGTTCCAAAAAATTTAGCCACCCTTTGCTTGTTTTCACCACAAATCCGGTCACCTTTGGACCTTCCTTTCCTTTCTTTTTCTTTCCTTTTTCTCCTTCCCCCACAACCGGCCTTCTAGCCCTAATGGGGTACTAAAAAAAATCAACCTTTGGCTTGGTATCCTAACAAAATCCGACCACCCTACTAGCTTGCTCTAGGGTTTCTATTTTTTTTTTCTCTTGGCTTTCTTTCTTGGGTTCGGTTTTTGAGAGGGAGAGTGTGAGAGGAAAATTTGCAAGAGTTTGGCTTGTTTTCACAATTTTTTGACTCAAAATCCGCCCCCCTTGGTATTTATAGGTGAAAATTATTTTAATTTTGGATTTATTTTTAATCCAAAATTTGCTTAAAAACCCTTGAAGCAAAAATAATTACACAAAATTTTACTAAAATGCCCTCCAAGTGGCCGGCCATTTTGGGTGCAAGGTGGCAAAAATTTTGATTTCTTTCCACCATTTTTCTTTAATCCAAAAATGATGTCATAATTCCAAACTTGGGTGATGTCATCATAAGGCCTCGTTTGGCTTGTTCCTTAATATGCAGTCCACTTTTAAGCTAACACAGATATTTCCAATACTGTGTTTACTAATACACAGTACAATTTAGTACTGTTATACTGAACTGCAGTTCAAAATTTATCTACGTATAGTTGGACTGTATAAAAGTTTTTCTTTTTATTTAAAGCTATTTGGCCCTTAATACCCTATTTTAGGTGCTTGACTTTTCTATGGTGGTTTTAAATCTTAATTATACTATCTTGTCCGTAAAGACGGTTTTCGCAGTATAATTCCCATACTGCTTATCGTATCACAGTACCGTCTTATATTTGACTTCTCTGGTCAACTTTGACTTTTTCGGTCAAACTTTGACCAACATGAATTCATGAAATTTCGTCATGCCTTTTTCCTTAAAAGGCCTATTATGGAGTCTCGTAGCTAATTTATCGAGAACTCAACCCTATACTGATAAAATTATGAATTTTGTATTGATATTCATAATTCTCATAAAATATCACATAAACACATAGTACGAACTTAGATTTCTTATGTACAAGAAAATCATGAGTCCGAAAAATTTTAGTCATTACAATCTACCCTCCTTAAAAATTTTCGTCCTCGAAAATCAGAACAATTCGGGGTAGCTTTTCTTCATATCTTCTTCGCGCTCCCATGTTGCCTCCTCAATCTCATGATTTCGCCATAAGACCTTAACTAAAGGTACAACCTTATTTCTTAGTACCTTTTCTTCTCGTGTCAAGATTCGAACCGGTTTCTCCTCATACGTCAAATCCTCGTGAACCTCAATTGGTTCGTGGTCCAATACATGTGATGGATCCAAGATGTACTTATTTAGCATTGACACATGAAATACATTGTGCACATATGCTAATTCTTGGGGCAAAGCCAATTTATAGGCTACATTACCAACTCTTTCCATTATTTCGAATGGCCCTATGTATCTTGGACTTAATTTCCCCTTCTTTCCGAATCTCATAACTCCTTTGAATGGAGCAACTTTGAGGAAAACCAAGTCTCCTACTTGGAATTCTAAAGGCCTTCTGGGTTTGTCGGCATAGCTCTTTTGTCGACTAAATGCAGTTTCCATCCGTTGACGTATAAGTTTCACAGCCTCAGTGGTTCTTCGAATAAAATCTGTGGACACAAGTTCCTTTTCTCTTGTCTCGTACCAGTGGACTGGAGATCTACACCTTCTCCCGTACAGGGCTTTATAAGGAGCCATTCCAATTGAAGCTTGGAAACTGTTATTGTACGCGAATTCAATCAAAGGAAGCTTCTTATCCGAAGTTCCTTTGAAGTCCATGATGCATGCTCGTAACATATCTTCTAGGGTCTGAATGGTCCTCTCTAATTGTCCATCCGTTTGAGGGTGAAAAGCCGTACTAAAAGTAAGCTTGGTACCCATTGCTTGATGTATACTTCTCCAAAACTTAGAAGTGAAACGACCATCACGATCGGAGATGATTGTCTTTGGAATCCCATGGTAGCGAATGATCTGCGCAACATATAATTCTGCTAGCTGGTCCACTGAAAAACTAAGCTTAATGGCAATAAAGTGTGCAGACTTTGTCAAACGATCCACAATCACCCCAATAGCATCATTGTCATTGGGAGTTCGGGGTAGGCCAACCACAAAATCCATGGTCACTTGGTCCCATTTCCATTCTGGGATGGAAATTTTCTACAATTCTCCCCCTGGACGTTGGTGTTCTGCCTTCACCTTTTGACACGTAAGGCATTTACTGACAAATGTAGCAACGTCATTCTTCATTCTGGGCCGCCAAAAACTTTCCTTCAAGTCTTGGTACATCTTTGTAGCTCCAGGATGAACGGAATATGGAGTTTCATGAGCCTCCTTCATGATTTGCTCCTTTAACTTGTCCTCGTTAGGAATGCATAATCTACTTTTCCGATAGAGTATGCCCGCATCCGATATGTTGAAGTCCGAATCCTTTCCTTCCAAGACCTCATTCCTTGTTATAAGCAGCGAGGCATCTCCTTCTTGTCGCTCCTTCATACCATCCAAAATGGTAGGTTGGAAGGTTAGGGCAGCTAAACTTCCTGTGATAAGCTCTATTTCGGCTTCCACTAGCTCCTTCTGAAGAGGTTCGATTAACGACTGTATTAACATCAACGAGGAAGACGACTTTCGACTAAGGGCATCGGCTACTTTGTTAGCCTTTCCTGGATGGTAACGGATGTCTATGTCATAATCTTTCACCAGTTCGAGCCATCTTCTTTGTCTCATGTTAAGCTCCTTTTGTGTGAAGATATACTTCAAACTCTGATGATCCGTGTAAACTTCACACTTAGTACCGTAAAGGTAGTGTCTCCAGATTTTGAGCGCAAATACTACCGCCGCAAGTTCCAAATCATGCGTCGGATAGTTCTTCTCATGATCCTTAAGCTGTCGTGAAGCATAAGCGATCACCTTTCCATTCTGCATGAGAACGGCTCCCAATCCTATCTTGGAAGCATCGCTATATATCACGAAGTTCCCTTTCTCCACCTCTGGAATTGTGAGGATCGGAGCACTAGTCAGCTTACTTTTCAGTTCTTGGAAGTGTTCTTCACACTTTGCAGCCTATTCGTACTTCTTTCCTTTCCGTGTAAGTGCGGTGAGCGGCGCTGTAATCTTAGCAAATCCCTCGACGAAACGTCTGTAGTAGCCCGCTAAGCCCAGAAAACTACGTACTTCGGTGACGTTTTTCGGAGCTGGTCATTTACTCACTGCTTCAATCTTGGCCGGATCTACAGATATACCTTCCTTGGAGACCACATGTCTAAGAAATGGACCTTTTCCAATCAGAATTCACACTTTGTGAATTTAGCGTAGAGCTGGTTTTGCTTTAAAATCCGTAAAGCAATCCTTAAATGTTCCTCATGCTCCTCCTTTGATCTTGAATAAATCAAGATATCATCTATAAAGATGATAACAAACTTGTCCAGGTAATCCTTGTATACTCGATTCATCAGGTCCATAAAGGCTGCTGGAGCATTTGTCAATCCAAATGGCATAACGAGGAACTCGTAGTGTCCATATCGCGTACGAAAGGTCGTCTTGGGGATATCTCCTTTCCTAATTTGGAGCTGATGATATCCTGATCGTAGGTCAATTTTTGAAAAAATTGAAGCTCCTCTCAATTGATCAAACAAATCGTCAATCCTAGGCAAGGGATACTTGTTCTTGATGGTAATCTTATTCAATTCCCGATAGTCAATGCACATCCTAAGAGTGCCGTCCTTCTTTTTAACAAGCAAAACTGGGGCTCCCCATGGTGAGTAGCTTTGACGAATGAATCCTCGATCAAGAAGCTCCTGTAACTGAATCTGCAGTTCCTTAAGTTCGGCAGGCGCCATCCTATAAGGTGCCTTGGATACTGGTGCCGATCCAGGAAGTAACTCAATCTCAAAAGAGATTTCTCGTTCTGGTGGCAATCCTGGCAATTCCTCAGGAAAAACTTCTATAAACTCCTTGACTATCGGTACTTCTTCCGACCTGCTCTTGGTCTCTTGCGTCTTATCCACCATGTTGGCTAGAAATCCAATACATCCTTCTGCCAACAACTTTCTAGCCTTCAGCGTAGAAATGAACATTTTCGGCTGTTTTGGAGTCGATCCTCTAAAAATAAACTCATCGCCTCCAATTGGCTTGAATGTGACAGTACGACGTGGACAGTCAATAACTGCGTTGTACTTTCCTAAGAAATCCATACCCAAGATGACATCGTAGTCGTATAGGTCGATGATGATCAAGTTGACATACATTTCCCTACCACATATAATTATTGGAACGTGACGTACCCAATAATCAGACAACAGAATCTCCTCGGAGGGTAATGCAGTTCTAAATGTTCTTCCGATCCTATCACTTGCTCTACCTAGTTTCTTAGCGAACCTAGGTGATGTAAATGAATGCGTAGCTCCAGAATCAATTAACACGTAGGCATCTTGTTGGGCAAAAGGAAGCTGACCTGTCACCATGGTGGAAGGTCCAGCTTGAACATCCTCCTTAGTGTAGGCATAAATGCGTCCTTGAGGTTCTGGAGCTTCCAGTCTGCCTTGAGAGATTGCAGGTCCCTCGAGCTTCATCTGTGCAGCGTGAAGTTGAGATCCTTGTCCTCTCTGTTGGTTCTGCGGATTCTGGGGATTGAGATTGCAAGTTCTAGCATAGTGGCCTTCCTTGCCACATAGAAAGCAGCGACTGATTCCAGCACGGCATTCTCCCGGGTGCCTCCTCCCACATTTCTGACAAGTGGGATAACTGTTGTTATCAGGTGCATTTTTCTTCTGGGGAAAATTTTATTGATTCCCCTGTCCTCCTGCATTCCACTTCCTCTTCTGTTGGTTGTTGCCGTACAGCTTGTTGTTGTTGTTTTGCCCCGAAGGTCCTCCTTGACCTTTTTGTTGTGAAGTTTGGCCTGGTCTGGCCTGGTTCTGCTCAGCTTGGGCTTTTTCTTCCCTCTTTTCCTTGAAGAACTTAGCCCGTTGTTCCTTGTTTTGTCCTACCCAATACTCGGCTCGAATTGCCCGACTGACACATTCGGCAACAATGAGCGGTGGATGGGGGGCCACTGCTAATTACTACTGCCAGGTCTGAGCGGAACATTCTCATCATCCTTCTGACTTTATCCCTTTCAGAACTGATGAGGTGAGGGCAGAGACGTGCTAGCTGTTCAAACTTTTTGACAGCTTCAGCTACCGACAGATTTCCTTGGCGGAACTTATCGAATTCGTCTTATTGAACTTCAATGACCTCTGTGTTGAAGTACTTCTCCTTCAATTCCTCCACAAAGTCCTCCCAAGTCATCAGAGTAACATCTCGCCGGATCTGGACTGTTTCCCACCAGAGGCGAGCATCTTTTCGTAGCATAAAGGATGCACAGAGGACTTTCTCTTGATCATTGAGTCTGAGGAAATTTAGGGCAACCTGGAGGTCGATTAACCAGTTGTCGGCCTCAATCGGGTTTGTTGACCCTTCAAATTCTGGTGCCTTCATGCGCCGAAATTTGTCATATAGTTCTTCTGGAGTTCGAATCAGGGGTGCTGGTGGAACAGCTATAGGCGCAACAAGTACTTCAGGGGCTATGGGATTCTCTGGAATCACCGGGTCATCATCAGGAATTTCCGGTACAGCAGGCTGATTCACAGGTGCTGGTGGTACTCTGGCATCAGGAGGTCCCTGATTCTGCTGGGCTAACTATGCTCTAAGCCCACCTATCTCTTGTTGTTGGGCTAACATCATCTGTCTCAGTTCATTCATCTGGGCCGCAAGATCAACGTCTTTGGTCGGTGGTTTTCTACGCTTTGGTGGCATGGTTCTATACGGAAAACAATGAAATAAACTTAGCTTCTTGTTTTACAAAATTTATGAAATCATGCATTTTATATAGAACCATAATCTTTATTCCATATAATAACATAACATGAAACATATCTAAATTCATCATGACCATGTTCACCTCTCCTTCACAACAGGAGTACATAATCATAACATCTGGGAAGGTATAAAACTTTCCCATCATTTCCGTACGTCACCTAGATGCCACCACCAAGCTAAGGAACCACCCGGCGTTATCCTTGCATCCAACATTTTCCTTATGTGGCAAAATTCCATAATTATCACATATAACTTCCATAATGTTGATCTAATTCCTTCGTACGAGAAATTTTCAGCTATCACCATACCAGGGTGAAGTAGTCCCTTGAAAACGTCAGGAGTATCATTTTCCCTCATGGCCATTGAAGAAAGATGCTTACTATATGCATAAGATCTTAACTAATTCTAATCGTAATAAAATAAATAACTTAACTTACTTGGGCCGTTGCAGAAACGATGTGGAGCGATGTGAAGTAGGTTGGCAGGATACCGCTCTGATACCAACTCTGTGACGTCCCGACTTCCCAAGTCGGGTCGACACTATATATACTAGTACTTATCTTACTTGAAAATTTGGGAATAAATTTTTTTTTTTAACATATATACATAGATTATCTTGTAGAGAAAAACTTATCTCGCATACATACTATACTGAAGATACATTCTCAAGTCTTCAAACTTTATACACACTGCATAACATAATTTACTTTTGAGATATATACATATTAACTCAAAAGTGGTTGCGGAAAATTTTACGTAGTGGTATCCCACACCGCCCTTCATCCGCCGCATCGTCCGCATGGCCCACCACTTAAGCTGCAGGCTTCTTACCTACAGTATGAAATATACAAATGAGCTTTCGCCGAGCAAGTACAAACATACCTCACAAAACATTTCAAACCTCTTAAAAACATGCCAATCATTATGTAATTTATGCATGATCCATTTATGATCGATTTGTATGTCTTATGCTTCATTATGGACTCAATCTTGAACTTATTATCTTGTCTTAACATGTGGGCCCATAGTGTACGTACCAAAAGCGCACAGCCTCCAAACAAAGTTAGGGTTTGCAAGGCCCTAACAGTTCTGAGAATCATAAACTTGACCCTCACGCATCAACGAGAGGTCAATAATTATAACTTGTCTTGAACATGTATCCTCCTCGATCACGGGAGGGTGGTACGACACCTTGCTTGACTTGGTTTAGTCTTAGTCTTGTATATTCCAAAACTAAGAATCTTTAGTTATGATCTCATTAGTCATGGTGCACATGTGATACAGACATGGCATAACCATAAATCATGGTATAACTTGGCTTATCATGGCATGACTTAACATAACTTAACATGGCATGACATAACATACTTAGCACATCATAGTATGGCATCACATATCATAGTATAACATAGCATAACATAGTATGTATATTTGAAAATAGTATTTACTACTTTCCATACTGTAGGTGAGGTCTGTACTTGCCTGTTATGCTATATCTTGGGTTTCGTTGCTCCGATTCAGGTTGCAACTGCAGGTTACTTCCTGCTATTAAAAAGTACATAGGATAAGGATCCTATAAAATGTTGGTGACCTATCCAACATTCATACACAATCTTAGTTATATGTCCCCCAATTATACACATGATAACTTATTGGGTTACATAGGGTAACCCTTGAGGTGGTCAAACTTAGTCAACCAAAGTCAACATTCTATGGGTCAAACTTGGGCTTTTGGGCCAAGCCTAGTAACTCGAATATCCTTCCCGGTTACTATCTGTCATTGTCTTGTTACTAAACTTTGGCTTTTAAAATCCAATTTGGAAAATTTGGCCAAAAATCTTTTGTTTAACTTAAAAATTCATGGTTTTCAGAGTGGGACTTTATAAAAATCATTAAGGGCTGAAAACTGCCATTGGAACAGTTTTTATAGTCAAAACATTGGTGTTGGTGTAAAAATACAGCTTTCATGTATTGTTTTAGAAAATCCTGTGCAGGAATTTCCTGTTTCTTGCACAGTTTTTAGAAATCCATTTCTATTTAAAAATCTGGTCTGAATTAGAAAAAGTTGTCTTGACAAAAGTTTTAGATTTCGAAAAACCCTACAACTTTCATGTTTTACAGAAAACCCAGTTCGGATTCTAACGTGCTCTTATTTCCTATTGAACTCACCTGGCCGTGCATAAGTCCTGGGCACGGTCAGGCTCGGGTTTTTATAAAAACGAAGGCTTTTGGGGCCTTATTTTTGAAAACTGTCTACGTTTCCCCCTAGAAAAATCCCTTCTCTATAACTTTCATGTTTTACGTTTTGCCTAATTCGGCCTCTAAGGGCCTCAAAATCATTTTTCCAGAAAACTGGCCAGTTTTACCCGAAAACTGGTAGTTTTATTCTTAACTTGGTTTTACGTCCTAATACGCGCACACTACCTCAACCGTCCACAGCGGGAGCCTAATATCAGTCATGCAGCGGTTTCTAACGTTCCATACCATTATCACATAAACATACATCAACAATCATTACATCAAACACTTAGCATGCATAATCAAGCACAAACTTAAACATACTTGGGGACATATAACTAAATCATGCTTCAATCATGTAAACCCTAGTTTCATGCAACCAAAGCATAAAATCATGCATACTTGGTAAATAAAACCACCTAAACCATAAATTCAAGCACCAACCTAAAAATTTTAAGCTAGGGCATAAAAATTAAATTGAGCTTATGCTCTTACATCCAATGCTTGAAACACATAAGATGTCTTTCATATTTAGGGCAATCTTGACAACAATATGGGGAAAAAAAAACAAACGGACTCCAAAATCTAAAGTACAATAATTACTCTATGAAAACTAAATAGAGAAATTGCCCTATTTTTTATTTTCAAGACAATTATAAATTATATTTTTAGGATTAATGATTTATTCCATTTATCCAATCTTATTTCATTTCTAAATAAGTTGTGCCTCTTTCCTGACCTATGGAAATTCAAAGAATGAACGTAGAAATTTATATATTTTTTAAGAGCAATGATTCATTCAGTTTATTCAATCTTGTTTCATTTCTAAATAAGTTGAAGCATCTTTCCTGACCAAGAAAAATTTTAAAAATAACTAGAGAAACAAATATTTTTTAATGGTTCGTTTGTTTTTGTTTTGATAGATTTATGATTTATTTGTTAGAGATTCTGTCTTTAACCCACTCTGAAATTTTAAGTTAACGATTTCATATTTAATTTAGTTACACGAACTTTTAGCTTCAAACATCATGTGTTTAGAACTTTAAATTTTTTAAATACGTAAGAGTAACACTTAAGGAATATAAAGTATATATTGAAGGAGTAATATCATTACAAATAATAAAATACGTATATTGTTAAAATATAAAGTGATATCATAACGAAATATGTATATACTGATATTAAAAAACGTAATGAAATATGTGTATATAATCCATATTAATTAATCTTAAAAAAAAAAAGAAGATGAATCCATCAATATTCTTATAACATATAAATATATATATCCACGATCTTCTAGAGTTTTACGAAGAATACTTATTAATTAATTTAAAAATAAAAAATAAAAAAAAATAAAAAAAGAAGGAGAAGAAGAATCCATATTCTGTACTGACACGTATAACTTATATCTAATTGATCATTTTCACTTGGGTGATGTAATTGTGTATGAATTTCCTCTCAACCGGCTGCGTAGGTTGCCAACTTTCTCAAATTTTTTATTCATTTTTTTGAACTTTGAACTTGAACAGTTAAATTTAATCTACCAGTAAATTACCACACTTGAGAATGATATGTGTGTGTGTGTATATATATATATTTTCCAAAAGTTCCTTTTTAGTACTTTTATACAATTTAACACTTGTTATATTTGAAAAAAAGTTATATATATATATGGGTAAAACTGCGGTAAAACGTTTTTTATATACCCTATCGATAGAGCTCATTTTTTATATACCCTATGAGATGTTGTTTTTGTACAGTAATTATCATACACTTTACCTTACAGTAGTATTTAACTAATAAATTAAAAAATAAATTAAAAAAATCCACCGGTGGTGGAAGGTTGGGGGGAGGGGTGGAGGGGATGTTTCCGTCGCCGGGGTTGGGAAAGAGGGAGGGAGTGGGCTGGTCGACGTCGGGAGAGGGGAGCCAGATCTGTCCAGGGGGGAGCATCGCCGGCGTAGGAAAGGGGGGGCGCCTGGGCTGGTTGATGGGGTGCCAAGACTGGTCGGGTTGGGGAGAGGGGGGGAGTCTGGGTTGGTCGGTTGAGGGGGGGGGGGGGGGGGAAGAGGACTGGGCTAGTCATTGTCGAGGGGGAGCGGGGGGTCAGTCGCCAGCATCAGGGGGGGGGAATGGGTTGCCGGCATCGACGGAGAAGTTGCCGGAGTTGGGGAAGGAGGTTGCATTTTTTTAAAATTAGTTTTTGAATTATTAGTCAAATACCACTGTAAGGTAAAGTGTTTGATAATTGCCGTACACAAGCTACATCTTAGTCGTTTGATTATATTTGAATGGTTTAAAAATGAGCTATATCGATAGGAAAAAAGGCTTTTACTACAGTTCTAACCTATATATATATATATTTATATATGTTGCATTTGGAAAGAGCATTTGGAAACATTTCCATTTGGTAACATTTGAAATGAGCGTTTTGGTTACAAAAATTTCAAATGATTTGAAATGTTGCAAAATGTAGTCATTTTTATATTTTAGGCAAATTTTCAAATGGAGGGGGAGTTAAATTTTAGCCATTAGGATTTGCTTCCACGGCACTAAATGTTTCAATCTTTATCCCAAACGGATCCAAATAAGAGGAATTTGATAGCATATGTAATCCAAAATAAAAGTCGTACTTCAAATCAAATATCACGCTAGTCACACATTAGCGATTTTTAACAACGATCTTTCTGGCTGAAGTAACTGAAATTCAAGCCTCTCTTGAGTGATCTGAACAGTTTCGCAACTAAACTTTCATACAAAAGCATTCAAAAAACACTTCAGAACTAGAATAGGATAATAACATGACAAAATAGAAATCAATATTTCCACTTTGCTTTCTTATTCTTCTCCAATCAAAAACCTAAAATTTTGCTTCGTTCTGTTATTAGGTATTCATATTATTAGGGGGGAAAAAACTATAAAACACTGTCTGAAACAAAATCTCAAGGTTCAATTAACTTCCAAAACATATTTCACTTTTCTATTATGTTCAATCTGTAATTGAACTGAAATCAGTTTCTCCATTGACTTCCCTGTTCCATTATTTTTAGTCTTCCAAAATTCAAAGGAACTGACAAACAAAAAAAGAAAGGACAAAAAAAAAAAAAGGGTTTTACAAGTTTGAAATTCAATGGAAATGCAAAAACAAACAAACCAAAATAAAAGAGATACCATTTTTGCTCAATGAAGAAAGGCTCGAGGAGGGGGATCTAAGCGATGGTAGGAGACCGGTGATGAGAGTAGAGCGAACTGGGGCTTGAGGTGGAGAAGGCTCTGGGGGAAAAGCTCGGACTCGAAGGCATGGAGATGGAGTTGCTGACAGCGGAGGTGCCCCCATGAAGTACCGGTCGGAACGACGGCTTTAATGTGGTTTTTTTGTTTGAATAAATTTTACGGAGGTTTTTAATTAAGGTAACCAAATATATTGAGATACTTAAAAATCTTTTTAAAATAATCAAATACCTGATCATGTTAGGTTATAATATTTGATTATATATACAAATCTAATTTCGAAAAATATATAAACATAACATTATAGTTTTAAGCATTCATTATCTCTTTCTCTCTCTCTATTCAAATTCCCGACTCGTGTAGAGGAGATCCCATCACCATAAGAAAGATCTGAGTTACAGCGTAGCTATTCAAAGTTAGTTTGCGATGGATATGACATGTGGAAAATGAAAACTTATTGGGTTCTTGGTCTTTAGTGGCAAATTTCTTCTCAATAGTTTTGTTTGTTTTGGTCTTGGTGGTGGAATGGCCTAGTTGTTACCGATGATTGTATATGTGGTGGTGAGATTTTTTCTAGTTTATTGTAGGATTTTAATTTTAAAAGGGTGTCTTTGTCATCCCCTTTTAGGTTTAACTAGTTTAATGCCCGTGCATTGCACGGGGAAGGAGAAAAAAAAATTAAATAAATAAAAAAATTAAATAGCAAATAATAAATGCAGTTGGTTAAGATAAATAATATAATTACAATAAGTTTATTTTTTTTTAGTACTTACTATTAAAATATTATAATATATATATTCAAGTTTATATTAAAATGTTGGAGTTATATATACAAACAAACACACACATATATATACATATATATTTACAAATAAAATTGTCGCAAGTGGAACATTTTCAGCTGAAATATTATTAACCATATTTAATTTTCTTCAGCTTTTCTTCTGATCTGCTATGGTAAAAAAAAAATATTAATTATTTGATATTTATAAAATAAAATTGAAATAAGTATGATTATATAATATGTAATTATATACAAAAGACAATTGTATCTTGTTTCCTTTTATTTTTTGGATAAGTCAACTGAAGATGTTTGGATTTCTGTTGAAGGATGATACTGCTGAGGACTGAAATAATATTAAATATACTTGTATAATAGTTTGTAATTTATGAATATATATGTTGAGTAAGGAAATTAAAAAATTTTGAAACAAATTATGAATTAGTAATGTACCTTGATTCAACTTCTTCTATTATGGGTTGGGTGAAATAGAGTTTTTTTACTTTCTGGCTATGGTGTTTATAGGTCCAAAGATACGAGTGGTGGTGGGATGTCTTTGAAGGATTCAGTTGGTGGTGTAGGCAATAACATTGGTGATTCATCATTGTCAAAAATTTTTACAACTGTTGCTTCAATAAAAGCACCTCTTGGACGAAATTGAATCAGAAATATTTTTGACATGCCTTTAAGTTGATTGAGGAGAGGGGGAATGATGTTTGGATCAGTGTGTCTATCTTGAATTGTCAGTATGGAGCAAGGTTTATTCACCAGTGATTGAACAGTTTTTCCAAACATGACAATATTCATTCCACAAGTGCTATCATCGATTCGAGCATCGATTTTGTATCTATTATAAATATTAAAAAATCTATTTAATTTTTTATTGTTTAGGATTTTTAAATTTTTTTTATAATAAAGGTAAAGAATATTATCAACTGACTGACATTGTCATTAAATATACATGGATATCGTACCACCATGAAGTCCCTGATTCTTTGACTTGTCTATAGCAGTATGGACAGGCATTGTAGAACCAACTTTGTTGTACATCAAGTTCAGTGATGCTTGCTTTTGTAGTAAATTTTGTGTCATGTTGTTTAAATAAAGAATGTTTAATAAATTATATTTTATAATTAGGGTGTAATAAATGAATACTTACTTGATTTTGATATAGATCTAAGGTTCGGAGTTCCTCTGTCATAACTATATTTATAGTCTTTTGTTCTTCCAATGATATTGGTTTTTTGGTTGACGCAGTAATAAAGTCTATTTATTTAATAGAATGACTAAACCTATAAATATATAATATATTAAACAAAGTAAATTTTTCAACGAAATTGTAAAAACTAAATAATTTAATATAATAAATATTTATAATACATTTTTTTGATTTTCTTTGATTCGATGATGTCTGTATCAAAATAAAATGAGGTTCCAAAGGTACTTGCTACGCAAAGTCCACCTGTATATTTATAATTATTAAAACTAATTATCGAAAATGTTTATTATTGTTATTTAAGATAAATTTGTATTATTTTTTTTATTGTATATATACTTACCAAGATATTGTTTGGCTGTCATGGCTATAAAGGTGATCACAACTGGTTCGGACATTCTTTGAACTGCATTTCATCAAACTGTTCTCCAATTTCTCTCCAAAGAGTTATGTTAAGTGATTCTTCTTTGTGAAAATAATAAATTTAAATTAATAATTAATTAATAATTGATTGTCAATCTATTGAAAATATATTTATAATAACATTTAATTTATAGTTACCTGATATCCTGAATTATTAGATTTCGCTTTTTGACCAGTTTGTCGCCTATACTGGATTCTTCGATGCCTTTGATAGATATGAGACAACCAATGACATCTAACATAACATCATAAATGTAAAGTTATTATTTATTGATTTTAATATTATATATTTATAATTTTTTAGTTAATAAATGTGGATATTATATATTATTTATGTGAAAGAATGTCATTAATGTCAACTATTGATGTTAATTGGTCACATTCTACAAAATTAAATTTGTATTGAGGTATTTCGGGAATATTTTTTAGACTTATTTAAAAATTGTGGACCATGTAAACTGTAACATTACTTTGTGCAGAACAATTTTTATTTATAACAGAACACTCTAGTAAATGAGATAAAATAAATAAATAAATAAACTTTTTTTTTGTCAAAGGAAAAGATGCAAAATCTGTGATTTTATACATATATAACAGAGCCATATATATATATATATATATATATATATAAAACAGAATAAAAGAAGACAATTGTGACTAAATAATAGAGTTATAGCAAATCAGCATATGACAAATCATAAAATATAATTCAGACCTATCAATAATAGGGTTACAAGTGTAAAAAACTGAAAGAAAACCAAAGATATTTCACAATAAATATTAGAATCACATAAATATTTTATTTGCAGATTACATAAGATAATTTAGACGCATTAAATAGCAAGAACAGATCAATAAAAACACAACAGACAATTTTAGCACAAAAGCTGCAAATATGAAGCAAAATGGAATATCTGGAAACCTAAACAATAAAAAACTGTAAAAATTGGTGTAGTTGTGACTAAATAATACGAAAATCTAACAAATCCGATAATATCTCATAAAAGATAGAGAGATTTTAGTGAGTAACAGAGTTACAGATGAGAAAAAAGTATTTCAAAAACATTAAATGTCTGGGACAGATCAACAAAAACATAGCAAGATGATATATTATATTTACATATAATATAAGAAAATTTAGAAGCATTAAATAGCAGGGACAGATTAGCAAAAACACAGCAAACAATCTCAGCACGAAAACTACAAATATGAACCAAAATGAAACATCTAGAAACCTAAACAATTAAAAATTGTACATATTGGTGTAGCTGTGACTAAGTAATATGAAAATCCAACAAAATCTATAGTATCTCGCAAAAAATGAAGAGATTTTAGTGAGTAACAGAGTTACAAATGAGAAAAAAGTATTTCAGAAACATTAAAATGTTTGGGACATATCAGCAAAAACATAGCAAGATATATCAATTTAAAAGCTGCAAAGAACAAATAACATGAAAAAATTAGAAATTTGAAGAATCAAAAAGTCAAACAACTCATTCAAATATAAAGAAAAAACACAATTTTTACATAAAACAGAGCTACATCTACAAAAAAAATTAACAAATAAGAAAATGATAGATCAAAGAATCCTAATTTAAAAACATTAATTCAATTACATAAACCAATATAAACGCAACAATATGCTTTAGTACAAAAACTCTGAACGATAAGTAACATGAAAAACTGACAGACATAGACAATCGAATAGCTTAACTATTTTATTCAAACAAAACTGAACCACACAATCTGTATATAAAACAAAATCACACATACAACATAATAAATTCAAAATACCAATATCATAATGAAATAACAAAAAAAAAAAAAAAACACCTATGATTTAAAAACCAAATCATAAACTTCCAAAATGTTATGCAATCATAAACACAGTAACAAAATAAAATGAATCAAATATTACCCGGGGTGGGAAAATTACAAAACCAAAAAATGTAATATAGGAAAAACATAAAAGAGGTCTTTAATATTTCTCTTTGTAGTCTCAATACAATTATCTTGAATCATTATAATCACAACCTAGAAAAACAAATCAACAAAAATCGAAAATCAGAATCAATATGTATTATTTTTTAAAATAAAATAATAAAACAAAAACTAAAAACTAAAAAACATACCCCATTTCTTCTTATATTTTTTCAATTTTTCATTTCTTCCCAAAATTTCTCCCAATATTAAAAATATAAAACGAAAATGACGATAGAAATAACAATTATAATAACGAAAACCAAAGTAAAAAAATGAAAAACTCTTCTCGAGTCATACTCATATAGAGAAAAATAAAATAAAAAACAAAAATAAAGTAAAAAACAAAAACAAAAAATTAAAAAACAAAAATCTTGAGACTCAAAATAAGGGGAAAACAGCAACCCCAATGAAAAAATTATAACAAATAAAAAATAGATCCCATTGTTTCCTTTATTTACTGTTATAAAAAAAACCCAAAAAAAAAGATGAAATTTTTATCAGATTATAGACATGCAGAAGCCTAAAACAATACAAGTACTTAAAAAATAAAAGAAAACAAACAAAAAACACAAAAAAACAAAAAACAAAAAACAAAAAACAAAAAATAAAAACAAAAACAAAAACAAAATGGAAATAAAGATCGAAAATTTAAACTCAAAAATCGTTTAAAAATAAGAAAAAGCTAAAGTGACAACACAATGTAACAATGGATCAGAATCTGATCTTTAAAATTTAGGGTTAAAAAAAAAAGAAAAGGAAATTGATGTACAGTAGAAGATGAGAAAACAAACACTTAGGGTTAGGAAAAAAAACAAACAATACAAAGCAGATATCAGAAAAATAAGAAAAATTCAAAACAAAAAAGCTTTAAACCAAATAGAGAAACCAAAAACATATTAGCATTAGAAGAGAAGAGAGCATGAACAATATAGAAAAGAGGTGAAGAAAAAGAGATCTAAAGAAAGAGAAGATGAACAGTACAAAGAGAAGGCGAGGTAGAGAAAGGAAAAAAAATATGAAATGAACATTTGAGAAAGAGAGAGAGGGGACATTCTAGGGTTATAAGGGTAGAATCGTCCAAACACTATACATATAACACATCATAGACTAATTTTGAAGAGCATATTCGTCCAAACATACATAAGAAGGGTAAAAATGTCCGACAACTGTAGCTCCTTAAAAAAACAATTATAACTGAAGGGCGAAAATGTCTATGCACTGTAAAAGCGAAGGGTAAAATCATCAGACCACTATTACCATTGAAAAAAGGAACCACAATCGAAGGACAAAACTGTCTTTATACTCAAAAAATAGTGGTCAAACTGTCTGGACACTGTAGAAATGGAAAAAAGCAACTACAAGGAAGGGGTAAAAATATCAGCACACTGTAGAAAGAACAGTAACCAAGCCCTCTCTTTTGGTATGTAGTAATAATGTTTTGGTGTTTTGGTTTTTTGTTTCATGTTATATTTTGTCATAACGATAGTGGTGCTTTATTCATGCTCGATAGTGGTATGTTGAGGTACTATCCTATTTTCGGATCTCAGACATGTTTTTTTTTCCCTTTGTCATCATTAGATGTACATATGGTGACAGTTTTCGTTGAGGATTTTATTTCTGTAATGCAGAGTCAATCGCATGTGTCTGTAATTTTTATTCTAAATTGAATGAAATTTCTTCTTTCAATATATATATATATATATATATAAACATATTTAATAAGATTCTTAGAAATGTTTGATTACTGTATTTGATTGTATTTTTAATAGATAGACAAAACTTTCCTCAACTAAATGATAAGACGATGTAACTATAAATAATACAACAATATTTAAAATAAAATAAAATAAAATAGTTCCATCAAATCCAATAACAAACAACGCAAGAAAATTCCTCTAAAAAGCACAAGATATTAATGATCTACTAAAGCTTACATCAATAAATTACCCTTTTTTATTTTTTATTTAATATATAAACAGTGACGTATTTTTATGGGAACGCAAGTATTCTTTAATTTTAAGTTTAGTAGTTTGGTTTTTTTTGCTGAATGTGTAGTAGTTTGGTTAATTCCAATGGAAAAGTGGGGAAAACGTATATGATGGACCAAATAGAAGGAAAGTGAGACTCTTATGCTAAAGTGGAAACAAAAACAAAAAAAACAAAAAACAAAAAACAAAACAAAAAACAAAAAACAAAAGAAACCAAAAAAAAAAAAAAAATGCACTCCAGAAACAGCAAAAGAATAACAACATCATATAAGCAGAGAAATAAAAATGCCCTATTGGGTTTACTTATCTGAAGTTGTTTATTTATCTATTTACCAGTTTGATACATGTAAATGTTATTTGAATGTAGACTTTAATAAGATATTTAGTGTTGATTATTACAATATTAATTTAAAATTGTTTAAGGTCATAAATTAAGATCCATTGTTTATATATTTTCTTATTTATTGCAAATATAACAAACTAGCTTCACCACTGAGTAAAAGCGAGCATTTTGCACTTTTTACTTGAATGTGGCATCATATCACCTGATTTTGAGCACTATTCGCAAGAACGCTGTTCTATGAAGAGATAATTCAAAGAGCACCATCAACCTTTAGCAGAAAAAAAAAAAAGGGGTAAATTGCTATAATAATTTCTGAACTTTTAATGAATGTGCCGTTTGCTCAAACTTATTATTTTTTATTTTTTATTAAAAGGTCCCCAAATTCTTTAAAAATATGCCAAACGGGGTAAAACTCTAACAGCCGTTAAAATGTAAATAGAGTTACACCACGCGAATGGCACATGGGCATAGTTTAAAGGGTATTTTCATAAAATGAAACAAATTGGAATTGTTGTTAAAAAATATTTGTAGAAACTAAGCATGCGTTTAGATGTACAATTCAAACATTATAATTACAATCTATTTTTTTTTTTTTTTTCTTCAGCTTCATTATTTAAATAGTTTTGTAACTTAAATTTTAAGAGTCTATATTTTGCATAGACAAGTTTAAGTGAGATTATTATTATTTTTTTTTATAAATTGCATATAATTTCGATATGAACAAAACAAGCTCCATATTAATATTTTTTTTTCCGAACACATTTCAAGTTTTTACAATTTTTAACTCCAATAATTCAAACACCATAATAAACGCACAATTAATATAAATACAAATTCTACAATCCAAACCTTAACACCAAACGCATGCCAAAACTAAAATAAAGCTAAACAAAGTATTAAAAAAAAAAAAAAAGCCTGAGCTGCAGTGGAAAATGGACTGGTGTTGTTGTGGAGAGGAGACGAGTCGTCGCGATTGGGGGAGGGCTTGTCGCAATGCGAGAGGGGGGCCGTCGCCGTGGATCCTGGGCCTTGTGGGGATTCTGGGCTCGCTAACGTTCTCCATGGGTTCACGGTGATCCTGGGAGATTTGGCTTGGGTTCGTGGACTCTCGTGGCAGCTAGGCTGCAACGGGCTGGGTTTGCAGTAGCTTGCTCGTGAGGTTGGGTTCGCATGGCTCGCAATAGAGGAGGAAGGCGCTAGGAGTGAGGTAGAACGTGGGTGATGGGAGATGGCAGTTTGTGGAAGTGTCTTTTGTCCCTAGTTTGGATTTCAATTTCAACAGTAATATATCTACATTAGTTTTTGCAAGTTCATAATGATTTGACTCTGGAATAGTATGGAATTATTGCTTGAAATTTTTTGTTTGTGAGAAACTATTATTTGAGGGATCTATGATGGCATGACTTGAAAGTTATAGTGACCTAATTTTGTTTCTGATAGATCCAAGAATATGATGAACAGTGCCAAAAATTTGTTATTTTTAAATTTTTTTTTCTTTTTTCTTTAGGGTTATTTTTGTAAATTCATCCAAAATTGATGCATAACCTTGAGTGATCTGTTTAGATTTTAGCTGTTGTTAAGGTTTTACCCCAATTGACACCTTTTTTAAGAGTTTGAGACCTTTCAATTAAATTTTTTTTTTGAAGATTAAACTGCACATTTGTTAAAAGTTCAAGATCAATATAGTAATTTACCAAAAAAAAAAAAGTCAAGAGGTCATAAAAGCATCAACCTCAATGTTCAAGAACCTAAAAATTTTAACCAAGTAGGAAATAAAAATTTTTTTTTTTTGAAAACTAAGAAGCACCAAAAAGACGGAGATAAAGAACATCACATCATGATGTTAAGTCTATAGGTGTGTTTAGTTCACCGGTTAGAGATGAACATTTTAAGTTGAAGTTTGTTGATTTTCAAATACTAGTTATAATTTTTATTGACTTTTTAGAAAAAGACAAAAATTAAGATGTAAATTTTTAGTCTAGAGACAAACACGTCACCTCCGGAGCCAGACCAAAGAGTGCTCTGGAGACTGGTCAAAGAAGCGTGAAAGCATAATCTTGCTCTTTCGAGTGACTAACGTAGCTGTAGGAAGCTTCTAGAACCAACACTTTTGGGTCTTTTGGCCACTATAGAGAAACAATAGGCCTTTTGGATTATCACTTATGGTGGATACACTTTGGTCTACTTCATATAAGAGATTGGGTTTACTTGGGTACTTCTTCAGCACCAATTTATCTGGATAAAGCCAATTTGAAACCCCCTAAGTAGGGACAAAAACCAACTTTAACAAGGATAAATGGGCCAATTTGATTACTCATGACTCACTAAATCACGACCCAAAGTTCCCCGAGTGTGACTTGGGTCCACAAAACGAGTCCATTCGTATCACGGGGTACGAGTATTGCGCTTGGGCCTTAGGAGAAAGCCTTGTATGAAAACATATATCAACAGATCTGATAAAATTTATCGATACGGGGATAAGAGATCTCATAATATAATCGTTAACCATGAACGACAACAAAAGACTGTAAAATAGTGAACACAAACGGAGTTAACAAAAACAGCACAAACACAAACAACCTCATCATATTTAGAGAGGGGGGGGGGGGGGGGGGGTGGTGTGTGGAAAAGGAGTCGATGACGAGAATAACAACAAGCTCCAGTGAACTTAAAAAAAAAACAAAAAGACTACTTTTGTCAAGGAAAATGGTGTAGAGGCTTACCTGAGTTTCAAAGGAATCTCAAAACGTCCAAGGATGCTATTTGCAACGACAACCAACGTCCTGCAACCCGAACAAACTACTTGCCAACATGAGGGAAAATGAGCTTAGTGCGAAGCAGAAGAAGTCGATAATGCTGTCAAGGATCAACCGTAACCAACACCACCTGCATTGGCTAGCTTGCAATGGAAGGGATGTTGGGAATGCCCTAAGAGTGAAAGACGTTTTAGTTGTATTTATATTTGAGATTTTTTCATTACATCTTTGCTATACTATCCTCATCTAAATTTATATGTTAATGAAAATGTAAGCAAATATGACTCATTGACTATTTGGTGTTTAAGCTGTTAGACTATTGCAAAAACAACATTCTAAAATAAGTAGTATAAAATCTATAGTCCGTAGTCTATCGGGTTAGAGTGAGCATCTAACTCATATGAAGACTATTATATTGTCTAAAGTCAATTTGGGATATGGTTTGTCTTGACCATCTAGAGCGAGTCAACTCTCAAGTAAGGACATAGATATATTGCCTAGTGGTGGTAATATATTAGACTAGACCAAAGTGCAATTAATCTTTAAATCTGCTTGATTAGATTAATTCACTTTTGAAGTTCATTATGTAATAATCTTAATCCTCAATTAGTAAATGACTTCATGTTTATAACTTGTGTACTTTGATGTTTTAAAGGCTAAAGTGTCTCAGAGTAATAAGCTATTAGACCGGTTCGTTAGGTAGATGACTTATATTCGATGTGAGCTTTGATTATATATATGGAAATATAGCTTCCATAGAGAGTAAAGGTTATCCTCTTAAATGGTATTATATAGGATGTGAAAATAGATGGATGAGGCCTCGGGTTGTTTGCTAGGTAAATGACTAATTATTCACTTTGGGTGAATAATCATTTTCCTATTGGATGTATAATGGATCTTTAAGATAGCGTGATTAAAAGGTTAAATGGACTTTGACTTTAAGTTGATCATGGATATCATATGACGGTGTTGCATATATGACAAGGTCATTAGACTACGGCTACACACAGACTTAAGTAATACGGTATATAATTGGGAGTACAGTTTCAGGTTTATATGGTTTTAATCTCTAAAACTAATACTTGTGTAATTAACTTATTTAGTATAGAATAATTAATTTTGTTTCAGTTAATTAATTGAATAAATATTTAGTTTGGATAAATATTTATTTGAAGATAAGATTTGAAATTTGAATTAATTTTATATATCTTTTGTGATAAATATGAGATTAATTTAAATTAAGAGATATGAATAAATTAATTATTTGGATAATTAATTTAAATATCTAGATAATCTTATTTAAATAAATATTTTAAATTAAAAATGGTAATTATCCTATTTGGATGTGAAATTGAAACAAAATCTTATCTTAGTCTACCTTGTGTAGGCATTTTTTGTGAGGATAAGGGACGTAAAAGATTTTCTTCTTATTGATTTAATTTGAATAATTTTTACATAATTATTTAATTCAAATAAAGTTGCCATGATTTTATTTTGAATTTAAATTAGAGTTATAGAATATTATCCATGGAGATAAAATCATAAAATAATTGGAGAAAAAAAATTTGAATCAAATTTTGAATCTCCTAGTCATATTTGAATTCAAATTTCACCCAACTCATTTACTATAAATAAGACTCTAGGGGCTCCTATTTTATTTAGACCACAAACTATAAGGTGAGCGAGTTTATTATTATTCTCCTTTTATAATATTAATAAACTGCAAGAGTTCTGGGTATTTGTAAGGAGAAAGCCACGTACGAATATCGATTGAGAGACTGAGTATCCACACACTCTATCATCCGGGAATTGGAGAATAGTAAAGAATGCTAGTTGGTTGAAGCTCTATTTGATCACATCCTCCGGTATTCTTGTTGTCTTCTCTCAAGATACGCATATTGTATAATAATTTATTATATATGGTATGATTATAAGAAATTTTTTTTTTAAGATTTTGCTGCTTAGATTACCCTTTTTTCCTACAAAGGTAATCTCTCAGCCTATGTTTTTGTCAAAAAAAAAAAAAAAAGGAAAAGAAAAATCAGCGGATATGAAAGAAAAAAAAAGATTAAAAAAAAACAAGAATGAAAAATAATAATTATAATAATGAATTCAGGTACCATCTTTGTGATGCCTATATATTACATACTTGCTTGCCATTGCATTGGATCCATTCATATATATTACATATGATCTGTATGTTTGACATGTCATTGAGATGCATTGTCACGTTAATAATGTGCATTAAGCATTAAAATGCATAATGTAGTGATGAATGACAGGTTTGCTCAAAGGTGAATCTGGTAAGTGGAATGATGGGGAAGAAGTTCATAATAATGATTTCGATGAATTATTATAAGGGATTTAGTAGGTAACGGAGTTCAAATATGTCTATGAGTTGCAAAATGGGTGAAAACGGTCATTTTTAAGTGAAATGAGGAGGTTTATGTAATAACCGAATTTTGACTAGGGAATTTTGTGAATTAATAGTTAAAGTCACTCAAATTCCCTAAGTAATTAAGAGGTTATGCTGCAAAATTTTTTAGAATGAAATTTGGACAAAATTAGGCTAAACTAGGCCATATGACCCGGTTAGGGGTTTTTAATCCCTAAAGTCCATTTTTCGAGCCGTTTGAAGCATTTAAAAATTGTAAATTCATATTTTCATTGATATTACCTAAAACAAATAGGTAGTAAATGATTTTAAGGTTTGAAGTGAGGGTGTTTAAAGGAATTAATTTTTTTTATTATAGTCTATTTTAAGTAAATGAGTTCTAAATTACTCTATGGACAAAAGTAAGATGGATTGACCATAACATGATTGAAATGCTCAATATTACAGTGGAATTGAGCACCGGATTCCCTGAGAGGAAACCCAAGGGTCTCATACATATTGTTAAAGAGTAAGATAAGTAGAATTTCACCTTTATCACCATAAAAGTCTTTTATATGTTTTATGAATCAATGAGTGTGACACATGAGTACTTGATTTACATGCTATTACTGTGGCATAAGTATGTATGCACGACAAGAGAAAAAATGTCATTTAAAGATTTTTAATATGAAATGAATAAGTATGTGAATGACCTTAAATAATCTTTTGGTTATTTGGGACGGGTTTAATGAAAAGAAACGATGAATATGTCGCGATTACGTCCAGACCTTTATGTCTCAAAGGAGACTGTCTCGGTGGAGATTTGTGCTGTGGGATGCTTCATTGATGATTACAAGGAAGAAGAGTAGATTGTTATTGTGTTATTGCCCCACACGATGGCATTTTATAAATAATTATTTTGTGGCTACAAGGTCCGATGAGGTGTCTGGGACACCACCCCATTCAAGAAACTCCAAATGCGTGCATAAGATAAAAGTCTGAATGAAAAGTGAAATAATTGATTTTAAATGAAGATTTCAAGTCATGAGCTCATGCATATTCTCATTATTGTATTATTATGCATTATTCTACTTACTGGGCTTTGGCTCACTCATTTAATGATAATGTAGAGGAAGGCACTTCTCAACATTTGTCAAAGACTTGATGGTTGGCTGGCGTGTCCTTAGTGCTCGTAAACTTGTGTATATGGAGTAGCTGACCTGTATTTTGAGGCCTTATATATTTATAGTTTTGAGTGCCATTGTTGCTATGTTTAGTATTTTGCTATGCCCATTTTGAGAAATGTATTATATTGTACATATTTGGCTAGCCAGATGGGTTTGATGAGACAGATAATCTCAAAAGTTTAAATTTTTCCCTCGGTTTATTTATATATATATATATATACACACATACACACTTGTGCAGTCGATTTCTTGGGTCGCTAGTCTTCGGCTCGACCTGATAGGCTCTCAGATTGATCTGAGTCTCGAGCTGATCCAAGTTGTCTTCAAGCTGATTCCTGTACTTTACTTGACCTAGAAGTGATGTTGATCGACTGGAGGTTGATGTACGTCGACTCGGGAATCGAGCTTCCTTATCGGCTGATGAAGTCTTCTGGGTCATTTTCAGGCTGATTCTTGATCTTCAGGCGATCCAAGTTGACACGTGGACGGTGAATTAGATTTGAGTAGTTTCAGGCATATGAAAATATTTTTGGATTTTTGTTCAATTTTAAGAAACTAAAGTCATTGGATAAAGATGGTTTGAAAAGGTATTCTATGAATCTTGAAGGTGTTCTAAAATATGATGGATTCTCTGATATTAATGGTCTAGATTTGTTTTGAGAATTGAAAGTGTTGAGATAAATTTTGCAAAAAGAATATAATAGCCTAATTGAAACACTTTGTTGAGGTCATATTTCGTATCTCATCTCTCACCGTACACATGTCCCTAGATAAGCCATCGGAGAGGACAAGACGACTCAGAGACATGCCATTTATAAGACTCGGGAACGACTCCCGGATGATAGAAGAACGGTTGGCGGGCGATGGATAGGATAGCAGAGCTAAATAGGAAAGTTGACTTCATTGGCAGGATCATGAAACTAAATCTAGCATATCATGCAAGGGAACAAGCCAGCAAGCTCAGAATTCATAGAAAAGGAAGTTTCCCTATATCTTCTATGACACGCCCCGACCTACGCAGGGTCATGACTTCATACTTACTTAACTTAATTCATAATTCAAATACTTTAAACTTACTGAAAATTCTAGAGTAAATTTTTTTTTTCTTTCTCTTTTAAACTTATACTTAAACTTGACTTAATCTCATACTTATACTCATACTTATACTTATTTAATTTATAGGTACTTATTCGAGTACCGAGCTTTCAAACCTCATTTGAAAGCTATCATATTCAAATCGTGGACCAAACCCAACCTAGTGCGGATCGGTACGACACGAGGCAACTTGTTGCCATCATACTTGAAAACTTTTCCTTATTCATACCATATCTTTATTATAACATAACATAAACACATTTTACAAACATACTTTACAAAACATAATTTTTCAAAACCCGTGACGATGTCCATCCCACATTTCACAGTTGCAGTGCCAGCCCTCCACAGTCTTGCATCAGGTATTACTGGTAGGTTACTTACCTACAGCATGAACGTAAGTAATGAGCTTATGCCCAGTAAGCACAATATTCAATCCGCAAAACATTTTAATAAAAGAATGCATGAATCGATTATGCTTTCTTATGAATCAATTATGTTTTTCATATATCAACTTGGTTCTGTTCCCTTACATGTCATGCGTGCACGTACCGTGGTACATAGCCATGGAGTAGTTAGAGGCGGCCAGTCCAATCCAACTCAAACCGTAGACTAAACCGTTTAAACCAGCCCTCGTGGCAAGTCGGTACGACACAATAACATTAGCTTGTCTTATCTTATTTTTACCCCGTGATTTGATATTTGTGAACATGCTTCGTGATGTCACGATAACAAAACATAATACACCATAATTTAAAATGTCATAACATAAAACATCATAACATCATAACATAAATCATCGTAATATCATAACATAAAATATCATAACATCATAACATAAAAACATCATAACATCATAACATAAATCATCGTAATATCATAACATCATAACATAAATCATCGTAATATCATAACATAAAACATCATAACATCATAACATAAAACATCATAACCTAAGTAAATCATGTAAATCAATACATGATTTCTTGAAAACATGCCATGCAACAAAAACGTTTTGTTCATGCTATAGGCGGAGTTGTACTTACCTCGTATGCTATGTCCTATGCTGTGTTGCTCCAAGTCAGGTTGCAACAACAGGCTACCTCCTGCTATTACAAAGGACATAGAGTAAGGATTCTATAAATCATAACCATAAAATGTTGGTAACCTAACCAACATCCATACATAACCTTAGTTATATGTCCCCCACATCTTCTTATAATAACTTATTTGGTTACTTGCCGTAACCCTAGGGCTCATGACCTAACCAGACTTAAACAGTATTTTGTTAGGTTATTACAGGTAACCCTGGGTATCAGGCCCAGTCATACTTAAATAGTGTCTTATTACTAACAGTAACCTTGGGCCTAACTTGTCAAGCTCTGAAAACAGTCTTTGAAAACATTTAACTTTCAGTTATTAGTGCATGTGTAGGAATTTCCTGCTTTTGCACTGTTTTTCTGAAAATCCTGTGCAGGAATTTCCTGTTTCCTACACAGTTTCTAAGATCTAATTTTATCTTACATAGTTTCTAAGATCTAATTTTATCTTAATAAACTGCTTAGAATTTGAAAAATATTTCTTCATAAAAGTTGTAGACATTGAATAATACTACAACTTTTATGTTTTACTCAAAACCTAATTCTGCCTTTAACTTGTTCATATCCCTGGTTAAAACCGGCTGGCCGTGCATAGGGTTTGGGCAGACCAAGGCTCGGGTTTTCATAAAAATGGAAGCCTTTGGAGCTTATTTTTCAAAATCTGTCCTCGTAGTCCCCTAGGATTTTTAATTTTCTACATCTTTGTAGTTTTGACTTTTCTTAAATTCGGCCTCTAAGGGCCTCACAATCTTATTTCCAGATCACTGCCCAGTTTTAAATCAAAACTGGCAGTTTTCGTTTCTGTTGGTTCTTACGTAAAATTACGCGCACACTACCTCGAACGGTTAAAACCGTGAGCCTATGTCAAGCATGCAGGGCGTTTCATAATGTTTTCATAATCATACATTATTTCTTAACCATATAACTTCTTACAAACCCAAATGGTAATCTATACCAATTTAGGATTTTTAGGGTTTTTCTTGAACCCTAATTGCAACATACATAACCTTTTTCATACTTAATCATAAAACATCATCTTTGCAGCATGAGAGAACATATAGCACACATATAGTAGGCAATCACATAGCCTACTTATCTCTAACTCAAATTATCATAAACTTACACCAAACCCTAATTAGAGATTAGCAAATCCTAATCAAGCACATACAAGCACTTAACAAAACCCTAGTGCATAAAACTTAAAAGTGAGCTCAAACTCTTACTTTCCCAACATGGAAATACACTTAAACCTTGAATCAAAACTTAATTGGAGAGCTAGAGAGTGGAGAGTATTACCTAAGGATCCAAGAAAGTGGATCTATACTTCGGTTGAGAAATTTTCTTCTCATTTTCTCTCAACAAATCCGACCTCTCTCTCTCTCTCTCTCTCTCTCTCTCTTTTCTTTTCTTTCTTTCTTTCTTTGCTCGGCTCGAAGAACTAGAGAATGAGCTGCATATTTTTGGTTTCACTAAAATGTCCACAAGGTGGACTAACCCCACCTATTTATAGGTGAAAGTTTTACTTCTAAAATTCCTTATTAGTTTTCAAGAACAACATTTTTGCTTTTAGCTCCTATGTGGTGGCCGGTCATGGATGCTCTAGATGGCCAAGTGAGCAAAGCTAGATGGTTGACTCATCAAGGCTAGGAGCATGAGGTGTCTTTTTCTTGTGATGGCCGGCCATATGTGGCACCATGTTGTTGCTCTAGCTTGCTAAGTAAGCAAGGCTAAGGGCTTACTCATCAAGGCTAGAAACATGAGGTGTCTTCTCCTTATGGTGGCCGGCCCTATGTGGAACCATGTGGAGGATTTTGGTTGCTCTAGCTAGCCAATTAAGCAAGGCTAAAGGCTTACTCATCAAGGCTAGTAGCATGAGGTGTCTTCTCCTTATGGTGGCCGGTCCTATGTGGAAAATTTTGGTTGCTCTAGCTAGCCTAGTAAGCAAGGCTAGGGAGCTTGTTCATCAAGGCTACATACACACATGTCTCTTTCTTGTATTGGCTGGCCATAGGTGGAGAATTTTTGGTTGGTCTAGCTAGCCAAGTAAGCAAGGCTAGTATGCTTAGTCACCAACCTAGAAGCATGATGTGTCATGTTCTAGTGAAACTCTAATTTTCACAATTGCATATTGGTTCTTAAGAGCAAACTTTTTGCTCATTGAACCACTAAGGTGGCCGGCCATGGTGCCATGTGGAAGATCACACTTAGCCAAGCAAGCAAGGCTAGTGTGCTTAGTCACTAAGTCTAGGAGCATGATGTGTCAAATTTCAATGACACTCAAATTTTCATAAATTGTAAGTATATCCTTAAGAGCAAAAATACCATGAGGTGGCCGGTTCTAGTAAGTCCATGTGGAAGAACATAGTTAAGCCAACTTGGTTCACTAAATCCTAACTTATTTTCCTTGGTTGCCAAGGTAACCGAGCTTGTAACCGATCATTGGCCTAGTTGGATTTGGAGGCTTAGTTAAGAAAATCCATAAATTCCATAATTTACATACTTATTCATCATTACTTACTTTTCTTAAAATTACACTTTAGTCCCTAAAGGACAAAATATTTACACTTTAGTCCCTGAAGGATAAAATATTTGTACTTTAGTCCCTGAAGGACAAAATATTTACACTTTGACCCCTAAAGGTGGCTGGCTATGGTGGAGTCACTTGGCTTCCAATTCTTGCTTAGTCATCCATTTAAGGATGAGGTGTCATCTCATAGGGCCCCATTTGGCTTTCCTCCTAAATGCAGTTCATTTCAAATATTGTTTTCAACTAATAACAGCATAATTGTACTGGACCACTGTCCTGAATTTATCTGCACTTAACTGGACTGCGTATAGGATTTTCTTAGGACTTGAAACTACTTAGTCCTTATTGTCCTAAATAATGTGCTTGATTTTTCTAGGGTGGTCTTAAACCTTATTCTTGCTTATTTGTCCGTAATGACGGTTTATCACAGTATAATTTTTCATACTGTTAATTACACTACAGTACCATATCAGTCAAACCTTAGGTCAACCTAGTCAAACATTAACCGGCATAAAATCATAAATTCCTATTATGCCCTTTTCTCAAAAGGCCTCATGCTTAACTAAGCAAACTACTATTGAGTCTCGTAGTTAATTTAAACGAGAACTCAAACATATACTGATATTTAACTCAAATCATGAGTTTCATATCGACATATAAGCTTCAGACTTAGATTTTCTTTATATCTATGGAAATCATAAGTTCATCAGAATTTCGGGTTATTACATTCTAGTCATTCAAGAATTGAAGAGTCAAGCAATATGGAAAAAGGCAACTACCCACAAGCATTCAAGGTATATTTTACCAGAATCAGGCAACTCCAGGTATCAATCCAGTCCCTATAAATCTAGGCTTACTCTGTAAGCCTAGAGATCTTCACTTCTGGCCATTCCAGACGTTTTGCTTGGCCATATACACAAAATTTCCCGAATCTCTCTGTATCACATCATCTCCCATATCTTTCTACCCTTCTCTGCGACTCACTAATGACACGCCAACGACCGACCAACGACTCGCACGTCATCCTATTTTGGTCGTTAGCCCTACTTTTCTTTGATTCTAGATTCAACACTCTATAGTTTGGCTCCTACCGTAGGGCCTATGGTTGACAACATGGACATCGCAACGACAACCAACATGACGGACAGCAACTCTAGAATCATTTCTAGACCAGCTATTAGCAAGCCAGTGACAACATAGTAGATGACTTACCAAGCTCTTGCAGGACTGCGACAATGATAGGAAGAGAGTGATCGTCGGATTGCTAGCCTGTTAGCCGAGAATGAGGATTTGCATCGATGTTCAGTCATTCACTCCATATTCTGGATGTCGACATCATCTGTTGTAACATCCTACGGGGTTCCTTCACAATCCCCCACCGCATTGCTCTTGCCAGGTGGATTCCTATCGACCACGGTGTTTACTCCTTACAGCCCGATCTACTCGATGCCATCGCTGCAATCAATGATGACACCCATAGGGACCACTCCCTTGGGATCTTTCCAGATCACTCTTACTACAGTCGCCACAGCGTCTACAATACCATAAGCAGTCCCATTCGACATGGTGCCTCCATAACCATCATTGGGGACTCCAACACTTCAGCCTCTCAACCTATAGCAAGCAATTGTAGATGCAGTGAATAGTAGCATGAAGACTACGGAACGGCGCATGCTATAGGCCCTCGGGCATCCACTCACTTATGATGACCTACTCGAAGAAGTGGAGTAGTCACCTTCAGTCAAGCAGTGTTCGATACTGCTTTACCACCCAAGTTCCACACAATGATCTTCTCCAAATTCAATGGTACGACAGATCCCTATGAACACGTGTACCAATATCAATTGGTGATGCTCAGGACCACCATGCCGAAGGAGTCTAAAGACAATATTATGTGCAAGCTCTTCCCATAGAGTCTTAAAGGCTCTGCTTTCAAATGGTTCTGCCAATTGGCTTCGAGATCAGTCGGTACTTTCAAGGAGATGACCAAAGTATTCTTGGAGAACTATTCAACCAACATCTGGGGAAGACTCCCGGCAAGCTCTACACAATCATCTAGCAACCCGATGAGTAGCTCCACGATTACATCAAGAGGTTTAGAAAGGCAGTTGCTGAGATCCCCAATTGCAATGATACAATTGCTCTTTTTGCACTCAATTAGAGTTTGTTTCTAGAATTTGTTTTCCTGAACAAAGTGTGTAACCGCAATGCCAAGATGATCGATGAAGCCTTGGCAAGTGCTCGAGGACTGATCGAAGAAGAATAACTGCATAAGGCCAAGAAGTTGGAGTAGCTCAACGTTAGCAAATGTGAATTGTCAAGATTTGAGAACCCAACATCCGGAGAACGACAAGATCGAGTGATCGGCCAATCATCCAGATGTCTGACGACCGCTTGAGAGAAGTCCTTAAGGAAGATCTTACCATCAAAGAAACAACAAAAGGCTGTTTTCACCATCAAATATGCCCTAGACATCAATCCAGAATGATTCGTAATGCACTTGAATGGTAAGGATTTTATATGTTGGCCTAGAAAAATAACAGCTGCTCATGATCGCAGGAAACCAGATGAGTATTGCGAGTTCCATCAAGATCGTGGCCACTCAACAAGCGATTGCAAAGCCCTTCGCTATGAAGCCGTCGAGTTATTGAAGAGAGGTCACTTGAAAGAGTTCCTTAGTGAGAAGGACGACAGACCTACGGACCAACCGATGGAAGAAGAAATAGATGTGAACTAAGCAAAACCCCATCTCCACCGCCAACAAAGAAGACAGAGGGAATCACTCTCAGAAGATCACCATACACCGAGGAATCTTACTCAGCAGTGAAGAAGAGCACACAGAAGGTAGTCCTCCTAGCACCAGAATGACTCCCCGAGGACTCGCTAGAAGACTACACCATCTCCTTCCATGAGAATGAAGTAACCAGACTATGCAGACCACATAATGGCGCCTTGGTCATTTCACTGTCAATCACCAACTACTAGGTCGGGCGTATCCTCATGGACAAGGGTAGCTCCGCCAACATAATGTTCTTAGCTACCCTCAAGGAGATGGAGATAAGCAAGGACCAGATCCAGAAGTTATCAACGACCCTTGTCGGGTTCAACAGGAGTCGGAAAGATCCAACTACCAGTTTTGGTTAAAGGAGATAATAGGTTGACCACCTTCTTGATCATGGATTGTTCCTCGGCCTACAACAACATTCTTGGACGACCATGGGTTTACTCAATGAAAGCTATCCCGTCAACCTATCACCAAGTAATCTGTGGCCCGAACAAGAGAGGAATCTGAGAAATTAGAGGAGACTAGAAAGCTGCGAGAGGATGCTACCTCACCGCGTTCAAACTCAAACAACAATTATAGCAATTACATATCTAGGACGAGTCGAAGAAGGAGTCACCACCACAGTGCGAGGAGCGAAAATTAGAAGACCTAGATGAGATCCCAATCAACTCTGAACACCCTGATCGAACAGTCAACATCGGCTTGCGACTCGTTCCTGAGGTACAATCTAAAGTCGTTGAGTTTCTTATGGCTAACAAAGGTTGCTTTGCATGGTCGCACACAGGTATGCTAGGTATTGATCTCGAGGTGATTAGTCACAAACTCAACGTAGACCCGAATCACAAGACAGTTTGTCAAAAGATAAGTAAATTTGGAGTTGACCACAATCGAGTGGTCAATGAAAAGGTGCGATTCGAAGTAGATTTTATCAAGGAGGTGCAATACCCAGACTGGCTCGTAAACATGGTCGTCGTGAAGCATAAGAATGCAAATGGCGAGTCTGCATCGACTTCATGGACCTGAACAAAACTTGTCCCAAAGACAGCTTCCCTTTGCCATATATTGATTAACTAGTCGATGAAACTGTTGGCCAAAAGTATAGGGCTCGAAAATCCTCATCACTCACCATTAGGCCCTCTTGATCTGCTAGCCCTTGAACACCGAGAATGGCCCTCTACAAGTTCGGCATCAGTTGACCCAAAGTACTTTGGTAATGTGCCAACATTGCCGAAACCAGCCATGGCATAAGGAAGGGCAGCCCCAACAAGAAGACAATCTCATAGATGGCAAACCAACCCTCGTGAGGGTTATCAGTAGTCTCTCCGGGAAAGGGAGCACGGACCTCTATCCCCGTCGGAAGGTCGAACTCCTCTCGCCATCCTATGATTTTCTCTGCAATCAAGAACGATTATGGATTTTCATCCATATGGCCCTAGCTGACGTAGCGAGGATCGTCATCTTTTGCCATTAACATAGCGGAGCAAACCGTAGGAGCTTCTACATTAGCCACCGACTGCGGTGCCCAACGACTCACCCGCAGTCTCGTGAGCCGCCTTGAACATCTTCAGTAGATTAACCATTGCAGCAGTAATGGCCTAGACTCTAACAAAGGTAAAGTTCAAACCCAACGACACTTGGAGTAGGAAACCCGAGAAATCATAGCAATTTGTAGGTCGCACAGAAAGGAAAAACAACAAAACTAATAGAAGAGAAATAGAGGAAGATGAATTCATACCTGTGAAGAAGATTGCTGAAGAAGATGAAGAGTTTCAAACTGGGGAACGACTGAGAGAGAGAAAGCTTTCGAGGGAAGGAAAATGGGTAAGAGAAATAGAAAGATTTTTAGAAATCCCAAATCTTAACTTCCCCCCAAATTTGAATTAAGGGCCATGATTAATTCTCATCAATAGTCAAGATCGATTGGGTACTTTTCCATCCTTTTGAATCTCGGAAGACGCACTTAGGGAGTCGTACTGACTGCAGCATGTCTTCTCAACCACCTGCAACCGCTGCACAGCACAGAGAGCGACACGTGTTCGATATCGTGTAGAACCGTCCCAGATAGTATGCGAGTCACCCATGAGTCAATGACAAGTCATCCACTAGTCGCTAGGAAGCACGATTTAGACAAAAATACTCCTTAAGCCAATTTACAATCTACTATGGAGTGGGGGGCTTACTGTTGAGGTCAGATTTCATACCTCATCTCTCATCACATACGTGTCCCCGGATAAGCCATTGGACAGCACAAGACGACTCGGAGACGTGCCGTTTAAAGGACCCAGGAACGACTCTCAGATGACAGAAGAATGCCTGGCGAGTGACTAAAAGACCAACAGAGCTAGATAAGGAAAGTTAACTTCATGGGCAGGATCAAGAAACAAAATCTGGAATATCAGGCAAGGGAATCAGCCAGCAAGTTCATACCTCACAGAAAAATGAAGTTTTCCAATATCTTCTAGTCATTCCTAAATTGGAGAGTCAAGCAATACGGAAAAGGGCAACTACCCACTAGCATTCAAGGTATATTCTACAAGAATCAGGCAATTCAAGGCAACAAACCAGTCCCTATAGATCAAGGCTTACTTCGCAAGCCTAGAGATCTTCTTTTCTGACCATTCCAAACATTTTACTCAGCAATACACACAAAATTCCTAGAATATCTATGTATCACATCATCTCCCATCTCTTTCTTCCCCTTTCTTACTCAAAATCATCATTGTAATGCTCTTTTACACATAGTGGAAGCTCCCGAAAGGACTACAGAGGACGTCGCCTAGAGATTACAAATGAATCTCTATAAAATTAGTTGTCTCTGTCTCTATTTACTTTCCTTGCAATTTACTTTACTTCATGTGACTCACTAATGACACGTCGACAATCGGCCGATGACTCGCCCGTCGTCCTGTTTCGGTCATTGGCCCTATTTTTCTTTGATTGTAGATTCAATCCTCTACACACTTGATTGCATTAAAAGAGTTGATTCCTTTCCAAATGCATGTATTGCTTATAGAATATTGCTACCAATTCCAATGACCGTTACTTCTACAGATAGAAGTTTTTCAAAGTTGAAGTTAATAAAGTCATATTTAAGATCAATTATGTTGCAAGAACAGTTAAGTGGACTTGTCATGTTGTCTATTGAAAAAGATTTGTTGGATAAGCTTGAATACAAAGATCTAATTAATACTTTTACTTCCCAGAAGGTAAGAAAAATGAATTTGTGAACAGATGTTTCTAGATTTATGCATTTATTTTTTGTTTTTGTATGTTTTGTCATATCCTCATATTGTATGGATTGGAGAAAGTTCAAACTTGGTTGTCAAAAATTGGTGCAGTGTAGAAACATAATTATTGTCATGACCCTCGAAATCGGGTGTGTGACGTGTTGGAAAAAATGGTTCTGATATCAGAGTTACGGCACAACAGAAGTTTAAAAATTTTTATGCCGATTCAAAAAAGAAGCTCATGATGTATATAACAATAAATTAAATACATGATTAAACGTACCTTGTTTCTCGGATTTCGGAATTACTAGAGCATTGACCAACGTGTCTTCTCTACTATTCTCGAGTCCCCACGTCTCAGAGTGTGTGTGGGTACATGTGCTATGAATCCAAGCGACCGGTACTTCTTCCGAAGTCTAGATCCCACCTTCTCAATTCCGATGTACCTCGTTGAGAATTCGATCCGGGTTCGTTCTTCAAAACTACAAAACAGGAATCGATTAATCTTCTATGAAAAATATCACTTGGCTTAACCTTCCTCACAATTTTGATTCAATGAAAATTTCTCTCTTTTTCTCACACCCAAAAAGGACGAATTTTCTCAAACCGAAAAACTAGTTTTTGGTGTTTTTTCTCTCTCCCAAAAACCGTCCACCTATTTAAGTGTATGATGATAATTGGCTTTTTTCAAGAACCCCTAGCCTTTATATAATACTCCAATCCTTTTTAAAAAATATCTCTTACTTGAGATAATCTTTTGAACCAAAGGATCATTAGAATTTTGGGCTAGGTTCTTTAAACTTTATGGACGGTTTTTTTGCTTGGAGAATACTCAAAAAATTCGTGCTCCACCTTGTGTGTAGATTGATTGGTTGTTCAAATTTAAATCAAGAATCTAGACTAGTCAAAAAGTCATAATCCTATCTAGATTCAAACTCTTTTTAAACATTTGAATTTAAATAAGATTTTCTTATTTGAATTTAAATAAATATTTTCTACAAATATTATCCATATTTAATTAATTTAAATAAATGGAATATTTTAGATTTCCTTTCCACCCAAAAACCATGCACAATTCTTTAAGAAAAGAAAATCTATCAAATAAGCTCCATTATTTAAATCAATTAATAATTTAATGTTAGGAATATATTTAAACAATTTTGAAACAAAATTTTCTTCCCTCCATCCAATAAAAATTCGTGCACCATAAATTAGGAGAGAAAAATTTTGTTTTCAAAAACTAAATAATTCAAACACAATCTTATTTCCAAAATTTAATTAACCAAAATAATTAACAAATAATTATTTTATTTACAACCAATCATATGTTGACAAATCACATTATTTGTCTACATAAATTTCACATGTCCAATCCTTTCGGGATTGCATATTAGAGAGTACCATGTCTTAATAGACATTATTAAATTCCCATTTAATTTACCGATCTCATTAGAAACAAATCCCAAGACGCTTCGTGGAACTATATGAGCTAATAGAGGGACCCGACGGAAATATATAAAGAGGCTCCTATAATTGTGAAAAATTAATCCCGGATTAATTATTCATCAATTATCAACTTCAGGACTATTCCACTAAAAGTCTGAAGCTGAACTCCTGTTTACATACCGTATTACGAAAGCTCTCTAACGCAGTGCTTCTTCCATGATTTATTCATCGCTTACTTAATCCCCATATGTTATCCATGATTGAATTAAGGACTTTTCCGTTTTACCTTTTTAATCATTTTAACTTAAAGTTCCATTATTCTCCAATGAAAGAACCACTAATTGTAAAGTCATACAATCGGTAAACCATCAGAGAACACAAAGTAAACTGATAGCGAAGATCTTGTTATATTATCTTTCAATTCCCGAATAATACCTTTAAGTAGATAACATGTACTATCGTTAAGATAGCTATGGATTCTGTATCTATGAATCTTGATCTCTCCATCCATAAGTCATTCACCCAAAACACAAATATATTGACCATCAATTATCAGTGTCTCACCTATAGTGGATCAAAGTACATAAGTCATGGATGCGAACTTGATCTTATTCTTACCATATAAATTATTAGTAGTGAACAAGCTTCATGATGTCACAATATGAATCATAAATCATACACATTTTATACATAAATGTATGGTTTTAAAAACATGTAGTCAATAAAACAATCTGTCTATACTGTAGGCGGAGTTGTATTTACTGGTTTTACTAGATCTGAGTTTGGTTGCTCCTATAGATCACAACACAGTCTATTTACCTGTTTTCAAAAAGACGCAAGATAAGAATCATCCTATCTTACCATAACTTATTACATTCAATGTTGGTATCCTAACCAACATTTATCCATAATCCTAGTTATATGTCCTTCCACATACCAAATTGATACGTCATTCGGTTACTAAATGTAACCTTAGAGCTCATGATTCGGTCAACAACCAAACAATATTTTGTTTGCTTTACTTAGAATAAATCTTTGTTACAAAGTCTAATAATAGCTTATTAGGTTACTATGAGTAACCCTGGGCATAGCCTAATCATATATTAAATTAATATCCTTTTTGGTTACTAAAGTCCAATGATATTAAAATGGTAT
Organism: Ficus hirta; assembly: GCA_038430175.1. Classification (NCBI taxonomy): domain Eukaryota; kingdom Viridiplantae; phylum Streptophyta; class Magnoliopsida; order Rosales; family Moraceae; genus Ficus; species Ficus hirta. Next base: position 12,893,226 of record CM076585.1, on the reverse strand, counting down.
CTCATTCGGTTACTACAAGTAACCTTTGGTCCAAAACTTAACATATAAAAATTAGTAACCCTTTCAGTTACTATAAGTATCCTTTTTATTAACCGGTCCAATGAAACTTTTAGTAACCTTTCCGATTACTAAATGTCTTACTATGATTACTTTATAACTTAGTCCTTATTTAATTCTTTTTACAAGGATAGTAAAACTTGTAAAATTCTAAAGACCATTTCTGAAAACAGTCCCATAATCTTAGTTATCAGTGTATGTGCAGGAATTGCCTAATCCTGCACTGTTTTGAAAATCTTGTGCAGGAATTTCCTATTTTCTGCCTAGTTTTTAAGATTCAGTTTTACTTTAAAATTAGTTTTGAATTTGAAAAAGTCTTCTTCATCAAAGTTGTAGATCTCAGTGATTCCTACAACTTTCATATTTTACTCAAAACCCAGTTCAGCCATTAACTTACCCATTTATCTTGTTGAATCTGCCTGGCCGTGAACACTTACCTGATCAGGCCAGACTCGGGTTTTGATAAACACTGAGGCTGTTGGAGCCTTATTTTTGAAAACTGTCTATGTTACCCCCTAGAATTTTCCCTTTGCTACAACTTTCATGTTTTAACTTTTCTCAAGTTTGACTTCTAAAGGCCTCAAAATCTTGATTCCAGATTACTGCCCTGTTTTAGGTCCGAAACTGGCAGCTTCCCTTTTGTGTTGGTTCTTACGAAAAATTACATGCATACTACCTCGAACGATTAAAACCGTGAGCCTAGAACAAGCATGTAGTGTATTTCCTATCATTTTCCTTATCATACATTCAATTCATATCAAAAAAACTTGTATGTACCCAAATGGTAATTTCTACCAAAGTTGGGGTTTTTGGGGTTATTCAAAAACCTTACACATCATACATCACCAATCTCATTTCCATACATCCAATATCCTTCTTGGGTATGTGGAGACATATAACAAGCATATGGTGTGCATACACCCGTAGCACATAATTTCTAGAGCATGAAATCAAAAACATACACAACCACATAAATCAAGCTCACTAGACCCTATACAAGCACATACTAAGCTTACTTAAACCATTACATGAAAAAGAGAGAAGATGAGCTTATGCTCTTACATCCAATGCTTGAAATACATATAATGATCTTGCTCCAAAAGTTAGTAGAAGACTTAGGAGATTGAGAGGGTTTACCTCTAGGATTCGGAAGATGATTCTCAAGCTTGGATCCAACAATTCCTTCTGGCTTTTCTTCTCCAAAATCCGACCACACTTTTTCTTTTTCTCCTTCTTTTAGGTTCGGCTCTTAAGGGGAGGGTGAGACTAGGGAGTGAGCTAAGCCTTGGGGTGGAACTAAATGGCCCAAATTTTCTCACACATGACCTATTTATAGGTGACTTAGCTTTCTTTAAAAATTACATAACAATCCCCTAAAAGAGAAGTAATTGCCCAAAAACCCATAAGAGGTGGCCGGCCATGAAGAGCTTGCTTGGTGGCCAAGTAAATTTCAATGATCAACTTTTTTAATACTTTCCATATTTTCCCAAAAATTCAAAATTCACTTAATTATCTTTTAGGTGAGGTGTCCCCTCATTAGGTCCCATTTGGCTTGTCTCCTAAAGTGCAGTCCATTTTCATACTGATGTAGATATTATCAATACTGTTTACAACTAATAACAGTACTGTTATGTTGAACTGCAGTCCAGAATTTATCTGCACTTAATTGGACTGCGTTAAAATTTTCTCTTTGGACTTGAAGGCTCTTGGCCTTATGGCTCTAAATATTGAGCTTGATTTTTCTACAATGGTCCTGTACCTTATTCTTACTTCCATATCCGTAATGACGGTTTTTCACAGTATAATTTCATACTGTTTACTATACTGCAGTACCGTCTCAATCATATCTTAGATTTTTCCTGGTCAAACATTGACCGGAATAAAATCATAAATAAATTCTAATTCTGATAAAATCAGATTAGGCATTTTATATAAACATACATAATACAAACTTTGATTTCAAATGAAAGAAATCGTAATTTGTAAAAATGTTAGTTATCACAATCTACCCCCCTTAAAAATTTTCATCCCTAAAAATTAAAACAAGTTAGGATAATTCCTCCTCATTTCATCTTCTAGTTCCCATGTTGCTTCTTCAACATTATGATTTCGCCATAATACTTTAACTATGGGAATGGTTTTGTTTCTTAAAACCTTTTCTTCCCGATCCAGAATTCGGACTGGCTTATCTTCATATATCAAGTCATCTTGGACTTCAATTGGTTCTTAACTTAGCACATGGGAAGGGTCAGGTACATACTTTTTTAGTATTGAAACGTGGAAAACATCATGTACAGAAGCTAATTCTGGCGGCAAAGCAAGCTTGTAAGCCACTTTTCCAATCCCATCAAGGATTTCAAATGGTCCGGTGTATCTCGGACTAAGCTTTCCCTTTTTACCAAACCTCATAATTCCCTTCATAGGAGTAATCTTAAGGAAAACAGATTCTCCAACTTGGTATTCTAAGGGTCTTCGACATTTATCAATATAACTTTTCTGTCGACTGAAAGCTACGTCGAGTCTCTGTTTAATCATCTTGATATCCTCTGAGGTTTTTCTGATGAAATCTGTAGTGTGAAGCTGCTTCTGTCCAACTTCTTGCCAATGGATTGGAGATCGACACTTTCTTCCATAAAACGCTTCAAATGGAGCCATACCAATTGAGGCGTGATAACTGTTATTGTAAGAAAATTCGATCAAAGGTAGCTTCTGATCCCAGCTTCCTTTAAAATCCAAAACATATGACCTCAGCATATCCTCCAGGGTCTGAATAGTTCGCTCCGATTGTCCATCAGTCTGGGGGTGAAAAGCTGTACTGAACTTCAATTTTGATCCCATGGCCGTGTGAACACTCTTCCAGAATCGAGAGGTAAAACGCCCATCCCGATCTGAAATGATAGATTTTGACACTCCATGAAGTCTAACAATCTGGGATACATAAATTTTAGCCAATTTTTCCACTGAAATGGTGGCCTTAATAGCAATAAAGTGGGCGGACTTGATTAATCTATCAACAATCACCCAAATCGTGTCATTCCCACTAGCGGTTCTGGGTAAGCCAACTACAAAATCCATAGTTGTTTGTTCCCATTTCCACTTTAGGAGCTCAATTTTCTGAAGATCTCCGTCAGGTTGTCGATGTTCCGCCTTAACTTTCTGACAAGTTAGGCATTTTGACACAAAGTCAACGATTTCATTCTTCATATTTGGCCACCAATAATTTTCTCTGAGGTCCTTGTATATCTTGGTAGCTCCCGGATGTACTGAATATGGCGTCTCATGCGCTTCAGACCTGATTTGTTTCTTAAGAAATTCCAAGTTAGGAACGCATATCCTTTCCTTGAAATAAATTACCCTATTCGAAGAGGTCTTGAATTCCTTATTCTTCCCACCAAAAAGTTGTGCCTTTAGCAGAAAGGAATCCTTCCCCTGATGAAGCTTAATGGATTCTAGGAGATTGGACTGAAAAGTCAAAGCAGCCAATTTCCCAATTATCATCTCCATATTGAAGTCTGAAATTTCTTTCTGAAGTGGCTTGGGCATCTTGTCAAGAGACATCAACATACCAGATGATTTTCTGCTTAGAGTATCCGCTACTTTATTCACTTTTCCTAGGTGGTAAAGGATTTCGCAATCGTAATCCTTCACGAGTTCTAGCCATCTACGCTGCCTCATATTGAGCTCCTTTTGAGTGAAGATATATTTGAGACTTTGATGGTCAGTATAGATCTCACATCTATTCCCATACAAGTAGTGTCTCCAAATCTTCAATGCGAAAACCACCGCCGCGAGCTCCAAATCATGTATCGGGTAATTCCATTCGTGATCCTTTAGTTGGCGTGAGGCATAGCCGACCACATTTCCTTTTTGCATAAGGACAGCTCCCAATCCGGTCTTAGAAGCGTCACTGTAAATTATAAAATTTCCTGCATCCACGTAAGGAATTATTAATACCGGTACACTGGTAAGCTTCTTCTTAAGCTCTTGAAAGTTTTCTTCACACTTCTGCGTCCACTCGACTTCTTCCCTTTCTGAGTAAGGGCTGTAAGTGGTGCCGCAATCTTGGAAAATCCTTCAACAAAATGTCGATAATATCCAGCCAATCCAAGAAAGCTTCGTATTTCCGTAACGTTTTTGGACACAGGCCATGTACTAACCGCCTTAACTTTAGCAGGATCAACGGAAATTCCCTCCTTTAAAACCACGTGACCCAAGAAATGCACTTTTTCTAGCCAAAATTCACATTTTATGAACTTGGCATAGAGTTGATTTCGTCTTAACGTCTCCAAAACCATCCTGAGGTGCTGCTCATATTCCTGAATGGACTTTGAGTAGATCAAAATATCGTCGATGAAAACGATAACAAACTTGTCCAGGTACTCCTTGAATACCCGATTCATAAGATCCATAAAAGCAGCTGGTGCATTGGTTAATCCAAACGGCATAACAAGAAACTCATAATGCCCATAACGTGTACGAAAAGCCGTTTTAGAGATATCCACCTCCTTAATTCTAAGTTAATGGTATCCCGATCTCAAATCAACCTTCGAGAATACCATTGCTCCCCTGAGTTGATCAAAAAGATCATCAATCCTAGGAAAGGATATTTAGTCTTAATCGTGATCTTATTCAACTCCTGATAGTCGATGCACATTCGCAACGATCCATCTTTCTTTTTGACAAATAGAACCGGTGCTCCCCAAGGGGAATGGCTTTGTCGAATAAATCCCTTGTCTAATAGTTCTTGCAACTGCATTTGAAGTTCTCTAAGTTCGGCTGGGGCCATACGATAAGGCGCTTTTGATATTGGTGCAGCTCCAGGCAACAGTTCTATTTCAAACGAAATTTCCCACTCGGGAGGGAGTCCTGGTAGGTCTTTCGGAAAGACATCCACATATTCTTTGATAATGGGAACATCTTCCGGTTTTAACTCCACCTCTCGTTCTTTGTCCACCATGTTGGCTAAGTATCCCTGGCATCCACTAGCCAACATTTTTCATGCTTTCATCGCTGAGACTAGCCTGGTTGTTGAGCTTCAAGACTGACCATAGAAGTGGAAGCCCTCTTCATCATTAAGACTAAACATAACACAACGCTTTCGACAATCAATCTTAGCGTTGTATTTGCTTAGGAAGCCCATTCCTATATTAACATCGAAATCCTGGAGTTTAATCGCGATGAGGTCTACATATAGCTCTCTGCCACAGATGATTACTGGAACATTTTGTATCCAAAAATCGGATAACAAAATTTCTCCTGACGGAAGAGAGGTTCTAAAGGGTTGCTTTAAATTATCCATACCTCTTCCTAATTTTTGGGCAAACTCCATCGATACAAAGGAATGGGTAGCACCAGAATCAAATAGGGCAATTGCATCATGTGTGGCGATAGAAAGCTGACCTGTTACAACATGGGAAGTTCCAGCTTCAGCGTCCCCATTTGTATAAGCATAAATCCTGGCTTAGGGTTCATGAGTCTCATATCGTCCTGGTATAATCGAAGGGCCTTCGATTTTGGCTTGGACCGCATGCAACTGACTGCTTGCATTTCTGTTTGGGTACTGAGGGTTCTGGTTCTGGCTGTTCGAGGTACAATTCTTAGCATAATGACCTTCGTTGCCGCAAATATAGCAGGAATTCGTTCCCAATCTGCACACTCCCAGGTGCTTCTTTCCACATTGCGTGCACACTGGATAGTCATTATTGTTACCTTCGTTCCCTCGGTTGTTCCTCTTTTGAGGGTAGTTCCTCTGATGGCCCTGGCCGGTAGCATTCCCTTTTCTTTTGTTCCTCCCGGACTATTTGGAACATTAGGCCAAATTGCTGGTTTGGCCCTTTGGGTATACTTCCTGATTCTGTCTCGGCTGTAACTGTTTCACCACAGCTTTTTCCTCTTTCTTGGCCTTGAAAATCTTAGCCCTTGCCTTCTTATCCTGGTTAATCCAGCATTCGGCCTTTATTGCCCGACTGATACAATCCGATACCAGGGTTGGAGGGCTACTGTCAGCACTGACTTGCTTGGCAATGTCTGTTCAAAACATTTTCATCATTCTTCTTACTTTCTCGGTTTCGTTTGGTATGAGTTCTGGGCACAGGCGAGCTAGCTGTTCGAATTTCTTAACAGCTTCCATTACTGTCATCGATCCTTGTTTCATACTGTTAAATTCATCTTGCTGAGCCGCAAGGATTTCTCTGTTGTAGTACATGTAACGACCCGACATTTCGGACCTTTAACTAGCTTACTTATTCTTAATTATCCTATTCAAATTCGTATTTAGATAATATTAGAAAGCTATGATTTCATGTTGATTAAAATGAAAAAGTCTAAAGTCTTGTTCTTGTAAAGTACTCATACTAATTTAGCTATACCAAAACATTAAAATATAATTATAAATATAGTCGTTACAAAATAATTTAAGAAGTCTAAATACGGAAACTAAATTCGTGGTGGTATCCCACTCCCTTCCTTCATCGCCTCCGCACAGTTTCGCCAGTCCATGAAATATCTAAGTAGCGGGCTACTTGCCCGCGTTACCTACAGCACGAACACACAATGATGAGCTTTCGCTCAGCAAGTACAAACAATATCTCACGAATCATTTTCATAAATTCATATCATCACATGTAACATCATGAATGTTCAAAAATACATATGAACTATATGTATTCAATTATGCTTTATTATTTACATATCTTGTCTACTTAAGGGCTCTTATGTCGTACTCATATGCGCGTAACCAATGGGGAGTTAGGGGAGCGACCCTCCAACAACCACCAAGGTCATATCATATAACTTTCGTTCTTATCATGTCCTCTCACTAATTGGAGGTTGGTACGACATTTAATCCTATCTTTATTTGCCTCATTCTTATTAATTGTGACAATGTGTAGATTTACATGTCACTATGCATCTACTATTATGGTATAAATATCTGTGAGGCATGCCGATCATGTTAGTGCAAGAGAAATTATGCACATCAAATACTTAATCAAAGTAATACGTATAATTCATATACTTATCACATCATCAAGTCAAGTCATAGCAATGCAGAACATCAACAAAGAAAAACATTTTGTTCCATGCTGTAGGTGAGGTTTGTACTTACCTGTCTTATGTGGTTAAACTTCTGGAGTTGTATCTCTTACTTCGTAGATTTGAGAAATTGTCCTGATTAAATCATATTTCATTATCAGACATAATCTTAATTATATTACTTTATTCATTTATTTTATTTGTTTTATATACTAAAGGGAGCTTAATTTACTTATATCATAATTAACCTTAATAATTAATTCTTATTAATTATTAATTGTTAAAATAAATTTCTACTAATTATTATTTAATTAATTTAATTTAATTAATTATTTTGATTAATTAATTAATTGATTGACTAATTAATTAAGTAATAGTTAATTATTATTTTATTTAATTAAGTAATTATAATTAAATTATATAATTTTAATTGACTTATTAATAATTATCTTGTTAATAATTTAATTATATTACTTAAATATTCTTTCTCATATAATAATTAATAATTATTAATTCTAATAGTAATAATTAATAATTTGATTAATCAAATAATTAATGTTTGATTAATCTCTAGTTAATCATCCATTATTATTTTTTATGATTACATCAATGGTTAATGATTAATTAACTTATAATTAATCATGTATTATAATTATGTAGTTATAAAATCTTGATTATTATATGCTAACTCTTATAACTAATTAATTAGTCATTAATTAATTAATTACTTTATTAATTACATTTAGTTATGTATTAATTAATTAATTAAGAATCAATCAAGATGACAATGAGTCACCTATGGGTATACCTCTCTTTTATTATTGGGCTAGCCCAACCCCTAAGTTATGTTCATTTAGTTGGGCTAATATAATCTCTTGGTATATACCTAGTAACCATCTAGTATACTTTATCTTGGCCCAATTAAAACTTGTGATTTAATTTTATAAAGTTAGCGGTTTTCACGTTATTTGATCATACACTTAAAAATTAACTCACTTCATAATTAAGTATGTTCATATATCATGACTTACCCTTATGTCATATTTTAATGTTTAATCGTTTTATCGGTGTAGGATTTTAACTTGTAAGATTTATTTAGACTTGAGTATAATTCCGTTTTGGACACTTGATGACTTGTTGGAAAGCCTGAAACATCTAATTTCTGTTTTGTAAACTTGTTTTCCAAGATTTTAAGTATTTCAAACATTAATGCGGACGTTTTTCTAAGTGTCTTATGGTAAAATCCCATATTACCAGATTACACTTCATTTTAAGGGATTTATTAAAATTAATGTACATATCTGTTTTAAACACATGATATCTCATTTTGAAGCATAAGATGTTTACTTTATAGAAGTAAAGTTATCTCCTTTATTACTTGAGTGATTCATGCCATCAACTTAGGTTCTGTTACTGTTGGTTTCACATTTGAACCACAAATCCAGAATCATAGGTAAGATTCGAAAAATCATAACAATTTACTTACAAATCCAAATAAGATAAAAGATATGTCATTGGAAAGCTCATAATGTCTATTTCGTGTGGTAAAAACAGTTTTGTAAAAAGTTATTGTTTACTAACTCAAAGTCTACAAAACCCGTGGCTAGTACATGGTTCCGGCAAGGATTTTCGGTTCATATTCCAAACTTGTAAAATTCACCTAAAATTGCACACTTATCCTTTAAGGCATAAGATACCTTGTTGGAAAGCTCAAAGAATCTAGTTTTTAGTTCTTGAACTTATAATCTAAAATTATGAGTCTAATATGTTCGGAGTACAATAAACCCGTGGCTGTGCTGTGACTCGGAGGTTCATTTTCTCTCTAGTTTTGTGTCACAACTTCAAAAGCACATAATTTTAGACATATAAAAGCAAATCAAGTGATTCCAAAGCCTAAAATGAAGCTTATCATCTGTAGAATCTTAATATATAATTTATTTTTCATACCAAAGTTTTCAATGCATGCTATATTATCACAACAACCACAAACTCTAGCAAGGTTCTTAGATCTTACCGAAATGCTCCGTGGATCCTTTAAGATCTCGAATCTCCAAAGTTCTTCTCAAAACTTTCTCCTAGGTAAGAAGAAGTCTAACATTAAGATCATAACTAAACATCATGTTTTAGTTCTCCAAAAATGACTAAAACACAAAGAATACCATTAGGTTACCTCTAGTAAAACGTCCTCTAACTCCGTCTCACACTTCTTCGATCTTGGTGACGGGGTTTCTTAGAGCTTGAAAGTGGATGAGGAGGGTGCTAGAGATGTGCTTGAGGTGGAGAATAGTGTTGGTGGTTCTTGTTTTTGTTTTGAACTTGGTGGTGGCTAAAGAAGCTATGGTTTTTGAGTTTAACTTGTGTGAGAGTAAAATGGGGTATTAGGGGTTTGTGCTCAGCCAACTTTCACATTGAGAGAGCCGTATTTTGAGGGGCAAGATTGAAAAATTTTTGGCTGATATCCTCCTTCATTGCTGCCACTTCAAGGAGGGTTTCTTTGGGGTGAAATTTGGTTCAACAAAGTCGAGACAAAGAGTCACTTTCACTTATCTTTTCTTTGGGTCAACTTGCCTAAATAAACCATGTCATTTCTTATACAAGGTTGCATGCATGCAACACTTCCTTCTTTTTCTCATTTGTTCAACTTTTCTTCTTGTTTCTTGAACCAAAAATCCGGATCCTCCCTAGCCTTTCTCATTTTTATTTTGTTTTTCTTTCTTTCAATTTTCACCATTGATCCAAGGTTGTCATCTTCATTCTCATCCATTAGATCTTTCAACACACCAATCCTTACCCTAAGTTCTTATTGGTCACTAATCATCCAAAGTTTGACCATTGATTAGCCTAGGATTCTCTAGCATGAAATCTACACCATTGATTTCAAACTTAAGCACAATTCTTGATCAATCTCCCACCTTTGGATTTTCTACGAATAAATACTAATCACCCATCTTTTATCTACGTGACACATTAATTTCTCAATCATACTCTCAAAACTTACCTATTGATATGATCAAAATAAATATTAGATCATTAAATCGAAAGATTAATAAAAATTGGGGTTCTTCCCAAAATTATCGTTATACCTCTAATACGACATAATAAAATTTTCATATAAGTTTATATGTCGCTCAACTCGCTTTTATGTAATTAAAATTTCTCATTGAAAACTCGATGTTGTTATATCATCGACATCATCATACCGATGATACATATGCAATCATTTATGATCGTGAAATATTCATTAAGATAATTCATTAGAAGTATATTAATGAAGGAAATCCACAATAATAATTCATGAATCAAGCTTATAAATTTCTAGGGCATCACAATCTGCCATCCTTACAAAATTTTCGTCCTCGAAAATTAGAATAAAAACGGAAAATTTTTCCTCATTTCGTCTTCACGTTCCTAAGTGGCTTTCTTGATCTTGTGGTTTCGCCATAACACCTTGACAAGAGGTATGGTCTTGTTTCTGAGAGTCTTTTCTTCACGAGCCAGAATTTGTACCGGCTTTTCTTCATAAGTGAGGTCCTTGTGAACTTGAATTGGTTCATGCTCTATTATGTGAGACGGATCCGGGACATATTTCTTCAGTATTGAGACATGAAAGATATTGTGCACTGTTGACAACTCTGATGGTAATGCTAATCTGTAAGCTACCTTACCAACGCGTCCTGTGATCTCGAAGGGTCCTATGTACCTCGGGCTCAACTTGCCCTTCTTTCCGAATCGCATCACGTCCTTCATTGGTGCTACCTTCAGGAAAACAAAGTCTCCTTTTTGGAATTCGAGGGGCCTCCTTCGCTTATCGGCATAACTTTTCTGTCGATATTGAGCTGCTTCCATTCGTTGTCGTATTTTCTTGACTACTTCAGTTGTCTTGATAATGAAATCTATTGTTTCCAATTGCTTTTCCCATGTTTCATGCTAGTGTACCGGTGATCGGCACTTCCTACCATAGAGTGCTTCATAGGGTGCCATCCTGATAGTCACCTGATAACTGTCATTGTAGGAGAATTCAAGCAATGGTAACTTCTTATTCCATGCACCCTTAAAGTCCATAATGCAAGCACGAAGCATATCCTCCAAGGTTTTAATGGTTCATTCGGATTGACCATCCGTCTGAGGGTGAAAAGCAGTGCTAAACTTGAGCTCAGTTCCTAATGTTCGCTGAACATTTTTCCAAAAAGTGGAGGTGAAACGGCTATCGCAGTCTGAAATGATTGATAAAGGAATGCCGTGCAGCTTAACGACATTAGATACATACAATTCTGCCAACTTTTCCAAGGAATAAGTCACTTTTATTTCTATGAAACGTGCTGATTTAATCAAACGATCTACGATTACCCAGATGGCATCATAACCTTCAATAGTTTTTGGCAATCCGACCACAAACTCAATAGTGATTTGTTCCCATTTCCACTCTGAAACTTCAATAGGTTGCAATTTCCCAGCTGGTCGCTTGTGATCTGCCTTAACTTTCTGACAGGTTAGGCATTTACTCACGAATTCTGCCACGTCGTTCTTCATCTTGTTCCACCAAAAATGCTCCTTCAAGTCCTTATACATCTTAGTCACTCCGGGATGGATGGAGTATGGAGTGTCGTGGGCCTCCGATAGAATCTGCTTCCGAAGTTCTTCATTGTTAGGCACACATAACCTACCTTTAAAATGAAGGATACCCTCATCTGACACACCAAAATTAGTTTCTTTTCCTTCCATGACTTCCTTTCTTATCCTAACCAAGCTAGGGTCGAGCCCCTGAGCTTCCTTGATTTCACCAAGAATTGTAGGTTGGAGAGTCAATGAGGAAAGTTTTCCCATAATGAGCTTAATTCCAAGCTTGAAAATATCTTCCTGTAGCAGTTGTGGTAGTGCTTGAATTGACATGAGAGTGACAGATGATTTCTGACTTAGTGCATCAGTGACTTTGTTGGCCTTTCCGGGATGATAAAGAATCTCACAATCATAATCCTTAACCAATTCCAACCATCTTATTTGTCTCATATTGAGTTCCTTCTGGGTGAAGATGTACTTAAGACTTTTATGATCTGTAAAAATCTGACATTTAACGCCGTAAAGACAGTGTCGTCAAATCTTAAGGGCGAACACCACAGCTACTAGTTCCAAATCATGGATCGGGTAGTTCTTCTCATGCTCCTTCAATTGCCGTAAGGCATAAGCCACGACTTTCCCGTTCTGCATCAAAACTGTTCCTAAGCCCATCTTGGATGCCTCGCTGTAGATATCAAACTCTCTCTCGTCTGATGGAATCGTGAGAATAGGAGCACTAGTGAGTTTCTTATTCAATTCTTGGAAATTTTCCTCGCATTTCTCCATCCATTCATACTTTTTTCCTTTCCGAGTAAGTGCGGTAAGAGGTACGGCTAATTTCGGGAATCCTTCAACAAATCTTCTGTAGTAGCCGGCTAGACCTAAAAAGCTTCGCACTTCAGTCACACCCTTCGGTGTTGGCCACTTGCTCACAGCTTCGATCTTGGATGGGTCGACAGATATACCATCCTTGGAGATCACGTGTCCAAGGAATTGAACCTTGTTAAGCCAAAATTCACATTTAGAGAACTTTGCATAAAGCTGGTGTTTACTTAGAGTTTGGAGAGCGATCCTCAAATGCTCTTCATGTTCTTTTTGGGTCTTTAAGTAGATCAAGATATCATCAATGAACACAATGATAAACTTATCCAATACACGATTCATCAAATCTATGAAAGCTTCAGGTGCATTCGTCAATCCAAATGGCATGACTAAAAACTCATAATGACCGTAGCGTTACGAAATGCTGACTTTGGGACATCGCTTTCTTTATTCTTCAATTGGTGATAACCCGAACGTAAATCAATCTTAGAGAAGACTGATGCTCCTTTAAGCTGATCGAAGAGGTCGTCGATTCTCAGAAGAGGATACTTATTCTTGATGGTCGCCTTATTAAGCTCACGATAGTCAATGCACATCCTTAACGTACCATCCTTCTTCTTGACGAATAAGACTGGTGCACCCCAAGGTGAGTAACTCGGACGTATAAATCCTTTGTCCAAAAGTTCTTGAAGTTGCATCTGCAGTTCCTTGAGTTCGGCTGGGGCCATGCGGTATGGAGCCTTTGATATCGATGCTGTGCCGGGCATCAATTCGATTTCAAATGAAATCTCACGATCCGGAGGTATTCCAGGTAAGTCTTATGGGAAAACCTCGATAAAGTTTCTGACTACTGCCACATCTTCCGGTTTGGATCGTTCTTCTTCTGTCGTATCTATGATATTTGCTAGATATCCAACGCATCCACTATGTAGCATCCTTCGCGCCCTTATGGCAGAAATCATCACCCGCGGTTGTTTCTCAGAAATGTTGACATATTCGAACTCTTTTGCTCCATCAGGTTTGAATGTCACCTTACGCCCCCGACAGTCAATATTCACATTGTATCTTCCTAGAAAGTCCATCCCTAAGATGATATCGTAGTCAAACATTTCTAAAATAACTAGATTAACGAACAGTTCTCTACCAGCAATAATTATTGGCACATGACGTAACCAATAACTTGACAACAAAGTTTGTCCTGAAGGCAAGGCTGTTCTAAAAGTCTGATTGATTCTGTCCCTAAATTGAGTGAGTTTCCTAGCAAATGTTTGTGATACAAAGGAATAAGTTGCTCCAGAATCAAATAAAACATATGCATCTTGGTTGGCCACAGAAAGTTGACCTGTCACCATATTCGAGGTTCCAGCTTCAACATCATTTTTGGTGTAGACAAAAATGTGAGCGTTCGGTCCTGGTGGGGCCTCCAAACGTCCTTGGTAAATCTATGGGCCCTCAATTTGGGCTTGTATGTTGTGGAGTTGAGTCCCTTGTGGCTTTAGTTGGTTCTGTCCAGTCTGATTCTGCTTGTTGGTATAATAATTCTTGGCATAGTAACCTTCCTTGCCACATAGATAACAAGTATTTGAGCCAAGTCTGCACTCCCCTGGATGCTTCTTCTCACATTTGGTGCATGTGGGGTAGACGGTGTTATTTTTCTTTTGGGGGTGGTTCTTCTGGTTCTTATTTCCGTTGAAATTCCCCTTTCGCTTGTTGTGGTTCTGATTAGAGTGATTGCCGTTAAGATTGGATCTGTTTCCCTGGTTGTTCAATTGATTTCCTTGGTTCTGCTTCAGTTGTGACTTCTCTTTATTCTTCTCTTCAAAGAACTTAGCCCTCTCTTGTTTAGCTTGGGCAAGGCGATATTCAGCACGTAGTGCTCTTTCGACACATTCAGCAACAGTCGTAGGTGGTTTTTCGCCACTATCGATCACTACTGCTATCTCCGGGTGAAACATGTCTAATATCCTCTTAACCCTTTCATCCTCAGTTGGTACAAGGTGAGGACAAAGTCGTGCCAGTTGATCAAACTTGCGGACAGCCTCCGTTACGGACATCGTGCCTTGCTTAATGTTGTTGAATTCATTCTGCTGTGCTTTCATAGCCATCCGGTTGTAGAATTTGTCGTTGAATTCCTGAATGAAATCATTCCATGTCATCTCAAGCACATTCCTCCTCATTTGCACAATCTCCCACCAATAACGAGCATCCTTCTTCATGACATAGGAAGCACAAAACACTTTTTCTTGATCCGTGAGGTCCATAAAGTTTAAGACTATTTGAAGGGAGGTTAACCATTCCTCGGCCTCCAAAGGATTGGTGGATCCTTCGAATTCTGGTAGTTTCATACGTCGGAACCTCTCATACAACGGTTCTTGTCGGACCACAGGTTGGGCAGCTTGTGCGGCAGGCATAGCCGGTGCTACAGGTTGAGCTGGGGCAGCTGGTGGAGGGGGTACTTCTTGATTTTGTTGAGCAAGCTGCTCGCGGAGATTCTGCATTTCGCGCTCCTGATCTTCCAATCTGCGCTGTAGGTTAATGACCATTTCAGCTGGTTCGCTTCTTGTGGTCGTCTTACTGCTGCTGCTCGAGGACGTACCATGTCTTTATATATAACTCTAGGGTTCAACCTAAAAGAATCATGCTTGTTTAATATCTCATAAGCGGATATTTTAGCTTATTCATAGTCTCATGTCATGAGTTTCATTTAAACATAAATGATAGAGGTACAACTCATTAATCATGGCATATCATATCTTAAAAGCATAATGTCATTACATCACATAGTCATAAGTTCACATAACGATCAACCATATTGGTCATAATCAGTCATAGGGAATACATGAATCATAAGGAGAACATAGGTATCACCAAATACATAAGATAGATAATATAAAAAAACATACACGAACAAAAAGGGTAAACTATCCAATAGTAAACTACTATACTTGCTCTTCTGCCAATACTCATGGACCATCAGTCTCGTTGTCTTCTCCTTCAGTGAAAACCTTCATGGGGTCTTCCTCTTCTGAACCAATGCGGGCATCGTCGTCTCCCACGGCTTCTGGTTGGTGCGGGGCTGGTGCCTCAACATGGCTGCTAGCGTCCTCCACATTCTCTAATTCCCTTGTTGGAGGAGTATCTACACTCTCTGCCCTCAGGTGCATCTCGGCATATATGACCTCTGAACATAAGTGGTCGTAATCTGGATATGGTTGGGGAAAGTACACAAGTGCTCGTATCTCGTAGGGAACTCCCTGCCAGAACAGCTCACATGCATCCTTTTGGCGCAGTTCATAAGGGCACTCGACTAGGAGGTCCTCCTCAAATAGACGTTTGTACTCCTGCATGCTCTCACCCTGTACAGGTGCCCATCTCGCCGCTCGAGTGAAGAAACGACGTCCTTGTGCATATGTTAAGTCAGCCATCCTTTCTCTAAAAAGAAAAGGACCTACAAAGTACTCCGTAATGTTGCGACGGAAATCCCTCCAACGTAGGAGGTTTAGGTCTTGCCCAATAGACTCCCACCAACGCCTAGCAACACCCCTCAGCTGGATTACTGCTAGTCTCGACCATGCCCCTCGTGTTATGCCACACAAGCTACATAAGGACTCGATGTGATGTATCCAATCTCCCGGATCAGTTTCTCCATAGTAGTAATTTGGTTTGGCTCTCCGAAATGCAGCCGTTATTTCGGCACCGAGTTCACTAAGAAGTGTGTCTTCGGATGATGATCCTCGAATCGGTGACATGATGATAATATAGTGATGCCTAGTTTTAAATTTAAGGTCAACAATAACCACAAATTGAGGGGAAAAAAATTCTAACTTACTTGGACAGGCATGAAACCGATGTGAAAACGACGTAAGGTAGGATGGCAGGATACCGGCTCTGATACCAACTGTAACGACCCGACTTTTCGGACTGTTAACTAGCTTACTTATTCTTAAGTACCTTTAGTCTTAACATTTATTCATGTTCGGTTCTAAAAAAATACATATTTTTTTTTTTTGTATAAATCATATTCGTACTATAGAAGTTAGAATTACTAAAATTTATAACTGAGGAAATTGAAAACCTCTAGCAAATAATTATCCTATTCAAATTCGTATTTAGATAATATTAGAAAGCTATGATTTCATGTTGATTAAAATGAAAAAGTCTAAAGTCTTGTTCTTGTAAAGTACTCATACTAATTTAGCTGTACCAAAACATTAGAATATAATTATAAATATAGTCGTTACAAAATAATTTAAGAAGTCTAAATACGGAAATTAAATTCGTGGTGGTATCCCACTCCCTTCCTTCATCGCCTCCGCACAGTTTTGCCAGTCCATGAAATATCTAAGTAGCGGGTTGCTTACCCCTGTTATCTACAGCACGAACATACAATGATGAGTTGTCGCTCAGCAAGTACAAACAATATCTCACGAATCATTTTCATAAATTCATATCATCATATGTAACATCATGAATGTTCAAAAATGCATATGAACTATGTGTATTCAATTATACTTTATTATTTACATATCTTGTCTACTTAAGGGCCCCTATGTCATACCCATATGCGTGCAACCAATGGGGAGTTAGGGGGGCGACCCTCCTATAACCACCAAGGTCATATCATATTACTTTCGTTCTTATCATATCCTCTCACTAATTAGAGATTGGTACGACATTTAATCCTATCTTTATTTGCCTCATTCTTATTAATTGTGACAATGTGTAGATTTACATGTCACTATGCATCTACTATTATGACATAAATATCTATGAGGCATGCCGATCATATTAGTGCAAGAGAAATTATGCACATCAAATACTTAATCAAAGTAATACGTATAATTCATACACTTATCACATCATCAAGTCAAGTCATAGCAATGTAAAACATCAATAAAGAAAAATATTTTGTTCCATGCTGTAGGTGAGGTTTGTACTTACTTGTCTTATGTGGTTAAACTTCTGGAGTTGTATCTCTTACTTCGTAGATTTGAGGAATTGTCCTGATTAAATCATATCTCATTATCAAACATAATCTTAATTATATTACTTTATTCATTTATTTTATTTGTTTTATATACTAAAGGGAGCTTAATTTACTTATATCATAATTAACCTTAATAATTAATTCTTATTAATTATTAATTGTTAAAATAAATTTCTACTAATTATTATTTAATTAATTTAATTTAATTAATTATTTTGATCAATTAATTAATCAATTGATTAATTAATTGATTGACTAATTAATTAAGTAATAGTTAATTATTATTTTATTTAATTAAGTAATTATAATTAAATTATATAATTTTAATTGTCATGTTAATAATTATCTTGTTAATAATTTAATTATGTTACTTAAATATTCTTTCTCATATAATAATTAATAATTAATAATTCTAATAGTAATAATTAATAATTTGATTAATCTAATAATTAATGTTTGAGTAATCTCTAGTTAATCATCCATTATTATTTTTGATGATTACATCAATGGTTAATGATTAATTAACCTATAATTAATCATGTATTATAATTATGTAATTATAAAATCTTGATTATTATATGCTAACTCTTATAATTAATTAATTAGTTATTAATTAATTAATTACTTTATTAATTACATTCGTTATGTATTAATTAATTAATTAATTAATTAGGTAATTAATTAATAATCAATCAAGATGGCAAGGAGTCACCTATGGGTATACCTCTCTTTTATTATTGGGCTAGCCCAACCCCCAAGTTATGTTCATTTAGTTGGGCTAAAGTAATCTCTTGGTATATACCCAGTAACCATCTAGTATACTTTATCTTGGCCCAATTAAAACTTGTGATTTAATTTTATAAAGTTAAGATTTTCACATTATTTGATCATACACTTAAAAATTAACTCACTTCATAATTAAGTATGTTCATATGTCATGACTTACCCTTACGTCACATTTTAATGTTTAATCGTTTTATCGGTGTAGGATTTTAACTTGTAAGATTTATTTAGACTTGAGTATATTTCCGTTTTGGACACTCGATGACTTGTTGGAAAGCTTGAAACATCTAGTTTCTATCTTTTTAACTTGTTTTCCAAGATTTTAAGTATTTCAAACATTAATGTGGACGTTTTTCTAAGTGTCTTATGGTAAAATCCCATATTACCATATTACACTTCATCTTAAGGAATTTATTAAAATTAATGTACATATCCGTTTTAAACACATGATATCTCATTTTGAAGCCTAAGATGTCTACTTTACAGAGGTAAAGTTATTTCCTTTACTACTTGAGTGATTCATGCCATCAACTTAGGTTTTGTTACTGTTGGTTTCACATTTGAACTACAAATCCAGATTCATAGGTAAGATTAGAAAAATCATGACAATTTACTTCCAAATCCAAATAAGACAAAAGATATGTCATTGGAAAGTCATAATGTCTATTTCGTGTGGTAAAAACAGTTTTGTAAAAAGTTATGGTTTACTAACTCAAAGTCTACAAAACCCGTGGCTAGCACAGGGTTCCAGCAAGGATTTTCAGTTCGCATTCTAAACTTGTAAAATTCACCAAAAATTGCACACTTATCCATTTAAGGCATAAGATACCTTGTTGGAAAGCTCAAAGAATCAAGTTTTTAGTTCTTAAAACTTATAATCTAAAATTATGAGTCTAATAGGTTCGGAGTACAATAAATCCGTGGCTGTGCTGTGACTCGGAGGTTCATTTTCTCTCTAGTTTTGTGTCACAACTTCAAAGGCACATAACTTTAGACATATAAAAGCAAATCAAGTGATTCCAAAGTCTTGAAGCTTATCCTCTGTAGAATCTTAATATATAATTTATTTTTCATGCCAAAGTTTTCAATGCATGCTATATTATCACAACAACCACAAACTCTAACAAGGTTCTTAGATTTTACCGAAATGCTCCGTGGATCCTTTAAGATCTCGGATCTCCAAAGTTCTTCTCAAAACTTTCTCCTAGGTAAGAAGAAGTCTAACATTAAGATCATAACCAAACATCATGCTTTAGTTCTCCAAAAATGACTAAAATACGAAAAATACCATTAGGTTACCTCTAGTAAAACGTCCTCTAACTCCGTCTTACACTTCTTCGATCTTGGTGACGGGGTTTCTTAGAGCTTGAAAGTGGATGGAGGAGGGTGCTAGAGATGTGCTTGAGATGGAGAATAGTGTTGGTGGTTCTTGTTTTTGTTTTGAACTTAGTTGTGGCTAAAGAAGCTATGGTTTTTGAGTTTAACTTGTGTGAGAGTAAAATGGGGTATTAGGGGTTTGTGCTCAGCTAACTTTCACATTAAGAGAGCTGTAGTTTGAGGGGCAAGATTGCAAAATTTTTGGCTGATATCCTCCTTCATTGCTGCCACTTCAAGGAGGGTTTCTTTGGGGTGAAATTTGGTTCAACAAAGTGGAGACAAAGGGTCACTTTCATTTGTCTCTTCTTTGGGTCAACTTGCCTAAATAAACCATGCCATTTCTTCCATAAGGTTGCATGCATGTAACACTTCCTTCTTTTTCTCATTTGTTCAACTTTTCTTCTTGTTTCTTGAACCAAAAATCCGGATCCTCCCTAGCCTTTCTCATTTATTTTGTTTTTCTTTCTTTCAATTTCCACCATTGATCCAAGGTTGTCATCTTCATTCTCATCCATTAGATCTTCCAACACTCCAATCCTTACCCTAAGTTCTTATTGGTCACTAATCATCCAAAGTTTGGCCATTGATTAGCCTAGGATTCTCTAGCATTAAATCTACACCATTGATTTCAAACTTGAACACAATTCTTGATCAATCTCCCACCTTTGGATTTTCTAAGAATAAATACTAATCACCCATCTTTTATCTATGTGACACATTAATTTCTCAATCATACTCTCAAAACTTACCTATTGATATGATCAAAATAAATATTAAGATCATTAAATCGACCGATTAATAAAAATCGTGGTTCTTCCTAAAATTATCGTTATACCTCTAATACAACATAATAAAATTTTCATATAAGTTTATATGTCGCTCAACTCGTTTTTTATGTAATTAAAATTTCTCATTTAAAACTGACGTTATTATATTATCGACATCATCACACTGATGATACATATACAATCATTCATGATCGTGAAATTTGATATTCATTAAGATAATTCATTAGAAGTATATTAATAAAGGAAATCTACAATAATAATTCATGAATCAAGCTTATAAATTTTTAGGGCATCACAGTACATCATCCTGAATTCAGCTACAAAATCTTACCAACTCATAGCCGCAACATTTCTGCGTATTTGTACTATCATCCACCAGTGTCTTGTATCCTTCTTAAGGGCAAAAGAAGCACAAAGAACTTTTTCATGCTTCGTAAGACCCATAAAATCTAAGATCACCTGGATGTCAATTAGCCAATTGTCAGCTTCTATTGGGTCCGTAGGTCCCTCAAACTCAGGCGCCTTCACTCGCCTAAATCGTTCGTACAATTGATCTTCCCGAACTAACGGTGGGTTTATTTGAATCCCAGCAGGTGCTAACGGGACTTTAATGTTTCTAGGAACCCCTTGTTGAATCCCTGGTGCTTGGGACTTCAATCGTTCGTAATGACATGTACATATCCTATACATAAATACTTACTATATGTACATGGTCAAAAATGAGATGGAAGTGTCTATCACTTTACCATCACCTATCCTATGTACAACCCTAAGGTCAAAAAGAATAAAATAATAACTAAACATCGACTAAACAGTCTACTCCGTCGTGATATTGGAGAAAATGTCGGAGTCCGAGTCCCAATCTCCATCGTCGAATAAGATCTCCTCGGGGTCTTCCTCCGGCTCCTCGAGATCTTCCAACTCTTCTTCGATGGCTCCTTCTTGCTCCTCCCATTCCTCTTGTTCTTCCTCAACTTCTTCCTCATCATTACTCTCGATGATGATTATGGGAGGATCTTCAGGGTTTTCCTCTTGGTCGATTGGAACATCAATAGGGTCCATCTCGCCGTCCTCTACACCGGCCTCCGCTTCCGCCTCCTGTGGAGGAATCGCCTGAAGTGGCATGGCTGGAATAGGATCTTCCGGCATAACTGGACCTCTGTGAAATAATGGCTCCGCAATACCAGCATCATCGACTGGAATGACATAATCATCCTCCAAGGCAGCTACCTGCATCATATGTGCTATTATCTCTGCCTCCATGATATTATTCATCATATCCTCTACTGTCATTCTCGCCATAGGCTCCAGAACAAAAAGCCTAACGTTGGGAGGTAACCCTCCCCTAAGAAGATGTAGTGCCTGTAACTCTAGATCGCCCAAGTTATGGGGAATGTGTGGCAACATCACGTCTCGGAATCGTTGGCAGTAGTGACCCATAGACTCGTTTGGGTACGCGCGCCAATCCGTAAATAACTAAGGTATCGTCCAAGGTACATATCGCGGTAAATCTCCGGATCACGATAAGGCGTATCGGCGTCCTCGTCTGGAAAAAGCCCATAACGCGCGATAATAAGGGCGCGAAAATCTGCCCATGTTCCTCTAGGTATCGCCGGCTGTCCCAATGTCATCCACCATATATGGGCACCCGCCACGAGGCATCAACTAGCTAATGGGACCTGAAGATGCGCCCCTATGTGACAAATCCGGAAAATCGACTCCATATCATAGAGCCATCCTGCTAACGCTACCATTCACCAGGTCCCATCAAAAAGTAGGGGTTGCATCTTATAAAACACTAGTGCAGTATCCCGATCCTCGTCCATAAGTCTCGGATCTATATCATATAATTTCCATATTATGCCTACGAAATAAATATTCATACAAAAGATATATTGTAACTTACAATGACTATGGCCCTGGCAGGCAGACTATGAGACCAGAAGGCAGGAACCCGCTCTGATGCCAACTCTGTAACGACCCACCTTTCGTAGGCCGTTACCGTACATAATTTATATAATTACTTAACTTACTTAATTAGCGGAAATTCGGACTGTTTTTTTTTTACAACTTAATTCATACACTTACATGTAGATATACTTTTATATATATATATATATATATATGTATATAAGTACTTAATCAAGCACTTGAGTCTGAAACGTATTATATAACAAAACTGCATACATATATTATAACAAAACGCATGGTGGTTCCCAGCTCGTAATCTCATAGATAGCCCTGCAATGCTCCACCATTTTGTATCAAGCATTGCCAGTAGGGAGCTTACCTACAGCATAGACGTAAGTCGTGAGCTTTCGCTCAGCAAGTACAACTATTTATCCGTAAAACATTTCATAGTAAAACCATGCATGAACCAATTATGCTTTCTTAAGTTAGCTTATTTTTGGGCCCTTACATAACATAAGTGTACGTACCGTGGCGCGCTGCCATGGAGTGGTTGGGGCAGCCAGCCCAGTCCAACTCAAACCATGGACCAAACCTGATCTAGTGCAGGTCGGTACGACACGAAACTTACTTATCATTTTTCATAAACAACATATTTTTAAGATAGTTTCTTACTTAAAACTTGATCTTATTCTTACCATATAAATTATCAGTAGTGAACATGCTTCATGATGTCACAATGTGAATCATAAATCATACACATTTTATACATAAATGTATGGTTTTAAAAACATGCAGTCAATAAAACAATCTGCCTATACTGTAGGCGGAGTTGTACTTACTGGTTTTACTAGATCTGAGTTTGGTTGCTCCAACAGATCGCAACACAGTCTATTTACCTGTTTTCAAAAAGACGTAAGATAAGAATTATCCTATCTTGCCATAACTTATTACATTCAATGTTGGTATCCTAGCCAACATTTATCCATAATCCTAGTTATATGTCCCTCCACATACCAAATTGATACGTCATTCGGTTACTAAATGTAACCTTAGAGCTCATAATTCGGTCAACAACCAAACAATATTTTTTTTGCTTTACTTAGAATAAATCTTTGTTACAAAGTCTAATAATAGCTTATTAGGTTACTATGAGTAACCCTGGGCATGGCCCAATCATATCTTAAATTAATATCCTTTTTAGTTACTAAAGCCTAATGATATTAAAATGGTATCTCATTCGGTTACTACAAGTAACCTTTGGTCCAAAACTTAACATATAAAAATTAGTAATCTTTTCGGTTACTATAAGTATCCTTTTTATTAACTCGGTCTAATGAAACTTTTAGTAACCTTTCCGATTACTAAATGTCTTACTATGATTACCTTATAACTTAGTCCTTATTTAATTCTTTTTACAAGGATAGTAAAACTTGTAAAATTCTAAAGACCATTTTTGAAAACAGTCCCATAATCTCAGTTATCAGTGTATGTGTAGGAATTGCCTAATCCTGCACTGCTTTGAAAATACTGTGCAAGAATTTCCTGTTTTCCTGCCTGGTTTTTAAAATTCAGTTTTACTTTAAAATCTGTTTTGAATTTGAAAAAGTCTTGTCATGAAAGTTGTAGATCTTAGTGATTCCTACAACTTTTGTGTTTTACTCAAAATCCAGTTCAGCAATTAACTTATCCATTTACCTTGTTGAATCTGCCTAGCCGTGAACACTTGCCTGATCAGGCCAGACTCGGGTTTTGATAAACACTGAGGCCGTTGGAGCCTTATTTTTGAAAATTGTCCACCCTATCCCCTAGGATATTCCCTTTTCTACAACTTTCATGTTTTAACTTTCCTTAAATTCGGCCTCTAAAGGCCTCAAATTCTTGATTCCAGATTGCTGTCCTGTTTTAGGTCCGAAACTGGCAGCTTCCCTTTTGTGTTGGTTCTTCCGAAAAATTACGTGCACACTACCTCGAACGGTTAAAACCGTGAGCCTAGAACAAGCATGCAGTGTATTTCCTGTCGTTTTCCTTATCATATATTCAATTCACATCAAAAAAACTTGTATGTACCCAAATGGTAATTTCTACCAAAGTTGGGGTTTTTGGGGTTATTCAAAACCCTTACATATCATATATCATCAATCTCATTTCCATACATCCAATATCCTTCTTGGATATGTGGGGATATATAATAAGCATATGGTGAGCATACACCTTTAGCACATAATTTCTAGAGTATGAAATCAAAAACATACACAACCACATAAATCAAGCTCACTAGACCCTATACAAGCACATACTAAGCTTACTTAAACCATTACATGAAAAAGAGAGAAGATGAGCTTATGCTCTTACATCCAATGCTTGAAATACATATAAAGATCTTGCTCCAAAACTTAGTAGAAGACTTAGGAGATTGAGAGGGTTTACCTCTAGGATTCGGAAGATGATTCTAAAGCTTAGATCCAACAATTCCTTCTTGCTTTTCTTCTCCAAAATCCGACCACACTTTTTCTTTTTCTCCTTCTTTTAGGTTCGGCTCTTAAGGGGAGGGTGAGACTAGGGAGTGAGCTAAGCCTTGGGGTGGAACTAAATGGCCCAAATTTTCTCACAGATCACCTATGTATAGGTGACTTAGCTTTCTTTAAAAATTGCATAACAATCCCCGAAAAGAGAAGTAATTGCCCAAAAACCCATGAGAGGTGGCCGGCCATGAAGAGCTTGCTTGGTGGCCAAGCAAATTTCAATGATCAACTTTTTTAATACTTTCCATATTTTCCCAAAAATCCAAAATTCACTTAATTATCTTTTAGGTGAGGTGTCCCCTCATTAGGTCCCATTTGGCTTGTCTCCTAAAATGCAGTTCATTTTCATACTGATATAGATATTATCAATACAGTTTATAAACAGTACTGTTATATTGAACTGCAGTCCAGAATTTATCTGCACTTAACTGGACTGCGTTAAAATTTTCTCTTTGGACTTGAAGGCTCTTGGCCTTATGGCTCTAAATTTTGAGCTTGATTTTTCTACAATGGTCCAGTACCTTATTCTTACTTCCGTATCCGTAATGATGGTTTTTCACAGTATAATTTCATACTATTTACTATACTGCAGTACCGTCTCAATCATATCTTAGATTTTTCCTGGTCAAACATTGACCGAAATAAAATCATACATAAATTCTAATTCTGATAAAATCAGATTAGGCATTTCATATAAACATACATAATACAAACTTTGATTTCAAATGAAAGAAATCGTAATTTGTAAAAAGGTTGGTTATTACAGATAATAAGTCCATAATGGAGCATAAGAGATTCATAATTGACCATAAATGGTTCATGCATAAGTTGCACGATATTTGTTATGTTTTGTGAGATTAAGTTTGTACTTGCTGAGCATAAGCTCATTAGTATATTTCATATTGTAGGTAAAAAGCCTATAACTTAATTGGTTGGCCATAAGGACAATACGGCAAGTGAAGGGCGGTGTGGGATACCACTATACAAATTTTTTCGCAAGCTCTTTTGAACCAGAAATATATATATATATTTAAATAAATTATGTTATACTGTATATATGATGTTTGATGACTTTAGTTAAATGTAAGGAGTATGTATATTTTTATATTTTAGAAAACAAGTAATATGTATGCATGGAAAGTTTACCCATATGGACTAGTCTATTTATATGGTGAAAAAAAATTATTCTAAAATTTTAAGTAAGTTTAAGTATTTAAAACCGAGATTTAATTTAAGTAAGCATGGTAACGGCCCTATGTAGGTTGGGGCGTTATAAGTAGAGATATCAAAAACTAGAAACATTTGTGTTTATCACTGCTATTTTTATTGGTTTCTTCCAAAACACAAGTGATGGCGTGTAACCTTAGTACCAAGGGAAGGAAGCTTTGAGTTCGGTTTGTTCGGTACAAGAAATTCCAAGAACTATAGTTGTATGCGAAATTTGGTTCAACTAAAACCAATTATTTTTCTTGGACGAAGTAATAAGTTTTAGCATGTGTTTGGTGCTAAGATTTGGATTATAGGATTTGGGTTTTGATTGATCATGCATTTATTTAGGTGTTTGAATTGTTTGAGTTAAAAATCGTAAAAACTTGAAATATGTTTGGAAAGAAAATATCAAAATTGAGCTTATTTCGTTCATCTCAAAGTTCTATACAATTTTTAAAAAAAAATTATTTCATTTGGACTTGTCTATGCAAAGTTATGGACTTTAAAATTTAAGTTACAAAACTGTATGAATAGTGAAGCTGAGGGAAAAAGACAAAAATTAGATTGTAATTGTATGGCTAGGATACTTGGCCAAACGCAAGCATACGTTGGTGGTAAGGTTTGGATTGTAGAATTTTGGTTTGAATTGATTGTGCGTTTATCAAGGCATTTGAATTATTAGAGTTAAAAGTGTAAAAACTTGAAATGTGTTCAGAAAAAATATATCAATATAGAGCTTGTTTCGTTCGTCTCAAAATCATATGTAATTTAAAAAAAAAATATCATCTCATTTGGATTTGTCTATGCAAAGTTATGGAATTTAAAATTTTGAGTTACAAAATTATGTGAATAGTGAAGCTGAGGGAAAAAGACGAAAATTAGATTGTAATTTTGAGGTTTGGATTGTGGATCCATAGTATCAATTTGAATCCTAGCGTTGAAAAATATCTCTTTTCGATATATCAAACATCCAATAATAAAACCAAAATCTTATCCATCATTTTCAGGATAAGTTGGAATTTATCAACAATGATTTAGGGACCAAAAAATCAGGGACCAAAGTTACATAAACTTAAAATTTAGGGACTAAATAAACAATTTACCTATTTTTTTTATTTATAGACATAATTAATAGATATTATAATACTTTAAACACCTACCATTAAAAGTATGATAATTTATATATCAAATAAGTTGTTATTTAAGAATTAATATTAGAGTTGATGTCATTATTTTTTTTTTCGAGAAAAAAATAAACAAAAAGAAAAGATGGTACATAACTAAAATGAAAAAGAAGGTCGAAGCGTGAAACATGGAATGTGTCGTTTTGCGGTGTGAACACATGGATCAATATGTCATAAAAGAGATACGACTACTCCAATTAATGTTTATGAGTAATTTTTCTTTTGATATTAAAAAGTTGAAGAGAGCACAATAATGGCGATAAGGATCTGTTTTGACTTGAATTTTCGGGTCGTTGGCCCACAAAACGAGTGAAGTGACTCTAAAGGAGACATGCAAAAAGTCATAAAAGCAAAGTTTTATCCCAGCCAATCGGCGTGGTTTTATTGGCAAATTAACAACGTGTAGTTGGTGCTGCTTTAATTATTCATGCTCTACTTTTGTGAAATGTCAAGCTTCAACCATGGAAATCAGCAACAAAGTGATATTGGATTAAATTTAATGGGCTTGGGAAGCCACCTAATCTTTATAAAGTCCATGTTCAATAACCCAAGTGCTGCAAGCACGTTGTTGATTAATGTCAATGTGGTGAATGGTAGATGGTAGCTAAGGCCATTCCTTCAAGTCATCAATGTGGTAAGTGGTGCGGGTACTCCTTAATCGTGAAGTTGACGCGAAGCCAAAGACCCGCATACTGTCAATTTGAATTCTAGCATTTAAAAAAAAAATCTCTTTTCGATATATCAAACATCAAATAACAAAAACAAAAACTTATCCATCATTTACAGGACAAGATGGACTATGGTGTGAGTGATGCCAAAGCCAAAGACCTGAAGCCAAAGACCCGCATACTATTCAATACTCCGCCATGTCCTCCAAGCTAAAAACTTCTAAAAGCTCAATCACAAGTTATTCTATCTTCAATTTGTAACACCTAAAGCAGAGAGAGAAACGATAGAAACAAATGGCCATTTTTTTCACTTTGATGCTTATAATTGCTGTTATTTTCTTTTTTCCCATTCAAGCAGTGTTCTCTGCAGTTGACACCATTGAACCGTACAAAACCATCGGTGATGGCACAACCTTGATTTCAATTGGAGGAATCTTCGAGCTTGGTTTCTTCAGTCGCGGAAATTCCAAGAACCGTTACGTGGGAATTTGGTACAAGAACATCCCAGTTCAAACCGTTGTTTGGGTCGCAAATAGGTGCAACCCCATCGTTGATTCCTTTGGCTCGTTGACCATAAATAGCACGGGCAATCTTGTGCTAGTGGATCATAACAAGAGTGTTATTTGGTCGACGAGCTCATCAAAACAAGCCAAGAAACCAATAGCACAACTTCTAGATTCGGGAAATCTTGTACTAAGAGACGAGGAAGATGTAAACTCGGAGACTAATTATTTATGGCAAAGTTTTGACTATCCTTCGGATACATTGCTGCCAAACATGAAATTAAGGTGGGATTTGAAGTCGGGTCTTAAGCGGCGTCTCTCAGCGTGGAAGAATTGGGATGACCCATGTCCTGGAGATTTCACTCAACGAGTTGAATTTGATTCGCAACTTCATACATTCACTGAGATTTATTTTCGAAAGGGCACTACAAAGTTCTACCGCACTGGACCTTGGAATGGCCTTCGTTTCAGTGGTGCACCGGATCTAAGGACTAACCCACTTTATGGTTTTGACTTTGTCGACACTGAAGATGAGGTGTATTACACATACGACCTCAAGAATAAGTCGGTGATCTCAATATTAGTTATGAATCAAACCACAAGTTTACGTGAGCGGCTTATATGGATCGAGGCAGAAAAAATTTGGAGGACTTACGCATCATTACCCAGAGACGGATGTGATAAGTATGGTGTCTGTGGAGCCAATGCAAATTGTTTGATCGACGACAATCCGATCTGCCATTGCCTAAAAGGATTCAAGCCCAAATCTCAAGAGAAATGGAATTCAATGGATTGGTCCGAAGGATGTGTAAGAAGTAGTCCACTGAATTGTCTGGAGAAAGATAATGATGGGTTCATGAAATTCTCCGGCTTAAAAGTTCCAGATACTACACGTTCCTGGGTGAACAAAAGTATGAATTTAAAGGAATGCAGGGCCAAATGTTTGAGCGACTGTTCTTGTACGGCTTATACAAACTCCAATGTCACGGGACAAGGTAGCGGTTGTGTCATCTGGTATGGTGATCTGATAGACATTAGGCAGTTTTCCGATGCTGGGCAAGATCTATTCATTCGGATGTCACGTCCAGAGTTAGGTATGGCATAATTATATCGCGTTATATTTATTTCATCTGCGTTATGATGCCTTTGCTTTCTAATCTTCTAGCTACGTTTTGATTTTGATTTTGATTTTGATTTTTTTTTTTTTAACCTTTTCCAAACTAACTTGTATGTAGGAAAAACTAGTGATAATAAGATTAGAGTAGTTATACCGGTAGCGGTCGTTGGAGGTGTTTCCGGGATGCTCCCACTTGGCTATTTCATGATTTGGAGGAGATACTTAAAAGGTAATTATCTTTATTCTTTGTTCTCATTTTCTTTAAGAGAAAAAAGAAACGGAGGTTTTTGTTATCTTTGAATAAAATACGGCCACAATTGTTGACTCTTAACCCAATTAAACGAGAAAAACACAAATTCTAGAAACAATATGAAGTTGAGCACATATTCCTCCTACTTTTCATTTAAAGTTGGACACTTAAGTTATTTCCTTTTTTTTTTTTTTTAAAGACAATTTCGGTAATAGGATGTGTAAGCACACCCCGACTAAGTGGTCACTGTCTATAACCATTAACCATTCACCTAATAAGAACAGCTTAGTTTTATTCCTTTATGTCACACCCCCTAACCAGTTTAGCCTTTAACTAAACTTAACTAGAACATATCACTAACCCATACATTTATAAAATCTGCTATAACACAGAAACATAGTAAAACCAAGATAGTGGTATGATAAGAGATTAATATAAAATATTTACAGATTCTTCATCATAGTTTAGTCAAAATATAAATAGTCAGTATTACAACTATCCAAGATTATTAACACTATCTCAAATCAAAACATTTCTAGTTTAGCCCACAGAGTTCTTTGATAATCATTTTTCATGAAACAACTTTAGTTTAGTATGTACATAGGTTCCCAAAAGAGGTTCAACCCGCTACTATGTTACTTCTTCATTCTTTTCTTCCTCACCTGGGCCATGAAACTTTAAGGTGAACTAAAAGCCCAGTAAATCGAACATAGTTAAATACAAAACCTTTAAACTACAATCTGTATCTAAAATACAGTTTTCAATGAATTTCAAATCTTCTTACAGCAAATAGAAATCCAAATCAATATTTAAAACATATCATGAAAACCCTAGAGATATGGCACAAATTAGGCTTAAGCTACAGAATCATTTACCATTCGTTTCCTTTAGGTTTGGCCAAACACTTTTAATACTGTCATTGGGATCCCAAACGTTGGTATCAGTTATGTCCCTTTCGGGACCCATCCGTGGGTATCAGCCAATCCCAATGACATCATTATAGTGGGGTTACACATTCCATAGATATTCCCATCATTTCATAGGCCACATCTAGAATTTTGCAAATCTTTAAAACATTATAAACATGTCATAAAAAGCTTTCAATAAACCATACTTTCCTTTGGCTTTCCTACTTACAAATCATACCCTTATCAATAAAGGGAAACATTATATCCATAGTCTCATTTGAAACGTTAAATATTTATGAAAAACATTAAAACGCTATATCATATACTTTTTAAATTTCTATGACACAGTGAGTAGAATTCCTACTTACAAATCATACCCTTTCCAATGAAGGGAAACATTATATCCATAGTCTCATTTGAAATGTTAAACATTTGTCAAAAACATTAAAACACTATATCATATACTTTTCAAGTTTCTATGACACAGTAAGTAGAATTCCTACTTACCTCTTTAAAATTGAACTTCTACAGAGAAATTGACTCCACCGTATCGAGGAAGTTGATCGTGCTTGTCCTAAGATCTATGATCAAGTCATTTTACATTTAAAAGTATCTTTAATCCATTACCAGTCATATAAAATAGAAATATATGCATTATAGTATCACTTTTCAATGTTTTAGACCATTTAAGGTCCTTTAGGACAAATTCTAAGTACAAACAAAATCTTTACCTAGTTGCTGTCCACAAATTTCCAGCTACAGAACCCAACTTTTGAAAATTCACCAAAAATCCGATTTACAACATTTTCATGTGAAATGTTGTGGGGAGCAAGATTCATATGTATACTTTAACTTCACAAATTTTAGCTTCAAATATAGGGTATAAACAGAGAAATGAAACTCGAAATCCTAGTACCCTGTTTTAGAAATCTCAGTCAAATATTTTCACAAACACCTTCTATACAACTTCATAAAATACTTTAAAAACAATAAAAACTCTTTTCCAATCAGACCTCATAATGTTTTACATCTCAAATAACATAGAACCATCAAGCATCTTGAATAAAATCAGAAGTTATACATTTGGAATAAAATCAAAGCACATTTTTAACATGAGACATCTCAAGTAATTCAAATCACACATCACTTAAAACCTCATATCTCTAGCTTTGAATAGCTTCAAAATCCATTGAAAACCCTAATTAAAACTGATCGTAGGTAGCTTATAAAATTCGGACTCTAAAAATGATACCAAACTCCACTTTGAGCACAACCAGCTTGAAAGAAAAATGGGTGTTTGGTGGAATCCGAGAATGAGCTTTTGAATGAAGCATAGTCTTGATTTGTTTTGTGATTTAAGAGGAGAAGAAGGTCTTGTTAGAAAATCTAATGAAGGAGATTAGTTGTTGGAGTAACTAAGGCAAATACCGTTGGGAATGAGAGAGGTGAGGAAAAAGAGAGTTTGGTTAAATCCGCCTAATATCACGTAAAGGCAGCTGTAAAGCACATATAAAGACAGCAGCAAAGCAAATTTTTAAAAATTTCATAAAATACCCAAAAGAATTTAAAATTATACTAGATCCTTAAAAATATATTTTCTTTGCAAATAAGTCCATATAAAATATTAATAAACTTCGTTTAAAATATATTCTATAACTTTAGATTACTATTCTTATACAAATGAGCTTATGGACTAAGCACATCAATCAGCTTCACTTCCGACGGTTGTCAACTCTTTTCTGCATATTTACTAAAAAATATAGTTAAAACAATTTTTTACAATTTTTTAGCACATAAATTCTATAAAAAAACACGTATTTCATATAAAATAATTAACATAACTACTAATGAGCACTTAATAATAATACTAATAAGATACTAAACCTATTTGTTAAACTTAGTTATTTTAAATTAATTAAGCTCGGCGTTACATTTCCTTCCCCCTTAACAAAATTTTACCCTCGAAATTTGACATACCAAAGAGAGTCGGAGACTTGGATCTCATTTCATCTTCTTTTTCCCATGTGATTTCTTCCATTTTTTGACTTCTCTACAAAACTTTGACTAAAGAAATCCTCTTTGTCCTTAAAATCTTTTCTTGACGATCTAAAATCTTCACTGGTTGTTGTTGATAAGTCAAATCTGGATTCAAATTCAATGTCTCATAGCTTAAAATATGTGACGGATCAAAAACGTACTTACGCAACATCGACACATGGAATACGTCATGAACTTCTAACAGCGCTGGTGGTAATGCTAACTCGTATGCAAGTTTTCCAACCCTTCTTAAAATCTCAAACGGTCCAATAAACTTAGGGCTAAGCTTTCCCTTTTTTACCAAATCTCATAACACCTTTCATAGGAGTTACCTTCAAAAAGACTAGATCACCAACTTCAAATTCTAGATTTCTCCATCGTGTACCAGCATAACTCTTTTGTTGGCTATGTACAACACAATCGTTGTCTATGTTTCTTATCTTACTCATAGCTTCTGCCGTTTACCGAATTAATTCAGCCCCCAATAACTTCCTTTCTCCAACTTCATCCCAGTGAACCGACGACCTACATTTTCTGCCATACAAAGCTTCATATGGTGCCATCCCAATGCTAGAATGATAACTATTATTGTAAGCAAATTCAATCAATGACAAATACTCATCCCAAGTCACCTGAAACTCCAATACACAAGCTCTAAGCATATCTTCCAATGTTTCAATTGTTCTTTCTGATTGCCCATCGGTTTGCGGATGAAATGCCATACTAAACGCTAACTGAGTCCCTATTGCCTTATGCAAACACTTCTAGTAGATAGATGTAAACTTCGGATCTCGATCAGAAACTATGGAGACTGGAGTTCCATGAAGTCTAACGATTTCTTTGATATACAACCGAGCATATTGATCGATACTAAAATTAGTCTTCACTGGCAAGAAGTAAGCAGATTTTGTGAGACGATCAACAACTATCCAAATTGAATTATATCCTTTCTGAGTTCTTGGCAAGCCAGTAACAAAGTCCATTGTGATGTGTTCCTACTTCCATTCTGGTATCAACAATGGCTATAATTTTCCAACAGGTCTCTGATGTTCAATTTTTACTTGCTGACAAACCAAACAGCGCTCCACAAACTGAGTGACATTTTTCTTCATTTTTGGCCACCAATAATGCATCCTTAAATCTCTTTACATCTTTGTACTACCTGGATGTATCGAGTAAGGTGTGGCATGAGCCTCCGCTAAAATATCACGCTTTAACTCTTCCTCATTAGGCACACATATTCTCCCTCGGAAGTAAACCATTCCATCATTAGCTAATTGAAAATCTCTACCATCTTTGAGTTTTACCTTTTCCTTCAAACATAACAACTTCGGATCTGAATCCTGCTTTAGCTTGATCTTGTCTATCAAAGTTGGTTGCAAAACAAGATATACTAGCTCGAGTTTCTTCTGTCATTACTTCCACTTCTAACTTTCATAAATCTGCCTGAATCTGCTTCTGACTTGTCAAAGATTTTCTACTCAAAGCATCAGCTACAACATTTGCTTTGCCCGGATGATAGTGGATGGAACAATCATAATCCTTGACTAATTCCAGCCATTGTCTCTACCGTATATTCAATTCCTTTTGGGTGAATAAATACTTCAAACTCTTATGATCTGTAAATATTTCACACTTTTCACCATACAGATAATACCTCTAAATCTTAAGGGCGAAAACAATTGCTACCAATTCAAGATCATGTGTCGGATAATTTTTCTCATAATCCTTCAACTGCCTAGAAGCGTAGGCTATACCTTTTCCATTTTGCATAAGCACACAACCTAACCTATTCTTTG
The DNA here is from genome assembly GCA_038430175.1 of Ficus hirta. Taxonomy (NCBI): domain Eukaryota; kingdom Viridiplantae; phylum Streptophyta; class Magnoliopsida; order Rosales; family Moraceae; genus Ficus; species Ficus hirta. The sequence continues at coordinate 12,858,718 of CM076585.1, read as the reverse complement.
AAGCATCACTGTAAACAGAAAAATCGTCAGTTCCAGAAGGTAGCGTAAGAACTGGAGCTGATATCAACCTTCTTTTCAATTCTTGGAAACTCTTTTCACAAGCTGTCGACCACTTAAACTTTACATTCTTCCTTGTCAAAGCAGTCAAAGGAATGGTAATTTTGGAAAATCCTTCAACAAATCTTCTGTAATAACCAGCAAGACCTAAGAAACTTCAAACCTCTGAAATAGTATTAGGTCTTGGCCAAGTGCTAACTGCCTCAACTTTGCTTGGATCCATAGAAATCCCTTCCTTTGTCACAACGTGTCCAAGAAATGCAACCTTCTCTAGCCAAAACTCACATTTCTTGAATTTGGCATACAATTGCTTCTTCTTCAAAATCTGCATTTGTAATAACCCAAATTTTTACGGACTCATGATTTCCTTATATGCAAAGGAATTTAAGTCCGTACTATGTGGTTATGTGATGTTTCATGAAAAATTATGAATATCAATGTGAAATTCATAATCTGTTTGAGTTCTCATTTAATTAGCTACGAGACTCAATAATAGTTTGATTAGTCATGCATGGGCCTTTTGAGGAAAAAGGCAGAATAGAAATTTATGATTTTTAATCTGGTCAAAGTTTGACCCGGTTAACCTAAGATTTGACTGAGATGGTACTGCAGTATAATGAACAGTATGGAAATTATACTGTGGAAAACAGTCATTACAGACAAATGAGCAAGAATAAGCTATGGGACCACTTTAGAAAAATCAAGCACAATATTTAGAGTAATAAGGACTAAGTGACTTCAAGTCCTAAGAAAAACCTACACGCAGCCTAGTTAAATGTAGATGAATTTTGGACTGTAGTCCCGTATGATAGTACTGTTATTAGTTGAAAATAGTATTTATAATATCTGCATTAGTATGAAAATGGACTGCATATTAGGAGGAAAGCCAAACGGAGCCCTAATGGGAGGACACCTCATCATAGATAAATATATGAATTTTGGGATTTTTGGAAAATTGGAAGAAATTGTGTGGAAGTTTTTGATTGGTTAATTAAGTGATAACTATGGAGGATTACTTGGCCTCCAAGGCCTTCATCATGGCCGGCCACCTCAAGGGAGCAATGAGCAAATATTTTGCTTTTGGGGTTAGATATGAAATTTTAGGAATAAAAATAATTCTAAAAAGAAATTAATTTTCACCTATAAAAAGGTGATGATAGGGGGGTGTTGGACCATTTTCATTTAGTTTCACCCAAAAACTCTGGCTCATTTCCAACTCTCTCTCTCCCTCCCCTAGGAACCGAAACCAAAAGAAAAAAAGGAAAAAAAAAAGGTGGGTCGGATTTTTGAGAAAGAAAAGCAAGAAGAAAAATTTGTGATCCAAATTGTAGATCCAATCTCAAGGAGTTAAGGTAACTCTCCTAAATCCCCTAAGCAATTCAATTAAGTTTTGATTCAAGGGTTTATGTGTATTTCATGTTGGGTTTGTAAGAGCATAAGCTCACCCTTTATTTTCCATGCAAAAGCTTAGAGTGCTTGATATGTGCTTGATTAGGGTTAATGGTCTTGATTTATGGTTTGATGCATGTTTTTGATGATATGCTTAAGAGAAATTATAGTATGTGTGTATGCATAGTAGGTGTTTGTTATATGTCCCAACATGCTTAAGAAGAAGCATGTTATGCATGAATGATGGAAATGAGATTGGTATGTGAATCTAGGGCAAAAACTAACCCTAAAACCCTAGTTCGGTACAAGATTTCCACACGGGTTGCATGGGTATGAACCAATGCATGATTTCTGAAAACTTACATAATGCGCTGTATGTTTGTCATAGGCTCATGGTTGTGACTGTTTGAGGTAGTGTGCACGTAATTTTACGTAAAATTTGACCTAAAACGAAACTGCCAGTTTTCGGGTAAAACTAGGCAGCTTTCTAAAAACGTGATTTTGAGGCTCTTAGAGGCCGAATTTGGAAAAACTTAAAACTATAAAGTTGTAGAAAATTGAAATTCCTAAGGGCCAATATAGACAGATTTTGAAAAATAAGCTCCAAAACTTCCGTTTTTATAAAATTCCGAGCCTGGTTTGCTTAGACCCTGTACACGGCCTGGCAGGTTCAATAATGAATAAGGACAGGTTAAAGGCAGAATTAGGTTTTGAGTAAAACACGAAAGTTGTAGTATTATTTGAGATCTACAACTTTCATAAGAAAACTTTTTGAAATTCTAAACAGATTATTAAGATAAATTTTGATCTTAAAAACTATACAGGAAACAGGAAATTTCTGCGCAGGATTTTCAGAAAACAGTGCTAAAACAGGAAATTCCTGCACATGCACTGATAACTGAAATTAAAAAACAGTTTTCAAATATTGTTTTCAGAGTTTGACAGTTTTTAACTGTTTTTCCTTAAAAGTTACTATTTTATAAAAATACGGTTTTTCTAAGGAATATAAAGTTTTACAAAAGATTTTTAAAGAAAACTTGACAAAGTTTTGTCAAGAAAAGAGAAAAATAAAGACTTGGGCCTTACCCTATGGTTGTCGATAGTAACCTAATGGAGTAGTACTTTGAAAGTAATTGGGCCTTAGTAACCCAATAGGGTATCATTCAAATATGATTGGGCCTTACCCTATGGTTACTGATAGTAACCTAATGGGGTAGTACTTTAAAAGTAATTGGGCCTTAGTAACCAAATGAGATATGGGTCTAAAAATCTACATATGATTGGACTTATACCTAGGATTACTAATAGTAACCTTATAAGATGCTAATTACTATTCACGTATGATTGGGCCTTGAACCCATGGTTCCATTAAATAATCAAACAAGATATTGTTTGATCGTAATTAGGTCATGTGCCCTAGGGTTACATTTAGTAACCGAATCAGATATCATTATAGTATATAGGAGACATGTAACTAGGGTTACTGATAAATTTAAAGATACTAGCATTGAATGTAATGATTTATGGTAAGATAGGATGACTCTTACTTTACACCTTAATTGAAACAGGAATAGAACCTGTTGATGTGCCTTGTTGGAACATTAGGTCAAGAGTGTAGAACATCAGGTAAGTACAAACCTCACCTATAGTATGAAAAATAGTAAACTATTTTCAAGCATGACTTGTTTACATGTATGCCATGATGTGTCATGTTTTACGATGATGCCATGTTTTACGATGATGCCATGTTTTACGATAATGCCATGTTTTACGATGATGCCATGTTTTATAAAATATGCCTCAAGTTGTTTTATGCCATTGATCTTTATGTCATGCCATGTTCATGAATCGCATACATCATGACTAATAAGATCATAAGTAAAGAATCCTAGTCTTGGAAAAATAACAAGACTAAGACTAAACCAAGACAAGTAAAGTGTCATACCAACCTCCCGTCAGATCGTGGAGGATATGTATGTTCAAGAAAATTCTCAGACCTTCTGTTGATGCGTTTAGGGTTATGTATATGATTATCAACCTCCCGTTGATGCGTGAGGGTATAATCAAACTTTCGTTGATGTGTGAAGGGTTATGTATATGATTATCAACCTTCCGTTGATGCGTAAGGGTATAATTAACCTTCCGTCAGATCAAGAAGGGTTATGTATATGATTCCCAGAATTGTTAGGGACCTTGCAAAACCTAACTTTCTATGGATTACACGCATTTGGTACGTACACAAGGGGTCCACATGTTAAGCAAGATAGTAAGTTCATAATAAGTCCATAATGGAGCATAAGAGACTCATAATTGATCATAAATGGTTCATGCATAAGTTGTAGGATATTTGTTATGTTTTGTAAGATTAAGTTTGTACTTGCTAAGCGTAAAGCTCATTAGTATATTTCATAATATAGGTAAGAAGCCTGCAACTTAATTGGTGGGCCATGTAGATGATGCAGCAAGTGAAGGGTGGTGTGGGATATCACTACGCAGATTTTCCACAACCTCTTTAAACTATGAACTTGTACATATATGATTAAGTAATATGTACCATGTTACGTATATGTTTGAAAAGTTCAGTTTAAAAGGTTATGTGTGACCTTTTAATCGGCTTAACAAGTAATGGGTAGGCATGGTGAAGTTTACCCATATGGATAAGTTTAATTAAGTTGTGTAAAAAAAAAATTAATAGTTACGAAGAAAAAAAATTATTCTGAAATTTTCTGAAAGTTCAAGTATTAGAAACTAAGAAGTAAGTTAACTAAGTAAAGTAATGGCCCACGTTTACGTAGTCGGCCCTACGTAGATGGCCGAGGCGTTACAGCATTACTGTTCTTAAATGCTCACTATGCTCCTCATGGGTGCATGAGTATACCAGGATGTCGTCGATAAACACTATGACAAATTTGTCAAGAAAATCTTGAAACACCCGATTCATCAAGTCCATAAAGGTTACTAGTGCATTAGTGAGTCCAAAAGGCATAACGAGAAATTCGTAGTGGCCATACCATGTTCTGAAAGCTGTCTTCTGAATATCAGTCTCCTTAACCTTTAACTGATGATATCCTGATCGTAAGTCAATCTTAGAAAACACTGATGCTCCTCTTAACTGATCAAACAAATCATTAATACGTGATAGAGGATATTTATTTTTCACGGTAACCTTGTTTAGTTCTCTATAGTCAATACAAAGTCGGAAACTTCCATCCTTCTTCTTAACACACAAGACCGGTGCACCCCACGGCGAGAAACTAGGACGAATGAAGCCCTTATCTAGAAATTCCTGAAGTTACACCTTTAACTCCTTCAACTCTGTTGGTGCCATCCTATATGGTACTTTAGAAATAGGTGTTATTTCCGGAACCAAATCAATAACAAATTCAATCTCTCGATTAGGTGGTAGCCCTAGAAGGTCCTCTGGAAATACTTCTAGATATTCCCATACGACTGGCACATCTCTCGGTTTTAAACTTTGCTGAACTGTTTATCAACTACATAAACTAAATAACCGTTACAACCTTTACTGATCAGCTTTCGTGCTTTCATCACTAAAATAATCGAGGAAGAAGTTTTCACACCACTAAATTTAAATCGTTGCCCATCAGCAAACTGGAAAACAAACACCTTCTTACGTCAATCAATTGTTGCTCTATTTTTGGACAACCAATCCATCCCCTATACCACTTCAAAACTTTTAATATCCAATACAACCAAATCTGCAAACATCGTCCTCCCTTTTATCTCTACTGAGCAAGACTTTAATATCGTATCAGATTCCAACACTTCACCAGCTGGAATAGACACACTATACTTTGCTGATAAGTTTTCTGGAATTTGTCCCAACTTCATAGCAAATGCGGAGGGAAGCAAATGAATACGTCGAGCCGGAGTCAAATAGAACACTAGCAATGATTCCATCAATAAAAATATTACCTGTAACGACAAAAGGATCCACATCAGCCTCCTCAGTAGTCATTGCGAATACTCGACCCTGTACTCCTTTTTGTCCACTATGAGTAGTTGTTACATTATTGCAATCTTTGGTCATGTGTCTAGGTTTTCCACACTTAAAACACTTGTTGGAACCAATTCTACACTCACCCCAAAGATTCTTACCACAGTTATTACAAACCGGCTTTTCATACTTCGTTGAATCTGTCTGATCTTGCCTTGGTCGCTTCTGAAGATTCTCTTGCTTCTGTTTTCCTTTATCCGTTCCACCAGATTTCCAGTGACCAGCCTTAGAAGTGAAATTACTTCGTTTCAACTCGTTTTCCTTTTGTACCCCAGCTAAAGCTCACTTAGATATCATGGCCATCTCGACAACTTCAGCATACTCTTTAACTCTTGCCACTCATACATCTCTAGCAATGGCAGCTTTTAATCCCATCACAAAATGATCTACCTTTTGTTTCTCATCATTAGCAACACATGTAGCAAACCGAGATAGTGCTTCAAATTTCGCGATGTAGTCACTAACAGACATGTTTCCTTGAACCAGATGGACAAACTCTGAAATCTTCGCTTTTCTTATCTCCTCTCGAAAATACTTGTTGTAGAAGAGACCCTTAAAACCACTCCAAGTAAGATTTGCAGCCGTCGTTGTCAACTTAATAGAGTCCCACCAGTATCTAGCATTATTTTCAAATAAATGTACGGCAAATAGAATACGATGCCTATCCTCTAACTCCATATACTCATATATGACTTCTAGATGCTTAATCCATTCTTCAACAGTTATAGCATCCGTAGTACCTGAAAATTCCTTATGATGTTGCTTTCAGAATATCTCATACAACGGCTATGGATTTCCAACTCTTGGAGGAGGTGGTGGTGGTACATTTTGTTGCTCTCTTTGTTGAGTTACTAATTGCTGGAACTGTTGACTCTGCATTTCCTTTTGTTGTCTAAATTGTTCCCTTTGTAACTGAGCTTGGTGTTCAGCTTGTATTCGCATTTGTTCTGATAGTTGTTGAAACATATTTGCCATACCCACAAAAAACTGAGTCATGCCTGGCATCTGTGGCTGAGTCGAATTCTCATGATGTTCTTGCCGATCACCAATATCATTAAGTCTTCTCTTTGGAGCCATTTCTACTTAAAGCCTCTGCTTAATTAATTTAAAATAATGGTTACTATTATAACATATAATTTCAATAAAATTACTTTCAAAAAAAATAAAGACATACCGGTTGGCTGATTCTTTGGTCTAATGACACGTCTCCATATACATACTTAGTCTACAGAAATGTTTTAACCACTTTGCTCTGATACCAAAAACTGTCACACCCCCTAGCCATTTTAGCCTTTAACTAAACTTAACTAGAACATGTCACTAACCCATACATTTATAAAATTTGCTATAACACATAAACATAGTAAAACCAAGATAGTGGTATGAAAAGAGATTAATATAAAATATTTACAGACTCTTCATCATAGTTTAGTCAAAATATGAAGAGTCAGTATTACAACCATCCAAGATTATTAACACTATTTCAAATCAAATCTTTTCTAGTTTAGCCCACAGAGTTCTTTGATAATCATTTTTCATGAAACAACTTTAGTTTAGTATGTACATAGGTTCCCAAAAGAGGTTCAGCCTGCCACTATGTTGCTTCCTCATTCTTTTCTTCCTCACCTGTGCCATGAAACTTTAAGGTGAGCTAAAAGCCCCAGTATGTAGAACATAGTTAAATACAAAACCTTTGAACTGCAACATGTATCTAAAATACAGTTTTCAATGAATTTTAAATCTTCTTACAGCAAATAGAAATCCAAATCAACATTTAAAACATATCATGAAAACCCTTGAGATATGGCACAAATTAGGCTTAAGCTACAGAATCATTTACCATTCATTTCCTTTATATTTGGCCAAACACTTTCAATACTGTCATTGGGATCCCAAATGTTGGTATCAGTCATGTCACTTTCGAGATCCATCCGTGGGTATCAGTCAATTCCAATGACATCATAATAGTGAGGTTACACATTCCATAGATATTCCCATCATTTCATAGGCCACATCTAGAATTTTGCAAACCTTTAAAACATTACAAACATGTCATAAAAATCTTTCAATAAACCATATTTTCCTTTGGCTTTCCTACTTGCAAATCATATCATTTCCAATAAAATGCTATATCATAGACTTTTTAAGTTTCTATGACACAGTAAGTAGAATTCCTACTTACAAATCATACCCTTTCCAATAAAGGGAAACATTATATCCATAGTCTCATTTGAAATGTTAAACATTTGTCAAAAATATTAAAACGCTACATCATATACTTTTCAAGTTTCTATGACATAATAAGTAGAATTCCTACTTACCTCTTTAAAATTGAACTTTCGCAGAGAAATTGACTCCACCGCATCGAGGAAGTTGATCGTACTTGTCCTAAGATCCATGATCAAGTCATTTTGTATTTAAAAGTATCTTCAATCCATTACCAGTCATATAAAATAGAAACATATGCATTATAATATCACTTTTCAATGTTTTAGACCATTTAAGGTCCTTTAGGACAAATTCTAAGCACAAACAAATTCTTTACCTAGTTGCTGTCCACAAATTTCCAGCTACAGAACCCAACTTTTGAAAATTCACCAAAAATCCAATTTACAACATTTTCACGTGAAATGTTGTGAGGAACATGATTCATATGTATACTTTAACTTCACCAAATTTCAGCTTCAAATACAGGGTATAAACAGAGAAATGAAACTCAAAATCCTAGTGCCCTGTTTTAGAAATCTCAATCAAACATTTTCACAAACACCTTTTATACAACTTCATAAAATACTTTAAAAACAATAAAAACTCTTTTCCAATCAAACCTCACAATGTTTTACATCTCAAATAACATAGAACCATCAAGCATCTTGAATAAAATCAGAAGTTACACATTTGGAATTAAATCAAAGCACACTTTTAACATGAGACATCTCAAGTAATTCAAATCACACACAACTTAAAATCTTATATCTCTAGCTTTGAATAGCTTCCAAAACCATTAAAAACCCTAATTAAAACTGACCTTAGGTAGCTTATAAAATTCGGACTCCAAAAATGATGCCAAACTCCACTTTAAGCTCAACCAGCTTCAAAGAAAAATGGGTGTTTGGTGGAATCCGAGAATGAGCTTTTGAATGAAGCATAGTCTTGATTTGTTTTGTGATTTAAGAGGAGAAGAAGGTCTTGTTAGAAAATCTGATGAAGGAGATTAGTTGTTGGAGTAACTAAGGCAAACACCGTTGGGAGTGAGAGAGGTGAGGAAAAAGAGAGTTTGGTTAAATCCGCCTAATATCACGTAAAGGCAGCTGCAAAGCACATATAAAGACAGCAGCAAAACAAACTTTTAAAAATTTCATAAAATACCTAAAAGAATTTAAAATTATGCTAGATCCTTAAAAATATATTTTCTTTGCAAATAAGTCCATATAAAATATTAATAAACTTTGTTTAAAGTATATTCTATAACTTTAGATTACCATTCTTATACAAATGAGCTTATGGACTAAGCACATCGATCAGCTTCACTTCCGGTAGTTGTCAACTCTTTTCTGCATAGTTATTAAAAAATGTAGTTAAAACAATTTTTGTAGCACATAAATTCTAAAAAAAAACACATATTTCATATAAAATAATTAACGTAACTACTAATGAACACTTAATAATAATACTAATAAGATACTAAATATATTTGTTAAGCTTAGTTATTTTAAATTAATTAAGCTCGGCGTTACACTTTAGGAAAACGAAAATACATACGACAAATTCTTGAACAAAAAAAATTCTGTTACAATCACAAAGACAAAATTTTATTAACAACTTAAACAAAAACAATCTCAGAAAGTGAGAGAAACAGAAACTACTCTTGGTTTGCTACAGTTGTTCTTTCAAATTTGATCTCTAAGCCACCTTCCCTTTTTGTAACTACTTTTGAATTGTTTCTACAAATATTAGTAGTGGATATCTTGTCTTCTTTTCTTATATCTAACATAAAATTTTATTTCATGTCATTTCATCGACAAGACAGATAGAAATAAAACATCAAGAAAGAATGGAGGCCAAGAGGAAGACCTGGAGTTTCCTTCGTTCAACCTGTCTACTATAGCTAATGCCACTGAAAATTTTTCAGTGGACAATAAGCTCGGAGAAGGTGGTTTTGGATCCGTATACAGAGTAAGTTTGCGATATTCAATTTTTAGAACAATGAGCAAAAAATGAAATATAGAGGCCATGTCTCCAGTCTCGACCATTGTGTCCACTTAAAAGTAAGGAGTCAGAAAATGTAAATATATATATATATATATATGTTTATTAATATGCAACTCTTCTTTATAATGTTTGAAATTTTCAGGGTAAACTAGAAGATGGAAAACAAATTGCTGTGAAGAGGTTATCAATAAGTTCGAGGCAAGGAGTGAAAGAGCTAAAAAATGAAGTAAAACTAATTGCCAAGCTTCAACATCGAAATCTTGTGATTCTTCTTGGTTGTTGTATTCAAGGAGAGGAGAAATTGTTGGTTTATGAATACATGTCCAACAAAAGCCTTGACTCATTCATTTTTGGTCAGAATCCACAACACCTGGGTTAAATAAATAATTTTATTCAAATTCCTTTGGATTGATGACTTGAAAAACACATTGACAGGTCAAAACGAAGGAAAATTACTAGAGTGGCCAAAGCGCTTCGAAATCATATATGGGATTGCTCGGGGGCTTCAATATCTTCACCAAGATTCTAGATTGAGAGTAATACATAGAGATCTTAAAGCTAGTAATATCTTACTTGACAGTGAGATGAATCCTAAAATTTCAGACTTTGGCTTGGCAAGAACTTTTATAGGAGATCAGACAGAGGAAAAGACAAACAGAGTAATAGGAACTTAGTGAGTATTATTTTTTTGCATTTTTTTAATACATGTAAATTACCCATTACCAATGAAACAATCTTAATTTTTTTTCTCGTCTCTGGCTAATGATCCTATGTAGTGGGTATATGGCACCAGAATATGCAATCAATGGTGTTTTCTCGATAAAATCAGATGTCTTTAGCTTTGGTGTTTTAATATTGGAGATTATTACTGGAAAGAAAAGTAGAGGCTTTCACGGTGACAACCATGGTCTTACCCTCATTGGACATGTAAGTTGTCAATAATTACCATTATTAGTAGTAATCAAAATTTTTTTATAACGACACTTTTCAACATTTTCTAGGCATGGATGTTGCATAACGAAGGCAACTCATTTGGATTGCTTGATCAGCACTCAATGGAATCGGCCTACGATCTAAAACAAGTATTGCGTTGTATTCATATCGGTCTCTTATGCGTGCAAAAAAGTCCTGTGGATAGACCCAATATGTCCTCTGTTGTTTTTATGTTGGGAAGTGAGAGTGAGCTGCCTCAACCCAAACCACCCGGCTATTTCACAGAGATGGATTCAACAAAAGCAAGCAGTTCCTCATTAAAGCCGAAACCATCTTCAACGAATGACGTGAGCATTTCATTACTCGAGGCTCGATAAGGATTGATTAATGTGTAATTGTAACAAACTTTCAACAACAAACAGATTTAACATTACAATAAGTAACATCCAATTAGCCTCGGAAGTTAGCAGTGTTTGTTTTTCGAGAATCAAGAATTTTAGTTTTTCATGCATAAAGTGTGAAGTGTCTTATTGGAAAGCTTATAGGTGAGTGGTGACAACTTCTTCTTTGTTTAATAGCAAACTTGCCTTTATTACCCCTACCCAATAGAAAAGAGGGGGATTTACTTTTTTTTTTTTTATGCATTGGTACTAAAAAGTAAGCAAATTATTTTACAAATTAAAAATGAAGTTTAACACCTATATCAGAACTAGTAGAAAAACTAGATTCCACGACGGTTTTTAACTATACGACGACAGTTAAAAAACCGTCATGGAATCCATGGTCGTGGTATGTCAGACATACCACGACAGTTTTCTAACCGTCATGGAAGGCCATTGTTACCATATAATTTGTGGCTAGGCGCGAAACTTTTCACGATGGTTTTCTAGAAAACAGTCATGAAGTGTGAGTTTTCACGACAGTTTTCAAGAAAACAGTTGTTGAATGTGTACTTTCCATGATAATTTTCTAGAAAAACTGTCGTGGAATGTACCTTAATTAAAAAAATAAATAAAATTTTGCACATCTTCAGGGTAAACCTGTACATGCTAAACTTGCAGGCCAAAAACTACTTCATACTAATACAAAAACTATCATCTATAACAGGGGAAAAACGCTATGGTTATAAATTATAGCAGGTAGGTAAACGCTATAACAGGCCACGCTATAAAAGGTCTGCACATGTCATAGTATTTTTCTGATGCTGTTAAATCGCTATAATAAATTGTTTAATAGCAGTTGTTTGGTGGTATTTTAGGTTTTTAAAAGTATTTTAGTTGTGTAATGAAAAGGCTTTTCTTTATTTTATATTAATATAATAGCATTTTTAAAACACAACATCTTTATTTTTATCTGCTTCAAAATTTACAGTCAAACTATAAGTATTTTTTCTTTCCTTATTGGAATATGTTTGATAGTTAATTAATAATTATACTAGAATTTCGATCCACTTGAAACTTTTAGAATTATTGTAATAAGTAATACAGTGGATTCGAGCAATAATTTCACAATCCATAGTACTTCAAAAGTATTTGACATGATATCTTCTCATGAGTTCAGAAGTGCTAGAATAAGTACCTAGTCTCATATATTGTTTCCAGATCATAAGTCTTTGAACCAACATATATCAAAACATTAAACCAGGGAGGTTTCCAAAATACATGCATTCTTTACAAAAATAGTGTTAAACTAGTCTCAAAAGAATCCAATACATTTTAGCTCAATCGTACTTCAACAGAATAATCCTTCCAAGACATTTCTTTTAAGCACCTGAAAAACAACCCCATAGAGTAGATATTAATATTCAGACATAAAAAAACATAGAAACAAGTTGCAAAGTATGTCATTTAAGGCCTACTCACCCTACATAACAACTTTGTCAACAGGCTATGCAACTATACTTCCAACAGCATCTTCAATGTAAACCATCTCAGAATTAGGCCTCCACAAAAAAGCATTAGGCTTTATTAATTGGCACATGTATCCAAACTTTAATGGCATTAGGGTCCAAGAGGAACATGATGAACTAAGTCTTTGAGATCACTTGAGGACCAATGCCCTTTAGCAACAACTTCTTCCGATCCAAATCACTCTAATATTTTGAAATTCTTGTTTTCAGATGACTCAATATTCACTTTCTTTAAAAGAAAGCAATAATATATAACAAATAAAAAAAAAAAGAAACAAAATAAGAAAAAATAGTAAGTGAACGAAAAAAAATATTTTAGAATGTTAAATTCAGTTAGAACCTAATATTGTTACCATTGGAACAGGTGCATGCGCATTAGCTTCGCTACCACTTTTATCACTTGAACTCTACAAAGTACCAGCCAAATATTACTTAAATTTATATGGTATAAAGTATATATATACAAGACCCTTACATTTCAAGAATTGCTTACCTGATTTTTCGTGAGAAGTTCAACTAAGCCATTCATATGTATCAGCTGCTCAAGAACCTTTCCATATTTTTCTTCTAAAGAGTCCAGATGATCATCCCTCTCTAACATGAAAGACAGTTTTGAAAGACTAACTCCTTTTCCAAGGCCTCTCAATCGCCCGTGCTTTTCAGGACTAAGAACTCTGGTAAGGGCATCTTCTTTTACATTGGTAGAAGGTAATGGTGTAGCATGTTCAACTTCTTCCAACTTTTCCTAAAAGATTCAAATTTCATAGTACCATGATAGAAAACTATCAAAACTGAATAACATATAGCTAGTTATAAATAAGAAAGATAATGAATTTATATGGAATTGTCTTACAATAACTTCAGCAGCTAATGCATTTACAGGTTCACTATTCTTTTTCTTGTGAGCCCAACTCCAAGCATCAACTCTAGATATGACTGCCTTGCCTGCATTTTCTTTGCTCTGTAAAAGAAATAGATTATAATTTATTGACATAAGCAATCAATTTAGTTAACAAGCCATCGATGTTACCGTGAATTCTACACTTGTTTTCTCACGTACAAAAGCTTTCCACTCAACATTAATTGGATTTAATATTATCTGGCTTCAGGTTGAGTCTTTCTTCATTATTTGGTGCATCTCGTAATTTTGTAACTAATCTTGATTTTGAAGCTCTCCAAAGTGCACCCATCTGCTTAACTATGTAATCTTGTTGCCATGGTTTGTCTACTTTGAATCTTGCCTGCAAGTAAAATGGAAGATATACCTAATCAGTAATAACATAAAGACTTGTAGAAATGAAGTTATACCTGGACCGATTTCCACAAAACTTCTTTCATCCCTTTAGTTACCCTCCTCCAATCAACAATTGTTACAGGTACAATTTCTCTAACGAGTGGCCATAAAAATGAAGACAAATTAACAGATCCAGCACCGATGGGTTGGCCTTTCGAATTGAACCTGATCTCAATGCAACCATTAGCATCCATGCAAAGGCTTTTCATTTTCCTTGGACCTCGCTTTTGTTTAAATTCTTTAGGATCTTCCATAGAGACATTAGCACTTCGATCTTCATCAATAACCTGGGTGCTTTCAACCAAGTTATTCCATGGTGCTTGGTTAGTCTGAGTTGGTGGAAGGTTAGCTTCAGGACTTTCTTTTGTTGTTGAATTCTTATGGAGAGCTCTCTTGGTAGGGGTGGCAGGGGAATCTCGGAGTGGATTGTGTTTCTTGTGTCTTTTTTGAAACTTTTGCTAGTGTCGGAAAAGGTTCCACTTCAGGAGATTCCTCTCTCACAATCATCTTACAAATGGGCATTTTAGTTTTTTCGCAGGTGAATCTGGATCTTTTTGAACCGGTGCTGCTAGCTTATGATCGTGAATTATTTTTTATGAGGTGCAGAGTGACCTTCAAAAGAAAAATAATCACATTTCGTTCCAAGCATAAACAGAAGTTCTCGCCTCCTTTTCTCAAGCATTCGTTGTAGTTGTAATGGAGCTGTAAACGTTTGGGCATTTACAGGGTCTACTTCGTGTAATTTTGCTTGTCCTCCTAATTCGCAAGGCTTTCTCTTCTTTTGATCAGCCATCTTAATCGAACCTGCATATTAAAAAAGTAATAAAAGCTTCATAATTTTATCATTCGAGTGGTTACTACTCAATATTAATTGTTTTATGAACGTGATACCAATTGATTATTTTTCACATTGCAACGTTGTTAATATTCACAAAAAGAGAAAGAAAGAAATACAACAACACCCACTAAAAAGTGGATTTTTCCAGTTGCTTTATTTATTTATTTTTTTTTTTTTGGCAGTGTAAGATTTCCCAATTTCAGTAACAAAGAAACAAACAAAGATGTACAATATTAACTATAACAACATATGTGGGCTAGTGTGCTTGAGGTGGTGTACCCTATTGAAATTTACTGAAGATTTGGTAGAGTTATGCGAAGAATCAAAATAGGCTCATAGGGTTTTATAGTAATATTATATATATATATATGTGTGTGTACATATATATTTGAATTCTATTCCGACGACTTGTCTAATACTAAAGCAATAGGTTTTCTCAAGACAATAAACATTGAACCTAGAAAAATCTTGAGAGGCATAGGAATAAGCTTGTCTATATGTTTTTACATAATAGTATTGAAGCGGCATCTTTTATTGAGATTCACATAAAGAACCTTTAACGATTGGTTAAGAACATACATTTATGCAAATTCTCGTGGATCCCAAGATGTGAGCGTCTCACAAGACTTAGGGTCTATTTGATTTTCAGGTCTGGACCTAAATTTTTCATCTTAGTTTTTATCTTTTTTTGAAAAGTTAACAAAAATTATAAATAGTTTTTGAAAAATCAACCAACTTTAACCTAAAATTCCATTTCAAATCGGTGTTCCAAACGCAAGCTTAATAAAGTTACTAAAGCATCTTGTTCAAAATTGTTGTATGAGTCTTTGTACCGAGACTATATATGTTCCTGCCTAAAGGACAAGAATCTAATTTTTACGACCATGAACCACAATGGATTAGGTTTTGCTCTTTCACAATCCTGTGAAAGGGTCTCTCCCAATCATTCGTCATCTTCGTGCGAAAAACAGTATGGAAGGTGTCATCAACAGAGGTGGCGGGCAACGGTAGCATGGTGGTAAAGGGGAGCGGATGCATGCCATTTTATCAAAAGAGAAAAGTAGGGGTTTTTTGTTTTTTTGTTTTGTTTTTTTGTTTTTTGTTTTAATAGAGAAACCAAGAACCGATTAAGGACGGATAACAATTGGTGTAGGACGAGACATAATATGTATAATCTAGATAAAAGAGACAAAATCAAGAAGAGGAATAGAACTACTAATCACAAAAATAAAAGGATTTAGGAGAATAATAAAAACTCAAAAGTAGGAAAACAGAAACTCAGTATCCATTAATTTTTTGGTCAACCCTCTCAACAATAATAATCACTCACCTATTTATAAAAATCTAAACAACAGAAAGATAAACTCAATTTAATTTTAAATATTTTGAAATAGATGTAAAATTATCCTAAGAAATAAAAATAAATGTAAATTTAAGATTTGATAATAAAAAGAATCGTAATAACTAAATTTACATTTTAAATATAAAATATTATAATTTTAATTCTTAATATGTAACGCTTCTAAGAGATAATAAAAACTCATCATAATCTATTATTACATGTTTTTTGATTTTTTTAACTCTTAAATTTGTATTGAAAAAAATATTAACGTACGTATCCACTAAAATGAAAGGCCGTCGTTGTATGTGAGATATTGGAGATTCTTTAATGAGTAGAAACTTGAATTCCACTTATGTGTACAACTTCAAGCCAAGTTGGGTTATTTATATTTTCATACCTTATAATATATTTTGTTTTTATTTAAAAAGTAAACTATGTATTCTGGAATTTAATATTTTAATTATACTATCGATTACATTTAATTCATAAATGTATACCGTTTCTCGATCAACACACCATTTTGATCATAAAATGACTTTTTAAATACCAAAACTACCCTTAAAAAACTAGTTAAACTTGAAACCAAAAATATACCGATGTTAGTCTTATACATGTAACCAAACAATACATATCACATTTTCATAAAACTAGTACGGATAATAGGGCTAAACATAAAAACCGATAACCGAACAGGACTACAACCGTCAAAAACTTCTCGTGAAATCAATTATACGTGGGCATCGACACATGGTGGGTGGTTAACCGGACCGCGAGCAGAGCTTTGGCCGGTCTTTGGTTTCGCCTTTATTTCATCGGTTGGTAACCGAAACCGCATTCTTCTTCTCTTCCTCCTCTGGTGCCATTTTCCCATCCCTATCGCTGCAAGTTCGGTACTATCTTCCTATAGGCTACAATGGAGTGAATAACTAATGTTTACCGTAGCCCAGAAGGCCGAGCCCAGCTTTCCAAAAAAAAAAAAAAAAAAAAAAACCTATAACCATGTTGAAGTGGAACGGTGTCGTTCCACTAAAGCAAGAAATGGAACAACACAGTTCCACTTCCATAGCCTAATATTTATTTAAAAAAAAAAAGCTCCATATCTTCTTCTTCTTCTTCGTCTTTCTTTCTTTCTTAGCAGCAGCCGCTGCCGGGAAGAAAATCCTCACCGCCGCCACCACCATTGCTCATTCATGGAATCGAGCTTTACCAACCGAATAAAACCGACAATCTTCGGGCCGTGATTGACCGTTTTCCGATTTTGTCGGGCGGTGCTTGGCCGGTTTCCGATTTCGTCGGACTGTGCATATTTTTTTAATACATGTAAACTACCAATTACGAATGAAACTATGGCACCCGAATATGCATTCTACAGCTTTTTTTAATACATGTCTTTAACTTTCATGCTGTAGTGTTGGAGATTATTACCGGAAAGAAAAGTAGAGGCTTTCATGGTGATAATCATGGTCTTACCCTCATTGGACATGTAAGTTGTCAATAATTGCCATTGATAGTAATAATCGATTTTATAACAACACTTTTCCACATTTTCTAGGCATGGATGTTGCATAACGAAGGCAACACATTTGGATTGCTTGATCAGCACTCAAGGAAATCGGCCTACGATCTAAAACAAGTATTGCATTGCATTCTGTTGGCTGTTGTTTCAGCAAGAGACCACCGAGTGGTGCATTAATCTAACACACATGACATTGAACTCAAAATGGCAGCAGCTAGGAGAAGAGAAAAACGCAGAGGAAAAACAGAGAAGAGAGAGAGAGAGATAAGCAACCCCACTGTCATTATCAGATTTTTCTAGATACAAAAAAGACATCCACTTCCTTCTTCAATACACTTCTCAAGTTTCAATCTTAGTCATACAAGTGTCATACTTACAGCCATTGATCAGCTATTAACTTAACAAGAGTTAACTTTACAAAACCGTGGTCAAAATAATTAAAAGTACTGCACATTAAATATTAACATTCTCCCCCTTTATGTGCTGATCTTGAACTCCAAGCGTCAATCGGAGTTGCTTAAACTTTGCAATTGGGAGTGCCTTTGTGAAAATGTCTGCAACTTGTTCTTCCGTCTTGTAGTAATTGAGTTGGACTTCATCATCCTCGATAGCTTTTCAAATGAAATGATATTTGATTGCAATGTGCCTGGACCTGCTATGAAAACAAGGATTTTTTGCCATTGCAATTGCTGATTTGTTGTCACAAAATAACTCTGTAGTTTCTTCTTGCTTTTCTCCAATATCTTCAAGAATTCTTCTAAGCCATATAGTCTGTGATGTTGCAATTGAGGCTGACATATACTCTGCTTCAGTGTTCCAAGGAGCATTTCATGAGGTGTTTTCCCATTCAAAACTGGTGATGGAAAAGGAGATCTGGTATGTTTTCCCAAAGGACATACACCACGTGAAAATTTATTTGAGGGAGAAACATTGGAATCCAAAATAGAAATAGACTTCAACCGATCAGCAGAAGGATGTCCCAAGCGCCAATGCCAAACATTACATGAGGGGTCCACATTGGTATAAAGACCAGTAGGTTGATGTACGTAGTAGAGACCATTCCAGCAATTACCCACACCAATCATTCACCTCGTGTTGAGGTCCTAATTAAAAAACACATCGATCAGGGGAAAAAAAAAAGTCAATGTGCAATTGAGTGGTAATTTCTGAAACTGACATCAATTTAAACTTAAATAATGGGGCTAGTAAAACATTTTCAAGTTGGAGTTTAGAATTTATGGAAGTGACACCAATTTGTGTTATTTGGGCTACAGAACCATCTGCAAGTTGGACGCTAGAAAGTGTGGTGTTTGATAACATGGATTTGAGAAGTTTGGGTGTGGAACACATATGATTTGTAGCTCCACTATCATTTATCCAAGCATCACTAGAAAAAGTGCTAAGAGCACGACCTGCAAAGTTTGTTGTGGGATCAATTCTACCTCGTTGTAGGATGGCTAAAAGTTGATCCAATTGCTCGGGAGTTGTATGTGTTCGACATGATTGCTCAACTCCAGAATTGGATGATGCAGATGATATCCTGTTTTGCTCTTGTTCTGTGGTTACAGCTAGGCCACGAGATTGGAAACGAGAACCATCAGAGGAACAATTATTCTTCTGTGGTGGGTATCCATGTATCTTGTAGCAGGCATTAATGCTGTGCCCTTCAAGTCCACAGTGATCTCAATGAGGCCTTGGATGATTCTTCTGCCTGCTTGAATATTTACTTTCCCAGTATCAGCCTTATTGTAATTGGCATTTGCAGCATTGCCACTAGTTTTTGGAATTTGGCGGTTTGCATTTTGAGATGCGGCTAATGCCAAAGCTTCATCTGTTCCTGTGGTAGAAACAAATAGTACATGCTGCCTTTCTTCTTGTAACAACAATGAATAAATCTTATTAACTGATGGAAGTGGCTCTGTCAATAATATTTGAGTACAAAAGGTTGCATAGCTTTCGTTGAGGCGTAGTAAAAATTGCATAGCATGATCTTAATGAAGAATTTCAGAGACAGCCTTAGCAGCTCCACATGAACAATTAGGTATAGAAATGTAAGCAGCCAATTCATCCCATAAAACCTTCAAACTTGTTTAGTAAGCAGAAACAGATATATCCCTTTGTGCACAATTTGAGATAGGCTTTCGTACCGCAAATAAAATCGTTCTTGAAGATCCGTCCAAACAGCTTGTGCCGAATCTGCATACATAATACTAGCTACAAGATATGGAAGTATTGAATGTATGAGCCATGAAGTCACCATATCGTTGACTCGAACCCATTGCTCGTGTGTTGAAGAAGACGAATTTGGCCGAGAAGTTGAACCATCTATGAAGCCCAATTTGTTTTTCCCTCACAGTGCCATACGCATGGATCTATACCATGTATTGTAATTATCCCCATTAAGAGATGAAGATATAAGGACGGTTGTTGGATTATCAGAGTGATGACGTGTATAAGGGTTTGAGAAATGGTCTGTGACTTGGACAGAGGTGATATCACTTGTCGATTTTTCAGGGGATGTTGTCATTGTGTATTGAGAGTAAAGCCTGATGCTCTGATACCATATTTGGAGGAATAATTGGAGGATATTAATAAGTAGCAGTTATAGTTGACTTCCTCCTGATTTCCACTGATTTTGTTCCTTAATAACTAAGGATTCTTGAAATCTAGCCACATCTTAAAATGGCAATTTTGATTTGTGATCACCAAGAATTATTGAATATCACAACTCAAAATGACAATTTTTGTCTGTGACCACTGATGATTCTCGTAAACCACCATTATATCAATCATCGCATGATTTATAACATTCCTTTTTCTTCTTTCATTACATTTTTCTTCTTATTCTTCTCCCCTTTTTTTTTTCCTAATTTCGAAAGAAATTATTAAGAATGATTAACAGTATTTTTAATTTCATCCGAGACCAGGGTCTGCATCGAGTCATGATCTGAATTTTATCTCTTTGAAAATTTAGTACTTAATACAGTGCAACAAGATAGTATCGTACGTCACATTTGTTTAATATAATTCAACATGTGAATATAGTACAACACAAATCAATGTACTGTAAAATAACAATGACGTCACGCAATAAAATACAATACAAGGCACTAAACACACTATATTGCATTAAAGTATTGGATTGAGTTCTACCATACGAAAGATTATAAAAAAACTATTTCAGAAAAAGTCAGGCCATGTCGTCACATTATATTTTTTTCTCTAGAGTATTAAAAATACCCTTTAGTTTTACCAGCCGGAATTCACAGCCAGCTGAAGATCATTACTGGTTGTTACCAACCAATATCAGCTGTAACCTCGGGTATCAACCACGATACTGCCCAACTAGTGGTCATCGAGTGGATACCAACCAATGACAGCGTCATGCCGATGAATAGCTTGATTAGTACTAGACGGTATTCAATTTATATCATTACCGGAATATACTTAAAAAAAATGAAAATTCATCTAAATCACAAAAACACACAAGCACCAGTAAAAAAAAAAAAATCAAACTCAGAATATATATAAAAATTTAAAAAACAAAAAAAATTAGATAATCAGAAAAAAGATCGTTAACTAGGTATGAAACCCCAGAGATCTCCTCACGCCACCACGGCAGTGCACCTTGTGTGAGGGTGCAGCCCCATGGGGAAACTAGCTCTGTGTCGCATCTCTTATGGTGCTTTGGGCGAGATGGTGATATTGTGTACATGGGGGAGAGAAGGCGACGACGCTATGAATCTGACGAAGTGGCTTGAGTGAGGTGGTGACACTATGTAGGAAAACAGATCATGACGATAATATTGCTAGTTATGAGTTATTTACATAAATGTCTAAATGATTTGTACATCTAGGATCCGACTTACATGTATCATTCAAACTAATGGAAATTGAATCATTACGGCAAGAAAAAGTTTGATTCAGAGGGAGAAGAAGAGGCAAAAATTAGAACAAAAATGTCTACTTCATGTTTTAAAAAATGTCTAGCTTTTACATTTATTTATAAGAATTTCTAATACCTATAAAGACAACATTACCCTTTCATAAATATTTTTTTTTTTAAAAAAACAAGTAAAAATGGTTAGAAAAGGAAAAAAAAATTTGTTAAAAAGACATCAACTAATCCCATTAATTATAATTGGAAAATAGGACCTAGAACATAAATAAATAGGATAATTTTGAAATAGTTAAATGGGGAATATGTTTTGCATTTCATGCATACAAACCTTTTTTATTTGGCTTATCTTTTTTATAAAGATGGCTTACCAATCACAATGACACTACTACGACATGAAAAATGAACACACGATGATAGTAATAAATGGGAGAATTATGATAAAAAAATTAAACGGATAATATGTTTTGCGTTTTTACATACAAACTTTTTTATTCGGCTTATCTTTTTGATAAAGATGGCTTGTTTATCATAATAACGCTATTATGACATGAAAAATAGTGGAAAAGTAAGAAAATGCATTATGTTAGTAAAGATCATAATTTCATGACAAGGAATTATAGATAAGGGAAAAAACTAATCAGAATAAAGGAGGAATGACTTTAAATATGGTAAAAGGACAGACTTCGTATTACAAATTTTGTTTTTGTTAAATACGATATATTTTAAAATGGGATCCGGAAAATGTAGGTGTTGTGCAATCATTTCTTTGTTTTATTACAAATCTCAATCCACATTTGAAAATGTCGGGCAACCCTCTATTCTGTTTCCGTGGGGTTTAAGCCCACATTGGTGGAACTTGGGCTGAACAACATCCGATGCCCATTTCCAAGGCCCATTAGGGACCCGTGGTATACACGTATTCTAGAAGTTCGTTCCCACTTGATGGATGGTTATCTTGGCGAGGAACTATTGTCTTATCTTGACGCTAAGAGGTATGTAGTGCTAGCTAGTGAACAAAAATTGCGACTTTAATTGTTGAGGAGCTACTATGGAGCTCCGCCGCCAGAAGGCGATGGTGAGGAATAGTGACGGCTGATGGGTGATGGGTGTCGCCAGAGCAGTCATGACTCGAGGGCCACCTGCGCGACATGGCGACACGCATCATTTAATTACTAATTGAAGTTCATGAGTAATAGTGGGAGCAATGTTGATCGATGTTGCTCTCCACAGTTGCAAGCCGCATAAATATTGATTTGAATTACTAAAAAATGAGATTTTTTAATACATAAACAATAATAAGAGAGAGCAATTAATATTAAGATGATTTAGGACATTGCAATTAGGTTGATACTTTTTAAATTATATATTCATATTAAGTTTAAAAGACGAGATAGCTTGTGTTATGTTATTATATATAAACAAAATATGTTGGGATTAATTTGACTGTTAGAGTGCAACTAAATCACATGAGCATGTTGTGGTAGGAAAAACATTTCTAGCATGTTAATAAAAATCTTGCACGTTTAGTTGGAATTAAAACCCTGTAAAAACAAACAGGAGTTCTCTTTTCGTGCGCACTAATAACACAAATATGGACAACGTGACTGATATCGGATTCTAATTTCAATTGTGTTGACTTAGGAATATATTATTGATCCACTTTCTAATAGTTTAAGCTTTTTGAAGAATTGATAAACTAATATAGTATCAGAAAGAGATAGTTAAAATCCTTACAGATACACTTTTTATAACCCCTTTTAATCATTTGTGTGTTGGGCCTTCAAAATATTACGAGCTTCTTATAATTTGTATTGGACTTTCGAAATTAACATTTGTCCGCACGTTGGCCAATGTATTGTCTGCACATGAGGGAGAGTGTTGAAATATTAAACTATTATTGGTACACCACTAAACAATTTGAACTTTTGGGAGAATTAATAAACTAATTTTTTTTTTCTTTTTGAGACTCAACTTTAGACTGCTTTGGTGAGGAGGATGTTCCATCGCCTAATACCACTTTCTGAGTGGACAATTACATGAATTGATTTTGTCCTGATGATTCAATATTTCTTTTCGTTCATCTTTTTTTTTTTTTCCGTTTTCCTTTGTTTTTGTAAATATATATTTTTTCTTATTTACTAATTTTTTAATATTTATTTTTTCCTTTTCTTTCCTTTAATAAAAAAAAAAAAGCACTAACTCACGTGCTGCTTCAAAATGGCAACCAATGACTCATAACCCAACGAGCGAGCTACGAGTGACAAGCAGCAACCCAGCAAGCGGCGACCCTTCGATCGATAAGCATTGATCGGCGACCAAGCGAGTGTGATCAGAGACAGGCCCAGTGAGTGATTGGCACAGCGGTGAGCGATAGTGATGGTTCCAGGTGTGATCTAAGACTACGGCTGTGGCGGTGTGTCTGAGATAGTGTTTCCACGAATGGCGGCTGACCATGGAGTCTGAACGATGGCTTCGTGTGGGTTTCGATGGTTGTGGATGTGTGAATTGATCTGTGGGTTTTGGTCTAGATCTACTCATTTTTTAAGTTGTTTTTTTATTTTTATTTTTTCTCTTTCCCTTTAGCTTTGATATCAACTTGAAAATTGGAAAGAATAATATTTTTCATTTGATTTTATCCCACAAATTATAAAAAATACTTAACCCTATTTATAGGGGATAAAATATCAAGAAAAGGAAAATAAACTAACAAATAATAGAAATTACCTAATTATCAATAACATGAAATAAATTAAATATAGTTTTGGGAAATTTCCCAATTCAATACTGTAACAGTTTTGTATTTCAACATTTTTTGTTTAATTTCCTATTTGTATTTTTTTCCCTATAAATATAGACACTCTTTTTTAATGAAAGACAACTCTTGATAAATAATGAAATTTTGAGTGTTTACTTTTTTCTTTCCAATTAAGGGTATCCAGTGTGAATCAACGAGTTATGAGTCAATCTCATATATGTGAATCAATGGATTTTGTTTACTGTTCTATCGTTTTTCATTTTACTATTTTATTTTTGAAATATATACTTCCGCTACATCAGAGATATTCATATATTTTTCTCAAAAAGAAAAAAAAAATTTGTCACATTTTTATATTATAAGTTAAATTTCGATCACAAATTCAGAAAATTTTCCCATCCACTAATTTGAATCGTACATATGCTCTAACAGGACAAGTCTTTAATTTCATCGTGGAATTTTCAAGTTCAAATAAGATAGACTGAAAATGACTATTTGGGTCCGGACCACCAATCAAGGATTTAGACTGAAAATGACTATTTGGGTCCGGACCACCAATCAAGGATTCTTGAAAGCCACCGGGGACCACAGCTCCAAAGGACAAGTTTTGGTTTCTGTTGAAACATGAAAGGGATAATTAGGCCACCTGCGGCAGAATTTGACTGTGGATTAATAATTTTTTATCAACATAGCTTAAAAATTATTATAAAAAAATGTATTACTATCATAAATAATAATATAATTATAGATATAATTTAACGATAATTTTATACTTTACAATATTATAAGGTGAAGAGTTATAATCCCTCACTCCCAAACTCAATAAAACAAAAAAAAAAAACAAAAAAAATTGATTTAATAACTAAAATCAAATTGACAAATATACCCTCACTTTTCTCATTTTCTCTCTTTCTCCTTCTCTCTGTTTCCCAACCCCTGTATCGCTCAGGTACTCTTAATCTCTCTTCCTCCACCCCACTCTCTCTCTCTCGAATTTCACAGTGTCTCTCTCCCCCCATAACTCTGTGGGTTGTCTCTCTTTCGTGATCTCTATCTCGCTGCCTGTGCTTACAATAATTGCTTAAAACATTGCTTAAATATTTAATAATAATAATGTCTTAATATCAAAACATTATATAAGCACCTTATTCCAACAAACGCCTTGTTAATTGCATAAACTTCTGTTGATCCACAACCTAGAGATAGTTGATCTTGCAGTTTTGCACCAGATATTGTCATCCGTAAACAAGAGATAATTGATTCAACGTCCACCTCAAAAGATACCCAGCTATGGTGCCAAATCACCACCCTATTAAACCATCTCCAATGTATTTATATATGCCAATATTATATTTGTAACAAAATAATGTGAAAATAAGTATTATCTTACTTTATACTTCAATGCATTATGCTATTTCTACTTTTTGTCATTATTATTGTTTTTTGAAGGTTGTAAAAATGTGTGGTAAATTTGTCATAAAGTTTATCATCAGGCAAATTTAGAATGAAAGATAACACTATATTGGAGAGTACTTTTTTCGTCAAAATGTCAAAATTTATCATTAGTACATTTATTTAGCATTACATTGGAGATGCTCTTACATATCAATTAGAAAGGAAATTGACAATTCTCACAAAGTCTATGACCATGGAAATCATTCACCACCACAATCGCCACCTGTTCAATTCACCATTAGGAAATTTGTAGGGCGTGCATTATATAATTTTTACAAGTGTACCAATTGAATAAGCAATAAAATGTAGAATAAAGTATCATTCATGATAGATGGTAAATTTTGAGTTGTTATGACATTTATATGTGAATTGAGCACCATCTTTTGCTAAGTATAATATTTTGGAGATGAGTTCTACCAACACACGTTTAACATTTTTCTCGAGGATTGCATGCTTATTAATAACTGGAATAAACTATGAGAAAGAGACAACTATTATGCTACAATTTTCTAAAACATTTGCCCTAAAATTATTTGAATAATCAAAATAAAGATATTTCAAATATTCTATAGGCAAAGAAAGTTAAAAAAAATAAAATAAAATAAAATAAAATACAAACAAACAAAGATAAAATAGTCAAATCATTAAAATATCAAAACATCAGATCATCTACATTTCACCAAAACGACTCATCAGAAACAACTTCTTAAATAACGAAAATCATAAAAATTGAATAGTCACAGTCAGGTAGGCCTAACAAAGAAAATTAGCTAGAACTGATTAAAAAAAAAAAACATGCTCTACATATATAGTCATTGTTCTCCGTTTTTTTTTTTTATCACGGCTGCCCTGCCTTTTTCCTCTAAATTTCGTAGCCGCCGATTCACTACTTTTCTTTTGCTACTCTACATTTCCTTCAGCCGCGAATAACTATTTAGCCCTTTTTTTTTTTTTTTTTTTTTTTTTTTTTTTTCACATAGCCGTTAGCACTCCGTCACGTACAGAAACGGGGCCAATCATGCCCGAGTCGAGAATTTCATGTCTGATGAATTTTTCATTTGGTCTTTAAAAACTTTACATGATTTTTCGTATTTTACTTATATAATTACTAAATGTGGAGGTAAAAATAAACATCAAAACTAAAATAATAATGTTCTACACACAACATAATTTCACGTACGCTAGAATTTGGTAGCATAGGAGTTTATTATTTTTTAAATTTGACCCGTTGAGTATTATAAAAATAATTTCTTAATTATAATCTCTGGGTGTAAGGGAAAACCTTTTGATCCCAATTGTGACAATATGAAAATTACTTGTGTCGTTTAAGGGACAATTCAGGTTTATTTGGATTGCGGCTGCATTTGGGAAAATTTTGAACGGGCTTCCTACATTCCATATTGAGGGATCAAGGCACTTGTAGTTCTTAATTTTTTTAGGACTTGGTATTTATGATTTTGGGTATTTTTGAGGTAAATGACCTCTCTGAATTTTGGGATAGATCTTGTTAATTTGGATTTGATAGATTTGGAGGTGATGTTTGGATTTTGGATCTTGAATTTTTTAGGTGAATGACCACACTTGCGCTTTTGAGAAATTTTTATTTGTTTTTAACTTTGAACGGCACCTACAGACTTTATGTTCCCTACGTACCCCTTGCGCAATAAGATCAACATAGTTCATACATTTAAATTTTGTGTTTAGATAACTCCTTGGTATGTGACTTTATGAGGAATTAAAGGGGGTTTTGTAAAATTTGATTTGAAATTTGGAATTTGGAATTTGTGACTGCACCTAATTTTTGTGACTAGATTACCTACGTGTCTGAATTGGAATCAAATCATCATAGTTCTTAGTTTTTTTTTTTTTTTAGAGTTTATTTTGGATTAAACTCGTTTATCTCACTTTCATTGAATTTTGGAGATAATTTAATTTACAATTTAAAGTTTACTTTGCACTTGACATTTATATAAAGGATCGGATTATATAGATTAGGCTTCAATTCATAGTCCAATCTGCCATACCAATCCATGAAATTCGATATCCAATCCAATCTGTAATTAAATATCGAATTACACGGATCAGATTGACGGATTCAATCCATTTACTCTAAGAACTAAAATAAAATAATTAGACATAAAGTAGTTCAATAAAATTATAACACAATTAACTTCTAGCTTTTGATCCTAAGCTAAATTGTAGCATAATAATGCATTACAACAAACAAATATCGACTAAATTCGCAATTAAATTTTCATACTCATCAACTTAAAATAAAAGACAGATTTAGACTAGATAATAGAACTACTGAACTTGAATATTTTGAACCAGATAATTGAACTATTGAACTTGAATTTAAATACATATTCAAGTCAATGAAGTCACACCAGAATTTAACATAAACATACATAATTTATTTAGAGAAAAAATATATACATCTTTATAAATATATATATATATACATATATCGAGTTCAGATTCATGAATTATATGGATTGAGACATTCTGAATTCATAACTAATACATTAGTCTCTCAACCCATTCCAATCTGACAGATTGAACTGGATTGAATGGTTTGAGCAGATTAACAGATTTACTAAACATCCCTAAGTGAGACTTTATGTTACATTTATTGCAATTAAACATGTTTTGGTCATTGGGCCGCCTTTGAAGAAAAAATTATGTTATACTATTCAATCAACCATTTTTGTTTTTTATTTTTTTTATTTTATAAAAATTATCTCATAGGCCATGTTGGAGACCATTAGCCCAGATTGATAATCTCTTTCATTGATTGGTTTCTTGCTCTTGGTTAGATCGGCAATGGACAGTCTTCAGAAACCGCATGATGAATTCATACACGGCTAGTTAATGAAATTTTTTTCTTTAACCGAACAAACACACGACCATAAGTAGAGGAAAATTAATTCACTTGTCCCATATGACGATGAAATAGGTATTTTTTGGACATTTTGAGTTCTCCATTTTAGCACATATTCAATAAATTTATTACCCATGCTTCTCCAATGTATGGAGTTTAATACTCGGGGTCCGATTGGAGGAATGGAGAGGGTGGAGGGAGAAATATAGAGGTGATGCTTTATCCCTTTGTTTGGTTAAGAGAAGAGAGGAGGGAGGAGCTTTCCATCCCGGTCTACAAAAATTACTCCTTCCAAAGATGGAAAGATCCACGAAATCCATCAAAAACAAATGCGAAAGACTATTTTTCCTATTAAAAATAATTGTTAAAATTTAGTGAGATGGGCAATAAAGTAATTAATCAAAACATTTATCATCTATCATTTTATTCTCTATCTCTCTTGTCAAAAAATATAAAGGATTCATGCAATCATCTCCATCATTTACTTTCTCCACCATTAACTTCCTCCTCTCCATCTTTCCTACCAAACGGATCCTTATAACTCTAATTTTAGCGAGGTACAAAACATTACAACCCGTGTATTTTTGTTTAGGAAATAACTAGCCAATATGGTATAGATTGCCGAAAACTTCGATTTGAAAATTCTAAGTGATTTGCACAAAACTTTGGTGTGAAAATTACTATCCAATGTGGTATAGATTGCCCAAAACTTTGATTTGAAAATTCCTAGTGGTCACTAATCAATGGTACAAAATTCCAAGTGATTAATAGTCAATGCCCCCTTTTTCAGTGCTTCTGATGTTGCCAATTTCTATTTTTATTTTTATTTTTATTTTTATTTTTAAGGAAACGTGGGAGGTAGTTATTTTACTTTCCCCGACGTGTGTCTATTGAATGAAAGTTACTGTCTCATATTTTGTAGGAATAAAAAATATTTAAAAACGTTCATTCAATGAAAGTTACCTTCCATTAGAACTCCCCCTTGTTAAAAATGTGAACTCCCACATTAAAAACGTTCCATATTTGTAAATCAAAAAACTGAAAAAAAAAAAAAAAGTAATTATCAGGATTATCTAGTAAATAGTTGGATTCATAATTTTTTTCTTCAAATTGAATATATCAAACAATCATGAAATAAAAAATCATAGTAAATATAAATATTCTGATTGATAGTGTTATATATATATATATATATTTACTTAATAGTTTTATTCTATTTATCTGTAAATAAAAAATTAACTATATGCCACACTTATTTTGCTTTCCTCTGTATTTTCTCTTGGCGTCTACAAGCACTTTTTTCTAATTTTTTTCATCTAGGTGTTTGTTGCATATTTTTCACTTTATTTGATTCTAAATGATTTCTCTCTTTTTCTTTTACTTTTTCTTTTTTCCTTTTCGATAATATATGGGACGGGTAAATGTTTAGGGTACAGTGCCGACTTAATTGGGATATCTTGATATTCATATGACAATTATATATATATATATATATATATATATATATAACATGCATATAAAGGGTACGAGTGTGGGTCAAAGGTAGGCTGCGCAAGTGTGCTATAAAAATGTGGAAGGTCTATAAATATGTTATTTAGCACCTTATAAGCGATCTTCATAAACAATTCAAGCCATCTCATTGAAACAAAAACCATCCCTTTGTAGCCAATCATCCTCGTCTCCGAAACCATTACAGCTAGGAAAATGTCTGCTCCGGTTTCAGCACTTCATAGCTCAACCGTGACCAAAGCCACACCAACAACCATTCGCCGAACTGCTGATTTTCATCCCACCATCTGGGGGGATTATTTCCTCAAATCTACATCTGAGTCCATGGTATAATCACGATGTTACATATAATATATATATATATATATATATATTTATGCTAGTTTTCCTGTGTGATTTTGAGGACAAATGGAGAAATATTCTTTTATGTATATTGCTATGTTACGTACCTTGCTAATGGCATTTCTTTTCTTGATTGTTTTCATTAGGAAGCTATTGAAGTCGTGACGGAGCAACAAGAAGTTCAAAAAATGAAAGAGGAAGTCAAGAGGATGTTTGCTGTTGCTGCCCCTAATCTTTCAGAAACCCTCGAATTGATCGATACAATCCAACGCTTAGGCTTGGATTATCATTTTGAGGATGAAATTAGTGAAAAGTTAAGAAAGAATACGAAAATCAGTCTTGATAAATACAACAGTGACCTTCATATCGTTTCGCTTTGGTTTCGGTTGCTAAGACAAGAAGGATACAATGTCTCGAGTGGTACATATCTATATATTCACATGACACCCTTAAAGTTTTTAATCAGAATTACAGGCAGATTAATTAGAAATTACTTTTGAATGTGCTCGTGCATTCTTTTTTTCCCGGCTAAATCTTTTGAAAAGTTTTGCCTTTCGAAAGTTTTAATAAGACAGTTTTTATTTGTTTTAAGTGAAAGAGAAGATATTATTTAATATACTAAAAGGATGCATGATTTCACTATTCCTTCTAAAGTAATCTACAGTGCCTTTTGCTTTTTTTTTTTTTTAATTTATGTTGCTTTTGCTACAGTAATTTATAGTAATGTACAGTAACTTTTACTTTTTTCTACAGTATAATGACTTTTTGCCCAGTAATGTACAGTAACTTTTACTTTTGGTCAATTGGGAATTTTGCCCTTGGGTTTTAGTTATTTTTACTGTTTGATACAGTATTGGGACAACTTTGTCCTTCTAAAATTGTTAATGGACGATTTTACCCTTCCTTTGTAGTTGCTTTTTTCCTTTGCTACAGTGTTATTCCGATTTTACCCTTTTTTTTTTTTTTTCCAATTGGCAATTTTGCCCTAGGGCTTTAGTTACTTTTACAGCTTGCTATAGTATTGGGACAACTTTGTCATTCTAAAATTATTTATGGATGATTTTACCATTCCTTTGTAGTTCCTTTTTCTGATAGCTACAATAACTGGACATTGTTACCCTTTTAATGTGCATTTTTGATTTCCATTGAAGATATGTTAAAGTGCAATATTTGTATGTATATAATCTAATTGAAATTTATTTATTTTCTTTTTTCTTTTTGTAAAAAACAATAAACAAAAAAATAATAGAATTTATTTTTGATTTTGTTATTTTTCTTTACTCTTTTTTTTTCCCCTTTTTAGTTTTTTTTTTCCTCTAGTTTTTTTTTCTGTTTTTTTTTTCTACTTTCTAAAATTTAAAATTTAAAGTTTAGTTTTTTATTCATCTTTTCTTCGTATTTTTGTTATTTTATAATTTTTAATGATTTTTATTTCCACATTTCTGATTTTCAACCAAAATATTGGTATAATCTGCTTTCTTTTGTTTTTTTATTTTTTATTTTTATAAGTTATTTCTAGCTTTTTTTTTTCCTCTAGATTTATATATTTTGTTTTTCACTTTTTGATATATGTTAATTTGTTTTTCTAGCTTATGGTGATGATGGTTTGGAATGGGAATGCAAAAAGAACTATTGAAGACTTTTTTTTTTGGTTTATATTTTTGAAAACTTATTATAATTATATTATTTATCATAACCAACTGTCATCATTAAATGTTATTTAATTTTCTTATTTATTTATCTATTTATTTTCCTCTCCTGTGCAACGCACGGGTATTAAACTTAAAGATTTAACTTTTGAAAGTTTTAATGAGGCATATTTCCTCTAAAGATTTATCTAAAAGTTTTAATGAGGCATATTTCCTCTAAAGATTTACCTTTTGAAAGTTTTTATAAGACATCTTTTGTCTGTATTAAGTGAAAGAGTAGAGGCATATTTCTTCTAAAGATTTACCTTTTGAAAGTTTTTATATGACATCTTTTGTCTGTATTAAGTGAAAGAGTAGATATTTTCTCTAAAGATTTACATTTCGAAAGTTTTAATGAGACATTTTGAAAGTTTTTATGAGACATTTTTTGTCTGTATTAAGTGAGAGTAGATATTTTCTCTAAAGATTTACATTTCGAAAGTTTTAATGAGACATTTTTTTGTCTATAAGTGAGAGAGTAGATATTTTCTCTACTAAGGGTCTACAGTTCATTCTCTTTTTTTTTTTTTTTTTTTGATAAGTTACATTTCCTTCTCCTTGTATATATGGTTATATTATACGCCATTTTAGCCAATTTCTGTCCTTTTTTCTTTTTTTTTTTTGGAAAATCGCCAAAATTGTCACCCTTTTCTCTCATGGACATATCTGCACCTTTTTTTTTTCCTCCAACTTTACTTTTTGACATGCTTTTTATTTTTTTATTTTTTTATTTTTGGAATTTTGTTGTTTCTTGAATAAAGTATTTATGATACCATATGCATTTTTTCAAAATGTCACCAGAATCAACAATGACCACCGATATGGGTTTCAGTCGCCGGTGCCAGTTTCTGAAATATTTTAGTAGGATATTTTAGTTACTGTGTTATAATAATTTTTTGAAAACAAAAATATTATGGTAAAATTACCAAAATTATTCTACAAGAATACTCTTATAACAGATGTCGGTGACTCGAAGTTAGGGACGTTCCGTGATCTATGTTAAAAAAAAATGTATATTATACAAAATACTCTATTAAAATATTCCAGTGATCGGCACTGCTAACTGACCACCAAAGCTAGATACACATAGTCATCTATGCATAAAAAAAAAAAAATTGGATAGATTATTCAAAATATTGTACGAGAATATTTCGATGACCGGTGCCGACGACCGAAGCCGATCACCAACACTATGAGTAGTCATTGTTGGTTCTGATAACATCTAGTAGAATATATATTGAATCTTAGTAGTTTTCTATCAATAGTGAAAATTTGAGTAAACATACTAGATTGGCCTTTGACAAGTACTGTTGAGTAGCGAAGAAGATAAAATGTCCATAACAGTGGCAAAAATGTCAAAAGTTTTCAAAAGAGTGTTAATCTCTCCTTTCTTTTTGGCTTTTTGGGTAGAAGTTGTCTATATCTTTTTTTTTTTTTTTTTTTTTTTAACGCCTATTAGAGTGGTTACGAGTCTTATACTTTATTGTGGAATATTGGTAATACAGGTGTATTTGAGAAGTTCACAAACGAACAAGGGAAGTTCAATAATGCCCTTGCAAGTGATGCTCAAGGAATGTTAAGCTTATATGAAGCTTCACAACTCATGGTTAATGGTGAGCCTATACTGGAAGAAGCTCTTGCTTTCACTACAACTCATCTTCAATCATTGACAACGTCATCCCGATTGAGTCCCTTTCTTGCGGCACAAGTAAAGCATGCCTTGAATCAGCCCATACGGAAGGGCTTGCCGAGGGTGGAGGCAAGACGTTACATTTATATGTACAAGGAAAACCAGTCACGTGATGAGGTTTTACTCAACTTAGCAAAGCTAGATTTCAACGTTTTGCAAAAGATGCATCAGAAGGAACTTAGCGATATCACAAGGTTAATATTTATTGCTGCCATACTTATTATCGTTAGTAGATTTTGAGTTTTTAATGGATCTTTTTTGAATTAACCATTCAGTTTCACATTTTCCAGAACTTCATTTATATTGTAATCATTTTGAAATCTCTCCTCCTTCTGATGCTTTTGTACTTCATGTGATAAATTTACACATCACTATGCTTACCCTAAGTAATCCATTCCACATAACTATCCCCAACTAACTTTGTTGAAAGCCTAACACTCATTTACGATTTTATATAAATTATCTTATGCATCATGGATTGCAACTTTTAGAGATTAGTAATTTCAAATACTATGTGTTATTTTTGTAATTGTTAAGAATTCAAGATTGAGTGTTGCACTTCATTTAAACCCAAAAGACTATTTTGTAATGATTTCCTGTTTAGGGCTTTCTCCATTAGGTTTTCCTTTACAGGTTTTACTGAGACCTATATTAGGAGTTCATTTGTTTCATGTGTTTGACCTATCTCATATTACAAATGAAATGAAAATGGTATTTACTTATACCTAAAGACTAATCTCGTTTTAGAAATGAGGTGGAAAAATCTCATTTTTCATAATCAATCTTATACTTGTTTCCATTTCAAAAATATTTTGCACATTTACATTTACATATTAAAAAATATCTCTTATCTTCTTTAAGTTTTAAAATTCCATAACTTTTTTGTTTCATACCGATCAAAATGATTCTTTTTTCATTGTGTTCACAGTTAATAGTGGACTAAATCCATATCTATATCCTATTAAATAAATTTGAAAAGATTTCAATTTGTTAAAAAATCTATTTTTCAAATGACTTTTTCTAATATCTATTCAAATACCATTTCAAAATTTTCACATTTTTCATAATTACAAAAAATTTGCACCATTCGCTACTTCATAACTTAAAAAAAAAACAAAAAAAAAAGAGTTGACTTCACATTTTTTTTTCAAAAAAAGGGCAATTTTCATTTAAAATAAAATAATAAACATATGAGCCAAACGGATCTTAAGTCTTACGAGATAAAAGTTTTCGCTTATGAGCTAATCCTTCCGACAAAATTACTATAGTTCATTTGATTTTCTGTTTGTGGTTTGAATTTCTTCTTTTTGGATTATCTTCGGATGTATAACTTAATAAAACTGTAAAATTCGAGTTCTATGAACACTGAGGGGAGATTTGATGTGGAATGCTCGACTTTCTGGTGCCCAAATAGGTGGATTTGTGCTTCGTGGGTGTAATGCTAGTTGTCTTCTCTCATATTTTTCTTAAAAAATGTTAATATTTATTTGTACTTTCTTTAATAGTTAATAATTGGACTGTTAACAAACTAGGTGGTGGAAAGATCTGGATGTGGCGTCGAATCTACCTTTTGCAAGAGACAGGCTTGTGGAAAGCTATTTTTGGATCGTGGGAGTATATTTTGAGCCTCAATACGCCCTTGCTAGAAGAATTTTAGTCAAAGTATTTGTAATATTATCCTTCATTGACGATATATATGATGTCCATGGGACGATTGAAGAGCTCCAGCTCTTCACAGATGCTGTTCACAGGTTTGCTGTCCATATCTAACTGATCATATACTTGCGAACTTCTAATTGATCCACAACCATGTTTTTGGTTCAGCTGGAATATCAACTGCCTAGATCCACTTCCCGAGTACATGAAATACTGTTATCGTGAACTCTTAAAATTATACGAAGAAATCGAGGAGCTGTTGAAGAAAGAAGGCAGAGGATCATATCGAGTTCATTATGCCAAAGAAGCAGTAAGTAATTAAAATAATGAGATAATTAAGTCCCATAATAAAGATCTCTACTTTATATATGGTCGGGTTTAAAAAAGAAATATGCGACACATCCTTTTTCAGGGATTTTGGTAGCTAAAATAGCTATAAACTGAATGTTCAAAACCAACAATATTACTTTATAAAAACACAAGTACGATCTATTACTACTTGACTAACAAAAAAACTATATATATATCCTAGCTATGTTATCCAGATCGGAAGAGAGAAAAAAAAAAAAAAAACTTTCTTCTTAATTTTAACCCTTGTACTTTATCATGAAATTTCTAGGGGCTATTATGAAATTTTGTTCAAAATTATGAGCTATTTTTTACAAAAAGAAAAGTTGAAGCGGGGTAACCCTTGTGCTTTATTCCTCCCTCCCTGTTCAGTATTGCTACGCTTTTAATAGGCAACTTATTCCTTAATTTTGTTGAGGCAAACAAAATTAGTCGTCTAATTCCTTATAACTGCATTTTTGCGGCATACGAGTTAACAACATTGACCCTCTTTTTAAACTGCCTACGATTCATTTTCAATTTAAGTACTGCATTTTGCTAGCTATGTTTTGATGATTTGATAATACTTGTAATATTTCACTGCTTTGACCAATATGTATGGGCACTCAGATGAAAATGCAAGTCCAAGGCTACTTTGAAGAAGCCAATTGGTTTCATGAGAATTATGTTCCAACAATGGAGGAGTATTGGCAGGTTAGAGTTATGTTCTCTGGTTATTACGTGCTCACACTCACTTCTTTCCTTGGAATGGGAGATGTTGCAACAGAAGAAGCCTTTGAATGGACTTCAAAATATCCCAAAATTATTTCAGCTGCTTGCGTTGTTTGCAGGCTTATGGACGACATTACTGGCCACAAGGTATCTACTAACGTAACATGTGATTTTTTTAAATTAATATATGTTTAAAAGATTTCCTACATTAATTAATATAAAATAAAGTATCAGAAATATCAGTAAATAAGATCATAACTCTCTATTACATAAATTGTTATAATAAAAAAATTAAAGTCACCATATCATTATTTAAAAAAACAAAAAAATCTAATACGGCAATATTATAGGTATAATTTAGTAACTACAAAAAATGCGACTTTGTAATGAGGTGTTGAAAAACAAACAATAAATGAGTAATCTTGTGGTGAATTTTTCGGACTCATTTTGATCAAAAGTTTGAACTCATAATTTAAATAAATTTAATTTTTTTTGAAAGAAAATATTGTAAAAAACTTTTTTTGAATAATGGGTTAAAACGGGATGTGAAATAGAAGTTTTATTAGTTGTCATAATCATTTGAATCTTTTCTAGATTGAGCGAGAAAGAGAACATCTTGCCACAAGTGTCGAATGCTACGTGAAACAATATGATGTATCAGAGAAAGAAGCATATATTGTACTGAACAAAAAAGTTGATGACGCATGGAAGGACATCAATGAAGAGTGCCTTGTACCTTTTGATGTGCCAATGCCTCTCCTTATGCGTATAGTCAATTTAACACGTGCCATGCACGTTCTTTACAAGGATGGGTATAATTATACCAATGCAGGAGGACTCATGAAGAATTTAATCAAGTCTACTTTTGTAGATTCAATTCCACTGTGAATTTGTATCTACCAAAACAAATTCCAATGCATTGGTGGATACATTTTAATGCTGTGATTAGTTTAGTAGGTTTATGTTTGAAATTTGAGTGTTTTCATTTCTTTTTAATAGATAAGTGTCATAAGTCTCGTATCATAAAATAAAAAATAAACGTATTTATGTTTCTTTAAGTATTTGTAATAAAAACAATCCCCAAGTAACATCCTTTTCTCTCTTGTTTTTCTCTTCCAGCTCTATTTTTCTTTGGGTATTCTCACATGTTATCATAACTTTAATTCTCAAATATGGCTTTGCGTTATCATAACTTTAATTCTCAAATATGGCTTTGGGTATTCTCACATGTTATCATAGCTTAGCTTGCCTTTGGTTCATCGGTTGGAGATGAAATTTTTAAGTTACAGTTGGCTAACTTTTCAAAAACTAGTTATAATTTTTATTGACTTTTTAGAAAATGATAAAAACTAAGATGAAAAAATACAGTTTAGTTGAAATTGAGTTAAAATGCCAAACGAAACATAAATTTGACTCTATGTAATTCCGCTCACACCTACTATCGGCCCAAAAACACAAGTTCAAACTTTCAATTCTGCAATGTCCGGGCGCATCAATCGTCCATACAATAATGTCCGTCCATATGCAATTCCGTACAGCAACGCCTTTTCGAGTCCACGACTCTCATAATTAGTTTTCTTTATGTCTTCCACTTTCAATTTACTTATTCTTTGGTTTCATTAATTATTAACTTTGATATCATTCCACTGAATTGCAATTCTAATGCTACAATATATGTGAAAACATACAACTTCGTAATGAGATGTCAAAAAGTAAAAACGATATCTATTTTCTAAATAAATGATGAAGACAAATATTAATAGATGCATCCAGATATTTTGATTAGATCGACAACTGCTTAAAACTCTTATCATTTTTTCATCTCATAGTTTTACTAAAAATATAAAGAATAATTACAAAAGCATCACAACTATCTATATGTGTTATTTTATATTAATACACACAAAGTGCTCACTAAAATTAAAAACTTAAACTTATAACCCTATTAAGCATATTCGTTTTTCAAAATCCCAATAGACTATAAACTATAAAGAAATGACCCAATACATTTAAAGTCCATTGATTTAGAAAGAAAGATGGAGAAATAAATTACTTATATTAAATTTTGGCTTTTTTTTTTTTGTTGCTAAAAAAAATCTAGTAATGGTCCCGTCATTTCTCATTTTTGAGACTTTACAGAGACAGGAATAGCTCCCCTGAGTTGGCATAAGATTCAAACCTCCAACCTCCAACTTGGTGAGATTCTTAAGGGTGAATTCCACGCCAGTTTTCCAATTACAATCAAGGAGAGTAAGGTATCGGTACAATATGAAGATGAATTTTCTTACGAACAGCATAAACTTCAGTCATGTCCATATTCTCAACATCATGATTTGGCAACTTCCAGTCAAACCAATACAGAAGATTTGCAATCAAATAATATTCAACACCAGCAATGCCAAACGCAAGTCCAGGACATCTCCTTCAACCGAATCCAACCGGGATCAAATGAAAATATCTTGACTATTGAAATCAATGGGATTGTTCTCGAATCTCTCTGGAATGAACTCTTCTGGTTTTTTAAGTAGTCCATTTGGTTGATATCATTCGTATCTCTTTACGCTTTATCTCCCACTCTTTTGGTCTCCTCTTGAGTTTTCTTCATTACCCTTGAATGTCTTTGTAGCTCAATAATTAGCCAATCCGTTATTATTGAACTGCTTTCAATTCCAGCCGTAAACATGTCCTGAAGATACAATTTTATGTACTTTTAGTCTTTATTTTAAAGATTGTTATCTAATTCTCTCAAAAAGTTCGTATTGAATGGTTTATACTTATATCACACTTTGCTATTGGGTTTGAATAGTAATGGAGATAGAAATTCTAGTCAGTGTGGATTAACAACTCAAGCCAAAATTTAATAGCCCACACAGGGGTGGATGGCTAGTATTTTACTATGTTTTCCTTTTACGAGTTAAATAAATAGTCCACCAAATTTGTGACGCCCCGACTTCCCAAGCCAGGTCGACACTATACATACTTGTTCTTTACTTGAAAATTTGAGACAAATTTTTTTTTTTTTTATTTTAAAACATATTCACATAAGTTATTTAGTAGAGAAAAACTTGTCATGCATACATACCATACTGAAAGTATAATCTCAAGTCTTTAAACTTCATACATACTGCACAACATAATTTACTTTTGTAATATATCTATTTTAACTCAAAAGCGGTTGCGGAAAATTTTGCGTAGTGGTATCCCACACCGCCCTTCACCCGCCGCATCGTCTGCATAGCCCACCACTTAAACTGCAGGCTTCTTACCTACAGTATGAATATAAGAGTGAGCTTTCGCCCAGCAAGTATAAACGTAATCTCACAAAATAATTCAAACATCTTAAAATATGCCAATCATCATGTAGCTTATGCATGAACCATTTATGATTGATTGAAAGTCTTATGCTTCATTATTGACTCAATCTTTAATTTATTATTTTGTCTCAACATGTGGGCCCATAGTGTACGTACCAAAAGCGCGCAGCCTCCAGACAAAGCTAGGGTTTGCAAGGCCCTAACAGTTCTGGGAATTATAACTTGACCCTCACGCATCAACGAGAGGTAAATGTCACAACTGAATCATGTAGCCTCCACGATCACGGGAGGTTGGTACGACACCTTACTTGATTTATCTTACCATATGATTTAACATTAGTGAACATGCCTTATGATGTCACTATGTCCTATCAAACTTAACACTTACTATAACATGGCATTCTTGAAAACATGGCATTTTTAAAACCATGACATTTTTGTAAACGTGGCATTTTTGAAACCATGACATTTTAGAAAACATGACATTTTTGTTAACATGACATTCTTATAACATGGCATAACATGTAACATGTCGTAGCATATCATCGCATATCATAACACAACATAGCATGTATATTTAAACATATAGTGTAAATAGCATAGCTTAACATAGCATATTTGAAAATAGTATTTACTATTTTCACACTGTAGGTGAGGTTTGATACTTGCCTGATATGCTAGGTTTCTGGTTTTGTTGCTTCAACCCAGATCGCAACTGCAGGTTACTTCCTGCTATTAAAAAGAACATAGGATAAGGATCCTATAAAATGTTGGTAACTTTTCCAACATTCATACACAATCTTAGTTATATGTCCCCCAATTATACACATGATAACTCATTAGGTTACATGAGGTAACCCTTGAGATGGTCAATATTTTATGGTCAAACTTGGCTTTGGACCAAGCCTAGTAACTCGGGTATCCTTCCCGGTTACCATCCGTCAACCTCTTGTTTCTATACTTTGGCTTTTTTAAAAAATCTAATTTCCAAATTTGGAAAATTTGACAACAATCTTTTGTTTAACTTGAAAATTCGTGGTTTTTAAAGTGTGACTTTATAAAAATCATTAAAGGCTGAAAACTGCCATTGGAACAGTTTTCACAGTCAAAACAGGGGTGTTGGTGCAAAAATATAGTTTTTCTGCATTGTTTTAGAAAATCCTGTGCAGGAATTTCCTGTTCCCGGCACAGTCTTTAGAAATCCGTGTCAGTTTAAAAATCCAGTTTGAATTTGGAAAAGTTGTCTTCATGAAAGTTTTAGCTCTTGAAAAATCCTAAAACTTTCGTGTTTTACGAAAAATTTAATTCGGACTCTAACATGTTCATATTGCCGTTTGAACTCACCTGGCCGTGTATAAATCCTGGGCACGGTCAGGCTCGGGTTTTTACAAAAACGAAGGCCTTTGGAGCCTTATTTTCAAAAACTGTCCGCGTTGTCCTCTAGGAAAATCTCTTCTCTACAACTTTCAAGTTTTACGTTTTTCCCAATTCGGCCTCTAAAGGCCTCAAATTTCACTTTCCAGAAAACTGGCCAGTTTGTACCCGAACTGGCAGTTTTCATTCTTAAATTCGTTTTACGTCTTATTGTCGCAAATCTAACTCAACCGAACACGCGGGAGCCTAGATAGCATACATGCAGCGTTTTCTAACGTCCCACATTAACAATCATGCTACTCAAACGCGCCCATGCAAACCAAAAACCGAACTGTCCTAGCCTAGGTTTGCATGATTCTAGGTTGTCTCACCATTCCATAACCGAAACTAACAACCTAGCATGAAATTTTAGAACCGGTTTGCACATAAAACAGGGGACATACATTTCATCATCCATCTAGCATGCACCCTAACATTCAAACAAGCATAAACATAACCATTCAAACAAGCATAAACATAACCAATCAAAGCCATTAAACCAAACCACCCTTAATACCTAATCAAGCACCATACCTAAACTATTCTAGGGCAATAAGTAAATTGAGCTTATGCTCTTACATCCCTTGCTTGGAAATACATATAAATTTCCTAATTGAAATTTAAATTGAAGAGCTTAGGGTTTAAGGGATTACCTTGATCACTCAAGATTTTGGGCTAGGGTTTGGTCCACTTTTTCCTTCCTCCTTGTTCTCCTCCCACTCGGTTTTCACCCTCAAAATGGGTACCGAAACTTTGGCCTCGCTTGGTGGCTGATCCTACAAAATCCGGCCACTCTCCACACTTTCCTTCTTCACTTTTCTCTTCCCCTTTCTTGCTTTCCCACAACCGGCCACTTGGCCTAGAATGGGTTCCAATTTTTTTTTAAACTTTTTTCTTGGCTCTAGCTCAAATCCGACCACCCCTTATGCTCTCCCCCCCTTGGGTTTTGGTTTTTCTCTCTTCTCTCTTGGCCTCTCAAGTTCGGATTTGGTGAGGGAAAATTTGGGCATAGCTTAGCTAGGTTTTCTAATTTTTGTGAACAATGGCTTCACCTATTTATAGGTGATGAAGAACTTTTTGAAATTGCAAAATGGTCCTTGAAGAAGCAAGGATTTGCACAAAAACTTGCACATTAGCCCTCCATGTGGCCGGCCATGAGTCTTGGAGAACAAGCAAAAAGTTTCTAGAACAAGACACTTGTCTTTCAAGGGTTGGTTCATGGAATTATGATGTCATAAATCCAAAGGTAGGTGATGTCATAATCCTAAGGCCTTGTTTGGCTTTTTCTTCAATATGCAATCCATTTTTATGCTAACACAGATAAATCTAATACTGTGTTCACTTATACACAGTACAATTCAGTACTGTTTTGCTTAACTGCAGTCCAAAATTTATCTGTGTAAAGTTGGACTGTATAAAAATTTTTCTTTTTTATTTAAAGCCATTTGGTCTTTAATATCCTATTTTAGGTGCTTGATTTTTCTATGGTGGTTTTAAAACTTAATTATACTATCTTGCCCGTAAAGACGGTGTCCGCAGTATATTTCCCATACAATTGCACATAAACACATAGTACAAACTTTAGATTTCTTATATACAAGAAAATCATGAGTTCGTGAAAATTTTTGGATATTACAATCTACCCTCCTTAAAGAATTTTCGTCCTCGAAAATCAGAACAATTCGGGGTAGTTTTTCTTCATCTCGTCCTCGCGTTCCCACGTTGCCTCCTCAATCTTATGATTTCGCCATAGGACCTTAACTAAAGGTATAACCTTGTTCCTTAGCACCTTTTCTTCTCGTGCTAAGATTCGCACCGGTTTCTCCTCATACGTCATATCCTTGTGAACCTCAATTGGTTCGTGGTCCAATATATGGGATGGGTCCGAGATGTACTTCTTTAGCATCGACACATGAAATACATTATGTACATATGCTAATTCTTGTGGCAAAGCCAACCTATAGGCCACGTTACCAATTCTTTCCAGTATTTCGAATGGCCCTATGTATCGTGGACTTAATTTCCCCTTCTTTCCGAATCTCATAACTCCCTTGAATGGAGCAACTTTAAGAAAAACCAAGTCTCCTACTTGGAATTCTAGAGGCCTTCTGCGTTTATCGGCATAGCTCTTCTGTCGACTAAATGCAGTTTCCATCCGTCGGCGTATAAGTTTCACAGCCTCAGTGGTTTTTCGAATAAAATCTGTGGACACAAGTTCCTTTTCTCTTGTTTCGTACCAATGGACAGGAGATCTACACCTTCTTCCGTACAGGGCTTCATAAGGAGCCATTCCAATTGAAGCTTGGAAACTGTTGTTGTACGAGAACTCAATCAAAGGAAGCTTCTTATCCCAAGTTCCTTTGAAATCCATCACACATGCTCGCAACATGTCTTCTAAGGTCTGAATGGTCCTCTCGGATTGTCCGTCTGTTTGAGGATGAAAAGCCGTACTAAAAGTAAGCTTTGTACCCATGGCTTGATGTACACTTCTCCAGAATTTAGAAGTGAAACGACCATCACGATCGGAGATGATTGCCTTTGGAATCCCATGGTAGCGAACAATCTGTGCAACGTATAGTTCTGCCAGCTGCTCTACTGAAAAGCTAAGCTTGATGGCGATAAAGTGTGCAGATTTCGTCAAACGATCCACAATTACCCAAATAGCATCATTGCCACTGGAAGTTTGGGGTAGACCAACTACAAAATCCATAGTCACTTGATCCCATTTCCATTCTGGGATGGAAATTTTCTGTAATTCTCCCCCTGGACGTTGGTGTTCTGCCTTTACCCTTTGACATGTAAGGCATTTACTGACGAATGTAGCAACGTCATTCTTCATTCTGGGCCACCAAAAACTTTCCTTCAGATCCTGGTACATCTTTGTAGCTCCTGGGTGGACGGAATATGGAGTCTCATGGGCCTCCTTCATGATTTGCTCCTTCAACTTGTCTTCATTAGGGATGCATAATCTATTTTTCCGATAGAGTATGCCCTCATCTGATATGTTGAAGTCCGACTCCTCTCCTTCCAATACCTCGTTCCTTGTTCTGAGCAGCGAGGCATCTCCTTCTTGTCGCTCCTTCATGCTATCCAAAATGGTAGGTTGGAAGGTTAGGGCAACTAAACTTCCCGTGATAAGCTCTATTCCAGCTTCCACTAGCTCCTTCTGAAGAGGTTTGATCAACGACTGTATGGACATCAACGAGGAAGACGACTTCCGACTAAGGGCATCGGCTACTTTGTTAGCCTTCCCTGGATGGTAACGGATGTCTATGTCATAATCCTTCACCAGTTCGAGCCATCTTCTTTGCCTCATGTTAAGCTCCTTTTGTGTGAAGATATACTTCAAACTCTGATGATCCGTGTAAACTTCACACTTAATACCGTAAAGATAGTGTCTCCAGATTTTGAGCGCAAACACTACCGCCGCAAGTTCCAAATCATGCGTTGGATAGTTCTTCTCATGATCCTTAAGCTGTCGTGAAGCATAAGCAATCACCTTTCCATTCTGCATGAGAACGGCTCCCAATCCTATCTTGGAAGCATCACTGTATATCACGAAGTTTCCTTCCTCCACATTCGGAATTGTAAGAATCGGAGCGCGAGTCAGCCTATTTTTCAGCTCTTGGAAGTGCTCTTCACACTTTGCAGTCCATTCATACTTCTTCC
Source organism: Ficus hirta (assembly GCA_038430175.1). Taxonomy (NCBI): domain Eukaryota; kingdom Viridiplantae; phylum Streptophyta; class Magnoliopsida; order Rosales; family Moraceae; genus Ficus; species Ficus hirta. Next base: position 12,813,878 of record CM076585.1, on the reverse strand, counting down.
CTTTCCGTGTAAGTGCGGTGAGCGGCGCTGCAATCTTAGCAAATCCTTCGACGAAACGTCGGTAGTAGCCCGCCAAGCCGAGGAAACTACGTACTTCGGTGACGTTTTTCGGAGCTGGCCATTCACTTACTGCTTCAATCTTAGCCGGATCTACAGATATGCCGTCCTTGGAGACCACATGTCCTAAGAAATGGACCTTTTCCAACCAAAATTCACACTTTGTGAATTTAGCGTAGAGCTGGTTTTGCTTTAAAATCCGTAAAGCAATCCTTAAATGCTCTTCATGCTCCTCCTTTGATCTTGAATAAATCAAGATATCATCTATAAAGACGATAACAAACTTATCCAAGTAATCCTTGAATACTCGATTCATCAGGTCCATAAAGGCTGCTGGAGCATTTGTCAGTCCGAATGGCATAACAAGGAACTCGTAGTGTCCATATCGCGTACGAAAGGCTGTCTTAGGAACGTCTCCTTCCCTAATTTGAAGCTGGTGATATCCGGATCGTAGGTCAATCTTCGAGAAAATTGAAGCTCCTCTCAGCTGATCAAACAGATCGTCGATCCGAGGCAAGGGATACTTGTTCTTGATGGTTATCTTGTTCAATTCCCGATAGTCAATGCACATCCTAAGAGTGCCGTCCTTCTTCTTAACGAACAAAACTGGAGCTCCCCATGGCGAGTAGCTTTGACGAATGAATCCTCGATCCAGAAGCTCTTGTAATTGAATCTGCAGTTCCTTAAGTTCGGCAGGCGCCATCCTATAAGGTGCCTTGGATACTGGTGCCGATCCAGGAAGTAACTCAATCTCGAAGGAGATCTCTCGCTCTGGTGGTAGTCCTGGCAACTCTTCAGGAAAAACCTCTATAAATTCTCGGACTATCGGTACTTCTTCCGGTCTGCTCTCGGTCTCTTGCGTCTTGTCCACCATGTTGGCTAGAAATCCCATACATCCTTCTGCCAACAATTTTCTAGCTTTCAGCGCAGAAATGAACATTTTCGGCTGTTTTGGAGTCGATCCCCTAAAAATAAACTCCTCGCCTCCACTTGGCTTGAACGTGACAGTACGTCGTGGACAGTCGATCACTGCGTTGTACTTCCCCAAGAAATCCATACCCAGGATGACATCGTAGTCGTATAGGTCAATGATGATCAGGTTGACATACATTTCCCTACCACATATAATTATTGGAACATGACGTATCCAATAATCAGACAACAGAATCTCCCCGGAGGGTAATGCAGTCCTAAATGTTCTTCCGATTCTATCACTTGCTCTACCTAGTTTCTTAGCGAACCTAGGTGATGTGAATGAATGCGTAGCTCCAGAATCAATTAACACGTAGGCATCTTGTTGGGCAAAAGGAAGCTGACCTGTCACCACGGTGGAAGGTCCAGCTTGAACATCCTCCTTTGTATAGGCATAAATGCGTCCTTGAGGTTCCGGAGCTTCCAGCCTGCCTTGAGAGATTGCAGGTCCCTCGAGCTTCATTTGTGCAGCGTGAAGTTGAGATCCCTGTCCTCTCTGTTGGTTTTGCAGACTCTGGGGATTGAGATTGCAGTTTCTAGCATAGTGGCCTTCCTTGCCACAAAGAAAACAGCGACCGTTTCCAGCACGACAATCTCCCGGGTGCCTTCTCCCACATTTCTGACAAGTGGGATAACTGTTGTTATCAGGGGTATTCTTCTTTTGAGGAAAATTTTGTTGATTCCCCTGTCCTCCTGCATTCCACTTCCTCTTCTGCTGGTTGTTGCCGTACTGCCTGTTGTTGTTGTTTTGGCCCGAAGGTCCTCCTTGACCCTTCTGTTGTGAGGTCTGGCCTTGCTTGACCTGATTCTGCTTAGCTTGGGCCTTTTCTTCTCTTTTCTCCTGGAAATACTTAGCCCGTTGCTCCTTGTTCTGTCCTACCCAATATTCAGCTCGAATTGCCCTGCTGACACATTCAGCAACAGTGAATGGTGGATGGGGGCCACTGCTAATTACCACTGCTAATTCCGGGCGAAACATCCTCATCATCCTTCTTACTTTATCCCTTTCGGAACTGATGAGGTGAGGGCAGAGACGTGCTAGCTGCTCAAACTTTTTGACGGCTTCGGCTACCGATAGATTTCCTTGGCGGAACCTGTCAAACTCGTCTTGTTGAGCCTCCATGACCTCAGTGTTGAAGTATTTTTCCTTAAATTCCTCTACAAAGTCTTCCCAAGTCATCTCAGTAACATCTCGCCGGATTTGGACTGTTTCCCACCAGAGGCGAGCATCTTTCCGTAGCATAAAGGATGCACAGAGGACTCTCTCCTGATCATTAAGTCTGAGGAAATTTAGGGCGACCTGGAGGTCAATCAACCAGTTGTCGGCCTCAATTGGGTTTGTAGACCCCTCGAATTCTGGTGCCTTCATGCGCCGAAATCTGTCATAAAGTTCTTCTGGAGTTCGAACCAGAGGTGCTGGTGGTACAGCTACAGGCGCAACAGGTATTTCAGGGGCTATGGGGTTCTCTGGAATCACCGGTTCAACATCAGGAATTTCCGGTGCTGCAGGCTGATTCGCATGTGCTGGTGGCATCCCAGCATCAGGAGGTCCCTGATTCTGCTGAGCTAACTGAGTTCTAAGCCCCCCTATCTCTTGCTGTTGGGCTAACATCATTTGCCTTAGTTCATTTAGCTGGGCCGCAAGATCAACATCTTGGGTCGGTACTCTTCTGCGCTTTGGTGGCATGGTTCTGTACGGAAAATAAGGAAATAATTTTAGCTTCTTGAAATCTTGCCTTTTATATAGAATCATAATCTTTATTCCATATAAAAGCATAATATGAACATATCTGAATTTATCATGTTCTTGTTCGTATCTCCTTTACAACAGGAGTTCATAACCATAATATTTTTGGAAAATATAAATCTTTCCCATCATCTCCGTACGTCACCTAGTTGCCACCACCAAGCTAAGGCACCACCCATCGTCATCCCAGTGTCCAACATTTTCCAGCATGGCCGTTGAAGAAAGATACTCACTATGCACATAAAATCTTAACTAATTGTAAGAAAATAACATAACTTACTTAGGCCGTTGCAGAAGCGATGTGAGGCGAAGTGAAGTAGGCTGGCAGGATACCGCTCTGATACCAAACTGTGACGCCCCGACTTCCCAAGCCAGGTCGACACTATACATACTTGTTCTTTACTTGAAAATTTGAGACAAATTTTTTTTTTTTATTTTAAAACATATTCACATAAGTTATTTAGTAGAGAAAAACTTGTCATGCATACATACCATACTGAAAGTATAATCTCAAGTCTTTAAACTTCATACATACTGCACAACATAATTTACTTTTGTAATATATCTATTTTAACTCAAAAGCGGTTGCGGAAAATTTTGCGTAGTGGTATCCCACACCGCCCTTCACCCGCCGCATCGTCTGCATAGCCCACCACTTAAACTGCAGGCTTCTTACCTACAGTATGAATATAAGAGTGAGCTTTCGCCCAGCAAGTATAAACGTAATCTCACAAAATAATTCAAACATCTTAAAATATGCCAATCATCATGTAGCTTATGCATGAACCATTTATGATTGATTGAAAGTCTTATGCTTCATTATTGACTCAATCTTTAATTTATTATTTTGTCTCAACATGTGGGCCCATAGTGTACGTACCAAAAGCGCGCAGCCTCCAGACAAAGCTAGGGTTTGCAAGGCCCTAACAGTTCTGGGAATTATAACTTGACCCTCACGCATCAACGAGAGGTAAATGTCACAACTGAATCATGTAGCCTCCACGATCACGGGAGGTTGGTACGACACCTTACTTGATTTATCTTACCATATGATTTAACATTAGTGAACATGCCTTATGATGTCACTATGTCCTATCAAACTTAACACTTACTATAACATGGCATTCTTGAAAACATGGCATTTTTAAAACCATGACATTTTTGTAAACGTGGCATTTTTGAAACCATGACATTTTAGAAAACATGACATTTTTGTTAACATGACATTCTTATAACATGGCATAACATGTAACATGTCGTAGCATATCATCGCATATCATAACACAACATAGCATGTATATTTAAACATATAGTGTAAATAGCATAGCTTAACATAGCATATTTGAAAATAGTATTTACTATTTTCACACTGTAGGTGAGGTTTGATACTTGCCTGATATGCTAGGTTTCTGGTTTTGTTGCTTCAACCCAGATCGCAACTGCAGGTTACTTCCTGCTATTAAAAAGAACATAGGATAAGGATCCTATAAAATGTTGGTAACTTTTCCAACATTCATACACAATCTTAGTTATATGTCCCCCAATTATACACATGATAACTCATTAGGTTACATGAGGTAACCCTTGAGATGGTCAATATTTTATGGTCAAACTTGGCTTTGGACCAAGCCTAGTAACTCGGGTATCCTTCCCGGTTACCATCCGTCAACCTCTTGTTTCTATACTTTGGCTTTTTTAAAAAATCTAATTTCCAAATTTGGAAAATTTGACAACAATCTTTTGTTTAACTTGAAAATTCGTGGTTTTTAAAGTGTGACTTTATAAAAATCATTAAAGGCTGAAAACTGCCATTGGAACAGTTTTCACAGTCAAAACAGGGGTGTTGGTGCAAAAATATAGTTTTTCTGCATTGTTTTAGAAAATCCTGTGCAGGAATTTCCTGTTCCCGGCACAGTCTTTAGAAATCCGTGTCAGTTTAAAAATCCAGTTTGAATTTGGAAAAGTTGTCTTCATGAAAGTTTTAGCTCTTGAAAAATCCTAAAACTTTCGTGTTTTACGAAAAATTTAATTCGGACTCTAACATGTTCATATTGCCGTTTGAACTCACCTGGCCGTGTATAAATCCTGGGCACGGTCAGGCTCGGGTTTTTACAAAAACGAAGGCCTTTGGAGCCTTATTTTCAAAAACTGTCCGCGTTGTCCTCTAGGAAAATCTCTTCTCTACAACTTTCAAGTTTTACGTTTTTCCCAATTCGGCCTCTAAAGGCCTCAAATTTCACTTTCCAGAAAACTGGCCAGTTTGTACCCGAACTGGCAGTTTTCATTCTTAAATTCGTTTTACGTCTTATTGTCGCAAATCTAACTCAACCGAACACGCGGGAGCCTAGATAGCATACATGCAGCGTTTTCTAACGTCCCACATTAACAATCATGCTACTCAAACGCGCCCATGCAAACCAAAAACCGAACTGTCCTAGCCTAGGTTTGCATGATTCTAGGTTGTCTCACCATTCCATAACCGAAACTAACAACCTAGCATGAAATTTTAGAACCGGTTTGCACATAAAACAGGGGACATACATTTCATCATCCATCTAGCATGCACCCTAACATTCAAACAAGCATAAACATAACCATTCAAACAAGCATAAACATAACCAATCAAAGCCATTAAACCAAACCACCCTTAATACCTAATCAAGCACCATACCTAAACTATTCTAGGGCAATAAGTAAATTGAGCTTATGCTCTTACATCCCTTGCTTGGAAATACATATAAATTTCCTAATTGAAATTTAAATTGAAGAGCTTAGGGTTTAAGGGATTACCTTGATCACTCAAGATTTTGGGCTAGGGTTTGGTCCACTTTTTCCTTCCTCCTTGTTCTCCTCCCACTCGGTTTTCACCCTCAAAATGGGTACCGAAACTTTGGCCTCGCTTGGTGGCTGATCCTACAAAATCCGGCCACTCTCCACACTTTCCTTCTTCACTTTTCTCTTCCCCTTTCTTGCTTTCCCACAACCGGCCACTTGGCCTAGAATGGGTTCCAATTTTTTTTTAAACTTTTTTCTTGGCTCTAGCTCAAATCCGACCACCCCTTATGCTCTCCCCCCCTTGGGTTTTGGTTTTTCTCTCTTCTCTCTTGGCCTCTCAAGTTCGGATTTGGTGAGGGAAAATTTGGGCATAGCTTAGCTAGGTTTTCTAATTTTTGTGAACAATGGCTTCACCTATTTATAGGTGATGAAGAACTTTTTGAAATTGCAAAATGGTCCTTGAAGAAGCAAGGATTTGCACAAAAACTTGCACATTAGCCCTCCATGTGGCCGGCCATGAGTCTTGGAGAACAAGCAAAAAGTTTCTAGAACAAGACACTTGTCTTTCAAGGGTTGGTTCATGGAATTATGATGTCATAAATCCAAAGGTAGGTGATGTCATAATCCTAAGGCCTTGTTTGGCTTTTTCTTCAATATGCAATCCATTTTTATGCTAACACAGATAAATCTAATACTGTGTTCACTTATACACAGTACAATTCAGTACTGTTTTGCTTAACTGCAGTCCAAAATTTATCTGTGTAAAGTTGGACTGTATAAAAATTTTTCTTTTTTATTTAAAGCCATTTGGTCTTTAATATCCTATTTTAGGTGCTTGATTTTTCTATGGTGGTTTTAAAACTTAATTATACTATCTTGCCCGTAAAGACGGTGTCCGCAGTATATTTCCCATACAATTGCACATAAACACATAGTACAAACTTTAGATTTCTTATATACAAGAAAATCATGAGTTCGTGAAAATTTTTGGATATTACAAAATTAGTCTCTTATTTTACTTAAAAATGTGCTGAAATTTGTAGCTATATATATTTTCAGCGTTGATCACGTAGTTAATTCCATTCCTTCAGAAATTTCTGTGTGTAGCCTGGCGGATTTAAAGCCTATCTCCTTGTTCAATCAAAACAGATTTTAAATTAAAAAAAAAAAAACAGATTTTAAATTTTAAAAATGTTGGAAAATTTGAATAAAAAAAATATAGGACAAAAAAAAAACAGATTTTAAATTAAGCCTATCGTTATTATCATGGTTTTGGAAAAGTAATTCTTTGTTAAGTTAATCCTATTTTCCTGTTTCAAAGGCTGTCTCCCTAATAGGCTTTTAATAAGTCATTAATTTGTTCAAGAATTTTAATATTTAGCATTTTTTATGTGGCTAAATTTTTAAATTCAGATGATGTGACATGATACTATTAAGGAGACAGTCAATGAGACAAAAAATTCAAGATAGCAGATCTTGATTTAAATTTGGAAATACACAAACCATCAAAGTGTTAGATTCATTAAGAATTTATCTAAGCTGTTAATTTAGTAAAGGGAACATTTATGTTATATCATGAATGTAATTAAAAGATTTCACAAAATAAATAAAAATTGGTTGAAATTTAAAATAGATCCAAATGATTAAAAATCACAAATAAAAACGCAAATGAATTTTCCTTTTAACATATGTTAGTTGTATGCATGGTACTTAAGTACCTAAAGTGTATTTTGTAAATATTTTACAGGGGAAAATTTATTTGATATTGTTTGAGGATAGCTTACGCAAATGAAGAAATTTTGATCTCTAAAAAGGTGATTTGTTAATTTTTGTTGGGCTGTCATTACAATAAAGTTAAAATCAAAGTGGTGCCATTATATATATTAAAATTTAGAAATGAACATCGATTCTTCTTTTTTTTTTTTTAATTACAATTAATAGTTTTACATATTCTATCAATCAAAAAGCTGTTGAATTTAAAAGGAAAAATATTAAGATATACTTTGTACTAAATAAGTTTTAGATAAATAGTATTGTTTTAATTAATAATTAACATTAATGCACGTGCACGTGCACGTGCACGTGCATTTCTTTCCTAGTATTTATATATATGTTGATGTTTATAGCTTTTATTGATTTTTTTTTTCTTTTTGAATTGCTTAATCCATCAAGAAAAGTTGTTATTGATAAAAAAAAATTCTATTTCTAAAATTATGATATTTTAAGCACTTTTTTGGGATGAATTACCTACATTTGATAAAATTACAATTTACTCTCTATCCTTTTTCTTTGACTAAAAGCTCACTGAAAGTGTGCAAAATAAGCTTTTGCGTTAATAAATACTAAAAATTAAACATAAAATATGATATAGAAGCTTAAAGACAGTTTATTTTTTTTAAATGAACACAGAGGACAGAAATCAGTAGATGCACCAAGACATCCTGATTAGGTAGGCACCCCTCTAGTATCCTCATCATTTTCCTATCACTCCAAAACTTTATTACTAAAAAAGAAAAGTTAAAAAAGAATCCATATTGTGAAGGGAAAATAAAATAACAAAATGAAACAACTAGACACAACCTAGCAAAAGAGAAAACTAATCAGAACATAGTTTCATAGGATAAAGTCTAAACTCTCTCTTTAAAAGTAGCCTTCAGATATTCACCGTTAAAAAAAGCCTAGAGGGGAAAAAGAATACATATTTAGCAAAATGATTGGCGTAGTACAAAAGTTGAACCCTAATAAAAAACGCAACCTCAACAAGCAACTAATTGCGAAACCTTATACAATTGATATTTGAGACGCCCAATTGACATTGACATGCAAGAGTGTAAAGGAACCAGTGGATTTTCTATTCGATAGAAAAGGAATTTTTGTTTAATTACAATTCTGCCACTAGGAAAACTGGTTCAGTAAATCCCCTCTAAATAAAATAAAAAAACTGATGTAGAACATACTTTGAAACGTCAAGTTTTGGAGAAACTCGTTGTGACGTGAATATCGCTAAAGTCACTTTTTTTTTGGTCATTGTATGTATGTCAAAAGGTTGTTTGTTGTACATTCATTGGCATCTTATGCTCTTAATATATATGATGAGCTTATTTTGTTGGAGGATTCACTTCCGTCTATACAAAACTGTTATATTGTATCATAAATTTCCAATTTACAATAATAGATTCTATGTTCTCAAAAAAAAAAAAAAAAAAAAAGATCGTACGCTGGTCTAGAAAGCCTTAATCTCGACTTCGTTATGTGAATCGGTGTCTAAAACCTGCATCCAAACTTTAATTTATACCTCTAAGGCTACTGAAGTAGAGGCACCAAGAACTAGAAACATTTGTGTTCATCACTGCTATTTTAATTGATCTCTTCCAATACACAAGTTATGGCACGTAACCTTAGTACCAAGGGAAGGAAGCTTTGAGTTCGGTTTGTTCTGCCCAAGAAATTCCAAGAATTATACATGTATGCAAAATTTGGTTTAACTATAACCCATTATTTGGCTCAGACGAAATAGTAAGTTTTAGCATGCGTTTCGTGCTAAAGTTTGGATTGTAGGATTTGGGTTTAGATTAATTGTGCATTTATCGAGATATTTGAATTGTTTGAATTAAAAAGTGTAAAAACTTGAAATGTGTTTAGAAAAAAAAAATCGATATGAAGCTTGTTTCGTTTGTCTCGAAATTCTATGCAATTTAGAAAAAAAAAAAATCATCTCATGTAGATTTGTCTATGTAAAATTATAGACTTTTAAAGTTTGAGTTATAAATTATGTGAATAGTGAAGACAAGGGAAAAAGACAAAAATTGGAATGTAATTTTGAGGTTTGCATTCTGTATCCATAGTATCAATTTGAAAAATATCTCTCTCGCTATATCAAACATCATAACAAAAAGAAAACTTATCCATCATTTTCCGGACAAGATGGACTATGGCGTGAGTGGTGCCAAAGCCAAAGACCCGCATACTATTCAATATTTCGCCGTGTCCTCAAAGCTAAAAACTTCTAAAAGCTCAATCACAAGTTATTATATCTTCAATTTGTAGCACCTAAAGCAGAGAGAGCAAAAGATAGAAACAAATGGCCATTCTTTTCACTTTGATGCTTAAAATTGCTGTTATTTTCTTTTTTCCCTTTCAAGCAGTGTTCTCTGCAGTTGACACCATTGAACCGTTCAAATCCATCGGTGATGGCACAACCTTGATTTCCAATGGAGGCATCTTTGAGTTTGGTTTCTTCAGTCGTGGAAATTCCAAGAACCGTTATGTAGGAATTTGGTACAAGAAGATCGGAGTTCAAACTGTTGTTTGGGTTGCAAACAGGTGCAACCCCATCGCTGATACCTTTGGCTCGTTGACCATAAACAGCACGGGCAATCTTGTGCTTTTGTCTCAGAACAAGAGTGTTGTTTGGTCGACGAGCTCATCAAAACAAATCAAAAAACCAATAGTACAGCTTCTAGATTCGGGAAATCCTGTACTAAGAGACGAGGAAGATGAAAACTATTTATGGCAAAGTTTTGACTATCCTTCGGATACATTGCTGCCAAACATGAAATTCGGTTGGGATTCGAGGACAGGTCTTAACCGGCATCTCTCGGCGTGGAAGAATTGGGATGACCCGTGCCCTGGTGACAAAGTTCTACCGCACGGGACCATGGAATGGAATTCATCGCAGCGGCTTAGTGGAACAAGGTCAAACCCGTTTTACAATTTCCAATTTGTTTATAATGATGATGAGGTGTATTACACATACAACCTCAAGACTGACTCAGTGATCTCAATATTATTCCTAAACCAAACGACAAGTCTTCGTCAGCGCCTTATATGGATAGAGGCAGATCAAGCTTGGAGTCCTTATTCCAAAGCACCCAGAGACGACTGCGATGAGTATGGTGTCTGTGGAGCTAATGAAAATTGTAATATACACGAATATCCGATCTGCCAATGCATAAGTGGATTCAAGCCCAAGTCTCAAGAGACATGGAATTTAATGGACTGGTCAAAAGGATGCATACGGATTAATCCATTGAGCTGTAAAGAGAAAACTAAAGACGGGTTTATCAAAATTTCATGGTTGAAACTGCGAGATACAACACATACTTGGGTGAACAAGAGTATGAATCTAAAGGAATGCAGGGCCATATGTTTGAGTGATTGTTCTTGTACGGCTTATACAAACTCCGACATCAGAGGAAAAGGCAGTGGTTGTGCCATTTGGTATGGTGATCTGATAGATTTGCGGCAATCTCCCATTGGTGGACAATATCTATTTATTCGGATGCCACGTTCGGAGCTAGGTATGGGCCTTATTTTTTTACATGGTTTATTATTACATATTTCAGATATGTATAAATTATTGTCTTCAAGCTGGTCCGCATATTTTGGCTTTAGTTTCTAATCTTCTAGCTTCAATTTGATATGATTCGACTTTCTTTTTCAAAACAACTTACAAGAACGAAAAGCCGATAACAAGATGAGAACAGTAACGGTGGTCGCTGTCGTTGGAGGTGTTTCTGGGATGCTCCTACTTGGCTTTTTTATTTGCAGGAGAGGCTCAAGAGGTAAGTTGATACAGACATCTTTGCAAGAAAATTCATCTGAGACCCACTTAAATATACTTGGTAAAGAACATTAAAATACAAGATAACATCTGAAAAAATTAGTTATAATCAGAAATAGATAAACAGCTTCAAGAAAAAAATCTCTGAAATTTAGAGACACCAGCCGGAAGCTACTTTCGAATTTTTTTTCAAGATTATTTATATTATTGTTTCGGCATGAATAATGTATCTATTCATAGTTTCGTACAGCTAACATTGTAAGATCATAACTTACATGCGATTTTTTTTTTTCATATAATTTATGCTAAAAATTATCCCTTACTTCGTATGAGGATCTCTGTTCATAATTTCATATAGCTAATATTGAAGATCAAATTTTTTATGCCATTTCGTTGAAATGTATGTCAAACAAAACAGATAGAAATGAAGAATTAAGTGAGAATGGAGGTGAAGAGGAAGACCTGGAGCTTCCTTTGTTCAGCTTGTCTTCTATAACTGCTGCCACTGAGAATTTTTCACTGTACAACAAGCTCGGAGAAGGTGGTTTCGGACCCGTATACAGAGTAAGCTTCTTTCATTCAAGTTTGAGAATAATATGGAACAAAAGTGGTGTATCTTGGCCTTTTTCTCGTAACTGTTTGATATTGTTGTTTTTTTCTAGTAACTGTTTGATATTGTTGTTTTTTGTTTGAAATAAAAGAGTCAACAGCTCCTCAAGATGTCAAGATGTTGCGTACGAAAAATCTCCACAAGATGTGGCACATGATGTTCAAGTATGTAGACAGTTAAAAAAGTGTGAATCTTTTTTTTTTAAACACATGTTTGGGATTTTCAGGGTAGACTGGAAGATGGACAAGAAATTGCCGTCAAGAGACTATCAATAAGTTCTGAGCAAGGAGTGGAAGAGCTAAAAAATGAAGTGAAACTAATTGCCAAGCTTCAACATCGAAATCTTGTGAAGCTTCTTGGTTGCTGCATTCAGGCAGAAGAGAAATTGTCGATTTATGAATATATACCCAACAAAAGCCTTGATTTGTTCATTTTTGGTAAGAATCCAAATCCAGCACCAAGGCTACATAACTAATTTCTATTGCGGTGTTGCTCGATTAACTTGGAAATTTTTATTGACAGATCAGAAGCAAGGAGAACTACTAGAATGGTCAAAGCGCTTCCAAATTATATACGGAATAGCTCGGAGACTTCAATATCTTCACCAGGATTCCAGATTAAGAATAATACATAGATATCTCAAAGCTAGTAATATCTTACTTGACAATGAGATGAGTCCGAAAATTTTGGACTTTGGCTTGGCTAGAACTTTCAAAGGAGATCAAACAGAAGAACAAACAGGCAAAGTAATAAGAACCTAGTGAGTTTTATTCTTTCGTGCTTTTTTTGTTTTTTTAATTCACATCTGAACTGTATTTTGAAAAAATATCTCCCTTCTAATTTACTTTATTTAATGATGGCAGTGGCTAAATGGCACCAGAATATGCCTCTGACGGTTTTTTCTCGATAAAGTTTGATATCTTTAGTTTTGGAGTATTGGTGCCGGAGATTGTAAGTGGAAAGAAAAACAGAGGCTTTCAGCGTGAAAGCCATGGTCCTTCACTAATTGGACATGTAAGTTGTCAAAATGCTTCATAAGTGTCATTATGTCCAAAAACTAATCCAAGTTGTTCAAAATGACACTGTCGTGTTTTAAACTCTTCCAGGCATGGACATTGCAAAAAGATGGCAGTACATTGGGATTGCTTGATAAGCATGTAAGAGAATCGCACCACGATGAAAAACAAGTGTTGCGTTGTGTTCATATTGGTCTCTTATGCGTGCAACAAAGTCCGGTGGATAGACCCAACATGTCCTCTGTGATTGTCATGCTTGGAAGTGAGAGTGAGCTACCTAAGCCAAAACCTCCTGGCTATTTTACAGAGATGGATTTAGCAAAAAGTGACCATTCCTCTATGGAGCCCGAATCATCTTCAACAAACAAAATGAGTCTTTCACTGCTCGAGGCTCGATAAGACTTAACTAATATTTTATTTTAGCATACTTTCTATAAGAAATTGTTCTACTTTACCTCCTAAACTTTAAAAATTCCCAAAGTACTACTAAGAACTTTGTTTTTGTTCTACTTTGCTCCTCTGTTTCAGTTCCTATCAAATGGAGACACATAAACACAACGGGCACTCATGTTAGGGGTTTTAGGTGGGTTAAATCAGAAATTTTCTATAATACTTGAATTATAACAATTACCCCACAATAATCAATCTTCGATTATTAACTATTAAAGATTAAAATTGAATTTCAACAAAAATAAATCTAGCGTGTGTAGCTATTCGTTGAGCAATGGGCTGGGGTTCCATGGCGACAAAAATATTTTTCTCCAAAATGATACTAGCTTGAAATTCCACAAGGAAAAAAATAAGAAAATTACCTAAATAAATTTTTTTTTTCAACTATTAACCAACATGACACAAATTTCTCATTATTGAACAACACAACACAAATTTTAGTTAATTTTAGTTTTATTTCGTGTCATGTTAGTCTAGTGTTAATTTTTTGAGTCATGTTGATACAATGGTTTTTAAATTTATGTCATTCAAATGCTTTTCGAGGAAAAAAATCGTTCAATCAATTGGAGACAAATAATTGATCTTTATTTTGTGGTTTTATTGAAATGGAAATTTTATTCACAGTATCCTCTATCTTCTTGTTTTTGGTGTTTTTTTTTTTCACTTTGAAATTAGGTTTGTCTTGGAAACCTTATTAGAAAAACCAATTAAGAGAAGAAATTTACGATATAACCCTCCCATAATTGTTTTTTTGTCGTTTTTTATGTAAAATGAAATAAATTAGGGGGACAAAGAGGGAGAAAAACGAAGAGTTTCGAGCAGTATGGTATGAAATTTCATAGTTTAAGGGGTAAAGTTCAAACGACCCAAAATTCAGAGACTGCTGGTATAAATAGTCCTCTTTTTTTCCTGAAATCATCGGTGTGAAATTTCCAATAGTAATATACTTGTCACATTCGAATCAAACAACCTATTAGACTATATTAAAGGAGTATTCACATTTTTAAACTTTACATTTTGTTTTTATTTAAAAAGTATATCTTATATTATAAAATTTTATATTGTAATACCATCATATTACATTAATATACATATTTATACTTTTTTCTTGGTCAACACTTAATTTTAACATTAAAATATCCGAAATACCCTTAAACAGAAAAGCTAAAGTTTGGATTATTTATCTTTTTTATACCTTATATATTAATATTCATGTTTCTCCCCACCACCCCCTTCCCACCTGCTGCCAAAATTCATTTCGAATTTCAAGGGTATTTTGGACCTTTTGAAGTAAAAATTAATTGTTGAGCGAAAAAGGTATAGATTTATATAGTAAATACAATCTAATGAAAGAAATATATAGAACTTCAAAATGCATGGAATACTTTAAGCAAAAAAAATACATGATATAAACAAGGTAAATAACATTTTAATTTTAGTTTTTCTTTGTAAGGGTATTTTGGGAATTTTTGATCAATTAAATTGTTGACCAGAAAGAGTATTAAAATATAAAAATTTAAAACGCAATATATACTTGTTGAATAACCCAAATTACAAGTAACTCACAAACTCAGGTGTAGAGTTCTGTGATTTTAAATTTTTAAAAAAATAAAGAAAATAGAACATCAGTTGGAAAAGTCATAGGCAACTACTGTGTAATCACATCAAAATATATGGGTGCGTTTGGTTTTCAATGTCCAACTCAAAATTTCTATATCAGTTTTTGTCTTTATTTGAAAAATCAATAAAAATTATAACTAGTTTTTGAACGGTCCACAAATTCTAACTTAAAAATTTCATCTCTAACCAGAACCCAATAGAGGCTAATAAACTAATCTGATGAGGTACCATTCTAGAAATTGAAACTTCTAAAAATATTGAAAAATCTTTGCTCGGATAGATGTAAATGACATTTTTTATCAACTTTTATAAGTTGTATTTTCAAAAATTTAGTATCACATACTCTGTAATAACCCGAAAGTTTGATGAACTCATGATTTCCTTAGAGACAAGAAAAATCTAAGACTGAATCATGTATGTCAATATGAAGCTCATGATCTGAGTTGAATATTAGTATATGTTTGAGTTCTCGTTTAATTAGCTACGAGACTCAATAATAAGTTATTATGCTAAGTATGAGGCCTTTTGATGAAAGAGGTAGAACAAGGATTTATGATTTTATTCCGGTCAAAGTTTGACCAGAATAATTTAAGATATGATTAAGACGATACTGCAGTTTATTAAGCAGTATAGGAATTATATTGTGTTTGACCGTCATTATGGATGAAGAAGTAAGAATAAGATATGGGATTATTCTAGAATAATCAGGAATAATATTTGGAACAATGAAGACTTAGTAGTTTCAAGTCTTAAGAAAAATCCATACGCAGCCCAGTTAAGTGCAGATGAATTCTGGACTGTAGTCTAGTATGATTGTACTGTTTTCAGTGAAAAACAGTATTAATATTATCTGAGTTAATAAGGAAATAGACTGCATATTTATATTAATGGATTTTTAGGATCAAGTGGATAATTAAGCATGAATTGGAAGCCAAGTGGCTCTACCCTAGCCGGCCACCTCACAGGGACTAAAGTGTAAATATTTTGTCCTTAGGGGCCAAAGTGTAATTTTAAGAAAAGTGAGGTAAGCTTAGTGAGGTAAGTAAGGTGAGGTAAGCAAGGTGATGTAAGCAAGATGTGGTAAGCAAGATGAGGTAAGCTTGGTGAGGTAAGCAAGTACTTGCCTTGGTGAGCAAGTAACTTGGCCTCCAATGCATCTCAATGGCCGGCCACCTCTTAGGGGTATTGAGCAAATATTTTGCTCTTAAGGACTAATATGCAATTTTGGGAATAAAAATAAATCCGAAAATAAAATATTTTTCACCTATAAATAGGTGATGGGAGGAGGGGGTGGATTTTTGGCTTATTTTATGTGAATCTACCCCAAAACTCTGCCCAAATTCCAACCCATTCTCTCTAGTTCTTCCCCTAGGAGCCGAACCCCATAGAGAGAAGGAAAAAAAAAAAGAGAAAAAGAGTGAGAGCATGGCCGGTTGTGGTACGGAGGGTGGTGGAGCAATTTTTGCTCATGCAAGGTTTAGAACCACTCTTCAAAGCTAAGAGATATTATTCTTGAAGCTCTAACTAAGATTTTCATTAAGTTTGGTTTATGTGTATTTCAAGTTATGGTTTGTAAGAGCATAAGCTCAATCTTCCTATTTTTCATGTTATGGTTTTTGTATGGTTAGTATATGTTAGATCTAGATTTAGGTGAGTGTGATTGCTAAGTTTATGCATGATTGTGATGTTATGTGCTAGGTAACTTATGGTATGTGTGTATGCCTATTAGATGTTATATGTCCCCACATACTTAAGAATGATGTAGCATGAATGGAAATGAGAATGAGAATGTATGTTGCATGTAGGGTTCAAGAAAACCCAAAAAAAAACCCTAGTTTGGTGAAGATCACCATATGGGTTTGCATGAAGTATTGTATGAATGAGGAATGAATTTATGATAGTAAAAACGTTATGTAACACACTACATGCTTGATGTAGGCTCACGGTTTTAACCATTCGAGGTAGTGTGTGCGTAAGTTTACGTAAGAATCAACTTAAATAGGAACTGCAGTCTCGGATCAAGACTGGGCAGTAATCTGGAAACAGGATTTTGAGGCTCTTAGAGGCCGAATTTAAGGAAAGTTAAAACTGTAAAGTTGTAGAAAATAGAAAATTCTAGGGGGTATCATGAACGGTTTTTAAAAATAAGACACTGAACACCTCTGTTTTTACAAAAAAATCCGAGCCTGGTCTGCCACACCCAGTATGCACGACCAGGCAGGTTCAACAAGCAAAACAGACAGGTTAATGGCAAAATTAGGTTCTAAGTAAAACACAAAAGTTGTAGGGTTTTTCAAGATCTAAAACTTTTCTGGAGAATACTTTTTCTAATTCTAAACAAATTTTAAAGTAAAACCTGATTTTCCAAAACTGTGCAGGAAACAGGAAATTCCTGCACAGGATTTCTAAAAATAGTGTAAAAACAGGGAATTCTTGCACATGCACTGATAACTAAAGTTTATGAGACTGTTTAAAACAGCTTATAAAAAGGGGATTAAAATTTTATCACACAAGAAATTATTTAATGAAATAAGCTAAGTCCTATGGTAAACAACTAAGGGACAAATAGTAACCGAAAAGGTTACTAACTTTTAATAGGCCAAATAATATAGGTCACTTATAGTAACCACATGAGATACCCAAGCTATTGGGTTGGGCCTAAAACCCATGGTTACCAATGGTAACCTAATAAGGTATTACTTTAAAAGTAATTGGGCCTTAGCAACCTAATGAGGTATGGGTCTAAGATTTAGATATGTCTTGGGCTTAAGCCCAGGGTTACACATAGTAACCTAATCAGACATTAAACACTATTCAAGTTTGATTGGGCCTAAAGCCCGAGGTTATCAATAGTAACCTAATAAGATGCTAATTACTATTCAAGTATGATTGGACCTTAAGGTTTCATTAAGTAATCAAACAAGATATTGTTTGATTAGGCCAAGTACCTTAGGGTTACATTTAGTAACCGAATAAGAGATCATTGTGGTATGAGGGAGACATGTAACTAGGGTTACTGATGAATGCTGGTTAAGGATACCAGCATTGAATGTAATGATTTACGGTAAGATAAGATGATCCTTATCTTACGTCTTTTGTGAAAATAGGAATTAAACCTATTGATGTGCCTTGTTGGAATATTAGACCAAGAACGTAGGACATCAGGCAAGTACAAACCTCACCTACAGTATGGAAAATAGTAAATATTATTTTCAAGTATGACATGTTTTCATGTATGCCATGATATGCCATGTTTTGCCAAGATGTGCCATGTTATGCCATGATATGCCATGTGTATGTATATATTATGGTTGATATTATGTTATGTTATATGATATAGTGACATCATGATGTACGTTCACGAATATTAAACCACCTGGTAAGAACATGTTTTAAGTCATAAGATAAGACAAGCAATGTGTCGTACCAACCTCCTAGTTGATGCGGGAGGATTATGTATGTTTAAGAGAATTCTCAGACGTGAGGATTATACATGTTTCAAGTTTAAGATGTTAAGACATTCCGCCAGATCGTGAAGGGTTATGAATATGATTCCCAGAATTGTTAGGGACCTTGCAAACCTTAACTTTCTGTGGAATGCGCCCATTTGGTACGAACACAAGGGGCCCACATATTAGGTAAGATAATAAGCAGATAATAAGTTCATAATAAGTTCATAATGGAACATAAGACATTCATAACCGATCATAATTGGTTCATGCATAAGTTACATGATGTTTGTCATGTTTTTGTGAGATTATGTTTGTTCTTGCTGGGCGAAAGCTTATCAGTATATTTCATACTGTAGGTAAGATGCCTGTAGCTTTACTTGGTGGGCCATGGAGACGATGCAGCAAGTGAAGGGTGGTGTGGGATACTACTACACATATTTTTCGCAACCTCTCTAAATTATAAATTTGTACATGTATGATTAAGTAATATGTACCATGTTACATATGTGATGTTTCAAAAGTCCAGTTTAAAAAGTTATGTGAGACCTTTTAATTGGTTTAACAAGTAATGGGTAGGCATGATGAAGTTTACCCATATGGATAAGTTTAATTAAGTTACGAAGAAAAAAAAAATTATTCTGAATTTTCTGAAAGTTCACGTATTAGAAACTAAGAAGTAAGTTAAGTAAGTAAAGTAACGGCCCACGTTTACGTAGTCGGCCCTACGTAGATGGCCGGGGCGTTACAAAGGTGGTATCAGAGTGGTATCCTGCCAGCCTACTTCACTTTACTTCACATCGTTTCTGCAAGTGTCCAAGTAAGTTAAGTTATTTTCATTTAGTAGAATGAGTTAAGATCTTGCTTTCGTAATAAGCGTATCCTATCAATGGTCGCACGGAGGATGATACCCGTGACACTTTTGATTTTATGGGACCGCATATGTTATACATATGCATTACCGTGATCCTGAAATCTACCATGATATGTATGTGGTGGATAAGCTTATTATATGATATGAAGAAATCACGAAGAATCTTCAGCATGATACGATAAGTTATGATCAACAATTAATTTTTACTTCAAAAAGGTCCAAAATAACCTTGAAATTGGAAATGAATTTTGGCAGCAGGTGGGAAGGGGGTGGTGGGGAGAAACATGAATAATAATATATAAGGTATAAAAAAGATAAATAATCCAAACTTTAGCTTTTCCGTTTAAGGGTATTTTAGGTATTTTAATGTTAAAATTAAGTGTTTACCAAGAAAAAAGTATAAATATGTATATTAAATATAATATGATGGTATTACAATATAAAATTTTATAATATAAGTTATACTTTTTAAATAAAAGCAAAATGCGAAGTTTTAAAAGTTGAATAATCCTTTAATATAGTATAATAGGTTATTTGATTTCTAATATGACAAGCATATTACTGTTGGAAATTCCACATCGGTGGTTTCAGGAAAAAAACAGGACTATTTATACCAGCAGTCTTTGAATTTTGGGTCGTTTGAACTTTACCCCTTAAACTTTAAAAATTCATACTATACTGCTTGAAACTCTTCGTTTTTCTCCCTTTTTTTCCCCCTAATTTATTTCATTCTACATAAAAAAGGACAAAAAAAAAAATTATAGGAGGGTTATATCGTAAATTTCTGCTCTTAATTGGTTTTCTAATAAGGTTTCCAAGACAAACCTAATTTCAAAGTGACAAAAATAAAAATAAAAAAAAAAACTCTAAAAACAAGAAGATAGAGGGTAATGTGAATAAAATTACATATCACTAAAACCACAAAATAAAGATCAATTATTTGTCTCCAATTGATTGAGCCATTTTTTTCCGCGAAAAGTATCTGAATGACATAAATTTAAAGACAATTACACCAACATGACTCAAAAAATTAATACTAGACCAACATGACACAAATAAAACTAAAGTTAACTAAAATTTGTATTGTATTGTTCAATAATGAGGAATTTGTGTGATGTTGGTTAATAGATGAAAAAAAAAAAGTTGTTATTTAGGTAATTTTCTTATTTTTTTTCCTTGTGGAATTTCAAGCTAGTATCATTTTGGAGAAAAATATTTTTGTCGCCATGGAACCCCAACCCAATGCTCAACGAATAGCTACACACGCTAGATTTATTTTTGTTGAAAATCAATTTTAATCTTTAATAATTAATAATCGAAGATTGATTATTGTGGGGTAATTGTTATAATTCGAGTATTATAGAAAATTTCAGATTTAACCCACCTAAAACCCCTAACATGAGTGCACGTTGTGTTTGTGTGTCTCCATTTGATAGGAACTGAAACAGGGAGCAAAGTAGAAGAAAAACAAAGTTCATAGTTGTAATAACCCGAAATTTTGATGACTTGAAATTTCCTTAGATACAAGAAGAATCTAAGTCTGAATCATGTATGTAGATATGAAGTTTATGATCTGAATTGAATATCAGTAGATATTTGAGTTCTCGGTTAATTAGCTACGAGAATCAAAAATAGTTTGCTTAATCAAACATGAGGCCTTTTGAGAGAATGGCATAGTAGGAATTTATGATTTTTAGTCCAGCCAAAGTTTGACCAGGTTGACCTTAGGTTTGACTAAGACAGTGCTGCAGTGTATTAAGCAGTATAGGAATTATACTGTGAAAAACCGTCATTACGGATGAAGAAGTAAGAATAAGGTATGGGATTGCTCTAGAATAATCAGGAATAATATTTTGAGCAATGAGGACTTAGCAGTTTCGAGTCTTAAGAAAAATCCATACGTAGCCCAGTTAAGTGCAGATAAAGTTTGGACTATAATCCAGTATGACAATACTGTTTTTAGTAAAAACAATATTAATATTATCTGAGTTAGTAAGGAAATGGACTGCATAATTATATTTATGGATTTTTGGAATCAAGTAGATGATTATGCAAGAATTGGAAGTCAAGTGGTTCCACCCTAGCCGGTCACCCACAGGGACTAAAGTGCAAATATTTTATCCTTAGGGACCAAAGTGTAATTTTTAGAAAAGTAAGTAATGATGATGTCATAATGATGCAAGCTTGATGATGTAAGCATGATGATGTCATGATGATGTAAGTTTGATGATGTAAGCATGATGATGTCATGATGATGCAAGCATGATGATGTAAGCAAGAGAATTTCCTTGCTCTCCAAGTGAATGGCCGGCCACCTAAGAGGGTAGATGAGCAAATATTTTGTCCCAAGGATCAATGGGCAAATATTTTTCTCTTAAGGGCTATTATGTAATTTTTGGATTAAAAATAAATCCAAAAATTAAATTATTTTTCACCTATAAATAGGTGATGGAGGGGGGCTCATTTTGTTCAAAAAAAATGAGAAAATACCCCAAAACCATGCCAAAATCTCTCCACACTCTCTTCCTCCCCCAGAAACCAAAAAAAAAATTGAGAGAAAAAAAATGGTGAGGTTCGGATTTTTGTAGAAGGAAGCAAGGAGGGAAAATTCTCCCAATCAAAGGGTAGATCCATTTTCTTGGATCTTGAGGTAATCCTCTTCACCCTCTAGCTCCTTATTTTAGTTTGATTCAAGATTTATGCATAGTTCAAGATTTATGTGTATAGCTTAGATTTGTGCTTGATTAGAGGTTTGGTGGTTTTGATTTGTAGTTTAATGTATGTTTATGTGATGTATGCATGAATGCCTAGAATATGTTTGTTATATGTCCCCACACACTTAAGAGGTTGTATGGTATGACTGATTATGAGATATGGATGTATAATGCAAGAAGGGTTACAGAAATACCCTAAGAACCCTAGTTGGTAAAATTTACCAAATGGGATTGCATGTATGATTTTATGAATGAAAAGTGAATGCATGGCAATGAAAACGTTAGATAATACACTGCATGCTTGATGTAGGCTCACGGTTGCGACCGTTTGAGGTAGGGTGTGCGTAATTTTATGTAAGAATCAACCGAAACCAAAACTGCCAGTTCGGGTGAAAACTGAGCAGTGATCTGGAAATGGTATTTTGAGGCCCTTCGAGGCCGAATTTGAGAAAAGTTAAAACTATAAAGTTGTAGAAAATAGAAAATCCTAGGGGACGATGTAGGCAGTTTTTCAAAATAAGGCTCTAAATGCCTCTGTTTTTGTGAAAACCCGAGCCTTGGTCTGTCCAGATCCTGTGCACGGCCAGCCGGTGTCAACCAGGAATATGAACAAGTTAAAGGCAGAATTAGGTTTTGAGTAAAACATGAAAGTTGTAGTATTATCCAAGGTCTACAACTTTGATAAAGAAATATTTTTCGAATTCTGAACAGATTATTAAGATAAAATTTGATCTTAAAAACTGTGCAGGAAACAGAAAATTCATGCACAAGACTTTTAGAAAACAGTGCAAAAGCAGGAAATTCCTACATATGCACTGATAACTGAAATTAAGAAACTATTTTCAAATATTCAAAGCTTGACAGTTTTTAACTGTTTTTGCTTAAAAGTTATGGTTTTATAAAAATACGGTTTTTATAAGAAATATAAAGTTTTATAAAAGATTTTTAAAGAAAACTTGTCAAAGTTTTGTCAAGAAAAGAAGAAAACAAATACTTGGGCCTTACCCTACGGTTACCGATAGTAACCCAATGGGGTAATACTTTGAAAGTAATTGGGCCCTAATAAACTGAATAAGTTATCATTCAAATATGGTTGGGCCTAAAACCCTAGGGTTACATTTAGTAACCCAGTAAGTTGTCATAGGCATGTGTGGGGGACACATAACTAAGATTTCTCAGGAATGTTGGTTAGGTTACCAACATTTTATGATTATGATTTATAAGATCCTTATCATATATTCTTTTAAATAGCAGGAAGTAACCTGTTGTTGCGACCTGATTTGGAGCAACAAAACCTAAGACATAGCATACCAGGTAAGTACAAACCTCACCTACAGTATGGAAAATAGTAAGCTATTTTCAAATATATGACATGTTCCATGTATGCTATGTTATGTCATGCTATGCTATGTTATGCCATGCTATGCTATGTTATGCCATGTTATGCTATGTCATGTCATGTTAAGCTATGTTAAGCCATGCTAAGACATGTTAAGCTATGTTAAGTCATGTTAAGTCATGATAAGATATGATGTATCAAGTTATGCCATGATTTATGGTTATGCCATGTTTATGTCTCATGTGCATCATGATTAATAAGGTCACAATTAAAGATTCTTAGCCTTGGAATATACAAGACTAAGACTAAATCAAGTCAAGCAAGGTGTCGTACCAACCTCCCACTAGGTGGAGGATACATATTTCAAGCTCAAGTTTATGATTATCAACCTCTCGTTGATGCGTGAAGGTATAATGATAATCAACCTTCCGCTAGATCGTGAAGGGTTATGTTTATGATTTCCAGAATTGTTAAGGGCCTTGCAAACCCTGACGTTCTGAGGATTGCGCGCTTTTGGTACGTACACAAGGGGCCTATATGTTAAGCAAGATAATAAGTTCAAGTCAATAATTGGTCATAAAAGATTCATAATTGTACATAATTGATTCATGCATAAGTAGCACGATATTTGTTACGTTTTGTGAGATCATGTTTGTACTTGCTGGGTGAAATCTCATCAGTATATTCCATACTGTAGGTAAGATGCCTGCAGCTTTACTTGGTGGGCCATGGAGACAATGAGGCAAGTGAAGGACGGTGTGGGATATCACTACACAAGATTTTCCGCAAACTCTTTAAATTATGAACTAGTACATGTATGATCAAGTGATGTGTATGAGATGTTTGAGAACCTCGGGTTAAAAGGTTATGTATGACCTTTTAATCGGCTTAACAAGTAATGGGTAGGCATGGTGAAGTTTACCCATATGGATAAGTATAATTAAGTTACGAAGAAAAAAAAAATTATTCTGTAACGGCCCATATGGATAAGTATAATTAAGTGTTAAAAACTAAGAAGTAAGATAAGTAAGTAAAGTAACGGCCCACGTTTGCGTAGTCGGCCCTACGTAGATGGTTCGGGGCGTTACAATAGTAGTACTTTGGAAATTGTTAAAGTTTAGGAGGTAAAGTAGAACAATTTCTATGCTAAAATAAAATGTTAGTTAAGTCTTATCGAGCCTTGAGCAGTGAAAGACTCATTTCATTTGTTGAAGATGATTCGGGCTCCATAGAGGAATGGCCTCTTTTTGCTAAATCCATCTCTGTAAAATATCCAGGAGGTTTCGGCTGAGGTAGCTCACTCTCGCTTCCGAGCATGACAATCACAGAGGAAATGTTGGGTCTATCCACTGGACTTTGTTGCACGCATAAAAGATCAACATGAATGCAACGCAACACTTGCTTTTCATCGTGGTGGGATTCTCTTACATGCTTATCAAGAAATCCCAATGTACTACTATCTTTTTGCAATGTCCATGCCTGGAAAAGGTGAAAACACGATAGTGTCATTTTGAATATCTTGGATTAGTTTTTGGACGTAATGACACTTATGAAGCGTTTAGACAACTTACATGTCCAATGAGCGAAGGACCATGGCTTTCACGCTGGAAGCCTCTACTTTTCTTTCCACTTACAATCTCCAGCACCAATACTCCAAAACTAAAGACATCAGACTTTATGGAGAAAAAGCCATCGAAGGCATATTCTGGTGCCATATAGCCACTGCCATCATTAAATAGAGTAAATTAAAAGGGAGTTATTACACTTCAGATGTGAATAAAAAAAAAAAAAAAGGATGAAAGAATAAAACTCACTAGGTTCCTATTACTCTGGCTGTCTGTTCTTCTGTTTGATCTCCTTTGAAAGTCCTAGCCAAGCCAAAGTCTGAAATTTTCGGTCTCATCTCATCGTCAAGTAAGATGTTACTAGCTTTGAGATCTCTATGTATTATTCTTAATCTGGAATCTTGGTGGAGATATTGAAGTCCTTGAGCTATTCCGCATATGATTTGGAAGCGTTTTGACCATTCTAATAGTTCTCCACGCTTTTGATCTGTCAATAAAATTTTCCAAGTTAATCGAGCAACACCGCAATAGAAATTAGCTATGTTTCCTTGGTGCTGGATTTGGATTCTTACCAAAAATGAATAAATCAAGGCTTTTGTTGGGCATATATCCATAAACCAATAATTTCTCTTCTGCCTGAATGCAGCAATCAAGAAGCTTTATAAGATTTCGATGTTGAAGCTTGGAAATTAGTTTCACTTCATTTTTTAGCTCTTCCACTCCTTGCTCGGAACTTATTGATAGTCTCTTGACAGCAATTTCTTGTCCATCTTCTAGTCTACCCTGAAAAATCCCAAACATGTATGAACAAAGGAATCACATTTTTTTCATCTGTCTTTATACTCAAACATCATGTGCCACAGCTTGAGGAGCTCTTCTTTTATTTCAAATAAAAACAAAAAAAAAATCTAACACTTACTAGAAAAGGCCAAGATATTCCTTTTTTATTTCTATATTGTTCTCGAACTTGAATATTAGAAGCTTACCCTGTATACGGGTCCGAAACCACCTTCTCCAAGCTTATTGGACAGTGAAAAATTCTCTGTGGCAGCAGTTATAGAAGGCAAGCCGAACAAAGGAAGCTCCAGGTCTTCCTCTTCACCTTCATTCTCACTTAATTCTTCATTTCTATCTGTTTTGTTTAACATACAATTCAACGATGAATTTTATTTAGATGAGTCTAAATGAATTTTCGAGCAAAGATGACATATTACCTTTTGAGCCTCTCCAGCAAATACAAAAGCCAATTAAGAGCGTCCCAGAAACACCTCCAATGATGGCGACGACCATGACTATTCTCATCATATTATCGGCTTTTCCTTCAGGTAAGTTGTTTTGAAAAAGAAAGTCAAATAATATCAAATTGAAGCTCGAAGATTAGAAAATAAAGCAAACCATATGGACCTGCTAGAAGATTATTATATAAAATGTGTATATATATATATATATATATATATGAATAACTAGAAACATATCTGAATATATGTATTGATATACTCTGCGAAAAAATGAGGCCCATACCGAGCTCTGAGCGTGGCATCCGAATAAATAAATCTTGTCCACCATCGGGAGATTGCCTCAAATCTATCAGATCATCATACCAAATTGCACAACCGCTGCCTTCTCCTCTGATGTCGGTGCTTGTATAAGCCATACAAGAACAGTTGCTCAAGCATATGGCCCTGCAATCCTTTAGATTCATACTCTTGTTCACCCAAGTATGTGTGGTATCTGGCAATTTCAACCTCGAGAATTTGATAAACCCATCTTTATTTTTCTCTTTGCAGTTCAATGGATTTATCCGTACGCATCCTGTTGACCAGTCCATTAAATTCCATGTCTCTTGAGACTTGGGCTTGAATCCTCTTATGCATTGACATATCGGATTTTCGTTCATATTACAATTTCCATTGGCTCCACAGACACCATACTTATCGAAGTCGTCTCTAGGTACTGTGGAGTAAGGCGTCCAAGCTTGAACTTCCTCTATCCATGTAAGGCGCTGACGAAGACTTGTCGTTTGGTTTATGACTATTATTGAGATCACCGACTTATTCTTGAGGTCATATGTGTAATACACCTCATCATCATTATAAACAAAGTGGAAATTATAAAACTGGTTTGGCCTTTGTTCCAGAAAGCCGCTGAGATGAATTCCATTCCAAAGTCCCGTGCGGTAGAACTTTGTGGCGCCCTTTCGAAGAACAAATTCAGGGTATGTATGAAGTCGTGGATCAAACTCAACCCCATAAGTGAAATCACCAGGGCAAGGGTCATCCCAATTCTTCCATGCCAAGAGATGCTGCTTAAGATCCAACTTCAAATCCCACCCGAATTTCATGTTTGGCAGCAAAGTATCCGAAGGATAGTCAAAACTTTGCCATAAATAATTGGTCTCCGAGTTTACATCTTCCTCATCTCTTATTACAAGATTTCCCGAATCTAGAAGTTGTGCTATTGGTTTCTTGGCTTGTTTTGATGAGCTCGTCGACTAAATAACATTCTTGTTACGATCCACTAGCACAAGATTGCCCGTGCTATTTATGGTCAACGAGCCAAAGGAATCAACGATGGGGTTGCACCTGTTTGCGACCCAAACAATGGTTTGAACTGGGATGTTCTTGTACCAAATTCCCACATAACGGTTCTTGGAATTTCCGCGACTGAAGAAACCAAGCTCGAAGATTCCTCTGATTGAAATCAAGGTTGTGCCATCACCGATGGATTTGAACGGTTCAATGGTGTCAACTGCAGAGAACACTGATTGAAAGGGAAAAAAGAAAATAACAGCAATTATAAGCATCAAAGTGAAAAAAATGGCCATTTGTTTCTATCGTTTGCTCTCTCTTCTTTAGATGTTACAAATTGAAGATAGAAATAACTTGTGATTGAGCTTTTAGAAGTTATTAGCTTTGAGGACATGGCTGAGTATTGAATAGTATGCGGGTCTTTGGCTTCGGGTCTTTGGCTTTGGCACCACTCACACCATAGTCCATCTTGTCCTGAAAATGATGGATAAGTTTTTGTTACAACTTGAATAGCAAATTTAAATTTTTGTAAGGAAATTATTGTAAAATAAATAATTGAAGATAGAATAACTTGTGATTGAACTTTTTGAAGTTTTTAGCTTGGACACGGCAGCGTATTGAATAGTACGCTGGTCTTTGGCTTCGCGTCAACTTCACAATTAAGGAGTACCCGTACCACTCACCACATTGATGACTTGAAGGAGTGGCCTTAGCTACCATCTACCATTCACCAAATTGACCTTAATCAACAACGTGCATGTAGCACTTGGGTTATCCACACCATAAAACGACACATACCATGTTTCACTCTTCGACCATCTTTTTCATTTTAGTTATGTACCATCTTTTCTTTTTGTTTCTTTTTTTCTCAAAGAAAAAAACAATAATGACATCAACTCGAATATTAATTCTTAAATAACAACTTATTTGATATGTGAATTATCATGCTTTTATTTGTGGGTGTTTAAAATATTGTAATATCTATTGATTATATCCATAAATAAAAAATAGGTAAATTGTTCATTTAGTCCTAAAATTTTAAGTTTATGTAACTCTGATCCCTGATTTTTTGGTCCCTTAATCGTTGTTGATAAATTTCAACTTATCTTGAAAATGATGGATAAGTTTTTGTTTTTGTTATTTGATGTTTGATATATTGAAAAGAGATATTTTTCAAATGCTAGAATTCAAATTGATACTATGGATCCACAATCCAAACCTCAAAATTACAATCCAATTTTTGTCTTTTTCCCTCAGCTTCACTATTCACATAATTTTGTAACTCAAACTTTAAAAGTCCATAACTTTGCACAGACAAAACCAAATGAGATGTTTTTTTTTTTTTTTAAATTATATAGAATTTCGAGACGAACGAAACAAGCTATATATTAATATTTTTTTCCAAACACATTTCAAGTTTTTACACTTTTTATCTCAAACAATTCAAACACTTAAATAAATGCACAATCAATCAAAACCCAAATCCTACAATCCAAACCTTAGCACCAAACGCATGCTAAAACTTACTACTTCATCCAAGCCAAATAATGGGTTATAGTTAAGCCAAATTTCAGATACAAGTATAGTTCTTGGAATTTCATGGACCGAACAAACCGAACTCAAAACTTCCTTCCCTTGGTACTAAGGTTACGCGCCATCACTTGTGTATTGGAAGAGACCAATAAAAATAGCAGTGATAAACACAAATGTTTCTAGTTCTTGGTGTCTCTACTTCTGTAGCCTTAAAGGTATAAATTAAAGTTTGAATGTAGATTTTACACACCAAATAATTCAAATGCCTCGATAATGCACAATCAATTCAAACCCAAATTCTACAATCCAAATCTTAACACCAAATGCATGCTTACTTATTACTTCGTCCAAGCCAAATAATGGGTTATAGTTGAACCAAATTTCACATACATGTATTGTGGTGAAAGATGAAAGAATTGTATTGAATCTGTGTTGATTATATAGAAGCCTCTATTGGGCTATATACAAGAATTTACAGAGAAGAAAAACTAGCAACTAACTAAAAATAGGAAACTCAATATTCGGAATCCTTGACTTTCTATCAAATCTAATCCCTATACTTCAAGAAATGAATATTTACACAATTAGACCACTAATCAAGGAAATTAACACATATTTTTCCACATTCCCCCTCAAGCTGGTGAATAGGTATCATCAATTCCTAGCTTGGAAATCAATTCTGGAAATGTAACACTGTTGTGTCCCTTTATGAGAGCATCTGCCAGTTAATCTCCTATAGGAACATACGATGTGCATATCAGTCCACTCTCTAACATTTCCTTGATAAAATGTCTATCTATATCGATGTGCTTAGTTTGGTCCTGTTGTACTGGATTATGTGCAATGTTGATTGCTGATTTGTTGTCGCAGTAGAGTCTCATTGGCCCATTCTATTTAATCCTCAAGTCTTCCAGTATAATTTTCAACCATAACAGCTCACAAACCTCTTGTGCCATTGTTCTAGACTCGGCCACTACACTAGATCGGGATATGACATTTTGCTTCTTGCTTCGCCACGTTGCCATGTTTCCTCTGAGGAATGTATAGTACCCTGAAGTCAACCTTTTATCCATTGGAGACCCTGCATAATTTGCATTAGTGTAAGCTTCGAGGACCAGCTCAAAGTTTCTCTGGAACATTACTCCCTTTCATGGATTAGCTTTCAAGTAGTGGAGCACACGATATGCAGCATGAAGATGAATCTTCTTGGGGTCGTGTCTAAATTGGCTGATGACACTCACAGAAAATGCTATATCCAGCCGAGTGTGAGAAAGGTAGATAAGTTTTCCAACTAATCTCTGGTACATCTTCTTATCTACTACTTGATCTCCAAGAGCCTCTCCAAGTCGATGGTTTGGCTCTATAAGTGTGGCAACTGGCTTGCTTGCAAGCATTCCTATTTCCTTGAGAAGATCAGTAATGTACTTTTCCTGCGAAATGAAGATGCCTTGTCTAGAGTGAGAAACTTCAAACCCTAGAAAATATTTCAATCTGCCCAAATCTTTAATCTCAAATTCTTTGATCAAACATTGCTTCAAGGCTTGCTTCTCCTCATCATCATTCCAATCACAATTATGTCATCCATGTAGACTATCAAAGCCGTGACTCCCCCTGACACTGAGTGTTTAATGAAAAGAGTGTAATCTTCTTGACTCTGCTTGTATCCTGTAGCTGTCATCACCTTGGTAAATCTTCCAAACCAAGCACGAGGTGGCTGTTTCAAACCCCAAATGGCTTTCTTTAACCTGCATACCTTACTTCTTTCTACTGCTCCAAATCCTGGTGGAATACTCATATAGATCTCTTCTTCCAGGTCACCGTGTAGGAAAACATTCTTCACATTATACTGCTGTAGTTCCCAATTAAAGTTGGCCGTTAAGTACAGTAAAATTCTCACAGTGTTCATCTTCGCAACTTGAGCAAAAGTTCTTTATAGTCAACTCCATATGTCTGTGTGTACCCTTTGGCAACCAGCCTCGCTTCGTAGCATTCTAATGATCTATCAGCCTTATACTTCAAGGAAAACATCAATTACATCCTACTGTCTTCTTTCCTTTCTATAAATCAACTAAATCCAACATCCCATTATTTTCCAGTGCATCCATCTTGACTCTCATGTCTTTCCTCCATTCCCCATTAGATAATGCCTGAGATTTAGACTTGTAAGGAAGCTCCTATAGGTTGGTGAGAATTTCTTGAAGGACACAAAGTGGGATAGAGGATACAAGGGTCGTTTGCTACACTCTTGAAGGACACAAAGTGGTTGAATTAACATTACAAATAATTTACATCATACCCACTGAGTAGAATTAATACCCAATCAAAAATTGAGTCGTATTGACTTTCTGTAAATTGAATAGTTAGTGTAAATTTGTCAATTGTAAACTACATTCTATATTGTCATCCGTAGAACCTACGATAGGATTAAAATTGATTAATAAAATATTTGAAACGGAGAGTTAATTAAGATCAAGTTGATGGAACATCTAATGGTTGAGAAGATTAATATCTTGATCTAAAAAAAATGAAGAAAAAGGAAAACGTGGAAGAGAAATGGGAGGATTTGATGTTCTTCCATCAAATTGAATGATGCTTTTAGAAGTTCTTCATATATTTATTATGATTAGTGTGCACGTGCTTTTAGATCGGATTGTCGTTGATGATACAATTTGCATCAGCTCCACAGACACCGTACTTATCACAGTCGTCTCTTGGTAATGATGTGTACGTCCTCCAAACTTTTACTTCCTCGATCCATGTAAGACGCTCACGTAAACTTGTGGTTTGATTCACTACTATTGAGATCACCGACTTATTCTTGAGATCTTATGTAATAACTAGATTTTTGCGACATTTTCGATTGCTTGTAAAAAACACTTACGCTGTACCATGAAGGTATTTATGAAACGGCCCGATTAGGGTTTTTCATGGAAATTATGAGTTCTCATGATTTTACGAGACTCAAAAATAATTGCTTAGTTAAGTATGTAACCTATTGAGTAAAAAGGGTTAAAAATTTCATGATTTCATGTTGGTCAAAGTTTGACCTAAAAAGTCAACAGTTGACTTTAAAAGTCAAACATGAGTTGACACAGTTATTTGATAGGCAGTATGGGAAATATACTGCGAAAACCATTTTTACGGGCAAGATAACATGAGTTAGACCTAAAACCACCATAGAAAAATCAAGCACACAAAATAGGGTATCATGGGCCAAGGGGGCCTTAAGTTATCAAAAGAATTTCTTGAAGGACACAAAGTGGGATAGAGGATACAAGGGTCGTTTGCTACACTCTTGAAGGACACAAAGTGGTTGAATTAACATTACAAATAATTTACATCATACCCACTGAGTAGAATTAATACCCAATCAAAAATTGAGTCGTATTGACTTTCTGTAAATTGAATAGTTAGTGTAAATTTGTCAATTGTAAACTACATTCTATATTGTCATCCGTAGAACCTACGATAGGATTAAAATTGATTAATAAAATATTTGAAACGGAGAGTTAATTAAGATCAAGTTGATGGAACATCTAATGGTTGAGAAGATTAATATCTTGATCTAAAAAAAATGAAGAAAAAGGAAAACGTGGAAGAGAAATGGGAGGATTTGATGTTCTTCCATCAAATTGAATGATGCTTTTAGAAGTTCTTCATATATTTATTATGATTAGTGTGCACGTGCTTTTAGATCGGATTGTCGTTGATGATACAATTTGCATCAGCTCCACAGACACCGTACTTATCACAGTCGTCTCTTGGTAATGATGTGTACGTCCTCCAAACTTTTACTTCCTCGATCCATGTAAGACGCTCACGTAAACTTGTGGTTTGATTCACTACTATTGAGATCACCGACTTATTCTTGAGATCTTATGTAATAACTAGATTTTTGCGACATTTTCGATTGCTTGTAAAAAACACTTACGCTGTACCATGAAGGTATTTATGAAACGGCCCGATTAGGGTTTTTCATGGAAATTATGAGTTCTCATGATTTTACGAGACTCAAAAATAATTGCTTAGTTAAGTATGTAACCTATTGAGTAAAAAGGGTTAAAAATTTCATGATTTCATGTTGGTCAAAGTTTGACCTAAAAAGTCAACAGTTGACTTTAAAAGTCAAACATGAGTTGACACAGTTATTTGATAGGCAGTATGGGAAATATACTGCGAAAACCATTTTTACGGGCAAGATAACATGAGTTAGACCTAAAACCACCATAGAAAAATCAAGCACACAAAATAGGGTATCATGGGCCAAGGGGGCCTTAAGTTATCAAAAAAATTTTATACAGTCCATTTTTACACAGATAAATTTTGGACTGCAGTTCAGTATAAAAATACTGCTTTTAGTAGAAAGCAGTATTGAAAATATCTATGTTAGCATGAAATTGGACTGCATATTAAGTAAAAACTCAAACAAACCCTAGTAAGGATGACATCACTTAACTTTTGAATTATGACATCATTAAGTAATTAATGAAAATTTTGGAAAGAATTTGGCTCTAGAACCATCCAATGGCCGGCCACCTAGCATGCTTTTTGTGCAAAATCTTGTTTCTTCAAGGACTATTTTGCAAATTCAAAAAGTTCCCATTGCCTATAAATAGGTGATTCTTATTCACAAAAATTCAAAAACTTAGCCAAACTATGCCAATTTTTCCTCTCAAAAATCCGAACTTTAGGAGGCAATCCAAGGAAGAAAATCAAGCAAAACCAAGAGTGTTTTGAGCTTAGGGTAGCCGGATTTCAAGTTTAGAGCAAGCAAGAAGTTGAGAAAAATTTTGGTACCCATTTTCAAGCTAGTGGCCGGTTGTGGGGGAGAAAGGAGAAAGGAAGAAAAAAATTTGGGTTTGGCCGGATTTTTGGTATCAAGTGTGGCCGGATTTTAGCCCTAGGGTGGTGGAAAAATTTGGAGCCAAAATAGCCAAGAAAGGCCGGTTCTAGGTGGAGGCTAAGGGCAAGGAGGATTCAAGCCTAACCTAGCCAATTTCTTGAATCTAAGCAAGGTAAACTCCTTTACACTTCAAGCTTCTCAATTTATGTTTCAATTGAGAAATTTAAGTGTATTTCCCAAGGGTTTGTAAGAGCATAAGCTCAAGTTATTTATTTGCCTAGGTTAGAATCAATTATGTGCTTGATTTAGATTTAAGGGTGGTTTGGTTATTTTTGTGATTTTTTTAGTATGTTAAATATCTAGAATTGCATGATAAGTTTATGATTTATATGCTTGATGATGGATATGTTATATGTTCCCTTTATATGCCATGAATGATGATCAAAGGTATGTTAGGTTGCTAGAATCAAGTTAGAATGATTTTTGAACCAAATTGTGCAACCTAAACCATGCAAACCCTAATGGGTGATTTTAAAAAAAATGGTTTGCATGGGTTGGATAGGTAATGTGTTTAAGAAAAGGTTACATTAGAAAAGCGTTGTATGAATGTTTTTGAGACTCCCGATGTGATCGGTTGAGGTAGTATGCGCATTTTAGGCCGAAAAACGAAATTCAAACCAAAACTGCCATTCTCGGGTAGAATCTGCCCAGTTTCGGGAAAATCAAATTTTGAGGCCTTTAGAGGCCGAATTTGTAAAAACTCAAAACACGAAAGTTGTAGGAAAGGGTTTTTCCTAGTGGACTACATGGGCAGTTTTCCAAAATAAGGCTCCAACGGTCTCGGTTTTTACAAAAACCCGAGCCTGACCGTGCCCAGACTTGATACACGGCCAGGTGAATTCAACGAAGAAAACGAAGGGGTTAGAGCCCGAATCAGGTTTTGTGTAAAACACGAAAGTTTTAGGATTTTTCAAGATCTAAAACTTTTGTGAAGAAAAATTTTTCAAATTCAATTTAGATATTTAAATGAAAACAGATTTCAAAAACTGTGCAGGAAACAGGAAATTCCTGCACAGGATTTTATAAAACAGTACAGGAAAATGATATTTCTGCACATACACTGATAATTTAATCTAAGGAAGCTGTTTCAAAGGCAGTTTCTAACCCTTAAGTATTTTATGAATATAACTCAAGAATTATGACTTTTCAAAGGGATTTTTAAGTTTGAAATCTAAGTTTTCTAAAAAAGAAAATAAACATGAATTTTGAAACTAAAGTCAAAGTTTTGACTAAGATAAACCCTAGGGTTACCTATTGTAACCCAATAAAATATAACTATAAGAAGGGGACATATAGCTTAGATTACGCACGAATGTTGGTTTAATACCAACAGTATACTTACCTATGTCCTTTATGTATAGCAGAAAATAACCTGCTGTGGCATCCTGTATAGGATCAACGTTTTAATCGGACATAGCAGACAAGGTAAGTACAACTCCGCCTACAGCATAGGCCTATGTATTACTCACCTAAATATGTTAAGTGTATGCTATGATGAATGAATGTTATGATGTAATGCATGATAGTATGTTACTGTAACATGAATATGATTTATAATTTTGTAACATCATGTAGCATGTTCACAATTAATAAAGACAATATCAAGTACGATATGAACATGATGGCAAGCAAGCTTGCCTGTGTCGTGCCGACCCGCGTCAGGTCGGGTTGGACTATGGTTTGAGTTGGACTTGGTTTGGCCGCCCTAACCACTCCATAGTTGCGCGCCTGGTACGAACACACATGACAAGGGGCCCATAAGCAAGATAAGCAATAAAAGGGATTATGAAGTATGATAAGAAAGCATAATGAAGCATAACTGGATCATGCATTATTAGAATATGCTAGATTATGTTATATTATGCTATGAAATGATTATGTATGTTTGTGTATGTTTATTATGCGGGTAAAATAGTTGTACTTGCTGAGCAAAAGCTCACAACTTACGTCTATGCTGTAGGTAAACAACCTATTGGCGATTTTTGATACAAGATGGCGAGCGTGGCGAGGTGAACTGTGAAACGAGGGAATGTCGAGCCGCTACGCGCTTTGTTTAATCATGTTTATTATTTTATGTTTAAACACTCCGAGACAATACACGTATATATATATATTTATACGCGTATATAAAAAAAAAATGTTCCGCTATTTTCCTTAAATAAACAAGTATGTTTATAGAACCAAGTCAAACACGTATGTATGTATAGTAACGGTCTGTGCTAGACGGGTCGTTACAGAGTTGGTATCAGAGCGGTTTCCTGCGACTCGATTTCACAGTCTGCCTGCCATCGCCACCATCATTGTAAGTTAAATTATGTATTTGCGCAAATATTTATTATTTAATTATGATATGATAGATACGACGTCATGGATCCCGCCCGAGTGACGTCATTCTATGAGGCGCACCCACTATACTACTTTGGCACAAGACAGCCGGGAGCATTAACGGCATGGTTACGAGACATGGAGCTGATTTTTCATCTATGTCATATCGAGGCCCGCTTGCAGGTCTCCTTAGCTAGCCGATGCTTAGCTGAAGACGCCCGTATATGGTGGTTGACATGGGGCGAGCAAGCATTGCCTAGCCGTACCTGGGCAGACTTTCGTACCTTGATGATTGAGCGTTTTGGACCCCTACCTGGTGAGGGAGCCGCTGAGCCTTACCGCGATCCCGAGATTTACCGGGACATGCACCATGCCCGATACTTGAGCTTTACAGCGACATGGCATGCTTACCCACAGGAGTCCATGGGTCACTACTGTCGGCGGTTTCAGGAGGAGATGCTGCCATATATTCCTCAGGACATTGAGAGTCCGGAGATGCAGACACTCGTGATCCTTCGCAACGGGTTGCCACCCCGGATTCGACAGTTTGTTGTAGATCCTGCACGGGGTATGTCCGTAGCACACATGATCGAGAGCATCATGGAGGCCGAGATAGTGGCACACGCGATGCAGGCCGATGCTTTCGTTGGAGAGCACCAGGCACCTGTAGACGATGCCGGGATGGCTGAGCCAGTGTATGAGCCAGGTCCGGTTGATCACGAGGACCCGATTCCAGCCGTTCCATTATAGGAGGTACCAGCCCAGGAGGCTGAGGCAGGATTGATGCTGACGACCAGGATGCCGATGATCATGATGTTGATGATTTTATCATTGCCCCGGAAGACCAACCTGAGGATCCTCCGATCATAGACATCCCGAGTGACGATGAAGGGCAAGAATTAGAAGAAGATGAAGAAGATCAGGGACCCCAGCATGCTGATTGGTTGGAAGACGAAGTAGGGCAAGAGCTGCAGCACGCGGGTTGGCTAGAGGAGGAAGAAGATTTTGAGGATGATCCGGAGGAGATCCTGTTCCACGATGGAGATTGGGAGGCTGACTCCGACGCTTCCTCCGTGATCACGGACGAGTTTATAGATTAGGTTTAGTTTGTTTTTTTTTTTTTTAGACGGATGTACTAGCTTGTTCTTTTTGATGATAGGCTTGTACTTATGTATGATGGTAAAGTGGTAGACACTTCCATCCCAGTTTTGATCATGTATGTATTAATGTAATAATTATGTAATTACAATTTTGTAAATATGATGTACTTTTTGTATATGCACAAAAGTTATGTCATGATACGTTATGATATTATATGCCCTGTTACGATATATGTATGAATGATACGAAATGTATGATCATGTTACAATATGTTATATCGAGAAACGATATGCAATAATACGTACGAAAGAAAGGATTTTATTAGTACAATAATATCTTTTCTCATGGTTTGATAGGAAGATGGTACGTCCACGACGAACGATACCTGTCAACCAGAATCCACCTGTACCAGATTTGGCAACCGTTGTAGCAAATCTACAACGGCAATTGCTCGAACAGCAGCAGGAAACAAACAGACTCCGAGAGCAGTTAACTCGGATAAATCAACAATCGCCAGTTAACGAGGTTCCTCATCGAAACAATAGGGTACCCCCTGTAGTACCTCCAGTACCCGAGGTTCAACCGGAGGCCCATCCAGAAGTCCCGTTACCACCCGCTGAAGCACCGGTGAATTTACCCCCAGTACGGGAAGATTTACTTTATGAGCGATTCAGGCGGATGAAGGCGCCTGAATTTGAGGGACCCACTGACCCTATAGCCGCCGACAATTGGCTGATCGATATCTAGGTCATCCTGGATTTCATGCGGCTGACAGAGCAAGAAAAAGTTCTATGTGCTTCATTTGCTCTTAAGAAGGACGCGCGACACTGGTGGATGACAGTCCAGATGCGCAGAGATGTTACAGTCATGAGCTGGCAAGATTTTGTGTCTGAGTTTCGGACCATGTACTACAACAGTGAAGTTCTTGCCGCCCAACAAGATGAGTTTACAAGTTTGAAGCAAGGGTCGATGACCGTTATGGAAGCTGTCAAGAAATTTGAGCAGTTAGCCCGTCTGTGCCCTGAATTGGTGCCCACCGAGACAGAGAAAGTCCGGAGAATGATGAAAATGTTCCGGACAGACATCTCTAAGCAAGTAAGCGCTGGCAGTAACCCACCTACCCTGGTATCCGATTGCATAAGCCGAGCATTAAGAGTCGAGTACTGGATCAACCAGGACAAGGAAGCTAGGGCTCAGTTTTTCAAGACAAGGAAGGAAGAAAAGGCCGTGGTGAAGCAGACACAGCCCCGACAGAGTACAGAATCAAACCAGAAAGGCCAGACCAGCAGTCCTGCACAAGGTTCCAAACAGTTTGGGAGGAACAAAAGAAAATAAGACTTTACTGGTCAAGGCCAACAAAGAAACTTCCCTCAAAAGAAGAATAATCGTGGAAATGAGGGAAACAGCAACAGCTACCCCGTGTGTGCCAAGTGCGGGAGAAAACATGCGGGAGTATGCCGTATGGGGACCAATGCTTGCTACCTTTGTGGCAAGGAGGGGCATTTTGCGAAGAACTGTAATCTGAATACCCAAGGCCAGAACCCCTCTTATCAGAATCGGAACACTCCTAGGCAGTTGCACGCAGTTCAAGCAAAGCTGGAAGGACCCTCAATCATGCAGGGCAGATTGGAGGCTCCTGAACCCCAAGCTAGGATTTATGCCTATACCAAGGGTGATGCAGAAGCCGGAACATCGCATGTGGTGACAGGTCAGATCTCTATCGCCACTCATGATGCAATTGCCTTGTTTGATTCTGGTGCCACTCATTCGTTCATGTCGTTGGAGTTCGCCCAGAAGATAGGAAAAGGTGTGGATAGTTTAACTCAACCTTTCAAAACCTCTTTGCCATCCGGAGAAATTTTGTGGTCCAGTTTTTGGATGCGAAATACATCTGTAATTATCTGTGGCAGAGAATTGTATGTAGATCTCATCGCAATCAAGCTTCAGGATTTCGATGTGATCTTAGGAATGGACTTCTTGGGCAAGTATAATGCCAAGATCGACTGCCGGAAACGTTGTGTGATTTTCAACCCTTACGGCGAGGAAGAGTTTAAATTCTACAGGCAATCACGAAGCTCAGCAACCAGAATGGTTTTGGCATTGAAAGCTTGGAAGATGTTAGCTAATGGCTGTCAAGGATATCTAGCTAACATGGTGGATAAAGATCAAGAAAAGGAGCTGACACCGGGAGATGTGCCCATTATCAGAGAATATGTGGATATCTTTCCGGAAGATTTACCAGGACTCCCGCCGGAGCGCGAAATTTCATTCGAAATTGAGTTGCTGCCCGGAGCTGCACCGATATCGAAAGCACCCTACCGTATGGCACCTGCAGAACTTAGGGAACTCCAAGTCCAGCTACAGGAACTGTTTGACAAAGGATTCATCCGACAGAGTTACTCTCCGTGGGGAGCACCTGTTTTATTCGTAAAGAAGAAGGACGGATCGTTACGGATGTGCATCGACTACCGTGAGTTGAACAAGATTACGATCAAGAATAAGTATCCCCTCCCGAGGATTGACGATCTTTTCGACCAACTGAGGGGAGCGGTAGTATTTTCAAAAATCGATCTACGATCCGGATATCATCAACTTAGGATCAAGGAGTCGGATATATCCAAGACGGCTTTCCGAACTCGATATGGCCATTATGAGTTTTTGGTCATGCCGTTTGGATTAACCAACGCCCCAGCTGCCTTTTTGGACCTCATGAATCGAGTATTCAAGGAATATCTGGACAAGTTCGTCATAGTCTTTATCGACGACATTTTAATTTACTCAAGATCCGGAGAGGAACATGAGCATCACCTTAGACTGGTAATGGAAACGCTGAGACAAAACCAGCTTTATGCCAAGTTCACGAAATGTGAATTTTGGCTGGAAAAAGTTCATTTCTTGGGTCATGCGGTGTCTAAGGAAGGAATTTCTGTTGATCCTGCAAAAGTGGAGGCGGTCAGTGCATGGCCTGCACCCAAAAGTGTTACGGAGATAAGAAGTTTTCTTGGGTTAGCTGGATACTATCGACGATTCGTCGAGGGATTTTCCAAGATCGCTGCACCTCTAACCGCTCTCACTCGAAAAGGTAGAAGCTATGAATGGACTCAGAAATGTGAAGAAAACTTCCAGAAGCTTAAAAAGAAGCTGACAAGTGCGCCAGTGCTGATTATTCCTGATGTTGATACAGGAAATTTCGTGATCTACAGCGACGCTTCTAAAAATGGATTAGGAGCTGTTCTAATGCAAAATGGGAAGGTAGTAGCTTACGCATCACGACAATTAAAGAATCACGAAAGAAATTATCCCACACACGATTTGGAGCTTGCAGCAGTAGTTTTCGCGCTCAAAATCTGGAGGCACTATCTGTATGGAAATAAGTGTGAGATATACACCGATCATCAGAGTCTCAAGTATATTTTTACTCAGAAGGAGCTCAACATGCGACAGCGTAGATGGCTAGAATTGGTAAAGGATTACGATTGTGAAATTCTTTATCATCCAGGAAAGGCGAACAGGGTAGCAGATGCCTTAAGTAGGAAATCAATAGGCATGCTGATGTCTATTGAGACATTTTCTAAGCCACTACAATGAGAGATTTCTGAGTTCAACTTGGAGATGATTACAGGAAAACTGTCATCTTTGACCCTCCAATCCAATCTGCTGGAATCCATCAAGTCTCATCAAGAAAAAGATTCCTTTTTATTGAAAGCGTAACTTTTTGG
This sequence comes from Ficus hirta, assembly GCA_038430175.1. Classification (NCBI taxonomy): domain Eukaryota; kingdom Viridiplantae; phylum Streptophyta; class Magnoliopsida; order Rosales; family Moraceae; genus Ficus; species Ficus hirta. The sequence continues at coordinate 12,773,018 of CM076585.1, read as the reverse complement.
CAGAAAGAACAAGGAATTTAAGACCTCTGCGGATGGTGTAATTTACTTCGAAGAAAGGATTTGTGTTCCCGACTTTGAATTTCTGAAGAACCAGATACTGTCAGAGGCACATAAGACGCCATATTCGGTACATCCAGGAGCTTCTAAGATGTACAAGGACCTCCGAGAGAACTTTTGGTGGCCAAACATGAAGAATGAAATTGCAGACTACGTGTCAAAATGCCTAACTTGTCAGAAAGTTAAGGCTGAACACCGACATCCTGGAGGGGATTTACAGAAAATTGAGCTTCCAGAATGGAAATGGGAACAAACTACTATGGATTTTGTAGTAGGACTACCCAGGACTGCAAGCGGGAATGACACAATTTGGGTGATTGTGGACAGATTAACCAAATCAGCCCATTTCATCGCAATCAAAGCCACCTTTTCAGTAGAAAAATTGGCAGAAGTCTATGTATCCCAGATAGTCCGACTGCATGGAGTGCCAAGATTGATCATTTCAGACCGTGATGGACGTTTCACCTCCCGATTTTGGACAAGTGTGCATCATGCCATGGGGTCGAAATTGAAGTTCAGTACAGCTTTTCACCCACAAACAGACGGTCAATCAGAACGAACCATTCAGACGCTAGAAGATATGCTGAGATCATGTGTTCTAGATTTCAAGGGAAATTGGGATCAGAAGCTGCCATTGATCGAATTTTCCTACAACAACAGTTATCACGCTTCGATTGGTATGGCTCCATTTGAGGCATTGTATGGAAGAAAATGTCGATCTCCTATCCATTGGCAAGAAGTCGGACAGAAACAGCTGCAAACCACAGACTTCATCAAGAAGACCTCTGAAGATATCAAGAAGATCAAGCAGAGGCTCGACATAGCTTTTAGCAGACATAAAAGTTATGCCGATAAACGAAGGAGGCCATTAGAGTTTCAAGTTGGAGATGCCGTGTTCATCAAGATTGCTCCTATGAAAGGAGTAATGAGGTTTGGCAAGAAAGGAAAACTCAGCCCAAGGTTTACAGGACCATTTGAAATCCTTGAAAGGATTGGAAAAGTAGCTTATAAGCTTGCCTTGCCGCCAGAATTAGCTGCGATGCACAATGTATTCCATGTCTCGATGCTAAAGAAATATATACCAGATCGTTCGCACGTGCTTAGTCAAGAACCAGTTGAAGTTCACACGGACTTGACGTACGAAGAAAAGCCAGTTCGAATTCTGGATCGGGAAGAGAAGGTCCTGAGAAACAAAACCATTCCCCTGGTTAAAGTGCTATGGCGAAACCACAAGGTTGAAGAAGCAACCTGGGAATTGGAAGAGGAGATGAGAAAGAACTACCCCAGTTTGTTCTAATTTTCGAGGACGAAAATTTTTAAGGGGGGTAGATTGTAATAACTAGATTTTTGCGACATTTTCGATTGCTTGTAAAAAACACTTACGCTGTACCATGAAGGTATTTATGAAACGGCCCGATTAGGGTTTTTCATGGAAATTATGAGTTCTCATGATTTTACGAGACTCAAAAATAATTGCTTAGTTAAGTATGTAACCTATTGAGTAAAAAGGGTTAAAAATTTCATGATTTCATGTTGGTCAAAGTTTGACCTAAAAAGTCAACAGTTGACTTTAAAAGTCAAACATGAGTTGACACAGTTATTTGATAGGCAGTATGGGAAATATACTGCGAAAACCGTTTTTACGGGCAAGATAACATGAGTTAGACCTAAAACCACCATAGAAAAATCAAGCACACAAAATAGGGTATCATGGGCCAAGGGGGCCTTAAGTTATCAAAAAACATTTATACAGTCCATTTTTACACAGATAAATTTTGGACTGAGTTCAGTATAAAAATACTGCTTTTAGTAGAAAGCAGTATTGAAAATATCTATGTTAGCATGAAATTGGACTGCATATTAAGTAAAAACCCAAACAAACCCTAGTAAGGATGACATCACTTAACTTTTGAATTATGACATCATTAAGGAATTAATGAAAATTTTGGAAAGAATTTGGCTCTAGAACCATCCAATGGCCGGCCACCTAGCATGCTTTTTGTGCAAAATCTTGTTTCTTCAAGGACTATTTTACAAATTCAAAAAGTTCCCATTGCCTATAAATAGGTGATTCTTATTCACAAAAATTCAAAAACTTAGCCAAACTATGCCAATTTTTCCTCTCAAAAATCCGAACTTTAGGAGGCAATCCAAGGAAGAAAATCAAGCAAAACCAAGAGTGTTTTGAGCTTAGGGTAGCCGGATTTCAAGTTTAGAGCAAGCAAGAAGTTGAGAAAAATTTTGGTACCCATTTTCAAGCTAGTGGCCGGTTGTGGGGGAGCAAGGAGAAAGGAAGAAAAAAATTTGGGTTTGGCCGGATTTTTGGTATCAAGTATGGCCGGATTTTAGCCCTAGGGTGGTGGAAAAATTTGGAGCCAAAATAGCCAAGAAAGACCGGTTCTAGGTGGAGGCTAAGGGCAAGGAGGATTCAAGCCTAACCTAGCCAATTTCTTGAATCTAAGCAAGGTAAACTCCTTTACACTTCAAGCTTCTCAATTTATGTTTCAATTGAGAAATTTAAGTGTATTTCCCAAGGGTTTGTAAGAGCATAAGCTCAAGTTATTTATTTGCCTAGGTTAGAATCAATTATGTGCTTGATTTAGATTTAAGGGTGGTTTGGTTATTTTTGTGATTTTTTAGTATGTTAAATATCTAGAATTGCATGATAAGTTTATGATTTATATGCTTGATGATGGATATGTTATATGTTCCCTTTATATGCCATGAATGATGATCAAATGTATGTTAGGTTGCTAGAATCAAGTTAGAATGATTTTTGAACCAAATTGTGCAACCTAAACCATGCAAACCCTAATGGGTGATTTTAAAAAAAATGGTTTGCATGGGTTGGATAGGTAATGTGTTTAAGAAAAGGTTACATTAGAAAAGCGTTGTATGAATGTTTTTTAGACTCCCGATGTGATCGGTTGAGGTAGTATGCGCATTTTAGGCCGAAAAACGAAATTCAAACCAAAACTGCCATTCTCGGGTAGAATCTGCCCAGTTTCGGGAAAATCAAATTTTGAGGCCTTTAGAGGCCGAATTTGTAAAAACTCAAAACACAAAAGTTGTAGGAAAGGGTTTTTCCTAGTGGACTATGTGGGCAGTTTTCCAAAATAAGGCTCCAACGGCCTCGGTTTTTACAAAAACCCGAGCCTGACCGTGCCCAGACTTGATACACGGCCAGGTGAATTCAACGAAGAAAACGAAGGGGTTAGAGCCCGAATCAGATTTTGTGTAAAACACAAAAGTTTTAGGATTTTTCGAGATCTAAAACTTTCGTGAAGAAAACTTTTTCAAATTCAATTTAGATTTTTAAATGAAAACAGATTTCAAAAACTGTGCAGGAAACAAGAAATTCCTGCACAGGATTTTATAAAACAGTACAGGAAAATGATATTTCTGCACATATACTGATAATTTAATCTAAGGAAGCTGTTTCAAAGGTAGTTTCTAACCCTTAAGTATTTTATGAATATAACTCAAGAATTATGACTTTTCAAAGGGATTTTTAAGTTTGAAATCTAAGTTTTCTAAAAAAGAAAATAAACATGAATTTTGAAACTAAAGTCAAAGTTTTGACTAAGATAAACCCTAGGGTTACCTATTGTAACCCAATAAAATATAACTATAAGAAGGGGACATATAGCTTAGATTACGCACGAATGTTGGTTTAATACTAACAGTATACTTACCTATGTCCTTTATGTATAGCAGAAAATAACCTGCTGTGGCATCCTGTATAGGATCAACGTTTTAATCGGACATAGCAGACAAGGTAAGTACAACTCCGCCTACAGCATAGGCCTATGTATTACTCACCTAAATATGTTAAGTGTATGCTATGATGAATGAATGTTATGATGTAATGCATGATAGTATGTTACTGTAACATGAATATGATTTATAATTTTGTAACATCATGTAGCATGTTCACAATTAATAAAGACAATATCAAGTACGATATGAACATGATGGCAAGCAAGCTTGTCTGTGTCGTGCCGACCCGCGTCAGGTCGGGTTGGACTATGGTTTGAGTTGGACTTGGTTTGGCCGCCCCAACCACTCCATAGTTGCGCGCCTGGTACGAACACACATGACAAGGGGCCCATAAGCAAGATAAGCAATAAAAGGGATTATGAAGTATGATAAGAAAGCATAATGAAGCATAACTGATCATGCATTATTAGAATATGCTAGATTATGTTATATTATGCTATGAAATGATTATGTATGTTTGTGTATGTTTATTATGCGGGTAAAATAGTTGTACTTGCTGAGCAAAAGCTCACAACTTACGTCTATGCTGTAGGTAAACAACCTATTGACGATTTTTGATACAAGATGGCGAGCGTGGCGAGGTGAACTGTGAAACGAGGGAATGTCGAGCCGCTACGCGCTTTGTTTAATCATGTTTATTATTTTATGTTTAAACACTCCGAGACAATACACGTATATATATATATATTTATACGCGTATATAAAAAAAAATGTTCCGCTATTTTCCTTAAATAAACAAGTATGTTTATAGAACCAAGTCAAACACGTATGTATGTATAGTAACGGTCTGTGCTAGACGGGTCGTTACATCGTATGTGTAATACACCTCATCTTCAATGTCTACAAAGTCATAACCATAAAGTGGGTTAGTCCTTAGCTCCGGTGCGCCACTGAAACGAAGGCCATTCCAAGGTCCAGTGCCGTAGAACTTTGTAGTGCCCTTTGGCAAATGAATTTTAGGAAATGTATGAAGTTGTGGATCAAACTCAATTCCACCAGTGAAATCTCCTAGACATGGATCATCCCAATTCTTCCACGCCGAGTGACGCTGCTTAAGACCTGACTTCAAATCCCAACCGAATTTCATGTTTGGCAGCAAAGTATCCGAAGATAGTCAAAACTTTGCCATAAATAATTAGTCTCCGAGTTTACATCTTCCTCATCTCTTAGTACAAGATTTCCCGAATCTAGAAGCTGTACTATTGGTTTCTTGGCTTGTTTTGATGAGCTCGTCGACCAAACAACACTCTTGTTATGATCCAATAGCACAAGATTTCCCGTGCCGTTTATGGTCAACAAACCGGAGGAACCATTGATGGGGCTGCACCGGTTTGCAACCCAAACGACAGTTTGAACCGGGATGTTCTTGTACCAAATTCCCACGTAGCGGTTATTGGAATTGCCGGGAGTGAAGAAACCAAGCTCAAAGCTTCCTCCTTGAGAAACCAAAGTTCCACCATCGCTCAACGACTGGGGTGGACGAACACTGTCGTCTTCGGAGAATACTTTTTGGAAGAGACAATAAAGACAAAAACTAATGTAAACGTGCAACCAAAACTCACCATTTATTTCTATATGTTGCAGATGAGAGGTAGATTTCTTTGTGGTTAGGGCTCCGTATAATAAGTTAGTTTTTGGCAGGCTATATTGACTACGCATGCATGTCTTCATCAAGAAGGCCGGTCGTAGCAAAACGTTGATAAAAAGTCATTTAGACCTACCCAAGCAAAGATTTTTTAATATTTTTAGAAGCTTTTCTTGCCCATCAGACAAGTTTATTAATTGTTTTGACGTGATTACACAGTAGTTGACGGTGACTTTTCCAACTGATGACCCTTTTGTTGGTTTCGAAAACCAGTTTTTTAAAAATTTACGGAAGCATGGTACGGATCAAATCACACATATAAAAATTTTCTCAAAATTTTTCCGGCGACAATACTTATATTAATTTAACAAAATAAATTAAGAAGAAAGTTTAGAGATAGACCGTTGTTCGATTAGGTCGAAATTCTTGAATTCCTCCAAGAATCTTTTTGAGTATTCCAAATCCTTCGGAAACACTAATTTTTTTGAGAACTCCAAATCCTTCAAAACACAAACGGTTCTTTCTCAGCGTTCTCCAGATCATGATGAACAGGAAACGAGTGGGCGTTTCTGAATTTGGGTTTGATCACACACTTGAATTTTGATTCACTTTGCATTCTCAACTCATGAGACAAAGTGAAGGAGAAGAGGAGAAGAAACTCTCAGATAAAAAAAAATACGTATATCTTTTCTGTCTGTCAAAAAGGAATTAATATATCTTCCCTTTTTCAGATACATCGTATGTACCTCTCATTTTTAGATACATCGTATGTTCCCTCTTTGAATATTACAGATAAATAACTGACACTCATCTTTTTTTTATTTAAATTAATTAATTAATTAATTAATTAATTAATTCAACCATGTGGAATAACTATGCACACGCCCACTAATTCCATATAGTTGGCGTGTTTTATGGATATGGGAGAGAGAAAATCTCTCTCCCATTATCTGATTAGTTTTTTTTTTTAAATTTATTTTGAACTATTCAAAATAAAATAACCGATCTTTTCTCTTCCACATGTATCAAAATTTAAAATTCAAAAATTCAATATTCCACATACACTCTGTCGATATTATGTTAACCACCCTGTGGTGCACAACTACGATATGATCCTTATCACATTGTATAATCTTTAATTTAAAACTATTTTAAATTTATTTTAAATAATCATATTATTTAAAAAACACAAATTAATCCAATTAATTTGTTGTGTGAATATTAATATAGAATTCTCAATTCTAAATTAATAAATTAACCCAACATAAAATAATGTTCACATGATTCAATAGAGCCGTTGAGAGGAACTATGGACTTTATAATTTTAAACTCCAATAATTTTGACAATTAATTAACACCTTAATTAAAATATCAAAATTATTAATTCCAAATTATTCCACTAAAAATTTGGAATTGCATTCTTAAAATTATAAAACTAATTATATTCAAATGATTTGAATTGCCCACTGATATAGTCACTACATATAAATTAATCCTCCATAAACGGTTCATAATTAAAGCTATATATTTTCCGTTCACCTCTTTAATTATATCTTTCTCCTTAAGTACAATTGATTCTCTAATGAATAATATATTTATAATCTAATTATAAATTGAACGCTCTTATTATTCAAGTTCCGAATCAACACTTAAGGGAACCGTCCATCTAATTTCTTTACGAAGGAATGGATTTCATCTTGTATATTAATATTCCCGGTTATTTATTATATTATATTTCCAATATATCAAGAATTTGACACTATTCATTTGTGTCATTACTCGATATGTCAAAAAAACATGATACAATAAATAGGAGTCTATTAATTACTCAGAATTAAGATCGATTCATATATGACCATCATTGATTAATTTTGAATGCTCTATATGACAACAGAAATTATTAGAGATTCATAATTAATCGTATTCCAGTCCTATATAATCAAATTATATAAAGCGCTTTCATTTCAATAATCTCATTATTAACAATCCGGATAAGATCATTTCATTCAGAATATAATGAACCGCGCTAGTAATTTTAAATTAAAGATCCCAACTTTAATTTTTAATTACAGACAAATTTAGATTATTTTACTTTAAATATTATCCTCCTGTATATAATACTTATATACAATATTTAAAGTCACATTCAAATAATCTAGGGTTTTCGATATTTATAAAGCATCCAAATATGGATGCAAAAATAATATTGAAAAAATTCATCAAATTAAATCAGCAAAATAATACATCTCATTTGTTTATGGGCACACATCCCAACAATCTCCCACTTGCCCTAAAGCAAATGTGACATGTCTTTAAGTCCCATCCTTTCAAGATGTTGCTCAAAACTCCAAGCTGGTAATATCTTAGTAAACGGATCAGCTATGTTATTCGCAGATGCGATCTTCTCAATTGAAACGTCTCCTCTACTGACAATCTCTCTCACCAAGTGAAATTTCCTCTCTATACGCTTTCCTTTGCTGTGATTTCTGGGTTCTTTGGCATTGGCCACTACTCCACTGTTATCACAATAGAGTCTAATTGGCTCATGTATATCTGTAACAACTTCCAGATCTCTCAAGAATTTGCGAAGCCAGACTGCCTCTTTAGCTGCTTCACAAGCTGCTACATATTCAGCCTCCATAGTTGAATCAGCAACACAAGTTTTCTTGATACTCCTCCATATAATGGCTCCACTTTCCAAAGTGAACACCGCCCCTGAGGTAGACTTCCGAGAGTCTCTATCTGATTGGAAATCAGAATCTGTATATCCAATAGGAATCAAATCTCTACTAGAATATATGAGCATATAGTTTCTTGTCCTTCTCAGATATTTGAGAATATGCTTAACTGCTACCCAGTGATCTAATCCTGGGTTCGACTGGTATCTACTAACCACTCCTAATGCAAAGCATATGTCAGGTCTGGTATACAACATTGCATACATTAGACTACCAACTACCGATGCATATGGAATTCGTCTCATATTCTCCTCTTCTTGTGGTGTTTTAGGACACTGCTCTTTAGAGAGATGAACTCCATGTCGAGAAGGCAAGTTGCCTTTCTTGGAGTTTTGCATCGCAAATCTGATAAGCACCTTATCAATATACGAAGCTTGAGACAATGCCAGAAGCCTATTCTTGCGATCCCGTATAATCTGGATATCAAGAATATAGCTTGCTTCTCCCAAATCCTTCATTTGGAATTGGCTGGCTAGCCAGTTCTTTACCTTTGATAGAGATTCTACATCATTCCTAATGAGTAGAATGTCATCTACATAGAGAACTAAGAAAACCACTTTATTCCCTTCTATCTGCTTATAGACACAAGGTTCATCCATATTTTGTTCAAAACCATAAGACTTTATGGCTTCGTTAAATCTGATGTTCCAAGATCTAGAAGCCTGCTTAAGTCCATAAATGGACCTTTGCAGTTTGCAGACTTTCTGCTCTTGGCTTTGGACCATGAAACCCTCTGGTTGGACCATATGAATGGTCTCTTCAAGACGACCGTTCAAAAACGCCGCCTTGACATCCATTTGCCATATCTCCTAATCATAATGAGCAGCAAGAGAATCCGGATGGATTTTAGCATGGCCACTGGAGAAAAAGTATCCTCATAGTCTATTCCTTCTTTTTGGGTAAAACCCTTTGCCACTAGCCTAGCTTTGAAAGTCTCCACTTTCCCATCGGCTCCTCTCTTTCTCTTATAGATCCATTTGCAACCAATAAGCTTAATGCCTTCTGGTAGATCTACGAGTTCCTAGACTGAATTGGAGTACATAGACTCCATTACGAGTTTCATGGCTTCCTGCCATTTTTCTCGATCAACATCATCCATTGCCATCTTATATGTCAATGGATCGTTATCACTGCCATCAGTAACTGCAACTTGTGCTTCTCCATCTTCACGATAGCGGATGGGTAATCTTATTTCCCTCCCACTACGTCGTGGTGGCTGTGATGTTTGATCTCGAGTAGTGATCTCTACTCTTTGTCGTTCAACAACTGTTGTTGGTGTGGGGCCGATCTTATCAGCCAGCAATTCTTCCAAAACCACTTTACTTTTGGGTTTGAAATCTGTCATATAGTTGTGCTCAAGAAACGTAGCATTTGTCGACACAAATACTTTGTTATCTTGAGTGCTATAAAACAGACCTCCTCTCGTTCCTTTAGGGTAGCCTACAAATATGCATACTTCCGAGCGAGGTTCCAACTTCCCAGTCTTTCCCTTTAGCATGTGTGCTGGGCACCCCCATATACGAATGTGTCTCAAACTAGGTTTGCGACCGTTCCACAACTCTAAGAGAGTCTTAGAGATTGACTTAGATGGAACTAAATTCAAAATATATATAGTTGTTTGCAGTGCATATCCCCAAAATGAGGTAGGCAGAGAAGAATAGCTCAACATTGATCTTATCATGTCAAGCAAAGTGTGATTTCTTCTTTCGGCAATACCATTTTGTTGTGGTGTTCCAGGTGCCGTGAGCTGCGACAATATTCCATTCTCAATCAAGTGGTCCTTGAATTCATAATCTAGGTACTCTCCTCCTCGATCCGATCGAAGAGTTTTGATTGATTTGTAAAGTTGCTTTTCAACTTCAGCATGGAATTCTTTGAACTTTTCAAAAGCCTCAGATTTTCTTTGCATCAGGTATGCATATCCATATCTTAAATAATCATCAATAAATGTGACAAAGTATTTATAGCCCCCTCTAGCTTTGACATTCAAAGGGCCACATACATCAGTATGTATGATTTCTAGAGGTGTTTTTGCTCTTTCACCTTTAGCCGAAAAAAGCCTTTTGGTCATTTTACCTTCTAGGCAGGATTCACAAACTGGTACAGTGCCAACTTTTAGCTCTCTCAAAGGACCATCATTTGCTAGTCTTTCTATCCTATCTATGTTAATGTGACCAAGCCTTAAATGCCACAAATATGTGTCATCTTTATCATTAGAAATCTTTCTTCTTTTACGGGTTGGTTTCAGCGACTTTAAACATTTCGGTTTGAAGTAAGTTATTGGAAATTGGTTTAACAAAATATAGACCATTATCCACATAACCAGAACAAATATTCACTCCATTCTTATAAATTGAAACAGAGTCAACTTCAAAAGAAACTTAAATAAATTGTTCAAGAAACTTTGAAACCGAAATCAAATTCCATTTGAAATCCAGAATGTAATAAACATTGTCCAAAAACAAATATTTATTATTATCAAATGACAGTCACACTGTCCCTATAACTGTCGCTGATAGTCTTTCCCCACTGCCAACTCTCATTGTGAAAACTCCCTCTTCAAGATCCCTAGATGACTCAAGTATCTGCAAAGAAACACAAACATGGTTAGATGCCCTTGAATCAATAATCCAGCTTGAGAAATCATTCTCAACTAAGCATGTTTCCATGACTAGTAAATCTGATTTACCTTGTTTCTTCTTCTTTTTCAGCTCATCAAGGTACTTCTTACAGTTCCTTTTCCAATGGCCGTCTTGATCGCAATGGAAACATTTTCCCTTAGTTTAGGCTCAGCAGCCTTCCCTTTCTTCTTTTGGATCTTCCTTTTGCCCTTTTGCTTTCCCACATTTTTCTTCTTTTTATTCTTTGAAGAAGAAGCCTTCCCTTCAGCTGCATTGGCTTCAGCAACATTTACCTTGCCACCCTTATCATTACTAAGGATCTCATAGGTCTGCAACTCGTTCAGAAATTCTGTCAGATTACAGATCTTATGGTTCATGGCGTAGTTCGTTCTGAATTGGAGAAAGCGGGAGATAGTGTCTCCAAGATCATGCCAACTTGGGTCTTTTCATCAATGTTCGCACCATTGATTTTAGCCTCGTTAAAATGATGAATCATTTTGAGGATCTGCTCACGAACTGAAGAACCATTCTTCATTTTGCCATTCATAACGGCTTTCACGGCTTCATGGCAGGCTTGATCGGAAGGACGTCCAAACATGTTTTGCAAAGATTCCATAATCTCGCTAGCAGTCTCAAGGGCCTCGAGCTTAGCTCTAAGTACTTCATTCATTGCTGCTAACAGGTAGCAGCGGGCCTTGTTGTTTCCGACAACCCAACGGTCGTACTTGTCCGAAACAGGCTTAGAGGCATTGGCCGGAGGCACTGGAGGACGATCCTCCTTAAGGATAAAATGGTAGTTTTCATTTATCAAGAGAATCTTCATGTTGCTTTTCCATGTGACAAAGTTTTCACCAGTTAAAACTTGAGAGGCGAGAAGTGAGAAAATCGGGTTTGACATATTTGTTGAAAATAATTAAGAAATATTTTTCAATAAATAATTGCATAAATATCGTAACAAAATTAAAGGCAAAGTAAATATGATGCATGAATGCACATGTTAAAATACACAAAAACGTGTTTACTTTAAAATCCTAAGGAATTTTAATCACCACAACTAAGTGCCACCGTAGGGTAGGTCAAATAATTGCTAATTAAAATGAGACATTCTCAATTAATAAATATTACCCGAAATATCTCATATTTCTAATACTTATTAATTTCCTTTAATTTTGGTCAAGAAAATAATTAACTAATTTAATTATCTCTTTATGAGTGTAACCCACCATATCAGATTTTTTAGACTTAACTTAGAAATTGCCGCCGTAGGGTAGGTCAATTCTAAAATACATCTTAAAATCCTATCTCATGGAAGACAACCTTGGTATTGTATTTAATAGATACCTTCCGTAGGGAGGATGAAATCAAAGCGTCTCTAGGCACTATTAAAAACTCACGATGTTATACTAACGGTGGAGACCTTGGGTTTATATTGTCATATTACCTACTCCCGCTCATTATTTTACAAAAGTGTATTTTATTTATAAAACAACTCTTGTTTCATAAACCTTAGTAAATTTAAACACTTTAAATTACTAAGCCTTTATAATTTTAAACAATTTAAAATTATAAATTAAATCAATTGTGATATTTTAAATTTTAACACTTAAATTTTATAAATTTTACATTTGACCCACTAATTTTTGCAAATCCGTTTGCTAAATTAATTTCAAATTTAATCTCATTAAATTTGTGACTACACGCATTAAATTAATTGCTAAAACAATTTTTTAAAAAAATACGCAAAAAATACATGACATACAAAATCGGTAAGCACTTTTCTATCTTAGATGTCATGTGATATGTATGGCAATGTAATTATCATCAACATAATAAAAAACATTCAAATCAAGCGAAATGGAAAAACTTGGCCGGGTTCCATAGAAACCTAAAATTACAACCCAAAATAAAAAATGATATAATAAAAAAAATGGGTCTTCTTGTAATTCTCCAACTTCTCTTTATGAGTGGTGGTGATCCTCCATGAATTTCTCAAATTCAAAAAAAATAGATTTCATAAATCTAAAAAAAAAACATTTTTTTTTTTTTTCCGGTGGGTGTGGCTGTGCGGCTGGCCACTGCCCATGCACTGGCCGAATGGGCCTTGCTCATGGGCAGGCCCAGCCTGCTTCTGCTGCTGCCTAGCCAGGGTGAGGCAGGCCCAGCCCTGGTGAGACAGGCCCAGCCCGTGGCTGGGTGGCCCAAACCATTTGGGCCAGCTAGGGTTCCCAGAACCCTAGCTTTGTTGTGACTGCTGTTGCAGTCACGACTGGGTTGGCAACGCAGCCAACCCAGGCCGGCTTCCCCCCGCCGGCCGGCGACCATGGTCGACGATCTGCCATGGCTGCAGTGCAGCGCCGCCGGCGACGTCCGTACGGTCGCCGGCACCTCCCTTCCTTTTTTTTTTAAAAAATTAAAAAAACAAGAACTTTTCTTTAAAAAAAATATAAAGAACAATTCTTCATCAATGGAAAAATTACAACATAAATCATTTTTATAATTGATCTAATCAAAAGAAAATTACACGATGATTCTTATTTACAATTGATCTAATCAAAAGTAAAAATACAAACTATTTTCCATGAAACCGGAATAATTTATGACCAATCCATTCGCACAAACATTCATCATCATGATCATAAATAGAAACATACATCAATATGCACAAGTGCCTACCCAAAATCATACCAAAATTATCATATAATTACTCATTAAATTAATATAAGGTATTACCGGTTCTGATACCAATTGTTGGTTTCGAAAACCAGTTTTTTAAAAATTTACGGAAACATGGTACGGATCAAATCGCACATATAAAAATTTTCTCAAAATTTTTCCGTCGACAATACTTATATTAATTTAACAAAATAAATTAAGAAGAAAGTTTAGAGATAGACCGTTGTCCAATTATGTCGAAATTCTTGAACTCCTCCAAGAACCTATTTAAGTATTCCAAATCCTTTCGGAAATACCAATTTTCTTGAGAACTCCAAATCCTTCAAACACCAACGGTTCTTTCTCAGCGTTCTCCAGATCACGATGAACAGGAAACGTGTAGGCGTTTCTGAATTTGGGTTTGATGACACAATTAAATTTTGATTCACTTTACGTTCTCAACTCATGAGACAAAGTGAAGGAGAAGAGGAGAAGAAACTCTCAGATAAAAAGAAATACGTATATCTTTTCTGTCTGTCAAAAAGAAATTAATATATCATCCCTTTTTCAGATACATCATATGTACCCATTCTTTTTAGATACATCGTATGTACCCTCTTTTAATATTACAGATAAATAACTGACACTCCTCCTTTTTTTTATTTTAATTAATTAATTAATTAATTCAACCATGTGGAATAACTATGCACACGCCCACTAATTCCATATAGTGGGCGTGTTTTATGGATATGGGAGAGAGAAAATCTCTCTCCCATTATCTGATTAGTTTTTTTTTTTAATTTATTTTGAACTATTCAAAATAAAATAACTGATCTTTTCTCTTCCACATATATCAAAATTCAAAATTCAAAAATTCAATATTCCACATACACTCTGTGGATATTATGTGAACCACCCTATGGTGCACAACTACGATATGGTCCTTAGCACATTGTATATCTTTAATTTAAAATTATTTTAAAATTATTTTAAATAATCATATTATTTAAAAAACACAAATTAATCCAATTAATTTGTTGCGTGAATATTAATATAGAATTCTCAATTCTAAATTAATAAATTAACCCAATATAAAATAATGTTCACATGATTCAATAGAGCCGTTGAGAGGAACTATGAACTTTATAATTTTAAGCTCCTATAATTTTGACAATTAATTAACACCTTAATTAAAATATCAAAATTATTAATTCCAAATTATTCCACTAAAAATTTGGAATTGCACTCTTAAAATTATAAAACTAATTATATTCAAATGATTTCAATTCCATTGATATAGTCACTACATATAAATCAATCCTCTATAAACGGTTCATAATTAAAGCTAGGTATTTTCCGTTAACCTCTTTAATTATATCTTTCTCCTTAAGTAGCATTGATTCTCTAATGAATAATATATTTATGATCTAATCATAAATTGAGCGCTCTTATTATTCAAGTCCCGAATCAACACTTAAGGGAACCGTCCATCTAACTTCTTTACGAAGGAATGGATTTCATCTTGTATATTAATATTCCCGGCTATTTATTATATTATATTTCTAATATACCAAGAATTTGACACTATTCATTTGTGTCATTACTCGATATGTCAAAAAAACATGATACAATAAATATGAGTCTATTAATTACTCAGAATTAAGATCGATTCATATATGACCATCATTGATTAATTTTGAATGCTCTATATGACAACGAAAATTATTAGAGATTCATAATTAATCGTGTTCCAGTCCTATATAATCAAATTATATAAAGCGCTTTCATTCCAATAATCTCATTATTAACAATCCGGATAAGATCATTTCATTCAGAATATAATGAACCGCGCTAGTAATTTTAAATTAAAGATCCCAACTTTAATTTTTAATTAAGGACAAATTTAGATTATTTTACTTTAAATATTATCCTCCTATATATAACACTTATATACAATATTTAAAGTCATATTTAAATAATCTAGGGTTTTCGATATTTATAAACCATCCAAATATGCATGCAAAAATAATATTGAAAAAATTCCTCAAATTAAATCAGCAAAATAATACATCTCATTTGTTTATGGGCACACATCCCAACACTTTTTCCTTTTTTCTTTTTTTTTTTTAATTTTGAAATCACAAAACTCGGCATTTGTGTGTTACTTATAGCCTGCCAAAAACTAACTTCTTATATGGAGACCCAACCACAAAGAAATCTGCCTTTCATTTGCAACAAATAGAAGAAAATGGAGATTTTTGGTTGCATAATTACAATAGCTTTCGTCTTCCATTTTCTCTCCCAAAATGTTTTCTCCTCCGCAGTCGACAGTATTCGTCCACCCCAGTCGTTTTCTTCTTCACTCCTGGCAATTCCAATAAACGGCACGGGCAATCTTGTGCTTTTGGATCATAACAAGAGTGTTGTTTGGTCGACAAGCTCATCAAAACAAGCCAAGAAACCAATAGTACAGCTTCTAGATTCGGGAAATCTTGTACTAAGAGATGAGGAAGATGTAAACTCGGAGACTAATTATTTATGGCAAAGTTTTGACTCTCCTTCGGATACTTTGCTCTCAAACACGAAAATCGGTTGGGATTTGAAGTCAGGTCTTAAGCGGCGTCTCTCAGCGTGGAAGAATTGGGATGCCCTGGTGATATCACTTTTGGGATTGACTTTGATCCACAACTTCATCCATACCCAGAATGTGATCTTCGAAAGTGCACCACAAAGTTGTACCGCACGGGACCTTGGAATGGAATTTACTTACCGGCACCAAGGTCAAACCTGTTTTATAGTTTCCAATTTGTTTATAATGATGATGAGATGTATTACACATACAACATCAAGAATGAGTCGGTGATCTCAATAATCGTCTTTGTTGGTTTTGAAAACCGATATTGGTGAAAATTAGCAGAAGCGTAAGATCATGAATAACAAAAATTTCTCAAACTTTTGCGGTCATTCTATAACTATATTAATTACTATACAAAAAAGATATACAGTGAGAATTGTATCATCGTCCAATTTAAAATTCCTTTAAAAAGAAATCTCACGAACCCCCGAACGACTCATCTCCTTCAATACCATGTTCTTCTACACCTTACCATCGTCGTTTGATTGAACGAACGGGTAGGTGTTCTTATTGAGGGATTGATTCACTCACTCATTTTTTGGTATCTTGATTTTTGTAATACCCAAATTTTTGATAAGGAATTATTGTGAATTAATAAGTTAATTCATCAAAATTCCTTATGTAAGTTAAAGTTTAGGTTATAATTTTAACTTAAAGTTATGAAGTGAATTTTTACTAAGTGATAATTATTAATTTTGTCACACAATATGCTTAGGTTAAATTTTATTATTCAAAAATATTTGAATAATGCATGTGTAGAATGTATAAGCATAAATCCTAGCTTGTGGTTCGGGAGCTTCAAGTCGTCCTTGTACAATCGAAGGACCTTCGATCTTTGCTTGCACCGCGTGTAGCTGTCGGTTTGTATTCCTATTCTGGTACTGAGGGTTCTGGTTCTGATTATTGGAGGTACAACTCCTCGCATAATGACCTTCCTTGCCACAAAGGTAGCAAGCGTTTGTTCCCATCCTACACACGTCTAGGTGTTTCTTTCCGCATTGAGTACACACAGGATAATTATTATTATTACCCTCATTCCCACGGTTGTTCCTCTTCTGAGGGTAATTCTTCTGTTGGCCCTGGCCCGTAGCATTTCCTCTTCTTTTATTCCTCCCAAACTGCTTAGAACTTTGGCTGGAATTACTAGTCTGGTCTTTTAAGTTTGGTTCCTGATTTTGCCTAGACTGTATCTGTTTCTCTACAGCTTTTTCTTCTTTCTTAGCTTTGAATATTTGAACCCTCGCTTCCTTATCCTGATTAATCCAATATTCTGCTCTCATAGCTCGACCTATACAATCAGCTACAAGAGTTGGAGGGCTACTTCCAGCACTAACTTGTTTGGCGATGTCTGTCCGAAACATTTTCATCATTCTCCTTACTTTCTCCTTTTCGTTCGGCACCAGTTCTGGACATAAACGGGCAAGCTGTTCAAACTTTTTGACTACTTCCATCACTGACATAGACCCCTGCTTAAAACTGGTAAACTCATCTTGTTGAGTTGCAAGAATCTCCTGATTGTAGTACATTATTCTGAATTAGTCTACAAAATCTTACCATCTCATGAACGCCACGTTTCTGCGCATCTAAACCGTCATCTACCAGTGACGCGCATCTTTCTTTAGTGCAAAGGAGGCACAAAGAACTTTCTCCTGTTCTGTAAGTCCCATAAAATCCAAAATTACTTAGATATCGATTAGCCAATTATCCGCTGCTATTGGATCTGTGGTTCCTTCAAATTCAGGTGCCTTCATTCGCCTAAATCGTTCATATAACAGATGCTCCCTAATCAAGGGTGGATTCCTTTGCAGTCCTTCGGGTGCTAACGGAACTTCTTGATGAACCTCTGGTACCTGATGCGCTACTGGGGGTACGGGGTTATTTTGCGGTGGAATTTCGTTAGCTCGAGGTACCTGATTCAGTTAAGCTACTTATTCCCGAAGCTAGTTTGTCTCCTGCTGTTGTTCCCTCAATTGTCGTTGCAAGGTAGCTACTATGTTTGCAAGATCAGGTTCTTGCGGAATAGGGTTCGCTCTTGTACGTGGGCGTGACATCTTCTATTTCTTATCTAATCACGATAAAGATATTGTTATACTTCAAATATCTTTTCGTTCATTCATATCTCATCATAAAATTTTATGATCATATCATAGATCATCTCATAGATCGTATTATCACATCATATCATCGTATCATATCGTAACATCATATCATGTCATAAAGCATAATGTTAGAGATCTATCATGATCTCATCACTTCATATTATATCATATGTTGTTCATAATCTTAATATCATAATATACTAATACATCTTATTGATTCTATAATTTACATATCTTACATTCCATCATAACTCATAATTCGTACATACATACATACATACATATTTATCCATACTATCATGTACATATTCTATACTTGCTATATATATGATCAAATACAAGATAGAAGTGACTATCACTTATCTATCATACATATATACTATTTTATACCTAAATTATCTACTCTGACGTTACGTCGGAGAACACATCCCAGTCTTCATCAACAAACAAGATTTCCTCCGGATCGTCCTCCATATCTACTTCTTCCTCTTCTCCGTTATCTAGGACGATTTCGTGAGGATCCTCTTAAAGTTCAGGCTTGTCAGGAAATTCTTCAAGATTCATGGCATCAGCATCGATTCCAGCCTCTTGTGGAGGAATCTCTTGAAGTGGTATCGCCGGAATAGGGTCTTCTGGCAATACTGGACCCCATTGGAAAGGTGGCTCTTCCACATCATTATTATTATTGACTGGCACCTGAATGTTGTTTTCTACTAGAGCATCCGCTTGAACCATATGAGCTATTAATTCAGCTTCCATGATGTCATTAATCATGTGTTCCATTGTCATTCCTATTACCGGTGCCTGGACATGTTCCCTGACATCGGGAGGTAGTCCTTCCCTGAGCAGTTGCAGTGTCCGAAACTATGGGTCGCCAAAATCTGGAATGTGAGGCAACATAGCCTCTTGAAATCTTCGACAGTAATGGCCCATCGATTCCCCTGGGTAAGCATGCCAATCGTAAACATAGTTAAGATATCGGACAAGGTTCATGTCGCGATAAATATCTGGGTCTCGATAGTGCATGCCGGCGTTTTCCTCTAGTGGAGGTCCAAAACGAGCAGTGACGATATTGCGGAAGTTTTCCCATGATCCTCCCTGAGCTTCCTGTTCTCCTAACGTTCTCCACCATAGCCTAGCATCTACTGCTAGACAACGACTTGCCAATGATACTTGTAGATGGGGCGGAATATGACATATTCGAAATATAGACTCCAAATCATGAAGCCAAGCTGCTAGTGTCACGGTTCGTCTAGTCCCATCGAATATTAGCAGAGACATCATGAAAAATGCGTAAGCTGCACCTCGATCTTCGTCCATTGTCCTCAAATCTAGATTATACAAATTTTTATAAATTCATAATATAAATATGAAATATTTTTAACTTACAATGACTGTGGCGCAGGCAAGCAATCTGTGAAACCGAAAGGTAGGACCTTCGCTCTGATACCAACTCTGTAACGACCCGCCTAACGTAGGCCATTACCATACTTACTTACTTATTTACTTGATAACTTACGTAACAATATGCAAAAATTGGGACTAAATTTTTTTTTTTTTCGACTTACAAACGATATATATATATAACTTTGAAATTGGGATTACTCGCAGTAATCACTTACATATATATATATATATGTACATAAACTTATTTACTTATCATAATTTTGTACTTAACTACAACATAATCAAAATAAACATGGCGGAACTTAACAAAATGCGTAGCAGTTTCCAATCCCACAGTTTCACAGCTTTGCATTGCCACACTCCACCGTCTTGTATCATGTACTGCCATAAGTTTGCTTTCCTACAGCATAAACTTAAATTATGAGCTTTCGCTCAGCAAGCACAACTATTGATCCGCAAAACATTTCATAAAACGTAATGCATGAATTCTTTATGCTTTCATTATGCTGTCTTAACTTAACATAATTTTAGGGCCCTTATATAACATAAGTGTACGTACCGTGGCGTGCTGCCATGGAGTGGTTGGGGCGGCCAGCCCTGTCCAACTCAAACCATGGACCAAACCCAACCTAGTGCGGGTCGATACGACACAAGGCAACTTGCTTGCCATTATACTTGAAAGTTTTTCTTTAACTTGTTCTTGCTTTAACTTAATGGAAATCAATTCATATAAATAGTTTCTTTCTTGAAACCAAATTCTTATTCTTACCGAGTGACTTATCCTTAATGAACATGCTTCGTGATACCATAATAGCAAAATATTCATCATATAAAAATACATGCTATAACATTCATCATAAACATTTCAACATGAACTTGAAAGCCATAAACATATATCATACTCATATCTTCTTGAACTTGAAAGTCATAAATATTTATGATACTCATATCACCATGAACTTAAAACATACAACAAAAACATTTTCGTTTATGCTGTAAGCGGAGTCGTACTTACCAGTTACTTTGCACCTTGAATTAAAATATTCCACTTAAACAGGTTGCTTTCCTGTTTTCAATAAAATCATAGGATAAGAATCATCCTATCATAATATCACAAATAACTCTAGTTACTATCCTATTACAAAACACAAACCCTAAAACTCAACTCCTTTTTGAATTTAGTAAGACTCTAAATTCTGAAAAACTGTGTATAAACTTATTTATAAATTTTTGTTCTTTTTCTTACAAATCTATTTTAAATTTGAAAAAGTTTTCTTCATGAAAGTTGTAGATATTGAAGTCTCCTATAACTTTTGTATTTAACTCAAAAGTCAATTCTGTCCTTAACTTGCCTGTTTTATCCTTTGAAAATTTTTCGACCATAATTACAATTTCATAACCTGGTCTCGGGTTTTTGTAAAAACAAGGATATTAAAGGCCTTATTTTCAAAAACATTTCATGTTGGCCCCTAGAATTTTCCCTCCTCTACAACTTTGCAGTTTTGATTTTTTTCAAATTCGACCTCTAAGCGCCTCAAAATCTTGTTTCAGAAAAACTGTCCAGTTAGAAACTCTAATAAAGCATATCAAAACCTTAGTGCATATAACTTCTAAAATTTAATTCATACTTATACTTATTGAACATACACTTAAATCTTAATTAGGACTTAAAAGAAGAACTAGAAGATAACAATTTTTACCTCAAGTTCCACAGATGAATTTCTTAACTAAGGTTTTGAAATTTTCCTCACAACTCCTACACTAAACCGAACACTCCTTTTTTTTTTTTTTTTTTTTTTTGTTTTCTCCTCCCTCTTGGTTCGGCTCCTAAGGGCAGAAACTAAAAGGGTATGCTGTTTGATTAAGTTCTCTAACAAAATAAATTGAAAACACCTTCACCTATTTATAGATGAACCACTACTTCTTGAAATTACTCACTAGTCCTCACAAGAAAAACAATTGCCCTTACTTCCTATGTGGTGGCCGGCCAAGCATGTCTCATTTTGCCAAGTAGCAAAGCTAGGGAAGCTTGCTAATCAAGGCTAGAAACCATGAGGTGTCCTCTTCCTAGGTTGGCCGGCCTTAGGTGGAGCCTTAAGCTTGCTCTTGCTAACCAATAAGCAAGGCTAGCATGCTTACTAAGCAAGGCTAGGGAGCATGAGGTGTCAAGTGCAAATAAGGTTCATAATTTTGTAATTTACCTATTGATCCTTAAGAGCAACATATTTGCTCATGATCCTCATGTGGTGGCCGTCCTTTCATGTCTCAAATTGCCAAGTAGGCAAGTCTATAGGTCTTGCTCATCAAAACTAAAAACATAAGGTGGCTTTTCCTTGTAATGGCCGGTCCTAGGGGGGTGAGGTGTGCAACCATTGGCTTGCCAAGGGAGCTAAGCTAAGGGAGGTTATTCATCAAAGCTAGGCCATGAGCTGTCCCTCCCTCATGGTTGCCGGTCATGGTTAGTGATTTGGCAAAGCTTGAGCTAGCCAAGAGAGCAAGCTAGAAGAGTTGCTCACCAAAGCTAGGCCATGATGTGTTGTCTCCTTATTATGGCCGGTTATGGTGATGAGTTGTGTAAGCTTTAGCTTGCCAAAAGAGCAAGGCTAGGAGGGTGGCTCATCCAAGCTAGACGCATGAGGTGTCTTATCCTCATGATGGCCGGCCATTGAGTGCCAAATGGGACAACTTGCTAATTGAATCATAAAACATAATCAACCAAGCAAAATTAAAGTGCTTAGTCACTAAACTTAGGGCATGATTTGTCAATTTTTAATGATACTTAAATTTCTCCACTTAGCATAATACTCTTAAAAAACAAGATTTCTTGCTCATAAGACCACGAGGTGGCCGGTTCCTAGGCTATCCACATGGAAAAATAGGATTGGTCCAAATTAGAATTTGGAATCATCCAATCCTAACTTATTTCTTAATTTCTAACTAAGTTTTCTAAACTTGTATTAGATCATTGGCTTAGTTGAACTAGGAAATTTAACTTAAAAAGTCCATAGTTCCAAAATTTTACATATTTGCTTATAAGTCCATAATTTTCTCCAAAATTACACATTGGCCCCTAAAGGCAAAATATTTACATTTTAGTCCCTATGAGATGGCCGGTTAAGGTTAAGTTTTCAATCATCAAATTCTTGCTAAATCCTCCTCTAGAGAACTTTCTTAACTTCTAAAAATTAATAATCATAAACTTTTCTTAAATTTGCAAATTGACCCCTAAACATAAAATATTTATATTTTGGTCCCTGTAAGATGACCGGTTTTGGCAATGACACTAGTCATCTATTAAAAACGAAATGTCATACTATTAAGACCTCGTTGACATATCTTCTAAATGCAATCCATTTTCATACTAACATAGATACTTAATTACTGTTTTGAACTGTCACAGTATGCTGATACTGGACCATTGTCCAGAACTTATCTGAACCGTGTATAAGATTTTCTTAAGATTAGCAATTATTAACATAAAATCATAAATCATAAACTTGACTTTCATAACAGAAGGTCTTAAACTTATATAAATAAATTATCGAATCCTTCAACCAAGAATTCAATAATTTTTCTGATAAAACCTAACACATAAACATACATAACACATAATTAATTCTTAACAAAAGAAATCATGAACTTGTTAGAAGATTGGTCATTACAAAGGCAAGCTTGTAGGCTACTTTTCCAATCCTTTCAAGGATTTCAAATGGTCCTGTGTATCTTGGACTAAGCTTTTCCATTTTACCAAACCTCATAATTCCCTTCATAGGAGTAATCTTAAGGAAAACAGAATCTCCATCTTGGAATTCTAATGGCCTTCGACATTTATCAGCATAACTTTTCTGTCGACTGAAAGCTACGTCGAGTCTTTGTTTAGTCATTTTAATATCTTCTGAGGTTTTTCTGATGAAATCTGTAGTTTGAAGCTGCTTTTGTCCAACTTCTTACCAATGAATGGGAGATCGACATTTTCTTCCATATAACGCTTCAAATGGAGCCATACCAATTGAGGCGTGATAACTGTTATTATACGAAAATTCGATCAAAGATAGCTTCTGATCCCAGCTTCCTTTGAAATCTAAAACACATGACCTCAACATATCTTCTAGTGTTTGGATAGTGCGTTCTGATTGTCCATCAGTCTGAGGGTGAAAATTTGTATTGAATTTCAATTTTGATCCCATAACCGTGTGAACACTCTTCCAGAATCGAGAGGTGAAACGCCCATCCCGATCTCAAATGATGGATTTTGGCACTCCATGTAACCTAACAATTTGGGATACGTAAATTTTAGCCAGTTTCTCGACTGAAAAGGTAGCTTTAATGGCAATGAAGTGGGCTGATTTGGTTAATCTATCCACAATCACCCAAATCATGTCATTCCCACTTGCGGTCCTGGGTAAACCAACTACAAAATCCATAGTAGTTTATTCCTATTTCTACTCTAGGAGATCGATTTTCTAAAGATCTCTATCAGGTTGTCGGTATTCAGCCTTAACTTTCTGACAAGTTAGGCATTTTGACACAAAGTCAGCAATTTCATTCTTCATGTTTGGCCACCAAAAATTTTCTTTGAGGTCCTTGTACATCTTAGAAGCTCCGGGATATACCGAGTATGGCGTTTCATGTGCTTCAGACATGATTTGCTTCTTAAGAAATTCAAAGTTAGGGACACAAATCCTTCATTTGAAAAGAATTAACCCATTCGTAGAGGCCTTAAATTCTTTATTCTTTCCACCAAAAAGTTGCGCCTTTAGCAGAAAGGAATCCTTTCCTTAATAAAGCTTAATGGATTCCAAGAGATTGGACTGAAGAGTCAGAACAACCAATTTCCCAGTTATCATCTCCATATTGAAATCAGGAATTTCCTTTCGAAGTGGCTTGGATAACGTTCCAAGGGACATAAGCATATCAGATGACTTCCTGCTTAGAGCATCCGCTACTTTATTCACTTTTTCAGGATGGTAAAGGATTTCGCAATCGTAATCCTTCACGAGTTCAAGCCATCTACGTTGTCTCATATTGAGCTCCTTTTGGGTGAAGATGTATTTGAGACTTTGATGATCGGTATAAATCTCACATCTATTCCCATACAAGTAGTGTCTCCAGATCTTTAATGCAAAAACAACCGTCGCAAGCTCCAAATCATGTGTCGGATAGTTTCGTTTGTGATCCTTCAGTTGACGTGAGGCATAGGCGACCACATTTTCTTTTTGCATAAGGACAGCCCCTGGTCCGGTTTTAGAAGCGTCACTGTAGATGATGAAATTTCCTGTGTCAACGTCAGGAATTATTAATACCGGTGCACTAGTAAGCTTCCTCTTGAGTTCTTGGAAGTTTTCTTCACATTTCTGCGTCCACTCATATTTTCTCCCTTTTTTAGTAAGGGCTATAAGTGGTGCCGCAATATTGGAGAATCTTTCAACGAAACGTCGGTAGTATCCAGTTAAACCAAGAAAGCTCCGTATCTCCGTAATGTTTTTGGGTACTGGCCATGCATTAACTGCCTCTACTTTAGCAGGATCAATGGAAATTCCTTCCTTTGAAACCATGTGACCCAAGAAGTGCACTTTTTCCAACCAAAATTCACATTTTGTGAACTTGGCATAGAGCTTATTTCGTCTTAACGTCTCCAAAATTGTAATGACCAATCTTCTAACAAGTTCATGATTTCTTTTGTTAAGAATTAATTATGTGTTATGTATGTTTATGTGTTAGGTTTTATCAGAAAAATTATTGAATACTTGGTTGAAGGATTCGATAATTTATTTATATAAGTTTAAGACTTTCTGTTATGAAAGTCAAATTTATGATTTATGATTTTATGTTAATAATTGCTAATCTTAAGAAAATCTTATACACGGTTCAGATAAGTTCTGGACAATGGTCCAGTATCAGCATACTGTGACAGTTCAAAACAGTAATTAAGTATCTATGTTAGTATGAAAATGGATTGCATTTAGAAGATATGTCAACGAGGTCTTAATAGTATGACATTTCGTTTTTAATAGATGACTAGTGTCATTGCCAAAACCGGTCATCTTACAAGGACCAAAATGCAAATATTTTATGTTTAGGGGTCAATTTGTAAATTTAGGAAAAGTTTATGATTATTAATTTTTAGAAGTTAAGAAAGTTCTCTAGAGGAGGATTTAGCAAGAATTTGATGATTGAAAGCTTGAACTTAGCCGGCCACCTCATAGGGACTAAAATGAAAATATTTTGCCTTTAGGGGCCAATGTGCAATTTTGGAGAAAATTATGGACTTATAAGCAAATATGTAAAATTTTGGAACTATGGACTTTTTAAGTTAAATTTCCTAGTTCAACTAAGCCAATGATCTAATACAAGTTTAGATAACTTAGTTAGAAATTAAGAAATAAGTTAGGATTGGATGATTCCAAATTCTAATTTGGACCAATCCTATTTTTCCATGTGGATAGCCTAGGAACCGGCCACCTCGTGGTCTTATGAGCAAGAAATCTTGTTTTTTAAGAGTATTATGCTAAGTGGAGAAATTTAAGTATCATTAAAAATTGACAAATCATGCCCTAAGTTTAGTGACTAAGCACTTTAATTTTGCTTGGTTGATTATGTTTTATGATTCAATTAGCAAGTTGTCCCATTTGGCACTCAATGGCCGGCCATCATGAGGATAAGACACCTCATGCCTCTAGCTTGGATGAGCCACCCTCCTAGCCTTGCTCTTTTGGCAAGCTAAAACTTACACAACTCATCACCATAACCGGCCATAATAAGGAGACAACACATCATGGCCTAGCTTTGGTGAGCAACTCTTCTAGCTTGCTCTCTTGGCTAGCTCAAGCTTTGCCAAATCACTAACCATGACCGGCAACCATGAGGGAGGGACAGCTCATGGCCTAGCTTTGATGAATAACCTCCCTTAGCTTAGCTCCCTTGGCAAGCCAATGGTTGCACACCTCACCCCCCTAGGACCGGCCATTACAAGGAAAAGCCACCTTATGTTTTTAGCTTTGGTGAGCAAGACCTATAGACTTGCCTACTTGGCAATTTGAGACATGAAAGGCCGGCCATCACGTGAGGATCATGAGCAAATATGTTGCTCTTAAGGATCAATAGGTAAATTACAAAATTATGAACCTTATTAGCACTTGACACCTCATGCTCTCCAGCCTTGCTTAGTAAGCATGCTAGCCTTGCTTATTGGTTAGCAAGAGCAAGCTTAAGGCTCCACCTAAGGCCGGCCAACCTAGGAAGAGGACACCTCATGGTTTCTAGCCTTGATTAGCAAGCTTCCCTAGCTTTGCTACTTGGCAAAATGAGACATGCTTGGCCGGCCACCACATAGGAAGTAAGGGCAATTGTTTTTCTTGTGAGCACTAGTGAACAATTTCAAGAAGTTGTGGTTCACCAATAAATAGGTGAAGGTGTTTTCAATTTATTTTGTTAGAGAACTTAATCAAACAGCATACCCTTTTAGTTTCTGCCCTTAGGAGCCGAACCAAGAGGGAGGAGAAAAAAAAAAAAAAAAAAAGAAGTGTTCGATTTAGTGTAGGAGTTGTGAGGAAAATTTCAAAACCTTAGTTAAGAAATTCATCTGTGGAACTTGAGGTAAAAATTGTTATCCTCTAGTTCTTCATTTAAATCCTAATTAAGATTTAAGTGTATGTTCAATAAGTATAAGTATGAATTAAATTTTAGAAGTTATATGCACTAAGGTTTTGATATGCTTTATTAGAGTTTCTAACTGGACAGTTTTTCTGAAACAAGATTTTGAGGCCCTTAGAGGCCGAATTTGAAAAATATCAAAACTGCAAAGTTGTAGAGGAGGGAAAATTCTAGGGGCCAACGTGAAAGGTTTTTCGAAATAAGGCATTTAATATCCTTGTTTTTATAAAAACCCGAGACCAGGTTATGAAATTGTAATTATGGTCGAAAACTTTTCAAAGGATAAAACAGGTAAGTTAAGGACATAATTGACTTTTGAGTTAAAAACAAAAGTTATAGGAGACTTCAATATCTACAACTTTTATGAAGAAAACTTTTTCAAATTTAAAAGAGATTTGTAAGAAAAAGAACAAAAATTTATAAATAAGTTTTATACACAGTTTTTCAGAATTTAGAGTCTTACTAAATTCAAAAAGGAGTTGAGTTTTAGGGTTTGTGTTTTGTAATAGGATAGTAACTAGAGTTATTTGTGATATTATGATAGGATGATTCTTATCCTATGATTTTATTGAAAACAGGAAAGCAACCTGTTTAAGTGGAATATTTTAATTCAAGGTGCAAAGTAACTGGTAAGTACGACTCCGCCTACAGCATAAACGAAAATGTTTTTGTTGTATGTTTCAAGTTCATGGTGATATGAGTATGATAAATGTTTATGACTTTCAAGTTCAAGAAGATATGAGTATGATATATGTTTATGGCTTTCAAGTTCATGTTGAAATGTTTATGATGAATGTTATAGCATATATTTTTATATGATGAATATTTTGCTATTATGGTATCACGGAGCATGTTCATTAAGGATAAGTCACTCGGTAAGAATAAGAATTTGGTTTCAAGAACGAAACTATTCATATGAATTGATTTCCATTAAGTTAAAGCAAGAACAAATTAAAGAAAAACTTTCAAGTATAATGGCAAGCAAGTTGCCTTGTGTCGTATCGACCCGCACTAGGTCGGGTTTGGTCCATGGTTTGAGTTGGACAGGGCTGGCCGCCCCAACCACTCCATGGCAGCGCGCCACGGTACGTACACTTATGTTATATAAGGGCCCTAAAATTATGTTAAGTTAAGACAGCATAATGAAAGCATAAAGAATTCATGCATTACGTTTTATGAAATGTTTTGCGGATCAATAGTTGTGCTTGCTGAGCGAAAGCTCATAATTTAAGTTTATGCTGTAGGAAAGCAAACTTATGGCAGTACATGATACAAGACGGTGGAGTGTGACAATGCAAAGCTGTGAAACTGTGGGATTGGAAACTGCTACGCATTTTGTTAAGTTCCGCCATGTTTATTTTGATTATATTGTAGCTAAGTACAAAATTATGATAAGTAAATAAGTTTATGTACATATATATATATGTAAGTGATTACTGCGAGTAATCCCAATTTCAAAGTTATATATATATATATCGTTTGTAAGTCGGAAAAAAAAAATTTAGTCCCAATTTTTGCATATTGTTACGTAAGTTATCAAGTAAGTAAGTAAGTAAGTATGGTAACGGCCTACGTTAGGCGGGTCGTTACAGAGTTGGTATCAGAGTGAAGGTCCTACCTTTTGGTTTCACAGATTGCTTGCCTGCGCCACCGTCAGTGTAAGTTAAAAATATTTCGTATTTATGTTATGAATTTATAAAATATTTGTATAATCTAGATTTGAGGACAATGGACGAAGATCGAGGTGCAGCTTACTCATTTTTCATGATGTCTCCGCTAATATTCGATGGGACTAGACGAACTGTGACACTAGCAGCTTGGCTTCATGTTATGGAGTCTATATTTCGAATATGTCATATTCCGCCCCATCTACAAGTATCATTGGCAAGTCGTTGTCTAGCAGTAGATGCTAGGCTATGGTGGAGAACGTTAGGAGAACAGGAAGCTCAGGGAAGATCATGGGAAAACTTCTGCAATATCGTCACTGCTCGTTTTGGACCTCCACTGGAGGAAAACGCCGGCATGCACTATCGAGACCCAGATATTTATCGCGACATGAACCTTGTCCGATATCTTAACTGTGTTTATGATTGGCATGCTTACCCAGGAGAATCGTTGGGCCATTACTGTCGAAGATTTCAAGAGGCTATGTTGCCTCACATTCCAGATTTTGGCGACCCAGAGTTTCGGGCACTGCAACTGCTCAGGGAAGGACTACCTCCCGACGTCAGGGAACATGTCCAGGCACCGGTAATAGGAATGACAATGGAACACATGATTAATGACATCATGGAAGCTGGATTAATAGCTCATATGGTTCAAGCGGATGCTCTAGTAGAAAACAATATTCAGGTGCCAGTCAATAATAATAATGATGTGGAAGAGCCACCTTTCCAATGGGGTCCAGTATTGCCAGAATACCCTATTCCGGCGATACCACTTCAAGAGATTCCTCCACAAGAGGCTGGAATCGATGCTGATGCCATGAATCTTGAAGAATTTCCTGACAAGCCTGAACTTCAAGAGGATCCTCACGAAATCGTCCTAGTTAACGGAGAAGAGGAAGAAGTAGATATGGAGGACGATCCAGAGGAAATCTTGTTTGTTGATGAAGACTGGGATGTGTTCTCCGACGTAACGTCAGAGTAGATAATTTAGGTGTAAAATAGTATATATGTGTGATAGATAAGTGATAGTCACTTCTATCTTGTATTTGATCATATATATATAGCAAGTATAGAATATGTACATGATAGTATGGATAAATATGTATGTATGTATGTATGTACGAATTATGAGTTATGATGGAATGTAAGATATGTAAATTATAGAATCAATAAGATGTATTAGTATATTATGATATTAAGTTTATGAACAACATATGATATAATATGAAGTGATGAGATCATGATAGATCTCTAACATTATGCTTTATGACATGATATGATGTTACGATATGATACGATGATATGATGTGATAATACGATCTATGATATGATCAGATATAGTATTATGATATGATATGATGAATAAGTATTGTTCATAATAAAATTTTATGATGAGATATGAATGAACGAAAAGATATTTGAAGTATAACAATATCTTTATCGTGATTAGATAAGAAATAGAAGATGTCACGCCCACGTACAAGAGTGAACCTTATTCCGCAAGAACCTGATCTTGCAAACATAGTAGCTACCTTGCAACGACAATTGAGGGAACAACAGCAGGAGATGAACCAGCTTCGGGAACAAGTAGCTCAACTGAATCAGGTACCTCGAGCTAACGAAATTCCACCGCAAAATAACCCCGTACCCCCAGTAGTGCATCAGGTACCAGAGGTTCATCAAGAAGTTCCGTTAGCACCCGAAGGACTACAAAGGAATCCACCCTTGATTAGGGAGGATCTGTTATATGAACGATTTAGGCGAATGAAGGCACCTGAATTTGAAGGAACCACAGATCCAATAGCAGCGGATAATTGGCTAATCGATATCCAAGTAATTTTGGATTTTATGGGACTTACAGAACAGGAGAAAGTTCTTTGTGCCTCCTTTGCACTAAAGAAAGATGCGCGTCATTGGTGGATGACGGTTCAGATGCGCAGAAACGTGGCGTTCATGAGATGGCAAGATTTTGTAGATGAATTCAGAATAATATACTACAATCAGGAGATTCTTGCAACTCAACAAGATGAGTTTACCAGTTTTAAGCAGGGGTCTATGTCAGTGATGGAAGCAGTCAAAAAGTTTGAACAGCTTGCCCGTTTATGTCCAGAACTGGTGCTGAATGAAAAGGAGAAAGTAAGGAGAATGATGAAAATGTTTCGGACAGACATCGCCAAACAAGTTAGCGCTGGAAGTAGCCCTCCAACTCTTTTAGCTGATTGTATAGGTCGAGCTATGAGAGCAGAGTACTGGATTAATCAGGATAAGGAAGCGAGGGTTCAAATATTCAAAGCTAATATTCAAAGCTAAGGTCTCCAAAACCATCTTAAGGTGCTATCAAAGGAAATATTCCTTTTTGTTGAAGATTCAACTACTTGGTGAAGAAGATAAGGAATTTAAGACGTCTACGAATGGGCTAATTCTTTTCAAAGGAAGGATTTGTATTCCTAACTTTGAATTTCTAAGGAAACAAATCATGTCAGAAGCGCATGAAATGCCATACTCAGTTCACCCTGGAGCTACTAAGATGTATAAGGACCTAAAGGAGAACTTTTGGTGGCCGAACATGAAGAGAGAAATTGCTGAATTTGTATCAAAGTGTCTAACTTGTCAGAAAGTTAAAGCTGAACACCGGCAACCTGGCGGAGATCTTCAAAAGATAGAACTCCCAGAATGGAAATGGGAACAAATCACCATGGATTTCGTAGTTGGATTACCCAGAACCGCTAGTGGAAATGATATGATTTGGGTAATTGTGGATAGATTAACCAAATCAGCCCATTTCATTGCTAGTAAAGCCACCTTTTCGGTTGAGAAATTAGCTGAAATTTATGTATCTCAGGTTGTTAAGTTGCATGGAGTTCCAAAATCCATTATTTCAGATCGAGACGGTCAATTTACTTCGCGATTTTGGAAAAGTGTTCACACAGCTATGGGGTCAAGGTTGAAATTCAGTACTGCTTTCCACCCTCAGACTGATGGACAATCGGAGCGCACTATCCAAACCTTAGAAGATATGTTGAGATCTTGTGTTCTAGATTTCAAGGGAAATTGGGATCAAAAGTTACCCTTGATTGAATTTTCGTATAATAATAGTTATCATGCTTCTATTGGGATGGCTCCGTTTGCAGCATTATATGGAAGAAAATGTCGATCTCCCATCCATTGGCAAGAAGTCGGACAGAAGCAATTTCAAACTACGGACTTCATCAGAAAAACCTCAGAAGACGTCAAGATGATCAAGCAACGGCTTGACATAGCTTTCAGTCGACAGAAGAGTTATGCTGATAAACGTCGAAGACCTTTAGAATTCCAAGTTGGAGATTCTGTTTTTCTCAAGATTGCTCCAGTAAAGGGGATTATGAGGTTTGGTAAGAAGGGAAAGCTCAGTCCAAGATACACAGGTCCGTTTGAGATCCTCGAAAGAATTGGAAAAGTTGCCTACAAGCTTGCTTTACCGCCAGCTTTAGCTTCTATACATGATGTTTTTCACGTTTCAATGTTGAAGAAATACGTACCTGATCCTTCTCATGTGCTAAGTCAAGAACCGATCGAAGTACAAACGGATTTGACGTACGAGGAAAGGCCAATACGAATTCTAGATCGGGAAGAAAAGGTTTTAAGAAACAAAACCATTCCGATGGTTAAGGTGTTATGGCAGAATCATAATATTGAAGAAGCAACGTGGGAAGTAGAAGAAGAAATGAGAAAGAACTATCCCTACTTGTATTGATTTTCGGGGACGAAAATTTCTTTAAGGGGGGTAGATTGTAATGACCAACCTGTTTGTAAACTTATGATTTCTTTCCTTAAGAATCAAAGTCTGTTTATGCTATATGTATGATATGTTTCTATGAAAAATTGTTGAATCTTTTGTTAAAAGATTCAAATAAGTTAGTTATGCAAGTTTAAGACCTTTTTGTTAAAAGAAAAAGGTGTAAGTTTATGCTTTATGATTTTATGTTATTTTAAAAATGGACTGCATTTGGGAGATAAGCCAAACAAGGCCTTTAAGGACGACACCTCTGATGACAAGTGTCATTACTATGATTGGTCACCTCACAGGGACTAAAATGCAAATATTCTATGTTTAGGGGTCAATTTACAAATTAAGAAAAGTTTATGATTTTGAATCTAAAAAGTCTTTTAAGGAAGGATTTAGTAAAAATTTGATGTTTAAAGGCTTAACCAAAATTGGCCAAGTCATAGGGAGTAAAGTGCAAATATTTTGCCTTTAGGGGCCAATGTGCAATTTTGAAGAAAATTGTAAACTTATCAGCAATTATGTAAATTTTTGAACCAGGGACTTTTTAAGTAAAGTTTCTTAGTTCAATTAAGTCAATGACCCATTTTTAGTTTAGTTAGTTTGGTTGGAAATCAAGGATGATAAGTTAAGATCGTTTTTGAAAACTCTAGCTAAAACCAATCCCATTATGCCATGTGTCACCATAGGAACCGGCCACATCATGGCTTGTCACATCAAGGATGTGACAAAGTCTGTTTATGCTATATGTATGATATGTTTCTATGAAAAATTGTTGAATCTTTTGTTAAAAGATTCAAATAAGTTAGTTATGCAAGTTTAAGACCTTTTTGTTAAAAGAAAAAGGTGTAAGTTTATGCTTTATGATTTTATGTTATTTTAAAAATGGACTGCATTTGGGAGATAAGCCAAACAAGGCCTTTAAGGATGACACCTCTGATGACAAGTGTCATTACTATGATTGGTCACCTCACAGGGACCAAAATGCAAATATTCTATGTTTAGGGGTCAATTTGCAAATTAAGAAAAGTTTATGATTTTGAAGCTAAAAAGTCTTTTAAGGAAGGATTTAGTAAAAATTTGATGTTTAAAGGCTTAACCAAAATTGGCCAAGTCATAGGGACTAAAGTACAAATATTTTGCCTTTAGGGGCCAATGTGCAATTTTGAAGAAAATTGTAAACTTATCAGCAATTATGTAAATTTTTGAACCAGGGACTTTTTAAGTAAAGTTTCTTAGTTCAATTAAGTCAATGACCCATTTTTTAGTTTAGTTAGTTTGGTTGGAAATCAAGGATGACAAGTTAAGATCGTTTTTGAAAACTCTAGCGAAAACCAATCCCATTATGCCATGTGTCACCATAGGAACCGGCCACATCATGGCTTGTTGAGCAAGGAATCTTGTTCTTGAAAAAGATTATGCAAATTAGAAGATTTTAAGTGTTAATAAAAATTTACAAATCAAACCCTAAGTTTAGTGTTTTAACACTTTAATTTAGTTGGTTGATTTTGTGTTAAGAAACAATTAGCAATTTGTGTCACTTGGTTACACCAAAAACCGGCCACATAAGGATAAGGGACCCTAGGTTCTAGCTTGGCAAAGTCACACCCCTAGCCTTGCACCTTGGCAAGCCAAGGCTTGCACACCTAGGCACCAAAGGCCGGCCACCCAAGGAAGCAACACATCATGGTGTAGCCTTGGTGAGCAAGCAAACCTAGCTTCACCTATTTGGCAAGCCAAAACCACACCAATGACCGGCCACCACAAGGAAGTGACACTTCATAACCTAGCCTTGGTGAGTAAGAGTGCTTAGCTTTACTTACTTGGCAAGCCAAGGTCTTGCTAAGTTGACACCTAAGAACCGGCCATCACCTTGGTTAGACACCTCATGGTCTAGCCTTGGTGAGTAAGCAAACCTAGCTTCACCTATTTGGTAAGCCAAGACCACACCATGACCGGCCACACAAGGGAAAGACACACCTTTGGCCTAGCTTTGATGAACCAACACCCTAGGCTTCCTAGCCTAGCTTCCTTAGCAAGCCAAGGCTTGCACACCTCACCCTAGGGCCGGCCACACCAAGGAAGTGCCACCTCAAAATGTAGCTTTGATGAGCAAGCAACCCTAGCTAAGCTTGCTTGGCAAATTGGGTGAAGTATGGCCGGCCAACACATAGGGACCAAGGAGAAAAATAGTTTGGCTTCAAGGACTATTGCCTAAATTACCAAAGATGGATTTCTTGAACTCTCTTAGAGTTTGACACCTCACACACTTAGGCAAGCTTAGTAAGTTTGCTAGCTTTGCTTGTTGGCAAACAAAGGCATGCACAATCTACACCTAAGGCCGGCCACACCAAGGAAGGGACACCTCATGGTTCCTAGGCCACATGAGTAAGCAACCCTAGCTTGGGTTAGTTGGCATGAGAAGCACAAGGATGGCCGGCCACCCTTCAAGGAAACAAATTCAAATTGGTTTCCTCTAAGGACTAAGAAGCCAATTGTTATACTTCTAGGGATTGATAAGCAATTTCAAAACTTATGCTTCATCTATAAATAGGTGAAGGTGCTGTTGTATTATTTGGTTAGCCAACACACACACACAAACTTGAGCAGCACAAACTCTCCCAATCCTGCCATAGAAGCCGAGCAAGAAAAGAGAGCAAAGAGAAAGAAAGAAAAGAAAACTAGAAAGAAAAAGAGGGATTTTCGGTTTAGTGTGAGGAAAATTTTAAATACCCTAAACTAAGAAATTCATCAGAGAAACTTGAGGTAAATATTGTTATCCTCTAGTTCTCCATTTATAAATTAAGAGAATGATTAGTATGGTTAAACAGGAGTTTAATTTTGTAAGATTCATGCACTAGGGTTTTTATGCTTGATTAAGTCTCTATCTGAGCAGTTTTTCTGAAACAACGTTTAGAGGCCTTTATAGGCCGAATCATAAAAAAGTTAAAACTGCAAAGTTGTAGAGGAGGGAAAATCCTAGGGGTCAACGTGGCCAGTTTTTGAAAATAAGGCTTTTAAGACCTTCATTTCTATAAAAACCCGAGACCAAATTATGAGTAGTAAGTTTGGTCGAACAATTTTCTAAGGAAAAAATAAGCATGTTAAATGTAGATTTGAAGTTTGAGGTTAAAACAAACGTTGTAGGAGACTTCAAGATCTACAACTTTTATGAAGAAAACATTTCCAAATTCGAAACAGATTTGTGAGAAAAGAACTAAACTTTATGAATTGGTTTTGAACCCGATATTCAAAATGATTAGAGTTTTTACTAAATTTCAAAAAAGGAGTTGAAATTTAGGATTGGTTGTTAGCAATTAGAATCATTATGTTATTATGATAGGATGATACTCATCCTATGATTTTTCTTGAAAACAGGAAAACGACCTGTTTGAGTGAAGAATTGTGATTAAGGCGCAGTAACGGTAAGTACGACTCCGCCTACAGCATAAACAAAAATTGTTTGTTGAATGCTTTCAAGTTTGTAATGATATAAGCATGATAAAACGTTATGGCCTGTATGATATCAAGTTTATAATGTTATGTGTATAAGAAATATTATGATATGTATGTATGTACATTTTTAAGATATGATAAATATTAAAGTACGAATGGCATGTATGTATGCAAGAAATAATGAATGTATGGCATGTATGTTTTCAAGTTCATGTTAAGAGATATATGATGTATGTTTATAGTATGTATGTTCATATGATGAATAATTTGATATTATGACATCACGAAGTATGCTCATTAAAGATAAGCGATTTGGTAAAATATGAAATCCCAGTTTCAGATAAGAAACTGGCTATGAATATGAAACAACATTTCAAGTATGAAATAAGATAAGAACAAGATTTTAAGCATCAATATAAGCAGAATGCTATATGTCGTATCGACCCGCGTCAGGTCGGGTTTGGTTCATGGTTTGAGTTGGACAGGGCTGGCCGCCCCAACCACTCCATGGCAGCGCGCCACGGTACGTACATTCATGTTAAGTTATGTAAGGGCCCAAAAACTATGCTAACTTATGAAAACAGGAATAAAACATAAATGGTTCATGCATTATGTTATCATGAAATGTTTTGCGGATAAATAGTTGTGCTTGCTGAGCGAAAGCTCATGTTTTAAGTTTATGCTGTAGGTAAGCAACCCTGCGGTATTTGATTGATACAAGGCGGTGGAGCATGGCAAGGCAAAGTTGTGAAACTGTGGGACGGAATCACTACGTTTCTTTTTGTTAAATTATGCTACGCTAAATATGTTGTATTTAAGTACAAAAACACATTTCCGCCATAAGTAGTTATTTATAAGTACATGTATGTATATAAGTGTTTATTATGAAATTTCCAAGTTAAACAATACTTATCAGTTGTATAAAAAAAAAAAAAAAAATTTCTGTCTAAATTTTCATATATTATTATGTAAGAATGTATGGTAACGGCCGGCGCTAGGCGGGTCGTCACAGAGTTGGTATCAGAGCATTCCCTCTTCTCTTATTCCTTCCAAACTGCTTGGAACTTTGGTTGGAATTACTAGTCTGGCCTTTTAAGTTTGGTTGCTGATTTTGCCTAGACTGTATCTGTTTCTCTACTACTTTTTCTTCCTTCTTAGCTTTGAATATCTGAACCCGCGCTTCCTTATCCTGATTAATCCAGTATTCTGCTCTCATAGCTCGACCTATACAATCAGCTACAAGAGTTGGAGGACTACTTCCAGCACTAACTTGTTTGGCGATGTCTGTCCGAAACATTTTCATCATTCTCCTTACTTTCTCCCTTTCGTTCGGTACTAGTTCTGGACATAAACGGGCAAGCTGTTCAAACTTCTTGACTGCTTCCATCACGGACAAAGTTCCTTGCTTAAAACTGGTAAACTCATCTTGTTGAGTTGCAAGAATCTCCTGATTGTAGTACATTATTCTGAATTCGTCTACAAAATCTTGCCATCTCATGAATGCCACGTTTCTGCGCATCTGAACCGTCCTCCACCAGTGACGTGCATCTTTCTTAAGTGCAAAAGAGGCACAAAGAACTTTCCCCTGTTCTGTAAGTCCCATAAAATCCAAAATTACTTGGATATCGATCAGCCAATTATCTGCTACTATTGGATCTGTGGTTCCTTCAAATTCAGGTGCCTTCATTCGCCTAAATCGTTCATACAACAGATCTTCCCTAACCAAAGGTGGATTCCTTTGCAGTCCTTCGGGTGCTAACAGAACTTCTTGATGAACCTCTGGTGCTTGAGGCGCTACTGGGGGTACAGGGTTATTTTGCGGTGGGACTTCGTTCACTCGAGGCACTTGATTCAGTTGGGCTACTTGTTCCCGAAGCTGGTTTGTCTCTTGCTGTTGTTCCCGCAATTGTCGTTGCAAAGTAGCTACTATATTTGCAAGATCAGGTTCTTGCGGAATAGGATTCGCTCGGGTACGTGGACGTGACATCTTCTATTTCTTATCTAATTACGATAAAGATATTGTTATACTACAAATATCTTTTCGTTCATTCATATCTCATCATAAAATCTTATTATGAATACTACTTACTTATCATATCATATCATAGATCATATTATCACATCATATCATCGTATCATACCGTAACATCACATCATAAAACATAACATTAGAGATTCATCATGATCTCATCATTCCATGAAATATCATATGTTGTTCATAATCTTGCATTCCATCATCATTCATAATTCATAATTCATAATTCATACATACATTCATATTCATCCATACTATCATGTACATATTCTATACTTGCTATATATATACATGATCAAGTACACGATAGAAGTGACTATCACTATCTATCATACATACATACTATTATATACTTAAACTATCTACTCCGATGATATCTCAGAGAATACATCCCAGTCTTCCTCATCGAACAAGACTTCCTCCGGATCATTCTCCATATGTACATCTTCTTCTTCCTCATCTCCGTTATCTAGGATGATTTCGTGAGGATCCTCTTGCAATTCGGGCTCGTCAAGAATATCTTCAAGATTCATGCCATCAACATCCTCTTGTGGAGGAATCTCCTGAAGTGGTATTGCCGGAATAGGGTCTTCTGGCAATGCTGGTCCCCATTGGAAGGGTGGCTCCTCCACGTCATTGTTGTTAACTGGCAATTGGATGTTGTTCTCCACAACAGCATCCGCTTGAACCATATGAGCTATCAACTCTGCTTCCATGATGTCGTTAATCATGTGTTCCAGAGTCATTCCTATTGCTGGTGGCTGAACGTGTTCCCTGACATTAGGTGGCAGTCCTTCCCGGAGTAGTTGCAGTGCTCAAAATTCTGGATTGCCAAAATCTGGAATATGAGGCAACATAGACTCCTGAAATCTTCGACAGTAATGGCCCATCGACTCTCCTGGATAAGCGTGCCAATCATAAACGTAGTTAAGATACCGGACAAGGTTCATGTCACGATAAATTTCTGGATCTCGATAATGTACGTCGGCGTTTTCCTCCAGTGGAGGTCCAAAACGAGCAGTGATGACATGGCGGAAGTTTTCCCATGATCCTCCCTGAACTTCCTGTTCTCCTGTTATTCTCCACCATAATCTAGCATCTACTGCTAGACAACGACTTGCTAAAGATACCTGTAGATGGGGTGGAATATGACCTATTCGAAATATAGACTCCATATCATGAAGCCATGCTGCGAGTGTCACAGTTCGTCTAGTTCCATCAAATATTAGTGGAGACATCATGAAAAATGCGTAGGCTGCACCTCGATCGTCGTCCATTATCCTCAAATCTAGATTATACAAATTCATAATATAAATACGAAATATTTTTAACTTACAATGACTGTGGCGCAGGCAAGCAAACTGTGAAACCGAAAGGTAGGAACTTTGCTCTGATACCAACTCTGTGACGACCCGCCTAGCGCCGGCCGTTACCATATCATTGGTGTGTTAAGTTATGAAGTGTAATGCCAAATCCCTATGTGTTGGCCGGCCATACTTCACCCAATTTGCCAAGCAAGCTTAGCTAGGGTTGCTTGCTCATCAAAGCTACATTTTGCTCTCTTTTCTTGCTCGGCTTCTATGGCAGGATTGGGAGAGTTTGTGCTGCTCAAGTTTGTGTATGTGTGTTGGCTAACCAAATAATACAACAGCACCTTCACCTATTTATAGATGAAGCATAAGTTTTGAAATTGCTTATCAATCCCTAGAAGTATAACAATTGGCTTCTTAGTCCTTAGAGGAAACCAATTTGAATTTGTTTCCTTGAAGGGTGGCCGGCCATCCTTGTGCTTCTCATGCCAACTAACCCAAGCTAGGGTTGCTTACTCATGTGGCCTAGGAACCATGAGGTGTCCCTTCCTTGGTGTGGCCGGCCTTAGGTGTAGATTGTGCATGCCTTTGTTTGCCAACAAGCAAAGCTAGCAAACTTACTAAGCTTGCCTAAGTGTGTGAGGTGTCAAACTCTAAGAGAGTTCAAGAAATCCATCTTTGGTAATTTAGGCAATAGTCCTTGAAGCCAAACTATTTTTCTCCTTGGTCCCTATGTGTTGGCTGGCCATACTTCACCCAATTTGCCAAGCAAGCTTAGCTAGGGTTGCTTGCTCATCAAAGCTACATTTTGAGGTGGCACTTCCTTGGTGTGGCCGGCCCTAGGGTGAGGTGTGCAAGCCTTGGCTTGCCAAGGAAGCTAGACTAGGAAACCTAGGGTGTTGGTTCATCAAAGCTAGGTCAAAGGTGTGTCTTTCCCTTGTGTGGCCGGTCATGGTGTGGTCTTGGCTTGCCAAATAGGTGAAGCTAGGTTTGCTTGCTCACCAAGGCTACACCATGATGTGTTGCTTCCTTGGGTGGCCGGCCTTTGGTGCCTAGGTGTGCAAGCCTTGGCTTGCCAAGGTGCAAGGCTAGGGGTGTGACTTTGCCAAGCTAGAACCTAGGGTCCCTTATCCTTATGTGGCCGGTTTTTGGTGTAACCAAGTGACACAAATTGCTAATTGTTTCTTAACACAAAATCAACCAACTAAATTAAAGTGTTAAAACACTAAACTTAGGGTTTGATTTGTAAATTTTTATTGACACTTAAAATCTTCTAATTTGCATAATCTTTTTCAAGAACAAGATTCCTTGCTCAACAAGCCATGATGTGGCCGGTTCCTATGGTGACACATGGCATAATGGGATTGGTTTTAGCTAGAGTTTTCAAAAACGATCTTAACTTGTCATCCTTGATTTCCAACCAAACTAACTAAACTAAAAATGGGTCATTGACTTAATTGAACTAAGAAACTTTACTTAAAAAGTCCCTGGTTCAAAAATTTACATAATTGCTGATAAGTTTACAATTTTCTTCAAAATTGCACATTGGCCCCTAAAGGCAAAATATTTGCACTTTAGTCCCTATGACTTGGCCAATTTTGGTTAAGCCTTTAAACATCAAATTTTTACTAAATCCTTCCTTAAAAGACTTTTTAGCTTCAAAATCATAAACTTTTCTTAATTTGCAAATTGACCCCTAAACATAGAATATTTGCATTTTGGTCCCTGTGAGGTGACCAATCATAGTAATGACACTTGTCATCAGAGGTGTCATCCTTAAAGGCCTTGTTTGGCTTATCTCCCAAATGCAGTCCATTTTTAAAATAACATAAAATCATAAAGCATAAACTTACACCTTTTTCTTTTAACAAAAAGGTCTTAAACTTGCATAACTAACTTATTTGAATCTTTTAACAAAAGATTCAACAATTTTTTATAGAAACATATCATACATATAGCATAAACAGACTTTGATTCTTAACGAAAGAAATCATAAGTTTACAAACAGGTTGGTCATTACAATCTACCCCCCTTAAAGAAATTTTCGTCCCCGAAAATCAATACAAGTAGGGATAGTTCTTTCTCATTTCTTCTTCTACTTCCCACGTTGCTTCTTCAATATTATGATTCTGCCATAACACCTTAACCATCGGAATGGTTTTGTTTCTTAAAACCTTTTCTTCCCGATCTAGAATTCGTATTGGCCTTTCCTCGTACTTCAAATCCGTTTGTACTTCGATCGGTTCTTGACTTAGCACATGAGAAGGATCAG
This sequence comes from Ficus hirta, assembly GCA_038430175.1. Classification (NCBI taxonomy): domain Eukaryota; kingdom Viridiplantae; phylum Streptophyta; class Magnoliopsida; order Rosales; family Moraceae; genus Ficus; species Ficus hirta. The sequence goes on along the minus strand of CM076585.1, from coordinate 12,731,288 downwards.
GTACGTATTTCTTCAACATTGAAACGTGAAAAACATCATGTATAGAAGCTAAAGCTGGCGGTAAAGCAAGCTTGTAGGCAACTTTTCCAATTCTTTCGAGGATCTCAAACGGACCTGTGTATCTTGGACTGAGCTTTCCCTTCTTACCAAACCTCATAATCCCCTTTACTGGAGCAATCTTGAGAAAAACAGAATCTCCAACTTGGAATTCTAAAGGTCTTCGACGTTTATCAGCATAACTCTTCTGTCGACTGAAAGCTATGTCAAGCCGTTGCTTGATCATCTTGACGTCTTCTGAGGTTTTTCTGATGAAGTCCGTAGTTTGAAGTTGCTTCTGTCCAACTTCTTGCCAATGGATGGGAGATCGACATTTTCTTCCATATAATGCTGCAAACGGAGCCATCCCAATAGAAGCATGATAACTATTATTATACGAAAATTCGATCAAGGGTAACTTTTGATCCCAATTTCCCTTGAAATCTAGAACACAAGATCTCAACATATCTTCTAAAGTTTGGATAGTGCGCTCCGATTGTCCATCTGTCTGAGGGTAGAAAGCAGTACTGAATTTCAACCTTGACCCCATAGCTGTGTGAACACTTTTCCAAAATCGCGAAGTAAATCGCCCGTCTCGATCTGAAATAATGGATTTTGGAACTCCATGCAACTTAACAACCTGAGATACATAAATTTCAGCTAATTTCTCAACCGAAAAGGTGGCTTTACTAGCAATGAAATGGGCTGATTTGGTTAATCTATCCACAATTACCCAAATCATATCATTTCCACTAGCGGTCCTGGGTAATCCAACTACGAAATCCATGGTGATTTGTTCCCATTTCCATTCTGGGAGTTCTATCTTTTGAAGATCTCCGCCAGGTTGCCGGTGTTCAGCTTTAACTTTCTGACAAGTTAGACACTTTGATACAAATTCAGCAATTTCTCTCTTCATGTTCGGCCACCAAAAGTTCTCTTTAAGGTCCTTATACATCTTAGTAGCTCCAGGGTGAACTGAGTATGGCGTTTCATGCGCTTCTGACATGATTTGTTTCCTTAGAAATTCAAAGTTAGGAATACAAATCCTTCCTTTGAAAAGAATTAGCCCATTCGCAGACGTCTTAAATTCCTTATCTTCTTCACCGAGTAGTTGAATCTTTAACAAAAAGGAATCTTTCCTTTGATAGCACTTAATGGTTTCTAGGAGATTAGACTGAAGTGTCAAAGCGGCCAATTTTCCGATTAGCATTTCCAATCGGAAATCAGAAATTTTCTTTTGGAGGGGTTCGGACATCATTTCAAGAGACATGAGCATACCGGATGACTTCCTGCTCAGCGCATCTGCTACCTTGTTTGCCTTTCCAGGATGATAAAGAATTTCACAATCATAATCCTTTACGAGTTCGAGCCATCTTCGTTGCCTCATATTAAGCTCCTTTTGAGTAAAGATGTATTTGAGACTTTGATGATCGGTAAAAATCTCACATCTATTACCATACAGGTAATGTCTCCAAATCTTCAAAGCGAAAACCACCGCAGCAAGCTCCAAATCGTGAGTCGGGTAGTTCCGTTCATGGTCCTTCAGTTGACGTGAAGCATAAGCAACCACATTTCTTCCTTGCATAAGGACAGCTCCTAGTCCAGTTTTCGACGCATCACTATAAATGGCGAAATTTCCTGCATCAACGTCCGGAATTATCAACACTGGTGCACTTGTAAGTTTCCTCTTGAGCTCTTGGAAGTTTTCTTCACACTTCTGTGTCCACTCAAACTTTCTCCCCTTTTTAGTAAGAGCTGTTAGTGGCGCTGCTATCTTGGAGAATCCTTCAACGAACCGTCGGTAGTATCCGGCCAAGCCAAGAAAGCTTCGTATCTCCGTAATGTTTCTGGGTGCTGACCATGCACTAACTGCTTCTATCTTAGCAGGATCAACAGAAATTCCTTCCCTTGAAACTACGTGGCCTAAGAAATGTACTTTCTCCAACCAAAATTCACATTTAGTGAATTTGGCATAAAGCTGATTCCGTCTTAAGGTCTCCAAAACCATCTTGAGGTGCTGCTCATGTTCCTTTGTAGATTTTGAGTAGATCAAAATATCATCAATGAAGATGATAACAAACTTATCTAAATAATCTTTAAACACCCGATTCATAAGGTCCATAAAAGTAGCTGGATCATTAGTTAATCCAAAAGGCATGACTAAATACTCATAATGTCCATAACGTGTTCGAAACGCCGTCTTGGGAATATTTCCTTCCTTAATTCTGAGTTGATGGTAGCCTGAACGTAAGTCAATCTTCGAGAATACCAAAGCTCCTCTAAGTTGATCAAAGAGATCATCAATTCTCGGGAGAGGGTACTTGTTCTTAATCGTGATCTTATTCAACTCGCGATAGTCGATACACATTCGTAACGTTCCATCCTTCTTTTTGACAAACAACACAGGTGCTCCCCACGGGGAATGGCTTTGACGAATAAATCCCTTATCCAATAGTTCTTGCAACTGTACTTGAAGTTCCCTAAGCTCAGCTGGGGCCATGCGATAAGGTGCTTTCGATATTGGAGCTGTTCCTGGCAACAATTCTATTTCGAAAGAGATTTCACGCTCGGGCGGAAGTCTAGTTAAATCTTTTGGAAAGACGTCTACATATTCCCTAATAATAGGAACATCTTCGGGCTGCAGCTCTTTTTCTTGTTCTTTGTCCACCATGTTAGCTAAGTACCCTTGACATCCATTAGCTAGCATTTTCCAAGCTTTCATTGCAGAAACAAGCCGGGTTGATGAGCTCTTAGACTGGCCGTGAAAATTGAATTCCTCTTCGCCGAAAAGACTAAACGTAACACAACGCTTTTGACAATCAATCTTAGCGTTGTACTTATCTAAGAAATCCATTCCCAGGATTACATCAAAATCCTGAAGCTTAATTGCAATCAGGTCTACATATAACTCTCTATCACACATAACTATCGGAACATTTCGCATCCAGGAATCAGATAACAAAATATCTCCCGATGGAAGAGAGGTTCTAAAAGGTTGCCCTATACTTTCTACATTTCTATCTAACTTCCGGGCATACTCCATCGATATAAACGAATGGGTGGCACCAGAATCAATTAGGGCAAATGCATCATAAGCTGCTATAGAGATCTGACCTGTTACCACATTAGAAGTTCCAGCCTCAGCGTCTCCCTTTGTGTAAGCATAAATCCTGGCTTGTGGTTCAGGAGCTTCAAGTCTTCCTTGTACCATCGAAGGACTTTCGACCTTTGCTTGTACCGCGTGAAGCTGTCTGTTTGTATTCCTATTCTGGTACTGAGGGTTCTGGTTCTGACTATTGGAGGTACAATTCCTCGCATAATGACCTTCCTTGCCACAAAGGTAGCAAGCGTTTGTTCCCATCCTACATACGCCTGGATGTTTCTTTCCACATTGAGTACACACAGGATAACTGTTATTATTACCCTCATTCCCACGGTTATTCCTCTTCTGGGGGTAATTTTTCTGTTGGCCCTGACCCAGAGCATTCCCTCTTCTCTTATTCCTTCCAAACTGCTTGGAACTTTGGTTGGAATTACTAGTCTGGCCTTTTAAGTTTGGTTGCTGATTTTGCCTAGACTGTATCTGTTTCTCTACAGCTTTTTCTTCTTTCTTAGCTTTAAATATCTGAATCCGCGCTTCCTTATCCTGATTAATCCAGTATTCTGCTCTCATAGCTCGACCTATACAATCAGCTACAAGAGTTGGAGGGCTACTTCCAGCACTAACTTGTTTGGCGATGTCTGTCCGAAACATTTTCATCATTCTCCTTACTTTCTCCCATTCGTTCGGTACTAGTTCTGGACATAAACGGGCAAGCTGTTCAAACTTCTTGACTGCCTCCATCATGGACATAGATCCTTGCTTAAAACTGGTAAACTCATCCTGTTGAGCTGCAAGAATTTCCTGATTGTAGTACATTATTCTGAATTCGTCTACAAAATCTTGCCATCTCATGAACGCCACGTTTCTGCGCATCTGAACCGTCATCCACCAGTGACGTGCATCTTTCTTAAGTGCAAAAGAGGCACAAAGAACTTTCTCCTGTTCTGTAAGTCCCATAAAATCCAAAATTACTTGGATATCGATCAGCCAATTATCTGCTACTATTGGATCTGTGGTTCGTTCAAATTCAGGTGCCTTCATTCGCCTAAATCGTTCATACAACAGATCTTCCCTAACCAAAGGTGGATTCCTTTGCAGTCCTTCGGGTGCTAACGGAACTTCTTGATGAACCTCTGGTGCTTGAGGCGCTGCTAGGGGTACAGGGTTATTTTGCGGTGGGACTTCGTTCACTCGAGGCACTTGATTCAGTTGGGCTACTTGTTCCCGAAGCTGGTTTGTCTCTTGCTGTTGTTCCCGCAATTGTCGTTGCAAAGTAGCTACTATATTTGCAAGATCAGGTTCTTGCGGAATAGGATTCGCTCGGGTACGTGGACGTGACATCTTCTATTTCTTATCTAATTACGATAAAGATATTGTTATACTACAAATATCTTTTCGTTCATTCATATCTTATCATAAAATCTTATTATGAATACTACTTACTTATCATATCATATCGTAGATCATATTATCACATCATATCATCGTATCATACCGTAACATCATATCATAAAACATAACATTAGAGATCCATCATGATCTCATCATTCCATGACATATCATATGTTGTTCATAATCTTGCATTCCATCATCATTCATAATTCATAATTCATAATTCATAATTCATAATTCATACATACATTCATATTCATCCATACTATCATGTACATATTCTATACTTGCTATATATATACATGATCAAGTACACGATAGAAGTGACTATCACTATCTATCATACATACATACTATTATATACTTAAACTATCTACTCCGATGATATCTCAGAGAATACATCCCAGTCTTCCTCATCGAACAAGACTTCCTCCGGATCATTCTCCATATGTACTTCTTCTTCTTCCTCATCTCCGTTATCTAGGATGATTTCGTGAGGATCCTCTTGCAATTCGGGCTCGTCAAGAATATCTTCAAGATTCATGCCATCAATATCCTCTTGTGGAGGAATCTCCTGAAGTGGTATCGCCGGAATAGAGTCTTCTGGCAATGCTGGTCCCCATTGGAAGGGTGGCTCCTCCACGTCATTGTTGTTAACTGGAAATTGGATGTTGTTCTCCACTACAGCATCCGCTTGAACCATATGAGCTATCAACTCTGCTTCCATGATGTCGTTAATCATGTGTTCCAGAGTCATTCCTATTGCTGGTGGCTGAACGTGTTCCCTGACATTAGGTGGCAGTCCTTCCCGGAGTAGTTGCAGTGCTCGAAATTCTGGATTGCCAAAATCTAGAATATGAGGCAACATAGCCTCCTGAAATCTTCGACAGTAATGGCCCATCGACTCTCCTGGATAAGCGTGCCAATCATAAACGTAGTTAAGATACCGGACAAGGTTCATGTCACGATAAATTTCTGGATCTCGATAATGTACGTCGGCGTTTTCCTCCAGTGGAGGTCCAAAACGAGCAGTGATGACATGGCGGAAGTTTTCCCATGATCCTCCCTGAACTTCCTGTTCTCCTGTTATTCTCCACCATAATCTAGCATCTACTGCTAGACAACGACTTGCTAAAGATACCTGTAGATGGGGTGGAATATGACCTATTCGAAATATAGACTCCATATCATGAAGCCATGCTACGAGTGTCACAGTTCGTCTAGTTCCATCAAATACTAGTGGAGACATCATGAAAAATGCGTAGGCTGCACCTCAATCGTCGTCCATTATCCTCAAATCTAGATTATACAAATTCATAATATAAATACGAAATATTTTTAACTTACAATGACTGTGGCGCAGGCAAGCAAACTGTGAAACCGAAAGGTAGGAACTTTGCTCTGATACCAACTCTGTGACGACCTGACGACCCGCCTAGCGCCGACCGTTACCATACATTCTTACATAATAATATATGAAAATTTAGACAGAAATTTTTTTTTTTTTTTTTTTATACAACTGATAAGTATTGTTTAACTTGGAAATTTCATAATAAACACTTATATACATACATGTACTTATACATAACTACTTATGACGGAAATGTGTTTTTGTACTTAAATACAACATATTTAGCGTAGCATAATTTAACAAAAAGAAACGTAGTGATTCCGTCCCACAGTTTCACAGCTTTGCCTTGCCATGCTCCACCGCCTCGTATCATGAAATACCGCAGGGTTGCTTACCTACAGCATAAACTTAAAACATGAGCTTTCGCTCAGCAAGCACAACTATTTATCCGCAAAACATATCATGATAACATAATGCATGAACCATTTATGGTCAATTTCTATTTTCATAAGTTAGCATAATTTTTGGGCCCTTACATAACTTAACATGAATGTACGTACCGTGGCCCGCTGCCATGGAGTGGTTGGGGCGGCCAGCCCTGTCCAACTCAAACCATGAACCAAACCCGACCTGACGCGGGTCAATACGACATATAGCATTCAGCTTATATTGATGCTTAAAATCTTGTTCTTATCTTATTTCATACTTGAAATGTTGTTTCATATTCATAACCAATTTCTTATCTGAAACTGGGATTTCATATTTTACCAAATCGCTTATCTTTAATGAGCATACTTCGTGATGTCATAATATCAAATTATTCATCATATGAACATACATACTATAAACATACATCATATATCTCTTAACCTGAACTTGAAAACATACATGCCATACATTCATTATTCCTTGCATACATACATGCCATTCGTACTTTAATATTTATCATATCTTAAAAAAAATGTACATACATACATATCATAAATATTTCTTATACACATAACATTATAAACTTGATATCATACAGGCCATAACTTTTTATCATGCTTATATCATTATAAACTTGAAAGCATTCAATAAACAAATTTTGTTTATGATGTAGGCGGAGTCGTACTTACCGTTACTGCGCCTTGAATCACAATTCTTCACTCAAACAGGTCGTTTTCCTGTTTTCAAGAAAAATCATAGGATGAGTATCATCCTATCATAATAACATAATGATTCTAATTGCTAACAACCAATCCTAAATTTCAACTCCTTTTTTGAAATTTAGTAAAAACTCTAATCATTTTGAAAATCGGGTTCAAAACCAATTCATAAATTTTAGTTCTTTTCTCACAAATCTGTTTCGAATTTGGAAATGTTTTCTTCATAAAAGTTGTAGAGCTTGAAGTTTCCTACAACTTTTGTTTTAACCTCAAACTTCAAATCTGCCTTTAACATGCTTATTTTGGCCTTAGAAAATTGTTCGACCAAACTTACTACTCATAATTTGGTCTCGGGTTTTTATAGAAATGAAGGTCTTAAAAGCCTTATTTTCAAAAACTGGCCGCGCTAGCCCCTAGGATTTTCCCTCCTCTACAACTTTTCAGTTTTAACGTTTTTAAGATTCGGCCTCTAAAGGCCTCTAAACGTTGTTTCAGAAAAACTGCTCAGATAGAGACTTAATCAAGCATAAAAACCCTAGTGCATGAATCTTACAAAATTAAACTCCTGTTTAACCATACTAATCATTCTCTTAATTTATAAATGGAGAACTAGAGGATAACAATATTTACCTCAAGTTTCTCTGATGAATTTCTTAGTTTAGGGTATTTAAAATTTTCCTCACACTAAACCGAAAATCCCTCTTTTTCTTTCTAGTTTTCTTTTCTTTCTTTCTCTTTGCTCTCTTTTCTTGCTCGGCTTCTATGGCAGGATTGGGAGAGTTTGTGCTGCTCAAGTTTGTGTGTGTGTGTTGGCTAACCAAATAATACAACAGCACCTTCACCTATTTATAGATGAAGCATAAGTTTTGAAATTGCTTATAAATCCCTAGAAGTATAACAATTGGCTTCTTAGTCCTTAGAGGAAACCAATTTGAATTTGTTTCCTTGAAGGGTGGCCGGCCATCCTTGTGCTTCTCATGCCAACTAACCCAAGCTAGGGTTGCTTACTCATGTGGCCTAGGAACCATGAGGTGTCCCTTCCTTGGTGTGGCCGGCCTTATGTGTAGATTGTGCATGCCTATGTTTGCCAACAAGCAAAGCTAGCAAACTTACTAAGCTTGCCTAAGTGTGTGAGGTGTCAAACTCTAAGAGAGTTCAAGAAATCCATCTTTGGTAATTTAGGCAATAGTCCTTGAAGCCAAACTATTTTTCTCCTTGGTCCCTATGTGTTGGCCGGCCATACTTCACCCAATTTGCCAAGCAAGCTTAGCTAGGGTTGCTTGCTCATCAAAGCTACATTTTGAGGTGGCACTTCCTTGGTGTGGCCGGCCCTAGGGTGAGGTGTGCAAGCCTTGGCTTGCCAAGGAAGCTAGGCTAGGAAACCTAGGGTGTTGGTTCATCAAAGCTAGGCCAAAGGTGTGTCTTTCCCTTGTGTGGCCGGTCATGGTGTGGTCTTGGCTTGCCAAATAGGTGAAGCTAGGTTTGCTTACTCACCAAGGCTAGACCATGAGGTGTCTAACCAAGGTGATGGCCGGTTCTTAGGTGTCAACTTAGCAAGACCTTGGCTTGCCAAGTAAGTAAAGCTAAGCACTCTTACTCACCAAGGCTAGGTTATGAAGTGTCACTTCCTTGTGGTGGCCGGTCATTGGTGTGGTTTTGGCTTGCCAAATAGGTGAAGCTAGGTTTGCTTGCTCACCAAGGCTACACCATGATGTGTTGCTTCCTTGGGTGGCCGGCCTTTGGTGCCTAGGTGTGCAAGCCTTGGCTTGCCAAGGTGCAAGGCTAGGGGTGTGACTTTTCCAAGCTAGAACCTAGGGTCCCTTATCCTTATGTGGCCGGTTTTTGGTGTAACCAAGTGACACAAATTGCTAATTGTTTCTTAACACAAAATCAACCAACTAAATTAAAGTGTTAAAACACTAAACTTAGGGTTTGATTTGTAAATTTTTATTAACACTTAAAATCTTCTAATTTGCATAATCTTTTTCAAGAACAAGATTCCTTGCTCAACAAGCCATGATGTGGCCGGTTCCTATGGTGACACATGGCATAATGGGATTGGTTTTAGCTAGAGTTTTTAAAAACGATCTTAACTTGCCATCCTTGATTTCCAACCAAACTAACTAAACTAAAAATGGGTCATTGACTTAATTGAACTAAGAAACTTTACTTAAAAAGTCCCTGGTTCAAAAATTTACATAATTGCTGATAAGTTTACAATTTTCTTCAAAATTGCACATTGGCCCCTAAAGGCAAAATATTTGCACTTTAGTCCCTATGACTTGGCCAATTTTGGTTAAGCCTTTAAACATCAAATTTTTACTAAATCCTTCCTTAAAAGACTTTTTAGCTTCAAAATCATAAACTTTTCTTAATTTGCAAATTGACCCCTAAACATAGAATATTTACATTTTGGTCCCTGTGAGGTGACCAATCATAGTAATGACACTTGTCATCAGAGGTGTCATCCTTAAAGGCCTTGTTTGGCTTATCTCCCAAATGCAGTCCATTTTTAAAATAACATAAAATCATAAAGCATAAACTTACACCTTTTTCTTTTAACAAAAATGTCTTAAACTTGCATAACTAACTTATTTGAATCTTTTAACAAAAGATTCAACAATTTTTCATAGAAACATATCATACATATAGCATAAACAGACTTTGATTCTTAACGAAAGAAATCATAAGTTTACAAACAGGTTGGTCATTACAATCTACCCCCCTTAAAGAAATTTTCGTCCCCGAAAATCAATACAAGTAGGGATAGTTCTTTCTCATTTCTTCTTCTACTTCCCACGTTGCTTCTTCAATATTATGATTCTGCCATAACACCTTAACCATCGGAATGGTTTTGTTTCTTAAAACCTTTTCTTCCCGATCTAGAATTCGTATTGGCCTTTCCTCGTACGTCAAATCCGTTTGTACTTCGATCGGTTCTTGACTTAGCACATGAGAAGGATCAGGTACGTATTTCTTCAACATTGAAACGTGAAAAACATCATGTATAGAAGCTAAAGCTGGCGGTAAAGCAAGCTTGTAGGCAACTTTTCCAATTCTTTCGAGGATCTCAAACGGACCTGTGTATCTTGGACTGAGCTTTCCCTTCTTACCAAACCTCATAATCCCCTTTACTGGAGCAATCTTGAGAAAAACAGAATCTCCAACTTGGAATTCTAAAGGTCTTCGACGTTTATCAGCATAACTCTTCTGTCGACTGAAAGCTATGTCAAGCCGTTGCTTGATCATCTTGACGTCTTCTGAGGTTTTTCTGATGAAGTCCGTAGTTTGAAGTTACTTCTGTCCGACTTCTTGCCAATGGATGGGAGATCGACATTTTCTTCCATATAATGCTGCAAACGGAGCCATCCCAATAAAAGCATGATAACTATTATTATACGAAAATTCGATCAAGGGTAACTTTTGATCCCAATTTCCCTTGAAATCTAGAACACAAGATCTCAACATATCTTCTAAGGTTTGGATAGTGCGCTCCGATTGTCCATCAGTCTGAGGGTGGAAAGCAGTACTGAATTTCAACCTTGACCCCATAGCTGTGTGAACACTTTTCCAAAATCGCGAAGTAAATCGCCCGTCTCGATCTGAAATAATGGATTTTGGAACTCCATGCAACTTAACAACCTGAGATACATAAATTTCAGCTAATTTCTCAACCGAAAAGGTGGCTTTACTAGCAATGAAATGGGCTGATTTGGTTAATCTATCCACAATTACCCAAATCATATCATTTCCACTAGCAGTTCTGGGTAATCCAACTACGAAATCCATGGTGATTTGTTCCCATTTCCATTCTGGGAGTTCTATCTTTTGAAGATCTCCGCCAGGTTGCCGGTGTTCAGCTTTAACTTTCTGACAAGTTAGACACTTTGATACAAATTCAGCAATTTCTCTCTTCATGTTCGGCCACCAAAAGTTCTCCTTTAGGTCCTTATACATCTTAGTAGCTCCAGGGTGAACTGAGTATGGCGTTTCATGCGCTTTTGACATGATTTGTTTCCTTAGAAATTCAAAGTTAGGAATACAAATCCTTCCTTTGAAAAGAATTAGCCCATTCGTAGACGTCTTAAATTCGTTATCTTCTTCACCAAGTAGTTGAATCTTCAACAAAAAGGAATCTTTCCTTTGATAGCACTTAATGGTTTCTAGGAGATTAGACTGAAGAGTCAAAGCAGACAATTTTCCGATTAGCATTTCCAATCGGAAATCAGAAATTTCCTTTTGGAGGGGTTCGGACATCATTTCAAGAGACATGAGCATACCAGAAGACTTCCTGCTCAGCGCATCTGCTACCTTGTTTGCCTTTCCAGGATGATAAAGAATTTCACAATCATAATCCTTTACGAGTTCGAGCCATCTTCGTTGCCTCATATTAAGCTCTTTTTGAGTAAAGATGTATTTGAGACTTTGATGATCGGTAAAAATCTCACATCTATTACCATACAGGTAATGTCTCCAAATCTTCAAAGCGAAAACCACCGCAGCAAGCTCCAAATCGTGAGTCGGGTAGTTACGTTCATGGTCCTTCAGTTGACGTGAAGCATAAGCAACCACATTTCTTCCTTGCCTAAGGACAGCTCCTAGTCCAGTTTTCGACGCATCACTATAAATGGCGAAATTTCCTGCATCAACGTCCGGAATTATCAACACTGGTGCACTTGTAAGTTTCCTCTTGAGCTCTTGGAAGTTTTCTTCACACTTCTGTGTCCACTCAAACTTTCTCCCCTTTTTAGTAAGAGCTGTTAGTGGTGCTGCTATCTTGGAGAATCCTTCAACGAACCGTCGGTAGTATCTGGCCAAGCCAAGAAAGCTTCGTATCTCCGTAACGTTTCTGGGTGCTGACCATGCACTAACTGCTTCTATCTTAGCAGGATCAACAGAAATTCCTTCCCTTGAAACTACGTGGCCCAAGAAATGTACTTTCTCCAACCAAAATTCACATTTAGTGAATTTGGCATAAAGCTGATTCCGTCTTAAGGTCTCCAAAACCATCTTGAGGTGCTGCTCATGTTCCTTTGTAGATTTTGAATAGATCAAAATATCATCAATGAAGATGATAACAAACTTATTTAAATAATCTTTAAACACCCGATTCATAAGGTCCATAAAAGCAGCTGGAGCATTAGTTAATCCAAAAGGCATAACTAAATACTCATAATGTCCATAACGTGTTCGAAACGCCGTCTTGGGAATATCTCCTTCCTTGATTCTGAGTTGATGGTAGCCTGAACGCAAGTCAATCTTCGAGAATACCAAAGCTCCTCTAAGTTGATCAAAGAGATCATCAATTCTCGGGAGAGGGTACTTGTTCTTAATTGTGATCTTATTCAACTCGCGATAGTCGATACACATTCGTAACGTTCCATCCTTCTTCTTGACAAACAACACAGGTGCTCCCCACGGGGAATGGCTTTGACGAATAAATCCCTTATCCAACAGTTCTTGCAACTGTACTTGAAGTTCCCTACGCTCAGCTGGGGCCATGCGATAAGGTGCTTTCGATATTGGAGCTGTTCCTGGCAACAATTCTATTTCGAAAGAGATTTCATGCTCGGGCGGAAGTCTAGTTAAATCTTTTGGAAAGACGTCTACATATTCCCTAATAATAGGAACATCTTCGGGCTGTAGCTCTTTTTCTTGTTCTTTGTCCACCATGTAAACTAAGTACCCTTGACATCCATTAGCTAGCATTTTCCAAGCTTTCATTGCAGAAACAAGCCGGGTTGATGAGCTCTTAGACTGGCCGTGAAAGTTGAATTCCTCTTCGCCGAAAAGACTAAACGTAACACAACGCTTTCGACGATCAATCTTAGCGTTGTACTTATCTAAGAAATCCATTCCCAGGATTACATCAAAATCCTGAAGCTTAATTGCAATCAGGTCTACATATAATTCTCTATCACACATAACTATCGGAACATTTCGCATCCAGGAATCAGATAACAAAATATCTCCCGATGGAAGAGAGGTTCTAAAAGGTTGCCCTATACTTTCTACATTTCTATCTAACTTCCGGGCATACTCCATCAATGTAAACGAATGGGTGGCACCAGAATCAATTAGGGCAAATGCATCATAAGCTGCTATAGAGATCTGACCTGTTACCACATTAGAAGTTCCAGCCTCAGCGTCTCCCTTTGTGTAAGCATAAATCCTGGCTTGTGGTTCAGGAGCTTCAAGTCTTCCTTGTACCATCGAAGGACCTTCGACCTTTACTTGTACCGCGTGAAGCTGTCGGTTTGTATTCCTATTCTGGTACTGAGGGTTCTGGTTCTGACTATTGGAGGTACAATTCCTCGCATAATGACCTTCCTTGCCACAAAGGTAGCAAGCGTTTGTTCCCATCCTACATACGCCTGGATGTTTCTTTCCACATTGAGTACACACAGGATAACTGTTATTAATACCCTCATTCCCTCGGTTGTTCCTCTTCTGGGGGGAATTTTTCTGTTGGCCCTGGCCCGTAGCATTCTCTCTTCTTTTATTTCTCCCAAACTGCTTGGAACTTTGACTGGAATTACTAGTCTGGCCTTTTAAGTTCGGTTGCTGATTTTGCCTAGACTGTATCTGTTTCTCTACTACTTTTTCTTCCTTCTTAGCTTTGAATATCTGAACCCGCGCTTCCTTATCCTGATTAATCCAGTATTCTACTCTCATAGCTCGACCTATACAATCAGCTACAAGAGCTGGAGGACTACTTCCAGCACTAACTTGTTTGGCAATGTCTGTCCGAAACATTTTCATCATTCTCCTTACTTTCTCCCTTTCGTTCGGTACTAGTTCTGGACATAAACGGGCAAGCTGTTCAAACTTTTTGACTGCTTCCATCACTGACAAAGATCCTTGCCTAAAACTGGTAAACTCATCTTGTTGAGCTGCAAGAATCTCCTGATTGTAGTACATTATTCTGAATTCGTCTACAAAATCTTGCCATCTCATGAATGCCACGTTTCTGTGCATCTGAACCGTCCTCCACCAGTGACGTGCATCTTTCTTAAATGCAAAAGAGGCACAAAGAACTTTCTCCTGTTCTGTAAGTCCCATAAAATCCAAAATTACTTGGATATCGATCAGCCAATTATCTGCTACTATTGGATCTGTGGTTCCTTCAAATTCAGGTGCCTTCATTCGCCTAAATCGTTCATACAACAGATCTTCCCTAACCAAAGGTGGATTCCTTTGCAGTCCTTCGGGTGCTAACGGAACTTCTTGATGAACCTCTGGTGCTTGAGGCGCTGCTGGGGGTACAGGGTTATTTTGCGGTGGGACTTCGTTCATTCGAGGCACTTGATTCAGTTGGGCTACTTGTTCCCGAAGCTGGTTTGTCTCTTGCTGTTGTTCCCGCAATTGTCGTTGCAAAGTAGCTACTATATTTTCAAGATCAGGTTCTTGCGGAATAGGATTCGCTCGGGTACGTGGACGTGACATCTTCTATTTCTTATCTAATTACGATAAAGATATTGTTATACTACAAATATCTTTTCGTTCATTCATATCTTATCATAAAATCTTATTATGAATACTACTTACTTATCATATCATATCATAGATCATATTATCACATCATATCATCGTATCATACCGTAACATCATATCATAAAACATAACATTAGAGATCCATCTTCATCTCATCACTCCATGATATATCATATGTTGTTCATAATCTTGCATTCCATCATAATTCATAATTCATAATTCATAATTCATAATTCATACATACATTCATATTCATCCATACTATCATGTACATATTCTATACTTGCTATATATATACATGATCAAGTACAAGATAGAAGTGACTATCACTATCTATCATACATACATACTATTATATACTTAAACTATCTATTCCGATGATATCTCAGAGAATACATCCCAGTCTTCCTCATCGAACAAGACTTCCTCCGGATCATTCTCCATATGTACATCTTCTTCTTCCTTATCTCCGGATCATTCCTCCGGATCATTCGGCAGAATCATAATATTAAAGAAGCAACGTGGGAAGTATAAGAAGAAATGAGAAAGAACTATCCCTACTTGTATTGATTTTCGGGGACGAAAATTTCTTTAAGGGGGGTAGATTGTAATGACCAACCTGTTTGTAAACTTATGATTTCTTTCGTTAAGAATCAAAGTCTGTTTATGCTATATGTATGATATGTTTCTATGAAAAATTGTTGAATCTTTTGTTAAAAGATTCAAATAAGTTAGTTATGCAAGTTTAAGACCTTTTTGTTAAAAGAAAAAGGTGTAAGTTTATGCTTTATGATTTTATGTTATTTTAAAAATGGACTGCATTTGGGAGATAAGCCAAACAAGGCCTTTAAGGATGACACCTCTGATGACAAGTGTCATAACTATGATTGGTCACCTCAAAGGGACCAAAATGCAAATATTCTATGTTTAGGGGTCAATTTGCAAATTAAGAAAAGTTTATGATTTTGAAGCTAAAAAGTCTTTTAAGGAAGGATTTAGTAAAAATTTGATGTTTAAAGGCTTAACCAAAATTGGCCAAGTCATAGGGACTAAAGTGCAAATATTTTGCCTTTAGGGGCCAATGTGCAATTTTGAAGAAAATTGTAAACTTATCAGCAATTATGTAAATTTTTGAACCAGGGACTTTTTAAGTAAAGTTTCTTAGTTCAATTAAGTCAATGACCCATTTTTAGTTTAGTTAGTTTGGTTGGAAATCAAGGATGACAAGTTAAGATCGTTTTTGAAAACTCTAGCTAAAACCAATCCCATTATGCCATGTGTCACCATAGGAACCGGCCACATCATGGCTTGTTGAGCAAGGAATCTTGTTCTTGAAAAAGATTATGCAAATTAGAAGATTTTAAGTGTTAATAAAAATTTACAAATCAAACCCTAAGTTTAGTGTTTTAACACTTTAATTTAGTTGGTTGATTTTGTGTTAAGAAACAATTAGCAATTTGTGTCACTTGGTTACACCAAAAACCGGCCACATAAGGATAAGGGACCCTAGGTTCTAGCTTGGCAAAGTCACACCCCTAGCCTTGCACCTTGGCAAGCCAAGGCTTGCACACCTAGGCACCAAAGGCCGGCCACCCAAGGAAGCAACACATCATGGTGTAGCCTTGGTGAGTAAGCAAACCTAGCTTCACCTATTTGGCAAGCCAAAACCACACCAATGACCGGCCACCACAAGGAAGTGACACTTCATAACCTAGCCTTGGTGAGTAAGAGTGCTTAGCTTTACTTACTTGGCAAGCCAAGGTCTTGCTAAGTTGACACCTAAGAACCGGCCATCACCTTGGTTAGACACCTCATGGTCTAGCCTTGGTGAGTAAGCAAACCTAGCTTCACCTATTTGGCAAGCCAAGACCACACCATGACCGGCCACACAAGGGAAAGACACACCTTTGGCCTAGCTTTGATGAACCAACACCCTAGGTTTCCTAGCCTAGCTTCCTTGGCAAGCCAAGGCTTGCACACCTCACCCTAGGGCCGGCCACACCAAGGAAGTGCCACCTCAAAATGTAGCTTTGATGAGCAAGCAACCCTAGCTAAGCTTGCTTGGCAAATTGGGTGAAGTATGGCCGGCCAACACATAGGGACCAAGGAGAAAAATAGTTTGGCTTCAAGGACTATTGCCTAAATTACCAAAGATGGATTTCTTGAACTCTCTTAGATTTTGACACCTCACACACTTAGGCAAGCTTAGTAAGTTTGCTAGCTTTGCTTGTTGGCAAACAAAGGCATGCACAATCTACACCTAAGGCCGGCCACACCAAGGAAGGGACACCTCATGGTTCCTAGGCCATATGAGTAAGCAACCCTAGCTTGGGTTAGTTGGCATGAGAAGCACAAGGATGGCCGGCCACCCTTCAAGGAAACAAATTCAAATTGGTTTCCTCTAAGGACTAAGAAGCCAATTGTTATACTTCTAGGGATTGATAAGCAATTTCAAAACTTATGCTTCATCTATAAATAGGTGAAGGTGCTGTTGTATTATTTGGTTAGCCAACACACACACACAAACTTGAGCAGCACAAACTCTCCCAATCCTGCCATAGAAGCCGAGCAAGAAAAGAGAGCAAAGAGAAAGAAAGAAAAGAAAACTAGAAAGAAAAAGAGGGATTTTCGGTTTAGTGTGAGGAAAATTTTAAATACCCTAAACTAAGAAATTCATCAGAGAAACTTGAGGTAAATATTGTTATCCTCTAGTTCTCCATTTATAAATTAAGAGAATGATTAGTATGGTTAAACAGGAGTTTAATTTTGTAAGATTCATGCACTAGGGTTTTTATGCTTGATTAAGTCTCTATCTGAGCAGTTTTTCTGAAACAACGTTTAGAGGCCTTTAGAGGCCGAATCTTGAAAACGTTAAAACTGCAAAGTTGTAGAGGAGGAAAAATCCTAGGGGCCAGCGCGGCCAGTTTTTGAAAATAAGGCTTTTAAGACCTTCATTTCTATAAAAACCCGAGACCAAATTATGAGTAGTAAGTTTGGTCGAACAATTTTCTAAGGCAAAACTAAGCATGTTAAAGGCAGATTTGAAGTTTGAGGTTAAAACAAAAGTTGTAGGAGACTTCAAGATCTACAACTTTTATGAAGAAAACATTTCCAAATTTGAAACAGATTTATGAGAAAAGAACTAAATTTTATGAATTGGTTTTGAACCCGATTTTCAAAATGATTAGAGTTTTTACTAAATTTCAAAAAAGGAGTTGAAATTTAGGATTGGTTGTTAGCAATTAGAATCATTATGTTATTATGATAGGATGATACTCATCCTATGATTTTTCTTGAAAACAGGAAAACGACCTGTTTGAGTGAAGAATTGTGATTCAAGGCGCAGTAACGGTAAGTACGACTCCGCCTACAGCATAAACAAAAATTGTTTGTTGAATGCTTTCAAGTTTATAATGATATAAGCATGATAAAACGTTATGGCCTGTTTGATATCAAGTTTATAATGTTAAGTGCATAAGAAATATTTATGATATGTATGTATGTACATTTTTTAGATATGATAAATATTAAAGTCCGAATGGCATGTATGTATGCAAGAAATAATGAATGTATGGCATGTATGTTTTCAAGTTCATGTTAAGAGATATATGATGTATGTTTATAGTATGTATGTTCATATGATGAATAATTTGATATTATGACATCACGAAGTATGCTCATTACAGATAAGCGATTTGGTAAAATATGAAATCCCAGTTTCAGATAAGAAACTGGTTATGAATATGAAACAACATTTCAAGTATGAAATAAGATAAGAACAAGATTTTAAGCATCAATATAAGCAGAATGCTATATGTCGTATCGACCCGCGTCAGGTCGGGTTTGGTTCATGGTTTGAGTTGGACAGGGCTGGCCGCCCCAACCACTCCATGGCAGCGCGCCACGGTACGTACATTCATGTTAAGTTATGTAAGGGCCCAAAAATTATGCTAACTTATGAAAATAGAAATTGACCATAAATGGTTCATGCATTATGTTATCATGATATGTTTTGCAGATAAATAGTTGTGCTTGCTGAGCGAAAGCTCATGTTTTAAGTTTATGCTGTAGGTAAGCAACCCTGCGGTATTTGATTGATACAAGGCGGTGGAGCATGGCAAGGCAAAGTTGTGAAACTGTGGGACGGAATCACTACGTTTCTTTTTGTTAAATTATGCTACGCTAAATATGTTGTATTTACGTACAAAAACACATTTCCGCCATAAGTAGTTATGTATAAGTACATGTATGTATATAAGTGTTTATTATGAAATTTCCAAGTTAAACAATACTTATCAGTTGTATAAAAATTAAAAAAAAAATTTCTGTCTAAATTTTCATATATTATTATGTAAGAATGTATGGTAACGGCCGGCGCTAGGCGGGTCGTCACAGAGTTGGTATCAGAGCATTCCCTCTTCTCTTATTCCTTCCAAACTGCTTGGAACTTTGGTTGGAATTACTAGTCTGGCCTTTTAAGTTTGGTTGCTGATATTGCCTAGACTGTATCTGTTTCTCTACAGCTTTTTCTTCTTTCTTAGCTTTAAATATCTGAACCCGCGCTTCCTTATCCTGATTAATCTAGTATTCTGCTCTCATAGCTCGACCTATACAATCAGCTACAAGAGTTGGAGGGCTACTTCCAGCACTAACTTGTCTGGCGATGTCTGTCCGAAACATTTTCATCATTCTCCTTACTTTCTCCCTTTCGTTCGGTACTAGTTCTGGACATAAACGGGCAAGCTGTTCAAACTTCTTGACTGCTTCCATCACGGACATAGATCCTTGCTTAAAACTGGTAAACTCATCCTGTTGAGCTGCAAGAATTTCCTGATTGTAGTACATTATTCTGAATTCGTCTACAAAATCTTGCCATCTCATGAATGCCACGTTTCTGCGCATCTGAACCGTCCTCCACCAGTCACGTGCATCTTTCTTAAGTGCAAAAGAGGCACAAAGAACTTTCTCCTGTTCTGTAAGTCCCATAAAATCCAAAATTATTTGGATATCGATCAGCCAATTATCTGCTACTATTGGATCTGTGGTTCCTTCAAATTCAGGTGCCTTCATTCGCCTAAATCGTTCATACAACAGATCTTCCCTAACCAAAGGTGGATTCCTTTGCAGTCCTTCGGGTGCTAACGGAACTTCTTGATGAACCTCTGGTGCTTGAGGCGCTGCTGGGGGTACAGGGTTATTTTGCGGTGGGACTTCGTTCACTCGAGGCACTTGATTCAGTTGGGCTACTTGTTCCCGAAGCTGGTTTGTCTCTTGCTGTTGTTCCCGCAATTGTCGTTGCAAAGTAGCTACTATATTTGCAAGATCAGGTTCTTGCGGAATAGGATTCGCTCGGGTACGTGGACGTGACATCTTCTATTTCTTATCTAATTACGATAAAGATATTGTTATACTACAAATATCTTTTCGTTCATTCATATCTCATCATAAAATCTTATTATGAATACTACTTACTTATCATATCATATCATAGATCATATTAACACATCATATCATCGTATCATACCGTAACATCATATCATAAAACATAACATTAGAGATTCATCATGATCTCATCATTCCATGACATATCATATGTTGTTCATAATCTTGCATTCCATCATCATTCATAATTCATAATTCATAATTCATAATTCATAATTCATACATACATTCATATTCATCCATACTATCATGTACATATTCTATACTTGCTATATATATACATGATCAAGTACACGATAGAAGTGACTATCACTATCTATCATACATACATACTATTATATACTTAAACTATCTACTCCGATGATATCTCAGAGAATACATCCCAGTCTTCCTCATCGAACAAGACTTCCTCCGGATCATTCTCCATATGTACATCTTCTTCTTCCTCATCTCCGTTATCTAGGATGATTTCGTGAGGATCCTCTTGCAATTCCGGCTCGTCAAGAATATCTTCAAGATTCATGCCATCAACATCCTCTTGTGGAGGAATCTCCTGAAGTGGTATCGCCGGAATAGGGTCTTCTG
This sequence comes from Ficus hirta, assembly GCA_038430175.1. Classification (NCBI taxonomy): domain Eukaryota; kingdom Viridiplantae; phylum Streptophyta; class Magnoliopsida; order Rosales; family Moraceae; genus Ficus; species Ficus hirta. The sequence continues at coordinate 12,710,737 of CM076585.1, read as the reverse complement.
GCAATGCTGGTCCCCATTGGAAGGGTGGCTCCTCCACGTCATTATTGTTAACTGGCACTTGGATGTTGTTCTCCACTAAGGCATCCGCTTCAACCATATGAGCTATCAACTCTGCTTCCATGATGTCGTTAATCATGTGTTCCAGAGTCATTCCTATTGCCGGTGGCTGAACGTGTTCCCTGACATTAGGTGGCAGTCCTTCCCGGAGTAGTTGCAGTGCTCGAAACTCTGGATTGCCAAAATCTGGAATATGAGGCAACATAGCCTCCTGAAATCTTCGACAGTAATGGCCCATCGACTCTCCTGGATAAGCGTGCCAATCATAAACGTAGTTAAGATACCGGACAAGGTTCATGTCACGATAAATTTCTGGATCTCGATAATGTACGTCGGCGTTTTCCTCCAGTGGAGGTCCAAAACGAGCAGTGATGACATGGTGGAAGTTTTCCCATGATCCTCCCTGAACTTCCTGTTCTCCTGTTATTCTCCACCATAATCTAGCATCTACTGCTAGACAACGACTTGCTAAAGATACCTGTAGATGGGTTGGAATATGACCTATTCGAAATATAGACTCCATATCATGAAGCCATGCTGCGAGTGTCACAGTTCGTCTAGTTCCATCAAATACTAGTGGAGACATCATGAAAAATGCGTAGGCTGCACCTCGATCGTCGTCCATTATCCTCAAATCTAGATTATACAAATTCATAATATAAATACGAAATATTTTTAACTTACAATGACTGTGGCGCAGGCAAGCAAACTGTGAAACCGAAAGGTAGGAACTTTGCTCTGATACCAACTCTGTGACGACCCGCCTAGCGCCGACCGTTACCATACATTCTTACATAATAATAAATGAAAATTTAGACAGAATTTTTTTTTTTTTTTTATACAACTGATAAGTATTGTTTAACTTGGAAATTTCATAATAAACACTTATATACATACATGTACTTATACATAACTACTTATGGCGGAAATGTGTTTTTGTACTTAAATACAACATATTTAGCGTAGCATAATTTAACAAAAAGAAACGTAGTGATTCCGTCCCACAGTTTCACAACTTTGCCTTGCCATGCTCCACCGCCTTGTATCAATCAAATACCGCAGGGTTGCTTACCTACAGCATAAACTTAAAACATGAGCTTTCGCTCAGCAAGCACAACTATTTATCCGCAAAACATTTCATGATAACATAATGCATGAACCATTTATGCTTTATTCCTGTTTTCATAAGTTAGCATAGTTTTTGGGCCCTTACATAACTTAACATGAATGTACGTACCGTGGCGCGCTGCCATGGAGTGGTTGGGGCGGCCAGCCCTGTCCAACTCAAACCATGAACCAAACCCGACCTGACGCGGGTCGATACGACATATAGCATTCTGCTTATATTGATGCTTAAAATCTTGTTCTTATCTTATTTCATACTTGAAATGTTGTTTCATATTCATAACCAGTTTCTTATCTGAAACTGGGATTTCATATTTTACCAAATCGCTTATCTTTAATGAGCATACTTGGTGATGTCATAATATCAAATTATTCATCATATGAACATACATACTATAAACATACATCATATATCTCTTAACATGAACTTGAAAACATACATGCCATACATTCATTATTTCTTGCATACATACATGCCATTCGTACTTTAATATTTATCATATCTTAAAAATGTACATACATACATATCATAATATTTCTTATACACATAACATTATAAACTTGATATCATACAGGCCATAACGTTTTATCATGCTTATATCATTATAAACTTGAAAGCATTCAACAAACAATTTTTGTTTATGCTGTAGGCGGAGTCGTACTTACCGTTACTGCGCCTTGAATCACAATTCTTCACTCAAACAGGTCGTTTTCCTGTTTTCAAAAAAAATCATAGGATGAGTATCATCCTATCATAATAACATAATGATTCTAATTGCTAACAACCAATCCTAAATTTCAACTCCTTTTTTGAAATTTAGTAAAAACTCTAATCATTTTGAAAATCGGGTTCAAAACCAATTCATAAGGTTTAGTTCTTTTCTCACAAATCTGTTTCGAATTTGGAAAAGTTTTCTTCATAAAAGTTGTAGATCTTGAAGTCTCCTACAACTTTTGTTTTAACCTCAAACTTCAAATCTGCCTTTAACATGCTTATTTTTGCCTTAGAAAATTGTTCGACCAAACTTACTACTCATAAATTGTTCTCGGGTTTTTGAAAATAAGGCTTTTGAAAATAAGGCTTTTGAAAATAAGGCTTTTAAGACCTTCATTTCTATAAAAACCCGAGACCAAATTATGAATAGCAAGTTTGGTCGAACAATTTTCTAAAGCAAAAATAAGCATGTTAAATGCAGATTTGAAGTTTGAGGTTAAAACAAAAGTTGTAGGAGACTTCAAGATCTACAACTTTTATGAAGAAAACTTTTCCAAATTCGAAACAGATTTGTGAGAAAAGAACTAAACCTTATGAATTGGTTTTGAACCCGATTTTCAAAACGATTAGAGTTTTTACTAAATTTCAAAAAGGAGTTGAAATTTAGGATTGGTTGTTAGCAATTAAAATCATTATGTTATTATGATAGGATGATACTCATACTATGATTTTTCTTGAAAACAGGAAAACGACCTGTTTGAGTGAAGAATTGTGATTCAAGGCGCAGTAACGGTAAGTACGACTCCGCCTATAGCATAAACAAAATTTGTTTGTTGAATGCCTTCAAGTTTATAATGATATAAGCATGATAAAACGTTATGGCCTGTATGATATCAAGTTTATAATGTTATGTGTATAAGAAATATTTATGATATGTATGTATGTACATTTTTAAGATATGATAAATATTAAAGTACGAATGGCATGTATGTATGCAAGAAATAATGAATGTATGGCATGTATGTTTTCAAGTTCATGTTAAGAGATATATGATGTATGTTTATAGTATGTATGTTCATATGATGAATAATTTGATATTATGACATCACGAAGTATGCTCATTAAAGATAAGCGATTTGGTAAAATATGAAATCCCAGTTTCAGATAAGAAACTGGTTATGAATATGAAACAACATTTCAAGTATGAAATAAGATAAGAACAAGATTTTAAGCATCAATATAAGCAGAATGCTATATGTCGTATCGACCCGCGTCAGGTCGGGTTTGGTTCATGGTTTGAGTTGGACAAGGCTGGCCGCCCCAACCACTCCATGGCAGCGCGCCACGGTACGTACATTCATGTTAAGTTATGTAAGGGCTCAAAAATTATGCTAACTTATGAAAATAGAAATTGACCATAAATGGTTCATGCATTATATTATCATGATATGTTTTGCGGATAAATAGTTGTGCTTGCTGAGCGAAAGCTCATGTTTTAAGTTTATGCTGTAGGTAAGCAACCCTGCGGTATTTCATGATACAAGGCGGTGGAGCATGGCAAGGCAAAGCTGTGAAACTGTGGGACGGAATCACTACGTTTCTTTTTGTTAAATTATGCTACGCTAAATATGTTGTATTTAAGTACAAAAACACATTTCCGCCATAAGTAGTTATGTATAAGTACATGTATGTATATAAGTGTTTATTATGAAATTTCCAAGTTAAACAATACTTATCAGTTGTATAAAAAATAAAAAAAATAAAAAAAAAATTTTCTGTCTAAATTTTCATATATTATTATGTAAGAATGTATGGTAACGGCCGGCGCTAGGCGGGTCGTCACAGAGTTGGTATCAGAGCAAAGTTCCTACCTTTCGGTTTCACAGTTTGCTTGCCTGCGCCACAGTCATTGTAAGTTAAAAATATTTCGTATTTATATTATGAATTTGTATAATCTAGATTTGAGGATAATGGACGACGATCGAGGTGCAGCCTACGCATTTTTCGTGATGTCTCCACTAGTATTTGATGGAACTAGACGAACTGTGACACTCGCAGCATGGCTTCATAATATGGAGTCTATATTTCGAATAAGTCATATTCCACCCCATCTACAGGTATCTTTAGCAAGTCGTTGTCTAGCAGTAGATGCTAGATTATGGTGGAGAATAACAGGAGAACAGGAAGTTCAGGGAGGATCATGGGAAAACTTCCGCCATGTCATCACTGCTCGTTTTGGACCTCCACTGGAGGAAAACGCCGACGTACATTATCGAGATCCAGAAATTTATCGTGACATGAACCTTGTCCGGTATCTTAACTACGTTTATGATTGGCACGCTTATCCAGGAGAGTCGATGGGCCATTACTGTCGAAGATTTCAGGAGGCTATGTTGCCTCATATTCCAGATTTTGGCAATCCAGAATTTCGAGCACTGCAACTACTCCGGGAAGGACTGCCACCTAATGTCAGGGAACACGTTCAGCCACCAGCAATAGGAATGACTCTGGAACACATGATTAACGACATCATGGAAGCAGAGTTGATAGCTCATATGGTTCAAGCGGATGCTGTAGTGGAGAACAACATCCAATTGCCAGTTAACAACAATGATGTGGAGGAGCCACCCTTCCATTGGGGACCAGCATTGCCAGAAGACCCTATTCCGGCGATACCACTTCAGGAGATTCCTCCACAAGAGGATGTTGATGGCATGAATCTTGAAGATATTCTTGACGAGCCCGAATTGCAAGAGGATCCTCACGAAATCATCCTAGATAACGGAGATGAGGAAGAAGAAGATGTACATATGGAGAATGATCCGGAGGAAGTCTTGTTCGATGAGGAAGACTGGGATGTACTCTCTGAGATATCATCGGAGTAGATAGTTTAAGTATATAATAGTATGTATATATGATAGATAGTGATAGTCACTTCTATCGTGTACTTGAACATGTATAGATATAGCAAGTATAGAATATGTACATGATAGTATGGATGAATATGAATGTATGTATGAATTATGAATTATGAATTATGAATTATGAATTATGAATGATGATGGAATGCAAGATTATGAACAACATATGATATGTCATGGAATGATGGATCTCTAATGTTATGTTTTATGATATGATGTTACGGTATGATACGATGATATGATGTGATAATATGATCTATGATATGATATGATAAGTAAGTAGTATTCATAATAAGATTTTATGATGAGATATGAATGAACGAAAAGATATTTGTAGTATAACAATATCTTTATCGTAATTAGATAAGAAATAGAAGATGTCACGTCCACGTACCCGAGCGAATCCTATTCCGCAAGAACCTGATCTTGCAAATATAGTAGCTACTTTGCAACGACAATTGCGGGAACAACAGCAAGAGACAAACCAGCTTCAGGAACAAGTAGCCCAACTGAATCAAGTGCCTCGAGTGAACGAAGTCCCACCGCAAAATAACCCTGTACCCCCAGCAGCGCCTCAAGCACCAGAGGTTCATCAAGAAGTTCCGTTAGCACCCGAAGGACTGCAAAGGAATCCACCTTTGGTTAGGGAAGATCTGTTGTATGAACGATTTAGGCGAATGAAGGCACCTGAATTTGAAGGAACCACAGATCCAATAGTAGCAGATAATTGGCTGATCGATATCCAAGTAATTTTGGATTTTATGGGACTTACAGAACAGGAGAAAGTTCTTTGTGCCTCTTTTGCACTTAAGAAAGATGCACGTCACTAGTGGATGACGGTTCAGATGAGCAGAAACGTGGCGTTCATGAGATGGCAAGATTTTGTAGACGAATTCAGAATAATGTACTACAATCAGGAAATTCTTGCAGCTCAACAGGATGAGTTTACCAGTTTTAAGCAAGGATCTATGTCCGTGATGGAAGCAGTCAAGAAGTTTGAACAGCTTTCCCGTTTATGTCCAGAACTAGTACCGAACGAAAGGGAGAAAGTAAGGAGAATGATGAAAATGTTTCGGACAGACATCGCCAAACAAGTTAGTGTTGGAAGTAGCCCTCAAACTCTTGTAGCTGATTGTATAGGTCGAGCTATAAGAGCAGAATACTGGATTAATCAGGATAAGGAAGCGCGGATTCAGATATTTAAAGCTAAGAAAGAAGAAAAAGCTGTAGAGAAACAGATACAGTCTAGGCAAAATCAGCAACCAAACTTAAAAGGCCAGACTAGTAATTCCAACCAAAGTTCCAAGCAGTTTGGAAGGAATAAGAGAAGAGGGAATGCTCTTGGTCAGGGCCAACAGAAAAATTACCCCCAGAAGAGGAATAACCGTGGGATGAGGGTAATAATAACAGTTATCCTGTGTGTACTCAATGTGGAAAGAAACATCCAGGCGTATGTAGGATGGGAACAAACGCTTGCTACCTTTGTGGCAAGGAAGGTCATTATGCGAGGAATTGTACCTCCAATAGTCAGAACCAGAACCCTCAGTACCAGAATAGGAATACAAACAGACAGCTTCGCGCGGTACAAGCAAAGGTCGAAAGTCCTTCGATGGTACAAGGAAGACTTGAAGCTCCTGAACCACAAGCCAGGATTTATGCTTACACAAAGGGAGACGCTGAGGCTGGAACTTCTAATGTGGTAACAGGTCAGATCTCTATAGCAGCTTATGATGCATTTGCCCTAATTGATTCTGGTGCCACCCATTCGTTTATATCGATGGAGTATGCCCGGAAGTTAGATAGAAATGTAGAAAGTATAGGGCAACCTTTTAGAACCTCTCTTCCATCGGGAGATATTTTGTTATCTGATTCCTGGATGCGAAATGTTCCGATAGTTATGTGTGGTAGAGAGTTATATGTAGACCTGATTGCAATTAAGCTTCAGGATTTTGATGTAATCTTGGGAATGGATTTCTTAGATAAGTACAACGCTAAGATTGATTGTCGAAAGCGTTGTGTTACGTTTAGTCTTTTTGGCGAAGAGGAATTCAATTTTCATGGCCAATCTAAGAGCTCATCAACCCGGCTTGTTTCTGCAATGAAAGCTTGGAAAATGCTAGCTAATGGATGTCAAGGGTACTTAGCTAACATGGTGGACAAAGAACAAGAAAAAGAGCTGTAGCCCGAAGATGTTCCTATTATTAGGGAATATGTAGACGTCTTTCCAAAAGATTTAACTAGACTTCCGCCCGAGCGTGAAATCTCTTTCGAAATAGAATTGTTGCCAGGAACAGCTCCAATATCGAAAGCACCTTATCGCATGGCCCCAGCTGAGCTTAGGGAATTTCAAGTACAGTTGCAAGAACTGTTGGATAAGGGATTTATTCGTCAAAGCCATTCCCCGTGGGGAGCACCTGTGTTGTTTGTCAAAAAGAAGGATGGAACGTTACGAATGTGTATCGACTATCGCGAGTTGAATAAGATCACGATTAAGAATAAGTACCCTCTCCCGAGAATTGATGATCTCTTTGATCAACTTAGAGGAGCTTTGGTATTCTCGAAGATTGACTTGCGTTCAGGCTACCATCAACTCAGAATTAAGGAAGGAGATATTCCCAAGACGGCGTTTCAAACACGTTATGGACATTATGAGTATTTAGTCATGCCTTTTGGATTAACTAATGCTCCAGCTGCTTTTATGGACCTTATGAATCGGGTGTTTAAAGATTATTTAGATAAGTTTGTTATCATCTTCATTGATGATATTTTGATCTACTCAAAATCTACAAAGGAACATGAGCAGCACCTTAAGATGGTTTTGGAGACCTTAAGACGGAATCAGCTTTATGCCAAATTCACTAAATGTGAATTTTGGTTGGAAAAAGTACATTTCTTGGGCCACGAAGTTTCAAGGGAAGGAATTTCTGTTGATCCTGCTAAGATAGAAGCAGTTAGTGCATGGTCAGCACCCAGAAACGTTACGGAGATACGAAGCTTTCTTGGCTTGGCTGGATACTACCAACGGTTCGTTGAAGGATTCTCCAAGATAGCAGCGCCACTAACAGCTCTTACTAAAAAGGGGAGAAAGTTTGAGTGGACATAGAAGTGTGAAGAAAACTTCCAAGAGCTCAAGAGGAAACTTACAAGTGCACCAGTGTTGATAATTCCGGACGTTGATGCAGGAAATTTCGCCATTTATAGTGATGCGTCGAAAACTGGACTAGGAGCTGTCCTTATGCAAGGAAGAAATGTGGTTGCTTATGCTTCACGTCAACTGAAGGACCATGAACGGAACTACCCGACTCACGATTTGGAGCTTGCTGCGGTGGTTTTCGCATTGAAGATTTGGAGACATTACCTGTATGGTAATAGATGTGAGATTTTTACCGATCATCAAAGTCTCAAATACATCTTTACTCAAAAGGAGCTTAATATGAGGCAACGAAGATGGCTCGAACTCGTAAAGGATTATGATTGTGAAATTCTTTATCATCCTGGAAAGGCAAACAAGGTAGTAGATGCGCTGAGCAGGAAGTCATCCGGTATGCTCATGTGTCTTGAAATGATGTCCGAACCCCTCCAAAAGGAAATTTCTGATTTCCGATTGGAAATGCTAATCGGAAAATTGGCTGCTTTGACACTTCAGTCTAATCTCCTAGAAACCATTAAGTGCTATCAAAGGAAAGATTCCTTTTTGTTAAAGATTCAACTACTCGGTGAAGAAGATAAGGAATTTAAGACGTCTGCGAATGGGCTAATTCTTTTCAAAGGAAGGATTTGTATTCCTAACTTTGAATTTCTAAGGAAACAAATCATGTCTGAAGCGCATGAAACGCCATACTCAGTTCACCCTGGAGCTACTAAGATGTATAAGGACCTTAAAGAGAACTTTTGGTGGCCGAACATGAAGAGAGAAATTGCTGAATTTGTATCAAAGTGTCTAACTTGTCAGAAAGTTAAAGCTGAACACCGGCAACCTGGCGGAGATCTTCAAAAGATAGAACTCCCAGAATGGAAATGGGAACAAATCACCATGGATTTCGTAGTTGGATTACCCAGGACCGCTAGTGGAAATGATATGATTTGGGTAATTGTGGATAGATTAACCAAATCAGCCCATTTCATTGCTAGTAAAGCCACCTTTTCGGTTGAGAAATTAGCTGAAATTTATGTATCTCAGGTTGTTAAGTTGCATGGAGTTCCAAAATCCATTATTTCAGATCGAGACGGGCGATTTACTTCGCGATTTTGGAAAAGTGTTCACACAGCTATGGGGTCAAGGTTGAAATTCAGTACTGCTTTCCACCCTCAGACAGATGGACAATCGGAGCGCACTATCCAAACCTTCGAAGATATGTTGAGATCTTGTGTTCTAGATTTCAAGGGAAATTGGGATCAAAAGTTACCCTTGATCGAATTTTCGTATAATAATAGTTATCATGCTTCTATTGGGATGGCTCCGTTTGCAGCATTATATGGAAGAAAATGTCGATCTCCCATCCATTGACAAGAAGTCGGACAGAAGCAACTTCAAACTACGGACTTCATCAGAAAAACCTCAGAAGACGTCAAGATGATCAAGCAACGGCTTGACATAGCTTTCAGTCGACAGAAGAGTTATGCTGATAAACGTCGAAGACCTTTAGAATTCCAAGTTGGAGATTCTGTTTTTCTCAAGATTGCTCCAGTAAAGGGGATTATGAGGTTTGGTAAGAAGGGAAAGCTCAGTCCAAGATACACAGGTCCGTTTGAGATCCTCGAAAGAATTGGAAAAGTTGCCTACAAGCTTGCTTTACCGCCAGCTTTAGCTTCTATACATGATGTTTTTCACGTTTCAATGTTGAAGAAATACGTACCTGATCCTTCTCATGTGCTAAGTCAAGAACCGATCGAAGTACAAACGGATTTGACGTACGAGGAAAGGCCAATACGAATTCTAGATCGGGAAGAAAAGGTTTTAAGAAACAAAACCATTCCGATGGTTAAGGTGTTATGGCAGAATCATAATATTAAAGAAGCAACGTGGGAAGTATAAGAAGAAATGAGAAAGAACTATCCCTACTTGTATTGATTTTCGGGGACGAAAATTTCTTTAAGGGGGGTAGATTGTAATGACCAACCTGTTTGTAAACTTATGATTTCTTTCGTTAAGAATCAAAGTCTGTTTATGCTATATGTATGATATGTTTCTATGAAAAATTGTTGAATCTTTTGTTAAAAGATTCAAATAAGTTAGTTATGCAAGTTTAAGACCTTTTTGTTAAAAGAAAAAGGTGTAAGTTTATGCTTTATGATTTTATGTTATTTTAAAAATGGACTGCATTTGGGAGATAAGCCAAACAAGGCCTTTAAGGATGACACCTCTGATGACAAGTGTCATTACTATGATTGGTCACCTCACAGGGACCAAAATGCAAATATTCTATGTTTAGGGGTCAATTTGCAAATTAAGAAAAGTTTATGATTTTGAAGCTAAAAAGTCTTTTAAGGAAGGATTTAGTAAAAAAAATTTGATGTTTAAAGGCTTAACCAAAATTGGCCAAGTCATAGGGACTAAAGTGTAAATATTTTGCCTTTAGGGGCCAATGTGCAATTTTGAAGAAAATTGTAAACTTATCAGCAATTATGTAAATTTTTGAACCAGGGACTTTTTAAGTAAAGTTTCTTAGTTCAATTAAGTCAATGACCCATTTTTAGTTTAGTTAGTTTGGTTGGAAATCAAGGATGACAAGTTAAGATCGTTTTTGAAAACTCTAGCTAAAACCAATCCCATTATGCCATGTGTCACCATAGGAACCGGCCACATTATGGCTTGTTGAGCAAGGAATCTTGTTCTTGAAAAAGATTATGCAAATTAGAAGATTTTAAGTGTTAATAAAAATTTACAAATCAAACCCTAAGTTTAGTGTTTTAACACTTTAATTTAGTTGGTTGATTTTGTGTTAAGAAACAATTAGCAATTTGTGTCACTTGGTTACACCAAAAACCGGCCACATAAGGATAAGGGACCCTAGGTTCTAGCTTGGCAAAGTCACACCCCTAGCCTTGCACCTTGGCAAGCCAAGGCTTGCACACCTAGGCACCAAAGGCCGGCCACCCAAGGAAGCAACACATCATGGTGTAGCCTTGGTGAGTAAGCAAACCTAGCTTCACCTATTTGGCAAGCCAAAACCACACCAATGACCGGCCACCACAAGGAAGTGACACTTCATAACCTAGCCTTGGTGAGTAAGAGTGCTTAGCTTTACTTACTTGGCAAGCCAAGGTCTTGCTAAGTTGACACCTAAGAACCGGCCATCACCTTGGTTAGACACCTCATGGTCTAGCCTTGGTGAGTAAGCAAACCTAGCTTCACCTATTTGGCAAGCCAAGACCACACCATGACCGGCCACACAAGGGAAAGACACACCTTTGGCCTAGCTTTGATGAACCAACACCCTAAGTTTCCTAGCCTAGCTTCCATGGCAAGCCAAGGCTTGCACACCTCACCCTAGGGCCGGCCACACCAAGGAAGTGCCACCTCAAAATGTAGCTTTGATGAGCAAGCAACCCTAGCTAAGCTTGCTTGGCAAATTGGGTGAAGTATGGCCGGCCAACACATAGGGACCAAGGAGAAAAATAGTTTGGCTTCAAGGACTATTGCGTAAATTACCAAAGATGGATTTCTTGAACTCTCTTAGAGTTTGACACCTCACACACTTAGGCAAGCTTAGTAAGTTTGCTAGCTTTGCTTGTTGGCAAACAAAGGCATGCACAATCTACACCTAAGGCCGGCCACACCAAGGAAGGGACACCTCATGGTTCCTAGGCCACATGAGTAAGCAACCCTAGCTTGGGTTAGTTGGCATGAGAAGCACAAGGATGGCCGGCCACCCTTCAAGGAAACAAATTCAAATTGGTTTCCTCTAAGGACTAAGAAGCCAATTGTTATACTTCTAGGGATTGATAAGCAATTTCAAAACTTATGCTTCATCTATAAATAGGTGAAGGTGCTGTTGTATTATTTGGTTAGCCAACACACACACACAAACTTGAGCAGCACAAACTCTCCCAATCCTGCCATAGAAGCCGAGCAAGAAAAGAGAGCAAAGAGAAAGAAAGAAAAGAAAACTAGAAAGAAAAAGAGGGATTTTCGGTTTAGTGTGAGGAAAATTTTAAATACCCTAAACTAAGAAATTCATCCGAGAAACTTGAGGTAAATATTGTTATCCTCTAGTTCTCCATTTATAAATTAAGAGAATGATTAGTATGGTTAAACAGGAGTTTAATTTTGTAAGATTCATGCACTAGGGTTTTTATGCTTGATTAAGTCTCTATCTGAGCAGTTTTTCTGAAACAACGTTTAGAGGCCTTTAGAGGCCGAATCTTAAAAACGTTAAAACTACAAAGTTGTAGAGGAGGGAAAATCCTAGGGGCCAACGCGGCCAGTTTTTTAAAATAAGGCTTTTAAGACCTTCATTTCTATAAACACCCGAGACCAAATTATGAGTAGTAAGTTTGGTCGAACAATTTTCTAAGGCAAAAATAAGCATGTTAAAAGCAGATTTGAAGTTTGAGGTTAAAACAAAAGTTGTAGGAGACTTCAAGATCTACAACTTTTATGAAGAAAACATTTCCAAATTCGAAACAGATTTGTGAGAAAAGAACTAAACTTTATGAATTGGTTTTGAACCCGATTTTCAAAATGATTAGAGTTTTTACTAAATTTCAAAAAAGGAGTTGAAATTTAGGATTGGTTGTTAGCAATTAGAATCATTATGTTATTTGCCTTAGAAAATTGTTCGACCAAACTTACTACTCATAATTTGGTCTCGGGTTTTTATAGAAATGAAGGTCTTAAAAGCCTTATTTTCTAAAACTGGCCGCGGTGGCCCCTAGGATTTTCCCTCCTCTACAACTTTGCAGTTTTAACTTTTTTATGATTCGGCCTATAAAGGCCTCTAAACGTTGTTTCAGAAAAACTGCTCAGATAGAGACTTAATCAAGCATAAAAACCCTAGTGCATGAATCTTACAAAATTAAACTCCTGTTTAACCATACTAATCATTCTCTTAATTTATAAATGGAGAACTAGAGGATAACAATATTTACCTCAAGTTTCTCTGATGAATTTCTTAGTTTAGGGTATTTAAAATTTTCCTCACACTAAACCGAAAATCCCTCTTTTTCTTTCTAGTTTTCTTTTCTTTCTTTCTCTTTGCTCTCTTTTCTTGCTCGGCTTCTATGGCAGGATTGGGAGAGTTTGTGCTGCTCAAGTTTGTGTATGTGTGTTGGCTAACCAAATAATACAACAGCACCTTCACCTATTTATAGATGAAGCATAAGTTTTGAAATTGCTTATCAGTCCCTAGAAGTATAACAATTGGCTTCTTAGTCCTTAGAGGAAACCAATTTGAATTTGTTTCCTTGAAGGGTGGCCGGCCATCCTTGTGCTTCTCATGCCAACTAACCCAAGCTAGGGTTGCTTACTCATGTGGCCTAGGAACCATGAGGTGTCCCTTCCTTGGTGTGGCCGGCCTTAGGTGTAGATTGTGCATGCCTTTGTTTGCCAACAAGCAAAGCTAGCAAACTTACTAAGCTTGCCTAAGTGTGTGAGGTGTCAAACTCTAAGAGAGTTCAAGAAATCCATCTTTGGTAATTTAGGCAATAGTCCTTGAAGCCAAACTATTTTTCTCCTTGGTCCCTATGTGTTGGCCGGCCATACTTCACCCAATTTGCCAAGCAAGCTTAGCTAGGGTTGCTTGCTCATCAAAGCTACATTTTGAGGTGGCACTTCCTTGGTGTGGCCGGCCCTAGGGTGAGGTGTGCAAGCCTTGGCTTGCCATGGAAGCTAGGCTAGGAAACTTAGGGTGTTGGTTCATCAAAACTAGGCCAAAGGTGTGTCTTTCCCTTGTGTGGCCGGTCATGGTGTGGTCTTGGCTTGCCAAATAGGTGAAGCTAGGTTTGCTTACTCACCAAGGCTAGACCATGAGGTGTCTAACCAAGGTGATGGCCGGTTCTTAGGTGTCAACTTAGCAAGACCTTGGCTTGCCAAGTAAGTAAAGCTAAGCACTCTTACTCACCAAGGCTAGGTTATGAAGTGTCACTTCCTTGTGGTGGCCGGTCATTGGTGTGGTTTTGGCTTGCCAAATAGGTGAAGCTAGGTTTGCTTACTCACCAAGGCTACACCATGATGTGTTGCTTCCTTGGGTGGCCGGCCTTTGGTGCCTAGGTGTGCAAGCCTTGGCTTGCCAAGGTGCAAGGCTAGGGGTGTGACTTTGCCAAGCTAGAACCTAGGGTCCCTTATCCTTATGTGGCCGGTTTTTGGTGTAACCAAGTGACACAAATTGCTAATTGTTTCTTAACACAAAATCAACCAACTAAATTAAAGTGTTAAAACACTAAACTTAGGGTTTGATTTGTAAATTTTTATTAACACTTAAAATCTTCTAATTTGCATAATCTTTTTCAAGAACAAGATTCCTTGCTCAACAAGCCATGATGTGGCCGGTTCCTATGGTGACACATGGCATAATGGGATTGGTTTTAGCTAGAGTTTTCAAAAACGATCTTAACTTGTCATCCTTGATTTCCAACCAAACTAACTAAACTAAAAATGGGTCATTGACTTAATTGAACTAAGAAACTTTACTTAAAAAGTCCCTGGTTCAAAAATTTACATAATTGCTGATAAGTTTACAATTTTCTTCAAAATTGCACATTGACCCCTAAAGGCAAAATATTTGCACTTTAGTCCCTATGACTTGGCCAATTTTGGTTAAGCCTTTAAACATCAAATTTTTTTACTAAATCCTTCCTTAAAAGACTTTTTAGCTTCAAAATCATAAACTTTTCTTAATTTGCAAATTGACCCCTAAACATAGAATATTTGCATTTTGGTCCCTGTGAGGTGACCAATCATAGTAATGACACTTGTCATCAGAGGTGTCATCCTTAAAGGCCTTGTTTGGCTTATCTCCCAAATGCAGTCCATTTTTAAAATAATATAAAATTATAAAGCATAAACTTACACCTTTTTCTTTTAACAAAAAGGTCTTAAACTTGCATAACTAACTTATTTGAATCTTTTAACAAAAGATTCAAAAATTTTTCATAGAAACATATCATACATATAGCATAAACAGACTTTGATTCTTAACGAAAGAAATCATAAGTTTACAAACAGGTTGGTCATTACAGTTTCTAACTGGACAGTTTTTCTGAAACAAGATTTTGAGGCCCTTAGAAGCCGAATTTGAAAAAAATCAAAACTGCAAAGTTGTAGAGGAGGGAAAATTCAAGGGGCTAACATGGAAGGTTTTTGAAAATAAGGCCTTCAATATCCTTGTTTTTACAAAAACCCAAGACCAGGTTATGAAATTGTAATTATGGTTGAAAATTTTTCAAAAGATAAAACAGGTAAGTTAAGGACAGAATTGACTTTTAAGTTAAAGACAAAAGTTGTAGGAGACTTCAATATCTACAACTTTCATGAAGAAAACTTTTTCAAATTTAAAATAGATTTGTAAGAAAATGAACAAAAATTTATAAATAAGTTTTATACACAGTTTTTCAGAATTTAGAGTCTTACTAAAATCAAAAAGGAGTTGAGTTTTAGGGTTTGTGTTTTGTAATAGGATAGTAACTAGAGTTATTTGTGATATTATGATAGGATGATTCTTATCCTATGATTTTATTGAAAACAGGAAAGCAACTTGTTTAAGTGGAATATTTTAATTCAAGGTGCAAAGTAACTGGTAAGTACGACTCCGCCTACAGCATAAACGAAAATGTTTTTGTTGTATGTTTCAAGTTCATGGTGATATGAGTATGATAAATGTTTATGGCTTTCAAGTTCAAGAAGATATGAGTATGATATATGTTTATGGCTTTCAAGTTCATGTTGAAATGTTTATGTTGAATGTTATAGCATGTATTTTTATATGATGAATATTTTGCTATTATGGTATCACGAAGCATGTTCATTAAGGATAAGTCACTCGGTAAGAATAAGAATTTGGTTTCAAGAAAGAAACTATTTTTATGAATTGATTTCCATTAAGTTAAAGCAAGAACAAGTTAAAGAAAAACTTTCAAGTATAATGGCAAGTAAGTTGCCTTGTGTCGTATCGACCCGCACTAGGTCGGGTTTGGTCCATGGTTTGAGTTGGACAGGGCTGGCCGCCCCAACCACTCCATGGCAGCGCGCCATGGTACGTACACTTATGTTATATTAGGGCCCTAAAATTATGTTAAGTTAAGACAGTATAATGAAAGCATAAAGAATTCATGCATTACGTTTTATGAAATGTTTTGCGGATCAATAGTTGTGCTTGCTGAGCGAAAGCTCATAATTTAAGTTTATGCTGTAGGAAAGCAAACTTATGGTAGTACATAATACAAGACGGTGGAGTGTGGCAATGCAAAGCAGTGAAACTGTGGGATTGGAAACTGCTACGCATTTTGCTAAGTTCCGCCATGTTTATTATGATTATGTTGTAGCTATGTACAAAATTATGATAAGTAAATAAGTTTATGTACATATATATATATATATATATATATATATGTAAGTGATTACTGCGAGTAATCCCAATTTCAAAGTTATATATATATATATCGTTTGTAAGTCGGAAAAAAAAAATTTAGTCCCAATTTTTGCATATTGTTACGTAAGTTATCAGGTAAGTAAGTAAGTAAGTATGGTAACGGCCTACGTTAGGCGGGTCGTTACAGCCTTGCCGCCAGCGTTAGCTTCTGTGCATAACGTTTTCCATGTCTCGATGTTGAAAATGTATGTACCTGATCCTTCCCATGTGCTAAGTCAAGAACCAATTGAAGTACAAACTGATTTGACGTATGAAGAAAAGCCAATCCGGATTCTAGATCGGGAAAAAAAGGTCTTAAGAAACGAAACCATTCCGATGGTTAAAGTGTTATGGCGGAATCATAATGTTGAAGAAGCAACGTGTGAACTAGAAGAGAAAATGAGAAAGAACTATCCCAACTTATTGTAATTTTCGGGGACGAAAATTTTTTTTAAGGGGGGTAGATTGTAATAACAAACCTTTTTATAAATTTACGATTTCCTTTTTAAGGAGTCAAAGTTTGTAATATGTATGTTTATGTAAAATGCTTGATCTGATTTATCAGAGTATTATTGAGTTCTTGTAATATTATAAGAGTCGATAATAGTTTATGTATACAAGTATGAGTCCTTTTGTTGAAAGAGGCGAAATTAGGGATTATGATCTTATGTCGGTCAACATTTGACCAGAATGACCTAAGGTATGAATAAGACGGTACTACAACAGTATAATAAGCAGTATGAAAATTATACTGTGAAAAACCGTCAATATGTATGAATAAGTAAGAGTAAGGTACGAGACCACTATAGAAAAATCAAGCACAATATTTAGAGCAATAAGAACTAAGTAGTTTTAAGTCCTAAGAAAATCCTATACGCAGTTCCGTTAAGTACAGATAAATTTTGGACGATAGTCTAGTACAACTATATTGTTATAAGTTGAAAACAGTATTTGTAGTATCTATATTAGTATATAAAATGGACTGCATTTTAAGAGTAAGCCAAACGGGGCCTTATGGGATGACACCTCGTCCTAAGATAATTATGGACTTTTAAGAAATTAAGAAAGTATTAAAATGGATGACTAAGCAAGAATTGGAAGCCAAGTGTCTTAACCTTGGCCGGCCACCTCACAAGGACCAAATTATAAATATTTTATTTTTTAGGGGCCAATGTGTAATTTTAAGAAAAATGAGTGATTGTAGATAAGTATGTAAATTTTTGAATGATGGACTTTTCTAACTAAGCCTCCAAATCTAACTAGGCCAATGATCGGTTACAAGCTTCTTTATCATAGTTATATTGGAAACCAAGGAAAATTAGTTAGGGATGAATTTGAAAGAATTTGTAAAATCTGAAGCTTCCACATGGCCCTATATGGCCGGCCACCTTATGTGATCAATGAGCAAATATTGTGCTCTTAAGGACCCATATGCAAGTGTGGAAATAAGAATTTCACTAAAAATTAGAGGAATTTATATGTCATGCTTCTAGGCCTAGTGACTAAGCACATTAGCCTTGCTTTGTTGGCTAAGTCCTTCCACATGACCCTAAATGGCTGGCCACCATATTGGTTCTATGAGCAAATATTTTACTCTTGAGGACCAATATGCAATTTAGAAATAATAAATTACCCTATTTTTGAGAGCTTGACATATCATGCTTCTAGCTTTGGTAAGTAAGCACTTTAGCCTTGCTTACTTGGCTAACTGTTGAGCTTGAACAAGCATGACCTTCCACATGGCCCTAGATGGCCGGCCACCACATGGGGTCTATGAGCAAAAATTTTGCTCTTGAAGACCATTATGCAATTCTAGAATTAAAAAATAATTCAAGAATAAGTTTTTTTTCACCTATAAATAGGTGAGGTTAATGAACCTTGTGAACATTTTGTGAAATCCAAAAGTTTGCAGCTCATTCTATAGCCCTTTCCCCTCCTAGAAACCGAGCCAAAAAGAAAGAAAAAGTGAGAGTGTGTAGTCGGAATTTTTGTGTTAGTAGAGTGAGAAGAAAGTTTCTAAACCGAAGTATAGATCCCCTCTCTTGGATCTTAAGGTAATCTTTTCCACCCCTAACTCTTCAATTCAGTTTGATTTAAGATTTAAGTGTATTTCCATGTGGGAATGTAAGAACATAAGCTCATTTTTAAGTTTCATGCCCTAGGGTTTATGGTAAGTGCTTGATTATGCTTGATTAGAGCTTAGTGGTCTCTAATTAGGATTTGATTCATGTTTATGATAATTTGTATTAGAGACTATGTGATTATGTGTATGTTTACTATATATTTGATTTATGTTCTTACAATACTCAAAAATGATGTTTTATGAATGAATATGGAATAAGAAATGTATGTTGCATTTAGGGTTCTAGAAAAACCCTAAAAGCCCTAATTTTGGTATAGATTATCATTTGGGTTGTTTGAAGGTTATTTGGTTGAGTAATGAATTCATGATAATAAAAAAATGTTATGTAACGTGCTGCATGATTGTCATAGGCTCACGGTTTTAACCGTTCGAGGTAGTGTGCGCGAAATTTTATGTAAGAACCAACCAAAATGAAAACTGCCAGTTTCGGATTAAAACTGGGCAGTAATCTAGAAATAGGATTTTGAGGCCCTTAGAGGAAAGTCAAAACTACAAAGTTGTAGAAAATGGAAAATTCTTGGGGACAATATAGACGATTTTTAAAAATAAGGCTACAAAGGCTTCTGTTTTTTTCAAAACCCGAGCCTGGTCAAAACAGGCAAGTGTTCATGGTCAGGCAGATTCAACAAGGAATATGGATAGGTTAAACGCAGAACTAAGTTTTGAGTTAAAAATAAAAGTTGTAGGATCTTTCAAGATCTACAACTTTCATGAAGAAAACTTTTTCAAATTCGAAACAGATTTTAAAGAGAAAACTGAATTCCCAAAACTGTGTAGGGTACATAAAATTCCTGCACAGGATTTTCAAAATAGTGCATGAACAGGTTATTCCTGCACATACAATGATAATCAAATTTATGAGACTGGTTTCAAAAATAGTTTTCAGAACTTTACAGTTTTACTATTTCTGTTTAATTAATTACAGTTTTCCTAAAAACAGTTTAAAAAAGGGGTTTAAGTTTTATTAAATTAGGGTTTGTGAAAAAATGAAATTAAGCTAAGTAATATGAAAAACTAATGTAAGACAAATAGTAAGTAGAAAGGTTACAAAAGTTACTTAGAAACAAATGTTATATGTTGAGCTTTGAATTCAAGGTTTGTGACCAGGGTTATTTATGGATGTTGGTTTAGATATCAACATTAAATGATATGATTCATAGTAAGATAAGATGATTCTTATCTTCTGATTTTGTTTTTGGGAACAAGAAGATAACCTGTTATTGTGATATTGGCGGAACACAAAACTCGGGATTTAGCATAACCGGTAAGTACAACTCCGCCTACAGCATAAGTGAAAAATATTTTTACTGCTTGTAGGTTTTCAAGCTCATGCATACATGTTCAAGTGCATATGATTTATGTTTTATTGTGGCATCATGAAGCATGCTCACTAATGATAAATTATTTGGTAAGAATAAGAATCCAGTTTCAAGTAAGAAACTGTTTATAAATATGCAATGTTTTTTAAGTATGAAATAGTTTTCAAATATGTTTTAAAGTAAGAATAAGTTTCCAAGTTTGATGGTAAGCAAGTTGTCTTGTATTGTACCGACCTGTACTAGGACGGGTTTGGTCCATGGTTTGAGTTGGACAGGGCTGGCCGCTCCAACCACTCCATGGTTACGCGCCATGGTACGTATACTTATGTTAAGTAAGGGGCCCAAAAATGTGCTAACCTAAGTAAGCATAACGAAAGCATAATTGGTTCATGTATTATGTTTTAATAAAATGTTTTGCGGGTTAATAGTTGTACTTGCCAAGTGAAAGCTCATAACGTATGTTTATGCTATAGGTAAGCAGTCTAATGTCTGATGCAAGACGGTGGAGCATGACAAGGCTACCTGTGAAATCTTGGGTTGGGAACCGCTATGCGTTTTGTTTTAATTATGTTTAACAGATTTTGTAAAATATTTTATGTACCAATACAAGTTTAGTATTTTACTTAATATATATATATATATATATATACGTATATGTATACATACATATATAAGTAAGTATGGTATAAGTAAGTTTATACGATTTAAGTTGGATGTTAAAGCTTAAGTATTTAAGTAAGTATATAGTCTAATTCGAATACAGGTTGTTTTAAAAAAAAATAGTCCTTATTTCCGCATATTAAGTTATTATGTAAGTATGGTAACAACCTACATAAGGTGGGTGGTTATATCATGGGCCTTAATGACACTTACAATGGCGTTCGCAGCAACATCCTCATGATAACTCCATTGCCTAATGTTCGTCAGGCCTATTCTCTCGTCATTCAAGATGAAATGCAATGACAAGTAACATCAGAGACAACTGAAAACTTCTCCATTGCTGCTGCAATTCAGAATCATTCGAACAACTCCTCAAATAAATTAAAGGTCAAGTATTGTGAACACTGTAAAAGAGAGGGCCACACAATTAAAAATCGCCGAATTCTAAAGTTTCATTGCAAACACTGTGATAGAAGAGGGCATACTAAAGATAGATGCAGATACAAAAATGGCACATGGACACCCAACGTCATAGACAATCGACGAGGCCAATCACAACAACAACAGCATGGATTTCAAAGGAATTCTTTGCCTACTGCTAATGTAATAGATTCCCCACAATCTACACATGAAGTTTATCCACAGAACATTAGTAAAACAAGCCAGACTCCCAACCCAGTCAATGTCTTACAAGGATTTTCCACAAAGCAACTCCAACAGCTTTCCCGTGCCTTATCAGTGATGAGCCCAAGCCATAATGCTGGTCATAAAAACACTTATGCGAATGCGACAGGTCTATCTCCGTTTTCCTATGCTTCAATTAATTCTGTTTTTACTAAACCTTGGATTTTGGATAGTGGGGCCACCAATCACGTCACCTCTGATTCTATACTTTTAACTAAAACACAATCATCATCGATACCTATTGTTAATTTACCAACCGAATCTACAGCCTCAATCACTTTAACTGGCACCGTATCTTTCAATTCTGATATCACCTTAGATGATGTTCTGTGTGTTCCAAGTTTTCGCTTAAATCTGATTTCTGTGAGCAAAATTACCACTGCCTTAAACTGTTGTGTGTCCTACAAGACTTGGCTACGAGAAAGATGATTGGCTCGAGTAAACAACATGGTGGTCTCTATTACATGCCTCCGTTGCAAAGAACACCAACCTGTCATCATGCTTCACACCCTTCCAGTCTATGGCATATGCGTCTTGGACATCCATCACCGTTTCGCCTTAAATTAGCTTCTTCCTTGTTATCTTCAAATAATATTTCTTATGACATTAATTGTTCTGTTTGTCCCATGGCAAAACAAACAAGACTCCCATTTCCATTAAGTTCCATATCAACTCATGCTCCGTTTAACCTATTACATTGTGATATATGGGTTTCTCATAAAGTTCCTACACACTCAGGGACACAATTCTTTCTCACTATTGTAGATGACTTTACAAGGTGCACATGGATATTCCTTATGTAACACAAGTTTAAAACTCAAAACATTTTGAAATCTTTCATTGAATTTGCTTATACTCAATTTCATGCCTATGTCAAAGCAGTCAGAGTAGACAATGATTTTGAATTCTTGTCTATGAGAAATTTTTTTCGGTTTCATGGCATTGAATATCAACGCACTTATGCTTATACTCCGCAGCAAAATGGAGTTGTTGAAAGAAAGCAGCATCATATCCTCATTGTAGCACGAGCACTACTTTTTCAATCCCACTTACTCTTGCATTTCTGGGGTGAATGTATTTTAACTGGTATTTATCTCATTAACCAGTTACCATCCCCATTGCTCTCAAATAAAACACCTTTTGAAATTCTATACAATCATCCACCCTCACTTGATCACCTGAAGGTTTTTGGTTGTCTACGCTATGCCACTGTTGTACACCCAATTCACAAATTCGAATACCGTGCCAAACGTTGCATCTTTGTTGGCTATCCAACTGGGCAAAAGGGATACAAACTACATGACATAGAAACTGAAAAAAATTTTGTCAGTCGTGATGTCAAGTTCTATGAAACCACTTTCCCTTTTTCCACCTCAACCCCATCAAATTCTGATTTTGTAGTGCCCAATTTCCTCTCTGAGACCACAGAAACACGGCTTGTTACATCACCATTTCCTTCTAGCACTCATTCTCACCAACCCGAGCAAATAGAAATAACCAGTACACATGAACCCATATCTCCCACACATATGCAAACCACATCTATTGTTCCATCCAGCACTAATCAGCCTTCCACGATCACACCAGAACCCGAACCTACACCACCACTTCCCGACACATCCAACATCCTTTTTGAACCTACTACTACTTCTATTCCACCTCCGAGACAATCAACACGGCCTAAGCGACCTCCGGCATGGCATAGAGACTTCCTAATATCATCTTAAGCTAATCATTCTACCTCCGCACCAAGTTCTGTAACGGGTACTTGATATCCACTCTCTCATTTTCTTTCCTATTCACGTCTTTCATCTTTCCATTCTACTTTTCTAGCTACCATCACAGAACATACCGAGCCCAAAACTTATGCTCAGGCTGTCCTTAATCCACATTGGTAATAAGCTATGAATACAAAATTAGAAGCATTACAACTCAACAACACATGGAGCTTAGTCCCTCTACCCATTGGCCATAAACCGATCGGTTACAAATGGGTCTACGAAATCAAATACAGATCTGATGGCACCATTGAGCGCTACAAAGCTCGTCTCATGGCTAAGGGATACAATCAAGTCAAAGGTGTTGACTATCAAGAAACATTTTCACCAACAGCCAAACTTACAACCCTTCGATGTCTTCTTACTATCGCTGCTGCTCGCCAATGGTACATCCACCAATTAGACGTTCAAAATGCCTTCCTTCACGACGATTTACATGAAGTTGTATACATGGAACCTCTACCTGGCCTTTGCCGATACGGGGAGAACACTGTATGTCGACTCAATAAGTCTCTTTATGGACTTAAACAAGCATCAAGAAATTGATTTTCCACATTTTCAGACACTATTCAAAAGGCCGGTTATCAACAATCAAAGGCTGATTATTCACTTTTCACCAAGGCTCAAGGTACTTCTTTTATAGCGATTCTCATATACATTGATGACATACTTCTCACAGGAAATGATCTACATGAAATGGAATGCTTCAAAGGATTCCTTCTTAAGCGCTTTCGTATCAAAGATCTTGGAAACTTGAAGTACTTTCTGGGTATTGAATTATCACGCTCCAAAAAAGGTATTTTTATGTCACAAAGAAAGTACGCATTGGACATTCTATAAGATGCAGGACTCTTAGGTGTGCATCCGGATAATTTCCCAATAGAACAAAATTTGAAACTGACCCCCACTGATGGAGCATTGCTAAATGATCCAACAAAGTACAGAAGACTAGTTAGTAGATTGATTTATCTGACGGTGACAAGGCCTGACATAGTCTACTCAGTTCGAATATTAAGTCAGTTCATGCAGGAGCCTAGAATACCTCATTGGGATAGTGCCATTCGAATCCTCAAATACATCAAAGGTACCCCTTGTCAGGGATTATTACTTCCTTCTGATAATAGTTTAGCTTTGAAAGCCTTTTGTGATTCAGATTGGGGAGGTTGTCGTGCCACAAGAAGATCAGTTACAGGGTATTGCATTTTCCTTGGAAATTCTCTCATATAATGGAAATCCAAGAAGCAAGCCAACGTCTCCAGATCATCAGCTGAGGCTGAATATCGAGCCATGGATAACACATGTTTAGAGCTAACTTGGTTACGCTATATACTACATGACTTAAAAGTCCCTCAGACAACTCCTACACCATTGTTCTGTGATAATCAGGCAGCTTTGCATATTGCGGCGAATCCCGTCTTTCATGAACGTACGAAACACATTGAAATAGATTGTCATATAGTACGAAAAAAAGTGCAAGCCGGAATAATTAATCCTTCTTTTGTGCCTTCACACCTTCACACTCGCAACTGGCTGATGTATTTACGAAGATCTTAGGAAAGGATCAGTTTGTAAATTTGCACAACAAGTTGGGACTTCATGACATTCACTCTCCAACTTGAGGGGGAGTATTAGGAAATATCTTATATTAGCTGTATTGTATTAGATGTATATTTACGTTTCCCATTCTTTATTTTACTTCCTAAATTAGTATAATTCAAATCCCACAAAAAAGGGGATCACGGCTTTTAAGCCTTAGACTTAGTTTGCCATATACATTGTATTTTATGTATATATACTGCCCAATGTTAATGAAAAGATATCAATTCATGCATTGTTTGTTCTGCCATTACATTATTTTAGATATACTTGTTCTTCTATTTAGTAATTTCTTTCTTTTCTTTCTTTCTCAATTCTCTCTTCTTTTGCTCGTGTGTTCCAACATCAATTACAAATCCTATTTATAGGCAATATTTAGCTTGTTGAGTAAGTTTCATGAAACTTACGAGAAGCTCTCAACATTAGCTTTGTAAATACAATAGTCCTACTAGAGAATCAATAGTCTCGCTAGAGAATTTTTGTATTATTTAATAGTTAGTATTTTGAAACATACTGAAGGCATCCACGTATTAAAGTTTCATAACAATATACATATACTATACATTTTTACAAAATACCGTATATTTTTTCAAATATTTTCCTTAAAACCATTAAATTCCCACATAATTCACAAAACAACATTTATGGCTAAAAAATACATTTGAACAAGGCTATCAAGAAAGGGATATTGATATTGACGTATCTACTTCTTGGCAAAACATCTATTGATAACTTTGACCCGCGAAACGAGACACCGCTCCGGTCTCAAAATCCTAAAATTTAAGCAATCACAGATAATTTCATTACCTGTCACAGAATCTAACTAAGCTACAAATCAGGTCTAATTAGTGTGCTCTCCAATACTGCATTAAAATAATATTGTTTTCACATTTTTCCCAAAATTACCATTTTACCCCCAAACCATGCAAACGGCAAAACGAACCTTAAAACAGTGTTTAAAACCAAAATCAGAGGCTCGGGAGGTCCAAACGAGGCCCATGCAGGGTCTCTGCCCTCTCCGGTTGACCGGGCCTGTCCACGTGGCAACCGTGCCACGGCGGCTCCGGTTGACCGGACACCGGCGTCCGGTCAACTGGACGCTTACAGAACCAAGTTTTCTGGGTTCTAGTCTGTTCGAACCCGAGTGGAAAAATCAAGATTTGCAGACAGAATTCACCAAAAAGCCCAGAGAAGTCCGAAAATGCAAAATGAAACATTTTGATCACTACCCTAGTTCAGATTTGGGAAAACACACACACACACACATTCAAAATCTCATACCCAAAATCTCAAATTCCTTTCCTCAATGGCTCATGCATTCTGTCCTAATCAAAGCCTATAAATTTTACAATACAACAGGTCTCAAGCTCCATAAATCCCACACTTGCAAACGGGTTTTTAAGCAAAAATAACAAAACTCCTCTAAATCCACATGCAAATCCGGATTTTTATCAAGATCCAACACATAACCAAGATCCAAATTTATTTCTCAAAAATTCCCAAAATGCGTGCAAGGATCGGATTTATACTCATGTTTCAACAGAATTTAATATATATACACACACACACACACACAAAATCTGAACTTATTCCTCAATAATGCTTAAAATACATGCAAATGGAAAAACGAAATTCAACTCCCATAAATTTACTAAGTTTTTACCCGAAATTGATGAGTTTCAGAGAGTGCTAAAACGTTGGAAAAATCCGTCATCCAAGCTGGCTTTCCACAAGATTTTGTTGAACTTTGGGTGAGAATGGAGAGTTTTAGAGAGAGAGAGAGAGTAGGGTGAGAGAGGGAGAGAGTTTTACTCTTTTTGTGCTTGTAATTCCGGTGGGTAGAGAGAGAAAAAGAAAGACAGGGAGAGAGAGAGTGACGGAGAGAGTGGTTGGGAGCTTGTTCTTGGTTTTTCTATTTTTGGCCTCTGAAGAAGATAGAGCAAGTAAAAAGGGTGGGAGTGTGAGTGAGAGACAAAAGTGAGTTAATATCTAAAGCTTTAGGAAATGGGTTTATTGACCCTTTTTACTTGTACTAGGTCATTAGCACGTGTTTTTTTTATTCTTTTGACATATTAGAAAATAAATATTTAAATAAAAATTGTAATTAAGAAAAAAAAATTATTTTGACAAAAAAAACAATCAGAAAGAAAAAGTATTTCCACAAGACAGTTAAAAAGTATAATTTAAAGTAAACAAAAACTCTTTAGCGAAAAAAATAATAATAGTCAATAAAGAAATCAGAAAAGCAAAATATAAAGGAAAAAAATGAGGATATATTTGAGAAAATCATTTTTAATAGAGATAAATGATTAAATAGTAACTAAACGAAAATATTAGATAGAAAATTAATTAAGGTACACATGAGAAAGGAAAAAAAAAAAAAGTTAAATAGGGGCATATTTGTGAAAATAAGTTTCAATAAAAAATATATATATGTAAAAAAAGTAGTTACAAAAAATCATATTATATATATTTCGGTAGATGGAAGAAAATTATTTAAATGAACATATATCTGAAAAAACAAATTACACAATAAGGGTAAAATAGAAGAAAATGAATTCGGTGATATAAAAAAAGAAGAAAAAAGCATAAAGAAGATATTAAAAGAAAAAGTAAGTGAAAGAAAAATAAATAAATAAATAAATAAAAGGCGAAGGAGCAAAACAAAGAAGAAGCCCAAAAAAAAAAAAACAAAAAAACAAAAAAGCCCAAAGAAAAAAATATGAAAAAGAAGAAGTAGTGGCAAACGGCAACCAAATAAAAAAAAAAAGGAGGACGGGGACGAACACGTGTCAAGCATAGGGAAGTTGCACTTTCACATAGAAATAATTAATAATGAGATATTGTAAGAAAATAGTTGTTTAGAGAATATTGAGAAGAAAATATTTTAAGTATTAAAAAACTAGAAAGAAGTTAGCGAATCACATAAAAAATTAATTGGGTGGTATTATGAGAAAATAATAGTTGAAATGGTCACAACATGTTTAAGTAAGGATACATTTAAAAAAAAATTATTTCAGTATGGGCAAAAAATAGTGAAAAATAAAAATTTTAAATGACGAAAGAAAGTATAATGCATGTGTTTAATCAATTTGTTAAATAAAATAATTAATAATGAGGTATTATAAGAAAATAGATGTGTAAAGAATATTGAGAAGAAAATATTTTAAGTAATAAAAAACTGGAGAGAAGTTAGCGAATCATAATGGTCACAACATATTTGAGTAATGATACATTTAAAAAAATTTATTTTAGTATGGGCAAAAAAAAAGTGAAAAATAAAAATTTAAAACGATGAAAGAAAAACATACAAATTAGATATTAGTACGTGGATAAATGTGAAGAATAATTTTAAAAAGCATAATAAATAATACATATATATATATATATGAAACATTATTAAAAAAAAAGAAGTTGAGGATCTGATATGGTCATGAAAAAAAAAAAGTATACGGAGAGATTTTTTTAAATGAAGTAAAAGAGAAAAAGTTTTAGCAATAAAAAAAAAAAGAAAAGAAAAGGGAAGGGGAAAGGGAAAGAAATCAAGAATGGAAGAGAATTAAAAAAAAGAAAAAAGAAAAAATGAGAGGATGACATGTGTCAAAAGAAAATAAGAATCTTTGGCTCTTTTATATATATACAGACTAGTTAGAGTACGCACTTCACGTGTGTAAAATAACATATTGTCTAAATCATAAATGAGATAGTTGTGAGAAAAAATGTTTAAATGTGGATGTATTTGAAAATAATTGTTTTAATAAGAACAAAGAAACAAAAAAAAAAGGTAAAGAAAGGATTAAAAAACAAAAAAACCAAAACAGTACTTAGAAGTGTGATTATCACTCTTAATAATGTACAAGGTTTTAAGTTTGATTTTCCTATCACCAAATTAAAAAAAAATTCAATTAAACTTAAAATAAAACCACACATGACAACACCTAAAAATTCAGAGTTTGAATTCTCCCACCCAAGTTTAAATAAATAAAAATAAAAATAAAAAGAAAAAAAATGTGAATTTATTTGAGAAAATTATTTTAATAAGCACAAATCAAAAGAAAGAAAGGTAAGATCAAAATAAATGAGAAAATGTTTAAATAATAATAAAATTAAATTATAAAATTGAAAAATTAACTACGGTACATTTGAATAAGAAACAAATGTTTAAATAGAGAAGAATAAAAAAGGAAAAGAAAAAGTTTATAAGATAATTAAAATAAGAAAGTTGTAAGAAATAGATAAACCAAAAGAAAAAAAAAATTAAAATTAGAAAAATGAGGATATAGGTAAAAAAAAAAAAAAAAAAAAAAAGCTATCTTAAAGTGAACAAATCTAAAGGAAAGATGATAACACTAAAATAAATGGAAAAAAATGTTGAAATAGTATATAGAAACTTAACTGACGCATATATTAGAAAGAAACAAAAATGTTTAAATGGAGATATATTTGAGAAAAAGTTTTAATAAAAAAATATAAAAAAGAGTAGTTATGAAAGTCACATTCTTAAAATAATATTTTAAGAGATGGAAGAAAATTATTTAAATATAGGTTTATTTTAAAAAAGTTATTACACAAGTATAATAAGAAGGAAGAAAAATATGTTTGGTGGTATATATTAAAAGTTTTGGATTTTGAAGAAAAAGAGGAAAAAAAATGTAATAAGAAGTTATAAAAGGGGGAAAATCACTAGGCAAGAGTGGCGGGCTGGGTGGGGGGGTTTCAAATCAAATAAAAAGCCAAAACA
Source organism: Ficus hirta (assembly GCA_038430175.1). Lineage (NCBI taxonomy): Eukaryota > Viridiplantae > Streptophyta > Magnoliopsida > Rosales > Moraceae > Ficus > Ficus hirta. The sequence continues at coordinate 12,681,431 of CM076585.1, read as the reverse complement.
AATAAAAGGAAAAGACATGCCACGTGTAAGAAGGAGGGAAAATGCACTTTGAGGCTTTTATAAATGTTAAGGGGGTGTTTGGTGTGTAAGTTTGAGTTAAGATTTATAAGTTTAAATAGTGATTTTGATTGACTTTTTCAGAAAAGATAAAAAACTTTTGAGGAAAAAGACAAAAATTAAGTTGATGGTGATGAGTTTGAACTCATCATCCAAACACCCCCTAAGATTAAAATAAGATAAGATTAAGATTAGTTGTAAACATATGTCATGGACGTGTTTAATTAATTTATCAAATAAAAAAATTAATTAAGAGGTATTATGAAAAAATAATAGTTGAGAAAACATTAAGGAGGAAAATATATGACTACGTTTTAAGAATAATTTCATGTTAGAGAATAAAATTTTTTTAAAAATATTTAAGAAGTAACAAATTGTAGAGAAGCTAGTAAATTGCATAAAAAATAACTATTTGGTACTATGAAAAAATAATAGTTGAGAATATCACAAAAAAAGTTTGAATAAGGATATATTTAATATAAATTATTTTAGTATGAGCAAAAAAGAATGAAAAATAAAATTAAATAATAATGAAAGAAAAAAAATAAAAAAAGAGACTGACATGTCGGACATAAGTGAAGAACAATATCATTTTAAAGGGGTAAAAAGGAAATTTTTTAAACCAATATGATAGAAAATAAAATTTAAAAAGAAAAAAAGGAAAAAAAAAAAAAGTGGGAGTGACACATGATGAAAGATGGAGTCATGAATTTTTTTTTTTTTTAAGACAAATACCATGAAAAAAAAAAAGTATTTGAGAATTGAGAGTCATAAAAAAAATTAACTATCACATATTTAAGATAATTTTTTGGATTGGGAATTTCTTGAATAGGATAAATAAAAAGAAAAAGAATTAGTGGGGGAAAAAAAAGAAGGAAACGAAAAAGGGAAATGAAAGAAAGCCAAGTAAAAAAAAAAAGGCCAAAATTGAAAGGAAAAAAGGAAAAAAGGAAAAAAAAAAAAAAAGGGAGTGACACATGACGAAAAGATGGAGTAGTTTTTGACATTTTTATATATATTAAAATTAATTGAAATACGTGTTCCGCACTTATAAGACTCAATTGGGTGTGTTTGGTTCGGAAGTTCGGACCGAAAAGTTTAGGTTCAAACTCAAGTTTTTACGTTTGGCTTCACAGTTCATCTTGAACTTGATGTTGAACGTTATACAGTGAAAGAAAATAAGTTTACTGTTCATCTTCAACTCAGGTGGGACGGGAGGGAGGGAGGGAGGTAGCCAGAGAGAGAGAGAGCATGAGGTAGAGAGAGAGAGAAGCTGAAAAAAAAAAATCCACAACTCAGGTGGACTTTGTTCACCTATTTGCCGGCATGGTGGCTGGTGGGGGGCCGGTGGGACGGGAGGGAGGGAGGGAGCCAGAGAGAGAGAGAGAGCTAGAGAGAGAGAGAGAGAGCATGAGGTAGAAAGAGAAAGAAGCTGAAAAAAAAAAGTTCAATGGCCCCCATTTTTTTTTAGATATTTTTATTTTAGATTATTTTAATTTTTCTAATTTTCAATGCACAATCTACAATGGAATGTTAATTTTGAGTTAAACTTTATAAATCAATTTTTTTACATCAAAATATGGCCCTAACGTGGGAACGTCGACATTAACGCCGATTACGTGTTGGACGACGGGGTAGATGGTACTGGGTCATAGATCAATTATCGCCGTGGTATAAAACCACTTGAAAGCCCGAAAGCTTGTATTTTGGGCTACATTAGGACTGTAAGTATTAATTTATAGTTTTTAATAATGTAAACACAATTTGGTGTTATTAATTGAGCGTATTTTAATTATTAAATTTTCCGTCGCTGGCACCTATAATAGAATGTTAAATTGAGTGGGGTTCGAGTTAAGTTGAAATTTTCAAGTTAGATTAGTTGTAATTTTTGAAAAAGTTTATCCGTTTGTTAGTTTGAGTCGAAATATTTTAGTTGTAATAGTAAATTTTTTTGAATTTTTAGAAAACCCAAAAAACTTTTTGGGATAAAGACAAACTTTTTAGGAAAATAACAAAAAAAAGTAAAGTATGAGTTGGAATGAGATGATGAAGCAAACAAGCCAGGTTGTTTTCCTACACATTTTCATAAAAAGGAAAAAATTGAGGTGGAAAAGTGAAGTTTAGTTGGAGTTCAGATAAGTTACAAAAAAAAAAAATGGAAAAAATTGTTTCTCTATTTCTTCACATCCAAACAGGACCCTTGTTTTTTTTAAACTTCTCAACTCAAACTTTTTTACCAAACACCCAACACAAACTAAACTTTTTTTTAAAATATTTTACCAAATACTCTTCTTCTCATCTCAACTCAACTTAACTCAAACTCAACTCAAATATTTTAACTCCAACCGACGAACCAAACGGACCCAATGATTTGTTTTGATAAATTATTTCAAACTAAAAAAATCTTTAATTATAAATCCAAATCTTAAACTCTACATTACATATATTTTTCTTCATTCCAAACACCGATTCATTTTGAATTATTATTTCAAAATTAAATTTTTTCATTTGAAGATAATATATCAAACATCCACTCAATTAAGAGAATAGAACATACTATTGTTAAAACATATATTAAAATATATACATTTTTTTAAAAAATATCTTGACGTAAATATATGAGAAAGTTGTTTAAATAACCCAGTAAAAAAATTATTTCAATAGGGTAATAAAAAAGTATTTGTGAATGATGAATTGGATTAAAAGATTATGAAAAGAGAAATTAAATTTTTAAGAAGATATTCAAGAAAGAGAGAGAAAATAGGACCATAAACATTTTTTAAATTATCGTAAAAATGAACTCTAATAATTTTAATTTGTATTAATCAAATTATTGGTGTGCTTTTCACACTATTTGAAATCCAAAATATTGATTTCATTTAAAATCCGAATCCACCTTTTTTTTAAATTAGTATAATATTCAATTTTCTCTCTCAAACATCCATTCCATTAAAAAAAAAACAATTTTAGCATGTCTAAAATAAATGAGAGAAAGAAAATCTTGCACATCAAAAATGTAAAATAAAATAAAAGAACAAATGTGACCAATAAATAGAAAGGGTTTAAAAAAAACAAGGGCAAAAAATGGAAAAAATTTGGAAAGAACCTTGGTTTGACAAATGTAAGAAGAGGAGACAAATAGCATTGACTTTTTTATATACGTTGGGATTTAAAATCCTAATCCAAATTTTTTTAATTAGTATTAAATTCATTTTTCTCTCTCAAACATTCATTCAATTAAAAAACAATTTTAGCACATCTGAAGTAAATGAGAGAAAGAAAATCTTGCACATCAAAAATGTAAAATAAAACAAAATAAAATAAAAGAACAAATGTAACCAATAGATAGAAAGGGTTTTTTTTTTTTTCAAAAAGAAGGGCAAAAAATGGAAAAAAATTTGGAAAGAACCTTAGATTAACAAGTGTAAGAAGAGGAGACAAATAACATTGACTCTTTCATACATATTGGGATTAGGATTAGGATTTAGGATTTCGGTGGGTTTCTGTAAAAGAAAATCAGAGAGAGAAGGAGACAGAGGGAGGGAGGAGACGTTAGAGAGGGAGAGAGAGAATAGTGTGTAAGGTGGTGTTGGAGAAAGTACACCAAGTACAATATATTATATTCATAGTCTGTTTGGCATCCGGGTTTAATTCTAATTAAATTGTACTTTTTCATCTCAATTTTTTTCTTTTTCTGAAAAGTCAATAAAGTTTATAACTACTTTTTAAAAAGTCAACTCAACTCAAACTTAAAAATTTCAACTCAACTCAAACTCAACGCATTCACCAAACAGTATATCAATATATGTATGTGTATGTGTGTAATCAATTAATCCTTGCAGTTGTGAATTACCTTTCTCAAGGTGTGAGAGGGGGAATCTATGCCTGAAATACTGCAGGGGCATAAATGTAATTAATTAAAAGTTTAGGTGTTAAAATATAAATAGGCAAAAGTTAAGGGGTAAAAAAAATACAAATTCTGAAAATTTCAAATTAAATTTTTGAAACTTAATATGCATATTAACTACTCTTCATAAAAAAAATTAGCACACTAATTAACCCAAGTTAACTTAATTAAACACGATCAATCCTAACTGATGTTACACTTATTTTTTAGGGAGAAACTGTTAACAAGTTTTATTATTGTGTTTTTCAAAGGTAAAACTTCACCTTCATTTTTGTTTATTAAAATTTTTTTTTTTCATTTGAAGAGGCCCTTTTTAAAATTTTTTTAAAAAAACCTTCGTTTAAGGCCCTAGTATTTGTTGAGTCGGCCTTGCTTGTGATACTAATTTAAAATTTTATTTTATGCAAGCTATACATTTTATAATTTAACGTGTAAGTGAAGTAAATTATCTTGTTGCAAGAGAGACATATTCTATTTACTATGTAGGTATGTGGTTTACCATACTTTTACATTTATTAATTTCCTATCTAATTGGAAACACGTATTTGAATTTGGAAAAAAAAAAAAAAAAGTTTACAATATTAAATAATTTTATGCACGCTAGACTGATTCTTTTTTCACTTGTAATTGCGAAATTTACTACACAAAATAGTATTTCTCATAAGACTTAACTCTTATCTCTATGTTTGAATATTAGTATTTTTATCATGTAAATCTATCATTTACCTAAGTCATTACATATTTGAGTCTCCTACACATTTAAAAATGTATTTATTTGATTACAACTCCTCAAAAGTGGTTTACTAAGTAAAAAAGGGAATACTAGACGGACAATCGACCCTAGGGAGAGACCCGATTTAGCCTAGGAACATCACTTCCTATAGTGACAGGTAATTATTGGTTCTGCCGCACCTGATTCCCCAGAAACGAGAAAGCATCACATCAATGAAGGAATGCAAGTGTAGTATTCACCAGATCTAATGTCTGATTTCGACCTTGATCTATTTGAAACGAACTGCCCTACGTTCAATAAAAAGAAAGACTGTCTGGCTGTAGCCATGCCAAATGTCTTAAATCCTCTGTACAGTAGTGGAGCACACCTTCGGATTTTGGTAAAAACAAAAATTTACAAACTAATTTACAAACTGATTACATTTTCTATTCATAGATGAAAACACATTTTAAAAACATTGTTACAATTTCTATGTCACTTGTAATATTGTGTAACGACCCAAAGAATTAATTACAAGATTTGTTAAATTAATTGAAGATTTGTGGGATAATCTTAAATTAAACAGAGTCGATTAGAATAATCTTTTGGGAATTAATTAAATTCCCAAATGGTACTGGTCTGTGGGAAATTATTTTATGAACCCAAATATTAGGTGATATCTAAAATTACGAAGATAATTTTATTATTTATGTAGAATTTCACATTATTATAGAATTGACACGCGATCATCTCCATTAAATTTTAAAAATTTCATTAATTTTTATTTCAGAAACCAAAACTAATAAAAATCTCAAATTCAGAAATTAAATTAGTAAAATTAAAAGCAAAAATTGCACAATATATGTCAATTATTAGTTAGTCAATTAAAAGTATAATTTGAAACATGGAAAACTAATAGCATAATCAAGTTTAGGGATATGTAACTTTCCACTTTTACCATGGATCAAATGTTTTTTCAGATCTAGGGTTTTCATTTTAGATATTTTCAATGTCTTTCTCTCCCCATCTTTGTCCCTCACTCTTTCTCTCTTCACTTCTCCACCTTTGCAGGTGTCTTTTTCAGTGACAACAAGTTCCACGCACGCCTCGTCATGATTTCTCAACTGCCGTCACAATCTCCTCGACGGATGATGAAATGAAAGGTTTAATGGCCGGAAAGCAACGTCGTGTAAACACGATCTGTCGGTAGACATCGAATGCAGTGGCCAGAGGAGGTCTTAGCCTCTACGAGAGCTCACGATCCCCATGGCATGTATTTCTCGGTGGCTAGGAAAGGTAGATTTGGGATTAGAGTTAGGTTGTAATTTTGTGGCTGATTTTGGAATAACTTCATAAATTTTGGATTTACATTGTAAATTATAAGTTTACCAAATATAATATATTATATTCTCTTTTGTAATTTTGAAATATACACTGTAAATTTGACCCTGGGGTATAGAGATATTGTTTTACTGTAAATTCAAAATTTATTGTGTAAATGAAGAAGTCTTATATTCGAGAGTATAATTTGCACTGAAAATTCTGAATTTACAACGTACAAAAGATTTATGTTATGTGAGGTAAACTCAAAATTTACACTTTAAATTCTAAATGTACTATTTCAATAGCCAGTATAATGTACAATACCCAGTACAATCTTGAGGTTTGTAAATGACAGTTTCTCAATGTAAATTCTTAATTTACACATAGAAGAAGCCTGAATTACTTTATTATCACCCCAAGAGGTTTTCTTTTCTTTCGTAAATTAATCGAATAGAACACGAAAATGAAATATACAAGAAAATTTAATAGTATATGCAGTGATAAATCCTTGAGAGATGTGCATTTACCTTTCAATCAAGTCAGAATCCTTCGTATGTGGTTTTCACGGCAATTTTCCGTTGATGGTCAGTTTTTTTCTTGTTAAAACAAGATCGTACTAATTCATGTTGTATACAATAAATTATTCTACAATTTACGTATTTTGAGAGAAGACAAAAGGAATGCTGGAGGATATGATTAAAGAGAGTTTCAACCAACTATCTTTCTTTACTATTCTCCAATTCCTGGACGGTAGAACGTGTGGGCACTCGGTCTCTCGATCGGTATTCATGCGCAACTTTCTCCTTCTAACCACCAAGAACTCTTACAGCTTATTATTATTATAATGAGAGAATAATAATAAGCTCGCTCATCTTAGAGTTTGTGGTTTATATAAAAGATGAGCCCTTAGAGTCATATTTATAGTGAATGGACTGAGTAGAATTTGAATTCGAATAAGACTAGGAGATTCAAATTTTTTATCTCTAATTATCTTATGATTTTATCTCCATAGATAATATTCCATAACTCCGTTTTAAATTCAAAATAAAATCATGACCACTTTATTTGAATTAAATTATTATGTAATAATTATCCGAATAAAATCAATAAGGAGAAAATATTTTCCTTCCCTTATCCTCTTAAAAAAATACCTACACAAGGTAGACTAGGATAATATTTTGTTTCAATTTCAAATCTAAATAGATAATTACCATTTTAATTTAAAAATATTTATTTAAATAAGATTATCTAGATATTTAATTAGTTATCTAAATAATTTATTTATTAATCTCTCAATTATATACCGTATTGCATAAGTCTGTGTGTAGCCGCAGTTCAATGACTTGTCATATATGCAACACCCTCATACAATATCTATGATCAATTTAAAGTCAAAATCCGTTTAATCTTTTGATCACGCTAGCTTAAATATCCATTATACATCCAATAGGAAAATGATTATTCACCCAAAGTGAATAATTAGTCATTTGCCCAGCAAACGACCTGAGGTCTCGTCCATCCATTTTCACATCCTGTATAATGTTGTTTAAGAGGATAACATTTACTCTTTATGGGAGTTATGTTTCCATATCTATAATTAAAGCTCACATCGAATATAAGTCATATCCCCAACGAACCGGTTTAATAGCTTACTACTCCGAGACGCTGTAGCCTTAGGAACATCAAAGTACACAAGTCATAAACATGAAGTCATTTACTTACTCAGGATTAAGGTTATTGCATAATGAACGTCAAAAGTGAATTAATCTAATAAAGCGGACTTATATACTTTGGTTTAATCCAATATATCACCACCACTAGGCAATATATCTATGTCTTTACTTGGGAGTTGGCTCACTGCAGATGGTCAAGACAAACCATATCCTAAATTAGCTTTAAACAACATAATCCTCTTCATATGAGTTAGATGCTCACTTAAACCCAATAGACTACGAATTATAGATTTATACTACTTACTTTAGAACGTTCTCTTTTCGCATACAAAAATCCATTACATGCAATATTTTAAAGCTTAAACATAAGTAGTCAATGAGCCATATTTGCTTATATTTACTTTAACATGTAAATCTAGATGAGGACAGTATAGCAAAGATGTAATGAAAAAATCTCAAATAAATTATTAATCAGTTCAAAATAAATGAAATACAACTAAAATGACTTTCACTCTTAAGGCATTCCCAACAAGACAACAAAAACAAATAATAATATTAGAGATAAATGTTAAAAAGAAAAGAAAATAAATAATAAAAAGTGAAGATATTTTTGGTAGATTTTTGTAGTAAAAAAATTAAACAAAATATAAAAGGAAAAGATTTAAGAAGAGGAAAATTCAATAGTAAATGAGGTAAGACGTCTAGTCTAACTTGCAATTTATCTCACAACATTCTAAAAAAAAAAAAATTGAGATGAAAATGCAAGAAGAAGAAAAACACACAAGAAAAAATACTCGAAATACTCCAAACTCAGTCAAAACTGCTGAGGGAAAAACCGTCCTCTTGCTTGCTTTAATAGGCTTCATGTCCAACTTGCTGAAGTGAGAATTTCAGCCCAAAAATCCGCCCCTACAGCTGGTAAATCAGCTGGATACCCGCAGCCAGTTGGAGGGAGATTCGTGCGCATGCCTTGCTGGAGAGGGGCTGGAATCACGGGCTTGAGAGGTGCAGCCAAGAGGTCATGCGGGCCTGAGATCACGCGGGCTGGAGGGAGGAAATCTTGGCCCAAAACCATGAGTTGGCTGGCTGGTTTCAACTTTCACGAACGGGGGAGGAAGAAGCTGTTGGGGCCACGTGGCGGGACTGGAGGAAACACTCTCTTGCGGAACGAAAGGAGAGAAAAGAAAAGGAAGAAAAATAGGAAAAAGAAAAAGAAAAGAAAAGGTAAGGAAAGGGAAAATAAAGGAAAACAAAATAAACTAAATATTAAATAAAATGGATTAAAATCAAATATTTCCAGAGTAAAATATTTTGAATTAAAATCACGAAAATACTCAATTAAAACTGAAATTATTTAATAAATAATATAAACAAAAGTGCTTTTTGTGCACTTATCATAGGGTTTTGGAGAGGAAAATGATTTTGGAAATGGGCTTAATTTATGTGAGTCCAGATATGAGAATAGTGGTGGGGTTTTTGTGCTCTTTAGAATGTGTGCGAATTCAAACTATTATACTAAGGCCTCGTTTGGTTCGTCATTTTGAATCCAAAATTTTCATTTCAGTTTTTGTTTTTTTTCTGAAAAAGTTTTTTGTCTTTTCTGAAAAGTCAACAAAAATTACTATTTAAACTTAAAATTTCCAACTCAAACCGTTTTACCAAACGGACCCTAAGTATCCGTTTGGGATCACATTTAGATACGGTGTTTTGGAGATTATAAATGATTTGAGTTTTGAAAATAAACTATTTGAAGTGAAAAAGTGTAAAAAATTAAAATGTATTTGGAAAAAAATTAGCAATATAGATTTTGTTTCGTTGCTCTCGAAATTTTATGCAATTTGAAAAAAAAAATCATTTAATTTCGATTTAAAATGATAAAGTTATGGGCTTTTAAAGTTTGAGTTTTTTGAAAGTTTTTTGAAAGTTTTTTTTTTTTGCATTAGTACACCCTAAATTTATTGTAGAGTTGCAATTTATATCATAAGCTTTTAATTTTGACAATTTGTATCCTGAACTTACAAAGATGTTACAATTTGCACCCTATGAACAATAATATTAATCATTTGAAGAAAACTGATATGTGATTTGTACATTAGTTGTTAATTCATGACATAAATAATCATATTTATCTATACTAACCCCAATTTATTGTAGTTAAGATCTTTAATTAAGTTTTTTCAAAATATAAAAGTTTGAATTAACTTTGTTGCAAATATAAATTTAGGTTAACATTGATTAAAAAGGAAATTTTATGCTCTTAATTAACAATATATGTGCAAGTGAAGTACCGATTTTTATTAAAAAAATCAATATTGTTTATCAATGTAGTGCAAATTACTTCATATTTGTAAGTTTAGGGTGTAAATTATAACCTTATAATAAGTTTACGGTGTACCAATACAAAAAAAGCCTTTTTTAAAATGTTTGGAAAAGTAAATAGTAAAATTAAAGAATAAAGACAAAAAAATGTTTGGAAAAAACTTTTGAAAACACGTCCCGAAACGAGGCCTAAAACTTTTATGTTATTCATTTTTGTTTCCTTTCATTTTTGGCTTATATTCTTCATTCTCTCAATTAAAAGTTACAACGAAAATAGATGAATGTAGAATGTTTTAGAACTATGAGTTAATTTGGTTTATCGGTTGGAGATAAAATTTTTAAATTGAAATTAGTTGATTTTTCAAAAACTAGTTATAATTGACTTTTTAGGAAATGACAAAAAATGATATGAAAAATTTACCCTATGTTTGAATGACATATCCAATTTCCAAAATTAGAAAATTTTTTCAAAAAAATATTTGTCCTAATTTTTTTCATCATTATCTTTTTGTGAAAAAAATAAAACTATTTAATTTTCAAACTTACTTTGTACAGTATGCTTTTGGAAAAAGAAAAAGAATTTTTTTTGAATCTTCTCATAATATATTATTTCTAATACTATTTTTTCTCTTTTCAAATAACTTTTTATTTAAAAAAAAAACTTTTTACACATCTAAATACCTTATTATTCTCAAAAAAAAATATTTTTTTATTTAAAATAAGAAATTTTCTTTTCGAAAATGTACTCGTGATCCTAATGGAAAGGAGATTACCCACACAAAAAAAAAAAAAAAAAAAAAAAAAAGGACAGAGAGAGAAAGAAAAGGAGATTACCCACAAAAAAAAAAAAAAGAAAAAAAAAAAGAAAAAAACCATGGACTCTTGGATTGACTAGTGTGAGTTCAAAAAGCAAAAACCCACCTCTGCAAGTTATCTCACGCCATCACGCGATTCTCGTACGAATGGTCGAACCTACTCTCTCCCACTTTCCATCTTATATTCCATATATATACCGTACGAACGGTCGATCCTACATTTTCCCACTTTCCATCCTATATTCCATATATATACATATGTATATGTGTGTGTGTATATATATTCATTCATTGTCCTCGTCCTACTCCAACCAAAAATTATCTTAAAAATTCCCTCTCTCTCCTGCTTTCTTCACTTCTAGGAAGAGAGTGACAGAGAGCTTCAAGTCTTTCGACAATGTCCGACGGCGAAGCCGAACCCGTGAACTCCCGTCCCAGTACATCGTCGTTCCCGGAACCCTCGCCGAGTCTCCCCTGTGTGGTTGACGATGATCGGGCCGAGTCGAGTTCCAGAGCTCAGACGACGGAGAAAGATCCGAGAAAAATTGCTAGAACGTACGTTTCCCTCTATTTTTCTTTCACCCTTTTTCAATTATTTTTGGGGGCTTAGAAGGTTTGCCATTTGGGTTTTTCTTAAAAACTGTTGTTTTGTTGGTGTGCACGTGAAATGCTCACTGTTTGGCCTCTGAGAAAACTGAGGGAAAAGAAAAGAAAAGAAAAACGGCAGTGCATGAAAGTGCTATATCATGTGTAAAGCGATTTGTGAAATGCTGTTTATCAAGAGAATTGTTTGGTTTGGTGTGAATTTTTTAATCAGACATCAAGTTCTGTTAACGGTTAAAAACTCTTTGGAACAATGGTTGGAGCTGAGTTTTGTAGGTTGGAATTTAAATGTTTGTTTCATTAAAGTGTGAAGGAATAGTGTAAAAATTTTGAACGTGTTTGGAAAAAATATACAATATGGATCTTTTTTCGTTCCTCTCCTCGTAATGAGTATTTAGACATAAGAATGATCTCATTTCAACTTGAATAAGAAAGTTACAGACTTTTGAAGCTTGATTTTCATGAAAATTTAAGAGAGAATGTGAGATGTTAATTTGGGAGTTTAGGAGTTGAATGGCAAAATTCCCGTTGGAACACACTGGTGTTCCAAACGGGCCCTATGTCCTGTATAGAATTCTACTATTTCATGTAATGCAGTTTAGGAACAAATGAGGGGAATGGAATGATGGGATTTGTTTTGTTATTTGATTTAGTTTGTTACATACTAAAAATGTATTGAGATAGACTTGTTTGTCTTTTGTTTTATTTTGTGTTCTTAAGGTACCAGTTGGAGCTTTGCAAGAAAGCAATGGAGGAGAACATAATCGTCTATTTGGGGACTGGTTGTGGGAAGACTCACATAGCTGTGCTGCTTATCTATGAGCTAGGCCACCTGATAAAGAAACCCCAGAAAAGCATATGTGTTTTTCTTGCGCCCACGGTGGCTTTGGTTCAACAGGTTAAATGCTCTCTATTATGTGACATTCAGTGGCGGAAGCCACGGAACGAGAAAAATAAAAATAAAAAATAAAAAAAAAGAAAGTAAATAGAGATAGCTTTTCATTGAATAGAAACAAGGTTATGATTTAGGTTTTTGTGCAAAGTTGGATGACTCTCTTTATTGTAGATCGAGTTAAATTGTGTTGTGTTGGTACTTTGCTCTAGGTTCACATGGAAGGACTTAAGTCATTTGGGTCTATTGAGTTTAGTGATAATTCTTACAATTCTTATTAGCTATTAAAAATGTTTTTCAGGTGACTTATCATTTCTAGTTGGCAGGATATGCATAATGCCATTTTCCAATTATCTTCTAACAAAATCAATTGCTATGTCACTTGGTATTTAAGCAGTTGGAACCCATAGTATTATTCTTCTAATTCCAGTCTCTTATTTTTTGTTGTATTTCGTCATCTGATAAGTTTTTAGATATCTTTGTTTGTTGGTTTTAGATTTCTTTATTTTTTTTTATTGGACGACTCCTTTTCCTCTGTTTGCTATACTTTTTTGCTATTAATGAATTTTGTTGTTCCTTATAAAGAAAAAAAAAAAAAATCTGAAACATATTCTTTATTTTTCGTAATGCATGGTTTTAAGTCAAATCTGATATCTTTTGTAGCAAGCAAAAGTTATAGAAGACTCGATTGATTTCAAGGTTGGGATCTGCAGTGGGAACTCTAAGCGCTTGAAGAGCCATGAGTATTGGGAAAAAGAGATGAAACAGTATGAGGTAGGAATGTTTCATTGTTATTTAATATAGAGCTTACATTATTTTGAAATTATACTCTTTATTTTTCTTTCTTTTAACTAGTAAGAACCTATGTACCATCTTCAATGTCCATTCAACATCTACTCAAGATTTTAATTTATTTTTATTTCACTTTTGCAACTCTAGCGTTATCAATTCATGTAAAAGAAATGCTGATTTGAAGGAGATTGCAGACCGGCCCTCTTATGCTGATATACATCTTTCCTTACCGCTCTCAAAGTGCCAAATCCTCCTTAAACCTTTGTGCTGACTTTTTTTCGCTACAGGTTCTTGTTATGACTCCTCAAATTCTAGTGCACTGCTTGTGTCATTGTCTAATCAAGATGGATTCCATTGCTCTGCTGATTTTTGATGAATGCCACCATGCTCAAGTCAAAAGCAACCATCCTTATGCCGAAATCATGCGAGTAATTAGCTCTTTTATGCGCTTATGTACCTCATCTGGCACACATTTAATTTGTCCTGGTTTTTGGTCCTTAGTGTGATTTGTTGATGTTAGGTAATATGAAACTTTATAGGTCTTCTATACAACAGATGCAATAAAGCGTCCTCGCATATTCGGCATGACAGCATCTCCAGTTATAGGGAAAGGTAATGATTGTTGGAATCATGACCATTGACACTGAAATTGTTACTTTAGTCATGATACTATTTGGAACTCATCTTCTTTGTAGTGAGGAATGATTGTTGGTACATGTTTGATGTGGGAATTCAAAACAAAAAGAATCGGGAAGGGCTGTTAGGATACATGTGTATATATTCATTCCCACATCTGAATATAGGTTTTATCACACGTTGTATATGGTTCAATAGTATTTATACTTGTTGGGAGATCTCATTTGAGTCTTAGCTGGCATTGATACTAAACAAGGCATTCATAAATTTCATCTTGTCTTTGTATAAATGTATCTAGAACAATTGTATTGGATGAATCCATCATTTTTTTTATTGTAATTGTTCTAAGTCTGTTTCCTCATGCTAAATTGTAACTTATCCCCGATTGATGTCATTATTTTTTCAGGTGCTTCTAGTGAAGGGAATTTAGCAAAAAGCATCAATAGTCTTGAGAGTTTACTTGATGCTAAGGTGGGTTGTTGAGGTTGTCAATTTGATGTTAAATTTGGGTCCACAAGGTTCCTATTTTCCTTTTGCTTTTAACTATCCAGACTGCAAGTAATCTTTGTGTCTGCGCTACATATGTTGGGGTTTGACATTGGTGATGTACCTTCAATCACTTTTGGACCTTCCAAATTCACCATTCTCATTTCTTTGTATATATGAGGTCTCTCCGTAAACATCACTCATCAATATGTGACTACCTGACTTAAAATATCTATGCCCGATATTTTCGTCAATTTCTATGATTTTGAACATTAGCCGACAGTTTCTAATCAGTTCCCCATGTCGGTTCCTAAACTCCGCTTTTCATCCTCACTTCATAGGTTTATACAGTTGAAGACAAAAATGAGTTGGAGAGTTTTGTAACATCTGCAACGGTTAGAATTTATCATTATGGTCCTGTGGTATACAGTACATCCAGTCCTTACGTGGTTTATTCCAGTAAACTTGGGGACCTGAAACGTGAGGTGTGTTGATCGTAGATTTTTTCTTGGTTCTGAACAGTGTAATTTTACTCATCGTGTTTACGAAGAGGATTTGATTTTCAGTTGTGACTTGTGATTTCTCGGTGGTTAGCACAGTGTGTATCAGAACTTAGTTCGAAGAAAGATGACTTGCAAAGTCTAAGGAGCTTAAAGAAACAGCTAAACAGACTACATGACAATATCATATTCTGCTTGGACAATCTTGGCGTTTGGGGAGCATTACAAGTTAGCACTTCCTAACTTCTTCTAATATTTGTTAGTTCTCGTAATACTTTGTTATTATCTTCGGTATTCATATTCTACTTAAGGGGAAAACAAATGCCTAGGTTTCTCTGAGTGTTTCAGGTGTTGATTACTAAAGGATTGGTTATTATTTATTTTATTTTATTTCATGGTATTTATTATTTTATCCCATTTTCCTTGATTATTATTAATTGGAAGGATGTTATAGGTTATTAGAGGATGATAGGCTGGGTTTGTTGCTGTTGATTTTTATCTTGCTCTTTTTGTTTTTTGTTTTTGTTTTTTTTTTTTGAGGACATCTCATCCTCTTTTTTCTTTTTAATTGATTATTTCATCAATGAAAAGGGTTTTTCTTTATAAAAAAAAATATTTTTTTCCATGTTATCGATTCATCCTATGAAAATTAACCACAACATATCTAGGATGATTTTAGTTTTAACTACGTAGGGATGATTTTGCAGGAGAAAATATTTTTATGCTTTCTTCATCTCTCTTTACCTGTGTGTATTTTGATTGGTTTCTGGCATGTTTAATTTTGCCATTTCTGTTTTCCCCATTCCCAAGGCAATTCGTCTTCTTTTGAACCGCTCTGAACGTAATGAACTAATGGAGGCAGAGGGAGATTGCAGTAATGATTCTTTATGTGATAGATATCTTGCTCAGGCTGCTGACGTCCTTGCTGCTGACTGTACAGCAGGTACTAAAATCTGTTTGTTGTATTCTCTTCTAGGCATTTCTTGATTCAAATGGTAACTAGTGAACTTTATCGTAAAAAAAAAAAAAAAAAACTGGTGAATTAACGAGTGGAAGAAAAACTTGATGTGAAAAACACAGGTATTACTTTTATATCTGGAACTATTGCTGATGTTGATTTTGTTATGTAACTACTGTAGATGCTGTTGGATCTGAGGTATTAAAAGAGCCATTTTTCTCAAGCAAGCTTTTGAGACTAATTGGAATTCTTTCCTCCTCCAGGTTGGCATCGATTTTATTTATTTATTTTAATGTACGATGTAGAATTTGACTATTATGTAAGGTTAATTGACCGGTAGAGTGATATTTAGGGATTGCTGCATTGTTATAGTTGTTTTTATTATCATTTTTTTTTATTAGGAGACCTATTTTCTTAAAATCCTGTTTTTGATGCAGTTTTGAACCCTCTTAACAAAAAGTTTACAAAGAATCCATATGGAATGCCTTGGCTAGTATTTCATTGCATTTATGGGTAATTATGTTTTGATTTTACGCTCAAAGGAGACGATGGTTAGATAGATCATATAAATGCTGATTGGTAGTCAAATGGAAGAAGAAGACAATTGTTCTAAAAGGACTGCAATGTGTATCAGAATTTTCAATTAGGTGGGCTTAAAAATTGGTATGATAGAAACCAAAAAAGCAAAGTTTCCTGTTATTGTGGATTCTATGCTATTTATTTTCTTTTCCAATATTCATATTACAATAGATTTGACTTTGTATTCTAATGTTCAGGTTGCTGTTAAAGTCACTAATTATTTTTAGTGGTTAGTTAAGAAAAATGGTATGCTTAACTATGTTTTGTGGCTGTTGTTCTAATAAGGTTTGCCCCTCCTTTTCAGGTTACAACCAAACGCGAAATGTATAGTTTTTGTTAATAGGCTTGTCACTGCAAGATCCTTGTCATGCATACTACAAGGCCTCGAAATTCTGGCATCTTGGAAATGTAATTTTCTTGTAGGTATAAACTCTGGACTGAAGAATATGTCTCGCAAGGCCTTGAAAATCATTCTCGAAAAGTTCCGATCCGGAGAGGTAATGCTTTATATCTTCTCGTTAACTAATTATTATTTTGTAGTAATGCATCGTAAAGTCATCTTCCCATCATTACGAATAAATACTTTGTTCATGCATCAAGCATTTTAGTCATCTTCCCCACTACGGTATTCCAAAAATCAATGGTACCCAACAATGTGCAAAAATAACATATAGTCTCTGATGTTTTAAGCTAGTTTTTTGTGCAATGGAAAATTCTATTCTCTCTTAATGGTTGGCACATGGCAATAAACAAGTAAAAAGTTTGTTTTCTGCGACTTCCTTTTGATAGAGTGTGAAATTAAATATTGTGGCTAATTACTTTGGCAGTTGAATCTGTTGATTGCAACTAAAGTAGGCGAAGAAGGACTTGATATTCAGACATGCTGCCTAGTGATACGGTTTGATCTCCCGGAAACTGTTGCTAGCTTTATACAATCAAGAGGTCGAGCGCGCATGCCTCAGTCTGAATATGCATTTTTGGTGGACAGGTGCTTTTCCAAAGAATATATTCTGAGTACAGTAATTTAGTTCTTTTTTTCCCCGTCTTGGAAGTAATTGTTTATCTTTTTATTGCTGTAGGGGCAATCAGAAAGATCTGGATCTGATAGAAAACTTTCGAAGAGATGAATATCAGATGAACTTTGAAATTGCGCACAGAACATCCAATGAGATGTTTATTGGCTCGGAAGAAAGAGTATACAAAGTTGATTCATCTGGTGCTTCCATAAGTTCTGCGTATAGCATATCTTTGCTTCACCAGTATTGTTCAAAACTTCCACATGACGAGTATGTTCCTATGCCAAATGCAGCCTTTTCTTTTCGTCCAATCATACTTGATCATTCCAATAACACGAGATATTTTGAATACTGTATGACTATGTTTTCGATTACATCAATGGTGTCCGACACCAAATTCATGAGTGGTAGGTCCCTTAGGTGGCCCCACAAGTGTAGGACCCACCCATCCATTTTGAGTAGTGGTGTCTAATAGCATTACTCATGTTCGAACATCTATCTGTTCTTGCAGGTATTTTGACCCGAAACCAAAATTTTTCTTTCTTGATGATCTGGAGGGAACTGTATGCCATATAATTTTACCCTCTAATGCTCCAATTCATCTAATTGTTGGCACACCCCAATCATCATCAGAAGCTGCTAAAAAAGTTGCTTGTCTCAAGGCAATTGAAGAGTTACATAATCTTGGTGTGTTTAATGACTATCTCTTGCCAATGCAAGATAATTCACATCTGGAAAGGTCAATGCTCGACTCTTCTGATTCTGACAACAGTGAAGGTTTGGTCACGACGACTATCGACACTTTTTTTCCTCTTTTTTTTTTTTGTGTTTTTTTCCCCCTACCAAGTACCGTTGATTTTGTTTTGCACCAGATGAGAGTACTCGAGTAGAATTGCATGAGATGCTAGTTCCTGCTTTGCTAAACGAGCCATGGAAAAGTTTAGATAATCCAATTTATCTTTACTCTTACCATATAGAATTTATGCCCGATCCTGCGGACAGAATCTATAAACAGTTTGGTCTGTTTCTCAAGGGAAATCTTCCAGTAGAGGCTGAGAAACTGGAACTTGAGCTTCATTTGGCTCGTGGTAGATCAGTGATGACAAAGCTAGTCCCATCGGGTGTTACAGAATTTTATGAAGACGAGGTAGATTATTTTTTTTTGAAAATTTTTATGCCCAAATCTTTTCTAAGTATTTCCTCTTTTTTGTTTTTAATAATGCATTTACAGATTACTCTGGCAGAAAAATTTCAAGAAATGTTTCTCAAGGTCATCCTTGATAGGATGGAATTTGTCCCAGAATATGTCCCATTGGGAAAGAATGAATATTCTGAATCAAGCTCATCAACCTTCTACCTGTTGCTCCCTGTGAATTTTCATCATCATGAAAATACGTTGAGCATAGACTGGAAGACTATCAGAAAATGCTTATCATCTCCACTTTTCACGATTCAAGAAAATACAGTAGAAAAGAAATATCTCGTGTCGAAGGATACCTTGCAGCTTGCTGATGGCTGCAGAAGAATACGTGATATTGAGAATAGTTTGGTTTATGCTCCCCATAAGAAGGGCTTTTACTTCATTGCCAATGTAGTCAACGAAAAGAACGGGCACAGCCAATATGAAGAATCAAGCACTTTAAGCTACATGGAACATTTAAATGAAAAGTAAGCAACATGGCATCAATTTCTCTTAGCATATCCTCTATTAACTTATCCCAAATTAAAGTTCATTTCCTCGAAACTTGTTTCAGAAATGGTTATAGAAGTTTGGCATTATTGTGTTGAGTGATTTATTGTTTAAATTTTGGGTGTCAGGTTTGGCATCCAACTTAAATTCCCTGAACAACCTCTTTTGCAAGCAAAACCGCTTTTCTCTTTGCACAACTTGTTGCACAACCGGAGGCAAGATGAGTATGGTAATCTTTCTTGGATTTGGTTCTAATATCAGAGTTCCTTATCTGCTGAGCACTTACTATGCATCCTAAATAGGTTGGAGAATTATACATGGTTTTTTTTTTTTTTTTTTTTTTTTCGTGGTATTTTTTTAAAACTATATTATGTTAGATCGTAATATCGTAATAAGGACAAAATAGTAAGAGTGTTAGATTAACAAAACTGCAAGTGCATAAAAAATATAGTAATGGACCAATAATAACTGTCAGGACCAGGTAACTGGAGTTGGAAAATAAATGATAGGACCAGTTAGAATCAGAAAAATAAATAACCGGACCAAGTAACTGGATTAATCAACTGAAGCTTAATAACTTAAAATTAGTATGGACCAGTTATAAAACTGGAAAATGACAACAAAATAAGTTGCTGTAATGTAAAGGGCGAAAATAAATAAAGAACTAAGAATTAAAGAAGAGAAACTGTAATAGGATTAAGAGTAATTTTAATTGGGAACTTTTATGCCGCAAACATAACTTGAAGTTTGGGGTTTCTTGCTAGCTCAATAGCCGTTGAAGTGAAAGAAAGTGTCAAGATTTAGAGAGTGTTTGAAGTGAAGTTTTGAATAAGAGAGTTTTGGTTACTATTTAGAGAAGAAAAGAAAGAGAAAGAAGCGAGTTGTGGGAGAAATAGGAGATGACTGAATTTCCTCTTGCTCGTTTTTTGTCTGAATCCCTGAAAATGACTGAGTAAGCTAGTATTTATGGGAGCTCCTTCACCTAGGAATCTCCAAAAACTAGCTCATTGAATCTATCGTAGTTTTCTGAAGCTAGTGAGGTGGAAAATGCTCGCTGCCACCTTTTATATAGACAAATATTTTAACTATAACATAGTCAGTTTTACCTCAAAACAGTTAGCATAATGCATTCTCATATCTAAGTTCTTTTTCTGTTGAATATTTATTGTGCATCCTAATTACGTTGGAGAATATATTAGTATAATTAGCATATCACTTCGTGATTAACTGCAACACCGCATATATATATATATATTTTTTCGCGTCGATTAGCTTGCGAAGAACAAAGATGCATGGTGTTTTTCAATGCTGAATGTGTTCTTTAAGTAGTGTTGGTACTCATCCATTAAGCTAAAAGCAGCTTTTACTGCTATTGAAAAAAATGAAGAAATGATCCAAACTTTGATTGTAGTCCAAGTCAAACCTAAGTTAGTCCGATGAAGAGTGAGAAAGGGATACAAAACTGAGGTTGCTTCATACATACATACATACATACATACATATATATATATAAATATATATTTTTTTTTTCCCTTTAGTCAAATGCTGTTTATATGTTTCTGAAAACTGAAAAAGATGGAAGAATGGGAAAACTGTTTCTGATTTAGAGGGGTACAAAGAGATACCATATCTACACCAAGCTTAATCAAAACAAGTATTGCTCCTATCTTTAACAAGCTGTAGTCTCTCATTTTAGATTCCAAGAGTATAATAATAAATTACCAAAAAAAAAAAAAAAAAAACTTCGGGCTATGCTAAGGAGTGCAGAAGAAACACAACTGTAAGGATTGAGCTAATTTTTCCATATATTATAGACAATGAGCTGCACATAAGGTTGCTTCTTCATTATTAACCATGTGGAGAAGTAGAAAGAAGAAACACGAAAGCTGACGTGAAATGATCCATTATCCATCATCTTAAGCATGCTTACATACTTTCATTAAAGTGACAACTTTCTTATTTTCTTTTTTTTCACTTCTTTGAGAATATCTTGTAAGAATACAGAGCTTTCTTTGTTCTTGATGCATATCAATATTTAATGCATCTTTCTTCTCCTCACTCTCTCCTTTACTCCAATTTATTTTTGTGATTCATTTGTTTCTGACAGCATCAAATCACCTAGATGAGTACTTCATCTGTTTGCCTCCAGAGCTTTGTCAGCTGAAGATAATAGGGTTTTCAAAGGAAATTGGGAGTTCAGTTTCTTTGTTACCATCACTTATGCAGCGTTTGGAGAACTTGCTTGTTGCCATCGAACTGAGGAATGAACTATCTGTTTCATTCCCAGAGGGGTCTGAAGTTACGGCTTTTAGAGTAAGGCATTACTGCAAAATATCACAATTAATTGTTGGCTATACTTTTGCAATGAATAATAAAAATTTGTGTTAGTGAAATGGGTATGGATATCCATTTTCTACACCTTTAACTTTATAAACATCTTAATTCTCTTTTCCTATTTTTTATGTCCATTTTTTAACCGTAAACTGATGACTTAATTAGGGTAAAGCAATGATTTACCTGATTTCTTAGGAGTAAAATGGTGATTTACTTAAGTAAATACCAGAGAATGGACAGACATCCTCAGACAAAATTTTACTATTATTTTCTGATTGTGCAAATAATTACTTGTCTTGTACTTACTTTCATTATTGTGTAGCTAGACATAAACCTTGGGTCGTACTAATCGCTGTAAATCTTCATTTTAGGTTCTAGAAGCACTTACCACTGAGAGGTGCCAGGAGGGCTTTTCTCTTGAAAGGCTTGAGATACTTGGTGATGCTTTTCTCAAATATGCTGTTGCAAGACGTCTTTTTCTTTTGCATGGTACACTTGACGAAGGTCAACTTACGAAGAAACGCTCTAACGTAGTCAACAATTTGAATTTATTCAAGCTAGCATGCAAGAAGAACTTACAGGTATGATTAAGCTTTCAGGTTATGGATTTTTGTTTCCTGGATTATGAAAGTCTTGTCTCTATGTCAGATCTGATGTAACTACTAAACTTATTATCCAATCAGTGAGCTCAGTTCTAAATTTGTGTCAGAGGTCTCATCCAACATGGATACAAGGCGTCTAACATGCCCAACTCCGAAATATTATTATTATAAAGTGATAAACACATGGAACTGATAGTGGTCGGCCGAGTTAACAGTGTTGGATATTGCCAATTATCATTTTTCATCTATCACACTTATATATAGCTTTTTATATCTTTAGCAACTCTCTTGCTTTGCATATATGACAATTCTAGGCAAACATGTTTCCCTTTATCTATCTATAGTTCCATTCAAGAAAAAGATTCAGCAAGGGAAATTAATGTTCTTTGCATATATGTTAATTTTAAAGTTTATAATAGTAATGCATTTTTTTTTGTTTTCTTCTGTAAGGTATACATACGCGATCAAACATTTGATCCCAGTCAGTTTTTTGCTCTGGGCCATTCATGCCCAGTTGTCTGCAATGGCGAAACAGAGAAAAATATCCATGCCGAATCTTTGAACGATGGGGTAAATAGGACAAATCCTAGTGAAGTCAGATGCAGCAAAGGTCACCACTGGTTGCATAAGAAAACAGTTGCTGATGTTCTTGAAGCTCTTGTTGGAGCGTTTATTGTTGACAGCGGCTTTAAAGCTGCAACTGCGTTCCTCAGATGGATTGGTATACAAGTTGGCTTTGAAGCCTCACAAGTCACTGATGTTTGCACAGCAAGCACTAGGCACGTCCCACTTGCTGCTCAAATCAACGTTGGAGCTCTTGAGGCTTCTTTAGGTTACCAGTTTCTCCATAGGGGTCTGCTTATACAGGCATTTGTTCATCCTTCTTACAACAAGCATGGAGGAGGCTGCTACCAGGTATGCACCTAGCACTTGGTTTAATTTTAAGGTTGTTTATTCTAATTTTCGTAATGGATTGCAATTGGAAAGGGAATGCGTTTGGATTGGAAAGAAGAGAAATAGGGAAAGGAATCAAGCATATGATTCAAGTCTATACTTGGACCATTTCCAGTTTAAATGCTAATGTCTCTGCTAAATTTGGCATCAAGCGTATGAAAATAGCATATTTGATGTGTATTCTATTTTATGTTCTGCTAAAATTGGCATCAAGCATATGAAAATAGCATATTTGATGTGTATTCTATTTATTTTTCCAACACCTAACGCTGTTTTAAATGCTATATCTACCTTTTATCGTAATGAGCTTTGAACTTCTAAGAAGGAAATTTTAAAATATTTAAATGATTGGAAATGGAATGTTGTAATTATCGAGTTAAAAAGTAAACACATCAACCAATAGCAACCAAATGCCAAATTTGACATTAAGTATAGCATTGCATTGGAGAATGGTTTTCTTACCCAAATGCCAAAATTGGCATTGACTCAAAAGTCGGCATTGCATTGGAGATGCTCTTACGAAAATAGGAATTTGAAGTCCATTTCTAATTTAGTAAGTAACACATGAAAGGAAAGAGAAAACACTACTCTCAGTCTCTTTCTGTTGACAATATGCAAACATGCCCTAAATGTTAGGTGTGAATTCTCTCCTTAATGTGCTTTGCTTACGAGGAGTCAGAGAATTTTGCATTAACAAACTTAAACATTGATCTTTTGACCAGAGGCTGGAGTTCTTAGGAGATGCTGTCTTGGATTATTTAATTACCTCATACCTGTATTCAGTCTATCCAAAATTAAAGCCCGGTCAGTTGACGGATTTGAGATCAGTGTTCGTGAATAATCAAGCCTTTGCAAATGTCGCTGTAGATCGATCCCTTCAAAAGTTTCTTATCTCTGATTCCAGTGGCCTTTCTAAAGCCATAAACAAATATGTTGACTTTACCCAAGCGCCTGCATCAGAATGCGATGAGGATAATTGGCCAAAGTGTCCAAAGGTAAACCGTCTATGAACTTTTGCTATTGCCTTTATGAGAAAACGATTTTCTTATTTTGTGATCTCTCTGTCCTCTTTTCCTTCTCTAACATATCCAGTCTTTTAAATTTGAACTGATCTCGTAATCACTAAATGCCGTCTGCTAGATATTCCTAAACTTCAACCACAAGCACCATATCTGAGATAGAGTTAGGATATCGTTCATTCCAATCATTTGCACATTTTAAAACTTGTGATTAACCATGGTTTTTGAAGAGTTTAAAATGTCTAAGAATTTTTGAATACTTCACTCACTTCAAATTTATGTTATTAGCCATCATTGTCGTTCAAGGAAAGATTCAATTAACCCACATGGAAAGATTATAAGATAAATAGTGGGTTTATAAGCCCTTGGGTCCCCTCCCCTTACAAGCCGGATTTGTAAAAGAGAGTTCTACCTAATGGGTTCCTAGCACTACCATAAGCCCTCGGAAAATATTTGAACTACAGAATTTGTAGCGTAATATCTTCTCCTTCAAATGGTTTGCTATGCATAAGGAAATTAATTTTCCATGATGGATCCATTTATTGCGGGGCTTTTAGAGTTAGCTATCCCCTATATAAGCTGAAAATAGTGCTTTCTTAATTAGGAAAATTTCTTCATTAATTCTGAATTCATATTTGTTCCTTTCAGGCTCTCGGCGACTTGGTTGAGTCCTGTGTCGGTTCAATTCTGCTTGACACGGGTTTCAATTTGAACCGTGTGTGGGAGATAACACTATCCTTTCTGGATCCAATCATAAGCTTTTCGACTTTGCAGCTTAGTCCAATCAGGGAGCTACAAGAACTTTGCCAATATCATTCTTGCGGCCCTCCTTTTTCTGTATCGGAGAAGGGTTCAATGTACTTGGTTGAAGCAAAAGTGAAAGGTGACAATGTTTCGGCAACTGCATCTGCAACCAACTCGAGCATAAAGGAGGCGAAGAAAATTGCTGCAGAACGAGTGTTTGAACAGTTGAAGGTAAAACCTATATGCTTTTTTCTTCCTTCTTTCAATGCTGTAGCTATTGTCCTTTTTCTTATTTGAGAAATATTGGGCATAATATTAATTAGCTTAAAAGTCTCATTAATATTAATTACCTGGTTTTTTCGTTTCTGGACTTTAATGAGATTTTTTTAATTTACTTTAAGCTTCTTGGGTAATTTACTGGTTGCTCAGGCTCAAGGCTTTGTGCCCAAATCTAATTCTTTGGAGAAAGCCGTGAAATCAAGCAGCAAGATGGAGGCCAAACTTATTGGATATGACGAAGAACCAATAGATGTAGCCCCACCTCCCGATCATGTTGAATTCAAGAATCTGACTTTAGAAGAACCCTCGGTCTCAAAGTTTGTCACCAAAGTTCGTTCCGCAGACAAACTGATGAATGGCTCATGCAAACCGGAAACAAGAAGACAGCCCCAATCTAATCGTGAGGTCATTAGAAATACTGATTCTGACATCGAAACACAGACCACAGGTACTGTTTTTACTTGTTTCTAGCTGCTTCTGTTCATCATGGTCTCACGTTCTAAGCATTCGCCGTATCTTTTACCGTCAAAACTCATCTTTCAGGTATCCCACAACCAGATACCACAACAGCGAGATCCCGCCTGTATGAAGTTTGCACCGCTAACTGTTGGAAGCCTCCTTCATTTGAATGCTGCAATGAGGAGGGACCTGGCCACTTGAAGTTGTAAGCGTAGTATTTTATCATTGCTTTGAAACATGCACTTCTCCGAAGTTTAGGTTTCAATCCAAAAATACCGTCTTCTTTTTGCAGATTTACTTACAAGGTTCTGGTCGAAATAGAAGAAGCTCCGGATATGATTTTGGAGTGCTTTAGTTCACCACATCCTAAAAAAAAGGTGGCAGCAGAACATGCTGCAGAAGGGGCGCTCTGGTTCTTGGAACAACAAGGTTATTTGTGTAAATAACCAAATTAACAAATGACGTCTTATATATATATATATATATATATATTTATTTGTACTCTTTTTTGTATCTTTATATGTAAAAATATATGCGTGCATGTATATCTTGTAACTAATGAATCTCAAGCCATGAACTGAAAGTGACATAAAGTTAGTAGTATACCCAAGTTGTATATGTTGGATCAAGGATGAAAATATCGATATCGACAGAAATATCGGTAGTTCAATTTTATAAAAATTTCAGAAATATTATCAATATCGGTGGAAATATCGGAAAAATTATGAAAGTTACTGAAATATGCTTTAAAATATTCATATCGTTGTAGAATAACACAAATACTAAAAAAATACATAAATATACAAATTTCATATAAGAAACATATTATATTATATATACCTTAATACTAAAAGGAAGTCATATGAGGTTCAACCATGATTGGGATGACATCCTGATTCAAACAAAATTGGTGTCATGACATGTTATTTGAATATATAGTTGAATATAGTTGTAAATGTGTTAATATGTAGATTTGTTGATCTCTTTCTTTATTTTCATGAATAAGAAATTGTGCAAAGTTTGTAAAAGCTTAGGAGAATATATTCTCTCAACTTTTATGTGTTATCTTTTATTTTATTTTTATCTTTATATAATATGTTAGTGCTAGTTGCTTTATGTCACCATTTATTTAGAAAAATAGAAGACGATTATAGCATGCTAAAAAAGATAATAAACGATAGAAATATGAAATTCTGAAAATTTTCAAACTACAATTTCCATCCGAAATTTTTGATATTTCCACCGAAATTTCCGATATTTCCTCAATATTTTTCGATATTTTGAAAAAATTGCAACATATTTTACCGATATCAAGATTTTTACTAATGTTTCCAAATATTTTTTGATATTTCCCTGATATTTTGACGGAAAAAATATTACACCTAAAAGATATTTCGGCACTCCACAAACACGAAAATTTCAATGGAAATTTCAAAAATATCGTGGATATTTACGATCATGTGTTCAATATATAATGCTAACGAATGTGATATAGTTTTTTCCCCCTAAGATAAAGTGATATATTTATTAGGTCCTTGGTAGGACTCTTTGTATTTTGTATTTTATTTTGTGATCAAATTTTTTAGCATTGTGCTTCTTGAACTTCTTGTGTTTGTAATTTTCACCCTTGATTTTTTTTTTTTTTTTTTGACAATTCTAGTCTTTAAACCGTTAGGAGTAACAACTAGATATGGGACAAGTTTTAGGGAATTGTGGAACTTATTCGAGAACTAAATTGTCCCCCAAAAAAAAAAAAAAAAAAAGTGCCACAACATGAGAAATTTAGGTTGCACATGTAAAAATAAAATAAAATCTTATGATGGTAAATATCCTCCTTTCTATATTATATCTGAATGCAATGTAAAGTGTGTTTAGGTATCTCATATAATCTATTTAAATACAAATATTTTTAAAATATGAATTCAATAAAATTACTATTCATCCATTATATATTTTTTAATATACGTTTATTAATTATATCACGTATTCTTTCTTACCAACAACTCCAATACACTTTACATTTGAATACAATTTAAGAATTAAACATCCAAACACAAAATTTTATTCCATTAATGTAGTTTCTAAATCGACCATTGTGCATGGAGAAAATTGCTACTGTTTTGCAAATTTATGGAAATTACCAAAATATAAAAGAAATTGAAAACCGAACATGTTAACAAAAAGTTCAGGAGTGACATAATAAAGGTAATAAAAAGATGAATTATATAATGATCAGAAAAAAAAATAATAATAATATAAGAAGAATGTACATTAAGGATGTGTAAAGAAATTTTTTTTTTCTTTTAGTAATATGTGGCATACGGTTCTCATTTATTAAAAAGAAACAAAAACACCATCAAATTTTGAATCAAAGAGTTTTCATCTAATCTCTCTTCTTCTACTCTTAACTTTTTTGTATGGTTTCAATTTTATTGAACGTCCCCAAAAGGACAGTGCATTTTCACTATCAATGCTTAAATAGAGTTTAGTTCACACGGATTCCAACCTTAATTTTCCAATTATATTATGGTCACTTGCAATTTTTGCTTTTCTCCACTTTTGAGTAAAAGAATTCAAACTCAAGATCTTAATTTTAAAGTGGTGTTAAATTATTGTTAAATTAAGCCTTCAACATGTAACTCTTAATATTTAAAATTTTGGACTTAACGTTTTGGTGATGCTATTATCAACAATCAATAATAATTAAATAAAAAAGACACGCTAATCTATGGTTAACCTTTGCATAATGGTTACTTGGTTAAAGACATAATAATCTATACTTAACCACAAAAAATATGAAGTCTTTTCAATGTTAGAATACTTTACGTAATAAAAAAGGGGTAAAAGAAAAAAAAATGCTAAAAATGGTTAAAGACTTGCCGGTGATGTCAATAGAGACTTGGAGGCTGGATCTGTTGGTTTGTGTATGTTTCATGTATAAATGGGTTCAAAGTGATCAATAACAAATTACAAGTATAAAAATACCAATAATGTGTGTTCAACATTTGGATGATTATTGTAAACGGTGATTTTTAAATTGTAAATGCAAATTAAGTGATTCAGTCGAAAAAATAAAATAACTAGAATTATTAAACTAAATTGATGACAGATTATACATATATATCTATTAATAACATTTAAAAGGACGAATTTACTATGAATAGTGCTTTTCATCTTTTGCTCCTGGACTATTATGTGATAGTCCAGTCATCATATGTGATGAGTCGTAAGATGACGGTTCAGTCACCGTCACATGTGTAAAAAAAAAAAAAAAAAAAAAACTTTGCGCTTGTCAACTTGTATATGTATATGTGTGTGGGATTGAGAACAAAACCATCTCTTAAAATTTGAATTCAAATGAATCATTTTTTGAAAATTTGAAGCCTAACTATTATATTGTATAAAAGTGATAGAAATAAATTACTAAAGATTAAAAAGTGGTATACAATTATCTACAAAAAAAAAAAAAAAAAAAAAGTGGTAGACAATCTTTTACATATAACTAGAAAAGTTTTCATTGATTACTGTGTTTTTATAATCATGGATGCACTATTTTTTATAAAATTATAAAAATTAATACATTTCTTTATTATTTTTGATAATCTGGCAATTTTTTTGACTTGTTATAGCAAATTAAATAATCTATTTACCTTAAACATTAATTAAAAGATTAATTTTTTATTATAAAAAAGATTTTTTTATTGGCGGTGGACAAATGAAAATTTGAAATCAAAATCCGATAGTGGAATAGAATATGTTTGTTTTTAATTCTAATTTCTCTTTTATTTATTTTGTTACAATTTATTTTTCTTTTTTACAAATTTCATGCAAAATTTCCATTAATGGCCAATGCATATCCTATGGAAATCTTCATACAACTGCGAATTCATATTGCTAGATATAATGACTTATGTGTAGCATTAGAAATTAATATCCATCATGAATAGCACGATTAATGATCTATGGTCCCATTATAATTTCTCTCTCTAATCATTGTAGAAATTTATATATATATATATATATATATATATAAGAAAGCACTATAGAAAGATATTGTACCCTATATATAATTCTGACGCTGTGTGTAAATGTTATAGCAATTTCTAAGGACACTAATTTACATAAATTTAAAAATTGTAGTTTCTCTCTCTCCAATTTTCTTAATTCCAAGATGGCCCATGAAACCTATAAAAGAATATTTTACTTTTTCCATCCATTAAAAACCATCTCCATGTGTCTATTAAATAACTTTCTATCCATAGAAAACTACATACTAAACGAAAAAGAGAAAAATAAAAAATAAAAGTTAATAGAAAGTATGAACAAGATGTATATGTAATTATCTTGAAAAAAAAAAAGAAAAGAAAAAAAAAAGAGATGTGTATGTTATTCCTTATTCTAATTTTACTTGATTTGATTTTACTTTCCTTAAAAAAAAAAATGCAGTGTTCTTAAACATGTTTTTTGTTATCTGCAGGTTTGTTTTCTATGATTCCAACCATCACCCATGCCTTCCATAAAGACAAAAGGGGCTTGGATAACGATTTGTGCTTAATATTGAAGTTGATGGTTATCTATTTGTTATTGATTTGCTCCTTTGATGTGTTGTTTGTAATATGTAATAGGTTTTTCCATAGAGTTGTTACACCGAAAATAGGAAAACAAAAATACAATAAAAACAAGGAAGAAAGTAGATTAAAAAATGAATCAACACAAGTAATAATAAATTGAAAAAAAAAAAATCCGGAGTGAACAAATCACGAATGAGATTCTAAAATTAAAGAATGAATATTTATTTTATATTCTATTTAAATAAAAATGTCATTTAAAAAAGTTATATCAACAAGTTAAAAACAAGTTGTTTATCCAAAATTTTATTAAACAAGCTTTACAAATTCAATGTTTATTAATTATCATAAATTCTTTTGATCAATTACTTAATTCATTACAACCGTCTAATTTATATCCAATGGTTTAACAAACAATAAACATCGATGGATAAATATTGGAATAACTATTAAAAATACACCCATGTATATGGAACCATCTGATTGCTATACATGAATACATATAGATAGAGATCGAGAGACATATATATGACATGTTTAAAAATCATAAAAGAAACTACTCAAATGCCATGTCATGATATCGATTTTATTACAACTAATAGGATATTGAAAATATTTTCGAACATTCTAAAAAATCTTTTTGATATTGATATTTTCTTATCATATATAGACTATGGATATAATATAGAGTAATTGGCCTAAATAGTCCCTAAATTCTTTTGAAGGTGACGGTTTGGACCCTATTTTTTTATTTTATTTTATGCCAAGATGACCTTAAATTCTTATTTTATTGGTCAATACAGTCCTTTCCGTCAAACCTTAACGGAATCTGACTAAAATCATCAGTTTTGTAATAAAAGACTAAAATACCCTCCCTCTCTCCCTCCCTTCTCTTGCTAAAATCATCAGTTTTGTCATAAAAGACTAAAATAGCTTCACTCCCCCCTCTCTCTTTCTCTAGTTTGTCATAAAGACTAAAATACCCTCCCTCTCTCCCTCCCTTCTCTCGCTAAAATCATCAGTCTTGTCATAAAAGACTAAAATATCTTCCCTCTCTCTCTCTACAAAAAAGACTAAGAAATACCCAATCTCTCTCTCTCGCTCCCTCCCTCCCTCCCTCTTGCAACCCCCAAATACGAACCCAGATCAGGGTTGTGCCACCGCTACCCCCCCCCCCCCCCCCCACCAGCACTGACGCAGTCACACCCCCCACCCCCCACCCCCGGCGCCCTCTTTCCCCTCTCTCCCCCCCCCCCCCCCCCCCCCCCCTCCCTCTTGCCTCCTCCCTCTAGCAAACCCAGATCGGAATCAAAACCTAGACCCCACAAACCTGAACCCCTTCTCCCCCCGCCGTCGCTGAAATTGGCCTCAAAACCCAGACCCTACGAACCTCAACCCCCCTTTCCCCCATTGTCGCTAAGCTCGGCTTCAAAACCCAAACACCGAACTGGGTCCCCCACCCCCCTCCACTGAGCTCGGGCCCTGACTTCCCAAACCCAACCACCCCCCATGGAAAACCTAGACCCCACGATCCCCAATCCCCCTTCCCCCCACTGTCTCTAAGCTCAGCTTCAAAACACAGACACTAAACTGGGTCCCCCCCCCCTCCCGCCCCGCTGAGCTCGAGGCCTGACTTCCCGAACCCAACCACACCCCATGGATGTGTATGTGAGATAGAGAGAGAGAGACCCCCCCCCGGCGAGCTCGGGAGGCTCGATTCCACTTTTTGTACCGCAAATATACTTTCTCAATCTTTTCAACAATAGCTTTTCAAGCATAAAATGGCTTTCAACTTAATTTGGCGAGTAACAACTTTATAGGAAAAATTCCGATCTCCATTGGGTTCTTAACTGGCATTGGTACATTGCATTTAAGCAACAACCATTTGACTGGGAATTTGCCTTCATCCTTGATAAATTGTGTATTGTTGAAGATTCTTGATGTTGGAGAAAATAAATTGTCCGGGCCAATACCAACATGGATAGGGAAAAGTAAAACAAATCTTGTTGTGCTTAGTCTACGATTCAATAACTTCTACGGAAGTATACCTTCACAACTATGTCATTTACAAAGTCTTCAGCTGTTGGACTTGTCTTCAAACAATCTCTCGAGTAGTATTCCAACTTGTCTTGGAAATATTACAGCAATGAAAATAATTTCTAGTGGTCCATGCATTGGATCCCCAATACCCTACTTTGCTCGAATTGATCCTAGCAAACCATTTGCAAATGACAAATTAAGTTTGGTATGGAAAGGATTAGTAAACGAATAAAAAAATTTGGGACTTCTGAGGAACATTGATTTGTCGAGCAACAAGTTAACAGGAAAAATTCCCAGCGAGATAACTGAACTTGTTGGGTTGGTCTCTTTGAATTTGTCAAGAAACAATCTAAGGGGAATCCCCAAAGAGATTGGTCGGTTGAAATCTTCAGATGTTCTTGATTTATCCAAGAACCATCTTTCTGGTCAAATTCCTTCAAGTCTCTCTCAAGTCAGTCGTCTCAGTACATTAGACCTATCAAACAGTAGTTTGTCAGGTAAAATTCCACCGGGCACTCAATTCCAAACACGTGATGCTACTGCTTATTTTCGAAATCCCAGGCTTTGTGGGAGCCACTTTCAAATAAATGCCCTGGTGAAGAAGAACCGACTAGTTCTGGAGCTACTGAAGATCAAGATCAGTTGATAACCAAAGGATTTTACGTTAACAGCACGGTTGGCTTTATCGTTGCATTTTGGGGATTCTGTTTGGCCCTGATATTCAACAAATCCTGAAGATACAGATAGTTTAAGTCATTGAACAAGGTAGAAGATTGGCTTTACATAACTGTAGCAGTGAACAAGGCGAAACACCTACGGATCATCAAGAGCTAATCGGTAAATATTCTCACTCTCTCTTATATGGTCTTTGGAAAAGTTGTTTCTACACTTTTTACTGTTTTTCTGAAGTTTATATTTATACACTTTTACCATTGATCATATTACTGATTACCATCTTTGTTAGGAGTTCTGACATCTCATAGAGCAATATAACTTCTCTTCGAATGCATACCATGCTTAACGGAGTGGAGATCTCTTTTGCTGCTTGCAATGCATCCGGAGTTTTCTTCAACAAATAATTTGTAATAATTAAGGATTGAAATGCAATTGATCATCATAGTTATTGCGGGTTTTCTTATATATGATTGTGCAATGTAAAATAATTGAACTTTCTTTCTTGCTTCTAGCATTCAAACTATAAGGACTATTATTGGCGTGGTGTAAACTGTCATGTTCGTGTGTTTTGAGACTCTATTGTCGGTATTGTTTCTTTAACTTTGTATTGCTCTTTTGGAATGCTTGGCACATTGTACTGTAATGTGTTTGGTGTCTTGTATTGGAATGCATTTTATTATATCATGTTACAATGTGTGTTTGGTTTGCAACGTAGCTTGTGTAGACCTTACAGGTATTTTATTTCAAGTTTCATCGGCAATACAAGTAATTTTGAAAGAAGAGATGACCCAAATTTCTCTACTAAAGAGAATAAAAATAAAAAATATAGCACATTCTTTGTATTGATATACCGAACAAATATCTCCATCAACTAAAACTCATTCGAACAAAGGTTTTTAAATTTGCCAAATTATCACCAAAAGAAAATATGCATCTTAGTCCCTTTTTTAAAAAAAAAGGATGAGGGAGAGCAAACAATTATAGAAGTTTAGTATACCCAACTCGGTTGGCAGCCACTGAACAACTCGTCTTGTATCAAATCTCTCACTCTAATTTATTTAAGGTTTTTTTATACATTGTGTTTTGCTTTTATTCACAAGACATATCTTATATTTTGACGGCATAAGATTACATTTGCATAAATTTATACCTCCTCTCAATGAAAACTCGATTTTTATTGCTAAAATAACTAGAATATCCTTAAAAAGAGACAATAAATTTCAAAAACTCTAAAAGGGTAATATAGCCCATTTGGCTCTTGTTCAAAAAACAGTGATTTGGAAAATTTAGTATGAAAACATTGAGTTGAAAAAAACAGATTTTGATTTTGATTTTTTTTTCTTTTTTTAGGGAAGGTCTATGGTGGGGGACGTTACTTTTTCCCTAACAATATAGAACAAATAGCAGCTGTTAACATATTATTTAATGGTTAATATGATGATAGGCGCACCAATATTTGTTGTGAAAACAACTTGTGACTAAGAGAGAATGAAAATAAAATAAAAACAAAACATCATTTAGTATAGGGTAAATTGTTGGATTAGTCCCTAAACTTTTAAGTAAGTGAGAGTTTGGTCGCTAAACTTTATTTTTTTGGTACAAATACTCCTAAACTCTTAAATTGGTGAGAGTTTGGTCACTAATAATTTTAACTCGTCAGAGGTGTTGACGTAATTTATTTAGGTCAAGGGAGTCTCTATAATTTTAGAAAAAGAAGGGGTGTTAGTGTAATTAACTCTATCCTTTATTTTTAAAGGTTATTTACATTTCATACCCTATATTTTATTTTTATTCAGAAAGTATCATCTATATTTTGAAGTTTTATATTTTTATACCACCAGATTACTTTATGGCCTAAATATACCTAGAATACCCTTATAATGAAAAGTTAAAATTTTGATTATTCACTTTTTTTATAGCATGTATTTTACTTTTATTCATAAAATATACCCTAAGTCAGGATTTTTTTTAATTATTATATTACATTTACTACACAAATAAATACATTTTCTCGATTAACATTTCATTATACCCTTAAAATGCCTAATAATTAACTTGTGTTTTGTTTAGAGCTCCATATAGTCATCTTATAGTGGTAGTTTTAGTTTATTTTGTACAAACAACCCCTAAATTTTTTGAATTTAGTAATTTAGTTCTTAAACTTTTTTTTTTCCCTTAACAATCAACCTTTTAAACTTATAATTTTTTACACCGTCAATCCTTTGTGCTCAAATCTATTAAAATTTGAATGTTTTTTAGATGTGATTTGCATGTGATAGTTCAAAAAAGATACTGCTTATTATTTTAAAAAAAAATTATTTAAAAGTTTAGGTTTAAGTTTAAGTTACAATTGAATTATGTTCAAGTTTTTAAAGGAATTTTATATTGAAAGTAAATAAAAAAATGAACAGCAATATCCTTTTTAAACTATCATGTGCAAAAAAATGATTCAAATTTTAACGGATATAAACAAAAATGATTGATAGTATCAAAAATTATAAATTTATAGAATTGATACTTGATTGTAAAAAAATATATATATATTTAGAAACTACATTGTTAATTCAAAAAGTTCATAAAGAATTCGTACCAAAAAAGCCGTAGTTTTAATATCCTTGTCTTATGTTTATATATATATATATATGTATATGTGTGTGTGTGTGTGTGTGTGTGAGTAGGATGTTACGTACCTATGTCGTCCATCAGTGATCTCTATTTTGGAATTGAGCGACTTTTTCAATTTTCATAATGCTTCTTGCATCGAGTAAATAACTATTTCTATTTTTCTCGGGAAAAAAAAGGAGGTGTTTTCCCACACCCACTCAGATGATCATAGCAATTTATGCGGATAAAAATAAAAATGAATGACTACAAATAAGATTTTCTCTTTCTCCCAAAAAAAAAAAAAAAAAAAAGATTTTCTCACCACTAGAATAAAACGATTTTTCCCCCCCTTTTCATGGATTACTTTTTTTCAAAAGTAAAATTATGGATTACTTTATTCTCACAATGCAATCAAAATAGTAGTACAGATTTATTTAAGGAATTGTACATTCCCTTCCAATATTCATTTTAGGTGGCAAGCTTGAAGTCAGCACATGTCGTCCCTCGAGCCAAAACTGAGGAACTGAACCCCAATCTCCTAGACTCAAGATCAAATTGCAGAAGATTGTCCTCCATCTGATGCCCTCCGATCACGATCGACGTCTTCGGGTTGACCCCACCGTCCACAAATCCCAAGCACCAAACTTCCACTCTCTCTCTCTTAATCCTCACCATTGAATTCGCTCCGGAGATCCTCCAGATGACGTCGTCGCTTTCCATCACAAGGTCAACGTTCGGAACAGCCGGTCCCACTCGCGTTTCTTCCAAATCTTCCGCCCCGTAGCACACTCTGAATGGCTTGACCGCCTTCCTTACGGTGAGGTTCAGAGCAGAGGATTCTTTGATGAAGAGCTCCGTGAACGCTCTGTATATGGAAGTCTCGAGTACGGTATAAGGAGTGGCCGTACTGAGCTTGGTCCCACCAACGCCAGACTCATCATCAATCCGCAGGAGCGTCTGGTTCAACGCCACCGTCTTTCCGTTGACTTTGATCGAAGTCAAACCGATGAAATACTCATCCGATGGCCACGGGTAGGTTATCACGGTAGTTGAGAGTGGGTTCCGAAGGAGCGGGGTGTAGACGAGCGATCCCGAGAGGTCAATATCGGGAGAGAAGACGTAGGGCCCACGGGAACCGAAAACAGCTACTCCAGAACGTGATCGTTGACCGGTCAAACACAGCGCAAAACAGCGCGGGGAAGAGAGGGCGGTGCTAACCTGCGCCGGGAGCGAGTAGTTCGACCCTCCGAGCGCCGCCAAGCCGCTGACCCCGTTGGCGAGGCCTTTGAGAAGCGACGGATCGGAGCAGGAGAAGGTGAAGTTGGGGAAGAGAACGAGTGGGCCCCGGAGAGTCGACCCGGGCAGAGCGAGCGAGTCGACGAGGGCGTTGTGGAGGGAGACGTTCCGGGTGACGGGGTTCTCCGGGAAGAGTGCGCAGGTGTTGTTGCCGCACGCGGGGCCGGGCGCGTGGAAGCAGTTGCTGCAAGCGAAGGAGTGGATGAAGTCGCAGAGGGGTGTGTAGCAGGGGATTTGGCGGTAGGTGGAGGAGTTGTAACCCCGGTAGCAGTCGACCCAGGTGAAGGAGCCGCCGAGGTCAAGGTGTAATTTGGTCGGCCGGAGAGGGGTCTGCAGGTAGACTTGGATGGTGTAGAGCCGTCGTGACCGGTCCTTGAAAATGGGGGCCACCACGGCTGTTTGGAGAGACGGAGATAAGCTTGAAACTGCAATGATGATCAGGAAGAGCAAGAAGAACGAATAGTGAAACATTTTTGGATTTGATTGTTGTTACTGTTCAAATCGCAATTTGAGTATGGATGAGACCCATATATATATATATATATGCAAACGAAGCTGTACTGATTAGTGGGGTAGGCTAGCTGTAATCTACTCTACGGATACTTGTTGGATATTGTCTATTTTTACAACCAAAAAAAAAAGTGTAAAATCTTTTTTTGTCACGTGGGATATTATTGTCATTTTGTTGATACAAAGAGCTCCCCTACACCTTGTAGTTAGTCTTAGATTGGTCCACAAACTTTAAGCATTTTCAATTTTGCACCATTTGTCCACAACACGTTTAGAAATCAAAATGTGGGTCACCATTGAAATGTTTAGAAATAGACCTTTAGGCAAAATCCAAACGGACACTAAGGATTCGTTTGGTGGAGTAGTTTGAGTTGAGATTTTTAAGTTTTAATAGTAAATTTTTTTGAATTTTCAGAAAAGACAAAAAACTTTTTGAGAAAAAGATAAAAACTTTTTAAGAAAAAGATAAAAAAAAATTGAGTTGAGTTGTTGGAGTTGGTTTGCCAAACAGGACCTTACTCCGGTGTAATTTACTCCGGTGTAATTTACAAACACAATATACTCTTTGTTCTGATCAATTATATGTACTATTGGCAACCACAATGCACAAAACATGAAATCAAATCCTACAATGCATGCCAACTTCACGTCACACTGGCAACTCATTATAACTCAAACTGACTTTTATGTTCACATATATGTATATATATGTATAAATAATAGTGTTTAGACAAAAGAAACACTATAGTATATGTTTCTCTCTATGCATTGGAGGTGAAGTTGAAGTTGGCACACGTAGTCTGCCTTCCCAACAGAGTCGAGCTGAAACCCAACCTGGAAGTAGCCAAATCAAACTGCAAAAGATTGTCCTCCAACTGGTACCCTCCTATCACTATCGAAGTCCTGGAGTTCTCGCCGCCATTAACAAACGGAAGGCAGAGCACGTCGTCGCTCACCTGAACCATCGAGTTAGCCCCGAAAATCCTCCACACTGTGCTCTCGTTCTGCAGCACGAGCTCGATCGTCGGCACCGCCGGCCCGAGCCGCGTGCTCAGGATGTTCTCTCTGCTGAAACACGCCTCGAAAGGCGCGACGGCACCGACTCTCGAGATGTTTCTCGACGCGGCGGCTTCTCTGGTGAAAGCCTCTATCAAGGCCCTGAAGATGGAGGACTCCAGGACGGTGTACGGATTCACCGTGCTGATCTTGGTCCCTCCGAAGCCTGATTGTTTGTTGATCGAAAGAAGGGTGGTGTTCACCGGAACGGTGACGTTTTCGTCAATCCTGATCGACTTCACTCCGATGAAATACTCCGACGATGGCTCGCCTGGCGTCGAGGCGGTGGCGGTGCTGACGGGGTTGATGAAGAGCGGAGTGTAAGTGAAGGAAGAGATGTCTATTCCGGGGAGGAACACGTACGGTCCGTCACCGAAGAAAACGACGCCGTTTCCGAACGACGACAGGCAGATAGCGAACTTCCTATGGAAGCTGAACGCTGAAGAGAATAGTGACGGGAGAGAAATCCTGGTCCGGCCAAGCCCGGCCATACCGGAGACGCCATTAGCAAGCCCTTGGAGCAAGAAACTCGGCGCGCAGGAGAACAAAAATCTCGAAACGGTGACATTTCGGCCCGGGTTCTTCCCGTCTGTGGACTGAACGGAGACGACGTCGCCGGCGAGCTCGCCGCTTGTGGCGGTGCGGGTGACGGTGTTGTCGGGGAAGACGCCGCAGGTGTCATTGTTGCAGCCGGGACGCGGCGGCGAGGAGAAGCAGTCGCCGCAGCCGGAGGCTTCGGCGAGGGAGCACTGGGCGGAGAGGCAGCGGGCGGGGTGGTAGGTGGAGGAGACGTAGTTGGATTCGCAGTCGACCCAGAGGAACTGGCCGCCGACGTCGAGGACGAGGCTGATGGGGACGAGAGGGGTTCTTTGGCGGAGACGCGTCACTCAAGATAGGGAACAAGATAGGTACGAGGGAAGCCCCTTCAACTGGGAATCCCCGTCTTTGGCCCCGTTTTTATTTAAACGGGGATGAAGACAAGGATGAGGATGATTTTGATGATAAGAATGAGGATGAGAAAGTATTTCTCGATTCCGTCTCACCCCGTTGTCATCCCTAACCGACCGTATAAAAGTGTTATGCATTTCTCGATTCCGTCCCACCCCGTTGTCATCCCTAACCGACCGTATAAAAGTGTTATGTTAGATGACTTGAAAGCAAAGCTTCAGATGGTTACCAAAAACTTCAAATGGGACTGCTTGTTCTAGGCGCCAGCTCCACATCAATATCTTTGGCATAAAACGAAGAATATGCTATGTTAATTTAATTGCTGAGCTTTATTTTGATTTAAATCTTTCACTTATGAGATCTTCGAGAGTCATCTATATATATTCTCTTCCAAAAAGATATCTATAATTTCTTTAAAAAATTACTTATTAAGCTTTATTTTTTAATTTAAAAAAGAAAATGCCAGATGGTTTTTTTTTTTTTTTTTTTTTTGGGCTAAAAAGGATTCATTACAGCCACGGACTCATCAAAGCCACAGATGGTTAATGTTGAAATATGACTATCTTCATCAATCCATTAGAATTAAATAAGACGAAATAGTTCCGTAAAGAGATATATAACTTCTTCTCATAATTTGTTAATTTATTGTCTCATCATGCCACTCACATGACTTCTTGTGGAAGTGATATTTTTAGAATTTCTAGGCTCTAGGCATGTTGATGTAATTTTTTTTCTTTCTTTTTTATGTGATTGAGAACAATATATTATTGTTTCTTTAATATTTCTCTGAAGACAATTTGGTCAAATATTATGGGATAAGGTGGAATGTATTGTAAATATTAAATGACACCGAATCTAATGTAGCGTATAAGAAAGGGCAAAAAAAATATATAAAATAAAAATAAAAAAGCACGAAACCGGCCACTTCGAAACTTGAAAACACGCAGTTTGCTTTATATTGCTAGCTCTTTGGCTTTTACATGTAATTAAGAGTACTTTAATAAGATAGGCACCTAATTGACTTGTTGATTTAATTATGATCTGAAAGTCAGATATAACAACATATAAAAATCAAGATAAGATATTGGGCCTTTCCTACCAAAAAAAAAAAAAAAAAAAATAATAATAAATAAAGATAAGATAGAAGACAATCCGTTGGCAGTGATGGCAGGCTTCTAGCCAGATCTACATAGAAAAATCTTTTGCTTCTAGACTTTGATTACTTCAGGTTTCTTTTCAATATTGTTATTCATTAAACAAAAATATTTTTAAAAAATAATGTCCATGTTAACGGAAGCAATAGAAGATGGTTGGAATTAGTGGTGTGAAAATAGATTTAAAACAAACCCAAAAATAGTGGATCAAGGGAATTGAAATACTATTTTTGACTCAATTTATTGAGTAATGAAATGAGATAGCTATTATTTCTTGATATTTTAATCTGTAATTCCATAGATTAAAAATAACTCACATTCATTAAATATCAATTGAGCAAGGCCCTCTTGATGAAGATACAAATATATATCCTCGTGTTAAACTCCCTGTTCGGGAGAATTTTTCCAGACGGTGTTTGAGTCTCTGATTAAAAACTTTCAATTCTACATCTTACTTTATCTCTCTTTCATTTTTAAAAAACTCAAATTTTAAAAATTTATAACTTTCTCAATTTATTCAAATAGAAATGAGATGATTTTTATGTTAAAATGATCACAACAACGAGACGAATTAAACAAGATCTATTTTTTTTTTCTGAATACATTTTAAAATCTTGTATTATTTTTTATATGACAATTCATTTTCAAAAATCCTCCCCCAAACACATATTTTCAATCCAACATCTAAAACTCCGCCTCCTAAACGAGCCCTTAACTATCTTTGCTCATTCAACAGATGATTGCAATAGAATTAATCAATTTATGAAGTCAATTTCAGAAAAGCTATCCATAATTGAAACAACAGGTGTGGTGGCCTCCCCTAGCTATCTCAATACCAGATACAGATGAGGAGTACTGGTTTTTGAGATCAGTACATTGACTTTTTTGTCACGCTTGAAAATACGAATAAAAATTTTTAAAAGAGAGACATTGACCAAGTAATGAATTTTTTTGAAAAATTCATATTGTAATAAAGGTAGAATTGGAACCGTGTGTTAATAAATTACGATAGTAAAATTTAAGAAGTTTAAATATAGCAAAAAAAAAAAAAAAAAAAACGCACTGAAGTGACAAACAAGTCAATGTCCATTATAACATTGGGTTAATTCTTGGTCCATTTAACTGGTTGCACAAGAAACACCTCATGGTGTCCTGCATATAGTGCAACCAGAACTCAAACAAAAGAACAGTGACAAAATAATACACATGTACGACGGTAGAAGAATACGAAAGGATACCATCAATCGTTCCATATCTACAATTAAGATCTATATTTTTTAAATGGTAGTGTTTAGATTCAATGGTGCTCCCGAACATTTTTTGTACGATAAGCTTTGAGTATTCCAAACCAGACACCATTACCTCAATAAGCTCTGAGCATTTTTTCTAAAAGTACAGCAAGTCACACATTTCCATGTCAGTAAGAAGAAAAACACTGAACTTCGCTTTTTTTTTTTTTTATTAATTATTAATGAATAAATCATGAATTTCATTCAAGGCTTAGAATCATCCTTTAAAGAGGACCAAAAGAAATTCAACATAAAGTGAAACAAACAAACTTCCTAAATTCTCAAGAGGAGCCAAGAACACACTACTTTTTTAAGAGGTAAATGATTTGTAAACTAGTGATTTATCAAGTTCTTAATAACTTTTCTTTCAAAATGTGTTCTTACAAATAGGAAAATCTTGGCATGGTAAATGGTTAAAATATGGTTTTGCTACCTAGTGAGATGATATATGTGCTGGCCATGATTTAAGGTGGCTAGAAAAGATGATTTGTGTATGGAATATGATGAAAAGTGTGTTTATGTGATTTTATGGTTATATGACGTGAATGAGTATTGATGTATGAGAATAAGAGATTATGGCATGTTGATATATTGTGTCCTCTGTTTAATGGAAGCATGAATGATGAAGAAAATATTTTGACATTACAAATAGGCTATAATAATAATTAATAACCATAAAGTACCAAAAATAATTTTTTTGGCATAATATTAATAAGTTGAAAAATGGTATTTTGAGTGGGATTTTCATAATCATGTAGAAGGACAGAATATTACTCTTAACATAAGCCATAAGAAGAGCTCAAGTTCGATCAGAAATAAAAATATCAAAAATGATGATTTTGCCCTCAAGGGGTAAAATTGTAATTTCACCAGTCTAAAGATTTTATCTGAATCCGAAACTTTGCAATCTTGACTAGCAACTTAAAATAGACCTTATGTCAAATTTTGGTGATAGTATAGGGCTTGGAAATCTTCTTCACCCACAGTTTGGTCCTCTTGACCTGCAAGTACTTGAACGTTAAGATTGGCCCTCCACGAGTTCGGCATCAGTTGGCCCAGCCAACACCACTGAGGCTAGTCGTAGCATAGGGAAAGTAAGTCCCAGCAAGAAGACGATCTCGTAAATGGTGGACCAACCCTTGCGAGGATTATCAGCCCTTTCTCTCAAGTAAGGAGCGCAGACTTCCATCTCAGCGTGGAGGTCAAACTCTTCTTACCATCCCTCAATCTCCTCCGCAGTCAAAATCGACTATGTGGTCTCCTCCAAGTGGCCCCAGCCAATGTAACGATCATCATCATCCTCCACCATCAACTTGACGGAGCAAACCGGTAGAGCTTCCACATCAGCAGCCATCGACGCAATGCCTGACAACTCACCCACAGCCTCCCTGGCTGCCTTGAACATCTTCAACAAGTTATCCATTGCAGTAGACATGGCCTCGACTCTAATGGAGGTAAGGTTCAAACTCAATGATACCCAGAGCTGGAAACTCGAGAGATCATAGCAATTTGCAGGTCACACAAAAAGGAAAAACAGCGAAAATGAAAGAAAAAAGATAAAGGTAGAAGGAATCGTACCTGTTAAGAAGATTGCAGAAGAAGATGAAGATTTCAGACTTGGAAGCGACTGAGAGAGAGAAAGCTTTCGAGAAAAGGAAAAATGGATAAGAGAAACGGGAAGTTTTTCAAAAATCCTGATTTTAACTTCCCCCAAATTCAAATCAAGGGCCAGGATCATTTCTCATCAATGATTGAGATCAATTGAGTAGTTTTTCTTCACTTCAAATCTCAGAAAACACGTTTGGGAAGTCGCATCGACTGCAGCATGTCTTCTCAACCATCTGCAACCGCCACTCAGCCCAGAAGACGCGCGTGTTTGAAAGCATGCAGAACCATCCCAGTCAGAATATGAGTCACCCAGGAGTCAATGATGAGTCATCCGCTAGTTGTCAGGAAGCACATTTTAGTCATAAATACTCCTTAAGCCGATTTACAATCGACTACGGAGTAGGGCTTGTTGTTAAGGTCAGATTTCATACCTCATCTCTTACCATACACGTGTCCCCAAATAAGTCATCGGAGAGCACAAAACAACTCCAAGACAGACAGCTTAGAAGACCCGGGAATGACTTCTGAACGACAGAAGAACGATTGGTGGGCGACTAGTTGATCAACAGAGACAAATAAGGAAAGTTGACTTCATGGACAGAATATGGAACTAAATCCAGCATATCAGGCAAGGGAATCAGTCAGCAAGGTCGAATCTTACAGAAAAAGCAGTTTCCTGATATCTTCTAGTCATTTCCAAATTGAAAAGTCAAGCAATACAGAAAATGACAACTATCTATCAACATTCAAGGCATATTCTACCAGAATCACGTAACTCAAGGCAGCAAGTCAATCCCTTTAAATCAAGGCTTACATAGCAAGCCTACGGATCTTCTCTTTTCGGCCATTCCAAACATTCAATACATTGTACTCAACAATGTTCACATATTATTCTCCGAATCTCTCTGTATCACATCATCTCACATCTCTTTTTACCCCTTTCTTACTGAAAAACACCATTCTAACGCTCTTTTACTATAGTAGAAGCTCCCAGAAGTACTACAAATGATCAAGCTTAGAGATTAAGGGCGAACCTCAATAAAATTAGTTGTCTTTGTCTCTATTTACTTTCCTTGTAATTTACTTTATTTTCTGTAACTTACTAATGACACGTCGATGACTAGCCGACGACTTGCCTGTCGTCCTATTTCAGTCATTGACCCTATTTTTCTTTGATTATAGGTTTAACCATCTACACTTATAAATGCTTCAATGT
Source organism: Ficus hirta (assembly GCA_038430175.1). Taxonomy (NCBI): domain Eukaryota; kingdom Viridiplantae; phylum Streptophyta; class Magnoliopsida; order Rosales; family Moraceae; genus Ficus; species Ficus hirta. The sequence goes on along the minus strand of CM076585.1, from coordinate 12,637,118 downwards.
ATTTTAAAATAACAGACATTGTGATCATTACATTAATGACCCTCTCGTTTTGGATACAGTGTATCTATACCATAAAGACTCTATTACTATACTGCATATTCTCAAATAATAACACAATAATAATGACCATATCTCTTCATAAAAATATATGTTTCAAATAAATGACAGTTGTCATTGCGATATTAAACATCTCGCTAAAGATGGTTTTTGGTTCTAAAATATTATGTTTTCTGAATATAAGAGGAATGAATGAGAAGAGTTTCTAAAATTTTCAGTGATTATGAGGGTTTTTTTTTTTTTTTTTTTTTTCAAAATTTAAATGAAGATATAAGCATGAGAAACTAAAATATTTTTATTATCACTCGATGATAATTTTTTTCGTTGATTTTATAAATAAGTTATTTTAATTTTTTAATATGATATTTATCTATTTACAAAAGTGAATCTTTACTAATATTTTGAAGAATCAACGAATTCATATTTATTATACTTCTGTTACATGAATGATGTGATAAAGAACAAGTATGTTATAATATTATTCACCAAAAAAGTATGTTCTAATATTGTTGAAATTGAATGTCTTATAAGTGTTCACATATTTTTTTAGATCAACAATTACCTGTAATTTAGTGAAGTCCATTTATGGGTCTATCTAATTCCTCTTTTTTAAAATCGGTCGAACTATCAGTTAATTTTTTTTTTCCTGTTGGAACTGTCAGCGAGTTTGCTACCAAATATGTATATTTATATGCATATATGTTCTAACATTGTTAAGATTTCCGACGCTATTTTGTTCCTACATTTATTTATGCCCTGATCCGCATTTTTGAACATATTCGCGAAAATGACAACGTAATACAATGATGAAAGAAGCAACCAGAGTCTAATGTCCTTTAAAAATAGGGGCCAAAACAAAGAACCGTTGTCCTTTCACTCCACCACCGTTGCGCACTTCTCTATCGTCGTCGCGTTGCTTCGCCGCTGTAGCACTTCTCTGTCGCCGTCACGCCCGCGCTTGCGCTGTTCGGTCGTGTTTTCTGAGGCGCTGCTGAGCTTTCTCAGCCATATCTTCGTGCTTCTCCAAAACTTGCATGTGAAGGTACGGTGTTTTTATGCCTTAAACGAAGCAGTGATCTTTTTGTTGAAATTCTCAGCCATCTCCATGTGTCTTTGCTTAGCTTTTGGTAGCTCGGTTTCAGTTCTTTGAGTTTTTAATTTATAGGTGGCTGAGAAAAGAAAGAAAAACTGTCTGATTAGGGTCTGTTTCATGCCCAGTAACTGTTTGTTAAAATGCTTGATGTGAAAATAATTTTTTTTTTTTTTTCCTGTTTGATAATAAGCATTTTAACTAGGCTGCTTTCTTTACTTGCATTTTCTTTTTCTTGTAATGGGCATTTCGCTCGAAATTTCTGGTTCAGTTTTCTATTGGGTTTGTGAGTTTTGGCTTTTTTATGGAGGAAAAATATAAACTTGTTTAATCTTAATATTGATTAAAAATTCAAATCATTGTTATTTTACTGAAAAAAAAAAAGAAAGAAAAAGACTGGAAAACAAAGCAATATTAACATGAGTATGAATAGATGGAAGGGATTAATTCTTTTAAAGAAAATCGGACTTAGCAGCTCATTGGATAAAACTCTTCAAATCAACGCAATTATATATTGTTTTTTGAGAGTTCGAAATCTTTGGTTATCTCAAAAAATAGACAGAGCTTGAAGTTTGGTTTGTTATTGTTGCATCAATGTTGTTTGGGCTTTAGGATTGTCTTTTACGTGTCGAGTTCATTGCAGAATATTGCTAGGTGAATAGATTCTAATCGTAATCTGTAAGATTAAAATGGATAAACACTTTACTGCCAATTATGAACACGACATAAAACGTAAATTGAGGAAACATAGAGGGGATTAAGGAGGGGGATATTAACTAAATTTAAACTGTTTGGTTGAGAGGAAAGTTTTTTTTTTTTTTTTTTTTGTTATTTTTCTGTACTATCCCAATTGACTCTATCATAAGTCTGTTGAAGAGTAATTGGTAGTTTTCATAGTCATCTGATATATATATATATATTTAGTTTATCTAGGTGCAATCTTAGTCATCTGAATTCGTAACTGTTTGGCTTAGTTTCTTGTTATTTAATATAAATATATATTTTTTGAATTTGATGTGTAGTTGTATCATTTAATTTTGTTTTATTGGTTTTAAGCTTGGTGATGTATGTGAAACAGATCTGTTTTTGAATTGAAAATTAATCTATTTGGCATTGTTCATCCCATTTTTTGAGTGTGGCTGATATACCAAGCGGCATTTGAGGAATTTTCTTCCTCATTGTTATGGTCATTTCAATTTCTTGGATAGTTAAGGTATTAATCAATACTAAATTAAGTGAAAATATATATATATATGATTCGTTTGTTTTGTGATTCACTTCTTGTGATAAAGCTGATTACAGAATATGACATTGATTTGAGGCAAAGAGGAATTTATATAAGACTTACTTACCTCCAGCTTTTTGATAACTGAATTGCATATGAACATTTGACACCATTTTTGGACTCGTTTATGCTAAATACTATTTCCCATTGAGACTGCAGTGTGCTTGTTCTTATCTGCATTCAGCTAAGTGCAGCTTTGTAAAAAATGTTTAATTTTTCATTCTTACCTGCTCTAAAGGACATTTGTTCTCTTTGAGGCTTTTTTAAATCTAAAGTCTGCCTTTTTCAAACGTTTGAGAGCATAATTTAACACCTTGCACTTTGGCGAGTCCATTGGATTTGTTGGAACTGAATTCTTTGTACTCGGCGCCGTAGGAATTTTGCTTCTTGACTTTTTCAACTCGGCGCCATATGAATTCCTTGTACTCGGCGCCGTAGGAATTTTGCTTCTTTGTCTTAAGAAATGCCTTGAGAAAGGGCAGATGTATAGAACCTTTCAACGAGATAGTGCTTTTTCAACTCTCTCAAAATGGAATATAATCCAAGCATATAATCCAAAATGGATACAACTATCTAAATTTGATATTTTTAGATACTTTTTCAAACCTATTGCCGATACTAAGTAGCAGTCAAAAATTTGTATACATTTTTCATGATATTATGCATGAATTAGATATATTATGGCGAATTCTCCAGAAAAGATTGTGTTAGCAATGATTTTGTCATGTATGGACTTAGTAGTTAATGTATTCAAAGTTTATGGATTGCCGGTTTTACATAAGTTAAGGATTTTGGTTCCAAGGCTGGTTTTCATTGCTACACGCATTTTTGTAAGATTTGGTTGCCCTCTTTGTTTCTGGTGTTACTTTTGAAGTTCTAAATGGTTTTGGCTTATTAAAATTAACTGTCATGATTCGTTTTTTTTTTTTTTTTTCCCTATGAAACTCATTGCTTGAGTTGTTGTGCGTCCTTATATTTTACTAACTCACTTTTAGAATCTGTTATTCATCTGACACGAACTCTACTTCTTTCCTTAGTCAGGTGCTAGATCCTTCAGGTTGTCCAGCTTTGCTCTCTCTCGCGCCATCAAAGAAGGTGAGTTCTAATATTCATGAGATTTCTGACACTGTTGTTTCTACATTTATTTGAGCCCCAATCCTCAATTTTTGCTCAATTTCTGCATCATTTTGGCGATTGTTTCTTTTGTTTGTTTCACCCCAGTTTGTATGGGTGAAATGTCTGTCAGGGTGACTGCTTGTCCGTTATCAAAGCCTTTAATCCTTCCTATTTTGATGTCTGTTACAATGTTGAGTTGTATGTTTCTCAACCTAAGAGCTTGCTATATTCTTTTGATATTTTCTCCGTTGATGGATTATCAGGGCCTTCAATGTCACTCATCAATTATGTGGGCGGGTAGATTTAGTCACATTAAACAATAATGGTTCTTGAAATTTTTGGGCTGTGTCGATGTTTTCCAGACAAACAATGTTTCTTTCTAGTAATGCCAATGGCTTTAACAAAATTGTTTGACATTTTAAAGAAGCAAACGTTCTCGAAATCCTTGGGAGTTCGGATTTAGGCATTCATTTCATACTCCCTGGTAGGTATGATTTGGGCATTTACAAATTACAGAGGCCTCTCCATGAGGTTTCAGCTTCAAATATGAAAGAAAGCTAACATTTTACTAGATCGATACTCGGATCTTTTGTGTAAAATTTATTAGGACTAAAAACTTGGTATTTGGATATTTTGCTCAGCATCGTACATTTAAACTAGTTTAGGATCTAGAAATTTACTTGCTAAACTAATAGAGGAAGTTCAACTTTAAGGTTATTCCTTATCATGTGTAATATCTTCCAATTCTTGTTTCAGTTAAATGAACATGCAAACTTTGCTTGTGATTATGTTTAAATTCTTATGCAGCAAATTAGAGAAAGAGAGTTAATAGGTGAACTGGATTTCATACCGAACTAAGATGTAATGAGTGAATGGTATTTTCAATCGTGGCAACTGAATTGTATTTTAATTAGCGAGACAATAACTTTTTGTCTAATGAATGAAAAATTAACGTGTATAAATTGACAAGACAAGGTTATGTTTTACTTTTCTTGTGTTATGGTCTAAAGATGTGGTACTTCATTGTGGCTTGCAGGGGTTGTCTCGTTTCGAGAATGTTGTTGCATTAGAACTTGGATGGACTGTAATAAATGATCTCTTTCCAGAAGGGTGGCTCATGGCTGGATTTCTGGGAAGATGCCCAAATGTGAAGAACATTTATGGGTTTGTTTTGGAGGCCAAAATGCCGTGAAGCATGGCTCTGAGTCTATTTCTCATTAAGGAAATCCCATACTCTTCCTCCATTTTGAGTTCTTTGTTTTTCCCACTATTCAAAGTCCAAGCGATAATTTCTCGAACATTAACATCCTTTAAATTTCCAGCATCCGTATTCACCTCTGTCAAGCAATCTTCGTCTTCACCTCTCGTCATATCCCCTTCCAGCGACCATGGAAGCCTCTTCTATTGCTACGGTAATGTCTCATTCTATGCATCTCTCCTTGGTAGTTCAACTGACAAAAAGCATGTGGATCAAGTCCATGCCCAGTTACTTGTTTCAAGTCTGCGACACAATGGTTTCTTGATTACAAAACTGGTGAACGTAAGCTCGGATATCGGATACATTTGTTATGCCCGTAAGGTGTTCAATAAATTTAGTGACCCTGATGTGTTTTTGTGGAATGCGATGGTTAGGGGTTATTCGAAGCACAATATGTTTGGAGATGCTATTGACCTGTACTCGAGGATGCAAGCAATGGGGGTAAGCCCAGATTGCTTTACTTTTCCTAATGTGCTCAAAGCTTGCAGTGGATCACAGGCACTTGAATTTGGTCGTCGGGTACATGGGCAGATATTTAGACATGGGTTTGAATGTGATGTGTTTGTGCAGAATAGTCTTGTGGCATTTTATGCGAAATGTGGTCGAATAGGTCGTGCTAGGACAGTGTTTGACAGGTTATGTGACAGGTCGATTGTTTCGTGGACTTCAATCATTTCTGGCTATACACAGAATGGAGAACCTATGGAGGCTTTGAGAGTTTTCAGTCAATTGAGACGATCAAATGTCAAGATAGATTGGATTGCCCTTGTTAGTGTTCTCAGGGCTTACACTGATGTAGAAGACTTGGAACAAGGGAAGGCTATCCATGGTTGTTTAATTAAGTTGGGTCTTGAGCATGAACCTGACTTGCTCATTTCGCTCACAGCCATGTATGCTAAAGGTGGGCAAGTCATGGTTGCCAGGTCGTTTTTCAATCAGCTGGAAGAACCGGGTTTAATTTTGTGGAATGCGATGATATCTGGTTACGCAAAGAATGGTTATGCTGAGGAAGCTGTGGAGCTATTCCGAAAGATGAATGCCAAGAACATGAGGACAGATTCAATCACTTTGAGGTCTGCTATTTTGGGGGTTGCCCAAGTAGGTTCTCTTGAACTAGCGAAATGGTTGGATGATTATGTGGGTAGAACCGAGTACAAAACTGACATTTTTGTTAACACGGCCCTAATTGATATGTATGCCAAGTGCGGAGACGTTGATTTTTCCCGTGAAGTGTTTGATAGAACAGCCGGTAAAGATGTATTTGTCTGGAGTGCAATGATTGTTGGTTACGGATTGCATGGTCGAGGACGAGAAGCAATCGATATTTACTACACTATGGAGCAAGCTGGAGTTCCCCCAAATGATGTCACCTTCCTTGCGCTTCTCACAGCCTGCAACCACTCGGGGCTCGTGGAAGAAGGATGGAAGCTTTTCCACTGCATGAAAGACTATGCCATTAAGCCCCAAAACCAGCATTACTCTTGTGTAGTTGATCTACTTGGACGTGCAGGCTATGTGGAGAAGGCTTATCGTTTCATCATGAACATGCCAATCGAACCCAGTGCAAGTGTGTGGGGAGCGCTACTGAATGCTTGCAAGATTCATCGCCATGTGACAATTGGAGAATATGCCGCAGAGAAGCTTTTCTCCTTAGACCCAAATAACACTGGGTACTATGTGCAACTTTCGAATATCTATGCCACAGCTCGTATGTGGGATCGTGTTGCAAAGATACGAGCTGTGATGAAGGGGAAAGGGCTAAGTAAAGATCTTGGTTATAGTGCGATTGAGATCAATGGAGAACTACATGGATTTCGCGTGGGAGATAAGTCACATCCAAGGTCTAGGGAGATTTTTGAGGAGCTTGAAAATCTGGAGAGGAGGTTGAAGGAGGCAGGATTTGTGCCACATACAGAGTCGGTTTTACACGACTTGAACTACGAAGAAAAGGAGGAGACCCTTTGTAATCATAATGAGAGGATAGCGATTGCTTATGGCCTTATTAGTACTGCACCGGGTACTACGCTTAGGATAACCAAAAATCTTAGGGCATGCGTGAATTGTCATTCAGCAACCAAGCTTATTTCCAAGCTTGTCAATAGGGAGATCGTCGTTAGAGATGCTAATCGTTTCCATCACTTCAAGGATGGATTTTGCTCTTGTGGAGATTATCAGTGAGACACAAGTATAATCAATCCATTATATAGAGTATCACTTTTTGTACATCATCAACAAATATATATAAGTTGTGAAAAACATTCATCGTTTTCTGGATCAATTAACCTAATCTAGTTCTCCTTGTGCCATCCGACTTGAGGGAAGAAGTTGCTTCATACCTGGTGTTTGATCTTTCGCTAGGAGTGAGATTTTGAAAATGTAAATTCCATGGTCAAATCATCACAACAAAATTTTTGTGGTGAGAATATCCGAGAGGCTTGACTAATATACTTGCCAACTTTATGTTTAGCGAGAAAAGTGAGGGTAAACTATATTTTCCTATATAATTATTGCTAAATAAGAAAAAATAGCAGGAGTCTTTAGCTAATTGTTAATTTTCTTTGGTGACATAAAATGATACTATAGAACAACATGCCCCCTTGAATAATTCAATGACGGAGCCAGAAAATTTTCTTAGTGCGGGGGTTAATGAAACTATATTTTAAATAGAAAAAATATTCAACTTGATATTTTTCTTTCCTTCTTATTATATATTTTGTAATCTAATTTAATCAAGTTCAAAAGGTCTAAAATATGAATTTAAATAGTGATGGATAAGAAATGACCAAAACACCATTTTGGGGTCAAAGCGTAAATATAGAAAATTTAGGATAAAAAATATAAATAATAAAAACTTGTTAAAAATGAGTCCTGATCCTGTGGGAACAAGTTATAAGAACATTAAGTATAAAAAACGTGAACCAAAGGGTATTGGGAACTAATTGGGACTAAATAAGGACTAAAATATAAATAAAAATAAATAACGGGTCGAATTATAAAATCTGCCTAGACTATAATTACACAGCATCTTTGTCACCCTTAAAGCAGTATATTAAGCTAAATAAATACAAGAAATAATATGGTTTATGTTATAGTCAAATGTACGACCTTAAATGACATATAGGGGCTTAAATGTTATACTTTTATTTAATTGTGTTTAGAAATATAATAAGTTACGAAAGCCATTTTAAGAGCTTAAGGGCATTGTAAACATTATTCTAAGGCCGGGAAAAACTTTTAAAAGCCATTCAATAAGTCTAGATTAAAAAGAGTATGTCTAATGATAAAATTATAATTTTGTCAAACTAAGGGGCAAAATGATAATTTGATGGGGAGAACGTTTTGGACCATAGGTAGAGGTTTTCTGGACCTATAAAACTGCAAGAGAGATTATTAAAAGCTAAGGTCAAAAGATTTAACAAGTTTAAGCTTAAAAATACTTGAATAACTGAAAGAGGGGTGAATTGGTAAATTAATACCCGAGGGCTCAGTGATAAAAAATGAGTCAGCCATTAGGCTTGCTGCGATGCCATTTAATTTTTGATCAAAACTTAATAAAGACAACAAAGTGTAATGGGGCCTTAACGAGTCCAAAATAATAAAATAGCCAAAGTACTATTTGAAAATAATTTAAGTTAATTATAAGTAAATGGGTTGTAATAAACCCAATAAACTCACAACCCATAAAGATGACCCAATATGATGTTGGAAGACCATGGTTATCCATGGTCACCTAATGGACCTAATTATGAATAAAGGGGAATTAAGTAAAATAATGGATAAGAAATTAAGTGTTAAATAATTAACTCACTAATTGGTTAATAATTAATTAATTTAATATTATTAATTAAGAAATTAATTTATGATAATCATGTAATTAATAATTAAGGATATAATTAAAAAAAACTTAGAGACAAATTAATAATGAAATTTTATTGGAAAATTCCCCCAAACCTTGGCCATTTTTCTTCTCCTTTTCTCTCTCTCAGCCGAACCCCATAGGCAGCCAAACCCAAGAGAGTGTGGTCGGATTTTAGTGAGTGAAAGCTAGAAAAATATTTCAGAATCCAAGCTAGAGATTATCTCCACGGTTTAGAGGTAATTCTCTCAACTCCTAAGCTTTTCTATTGTAGTTTTGAACCAAGTTATCATGTATTTTCAGTTTGATTGTAAGAGCTTAAACTCACCCATTTATGTCCTTATTTTAGTTAATTTGCTTAGAATGTGCTTGATTTAGGTTTTAGTAAGTTTATGTTATGGTTTGGTTTCTGTTTTGGATTGTATGCCGTAGAAATTATGTTGTTGATGTGTGTGACCATCAACTATTTGTTATATGTCACCATAGGTTTAAAACTGATGTTGAATGAATGATTATGAACTTGGATGGCTTGTATGATGATTAGGGTTCAAGAAAGCCCTAGAAAACCAAGTTTGGTGAAAATCACCAAACGGGTTTGATTATGATTGAATGATGGTGAACGAATGAATGAATGATCATGAGAACATTAGATTATGCGCTACATGCTTGATGTAGGCTCATGGTTGTGACCGTTTGAGGTAGAGTGTGCGTAATTGAATGTAAGATCGAACCGGAACCGAAACTGCCAGTTCGGGTGAAAACTGGGCAGTGATCTGGAAATAGTGTTTTGAGGCCTTTAGAGACCGAATTTGGGAAAACTCAAAACACAAAAGTTGTAGGAAATTGAAAATTATAGGGTGCAACATGAACAGTTTTTGAAAATAAGGCTCCAAAGGCCTTCGTTTTTACAAAAATCCGAGCCTGGACCACCCAGACTTATGTACACGGCCAGGCAGATTCAACAAGGAAAAAGTATAAGTTAAAGACAGAATTGGACCTTGAGAAAAACACGAAAGTTGTAGGGTTTTTCAATATCTAAAACTTTCGTAAAGAAAACTTTTTCAAAATCCAAAGAGATTTTAAAATGAAACTGAATTATGATAGTAAACTTTAGTACAGGAATTTCAAAACAGTGCATACACAGGAAAATCTACACATACACTGAAAATTTGACTGTTTTAGCAAATTTCCACAAAACTTAGACAGTTTCATTAAAAGACAGTTTTAAATAAATAATCAAACTTAGTTTTGGTAAGAATAGAAATAATTAAGCAAAGTAAGCTAGTTGGTAACCTAACTTAGTCGGATAGGTTACCAAATTTTAATTGGGCTAAGATATTAAGAAGCAAATATTGTATGTTGGGCCTTGGGTCCAAGATTATTTAGGGTAACCATAAGGGATACCACATTAATCATTGGGCCTTAGTAAGCCCAACAGGCTTTTAAATTCAAACCTAACTTGGGCCTATACCTTAGGTTACTAATAGTAATCTAATGGGATACCAAGTACTATTGGGCCTTAAACCCAAAGTTCATTAGGTAATCAAACAGAATACTGTTTGATTACTATTGGGACATGTGCCCTAGGGTTACACTTAGTAACCAATAAGGATATCATTAAAGCCTATGAGGGGGACATATAACTAGGGTCACAAATAAATGTTGGTTAGGGTAACAACATTTAATGAAATAATTTATGGTAAGATAGGATGATTCTTATCTTACTTCCTTTTTGGAAACAGGAAGGTAACCTATTAAGGTGACCTGTCGGAATGACAAAACCCAAGACCTAGAGTAAACTGTAAGTACAACTCCGCCTACAGCATAGGCAAATTGTTTTATGACTTTGCATGATTGTTTTTAAAGTTCATGCATTTATGTGGTATGTATGATGTATGTTTATTGTTGTGACATCATGAAGCATGTTCACTAATAGTAATTCATATGGTAAGAAGAAGACTACGTTTTAAGTAAGAACTGTTTTAAGAAAATGTTTTCAAGTATGTGTTAAGTAAGTTTTCTTGTGTCGTACCGACCTGCTCTAGGTCAAATTTGGTTCATGGTTTGAGTTGGACTGGGCTGGCCGCCCCAACCACTCCATGACTGCACGTCACGGTACGTACACTTATGTTTTAAGTAAGGGCCCTAAAATATGCAAACCCATAAAGCATAATGAAAGCATAATTGGTTCATGCATGGTTTGCTTCTAAAATGTTTTTGTGGGTTAATAGTTGTACTTGCTGGGCGAAAGCTCACAACTTACGTTTATGCTGTAGGTAAGCTTCCTACTGGCACTACTTGATGCAAGGCGGTGAGGCTTGGCAGGGCTGTCTGTGAAACGTGAGATGGAGACTGCTACGCGTTTTGAAATAAATATATGTATTGTTTACTTATTACAAGTTATTATCTATTACGACAATTTTGAAAAGTAAATATTAACTAAGTACGTACGTATATTATTAGATATGTAAATAGTAAAGTATGGATTTAATCGTTTTAAATAAAATATATATATATATATATGTACGGTATTTCCGCATAAGTAAGTAAGTATGTCAAATAAGTATGTAAGATAAGTACGGTAACGGCATACGTAAGACGGGTCGTTACAGAGTTGGTATCAGAGCGAGGTTCCTGCCCTCCAGTTTCACAGTCTGCCTGTCAGCGCCACCGTCATTGTAAGTAGAAGTTATTTTAGTGCATCTATATTTATTATGTATATGTAATTTGGTTGATCCGTTATCCGATTCGAGATATGTACGAGGATCGAGATGCTGCTATGGTATTTTTCGACCTGCGACCCTTAGTATTTGATGGGACTCGGCGACCAATATCGTTAGCAGGATGGCTGTTCGATATGGAGACGATTTTTAGAATATGCCATATCGAAGCCCATTTCCAGGTTTTATTAGCAAGTAGGTGTTTAGCAGGAGACGCTAGACTATGGTGGATAGCGCAGGGGGACCAGGCTATTCACAGAGGACCATGGGTGGATTTTCGTGCCCGAATTACAGCATGATATGGGCCTCTACCTGACGAGGGGGCCAACGCGCCATACCGCGACCCGGATATTTACGGCGACATGTATAGGAGACGATATCTCGATTTTGTCGCAGAGTGGCACACTTACCCGGATGAGTCCATGGGCCATTATTGTCGTAGGTTCCGAGAGGCAATGTTGCCCTATATTCCTCAAGAGTTAGTTGATCCGGAGTGGCGGGCGATGCACATTCTCAGGGACGGGCGACCACCAGAGGTTAAGTATTTTGTTCCAGCTCCAGAGCTGGGAGTATCATTAGAGGACATGATAGATGCTATTATGGAGTCAGAGATAATAGCATACATGATACAAGTAGCCGACCTTGAGGATGTATATCATGTGGATCCAGTCGACAATGCTGGGATTCCAGAGCCGTTATTCGAGGGAATTCCAGCTATACCCGAGGATCCTATTCCAGCGATCCCACTTCAGGAGATTCCTCCGTAGGAGGCAGAGGCCGGACCGGACGATGACGATATGGATCCTGCTGATGCTCCAGTCCATCCAGGGGAAAACCCTGAAGATCCTCCGGTAATCCTCATCGAAAGCGATGATGAGGAACTAGAAGAGTGGGAAGAGTTTGAGGATATGGAGGAGGAGGAGCTAGAGGATCTTGAGGAGCAGGAGGATGATCTTGAGGAGATTCTGTTCGGGGATGAGTATTGGGATGTATTTTCTGACGTAACGACCGAGTAGACAGTTTAGATCTAGGTCGGACTTTTGTTCCTTTATTCTTTTTGACGATAGAATTATATATAGGATAGGAACGATGGTAAAGTGGCAGACACTTCCATCCCATTTTAACTATGTATATATATATATCGTAAATATGATGTATTTTTGAAAATGTAAAATGATAAGTTTATGCATGAAAAAGATATCATGATGATTACGATATCATGATAAAAAGTATTTATGATATGATATGTTATGAAGAAATCCCGAAGGATTTCTGTATAATGCTTTACGATATGATTAAGTATGATATGCTATGATATGAATAAAAGGATATGAATGAAAGAAAGGATATTCGGAATAACGATATCTTTTCTGGAAATTTACTAGGAGTTAAGAAATTGTGCGAACACGAACACAAGCCAATCAGAATCCGCAAGAGCCAGATCTTGCGAATGTTGTGGCCATGTTGCAACAACAATTGTTACAACAACAGGAAGAAACGAATCGGCTGCATGAGTAGATAACCCGATTAAACCAGATGCCCCGTGCAAACGAAATTCCACGGCAAGGTAACCCTGCACCCCTGGTAGTGCCTCAGGTACCGGAGGTTCGTCAAGGAGTTCCGTTAGCACCTGCAGGGATGCAAGCGAACCCACCCGTAGTTCGGGAAGACTTACTGTACGAGGGATTCAGGCGGATGAAAGCGCCTGAGTTTGAGGGTCTTACGGACCCTATAGAAGCCGATAACTGGCTAATGGATATCCAAGTAATTTTGGATTTCATGGGACTCACGGAGCACGAGAGGGTTCTCTGTGCATCCTTTGCACTGAAAAATGATGCTAGACATTGGTGGATAATAGTGCAAATGCGTAGAAATGTTGGGGCTATAAGTTGGCAGGATTTCGTAGCTGAGTTTAAGACGATGTACTACAACAGGGAAATCCTTGCTGCTCAACAGGACGAGTTCAATAGTTTGAAACAAGGATCGATGTCAGTTCTGGAAGCTATTAAGAAATTTGAACAGCTAGGCCGCTTATACCCCGAGCTCATACCGAATGAAACAGAGAAAGTAAGACGAATGATGAAGATGTTTCGGACGGATATTGCTGAGCAAGTAAGTGCAGGAAGTAGCCCTCCAACCCTAGTGTCTGACTGCATTAGTCGGGCAATTAGGGCTGAATATTGGATTAACCAAGATAAGGAGGCGAGGGCACAAATTTTTAAGGCTAAGAAATAAGAGAAGGCTGCGAAGAGACAGCTACAGCCTAGGCAAAATCAGGATGCAAATACGAAGGGCCAGACTAGTAATGCGGCCCAACATTCCAAACAGTTTGGAAAGAACAAAAGAAAGGGAAATGCCACTGGCCAGGGTCAGCAGAGAAATTACCCTCAAAAGAAAAGTAACCGAGGCAATGAGGGTAATAATAATGACTATCCAGTGTGCGCACAATACGGGAGAAAGCACCTGGGAATATGTAGACTGGAGACAAATGCTTGTTACCTTTGTGGCAAGGAAGGTCATTACGCGAGGAATTGCACCTTCAACAACCAGAACCAGAACCCCCAGTATCCGAATAGGAATGCAAACAGTCAGTTACATACAGTGCAAGCTAAGATCGAGGACACTTCGAACGCACAATGGAGGCTAGAGGCTCCTGGACCCCAAGCCAGGGGGAAGCCGAGGCTGGAACTTCTCACGTGGTGACAGGTCAGATCTCTATCGCCACATGTGATGTTATTGCTCTGTTTGATTCTGATGCCACCCATTCATTTATATCGATGGAGTTTGCCCAGAAATTTGGAAGATGTGTCGATAGTTTTAAGCAACCTTTCAGGACGTTTCTTCCGTCAGGAGAAGTTTTGTTATCTGACTTTTGGATACCGAATGTTCCTGTAGTTATTTACGATAGAGAACTTTATGTTGATCTCATCGCAGTTAAACTTCAGGATTATGACATTATTATAGGAATGGACTTCCTAGGTAAGTACAACGCTAAGATCAATTGTCGAAAGCGTTGTGTTATGTTTAATCTTCATGGTGAGGAGGAATTCAACTTCTACGGTCAGTCTCGAAATTCCTCAACTAGGTTAGTATCGGCAATGAAGGCGTGGTAAATGTTGGCTAATGGATGTCAAGGATACTTAGCCAACATGGTGGTCAAGGAGAAAGAGGAGGAGCTGAAGCCGGAAGATGTTCCCATTATCAGGGAATATGTGGATGTCTTTCCAAAAGAATTGCCCGGACTCCCTTCTGAGCGAGAAATTTCTTTTGAGATAGAATTAATGCCCGGAGTTACACGGGTATCTAAAGCGCCTTACCGTATGGCCCCAGCCGAACTTAGGGAACTCCAAGTGCAGTTACAAGAACTGCTAGACAAGGGATTCATCCGTCAAAGTCATTCTCCATGGGGAGCACCGGTATTGTTCGTTAAGAAGAAGGATGGGTCGTTGCGAATGTGCATGACTATCGTGAGCTAAACAAGATTACGATTAAGAATTAGTATCCCCTCCCGAGAATTGATGATCTTTTTAATCAACTTAGGGGAGCAGTAGTATTCTCGAAAGTCGACTTGCGGTCGGGATACCATCAACTCAGGATTAAGGAGGGCGACATTTCGAAGTCGGCTTTTCGAACACGCTATGGGCATTACGAGTTCCTTGTTATGCTGTTTGGTTTGACCAACGCTCCAGCTGCTTTTATGGACCTAATGAACCGGGTGTTCAAAGAGTACTTGGATAAGTTTTTCATCGTTTTCATCGATGATATTCTGATATACTCAAGGTCCATAAAGGAACACGAGCAGCACCTCAGAAGGGTTTTGGAGACGTTAAGACAAAACCAGCTTTATGCTAAGTTCACAAAATGTGAATTTTGGTTGGAGAAAGTGCATTTCTTGGGTCATGTAGTATTAAATGAAGGGATCTCCGTTGATCCTGCTAAAGTAGAGGTGGTCAATACGTGGCCCAGACCCAAAAATGTAACGGAAATACGGAGCTTTCTTGGATTGGCCGGATACTACCGACGGTTCGTTGAAGGATTCTCCAAGATTGCTGTACCCCTTACCGCCTTTACTCGGAAAGGGAAGAAGTTCGAGTGGACACAGAAGTGTGAGGAAAACTTCCAAGAGCTCAAAAGGAAGCTTACTAGCGCCCCGGTACTAGTAATTCCTGATGTGGAGGTAGGAAATTTCGTGATTTACAGTGATGCTTCTAAAACTGGACTACGAGCGGTTCTAAGCAGCAAGGAAAGGTAGTCGCCTATGCTTCACAACAGCTGAAGGATCACGAAAGGAATTACCCTATGCATGATTTAGAGCTCGCGGCGGTGGTCTTCGCATTAAAAATCTGGAGACACTACTTGTATGGGAATAGATGTGAGATTTTCACTGATCATCAAAGTCTCAAATACATCTTTACCCAAAAAGAGCTCAATATGAGGCAACGAAGATGGCTTGAACTCGTGAAGGACTACGATTGCGAGATCCTTTACCATCCTGGTAAAGCAAATAAAGTAGCAGATGCTCTGAGTAGGAAGTCATCCGGTATGATGATGTCTTTAGGAATGTTGCTTAAGCCACTTCAGAAGGAAATTTCTGATTTCCATCTGGAGATGATAACTGGAAAGTTGTCTGCTTTGACTCTCCAGTCTAACCTCTTAGAGTCCATTAAGGACATCAAGGGAAAAATTCTTTTCTGCTAAAGGCGCAAATCTTTGGCGGAAAGAATAGGGAATTTAAGACCTCTGAGGATGGAGTAGTTAATTTCAAAGAAAGGATTTGCGTTCCTGACTTTGAATTCCTTAAGAAACAAATCATGTTTGAGGCACATGAGACGCCATATTCGGTACATCCCGGAGCTTCCAAGATGTACAAGGACCTCAGAGAGAACTATTGGTGGCCGAATATGAAGAACGAAATAGCTGATTTTGTGTCAAAATGCCTAACTTGTCAAAAAGTTAAGGCTGAGCATCGGAAACCAGGTGGAGATCTTCAGAAGATCGAGCTCCCAGAGTGGAAATGGGAACAAATCACTATAGATTTCATAGTAGGTTTACCCAGGACCACAAGTGGGAACGATATGATTTAGGTGATTGCGGATAGATTGACTAAATCAGCCCACTTTATTGCTATCAAAGCTACCTTTTCAGTTAAGAAGTTGGCTGAAATTTTTGTATCCCAGATCGTTAGGTTGCATGGAGTGTCAAGATCCATCATTTCAGATCGAGATGGGCGCTTTACCTCTCGATTCTGGAAAAGTGTTCATACGGCTATGGGATCGAAATTGAAGTTTAGTACAGCGTTTCACCCCCAGATGGATGGACAATCAGAACGAACTATCCAAATGCTGGAGGATATGCTAAGATCATGTGTTTTGGATTTCAAAGGGAGCTGGGATCAGAAACTGCCTTTGATCGAATTTTCGTACAATAATAGTTATCACCCCTCCATTGGTATGGCTCTATTCGAGGCATTATACGGAAGGAAATGTTGATCTCCCATTCATTGGCAAGAAGTTGGACAGAAGCAACTTCAAACCACGGATTTCATCCGGAAAACCTCAGAGGATATTAAGAAGATCAAGTAAAGGCTCGACGTAGCTTTCAGTCGCCAGAAAAGCTACGCTGATAAACGTCGAAGGCCCTTAGAATTCCAAGTTGGGGATTATGTTTTCCTTAAGATTGCACCTATGAAGGGAATTATGAGGTTTGGCAAAAAGGGAAAACTTAATCCTCGATACACAGGGCCGTTTGAAATACTGGAAATGATTGGAAAAGTAGCTTATAATCTTGCTTTACCGCCAGAACTAGCTTCTGTGCATAATGTTTTCTATGTTTCGATGTTAAAGAAGTACGTACCGGACCCTTCCCATGTGTTAAGTCAAGAACCGATTGAAGTCCAAACCGATTTGACGTACGAAGAGAAGCCAATTCGGATTCTGGATCGGGAAGAAAAGGTCTTATGAAATAGGACGATTCTCATGGTTAAAGTGGTATGGCGAAACCACAATGTTGAAGAAGCAACATGGGAACTAGAAAAGGATATGAGAAAGAATTATCCCCACTTGTTCTAATTTTCGAGGACGAAAATTTTTAAGGGGGGAAGATTGTAATAACCGACTTTGTTACAAATTATGATTTCTTGTCTCTCAAGGAATCAAAGTTTGTGTTATGAATAAGTATGAGAATTGCCTGATCTGAGCTATCAGAATTAGGATTTATGTATGATTGAATTCCGATCAAAGTTTGACCAGAATGATCTAAGGTATGATTAAGGCGGTACTGCAGTATAATAAGCAGTATGGAAATTATACTGTGAAAAACCGTCATTACGGATAGATAAGTAAGAATAAAGTACAGAATCATGTTAGAAAAATCAAGTATATTATTTAGGACAATAAGGACTAATTAGCTTTAAGTCCTAAGAAAAACCTATACGCAGTCCAGTTAAATGCAGATGAATTCTGGACTGCAGTTTAATATGACAGTACTATTTTAGTTGAAAACAGTATTTGTTATAATTACATTAGTATGAAAATAGACTGTTTTTA
This sequence comes from Ficus hirta, assembly GCA_038430175.1. Lineage (NCBI taxonomy): Eukaryota > Viridiplantae > Streptophyta > Magnoliopsida > Rosales > Moraceae > Ficus > Ficus hirta. The sequence continues at coordinate 12,619,191 of CM076585.1, read as the reverse complement.
AGAAAGAAAAGCCAAACAAAGCCCTACGTGGAGGACACCTCACCTTATGATAATTATGTAATTTCTTGATTTTTTGAAAAAATTGGAAAGTATTACAAAAGATAAGTTTGGCTCTTGGAACCATCCAGTGGCCGGCCACCTAAGGGGACTTTTTAGCAAATATTGTTTTTGCAAGGCTTGAAGTGTAATTTAGAGAATAAAAATAAATCAAGAAAAGAAATTAAAATTCACCTATAAATAGGTGTGATTGGGGGTGACTTTTTGACTCATTTTATTGGAAAATTCCCCCAAACTTTGGCCATTTTTCTTCTCCTTTTCTCTCTCTCAGCCGAACCCCATAGGCAGCCAAACCCAAGAGAGTGTGGTCGGATTTTAGTGAGTGAAAGCTAGAAAAAAATTTCGGAATCCAAGCTAGAGATTATCTCAATAGTTTAGAGGTAATGCTCTCAACTCCTAAGCTTTTCTATTGTAGTTTTGAACCAAGTTATCATGTATTTTCAGTTTGGTTGTAAGAGCTTAAGCTCACCCATTTATGTCCTTATTTTAGTTAATTTGCTTAGAATGTGCTTGATTTAGGTTTTAGTAAGTTTATGTTATGGTTTGGTTTATGTTTTGGATTGTATGCCTTAGAAATTATGTTGTTGATGTGTGTGACCATCAAGTGTTTGTTATATGTCTCCATAGGCTTAAAACTGATGTTGAATGAATGATTATAAACTTGGATGGCTTGTATGATGATTAGGGTTCAAGAAAACCCTAGAAAACTAAGTTTGGTGAAAATCACCAAACGGGTTTGATTATGATTGAATGATGATGAACGAATGAATGAATGATCATAAGAACGTTAGATTATATGCTGCATGCTTGATGTAGGCTCACGATTATGATCGTTTGAGGTAGGGCGTGCGTAATTGAACGTAAGTTCGAACCGGAACCGAAACTGCCAGTCCGGGTGAAAACTGGGTAGTGATCAGGAAACAGTGTTTTGAGGCCTTTAGAGGCCGAATTTGGGAAAACACAAAACATTAAAGTTGTAGGAAATTGAAAATTATAGGGGGCTACATGAACAGTTTTTGAAAATAAGGCTCCAAAGGCCTTTGTTTTTACAAAAACCCGAGCCTGGACCACCCAGACTTATGTACACGGCTAGGCAGATTCAACAAGGAAAAAGTATAAGTTAAAGACAGAATTGGACCTTGAGCAAAACATGAAAGTTGTAGGGTTTTTCAATATCTAAAACTTTCGTGAAGAAAACTTTTTCAAAATCCAAACATATTTCAAAATGAAACTGAATTATGATAGTAAACTTTAGTACAGGAATTTTAAAACAGTGCATACACAGGAAAATCTACACATACACTGAAAATTTGACTGTTTTAGCAAATTTCCACAAAACTTAGACAGTTTCATTAAAAGACAGTTTTAAATAAATAATCAAACTTAGTTTTGGTAAGAATAGAAATAATTAAGCCAAAGTAAGCTAGTTGGTAACCTAACATAGTCGGATAGGTTACCAAATTTTAATTGGGCTAAGATATTAAGAAGCAAATATTGTATGTTGGACCTTGGGTCCAAGATTATTTAGGGTAACCATAAGGGATACCACATTAATCATTGGGCCTTAGTAAGCCCAACAGGCTTTTAAATTCAAACCTAACTTGGGCCTATACCTTAGGTTACTAATAGTAACCTAATGGGATACCAAGTACTATTGGGCCTTAAACCCAAAGTTCATTAGGTAATCAAACAGAATACTGTTTAATTACTATTGGGACATGTGCCCTAGGGTTACACTTAGTAACCAATAAGGATATCATTAAAGCCTATGAGGGGGACATATAACTAGGGTCACAAATAAATGTTGGTTAGGGTACCAACATTTAATGAAATAATTTATGGTAAGATAGGATGATTCTTATCTTACTTCCTTTTTGGAAACAGGAAGGTAACCTATTAAGGTGACCTGTCGGAATGACAAAACCCAAGACCTAGAGTAAACTGTAAGTACAACTCCGCCTAGAGCATAGGCAAATTGTTTTATGACTTTGCATGATTGTTTTTAAAGTTCATGCATTTATGTGGTATGTATGATGTATGTTTATTGTTGTGACATCATGAAGCATGTTCACTAACAGTAATTCATATGGTAAGAAGAAGACTACGTTTTAAGTATGAACTGTTTTAAGAAAATGTTTTCAAGTATGTGTTAAGTAAGTTTTCTTGTGTCGTACCGACCTGCTCTAGGTCAGGTTTGGTTCATAGTTTGAGTTGGACTAGGCTGGCCGCCCAACCACTCCATAACTGCGCGTCACGGTACGTACACTTATGTTTTAAGTAAGGGCCCTAAAATATGCAAACCAATAAAGCATAATGAAAGCATAATTGGTTCATGCATGGTTTGCTTATGAAATATTTTTGCGGTTAATAGTTGTACTTGCTGGGCGAAGCTCACAACTTACGTTTATGCTGTAGGTAAGCTTCCTACTGGCACTACTTGATGCAAGGCGGTGAGGCTTGGCAGGGCTGTCTGTGAAACGTAGGATGGAGACTGCTACGCGTTTTGAAATAAATATATGTATTGTTTACTTATTACAAGTTATTATGTATTACGACAATTTTGAAAAGTAAATATTAACTAAGTAGGTACGTATATTATTAGATATATAAATAGTAAAGTATGGATTTAAGTAGTTTTAAAAATATATATATATGTACGGTATTTCCGGATAAGTAAGTAAGTATGTTAAATAAGTATGTAAGATAAGTACGGTAACGGCCTACGTAAGACGGGTCGTTACAGTTATTAAATTACTACGTCTTCTATGTATACCCCGTATACATATGATAATCTGATATATTACCAACAGCCTAGGAGTATGTTATATTTGCTCAAAATAATCATACAATCAACAAATGAAAGTAAATAGGACACAACTTATTAAACATGAATAACCTCTTTTTATTAATATCAAAATGTCATATTTACAGAAAATCCCTAGAATTGATTTTCTATCCTTATGGCACATATAGATCATAACAATCTCCCACTTGCCCTAAGCGAGTAAATGTGACATATTGCGCATCCGCATGCCTTCGACGTGTTCTTCGAATCTTCTGGCCGCCAAAGTCTTCGTGAACGGGTCGACAAGATTGTCCTCTGATGCGATTTTGCAAACCGTCACATTTCCACTTTCAACAAGGCCTCTGATAATGTGATATTTTCTGTCAATGTGCTTACTCCTCTTATGATGCCTAAGATCCTTGGTATTAGCTACTGCTGTATTGTTGTCTTAGTAGACACAATAGTTTTATCCATATCAGGAACGACCTCAAGGTCACCAAGGAACCTGCGAAGCCATACCGCTTCCTTAGATGCCTTACTGGCAGTCACATACTCGGCTTCCATGGTCGAGTCAACAATGTAAGATTGCTTAATACTTCTCCATATAACGGCACCACCTCTAAGGGTAAAGACAGATCCTGACGTCGATTTCCTCGAATCCTGATTTGATTGAAAATCAGAATATGTGTATCCTATAGGAATAAGGTCCTGACCGGAATATACTAGCATATAATCCCTTATTCTCCATAGATACTTGAGTATATGCTTGATCGCAACCCAATGGCTCGATCTCAGATACAACTGATATCGACTTACCATACCAACCGTAAAACAAATGTCAGGCCTAGTGTATAACATAGCAAACATAAGACTACCTACAGCAGATGCATAAGGTACATCTTTCATATGCTCCCTTTCCTCCGATCTCTTGGGACAATCATCTCTAGAAAGCTTGATTCCTATTCTGAAATGTTAGGCACCTTTCTTGGAATCTTTCTTAGAAAACCTCTTAAGTATTTTATCAATTTATAAAGCTTGGGAGAGTACTATTGTTTTGTTCTTTCTATCTCTAAAAAGTTGAATTCCAAGAATATAACTAGCTTCTCCTAAGTCCTTCATGGCAAATTGTTTGGGCAACCAAACCTTGACTGATGATAATATTGCCACATCATTTCTAATAAGCAATATATCATGTACATAAAGTACAAGGAAAACACTTTCCCGTTCTTGATACATTTATAAACACATAATTCATCAATGTTTTGTTCGAATTGATAGGTTTTGATTGCTTGATCAAATCTAATATTCCAAGAACAAGATGCTTACTTTAATCCATCGATGGATTTAAGCAACTTGCATACCTTGTCTTCTTGGCCCTTTGCCTTGAACCCGTCTGGTTGTATCATATAGATATCTTCCTAAGAGAGCCATTCAAGAAAGTTGTCTTGACATCCATTTGCCATATCTCATAATTGAGAGCAGCCACAATGGATAAAAGTATGCGGATTGACTTAAGCATTACTATAGGCGAGAATGTTTCTTTATAGTCGATTCTTTCTTTCTGCGTATAGCCCTTTGCTACAAGAATTGCCTTAAAAGTTTCCACTTTCCCATCCACACTTCTCTTCCTCTTGTATATCTACTTACACCCAATCGGTTTTATGCCTTGGGGGTGAGTCTACAAGTTTCCAGACCCCGTTGGAATCTATAGATTCCATATCGGTGTTCATAGCCTTTTGCCAAAGACTAGAATCAACATCCTCCATAGCTTCCTTGTACATAGCCGGATCATCAACATATTCTATGGATTCTGCCTTAAAGACTTCACCATTGAACATAAACCTTTCAGGTTCCCTGACAATCCTCCCACTACGAAGAAGCTCCCGTGGTTATTGATTCTCTAGCAGTTTTTCCACAAGGTTTTCAGTGACTTTAGGAATATCCAATCCCGAAGTCATCTCTTTAAGCATCACTTTGCTACGAGGTTTAAAGTTTTCCATGTAACTTCCCTCAAGGAATGTTGCATGTGTGGAGACGAAGACTTTATTTTGCTTCGGATTATAAAACATGCCACCTTTTGTCCCTTTGAATAGCCAACAAACAAGCATATTTCTGATCGTGACTCCAACTTCTTCGCTTCTTTATCCAGGACATATGCCGGACAATCCCAAATTCAAATATGATTCAAATTAGGTTTCCTACTGGTTCATAACTTGAAAGGAGTTTTAGGAACCGATTTGGAGGGAACATTATTTAGAAAATAGCATGCAGTTTGTATGGCATGCCCCCAAAACGACAAAAGTAATATGGAGTAACTCAACATAAGCCGGATCATATCCAGTAAGGTCCTATTCCTTCTCTTAGTTACACCATTCTGTTGAGGAGTACCAGGTGCAGTCAACTGAGATTGTATCCCATTCTCTACCAAATGTCTTAAGAACTCATCCGACAAGTATTCCCCATCTCGATCCGATCAAAGTGACTTAATGGATTTGCCTAATTGCTTCTTCGCTTCAGCCAGAAATTCTTTAAACTTGTTAAAGGTTTCGCTTTTATGGGTCATCAAGTAGACATATCCATACCTCGAGTAGTCATCAATAAAGGTGAAAGAATACTCATACCCACCATGTGCTTCTATGCTCATGGGATCACAAACATCCGTATGCACAAGTTCTAAGTTCCTCGACATGACTATCCTTGGCAGTAAAGTACCGTTTGGTTATCTTGCCTTCCAAACAGAATTCACATTGTGGCCAAGGTTCACCCTCGTACAAGTCAAGGCATTCCTCCTTTACCATCCTTTGAATTCTGTTAAGACTTATGTGACCTAGTCGTAAATGCCAAAGATGCAATTTGTTAGAGTGAGAAGACTTACGTCTTTTAGAGTTCCTTTCCAATTTTGTATCAAGCACTAAGTGCATCTTAGGTTTGATAAAATAAAGATTTCCATTCATCCATCCATTATAGATAAGAGAATTGTTTTTCTTAATAACAACTTTATTATAAAAATAAACCGAATATGAGTCTTTAATCAAACAAGCTACCGAAATTAGGTTCTTCTTAAAACTATGAACATAAAAACAATGTCTCAAAACAATAAATCTAAATTCATCAAAGTAAAAATGCGCATCTCTCACTGCTTCAACTTGCACTAGCATCCCATCACTGGTTCTTAACGTGAAGTTCTCCTCACGCAGACTTCTCGTTACCTTGAACCCCTGCAAAGAAATACAAACATGGTTAGTGGCTCCAGAATATATAACTCAAGTATCGTTAGATTCTTCCACTAAACAAGCCTTAAGATACAGATATTGAAATTATCTCTTTGCTTCTGTATAGTTAGGTAGTATCTGCAATCCTTCTTAAAGTGTCATTTTTTCCCACAGAAAAAGCACTTAACCTTCTTAGGATCCACCTTCCGCTTCTTAGTTTTGGTAGACTTCTTAGGAGCAAGTGCCTTCGCCGCAGGCTTATTCCCCTTATTCTTCCCCTTTTCCTTTTTCCTTTTGGGATTAGGCGCAGGTGAATCAGGTTCAGCTATATTTGCCTCAGCCTTGAATCTAGAACCCTTGAAAATGTTTTCAAAGGCTTGCAACTCTTTCATTAATACCGTTAGAGACATCTCCTTCCAATTAAGGTTGTAGGATGCCTGAAACAAATTGAAATCCTTGGACAAGGTTTGAAAAATCATGATCAATTAAGTTGCAGCATCGATCTCAGCCCATTTGCCTGACCCTCAGACAAATAAGCCATGATTTTCATCATGTGCTCCTTGATGGGAGTTCCAACTTTTTGCTTGCAGTTCATGAGACCTTTAATAGTATCGGTCTTAGCCTGAATAGTTTGTTCACCAAACATCTCCTCCAAGTTGTCCATGATCTGCCTGGCAGTTTCATGCTCTTCATGCTGTTTCTGGAGCACGTTAGACATGCTCGCCCGAATATAGCACATAGCACTAAGGTTGGAATTGTCCCAGTGCTCAAGCGCCACAAGTTCCCTATCAGGAGCATCGATCGCAGGAGTGGGCGGTCGAGATTGGGTAAGGACGGAACTGTGTTTCTCAAAGTTTAAGACAATAAGCAAGTTCATTTTCCAATCATTAAAATTATCGCCGGTTAATTTGTTTTACATAAGTATCACAGATAATGGGCTCGACATTTTGATCTATAATAAGAAAACATGTAATAAGTACGGGCAAATATCCTTTTATTTAAATTTTTTTTTTTTTTGGTTTTGTAATGAAACAAAAAGATCTATATGCAATCTAAATGTTTATGTGTAAAGCCCTTAAAAAAAACATATCTTACAACGATAATTCCTAGCTTCTGCTTTCCAAGCTACCGAGGGGTAGTCATGGAAAAACTAGCCAAGAACACGGATCCTCTCTGATTAATATATATTCGTACATGGAGCATAACCCTGTTAAATATATATTAATTATCGCTTATTTGGCCACTACTTTAAATATCGGAGCCTTAAGGCAGGGTTAATAAATAAAGTAGCGTGAGTGTGTAACCATCGTTTCCAATTTTGAATCCATATTTTACATCCACCACCGAGGGTTGATCTAAACATAAAATATGCCCAAAATTGTTATCCTTTTGGAAATCCAAATCAGTGTGCGCTCTAAGTAAGATACCTATCCGAAGGGAATTCCCGGGTCGAACTCGAGTAGTAGGCATTACCATGCGTAACTATTGGACCAACGATGGAGGCCGTAGGTCTCAGTGTGTAAAACATTCTCTCACTCAATCTTTTGAATTAGGGTTTTTATTTTTCATGCATAAACAATATTTATTGAGTGGCACTCCCTAGTCTATATAGCATGTTATCAATACATCGCGAAATAGTATAACATATTTATCTAGCATCGCATCATCCATGGTTTGCAAAATATGTAAATAGTTGTAGATCATAATTCCATCCTAGAAAAAAGAAAATTGTAAAATTTACAAAAAATTAACCAAGACATATATCGGCCTTCTTTTGTAGATCCATGTTTTGTATCCTTCTTCAATGTGTCGTCCTTCTCCAATATCACGACCTTTTAAATTTATATTAAATTTCAATTTCTAAAAAGATTATATGTGATTTTTAATTTTAATCAAAATTACAAAATATCAAAAATTTAAATAAAATACGTTTTTAATTTAAAATTCAAATTTTAAATTTTCGAAAAAAATGTGATTTTCCAATTTTAATTAAAATCACAAAATTTTAAAATTCTCAATAAATAAAAACATCAATTAAATTTAAATTTAAATTTTGAATTTTGATTTTCCAAATTATCAAATATCACATATCATTGGAAAATTAAATTTTCAAAAGGATTTAATATGATTTTTCTTCCACAAAAAAAGTCAATAATATGAAATTTGAATTAATTAAAATTTTCAAATTTTAAAAAAATCGCATCCTTTGAAAATTTCCATACATTCGTTCATCTTCAATCTCCTTGAATCCATTGTAGTGCTAATTTACAAAAAATTACTACACCATTTCTGAGTTACAAAAATTCTAGGAATTGAAATAATGACCTAGCAGTGATAATAGACCGCATCTATTACACTTGAAAAACTTAGATACAAATTCTAACCATCATGACCGGCAAAATTGAACAAGCATCACATATAAAAAAATATAAAGCATTCATTCATCCATACATCCATTCACAATATATTTAACATACACAAAATAAAACTTAGAGTGCCAACTCTCTAAAATATTTCATTAATGCATAGAGAGAAATTTATTTGATCAAATAATTTATGTTATATACATAATCATGAGTTGGCTCTAATACAATTTGTTGGAAAAACGGATCCGATATCAGAGTTACGGCGCAACGGAAATTTCAAAATTTTTATGCTGATTCAGAAAAGAAGCTCATGAAGTATATAAATTAAATACATGATCAAACGTACCTTGTTTCTTGGATTCCGGAATTGCTAGAGCGTCGACCAACGTGTCTTCTCTACTATTCTCGAGTCCCCACATCTCAGAATGTGTATGGGCACACGTGCTATGAATCCAAGCGACCGGTAATTCTTCCAAAGTCCAGATCCCACTTTCTTAATTCCGATGTACCTTGTTGAGAATTCGATCTATGTTCGTTCTTCAAAACTACAAAACATGAACCGGTTAACCTTCTATGAAAAATATCACTTGGCTTAAACTTCTTCACAATTTTGATTCAATGGAAATTTCTCTTTTTTTCTCACACTTAAGAAGGACGAATTTTCTCAAGCACAAAAACCTAGTTTTGGTTTTTTTTTTCTCTCCCAAAAACCGTACCCCCCCCCCCCCTCCCTTTTTTGGTGTATGATAACGGTTGGCTTTTCCAAGAACCTTAAGCCTTTATATAATATTCCAATCCTTTTCAAAAATATCTTCTACTTGAGAAATAATTAATAATTATTTTTCTGAATAATCTTTTGTACCAAAGGATCATTCAAATTTTAGGCTAGGTTCTTTGAACCTTATGGACGTTGTTTTGCTTGGAGAAGGACTCCTAAAATTCGTCTCCTCTTTTGAGTATATTGAAATTCGTCCTCCACATAATGTGGAGGTTGATTGGTGGTTCAAATTTAAATCAATAATCTAACCTAGTTAAAAAGTTCTAATCCTATCTGGATTCAAACTCCTTTTAAACCTTTGAATTTAAATAAGATTCTCTTATTTGAATTTAAATAAATATTTTCCACAAACATTTTTCATATTTAATTAATTTAAATAAATGGAATATTTTAGATTCTTTTCCACCAAAAAACCGTGCACCATTCTTTAAGAAAAGAAAATCTATCAAATAAGCTCTATTATTTAAATAAATTAATAATATGATGTTAGGAATATATTTAAACAATTTTGAAACAAAATCTTATTCCCTCCGTCCATTAAAAATTCGTGCACTATCAATTAGGAGAGAAAAGTTTTGTTTTCCAAAATTAAATAATTCAAACACAATCTTATTTTTAAAATTCAATTAAACAAAATAATTAACAAATAATTTTTTTATTTACAACCAATCATATATTGACAAATCACATTATTTGTCTACATTAATTTCACATATGTAATCCTTTTTCGGGATTGCATGTTAGAGAGTACCATGTCTTAATAGACATTATTATATTCCCATTTAATTTACCGATCTCATTAGGAACAAATCCCGATATGCTTCATGAAACTATATGAACTGGTAAAGGGATCCGATGGAAATATGTAAAAAGACTCCTATAATTGTGAAAAATTAATCATGGATTAATTATTCATCAACTATCAACTTCATGACTATTCCACTAAAAGTCTGAAACTGAACTCCCGTTTACATACTGTATTACGAAAGCTCTCTAACTCAATACTTCTTCTATGATTTATTTATTGCTTGCTTAATCCCCATATGTTATCCATAATTGAATTAAGGTCTTTTTCCATTTTATCTTTCCAATCATTTTAACTTAAAGTTCCATTATTCTCCATTGAAAGAACCACTAATTGTAAAGCCATACAATCGGTAAACCATCAGAGAACACAAAGTAAACCGATGGTCAAGATCTTATTATATTATCTTTCAATTCCCGAATAATGGCTTTAAGTAGATAACATGTACTACCATTAAGATAGCTATGGATTCCGTATCTATGAATCTTGATTTCTCCATCCATAAGTCATACACCCAAAACACAAGTATATTGACCATCAATTATCAGTGTCTCACCTATAGTGGATCAAAGTGTATAAATCATGGATGCGAACTCAAGTATTCATTTCAAGATTACGATTAATGCAAGATGATAATTAAAGCATTATTGATTCTTATAAGTAGAATTATTAAACCGAATCAATTAACACCTTAGGTCTAGTCCAATATCATACCTCAATACTGGTATATATTAAAGTTTATACTCGAAATCTATCCGATGGTCAAGACAAACCATCCCTCCAAGGAAGTAGATAATCTTTACAATCTTATCATGAACAAGATCTCCAAATCTTATTCCATCGATTGCGGATCATTTATTTAGATTGTTATCAAATTACCACGTCTTCTATATATACCCCGCATACATTTGGTAATCCGATATATTACCAACAACCTAGGATTATTTTATGTTTGCTCAAAATAATCATAAAAATCAACAAATGAAAGTAAATAGGACACAACTTATTAAACATGAATAATCTCTTTTTATTAATATCAAAATGTCATATTTACATAAAATTCCTAGAATTGATTTTCTATCCTTAGAATACATATAGATCCCAACAGTCGATGCATATATATATATATATATATATATAATAGGTATGTAACATAAAGAATATATTTAGCTATTGGGTCTACTCACCTTAGCATATAGATGGCGCACTTTCTTCCAATTTATTTCACTATATGGCTTAGTATGTAGTTCCTCCCCTAATTGTAGAATGAGAGGTGTGATTGGACCATTCTTTGCCAAAACTTTGCCTCTATGCCTGCTCATCAGTACTACTTACTGACTTAAGTATCGGAGTGCTCTTAGCAAACACCCCGCTGGCGTCCCTCTTACTCCGAGGTGCTTCTCTTTTGTAGGCGACTAGGCAGAGCACGACGGTGCAAAGCTGACCACATCAAGTGATCTCATTGACTGTTGTGTCAAGGATTTTTGGCATCAATAATTCTCAAAAAGACGATGGTGATTTTCCACAGGAGGTAAGATCTCTTAAATTACAAGTCATTTCTTCTTTCTTGAAGTTGATTTAATTACATAAAATGTTTTCCAACTAATTATATATGAGAGGAAATAACTGGAGTTTTCATGAAGATCTTATTGCTACACTATCCAATATATAGAAACATCTACACATTTTGCACTCTTGCAGAATATCGAGAATATCATAGGCATGTGCTACTTCATTCCAAATCTTGACTCAAGCATCTATATAATCATTGATCCTTTTAATAATATTAGTAGGATACTACACGCTTCGTGCGGATGGGATAAATCATTAAAGTAAAATAAAACTAACAATATACATTTGTAAAATGTTTTTTAAAAAATTTTTTATTAAAAAAATTGTGGTAAGAAATTGGTAAAAAATAAAAATAAAAAAAATGACAAAGTAGAAAGTAAAAAAGAAAAGAATAAAGAAAAAAAAACAAAAAGAGAAAATAGTTCCATCAAAATTTTGATTAGGACAAAAAAGGAAACACGCCTCTGTATATAATAGTTACAGATTATACATTTACATTTATTTATCCTTTCAAATTAGAGTAAAGCTAAGGGCCATGAGCGACGACCATCAGCACATGAGGTCGCAACTTGCTTGGCAGGGTATTTTGTGGGACCCTGTCAAATCATTTCCAAACATTTTATTTCATGTGGGCCCTACTTTGAGGTGAAATTTTTTGCAGACCAACCTTTCTCCTCTATCCTTCTAGTCTTCCTTTCAACGTACATAGCTCTTTCTTTATTATGTCCTTTCAAAAAACCAAAAAAACAAAAAACAAAAAATCTCAGATCTGCAACAACCAATGCCAAATCTCAATACCACGTCGCTGGAGAAGAAGACCGGAGAACGTCGTGATAGCAACTTTGCGGTGGAGATTCGCTGAGCTCGCAAGATTCCCGCGAGTGTTCTCAGTCACCGACGCTCCTCCGGTCAGCCATTAACGAGAGAGATAGTGAGAAAAGGGAGGAGAGAGAGAATAATGGTTTTTTGGAGAGAAAAAGTAAACCAAAGGGTAATTTAAAAATCTCTACTTTGCTGTTCTCCCGGAAAAAAAAAATGCCGAATTAATAATTTTTTTTAAAATAAAAATGATGCTATAACCTCTGCAGCATGATTTTCTGTTGGTTAAAAGTATGTTGTAAAATAAAAAACCTTTAACCACAATTAATCCAATCATTTTCACATCTACGTCAAGATCTGAAATTTTTTCTCTCCAAATGTTTTGATTACCATTGTGTTGTTTTCAAAGAAAAGAAAGGCCGATGACGGCTGAAGAGGAAGAGAAAAAAAAAGTGGAAAAATAAAAAAAAATTAATTGGTGTTTAAAGAAAAAAAGAAAAGAAAAGAAACGTTGGGGGGGGGGGGGGGGGGGTGTGGTTGGGGTGTTGCGTTTCTGGGTTACTTGAAGGAATCAGTTTGAGAAGAAAAGTAGATGTTGTTTTTCTTTTTTTTGAGACTATTTAGTGGCCCCCACGTAAAAAACTCTCAAAAACTAAATGAACATCCACGCAGACAACCATGTAGGAGCGCCACCTTAGCGGCCAACTCGTGCGATGACGGTCATCAATGATGATCGTTAGCTTCACTCTTTAAATTAAGATTAAGTGGAAGAATTTGCTTCAGCTAGAGACATATCTTTCGATTTTTCTACGGGCAAATATCCTATTGGAAAGTTTCTTATTGCACTTTGATGTGATTTTCATCTAGAGATATTTGTAGCTTAATTTTCGGGATTAAATCCGACCTGTTTTCATTTCAAATTGAATTAATTATCAACTATTTTTGATGTATAATTCATCTGAAAAAACTATTTTAGATGTAATTACTGGTTTTATGAAAAAAAATGCAAATAACGCAGCATAACTGAATTTTAATTAGGTCTATTGAGACCCCCTCATTTTACTTTTCTGTCCCATTTTTACATACACTCACTTATATTTTGAATGCATCATTGTTTAAAGATATTTCTCGCTATATCCAAGAAATTTAACAAGCATGGCAAACCCGTGCTTATAAACTAATATTTATATATAGTTATTTGGGTTTTATATCTTTCCCTATTCTCTCTCTCTCTGATATATCGAAAGCATATATCTGGAAAAAAAAAAAAAACCAGTAAAAGAAAAAGAAATTAACCTGTTGATTCATGCAGAATGTCAGGAAACCCATTTTAAGAAATGTTGATTCATATAGAATAACGAAAATTGACATATATATATATATATATATATCTATATGGGTCTTATACATTTCTCTCATGTGCTTAGTAATATTTTACTAATTTTTATTTTAAAAGAAAAGATCGTTTTATGGTAAGACCACTTACTTTACAAAAACATCTTTTTAACCATTGCATTATATATATAACGATCTGATTTATAAGTATCCATGTCAAAAATTTATGATATGCAATATAGAACTACTTCTAAGTCATAAATCGTACCTTGAAAAATTAATCAAACTGTTCCCGCTAATAGCGCAACCTAAAGGTCATATCGTAGAAATTTCCTTAAGAAACATCACCAAACAAATATATGATAAAACTACATAATAACAAATTTTATTATTCAAAATAAAAATTGTAGTAGAATATTTTTTAATTTTTTTTATGAAACTAAAAGAAGTGAATAACAATGTTTTAAAAGTATTAAATGTGAATGTTACTGTAAGTAGTTTATTTATTTGCACTTAGTTCGGATGTTTCTGAATACTTCATACTATTCATCATTTGTACCGTCAAGAAAAAATATACTTACATACATATATATATATATATGTGTGTGTGTGTGTGTGTGTGTGTACATTTGTGCCAGGCAGTGTTTCAGGTGCCGTGTAAGATGCGGCACTAGCATGAGACTCTACTTGCATCAGATGGTTGACAAGTTTGAATGAAAGGAGAATTTATATCAGAAAACTGAGTGAAAGCCAGACATATTTAGCTATGAAATCAGAAGAGTTCAACATTATTTAGGGTTCGTTTGGTGCACAAGTTTGAGTTAAGATTTTTAAGTTTAGTTTGAGTTAAGTTAAGTTTAGTTTAAAAGTTGAGTGTGGGTTCGTTTGGTGCACAAGTTTGAGTTAAGATTTTTAAGTTTAGTTTGAGTTAAGTTAAGTTTAGTTTAAAAGTTGAGTGTTTGGTAAAAAGTTTGAGTTGAAAAGTTTAAGTTGAGTTGAGTGTTTGGTGAATAAGTTTAAGATAAAAAGGTTGAAGTTGAGTTGTGTTTGGAAAAAAAGTTTAAGTTGGAAAAAATGATTTAAAAAACAAGGGCCTTGTTTGGATGTTAAGAAAATGCGCAGAATAGTGTTTTTTAATTTTTTCTAACATTCTATCGTATGTTTTAGTACAGTATAGATTGGGAAAATGACAATAAAGCCAAATTAATAACCGCAATCAACTTGAGTCAACACAAGGTGTCGTAAAATTCCTTATATTGTAATATTATACACCCAGAAAATGTACATTGTTTGTAATGTAAATTATATAAAAAAAAATGTAACAATTACATTTCGACTCTGGCGCTATTAGAGAATCGGTGATTGCGTTTACGTGGCTCTATACCATGGACATGATTGGTATCGTTCCGACATATCATCCGTAATCATTTCCCTCATCTGATTCATCGCACCCGCACTCGAGCCGAAAACTTGAGTTCCTGTGCTGGGCCCAGGACCATCTACCCCGTCGTCCAACTTGTAATCGGCGTTAACGTCGTCGTTCCCACGTACAGGCACGCTATCAGCTACATACTCTTCCATCAATGGGTCCCCAATCTGCACCATCCTTATGAAATTATGCAGAACCGCACACGCCACGGGAATCATGACTTGTTTCTCCATCGGACAGCTGTTCATTCCCTTAAGTATTTTAAACCATGCCTTCCAGACACCAAATGTTCGCTCAATGCAATTCCGCAGCGAAGAATGCGTGTAGTTAAATACTTCCTTGCGGTTACCCAGCCCGGCACGACGCCTCCGATATTCCGGTAAATGATACGTCTCGCGTCGATATGGGCTCAGGAAACAATCCTTATTGGCGTATCCCGAATCAGCTAAGTAAAATTTGCCTGCAAATTAAACACCACAAATCAAAGATAAGTTCAATATTTTGTACCTAATTTCATCTATGTAAATACTACTGAAATACTACTGTAATTACGAATACCTGATGGGGGGATTGGGAAACCATGGAATGCTATTGCCTCGTCCAACATTCTAGCATCATGGCATGATCCCTCATACCCGGCCAACATGTACGTGAACTTCATGTCAAAGGAACAGGCCGCTAAGATATTCTGCGAGTGAAACCCTTTACGATTAATCCAACCGTCAGCATTTTCGCGCCTTGGGACACATGGGACGTGTGTCCCATCAATAGCACCAATACATCCCTGCAAAAAACCATTAACAATATTCAATATTGTGTTCCATCCGGTACGATAGATAATTGCCCAACCGTATGATAGTGTGCTTAGCTGACATCGATAACGTACATCAAACCATGGGCGGTATTTTCCCGCATGCTCAAGAATCAACTGTTGCACCGCCGTGTAGTCAGGTGGTCGGATGAACTCGTCCTTCAACGCACATATAACCTTCAACACTCTAAAGAACCAACGTGAAGTTGTTTCTACCGAATGCTGGAATAAGTACGAAACGTGCCGGTTCGTTGCGCCTTTTGCACAAACGACCAAAAAAATGAATAACTGTTCGTTCACATTCATGTTATATGTTGGGGTCAATAACTCCCGACTACCTAACAGGTTACTTAGTACTCTGAATGTTTCTGCTTTCATACTAATCAATCCTTGACATATTTCATCATGACCACTTAATATCTCCTCCACACGCAGGCTGCCAGTTAGGCTTGAATTATGCATTGGTTGTGGAACTCGTCGTCTGTTACGCCTACTATTTGTCACGGTTACAACCGCCAATGCAAGCATATCGTCAACGTTGCGTTGTTGGTTTGCTGCGGCTTGGGCGTCTTCGTCTTGATCGGGTGCGGAACCGAACACGTTCATTTTTCCTTTTGTTGTCGTTGATAAATGCACTAGTGTACCTGTTGCAGATCAATTTTCCGTAAATAAACACTTAATTAGTCAGCATACCCGTCATGTACTTACTATCTATTCTGATTGTGTCCAACTATTCCTAAATTTGCTTTATTAGTTACAAACCCGTAATTTGCGTCATGCAATTAACAACACGATATTTTATCTAATCATGAAACAATAAATCGCTTAGCAAACAGAGTGGAATACCCATGTTTATACATATAAATCGTAAATAATGCACAAACTAACGGAAAAATTAACATCAAGTCTCAATGTTTTGTCTAACTAAAATTAAGCTGGAGAAAATGAGAATAAATAACATAAAAATCAACTCGGGGGTGGCATCTGGGAGGTCATAACTAAGGCAATAATGCCTCTCCTATCGTAGTTGTCAAGCTGGCAGAATGGACGCTGAAGTCGCGGATGAGCATCGAAGTAGTGCCACATTATCGTTCTCTGATATTGTGGAATACCCATATCCTTCATGATATTCATGCAGTCCAAAATGTGATCCGTGTTACTTGTTTGGTCGCTACTGGTGGCCGATTGCGAGCGACCACGGAAATGATTAACGATTTCCTGCATGGCCGAGAAAGTCATCTCATCCGTCGCATCCCGTTGTTTCCGCTTACCTGCACTCCCTCGTGACAGTGACGGACCAGCTTCGCCGGGCGCACCTCTCGTGTTAGCCTGCCTCCGCGCACCAATGGTCGGACTCATTTCCTCGTCGAACACCGGCTGTGTTCCGGACTGGTCCATGGAGAAGTCAAAGTCATGATAAGGTGTAACTCCACCTCCCATCGTAACAGATCCGAAACCCGAGGCACCTGCTGCATGGTTTTTTTCAAAAACATTGTAATACAATTCCTTGTTGCGCAGACCCTCGTAGCGGAGATGGGTACACTCCTTGTAAACCTGAAAGGACGAAACGATTAACATTTGCGGGTATTAGTCGTGTTGGTTGTGTACACAATATTATGGAATGATATTAGAACGTTCAATTACTTTGACGAAACTATGCCACATTTCATCCGAGCATACAACTGTATCCGTGGCAGGATCATATCCTAGGCCGGTGCGTGCTTGTAATACCTTCCAACCCCGGTGCGTGCTTGTAATACCTTCCAACCCCTATAAATTTTTTTCATCCTCTCTTTTTTCTGATATAAAGTGAGTCCATGAGCTGGAACACCCCCAAATTGTGCGTTAAATTCATTGGCCCACAGCTCCAAAATGCTGCTGCTTGGCTGCTTTCCACCAGTGGACGCCAAATAGTCGTCAAGTTTTTCAAGGAATAATTTCTCCTTAGCGTGATCCCATACGTACGACTCACCGAAGGATTTGCGAGGCATTTCCTTAATACATCGGAAATCAAATTATGAATTTATAATTAAAAAACCGTAGACTGGAATGTAAAGTTGGCTCAGTGTGTAGCGATTGACAGTTTGCATCTGAAGCATGTCAATGACCCGATACCATGGCAGCTACCATGGCATGGAAGACCGGCAACTACCTATATGATATCGGGTTAAGGACGCAGTAGTCATATGCAATTACAATCTATGCTGATGGGCATTTAGCATCATAGCCAAACCGAAATAACGAAACTGCAAAATGTTGGCAAAATCAAGCACGGATTGACCAAAATCCACATCTCTCGGTTCAAGGCATGGGGGATCGGCTACTCAGCCACTAAATGAGCAAACCAAAGTGTTCAAATGATCTAGAAGCCACAAAAACCAGAAAAGACAATTTCGGGCCCAAAAAGTTGCAAAAACTAGCCAAAATGAGCATGTATGTGACCCTAAAGCTTGAAAATGCAGACCAAGGCATGGGGGATCGGCTACTCAGCCACTCCAAAATGAGCATATATGTGACCCTAAAGCTTGAAAATGCAGACCAAGGCATGGGGGATCGGCTACTCAGCCACTAAATGAGCAAACCAACGTGTTCAAATGATCTAGAAGCCACAAAAACCAGAAAATCCAATTTCGGGCCCAAAAAGTTGCAAAAACTAGCCAAAATGAGCATGTATGTGACCCTAAAGCTTGAAAATGCAGACCAAGGCATGGGGGATCGGCTACTCAGCCACTAAATGAGCAAACCAACGTGTTCAAATGATCTAGAAGCCACAAAAACCAGAAAATCTAATTTCGGGCCCAAAAAGTTGCAAAAACTAGCCAAAATGAGCATGTATGTGACCCTAAAGCTTGAAAATGCAGACCAAGGCATGGGGGATCGGCTACTCAGCCACTAAATGAGCAAACCAACGTGTTCAAATGATCTAAAACCCACAAAAACCAGAAAATCCAATTTCGGGCCCAAAAAGTTGCAAAAACTAGCCAAAATGAGCATGTATGTGACCCTAAAGCTTGAAAATGCAGACCAAGGCATGGGGGATCGGCTACTCAGCCACTAAATGAGCAAACCAACGTGTTCAAATGATCTAAAACCCATAAAAACCAGAAACGACCAGTTTGGGTCAAAAAAATTGTAAAAACTAGCCAAAATGAGCATAAGGTGACCATAAAGTTGAAAAATGCATATCAAGGCATGGTGGATAAAATATGAGCCAGATAATGCATAAAACAATCATATGAAGCAGTTAAACCATCCCAAATCATGAACTAAAACCACCCAAAGCACTAAATCGTTTTGCCCATATTATGCAAAACCCGGCCTCACTTACACTCGAAACAGCTGACAAGCAAGAATATATATAAAAAGAGGAGATACTATACTTGGGTCACCGAGTTCGAGCCAGAGGAGGAGTAGACGGTCGATGAAGGCGGATCAGGGCAGGAAGCAATGGCTCGGTTGGCTGATTTCCGAACCCGGAAATAGTGGGTAACGAGACCTTTTGTTCGAGCTTGCTTCACGGACCCCGATCGGTGCCGCATGGGCAACCGGTGGTACCTATGCCAGGAGTCCGATGAATAGACCCGGCAAGGCACCAATTTCCCCGGCTGGAATCGACTACAAGCCCCGGTGGAAGAAAACCTAGAAAATAAAATTGGGAGTTGGGCAATTATAAAATTCGAAAAAAGTCGGCGTCAACGACGGCCAAAACTTTGGAATCAAGCCAGGGGAAGAGTGGAGATGGTGTTAGGGTTGAAGAAGAAATCATACATTTCCACTTTCCACTCGGGGGATTGGTACCACCTACTATCCCAGGGAATCGAATATATTCGATTCGAAGTGCCAGAAAACACAGACCACGCAATCGACTGAGATGACAGACGGAGGGTCACATGGGAAAGAAGAATGCCAGACGAATCTCTGAACTGGGAAGCTGCAGATGGGGGAGGAAGGAAGGAGACAGGGGACGCTGGGGAGCAGATGGGCGAGGACACCACGCGATCCAATTGTTGCACAGTAAACCAAGTTTGGTTTACTGTGTAACGGGTCAAAGATGAGCTTCAGCTGGGCTTATGAACCAAACGATGTTCGTTGAGGTTGAACTCAAATATTTGAGTTCAAACGCATGAACCAAACAAACGCTTAGTCAAAGTAAGGGCAGAAAGATTAATGTTAGTGTAATAAAAAATTTGAGGAATGGATTTTTAAATATATTTGGACGTGGACGTAGAATTATAATGGTGGATTTGTGTACAAAATAAAATGGAATGTGAAAGCCAATATACATAGAATATGAGTTGAAATTGCTGAGCATGTTTAAATATCTGATATAAATTATAGTTGAAATCGCTTGAATTCAGTCTTAATTGAAGAAGTTGGAGTGACAATGGTACGAAAGCTCACAGTAGGCCATTAAGCTTCTCTCACATCTCGGTGATGTCTTATCACCTGCCTCATTTACAAATGCAAATAGTGTTTTTTTTAAAAAAAAAAATATTCTTTTGGTGTTTGTAATATTTTACGTCAACAAACAAATATAATTACTTTAGCCTTTGTTGGCTTTTTTTTGTCATTGTGATCATAACTTCCTCAGCTTGATCTTGATTTTGTTAATCAAGCATTTTTGGAAGGCAATGAACCAAATTACGATATTCTGCGAGAGCCCAAATAGGAAAGATGTTCCTATACGCTGCATAATGCAACATGCAATTCCTCATGAAAACTCCCATAAGTTCCTGCAATTATAGAAGCGTAACCAACAATTAACAAATATTTTAAGATATATATATATATATATATATAAATAGTACTACAATCTGTGTCTCCACAAACTCATCAGTCTTAATGGAAGTTACACATATTGCTTATAGTTTAGGGTATTTGATCCTTAACAATTTTATAAAGTTGTGATTTTGTTCCCAACCTCCTCCTTCTTCTTCTTCTTATTTTTTTTTTTAATTTTTGGTAGCTAATAGAAAATGTCATGTTAATCATACATATTCACTATTTAAGGATTACTAACAAAAGAAAATTACATAATTCAACTTACATGTATGATTCACATGATTTATTCGGTCCAATTTTTAATATCTATTAGTAAAAAAGATCAAATTTCATCCCTTAAAAGATTTTAGGGATCTTTTAGCTACCAAAAGAATAGTTGAGACCAAATCGCTACTTTATAAAGATGTTTGGGATCAAATGAATAATTTACCATGTTATTTAACTAGATTGTACCTGTTGGGGAAAATCGCCATCTTCCAATTGAGAATTGATTAAAAGTTTTGCAGCATGGTGGATAGGAGTTGGATCTCTCTCAGCCTTCAAATTATATGGACGAAAAATTTATTTTGAAATTAACTAACATGAGGATGAAGTTCAGTCTTAAATATCAAACCATTTACTAACCTGTCTACCATGAATCAGGCCCATCAATCCAAATGCAGTTTGAACCAAATTGGAGTGGTCTCCTTGAAAAGGTGTATATACCTACATGAATACGGGGCAAATTAAAAAAAAAATAATAATAATAAAAAGGATTTGTCATTAGCTAAGAAAGTTGAGTACAAATAGATGGGCTTATGTTATGTTATTTCATACCTTGTTTGTGCAAGAAGTGGAGCTCTCCGCCCAACCGCCATCCTCTCTCTGGGTTTGGAGTAAAAAGTCAACGGCTCTACGGACAGCCTCGCAATTGTAGTAGTGCCTACCGGCAGCCTCCAAGCCTCTGATGGCAAACCATGTGCCATAGATGAAGCAAATTCCCCAATTTCCATACCAAGAGCCGTCCGGCATTTGTGTGTCTTCAAGGTAGTTAGCGGCATTGGTGATAAAATTATCAATCTCCTTTCTTCTATGTCCTGGATATAATTTTCGAAATAAATTCAATGCTTGGATTGACGATGAGTTGCACTCTATGTACCTGCATCATATGAATCACATCTTTAATTTAAGTGCCAAGTGATCGTCTCTGATTCATTGTTAATGACAATAATTCATACAAAATCAAACAACTAAAATGGGGTTATCATATGTCTTACTCGTATTCGATAACAAGGTCCTCCAAAAATTCCACGGGATTGAGCCACTGCACATCGGGAAATATAAGTATAATTGTACTTGATACAAATCAGTCAATATATTCCAACTGAAATTTTTATTGTTTACCTCCAACCATTTTGGAGCTCCTGTCGGCTCCCAAGCTGATACGCCACCATTTGGACTCTATTTTTGGGTTTACACAATTGATTTAACAGTCAATATTAAACAAAAATATACACAGCAACGCTCTTATATTATGTACAAATATATAAGTGTAAATCAGTTTCATCACATTCCTCTTTTCTTACCTGTAGTGAGAGAATGACATTAACAGAATCATACATATGCTCAGCAACCATTGGCTCACCTACCATGTCGGGAGACATCTTTGCGAGCAGTAGGCAACACTGAAATATCAACAAAAAAAAAAAAAAAAAAAATTGTTCACATCATTCGCAAACATTCCTTCCAAATATAATTTTAAGGTTCTTCGGGTATATAGCTTAACAAATTCATAATATAAGTACAGAGTTAAAAGACATGTTAATGAAATTACCTTTAGACCTTCTGCGGTACAATCAGAAATTTGCCATCCATGATCTCGGTCGGAGAAAGTCCATGCCCCTTTCGAAATATGGCGAAAATGGTCTAAGTGGCCTGGAGGGTCCTCCCTAACCTGAGACATCTTTAAGAATTCGTGTGCTTTTTTCAGTACAGGAGCAATTTCATCGTTGATGTTGCCGGCAAGTAGTGCTTGAATGGCAAGACTGCAGTCCCATGCCTGACTACCATCACTACAAGAAAAGTGCTCTTTAATAGCGCTGAGTCATAGCGTGTTCCAAAAAATGTCATCACTAAGTTTTGGGTATCTTTCCTAATTGTCTACATATGTGGGGATTTTTTTTTTTTTTTAAAGGCGGGAGATCATTTGGCATAATAACGTCCCTCTTTTTCGGTGAAACCCAACTAGAACATCTTTTTTTTTTTTCCTTTTTTCTTTAAATCCAAAACAAAAACAAAAACTCTCCCTCTCTCTCCCACGATTTCTCATCTGCCGTCCATCATCCAGTTATTCAAATGGAGCCGCCAAACTGGTTTCCCTCTCAAATTGGTTTCCCTCAAATTTCATTTTCATATATTTCCCTTTCTCACTAAGACTGGTGAATTAAGCCGCCTCTTTTCAAATAGTTTTTCTCTCTCTCTCTCTCTCTCTCTCGCTCTCTCTCTCTCTTTTATAGATTTTTCCTCTCTACTGATTCCCATCTCCGCAGCCAGCACTTCCAGCAAGTCGAGAACGTATTTTCCTTAGACATTTCTCTGGGTGAGTTTTTTGTCTCTCTGTCTGTCTCAATTCATTTGTGTCAAATTTCGCAGTCTCTTATTTGTTTTCAATGAATGATTCTCTACTTTGACGATTGACCAGTTCTCATTAAAGGATTAGGAACATGGGTAGATTAAGATTCACTTGTTTGTTTTATCTTCAGAAACAAATATTTTTGTTCAAGTTGTTTTTTTTTTTTTTACCCTCTTTGAAAGTTTCTTTGAATGGTTAGGCTCCTTTGTCCTAGTTCTGCTTTTAGATTGTTTACAGTGTTTTTTCTAATTTGTTTACTCATTCTTTGTTGTAATATTTTATCATTTGCTATAATTTTTTCTGATGCATCTATTCATTCTTTATTCTAAAAAAAATTTCCCTTTCTGACACATCTTATATTCTTTCCTGTAGTATGAACTAGTTGGTCTGTGCATTTGCAGGTACCGGCGTAGTATTTTACTTTCATGATTCAGTTACCATTGTTGTTTCTTCCATGTGTTTTGTTATTATTATTTAATTTATTAGTTTCCTGAATTTAATTCATCTTCCCCAGACGTCAGTCATTTTAAAATTTTTTTACAATAGTGTATACTACTGTAATAGGGAAAATATAGGTCGGTAACATATTACATATATAACTAAGAGTGACCAAAAGCCATGTCTCTTTGTTGCGGATTCATTTTGTAACTTTTAGATTGATTTGCGATACCTTAGGGTCTGGTAGAAGTCTATCTTTCAAATGCAAGAAATCCTCTGTTTCCAGGGGGAAAAACAAAACCAAACTTTTAATGTCTGGTGCATTCAAGCCTATGTATCAGGAAAACGGGTTAAGTTTAACACTTGGAGTTTTGATCTTTTTCTTGATGTCAACCTTATTTTATGGTTTCTTTTCTATTAATGTTAATTGACTAAGATAGGTCTCTTTCACACTTATTTGTTGCCTTATAGCTGCATAAAGATTTTGTAAGTGCTTCTTGCTTTCCTGTTTAGTCGATTATACTCTGTAATCTGCAATATTAATTGCCTATTTCAACAACAGTAAATTCATATCCTTTAGCAATTGCAAATTTTGTTTTTTCTGTTGATATTTATTTTTGCATCCAAAGTTTCTTTTCTAACCAAATATAGCAATATCACTGTTTCCTTATTCTTTGCTGTAATCTTTCAACATTTGATGTAATGTTTCCAAATCTTGTATGCCTTTTTAAGAACCTCAGTACGAAATTTTCCTTATTTGATATGATTTTCTTTTTTGTACTAGTTGGTCTATATTTTTGCATATGCTTGTGTAGTGTTTTAATTTCGACAACTGAATTCTCATTGTTGTTTCATCCATCACCAAATTGGCAATTTTATCGGAAAGAGATGAGCTTATAATCTGATTAGAAAAAGAATGTAGAGAATTGAAAGAGCAAGTAACAACCCAGCATAAATACTTTGAAAAATCATGTTAGTATTCAATTCATGTTAATGTTGATTCTTCCAAATTATACATTGTGATTAATATTTTATATGCTCTCTCATAGGGTTCATCTTGCCAAAACAGAGAAACAAACAAATGCACCTATGCGTTTTCCCATGGTAAAATTATGCTTATTTGTATATTTTTTTTCATTTGTAAATTAAACACGTCTTTGTTTTAAAAGTGAATAATCATTTCTATTATAGTGTTTGCTGTTTTTCTTCTTGAAAGAGTGTCAATACTAACTCACAAAGCAAGGAGTGCAAGATAATGGATTGGGATGGTTCTGATGAAATTGTAGCCGAAGGATGTTGGCCTTCAAGTGATCCAACAGCTTTCGTTCATATTCCTATTGGACCAAGTGCTGTGAGAGTTTGGGTAGATATTGTAAGAAAGCCTAATGCATTTTTGTGGAGGACTACATCAGAGATGGTTTACATTGAAGATGCTATTGGTTCTACATGGCCCATTGATAAAGTTATAAGGTAAACAAAATATACACCTATATGCATAATGTATTGAAAATTTAGTTAGGTGATGGTTTAGCTATGAGTTGATTAATTGATATAAACATTAACTTCTTTTTTTTCCCTGTATGTAGGACTTGAAGGGCAATGACTATCGATGGAAGACAAATTTAAAAGACTAGAGAAAGATTTGAACCATTACTAGAAGGCATGTATGGAGGCTGAGTCGTTAAGTTACATTTGGGAATATGAAGTATTGTTTTATTTATTTATTTATTTTTGGATCAAACATAGTACACTTGAGATGTTTGGTTGAAAATGTTGTTTTCATGTTATTAGATTAGGGGGTGAATGTATGGATGTTTATGTACTTAAAGTATTCAATCAAATTAATTGCTATAATTTTTAAATGTGTTATTTATTCATACAAAATATAGTATTGTTTGTAATCAAACTAAGAATAGCGTGAAAAAAGAAACGTAGATACATTCTTAAGTGTTATGGCCTAATATAACAAAAACGCTATGAAGCAACTACATATAATAGCATACTAGGAATGCTATGAAAAGTCTCTTATAGCATGATATGAATGTTATAAAAATAGTCTTATAGCATGTATTGTGTGCTATAAAAAATATTATTATAGCACCAATGGAACGCTATAAAAACAGGACACTTTTAATAACATCAGATAAGATAGCGTTTTCAGAAATGTTATAGTATTTGTATGATAGCATTTTTTAGACGCTATTATAAAGGGTTTTTCTTGTAGTGCATAACTCTTCATAGATTTCAAAAATGTATTTATCGAAATGAATAACTAGAACTAGTAGATTCAAACACTACTATTAATTACAGTAATCGCTTCGAATACGATATATAATTTGTTTACATACTTGCATAGTGATTCCGTCTTCTGCTACCCATAAGTAATCTGCAACTCTGGGAATATGCTTCTTGAAAGCTTCTCCATTCGGATCTTCAACCCAGCAAGCAAGCATCATAAGTGGCTGCATGGGAAATTCGACAATATGAAATAAAATTATCCGTTTTAAGAGAAAATAATATCTTGAAAATGGGGAATATGTGTTTCACTTACCTTTTCAACACATCCGATTGTGATGTATCGACTATTCTCGTCCTCATAATGGATGTGTTCTATTGCTTTCTGAACTGCTCTCTCCCTTATCTTGTTAAAGGGCCAAGTGTTGATAACAGATTCTCCAATATAATAGACACTATCCCATAAGAGACGTTGTACACGACCATGAGGATAGTAGTTATCATCCTTAGCACAGACATGGCGCATTTTGCTCCACTTGATAGTTTTGTAAGGTTCATTGTAAATTTCTTCTCTAAATTGCTGAATGAGAGGTGTGATAGCACCAACAAACTTTCTCCCATACAAGTACGACATAGGCATGAACGTCAATCGGCAATGGCAGAACATTTTTGCTGCATTTTGCATTCAATGAAATGTAAAACAACGGCATGAGAACGTTTATAATTACACTAGTTATGTAATCTTGGAAATTTTAGAAAGAAAATGAGACAAAGATGACGATAATTTACACGGATGAAGAGGTACAACGGAAGGGTAGAACCAAAACTCTGGAGGCATGGGGTTGCATCCATTCCACTCATACACACCAAGTATCTGTTATTGAAACATAAAAATAAATTAAGTGAAATGAGTATAGTTTTAAATAAGTTCATGATAAGATAATATTGTCTAGTACCTCAACATATATAATATGAGATCTTTTCAAGATTAACATCTTGAATTGTATATCACTATTTGCAATATTCCTTAACGGTTAGCTTGTAACGAAAATAAATTCAAAATTGTCACATAACGATAGATATCATCAATCCATATATATGTACAAATTCAAGTAGGCATACCGCCATCCAAGTCTTTCCCCATGAGCCAGAGCCCATTGCTCCGCCATTGTCAAGAATCCACTTGCGAGCTCTAGCGCAGGCATTGTCAAGGCCGCCATCAGGGCCTTCTCCTAGAATGCGCATGGCGAGGTAGTTTAGAACCGTGCACATCATCATGCTCGGACCCTCAATATGTAACCCCCACCCTCCATCTTCATTTTGGTGGCAGTACATGTACCACAACATTTCCCTCTTGTGATGTTCATTGAACACTGTGTCAATAGTACCCGAGATGTACATGCAAAAGACCTGTAATTTCATTTTATTTTTGTACATTAGAAAATAATTAAACCTAATTAATACAATAATTACTTAACTAGTACAAGGTCTTTATAAGCTAATTAAAACTTGGTACCAGTGGAGGGATGTAGAACATAACGCCAGCATTTTCTGCGGGCCAATGGCCGTGTGGCGATTGCAAAGCGGACCAAAAGTTCATGGACCTCCTCATGGTAGCATCAGCTTTTTGGAATGTGATTTCCTCACCATCTTCAACTTTCACTTGGGGAATTGTTTGTTTGAAATTATTCTCTCTTAGCATCTACATTTACTCAAAAATTAAAATGACACGATAAGAATATTGTATGGATGGATAAGTTTAAAGGATAAATTTCACTCTCTCTCTTACAAATTTTAGGCCTTATCACAAAATACCCCATGAATTTTAATTTGTAATATTATAATTTTCTCCTGAAATTTTAAACTTTGGCAAATTTCTTGGAATCTTTTCACCTAATATGATTGCATATATAACCTAATAATAATTTTATACCCGATTCTATAATAAGATGTGGAGTTCGATTCTCTCCACCTCAAATTCAAAATTATATATATATATATATATATATATATATATATAGCTTGCTAGAACATAATGTGATGAGGATATCAAGGCTCAATGGAATTCTCACGAACCGATTCAAGTTCCAGTTGGTCCGGTGACGAGAGCTCGAGCTAAAAGATTCAAAGAAGAGTTGAATAACTTAGTCCAGAGAGTTCTACAACAAGAAGAGAGCGTGTTCACTACTGATGGTGAACAAAGATTGATTTTACTCATCAAATTTGACCCGGAAGAGAGCCAAGACTGATGTGGACATTTTTATTTTCCAACGTTGAAGTGGATGTTACTTTCCAACAAAGAATCAAGTCAAGATTATGTTTTCAAGAGTTCACAAAATTCAAAATTCAAAACAAGATCTGATCAAGATTTCATTTCTTTGTAATCTGATTTTTAGTTTAAATTTTGAAATTAATTCCGAATATTATTATTATTTTTAATTAAATTTGATTCCTATATTTTAGACATGTTTATCCTTAAGGGTAGATTAGGAATTTTACAAGTGTAATTTTGGCTATATAAGACTGACTTTTCAAATTATGAAATCAGAAAGATTTTGATGTTTATTCATATTGTGAGTTATTCTTCTTGAGATCTTGAAGAAACTTATTCGAACTTATCAAGGATTCCTTGTGGCGTTCAAATCGACTTATCAGATGGACTTCCATAATCGTTTGTGGCGTCTTCACCATACCAAGGTTCTTGCTTCGCTAAGCAACGGGCTGCGGTTTCCATCAAACTTGAAAGATCTTGGGTTCTTGTCTCCAGATTTAGTATCGGGTTTCGTCACGTTGTTGGGGTGGTTCGTATCACAATGTGAATAGATTATGTCAAGAATACTATTGTTGAATATATATATATATATATATATTTATATTTATGGGGCTAGTAGAATCATGAACCCATATTCCCATCCGACTTTACTAATTTATGAGACACACGAAACCTTGTGTGTCTGATATTGGCCGTCGAACTATTTTGACTATATAGTTGTCAAATACTCTACTTTTACAAGGACTTAATTATTTAGGATAAGGCTGCGGTAAAGCTTTTTTTATATATTTTATTGATAGAGTTTATTTTTAAACCGTTAAGATGTAATCAAACGGTTGAGATATTGCTTGTGCATAACAGTTATAATGCACCTAACTTCATACTAGTATATATTAAAAAATATTTAAAATAATATAAAAAAAAATTTAAAAAACTAAAACACCCTCTGATGACGACCTAGTCCCCCCCAACGCCAATGACACCCCCCACCCCCCTGACACCGACGAAGCCCCGCCATACCCCTAGTCTTGTAAATTCGGGCGCCCTAGCCTTAACTGGCCCTAACGGGCAGAAAGGAAAAATCAGGTTGGGCTCAGCCTGATTAATTGATAGGCCGGGTTAGGCCCGCCTGAATTTTGAAACTATAAGCCCGGCCTAGCCTAAAAGCCCGGCGAGCTTAAAATCGGCCTGGGTAAACGGGCTTTCGAAAAATAATAATAATAATAAAAAGAAAAAAGAGAGATAGATATGGGCGGGCTATCCTAAACGGGCCAGGCTCAAAGGTAAGGCCCGGCTCGGCCCTTACACTTGCACCGGGCCGGGGCTAGGCCGAGCCCGCCCTCGGGACAAAAATGCGGGCAATGAGCTAGCCCGCTTTGCCGGCCCATATTTACAGCACTACTGACCCCCCATGCTAGATCTGCCCCTCACAATGCCGACAACCCAGACCCCAAACCTAGTCTGCCCCCCCCCCCCCTCCCCGCCCCACCTAGTGTCTAGCTTCCCTCGACAAGCTGCCCCCAAGATTCGGTCCCTCTGTAACTCATCCCCCACCCCCCTGGCGTCGACCTTCCCCCGACAAGCCACCCCCAAGATCCAATCCTTCTGCTACTTGGCCCCCCGCCTAGCTACCCTATCCGGTCCCTCTGCAACTCAAGCCCCAGATCGGCAACATTCATGCCCCCCCCCCCCCTCCCTCACTGGATGACGAGCCCCTCCCTCCCTTCTTCCTAAACCCGGCGATAGAAATCGCCCTCCCGCCCCCCCCTCCAAAAAAAAAACCTTCTACCAGTGAAGGTGGATTTTTTTAAAAATTATTTAAAATTATTTAATTTCTTAGTCAAATAATACTATAAGGTAAAATATATGATAATTACCGTACACAAACAACATCTCAGTCGTTTGATTACATCTGAAATTTTTGTTACTTTTTTATATTTTTTGGCTCTGGACAAAAAGGCATGTTCAACCAAATATGGCCGAGATCATGGTTTCCGACAATACTGTAACAGGCTGGTTCATTGATAATATTATTTTAAGGTAAAGGGTTAATTTTCGATGCTCTTTTCGTTCAGAAGCCATTATTATTCCGTGAGTCAAAATCCGCATCTAAGTCGGTATTAGGACAAAATTCCTCCGATTGTATTTCCCTAGATCGGTAAAAAGATACAGCTATATATTTATACTTAATCACCCAAACTAAAAACCACCAACCAACTAAAGGCATAGTAATAAAATAATATACGTCCTTTCTTAGTTACTTAGAGTCTACATAACCTAAATAAAATAGAAAAAGTGATTATATTAATAATGTAAATAATTTCACACATAACTCTATTACAAAATAACAATCCAGGTTTAAAATTTAAACCCTCCACCTGTAATTTTTTAAAAGATAATTAGAATAAGACCGAAAATAATAATAACAATTATAAGCTGGTCAATTTTATAATTGTTGTATGAAATTTCAGTGTTTTTTTATCTAAATTTTACAACTACCGTTATTGATTTAGGGTTTGTTGAATTTAACGGTTCATTTAAATTTATCAAAATAAAAATATTTTATAGTTAAATTTACCAACAGTGAAATGTTCAAAATATCAATTAGCATTGAATATTCATGTGTATAACTAGAGTTTTTTTCCATTGATCGCGTCCTCAAAATTGACAATGAAATTTAATTAGCAATATTTTATTTTTGACGAATTAATAATTAATTAGAGAGTACACTTCCATAGCTTGAAACATACCTGGAGACGCCAAATGTGGTCACTGCAGGGCTTAACCTTGTAGCGGTTTCTGTAGAAATTTTGGCGAGCATCTTCCACTTGAGCTCGCTTTTCTGGAGTGCCGGCGTTCGGATCGAACTCGAATATCTGTCTTCCTAAGAAGTTGTTTGTGCTGAACAAGTATGGATCTTCTGTACCTGCTCCATACTTAACCTTCCACATTCTATCAAATTATTCCCTTCGAAATCTTCTGATTCTTATATATATATATATATATATATATATATATATATATTAGGAGAATCCGAAAGCAGAAATATTGGACTCAACAATCTAGTGCCTGCAAGTTGAAGCCGCAACATAATTATGTGTTACTTCATAATTGCAATAGTTCACAGAGTGTGTGTGTGTGTGTGTGTGTGTATGGAGTGCATATGCATTAGAACATGCACAAAACACATATCTTTGGGCATACATATATACACTGTATATCTATATATATACGTGTCACCAAAAAAAAAATTTAAAGAGAGAGAACTGGAAACATAAGATGGAGAACTCCAGTAGCTTACCGAAGGAGAAGAGCGTGGAACGAAATAATTAAAGACACACACACACACACACACACACACACACACACACACACATATATATATACACAAACATATGGAGAGAGAGAGAGAGAGAGAGTTCGGCCAGTGATGGGAAGATGCATGGAAAGCCAAATCTAAATAGCTCTTATTACGCCTTCACCTACCATCTACAACGCATAAATTAATCCCACGGTACTCTTTTTTTAATTAAATTAAAGCCAAATCTATTACCTTTTTTTTTTTTTTTAAATTAAATTTGGGTTACTCTTCTGTCTACTTTTGTCCAAGTCAAAGAGCGTGTGTGTGTGTTTATAAGGAAAAAAAAGGAGAAGGATAAGTTTTATATTTGCAGATATTAAACATTGTGAATAATCCAATTCGATTACCTTTTTTCTTTCTTTTTTTCTTTTCTTTTATTTCATGATATTTTATTCTATTGGCTATGTCCCTCGGCATGTTTTCCTAATCGTGACTATTTCTGGACCCGCATTTTGAGAGAGACAAAGTCTAACTCCAACATTCCCTTACTAACGTTCATTCGGCTTGTGCAGCTCAAATTAGGGTTAAACATCTGCAATCTCCGTGGCTACAGAATCCATTCTAATCAGCCACCGTGCCTTATTATGGCTGCGGTAACAAACTTTTTTCATTGTTTTACTTGTTATTATAACTATTTTCGGCTTGGTTATTTTAAATCTTTCCTTAATCTTGATGCTACTTTAGTCAT
Source organism: Ficus hirta (assembly GCA_038430175.1). Classification (NCBI taxonomy): domain Eukaryota; kingdom Viridiplantae; phylum Streptophyta; class Magnoliopsida; order Rosales; family Moraceae; genus Ficus; species Ficus hirta. Next base: position 12,586,835 of record CM076585.1, on the reverse strand, counting down.
ATTTATTTCCTTGGTAGTTGAACTATCCACTTTTGTCTCCATTATTACCCTTATGATCGAGTAAAACTTTGTGAAAATTGCTTTATGTGGACAGCTGTATGTAGATAGTTTTAATAAATGTACCTGTCGGGGTGGGTAGACTTCTTTATTAGGCTATTTCTATGATAATTTCTATATCTTCGTTCTCTCCTATTTATGAGCTTGTTTTCTTATGATTTTAGGTTTTGTATATTTTGGGATCGCTTTGAGTTAATTGTGCAATAGGTGTTAATTTAAGTGATCACGAAAATTTCTCCCCTGTATTTAGACTTAATTATGATTTTAGGTTTTGTATTTTTAGTTTGTTTTTGTGATTTTTAAGTGAATTGTGCAATGGGTGTTCAATTAATTTGATATGCATTTTAAAATTTAGTACTTTGACTTCTAAAACTTTGATATTTTGATTTAAGAGTTGCAAATCATAGATAGAAAATGGATGTAGTTTGATAGATTGTCTAAAACATATGAAGATGACGTTGAAGAATTTTTGCCATTTGCCAAAGCTCACATATAAGATGATAATATTTTATGTCCGTGTGAGATCTATGGAAATCATAGATTTCATTCCATTGATGATGTTAGAGGGCATTTGTGCGCATATGAGATTATTTGTTCTTATCAAACATAGTATTTACATGGTAAAGATTTTTTCAATATTAAATATACATCGACGTGTAAAGATTTTTTCAATGTAAACGTACCACGATCGTGTTTTCAAAACATGGTCGTGGAATGTTTATATTCCATGACCGTTTTTGGAAAAAACCGTCGTGGTACATTAACCTATGAAAAAACCGTCGTGGAATATAAACATTCCACAACTATTTTTTCAAAAAACTATCGTGGTAGGTTAATCTTCTACAACAGTTTTTTTCAAAAAATAATCATCGAGTAGCCCTATTTACCCCTCATTTGGCGCCAGTTTTGTCCATTCCACTATGGTTAAAAAACTGTCATGGAATCCAAATAGAATTCATGACCCTGGATACCACGATGGTTAGAAAACCGTTGTGGAAAATATACCACAACGGTTAAAAACTGTCGTGATATCCTTTTTTTGTGCTGGTAATATTAATTTTTGATTGATTCTAGTTTTGATTAAAGTAAAGATTATTATTAGAGTCTCAATTATGTAGGTCCATTTGCTAACCGAGCTAGCTTCACAAACCTCTAGAGTAATCAGTGAAATATTCTTGGACACATTTATGGTATTCTAGTGTCGGTTGTCGCGCTAACTAGTAGTCGTTGGAGCACTAGATAGCATGTTTTCATAAAATACTGATAATTTAATGTCATACATATTTTATATGGCAATATAAATATTAGTTTAACATAAATATTTACTTTAATTGTTTTAATAAGTACCGTGCAGGTATTATTTGTTATAGTTGTTAATTAAATCAAGATGTGATAATTCAAAAATAAAATAATTATCTTAGCTATCAAAGTGTTGGACTGTGATAAGAGGAAGTTCTACCGAATAATAAAAAGTTGGCATGTGGCCTATTCCTACTTGCTAGTGGGGGTGTGCACTACTTATTGTGCAATGGGAGTGGGTGTAGATGACAACTTAAAAGATATGATTTGGAATTTGTTAAATCCTAGGGATATAAAAGGATATTAATGGATCTCTGCTTGGTTGAAAACTTTTTCTATATCCTCTATCAAGGTTTCTAGATTACTACCTTTGGAGAACTAGACGCCACCCAAGAAAAGTTGGAAGGAGAACTTGTTAGATAAAAATTCCTTTGGCGAAAACCATCACCTAAAAAGAATCTAGGAACATTCATGTTGGATCATCAAGAATCAATAGATTAATATGTGGAAGCGTACCTAAATCCATAATGGTTAATCATTGTCTAAAGCCGTGCGGTTGACCTACCAGATCAACACGTTTTCTAAGAGAATCCTTTATTCTTCTATTTGTTCTCTCTCTGATGATGGGATGTCAGAATTGAGTTATGATAATGATACGTGCGATCTGGGGACCATAACCACTTTATATAGATAATTTCCCCGTTATCTTTTGGTATTTCTATTTAAGCCTGTTATAAAAATAGAAATTACCATTTAAGTCTCTACACATTAAAGGCCAACACCCTATCAGATACATTAAAGCCCAAATTACTCAAAACTTGGTAGAGCACTTTTAATTGGACTTAACCTTATTTGATAGTCCGCAACACAATTATTCACATATAAGCCCAACATTGGATTAATGATCAGATACATTAAAGCCCAACGTCGGAACCCTGTAATGTGGGATGATACCTTATTCTTTTAGGAACTTAGCAAATGGTCCTAGACGTTTCACTTGAACCGTCATATTTGCCATAGTACTCACCACCACAGTTAGATTTGATGCTTTTGATCCTTTTGCTGAGTTAGTTCTCAACTACAGCCTTATAATTTTTGAACACATCCAGCGACTGTGACTTTTCATGAATGAGATATATATAGCCATATCTGGAAAAATCGTCGATGAATGTTATAAAGTATTATTGACCATTCCAAGCAACCGTAGGGAATGGCCCACTAATATCCGTATGTATGAGTTCTAAGATGTCCAAAGTCCTGTTGGCTTCAAATATCCTTTTGTTGGTTTGTTTTCCCTTTATATTATTAACACAAACATCAAAATTTGTGAAATCCAAGGGATCTAAAATTTATTCTAACACAAGTATCTCCATTCTCCGTTTGGAGATATGACCTAATCTCTTGTGCCATAACGCAGCTATATTTTCACCGGTTAATTTTCTCTTAATATCTCATGTACTTAATTGCAGGGATTCATTAAATGAAGCAATTGTATCAATTAAATAAAGATTATCGTAATCGGACAAAGAAACCGAACTAATCAATTTTGAATAATGAAACAAACTAAATTTTCCATTCCCAAATGAACAAGAATAACCAGATTTGTCCAAAGCATAAATAGAAATCAAATTCCATCTAAAAGATAGTACAATAAATTTCTCATCAAGATCCAAATAAAATCCAGTCTTCAACAATAATCTAAATTTTCCTATTGCCTCAACTTGAACCATCTTGTCGTCGCCCACATAGATGCATCTTTCAGCATCACTTGGCTTTCGGCAACTCAGGCAACCCTGCATAGAGACACTAATGTGAGTTGTTACACCAGAATCTATTCACTACGTGTGTCTAGGTACCGAAATTAAACTAACCTCAAAACAAATAAAATTAACAAGCATACCTATCTTAGCATGCCATGCGTGATAGTTGGTGCATTGCTTCTTCTTATGCTCTTCAGTGTCACAGAAGAAACAACCAGCACCTTCTGGGTCAACCGGATTCTTTTGTTGTTTTTTGCATGGTGCTATATCTGCAGCTTCCTTATCCTTCTTCCTTTTCTTTCCTTTGTCTTTGTCCTTAGAGGTTAAGGCCAGGTGAGCACTTTCTGCCTTATATTGCTTCAATCTTTCCTTTTCTTGAACACAATGTGATATGAGCTCATTCAGAGACCAAGTCTCTCTCAAACAATTGTAGCTTACTTTAAACTAATTAAACTGTTCTGAAAGGGAGATCAAAACCAGATGCACCAGCAAATCCTTAAAGAGAGCGAGCTTAAGTGCATTCAACTTGGAAGTAACATGGGACATCTCTATGATGTACTCCCTGATATTGCCTTTGCCCTTATACCTCATTGAAATTAGACTATTCAAGAGCGTACCTATTTCAGCCTTTTCGTTCTTGATAAACTTCTTTTCAATATCCACAAGGAACTCCTTAGCCATAGTGATCTTATCAAACATTGTGCCTCTGAATACTTCCGGAATGGCCTTCTTCATGATCATCATACACATGCAATTTGATTTTTCCCACCTTTCCATATCCCTCTTGCCATCAGAGGTACTCTCTTCCATAAGAGGTGCAGGAGAATCAAACCTTATCACAAGGTCGAGATCCATGACTTCAAGAACTATCAAGAGGTTCTCTTGCCATGACTTGAAGTTAGAGCCATTTAGCATAGGAAAAGAATTGATGGTGGCAGTAATATTAGCAGGAGTCATAGCTGAATCCAGAGAACAAGAAACAAACAAAACAAGCTCATATAAGTCTCAAAACAAAACAAAAATTCAAATAAAGGTAAACACCATCTCAAGATACCGGACACTCCATTAATATTTTGTCTTTGTACAAAATATTAATTTGTAAGTGATATCTTGGTGTAGTAATCAAACACTGATAATAAGAACATATCAAACAATAAATCTTCCTTTAGGCTGATTTATTATTCACATGTAAAACTGAATAATCATCACGCATTTATTACCACAGGTGCATATGCAATTCAATTAAATATTCACCTTTCTTTGGGCCGATTAATATTCACATAAGTCACATGTACACAACCGTTTATATTTCAAAACAAACTAATTTTCACAGGAGAGGTCACTTTAGTAACATGTTGTTTTAATTAATTTATCTCAATATATATATATATATATATAAACATACAAATATTCGAATTTAAAATTGCACCAAAATTGATCCTTAAAGAAATTTTTTGATAAAAAGTCAACAGTCAAATTCAACATTTGACCATTGACCGTTGACTGGGCTAACCGTTAATCGGGTTGGGGCTGAACCGGCTTAGGTCAGCTTAACTCGGATCCTACACCAACCCCAGGCCCCACCCTATAGCTTTTATTTTTTATTAAGCTCGTAGCCCGTTCTTGTCACGGGCCCAATTGGGCCCCGTATATGAAATAAAAATGAAACAAAAACCCTAAATTGACTTCGTAATACTTCAAAACTGAAGGCAACCATTAACAAACTTTCTGACAAAAAAAAAAATCCCAGAAACATGTAAACGGCAAACTTAAATATGAATATCAATCAATATTCATTGACGAATATGCACTCAAAGAAACAAATCTGAAGACCAAAATCCAACCGTCAACAAATATTGTGAAAATATTTCTCAATGATTCAACATGAATCCTACTCTGATATCAATTGTTAGATAAAATTTTCTTTGGTGAAAACCATCACCTAAAAATAATCAATAAACATTCATGTCGGATCATCAAGAATTAATAGACTAATATGCGGAAGTGTACCTGAATCCATAACGGTTAGTAACTTTCTAGAGCCATGTGGTTGGCCTTCCAGATTAACACGTTTTCCAAGAGAATCCTTTATTCTTCTTTGTGTTCTCTCTCTGATTATGGGATGTCAGAATTGAGTAATGATAATGATAAGTGCGATCTGGGTACCATAACCACTTTATATAGATTTATAACTTCCCTGTTATCTTTTAGTATTTATATTTTAACTCATCATAAAAATAGAAATTACCCTTTAAGTCTTTTCACATTAAAGGCCCACATCCTATCAGATACATTAAAGCCTAAATTATCCAAAACTTAGTAAATCACTTTTAATTGGACTTAACCTTATTTAACAGTCCGCAACACATAATTATTCACATATAAGCCCAATGTTGAATTAATGATCCAACATAACTTACGTCCAATATGATTTAACAGTTCAAACAGACTTGTTGATTCTAAATAATAATAATAATAATAATAATAATAAATCAGAAGATCGAAAAGTCGAGAATTGCATAGTGAGAACATTAATGGTACATTGATAATGAAGGAGTAAGTATATACTTTCTCCAATAGGCCATTTAAAATTATATTGATTAATTGATTGTTTGGTAGCATGCATCATTTTTTGCTGGTTTTTATAAAATTTATGAAATTCAAACAGCTGTGATGTACTCTTTGTTTTTCTAAGGGCCTACCACATGAGTGAGGATTGAGGAAGAGAGAGTGAGAGAGTGAGAGAGAGAGAGAGAGTGAGTGGAAGAAAGGGAGTGAAGAAGAGAAAACTTTAGAGAGTGCTGGAAGAGGCATAGAGGAAATTTTGAAGATAGAGTATTTTGGATGAGAAAAAATGAGTACTCAAAATTATAGAAAAATGGCAGAAAAGTTCAAATTTTTTTAGTACATAAGGAGTGGAAAAAAGTCCTCTTTCTTTCAAAAATTTTCAGACATTTCATAAAACATCATCATCTTTTATGCTGATAGTTTCAAAACCATTATTAAATTCACGCATTCCATGACATTTTCGTCAACAAGTTGGTGCCATGTTTTTACGCTGGGATTAGACGATGGTTTACCCAAGCGCCTATATAAGGAAGGAACCAAAGCTAATGCAAACTCTCCACAAACTAGTTGCTGTGAGAAGGTAATACTATTATATAGTTTTCTTTCTCCTATAAAATATAATTAACAATTAATATGTAAGGATACTGAATGCGACAGCTCTTCAAATTTCTTAATTGTCATCTATTGTCCTTAATTTGTTTATATTCAAACTAAGGTTTATTATTATATACATGTTCCCAAGCCATACAGTCTATCTCATATTGGTCCCTCCTGACTTTTTACCAATCACCATTTTCAAAATTTTCTATTGTTATGCTAACAGTGTCTCTATATCAAAAAGTAACCCAAAAAATATTTAAAAAAAGCCACCAAACCACTTTCAACTGTTGAGATAGTAGTCCCCATGTAATCAATGATGAAGTCAGAGTATTTTTTAAGTTGGGGCATTACAAAAAAAAAAAAAAAATTGTTTTTTTTGAATAAAGATATACTTGTTTATTTGAATTATTAAATGTGGACACAATTATAATATTCTTACGAAAGAAGGGTATGATAACATATTTAATTTTTGAATGGGTCACAAAAACTTGTGAAATATGGATACAACTAGAGTTTTTAAATATTTTGAACTACAAAAATCTAATTTAAAAAAAAAATTGAGTAAGGGCATTAACTAAAGATAGTTCATGGCTTCCCCACCGCCCATTTTGTAATTGATGGACTGTACGTAGAAAAGGAGAAAAAGGAAACAAACAATAGTAATAATACTGGTCAGTGACCCTATAAATGGGCGTCCAACTTATGTTTTTTTGTTTTTTGTTTTTGTTTTTCTTTCTTATACATACATATATATATATATATATATATATATATATATAACTTATGTTTTTGTGAGCACATCAGAAAACTGTCACCACTTTTGATTGCTTTTAGATTTAGATTTCATCTAGCACACATTATATACAAAGAGATCATACTTAGAATCATGTGGAAGCTGAAGATAGGTGATGCGGGAAATGACCCTTACATATTCAGCACAAACAACTTTGTCTGACGGCAGATTTGGGAGTTCGATTTAATTATATAGTTTAATCACAAGTGAAACTTGGCACAAAGCTAAAAGAAAGCAGGCACGTGCCCCCAATTAATAATTTGTGTGTGTGTGTGTGTGTTTTTTTTTTTTTTTTCCCCCATGTTTTTCTAAATCTTTCTTTAATTTTCCTTTCATTTTTTTGGTATTACAAAATTTTTTCAAATTTGTCTTAAAAATTTCCTAATTACTGTCCTATTATTTCTTTAAAAAAAATAAATGCTTCTTTATTTAAACATCATTTTCTTTCTAATATATTTTGTAGTTAACTTTCTATACAATAATAATTTCGGCTGGTTAGTTTTCCTACGGTTCATACATTTATTTTGGTCATTTTATGGATTTTTTTTTTCTTTTTGTGATTTTTCCTAAAACCTTACGTACCCTTCATCCTTTCAATTAGCCCCTATCAATACAATTATTTTCCAAATATATCCATAACTTTTTCTTTTTTTTGTTATTATGGTTTCTTTATTTTCTTTAAATGTTATACTTTTTAACTGTCTTTTTGAAATTCTTTTTTTTTCGAATAAAATAATTTTTTTACTCAATATTTTTTATCATATCCAAAAATTTTAACAAACATAACACACATGCACATAGCACGTGCTTGTAAACTAGTATATCTATATAGTTTTAGAGAAATTATTCTATCTCTCTCTCTCTCTTGTAATGTGTGGCACGGAACTACTCTGTAATCATAAATCACACCTTGAAAAATTAAACAACAGTTCCTACCAATAATGTAACATAAAAGGACTTATCGTAGAAATTTCCTTAAAAAAATCATCAAACAAATAAAGGATAAAACTACTTACTAAAAATTTTATTACTTAAAACGAAAAGAGTAGTAGATACTTGTTTTTGTTTTTGTTTTTGTTTTTGTTTTTGGTTTTTTTAAGGGGATAGTAGATGCTTGTATGAAACTAGAAGTAAATGACAATGTTTTAAAAATATTGGAAGCGAATATTTAACATATTACGGCAAATAGTTTATTTACTCCTGTGGTTATTTACACCTATTGGGATGTCTCTGAATCCTTGATACTATTCATCATTTCAATACCTTCATACCTAGAAAAAGTTATAAACAGAAGATTCGTTATTTGCTTCATGTCGGGACAAAATAATGCAACTATATATATCTACTACTGTTGCGAAACTTGTAGTGAAATTTTTATTTTTTAGTCCAACTGTTTTTCATTTTCGTACTATTCCAGTTATTGAGAGAAAAATACTTCAAACAAATGATTCCTCCTGTGAAGGTTATGGAGGGTGAGATCATCACACATGAAAAGACCACAACAACATTGACGAGAGCAGTTCACTACCTTTCAGCTTTGCAGGCTTCTGATGGCCATTGGCCTGCTGAAAATGCAAGCCCATTTTTCTCTCTTCCTCCCTTGGTACGTACTACTCTTCTTCCTTATTTTTGTTCTTTCTTTCTTTCTTTCTTTCTTTTTCATAAAATAAATTAGTTCAATATTCCTTTTAATTTTATTAGTTGAGCTAGTAGCAAAAACTTTTGACAACATGGACACCAAGTTTTCTCTTTATTTTTTGTAGGTCATATGTGTGATACCCTAGAAATTTATAAGCTTGATTTATGAATTATTATTGTGGATTTCCTTCAGTAATATACTTCTAATGAATTATCTTAATGAATATCAAATTTCACGATCATGAATGATTGCATATGTATCATCGGTGTGATAATGTCGATGATATAATAACGTCGAGTTTTAAATGAGAAATTTAATTACATAAAAGACGAATCGAGCGACATATAAACTTATATGAAATTTTATTATGTCGTATTAGAGGTATAATGATAATTTTGGGAAGAATTCCGATTTGTATTAATCGGTCGATTTAATGATCTTAATATTTATTTTAATCATATCAATAGGTAAGTTTTGAGAGTATGATTGAGAAATTAATGTGTCACATAGATAAAAGATGGGTGATTAATATTTATTCTTAGAAAATCCAAAGGTGGGAGATTGATCAAGAATTGTGCTCAAATTTGAAATCAATGGTGTAGATTTAATGCTAGAGAATCCTAGGCTAATCAATGGCCAAACTTTGGGTGATAAGTGACCAATAAGAACTTAGGGTAAGGATTGGTGTATTGGAAGATCTAATGGATGAGAATGAAGATGACAACCTTGGATCAATGGTGGAAATTGAAAGAAAGAAAAACAAAATAAAAATGAGAAATTTTAGGGAGGATCCGGATTTTTGGTTCAAGAAACAAGAAGAAACCAAGGTGGAACTGAAGTTACCTTCAAGAAAACCATAATCTCTGCCAAAAGTTGAAGGAGAGAGATCAAGCCTGATAACATGACCGGATTTGTTGTCGCACCGAATTCCAATCCACTCGCAGCACTCTCTTTTTTCTTCTTCGTTCCCCCAAGATGAAAGAAAACTGTCCCCGTGTCCGCGAATATCCTCTTTGATCTGTAGCAGTGCATGCCTCTCTGCTTCTTTGCACCTAGTAGTAGTTGATCCCAAGGCACCTGTGATGTAAATGAGAATTGCTAAAAGAATGAAAGTTTTTTTGGTTGGTGTACTCATCCTCACAATAAAGCGCATCATCAGAACAAATGAAAGATATGTGATTTAGCAATTACTTCATTAATCCTAAAACATATATAGAGATCCATCGGATATGAATCATGTCTCTATCTAGTCTTCATAATTTAATAAGGTGTACATGTTAATTTTTTATTTCGTTCACATATCTAGTTAAAAGTTGTTAACGCAAAATGATGAATCTTCAGTTATATCTTTGTTAAATTGACATGAATGCTTTTTTTTCCTTGCCCGTCCCATAAACCATAACTTTCTACAGTATTTAGTTATTTTAATCTGTGTTTGTGAATAAAAAATCAAGTCAAACGAAAAAAACAAAAAAAAGAAATATAAAACAAAAGAACTTGATAAAATCTAATGGTTTAGAATAATTCCTACTCTTCCAAAGAACAAATATGGTTTCCCAAATTCTCAAAAGCTTCATGACATGACTAATAAGACTGTCTCTTGTACTTCAGCTAAAGGGTCAATGATTAGTTGTTGTCTGTTGGCAATTGATTTTTACCGATATTGTGACCTTATTATGAACATTCAATTAATTTGATCTAAAATATCACATCAAAATAAAACAAATACATATAAAACTGGCATAGCTCAATGAAAATTTGACAGTCTAAAATAATTCTCCAGTCTTCTAAAGAATTCTCACAATCAAAATTTTGTGTTTTACGGATTCTCGAAAGCTTTGTGCGTGACTCTAATGAGCGTCTTTTGTACTACGGTCCGTTATTGAATGTTAGAAATCAAATTCTCTTGCCGGCCAATAGAAGCTTACTTTAATCGGACAGAAGAGATTCTTTGAATCCAAAAGTTATGATAATTGGACTATAGGTCAATCATAATCCGTCTAATATGATCCATGAACAACCCTAATTGACACATGAAACTTGAGTATTATGCTAAAGTTTATCCCACCTTTCCATCTTCCTATTGGCTTGATAGTAAAGAAATTTATCTTTTCTTTCATAATCTCTCACCAACCTCACTAATTTCTAAGTCTCCCACGACTCCCATTCTTCATCAAACATATCACACTACCTCATTTCCTTCCCTTGAAATTATATTTATGGACTGAATTGAGACTCCCACAGATTTTGATTTTCCATGCCCTACCTCTATCACAACAACTTCTAACTTGGGATTTTCGGTCACAAAAGAATTTGGGCTGTTCTTACAATTGCATTGTTGCCCTTTATTGGCATTTAAATTTATGTCCATTTCAGCACGTCATTCATGGCAATTGCTAGAATGAGCAAATTTAGATAACGCCTTAATGTTTGGGGTGGGAACTTGAAGATCAATTTCCAAAGTTTAAGGGACAAAAATGACATAGGTATTACAGTTCAAGGGGCAAAAGTAAAATTTTTCAGGTAGAAAGGATTCTGGTAGATTATCAATAGTAATATATTATATTACTCTTCAGAAATGATTGCAAATGTACTTAATCTGGATGAGATTGAAGGAAAGTGATGAAGGATTGACATTGAAGAGTTGGAATCAATATCAGAGATTAAAATAAGTATAAGAATTGAAGTGGAGGAAAGTAGAAACTAATCGGCATTCGTTAATCAATAATCAACTCTTCCGAAAATTACCATCATTAGGGTATATTTATAGGTAATGAAAACAATAAGAGAATCTATATGTTCAAATTTCTAAATAATACTAAGAGATAAACATAAATTTATACTTAAATTAAACAACAAAGATAATAATCCTGATATCTATCTTTACAATTTTAAAACCAAAATATTGTAATTTAAATTCTTCATTTATAGAATTTGATTTTGATTGTACCTATCATGAATTTGATATGTGATTGTGAAAACATCTTTAGAGTGTAAAAAATATGAGAGAATTTGGTACTTTCGACCAATAAGTTAAAAAAAAAAAAGGGAAAATTACAAAGCTTTATCATAATCTCTCAGCAACCCCACGTTCTAATTCTTCCACCCGTACTTCCCATGATTCCCAATCTTCGGCCACTACCAAAAAATATCACACAACCTCTTTTACTTTCCAAATACTTTACCATATTATTTTCTTATTCCATTAACCAACTACTAAAATCACTCACCAATTCTAGACATCCAAAGCACACACACATGGACATCTTCTCGTACTCCCATGTCTATAGACCCGCCACCTGTTTGGTGAGCTCGCAACTGAATTAGGTTTTAAAAAATTTTATAAAACAACCAAAAGTTTACTGATGCTGCTATTTAAAATAATCAAACATTTAATAGATCGAATTGTATATATCTATTGACACAATACATACAGTTTCCTTCGCCTTTGATCTACCACTAACGTCCACACAACAGTCGACATTTTTTGACCTTTTAGTCTTCCTTGCTATACTTCTCTCTTGGATTCAATCAGTCTACGGGAACCATTAATCACCTTGAAATGTTAGTTCTTTTCTTGATTATAACTTTAATAATTTTAGGAGAGAGAGTCTAGAGAGCTTAGTTGAAGGTCGGAGAAGAGATTCACCTTATAGACACGTCTAAATGTCTATTTTTAGTACTAGGGTTACATGTGACAAGAAGGGAAAAATTCTTATCCTGGCCCTTATTTAATTGCACAATAGTGTCCTGAAATGGGAGTGCCACATCCAGCTTTTTATTGTTCTAAGAAATTCTTTCTAATTATTTTCACGATTAAAATAAATAAAAAAAGGAGGGGGGAAAAAAAAAAAAAACCCTCTCTTTTGCCCATCAACAACTCTTTCTTGCTTCTCTTCCATCCATCAACATAGCTGCTCCAAATTTTACTGGCGTCGGCTCTAGCATGTTAGCCATATGAACCTTGCTGGCAATCCGACACTCAACTCAACCTCATATGCAAGCTGACCGAGCTCTACTCTCCAATCTGACAATTTCCTCATCTTTCTTTTTTTTTTTTTTTAAATAAATAAATAAATAAAAGAGTTAATTGTTGGATTGGTTCTTGAACTTTAAAATAAGTGAGAGTTTGGTCGTTAAACTTTATTTTTTGGTAAAAGTATCCCTAAACTTTTAAGTAGTTGAGATTTTGGACCCTAATCTATTTTTTGTTGTTAAAATACCCCTAAACTCTTAAAAAAAAAAAAGGTGTGTTTTGGTTCTCATGTTAAATTTTGGATTAAGGTGAGGGTATGACTATGGCATGACACCGATGGGAGAGGTCACCTCAGCTAGCAGAGTACAATGACAAATATTTGTTTTTGAACAAAAGTATTTTGTTATCCTAAAAAATAAATAAACTCAAAGCAATATCCAAAAAAAAAAACTCATAAATCTTTAAAAACTAGGAAAAAAATTGATAAAGAGAGAAATAAAAATGTTGTTATTATGAAGAGACAAATCAGTTTAAAATGAAAGACAATAAATAAAAACCATCTTTTATTTGTCTATTTGTGAAAATTTATTTTATTTTTTTACTTATGATTTGGTGTTTTTTTTTAATTCACAAAAGATCATTTTTTTTGTTGGGGATTTTTTGAACTTATTGAATTTTTAGGGTAAAATAATACTTTTGTTCAAAAAATGAAGTTCTTTGTCATTTTCTACGAGCTGAGATGACCTCCTCCATTAATGTCACTCCACGTCATACACCACCCCCTTTAAAAAATTAATGGAAGGACCAAGATACATCTTCTTTGAGAGTTGCATGGTATTTTGACCCAAAAAAAAAAAAAAAAAGATTAGTGACCAAACTTTCACAAATTTAAGAGTTCAGGGGTATTTGTATCAAAAAATAAAGTTTAGGGACCAAACTCTTACTTACTTAAAATTTTAGGGACCAATCCAACAATTTACCCCACACAAAATGATGTTTTTGTTTTTATTTTATTTTCATTCTCTCCTAGTCACAAGTTATTTTCATAACAAATATTGGTGCGTCTATCATATCTTAACCATTAAATGATATGTTAACGGTTGCTCTTTATTCCATATCGTTGGGGAAAAAGAAACGTCCCCCACCATAGACCTTCCCTAAAAAAGAAAAAAACAAATCAAAATCAAAATCTGTTATTTCAACTCAATGTTTTCATACTAAATTTTCCAAATCGTTGTTTTTAGAACAAGAGCCAAATGGGCTATATTACCTTTTTAGAGTTTTTGAAATTTATTGTCTCTTTTTAAGGATGTTTTAGTTATTTTAGCGGTTAAAATCGAGTTTTCATTGAGAGGAGGTATAAGTTTATGCAAATGTAATCTCACACCTTCACAATAAAAGATATGTTTTGTGACTAAAAGCAAAACACAATGTATTAAAAAAACCTTGAATAAATTAGAGTGAGAGATTTGATACAAGACGAGTTCTTCGGTGGCTGCCAACCTAGTTGGATATACTAAACTTCTATAATATAAATGTTTACTCCCTCTCATCCTTTTTTTTTTTTTAAAGGGACTAAGATGCATATTTTCTTTTGGTGATAATTTGGCAAATTTAAAAACCTTTGTTCAAATGAGTTTTAGTTGATGGAGATATTTGTTCGGTATATCAACACAAAGAATGTTGTTCGCCAAAAACCTATGTATGCAAATAAAGCTACGCAAGTGTACGTAATCGAACAAGTAATATAGTACTGTAACGACCCGACTTTTCAGACCATTAACTAGCTTACTTATTCTTATTTAATTTAATCTTAACACTTATTTATATTTGGTTCTAAAAAAAATACATAATTTTTTTTTAAATCATATTCGAACTACAAAAGTTAGAATTATTAAAATTTTTAACTAAGGAAATTGAAACCTCTAGCTACTAAATATCCTATTCAAATTCGTATTTAGATAATATTTTAAAAAGCTATAACTTCATGTAAATTAAAAGGAAAGAGTCTAAAGTCTTTTTCTCGTAAAATACTCATACTTGTTTAGTAGTACCAAAACATTGGAACATAGTTATAAATATAGTCGATACAAAATAATTTCAGAAATCTAAATGCAGCAATTTAATTCGTGGTGGTATCCCACTCCCGTCCTTCATCGCCTCCGCACAGTTTTGCCAGTCCATAAAACATCTAAGTAGCGGGCTGCTTACCTGCATTACCTACAGTACATACACACACATATGAGCTTTCACTCAGCAAGTACAAACAATATCTCACAAATCATTTTCATAAAATCATATCATCACATGTAACATTATGAATGTTCAAAAATGCATGTGAACTATGTATGTTCAATTATGCTTTATTATTTACATATCTTATCTACTTAAGGACCCCTATGTCGTACCCATATGCGTGCAACCAATGGGGAGCTAGGGGAGCGACCCTCCAACAACCTCAAAGGTTATATCTTATAACTTTCGTTCTTATCATATTCTCTCACTAATTGGAGGTTAGTACGACACTTAATCCTATCTTTCGTTAGCCTCATTCTTATTATTTGTGATAATGTGTAGATTTATATGTCACTATGCATCTATCATTATTGCATACATATCTGTGAGGCATGTGGATCATATCAGTACAAGAGAAATTATGCACGTTAAATGCTTAATTAACGTAATACATATGGCTCATAGGCTCATCACTTCATCAAGGCAAATCATAGAAAACGTAGAACATCAACAACGAAAAACATTTTGTTCCATGCTGTAGATGAGGTTTGAACTTACAGAAAATCACGTAACTGTGTATCCGCGTTGATTGTTTCCGGCTCTACCCTCAAGTCGATACGGTGTCCTAATTTTAAATTAACATCCGACAGTTAGAGTAAGATTTTTGAATCATTATCGATTATGGACATATGTTCTCTTAATTAATAATGCAAGTTTTCTTACATATGATTATGCAATGTAACATGGAACTTTATTTCTTGCTTCCGTCATTCGACCTAAGGGCTATGGATTGACATGGTGTAAACTATCATGTTTGTGTGTTTTGTGACTCTGGTGTTGGTATTGTTTGTTTTCTTTGTTTTACCCTTTTGGAATGTTTGGCACATTGTACTGTAATGTGTTTGGTGTCTTGTACTCGAATGTGTTTTATTATCATATTACAATGTGTGTTTGGTTTGCAATATAGCTTGTGCAGACATTACGAGTATTTTATTTCAAGTTTCATCGGCAATACAAGTAACTTTGAAAAAAAACAAAAAATAACCCAAATTTCTCTATTGAAGAAAAAACACGCAAATACAGTACATTCTTTTTTTTGATATACAGAGCAAATATCTCCATCAACAAAAACTCATTTGGACAAAGGTTTCATAAATTTGCTAAATTATGAACAAAAGAAAATATCCATATTAGTCCCTTAAAAAAAATTAGAGAAAGAGTGAACAATCATTATATTAGAGAAACATGGTATATTCAACTAGGTTGGTAGCCACTGAACAGTTCGTCCTATATCGATCGAATCTCTTACTCTTCTCTAAAATACCTTAAATACCCTTATAATGGTTAAAATAATTGACAGGTGCACCCATATTTGTTGTGTGAAAACATGTGACTAAGAGAGAGTAAAAATAAAATAAAAACAAAAAGTGATGAAGTAAAGAATGAGGAAATAACACAGTGACGGGCTGAACCTCTTTTGGGAACTTGATGTTATGAAACCTATGTACATACTAAGCTAAAGTTGTTTCATGAAAATACTTATCAAAGAACTTTATGAACTACACTACAAAGTTTTATTTTGAGATAGTACTAACAATCTGGGATAGTTATAATACCAACTCTTTATATTTTTTACTAAACTATCATGAAGAAGGAATGTAGTACCGATTTCTACAAAGATTAAGGTATTGTACTGCAAGTACTCTGCCCATTTTTTCAGCAAAAGAGGGGGGGGGGGGGGGGGGGGGGTGGTGGGGGTGGGGGAGGGGGAGGAGTAGTTGGTTGATGGGAAAAGAGAATAACGTGGTAAATGTTTGAAAAGTAATTTAACAATAAGCGTTCATAGAAATTTTGAGGAAAATAATGCCTTTAAAGAGTAAGTTAGAGGACAAAATCGTCAGCAAAAAAAAAAAAAAAAGGTTATTGGAGAGAACATTTTATTGAGCAACGTCACTAAAACAAAAAACCGTGTTTCCAAGAAAACCATAAAACTAACTAAACTAATGCACTTAAAAAAATTAAAAAAAAAAAAAAAAAAGCAATTGAAATATAATCATGTGGTCAGCACAAGACCTAAAACTAAGTCCAACTACAAACATGAGAAAATGATCATATCCTCCACTACATATTTTGTTGAGTGAGGTGTTAGAGAATAGAGATGACATTTGTACTAAAATTAAACCAATTCATTTCAACAAAATAAGTAAGAATAAATTTAAGCCATAAGATCAAAAGATTGAAGTACGAAAGTTTCAAAAATTATTCTCACTTCTATAATTTATTATAGATAGATATCCATTTGCATCTTCAATTCTTTCCCCAAAATAATAAACTAAGCTTGCAATAGAGTAGTTTTTAAAGTTTGGAGTCAAACGATTGTGACTTTAGATAGTAACATAGTTGGTTTCTAATTCGTTGAGTTTTAAGTTTAAAATATGAGTTTTTAAAAATCAAAACTTATACCATAATTGAAATTATTTTTGAAATAATCATATGAGCATTATTTCGGAATAATTTTACGGGGGAAAAATTAGGAAAAAAAATAGTTTAAAAATATTGGGGAGAAAAATCCTAAAAGAGTTTGTTGGTAACTTTTAAAGAAAAACTTAAGAAATACACAAATGAGATTCAAAAATTAGAAAATAAATATTCAAGTTAAATTCCATTAAAATAAAAAAAAAACATTTAAAAAAGTCATATCAATAAGTTAACAAGTTACCAATCTACATTGTATTTAATGAGCTTTATAAGTTCAATGTTCATTAATTATCATTAATGTTTTTGAATAACGACCAAATTGATTGCAACCATTTAATTTATATCAAACAGTTAAAATGATGATAACTACTGATCGGTAAATATTAGAGTAACTATTAAAACCGCACCCATATATATACACACACATACGTTAAGTCTCGTACCCAGTACTGTCTGATATCTGGCATGTGAACTTTAATTTCTATAAATGTAAACTTCAGTTACTATGAATGTGAATTCATGCAGAAGAAAATGTAGCTAAAATAAATGTGAATTCCCTTTATTTTATATGTGTGTAGCAAATAACACTCTAAGGTGCCATCTACTGAGTTAGGAAAAGTAAGATCAAACAATAATTGTAGCTTAAATTTTTATTTGATAGGAAAATCATTTTTAATGCATATGCCAATGTTAAAGCTAATTATAGATTGGCACAACATAATATTAAAAAAAACATTTTTTTTATATCTCCCTTTCTCTCTTTCATTAAAAAAATTCTCAAAATTTAAAAGTTTATAATTTTCTCATTTTAAATTGAAATAAAATGATTATTTATTGAAATGCTTACAATAACGAGACAAATAAAAAAACATCTATATTCCTTTTTTTTCTTCCGAACACATTTCAATTTTTCACTATTTTCTATATTCAATTCAATTCCAAAATTCCTCCCCTCAAATCAAAAAGAGGCCTTTTGAGGTGAGTCTAATAGTAAAACCGAGTGAGCATGAAATTTAAAGCAGATAACATCATATCAAAGGGAGGTATGGGCCATCACACATAGAAATGCAATGTTAAAAAACAAGAACAAAAAAAGAACAAAAAACAAATCTACTACTTTTCTATCATATAATGTTTTAAATGACTTCTTGTTAGCATGCATGCATACCAGAAGACCTAGAAACAAAACAGAGTTGCCAACTACTTTTCATTACATTATATTTATTTTAAAAAAATAATAACTTTCTATCACATTCACATTATTTCAAAAAAGAAAAGAAAAAAGGCAAGTTTCCATCATATTTTTTCTTAAAAAATATAAATAAAAAAGCTATATGTTGGTAGAGCTGTTTTAATTATTACATCGACTTTTAATGATCTAATTTGTAACTGAGAGCAATTCCATATGTCACACTGTAAATGTTATCAAGGATATTTACAATCATTAAAAAATTATTATAATAGTATCAAACCATAATACCTGTCGATAAGATAAAAATACAATTCTTATTATAACTTTTCTCTTTTTTTTTTTTTTTTTGTTGCCAAACTATTAGTAACATGAGGTCAAGTTAAAAGAAATAGATTGTAATTTATATGAAAACACAAAACAAACTAGAGCAACTATACGAAATATATACAATTTCATTGGTATTTATGTTTCTAATATTAATCTCCATCAAACAGTAATATTTGTGTTGATAAGATAAAAATACAATTCTTATCATAAATTTTTCTTTTTTCTTTTTTCCTGACTATTAATAGCATGAGGTTAAGTTAGACAAATAGATTATAACTTAGATGAAAACACAAAAGAAACTAGAAGCAACTATACAAAATATGTGCAAACAAAAACAAAAGACACATGCATGGACCCACGTACATAGTAGCTCAACTTGCGTATATATTGGGATTGCTTTACAAGTCTTGGAGAGTCTTTTGTGGGATAAAAAATTTCTAAATGGATCAGCAAGAAAAATTGATTCCCAGCAATATCATTAACCCTTTAGCTGGAGTGCAATAGATATTAGTCACTCAATAAAGCTTAGACTTTGGAGAATTGAATTTTTAGACAATTTTTAAATGATGCATTCAAAAATAGTCACGTTGTACAAATATTTCAAGAGCCACATTGGCCAACAAAAACCGATGATATTCAATAGGTTTTCGGTTGATCGTGACACCCTAATCAGTCGGTGGCGGTTCATGATCTTTAAGAAACCGAAGTCGTCGGTCAGTCACTGAACTGACTAATTTAGTTAGTGACCGACTGACGAACAATCGAATGAAAACAATCATAACTCAAATCAATTTTATAGGTATTCATAGTTCTCTGGCAGGGAAGATGCGCAAAAAGGATACATTTTACTTAAAATTTTCTTTTCTTTTTTGTTTTCTTGATGAAACTAAACATTTTTCTTTTGAAAAAAACCTATGATAGGAATTATACTTTTACTTTACATATAAGGTATTGTTTTAACCATTAGATACATTCTTTAACAATTTGATATATGATTGTTGTAAATTTTAACATGGACACTTATATTTTATACCATTAAAAAATTAATCCAACTAAAATAGTAATACATATGCACTAAAGTAAAATTATAATTTCTATCTAAATTTTTCCGTTTCTTTCTTTCTTTATTTATTTCTTTTTTAATGCCAAACTATTAATAATATGAGGTCAGTTTAAATGCAAAATAAAGAAAAGCATTAGAAAGTATAAGCAAACATGTATAGGAGCATGGACCCACATATATAGGAGCTCAACTTTGCGTACACGTTGAGGTTGCTTTGGAAGTCTTTGGGAGTATTTTGTCAGATTAAAATTTTCTATAAAGGTCAGCAAGAAAAATTGATTTCCAACAGACAACAAACTTATCCTTGACCCTTTTGTCGGAGTACAAGACACGCTTATTAGTCACGCCCTAAAACTTTGAGATTTTGTAGAACACATATTTGTCTTTATGAGAATTCTTCGAAAGAATATGGAATTGTTTTCAAAATTAAATTTTTTCGAGTTCTTTTAGTGCTATATTTCTTTTATTATTATTATTATTATTATGACATGATTTTTAGATTAAATTTAATATCAAAAAACATATCATATCAATAAAATTAATTCACACTACATAAATTTTTGGTTTTTAGAACGGACAAGGAGAAAAAAAATACACATTTACATTTATGTCAATTTAACACAGTTAATTGAACGTTATATCATTGTACGTCGACAAATTTCCATTATATTACTTTCGACTAGAGATATGAATGCAATGGTTAAAAAAATAAATAAATAGAAGAACAAAAAGAAAAATTACTACCTTTCCATCTTATTACGTTTTAAATGACTTCCTATTAGCGTGCATGTATATCGGGATTGACTAGAAGACCTCTAAACAAAGCGGAGTTTCCAACTACTTTCCATCACATTATTCTTAAAAAAACAAAAAAAGGAAAAAACAAACTACTTTCCATCATTTTATTTTTCTTAAAAAATAAAAATAAAAAAGATGTAGGTTAGTATCACTGTTTTAATTATTAAGTCAACTTTTTAATGATATGATTCATAACTAAGACCAATTCCGTATGTTGCGCTATAAATTTTAAAATGGATACTTATAATCATCAAATATTAATCCAATAATATCAAACAAAGAATGTCTGCAGATAAGATAAAAATACAATTCTTATTATAAATTATTATTATTATTTTTTTTTTTGCCAAACTATTAATAACATGAGGTCAAGTTAAGTAAAATAGCTTACAATTTAAATGAAAACACAAAAGAAACTAGGAGCAACTATACGAAATATATGCAAACATAAATATAAGACACATAAATGAACCCAAGTACATAGATGCTCACCTTGCGTACATATTGGGATTGCTTTAAAAGTCTTCGAGAGTCTTTTATCGGATAAAAAATTGCTAAATAGATCAGCAAGAAAAATTGATTCCCAAAAATATCATTAACCCTTTAGCTGGAGTGCAATAGATATTAGTCACTTGATAAAGCTTAGACTTTAGAAAATTCGTACAACACACATTTTTAATTATGAGAATGCTTTAAGAAAGTAGGGAATTATTTTAAATTGTTAAATCTTATTAAATTCTGTCAGTTTTTATATGTATTTTAAAGTAATTTTTATGTGATTTTTTAGATGAAATGAGAAACAAACATTGTTGATAAAAATAAGTTACCCTGAAGAGTTTCGGTTTATGGGACGGGCAAAGGAAAAAAAAAAAAAAAACACACACACACATACACATCCATTTATGTCAGTTTTACAAAGATAAAACTGAACAATTGTGATTTTACGTCAACAAAAACTTTTGACTAGATATGTGAACACAAAGAAAAATTGACACAAATAATTCAAATTATAAAGACTAGATAGAGACATATGTATATGTATTTGATGGGGTGATCTGAGCTAGACATTTTGGGTAAACCTCTACTTTTCCAAAAAGAAAAACTACTTCTTTTCCATCTTATTATGTTTTAAATGACTTCTTATTAGCGTGCATGCATATTGGGATTGACTAGAAGACCTGGAAACAAAACGGAGTTGTCAACTACTTTCCATCACATTATTCTTCAAAAAAAAAAAAAAATCAATCTTTCCATCACATTCACATTATTCTTTTTTCTTTTTTTTTTAAAAGCTACTTTCCATCATTTTATTTTTCTTAAAAAATAAAAATAAAAAGTTATAGGTTAGTATCGCTGTTTTAATTATTAAATCAACTATTTAACAATCTGATTTATAACTAAGAGCAATTCCGTATGTCGCGTTATGAATTTTAACATGAGTACTTATAATCATTAAATATTGATCTAATAATATCAAACAGTAAATGTCGATAAGATAAAAAATACAATTTTTATCATTTTTTTTTTTGTTGCCAAACTATTAATAACATGAGGTCAAGTTAATATAGGAGCTCAACTTGCATAA
The DNA here is from genome assembly GCA_038430175.1 of Ficus hirta. Classification (NCBI taxonomy): domain Eukaryota; kingdom Viridiplantae; phylum Streptophyta; class Magnoliopsida; order Rosales; family Moraceae; genus Ficus; species Ficus hirta. Next base: position 12,564,465 of record CM076585.1, on the reverse strand, counting down.
ATATTGGGATTGCTTTACAAATCTTTGAGAGACTTTTGTCGGATAAAAAATTTCTAAATAGATGAGCAAGAAAAATTGGTTCCCAACAATATCATTAACCCTTTAGCTGGAGTGCAATAGATATTAGCCACTTGATATATAGAGCTTAGACTTTAGAGAATTCGTACGACATACATTTTAAATTATGAGAATGCTTTAGGAAAGTAGGGAATTATTTTAAATCGTTAAATCTTGTTGAATTTTGTCATTTTTTTTAATATATATTTTCATTTTTTATGTGATTTTTTAGATCAAACGAGAAACACACATTGTTGATGAGAAAAACAAATTACTCTGAAAAGTTTTGGTTTATGGGACGGGCAAAGAAGAGAGAAGAAAAAAAAAAAAATGACATCCATGTCAATTTAACAAAGATATACTCGAACATATGTCATTTTACGTCAACAATAACTTTTGACTAGATATTTGAACGCAAAGAAAAACTGACACAAATAATTCAAATTATGAAGACAAGATAGAGACATGAATTCGTATTGGATGGGGTAATCTGAGCTAGACGTTTTGGGTAGACCTCTCTTTATATATTCCAGAATTTATGGAGTAATTATTACTAAACCACACATCTTTCATTTGTTCTGATGATGCCCAATATTGTCAGGATGAATACACCAAACAAAAAAATTTTCTTGCTTTTAGCAATTCTGATTTCCCTCACAGGTGGCTTGGGATCTACTGCTTCAGGAGAGGGAGAGCCAAGTGCAACAACCAGGTGCAAAGAAGCAGAGAGGCATGCACTGCTAGAGATCAAGGAGAATCTCCACGAACGTGGTGTCGGTTTTCTTTCGTCTTGGGGAAATGGAGATGAAAGTAGAGAGTGCTGCAAGTGGATTGGAATTCGGTGCGACAACAAATCTGGTCGTGTTATCAGGCTTGATTTGTCTCCTTCAACTCTTGGCAGACATCAACATCTTTTTCTTGAAGGTAACCTCAGTTCCTCCTTGGTTGACTTGCAGTATTTGCAGTTTTTGGACCTAAGCTACATTAACTTTGGTGGGAACTCCATTCCGAGTTTCATTGGTAGCCTTAGTAAATTAAGGCACCTCGATCTCTCTTCCACTTCCATGTCTGGAAAAGTTCCCCCTCAGCTGGGAAACCTATCCACCTTGCAGTTTCTGGATCTTAGCCGAAATGATTATCTAGAGATTGAAGACATGGGGTGGGCTTCATATCTTTCTTCTTTACAACTACTTGACCTCAGTTCTACAGACATGAGCTTTGCTCATGACTGGGTTCATATAGTTAATAACCTTCCTCACTTGAAAATTCTAAAGTTAAGAGATTCACACCTTCCAGATACAGTTCCTCTGTCTCTTTCCTTTGTTAATTCTTCAAAAGTTCTTGCCATCATTGATCTTCATTTTAGTGATGACCTCTCTTCTTCTATATTCCAATGGCTATTCAACTATAGCCATAGCCTTGTTCGTCTTGACCTCACTTTCTGCTCATTAAATGGTTCCATTCCAGAAGCTTTTGAGAATATGGCTGCACTTGAATATCTTGATCTTCACTGGAATGATTTAGAAGGTTCCATTCCGCAATTCTTTGGGAATATGACTGCTCTTGAGCATCTTGATCTTTCTAGCAATGGATTAAACGGTTCCATTCCGCGATCCTTTGGGAATATGACTGTTCTTGGGTATCTTGATCTTTCTTACAACAGATTAGACAGTTCCATTCCGCAATCCTTTGGGAATATGACTGCTCTTTCATATCTTGATCTTTCTGACACTGGATTAAACGGTTCCATTCCGCAATCATTTGGGAATATGGCTGCTCTTGAGTATCTTTATCTTTCTCAGAATGGATTAGACGGTTCCATTCCTCAATCCTTTGGGAATATGACTGCTCTTTCACATCTTGATCTTTCTGAGAATGGATTAGACAGTTCCATTCCGCAATCCTTTGGGAATATGACTGCCCTTGAGTATCTTGATCTTTCATCTAATAATCTTGAAGGTGAAATTCCAAAGTCCATTTAGAGAGTATGTACACGACGGGAGTTGCAAGCTTCTGACAACAGTCTTGCTGGAGAGCTCCATCTTGCTGAATCTTCATCCAGGTGTGCCAATTTCCCATTAGAGGAGTTGTATTTAGGTAACAACCAAATCATGGGGTCGTTACCTAATTTCACTCTGTATCCATCTTTGAAAACATTGAGTTTTGGCTTCAATAAATTAGATGGAGTCATATCCAAAAGCATTGGCCAATTATCTAAATTGGAGCTTTTGGATGTTATTGAAAACTCTATTGCTGGCATGATATCAGAAGCTCATTTTTCTAAGCTTATAAACCTAAGGTTTTTGGATTTATCTTCCAACTCAAAGATAGTTTCTGAAATCAGCCCTGATTGGATCCCTCCCTTTCAGTTGGAGGAAATATATCTTGGGTCTGTCAATTTGGGTCGTCATTTTCCCAAACGGCTTCAAACCCAAAAATCTCATTCAGTGCTCGACATCTCGAATTCAGAAATTGCAGGTTCTATTCCCGATTGGTTTTGGACTAATCTTCCTAATAGTACAACAAGTCTTAATCTTTCGAATAATGGAATTAGCACATTAGCTCGTGATAGTGAGGGAATACACGATCTGGATGTAGTAGGTATTGAGGTAGATATGAGTTCAAATCAGTTAGAAGGCTCGATACCACTTTTTCTACTCCAAGTTGCAAATTCTCTCTATCTTCTCGACAATAAATTTTCGGGACTAAATTCGATTTGCAATGCTACTCAATCCTTGCCGTTGGGATGCCTTGATGTTTCAAATAATCAATTGTCAGGGGAGCTTCCTGATTGCTGGTCATATGCAGAGGACTTGAGAATCCTTAATTTGAAAAATAATAGCCTAACGGGAAAACTTCCCATCTCCATTGGTTTTCTAACTCAGATGCTCATATTGCGTTTAAGCAACAATCATTTGATCGGGAAATTGCCTTCATCCTTAAAAAATTATACATCATTGGTGGTTTTAGACATTGGAGAAAATAGTTTATCGGGGCAAATTCCAGCATGGATCGGGAAAAGTACAAATCTTATTGTGCTTAGTCTACGATCTAATAACTTCTACGGGAGTATACCTTCACGACTATGTCATTTGCAAGCTCTTCGATTGTTGGACTTGTCTTCAAATAGGCTATCGAGTAGTATTCCAACTTGTCTGGGTAATATTTCCACAATGAAACAAATTGGCAGAAATCCATACTTTGTTGCCCAGCCTAAAGCTTCTCATTACCATAGAGCGACTGGGTTTTCACGAATTCCACTAATTGAAGATGGCATATTACGTCTGGTATGGAAAGGAGCAGTGAGCGAATTCAAAAACGTGGGACTGCTAAGGAACATAGATCTGTCAAGCAACAAGCTGCATGGAGAAATTCCCAATGAAGTCACTGAACTCGTTGGATTGATCTCCTTGAATTTGTCAAGAAACAATTTAAGTGGGGAAATGCCCCAAAGGATTGGCGAGTTGAAATCTTTAGATGTTCTTGATTTATCAAATAACCATCTTTCTGGTCGAATTCCTTCAAGTCTCTCTCAAGTCAGTCGTCTCAACACATTAGACTTGTCAAACAACAATCTGTCGGGCAAAATTCCAACGGCCACTCAACTCCAAACCCGTGATGCCGCTGCGTATTTTGGAAATCCTGAGCTTTGTGGAGAGCCACTTCCAAAGAAATGCCCTGGTGAAGATGAACCGACTACTTCTGGAGCTACTGAAGATCATGATGATGACCAAGATGATGAAGATCAGTTGATAACCAAAGAATTTTACATCAGCAGAACAGTTGGCTTTATCGTTGCATTTTGGGGATTTTGTTTGGTGCTAATATTCAACAAATCCTGGAGATACAGATACTTGAAGTCGTTGAACAAGGCAGAAGATTGGCTTTACGTAACTGTAGCAATGAACAAGGCAAAACTCCTGAGGATCAGCAAGAGCTAATTGGTAAATACTCTCTCTCTCTCTCTCTTTCTGTTTTATAAGGTTTTAGGAAAAGATGTTTATACACTTTTAGCTGTTTTTCTTAAGTTTATATTTCAACCCTTTTACCATTGATCATATTACGTACGGATTACTATCATTGTTAGGAGTTTTGACTTCTCATGGAGCAACATAGCTTCTCTTCGAACCAAGACCACGACTAGCGCAGAGGAGATCTTTTTTTGTTGCTTGCAATGCATCAAAAGTATTCGTTAGCAAAATGATTTGTAATGGATTGTCATAGTTACCGCAGGTTTTCTTATATATATTCGTGCAATGTAAAATAGTTGAACTTTATTTCTCGCTTCCAGCATTAGACCTAATAAGGACTACGGATTGGCATAGTGTAAACTGTCATATTTGTGTGTTTTGTGACTCTGATATTTGTATTGTTTGTTTTACTTTGTGTTGCTCTTTGGGAATGTTTGGCATATTGTACTGTAACGTGTTAGGTGTCTTATACTCAAATACATTTTATTATCATAATTCAATGTGTGTTTGATTTACTATGTAATTTATGTAAACAATACCTGTATTTTATTTTATGTTTGTCGGTAATACGAGCAACTTTAAAAAAATTGCACCAAAAATTCTATTGAAGAAGCAAAAAATATATATATATATATATATATACACACACACAAATATAGTCCATTTATGGTGTTGATATATAGAGCAACTATCTCCATCAAAAAAAAAAAAAAAGAAAGAAAGAAAAAGAAAAAAAAGATCAATAGACTAAGGTAAGTGAGGCAAGTTAATTCCTAGGAGTTGTGTTTGATCCAGATTATCAAACCCTACTCTGATATATACTGCAGTATGTGATGATTGTCTCATCAATAATGAATAATATTTTTTTTAAGTTAATGATATTAACAAAAAAAAATCAAAATATTAGTATAAATCTCAAACACTTATTCAAATAAATGACCGAAATTTTTTTATTAATTGGGAAAATGCCATTGTCTACTAGTTACTAATACACATAGGAAAGCTGGTCATTAGTTCAGGTTTGGCCAAACAAGATTTTGATAGGATTTCATCTTCAGCTTCTTTAAGGGAATTATTTACTCATACATGGAAATATATCAATAGCCTTCCTTCTTTCACCTTTATTTGGTGACCACGAACAGTTGATGTATCTAGAAGATAACTACCTTCAATTTAAATAATGAGTGATGAAAACGATAGATTGTTATCTATCGGAAATCGATAGGAATTTCTCTTGGGATTGCCGCCTTATAATTGTGAGGCCATAACATATGGTAAATTAACGGTTTTTTCTGGAAAGAAGGCAGAGCTAACCCGTAATTCTACTGCTCTTTAAAAGGCCTACCTATTCTATTAGTTGAGCTTGGAGAACATAATACATACTTGGACTTACAAGATGAAAGACCGTGATTGGTGAAGGGCTTAAAAGCGCCTTAGGTAGTTGCTATCTATTGAGTCTTTTCTAAGAGGTTAGATAGTTGAATCGAAGCAGAGATTAATCTTATTACAAGATTTATTATTTCCAACCAAGAAAGTTAAACTCTTATAAACCATACTTTGTACTTTTACATGTTGCAAAGGTCATCATGGACTACTGCCTTGTCCTACTGGGCTCAGCTCGGCAATAAGAGGCAAGGGATATGGGTTGTGTGTGTGTGTGCGTGCGTGTGTATGTATATATATATATATATATATATATATATATATATTTTTTTTTTTTTTTTTTAAGGCATAGACCGCATAAAGTTATTAAAATAAAAAGTCATAATGATAAAAATAAAAACAAGATAGTGGGTAGGAAAAAAAAAATAGAACAATAATGCTGTGACTTTCTGGAGTTTCATATAGCTTTTAAATCCCATAATTTCTTTATGTCTTGATTATCCCTTTTTTCATGGCGATTATAGAAAAAATGTCTCTAAAACGTGAATTCCAGGCTACAAATTGGAGAAACTTTTATCATATAAAAATCACTTCACAATCAAATCGAACTAGAGAACAAATCATAAATTTATTAGGCACTAACTCTTCTATTTTGTCATTAGTAGAAAAAATAAAATGTTCTAATTATATTTACCTTAAGATAATCAAAGTGAACTCTTTTCTCTCTCATATACACACATATAAATATATAGTTGTTATCTAATTTTGGAGAATACAAGTCCCAAGAATACCGACTCAAAAAAAGGGGAAAAAAAAAAAAAAAAAAAGCACAAAATTTCAAGAGAATTAAACGTGGAAGCCGAATAAGTACATACAAGAGACAACAAAAGAAACGTTTAGCCTATGATCAGGCCTCATCTTGACAGTTTATCAGTCTCACACATATTGGAAAAAGACAAAAAAGAAACAAAAGGAAAAGAAAAAGAAAAAGAAGGGAAAAGAAATATATATGTTTATATGTTTATAATTTTTTGGTATATTTCAACCGTACCATCCTTAGCTACAATGCGCATATGATAACTAATTATCGGATTGAGGAAATAGTTGAAGTAATTTAAAAAGGATGTTTAACTTATTCAACTGCATTTTAAATAGTTACTTTTGCTTCTGACTTTACGACCATATTTAAATAATTTGTTATTCTGTAAGACCATATTGCAATTAGTAATTTTTGTTTGTCTTCTAAACAAATACAATATTGAGATTTTTTTATTAGGACGTAATTGATTTCTAAGATCACTTCAAATTCTAGGTTTTTTATTGGTTAATCCCAATAAAAGCACCCAAACTTACGGTTTTTTTTTTCCCTCTCTCTTTCTATTTTGAATGAGGCCCTCTATAACGCAATATATGAACTCCTTACGAAATTGCATAAACATTAATGACTTTTAACAAACTAAATAATAAATAGAACATATAAAAATAATTCTTTAAAAAAATAAAGATATAATTCAAATTAAAAATAGTATATTCATTGTAATTTGATGAACTATTGTGTTCCAAAGAACCATTCAGTAATCTATATATCAATATTACATGTGTCTGAAAGTTGCATCTAGTCTTTTCTAAATACATCAAGATAAAATTTGGAGGAAGTGTTTGCACCTGATACGGTCCAATCTTTGTAATTTTTTCCCCTTAACCTTCTAAATTGTTGAAATATGTCACCTCTAGATTACATAACACCCTATTAAATCATGTGATGGAAAACTCACAGATGAAAAATTCCATGTTCAGTAAAAAAAAAAAAAAAATCAAAATCCAATTCAAAATCTAGTAGAAATCTTACAAATTGAAACCCTGAAATTAATAGAAGTTAACAAAATAAGATATAATTTCATAATTTAGAGATTTCGAGAGTAAGTTGCTAAATTAAAAATTCGAGAAAATGGGATTCATATTGTCAAAAGTCGAAAAGTTTGAGGGTATCAACAAAAACCATCAACTTTAGGATATATTGTAATTCATAAGATTAAATGAGATTAGTATAAAAGTACCAAATTCTGCAAAGTTCTAAGGTTTGGTATTTCAAAAGTAATGCCCATTTTGCGTACGTTATACCAAGAAGATCAAGATCAATTGATAATCAAAGGATTTTACATTAGCAATACAGTTGGTTTCATCGTTACATTTAGGGATTCTGTTTGGCGTTAATATTCAATAAATCATGGAAATACAGATATTTTAAATTGTTAGACAAAGCATGAGATTGACTTTATGTAACTATAGTAGTGAACAAGGTAAAACTCTTGAGTATCATCAAACAATTGACATTAGATTTATTGAACTCAACAACAATTCACACGACTGTACGAAAACCTTTCTTTTTAAACAATGATTATCCATCTTCATATCAAGCTTGCTTGGAAACAATAGATACATGTCAGCTCCAAATCGAAACAACGAGAAACAGCGTGCCCAAGTTTTCAAAGGTTAATGATTCTGTATCATCACAGTTTCCTATGCAGCTACATTTTTCTGAAGACATTTGCCAAAAAAACAAAAAACAAAAAACAAAAATAAAAGCAAAAACAAAAACAAAATGGGTGTTCCCTCCCCGATCCCTTTTTTCTTATTTTCTCTCTTATAAAATGATCATAAATGTTAAAATTGTTCCACCAATTCCTCCACCTCTCTCCTTCCAACCTTCTACTTTCTCTCCTACCAAACACACTCTAAAACACATGAAAAATCCTAGAATAGCAATTACACAGATTTTTTTTCACTCATTCTTCGATTCTCCAAATCAAATTCCAATCATTTTTCACTCTTTATAAAAAAAATAAAACCAATAAAAACTCGGAAAACCATATTCAGGGTAAAACACTAACTCATTATCCAAGCTAAGCAATAATAATAATTATATAATAATAATAATATTAAAAATAATAAAAACCCAACTAAAAAGAAGGGGGGGGGGGGGGAAAAAATAAGTTCAGAAATTACCAGAGAGAAAGAGAATCTGAAGAATCATCAGCATCAGCATCATCACGATTATGATTATGATTTTATCAATTTTCTGGGTGATAACCGTAGAGGCCCAAGAGGATCCACCCGGGGTGGAGTGAAACCGAACCGGAGACTAGACATAACCGATGAGGTTGACGGAGTTGGCCACCTTGGCCTGGAAAGGAATCTCGCCGGGCCTTGCCCAATCCGCCACTGAAGGTGGTGGTAACATCGGCGGTGGTGGGTCGGTGGGTTGTGGTGAGAAGCTGGTGCAAGAGCGCGGCGGAGAGTCGGGAGATGTGGAAGCGGCGGTGGGTTTGGGTTCGGAGGGGTCGGAGGTTTTAAGGTTTAGTGGGTTTGGTGGATTTGGTGGCGTAGTGGGACCGGAGATTGAGAAGGAGAAGGCGGTGGTGGTTTGTTGTTGTTGTTCTAAGCTCCGAGACTGATTGGAAAACAGATTTCATTGTTGTTGTTGTTGTTGTTTTTCACTTGACAATTCACTTGACAACATCTCATATAGCGATCTACTCCTCTAGATTGTTGACTTTCAATTTTTACTCACAAATAATTTCTTTTTCCCTTGTTTTCTTCGACCTGAAACTCATAGTAGATAGAAAGTTTGTGGGACCTTGTAAATTAATGCTCACCATAGTCCTAGGCCCGGTAACTGAGGCAAGTTAATTCCTAGGAGTTGTGTTCAATCGGGATTATTGAATCCTACACTGATATATATATATATATATATATATATATATATGGCAGTATATAATATAGCATATAAATATCAAGAGAGTCGATTGCCACCAAATTTTAATGCCTTCTGTATGTAGAAAAATCGATCGACTCATCTGATAAGTACCAATGATTAAAGGCAAAACGTGTAATGATATGACCTTGTCAAAAAATAACTAAAATGAGAAGCTACATATTGGAAAAAATTGTTCTTATAAAAACCATTTCATAATCAAATCCATGCTAGAGAATCATGAAATATGAAATTAACTCTCTTAATTTCTCATTTAGAATGAACAATACTAAATTTAATATTAATTTAATTACCTGAAGAGAATCAAAGTGGTCTGTTTTGATCATGCTAACAAGCATTAACAAGAATTGTTTCCACACCTTCTGCTTTAGGTATTACAATATTGCCGTTTTCTTTAATTTCTCTTGCTTTCATATCTCATGTATATACATATAGAAATGGACATGTTATATTATCCAATTTTGAAGAATAAGTCCTAAGAATGCCGACCCAGAAAAGGCACAAAATGGCAAGAGAATTAACTGAGGAAACCGAAAAAATACAGACGAGAGACAACAAAAGAAACGTTTAGCCAATATCATGCCTCATCAAAATGGGGCAGTCTATCAATCTCACACATCTTGGAGAAAGATAAAAAAGAAACAAAACAAAAAGAAAAAGAAAAAGAAGGGAAAGAAGTGTATAAACATATATTGTTATTATTATTATTATTTGGTTTCCCCTTTGAGCTAAATATATATATAATTTATTTGCTTCACATGGCAGCCAAGTTTCTTACTTTGCTGCCATATTTTCTAGTCATATGATGTTTAGTTTATTTTCAATTTGAAATAATTTAACTTTTTTTTTTTGTCAATCTTACTCATAATTTTATATGTAAATACGGTATTTCTTAAAAAATCCGATATTTATTTTATTTTCTGTTTGAGAAAATAACTTGTTTTCTTATCAATATTACACATAAAAATTATTTGTAAATATAATATTTTCTAATAAATTCGATGTTTTATAATAAATATGGTTTATACTTTATTTTTTATCTCAATACACAAATAAATCCGGTATATCCTAATAAACCTGATATATATATATATATATATATATATATTGAGATAATAAAGTATAAACCAATAAATACATGACAAAATACAAAATATAAAAAAACAAATCTTTCCTAATTTCTTATTTAACGACAAAACCCTTAAAAAGAAAGTAATTTTAAATCAGCCCCAAATTCAATCCCAAATGAAAACCTACAGCCCGTTTGGCACACCAGTTCAAGCTGAGTTTTTTGGGTTCAGTTCAAACTCATGTCGTTTGGTATATCAGTCCAACTTGAATCTTCCTTTGAACCGTTGCACAGTAAACCCAACTAGGTTCACTGTGCACCCAGTGATTCCTGCAACTCTGATGTTCTCGCGTGCCTCGGCTCCTGTTCATCTATCTCGTGTTCCTCCCCACCGGCGCCCATGTGATGCTGTCAGTTTCGCTGTAGCCTCTGACCCCCATCCCCGTGACCATCTGCTGCGTAGCAGGAGGTCCGTTGACTGCTCGTCGTTCCTCTCTCCCAGGTAAGCTTATAACCTTTGCCTTTTGGCTTCACCCACCCCAACTGAAGCAGATGCATCACCGATTGGGGATCTCGAACCGAAGATGAACCCTTGGGCTGATTACCCACTATTTCCAAGTTCGGGGATCTTCTCGGTGACCCGTTAAATCCTACCCAAATCTGACGTCTTCCCCTATATGCTCATACTCGGGTTCGAATTCCGTCAGCCTAGTATGTATTTCATCATCAATTTCTGAAACGTAAACTAGTTTCAATCTCATATGTTACTTTGCATTTGGTGTAATTGGTGCATGAGTTTCAGCTTGTTTTTGCATCTTCTTGACCCAAAACAGGTCGGGGCTGGTTTTTGGCCGATTTGTTCAATGTGATACCTTGTTTGGGGTAAATTTGGGCTGCCTAAGTGTTGAACCTGGTCTTGGTGTGATTGGTTTGCATTTTGGACACTTGGTGCATGAGTTTTGGATTGTTTTTGAATCTTTTTGACCCAAAACAGGTCGGGGCTGGTTTTTGGCCATTTTGTTCAATGTGATACCTTGTTTGGGGTAAATTTGGGCTGCCTAAGTGTTGAACCTAGTCTTGGTGTGATTGGTTTGCATTTTGGACACTTGGTGCATGAGTTTTGGCTTGTTTTTGCATCTTTTTGACCCAAAACAGGTCGGGCTGGTTTTTGGCCGTTTTGTTCAATGTGATACCTTGTTTGGGGCAAATTTGGGCTGCCTAAGTGTTGAACCTGGTGTTGGTGTGATTGGTTTGCATTTTGGACACTTGATGCATGAGTTTTGGCTTGTTAAAATAAATTTTCTTTATTGAAACATACGATAGAATGTTAAAATAAATTAAAAAAATTTATTCCGCTCATTTTTTTAACATCCAAACAAGGCTCTTGTTTTTTTAATTTTTATTTTCAACTTAAACTTTTTTACCAAACACAACTCAACTTCAACTTTTTAACTTAAATTTTTTCATCAAACACTCAACTCAACTTAAACTTTTCAACTCAAACTTTTTACCAAACACTCAACTTTTAAATTCAACTTAACTTAACTCAAACTAAACTTAAAAATCTTAACTCAAACTTGTGAACCAAACTAGACTTTTAAGTTTCCCAAACCACTGCTGCTGCCGTTGAGGCTCCGTCGCCCGTCCTCATCGTGTAGTAGAACGATGTAACTTGTTGTCGTGAATAAAACCTCTCTCTTCCGATGCAAAACTTCTCTCTCCCTCTCTCCTCTCTCTCTAATCTCTATGTATGTTGTCGTTGTCGCCATCGCTATTGCCGTCGACACTGGAGAAGAGTCGCGATGAATATCCCAAGTTGCAAAACATGAAAACACACGAGGAATCTTCCGACTTTGGCAATTCAACCTGCAAAATAGAAAACAACAACCCAGATTGCTACGGAAAATGAGGGACTCCAATAGTTCATGATTTGCGGCAGCCTCTATAAGGGATCTCATAGTAGGAGAAGCAGAGATAGGGAATGATAATGGTTGGCTCTCCATCTGCCAGACCAGATTGCGAGAGTCCCAAAGAAATCACAGATCACGTCATCGGAGAATCAGAGATCTAACCATGATGACGACTTCACGATCCAACGGTAAAGAGAGAAAACAGTGACAACACCGCCGTTGCATCGTCCACTAGCGCGACAACACTCTCGTCGGAGAGAGAGGTATATTTAGACTAAGGCCCTGTTTGGTGACTCAGTTTGGACTCAATTTTTTGAGTTCAAACTGAACTGATGTTGTTTGGAAGGCCATTTCATTCCTAACCCATAGTTGGATCGTTGCACAGTAAACCAAACTCGGATTACTGTGCACCTAACCCTCCCTCTTGTGCTGTCTCACAGTTATTGATCATTGTGTACCTACTGCCTGCAGCTACCCCCCCCCCCCCCCCCCCCGCCCATCTGCTACTTCACAGTGGCTTGGTTGAATGTCCTCCCAACCCTCGCCCATCTGCTGCTTCACAGTTCCTTCGATTACTGTGCTCCTTCCTCTTTTCGATGTGCTGCTTCGGTCATTGATCCTCTTTCTTCGTCCAGCCTCTGTGTTCTGGGTTTTCGAATTGAATATATTTGATTCCCTGTGACCATCAACTCCAACTATGTGTAGCATTTTCCCGAGAATCAAATAACTATGTAAGTGTAACGTCCTGATTTTTCGAATCGTTAACTAGCTTACTTATTCTTATTTAATTTAGTCTCAGCACTTATTTATGTTGTGTTCAAAAAAATACATAAATTTAAAAAAAAAAATCATTTTCGTACTACAAAAGTTAAAATTACTAAAATTTTTAACTAAGGAAATTGAAAACCTCTAGCTAATAAATCTCCTATTCAAATTTATATTTAGATAATATTTAAAAAAACTAGAACTTCATGTAAATTAAAAGGAAAGATTGTAAAGTCTTTTTCCTGTAAAATACTCATACTAGTTTAGTAGTATTAAAACATTGGAACATATTTATAAATATAGTCGATACAAAATAATTTAAGAAATCTAAATACGGAAATTTAATTCGTGGTGGTATCCCACTCCCGTCCTTCATCGCCTCCACACATTTTTGTCAGTCCATAAAACATTTATGTAGCGAGTTGCTTACCCGCGTTACATATAGTATGAACACACACGTATGAGCTTTCGCTCAGCAAGTTAAACAATATCTCACAAATCATTTTTAGAAAATCATATCATCACATGTAACATTATGAATGTTTAAAAATGCATGTGATCTATGTGTGTTCAATTATGCTTTATTATATACATATCTTGTCCACATAATGGCCTCTATGTCATACCCATATGCGCGCAACTAATGGGGCGTTAAGGGAGCGACCCTCCTGTTGGGATCTAAATGTGCCCTAAGGATAGAAAATCAATATTAGGGATTTTCTGTAAATATGACATTTTGATATTAATAAGAGGAGGTTATTCATGTTTAATAAGTTGTGTCCTATTTACTTTTCATTTGTTGATTGTATGGTTATTTTGAGCAAACATAAGATACTCTTTGGCTATTGGTAATATATCGGATTACCATATGTATACGGGGTATACATAGAAAACGTGGTAATTTGAAAACAGTCTAAATAAATAGTCCGCAATCGATGAAATAAGATTTGGGGATCTTATTCATGATAAGATTGTAAAGGTTGTCTACTTCCTTGGAGGGATGGTTTGTCTTAACCATTGGATAAGTTCCGAATAGAAACTTTGATGTATACCAGTATTGAGGTATGACATTGGACTGGACCTAAAGTGTTAATTGATTCGGTTTAATAATTCTGTTTATAAGAATCAATGACACTTTGATTATCATTCTGCATTAATCTTAATCCTGAAATGATTACTTGAGTTCGTATCCATGACTTATGTACTTTAATGCACTATAGGTGAGACACTGTTAATTCATGGTCAATATACTTGTGTTTTGGGTGCATGATTTATGGATGGAGAAATCAAGATTCATAGATACGAAATCCATAGCTATCTTAATGATAGTAAATGTTATCTACTTAAAGACATTATTCGGGGATTGAAAGATAGTATAACAAGATCTTGGCCATCGGTTTACTTTGTGTTCTCTGGTGGTTTACCAATTATGTGGTTTTATAATTGGTGATTCTTTCAATAGAGAATAATGGAACTTTAAGTTAAAATGATTGAAAAAGGTAAAACGGAAAAAGTCCTTAATTCAATCATGGATAACATATGGGGATTAAGCTAGCGATGAATAAATCATGGAAAAAGCACTACGTTAGAGAGCTTTCGTAATACGGTATGTAAACAGGAGTTCAGCTTCAAACTTTTAGTGGAATAGTATTGAAGTTGATAATTGATGAATAATTAATCTAGGATTAATTTTTCACAATTATAGGAGCCTCTTTACATATTTCCATCGGATCCCTCTATTAGCTCATATAGTTCCGTATAGCGTCTCGGGATTTATTCCTAATGAGATCGGTAAATTTAAATGGAATTTAGTAATGTCTATTAAGACATGGTACTCTCTAACATGCAATCCAGAAAGGATTGGACATGTGAGATTTGTGTAGACAAATAATATGATTTGTCAACATGAGATTGGTTAATTGAATTTTGAAATAAGATTGTGTTTGAATTATTTAATTTTGGAAAACAAATTATTCTCTCCTAATCTAAATGTGGTGCACAGTTTTTAGATAGGTGGAGGGAAGAAAATTTTGTTTCAAAATTATTCAAATATATTCCTAACATTAAATTATTAATTGATTTAAATAATGGAGATTATTTGATGGATTTTTCTTTCCTTAAAAGATGTGCACGGTTTTTGTGAGGAAAGAAAATTTGAAATATTCCATTGATTTAAATTAATTAATATGGTTGATGTTGTGTGGAAAATATTTAATTCAAATAAGTGAATCATATTTAAATTCAAAAAGATTTAAAAGGAATTTGAATCTAGATAGGACTAGTATCTTTTGACTAGTCTAGATTCTTGATTAAGATTTGAACCACCAATCAACCTTTGAATTTCAAAGGTGGCCGAATTTTTTGAGGAAAGATTTCCTCTTGGAAAAACGTTTTTAGGTTCAATGAATCTAGCCCTAAAGTTGTATGATTTTTTGATTCAAAATTTATCCAGAAAAATAATTATTAATTATTTTTTAAAGGAGATAAATTTTGAAAAGGATTGGACTTCTATATAAAGGCTAGGAATTCTTGAAAAACTAATTTTTGGTCATTCACTAAGGAGAAAAACGTTTTTTTGGAGTGAGAAGAAAAATAATTTGAGTTTCTTCCACATCATAAAATTCGGCCATACTCTTGAGTGAGAAAAAGAGAGAAAATTCCATTGAATCAAAATTGTGAGGAAGGTTAAACCGAGTGATAATTTTCATAGGAGGTTAACCGGTTCCTGTTTTGCAGTTTTGAAGAAAAAAGTTGGATAATATTCTCAACGAGGAACATCGGAATTGAGAAGGAAGGATCTAGACTTTGGAAAGTATTACCGGTCAATTAGATTCATAAAACATGTGCCCACACACACTCTGAGACGTGGAACTCGAGAATAATAGAGAAGACACGTTGGTCAATCGCTCTAGCAATTCCGGAATCCAAGAAATAAGGTACGCTTGATCATGAATCTAATTTATTGTTATATGCATCATGAGCTTCTTTTCCGAGTCGGCATAAAAATTTTAAAACTTCCGCTGCGCCGTAACTCTAATATCTGAACTAATTTTTCCAACACCTCCAACAACCTCAAAGGTCATATCTTATAACTTTCATTCTTATCATATCCTCTCACTAATTGGAAGTTGGTATGATACTTAATCCTATCTTTCGTTAGCCTCATTCTTATTATTTGTGACAATGTGTAGATTTACATGTCACTATGCATTTATCATTATTGCATACATATCTGTGAGGCATGTTGATCATATTAGTGCAAGAGAAATTATGCACATTAAATATTTAATTAACGTAATACATATGGCTCATAGGCTCATCACTTCATCAAGGCAAATCATAGAAAATGTAGAACATCAACAACGAAAAATATTTTGTTTCATATTGTAGGTGAGGTTTGTACTTATAGAAAATCGCGTAATTTTATATCCGGATTGATTGTTTCCAGCTCTACCCTCAAGTCGATGCGGTGTCCTAATTTTAAATTGACATCTAATAGTTAGAGTAAGATTTTTGAATCATTTTCAATTATGGACATATGTTCTCTTAATTAATAATTAATTTCAATTTAATCATTAATTTGTTTCTAAGTTTTTTTTATTTAAAAATAACATCCTTAAATATTAATTACATGATTATCATAAATTAATTTCTTAATTTATAATTAATTAATTTAATATTAATTATTTAATACTTAATTTCTTATCTATTTTTTTTACTTAATTCCCCTTCATTCATATTTGGGTCCATTAGGTGACCATGGATAACTATGGTCTTCTAATATTGTAATATCCAAAAATTTTCACGAACTCATGATTTTCTTGTATATAAGAAATCTAAAGTTTGTACTATGTGTTTATGTGCAATTGTATGGGAAATATACTGCGGAAACCGTCTTTACGGGTCAGATAGTATAATTAAGTTTTAAAACCACCATAGAAAAATCAAGCACCTAAAATAGGATATTAAAGACCAAATGGCTTTAAATAAAAAGAAAAATTTTTATACAGTCCAACTTTACACAGATAAATTTTGGACTGCAGTCAAGCAAAACAGTACTGAATTGTACTGTGTATAAGTGAACACAGTATTAGATTTATCTGTGCTAGCATAAAAATGGATTGCATATTGAAGAAAAAGCCAAACAAGGCCTTAGGATGATGACATCACCTTATCACCAAATTATGACATCATTTATTGAATTAAAAAAAAATCAAAACTTGGCCTCCAAGACTACCCCTAATGGCCGGCCACATGGAGGGCTAATGTGCAAGTTTTTGTGCAAATCCTTGCTTCTTCAAGGACCATTTTGCAATTTCAAAGAGTTCTTCTTCACCTATAAATAGGTGAACCCATAATTCAAAAAAATTAGAAAACCTAGCTAAACTATGCCCAATTTTTCCCTCACCAAATCCGAACTTGAGAGGCCAAGAAAGAAGAGAGAAAAATCAAAACCCAAGGGGGGGAGAGCATAGGGGTTGGTCGGATTTCACCTAGAGCCAAGGAAAAAAGTTTGAAAAAAAAATTGGAACCCATTCTAGGCCAAGTGGCCGGTTGTGGGAAAGCAAGAAAGGGGAAGAGAAAAGTGAAGAAGGAAAGTGTGGAGAGTGGCCGGATTTGGTAGGATCAGCCACCAAGCGAGGCCAAATTTTCGGTACCCATTTTGAGGGTGAAAACCGAGTGGGAGGAGAACAAGGAGGAAGGAAAAAGTTGACCCTAAAACCAAGCCCTAACCTTTGAGTGATCAAGGTAATCCCTTAAGCCCTAAGCTCTTCAATTTAAATTTCAATTAGGAAATTTAAATGTATTTCCAAGCAAGGGATGTAAGAGCATAAGCTCAATTTACTTATTGCCCTAGAATAGTTTAGGTGTGGTGCTTGATTAGGTATTAAGGGTGGTTTGGTTTAATGGCTTTGATTGGTTATGTTTATGCTTGTTTGAATGGTTATGTTTATGCTTGTATGAATGTTAGGGTGCATGCTAGATGGATGATGAATTGTATGTCCCCTGTTTTATGTGCAAACCGGTTCTAGAATTGCATGCTAGGTTGTTAGTTTCGGTTATGGAATGGTGAGACAACCTAGAACCATGCAAACCTAGGCTAGGACAGTTCGGTTTTTAGTTTGCATGGGCGCGTTTGAGTAGCATGATTGTTCATGTGGGACGTTAGAAAACGCTGCATGTATGCTATCTAGGCTCCCGCGTGTTCGGTTGAGTTAGATTTGCGACAATAAGACGTAAAACGAATTTAAGAATGAAAACTGCCAGTTCGGGTACAAACTGGCCAGTTTTCTGGAAAGTGAAATTTGAGGCCTTTAGAGGCCGAATTGGGAAAAACGTAAAACATGAAAGTTGTAGAGAAGAGATTTTCCTAGAGGAAAATGCAGACAGTTTTTGAAAATAAGGCCCCAAAGGCCTTCGTTTTTGTAAAAACCCGAGCCTGACCGTGCCCAGGATTTATACACGGCCAGGTGAGTTCAAACGGAAATATGAACATGTTAGAGTCCGAATTAAATTTTTCGTAAAACACGAAAGTTTGAGGATTTTTCAAGAACTAAAACTTTCATGAAGAGAACTTTTTCAAATTCAAAATGGATTTTTAAACTGACATGGATTTCTAAAGACTGTGCCGGGAACAGGAAATTCCTGCACAGGATTTTCTAAAACAATGCAGAAAAACTATATTTTTGCACCAACACCCCTGTTTTGATTATGAAAACTGTTTCAAAGGCAGTTTTCAGCCTTTAATGATTTTTATAAAGTCACACTTTAAAAACCACGAATTTTCAAGTTAAACAAAAGATTGTTGTCAAATTTTCCAAATTTGGAAATTAGATTTTTAAAAGCCAAAGTATAGAAACAAGAGGTTGACGGATGGTAACCGGAAAGGATACCCGAGTTACTAGGCTTGGTCCAAAGCCAAGTTTGACCATAAGATATTGACCACCTCAAGGGTTAACTCATGTAACCTAATGAGTTATCATGTATAATTGGGGGACATATAACTAAGATTGTGTATGAATATTGGAAAAGTTACCAACATTTTATAGGATCCTTATCCTATGTTCTTTTTAATAGCTGGAAGTAACCTGCAGTTGCGATCTGGGTTGAAGCAACAAAACCAGAAACCTAGCATATCAGGCAAGTATCAAACCTCACCAACAGTGTGAAAATAGTAAATACTATTTTCAAATATGCTATGTTAAGCTATGCTATTTACACTATATGTTTAAATATACATGCTATGTTGTGTTATGATATGCGATGATATGCTACGACATGTTACATGTTATGCCATGTTATAAGAATGTCATGTTAACAAAAATGCCATGTTTTCTAAAATGTCATGGTTTCAAAAATGCCACGTTTACAAAAATGTCATGGTTTTAAAAATGCCATGTTTTCAAGAATACCATGTTATAGCAAGTGTTAAGTTTGATAGGACATAGTGACATCATAAGGCATGTTCACTAATGTTAAATCATATGGTAAGATAAATCAAGTAAGGTATCGTACCAACCTCCCGTGATCGTGGAGGCTACATGATTCAGCTGTGACATTTACCTTCCGTGATCGTGAAGGGTCAAGTTATAATTCCCAGAACTGTTAGGGCCTTGCAAACCCTAGCTTTGTCTGGAGGCTGCGCGCTTTCGGTACGTACACTATGGGCCCACATGTTGAGACAAGATAATAAATTAAAGATTGAGTCAATAATGAAGCATAAGACTTTCAATCAATCATAAATGGTTCATGCATAAGCTACATGATGATTGGCATATTTTAAGATGTTTGAATTATTTTGTGAGATTACGTTTATACTTGCTGGGCGAAAGCTCACTCTTATATTCATATTGTAGGTAAGAAGCCTGCAGTTTAAGTGGTGGGCTATGCAGACGATGCGGCGGGTGAAGGGCGGTGTGGGATACCACTACGCAAAATTTTCCGCAACCGCTTTTGAGTTAAAATAGATATATTTCAAAAGTAAATTATGTTGTGCAGTATGTATGAAGTTTAAAGACTTGAGATTATACTTTCAGTATGGTATGTATGCATGACAAGTTTTTCTCTACTAAATAACGTATGTGAATATGTTTTTAAAAAAAAAAATTTGTCTCAAATTTTCAAGTAAAGAACAAGTATGTATAGTGTCGACCTGGCTTGGGAAGTCGGGGCGTCACACTTTGGTATCAGAGCGGTATCTTGCCAGCCTACTTCACTTCGCCTCACATCGCTTCTGCAACGGCCCAAGTAAGTTATGTTATTTTCTTACAATTAGTTAAGATTTTATGTGCGTAGTAAGTATCTTTCTTCAACGGCCATGCTGGAAAATGTTGGACACTGGGATGACGATGGGTGGTGCCTTAGCTTGGTGGTGGCAACTAGGTGACGTACGGAAATGATGGGAAAGTTTTATATTTTCCAAAAATATTATGGTTATGAACTTCTGTTGTAAAGGAGATACGAACAAGAACATGATGAATTCAGATATGTTCATGTTATGCTTTTATATGGAATAAAGATTATGGTTCTATATAAAAGGCATGGTTTCAAGAAGCTAAGCTTATTTCCTTACTTTCCGTACAGAACCATGCCACCAAAGCGCAGAAGAGTACCGACCCAAAACGTTGATCTTGCGGCCCAGCTGAATGAGCTAAGGCAAATGATGTTAGCCCAACAGCAAGAGATAGGGGGGCTTAGAGCTCAGTTAGCTCAGCAGAATCAGGGACCTCCTGATGCTGGGATG
This sequence comes from Ficus hirta, assembly GCA_038430175.1. NCBI lineage: Eukaryota > Viridiplantae > Streptophyta > Magnoliopsida > Rosales > Moraceae > Ficus > Ficus hirta. Next base: position 12,543,791 of record CM076585.1, on the reverse strand, counting down.
CCACCAGCACATGCGAATCAGCCTGCAGCACCGGAAATTCCTGATGTTGATCCGGTGATTCCAGAGAACCCCATAGCCCCTGAAATACCTGTTGCGCCTGTAGCTGTACCACCAGCACCTCTGGTTCGAACTCCAGAAGAACTTTATGACAGATTTCGGCGCATGAAGGCACCAGAATTCGAGGGGTCTACAAACCCAATTGAGGCCGACAACTGGTTGATTGACCTCCAGGTCGCCCTAAATTTTCTCAGACTTAATGATCAGGAGAGAGTCCTCTGTGCATCCTTTATGCTACGGAAAGATGCTCGCCTCTGGTGGGAAACAGTCCAAATCCGGCGAGATGTTACTGAGATGACTTGGGAAGACTTTGTAGAGGAATTTAAGGAAAAATACTTCAACACTGAGGTCATGGAGGCTCAACAAGACGAGTTTGACAGGTTCCGCCAAGGAAATCTATCGGTAGCCGAAGCCGTCAAAAAGTTTGAGCAGCTAGCACGTCTCTGCCCTCACCTCATCAGTTCCGAAAGGGATAAAGTAAGAAGAATGATGAGGATGTTTCGCCCGGAATTAGCAGTGGTAATTAGCAGTGGCCCCCATCCACCATTCACTGTTGCTGAATGTGTCAGCAGGGCAATTCGAGCTGAATACTGGGTAGGACAGAACAAGGAGCAACGGGCTAAGTATTTCCAGGAGAAAAGAGAAGAAAAGGCCCAAGCTAAGCAGAATCAGGCCAAGCAAGGCCAGACCTCACAACAGAAGGGTCAAGGAGGACCTTCGGGCCAAAACAACAACAACAGGCAGTACGGCAACAACCAGCAGAAAAGGAAGTGGAATGCAGGAGGACAGGGGAATCAACAAAATTTTCCTCAAAAGAAGAATACCCCTGATAACAACAGTTATCCCACTTGTCAGAAATGTGGGAGAAGGCACCCGGTAGATTGCCGTGTTGGAAACAGTCGCTGTTTTCTTTGTGGCAAGGAAGGCCACTATGCTAGAAACTGCAATCTCAATCCCCAGAGTCTGCAAAACCAACAGAGAGGACAGGGATCTCAACTTCACACTGCACAAATGAAGCTCGAGGGACCTGCAATCTCTCAAGGCAGGCTGGAAGCTCCGGAACCTCAAGGACGCATTTACGCCTATACAAAGGAAGATGTTCAAGCTGGACCTTCCACCGTGGTGACAGGTTAGCTTCCTTTTGCCCAACAAGATGCCTACGTGTTAATTGATTCTGGAGCTACGCATTCATTCACATCACCTAGGTTCGCTAAGAAACTAGGTAGAGCAAATGATAGAATCGGAAGAACATTTAGGACTGCATTACCCTCCGGGGAGATTCTGATTATTGGATACGTCATGTTCCAATAATTATATGTGGTAGGGAAATGTATGTCAACCTGATCATCATTGACCTATACGACTACGATGTCATCCTGGGTATGGATTTCTTGGGGAAGTACAACGCAGTGATCAACTGTCCACGACGTACTGTCACGTTCAAGCCAAGTGGAGGCGAGGAGTTTATTTTTAGAGGATCGACTCCAAAACAGCCGAAAATGTTAATTTCTGCGCTGAAAGCTAGAAAATTGTTGGCAGAAGGATGTATGGGATTTCTAGCCAACATGGTGGACAAGACGCAAGAGACCGAGAGCAGGCCGGAAGAAGTACCGATAGTCCGGGAATTTATAGAGGTTTTTCCTGAAGAGTTGCCAGGACTGCCACCAGAACGAGAGATCTCCTTTGAGATTGAGTTACTTCCTGGATCGGCACCAGTATCCAAGGCACCTTATAGGATGGCGCCTGCCGAACTTAAAGAACTGCAGATTCAGTTACAAGAAACCTGCAGTTGCGATCTGGGTTGAAGCAACAAAACCAGAAACCTAGCATATCAGGCAAGTATCAAACCTCACCTACAGTGTGAAAATAGTAAATACTATTTTCAAATATGCTATGTTAAGCTATGCTATTTACACTATATGTTTAAATATACATGCTATGTTGTGTTATGATATGCGATGATATGCTACGACATGTTACATGTTATGCCATGTTATAAGAATGTCATGTTAACAAAAATGCCATGTTTTCTAAAATGTCATGGTTTCAAAAATGCCACGTTTACAAAAATGTCATGGTTTTAAAAATGCCATGTTTTCAAGAATACCATGTTATAGCAAGTGTTAAGTTTGATAGGACATAGTGACATCATAAGGCATGTTCACTAATGTTAAATCATATGGTAAGATAAATCAAGTAAGGTGTCGTACCAACCTCCCGTGATCGTGGAGGCTACATGATTCAGTTGTGACATTTACCTTCCGTGATCGTGAAGGGTCAAGTTATAATTCCCAGAACTGTTAGGGCCTTGCAAACCCTAGCTTTGTCTGGAGGCTGCGCGCTTTCGATACGTACACTATGGGCCCATATGTTGAGACAAGATAATAAATTAAAGATTGAGTCAATAATGAAGCATAAGACTTTCAATCAATCATAAATGGTTCATGCATAAGCTACATGATGATTGGCATATTTTAAGATGTTTGAATTATTTTGTGAGATTACGTTTATACTTGCTGGGCGAAAGCATACTCTTATATTCATATTGTAGGTAAGAAGCCTGCAGTTTAAGTGGTGGGCTATGCAGACGATGCGGCGGGTGAAGGGCGGTGTGGGATACCACTACGTAAAATTTTCCGCAACCGCTTTTGAGTTAAAATAGATATATTTCAAAAGTAAATTATGTTGTGCAGTATGTATGAAGTTTAAAGACTTGAGATTATACTTTCAGTATGGTATGTATGCATGACAAGTTTTTCTCTACTAAATAACTTATGTGAATATGTTTTTAAAAAAAAAAATTTGTCTAAAATTTTCAAGTAAAGAACAAGTATGTATAGTATCGACCTGGCTTGGGAAGTCGGGGCGTCACAAATATCGTATTAGGTTATCTTTGTGGGTTGTGGGTTTATTGGGTCTATTATAACCCATTTACTTGTAATTATGTCTTATTATTATTTTAAACATGTTAAGGCACATTACACTTTGTTATCTTTATCAAATTTTATTCAAAAATTACATGGCATCTCAGCAAGCCTAATAGCTGGCTCATTATTCATCACCGAGTCCTCGGGTACTAATTTAACAATTTGTCCATGTTTCAGTTATTCAAGCATTTTTAAGCTTAAACTTGTTAAATCTTTTGATCTTAGCTTTTAGTAATCTCTCTTGCAGTTTTATAGGTCCAAAAAACCTCTACCTACGTTCCAAAACGTTCTCCCCATCAAATTACTATTTTGCCCCTTAGTTTGACAAAATTACAATTTTACCATTAGACATACTCTTTTTAATCTAGACTTATTGAATGGCTTTTAAAAGTTTGTCCCGGCCTTAGAATAATGTTTACAGTGCCCAAAAGCTCTCATAATGGCTTTCATAACTTATTACATTTCTAAACACAATCAAATAAACGTATTACATTTAAGCCCCTTTATATCTTTTGAGGTCGTACATTTGACTATAACATAAACCATATTATTTCTTCTATTTATTTAGCTTAATAAATTTTTTTAAGAGTGACAAAGATGCGGTTTAATTATGGTCTAAGCAGATTTTATAATTTGACCCGTTATTTATTTATTTTTGTATTTTAATCCTTATTTAGCCACAATCAGTTCCCAATACCCTTTGGTTCACGTTTTTTATACTTAATGTCCTTATAAAGTGTTCTCACAGGATCCGGACACATTTTTAACTAGTTTTTATTATTTACATTCTTGACCCTAAATTTTCTATATTTACATTTTGACCCCCAAATGGCGTTTTGGTCATTTCTTATCTATTTATCACCAAAATTTGAGACAAGGTCTATTTTAAGTCTCTAGTTAAGACTGCAAAGTTTCGGATTCAATTAAAGTCTTTAGGCTGGTAAAATTACAATTTTACCCCTTGAGGGCAAAATCATCATTTTTGACATTTTTATTTCTGATCAAACTTGAGCTCTTCCTATGGCTTATGCCAAGAGTAATATTCTGTCCTTCTACATGATTATGAAAATCCCACTCAAAATACCATTTTCCAATTTATTAATATTTATGCCAAAAATGTTATTTTTGGTACTTAATGGTCATTAATTCTTATTCTAGTCTATTTGTGATGTCAAAATATTTTCCTCATCATTCATGCTTCCATTAAACAGAGGACATAACATATTAATATGCCATAAACTCTTATTCTCATACATCAATACTCATTCATGTCATATAACCATAAAAATCACATAAACACACTTTTCATCATATGCCATACACAAATCATGTTTTTTAGCCACCTTAAATCATGGCCAGCACATATATCATCTCACTAGGTAGCAAAACTATATTTTAACCATTTATGATGCCAAGATTTTCCTCTTTGTGAGAACACATTTTGGAAGGAAAGTTATTAAGAACTTGATAACCCACTAGTTTACAAAATCATTTACCTCTCAGAAAAGTAGTAGGTTTTTGGCTCCTCTTAAAGGCTATAAATCACTCTTGGATTCTTGAGGTTGGGGCTAGAATGGAGATAGAATATCACTTAAAAAAATATTTTTAAAACATCATTCTTCTTTCTAGAAAACAAGTGAAAAGTATAAGTTTTTACCTTAGAAAACACTTGGAATGGCTCAACCTTCTTCCTAAAAATGATCTTGGGAGTGGATGAAAGAAGATGAAGAATAATTTTAGTTTCTCTTAGCTACAGATTTCGTCCATAATGAGAGGAGAAAAAGAGGAAACTTTTCTTTGCTAGTATGGTCTTTATGAAAGAGAAAAAAGTGGTTTTTGGTTTACCTTAGAAACATTTTATAACCAAACCTTATTGTGGGTTAGAAATTGAAATTTTTGGATTTTAAATTACTGCAAAAACGTACTCAGCTGAAGAGGATAGGTTGGGAGATTATTTTGGTGGTTTTTCATGTATTTCTAAGTAGTTTTAGTGAGTAGTCGTTCAAGTAGTCCATCATCTTACATTGTAATCAACTTTTCTTTCTTGTCTTGTCATCTTTGTTTTGCTTATTTAGGGGTTGGATTTTGGATTCTCAAACCCTCCCCCCTCTTGTTCAACCTATTTTCTGAAGAAATTTTTTTTTTTTTCCTTTGTGCCAGTTTACTGGCAGCAGGCAGTAGCTTACTGCCTGCCTGCATGGCTCAGTGGACCAGCGGCCCACTGAGCAAGGGGAGGGGTGTATGACATATATATATATATATATATATATTTTGGGCTTAAAGCCCACTGCCTTGCCCAGTGGGTAATTACCCACTGGGTAGGGGGTGCATAGGCACTCCCCGGAAATACTTTTTTTTTTTTTTTTTTTTGAGATTGTAGTAAAATTGCTAAATTTAATTTAGTAGGTAAATCTTGGCATGACATAAAATTCACTTTTTCAAATCATAAAATTATGATTATTCATTCATTTATTTATATAATGAATTTTCACACATAATATTTTCACAAAATCCCAATTAAAATAAAAAAATAGGAATAACATCATATTTATATTTTCTTATTTAAATAGGAAACTCAACATTATTAAATCATCGACATCATCTTATTGATGATATATATACAATCATTCATGATCTTGAAATTTTATATTCATCAAAATAATTCATTAGAAGTATATTAATGAAGGAAATCCATAATAATTGTTCATAAATCAAGTTTATGAATTTTTAGGGCATCACAGTAAGATCCATTCTTGAACCATAATCACCTTCATCTCTTCCCTTCGGTGGATTCTGGGCTGTATGAATGTTAGGGGTTTTCGCTCCCCTCTATCTAACTCAGTAAATCCGAATATCATTCCCTTTCTCTCACCCATTAGAACCCACCGTACTCTAACTCACCTATATCTAAAACCTAAACTCCCTAATTTTGTTTCTAGGGTTTCTTTGCTTTGGACTTCTATTCGAAGAAAGCTGGGGAAGTTGCGACACCACCGGGTCTGTTCAACGGACTCTTGGATTAGGTACCGCCGGTGGCAGATACGGTGTCGACTGGGGTCCGCAAAGCAAACTCGAACAAGAGGGCTCATTACCCACTATTTCTGAGTTCGGAAATCATATACTCAAGCCGTTGCTTCCTACCCTGATCCGCCACCATCCTCTATATACTCATCCTCCGACTCGAACTTGGTAACCCTAATTTAATTTCTTCACCTATTACTCAAACAAATTGAATTCATTCTCATATGTGTTGAGTGGATTTCATACCGAATTTGTTTGGATTTTTTGTTAAATCTTTTTCGATGCTGAAACTGGATTTGTGTTGATTTTTTGTTGATTTTGGATGATGAAACCGGATTTGTGTGGTGTTTATTTTAAGTATAGATGTTGAAACCGGATTTCTGTGGGGGTTTTGTTGATTTTGGATGTTAAAACAGTGGGGTTTTTGTTGATTTTGTCTTATTTGCATGCTCAAACTAGTTTTATATTAATATTTTGGTAATTTGCTTGCTCAAACAGGTTTGGTTGGACATTTGGGTAAGGTTACATGCTCAAACCTATTTATGACCGAGTTTTTTGTTATTTGCATGCTCAAACAGGTATTGTTTGGACTTTTGGGTAAGTTTGCATGCTGAAACCCGGTTTTATGTTTATTTTTTGGTCTTTTGCAGTCTCAAACAGGTTTTGTGTTCAGTTTTGGGTTAGTTTGTATAGTCAAACCAGTTTTGTGTTCATTTTTTTGGTCATTTGCAGCCTCAAACAAGTTTTGTGTTCATTTTTTGGTTAGTTTGCATGGTCAAACCAGGTTTGTGTTCATTTTTTGGTCATTACAGCCTTAAACAAGTTTTGCATTCAGTTTTGGGTTAGTTTGCATGGTCAAACCAGTTTTGTGTTCATTTTTTGATCATTTGTAGCCTCAAACAGGTTTTGTGTTCAATTTTGGGTTAGTTTACATGCTGAACCCGGTTTTGTGTTTATTTTTTGGTCATTTGCAGCCTCAAATAGGTTTTGTGTTCAGTTTTGGGTTAGTTTGCATGGTCAAACTAGTTTTGTGTTCATTTTTTGGTCATTTGTAGCCTCAAACAGGTTTTGTGTTTAGTTTTGGGTTAGTTTGTATGCTGAAACCAGTTTTGTGTTCATTTTTCGATCATTTGCATGCTCAAACAGGTATTGTTTGGACTTTTGGGTAAGTTTGCATGCTGAAACCCGGTTTTGTGTTCATTTGTTTGTCATTTGCAACCTCAAACAGGTTTTGTGTTCAATTTTGATAGACTTATCTGTCTTGCAACCGATACATTAGGGCACATTTTTTTTTTTTTTTTTTTTTTCAGGTTTCGGACATTTTTTTAGGTTTATGTTGCTGGTTATGTGCACTTTTCCCATCCATTTGGTTATGATGTAAAAAGTCCATTAATATAGATTGTAATTTTATCTGACTAGTGAGTCAGTAATCCTATATATATTGTCAGTTACTAGTATATAAGCCCATGTTTGTTGTTAAGGGGCTTAATTGTAGGTTATACTTGCCATGAACTTGTTTAACCCCGAACCCATGGTTTCTATGTCATGGTAGCGTCATTGACATACTTCAGATGAAATATGTCAATCAATTTATACTGAGCCAATTTCTCCTCCTTCTCTTACAAGTTTAAAGTATGTTTTTTCTATTTTGGTTTTCGCTTTCTTAAGGAAATGCCTCGTAAAGCATCGGGTGAGACGTACGTTTGGGATAACGTGATGGAAAAAAAATTCCTTAAAAAATGGATGAGTTTTTGTCTTATAGTGGTGGTAAACATCCCTCCATATAAATTCTTGAACAATGGGCCGCTCAGTTTGATTCAGAATATGGTGGAGTACCTGCCTACGGAGTATCATTATATCAAAAAAAAAAAGAGGATGAAGAAAATATATAGGGGATGGAATGCGTTACAAGTACGCATCGGCCTTGGCTATGATCTGTCGACTGATAGAGTCATTTACTCGGATGATGTGTGGCAGAGCTTTATCCAAGTAATTGCATTGTCTAATATATGCCCTGCTAATTTAATTGTTTAACCACGCGACTAGTACACGAGGATGTTGATAAGATTTTATTTGCAGGTTTACAAGGAGTGCAACCATCTCTGCCACGAAGGGCTTCGCAACAAGGAGTTGTATTACAACGTTTTCGAAAAAAATCATGCTACAGGTGCCTCGGGGTTTGGGTCAGTTATAATGCAAGATGGCAATACTCCATACGTCGACCCTGAATTTTCTATGGACAACTCTAGAACACATCCGGTTTTAGAAGAGGAAATAACTCCGACCAACGGTGGGTGGCAGGGCAACAATAGAAGAGCTGCCGACGATGCTAGTCCGTCACGTCTAGGGGCAGTTTTGGTAAAAGAAAGCAAAGAAAGGCAATGGACGAGATTACTTACTTGGCAATGCAGGAAATAGTCAGTCATTTTCGTAGTCGATCGCAATCGGATACTAGCAAAGAACAATCAAGCTGACCGGATCACTTGCTGATGTGCATGAATATTATGACCGAGATGGGTATTCCACTTGATCAGCGGACGATTATGTGGCACTACTTCGAGGCTCACCAATAGGTACAGCATACCTTCCATCAGCTTCCCAATGATGATAGGCGAGGCATTATTGCCTCCGTTGTTAAGTCACAGTCGCCAGCGGCCGATTGAGTTTTAGGGTCGATAATTTTTTTTATTTTTTATTTTTTTTAGACATAACATTGACATTAACACATTTATTGGGGTTTTTGTTGATTTATTTATTTCATTCATGTTTCAACCTTTGGTTGTATTGTTTGTTACGTGATTTTACCTAACATTATATCACATATTCCTATTTACGTAATGTTATGTTTTGTGGCAGTTGTGGAAAATAAAATTATTATATCACGACTATGAAATGATTAGTTGAACAGAGTATAATAGTATTGGGACTAATTAAACTTGTTTTGGGAACAATTGGTCTACACCAGGTAAACAACCAAATTTAGCTCAGGTCACGTCATTCTTACTATGAATGAGTTTAGTTTCGCATCCGAACATGAAGAAGAGGATCGATCCTTAGAAAATGAGCCAAGCAACGATGACGGTTTTCTTGCAGTGGCAGTCGTTGCCGTGACTGCTAGTAGGCGTAACAGACGAAGAGATCCACAACTAATACATAATTCAAGACTAATTGACAGCATGCATGTGGAAGAGATAATAAATAGACATGAAGAAATTATTCAAGATTTGATCAGTATAAAATCAGATACATTCAAAGCACTAAGTCACGTATTAGGTAGTAGGGAATTATTGAGGCCAACTTGTAATATGAATGTCGACGAGCAGTTATTTATTTATTTTTTATCCATTTGTGCTCAAGGCGTAACGGACAGACACATTTCTTATTTGTTCCAGCATTCTAGGGAGACAACTTCATGTTAGTTCTTTAATGTGTTGACGGTTATTTGTGCTCTAAACGATGAATTCATCAGACCGTCCGACTACTCAGAGGTTTAACCTTTGATTATGGAGTATTCCTACAAATATAAGCCATAGTTTGATGTACGTTATCGATGTCATCGCATCAAATGCTCGTATTAACGATTCCAAAAAAATGAAAACTCCACTATTTTTGATTTAACACGTGTTATTAATGCTAGTAGCCATAATCTATGTTTTTCTTCTTCATGCAGGATTGTATTGACGCTATAGATGAAATACATGTACCATGTGTACCACGGGAGGATAATTCTAAAGCATGGATTAATCGAAAAGGTATGAACTCACAGAATGTATTAGTCACCTGCTCATTCGATATGAAATTTACATATATGTTGGCCGGCTACGAGGGATCTTGTCATGATACTAGAATGTTGGAAGAGGCAATAGCATTTCATGGTTTCCCAATACTGCCATCTGGTAAAATCATCTGTCACATGATATGACCGGTTTATAAATAATAAAGTAATTACAAAATATTGGATTTGTGTTGATAATGCGATGTTTATTTCGTAGGAAAATTTTACGTAGCCGATTCAGGATACGTAAGTAAAGATTATTTCCTTAGTCCATTTCAACGAGAGATGTATCATTTACCCGAATAATGAAAATGTCGCATCGGACTAGGTACTCGGAGTATTTAACTACACGCACTCATCGCTGCGGAAATGTATTGAGCGAACTTTTGGTGTATGGAAGATCAGATTTAAAATACGCAAAGGCATCAACAATTATCCCATGGACAAACAAGTAATGATCCTAGTGGCGTATGTGATTGTTCATAATTTCATAAGGATGGTATATATTGGGGATCCTATTCTTGAAGAATATGCGGCAGATGATATGCCTGTAGGTGGACATGTTGATATTAACACGGATTACGTATTGACTGATGGGGTCGATGATACAGGTCCAAGTACGGGAAGGCAGCAAGATGCATCGAGGAGGGGTGCAATGAATCAGCTGAGAGATGTATTGGCTGATGATATGTGGGACAGATATCAACGAAATCCATGGTATAAATCCACTTGAAATTAAGACCAGTGTTATCTATTTAAACTAGATTAGGGGGAGAATTTCATGTTTTTTTATTAACACTTTTAGTTAGTAACTACGTAATTCTTGTTATTGTATTTTATGGCTATGTAAAAAATATTGTAAAAACTTTGATGTATAGTGTTGATGTGTGTTTTTATTTTAGTTTATTTTGTTTTTTCCATTTTTCTATTCACAACCTACAATGACATGTTAACTGATCTTTTCAAGTTAAACTTTTTACATCCAAATACTGAATTCAAGTTAAACTTTTTAACTCAAACTTTTTACATCCAAACACTCAACTCAAGTTAAATTTTTCAACTCAAACTTTTTACCAAATACTCAACTCTAACTCTCAACTTATCTTTAACTCAACTTAAAAATCTTAACTCAAACTGTATCACAAAACGGAGGCTAAGAGAGAGATAAGGAGGAAAAAGAGTAAATGAGGAGAGAAAAAGTAGAGCTAACTAAAATGGTAAAATAGGAAAAAGAAAATTTATTTCAAAAAGAACGTCAACATATGCTATAATTTACTATGATTTTAAAAATATGCTATAAATTTCAAAAATATCTATAAAATATGCTATTTGTTACTATTTCTCCAAGAGTTCAAAGGTACAAAAAATCAATAGCATTTTGTTTTCTAATGTACAAAACTAACTTGTTCAAATTCCTGCTCACCTAGAATTCAGCGTCGCTTAGATTTGACAGCCGCTTCAACGACGACTTACTTTCTGACACGCAAGACCTCACTGTCTACAAGCCTTGTTGTGAACTTCAGTAAGGCAACACAGTCGCTTGCTCCCCAACATTATGGTCATGTTTTCTTGTAGGAGATGCGATCTCTGTTGGCGACCTTTCTACCTTGTCGCAAATTATCTTCGTCTCCTCCAACCTTTCATCTAGGGGCAAATCGTCTTGTAAATTATTTTAGTCCTTGTCTTTGGCGTTTTGGAGACAACAACAACACTAGTCTTGATTAGGGTTACGTTAGGTTAGGTTATAATTAGATTTCGCCTTAAAAGTCATAAATCTTATATACCTTAAAAAAAAAAAAAAAGACGTTTGAGTGGATAATCCCAATATTACTGGTTGGGTTATCAAAATTCAACCAAATTAATAAATAAAATAATAATAATAAAAAAAGTCTCCCCTACCCTTCCCAAAAAAAAAAAATTTAAAATCAAAAATAAAAAAGATAATAGAATAAAAATAAAAAAAGCTCGTGCGAAAGTCCAGTTGGACCACGAAGTGTGATTTCCCGCCAAATTGTTCCCGCCAAAAAGGTGGGCAAGCAGCTCTACAATGTCGTCTCTTACAATCCTAATTTTTCCCTCCCAATTTCCCAAATCACTCTAGAGAGAGAAACCAAGAGAGAGAAAGAGGGATTACAATGTCGGGTTGGGACGAGGGAGCGATCTACTACAGCGACCAGGCGCAGTCCCTCGGTGACGGCACCGGCTCCGGCGGTCTCGGAGACAACTCCTCCTCATCCGCCGCCGCCAGCAACCATTCCGTTCTCCAGAAGTTCAAGGAGTTCATTCGAAGCTTCGAGACCGAGAAGACCGTCTTTCCATACCGTGAAAGCCTCCTCCACAACCCTAAGTTCCTGCTCGTCGACCTCGAAGATCTCCATGCCTTCGACTCCGATCTCCCTGCCAAGCTCCGCTCTTCTCCCGCCGATTTCTTGCCTCTGGTACCGATTCGATCTGTTATTCCCTTCTTTCATTTCATTTCTCAACCTTTCTCGGCTATTGAGTGTCAATCTTCTTTTCTGTAGTTCGAGAATGCCGCGGGCCAGGTTTTGGCGAGTTTGAAGACGAAGGTGGCAGGAAACGAAGGGCAATTGGAGGAACCGGTGCCCGAGGACGTCCAGATTTTGCTCACTTCCAGGGAGGATCCATTGTCGATGCGATCCCTCGGGGTTAGTACTTTGTGCAGCCTCTTTTGTTTTCATTCTCTGCTTTGTTTTTGTAATAATTTTGGGGAAACGTAAATGTTTGTATCTAATTTCCCAAATTCTTTAGGGTTCTTCATAATTATGTAGAGTAATTTCATTCATATGATGGTTTCGGGTTCTTTTTTTTTTTTTTTTTTTTTGGAGATCTCAATATGTGTTTGGGTTTGTGTTTGTTTGGTTGCGGAGAAAATGCTGTAAAGCAGACGAAAACTGGAATTTTGGCAGTAAAATTTACAACTCTCTCTCTCTCTCTCTCTCTCTCTCATTGAGTTTTTTCTTCGCCATTTGGTTGAATTGAGGAGGGGAAAGACTCAGAGAAGTGATAAATTTTTTGTTTTGTTTTGTTTTTGTTTTTTTCCCTTCTTGCTAACTGTCTGCCAATGCCTTTGGCTTTCGTTACTGGAAATGAGAAGGAAAAAAAAAAGAGTAAAACTGCCTGTATTGAAATTTAACTGATTTTCTTTTATATTACTTTGGTTTTTTTTTTTTTTTTTTTCTTTAAGCATGTATGACTTTTCGACAGTTTTAACATTAATAATGAACAGGCTCAATATATATCGAAACTGGTGAAAATAGCTGGAATCACTATAGCTGCTTCGAGGGTCAAGGCCAAAGCGACATATGTGACTGTGATGTGCAAGAACTGTAAAAATGTGCAAAGAGTTGCATGTAGGCCGGGTCTTGGTGGGGCCATTGTCCCTCGCTCATGTGGCCATGTTCCTCAGGTTTATCTCTTACACTAAATTACCGACTACTAAGTTTGTTTATTTTATTTGCATTCTTCTGCGAAAATAAACTACCAGGTTTGTCCAGTTTCTTGCTTTATTCTGCTGTGGAAACTGATATCAAACACTTGGAATTTTTGTAGGCGGGAGAAGAACCATGCCCACTTGATCCATGGGTTGTGGTTCCTGATAAGAGCAAGTATGTTGATCAACAAACCTTGAAATTGCAGGAAAATCCAGAGGTATTAAACCCCCATGAGGGAGGGAAAGCGGAATAGACTCTTCTTTATTATTTGTTTTTCTTTTTTCTTTTTTCGTTTTTGCTTAGCTAATGGTTTGTTTTCTTGGTCGTTGAAGGATGTACCTACTGGTGAGCTTCCAAGAAATTTGCTTCTATCAGTGGACCGACAGCTTGTCCAAACTATTGTGCCTGGAACAAGATTAACCATCATGGGAATATACAGTATCTACCAAGCTTCCAATTCTTCCACATCGTAAATATTACTGAAACCTTGTGACAAATGCTTATACTAGTTGGATTTGTACTTTTTACTACTGAATTTGAGATTTTCTTTGTTTCATAACTGCAGTCACAAAGGAGCAGTTGCTATTCGACAGCCTTACATCAGAGTTGTAGGAATTGAAGACGCAAACGAGGCCAATTCCCGAGGTCCAGCTGCTTTTACGCCGGAAGAGGTAATAATTGGAATCATCCTACAAACTTGTTTGGTGGGATATTTTTGTCGTTTTCTTTGCAAGGCATAGATGATGAGTGCATTGCTATAGCCTCTAGGTGATGTATTTGTGACGAAGTTTTGCTGCAATAGATTCTATTTGAATATGAGATGATATTTTGCTTGCCTCTATTCATTTTTATAACAAAGTTACTTTTGTAGATAGAAGAGTTCAAGAAGTTTGCTGCAGACCCTGACGCATACAAAAATATATGCTCCAAAATTGCACCCTCTATATTTGGTCATGATGATGTAAAGAAGGCTGTGGCTTGCCTCCTGTTTGGGGGATCAAGAAAGGTATATTTGAAGTTAATACTCAGGTTTTCTTCAGATACTTTTTACACATTTTATGTTCTGTTTCTCTCTTTGTAAGCAGAATTTGCCAGACGGTGTGAAGCTTAGGGGTGATATCAACGTGTTGCTTTTGGGGGACCCGTCTACTGCTAAATCACAGGTTTGATTAATTTATCTTTCGTTGTTTATTTTGAGCCCATTGGTACTGATTCTCTCCAAATATCATCTCAAAGTAAATTCAGAGAACTTTGTCCAGTCATATTAAATCTAATTTTGTAGGCTTTTTTTGCCCTCTCATTTTGTTTTGTTTTTTCAAAAGGCTTTACTAATTCGCTAGTTCTTCTTTTTTATAAAAAGTTTCTTAAGTTTGTCGAGAAGACAGCACCTGTGGCTGTTTATACTTCAGGAAAAGGTTCATCAGCTGCTGGTCTTACAGCTTCAGTTATCAGAGATAGTAGTTCTGTAAGTTTGTGATCTGGAAAACCTTTTTGCCTTTATCTTTAGCTTTAACTGTATAAATCTCACTAGTGGAAAATTTTACACATTAGCCATCTTGAAATTTTTTCTGATTCCATTAACCTCATGATTTCCAGCGTGAGTTTTATCTTGAAGGAGGAGCCATGGTTTTGGCAGATGGAGGTGTTGTCTGTATTGATGAGTTCGACAAAATGAGACCAGAAGATAGGTAATGCAAACTAGAAACAAATCTTGATAAAACTGATCCTTTGTCATGAGCTTTAAAAGCTTACATTTGCTACGTGGCTTAGGGTTGCAATCCACGAAGCCATGGAGCAGCAAACCATATCCATAGCTAAAGCAGGAATAACCACTGTTCTTAATTCTAGAACATCTGTGCTCGCAGCTGCCAACCCTCCTTCTGGACGTTATGATGATCTCAAGGTCCTTAGCCATCATCTTGTTTAATCACTTTCAGTTTCTTTACAGCCTTTTTTTACTTCCTGTTGAGAAGTAATCAAAATGCTTTCCATCTTCCAGACCGCACAGGACAATATTGATTTACAGACTACAATTCTTTCCAGATTTGATTTGATCTTCATCGTCAAAGATATCAGGATGTACAGTCAAGATAAGGTAATATGCAACAATTTTATCATAAAAGTGTTTTTACATTCTAGTTAGCAAAAAGTATGCTTAAACACCAATTATTTTTTCAATCAATGTGATAAGACATAAAAGATTGAATCGGTTTCTTTAACAACAGATTATTGCAAGCCATATCATAAAAGTTCATGCCTCTGCGGATGCAACCCTTGGCGACAGTAGAACTTCAAAAGAAGAGAATTGGCTGAAGAGGTTAACATTTAGCAAATAAGCCATCAATTCCTTATAGTGCCTCTTTGGTGAAACCAAGTAGTATTAATTCTTTTATTGCAAACTTGTAGGTATATACAATATTGTCGGACAGAATGCTATCCCCGTTTGTCAGACTCTGCATCCACCTTGCTACAAAATAATTACGTCAAAATCAGACAGGTAAGATTTGTGCTAGTTCTTATTGTAGACCATAACAGCTTATATGGTGCTCGCAAATTATTTTAAAAGTACAAACCAGTTGCTCTACCCACATTACCAATCACAAAATTTGTGATTCTGAGAACATCTCAGTCACTCCATGTATTTTATGGGTTTTCTTGTAGGACATGAGACGACAGGCAAATGAAACCGGGGAGGCTGCAGTGATACCGATAACCGTACGACAGCTAGAAGCTATTGTACGATTGAGTGAGTCACTTGCAAAAATGAAACTGTAAGTCTGTTTCTTGACTTAATATTTTTCATGCATTGTGTTATGTGCTTATGGATTGATGCTTAGAACAGTTATAACCATTATTTGTGGTGAAGTGGGCTTAATAATTTTAGTTGTAAGACCTTGGTTGGGTTAGATTTTTGTCAGAAATCGATTGTTTAGGCAAACTTTAGGAAGTTAGAGGTTTTCAACAACCTCGACGATGCTTTTTCTTTAGTAATAATCTGATAGAGCTCTTAACGAAATGTGATAAGAAATTTAAAAAAGGAACTAAAATCAATATTATTGCTTTGGTTTATAGCCGAAAAACCTGGACATGATTTTAATAATTTGGTTCTTTTCAAATGGCATATAAAAGAAACTCTAATTGGTAATCATCCCCAATTAGGTAACACGCGACTTGCTATTTGCCACTAAATATCCTTGGTGAAGGAAAAATATGCCAAATACACTAGTTTTTATTGTTTATCTTCGTTTCTCTTCGTTTCGCTGCTAATTTTCGTTCTTATTTCTGAAGTTGAGTTCCACTCCTTTTATTACTTGTGATTTCAGGTCCCATGTTGCTACCGAAGCAAATGTGCAGGAAGCTTTAAGACTATTTACAGTGTCAACGATGGACGCTGCAACATCTGGAATAAATCAACAAATTAATCTTACTCCTGAGATGGCAAATGAAATAAAGGTCTGTAGATACTTTGCCAACTTTATTGTCAACTTTATGTTGCCTTTCATTTTTGTTCCTATTATTCTTTCCGATCATAGAAGTTTAAAATTTACTTTTCGTCCCTTAAACAGCAAGCAGAAACTCAGATAAAGAGAAGAATAGGCATTGGGAACCACATATCGGAGAGGAAGCTGATTGATGAGCTCGCTAGAATGGGAATGAATGAATCTACTGTAAGTGGCATCTACGAAAAGCCAACTTACACAATGGTGTTTTCGTTTATTATATAGTACACACGCACACATATATATATATATGTATATATGTATGTATGTAGTTAACATATATTGTTGATTACTTTTGACAGGTAAGAAGAGCTCTAATTATCATGCATCAGAGAGATGAAGTTGAATACAAGCGAGAAAGGAGGCTTATTTTGCGCAAAGCTTGATTCATTGCAACATTTTATTGAACCCTTTCTATGCAGATTGTTATCAATAGGACTCTAGATTTATTGTAGTAATTTGAGTTTCTGTGTTACTAATGAAATTATGTTATACCCTTCCAGTTCTATGTAAATATTCTGCCAAATTATGTGACCTTTGATTGCATTGACACCTTAACTTTTTTTCGAGTCTTTGGAACAGTCGCAAAATGGTTCTAAAATGTTTTCTAATACGCACGGTGGAATACTGATGTAGATTCATATTTATATTTCACGTGGAACAAGTAGTACCTTATCAATGGAACCCAAAAAAAAAATTATTATTATTATTATTATAATAATAATAAATTACTTTTGCAAGAGAGGAGTACCTGACCTGCGGACCAGTGTGATTGGTCTTAGAATCAATAATTTTGCTAAATTACATTAAAAAAAAAAAAGGGACTATTTTCTTTCATATCTCCAAAAAAAAAAAACCCAAAAAAAAAAATCCTCATTCCTAGTTAAAAATAAATAACTAAATAAATTGGTATTTTAACAAATGGTTCTGAATTATACAACCATATCATGTTGGTTTTTTTGACTTTTAATTTTACAAATTACACTTGACTTTTAATTTTACAAATTACACCATCTCAAACTTCTCTATTTTTACGCAAACAGTCATATTATTGGCATTCTGTAAAAAATAATAATAACAAAAGAACTAAACAAAAACGGAATACATTATGATCACATAAGTCAAACATTGATGGAGGATCTTTAATCATAATCAAACATTTTGAGAGGAAAACTGTACCTTCAAAATATCTCTTATGATGTTATATACTTTTAATAATAGTATAATTTATTTTTAAAATATCTTTAATGATGTAGTTTAATTTTTTTTAATATAAAATATTGACAGAGGATCTTAGCGTAACTGAAAAAAAAAAAGTGTGATTTAAAATTAGGGGGTCAACAATTAGACATTATATATTGTTTGGGGGCTATTTATAAAAAGAACCCAAAACTAAAATCATGAAAAAGGCTGGGCTAGAGATAGGGGAAGAGAGACAAACACCAAAACAGGAAGAGAGAGAGAGAGAGAGAGAGAGAGAGAGAGAGAGAGAGAAATGATGGCGCAGAGCCGTTGCTATGGTCTTAACAGCAGAGGAATTCCAACCCCTTCACCGTCTCGTTGCCTCTCTTCTTCCCTCTCTCGCCCTCCTCTCAGGTATCTGTTTCCTTCCTTTTTAGCTTACTCTTGTTACTCTTATTAACTCTCTCTCCTTCATTTCTCATCTTAAATTGTCGTTTAATAGCAAATTCGTGTCGTAGATACGCTGTGCTCGGCGCCGGCTTTGCTGGGCTCTCCGTCGCTTTTCATTTACTCAGCGTATGCTCTCTGTTTTCACTTTTTTTTTGCTTATTCTACTACCAAAGAAAACAAAAGTGTATTATTATAAATATTTATGTTGTATATACATATACATTTATATATGCCATATGTATATGTATATATTTTGTGTGTACAGGAGAGTTCAAAGGAGTTAAATATATGCATAGACATATATGATGAGATTGGGATTGGTGGAGGTGGTTCTGGAGTTTCTGGAGGACTCATTCATCCTTATTCCCCTAAAGGTTTTTCTTTCTTTTTTTTTTTTTTTTTTTGGTTCGGATTTTTTAAGGAAAAATTAGGTAGATAGACGGTTTTTTTAAACACATTTATAAAAATGACGGAACTTTTTATTTAGAAAAATGGCCTATCGTTATTGAAATGTTGTCAATCATGACTGACCAATCCAGTCGGCTATTTACGCATCTATCTATTTTTTGTTTTTTTTCAATGTTATATTTTTTGAGGATGCAAAGTTGTTGTATTTTTGGTGATAATTTTGATGGTAACAATATTAGGTATTCCGTATTAGCAGCTAAGCTTCTGTGGCGGGGTGCCGAGTGCTGGAACGAGTGTTTAAGGCTTTTGAGCATTGCTGAAGGGACGGCGTTGTGTTCAGATGATCTGGACTTTGGAGTTTCAGATTTTCACGGCCTCATTGTTCAGAAAAGGTCTCTCTGTTCTCTTCAAGTATACTTATTGTCTCATTGTGGTTTTCGTAGAAGTTTTAATTTACACAAACGTAATTATTGTTGATTGTGGGACTGGAATACGGTTCTCGGTTTTTTGGAATGAAATGCTTCTGAATTTCTTGGATTCCTTACAATGCAAAATTGTGTATGCTATTATGCAATGAGCCTTTCGGTTCATATCGAAGGACCTTCAACTTATGCTTACCCTATTTCTTTAGTTTATTCAATATGGGATGTTTAAGTTGTGAACGACTATTCCGATAAGTTGAAAGTAGTTTATGCTTATGATGGGATTTCTTCAATTCAGGGGAATCTTGAGACCAGCAGTGAGCGTGAAGAACTTGTTACTTATGAGTGATGTAATTCTCTATGAACTTGATGTAAGCACAAGGTTTCGTGTTTGATATTTCATCTCATTGTAATGTCAGTGCTTCTTGCTCTACCGAATTAGAATGCTCGGAATTGCCTTTCCAGTTGCAGAATCGAAACTATTAACAAGGAGGCTGCCCAAAATCTTGTCCCCAATCTATGCGTCCCTTTCGATACAGCGTTCTACATGCCTCAAGCTGTAAATATTCATCCTCAACGCTATCTTCAGGTCTGAACTGTAAATTCTATGCTTTGGTTGAGTGTTTTTTATTTCTTTTTTATCTTCAGCTGATTCGTTATTTTGCTAGGCGCTTTACATAGCATGTGAGAATTTAGTGAAGGAATTATCCACTTCTGGCATTGGGGAAAAAGAGTTACATTTGCACAAGAAATCTGTTCACAAACTCCTTGATTTAGAAGGTAATTTCTCATTGCACTATCTAAGTATACGTACAAAGTCCAGTTTTGCTTCATAAGTGCATTGTTTATAGGATAAATTTCTAGGTTGGTCCCTAAACTTTTAAGTTTGTGTAACTTTGGTCCCTGTTCTTTTTTTTTTTTTATTGCTTGAGTGACCCTAGACTATTGAAAACGTTGCTTTAGTAGTCCTTTCCATTAATTTTTGAACAGAATCCACCAATGAGCATCGCTTTTTGAGCAAATTATTGACAGATTCCGTCAAAAAATTAATGGAAAGGACTATTGTAGTAATATTTTAATAGTTTTGGGTCATTCAAGCTACAAAAAAAAAAAGAACGGAGACCAAAGTTGCACAAACATGAATGTTCAAGAACTAAACGAGCAATTTACCCTTGTTTATAAATGAAGTTCTCAGTGTCCTTTTCTTGGATACTTTAGTTGTGAACTTGTAATTGACTTGATGATTCTACTTATTGACTATTTAGTATATGATTGCATAAAATGTTAGGCGAATACCAGGCAGTTATAATATGTCTAGGTGCCAAAGCAGACATGCTACCTGAGCTTGCTGGAAGGATTCCTTTGAGGACTTGCAGAGGTGTTGTTGCGCACCTTAAGCTGCCTGATGATATAGGGTAAAGTTATCTTTAATTAATACGCCTTTTGCTTAAGATCAATTTGTCACTAGAAGAATCTGAACCCCTTAAAAATGAATTGTCATCAGAAGTATGGATCAAAGGTTTTCTTATTGTTGTTGTCGTTGTTTATCAGCTGTCTATGATAATATTTTCATTTTTTTTTTTTTAATCTTTTTTCTGCAAGTCAGTACCTTCAGAATTGAGCTTGATTTCAGACACGAGTCTATTTTAAGATCATCCATGCTACTCATTTACCACAGAACTTAATTTCACTTTCAATCTCCTTACGTGGGGTTGGTATAAATTTTTGCAGCCCACGCAACCATACTCAGCCAATATTATATCTTAACACTATCATGTAGATGATCATACTAAAGATGGTAAAAAAATGTGTGTTTGCTACATTTTTTTGTTGATTTTGCAGTAGTTTATTATGATCGAGTCACAATAGTGGTTAAAAATCAGTTTACTAAAGTTTTCATCTTCCAGAGAAGAGTATCCAGAGCTTGGCCCCTCAATTCTGTCGGATGCTTGGCTTGCTATCCAGGGGCGCCGAAGCTTGTACATGGGCTCTACATGGGAATGGAAATCAAGAAACTCGTCACCAAATGTCTCCACATCGGAAGCCTCAAAAGCCCTTGAAGAGCTACTACCCAAGGCATATGCCATTTATCCTGATCTCAAGAACTGGACTTTCGCCGGAGCTCGGGCCGGCCTGAGGGCAATGCCGCCACTCACTCCCCATGGCTCACTCCCGCTTCTAGGTTGTGTCAATGACATTATAGGTGAGAATGATGGCTGCAAATACTGGCTATTTGGGGGGCTTGGTGCGAGGGGACTGTTGTACCATGGTTGGCTTGGGAAGTTGATGGCACAGGCTGTGCTTGCATGTAATGAACAATTAATCCCATCTGAATTAACATCGTGGAAGAAGGGAATTTTATGATTAGGTGAAAAAAAAATATCATTAGAATTTTAAAAAATATATGTTATTAGACTCATATTTAGAACTTTTCTAGCATTAGCATTCTTTGGGAATAATTGAATCTAGTCTTGTGAGCCCCAATTTGTCTACTGCTGTTTACCTTTATATTTTAGTTTGTTTACTTAAAAATTTTGGTTTTTAATCTACCAAAAATCTTCTAGTTTTTTTTTTTTTTTGGGGAAAATTTTCTTAAGATATAAATTTTTTAAATCTCTTAAACGTAAATATTTTTTAAAAACTGACATTAGATAAAATATGTTTGGATGAAATCTGAAATTTATCGATGATATAAGAATGCTTCAGAGTACGATTCAATATTTTGACCGGTGGAAACGGTACAAGGCAAGTTTAGCATTCCCACGAAACTTGCCATAAAATTACCCATCAACTTCCAGATGTATTGAGCAAAGCCGTTTCTCTAAAATGCCTTTAACCCAATAAATATAGCTTTTTGCTGAACGCCCAAAAACTTAACTTCGTAACAAACTTTCGTGGTGGGGAGGAATGCCAAAAGTGAAATAGATAAAGCTCTAACACAAAATTTTCTTATCCATTTCAAATAAAATAAAATAAACAGACAATGTGAAACGAAGAAGTAACTACCTTTTTTTTTTTTTTTTTTGAAAGATAAGAAACTTACTTCCCTTCCATTGATAGGATAATCAAATACATAGGAAAGAGGAGGAGAAATCCTCAAGAACAAAAGAAAGGAGAAGGGTAACACAAACAGAAGTAATTAACACTAATCATACAAGAATTACAACTAATACTAAAAAGTAGATGAGTTAGAGATTTAACAGTAAACTATACATGAATTGTTGTTCCAAAGGATTAAATTCCTCAACTCATTGTCCACACATAAACCTGACCTCCACTTATGGCTCCGGCTAGCATCCCCACGTTGTAAGGGTGCGCATCAAATGTGCACGGAATAGCTGTAACGTGTGGGCTCTGCAAAGTGAAGATTGTTCTCCTTTGAGACGGGGAAATAACATCAACTCCTCTTCCTCTTTTCGTACTACCGATGAAGATGTGCGAATCGTCCCATCCCCAAATCGCCCTGTTGCCACAAAGAAGAATAATTGTTGAGAAACCATATATTTCACCGTTAGAATTTCCAGGTTATAGGGTAACAGGGCCCAGAAAGAAATCTATAGGCACTTATATTTGAGTGAAAGGCATCTGTTATAATGAAAAAAGAAAACAGTGACCAGAACCAGATGATAATGATAAAACATTAAGGAAAAGGATGAAAGGAAGAACAAAGAGGGCAGCATCTGAAGATCTAACAAAAAAATCTCGTACCTAAAAGGAGCAGTCCAAGTGCCTGCCTGATTTTTATGTCGAATCATTGATGTCTCTTCGAAATTGATTCCACTGTGTATACCAACTTGGTCGTCAAAACTACAAGAGAGAAAAAATCCCACAAAGATTAGTCAAGCTTGCTGACCTGATTGCTCAACCATTTCATCACACAAGACACGTTAGGCTCTTAAGTGTATCGTTGGTATAACAATACATAAAAGATAAAGATAGTAGCAAACAATTTTGAATTTTGGCAACATTTGCTTTCTACTTTCGAGAACTGGAGGTTGGAGACTGTTAAGTAGAAAAGGCAAATTATATACAAATTTAGAACTTGAAGATAGATTCTATAATGAGACTCACATGTAAAAAAAACAAAAACGCTAACTAGTATAGCAGATAGCATAAAATGCCTGCCAATACTTGGCAGGACCGTTCATTTCTATTTGATGTATGCTGACTGATAGAAAAAAAGTAAATGTCCCAAACCTGATACATGCTCTTTTGCAGAAAGTCTAAACATTACCAATGAAAATCAAAACTACCAACAGTACTTCTTTATTACTACTATTATTACCATTATTTTCAGTAAGGTCCATAGCTTCTATGTATTGCTAGTAAGGTCCATAGCTTCTATATATTGACATACCAGCTACTCACAAGGCACTTTCCGGATGGCGAAAAATAAGCAGAATGTACAGATTCTTTGCGACTAATAGTATTCAATGTCTCCGGTTTAATTGTATCAATACTTCTCAGATCCCAAATGCAGACATTTCCATCTGAGGAACTGGTCGCCAATGTGTAAGGATTGTCTGAATTGAAGTCTATGGAGTTAATCCTACCCACATGCAAAAACTTTCGCGTTGAACATTTTCCCATTCGCTCATCCCAGATGTTGAGAAGTCCAGATGCGTCACCAAAATATAAACACTTTGCATCATTTGATCGTTGAGAGAGGGAACATATAGAATACTTGCTTGAATATATCAGATTGAAAACCTCCTTTTCAGCATCCATCGACCTTATAAAACCATCATTGCAGCTAGTATAGACCTGCATTTCGACAATTTTGTAAGGGGGGCAAAAAACAAAACATATTAACCTACTAAGATATCTTCCTAGCAAGACGTCTGCCTCAAAAATCAAGTCGGGATTTGGGAGTACTAGTGGGTACACACATGTTTTGCTTCACCACGAAGACTACTGAAGATCCAAAAGACTAGTCTTTCAGCATTTGGGAAAACGCCATTTAGCTACTTAAAGTATATCTTTTGAATCATATTCTTAATTCAAGTCCTAACCAAACACTAAAGCATAGAAATATGCAGTAAAAACTACCAAGGACAAGCAATGTTTATGAGTCAAAATTCCAGAAACAGAACTGGAATGAGAATTAAGAATACAAGTTGCATCCCTCTAATCAGACACTAAAGCATAGAAATATGCAGTGAAAATAACCTTGGACAAGCAATGTTTATGAATAGAAATTCCGGAAACAGAACCGGAATGAGCATGATACATATATATCCCATCTTCTGTTCCTCCATCTCTCCGATGATCAAGATTCCAAAATCCAACATCTCCAAGCTTGTTCCCAGCCACAATCATTCTAGAACTAGAACGAGGGAAGAACTTTATATGCCTAATCCTATCGGGCAAAATCCTTGCAACATTCTCCGGCTTCACAGTCATACAACACAAATCAAAAGAATCCCCCTCTTCTTTCTTAACCAAATTGCTCAAATTCCCGTCTTCACCAAATTCCCCAAATTCGCAAACCCTATCTCTACCAAATTCCGAGTCATCCATTTCCGATTTCTTCGAATTACGCAGAATCGCTCCAATAAGGGCTCGATCAGACCCCTGGTCTCCGCCGTACGCCTCGCTCATGCTCAAAGGACCCAACTTTCGAGTCCAGGGCTTGGGTTTTGCGGTCGGAGTTTTTCGACGGTACTTGCGACGGTTCGGGAGTTCTTCGAGATCTGCAAGAATTCCACTTTTACGCATAGAGCGACGGCTTGTGAGATTCGGAGTCTGGCTTTTAAGTTTTTTCTGCGGAGAAGCCTTGTTCGGTTCCGCTCTGTTCCTGCCATAAGAGCCATGAATTTGATGCTAGTTTGGGAAGTGACGAGAGAGAGAGAGAGAGAGAGAGAGAGAGAGTGGAACATACCTGTGGCGCTTTGTGGAGGCAGAGAGATCAGTGACCAGGGAGTGAAGGTTGAGGGAAGCCATAATTTCGGTGTTCCGGCGGATATTGTCGAGCCTTTTGCGCTCGTACTCGTTCAGTGTCGTCGACGCCATGGAAGCAAATTCAAAGGTCGGGAAACACACTTTCACAGAGTCTGCGAGGTTCTTTTTTTTTTTTTTTTTTTTTTTTTTTTGGTGAAATGGAGAGATTGAGCTGATGGATTGTTTGGACTGAAGTGTACAGAGTGGGTGTTGGCGGGAAATGAATATATATATATATATATATATATATATCTATGTATCTATGTATCTATCATCTGATTCCTTTTTCTTTCGTATGTCAGTTTCTGGTACCTTTTTCCCTCTCGGTTTCTTTCTCTCTATCTCCCTCGTTTGATCTTCTCTCATTCATGCCATTTCTTCCTTCTCTCTTCCAACCTTTTATTCCTCCTTTCCTCTGTATTTTGATGGATAGAAGAATCATTTGCTTTGCTTTGCGTAGTGAGAGAGTGTGAAATAGCATTATTGGAGGTGGTAATACAAACTTACAGCATAATTATTATTTTTTCTTTAAGATTGAAAGAAAATAACCAAAATAACATATTATGGTTTTAGATTTTAAGAAACGTTCAAAAATGCCCCCACTATCTCATCCCAATTGCCAAGCCATCGTTGTCGCTAGACCTGTAAATTCCCCTCACGACAGAAGGGGAAAAACGGATTGAGCCGATCCCAATGCGATTACTTGAAACATATGCCTGCCTCTGTCCTAAGGTCCAACGGGCTTAAAATAGGGTCAGGAAAACGGGCTTAAATACGACCAAGTAAGCGGGATTTTTGAAAAAAAAAAAAAAAAAAAGCAAATATCATATTTATTTTATAAGTATTTTTTAAGTTCATGGCAGATTTTTTTAAAAAAATATTATAGTATTTTTTTTTTTTTATAAATCCACAGATTTTTTTAGATTTTCTAGAAAATAACCGATTTATAGTTATTTTTTAATATCATATTTATGTGTATAATTTCATATTAGAGAGAAAAAGAGAGACGAGGAGACGAGGAGTGAGAAAGAAAGTAGGAAGGAAAGAATTTTTGATATCGTCTGGTCATAAATTTGATTATACTACTTATTATTATATTTAAAATTTTATTCCATAATTAATATTATTTTTTTCAAAAATGGTATTTTGCTCGTTCTCCAAAAAAAAAAAAAAAGATATAGGAGGAGAAGAGAGTGATATAGAATTAACAAAAAAGGAAAGAAAAATAAATGATATCAACGTTTAAATACCAACATTAGAAAAAAAAATTCCACGAACTGTTTAAAAAAAAAAAAGAAAAATTAATATATTGTAACCATGTAATATGATTATATAGTTATTGCATAGTCATATCTTTTTTTTTTCTTTTTTTTTTTAACATAATCATTTGATCTCTTTGCTCGACAAGAATCCCAAGAACTAAAGATATCTATGAATATCTTTGTTTGAAAGGCGCCATCACCAATTGGGGAACTAAAATTTGGAGACGTGGTATTCAACCTAAAAGATCTATTACTGTTTGGAAAGTCTTGCACAATAAACTGGCCACAGAAAACGCCCTTAAATTGCTTGGTTTCTCACTCGTGTCTTGTTGCAGACTTTGTATGTTGGCGGAAGAAACCACTGAGCATCTTTTTCTCAGTTGTTTGTTTGTAAGAACGATATGGGATTACATTTTATGAGGTCTTTGGTGTGAAAATCGTTTTGACCTCTAACATCACTAATTTGCTGGAGTCAGTCTTAAAGCAAAAATTCAGTTCTCAGATTTTCTTTATGGGCAGCTTCAATTATTATATCGATTTGGCTTATATGGAAAGTTAAGAACGATGCAATTTTCACACATAAATCGCCTTCCATGCACTATGTGATGACCTGCATTAATAATGGGGTTTACGAGGCAGATTATTTGGAAAATGGTTATTTGAGAAATTCAATCTCAGATTTGTTGATTCTGTGTCGTCTAGATATCAAGGGTAGAGTTGGCAAGGCTCCTAGGATTACTGAAGTTCAATGGCTCCCTCCGAATCCAGGTTG
Organism: Ficus hirta; assembly: GCA_038430175.1. Taxonomy (NCBI): domain Eukaryota; kingdom Viridiplantae; phylum Streptophyta; class Magnoliopsida; order Rosales; family Moraceae; genus Ficus; species Ficus hirta. Next base: position 12,516,623 of record CM076585.1, on the reverse strand, counting down.
GATTAAGGTTAATACTGATAAGTCTAGCTGGTTATGGCTATGTATTTTAGACTTATCTCGGTTTTTGCAAAGGATGCTTTTCTTATCCCATTGGAGTGATTTATGCTTTCGAGGCTTAGCTTTTGGGTATCATCACTGCCTTAGATTATGCCAAATGATATCATTGGGATAATCTTTGGTTTGAAAGTGATTCCATATATATTGTTGAACTTTTACAATAGAAAAGTCATTCCGTTCCTTGGAAATATAGAAGTAAATAGATCAATGCCCTCAATTATTTAGGCAAAATAAATTACAAAACATCGCATATTTTCCGTGAAGGAAACTCGGTGGCAGATAAATTGGCGTCAGATGGAATTCATATTAACAGCTTCGAGTGGTGGTTTCAAGTTCCCGAGTTCTGCGCTAAAGAAATTTAATGTAACATAGCAGGTTTACCGAAGTACAGATTTTGGCCTTTTGGGTAAATATGCACTCTTTTTTCTTTTGTTTTTTTTCCAATGGGTTTTGGCTACAAGATTTTTAACGGGGCATGTTTGGAGATGTGAGCAAGGTTTGAGTATCAGCTTTAACCTCTAGGAGCATCTCTCAAACTTCAATTCGGATTCCTTGTCTTAGGATGTCTTTCGTTTCAGCTTTCTCTTATTTTGGGCGCCTGCATGTGCATTTATCCTTTTTTATTTCTTTGTAAACTTTTTTCTTTCTTTTTAATAAAATTTATTTGGGATAGGAAAATCAAGAGGATGCTAAAGGGGTGCCGACCTAATTGGGATGTCTTGGTGTGTATCTGTTTACTAAAAATGATTTAGGTGGAATTTTAGTGACAATAGTGATTAAACCATTAAAGCAAAATATAATAAGAGAGAGAAATATGATTATGTGGAGTTGCCACAACAAATGTTCACACAAACTGCTAATGACATGATACACCTGATTTACTGTATAATTTCTCTATTCTAGAATGGTTTTGTTGACATCCTATATTAACTCTTCACACCCACTCTTTAATACATATCCTTTTTAATTTTGCACAACCCTATAAGTTAAAAAACTATCCTTACAAAAAATAAATGTTTTTACGTCATTTCAAATATATTTTTACACCCTATTTTATTTTTTCTCTGATCTTTTTTAACAGATAAGCAAACTATAAAATTATAAAAAAAAAACTAAGTATGTTTATTTATTTATTTATTTTTTGTAATAAGTATATCTATCATTATATTTGCTATTTATTTTTATTTATCAACAAAAAAGTAGATTTTACATGTTAGAAGAGTTCTAAATTAAACATATTATGCATTGTCAGTTATAAGAATTCGGTCCCATAAAATATCGTAATATTTTTAAGAATAATAACAAAAAAATTATTGTTTGCCCTCTTTTTTTTTTTTTTTCCAAAAAATTAGTTTTAAAATTTTATTTTTGAAAATGTAATAGCGGATATACTTATTTCAAAAAATAAGTAGATTTCTATTTATTTTTATTTTTATTCTGTTAACCTATTAAATAAATACTAGATATCTAAAGCTTCCATTAAAAAAAAATAAAAAAGTAAGAAATACAAAAAAATAAAAAAAAAATGAATACCAAAGAAAAAGAATAAAATAAGGTGTAAAAATAAATTTGATGGCTCTTTATTTTATATAAGGATAGTTTTGGAATTCATAAGAATGTGTAATTAGGAAATATAATTATTTTAAAAATTAAAAGTAATATGCATTTAAAAAAAGTTCATGCAGAGTTAAAAATTTGTCTTCATTTAGGGAACCATATAGATTATAACATTTGTGTGAAAAGATTTAAACATAAATATTTAGATTATCATTCGACTTGACGTTTGAATGTTAACATTCATTACAATATATTTAAAAATAAATATTTAAATTTATATACCAATATCAAAATGGGCATCTTAATGCTACATTTTATATGTTTTAAGTCTAAACACACATTTGAATAGTCCAATCAAATAGAGTATCCAAATTGAAGTAAAGTGTCAAAATGCACATCCAAATATTACATTTTAGATTTGTAAAGTTTGAACACATTTGAATGGTGGAGTGATCCAAATTGAAGGAAATGATTGCCCTAACCATGTTTGGCATTGATATTGGCCATTTGAGTTTATTCTAGTGTTTTCTTCTTTCTCTTCTCTTTTTTTTTTTTTTTTTTTTTCCTTCGTTGTAGCAGTCAACTGTAATTTACTAAAAACTCCGGAGCTGAAATGAGCCTCACCAAATAAAACCCATTTTCTATTGAGTGAGCAGTTTTCTATTTTTAGATCAGAGATTGGTGAGGCTTTTGAGAAGAAGAAGAAGAAGAAGCTCAAATTGAAGAAAATGGCAGGTGGGTCTTTTGCTCAAGGCGGTTTGGCGATGGAGAGAGCAGGGCAGTACCAAAGGAAGGTCACGGCCTATGTCATCATTGCTTGTTTCGTTGCTGCTATTGGAGGCTCAATTTTTGGCTATGATATTGGCATTTCAGGTACTTTTTATTTTTGTAATTTTTACCTTTTTCAGGATTTTTTGAAAAACTTTTTACAAATTTTGGTTCTCGGTGAAATAATCTCACCCCTGTGAGTTTTTTGGTTAAAAAAAGTTCTGGGTTTGGGTCAAACGAAAAGGAAAGTGAGGCGTGTAAAGTTCAGGTGTCGTGTGAAATTTTGAGGAGGTATCTTGCTGAAAAGGAAAGAGAAAAGTAAGATGCATTTTTGCTCTTTTTTTAGGTTTTGTTTAGTATTCAATGTTAATTTCAAATAAATTATATTTTTTTTATATCAATTTTTATTATTTTTTTAAATCAACAAAATTTATAATTATTTTTTTAAAAATTAATTAATTTCAATTTAAAAATTTTATCTTCAATTAACGAATCAAACACAAACTTAATTTTTTTTTTTGGAAAAAAGTAAAGAAAATTGCTTTTTTTTTTTTTTTTTTTAAAACCAAAGAAAGGGGTTAATACAACAATTTAGGGGATGGTTGGTTGCAGGGTTCAAACTTTACGATTATAATTCAATTTTTATATTTTTTCCATAACTTTATTATTTATACAGTTTTGTAACTCAAATTTTAAAAGTCTATAACTTTGCATAGATAAATTTAACTAAGATTATATATATTTTTTAAATTGTATAGAATTTTGATATGAATTAAACAAGTCCTATATTGATATATTTTTTTCTAAACACAATTCAAGTTTTTACACTTTTTAACTCAAGCAATTCAAACACTTCGATAAACGCACAATCAATTTAAACTCAAATTTTACAAACCAAACCTTAGCACCAAATGCATGTTTGGATATATAATATTATTTTTTAGAATAATATTAGAAATACCAATTCTAATATCAATTTTTTGAATATCAACTAATGTGTCAAATTTTTATTGATTGATGTAATAATATTTTAAACATTTATCAATTAAAAAAATGATAATTCATATACTACATAGTTTGATATATAAAAATTGACTATTTTTTTTGGGGACTAACTTAATAATTTAATCCAGTGTTAAAAAAATTAATACTCCATTTGATATTCAAGTTTAATTCTAAATAAATTATATTTTTTTATCTCAATTTTTATTTTTATTTTTTAAATCAATAAAATTTATATTTAATTTTTAAAAAATCACACAATTATAATTTAAAATTTTCATCTCAAACTAACTTATCAATTGGAAACTTAATAATTTAACCCAAAAAAAGAAAGAAAGAAAGAAAGGAAAAAAAAAAAAAAAAAAACAAGTGGTGTCGGTTTTTCCGTTGATGTCAACCACGTAAAAGCTTCAAGAGCCTTGGTCTTTCCATTGTCAGAGAAGATCTTCTCATCTCTCTCTCTCTCTCTCTCTCTCGACACAGAGAAAGAGAATACAGGAAGCTCAAACAATGGTGGTGCCCACGTCACTACCTCCTCTTCACTCGACCAATGTCTCTTCAACTCCTTCACTCTCTCCTCTCTCCTCATTTTCTGTTCACTCTTCCTCTTCCTCTCTTTCTTCTACCTCTTCTTCTTCTTGCGTTTTGTCTTCCAAACCATCTTACAGGCCGTGCTCTCTCCGGGGCCATAAGTACAACAACAACAAAACCCATTTGAGAACTAGCTCCAAATCCAAGGTTATTTCCACACCCCAAAAAATTTTTTTTTTTTTTTTTTTTTTTTCGTTTTTTCAGTTGTTTGTTTTCTGCTTTGTGCTGGGCAGGGCTTGAAAGTGAAATGCTCAGTAAAGAGTGAGCCGTTGAAGGTGATGATATCGGGTGCACCAGCTTCCGGCAAAGGAACCCAATGCGAGTTGATTGTTCAGAAGGTACAGTAGTTATGCAGATAACTAATTCCTAAATATTCCAACACACACACACACACACACACACACACACCAAAAAAAAAAAAAAAAAAAAAGGGAGGAAAAAAAAGAAGAAACACAATTACAGAACATCTTTGGTGATCCTATGAATTTTTAATCTTTGAAAATCTCTAGTTATCCTTCTTTCTATCAAGATTTTTGTTTTTGTTTTTTTGTTTTTGTTTTTTGTTTTGTTTTGTTTTTGTTTTTAAGAAAAAAGTTGATTTCTTACTTAGGCTTATAGGATAAAGATTGCTATACACAATTATGTATGTGAACCATTGAGAATGATCATGACCAAACTTGCTTAGCTCTTGGTCTTTTATATTCTCTCCAAGTGATTGCTTCGGAATTATGGATTCTTAGACACTTTCTCTTTGTTCTTCAGTTTGGGTTAGTGCACATTTCAACAGGAGATCTTCTGAGAGCTGAAGTGGCTTCAGAGACGGAGATCGGGAACAAAGCAAAAGAGTACATGAATTATGGTCGTCTGGTTCCTGACGAGATTGTGACAGCGGTATGTCGATATCAATCTTGAAGCGAACATCTCTCATTGTGCATTGTTTCTCAACATAAATCCTGACATGTTTCTCTTTATCCTTTTTTTTTTTGGTTATTTTATAGATGGTCAAAGCAAGATTATCTCGCGAAGATGCAAAAGAAAAAGGGTGGCTTCTTGATGGGTATCCAAGAAGTGCCTCGCAAGCACAGAGTTTGGAGGAGATGAAGATCAGACCAGAAATTTATATTGTATTAGATGTATGTTAATTGCATGCACATTATGTTCTATACTTGATTATGGAATAAGTTAAGTCTTTAAATTCGATTGTATTTTGTCAAATAGGCGATGCATGATATTTTTGATTTACTTGTTTGTGCCATCTTTCGTATGGTATTTGATAAAACCATCATAATTACTTGACAAAATACAAATACCATACGAAAATGTTATTTGTGCCATCTTTTGCGTTTGTGTAATTGATTTTTACAAAATGTTAACCTTTAAAAATTCAGGTTCCTGATGAAACTCTAATCGACAGATGCATTGGAAGAAGGTTGGATCCTGTGACAGGGAAGATTTACCATTTGAAGAGTTTCCCTCCAGAGACAGAGGAGATTCGAGCAAGACTTATAACCCGTCCCGATGACACTGAGGAAAAGGTATGATTTCACATCATAAAAGCAAGAGAGAGGGAGAGAGAGAGAGAGATTGGGATTGTTGTCCTTTGAAAAAAGTAGTACTTTTTCTTGGTTTCTCTTGGTCTCCTGCATTTCAGCTTCCAACATTTTTCTGTGAAATTTTTTGAAGGTAAAGTCACGTCTTGAAATATACAAGAAAAATGCAGAAGCAATCTTATCCATTTACGCGAACATAATGAAAAAGGTATTTTTACGCTATAGGTATTTCTATAATTTTTTTCCTTGTCTCATTTATTTGGATTTGTTAATCAAGACTCCTGTTCGTACGATTTTATCTGGGAGCACAGATCGATGGAAACCGGCCAAAGGACCGAGTTTTTGCAGAAATAGAGTCTTTACTATCTGACGTACAAAAAGAAAAAGAAAAGTGGAAATTAGGTAATTTTTTCACGGTCTTAAATTCAGCATCTGAGTGCCTAAATTACAAGTTTAATATCCAGAAAGGACTTTCAAAACCTTGTTTTCAAGGTATTGAAGAACTTAGTTGCAAAATGTTTGTTTTTCTCTCAATCTGTTGTTCATCTTTACCAGGGAAACCAAGTCTTGGAAACGGTAGCCTCTTGAATCAGTCATCCTCAAGTCAGGTTTTTGTCATACCTGTAACATGAATTTTTGCATGTGTCTGTTTATTGCTTATTAGAGTTGATTTCATTTATGGAAGTTGTGATAAATAATTTCTCTTATATCTGTTTCTTACTTTTTTAGCAATTTTACAGGATAACTGGAGGGGAATTCCTACTAAATTGAATAACATTCCTCATTCAAGAGAAATTAGAAAATACTTCTACAATGATGTCTTACAAGCCACAAAGAGAGCAATAAGTGAAGGAAGAACTAGATTAAAGGTTTGATTGTCTACTGTAAACATGATTTTCGGTAAAATTCTGAGAGTAGTTTAATCCATTACCTACCTAGAACACTACGAGAAGAACCTAACATCTCCATTGGCAGGTGGAAATTAATATCCCAGAGCTGAACCCAGAAATGGTAGGTAAACTTGTTGCTTATAGCCATAAAAGTTTTGTTGGGCTTGACCCTATCATATGATCCACAGGATGTATATCGAATAGGTACATTAATGGAACTTGTTCGAGTCATTGCTCTTTCATTTGCTGATGATGGAAAACGTGTCAAGGTAATTCAATTCTTCTTACTTATGTATTGATTTGGTAAACTATCCTTAACCTATATTTGCATCGACATCGATATTTTTATTCTCGACTGTGAAAGGGCATAAGTTAAAACAATTTGCAAGATACTTTTTGTAAAGGAGTCTAGAGTTTTGCCCATTTATACCAATTCCGCTGAAATAATTTTACATGATGCAAACCTTTTCCTTTTCCATTAAGGTTTGCGTCCAAGGATCCATGGGAGAAGGTGCACTTGCAGGAATGCCATTGCAACTTGCTGGTACTCGAAAGATCCTAGAGTTCATGGACTGGGGTGATTATGGTGCAATTGGGACATTTATCAAAATTGGATCTATAGGTAGACAAACCATTTTTATTTGTCAAACTTACATCATATGCTCATGGATTCATTGTTGATAGCTTAGCATGCCACATCTCACGTGCCTCTAGATATTTGGCTTTGAGAATCAGTTTTTACCCTCATATTTTCTACATTTGATTATTAGAAAAATGTTAATTGCCCAGGTGCCAAAGATGTAGATGAGCAAGATGACATGTTTATTCTTGTGGCTCCTCAAAATGCTGTAGGAAACTGTATCATTGACGTAAGTAGCCTAGAGTGAGGGAATTCTCTACCATGTTTTAAACTGAAAATGTACAATATGTATTGAGAAGAGACAAAAAATATCAAAATACATGTTCACTAAAAAAAATACATGAAAATGAATTTCAATATGCTTTTCGATTCTACGTTTCTGATTCCCAAGCATCTTGTGGTTTACTATACAGGATTTGAAAGCTATGACTGATGCTGCTGGGAGCCGACCAGTTATTATTGTCAATCCTCGTCTCAAGGTTTCGTTCTTACACATGTTTATCTATCTTGAAAGAAAATAATGGCCCGCCTCTTAATAGCTCATGTGGTATAGGACCAAGATAGAAGAGATAGAATTGATGAGCAAAGAAATATAACCGCTAAAGATTAGAGAGACAACAACAAAGTGAGAATTCTAGAGAGAGAATGAGAACAGAAGAGCAGATGTATGAGATCTCGATATTCATTCATCAAACCAAGTCTGATTTCTTTATCCAAAAAAAAAAAAAAAGTTACCTTATGGATAGGCAACCAAATGACTACCACTGCAAATGTATCTCTCATACTGGGAACCCAGTTGAAGAGAAAGTAAACATCTTTCAGTAGCTTCAAGGAAAGCTTTATCTATTCAATTTATCTAGAACAGTCTAGGGTGAGGCTCGGTTGAATAAAGGTATGAAAATTAGACGTTTACTATATAACCCTCACATTTACGTAGAAGTGATCGAGTTGAACATATGCTTGAAAATTCATTCTGATTTTATGCTAAGTCAATAATCATGGACACATGGAACAATGTTGGGATAAAGGAAAAATGAATTGGATCGAAACACAGTCCCTAATTATCTTCTACTAATAGACCATAGATCAAATTTTCGATAGATTGGAGAATATTTTACCAGTCTAAATGGGTCTGAGACAGTCAAAAAATTTTCACTAGGCCCTTTCTGGTGGTCTGTCTCAACATATTTTAGTTTGGTCAATAGATTGGAACATGCTTTTGGTGGTCACAAAACATGTTCTTAATAAAGGTAGAGATAGTTGTGTACGACTACATGTGGTGGAGATCGCACAGCTTGGCATGCGGAGGCTCCTTTCAATGATGGTGCTCAGGTTTTGCAAAGTGGCCGTATCTGAGTCGATTGATGAAGCAGCGTAATCAACAGAGAGCGGTGCGTGGTGGCAATGTGGAGGAATGTGTGCAGTGGCAGTGGAGGAGTGCGGCAGCACATGGGAGTCTACTAAAGATTAAATGATAATGGGATGATTCTATTTCCAAAATACATAAATATGTAATTTAATTAACTACATATTAAAAGAAAATAATATTCCAATCTCCATCATTATGCTATTGGGAGAATCGGTAAACTGACATGGTATTAGAGTAGTGCACTTCATAAATTGTCATCACGTGTAGGCTTTTTTTCAGTTTCTCCCTGAAATTTGGTCGCAGTGGATTGGTCACCCTCTGAAATTGTGAAGGCCCACATGTGAAGGGGGAGTATTTGGAAATTAAATACAATAGATGACCCACCTCCTAGCTTTTCCGAAAATTGAGAAACTTACATGCTCATATCGAGGATTATAGATATCTAACAACTCATACATGCATGATAAAAATTTCAACCTAAAAGTAATATGTTTCTAGTTCATGACTTTGTGTGGCTGATATGGTGACGAATTTCTTAATGTTCAGGATTTACCAGGTTCAAGTGGAATCATGCAAGTAAGTGTCCGGACTACGATGAATTTGAAATGATCCATATAGATTAAGCACTTAATCAATTGTCATTTCCTTTTGAAGACGATGGGCCGCGACAAGAGATTGGAGTACGCTGCATCATTCGAAAGTTGCTATCTCTTTAGGCTTCTCTACTATGCAGGAACCCAATATCCAATTATGGGAGCAATCAGGTCAGCTTGGTTTACTACAAGTTATTTGCTAGTGATTTTACAAACCTTACTTTGATAAATGAAGGGATGTACAAACCGGATTTCAAGGATTTAACAAGCTCAATCCAACAAAATATACGTCTTGAAAGACATGATCACCACGGACATTAAGAAATATGTCATTACCATGGATGTTAAGATGGATTTTACTTCTAATTATTTTTACTTCTAACGTCATCTCTCAGGATGTCTTACCCTTATCCATATGAATTGTACAAGAGGGTGGATGAACCATCTGGGAAGGAGAAGTACGTCTCGTTGTCAACATTTCCTAAAAGGCCGACTCCTGATGAAATCAATGATGCTTTTGTAGGAAAACCCAGGTAAAACAATGTTTGGGAAGCCCTATTTTGTGTGAAAGATAAACTCCTTGGATTACTTTCCATTTACTACGTTTATTCTTGGTAAGAAATTTGGAACGTATTATTAGTATTGTCTCAGTTACCCTTCTTATTAATCAACTTGCTTCCATAAAATTCAACATCTAGATCAGACTCTCGTTAAGAAGGATTCAAATCTTCTGTCCAACTTTTGGTGTTCCAAATGACATCTAATCAATAATATTATAACACGTCATTTTTATAAGGTTTGAAATGCTTGATAACTTATTTTTGATACCTTAAAATCTAAATATAATTGGTTAGATACCATTTAGGACGCCAAAATTGGACAGGAGATGTCAATACCGTTAAGAAACCTGGAAAACCAATACATCTTATCTCAAGAGAATTCAGATCATTCTAACTGAACCATTTCATCTCAATCTTTTATAATTGCAGAAATCAAACAAAGAAAGAGACCGGAATATGGTGAGAAACACGTATCTTTGTGCTATACGTAGTTATTGTCGTATGTTGATGTTCAACTGGCTCTTTTTTTCTTGTAGGGGATTCTTGAGCAGCATATTTTGAGCAGTGACGAGGATGGTAGATATAGTTTGATTCACGAGTAAGTTTTGACTTTAGTTTGCAAAAGTGTGCAGAAAAAATCTTTGCTCTTTCTTAGTGGCTCTCAAGTTTTATGTCTAATTCTGTCCATGCTCTTAGCGCCTATCATGTTTGGTTTCGAAGATTCGGCTAGTAGTCGTATGACAGCTCATAGCATTCGTTTATGAACTTGCGTGCACTATGTTCGTACAAGTGCAATGAGATTTGGGGAAGAAAAGAAACTGTATAGTTACTTCCTTCTCTATCAGCTTTCACTTTCAAAAAACATATTTAAGAGCATATGTAGATGGTAATTAGAACTTGACACGGTAATTGCGAATGAGACTCGTTCAGGGACAATTTGATTAGTATCAAGGGCCAGCCTATTTGGAACACCAATTCGAGTTGGAGTTTTGGAATTTTTTTTTTAAAAAAAATTATAAACGAGTGAATGAAAATGTATCTTTGGTTGAAGCATGAGTTGAAAATAAACTATCACAGAATGAATACTGTTAAAATTTGAATGCATTTTAAATATATATATAATTTAGATCTTAGTTCATTCCTTTCATCGTTGTAAGTATTTTAACATACGATTCATCTCATTTCAACTTAAAATAAATAAGCTGTAAAATTTTAAACTTTGACTTTTTTTTTTATAATAGTAGAGAGAGAGAGAGTATCGATTCGAAATGAAATGGTGATGTAAAAACTTTTGGATTTTTTTTTTTTTTTTGTTGGAAAGAATATACCCCAAAGCATTTGCAAAAGTAAAGGTGGCAAGAAAAAGGATACCACAAAGCAGTGGCCAGAAAACTTATGAAATCTGAAGCCTGAGGGTAAGCAGACTTTTCTTTTTGCTGCCAAAGAAGTTGCCTACCTTTGAAAAAGTGAAAGGATCCAATTCGAAGTAGTGCTGTTAGTTTATATTGAGGTGTTCAAATACGACTCATTTTCACATATACGACATTAAAATTGATCAGTTAATATGGAGAGCCTTTGATGAGTTTTCGACCATGTTTACAGACTTTCAGCTCGTACTTCCCCCACCCTTTTTCCTAGCAAATCTTCTTCAAACTGGTTCTTTCGAAATGAGGGGGAAAAAAAGAGAATATTAAATAAGTATAAGTTCTACATGAAAGTTCATATTTTACCAGATGGGTATATTCTCAAAAAAAAAAATTTTGACAAAATTTCAGAAAAAAAAAAAAGACAAAATTATAGCAAGGTCTTCTCCACTCAATAAATTGTTGAAATTGGTATTTAAACACATAATAGACTTGAAAATAAGTGGAATTAGTCAAATACCCTCCAATAGTTAATTGTTAGTTGATTTTCGTTTGAAAACCTGGTAGAAGGACCTATTTTGTAACATTGCATTTTTGAGAACAGATTTTATGTTTTGAAATTCAGAGGGGGGAGGAGGGGTAAATTGGTGCAGGGAATCCTAAAATAAATTATTAACAAAATATTTGGTGACTTGAGTCCCAGAATAAATTTTTTGAAAAAGCATTTTTTGTGAGATTGAGGACCAATGAGGCTAGCAAAGCTAGATCTAGCGATGGTCTCATGAGCTCGAATGGCCAAGGCCATCGCGAAAGCCAAGATTCCAAGACTACCGTCGACATGAGGTTAAAATACGACGTTGGCCTCGTCCTCACAAGCTTGTGTATGTTATTGGTGGTAAAAGGCTAGATTCAAAGATGTTCTATTGAGCTCGTGCAACCGAGGCCATCGCAGATCATGCTAGACAATATCACCCTAAGGTAGATTGAAAGCCAGATAACATCAATGAAGAAAATTGTATTAAGACGTCGTCGGCTTATCATCTGAGACTGACTTGACAAGATGGTGTTGCAGTGGCCTTGCACGACATTGGCAAGGAGGTTGGTCCTAGTATCTGCACAACACGAAATGAGAAATCTTCTGTCGTGATATAAAAACAATAATACGACTCCAATGTGATATTGCCAGTCACCGAACTTCGCATTGCCAATATATATGTATATACGTACACACACACACGCATATATAAATTGGTGCCTGATCTCTTTCGAATTAAGCCTAAATAATTTAGGAAGTTTAGGATACAGATGTGCTTAATAAATTTATATTCTACTACTGATGCATTTGATGATTTGTTTACCGATCAACTATAAACCATGATCAATATTAGTTTTACATAAATCATAACAAATATTTCATGTCAATAAATATTTCATCTCCAATTTACCAGTTCAATAGGTAACTTTAATAGAAGAAAAGAGAAACTTATGTCTAGACCGGGAAGCAGCTAACATATATATATATATATATATATATAGTAATTACTTTTTCATTGACAAGAAAAATAAAATGACCCATATCACGTATAAATTTCCCAAATATTTTTTATCAGAGATTTCTATTAAAAGAAAAACACGTTTTTCCTAAAATATTATACTATATTTCACACACACACACACACAAAAAACACACACACTTTATTATGTGTTTGAGATCAAGTTGACATAGCCAAAGTGGTACTTGGGTCTGAAGGTTTCAAGCACTCAATGAATAAGTTGATAAGAATGCTTCAATGGAATTTTGAAAGAGAATGAAATTTCTGAATCTTTTGATTAGTGCAAAATGGAAATGATATGAGAAAAGTTTTTCATTCCCATTAAACTCAAACTTGACTTATCCATTTCAAATTAAATAAGATAAGACAGAGAAGATGAAAAACGATAAGAACTAACTATATATATATATTTTTTAAATAATAACGGAACTTCTTTTCATTGATAGGATAATTAAAGAAAACAAAAGAAAGGAGATGGAAATGCAAAATATGGAACAAACAGAAGTAATTACCACTAATCGTACGGTATAATAATTACTAGTAAAAAGTCGTAGTGAGAGATTTACACTAAATCAGACAAGAACTGTTGTTCCAAGGGATTAAATTCCTCAACTCAATGTCCACAAAGAAACCTGACCTCCACCTTTGGCTCCTGCTAGCATCCCCACATGGTAAGGGTACGCATCAAATCTGCATGGAATAGACGAAATGAGTGGGCTCTGCAAAGTGAAAATCATTCTCCTTTGAGACGCGGAAATGACATCAACTCCTCTTTTCATATTACCAATGAAGAGGTATGCATCGTCCCAGCGCCATATGGCCCTGTTAGCACAAAGAAAAACATTCGGTAATAAATCATATTTTTCATCCCAGGACATTTTCCAGGTTGAAGGGTAACAGAGGCAAGAAAGAAACCTATATTTACGTTTTTGGGGGAAATTTTAAACTAATAAAGCTAATTATATAAAACATATATGCGCCTGTAAGCACTTATATTTCGGGGCAAAATTTAAGAAAGATCCTTGAGCAATATCAGAAGAAGCAAATCATTTTCGCACTTTTATTTGAGTGATAGGCCTATGCTATAATGAGAAAAGAAAAGAGTCACCAGAACCAGATGATAACAGTACACATTATGCAGAAGGATCAAAGGAAGAACAAAGAGGGCAGCATATGAAAAATCTAACAAAAAATTCATACCTGAAAGTAGACATCGAACAGCCTGTCTGATTATAATGGTGAATCATTGATGTCTCTTCAAAATTGACTCAAAAAAACCCACCAAAGTTTGGTCAATCTTAGCTGATTTGATTGCTCGACCATTTCTATCATGCAAGGCATGTTAGGCTCTTAATTGTATCGTTGGTATAACAATACATAAACGATAAATATGGTAGCAAACAATTGTGGTAACGTTAACTGAAGTTAGTTTGGAGAATTTAAGTAGAAAAGGCAAATTATATACTATTAGAGAACTTGAAGAGAGATTCTATAATGGGAATCACAAGCAAGACACAAAAACGCTAACCAGTATAGCAGATAGCATAAAATGCCTGCCAATACTTGCTAGTAGCGTTTATTTCTATTTTATATATGCTGACTAAAAAAGAAATTCTGTAAACTTCCCAAACTTGATACATGCTCTTTTGCAGAAAGTCTAAACATTGCCAACGAAAATCGAAAGAACAATCATTATCTCTTTTAATACGATCATTATTTCTGTTGTTACTACTATTATTACAATGATTTTCTGTAAGGTCCTTAGCTTGAAAAGAAACTACGTAGCGACATACCTGGTACTGGCAAGACACTTTCCAGATGGTGAAAAATAAGCAGAATGTACAGCTCTTTTGTGGCTAAAAATATTCAATGCCCTAGGCTTATTTGCATCAATACTTCTCAGATCCCAAATGAAGACATCTCCATCCAAGGAACTAGTTGCCAGTATGTTAGGATTGTCTGAATTAAAGTCTATTGAATTAATCCTATGCACATGCAAATCCCTTCTTGTTGCACATTTTTCCATCCGCTCATCCCAGATGTTCAGAAGTCCAGATTCCTCACCAAAATAAAACACTTTGCATCATTTGATCATTGAGGTAAAACATAGAATTCTCGCTAAGATTATATCAGATCAAAAACCTCCTTTTCAGCATCCATCGACTTTATATAACCACCATAGCAACTGGTAAAGACCTGCATTTGAACATTGATGACCTTAACTAAGGGGGGATAATATAAAACATATAAACCTACTAAGATATATCCTAGCAAGACATCTGCCTTGAAATCTAGTTGTGATTTGGATGACAATTGAAGTTTCAAAGGACTAATCTTGGAGAATTTGGGTCAATATCATTTAGCTACTTAAAAATGTACCTTTTGAACCAGAGTCTTGTTTGAAGTTCCATCCCACAAATCAAACACTAAAGCAATGAAGTATGCAGTGAAAATTACCTTGGACAAGCAATGTTTATGAATCGAAATCCCTGAAACAGGACCAGAATGAGAATGGTACGTATATATCCCATCATCTTTTTCTTCGTCATCTCTCTGGTGATCAAGATTCCAAAATCCAACATCACCAAGCCTGTTCCCTTCCGCAAGAATTCTAGAACTAAAACAAGGGAAAAACCTTGCATGCATAATCCTATCTGGCAAAATCCTTGCTACATGCTCTGGATTGAAAGTCATAGAATACAAATCAAAAGACCCCTCAACTTCATCTTCTTCTTTCCTAACCAAATTGCTCAAATTCTCGCTTTTACAGGTCCTAACTCCATCTAATTTCTCTCCTACAATCTTAGAAGAACCGCCAACTTCACTGTCTTCTTTCTTAACCGAGACACTCAAATTCTCGCCTTTACAAAGCCTCCCTCCGCTGAATTTCTCTTCTACATTCTCAGGACTCAACTTTGAATACAAGTCAACAGAACCCCCAACCTCATTTTCTTCTTTTTCAACCGAATTGCTCAAATTCTTGCCTTTACAAACCTCATTTCCACTTAATTTTCCCCCATATTCTCAGAATCTGACTTTGAACACAAATCAAAAGAACCCCCAACCTCACAGTCTTCTTCTATCTTAACATAAACACTCAAATTCTCACCTTTACACACCTTATCTCCAGCGGTTTTCGCTCGTAGCCAATCGTTCATTTCAGATTTCTTCCCAAAACGCATAAGAGTTTCAGTTCGAGTTCTATCAGACCCATCCTCTCTAAACGCATCTTTCATACTAATAGGACACAACGTCAAAGGCGAGACCTTCACCGTTGAAGTGCTGAGATATCTAGGGATCTTCGGCGGATCAGGAGGCATTCCTCTCGAACGCAAATACCTGCGAATGACGATCGGTGTCTGATCGGATTTAGGTTTCTTCCGCGAACCAGCTTTGCTCAATTTCGCCTTGTCCCTGCCATTAAAGCGACAAAAAAAGCTCGAAAAATATTCTGATGAAAACGATGAGTGAGGAAAAGATCGAGAGGGATGAAAAGAGAGAGGAACCTCAGGCGCTTGGTTGAGGCGGAGGGTTCAGCTGCGATGGAGTGGAGCTTGAGGGAAGCCATCAACTCGTCGTTGCGGCGGATGTTCTCGAGCCGCTTGCGCTCGTAGTCAGTGGGATCGGAAGACGACGCCATGGAAGCGAAATCAGAAGCTTTGGGAAACAAACAGAGTTTTTTTTTTTTTTTTTTTTTTACAGAGAAGAGTTTTGATGGTCTGTTTGAGCCTATGAGAGTGTTTGTTTGGCGGGAAAATGAATGTTGCAGCAGATAAAAATAATAATAATAATAATAATAATGAAGAGGAGCACACGCGAGCCAGTCGTTCCCACTTCCAACATAAATATCGGACACGTATTGTTTGGTATGGAACAAAGATGGAACAATTAAATTCCTTCTGTATTCATAAATTAAAAAAAAATTAATTCTTTCTTTTTTAGTAACTAGTTTAGGCACGTAAACTCAAGAGTTGAGTTGTGATGAAAAATTTTATAACATTTAGGGTCTGTTTGGGTGATAAGTTTAAACTCATCACTATCAATTTAATTTTTATCTTTTTCTCTAAAAGTTTTTTGTTTTTTCTGAAAAAGTCAACCAAAATCACTATTTAAACTTACAAATATTAACTCAAACTCATACACCAAACGGGCCCTTAATATAAAGACATGTTTTCTAAAGATTATAAAAAAATATAAATTAATAAATAAAGTTAAAGAGTTAAACTTTATGATACAATCATAATAAATACAATAGTAACAATATCAAACATTATAATATATAAGATAACAACACATAATTATTATTATTTTTTTTAACATACAGAGTTGCATTTTGTAATCTTAAAAAAAAAAGAAAAAAAAAGTTTTAATCCCATTGTTGGCTCATATTAAGAAGAGTCCATTGTTGACAGATATATTAGATAATAATTAGCCAAAAAAATAAAACAATCTATTCATTTCTCAATAAGATTTGCTTTAGTTACTTGCCAACTTCAATTCTCCTTTGGCAAATCATCTTCCATGGAAACTCCTTTCAGCAGTAGTTGATCTGGTTCATTATCAGGGTGATTTGGTAGAAACAGAGCTCTTTTTACTTTGATCTGAAATTGTTCTTATGCTTGAGTCATGTTGGAGGAAGATTCAACTCAAGATTGCTAATTAAAGTACTTTTTTCAGTGGGGAAGACTGAAATAATGTTATATTTATAGTTGTAAGGGTTGCGCTCAACCCTTTTTGCTGCTTTTAGATAAAGTATGACCTCATTTTCATATGATACTTGAATAATTTCATCAGCTTTCATAGTTTTGTCCTGAAAAAAAGTAAAGATAGTTAGTGAAATGTACAAGAAAATAGAAGAAGGGGGGGGGGGGGGGGGGATGGGGAAATACTATTATGTATCATACCATAGTTGTTTTCTCTCTCAATGTTTTGTACTACATAGAAGAAGTTTTTCAACTGGTTGTCCAATAATTGTTGCTTTGATTGAGCCCGAAGAATCTTGTAATTCAACATTTGCTCTAGTTCTATAACAATAGTGGAGTAGAATAATTCATAAATATTTATGAAAATTTGAGTAATGTTCACAGATTACAAGGTTTTAACTGCAATTTTAGTTTTTTAGTTTTTTTTTTTTTTAAAGCAGAATATGATTTCATAGGTCAAAGAAGACTAAGGGTTAGTTTGGTGTATGAGTTTGAGTTAAGATTTGTAAGTTTAAATAGTAATTTTAGTTGACTTTTTCAGAAAAGACAAAAAACTTTTAGGGAAAAAGATAAAAAACATGATGAAAAAGTACAATTTAATTTAAACCGAACTTACTAACCAAACGGACCCTAAAAAGAGACAAGAACAATATATATATATATATATATATATATATAAAATAAAGTGAACACATAAAAGGGATTAATTTATTTGATATTGTTGATCTATTTTCAAATACAAAAATATCAGTACAAAAGAACATGAAATATACTTTATTTGATATATTTTAACTTATAACGTAACACATTAAATAATAAGATAAGGAGATATTAATATATGTTTGTCTATATTTTGAAGCATGAGTCAAATTCGAAAGGAAAAAAAAAAGAAAAAAGCAAAATAAAAGAACCTGACCTTGGTGTTGCTCTTGCTTGAGCTCTTTTATAATAAATGTATTCATAGACTTCATTGTAATTTGAATTTGAAATCTTGTTGCATTTGTCACATGACATGTACCAAAATGGTTGATCAAGAATTTTAACACTGACTTTAATCTTGACCCAGAAAAAGGTTTGCTGTAAATGAGAAAATAGTTCTGTATTAGTCTATGTCCAGCATTTGTTGCAAGTCTCTTTGAAACAAATAATAAAGTTTAATAAAATAATCATTGGGAGTTAATTATCATGAACAACATTGTCTTGAATTTTATTTAATGTTAATTGATCCGGAGGAGGAGTAGATAGTTTTGGTGTTGATGTTAAGTAACTTTGTTTACTTATTATGTCATTCAACTTATCCATATTTTCATCCACCCTAGTTAATCACAAAAAAAAAAAAAAAAAAATAACAAAAACAGTTAGTGGTATGAAAGAATAAGCATAAAAATAAATATCAAGCATTATAATTAGTAATATTAGTGGGATGAATAAATGGGCTTACCAAGATTTGAGATCAAGAACCTCTTGGAAATGAGGATTGATCAGGAAGGAACTATTAGACTTCGTAAAGATAAGAAAGTTCTGAGGAAAAAAGGGGAAAAAAAATATTAACAAATAAGTTCACTTTGAGGTGTGTTCTAATAATGATTGGCTTTTAAGGCAACATATTTGATAACATGTTGCATTCTTTCTAAACGAAGTTGTCCCACATAGTTAGCATAGTTATTTCAAATATGAAATTTCAAGTTCATAAGATATATATATAGACGAACAATGTATATATATATATGATGTGATAATGATCTAAAACAAACCTTTGGTTTATGAGAAATATTTCTTGTATAGTTGATTCACCATCACCTGGATTGTTTTGAATTTGTCTTTTTTGATGCATGTCTATGACCACAGCATAGATGCCTACGACAAGTAGTTTAAATGATTTCAATATGATATATATACAACAATTGTAAAATACGCTTTGGACTTGAATTGTAATGAAAGAAAAAAGGCTATGTAAGTTGGAGAAAAATACTGATTTCTGAATTTTTACGATCCATGTGGTCTTCAAGTTTGTCTAAAGATACATACTTATATGTTGAATAGAGAAGCCCAGTATGAGTCTCCTCAACTTCTTCTTCTCTTGTTCTTCCATCGATAGTCCACTAAACATCACCAGCGCAATTGCTCTATACTCGGGTTTGGTAAACTTTACTTGTGCATTTGACACTAAACCTCCCTTTGGTAGTTAGTTGGAGATGTAATTTTTTAAGTTGGAGTTGGTTGATTTTTCAAAAATTAGTTATAAATTTTGTTGACTTTTCAGGGAAAAAAAAAACAAAAATTGAAGTGAAAAAGTATAGTTTAGTTGAAATTAAACTTAAATACCAAACGAATGCTAAATATGTTTTGGATGATCGAAACTTGTCTTGAAAAGGTTGAATATCTTGTGCATAGATTGTTGCTTGTACTCTGTTGCCCTGCTTCATGACCAAGTCATAATTTCTAATTTAAAAAAAGGGATTGAATATTTTTTTTTCCGTATTTTTTGTGTGAAGACAATATAGACAACCTCAGTAACATATTGAATTATATAGGTGATCTAAAGACTAATAGGGTGTTTGGTGAATGAGTTGAGTTTGAGTTGAGTTGAAATTTTTAAGTTTGAGTTGAGTTGATTTTTTAAAAAGTAGTTATAAATTTTATTGACTTTTCAGAAAAAGATAAAAATTAAGATGAAAAAGTACAGTTTAGTTGGAGTGAAACTTGTCTACCAAACACCCTCTAATATTAGAGATATATTACTAAGAGTGAAGAAAAGGGAATGAATTTGAAGAAAATTTACCTTTGGATCAATAAGTAGCATATTTTGATACTTGGTAGGGCTATGCATTGCAATGCTTGGAATAGATTTTTCAGTCACTATAACTTTGGCGGTCCAATTTGTTTGGCCAGGGATAATCTCTGATATCTGTTTATATTTTGCAGTCGTGGTGTGATATCTTACTAGGCATAACAGAACATTAATTAGAAGAATAACAACACAATTATTTTCAATCAAAGTATTATTTTTACAGTTTAGTTTTTTAAAGTTTTAGAGAAAAATTAAGTGGACAACATGGTATAAATATTCAGAAATACAAAATAATAAATATATCCGATTCACTTCTTATTTATTTTATTTATTTACTTATTTATTTATCATCTGTGATTTTCTATAGAGAAAGTACAGGGAGGAAGTTCATAAGAAAACTACTTTATGTAACCCTTAAACTTGCAATGTTTTATTCCATAGGAAAAAAAAAAAGGGGGGGGGGGGGGGGGGGGGGGTTTGCAATGAGTCTAGTAAGTAAACAAAAATATTAGGAATTTTACGAAGTTTTGCATATCATATTTTACTCATATTGGAGCCCATGCATATCTTGATTATAAATCTAGTCAATAGTTTTTTTTCCCCCCCCTTACAATTCCTATCCTTTTGGGTACATTATATTTTTAGCTACGCTTAAATGTAACTATTATACATATTCTATCTATCTATTTGAGATTGTATCAAAATTCTTCCAACGAAATTCTTTTTACAAAAAATTCAACCCATTATTCAACAAGGAAGAACAACAATTTCCATCAAGAAGGGGGAAAAAAAAAAACTACCAGTAAATTTATTGTCAGTGAAAAAGAACAATAATAACCATCAACAAAAATATATAATAAAACATTAAATTTATTCTTAACAACCATTAAATTTCCAAAAACAAGACTACAAAACTTAATTTAAAGTATAATATTAAGCCATGATCGTTAATATTATTAGGAAATAAAATTAGAGAATATCTCACAAAGAAATTGTTAGCAAGAGGAAGAAGCCAAGCAGTAGTATTTTAGATGGAAGAAGGCAGAAGATACATATGTATAAAAGAGAAAGGGAAGAGTTGATGTAGAAGATAAAAAGGACAGCGATTGAGTACAAATAGTAGATATAACTCTTGAAAAGACGGAGTCTGATAAAAGCATATATATACATTCTGACGTAAAGATGTGGTAGCAGTTAAGAAAGTTATGGTGCCTAGATTTGTGTTAAAAAAAATAATAGATATTGTAGTGGTTGTCAAGCCTAATATATATTTTTTATTAAATTATTATGTGAATTAAAAAGTATGAAACTTTTTTTCTGAGGATCTGTTTGGTAAATGAATTTGAATTGAAAATTTTAAGTTTTAATTATAATTTTTGTTGATTTTTTAAAAAAGATAAAAATATTTTTAAAAAAAAATAAAATTTTTTTCAGAAAAAAACAAAAATTGAGATAAAAATTTTAGTTTGAGATTGAGTGTCAAACAAATCCTCAGACAAAATGAAGAAAATAATCACTAAGTAGTGTCTGATAAAATATTAGATACAATTTAGGAATTAAATAAACAATTAAATGAAAAGTTTTATGATACACAAGTTTCATTGAGAATTGTTTTTAGATTTTTTAGACTTTTTTTAATATTCTTGACTGTGACTTCACTGTATGACATGAATGGTAATAAGGCGTGTTTGGGAAAAAGCGGTCTTCTTATTGATTTGTCCCACAAATAAAATAAAATGTTTATGTTTACACTAATAATATTGATAAATATCTTTATTTAATAAGTATTTTTTAATATAAATATATTAAATCTTTTATATATTATTAGATTGAATCCACCTTTCATACATCAACTTACATTTTAATTTAATTTAATTTATTTAATTAAAAATAAATTAACAAATCTAAATAAGGAAAAAATTAGTTTTTCCTTCTCAAAAAGTAAACATAAAGGATCTAAAAAACAGAAAAAAGAAAAAAGAAGGAAACAATAAAAATTATTTTATGATAATATCACTTCCAATAAAATGACTTAAAATTTAATTAGTAAAAACAAATCTGTTATAAATTGTTTTTTTTTTTAAAACAACCAATTCAGCAGTCAGATCTCTCCTAACCTGTGGCCACTTGTCTTCACCAATTCCTATCAAATCTAAAATGGCTCGGAAACCACAATTTCCATCTGCAACTAGGTCTTTCACCAAGCTTATGTATGGCCTCAACCCAAATGAAAAGAAATAAAAATTGATGATATATATGGCCTCAACCCAAATGAAAAGAAACCCATATATAATTGTGAAGTATAAAGATTTCTTAAGAGAAAAAAATTGATGAACAATAATTTAGGGTTTATAAAATGAAATTAATAATAAATAAAATTTGTAGAGATATTTTTTTTGTTTCTTTAAAAAAAATATTATTACCATTTATAGTTGATGTGGATGTGGTGTATGTTTTTTTTTTAATTATTTTACAAAAAAATATATTTCCATTTATATGTATATGAGTGTATGAGCATTGTTAATCGGTTTTAAGATAATTTTATTATAGGATAAAAGTGTAATAAAAATCTTTTAATGATTATGTGAGAGTATTTATAAATATTTAGGGTGTAAATAAAATTAAAAATATTTAAAAATCAAAAAATAAGAAAAAAAACTCATATTCATAAAAAGGATAGCAATTGAGTACAAATAGTAGATATAACTCTTGAAAAGAAAGAGTCTGATAAAAGCATATACATTCTGACCTAAAGATCTGGCAGCAGATAAGAAAGGTATGGTGCCAAGATTTGTGTTAAAAAAAATATATAGATATTGTAGGGGTTGTCATGTCTAATATATTTTTTTTATTAAATTATTATGTGGACTTAAAAGTAGAAAACTTTTTGTCTGAGACAAAATGAAGAAAATAATCACTAATTAGTATCTGATAAAAAATTAGATAAATTTAGGAATTAAATAAACAATGAGTGAAAAGTTGTATGACATACAAGTTTCATTGAGAATTGGTTTTTAGGCTTTTTAGACTTGTTTTTAATCAGTTTGGACTGTGATTTCACTTTATGATATGAATCGTAATAAAGTGTGTTTGGGAAAAAGTGGTCTTCTTACTGATTTGTCCCACAATTAAAATAAAATGTATATATTTATATTAATAATATTGATAAATATCTCTATCTAATAAGTGTTTTTTAATATAAATATATTAAATCTATCCTTCTATAGATAGTTTTTATATAATATTAAATTGAATCTACCTTTCATACACCCACTTCCATTTTAATTTAATTTAATTTATTTAATTAAAAATATATTAACAAATCTAAATAAGAATAAAATAGTTTTTCATTCTCAAAAAGTAAACATAAAGGATCTCTAAAAAAAAAAAAGGAAACAAAAAAAATTCTTTTATGAAAATATCACTTTCAATAAAATGACTTAAAGGGGCTTGAAGGAAAACTATCTCAACGATCAGAGTTTCCGCCGGAGAACAAGACTAGAACTTCCTTGGGAAGTACTTCTTGAAGGGGCTTGAAGGATATCTTCAAACTCTTAAAAAGCTAGGAAGGTGTTTGGGAGATGAGAAAATGGGAAGGAAATTTTTGAATGCTAAAGAAAATTTTCTTAGAAACTTAAGAAAACTTGAAACTATCTAGAGAGAACTACTAGAAATAGTTTGTAGAGAAACTCTAGAAAGAGAAGAGATTGAAACTTTGAGGTGTGAGTAAAAATGGGTGGAGGTGATGCTAATTTATAGGCAAAGCTTACTGACACTTAGTATAATTAAGCTAGCTTAATCTTGATTAAACAAGATTTACATCACTTCCATAGCTCTAGATTTTTAATTAAACTATAGGCTTTTTTGGTGTGTGGAAGAAGAGATAAGACGAGAAGATTGGGTTAAATCTTATCTATTGATCAAAGTACTATTTAATCCCTAACCATTGGATCTAAAATTTCTTATTTTTCTAATTTAAGATAATGGAAGATAATTTCTTGATATTATCTCCAATAGATAATTTCTTAGACTGTTATCTTGGCATAACAAAAGTTTTCCATCATCTTCCACTAACACAATTCCCAAAGTTTCCTATCAAAAAGTTTAGCAATAATAATTTTCTTACTGTATAGAAAACTTATCCTAGAAAGCTTTTAATTGAAAAAGTAACTCAATAAAAATCTCATTTGATGTCAACACTTATCCACTAAGTTTTCATACTGAAAAAGTAACTCAGTTGAAATTTTACCTGACATCAATACTTTTCCACTAAATCCCCATATTAAAAAAGGTAATTTGTCTAAATTTTATCTGTAAAAGTCAAACAGTCTAATTTTTATCTGACTAAAAAATTGATGTCAAATCTTTGATACTGCATTTTTATATGTAAAAAAAATCATGTATAGAACACTCCAAGACTGCTAATTTCTATACTACTAATAATGTTGAAATATTGTATTTGATGATTTGACAACTTTCCTACACATGCATCTATTAGTTAATTTTTTACTATTCAAATCTTTTTGAATAATATATGTGACCTAAGCTAACTACTATGTGACAAAATTAATAATTGTCACATCATGAAAATTCATTTTTTAACTTTAGGTTAAAATTATAACCTAAACTTTAATTTACATAACGAATTTTGATGAAATAACTCCTTATCAAAATTTAGGTCTTACAAATGCTATATAAAATAAGATTGCTTATATTTACAGCAATAATATTGATAAATACATACACCTAACAAATGTTTCCTAATATAAATATAATAAAATTATCCTTTTATGGATATTTTTTTATATAATATCAGATTTAACATGCAACAACTTTCATTATAATTATAATTATAATTTGTTTTACTAAAAATAAATTAACAAATCTAAATAAGAAGAAAAATAGCAAGAAAAAATAAATAAAAAGAAGAATCGATTTAAAAAAAAAAAACCTCACAAATAATCATTTTCAAATATTAAAAGCAAAGAAAAATATATACTTCAATAGTTATTGGCTCTTCATGAGGGATACTTTGTTTTATTTTTGTTTCACTTAAATCCTTCATTGAAAATTTTTCATGTAGTTATAAAGATGTCTAAAGAGAAAAAATTCATGAAGAACAATTTATGGTTTATAAAATGAAATTAATGATAATTAAATTTGTAGAGATTTTTTTTTCTTTAAAAAATATTCTTTTCATTTATAGTTAATGTGGTGTATGTTTTTTAATTATATTATATATAAAAAAGAATATTTCTATTTATATGTATGTGGGTGTATGAGCATTGTTAATAGGTTTTGAGGTAATTTCATTATAGGGTAAAAGTATAATAAGAATCTTTAATGATTATATGGAGGTATTTATAAATATTGAGAGTACAAATAAAATCTCCCATAAAATAATCAATCATCAAGTATAATTGTATATGCCTAGTTGGGCATAATATCTACTGATTACTTCGTCTTTAATCTACCACGAACATCCTCGTAACGGTTACCTTCTCTGCCCTTGGCCTTCCATGGTTTTCTTTTCTCTTTACTTGGTTATGACTAACCTAACGCTTATGGTAGAGAACCTAGAAAGCGCTATGGAGGTTAGAGAACATATCATGTATCTTTTTTTATCTCTCTTATACGACTTCTCTAACCCTAGAAGACACTTCAAATGGTCTATTTATGACTCTAGAGTTATATAGGCACTCCGATCATAATTCAACACTTCTTTTGTGGCTTCTTTAATCTAAAAAGACACCTCAAAGGATACTTATAACACTAGGGTTACATGTGGTGGGAGGGAAAATTTTCCTTCTTGTCCTCGTTTAATCTGTGCCCACTCGCTATCCCTAGGAGTGGGTGTGCGGCTCCCTGCATGTGGAAGCACCACATGTTAGTCAACTTCGACTTTCTTATGTAGATCCTTCAATCACAATCCAACACTCAGCTTGCGTTTGATGATAAAGTTTGGATCGTAGAATTTAGGTTTAGATTAATTGTGCGTTTATCGATGTATTTGAATTGTCGGAGATAAAAAGTGTAAAAACTTAAAATGTGTTCGGAAAAAAAAAATCAATATGAAGCTTATTTCGTTCGTCTCGAAATTCTATGTAATTTAAAAAAAAAAATCATCTCATTTAGACCAATCTATGCAAAGTTATGGATTTTTAAAGTTTGAATTACAAAATTATATGAATAGTGATGCTGAGAGAAAAAGACAAAAATTATATTGTAATTCTAAAGTTTGGATTGTGCGTTCAAATGCATTCTTATGGTCCGTTTGATGAATGAGTTGAGTTTGAGTTGAGTTGAAATTTTTAAGTTTGAGTTGAGTTGACTTTTTAAAAAGTAGTTATAAACTTTGTTGACTTTTCAGAAAAAGACAAAAATTGAGATGAAAAAGTATAGTTTAGTTTGAGTTAAACCTTGTTACCAAACGTAGCATTAGACTAGCAAGATAATTAAATTTATTAATTTAATTTAAAAATTTTACATATTTATTTTCAAGATGGGTGAGTTGGAGGACCTAAAAGAGCTCGATTTTGGAATATTGTCTCATTTATAATGACTTCAGGATTTTTGAACTCATACAAGATAAGTCAAATGTCAACATAGTGTCCTAAAATTACCACCGACCAGCCCAAAAAAGATAAGCTGGTAGATTACTGGTGGTCATTTACCAAATGTTGACAAAGTTAATGTAAGGACCTGTGTCTTTTTTTAGTATGATATTATTAATTTTGGGTCTTGTGTCCACACGGTTTTGCTCTTGGACTCCTCCAAAATATCTCATACCATTTAAATGTAGTCTCTTTATTTATGAATCATCACATATATCATTTCTCAAACGATATAGAACTGCATAACTTACTATTTTCCTAATAGGGACTGATGACTGTCATAATTAACACAGACAATCAACAATATCAGGTAGCCGCGTCAGTATCTGATCACTAAAAATGTTCTACTATATTACTTTTAATAATCAATGTAATCTACCATTTTTTTAAAAAAATTTCCATCAATGTGATCTACCATTTTTTTTTTTAATTTCCAACACACACTGATCGTCTGTCATCGATTACAATTGCTAGAGAATAATCTAGTAGATTACATATGATATCTACTAGATAATTTTAATATTTTACCGTATTCTTTATTCTATTATCGGATTATTTTTAGTATTCTCCCGGATTAATTATGATAATCTATCAAACTATTTTTTTTGTTAATTTAATCTTGCACAATATAATAGTAACCTAGTAGAAAAATAATCATAAACTACCAAATTAATTATCAAAATCCATATAAAAATAGAATAAAATAATTACATACAAAAAATTACATACAAAAAATCAAAATCAAATAGTATGATGCCACAATTCATCATTCCGCAAATTTTCCTCAATTTTCTCAAGGATAAAAGCTCTAACACCCACAATTGACTTGTCCATTCCATTTGGAAAAAAAACAAACAAACAAACCCTATCCATTTGAAATTAAAAACAAGGCAGATAAAAATTGAATGTAAAGAGATGGAAGTAACTATAATTGTTTTTTTTTTTTTCTTTTTTAAAGTGTGGGGGGGGGGGGGGGGGGGGGGGGGGGAGGAGAAGAAAGAAAATAAAAGATAGAACATAAAGAACAGACAACTTCCTTTCATTGACAGGATAATCAAAGTCCAAGAACAAAAGAAAGGAGAAAGGAAATAAATACCATGGAACAAACAGAAGTAATTAACACTAATTATACACGAATAATAATTACTACTAGAAAGTCGGAGAGTGAGATTTAACACTAAATCATTCAAGAATTGTTGTTCAAAGGGACTAAATTCCTCAACTCAATGTCCACACATAAACCTGACCTCCACCTGTGGCTCCTGCTAGCATCCCCACATTGTAAGGGTGTGCATCAAATCTGCACGGAATAGCCGAAACGTGTGGGCTTTGCAAGGTGAAAATCGTTCTCCTTTGAGACGGGGAAATGACATCAACTCCTCTTTTCATATTACCAACAAAGACGTATGAATCGTCCCAGCCCCAAACTGCCCTGTTGTCACAAAGAAAAATAATTGGTGAGAAACAAGATATTTTTTCATCCCAGGATATTTCCAGGTTGTAGCGTAACAGAGGAATAAAAGAAATCCATATTTAAGATTTTTGGGGAAATTTAAACTAAGTATATGTTTGGTAGGAAGTAGAGAAAATAGGAAGGATGGAGAGGTCCTTTCTCTTGGGAGATCAAAATTTGGGTGTTTTAGAGTGTGTTTGGTAGGAGAGAAATATGGAAGGAAGGGGAGGGGTGGAGGGATTGGTGGAAGGATTTTGACAATTATGGTTATTTGGTAGGAGAGAAGAGAGGAAGGAAGGGATTAGGGGAGCAACTCCCAATCCTCCAAAAAACCTCAATCTATGTCATTGGTTAGAGGTAATATAGTCTTTTTACAAATAAAATCTGTTCTTTCCTTTCCCTTCTATCTCTATACCAAACAAGAGAGATGATTTTTTCTTTCTTTCCTACTTGTCATACCAAACATCATGAAAGAAAGGACCTCTCCCTCCTTCCCCATCTCCCTCACCTGAGTGATCTACCACTATCCCCTTCCACTTTTCTCTCCCTCCTACCAAACATAGCCTGAAGGATCAAAATATGGGTGTTTTAAGAATCAAAATTTGTGTGTTTGAAGGATTAGGAGTCCCTCGGCTAATCCCTTCTTTCCTCTTTTCTCTTCTACCAAACAACCATGAATGTCAAAGTCCTTCCACAGATACCTCCACCTCTCTCCTTCCTTCCATATTTCGCTCCCTACCAAACACACTCTAAAGATCGTCGAGCAATATCAGAATTCAGAGCAATATCAGAAAAAACTAATCTCTAGGCACTTAATATGTAATTATATATGCACTTACATAGAGTGATAGGTAGTCTATAATGAGAAAAGAAAACAGTCACCAGCACTAGATGGTAACAATAAAAAATTAAGCAGACGGATCAAGGGAAGAAATAAGAGGTGCAGCATCTGAAAATCAAACAAAAAAAACTCATACCTGAAAGGAGAAATCCATCTGCCTGTCTGATTATAATGTTGTATCATTGTCGTCTCTTCGAAATTGATTCCACTGTGTATTCCAACTGTGTCGTCAAAACTACACGAGAGAAAAAAATCCCACCAAAGATTAGTCAAACTAAGCTGACCTGATCGCTCAACCATTTGAATCATCCAAGACATGTCAGGCCCTTAATTGTGTCATTGGTATGACAATACACAAATTATAAAGATAGTAGCAAACAACTCTGTCAAACATTAGTTTTTTACTACTCGAGAACTGGAAGTTGTAAGCTGTAGTTAAAAATGGCAAATAATATAATATTCGAGAACTTGAAGAGAGATTCTACAATGGGACTCGCAAGTAAAAAACAAAAACGTTAACCAGTATAGGAGATAGCATAAAATGCTTGCCAATACTCGCTAGTAGCGTTCACTTCTATCTGATGTATGCTTACTAATAGAAAAACAATAATATACCAAAACGTCTAAACAGTGCCAATGAAAATCAAATTAGTATCAGCATTTCTTTTACTATGACTATTATATAATTACCGTGGTTTTCTGTAAGATCCTTGGCTCGAAAAGACACTATGCAGCGACATACCTGGTACTCGCAAGGCACTTTCCAGACGGCGAAAAATAAGCAGAATGTACAGATCTTTTGTGAGTTATAGTCTTCAATGCCTTAGGTTTATTTGCATCAACACTTCTCAGATCCCAAATGCAGACATTTCCATCTGAAGAACTAGTTGCTAGTACGTTAGGATTGTCGGAACTAAAATCTATGGAGTTGATCCTATCCACATGC
The DNA here is from genome assembly GCA_038430175.1 of Ficus hirta. Taxonomy (NCBI): domain Eukaryota; kingdom Viridiplantae; phylum Streptophyta; class Magnoliopsida; order Rosales; family Moraceae; genus Ficus; species Ficus hirta. The sequence continues at coordinate 12,486,781 of CM076585.1, read as the reverse complement.
AAAACTCTTCGGGATGAACATTTTCCCGTCCGCTCATCCCAGATGTTCAGAAGTCCAGATGCCTCACCAAAATATAAACACTTTGCATCATTTGATCGTTGAGAGATGGAAAATATAGAATATTCGCTAGAATATATCAGATCAAAAACCTCCTTTTCAGCATCCATTAACCTTATATAACCATCATAGCAACTAGTAAAGACCTGCATTTGAACATTAATGATCTTAACAAAGGGGAAAAAAAACATAGAAACCTACAAAGATAACTTCCTAGCAAGATATCTGCCTTGAAAATCTAGTATGATTTGGGAGGAATAGTCTTTGGGCATTTGGGTCAATGACATATGGCTACTAAAAGTATATCTTTTGAACCAGAGTCTTATTTGAAGTTGCATCCCACTAATCAAACACTAAAGCATAGAAGTTTGCAGTGAAAATTACCTTAGACAAGCAATGTTTATGAATCGAAATCCCTGAAACAGGACCAGAATGAGAATGATACGTAAATATCCCATCTTCTGCTCCTTCGTCATCTCTCTGATGATTAAGATTCCAAAATCCAACATCACCAAGCTTGTTCCCTACCGCAAGAATTCTAGAACTAGAACAAGGGAAGAACCTTGCATGCATAATCCTATCTGACAAAATCCTTGCTACATTCTCCGGATTCAAACTCATAGAATACAAATCAAAAGACCCCTCAACTTCATCTTCTTCTTTCTTAACCGAATCGCTCATATTCGCGCTTTCACAAACCCCATTTCCACTGAATTTCTCTCCTATATTCTCAGGACTCAAACCGTGAACCTCGTTTTCTTCTTTCTTAATCGAATCACTCGAATTCTCGCCTTTACAAACCCAATCTCCATTTAATTTCTCTCCTACATTCACAGAATTTGACTTTGAATTCAAATCAAAAGTCCCCCCAACCTCACAATCTTCTTCTTTCTTATCCCTACCTCCAGCGGTTTTCGCTCGTAGCGAATCATTCACTTCAGATTTCTTCCCGATACGCTTAAGCGTTTCGATTAGAGTTCTATCAGACCCATCCTCCCTATACGCATCTCTCATACTAATAGGACCCAACTTCCGAGGCAAGACCTTCTCCGGTGAAGCACTGACAGATCTAGCGCTCCTGGGTGGCAAATCGACAAGGTCAGAGGGAAGTCCCTCCGAATCAGGAGGCATTCCTCTCGTACGCAAAGACCTGCGGATTACAATCGGTGTCTGATCGGATTTAGGTTTCTTCTGCGAACTAATTTTGCTCGATTTCATCTCGTTCCTGCCATTAGAGTGAAGAAAAAACTCGACAAATGTTCCGATGAAAACGATGATTAAGCAAGAGATTGAGAGAAATGAGAAGAGAGAGGAACCTCCGGCGCTTGGTTGAGGCGGAGAGTTGAGTTGCGAGGGAGTGAAGCTTGAGGGAAGCCATCAACTCGTCGTTGCGGCGGATGTTCTCGAGCCGCTTACGCTCGTAGTCCGTGAGTTCGGAAGACGACGACGCCATGGAAGCGAAATCGAAGCTTTTCGGAGGTGTTTTTTATTTTTTTTTTGGCCTGAATGAAACAGATGTGATTGGGGATTCGTTGTGTATGAGTGTTTGTTTGGCGGGAAAATGCACGCGGCGGCAAATGGGAAAAATGGTTGATGACGCGGAGGACACGCGTGAGTCAGTCGTTCCAACATTAATATCAGAACGTGGCAGTCATTGTATGGCGTGGAACAAGATGGACCAAATAAAATCTTTTTTTATTTTTTATTTTTTCTTGTTTGTTTTTTTAGGACCCGTTTGATGTATGAGTTTGAGTTAAGATTTGTAATTTTAAATAGTGATTTTGGTTGATTTTTTCAGAAAAGATAAAAAAATTTTAGGAAAAAAGACAAAAATTGAATTAATGGTGATGAGTTTGAACTCATCACCCAAACGGACCCTTAGCCTATGTTTGATGAGGAGGAAAGAAAATAAGATGGAAACGAAAAATAGAAAGAAGAGAAAATAAGAAGAAGATAAAATATTTTGTTTTTATTTTATGTTGTTTGGTATTAGAAGGAGGAAAGAAGTTAAAATTACCTTTCATTGTTTGGTATTACAAGTGAAAATGGATGGAAAGAAAAAGAATCATTCATGCAGTTACTGTATCATTCATAATTGTTATTGCTTTTAAGGATTTTTATTAATACATAAGATTGGTTTAGTAATTTTATTAGTTTTATTTTGAGTAATTGGCTCAAATAATTTCTAAACTCTTTAAAAGGTAACGGTCTGATCCCTGTTTTATTTTTTTTTAGCCGAGAAGTTATTGAACTCTTAAAATATTGGCCATTGTAGTCCTTTTCGTACAAAACCGTTAAGTTTTTTAACGGAATAAATAATGTGATATGCATGTAATCTAATTTGTGAGGGTATTTTAATAATTTAACAATAATTAATTTAACAAAAATAAAAAAACTAAAATTAACTCTCTCTCTCTCTCACTTCATTTCTCTATACCCAAATCAACGACGGGGGGAGGGGGCAAACCCAGATCGCGGTGGTGGGGTGGGTTGGGAGGGGGGGGTGCAAAATCCATATCGCCCGAGACGGGTGGAGGGGGCTTGAAACCCAAATCGCCGTGGCCTGGAGGAGGGGGGACCTAGATCGCCGGTTGTCTGCAAAGGGGGGGGGGGGGGGGGGGAGAGAGAGAGAGAGAGAGAGAGAGAGAGTGTGTGTAACGACCCGTCTAGCACAGGCCGTTACCGTACATACATACATACTTAACATAACGTACTTACTTTTCGGTGTAAAACAGCGGAAATTTTTTTTTTAATGCGCGTACGAGCGGATAATGCACTTATTGAATAAAGATGTTCTAACGGGAAATAATATACGTAAAAGACAAAACGCGTAGCGGCTTTATTTCCCACATTTCACAGCTCGCCCTGTCACGCTCCTCCATTTTGTATCACTGATTGCCGGTAGGTTGCTTACCTACAGCATAGATGTAAAACAGTGAGCTTTCGCTCAGCAAGTACAACTAACTATACTGCGACACAAAATAAACATAAACATAACTTGCATTGCATGACATAACATCTTGCAACATATCATGTCTTATCATATCATAACATGGCATATCATTCCATAACTTAATAGCATAATATATGCATAAACTGATTATGCTCGTATTATGCTTTCTTATTCATTCTTAACTTTCTTTCATAACTTAGCTACTTATGGGCCCCTTACATAAGTGTTCGTACCGGGCGCGCAACTATGGAGTGGTTGGGGCGGCCAGTCCATTTCCAACTCAAACCATAGTCCAACCCGACCTTGGATGGGTCGATACGACACAGGCAAGCTTGCTTGCCATCTTGCTTATTTGTCATGTCATACTTTAATCTTAAATTTGTGAACATGCCTCGTGATATCACATATACTTACTTCATATCTTTATCGTAATATAACCTTAACATAGCATGCATCATGAACTTGTCTTGTCATATATCGCAACATAACCACATCATATTCTAGCACCTCAAAACAACATAGCATACATCGAACATCCTTAGGTAAGTATCAACAAAAGCCTATGCTGTAGGCGGAGTTGTACTAACCTCGTCTACTATGTCCAGAGTTATGCTGTTCCACGTCTGGATATAGCTGCAGGCTACCTCCTGCTTGAATGAAGGATATAGGTAAGGATCTTTAGTCATAACCGTAAAATGTTGGTGACCTAACCAATATGCATACATAGTCTTAGTTATATGTCCCCTATAAAATATCTTATTTGATTACAACAAGTAACCTTTGGTGTGATAATCTTGGTCAAACTTGATCAACCAAAGTCAACATTTTGGTCAACTATGGTCAACCCTCTATGGGTCAAACTTGAACTTTGGGGTCAAGCCCATTAATTCGGGTATCCTTCCCGGTTATCATTCGTTATCGTTTCGTTACCAATTTTGGCTTTAAAAATCCAATTTCCTTGTCTTGGAAAATTTGGAAGTTTAAATCAAAAATCCTTTAATTAACTTATAAAAATTTCGGGGTTCTTAGGTGGGGCTTTATAAAAATCATTAAAGGCTGAAAACTGCCATTGGAACAGTTTTCACAGTCAAAACATTGGGTTTGGTGAAAAATACAGTTTTTCTGATTTGTTTTAGAAAATCCTGTGCAGGAATTTCCTGTTTCCTGCATAGTTTCCAGAAATCCATTTCTATTTAAAAATCTGGATTGAATTAGAAACAGTTACCTTCATGAAAGTTTTAGCTTTCGAAAAATCCTACAACTTTCGTGTTTTGAGGAAAACCCAGTTCGGATGTTAACGTGTTTATATTCCATGTTGAACTCACCTGGCCGTGCATGAATCCTGGGCACGGTCAGTCTCGGATTTTCATAAAAACCGAGGCCGTTGGAGCCTTATTTTGGAAAACTGTCCATGTTTTCCCCTAGGAAAAACCTTTCTCTACAACTTTTATGTTTTACGTTTTTCCCAATTCGGCCTCTAAAGGCCTCAGATTTCACTTTCCAGAAAACTGGCCAGTTTGTACCCGAACTGGCAGTTTTTGTTCTTAAATCCGTTTTTCGTCCTAATACGTGCACACTACCTCAACCGACCACAGCGGGAGCCTATAAACATACATGCGGCATTTTCTAATGTCCCAAATCAACTTGCATGTAACCCAATCGCATCCATGCAAACCATTTACGAACTTGCCTTAACCTAAGGTTTGCAAGATTCTAGGTTCAACCAACCATTCCATTCATTCAAGATTTGCTTTAGCAACCTAGCATGCCATTCTTAATCATGCTTGAACAAATTTAGGGGACATACAACTTATCAAATACTTAGCATGCAAGTTCTAATAATCAAACAAACATAAGCATGAAATCAATCAAAACTCATAATCAAACCACCCTTAAATCTAATCAAGCACACACCTAAATCCATCCTAGGGCAATAAAATAATTTGAGCTTATGCTCTTACAATTTTCAACTTGAAATACATATAAATTTCAAATTGAAACTTAATTAAAGAGGTTAGGGCTATGGGAGAGTTACCTTGATCAACCCTAGGAGTTGGTTAGGATTTTGGGTCCGAAAATTCTCTCCCCCACTTGATCACCTTCCAATCGGTTCTCACCCTCCAAATGGGCACCAAAAATTTTTCCGGCCACTTGGTTGCTTTTCACAAGTCCGGCCACACCTCCTTTTCTTTTCTCCCTTCACTTTTTCCTTTCCTTTCTTTTTCTCCCCCAACCGGCCACTAAGCCTAAAAGGGTTTCCAAAAATTTTTCAAACTTTTTCTTGGGTTTCTTGGTGAAAATCCGACCACTCCCTAGGGTTCTCCCTTTGAATTTTTAATTTTCCTCTATTCTTTCTTACCTCTTCAAGTTCGGATTTTGAGGAGAAAAAAATGGGCAAAGTTTTGCTAGATTTTCCAATTTTTGGTGAACAAAATGACCACCCTTCATCACCTATTTATAGGTGTGGAAGAACTCTTTAAAATTGCATAAAAGTCCTTGGAGAATCAAAATTTTGCACAAAAAGGTGCATAGGTGGCCGTCCAACCCCTTGGAGAACAAGCAAATATTACTTTCCAATTTTCTTTAATCCAAAATGATGTCATAATTTGGTGGTAGGATGATGTCATCATCCTAAGGCCTTGTTTGGCTTTTTCTTCAATATACAGTCCACTTTTATGCTGACACAGATATTTCTAATACTGTATTCACTTATATACAGTATTATTATACTACACAGCAGTCCAAAATTTATCTGTGTAAAAATAGACAGTATAAAATTTTTCTTATTTTTCAAAGCCTTTTTTGCCCTTTATTTCTAACTTGGTGTGCTTGATTTTTCTATGGTGGTTTTAACTTCTATTCACGCTATCTCAACCGTAAAGACGGTTTTTCATAGTATATTTACATACTGCTTTGTCATAATACTGCGTAGTCAAACCTTTGACCGTTCTTGGTCAACCTTTGACTTTTTCGGACAAATTTTGACCGACATGAAATCATAGAATTTTTCTTCCCTTTTTACTCAAAGGATCACTTGCTTGTCTAAGCAATCATTTTTGAGTCTTATAAAACCATAAGAACTCACAAAACTTAACAAAAACTCTAAATCAAGCTTTTTCATAAATACCTTCATGACACACATTTAATTCCTTTAAAAAGGAGACAGTGATATCGAAAAACTAGGTATTACAGAGAGAGAGAGAGAGAGAGAGAGAGAGAGAGAGACGACCTCCGGCTCCGGCGTCGGATTTGTGGGAGAAGGAGAGGGGAGAGAGAGGGGGGATTTGAGTTCAGCTCTCTTTCTTCTCTTTTTTTTTTTTTTTAATGTTATTATATGAATAATGATATTTTTGTCTTTTTAGGGGTATTTTCTTTCAAAACGTACTTCTCATGTGACCATTCCGTGAGTTTTTTAACAGAACCATATAGAAAGGACTGGAATGATCAAGAAAATAGGAGTTTAAGGTTATCTCGGCAAAAAAAAAAAAAGAACAGGGACCAAATCGTCAGTTTTGAAAGAGTTCATGGATTATTTAAACTAATTACTCTTTTACTATTAGCAAAGTTTTCTCTCCACTTTCTATCTAATTTTGAAGAGATTAAAAAATGTGAGTTTCACATACTTTCTAATTTCTTCAATTTTCCTTTCCATCCAAAAATCACTTCTATCAAACACCATAGTTTTTTTTTTCCTCCCCTTTATTTTTATAAAACTCAAATTTTAAAAGTTCATAACTTTCATATCTCAAATCAAAATAAGATGATTCTTATATTAAAAGAGAAATGTTAAGGATACTTATTTTATTACTCTCTTTGTCACTCTTTTCGCTTCTCCTTCTACATGTCATCCCTTTTTCTCCCAAAAATAAAGCCAAATTATTTAACCCATTGTTTTCCTTGTTATTAAAACTCCGATGTTCTTTAGTATTACAAGATATACTCCTTAATTTTTTGTTTTTTTGTTTTTTTGATGATGGCATACTCCTCAAAATTATATATGTATATATACATAAATATATCTTTATCTATGAGAGAAAAAGTAAAATAGCATAACCTAAAGGTCATAACTTTCATATCTCGAATCAAAATACCATAGTTTAATTTTTTATTATTACTGTTATCAAACACCATAGTTTTTTTTTTTCTCTCCTTTATTTTTATAAAACTTAAATTTTAAAAGTTCATAACTTTCATATCTCGAGTCAAAATAAGATGATTCTTATATTAAAAGAGAAATGTTAAGGGTACTTATTTTATTACTCTTTTTGTCACTCTTTTCGCTTCTCCTTCTACATGTCATCCCTTTTTCTCCCAAAAATAAAGCCAAATTATTTTACCCATTGTTTTTCTTGTTATTAAAACTCCGATGTTCTTTAGTATTACAAGATATACTCCTTAATTTTTTGTTTTTTTGTTTTTTTGATGATGACATACTCCTCAAAATGATATATGTATATATACATAAATATATCTTTATCTATGAGAGAAAAAGTGAAATAGCATAATCTAAAGGTGAAATTGAAAATTATAGCACAATCTTTTGAAGATTGAAAATAATAGCATATTACCTATTAGATTCCCTAATGCCCTTGAAACATTTTTGGCCTGTCAAGCACAGAGGGTCACGATCGAGATTAGGGTTGGCATCAGCATGAGTCTGCTCTGCGAGCACCATCACCAGAAGACATCCTAGATTATCATGGGGGTGATAATCCGCGATTTGGATTCGGAAGGACATGACGGCGATGCTATTTCACAGTCTTCTCGAACTCCCGACTCCTACTCCAGCTTCAACTTAAACTTCGACATGCTTACCAATTCGGGAGTTCTCCCAAAATTCATATTTTTTCAAGAAATAGTGTAAATTTTATAGTTTTCAGAAATATTTATTCAAAACGAAACATAATAAAATTTGGTAAATAAAAATAATTTAAATAAGGTAAATTGGTAAATAGTAGTAAATAAGATATTAACTAAATAATTTACTCAATGCTTTGGGTAAATAAAATATTTCCAAGTAAATTAATTGTTATCCTCCCTTTATTTTTAACTAAATACATCTACTTACGATTTTAATCAATCTTGTAAATATGCTTTTATAATGTAAATTTGATATTTGTTGAGTAAATGTAAATCCATGTATTTCTTAAATTATTTAAGAAAAAAATTTAAAAACTTAATGTAAAAAAAAGCAGTAAATAACTATATTTCTCAGTAAGTAGTATATTCACCTAGTTTCAAAATAGGAAAACAATTAAAAATTATTATACTAAAAGCAGTAAATAAATTATTTCTCTGTATATATGATATTTAGTTGATAAATATATTAATTATTAGTTATATTTATGTAATAAATATGAAACTTTTCTAATAAATCTGATATTTATTTTGTAAATACAATAGTTATTATAATTCAAAATTTAGTTATTTTTTTAAAGACAAAATTTAGTTATTTTCTTGTAAATCTTAAACTATATTTACTTGATAAATACGTCAGTTATTATAATACAAAATATAGTTATTTTCATGTAAATATGAAAATAACTCTTTAGAATGATCACACAATTGTCACCTACATTAGATACATAATAAACTTATTTTCTTCTTTATATAGTTATTATTTTAAAATTACTACTTTATATACATAATAAACTTATTTTCTTCTTTATATGCTTATAATTTTAAAATTACTTCTTTTCTTTATAAAAAAGTTATTTATTTACTACTAGTAAAACTCTTTACAATTTAGACGTAAATCTTGTATTTGCGTTGTTTATACTTTGTTAACTTGTTAAAAAAAAAAATAGATATAAAAGATAACTCTCATATTGTAACGACCCGCCTAGCACAGGCCGTTACCATACATGCATATATATCGGCCCTTTGTAATAACTTAATTACATGAAAAATAGCAGAAATTTTTTTTTATACTGTGCTAACTCGCACATACTGTAACTAAAAGAATGATATACAAATATCAAATCATATACTTAGAAAGAACAAAACGCGTAGCGTCATCTTTTCCCACATTTCACAGTTCGCCCTGTCATGCTCCTCCATCTTGTATCAGCAACTGCTTGCAGGTTACTTACCTACAGCATAGACGTAAGACAGTGAGCTTTCGCTCAGCAAGTACAACTAACTATACCGCGACAATACAAACATAGCCTAACCTTACACATTCCAACTTAACTTACCATAGCATATCGTACATATCATAACTTCATTCATCATACACATCAAAATGCATGACCCATTTATGCTCGTATTATGCTCAATTCATTCTTAACTTACATTCATACTTATCTTACTTATGGGCCTCTTACTTGAGTGTATGTACCGGGCGCGCGACTATAGAGTGGTTGGGGCAGCCAGACCATTTCCAACTCAAACCATAGTCCAACCCGACCTAACGCGGGTCGGTACAACACAGGCGACTTGCTCGCCATCTTACTTTCTTTTCATCTTGTCATATCATACTTGATCTTATTATTCTTATAAGATTTCGTGAACATGCCTCGTGTTCTCATACATACATGCTTCATGTCTTAATAATCATAACATAACATTCATTATGAGCTTACCTTGACTTATCATATTTCATAACCTAGCATACAACATAGAATTAACATGGCATATAGCATGGCATAACAATAACATAGCATAATAACAACAACATAACATAGCAACAACAACATAACATACAATAAGGCATACACCCCTAACATACATCTAACAATAACATACTTGGGCAAGTACCACAACAAAGCCTATGCTGTAGGCGGTGGTTGTACTTACCTCTCTCGCTATGTCCCACGTAATGCTGCTCCTCTTCCGAGTACAGCTGCAGGTTACTTCCTGTTTGATGAAGGACACAGTCTAGTTAAACTCGTGAAATGTTGGTGACCTAACCAACATGCTTACATGATCCTGGTTGTATGTCCCTTTGTGCATAAAATCTTACTTGGTTACACTTAGTAACCCTATGGTTATGAATTTGTTTCTTTAAAAGGTTACATTGGGTAACCTTATATGCTAAGCCATAACATACCATTAGGGTTAAATCATCTTCCAACCTTAGGCTTCTTCTTTAATCCGCAACTAACGGGTTATGTCCATTAACCCTTTATCTTAATTCAATGGGTATCCTTTAGGGTTACATTAGATAACCCTTAAGGTTAACTAAGTCAATATTGTTAGTCAACCAAAGTCAACTATGGTCAACTACGGTCAACTATGATCAACCCCCCCCTATGGGTCAACCTTTGGGCCTTGGGCTCGACCTAGTAACTCGGGTATCCTTCCGGGTTACCATGCGTAATCGCTTTACTTACTAAACTTTAGCTTGAAAATCTTATTTTTCCTTAACTTGGAAAATTTGGGGAAATTAATCCCAAAACTCTTTACTTGACTTGTAAAAAAATCCATATTCTTATAATGGGGTTTTGTAAAGTCATTTGAGGTTGAAAACTGTCATTGGAACAGTCTCCATCGTCAAAACAGTGAAAATTAGAAAAATATAATTTTTTTCTGAAACAGTTTTTTTTTTAGAAAATCCTGTGCAGAAATTTCCTGTTCCCTGCACCGACTTCAGAAAACCATGTCAGTTTAACAATTTATTTAGAATTTGAAAGAGTTGTCTTCACAAAAGTTGTAGCTCTCGAAAAATCCTAAAACTTTCATGTTTTGCGAAAAATCCAGTTCCGCTTGTATCCTTGTCAGTTTTCATTTGAAGCTGGCTGGTCGTGTAAACTAGGTCTGGGCAGACTAGTCTCGGATTTTTATAGAAACGGAGGCCATTGGAGTCTCATTTTGAGAAACCGTCTGCGCTGCCCCCTAGGAAAAACTCTTACGAATAACTTTCATGTTTAACGTTTCACCCAAATCGGCCTCTAAAGGCCTTAAATTTCCACTTTCCCGAAACTGGCCAGTTTTGAATCCGAACTGGCAGTTTCGGTTATTAAGTCCGGTTTACGTCCTATTCCGCGAAGTCTAACTCGACCGAACACGCGGGAGCCTAAATAGCATACAAGCAGCGTATTCTAACATCCCACATGAATCATCATGTATCTCTAACGTCTCCATGCAAACCAAAACAGATCTGCCCTAACCTAGGGTTTGCATGATCTAGGTTTGCATCACATTCCATTCATCCATCTCATGCCAATCTTGGCTAGCACTAGCAACCTAGCATAATTGCCACAACCGGCTTGCACAAACAGGGCACATACCAACCATCTAATCATGCAAAAATCCTAGCATGCAAGCAAGCATAAACATATAGCAAGCAAAGCATAAATAAAGCCATAGCCAAACCACCCTTAAAATCCTAATCAAGCACCATATCTAGTTCTAGGGCAATTGAAATAAGAGCTTGAGCCTATGTTCTTACAAACTTTTGACTTGAAATACAAATAAATTTCCAAATGAAATCAAATGGAAAAAGGTTAGGGTTTATGGGAGATTTTACCTTGGCTAACCCTAAAAATGGGTTAGGGTTGGTGGATCCAAATTTCTCCCTCCCTAGGCTCTTACTTTCCCACGGTTTTGCCCTCCAATTGGGCACCAAAATTTTTCACCTCACTTGGTGATTGTTTAAGCCAAAACCGAGCACTCTCCCTCCTATTTCTCTCCAATTTTTCCTTCCCCTTTTTTGGCTCACCCATGGCCGAACTCACCTTCACCTAGGGGCACCAAAATTTTTTTTTTCTTCTCTCTTTCTCTCTTCCAAGGCTGCGGATTTTTCTGATGAAAAATGGCAAGAGTTTGGCTGTCTTTCTCAAATTTTTCAGCCCCAAAAATCTGCCCATCTCATGGGTATTTATAGGCAAATGAAACTTTGTCAAAATCCCAAAACAACCCCTTGAAAATTAAAATTTACACTTTTGGCATGCAAGGTGGCCGGCTGTCTACTTGGAGAGCAAGGCAAGATGACCTCATCTTGGTGACATCATCTAGGTGACATCACATGCTTACATCACCAAATTTCCAAAATTTGCACTTTGGCCCCAAAAGTTAAAATTCTTGCATTTATGCCCTCTAGGTGGCCGGTCCCTTACTTGGAGATCAAGCCAAGCTTATCTCACCTTGATGACATCATCTTGATGACATCACTTCGCTTACATCATCAATTTTTCCAAAATTTGTACTTTAACCCCTAAAGATAAAATTTTGGCATTTTTGCCCCTGAGGTGGCCGGCCATGTCATCTCTTCTAGAGCATTCCTTGCTTTCTTTCCAAGCTTATTTAATCCAATTATGATGTCATAAATTGAGGATAGGATGATGACATCCATATTGAGCCCCGTTTGGCTTTTCCTCAATATTCAGTCCATTTTTCCACAACACAGATATTTCTAATATTGTGTTTGCTTAAATACAATATATTTTTTTTATATTGTACTACAGTCCAAAATTCATCTGTGTAAAAATGGACAGTATAACTTTTTTTTTTTTTTTTTCTAATTTCAAGTCCTTTTTGCCCTTGATCTATATTAGGTGTGCTTGATTTTCTAAGGTAGTTTTAAAGCCTATTTGAGCTATCTTGCCCATTATATCGAGTTTTACAGTATCTTTTCCATACTGCATCATGTAATATTACAAAGTCAACCCGTTGACCGCTCTCGGTCAAATTTTGACTTTCTTGGTCAAATTTGACTTTTTCAGTCAAACTTTAACTTTTCCGAAATTACGTACTTTTTCATCCTTTTCGACTTAAAAGGACGTTTGCTAACCTTAGCAACTTATTTTGAGTCTTATTAAGCCATAAGATCTCATAAAAAGTGTGAAAAACTCTTAACTGAGCTTTTCCGTAAATACCTCCATAGCATGCATATAATTCCTTTTGCAAAGGAAACGGTGACATAGAAATTCTAGGTATTACACATATTTACCCATTAATCTTCGTACTATCTTGTAAATACCAATTTTGTTAGTTAGGATTGACAAGGTAAATCTCATATTTTTATCAGAATTTTAAGATTTCAAATTATTATGGAAATCCAATATCTAATTTACAATGTTTTAAAATTAAAAAAAAAAAAAAACAAAACAAAACAAACATAAATTATTTATGAAAGCAGCCCAAAATTTTAAACAATTTCAAAATTAGCCCCAAAAAATTCAATCAAACTCTAACACCAAAAACCCGCTTCCAAATAATAATAATAAAAAAAAATCGAGGTGAGGGGAGCTCGTCCTCGCCGGAGATTGTGACAATCGTGAGATCACCACCTATTTCGTGAGTGAGAAGGAGATCGCTATCCCGGGTATTTTCCAAATACATAGATGTTTCTACTATGTAACACCTTTACGAACGATCCAAGTAAGTCTTTCCACCAATTTATAAGTAGTCATCGATCTTATTAGAATAAACTTGTCAACTTTATTCACCGGTTGATGAACAACTTATTTATACATTAATTTTCAAGAAAATATACTCGTATGTTGTCCTTAACACATAAAAATTGAGATCATATATTTTAAAATAAGGGATCAGGATGTATCTAGCTTAGTAAATGTATAAGAAAAATATGGTATATAGTTTAGACAATATTCTTATCCCTTGAATTAAAAATATTCCATAAAAAAAAAATCAATATAACCTCGATTATATGATCAATCATATGTCACTTTATTATTTTATTCTAAATAATTTTTAGTTTATTAGAAATATTTTTAACAAATGAATTAAAGAAATTCAAATTTTGTAAAGATAAATAACAAAGATTATATAAAAAGGAAGCTTTAAGAATTCCAAAGAACCTATACTAATTGAAAAAAATTGCATTTGTTATAAATTTATACTAATCCCAATCCATCAAAATCTTTTTATTTTGATATAAAAGGTTTATAGATGGAAAATACTTTATAATTATGTCTGAATGTCAAAACACGGTTGTTATACAAGAATCTTATTCTAACAGTTTTTTTTTTTTTTTAATTTATGGTTAGTTTTATGCATAACTTTTAAGTAGGCTAATTTTGTACCATAGTGATTAGTCTAAGTGTTAATATGGTGACTCTGTCATAAAAAAAAAAAAAAAAATCGAATCCGGAAGAACCAAATTTCTAGTTTGACCGGAAAAAATGTAAAGTCGGACAATTTTTCTATAGTAATATATGTGTATATATATTAGAGAACCCTTATTTTTGTTATGTCGCATGTAACATTTTGTCCAATTAAAAATTAAAAACTACAAGCAATTCTCACCCATCTGCTTATTACACTTAAATCTCTACTTTCGTGAAAGACAAAAACAATGAAAGATAATATTCTATGCAGTCTTCAACAAAACAATTTTTTTTTTTTTTTTTTTTCGTTTTTTTCGTTTCATCCACTGAGGAAATCTCTTAAACAGTGTAGTGTTGTTGAATGGTATCAATGTCCAGTCCCTTCAACTTCACCACTGACTCAACGTGGCCCTTCAAGGTGTAGAGCTCTCTAAGCCTACAAAACCCGAAAACACGTTTATGTTAAACCCGCAATTCAAATGCAAATTTAAATTTCTGCAAGAGAAAACATTATGGAAAAAAAAAAAAAAAAACTTAAAAGTGGGTGAAAAACGGGGCACAAAACAAATGAGTAACGGTGGCGGTTTTGCCAGTTTACCTAGCGACTTCAGCACGCCTCTTGGCCTGCTCGGCGATGTCGGAAGACTCGTGGTTGTTCTTGTCATGGAAAAGCCCTTCGGGGGCCTGGAGACCGTGAAGAGTTCGTTGAGCCATGGCCCATTGTGCCTCCCTTTCTCCTCTCCCGTAGTCCTTCTTTGTGGTGAATGCAGTCTTGATTTGAAGTAAAAACAAGCAAACACAAAAAGAAAACATAATGAACAAACATGAAAGGAAAGTGAGAAATATTGTATTGATGAAGACTATGTCATGGAGTTTAAAAAAAAAAAAAAAAAGAAAAAAAAAAAAAGACCTTGTTTTGAAGCAAGGTATCCCAAGCCTTGCCACTCAAAGCGTAACGGATGATGAACTTGAGGATGTCGAGAGGGAAGTAAGTGATGAGACTGTAAATCCATATCACACCTGCCCATCCCCAGCCAATGCCTTGGATTCTCGCAAATTCCCAGTTTGCGTACACAGCGACTGCGGTAGCCACCTATTTAGACACGTCGAAAATTTAGTTCACATGTCAAAGTTGTCATGTGCATAGGAAGAGACAGGTTTAGTTTAGTTTAGTTTAAAAGATACAAACCAGCTGTGCTGCGATGAAGGCAGCAACAAGCAAGAAACCGGGGCGCTCAACGAAGGACCAGCTCCTTGATCTGGTTACAAAGATGAGTGCTTGACTGATGATGCTCACTTGAAGGTAAAGAGCTGAGTTAAGCTCAGTTAAGCTTCCATTGATTGGCTTCACGCCGAACGTTTTCTGCAAATTGTCGAAATTCAGTACTTGTTCGATTGATATGTTAATGAGGTCCAACTAGTACATTTGGTTAGATTTGCTTACCGTAAAGAAGTCACTGTCATGTACAAGCCAAAAGAAGACCACAGTCATGATAGCCATGTAGGCTCCAAGGACAATACCGGTGGCAAAGATTTCCTTGAGCTTCCATGAGTCAGGCAAAGGAGATGGCTTCACCCTGTCCTTAGAAATGGTCATGATGGTTCCGTCGTTCAAGATGGCGATGATCAGTACCATGAAGGGAGAGAAGTCAAATTCCCAAATTAGAGAGACCAGCATAAATCCTAACACAATACGGATTGTGATGGAAACAGCGTAGATAGTGTAGTTCTTCATCCTTTGGAAGATGGCCCTGCTTGTCAACACGGCGCTGACGATAACACTCAAACCTGGCTCTGTCAAGACAATGTCTGATGCACTTCTAGCTGCATCAGTTGCATCGGCCACTGCAATACCAATGTCGGCCCTCTTAAGCGCTGGTGCATCATTGACACCATCTCCAGTCATACCGCAGATGTGCTTCCTCTCTTGGAGCTTCTTCACGATTTCATACTTGTGCTCTACATGAAACCAAGTATGAATCAATTGACACTGATCAAAACATAGTAATTCTTATTTCGGTTAAAGTGGTAGTTTTCTTACCAGGGAAGACTCCGGCAAATCCGTCAGCCTTCTCGATTAGCTCATCAACGGCAATGCCATTGGTGTCATCTTTGTTCTGGCCGAGGAGGGAAGATGACGGATACATGTTAGTTCCCATTCCAAGCCTGCGACCAGTCTCTTTTCCGATGGCAAGTTGATCACCAGTGATCATCTTAACATTGACACCAAGCTCGAGAGCTCGGCGGATAGTTTCTGCACTATCATGCCTTGGAGGGTCAAAGAGGGGCAAGAGACCCACAAACTCCCATGGGCTTCCGGCGCTCTCCTTGGTCTTCTCTGGAATGGTCTATAATTTAAAGAAAGTAGAATCCAATCAAAACCATAAAAAAAAAATTGTCCAACTTAAAGATAATGGAAACCATTTTCTTTCTTATGCTTGTTTACCTGTTGAGCAACTGCCAAAGAACGGAGACCGCGATCAGCATAGTTGTCGATGATTGCATGAGCCTTGGCCCTCTTTTCTCCCTTAAGCTCGCAAAGGTCGATGATCTAATATGCAAGTGAAATAATTAGGTTGAATATTTCATTAGAGACTCAAATGTTTGGATTGAAAATTTTAGAAACTTGTGCAAGACGAGGACTATTTTACTTGCTCAGGAGCACCCTTGCTGCATCTGTGCCAGTCTCCATTGTCGTCAATGTAGGTGATTGCGGTGCGCTTATCGACAGGATTGAAAGGCAAGAAATGGATCTCAGTGATTCCTGCTCTTGCCTAAAAAACCAGAGCAAGCAAAAATAAAATTTCGATGCTTGAAATACTCGAAATCCCTGGATAGGAAGTAAATAAAATGATTTTTTTTTATTTTTTTGGGGAAAATTGTTTGATTTTTAACCTCTTTCGGGTCACCTAACATCCCAACAATTGAAGCATCAATGGCATCTTGATTTTCAACCCGAGAAGCTCTAGCAGCAAGCAAGACTACGGAGTCTTTATCTGCATCCTTGGTGAAAACCTGAAATTATAAATTCAGATATCATTAGTAAAGTTGTTAAAAAAAAAAAATTGAAGGATTATATTTTCCATTATTATCATTTGTAAATGATTGTTTTGCAACTTAGCCATTAACCTCAATCAGGGACTTGTCTACAGTGAGCTTGTTGAGGGTAAGGGTTCCGGTCTTGTCGCTGCAAAGGACATCCATTCCCGCCATCTCTTCAATGGCTGTCATCCTCTTGGTGATGGCGCCTTGCTCCGACAGGCGGTGAGATCCAATAGCCATGGTCACAGACAAGACTGTTGGCATGGCAATTGGAATACCTCCAATGAGGAGCACCAAAAGATTGTCGATACCTTCTCTGTATGGCCTGTGTTGAATTGGGTACATCACAATGATCTCAATCACCATTCCCAATGCGATCGAGCAGATACAGAAGTTACCAATTGCAGTCAACACCTGATTCAACAATTCAAGCTCATCAACATGATGAATGGCTTCAGAAATGGCTTCAGAAATTAGATTAAATGCATGATGCTAAAATGGTTAGCCATGACAAAACGGAAAACCTACCTTTTGGAAGTGACCAACTTGGTTGGTGCTGTCTACAAGGTGAGCGGCCTTTCCGAAGAAGGTGTGGACACCAGTAGCAATTACAACAGCCTCAATCTCACCTTGCTTGCAGGTGGAACCGGAGTAGACCTCAGCCCCGGGATTCTTGGTGACGGGAAGAGACTCTCCGGTGAGAGCAGATTGATCAATCTTAAGCGGATCGCCCTCCAAGAGACGGGCATCAGCAGGGACAATGTCTCCCAACTTGATGCTGACCACATCTCCTGGTACCAGAATTGCAGCCTCTTGCTCACTCCACTTTCCATCCCTCAAAACCTTCATTTTATTTTTTATAAATAAATTCACATACAAACACTTAGCACATTTCTTCGGTTTAACACACAATACCAAACTCTTCAATGAAATTACTTACCTTGGTCTTGGGGGCAAGACCGGCCATAAGAGCGGCCGCGGCGTTGCCAGCGTTGTTTTCCTCGATGAAACTGATGGTTGAGTTGATAATAAGAAGAACAACAATACCAACAAAGTCTTGCCAATCCGGTGGCTTTCCCTGCATTGTAAAAGAGCGTTTGCTTAGTCAATGAGAGAAAATGAAATAGAGAGAAACATAAAGTGTGATTTTGTTCTCATTGTTTACGAAAATGATTCACATCGTGAAACAAAAAAGTAACATATTAGGGGTCAAAAAAAGTAGAGATTAAACAGTCATTTTAATTTCCTGAAATCTACAAAATTTGCACACAGGCCTTCATGATATCGATGACAAAATTTTTCACGATATGTATCATTGTTCGATTGATTATTATTTACCCCTCCGTTGGCCAAAACAATGGCCATGATGGCAGCACATTCCATGACCCATGACAGAGGATTCCACATAAATCCCAAGAACTTGAGAAACTTGCATTCCTTTTTCTCCTCGAGCTTGTTTGGGCCGAAGATTTGGAGCCGCTTCTCGCCCTCAACGTTGGTCAAACCTTCTCTTGTACATTTCAGCTTCTCAAATACTCCCTCAATGGGAATGCGTTCCTACAATGCACACAAAGTTTTTCAACACCACATCTCATATTACGTTACGCAAAAAGAAAGGAAAGTAGCTCTAGTTTTTATAGGCTCATGTGTTGGTTTCGGATAGATTTTCAATCCAAACAAAACTAGCCCATGTTTGATATATCTGTTTGAAGGTAGTTTTCAAAAAAGATTTCAATTCGACTTAAATATTTTAATTTCTCTTCCAAATACCAATCCAAAAAGATTCTCAGTTTGAAATAGAATTTTTTTTTTTTTTTAAACAACTTTTCAAGCATATATTCCTAACTCAAGCTCAGAACACGAAATATTGAAAATCTGGACTAAATCAACATTAGAAGAGAGAGCCCCATTTTCATTTACCGAAAACAGAAGCCAACCATGCAAACGCCTATTCTATATATATGTATTTATATATATATATGAAGACATATATGTCTTTATGTATGTATGTATGTATCGTGTATTGTCAACATAAGAAATAAGACCATCTTTTACATTTTTCCCCCCTATAACAAAAGGTTCGTGAACAAACGAATTAGAACGTGAAAAATTGGAAGAGAACCCATATTCATTTTCGAAAAACAAAAGCCAACCATGCAAATGCCTTTTCTATTACTTACAGTCACAAGGTCATGATACACCTTTCATATATACATACATATAGATATATATTTCATATACATCCCTTCACACATGTATGTGTGTGTATATATATAAATATAAGTAATGAAAATCCAAAAGAACATGGTATGATCTTACAAGGTCAACATTCTCGTTCTTGACATCTTCTAAGGAGATATCAGCCATGGTGACAAAAGGAAATTATAAGACCCGACCGAGAAGTCTATTATAAATTTTGTAATAACAACAATATATATCCAAGCGAGAAATTAAAGGCTCCTCCTCTAAGCCTCGTCTTGGGTGACAGAGGAAGAGAGAGGAGAGAAATTGCAAAGAAACAAATGCCGGCTCAACGGTAAGGCTATTAAAGAAATTGTCTAAGGCCCTCCTTAAGTCAAGGCTCCTTAGAAAACCCTCAAATACTAATTTTACACCTCAAGATTTGTTAGAAACTCAACTACTAATTTTACACCTTAAATTGTTGAACACACGTATTAGTTTTTTTTTTTTAATCTTTCTAAAAAAAAAACAAATTCTATTAATAGATATTAGTTTAATTCCAAATAATTGAATTTTTTTTATTTAATGAGGAAAATTAAGGCGCATAACTTTATATATAAGGAAAGGATAGAGCCTCGGATTTCCTCTGCTTTCAACGTGGGATTTGCACCTAGGAGGTAGTTGGCAAGGTCGCAAATACAAATCTTGAATTCGTTTAGTTATAACCTTTCGTGGCTACATTTTTTTTTTTTTTTTTGGGGTGCAAAATTTTCAAGTTCAAGATCTTGAAATAATGAATTTCAAAAAGCCTAGAGAGGACGAGAAAGAAGTAATTAAGGAAAATAAGAATGAGAAAGAAGAAACGAAAGAAAAGAAAAGAAAAAAGTGTGTAAATGGGGATCGGGTATTAATGTTAAAAGGATTACAAATTGAGAAAATTAATTAAAGAAAATTTACAATAATTAAATTGAAGTTGACATGGCTATGTTAATATATATTTTTTCAAGTACTTTTATAAAATAATTGGACAATCCTTAATAACAGCACGAGAGATAATATCAGGAGTCTCATCAACCCCATTTGATCATATTATGCATATATTCCACAATTCTTATCCCATTTAAAAATGATAATTCTTTCATGAATATCGTAATTAATTTTCTCTACTAATTTTCATTTTAATTTGTCCACTAACATGTTAATAAATTAATACATAGTATTATAAATACTAAATTCATATAATGGAACATTTTCGATAATTAGAAATTTCCTTAAATGCAAACTTAGTATATAAAAAAGAATCAGCTTCTCCCTCCCAAATTGTTTTTGTTTTTTTCTTCCTTTTGACGATGTCACTTTTGCCTCCCAAATTACAGAGAAGAAAATGCATAATTTTTTAACTAAAAGATAATTGATAAATATACGATTAAGGGGAACGACAAGTGGGCGTACCGGAGTGGTTATCGGGCATGACTAGAAATCATGTGGGCTCTGCCCGCGCAGGTTCGAATCCTGCCGCTCACGTCTATTCATTTTTTTTTTCCCGGGTATTTAAGAAACAATGAAATAACATAAATAAATAAACAAACAAATAAATAAACCTCTCATGTTCCATGGTAAGAATTTATCGGGCTTTCTTTTTATTTTTTTATTTTTATTTTTTTTTGAATTTTAAGAATTGATCTGTCATTATCCTTCATCTCTTTTCCTATAATTATCTCAAAAGAGATGGAAATAAATATTAAAGTAACTAATTGATTTAGAATAATCAGATTATCAACAAATTCTAATAAACAAGTGATAAATAACAATTAACATGTCCGTTAGTCTTCTGCAAGGAAAAAAGAGGGAGTTATCCATACTAGTTTTCATGAAACAGCCAAATTAGATGCAAGAAACGTAGATAGTTTGTTGTTTACTTTCCATGTTGTGTATAATGTTAGAATAATTGAAATCAAGGGAGAAAAAAATTCCTACGGGTAGAATACAATTTTTAACAGTCGAAATATTAACAAGTTCACTCGAGTTATCGTATTTTATTTAATCTGATGTGAATTTGATTTGATTCTGACGAAAGAAATAAATAATCCTAGCAAAGAATTCTTATATATATAATATATAATGGATTTGCATTTGTGTACATGTAGCAATGAAGAGATACATATAGGAAGGGAAAAAAAAAAGGCAAATGAAGCAACCCATTTCATTTTCTTTTTCTAAAACTGATATTCTTACATAAAGCTCAAGCTTTTCATAATTATACATGAAACCCAAATCGTCAAGATACACATGTTAAATTTTCTGATAGGAACACTTTTCCATGTGAACTGCAAATGCAACAAATTCCTACCCTCAAAAAATGCTATTCAGAACCAGATCTGGATTAAAAAAAAAAAAAAAAGACTCCATTTTGTTCCTATCAATTTGTGGTCCTGAGAAATATACCAAGCCAAGTATAGCTTGGCTGCCAAACAGTGAAGTCTATAATGCAAGAAATATTATGGCAGGAGAACTCTGGTTTTGAATCTCTAATTCTCACAAGATGAGAAGGGAGGGGAAAAAAAAAAAAAAAAAAAAAAAAAACGAAAAACAATCAGCTAGCTAGCTATCTCTTTCCAAATCTCAAGCACTTGTTATGTTTGACATCTGTGATACTTGTGTTAGTAGTGAGCTGCTTCTTTGTCTGTTTTGCAAGTGAGTGTTTCTCCATCGCGTTAATGAACTTACGCAAGTGCTTTATGTGCTCAGGATAAGTTTCAAGGCTGCAGTGACCCCCACCCTTGACCCGCAAAGACGCTTTCCATGTGACCAATCAACAATGTCGTCGTTCGTTCCCTGCAGATGGTGCAGTCAAAAGTTTCCATCACCGAGGTTGTTGACCTCTAGTGGGTTTGTTATAGAGACTGGTTTCTTCTAGCTCCCCAAACTCCAAGCCCATTTTTTGTGGAAGGTAACTGTTTGGTTTTTTTTTTTTTTTTTTTTTTTGGTTATAATTTTTAAGGTTGTCGTATAGTTAGGCTCTTTTCAAGCTTATGGAGTTGTCATTCAGCAAAGAAGCTCATTGAGTTGTATATTCAACTTGAATTTTTGAATTTACTTATTCATTTCGTAATAAGTTTTGAATACTTGAACTAGAATTGTATGTAAATTAGGCAACAAGATTTATTCCACTTATCAAAATAAATTTAAAGAAGTGCAAAATAGACATGTGTCAATTCCTTTTTTTTTTTTTTTAATGGTTAATGAATTTCTTTTTATTGCACCTTTTATATGTACCGGTCATTCGTGAAGGACAAAAAGTCTACAAATTGGTCATAACGTTTTTTAATAACCCAGGAAAAAAAAAAGAACAAAAATTGGGGGAAACGGATTTAAAAATGTTAACAACTTTTTGCAACCAGGAATTGTTTCTTCTTGCTAAAATTTCAAGGTTATTAAAGGAAAAGCTATAATCCTCACATAATCCCAAGAGCCACAATATCATCGCTTATTCGCTTTGGTAAATATTATATATTTTCTTACCATATATCCTAACCAATGCAATGAAAGCGATTTAAACCCAAACCGTATGCGAAGATGACAAGCAACTTGTCAACCCACATGTTGACACGTTGGCATGTAAGCAAAGTTGGTTTACAGAATTGGCTTGTAATTTTTCCGTTGAAATGCAGTCTCTCCCACGCATCATTGCAGTGAAACACTAACAAATGTGGGAAATCTAAGCTAGTCTTTTTAAATAACTAACTCATGAAGCCCATATCTTATCAAATAATAATAATAATAATAATAATAATGAAGCACATAATAAGTTCAATCTAGAAAATCCATATCATTGTTCACACAATTAGGCTAAAACAGCAATTCCTTTTCTTCTCATTTTAAAATCCTACATTATATTTTTGATTCATAAATGTAACTTGATGATAAACAAATATAGGATATAAAAATTTAAGCTATACTTTTTGAAGGAAAACAAAATGCAGAGAATAAAAATGTAAAATATCCTTTCACAAAGGATAAAAGAGAGCTAAAATGATTCATCGGATTTATAATGTACGAATCTCAGCAATTTCTATTGAACATCGAAATAAGTTCCTCTGGCTTTGGATTTGCAAAAAGATCAAAGAACTCCAATTGGATCAAAACCTTCTACTTTACAGACAGACTAATCCTTGAAAAAAACTCCAATCATGATGTGGCTGAAATAATCTGATGAGGCTTGAATTTCAGCCACATCATGATTGGGAGTCGATACTAATCAGCAGCTACCAAGAGATCGGATTTACAAAAACTCCAGATGAGCATCAGTACGACGAATACGACATCAAACACAATATTTAATCAACCTTAAAGACCAAGAAAGCCAATAACATACACTAACATTGTTTAGCAGTAAGGCATGTCCACTAATCAGATTCTAAAAACTCCGATGTCTGAACAAATTGGCGCAGGCCAATCTGAGAAGCAATCTATTAAGGCTCCATTAACTGGATTACTTTCTAGAATTATCCTTCCCTCCGCTTAGCCCACAAATTTCATTGCTTTGTACTTCAGATTCTTGAAACTTCCTAATGCTTAAAAGAAATATCAGTACCATTTTAACTAAACCCACCACCACCAAAAACTTGAGAAAAAACCCACATGTTGCACAAAATAGTTTGCCTGCTATTGAAAGAACCAGCATAAAAGGAAATTACTCGAAACAAGCACTAAACCAAAACCTCATTCCTCTCAAAGCTTCCAAGAATATTTCGTGTAATATAACTCTGAAAACTCCCAACGTCTAAACATTTCGGTATTTGGCAAATCTGACAAGCAATCGACTCATCCTCCACATAGGTTCACCCGACAAATGTTTGACAGAAAAAATTCTGTCTTCTAAAATCGATACCATTTTAACTAAACCCACCACCACCAAAAACTTGAGCAAAAACCCATATGTTGCACACAATGGTTTGCCTACTATTGAAAGAACTAGCATACTACACCCCATTTCTCTCAAAGCTTCGAAGGATATTTCGTCTAATCTAACTCTGAACTCCGATGTCAAAACATTTCGGCATTAATCTGACAAGCGATCAACTCACTTTCCACATACGTTCATCCCACATATGTTTACCAAAAAATTCTGTTTTCTACTTCAGATTCGTGAAATTCCCCAACACTTAAAGAAAAATCAACACATTTTAACAACCAACCAAAAACTTGAAAAACAACATTACATGTCAAAACAATAAGGTTTACCTAAGCCACATTTCTCTCAAAGGCCCTGAGGATTAATAATAGTACTAATAACTAATAAAGTGCTAATCAAAATTACAAATTACAAAATATTATCAATAAAGCTAAGAACTGAGAACATGGAGTGACATTAAATCAAAAATAGAATAATCCCATTACTTGAAATTTTGAATAATTGTAAACCAAACATAAATTTCGCCAAAAATCTTCCTAAACAAACATTTCCAAGTCTTTTGTGCTCGAAATAAACTAAAAAAAGAAATCGATAAGACAAACAGTTAAATTCAAACGTCCATCATCCACCTTAAAACCCGAGCTTGGTGCGACGCCAGTGCCTGCGTTTAGCGTTGTACCTGTACCAAAAATCAAAACAAAAAAAAAATTAACCAAAAATTAAATACACGAAAGAAAAAATCCCTAAAAAATTGTGAAAATTGAGAAAATTGGACGATTAAGAAATTTAAAAAAAAAAAAAAGAAAATAGATATTGGTTCAAGATAAGGACCTGATGGTGTTGTCGGTCCTCAAGCGGATCCAGTGCGGAATGGGCCTGTTCTGCCTCATCTTCTTCGCGAGCTTCTTCTTGATCCTGAAAGTCTTGTGGGACGGCTACAATAACGAAAGCATGGTTAAAACCCTAGAGAGAGAGAGAGAGAGAGAGAGAGAGAGAGAGAAGAAAGAGAGAGGAGAGAGAAAGAGACTCTACCATCTTCGCTCAGAGGAGAAGACGGTGGCTTGGAGGAGGAAACCCTAACGACGATGGAGAACCGAAAACCCTAATTTGTTATATCTCCCGATTTATAGCAAAGTTAATGGGATGCGATTAATTGGGCTTAGAGGCCTGAGTGTTAGGGAAGGCCCACTTTTTCTTCAGCCACTCGGGCTATATATAAACTAGGCCCGATGGGTTTGAATAGAGGAGAGCAGTTTGATTGATTTTAAAGAACAATTAAATCTAAAATAATATGACATAAAATAAAAATAAAATTTATATTATCTTAGTAAAGAATCAAGAATTTCTGTCATGTTAATCAATTGATAAAAAAAAAAAAGACTTTTTAGGTAATTTTGTCATAACGGAAAGAGAAAATTACTCAAATAGTTATATTTTTTCGTCTATTTACCAACATGATATAAATTATATTCTCTTAATCAATATGATATAAATTTTGGTTTAATTTTGTATTATATTGATCTATTATTAATTTTTGGTGTTATGTTGATGTACGAGTTTTAAATTTGTGGCAGGTAGGTTTTTTTCCTAAAGGAAATTATAGCACATAACATATTTCATATATACTTTTGAAATTTATTGCAGGTTTTTAAAAGATGATAGATTATAACCTATATGTTTGAGTAAATCATAGGAGATAAATCCTTGAATTTTCTCATATTTCTTAATAAATCCTTAAATTTTTTTAGAAAATAATATATTTATATTTAACTTTTAATAACAGATTTATGTGTACGTTTTTAAGATAGATATCGAAAGAGAGAGAATAGGAAAGAGGATTGGTAGGGTAAATTAAAAAAAAATACACTTATGAGATAAATAATTTTTAATTTTAGCATCCCTTTTTCAGATTTTCACATATAACGCTGCCACATCAGCTCCAATTTTTGATGTGAGTGCAATTTGTCCAAATACCCTTCTTGATCATCTCAGAAGAGCCCAAATTTTACTCATCTCTCTCCATGCCGCCCATTCCCTCTCCCCTATATAAAAGGCTGGTCAAAAAAAAAAAAAACAAAAACAAAAACAAAAACACACCCTTTGAACAAGGTTTCTCTCTCCACTTTCTCTCTCTAGAAAGCTTTACTTCTCCTCTCTATCTGTCTCTCGTTCCATGAAGAAGTTTTAAGGATGATCGAAGAGCATTAGGGCTAGAGCAGCAATTTATACCAGATCTGAGATAAGAGACTTTGTTGTGATATTTTTTAATTTGTGTTGTTGCAGACTTGAGTGTATTTTTTTTGCTTGTGTTTATGTCTAGAACAAACAATTGGATATTTTACTAGATTTTTTTGTTTTCTTTTCGACATGGATGGTTTTCTAGTTTTTTTTTTTTTTTTTTTTTTATATGAATAGTTGGTTGTTTTCGGCTTCAATCATCGATGCGGTTTATGGTGGTTTATGGTCACCATGGTCACCGAAATATTCTAGTTGAATATTTTAGATATTGTATTGTAATATTTTTTGTTTTTTCTATCAGTGAACACTATATTCTAATAAAATATCCAAAATTTGTTTTTTTTGTTTTATAAATATTTTCTTGTTTTAATATGGAGTCTTCGGCTCCAGTAGTATGTCACTCGAATATTCTAACAAAATATTTCTATTACTACCATAATATTTTCAAGACTTAAAGTCGTCGAATAAATTATAATAGAATATTATTTATAATCTATCAAAATATTTAGTGGGTGTTAAATAATTGACTAATCATCAAAAGATATTAAGATAAAAATATGGTGATATTCTACCATACTTATCATTATTATTTTTTCCAAAATCCAAACCCACAACACATTACCGAATAATACATGAAATTCCATCCAAAAACAGTCAATTATCAAAAAAATCAAAAATCAAAAATCAAAAAAATCAAAAAGTACGTAAGGAGAAACCGAAACACCAACTGATCATCAAATAAACCAGAAGAAAGAGTACAGAAGGAAACCAAAACACCAACTGTTGGTCTTTTTTATGCCTTTTTTTTTTTTCAAGTACTTTGTTGATTTTTTTTTGGTCTAATTTTAATTATATAAATATTTGTTATTTAGATGAATTTTCTCAAACATGTCCAATTATGTGCATTGCACATGCTTTAAGAAAGAGCACATTACACATTGCACATGCATTGCACATGCCTTAACATATATAAAAAAAACCAATAACGTTGTCCATCCTTTTGCCATGTATCAGCCCATTGTTTTTTTTTTTTTTTACTTCTCTTTTTTTCTTTTATTATTTTTCTTTCTTTTATCTTTTATCTTTTTCTTCTTTCATTTATTTTCTTTTGTGCTTTTATCAATTTTTTTTATTTCTTTTATCTTTTTTGTTTCTCATTACATATTACATACATATACATAATCCTCTTTATATTTTAATTTTGTTAAGAAGTTTTGATTTTTGTTGTTAAAGTTTTGTATGGAGTTTCGATTTTTTGTTTCTTTTTCTTATTTTGTCGTTATATACTTTTTCTTTTATTTTCTTTTCTTTTTAATTTTCTCTTTAAATTCTTATATCTTTTAGACAATATATTATTCATACGCCTTAAATGTATGTTCAACTAGTATATATAAAAGAGTCAAAAGGCTCTTTCTTCATTTTGACACATTTCATTCCCTCCATTTTCTTTAAATTCTCTTTCATTCTTTCCTTTTCCCTTTCCCTTTTCTTTTCTTTTTTTTTAATTGCTAAAAATTTTCTCTCTTCATTCCAAAAATTCTCTTAGCATACTTTTTTTTTTTCATGACCATCTCTGATTCTCAATTACTATTTTTTTAAAAAAAAATGTTTGATATATTTATTTTATTATTTATACTCCTTAAAATTATTCTTCACTTTCATCCATGTGCTGATCTCTTCTCTGTATGCTTTCTTTCATTAATTTAAATTTTTATTTTTCATTCCTTTTTACCCCATTGAAATAATCTTTTTAAAATGTATCCCTACTCAAACATTTTTTTTTTGTAACCATCACAACTATTATTTTTTCATAGCACCACCCAATTAATTTTTTATATCTCTAATTTCTTACTAAAATATTTTTCTCATCGATATTTTGTAAATAATTATTTTCTCAGAATACCTTATAATTAATTATTTATTTAACTAATTAATTTAGCACGTGCATGACACGTATCTACAACTAGTATCCAAATATAATTATCCTAATCCTAACATCTTAACATATATAAAAGAGGCAAGAGAAGTTAAGGCTCCATTTGGATCATGGGTCCAATTTTGAAAAAGAAAATTTTCTTATTTTAAATGAAAAAGTATTTTCATTTTGATAATAAGATAGTGTTTGGATGTGTAAAAAATTTTCTTTTGGAAAACACAAAGATGTTTGGAATGAGAAAAAAAATAGCGTTGGATAGTGTATTATGAGAATATGTCAAATAGATTTATTTTCTTTTTCCAAAAAAGTATTGTACAAAGTAAGTTTAAAATTAGATAGTTTTTCTTTTTCAAAATGAGAGAATAATAGAAAAAGTTAAGAAAACACTTTTTTTGTAAAATTTTCAATTTCGAAAATTGCATATGTCATGCAAACGTACGGCAAGATTTGGTTCTCCACCATAAGCCACGTCTTTTTCAATGCTTTTCTCTTTCTCCTTTTAAATTTTTTATCATTTTCCTTGCCTGATGGGATACTTTGCTTCCGCGACAAAAGTGATGCCGATTTAGCATGTGTGGCCTAATGCGGTTCAGCCTATTAATCCTTGTTCCATTCCCGCTCTAAGCACATAGAAGTTGATTACCACTTTGTTCACCCTTCCCTATCTCACTGAGCCGCCTAACCCAAGTAACTGTCGACCATGCTGTTCTATCATTCTAGGCATAGAATGTTCCTTCCCTCCTAGTTCACCACCCTGGTGAGGAAGGAGAGTCTCGCCTCTTTGAAGTGGGAATTCGTCCTTTAGTGATCACACGAAGATTACATATTGACTTGACGATCTTGGTCGAATGTGCTTATGAGGTTGTTAAGGTATGTTTAGAAAAAGCTTTTAATAGGCAAGAAGACTGTGAAGTTTATAGAGAAAGTTCCACTCAGTACAAAGGTTTCCTCGAGGAAGTATAATGTTACTTTAGGGAAGCACTGAAGTCCGGCTACGAAAATCATTTAGGCTCTGAATTTGACGGTTTGAAGGCCGTAACTTTGGGCTACATATCCCCAAAATTACACGAGCTTATTGAACTTTTCCGATCTTTTGGAGGAGCTATGCAATTACTTTACCTCATCTTTGTAATAGAATTGTCATGGTTAAAGTAATTGAAAGATTTTTTAAGAAAATTACTTGTTTATCTCATTTCACAGTTTCTTATTTAACGAGAAATAATACATCAATTGATGCACTTGCTACAAAATTGCAAAAGGAGACTTTAGAATCATTTCGCTCTGGAAAATTCAATCTATTATTTGCCATCGACGTAGTTGAAAAGGGAATTCATGTGACAAATTGCTCCTATGTGATATGTTTTGACCTGCTTACGACGGTCCGGAGTTTTGTCCAGTCAAGGGGACAAGTTCGACAATATGATTATCAATTTATCATAATATTAGAGAGGGGAAACAACAAACAAAGAGATCAGTTTTACGACATCATCAGGAGTGAGCGTTCAATGATAGACACTGTCACAAACAGATATCCTAATACATTCATTCCAAAAGCACGTGCTTCTGACATCAAAAGTACCTATTTTGCAGACACCATTGGGGCTTCAATTATTACATATTCCAGTGTCTGTCTCATTCATCGGTATTACAATCAGCTACCTGGTGACAAGTACTTCACCCTGAAACCATCTTTTCGAACTTTGTATGTTGGAGAAAAGTCTTATGAGTGTAAGATAACATCACCTCTAAATGCAGCTTTTACAAAGTTAGTTGGTCCTCAATGTACGAGTTCCTAGTTATTAAAGTAGATGGTATACTTGAAAGCATGCAAGAAATTACATCAAATAGGGCTTTAGATGATCATCTTCTTCCATTCACTAAAGAGTCTTCGGAAATAGGTCTCACTGTGAAAAGCAAAAAAGCAGCTTCGGGTATAGGAACAACAAGAAGGAAGGAATTACATGGGCCAACTTATATATATGCACTTTCTAGAACCTGGGAAGAAAAGCTTGATGCAGTTTTTCAACGCTTACAAGTTTGACTTTTCCTATTGAATTGAAAGTGAGATCTTTCTAGATTTGTTCTTCTCATCAAGTCAAAACTAGATGACGACATAGGCAATCTCAAATTGGAACTATACTTGGTTTCAAAGACAGTTAAGTCTTACGTTTCTTATTGTGGACAACTAAATTTGGATGCAAACAAAATGCTTTCAAGAATTTTTCTTCAATGGTTTATTTGGAAAGTTATTCATTCAATCAAAATCGACAAAAAATGAGAGAGACTTTTTACTCCAAAACCTATGAGAGAGTGCTATGAAACCCATCCTACATTTACTTGCCTCTTCCGCTTGAGTACTAAAATAATCAAAATAACAAATCTTTTATAGTAGATTGGGGAGGGATCGACTCTTTTGTTTCTGTGGCAGAGATGATGAAGAAAATTTCATCGTCGGATCTCCAACGTCGTAAAGGTGGCACATAAAATATTCCACCTTTGAAGATCGAACCACCTTAGAGTGAATGCATGGCAGAAAACATAGTTCACTTTGCCAATAGTTCTTTCAGTACTTCAACTCTCAATGAAACAATAGTTTTGGCTATTCATGCTAGGAAAATATACTCAATAGTTGAAGTCGTAAGTAACACATCTGCCAAGAGCTCGTTTGAAGGCATCATCGATGCAGCTCCATCACAATATGCTACCTATGTTAAGTACTTCAGCAAAAAGTATGGGATTGTGCTAATGTATCTGAGTCAACTATTGTTGTGGTTAAAGAAAGTCCTGATACTCACAATATTCTGGTGGACTTCAATGAAGAAGCTGGTACTGGTAAGGGAGTCTCCAAGCCACATATGCATATTTATATGCCACCGGAGCTTTACTTACTGTAGATGTGCCTATAAGTCTTATTAAATCACTGTATTTACTACCGTTGTTGATGCACCGTTTGGAGTCCCTGATGTTAGTAAGCCAACTTAGAGATGAGATTAACTATGATTCTCCGATTTCAAGCACCTTGATTTTAGAAATGCTTACAACACTTGGATGTTGCGAAAGTTTTTCAATGGAGTGTTTGGCATTGCTTGGTAATTCGGTTCTGAAGTATGTTACAAGTTGCTACCTCTTTCTCAAATATCCAAACAAAAATGAAGGACAATTCTCTAGCTGTCCATCTGCTGCCGTTTGTGATGCGAATTTGCATAAATTAGGAATATATAGAAAAATATAGGGGTATATACGAGATCGCGCATTTGATCCTCGTTATTGCACCGCTTCAGGGAAGCATCCTTTATGCCCGGCTCCATGTAAATGCGGAGTGGATACATTTGAAGTACCTTTTGAAAGCAAATTTCAAATTGAAGACCCGAAAGTTGTTGTTGACAAGTGATGTAACAAAGGTCATAGACGGATGGGTTCGAAAATCATATCTAACTGTGTAAAAGCTATTATAGGTGCATATTATGTTGGCGACGAACTGGCTACTGCAATTTATATGATGAAGTGGTTTCAAATGGATTTGGATCTTGAGCCATCATTTGTTGTTGAAGTTATTTCCATAGCATCGCTTCGAACCTAGGTCCCGAAAGCCGATGAGATTGCAACTTTGAAATCAAAGCTCGAGTATGAGTTTTCGACCAAAGGCCTATTATAGTAAGCCAAAACGCACCTAACAAATCAAGAAGTCAACCTTGGCTATTGTTACCAGAGTCTTAAGTTTCCTTTATAGACCTTGAACCTTTAACCATGTGGAAGGATTATAACACCCAACCACTTTGGCTGTAGAGAATGTTGTATTAAAAAAAAGTGAATTTTTTCACTTAGCCCAAGTACTTAGATTTTTGTAATTTAACATATGGTTGTAACCGGATCACTTTCTACCTAGTAACATGCTCTAAGATGTACATCATACTTTCAATTCTCGACCAACAATTGCTCCTATATTTAAGCTTCACCAATAAACCGTCTTGTATGCATTATCTATGACGTGGTCAAGATACAAGATCAAGATTAGTGCGTCCAAATCAGCATAG
The DNA here is from genome assembly GCA_038430175.1 of Ficus hirta. Classification (NCBI taxonomy): domain Eukaryota; kingdom Viridiplantae; phylum Streptophyta; class Magnoliopsida; order Rosales; family Moraceae; genus Ficus; species Ficus hirta. The sequence continues at coordinate 12,454,413 of CM076585.1, read as the reverse complement.
GCGAATGGTCATGACATTATCAAGACATGAAATCAAATTCGATAATTAAATAAAAACAATCAACCGTGACATTACCAAGCCACATATAAAGTTTAGCAAGTTTGGACATGAAATTGTTCGACAGAACTAGACAAAAAATAATCTAGTAGGATTAGATATAAAAAGTTCAGCAGGTCTAGGTATAATTGTTCAACAAATCCGAATGTAAATGAATCCAGTAGGACTGGATAAAAACTTGTTTAGCAAGACTAGACAAAAATGTTCATCAAGTCCGAAAGCAAACAAATTCAGCAGGACTAGACATAAAATAGTCTAGAAGGACTAGTGCTCCGTTTAGTGAAATATATTAAACTCAAATTTTTCATCTCAGTTTTTGTCTTTTTCTGAAAAGTCAATAAAAATTATAACTAGTTTTTATAAAGTCAACCAACTCAAACTTAAAAATTTCAACTCAAACTGTTTTACCAAACGGAGCCTAGATATAAAAAGTTCAGCAAGTTTGAACACGAATTGTTCAGTAGGTCTGGACAAAAACGAATCGAGCAAAGACTGAATAAAAACTTGTCTAGCAGGACTAAAGAAAAAAAGTTTAATAGGTCTGAATACAAACTTGTTTGATAGGTCCGATTGTAAATCTGTTCAGTAAGACTGAATGCAAGTTTAATGTCTTAAGTTCCGTTCATTTAACATGCTACATTCGAAACCTGGGGGACAGATGTTGAGTGATATTTTCATCATCATATGAAAGTTATAATAATGAGTTAACTTAAGCTTAAGTAAAAATCTATCTACACAAATACTTAGGTAGAAGCCTACCTAGTTCTAAGGTATAAGCTTATTTAACTATAAGATAGGAGTCTATCTAGCTATGAAGTATGAGTCTACCTAGCTATGAGGTAAAAATCTACCTAAGTATGAAGTAGGAACCTACTTAGCTAAGAGGTAGGAGTCTACCTAAGTAGAAACCTTCATAAGGTCAATTAGATGTTGGAGGAGAAGTTCAAGTGTCTAGAAGGGAGTACGGTCAACAACTAATGGGTATTTCTATATTTGTTTACATCTGGATCTGTTGAATAATTTGGGTTCAGACCTGCTGAACTTTTTATGTCTAGTCTTGTTAGACACGTTTTTATCCAGTCCTATGGATTCATTTACGTCCGGACCTACCGAATAATTTGTGTTTAGATTTGCAGAACTTTTTTATGTTTGGACCTGTAGAATTTTTTTTTTCTTTTTGGAATTCGGTACTACTGAAAAAATTCATAATCGATCCTGCCATCATGTTTACATTTGGTCTTGTCACACAATTTATTTTTTAAATTCGGTCCTGCCAAAAAAATTCATTATCAGACTTGCCACCATATTAATATTTGGTTTTTGTTTTTTTTTTCCTTTAAGAAAAACATGTAGTCCCAAGAATGTCCTCCTCCTAATACTAACCCTATTGATCATGCTATTCCTAAGCCCTTCACCCTCAAGAGGTATTAGACATATGTGTACGAGATTGCAGTGCCGCTGGCAAGACCATGGCAGCCACTATGATCATTAACCACATTGGTCAACATTATATGTCTATCTCTTGTAAGAAATCAATCATTGTCTTGGTTACAACCGCTCATCTTGTTAATCAACAATATAAGTATATAGAGGAGTTTATTGATTTTGAAGTGGGAGAGTACTATAAAGGAAGGGGGGTTGATGACTAGGATGATAATTGCTGGGAAATGAAAATAAATACTCATGATGTCATGATCATGACACCCCAAGTTCTTTTGGATGCCTTAAGAAGGACATACTTTAATTTAGAAGTGGTAGGCTTATTGGTCATTAATGAATGATATCAGGCTATTGGTAACCATCTCCACAAGAAAATAATGAAGGAATTTTATCATAAGTGTAGTAACAAGCCAAAGATCTTCCGAATAACGGAATCAACTGTTGTTGCAAAAGGTGTCTCAATTACAAGTAAATGCAAGGGTCAAATATTAAAACTTGAAAGTATATTCGATTCTCAGGTTTATACTATTATAGACCAGGCAGAGATGGAAGAGTATGCATCCTTTGCGAAAGAGACTTATCGATTTTATGATCCAACACCAAATCCATTTTAAGATTTGAAATCCAAGATAGAAGCCTTATGAGTGAAATTTGATGCTTCATTGTTAAAGTCACAAGAGTTGGTATAAAATAATTATAAGGACGTTGATGACAAAATTAAGGTCTTATAGAAAATATTATCCAGTAATCACAGGAAGATCACATATTGCCTTGACGATCTTGGTCACATATGTGGTTATACGGTTATCAAGACATGTTTAGAAAAAGCTCCCAATAGCCAAGAAGATTTGAAGTTTATAGAGAAAGTTTCGCTCAGTACAGAGGTTTCCTCGAGGAAGTATTATGCTACTTTGGAGAAGCACTAAAGTCTGGCTACGAAAATCATTTGGGCTCTGAATTTGATTATTTGAAGGCCATAGCTTTGGGCTACATGTCCCTAAAATTACGCGAGCTTATTGAACTTTTTCAATATTTTGGAGGAGCTATGCAATTACTTTGCCTCATCTTTGTCAACAGAATTATCTCGGCTAATGTAACTAAAAGATTTGTGAAGAAAGTTACATGTTCATCTCATTTCACAGTTTCTTATTTTACGAGAAGTAATACATCAGTTGATGTACTTGCTCCAAAATTGCAAAATGAACTTTAAAATCATTTATCTCTGGAAATGTCAATCTATTATTTGCCACTTACATAGTTGAAGAGGGAATTCATATGGCAAGCTGTTCCTATGTCATATGTTTTTACTTGTTTAAGACGGTCTGGAGTTATGTCCAGTTAAGGAGATGAGCTCGATAATTTGATTATCAATTTATCATAATGTTAGAGAAGAGAGACAACAAAGAGATCAATTATATGACATCATTAGGTGTGACTGTTTAATGATAGACACTGCCAAAAATAAAGATCCTAACACATTCACTACAAAAACTTGTACTTCTGATATCAAAAATGTCTATTTTGTGGATGCCACCGAGGTTTCAATTACTGCATATTCCAGTGTCGGTCTCATTCTCGGTGTTGCTAACAGCTACCTAGTGACAAATACTTCACCTCGAAGCCATCTTTTCGAATTTCATATGTTGGATAACGGTCTTATGAGTGAAAGATGACATTACCTCCAAATACTTGGAAGCATGCAAAAAGTTACATTAGATAGGGACATTAGATGATCATATTCTTCCATCCACTAAACAGTCTTCGGAAAGAAATCTCACTGTGAAAAGCAAAGAAACAGATTCAGGTACAGGAAAAACAAGAAGGAAGGCATTACATAGGACAACTTGTATTCGTGTGCTTTCTGGAACCTCGAGAGATAAGCTTGAAGCGGTTTTTCACGCTTATAAGTTTGACTTTTCCTGTTGCATTGAAAGTGAGATATTTTCTAGATTTGTTCTTCTCATCGAGTCGAAGCTTGACAACAACGTAGGCAATCTTGAATTGGAATTATATTTAGTTTCAAAGATAGTTAATACTTACGTTTCTTATTGTGGACAACTAAATTTGGACCCAGAATAGATGAAGAATATAAAATGCTTTCAAGAATTTTTCTTCCACATATTATTTGGGAAGTTATTCATTTGATCAAAGTAGACTAAAAATGGGAGAGAATTTACTCTAAAATGCGGAGAGAGTGTTATGGAGCCCGTCCTACATGTACTTGATTTTTTCGCTCGATACCTCAAATAATCCAAATAACAAATCTTTTACTGTAGATTGAGGAGGGATCAACTCTTTTATTTCTATGGTAAAGATGATAAAGAAATTTTCATCGTCGAGTCCCTAACATCTTAAAGGTGGCACAGAAAACATTCCACCTCTAAAGATCGAACCACTTGAGACTGAATGCATGACTGAAAACATAGTTCACTTTGCTAATAGTTATTTCGATACTTCAACTCTCAATCAAGCAGTAGTTTTGGCTATTCAAACCGGAAAAATATACTTAATAGTTGAATTGATAAGTAACACATCTGCTGAGAGCCCGTTTGAGGGTATAATAAGTGCGGCTCCATCACAATATGCTACCTATGATGAGTACTTCAGCAAAAAGTATGAGATTAAGTTAATGTATCCGAGTCAACCTTTGTTGCAGTTAAAGCAAAGTCATAATACTCACAATATTCTAGTGGACTTCAACAAAGAAGCTAGCACTTATAAGGGAGTTTCCAAGCCACAAATGCATGTTCATATGCCACCGTTGCTTTAACTGACCATAGATGTGCTTATAAGTGTTATTAATTCACCGTATTAACTGTCGGCATTGTACATCGTTTGGAATCCCTGTTGTTAGTCAGCCAACTTAGAAAAAATATTAATTATGATCCTCTGATTTCAAACTCCTTGATTTTATAGGCACTTATAACATTTAGATGTTGTGAAAGTTTTTAACGGAATGTAATGAGTTGTATGTGATTCGTTTCTTAAGTATGTTACAAGTTGCCACCCTTTTCTTAAATATCCAAACAAATATGAAGGGCAACTCTCCTGTCATTGGTCTACTACCGTTTATAATGCGAATTTGTATAAAATTTGGAATATATCGAAAAATACAGGAGTATATATGTGATGGCGCATTTGATCCTTATTGTTGGTCCGCTCTAGGGGAGCATCTTTTACGCCCAGTTTTGTGTAAATGCGGAGTGGATATATTTAAAGTCCTTCTTGAAAACAAATTCTAAACTGAAAACCCGAAAGTTATTGTTGGCAAGTGCTACAACAAATGTCATAGATGGATAGGTTCGAAAACTATATCTGATTGTGTAGAAGCCCTCGTAGGCGCATATTATATTGGTGGCAGACTAGCCGCTGCAATTCATTTGATGAAGTGATTTGGAATCAATTTGGATATTGAACCAACATTTATTGTTAAAGCAATTTCCATAACATCACTTCAAATCTACATCCCAAAAGCCGACGAGATTGCAACTTTGGAATTAAAGCTCGGGTATGAGTTTTCAATGAAAAGCCTATTACAGGAAGCCACAATGCACCTAATAGATCAAGAAGTTGGCCTTGGTTATTGTTAACAAAGGCTTGAGTTTCCTGTACAGATTATGAACATCTAACTTTGTGGAAGGATCATAACACCCAACCAGTTAGGCAATAGAGAAGGTTGTATTAGAAAAAAAAAAAAAGTGAATTTTTTTTCACCTAGCCCAAGTACTCAGATTCTTGCAATTTGACATATTCTTGAAACCAGACTATTTTGGGCCTTGTAATATGTTCGAAGATGTACATTATCATTTCAATACTCGACCAAAAATTATGCCTAACTATGTTTAAGCTTCAATAACATGCTGTCTTGTATATATTATCTATGACGTGGTCAAGATACAAGATCAAGATCGTTGAGTCCAAATCGATATAGGGAAATGGTCATGATATTATCAATAAATGAATGCAAGTTTGATAATTAAACAAAAACATACAACCGTGACATTATCAAGCCACAGATAAAGTTCAACAGGTCTGGACCTGAAATTATTCGGCAGGATTGGACTAACAATAATCTAGCAGGGCAAGACATAAAAAGCTTAACAAGTCTGGACACAAATTGTTCAGCATGTAGGACGTAAAAGAATCTAATAAGATTGGATAAAAACTTGTCTAATAGGATTAGACACAAATTGTTTAACAGATCTAGACATAAATGAATTCAATAGGACTAAACATAAAATAATTTAGAAGGACTAGATATGAAAAGTTCAACAAGTCTAACCACAAATTATTTGACAGGTCCGAACGTATATGAATCCAGTAGGATTGAATCGAAACTTGTCTAGTAGTCCTAGACATAAAAGTTTCAGCAGGTCTGAACACAAATTTGTTGGCAAGTCTAGATGTAAAAAGTTCAATTGGTTTGTATATAAACTTGTTTAGTAGGTCTGATCATAAATCTGTTAAGCAGTACTAAATACATGTTCAATATCTCAACTTCTCTTCACTCAACATACTACACTTAGAAACTGAGGGGTTGAAGTTGAGTGATATTTTCGTCATTATAATAAAGTTATAATAAATGGTTTGAACATGAGTTAAATTATAAATCTATTCTAGATATGTGCTTTTATAGAAGCCTAACTAGTTCTAAAGGATAAGCCTACCTAGTTATGAAGTAGGAGTCTACTTATGAGGTAAGAGCCTATCTAAGTAAAAGCCTACCTAAAAAATAATAAGATTAAAGACAACCTAAGTGGATGTCTACCTATTTATAAGGAAGAAGTGTACCTAAGTAGGAGTCTTCCTAAGGTCAAGCAGACGTCAGAGGGGGAAATTCAAGCATTTACAAGGGGTAACGATCTACAATTAATAAGAGTTGTTAGATTCGTTTACGTCCGGACCTGCCGAACAATTTGTATTTAAACTTGTTGAACTTTTTATGTCTTGTTCTGCTAGACACGTTTTTTATCCAGGCTTACTAGATTCGTTTACGTTTGGACCTATCGAATAATTTGTGTTCAGACCTCCTGAACTTTTTTACGTTTAGACCTGTTGAAATTTTTTTTTTTCAATTCGATCCTACCTAAAAAATTCATGATCGGACTTGTCGCCATTTTAACCTTTGTGTTTTTTTTTCCTTTAAAAAAAATGAAAAAAAAATGAAATCCCAATAATGTCCTCCTCCTAACACTGACCCATTAATCATGCTTCTGCTAAGCCTCTCCCCCTAGAAGATATCAGACAGAGGTGTATAAGCTTGCATTGAAGATAAACATAATTGTAAATTTGGAGACAAGTGCTGGCAAGACCATGACAGCCGTTATGCTCATCAATCACATTGATCAACATTTTAGGTATATTTTCCCAAAGAAGTTAATCATTTTCTTAGCTCTCATTGTTCATCTTATTAATTAGCAATATAAGTATGTAGAGTACTATGAAGGCAAGAGGGTTGATGACTGGGACGATAAGTGTTGGGAAAAGGAAATAAATATCCATGATATAATGGAAATGACACCCCCAAGTTATTTCAGATGCATTAAGAAGGGTATACATTAAGTTAGAAGTGATAAGTTTATTGGTCATCGATGACTAACATCAGGTTATTTGTAACTATCCCTACACGAAAATAATGAAGGAATTTTATAATTAATACAGTAGCAAGCCAAAGATCTTCATAACGATAGCGTCACCTGTTGTTGGAAAAAGTGTCTCAACAACAAGTGAATATGAGGATCAAATATTAAAACTTGAAAGTATCTTCGATTCTCAGGTTTATACTATTGAAGACAATGCAGAGATGGAAGAGTATGTACCCTCTGCGAAAAAGACTTATCGATTTTATGATCTAACAGGAAATCTATTTTAATATTTGAAATCAACGATAGAAGCTTCATGGTTGAAATTTGATGGTTCGTTGTCAAAGTCACAAGAGTTGGTAGAAAATAATTATAAGGATGTTGATGACAAAATCAAGGCCTTATAGAAATTGTTGTCCAGTCATCACATGTACATCACATATTGCCTAGATGATTTTGGTCTCATATGTGGTTATATGGTTGTCAAGGTATGTTTAGAAAAAGCTCCTAATAGCCAAGAAAATTGTGAAGTTTATAGAGAAAGTTCCTTTCAGTACAGAGGTTTTCTTGAGGAAGTATTATGTTACTTTGAAGAAGCACTGAAGTTTGGCTACGAAAATCATTTGGGCTCTGAATATGACTATTTGAAGGCCGTAGCTTTGGGTTACGTATCCCCAAAATTATGGTAGCTTATTGAACTTTTCCAATCTTTTAGAGGAGCTATACAATTATTTTGTCCCATATTTGTCGATCGAATTTTCACATCCAAAGTAATTGAAATATTTGTAAAGAAAGTTACTTGTTTATCTCATTTCAAAGTTTCTTACTTATCGGGAAGCAATATATCAGTTGATGCACTTACTCCAAAATTACAAAATGAGACTTTAGAATCAATTCACTCTGGAAAGGTCAATCTATTATTTTCCACTAATGTAGTTGAAGAGGGAATTTATGTGACAAGTTGCTTCTATGTCATACATTTTTACCTGCCTAAAACAATCTGGGGTTGCGTCCAGTCAAGTGGACGAGCTCGACAATATGATTCTCAATTTATCATATTGTTAGAGAGGGGAAACAATAAAGAGATCAACTATATGACATCATCAGGAGTGAACGTTCAATGATAGATACTGCAACCAACAGAGATCCTAATACGTTCACTCTGAAGGCATGTACTTCTAACATCAAAAATGCCTATTTTGTTGATGCCTTTGAGGCTATAATTACTGCAAATTCCAGTGTCAGTCTTATTCATCAGTATTACAAACAGTTACCTGGTGACCAGTACTTCACCCCAAAGCCATCTTTTCGAACTTCGTATGTTGGAAAAGGCTCTGATGAGTGTAAAATGATATTACCTCCAAATGAAGTTTTCCAAAAGTTAGTTCCTTGTTATCAAAGCAGGTGGTATGCTTGGAAGCATGCAAGAAGTTACATTAGATAGGGGCTTTAGATGATCATATTCTTCCATCCATTGAAGAGTCTTCAAAAAGAAATCTCACCATGATAAGCAAAGAAGCAACTTCCGATGCAGGAAAAATATGAAGAATGAATTACATGGTACAATTTGTATTCGTGCACTTTCTGGAACCTTGAGAGATAAGCTGAATACAGTTTTTCATGGTTACAAGTTTGACTTTTCCTGCAGCATTGAAAGTGAGATCTCTCTAGATTTCTTCTTCTCATCAAGTTGGAGCTTGATGACGACGTAGGCAATTTTGAATTGAAATTATATTTGGTTTCAAAGATATTTAAGACTTACGTTTCTTATCGTGGACAATTAAGTTTGGACGCAGAATAGATGAAGAATGCAAAATGCTTTCAAGAATTTTTCTTCCACGGATTATTTGGGAAGTTATTCATTTGATTAAAGTCGACAAAAAATAGGAGATAATTTTTTCTTCAAAATGTAGAGAGAGTGTGATGGAACCCGTCTTACATGTACTTGATTTTTCTGCTCAATACCTTAAGTAATCCAAATAACAAATCTTTTACTGTAGACTGGGTAAGGATCGATTCTTTTATTTCTGTGGTAGAAATGATGAAGAAATTTTCATTGTCGGGTTCTCAACGTCTTAAAGGTGGCACATAAAACATTCCATCTATGAAGATCGAACCACTTGAGAATGAATGTATCGTTGAAAATGTAGTTCACTTTACTATTAGTTCTTTCAACACTTCAACTCTCAACCAAATAGTCGTTTGGCTATTTACATTAGGAAAATATACTCAATAGTTGAATTGGTAAGTAATATATCTGCCAAGAGCTTGTTTGAGGATATCATCGATGCGGCTCCATCACAATATGTTACAACTTGCCACCCCTTTCTCAAATATCTGAACTAACACGTAGGATAACTTTCCAATTGTCAGTCTGTTACTATTTGTAATACAAATTTACACAAATTTGGAACAGATCAAAAAATACAGGGATATATACATGATAGCGCATTCGATCCTCATTGTTGGACTGCTCCTGGGGAGCATCCTTTATGTCCGGTTCCGTGTAAATGTGGAATTGATACATTTGAAGTGCCTCTTAAAAGCAAATTCCAAATTAAGGACCCGAAAGTTATTGTTGGCAAGTGTTATGACAAAAGTCATAGATGGATGGGTTCGAAAACCATCTCTGACTGTGTAGAAGCCCTTGTAGATGCACATTATATTGGCGGCGGATTGGCTGCTGCAATTTATTTGATGAAGTGGTTTGGAATGGATTCAGATCTTGAGCCAACATTAGTTGTTGAAGTAATTTCCATATCGTCACTTCAAGCCTACTTCCCAAAAGCGGACGAGATTGCAACTTTGGAGTCGAAATACAGGTATGAGTTTTCAATTAAAGGCTTGTTACAGGAAGCCACAACGCACCTAACAGATCAAGAAGTCGGCCTTGGCTATTATTACCGGAGGCTTGAGTTTCCTTTACAGACCATGAACCTCTAACTATTTGGAAGGATTATAACACCCAACCACTTAGGCTAGAGAGAAGGTTGTATTAAAAAAAAAAGAGTTAAATTTTTTCACCTAACTCAAGTACTTAGATTCTTGCAATTTGACATATGCTTGAAGCCATACTATTTTGTGCCTAGTAATATACTCGAAAATGTACATTATAATTTCAATTCTCGACCAAAAATTACTCTTAACTATGTTTGAGCTTCACCAACAAGCCATATTTATGCATTATCTATGACGTGGTCAAGATACAAGATCAAGATTGTTGAGTTCAAATCGACATAGGGGAATGGTCATGATATTATTAAAAAATGAAGACAAGTTCGACAATTTAACAAAAACATATAATCGTGACATTATCAAGCCATAGTTAAAGTTCAACAGGACTAGACATGAAATTGTTCGGCAGGAATGGACTAAAAATAGTCTTGCAAGATAAGACATAAAAAGTTCAGCAGGTCCGGATACAAAATTATTCGGCATGTCTAGATATAAATGTATCCAACAGGACTGGATAAAAACTTTTCAAGTAGAACTAGACAAAAACTGTTTGGCAAATCCTGACGTAAACTAATACAATAGGATTAGACATAAAATAGTCTAGAAGGACTAGACATAAAAAGTTCAGTAGGTTTTAACACAAATTTTTTGGTCGGTTCGGATGTGAAAAGTTTAGTTGGTTTGAACACAAACTTGTTTAGCAGGTCCAATCATCAATCTGTTATGCACGACTAAATGTAGGTTTAATATCTCAAGTTCTCTTCACTTGACATGCTGTCCTCGAAAATTGAAAGGCTGATGTTGGGTGATATTTTTATCATCATGTAAAAGTTATAATAATGTGTTTAACTGGAGACCATGTAGAAATCTATCTAGGCTTGTGCTTAGGTAGAAACCTACCTAGTTATAAAGTATGAGCCTATCAAGTTATAAGGTTGGAGTATATCTAGCTATGAAATAAGAGTCTACCTATGAGTATGAGCCTACCTAGCTATGAAGCAGGAGTCTACCAAACTATGAGGTAGGAGTTTACCTAAGTAAAAGCCTACCTAATAATTACGAAGTAGGAGACAACCTAGGTGGAGGTCTACTTATTTACGAGGAAGAAGCCTACTTAAGCAAGAGTCTTCCTAAGGTGAATAAGATATCAAAGGGGGAAGTTCAAGCATCGAGAAGGGAGTAATAATCAACAGATAGTGGAAGATTTTGGATTTGTTTACGTCTGCACCTGCAGAACAATTTGTGTTCCGACTTGCTGAACTTTTTATGTCTAGTCCTATTAGAAAAGTTTTTATCCAGTCTTACTGGATTCGTCTTCTTTCAGACCTATCGAACAATTTACATTCAGACCTGCTGAACTTTTTTACATCCAGACTTGTCGAATGAATTTTTTTTTTGGAATTTGGTCCTGTCGAAAAAATTCATGATCGGTCCACTCATCATATTCATGTTTGGTCCTGGCAAACAATTTACTTTTTAAATTTGGTCTTGCCAAAAAAATTCATGATCAGACTTGTTGCCATGTTAACGTTTGGTTTGTTTTTTTTTTTTTTTTCCCTTTAAAAAAAATGTAGTCCCAAGAAAGTCCTTCTCCTAACATTAACCCTACTGATCAAGCTTCTCCAAAGCCCTTCACCTCAAAAGATATAAGATAGAGGTGTACAAGGTTGTAGTGAAGAGAAATACAATTCCAGTTTTAGAAACAAGAGCTGGCAAGACCATGATAACCGTTATGCCCATTAACCACATTGGTTCACATTTCAGGTCTATCTCCCCCAAGATGTCAATCATTTTCTTGGCTCCCACGATTTATCTTGTTCATCAGCAATATAAGTATATAGAGGAGTATACTAATTTTGAAGTAGGAGAGTATTATGGAGGCAAGGGTGTTCATGACTGGGAAGATTAGTGCTAAGAAATGGAAATAAATACTTATGCTATCACGGTCATTTCCCCCAAGTTCTATTGGATGTCTTAAAACGTGTATACTTTAATTTAGAAGTGATAGGCTTATTAATCATTGATGAATGCCATCGAGCTACTAGTCACCATCCCTACACGAAAGTAATGAAGGAATTTTATCATAAGTACAGTAGCAAGTCGAAGATCTATGTAATGACAACATCACCTGTTGTTGGAAAAGGTGGCTCAACAACAAGTAAATGTGAGAGTTAAATATTAAAATTTGAAGTATCTTCGATTCTCAGGTTTAGAAAACAAGGCAGAAATGGAAGAGTACGTACCCTCTGTGAAAGATACTTACTGATTTTATGATCCAACACCAAATCTATTTTAAGATTTGAAATCAAAGATAAAAGCCTCATTGTTGAAGTTTGATGCTTTATTGTCAAAGTCACAAGAGTTGGTAGAAAATAATTATAAGGATAAAATCAAGGCCTTACGAAAAAGGTTTTCCATTGATCATACGAAAATCACATATTGCTTTGACGATCTTGGTCTCATATGTGCTTATGAGGTTGTCAAGGTATGTTTAGAAAAAGCTCATAATAGCCAAGATGATTATGAAGTTTATAGATAAAGTTCCACTTAGTACAGAGGTTTCCTCGAAGAAGTATTATGCTACTTTGGGGAAGCACTAAAGTCTAGTTACGAAAATCATTTGGGCTCTAAATTTAACTATTTGAAGGCCGTAGCTTTGGGCTATATATCCCCAAAATTATGCGATCTTATTTAACTTTCCCAATCTTTTAGAGGAGCTATGTAATTACTTTGCCTCATTTTGTTAGATAGAATTATCATAGCTAAAGTACTTGAAAGATTTGTGAAGAAAGTTACTTGTTTATTTCATTTCACAGTTTCTTATTTAATGGAATGTAATACTTCAGTTGATGTACTTGTTTCAAAATTGCAAAAGGAGACTTTAGAATCATTTCGCTCTGAAAAGGTCAATCTATTATTTGCCATTGAGGTAGTTAAAGAGGGAATTCAAGTGCCAATCTACTTTTATGTCATACATTTTGACCTGCCTAAGATGGTCTGGGGTTATGTCCAGTCAAGGGGATGAGCTCAACAATATGGTTATCAATTTATCATAATATTAGGTAGGGAAATAACAAATAAAGAGATCAACTATAGGACATCATCAGGAGTGAGCTTTCAATGATAGCCATTTCCACACACAAAGAACCTAATATGTTCATTCCTCAAGCATGTGCTTCTGAGCTTAAAAATGCCTATTTTGTGGACGCCACCAGAGTTTAATTATTGTAGATTCTAGTGTTAGTCTCATTCATTGGTAATGCAAACGGCTACCTGGTGACAAATACTTCACCCCGAAGTCATATTTTTGAACTTTGTATGTTTGAGAAGGGTCTTATGAGTCAAAGATAACATTACCTCCAAATGTGGCTTTTCAAAAGTTAGTTGGCCCTCTATGTATGAGTTCCATGTTATCAAAGCCACTAGTTTGCTTGGAAGCATGTAAGAAATTACATCAAATAGGGGCTTTAGATGATATTTTTCTTCCACCACTGAAGAGTTTTCGGAAAGAAATCTCAGTGTGAAAAGCAAATAAGCAATTTCGGGTGTAGGAACAACAAAAAGGAAGGAATTACACGGGACAACCTGTATTCATGCGCTTTTTGAAACCTGGGGAGAAAACCTTGATGCGGTTTTTCTTGCTTACAAGTTTGACTTTTCCTGTAGCATTGAAAGTGATATCTTTTTGGATTTGTTCTTCACACGAGTCGAAGCTTTATGATGATGCAGGCAATAAGACTTACGTTTCTTATTATGGACAACTAAATTTGGATGAAGAATAGATGAAAAAAGCAAAATACTTTTAGAATGTATTTTCAACGGATTATTTGGGAAGTTATTCATTCGATCAAAGTTGACAAAAAATGAGAGAGAATTTTTACTCCAAAGTGATGAGAGAGTGTTATAGAACCCATCCTATATGTATTTACTTCTTCCACTCGAGTCCTCAAATAATCCAAATAACAAATCTTTTATAGTAGAATGGGGAGGGATTAACTCTTCTATTTTTGGGGTAAAAATGATGAAGAAAATTTCATCATTGGGTCTCCAACGTCGTAAAGGTGACACATAAAACATTTTATCTCTGAAGAATCAAACCACCTAAGAGTGAATGCATTACTAAAAAAATAGTTCAATTTACTAATAGTTCTTTCTAGACTTCAACTCTCAATCAAACAGTAGTTTTGGCTATTCACACTGGGAAAATAAACTTAATAGTTGAAGTGGTAAGTAGCATATTTGGTGAGAGTCCATTTAAGGTTGTCATTAATGCAGCTCCATTACAATATGGTTCCTATGCTGAGTTCTTCAACAAAAAGTATGGGATTGTGCTAATGTATCTGAGTCAACTGTTGTTGTGGTTAAAGAAAGTCATTATGCTTACAATATTCTGGTAGACTTCAATGAAGAAGCTAGTACTGGTAAAGGAGTTTTCAAGCCATAAATGCAGGTTCATATGCCACCCTTGCTTTAACTGACTATAGGTGTGCTTAGAAGTGTTATAAAATCAACGTATTTACTGTTATTGTTGATGCATTGTTTGGAGTCCCAAATGTTAGCCAACCAACTTAGAGAAGAGATTAATTGTGATTCTCCGATTTCAAGCTACTTGATTTTAGAAGCACTTATAGCACTTAGATGTTGTGAAAGTTTTTCAATGGAGCATTAAGAGTTATACGTGATTTAGCTCTTAAGTATGTTACAAGTTGCCATCCTTTTCTTAAATATCCAAACAAACATGAAGGGCAACTATCTTATCGTCGGTCTTCTGCCATTGTATTGTGAATTTGTATAAATTTGGAACATATAAAAAAATAGAGGGGTATATACGTGATGGCGCATTCGATCCTCATCGCTGGACCCAGTTCCGAGTAAATGCATAGTGGATATATTTGAAGTACCTCTTGAAAGAAAATTCCAAACTGAAGACCCGAAAGTTGTTGGAAAGTGTTGTGACAAAGGTCATAGACAGATAGGTTCAAAAACCGTATCTGACTATATAGAAGCCCTTGTAGGCACATATTATGTTGGCGACGGATTGGCTGCTGCAATTCATATGACAGAGTTGTTTGGAATGGATTCAGATCCTGAGCCTTCATTTGTAGTTGAAGCAATTTCCGTAGTGTCACTTTGAACATACGTCCCAAAAGCTGATGAGATTGCAACTTTGGAGTTAAAACTCGAGTATGAGTTTTCGACCTGAGGCCTGTTGCAGGAAGCCATAACGCACCAAACAGATCAAAAAGTTGGCTTTAGCTTTTGTTACCAAAGGCTTGAGTTTCCTTTACAGACCTTGAACTTCTAACCATATGGAAGGATCATAACACCTAAACACTTAGCCAAAGTACTCGACATACGCTTGAAACTAGACTACTTTGTGCCTACTAGTAATATGCTCAAAGATGAACATCATAATTTCAATTATTCATCAAAAATTTCTTCTAACTATGATTGAGCTTCATCAACAAGCCGTCTTGTATGTATT
This sequence comes from Ficus hirta, assembly GCA_038430175.1. NCBI lineage: Eukaryota > Viridiplantae > Streptophyta > Magnoliopsida > Rosales > Moraceae > Ficus > Ficus hirta. The sequence continues at coordinate 12,438,894 of CM076585.1, read as the reverse complement.
ATCTATGATGTGGTTAAGATACAACATCAAGATCGTTGAGTCCAAATCGATATAGGAGAATGGTCATGATATAACGAAGAAACGAAGGCAAATTCGACAATTAAACAAAAACATATAATCGTGACATTACCAAGCCACAAAAAAAGTTCAGCAGGTCTGGACATGAAATTATTCGCCAGGACTGGACTAAAAATAGTCTTGTAGGACAAGACATAAAAAGTTCAACAGGTCTGAGCACAAATTGTTCGGCAGGTCCGGACGTAAATGAATCCAGCAGGACTAGATAAAAACTTATGTACCAGGACTAAACACAAAATTTTCAGCATATATAGACATAAACGAATCCAGTAAAACTAGACATAAAATAGTTTATAATGGCTAGATATGAAAAGTTCAGCAGCTTTAACCACAAATTGTTCGACAGGTTCGAATGTAAACAAATTTAGTAGGACTGGATAAAAACTTGTCTAATAGGACTAGACATAAAAAATTTAGTAGGTTTGAACACAAATTTTTTGGTAAGTCTGGATGTAAAAAGTTTAACTGGTTTGAACACAAACTTGTTTGGTTGGTCTAATCATAAATCTGTTAAGCAAGACTAAATGCAGGTTCAATATCTCAACTGCCTTTCATCCAGCATGCTATACTTGAAAACTAGGAGGCTGATGTTGGGTGATATTTTTGTCATCATATAAAAGTTATAATAATGGGTTGAGCCTGAGTTAAAGTATAAATCTATTCTAGGCATGTGCTTTTTAGAAGCCTAACTAGTTATAAAGGATGTACCTACCTACTTATGAGGTATGAGTTTATCTAACTATGAAGTAGGAGTCTACCTATGAGATAGGAACCTACCTAACTATAAACTAGGAGTCTACCTAGCAATGAGGTAGGAGTCTACCTAAGTAAAACCCTGCCTAATAATTATAAGATTAGAGATAACCTAGGTGGATGTCTACCTATTTATGAGGAAGAAGTCTACCTAAGTAGGAGTTTTTCTAAGTCAATCAGACGTCAAAAGGGGAAGTTCAAGCATTTATAAGAGAGTAACGGTCGACAATTAATGGGGGTTGCTGGATTCGTTTTTGTCCGGACATGCCGAACAATTTGTGTTTAGACTTGCTGAACTTTTTATGTCTTGTCTTGCTAGACATATTTTTATCCAGTCTTACTAGATTCGTTTACTTCCGGACCTGCCGAACAATTTGTGTTCAGATTTTCTGAACTTTTTTATGTCTAGACCTACCGAACAAAATTTTTTTTTCAATTTGGACCTACCTAAAAAATTCATGATCGGACTTGCCGCCATGTTAACATTTGTTTTTTTTTTTTTTGTCTTTTTTTTACCTTTAAAAAAATGAAATCCCAATAGAGTCCTCCTCCTTACACTGACCCCATTAATCATGCTTCTCCGAAGCCTTTCCCCCCAAAAAGATACTAGACATAGGTGTACGAGGTTACATTGAAGAGAAACATAATTGCAAGTTTGGAGACAGGTGCTGGCAAGACCATGATGGCAGTTTTGCTCATCAACTATATTGGTCAACATTTCAGGTATATTCCCAAGAAGTTAATCATTTTCTTAGCTTCCATTGTTCATCTTGTTAATCAGCAATATAAGTATGGAGAGTACTATGGAGGCAAGGAGGTCGATGACTGGGATGATAGGTGCTGGAAAAAGGAAATAAATACTCATGATGTCATGGTCATGACTCCCCAAGTTATTTTGGATGCCTTAAGAAAGACATACATTAATTTAGAAGCGATAGGCTTATTGGTTAGCGATGAATGCCATCGGGCTATTTGTAACCATCCCGACACCAAAATAACGGAGGAATTTTATCATAAGTGTAGTAGTAAGCCGAAGATCTTCAAAATGACGGCATCACCTGTAATTGAAAAAAGTGCCTTAATAACAAGTGAATGTGAGGGTCAAATATTAAAACTTGAAAGTATCTTCGATTATCAATTTTATACTATTGAAGACAATGTAGAGATGGAAGAATATGTACTCTCTGCGAAAAAGACTTACCGATTTTATGATCCAACACTAAATCAAAGATAGAAGCTTCATGGTTGAAGTTTGATCCTTCATTGTCAAAGTCACAAAAATTGGTAGAAAATAATTATAAAGACGTTGATGACAAAATCGAGGCCTTATGGAAAAGGTTGTCCACTGATCACACGAAGATCACATATTATCTTGAAGATCTTGGTCTCATATGTGGTTATCTGGTTGTCAAGGTATGCTTAGAAAAAGCTCCTAATAGCCAAGAAGATAGTGAAGTTTATAGAGAAAGTTCTGCTCAGTACAAAGGTTTTCTCGAGGAAGTATTATGTTACTTTGAGGAAGCATTGAAGTCTGGTTACAAAAATCATTTGGGCTCTGAATTTGACTATTTGAATGCCGTAGTTTTGGGCTACATATCCTCAAAATTACTCAAGCTTATTGAACTTTTCCAATCTTTTAGAGGAGTTATGCAATTACTTTGTCTCATATTTGTCGATCGAATTATCACACCTAAAGTAATTGAAAGATTTGTAAAGAAAGTTATTTCTTTATCTCATTTCACAATTTCTTATTTAACAGGAAGTAATACATCAGTTGATGCACTTGCTCCAAAATTACAAAAGGAAACTTTAGAATCAATTCGCACTGAAAATGTCCATCTATTATTTGCTACTGACGTAGTTGAATAGGGAATTCATGTGCCAAACTACTCCTATGTCATACATTTTGACCTACCTAAGACGGTTCGGAGTTATATCTAGTCAAGGGGACGAGCTTGAGGATATGATTCTCAATTTATCATAATGTTAGCGAGCGAAAACAACAAATAAAGAGATCAACTATACGACATCTTCAGGAGTAAGCGTTCAATGATAGACATTGCCATAAACAGAGATCGTAATACGCTCAACACTTAATTTCAACATTAAAAATATAAAAAAATACCCTCAAAGTTCAAAAAAAATATTGAAGAAATTCTTAATTAAATTAAAAGCTAAATAAAGGGGTTAAAGAGTTTGTTGTTTTATAACTTTTTTAGTTAAGGTAATCAAAATAAATTGTAGATCGAGATCAAAATAATGACTATATACTAAATGAAATACGATGTTATAAAATTAGTGACTTTGAATGCAATATTTTATGAATAAAAGCAAAAATACATGTATAAAAAGGTATTAAAGGTATTTTTGATATTTTATGTCAAAATTATGTGTTGATGGAGAAAATACATAAATTTCTATATTAAATATAATCCTATTGTTATTTCCCAAAAAAAAATTGTAATATGATAACATAAAAATATATAAGTTCGTAATATATAATATATTTTTTAAATAAAAGTAAATTACGGATATAAAAATATAAATAACCAAAAAAGAAATGGAAGCATGCAGGATAGTAACGTTCTCTATCCACATACAACACATTATAAATAGATAATAATTAAATGACAAAAGCGTCAACAAGTCAAAATTACGTGTTGGTGGAAAAAATGTATAAATTTTTATATTAAAGATAATCTTATTGTTATTTAAAAAAAATAATAATGATGGTATAAAAATACAAAAATATAATATATTATTTAAAAAAAAAATCGTGTGGAGGACAAAACCAAGAATTCGTTACAAACTCCTTACCTGGGAAAGACGTTTTGCAATCCAATCTAAACATCCTAAACACTTTGATTATGATTTAGGAAAGAAGACTCTCTGTGTCTTCTTAGGATTCCTCCGCGGAACAAAACCTATAAAAAAAGGGCTGATAGGATGAGGGCTAGATCCCAATTATTCATAGTGTTCGTTCGCAAGAATTTCTGATTAAGAGGACATTCGATTAAGCCGTTCAGCAATTATAGTTCTGAGTGTATAGATCTCTACAACAGAGGTAATATATATTTTTGCTCTCTTTGTGAATTTTATTTTTTGTTTTGCAATAAGAAATTACTTGCTTAGATGTCCAGATTTTGAAACCTAAATTCACATAGATCTCGATAACAGATGTAAAGCTTTTGCTTCCTTCATGAATTCCATTCGACCTTTTCATGATTAGAAATTTTCTTTTCCTGATTTTAGAAAGTGAAATTTACATGTGAATGATTGTCATTCCTTTTCATGCTAGGAATGGATGGTAAAATCGATGAGATGGATAAAATCTCAAACTTACCCGAGTTTATCTTGCATCGGATGTTGTCTTTTCTCCCTAGAGAAGATGCTGTTAGAACTTGCGTATTGTCGAAACGATGGGGTTCTGTTTGGGATTCCTTCCCAATATTTGAGTTTTGCGAAAATCTATATGTTGATGCTGCTTACTGGTCGACGCCCGAGTATAAGGTGAAAGTAAGGAAATTTATGAACGTTGTGGACCATGGCTGTGCAGAAATTCATTCAGAAGAAGTTGCGAATGGAGAGATTGAGTTCGTCTATGGAATCTGTGGATCATAACTTGGTTTCGATGATTTATGGATGGATCTTATTAGCTCTTAATAATGGTGTTCAGAAGATATCCCTCAGGGTTAGTACAGATTTGAAAGGTTTTACCAAAAATTATTTTATTTTGCCCAAATCATTGTTTGCGGTCAAATCAGTAGATGGTGCTTCCACCTTCCATCGTCTTCAAAGCCTATCGCTGCAACAGGTTAATATAACTGACAATGTTATCCAAGGTATCATCCGTAGTTGTCCTAACATCAACTATTTTGCTCTTGAACGTTTCTGTGGACCGAAAACTGTCAAGATTTCCAAACCCAACAAACTTGAGTCTATTAGTGTTGTGGATGCTCTACACAAAGGTCAACTTGACAACATTAGTGTCGACGCACCAAAACTTAAAAACTTAAATTTCAATCCTTATGATCAATCAAGTTTGCCTCCTAAAATCAGTTTGACTTCCTGCCATGACCTGAGAGAGCTACGGCTGAGATTTTGCAGTGTCTCAGATGAGTGGCTGCATTTGTATCTTCTTAGATTTCCTTCCCTTGACTGGCCATTACCTGTTCGTTTCCATTGCAAAGGGTTAGAATTTCTGGACGACAACTCAAGACTCTCTCTCTTAATAGATGTGACAACATTGAGAGTCTTCAAATTAATTAATGCTCCAAGTCTATTGTCATTCAAATTAATAACTCGTACGTACTATGCCTGTTTTAGTTTCGGATAATGTTTCATGACATATGAATATTGAATATGTAGTCTGTGCTGAAATTGCTAAAGTTGACAGTTCGTGGTTCCTTGAGTTAAGGAAATTTCTTGGGTACTCGCCTCAAAGAAAATATTTTACCCTAAACTATTGTAAGAATAAGGAGGTATGGCCAGTATTGCAAGTTTGACTATTACCATTACTGTTCTTGCATTTTTCTTATATGATAAATGGTTATAGTTTCTTGCAAACTTTTTTTTTTCTTTCTTTTTCTTCTAACCCATCATTTGTTTGTGAATTGAAGGTTTGTTTTGATCTTGAAGAGTTAGCACAAGTGACAATTCCTCCCTTGATCAAAATAGACCATTTAGAGATAAAATCTTTTGGAATTACAGCATCGGTGGATTGTGCAGCTCTTGTAGATGGCCTGCTTTGGAGTTGTCATCCGACTACAATATCTATTCTCCCAGGTTCCACATTCCAAAATAATTACATAAAAGTATGATCGCCGTCTCTTATTTTTGCTAGCAAATGACACCAAACATGCCGGTCGCTATGAGGTTCAAAGCCAGTGTTGTTATATGAGGTGTTTCCTCTTGTCATGTGCAATTAGAATAGGCTAACGAGTGGTCTCGTTGTGCTGAATAAGTTGACATTTATCATCAATTGACAAATGGTTTAGAAGCAAGGCAAAGCTTTGGAGTTTGGACATCGACTTCTACGTGTATCAACAATTCCTATATGTGACTTTTGTTTTCGTATATTTATAGGTTCTTTGTGAGAAGCTATTTGACGAAGAACACCCGATGTGCTGCGATTCTCTCATAAAATGCTGGCGGCATGATTTTAAAGCTGTAAAGATTGAGAGCTTTGGAGGAATTGAAGATAAACAGTTGCTTCATTATAATATGTTGTTAGACACATTGCCGTCGCTTACAGAAGATCAAGAAGTGTGTATTAATTTGGAGTGGGAGTTTTGAAAGCATGGAATATGTCTTAAACTATCTAGGGCCTAATTAAATTAAATCTAGTTGGATTATTTATTTAATGAAATGAGTTGTATTTTGATAACAAGGATGATAGTTGTGTGTGTGTGTGTGTGTATTTTTTTTTTTTTTTTTTGGGGGGATAAAACATATATGTCTATAATTTTTTTTTAAGTACTTGTAGACTTGCATTTGACAAATCTATTTTTTTAAATTTTATTGTGGTTGCATTCATAATCCAGTAATAATACCATACCTGACTCTACTAAAAGGTGTAAAGTTTGAATCCCCTTATCCCTAAGTTAAAAAAATATATATTATTATTAGAAGGTTGATTTCGGGTCATTTTTCAACGAATGCAATATGATGCACACCAAGACTTGGCCTTCGCCAGGAGGAGTACTCCTTCAGATCTCATTTTAAACTCAGGGTGTCTTTATTTAGCGTAAAAAAAAACAGAATATATTTAGAGAAAAAAAAAAAAAAAAGAAGAAGAAGAAGAAGAAAACAGAATATAAACCTAGCAAAATATATATAAGTGTATATAGGTAGTCTTTTTTTCTTTTCTTATTTAATCAATCGTGTGTTTACTAAAAAAAAACGTAATGACGATCTAGTGAGCTATCTTATATGGTATTGGTGCCATGATTGTTCGCTGGGGTAGAAGGTTATTTTATGAAAAGATTATAACAAATATAATTTAGCAATCCTCATTTGTTTTTTCAACTTCTTCTTCTCCTTCTCCTTTTCTTAAATTTTTAAATTTTGGTTTTTTGTTCAGCCATCATTGTACCTATTATAAACTTATTTGACTTTATTTTACCACCATTTTATATATTTTAAAAATTGATAAATTTCTAATAAGTTAACACAATATTTCAAAAAGTTTTTGTTATTATTTTTAAATTTAAAGAGTGATTATAAGTTGGTAATATTAACTTATCTTTGCATCTCTATATTTGGAGATGCAAATGCTATACATATTTAAGTGCAACTAAAATTTTAAGTTGAATTAGCATACTTATGTATTTTTATTACCAGAAACATAAAAGAAACAAGTAATTATTCGCCTTGATCATATGCTATTTAGATGTGTTTTTTTCCCCCTTTAACTTGGTGTGAGGAATTTGAACTCTGCACTTTTAGGTGAAGTCATGTATGATATTTAGATGTTTTTATAATGAGAAATAAAAAAGAAAAGTAATTATATCCGGTGAAATATTAATTATCATATGAAACTTTTGCAGAATAAAACTTATAAAAATAAACATTTTTGTCACTAATATGAATCCTCTCGGTGTATGATCTCCATCTAAATGAAAAGCTTTGACGAAAGAATTTGAATAGTTGTTTTGACTATGATCATAAAATGAGAGGAAAACTGAAGCAATTCAACTTTGTTCCCAACGTCAGGAATGTTCTATGGGGGATGAACAAATACAATAATAATGCTGCATGACCTTGAAGCAGACAAATAATGAGGCGTCCCATTCTCACTTGTCAAGAATCCATGACCTTGAGGCTGTAAAAGTTGGAGAAAAAAAACAGGTTATTATTAGTAATAATAAATAATTAGAGAAAATTATCTAAATAATCATCTTTTTTTCATCTATTAACTAATATGACTCAAATTCTCCACTTTTGACTAACATGACATAAATTTTAGTTAACTTTAATTTAATTTTATGTCATATTTATCTAGTGTTAACTTTTTGTATCATATTGATATAATAATCTTTAAATTTATGTCATTCATGATCGTTCTAAATATATATATATATATATATACTTTTATGTGCGGCACATGTATGCAATGGCAATTCTAACTTTTTTTTGTGTTTTTGTAACCACTAATTAATTTTTATGTAATATTTTTCAGTGATATTTTTTATTTACACTAAAAATTTTTAAATAGTACCTGTTACAAGATTTTAAATAAAAAATTATATGAAAATCAACTAGTAGTTACAAGATGTAAAATAGAATGTCACAACTATTTACAAGATACAAAATAGAATATTACAACTGCCTTTCTTATTTTAGTTGTGTTTGAGTTTGATGAGAATAATACTCTATAATTAGCAATTCATTTTAAACTGACGCATTTACTATCTATTATTTGATTGATCGATCCTTTATATTGAAATGTGTAAGAGTCAAATGTTTTGACAATTCCTCATGGACGTTGGATTTGATCTCATACTACGGTGTAAAAAATGATAAGAAAAATTCTCATGAATGTCACAAACAACCTCACATTCAGCTTTCTCCTTGGATAATGTAATGTCGGGTTTGTATCATGCAAATAGATCAGCTAAAGATAAAAAAAAGTATATGTTTTACAGAAATTATCCTCGCCAATCAAAAATATTCTACTGATTAGATTTTTTAAAAAAAATATTAAAAGGAGGAAATTGAGTCGCTAAAAATGTAAGCAAAATGAAAAATAAAAAATTAAAAGTAGCCGAAATCCAAATTACTAATAAGTTGAGGGATAAATGCAAAATTATGTAAATCTTGGAGAGAGAGAAAATTACCTTGCTTTGAGATTTCCCACTCTTTGTCAAAACTTAAGGCCCAAAAGAAGTATCCACGAAGCCCAAGGGCCTGAGCAAACCCAATCTTAGTAGTTATTGTTAGAGCATTATCAAACCCAATCCATGAAGAATTCACAACAGCATACACTGACACAGTATCCACATCGTATACCACAGTGGAACCATTCTCCTTTACCAAATTGTCCACTTCAGAAAACGTCAGCACCCCATTTCCTGGGCCCGGGCCGACCGCCAAAGCCCCGATTCCGCTCACATTTGGGTCTTTGAGCCGCCATGTCCGGCCGTAGAGCGGCAGGCCCATGACAATTTTCTCCGGCGGCATCCCCGCTCCGATCCACGATTTAAGCCCGTAAACCGTGTTCACATTACTACTCGGTTCGAACAACGCGGCGTTGGGCCCGGTATTATTGCTCCAGGCCCCATTGTAATCATAACACATGGCATTGATCCAGTCCAAGCTTTTCGCCATCGACGCTGCCGGGTACGAGTAGGGGACATCGGACAAGAAGAAGTCGGCGGAGAAGTAAACCGCTGCCGTGAGCAGCAGCGGAGGCCCAGACGTGATTCGGGCCTCCTTCTCGATCTCGTTCCTGAATTCCCTCATTAACCGGCCCAAAAGCCTTGTCTCATTTGGGCTTTTGGGATACTCCCAATCAAGGTCCACCCCATCAAACCCAAACTTGCGCGCAACTTCTATAGAAGAATTTATGAAAGCGCTACGTGAGGAGTCCTCGGACGCCATGCGGACAAAAAAGTCTCCGCTGGCCTCGCCGCCCACGGAGAACAGCGTCTTCACCGGGGGATCGGCGTAGCGGAGCGTGCTCGTGAAGTTCTCGAGGGAAATCGCTGTCGAATTCGATATTTCGAACTTGAAGGTGACCGTGCTTGGAGCTAGAAAAGCGTAGAAGATGTGAGTGAACAAAGATGTGTTTATGGCTGAAGGTGGGAGAGTGGTAGTCCACGAAGGGTAATAGGCGGCTTTGACATCCGGCGGAGACCGATGATGCGCGGGACATCCGGTGGCGGCGAGGGTCAAAGAAGCCATCATGAAAAGGAAGAAATTAAGAGAAGAGTACAGCTTGAGGCCTGCCATAATTGTTTGGGTTATAGTGTGTGATACCTAGCTTTGATAGGCATATATATATATATATAAATATATACATATATTGACAAGAATAATATAAAAGCTAGCCTTGTTCAAAGCGTTTCTAAGTGTACGCTGTTCTTTTTGCGTGACCATGGCGTAAAAGAGTAATTTGAATAATTTTATAGGAAGTGGTTTCTTGTAAGTTTGGCTTTTGGGGTTTACGACTAATATGTTTGAGAACTTAGGAAGAGAGGGCAGCCGTCCGTTATGACCCATTCATAATGACAATTGTTCGAGAATTTTTAAACAATAAATTAAAAAATGAAAAAAAAAGGGGATGTCCGATATAATTGAAAGAGAGTGAAGAGCAGTTCCAGTAATGGTCATTTTTAACCAATGACATATTTACGTGTTAACTCTCACGTCATGTATTATTGTATGGAACTCACAATTTTCTCATAGCCTAGAAATTACAGGGAAACTCCCTTGAATGAAAAAAAAAAAAAAAAAAAAAGAAAGAAACTGCATAGAATCTAATTGCAATCGCAATTGTCATTGCCATTGGATGGTGGTAATTGGCATTTTTTATTCTACATAAATTGAAACGTCAATTAAAGTTGGAGTTTTGAAAATGTTATGATCGGAAATGATGAGTTAATGTTTGAAAATATGTAATTGGATAAAAATGAAATGTGATAATTAAATAGTATAAAAACTTGAAATGTGTTTGGAAAAAAATAACAATATGAATTTTGTTTCGTTTTTCTTGTCATTCTATGTCATTTAAAAGAAAATCATCTCATTTCGACTTAAAATAAGAAGAGAAAATTACCTAAATAACCACTTTTTTTTCATCTATTGACTAACATAACATAAATTCCTCATTCTTGACTAACATGACACAAATTTTAGTTTATTTTAATTTAGTTTTGTGTCATATTGGTCTAGTATTAATTTTTTGTGTCATATTAATGTAATGGCATCTAAATTTGTATTACTCAGGTGCTTTCCTCAAATAAGAAAGTTACAGATCCATAAAGTTTAATTTTTTAAAAAAATGAAATCGAGAGATTTGGAAATGTGAATAGTGAAATTAATTTATTTTTGAAGAAAAAGACAAAAATATTTAGAAAACTTTCAACTAAAGTGTTTGTTCCAATCACCCAAAAAGAAAATTGGAAGGATGCACACGGTGAGAAAGGAGCCTAATTCGGAATTAAAGACATAATTAATGACAAATTGATAGTTCTCTTGAATGAGAAATTGATTGACGAAATCTATAAGTATATTGTATAGTCCATAAAGAATAATTTTTCTTGTCAATTAATCAAGGCTCCAAAGTCACATAACGCGTCAAGATCACTCCATGTATTGAAAACGAATTATTTGCCGATCACAATTCTTAATTATAGAATCTTGGCCATGAAACATGAGGAAACAAGAAAACAACAAGAGGATTGAGCCAAAAAAAAACAAAAACAAAAAAACAAAAAAACAAAAAAACAAAAAACAAAACAAAAGAGAGAAAAAACCCACAAGACGACCATGACAAACAAGTTGTTATCTACCTTTATTATGGCTGAAATTTAATATGTTTCCTTAGGAACGAAAGTAGTTAATAAAATAAGCGTCTGAAACTTTTAGTAATTGACACTATATGGTTGTCTTTTAGTTCGTGTTTGCTTATGAAGAACGCGTTGGAACATGAAAGAAAAGTAATGAGAACTCCAATAATTGTTTATTTTACAAATGAATACTTAGCACATCGGTTCCTTGAAGTTTTCACTATTGGTAAGTTCCTGCTAAACTTATAATTCCAGTAAGATATCCTTGAATTTAGTAAAATTTTGTAGAGTGTCCTTAAATCAATGACTGCTGTTAAAATTTAGATATAAATAATTTCATCTTTATTATTTGAGCTCATTTAATGAAAGTGAATGAAATTTTAGAGGAAGATTGTAGTACGTTAGATTTTAACATTATTCAATAATTTATGGACATGCTTCAACAATTAATTTAAACACGACTACAACCAACTTATCCTGCAAGGGTTAAATAATTTTAACTGGCTTTGCTCCCACTAGAATAGTAACAGTTTGATCAATATCACCTTTTTGGTATTCCTCAAAAAAAAAAAAAAAAAAAAAAAAAAAGCATAAACAAATAAATAATCACCTTTTGGTAAAGTTAATGCTGCTAAATTAGCCCCAAACCCAATGGTTTATTCAGAGGAAAATTGATCGGGGACCTCCTATTGGGCATTTGTTTTCTTATTGTAAGTTTTAAGCTTTTGCATGTAGAAGATATAACAAAGCAAGAATATTGATTTCACTATCCACGTGGAGTGATGAGAGTAGAAATTAATGAGAGGTTTGCGAGGTACGCCTAAATTAGTACATGGGAAGCACATAACAGATTCTTATTAACCCCAACACTAATCCTAAAAGACAGCATTAAGGCTGGACTTTGGACCGGCAATTGTAGTTAGGGATTGGTACAATCTATGGAGTTTTTATAAGAATATAATACATGTTGGGATATATATATATATATATATATATATATAATAAGATGGCTTTTTATTTAAGCATTGTTTCAAAAGTTTTATTAAAAAAATGGTTGTTGTTGTTGTTGTTTTTTTTTTTTTTTTTTTTTCAATTTGTAAATAAGTGATTCACCACTTGAATAATGATCAAATAAAATAAATGTTAAATCAATGTTAATTAATGATTTACTAATCATTATTGGTTGATTTTGTTGTCAAATTGACCAGTGTATCAATCATTTTACTGGTAATCTTACCTAATTTTTCTACCTTGTTTTATCTGCACTACCACAAAAATTGGAATACATAATTGTTTTTTAAAAAAACCATAGTCAAGAAAAAAAGCGGCATGGAGTCCAAAATCGTTGTGGAAATACGAGATAAAAGTATAAATTAATGCACTATATTTTGTTCTATTTCTATAGCTGGGATTGTGGTTTCAAACCAATTGGAAGATTAATGCACTATATTTTATGGGGTTTTGAAGAGGGCTAACGGAGAAGTTAGGATCTCAAAACATGTTGATCAATAAAAAGGTTATTAACATGCATATTTCTTAGAATATGTTTAGGAAAAACATTTGAATCGAAACATTTTGATTGAAAATATTTTAGATGAAAACATTTGATAGTGTAAAAAAACATCAAAATAGCAAAAATTTATCCCAAACCATTTGGAATTTTTCCAAATTTTCCAAATGAAAACCTTTCAAATGGTCATACAACATTTGAAATGTTAGTAGGCAAACACCCATTTGAAATGGAAACAATTCAAATGTTTCGATATGTTTTACCAAATGGACCTTAGGAGTTAAGGTAGTTTATATGTTGAGTCTTCTCTCTCTTTTTATTTTGTTTTATTTTTTTGTCGTTACCAACAATCTGAAAAAAAAAAAAAAAAAAAAGAAGTTGATCACATTCAATAACTAACATTTGTGAGAAAGTAGATCCCATGACCATCTATGAAACTCAAACGCGAAATTTGCACACTTGTCTCTCAAAAAAATCACCGCGATTAATTATAAATAGTAAAACTTATTTGTCAGGTTGAAAATTAAGCGCTTGATTTCAACATTTAAATTTAAAGTTTTTATATCAGTTTTTATATTTTTATAATTAGTCGGTAAAAATTATAATTACTTTTTAAAAAATCAATCAGTTATTTCAATTTAAAAATTTCATTTCAAAATCCGTATACCAAACGCAAGTTAAATAGACGTGATCAAAATATAAGAAATTGGATTGCGTAACTAGTTAAGGTAAACCTAAAGCAACTTTGCCTTCATCAAAGCTGACACCCTCTCAATTCATATTTTGAATGTCAACGCTGATCAAGATATTGCTTTAACGACATGTCATGTAAAGTCAAAGGATAAGGTTTACCACTTGTTATGAAGCGTCTAAAATGTTCACACGGAAGGAATCATGAGTTTTCTTTGACAAGGACAAGTTTTTATTTACAAAATTTCTCTCTCTCTCTCTCTCTAATCTTTTATCACATATAACAGTTCTGTACATGAAAAATATACGGGAGCTCTTTTATCAAACACCTTTATAAAATGATATTTGTAATTATTTTGACGTTGTTATATTGATTCCAATAAACAATTTTTTATGATACTTATTCTTTATACTAATATTTCTAAATAAAATAATATTAGGGACATCAATTACAATCCTAATTTTTTGAGTATAAACTTACTTGTCATATTTTTATTAGTAAATATAATTAATTGATGTAGTAATACTTTAAGGATCCGTTTGGTATATAGAATAAGACTACAGTGGATAGGATAGTATTAGAGATTTGGATTAGATTGTACAGAAAAAGATTGGATTAGATTTTACTCAATCCTATTTATATGTTTGGTGATATACTATCAGGATAAGATAGGATTAAATTTTATACTTTTAGTTGTATTTTTTTGAAAAACAAAAAAAAACCCATATTTTGTTTAAGAGAGAAATCGATATTTTGATAAAACTTGAAACTTTAAATTTAATTTAAAATTTATCAAACAAAATTTTAAAAAAATAATATAATATACCCAACCCACAACTTTCCTTTAAAGAAAAAAAAAGAAAAAAAAAAAAGAGAAACGACAATACCTGATGCGTTCTGCTTCCTCACGTCAAATGACAACAAATATTAAAGAGATTTGTAAATAGAGAGATTGGCCAGCCCAGTAAACAATGTTGGCCATTATCAATCGTTGGCCTATTAATCCAATGCTCCAGCTGGGGATAGCTGAATCCCCTTCCAAATAAGGCCGATAATTTCGGACACAACATGAGAATGATACAAAATAAATAGGTTTAGATCATAAGTTTAATAATTGAGTCGAAATTGAATTAACACGTTTAAAAAAAAAATAAACGGACTAATACGGTTAACCCGTTTAATCCATTTATTTAAGATGCTATCATTCTCAAGCAAGAAAGTATTTCCTTTTGCTTTAATATTTTGTTGTCTTTTGATGTTTCTCTTAGTATTTTGAATCTTGATTATGTGACAATTTGAGACTTTTTTAGATGGTGACTTGCATATGGACACCAACTACAACTTATACTTATGTTTTATTATAAGATTTTTATGGATATTTACTAATTTTAGTTGTTAGTTTTATATTCTATATGAATATGATGAGTTTTTTGTGTTAGTGAATATGTAATTTTAAGTGATTTTTTATCCAAAATTTTCGTGTTAAATGGGTTAGAAACTAGTTTCGTGTTAAATAGGTCGTAAACAGGTTGTTCGTGTTAAATGGGTCATAAACGGGTTTGTTTTCGTGCCAACCAATCATGGCCTGCTTATTAATCGTGTTTGTGTATCGTATCGTGCTACATGTTTATTAAACGGTTCGTGTTTGTATTTGGGTTCCTGGCTCGTTTATTAATCGTGTTATGTTCGTGTTCATGCTTATCGTGTGGTGCTGTAATCGGGTTGGCCCAAAACCGGCTCGCATACACGAATTGCCAGTCCTACTTCCAAGGGGATTCGATCCTGGGCTGGATTAAAGTTATCTAGTCTACTCTTTTAAAATTTCTCCCCAAACAAAGGATTAAAATCGAATCCAATATCCTATACTCCTTAATTATGTGTACCAAACAGATCCTAAATAATTATTAATAAAAAAATGATAACAAATATGCCACATACGTTAGTACTTAAAAGTTATGATTAAAGTTAGTATCCGTAGCACTTTTCTTCTAAATAACATAGGTTACAAGATTCTAAATAAAAAGTTAGATGTAACCTTTTTCTTCCACTTTCTTTAAATGTTGCCAATTCTCATAATACTAATAATGTAATCTACTAGTGGTTATAAGATGACAAGCAAAATGTTACAAGTGTTAGATAGGTCCGGCTGCCAGATAAGATTATATATATATATATATATATATTTATACACACAACATATATGTGTGTTTTGTTTTTTCAAGGCAAGAGTTGAATAATAAAAATAGATGGTGTGTCATGATTCATGACCAATTGAATATGAAGTATCAATAGGTAACAGAGGAGATCACTATGATCGTTACTGCATCCATATTGAAGAGATGAGACATATTGTTCGGATCATTGTACAATGTCCTAATCAAAATGCCTAGTGGCGTAGTATTATTCTTCACAAAATTTTGGTAAAATTTACACTTGATAACAGCAATGAAAATAGAAGTTTCTGTGACACAACTTTCCTACACAAGCATCATTGGTACGATCAGCTCAGAAATTGACACATATTTATCCGAAAATCCTCACTTTCTCGGCTATGGATGCGTGATCTTCTACATTGGCCTTTTTGGAGTAGCAATGGCGTTGGTCTCATCCCTGAGCATTGAATAGATCTCCAACATAGAAGGCCGATCCTTTGGATTTTCTTGGACACATAGAAGAGCTACTTGCAAGCACTTGATCAGTTTACAAGATGAAGATGAATCATCTAGTGACGGGTCGAAAAACTCCACTCCTTTTTCATGTTCCCACGTATGGTATGCCTGAAAAATTTCAGATGTTACTCTCGAATGAAGTTCAAATGAACAAATTTCAGTAAAAAAATAATGTAAATCAGGATCTTAGAGTAGCTTACATATTCTAAAATGTGCATACTTTCGCTAGGTCCATGATATCGCGTACTCCTCTTTCCGCTAATGATTTGCAGGAGTAGAACTCCAAAGCTGTAGACATCGTACTTCATGGAGTATGTACCTTTTCTTATATATTCGGGTGGAACATAGCCACTGCATTTGATATAAGGCATTTAACAGATGAAAACTTCGTGTTAAGATTCCACTTGAAGGCAATTACTTTTTTACTTACTATGTTCCGACAATCCGGTCTGTCCTCGCTTCAAGTTCATCTTTTCTGAAGAGTTTAGCCATTCCAAAATCTGATATCTTAGGATTCATATCATTGTCTAGTAGAATGTTGCTAGCTTTGAGATCTCGATGTATTATTGTGAAATTTGAGTATTCTTGAAGATATAGAAGTGCTTGAGTAATCCCTTCAATAATTTGAACCCGTTTCTCCCAATCTAATTGATGCCTTCTGATCGGATCTGCATAATATCTAAATTCATAAGCAACTAGTGACAAAAATGGATCAAGATACATAGAAATAATACGCATAAGCATCAAAAGTCTCTGCGGTCTGATATGGAGAGTTTAACTTGGAATTAAACCAGATTTCTAAACCAAAATTCAAGTTAATAGATGGCAAAAGAATGAAAAATGCAGACCAAAAATGTAGAAATCCAAGCTACTATTTGGCATGTAGTCATAGACCAGCATCTTTTCTTCCCTTTCGGTGCAGTAGCCGAGTACTCTAGCTAGATTAACATGTTGTAGTCTTGCAGTAAGTGTAACTTCATTTTCGAATTCTTCAACCCCTTGCGTTGATGCCTTCGATAGTCTCTTAACCGCAATTTCCGTCCCCATAGGCAGTTTACCCTAGCAAGAATTGAAACTTGTGGTTATTATATTACAGCAAAATTTTTATAAAAAAAATCCCAAAGATTGCAGAGGTTTGAAGTGAGAAACAAATTTTTTCCCTTCTTGCACTTTGTGGTGAAGCTGTTGAAGAAGCATTTACAGATCTTACATTTTGTAACTAGCAGAAAGACGAAAATTAAGGTCTTAAGTCCTAGTTCTGATGCTTGTGAATTATTTGACTTGAAGGTTGATGGAAAATTATTACCTTGTAAACAAGGCCAAATCCACCTTCTCCGAGCTTGTTTGCATTTGAAAAGTCATTTGTAGCTTCTTTGATTTTGTCAAAGCTGAACACTTGCAACTTTGGAGCATCGCTGTCAAGATCTTCAGCGTCTTTTGTATCAGCGTTCCTTGATGATGATAAGTCGCCTAAAGCTCTTATCCCTGTAAGCAAAAGGAAAACAGAAAAAATATGAAAAACGAAAAGTTTCTCATGTCAAGTATCTGATCCGTTTAACGAATGTCCAGCCGACACACTTCAAAGAATTACCTTTCGATTTCAATGCTTTATGTCGAACATATAACACTATGAATATCAGGAGAATTGTGATCAAAGCAATTGGAAGTATGATTATCGGCAACAATCGCCTCTTGTACCATTTATCAGTTTGTTCTCCATAAGCTGCCATATGTTTTTGAAATTTCAGTTAGAAATTCAAAAGATTATCACATGGAATAAACTTCTTTGGTAAGATGTTTAGAGTTTGTCCTGTACAAAATTTTGTTCGAGTGACGAGTCTGTAAGGGAAATATAGAAGCAGAGGATTTGTCTAACTCTGCCACGGACAAACTACGCTTAGCTATTCTTCCATGATCTTATAGAAGTTCTGAAGAATGGACAAGTGAAAATAGTACTAGAGCTGGTAGTTCTAAGTTCAAACCCTTAAAACTGTGCTCGCAAATTGATAAACTAAAATTCAAAATGTTAACACAAAACTACGATGCTTCCAAAACTGCATACCAATTTCTGGTGAGAGTTTTTTTTGAATCTTACCTGCCCGAGAAATCTCCCAATTGTCATCATTTGTGACCAGAAAAATATTGTAACCAAGCAGCTTCTTCTCCTTGGCATAAGCAATCTTAGCCCTGATAGCCTCCACATCATCAAAACCGATCCATGATGATCCAATCACACAATAATTCACAACATAAGTAGCATTGTAAACAATTTGAGCTCCATAACTCCGAGTATACCACTTGATGTACTTGTAGCTCATTGAACCGTCTTCCGTCACAGCCACTCCTGATGCTTTTGCACCAATTTCACTTTCTTTTGGATTCACAAGCGTCCATGCATAGCCGTGAAAAGGCAATCCCAGAACCAGTTTTGAAGATGGAAGTCCTCGGCTCAGCCATTGCCTTACACCATAATCGGTGTTGGAATCGCTATGAGGGTCATACAAAGCGGAATGGGCACCAGTAACATTCTCTTTTAGAGGCAGATGATAATCATAAGCCACAACATGTCCCCAATCCAAATTCATCTTTATGGACTCAATTGGGTAACTGAGAGATCCAACATCAGGCATGTAACGAAGTGACATGGTGAGCATCAATCTCGACTGCGTTGAGTTTTGTGATTCGGAGTTCACAGCATCTCTCCACTCGTCTAAGAGAATTCCCAAGTTGGTCATGTCCGAACTCGAATTAGGCCACAGCCAAAACAAGTCCAACCCTTGGAATCCAAATCTTCTTGCTGTTTTAATCGAAGACTCAATGAAAGCCTTTCTGTTTGAAGCCTTGCTTAGCATAGAGGACAAGACTGAATAGTTCCCTTTCTCCCCAAGTATGGCCTTGTCGGTCTCGGCTTGCCCGTTCCAGATCGAGAGAAGCGTAGTGATTGATGGGTTCTTGCGCTTGACTATGGCGGTGAAACTCGAAAAGTACTGCTCATCCGAAGACGGTATTGAGAGATGGTAAGTCGAAGAGTTTACATCGGCAAAAGCACATAAAAGGTGAGTGAATAGGGCTGAGTTTATGTCTGGTATGGGAGATTCACTATCAGTATACCAATAACCAGCTCTTATCCAAGTTTTAGCTGAGGAGTTGTACATATGAAGAGACAGAAAGATTGAGAAGAGGAGGATGGTGTGTTTGGCTGCCATGAAAATAAAAGCCATGGACTTTCCAAGTACCAGGTGTCTGTTATGTTTGGTCTATGTACTAGTGCATGCAAAGTGTTCTTTTAACTTGTTCATGACATGAATTATTGAATTATGGAAGAATGCCATTTTGAAATTGTGACCAGTAGTTTGGCGTCTTCGAGAAAAGAGGAATTAACAAGTGTTTTATTATTACACCAACTATATGGGTTTAGTCAAACGTGATAATTTATTTATATATATATATATATATATATATATGTATTAAAGAAAGATGTTGTATCCACAGCGGATACATTCAGCAGCTGTACCTTTATATTTAAAAATTAGCTTTTTTGTACAAATGTCCCTTTAACCTTTTGAATATAGCAATTTAGTCTCTAAATTTTTTTCTTGGCAATCAATTATTGAACTTATAATTTTTGACAATTCAGCCTTTTTTTCTAAAATGTTTTGAAATTTGAAGGATTCTTTACACAAAACTTGCATATTATAGTCTAAGAGGAGCATTGTTGATATTTTTTCTTAATTTCAACACATTTCCTTTGAAAATTTAAAATATGAACCTAATCCAATCATACTCAAACTTAAACAAAATTTTTAAAAGAAATTTGTATTAAAATTAAGCGAAAATGATTGGTATTGTCCCTCTTTAGCTAGCTTGTGTAAGTATTGTACAAAAAATCATCCCACTTTTTATGAATTTAAGCAAAAAGGGTTGAGTTGTGAAAAATTATAAGTTCAGGAAGTTGATTGTCAAAAAAAAGTTTAGGGATTAAATAATAAAATTTAAAAAGTTCAGAGAGCATCCACACAAATAAGTCTTAAAGACTTATTATAACGATTTATATGTAACTTTTTATTTAGAATATTTTCAGGATACTGGATACTTGACAAGAACTTATGAGCATTTGTTACTATATGAGGAAGGGTTTTGGTTTGGTTGACCGGAAAATAAAAGATGAGATATTAATTTGCTAAACTTTCTAAGGAGGCTGCGCGCACATTTTGACTCGACGAATCTTTATATTAGCCGCCCATTTTCCTTGCACGAAATAAAGAAAGTCAACGTGAAATTAACAGAGATATGGTGGCCCTTATTCACTGCAGATTCAAGAAATGTTCAAATTGACAAGTATAGATTTTTTTTTCTCTAGGTTTTACTTAGTAAGGTTTATATGAGGTCTATTATGGATTCGCACATGAACTCAGGGCTCAAACCACCAACTCTAGCTTGGCTTTCTTCTGGCTTGCTTTTCGCCCTCTTGCGAGCTACCTCTCTTCTTTTCTTCTTTTTCAAGGACAAAGTTCCATTTTTCTTTTTCTTTCGGTGTCATTTTCCGGCTGGTTAATTTGATTTTAGTACACTTTTTAGCTTATTTTTGGTGTTTATTTCAGAAGCCTTGCTTGACCCTTATTTGGCTCTCTGTTTGTTTATCTTTGAACTTACTGTGTTCTTTTTTTATTTTTTTTTTAATTTTCTTGTAATCAGGTAAAATTATATTTGGCTAATCACAGGATGGGAGGTCTAATAGGTGCCAACTTAGTTACAATGTGTTAGATCTCTTTGATTTCAGTTGCCTGTTCTTACCATTTGTTAAAAAATTAAAAATGAAAAATGAAAAACCTATGAGCAACTAAATGTCAAAATCTAATATTTGCTTTACTTGGTGGTGTTATTTCGGACGTCACTATTGATCTATCAAATTTGGCATTCAGTATATTTAAATATCTATATTGACATAAAAATTTAACGTTATATTAAAAATGCTAATAAGATAGCAAAGCATTAAAAACAATGCTATATATTATTATCAATGATGCAATCATTGTGTGTATATATATTAGTGCAGCAAACCTGCTACATGACATTTAAACTCTCTCTCTCTCTCTCTCTCTCTCTATATATATATATATATACATATATATTTTGTTCATATGATAGTTTTGATTTACCGTCAAGGGTATGTTGATTCATTAAAACATGTGATTAAAAAGATTGCTATAAATACGTTTTGGTATAAACAAAGTTAAATATTATGATATAAGAAATCAATGATAAAGTATTTCAAATTTTTTAAAATAATATGATATAATATTATTTATTAGATATTATTTAGGATATTAAAAATTAGATAAAAAATTTAAGCCTGACAAATGGACATGAACCTTACATAAGTATGATGAATGCATTAATAATAGGTGCCAAATTGATGACGTCGTAGCATTGATCAAGGGTACAGCTCTTTTTTGACTTGAGTGTTTGAATCTGGCCCAGCAGCCTCCCATGCAGTGTATAAAAAAAAAAGGAAATTATGGAAACAGCCTCTACGTCATGTTTAGGACTTTTGCTCTTTCTTAATATTTAGGGGGTGTTTGGTGAATGAGTTTAGTTTAAGATTTTTTAGTTTCAATAGTAATTTTTTAGAAAAGATAAAAAAAATTTTCAGAAAAGACAAAAATTTTTTTTCAGAAAAAAATAAAAATCATGATAAAAAAAGTATAATTTAATTCATAATGAACTAATAACCAAACGAACCCTTATTCAAAATTTTGACATTTTACATATGGGTCTATTGCCACCCTTTTTGTCCACTTTTTTCACTCCCTCATTTAATGACTTATATTATTTCTTAATTATCCACAATTAAATTACTTTTAAGGACAAAAAATAATCAAAGATATACTTTTCACACATTATTTAAAGATTAAAAAATAAAATTGAAATATCCTTTTTTAAATGTAATAGAAAATGCTCTACCTTAGTCAACAATGAATAGAAGAAGAAAGGAAACAGTAAGTTTCTTTCTTTTTTTTCCACCAATTTCGAGGGTGTTTGGTATGTAAGTTTGAGTTAAGATTTTTAAGTTTAAATAGTAAATTATGTTGACTTTTCAGAAAAGACAAAAAATTTTTTGAGAAAAAGACAAAAACTTTTTAGGAAAAAAATAAAAAAAAGTTTGAAAATTTTAGTTTAAACTCATGAAACAAACACCCCTTTCATCTAACTTTTTTTTTATTTTTATTTTTATTTTATTGTTATCTTCTTGATGATAATTTGAATTTTTGTATATGAATCAACAATTGTTTCACTATCGTTATATTTACCTTTTTTTAATTTTTTTTTCCCTTCCGTTTGTAATTGTTTACTGCATTTTTTTTTTTTTTTTGTTGAAAAAACACAAAAGGCAAACATCATGTTTATATGCAATTTTAAGTGATAAACGAATATATGTTGTATTTCAGGAAAAACAAATTCTAATGCTATTTGAAAATCTAATTATTTGAAAGCTATATATAACATATGTATGTGTATTTACTATCCCAAAAAACAAAAAAAACAAAAACAAAAAAAACTAAAGGAATATGAAATAGAATAAAAGCAGTTAAAAGAGAGAGTGAAACGACCTGATTTTTTGAAGTGTTAACTAACTTATTTATTCCTAATTTATAGTCTTAATACTTTTTTATGATTGGTTCCAAAAATAAGGAACTTTTTTTTCATACTTTTTAGAACAAATCTGTAACGACCCCTTACGAACTGTTACAATTGACTTCTTATTTAATCATTCATCTCTTATAAAATTGTGGAAAATATTAAGCTTGAAATAAAAACCTTAATATAATGGAAAACTTTACTTAGATAATTTTAGAAAACTCTAGAATTATTTTTTTAAAACTATATCAAAATAACCTTCATAATTAATATATATATATATATATATTTAAAACCCAATTCATGAAATAAAATTTAAATCCATATGAATCATCTAATCAAATAATAATAAATTAAAGTCTCAAAACTTTATTTGAAATTAAAAATGTCCATCTCATGATTGTTCCTCCCATTTTCCTATCACATATCGTCCCGCTATCTGCTCCAAGCTCCTCAAACACTTAAATCTCATAAATGTAAATAAACATTTTCCTTTTATCATCATATATATAAACATCATTTAAAAACTTTTTAACTTTTAAAACAATCATATATTGGGGCCGGCGTTGTACCATCATAGCGCGCTAGTCACAGAAGGGTTGGGGTAGTAAATCTCAAACCAATAGTGATAATAGTCTGCTCACCGGACAACAACAACAACATCATCATCATCATCATCAAGGGTATACAACGTCATTTTAAAACATAAAATACATATACATACAATATATATACTTTTCATCAAAACGTCATCATAGGAGAAGTATTATTTAAGAACATCATAACATTATCATCAATATTAAAACATATACTTCTCAAATCTTTAATTCATATTGTATGTGAGAGTGTACTTACCTAAACACCTTACTTAACCTTTTCAAATTTTTCAATGGAGACGCGCGATTGAGGTCTCGGGTGCTCGCCTATAGAACCGTTCATGCCATGAATAATAAATATAATAAAATCAACAAAAACTCATAATAATACATCAAAAAAATCCATCATATTATAGCAGCGTCTAAAAGGCCTATTTCATCATTCAATAATATCACAACATAAAATTTGAACAATTTCATGAAATTACAAATCTTGACAGAAATTGCCAGTCAGACCTTTGTTCCTTCAAAAATTTATAAAAATTCATATAGGGCTCCGAATGATATGAAACAAACTGCAAACAAAATTAGACTTCCATATTTTTTTTTTCCAATGGTTCAAATTCGTTAAAAACGGAGACCATTTAAACTCTCAAAGATAGTTTTGAATCTGATTATTAAAATTTTACAGAAATTGACAGCCGGACCTCTGACTACATGAAAATTCACAAAAATTCATATATGTGTCCAAACGACCTGAACTAATTCCAAATGAAAGTAGACATCCAGAGGTTTCTAACAATATCAATTTCATTAAAAACGGAGACTGTTTGTATCCTCAAAAACGATGTTGAATTCTGACCATTAAAATTTTACCGAATTTGACAGTCCGACTTCTGCCTATTTAAAAAACCATAAAAATTCACACATATCTCCAAATAATATGAAATGATTTTAAAAGAAAATAGACATCTAGAGCTTTCCAACAATATCAAATTTGTTAAAAATGGAGTCAATTTGCACCCTTAAAAATAGTTTGGAATACTTATCTTAAAATCTGGAAATTCCAGTAGCAGTGGTCAAATCCGAAAATCATTAAAAATATAAAACTTATCACCACAATATACATGATTCATACATACGCACACCCAAAACAGCCCAAAGATATGTTTCTAATATATAGAATTATTCAATCACTATACCAATGAAATCATAAATCAAGAAATCAAAAACCCTAAATCGTCTTTTTTGCAAAATCAACCATATAGTCATTCTTTCGATCATCATTCGATAAACATTTCTCATCATCTCCTCAAACTCACATGAAGACACTCATCAAGAAATTCAACTAACCCCTCGAAGAATCCCAAACTAAAACAAATAATAAAATCATCATCAACATACGTTGAAATCCTTTTGATTTTGGGTTGGATGAATTTGGAGGTTTCGGGGATTTTTTTTTTTTTTTTTCTTGGTGGCTTGTGCGTGTGAGGAATATAGAGAGCGAAAGAGAGGCAAAGAGATGCAAAGAGTGAGCGTTGAGAAACTAATGGCAGACTTTTGGATTTAAATTGGAAATCAATTGAAGGTTAATTGGTTGGAATAATGAGATCAAGGGCTGTCATCAAGGGCTAATTTTGAGCAAGGATAACTAATAGGTCAATGGGAAAGTTGGATGTCAATTAATAAGATAAATGTTTCCCTTTTTCTTTCCACGTTTTTTTTTTTCTTCGGCTGCAATTACTTTCTCTTTTTTTTTTCCCCTCATATATCTTCATCCCCACCACATATAATACATACATACATACATACATACATACATACATACATACATACATATATATATATATATAATCACATATAAACATGTATATAGACATGATCGTAATATAAAGTACAATCTATTTCTATTACAATTAAATAAATTCATAACATATATTATATAATTATATAACAAAATATGGTATTTATATGCAATATATACATAGTACAAAAATATACAACAACATATATATGTATATATTTTAACCGTCACACAAATCATCATATAACACATAATATTCATCAATTTGCCATGAACTTTGTTAGAGCACATCGAGTCCTGGTCGCATCATCTGTGAAAAATAACTCAACATAACATTAGAATTAAGAAATTGCTATCTCATCACAATATCTATGTTAATTCTAATGTTAATTTTCTAACGTTATTGTTAGGTAGCATTTGTGGTGTTACAAAATCATACTTGTACTTGAAGAGTTAAATTTACTAAAATTTTAATTAAGGAAATTGAAATTTTTAGATAATAAATATCATATTCAAATTCATACTTAGGTAATATTTAAAAAGCTATTATATCATGTGAGTCAAAAGGAATGACCCTAGAGTCTTTTTCTCGTAAAGCACTCCTACTAGTTTAGTAGTACCGATATATTGAAAACATAGTTATAAGATAATCGATAAAAAATAATTTAAGAAATCTAAATACGGAAATTAAATTCATGGTGGTTGATGAGCAGGTTGTTTATCGACAAATCAAGTACTTTTGAGTTCAAATATTTGTAAGTTCTCAAGCACTTTTATTAGTTTAACGTGTTTTTATGTGATCTTATAGGATTTATAAATAAAGAGAGGATTTAGATGAAAATGTGACAAAATGTGAGTTTTTCGAAGTAATTGGAAAAAGTCATGAACAAAGGAAGAAAAACGAAGCAAGTTGGCATTGAAGAAGACCCAAAAAGACCTAAAAAAGGCCTTGGCTGCCAGCCTGGTGTGCCAACTCCAAGCAGAGCACCCCCAAGGGCTGCCTGGGCAGGCCCTGGCCAAGAGCTTAGTGCGGCCGTGCCAGGCTGGGTGCTCGACTGCGCACCTACCCAGTCCGTGGGAGCGCAGGTGCACCTGAGGGAGGCGCAGGAACGCGCCTACCTAGCCCAAGGGGCACACGGGCACGCCCAAGGGCCTAGATCTGGCCATTTATCTTAATCTAATGGCCGAAAATCACCCTTTTTTTTTTTAGCTCTTTATATATCCTCCTAAGCCTCAAACCCTAAGTAGAGATTTGGGGGAGGAAACACAAGTTAGAGGCACAAGAAATTTCCTAGACAGAGGAGCCTAAAGTTGGAGATTCTTAAAGAATGCATGGGAGAGATTCTTGAATATTTGAAGGCTTGAAGTTCATCTCCACAAAGAGTTTTCTCATCCTTTCTCTCTAGCCTAATTTTTATTGGAATTTGTATTTGAGAATATTGTATGAAAATGTTTTCAATTATGGATTTCTTAACAAGATTAGTTGTGGATTCCTCTATGTTGAGCTAGAAATGATTTCTAGGGCTTGATGTAACTCTGTTTGCACAATATTTTGAATATTTTGTCAATTGTTGGTTTAAATTATGTTTCAATTTATTTATGTCTCTTTGTGCTTAATGCCTCTAATTTATTTTGGCAATAAATTAGATGATTTTAGATTGTGAATTTGATGCTCGGGAGAGATTGAGTTTGTAGTCCGGATTTGGGAACATAGTCTAGGTTGTTGTGAGACCGAGGGGAGATCAACACTTAGATAATCAAACTAGGATTTTAGTTGTTATGACGCCGGGAGGTGATTAACATCTTGATTTCCAATTTAAGGGCTAAACTTAATGAATGTGTGGGTAATGAGGTAGATAGGGATATCAACTTAATGATTCATGCATATTATCTCATTCGACACTCGGAAAAGGTAATAAGGTGAGATTAGGTTCCTTGATTAATGAATTGAGTGCAATTGGCTAGCAGTTGCTTAGTGGGATGAACATGGGAATGATAAGGTGAAATCAAGTCCCTATTACATTTGTGCATAGAAGTTTCCATATTTTATTTTCGTGTTTATATTTGTTTTTGTTTTATTTTGATTTCACTTAGTTAGGTTACCTAGATAAAGTTAAGTTACGATAATCACGGTATTTAGCGGCAATTTAGAACCCAATCCTCATGGGATCGACACTCTGCTCACTCTTTATTACTTGTCCATGACCCATGCACTTGCGGTTATCAAATCGCACCCGGTAAATGAGGAAGCGAACAGTGGTATCCCACTCGCTTCCTTCATCGCATCTACACTGCTTCACCAGTCTAGAAAACATCTAAGTGGCAGGCTGCTTACCCTCGTTACCTACAACACAAACATACACATAAGAGCTTTATAAACTATATCTCACAAAATATTTTTATAGATTATATATCATAAGTCACAACATGAATGTTCGAAAATGCATATGATCTATGTGTATTCAATTATGCTTTATTAATATGTATCTTATCTACTTAAGAGTCCTTATGTCATACTCATATGCACGCAACCAATGGGCAGTTGGGAGAGCTACCCTCTAACAACCTCTAAGGTTATAACTTATAACTTTTGTTCTTATCATATTCTCTCACTAATTGGAGGTTGGTATAACACTTAATACTATCTTTCGTTAGCCTCATTATTATTAATTGTGACAATGTGCAGATATATATGTCAATATGCATCTATCATCATGACATAAATATCTGTGAGGCATGCTGATCATATTAGTACAAGAAAAATTATGCACGTCAAATACTTAATCAAAGCAATACATATAACTCATATATTCATCACATTATCAAGGCAATTCATACCAAACATAGAACATCAACAACGAAAACATTTTGTTTCATACTGAAGGTGAGATTTGTGCTTACTTATATTATGTGCTTAAACTTCTGAAGTAATACCTCCTACTATGTAAGTTTGGGGAATTGTCTGGATTTAATAATACATCGATATTAGAGCGAATCATGGTTATATATTTATTTATTTTATTTTTGTATAGATTAACGTGAGCTTAATTTACTTGCATCATAACTAATATTAATAATTAATTCATAACATATTAATTATTAAGTGTTAAACAAATTTTTATTAATTATTATTTAATTTATTTAATTTAATTGATTAATCAATTAGTTAATCAATTAATTAATTAATTAATTAATTAGGTAGTACGTAATTATTACCTTATTTAGTTGAGTAATAATAAATAAATTACATAATTCTTATATTAATAATTAATAATTATATTATACTAATAATTAATATTTAATTGATCTCTAATTAATCATCCATAATTACATTAATAATGATATCAATGATTAAATATTAACTAATCTCTAATTAATCACACATTTTAATTATGTAGTTACTCTACATAATACTCTTGCTTACACAACTAACAATCATTCATTAGCTCTTATAATTAATTAATTATTATTATTAATCAAATTAATTACTAATTAATTTTATTAATATGAATATATTTTGTTATATATTTATTAGTTTATTAATTTGATTCTTAATTAATTAATTAATCTACAACATCTTAGTGACAATGAGTCATCTAAGCGTATACTCCTAAGTGTGTTGTCTTCCATTTAGTATTGAGCTAGTAAGGCCCATCCCATTAATTATGGTCATTAAGTTAGACTAGAGTAGTCTCTTGGTCTGTGTCTAGTTATTCTCTAGTTTATTTTGTCTTAGAGTAGTCTCTTGATGTGTGTCTAGTAATCCTCTAGTTTATTTTATCTTAGTCCATCTAAAAACTTGTGATTCATCTTTATAGAGTTAGAAATCTCACACTTGGTTGATCATACACTTAATACTAAATTATTTCATAAATTTTTATATCCGTATGTTACGACTTACTCTTATGTCATATTTTAAATGTTTAATCGTTTTGTCAGTGTGAGATCTTAACTTGTAAGATTTATTTAAATTTGTGTATAATTCCATTCTAGACACTTGATGACTCATTGGAAAGCTTGAAGTATCTAGTTTCTGTTACTATATTTATTTTTCAAAATTTCAAAAGTTTTGAACCTTAATATGAATGTTTTCCTTAGTGTGCCACAGTAAAATCTAAGTTTATTAGATTGCAATCTAAAGTTTGTGATTTGTTAAAAATTATGTACATATCCGTTTTAAACATATGATAGCTTATTTCAAAGCTTCAGATATCTACTTTATAGTCATAAAGTTATTGTCTTATTTTTTTTTTTGAGATTTTCATACTGTATAATTAGGTTTTTCTACTGTTGGTCCCATATATGAACCATATGTCTAGATTTGTGGTTAAATTTAAAAAAATCATAATAATTCACTCACATGTCTAAATAAGGCAAAATATATGTCATTGGAAAACTTATAGTGTATAGTGTATACACCAAAAACAGTTTTATAAAACATTATAGGTTACTAATCCGAAACATACAAAAACTAGGGCTGGTATAGGATTCCAAGAAAATATTTTGGTTCGTAGCATTAAATTGTAAAATTCACCATAAATTGTATATTTATCTGTTTGAGGTGAACGATACATTGTTGGAAAGGTTAAAAATCTAGAGTTTAGATATATAAACTTAAAATCCAAAATTTTGAGTTTAAGGGATTTGGAGTTCATAAAACCCATGACTAGACTGTAATGCAGGGGTTCCTTGTGTTTCTAGTTTTTTGTCACAATTTCAACTGCATATAACTTAAGACATGCATAAGTAAACTAAGTTATTCTAAAGCCTAAAATGAAGCTTATTCTTTGTGAAATCTTAGCATATAATTTATTTTTCATATCAAAGTTTCTAATCTATGTCATATTATCACAACAACCATAAGCTCTAACAAAGTTCGTAGATCTTACTGAAATACTGCGTGGATCCTCTAAGACCTCGGACTTTCAAAGTTCTTCTCAAAACCTTTTCATAGGTAAGAATAAGTTTAGCATTAAGATTCTAACTAAACAACATGCTTTAGTTCCCCAAAAGTGACCAAAACACAAAGAAACTACTAGGTTACCTCTAGTAACACGTCATCTAACTCCGCTTCACACTTCTTCAAACTTAGTAATGGGGTTGCTTGGAGCTTGAAAATGTAGGGTAAGGGTGCTAGAAGGGAGTTAGAGATGGAGAATAGTGTTGGTGATTTTTTTAGACATGATGGTGGTTAGAGGGGCAAGGTTTTTGAGCTTAACTTGTGTGATAATGAAATAAAATATTCAGGGTATTTTCAGCCGATGCATACTTTAAAGAGCCATATTTTGAGGAGTAAAAGTGAAAAATATTTGCTGATTTCCACCTTGCATTGTCGCCACTTGAGAGAGGGATTTGGTGTGAAAATTTTGTTGTACAAAGTGGATGAGAAATGATCACTTTCAAGTGTGTCTTATGTGTGTCATTTTGCCTAAACGACCCACACCATGTCTTGTTTGATGTTGCATGCATGCACAACATTCCTTTTTCATCTTAATTCAAAACTCCTTGCTTTGTTGACTATAAATCCGATTCTCTCTAGCACTTGCATGATTTCCCATTTTCTTTTTGTTTTTCTTTCTTCCAATTTTTCCACCATTGATCAAAGGTTATCAGATTTGATCTCACCCATTAGATCATCCACACACTAATTCTTGGCCTAATCTCTCATTGGTCACTTAGTATCCAAAGCTTGGCCATTGATTTTCTTAGGATGCCTTAACATAAAATCTACACCATTGATTTCACATCTAATCATAACTCTTGATCAATCCTCCATCTTTGGATTTACTCTTAGTTAGTCTTGGCCATTCATTTCCTATCTATGTGACACATTAATTTTTCCAATCATACTCTCAATACTTAAATATTGATATAATCAAAATAAATATTGGGGCCATCAAATTGACCTACTAACAACAATTGGTATTTCTTCTC
Organism: Ficus hirta; assembly: GCA_038430175.1. Lineage (NCBI taxonomy): Eukaryota > Viridiplantae > Streptophyta > Magnoliopsida > Rosales > Moraceae > Ficus > Ficus hirta. The sequence goes on along the minus strand of CM076585.1, from coordinate 12,407,709 downwards.
AAAAATTAACATTTATACCTATAATACGACATAATAAATTTTTCGTATAAATTAATATGTCCTTCAATTTATTTTCTATATATTTATAATTTCTCATTTAAAAAGAGAAATTCAACATTATTAGAGCATCAACATCATCATATGGATGATACAAATAAAATCATTCATGATCTTAAAAGTTGATATTCATCAAAATAATTCATTAGAAGTATATTAATGAATAAAATCCAAGATAATAATTCATAAAATCAAGTTTAGGAATTTCTAGAGCATGACAAAGAATGAGTGAGTGTTATGATCAAAAGTCTAGTAATCAAAATGTCCCTTCTACCTTGATATAAAATCCTATTTATATAACAAGATAGGATACCAAAAATTCCATATTGAATTTTAGATATTCCTAATATTTAAAATTAATATCAAAATAAAATTGAAAACATGTAATTTATATTACATTATAATACATAATATAGTTGCTCTTTTTCTATAACCATTCATGGTTACGGATAAAATTAAAAACAAATTCATGAATTCATTTCATTTGATGATTTGACATTGTATATGGCTTACTATAATATGATAAACAACCTGTTATCTTAACTATTATTTATTTACTTTTATTTTTTTTTATATATTCACGAAATTTGTATCTGAAATCACCTTAATGTAAGGGAGTTAAAATCCAATGTATAAAATGGAATGTAATCAACAATTATTTTCCTTTTTTTTATTCCTTTTTTTTTTTTTTATAGAAAAAAAAATGGGACTTACAAGTTACAAACAATTGTTACGTAGTCTATATGTAAACATTGACATTTATACCTTATTCAGCATCAGATTCTTTATTTTCATCACATAATCATCCTTTCATCTTCGTAAATCTCCTCCCATTTAGTTTTAAAACATCACATTTCATGAAAGTAAACTCAACAGTCAGATTTGTACTTAAAAAAAAAAAATCGAACTCAACAATCAAATACCATTTTCTTATCTTTTACTAAATTTCATTACTCTTTGCTCTCTCTTTTTTTTTTCTTCTTTTTTTTGGTTAAAATCTTTTAAGTTTGGAATACTACAAAGGATGTGCTGATTTGCTTAAGAATTAAAAAAATAAACATGAAGCTATTATTAATATTGTAGTATATATACTCCATACCCATGAAGAGACTATGTTAAAAAAAGGGTATTTTCATTTATATACTTCGTCTCATATTTATCTATGATTTTTAATTTTACACATCACACTATGAATTTTTCTATTATTATGCTAATGGTCTCTATAATGGTATTCCGTCAAAAACTGAATAATAATTGAACACGCTCATATCAGGTTTTTTGAGTGGAGGGTAGTTTTTTAAGTGATATGTTATTCTTTTATATTGAATTATTGATCTTTTATTGAACTTGAGAAAAAATTTTCTCAAAATCTCACGTAAATTAAATGCTTTTCATTTTCTATCTCAAACTTGTTCTGCTGTGCTTTGTTCTCTTTTCATTGGAGTTTTCTCTGGATTCAATCCCAAAAAATCTTGTAAATGTGGGACTACTGAATTATTTCGCATATGATCATTCGATATTTCTTCAAATTTAGTAAAATTACAAATTTGTTTCTCTATTAACATTTGAAAAAAGAGAATCTAGAAAGCCATTTGAGTGCAAGTTTATTCTTACTATTTTTTTTTCTTGTAATTCACCAAAAGCAAAATTTTTCTCAAATCACTTGGAAAAGATATTGTTAATATACTGTGAAATGCAATAGTCTCAATGTAAGAAAAGTAGAGAAAAAATGGAAAAAAAAAAAAAAAAAAAGAGTAGAAAATAAATCAGGAATTTTAATAAAATCTTATTAAAAAAATGCTTTAAATAGCTTTGTCATCAAGTTAATAGCAAGTTGTCTATCAAAATCACATTTAATAAACTATTTAAGTTTCATGCTCATTAATTGTCAATAAAAATTTTTGGTCAATTACTTAATTTGTTATAACTATTCAATTTATATAAAACGACTTAAATAATGATAACTATCGATGAGTAAATATTAAAAATAACCATTAAAACCTCACCCATATGTTATATTATATTATAATATAATATGGCATAATTACATCTATATATTGTGTATTTATACATATTTAATGTATGTGTGTCGACCAAAGGAAACTCATGTTTCCTTATTTCCTCCCATTTTTCTTATATATTTATATTGTATATTTTTAATTTTAAATCTAATTTTAAATATAAATATTTATACTTTGAAAAACAGGAAACTAACAGATCATAATCTACACATCAATGGATCCCACCCAATAACAATAGGAACTTAATTACATCTAGATATCGTGCATGTATATATATTTAATGTATGTGTGTCGACCAAAGGAAATTCACGTTTCCTTATTTCCTTCTATTTTTCTTATATATTTATGTTGCAAATTTTTAATTTAAAATCTAACTTTAAATATAAATCTTTGTACTTTTAAAAACAGGAAACTAACATATTATAATTTACATACCAATAGGTCTCACCCAATAACAATAGGAATAGACACAGTGGGTCTCACTCACTGCGTATTCTAAATTTAATATTTAAATAATCTCCGCTATTGAAATAATCACAATTAATTCATAATTAATTGTTTGGGTGATAAATAAATGTTTATGATTATAAAATTAAAAAAAAAAATAGACGCTTTCTTTTATATTTTATATCACATAACTAGTGAGCACAAATTCAATCCATGTAGTACACTTATTCAATAGTATTATGATGGCAGTATGGGGAACTATGAACCCATAATTTCAAGCTCTAGTAAATTTGGTAATTAATCAAACTCTTTAATTAGTTTTTTTATTAATTCCAAAGTTACTCCACTAAAAACTTGAAACTGCATTCTTGAAATTATAGATTTAAAATTATTTAAATACAATATTTGTCCATTTGATATAGCCATTACATATAAATTAATACTCCATAAATAATTCATAATTAGAGCTAGATAAAATCTATTAACCTCTTTAATTATATTTTTATCCTTGAGTACCAATGATTACCTAATAAATGATAAATCATGAATTGCACACTCATACCATTCAAGCTCCGAATTAATATACAAGGAAATTATTTTATTTACTTCTTTAATAATATTACTATATAAATAAGCAGTACTTTATCATATCAAAATATTTTTTTCAACTTAGACATCTTAAATTAAATCACCGTTAAGTTAAATTCAAGAGGTTACAATGTGACATAAAATCTTAATTAAATTGTCACATCAGAAAAATATTACAATATTTCATATAAAACTTTATGGATGCATATAACCTAAGCTTTTTAATACATATAAACTTTTGTAAATTAAATTGTTGATTCAATATTGTTTTTTCATTACAAAAATTCGGCTATCACATGATGTATGAGTATATTATGACGAATGGTAGAAAGTGCTAGACCAAACTTAAAAGAAAAATGAGTTATTTAATTAAAAAAAATTTCACTCAATATAAGGATCTACAATTGTAATATTTGAATGTGTTATTTATAAAAGTCTAATGGAGTATTTTAGATAGACAAACAACAAACTAACTATGTCTACAATCATGGTAACTATTGTAATGACCCGACTTTTCGGACCGTTAACTAACTTACTTATTCTTAATTTATTTATTCTTAACACTTATTTATGTTAGGTTCCAAAAATATGAATTTTTTTATATTTTATTTACATACAGATTATATTTGTACTTTAAGAGTTTAATAAACTAAAATTTTTGACTGAGGAAATTGAAAATCTTTAGATAATAAATATCCTATTCAAATTCATACTTAGAGGACATTTAAAAAACTATAACTTCATGTAAGTTAAAAAGAAATACTCTAAAGTCTTTTTCTCGTAAAGTACTCCTACTAGTTTAGTAGTAATAAAATATTATAAACATAATTATAAATATAGCCGATACAAAATAATTTAAGAAGTCTAAATGCGAAAATTAAATTCGTGGTGGTATCCCACTTCCTTTCTTCATCGCTTCCGCACAGCTTTACCAGTCCAGAAAATATCTAAGTAGCAGGCTGCTTACCCGCGTTACCTACAGTACGAACCCATACATATGAGCTTTCGCTCAGCAAGTACAAATAATATCTCACAAAATATTTTCATAAAATCATATCATCACACGTAGTATCAAGAATGTTCAAAAATACATGTGATCTATGTGTGTTCAATTATGCTTCATTACATACATGTCTTGCCTATTTAAGGGCCCATATATCGTACCCATATGCGCGCAACCAATGGCGAGTTGGGGGAGCGACCCTCTATTAACTTCCAATGTTATAACTTATAACTTTCGTTCTTATCATATCTTCTCACTAATTGGAGGTTGGTACAACACTTAATCCTATCTTTCGTTAGCCTTATTCTTATTATTTGTGACAATATGTAGATTTACATGTCACTATGCATCTATCATTACGGCATACATATCTATGAGACATGTCGATCATATCAGTGCAAGAGAAATTATGCACGTCAAATGTTTAAATCAACACAATACATATGGCTTATATACTCATCACTTCATCAAGACAAATCATAAAAAACATAGAACATCAACAACGAAAAATATTTTGTTCCATGCTGTAGATGAGGTTCGTACTTACTTATCTTATATGCTTAAACTTTCGGAGTTGTACCTCCTACTACTCAAGTTTGAGAAATTGTCATGATTTAACAATATCTCATTATTAGATAGAATCATAGTTATATAACTTTATTCATTTATTTATTTATTTTATAAATTAAAGTGAGCTTGATTTACTTATGTCATAATTAATCTTAACACTTAATTCAAATTAATTATTAAGTGTTAAATAAATTTCTACTATTATTATTTAATCAATTTAATTTAATTGATTAATTAATCAATTAATTAATTAACTAACTAATTAATTAGGTAGTAGTAGTTAATTATTACTTTATTTAAGTATGTAATTATAATTTAATTACATAATTTTAATTGACCAATTAATAATTATATCGTAATAATTTAATCATGTTACTTAAATATTCTTTCTCATATAATAATTATCAGTTATTAATTCTCATATTAATAATTAATAATTATTCTAATAATTAATGTTTGATTAATCTCTAATTAATCGTCCATAGTTATATTAATAATTATATCAATAATTAATGGTTAATTAATCATGTATTATAATTATGTAGTTACTTAACATAATAATCTTACTTACATAGCTAATTATCACTTACTAACTCTTATAATTAATTAATTAATTAATTACTTACTTACTTTATTAATTACTAATTCACTTTCTTAGCATAATTACATTTTGTTATATCTTTATTAGTTTATTTATTTATTTCTTAATTAATTAATCAATCAAGGTGACAATGAGTCATCTAAGTGTATACTTTCCATCTAGTATTAGGCTTGTAAGACCCAATCTCATTAGTTATGATCATTTAGTTAGGCTTAGGTAGTTCCTTGGTATATGCCCAGTAATCCCTTAGTATACTTTATCTTAGCCCATTTGAAAACTTGTGATTTAACTTTATAAAGTTAGGATCTTTTATATTATTTGATCATACACTTAATACCAACTTATTTTATAACTAAATATATCCATATGTTATGACTTACCCTTATGTCATATTTTAATGTTTAATCATTTTGTCGGTGTAGGATTTTAAATTGTAAGAATTTTTAAATTTAAATATAATCCCATTTTTGACACTTGATAACTCGTTGGAAAGCTTAAAGTATCTATTTTCTGTCTTATAATTTGTTTTCCAAGATTTCAAGCGTTTCAAACATTAATGTGGTAGTTTTCCTAAGTGTCTTATGGTGAAATCTCAGTTTATCAGATCACAATACAATATTATGTGATTTATTAAAATTTATGTATATATCCGTTTTAAATGTATAATATCTCATTTCGAAGCTTGAGATGTTTGCTTTATAGCTGTAAAGTTCTTTCCTTTAGTGTTTAAGCATTTCATATGGTAAACTTAGGTTTTGTTACTGTTGATCCCACATTTATACCACAAGTCCATAAGGCAAGAGATATGTCATTGGAATGCTAAAGCTGTCTAGTGCATACAAACAGTTTTGTAAAATATTATGTTTTACTAACCCAAAATATACAAAACCATAGATAATACGGGGTTCAAGCAAAGACTTTCGGTTCGTAGTTCAAATTTGTAAAATTCACCAAAAACTGCACATTTATCCGTTTGAGGCGTATGATATGTTGTTAGAAAGCTTAAAGAATCTAGGTTTCAAATATATAATTTATAATCCAAAATTTTGAGAATAAAGGGTTCGCAGTAAATAAAACCCGTGACTAGACTGTACCCCAGATGTTCATTTTCTCTATAGTTTTGTGTCACAACTTCAAATGCTTATAACTTTGGACATGTAACAGCAAACCAAGTGATTCCAAATCCTAAATTGAAGTTTATCCTCTGTAGAATCTTATCATCTAATTTATTTTTCATACCAAAGTTTCTAATACATGCCATATTACCACAACAACTACAAGTTCTAACAAAGTTCATAGATCTTACCAAAGTGCACCGTGGATCCTTTAAGATCTCGGACCTCTAAAGTTTTTCTTAAAACCTTTTCCTAAGTAAAAAGAAGTCTAACTTAAGATTCTAACTTAAGATCTCGGACCTCCAAAGTTTTTCTCAAAACCTTTTCTTAGGTAAGAAGAAGTCTAACATTAAGATTCCAACTAAACATCATGTTTTAGTTCTCCAAAAATTACTAAAACACAAAAAATACTACTAGGTTACCTCTAGTAAAATATCCTCTAACTCCACTTCACACTTCTTCAAACTTAGTAACGGGGTTGTTTGGAGCTTGAAAATGGAGGGAAGAGGGTACTAGAGGGGTGTTAGAAATGGAGAATTGTGTTGGTGGTTCTTTTTTTTGTTTTGAGTTGGGTAGTGGCTAGAGAAGCTAGGGTTTTTGAGCTTAACTTGTGTGAGAATAAAATGAGATGTTAGGGGCTTGTCTTCAGCCAACATTTACTATAAAGAAGCTGTATTTTGAGGGGTAAAAATGGAAAATTTTTGGCTGATCCTCCCCTTGCATTGCCGCCACAAATGGGAGAGTGTTGGGGTGAAAATTTTGTTCAACAAAGTGGAGACAAGGGGTCACTTTCACTTGTCTCTTCTTTAGGTCAACTTGCCAAAATAAACCATGCAATTTCTTACATAAGGTTGCATGCATGAACCACTTTCCTTTTTTTTTTTTTTCATTTATTCAAATCTCCTCTTGCTTTTGACCACAAAGAATCCGGATCCCCCCTCCCCCCCTTGCTTTCTCATTAGTATTTTGTTTTTCTTTCTTCCAATTTTCCACTATTGATCAAATGTTGTCATCTTTATTCTCGTTCATTGGATCTTCCATCATACCAATCCTAATCTTAAGCTCGCATTGGTCACTTATCATCCAAAGCTTGGCCATTGATTTGCGTAGGATTCTTTAACATAAAATCTACACCATTGATTTCAAACTTAAGCACAATTCTTGATCAATCTTCCACCTTTGGATTTTCTAACAATAAATCCTAATTATACATCTTCTATCTATGTGACACATTAATTTCCCAATCATATTCTCAAAACTTAAATATTGATATGATCAAAATAAATACTAAGATCATTAAATTGACATATTAATAAAAATCGGGGTTTTTCTCAAAATTAACATTTATCCCTCTAATACGACATAATAAATTTTTTTTATATAAATTTATATGTCGTTCAACTCATCTTCTATATATCTAAAATTTCTCATGTAAATAAAAAAACTCAACATTGCCAGATCATCGATATCATCATACTGATGATACATAAACAATCATTTATGATTTTGAAATTTGATATTTATCAAAATAATTCATTAGAAGTATATTAATGAAGGAAATCCATGATAATAATTCATAAATCAAGTTATGAATTTCTAGGGCGTCACAACTATAAAATATTTATTTATAATATTTCATGATAATAATTCATGAATCGGTTGAAAATAATATAAATGTGCGTGATTGTCTAATAATATGAAACGTTTTATTAAATTGAATATTAACTACTTCATTAACATTAGTAATAACCTTCAAGTCAAATGTAACGCTTACATTTCACTCAAACTACATAAAACATTTGTTTGACCAATTAAGCTTTTAACACTTTACAAACAAATATAATATTGAATGTTAAATAATTTACATTCATGGCAATTATCATCATAAAATCTGATACATGTATCTGCAAGTTGTAAACTACTGGCTTGCAACTGCATTTGAATTGTTCATTTTTTAGTCTTTTCACTAGAAAACATAGTTATACCAACTTACGTAGGTCTTTTACCAAGCTTAAAATAAAAATAATTTTTTTAATTAAAATATAAATTTCACTCAATACAAAGATCTACACTTGTATTATTCGAATGTGTTATTCATAAAAGTCTAACAGAGTATTTTAGATATATAAACAACATACTAAAGTATGTCTACAATCATGGTAACTACAAACTATTTCTTTGCAAATATTTCTAAACATATTGAAAATAACATAAATGTGAGTGATTGTCCTATAATATGAGGCATTTTTTAAAACTGAAGATTAATTGCTTCATTAATATTAGCAACTACCTCCAAGTTAATTGCGCCGCTTACATTTCACTTAAACTACACAAAACATTAGTTTGACCAGTTAAAATTTTCACACTTTATAAATAAATACAATACTAGAATGTTAAAGAACTTACATTCATGATAATCATATTATCATAAAAACTTATATAGGTATCCGCAAGTTGCAAATATTGGCTTACAACTGCATTATAATTGTTTATTTTTTTCATCTGTGCACCAAAAAACGTAGTTGTATAAATTTTTTTTTTTTTTTTTTAACAACATAGTTATACAAATTTATGTAGGCCTTTTACCAAACTTAAAATAAAAATCATTTATTTTGATCAAAAAATAAGTTTCACTCAATACAAGGATCTACATTTGCAATATTCAAATGTATTATTCATTAAAGTCTAACGAAGTAATTTAATAGATAAACAACAAATCAAAATATGTCTATAACTATGATAACTACAAACTATTTCTTTACAAATATCTCAACAGCTTGAAAATGATATAAATGTAAATGATTGTCATGTAATATGAAACATTTCTTTAAAAAGAAGATTAATTACTTCATTAACATTAGCAGCTACCTTCAAGTCAAATTCATTGCTTACATTTCGCTCAAACTTTGACTAGTTCAAATGTTCACACTTTATAGACAACTACAATACTAGAATGTTAAATAACTTACATCTATGGCAATCATATCATCATAAAATCAGATATAACTATCCACAAGTTGCTAAACATTGGCTTGCAACTGCAATAGAATTAATTCATTTTTTAGTTTTTACACCAGAAAACTTAGTTACACAAACTTATTTAAGCTTTTTATAATCTCTAAACTACAAATATATATATATATATATATATTATTAGAACGATAGTGATATTTAATGATAATATAATATTTATTTAATAGATCAATCTACCTTTATTTTTTTGACTGTCCATTGCTTGTCCTTGCTTGTTTTTGTAAATTTTGATCACCGAAAAGTTACCATTTTAAAGCCTTAGCTTTTTGAGACCCATAACCTATGTTCTCATCACAACCTAATACTTATGAATTATCTACATAAACGACTAGCTATTTTAAAGAATGTAATTAATTTGATGTAGGGTTGTCTCAAAATACAATTATAATAATTTAAGACTTTCTTTTTCCTCTAATTTCATGCATGTTCAATAAATTTATGTAGATTTATGGTAAGTTATAAAGACAATCTCACATGATTTCGCAACAAATTAACAAAAGAAAGAGAAAATAATCGAAATAATATTTTATAGAAAAACTATACATACATTCTAAAAGTTAAAAATTTATTGTTCTACCAAGACACTAAAAGATATGAAACAAAAAATCAATTAAGGTAAAAACCAAAGCTATTACAAATCAAATGTTAGAGAAAAATAAAAGAAACAACCTAAGTATTACAATTAAAGCCTTATTGAATTGTTAATATATATCAAAATCCGATGTGACATGTTAGTTTTAGCGATAACATATTTTAAAATATCGTAATTGATTATTATTGTCGTAGTTAATTACACAACATTAATTAGTGATTATATTATCGACTGTTGTCGCTCATTATTGTTGTTGTAGTTGGCATGACACTATAAATTATTGACAAAATATAAATGACTATTGTCGGTGAATATATCATATTTAACGACGACTTTTGCTATAAATTATTTCTTAAATAATAAAAAATATTTTTATCAATTTATTATTATTTGTTTTTTTCGTTAAAATAACTCTTGTTTTATAATTTACCTTAAGATAATTATTTTAAATAAATTTATTTAATAATTATAAATTATAGCTTGAAATATAATAATTGAAAATCAACAATAACATGTAACATCCATTAGCCCAATATTTAAATAGGTTAGTAAATGTCACCAATAACTTTCCATAGTAATTTAATCAAGTGGAATTTTTTTTCTTTCTCTTTTAATAATAGAATAAATAAACTTGTTTCGTAATAATAATCCATAAACGGGAACTATTTAAATCCTAATATTCAAATAAAAAATAAAGAAAATAAAAGTTTTTGAAAAATTCAAGTTTAAACTTTTGAACTCGAAAATTCTTTTATTCAATTATCACTATGTCAGGCTGCCACATCATGCCTCATCACCATTCAGTCTCCATCCACTCATTATCTGAAAATATTAGAAAAATAATTTGGTGAGCCAAGGCTCAGTAAGTAAACCATACTACATCCATAAGATAATTGTAATTAATTCAATAAATGCTCAAACCTTCCTTAGTATCCCATACTTTAATTAAAAACTTTTCATTATAAACATCTAAGAGCATTTGGTGTCATGCTTATACTTTCAGTAATTAGTGTTTGACGGCCCGTACTTACATGATCATAAATGACTGTCACTACTTAGACTTAAAACTGATACATTTCATAACCTTTTATTAAGTTCTCAAAATTTTGGTAATTTTTTTTTTTTCTAAACTTACTAATATAAAACTTAGTTAAACACAATTATAGAATATAACTGTTTAAAAAAACATTTCAAGTAGTTCCTCAATAATAATAATAATAAAGTTGCAACCCAAAATACTTAGTTTAGTTTATATGCTTAGCAGCGTTCGAACCACAATTTAAAAATTAAATTTCAAAATAACTTTTAAATGACTGTTAACATTTTGTGGAAATTTTTTGCGGGTGATAATCCATTCCCCACCTACACTTTTATATATCACTCCATCCGCATTGCTAGTCCAATAACATTTTCAGGTCATAGGACTCTTACCTGGATTACCTATAGTGGGAGCATAAAAATGTATGAGATTAAACTCAGTAAGTACATATATAAAACCCATGATGTATGAATGAAGATGTATGACCAAGTTATATTTATCATTTTATTCTTAACTTATTATTCTTAACATACTTATCGACCATTGTGTACGTACCGAGTGTGCGCGATCTTATTTAGGGAAGATGAGGGAGTGACCTAACCGTCAACACCCAAGGTCATACTGAAAATCATTCATGAAGACCTTACTCTTATAGAGGTTGGTACAACACATCTTAATCTTTCACTTGTTATTCAATCATGAGTCTTTAATTCATAGAATGAACATGAAATATGACATAGTTTGTAAAGCGTGTAACGCAACATGAAATCATGATAATATAGCATAACAGTCACGTAAGCATAAAATACACATCAAACATGACAACATAAAATCCATATTGTAGGTGGGGCCTGTACTTACAGAAAATCTTGAAGTTGAAGTTTCTTGTAGTTCATGCCTAGCTCAACCTCTTTGTCGTTTCGGTGTCATATTTTAAACTAACAACCAACGGTTAGAGCAGATTCTTAAAATTATTCTTTGTTGTTAATAGGTACCTTATAGAACTTCTTGCTTCTAGTTAACAATCAATTCTTTTGAAGATTAATTATTAATTACATTTTTTTAATTTTATCTTTAAGGAAATAAATTTACCATAAATTGGTTACTTAATTATTATATTCCCTTACTTGAGGATTGATAGAATATTGAACTTTAACTTGCTCATATTTAAATTTTTATTTACTAAATTAATTATTAATTAACTTGACTAACATTATTAATTAATAATTAATTAACTAACATTTATAATTATAAGATAGTCAATTTATAATTAATTAATTATTAATTATTGATATCTTCCAACAGACTAGGGCTGAAACCGAGAAAGATGTGGTGACCTCCCGTCTTTTTACAAGTGAGAGAGGGAGTCACTTAGCAATTTTGGGTAGAGGACAGAGTCCTCTATGCTAAGGACCAATGACCTTATGCCTCCAAGAGTTGTGAGTTTTTCGTAGTAAACTTCTAAGCGAGAATCATGATACTCCATGGGCAGGTTCTCCGGGTCAGCAACGGAACCTGGCTTTCCTTTCCTGAAGTTTTTATTGGCCTAACATGGAGGATTTTTTTTTTTTTTTTCAGTTTGTAAAAACCTATCTTGTTTGTCAGTAGGACAAGGTTGAGCGGCAAAAGACTGCCAGCCCTCATAGCCCAGGCACAATGACATAATTATCAGGGATGCGCTCTCTACCACTAAGCTAATAGCCCATTGTGCGGGCTCCCAGCAGGGGGCCCGCTATGCCAAAAGCAAGAAAAACCCCATCCCCCTCTTTCCTTTTTTACGCCCCCACGTCGCCACACGGGAGGGACATGGGGGCGTAAAGAAGGGGATCCTATCAACTTATTCCGACCTAGGATAATAAGGTCATGAGTTTAGTCTTACTTCACCGTCGAGAAATAAAAGAAGATTTCCATCTCCAAGTTTAACTCAGACGTAGCTCGCATTAAAAATTAATTAATATAATTTGACGTTAATTAGTCGATAATTAAACTAATTATTAAGTAGTTGAGAGATAATATTAAATTAATTCTCTCTTGAATTTCTCTGAAAAAATTAATCGTTATTAAGTGGTTAGTTATTACTAAAATGATTAACTAATTAAATCATTAAGTATTTTATCCATTAATATTTATTCTATTTTGTCTTCCATTCTACCATTAGGCCCATTATACCTTATTTACATTTTCAACTACATTTACCAAAACTCTTTACATCTAAAACTCTTACTTGTCTTTTAATGGCCCAATCTTAAACCAATACTTAACCATATTAGTTACTCAACTTAATTGGGTTAGCACACTGTCCTTAAACTAGGAAAAACACTGCCTACATGTCAGGTTTGCCAAATTTACAATTTGAACCCCTTTTATTTATTTATTTATTTATTTAGTGTTTTAGCCCCTAAAATGGATTAACTTGATCCCATTATGCACACCCAAACGCCCCGTTTTTTTTTTCCTTTTCTTTTTTAACTTGAGGGACCCCTTAGAAATCCCTCTTGCAGATTCTCAACTCTAAAATAATAATTTCCATAAATTTCACTTCTTACCCTTCAATTTTTGATATTTACATTTTGGCCCCTAAAGGGTATTTTGCCTCATTTTATGTCCACTTCTCATGAAAATTTAAAAAATAGCATATTTTAGTCCCTTATTTTTGACCGCAAAGTCTTGGACTTAACTGACATTCCTAGCCTTATGAAATTACATTTTTACCCTCCTAGGGCAAAAACGTCATTCTTCCCAGTTAAAAATTTTTGACCAGAGGTTACATAATTTGAAAGCTTATGCTGAGGGAAACATTTATAGTTCAGTGAAATTCTCACTAAAATATCATTTTCGTATTTATTTTGGATTATGCCAAAAAGGCTATTTTCACATAGTTTATGAACATCAAGTTCATTCTATTACTATTAGAGCCTAAAAAATCCTTCTTCATATTCCAAGCTGCCAACATGGAGTATTCTCAGCAAATAAACATGTCATATCCAAATACTTTCGTGCCATAATATATATTTCATACCACATAGTTATAAAACTCACTAAACTCATAGTCTTATTAAAACTTTTCATTTTGTGATATGTTAAACAATTTTAATCCCATAAAATACATATGTCACAAACAACAACATGATCATGTTTTTATTTCATTTTATTTTATTATCGTCATGCCAATATTTTTATTTTCTTTAATGTTATTTTTCATGAAAACCCTCAGAACTTTTAAAACTTGCTAGTTTATGGAAAAACGTTTAGTATTGTTGATGGAGTTGTGGCTCTTTTGAAGGCTTGGAGGCTTTCTTGAACTCTTATGATGAGGAACTAGTAGTCGGAAAATAAACACATTCCATCACAAGTTCAAAAACTTTAATCTTGAAAGCTAATGGTATACTAGTGTTTTACCTTGAAAACTGATGAAATAGCGATCTTCTCTTGAAGCTTAATGATATGAAAGTTGAGAAAAGAGGCTTTGGAAGGGATTTCTTGGTGTTTTTGCTTGCTAAAATTCAGAGTCAAGGTGTTTAGGAAGAGAAAAAGCTTTCTATCAATGAAAAAGAGAGTGAAGAAGCAAAAGTGATGTTCATATAACCACACCCCTTTTGTAGGCACTTAAAATAGGGTTTAAAAATTTGAAAAATAATTATTTTTAGGCTTATTATAATCAGCTGAAATTAGTGATAAGAAATGAAGAGTTTTTCACATTTTCTAGATTCTATCATTACAATATAGGTGATGGTTCACTTACCCGAGATAGATAATGTAAGGAAGTGATTAAAGTTTTGTTTTTATTTTTTTTGGAGTGTTTTCTTTTCTTGGTATCTCCATATCAAAAGATTCCCCATCAACTAATCTATTTATTTTATTTCCCTTCATTTTTTTTTTCTTTTTCTTTTTCTCTTTATTTTTTTCTTTGGGCTGATGCCACACGTTCAGTCTGCTGGGTAGGCTTTCAGCCCACAGCTGGTCCCAACGGGCCTGGCTGTTGCTTGCCGCATTTCATGCAACACACACACACACACACACACACACAGACTCATATATAAACATATATATATATATATATATATAAATACATTATTATATATCTCAATTATGTCACAAAATTTGTGATCACATAACACACATGATAAATCATAACAATTTCTAAAATAAATAGGAAGCCACATATTTTAATTTCTCATGATTTTCATTGTCATCATTACATTAAAATGTTTTTAAAGATAAATTTATAATTTATATTCCCAATTAAAATTAGATAATTAAATTATAAATTTTCGGGATGTTACACAGTGGGCCATAGTTTTCGGAACCTATTTAATAAGTTTGGCCAATATTGAATACGGGTTTTCCATCTTAGTTTTTCAACCTCAGGTTTTAACAGTACAACGTTTTCGATCTTTGTAGCTTTTCCATATTGGTCTTTCAAACTCTAGTATTTATCACCTTTTATCAGTCATTTCATTCATTCGTAATAAGTCTGCTGGTACCCCGCGTCCTTGCCTACTCAACCCTTCAGTACAAACACACACCCGTTCCTTTTAATGCATTTCTTTGATACACTTGGAATACAACATTTAGACATTTCATATGATTGTATAATTTCATAAAAACATTTAAACATAAGAAGTAAAATCAAGTAGGTTTACTTACCTGAATTCCAAGCAAAAATACTATTGTAGCAAGTGATAATGTCCACTAAGTGCCCACGACTTATATGCCCTTAAATTTCAATAGTTCGTTTATATATGAGTGCATATTTTAGGGGGAAAAAAAAAAAAAGACTCTTGCGCACCAAAATATATACTGAATATATACTTATAAATGAATCCATAAATACAAATATGAAACTAAATAGGTAGAGACCATAGTGAAAAAGAAGAAAATATGAATAAAACAGTTTTACATCTATAAACTTAGATTTTCACATAGGAATTTTTTTAAAGGAGAAAGCTGAGAAAATAATTCAAACGGACAGCAAGTGATTCCGGTATTTTTACTGTATTGTAGAGTATCAAATCAACCCCAAATTTTAACTGATCAAGAATAAAACAAACACACGCACACATATATAACTATATTAAGAGAGTGAAATTTTCTAAAAATACTATTAACAAATTTGGTCAAATAATTTTGTCTTTTTTGTGATGACATCTTTTTTTGCTTCTTACATTTTACTTTTTAATTTTTCTTGATTTCTCTTTTTTCCCCCCCTTTAACTATTCTAAATTTGTCTTTTTATATTCTCTTATTTTTTTATTTTTATGAAAATCTTTTCATATGGGTTTCTTTTCTTAATCAAATTTGTCCCTATAAAATTTTTTTTAATATGTATTTACTTTCGATTTTTTGGTGATAGTCTAACTATGTGTCCAATTTTTTTTTAACCAGTGTCAAAAAAAATATTACATCGTTGAAAACTTTAATATTTATGTTTATAAAATAAATATTTAATAATTTTAATATGTATGCGCTTCACACGTGTAAAGTATGTGATTTCAACTTTTATATATATATATATATATATATATATCACTACAAACTTTTATAAGACTAAATAACAAACTTAACATTGGTTTTTATAAGATTTAAACTCAGTAAATAAACCTGCCCAGATTTTTCAGAAATTCGGACAATGAAGGTAGACGGATTTTTATCTCAAAAATCCTAACACATTAGGAACCCAAAATTTGTATGGACATATTAGACATATATATATATATATATATATATATATATATATCAACCTGTCGAATATTTAGTGGACCATTAAAAGAATAAATACCATTTATTTAATATTTTATACAAATCGGATTTGACAGAGTCCAACAGAAGATCACAGTGACCCAAGATGATTTCAAAATTCATATCAATTCAAGAACACAACATAAATTCCTAATAAAAATTACGGTTCATAAAGAGCATACATACAAGTGTTTCACATAAATTTAAGGAAGAAAAGAGTCATAAATATTGATTAACAAAACGTGAAAATTCATGACAGTTATTTAGATAGGTTTGGACTGGATTTAACTCCTATGTCCATTTATTTATGTTCCCTTTATGTTCCTCCCATAATATCATAACTTATATTAATTAAAAATGTATATTAAACTACAATAACATATCACATTACTTAAAAAATTATATAAATTACACACGTGTCATTAAATTACTAGAGAGACATGAATGGAGACATAAATAAAAGAATATATAAACTAAATCCGTTTGGAGTGCGCCTTATATAAAATCAATAATAATTCGTATTTAACTTCTATAAATAGGAAATTTTTACATAATAATCTTAACATAGAAATTAAATCATTCCAAAAAGTAGAACATCAAAATTTAATTTTTATATATTAAAATTTAATTTTTATATATTTATAAAAATTCGGACAGTATATCAATCTATGAACATCAAAAAGAAAAAAAGGAAAAAAAAAAAAACATAAGAATTTTTATATATTTATAAAAATTCGGACAGTACGTCGATCTATGAACATCAAAAAGAAAAGAAGGAAAAAAAAATAGCAAAACTATTTTTGTCCAAAACGAACCGTTTTGGACTAAAACAGTAAATTATTTTGACTTTTCTAATAATGTATAGACATATGTATGTAAATGTATCTGTGTATGTATAGACTTTATTCCTTGTTTCATGGTATATGTATGAATAAACATGTGCACGTCATGAAATAAGGAAAAAAGTCTATACATACACAGACACATTTACATATATATTTATATATATATATATATATACATTATTTGGAAAAGTCAAAAGAATTTACTGTTTTCGTTCAAAACAGTTCGTTTTGGACAAAAATATCTAGCTTTTTTTTTTTTCCCTTGTTTTCTTACCCTAAAAAATCTAACAAAGGAACAATAGATTTAAAAATTGGCACAAAATCATGAAGGAATAAAATCACATTAAATCAGAAGATTTCTTTCTTTTGGAAAGGAAATGATAAAATTTTTGCACACTTTCCAAGATTTCTTCTGTGACCAATTTGAAAAAAATAAATTAATCTACACATGACCACAATTTAAGCAAGCTTAATTGACTTTTGGTGAATATATTCATAACACTTAATTGTCTGAATCTAAATTTTAATGAGAAAGACAAGAACACCATGCACACTATGCATAATACCACGCAATCAGACATTGACCAACTTATACATTATGTAGATATAACATTAATCTAAATAACCTTAATAGTACAAAGGTAAAATATATTATAATTATTTTATACTAATTATTTGCAAGAAAAACGAAATAAATAATTCAACATTATAGTAGAAATTCTCAACTATATTATATTCACACATCAGACATTTCACTGCATTGAAATAGCATTTTTATATTTCAAGATCAAATTTCTCTTAGATACAATTGTTTTATTTATTATCAAAGAAGAGGTCAAAGCTCCTATGATAACAATTCAAAAATTAGCCCTGAATATCTTCTTCATTATCTCCATAGCATCAAAAAATGGGATGGAACAATTACTCCTTTCTCAATGAAAAGAAGCTGATCAAAAATCCATCCAAGATCTTCAAATAAATGTCGATGATTTAAGATTTCTTCACTTTTTTCCTCTCTGTGAATGAAAGTAAGACGATGAAAGAGAGAGAAAATAAGTGAACAAAACACAAGAGTAAGTAAGGAAAAGGAAAAAAAAAAAAGGGCAGAGTCCCAATATAAAGTTACCTTTGAGAATATTTGCAGCGTAATCAAAAGCACAGAAGGACATAAGACGATGGTAGAAGAAGATGCAAGCAGATCTGGGTTTAAAAGGAAGATTTAAATGTTTCAAATCAACATGTGTCAGAAGACATTACATACTCATCTTTTTAAGACACTAATCAGATTTATAACCTATAAATGGTTTCTTGATCTCACACATGTATAGAACGGCTTTTAGAAAGAAACCCATGGTAAGTTTTAATTTTTAATTTTTAATTTTTTTTAAAAAAAAAATTACCTCAATGAAAAAAATTTTTTAAAAGAGAGAACTTTTTTAATTTATTGAATATGATTTGTCTTCATGCAAGTACAAATTAATTACTATTTTTGGTGTTTGTTAAACTCAATTTCATGCTTCCATTCAATGACGGAGCGAGGGGGGCTGAGGGGGGGCTAGCTTTTTTTCTTTTTTCGTTTTTTAATTTTAATGTAGTGGGTTTTTTGTTGTTTAATTTTAATAGAATGGGTATGTGTAAGTCTTGGCCCCTTAAATTAATATGGAGATTTTATTTGCACTCACAATATTGATAATATCCCTCACAAAGTCAACAAAGATTTTTAATATATTTTTACCCTACCTGAAAATTAGTTTAAAATAATTAAAAATACTCATACCTCCACATATCTATAAATGAATTTTTTTTTTTATAAAATAAAAACATGCACCACATTAACCATAAATGAAAATAATATTAAAAAATAAAAAAAAATCCTAAGAAATTATTCTAAATTGTTCTAAACTCTAAATTGTTTATTATATAAACTCTAAATTGTTCTTCACATATTTCTTTTCTTAAAAAATTTTATAACTACATGAAAAATTTCAACTGAAGATTCAAGTGAAACTAAAATAAAAGAAAAATATCTCTTGAAAAGCCAACAACAACTACTGAAATATGTATTTTTAATTTTTTTAATTCATTAGTATTATGTGTTTTTTCCTTTTCTTTTAGTATTTAAAAATAATTATCTGTGGTTTTTTTATAATTATTCTTTTTATTTATTTTTTCTTTCTACATTCATTTACATGATTTTATATTTATTTATTTTTTTAAAATGCCATATGACATTCCTTGATTTTTAATTTAGACATTACTTGAGTTTATCTTTTTTACTATTTCATCTTCTTTTTTTTTTTTTTTATAGATACTTTATGTTTTCTTTTTGAGATTGAAGATATATATATATATATATTTCCATATTTAGATTTGTTAATTTATTTTAAATTAAATAAATTAAAATTAAAATAAAAGTAGATGTATGAGAGGGTTAAATGTGGTATTCTATAAAAAGTATCTACAAAATGATAGATTTACTATGTTTATATTAGGAAACATTTATTAGGTGAGGATATTTATCAATATTGTAGATGTAAATATAATCACTCATATTTTATTGAGAAAATAATTTGAATTTTAAAAAATAAAACAATTTAATTAAATTCATAAATATTAGTGGGCCTAGTGACTTAACCGAAAAAAAATTTTTGGCCCCCCACCAAGAAATCCTAGCTCCGTCACTGCTTCCATTCAACCTGAATATTTTGTTGCGCATCTTAATTTGGCTTCAACGTTTTTGAGGCTATGTCTGTGCAATGCTCGGCAATGGAATGTAAATTTGTAGTGGAATCGTCTTCTTGTTTTAATGAAATTTCATTTTAATTTGTTATACATATAATATGGAATGGTTCTCTCATATTCCGTTTATTTCGTTAGTTTAACTCTAATTGAGCTAGTCCAGTTTTTTTGCTCATCATTTAAATGTGGCAGAGTTTGTACAAGTATGAAAAATGAATTCAACAGCACCGATTTCCAGTAAATATGCATGCCTCACCTGTTACCAATAGGAGAGCGAGTTCTTATTTGTACAATTTTTGTGGTTCAATGCATTTACTAAACCGTAAAGGAATGTAATGAAAAAGGTAATGTGATTGGAAAGTAATTTAATGAAATAGGAATGAGGATCATTGATTCCCTTTCTAATATTTACTTGTCTATTGGATGGTGTAAAGGGAAACAATTTCATTCCCTTTGTATTATTAACTAACCTTAATAATGTTAATTTAATTAATGTAATTACTTAAATATCCTTTTACATAATAAAAAAACATAAGCACATAGAAACTTATTAAGGTTATATGAGTAAATTTTATATGTATTCCCTCTGACAAAAAATAAATACCAACGGAATATAAGGATTAACATTTTTCTTTTTTATTTCCTATATTATGTGAGGCGCACGAAAATCTCGTTCCTAATTTTATAAGTAAACGTATAATTAAGTGAGAAAAAAAATGACTACTCACTTTTCTTTTCTCTTTGATGGAAAGTAAACATTCCCTTCGTAGTTGGAAACTTAGACTAGGATTATTTTAGTGGCCAACTGACTTTTTAAATTTATACTTATAGTTTTCCTAGATGGATTGTTACTTAATCAATACAGGGATAAGAGGCATCTTGTATTAGCTGATTGGTATCAATTATTGCTGGTGGTTGCAAATCATAATTTGACTCGTTCTTTGTTTGATAGTTGGAGGGCATTCTCACCGGAATGTGAGGAAAAAATATAATAAAAAGAGTGCCAATTGTAGTTGTCTTTTCATTGATTACTTGAAGATAAACTAATTTAACTTCTGTGCGTTATGGTGTATAATCTGTGTTTAGTCATCTTTTCATTGATTATTTCTCACAATATTATTTCAATGTCAAATGTTCCAATTGATAATTCTCACAGTATTGTTTCAATGTCAAACTTCCAACTTAGTAAAAGTAGATGAAAGTAAGCTTTGTTTTGATGAGTTGTTCGGACTGTAGTCAATTATCCATCTTGCAATCTTAACACTAGATCATTTAACAACACTGTAAATAAATTTTCTTTGTTTGGTTAAATTAGTTTTATTTTTATTTTTTTTGTTACATTGTATAATTATCTTTGTATTTTGATATGTTTACAATTTTTTTATGATCTCATAATCTTTGTTCAAAAATAGTGAAGAATATACCAGTAGATTACAAATAATGTTTTATAGGAATACGTTCCAGCGACCGAGTTGAATGAAAACTAAGAACACTCGGGTAGAATACAAAAAATATTCTATCATAATATTCCAGTGACGGAGAACAGCAACTGGAGTTAGAAGTACTCGGTCATCTATTTTGGAAACAAAAATAAAATAAAACAAAATATTCTAAGAGTACAAAAAGTATTCTAGTACAATACTTACGATCGACGTTGGCTACCGGTGCTGTTCACGTCTACTGGTGCTATGATATTCTAATAAAATATCCAAACTATTTTAGTAAAATGTCATAAATATTCTATTAGAATATTTCGGAAACCAACGCGGGAGATCAGAGCTGGAGATATCTTACTATTCGAATATTCTATTAGTAAAGTGTATCTGTATGTTTTTGGAATATTTTGCTGTAATTTTTTTTAATCGGATTTTTTATATGGATTTTGATAATTAATATGGTAGATTGTGTTCGTTATTTTACCATATCATTTTCATACTCTTATAGACTACAAAAGTAATCTACAAGAATACTCTCCACCTATTGAACCGAAGGTGGCCAACCCTTCTCTGTTGGTACTATGATAAATTACAGTAAATAATCTCGTACCAAGCTCTTCGTCACTAAAAATATTCTATTTCACTTGCAGAGTCTATTCTTGTAGTATAGATAAAAATAACTTGGTAGTATATATTAAAAAAAAATTCCTAAATAATCCACTAGATTACCAAAAGTAATCTAACAGATTATTCTCAGGCAACCAAAGTCGACACAGCTAACCATTTTGCATTAAAAATTAAAATTAATCTGAT
Source organism: Ficus hirta (assembly GCA_038430175.1). Taxonomy (NCBI): domain Eukaryota; kingdom Viridiplantae; phylum Streptophyta; class Magnoliopsida; order Rosales; family Moraceae; genus Ficus; species Ficus hirta. Next base: position 12,385,071 of record CM076585.1, on the reverse strand, counting down.
AGAGTACCAAAAGTAATATACTATAATATTCTTTGATGATTGAAAACCAGCAGCAGCGACTCGAGATCGTCGGTGACCGAGGGTTGGATCTTTTCTTATCTCTAATTTAGGATCCTAGACTCTTTATCTTTAAAATTGAAGAATAGTGAAGAGAGATTGGAAGGAAAAATGATGTCTAAGAAGATTCAACGATTCCCACAGAACTGTTGACTCTAAAAAAGAAAAATTTAAGTACCTTTTAGTTTCCTCCAATTTCTTGTCTTGTAGTGTTTTTCTAATCTGTTTTGCACGGGGTGGTTTTTTTTTTTTTTTTGAAGAAGAAAATTAGATAGAGAGTCGTGTTTTGAGTACTTCATTATAATTTTACTCATTCTAATATTAAAGTTGATAATTTTAGTGTTCTAAAATGATAAATCTTTCAACTTTAATGTTACGATGGGTATGAATACAATGAGGTATCAAATTTGTGGCATTTTTGCATATAACCCCGTTTTTTATGTTCGTATTTTTGCTTTGACTGTTGGGTGGGTTTTGGCACCTGTGTACTTGAATATTTCATACTTGCCAAGAATAACATAAAATAGCATGTATAGATTTGAAAAGAATAATCAGTTTCAAAAATTTAATCGCTTTTCTTTCAAAAAAAAAAAAAATTTTAATTGCTTCAAAGGGAAGTTCATTTACTTCTTTCATAGAGCGGATATTGCTTTGCCCCCTTTCTTAGGTATCCTGACGGTATTTGGTAAGATTTTCGGACTCGTATCTTATACCTAACAGGTGGGTTAGCATATCAAAGACCAGCTTGCTTACAATCTTCTTGCATGACATGTTTGTGACCTGATTTTACATTTTTTTTTTTTTTACCATTGGGGTGTTTTGGAAATTTGCATAATAAGAGGAGCAAAAGTAATATTTAGGTTAAATACAGGATTTATATGGTATTTTTCCATATAGTGGGTCTGTTAACACTTTCCATTTTACTTTTCCCATCTATTGTCTAAAATCATCAACAAATTGATTTTAGAATTAAAAAATTACTTGTTTCATCTCTTAATGTTCCCAAAAAACTCTTGCAATTAAATTATTTATCTTTCTTCTTTCTTCACATATTATACATATACTAAAAGGATGACTGAGTTATTGTTCACTGTACAGTTATAAACAGTAACTTTTGGGGTTTTTTTTTTTTTTTTTTTTTTTTTTCATTTTTTCTGTTTCTGCTACTGTGTTCTACAGTAACTATACAGTAAAATGACGTTTTTACCCTTTAATTTCCCTGCATTTTCCCCGCTGCACAGTGACTTACCGGTTTTACACTTTTGGTATTATCCGGCCATTAGAGAGAAAGAGAGAGAGAGAGAGAGACATATAGAGATAGAGAGATAGTGGCATTGTCCGGTCATTAGAGAGAGAGAGAGAGAGAGAGAGAGAGAAAGAAAGATAAAGATAGAGAGTGAGAGAAAGTAAAAATATCTATAGCTATATTAAAATAAATTTTTAAAAAAATAAAGATAAAAAAGAAAAATCATAAGATAAAAAATTATATTTTATTAAATTATTTTCAATTATAAAAAATAAAATTATATACGTTAAATAATATTTGAAAATTTTAAATTCTTGAATTAATAAAAATTTAACGAAAAATAAAACAGAATAATACATTTAAAGAATAAATTAATACGATTAAATTATAATATTCAAAATAAACAAACAAAATAAAAAATTTGAAATTAAATAATAATTTACAGAAATTCCAAAATATAAAAAGTCTATAAAATTACAATATAATTAAAAATCAATTAATAATTTTTCTACTGTAATGAAATGTAATTATCAAAAATGTATATTTATAATTATTATAACTAAATTATTATTTATGTCATATTAATATTATTATTTAAAATTAAAATTTTTTAAATATTTATTTCATTTTTAGGTTTATTTATTGATTTAATTAATTTTGTTTAAATTTAATAAATTTACTTAAGTTATTAAATTTTTTTGACTATTTAAGTTTAAAAATTTTTAATTTTATTTATTCTTTCTGATTTTTTTAATAACAATATATTATTATATTTTATTCTGCTAACAACAATTCTTGTAATTAATATTTTATTTTAATATTTGATATTATTATTTTTTTATTCTTTGACTTATGTTATTTTTTTCTTCTTTTTTTTTTTTTTAAAACAAAATGTTCAATAAGTTTCTTTTATATTTATATCTATAATCTTTAGAAATAATTTTTTTAAAATTTCTATTCATTTTTACGTTTATTTGTTAATTTAATTGGTTTTTATTTTATTAAATTTACCCCGTAACTTTGTTATCCCTTTGATTTTTCAATTTTTTTTAATTTTATTTATTATTTGTTTTATTTCAAGAAAATTACGCTTATAAATATGTATGTACTTTAATATTATAATAATAAATACTAAAAAAATATACTTACTGTAATTATAATCTATATCTTAATTAACTGCTTTTATTATATAATACTCGATTAATTTGGCCGGTGATATGAGATCCCCCCTCAACCCCTCCGATCTCGAGTCCCCCCGCCGTGATTCCAACTCGGCCCCACCCTCCAATTCTGAGTTGCCCCCTCCCCTCCAAATCCGTGGATAAACCTAGGCCCCCACCGACCCCCACCCCCACAACACCCCCTTCCCCCCGTCACCACTACCGCCGCCACCGACGAACCCAACTCTTTCCCCCAGAGTTTCGATCTTGGTCCCCTCTCCCCCTTTAAGAGAAAGTAGGCCCAACCCCCCAACCCCGCCGTTGATGAACCCAGGCCCTGCACCCCCTCTCCCCCCCACGGAGTGAACTGGTCCAGATCCCCCAAATATGGGTTTGATTTTCATTTTTTATGAGTTTTTTTTTTAAATTAATGATTAATAAATTACTAAAATACCCTCTCATTCTGTTAGCAATTAATGGAATTCAATAGAAAAGACTAGAATGGCTAACATTTTAAGAGTTCATAGTCATCTCGGTCAAAAATATATATAAATAAAACAGGAATCAAACTGTCACCTTTTAAGAAATTCAGGGACTATTTAGGCCAATTACTCAATAAAAAATTAGTTATAACATGGAACTACAAAAATTATTGAAAAATAGGAATAATAACAAACAAAATAAAAGCAACTTCTCTTCAAAAAAAAATTCTCCTGGAAATAAATTAAAAAATAACAACAAAATAGAATATTTTTCTTACACAAAAAAAAAAGGAAAAAAAATGTATAGGGATTTAGACTTTAATGAGAGGAGAAAGAAAAAAAGTAAATAATTTATTTAGCTCTTTTTGGAAAAATGAAGGAGTGGGATAAGTAATTTTTAATTCTAAAATTAATATGGTAAGTGGTTTTTAAAAATAGGTGAGAAAAGTAAAATTAGGGGTGTCAATAGACCCACCATTTATCATATAAACATATGCGTGTATGCACACCTATATAATGTATATACATACGGAGAGGCTACTATATGACACATCTCTCATATGCCACTTGTAGCGTAATTTGTATAATATTGTATCAATCACGTCATGAAATTGTAAAATTTTTCAATAATACTTGTTATTTATATCACTATCTGAATAGTAATACATGACAAGATTTAAATAAAAGTAATATGTAAATCAATTAGCTGTTACAAGTTTCTAAATAGAACATTATAAATATCAAAGTTCGATCTTTCTAAATAGAACATTATAAATATCAAAGTTGATGATCGAAGAACCAAAATATTTTCTATAATTTCGGGCTTCCAAGAAATTATGAAGTAAAGAAGAGAAAGGAGCTGATTCCTTTCAAGTCGTCAAGTAATTCCAAAGCTTAAAAACGTTAACCACGTGGAGTACGAAAAGAAAACAGACTTTCTTATTACGACCAAAAAAGTCAAAATCTCATTTGAAATCATGGAATGCTCAGTCATACATTGACATATTTTATTTGTTTAATATTCAAAGATTTAACACCATTTTTCAATTGTATTAAGTGTCCATTTAGTAGAGTTTTCACTTTTATTTCTAGACAGTAGAAGAAGAGAAGTAAAGTTATGATTTCTCATAAGTGTTTGGAATTAAAGAGTTTTTGAGGTAAAAATAATCTTTAAAATTTTCTAATAAGTAATAAAAATATTAAAATAAAATTTATAATATCTAATTTAAATTTTGTAACAAGTTTTGATGTCTATTCCGAAAAGCTTTTGCTAGAAGTTACATTTTTTGGCTTTGACAGAAAATACTTCTGGAGACTGAGAGCTCTTCTGACATATCATTCAAATACTTTCAGAAGTTGTTTTTGGAACTGGAAAAGCCAAAAGCAGATTCTAGTAAGGTCTGCCAAACAGGTCCTAAAAGTCATTACTCGTCTTTACCTGTTTTCTGCTCCTTTAAACAAAAAGTTTAAAATACATACTTTCAGAGAATTCAACACCATTTTTAAATCGCTTATAAAGTAATTAATCTCCTATTCCTCTACGTATTTCTTCTTCTTAAAACCCAACGCTCTGTGTCGAAATCATGGATAAAAGCCGGGTATTATAGTTCGCAAACCGAACTTCATGATAGAATAAATTTTGATAGTCTACCAGAATTATTTTTATATTCCAACGGATTATTATTATTATTATTATTATTTTTTTTTGGTTTTCCACCTGATTATTTATTATGTTTTAATGGATTTTTGTATTATTCTAGCAAATTGATATCGTAAAATATCATATTAATTCGTTATTTCATCACATTGATCATCAAAATTTATGTAAAATCATATTTCCAAAAAAAATTATTTTTAATGAATAAAAATCCCAAAATAAAAAAAAAACTAGTCAAAAAATTAAAAATCTTCAACTAAAAAAAATATTGAAAATCCTATCCTTCACTCCCCACCCCCCGCCATCCATGGCCAATTGAAAAAGCAAACCCTAAAAACTAAATTACAAAAAGAAAAATTAGGCTAGATGATCTATTTTGGTCACTCAATCTAATAGATGACCGAACTTTTTATATTTACTAAAATGGTTCTTTAGCTATTTTTTCATGATTTGGTCACTCAATAATTGACTTGAAAAATAACGATTCATGTTCTGGTCAATTAATGATTGACTACAGTCAATCATTGATTTACCAAATTAACAATATTTTTTGGTCAATTACTTATTGAACATTTAAGAAAATTGATTGACCATTTAAAAAAAAAAGATTTTATAACTAATTTTTAAAAATTTCGACCGTTTGTTAATAAACTTCTTTAAAAAAAAAAAAAAAAAAAAAAAGCTACTTACCTCTAAATCCCTTGCCAAAAAAAAAAAAAGGATCATTATGTGAAGATTCACGGTGACCTCGGGGGAATTAGAAGTAGGAAGGCATTAGTAAATTTATTAGTATTATTATTATTATTTTTTCAAAGATGCTTTCAACACAAATGTAGGATTTTAGATGTTTGATAAATAATTAATAAAAATTTACTGTACATACATATAATGATGAAAATAGACATATTTTTTTTTCATTTAACAAGTATTTTGGTACACATACTGTTCATATTTAATAAAACATTTTAATACACACTCTTTTTAATCCAAAAAATATAAAGAATTCAACGGTAATAATCTTATGATTTCTTGTATTTACGAAATTCGTAATTATACTTTAAAATGACCAATTCTATAGTTTTTAAACAAACATTAGAAATTATTTCTTAACTTTATAGCGATAAATAAAATAAATAAATTAAAAAGTTATGTTTTATTGATATTGATGTTTGAAAAATTGCACAACGACAACAAGTACAGTTATGTAAAACCTCTAACGTGTTTATCAAATTTTAGTTTAGAGCAACGATTTTTAGAATCTATAAGGTAAAAATAGCATTTAAACATCTTTAATTTACTATAAATTTTTTAAGAATGCAAAAATAGTCTTTAGAAGGAATGTGAAGCGGGCCCTTCGCATGTCAAATATGTGATAGGAAAAAAAGAAATAAAGAAAGAAGGAGAGAGTGTTACTAAAATATAATATATTTTTCAACTTCGGATCTTATTCAGACTGCAATAAAACATTATTTGATTTCTAATACTATTTTTGTGTGATGATATCTAGTGTTCAAAGATGAGGGCTGTTGATGGCGTACCTTACGACAAAATGTGTCATCAATATTATTAAATATTTATAATATAAACTAAGAAAATATTCAAAACACGTGCCACACGCCATGCTTTAGTTTGAATATCAATTTTACTTTTTTTATTATATCAATTTCTAAAACATCTCTATATTTGTAAAATTAGTCACAAAATACCAGTTGAAGCAATTAAATTTTTCGAAATCTAAATTGAATAAAATTGACATATTTGTTGGATTAATGAAACATTTATTAAAAAAAAATATTAATTTGTTAATTTTAAAATTTTATTATTTAAAATTTTAATTAAATCATATTTAAAATAACATTTAATATTCTTTAAAAAAATAACAGTTAATATAGATTTGGAAGAATAATCTGTTTAAAAAATTAATTGCTTCAAAGGGAAGTTCGTTTACTTCTTTCAAAGCGTGGAAATGCCTTACCCCTTTCTCTGGTATCCCATTGGCTTATCCTGACGGTATTTCTTGCTTACAACCTTGTTGTTTACAAACATAGGTGGTGTTTTGGAATTTTGCCTAATAAGAGGAGCAAAAGTAAAATTTAGGTGAAACACGAGGATTTGTAGGGTATTTTTCCATATAAACATATGTGCGCGCACATATATTATGTGTATATAAATATACAGAGAGACTCCTATACGATACCTCTTTAATATATCACTTATAATGTGATTTATGGTCTATTGTATAAATCACGTGATTCAAATGTAATATTTTATAATAATACTTGTTATCTACATAGCATATGACAAGATTTAAAAAAAAAAAAAAAAGTTACTGTCAATTAATTAGCTGTTAAAAGTTTTTAAATAAAAAGCTACAAATACCGCATGTGATACTGCATACCAGACATTTGTATATATATTTATATATATTTTCTATAATTTCGGGCTTCCAAGAAATGACGAAGTAAAGAAGAGGAAGGAGCTGATAGCCTAATACCTTTCAAGTCGTCAAGTAATTTTTTTTTTTATTTTTGGCTAAAATTCGTCAAGTAGTTACGTGTGAATGAAGATATCTACATTCCTGTCCGCTGAGATGTCAAATCTTAGAAAAGTAAATGAACTATAGTGAGTGAGAACTGAAAACATATGTTCTTATTTCCACCTGAAATGTCAAAATCTCATTTAAAGTCATGAAATGCTCATGACCTATTTTATTATTCGACATAAAGAATTTGAACACCATTTTTCAACAGCGTTCAAAGTCATTACTCAACTCAACCTATCAATCTTCTTCTTTAAACACAACGTTTAAATATAAGGATTAAATATACTATAAACCTAAAAGGTACTTATAAAATATGTTATTTGCTATAATTTCCCTTAACGTCAAAATTTGATAGTGAAATTTGAACTTCGCACTATAAAATTAAGTGTGAAATTAACCTTGAACTGTCTATCATTTTCTTCAAAAAAAACTTCCAATTTTTAATTTCACGAGCATATCTTCCATTTAATTTCTTTTGTCTTTAACGGAAACTGCCAATTTCTAATTTCATTAGATTGACAAAATGGTAATTTACTGTAGGTTTTTAATTATTCTTCTTTGAATTCGGCAGTCAATTTGTTTAGCAGCGCCGGCACAACACCCCCCCACCCCCCCCAAAAAAAAAAAAAAAAAAAAAAAGAACTTTCCATTACAAGGTCCCAACCCAACAAAAAAAAAAAAAAAAAAAAAAAACCCCACACCTTCCATTACAAGTTTTTTTTTTTTTTTCCTTCTTTCTCGTATAGTCTTCAATTACTAGTTTTTAATATTTTTTTAAATTTGAAAGAGTGTTCTTCAATTACTTGTTGCCCCCATGGTTATTTACATGCTTATTATAATACATTTCAAACTTGTGTGTGCATTTTGATAGTGTTAATTAAATTCATGGGAAAAATCTACAGAGTTGGAGCTGACCAATATATGAAGAGTTTGAAAATGTATAAAGAGCTGCGCAATTAATATAGAGCTTTCTGGAGGCATGGTCCCAAATTTTCACGCCAAACCCGATCAATATTGACTTGAAATTCCTTGGACTTTTTCTTCTTTCTTTCTTCTTCTTCATTCCATTTTTTTTTTTTTTTTAAATGGGGTTTTTGAAAGCTCTCTCTTTGTAATATGTAATTATGACCAAATGGCCCTCTTTATAATATTCAGCAAGTGGAAGCTTGTTTACATCATTTTCAGATTAACTTTATAATGGCCCTCTTTATAATATTACATGTCAGATTAACTTTCACAGCATTCAACATCATTTTTCAATGGCTTCTAAATTCATTAATCTCCTTTTTCTCTACGTATTTCTTCTTCTTGAAACCCAAGGTTCTGCATCGAAATCATGGATAAAAGCCGGGTATTACAGTTCGCAAACGGAACTTCCTGTCTCCGACATAGACTCTGCACTTTTCACTCACTTGATATTCGGTTTTGTTTATGTAAATTCATCCTCTTATCAGCTTTCTCTCAATTCCTCGGACTCTCAAAAGTTCTCTCCTTTCACCAATCTTGTCAAGCGCAAAAACCCGTCTGTGACTACCATTTTATCCATCTTTCTTAGCGGAGAACAGTCTTCGATCTTCTTCTCAAAGTTAAACCAGTCTTCTTACCGAAAATCCTTCATTGAATCCTCAATAAGAACAGCGAGGCTTAATGGATTTCAAGGGCTAGACCTTTATGATGTCAAACCAAGCACAAGATCGGACGTGGAAAGTATGAGAACCCTCTTGGCAGATTGGAGAGCTGCCATAGATTCCGAGGCCCAAAGCAAGAATCAGCAAAGACTGCTCTTGGTGATGTTGGCTCATCATACGCCGGTTTTGGATACCGTGACTTACCCTATCGACACGATGAACAAGAGCTTGGACTGGGTTCATGTCAAATCATACAACTACTACATTCCAACAGAGGCAAATGTCACTTACCCTCATGCAGCTCTATATGACCCGTCAAACAAGGCCATTAACACCAACCACGGAATTCAAGAATGGAAAAACAGGGGATTTCCCACAAGTAAACTGGTATTGGGCTTGCCTTACCAGGGATTTGCATGGACTCTCGTCGACGATGCCAAAGACAATTCAATTGGGATGTCAGCATCCGGTCCGGCAAACACCTTAGACGGGTCTATGTCCTACGACTACTTGAGATGGTACATAAGAACTATTGGTTACGGTGCAAAATGTGTGTATAACGATACGTATGTGGTGAACACCTGCACAATGAGGAAGATCTGGATTAATTTTGATGATGTTGAGGCCATCCGGGTAAAAGTTTCGTATGCAAAGAAGATGGAGCTTCTTGGCTATTTTGCGTTTCAGGTTGGCGACGATGACAATTGGGCGTTGTCTCGAGCAGGTAAGTTACAATCTACCTCTGCTCTCCCTTTTTCATTAGTGTATTCTCCCACGCATCTTAAGATTATGATGGCATAAAGGACTGACACAATCAATTATTTTTGTAGCTCACGGGAATGATGAAGCTACGCAAAAGAAGCAGCGGTTGCAGATAATAATTCTGGTTACGACTGCCATGTTTATTCTCTTAATTGTCACCGTCATGTATTTTATGCAACGGAGAGTACTCTACTGGGGTAAATTTTTTAGAATTGTGGTTGTAATGGATATTTAAGATACTTCTTTCTCCTTCCCGCTCAACCATTTTATGCATATGCTTGTAGGGATTTGGAAAATCTTGAAATGGCCAGTATCCGACAATGATGACTCTAAGCTTCAAGTATTCAGCTATAGAACAATCAGAGCGGCGACGAATAACTTCTCAAGTCAAAATAAGCTTGGACAGGGTGGATATGGACCTGTATACAAGGTATAGATTTCAGTCTATTCTTGATTTATTATTTTTTGTTTTTGGAGTGGGACTTTGGAAAGCTGTCAAAAGCCGAGCAAAGAACTCTATTTGAGTATTTTAATTATACGTTTACGTGAATCATGCAGATTTGAACTTGATAAGTGCAATGTGTTGAGTACCCAAGCAAAGTTTGTTTGTTTGTTTGTTTTTTGTTTTTTAAACATTTGCTTAAACTCCGTATCAGGTTCTAGCACTCTTTACACTCGCTCTTTAAGACTTCGTACTTGACATATTATTTCTAGGACTCCCTTCAAAAATGTTACCTTAACATGAATGATTACATTCGTTAAAAATCATCACGAAGGAAGTTCTTTTTGTCTGCGATAGTTAAAGGAAGATTGAATTGCGAATTCTACATCTCAGACAAATTCATGTCGTTGACTCGAGTCTTCGGTATCCAACTAATGTCATTTGGTTGATATCTTAAGACATTTGGTTTGTAGGATTAAATGACATTTTAATGGACTAATGGTGTGTGTTGGTTTTGATAGGGTAAATTGAAGAAAGGACAAGAAATTGCGGTAAAGAGACTTTCAAAATCCTCAAACCAGGGTCTCGAAGAGTTCAAAAACGAAGTCCTCCTCACTGCAAAGCTACAACATATAAATCTGGTCAGAGTTTTGGGATATTGCACTGAGAGAGAAGAAAAGATGCTGATCTATGAATACATGCCAAACAAGAGCTTGGATCTCTACCTCTTCGGTATGCACTTTTTCATAGACTTCAAAATACGAGTGACATGTTGAATTGAATGTTTATTAGCTCAAATTGGTCTGATCATGAATCATAACTATTTAATCTCGAAATATGGAAGTACAAAACAATTAAGCTCATATTAGTATTCTTAATGACCAAAACTTAATGCAGATCCTTCCCAACAACATATTTTAGATTGGGAGAAACGTGTCCATATCATTGAAGGTATTACTCAGGGGCTCCTTTATCTCCAAGAATACTCGAATTTCACAATTATACATCGTGATCTTAAAGCAAGTAATATTTTGCTAGACAATCAGATGATTCCAAAGATATCAGACTTCGGAATAGCTAGAATTTTCAGTAAAGATGAGCATGAAGCAAATACTGATAGGATTGTTGGAACACTGTAAGTTCCTAAAACTTTTGTGTAGATTTCACACTTTCAATGAAGTGTCTTCTTTGTCATGTGTCCTCATTTCTACTCACCATTTTTTGTTATTATATACAATCTGTAGCGGCTATGTTCCCCCTGAATACGTGAGAAGAGGCATATATTCAATGAAATACGACGTTTATAGCTTCGGTGTTCTGCTTTTGCAAATCATAAGTGGCAAGAAAAATTCATGTATGTTCGGCTGCAATGAAAATCTGAACCTTTTAGAATATGTAAGTGGTTTCATTCGATCTATTAATCTTCAATTCTCGTGATTGTGGGAACTTTAATTAAAATATATGGCGTTTAAACAATTACATTTACAGGCATATGAACTTTGGAAAGAAGGTCAAGGAATGCAGTTCATCGACTGGACACTCGATGATTCAACTTCGAGTTGCAAAATCCTAAGATGCATGCATGTGGCTCTATTATGCGTGCAGGAAAATCCGGTCGATAGGCCATCAATGTTGCAGGTACATTCAATGCTTAAGAGTGAACCAACACCTATCATTAGTCCTAAGAAGCCTGCCTTCGCCATTAAAGAAGATGATGAATTAGCAAAGCAATGTTGTACATGTAAAGCGAACGTAGAAATTTGTTCAGTTGACGATGCAACAATTTCTCAAGTAGTACCCCGTTGATGCTGCGAGTATTGTACATAGATTGTTTTACGATCCGTGACTTGATGGTTCCCCGGCTCTGTTTTGTAAACTGATTTACATGCTTTCACGTACGGCTTGGTTAGATCCATTGTTGCATACTTACAAGCTGCAAGTACATATGGCTCTCTATGATTTGTCTATGAAAATTAAAGGAAAGCCTAGATCATATCGGAAATTGATCAATGCTTGGATACTGATAACTCTATTTTAATAGAGTTATTTTAGAATTTTTAAGTATGTATTTTTACTATAATCTTAGCATTTATGTTAATAGGGATATATATATATATATATATATATATATATATCATGAGTTTTAGGTTTTAGCATTTTATTTTTAATTTTGAGTTTTAGTTTTAGTTTTAGTTTTGTATAAAATTAGGGAGAGATAAGGTTGAAGATCAAGAAAAGAGGGAGAAGGAGATTAGAGAAAAATCTCGAAGACTTGTGACACCTCTGTAAAGGGTTTTTGTAGATTTAAGAAAGGCTGAACCTTTATTTTGTAGATTTCTATTTTTATTTATTAATTATTTTTCTTTTCTAGGATTCCAATGTACCCTAATTATGATGTTTTGATTATTCTTTCAATTTAGTTGATTTATTTTTCATGATTGAGTATTCGTCACTATTCTTAATGCTTTTAAATATTTGACCACTATTTAGTTGATTGATTAATTATATTGAAATCAGAAGGAGATTATGTGTCTAATTCATTACGTTGAATACCATAGGTTGTATGTCGGATAGAAATATACTTTCATGGGTTGAATAGTCGTTACATGGGAACCATAAATCTTAATGAGTTCATATTAGTTTTAATTCACATATAAATATAATATATTAGCTTCAAGGATATTTTTGTTAGACCTTAGAAGGGGCTAATGAGTAGGTTAGGAAATCTCGATTATTAATTATGAAAATAAATTATGGCTTTTGAGATTGAATAATTAAGGCGGAATAATTATGGTGAAATCGAAACCCTAGATTTTTAGTATTTTGAGTTCTTTATTTTTATTTCTATTTCTATCATTATTTTTATTTAAAATTCCTTTTTGGTTTATTCAAATAAAATTAGGGTTAACTAATTTCAGTCATTAGTAAGTAATCAATTCTCGTGAGAACGATACTCTATTCATGGCTTTATTACTTATGAACGATAACGTACACTTGCATTAAAAATCCACAGTAGATACAATATCTTATCCTTGAATGTGGTGAAAAATGCAGAAATTGTTTATAAAAATAAAAAAGCATAAATAGCCAGACCTACTAACGAATTTTTTTCTCATCTTAAATCCGGAATAATGACCTTTGATTCATTCTTATTGTTTTTTAAAAAAGATATTTTTATCCTTCTATTTTTCTTGTCTTTTTGATATGCAGTATTATTAGATGATTTTTTTTTTATCCCCTCCTCTCTCCCCCTTTGCTCTCTCTTCCCCTCTCTCCCTTTTTGCATCTGTTCTCTTTATCTGAGACTATGGACTAGGAGGAATCATGATCAGCCATTGACCTTTATGTAGACGGTTAAGAGTGGGCGAGGGGCAGGTGAAAAAAATTGTAACCTGTGTCAGTTGTGAACAAGTAGAAAAGCAATTTTTTTTTTTTTTTTTTTTTTTTTGGAGTAGGAAAACACATTTTGTGTCAGCTTGAATTCTACACAACTTTATAATATGTATTTCATTTGTCAATTGTTATCCAACATTACTACACTAGATTTTCATTAAAAAAAAAATTACTACCAACATGTCTACCTATCTCAACTGTGAACTGTAAAATTGTGCATTACAGAGGTCAGATACAGAAACAATTATATTCTACGTTTCTATATCTTATATTTTGTTTTTATCCAGAAAGAATACTTTTCATTTTTAAATTTTACCCTATATTTAAAAGACTAATCCAATTTCGAAAATTGAAAAATTTTGCAAAAAAGTGTTTTTTCCAACTTTTTCCATTATTATCTCATTTTGATGAATAAAATTTATCTTATTTTCAAACTTATTTTGTATAGTACCTTTTTGGAAAAAGGAAAATGAATCTTTTTATAATCTTCTCATAATGTACTATTCTTAATATCAATTTTTCTTATTCCAAACACCTTTTGTTTTTCAAACATCCAAATACCATCTTATTCTCAAAATAAAAAGATTTTCTCATTTAAAACAAGAAATTTTTCTTTTCGAAAATGGACATGTGATCGAAATAGAGCCTTCTATTTTTGTACCTTTAGATTTCAATTAATATAGTCAACACTTAAATTTTGACCTAAATATGCCAAAATACACTTCAAAAAATAATCTAAAATCTAGAATGTTCAGCTTTTGAATCCAGTGTTTTGCTTACTTTAAAAGCATACCCTACGTTTTAAAATAATATATTTTTACATAATTTTATTATTATTTTTGTAGTAAATCTATAGATTTTCTCGGTTGACTCTTTATCTAGATATTAAGATTTTCAAAACATCCTTAATTTAAAATTCATAAATTATCTTCTAAGTTTAATTTTGAGGGTATTTATGTCATTTTTTTTTATGTCAAAATAAGTGTTGGTATAGAAAAAATATAGATATATATATTTATAATGAGTATATCATAACAATATAAAAATAAAGAACTTCAAAATATGCTATATACTTTTTAAACAAAAGCAAAATGCAGGGAATAAGAAGATAAGTACTACTTAATTTAGTTTTTCTTTTTATGGATATTTTGGGTATTTTTGTAATAACCCGAAATTTTGATGACTTATGATTTCCTTAGATATAAAGAAAATCTAAGTCTGAACCATATATGTAGATATGAAGCTTATGGTTAGAGTTGAATATCAGTATATATTTGAGTCCGCGGTTTATTAGCTACGAGACTCAGAAATAGTTGCTTAATCAAGCATGAGGCCTTTTGAGAAAATGGCATAGTAGGAATTTATGATTTTCAGTCCAGTCAAAGTTTGACCAGGTTGACCGTAGGTTTGACTAAGACGGTGCTGCAGTGTATTAAGCAGTATAGGAATTATACTGCGGGAAACCGTCATTACGGATGAAGAAGTAAGAATAAAGTATGGGATTGCTCTAGAGTAATCAGGATTAATATTTGGAGCAATGAGGACTTAGCAGTTTTGAGTCTTAAGAAAAATTTATACATAGCTCAGTTAAGTGCAGATGAAGTTTGGACAGCAATCCAGTATGACAATACTGTTTTTAGTAAAAACAGCATTAATATTATCTGAGTTAGTAAGGAAATGGACTGCATAATTATATTTATGGATTTTTGGAACAAGTAGATGATTATGCATAGATTGGAAGCCAAGTGGCTCCACCATGGCCGGCCACCTCACAGGGACTAAATTGCAAATATTTTGTCCTTAGGGACTAAAGTGTAATTTTAAGAAAAAGTGAGGTAAGCAAGATGATGTAAGCATGATGATGTCATGATGATGTAAGTTTGATGATGTCATGATGATGCAAGCATGATGATGTAAGCAAGAGAATTTCCTTGTTCTCCAAGTAGATGGCCGACCACCTAAGAGGGTAGATGAGCAAATATTTTGCTCCCAAGGACTAATGGGAAAATAGTTTTCTCTTAAGGGCAATTATGTAATTTTTGGATTAAAAATAAATCCAAAAATTAAATTATTTTTCACCTATAAATAGGTGATGGAGGGGGGCTCATTTTGTTCACAAAAAATGAGAAATACCCCAAAACCATGCCAAAATCTCTCCACACTCTCTCCCTCCCCTACAAACCGAAAAAAAATTGAGAGAAAAAAATATGGTGAGGTTCGGATTTTGTAGAAGGAAGCAAGGAGGGAAAATTCTCCCAATCAAAGGGTAGATCCATTTTCTTGGATCTTGAGGTAATCCTCTTCACCCTCTAAGCTCCTTATTTTAGTTTGATTCAAGATTTATGCATAGTTCAAGATTTATGTGTATAGCTTAGATTTGTGCTTGATTAAAGGTTTGGTGGTTTTGATTTGTAGTTTAATGTATGTTTATGTGATGTATGCATGAATGCCTAGAATATGTTTGTTATGTGTCCCCACACACTCAAGAGGTTGTATGGTATGATTGATTATGAGATATTGATGTATAATGCAAGAAGGGTTAGAGAAATACCCTAAGAACCCTAGTTGGTAAAATTTACCAAATGGGATTGCATGTATGATTTTATGATTGAAAAGTGAATGCATGGCAATGAAAAAGTTAGATAATACGCTGCATGCTTGATGTAGGCTCACGGTTGCAACCGTTTGAGGTAGTGTGTGTGTAATTTTACATAAAAACCAACCGAAACCAAGACTGCCAGTTCGGGTAAAAACTGAGCAGTAATCTGGAAATGGTATTTTGAGGCCTTTAGATGCTGAATTTGAGAAAATTCAAAACTACAAAGTTGTAGGAAATGGAAAATACTATGGGACACCATGGACAGTTTTTCAAAATAAGGCTCCAAAGGCCTCTGTTTTTGTGAAAACCCGAGCCTTGGTTCACCCAGACCCATGTGCACGGCCAGGTAGATTCAACGAGAAAAAAGTATAAGTTAAAGGCAGAACTGGATTTTGAGCAAAACATGAAAGTTGTAGGGTTTTTCAAGATCTAAAACTTTCATGAGAAAACTTTTTCAAAATCTAGACAGATTTAAAAATGAAACTGAATCTTAAAAACTGGGCAGGAAATAAGAAATTCCTGCACAGGATTTTCAAAACAGTGCATTCACAGGCAATTCCTGTACATGCACTGATAATTAAAGTTTATGGACTATTTTAAGTAGTTTTTAAAAGAGGGATTCAAATTTATCAAACAAGGATAAAAATAAATAAGATAAGCCCAGTCCTATGATAAACAACTATAGGACAAATAGTAACCGAGAAGGTTACCAATTTTATTGGGCCAAAATTTCTTAGGTAAGCACATAAGAGAACCAAAGCTTTTGAGTTGGGCCTAAAACCCATGGTTACCAACAGTAACCTAATGGGGTACAATTTTAACAGTGACTGGGCCTCAGCAAGTCAATAGGGTTTTAATCCAGATATAATTTGGGCCTAGACCCAGGGTTACACATAGTAACCTAATAAGATTTTAAGCACTATTCAAGTGTAATTGGGTCTAGTACCCAAGGTTACTTTAAGTAACCAAACAAGTTATCATAAGGTAATATAGGGGGGGCATATAACTAGGATTACTCATGGATGTTGGTTAGGATACCAACATTTAATGATTATAATCTATGATAAGATAGGATGATTCTTATATTACGTCCTTTTTGAGACAGGAATATAACCCTTTGCTTCATCTTGTCGTACGTTAGGACAAGAGCATAAGACATCAGGTAAGTACAAACCTCACCTACAGTATGGAAAATAGTAAGCTATTTTCAAATATATGACATGTTCCATGTATGCCATGTTATGTCATGCTATGCTATGTTATGTCATGCTATGCTATGTTATGCCATGCTATGCTATGTTATGCTATGCTATGTTATGTCATGTTATGCTATCCCATGTCATGTTAAGCTATGTTAAGCCATGTTAAGACATGTTAAGCTATGTTAAGTCATGTTAAGTCATGATAAGACACGAGGTATCAAGTTATGCCATGTTTATGTCTCATGTGCATCATGATTAATAAGATCACAATTAAAGATTCTTAGCCTTGAAATATACAAGACTAAGACTAAACCAAGTCAAGTAAGGTGTCGTACTAACCTCCCGCCAAATCGTGGAGGATACATGTTTTAAGTTTAAGTTTATGATTATGAACCTCTCGATAATATGTGAGGGTATAATGATAATCAACCTTCCGCTAGATCGTGAAGGGTTATGTTTATGATTTTCAGAATTGTTAAGGGCCTTGCAAACCCTGACGTTCTGAGGATTGCGCGCTTTTGGTACGTACACAAGGGGCCATATGTTAAGCAAGATAATAAATTCAAGTCCATAATTGATCATAAAAGACATATAATTGATCATAATCGGTTCATGCATAAATGCACGATATTTGTCATGTTTTTGTGAGATTATGTTTGTACTTGCTGGGCGAAAGCTCATCAGTATATTTCATACTGTAGGTAAGATGCCTGCAGCTTTACTTGGTGGGCCATGGAGATGATGCAGCAAGTGAAGGGCGGTGTGGGATACCACTACGCAGATTTTCTGCAAGCTCTTTTTTAAAAAAAAAGATATATATATGAATAAATTATGTTACGCTATATGTATGAGGTTTAAAGACTTGAGTTAAAGTTATGTGTAAGGTGTATGTATGTCTTTTGATTTGAATGTGAAAAAAAAAAAAATCATTTCCATATTTTCATAAAATACAAGAGTATGTTAAGTATGAAGTAGCGGTCACATAGAGTGGGTCGCTATAAGGTTTATGTTAACCAAGAAATAAGTTAAGCAAGTAAAGTAACGGCCCACGTTTACGTAGTCGGCCCTACGTAGATGTTCGGGGCGTTACAATTTTAGGTCAAAATTAAATGTTGACTAAGAAAGTATATAATTTTGTATATTAAACCTAATATGATGGTATAAAATATAAAACTTCAACATGCAATATATACTTTCTGAATATGAGTAAAATATGAGGTATAAAAAGGTAAATAATCCTATATTAATATACGGTTTTTCATTTTTAAATTCCTGACACTCACTATTCACCCCTTTCATTCATATAGATACGTGCCCAATTGAAGGTAGTTCTCCCATTCATTCACTATAGTTACATTTTTGCCCTGTAAAATTTACTTTATTTTCACAAAAACCGTATTTGCTTTCCATCCCCACAGGCTACTACCGGTTTCCAACCAGCCTATACTTGTTCCATCACTGCCATTGTCTTCTGCTCATGCCCTTTACAGTTGACACGTTCATCTGTATTGGTACAACTGAAGAACTGATGAAGCCGAGGGCAATATATATATATATATATATCCCGAAAAAGAAACGAAAGGGAGCAAGAGGAGATCAACTGTCTCGATTCATTTCACACGGAACACATTATATGTGAATAATAATTGGAGGACAAAAGTTTCAATTCAGTATAAACTCCTAACTTTGGAAGACTTTTTGCAATCTAATCTAAACATCCTAAACACTTTAGGATTATGATTTAGGAAAGGAAAAAGTATTCTGTGTCTTCTTAGGATTCGTCCATTGAACGAAACCTATAAAAAAAAAGGGCTGAGAGGGTGAGGGCTAGATCCCAATCCTTCAGTGTGTTCGTTCACAAGAATTTCTGATTATTAAGAGGACATTCGATTAGGCCGTTCAGCAATAATATATATATAAACCCAAAAAAGAAACGGAAGGAAGCAAGAGAAAATCAACCGTCTCAATTCATTCCACACAGAATATATTATATGTGGATAATAATTGGAGGACAAAAGCGGTCAATTCAGTACAAACTCCTAATTATAGAAGTTTGCAATCTAATCTAGACATCCTAAGCACTTTAGGATTACGATTTAGGAAAGGAAATAGTACTCTGTGTCGTATTAGGATTACGATTTAGGAAAGGAAATAGAACTTTGTGTCTTCTTAGGATTCATCCGCAGAACGAAACCTATAAAAAAGGGCTGAGAGGGTGAGGGCTAGATCCCAATCCTTCAGTGTGTCCGTTCATTAGAATTTCTGATTAAGCCGTTCAGCAATAATAGTTCTGAGTGTATAGATCTCTACAACAGAGGTAATATATATATATATATATATGTTTTTGCTTTCTTTGTGAACTCTATTTTTCGTTTTCCAATATGAAATTATTTGCTTAGATATCCAGATTTCGAAACCTAAATTGTCATAGATCTTGATAATAGATGTAAAGATTTTGATTCCTTTTCATGATTAGAATTTTAGAATTCCATTCAACTTTTTCGTGATTAGAATTTTTCTTTTCCTGATTTTATACATGTGAATGATTGTCATTCCTTTTCATGCTAGGAATGGATGGTAAAATCGAGGAGATGGATAGAATCTCCAACTTACCCGACTTTATCTTGCATCAGATATTGTCTTTTCTCCCAAGACGATATGCTGTTAGAACCTGCGTATTGTCGAAACGATGGAGTTCTGTTTGGGATTCCTTCCCAAATTTGAGTTTAGCCAAAATCCGTATGTTGCTACTGCTGCTACTGATAGGTCGACGCCTGAGTATAAGGAGAAAGTTAGGGAATTCATGAACCTTGTGGACAAGGCCGTGCAGAAATTCGTTCAGAAAAAGTTGCGAATGGAGAGATTGAGTTTGATTATGGGATCTGTAGATCGTAACTTTGTTTCGATGATTTATAGAGCGATCTTATTAGCTCTTAATAAATGGTGTTCAGGAGATATCCATCAGGGTTAGTACAGATTCGAAAGATTTTATAAAAACTTATTTTATTTTGCCCGAATCGTTGTTTGCAGTCAAATCAGTAGATGGTGCTTCCACCTTCCATTGTCTTCAAAGCCTATCACTGCAACGGGTTAATATAACTGAGAATGTCATCCAAGTTATCATCCGTAGTTGTTCTAACATCAACTATTTTGCTCTTGAACATTTCTATGGACCGAAAATTGTCAAGATTTCCAAACTTGACAAACTCGAGTCGGTTAGTATTGTGGATGCTCTACCCAAAGGTCAACTTGACAACATTAGTGTCGACGCACCGAAACTTAAATACTTAAAATTCGATCCTTATGATCAATCAAGTTTGCCTCCTAAAATCAGTTTGTCTTCCTGCCATGACCTGAGAGAGCTACGGCTGAGACTTTGCAGTGTCTCAGATGATTGGTTGCATTTGTATCTTCCTAGATTTCCTTTTCTTGAGAATCTGGCCATTACTTGTTCTTCTCTATTGCAAAGGGTCAGAATTTCTGGACGACAACTCAAGACCTTTTGTCTTAGTGGATGTGGCAACATTGAGAGTGTTCAAATTGATGCTCCAAATCTATCGTCATTCAAATTAATAACTCGTACTATGCCTGTTCTAGTTTCGGAGAATGTTTCATGTCATATGGATATTGAATATGGAGTCTGTGCTGAAATTGCTAAAGTTGACCGTTCTTGGTTTCTCGAGTTAAGGAAATTTCTTGGAAATTCGCCCCAGAGAAAATATTTTACCCTAAACTATTGTAAGAATAAGGAGGTATGGCCAGTATTGCAAGTTTGACTATTACCATTACCGTTCTTGCATTTTTCTTATATGAAAAAATGTTAATATAGTTTCTTGCAAACTTTTTTTTTTTTTTGTCTCTTTTATTTCTAACCTATTATTTGTTTATCAATTGAAGGTTTGTTTTGATCTTGAAGAGTTAGGAGAAGTGGCAATTCCTTCCCTGATCAAAATTGATTGTTTAAAGATAAAATCTTTTGGAATTACAGCATCAGTGGATTGTGCAGCTCTTATAGATGGCCTGCTATGGAGTTGTCACCCGACAACAATATCTATTCCCACGGGTTCCACGTTTCAAAATAATTGCATAAAGGTATGATCGCCTTCTCTTGTTTTTGCTTGCAAATGGCACCGTACATGCCGGTCGCTATGAGGTTCAAAGCCGGTGTTGTTATACGAGGTGTTTCTTCTTGTCATGTGCTATTAGAATAGGCTAACAACTGATATTGTTGTGCTGAATAAGTTGACATTTATCGTCAATTGACAAATGGTTTTGAAGCAAGGCAAAGCTTCGGAGTTTGGACATCGACTTCTACGTGTATCAACATTTCCTATATGTGACTTTTGTTTTCCTACATTTGTAGGTTCTTTGTGAGAAGCTATTTGAAGAACACCCGGTGTGCTGCAATTCTTGCTTAAAATGCTGGCGGCATGATTTGAAAGCTGTAAAGATTGAGAGTTTTGGAGGAATTGAAGATAAACAGTTGCTTCATTTTAATATGTTGTTAGACACATTGCCGTCGCTTACAAAAGATCAAGAAGTGTGTATTAATTTGGAGTGGGAATTTTAAAAGTACGAGAGATGTCTTAAATATCTGGAGACTAATTAAATTAAATCTAGTTGGATTATTTATCTATTTAATGGAATAAATTGTATTTGGATAATAAGGATAATAATTTTGTGTGTTTGTTTTTTTTTTCTTCTTTTTTCTTTTTTGGGTTCTTCGGGCAATAATTTTATAACGTTAATTTCGGGCCATTTTTCAGCCAACGCAAATATGATGCACACCAACGGCCTAGGTCTCTCTCTCTCTCTCTTATTTATTTATTTATTTATTTTTCTTTTTTTGAGGGAAACACTCACGGTCTTAGACTCTTAGTCACTCGAAGAAGAATAAAAAACAAAAAGCTAAAGAAAAAGCAGAAAACCATAACTCACCAAAAAATATACACCCTCACGGTCTTTGCCGGGAGGAGAAAGTATTCCTTTAGATCTCATTTTAAACTTGGGGCGTCTGAATATAAGTGGTCACCTATATTCACAGGAATTCAAAAAATAAGAAATTAATTCTATAAAACAAGGAATTAAATTGTACAAAATTAAATTTAAGAATTAAATTAAAGTGTTTTCTAAAAAATAAGAAAGATTGATAATAGAATTATTACAGTATAAAAATAAATTATATGAAGAAAATAATGAAATAAAAATAAGAGTATATTTGGTAGAGAGATTAATTAGTTCTCATTTTTTTTGGAGCATGTTTAAATTTTTGGTGGAAGGGAATGAATTTAATTCTATAGATGGTATGTGGGATTTTTTTTTTTTTTTTTAAATGAAGGAGAGACAAGTTTTCCATTATCAAAAAACTTAAATCCTTCTTTTCAAGTGGAATCAACATCATTTATTTTTTAAATACAAAAATAAATATCAGAATTTAAAACTCAATGCATTTTTTCCAAATTGAATTATTGATTGGCACACACAAGTCCCATATACTATACAAAATGATCAAAAGAAATGTCTACCCTTATATCACGTTTACATTGGTTTCAGTGATTTTCGATTGTATGGAGGGTCAATTCAGTAATTTCATTCACAAAACTATACGTAATAAGTTTGAGAAATCCTCAATTGTTTTTTTAACTTTTTTTTTCCCTCGTTCAACCATCGTTATATCTAACATAATATTTTTTTTAATTTTATTTGTCCTTTTTTGTCGATAAATTAGGATATTGGTTATTTGATTTTATTGAATAAATCTCGGATAAGTAGATTCGAGACATTACGGATCTTATTTCTTTATTTGATTGCTTAATTGTTTCCTTGATTGTAGGGATTCTGATTTTCAGATCCTATTCTATTTTAAATCCATGTACTCCTAATCATTCGTATCGATTAAAGAAAATAATCATTCTCTTCAGAATTATTAGTTACATGCTATCAGGCCTAGAGCTCGACGACGAATTAAAGACTGCAATTGTAGGTGCTGCCGATTTATTACTTACAAGCTATTTAGGAAAATGCATTTGAATCACAACATTTTGATTGAAAATATTTGAATAAAAAACATTTTAGATGAAAAGGTTTGGCAATGTAATATATATATATATATTAGCAGGAAAACACCAATTTAAAATGGAAACATTTCAAATGTTTCAAAATGTTTTTACCAAATGGATCTTAATAGTCAGGGTACTTCATACATTGTGTCTTCTCTCCCTTTTTTGGCTGTCAAAAATCTTTTAAAACAAATAAAAAATTCAAGTGGATCATATTTAATAACTAGCATTCACGATTAATATCATTAGAAGTGGATCTCATTTATGAAACACAAAAGTGAAATTTACACACTTATCTCTTACAAAAATCTCCATCATTAATGGCATATAAATAGTAAATTAAACTTATTTGTCAGCTTGCATATTAAATAGGCGTGACCAAGATATAAGAAATCGGATTACGTAACTGGTTAAGGTAGCTCCCTAGCTAATCTAAAGCAACTTTCCCTTCATCAAAGCTGACTCCCCCACATTATATCCTGAATGTGAACACTGATATTCAAGATATTGCTTTAACCACATGTCGTATAAAGTCAAAGGATATGGTTTACCACTTGTTATGAGGCGTCTAAGCACAAGTTATAAGCACAAGTTATTTATTTATTTCTATTTATTTATTTTTTGCACTCTATAATCTTTCATCTAAAACATGGGAGCTCTCCTATTTGAAACCTCTACAAGATAATATTTGTAACTTATTGTACGTTTATATAACAACCGGTTGATTTTAATAAACACTTTTTAATGATATTAATCCTTTATACTAAAATTTATAAATAGCATATGTTATAAGTTTTTAAATAAAAAGTTACATGTAATCATTTTATTTCACTTTTCTATAAATACTGCCAATTCTCAGAGTAATAATATTGAAATCAACTAATTGTTACAAGATGATTAGTAGAATATTACAGATATCAGACAGGTTCGACTATAGAATAAGAGAGTTTTCTTATATATATATTAGTTGTTCGCGCATGCGGAATAGACAAACAAAACAAAACAAAATTAAATTAAAAAAATTGAATTTTTAAATAAACTACCATATGGCGGGCTTAGGAGCCACCACGTGGCGGCTTGAAAGGGGAAAAAAAAAATTATCACAAAAATACAAAATAACTTATCTAGATAGTGCTCCTCAATGGATCTCTAGTACAGTTCTTCCCTTAATTTTAATATATTGTTATTTATTTACCCTCTAAATAACTAATTTTTCTCATTTGTGTAGATTATTAGATGAAGTGGACAAAAACAGAATTCATGGACATTAAAATGCCGAAAAATGAGACAAAATTTGAATTAAAGCGGCTTCCATCCAAAAGCGACACATGTCCTGCTATAGCAGAGCTTGCAATCGCATGCCGTGTGTTCCACTGAGATCACGTGCATCTGCAAACTTCTTCCAACTGTGGCACGCCACGTATCGTCTTCAACAAAAAAAAAAAGGAAAAAAAACAGAGGAAAAGAAGTTAAATGCCTTACAGTTGGAGCCGACGAAGGAAAAAACAAAAGAAAAGTGAAGAAGAAAATTGGGGGGGCTCGGTGTGTAGCTGGAGGAAGCCGAGTATGGCAGGAGAGGCGGAGAGCAGAGTTGGAGGAAAAGGGGAGAGGAAAAATGAGGAAGAAAAAAATGGATTAAAAAAAAAAAGAGTGGTGGAGAATTTTTTGCTTTAGGATTTGGTTTTATTTTTAGGTTCAAGTTTTTTATTTTCAGCAAATTTTAAAGAAGATAATATTTGAATAACAAAAGGAGAAGATGATATTGGTGGGAAAATCTTGAAAAATTGTGACAACATTCATGGGACTTTCCCCATGTATGTTTTACCTTTTTTATTTTTATAGTTTGCTGATGTTTGAACATTTGATTTGCTTGTTTTTATTTTAAATTTTATTATTGAAATAATTTTTGGTTTAGAGTTCTACTGGATCCTATTAGTGGATTTTGGATTCATTTTTGGGTAAATTGTTATCTTAGTTTCCGACTTCTTTTTTAATATACCATTTGGTCCACAATTTTTTTATTAATCAATCCCTGAACTCCTTAAAAGAGTATAATTTTTTGTCTTTTAACTTTGGCATTGTAAATGAATCGTCCTTTAGTCATATTCTACTGGAATCTAAACCGCATTCTACTGGAACATATACATATTTTACAGCTGAAGTTCTTCGCATTGTTTGGTTTTGTTTTGTTGTTCGTTTCAGATGTGCATTGTATGAAGGAGTTTAATTCAAGTTATTTGAGATTCCATAATGTTGATCTTGTTTGCAGCCTATGGGGAGGAAAAAAATAACAGGAAACAAGTAGCTCAAGTAAAAGAAAAAAAAATGCATATGTGGATGCACTTCTTGTTTTTTTTTTTTTTTCTTTTTTTTTTTCCTAGGCTGTTTAAGAAAATAACTTGTAGGAACCATTTTATTGGTAATTCAATTATTCTGAATTGGATTTCAATTTTTTAAATATGATATTCAATGTTTAATAGTTTAATTAAGAGATGAGATTTAGGTATTTTTGTTTGTTTGATGGCTAAGATTTTAGTGTTTTAGTTTGATTCTTTTAATTATTTTTGGTATATTTTCATAGTGGAATATCAAAAATATTATAGTAAAATTCGCATTTCAGTAGAATTCTTGCAGAATTCAATATGTTTGCACATTGTTTGTAAATGGATTATTATCTATGTTTGCACCCTTTGTTTAATTAATACGGCTATACATTAACACACCGCACATATAATTATTTACACTGTTCTTCTAGGATTATGAACAAAAAAAAAGGATTTGCATATTCCCAAAGTTACAATTATGGTTTGCGGAAGCTTTGATGCAAATTTTTCGTATTGCATGTGAAAATAACGGCATTAATTATTTTGTATTTCAATCAAAGATGTGATAAAAAAAAAACTATCAAAATCCGTTTTGGATTCTTAAGAATTCATTTTGTTTTTTATTGGAATATGTTTATACCTTCTCGGACTTTGATAGAATCCATTTTGCATTATATTGGAATCCGTTTTATATTCTATCAGAATTTGTTTTGAATTTTGATAGAATTCATTTTGCATGCTATCAAAATCCGAAATGTATTCTAGCAAAATCTAAAAAGTCTCTAGCCCCAGAGACATCTAGCCATATTTATTGAAAATAAAAGAAATATATGTCAGAATCCATTTTACATTCTACCAGAATCCTTTTTGCTCTCTCGAATTCTAATAGAATCCGTTTTGCATTATGATAGAATCAATTTTACATTCTAATAGAATTCGTTTTCTATTTTATTATAATGTACTTTGCCTTCTTGGATTCTGGTAGAATCTATTTGCATTCTATCAGAATCCGTTTTACATTTTATCAGAATGCTTTTTGACTTATTAGATGCTATTAGAATCTGTTTTGCATTATGGTAGAATCCATTTTGTATTCTGATAGAAACTATTTCGTATTTTATCAGAATGTAAAATTCCGACTACCAACTAGAGACCAGCTTCCAACGTCGACTTCGGTGATTGAAGCTGGATACATCAGGTCACCTTTGTTGAAATATGAAAGGAAAAAAATTCTGATGACCGACCGACAATCAGAGATTGGTTGACAACCGGTGACTGGCCACCAACGACCGACCGGCGATCGGTGACTTGTCACAAGCGGCGGATGACCAGAGTCAGATATATATATATATATATAAACTATTCTAATAAAGAAAAAAGAGAAGAAAATAAAGAAATATGAATATTTTTGTTTATTTACTATTTTTTTATTTAATTATTTAATTAAATATTATAAAATGATAAAATTATCAATTTTACTCTTATAGATGACAAAAAGAAATCTCGAAAATATATATCTCTCTCTAACAAAAATATATATATCACCTTAACAAAAATATATATCTCTCTCTGCCTCCTCTTTCCCCCACGTCCTGCCACTATCTCCCGAAAAACCATTCTCGCTGCCCCCAACAAAATCTCACACAAGATACGACGTCAACATGTACAATTAACAAAAGTGGGTGGGTCAATTGTCACTCACTTGTTCACTTTTTCCACTCCCAATTAATAAATTACAAGTCTATGTATATGTATTGCACGAGTTTTTTATATATATATATATATATATATATATATTATAGTAATTAATAGTGTAGATTTTATAATTTGCAATTTGATAAAAACTCTCAAACGCTTTAAGTTTAGTATTTATGTACTGATTTAAAGTTAGTTTGAGTAAATTTTAATAAATAATCCTTCATTTACTTTAAATTTATTTAATCTAATAGTTTAAAAAATAGGAAAGAGAAAACAAAAGGCCATTTATGTTTTATTAAGAAAATATTTGTTCCGGTGACAAAGTAAGATAAATAATTTGATAACTTTGGTTAATAATGATAATATAGTATACTAAGATTTACATAATGATAATACATTATAATCTAAAGGTTACATAAGTACAAATATATATATTCAAAATAAGGTCTTGGGGAATCCTAGAAGAGGAAGAGGGGATAGCGATTCAGATAAAAGATGACACACGCTTTATAAGGATGCTTCGAAACGGTGTATTAATTTACTATAACTACAATATCGATTTCCATCAATTTCATGAGTTGTAAAATATACAAACATATGTGTTTCCTCTTTTAAGTTTACAATTAAGGATAAAAGTAAGCATTATTAAGCCATTTCTCTCCGCACCCACTTGCACATAAAATTGACGAACAATCATGATACAAGAGATGTTTTAACTATTTTATTCCAGATGAGTTGCGAAAGAATAGAAATAAAATACATAGATAAATGGAAGGCTGAGAGAGAGAGAGAGAGAGAGAGAGAGAGAGAGAGATATAAAATCTATGATCAGGCACCCAAATTTGTTAACTAGTCTCACAACCTCTCTAGCAAAGAGAACAGCGGACTAGGATGAGTTCGATCTATTAGGTTCTTCGATTTTTTCAACCAAAAAAAAAAAAAAAACACGAGAAACAATAAAAGATCTTTGATTTGTATCATTAAATACAAATAATTAAATTTTTAAAAAAATCTAAATTATTCCCAAAAAGTTATTTCTCTTAGGGTAATTGTGAAAAACTTATTTCGGAACTAATTGATTGTCTTTTGTTATAATATTAATTTAATGTTAGAATTTAATATAACATATATTTTTTTTAACATATGTAGACATATAATGCATTTGCAATTCCGAAATCTGTTGTATAACTGCATATACTTATGTACTATCATACTAAAATAAAAATAAATTACAATTAATACAAAAAGTAGTCTTTCGATGTAGAAATCAACATTGGTGTGCATACAATAAAGTTACAACAATATCATGCACGCGTAAAAATCAATTAGCTAAATCATTAAAATTCTTCATTGGAATAAATTTCTTGACAGTAATTAGGATATGTTGTCGTGTCACACATTTCAGTGTATAGAAATATATGTTAGGGCATGAACATAAATGCATAAATTTAGGACATGAACATAAACACACATGCATAATAGTTCTACGGTACTCTCAAAATCTAGACATTACATTTACAGTTCTGTTTTTTAATCCTTAGTCATTATAATCTAGACATTACACTTGGCATGTAGTCAAGTGGGATCAAATTCGGCATTATCATAAGCATCACTAGAAGAGACAAGGTGAGGATGAATCGTAATTTCAATGCTATATTACAATGATGTCAGAATCAATAGTTTGTTTTATTTTATTTTATTTTATTTTATTTATTTTTTGTTGCTCAGTTAGTTTTGGAGATTAGTTGTAAGTAACCTTGCGTTCCTTGATGTTAAAAATAAAAATAAAAATTTATTAAATATGTTGGTGCAAAATGTTAATAAATGTTTTTAAAGGGGAAAAAAATACGATAATATACATTTAAAAAAAAAAAGGAAAAAACGCTAATTTAAATGCTAATTTATTTATAATTTAAAATTAAAAACAAGTATAATTTCTCTATGGGGTTGATAAAACAGTGAAATTAACAGAGCGATAGGAAAGCTTAAAATAGTGCTGATATGGTTAAGTTGAAAATTGAAAGTGTTAAATGTTGCCAATAATAAGAGGAAATAAATTGTGTAAATAACTCATAACTTTACAACCTTTCGTACAGCAAATGAAATTTTTTCCCCCCATAGTTTCGTACCGAGATAAATGAAACTGGAAGAAGATACCATGTTTTATTTTATATATATATATATATATATATATATATAATATTAGGGAAGCAGCTACCGTGTTTCTTTCAATTACTTTGAGACTAGTCAAGACTTCAAAAACTTCGCCCAGTGTTTTTGCTAGTACTTAGTTCTTTTCGAAGTGTTTTTTAATTATTTCAATAGCTATGACAAATATCCAGTAGTGCTTGTGGATATTATTTTAACTTATGTTTGATACAGTAATCCAAATCCAAAAAAACTTCAACTCCTTTTAATATTTTTTTTTAAAAAGTCAACAAAATTTTTAATTAATTTTTACAAAGTCAATCAATTTTAATTCAAACTTTTCAAGTCTCAAGCCTACAAACCAAACACATGCTTAATGTCGTTTAAAATTTGCAATTATAGTAGGTGTTAAGGTCTGGTTAACAAGTTTCCCATAAACGGAACTCACACCAATATTTGTCAAAAAAGTGTTAAAACTATTCTAGACATTGACTCAGTTAAAAGAAGTTTCTATTCCTTGTAAATCACAAAACTCTTCCCAGAACCATCCCAAAGTCAAACTCGCTTGAAGGAGACCTGGATAGAATGCTTTTTGCATGGCAGTAACCTCCAAGTACAATTTTTTTCTCAAATTTCCAACCATCTACAGAAAACAAAAGTTGGTTTAGATAAAAGTTTCACACTTCCCAGACTACTAAATACAAGAATGTTAGACAACTTACGTTCGCGAAGTCAAACTCGCTCGAAAGTGAGACTTGGATAGAATTGACCGCCCTACGATATGCTACGGTTTCTTCAAACTCAATATTCAATGCTGCAGCACCATTATCACGATCATCAGCACAGACCTCCAAGTCAAATTTATGGCTCACATTTCCATCCAACTACAAAAAACATAAATTCTATTAGATACGAGTTTCACACTTTTCACACTATTACAACACTAGAATATTGAAGAACTTACGTCAATGGCAAACATATCAGGGTAAAATCTGATATGATCGTCCATGGGCTGCAAGCCATTGGCTTGCAGCTGCATCAGAAGTACTCCATCTTCAGTTTTCACACCCAAAAACTCAGTCACACAGACTTCCGCAGGCCTTTCACAACCTGGGCACTGTAGAAAAAGGATATTAGCATAGTAATGGTAACTCAAAAACAATACACGTTATTGAGTTAAGGTATCAATTCACCTTCATTTTTCTGCCTAACCAACGGTTGTTTCTCCCCTTGACCAACTTGCCCAACCAGATATCTTCCCAATCAGTGGTGGCGGAACAGTTCTCACATCGAAGCTTTATCATATACTTGGTTATACTATGCTAATATCCTTTTTCTACAGTGCCCAGGTATATGACCAAGTATATGATAAAGCTTCGATGTGAGAACTGTTCCGCCACCACTGATTGGGAAGATATATGGTTGGGCAAGTTGGTCAAGGGGAGAAACAACCGTTGGTTAGGCAGAAAAATGAAGGTGAATTGATACCTTAACTCAATAACGTGTATTGTTTTTGAGTTACCATTACTATGCTAATATCCTTTTTCTACAGTGCCCAGGTTGTGAAAGGCCTGCGGAAGTCTGTGTGACTGAGTTTTTGGGTGTGAAAACTGAAGATGGAGTACTTCTGATGCAGCTGCAAGCCAATGGCTGCATCATATATCTTCCCAATCAGTGGTGGCGGAACAGTTCTCACATCGAAGCTTTATCATATACTTGGTTATAGAGGCCCAACCATCCCTAGGATAAAGCCCCTTCAGACCAATATGATCTGCACTCATAACGGCCTTCCACTTGTGAACCATCTGCATGAAAAGCCAAAGAATTCCCATTAATCTGATTCATTCGACGAAATGTCATCCTACAATTTTTTATAACAAACTTGATACACTAATTCCGAGGAAGCTTCAGATAGTCAATTAATAAAAGTAGCTTTATGACAAGTTCCAGAGATAATCTCACACAATTTCATAGAAAAATACTAGAGGAAAGTGAAATGAATTGAATCTTCTATTTCATGATTATGTATAAAGCATGGCTATACAAGTAGGCAAGTGGCAATTACCCACCAGCTTTTTCTGTTCCTTTCTATTGATAAAAGCCAAAGGCATAAAACATTCCTTAAGACCTCCCAAATCCTCGGTAATCCCTCTCCTCAAATACATTTCCTATTTATACCCTCCTACAATACACATTTCAGCTTCCCACCTGAAACATCCAATTTTCTAACAAACTTGAACCAAAACAGTTATAGAGACTTCTTTCCGTCATTACGGCTTACAATGTGTGCCTAATTAAAGGTCTTAACACTTCACTTAACCCAACATGAGGACTAGACATCGTTGAGATTACAATTCCCTATATCTCACTACTTAAAATCATCTCCCCTGTTCACTAATTAAAGGTCTTAACACTTCACTTAACCCAACATGAGGACTAGACATCGTTGAGATTACAATTCCCTATATCTCACTACTTAAAATCATCTCCCCTGTTCACTAATTAAAAATTAAGGCATAACTCAAATTGTAACACAGTACACAAATCATCCCTCCAAAGTCCAGAAAATTAACGTTAGTCACCCGATCTTCAAGGAACTCTAAGAGCAATCAACTTCTGAATTTATTCATAGAGGTCAAGAAATATAACATCCAAAATTACTAAATCCACACCCAGAAATATGTCTCAAGTGCACAAAAATCTCCATAGTCAATGACGAGGGAAATTTAAACATTTGAAAAACTATAGATACTTCGACTAGTCATCCTAGTTGAAAGGAAGCTTCGGTTATTCAACAAATTCAGGTAGGTCTTCAATTTTCATTAGTTGGTAAAAAGGACAACATGTTGATCGTATAACAATTTCCTATCCTTCATGACTCAAACTTATATCCCTATTCACTAATTAAAAACTAATGCATCACCCTAATGTAAAGTGCACCTATATAATACTTACTCCATTTGGTTAGCTTCACTTAACATACCATCTGGTTTCACATATTCTTTTATCAATCGTCATTCATCATCCGACTATTAAAAAAACAAACACATCATGATAAATAGAGGACACCCCAGCAATCCCCAAATTTCAATCAGCAACATTCACTTAAATTAGGATTAGATTTCAAGTTTGAAAGCTGCTGGCAGCTACTTTATTTTATGTCATTACGATTATTATTCCTATATTTGGTAGATGCAGAGGAAGAAAAGGAGGATGAAGAGAAGAAGGGATGAGATATTTGCTTCATTACTGATTTTTTTAACTAATTTTGGGCCCAAAAAGATTTGGGCTGTTAACCTCTGGCTCATCTACTTTTAGGCTTAAAAATATATATATATATATATATATCGAATTTGGGAGGCCTAGGCATGAGGTGCCTCACTGGAATGAGGAGTAAGCTTCATCACCTGTCCTCACACTGTTTTTCAGAGCCTCGCCTTGAGGCAGACCTCAAAGTTTAGGGGAGGAAAAAAGAAAAAAAATAGGAAGAGATGCAACGGATGAGTGATGTGCTTCGGTACTTATTTTGGGCTCCAAGAGATTCAGGCTTCTGACCTCTGGCTGATCCAATGTTAGGTTAAAAGAGAAAATATATATATTAAATTAAGAGGTGTAAGCCTGAGGCGCACACAGGTGCACGCCTCAAAGGAATGAGGTGTAAGCCTCATCCCGTCCTCCGGCTTTGAGATAGTGTTTTAGAGCTTCTCGTTGAGGCAGGCCTTGAAACTTAGGAGAACAAAATCAGGTGTAAAGATGGAAAAAGAAGGATTAAAAGAGACACAAGGGATGAAAATTGTGCTTTGTTTCTGATTTCCTAAATTTGGGGTGCCAAAAGAATGTAAGCCTGAGGCGCAAAGCTGTACGCCTCAGAGGAATCTATGCCTAATCCCACAGTTTGAGGATGTTTTAGCGCCTCGCCAGGCAAACCCGAGGCGTAAGCCTCATTCATATTCAAGATGACTAGTTGCTTTAAGGCAAGCTAGAAGATACAATTCAGTTGCAAAGAAGAAATAGTTCACATTTTGATTAAAAAAATTTTATCTATCATCGTTCATCGTCCCACTATTAAAAAAACAACCATATCATGTTAAATTAAAAGGCTCCTCTGTATTCACGAATTTCAATCAGCATATTCACTTAATAGGATGAGATTAATTAGACAAAAGAAGGTACTGAGATTAAGAAATTTTCTAAATGGCAATCCACTCATTTTTCAATTAATCTGAAATTCGCAAAACAAACTGACAAAGAATTAAAGAGGTTCAAACAATTACATGCAAGACATGAAAAATTCTAAAGACTGGGAAAAATCACAATTGGAAAAAAGGAACCGTGCAATCTAATTTAATATGTCAAACAAGATCAAACTCAGACTATCAAAACCAAAATCAGAGAAAAAAGACAGAAAAAAAATTCTAAAGAATGAAAAAAAATGAAATTAGAAATCTAATTAACCGGATAAAAGAACCATAACAACAAATTAAACAAAACGAAGAAGCATATAAGAAAAAATCATTACTGAAACCACTACAGGTTGAGAAAAGCGCAAGTACCTTGTCAATTCCTGATCAAGAAAATCCGGAGACCAGATGATCCAATGTCCAGTGAGTAGAAAACCTGGAGTAAGAAAAGGAGCGTAGAAATGTTTCTATATTAAACTGAAAACCTACAGATTAGCAAAAAGAACAATACCAAGAAACCGAAAGAACGAAATTGTTACAGAAACCACCACAGGCTGAGAAAATCAGATTTACAATCTAATTCCTGATCGAGAGAAAATCCAGGCGAACCTAATCTTAAAAATGATTCCGAATCAAGAACCCACTATTTTCGTTAAAAACGATAAGATTAATAGGACAACAAAAGGCACTGAGATTTAAAATCTTCCTAATCTCTTAACTATTAGCTTCGTATATTCAAGCTAATCTGAATTTCATAGAACAAATTAACAAATAATCAAAATATTCTCAAGAAACTAAATGAAAAAAAAATGAAAAACACAAGATTGAGAATATTTCAATTAGCAAAACGAACCATTGCGATCTAATATAGATTCGAACTACAAAACCAAAATTAGGGAAAAAAAATACCCTAAAGTAAGGAAAATGGAAATTAGCGAAAAAGAGAAGCATTTAAAAAATAAAATAAAATGGTCAAAGAAACCACTACAGTTTGAGAAAAGCGGAAAAACCTTGCCAATTCCAGGTCGAGAGAAAATCTAGCCAACCGAGAAAATCCAATGTCCGGCAAGAAAATCCAATTTTCTTGATTCTCAATCCCCAAATTACAAAGTTCTGATTGGTGTTCTGGTTTTGGGCAAAACGCCACCTCGGGATAAATAAAAAGGTGTAGATTGGGCTGAAGTCGATTAATCCCAGCTTTTGCTTCTGGCCCAAGTATAACTATTTATTCAACTAGTAAACAGAATTTACTTGGCATTGTTTTTACTAGTAAATAATTACTTTTAGTAGAAAAAACTTATTTATAAATCTATTATTTATTCAACTAGTTACGTAAATAAAATAGTTATTCTTTTTGTTTCTATAAATATGATATTCTCTCGTGGTTATGATTACGGACGCAAAGAAAAGAGTAATATCTTCAAGAGAAGATTAAAAAAGTGTTTTTTGATAGAAAGAGAAGTGAAGAGAGGGAAAGAAAAAAAAAAAAAAAACCTTTGAATTTTGTTTTTGTTTCAAGGTTTCTTCTCCTTAAGCCAGCATTATTATTGTTATTATTATTATTATTATTATTTTTGAAGAAATCATGTCTTCGATCTTTTTAAATAGATAATCTTGGTAATGTGGATACTGGTGGGTATTTGGTATGGGGTAATCTTTTATAAGAGAATAAGAATCTTAAGATTATCATGTTTGTTATGAGGTTATCTTATTTTAAGATACTTGGGAATCTGAAACCCATGGGTTTCAGATATCCTTATAAAGGGGTAATCTGAAACCCACCTCCCCCTTTAGGTTTCAAATTACCCATTATCTAAATATCATGGTAATTTTAAAATTTAAATAATTTAGACACAACTATCCTTCTAACTTTTAAATTTAACTTTAAAAATAATCTACAGATTTAGAGAGATGGAAAAAAAAAAAAAAAAAAAACCCTACGAATTTACTATATATATATATATATATATATATATAATCTTTTTATCGTAACCTCCTCCTACCTATATAATTCTTCATCGCAGCACCTCCTGTAAACATTAACTCCACCACAGTCATTGGTAATCATTGTTATTTTCTTCACCGTTTTTTTTTCCTCCTTTCTTACATGATTCTTCTTTTCTACTTTTATATATTTAATATGCATATATTTTGTTTACATAATATCCTAAGTTATATACATAATCGCAACTTTGGTTTGTTTTTATTGTTTTGTTTTTTGTTTTTTTTTCCTAATACGTACCTTTTTTTTTTCCTTTTTCTTTTTCATCACTTTTCCGTTACTCTGTGTTTTTTTTTTTTAAACCTTTCGTGTTCTTGGATTTTATTTTTAGAATTTTTTATTGTATAAGTCAGTCTTATTTATTTTTGCTAAAACTTTTATGGTTCTATTTCAATATTACAATGATACTAAATAAACAATTTTTGTATTTTATTTTTATTTTTTTTTCATTTGGAATATAAATTAGGGTAAATTACTCATTTAGTCCCTAAACTTTTAAACTTGTGCAACTTTAATCCCTAAATATTTTTTTCATAGTTGAAATGCCCCTAAACTATTAAAATGTTATTACAATAGTCTTTTCCGTTAATTTTTGAATGAAAATTGTTAGTAATTTGGTTTTTTTTTTAAAAAAAAAGTCATGCTAACTACGGATTCCATCTAAATATTGAAGAAAATGACTTTGTAGTAACATTTTAATAGTTTATGATCATTCTAGTAATAGAAAAAAGTAACGAGAATGTCCATAAATTATTAAAATATTGCTATAATAGTCATTTTAGTTAATTTTTAGATGGAATCCGTTAATAATTTAATCAAAAAGTGATGTCAATTAATGGATTCCGTTCAAAAATTAATATAAAGGACTATTTTAGTAACATTTTAATGGTTTATGGGTATTTCAGTTATAAAAAAAAAAAAAAAAATTCAAGGACCAAAATTACACAAAGTTAAAGTTCAATGATCAACTTAGCAATTTACCCTATAGATTATTAGGCATTAACTTCTTTTTAGAGTAGTGTCAATCCCAATTCCCAACTTTTGAATATCAACTCATGGTGATGAGTTATCATTTTTTCATTAATAGATACAATTAATTGATAAGTCAATCTTTTAAACACCAATTAATAAAAGAATGATAACTCACATATATCAAGTTGGAATTTAAAAAATAGGATCAGAGTTGTCCTTGGCATTTATCTTCTTTTTTAAGTGATTGTTTTTATTATCTCTTTTTCAATTTGTTACTAGTCGAAACGTGCAGAGTGTGCGAAGAACTTAAAGAGAAAAATGCAAGGAAAAAAAAACAAAAGATCATTTCAAAAAAATAACACCAAAACTCCTTTGCGAAACTCTTAAATAAATAAAAAATAAAAAAAACTTAAAAAAGAAAAAAAAAAAAAAAGTTAAAAACAAAAACAAAACAAACTCAAAACTCCATTACAAGATTCCAATTAAAAATAAAAAACCCTTGAAAGTGAAAAATATCAAGACAAAAATCAATTCTGAAACTCCCAAAAAAACAAACAAACAAACAAACTTATTATCACTTTTAATGTTTGTATAGATTTAAGACAAATGTGATAGAAATACTTTGAAGTATTATGAGAAGAAAAAGATATTTAAATGTATCCACTTTGAAGGGGAAAAAACCATTTTATTGGGTAATATACATGAAAAAACACGTACAAAGGTCACATGTTTACAAGATTATAATATAAAAACTTAATTAGGAACATATTCTAATACTATTTTAGTAAAGAAAAGAGTAATAGGTCTAAATGGTTCTTGAACTTTTTCCAAGGTGACAGTTTAGTCTTTTTTTTTTTTTTTTGGGCCGACAAAATCTTGAACTTTCAAAATGTTGGCCATTATAGTTAGACCTGGGAATTTGGGCCGGGCCAAACAGGCCGGCCCGCAATCCGTAATTTAGGCCCAGTCGGTGGCCCGGCCCGGCTCGGCCCGTATTCTATGAGTCCGGTAAAAGCCCGACCCTATAGTAAGAGCCGGGCTGGACTCTCCTTTTAAGCCCGACGGGCCGGACCCGAATATTTAAGCCCGATGGACCGGCCCGACCCTCCCGTTATTTAAAAAAATAAAAAAAAATAATTAAAAAAATTTTATTAAAAAATTTATATATATATATAAAAAATAAAATTAAAATTAAAAAATAATAATTTACATGTATTATTTTTATTAAAAATAATTTTTCTTTTATATATATATAATAATAATAATATAAAAGAAAATCAAAAATAAAAATTTATATATATTATTTTTATTAAAAATTAATTTTTCGTTTTTTATATATATAAAAAAGGAAAAATAAAAAATAAAAAATAATTATTTTAATTATTTTTAAAATTTTTATTAAAAAAATTATATATATTAAATATTAATATTATAATATTATATATATATATATATATATATATAAAATGAGGGAAAAAATAATAATAATAACCGTTGGGACCAACGGCTGTAATAGCCGTTGGTCCAACGGTTATATGGTCCCAACGGCTTTAAGCCTTTAATGTTTTTTTTTTTTTTAATAATAATAATAATAATAAATTTTTTATTAAAAACTTTAAAATTTTTATTTTTATTTTTTTTTAAATTTCATTCACATTCTATAAATACCCTTCTACTTTTTTATTTTTTCACATATCTTCTCTAATTTTAATCTCTTATTCTCTAATTTCTTTCTCTATATTCTCTTATTTCCAATTTCTCAATTCTCATTATTCAATAATTAATATTCTATAATTTTTTTTTGTCTAATCTCCTAAATTTACAATAACTCATATTCTTATTATTTTTATAATCCCCATTCTTTTATAAATCATAACCTATATAACAACATTCTCATTATTTCTCTACTTTTTAATAACTCATATTCTCATTCTCATTATTTCTAAATTTTAAATTTCTAATACTTATTTTCCTACCAAAAAAAAAAAAAATCAAAATGGATCCAAATCCAAATGTTCAACAACCAATTGTTGATCTTGATGATGATTACTACGGGATGGATGACCGCGACATCGAAGAAGTGGAGATTTCCCGTATGGAGGTTGGCGACAATGTTCCTGAGATCAGGCGTAGGAGTTTCAATACTCCAATACCACCAAGTCCAATGTTGGCACCATCAAGAAGTAGTTCGGAAAGCACCAGTTGTCCACCAAAAAAGCCAAAAGGTACTGCTAGAACCACTTCACGTGCTTGGCAATTCTTCGATGTTGTGCAGAAAGAGGACTTCGGCCCCGACGGCAAAAAAATACAAACAAGACTAGTAAAATGTAAGTATTACCAAAAAATTTTGACTGCTAACTCTACAAGTGGGACCCGTCACTTATTAGCCCATGGTGAAAAATGTGCTGAGAAACATTACAAGGGAAGGGAGCCGACACAAAGCACTCTAAAATTCAACTCCGATGGCTCAATAGGTACTTTTTCTTATGATCCCATGGTAGCTAGAGAATCTCTAGCTCGTTCAATTACCTCTACAGATTTACCTATTAGTTTTGGTGAAAATAATTTTTATGAAGAGCATATCAAAAATCTTTTTGTCCACAATTTAAAGCCGTTACTAGAAAAACTATTAGGAGTGATATTATATCTTATTATAGTAAAAAACGCACTACATTAATATCTTATATGAATACAAACACATTTTGTATTGCATTGACATCTGATATTTGGGCTGCTAGGTCAAACCAAGATTATATTAGTGTAATTTCACATTATTTAGATCCCCAGTGACAATTACAAAAAAGAATTATTGGCTTTAGACTTATTGATCATTCTCACAATGCTTTAAATATTACTGATAATATTATGAGTGTTTTAAATGAATTTGGCATTAGCAATTGCATTATTTTAATCACCCTAGATAATGCTTTGGCAAATACCGCTGTAATTCGTTTTCTTAAGAAAAACTTGTCAGAATATATTGGTGGAATTTTATTACATCAAGGTTGTGTATGTCATATCATCAACCTCATTGTAAAATCAGGTATGAAGTTGGTAAGTAGTAACATAGAAAATATTCGTAATGCTCTCCTTTGGATATATAATTCAAATCCTCGCATTGCTGAATTTAAGAGGTATTGCAAAGCAGAAGGTTTAAAACCTCGAAAATTTGGGACTGATATGCCGGTAAGGTGGAACTCAACTTATTTAATGTTGAAAAATGCAATAGAATATAAGAATGTTATTTCTATGTTTTATAATACAAAGCATAATATGATTTTATTATCTGATGTTGATTGGTTTATTGCTGAAAGAATGATTTATTTTTTAGAAACTTTTTATGATGCTACTGTTTTATTGTCTGGTGTTTATTATCCCATTTCTCCACTAGTTTTCACCCAATTAATGCTTATTTCTTCATTGTTTTCTGAATATAGAAATGATAATTTATTTAAACTAATAGTAGAAAAAATGGTGAAAAAGTTTATGAAATATTGGGATCACAATAACATGCCTTTATTATATTGCCTTGCCATTGTTTTTAATCCTATAGTTAAATTAAATGGTCTTTATAATGGTCTTACTCATATTTCTGAATATATGAATGTAGATTTTACTTCAACGTATTCTTTAACATTTACTAACACTAAATGCAAGTTATTTGAGATTTTTGCAAGTTATAAGAATAAATTCGGGCAGCAAGTTAACATTGAAACCGAAGAAACTCTTCCAACTGCTGGTGATCGGAAAAAGAAAAAAGTTTTGGGTTTTTTCTCTGCTCCAGCAAGATCGGGCTCTTCATCAAGTTCGAGTGTTACTCGTCCACTTTCAGCAAGTTCAACTACCACGAGTGTTGGGGTTAGACTTCGTCTTCCCTTTACGATGTTAGCTTCTAACAGTTTATCAAACGAACGATGAACTCTCTACATTTGGGCCGGACCCAACTCATGACACGACTTCAATCGATCGTGGACAATGATCATTCGTATACTTGGGCCGGACCCAATTTATCATCTCAAGTCATTCCAACATGAATAATGATGATTCATATTCGAATGTCGAACAATCAGATCGATACACGATCGAACGTTCTCCGAATGAAGTATGTATAACGAACGGTGTGATCACGAGCATTGAGCCTTGTATTTGAATCATCGTTCGGAATTTGTGTTCGACAGACATTATAGGAGACGTTCCCCACAATAGTCGAACATACCATCGATGATGACATGTCAGATCTTTCATAATAACTGACACGCCATATCTGGCAATCATATCAGTAACTGCCAGGCCTATAATCTAAGATTTAGGTTCACTCTGGTAACCATCAAATCAAGGATCATCAATGGCATGCTTACACGTGTCCCCAAGAACAACAAATGGAAACCGTTCTCCATCAGTTACGGGTTCAGACCCATAGTCCTTCCTCTATAAATAGAGGAAGAGCCCCTTCAGACATCGATCTCTCTCTTTTTCTTCTGAGTCAAGTCTAACATACTGTTACTCTGCAGAAATACTCCCAAAAAGTATTCTTATATTTATAAACATTCATATATAGTGAAATCACTCACTCACAGAGGAAGTACCATATCGTTGGGCGAACCTCTTTATATCTTGGTGTTGATTGATTTTCTATCCATTTTTCTGATTTAATTATCTGATTTATATTCATTTACTGACATGAATATTTCTGTTCTTATGTTACTTTATAAATTTCATTACGAAGTCCGAGGGCCTAAATAATCGATTATTACATTCTCTATACTAACTTTTTTGTTAAATTTTGACTGTAGAATCCCGACATCTACAGTTTGGCGCCCACCGTGGGGCTCTTGGCCATCTTATTTTGGAAATTTACAAAGCAACAATGGTAGCAGAACATGAACACCAGGAAGAACTTCCCCAGGGAAGCCCAGTCAACCACCAAGAAGCTTCAACCTCATAAACAAACTCTCAAATCGCCAATCTGACGCGATTGGTTGAGGAACTGACCAAGAAGCACAACAGCCAGCAAAGTCAGATGGAGAACATCACTGAAGAGAACCAGATTCTCAAGAACCAGTTGATGTCCATCAACTCTCAGGCCGCCTACTCGTACTACTATAACCCATACTTTGGGTATTCGACAGGAGCGAACACTGAGGGCTGGAACCCAGCCACAACACAAAATCCCTAAGGTGCGAATACTGGGGGCTCGCAACCATCCACTTCTCATGACCTCCATGGAACGAGCGTTGGAGGCTGGCCACAAATCGCACCTCACTATCCTCGAGTGTCGAGGGCTACTTACAGTCCGGTGGCTCCAATGCAACCCTTGTTCACACATGGGGACACTTCGGCAGTAAACGAGTGGCGAGCCCAGCAGAGGCAAACAACACCAGGATCCGAGGACAGAAGACGGATCACTCCAACACGGCATTCGACGCCCGACATACCACCACCACTAGATCGCATTCCAAAAGGGACAGCGAACGTTGAAGACTTGATGAGAAGCATAATGTCCGAGGAAATGAGGACATTAGAGGCTCAGATGGAGCAATGCTTCTCGTCTCAAATACACCGTGCAACGACCTCCACACCGGGGTTCGATGATCTTGCACGCGGGGTTCGAGAGACACCCTTGACGAAGCGGATAACCAGCACCATCACCCCGAAGTTCAGCAGCATTACCTTCCCTAGGTTTGACGGGATGTCAGACCCTCACGACCATCTCCTACAGTATAAGCACGTCGTACAATCGACGA
The DNA here is from genome assembly GCA_038430175.1 of Ficus hirta. Classification (NCBI taxonomy): domain Eukaryota; kingdom Viridiplantae; phylum Streptophyta; class Magnoliopsida; order Rosales; family Moraceae; genus Ficus; species Ficus hirta. Next base: position 12,342,773 of record CM076585.1, on the reverse strand, counting down.
ATATACCAACTGGTATGCTCGATGATATGATGTGCAAGTTGTTCGCACAGAGCTTGAAAGGAGCAGTATTAAGATGGTTTTGCAACCTTCCCCCAGAATCGATCGACTCGTTCGATGAACTCTTGCTTGAGTTTATGCGGAGCTATTCCATCCATATTCAGTCCGGGAAGACAACCAAGGATCTATGGGGCGTGATTCAAGGGCCACATGAATCTCTACGCGCTTACATTAAGCGCTTTAGCAAAGCGATTTCTGAAATTTCCGGGCTTGATGATGGCACGACGAGAGAAGCTTTGAAGAAGGGTTTAAGGCACAAGTCCTTATTTAAGAATGAGATCTGTGCCCGGTACCCTCCGAGAATCTAGAATGCCTTGCATCGAGCCAAAGGATTCATCGAACTCGAGGAGGAGAACGAGCGAGTAGAACGAGACCTTGCTCGGACGAGGGATGAACTTTCGAAGGCCCGCGAAGAGCGAGAGAAGACCTTCAGATGCGAACGCTCACGCCCGCAACGTCGAACGGAGAGTAGAGTCGAACGATCAACCAGGCGTGACCACAAGCGTCCCCTCTCACCACCTAAGTATGCCCTTGGCATAAGTCCCTCCGAACTCATCACTCACCTCAAGCGGCTGGACTTTGTCACTTGGCCAAAGAAGCTGCCCGAGAACCTAGCCAGAGACACGTCCAAGTACTAGAGTTCCACAGAGATCATGGTCATCACACCATTGATTGCAGGGCACTGAGGGCAGAAGTGGCCGAGCTATTGAAAAAGGGCCACCTTCGAGAATTCCTCACGGAAAAGGGCAGAGAGACTTATGGACTTGGTAACGAGTCCAAAGAGTGCAGGGTGGTGCAGCAGATCGAAGACACGCCCTCACCTCCACCAGTCTGAAAAACGATCAATGTAATCTTCGGTGGTTCGATTTACAGCGGCGAGACTGTATCCGCTGTCAAATCCCAGATGAGGAAAGCCATACAGCCAGTTACGGCGACACTCCCAGATGATCCCGTCGAACACTCAATTAGCTTCCACAGCAGCGAAGCCACCTGTCTTAGCCGACCTCACGATGACGCGTTGGTCTTGACGTTGAACATGTCGAACTGCGAAGTGGGACGGATTCTCGTTGACAATGAGAGTTCGGCAGATGTCCTTTTCCTCTCAACTTTGAGGGAAATGGAGTTGTCGGAATCAGAAATTGAGAGTTCGACGATCGTTTTGACTGGCTTCAATGGAGAGTCGACCACGGCTGTCGGCAAAATTAAACTTCCTGTCTTTGCGGCAGGAGAGAACAAGTTAACGACTTTTTTGGTTTTGGATTGTTCATCGGCATACAACATTATTCTTGGTAGGCCATGGATTCATGCGATGAAGGCTGTACCTTCCAAATACCATCAGCGCATCCGGTTTCCCACGAAGAGAGGAGTGAAGGAGATAAAGGGGAACCAAGAGTTAGCTAGGACTTGCTACCTTCATTCTTTGAAGATGAAGAGGACCGATCGATTATAGCAACTAGAGGAAAAAGAGAAATTGACCGGTCAGATACAGCCAGACATGGAACAACTGGACGAAATCCAGATAGACCCAGCCCAGCCAGATAGAGTCATCAACATTGGCTCTCTACTCGAAGACACTATTCGTACACAGCTACTGAGTTTCCTTCAGAATAATCAAGACTGCTTTGCATGGTCGCACAAGGATATGCCAGGCATTGATCCAGAAGTGACAACACATCGACTCAACGTCGATCCAAGCCACAAGCCTGTTAAGCAGAAACGAAGAAAACTCGGTATCGAGCAAAACAAGATCATAAACGATGAGGTACGGAAGTTAATCGAGGCTGGAATTATTAAAGAGGTGCAGTACCCAGATTGGTTGGCGAACGTTGTGATAATCAAGAAGAAGAATGGAAAGTGGAGAGTATGCATTGACTTCACTGACTTGAACAAAGCCTGCCCGAAAGATAGCTTTCCCCTGCCACATATCGATCGATTGGTCGATGCAACCGCTGGACATGAATTGCTCTCATTCATGGACGCATTTTCATGGTATAATTAGATCCTCATGCATCCCGATGATCAGCAGAAGACAGCATTTATTACAGAAAGGGGAATTTACTGCTACAAAGTCATACCATTCGGGCTGAAGAATGCGGGCGCTACTTATCAAAGGCTTGTCAACGCAATGTTCGCTGATCAACTCGGTCGAACGATGGAGGTATATATAGACGATATGCTGGTCAAATCATTGAAGGCTGCGGACCACATTGGACACCTATCAGAGTGCTTCTCGATACTTAGACAACACAAGATGTGTTTGAATCCCTCTAAATGCTCATTTGGTGTTCATCTGGGAAGTTCTTGGGCTACATTGTCACGCAGCGAGGGATCGAAGCAAACCCTGACCAGATACGAGCGATAATGAATATGCCTTCATCGAAGAACAAGCGAGAGATCCAGAAGTTGACTGGACGAATAGCAGTGCTTAACAGATTCATCTCCCGATCGACCGACAAGTGTCAGCCCTTTTTCAAGCTACTCAAGGGGAACAAGAAGTTTGAGTGGAACGAGCAGTGTCAGCAAGCTTTTGACGAGCTCAAAAGGTATCTGTCCACCCCTCCGATACTAGCCAAACCACAGACAGGAGAAAGTTTGTTTCTTTATTTATCAGTAACCGAAGATGCGGTAAGCGCCGTTCTTGTACGAGATTCGAATGGTGAACACCCCGTCTACTACGTCAGCAAGTCACTACTTGATGCAGAGACAAGGTACCCGGTGGTTGAGAAATTATCCCTTGCCCTCATAACCGCTGCAAGGAAGTTGAGACCATATTTCCAATCACACTCGATCGTCGTAATGTCAACCTATCCCTTACGAGCGATTCTTCATAGTCCAAACTTATCTGGACGCTTGACAAAGTGGGCTGTAGAGTTGAGTGAATTCGACATCGAGTACCGGGTCCGAACCAGCTTAAAATCTTAAGTACTTGCTGACTTTGTAGCTGAACTCATTCCCGATCCTTCAACGCCGAAGACTCAAGAAGAATGCTGCTGGACGCTCATGGTGGACGGAGCATTAAATGTCAAAGGATCTGGAATGGGAGTGTTTTGCAAATCCCCTAACGGCGAGATAATCGAGCAATCATTTCAATTGGGATTCGGTGCCTCGAACAACGAAGCCGAGTACGAAGCTTTAATTGCTGGGCTACGTTTGGCGAAGGCACTGGGGGCTCGACGTCTGAAGATTCATAGTGATTCGCTGCTTGTTGTAAACCAAGTGTTGGGAGAGTACATAGCTAAGGATACCAGAATAGAAGCTTATCTGAACGTTTTTTGTTCGCTTGTGCAGCATTTTGAAGAGTACTCGATAGAGCAAGTATCGAGGGATATGAACACACAAGCTGATGCCTTGGCTTCATTTGGTTCATCTTCTGAGCCAAATTTACGTCGAACCATCCCAATGGGTTATATCGAAGTACCAAGCATCCATGTTGAATCCATGATCATCGCAGACGAAGTCCCAGAGGATTGGCGAATGCCCATAGTTGCTTATATGAAGGAAGGAGTTTTATTGGAAGACAAGCGGGAACCTCGGAAACTCAAGACCAAAGCTGCAAGATTCTCACTGATCAATGACGTCCTTTTTCGTCGTTCATTCAATAGCCCCTATGTGCGATGTCACGATGACAAAGAAGCTACATACGTTCTGAAGGAAGTTCATGAAGGCGAATGCGGGAATCACTCTGGGAGACGATCCCTATGCAACAATGTCAAGTGACGGGGCTATTACTGGCCTACCATACTTAAAGACAGCGAAGACTTTGTCAAGCGGTGTGACAAATGCCAAAGGCACTCCCCCTTTTTCCATCAGCCAACAGAACGACTATCGAGTATCGCATCCCCTTATCCGTTTATGAAATATTCGATGGATATAGTGGGCCCATTACCCAGAGCGAGCGGTCAACGCAAATATTTGCTTATACTCACTGATTACTTCATAAAGTGGGTTGAAGCAGAAGCATTTGCATATGTAAAGGATTCGGACGTCGAAAGCTTCATTTGGAAGAACATTATATGCAGATTTGGGATACCTCAAGAGATCGTCACCGACAATGGATCTCAGTTCATCTCGGGCAACTTCCGAAAATTCTGTAAAGGATGGAACATCGAACTCAGTTTCCTTACACCTAGGTATCCCCAAAGGAAATTTTTTTAAATTAACTTATATTTGGTACATTGTAACAATTTAGTAAGTTTAGCAGGTAAATTACCAAAATTAGAAGTTTGGGAGGTTAGTTTCTAAAAGATGACAAATTTAAAGGGCAACAGTGCTAATTACTTGATATCTGTTAGTAGATTTTAAAATTCAAACACTATTTTAAATTATAAATTGATAGCGTGTTCTTAAATTTAAATACTAAATAAAAATATAACTATATCTCACATATATTTCTTGAACTTTTGGACCTGGCCGTGACACTTGCCTGATCAGGCCAGGCTCGGGTTTTGATAAAAACAGAGGCCTTTGGAGTCTTATTTTTAAAAATTGTCTACATAACCCCCTAGAATTTTCAATTTTCTACAACTTTGTAGTTTTGACTTTTTCCAAATTCAGCCTCTAAGGGCCTCAAAATTTCATTTCTAAATTACTGCCCAGTTTAATCCGAACTGGCAATTTTTATCTTTAGTTGATTTTTACATAAAATTATGCATACCCTACCTCAAACGGTTGAAACCGTGAGCCTACGACAAACATACAGCGCGTTACGTAAAGTTCTCATTATCATGCATGGGTTTCCCATACTCACAAACCAAAATGGTGTTCTTTACCAAAATAGGGTTTTGGGGTTAATTTTTAACCCTCCAATCATCATACATCATCATTAGCATTAGCATTATCATTCATATCATATCTTCCTCTTGAGTATGTGGGAATATATTACAAATACATAATAGGCATTCACATATACCATAAAATTTCTAATACATAGCATCACAAACATACACCAAATCATAAATCAAGACTACAAAACCCTAATCAAGCACATATCAAGCAAATCTAGGCTATTGCATGAAAATAAAAAGTGAGCTTATGCTCTTACACACCCAACATGAAATACACTTAAATCCTTGAATCAAAACTTGATTGAAATGCTTAAGAGGTTTAGGAAGGTTACCTTTAAACTTTGAAAGTGGATCTAGACCTTGGATCAAAATTTTCCTCCTTGCTTTCTTCCACAAAAAAATCCGACCCACACTTGTCTTCTTTTTTTTTTTTTTTCTTTGGTTCGGTTCCTAGGGAGGGAAAGAGAATTAAGAACAAACTAGAAGGTTAAGGTTCCACTAAGTGGTCAAAATCTCATCCCTCCTCACCTATTTATAGGTGAAAATTAATTTATTTTCTAAAATTATTTTTATTTCTAAAATTACATTTTAGTCCCTAAAAGTAAAATATTTGCTCATAGATCCAATGAGGTGGCCGGCCATGGTAATGCCTTGTTGGCCAAGTAATCTACTTAATTCTTTCTATAATTTCCCAAAAATCCAAAAATTCATATATTTATCATGATGAGGTGTCCTCCCATTAGGGCTCTGTTTGGCTTTTCTCCTAATATGCAGTCCATTTTCATACTAATACAGATATTACAAATACTGTTTTTAACTAATAACAGCATAGTTGTACTGGACTGCAGTCCAGAATTTATCTACGTTTAACTGGACTATGTGTAGGTTTTTCTTAGGACTTGAAGCCACTTAGTCCTTATTTCTCTAAATATTGTGCTTTGATTTTTCTAAAGTGGTCCCATACCTTATTTTTACTTTTTCATCCGTAATGACGGTTTTTCGCATTATAATTTCCATACTGCTTATTATACTGCAGTACCGTCTTCAACATACCTTAGGTCATCCTGGTCAAATGTTGACTGGCATAAAATCATAAACCTTAATTCTGCCTCTTTCAACAAAAGGCCTCATACTTGTCTAAGTATAATATTACAAGAACTCAATATATTCTGATAAATCAGATCAGGCATTTCACATAAACATACATTGTTCAAACTTTGATTCCTAAAAAAAAAAAAGAAATCATAAATTTGTAAAAGGTTAGTTATTACATCTTCCCCCGTCTAAAATCCATGTTCAAAGCTCATATATATTAGGAATTTCTACTCCTCGACCATATTTCCCAACAGAGCGAATCATTATATACCTCATTACGTTGAATATAATTTCATGTTCATAAATGCATCTTGCAATGTCTAAACCCATTATATTCTGAATTTTTTTTTTTTTTGGGCCAACACTGGAGGAGGCATTGGTTGAGAATTTTTGTTCTCAACCTCATCTACATTTCTGACAAATCTAAAAAAAAAAAAAAAAAACCAAGTCCCACATCGTAAAAACACTAAAAAAAAGACAAATAAGGATATTGAGTCACTCTACTTAACAGGTTAACTTTTGAAGATAAAGTCCAATCCCTTCGCAGACTGAAATTTAACATGATATCAGAGTCCACAAAAGTTCAAACGAGTAACCTGATCTATTCAATATAAGATTGGTGACTGCAAAATAGTATCATCTTGTGGGGCCTGTTAAGAACAAAATAGAAGCCAAGTTCACATCGTAAAAACACAACAATAGTAAACATAAGGATATTGAGTGATTCAACTTAACATATTAATCTGTTTAACTTAACAAGTTGACCTATTCAACTTAATAAGTTGACGTTTTAAAATAGAAGTCTAATTACTTAGCAAACTCAAATTTAACACAGCCATTATGATCTATATGTAGAAGAGGCAAAATTGCCTACTGTTCATGTAGCCTTCGACAAAAATGCATGTGCGTCTCTCTCTCTTAAACTTTTTCTTTTGTTTAAACTTTTTTAGTGTTTTTTAGTCCTCCATTCTTTGACTTTTTGCTTCTTTAATCCTCTTTTATTTTCTTTTAATTTTTCTACTTTCTTTTTGTTATTTTTGCCCCTAATATCTTATATGTTTTAAACATGATCTAAATTACCTCAATCTTTTCTAATTTTTCTTTAGAATAATTGGCCTAAATAGTTTATGAACTCTTTAAAAGATCACGGTTAGATCCTTGTTTTATTTTTGTTGGCTGAGAATACCCTGAACTCTTAAAATATTAGCCATTATAGTCCTTTCCGTCCAAAATCGTTAAATTTGTAATGAAATCTTGCTCAAGTCATAATTTTTATAGTAAAAAGACCAAAATGCCCCTTAATTTTCTATTTCCTTGCTCATTTTCATTTTCATTTTCTTTTTTTTTCCTCCCTTCAAAACCACAATACACCAAAACCAGCTAAGCAAAGAGAATTGCCGGAGGGTGAGGAGAGATAGACAGGAGAGAGAGAGAGAGTTGTGTCGTCGAGTCCCCAATCCCCCCCCCCTTCTAACCCAAAAAAGCCCCGTGTCTCGATCCCTGCCCTCATTTGGGGTGTCCCACCCCCCCCCCCCCCCCCAAAAAAAATCCATTGATCTGAGAAATGGAGAGAGAGAGATGAATTTTAGTTTTTTTATGATTTTTTTATTTATGTTAAATTAATTATTGTTAGATTACTAAAATACCCTTTCAAATTAGATCACAAGTATTACACGTGACTCATTTCATTAAAAATTTAATAGTTTTGAACAGAAATGACTATAATTAGTGCTGGGAATTCGGGCCGCCCGGCCCGAGCTTGATGGGCTATTTCAAAAATTCGGGCCGGGCTGGCCCAGCCCATTGCAATACTGGCCGGGCCAGCGCAGCCTGAATTTTTGAAATATAAGCCCAGCCCGGCCTGCGGGCTTAGAGCGGGCCGGGCCGGGCCTAGCCCAATTTTTTAAATTTTTATTTAATTTTATTTTTTATTTGTAATTTTTGAATAAATTTGTATATTTTTGATAATTTAATAATTTATCTTAATATTTTATCTTAGATAAAAAATTAAAAATTTTATACTTTGTTAAAAAAATTTTATTATACTATTTCTATTAATTTTTATATTTATATTTATATTATAATTGCTTAGTTAGTACTTAATAATTATAATATTAATTAGTTAGTTAACTTAATATTATAATTAAACTTTTAATTTTAGTTGTTTAAGATTATAATTATTTATCAGTGTTTGCTTAGTAGTTATTTTTTATTAAATATTACTAAATTGAAAAATAAATTAAGCAAATAGACCAGGGAATTTGGACCGGGCCAAACGGGCCGGCCCGCGGCTAGTAATTTAGGCCCAGTTAATGGCCCGGCCCGGCCCATATTCTATGAGCCCGGTAAAAGCCCGGCCCCATAGTAAGAGCTAGGCTAGGCTCTCCTTTTAGGCTCGGTGGGCCGAGTTGGCCCGGCTCGAATATTTAAGCCCGATGGGCCGGCCCAGCCCGCCCGTTATTTAAAAAAATAATTAAAAAATTTTTAATAAAAAATTTATATATATAAAAAAATAAAATAATAATTAAAAAATAATAATTTATATATATTATTTTTATTAAAAAATAATATTTCTTTTTTTATATATATAAAAAAGGAAAAAATTTAAAAATAATAATTTTAATTACTTTTAAAATTTTTATTAAAAAAATTATATATATTAAATATTAATATTATATTATTATATTATATATATATATATATATATAAAAAGAGAATAAAAAATAAAAAAAAGCAACCGTTGGTCCAACGGTTATTTACAGCCGTTGGTCCCAACGGCTTTAAGCCTTTAATGTTTTTTTTTTTTAATAATAATAAAAATAAATTTTTTATTAAAAACTTTAAAATTTTTATTTTTATTTTTTTTAAATTTCATTCCCATTCTCTAAATACCCTTCTACTTTTTCATTTTTTCACACATCTTCTCTTCTTTCAATCTCTTATTCTCTAATTTCTTTTTTTATATTCTCTTATTTCCAATTTCTCAATTCTCATTATTCAATAATTAATATTCTATAATTTTTTTGTCTAATCTACTAAATTTACAATAACTCATATTCTTATTATTTTTATAATCCCCATTCTTTTATAAATCATAACCTATATAACAACATTCTCATTATTTCTCTACTTTTTAATAACTCATATTCTCATTCTCATTATTTCTAAATTTTAAATTTCTAATACTTACTTTCCTACAAAAAAAAAAAATCAAAATGGATCTAAATCCAAATGTTCAACAACCAATTGTTGATCTTGATGATGATTACTACGGGATGGATGACCGCGACATCGAACAAGTGGAGATTTCCCGTATGGAGGCTGGCGACAATGTCCCTGAGATCAGACGTAGGAGTTTCAATACTCCAATACCACCAAGTCCAATGTTGGTACCATCAAGAAGTAGTTCGGGAAGCACCAGTTGTCCACCAAAAAAGCCAAAAGGTACTGCTATAACCACTTCACGTGCTTGGCAATTCTTCAATGTTGTGCAGAAAGAGGACTTCAGCCCCGACGGCAAAAAAATACAAACAAGACTAGCAAAATGTAAGTATTGCCAAAAAATTTTGACTGCTAACTCTACAAATGGGACCCGTCACTTATTAGCACATGGTGAAAAATGTGCTAAGAAACATTACAAGGGAAGGGAGCCGACACAAAGCACTCTAAAATTCAACTCCGATGGCTTAGTAGGTACTTTTTTTTATGATCCCATGGTAGCTAGAGAATCTCTAGTTCGTTTAATTGCCTCTACAGATTTACCTATTAGTTTTTGTGAAAATACTTTTTATGAAGAGCATATTCAAAGATCTTTTTGTCCACAATTTAAAGTTGTTACTAGAAAAACTATTAGGAATGATATTATATCTTATTATAGTAAAAAATGCACTACATTAATATCTTATATGAATACAAACACATTTTGTATTGCATTGACATCTGATATTTGGGCTGCTAGGTCAAACCAAGATTATACGCGTAGTTTCACATTATTTAGATCCCCAGTGGCAATTATAAATTTTATTAAAAAATAAGGATACAAAAAATAAAATATAAAATTGAAATTTAAAATTTTATTGATGTCATGATTGCCTCATTAAAAACTTTACTAAGTAAAACCCATTGGGATAAAACCTCAGTAAAGAAAAAAGAGTGCAATCTTTATTCATATTTATAATTTTACAATGAAAAAAATATATCAATCAGCATCAGCAACCGGAAGGAGGAGCCGCAGAAGCATTGTCAATATCAACGTCATCGATTATGGTCATTTCATTAAAGTATTGGAGTATCTCTTAATCTTCTACTGTATTTTGCATCCTTTTATCTACATGTTCCCAATCTTTTAGGCATGTAAGCACCTCGACCATCTCAGGTGTTAATGAGGTCCTCCGATCTTCAATTATCCTTCCAGCTGTGCTGAATGCTGATTTAGAAGAAACTGTCGAAACAGGAATAGTTAAGATGTCAAGTGCTAAACGGGAAAGTACTGGAAAATTTGTCGACTGCAACCTCCACCAATCTAAAATTTTGAAATCTTCAGTATTTGTAGTTGAGCCTAGCAGTGAAAAATCTGTATCTAAGTATTTTGGAGCTCCAAGTGTGTCGTACTCGTTGTAGATGTCGGGATTCTACAGTCAAAATTTAACTGAAAAGTTAGTATAGAGAATGTAATAATCGATTATTTAGGCCCTCAGACATCGTAATGAAATTTATAAAGCAACATAAGAACAGAAATATTCATGTCAGTAAATGAATATAAATCAGATAATCAAATCAGAAAAATGGATAGAAAATCAATCAACACCAAGATATAAAGAGGTTCGCCCAACGATGTGGTACTTCCTCTGTGAGTGAGTGATTTCACTATATATGAATGTTTATAAATACAAGAATACTTTTTGGGAGTATTTCTGCAGAGTAACAGTATGCTAGACTTGACTCAAAAGAAAAAGAGAGAGATCGATGTCTGAAGGGGGGTCTTCCTCTATTTATAGAGGAAGGACCATGGGTCTGAACCCGTAACTAATGGAGAACGGTTTCCATTTGTTGTTCTCGGGGACACGTGTAAGCATGCCATTGATGATCCTTGATTTGATGGTTACCAGAGTGAACCTAAATCTTAGATCATAGGCCTGGCAGTTACTGATATGATTGCCAGATATGGCGTGTCAGTTATTATGAAAGATCTGACATGTCATCGTCGATGGTATGTTTGACTATTGTGGGGAACGTCCCCTATAATGTCTGTCGAACACGAATTCCGAACGATGATTCAATCACAAGGCTCAATGCTCGTGATCACACCGTTCGTTATATATACTTCATTCGGAAAACGTTCGATCGTGTATCGATCTGACTGTTCGACATTCGAATATGAATCATCGTTATTCATGTTGGAATGACTTAAGATGATAAATTGGGTCCGGCCCAAGTATACGAACGTTCATTGTCCACGATCGAATGAAGTCGTGTCATGAGTTGGGTCCGGCCCAAATGTAGAGAGTTCATCGTTCATTTGATAAACTGTTAGAAGCTAACATCGTAAAGGGAAGATGAAGTCTAACCCCAACAGATAGCCCCCCACTCTATCGAGCGATGAATCCTTGATAGAGTGTTTGATCATTGATGAGAAAATCGCATCAGTCATGGTTACATCATATTAGGAAAATCTGAACAGACTGACGAATCAATCGATAGAAAATCTCGAGCCCAGTGAGAAATGTTATCTGCATACACGTGGCATGCATTGAATGGGTATTTCGAAACGGCATCATTATTTCTGTTGGAATTCGTATCGTTGTGACGAATGAAATCACAGCTGGTATATGCGAGATTTCGGGATTCGAACCGTTGCGAAGTACGATATCTTGAGCGGGAATACGAAAAGTTCTGTTATTCACGCCGTTTGATCAAGCACTTCCTGATAGATCGGGACCGTTTGATGCACTGCGAAGCTATATAATGCTTCACATTCCCTCTTTTCCTTATATTTATGTTCGGAGCGTCCAGAAATCCAGAGTCCAAAAGTTTTTCAAGAACTTCGAAACCCCAGGCAAGATTTCTTCTCTCTTGTTCTTGTTCTTCATTTTGAGTACTTTTGATTTGATAGGGTTTTGCTTTATTCTGTTTCCGAACCTTTTCGGTTGTTTTTCTGCATTTGTTCTGAGAGTTTGAGGTAGTTTAGCGGGTTTTTCTGGGTTTTTCTTCGGGTTTTTAGTATACTGTTCTTCGTGTTCATCCAATACTCCATAGGGTTTGATGCAATAGGAGCTTTTAGATCCGAAATCCCTTCATCGTTCGTCCCGATTCTAGTTTGTAAACCATGGATAAGGAGAAGCAAATCATCGAAGATGTAGAAGTAGAATGGACGAGCACTGACTCTAGTGATAGCAGTTCGGATGATGAAGAGTTGGCATCGACTATTCGGCGTTCGAGGTTCGAACAAGAATTCCAATAGAGTCGGAGGGGTGCAGGGACGAGTAACGAAGCATCTGAGAGGAGTCGACCAGCAACGACATCGGGAGTAGAGGCCTTCTCAATTCCTCCTATCGCTCGATTAACAAAGCCACCACGACAATTGAGTGTTCAGTCCTTTCTGCGAACGTCGAATCCAAAGTCTGTTCTGGCAGAAGACAACTTGGCCGAAATCCGTGGTCGATTTGGCTTTCCCAATGAAGTCCAGCTTCGTCTGCCGATGAAGGACGAACGAGCAGACACCGTGTCCGAAGGATGGATATGCATGTATACCATCTATTTTGAGTGCGGACTACGACTTCCTCTTCCTCCTCTCCTTATACAGTGTATGAATCACTACCAGCTTGCCATTCCACAATTAATGCCCAACGGAATGAGGGTTTTCTTGGGATTGATTGTACTGTCGGGCGAAGCGGGCGTCGAACTTTCTGTAGATGACGTACTCGCAATCTACTATCCCCAAGAGAACTCGAAAGATCATGGGCGATACTCGATGTATCCCCATCGGAAGAAGCAAATTGTTGGCGAGATGAAGAATACCGACAGATACTGACAGGACCATTGCTTCTTCATGCATGCCAATGAAAAGTCAATGGGAGGACTTGCCAATGCGTTTTACCCTTTGTGGGGTACTCTTCGTAAGTGTCGAATGACGAGAGTCGAAGGTACGACGCTGTTCATTGTTCGACTTTTAATGTTTACTTCTTTTGTTTTGCAGACAAGGAGTCCAAGAAGCCACCTCCCCAAGGTCTTCTGTTCGAGGAAAAGCTTGAACGACTGCTCGCTTTACCGAACAGGGAGTGGGATGAGATACAAGACCCCAGGCGATTCAGAGCATCGAGCCTTTGGAAGGATTTCGTGGAAATCCCATAAGGTATTCCTAAACGATTTCCTTCCTGGGTAGATTGGTCTTTTGTAATCAGGAGAGCATTGAGGAGACTCTTCGGCACTCCACTGTTCATCGATGCATTATCTGACGAGGAGGCTTTAATCGCAGACTTTGCGTTGGATATAATGAGTGTAGTATTTCCTTCGCCAAAGGAGCTGCTTGCCCAGAGAAAGGTAGCAAAAGAAGCTGCGAAGGCTGCTGCAGCTGCAGCGGAGAACGCTGGTAAGGCTAAAGAGCCTGTACCTTTGTCCGTTCTCGAATCTTCTCCCGAGCCTCCAGTGAAGCCTGCCTCTCCTCATGCCAAGAAGAGGAAGGCAGTTGAGAAGGGGAAACGAAAAATCCCTGCGAAGCGGAGCAAAAAATCGAAGGTTGCGACTCCCGAGCCGGACGTCGAACCTGGAATTGTTGGAGGGGAAGATCTGCAAGTGGATGTGGATTTACCCCCAAGGGTGAGGCTCCTCGAAGACAAGATGATGAGCGTCCGGATTATGAATCAACTCCTTTCTGAGGCGGACGCGGAAACATTGAGCTGGTGTTCTCTTCATAGCCATCTTGACGATCTGTTATGGGATGGCTTGAAGGTACATATTTATAATTTTGTAAATTGTTCTTTGTACATTTGGATTTTTACCACCAAATACTAACTTGAAGACTAATATTGCAGACTAATATTCGAGCGATGGGGCTTCTGAAGTGAACATCTGATAAAGTGATCGAACAGAAGGCTCGAATGAATGAGCTTGAAGTCAGAGAGTGAGAGCTCGAAGAGAGAGAGAGACAGCGTGAGCAGAAGCTACTGGACATCGAACGTAAGTTCGGAGAAGTCAAGGCATGCACTGAAGATTTAACTGGGCAGCTTCAAAATGTTTTGCATGAAGCAAAAGAGGGTTCGGACATGATGAAAGCAATGGTCGAGCGATACAGTGAGGCGACTGCCAAGATTAGCTCTCTCGAAGCTAACAATACGAAGCTCGCAGCGGAAAACGCAAAGCTCATTGCTGACATAGTTAACGAGTACTCGAGGGTGACTTTGAAAGCACGTTACGATTTGCTGAAGGAGTATAAGCAAGGACTCCTAGTCGATGCTGATGTCCATGAAGAGATCGAGCTATATGAAGAGTCGCCCGAGGGAGCCGAATGTTCGGCCTCTGCCCCAGCCGAAGGAGCTACTCCAATGACGAACGTCGAAGAGCCGACCGGAGTCGAGCCCCCAGTCGCTGTCGACCCTTCTGAAGACCGCTAGACGCGGGATAAAAATGATTGTTTTATGTTACTTCTGATTTTGTTTGAACATTGAATTGTAAATAATACCAATTTTTCGATTTATTAATGAATTTTAAATTTTTGTTCTCATTTATGTTTGTGTGATGACGATGTGAAATGTCACATGTAGATAGTCGAAACGAGCATTATTCAGACAATTCGTAATGAACTGGAGTACGCTAATAACTTATTTAGTTCGTGTCGACGAACGTTGAGTATTGAATGATAGTTGTAAGATAATAGCTGCAAGGTAACGATAGTTCGTAACGACGAACGTTGAGCATTGCAAACACATTTTTGCAAACACGATTTTGATAAAGTAATGTAGCTGCACTCATTCAAATGTGATGAGCTGCCTGCGTACCCAATGTTTAGGGATCAAGCCATTCATAGTTCGATTTTACAATGAAATTGTTTGATTTTTGCGACTGGACTCGTACAAGCATATACGAGCTACCTACGTACCCAATATTTAGCGATCAAGTCGAACGTAGTTCAGGTGGCGTTGAACTCGAAATAGGCTAAGGTGTAGACCTACAGGTTCGAACGTGTGTCGAACGTTTGCTGTAATGGATCTAGCCTTTACAAAAATAAGTCATAAAAAATTACAAGTGTTGGTGAAAAATTTTGAAAATTACAAGTAATATTTACGAAGGTGATGCGAGTTCCAACTGCGAAGAACTTCTACTCCATCGCTCGTCTCCAGACGGTAGACGCCTGGTCGGATAACCTTCAAGATCCTGTAAAGACCTTCCCAATTTGCTCCTAACTTTCCTGCGTTTGGCTCGATAGTGTTCTGGAATACTTTGCGAAGTACGAGATCTCCTTCATTGAAAGTTCTCGGTCGAACTTTCGAGTTGTAATACTTTGCCACCGATTGCTGGTAGTTCGCCATGCGAACTAAAGCTTGATCTCGCTTTTCGTCAAGAACATCCAGACTGTCGTTGAGCATTTCTTGATTCTGACTCTCATTTTCAAAAGCCAATTGACGCCGGAGTGTAGGGACACCGATTTCTGCTGGGACAACAGCTTCTGCACCGAAGGTTAGTGAGAATGGAGATTCACCGTTCGCTCTTCTGGGGGTGGTTCTGTACGCCCAAAGTACGCCATAAAGTTCGTCTGCCCATCGTCTCTTTCGAGCTTCAAGTTTCTTCTTCAAATTCTGAACGATCGTCTTGTTGGTTGCCTCAGCTTGTCCATAATATGTTTCTAACAAAAAATAATTTAAAAATATAAAAGGTTCATTATCTTCACTCAAATATGGGAGTGTATCTGTCGGAAGACATATGGTGGTTTCAATTCATAGCCTTTTTGTACACAAGCAGTTGCAAAGGATTTTATTGGCTTTCCTCGTTATAAATTTCGCTCCTAGATGTAGCCGACATTCGTGGTAATGGCTTTTGACTAGAAGGTTTAGTTAATTTATGTTGCATCCAAAAAAAGGTATAAAGTTTTGGGTAATAAGTTCAAGTATTTGTAAGTAAGCACGGTAACAACCTATGTAGTTGGATCGTTAAAAATACATCCTGACTAGGTTAGTATTATTCTTGCACACTCATTCTTTATCTGTCCCATTATATAATTGAAAAAGAAAAATTAACAGATAAACGTTTAAAATAAAGAGAAGGGCTATCATTAAACAACATATTAAAATCCCTATGTAACTGGATCCCACTTCAAAGAATTAAGCGGGATGTATCCCATGTATTTTTCATTTGCAAATGACGATAAATAATATTGAGGTCCCGTTTGGTGGGTTAACTTTTGGAGATGGTGTTTTGGACATTGGACATGGTCTAAGTTTTGGAAATGTATGTTTAGTAAAAATAAACTGTTCGTAGTGAAAAAAATATAAAAACTTGAAATGTATTCGGAAATAAATTAGCAATATGGGTCTTCTTTCGTTCCGCAATTAAATAATAATAATTCATCTCATTTCGACTTAAAATAATAAAATTATATACTTTTAAAATATAAGGTTTTTTTTTTTAATATTTGGAAAAGTGAATAGTAAAATTGGAGAAAAATGACAAAAAACATTTTAGAAACAATTGTTTTAAAAAATTGGCCCCAAACGGATCCTAATAAACAACTAGAATAGAGAGTGCCAAGTTAATTGAGAGTTGGATGCTAATTATTCCTTCTAATTTCAAATTTATATTTTCAATCAGTTTTAAAATACGATTCGACTAAAGAGTTTTTAAAAACTTTTCATTCATATATATATATATATATATATATATATATATATATTATATATTTTTTTTGAATGTGCCACATTACCCCACTTCGCTTGTCGGCTTTCTCCAGGACTGGCAGCTAATTACTTCAAAGTCTTCAATACTTTGTGTGGTATTTAAATCAAAATGTGATTCTTATGATCAACTGTATGGTAGGTTCCACAATCACTTATTCCTTTCAACCAAAAAAGAAAAGAAAAAAATAAAAACGACTCTTCTGTCTCATCAATTCCATATCTATAGGATTTTATAGGATACGTTGCGCACTATAATAACTATAATGTGATATCTATCCTATATCGGTCTAAACAAATAAGGTTGTTTTGGATTTTAGAGCTTTCGATTGATGGCTAGAGGACAAACTGCGCACATAAAGAATTACTCATGTTTATTTTTTTACCTAGTTTGCTTTCGAAATGAAGATAACCAAAACAAAAAACAAAAAACAAAAAAACAAAAAACAAAAAACAAAAAACAAAACAAAACAAAAAAAAAAAAAAAACAAAACAAAACAAAAACAAAATAAAAAGAGGAAAAAGAAAAATAGTACAAATTTAATTTAACATTGTTTTGCATGCTTCATGAATACGTACGGGTCCATAGCGAAATAAGAAGTGATGCATACTGAAATATCATTTTCAACCATCATAGCTTTTTTAATGTTTCTGATCTTCCAAACAACCCAATAGACTAAGATGACATGACAAAAAAGAAAAATTAATTCGAACTATTTAAAGTTTTAAGGAATAAAATGAGAATTTTACAAGTTTAAGGAAGAAAATGAAAATTGACCAAAAGTTCAAAAAATATAGGTGTGATATAGTTAAATTTTTATTTATTATTTTAATTTAAGAAAACGCGATCAATTTATAATTTAAAATAGTGTTTGAAATTTAAAATCTACTAACATATATCAAGTATTTAGCATTGATGCCCCTTAAATTTGTCATCTTTTAAAAACTTACCCCCAAAACTTCTAATTTTGGTAATTAACACGCTCAACTTGCTAAATTATCACAATGTAGCCCATATAAGTTAACGAATACAAATCTAATACAAATACTAATACAAATCTAATACCCATTTCCAACCAAAAATTTCTAAATCTAATACAAATACTAATACAAATCTCCCAACTTCAGATCATTTATTTCGTGTAAAATTAAATAAGGTACATTGGAACAATATAGCAACTTTAGGGGTAAATTATCAAAATTAAAAGTTCAGGGTTTAAGTTGTCAAAAGGTGAAAAGTTTACGGGGTGTCAGTGCTAAATACAAATAGGAAACATAGGCAGGAGATATTCAGGCCCTGTTTGGAAAAAAAGCATTTTGGGTTGCAAGGAATTAAATTATATATTTCCTTATTGAAAGAGTGTCAACACTATGAAAAAAGGTTTAGTTTATTGTGGCCCCGTTTGGGGTCAACATTTGGGGATGATGTTATTATTGAAAACAGTATTTGTAAAATCTATATTAGTATGAAAATGTACTGCATTTGAGGAGGAAAACCAAATGGAGCCTTAAGGGGGGGACACCTCACATTGTGATAATTAATTGAATTATTTGATTTTTAGAAAATAAGGAAAGTAATTTAAATGCATGAACTTGGAAGATAGCTTGGCCAACAAGCCACCCCAAGTGGCCGGCCACCTCATGGACTCTAGGGGCAAATATTTTTGCTTTTGAGGACTAATGTGCAACTTAAGCAATAAAAATAATTCTAGAAATTAAATTAAATTTTGCCTATAAATAGATGTGGTGGGGTTTTCCTTGGACCATCTTTTGAAACCCTAACGTTTTTATTTCACTCTCTAGCCCTCTCCCTCCCCTTGAAAGCCGAACTCAAAGTGAGAAAAAAAGTGAAGAGTGTGGTCGGATTTTTGAGTAAGAAATTAAGGAGGAAAGTGTGATTCAAGTCTAGATCCACTTCTAAGTGTTAAGGTAAACCTACTTAACCCCCTAAGCTTTTCATTTGAGTTTTAATTCAAGTATTTAAGTGTATTTTAAGTTGGTTATGTAAGAGCATAAGCTCACTTATTTTTCATGCAATGGTTTAGTTTGATTAGTATGTGCTTGATTAGGGTTTTAGTGAGCTAGATCTATGTTTTGGCTTATATTTTTGAAGTTATGCTTTAAAATTATATGCTTTGTGTGTATGTCTATTAGGTGTTTGGTATATGTCCCCATATGTTTAAATAGTTATATGGTATGCTTGTATGATAGAGAGTTGATTGTATGTTGAATTAACATGAAAAACCAACTTAAAACCCTAATTGGTAAAGTTTACTACATGGGTTAATTGGATGAGAAACAAGTGTATGTTAATGGAAACCTCGCGTAATATGCTGCATGTTTGATGTAGGCTCACGGTTGCGACCGTTTGAGGTAGGGTGTGCGTTATTTTGCGTAACAAACAATTAAATGTAAATCTGCCAGTTTTCGGATAAAACTGGGCAGCAATCTGGAAATGAAATTTTGAAGCCCTTAGAAGCAGAATCTGGGAAAAGTTAAAACTGCAAAGTTGTAGAAAATTGAAAACCCTAGGGGGTAGCATAGACAGATTCTGAAAAATAAGCTCCAAAGGCTTTTGTTTTTGTGAATACCTGAGCCTGGCCAGCCCAGACCCTATACACGGCCAGGATGTTTCAACGAGGAATATGAATAGGTTAAGGGTAGAATTAGGTTTTGAGTAAAACATAAAAGTTGCTGAACTTTTTGAGATCTACAACTTTCATTAAGAAAACTTTTTCGAATTCAAAGCAGATTTTAAAATAAAACTAAATCTTAAAAAAACTGAGCAGGAAATAGGAAATTCCTGCTCAGGATTCTCAAAACAGCGCATGAGCAGGTAATTCCTGTACATGTACTGCTAACTGAAATTATTAGGCTGTTTTCAATGAACGATTTTCAAAATGTCACAGTTTTACTATCTTTATAAAATAGATCAATTGCAGTTTTATAAAATGATTTAAAAAGAATTAAACAAGGTTTTTGTGAAGAAAAGAAATAATTAAAATATGCTAAGTATATGGTAACCCTAGTATAACACTTAGTAATCGGTTAGCATACTAAAAATTATTGTTGAACCAAGATTAGTATTAAGAAATCAAACAGGATACTGTTTGATTGTTCTTAGGTCGGGTACCCTAAGGTTATATTTAGTAACCGAATAGGATACCATGTTAGTAGGGGACATATAACTAGGGTTAATGTTGAATGTTGGTTAGGATACCAACATTTAATGTAATGATTTATGGTAAGATAGGATGATTCTTATCTTACGTTCTTTTTGAAAATAGGGAAGTAACCTGTTGTTGCAATTCGTTGGAGCAACAAACCCTAGTTCTAGTATAACCAGTAAGTACAACTCCGCCTACAGCATAGGCTAATTGTTTTACTGATTGCATGTTTTTAAAACTCATGCACTTATGCATGTGATGCATATGATTATGTTTTATTGTGACATCATGAAGCATGTTCACTAATGATAATTTACATAGTAAGATTAAGATTAAGTTTCAAGTAAGAGACTGTCTTAAGAAACTGTTTTCATGAAAATGTTTTCAAGTAAGATGTTAAGCAAGTTTAATCGTGTCGTATCGACCTGCACTAGGTCAGGTTTGATTCATGGTTTGAGTTGGATTGGGCTGGCCGCCACAACCATTCCATGACTGCGCGCCACGGTACGTACACTTATAGTAAGTAAGGGCCCAAAAATATGCTAACTTAAGAAAGCATAATGAAGCCTAATTGGTTCATGCATTGTTTTAAGTTCATATTGTTTTTGCGGGTTAATAGTTATACTTGCTGATCGAAAGCTCACAACTTACGTTTATGCTGTAGGTAAGCTCCCTATTATTAATACTTGATACAAGACGGTGGGGCATGACAGGGCTAACTGTGAAACTACGAGATGGAGACCGCTACGCGTTTTGTGTCAAATATATGTCATTATTATTGAGTTTAATTAGTTGTATTTCAAAATAAGTTTAATACTTAAATACTCAAATAAGTACGTATATATGTTTATAAGAAATTATATGGTCGAGCTACCTTTATAATTATTTATAAAAAAAATTACGTATTTCCGCTAGTTAAGTAAGTATCAGTATTTATGTAATATAAGTACGGTAACGGCCTACATAAGGCGGGTCGTTACAGAGTTGGTATCAGAGCGGGTTTCTGCCTTCCGGTTTCACAGTATGCCTGCCAGTGCCACAGTCATTGTAAGTTAATATTATTTTTGTGTATGAATATTTATTATGTAAGTATAATATGATAGCTTGTATAATATAGATTCGAAACTATGGACGAGGACCGTGACGCGGCACTAGTATTTTACGGGATGCAACCTTTACTGTTCGATGGGACCCGACGAACAGTATCGCTAGTAGGATGGTTGTACGATATGGAATCGATTTTTAGGATATGCAAGATAGAAGCGCGCCTCCAGGTCTTGTTAGCCACTCGGTGTCTAGCTGTGGAGGCTAGGATATGGTGGATAGCCGTAGGGGAACCGGCTATGCCGGGAGGAACATGGGTGAATTTTAGGGCTGTAATTACCGCACGTTACGGGCCGCTACCTGACGAGGACGCCAACATGCCTTATCGGGACCCAGAGATCTACAACGACATGTATCTTAGTCGTTTTCTTAGTTACGTTGTAGATTGGCGCGCGTACCCTAACGAGTCCATGGGCCATTACTGCCAACGGTTTCGGGACTTAGGAAGCCCATTGCTACAGGCGTTGCTTCTTCTTCGGGAAGGGTTACCTCCCAACATCAGGCCTTTTGTTCCGGAGCCCATGGTAGGGATGACATTAGAGGATATGATAAATGCTATCATGGAGGTGGAGATAGTAGGCCATGGGATGCAAGCTGTCGCCCCAGAGGAAGACCAAGTCGTTCCAGTCTATGATGCTGCTATTGCAGAGGCCGGAGCAGAGAACGATGTTATGGACCCTGTGGATATTCCTGCCGACCCCGAAGACCATCCTGAAGATCCTCCCGTAGTTGTTATCGAGAGTGATGACGAGAAAGAAGACGAGGAAGATCAAGAGCAATGGGAGGAGCAGGAGGGAGCCATTGAAGAAGAGATGGACGATCTTGAGGAGCTGGAGGAAGATCCTGAGGAGATTTTATTCGACGATGGTGATTGGGACGCGGACTCCGACATTTCCTCCGACATAACGGCAGAGTAGACTGTTTAGATCTAGGATAACTTTTTATTATTTTATTCTTTTTGACATTAGGGTTGTACATAGGATAGGTATGATGGTTAAGTGGTATATACTTCCATCTTATTTTGACTTTGTATATATAGTAAGTATTATGTGTATAGTATATATACATATTACTATCTAAATAGGATATATTTTTTGTGTATGTACAAAAGAACAAGTTAATATATGATGATGTTATGATATTATGATAAAGCATTATTTACGACAAGTTTATGAAAGAAAAAAAAGTTATGATATGATAAGATGAAATCACGATGGATTTCTATATGACATTTTATGATATGATGTGATGATATGGAATGATGTGATACGATATAAGATGAATGGAAGAAATGATATTTAAAGTATAATAATATCTTTTCTTGTAACCAAATAGAAATTAGAAGATGGGACGTCCTCGCAAGCAAGTAAATCAAAATCCGCAAGAGCCGGATCTTGTAAATGTTGTAGCTACTTTGCAACGGCAATTGCTGGAACAGCAGCAGGAAACAAACCGGCTTAGAGAGCAGATAGCTCGTCTAAATCAGATACCTCGTGCTAATGAAGTGCCACTCCAAGATAACCATATACCCCAAGTAGCACCACAGGCACCAGGGGTTCGTCAAAGGGCTCCACAGAATTTAGAATTCCCGTTAGCACATGTTGGGATTCAAGCGAACCCACCCTTAGTTCGGGAAGACCTATTGTTCGAGCGGTTTAGACGAATGAAGGCGCCCGAGTTTGAGGGACTTACATACCCGATAGAAGCCGACAACTGGTTAATTGATATCCAAGTGATTTTGGATTTTATGGGAATTACGGAGCGGGAAAAAGTTCTCTGTGCTTCCTTTGCACTTAAGAAGGATGCTAGACATTAGTGGATGACGGTCCAAATGCGCAGAGATGTTGCGGCAATGAGTTGGCAGGATTTTGTCGCTGAATTCAGAATGATGTACTACAACAGCGAAATCTTGGCAGCTCAACAAGACGAATTCACTAGTATGAAACAGGGGTCGATGACAGTGCTAGAGGCTGTCAAGAAATTTGAGCAGCTGGCTCGCCTATACCCATAACTTATACTGAACGAAACAGAGAAAGTAAGAAGAATGATGAAGATGTTTCGAACGGACATTGCCAAGCAAGTCAGTGCTGGCAGTAGCCCTCCAACCCTAGTATCTGATTGTATCAGTCGGGCAATAAGAGCCGAGTACTGGATTAACCAGGATAAGGAGGCAAGGGCTCAGATTTTCAAAGCCAAGAAAGAGGAGAAAGCTGTGGTGAAACAGTTGCAGCCCCGACAGAATCAGGAACCGTACTCGAAGGGTCAGACCAATAATTTTGACCAAAATTCCAAATAGTTCGGGAAGAACAAAAGAAAAGGGAATGCTACCGGTCAGGGGCAGCAGAGGAATTACCCTCAAAAGAAGAACAACAGGGGGAATGGGGGTAATAGCAATGACTATCCAGTGTGCGCACAATGTAGAAAGAAACACCTGGGAATATGTAGATTGGGGACAAACGCCTGCTACCTTTGTGGAAAGGAAGGCCATTATGCGAAAAATTGCACCTTGAACAGCCAGAACCAGAACCCTCAGTACCAGAATAGAAATGCGAGCAGTCAGCTGCATGCGGTACAAGCAAAAATCGAAGGCCCTTCGATCGCACAAGGAAGATTAGAGGCTCCTGAACCCCAAGCCAGGATTTATGCCTATACAAGGGGAGATGCTGAAGCTGGAACTTCCCATGTAGTAACAGGTCAGATTTCTATCGCCACATATGATGCAATTGCCCTATTTGATTCTGGTGCCACCCATTCATTTGTGTCGATGGAGTTTGCCCAGAAATTAGGAAGAGGTGTGGATAATTTAAAGCAACCTTTCAGAACCTCCCTTCCGTCAGGAGAAATTTTGTTGTCTGATTTTTGGATGCAAAATGTTCCAGTAATCATTGGTGGTAGAGAACTTTACGTAGACCTCATCGCGATTAAGCTTCAAGATTATGATGTTATTCTAGGAATGGACTTCCTAAGTAAGTACAACGCCAAGATTGATTGTCTCTAGCGTTGTGTTATGTTTAGTCTTCGTGGTGAGGAGGAATTCAATTTCTACGGTCAGTCCCAAAATTCCTCAACTAGGCTAGTATCGGCATTGAAGGCATAGAAAATGTTGGCTAATGGATGTCAAGGATATCTAGCTAACATGGTGGACAAAGAGCAAGAGATGGAGTTAAAGCCGGAAGATGATCCCATCATCAGGGAATATGTGGATGTCTTTCCAAAAGACTTACCAGGACTTCCTCCCGAGCGGGAAATTTCTTTCGAGATAGAATTGTTGCTTGGAGCTGCACCAATATCAAAAGCGCCTTATCGTATGGCCCCAGCCGAACTTAGGGAACTCTAAGTACAGTTGCAAGAACTGTTGGACAAGGGATTCATTCGACAAAACCATTCCCCATGGGGAGCACCGGTATTATTCGTCAAAAAGAAGGATGGATCGTTGCGGATGTACATCGACTATCGTGACTTGAATAAGATTACGATTAAGAATAAGTATCCTCTCCCTAGAATTGATGATCTTTTTGATCAACTTAGGGGAGCAGTAGTATTCTCGAAGGTTGGCTTGCGATCGGGATACCATCAACTCAGAATCAAGGAGGTGGATATTTCTAAGACGGCTTTTCGAACACGCTATGGGCATTATGAGTTTCTTGTCATGCCATTTGGATTGACCAATGCACCAGCTGCTTTTATGGATCTTATGAACCGAGTGTTCAAAGAGTACCTAGACAAGTTTGTCATAGTTTTCATCGACGATATTTTGATCTACTCAAAGTCCAGGAAGGAACACGAGCAACACCTCAGGATAGTTTTGGAGACGTTAAGACAGAATCAGCTTTATGCCAAATTCACAAAATGTGAATTTTGATTGGAAAAAGTTCACTTCTTAGGTCACGTGGTTTTAAAGGAAGGAATTTCCGTTGATCCTGCTAAAATAGAGGCGGTTAGCACGTGGCCAGCACCCAAAAACATTACGGAAATACGGAGCTTTCTGGGTTTGGCTGGATACTACCGACGTTTCGTTGAAGGATTCTCCAAGATTGCAGCACCACTTACGGCCCTTACTCGAAAAGGGAAGCAATTCGAGTGGACACAGAAGTGTGAAGAAAACTTTCAAGAGCTCAAGAAGAAGCTTACTAGCACTCCAGTGTTAATAATTCCTGATGTGGATGCAGGAAATTTCGTAATTTACAGTGACGCTTCTAAGACAGGACTAGGGGTTGTCCTGATGTAAAAAGGAAATGTGGTCGCCTATGCCTCACGCCAATTGAAGGATCACGAACGGAATTATTCGATGCATGATTTGGAGCTCGCGGCGGTGGTTTTCGCATTAAAGATCTGGAGACATTATTTGTATGGGAATAGATGTGAGATTTATACCGATCATCAAAGTCTCAAATACATCTTCACCCAAAAGGAGCTCAATATGAGGCAGCGTAGATGGCTAGAACTTGTGAAGGATTACGATTGTGAAATCCTTTACCACCCTGGAAAAGCAAACAAAGTAGTAGATGCTCTAAGAAGGAAATCATCTGGTATGCTGATGTCTCTTGGATCATTGCCCAAGCCACTTCAAAAAGAGATTTCTGATTTCAACATGGAGATGATAACTGGGAAATTGGTTGTTTTGACTCTCCAGTCCAATCTCCTAGAATCCATTAAGCTTCATCAAGGGAAGGATTCCTTTCTGCAAAAGGCACAACTTTTTGGTGGAAAGAATAAAGAATTTAAGACCTCTTCGAATGGGCTAATTTATTTCAAAGAAAGGATTTGTGTCCCTAACTTTGAATTTCTTAAGAAACAGATCATGTCTGAAGTGCATGAGACGCCATACTCGGTACATCCCGGAGGTACCAAGATGTACAAGGACCTCAGAGAAAACTATTGGTGGCCAAATATGAAGAATGAAATTGCAGACTATGTGTCAAAATACCTAACTTGTCAGAAAATTAAGGCTGAACACCGGCCCTGGTGGAGATCTTCAGAAAATCGAGCTTCCAGAATGGAAATGAGAACAAACTACTATCGATTTTGTAGTTGGATTACCCAGGACCACAAGTGGAAATGACATGATTTGGGTAATTGAGATTAACCAAATCAGCCCACTTTATTGCTATCAAGGCTACCTTTTCAGTTGAGAGACTAGCTGAAATTTACATATCCCAGATTGTTAGGCTGCATGGAGTGCCAAAATCTATCATTTCAGATCGTGATGGGCGTTTCACCTCTCGATTCTGGAAGAGTGTTCACACAGCTATGGAATCAAAACTGAAATTCAGTACAGCTTTTCACCCTCAGACTGATGGACAATCAGAACGAACGATCTAGACGTTAGAGGATATGTTGAGGTCATGTGTCATGGATTTCAAAGGAAACTGGGATCAGAAGCTACCTTTGATCAAATTTTCTTATAATAACAGTTATCACGCCTCAATTGGTATGGCTCCATTTGAAGCGTTATATGAAACGAAATGTCGATCTCCCATTCATTGGCAGAAAGTTGGACAGAAGCAGCTTCAAACTACGGACTTCATCAGAAAGACCTCAGAGGATATCAAGATGATCAAATAGAGACTCGACGTAGCTTTCAGTCGACAGAAAAGTTATGCTGATAAACGTCGAAGACCCTTAGAATTCCAAGTTGGAGATTCTGTTTTCCTTAAGATTGCTCCTATGAAGGGAATTATGAGGTTTGGTAAAAAGGGAAAGCTTAGTCCGAGATATACAGGACCATTTGAAATCCTTGAGAGGATTGGAAAAGTAGCCTATAAGCTTGCCTTGCTGCCAGAATTAGCTTCTGTGCATAACGTATTCCACGTTTCGATGCTGAAAAGTGTGTACCTGATTCTTCCCATGTGTTAAGTCAAGAACCAATCGAAGTCCAAACTGATTTGACGTATGAAGAGAAGCCAGTCCGGATTCTGGATCGGGAAGAAAAAGTTTTAAGAAACAAAACCATTCCTATGGTTAAAGTGTTATGGTGGAATCATAATATTGAAGAAGCAACATGGGAATTAGAAGGGGAAATGAGAAAGAGTTATCCCAATTTGTTTTGATTTTCGGGGACGAAAATTTTTAAGGGGGGTAGATTGTAATAACCAACCTTTTTACAAATTTACGATTCCTTTTTAAGGAATCAAAAATTTGTACTATGTATGTTTATATAAAATGTCTGATCTGATTTATTAGAATTAAGGTTTATGTATGATTTTATTCCAATCAAAGTTTGATCAGAATAATCTAAGGTATGATTTAGTCGGTACTGCAGTTTTATAAATAGTATGAAATTATACTGTGAAAAACTGTCATTACGGGTAACGAAGCCAAAATTAGGTTTGGGATCACTGTAGAAAAATCAAGCACAATATTTAGAGTAATAAGAACTAAGTGGCTTTTAGTTCTAAGAAAAAATTTTACGCAGTTCGGTTAAGTACAGATAAATTCTGGACTACAGTCCAGTATAACAGTACTGTTATTATTGAAAACAGCATTTGTAAAATCTATATTAGTATGAAAATGAACTGCATTTGAGGAGGAAAACCAAACGGAGCCTTAAGGGGGAGGGGGGGGGGGACACCTCACATTGTGATAATTAATTGAATTATTTGATTTTTAGAAAATAAGGAAAGTAATTTAAATGCATGAACTTGGAAGATAGCTTGGCCAACAAGCCACCCCAAGTGGCCGGCCACGTCATGGACTCTAGGGGCAAATATTTTTGCTTTTGAGGACTAATGTGCAACTTAAGCAATAAAAATAATTTTAGAAATTAAATTAAATTTTGCCTATAAATAGATGTGGAAGGGTTTGCCTTGGACCACCTTTTGAAACCCTAACCTTTTTAGTTCACTCTCTAGCCCTCTCCCTCCCCCTAAAAGCCGAACTCAAAGTGAGAAAAAAAGTGAAGAGTGTGGTCGGATTTTTGAGTAAGAAATTAAGGAGGAAAGTGTGATTCAAGTCTAGATCCACTTCTAAGTGTTAAGGTAAACCTACTTAACCCCCTAAGCTTTACATTTGAGTTTTAATTCAAGTATTTAAGTGTATTTAAAGTTGGTTATGTAAGAGCATAAGCTCACTTATTTTTCATGCAATGGTTTAGTTTGATTAGTATGTGCTTGATTAGGGTTTTAGTGAACTAGATATATGTTTTGGCTTATGTTTTTGAAGTTATGCTTTAAAATTATATGCTTTGTGTGTATGTCTATTAGGTGTTTGTTATATGTCCCCATATGTTTAAATAGTTATATGGTATGCTTGTATGATAGAGAGTTGATTGTATGTTGAATTAACATGAAAAACCAACTTAAAACCCTAATTGGTAAAAGTTTACTACATGGGTTAATTGGATGAGAAACAAGTGTATGTTAATGGAAACCTGGCGTAATACGCTGCATGTTTGATGTAGGCTCACGGTTGTGACCGTTTGAGGTAGGGTGTGCGTGATTTTGCATAACAAACAATTAAAAGTAAATCTGCCAGTTTTCGGATGAAACTGGGTAGCAATCTGAAAATGAAATTTTGAGGCCCTTAGATGCAGAATCTGGGAAAAGTTAAAACTGCAAAGTTGTAGAAAATTGAAAACCCTAGGGGGTACCATGGACAGATTCTGAAAAATAAGCTCCAAAGGCTTTTGTTTTTGTGAATACCTGAGCCTGGCCAGCCCAGACCCTATACACAGCTAGGATGTTTCAACGAGGAATATGAATAGGTTAAGGGTAGAATTAGGTTTTGAGTAAAACATAAAAGTTGCTGAACTTTTTCAGATCTACAACTTTCATTGAGAAAACTTTTTCAAATTCAAAGCAGATTTTAAAATAAAACTGAATCTTAAAAAAACTGAGCAGGAAATAGGAAATTCCTGTTCAGGATTCTCAAAACAGCGCATGAGCAGGCAATTCCTGCACTTGCACTGCTAACTAAAATTATTAGATTGTTTTCAATGAACGATTTTCAAAATGTCATAGTTTTACTATCTTTATAAAATAGATCAATTGCAGTTTTATAAAATGATTTAAAAAGAATTAAACAAGGTTTTTGTGAAGAAAAGAAATAATTAAAATATGCTAAGTATATGGTAACCCTAGTATGACACTTAGTAATCGGTTAGGATACTAAAAATTATTGTTGAACCAAGATTAGTATTAAGAAATCAAACAGGATACTGTTTGATTGTTCTTAGGTCGGGTGCCCTAAGGTTACATTTAGTAACCGAATAGGATACCATGTCAGTAGGGGACATATAACTAGGGTTAATGTTGAATGTTGGTTAGGATACCAATATTTAATGTAATGATTTATGGTAAGATAGGATAATTCTTATCTTACGTTCTTTTTGAAAATAGGGAAGTAACCTGTTGTTGCAATTCGTTGGAGCAACAAACCCCAGCTCTAGTATAACCAGTAAGTACAACTCCGCCTACAGCATAGGCTAATTTTTTTACTGATTGCATGTTTTTAAAACTCATGCACTTATGTATGTGATGCATATGATTATGTTTTATTGTGACATCATAAAGCATGTTCATTAATGATAATTTACATGGTAAGATTAAGATTAAGTTTCAAGTAAGAGACTGTCTTAAGAAACTGTTTTCAAGAAAATATTTTCAAGTAAGATGTCAAGCAAGTTTAATCATGTCGTACCGACCTGCACTAGGTCAGGTTTGGTTCATGGTTTGAGTTAGATTGGGCTGGCCGCCCCAACCATTCTATGACTGCGCGCTACGGTACGTATACTTATAGTAAGTAAGGGCCCAAAAATATGCTAACTTAAGAAAGTATAATGAAGCCTAATTGGTTCATGCATTGTTTTAAGTTCATATTGTTTTTGCGGGTTAATAGTTGTACTTACTGAGCGAAAGCTCACAACTTACGTTTATGCTGTAGGTAAGCTCCCTATTAGTAATACTTGATACAAGACGGTGGGGCATGACAGGGCTAACTGTGAAACTACGAGATGGAGACCGCATGCGTTTTGTGTCAAATATATGTCATTATTATTGAGTCTAATTAGTTGTATTTCAAAATAAGTTTAACACCTAAGTACTCAAATAAGTACTTATATATGTTTATAAGAAATTATATGGTCGAGCTACCATTATAATTATTTAAAAAAAAATATTCCGTATTTTCCGCTAGTTAAGTAAGTATCAGTATTTATGTAAGATACACTACTAGAAAATAGGGATTAAACGACGGCGATTACACGACGGTTCCTCAGATCCGTCGTGTAAAGTGCTAAAAACGGAGGTTTGCACGACGGCTCCACCAAACCGTCGTGTAAACTACGGTTTACACGACGGTTTCTTGGAGCCGTCGTGTAAACCAGGAGGTTTACACGACGGCTCCACCAAACCGTCGTGTAAACCGTGGTTTACACGACGGTTTGGTGGAGCCGTCGTGTAAAACGAAGTTTACACGACGGCTCAACCGAGCCGTCGTGTAAACCGCGGGGTTTACACGACGGCTCCACCGAGCCGTCGTGTAAACCGCCGGTTTACACGACGGCTCCACCGAGCCGTCGTGTAAACCGCGTGTAAACCGCTGGTTTACACGACGGCTCGGTGGAGCCGTGGTGTAAACCGCGTGTAAACCTCTGGTTTACAAGACGGCTCGGTGGAGCCGTCGTGTAAACCGCTGATTTACACGACGGCTCCACCGAGCCGTCGTGTAAACCGCGTGTAAACCGCTAGTTTACACGACGGCTCCACCGAGCCGTCGTGTAAACCGCGGTTTACACGACGGTTCGGTTGAGCCGTCGTGTAAACCGCTGGTTTACACGACGGTTTTTTAAATACCGTCGTGTATTCCTAGTTTTTTATCCCTAGCAGCAGCCCTCATTTTATCTTACAGAATTGTTGCGCAGCCGCGAAAAACATCACAGAGACCTGCGAAACCACATCTCCTCCACTGTGAAACCAACACTCGCGTATAGTAATTATTTGTAAGTATAGTGATTATTACTTACTCTTCTTTGTAGTTATTTGAGTTTTATTAACGAATTATTGTAGATGTCTAAAATGGTATATTCTCGTTTTTTTTCTCTTCTTTGAGTATGATTTGTTGAAATTTTGCAATAGCTTAATATGTTGTATTTTTAAATGCAAAACATGATTATTGAATAAATTGTATGATATATTAATTAATTAATATCCATTTAGGTCGGGTTCTTGGAAATGGATCGAAAATGGATGTGGGCTAATAGATTGACTAGAATGTACCGAGATGGTGTTGAAGAATTTTTGTCATTTGCCAAAACTCACATGAAGAATGATAAGATGCGATGTCCTTGTGTGGATTGTGGAAATCATAGATCTCATTCAGTTGATGAAGTTAGAAAACATTTACTTGCCCGTGGTATTATTTGTTCGTACCAAACATGGTATTTACACGGTGAAATGTGTTTTAATCCATCATCGAAGTACAAAGCGAAAGAACCTATTGTTGAGGAAGATGTAGGAGATAATTTGTTTGACATGGTAAATGATTTGGAAGAACAGTTTGTGCATCGTCCGGAGTTATTTGAAGCAATGATGAATGATGTCGAGATGCCCTTGTATGACGGGTGTAGTAAATATACGAAATTGTCCGCATTGGTCAAATTATGGAACATGAAGGCATCGGGAGGGTGGACAAATTCTAGTTTCACGGCTCTTTTAGAATTTCTAAGAGAGGTTCTACCGGTTGATAATAAAATACCCGTTAGTATGTACGAAGCTAAGAAGACGTTGAGCACGTTGGGAATGGAATATGAAAAAATTCATGCATGTCCAAATGATTGCGCCCTTTACCGAAATGCGTATGAGGATTTGGATGCATGTCCGGTTTGTAAGGAGTCAAGATGGAAGAAAGGCAAGAAGCCAACAAATGGCAGCAAAGGTGTGCCGGCAAAGGTGTTATGGTACATTCCTCCGGCACCGCGCCTGCGGCGTTTATTCCGTAATGCCGATCACGCCAAGAATTTGACTTGGCACCATGATAAACGTGTTGAAGATGGCATGCTTAGACATCCCGCCGATGCACCACAATGGAAGACATTTGATGCTGATCATCCTGAATTTAGTGCGGAACCACGGAATCTACGTCTTGGTTTGTCGGCAGATGGAATGAACCCACATGGTAATATGAGTAGTAGGCATAGTACTTGGCCCGTCATACTAGTCAACTACAATCTCCCTCCGAAGTTGAGCATGAAGCGGAAGTTCTTGATGATGACTTTATTGATATCTGGTCCTCAACAACCAGGAAATGACATTGATGTGTACTTAGCACCTCTAATCGATGATCTGAAGAGCTTATGGGAAAAGGGGATCGAAGTTAGAGATGCTTACCGTCAAGAGACATTCACACTCCGTGCAATGTTGATGTGGACAATTAATGACTTTCCGGCTTATGGAAATCTATCTGGTTATTCAGTCAGGAGTTCTATCGGTTGTCCCGTTTGTATGAAAGAAACATCCTCCATCCGATTGAAGAATGGTAAGAAAACCGTTTACCTTGGTCATAGGAGATTCTTACCACAAAATCATCGATACCGCAAACAGAAAAAGGCTTTCGATGGTAATACGGAAGAAAGAATACCTCCCCGGGTTTTGACGGGCGAAGATGTTTATGAGATGGTTAAGGATTTGAAAGTAGTGCTCGGGAAAAGAAAACGGCGTAACAATGATCCTGTGGTAGATGGACCTTGGAAAAAACGGTCAATTTTCTACGAACTTCCATATTGGAGGACACTTTTTGTTCGTCATTGCTTGGATGTGATGCATATTGAGAAAAACGTTTGTGAATCAATAGTGGGCACGTTGCTAGACATTCCTAATAAGAGCAAGGATGGTGAAAAGGCACGGTTGGATCTTAAGGAATTGAAGATCCGACTTAACTTGGTCCCTACGAAGAAAGGGAATGCAACTTACTTACCTCCGGCGAAGTACACACTATCAAGACAAGAGAAAAGAAAGCTTTGTGAGTGGCTCGCTTCTGTAAAAGTGCCCACCGGGTATTCTTCCAACTTCAAAAGGTTGGTGTCTATGAAGGATCTGAGGCTGATTGGAATGAAATCACATGATTGTCATATCTTGATGCAACAGTTATTACCGCTGGCCTTGCGAGGAGTTTTAACGAAGGATGTGAGATTTGCCATTACCAAGTTATGCTCATTTTTCAACTCGATATGCTCTAAGGTAATTGATCCATTGACACTAGATTCGCTACAATTAGAGTTGGTTAAGACTTTGTGCTTGCTTGAGAAGTACTTTCCACCCTCATTTTTTGACATAATGATTCATCTAACGGTGCACTTAGTCCGGGAAGTAAAGCTATGTGGACCGGTATACTTGAGATGGATGTATCCTTTTGAAAGATACATGAAGGTTTTGAAAGGTTATGTCAAGAACCGAAATAGGGCAGAAGGATGTATCGTAGAAAGCTACATTGCGGAGGAATCGGTCGAATTTTGCTCCGAGTACTTGCCCACCGCGGAAGCGATTGGGTTGCCAAAGACATCAAACATTGACTGGAAAAGACTATCCGTCGGCATTCCATCGCAGGTAAATCGATGTGAATGGGAGAAAGCTTGTCTGTATACTTTGCGAAATCGGGCCGAAGTTGAGCCTTTTATTGAGGTTCACCTACAGGAATTAAGAGATAGAAATCCAAGAAGAGGACGAAATGGAAAGTTGCTACAAGATGATCACAATCGGACATTCCGTCAGTGGCTACGAAGTCATGTCGATGGCAAGGACGGCTATTCGCAAGAGTTAATGAACCTTGCTAGAGGTCCGTCGACGATTGTTACACGGTATACGTCATACTTCGTGAATGGTTATACATTTTACACTCGCGAAAGAGATGAGAAGCATCCTGTTCAAAATAGTGGTGTTAGTATCCGTGCTAAAGCCATGCATATTTCATCTGCCAAGGACAAGAATCCAGTTTATGGAACTATGAACTACTTCGGTTTCATTGAAGATATTTGGGAACTCGATTACTGTTGTTTACATGTTGCACTCTTTAAGTGCAAATGGGCCGACAATAATTATGTAAGGATTGACAGTGATGGCATCACAGTTGTGGATTTCAGACGATTGGGATACAAAAACGATCCATTCATTTTGGCATCACAAGCAATCCAGGTATTTTACACGACGGATCCCAGCAATGTAGAGTTGTCCTTAGTAGTGCCGATGAAGCCAAAATTGATTCGTGATGGTCAAGTCGATGAGGAAGATTGCTCTGACATTCCATCTTTCACACAGGGAATGCCACCGGTTGAGGAGATTGACGAATTCGACGATGATGTTTCCCACTTGGTTCGACCAGATATTGAATGGACACGTGTTGAGGAAGCAAAGAAAAAAAAGAAAAAAATTTGAACATTCTGCCATTTATTTTGTAAAACACACTACTTTATTTTTATTACAATTCACTGGGAATTATAAATTTATTTTGTTATGTTGATCAATGTATATATATATTGAACATTAATTTTGAATAAAGATCAATACTGCAGTATGCATGAGTAATTACTGTATATAACAAATGGGTATTAGGACGTCGGATTGCGGTGAGCCAAATGGGCTCCTGAATAGTATATGAAATAGGTGGATTACACGACGGTGTGTACGAGAACCGTCGTGTAAGTGACTAGATGGCGTGTCTTACACGACGGTCCCTCCCAGGGACAGTCGTGTAAGCGCCAGCGCATTTCTGGCTTACACGACGGTCCCAGGGAGGGACCGTCGTGTAAGCCAGCCATGAGGCTTACACGACGGTCCCTCCCTGGGACCGTCGTGTAAGCCGCGCCAACCATGGCTGGCTTACACGACGGTCCCAGGGAGGGACCGTCGTGTAAGCCCAGCGGCTTACACGACGGTCCCCCCCTGGGACCGTCGTGTAAGCCGCGCCCTGGCTTACACGACGGTCCCAGGGAGGGACCGTCGTGTAAGCCCAGCGGCTTACACGACGGTCCCTCCCTGGGACCGTCGTGTAAGCCGCGCCAACAATGGCTGGCTTACACGACGGTCCCAGGAAGGGACCGTCGTGTAAGCCCAGCGGATTACACGACGGTCCCTCCCTGGGACCGTCGTGTAAGCCGCTCCACAAGGCAGGCTTACACGACGGTTCCAGGGACCGTCGTGTAAGCCTGAGCGAATTTCGGGCTTACACGACGGTTCCTGGGAGGGACCGTCGTGTAAGCCTCAAAAAATTTCAAAATTTTCAACTTTGGTTTTTCGAATTCCGCGCGAAAACCCATTGATTAAATACAAGTTCCTCATTATTTCTCTTCATTTCTCGTCAAACTCTCTAAATTTCTCAAGAACCCTCGTCCGTCACCAACACTACCCAACATCTCACGTGAAATCTGTCCAACCTGCCGTCGCCGCCGCCGCCGTTGCCGCCGCCGCCGCCGTTGCCGCCGCCGCCGCCCCTCTCTTCTTGTGCCCGTGCCTATTCTTCTTCAAATAAAAGCAAGGTAAAATCATTTACAAACTAAAACATTTTTACTCTTTTATAAACGTGTTTGTCACTAAAGATCCATTTTTGAATATGGTTGTTTTTGTTTGTAATATTGCTCTTTGTAGATGAATGGGTTGTGAATGGGTTTGTTTTTTTCCATATGATTTTTTTCCCGCCCACAACATGCTCGATGAAATGTCAAATTGAGTTTTTCTTATTGAAAAGTTTATTGAGTTTGATAATTATTTATAGCATAAGTGTAGTAAGATTACATGAAGTCCCATAGCATGAAAATACATCAAGAATACCTAAAAATGGCCTAAGACCGCGACGGGCCCCTGGTGCCCGTTTAGGGCCGCCTGGGGACCGGGGGGACGCCTCGCGGCCCCCGCTGGCGCCACTGGCGCCTGGCGCCCATGGGGGACTCCTGGCGCCCGTGGGGGGCTCCTGGAAACCGTGGGGGCGCCAGGCGCCCGTGGGGGGCGCCACCCGTGGGGGGCGCCAGGCGCCCGTGTGGGGCGCCAGGCGCCCGTGGGGGGCGCCACCCGTGTGGGGCGCCAGGCGCCCGTGGGGGCGCCCGTGTGGGGCGCCAGGCGCCCGTGGGGGCGCCAGGCGCCCGTGGGGGCCGCCACCCGTGTGGGGCGCCAGGCGCCCGTGGGGGCGCCCGTGGGGGCGCCAGGCGCCCGTGGGGGCGCCAGGCTGGGGGCGCCCGTGGGGGTGCCAGTGTGGTTTGTTGTGTGGTTTGTTGTTAAAGTTAATCTGATTCGATTATATTGGGCCGACCTGACTGTTTTGTTTTTTGTTTTTTGGCAATAAATATAGGTGAACGAATACAAGTAACGTTTGATGACTAGCACGAAGGAGGAACCCAATGGATCCCAATGTCGATGGCAAGCGAAGGTCAACAATGATGAAACGCGTCCATATGGCAAGGAAAAGAGGTGAACGAATTCAAGTAACGTTTGATGACAAAGGACAACCGGAAGGGAAGCACGGTGACGAATTGATGAGCTGGATTGGTGTGCTCGCTCGAGAGCACGTTCCAATATGGATACAAGATTGGAGATCGCGTGATTTAGACGGATTGAAAGAGATTATTTGGAAAGAAACTGTTACTTCTTTCAGCGTGGATGAAAGCTTTCGGAGCACATGTTTAAAATCATGTGGTGAAGCTGCAAGGAATTTTCGGTATGATCTGTACAAGACGTACATCGAGGAATTTATAACAGAAGAACGTGTGTGGACCCGGCCGCAAAAGGTTATTGACAACTACCCCAATATAGAAGAAGAGGATTGGATGAAATTTGTTCAGTATAGAACATCCTCACAGTTCAAACAACTATCTGAACGTGGAAGCCAAATAAGGACAAACAACGAATACTCATCAAGAGGAGGCCGAGATGGATATAGGAAGCTCGACCAGGAAATGGTATGTCAATAAATTTTGTTCGTACTAAATCGTATTCCATTTATACTAACGATGTCAAATTACAGTTTAAGAAGACTGGGAAATGGGAAAAAAGAGAAGGTTTGTGGCTACAGCAACAGACAGCCGAAGATGGAGAGTTGAAAGATCCAGCATGTCAAAAAGTTAGCGAGTTGATAGTAAGTTTACTAACTAACACTGAAATCTTGATCACTACTATACGTACTCACAACCCGTTAGCTTAAATGAGTTCTGTTAAATATATTGTAGATGGATTACAGCACACAGGAGAGCCAAGGCACTTTCGAATCGGTTGGCACTAGTGATGTATTGTCGAACGCATTATCTAGACCCGAACACAAAGGCCGTGTCCGTGGGCAATCAAAGTTCGTAAAGCCGTCTCAGTACTTTAACCTAAATCGAAGTTCGAGTAAAGAGAATGAAGTACGATCAATGAGACGTGAAATAGAAGAATTAAAGGCGTTGGTGCGTGGTCTATGTCCGAGCAAAGATGCGGAGCCGTCGGTTGATCCCAACAATGTGCCAACTGTGGACAAACACAACAGCTTTAAGGCTAGTTGCTCTGCCCAAGAAAAACAACATGGAGTTTCTGATCCACCAACCATTCCGGTCGACAGTCAGGAGTGTAAACTCTATATTTTCGATGAAGTACAGGGTGGACAGTTGCTTGTTGCGTTTGGAAGAGCATGGCTGGAGAGCCTACCAACCGATACGGTGCATGGTATTCCACTGGGCGAAGGGAACGTGCGAGTGTCAATCAATGTGCCAAAATTAAAAAAATCACCATTACCTATACCGACGTACGACGCAACCACCGTGGAGGATGCTGTTAATGGGTTTGTTGCTTGGCCTAAGGCACTAGTTGAGCTCGACACGAGTATGAACAAGGCGAGTCGAGGGCCTAGTCACGTTCCTGACCCAGCAGCTGCCAGAAAAAAACGCCAAAAAAAAGATGGAAAAAAAACAATTGACTCTCGAACTGAGGTACAA
The DNA here is from genome assembly GCA_038430175.1 of Ficus hirta. Lineage (NCBI taxonomy): Eukaryota > Viridiplantae > Streptophyta > Magnoliopsida > Rosales > Moraceae > Ficus > Ficus hirta. The sequence continues at coordinate 12,304,798 of CM076585.1, read as the reverse complement.
CAAGGTGCGCAAGAACAATTGTTCGACTTTGATACCATGAACAAGGCGATGAGGCCTTTGGCTTATTATGCACATAGATCCATGCGTGGAGGTAATCAGATTGAGATCCCAATACCATACACGATCATGAGCTTTGAAATGCCTGTCTTTATGAGCTTTGAAGATATTTACGAGTTCATTAATTTACAAGAAATCAGTGCGAATTGTATATTAGTCTACATGAGGTACGACATACTTTCTCCTAAATTATTTTGTTATCTACAAATTCTTCTATATGTCAGGTAGAGTAATAATTCGTGATACGCTTATGCAGATTTTTGGAGGAACTATGTAGGAGTAACGGGCAAGCTGAGAAGTTTGTGTTTGTGTCTCCAAGCTTGATCTCACCGGTGAGAACAGATACTGAAGATGCTGGCAGGAGAGAGCGAGCCGACAATCTTCTCGGCTTTTTGCGCGACGCACCTAAAGGACGGCTTTATCTTGTGCCACATAACAGAGGGAGACATTGGGTTTTGGGTGTCATTGACCCATGGGAGGACTTGGTCCTTTATTTTGATCCTCTTCGAGAGAAGAAACGAGATGATTTTACTGAGCTAATCAACATGTAAGTCAATGTTAATATGTTCAATTTTTCAATCTTAATTATATGCATCTTAATTAATTAGTTTGAATTTTACCAATTTTGCTAGGGCCCTATCGGATTGGAAGATACTTATGGCTGGAGAAGGGATTAAAAGGAGACGAGACTTCATTACCAAATTCTCGAACCGTCCTTGTCCTCTCCAAGAGGGAAGTGTTGAATGTGGTTATTTTATTTTAGGTTTTATGAGAGAAATAGTGTTAAACGGAATTGACGCACTTGAAAGTAAAGAATTTTTTACTTCTCTGGATTTGGATTTGATTAGGGGAGAATGGGCTAGCTATGTAATGGATTTCATTAATTATAATGTATAAACTTGATTTGTATGTATTTTACGTTGATCAATGAAGCAGGGATCTTGTATTATATGCCACCCGTGAGAAATAAAAAAAAACAAAAATTCTAGGTCAGACCATTACACGACGGTTCATCTCGGAGCCGTCGTGTAACGGTCTGACCATTACACGACGGTTCGGCCTTGAGCCGTCGTGAAATGGGACAATTACACGACGGTTCGGCCTTGAACCGTCGTGTAATGATCCCATTACACGACGGTTCGGCCTTGAGCCGTCGTGTAATGGTCCCATTACACGACGGTTCGGCCTTGAGCCGTCGTGTAATGGTCCCATTACACGACGGTTCGGCCTTGAGCCGTCGTGTAATGGGCCCATTACACGACGGTTCGGCCTTGAGCCGTCGTGTAATGGACCATTACACGACGGTTCGGCCTTGAGCCGTCGTGTAATTGTCCCAATTACACGACGGTTCGGCCTTGAGCCGTCGTGTAATGGTCTGACCTAACGGTTCTGGTCAGACCATTACACGACGGTTCAGCCTTGAGCCGTCGTGTAATGCCTGACGTTACACGACGGTTTCATACTGAGCCGTCGTGTAATGCCTGACATTACACGACGGCTCAGTATGAAACCGTCGTGTAATGGCCAATTACACGACGGTTTCATGGAACCGTCGTGTAATGTCAGGCATTACACGACGGTTCCGATTTGAGCCGTCGTGTAATGTATCATTACACGACGGTTCCGCATGGAACCGTCGTGTAAAGACGCTACCTAGGTGCCTCCACGGCGGTTTTATCTTGTTTCGACGACGGTATTAAACCGTCGTGTAACATTGAGATACGACGACGGTAATATAACCGTCGTGTTATCTTCCACGACGCCGGATTACACGACGGTTCGGTAACCGTCGTGTAAGCTTTACACGACGGTTAAAAACCGTCGTGTAAGCTCTCTTTTCTAGTAGTGATAAGTACGGTAACGGCCTACGTAAAGCGGGTCGTTACAAAAAGTTTACGGGGTATTAATGCTAAATACAAATAGGAAATATAGGCAGGAGATATTAAAGTCCTGTTTGGAAAAAAAGCGTTTTGAAGTGTAAGGAATAAAATTATATATTTCCTTCTTGAAAGAGTGTTAACTCTATGAAAAAAGGTTTATTGAGGCCCCATTTGGGGTCAACTTTTGGGGATGATGTTTTGGAGATTGGACACGGCTTAAGTTTTGGAAATGTGCGTTAAGTGAAAATAAACTGTTTGGAGTGAATAAATATAAAAACTTGAAATGTATTTGGAAATAAATTAGCAATATAGATCTTGTTTCGTTCCGCAATAAAAAAATAATTATTCATCTCATTTCGACTTAAAATGATAAAATTATAGACTTTTAAAATATAAGGTTTTTTTTTTTAATATTTGGAAAAGTAAATAGTAAAATTGGAGGAAAAGGACAAAAAAAACATTTTGGAAACAATTGTTTCCAAAAGTTGGCCCCAAACGGACCCTAATAAACAACTAGAATAGAGAGTGCCAAGTTACTTGAGAGTTGGATGCTAATTATTCCTTCTAATTTCAAATTTACATTTTTAATCATTTTTAAAATATGATCCGACTAAAGAGTTTTTAAAAACTTTTCATTGATATATATATATATATATATATATATATATATATATATATTTGAATGTGCGACATTACCCCACTTCCCTTGTCGGCTTTCTCCAGGACTGGCAGCTAATTACTTCAAAGTCTTCAATACTTTGTGTGGTATTTAAATCAAAATATGATTCTTATGATCAACTGTATGGTAGGTTCCACAATCACTTATTCCTTTCAAACAAAAAAGAAAAAGGAAAAAAAAAAAAAACGACTCCTGTCTCAGCAAATCCATATCTATAGGATTTTATCGGATACGTTGCGCACCATGACAACTTTAATGTGATATCTATCATATATCAGTCTAAACAAATAAAGTTATTTTGGATTTTAGAGCTTTGGATTGATGGCTAGAGGAGAAACTGCGAGCATAAAGAATTACTCATGTTCATGTTTTTTTACCAAGTTCGCTTTCGAAATGAAGATAACCAAAGAACAAAAAACAAAACAAAAAATAAAAAATAAAAAACAAAAAAAAAAAGTGGGAAAAGAAAAATAGTACAAATTTAATTTAGCATTGTTTTGCTTGCTTCATGAATACGTACGGGTCCATAGCGATATAAGAAGTGATGCATATTGAAATATCATTTTCAACCATCATAGCTTTTTTAACGTTTCTGATCTTCCAAACAACCTAGAGGACTAAGATGACAAGACAAAAAAGATAAATTAATTCGAACTATTTAAAGTTTTAAGGAATAAAATGAGAGTTTTCCAAGCTTAAGAATGAAAATGAAAATTGTCGAAAAGTTTAACAAATATAGGTGAGATATAGTTAAATTTTTATTTATTATTTTAATTTAAGAAAACGCTATCAATTTATACTTTAAAATAGTGTTTGAATTTTAAATTCTACTAAAATATATCAAGTATTTAGCACTGATGCCCCTTAAATTTGTCATCTATTGAAAACTTACCCCCAAAACTTCTAATTTTGGTAATCAACACGGTCAACTTGCTAAATTGCCGCAATGTAGCCCATATAAGTTAATTTTCCGTTAAATCAATTATGAAAAACCTACGTACACCTCATGTGAAGATCGAAAAACCCATTTCCAACAAAAAATTTCTAAATCTAATACAAATACTAATATAAATCTCCCAACTTCAAATCATTTATTCCGTGTAAAATTAACTAAGGTACATTGTAACATTATAGCAACTTTAGGGATAAATTGTCAAAATTAAAAGTTCAGGGTTTAAGTTGTCAAAAGATGAAAAGTTTACGGGGGTGTCAGTGCTAAATACAAATAGGAAACATAGGCAGGAGATATTAAGGTCCTGTTTGGAAAAAAAGCATTTTGGAGTGTAAGAAAAAAAATTAAATATTTCCTTCTTGAAAGAGTGTCAACACTATGAAAAAAGGATTAGTTTATTGAGGCCCCGTTTGGGGTCAAATTTTGGGGATGATGTTTTAGAGATTGGACACGGCTTAAGTTTTGGAAATGTACGTTAAGTGAAAATAAACAGTTTGGAGTGAATAAATATAAAAACTTAAAATGTATTCGGAAATAAATTAGCAATATGGATCTTGTTTCGTTCCGCAATAAAAAAAATAATTATTCATCTCATTTTGACTTCAAATGATAAAATCATAGACTTTAAGAATATAAGATTTTATTTTTAATATTTTGAAAAACGAATAGTAAAATTAAAGGAAAAGGACAAAAAGCATTTTGGAAACAATTGTTTCCAAAAATTGGCCCCAAACGGACCCTAATAAACAACTAGAATAGAGAGTACCAAGTGCCAAGTTAGTTGAGAGTTGGATGCTAATTATTCCTTCTGATTTCAAATTTATATTTTTAATCATTTTTAAAATATGATCCGACTAAAGAGTTTTTAAAAACTTTTCATTGATATATATATATATATATATATATATTTTTTTGAATATGCGACATTACCCCACTTCGCTTGTCGGCTTTCTCCAGGACTGGCAGCTAATTACTTCAAAGTCTTCAATACTTTGTGTGGTATTTAAATTAAAATGTGATTCTTATGATCAACTGTATGGTAGGTTCCACAATCAATTATTCCTTTCAAACAAAAAAGAAAAAGGAAAAAAAAAAAACGACTCCTGTCTCAGCAAATCCATATCTATAGGATTTTATCGGATACGTTGCGCACTATGACAACTTTAATGTGATATCTATCATATATCAGTCTAAACAAATAAAGTTATTTTGGATTTTAGAGCTTTGGATTGATGGCTAGAGGAGAAACTGCGCGCATAAAGAATTACTCATGTTCATTTTTTTTACCAAGTTCGCTTTCGAAATGAGGATAACCAAAGAACAAAAAAACAAAACAAAAAATAAAAAATAAAAAACAAAAAAAAAAAGTGGAAAAAGAAAAATAGTACATATTTAATTTAACATTGTTTTGCTTGCTTCATGAATACGTACGGGTCCATAGCGATATAAGAAGTGATGCATATTGAAATATCATTTTCAACCATCATAGCTTTTTTAATGTTTCTGATCTTCCAAACAACCCAATAGACTAAGATAACATGACAAAAAAGAAAAATTAATTCGAACTATTTAAAGTTTTAAGGAATAAAATGAGAGTTTTACAAGTTTAGGAAAGAAAATAAAAATTGTCCAAAAGTTCAACAAATATAGGTGTGATATAGTTAAACTATTATTTATTATTTTAATTTAAGAAAATGTTATCAATTTATAATTTAAAATAGTGTTTGAAATTTAAAACCTACTAACATATATCAAGTATTTAGCACTGATGCCCCTTAAATTTGTCATCTTTTGAAAACTTACCCCCAAAACTTCTATTTTTGGTAATTGACCTGCTCAACTTGCAAAATTGTCGCAATGTAGCCCATATAAGTTAATTTTCTGTTAAATTAATTATGAAAAACCTACGTACACCTCATGTGAAGATCGAAAAATCCATTTCCAACAAAAAATTTCTAAATCTAATACAAATACTAATACAAATCTCCCAACTTCAAATCATTTATTTCGTGTAAAATTAACTAAGGTACATTGTAACAATATAGCAACTTTAGGGGTGCAAGTTGTCAAAAGATAAAAAGTTTACGGGGTATTAATGCTAAATACAAATAGGAAATATAGGAAGGAGATATTAAGGTCCTATTTGGAAAAAAAGCATTTTGGAGTGTGAGGAATAAAATTATATATTTCCTTCTTGAAAGAGTGTTAACTCTATGAAAAAAGGATTAGTTTATTGAGGCTCCGTTTGGGGTCAACTTTTGGGGATGATGTTTTGGAGATTGGACACGGCTTAAGTTTTGGAAATGTGCGTTAAGTGAAAATAAACTGTTTGGAGTAAATAAATATAAAAACTTGAAATGTATTTGGAAATAAATTAGCAATATGGATCTTGTTTCGTTCCGCAATAAAAAAATAATTATTCATCTCATTTTGACGTAAAATGATAAAATTATAGACTTTTATAATATAAGTTTTTTTTTAATATTTGAAAAAATGAATAATAAAATTGGAGGAAAAGGACAAAAAAAACATTTTGGAAACAATTGTTTCCAAAAGTTGGCCCCAAACGGACCCTAATAAACAAATAGAATAGAGAGTGCCAAGTTACTTGAGAGTTGGATGCTAATTATTCCTTCTAATTTCAAATTTATATTTTTAATCATTTTTAAAATATGATCCGACTAAAGAGTTTTTAAAAACTTTTCATTGATATATATATATATATATATATATTTTTTGAATGAGCCACATTACCCCACTTCGCTTGTCGGCTTTCTCCAGGACTGGCATCTAATTACTTCAAAGTCTTCAATACTTTGTGTGGCATTTAAATCAAAATGTGATTCTTATGATCAACTGTATGGTTGGATTTTGTAGGATACGTTGCGCACTATGACAACTTTAATGTGATATCTATCCTATATCGGTCTAAACAAATAAATTTGTTTTGGATTTTAGAGTTTTTGATTGATGGCTAGAGAAGAAACTGCGCACATAAAGAAATTACTCATGTTCATTTTTTAACGTAGTTTGCTTTCGAAATGAAGATAATAAAAAAAACAAAACAAAACAAAACAAAACAAAAAACAAAAAACAAAACAAAAGAAAAAAAAAACAAAAACAAAATAAAAAGTGAAAAAAGAAAAATAGTACAAATTTAATTAAACTTTGTTTTGCTTGCTTCATGAATACGCATGGGTCCATAGTGATATAAGAATTGATGCATATTGAAATACCATTTTCAACCATCATAGTTTTTTTAACGTTTCTGGTCTTCCGAACAACCCAGAAGACTAAGATGACAAGACAAAAAAGAGAAATTAATTCGAACTATTTAAAGTTTTAAGGAATAAAATGAGAGTTTTACAAGTTTAAGAAAGAAAGTGAAAATTGTCCAAAAGTTCAACAAATATAGGTGAGATATAATTAAATTTTTATTTATTATTTTAATTTAAGAAAACGCTATCAATTTATAATTTAAAATTGTGTTTGAATTTTAAAATCTACTAACATATGTCAAATATTTAGTACTGATGCCCCTTAAATTTGTCATCTTTTGAAAACATACCACCAAAACTTCTAATTTTGGTAATTAACCCGCTCAACTTGCTAAATCGTCGCAATGTAGCCCTTATAAGTTAATTTTCTGTTAAATTTGTTATGAAAAACCTACATACACCTCATGTGATGAACGAAAAATCTATTTCCAACCAAAAATTTCTAAATCTAATACAAATACTAATACAAATCTCCCAACTTCAAATTCTTTATTTCGTGTAAAATGAACTAAGGTATGTTGTAACAATATAGTAACTTTAACGATTAAATTGTCAAAATTAAAAGTTTAAGGTGCAAGTTGTCAAAAGGTGAAAAGTTTACGGGTATTTGTGCTAAATACCTATAGGAAACATAGCTAGGAGAAATTAAGGTCCTGTTTAGAAAAAAAACGTTTTGGAGTGTAAGGAATAAAAATTATATGTTTCCTTCTTGAAAGAGTGTCAACACTATGAAAAAAGGTTTAGTTTATTGAGGTCCCATTTGGGGTCAACTTTTGGGGGTGATATTTTGGAGATTGGACACGGCTTAAGTTTTGGAAATATACGTTTAGTGAAAATGATAGAATTTAATTTTTTTAATGCAACATAAAGAAACTAAACCTTATGAGTAACTTCAGCATGCATAAATATTACTTGTTTGACAAAATTATGAAGTCATTTAACATATAACTGAAGTCTTGAAATATCATTAAGATAGTATTATATAATTTTTATAATATTGAGGCCCCGTTTGGGGTCAACTTTTGGAGATGGTGTTTTGGAGATTGGACATGGTTTAAGTTTTGAAAATGTATGTTTAGTGCAAATGAAATGTTTGGAGTGAAAAAATGTAAAAACTTGAAATGCATTCGGAAAAAAATTAGTAATATGGATCTTGTTTCGTTCCGCAATTAAAAAAATAATTTATCTTATTTCGACTTAAAATGATAAAATTATAGACTTTTAAATTTTAAGTTTTTTTTTTAATGTTTAGAAAAGTGGATAGTAAAATTGGAGGAAAAGAACGAAAATCATTTTGGAAACAAATGTTTCCAAAAATTGGCCCGTAACGGACCCCAACAAACAACTAGAATAGAGAGTGTCAAGTTAGTTGAGAGTTGGATGCTAATTATTCTTTCTAATTTCTAATTTATATTTTTAATCATTTTTCAAATATGATCCCACTAAAGAGTTTTTTAAAACTTATCATTGATATATATATATTTTTGAATGGGCCACATTACCCCACTTCGCTTGTCCGCCTTCTCAAGGACTGGCAGCTAATTACTTCAACGTCTTCAATACTTTGTGTGGTGTTCCAATTTGTAATGGCAAGAAGCACAATAACCACATATCTCTTCATGATTGTACCACAATCACTTATTCTTTTCTCTTCTAGACTGTCTCTTCAAAATCGATTCCATACAACATTTGACATAGATTTGATAGGATATGTTGCGCAAGATGACAACTTTAATTTGATATATATCTATATCCTAGATCAGCCTAAATAAATAAAGTAGTCTTGCATTTTAGAGCTTTTGATTGATGGATAGAGAAGAAACTGCGCTTATGAAGAAATTATTCATGCTCATTTTTTCTACTAATTTGCTTTCTAAAAAAAACAAAAAAAAAGTAAGATACATTGAACTTGTACAAATTTAATTTAACATTGGTTTGTTTGCTTCATGAATACGGTCCTCAGCAATATATGGAGTGATGTATATTGAAATATAATTCTCGACAATCAAAACTTTTTTAACGTTTCCGATCTTCCAAACAATCCAAAAGACTGAGATGACACCACAAAACAGAAAAATTAAATGTACCTTTCAAGATGTATTCAATATTGTTAGATATTCCACATTCCTACTTTTAAGTCCTTGCCTTGTCAATGATAGTGAACATATATATATATATATATATATATATATAATGGGTTGGTCTATTTTACTTTTCTAACCCATGGTTTAAAAATACCTAACAAAGTAAATATAAAATTAAAAAATACTTTGATCCACCACTTACTTTTTTCCAAAAAAAATCATCAGAACTAAATTATTTATAACATTAGATATAATTTGGTATTGGATAGCACAAAATTAGATAACATCTCAGAAATGAGATTTTTTGTAATAAATATAACATTAACACATTGACATATATATCGAAAATGGTCTACGTTTAGTTTTACTGGAGGAGTTAGAAAATTAATCTTCAATGCCTTAGACATGCTATACTCGAACTTCCATGGTTGATTCCAAAGCTTGACATGCCCGTATGCTTGAAAAGGAGAGTCTTTAATTATTTCCCCTCTTTTTGCCATAGTTATCGCCCTCGTGATTAGCTCTCTTTCTCGAATGGAGAGGGCGGATAATTGATGTGTGAAAGGAACTTAGTACATTTCAATTAGATTGTTACGACTATGCTATAAATTTTCCTACAATTACAAATTATTCAACATGAAAGGGAAAAGGATTACTAAGAATCTGAAAAACAATTCTCAAAGGAGCAAAATACACAGTAAGTACAGAAAAAGAACATAAATAACAACCATCTAAAATCCAATCTTCTAAAAGAGAAAGGTGATAAATTACATGACGAATAGCTAGACCACTACTACAATAGAAATATGATCAACTCTTCAGATTTTGATGGATAATATGAATTTTGTTTTGTTATTCTTATTGTTATTGTTGTGAGTGCTTATAAAAAATAAAATAAAATAAAATTATTTCAGCTTAATATAAAAGAAGTTTCGTATTTTTAAATTTGAGTATCATAAAAAGAGAAGAGAGAGAAAAAGAAGTGGATTTGTAGTTTTGTAAGACCAAATATTTTTTGGAAATGAATGGTTAAAAGTAAGCTCAGGGATGATTATCCAAATGGGCCTTAACACGTGTTGTATTCTTGCCATTTAAAGATTCCATTTTTACTGTCTTTCGAATAAAATAATGATGTAGCTGCACGTGGCCAAATACGGGAGAGTGAAGAACTTGATTATACATGCCATGGGTTCTTCGGTGTACCAAAAGTACTCATCTTAATAATTTGGTCTTCTCAATTATCATTTCTCAATTAGAGAGAGTAGTATTTACTGTTCTATAATTTTCTTTTGTTTTCTGTCCAAACCATTGAGTACTTTTGAATGTATGAGTGATAATTGGGACATCAACTAACTCTTCAGATATTAAGAAAAATTATTCTAATAAGTACTGTCCCGATCATATTTTGCAATTTGCAAATCCCCTTGAAAAATTACATGACAATACAATACAATCCCGTTGGTGATGGCACAACCGTCGTAAATATCTTTGAGTTCGATTGAGAACTATGGGCTTGTGGTGGACTGGATAAGTCTAAGTTGAACTTGATAAGAAAATGGGTCTGATCCAAATATTGTTCCAATTGTGATTCCATGAGATTCGCAAAGGTACAATAGACAAAAAGTATAAAGACAACGTTGAATTTTTTTTTTTAATTCATTGCAAAAAATTTCAAGACTATACTTGTAAAAATTGAAATTTTTATTCACAACAAAATGACATAATTTTAGATTTTTTTTTTTCCCTCTAGTTTGGTTGCCAAGAAAATGAAAAGGTGTAAGGTCCAGATTTTTTCGATGTTTAGGATTTTACCAAAGAGGTGTTGAAGTAGCTGCTTATAAAAAAAAAGGTAATTTTGAATCAATCTGTAGGAGTTATAACTTATCTCAGACTGTTATAACTCTATGAAAAAAGGTTTAGTTTAATGAAGCCCCATTTGGGGTCAACTTTTGAGGATGATGTTTTGGAGATTGGACACGGCTTAAGTTTTGGAAATGTGCGTTAAGTGAAAATAAACTGTTTGGAGTGAATAAATATAAAAACTTAAAATGTATTTGGAAATAAATTAGCAATATAGATCTTGTTTTGTTCCGCAATAAAAAAATTATTATTCATCTCATTTTGACGTAAAATGATAAAATTATAGACTTTTATAATGTAAGGTTTTTTTTTTTTTAAATATTTGGAAAAGTGAATAGTAAAATTGGAGGAAAATGACAAAAAAAAAACATTTTGGAAACAATTGTTTCCAAAAGTTGGCCCCAGATGGACCCTAATAAACAACTAGAATAAAGAGTGCCAAGTTACTCGAGAGTTGGATGCTAATTATTCCTTCTAATTTCAAATTTATATTTTTAATCATTTTTAAAATATGATCCGACTAAAGAGTTTTTAAAAACTTTTCATTGATATATATATGTATATATATATATATATATTTTTTTTTTGAATGAGCCGCATTACCCCACTTCGCTTGTCGGCTTTCTCCAGGACTGGCATCTAATTACTTCAAAGTCTTCAATACTTTGTGTGGTATTTAAATCAAAATGTGATTCTTATGATCAACTGTATGGTAGGATTTTATAGGATACGTTGCGCACTATGACAACTTTAATGTGATATCTGTCCTATATCGGTCTAAACAAATTAATTTGTTTTGGATTTTAGAGCTTTTGATTGATGGCTGGAGAAGAAACTGCGCACATAAAGAAATTACTCATGTTCATTTTTTAACCTAGTTTGCTTTCGAAATGAAGATAAAAAAAAAAAAAAAAAAACAAAAAAAAAAAACAAAAAAAAAACAAAAAACAAAACAAAAAAAAAAACAAAAACAAAATAAAAAGTGAAAAAAAAAATTAGTACAAATTTAATTAAACTTTGTTTTGCTTGCTTCATGAATACGCATGGGTCCATAGTGATATAAGAATTGATGCATATTGAAATACTATTTTCAACCATCATAGCTTTTTTAACGTTTCTGGTCTTCCGAACAACCCAGAAGACTAAGATGACAAGACAAAAAAGAGAAATTAATTCGAACTATTTAAAGTTTTAAGGAATAAAATGAGAGTTTTACAAGTTTAAGAAAGAAAGTGAAAATTGTCCAAAAGTTCAACAAATATAGGTGAGATATAATTAAATTTTTGTGTATTATTTTAATTTAAGAAAACGCTATCAATTTATAATTTAAAATAGTGTTTGAATTTTAAAATCTACTAACATATGTCAAATATTTAGTGCTGATGCCCCTTAAATTTGTCATCTTTTGACAACATACCACCAAAACTTCTAATTTTGGTAATTAACCCGCTCAACTTGCTAAATCGTCGCAATGTAGCCCTTATAAGTTAATTTTCTGTTAAATTTGTTATGAAAAACCTACATACACCTCATGTGAAGAACGAAAAATCTATTTCCAACCAAAAATTTCTAAATCTAATACAAATACTAATACAAATCTCCCAACTTCAAATTCTTTATTTCGTGTAAATTGAACTAAGGTATGTTGTAACAATATAGTAAATTTAACGATTAAATTGTCAAAATTAAAAGTTTAAGGTGCAAGTTGTCAAAAGGTGAAAAGTTTACGGGTATTTGTGCTAAATACCGATAGGAAACTTAGGTAGGGGATATTAAGGTCCTGTTTAGAAAAAAAAACGTTTTGGAGTGTACGGAATAAAAATTATATATTTCCTTCTTGAAAGAGTGTCAACACTATGAAAAAAGGTTTAGTTTATTGAGGCCCCATTTGGGGTCAACTTTTGGGGGTGATATTTTGGAGATTGGACACGGCTTAAGTTTTGGAAATATACGTTTAGTGAAAATGATAGAATTTAATTTTTTTAATGCAACATAAAGAAACTAAACCTTATGAGTAACTTCAGCATGCATAAATATTACCTGTTTGACAAAATTATGAAGTCATTTAACATATAACTGAAGTCTTGAAATATCATTAAGATAGTATTATATAATTTTTATAATATTGAGGCCCCGTTTGGGGTCAACTTTTGGATATGGTGTTTTGGAGATTGGACATTGTTTAAGTTTTGAAAATGTATGTTTAGTGCAAATGAAATGTTTGGAGAGAAAATATGTAAAAACTTGAAATGCATTCGGAAAAAAATTAGTAATATGGATCTTGTTTCGTTCCACAATTAAAAAAAATAATTTATCTTATTTCGATTTAAAATGATAAAATTATATACTTTTAAATTTTAAGTTTCTTTTTTTTAATGTTTAGAAAAGTGGATAGTAAAATTGGAGGAAAAGAACGAAAATCTTTTTGGAAACAAATGTTTCCAAAAATTGGCCCATAACGGACCCCAACAAACAACTAGAATAGAGAGTGCCAAGTTAGTTGAGAGTTGGATGCTAATTATTCTTTCTAATTTCTAATTTATATTTTTAATCATTTTTCAAATATGATCCCACTAAAGAGTTTTTTAAAACTTATCATTGATATATATATTTTTTTGAATGGGCCACATTACCCCACTTCGCTTGTCCGCCTTCTCAAGGACTGGCAGCTAATTACTTCAACGTCTTCAATACTTTGTGTGGTGTTCCAATTTGTAATGGCAAGAAGCACAATAACCACATATCTCTTCATGATTGTACCACAATCACTTAGATTTGATAGGATATGTTGCGCAAGATGACAACTTTAATTTGATATATATCTATATCCTAGATCAGCCTAAATAAATAAAGTAGTTTTGCATTTTAGAGCTTTTGATTGATGGATAGAGAAGAAACTGCGCTTATGAAGAAATTATTCATGCTCATTTTTTCTACTAATTTGCTTTCTAAAAAAAAAAAAGTAAGATACATTGAACTTGTACAAATTTAATTTAACATTGGTTTGTTTGCTTCATGAATACGGTCCTCAGCAATATATGGAGTGATGCATATTGAAATATAATTCTCGACAATCAAAACTTTTTTAACGTTTCCGATCTTCCAAACAATCCAGAAGACTGAAATGACACCACAAAGCCGAAAAATTGAATATACCTTTCAAGATATATTCAATATTGTTAGATATTCCACATTCGTACTTTTAAGTCCTTGCCTTGTCAATGATGGTGAACATATATATATATATATATAATGGGTTCTCTATTTTACTTTTCTAACCCATGGTTTAAAAATACCTAACAAAGTAACTATAAAATTAAAAAATACTTTGATCCACCACTTACTTTTTTCCAAAAAAAATCATCAGAATTAAATTATTTATAACATTAGATTTAATTTGGCATTGGATAGCACAAAATTAGATAACATCTCAGAAATGAGATTTTTTGTAATAAATATAACATTAACACATTGACATATATATCGAAAATGGTCTACGTTTAGTTTTACTGGAGGAGTTAGAAAATTAATCTTCAATGCCTTAGACATGCTATACTCGAACTTCCATGGTTGATTCCAAAGCTTGACATGCCCGTATGCTTGAAAAGGAGAGTCTTTAATTATTTCCCCTCTTTTTGCCATAGTTATCGCCCTCGTGATTAGCTCTCTTTCTCGAATGGAGAGGGCGGATAATTGATGTGTGAAAGGAACTTAGTACATTTCAATTAGATTGTTACGACTATGCTATAAATTTTCCTTCAATTACAAATTATTCAACATGAAAGGGAAAAGGATTACTAAGAATCTGAAAAACAATTCTCAAAGGAGCAAAATACACAGTAAGTACAGAAAAAGAACATAAATAACAACCATCTAAAATCCAATCTTCTAAAAGAGAAAGGTGATAAATTACATGACGAATAGCTAGACCACTACTACAATAGAAATATGATCAACACTTCAGATTTTGATGGACAATATGAATTTTGTTTTGTTATTCTTATTGTTGTGAGTGCTTATAAAAAATAAAATAAAATAAAATTATTTCAGCTTAATATAAAAGAAGTTTCGTATTTTTAAATTTGAGTATCATAAAAAGAGAAGAGAGAGAAAAAGAAGTGGATTTGTAGTTTTGTAAGACCAAATAATTTTTGGAAATGAATGGTTAAAAGTAAGCTCAAAGATGATTATCCAAATGGGACTTAACACGTGTTGTATTCTTGCCATTTAAAGATTCCATTTTTACTGTCTTTTGAATAAAATAATGATGTAGCTGCACGTGGCCAAATACGGGAGAGTGAAGAACTTGATTTTACATGCCATGGGTTCTTCGGTGTACCAAAAGTACTCATCTTAATAATTTGGTCTTCTCAATTATCATTTCTCAATTAGAGAGAGTAGTATTTACTGTTCTATAATTTTCTTTTGTTTTCTGTCCAAACCATTGAGTACTTTTGAATGTATGAGTGATAATTGGGACATCAACTAACTGTTCAGATATTAAGAAAAATTATTCTAATAAGTACTGTCCCGATCATATTTTGCAATTTGCAAATCCCCTTAAAAAATTACATGACAATACAATACAATCCCGTTGGTGATAGCACAACCGTCGTAAATATCTTTGAGTTCGATTGAGAACTATGGGCTTGTGGTGGATTGGATAAGTCTAAGTTGAACTTGATAAGAAAACGGGTCTGATCTAAATATTGTTCCAATTGTGATTCCATGAGATTCGCAAAGGTACAATAGACAGAAAGTATAAAGACAACGTTGATTTTTTTTTTTTAATTCATTGCAAAAAATTTCAAGACTATACTTGTAAAAATTGAAATTTTTATTCACAACAAAATGACATAATTTTAGATTTTTTTTTTCCCTCTAGTTTGGTTGCCAAGAAAATGAAAAGGTGTAAGGTCCAGATTTTTTCGATGTTAAGGATTCTACCAAAAAGGTGTTGAAGTAGCTGCTTATTAAAAAAAGGTAATTTTGAATCAATTTGTAGGAGTTATAACTTATCTCAGACTGTTATAACTCTATGAAAAAAGGTTTAGTTTATTGAGGCCCCATTTGGGGTCAACTTTTGAGGATGATCTTTTGGAGATTGGACACGACTTAAGTTTTGGAAATGTGCGTTAAGTGAAAATAAACTGTTTGGAGTGAATAAATATAAAAACTTAAAATGTATTTGGAAATAAATTAGTAATATGGATCTTGTTTCGTTCCGCAATAAAAAAATTATTATTCATCTCATTTTGACGTAAAATGATAAAATTATAGACTTTTATAATATAATTTTTTTTTAAAATATTTGGAAGAGTGAATAGTAAAATTGGAGGAAAAGGACCAAAAAAAAAACATTTTGGAAACTATTGTTTCCAAAAGTTGGCCCCAGACGGACCCTAATAAACAACTAGAATAAAGAGTGCCAAGTTACTTGAGAGTTGGATGCTAATTATTCCTTCTAATTTCAAATTTATATTTTTAATCATTTTTAAAATATGATCCGACTAAAGAGTTTTTAAAAACATTTCATTGATATATATATATATATATATATATTTTTTTTTTTTTTGAATGAGCCACATTACCGCACTTCGCTTGTCGGCTTTCTCCAGGACTGGCATCTAATTACTTCAAAGTCTTCAATACTTTGTGTGGTATTCAAATCAAAATGTGATTCTTATGATCAACTGTATGGTAGGATTTTATAGGATACGTTGCGCACTATGACAACTTTAATGTGATATCTATCCTATATCGGTCTAAACAAATTAATTTGTTTTGGATTTTAGAGCTTTTGATTGATGGCTGGAGAAGAAACTGCGCACATAAAGAAATTACTCATGTTCATTTTTTAACCTAGTTTGCTTTCGAAATGAAGATAACAAAAAAAAAAAAAAAAGAAAACAGAAACAAAACAAAACAAAAAACAAAAAACAAAACAAAAGAAAAAAAAACAAAAACAAAATAAAAAGTGAAAAAAGAAAAATAGTACAAATTTAATTAAACTTTGTTTTGCTTGCTTCATGAATACGCATGGGTCCATAGTGATATAAGAATTGATGCATCTTGAAATACCATTTTCAACCATCATAGCTTTTTTAACGTTTCTGGTCTTCCGAACAACCAAGAAGACTAAGATGACAAGACAAAAAAGAGAAATTAATTCGAACTATTTAAAGTTTTAAGGAATAAAATGAGAGTTTTACAAGTTTAAGAAAGAAAGTGAAAATTGTCCAAAAGTTCAACAAATATAGGTGAGATATAATTAAATTTTTGTTTATTATTTTAATTTAAGAAAACGCTATCAATTTATAATTTAAAATAGTGTTTGAATTTTAAAATCTACTAACATATGTCAAATATTTAGTGCTGATGCCCCTTAAATTTGTCATCTTTTGACAACATACCACCAAAACGTCTAATTTTGGTAATTAACCCGCTCAACTTGCTAAATCGTCGCAATGTAGCCCTTATAAGTTAATTTTCTGTTAAATTTGTTATGAAAAACCTACATACACCTCATGTGAAGAACGAAAAATCTATTTCCAACCAAAAATTTCTAAATCTAATACAAATACTAATACAAATCTCCCAACTTCAAATTCTTTATTTCGTGTAAATTGAACTAAGGTATGTTGTAACAATATAGTAAATTTAACGATTAAATTGTCAAAATTAAAAGTTTAAGGTGCAAGTTGTCAAAAGGTGAAAAGTTTACGGGTATTTGTGCTAAATACCGATAGGAAACATAGGTAGGGGATATTAAGGTCCTGTTTAGAAAAAAAAAACGTTTTGGAGTGTACGGAATAAAAATTATATATTTCCTTCTTGAAAGAGTGTCAACACTATGAAAAAAGGTTTAGTTTATTGAGGCCCCATTTGGGGTCAACTTTTGGGGGTGATATTTTGGAGATTGGACACGGCTTAAGTTTTGGAAATATACGTTTAGTGAAAATGATAGAATTTAATTTTTTTAATGCAACATAAAGAAACTAAACCTTATGAGTAACTTCAGCATGCATAAATATTACCTGTTTGACAAAATTATGAAGTCATTTAACATATAACTGAAGTCTTGAAATATCATTAAGATAGTATTATATAATTTTTATAATATTGAGGCCCCGTTTGGGGTCAACTTTTGGATATGGTGTTTTGGAGATTGGACATTGTTTAAGTTTTGAAAATGTATGTTTAGTGCAAATGAAATGTTTGGAGAGAAAATATGTAAAAACTTGAAATGCATTCAGAAAAAAATTAGTAATATGGATCTTGTTTCGTTCCACAATTAAAAAAAATAATTTATCTTATTTCGATTTAAAATGATAAAATTATATACTTTTAAATTTTAAGTTTCTTTTTTTTTAATGTTTAGAAAAGTGGATAGTAAAATTGGAGGAAAAGAACGAAAATCATTTTGGAAACAAATGTTTCCAAAAATTGGCCCGTAACGGACCCCAACAAACAACTAGAATAGAGAGTGCCAAGTTAGTTGAGAGTTGGATGCTAATTATTCTTTCTAATTTCTAATTTATATTTTTAATCATTTTTCAAATATGATCCCACTAAAGAGTTTTTTAAAACTTATCATTGATATATATATATTTTTGAATGGGCCACATTACCCCACTTCGCTTGTCCGCCTTCTCAAGGACTGGCAGCTAATTACTTCAACGTCTTCAATACTTTGTGTGGTGTTCCAATTTGTAATGGCAAGAAGCACAATAACCACATATCTCTTCATGATTGTACCACAATCACTTATTCTTTTCTCTTCTAGACTGTCTCTTCAAAATCGATTCCATACAACATTTGACATAGATTTGATAGGATATGTTGCGCAAGATGACAACTTTAATTTGATATATATCTATATCCTAGATCAGCCTAAATAAATAAAGTAGTCTTGCATTTTAGAGCTTTTGATTGATGGATAGAGAAGAAACTGCGCTTATGAAGAAATTATTCATGCTCATTTTTTCTACTAATTTGCTTTCTAAAAAAAACAAAAAAAAAGTAAGATACATTGAACTTGTACAAATTTAATTTAACATTGGTTTGTTTGCTTCATGAATACGGTCCTCAGCAATATATGGAGTGATGTATATTGAAATATAATTCTCGACAATCAAAACTTTTTTAACGTTTCCGATCTTCCAAACAATCCAAAAGACTGAGATGACACCACAAAACAGAAAAATTAAATGTACCTTTCAAGATGTATTCAATATTGTTAGATATTCCACATTCCTACTTTTAAGTCCTTGCCTTGTCAATGATAGTGAACATATATATATATATATATATATATAATGGGTTGGTCTATTTTACTTTTCTAACCCATGGTTTAAAAATACCTAACAAAGTAAATATAAAATTAAAAAATACTTTGATCCACCACTTACTTTTTTCCAAAAAAAATCATCAGAACTAAATTATTTATAACATTAGATATAATTTGGTATTGGATAGCACAAAATTAGATAACATCTCAGAAATGAGATTTTTTGTAATAAATATAACATTAACACATTGACATATATATCGAAAATGGTCTACGTTTAGTTTTACTGGAGGAGTTAGAAAATTAATCTTCAATGCCTTAGACATGCTATACTCGAACTTCCATGGTTGATTCCAAAGCTTGACATGCCCGTATGCTTGAAAAGGAGAGTCTTTAATTATTTCCCCTCTTTTTGCCATAGTTATCGCCCTCGTGATTAGCTCTCTTTCTCGAATGGAGAGGGCGGATAATTGATGTGTGAAAGGAACTTAGTACATTTCAATTAGATTGTTACGACTATGCTATAAATTTTCCTACAATTACAAATTATTCAACATGAAAGGGAAAAGGATTACTAAGAATCTGAAAAACAATTCTCAAAGGAGCAAAATACACAGTAAGTACAGAAAAAGAACATAAATAACAACCATCTAAAATCCAATCTTCTAAAAGAGAAAGGTGATAAATTACATGACGAATAGCTAGACCACTACTACAATAGAAATATGATCAACTCTTCAGATTTTGATGGATAATATGAATTTTGTTTTGTTATTCTTATTGTTATTGTTGTGAGTGCTTATAAAAAATAAAATAAAATAAAATTATTTCAGCTTAATATAAAAGAAGTTTCGTATTTTTAAATTTGAGTATCATAAAAAGAGAAGAGAGAGAAAAAGAAGTGGATTTGTAGTTTTGTAAGACCAAATATTTTTTGGAAATGAATGGTTAAAAGTAAGCTCAGGGATGATTATCCAAATGGGCCTTAACACGTGTTGTATTCTTGCCATTTAAAGATTCCATTTTTACTGTCTTTCGAATAAAATAATGATGTAGCTGCACGTGGCCAAATACGGGAGAGTGAAGAACTTGATTATACATGCCATGGGTTCTTCGGTGTACCAAAAGTACTCATCTTAATAATTTGGTCTTCTCAATTATCATTTCTCAATTAGAGAGAGTAGTATTTACTGTTCTATAATTTTCTTTTGTTTTCTGTCCAAACCATTGAGTACTTTTGAATGTATGAGTGATAATTGGGACATCAACTAACTCTTCAGATATTAAGAAAAATTATTCTAATAAGTACTGTCCCGATCATATTTTGCAATTTGCAAATCCCCTTGAAAAATTACATGACAATACAATACAATCCCGTTGGTGATGGCACAACCGTCGTAAATATCTTTGAGTTCGATTGAGAACTATGGGCTTGTGGTGGACTGGATAAGTCTAAGTTGAACTTGATAAGAAAATGGGTCTGATCCAAATATTGTTCCAATTGTGATTCCATGAGATTCGCAAAGGTACAATAGACAAAAAGTATAAAGACAACGTTGAATTTTTTTTTTTAATTCATTGCAAAAAATTTCAAGACTATACTTGTAAAAATTGAAATTTTTATTCACAACAAAATGACATAATTTTAGATTTTTTTTTTTCCCTCTAGTTTGGTTGCCAAGAAAATGAAAAGGTGTAAGGTCCAGATTTTTTCGATGTTTAGGATTTTACCAAAGAGGTGTTGAAGTAGCTGCTTATAAAAAAAAAGGTAATTTTGAATCAATCTGTAGGAGTTATAACTTATCTCAGACTGTTATAACTCTATGAAAAAAGGTTTAGTTTAATGAAGCCCCATTTGGGGTCAACTTTTGAGGATGATGTTTTGGAGATTGGACACGGCTTAAGTTTTGGAAATGTGCGTTAAGTGAAAATAAACTGTTTGGAGTGAATAAATATAAAAACTTAAAATGTATTTGGAAATAAATTAGCAATATAGATCTTGTTTTGTTCCGCAATAAAAAAATTATTATTCATCTCATTTTGACGTAAAATGATAAAATTATAGACTTTTATAATGTAAGGTTTTTTTTTTTTTTAATATTTGGAAAAGTGAATAGTAAAATTGGAGGAAAATGACAAAAAAAAAACATTTTGGAAACAATTGTTTCCAAAAGTTGGCCCCAGATGGACCCTAATAAACAACTAGAATAAAGAGTGCCAAGTTACTCGAGAGTTGGATGCTAATTATTCCTTCTAATTTCAAATTTATATTTTTAATCATTTTTAAAATATGATCCGACTAAAGAGTTTTTAAAAACTTTTCATTGATATATATATGTATATATATATATATATATTTTTTTTTTGAATGAGCCGCATTACCCCACTTCGCTTGTCGGCTTTCTCCAGGACTGGCATCTAATTACTTCAAAGTCTTCAATACTTTGTGTGGTATTTAAATCAAAATGTGATTCTTATGATCAACTGTATGGTAGGATTTTATAGGATACGTTGCGCACTATGACAACTTTAATGTGATATCTGTCCTATATCGGTCTAAACAAATTAATTTGTTTTGGATTTTAGAGCTTTTGATTGATGGCTGGAGAAGAAACTGCGCACATAAAGAAATTACTCATGTTCATTTTTTAACCTAGTTTGCTTTCGAAATGAAGATAAAAAAAAAAAAAAAAAAAAAAAAAACAAAACAAAAAACAAAACAAAAAAAAAACAAAAACAAAATAAAAAGTGAAAAAAAAAAATTAGTACAAATTTAATTAAACTTTGTTTTGCTTGCTTCATGAATACGCATGGGTCCATAGTGATATAAGAATTGATGCATATTGAAATACTATTTTCAACCATCATAGCTTTTTTAACGTTTCTGGTCTTCCGAACAACCCAGAAGACTAAGATGACAAGACAAAAAAGAGAAATTAATTCGAACTATTTAAAGTTTTAAGGAATAAAATGAGAGTTTTACAAGTTTAAGAAAGAAAGTGAAAATTGTCCAAAAGTTCAACAAATATAGGTGAGATATAATTAAATTTTTGTTTATTATTTTAATTTAAGAAAACGCTATCAATTTATAATTTAAAATAGTGTTTGAATTTTAAAATCTACTAACATATGTCAAATATTTAGTGCTGATGCCCCTTAAATTTGTCATCTTTTGACAACATACCACCAAAACTTCTAATTTTGGTAATTAACCCGCTCAACTTGCTAAATCGTCGCAATGTAGCCCTTATAAGTTAATTTTCTGTTAAATTTGTTATGAAAAACCTACATACACCTCATGTGAAGAACGAAAAATCTATTTCCAACCAAAAATTTCTAAATCTAATACAAATACTAATACAAATCTCCCAACTTCAAATTCTTTATTTCGTGTAAATTGAACTAAGGTATGTTGTAACAATATAGTAAATTTAACGATTAAATTGTCAAAATTAAAAGTTTAAGGTGCAAGTTGTCAAAAGGTGAAAAGTTTACGGGTATTTGTGCTAAATACCGATAGGAAACTTAGGTAGGGGATATTAAGGTCCTGTTTAGAAAAAAAAACGTTTTGGAGTGTACGGAATAAAAATTATATATTTCCTTCTTGAAAGAGTGTCAACACTATGAAAAAAGGTTTAGTTTATTGAGGCCCCATTTGGGGTCAACTTTTGGGGGTGATATTTTGGAGATTGGACACGGCTTAAGTTTTGGAAATATACGTTTAGTGAAAATGATAGAATTTAATTTTTTTACTGCAACATAAAGAAACTAAACCTTATGAGTAACTTCAGCATGCATAAATATTACCTGTTTGACAAAATTATGAAGTCATTTAACATATAACTGAAGTCTTGAAATATCATTAAGATAGTATTATATAATTTTTATAATATTGAGGCCCCGTTTGGGGTCAACTTTTGGATATGGTGTTTTGGAGATTGGACATTGTTTAAGTTTTGAAAATGTATGTTTAGTGCAAATGAAATGTTTGGAGAGAAAATATGTAAAAACTTGAAATGCATTCGGAAAAAAATTAGTAATATGGATCTTGTTTCGTTCCACAATTAAAAAAAATAATTTATCTTATTTCGATTTAAAATGATAAAATTATATACTTTTAAATTTTAAGTTTCTTTTTTTTAATGTTTAGAAAAGTGGATAGTAAAATTGGAGGAAAAGAACGAAAATCTTTTTGGAAACAAATGTTTCCAAAAATTGGCCCATAACGGACCCCAACAAACAACTAGAATAGAGAGTGCCAAGTTAGTTGAGAGTTGGATGCTAATTATTCTTTCTAATTTCTAATTTATATTTTTAATCATTTTTCAAATATGATCCCACTAAAGAGTTTTTTAAAACTTATCATTGATATATATATTTTTTTGAATGGGCCACATTACCCCACTTCGCTTGTCCGCCTTCTCAAGGACTGGCAGCTAATTACTTCAACGTCTTCAATACTTTGTGTGGTGTTCCAATTTGTAATGGCAAGAAGCACAATAACCACATATCTCTTCATGATTGTACCACAATCACTTAGATTTGATAGGATATGTTGCGCAAGATGACAACTTTAATTTGATATATATCTATATCCTAGATCAGCCTAAATAAATAAAGTAGTTTTGCATTTTAGAGCTTTTGATTGATGGATAGAGAAGAAACTGCGCTTATGAAGAAATTATTCATGCTCATTTTTTCTACTAATTTGCTTTCTAAAAAAAAAAAAGTAAGATACATTGAACTTGTACAAATTTAATTTAACATTGGTTTGTTTGCTTCATGAATACGGTCCTCAGCAATATATGGAGTGATGCATATTGAAATATAATTCTCGACAATCAAAACTTTTTTAACGTTTCCGATCTTCCAAACAATCCAGAAGACTGAAATGACACCACAAAGCCGAAAAATTGAATATACCTTTCAAGATATATTCAATATTGTTAGATATTCCACATTCGTACTTTTAAGTCCTTGCCTTGTCAATGATGGTGAACATATATATATATATATATAATGGGTTCTCTATTTTACTTTTCTAACCCATGGTTTAAAAATACCTAACAAAGTAACTATAAAATTAAAAAATACTTTGATCCACCACTTACTTTTTTCCAAAAAAAATCATCAGAATTAAATTATTTATAACATTAGATTTAATTTGGCATTGGATAGCACAAAATTAGATAACATCTCAGAAATGAGATTTTTTGTAATAAATATAACATTAACACATTGACATATATATCGAAAATGGTCTACGTTTAGTTTTACTGGAGGAGTTAGAAAATTAATCTTCAATGCCTTAGACATGCTATACTCGAACTTCCATGGTTGATTCCAAAGCTTGACATGCCCGTATGCTTGAAAAGGAGAGTCTTTAATTATTTCCCCTCTTTTTGCCATAGTTATCGCCCTCGTGATTAGCTCTCTTTCTCGAATGGAGAGGGCGGATAATTGATGTGTGAAAGGAACTTAGTACATTTCAATTAGATTGTTACGACTATGCTATAAATTTTCCTACAATTACAAATTATTCAACATGAAAGGGAAAAGGATTACTAAGAATCTGAAAAACAATTCTCAAAGGAGCAAAATACACAGTAAGTACAGAAAAAGAACATAAATAACAACCATCTAAAATCCAATCTTCTAAAAGAGAAAGGTGATAAATTACATGACGAATAGCTAGACCACTACTACAATAGAAATATGATCAACACTTCAGATTTTGATGGACAATATGAATTTTGTTTTGTTATTCTTATTGTTGTGAGTGCTTATAAAAAATAAAATAAAATAAAATTATTTCAGCTTAATATAAAAGAAGTTTCGTATTTTTAAATTTGAGTATCATAAAAAGAGAAGAGAGAGAAAAAGAAGTGGATTTGTAGTTTTGTAAGACCAAATAATTTTTGGAAATGAATGGTTAAAAGTAAGCTCAAAGATGATTATCCAAATGGGACTTAACACGTGTTGTATTCTTGCCATTTAAAGATTCCATTTTTACTGTCTTTTGAATAAAATAATGATGTAGCTGCACGTGGCCAAATACGGGAGAGTGAAGAACTTGATTTTACATGCCATGGGTTCTTCGGTGTACCAAAAGTACTCATCTTAATAATTTGGTCTTCTCAATTATCATTTCTCAATTAGAGAGAGTAGTATTTACTGTTCTATAATTTTCTTTTGTTTTCTGTCCAAACCATTGAGTACTTTTGAATGTATGAGTGATAATTGGGACATCAACTAACTGTTCAGATATTAAGAAAAATTATTCTAATAAGTACTGTCCCGATCATATTTTGCAATTTGCAAATCCCCTTGAAAAATTACATGACAATACAATACAATCCCGTTGGTGATGGCACAACCGTCGTAAATATCTTTGAGTTCGATTGAGAACTATGGGCTTGTGGTGGACTGGATAAGTCTAAGTTGAACTTGATAAGAAAATGGGTCTGATCCAAATATTGTTCCAATTGTGATTCCATGAGATTCGCAAAGGTACAATAGACAAAAAGTATAAAGACAACGTTGAATTTTTTTTTTTAATTCATTGCAAAAAATTTCAAGACTATACTTGTAAAAATTGAAATTTTTATTCACAACAAAATGACATAATTTTAGATTTTTTTTTTCCCTCTAGTTTGGTTGCCAAGAAAATGAAAAGGTGTAAGGTCCAGATTTTTTCGATGTTAAGGATTCTACCAAAAAGGTGTTGAAGTAGCTGCTTATTAAAAAAAGGTAATTTTGAATCAATTTGTAGGAGTTATAACTTATCTCAGACTGTTATAACTCTATGAAAAAAGGTTTAGTTTATTGAGGCCCCATTTGGGGTCAACTTTTGAGGATGATCTTTTGGAGATTGGACACGACTTAAGTTTTGGAAATGTGCGTTAAGTGAAAATAAACTGTTTGGAGTGAATAAATATAAAAACTTAAAATGTATTTGGAAATAAATTAGTAATATGGATCTTGTTTCGTTCCGCAATAAAAAAATTATTATTCATCTCATTTTGACGTAAAATGATAAAATTATAGACTTTTATAATATAATTTTTTTTTAAAATATTTGGAAGAGTGAATAGTAAAATTGGAGGAAAAGGACCAAAAAAAAAAACATTTTGGAAACTATTGTTTCCAAAAGTTGGCCCCAGACGGACCCTAATAAACAACTAGAATAAAGAGTGCCAAGTTACTTGAGAGTTGGATGCTAATTATTCCTTCTAATTTCAAATTTATATTTTTAATCATTTTTAAAATATGATCCGACTAAAGAGTTTTTAAAAACATTTCATTGATATATATATATATATATATATATATATATATATTTTTTTTTTGAATGAGCCACATTACCGCACTTCGCTTGTCGGCTTTCTCCAGGACTGGCATCTAATTACTTCAAAGTCTTCAATACTTTGTGTGGTATTCAAATCAAAATGTGATTCTTATGATCAACTGTATGGTAGGATTTTATAGGATACGTTGCGCACTATGACAACTTTAATGTGATATCTATCCTATATCGGTCTAAACAAATTAATTTGTTTTGGATTTTAGAGCTTTTGATTGATGGCTGGAGAAGAAACTGCGCACATAAAGAAATTACTCATGTTCATTTTTTAACCTAGTTTGCTTTCGAAATGAAGATAACAAAAAAAAAAAAAAAAGAAAACAGAAACAAAACAAAACAAAAAACAAAAAACAAAACAAAAGAAAAAAAAACAAAAACAAAATAAAAAGTGAAAAAAGAAAAATAGTACAAATTTAATTAAACTTTGTTTTGCTTGCTTCATGAATACGCATGGGTCCATAGTGATATAAGAATTGATGCATCTTGAAATACCATTTTCAACCATCATAGCTTTTTTAACGTTTCTGGTCTTCCGAACAACCAAGAAGACTAAGATGACAAGACAAAAAAGAGAAATTAATTCGAACTATTTAAAGTTTTAAGGAATAAAATGAGAGTTTTACAAGTTTAAGAAAGAAAGTGAAAATTGTCCAAAAGTTCAACAAATATAGGTGAGATATAATTAAATTTTTGTTTATTATTTTAATTTAAGAAAACGCTATCAATTTATAATTTAAAATAGTGTTTGAATTTTAAAATCTACTAACATATGTCAAATATTTAGTGCTGATGCCCCTTAAATTTGTCATCTTTTGACAACATACCACCAAAACGTCTAATTTTGGTAATTAACCCGCTCAACTTGCTAAATCGTCGCAATGTAGCCCTTATAAGTTAATTTTCTGTTAAATTTGTTATGAAAAACCTACATACACCTCATGTGAAGAACGAAAAATCTATTTCCAACCAAAAATTTCTAAATCTAATACAAATACTAATACAAATCTCCCAACTTCAAATTCTTTATTTCGTGTAAATTGAACTAAGGTATGTTGTAACAATATAGTAAATTTAACGATTAAATTGTCAAAATTAAAAGTTTAAGGTGCAAGTTGTCAAAAGGTGAAAAGTTTACGGGTATTTGTGCTAAATACCGATAGGAAACATAGGTAGGGGATATTAAGGTCCTGTTTAGAAAAAAAAAACGTTTTGGAGTGTACGGAATAAAAATTATATATTTCCTTCTTGAAAGAGTGTCAACACTATGAAAAAAGGTTTAGTTTATTGAGGCCCCATTTGGGGTCAACTTTTGGGGGTGATATTTTGGAGATTGGACACGGCTTAAGTTTTGGAAATATACGTTTAGTGAAAATGATAGAATTTAATTTTTTTAATGCAACATAAAGAAACTAAACCTTATGAGTAACTTCAGCATGCATAAATATTACCTGTTTGACAAAATTATGAAGTCATTTAACATATAACTGAAGTCTTGAAATATCATTAAGATAGTATTATATAATTTTTATAATATTGAGGCCCCGTTTGGGGTCAACTTTTGGATATGGTGTTTTGGAGATTGGACATTGTTTAAGTTTTGAAAATGTATGTTTAGTGCAAATGAAATGTTTGGAGAGAAAATATGTAAAAACTTGAAATGCATTCAGAAAAAAATTAGTAATATGGATCTTGTTTCGTTCCACAATTAAAAAAAATAATTTATCTTATTTCGATTTAAAATGATAAAATTATATACTTTTAAATTTTAAGTTTCTTTTTTTTTAATGTTTAGAAAAGTGGATAGTAAAATTGGAGGAAAAGAACGAAAATCATTTTGGAAACAAATGTTTCCAAAAATTGGCCCGTAACGGACCCCAACAAACAACTAGAATAGAGAGTGCCAAGTTAGTTGAGAGTTGGATGCTAATTATTCTTTCTAATTTCTAATTTATATTTTTAATCATTTTTCAAATATGATCCCACTAAAGAGTTTTTTAAAACTTATCATTGATATATATATTTTTTTGAATGGGCCACATTACCCCACTTCGCTTGTCCGCCTTCTCAAGGACTGGCAGCTAATTACTTCAACGTCTTCAATACTTTGTGTGGTGTTCCAATTTGTAATGGCAAGAAGCACAATAACCACATATCTCTTCATGATTGTACCACAATCACTTATTCTTTTCTCTTCTGTCTCTTCAAAATCGATTCCATACAACATTTGACATAGATTTGATAGGATATGTTGCGCAAGATGACAACTTTAATTTGATATATATATATATATCCTGGATCAGCCTAAATAAATAAAGTAGCTTTGCATTTTAGAGCTTTTGATTGATGGATAGAGAAGAAACTGCGCTTATGAAGAAATTATTCATGCTCATTTTTTCTACTAATTTGCTTTCTAAAAAAAAAAAGTAAGAGACATTGAACTTGTACAAATTTAATTTAACATTGGTTTGTTTGCTTCATGAATACGGTCCTTAGCAATATATGGAGTGATGCATATTGAAATATAATTCTCGACAATCAAAACTTTTTTAACGTTTCCGATCTTCCAAACAATCCAGAAGACTACAGAAAAATTAAATGTACCTTTCAAGATGTATTCAATATTGTTAGATATTCGACATTCCTAATTTTAAGTCCTTGCCTTGTCAATGATGGTGAACATATATATATATATATATATATAATGGGTTGGTCTATTTTACTTTTCTAACCCATGGTTTAAAAATACCTAACAATGTAAATATAAAATTAAAAAATACTTTGATCCACCACTTACTTTTTTCCAAAAAAAATCATCAGAATTAAATTATTTATAACATTAGATATAATTTGGCATTGGATAGCACAAAATTAGATAACATCTCAGAAATGAGATTTTTTGTAATAAATATAACATTAACACATTGACATATATATCGAAAATGGTCTACGTTTAGTTTTACTGGAGGAGTTAGAAAATTAATCTTCAATGCCTTAGACATGCTATACTTGAACTTCCATGGTTGATTCCAAAGCTTGACATGCCCGTATGCTTGAAAAGGAGAGTCTCTAATTATTTCCCCTCTTTTTGCCATAGTTATCGCCCTCGTGATTAGCTCTCTTTCTCGAATGGAGAGGGCGGATAATTGATGTGTGAAAGGAACTTAGTACATTTCAATTAGATTGTTACGACTATGCTATAAATTTTCCTTCAATTACAAATTATTCAACATGAAAGGGAAAAGGATTACTAAGAATCTGAAAAACAATTCTCAAAGGAGCAAAATACACAGTAAGTACAGAAAAAGAACATAAATAACAACCATCTAAAATCCAATCTTCTAAAAGAGAAAGGTGATAAATTACATGACGAATAGCTAGACCACTACTACAATAGAAATATGATCAACTCTTCAGATTTTGATGGACAATATGAATTTTGTTTTGTTATTCTTATTGTTGTGAGTGCTTATAAAAAAATAAAATAAAATAAAATTATTTCAGCTTAATATAAAAGAAGTGTCGTATTTTTAAATTTGAGTATCATAAAAAGAGAAGAGAGAGAAAAAGAAGTGGATTTGTCGTTTTGTAAGACCAAATAATTTTTGGAAATGAATGGTTAAAAGTAAGCTCAGAGATGATTATCCAAATGGGCCTTAACACGTGTTGTATTCTTGCCATTTAAAGATTCCATTTTTACTGTCTTTCGAATAAAATAATGATGTAGCTGCACGTGGCCAAATACGGGAGAGTGAAGAACTTGATTTTACATTCCATGGGTTCTTCGGTTTACCAAAAGTACTCATCTTCATAATTTGGTCTTCTCAATTATCATTTCTCAATTAGAGAGAGTAGTATTTACTGTTCTAGAATTTTCTTTTGTTTTCTGTCCAAACCATTGAGTACTTTTGAATGTATGAGCGATAATTGGGACATCAACTAACTCTTCAGATATTAAGAAAAATTATTCTAATAAGTACTGTCCCGATCATATTTTACAATTTGCAAATCCCCTTGAAAAATTACATGACAATGCAATACAATCCCGTTGGTGATGGCACAACCGTCGTAAATATCTTTGAGTTCGATTGAGAACTATGGGCTTGTGGTGGACTGGATAAGTCTAAGTTGAACTTGATAAGAAAACGGGTCTGATCCAAATATTGTTCCAATTGTGATTCTATGAGATTCGCAAAGGCACAATAGACAGAAAGTATAAAGACAACATTGATTTTTTTTTTTAATTCATTGCAAAAAATTTCAAGACTATACTTGTAAAAATTGAAATTTTTATTCACAACAAAATGACATTATTTTAGAATTTTTTTTCCCTCTAGTTTGGTTGCCAAGAAAATGAAAAGGTGTAAGGCCTAGATTTTTTCGATGTTGAGGATTCTGCCAAAGAAGTGTTGAAGTAGCTACTTATAAAAAAAAAGGTAATTTTGAATCAATTTGTAGGAGTTATAACTTATCTCAGACTGTTATTAACGTGATAGATTGACAGAAAAATTTTGTATAGAATAAGTTTTATATATAGGGTTGTTTACTACGGTCCTCCCTGAAAGATCAAATTTCCGCCATAAGATATAAAATTAAGAAATGTGACACATTATTTATTCAACATATTATTAATATGAGAAGGGCATAACACCACAAAGTGGTCGACCCTCCAAAACCCAAAAACGACTTGGATTCGAGTCCTTCTTTAAAGTTTGCATTTAACAAAAATGGCGTAAAATTTTCTTAACGGGAAGAATATTGGTATAGTTTCTTCAAATAATATTTGGAATTTTAGGTATCTTCTAAGTACCCAGTTTCTTAAAATGAAAATTTTCTCAATCTTAACCTAATTATCCCAGTGTGTGTGTACATATATATATGGCGCAAGCTAAAAGCATTTTAAAAAAATAAAATAAAATTGATGTTTGTTATACGGAAGTACTATTTCTGTCAGGGGCCAATTTTATTGACTGTCTAAATAATCCAAATTGGTTAGACTAACGAAACCACCACGTACCTTCAGAAGAAAAATGAGACCACCACAAAGAACTTCTATAAATAGTTAAGAGTTTAATGGAACTCTCCACCCAACTCAAGCTGTGCAACAAAACAAAGAAAAATTGCCCTACCACTTCAATAAGACAGCACCTCTAGAGTTCACAGAAAAAAAAAAAAAAAAAAAAAAAATGTCAGTTCCAATATCAGCTGTTCAGACCAAAACCACACCCGAAATTAATCGCCGTTCCGCAAATTATCATCCTAGCATCTGGCGCGGTCATTTCCTTAAATATTCATATGAATCTTCGGTACAGAATACATCATAAGAATCATTTTCCTCATGCAATTGCTGCATAGAAATTTCTCCAAATTCTCGTACTAATATTTTTCTTCTTTTGTTTGTGTTTTGTATCCATTTTTTTTTTTCGTTTTTTGTTTTTTGTTTTTTTTTGTTTTCCTTTAAAGGAAGTTAACAACAATACTATAGAGCAAGAAGTCCAAAAACTGAAAGAGGAAGTGAAGAGTATGCTTATTGCTTGTATTGCCAGTACTAGCCCTTCAGAGAACGTAGAATTGATCGACACAATCCAACGATTGGGTATCTCTTATTATTTCGAGCTCGAAATTAGTGAAATATTGGGATTGATGCAGAAAAATATGATTTTTGATATCGGATTAATTGACGATAAAGATGACCTTCATACAAGTTCTTTAAAATTTCGGTTGCTTAGACAAGAAGGCTACAACATATCAAGTGGTATGTATGTGTGTGTGTGTTTGTGTGTGTGTGTGTTTATGATCTATCTGTGCATGCCCATGCTATACATATTCAACTTTTAGTTTTAGTTTTAGTTTTAGTTTTAGGTTTTTTTTTTTTTTTTTTTTTTTTTTTTGCCTAAATCAATTTTAATTTTATTTTATATATGAACTTTAGTTTAACTCTCATTGCACCTCCAAAATTATTAAAACTCCCACTTCACTCTCTTGAATTTTGAATAACTCTCGTTAAACCTTTTTCTTTAGAATTTCTTTATAAAACATACAAAAAGGATTAGTCACTGCCGTACTTTTCCTCCTCTTTTTCCATATGTTGTTGATAGATTTTCAAAGACAAACCGAAGAAGACAACTTAACCGCACATCTTAATTAATCACGTTTTCTTTTTGTTCTATTTTGATAGAACTTTTAGTAGAAGGCATTAAGTTAGACTAGAGTGGGTGTTTTTAAAATTGAGGGGGCAAAGTGAGAATTAGCAAAAGTTTAGGGGTTGCAGGAAAAAAGACATTGCCCTTTTAAAAAAAAAATAAAAATAAAAATTTATGGTGAATTTATAAGCTTCTTTGGTTATAGTTTTTATATGGTACTCTTTTGGTAGAACTTTTTTTTTTTTTTTTTTTTCATTTGAAAAAAAATGGTACCTTACGTAATCTGTTCTGATTTCTTTTGCTACCTATTCACAATATATATACTCTATACATACACATATATATTCTCTCTTATCAATATATTATTAGATTATTGAGCTAAAGAATTTGTTGTTTAATTAGATTTATTCCAGAAGTTCATAAACGAAGAAGGGAAGTTCAATGAAGACCTTACTGGTGATGTTAGAGGAATGCTAAGTTTATATGAAGCTGCACACTTGAGGGCACATGGAGATCCTATACTAGAAGAAGCATTTATTTTCACCACCACTCACCTCAAGTCCTTGACGATGTCTTCGTCCCGGTTGAGCCATTTTCTTTCAGCACAAGTCAAGCATGCCTTGAGGCAACCAATCTGGAAGGGCTTGTCAAGGGTTGAGGCAAGGCGTTTTATATCTGTGTACCAAGAAGACCCTTCACATAATGAAATTTTGCTTCGCTTTGCAAAGATGGATTTCAGCATTTTGCAAAAGTTGCATCAAAAGGAACTTGGTGAAATCTCAAGGTTAATGTTTCTACGCATACGACAAATTATAGTACTATTAGAAACATTAATTTCAGTAATTTTTTTCTCCATCAACTGATACAATATGTGAGTTTTAATTCTTTCACTAATATATATGTATTTTAAAGATTGTCATCATGCTAAATAATATAATAATACAATATTACATTTGTCATTGAAAAATTATTATTTATTGTCATGTAAGTCAGTATTCCAAAAAAAAGTATTAGTATCAGATATTCCGAGCACTATTCTATTAGTTTTCATTTGAGTTTTCATTGCTGATTTAGTGATGTTCTTACCGAGTTGTATGCATATCTCATGCTTGAAATATTAGGTGGTGGGAGAGTTTGGATTTTGCCTCGAAGTTACCTTTCGCACGAGACAGGCTGGTGGAATGTTATTTTTGGATTTTGGGAATTTATTTTGAGCCCCAATATGCCCTTGCTAGGAGAATAGTTACAAAAGTAATTGCTATGACATCAGTCCTTGATGACATATATGATATTTATGGAACACTCGAAGAACTCAAACTCTTCACAGATGCAATTGACAGGTTTTCTTTTGGCTTACATATATACACATAGACATATACATATACATACATATACATACACACATATATATATATATATATATCTTTTGGTTCGCAGATGGAATATTGACTGTCCAGATCAACTCCCAGAGTGCATCAAATACTTTTATCATGCACTACTACAAGTATACGAAGAAATTGAGGAAGAGATGGTTAAGGCAGGCAGAGGATATTGCATTGACTATGCTAAAGATGCAGTAAGTCATGAGACAACAAAATTAAGAATTTATTCTGGAAAAGAGGCGATGACAAAACTAAGATATATTACTTCACTTTTATTCATGACTAAAACTAAGATATTCCTTTTAAATTGACACATATTTGTGGGTCTCAGTTCTGCTCTAAAGAGATGAAAAGGAAGTGTCTTAGAATGATCACGTGATTTTCCCAACTTGAAACCTAAGCCGATTGTTAAAACCTTCTATCATTCTCATGTGAACCCCAACCACGTTTGAACTCACTTTTTCCCTTTCCTTTCTCCCCATTGACATAATTTATAAAAAGTGAACTTGTTCTTGGAATTATTGGCTTCAATATTAACTAATAAGAAAAACCAAAATTATCAAATAATAATAATCATAATAGTAATAACAATAATAATATTATAATTATAATTATAACAATAACACTAACACTAAGGCTTGTTTGATACGAGGTAAAAGTAAAAGGAGTGAGAGGGTGAGGGAATGAGTGGAAGGATTTTGAAATCCATAGACCATAGTTATTTGGTAAGAATGGAAAAAAAAAAAAAAAAAAAAAAAAAAAAAAAAAGGAATGAACCTGGAGATGAATTTTAAATCCTTAAAAGAACTCCAATTTTAAATATCTTAAATATGAAGATGGTAGAGAAGATAATTATACCAAATATTATATGAGAAAGGTCTTAATCCCCTTTCTCTCTTTTCCTTAACTACAATATACTATATATAATTTTTTCCTTTCCTACTTATTTGCCAAGAAAGGAAATAAAATAGTAAGTAAGAAGTAGTAGAAAACATAATTAAGTGAGGAAAATGGGGGAGAAGAGATGTCATATCTCTCACCATATTTGATATGAAAGGAAGGAAAAAAAGACAAAAAATCATCTTTCTTGTTTGGTATAGAGATGCAAGGGAAAAAAACAGAATATTTTGTTTTTAAATAAAGCTATTGTGGATTTTTTAATATATTTTTTAATTAATACCTTCTTCCATGCAAATTATTTCTATAAATTAAACACTAGATGAAAAGGCAAGTCCGGGCCTACTATGATGAAGCCAAATGGTTCAAAAAGAATTACACACCAACATTGGAGGAGTACATGGACGTTGCGATCTTGTCAAGTGGTTATCTATTGCTTACAATCACTTCTTTCTTGGGAATGGGAGATATTGCAACACAAGAGGCTTTTGATTGGGCATCAAAACATCCAAAGATTGTTAGAGCTTCATCAACCATTTCAAGGCTCATGGATGACTTGGTTGGCCACAAGGTATTAAATTAGTCAACAAATGTATTTTAGATTAACATTATTAATGCTATTTTCTAATACTCTCCAAGGAATACCGAGCCGACAGTTTCTTGGGCGATTTGGTTGACTAACCGATCGTGGTCTGTTTGGGATATGTCACCATATTTTCACTTTGTTTTAGTCGGTTTTTTATTGTGGTCAGTTTCAATTTGTTGGCTTTTTATTAGATCAATTCTTAATTTATAGGTTTCAAAATCTTTTATTTTTTTCGTCAACTTACCTTTTTCAGGACGAGCAAGAAAGAGGGGACGTTGCCTCTAGCATTGAGTGCTACATGAAACAATACGGTGCGTCAGAGCAAGAAGCGTATGATGAATTTCGGAGACAAATTATGGAAGCATGGAAGGACATAAATGCGGAGTGGCTTGATGAACATGAACATGCACCACGGCCTCTTCTTATGCGTGTTCTCAATCTTGCAAGGGTCATGGATGTTGTCTACAAGGATGGGGATAGTTACACCAATTCCAGAGGGCTCATGAAAACTTTGATTAAATCTTTGCTCGTAGATGCTGTCCACATGTGATCTGTAGCTTTACTTTGTTTTATTTTCTTTGGCAATGACCAGTGCAAAAAAATCCAGCAAAAGAAAATCCCAGCCTGATTATTTGGCTTCTTTATTAGATGGAGTGCAATTGGGAATGATAGTGATTGATTTCATGAAGCATATGCAGACATTAAAATTTGCAATTTGCACCAACCATATATATATGTACCTTTCAAGATGTGTTCAATAATGTTAGATATTCCACATTCCTACTTTTAAGTCCTTGCCTGGTCAAAGATGGTGAACATATATATATATATATATATATATATATATATAATGGGTGGGTCTATTTTACTTTTCTAACCCATTGTTTAAAAATACCTAACAAAGTAAATATAAAATTAAAAAGAAACTTTGTTCCACCCCTTACTTATTATTTGCTTTTTTTTTCCCCCTTCTACAACCATTAAGTCTAAACCCCTATAGAGTTATTTTGTTTGTTGTTATTCGACTTTTTCATTTAGTTTTTGTTAAAAAAATAAATAAATAATATGTTTCTAACAAAAAAAATAATTTAAAAATATAAAAGGTTCAATATCTTCACTCAAATACGGGAGTGTATCCGTCGGAAGACATATGGTGGTTTAAATTCATAGCCTTTTTGGACGGCAGCAGTTGCAAACGATTTTATTGGCTTTCCTTGCTATAGATTTCGCTCCTAGATGCAGCCGACATTCGTGGTAATGGCTTTTGACTAGACGGTTTAGTTTATTTATGTTGCATCCAAAAAAAAAAGTCTAAAGTTTTCGGTAATAAGTTCGAGTATTTATATGTAAGCATGGTAACAGTCTAAGTAATTGGGTCATTACAAAGACATTAATACTACTCTTGCACACTTATTTTTTATATTTCCCATTATATTATTAAAAAAGAAAAAATTAACACATAAACGTTTAAAATAAAGAGAAGGGCCATCAATAAACAACATATTAAAATCCCTTTATAACTGGATCCTACTTCAAAGGATTAAGCGGTATGTATCCCATGTATTTTTCATTTCCAAATGAAGATATATAATATTGAGACCCCGTTTGGGGTCAACTTTTGGAGATGGTATTTTGAAGATTGGATATGGCTTAAGTTTTAGAAATGTGCATTTAGTGAAAATGAACTATTTGGAGTGAAAAAGTATTAAAAATTGAAATGTATTCAGAAAAAAATTAGTAATATGAATCTTGTTTCATTCTGCAATTAAAAAAATTATCTCATTTCGACTTAAAATGATAAAATTATAGAGTTTTAAAGTTTGAGATTTTTTTAATATTTGGAAAAGTGAATAGTAAAATTAGAAGAAAAGGACAAAAAAAAAACAATTTAGAAACAATTATTTCCAAAAATTGGCCCAGAACGGACCCTAATAAACAACTAGAATAGAGAGTGCCAAGTCAGTTGAGAGTTGGATGCTAATAATTCCTTCTAATTTCTAATTTATATTTTTAATCATTTTTCAAATATGATCCGATTAAAGAGGTTTTAAAAACTCATCATTGATATATATATTTTTTTGAATGTGCCACATTACCTCACTTCGCTTGTCGGCTTTCACAAGGACTGGCACCTAATTACTTCAATGTCTTCAATACTTTGTGTGGTATTTAAATCAAAATGTGATTCTTATGATAAAAGAAGAAAAAAAAAAAGGGACTCTTCTTTCTCATCAATTCCATATCTATAGGATTTTATAGGATACGTTGCGCACGATGACAACTTTAATGTGATATCTATTCTATATCGGTCTTAACAAATAAAGTTTAGATACATTGAACTTGTACAAATCTAATTTAACATTGGTTTCTTTACTTCATTAATACGGTCCACAACGATATAAGGAGTGATGCATATTGAAATATCATTCTCAAAATTCATAGATTTTTTAACGTTTCCGATCTTCCAAACAACCCCCGAAACTTGTTTTTGGATTGTAGAGCCTTTTATAGATGGCTAGAGAAGAAACTACGCTCATAAAGAAATTACTCATGTTCATTTTTTTACCTAGTTTGCTTTCTAAATGAAGATAACCAAAAAAACAAAAAACAAAAAACAAAACAGAAAAAAAAAAGAGGAAAAAGAAAAATAGTATAAATTTAATTTAACATTGTTTTGCTTGCTTCATGAATACGTACGGGTCCATAGCGATATAAGAAGTGATGCACATTGAAATATCATTTTCAACTATCATAGCTTTTTTAACGTTTCTGATCTTCCAAACAACCCAGAAGACTAAGATGACACTGCAAAAAAGAAAAATTAAGTCAACCTATTTAAAGTTTTAAGCGCTAAAATAAGAGTTTTAAAAGTTTAAGAAAAAAAATGAAAAATTATCCAAAAGTTCAAGAAATATAGGTGAGATATAGTTGTATTTTTATTTATTATTTAAATTTAAGAAAATGCTATCAATTTAAAATTTAAAATAGTGTTTGAATTTTAAAATCTACTAACAGATATCAAGTAATTAGCATTGCTGCCCCTTAAATTTGTCATCTTTTGGAAACTTACCTCCCAAACTTCTAATTTTGGTAATTTACTTGCTCAACTTACTAAATTGTCGTAATGTACCAAATATAAGTTAATTTTTTTTTAAATTAGTTATGAAAAACCCACGTACACCTTATGTAAAGACCGAAAAACCTATTTCTAAAAAAAAAAATTCTAAATCTAATTCAAATACTAATACAAATCTTCCAACTTCAAATCTTTTATTTCATGTAAAATTAACTAAAATAGGTACATTGTAACAATATAGCAACTTTAGGGGGTAAATTTTAAAAATTAAAAGTTTAGGGTGCAAGTTGTCAAAAGGTGACAAGTTTACGGAGTATCAATGCTAAATACAAATAGGAAACATAGGTAGGAGATACGAAGGTCCCGTTTGGGGAAAAAAAAGTGTCTTGGAGTGTAAGAAAAAAAATTATATATTTCCTTCTTGAAAGAGTGCCAACGCTATGAAAAAAAGTTTAGTTTATTGAGGTCCCGTTTTTGATCAACTTTTGAAGATGGTGTTTTGGAGATTGGACATGACTTAAGTTTTTGAAATGTATGTTTAGTGAAAATGATAGCATATAAGGTTTTTATTTTTTTTTAAAATTTTTTTTATGTAACACAAATAAACTAAACCTTATGAGTAACTTCAACATGCATAAATATTACTTGTTTGACAAAATTATGAAGTCATTTAACATATAACTGAAATCTTGAAATATCATTAATATAGTATAATATAATTTATATAATGTTGAGGCCCCGTTTGGGGTCAATTTTTGGAGATGGTGTTTTGAAGATTGTACATTGTTTAAGTTTTGAAAATGTGTGTTTAGTGAAAATGAATTGTTTGGAGTGAAAAAATGTAAAAACTTGAAATGTATTCGGAAAAAAATTAGTAATATGGATCTTGTTTCATATCACAATTAAAAAAACTTCATCTCATTTTGACTTAAAATGATAAAATTATAGATTTTTAAAGTTTGAGTTTTTTTTTTAATGTTTGAAAACGTAAATAGTAAAATTGGAGGAAAATAACAAAAAAAAAACATTTTGGAAACAATTGTTTCTACAAATTGACCACAAACGGACCCTAATATATATATTACTTAATATACTAAAGGAGGGTAAACTTTTACTGTTCAGTGAACAGTAAAATTACTTCTTCATCCTTGCAACCATTTGGTTTTTCCCAGTTTCCACAGTGATATCCCCTTTTTGCCCTTGAAACCCTATTTGTGGGTTTGTCTTTTTGCTTTCTCTCTCTCTCTCTTCTTCGCTCCTTTCTCTCTCTCTCTCTCTTTTCTTCGGTCTTCTCTCTCACTCTCTCTCTCTACATTCTTTTGGTCTTCTTCTTCACTCCTCTGTCTTTGTGGGTTTGTCTTTTTGCTTTCTCTCTCTCTCTCTCTCTCTCTTTTCTTCGCTTCTTTCTCTCTCTCTCTCTCTCTACATTTTTTTGATCTTCTTCTTCGCTCCTCACTTCCCTTCGGTGGGTTTATTTTCTCGGAATTTTAGTGTTTTATTTAAGGTTTTTTTTTTTTTTGCTCTCTTTCTCTTTACATTGTATGTATTTTGGGATTTTAAATCCTAGGTTTTAGTTTTTCTTGATGTGTTTATCCGTTATTTTTCTTTTTTCTTTTTCTTCAAAATTTTTTTTTCCCCTCCGGTGGGTTTGTTTTCTCGGAATTTTAGTATTTTATTTTAGGGTTTTATTATTATTATTTTTTTGTATTTTGCATTTTCGGATTCTAGCTCTTGATATTTGTGGCTGTCCTCTCAGATGCTCTTCCCTTTTTTTTTTTCCCCCCCGGGCAATTTGTTTGGTTAGATTTTTAGGGTTTGATTTGGGGTTTTTTTTTTTTTCCCTGTGTATTATTATTTTTTTTTTCTTGGTTTTTGTTGGTGTGTTCATTAATTGTCGGCTGCTTTCTTTCTCTCTTTAGATAATGTGCATTTTGGGTTTTCAAACTTTAGGTTTTGGTTTTGGTTATTGTGTTTATTGATCTTTTTTCCTTTTTTTTTTTTCTTCCGTGGGTTTATTGTTTCAGACTTTTAGGGTTTTTTTTTTTGTGTGTATAATTTTTTTGTTATTTTGGGTTTTTGTTACTGTGTTCACTCATTGTGTTTTTTGAAATTTTTTTTTTCACCGGATTTATTTTATTTGATTTTTAGGATTTGATTTTAGGGGGGGGTTTTTTTTTTGTCTATTGTTTTTTTGTTATTTTGTTGTTGTATGATATTTATTTTAAAGTTTTAGGTTTTGTTAAAAAAAAAAAAAAAGTTTCTGCTTTCACAATTTTGTAAATTTTTTCGGCTCATTTTATTTTTAGGGTTTTCTGTTTTTTTTTCCCTTCATTTTGTGTATGTGTTTAGTGCAAAAAATATATTTGTAATTTTGTTGTCCCTTTTACCCCCATTTTTCTTTGTAATTTTTTTTTTGGGGTTGCATTTTTTTTTCCTTTTTCTATTATTTGATTTTTTAGATTCATGGTTTTCGAATTCTAAGTTTGAGTTTTATATTTTTTAAGCTTCCTTGATTAGTCTTCCGTTTGCATCTTCTTCTACTGTTAACCCAAAATTTTGATTTGGGGATTTTTTTCATTATTCTTGCTAAAATACATTTTCAGAATAAAAAAAAAAAAAAGGTATGTTTTTGTTTTTCTTCTATTTATTTCAGTAACTTTTTTTTGCTTTTTTTTTTTCCTTCTTAGATGTAATATATATTAATTTTGATATTTGTTATTTGCTAATTTGTTTTTGTAGATTGCAGTGGTAATGCAATTAAAATGGCTGCTTGGGAGTGTTACCGAAGATATTGAAGACCTTTTGCTTCTGATATTAGTAAATTTTTTTTTGGTTTTTATCCCCCGAGTAATTTTTTTTTTTGCTGGAAATTTGTTTGCTTATTTTTTGCTTCTATAATTTCTTATTATATTTCATAACTATATTTGATCTTTTAGTTAGATTTCAATGGATTGTTAGGTTTTTCCATTATTTAATCTTCTAGATGAGTCATGCACTTTCTTTTTGTGGTTGGACATTTTCGTGTTTTTATTACTGATCTGTGTTACACAATTTCTGTTTATAGATTATTTTGTTTTAGCTGTACTGTTGTTATTGGCTATAAATCTGTTATATACACTGTAATGATTACTTTGACTGAGATATATCTATTTGTCATTAATGCTTCTGAATTGTTTTAATTGTGTTATTTGTTTTGTGTGTGAATGTGTATTGGTTCAGATTATGCCTTTGTTGTTCACCGACTCTTTTTCAAATATTTTTATTTTTTTTTTCGTTCAACTTTTTTCTACAGAAACCTTTTTCTCTCATTTATTACATTGTTCTCACAGTTTACTATCACTTTCTTCTTACCACTCTTTTAATTGCTCTGGTTTAAGCCTTCTTTATTTCTTACCTACAAAGTTTTATTGTACTCTTTCTCACCTTCTGAAGACTAATCATTTTGGGATATTCGTTTTGTGCAAACTTCCTGTTTTTATTCAGGTACTACTCTTATTTATGTATCTTAATTACAGTGGATTGATGTTTTATTGTGTTATGATAAATTGCTCTTTTAATTCTTAACATTCTGTTTTTATAACAATAATTGGTTTCTTTGTTTATTTTTATATTTGTTTGTTTTTCTTCTTCCTGTTTGTTTAATATTTTTAAACATCTCATTTTTTCACTTATGATTGTTGTTATTACTATTGTAATAATATTGTACAGTTTATAATTTTGTTATTGTGTTATATTTTTTTTTGATCTGTTTTATATTAAATGTATTGTTCTTTATATATAGTTTGTAAAAGTTTAGTATGTATAATTGTATCATGCTATTTCATAAGTTTTGTTGTCATAAGTGTTGTTAACTTTTTCCCCTTTTTGTTTCTCGGCTTTTTTTTTCCTTGCTGCTTTTTCTGTTTGTTGTCCGCCCCCCCCCCCCCCCCCAAACCGCCACTCCCCCCCCCCCCCCCCAATACTGTAAATGTTTTTGAAACGAATTTGTATAAAACATTTGTAATTTGCTATGATGATCTCAGTTTAGATATGTAATAATGCATTAACTAAATATTTTAGTTAATTTAATATATGTTGTTGAATATGATATCATTGATGGAATATCATGAATGACCAATACATATTATTTGACAGTCTTTATAGTTGCTATGGATGTTTGGGAGTTAGGATATTTTTATTTTTTGGAAAACAAAACAGTATTTTTTTGAGAACAAAATAGTATTAAATATGTTAGTATTTTGTTTAATTGAATTAATATTTATTCTCCTCTCATTTTTTTGGCCTCTACCGTTATCTGTCTCATCTGATTTTTTAAGTTTCTACTATCTTAATCTTATTCTTTGGTTTTCTATATTATCTATACCGGTTGTTTCTAATTTTTCACAACCTCTTTTGCTATTTTGTCTTCTCTCATTCTTCTCTTCTCTCTATCTACCATTCTTTCTTTCTTCCTATTAAATTTTTGCCCCACAGCGAATTCCCAAACATTTCATCTGGTAGCTACCAAAAGACGAAGTTGAATTATAATTGAGTTATTCTTTACAGATATTCTTATCATATAAGAGATCTGAGCTTAATCAAATAATTATTAGTTTTTTTTTTCTACAAACTGTTTATTTAAAATTTTAACAACATTTGTTATGTTATGTATATATTAAATTATTTATTCAAATTGCTATATGAGATTGATTGTGTTATAGAGTTTTTTTTTTCCCCTGGCCGATTATGCTTTTACAGTTACATTATTTTCTCTCTTATTTTTTTTGTTTGTAACTTAATATAATTTTTTTTGTCATATTTTTATTACTCGGGGGTTTATCTTACTTTTTATCAAGTTGTTAAGATGTTTATACTTCTTATTAGCATTTTTGTATAGACCTGTTTTTACATTTACCAACTATTGTAAATTTTATTGTAATTTTTCTCCCCTGTAATATGTAATGTAATCTGATAATGTAATATTAAATACTTTCTTCCATATGCATTTTTAATTAGATTGAATTTGTATTGCAGAAAATTGATAGTTTATAGAGAACATAAATAACTTAAGTTAGTTATTGTTTCATCTAATGAATATAATTTTTTCTATGAAAAAAAAAACTTAGAAAATTAAAATGCAAATTAGTATTTTCATAAGATATCATAAATTATAATTGATTAAATTTAACCAAATAAAATATCATATTTATTTATATATTTCCTTAATATCCGTCAAATTTTTCCTCTTAATGATATAACATGTGTTGTAAAATGAAATTAACAACAAATTTAAAAAATTATAAAAAAGTATATATAAGTCCAAATTTAAAGAATTTATTATATACATATATTATGTTACTAAATATATTTAACAAATCATATAATTCATATTTAGAGACTTTCAACAAATAAAATTAAACAAACATAATAATAGTAATAAAAAAAATTACAAACAAAAAAATATATGTCCTCTATCTATGAATAATTTACACACAAAAAAAATAAAACCAAAAAAACGTTTTTATCTTAATAAAAAATAAATCAAGATAATTAAATTATAATATTAAAAATAAACATCAGTTTAAAATAACAAACTCAAATAATAAATTATAAAAATTTGTAAATATATAAGTTGCATAAATTTACGGAAAAAATAATAATAAAGATAGAAAAAATTTTAATGACATAAAATATTTTATTTTATTAAATATTTTCTAATTAAAAAATTATACATATTAAATAATATGTGAATATTTTAAAGGCTTAAATTATCAAAAAAAAAATCCCAAATAATACATTTGTTTGTTAAATTTTTTTAATTTATATTCATTTTTACATTTATTTGTTAATTTATTTAGTTTTTATTTTATTAAATTTACTTCTAAACTTTGTTATCCCTTCAAATTTTATAATTTTTTTTTGTTATTTATACTTTTTTAATTATAAAAAATATCGTATTTTCTTATAAAGAAAATAAATTTTATCTTTAATATTTTATTTTAATATTTGTTTTGTCAATTTTTTATTACTTCGGTCAATTTTTTTTTATAAATAAGTAATTAAAATTTTTTTTTAATATTTATATGTATGATTTATATTTTCTAACAATATTTTATGTCGTTCTTTTTCTTTTTGTGGAACCAAAAAAAGTTTCAACAATGAAAACAAATGCAGGAAAAAATATTAACTATTCAAGGCAATCAAAACGTCAAAAAAATCAAAATTATGTAGATAATAATGGAGCATCTA
Organism: Ficus hirta; assembly: GCA_038430175.1. Taxonomy (NCBI): domain Eukaryota; kingdom Viridiplantae; phylum Streptophyta; class Magnoliopsida; order Rosales; family Moraceae; genus Ficus; species Ficus hirta. The sequence goes on along the minus strand of CM076585.1, from coordinate 12,260,046 downwards.
CATCAACAAATATATATTCTTCAAATAATCAGTTTGAAGAAAACAGGAATGAAGAAACATCAAATATATTTTTAACAAATTACAATTCACCATCAGTTGAACAAGGTAATTTGATTATTTTAACAAATTTTTTTTCATTTATTTATTATTTTTGACAAAATTTTTTACTAACATTTTCAAATTTTTCTGTTTTCCTTTTTAAAACAAATTTTTTTATTTATGTCTAAAAGATGAATATATAGATATTGGAGATTGTAATTACGTATGTCAATATTGTCAAGCATTATTCTGGAAAAATGAACAAATACGAAATATAAATCCACCAAAATACTTTTTATGCTGTCAAAATGGAAAAATTAACATTCCTTTAACTAAGAAAACACCACCAATTTTAGATCAATTATTAGATTATTATGGAGGACCTTTAAGTTCAAATTTTAGAAAAAATATTCGAATATATAATTCGATGTTTTCATTTAGTTCATTTGGAGCAAACATTCAATCAGATATTAACAATTCAACAGCACCATATATTTTTAAAATTAGTGGTCAGATACATCATTTAATTGGTTCTTTACTTCCAACTAATAATAATCCTCCAAGATTTGCACAATTATACATTTATGATACAGAACATGAAATACAAAATAGAATTGCAACAGTTCCAAATAATAATAATTTAAATGAAACAATAATTAAAAAATTACTTACAATGTTAGATGAAACAAATAAATTAGTACAACTTTTTAGAACTGTTAGAGATACTTATGAAAATAATCAAATACCTTCAATGAAATTAAGATTAATAGGAAGACGACAAGAAGATAGTACACAATATGATCTTCCAACTTCAACAGATATAGGTGCATTAATTGTTGGAGATATTGATCAATCTATAGATGGACGAGATATTATTATTCATAGTCAAACTGGAGAATTACAAAGAATCAATAAACTACATCCATCTTATATGGCATTACAATATCCATTATTATTCCCTTATGGAGAAGATGGATATAGAATTAATATAAGTTGGAATCCAAATTTTACTGGTAGACAACCACATAGACATCGAATATCAATGAGATCATTTTATGCTTTTCAACTTCAAGAACGAATACAGCAAGGAAATACATTATTTAGATCTGGAAGGCTTTTTCAACAATATATTGTAGATATTTATGCCTCAATTGAAGAAGATCGTTTAGATTATATTAGACAAAATCAAAACAATTTAAGATCTGAAATATATAAAGGTATTCAAGATGCTATAATTAGAGGTGATACAGATGCACAAGCAATTGGAAAAAGAATTATCTTACCATCATCTTATACAGGAAGTCCAAGATATATGATTCAAAATTATCAAGATGCGATGGCAATTTGTAGACATTATGGAAATCCTGATATATTTCTAACATTTACATGTAATCCTAAATGGCCAGAAATAAAAAGATTTGTATCAATAATTCCAGGACAAAAAATTGAGGATAGACCAAATATTGTAAGTAGAATATTTAAAATTAAATTAAACAATTTATTAAATACAATAAAATCAGGAGTCATTTTCGGACCCATAATAGCAGGTAAAATAATTTATTTTATATAATAAAAACAGCAATATAATATTATTATAATGTTTTATTAAAAAAAAAAACTAATAATTACATTATTCTGACCCTTTTTTTTTTTAACTGCAGATTTATATGTAGTCGAATTTCAAAAACGTGGTTTACCTCATTGTCATATGTTATTTTGGTTATACCCTGAGTATAAATACCGTGATCCAATACAAATAGATAAAATTATTTCAGCAGAAATTCCAAACCCAATAATCGATCCTTTAGGTTATAAAATTATAACTGAATATATGATACATGGACCATGTGGATATGCAAAAACATCTGCACCATGTATGAAAAATTCAAAATGTTCAAAAAAATTTCCAAAACAAATAAAAAATGAAACAACTATAGAAGAAAATGGTTTTGTAAATTATCGTCGCAGAGATACAGATTTTAATATTATTAAAGAAGGAATAAAACTTGATAATAGATACGTTGTTCCTTTTAATAGAACTTTATGCTTAAAATATCGTGCACATATTAATGTTGAAATTTGTTCTCAATCTATGCTCATTAAATATTTATTTAAATACTTAACAAAAGGTCCAGATCGAATAAGGGCCGTTATTGAAGATAACATTATTACTGAAAATAATCAAACAATAAATTATAAAGAAGTTGATGAAATAAAAGCTTATCTTAATTGTCGATATATTACACCTTATGAAGCAATTTGGAGAATATTTGAATATCCAATTCATCATAGAAATCCAGCTATTCAACGTCTTTCTATTCATTTACAAAATATGCAAAACATTACATTTCATAAAAATCAACAATTACGAAATATAATACAGCAACCACAAATTCAAAAAACAACATTAACAGAATGGATGGAAATTAATAAAACTAATGAAGATGCTCGACAACTTACTTACACAGAATTTCCAATAAAATTTGTTTGGAATAATAAAAATAAGATTTGGACTCATAGACAAAGTGGACATACTATAGGACGAACATTTTATATTCAACCAAGTTCTGGTGAATTATATTACTTAAAATTAATATTAAATCATCAAAAAGGTTCAACAAGTTATGAATCACTTCGAACAGTAAATAATATTATTTATCCCACAAATCAAACAGCCTGTCATGCCCTAGGTTTACTAGGAGATGATAAAGAATGGGATGAATCAATAGAAGAAGCATCATTCTGGTCAACATCTACACAACTGCGTCAACTTTTTATTACAATATTATTATTTTGCAATCTTTCTGACCCAACAAAATTTTTACAAAAACATTGGAAATTAATGTGTGATGATATTTTACACAAAATAAAAGTCTTATTTAACAACCCAAATTTTGAAGTTCCTGAAAATGAAATATATAATTTTGTATTGTATGAATTAGAAAAATTATTAAATTTAAATTCATCTTCTTTATCACATTATAATCTTCCACTTCCCACTGGATCATTAATTGAAGATTTAAATAATAATCTTTTAAGAGAAGAACTTAATTACAATAAAGATAAATTAAAAGAAGAAAATGTCAACTTAGTACAAAATCTAAATCAAGAACAACAATTTATTTATAACGAAATTCTAGAAGCAATAAAAATTAAACAAAATAATTTATTCTTTATATATGGCTATGGCGGTACAGGAAAAACATATTTATGGAAAGCAATTATTAGTAAAATTAGATCAAATGGTGAAATTGTATTAGCTGTAGCATCATCTGGTATAGCATCATTATTATTACCAAAAGGTCGAACCGCACATTCAAGATTTCGCATACCACTATCAATTGATAAATTTTCAACTTGCCAGATAAAAAAATGTACCCAACTAGCAAAATTAATTGATAAAACAACATTAATTTTATGGGATGAAGCACCTATGACAAATAAATATTGTTTTGAAGCTTTAGATAAAACACTTCAAGATTTAACAAATGATTTTAATCGTCCTTTTGGAGGAATGACAGTTATATTAGGTGGTGATTTTAGACAAATATTACCAGTTATTCAAAACGGAACAAAAGAAAATATAATTGATGTAACTATAAACAATTCTTACCTTTGGCCATATTTCCGAATACTTACTTTAACAGAAAATATGCGATTAAAAAAACTTAATTGCTCTATTGATGAACAAATAGAAATTACTAGCTTCTCTGAATGGATTTTAAATATTGGTAATGGAACAGCAAATGGAATAAAAGATACCGAAAATGAAGATGCTACATGGATTAAAATACCAGAAAAATATATAATTCCATATAATACAAATTCTATTGAATGTATTTCAACTACAATATATGAAATTTTTTTAGATAGTTTTAACAATATTGATTATTTAAAACAAAGAGCAATCATTACACCTAGAAATACAACAAGTGATGCAATAAATAAATTCTTATTAAGCTTAGTACCCACAGAAACAAAAATTTATTATAGTTATGATACAATTTTATCATCATCTGGAAATCTTGACGAACTAAATCTTTTATATCATACTGAATTTTTACACACACTTAATTTTAATGGATTACCTTCACATGAATTACAATTAAAAATTGGAATTCCAGTTATGTTAATACGAAATCTTAACCAATCAATAGGATTATGTAATGGTACAAGACTTATCATAACACAACTAACAAATAGAATTGTTGAAGGTCGTATTATTAATTCTGACGAGATAAGTGAAAAAGTTTATATACCAAGAATAGAAATGACTGTAAATGAATCTAAATATCCTTTTGTATTAAAAAGACGACAATTCCCTTTAAAAGTATGTTATGCCATGACAATAAATAAAAGTCAAGGTCAATCATTAAATAAAGTTGGACTTTATTTAGAAAATGAAATTTTTAGTCATGGACAATTATATGTTGCACTATCTAGAGTAACATCACCAAAAGGTTTACATATTTTAATACATGATTCCATTAATAAATATTCAAATCATATTAAAAATATTGTTTACAAAGAAATATTACATAAAATTAATCAAAACTAATAATCTATTAAAAAAATTAATATTTATTAAATATAAACTTGCTTTCAATATTTTATTATCAAACAATTGTCATAAATTTTAGCTTCCAAATTTAACTTATCAATTTTTTATTAAATATGTTTATATATTTTTATTATCTATAGAAGATGTTCAGTCCACTGCGAATACTGAAACCAGGAGAACCATACGAGACAATCCGTGGACGAGTTTGTCGCTTATGGAGGAATACAGATTACAATACTGGTCGTCTAATAAGCGTTGACTGTTTATTAGTAGATGAACAGGTAATTACATTTATATTTTATGAAATTTTTGTTTAATAATAATTAATAATTTATATTATTAATAAAAATTTATTCTATATTTTTTACAGGATGAAGCAATCCATGGATTTATTCGTGCAAAAGATGCTGATTTCATCACAAATACAATACAAGTGGGCAATATATATGAAATCAGTAACTTCTTTGTTTCAAACAACAAACAAAGATATAAAATTGTTCCACACAGGGCAATGCTACAATTTGCACGATCAACAATTTTCAAAGAAGTTCAAGAAGACATTTCGGAAATACCTCGGTACAAATTTAATTTTGTAGAGTACGACCAGTTAACATCAAGAATTGACATTAATGACCTTCTTTCAGGTACATAATATATATAATTTATAATATTTATATTTATTAATTCAAATTTTAAATATTTATTATATTAATTTTAATAAATAATTACTTTGTATTTATAATGTTATACTAGATGTCATTGGTCGCCTTATATCTGTTAAGGGCATTGAAGAATCCAATGTAGGCAACAGACTGGTTAAAAGACGAAACCTAACAATTCAGAATATCAGGTAATTAAAAATTATATATTATTATAAATATTTTTTCAACAAATTTAAATTCTTTTATTAATATATTATTAATTTAAATATATTATATTTTGCAGAGAAGAATCACTGAACATAACTCTTTGGGGAGAAATTGGCGAAACTTTTGATGAAAAAACAATTCAAACAATCTCTGAACCAGTTGTAATTGCCTTTACAGCCATGGCAGTAAAGCAATATCTTGGTAAGTATACATAGACTACAAAATACTACAAATTTATATTTAATAACAATAATAAATATTTTTATTTATTAATTTCATGATTTATAAATATACAGGTGGACTTTACGTAGCAAGCACCTCTGGAACTTCACTTTATCTTGAACCAGATATCGCTGAATGCAAAAAAATTAAAAAAAGGTATTATAAATATTTATTACAAGAATATTAACATATTTTATATTTATTAATTACCAAAAAAAATTTCTATTATTTAATATATTATTTATTTACAGGTTCAGTCATTCTATTCAAGGAATAGACTTTATTGCCCCATCAATCCAAACACCGATAACATTAGAAGAACAAAAGATTATGAATAGAATGACAATAGCAGAGCTCCGAGCCTTAGATCCATACCAAAATCAGGTAAATATTTATTTGTTACATCTTTTTTATAAAATATAATTTATTAAAGATTTTACATTCAAACAACAGGACAAAAAATTTACTACAAAAGTAACAATCACCGAACTTAATGCACACCAAGGTTGGTTTTACAATGCCTGTCCACAATGCTACAAACGTGTCAAACAATCGGGATCCTCATGGTGGTGTGACACTCATGCATATTTAACAACAATGCCACTCAGCTGGTAATTTTCTTTACTTTTAATATAAAAAAAATAAATAAATTACTTTTAAATAATAAAAATAATTTAATTTATTTATATTCATAACAGGTACAAAATCAATGCTCGAATCGAAGATGGCACTGGTGGAATGAATATTGTGATGCTTGGAAAAACTGTTCAAGCATTGGTAAATAAACCATGCTCCATACTAACAATACAAGATGGATACACTGATCCAAACATCATTCCCCCTCTCCTTGACCAACTAAAAGGCATGTTGAAAATATTTTCGATTCAGTTTCGTCCAAGAGGTTCTTTTATTGATGCAACAGTTATTAAAACCTTTGACGATGATGAATCACCAATGTTATTGTCTGCACCACCAATTAAATCCCCCCAACATATCCCACAACCACTAGCATCGTTGGATCCAGAAACACCACAACCAGAAACCAAAAAAACTGCAAAAAAGCAACTCCATTTGACCGAACCCATAACAGACAAAACTGAATCAAGGTACATTACTATTTATAATTTCTTTAATTTTTATTTCCTTTACTTAATATATATATAAATAAATAACTATTATATAAATAAATTTATTATTATTTCAGTCCCGAGCACCAACATTATGTACCAGAAATACAAACATCTTCAGCTGATTCATCCAGAAAACGGAAGGAAACAAGGTATAATAATCTATTATATATAATAACATATTATATAATCATACTTACATCAATTTTATTTATGAAAATAAAATAACAAATTTTTGTTCTCTATTGTAACAGATCAGAAGAAAAGCTGAAGAAAATTAAACATGGTTGACGACAACTCAGCAAAAACTATCTCATTTCCAAAACTTTTGTTTATAAACATATATCTATATATGTTTGTTTGTATATATAACTCAGATGTTTTAATATAAATACGAATGTATATACTTTAATATTTCAATAATAAATACTAAAAAAATATACTTAATGTAATTATAATCTATATATTAATCAACTGTACTTATTATATATTAATTAATTTTTTTCATTTTTCATTTTTCTTCCCTCTCCGTGCAAAGCACGGCCACTAAACTCGTAAATATACTAAAGGAATGCCCACTTTTCACTGTTCATTCTACAGTGATTGAACAGTGAAATGACGTTTTTGCCCCTCGCTTCCTTCAGCCGGTTGAGCTACCCACACCAAATGGACGGTTTTGCCCTCCAACCCTGATTCTCTTCTTCTCTTCTTTCTTTCGCCGCCCACTCTCCCTCTTGATTTTCTCTCTCTATCTTTTATCTTTTGAAGAATTTCTCTCTCTCTTTCTACAGCTCTGCTTCTCTCTCTTCTTCTTTTACGGATTTTTCTCCATACCCTAATTCCCTTCTTTTCTTCTTTCTTTCGCCGCCCACTCTCTCTCTTGATTTTCTCTCTCTCTATCTTTTATCTTGTGAAGAATTTATCTCTCTCTACAGCTCTGCCTCTCTCTCTTCTTCTTCTTCGGATTTTTCTCCATAACCTAATTCCCTTCTTCTCTTCTTTTTTTCGCTGCCTACTCTAGTTCTTGATTTTCTCTCTCTATCTTTCATCTTTTTATTCTCTCTCTCTCTCTACAGCTCTGCCTCTCTCTCTTCTTCTTCTTTGGATTTTTGGCTTTTAAACCTTAGATTTTTGGTTTTTTTTGTTGCTTTGGTTCTTTTTTGGTTTCGACTTCTACTGGTGATGATCTTTTCGTTGGTGTATTTGTTTTCTCCGGTTGCAGAGGTTTGGTTTCTGTAGTTCATTTTCAGATTTTTTTTTTTTTTTGTGTTTGTTTTCTCCGGTTGTAGAAGTTTGGTTTTTGTTCTTGATTTTCGGATTTTTTTTTTCTTTTTGATGTTGTTGGGTCATTTTGCTGAAGATTTGGATATGTTTTTGTGTTGGAGGATTTGGTTTTGATTTTTGTGTTGTTGTTTTGTTCTTCGTTACTGTTTCGGAGGTTTTTTTTTTTTTTTTTTTTTTTCTCATTCCTCTCTTTTCTATCCGATTCTTTTGTTATTTCTCTCTTTCTCTCTCTCCGGTTCTTTTGTTATTTTTTAACTCAGTTATGTCTTTTTCTTTCATGGGTGATCTTTTTTTTTTTTTTTTTCTCCCAAATGTTGAGTTTTGATCTTTGGGAAGTTTTTCTTAAAATTTTTATTTTCTCTTTTTTTTTTTTTTTTTTTTTTTGTCATTGGTCTTGATTTTCTCTGTTTATTTTTCATCTTTTGACTCTCTCTCTCTCTCTCTACAGCTCTGCCTCTCTCTCTTCTTCTTCTTTTCTGCATGGTTTTTGTTCTTCATTTTCGGATTTTTCTTTTCTTTTTGATATTGTTGGGTCATTGTGTTGAAGATTTGGATATGTTTTTGTGTTGGAGGTTTTGGTTTTGATTTCTGTGTTGTTGTTTTGTTCTTCGTTACTGTTTCAGAAGTTTTCTTTTTTTTTTTTTTTTTTTTTTTTTTTTTTTTTTTCGCATCCGTCTCTCTCTGTCTCTGGTTCTTTTGTTATTTCCCTCTCTCTCTCTCTCTGTCCGATTCTTTTGTTATTTTTTAACTTAGTTATGTATTTTTCTCTCATGGGTCTTCTTTTTTTTTTTGATTTGTTTTCCAAGTTTTTCAAAATAAATGTAGAGTGCTAAAAAATGCTAACAAAAATTACAGTATGTTGATTTTTTTCGCTCTTCTCTATTTCGGTACTGTTTTTGCTCGCTTTTTTTTTTTTTTTTTTTTTTCTTTCTTTTAATGATATGTGATTGTTGTTGATTACTATTTGTAGATTGGAATAACAATTGTGGCAAAATAAATGGATGGAAGTATCAATTGGAACATTGAAGCTTTTTTGTCTGTTAGTTTGTATCTTTGTAATCTTTAGTGTTTTTTCTCCCCGGGTAATATTCTGTTGATTTTGTTTAGAAATTTGATGCTTGCATTTTATATCTTGATGATTTTCTATTACATTTAGGATTTGCAGTATTTGGTGTTTTTAATATAAGTTGTTTCTTTTTTTTGTTAAATTTTTTTTAATACAGTTTGCTTTTATTATAGATAGGACATTTTAGTTTATAATAGTTAATTATGATTAAGTTAGTGAGTGTGATGTTTTCTTATCACCATTGTTTGTAATTAATTCCTGTAGAATTATTGTTCTGTTCTGTCTGATAATCGTATTGTATGATTTAGTTAGATTTTAATGAATTGTTAGATATTTTTACTATGTAATTTACTAGCTGTAATTATAAGATATGCCAGTTTTAAATTATATGTTTTTTTTAACCCTTTTTGTTGTAAATGTATTTTATGCTAGAAGTTTGTCATTAACTGCTCATGATTACTTTGACAGAGATTTTTTACAGATTCACCTTTATCGTTAATGCAGCTGCTTTTGTTAAAATTTGTTTTTCTTTGTTTGTTCTGTTTGAAAAATTTTCTCTCTCTCTCTCTCTTCCACCGCCTCTTCTGATTTAACCAGTTCTCTCTTTTAAATAAATCTTCTCTTCATTTAATTCTTCATCTCTTTCCTTCACCATTAATGCTTCTGTAAGATTCTCTTAATTGCTTTCCCTTGAATCTTCGTTCCTGTCTGTTAAAATCTGCTTTTTTATCCAGGTACTATTCTTATTCAAACGTTTTTATGAGTGTTGATTATTGTGTTATTATTTCAGCATGTTTATTATTATGATCATCATATTGTGAAGAGATTTATTTTTTTGTATTGTGTTTTGTTTCTTTTTACTGTTTGTGGTTTTTGTTCCCCCCCTCCCCCGCCGATTCTTCTCCCTGGCCGACGGTATACATAGCCCCTTTTTTATTATTTGTGAATGTTTTGTGAATATTATTTATATTATAAGTTATATGATAATGTCATATGTGCTAAGTTTGTTGTTTTGCAATTTTTTTTTCCTCTTTTCCCTTATTATTTTCTTCAGTATTCTGTTGTTGTACATGTTTTTAATAGGAACTTTTGGATTAAAGTATTTATATGCTATGATGATCTCTAATCAAATATATAAGAATGCATATACCAGATTTATTGTTTAGTTTGGTGTATGTTGTTGAATATGATATTATTGATAACATATGTTACATAACTGTTTTATACTATTTAACCATCTTTATTGTTGCCGTTAATGTTTGAGATTTGTGTTAATTTTGTTTTTGTAACAATATTATAGTACTTATTATATTATTATGTTATTCTAAATTTTTTTGAAGTTTTCCGTTTTTCTTCCTGTTGTCTCTTTTCTTCTTCCTGTTGTCTCTTTTCTTTGTTTTCTTTCTGTATTATGTAAGCCTTCTCTGTTTTTTTTTTTTTTTCGACACATTCCCAAACATTACACTTGGTAGCTATCAAAGATGATGTTGAGCTGTATTATGGTTATTATTGAGACATATTATTAATGAGATCTGAGAATTCCAAAAAATGTTTCATTAAGACTTTTACACTGTCTTTTATAGTGTGTGTATATATATATATATATATATATGTATGTGTATATTTTAAATTTGTTGTTATTATTTCTACTTCAATTTTTTTTCTGCCTTTTAATTTTTCTTTTTTTTACCCGGGGGATTTCTTTCCTATTATATTGTTGTAATATTTAAGTTTGTTAGAAGAGTTTTTGTATTGAAATCTTTTTATGATTACAGTTTGTTGTAATCTTAATTGTATAATTTAAGTTCTTTTCTTATGTAATTTTATTCTTCTGTTTTTTTTTTTTCCGTTTTTCTGTTTCTATGTAATATTTATTTATGAATTTACATACCTTAATTTGTTTATTATTTGATTTAATAAATCGAAGTCTTCATTGAAGGCAAGAAATCCGTAGACATAAGGAAGGGGGAGGAGGAAGAGTAGTAGTTAACATGTTAATGAAATGGGTTTTTTTAATTCATTAATGTTAAATTTTTTATTGAATATAAATTGTTGTTTTGTTTAATAACATAACTGATCATAATGAATAATAATAAGCTGTGTATTATTTGACTCAAGAAATGTAGGCTCATAAAAATTAAAATAAAAAAAACTTAAAAAATAATATTTTCATCAATTGTTATCTATTAGGAACACATAAAATTTGATGAAAACCATTCTGGCCTTTCTACGGAATACAACGAATTGAATAGAGAGGGTGAGAAAGAATACAAAAATTGTTAGTTACAATCATATATATTAATAAAGTCAAAATAATATTCTGCCCAATTAATTTTAATTATATAAAATAAAATTATATTAATAAAACAATATATACAGATTACAAAATGGTAAATTAAAAAAAATAAAAAAAACGATTATTTAACAGACTAAAAAAATTACTTTAACAAATAAATATATTTTTCTCATAAAATAATATCAGAAAAAAAAATTAACTAAACTATATTACAAATTGAAGAATAATATTTTCTTCAATCATTTTTAACTACGTAAAATAAAATTGTATCAATTAAACAATATATAAGAATTGGAAATTTTTAAATTTTATAAAAATTTAGAACGGAAAAAAAAAAGAAAAAAAATTGAATTACCATAATTAAAAATTAAAATAACACAGTTAAATTATAATATTAAAAAAAAAGAAAAGTTAATAATTTAAATTAAAAAATACTTCATGAGAATCTGTAAAAATAAATTATCACTATAAATTTACAACAAAATGAAAAAATGTAGTGTTTTTTTTTTTTTGCCCTCTCTCTTTCTCGACAGATTTTATTATAGGAAGTATATATTTACAAATTATGATTAATGTTGTATATTAATGTTATTATTTAAAATTGACATCTATTAAGTGTATCACATTTTTTTTTGATTTCTTTATTAATTTAATTAGTTTCTTTTTTACTTTTTAACCACATTTATTTAAGTTATTGAATTTTTCTTACTACTAAATTCTTAGACTTTTGATATTATTTATTATTTATAGTATTTTATTCGTAATACATTACTCCATTTTATTACGATCAGAAAAATTGTTACATTGAATATTTTTTTTCAATTTTAATTTTTAATATTATTATGTTATTGCTGGTTCATCCTTTTTTTTAACTAAATAAATTGCATAACTCTTTTTTTTTTTTTTACTTTTATTTCCATAATATTCATCTTTTAATAATATTTTATATTGTTCTTTTTATGATTTATATTAAATAAAATGAAGCCGAGAAGAATGAAAAGAAAAACTTATACTAATACCAACAATTCGAAACGTTCGAAATGTTATAGAAGACAAAATTGTACGAATGATAATGAAGCATCCACATCCACAAATATATATTTCTCAAACAATTAGTTTGAAGAATTAAATACAGAAATTATTACTGGTTATCGAACTAAATATACTCAATTATCTTCAACTGATGAGAGTGGCGAAGGTACATCAAATGCATCACTGGAGAATTATAATTTATTGTCATTTCAAAGAAGCAATTTTTTCATCCTAAATTCTTTTTTTCCTTTTTTTTTTTTACAATTATAAAAATTAAAGAAAATTTTTTCGCTGACAATTTTTTTTATACGAAATTTCTATCTAGATTTAAATGATGAATATATTGATATTGGAGACTGTAATTGTGTATGTCAATACTGTGGGGCATTATTTTGGAAGAATGAACAAATACAAAATACATATCCACCAAAATTTTTTTTATTTGTCAAAATGGAAAAATTATGATACCTTTAAATAAAAAAACACCATCAATTTTAGATGAACTATTAGATTATTACAGAGGACCTTTAAGTGCAAATTTTAGAAAAAATATTAGAATTTATAATTCTATGTTTGCTTTTACTTCATTCGGGGTAAATATTCAATCAGATATTAATAAATAATTAGGACCATATATTTTTAAAATTAGTGGACAAATTCATCATCTAATTGGATCTTTACTTTCAATTAATAATAATCCTTCAAAATTCACCCAATTATATATTTACGATACAGAAAATGAAATTCAAAATAGAATTGCAGCACTTTCAAACAGTAATGATTCAAATAATATAAATGAGATTATTATTGAAAAATTAATTATAATGTTAGATGAAACAAATAAATTGGTTCAACTTTTTAGAAATGTTAGAGATATATACAAAAATCATGAAATACCATCAATGAAACTAAGATTAATTGGAAGACGACAAGGAGATAGTATACAATATGATCTTCCAACTTCAACAGATATAGGTGGTTTAATTGTTGGAGATTTCGGTTTATATGAGAAAGGTAGAGATATTATTATTTATAGTCAAACTGGAGAATTACAAAGAATTAATAAACTTCATCCATCTTATATGGCATTACAATATCCATTATTATTCCCTTATGGAGAAGATGGGTATAGAATTGATATAAAATGGAATCCAGCTTTTATTGGTAAACAACCACATAGAAATAGAATATCAATGAGATCATTCTATGCTTTTCAATTTCAACAACGATTACATGAAGGAAATACATTATTTAGATCTAGACGACTTTTTCAACAATATATTGTAGATAGTTATGCTTCTATTAAAGAAGATCGTTTAGATTTTGTTAGACAAAATCAGAATAATTTTAGATCTGATATTTACAAAGGTATCCAAGATGCTGTAATTAGAGGTGATACAAACGCAGAAGCAATAGGAAAAAGAATTATTTTACCATCATCTTACACTGGGAGTCCAAGATATATGATTCAAAATTATCAAGATGCAATAGCAATTTGTAGATATTATGGAAATCCTGATATATTTTTAACATTTACATGTAATCCCAAATGGCCAGAAATTAAAAGAAGTTTAAATAGAATTCCAGGTCAAAATTCTGAAGACAGACCAGATATTATAAGTAGAATATTTAAAATAAAATTGAACCATTTATTAAATACAATAAAATCAGGTGACGTTTTTGGAACTATAATAGCAGGTGAGTTAATTTATTCTACATAAAAAAATCATTATTTATTATTATAATTCTTTATTATAATAAATTAAAAAACACTAACATTATTGTTATGTATGTGTTTGTGTTTGTGTTTTTTTTTCCTTCCTTTTTTTCTTTTTCTAGATTTATATGTGGTGGAATTTAAAAAATGTGACTTACCTCATTGTCACATGTTATTTTGATTACATCCTGAACATAAATATCATAATGCTACACAAATAGACAATTTTATTTCTGCTGAAATACCTGATCCAACAAAAGATCCATTAGATTATAAAATTGTAACTGAATATATGAAACACGGACCATGTGGCTATGCAAAAACAAATGCACCATATATAAAAAACTCTAAATGTTCCAAAAAATTCCCAAAACAAATAAAGAATGAAACAATAATAGAAGAGAATGGTTTTGTTATTTACCGTCGTCGAGATACAGAATTTAATATTATGAAAGAAGGAATTAAACTTGACAATAGATATGTTGTTCCATATAATCGAACATTATGTTTAAAATACAATGCTCATATTAATGTTGAAATATGTTCTCAATCCAATCCATGTTAATTAAATATTTATTTAAATATTTAACAAAAGGTCCAGATAGAATACTAGCTGTTATTGAAGATACTGTTATTACTGAAAATAATAATAAAACAATTTATAAAGAAATCGATGAAATAAAAGCTTATCTTAACTGTCGATATATCACGCCTTATGAAGTAATTTGGAGAATATTTGAATATCCAATCCATCGTAGAAATCCAGCTATCCAACGACTTTCTATTCATTTACCAAATATGCAAAACATTACATTTCATAAAAATCAACGACTTCAAAATATAATACGTCAACCACAAATTCAAAAAACAACATTAACAGAATGAATGGAAAATAATAAAACTAATACAAACGCTCAACAACTTACTTATATAGAATTTCCAACAAAATGGGTATGGAATAATAAAAATAAAGCTTGGACTTATCGACAAAATGGCCATACTATAGGAAGAACATTTTATATTCACCCAAGTTCAGGTGAGTTATATTATTTAAAATTATTATTGAACCATCAAAAAGGTGCAACAAGTTATGAATCACTTCGAACAGTAAACAATATTATTTATCCCACAAATCAAACAGCTTGCTATGCATTAGGTTTATTAGGAGATGATAAAGAATGGGAAGAATCAATAAAAGAAGCATCATTTTGGTCAACATCCGTTCAACTTCGACAACTTTTTGTTATTATATTATTATTTTGTGATGTTTCTGATCCAACAAAATTTCTTAAAAAACATTGGGAATTAATATGTGAAGATATTTTATACAAAATACGACAATTATTTAATAACCCAATTTCAAAATCGCAAAAAACGAATTGTATAATTTCGTATTATATGAATTAGAAAAATTATTAAATTTAAATTCATCTTCTTTATCACATTATAATCTTTCACTTCCTACTGGATCGTTAATCGAAGATTTAAATAATAATCTTTTAAGAGAAGAACTTAATTATGATATACATAAATTAAAAGAAGAACATATTAATTTAATACAAAATTTAAATAAAGAACAATATTTTATTTATAACGAAATTTTAAAAGCGATTAAAAACAAACATAATAATTTATTTTTTATATATGGTTATGGAGGTACCAGAAAGCATCTTCATTTTCTGGATCTTTTATTCCATTTACTGTTCCATCACCAACATTTAAAATCCATTCTGAAAAATTGGTAATTTCTATTTGTTCTTCAATAGAGTAATTATTTCTTTTTAATCGCATGTTTTCTGTTAAAGTAAGTATACGAAAATATGGCCAAAGATAAGAATTATTTATAGTTACATCAATAATATTTTCTTTTGTGCCATTTGGGATAACAGGTAATATTTGTCTGAAATCACCACCTAAAATAACTGTCATTCCTTCGAAAGGATGATCAAAATTATTTTTCAAATCTTGCATTGTTTTATGTAAAGCTTCAAAACAATATTTATTAGTCATATGTGCTTCATCCCTTAAAATTAACGTGGTTTTTTCTATTATCGAGATACCTGAAAAATATTTAATACAATATAATATAAATTCTATTGAACAACTTTCTACGACAATATATGATAATTTTCATAATAATTTCTAAAATATTAATTATTTAAAACAACGAGCGATTATTACACCTAAAAATAAATCAACTGATGAAATAAATAAATATATATTATTGTTGGTACCTACGGACACAAAAATTTATTACAGTTGTGACACTATTCTTTCATCATATGGAAATCTCGAAGAATTAAATCTTTTATATCCCCCTGAATTTTTATATACTCTTAACTTTAATGGTTTACCTCCACATGAATTAAAACTCAAAATTGGAATTCCTGTTATGTTAATGCGAAATCTTAATCAATCAATGGGTTGATGTAATGGTACTAGAATGATTATTACACAATTAATAAATAGAATTGTTGAAGGACGCATAATTAACTCTAATGATACAAATGAAAAAGTATACATACCAAGAATAGAAATGATAATTCGTGAATCGAAATGGCCCTTTACTTTAAAAAGACTATAATTTCCTTTAAAAATTTGTTATGCGATGATAATAAATAAAAGTCAAGGTCAATCTTTGAATAAAGTCGGCTTATATTTAGAAGATGAAATTTTTAGTCATGGCCAATTATATGTTGCTTTATCTAGAATAACTTCACCAAAAGGATTACATATTTTAATACACGATTCGATTAATAAATATCCAAATTATGTTTAAAACATTGTTTACAAGAAATATTGCACAATATTCATCAAAAATAATAGATGTTTGTTAAAAAAATTAAAATAATATTAATTTTATTTTAATTTGCTCTACAACATAACAATATTTGTAGTCTTCAAAATTTAATACATATATTTATATATATATATATATATTGTTCCTATTTATAGAAAATGTTCAGTCTAATACGAGTACTGAAATCAAGAGAGACGCACCAAACGATATGCGCTCGAATACGTTGACTATGGAGGAACACAGATTATAAAACTGGAAAACTAATAAGCCTTGACTGCTTATTGGTTAACAAACAGGTAATTTATTTTATTTCTCATTAATATTATCATAGTAATAAAAAATATCTTTAATTATTATTTAATATATTACTAACAATGATAATATATAAAAATATATCTTTTTAATACCGGATGAAGCAATACATGGCTTTATTCGTGCGAAGAATGCTGAATTCATAATAAATAAAATACAAGTTGGCAATATATATGAGATCAGTAACTTTTTCATCACAAAAAACAAAGATTCAAGATCGTTCCTCACTTAGCAATTTACAATTTTCAAGATCCACGGTTTTCAAAAACGTTGAAAATGACATACCAGAAATACCACAACTCAAATTTAATTTTGTTGAGTTTGATCAACTGACAACAAAAGTCGACATCAATGATCTTCTATCAGGTAAATTATATTTGACACTCATATTTGTTACTTTGTAATTAATAATTAATAAATTAATTTTATAAAAAATAATAACTAATGTCTTCTTACTTATTATATTACTTTAGATGTGATTGGTCGCATTATCTCCATCAAAGGTATAGAAGAATCCACTATAAATGATAGATCAGTAAAAAGACGAAGTGTGATTATTCAAAATATCAGGTAACTACAAATAATATATTACTAAAAACATATTTTTAAAAATTTCATAATTTATTAGTAATAAATTATTTATTTGTATTTATTTTATTCAACAGAGAAGAAACGCTGAATATCACTCTCTGGGGAGAACTTGGAGAAAACTTTGATAAAAATACAATTCAAACAATGCCTGAACCAGTCGTGATAGCATTTTCGGCAATGGCGACTAAACAATATATGGGTAAGTATATATCCAACAATAAAAAAAAATTCCCATTCTCTTACATAAAAAAAATTAAAATTTTAAATCATTAATCATTAACTATTATAATTATACATATACAGGTGGACTTTACGTCGCAAGCACCACTGGTACTTCATATTACCTTAATCCAGACATTGCTGAAACCAAACAAATCAAAAAAAGGTATTTTAAATTTTCACTCATATATTATTATAATTATTTATATTTATTAGTTTAAAAAAAAAACTAACTTCATTTAATATATTAATTTTCTATAGATTCAGTCATTCTATCCAAGGAATCGATTTTATTGCTGGATCAACAAAACAACCGTTATCAATAGAAGAACAAAAGGTTACCAATCGAACAACAATTGCGGAACTTCAGGCTTTAAATCCATATCAAAATGAGGTAAATATTAAATTATTATATATAAAATAGAAACAAAATTTAGTTAACATTATTAATATTTTTTTATGAAACAAGAGACGAAATTCACTGTTAAAGTGACTATTACCGAACTTGATATTCGCCAAGGTTGGTTTTACAATGCATGTCCAAGATGTTACAGACAACTAAAATAATCAGGGACATCATGGTGGTGCGATAGTCATGGACATTTGACCACGATGCCAATCACTTGGTAATATACTTTATCTCTATCAAAAAAAAAAAAACATATATTAATATCAAAGTAATTAAAATTAAATAAATATTAAATTTTTTCAACAGGTACAAAATTAATGCTCGAATTGAAGACGGCACCGGAGGGATGAATATCGTCATGTTTGAAAATAATGTCCAATCATTAATAAATAAACCATGCTCCATACTGACGATCCAGGAAGGATGTACCAATCCAACCATTATCCCTCCTATCCTAAACCAACTGAAAGGCATATCAAAAATATGTGTCATCCAATTTCATCTCCGAGGTGCTTTCACTGATGCTGTCATTATAAAGACATTTGATGATGATATACAACCAACGTTATTATCTGCACCAACAATTACGTCATCTGAAGAAATTCCACCATCATCAATTTCCATTGATCCAGAAATACCTCAGTTAAGAAGCAAAAAAACAGCAAAAAGCCAGCTTACCTTTATCGAACCTATCATTGAAGAAGTAGAATCAAGGTATATTATTATTTATATTTTACTTTCGATTTTTTGATCTTTTGATTTAACATACATATTTAGATATCATTAATTATTACATAATTTTATATATTGTTATTTTAGTCCTCAGCATCAAACTCCTACATCGCATCCTCAAATTATACCTCCAAGCGATCCATCAAAAAAACGAAAAGAAATCAGGTAATATTATTTTTTGTACATAATTACATAGTAAATTAATAAATTTATTTCAATTCTTATATCAACTATAAACATCATTTTATTAACATATAGAAATATTTTTATTATGACAGATCGGAGGAGAAAACGAAGAAGATTAAATATGAATGACACCAAGTCATTCTACAAACAAAAATTCCCTACTTGAAGACCTTTTGTATGTGTAAATATAAATATATATCTATATTAATATATATATTTCAGACATCGTAATGTAAATCTAAATATATAAAAAATCAAACTAAATTCTCAAAGTTATTGTAAATATATTATCTTTCTTAATTAACTGTATTTAATATATATTATTTATTTCGATGCTTTGTTTTTAACATTTTTCTCCTACTACCGTACGACGCATGGGTATTTGACTAATAAACAACTAGAATAGAAAGTGCCAAGTCAGTTGAGAGTTAAATGCTAATTATTCCTTCCAATTTCTAATTTATATTTTTAATAATTTTTCAAATATGATCCGACTAAAGAGTTTTTAAAAACTTATCATTGATATATATATATATATATATATATATATATATATATATATATATATATTGAATGGGCCACATTGCCCCACTTCGCTTGTCGGCTTTCTCAAGGACTGGCAGCTAATTACTTTGAAGTCTTCAATACTTTGTGTGGTGTTCCAATTTGTATGGCAAGAAGCACAATAACTACATATCTCTTCATGATTGTACCACAATCACTTATTCTTTTCTCAACTGTTCTGTCTCATCAAAATCGATTCCATAGAACGTTAATTTGATATATATATATATATATATATATCTATATCCTAGATCAGCCTAAATAAATAAAGTAGTTTTGCATTTTAGAGCTTTTGATTGATGGCAAGAGAAGAAACTACGCTTATGAAGAAATTATTCATGCTCATTTTTTCTACTAATTTGCTTTCCAAATGAAAATAATCAAGAAAAAAAAAAAAAAAAAAACAGGGGAAAAAGTAAGATACATTGAACTTGTACAAATTTAATTTAACATTGGTTTGTTTGCTTCATTAATACAGTCCACAGCTATATAAGGAGTGATGCATATTGAAATATCATTCTCAACAATCATAGCTTTTTTAACATTTCCGATCTTCCAAACAACCCCGAAGACTGAGATGACACCACGAAATAGAAAAATTAAATGGAACTAGTTAAAAATTTAAGGGATACAATGAGATTTTTTTAAGTTCAAGAAAGAAAATAAAAATTGTCCTAATATCCAAGAAGTATAGGTGAGATATAGTTATATTTTTATTTATTATTTAAGTTTAAAACAACGCTATCAATATATAATTGCAAATAGGGTTTGAATTTTAAAGTCTACTAACAAATATCCTTTCACAAAAGAGGAATCATATGTACGAGGTACTAAATATATTATGTATAATCAAAGCAAAAAATAATTAAATTATGTGTTATAAACTGCCTCTGCCATTCTAGCATCTTTCCGAGAAAGTAAACAAATAAATTTAAGGGAGGAAAGATTAGAGTCGAAAGAAAAACCCAGCCTACTAAGTTTTTTCCAATTCAACTAAGTCGTCATCCACCCAGTCATGCGTCTATTGTAGAATCCAGAAAACTACGTGCAAAAAATCTATGAGTGATTTTATTTGTATTTTTAATAAACGAGAGTCAGATACAAACCCTTTGTCGTTTAGTTTTATTTTCGCTTTTTTTTATTATTTATTTTTAACTTACTGTAGATGAAACATCTAACAGCTTGTGGCTACCTGAAAGAAGCAAAATGGTTTAGCCAAAAATATATCCCAACTATGGAGGTGCACAGAAAAATATCATTACTTGTTATTGAAAATTAAATAATGAAAGAAAACTTAGGCTTTGATACCATATTGATAATTAAACAGGGAAATAATAAAGTTACAAACGAGAGGAGAATGAATAAAAAAATTTTAACGTGGATGTGCTAATATCCACCGATTAGAAATAACGAACATAATGAATGGGCATCCATATATATATATATATATATATATATATATATTGTAGAATCTATTTGCATCTACTTTACAATGTAAATTTAAATCCGAACCTAACTTTACAATTCATATAAATTCAAATTCTAAACTAAATAACTAACTATATAATTCCTAAAATTTTTGACATGATTATATGTTTGCAGTGATCTTAAGAGATTAAAACACTGTGAGCAAGGTAATAACAAATCTAGCCCACAGTATGAGTAATAGTAAACATTAATTTCAAATATAACATGATTACATGTTTGCATGATGATAAATTTTCTGTCACTATTTTTATGTTATGTCATGTTTACTAATATGTCATATGTTTTATATATATACCATGATTACATATATGTCACACTTTGTGATTATGCCACACATTTTTATGATGTCATGTTTATAATAATGCCATGATTACAATTATACCATACTTTATTAGTATGCCATAGTTTATGATATAGTCATGTTTTGCAATAATACCATATTTTACGAATACGTCACAAGTTATTTTATACAATTGATGTTTATGACATGTCTTATCTATATATTATATGTATCATGACTAATAAGATCACAAGCTACGAACCTCAGTCTTAGACCATGTTTCTTAATAAGACTTCGTGTAGGAGTATGATTTTAAGCAGGCTTTCCATGAATTAAGTTATAGAACTAAGACTAATTCAAGATAAATAGAGTGTTGTACCAACCTTCTGTATATCCTGAAGGATTATGGATGATTTTAATGTATCTTTATTTCGTAATGATTACAGAATAGGCAACATAGCAATATGATATAATGTTATTATGGTTACAGATATTTGAAAGATTTAGGATTACCTGCAAAGTCAACCTTTGCAAGAGACAGATTGGTGAAGTGCTACTTGTGGGCGGTCAGACTTTGCCCTGAACCAGAGAACAACCTTATTGAGTGAGCTAGTTGTTAATACTTGGAAGGACATAAATGAAGAGTGCCTTAAGAAACCAATGCCAAAGCAAATTCCCCAGGTTGCTATTAATTTTGCTCAAGTCATGGATGTTCTCTACAAGGAGGAAGATAGCTTCACTCGAGTTAAAAAGCCACAGATCGATGCCGTAACTTCCATGTTGATTGATCCAGTGCCAGAAAATTGATCAAGATCATATTGATTATCCTTATTTGTTTTTTCTAATGAAATTCTTAATTTATTAGCACCTTTTTATTTATTTTTTATTTATTGAGTACTGCTAGGGAGAATGTTGTTTTATCTGTTTATTCTGTTTTTCTTATTAAATGTTTGCATATTTTGTCATGTAAGGATTGTTGTATTCCAAGGGTCAATGATACGGTTATAATAAAATGTTGATGGACTTGTCTTTTTTATCAATATGCTTCATGTTGAAGCTTAATCCCAGGAAAAATATTCTAGGAACATTCGAAGTACGTAATCACAAACAGAAGAAAAGCACACAAACCAGAATCAAAATGACAAGAAAAATTAAGCTAAACTTAAGAAACTTAAACGAACAACAAGAACCGAATATGCTAAGGGGTTTGGCGAAGAATCGCCGAAATCCTGAGGCTCAATGCATAGAGTCCACTATTAGTGTTGGTTTCGAAAACCGATATTGGTGTATAGGACCATGAACAACAAAAATTTCTCAAATTTTCATTATTATTCTATAGCTATATTAATTTAATATACCAACCGATATTGGTGTGAGAATAGTACTATCATCCGATTAGATTGATAACTTCAAAACTCCTTCAGAAAGACATCTCACGAACCCATGAACGACTTGTCCCCTTCAATACCACGTTCTTCCACACCTTACATTCATTGCTTGATTGAATGATTGGCGGGTGGGCATTCCTATTAAGGGATTGATTCACTCACTCACTTTTTGATGTCTTTGTTTTGGCTCTCAACACATGGGAAAAATAAAAATAAAAATAAAAAACAAAGGGAGAACGTTTCTCTCTAGGTTTTTTCTTGTGATAAAAAAGTCTACCAAAACAAAAATTCTCTTTTACCTTGATATAAATCTCATTTATAGATTAAGGTAGATTATCCAAAAATTCTATCTTGAATTTTAAATATTTTAAATATTTAAAATTAAGATCAATTCAAAATTGGAAACATATTATATTATATTCAAAATATAATATAATTATATATATATAACATGAATATGTATATACGTGCACCTCTGAAGGAAACGTAAATTTCCTTTTTCTTTTTTCTTTTTTTAATAATTTATATTATAAATATTTAATATAAAATCTAATTATAAATATAAATATAAATATTTATAATTTCAAAAACAGAAAACTAACAGATCATAATATGCACATTAGTGGGTCTCACCCATTAACAATAGGCGCAAGTACATTGTGTCTCACTCACCATGTCATCCAATTTTAATAGTTAAATAATCTCCATTATTTAAAGGCCACAATTAATTCTCAATCAATTGTTTAGGTAATAAATAAAAATTTGTGATAATAAAATAATAAAATTAGACACTCTCTTTTATATTTTTAAATCACATGTTTTTGCAAGCAAAAATACAATTCATCAAATATACTTGTTCAATTACTAACGAAGGCGGTGTGGGAAATTATGAACCTATAATTTCCAGTTCTAACAAATTTGATACACTACAAATCTCGGAGTCTTTCTCATCGCCCCTTCCTCGTCAATTTGTGCATTGACGGACGAGGAAGAGGTTTCTCATCGGCTGCTAAGCAATCGACAATAGAAGACATGTTTTTTCATCCCTTTGCGAGCAAATGACGAGGAAATTGGAGATGCTGTAAAATAATTTAAAATTTAAAAATTTTCCTTTCCCACCTTTTTTTTTAATATTTTATTCTTTCTGTCCCTACTGTTTTCTTGCCACTCCTTTACTTTTCTTCAATACATCTATTATTTAGGACTTTTACATCTATTATCTATTATAAACTTCCATAATTTCTTAGCAACCAAACATTCCACAAAAACCTGGATCAAATTATCTCAAACTATAATTTACCTAAAACAGTTAAACCACACAAGATTTAGACATAGAAGGACAACATTTTCATTCAAAAAAACCAAAAAAAAAAAAATTGAGCAAAAGAGTTACCTTATTTTTTCTAGAAGTAAAAGAGTCACGTCTTTTTTACAGACGGCCTTGCTGGGAGGAGAGGGCGGTTGCGGCGGCGGTGGCAGCGGCAGGAGAAGGAGAGAGAGGGGAGAGTGATGGACTTGTTGGGAGGAGAGGTCGGTGTCGGTAGGAGAAAGAGAGAAAGGGGGGGCAGCGGCGGCGGTGAGAGGGAGGAGAAACCATCGTGTGGGTGACAGCGATTGGGGGGGGGGGGGGGGGGGGGAGGGTGGTAGCAGTGAAATGGAGGAGGAAAAAGAGATGACAATGAGAAAGGGTGAGGGAGGGTATGAGGAAGATGAGTTTAGTATAGGGTTTATATGCGGATTTCAATGCCCAAATTCAAATTTTAAATTTTTTTTTCTGAAAGTTTACAAGACGGTTCTATAGAAACCGTCGTTTTATGTTGAGATTACATGATGGTTTAAGAAAACTATTGTTGAAAGTGGAGATTCGAAGACGATTTATTGAAACTATCGTGTAATCTCTACTTTCAATGATGGTTTTCTTAAACCGTCATGTAATCAAAGACTTATACGATGGTGTTTCAAACCATCGTCATATTTGAATATTTTACGACGATTTTTAGATAACTTGCTCCATTCCATGTTTTTGACATATTTTAGATGATGGTTTTTACAAAACCGCCGTGTAATCTCCATCGTCTTTTCCAACTTTTATAGTAGTGTTATTTGTGCCTCCACTGAAATCAAATCCGAAATCCATCATTGTTAGGAAAGCACTGGTTAGTATCCCTTACCACTTGATCTTAGTTAGTGTCCCTTACTTATGAAAATTATCATTAGACTATACCTGTAACTATATATATATATATATATATATATATGTATATGACTAGTGAATCTTTACTTCTAGTTTTAGCCTTCTGATTGGAGTTTTTTTTTTTTTTTTTTTTGGTTCTCAGATGGAGCATCAACTGTTCAGATCAATTCCCAGAGTGCATGAATGTACATAAACTTGATTCATGAACTATTATTGTGGATTTTCTTCATTATTATACTTCTAATAAATTATTTTGATGAATATCAAATTTCAAGATCATGAATGATTGTATATGTATCATCAGTGTGATGATGTTGATGATCTAAAAATGTTGAGTTCCTCTATTTAAATGAGAAATTTTAAATACATAAAAGATGAGTTGAATGATATATAAATTTATCCGCAAAATTTATTTTGTCGTATTAGAGGGACAATGTTAATTTTTGGGAAGAACCACGATTTTTATTAGTAAGTCGATTTAATGACCTTAGAATTTATTTTGATCGTATCAATATTTAAGTTTTGAGAGTATGATTGGGAAAATTAATGCGCCACATAGATAGAAGATGAATGATTAGTATTTACTCTTAGGAAATCTAATGGTGGAAGATTGATCAAAAATTGTGCTTGAATTTAAAATCAAGGGTGTAGATTTTATGTTAAGGGATCCTAGGCAAATCAATGGCCAAGCTTTGAATGATAAGTGACCAATGAGAGTTTAAGGTCACGATAGGTGTGATGGAAAATCTAATGGATGAAATAAGGATGACAACCTTGGATCAATGGCGGAAAAATTGGAAGAAAGAAAAACAAAATAAGAATGAGAAAGCTATAGAGGGATCCGGATTTTTTGTGTCAAGAAGCAAGAAGAAATTTGAACAAATGAGAAAAAGAAGAAAGTGGTGCATGCATGCAATCTTATGTAAGAAATAGCATGGTTTATTTTGGCAAGTTGACCCAAAGAAGAGACAAGTGAAAGTGACCCCTTGTCTCCACTTTATTGAACAAAATTTTCATTCCAAATCCCTCCCGAAAGTGGCGGCAATGAGAGGGGTGAATCAGCCAAAAATTTTTCAATTTTATCTCTCAAAATATAGCTCCCTTAAGGTAAAATTTGGCTGAAAACAAGCCCCTAACACCTCATTTTATTCTCACACAAATTAAGCTCAAAAACCCTAGCTTCTCTAGCCACCACCAAGCTCAAAATAGAAAAAAAAAAAAAGAACCACCAACACTATTGTCCATCTCCAACACCCCTCTAGCACCCTCCTCCCTCTATTTTCAAGCTCTAAGCAACCCCACTACCAAGTTCGAAGAGGTGTGAAATGGAGTTAGAGTACGTTTTACTAGAGGTAACCCAGTGGTATTCTTTGTGTTTTAGTCATTTTTGGAGAACTAAAGCATGATGTTTAGTTATAATCTTAATGTTAGACTTCTTTTTACCTAGGAAAAAGTTTTGAGAAGAACTTTAGAGGTCCGAGATCTTAAAGGATACACGGAGCATTTTGGTAAGATCTACGAACTTTATTAAAGCTTATAGATATTGTGATAATATAGCATGTATTAGAAACTTTAGTATGAAAAATAAATTATATAATAAGATTCTACAGAGGATAAGCTTCATTTTAAGCTTTGGAATTACTTGGTTTGCTTTTGTATGTTTAAAGTTATATGCATTTGAAGTTATGATACAAAACAATAGAGAAAATGAACCTCTGGGGTACAGTCTAGCCACGGGTTTTATATACTCCGAACCCTTTAGCCTCAAAATTTTGGATTATAGTTATAGATCTAAAAACTAGATTCTTTGAGCTTTCCAATAAGATATTATATGCCTTGAACGGATAAATGTACAGTTTTTGGTAAATTTTATAAGTTTGGACTACGAACCGAATGTTTTTGCTAGAACCCTGTACTAATCACGGGTTTTGTCTATTTTGAGTTAGTAAACCATAATATTTTACAAAACTGTTCTTATCAAATAGACACTATAAGCTTTCCAACGACATATCTTTTGCCTTATTTGGACTTGTAAGTGAATTGTTATGATTTTTCTAAGCTTACCCATGAATCTGGACATGTGGTACAAATGTGGGACCAACAGTAAGAAATCCTAAGTTAATAGTATGAAAAACTCAAGCAATAGAGGAAATAACTTTAGCACTGTAAAGTAAATATCTCAAGCTTCAAAATGAGATATCATGCGTTTAAAATAGATATGTACATAAATTTTCATAAATCACATAATAATGTATTGTAACTTGATAAACTGATATTTTACCATAAGACATTTAGGAAAACATCCACATTAATGTTTGAAATGCTTAGAATCTTGGAAAACAAATTATAAAGACAGAAACTAGATATTTCAAGCTTTCCAACCAAAATGGGATTATACTTAAATCTAAATAAATCTTACAAGTTAAAATCCTACATAGATAAAATGATTAAATATTAAAATGTGACATAAGGGTAAGTCATAATGTATGAACATATTTAGTTATGAAATGAGTTGGTATTAAGTATATGATCAAATAATGTGAAAAACCTTAACTTTATAAAGTTGAATCACAAGTTTTAAATGGGCTAAGATAAAGTACACTAGAGGGTTACTGGGCATATACCAAGAGACTACCTTAGCCCAACTAAATGATTATAACTAAGGAGATTGGGCCTTACAAGCCCAATAATAGATGGGAGGTATATACTTAGGCGACTCCTTTTCACCTTGATTGATTAATTAATTAATTAATTGATAAATATAATAAATAATAAATACATAACAAAATGTAATTATGCTAAGAAAGTAAATTAGCAATTAATAAAATAATTAATTAATTAATTAATTGATTAATAATTAATTAATTAATTATAAGAGTTAGTAGGTGATAATTAAGATTATTATATTGAATAACTACATAATTATAATACGTGATTAATTAGAGATTAATTAATCATTAATCATTGATATAATCATCAAAATAACTATGGATGATTAACTAGAGATTAATCAAACATTAATTATTAGATTAATCAAATTATTAATTATTAATATAAGAATTAATAATTAATAATTATTATATGAGAAATATTATTTAAGTAACATAATTAAATTATTAACAATATAATTATTAATAAGTCAATTAAAATTATATAATTTAATTATAATTACTCAATTAAATAAAGTAATAATTAATTATTACCTAATTAATTACTTATTTAATTAATTAATTAATCAATTAATAATTAGTAGAAATTTATTTTAATACTTAATAATTAATATGAATTAATTGTTAAGATTAATTATGATATAACTAAATTAAGCGCACTTTAGTTTATAAAATAAATAAATAAATGAATAAAGTAATAAAACTAGGATTCTATCTAATAATGAGACATTGTTAAATCAGGACAATTTTTCAAATCTACGTAGTAGGAGATACAATTCCGGAAGTTTAAGCATATAAGACAAATAAGTACAAATCTCACCTACAGCATGGAATAAAATTTTTTTCCTTGTTGATGCTCTACGTTTGCTATGACTTGACTTGATGATGTGGTGAGTATATGAGTTATACGTATTGCTTTGATTAAGTATTTGATGTGCATAATTTATCTTGCACTAATATGATCGGCATGGCTCACAGATATTTATGCCATAATAATAGATGCATAGTGACATGTAAATCTACACGTTGTCATAATTAATAAGAATGAGGCAAATGAAAGATAAGATTAAATGTTGTACCAACTTCCAATTAGTGAGAGGATATGATAAGAACGAAAGTTATAAGATATGACCTTGGAGGCTGTTGGAGGGTCGCTTCCCTAACTCCCCATTGGTTGAACACATATGGGTACGACATAGGGGCCTTTAAGTAGACAATACATGTATATAATGAAGCATAAATCAACACACATGATCACATGTATTTTTGAACACTCTTGATGTTACGTGTGATGATATGATTGTATGAAAATATTTTGTAAGATATTGTTTGTACTTGCTGAGCGAAAGCGTATACGTGTGTGTTCGTGCTGTAGGTAATGCTGGTAAACAGCCCGCTACTTAGATGTTTCATGGACTGGTAAAGCTATGTGGGGGCGATGAAGCAAGGGAGTGGGATATTATCACGAATTTAATTTCCACATTTAGACTTCTTAAATTATTTTATATCGACTATATTTATAACTATATTTCCAATGTTTTGGTACTACTAAACTAGTAGGAGTACTTACGAGAAAAAGACTTTAGACTCTTTTATTTTAACTTACATGAAGTTATAGTTTTTTTTTTTTTTAATATTATCTAAATACGAATTTGAATATGATATTTATTATCTAGAGGTTTTCAATTTTCTCAATTTAAAATTTTAGTAAATTTAACTTTTGTAGTACCAATATGGTTTATATAAAAAAAAAGTATGTATTTTTGGAACCAAATATAAATAAGTGTTAAGACTAAATTAAATAAGAATAAGTAATTCGAAAAATCGGGTCATTACAATGAAACACTTTTATCATGAGCTATTACAAGTAAACGAAGAAATTGAGGGAGAGATAGTGAAGGCAGCTGGCAAAGGAAATTGCATTCACTATGCTAAAGATGAAGTAAGTACTCACGAGACAATAATTTAGGGTGATATGTAAGATTGTCCCTCTGAAATGACATAGTTGGACTATTCTCCCAATTTAATAGCTTCAAAAATTTTTATTTTTCAATTATATAAGTATACAGGGAAAAAACATGGACATAAATATTTGTTGTTTTTATAATTTTTTTCACAAACTTATGAATTTGGTCAGGACGGGACATGAAACTAGGAACAAAAATTAGATATGTCAAATCAAGCCCAATCAGGGCCTACTATTTGTCTACAACACTACATGGTTTTGCCCTCTTGAAACCTATCCTCTTTGTTGTAACCTTCCATCTTTCTCAAGTGATTGCCAATCATAATTGAACTCATTTTATTTGAGCCGCTGTACTAGCTTGGGGAGAGATTTGAGTAAAAGCTTTCACGTTCAAAATTTGAAAACGTTTTCAATTATCTTAAATGAGTGGGAGTTAAGACCCATATCTAAAAATAAAAAATAAAAAAATAGGAAAAAAACTCACTCTCTATTTTTCCGTGCCTTTTTCCTCATTTATTTAATTTACCAAAAGTTTTGTTCGTGGAATTTATTAGCTTCACTGACTAACAGAAACTAATCAAACCTACAAATCAAATAGGGTCCTGATTTTAATCTCTCCAAAACATTAAGATATTAGGGTAGAGAATGCCTTTTTTTTTTTTTTTAACCAAACAAAGCCTAAAAGAATTTAAAGTAAGTGAAATAATTTTTTTTTCTCATGGTTTTATTGGTCCAAATGCGTATATATTTAATCTATTAATTTGGTGTACAAGTTCTGGCTTTTTTTAATGAATAAAGATAATAGTAATTAATTTAAGATATACAATAGCCTAAGTAAATAAATTTTAGGAATACGTGAGTAAATGGTCTTTTTAAATAATTTTTTTCATAAGTGACTAAAGTTTTATAAAATTAGAAAGACATATTTTAAAAATTAGTCATTCGATCAATTACTAATTGATCATAATTAATTAGTTATTAGTCAATACAAATACATATTTCTAATATACTGACTTATTAATTATATTCAATCAATAAATTAACATTCATTTTTCAAAATAAGAAAAGATTCAATCATTTTACTTAAATAAGTGTTCAAAAACTGTTCATTTACATAATTTCTTTTTAAAGTTTTTAATGTTATGGATATTTCAAAAATTAATCAAGTTTGGTATACTAATTAAAACTCTAAGTCTTATCCAACACCAGGCCGCCATTTAGCATCGAACTAAGGGAAGGGAAGGGGGGGGGGGGGGGGGGGGGGGGGGGTGGGGTGGTGGGTTGCTAAACGAAATTAAAATAAAAGATTCAGTTTAGCCCGAATGACATCCCAAAAAAAGAGAAAGGTCGAAAAAGCTTCCAAATGAACTAGACATAACGTTAACCATACATGCATATGGACCCAACACAAAAATTATTTAACCATACATTATAAAGCACTTATATATATGTCCTACTAAAAGAATATGTGGCAACAAAAATTTCTTTATAAAGATTGAAAGCAAGATGTGTGAGTGATAATGGTTTGATAAAGGATGTGTCATCAAATGGTTGTCAAACTAATTAGGATGTATTAATTATCACCAATATCAATTATCATGTTGTATTATTTATATATTAATTAATTTAATCTTAGAAAAAAAAATATATATATTGAAAGCATGTTTTTGAGTGTGTGTAATTAACAGAAGTCCAACTGCAACTTTTAATTTTAACAATGAGCTTTGCTCTATTTTAGTACTGACAGAAACAAAATAAATATATGATATATAACATATAATAATTTAATAGTTCGTTTATCAAATAAATAAAAATATTTTCATTTATTAATAATACTTTTTGTAATT
Organism: Ficus hirta; assembly: GCA_038430175.1. Taxonomy (NCBI): domain Eukaryota; kingdom Viridiplantae; phylum Streptophyta; class Magnoliopsida; order Rosales; family Moraceae; genus Ficus; species Ficus hirta. Next base: position 12,228,188 of record CM076585.1, on the reverse strand, counting down.
GTATTTTTACTGTGGGAAAATGTCGTAAATAGCATTATTAGGAAAATAAATAAGATAAGTAGCAAGATTTTAAAATATTTAAAACGAATTCAAATTTATCAAATAAATAAAAATATTATTAATAAATGAAAATATTTACAGGACGTAAATAAACCATTGATATGATAAGCCAGAGGTAAATAAATCTGATATTTACTCTAAATATTTTAAAAACTTTTTATTTACTTCAATTATTTTTTGAAAACTGCTATTTACTTCTTTCTTCCGTTTACTTTTTCTTTTGTCGCTGTTTTTTTTTTTTTCTTTAAATTACTTTTTGGTTTGATTAAACGAGACGGAAAAATAAAGCCGGGCATACTTTGAAGAAGCCGGATGGTGTAACAAGAATTACACACCAACACTTGAGGAGTACATGAAGGTTGCTTTATTGACAACTGGTTACCCAATGCTTACAACCACTTCTTGTAATGACTAGCTTTTTACGATATTACGATTTCCTTTTTAAAGGAATTAACGTGTACCATGAAGGTATTTATGAAAAAGTCTGATTAGGGTTTTTATCAAATTTTGTGAGTTCTTATGATCTTATAAGACTCGGTAATGAATTACTTAGTCAAGCATATGACCTTTTGAGTAAAAAGGTAGAATAAAAATTTATGATTTTATGTTAGTCAAAATTTGACCAGAAAAGTCAAAGATATGACGGTACTGTAGTATGACAAGCAGTATGAAAATATATTGCGAAAAACTGTTATTACGGATAAGATAGTAAGAATAAGATTCAAAACCACAATAGAAAAATCAAGCACATTAATTAGGACAATAAGGGCTAAATGGCTTAAAGTTATAAGAAAATTTTTACGCGGTCCATTTATACACAGATGAATTCTGGACTGTAGTCCAGTATAACAATACTGTTATTAGTTAAGAACAGTATTGGTAATATCTGTATTAGTATGAAAATGGACTGCATATGTATATTAAGAGATTTTGAGAATCAAGTGGATAATTATGTATGAATTGGAAGCCATGTGGCTCCACCATAGCCGGCCACCTACAGGGACTAAAGTGAAAATATTTTATCCTTAGGGGCCAAAGTGCAATTTTAGGAAATGTGATGTAAGCAAGATGATGTAAGCAAGTAACTTAGCCTCCAAGGCAAGCCAATGGCCGGCCACCTCACAAGGGCACGGAGCAAATATTTTTGTTTCAAGGACTAATAAGCTATTTTTGGATTAAAAATAAATCCAAAAATAAATTAATTATCACCTATAAATAGGTGATGGGGGGAGGCTCATTTGCTTCACAAAAATGAGGTAACATCCAAAAACCATGCCAAAATATTTTCTCACTCTCTCCCCTTAAAATCCGAAACTCAAAGAAGGGAAAAAAAATGAAGAAAGAAAGAGATAGGTGGTGATCGGATTTTGGTGAAGTACCAAGCAAGTGTGGCCGAAAATTTTGGAACCCCAATAAGCCAAGGAGAACCGTTTTTTGGTAGGAGGCAAGGGGAAAAAGTTTGAATCCAATCTAGCTCCAACCTTTGAGTCGATTAAGGTAATTCCCCTTTGGTCCCTACGCTTTTCAATTTAAGTTTCAATTGGAGATTTAAGTGTATTTTCAAAATTGGATTGTAAGAGTATAAGCTCATTCTATTTCCTATGCCCTAGTTTAGATTTTAGATTTTGTGCTTGATTAGGTGATTATGTGGTTTTGATTTATGTGCTATGCATGATTATGTAATTATGGTTGCATGATTTTAGGGTTTGCATGTATGCTTTATGATGTAGTTGTATGTCCCCAATATGCTTAAGAAAGTTGTAGGATATGCATGATAGGTTGCTAGCTTGTGATGAATGGATATGCAAACCCAAAATTTTCACAAACCCTAGCTTGGTGCAAGAACACCCAAGGGTTTGCATGAGAATGTATATATATATGATGATGAGATTTTACATTAGAAAGCACTGCATGATTGTTGTAGGCTCCCAGTTGAGATCGGTTGAGGTAGGGTGCGCGTAATTAGAACGTAAAAATGGATTCAAGTAAGAAACTGCCAGTTCGGGTAAAACTGGCCAGTTTTTTGGAAAGCCGGTTTTGAGGTGCTTAGAGGCCGAATTTGGAAAAACTTAAAACATAAAAGTTGTAGAGAAGGGAAATTCCTAGGGGGCATCATAAACAGTTTTCAAAAATAAGGCTCCAATGGCCTTGGTTTTTATAAAAATCCGAACCTGGTCATGCCCAGACTTCATGCACGGCTAGGCAGGTTCGACAAGGGAAATGAGTAGGTTAGAGGCCGAACTGGGTTTTGACACAAAAGTTGTAGGATTTTTCAAGATCTAAAACTTTTGTGAAGCAAACTTTTTCGGATTTAACACAGAGTTTTAAATATAATTGGATTCCAAAAATTGTGTAGGAAATAGGAAATTTATGCACAGGATTTTCTAAAACAGTGCAGGAAAAGGACATTCCTGCACATGCACTGATAAATTGACTATGGAAAACTACTCCAAGGGTAGTTTCAAACACTTAATAATTTTTGCAAACCCTACTCAAAGAGTTATAATTTTTGATAAGTTGAACAAGGATTTTTGTATAAAATGAACATAGAGTACTAAGTTTTTCCAAAGCAAAGAAAGGTAAGATTTGGACCACAAGTTATCATAAAAACTTGGTAACAGATTAAGAGCCAACAGTAACCGGGAAGGATACCCAAGTTATTGAATTGGTCCCAAAGCCCAAAGTTACCTATATTAACCTAATAAAAGTTGGACCCAAGATCACACCAAGGGTTACCCAATGTAACCCAAAGGGATATGAATTGAAATCATAAGACTTAGACCCAAGGTTAGGAATAGTAACCTAACACTATTCATGTATGCTTGGGCTGAGTACCCAAGGTTACTCTAAGTAACCTAATAAGCTATGATCTAAGTATGATAGGCCATGGACTCTAGGGTTACTTGTAATAACCAAGTAAGTTATCATGTGTATGTGTGGGGGACATATAACTAAGGTCATGTATAGATGTTGGTTAGATTACCAACATTTTATGGTTATGGTTTATAGAATTTTTACCATATGTCCTTGGTAATAGCAGGACGTAGCCTGCTGTTGCAACCTGACTTGGAACAACAAGGTATAGGACATAGCATTCGAGGTAAGTACAACTCCGCCTACAGCATAGGATGTTTGTTTATTTACTTATCTGATGTGTTTAAAGGTTATGCAATGGTATGATATGATGTATGATTTGTTAAAGTTTTATGAAATTGTTATGATATGGTTATGATTTAATTATGTGTGACATCATGAAGCATGTTCACCAATTCATATGATAAGAATAAGACCCAAGTATGGAATGATGAAAATTAAGTATAATGACAAGCAAGCTTGCCTGTGTCTTACCGACCCGCGTTAGGTCGGGTTTGGTCTATGGTTTGAGTTGGACTGGGCTGGCCGCCCCAACCACTCTATAGCTACGCGCCACGGTACGTACACTTATGTTATGGGGCCCATTAGTATGTTAAGCTGAGAAAGAATAATGAAGCATAATGAAGCATAAATGGTTCATGCATGATTATGATTTATATCGCGGATGTGATAGTTATACTTGCTGAGCGAAAGCTCACGTCTTACGTCTATGCTGTAGGTAAGCAACCGAGCGGCAATCTGTGATGCAAGGTGGTGGAGCATGGCACTGCCAGCTGTGAAATATGGGATGGTGGCCGCTACGCGTTTTGTTTATTTTATGTATTCCTTTCTATGTTTAAAGGATTTTATTTAGTAAATGTTTATAAGTACGTATTTATTCGTGTGAGTTCGCGCCGTATAAAAAAAAATTTCCGCTGGTTACGAAAGTAAGTAAGTAAGTAAGTAAGTATGTATAATAAGATATGTACGGTAACGGCCTACGTTAGGTGGGACGTTACAGAATTGGTATCAGAGCGGTTTCATGCCTTCCGATTTCATAGTCTGCCTGCCATCGCCACCATCATTGTAAGTTAAATTTATTTTTTTTACGCATAACTATTTATTATACAATTATGGTTTTGTAGATTATACGATATGGACCCGGATCGAGTGGATGAGGACCGGGACGCAGCATTAGTATTTTACGGGTTGCAGCCCCTATTATTTGACGGGACACGCCGGACAGTGTCGATAGCAGCATGGCTATACGATATGGAGTCGATATTTCGTATATGCCATATAGAGGCTCGCCTTCAGGTTTCGTTAGCCAGTAGATGTCTAGTAGCAGACGCCAGATTATGGTGGATAACGTTAGGAGAGCGAGCGATGCCGAGTCGATCATGGGCAGATTTTCGTGCCCTAATGATTGCACGTTACGGGCCTCTACCAGACGAGGATGTCAGTATGCCTTACCATGATTCCGAGATCTACCGTGACATGTACCTCGGACGATATCTCAGTTATGTAGCAGATTGGCACGCCTACCCACACGAGTCTATGGGCCACTACTGTAAGAGGTTCCAGGAGGTGATGTTACCCCACGTTTCGTAGGATTTAGGCAGCCCAAAGCTGCAGGCGTTACATTTGCTCCGAGAAGGGTTACCTCCAGAGATTAGAAGATTCGTTCCAGCACTTATGGCCGGAATGACAGTGGGGAACATGATCGACGACATCATGGAAGCCGAAATCATTGCCCACATGATGCAAGCAATGCCTTTATGGATGACTACCAAGTACCAGTCGATGATACTGGGATAGAGGAGCCACTGTTCGAGGCCGGTCAGTTATTTCCAGAGGACCCGATTCCAGCGGTTCCACTGCAGGAGATACCACCACAGGAGCCAGAGGCTGACGTAGACGCTGATAATCTGGATCCTGCAGATTTTATGGTTGCTCCTGAAGATCAACCCGAGGATCCTCTAGTGATCATCATTGATAGTGATGATGACAAGGAAGATATAGAGGAAGAATTGGTAGAAGAATGGGAGGAATTTGAAGAGATAGAGGTAGATATGGAAGACGCCGAGGACGACCCGAATGAGATTTTATTCGACGATGGAGATTGGGATGTAGACTTCGACGCTTCCTCCGTGGTTACGATCGAGTATATAGACTAGACCTAGGATTGACTTTTTATTAGTTTATTTTTTTTGACCTTTGGATTGTACGTATGTAGGATGGTAAAGTGGTAGCCACTTCCATCCTAGTTTTGACCATGTATGTATATTATGATGTACACAGTATGTACATATGATATTGTAAATATGATGTACTTTTTGTAAGTTTACAAAAAGACAGTTCAAGTATGAAATATATGCAAAGATGTTATGTTATGATTATGAATGTTATGATAAGTATGATGATGTCACGATATGATAAGTATGATGATGCTATGATACGATGTATTAAGGTATGATACGATATGTTATGCATGAAACAGAGGATATTAGTAGTATGATAATATCTTTTCTTGTGATTAAATAGGAAATTAGAAGATGGTACGCCCACGCAGACAAGTACACCTAAATCCGCCTGAGCCGGATATTGTGAATGTTGTAGCTAATTTACAATGGCAGTTGCTTGAATAGCAACAGGAGACAAATCGACTTCGTGAGCAGATAGCTCGTATGAACCAGATGCCTCAAGCTAACGAAGTTCCACCTCAAGTTCACCAGGTACCTCCAGTAGCGCCTCAGGCACCAGAGGTTCAGCAAGAGGTTCCACGGAAGGATACCCGAGTTACTGGACGGGGCTCAAAATCCAAGGTTGACTTAGGATAATTGAACTAAGTTTGGTTACCTCAAGGGTTACTCAAGGTAACCCAACAAGGTGTTAAGATTGGGTTTGGATCTAAAACCCAAAAGATTATGGATAGATAACCAGGCATAGGCCAAGGTTAGGATAATACCCTAACCCTATTCATGTATGATTGGGTTTAATACCCAAGGTTACCTTATGTAACCAAGTAAGCTATCATGAGTATAGGGGGGACATATAACTAAGATTATGAATGGGTGTTGGTTAGGTCACCAGCATCTTAAGGTTATAATTATGAAGCCTTATGCTATGTCCTTTGACATAACAGGAGATAGCCTGTTGTTGTGCCTCAGCTTAGAGTCGCACGAAATAGGACACAGCTAACCAAGTAAGTACAACTCCGCCTACAGCATAGGCCCTTTGTTGTTACTTGCCTAATGTGATGATATGTTATGGCGTGTAATGTTATGGTATGTTATGTCATGTGATATTATGGTATGATATGTTATGGTATGTATGGCATGTCATGGTATGTTATGTTGTAATATTGTGACATCATGAAGCATGTTCACTAATGTTAAACCACCTGGTAAGAACAAGACACGTAAGATGTTGTGTCGTACCGACTTGCCACAAAGGCGGGTTTAAATGGTATGGTTCATGGTTTGAGTTGGATTGGAAGGCTACCTAAACTACTCCATGTTAAACTTTGTGTTTCATGGTTTGAGTTAAAACGGACTGCCGCCTTCAACCATTCCTTGGCCATGTACCACGGTACGAGCACATATGATAAGTAAAGGAATAGAACTAAGCTAAGTTATGAATCCATATTTGATTCATAAGAGGTCATAATTGGTTCATGTATAATGATATGTGTTTTGCGTCGCGGATGTAACAGTTGTACTTGCTGAACGAAAGCTCACGTCTTACGTCTATGCTGTAAGTAAGCAACCTGCCAGCAATCTCTGATGCAATACTGTGGAAGGCTGGTGCTGCGGACTGTGAAATGTGGGATGGACACTGCCACAGATTTTGAAAAAAAATATACTCTATAAAATATGTTGTAATGAAAAAGGATTTTCATATTTTCATGATGTTTTAAGTATGAATGACAAAGTTTATGTATGTATGGCAAGCAAGTTACCTCTTGTGGTACCAATCCGCATTAAGTCGGGTTTGGTCTACAATTTGATTTCGATGGCCTTCAAGGAGGGTTTGAAAGTTTGGTACTCGAGTAAGTACCTATCAGTAAGTATGAGTTTGAGGATGAAGTTCAAGTTGAAAGTTTTAAAATAAAGTTTAAGAAAAAAAATTTCCCCCCAAATTTTCCGCAAGTTTAAGTTCAGTATGTAAGTAAGATGACGACCCGGCGTGGGAAGTCGAGGCGTTACATGGATAGTGCGTTCCGATTGTCCATCCGTCTGAGGGTGAAAAGCGGTACTGAATTTCAACTTTGATCTCATAGCTGTGTGAACACTTTTCTAAAATCGCGAAGTAAAACGCCCATCTCGATCCGAAATAATGGATTTTGGAATTCCATGCAATCTAACAATCTGAGATACATAAATTTCAGCTAAATTTTCAACTGAAAAGGTGGCTTTAATAGCAATGAAATGAGCTGATTTGGTTAATCTATCCACAATCACCTAAATCATATCATTTCCACCTGCAGTCCTGGGTAATCCAACTACGAAATCCATGGTGGTTTGTTCCCATTTCCATTCTGGGAGTTCTATCTTTTGAAGATCTCCGCCAGGTTGTCGGTGTTCAGCCTTAACTTTCTGACAAGTTAGGCATTTTGATACAAATTCAGCAATTTCTCTTTTCATGTTCGGCCACCAAAAATTCTCTTTGAGGTCCTTGTACATCTTAGTAGCTCCAGGGTGAACTGAGTATGGCGTTTCATGTGCTTCCGACATGATTTGTTTCCTAAGAAATTCAAAGTTAGGAACACAAATCCTTCCTTTGAAGAGAATTAGCCCATTCGTCGACGTCTTAAATTCTCCGTCTTCTCCACCAAGAAGTTGTGTTTTCAGCAGAAAGGAATCCTTTTCTTGAAAACACTTAATAGATTCTAGGAGATTGGACTGAAGAGTCAAAGCAGCCAGTTTCCCCGTTATAAGTTCTAATTCGAAATCAGAAATTTCTTTTTGGAGAGGCTTGGACAACATTTCAATTGACATAAGCATACCTAATGACTTCCTGCTTAACGCATCTGCCACTTTATTTGCTTTTCCAGGGTGGTAAAGGATTTCACAATCATAATCCTTTACGAGTTCAAGCCATCGATGTTGCCTCATATTGAGCTCCTTTTGAGTAAAGATGTATTTGAGACTTTGGTGATCAGTAAAAATCTCACATCTATTACCATACAGGTAATGTCTCCAAATCTTCAAGGCGAAAACCACCGCAGCAAGCTCCAAATCGTGCATCGGGTAGTTCCGTTCATGGTCCTTCAGTTGGCGTGAAGCATAGGCAACCACATTTCTTCCTTGCATAAGGACAGCTCCCAAACCAGTTCTCGACGCATCACTATAAATGGTGAAATTTCCTGCATCAACGTCAGGAATTATTAATACTGGTGCACTTGTAAGCTTTCTCTTAAGCTCTTGGAAGTTTTCTTCACACTTCTGTGTCCAATCAAACTTTCTCCCCTTTTTAGTAAGAGCTGTTAGTGGCGCTGCTATCTTGGAGAATTCTTCAACGAATCGTCGGTAATATTCGGCCAAACTAAGAAAGCTTCGTATTTCCGTAACGTTTTTAGGTGCTGACCAAGCACTAACTGCTTCTATTTTAGCAGGATCAACGGAAATTCCTTCCCTTGAAACTACGTGGCCCAACAAATGTACTTTTTCCAACCAAAATTCACATTTTGTGAATTTGGCGTAAAGCTGATTCCGTCTTAATGTTTCCAACACTATTCTGAGATGCTGCTCATGTTCTTTTATAGATCTTGAGTAGATCAAAATATCATCAATAAAAACGATAACAAACTTATCTAGATATTCTTTAAACACTCGATTCATGAGATCCATGAAAACAGCTAGGGCATTAGTCAATCCAAATGGCATGACGAGAAACTCATAATGCCCATAGCGTGTTCGGAAAGCTGTCTTAGAAACATCTCATTCCTTGATTCTAAGTTGATGATATCCCGATCGCAAATCAATTTTCGAGAATACCAAAGCTCCTCTAAGTTGATCAAAGAGATCGTCAATTCTCGAGAGAGGGTACTTGTTCTTAATCGTGATCTTGTTTAACTCAAGATAATCGATGCACATCCGCAACGATCCATCCTTCTTTTTGACAAACAGCACAGGTGCTCCCCATGGGGAATGACTTTGACGAATAAATCCCTTGTCCAAATGTTCTTGTAATTGTACTTGAAGTTCCCTAAGCTCAGCTGGGGCCATGCGATAGGGTGCTTTCGATATTGGAGCTGTTCCTGGCAACAATTCTATTTCGAAAGAGATTTCTCGCTCCGGCGGAAGTCTAGTTAAATCTTTTGGAAAGACATCTACATATTCCCTAATAATGGGAACATCTTCGGGTTATAGCTCTTTTTCTTGTTCTTTGTCCACCATGTTAGCTAAGTATCCTTGACATCCATTAGCCAATATTTTCCAAGCCTTCATTACTGAAATAAACCGGGTTGATGAGCTCTTAACCTGACTGTGAAAGTTGAATTCTTCTTCACCGAAAAGATTAAACGTAACACAACGCTTTCGACAATCTATCTTAGCGTTGTACTTATCTAAGAACTCCATCCCCAGGATAACATCGAAATCCTGAAACTTAATTGTAATCAGGTCTACATATAATTCTCTACCGCACATGACTATCGGAACATTTCGTATCCAGGAATTAGATAACAAAATCTCTCCTGACGGAAGAGAGGTTCTAAAAGGTTGTCCTAAATTTTCTACACTTCTATCTAACTTCCGGGAATATTCCATCGATATAAACGAATGGGTGGCACCAGAATCAATAAGGGCAAAAGCATCGTAAGCGGCTATAGAGATCTGACCTGTTACCACATTAGAAGTTCCAGCCTCAGCATCTCTCTTTCTGTAAGCATAAATCCTAGCTTGTGGTTCGGGAGCTTCAAGTCTTCCTTGTACAATCGAAGGACCTTCGATCTTTGCTTGCACCGCGTGTAGCTGTCGGTTTGTATTTCTATTCTGGTACTGAGGGTTCTGGTTCTGACTATTGGAGGTACAACTCCTCGCATAATGACCTTCCTTGCCACAAAGGTAGCAAGCGTTTGATCCCATCCTATACACGCCTAGATGTTTCTTTCCGCATTGAGTACACACAGGATAATTGTTATTATTACCCTCATTCACACGGTTGTTCCTCTTCTGAGAGTAATTCTTCTGTTGGCCCTGGCCCGTAGCATTTCCTCTTCTTTTATTTCTCCCAAACTGCTTGGAACTTTGGCTGGAATTACTAGTTTGGCCTTTTAAGTTTGGTTCCTGATTTTGCCTAGACTGTATCTGTTTCTCTACAGCTTTTTCTTCTTTCTTAGCTTTGAATATTTGAACCCTCGCTTCCTTATCCTGATTAATCCAGTATTCTGCTCTCATAGCTCGACCTATACAATCAGCTACAAGAGTTGGAGGGCTACTTCCAGCACTAACTTGTTTGGCGATGTCTGTCCGAAACATTTTCATCATTCTCCTTACTTTCTCCTTTTCGTTCGGCACCAGTTCTGGACATAAACGGGCAAGCTGTTCAAACTTTTTGACTGCTTCCATCACTGACATAGACCCCTGCTTAAAACTGGTAAACTCATCTTGTTGAGTTGCAAGAATCTCTTGATTGTAGTACATTATTCTGAATTCGTCTACAAAATCTTGCCATCTCATGAACGCCACGTTTCTGCGCATCTAAACCGTCATCCACCAGTGACGCGCATCTTTCTTTAGTGCAAAAAAGGCACAAAGAACTTTCTCCTGTTCTGTAAGTCCCATAAAATCCAAAATTACTTGGATATCGATTAGCCAATTATCCGCTGCTATTGGATCTGTGGTTCCTTCAAATTCAGGTGCCTTCATTCGCCTAAATCGTTCATATAACAGATCCTCCCTAACCAAGGGTGGATTCCTTTGCAATCCTTCGGGTGCTAACGAAACTTCTTGATGAACCTCTAGTACCTGATGCGCTACTGGGGGTACGGGGTTATTTTGCGGTGGAACTTCGTTAGCTCGAGGTACCTGATTCAGTTGAGCTACTTGTTCCTGAAGCTGGTTCGTCTCCTGCTGTTGTTCCCTCAATTGTCGTTGCAAGGTAGCTACTATGTTTGCAAGATCAGGTTCTTGCGGAATAGAGTTCGCTCTTGTACGTGGACGTGACATCTTCTATTTCTTATATAATCACGATAAAGATATTGTTATACTTCAAATATCTTTTCATTCATTCATATCTCATCATAAAATTTTATTATGAACTATACTTATTCATCATATCATATCATATCATAGATCATATCATAGATCGTATTATCACATCATATCATCGTATCATATCGTAACATCATATCATGCCATAAAGCATAATGTTAGAGATCTATCATGATCTCATCACTCCATATTATATCATATGTTGTTCATAATCTTAATATCATAATATATTAATACATCTTATTGATTCTATAATTTACATATCTTACATTCTATCATAACTCATAATTCGTACATACATATATACATACTTATTCGTACTATCATGTACATATCCTACACTTGCTATATATATATATGATCAAATACAAGATAGAAGTGACTATCACTTATCTATCACACATATATACTATCTTACACCTAAACTATCTAGTCCGTTGTTATCTCAGAGAATACATCCCAGTCTTCATCATCGAATAAAACTTCCTCTGGATCGTCCTCCATATTTACTTCTTCCTCTTCCTCATCTCCACCATAGCCTAGCATCTACTACTAGAGAACGACTTGCCAATGATACTTGTAGATGAGGCGGAATATGACATATTCGAAATATAGACTCCATATCATGAAGCCACGCTGCTAGTGTCATGGTTCGTCTAGTCCCATCGAATATTAGCGGAGACATCATGAAAAACGTGTAAGCTGCACCTCGATCTTCGTCCATTGTCCTCAAATCTAGATTATACAAATTTTATAAATTCATAATATAAATACGAAATATTATTTTTTTCAACTTACAATGACTGTTGCGCAGGCAGACAATCTATGAAACCGAAAGGTAGGACCTCTGCTCTAATACCAACTCTGTAACGACCCGCCTAACGTAGGCCGTTACCATGCATACTTACTTATATCATATGAAAAATTGGACTAGTTTGTTTTTTTTTTTTTTTTTTTTTTTTTTTTTTTTTTTTTTACAAACGATATATATATAACTTTGAAATTGGGATTACTCGCAGTAATCACTTACATAGATATATATATATATGTATATAAACTTATTTACTTATCATAATTTTATACTTAGATACAACATAATCAAAATAAACATCGCGGAACTTAACAAAATGCGTAGCAGTTTCCAATCCCACAGTTTCACAGCTTTGCATTGCCACACTCCACTGTCTTATATCATGTACTGCCATAAGTTTGCTTTCCTACAGCATAAACATAAATTATCAGCTTTCGCTCAGCAAGCACAACTATTGATCCGCAAAACATTTCATTAAACGTAATGCATGAATTCTTTATGCTTTCATTATGTTGTCTTATCTTATCATAATTTTAGAGCCCTTACATAACATAAGTGTACGTACCGTGGCGCGCTGCCACGGAGTGGTTGGGGCGGCCAGCCCTATCCAACTCAAACCATGGACCAAACCCGACCTAGTGCGGGTCGATACGACACAAGCCAACTTGCTTGCCATTATACTTGAAAGTTTTTCTTTAACTTGTTCTTGCTTTAACTTAATTGAAAATCAATTCATATAAATAGTTTCTTACTTGAAACCAAATTCTTATTCTTACCGAGTGACTTATCGTTAATGAGCATGCCTCGTGATGCCATAATATCAAAATATTCATCATATAAAAATACATGCTATAGCATTCATCATAAACATTTCAACATGAACTTGAAAGCCATAAACATATATCATACTCATATCTTCTTGAACTTGAAAGCCATAAACATTTATCATACTCATATCACCATGAACTTGAAACATACAACAAAAACATTTTCGTTTATGTTGTAGGCGGAGTCGTACTTACCAGTTACTTTGCACCTTGAATTAAAATATTCCACTTAAACAGGTTGCTTTCCTGTTTTCAATAAAATCATAGGATAAGAATCATCCTATCATAATATCACAAATAACTCTAGTTACTATCCTATTACAAAACACAAGCCCTAAAACTCAACTCCTTTTTGAATTTAGTAAGACTTTAAATTTTGAAAAACTGTGTTTAAAACTTATTTATAAATTTTTATCTTTTTCTTACAAATTTATTTTAAATTTGAAAAAGTTTTCTTCATGAAAATTGTAGATATTGAAGTCTCCTACAACTTTTATTTTTAACTCAAAAGTCAATTCTGTCCTTAACTTGCTTGTTTTATCCTTTGAAAATTTTTCGACCATAATTACAATTTCATAACCTGGTCTCGGGTTTTTGTAAAAACAAGGATCTTAAAAGCCTTATTTTCAAAAACCTTCTACGTTGGCCCCTAAAATTTTCCCTCCTCTATAACTTTGCAGTTTTGATTTTTTTCAAATTCGGCCTCTAAGGGCCTCAAAATCTTGTTTCAGAAAAACTGTCCAGTTATAAACTCTAATCAAGCATATCAAAACCTTAGTGCATATAACTTCTAAAATTTAATTCATACTTATACTTATTGAACATACACTTAAATCTTAATTAGGACTTAAATGAAGAACTAGAGGATAACAATTTTTACCTCAAGTTCCACAGATGAATTTCTTAAACTAAGGTTTTTAAATTTTCCTCACACCTCCTACACTAAACCGAACACCCCATTTTTCTTGTTTTCTCCTCCCTCTTGGTTCGGCTCCTAAGGGCAGAAACTAAAGGGTATGCTGTTTGATTAAGTTCTCTAACAAAATGAATTGAAAACACCTTCACCTATTTATAGGTGAACGACTACTTCTTGAAATTGCTCACTAGTCCTCACAAGAAAAACAATTGCCCTTACTTCCTATGTGGTGGCCGGCCAAGCATGTTTCATTTTGCCAAGTAGCAAAGCTAGGAAAGCTTGCTAATCAAGGCTAGGAACTATGAGGTATCCTCTTCCTAGGTTGGCCGGCCTTAGGTGGAGCCTTAAGCTTGCTCTTGCTAACCAATAAGCAAGGCTAGCATGCTTACTAAGCAAGGCTAGAGAGCATGAGGTGTCAAGTGCTAATGAGGTTCATAATCTTGTAAATTACCTATTGATCCTTAAGAGCAACATATTTGCTCATGATCCTCATGTGGTGGCCGGCCTTTCATGTCTCAAATTGCCAAGTAGGCAAGTCTATGGGTCTTGCTCACCAAAGCTAAAAACATAAGGTGGCTTTTCCCTGTAATGGCCGGTCCTAGGGGGGTGAGGTGTGCAACCATTGGCTTGCCAAGGGAGCTAAGCTAAGGGAGGTTATTCATCAAAGCTAGGCAATGAGCTGTCCCTCCCTCATGGTTGCCGGTCATGGTTAGTGATTTGGCAAAGCTTGAGCTAGCCAAGAGAGCTAGCTAGAAGAGTTGCTCACCAAAGCTAGGACATGATGTGTTGTCTCCTTGTTATGGCCGGTTATAGTGATGGGTTGTGTAAACTTTAGCTTGCCAAAAGAGCAAGGCTAGGAGGGTGACTCATCCAAGCTAGAGGCATGAAGTGACTTATCCTCATGATGGCCGGCCATTGAGTGCCAAATGGGACAACTTGCTAATTGAATCATAAACCAAGCAAAATTAAAGTGCTTAGTCACTAAACTTAGGGCATGATTTGTCAATTTTTAATGATACTTAAATTTCTCCACTTTGCATAATACTCTTTAAAAACAAGATTTCTTGCTCATAAGACCATGAGGTGGCCGGTTTCCTAGGCTATCTACATGAAAAAATAGGATTGGTCCAAATTAGAATTTGGAATCATCCAATCCTAACTTATTTCTTAATTTCTAACTAGATTAACTAAACTTGTAATAAATCATTAGCTTAGTTGAACTAGGAAATTTAACTTTAAAAAAAGTCCATAGTTCCAAAATTTTACATATTTGCTTATAGGTCAATAATTTTCTCCAAAATTGCACATTGACCCCTAAACATAAAATATTTACATTTTGGTCCCTGTAAGATGACCGGTTTTGGCAATGACATTTGTTAACTATTAAAAACGAAATATCATAACATAAAACCTCGTTGACATATCTTCTAAATGCAGCTCATTAACATATATACTTAATTACTGTTTTGAACTGTAAAGTATACTGATATTGTACCATTGTCCAGAACTTATCTGAACTGCGTATAGGATTTTTCCTAAATTTAAGAACTACTAACATAAAATCATAAAGCATAAATTTACCCTTTTTGACAAAAGGTCTTAAACTTGCGTAACTAACTTATTGAATCTTTTAGCAAAAGATTCAACAACTTTTCATAGAAAACATATCATACATATAGCATAAACAGACTTTGATTCTTAACGAAAGAAATCATAAGTTTACAAACAGGTTGGTTATTACACCAAGATCACACCAAGGGTTACCCAATGTAACCCAAAGGGATATGAATTGAAATCATAAGACTTATGCCCAAGGTTAGGAATAGTAACCTAACACTATTCATGTATGCTTGGGCTTAGTACCCAAGGTTACTCTAAGTAACCTAATAAGCTATGATCTAAGTATGATAGGCCATGAACTCTAGGGTTACTTGTAGTAACCAAGTAAGTTATCATGTGTATGTGTGGGGGACATATAACTAAGGTCATGTATAGATGATGGTTAGATTATCAATATTTTATGGTTATGGTTTATAGAATTTTTACCCTATGTCCTTGGTAATAGCAGGAGGTAGCCTGCTGTTGCAACCTGACTTGGAACAACAAGGTATAGGATATAGCATTCGAGGTAAGTACAACTCCGCCTACAGCATAGGCTGTTTGTTTGTTTACTTGCCTGATGTGTTAAAAGGTTATGCAATGGTATGATATGATGTATGATTTGTTAAAGTTTTATGAAATTATTATGATATGGTTATGATTTAATTATGTGTGACATCATGAAGCATGTTCACCAATTCATATGATAAGAATAAGACCCAAGTATGGAATGATGAAAATTAAGTATAATGGCAAGCAAGCTTGCCTGTGTCGTACCGACCCGCGTTAGGTCGGGTTTGGTCTATGGTTTGAGTTGGACTGGACTGGCCGCCCCAACCACTCCATAGCTGCGCGCCACGGTACGTATACTTATGTTATGGGGCCCATTATTATGTTAAGCTGAGAAAGAATAATGAAGCATAATGAAGCATAAATGGTTCATGCATGATTATGATTTATGTCGCGGATGTGATAGTTGTACTTGCTGAGCGAAAGCTAACGTTTTACGTCTATGCTGTAGGTAAGCAACCTAGCGGCAATATGTGATGTAAGGTGGTGGAGCATGGCACTGCCAGCTGTGAAATATGGGATGGTGGCCGCTATGCGTTCTGTTTATTTTATGTATTCCTTTCTATGTTTAAAGGACTTTATTTAGTAAATGTTTATAAGTACGTATTTATTCGTGTGAGTTTGCGCCGTATAAAAAAAATTTCCGTTGGTTACGAAAGTAAGTAAGTAAGTAAGTATGTATGATAAGATATGTACGGTAACGGCCTATGTTAGGTGGGTCGTTACACTTCTTTCTTAGGAATGGGATATATTGTAAATTTGGGCATCAAAACATCCAAAGATTGTTAGGGCATTTGCAGGCTTATGGATCATATGGCTGGCTACAAGGTTTTAAATTAGTAGTACTCAATATGATATGGAATATATATATATATATATATATATATATGTATACACATTCTAAGAACAACATTAATATTTTCTTCTTTTGGAAACCATAGTAATAGATAGATTGACATATTCTATCTAATTTTGATGTTCCAAATGATGTATAACCAGTTATATTTTGACACATTATTGAAAGAAGTTAGATCTTAAGATATAAAAAAAAAAGTTGTAAAGCATTTTAAAAATTTTAAAATAACGTAATATAATATTTTTTGGTTAGATATTATTTGGGACATCAAAAATTGACAGAAGATTTGAGTCCTCTCAAAATTTAGATGGCTTTCATAAGTTGGCATATGTGAATTATTATATTTATGTTAGACATGGAGTGGGAGATTTGGGTCTGAGCTCCCAAGTTCGAAATCTAGAAAGAATCATAGGCCTATAACCGTTTAAAAAAAAAAAAACTTGAATTATTCTTAGTGGGAAATTTATTTTGAGTTTCTTTATAAATTAAACCATCCCCTTTGATCCTCAGAAAATATACATATTTTATGTTATTTTAAATATGTATCAAATTCAGACAAGTGAGTGGGTCAAGATTCAATTTTGACTCTTGTAATGAAAAATAATGCCCTTAGGAGGAAAAAGGGAAAAGAATCCAATTTAAAAAGACCCAAAAACAAAGGCAAAGTGTTAGCTAATAATTTTTTTTTTTCCATAAATAAACCGATATATGTATCTAAATCAATCACCAGCAATCTGTAAGCTAACAAAAACATGTATAACAAAAAAGAAAAAAGAAAAAAAAAATTGATCCTTGTAGAAAGGAATAGGCTTGTTCTATATGGAATGAAGTATGAGTTGTTTCTAATGTCATTCCTTCTCTTGAGCATGTCACAAACTATTGCTTTGCTTGCCAATCCCATGTATCGAAAATAATATGAATGCAGTTGCAGAAACTTTCTCGTCTGCACAAGTTTCTAGCACATTTATGTGAAAAATTCAAGAAAGTCATGCAGTGCATAACAAAATGACTAATTTCTCTGTCCATATATAACATATAAGCGTGTTCTATCGAAGCTCCAAAAGCGTCACGGTTACTTCGTTTTTTGAAGAGGAATCTTGAGTATTGGACGAAGAAGAATGGACAACATCGCATTTGAGTGGCGCATTTTCTGTGAAGAAACCTGGTTGTTTAGGCTGAGCCAAGGAACTCTGACTTCCAAACATTACAACCACAGACGACATGCTCGGCCTATCCTCTGGACGATGTTGGATACACAAGAGACCAATTTGGATGCAACGAAGCACTTCTGATTCGGCACATGACCCCACTAAACATTCGTCAATCAGCTCTAAGGCATTTCCTTCTTTCCATAATCTCCATGCCTAAAAAAAATAATCCGAAAGCTCGTTTCTGTAACATGAAGTAATCTAAGCGACCAAAATATGCAACAAGATGATATTATAAATTTTCTTACATGTCCTGTGAGGTTGAGGCTGTCATCCGGATGAAAAAATCCCCTGTTTTTCTTCCCACTAACAATCTCCAGCACCAATATGCCAAAGCTAAATACATCGGATTATACTGAAAAAAGACCATCACTTGCATATTCCAGTGCCATGTAACCACTGCAAAATATGACCACCATTAAATAGTCAATTAAGAAAAAAATTGGGGTAATTGATCCATAAGAGTTTGGCTAATGCAAGGAAAACTTACTATGTTCCAACTACTTTGTTTGTGTTTCCTTCTATCTGATTTCCTTCGAAAGTTTTAGCCATACCAAAATCTGAAATTTCGGGTTCAGCTCATCATCGAGTAGAACGTTACCGGCTTTGAGATCTCTGTGTATAATTCTTAATCTTGAATCTTGATGCAGATATAAAAGGCCCCGAGTAATTCCACATATAATTTGAAAGCGCTCATACCAATCTAACAACTCTTTCCTCGTTTCACCTTTCAATATCCATAAAATTACATTTAGTCAATTTTCAAGCATGAAGTCTCATTTTAGTAGGTCCTTAAAGAGCACTTAGCCAAAAAAAAAAAAGGTCCTCAAAGAGCTGCCGTGAAATAAGGTATTAAAAAAAAAAAAAGTGAAGATGTCAAGGATTAAAACCGAAAATGAAGAAGTCAAGGCTTTTGTGGGGCATGTAGTCGTAAATCAGCAACTTTTCCTCTCCTTGAATGCAACATCCAATAAGCCTCACAAGATTTCTATGTTGGAGTTTGGCAATTAGTATAACTTCATTCTTGAACTCGTTCAATCCTTGGCCAGAACTTCTTGAAAGCCTCTTCACCGCAATTTCTTGACCATCGATTAATTTTCCCTGGAAATTACATTTGATTTTTACTGAAATGCTCCAATATTTTTTTTGTGATAAAATCCTAGTGTTCTGTTTCTTCTGGTACATAGAACTTACCTATCCTAATCAAATTAAGCATTAAAGCTGATACTTTACCTTGTAAACAGGTCCGAAACCACCTTGTCCAAGTTTGTTATTGTTGGGATGTGTGTCCATAAACAAATGAGATGTATTATTTTGCTGATTTAATTTGAGGAATTTTTTCAATATTATTTTTGCATGCATATTTGGATGCTTTATAAATATCAAAAACCCTAGATTATTTAAATGTGACTTTAAATATTGTATATAAGTGTTATATACAGGAGGATAATATTTAAAGTAAAATAATCTAAATTTGTCCGTAATTAAATATTAAAGCTGGGATCTTTAATTTAAAATTACTAGCGCGGTTTATTATATTCTGAATGAAATGATCTTATCTGGATTGTTAATAATGAGATTATTGGAATGAAAGCGCTTTATATATAATTTGATTATATAGAACTGGAACACGATTAATTATGAATCTCTAATAATTTTTGTTATCATATAGAGCATTCAAAATTAATCTATGATGGTCATATATGAATCGATCTTAATTCTGAGTAATTAATAGACTCCTATTTATTGTATCATGTTTTTTGACATATCGAGTAATAACACAACTGAATAGTGTCAAATTCTTGGTATATTGGAAATATAATATAATAAATAGCCGGGAATATTAATATACAAGATGAAATCTATTCCTTCGTAAAGAAGTTAGATGGACGATTCCCTTAATTGTTGATTTGGGACTTGAATAATAAGAGCGCTCAATTTATGATTTGATCATAAATATATTATTCATTAGAGAATCAATGGTACTTAAGGAGAAAAATATAATTAAAGAGGTTAATGGAAAATATCTAGCCTTAATTATGAACCGTTTATGGAGGATTGATTTATATGTAGTGACTATATCAATGGGCAATTCAAATCCTTTGAATATAATTAGTTTTATAATTTTAAGAGTGCAATTCCAAATTTTTAGTGGAATAATTTGGAATTAATAATTTTGATATTTTAATTAAGGTGTTAATTAATTGTCAAAATTATTGGAGCTTAAAATTATAAAGTTCATAGTTTCTCTCAACGGCTCTATTGAATCATGTGAACATTATTTTATGTTAGGTTAATTTATTAATTTAGAATTGAGAATTCTATATTAATATTCACACAACAAATTAATTGGATTAATTTGTGTTTTTTAAATAATATGATTATTTAAAATAAATTTAAAATAGTTTTAAATTAAAGATTATACAATGTGGTAAGGACCATATCGTAGTTGTGCGCCACAGGGTGGTTCACATAATATCCACAGAGTGTATGTGGAATATTGAATTTTTGAATTTTGAATTTTGATACATGTGGAAGAGAAAAGATCGGTTATTTTATTTTGAATAGTTCAAAATAAATTAAAAAAAATAACTAATCAGATAATGGGAGAGAGATTTTCTCTCTCCTATATCCATAAAACACGCCCACTATATGGAATTAGTAGGCATGTGCATAGTTATTCCACATGATTGAATTAATTAATTAATTAATTAATTTAAATAAATAAAAAAGAGAAGTGTCAGTTATTTCTCTGTAATATTAAAAGAGGGTACATACGATGTATCTAAAAAAGGGAAGATATATTAATTCCTTTTTGACAGAGAGAAAAGATATACATTTTTTTTTTTATCTGAGAGTTTCTTCTCCTCTTCTCCTTCACTCATGAGTTGAGAACGCAAAGTGAATCAAAATTCAAGTGTGTGATCAAACCAAAATTCAGAAACGCGTACTCGTTTCCTATTCATCATGATCTGGAGAACGCTGAGAAAGAACCGTTGGTGTTTTGAAGGATT
The DNA here is from genome assembly GCA_038430175.1 of Ficus hirta. Classification (NCBI taxonomy): domain Eukaryota; kingdom Viridiplantae; phylum Streptophyta; class Magnoliopsida; order Rosales; family Moraceae; genus Ficus; species Ficus hirta. The sequence continues at coordinate 12,207,255 of CM076585.1, read as the reverse complement.
TGGAGTTTTTAAGAAGATTGATGTTTCTGAAGGATTTGGAGTACTCAAGAAGGTTCTTGAAGGAGTTCAAGAATTTCGACCTAATCGGACAACGGTTAATCTCTAAACTTTCTTCTTAATTTATTTTGTTAAATTAATATAAGTATTGTCGCCGGAAAAATTTTGAGAAAATTTTTATATGTGCGATTTAATCCGTACCATGCTTCCGCTAATATCAGAGCCGGTAATACCTTATATTAATTTAATGAGTAATACTATGATAATTTTTGTATGATTTTGGGTAGGCACTTGTGCATATTGATGTATATTTCTATTTATGATCATGATGATGAATGTTTGTGCGAATGGATTGATCGTAAATTATTCCGGTTTCATGGAAAATAGTTTATATTTTTACTTTTGATTAGATCAATTGTAAATAGGAATCATGGTGTAATTTTCTTTTGATTAGATTAATTGTAAATAGGATTTATGTTGTAATTTTTCCAGAAGAATTGTTCTTCATATTTTTTTTTTAAGAAAAGTTCTTATTTTTTTAATTTAAAAAAAAAAAAAAAAAAAAGGAAGGGAGGTGCCGACGATCGTACGGAAGTCGCCGGCGGCGCTGCACGGCAGCCATGGCCGATCGTCGACCAAGGTCGCCGGCCGGCGGGTGGAAGCCGGCCTGGGTTGGCTGCGCTGCCAACCCAGTCGTGACTGCAACAGCAGTCACAACAAAGCTAGGGTTCTGGGAACCCTAGCTGGCCCAAATGGTTTGGGCCACCCAGCCACGGGTTGGGCCTGCCTCACCCTGGCAAGGTAGAAGCAGAAGCAGGCTTCGGGCAGTGCATCGGCAGTGGCCAGCCGCACAGCCACACCCACAAAAAAAAAAAAAAAAGAAGGTTTTTTTTTTATTTATGAGATCTATTTTTTTTTTAATTTGAGAAATTCATGGAGGATCACCACCACTCATAAAGAGAAGTTGGAGAATTACAAGAAGACCCGAAGTTGGAGAATTACAAGAAGATCCATTTTTTTTTTATTATATCATTTTTTATTTTGGGTTGTAATTTTAGGTTTCCATGGAACCCGGTCAAGTTTTTCCATTACGCTTGGTTTGAATGTTTTTATTATGTTGATGATAATGACATTGCCATGCATATCACATGACATCTAAGATAGAAAAGTGCCTACCGATTTTGTATGTCATGCATTTTTTGCGCATTTTTTTTTCTAAAATTGTTTTAGCAATTAATTTAATGCGTGTAGTCACAAATTTAATGAGATTAAATTTGAAATGAATTTAGCAAACGGATTTATAAAATTAGTGGGTCAAATGTGAAATTTGTAAAATTTAAATGTTAAATTTTAAAATATCACAATTGATTTAATTTATAATTTTAAATTGTTTAAAATTATAAAGGCTTAGTAATTTAAAGTGTTTAAATTTACTAAGGTTTATGAAACAAGAGTTTTTTTATAAATAAAATACACTTTTGTAAAATAATGAGTGGGAGTAGGTAATATGACAATATAAACCTAGAATTGACCTACCCTACGGCGGCAATTTCTAAGTTAAGTCTAAAAAATCTGATACGGTGGGTTACACTCATAAAGAGATAATTAAATTAGTTAATTATTTTCTTGACTAAAATTAAAGGAAATTAATAAGTATTAGAAATATGAGATATTTCGTGTAATATTTATTAATTGAGAATGTCTCATTTTAATTAGCAATTATTTGACCTACCCTACGGCGGCACTTAGTTGTGGTGATTAAAATTCCTTAGAATTTTAAAGTAAACATGTTTTTGTGTATTTTAACATGTGCATTTATGCATCATATTTACTTTGCCTTTAATTTTGTTGCGATATTTATGCCATTATTTTATTGAAAAATATTTCTTAATTATTTTCAGCAAATATGTCAAACCCGATTTTCTCACTTCTCGCCTCTCAAGTTTTAACTGGTGAAAACTTTGTCACATGGAAAAGCAACATGAATATTCTCTTGATAAATGAAAACTACCATTTTGTCCTTAAGGAGGATCGTCCTCCAGTGCCTCAGGCCAATGCCTCTAAGGCTGTCTCGGACAAGTACGACCATTGGGTTGTTGCAAACAACAAGGCCCGTTGCTACCTGTTAGCAGCAATGAATGAAGTGCTTAGAGCTAAGCACGAGACCCTTGGGACTGCTAGCGAGATTATGGAATCTTTGCAAAACATGTTTGGACGCCCTTCCGATCAAGCCCGCCATGAAGCCATGAAAGCCGTTATGAACGGCAAAATGAAGAATGGTTCTTCAGTTCGTGAGCACGTCCTCAAAATGATTCATCATTTTAACGAGGCTGAAATCGATGGTGCGAACATTGATGAAAAGACCCAAGTTGACATGATCTTGGAGACACTATCTCCCGCTTTTCTCTAATTTAGAACGAACTACGTCATGAACCATAAGATGTGTAATCTGACAGAACTTCTGAACGAGTTGCAGACCTATGAGACCCTTCTTAATGACAAGGGTGGCAAGGCAAATGTTGCCGAAGCCAATGCAGCTGAAGGGAAGGCTTCTTCTTCAAAGAATAAAAAGAAGAAAAATATGGGAAAGCAAAAGGGCAAAAGGAAGATCCAAAAGAAGAAAGGGAAGGCTGCTGAGCCTAAACCTAAGGGAAAATGTTTCTATTGCGATCAAGATGGCCATTGGAAAAGGAACTGTAAGAAGTACCTTGATGAGCTGAAAAAGAAGAAGAAAAAAAGTAAATCAGATTTACTAGTCATGGAAACATGCTTAGTTGAGAATGATTTCTCAAGCTGGATTATTGATTCAGGGGCATCTAACTATGTTTGTGTTTCTTTACAGATGCTTGAGTCATCTAGGGATCTTGAAGAGGGAGTTTTCACAATGAGAGTTGGCAGTGGGGAAAGACTATCAGCGACAGCTATAGGGACAGTGCGACTGTCATTTGATAATAATAAATATTTGTTTTTGGACAATGTTTATTACATTCCAGATTTCAAACGGAATTTGATTTCGGTTTCAAAGTTGCTTGAACAATTTATTTCAGTTTCTTTTGAAGTTGACTCTGTTTCAATTTATAAGAATGGAGTGAATATTTATTCTGGTTATGTGGATAATGGTCTATATTTTATTAAACCATTTTCCAATTACTTACTTCAAACCGAAATGTTTAAAGTCGCTGAACCAACCCCTAAAAGAAGAAAGATTTCTAATGATAAAAATGACACATATTTGTGACATTTAAGGCTTGGTCACATTAATATAGATAGGATAGAAAGATTAGCAAAGGATGGTCCTTTGAGAGAGCTAAAAGTTGGCACTCTACCAGTATGTGAATCCTGCCTAGAAGGTAAAATGACCAAAAAGCCTTTTTCGGCTAAAGGTGAAAGAGCAAAAACAACTCTAGAAATCATACATATAGATGTATGTGGCCCTTTGAATGTCAAAGTTAGAGGGGGCTATGAATACTTTGTCACATTTATTGACGATTATTCAAGATATGGATATGCATACCTGATGCAAAGAAAATCCGAGACCTTTGAAAAGTTCAAAGAATTTCGTGCTGAAGTTGAAAAGCAACTTTGCAAATCAATCAAAACTCTTCGATCGGATCGAGGAGGACAGTACCTAAATTATGAATTCAAGGACCACTTGATTGAGAATGGAATATTATCGCAGCTCACGGCACCTGGAACACCACAACAAAATGGTGTCGCCGAAAGAAGAAATCATACTTTGCTTGACATGATAAGATCAATGTTGAGCTATTCTTCTCTGCCTACCTCATTTTAGGGATATGCACTACAAACAGCTATATATATTTTGAATTTAGTTCCATCTAAGTCAATCTCTAAGACTCCCCTAGAGTTGTGGAACGGTCGCAAACCTAGTTTGAGACACATTCGCATATGGGGGTGCCCAGTACACGTGCTAAAGGGAAAGACTGGAAAGTTAGAACCTCGCTCGGAAGTATGCATGTTTGTAGGCTACCCTAAAGGAACGAGAGGAGGTCTGTTTTATAGCACTCAAGATAACAAAGTATTTATGTCGACAAATGATGCGTTTCTTGAGCACAACTATATGACAGATTTCAAACCCAAAAGTAAAGTGGTTTTGGAAGAATTGCTGGCTGATAAGATCGGCCCCACACCAACAACAGTTGTTGAACGACAAAGAGTAGAGATCACTACTCGAGATCAAATACCACAGCCACCATGACGTAGTGGGAGGGAAATAAGATTGCCCATCCGCTATCGTGAAGATGGAGAAGCACAAGTTGCAGTCACTGATGGCAGTGATGATGATCCATTGACATATAAGATGGCAATGGATGATGTTGATCGAGAGAAATGGCAGGAAGCCATGAAACTCGAAATGGAGTCTATGTACTCCAATTCAGTTTGGGAACTCGTAGATCTACCAGAAGGCATTAAGCATATTGGTTGCAAATGGATCTATAAGAGAAGGAGAGGAGCCGATGGGAAAGTAGAGACTTTCAAAGCTAGGCTAGTGGCAAAGGGTTTTACCCAAAAAGAAGGAGTAGACTATGAGGATACTTTTTCTCCAGTGGCCATGCTAAAATCCATCCGGATTCTCTTATCTATTGTTGCTCATTATGATTATGAGATATGGCAAATAGATGTCAAGACGGCATTTTTGAACGGTCATCTTGAAGAGACCATTCATATGGTCCAACCAGAGGGTTTCATAGTCCAAGGCCAAGAGTAGAAAGTCTGCAAATTGCAAAGGTCCATTTATGGACTTAAGCAGGCTTCTAGATCTTGGAACATCAGATTTAACGAAGCCATAAAGTCTTATGGTTTTGAACAAAATATGGATGAACCTTGTGTCTATAAGCAGATAGAAGGGGATAAAGTGGTATTCTTAGTTCTTTATGTGGATGACATTCTACTCATTGGGAATGATGTAGAATCTCTATCAAAGGTAAAGAACTGGCTAGCCAACTAATTCCAAATGAAGGATTTGGGAGAAGCAAGCTATATTCTTGGTATCCAGATTATACGGGATCGCAAGAATAGGCTTCTGGCATTGTCTCAAGCTTCATACATTGATAAGGTGCTTATCAGATTTGCGATGCAGAACTCCAAGAAAGGCAACTTGCTTTCTCGACATGGAGTTCATCTCTCTAAAGAGCAGTGTCCTAAAACACCGCAAGAAGAGGAGAATATAAGACGAATTCCATATGCATCGGCAGTTGGTAGTCTAATGTATGTAATGTTGTGTACCAGACCTGACATATGCTTTGCAGTGGGAGTGGTTAGTCGATATCAGTCGAACCTAGGATTAGATCACTGGGTGGCAGTTAAGCATATTCTCAAATATCTGAGAAGGACAAGAAACTACATGCTCATATATTCTAGTAGAGATTTGATTCCTATTGGATATACAGATTCTGATTTCCAATCAGATAGAGACTCTCGGAAGTCTACCTCAGGGGCGGTGTTCACTTTGGGAAGTGGAGCCATTATATGGAGGAGTATCAAGCAAACTTGTGTTGCTGATTCAACCATGGAGGCTGAATATGTAGCAGCTTGTGAAGCAGCTAAAGAGGCAGTCTGGCTTTGAAAATTCTTGAGAGATCTGGAAGTTGTTACAGATATACATGAGCCAATTAGACTCTATTGTGATAACAGTGGAGTAGTGGCCAATGCCAAAGAACCCAGAAATCACCACAAAGGAAAGCATATAGAGAGGAAATTTCACTTGGTGAGAGAGATTGTCAGTAGAGGAGACGTTTCAGTTGAGAAGATCGCATCTGCGAATAACATAGCTGATCCGTTTACCAAGACATTACCAGCTCGGAGTTTTGAGCAACATCTTGAAGGGATGGGACTTAAAGACATGTCACATTTGCTTTAGGGCAAGTGGGAGATTGTTGGGATGTGTGTCCATAAACAAATGAGATGTATTATTTTGCTGATTTAATTTGAGGAATTTTTTCAATATTATTTTTGCATGCATATTTGGATGCTTTATAAATATCGAAAACCCTAGATTATTTAAATGTGACTTTAAATATTGTATGTAAGTGTTATATACAGGAGGATAATATTTAAAGTAAAATAATCTAAATTTATCCTTAATTAAAAATTAAAGTTGGGATCTTTAATTTAAAATTACTAGCGCGGTTCATTATATTCTGAATGAAATAATCTTATCCGGATTGTTAATAATGAGATTATTGGAATGAAAGCGCTTTATATATAATTTGATTATATAGGACTAGAACACGATTAATTATGAATCTCTAATAATTTCCGTTGTCATATAGAGCATTCAAAATTAATCAATGATGGTCATATATGAATCGATCTTAATTCTGAGTAATTAATAGATACCTATTTATTGTATCATGTTTTTTGACATATTGAGTAATGACATAAATGAATAGTGTCAAATTCTTAGTATATTGGAAATATAATATAATAAATAGCCGGGAATATTAATATACAAGATAAAATCTATTCCTTCGTAAAGAAGTTAGATGGACGGTTCCCTTAAGTGTTGATTCGGAACTTGAATAATAAGAGCACTCAATTTATGATTAGATCATAAATATATTATTCATTAGAAAATCAATGGTACTTAAGGAGAAAGATATAATTAAAGAGGTTAACGGAAAATACCTAGCTTTAATTATGAACCGTTTATGGAGGATTGATTTATATGTAGTGACTATATCAATGGGCAATTCAAATCCTTTGAATATAATTAGTTTTATAATTTTAAGAGTGCAATTCCAAATTTTTAGTGGACTAATTTGGAATTAATAATTTTGATATTTTAATTAAGGTGTTAATTAATTGTCAAAATTATTGGAGCTTAAAATTATAAAGTTCATAGTTCCTCTCAACGGCTCTATTGAATCATGTGAACATTATTTTATGTTGCGTTAATTTATTAATTTAGAATTGAGAATTTTATATTAATATTCACACAACAAATTAATTGGATTAATTTGTGTTTTTTAAATAATATGATTATTTAAAATAAATTTTAAATAATTTTAAATAAAATATTATACAATGTGGTAAGGATCATATCGTAGTTGTGCACCACAGGGTGGTTCACATAATATCCACAGAGTGTATGTGGAATATTGAATTTTTGAATTTTGAATTTTGATACATGTGGAAGAGAAAAGATTGGTTATTTTATTTTGAATAGTTCAAAATAAATTTTAAAAAAAATAATAACTAATCAGATAATGGGAGAGAGAATCTCTCTCCCATATCCATAAAACACGCCCACTATATGGAATTAGTGGGCGTGTGCATAGTTATTCCACATGGTTGAATTAATTAATTAATTAATTAATTTAAATAAAAAAAAAAAGAGGAGTGTCAGTTATTTTTCTGTAATATTAAAAAAGGGTACATACGATGCATCTAAAAAGAAGGGGTATATACGATGTATGTGAAAAAGGGAAGATATATTAATTCCTTTTTTGACAGAGAGAAAAGATATACGTATTTTTTTTATCTGAGAGTTTCTTCTCCTCTTCTCCTTCACTTTGTCTCATGAGTTGAGAACACAAAGTGAATCAAAATTCAAACGTGTGATCAAACTCAAATTCAGAAACGCCCACTCATTTCATGTTCATCGTGATCTGGAGAACGCTGAGAAAGAACCGTTGGTGTTTTGAAGGATTTGGAGTTCTCAAGAAGATTGGTGTTTCCGAAGGATTTGGAGTACTCAAGAAGGTTCTTGAAGGAGTTCAAGAATTTCGACCTAATCGGACAATGGTTAATCTCTAAATTTTTTTCTTAATTTATTTTGTTAAATTAATATAAGTATTATCGCCGGAAAAATTTTGAGAAAATTTTATATGTGCGATTTGATCCGTACCATGCTTCCGTTAATTTTTAAAAACTGGTTTTCAAAACCAACAGTTATCAGTTGAGAAATTATTTGTGGCTTTAATAAAAACTGGATTCCGTTAATTTTTAAAAACTGGTTTTCAAAACCAACAGTTATCAGTTGAGAAATTATTTGTGGCTTTAATAAAAACTGGTTTTGAAAACCAACAGTTATCTGTTGAAAAATTATTTGTGGCTTTAACTATTGTAGCCAAGTCAAAGAGTGGGAGCTCCAAGTCATCCGTTTCCTCCGGGTTTGCAACAAATTTACCTTTTGACTTTGTCCTGTAACTGATATAGCCAAGTAACAGCACTCCAGAAACACCTCCAATGCTAGCTACTACTACTGTCACAGCTCTCACCTTAGGACCAGATTTTCCTTTTTATTTTCACAATAAAAAGTATAAAGTAAATAAAATTGCTTAATTCATAATAAAACGAAAATTCAACCTAATTAAACAGAAAACATGACATGATTAAAGACCTACAAAGGAGGCGGAAAAAAAGAAGTTAAAAACGGACATACCTAGCTCTGAAGCTGGCATTCGAAGATATAAAACTTGTTCATCGTAAGGAACTTTTCTGATATCCATTAGATCACCAAACCACATGAGACAACCACTACCGTCTCCCCTGATATCGGAGTTTGCGTAAGCCATACAAGAACAATTACTCAAACATTTAGCCCTGCACTCCTTTAGGTTCATACTCTTATTCCCGCGGGAATACTCAATATCTGGCATTTTCAAGCCAACAGATTTGATAAAACCATCTTTGCTTTCATCCTTGCAGTCCAGTGGATTATTGCGCGTACACCCATCTGACCAATCCGTTAAATTCCATTTTTCTTCAGACTTTGGCTTGAATCCTTTGAAACATTGGCAGACCGGGTTCTCACCGATGACACAATCGCCATTGCCACCACAGAGACCATACTTGTCACAAAGGTCTCTAGGCTCTGAAGAGTAAAGCTTCCACCTCTTCTCTGCTTTGACCCATGTAAACCGTTCACGTGTGCTAGTTGTTTGATTCATGACTAAAGTTGAGTTCACAGAGTCGTTTCTGAGGTCGAACAAGTAATAAACTTCATCTTCGTTGTAAATCACCCGGAAGTCGAAAAGTTGGTTCGGCCTTAACTCTGGCACACCGCTAAAACGGAGTCCATTCCAAGGACCCGATCGATGAAACTTTGCTCCGCCTTTCCACATATAAGCTTCAGGAGATGCTTGATATTTGGCATCAAATTCAACACCCCAAGTAAAATCTCCAGGACAAGGATCATCCCAATTTCTCCATGCCGACACTCGCCGATTAAGACCCTTCCTTAAGTCCCATCCTAATTTCATCCCCCGTAACAATGTATTCGAAGGATTATCAAAGCTTTGCCACAAATAATCCTCCGAGTTTCTATCTTCCTCGTCTTTTACTACAAGATTTCCGGAATCAAGAATCTGTACTAACGGTTTCTTGACTTGTTTGGATAACTTTGTGGACCAAACAACACTCTTGTTCTGATACAATGGTACTAGATTTCCTGTGCTATTTATGGTCAACAAACCAGATGAGTCGTTAACCGGGTTGCACCGGTTGGCGACCCAGACGACGGTTTGAACCGGGATGTTCTTGTACCAAATTCCGACATAACGGTTTTTGGAACTTCCTAAACTGAAGAAACCAAACTCAAACATTTCATTCTTAGAAACCAAGGTTGTACCATCACTGACGGATTGGAATAAGCTAAAGTTGTCTACTGCAAAGGAGAAATTAATGAAGAAAAACAGGAACATAAAAACATTATTATACATACAGTTTGAAGAAACTCCCGTGGATGCCTTTCCTCTGATACAGATATTGATGGTAGATGTACTTTTTGCTACTACTCTTTTACAAGGTATATAGCTTCTTCTTCTTCTTAGTCTTCCTTTTTATTTATTTTATTTACAAAAAAGATTAGTTTATTGACTGAAAAGGACACGACAACCTTACTGACAAATGGGCCACATATTTATTTGAAAATTATTCACCAAAAAAATAATAATAATAAAATATTCCTCAGAACTGGTAGGGGAATTCTATAGTAGGGGAAGAACCGATAGGGATCAAAACAATATATATATATATATATGTATATATTATATAGATTTTTTATTTATCGTAAATGTGAACTAACTAACTCACAAGCACTTTGGTCAACGTGCGACCCCACAAAAGGACTATGAAGCTGCTGATGCTCCTTCTTCTTCTCCGTCGCCTTTTGAAGCTAAGAAGGGTGACCAGTATAGCGTACTTATCAAAAGGGTTTCACAGACACTCAAGAATATTCGCCAAAGGTTTTATGGGCAAACCTTATCTTTCGACGAGAAGCTCATCAACTGAATCCTACCGAATATATTAATGATAAAGATAAGTAGACGTATAATCGTTATGCATTCTCCGTCGAATACTAGGCTAATAAAAAATAAGTTCATATTTAAGATCCTCAAGAATATCACATAATACTCAAATTATAACATTTTATTTAGTTAGTTACATTCCATTTGGTAGGAATGATAGAAAATAAAATAGATAGAGAACTTATAAAATATGAAAAATTGAAATGATAGTAAAGAAATTAGTATTTTTATAGGTTGTTTGATAAATAGAAACAAAATGAAGTAAGATTTGTTATTTAAAAAAAAGAAAAGATTTCTAAAATTGGCATTTTATTCATTTATAAATATACTATTTCACATTCAAGATAAGGATAAAAAAATAATTTTAATCATCATTGAGTGGATTAAAGCTTTCGTTTGACTCTGAGGTTCAACATGTCATTTAAAATAACAACTCATCTATAATAATTATTGAACTCCTCCGTCCTCCGTTCCCTCTCATCATGAACATTAATTTATATGAAACCACAACCAAATTCTCTCTCTTACTACCTTTTTCCTAAATGGACCAATCAAATAATTTACCATATTTTTATTTGTTTCTCCAATTTTGTTTCTTCCGTCTATGTAGAAGTGACCTTTCACATTTCTTTTCCTTTTGCTTGAAACAGTAGTCACTTTTTTTTTTTTTTTTTCTGGAAAAAAGACCAGTGAACAAGTAGGATGGAATTGTTAATTAAAAATCACTTTTGTGATCTACAGATTTATTGACGTTAAACATTCACATATTTTGAAGGTCAACTTCAAGATAAATATAAGAAACACCATTAAGAATTTTTTGTAAGCAGTTAGGCAGTTCCCTTTTGGAATGTTTTTGCTCCCCCTTTTTTTTTCTTCTTCTTTTTCTCCAAAACAAGTTGAGGAACTTTTATTTGTTCGATGAGAAAAGAATAATATCAGATAATTTGGTTTGATGAGAAACAAGTTTTTTTCTTTCTTTCTTTCTTTTTATTTTTATATTTTTTTTTGGTTTATGAATCAGAAACCTTTTTTTTTTTTCTCACCAAATAATCAGAAACATGTTGAATTTTTTTTTTTTTTTTTTGAGTAACATGTTGAAAATTTTAATTTGATGAGAAAGGTGAAACAAAAAAATTCCCTTTAAAAAAATAATAGTAAATTATCTATTTAATAATTAAAGAACTTAAAATTAAAAAGTGAGAAGAAAACATAGAAAAACAAAAAGAAAATAGAAATTCACAGACAAACAAAAAGAAAATGAAATAGCAGTACACACGAAAAGAGTTGTCTTTTTATCTTTTTCCTCAAAAGTTGTTTGTTTTTTCTGAAAAAGTCAACCAAAATCACTATTTAAACTTATAAATCTTAACTCAAACTTACACACCAAACACCCCCTAACAAAACAAGAGAGAGAGAGAGTAACAAGTAACGGCAGTGGAGTAGTGGGAACATTAAAACATCAGTAGTTATAAAAAAAAAAAAAAAAAATACATGATTATCAGGAAGTTTTTGGTAAAGCCCTTTTATAAACATTGTCTTTAGTTACCATTTTAAAGCCATACATAATAAATGAATGAGACGTTGAGGGTGCATAATAAATAAAGTAAGCACTGGTACATGGGATTACATGGAAAAAAAAAAAAAAAAAATCTGAATTCTTCATCTCCATGGCCATCGGCCCAGATAACCCCGCTTACACCGGCCATCGCTCAACTCTCACCATGGCCGGTAACCTTCATCTCCGAACTAGGGCTTCGACGGCGAACCCGAGAGGTTTACGAAGAGCTTCGCAGCCCTAGACCCACGAATGTCATCACTGACCACCTTATATCTCCGAAATAGATCCATCTAGATTTTCCAGTAACGTCACGTGAAGAAGATGAAGATCCGGAATGAGATTCGAGATCTGGTCGCTTCTCCCATCGATGCGTTGCTACTGCCACCGGATCTCGCCATTCGAAGGTCACCATATGAGGATGGAATTCGACGGACCAGAACTCGCTGGAACCATTGAACTACCAATCTCGCCTTGGAATGTCACTACTCCGGTAAAAAGGGGCGTGCAAGGGGATGTGGTTTTTTTTTTTTTTTTTTTTTTTTTTTTTTTTTGGCTTCTCTCAATTTCTAGATGTAATTTTTTGAAAAACTAAATAAACTCTGCTTCCGATGAGAAATTATTCTATTTTAATTAATCATTAATCATTGATATAATCATCAAAATAATTATGGATGATTAACTAGAGATTAATTAAACATTAATTATTAAATTAATCAAATTATTAATTATTAATATCAGAATTAATAATTATTAATTATTATATGAGAAAAAATATTTAAGTAACATAATTAAATTATTAACAATATAATTATTAATAAGTCAATTAAAATTATATAATTTAATTATAATTACTCAATTAAATAAAATAATAATTAATTACTACCTAATTAATTAGTTAATTAATTAATTAATCAATTGATTAATTAATTAATTAAATTAAAAAAATTAAATTAATTAAATAATAATTAATAAAAATTTATTTTAACACTTAATAATTAATATGAATTAATTGTTAAGATTAATTATGATATAAGTAAATTAGGCTCAATTTAATTTATAAAATAAATAAAGTAATATAATTATGATTCTATCTAATAATAAGATATTGTTAAATAAGGACAATTTCTTAAATCTGCGTAGTAGGAGATATAAATCTGGAAGTTTAAGCATATAAGATAAATAAGTACAAACCTCACCTACATCATGGAATAAAATGTTTTTCGTTGTTGATGTTCTATGTTTTCTATGATTTACCTTGATGAAATGATGACTATATGAGCCATATGTATTGCGTTGATTAAACATTTAACGTGCATAATTTCTCTTACGTGATATGATCAACATGCCTCACAGATATGTATGTCATAATGATATATGCATAGTGACATGTAAATCTACACATTATCACAAATAATAAGAATGAGACTAATGAAAGATAGGATTAAGTATCGTACCAACCTCCAATTAGTGAGAGGATATGATAAGAATGAAAGTTATAAAATATGACCTTGGAGGCTGTTGAATGGTCGCTCCCCCAACTCCCTATTAGTTGCGTGCATATGGGTATGACATAGGGACTCTTAAGTAGACAAGACATGTATATAATGAAGCATAATTGAACACACATAGATCACATGTATTTTTGAACATTTATGATGTTACATGTGATGATATGATTTTATAAAAATATTTTGTGAGATATTATATGTACTTGCTGAGCGAAAGCTCATACGTGTGTATTCGTGCTATAGGTAATGTAAGTAAGCAGCCCGCTACTTAGACGTCTTATGAACGGGCGAAACTGTGCGGAGGCGACAAGTAAGGGAGTGGGATACCATTCCAAATTTAATTTCCGTATTTATACTTCTTAAATTATTTTGTATCGACTATAATTACAATTATATTTCCAATGTTTTGGTATTACGAAACTAGTAGGAGTACTTTATGAGAAAAAATATTTAAGACTCTTTCCTTTTAATTTACATGAAGTTATAGTTTTTTTAACTATTATCTAAGTACGAATTTGAGTAGGATATTTGTTATCTAGATGTTTTCAATTTTCTTAATTCAAAATTTTAGTAAATTTAACTTTTGTAATACGAATATGGTTTATGAAAAAAAAATATATATATATGTATTTTTTGAACCAAACATAAATAAGTGTTAAGATTAAATTAAATAGGAATAAGTAAGCTAGTTAACAGTCCGAAAAATTAGGTCGTTACAATTAGAGTTTGTGGTAGTTGGAATAATATGATATGAGTTAGAAACTTTGATATGAGAAATAAATTATATGAATCCAATTGGCAATCTTGCAATCCCGTTAACTTATTTTTACTTGGTATCTACATTGTGGCAAGTGGTTGTACGTATACTTGTGGCCAACAAGGAACTGTATTGCTACCTCATAATTGTTGATGGGGTCCCAACTAACTAGACCAAATTAACGAATACATGAGTTAAGCAGCACACCTTAAATACTCAGGATCAACTTTTTCCTTACATTCATTGTTCTTGTAACGACTCATGCCTATTTTTAATATGATATTATCTATTTTGTTCTTTGTGTCTACAGGTTTTGCTTTTAGACTCAATCTTAAAGTTCTTATATTATTAGGAAGTGGTTTCTTTACTTATGAATCATCACATATATATGCATCTCTAAGCGATGTGAGACTGTACAACTTACCATTTTTTTATTGAGCCTGATGACTATTACAATCAATCCTCATTTTGGAACGCCAACGTCCTCGTTTTTCATATTTCTAGTTGGATATAGACTTTAATTTGATACCATTTGTAATGACCTGTGCATCTTTTTGATATGATATTATCCGTTTTGGATCTCGTGTCCTCATAGTTTTGTTCTTGGGCTCAACCCCAAAAGGCCTCATACCATTGGGAAGTGATCTCTTTACTTAGAAACTATTGCATATATCCATCCTCAAATAATATAGGACTGCATAACGTATCTTTTTCTTATAAGGATTTATGACTGTTACAGTTCCCTCTATAAAAAATTGGTTGCCAAAAAACTAAAGGAAGGAAAAAAAAAAAAAAAAAAAGATGGGATGAAAATACGACTGGCTGGAGCTATAATAAACCAAGTCAAGGTTACTCTCAGCAACTTGGATTAACTTAGAAAGACCTTATTCATAAAAAAATATATATATACACACATAAATAAACAGTCATGATAAAATTTATTTTCCCTTAATTGGTTAAGAATTCTGTCTTCTAGAAAAATATTGCCACTTCCACTAGCAGAGCAGAAGTAATGATTGACTTCGGATTTTTTTTTTCCCCAAGATTTTCTTCTCTCACTTAATCACTCAGCGCTTAGATAATAACTGAAAGGTGTTGGAAAGTAGTATCTAAGCACAAGAGCAAATAGTCTATCAAGCATCTGGTACTAGGATTCTCACTGTAGCTATCATTTCCATTGCTTCAAATAATACCCTCATCATCCTCTTCTCAATCTCTCTCTCTCTCTCTCTTCGGATGCACAATTCCGTGGCACAAACTTGGATAAGAGCTGGTTACTGGTATTCTGGTGGTTACTGGTTACTGGTGGTGATAATATACCGGATATAGACTCAGCTCTATACACTCACCTCATCTGTGCTTTTGCTAATGTAAACTCTTCAACTTACCATCTTTCGATACCTTCTTCGCATGAGCAGTATTTTTCAAGCTTCACTGCCATAGTCAAGCGCAAGGACCCATCAATTACAACGCTTTTCTCTATCTGGAACGGGCAAGCCGAGACCAACAAGGCCATACTTGGGGAGAAAGGGAACTATTCAGTGTTGTCCTCCATGCTAAGCAAAGCTTCAAACAGAGAGGCTTTCATTGAGTCTTCGATTAAAACAGCAAGGCGATTTGGATTTCAAGGGCTTGACTTGCTTTGGCTATGGCCTAATTCGAGTTCAGACATGACCAACATCGGAATTCTCTTAAACGAGTGGAGAGATGCTGTGAATTCCGAGTCAGGAAACTCAACCCAATCAAAATTGATGCTTACCATGTCACTTCGTTATGTGCCTGATTTTGGATCACTCAGTTATCCAATTGAGTCCATAGAGAAGAATTTGGATTGGGGTCATGTTGTGGCTTATGACTATCATCTGCCTGTGAAAGAGAATGTTACCGGTGCTCATTCCGCTTTATATGACCCCTACAGCAATTTTAACACCAATTACGGTACAAGGCAGTGGTTGAAAAGAGGACTTTCGTCTGGAAAACAGGTTCTGGGATTGCCTTTTCATGGCTATGCATGAACACTTTTGAATCCAAATGAAAGTGAAATTGGTGCAAAAGCATCAGGAGTGGCTGTGACGCAAGATGGCTCAATGAGCTACAAGTACATCCAGTGGTACACTCGGAGTTATGGAGCTCAGATAGTTTACATTTCTTCTTATGTTGTGAATTATTGTGTGATCGGATCGTCATGGATCGATTTTGATGATGTGGAGGCTATCAGGGCTAAGATTGCTTATGCCAAGGAGAAGAAGCTGCTTGGTTGCAATGTTTTTTTGGTCACAAATGATGACAATTGGGAGCTTTCTCGGGCAGGTACACTTCAGTACTCAATGACTTTGTGTGCTGTTCATATAATACTAAGCTTTTATTACATAATGAAAGCCAACAGAACTGGCATTCGATTGTTGAAGGTAGGCCAACATTGATTTTTATACTGCAAATTGTATTCGGCATTTCCTCGTTAATTGCTCGGCAAAATGTGTGAAAGAATCTACAATTTGGCTTTCAAGTTGAATTGTTTCGGTAATGTTGTAAGCACTGCCTCTCATGGCGAATCACCATTGCATTAGGCCTTTTTTTTTTTTTTTTGTTTTTTGTTTTGATATCTCCACCTCTATCTTTTCCATACAGAATCCTCTGTTTCTGTCCACTTTTTGTTTTTGTTTTTGTTTTTTTTTTTTTTTTTTTCATTAGCACAGGCATTCTTCGATCTTCTCAATGCATCACCAAATAAGTTCGGAAAATGTTGATGCAAAACTAAATGTCGTTAGGACTACAGATTCTCATTGAGAGTTTGAAAATATATTGCAGCTCAAGGGGAAGAAAATGACCGAGGAAATAAGAGGCGCTTATTGCTGATTGTCATAATTCAGGTTGCTCTAATCATAGCACTACTATCTATCTTGCGTGCTGTGTTCGACAGAAAGTATTGAAATCAAAAGGTGATTCTACAGGTTATGACAGCATGTCGACTGTGTACAAAATTGGTTTTACGATACTTGACATGAACAAATTTACGTTTTTCGATTCCCTTACATTTCTTCTGTGTAGGAAATTCATCATTATCAAGGAATGCTAATGCAGCAGATTCTGACAATCTTGACAATGATGGCCCAAATCTGCAAGTGTTTGGCTTTGACAAAATCAAAGAAGCTACAAATAACTTCTCGCATGAAAACGAGAAGGTGGATTTGGCATTGTTTACAAGGTAAAATTTGGTATTCAACCAGGATTTAAGGGCTTAGTCCTTTTTCTAGTGGGGAGATTTTAGAACTTATTTAATAGCTTCGAAAATAGATTCTCAAAATAAAACTAGGGAAATTAAAGCTTAAACTGAGTTCGTACATGACACCAAAAGTATAGTCAGCAGATTCACCACCAAAAAGGGTAAAATTTTGTTTGTAAACCCACAAATGATACTAATTCTTTATGGCTTGTCTATCTATGTTCGATTCAAGTATTGTGAATAGATGAGAGTTTTTCAGTTTTTGGACTTTTATCAATTCTGCTATAAAACTAACTCTTTTATCAAAGTGATAAAAATCGGCATCATTCTGGCTAGGGTATACTACCGAGAGGCCAAGAAATTGCGGTGAAGAGACTATCAAAGATGTCAAATCAAGAGTTGAGGAATTCAAAAATGAGGTTAAACTTACTGCAAGGGTACAACATGTTAATCTTGCTAGAGTACTCGGATATTGCACCAAAAGGGAAGAAAAGATGTTGATCTATGAGTACATGCCGAAACATAGCTTGGACTTTTACATTTTTGGTATGCATACTTTCCTACCTATATCATGCGAAAATTTTTTATCCACTTTTTGCCTTGCTTGTGAATTTATTAGTTATCTACGATGCAGATCCTATCAGAAGGCATCAATTAGATTGGAGAAATCGGGTTCATATTATTGAAGGAATTATTCAAGGGCTTTTGTACCTTCAAGAATACTCAGAATTTCACGATTATTCATCGAGATATCAAAGCAAGTAACATTCTACTAGACAATGACATGAATCCCAAGATATCAGATTTTGAAATGGCTAAATTCTTCAGAAAAGACAAACTCGAGGCAAACACAGACCGGATTGTTGGAACATCGTAAGTAAAATTCACTGTTTTTGAGTGGATTCTTCCTAATGATAATGTTGTTATGTGCTATGTACTTTATTTATATATATATTTTTTAAAAAATGCAATACAGTGGCTATGTTCCACCTGAATATGTGACGAAAGGTACATAGTCGATGAAGTACGATGTCTACAGCTTTGGAGTTTTGCTTTTGCAAGTCATCAGTGGAAAGAGGAACACACATTTTTATGGAACTAGTGAAAGTATGCATCTTCTAGAACATATAAGTCACTCTATAATGTTTTTCCATAATAAGAATTTACCATTGTTGCAATTAAAATTTTTAATTGGTAACATCAAAAAATACCAGGCATACCAAACGTGGGAAGGGGACAAAGGAGTGGAGTTTTTCGATCCATCGCTAGATGATTCGTCTTCACCGTGGAAACTAAACAATTGCTTGCGAGTAGCTCTACTATGCGTCCAAGAAAATCCAGATGATCGGCCTTCAATGTTGGACATATTTTCAATGCTTAGAGATGAGAGCAAGGCCATTGCTTCTCCTAAAAAACCAGCTTTCTCTAAGAAAAATGATGTAATGTGGAAAGCACATCCACATCCACATCCACATCCACATCCCAGCAAGCAGGTTGCTCGGCTAACTATTTGCCGATTTCCGATGTCATACCACGGTGATTGTGCGGGCTCTAATGACGGAAATTTGTATCATAGAAACTGTTGCTCTTGGCCAGTTGATTGAGCTTTCAGTCTCAATGATGTAAATTCCTATATGCATTTATATATATATATATATAAGTTTTCAATAATTACTCTTCTTTTTGTAACTATAGATAGTTACAAACAACATTATAGAAATAAATACATGTCTTAACTATATTTGATGATGTGGTATTTAATATGACATGCTACCTATTTACTTTAAATACTTGGTAAAAAAACAAAAACACTAGAAATTCCTTTTAGTTAAACTAAACTTTCTAGTGTACATCAAGAGAGAGAAAAGTGTACACGGAGAAACATGTAATCCAATTAACCAGATGTATTCCATTAGCCACATCTAGAGGTTTCCTCCTTATTTGCTTTGATGCTACTAAATTTCTAACTCTTTTTTTTCCTTATTCGTTTATTTGTTTATTTGTTTATTTTTTTATTTTTTATTTTTGGAGAAAGGGGATGATTTGGTTAAGCTGGGAAATAAGAAAATAATTACTGATTAACAAACACAAACCAAAAGAAAAATAATGTTCTTCCACAGGGCCATGGATGTCAATAGATATATTGCTCTGAAAGATTCGAACTATTTCCTGTGCTCACCTTTTGATTTTATTTTTGATGGCACATCTCATAAACTTCACATACAATTTTTTATCTAAATTTATTTGTTAGGTTGACCTTTACGGCAACTACAAGGGAAGGTGATTGATTTCTTTGTGCTTATTGGGCAGATGAATTTATTCTTTATTTATTTTTTAAAAGATAACACTATAATGCTTCGGTTCTTAGAGAAATTAAAAAAGAAAAACTCAAATTAAAAGAATAAATCTTTAATTTAGATTTTATTTAAATATAAAAAAAGTATTTAAAAATATTCATATCAAGAGGTTAAAAACAAGTTGCCCACTCAAAATCATATTTAATAAGCTCTCTAAGTTCAATACTCATTAATTATCATAAATATTTTTGACCAACTACACAGTTCATTACAACTGTTTGATAGAGATCAGACGACTAAAATAATGATAACCATCCATGGGTAAATTTTAGAGAAACCATTGAAACCGCACCCATATGTATATAATCAGGTTGAATGGAAACAGTGATGGAGCCAGGATTTCTCAGTAGCGGGGCCAAAAAATTTTATCAGTTAAGCCACTAGGCCCACTAATGTTATGAATTTAATAAAATTATTTTACTTCTTAAATCCAAATTGTTTTCCAAATAAAATATGAGTGGTTATATTTACATTTACAATATTGATAAATATCCTCACCTAATAAATATTTCATAATACAAATATAGTAAATATATCATTTTATAGATACTTTTTATATAATACCACATTTAACCCTCTCATACACCCACTTTTATTTTAATTTAAATTTCTTTAATTTAAAATAAATTAACAAGTCTAAATAAGAAAAAAAGATATATTTTTATTCTAAAAAAGAAAACATAAAGTATCTCTTAAAGAGAGAGAGAGAGAGAGAAAGTGAGAGAGATGAAATAGTAAAGAAGATAAACTCGAATAATGTCTAAATAAAAAAAAAAAAAAAAGAATGTCATGCTACATTTAAAAAAAATACATAAATAGAAAATCATATAAATGAACATAGCAAGAAAAAATAAATAAAAAGAATAATCATAAAAAAACCACAAAGAATTATTTTTAAATACTAAAAGAAAAGAAAAAAACACATAATTAATACTAATGAATTAAAAAATTAAAAATACATATTTCAGTAGTTGTTATTGGCTTTTCAAGTGACATTTTTATTTTATTTTAATTTCACTTGAATCCTCAATTGAAATTTTTCATGCAATTAAAAAAATTTCTTAAGAAAAGAAATTTATGAAGAACAATTTAGAGTTTATAAAATAAACAGTTTAGAGTTTAGAACAATTTAGAACAATTTCTTAGGATTTTTTTAAATATTATTTTCATTCATGGTTAATGTGTGTATGTTTTTTAATTATTTTATAAAAAAATATTTTCATTTATAGGTATGTAGGGTATGAGCATTTTTAATGATTTTAAAGTAATTTTCAAGTTTGGTAAAAATATATTAAAAATATTTATTGACTTTGTGGGGATATTATCAATATTATGAGTGCAAATAAAATATCTATATTAATTTTTTTTGGGGGGGGGGGGGGGTTATAGTAAAATTAAAAACCGAAAAAAGAAAAAAAAAAAAAAAAAAAAAAAAAAAGAAGCTAGGCCCCCCTAGCCCCCCTCCGTCCGTCATTGAATGGAAGCAATGAAATTGAGTTTAACAAACACCAAAAAGAGTAATTAATTTGTACTTGAATGAAGACAAATCATATTCAATAAATTTAAAAAAAAAAAAAAAAAAAAAGTGAAAGATGGAAAACGACATTTTGATGCCAATACCAGATCAAAGACGATATATACACACAATAATGAATACGAAATCTGGTAAGCATCACAAGTTTAATGTATCAATTGATATAAGCAAGATTCATAAAAAATAAGACAAAGAGACAAATAAAGCATCAAAATCTGAGGAAACATAAGCCAAAAGAGCCAGGGATAAAAAAGGCAACTTAGTGTCAAAACATACAAAATAATTAAAACCAAGAAAATAAATATAAAGATTGTGCCATGTTGGTAAAGAGGGAAAAAATTGTGTCATGTTGATAAAGAATTATATTCTATTCATTATTTTATTACTTATAAACAAGAATGTATACTTACGTTAAAAATCCACAACAGATACAATATCTTATCCTTGAACGGGGTGAAAAATGCAGAAATTGTTCATAAAAATAAAAAAGCATAAATAGCCAGACTTACTAACGAATTTTTTTTCTCATCTTAAATCCGGAATATTGACCTTTAAATATATGATTCATTCTAATTGTTTTTTAAAAAAATATATTTTTATCATTCTCTTTTTCTTGTCTTTTCGATATGCAGTATTATTAGATGATTTTTTTTATCCCCCTCCTCTCTCCCCCTTTTCTGTCTCTTCCCCTCTCTCCCTTTTCGCATCTGAGTTCTCTATCTGAGACAATGGACTAGGAGGAATCATGATCAGCACTGCGATCTGGGTCACGGCAATCGCGATCTAGGCCTTGTGATCGCAATCTTAGCCTCGCAATCACGATCTTGGCCTGTGGCGTTTCTCCCTCACTTTCTCAGTCGGGTTGAGAATTTTTTTTTTTAATTAAAGATTTTGTCATTTATAGTTTTTTCTATTAAGGTAATCAAAATAAAGTATTGATTGAGGAAAAAAAATATTGACGTGTATAGTAGAAGAATTTTAATAGTATAAAATAAGTGACTTTAAATACATGATATATTTTATGAATAAAAATAAATACATAAATAAAAAGGTATTAAGGGTATTTTTGATATTTTAATCAAAATTATATGTTGATGGAGAAAATATATAAATTTATATATCAAGTATAATCTTATTCTTATTTTTAAAAAATATATATAATCTCAGGGTAAAAAAATATAAAAGTTTAAAATAAATAATATACATTTTAAATAAAAGCAAAAAAGGACCTACTTTGGTCCTTCAGGTCCATTATGGAGTTTTTGAATTCCAAAAAATTTGAGCCATTGACCTTTATGTTGACGGTTAAGAGTGGGCGAGAGGCAGGTGAAAAAAGTTGTAACCTGTGTCAGTTGTGAACAAGTAGAAAAGCAGTTTTATTTTTTATTTTTGAGTTGGAAAACACATTTTGTGTCCGCTTGAGTTCTACGCAACTTGATAATATGTACTTCATTTGTCAATTGTTGTCCAACATTACTACACTAGATTTTCATTAAAAAAAAAAAAAATTACTACCAACATGTCTACCTGTCTCAGCTGTGAACCGTAAAATTGTGCGTTACAGAGGTTAGTTATGGAAACAATTCTATTCTATGTTTCTATATCTTATATTTTGTTTTTATCCAGAAAATATACTTTTCATTTTTAAATTTTACCCTATATTTACAAGACCGATCAAATTTCGAAAATTGAAAAGTTTTGCAAGAAAGTATTTTTTCTAACTTTTTCCATTATTATCTCATTTTGAAGAATAAAATTTATCTTATTTTCAAACTTATTTTGTATAGTACCCTCTTGAAAAAAGAAAATGAATCTTTTTATAATATTCTCATAATGCACTATTCTTAATATCATTTTTTCTTATTCCAAACAGCCTTTTGTTTTTCAAGTATCCGAATACCATCTTATTCTCAAAATAAAAAGACTCTCTCATTTAAACAAGAAAAAAAAAAATTTTCCGAAAATTGAGAGGGTATCCGAATGGAGCCTCATATTTTTGTACCTTTAGATTTCAATTAATATAGTCAACACTTAAATTTTGACCTAAACATGTCAAAATACCCTTCAAAAAATAATCTAAAATATAGATTGTTCACATTTTGTATCAAGTGTTCTGCTTACTTTAAAAGCATACCCTACGTTTTAAAATAATATATTTTTACATAATTTTATTATTATTATTTTTATTAAATCTATAGATTTTCTCGGTTAACTCTTTATTTTGATCTTAAGATTTTCAAAACACTCTTAGTTTAAATTTCATAAATTAATTTATAAGTTTAATTTGAGGGTGTTTACATTATTTTTTAATATCAAAATAAGTGTTGGTATATAAAAAATATAGATATATATAATAAGTATATCATAATAATATAAAAATAAAGAACTTCAAAATGTACTATATACTTTTTAAACAAAAGCAAAATGCAGGGAATAAGAAGATAAGTACTACTTAATTTAGTTTTTCTTTTTACGGATATTTTGGGTATTTAAGATCAAAATTAAATGTTGACCAAGAAAGTATATAATTTTGTATATTAAACCTAATATGATGGTATGAAATATAAAACTTCAACATGCAATATATACTTTATGAATATAAGTAAAATATGAGGTATAAAAAGATAAATAACCCTATATTAATCCACGGTTTTTCATTTTTAAATTCCTGCAACTCACAATTCTTTTCTTTTCATTTGTAATTTCACCCCTTTAATTCATATAGTTACGTGCCCAACAGAAGATAGTTCTCTCATTTATTCAATATAGTTATTTTGTTGTTTTCCTCCACCTTTTTTTTTTTCATATTTTTCTCCTGATCATTTAAAATTTTGCCCTGCAAAATTTACTTTAGTTTCACAAAAACCGATTTGCTTTCCATCCCCACAGGCTACTACCGGTTTCCAACCAGCCTATATTTGTTCCATCACTGCCACTGTCTTTTGCTCATGCCCTCTACAATTGACACGTTTCATCCGTATTGGTACAACTTAAGTACTGATGAAGCCGAGGCCAATATATATATATATATATATATATATATATATATATAAACCCATGGAAGGTGGACATTTGCTGACAGACTAATGTTTGAGAGCTATGAGTGGTACATTTTCAAGTTTGGGGGACAAACTGAGATTAATGACATACTTGAGAGGGTATTTTAAAAATAATCCAAATTTATTTTTTCCCTTTCAATTTGGGATTTTTTTACTTTTTTTTTTTTTTTTTTTCAAGTTGGGGATTTTTCAAATTTTTGGGGGTTAGTGGTTTTTTAATAGTAAAACTTTTTTTAAAAACTTGATTTTTTTAATACAATTTTTTAAAGGAGGCTTCTACCATGGGGTTAGCCTACTCTACCACATGGATGAGGTAAAAAATTTTGAGCCTTTGGATTGCTTTTGGACGGTCCGTATGAAAAAGATGCATATAAACTAACGTGAGACATTTACACAAGATTACATCTAAAATAACTAAGGAAAAATTTTTTTTTTCTTCCCCACTTCTTCGTCCAAATTGCCAAGCTTCACCGGCCACGAGAAATTCCATGTTGTTCATGTTGGTCATGTGTTGGTTAATGATGAGAAATTTATATCATGTTAATTAATGAATGACAAAGAAGTTGTTATTTAAGTAAAGTTCTCACTTATGGTGTCTGCAACACACTAATAAACGTTGGCTTCCATAAAGTAGATTGATCTACAAGAATAGACTAGGTTTTTTTTTAAAAATATTATAAGAGGATAAAAATTCAAAAGTCATTATAAATGAATAATATTTTAGAGATGTACTCTTTCTGGGGTATTCCACAACTACTAATGGTGAGCATGCAATTGTTTTGCCATGTTTGTAAATTTGTTCTTAATGAATTGAACGCAAAGTAATTTTTTAGAAAAAAAAAAAAAAACCAAGAAGAAGGCACACTTTTGAAATGTTATCCAATTCATAATAGCTTTAGGATTTTTGACCTCCTATGAGCTAATTCAAAGGTCAATATAATCTTTTCAATATTACCCCCGACTAACTTAAAAGGTTTTCTAATTGAATATCACTGGTAGTCTCCCAAAATACCACCAGTAGTCTACCAGAATACTATTTGTAATTAATATGTTCTGTATTCGCCACCTATGGTCTTCGGTGGACGTTAAGTTTTTTGATAGAATACATTTGTAGTTATCAGAATACCTTTTGTACTCTACTAGATTTTTTTTTATATATATATTTCATCGGATTATTTATTATATTTTAACAAATTATTCAAAATATTAAAGCCGGTTGATTATCATAATTTACCAAACTAGTACTATCTATAGAAATTCGTTCTCTTAAAAATTGAGAACTAACTTACCTCTATACTAAATATATCATTATGTTTATGTAAGTATTTTCTTCCTATAGTGTATTTTTATATTATAGTAATTCTATTATCAATTATTCTTATTTTTAATAAACATTTTAAGATGATTCTGAAATTTAATTATGCGTTTCTTTTATAGAATTAATTTCTTATTTCTTGAATTCCTGTGAAGAAAGTGACTACTTATATTCAGTTTAAAATGGGATCCGGTGGACTACTTTCTCCTCCCGGCAAAGACCATGAGCTTTGCTCTTTTTTTCTTTTTTTTTTTTCCTTCTTCTTCTTCTTCTTCTCAATTTGAGTGGTCCTAGTCACCCGAATTTAGAAGAAGAAAAGACCACACAAAAAAAATAAATAAATAAATAAATAAAGGGACCGTGATTGTTGGTGTGCATCATATTTAACAAGTCTCCAGATAGTTTAAGACATCTCTCATGCTTTCAAAACTCCCACTCTAAACTAATGCACACTTCTTGATCTTTTGTAAGCGACGGCAATGTGTCTAACAACATATTAAAATGAAGCAACTGTTTATCTTCAATTCCTCCGAAACTCTCAATCTTTACAGCTTTCAAATCATGCCGCCAGCATTTTAAGCAAGAATTGCAGCACACCGGGTGTTCTTCTTCAAATAGCTTCTCACAAAGAACCTACAAATGTAGGAAAACAAAAGTCACATATAGGAATTGTTGATACAGCACTTAGAAGTCAATGCCCAAACTCCGAAGCTTTGCCTTGCTTCTAAACCATTTGTCAATTGACGATGAATGTCAACTTATTCAGCACAACAATATCAGTTGTTAGCCTATTCTAATAGCACATGACAAGAAGAAACACCTCGTATAACAACACCGGCTTTGAACCTCATAGCGACCGGCATGTACGGTGCCATTTACAAGCAAAAACAAGAGAAGGCGATCATACCTTTATGCAATTATTTTGGAACGTGGAACCTGTGGGAATAGATATTGTTGTTGGGTGACAACTCCATAGCAGGCCATCTATAAGAGCTGCACAATCCACTGATGCTGTAATTCCAAAAGATTTTATCTTTAAACAATCAATTTTGATCGGGGAAGGAATTGCCACTTGTCCTAACTCTTCAAGATCAAAACAAACCTTCAATTGATAAACAAATAATAGGTTAGAAGAAAAAGAGAAAAAAAAAAAAAAAAAAAAAGTTTGCAAGAAACTATATTAACATTTTCTCATATAAGAAAAATGCAAGAACGGTAATGGTAATAGTCAGACTTGCAATACTGGCCATACCTCCTTATTCTTACGATAGTTTAGGGTAAAATATTTTCTCTGGGGCGAATTTCCAAGAAATTTCCTTAACTCGAGAAACCAAGAACTGTCAAGTTTAGCAATTTCAGCACAGACTCCATATTCAATATCCATATGAAATGAAACATTCTCCGAAACTAGAACAGGCATAGTACGAGTTATTAATTTGAATGACGATAGATTTGGAGCATCAATTTGAACACTCTCAATGTTGCCACATCCACTAAGACAAAAGGTCTTGAGTTGTCGTCCAGAAATTCTGACCCTTTGCAATAGAGAAGAACAAGTAATGTCCAGATTCTCAAGAAAAGGAAATCTAGGAAGATACAAATGCAACCAATCATCTGAGACACTGCAAAGTCTCAGCCGTAGCTCTCTCAGGTCATGGCAGGAAGTCAAACTGATTTTAGGAGGCAAACTTGCTTGATCATAAGGATCGAATTTTAAGTATTTAAGTTTTGGTGCGTCGACACTAATGTTGTCGAGTTGACCTTTGGGTAGAGCATCCACAATACTAACCGACTCAAGTTTGTCAAGTTTGGAAATCTTGACAATTTTCGGTCCATAGAAATGTTCAAGAGCAAAATAGTTGATGTTAGGACAGCTACGGATGATAACATGGATGACATTCTCAGTTATATTAACCCGTTGCAGTGATAGGTTTTGAAGACGATGGAAGGTGGAAGCACCATCTACTGATTTGACCGCAAACAACGATTCGGGCAAAATAAAATATTTTTTTGGAAAATCTTTCAAATCTATACTAACCCTGATAGATATCTCCTGAACATCATTATTAAGAGCTAATAAGATCCATCTATAAATCATCGAAACAAAGTTATGATCCACAGATCCCATAATCAAACTCAATCTCTCCATTCGCAACTTTTTCTGAACGAATTTCTGCACGGCCTTGTCCACAAGGTTCATGAATTCCCTAAATTTCTCCTTATACTCAGGCGTCGACCTTTCAGCAGCAGCAGCAGCAGCATCATACGGATTTTGGGTAAACTCAAATATTGGGAAGGAATCCCAAACAAAACTCCATCGTTTCGACAATACGCAGGTTCTAACAGCATATCGTCTTGGGAGAAAAGACAATATCTGATGCAAGATAAAGTCGGGTAAGTTGGAGATTCTATCCATCTCCTCGATTTTACCATCCATTCCTAGCATGAAAAGGAATGACAATCATTCACATGTATAAAATCAGGAAAAGAAAAATTCTAATCACGAAAAAGTTGAATGGAATTCTAAAATTCTAATCATGAAAAGGAAGCAAAATCTTTACATCTAGTATCGAGATCTATGAGAATTTAGGTTTCGAAATCTGGATATCTAAGCAAATAATTTCATATTACAAAACGAAAAATAGAGTTCACAAAGAAAGCAAAAACATATATATATATATATATATATTACCTCTGTTGTAGAGATCTATACACTCAGAACTATTATTGCTGAATAGCCTAATCAAGTGTCCTCTTAATAATCAGAAATTCTTGTGAACGAACACTGAAGGATTGGGATCTAGCCCTCACCCTCTCAGCCCTTTTTTTTTATAGGTTTCGTTCAGCGGACGAATCCTAAGAGGATACATAATACTTTTTCCTTTCCTAAATCGTAATCCTAGTTGAAGGTAATCAAATATAATCAGATACCTGATAATCTTTTTAAAGTAATTAAATTCCTAGAAATATTAGATTATAGTGTTTGGTTTTTAAAGTTAAATTTTAAAATTTAAAAGGATAGTTGTGTCTAAATTATTTAAATTTTAAGATTACCATGGTATTTGGATAAGGGGTAATTTGAAACCTAAGGGGGAGGTGGGTTTCAGATTATCCCTTTATAAGAGCATCTGAAACCCATGGGTTTCAGATTCCCATATATCTTAAAATAAGATAACCTCATAACAAACATGATAATCTTAAGATTCCTATTCCTTTATAAAAGATTACTCCATACCAAACACCCCCAAAGTGTTTAGGATGTTTAGATTAGATTGCAAAAAGTCTTCCAAAGTTAGGAGTTTGTACTGAATTGACGCTTTTGTCCTGTAATTATTATCCATATATAATGTGTTACGTGTGGAATGAATCGAGACAGTTGATCTCCTCCTATTTCCTTTCGTTAGTAGTTTTTTTTTTTTTTTTTTTTTTTTAACACTAACGTGGTCAAGAAGGAGAGGGTAAATATAAAATTAACAGGAAACAAATAAATACCCTTCCCTCCACATTAGACCTCAAAATGTGTTAAAACTAGTCATTTTCCCTCCATTGTTATTGCTGGTTGTTTTTCGGCTGTTGAAGGGTTTGTAGCTTTAGTAGAATATTTTGCATCGAACGGCGCCTATTTGAGTTAGGTATCTTTTTCAAAGCAAGTACTAGCTCGAGCCATGTTGAATATGAAATCTAGAAGATTCAAGCAAAGTTTTTGTTTGAAAGAAAATGAAACTACAACTGTCAAAGAAGAAGTCTGAAAAAAAAAAAAAAAAAAGAAAAAAAAAAGGAAAGAAAGAAAGACATTTATGAGCCTAGGAACAAGATTTGGCATTCAGAGTAGTACTAATTTGTGGTGTTGCTTTGTCTTTTTATTTTTTTTTATTTTTTTATTTGAGATCTTTTAACTATTTGGATAAGGAAGTTGGTTTGGTTTCGTTAGTAGAATGTGTAACAAATTTGGTTTTTTGGTTTTTGGTTTCTACGTTTCAATTTTTAATTTTTGTATTGAAAAATCTCATTTGGTTTCATTTCTCTTTGGTCAAGGAATTCGAGTTTTTTATTTGTATTTTTTGGTAGTTTCTAACTATTTTTTCCCTTCAGATCCTATGTTATTTTTCAACTCAATGTTATGAGAGGCAAACTTAGCCTGATGTTCATTAAGATTCAGTATCGCCTTGTCATCATTGGTCTTCTCAACAAAGTTTCATGAATGATTAGTAGCCTCAAAGGCTCAAACTAGTACAAAGTTTGGGGAAAATAATGACATGTTTGGTATAAAAGTTTTTTAAGGGTATGTTTAGTGAATGAGTTCGAGTTGAAATTTTTAAGTTTTAATAATGAATTTTTTTTAAATTTTTAGAAAAGATAAAAAAAATTTTGAAAAAAAAATAAAAAAAAGTTTGAAAATCTTTGTTTGAGTGTGTGCACCAAACTCCCTCTAAAATTCAAGGTCTGCCCTTTGTCCTGATTTTATTAAAAATTATAAATCAACCCCAAAATCCATAACACAAAGCTTTCGTCAGGGAAGACATAGATCCTGGCGGCCGTCAGAGAAACCACCACGAGGAGCCCGGAGATCAAGTGCCGACGGAAACGACGACGGACGGTTGCGATTCTAGCAATTTCCTCGCGATTACGGCGAGGGCTCGCGGTTTTCCTCGCGATTCCAGCGGCGACGAAAAGAGAGACTGCTGACGGAGCTTGGAATCTCTGTTCGTGTTGAGCTCTGGCAAAGTCGCGAATCACCGCTAGATCTGACGATGATGGTGGAGATCCAAAGCACCATCGTCTGGGTTCGAAACCTCCTACATGATTTCGCTGCTACGAAGTTCACGATTTACTCTGGAGTTGCTATGTTGACGGTCACACGCTCTGCTGGCAATGGCTACAGTGTTTTCTGGAAGAGAGCTGACGGTGACGGCAGCAGCTGCGGTGATGGGAAGGCGACGACGGCGACGGCGACCTGCTACTGCAAGTCTGCAAGTGGGGAGAGATTTGAGAGAAAGAAGAGACGGGGCCATTTTGGGAATTTCAATAAAATTTATATTCAAAATACGCTATAATTTCACTGCTCAGAAAACAAATTAGCAAGACATATGTCTATAAAATCATGGACGGAAGGAGATGGAATCTAGTGGGGGCACATGGTTGAAGGTAATAAAATGTAATCAGATGTCTGATAATTTTTTTAAAATAATCAAATTTTTAGGAATATTAGATTATAGTGTTTGGTTTTTAAAGTTAAATTTTAAAAGTTAAAAAAATAGTTGTGTCTAAATTATTTAAATTTTAAGATTACCATGATATTTAGATAAGGGGTAATCTGAAACCTAGGGGGAGGTGGGTTTCAGATTACCCCTTTATAAGGGCATCTGAAACTCATAAATTTTAGATTCCCAAATATCTTAAAATAGGATAACCTCATAACAAATATAATAATCTTAAGATTTCTATTCCTTTATAAAAGATTACCCCATACCAAACACCCCAAAAGGAAAGTAATGCACGCAAGTTTACCAACTGAGCTTTCTTTATCTCGTTTGTGCCCTCACTAACATTGGGCTTTCTCTCTGTTGAAGCATTTTGTTGGGCTTAATTGATTTGACTTTGAATACTTTTCAAAATAGTGTTTTTTTTTTTTTTTTGGGCTTGAATTTCAAAATAGACTTTTCCCCTAATTTAATCAACTCTTTGTTTGGATTGGAGTTCTAATTTTAAAAATTAAATTTTTTTTATAAAATTGTGTTTGACTTAATTATTTTCATTATCCTCTTATTTTGAAAATGAAAAATTATTTTATTTTTAAACTTACTTTGTACAATACCTTTTTGAAAAAAGAAAATAAAGTTTTTTGAAATATTCTTACAATGTATTATTCCTAACACCATTTTTTTCTTTTCAAACAACTTTTTGTTTTCTAAAGGAAAATTTTTTATATATCAAAATATCATTTTATTCTCAAAAGAAAATACTATCTCTTTTAAAACAAGAAAATTTTTCTCTTTAAAAATAGACATGTGATCCAAACAAAGCTTAAGCTTCCTTAAACATTATCCTTACAATCACACTTTTCCTCATTTAATCAGTCTTTTAAATTTAACAAAATAGTAACAAATAACATATTTGAAAGGTGCTTGTGAAAATTATAGCATATTTTTAAAATGATAATAAATTATAGCATAAATTATAGCATAATTTAATTTGAATTTTTTCATTATTCCAAATTTACCCTGATCTCCTTTCACATATTCGATTTCCCTTTTCTCCCTCTCCTCTTTCTTTTCCTTTTTCTCTCTCTCCTCTCTCTCCCTCTCTCTCACACTGATTGCAGGTGGACGTCTCGCCGGCGACGGAGTGATCATTGCGATCTTGGCGTCGGAATGGTGGTGGAGATACTGTTATATCTCTCTATATCCCGTTATTGTTCGATCATGGGCTGCCGCGCCGGTGAGAGACCGTTGCACTCTCCGGCAGCGATGTGAGTGGGGAGAGATCACCGCGATGGATCTCTTCTCTGGTTTTGTTGATATTTTGTTGCAGGTATACTTCGATTTGTGACGGTTTCCGACGACGGTGTAGCATTTTTTCACGCGACAGAGTTGCAATCTTCGGCTATAGGCGATGGCACTGGTGGTGGTGAAGGTTGCGAGGTCGCAATCTCTGTTGACAAATAGAGCTTCGGTGTTTGGCAAGTACCGTGGTGATGGCTACAATAGAGAGAGACTAGAGAGAGAGAGAGAGGGGAGGGAAGGAGAGAGAAGTTTCGTGATGGTGAGTTTTGTCATTTTACTGTATGGCGACGATGGGTGACGGCGCTTGCGGCGACAGCAACGGCGATGATAGTTTTGGAAATATACGGTTAGGTTTTCATTGGGGATTGAATTTGGGGCTAATTTGAATTTACCTTTTTTTAGGGCTTTGTTGTTAAATAAGGAAATTATTAATTAAAATATATATATTTGTATTTTGTCTTGTATTTGTTGGTTTATATTTTATTATCTCAAAAAGAATTAAAATAAATATCGGATTTAAAATAATTAGAGAAAAGAAGGATTTTCTTACTTAAAAATTATTGAAAATAAAGATATTTCGAAGAAAATATTGGATTTTCTTACTTAAAAATTATTGAAAATTAAATATTTTTAAAAAAATATTGGATTTTCTTACTTAAAAATTAACAAAAATTAAGATATTTCCAAGAAAATATTGGATTTTCTTAATTAAAAATTATTGAAAATTAAGATTTCCAAGAAAGAATATTAGATATATCCAAGAAAATATTGGATTTTTTTACTTAAAAGTTGTTGAAAATTAAGATATTTCCAAGATAACATTGAATTTTCTTACCTAAAAATTATTGAAAATTAAAATATTTCCAAGAAAATATTAGATTTTCTTATTGAAAATACTATATTTTTTCAAGAAAATAAGGGATTTTCTTATTGAAAGTAATATTATTTTCACACTAAAGTATTTTTAGATTTTGTTTGACCAATATTATTGGTTATTAAAATTAATTTTGGACTATTTTTATAAAAACCCCAAATTTTATAAGAAATGCAAAAAAGCCCCACTTTTGACAAATTCAGATATGCCACCACTGCCCCATGCCGCCACCGCCACAGCCATTGAAGTGTGCGATGAAGCTTGTTGCTACTACTGCGACGAATGTCTCTCTGGAGTATGATGTTGCCACCTGTTTTCACGACAGTGAGGTGCGCGACTAGCGATTCTCGTCACCGACGACAACGCCGGAATGCACAACAACTGCGTCGTCTGATGACCGGACGAAAATTGATTTGGGAGAGAGAAGGTCTGGTAGAGCTATTTTGGGAATTTTTGAAAGTTAGAAACTAAAATATGCTATAATTTTCACTATCTAATAAATTATACTATAATTTTCTATCACCTATATTAAATATACTATTTCCTTTTTTCTCCCTCACTTTTCACAACCTTCGCAGTTTATTATTATTATTTTTCTCTCCCTTCAATTTTGGGTTGCGCATGCCATATTATTCCTTATTTGTTTTCTTTGTTTTATATTCTCTCACTTTCTTCTTTGCAACTCTAATGCTATTTCTTCTTTCAAAAAAATAAATAAATAAATAAATCTTTTACCATCAAGACATTTTTTTTTATTATATATAAGGCAACTATATTAAAAAGATGAGAACTTGTCACCAAAAAAAAAAAAGCAGAAATTATTATTTGATTTTTCTTTTAATATTTAAAAAATTGTCAATATTTATGCCAGAATTGAAAGTCATACCGGTATCACGCTCATCCACACTAGAATAATTTAACTCATACTAAACTAAACAAAGCCAAAGCAACCATTGTGCAGGAAAAAAAAAAAATCCCAAAGTCAACAAAATTTAATCAAAAGTTGCCTCAACCCGTGCATCAAAATAAAAATTTAAATTTTTTTTCGTAAATAGAAAGGATCTACTGTTGGGATCTATATATGCCCTTAAGGATAGAAAATCAATTATAGGGATTTTCTGTAAATATGACATTTTGATATTATTAAAAAGAGGTTATTCATGTTTAATAAGTTGTATCCTATTTATTTTCATTTGTTGATTGTATGATTATTTTGAGCAAACATAAAATACTCCTAGGCTATTGGTAATATATCAGATTACCATATGTATATGGGGTATACATAGAAGACGTGGTAATTTGATAACAGTCTAAATAAATAGTCCGCAATCGATGGAATAAGATTTGTGGATCTTATTCATAATAAGATTGTAAAGGTTGTCTACTTCCTTGGAGGGATGGTTTGTCTTGACCATCGGATAGGTTCCGAGTAGAAACTTTAATGTATACCAGTATTGAGGTATGACATTAGATTGGACCTAAGGTGTTAATTGATTCGGTTTAATAATTACGTTTATAAGAATCAATAACTCTTTGATTATCATCATGCATTAATCTTAATCCTGAAATGAATACTTGAGTTCGCATCCATGACTTATGCACTTTGATCCACTATAGGTGAGACACTGATAATTGATGGTCAATATACTTGTGTTTTAGGTGTATGACTTATGGATGGAGAAATCAAGATTTATAGATACGGAATCCATAGCTATCTTAATAATAGTACATGTTATCTACTTAAAGGCATTATTCGGGAATTGAAAGATAATATAACAAGATCTTGACTATCGGTTTACTTTGTGTTCTCTGCTGGTTTATCGATTGTATGGCTTTCAATTGGTGGTTCTTTCAATGGAGAATAATGGAACTTTAAGTTAAAATGATTGAAAAGGTAAAACGGAAAAAGTCCTTAATTCAATCATGGATAACATACGGGGATTAAGCAAGCGATGAATAAATCATGGAAGATACACTGCGTTAGAGAGCTTTCGTAATACGGTATGTAAACGGGAGTTCAGCTTCAGACTTTTAGTGGAATAGTCCTGAAGTTGATAATTGATGAATAATTAATCTGGGATTAATTTTTCACAATTATAGGAGCCTCTTTACATATTTCCATCGGATCCCTCTACTAGCTCATTAGTTCCACGAAGTGCCTCGGGATTTGTTCCTAATGAGATCGGTAAATTAAATGGGAATTTAATAATGTCTATTAAGACATGGTACTCTCTAACATGCAATCCCGAAAGGATTGGACATGTGAAATTAATGTAAACAAATAATGTGATTTGTCAACATATGATTGGCTGCAAATAAAATAATTATTTGTTAATTATTTTGGTTAATTGAATTTTGGAAATAAGATTGTGTTTGAATTATTTAGTTTTTGAAAACAAAATTTTTCTCTCCTAATTTATGGTGCATGAATTTTTAGTGGATGGAGGGAAGAAAATTTTGTTTCAAAATTGTTTAAATATATTATAAACATTAAATTATTAATTGATTTAAATAATGGAACTTATTTGATAGATTTTCTTTTCTTAAAGAATGGTGCATGTTTTTTTAGTGGAAACGAAATCTAGAATATTCCATTTATTTAAATTAATTAAATATGGATAATGTTTGTGGAAAATATTTATTTAAATTCAAATAAGAAAATCTTATTTAAATTCAAAGGTTTGAAAATAGTTTGAATCTAGATAGGATTAGGACTTTTTGACTAGTCTAGATTCTTGATTTAAATTTGAACCACCAATCAATCAACACATAAGATGGAGCACGAATTTTTTGAGATTCTCCAAGCAAAAATACCGTCCATAAGGTTTAAAAGAACCTAGCCCGAAATTTGAATGATCCTTTGGTTAAAAAGATTATCCAGAAAAATAATTATTAATTATTTTTCAAGTAGGAGATATTTTGAAAAAGGATTGGAGTATTATATAAAGGCTAGGGGTTCTTAAAAAAAGCTAACTATCATTATACACTCAAATAAAGGGGACGGTTTTTTGGGAGAGAGAAAAAAAAAACTAGGTTTTTGTGCTTGAGAAAATTCTTTTTTTCATAAAAGGTTAACCGGATCCTGTTTTGTAGTTTTGGAGAACGAACCCGGATCAAATTCTCAATGAGGTACATTGGGATTGAGAAAGTAGGATCTAGACTTCGGAAGAGTTACCGGTCGCTTGGATTAATAGCACGTATGCCCACATACACTCTAAGACGTGGGGACTCGAGAATAGTATAGAAGACAAGTTGGTCGACGCTCTAGCAATTCCGGAATCCGAGAAACAATGTACGTTTAATCATGTATTTATTTTATTATTATATACATCATGAGCTTCTTTTCTGAATCGGCATAAAAATTTTAAAACTTCCGCTGCACCGTAACTCTGATATCAGAACCGTTTTTCCAACATCTACGGGTGGCCCCATCATTTCTAGGTTTTCAGCCTTACAGATAGGAATCCCTTTTCTTAGGTATGGCAAGAGGATATGTTTTTTAATACTATTTTCTCTCAGTTGGTCATCTGAGATCTACTATACCATCACCAAACCAATGCAACAATTGTTTTGCTAAAGTGGAATTCGGGAATTCTACACAACTTTCCACAAATGATCGATTTAAATTTCACCCTTTCATACGTTACCCAAAATAAAAAAAATACAAAAAACATGTGTTTGGATGTACAATCCAAACCATAGAATTACAATTTAATTTTTGTCCTTTTCTTTTAGCTTCACTATTCAATACAGTTTTGTAACTCGAACTTTAAAAGTCTATAACTTTGCATAGACAAGTCCAAATGAGATATATATTTTTTTAAATTATATAAAATTTCGAGACAAATGAAATAAGTTTCATATTAATATATTTTTCTGAACACATTTCAAGTTTTTACAATTTTTAACTCCAGTAATTCAAAGTCTCAATAAATGCATAATCAATTTAAACCCAAATTTTACAATCCAAACCTTAGCACCAAAGGCATGCTAAAGCTTTTATCATGGGGATTTTCTGAAAATACGGATGTCCTTATCTCATTGCCGATGGCCGTTCCTAAAGCATTACTATAATGACATGTTTACTTATCATGAGTAAGGAATGAGAGTGGGGAGTAGGAGTCAATCCCTTTTTTACTTGCTCAAAATTTTTTTTTTATAATGAAAGTGAGAATAGTGGGTCCCACACCAATTTGGGATTAAAGAATGAGATTGACAATCCCATGTCCCCCCTCGAGATTGTGACTCTTATTTTTACTATTAACATTAAATTACTATTTTATTTTTAATTTACTTGCAAAATATTTTATTTAAAAATAATAACAACTTAAATTAATTATTTTTATTCACTAAATATAATATATTTTTATTAACTTAATATTATATAACTATCATAATTACTATTAACTTTATTAACTTTATTAGAGTAAATTAAGAACTTTTTTTATTATAATATATTATTATGTTTCTATTTTTATATTTTTATATTTTTTATACTTTACTTATTTTAATTCATTTTTTTTACTCTTTTTAATTTTTTAAAGTAAAAAATGACATAATTTAATTTTATTGTCTTAATATCATAATGAATATTTTACTTTTGATTAATTGTATGATAATAAATAAAAAATTAATTGTTTTTTTAATTTTTGAAAACATAATAAATAAAGGGGTATACAAGTAAATTTATAATGATTTATTCTGATTCTGAGTTTAAGTAAATGCATAATAAGATTCGTAGTGATTTCGATTCCAAATCGTAGGACCAAGTAAACAACTTATTTGGATTCCGAATCCTCATAATGAATCATGTATACTCCAAATCTCACTCACTCCGATTCATCCTCACTCTGATTACCCGTAAATAAACATACCCAAAGATTCCAGAAAAATCAACCTACACAATATTATTGAAGAGAACTGCTCAGTTTGCTGCAAATAAAGATAATTTTTCTGGCGCAACTGCTAATTTAATCACTATTAACTGCAATGATCATTTTATCCTCTAAGAGATTAGCTAATTATGGTCAAGTCAGCAAAATTAGTTAAAAAAAAACTAGTGACAATGGACTAAAAGTGGACATTTACTAAACAAAGAAATGTTTGAGGTGAGTGGTACATTTTCCATCCCTCCCTCACCAACCCCGCCGCCACCGACGACTAAGAACTGGCAACCAAGCACCAGGGAGCCGTGATCACAAACAATCGAGTGGGAAGAGAGAGAGGGAGAGAGGGAAGAGAGATGCAAAGAGAGAGAATGGCACCATTGCTGGTCGAGAACACATGGGAGAAACACCACTGACTGAGAAAGTAAGGGAGAAACGCCACAGGCCAAGATTGCAATTGCGAGACTAAGATTGTGATCACAAATAATAAAGTAACGAATAGAGTATCGTTCTCACGAGAATTAATTGCTTATTAATTACCGAAATTAGTTAACCCTAATTTTATTTAAATAAATTGAAAAGGAATTGTAAATAAAAATAACAATAGAAATATAAATAAAAATGATGAACTCAAAATACTAAAAATCTTGGGCTCTGATTTCACCAAAATTATTCTGCCTTAATTATTCAATCTCAAAAGTCATGATTTATTTTCCTAATTGATAATCAAGATTTCCTAACCTACCAACTAGCCCCTCTTGAGATATAATAAAATATCCTTAGAAGCTAATTCACTGTATTCCTATGTGAATTAAAACCAATAAGAATTCATTAAAATTTATGGTTCTCATGTAACAACTATGCAAGCCATGGAGGTATGTTCCTATCCGACTTGCAACTTATGGTGTTCAATATAATGAACTAGAGACATAAATCTCCTTCTGATTTCAATATAATTAACCAATCAACTAAATAATGGCCAAATATTTAGAAGTATTAAGAACAATGATGAACACTCAATTATAATAAATAAATCAACAACTAAATTGAAAGAATAATCAAAACGTCATAATTAGGCTACATTGGAATCATTGGGAAAGAAAATTAATTCATAAATAAAAACATAAATCTACAAAATAAAGGTTCAACCATTTTTTAATCTACAAAACCCCTTTACGGAGGTGTTCCAAGTGTCCAAGATTTTTCTCTAATCTCCTTTTCCCTCTTTTCTTGATCTTCAAGATGATCTCTCCCTAATTTTGTACAGAACAGAAAATAAAACTCAAAATAAAAAATAAAAATACTAAAACCTATGTAATAACCAAATTTTTTGACGGACTCGTGATTTCCTTAGATATAAAAGAAATCTAAATCTGTACTATGTATGTCAATATGAAACTCATGATATGATTATCAGAATATGTTTAAATTCTTATAGTGTTATAAGACTCAATAACAATTCATCAAATCAAGTATGAGGTCTTATGGGAGAAAATGTAGAATCATGATTTATGGTGTTGTTTTGACTAATGAATGACCAGGATAGCTTACAACATGATTAAGACGATACTGCAATTTATTAAGCAGTATTAAAATTATTTTATGACCGACCGTTATTACAGATGTAGAATTAAGAATAAGGATTAGGAACACTCTAGACTAATCAGGAATAATACTTGGAACAAAAAAGATTAGTTGGCTTCAAGTCCTAGGAAAATCCTATACGCTGTCCAGTTATGTATGGAGAAAATTTTAGACTACAGTTCAATATCATTGGACTGTTGGCAGTTGAAACAATATTTGTACTATTAGGATTAATAAGAAAATGGACTGTGTATTAGGAGGTAATGCCAAACATGGCATTACTTGGAGGACAAGTAATTGTAGATAATTACACAAATTTTTGGATTTATTGTTTTTATGGAAAGAATTAAAGAGATAAGCTTGGGAAGATTTTTTTTAGTTAAAACCCTCCACATGGCCGGCTGTTTTGGGGACAATGAAGGCAAAATTTTGTATTTTAAGGTCAAATATGTAATTCAAGGAAGGTTGAAGAAAAAAAAATTAAGTATAAAAAATTTTGGAAATTCCACCTATAAATAGGGGTGAGTAGTGAAAAATTTTGCCAATTTTGTTATCTTCTCATCTTTCTTCTCTAGCTCTTAGGGGAAAAAAAACAGAGAGAGAGAGAGAGAGAGAGAGAGAGAGAGAGAGAGAGAGAGAGAGAGAGAGAGAGAGAGAGAGAGAGAGAGAGAGAGAGAGAGAGAGAGAGAGAGAGAGAGAGAGAGAGAGAGAGAGAGAGAGAGAGAGAGAGAGAGAGAGAGAGAGAGAGAGAGAGAGAGAGAGAGAGGAACAAGGTTGGTGGCCTGTTTTTTTTTTTTTTTTTTTTTTTTTTTTGTGGAGAGGTAGAACAAGGATTTTTCTCATTCAAGGCCTAGAATAACCTCTTTCAAGCCCTAGAGGTATATTCTTGATCCTTTAACTAAAGTTTTAATTAGTTTTGGTTTTGTGGAATTTAAGTGTTTTTCAAGTTATGGGATGTAAGAGCATAAGCTCATGTCCTCTTACTTTCCTTTTTTATAGCCTCTAATGTTTGATTAATGCTTTGATTAACTCGATTTGTTAGCTCTAAACGTAAGTTTAATTTTATACTTTAAGTTGAATTTTGAAGATTATATACATGTGATTATATTCTCATATGTTCAAGTATGGTGATTTTATGATTGTTGGCTTAGAGATCAACATAAAAACACAACTTGGTAAATTAGTGAGTTTTTTCAAATATTGTGTTTTTCAAGACAAGTGAATGGTTGAATTTTAAGAACGAACTCGACATGCTACATGATGACTTAGGCTCACAGCTTTGACCGTTCGAGTTATTGTGCCGATTTTTAAACTAGAACCAACAAAAAAAATATAAACTGTCAGTTTTCGGAATAATTTGAACAGTTTTTTTGATAACTCAATTTTGAGCCCCTTTAGAGGCTGAATTGGAATAAAGTTATAACTGAAAAGTTATAGATCATGGAAAATTCTAGGGGTAGTTTGAACAATTTTTGAAAAATAGACTCCAAAATCCTCCGTTTTTATTAGTTTTCAAAACTGGTCGGTCCAGGTACTGTACACGGCCAGAATCTTTCAAGGGGAAAAACAGGTAAGTTAGATATGGATTTAAGTTTTAGGTGAAACACCAAAGTTGTAGGTTTTGACAAGATCTATAACTTCCATGAAGAAAACTTTTTGAAATTCTAAACCAATTACAAGATAGAACTAAATTTTCAAAACTGTGCATGAAAGAGGAAATTCCTACACACATACATTCAATCAAATTAAAATGATGTTTTGAAATCAGTTTTTAAGGTTTTATGTGTAACGCCCCAAAATCTACGTAGGGCTGACTACGTAAACGTGGGCCGTTACTTTATTTACTTAACTTACTTCTTAGTTTCTAATACGTGAACTTTCAGAAAATTTCAGAATAATTTTTTTTTTCTTCGTAACTTAATTAAACTTATCCATATGGGTAAACTTCATCATGCCTATTCATTACTTATTAACCCGATTAAAAGGTCACACATAACCTTTTAACTGGACTTTGAAGCATCTCATACGTAACATGGTACATAATACTTAATCATACATGTACTAGTTCATAATTTAAAGAGATTGCGGAAAATCTGCATAGTGATATCCCACACCGCCCTTCACTTGCTACATCGTCTCCATGGCCCACCAAGTAAAGCTATAGGCATCTTACCTACAGTATGAAATATACTGATGAGCTTTCGCCCAGCAAGTACAAATATAATCTCACAAAAACATAACAAATATCGTGCAACTTATGCATGAACCAATTATGATCATTTTTGAATCTTTTATGCTTCATTATGAAATGAACTTATTATCTTGCTTAACATGTGGGCCCCTTGTGTACGTACCAAATGCGCGCATTCCGTAGAAAGTTAGGGTTTGCAAGGTTCTTAACAATTCTGGGAATCTTGAAACATAACCCTTCCACATTAACAGAAGGTCTGAGAATTTTCTTGAACACACATGATCCTCCCGCATCAACAGGAGGTTGGTACGACACCTTGCTTGTCTTATTTTATGACTTAAATCATGTTCTTACCATGTGGTTTAATATTGGTGAACATGCTTCATGATGTCACTATATCGTAACATATACACATGACATATCATGGCATAGCATGGCATATCTTGGCATAGCATGGCATATCTTGCATATCTTGACATAGCATAGCATATCATGGCATAACATGGCATATCATGGCTTAGCATGACATATCATAGCTTAACGTGGCATATCATAGCTTATCATAACATATCTTGGCAACATATAAATCATAGCATACATGAAAACATGTCATATTTGAAAATAGTATTTACTATTTTCCATACTGTAGGTGAGGTTTGTACTTACCTGTTATGCTAAGTCCTAGGTTTTGTTGCTTTGAATCAGGTTGCAACAACAGGTTACTTCCTTTAAATCTTGAAAATGGTTCTAGGTTTTTGGATCAAAGATTTCCTCCTTCCTTTTTCTTCCTCAAAAATCTGGCCATTCTACTTTTTTTTTTCTTCTCTCTTTGGCTCGGCTTCTAGGGAAGGGAGAGAGTGAGGTGAGATTTTGGCATAGTTTTGGTAGAGTCACATAAAAATGACTCAAAAACCCACACCCCCCATCACCTATTTATAGGTGAAAATATTTTTTTTTGGATTTATTTTTATTTCTAAAATTACATATTAGTCCTCATGAGCAAAATATTTGCCCAAATACCCATGAGGTGGCCGGCCATTAGGGAGCCTTGGGGGCCAAGTTACTTGCTTACCTCATCATGCTCACATCATCAAGCTTACATCATCATGCTTACATTATCGTGCTTACATCATCATGCTTACATCATCGTGCTTACATCATCATGCTTACATCATCGTGCTTACAATGACAATCGGCCATGTGTTGGCTTGAACCAACCAAAAATATTTCCATACTTATTTCTAACTTAATTGCTTGTTCCAAGCTTTTAACTAATCATTGGCCTAGCATTGGCCTAGTTAGAGACTTGGTTAGGAATATCCATAAATTCCATAATTCAAAAATTATATACTTATCCATCATTACTTACTTTTCTTAAAATTACACTTTAGTCCCTGAAGGTGGCCGGCTAGGGTAGAGCCACTTGGCTTCCAATTCATGCATAATTATCCACTTGATTCCCAAAATCGCTTAATATAATTATGCAGTCCATTTCCTTACTAACTCAGATAATATCAATACTGTTTTTCACTAAAAACAGTACTATCATACTGGACTATAGTCCAGAATTTATCTGCACTTAACTGGGTTACGTATAAATTTTTCTTAAGACTCGAAACTACTAAGTCCTTATTGCTCCAAATATTATTCCTGATTATTCTAGAGCAATCCCATACCTTATTCTTACTTCTTCTCCATAATAACGGTTTTTCACAGTATAATTCCTATACTGCTTAATACACTGCAGCACCGTCTTAGTCAAATCTAAGGTCAACCTAGTCAAACTTTGACCGGAATAAAATCATAAATTTTTATTCTACCTCTTTCATCAAAAGGCCTCATACTTAACATAATAACTTATTATTGAGTCTCGTAGCTAATTAAACGAGAACTCAAACATATATTAATATTCAACTCAGATCATGAGCTTCTTATTGACATACATGATTCAGTCTTAGGTTTTCCTTGTCTCTAAGGAAATCATGAGTTCATCAAAATTTCGGGTTATTACATTGTGACCCATCTAAAAAGGGTCTATGGTTTTATGGAAATAGTTTCAAAAAGGTTTAAATTCATTTGAATTTCACAAGTGATTTTTAAACCTAAAATGTAAACTTTGTATTATTAGATACAATTTCAACTATTGCATCAAGAAATACTTGATTTATGGAGTTAAGATATTTTCTAAGTAAACAAGGTATTTTTGAGCAAAAGAAATAAAATATGAAGAACTTCTATGAAAATTAATCAAGTCGATTAATTATTTAACGTATGTGTTATAATAGATATTATGACCTATGGATTGTTAAGTAGTATGTACAACGATTCTTACGCTCTGTCTGAAAACAGGAATATAACCTGTTGTCTTGCCTTGTTGGAATGCTAGATCAAGAGCATAGGGCAACTTATAAATACAACCCTGCCTACAACATGGGCAAAAATATTTT
Source organism: Ficus hirta (assembly GCA_038430175.1). Lineage (NCBI taxonomy): Eukaryota > Viridiplantae > Streptophyta > Magnoliopsida > Rosales > Moraceae > Ficus > Ficus hirta. Next base: position 12,163,188 of record CM076585.1, on the reverse strand, counting down.
TTTACTGCTTTGCATATTTTTCAAAACTCATGCATTGATTTATATGATGTATACATGCTTTACCTTTATTATTGTGGCATTATGAAAGCATGCTCACTAATAATAAATCACATAGCAAGAACAAGACCAAGTTTTCGAGTAAGAAACAGTTAAGATTCAAGTTTTCAAGTATGATCAGATCAAGAATAAGTTTTTATGTATTAAGACAAGCAAGTTGTCTTGTGTCGTACCGACCTACCATAAGGGCAAGTTTGGTTCATGGTTTGAGTTAGACTGGGCTAGCCGTTCCAACCACTTTATGGCTGCGCTCCACGATATGTATACTCATGTTATGTAAGGGGCCCAAAACTAAGTTAACATAAGAAAGCATAATTGATTCATACTAAGTTAACATAAGAAAATATAATTGATCCATGCATTCTTTTACTAAGATTATTTTGCGACTTTAATAAGTTGTACTTGTTGAGCGAAAGCTCATAACTTACGTTCATGCTATAGGTAAATAACCTACCGGTAGTGCTTGATGAAGACTGTGGAGAAAGGACATGGCACACTGTGAAATTTGGGTCAGACACCGCCGCATGTTTTATTAAATGTTTTCATGTTATGTTATGATAACTTGATGGTACCGGTACTTAATGTTGAAACTATGTTTACTACTACGGTAATTAGTACGGTTTGTAAAATGTATTAAGATGATTTGTGAACTCAGTACTTAATTAAGTATATATATACATATATGTATGAAATTAAGTTAGGTTTTAAATTTGAGTTTAAAAGAAAAAAAATATTTCGGTATTTTTACGAAAATTAAGAGTAAGTTTAAGTATATTTAAGTATGAAGTAACGATCATGTAAAGTAAGTCGCCACATCCTAAAACTCAAGAAATATATATATATATATATATTTTTTTTTTCTCTTTTTCTTCATTGGTTTCGGCTTCATAAATTCGCAAGCCAAAGACCCTTCGCATGGAGCTCTAGGACTCCTTTTATAGCCTCTCAATCCGCCGACTTTCACAAGCCTTTTTTTGTTTTTTTGTTTTTTTTTTTTTGCTACTGCAGGTCTAACGCACATCAGCACACCTAGGCTCCATGTGGATAGACGGCGAACATCTGGTGGCTAGAGAAAAACAACAGACGCGTGGCAAGGTTCCATTCAGTTTCAGTGGCAAGCGCACGCGGAGTTTGGTGAGGATGCACCCATGGGATCCGGCACCTGCTGAAGGCTGCTAACACGCAGTCGCAGATGCGTTGGCTTGGGCGAGAGAGATGTACTCACCGATCTGGGCCTCCTCCTCAAAGATCTGACGGCTGAAATGGCGCATGGACGCGTGTATGCTTATCTGTTAGTGGGTAAAACCGTCTCCGGAATTCTCTTAGCAATTTTAAATCCTTTTTATCACATTTTAGCTCGAAATTGTTATTTTTAACCCTATTAACATAAGTAACCTGCACACTAGAGCAACATAATAATTTTAAGGAAAAATCAAAATAAATTTTAAGATTATAGCAAAAATATAAACTTAAAAATGTTAAAAGAACCCTATAAAAATAGAGTTATCAGTATCCACACATTGATCAATTTCCGATATGATCTAGGCTTTCCTTTAATCTTCTTAGACAAATCATAGAGGGCCATATATACTTGCAGCTTGTAAGTATGCAATAATGGATCTAACCAAGCCGTAAGTGAAAGCATGTAAATCAGTTTACAAAACAGAGCCGGGGAGCCATCAAGTCACGGATCGTAGAACAAACTATGTACAAGTTTCATAATTTATGTTTCGAGTATGTTGAACAATACTCCCAACGTCAACGGGGTACAACCTGAGAAATTGTTGCATCGTCAACTGAACAAATTTCTGCGTTCGCTTTACATGTACAACATTGCTTTGCTAATTCATCATCTTCTTTAATGGCGAAGGCAGGCTTCTTAGGACCAATGATAGGTGTTGTTTCACTCTTAAGCATTGAATGTACCTGTAACATTGATGGCCTATCGACGGGATTTTCCTGCACGCATAATAGAGCCACATGCATGCATCTTAGGATTTTGCAACTCGAAGATGAATCATCGAGTGTTGAGTCGATGAACTGCATTCCTTGACCTTCTTTCCAAAGTTCATATGCCTGTAAATGTAATTGTTTGAACTCCATATATTTTAATTAAAGTTCCCACAATCACGAGAATTGAAGATTAATAGATCGAATGAAACCACTTACATATTCTAAAAGGTTCAGATTTTTGTCGCAGCCGAACATACATGAATTTTTCTTGCCACTTATGATTTGCAAAAGCAGAACACCGAAGCTATAAACGTCGTATTTCATTGAATATATGCCTCTTCTCATGTATTCAGGGGGAATATAGCCGCTACAGATTGCATGTAATAACAAAAAATGGTGAGTAGAAATGAGGACACATGACAAAGAAGACACTTCATAGAAAGTGTGAAATCTACACAACAGTTTTAGGAACTTACAGTGTTCCGACAATCCTATCAGTATTTGCTTCATGCTCATCTTTACTAAAAATTCTAGCTATTCCGAAGTCTGATATCTTTGGAATCATCTGATTGTTTAGCAAAATATTACTTGCTTTAAGATCACGGTGTATTATTGTGAAATTCGAGTATTCTTGGAGATAAAGGAGCCCTTGAGTGATGCCTTCAATGATATGGACACGTTTCTCCCAATCTAAAATATGTTGTTGGGAAGGATCTGCATTAAGTTTTGGTCATTAAGAATACTAATACGAGCTGAATTGTTTTGTACTTCTATATTTCGAGATTAAATAATAATGACTCGTGATCAGACTAATTTGAGCTAATAAACATTCAATTCAACATGTCACTCGTATTTTGAAGTCTATGAAAAAGTGCATACCGAAGAGGTAGAGATCCAAGCTCTTGTTTGGCATGTATTCATAGATCAGCATCTTTTCTTCTCCCTCAGTGCAATATCCCAAAACTCTAACCAGATTTATATGTTGTAGCTTTGCAGTGAGGAGAACTTCATTTTTGAACTCTTCGAGACCCTGGTTTGAGGTTTTTGAAAGTCTCTTCACCGCAATTTCTTGTCCTTTCTTCAATTTACCCTATCAAAACCAACACACACCATTAGTCCATTAAAATATCATTTTATCGTACAAATCAAATGTCTAAAGATATCAACCAAATGACATTGATACCGATGACTCAAGTCATCGACATGAATTCGTCTGAGATGTAGAATTCGCAGTTCAACCTTCCTTTAACTATTGCAGACAAAAATAGCTTCCTCGGTGACGATTTTTAAATTATATGTCAAGTACGAGGTCTTAAAGAGCGAGTAAAAAGTGTACTAGAACCTGATACGGAGTTTAAGCAAATGTTAAAAAAAAAAAACAAAAACAAAAAACAAAAAACAAAAAACAAAAAACAAAAACAAAAACACAAACAAACAAACAAACAAACAATCAAACTTTGATTAGTTACTCAACACATTGTACTTATCAAGTTCGAATCTGCATGATTCACGTAAACTTATAATTAAAATACTCGAATAGAGTTCTTTGCTCGGCTTTTGACAGCTTTTCAAAGTTTCGCTCCAAAAAAAAAAATAATAATAATAATAAATCAAGAATAGACTGAATCCATACCTTGTACACAGGTCCATATCCACCCTGTCCTAGCTTATCTTGACTTGAGAAGTTATTCGTCGCCGCTCTGATTGTTCTATAGCTGAATACTTGAAGGTTAGAGTCATCATTGTCGGATACTGGCCATTTCAAGATTTTCCAAATCCCTACAAGCATATGGATAAAATGGTTGAGCAGGAAAGAGAAAGAAGTATCTTAAATATCCATTACAACCACAGTTCTAAAAAATTTACCCCAGTGGAGTACTCTCCGTTGCACAAAATACATGATGGTGACAAGTAAGAGAATAAACATAGCAGTCGTAACCAGAATTATTATCTGCAACCGCTGCTTCTTTTGCCTAGCTTCATCATTCCCGTGAGCTACAGAAATAATTGATTGTGTCACTCCTTTATGCCATCATAATCTTAATATGCGTCGGAGAATACACTAATGAAAAAGGGAGAGCACAGGTAGATTGTAACTTACCTGCTCGAGACAACGCCCAATTGTCATCGTTTCCAACCTGAAACGCAAAATAGCCAAGAAGCTCCATCTTCTTCGCATACGAAACTTTTGCCCGGATAGACTCAACATCATCAAAATTAATCCAGATCTTCCTCATTGTACAGGTGTTCACCACATACGTATCGTTATACACACATTTTGCACCATAACCATTATTTCTTATGTACCATCTCAAGAAGTTGTAGAACATAGACCCGTCTAAGGTGCCTGCCGGACCGGATGCTGGAATGCCAATTGAATTGTCTTTGGCATCGTCTACGAGAGTCCATGCAAATCCCTGGTAAGGCAAGCCCAATACCAGTTTACTTGTGGGAAATCCTCTGTTTTTCCATTCTTGAATTCCGTGGTTGGTGTTAATGGCCTTGTTTGACGGGTCATATAGAGCTGCATGAGGGTAAGTGACATTTGTCTCTGTTGGAATGTAGTAGTTGTATGATTTGACATTAACCCAGTCCAAGCTCTTGTTCATCACGTCGATAGGGTAAGTCACGGTATCCAAAACCGGCGTATGATGAACCAACATCACCAAGAGCAGTCTTTGCTGATTCTTGCTTTGGGCCTCGGAATCTATGGCAGCTCTCCAATCTGCCAAGAGGGTTCTCAAACTTTCCACGTCCGATCTTGTGCTTGGTTTGACATCATAAAGGTCTAGCCCTTGAAATCCATTAAGCCTGGCTGTTCTTATTGAGGATTCAATGAAGGATTTTCGGTAAGAAGACTGGTTTAACTTTGAGAAGAAGATTGAAGACTGTTCTCCGCTAAGAAAGATGGATAAAATGGTCGTCACAGACGGGTTTTTGCGCTTGACAAGATTGGTGAAAGTAGAGAACTTTTGAGAGTCCGAGGAATTGATAGAAAGCTGATAAGAGGATGGATTTACGTTTGCAAAACCGAAAATTAAGTGAGTGAAAAGGGCAGAGTTTATGTCGGAGACAGGAAGTTCGGTTTGCGAACTGTAATACCCGGCTTTTATCCATGATTTCGACGCAGAACCTTCAGTTTGGAGAAGAAGAAATACGTAGAGAAAAAGGAGATTAACGAATTTAGAAGCCATTGAAAAATGATGTTGAATGCTGTGACAGTTAATCTGATATGTGTCAACGTTGTGTTTAAACGAATAACTCTGAACGCTGTTGAAAAATAGTGTTCAAACTCTGTATATTGAAATAATAAAATAGGTCAAAGTAAGTGAGCATTTCTTGGCTTTAAATGAGAACATATGTTATATGATTTGACACTTCAGCGGACTAGAATGTAGATATCTTCATTCACACATAACTATTTGACGAATATTTAGCCAAAAAATAATAAATAAATAAAAAAACTACCTGACGACTTGAAAGGTATTAGGCTATCAGCTCCTTCCTCTTCTTTACTTCGTCATTTCTTGGAAGCCCGAAATTATAGAAACTATATATATATATATATATATATATATATATATATATAAAACAAATGTCTCGTATGTATTATCACATAACACCCGGCATTTGTAGTTTTTTATTTAGAAACTTTTAACAATTAATTAATTGATATGTAACTTTTTATTTAAAATCTTATTATATGCTATTGTAAATGACAAGTATTATTACAAAATTTTGCATTTGAATCACGTGATTTATACAATAAACCATAAATCATGTTATAAGTGATATATTAAAGAGATATTGTATAGGAGTCTCTCCGTATGTCTATATACACACAATCTATGTGCACGCACTCATATGTTTATATGGAAAAATACCCCACAAATCCTCGTGTTTCACCTAAATATTACTTTTGCTCCTCTTATTAGACAAAATTCCAAAACACCACCTATGTTTGTAAAATCAGGTCACAAATACCGTCAGGATAAGCCAATGGGACACCTGAGAAAGGGGTAAGGCATATTCGCTCTTTGAAAGAAGTAAATGAACTTCCAAATCTATATTAAATGTTATTTTTTTTTAAAGGATATTAAATGTTAATTTAAATATGATTTAGTTAAAATTTTAAATAATAAAATTATCAAATTATCAAATAAATATTTCTTTAAAAAAATAAATATTTCATTAATCAAACAAATATGTCAATTTTATTCAATTTAGGTAGGGAAGGTTAACCTCATATTTCGAAAAAATTAATTGCGTCAAGCGGTATTTTGGTATGTAAGTTTGAGTTAAGATTTGTAAGTTTAAATAGTGATTTTGATTGACTTTTTCAGAAAAGACAAAAAACTTTTGAGGAAAAAGACAAAAATTAAATTGATGATGATGAGTTTGAACTCATCACCCAAACACCCCCTCAAACTAAAACATGGCGCGTGGTGCATGTTTTGAATATTTTCTCAGTTTATATTATACATATTTAATAATATTGATGACACGTTTTGTCGTAAGGTACGCCATCAACAGTCGTCATCTTTGAACACTAGATATCATCACACAAAAATAGTATTAGAAATCAAATAATGTTTTAATTGCAGTCTGAATAAAATCCGAAGTTGAAAAAAATATAATATTTGAATAACACTCTCTCCTCCTATCTTTATTTCTTTTTTTCCTTCCACATTTTTGCCATGCGAAGGGACCGTTTCACATTCCTCTTAAAGACTATTAATTTTGCATTCTTAAAAAAATTTGTAGTAAATTAAAGATGTTTAAATCCTATTTTTACCTTACAGATTCTAAAAGTTGTTGCTCTAAACTAAAATTTGATAAACACTTTAGAGGTTCTACATAACTGTACTTGTTGTCGTTGTGCAAAATTCTCAAACTTCATTATCAATAAAACATAACTTTTCAACCTATTTATTTTTTTTATCCCTATAAAATAAAAAGAATAATTTCCAATGAATGTTTAAAAACCATAGAATTTGTCATTTTAAAGTATAATTACGACTTTCGTAAATACAATAAATCATAAGATTATTACCGTTGAATTCTTTATATTTTTTGAAGTAAAAAGAGTGTGTATTAAAATGCTTTATTAAGTATGTACAATATGTGTACCAACATACTTGTTAAATGGAAAAAAAAAAAAAGGGTCTATTTTCATCATTATATGTATGTACAGTAAATTTTTATTCATTATTTATCAAACATCTAAAATCCTACATTTGTGTTGAAAGCATCTTTTGAAAAAAAAAAAAAAAAAATTCTAATGCCTTCCTACTTCTAATTCCCCAGAGGTCACCGTGAATCTTGACATAATGATCCTTTTTTTTTTCAAGGGATTTAGAGGTAAGTAGCCTTTTTTTTTTTTTTTTAAGAAGTATATTTTAACAAATGGATGAAGTTTTTAAAAATTAGATAAAAGGTCATTAAAAAATAGTCAATCAATTTTCTTAACTGATCAACTAGTGATTGACCACATAATATTGTTAATTTAGTAAATCAATGGTTGACTAGTCAATCATTAATTGACCTTAACATGAATCATAAATTTTCAAATCAAATACTGATTAATCAAATCATGAAAAAATAGCTAACGAACCATTTTACTAAATAAAAAAAGTTCGGTCATCTATTAGATTGAGTTGCCAAAAATAGACCATCTAGCCTAATTTTAATTTTTGTAATTTCGTTTTTAGGGTTTGCGTTTTCAATTGGCCATAGATGGTGTGGGGTGGGGAGGGGGGATGGGATTTTCAATATTTTTTTAGTTGGAGATTTTAATTTTTTGAGTATTAGGTTTTTTTTTTTTTTTTTTTTTCAATTTCGGGATTTTTATTCATTAAAAATAAAATTTTTTGGTAATATGATTTTACATAAATTTTGATGATCAATGTGATGAAATAACCAATTAATATGATAAATTATGATATCAATTTGCTAAAATAATACGAAAATACATTAAAACATAACACATAATCAGGTGGAAAACAAAAAAAATAATCCGTTGGGATATAAAATTTTTCTGGTAGACAATCAAAATGTATTCTATCATGAAGTTCGGTTTCTGAACTATAATACCAGGCCCTTATCCCTGATTTCGACACATAACGTTGAGTTTCAAGAAGAAGAAATACGAAAAGGATTAGGAGATTAATGACTTTAGAAGCGATTTAAAAATGGTGTTGAGTTATGTGAAAGTACGTATTTTCAAACGTTTTGTTTAAGGAAGCAGAAAACAAGTAAAGACAAGTAATGACTTTTAGGGCCTGTTTGGCAGAGATTTCTAAAAGCTATTTTTGACATCCCATATCTAAAAATATATTCTAAAAGTGTTTAAATGATCAGCCAGAAGAGCTTTCAGTCTCTAAAAGTGCTTTCTGTTAATGTCAAAAAATGTAATTTCAAATAAAAGCTCTTCTGAATAGACATTAAAACTTACAATAAAATTTAAATTAAATATTATAAATTTTATTTTAACATGTTTATTACTGATTAAAAAACTTTTAAGATCATTTGAACTTCAAAAGCTCTTTGGTTCTAAACACTTATGAGAAGTCACAATTTTTACTTTTCTTCTTCTATTGACTAGAAGTAAAAGTAAAAATTTTTATCAAATGGTCCTTAATGCAATTGAAAAGTGGCGTTAAATCGTTGAATATTTGACAAATAAAATATGTCAAAGTATGACTGAGCATTCCATGATTTCAAATGAGATTTTGACATTTTTGGTCGTAGTAAGAAAATCTGTTTTCTTTTCGTACTCCGGGTGGTTAACTTTTCTAAGCTTTGGAATTTTGGGGACAAGAATGTTTCATTCACACGTAATTACTTGACGACTTGAAAGGTATCAGCTCCTTCCTCTTCTTTACTTCATAATTTCTTCGAAGCCCGAATTATAGAAAATATTTTGGTTCTTCTATCATCAACTTTTAGGAAATAGTATCATGCCATGTGATATTTATAATATTCTATTTAGAAACTTATAATAACTAGTTGATTTATATATTATTTTAAATTTGATTTTTGTTATATGCTACTGTTTTGATCGTGATATAAATAATAAGTATCATTAAAAAATTTTACAATTACATTACGTGATTGATATAATATTACACAAGTCACGTTACAAGTGACATATGGGAGAGGTGCCATATAGTAGCCTCTTCTTATGTATATACATAATATATGTGTACATACACACATATGTTTATATGAAAAATGGTGGGTTTATTGACACCCTCCATTTCATTTTTTCCACCGACTTTTTCAAACCACTTATCATATTAATTTTAGAATTAAAAAATTACTTATTCCACTTCTCATTTTTCTAAAAAGCACTAAATAAATTATATACTTTTTTTCTTTCTCCTCCCATTAAAGTCTAAATCCCTATACATTTTTTTTCCTTTTTTTTTTAAGAAAAATTTATATTTTGTTGTTATGTTTTAATTTATTTCCAGGAGCATTTTTTTTAAGAGAAGTTTCTTTTATTTTGTTTGTTATTATTCATATTTTTCAATAGTTTTAGTAGTTCCTTGTTATAACTAATTTTTTGTTTTTAAGAAATAACAAGCAAATGAAAAATGCATATGCATGATGTGAATATGTAATCAAATATATTGATTTGATTGGTTATTCATTTTATAAATAATTGAGAGAAATGGTAGGAATTCATTTTGAATTGAGAGCTTTTTCTAATTATATAATAAAAGTATTAACCAAATTCTTAATATTTTCAATCACACTTGTGGAATACTCAGTTTTATCAGTATATTATTTCAAGTTTTTATCATCTCAAGAAGAAGTGTACCAAAGAATAAGTTCATAGATTTTTTTCTCAACATATAAATTGATGAAGAATTTTAATTAGATATCTAAAAAGAAAATAGGAAAAAAAGGAAAAAGAAATTGTGAGAAGAAAATTTAAAAATAAAAATAAAACAAAATATATTAAAAAAATTGTGTAGAGATTTAGATTTAATATGTGAAGAAAGAAGAAAGATAAATAATTTAGTTTTAAGAGTTTTTTGGGAAAACTAAGGGGTGTAACAAGTAATTTTTTTAATTCTAAAATTAATTTATTGATGATTTTGAAAAGTGGGTAGGAAAAGAAAAATGAGGGGTATTAATAGACCCACCTGATAGAAAAATATCTTATAAATCCCATATTTAACCTAAATATTACTTTTGCTTCTCTTATTATGCAAATTTCCAAAACACCCCATTGGTCCAAAAAAAACAAAAACAAAAACAAAAAACAAAAGGTAAAATCAGGTCACAAACATGTCATGCTACAAGATTGTAAGCAAGCTGGCATTTGATATGTTACCCCGGCTGTTAGGTATAAGATATGAGACCGAAAATCTTATCAAATACCGTCAGGATTAGCCGAAAAGAGATATCTAAGAAAGGGTCATGCCAATATCCGCTCTAAGAAAGAAGTAAATGAACTTCCCTTTGAAGCAATTAAATTTTTTTTTTTTAAAGGAAAAGCAATTAATTTTTTGAAACAGATTATTCTTTTCAAATCTATGAATGTTATTTTATGACAATTAAAAAAAATTTAAAATTGTCAAGTTAATATTTCATTAATCAAACAAATATGTCCATTATTTTAAAAATTTTAAGGTTAATTTTATTTAATAACTTGATTTAATATTGTTTTAAATTGTATTTTAGGTTGATAAGGTTAACCTCATATTTCGAAAATTTTAATTACTTCAAGCGGTATTTTGTGAGTAATTTTACAAATATAGAGATGTTTTAGACACTGGTATAACCAAAAAGGTAAAAATCATATTTAAACTAAACACAGACGAGTGTTATTTCAAATTTTTCTGTAAGGTTTGTCATCAACAGTTGCCATCTTTTTTTTTTTTTTTTTTTTTTTTTTTTTTAAATCATCAATAGTTGTCATCTTTGAACACTAGCTAATGTCACACAAAAATAGCCACTACGATAAAATGTGGATTCCACGACCGTTTTTTAAAAAACCGTCATAGAAAATACAGCAAAAACACGGAGCAGAACAGAATTTTCGAAAACCGTCGTGGAAGCCGAAGCTTCCACGACTTCCACGACGGTTATAAAAAACCGTCGTGGAAGAGCATGCTTCCACGACGGTTTTTAAAAACCGTCGTGGAAGCTTGCAAAAAAAAAAAATTGCAAAAAAAAAAAAAAAATTTTAAGCTTCCACGACGGTTTTTTAACCGTCGTGGAATCTCATGCTTCCACGACGGTTAAAAAACCGTCGTGGAAGCTAAAAAAAAAAATTAATTTTTTTTTTTGCAATTTTTTTTTTGCAAGCTTCCACGACGGTTTTTAAAAACCGTCGTGGAAGCATGCTCTTCCACGACGGTTTTTTATAACCGTCGTGGAAGCCGAAGTTTCCATGACGATTTTCAGAAACTCTGTTCCGCTCCGTGTTTTTACCGCATTTTCCACGACGGTTTTTTAAAAAACGATCGTGGAAGGGTCTTTTTTCAAAAATATTTTTTTATTTTGAAATCTACCACGACGGTTTTTGGGAAAAACTGTCATGGTATGTGAACATACCACGACGGTTTTCCCAAATAACCGTCGTGGTAGGTACTAAGGCGGGAATTTTGAAAAATTTTAAATTAAATTAAATTTTTTGGATTTTTTCACTCTCTAACTCCATACCCAAAGCCGCCCAATTTCCTCCCTCTATTTCTCTCTTGCCGCTCCCTCCCTACTTAAAATCACCAAAAACTCACTCTATCTCACCGCGCCTCCTCTCTCTATCTCACCTCTCAAATTTTTCTCTTGGCTCCATTCTCCGATGGCCTCCTCCACCACTCACGCGGCCTCCTCCATTCTCCGACGGGTCCACCAAGGAACTCACGCGGCTTTCCCTCTCTCTCTCGCCGCACTCCGCCCATACCCACACTCGACAAGCCGGTAAGTTATAATGTATATTGCTTGGGTAATGCACGGGTTTGGGAATTTTTCATCCAAAATATTGATTTTGTTGATTGTGGTTGTTGATAAAATGTTCCGTCCAAAATGTTGATTTTGTAGATTGTTGAGTTGGGAATATTCCGTCCGAAATGGCCAAAATCCGTCCCCTACATTTTCGATGATTGTTCATTATGGTTGTGTTTTAGATTGAATTAAATTGGTTGGGTAAGGCACGGATTTGGGAAATTTCCGGAAAAAAATATTGATTTTGTGATTTAAATGTGTTCCGGAAAAAAGTGTTGATTTAGTAGGAATTCGTAAATTTTTTTTTTTTCGTTGTTACCTACCACGACGGTCTTTTGGCCATCGTGGTAGGCCAACTAACCACGACGGTTTTTTTTTTCAGAACCGTCGTGGTATGTTCTTAAATGTCCATATTTAGACATTATTTTTGTCCATTCCACGATGGTTAAAAAACCGTCGTGGAATCTAAAAAGATTCCACGACCCTGGATTCCACGACGGTTAGAAAACCGTCGTGAAAATATTACCATAACGGTTAAAAACCGTCGTGGTATCCATATTTTGTAGTAGTGAGCATTAGAAATCTAATAATGTTTTATTAGAAAAATTTAGGTTGCTAAGTGTAACCTTGTATTTCGAAAATTTTAATTATTTTAAGCGGTATTTTGTGACTAATTTTACAACTATAGAGATGTTTTAGACATTGTATAATAAAAAAAGTAAAAGTGGTATTTAAACTAAACACAGACGAGTGTTTTAAATGTTTTCTCGATTTATATTTACATAAAAATTAAATAATACTGAGAACGCATTTTGTCATAAGTTTGTCATCAACTATCGTCATCTTTGAACACTGCCTAACGTCACGCAACAATAGTATTAGAAATTTAATAATGTTTTATTCCGGTCAAAATTAGATCCAAAGTTTTAAAACACATGATATTTGAATAGCACTCTCTTTCTTTCTTTCTTTTTTTCCTCCGTCAAAATTTTGACATGCGTAAGGCGTGTTTCACATTCCTTTTAAAGATTGTTTTTACATTCTTAAAACATTTATAGCAAATTAAATATGTTTGTTAAACACTACTGTTACCCTACAAATTCCAAAAATTGCTACCAAAAAATAAAATTGAATAAACAAGTTAGGGGTTCTACACAACTGTAACTGTACTTGTTGTCGTTGTGTAAATTTATTTAAGAAAAATTATCCAACTGACCACCTTTTTTTTTTTCATTCTTTTTCAACATGACATAATTTTCCTCCTCTTTATCAACATAACACAATATTTATATTTGTTTTCTTGATTTTAATTATTTTGTATGTTTTGATACTAAGTTGTCATTTTTACCCCCTGGCTCTTTTGGCTTATGTTTCCTCAGGTTCTTTTGGTTTTATTTGTCTCTTTGTTTTATTTTTGATGAATCTTGCTATATCAATTGATACGTTAAACTTGTGATCTAGTATTGGCATCAAAATGTCGTTTTCCATCTTTCACTTTTTTTTTTTTTTTAAAAAATTTATTGAATATGATTTGTCTTCATTCAAGTACAAATTAATTACTATTTCTGGTGTTTGTTAAAATCAATTTCATGCTTCCATTCAATGACGGACGGACGGAGGCTGGGGGGGGGCTAGCTTTTTTTCTTTTCTCGTTTTTAAATTTTAATATGGTGGGTTTTTTTTTATTTATTTAATATAATGAGTATGTGTTAGTCTTGACCCCCTTAAATTAATATGGAGATTTTATTTACGCTCACAATATTGATAATATCCACACAAAGTCAACAAAGAATTTTAATGTATTTTTACCCTATCTGAAAATTACTTTAAAATCATTAAAAATGCTCATACCCCCACATATCTGTAATTGAAAATATTTTTTTTATAAAAAAATTAAAAAAAATACACCATATTAACCATAAATGAAAATAATATTAAAAAATAAAAAATCCTAAGAAATTGTTTTAAATTGTTCTAAACTCTAAATTGTTTATTTTATAAACTCAAAATTATTCTTCATAAATTTCTTTTTTAAGAAATTTTTATAACTACATGAAAAATTTCAATGGAGGATTCAAGTGAAATTAAAAATAAAATAAAAATGTCTCTTGAAAAGCCAACAACAACTACTGAAATATGCATTTTTAGTTTTTGAATTCATTAGTATTATGTGTTTTTTTTTTCTTTTAGTATTTAAAAATAATTCTCTATAGTTTTTTATGATTATTATTTTTTTTTTTTCTTGTTATGTTTATTTACATGATTCTATATTTATGTATTTTTTTTAAATGCAATATGACATTCCTTGATTTTTGATTTAGACATTACATAAGTTTATCTTCTTTATTATTTCATCTCTCTTTTTTTTTTTTACTTTTAGATATAGTTTATGTTTTCTTTTTGAGAATGAAGATATCTCTTTTTTTTTCTTATTTAGATTTGTTAATTTAATTTAAATTAAATTAATTAAAATTAAAATAAAAGTGGGTATATGAGAGGGTTAATGTGGTATTATATAAAAAGTATCTACAAAATGATAGATTTACTATGTATGTATTATGAAACATTTATTAGGTGAGGATATTTATCAATATTGTGGATGCAAATATAACTACTCATATTTTATTTGGAAAACACTTTGAATTTTAAGAAGTAAAATAATTTAATTAAATTCATAAACAGTAGTGGGCCTAGTGGATTAACCGAAAAAAATTTTTTGGCTCCCCCTACCGAGAAATCTTGGCTCTGTCACTACTTTCATTCAACCTGAATATAATTCAATGGTTTATCTAAAATTTACCCATGGATGGTTATCGTTATTTTAGCCATCCAATCTCTATCAAACAGTTGTAATAAATTGTGTAGTTGGTCAAAAATATTTATGACAATTAATGAGCATTAAGCTTGAAGGGCTTATTAAATATAATTTTGAGTGAGCAACTTGTTTTTAACCTATTGATATGACTCTTTTTAAATACTTTTTAATATTTAAATAAAATCTAAATTAAAGATTTATTCTTTTAATTTGAGTTTTTTTTTTTTTTAATTTCTCTAAGAACCGAAGCATTATAGTGTCATCTTTTAAAAAATAAATAAAGAATAAATTCATCTACCCAATACGGCTTTTTCAAAGGGGGAAAAAAAGCACAAAGAAATCAATCACCTTCCCTTGTAGTTGCCATAAAGGTCAAACTAACAAATAAAGTTAGACAAAAAATTATATGTGAAGTTTATGAGATGTGTCATCAAAAATAAAATCACCCTCACAGGAAATATTTCGAGTCTTCAGAGCAATATATCTATTGACATCCATGGCCCTGTGTAAGAACATTATTTTTCTTTTGGTTTGTGTTTGTTAATCAGTAATTATTTTCTTATTTCCCAGCTTAACCAAATCATCCCCTTTCTCCAAAAAAAAAAAAAAAAAAAGGGAAAAAAAAGAGTTAGAAATTTAGTTGCATCAAAGCAAATAAGGAGGAAACCTCTAGATGTGGTTAATGGAATACATGTGGTTAATTGGATTACGTGTTTCTCCGTGTACACTTTTCTCTCTCTTGATGTACATTAGAAAATTTAGTTTAACTAAGAGGAATTTTTAGTCTTTTTATCTTTTTACTAAGTATTTAATGTAAATAGGTTGCTTAACTTGATGTAGCAAGTCACATCATCAAATATAGTTAAGACATGTATTTATTTCTATAATGTTGTATGGTTAAAAAAAAGAGTAACTATTGAAAACTCTTTTATATATATATATATATATATATATATAAATGCATATAAGTATTTACATCATTGAGACTGAAAGCTCAATCAACTGGCCAAGAGCAACAACAGTTTCTATGATACAAATTTCCGTCATTAGAGCCCGCACAATCACCGTGGTATGATATCGGAAATCGGCAAATAGTTAGCCGAGCAACCTGCTTGCTGGGATGTGGATGTGGACGTACTTTCCACATTTACATCATTTTTCTTAGAGAAAGCTGGTTTTTTAGGAGAAGCAATGGCCTTGGTCTCATCTCTAAGCATTGCAAATATGTCCAACATTGAAGGCCGATCATCTGGATTTTCTTGGACGCATAGTAGAGCTACTTGCAAGCATTTGTTTAGTTTCCACGGTGAAGACGAATCATCTAGCGACGGATCGAAAAACTCCACTCCTTTGTCCCCTTCCCACGTTTGGTATGCCTGGTATTTTTTGATGTTACCAAATAACAAATTTTAAAAGCAACATTGGTAAATTCTTATTGTGGTAAAACATTATAGAGTGACTTACATATTCTAGAAGATGCATACTTTCACTAGGTCCATAAAAACGTGTGTTCCTCTTTCCACTGATGATTTGCAAAAGCAAAAGTCCAAAGCTGTAGACATCGTACTTCATCGAGTATGTACCTTTCGTTACATATTCAGGTGGAACATAGCCACTGCATAGCATTTTTAAAAAATATATATATATAAATAAAGTATATAGCACATAACAACATTATCATTAAGAAGAATCCAGTCAAAAACAGTGAATTTTACTTACTATGTTCCAACAATCCGGTCTGTGTTTGCCTCGAGTTCGTCTTTTCTGAAGAGTTTAGCCATTCCAAAATCTGATATCTTGGGATTCATATCATTGTCTAGTAGAATGTTACTTGCTTTGATATCTCGATGAATAATCGTGAAATTCGAGTATTCTTGAAGGTACAAAAGCCCTTGAATAATTCCTTCAATAATATGAACCCGATTTCTCCAATCTAATTGATGCCTTCTGATAGGATCTGCATCGTACATAACTAATAAATTCACAAGCAACAAGGCAAAAAGTGGATAAAAAATTTTCGCATGATACAAGTAGGAAAGTATGCGGACCAAAAATGTACAAGTCCAAGCTATGTTTCGGCATGTACTCATAGATCAACATCTTTTCTTCCCTTTCGGTGCAATATCCGATTACTCTAGCTAGATTAACATGTTGTAGCCTTGCAGTAAGTGTAACCTCATTTTTGAATTCCTCAACTCCTTGATTTGACGTCTTTGATAGTCTCTTCACCGCAATTTCCTGGCCCCTCGGTAGTATGCCCTAGCCAGAATGATGCCGATTTTTATCACTTTGATAAAAGAGTTAGTTCTATAGCAGAATTGACTGAAGTCCAAAAACTGAAAAACTCTCATCTATTCACAATGCTTGTACTGAACACAGATAGACAAGTCATAAAGAATTAGTATCATTTATGTATTTACAAACAAAATTTTACCCTTTTTGGTGGTGAATCTGCTGACTATACTTTTGGTGTCATGTACCAACTCAGTTTAAGCTTTAATTTCCCAAGTTTTTTTGTCCTAGCAAATTTTTTTTTTTTTTTTTGAGAATCAATTTTCCAAGCAATTATATAAGTTATAAAATGAGGACTAAGCCCTTAAATCCTAGTTGAATACCAAATTTTACCTTGTAAACAATGCCAAATCCACCTTCTCCAAGCTTGTTTTCATGCGAGAAGTTATTCGTAGCTTCTTTGATTTTGTCAAAGCCGAACACTTGCAGATTTGGGCCATCATTTTCAAGATTGTCAGAATCTGCTGCATTAGCATTCGTTGATAATGATGAATTTCCTACACAGAAGAAAAATAAGGGAATTGAAAAACGTAAATTTGTTCATGTCAAGTATCGTAAAACCAATTTTGTGCGCAGTCGACATGCTGTCATAACCTGTAGAATCACCTTTTGATTTCAATACTTTCTGTCGAACATAGCACGCAAGGATAGATAGTAGTGCTATGATTAGAGCAACTGGAATTATGACAATCAGCAATAAGCGCCTCTTATTTCCTCTGTCATTTTCTTCCCCTTGAGCTGCAATATATTTTCAAACTCTCAATGAGAATCCGTAGTCCTAACGACATTTAGTTTTGCATCAACATTTTCCGAACTTATTTGGTGATGCATTGAGAAGATGGAAGAATGCCTGTGCTGTGAAAATAAATTATAAAAAAAACAAATACAAATACAAAAAGTGGACAGAAACAGAGTATTCTGTATAGAAAAGACAGAGGTGGAGATACCAAACCCGAAAAAAAAAAAAAAAAAAAAAAAAAAAAGCCTATGTATTGGTGATTCGCCATGAGAGGCAGTGCTTACAACATGACCGAAACAATTCAACGCGAAAGCCAAATTGTAGATTCTTTCACACATCTTGCCGAGCAATTAACGAGGAAATGCCGAATACAATTTGCAGTATAAAAATCAATGTTGGCCTACCTTCAACAATCTAATGCCAGTTCTGTTGGCTTTCATTATGTAATAAAAGCTTAGTATTATATGAACAGCACACAAAGTCATTGAGTACTGAAGCGTACCTGCCCTAGAAAGCTCCCAATTGTCATCATTTGTGACCAGAAAAACATTGTAACCAAGCAGCTTCTTCTCCTTGGCATAAGCAATCTTAGCCCTGATAGCCTCCACATCATCAAAACCGATCCATGACGATCCGATCACACAATAATTCACAACATAAGAAGAATTGTAAACTATCTGAGCTCCATAACTCCGAATATACCACTTGATGTACTTGTAGCTCATTGAGCCGTCTTGCGTCACAGCCACTCCTGATGCTTTTGCACCAATTTCACTTTCCTTTGGATTCGAAAGCGTCCATGCGTAGCCATGAAAAGGCAATCCCAGAACCAGTTTTGCAGACGAAAGTCCTCTTCTCAACCACTGCCTTGTACCGTAATCGGTGTTAAAATTACTGTAGGGGTCATATAAAGCGGAATGAGCACCGGTAACATTCTCTTTCACAGGCAGATGATAGTCATAAGCCACAACATGACCCCAATCCAAATTCTTCTCTATGGACTCAATTGGGTAACTGAGTGATCCAAAATCAGGCACACGACGAAGTGACATGGTAAGCATCAATTTTGATTGGGTTGAATTTCCCGACTCGGAATTCACAGCATATCTCCACTCGTCTAAGAGAATTCCGATGTTGGTCATGTCTGAACTCGAATTAGGCCATAGCCAAAACAAGTCAAGCCCTTGAAATCCAAATCGTCTTGCTGTTTTAATCGAAGACTCAATGAAAGCCTCTCTGTTTGAAGCTTTGCTTAGCATAGAGGACAAGACTGAAAAGTTCCCTTTCTCCCCAAGTATGCCCTTGCTGGTCTCGGCTTGCCCGTTCCAGATCGAGAGAAGCGTTGTAATTGATGGGTTCTTGCGCTTGACTATGGCCGTGAAGCTTGAAAAATACTGCTCATCCGAAGAAGGTATCGAGAGATGGTAAGTTGAAGAGTTTACAGTGGCAAAACCACATATAAGGTGAGTGTATAGAGCTGAGTCTATATCCGGTATGGGAGATTCACTACCAGCATACCAGTAACCAGCTCCTATCCAAGTTTGTGCCATGGAATTGCGCATCCGAAGAGAGAGAAAGATTGAGAAGAGGATGATGAGGGTATTTTTTGATGCCATGGAAATGATAGCTACAGTGAGAATCCTAGTACCAGATGTTTAATAGACTATTTGGTCGTGTTTAGATACTATTTTTCAACACCTTTTAGTTATTATTTAACAGCTGAGTGATTAAGTAAGAGAAGAAATCTTGGGGAAAAAAAATATCTGAAGCCAACTTCTTTCCAATTAAAGACACAGAAAATTTAATCACAAGTGTTTATTTATAAATGCGCGTGTGTATGTGTGTATACTTTTTTTTTTTTTTTTTTTTTGAATAAGGTCTTTCTAGGTTAATCCAAGTTGCTGACAGTGACCCTGTAATAATGTAGATACAAGGGGGAAAAAAAAAAAAAATTAAATGGGATTGCAAGATTGCCAATTGGCTACGGTACTGCCCCTTCTAAAATGTTTGACACTTTATGTTCAGATCCTCACCCCCTCCATGACAAGGAAAGAGACAGTGGAGACACTTGGTTGCATATTATTTTTGCGAGTCCTATCTTAAGAAAATGCTTCAAAAAACCACTAGTGTTAAATTGATACCAACATTGATAGTATTAGGATTAGTGCCCATAAAGCATATGATGTTACAATTTTGTTACGATTTATATCAATAAATATTTTATTTCATTATAGTTCTATATGCATATGTATGTTTGATATTTAATAACTATCATTAAAATTTCATAATTATCTATGTGACTTTAAATAATGTATATAAGAGTTATATATTATAGGATAATATTTAAAGATAATAATTAAAATACTCCGTGATAAATAATCAATTATTTAATTGATTAATCGATTAAAGTATGAAATATTTAATTAAATATCCCTTGTACATGCCATTATCATTATAAATAAAACGGTTTTATCCGAACCGTTAATGTAGCGAGATATTTAATGTGTGTACTAAATATAATGTGATTATGTAGTAAGGGGATGTAATGTGTTATGAATTACTGATAATTTCCGTTAAGTTTAGTGGATTCTAATCACGTCAACCGATGGTCATATATAAAATGATCATAATCCTGAGTTATTAGCAGACTCATATTTATATAATCATGTCTTTTGATTTACTCAGTACGGATTGAGTATCAAATCTTATTCCTTGTATTTTAGAGATATAATGAAGTAAGTCGCCAGAAATATTAATATTATAAGATGGAATCCATTCTTTCTTATTTAAGAAGCAAATAAATAATTCCCTTGCGCGTTGATTCGGGGCTTGAATGGTTTGGGTGCTCAATTTGTGATTAACTTCATGAATTTATCATTAATTAGAGAATCAATGATACTCAAGAATCAATATGTAATTATAGAGGTTAACGGATTTCACCTAGCTCTAATTATGAATAATTTATGGATGATCGATTTTTATGCAATGACTATATCAAATGGACAATTTTATTCTTTGAGTAATTATATATCTGTAATTTCAAAAGTGCAATTTCAAGTTTTTAGTGGAGTAATTTTAGAATTAATAAATTAATAAAAATATTTTATTAATTATCAAATTTATTGAAACTTAAAATCATAATTCCCCACAACGCTTTCGTTAGCAACTGAACAAATGTATTTGATGGATTATAATATTGCTCACAAAATTATATGATATAAAATATAAAAAAAAGTGTCTACTTTTATTATTTATTATCATAAATATTTGTTTATTATCCAAATAATTAATTATTAATTAATTTGATGTTATTTAAATCTTAAAATTAAATGACACAGTGAGTTAGACCCATTATTTCTGTGCCTACTACTAATAGGCGGGACTCACTAGTGTGTAGATTATGATCTAGTAATTAAAATCAAATATTTATAATATATATTAATATATATATATATAGATATAACAGAACGGGAAGGTTCCTTTTTTCCGTGTAGTGCTGGGAATTCGGGCCGCCCGGCCCGGCCCGATGGGCTTTTTAAGAAAATCGGGCCGGCCCGGCCCGGCCCTTTGAAAACACGGGCCGGGCCGGGCCGGCCCGAATTTTTGAAATATAAGCCCGGCCCGGCCCGCGGGCTTAGAGCGGGCCGGGCCGGCCCGAGCCTAATTTTTTAAATTTTTATTTAATTTAATTTTTTTTTGTTTTTTCTTTTCTTTATATATATATAATATAAAATTATAATATATATAATTTTTTAATAAAAATTTTAAAAATAATTAAAATTTTAATAAAAATAATATATATATAAAATTTTAATTTTTAAATAACGGACGGACCGGGCCGGCCCAACGGGCTTAAATTTTCGGGCCGGCCCGGTCCGACCCGCCGGGCCTAAAAGGAGAGCCCGGCCCGCCTCTTACTGGCAGGCCGGGCTTTTACCGGGCCTAGAGAATTCGGGCCGGGCCGGACCAACGACAGGGCCAAAATTACGGGCTGCGGGCCGGCCCATTTGGCCCGGCCCAAATTCCCACCTCTATTTCCGTGTGATATATATATGGGATATATGTTTAATATTTAATATTTAAAATATGGGGAATTTAATGATGGGGCAAGTTTATTTTACCATGTCGAAAATGTAAAAAAAATTTTGTCATTGATTGATTTTGAACAGTAAGGATCAAAAACATACAACAAATAAATATAGAATCTATCACACCAGATTATAAATTTCCAAAACATTTCAAAAAAATTAAAAAAAAAAAAAAAAAAGCGTAACCACCACAACCACTACGCCACCGTTCGACGCAGACGGCAATCACCGGCGACGGTGGCCAGACACACAAAAAAAGTAAAAAAAAAAAAAACCCCCAGATTGGCCTTCCCACGCTCTTCACGTCCATCAGCCTCCCCACGCTCTCACTATCAACATCTCGCCCCCGCACTGTGCAGTGTCCGGTGAGATGTTGCCAGAGCTGTCATTGTCCAACAGCAACGACCGCCAGAGGAAGGCCGAAGGGCGATCTGCTCCAGATCTGGAAATCAGCCCTCCCTTGTGAAGTGGTAGACGCTGGCGAGCTTGCGAAGTGGGCTGTTGGCGACTGGGGCTCGTCTTAGAACCAGTCGACAGAGAATTCGCGGGCTTTACGGGGCCTTCCCTTCAGCCGGATCGTTGCAGGTGAGCAATGCTCGCAACCACCGGCGACCCCCTCTGACATTCGGATCTCACGGCGGAGAGAAGATGTCGGTCAGCTCTCCTCTCCTCGGCCCAAAGACGGCGACCTCCGCCATCTTAGACGCTCCTCCCCTTCTCCGCCAAGCCGGTGGTGTTTAGAAGAAGGAGAGTTTTTATGTTCTTTATTTTCTTCTTTTGGTTAGTATTTGTCTTCTAATCAGATGTACTTGGCTGGATTTTAGATTTTGTGAGCACATAAAATTACACAATCAGCATTTTGTGGAATTAAAAAAAAAGAAAAGAAAAGGGAAAGTCATTGATTCTCAGTTTATTGGTTTTCTAATAAGTTTAAGGTTAGTCATTTTGTTCTTTTTTAATCAATCTCTGATGTTCTAGTTTCGTTTTAGGCCAACATGCAGACCCAATCTGAGTAGGCCGAACCGAACCCGGCCTACCCACGGTAGTCTGACACCTTGCGAGTTTTGGGCCATTTAAAGTTATTGCAGTCCTTAATTTTTCCTGCCCGTAGAGTGCAGCTCAGCCCAAAATGCAAGTCCAACCTGAACCTACTCGTCCAATTTACAGCCCTAGCCGGAGGCGACACTGTCGTCCACGGAGAGGGAGAGAAAGAGAGAGAGTGGAGGGCGGCGTGGTTACTAGAAGCGGTGCAGTTGCTGGGAGGAGAGGGTGAGGAAGAGAGAGAGAGAGGGCGAGAGGGACAGAGGGGAGGGCGGCGGTGGCGGTGAGAGGGAGAAGAGAGAGAGAGAGAGGGCAAGAGGGAGAGAAGGGAGGGTGCCGGCGTCGGAAGGAGGAGAAAGAGTGAGGGAGGGCTTTGAGAAAGAATGAGAGGAAGATGATTTTGGCACGAGGAAAATGAGAATGAGATGAGGGTTAATAGAGGGTTTGCATGTGGATCCCAATGCCCAAATTCAAATTTTAAATTTTTTTTTAATTAGAGATTATACAACGGTTTTTAGAAACAGTCATTGAATCTCCACTTTCAACGACGATTTTTTAAAAAACAGGATTGAATGCAAAAAGCAAGGTTATCTGATCAAAAGCGAAAATACAAACATAAAAAATAGGGTTATATGCAAAAATGCCACAAATTTGATACCTCCTTGTATTCATGCCCATCATAACATTAAAGTTGAAAATTTTACCATTTTAGAATACTAAAATTATTAATTTTAATATTAGAGTTGGTAAAATTATGAGAAGGTACTCAAAACATAACACTCTATCTAATTTTCTTAAGAAAATAAAATTTGAAAACCAAACCCGCAAAATATTACCTGGAAAAAAAAAAAAGAAAAAAAGAAAAAAATATAAATATCACAGAGTAAAAGTCTTCAATCTTTCACTTGATACTCCCAATCCACCATTTTGAAACCATTATTATTGCAATCTACAAAAACAAATTAACAAAAATCAAAAATTAAAATCAATATATATAAACCTGAAAAAAAAAAAAGGAAAAACTACTAAAATAAATTCAACAAAAACAAAAACATGCCCCATTCTTTCTTTAATTTCTTGCTCTTCATTTGTTTCCATGATTTCCTCCAATCATATAAATGCAAGTAAAAATAAATAAATACTAATAATAAAAGGAAAAAACAAAAGAAAAAAACTAAATGAAAAATACTTTTCTTTGATTTTATACATGCACAGCAAAAAAATGGAAATAAAAATAAAATAAAAAAGAAAGAATCGGCCAAAAACTCAAAAAACAGAGGAAAAAATAATCATAAAAAAAAAAAAGAAAGCAAAAAAACTTTTGTTCAATCATCTATATGCAGAAAAAAAAATAGTAATAATAATAAAAAAAGAAATCAAAATAAGGAGAACACAACCAAAAATAAAAATAAAAAAAAAGAAAAAAGCAACAAAATATAAATTAGAATATAAATTTCAGAAACAAAAATCGAAAACAAAATTTAAAGAAAAAACAAAAAAATGAGGGGGGACAAACAACAACAAAAGAGAAAGAAGATGAGGGAAAAAATAAACCAGCGATAGAAAAAAAGAAAAATCAAAATTTAGGGTTCGGAGAGGAGGAAAACCTAAGAGAGAGGGTGAACAATGGAAAAAAAAAAAAAGATAAGAGGGGGGGGGGGGGGGGGACAAACAGAAACAACAATAAAGAAAAAAACAACAAAACAAAAATGAAAAACTAAAGTTCGAAAACAAAAATCGAACAACAACAGAAAAGGAAGATAACTACATAAAAACTAAACCAGTGATAAGAAAAAAAAAAAAACAAAAATCAAAACTTAGGGTTCGGAGAAAACAAAGACACAGAGAAAGAAGATGAACAATAAAGAGAGAAAATGAACGGCGGAAAGAGCAAGGCAAAAAAAATGCTAGTGCTAAGATCTGAAGAACACAAAGATCCGTTTAGGGTTCAGAGAGAGGAAGATAAATAGTAGCGAGAGATAATGAAAATAAGGAATGAGTGGCAGAAGAGAGGAAGATGAACAATAGAGAGAGAGAATGAAAAGAAGGAATGATGAGCGGCAGAGAGAGCAAGGTACACCAAAAGCTAGAGATACGGTTTGAAGGACATAAAAGTCCATCCACCATAGACAAAGCCCACTTCAACTATACTCAAAGGGCAAAATAGTCCGCACAGTAACAAAAGGGTAAAACCGTCTGTTTACTGTGGATGCTTTAAAAAAAAACTCTGAATGAGGGTTAAAATCGTCCATGCATTGTAGAAAGAACAGTAAATCCCTCCTCCCTTTTAGTATATTGTTATAATATGGATGATTAGATGATGCATTTATTACATCACCTAGAACCATATTTTGAGTAGTATAAATAGGGGTATTCTCCTCGTTTTGTACCAAGTTAATAAATTTCTAAGAAATAATACAAGTTGTCTTCTTCCTCAAAAATAAGGACTTGGTTGGAGAGGATTTTCACAATCCTTCGAGTTGTTTGGTAAAAGGAAATGAAAATTGAGATAATGGATGATAATTATATTTCTAATCATTATATTGTCCTTGATATTGATTGTTAACAATTTTTTAGAGAATAAAATAATCTATATTAATTTAACTGTAATGGATTTAATTTGAATTTGGTCTTTCCCTCCACCCTTCGCCCATATTTTCTAAAAATTAAAAATAAATCTTGATGAAAACTGAAATTTCAACTCAGCAAGACTCTATTTTCCATCTCATAAAACAAAAAATATTTAACAAAATCATCACACTTAATTCAAAATTTTGTCGTCAAAAATTTTTTTTTGGTTAACAATAAAACGCCAATTAAAAATGGAATGAAATTACTGACACAGACCCTCTGAGTGAATCGATAGGTTTTAAGAAAGTAATTTCTGTCATCTGTATTGCATCTTTCTCGTGCACTTTGGATCACTTACACATTGAGCAGAGTACATACGTAAATCACAAACAAACCACACTCGAAAGAAGCAAATATCAAGCTTTTCTCTTCACCTAACTTTAGATACTCAAGCCTAGCGGTTGGTCATTATTCTACCACGTTCTTAGGTTTGCAGCATCGTCTGAACACGCATCTAGTCGCAGCGGAGCATTGGTCTACTACTTTCCGGATTATCTTGATCTCTGCCTGATGCGAAAGCGGGTCTTTTGGGACTTGCCAGAGCAACATTATCATTCTTGAGCATTGATCGTTTGCATTTTCCTGGACGCACAAGAGGGCTATTTGCAAGCATCAGATTAACTTGCACGGCCAAAATGTATCATCAAGGATAGGGTCCATGAACTCCATTCCTTTGCCTTCTTTCCTTAATTCATAAGCCTATCAAATTGTTACAAAACAAAAATTTAAACCCAGCAAGTTTTTTGAATAAATGAAGAATTACTTTCGAAAACGCAAAACTTACATATTCTAGAATATTAAACTTGTTTGGTCCATAAGATAAGCAAGTTTTCTTGCCGCTTATAATTTGCAAGAGGAGAACTCCAAAGCTAAAAACGTCTAGTTTGGTGGAATATACACCTTGACTAAGATACTCCGGAGGAATAAAACCACTGCATTAGATGGACAAACAAAAATACTA
Source organism: Ficus hirta (assembly GCA_038430175.1). Taxonomy (NCBI): domain Eukaryota; kingdom Viridiplantae; phylum Streptophyta; class Magnoliopsida; order Rosales; family Moraceae; genus Ficus; species Ficus hirta. The sequence goes on along the minus strand of CM076585.1, from coordinate 12,136,651 downwards.
ATTTATGTGAATGTAATGAATACATAAGAAAACTAGATCAACTTAAAAACTAGATTTACATGCAATGACAGATGGAATCAGAAAATCCCTTACATGAAATATAACTCATCATTTCGTGAGGATATAGTGACATATTTCTATTGTCTACTATTAAGTGTGATAGGATATATAATAATATTTTTTTGTTAATCAAAACAGAGGAGAACTAATTTCACAAAAGTTTTGAATATGAATATCAAAACAATAAAATTTCAGTGAGAGCACGTCCCCTATTGATTTGTAAGTAGCTCTACTGATATTTATATTGACAGTGCACTTACATGGTTCCTATAATCCGGCTTGTATTTGCTTCATCTTCATCTTTTACGAAAATTCTGGCCATAGCAAAATCTGAGATTTTAGGTTTCATCTCGTTATCGAGTAAGATGTTGCTGGGTTTTAGGTCTCGATGTATTATTGTCAATCTCGAGTACTCTTGAAGATACAAAAGCCCTTGAGTAACTCCTTCAATGATGTCAACACGTTTTTTCCAATCCAAAAGATGCCTTTCATTGTGATCTGCAACAAGTTTAGAGATTACTATCACAAGTACTAGAACGAAAAGGAAGGACGTATTTCAAGTAGATGAACTTTCCAAAGCACTATATTTCTAAACCGCATTCAGGTTTAAGCTCAAAGGTCTGTGGTGTGTCGCATTAGAGTTGTGCACGGTTGGGTTCGCAAACTTGGTTTACTCCAGGGTTTAGCCAAACATATAAACTTCGATGTAAGAGTGAAATGCAATGGAGATTTGCATACCAAAGAGGTACAAGTCCAAGCTCTTTTTCGGCATGTACTCATAGACCAGCATTTGTTCGCCTTGTTCGGTGCATATTCCCAGGATCCGTACAAGATTAACGTGTTGAAGTTGTGCAGTAAGTTTAACCTCATTCTTGAACTCTTTGATTCCTTGACTAGATGCTTTTGATAGTTTTTTCACCGCTATTTCTTCCCCATTTGACAGTAAGCCCTACCAAATAGACATATAATTTAGATCGTTGTTGGTATATATATTTGTTTTTGAAACATTATGCTATTACGAAATTGAGAGCACTTTAACTCATCTTTCGTCGTGTCAATTCGAGTATGCAGGATAATTTAAAAAAAAAATGAAAGAAAGGAAATCCACGGAGATGCTTCCGAATAAATTATGTTCAAGCCAGTTGGAAATTCGAAAAGAAACGGATTCCTATATAGATTTTATTAAACAAAAATTAGCTAGATAAATAACATGAGCTTGTTTTCTAACTAATAATTGTAAACTCCCTACCTTGTAAACATTACCATATCCACCTTTTCCAAGAAAATTTTCTTCTGAAAATCCTTCCGTTGCTGCGTCAATTCGGCAAAGCTAAAGAATTGTAGATAAGGATGACTGCTGGTAAAGTGGTCTTCTGCGGCTTCGTCCGCGTGTTTTTCTGTGGCCGCTGGCTTTGATCCTTCAGCTGTCGTTAATAGTTCACCGGAAAGTTAGGAAAGCGAAAAACAATAAAATAGGCAATAAAATTTGAAGTTCCTGTACTATAACTAAATTAAACTTGTAAGCGCCGTTTTCTTGTACACCGATAACTAAATTGAGGAAAAAAAATGTTTCAAAACCGATGACTGTTTGTATTACTTGAGAATGTACCTTTTAAATTTGGAATCCTCTTCCTAGAGTAGTACAAGCATAGTAATCCTGCTGCTATTATGAAAACGGTTACTATCGCTATCAAAATCATGAAAAATAACTTGAGCTGCATTGTCTTGCGTCTTTCCTTGCTCGAATCCTCTTGAGCTGCACATAAACATGTAACGATCATTACATTATACAGAGAATTAAACTAAAATTAAGCTGTTTGCTGATCAACAAGCTGAAAATTTTAATTATTTTCGAGAGCTTAATGATAAGCTGATCATCGTACTATGAGGATGAATATACATAAGTTCTATTAGACTCATCGTCCAATTCTAATAGTTATTATTATTTTTATTTCGTATCTTTGGATGTTTAGTCGCATATGTATGCATCACAACCTTGTGAACGTTCCAGTTTGCAGTAATTTTGTACATATAAACTTTGTAGTAGGTTTGAAAAAGCATACAACCAATAGGAACATAATTTTGTAAGAAAAAGATTACATTCTGACGGACTCCATAGATACGCAGTTTGACAGCTCAAAACTGTCTTACCAGTAGGATTTTCTTTTTAATACCCAACTAAAGAAGATCTCCATATATATTTCTCAAATTTTAAACTTATTAATTCTAAATTTGAGCTGGTTGGTGTCGTACCTGCGGTAAGCGAAAGCACCTCATCGTAGTCATCAAACGAGAGTGTCCAGACAAAGTAGCCGAGCAACTTCTTGTCCATGGCATAAGAGACCTTGGTTTTGACAATTTCAGCATCGTCGAAACAGATCAAAGTCGATCCGTCAACTGTGAAGTACTTTACCACATAAGTGGAATTGTACAACACTTCAGGCTTGTACGTAGTGATATAATTACTTGTTATCTCATTATATATTATGCGACCATGTATATCTGCGTAGGAAGTATTTGATGGACCACTCGCCGGTGAACCGATCCCATTCTCAGCAGGATTCATCAGTCTCCAGGCATAGCCATAAAAGTGCAATCCCATAACAATTTTTGAAGCATCTAAACCCTTGTCTATCCACTTGTTAATACCGTAATCCGTACTCCACACGCTTGACGGATCATATAGAGCAGCATGAGCCCCCGGTGAAGTTCGATCTCTCCGGGACATGGTTGCCCGCGTTAACTAGATGCACCCAATCCGAGCAATTGCGTATGAAATCAATAGGCAGAGACGGAGAATTTTGTTCTTGATCATCGAAATGCGGTGCATAAGGAAGAACTGCGGTCAAGATGAGAGGTAGTTTTGCCACACCAAGCCTCATAATTAACCGCAGCTCGCCACTCAACAAGCAAGGTTCCCATGTTCTCCATGTCCGAGCTCGTGGAGTTTTCTCTATAATTAATTAGCGCGTTCAAGTCTAGACCTTGGAAGCCATAAGACCGGGCAAACCTTATCGTGTCATCGATGAAAATTTTTCTATTAGACGGGCTCTTGAGCAGCTCAGAGAAGGCGGGATAGGCTGCGTTGATCGAAAGAAGTGTGGCTATTGAAGGGTTTCTTACTTTGACAGTGTCTGTGAAGGAGGACAAGAGATTCTTGTATTGGGAGGGAATGGAGAGCTCATAGGAGGAAGAATTAATAGAGACAGAAGCATAGATAAGATGAGTGAAGAGCGAAGAATTTATGTGGGAAATCGGAAATATATCGTTATCAGATGGAAGCCAGTATCCGATTTTAACCAAAGATTTTGCTTTCAACGGATTAAGTCCCGTAGAAAATAGGGAAATGTAGAAAAGAATAATGGTAATGAAAATATTTGAAGCCATGGACCCGGAAGAACTTCTGCTGTTAAGCTCTGGGGTGTTAGTTTAAGTACTCAAGTTCTTAGAGAAAAAAGAAAAATAAAGAGAGAGAGAGAGAGAGAAAAGGGTCGTGAACCTTAAACTTTAATTTTGATAGATTACTTCTTGAAATTTAATAAAAGGTTGCAAAATGCGTCCAAATTAAAGGGCTTTTTAATGGTTTATTTACAAAATAACATTGGCACGAAAAAAAATAAAGAAGTCGTTTTATTCATTTCACTTTATAAGATTGTCAACAACTGTTATTTTTTCTCTCCTAACTAAAAGTTAAAAATTAATATCTTCTAGTTTCACTAAAAAAAAAATAATAATAATAAGATCTTCAAGCTAACACCAACAACAATAGAGGTCAACCAACAACTAAGACGGTCAATCTTGGGATGCTCTTTTTTTTTTTTTAATCAATTTTCATTAATATAAAAAATCAACATTATAATTAATTTGGATTTTTTAGCGACACATTGCTAAATCCGCTTTCAGAACGTTGCCAAATCCGCTCTTCCCACAAGATTGCTAAATGCCCTCTATCAAGTCTCTCCTTAATCTGATATTTACATTGCTGAATCCACTTTTCTTTAAGAGTTATAAGTACGATCTAAACAGTTAAATTAATGACATAAAACAATATAATCTTAGAAGAATTAGAGACGAAACTTAATCAGTCTCAAGGTGATTAATATCTGAAAAACTTGGCTGGCTAAATATAATCTTGAAACAACATATTATAAATGAAATTATTAACTAAGGGAAATTCTACTATCCCCAATTGTTCATTTCTGCTCTAATAATATAGGAAGAATGAAGTAAATAACATTCTTACATAAATAATTGAAATAAATAGAAGGTTTTAAAAATAATTGGATTAAATAGCAGTAAATAAATTATTTATCCCCAATTGTTCATTTCTGCTCTAATAAACATATGTTACCAATTTTTATGGCAAAAGGACAAAATTTAATGAGTTATATGTAAGAATGTCATAAATCTGATACCTCCTTGTATTTATATCCATTATAATATTATAATTGATAATTTTACTATTTCATGACATTATAAATTATTAATCATAATATTAAAGTAGAAAAAATTATAAGAAAATACTAAAAATATAGAAAAAATTATAAGAAAATACTAAAAATATGATTCTTCCTCTAGTTTTCTCAAAATTAAAATGACCGGCCTTAGATTAAAACTTGTTTTTCTTCGAGCTGTTACTTCCTAGGCCCGTTCAATGTTTCTTCAATTTTGTCATTCTTCTGCCTTTTTTTCCTCTTTTTTTTTTTTTTTAATATTTAATGGGCCTCAAAAGGTTTGAAGTATTGTCTACAATGTTTTCTTTTGTTTTTAGTTTTATATTATATTATGGTTCTTGCTTGACACGTACAAGTACAATCTGTTTTTGTCCATTGCAATCTGCCAACACATTATTTCAATTTTTATTTTTATTTTTTCAGGGGGATTATTTCAAACTCAATTTCAATAGAAATGCAATATTTACGTATAGTTTTAAAAAATAGTGCTTAACATCTCATATTTATCCCAATTTTTCAATATCAATTGACTTAACATCCGAGTTACCTAATTCTAATACTTGCATTAAAAATTTACATCTGCTAGTTATCATTAATATTGACTAGTCAGAAATATGAGTTGGCATCGAAGTTTGTGATCTGGCCCCTAACACAAGTACACTGCTCAATTTTTAAACTTTTTTGCAGGTTATAGTTTTCTTAGAGGACTAGCATGGGGACGTGCTCACTTATATTTCTAGTTGTTTCTTACTGAAAAAATATATGTAAACATGAATAAATTTAATCGTCAAATTGTAGTTTTTCATATTAAAACATAAAATCATATTATTTTTAAAATAACAGTGTAAAATTTAACATGTATAAAATAAAAGTTAAAACATCAGTAACTACCATAAATCTCTCTCAACAATCGAAAAAATATATATATGTTGAGTTAAAGAAAAAAAAAATGTAAGAAGGTAATTGACTTCCTCATTTTTTTTAGTACACTCGTTCTAGTAACTTTAGATTGTGATTTATTGTCAGTTTTCAGTTTATATTGTACATTTCTCTTTAATGTTTTCTCATTTAAAGAAAAAAACTCTAAACAGAAAAATAATCTGACTGAATATTTGCCTAAAGAAGCATTTATTCATATTTGAAAAAATATATATTTGAAAGAGTAAGGGAAACTTTTGTTAACAAAGGACATAAAGAATAGAAGATTTACTGATAGAAAAAAAAAGAATAGAAGACTTATGGAGAAAAAAAAAAAAAAAAAAGAAGAACCAAGAAAGAAAATTATCGCAAAGGTATTCAATTAAATAGATATTTTTTAGGACCATATTTTAAAAAATATATATAAATTCTCAAAGGATTGTATGGAAAACTATCAAGTAGTATAATTTGAGAAATAATGCATTGAAGAGTAAATTAGGAACAACAATTTAATAAGAACCTTTTTAAATGAATTAAGAAAAAAAAAAAAAGACTTTAAAAGAGCAATGTAGATAACAAAAAATTTAACGAGTTATTTACAAAAATTGAAAAGAAAAAAAAAACAAAAAAAAAACCTTCAGTCTAAAACAATGCAACTGATTAAAAGTACTTTGAAAGGGGGGAAAAAAGTTGCAAGTATGATCATTTTAGCAAGTATAGCCTCCACATACATTTGATGTGTCATGTGTGAGGTGTTAGAGAAATAAAAAGACAAATGGAGAAGATTTAAACCATTTGATCTACACTAAACAACGAAGAATGAATTTGAGCCATTGGATAAAAAGGTTGAAGTGCAAAAGTTTTCAAAACTATTCTCCTTTCTGCATAATACTATAGATATATTATAGATAAACACACAAACAAAAGATTAAAAAAAAAAAAAAACAACCATGCAAGTTGGAACAAAAACGTTTGTCTTCTCCTACCTCATTCTCCTTTCTATTATATACTAGTCTAAAGTATATACTATGTACATGTTAGATGTATTTGAAAAATTTTATTTACGTATAGAAAATTTAATATAAATTTAAAAAATAGACCCTAAAAAAAAGACCAAAAAATAAAAAAAAGAGAGGCATGAAAAAATACAAAAAAAAAAAAGATAAAATGACAAAAATGGAAAAAATTGACCAAAATAGAAAATGATTAAATGGTAAAAAAATAAAAAAAATTGGGCCAAAATAAAAAAAGAAAAACAAAGGACTAAAAAGTAAATACAAAACATTTTTGTCTAATACAAAAAAGGACTAAATTGTAAAAAAAATTAATCCAAAAAAAAAAAAAGAAAAGCGAAGGACTAAAAAATGACTAAATTGTAAAAAAAAAATTAAAAAATTGGTCAAAATAAAAAAATAAAGGACTAAAAAGTAAATATAAAACATTTTTGTCCAAGATGAACCGTTTTGGACGAAAACGCTTTACTTAGTGAAACACATTGTGCTTTCTATATATAGTTATAGATTATAGATATCATGGCTAGAAATTGTAAATTGGAACTGTCATTAAAATGGAAAAGCTAACATCTGACGTTAAAAATATGAATAAAGTTAACAATGAGAAAAAAAAAAAAAAGAGGAAAGTATCTTAATTACATAACTTTAAAAATCATTTAACTAATAAGACATAAAAGTAAACTCAAATAAACTAAAATTTATGTCGTATTAGTCAATAAGAGGAAATTTATGTCAATTTGGTCAATTGATTAAAAAAAATTTTGGCTAGTTGAATAATTTTCTCAAGGAAAAAAAAAAACTAAAAACTAAAAAAGGCATTTATAAAACCAGACGGCAATCAAGATTAGAAACAAATCAACACTGAAATGACTATACTTGCAAATGACGTTTAAAATTACAATCACTAAGGAGGAAAGAGAATCGACATCAAAACTACAGAAAACAAAGAAAAGTAAATACGCCTAAAAGATGAAGAAAATGACAATAGTATTAGGAAAAGTTAACATTTGTATATAGTGATCTAAATTAGGAGTATTGTATTTATTTATCTGTATTCTCATATTAGAAAATTTACGTAGATTTCATCGTTACCTAATTAATATTGTTGTACATTCGATTTATATAGAACTTCATTTATAATGCTCCTACTAGTGAGCTCGTATGGAACTAGAACACTTGCATTTTTTTTAATGACTGTCCTCCTTGTACCATCACACATGTCATAACTAAATTTTCGATAAAGAACTATAGTAAATTAATAGTGTAATTCCCCTAAACTGATATGTTTAGAGTTTAAGATATGATTATAACCTAAAGTCATAAATTGAAATATTTCAACATTTTCATGACGTGACAAATTTATTAATATAACATGTTATAAAGTCACAATATTTTTATTGAAATGAAAATAAAGTGACTTTAAACTTTTGTAATGTGTTTTATCAGGCTAGTTTCCTTTTTTTTTTTTTTTTTTAATAGCAAAATCTACAATGAGGCCTTCTCATTTTTCCCTAAGAATGAGAGAAAATTTTTTTATGGTGAGATCTATTTTCAATGGTCTAGATTTAAAAAAAAAAAAAAAAAAAACCATCAAAACTACAATGGGATGTTTACACACGATAATAACAAAAATAGAGGAATTTTCTCTCCTCCTTCCCGTCGACAGCCATGGGTCTCGAAGGCCAGCGGCTCGCGGCGGAGGGGTTTCGACGACACGCGGCTGAGGGAGCTCGGTGGCTCGTAGCAGAGGGGGCTCGACGGCCGCGCGGTGGAGGGGGCTTGATGGCTTGCAGCGGTGAGACGTACTCCTGACACAGGGAATTTTTTCTTCTCCTTCCTTCGTCCAAAACACCGAGCTGGTTGAGGAGGGACGGCATGCTGGTGGGATTGCGGCGGCAAGGGACGGCTAGCGCTCGGAGGTCTCAAGGGACAATGGTTGGCTCGTTCTGGGTTGGGATCACCTCACGAACCAGCCGCATTCCGAGGAGATTGTGTTGGTGTCCGTTGAAGGGGAGGTCGGGGAGGCAGGGGCGGAGCAGGTCACCGACTTTCTTCCTCGTCTCCGATCGTCGAGCCATCACTTGCCTTTGTCGGAGGTTGCGAGCGGAAAGATCCAATGGAGGGGAAGGTCGCCGGCGAGTCGCAGTGGCCTCCACGGCCGTGAATGCGCCGGAGAAGATGGTGAGGGAGAGGAGATCGGCGTGGGGGTCACGTGGGTGGTCGGGAGGGGGTTGCCGATTGTCCTCTTTCTTCTCCGGCTGGAGTTTCTTTTTTTTGGAACATTTTTGAAATTATTAAAATTCAAAATATTAATCAAGTGTGAAGAGGTTTAAAATTATTTGGTGCAATCTTTCAATCTAAACGAACAATAACCAATAAAAATTCTTACCCATCAGGTAACGTAGGGTGCTCTCCTTGTAGAAGTCCTAGACGGTCCCACTTTACTATTGTCACTTTTCTTTTCTCTCCTCCATGATTTTGTTTTGTTTTTTTTTTTTTTTTTTGTCCTCTTTCTTGCCAGGAAAGAGAGCTCATGTCCCGTTTGGGGTCGATATTTAGAGAAGTGCTGTCATTTTTTTTTTCCCTTCAATTTTATTAATTTTTTAAAATATTTTTAAAATTTTAAATTTTAAAAGTTTATAAATTTTTTATTTTAAGTTAAAATAAAATAATTTTTTCTCAATTATATAGAATTTCGAGAGAAACAAAATAATATTTATATTGCTAATTTTTTGATGTGTTATGTGTGAGGTTTTAGAGAAATAAAAAGACAAATGGAGAAGAAGTAAACAATTTGATCTAGACTAAACAACGAAGAATGAATTTGAGCCATTGGATAAAAAGGTTGAAGTGCAAAAGTTTTCAAAACTATTCTCCTTTCTACATAATACTATAGATATATCATAGATAAAAACACAAACAAAAGATTAAAAAAAAAAAAAAACCGGAAAACGAAAATCAAAAGTTAAAACAATAAAAAAAAATAGAAAATCAATACCCTTATTTAAAAGCATTTCGTCCTAGCCTCTCATCCCGCCACATGGTGGGTCCAAAGTCCATCACGTGGCATTTTTAAATAAAAAATTAATTTTTAAAAATTTTAAAATTTTAAAAAATTAATTTTGTTAATGAGTTTTTTAATTTTTTGTTTTGTTTTACTTTACTTTATTTGTCTATTTCGCACGGTCCTAAGCCCAACATGTGATAATATTAAATAAAAATTAATTTTTAAAAATTAAAAAATAATTTTTTTTAATTTTTTGTTTTATTTTATTTTGTATTGTCTGTTTATTCCGCACGTGCATTTCAACTAGTGATATAAATAGAGGCAAATGTGACAAACATTAATTTTGAGGGAAAAAAATTAATAATAGCAACAACAAAGTATACGAGAGACAAACGACCATTAAAGTGCTACACGACAATAATGCTCGATCAATGAAAGCTAACGTCTAAAGTTAAGGATGACCTAAAATCTAGTGAATTAAGCACATCAGTACTCTTTCGTTCATGATAAAACTAGTTCCTATAAGAACAAGATATTATGGCCTATTTGGTAGAGTTTTTTAGAACCTATTTTGATTTTTTGAGTTCAAAAATTATTTATAAAAGTATTTGGTTGATCCATTAAAAAAGTTTTTGATCTTGGAAGAACTTCCTGTCAAGGTCAAAAAAATATGACTTCCGGAAAAAATTCTTTTAAATAGACTTGAAAACTTAGATTAGATTTTAAGATAGATATTATAAACTTTATTTTAATATCTTTATTACTTATTACAAAACTTTGAAATCATTTTGATTTCAAAAACTCTTTCAAAATGTGGTTCTCAAACATTTATAAAAAGAGCATAAATTTTGCTTATCTTGTTCTACTAACTAAAAATAGAAGCAAAATCTATGTGAAACAGAGCCTTGATAAATTTTCCCTTCTCTGTTGAACAGGTTCATGTATGCTCCTTTTAATTTAGAAGAGAAAATTACCTAAACAACCACAATTTTTTTTAATCTATTAACCAACATAACACAAATTCATTATTCTTGACCAACTGACACAAGTTTTAGTTAACTTTAATTTTATGTTATATAGGTCTAGTGTTAAATTTTATGTCATGTTGATGTAATGATTTTTAAAATTGTGTCATTTAGGTACTTTCCCGTGCTTAGAATGATTATATTTGCATCCATTAATTTTATGAATAGGCACCTAATTATATATATTTTTTACTATAGATTTAGAAAATCTATCCTCTTATTAATACTGTTTTCGTAATACTTAATTTAAACATCATAACCCATTTTAAATTTAAATTTAATTTGATTTATTACAACAAAATCTCGAACAAATCAGATTAGTAAAAAAGTTTTCGTATTTAAAAAAAAAATTATAAAAAAAAAGCAACTACATTTTCATCAATGGATCTTCTTGTTCTGTGGCAAGTAAAACTGTTCCTACGTTTTAAAGCAAACTAAATTTGTTAATTGTCTTCTACTTGTCTTGATAATCATCTTATTCTTTACAAAAAAAAAAAAAAACTGTTCTAATTAAAAAAAAATAAGCCTCATAATACTACTTTCATTATCCAATAATAAAGCCTCAATCACACAAAAAAAAAAAAAAAAAATCAAGATTCACTGATCTTTTATGTGACAATCATTAGTCCTTACAAGAAGAAATGTAAGATGTGCAGTCGAAAATCACTGGAAAATAGATATATGTGATGGTTTGTAAGTAAATATACTAACTATTTATGGTATGAAGCCTTTTGGGGTTGATCATAAGAGTAAAACTATCTGAGTATGAGATTCAAAACGGATAATATCATACCAAAGGGAGGCATGAGTCGTTACATTTTCACATTCAACAATCACCAAATAATAAGAATGTGATGACGTGTTTGATAAATTAGTTATGAAAACATTAAAAGAAAATACATACTTTATATTAGGAAAGTTAGTATTAATAAAAGGGAAAGTTATATATTTTGTATGTAATTATCTTTATCAGGAACTTTTCATTTATTTATAATTATTGTAATTTAGAATAGTCTTGATTTTAGTAGATTTATAAGTATTAAGTAATTTATCCGCTGTGAATATTGTAACTTGTACTTATATGGGAGCCCGTTCATAATGCTCCTCACTAATGGATTCTTTTTTCTTAGTCTATGAAAGCACATTTACATTAAATATCTTCGCGTAATTTTCTTCTTCTCTTTTTACTTTTATAATTTTATTATTTAATTTTCTATTACTTTATATTGACACATTCTTCAAAAGATGTGTTTTTTTTAGGAAGAAATTTTTAGAATCACTCTTTATTAATCTACTAGTTCTATTGCACGCACTTCGTACATACGGAATAGACAAACAAAATAAAATAAAAATTAAAATAATTAAAATAAAATTTAAAAAAAATTATTATTTTTATTTAAAATTATCACACGACAAACTTAGGAACCATCACGTGGTGATTAGGAAAGAAGAAAAGATGAAATAACTTAATTTGAATTATACTTTTAGACGACTCTCCTTAGTTATAGATTCACGTATCCATCTGGCGTAAGCTGAGTGAACTTATACAAGAAAATATCGGCGCAATTGTTTGACCAGATTGGAAAAGTTTGGTAAAAGTCTATATTGGTTTAGATGTCCCTAGAGTTGTGGACAGAGAAAAGTCTCTCTTATTTTCTTTCATCTACAACTACTTTCACTGTTTCACATCACTTTTGTCGCATTCTCACACTCGAGGAGACGTTCGTAGAAATTACATAACATCACGAAAATAATAAGGAAAAAAAAAAATTCAAAAAACAACAATCGGGAAAAATAATATTCCCATTTGACTAAAAATAGTTTTTTTTTTTTTTTTTTTGCTCCCTCTGTTCGATACAAAATATCAATGCATTTGACACATCAGAAGTGCTTCAAAAGCTTAATTTCAATGGCTTCCAAGGTTGCTATTACCCTACTTTTCCTCTTCCTATGCCTTGCTCATGAAATCAACTGTTCAACGTCGAACTCTTGGATAAAAGCCGGCTATTACTATTCCGGAACCGAACTCCCAGTCTCCGACATAAACTCTGCACTTTTTACTCACCTAATATTTGCTTTTGCCTATGTAAATTCATCCTCTTATCAGCTCTCCATCAATTCCTCGATCTCCCAAAAGTTCTCTACTTTCACCAATCTCGTCAAGCGTAAAAACCCGTCCGTCACAACCGTTTTATCCATCTGGGTAGGCAGAGAACAATCTACAATCTTCTTCTCAAACTTATCCGAGTCTTATCATAGAAAATCCTTCATTGAATCCTCAATAAGTACAGCTCGTCTTAACGGGTTCGGTGGGCTAGACCTTCGTGGCGTGGAACCGAGCGCAAGCTTGAACATGTCGGTTTTAGGAACCCTCTTAGACGAGTGGCGAGTAGCCTTAGATTCCGAGGCAAAAGAAAGTAACCAGCCAAGGCTTCTCTTGGTGATGTCGGGTCATCATACGCCGAGTTTGGACTCGGTGAGTTACCCGATCAACGCGATGAAGAGTAACTTGGATTGGGTTCATCTAAAGTCATACGATTACTCTACGCCTACAAAGACAAACGTCATTTACCCTCAAGCTGCTCTGTATGACCCATCAAACCAAGGTATTAACACCAATACTGCAATAAAAGAATGGATAAACGGAGGATTTCCTGTGAGTAAACTGGTCTTGGGCTTGCCTTACCATGGCTACGCATGGACCCTTGCGGACCCAAAAGACAACCGCATTGGCGCCTTAGCGTCGGGTCCAGCAGTTACCATCGACGGGTCCATGGCCTATAGACACGTAAAATGGTTCATAACAAGTAATGGATATGGTGTAGATTCCACTTACAATGATACTTATGTGGTGAACTTTTGCACTATTGGACAGAATTGGTTTAACTTTGATGATGTAGAGGCCATTAGGGCCAAAGTTTCTTATGCAAAAAAGATGGGGCTTCTTGGTTACAACGTGTTTCAAGTCGGCAACGACGACAATTGGGTACTCTCCCGTGCAGGTATGTGAATAATCTACTTCTTGTAGTCCTTCTTTTCGGTTTATCTAGGCTAATTAGTGAAAATGGTGTCCTGTATCTTTTCAGATGTGAGCATATGTGTTTTATGCCGTTAGTTGGATTTCTTCTGTATGGCTAGATTCCTAGACGGCATAGTCCTTGGCATCTCGAAGATAGATTTAACAATAATTGTAGGTCCAAACTTTTTAATATCAACTGACATGTCATATTATGAATTGTCATTATTTTATCAGTAAGTATTAAAAAATTGTCACCAGTTACTATTAAAATGTTGTATTTACCAACAGAAAGAGCACAATTTATGGCGATGTGTTGCTATAAAAAAGATGGGGTAAGAGATCTGTATTACTACTATAATTTTTTTTTTTCCGCTCGAAGATTAGTTCAAATTTTATTGTTCTTCACCTGTCAAACCTACCAGTTGCTTATCTTGCAAATGCCACTCAAAAGATAGATTTTGTTTCTTGTCACTTGTATATGAATACTTTGCTACTTGATTAGTATTGTAAATTACAAATTTACTTCAAGACACTGAACAATGTAAAAGGCATTTTGTGACATGTAACAATGGATTAAATCAATTTCTTTAACAGCTCATGCGGAAGATGGAAATCGTCGTCAAAACAAGAAGCGATTGCTGATAATTGTTCTAATTACAACTGCAATGTTTATCATCTTGCTAGTTTCCATCCTATGTTTACTAAAATGGAAAGTAGTCGTCCCGCAGACAGGTGATATTCTGCAATCTGTGAATATATTTGACTCCTAGTAAGTATATTTGAATTGGACCAATGAATTACTGAAGTCTTTCTCTTTTCCATTTGATGTTTGAATGTAGGAATTTTTAAAATGCTGAAAAGGTCACTTTATAAATTAGGAAATGCATCAGCTCCCGAAAATCTTGATAACGATCATGCCTCTAATCTTCAAGTATTAAGCTATACGACGGTTAAGAAGGCCACAGATAAATTTTCAAGTCAGAATAAGCTTGGGGAAGGTGGATACGGACCAGTATACAAGGTAATACAATGTATGCATGTTTACTCCTTTTAGGTAGATAAAAATTAGTAAAGAAGAGTTAGAGAGGGAGAGAGAGAGAGAGAGAGAGGTGAAACATGAAAGTAAGGGCTTAGTTAGACTCAAATTGGAAACTGATGCGTGTTGAACGTAAGTTTTCAGATTCGTTAAAAAGTAAATCCCAGCAGGATTTCTTGACCTCTGGTTGATCTGCATTTAATTTATGTTTCTTGTCTTGTGTGATATTTCTCGAATTGCCTTCAAAATATTGAGCTGAAATCAACCAAATTGGTATAAGGTCGGTTGAAATTTCTAGTACCGTGACTAAGCGCAAGCTCACCACTTTAATTGACATCGTTATTCCATATCTTAAGCAAATATTGGTGTACAATTCTGTATTTTGTAATTTTCTTATAAACTCTGTTTGAGAACAGAGAGAACACAAGCCTATAGGACCATAAGAAACTACACAGACCTGTTTTAGATAATGATTAATTTAGTTCATACTTCTGATAAATCGATTATTGTCGGTTTCAATAGGGTAAGTTGAGGAAGGGACAGGAAATTGCAGTGAAGAGACTATCAACAACATCAAACCAAGGTCTCGAAGAGTTCAAAAACGAGGTGGCATTAACTGCGAACCTACAACATATAAATCTAGTTAGAGTTATCGGATATTGTACCGAGAGGGAAGAGAAGATGCTCGTATACGAATACATGCCAAACAAGAGCTTGGACTTTTACCTCTTTGGTATGCATTTCTCATCTACTCATAGTAACATAAAATTGTTACCTGCTATGCGACGGGTTATTTGAAAAAGTACTATGCCATTTGACAACAAAATTTGTGGCAGATCCAGCAAGAAGGCATATGTTAGATTGGATTAAACGGGTCAATATAATTGAAGGAATTACTCAAGGGCTTCTATATCTCCAAGAATACTCAAACCATACAATAGTACACCGAGATTTAAAAGCAAGCAACATTCTGCTTGATCATCAAATGAATCCAAAGATCTCAGACTTCGGTATGGCTAGATTTTTAAGAAAAGATGAACTTGAGGCAAACACCTGTCGAATTGTGGGAACATAGTAAGTAACTAAATGCTTGCATTTCATGATAATCGAAAAAGACTTTGTCTCTTATTAATACTTATGTAATTCTTCTTATATACAAATGCAATCTCCAGTGGCTATGTCCCTCCAGAGTATGTCAAGAAAGGCATATATTCGATGAAATACGATGTTTATAGCTTTGGTGTTCTGCTTCTCCAAATAATAAGCGGCAAGAGAAGTACATGTCTACATGGCTTGAATGAAAATCTAAACCTTTCAGAATATGTAAATTGCTTCCCTTACCATCTCTTTGACTGTTAGATTTAAGGTTTTTTCTCTTCTTTATTTTTATAACTCTAAAATGGACGTAAACTTTCAGGCATTTGAACTGTGGAAAGAGGGTCAAGGCATGTGCTTCGTTGAGTCAACGCTAGACGATTCATCTTCAAGTTGCAAAATCCTAAGATGCATGCATGTAGCTCTTCTCTGCGTGCAGGAAAATCCTGTTGACAGGCCTTCCATGTTGGCGGTTTCCTTGATGCTCAAGAACGAAGCAACAGCCATTGTTACACCCAAGAAGCCTGCATTTTCCATTAGGGAAGATGATGAATTCAACAAGGAACATTGTAAAGGAAAAGCAAGGATAGAATTGTTTTCATTCAATGATGCGTCAATTTCCCAAGTTTTACCACGTTGAAAATGAATTTTAGTTTGTTTATTAGTTGAGATGTTGAAGTGATAAAACATACACGTACACTCTTGAAAAATTGGGCCTTTAATGGTTAGATGTGGGAGAATAATTTTAATAATGGCTCCATTTCTTTACCCCTTCATCACTTTTTTCTCTACATTGAATATATTATTCAGGAAAAGCACCTGAATGATACAAATTTAAAGATCATTACACTAATATAGTACAAAAAATTAACACGAGACTAATATGATACAAAATTTCATATCCAAAAAACCAATTAACCATATAATAGCAAAGACCTTAACAGGATCAAAATATAAATGCCCGAACTCTCCCTCTGCTATTTGAATTTCATCAATCTCATCTTCCATACATGTCTCCTTTCTATCAAACAAAAAAAGAAATCTATTCATTTATTTCTCAAACGATCAACAAGCAGGTCATAGATAAAATTATATGCAATCTCGTTCAGGTATACTCAATTGAAATAGAAAGATAAGAACTCATAATGAATAGTTGGGTAAAGAAGGCTAGTTGAACTTGTTGGGGAGAGGCTTTTTCATGTGTCGTACTACGGTTATTTGCAGTAGAAAAACTACTTAAAAAGAGATACAAAGTCTGTCCATTTATTATATTTCCTAAAGATGAACAAGTAAAGTCTTAGGATTCACAGAGCGTAATAAAGTTCTGTACAAGGAAGACACATTCAACTGAAATGGAAAGATAAGAACACATATTATTCGGATTAAGAAAGATAGCAAACCGTATTGTGCCTGCAAACATCATTCATGACAATGAGAAGAATTTTTTAAATACCATTGTTGATCAAATATTTGATCAACACTTCCTGATTAATGAAAATTCCGTCTGTTGCTTACTTACTAAAAGGTAATACTCCTTATGGTCCCTATGGTTACTTCAGGGGTCCAATTTGTCACCACCTTGGAGAGATGAAACAAAAGATTGAGCATCAGAAGAGAAGTTATAATAATTTTGTAAAACAAAGAATTAATGCAAAGTGCTTATCTGATTGAATGTAAGTACATAAAACTAAGGAGAAAGAACTTCATAGTGGAGAAAAAAAATAATGGGCTTAAAATAAAAAAAAAAAGAAAAAAAGAATTACTCAAAGAGAAGAGATTTAATCATAACATAGGTACTGATAATTCAACAGGCTCTCTATAATTTTATCACCAACAAACAAAATGAGTTCAATATCTTGGCCAAATCATATGCACATATGCACATATACACACATAAAAAAAAAAAAAAAAAAAAAAAAAAAAAAACTAGAGATAATTATGCTCAAAATGTGAAACGGTGAATTGAAGACAGCAACTCCTAGAGAGAAAAAAAAGTAAAAAAAATATACTAAATAAAAGTAGAGGAATCTAACTACCCACAAGCTCTATCTATTGTCTCCCTGTTTCATGGTAAAGAAACATTCATATCCAATTGTGTAAAGCAATATAATCGCATACCGCAACTATATGTATAAGGAGATACATGTACATTACCTTCTCATCTATTATAAGCTCGGTTAGAATCCTGAGTTTTTCGACTGAATGACCCATTGCCTCCAAATCTTGAATAATTATAGTTAATTAGAATACACATAAACTGTAATTTAGGGCTCAACAGAGTATACAAATTACTATTAAAACAACAATAAAAATTAAGGATTTGACATCAACTTTTTAGTTAGATAAAAATTAAATTGTCTAACTTTTTACAGATAAAATTTAGGCAAATTACCTTTTTCAGTATGAGAACTTAGTAGATAAGCCTTGATGTCAGATAAGATTTTTACTAAGTTACTTTTTCAATATGGGAACTTAGTGGATAAATTTTGATGACAGATAAGATTTAGATTGCTTACCTTTTTCAATCCAAAAACTTGGTGGGCAAGTTTTGTAATATATATAAATTATACTGATTAACTTTTTAGCGTTAGAGGACCTTGAGAGTTGTGCTAGTGAAAGATAAAGAAAAACACTGTTATGTTGAGTTAGCAGTCCAAGAATTCATTTGTTGATGATATTATCAAGAATTACCTTCAATTATATTTTTTAGAGAAAGAGGAATGTTTGATCCAATGGATACAAATGGATAAGTATCAAGAGATCAATGGGTAAGAAAAAGCTTTCTTGGACAAGGTTTTTAATCACCTTGATTAAAATTAATTAGCAAATTAACCCCAAAGTCATTAGCCAAGGCCGATAAATAGACATCCACCCTCTACCATTTCTTCACACCTCAAGAACCAAGTTCTCTCTCTCTCTCTAGAAATTCTCCCTAAAAATTCTCTCTAGTTTTGTTCCCAATTTTCTTAAGTTTTCTTAAGAAAATTTTCTCTTGCTTTCTTGCATTTTCCTTCACATTTTCCCGCTTCCCAAACACTTTTTAGCTTTCTAAAATTTAAAGAAATCCTTCAAGCCCCTTCAAGAAGTTTTCTTCAAGAAAGTTATAGTTCTGTTCTCCGGCAGAAACTCTGATCGTTGAGGTAGTTTTCTGAATGTAACTCTAGTTGTTACTCTTTTAGTTTAAATTTTCCATGGGTTATTATCCAAGT
The DNA here is from genome assembly GCA_038430175.1 of Ficus hirta. Lineage (NCBI taxonomy): Eukaryota > Viridiplantae > Streptophyta > Magnoliopsida > Rosales > Moraceae > Ficus > Ficus hirta. The sequence goes on along the minus strand of CM076585.1, from coordinate 12,117,815 downwards.
AGAAATGCTATCGAAATTTATAGAATTGGTGGTTTGACAACAGAGTTTATGATTGTTCATATGAATATGTATATGTTGATGTTATGGGTGTATAGAATTTTTAGAAATCGAACTTAAATTGAAGAATTTTAGAAATTTAAATATGTTAGATGGAAACTATTAAGGAAATTAGAAAAACTTTGGAACATTGAACTATAGTGTTTATGTATGAATTTGAAAATTTTCCGGGAGTGAAAGTTTGATTTGCCGATAAACATTGATAAAAACTGTCGAGTTTTGGATTTTAGAAAAAACGAAGTAATTATGTTCTAAATTTGACTTGGCTATAAACACTAAAAATTTAGATAACATGTAGACGAACATTTTCTGTGAAGAAAGTTTTATCAAATTCTCGACGGTTTGAAAGATGTGATTTTTCAAAAATTAATCAAAACAGGGGAGTTTTGGGGGGAGGCTGCCAGCCACAGCAGCCCAGAGGCCGTCCCTGGGCGCTCCAGCGCACAAAGCTGGTGCTGCAATACTGCCTGGGCTGCAGCAACAGCGCCGCAGCTCCTGTCCAAGGAAGGAAAAAAAAAAAAAAAAAAGAGAGAGGGAGATTTTTTATAAAAAAAAATAAATTATGGGGTATTTTTAAAGATAAACTTTTTATAAAATATCAAGATAAGATTGGATTTAAAAATTTAAGATCCAATTTTTAAAGTATGAATCTATTATTTAAAATTTTGAAATATACCATAGTATCATATCCATAGAGTAAATCTTAAATTCTTTTTAAAAGGGAATTTAACTTTATCCAAAAAGTATAAAATTTAATACTCGACTTGAATAAATTTCAGGAATGGAATTTTAGACTGTGGCCTTGAAGGAAGCATTTTTGCTGTGAGCAAGGTAAGTGCAAACCTCGCCTATAGTATGAAAATATTATTATTTTCCAATCATATCTTTAGCACATGTTAGGAATATTTTGCCTATGTTTACAAGTTTGAGTATATACTATGTTAAAATATGTCATGCTATGTTATGTTGTGCCACGATTATAGATATGCCACACTTTCAAAGTATGCCATGATTTTAAGTTTATGTCATGTCATTGCATCATGACTAGTAAGTTCATAATGAAAGAACTTAATTGTAACGACCCGACTTTTCGGACCGTTAACTAGCTTACTTATTCTTAAGTACATTTAGTCTTAACACTTATTCATGTTCGGTTCTAAAAAAAATACATAAATTTTTTTTTATATAAATAATATTCATACTATAAAAGTTAGAATTACTAAAATTTGTAACTGAGGAAATTGAGAACCTCTAGCAAATAACTATCTTATTCAAATTCGTATTTAGATAATATTAGAAAGCTATGATTTCATGTTGATTAAAATGAAAGAGTCTAAAGTCTTGTTCTTGTAAAGTACTCATACTAATTTAGTAGTACCAAAATATTAGAACATAATTATAAATATAGTCGTTACAAAATAATTTAAGAAATCTAAATGCGGAAATTAAATTCGTGGTGGTATCCCACTCCCTTCCTTCATCGCCTCCGCACAGCTTCGCCAGTCCATGAAATATCTAAGTAGCGGGTTACTTACCCGCGTTACCTACAGCACGAACACACAATGATGAGCTTTCGCTCAGCAAGTACAAACAATGTCTCACAAATCATTTTCATAAAATCATATCATCACATGTAACATCATGAATGTTCAAAAATGCATATGAACTATGTGTATTCAATTATGCTTTATTATTTACATATCTTGTCTACTTAAGGGTCCCTATGTCGTACCCATATGCGCGCAACCAATGGGGAGTTAGGGAAGCGACCCTCCAACAACCTCCAAGGTCATATCTTATAACTTTCGTTCTTTTTATATCCTCTCACTAATTGGAGATTGGTACGACACTTAATCCTATCTTTTATTTACCTCATTCTTATTAATTGTGACAATATGTAAATTTACATATCACTATACATCTATCATTTTGGCATACTTATATGTGAGGCATGTCGATCATGTCAGTGCAAGAGAAATTATGCACATCAAATACTTAATCAAAGCAATACGTATAATTCATATACTCATCACATCATCAAGTCAAGTCATAGCAAACGTAGAGCATCAACAAAGAAAAACATTTTGTTCCATGCTGTAGGTGAGGTTTGTACTTACCTGTCTTATATGGTTAAACTTCTGAAGTTGTATCTCTTACTATGCATATTTGAAAAATTGTCCTGATTTAACAATATCTCATTATTAGATAGAATTATAGTAATATTACTTTATTCATTAATTTATTTATTTTATAAACTATAAAGAACTTAATTTACTTATATCATAATTTACCTTAACAATTAATTCATATTAATTATTAAGTGTTAAAATAAATTTCTACTAATTATTATTTAATTATTTTAATTTAATTGAGTAATTAAATCATATAATTTTAATTGACTTATTAATAATTATATTGTTAATAATTTAATTATGTTACTTAAATATTCTTTCTCATATAATAATTATTAATTATTAATTCTAATATTAATAATTAATAATTAGATTAATCTAATAATTAATGTTTGATTAATCTCTAGTTAATCATTCATAGTTATTTCGATGATTATATCAATGATTAATGATTAATGATTAATTAATCTCTAATTAATCATATATTATAATTATGTAGTTATTTAATATAATAATCTTGATTATCATCCACTAACTCTTATAATTAACTAATTAATTATAAATCAATTAATTAATTAATTACTTTATTAATTACATTTGGTTATGTATTAATTGAGTAATTAATTAATAAATCAATCAAGGTAACAAGAAGTCATCTAAGGGTATACCTCCATTCTATTATTGGGCTAGTCTAATCCTCTTAGTTTTGTTTATTTAGTTGGGCTAAGGTAATCTCTTGGTATAGGCCCAGTAACCATCTAGTATACTTTATCTTGGCCCATTTAAAACTTGTGATTTAATTTTATAAAGTTAGGGTTTTCAGATTATTTGATCATACACTTAAAAATCAACTCATTTCATAACTAAATATGTTCATATGTCATGACTTACCCTTATGTCACATTTTATGTTTAATCGTTTTATCGTTGTAGGATTTTAACTTTTAAGATTTATTTAGATTTGAGTATAATTCCGTTTTGGACACTTGATGACTTGTTGGAAAGCTTGAAATATCTGGTTTCTGTCTTTCTAATTTGTTTTCCAAGATTTCAAGCTTTTCAAACATTAATGTAGACGTTTTCTTAAGTGTCTTATGGTAAAATCTCAGATTACCAGATTATACTATAATTTTAAGAGATTTATTAAAATTTATATACATATCCGTTTTAAATGCATGATATCTTATTTGAAGCTCAAGATGTCTACTTTACAGTGGTAAAGTTATTTCCTTTAGTACTTGAGTGTTTCATATCATCAACTTAGGTTTTGTTACTATTGGTTTCACATTTGAACTACAAATCCAGATTCATAGGTAAGATTAGAAAAATCATAATAATTTACTTACAAGTCCAAATAAGACAAAAGATATATCATTGGAAAGCTTGTAATGTTGTATGATGAGAACAGTTTTCTAAAAAGTTATGGTTTACTAACTCAAAGTCTACAAAACCCGTGGCTAATACAGGGTTCCAGCAAGGATTTTCGGTTCAAAGCCTAAACTTGTAAAATCCGTCAATAGTTGTACATTTATCCATTCAAGGCGTAAGATACCTTGTTGGAAAGCTCAAAGAATCTAGTTTGTAGTTCTCTAACTTATAATCCAAAATTTTGAGTCTAAAGGGTTCGGAGTACAATAAACCCGTGACTGGTCTGTACCCAGGGATCCATGTTCTCCCTAGTTTTGTGTCACAACTTCAAATGCACATAACTTTGAACATATAAAAGCAAATCAAGTGATTTCAAAGCCTAAAATGAAGCTTATCTTCTGTAGAATATTAAAATATAATTTATTTTTCATACCAAAGTTTTCAATGCATGCTATATTACCACAACACCCACAAACTCTAACAAGGTTCTTAGATCTTACCGAAATGCTCCGTGGATCCTTTAAGATCTTGGATCTCCAAAGTTCTTCTCAAAACTCTTTCCTAGGTAAGAAGAAGTCTAATATTAAGATCATAACTAAACATCATACTTTAGTTCTCCAAAAAGACTAAAACACGAAGAATACCACTAGGTTACCTCTAGTAAAACGTCCTCTAACTCCGTCTCACACTTCTTCGATCTTGGGGACGGGGTTTTCTTAGAGCTTGAAAATGGATGGAGGAGGGTGTTAGAGATGTGTTGGAGGTGGAGAATGGTGTTGGTGGTTCTTGTTTTTGTTTTCAGCTTGGTGGTGGCTAGAGAGTTAGGGTTTTTGAGTTTAATTTGTGTGAGAACAAAATGAAGTATTAGGGGTTTATTTTCAGCCAACTTTTGCCTTAAGGGGAGCTGTCATTTGAGGGGTAACTTGGAAATTTTTGGCTGAATCAGCCCTTGCTTTGCCGCCACTTTTGGGAGGGGTTTGTAGTGAAATTTTGGTTCAACAAAGTGGAGACAAGGGGTCACTTTCACTTGTCTCTTCCTTGGGTCAACTTTCCAAAATAAACCATGTCATTTCTTGCATGTGGTTGCATGCATGCACCCCTTTCCCTTTCTCTCATTTGTTCAATTTTGTTCTTGTTTCTTGAACCAAAAATCCGGATTCCACCCAAGGCCTTCTCATTTTATTTTGTTTTTTTTCTTTCTTTCAATTTCCACTCTTGATCCAAGGTTGTCATCCTTATTCTCATCCATTGGATCTTCCGTCACACTAATCCTTACCTTTAGCTCTCATTGGTCGATTATCTTCCAAAGTTTGGTCATTGATTTGCTTAGGATTCTTTAACATGAAATCTACACCATTGATTTCAAATCAAGCATAATTCTTGATCAAACTTCCACATTTGGATTTCCTAAGAGCAAATACTAATAATTCATCTTCTACCTATATGACACATTAATTCTCAATCACACTCCCAAAGCTTAGCAATTAGTATGATCAAAATAAATGCTAAGATCATTAAATTGACCTACTAATAAAAATCGGGGTTTTTCTCAAAATTAACATTATACCTCTAATACGACATAATAAATTTTTCGTATAAATTTATATGTCGTTCAACTAATCTTTTATGTAATTAAAATTTCTCATTTAAATAGAGAAATTCCACATTGTTAAATCATCGACATCATCACACCGATGATACATATACTATCATTCATGATCTTGAGATTGATATTCATCAAAATAATCTATTAGAAGCATATTAATGAAGAAAATCCATAATAATAATTCATGAATCAAGCTTATGTATTACTAGGGCATCACAATCTACCCTCCTTAAAAAAATTTTGTCCTCGAAAATTAGAATAAAAATGGATAATTTTTCCTCATTTCGTCTTCACGTTCCCAAGTGGCTTCCTCGATCTTGTGATTTCGCCATAACACTTTGACAAGGGGTATGGTCTTGTTTCTGAGATTCTTTTCTTCATGAGCCAGAATTTGCACCGGCTTTTCTTCATAAGTGAGGTCCTCGTGAACTTGAATTGGTTCACGCTCTATTACGTGAGACAGATCCGGGACATATTTCTTCAGCATAGAGACATGAAAGACATTGTGTACTGTTGACAACTCTGATGGTAAGGCTAATCTATAAGCTACCTTACCAATGCATTCTGTGATTTCGAAGGGTCCTATGTACCTCGGGCTCGACTTGCCCTTCTTTCCGAATCGTATCACGCCCTTCATTGGTGCTACCTTCAAGAAAATAAAGTCTCCTTTTTGAAATTCAAGAGGCCTCCTTCGCTTGTCGGCATAGCTTTTCTGTCGACATTGAGCTGCTTCCATTCGTTGTCGTATTTTCTTGACTGCTTCAGTGGTCTTGATAATGAAATCTGTGGTTTCCAATTGTTTCTCCCCTGCTTCATGCCAGTGTACCGGTGATCGGCATTTCCTACCATAGAGTACTTCATATAGTGCCATCCCGATAGTCGCCTGATAACTGTTATTGTAGGAGAATTCAATCAATGGTAACTTCTTATTCCATGCACCCTTGAAGTCCATAATGCAAGCACGAAGCATATCCTCTAAGGTTTGAATGGTTCGCTCAGATTGACCATCTGTTTGAGGGTAAAAAGCAGTGTTAAACTTGAGCTCAGTTCCTAACGCTCGCTGAACATTTTTCAAAATGTGGAGGTGAAACGACTGTCGCGATCTGAAATGATTGATAAGGGAATGCCGTGCAGCTTAACGACATTAGATACATACAATTCCGCCAACTTTTCCAGGGAATAAGTCACTTTAATTTCTATGAAACATGCTGATTTAGTAAAACGATCTACGATTACCTGGATGGCATCATAACCTTCAATGGTTTTTGGCAATTCGACCACAAAATCCATTGTGATTTGTTCCCATTTCCACTCTAGAACTTCAATGGGTTGCAATTGCCCAGCTGGTCACTTGTGCTCTGCCTTAACTTTCTGACAGGTTAAGCATTTACTCACGAACTCAGCCACGTCGTTATTCATCTTGTTCCACCAAAAATGCTCCTTCAAGTCTTTATACATCTTAGTCACTCCGGGATGAATGGAGTATGGAGTGTTGTGGGCCTCAGATAGAATCTGCTTTCGAAGTTCTTCATTATTAGGTACACATAACCTACCTTTAAAATGAAGGATACCCTTATCTGACACACCAAAATTTGTTTCTTTCCCTTCCATGACTTCCCTTTTTATTCTGACCAAACTAGGATCGAGCCCCTGAGCTTCCTTAATTTCACCAAGGATTGTAGGCTAGAGAGATAATGAGGAAAGTTTTCCCGTAATGAGCTCAATTCCAAGCTTGAAAACATCTTCCTGAAGCGGTTGCGGTAGTGCTTAAATTGACATGAGAGTGGCGGACGACTTCCAACTCGGTGCATCAGTGACTTTGTTGGCCTTTCCAGGATGATAAAGAATCTCACAATCATAATCCTTAACCAATTCCAACCATCTTCTTTGTCTCATGTTGAGTTCATTCTGGGTGAAGATGTACTTAAGACTTTTATGATCTGTAAAAATTTGACATTTAACGCTGTAAAGATAGTGTCGCCAGATCTTAAGAGCGAACACCACAGCTGCTAGTTTCAAATCATGGGTCGGATAGTTCTTCTCGTGCTCCTTCAATTACCGTGAGGCATAAGCCATGACTTTCCCGTTTTGCATCAAAACTGCTCCTAAGCCCATCTTGGATGCATCACTGTAGATATCAAACTCTCTCTCGTCTGATGGAATCATGAGAATAGGAGCACTAGTGAGATTCTTCTTCAATTCTTGGAAATTTGCCTCGCATTTCTCCGTCCATTCATACTTCTTTCCTTTTCGAGTAAGTGCGGTAAGAGGTGCAGCTAATTTCGCAAATCCTTCAACAAATCTTCTGTAGTAGCCGGCTAGACCTAAAAAGCTTCGTACTTCAGTCACACTCTTCGGTGCTGGCCACTTGCTCACAGCTTCGATCTTGGATGGATCGACAGATACCCCATCCTTGGAGATCACATGTCCAAGGAATTGAACCTTATCAAGCCAAAATTCACACTTAGAGAATTTTGTATAAAGCTGGTGGTTCTTTAGAGTTTGGAGAGTGATCTTTAAATGCTCTTCGTGCTCTTTTTGGGTCTTTGAGTAGATCAAGATGTCATCAATGAACACAATGATAAACTTGTCCAAATACTCCTTGAATACTCGGTTCATCAAATCCATGAAAGCTACAGGTGCATTTGTCAATCCAAATGGCATGACTAAAAACTCATAGTGACCGTAACGTGTACGAAATACTGACTTTGGGACATCACTTTGCTTAATCTTCAATTGGTGATAACCCGAGCGTAAGTCGATCTTAGAGAAGACTGATGCTCCTTTAAGCTGATCGAAGAGGTCATCAATTCTTGGAAGAGGATACTTATTCTTGATGGTTACCTTGTTGAGCTCACGGTAGTCAATGCACATCCTTAACATACCATCCTTCTTCTTGACGAATAAGACAGGCGCACCCCAAGGTGAGTAACTCGGACGTATGAATCCTTTGTCCAAAAGTTCTTGAAGTTGTGTCTGCAAATCCTTGAGTTCAGCTGGGGCCATGCGGTATGGAGCCTTGGATATCGGGGCTGTGCCGGGCATCAATTCGATTTCAAATGAAATCTCACGATCAGGAGGTATTCCAGGTAAGTCTTCTGGGAAGACCTCGACAAAGTTTCTAACTACTGCCACATCTTCCGGTTTGGTTCGTACTTCTTTCGTCGTATCTATGATATTGGCTAGGTATCCAACACATCCGCTACATAGCATCCTTCGCACCCTCATGGCAGAAATCATCACCCGCGGTTGTTTCTCAGAAATGTTGACATATTCGAACTCTTCTACTCCATCAGGTTTGAATGTCACCTTACGTGTCCGACAGTCAATATTCGCATTGTATTTTCCTAGAAAGTCCATCCCTAAGATGATGTCGTAGTCGAACATGTATTACCACGAATTTTTACGGACTCATGATTTTCTTGTACATAAGAAATTTAAGTTTGTACTATGTGTTTATGTAATGTTTCATGAAAATTATGAGTATCAATGTGAAATTCATAATTTTATCAGTAAATGTTTAAGCTCTCGTTTAATTAACTATGAGACTCAATAAGCAGTTTGCTTAGCCAAGCATGTGACCTTTGAGCAAAAAGGGAAGAAAAAAAAAGTCAAAGGTTGACTAGAAAGGTCAAAGATATGACTATACTGTGATATGATAAGCAGTATGGGAAATATACTGCGAAAACTGTCTTTACGGACAAGATAGCATGAATAAGATTTAAAACCACCATAGAAAAATCAAGCACATTAATTAGGGTATCAAGGGCCAAATGGCCTTAAGATATAAGAAAAATTTTATACAGTCCATTTTTACACAGATAAATTTTGGACTGCAGTTCAGTGTAAAAATACTGTTATTAGTAGATAGCAGTATTGAAAATATCTGTGTTAATATAAAAATGGACTGCATATTAAGAGAAAAGCCAAACAAGGCCTTAGGATGATGACATCATATCACTATGGATTTATGACATCATTATTGAATTAAACAAGAGATGGAAAGAAATATGGAGTGTTCTAGACTATGTGTTGGCCGGCCACCTAAGCTCCCCTTTGTGCAAATTTTTGTTTCTTCAAGGGCTTTTTGACAATTTTGGGAAGTTTTACATCACCTATAAATAGGTGAGAGGGGTTGGCCATTTTATTCACAAAAATTGTGAAATCTAGCCAAACCATGCCAAAATTTCTTCACCATTTCACTCTCCAAAAACCGAACCCAAAGAGAAAGCAAAAAAAAAAAAAAGTGAAGAAGAAAAGGCTCTAGGGTGGCCGGACTTTGTTGAAGCAACAACCAAGTGACCAAAAATTTTTGTACCCATTGGAGGGAGCAATGCCGGTTGTGAAGGAAACCAGGGGGGGGGGGGGGGGGAAGAGAAAGTTGGATCAAACCCTAACCTAGCCTTATGTTGAATCAAGGTAATTTCCCTTAGCCCTAAACTTTTAAATTGAGCTTCAATTTGAAATTTAAGTGTATTTCAAGTTGAATTTGTAAGAGCATAAGCTCAATTTAAATTATTGCCCAAGTTTAGAAATTTAGGTTTTTGTGCTTGATTAGGTTTAAGGGTAGTTTGATTTATGAACTTTGCATGGTTATATGCTTATGCTTGCTTGATTATTATGGTTTGCATGCTAGATGTTTGATAATGTTGAAATGATTGGTGCAACCTAGAACCATACAAACCCTAGTTGGTGCAAAATCAATAATGGTTTGCATGGGTATGATCAATAATGTGTTTAAAGAAAAGTTACGTTAGAAAAACGTTGCATGACTGATCTTAGGCTCCCGGTGCGGCTGGTTGAGGTAGAGTGCGCGTATTAGGGCGTAAAATGAACTTAAACCCAAAAACTGCCAGTTCGAGTAAAAACTGGCCAGTTTTCTGGAAAGCAGTTTTGAGGCCCTTAAACGCCGAATTTGGGAAAACTTAAAACATGAAAGTTGTAGAGAAGGGTTTTTCCTAGTAGGCATCGTGGACTGTTTTCCAAAATAAGTCTCCAATGGCCTCGGTTTTTAAAAAAATCCGAGACTGACCGTGCCCAGACTTCATGCACGGCCTGGTGAGTTCAATGGGGAAAACGAAGGGGTTAGATTCCGAACTGGGTTTTGTGAAAAACACAGAAGTTGTAGGATTTTTCGAGATCTAAAACTTTCGTGAACACAACTTTTTCAAATTCAGCCCAGATTTTTAAATAAACTGAATTTCTAAAAGCTGTGCAGGAAACAGTAAATTCCTGCACAGGATTTTCTAAAACAGTGCAAGAAAAGGGCATTCTTGCACAAACACTGATAAGTTAATTGTGGAAACTGTTACAACAGCAATTCCAACACTTAATGACTTTTTCAAACCCCATTCTAAGAATCCCAAATTTTATAAGTTGAACAAAGGGTTTTTGTATAAAAAGAGATATAAAATGTTAAGTTTTTCCAAAGAAAAACAAAAGGGAATTTAGACCCAAATTGTCTTAAAATTGAGTAGACTAGATGATGACCAACAGTAATCGGGAAAGATACCCAGATTATTGGACTGGGCCCAAAGCCTAAAGGTTACCCTATGTAACCTAATAAGTTATAATCCAAGTGTGGTAGACCTTGAACACTAGGGTTACTTGTTGTAACCAAGTAAGTTATCATATGGGGAACACATAACTAAGGTTATGTATGAATGTTGGAAAGATCCCCCAACATTTTTAATTCTTATCTATGACCTTTATTATAGCAGGAGATAACCTGCTGTTGTGTCCGGACTTGGAGCGGCACATTAGCGGACATAGTAGACGAGGTAAGTACAAACCTCACCTACAGTATGGAAAATAGTAAACTATTTTCAAATATATGACATGTTCCATGTATGCCATGTTATGTCATGCTATGCTATGTTATGCCATGTTATGCCATGCTATGCTATGTTATGCTATGTTATGCTATGCCATGTCATGTTAAGCTATGTTAAGCCATGTTAAGACATGTTAAGCTATGTTAAGTTATGTTAAGTCATGATAAGACATGATGTATCAAATTATGCCATGATTTATGGTTATGCCATGTTTATGTCTCATGTACATCATGATTAATGAGATCACAATTAAAGATTCTTAGCCTTGGAATATACAAGACTAAGACTAAACCAAGTCAAGCAAGGTGTCGTACCAACCTCCCACTAGATGGAGGATACATGTTTTAAGTTTATGATTATCAACATCTCGATAATACGTGAGGGTATATGATAATCAACCTTCCGCTAGATCGTGAAGGGTTATGTTTATGATTTCCAGAATTGTTAAGGGCCTTGCAAACCCTGACGTTCTGAGGATTGCGCGCTTTTGGTACGTACACAAGGGGCCCATATGTTAAGCAAGATAATAAATTCAAGTCCATAATTGATCATAAAAGACATATAATTGATCATAATCAGTTCATGCATAAATGCACGATATTTGTCATGTTTTTGTGAGATTATGTTTGTACTTGCTGGGCAAAAGCTCATCAGTATATTTCATACTGTAGGTAAGATGCCTGTAGCTTTACTTGGTGGGCCATGGAGACGATGCAGCAAGTGAAGGGCGGTGTGGGATACCACTACGCAGATTTTCCGCAAACACTTTAAATTGTGAACTAGTACATGTATGATGTATGATTAAAAATTATGTACCCTGTTACATATGTAAGGTTTCAAAAGTCTGGTTTAAAAGGTTATGTGTGGCCTTTTAATCGGCTTAACAAGTAATGGGTAGGCATGGTGAAGTTTACCCATATGGATAAGTTTATTTTAAGTTACGAGGAAAAAAAAATTTATTCTGTAATTTTCTGAAAGTTCAAGTAATAGTAAACTAATAAGTATGTTAAGCAAGTATAGTAACGGCCCACGTTTACGTAGTCGGCCCTACGTAGACGGTTCGGGGAGTTACAAAAGTGGTATCAGAGCGGTATCCTGCCAGCCTACTTCACGTTGCTTCACATCGTTTCTGCAAGTGCCCAAGTAAGTTAAATTGTTTTCCTTTAGATGGAATTAGTTAAGGTATTGCTTACGTAATAAGCATATCTTATCAATGGTCGCATGGAGGATAATATCCGTGATACTTTAGATTTTATGGGACCGCATATGCTATACATATGCATTAGCGCGATCCTGAAATTTACCATGATGTGTATGTGGTGGATAAGTTAACACGCCTAAGCTTTCGATATGATATGAAGAAATCATGAAGAATCCCTAGTATGATTCGATAAGTTATGATATGGTATGATGAGATCAAGATGAATCTCTAGTATGATATGATAAGTTACGATGTTTCTAAGGTATGACAAGACAAGTTATGAATAAAGGAGTGGGTATTAGGAAAATAATAATATCTACCTCGCCATGGTATGGTGATAGCTAAGAATTTTTCATTCTAAGGAATTAGATCGACACCATGGAAGTTAAGTTTCCTGATTATGAAACTTTTGCCCCCATAAGAATAATATTAGATACGGGAAAAGTTTGATGATGCCTTAGCTTGGGGAATGCAAATAGGTAATGTGCCAATATGAGTTAGATGTTACCAACAGCAATTTAGTACACCATGATGATGATTATGAGTCTGATGATGAAGTTAATAAGGTTGAGGTCGATAGCAACCACCTTGGAGTCGACATATAATGGTTTGACTAATGTCGACTATATACAACCTTTTAAGTAATGGAAATTATGTAATAATGGGAAGTTTTAGATATTTCTAAGAGTTATGATTATGCACTCGTGCTACGAGGAAATATTAGAAGCAATGAGAGAAGCTTCTACTAGCTAACAAGTAGCTAGTTGATATGAGGATACCTTTCACTGAATCACTCGAACAGTAAAAATGTTTTCAATAATATTATTTATTATTGTTTTCCATGATTAACTTGGAAAAGATTCAAAGAAGTTATTTTTAAGTATAGTGCTTAATCTTATGCTTATTAGAACCAACTCATGTTATGTTATGTGAAAGGCCAGAAAACCTTGAGGAACAGAGTTCCAAGAAAGGGGCCATCATGTTATGTAAAAGGCCAGAAAACCTTGAGGAATAGAGTTCCAAGAAAGGGGCCATTATGAAAAGAAAAGGGTTCTAATAGCATGAGATTAACATTGCACTAGAGGGTCCTCAGCCTTTTCAAATTTAAAGAAAAATATCTTAAATATGATATATTCGCTGAGCCCTCAACTAAAGTTAAAGAAAAATATAATATGATATGCTTTTCAAATATAGCAAGTTATATGATATACTTGCTAAGAGATTTTATGTAGACAGTTCTTGTGATGCAGTATGAAAGTATACAGTATGAAAGTATGAAAGTATGCATGATGAAAGTATGAATATATGACAGCATGATGTAAGTATGAAAGTATGATGATAGTATGAAAGAATGACGACAGTATGAAAGAATGAAAACATGAAAGTATGAGAATAAGCATGAAGGTAGGAGAATAAGCATGAATGTATGATGATATGAAGGTATGAAATTATGATGATATGGAAGTAAGATTATAGTTCTATTTAAGAGACCTGATCCCATTAAGTTATTAAAATGGGAACAAACTACTATGGATAATAGAATGTCATAAGACCACCAGAATTATTCTAATTTTCGAGGACGAAAATTGTTTAATGAGGATAGATTGTAATACCCCGAATTTTTACGGACTCATGATTTTCTTGTACATAAGAAATTTAAGTTTGTACTATGTGTTTATGTAATGTTTCATGAAAATTATGAGTATCAATGTGAAATTCATAATTTTATCAGTAAATGTTTGAGCTCTCGTTTAATTAACTATGAGACTCAATAAGCAGTTTGCTTAGCCAAGCATGTGACCTTTGAGCAAAAAGGGAAGAAAAAAAAAGTCAAAAGTTGACTAGAAAGGTCAAAGATATGACTATACTGTGATATGATAAGCAGTATGGGAAATATACTGCGAAAACTGTCTTTACGGACAAGATAGCATGAATAAGATTTAAAACCACCATAGAAAAATCAAGCACATTAATTAGGGTATCAAGGGCCAAATGGCCTTAAGATATAAGAAAAATTTTATACAGTCCATTTTTACACAGATAAATTTTGGACTGCAGTTTAGTGTAAAAATACTGTTATTAGTAGATAGCAGTATTGAAAATATCTGTGTTAATATAAAAATAGACTGCATATAAAGAGAAAAGTCAAACAAGGCCTTAGGATGATGACATCATATCACTATGGATTTATGACATCATTATTGAATTAAACAAGAGATGGAAAGAAATATGGAGTGTTCTAGACTATGTGTTGGCCGGCCACCTAAGCTCCACTTTGTGCAAATTTTTGTTTCTTCAACGGCTTTTTGACAATTTTGGGAAGTTTTCCATCACCTATAAATAGGTGAGAGGGGTTGGCCATTTTATTCACAAAAATTATGAAATCTAGCCAAACCATGCCAAAATTTCTTCACCATTTCACTCTCCAAAAACCGAACCCAAAGAGAAAGCAAGAAAAAAAAAAAAGTGAAGAAGAAAAGGCTCTAGGGTGGCCGGACTTTGTTGAAGCAACCACCAAGTGACCAAAATTTTTTGTACCCATTGGAGGGAGCAAGGCCGATTGTGAAGGAAACCAAGGGGGGGGGGTGGAGAGAAAGTTGGATCAAACCCTAACCTAGCCTTGTGTTGAATCAAGGTAATTTCCCTTAGCCCTAAACTTTTAAATTGAGCTTCAATTTGAAATTTAAGTGTATTTCAAGTTGAATTTGTAAGAGCATAAGCTCAATTTAAATTATTGCCCAAGTTTAGAAATTTAGGTTTTTGTGCTTGATTAGGTTTAAGGGTGGTTTGATTTATGAACTTTGCATGGTTATATGCTTATGCTTGCTTGATTATTATGGTTTGCATGCTAGATGTTTGATAATGTTGAAATGATTGGTGCAACCTAAAACCATGCAAACCCTAGTTGGTGCAAAATCAATAATGGTTTGCATGGGTATGATCAATAATGTGTTTAAAGAAAAGTTACATTAGAAAAACGTTGCATGACTGATCTTAGGCTCCTGGTGTGGCCGGTTGAGGTAGAGTGCGCGTATTATGGCATAAAATGAACTGAAACCCAAAAACTGCCAGTTCGGGTAAAAACTGGCCAGTTTTCTGGAAAGCAGTTTTGAGGCCCTTAAATGCCGAATTTGGGAAAACTTAAAACATGAAAATTGTAGAGAAGGGTTTTTCCTAGTAGGCATCGTGGATCGTTTTCCAAAATAAGGCTCTAACAGCCTCGGTTTTTACAAAAATCCGAGACTGACCGTGCCCAGACTTCATGCACGGCCAGGTGAGTTCAACGGGGAAAACGAAGGGGTTAGAATCTGAACTGGGTTTTGTGCAAAACACGGAAGTTGTTGGATTTTTCGAGATCTAAAACTTTTGTGAGACAACTTTTTCAAATTCAGCCCAGATTTTTAAATAAAACTGAATTTCTAAAAGCTGTGCAGGAAACAGTAAATTCCTGCACAGGATTTTCTAAAACAGTGCAAGAAAAGGGCATTCTTGCACAAACACTGATAAGTTAATTGTGGAAACTATTGCAACGGCAGTTTCAACACTTAATGACTTTTTCAAACCCCATTCTAAGAATCCCAAAATTTTATAAGTTGAACAAAGGGTTTTTGTATAAAAAGAGATATAAAATGTTCAGATTTTCCAAAGAAAAACAAAAGCGAATTTAGACCCAAATTGTCTTAAAATTGAGTAGACTAGATGATGACCAACAGTAATCGAGAAGGATACCCAGATTATTGGACTGGGCCCAAAGCCCAAAAGTTACCCTATGTAACCTAATAAGTTATAATCCAAGTGTGGTAGACCTTGAACACTAGGGTTACTTGTTGTAACCAAGTAAGTTATCATATGGGGAACATATAACTAAGGTTATGTATGAATGTTGGATAAGACATGTTAAGCTATGTTAAGTTATGTTAAGTCATGATAAGACATAATGTATCAAATTATGCCATGATTTATGGTTATGCCATGTTTATGTCTCATGTACATCATGATTAATGAGATCACAATTAAAGATTCTTAGCCTTGGAATATACAATACTAAGACTAAACCAAGTCAAGCAAGGTGTCGTACCAACCTCCCACTAGATGGAGGATACATGTTTTAAGTTTATGATTATCAACCTCTCGATAATACGTGAGGGTATATGATAATCAACCTTCCGCTAGATCGTGAAGGGTTATGTTTATGATTTCCAGAATTGTTAAGGGCCTTGCAAACCCTGACGTTCTGAGGATTGCGCGCTTTTGGTACGTACACAAGGGGCCCATATGTTAAGCAAGATAATAAATTCAAGTCCATAATTGATCATAAAAGACATATAATTGATCATAATCGGTTCATGCATAAATGCACGATATTTGTCATGTTTTTGTGAGATTATGTTTGTACTTGCTGGGCAAAAGCTCATCAGTATATTTCATACTGTAGGTAAGATGCCTGCAGCTTTACTTGGTGGGCCATGGAGACGATGCAGCAAGTGAAGGGCGGTGTGGGATACCACTACGCAGATTTTCCGCAAACACTTTAAATTGTGAACTAGTACATGTATGATGTATGATTAAAAATTATGTACCCTGTTACGTATGTAAGGTTTCAAAAGTCTGGTTTAAAAGGTTATGTGTGACCTTTTAATCGGCTTAACAAGTAATGGGTAGGCATGGTGAAGTTTACCCATATGGATAAGTTTATTTTAAGTTACGAGGAAAAAAAAATTTATTCTGTAATTTTCTGAAAGTTTAAGTATTAGTAAACTAATAAGTATGTTAAGCAAGTATAGTAACGGCCCACGTTTACGTAGTCGGCCCTACGTAGACGGTTCGCGGCGTTACAGAACATTTCTAAAATAACTAGATTAACGAACAGTTCTCTACCAGTAATAATTATTGGTACATGACGTAACCAATAACTTGACAACAGAGTTTGTCCTGAAGGCAAGGCCGTTCTAAAGGTCTGATTGATTTTATCCCTAAATTGAGTGAGTTTCCTAGCAAATGTATGTGATGTAAAGGAATGAGTTTCTCCAGAATCAAATAAAATATGTGCATCTTAGTTGGCCACAGAAAGCTGACCTGTCATCACATTCGAGGTTCCAGCTTCAACATCGTTCTTGGTGTAGGCGAAAATGTGAGCGCTCGGTCTTGGCGGGGCCTCCAAACGTCCTTGGTAAATTTGCGGGCCTTCGATCTTGACTTGCATGTTGTGGAGTTGAGTCCCTTATGGCTTTAGCTAGTTCTGCCCAGTTTGATTCTGCTTGTTGGTATAGCAATTCTTGGCATAGTGACCCTCCTTACCACATAAATAACAAGTATTTGAGCCAAGTTTGCATTCCCCTGGATGCTTCTTCCCACATTTGGTACATGTAGGGTAAACGGTGTTATTCTTCTTCTGAGGATAGCTCTTCTGATTCTTATTTCCATTGAAATTCCCCTTTCTCTTGTTGTGGTTCTGATTAAAGTGATTCCTATTAAGATTGGATCTATTTCCCTGGTTGTCTAGTTGATTTCCTTGGTTCTACTTTGATTGTGACTTCTCTTTCTTCTTCTCTTCAAAGAACTTAGCCCTCTCTTGTTTAGCTTGGGCAAGACGGTACTCAGCGCGTAGTGCTCTTTCGACACATTCAGCAACCATCGTAGGTGGTTTCTCGCCACTATCGATCACTACCGCTATCTCAGGGCGAAACATGTCTAACATCCGCCTAACCCTTTCATCCTCAGTTACCACAAGGTGAGGGCAAAGTCATGCCAGTTGATCAAACTTGCAGACACCCTCAGTTACGGACATAGTGCCTTGCTTGATGTTGTTGAATTCATTCTGCTGCGCTTTCATAGCCGTTCGATTGTAGAATTTGTCATTGAATTCCTGAATAAAATCATTCCATGTCATCTCGAGTACATTCCTCCTCATTTGCACAGTTTCCCACCAATAACGAGCATCCTTCTTCATGACATAGGAAGCACGGAACACTTTTTCTTGGTCCGTGAGGTCCATAAAGTTCAAGACTATTTGAAGGGAGGTTAATCATTCCTCAGCCTCCAAAGGGTTGGTGGATCCTTCGAATTCTGGTGGTTTCATACGTCGGAATCTTTCATACAACGGTTCTTGTTGAACCACAGGTTGGGCGGCTTGTGCCGCAGGCACAGCTGGTGCTACAGGTTGAGTTGCGACAGCTGGTGGAGGGGGTACTTCTTGATTTTGTTGAGCAAGCTGTTCGCGGAGATTCTGCATTTCGCGCTCCTGGTCTTCCAATCTGCGCTGTAGGTTAACTACCATTTCAGCTAGATTCGCTTCTTGTGGTCGTCTTGTTGCTGCTGCTCGAGGACGTACCATGGCTTTATATATAACTCTAGGGTTCAACCTAAAAGAATCATGCTTATTTAATATCTCATATGCGGATATTTTAGCTTAATCATAGTCTTTTGTCATGAGTTTCATTTAAACATAAATGATAAAGGTACAACTCATTAATCATGGCTTATCATATCTTAAAAGTATAATGTCATAATATCACATAGTCATAAGTTCACGTAACAGTCAACCATATTGGTCATAATCAGTCATAGGGATTACATAAATCATAAGGATAACATAGACATCACCAAATACATAAGATAGATAATATATAAAACATCCACAATAAACGGCAAACTATCTGATAGTAAACTACTACACTCGATCTTCTACCAATACTCATGGACCATCAGTCTCGTCATCCTCCCCTTCAGTGAAAACCTCGGTGGGGTCCTCCTCTTCCAAACTAATGCGGACATCATCGTCTCCCACGGCTTCTGGTTGGTGCGGGGCTAGTGCCTCAACATGGCTACTAGCGTCCTCCACATTTTCTAATTCCCTTGTTGGAGGAGTATCTACCCTCTCTGCTATCAGGTGCATCTTGGCATAAATGACCTCTGAACATAAGTGGTCGTAATCTGGACATGGTCGGGGAAAGTACACAAGTGCTCGTATCTCATGGGGAACTCCCTACCAGAACAGCTCACATGCGTCCTCTTGGCGCAGTTCATAAGGGCACTCGACTAGGAGGTCCTCCTCAAATCGGCGTTTGTACTCCTGCATGCTCTCACCATGTATAGGTGCCCATCTCGCCGCCCGAGTGAAGAAACGACGTCCTTGTGCATACGTCAAGTCGGCCATCCTCTCTCTATAAAGAAAAGGACCTACAAAGTACTCCGTAATGTTACGACGGAAATCCCTCTAACGTACGAGGTTCAGGTCTTGCCCAATAGACTCCCACCAGTGCCTAGCAGCACCCCTCAGCTGGATTACTGCTAGTCTCGATCATGCCCCTCGTGTTATACCACACGAGCTGCATAAGGACTCAATGTGATGTAGCCAATCTCCCGGATGAGTTTCTCCATAGTAGTGATCTGGTTTGGCTCTCCGAAATGCAGCCGTTATTTTGGCACCGAGTTCACTAAGAAGTATGTCTTCGGATGATGATCCTCTAATCGGTGGCATGATGATAATATAGAGATGCCTAGTTTTAAAATCAAGGCAATAACAACCACAAAATGAGGAGGGAAAAAAAAAATTTCTAACTTACTTGGACAGGCACGAAACTGATGTGGAAACGACGTAAGGTAGGATGGCAGGATACCGCTCTGATACCAACTGTAACGACCCGACTTTTCGGACCGTTAACTAGCTTACTTATTCTTAAGTACATTTAGTCTTAACACTTATTCATGTTCGGTTCTAAAAAAAATACATAAATTTTTTTTTTATATAAATCATATTCATACTATAAAAGTTAGAATTACTAAAATTTGTAACTGAGGAAATTGAGAACCTCTAGCAAATAACTATCCTATTCAAATTCGTATTTAGATAATATTAGAAAGCTATGAATTCATGTTGATTAAAACAAAAGAGTCTAAAGTCTTGTTCTTTTAAAGTACTCATACTAATTTAGTAGTACCAAAATATTAGAATATAATTATAAATATAGTCGTTACAAAATAATTTAAGAAGTCTAAATGCGAAAATTAAATCGTGGTGGTATCCCACTCCCTTCCTTCATCACCTCCGTACAGCTTCGCCAGTCCATGAAATATCTAAGTAGCGGGCTGCTTACCCGCATTACCTACAGCACGAACACACAATGATGAGCTTTCACTCAGCAAGTACAAACAATGTCTCACAAATCATTTTCATAAAATCATATCATCACATGTAACATCATGAATGTTCAAAAATGCATATGAACTATGTGTATTCAATTATGCTTTGTTATTTACATATCTTGTCTACTTAAGGGCCCCTATGTCGTACCCATATGCACGCAACCAATGGGGAGTTAGGGGAGCGACTCTCCAACAACCTCCAAGGTCATATCTTATAACTTTCGTTCTTTTCATATCCTCTCACTAATTGGAGGTTGGTACGACACTTAATCCTATCTTTTATTTGCCTCATTCTTATTAATTGTGACAATATGTAAATTTACATGTCACTATACATCTATCATTTTGGCATACTTATATGTGAGACATGTCGATCATGTCAGTGCAAGAGAAATTATACACATCAAATACTTAATCAAAGCAATACGTATAATTCATATACTCATCACATCATCAAGTCAAGTCATAGAAAACGTAGAGCATCAACAAAGAAAAATATTTTGTTCCATGCTGTATATGAGGTTTGTACTTACCTGTCTTATATGGTTAAACTTCTGGAGTTGTATCTCTTACTATGCAGATTTGAGAATTTGTCCTGATTTAACAATATCTCATTATTAGATAGAATTATAGTAATATTACTTTATTCATTAATTTATTTATTTTATAAACTATAAAGAACTTAATTTACTTATATCATAATTTACCTTAATAATTAATTCATATTAATTATTAAATGTTAAAATAAATTTTTACTCATTATTATTTAATTATTTTAATTTAATTGAGTAATTAAATCATATAATTTTAATTGACCTATTAATAATTATATTGTTAATAATTTAATTATGTTACTTAAATATTCTTTCTCATATAATAATTATTAATCATTAATTCTAATATTAATAATTAATAATTAGATTAATCTAATAATTAATGTTTGATTAATCTCTAGTTAATCATTCATAGTTATTTCGATGATTATATCAATGATTAATGATTAATGATTAATTAATCTCTAATTAATCATATATTATAATTATGTAGTTATTCAATATAATAATCTTGATTATCATCCACTAACTCTTATAATTAACTAATTAATTATAAATCAATTAATTAATTAATTACTTTATTAATTACATTTGGTTATGTATTAATTGAGTAATTAATTAATAAATCAATCAAGGTGACAAGGAGTCATCTAAGGGTATACCTCCATTCTATTATTGGGCTAGTCCAATCCTCTTAGTTTTGTTTATTTAGTTGGGCTAAGGTAATCTCTTGGTATAGGCCCAGTAACCATCTAGTATACTTTATCTTGGCCCATTTAAAACTTGTGATTTAATTTTAGAAAGTTAGGGTTTTCACATTATTTGATCATACACTTAAAAAGCAACTCATTTCATAACTAAATATGTTCATATGTCATGACTTACCCTTATGTCACATTTTATGTTTAATCGTTTTATCGGTATAGGATTTTAACTTTTAAGATTTATTTAGATTTGAGTATAATTCCATTTTAGACACTTGTTGACTTGTTGGAAAGCTTGAAATATCTAGTTTCTGTTTTTATAATTTGTTTTCTAAGATTTCAAGCATATCAAACATTAATATAGACGTTTTCTGAAGTGTCTTATGGTAAAATCTCATATTACCAGATTATACTACAATCTTAAGGGATTTATTAAAATTTATGTACATATCCGTTTTAAACGCATGATATCTTATTTTGAAGCTCAAGATGTCTACTTTACAGTGGTAAAGTTATTTCCTTTAGTACTTGAGTGTTTCATATCATCAACTTAGGTTTTGTTACTATTGGTTTCACATTTGAACCACAAATCCAGATTCATAGGTTGTTGGGGTTAGACTTCGTCTTACCATTACGACGTTAGCTTCTAACAGTTTGTCTAACGAACGTCGAACGTATTACTCTTGGGCCGGACCCAAATTATAACATCGCCTTATGGGCAACAATCGATCACATAATTGGGCCAGACCCAATCCATTCCGTTCAAGCTCGAACGATGATCGCTCGTTTAACATGGGCCGGACCCAGTTAACGACTAAGTCATTACAATAAAACGCTCGTTCAAACTCGAACGTCGAACCAACAGATCAAACGCGATCTCTATATAAGCGACGAACGATGGATCACAATATCAGACTTGTGTCCAAATCATCGTTCGTCGTTCGTATTCGACAGATTGAGACATCTCTCCTATAATCGTCGAACTCAAATATCAACAACGATATTACATCAATAACTGCCAAGCCCATTGTCCGAGATTAAGGCTTACTCTGGTAACCGTCTGTTCAAAATCTCCAATGGCATGCTTACACGTGTCCCAAGGACATTATCTGAAACTGTCCGAAACAGTTACGGGCTCAGGCCCATCTTCTTCTATAAATAGAGGAAGACCCCCCACGGGGGAAAGCACGGATTTTGGAATAGGAATTCTGAATCTTCATTTCCCTCTTCTGACATACTTTTACTCTGCCAAAAACTTCTCCAGAAATCATCTCGAAAGTTCTCAAACTTTCATTGTATTCACAAACATTCATATATAGTGAATTCCTTCACTGACAGAGGACGTAGCTTTTAATTGGGCGAACCTCTTTATTTCTTGGTGTTCATTTATTTCTTTCTGCCTGTCTTTATTTTCATTTTCTGACATGAAATATCTGATCTTGCATTGTTTTGTTAAATTTCATCACGATGTCCAAGGGCCCAATTAATCAATTTTCACATACTCTGTTTTAACTCCTATTAATTTTTGACTGTAGAAAACCAGCATCTACATAGGTAAGATTAGAAAAATTATAATAATTTACTTACAGTCCAAATAAAACAAAAGATATGTCATTGGAAAGCTTATAATTTTTATTTTGTATAATAAGAATAGTTTTGTAAAAAGTAATGGTTTACTAACTCAAAGTCTACAAAACCCGTGGCTAATATAGGGTTCCAGCAAGGATTTTCAGTTCGAAGCCTAAACTTATAAAATCCGTCAAAAGTTGTACATTTATCCATTCAAGGCATAAGATACCTTGTTGGAAAGCTCAAAGAATCTAGTTTGTAGTTCTCTAACTTATAATCCAAAATTTTGACTCTAAAGGGTTCGGAGTATAATAAATCCGTGACTGGTCTGTACCCAGGGATCCATGTTCTCCCTAGTTTTGTGTCACAACTTCAAAAGCACATAACTTTGAACATATAAATGCAAATTAAGTGATTCCAAAGCCTAAAATGAAGCTTATCTTTTGTAGAATATTTACATATAATTAATTTTTCATACCAAAGTTTTCAATACATGCTATATTACTACAACAACTACAAACTCTAACAAGGTTCTTAGATCTTACCGAAATGCTCCGTGGATCCTTTAAGATCTTGGATCTCCAAAGTTCTTCTCAAAACTCTTTCCTAGGTAAGAAGAAGTCTAATATTAAGATCATAACTAAACATCATACTTTAGTTCTCCAAAAAGACTAAAACACAAAGAATACCACTAGGTTACCTCTAGTAAAACGTCCTCTAACTCCGTCTCACACTTCTTCGATCTTGGGGACGGGGTTTTCTTAGAGCTTGAAAATGGATGGAGGAGGGTGTTAGAGATGTGTTGGAGGTGGAGAATGGTGTTGGTGGTTCTTGTTTTTGTTTTCAGCTTAGTGGTGGCTAGAGAGTTAGGGTTTTTGAGTTTAATTTATGTGAGAACAAAATGAAGTATTAGGGGTTTATTTTCAGCCAACTTTTGCCTTAAGGGGAGCTGTCATTTGAGGGGTAACTTGGAAAATTTTTGGCTGAATCAGCCCTTGCTTTGCCGCCACTTTTGGGAGGGGTTTAGAGTGAAATTTTGGTTCAACAAGGTGGAGACAAGTGGTCACTTTCACTTGTCTCTTCCTTGGGCCAACTTTCCAAAATAAACCATGCCATTTCTTACATGTGGTTGCATGCATGCACCACTTTCCCTTTCTCTCATTTGTTCAATTTTCTTCTTGTTTCTTGAAGCAAAAATCCGGATTCCACCCAAGGCCTTCTCATTTTTATTTTGTTTTTTTTCTTTCTTTCAATTTCCACCCTTGATCCAAGGTTGTCATCCTTATTCTCATCCATTGGATCTTCCATCACACTAATCCTTATCTTTAGCTCTCATTGGTCAATTATCTTCCAAAGTTTGGTCATTGATTTGCCTAGGATTCTTTAACGTGAAATCTACACCATTGATTTCAAATCAAGCATAATTCTTGATCAAACTTCCACCTTTGGATTTCCTAAGAGTAAATACTAATAATTCATCTTCTACCTATGTGACAGATTAATTCTCAATCACACTCCCAAAGCTTAGCAATTAGTATGATCAAAATAAATGCTAAGATCATTAAATTGACCTACTAATAAAAATCGGGGTTTTTCTCAAAATTAACATTATACCTCTAATACGACACAATAAATTTTTCGTATAAATTTATATGTCGTTCAACTAATCTTTTATGTAATTAAAATTTCTCATTTAAATAGAGAAATTCCACATTGTTAAATCATCGACATCATCACACCGATGATACATCTACTATCATTCATGATCTTGAGATTGATATTCATCAAAATAATCTATTAGAAGCATATTAATGAAGAAAATCCATAATAATAATTCATGAATCAAGCTTATGAATTACTAGGGCATCACATTAATTCTTATATGTAGTCTTTGAATAAGACTTTAAGTTATAGTATGATATTAGGCATACTCAAATTTAGTTAAGTTAAAGGCTAAGACTAGTTCAAAACAAGTTAAAGTATCGTACCAACCTTCTACAAGAGGAGGATCAGTTCAGTTAATTTCAGTTGATCTGGAGCGAGTCAATTTATGATCTCGGTATTGTTAGGGACCTTGCAAACCCTAATCTCCTGTTGATCATGCGCACCCGGTACATACACGTAGAGGCCCACAGATTAGCAAGGTAATAAGTTTATAATTATTCAAGACAAGTTAGGGTGACGTACCAACCTTCCACAATGAGAGGATCAATTCAGTTAATTTCGGTTGATTTGGAGCAAGTCCAGTTTATAATCTCGGTGTTGTTAGGGACCTTGTAAACCCTAACCTCCCGTTGATCGCGGGCACCTAATACATACACATAAGGGCACACAGATAAGTAATATAATAAGTTTATAATGGAAAATAAGACATCCATAAATGAATATAGTTTGACCACGTCTTAGATTCCATAATTAGATCATTCATCCCCATATGAAGTTCATGTACATTTCAGTGCGAGAACTATGTTTGTACTTACTGAGTGAAATCTCATTAATTATATTCATACTATAAGTAATCAACCTGTAGCATAGTGCTTGGGGGGAAATACAGTTGGAGATGCTGAGCAAGCGAAGGTGGTGTGGGATACTACTAAGCATTTTCATTCCACAAATTTTGTTTTAAAAAATTATTATTATCCTGTTTTGAGTTTTATAGTTATATATATAAATAATAAAGTTTTATGAAGTTGATTATTTTCTTAAGATATGACAAGTATGTGATAAAAGTTGTTATGATAAGTTACAAAAATAATACTAATAATAATAATATGAGATTTTCAGTACTCAAGCCTAAGTATTTTTAATAATTGTAAGCAAAAATTTAGTTTAAGTAGTAATGTAACGGCCTATGTAAGCGGGTCCAAAACATTGAAAAGTGATGCTATAATGCATACATTTCTATTTTATATGACTTTTGAGTGATTGAAGATATTTTTAAATACAAAAAGACTTGATCATGGACCTTAGGACAAACACGATCAGTTTTCTTAAAAAGGTGGACTCAAGTTCTCTGCGGTAGTTTAGCTTTAAAAGTGGTAAGTAGAAATTCTACTTACTATATTATAGAAACTTGAAAAGTATACGATATAGTATTATATTGTTTTTGATACATGTTTAATATTTTTAAATGAGATTATGGATAGAATGTTTCTCCTTATTGTTTAATTTTACTTTCTAAAAAAATACTACTAATAAGTTGATTTTACAAATGAAAACCATTGGATTGTTATATATAACTTAAATAATAAAAAATTGAATGATTATTTAAATCTCTGCCCTGAAAAAATAACTTAAAAAAAAAAAAAAAACCGTTGTCGCCACTAACATAATTATTTTCAAATTAGCATACACAAACAAGAAAGAACTCTGATTTATTATATTTCCACGGAATGAGAGGTACACTACAAAACACAAACACAGTACCAGCGTTCAAGAAGAGAAAACAGCTTATTCATCCTCAATTAATTTTTATGTCTTCATTTTTCTTCAATTCCACTATTAAATCACGCCAACACGATGATCATCATACGTCAAACAACTCCTGATCATCATACGTTAAGGTACGATCTCTCCACACGATTCCACCACTTCATCATCATATTCTTATTGATCTCTTTTCCCAAGCTTTTCTCTTCATTTTCTGGCCCCACCTTTCTATGAATACTCCCCCATTCCCATGTTTGCCAAGCTGCAATATATTAAACCCAAACAAGAAAATTCAAAAAAATAAAAATAATAACCATGGAAATTAA
The DNA here is from genome assembly GCA_038430175.1 of Ficus hirta. NCBI lineage: Eukaryota > Viridiplantae > Streptophyta > Magnoliopsida > Rosales > Moraceae > Ficus > Ficus hirta. Next base: position 12,090,891 of record CM076585.1, on the reverse strand, counting down.
ACATAAACAGCGGCGAAAGTTGGCCTATATTATTTGCATTAAGTTTTTAGTGAGACTTATATGAAGATAATAAACGTTTTATAAAGAGCAAAATAAGAAAATATAACGTTTTTAAATATAAATTTGAAAAAAAAAATAATAATAATTCACTAGGAATATAAACCTCTACTCCACTATAAAGGACTCCATCCTGCTTGAACATAAATAAACCGGAGGAAATCCTGCATATATATATATATAGATATCTATGTATAGGATAACTACTTCGGGGGTAAAAATCTCCTAAACAAAAGGCGGATAGATAACTACATAATAGAAAAGCTCGCAAGCTGCTTATAAAAATAAATAAATAAATAAATAAAAGGCGCAAAATAAAAATTTGGAGTTGGCGCTAGAATTTGGCGCTTTGTTTTTAAATTTAAACTTTGCATTATCAGTTAAATAGTAATGTTGTATTCACGTATAAACTACTCCATTCCACCAACACAAAAACAACTTTCTTCTTTTTACTCCCCATCTCTCTTTTCTCTGTGTTTCACACAAGAATCTCAGCACAACTTGTTGCCAAGAGGTAATTTGATTTTTCGTCTTATTTGTTTGCTTTGAATTCATTGTAATTGGTTTTGCAATTACTTGATGCAGTCATCCACCGGATCAAAATTTGAACACTCGTATTTGCCATCCGATGGCCTGAATTAGAGCCTACACAACGGTTTCGTCCCACATACACATCAAATTCTTGCAATACAATGGAGGGCGATTTCACCTTTCCTCATGGAGGTCATTTTATTGGGCACTTTTTTCTTTTTTCTTTTTCCTCATGAATCCTTTTGTTGGGCAGTTGAACAGAAGCTTAATTGCTTTCTATGGGCTCTTGATTTCCGTAGGCAGAGTAAGGTATAGAAGATAAAAAAAAGCCAAAACCAATGGCTTAACTGTGTCGGCTTGGAAGGCTAGAGAGGGAATGGTTGGAAGAACGTTTGGGATAAAAAGGAGATTATGATCTTGATGATTCCGATGATGCTTTGTCCTCATCATTCTGCCCAAGATGCTCTGTTTCAGATCAAATTGGAGAAGAAGATAAAAAACGATGCAACTCTTTTTTTTTTTTCTTTTTTTTTTCTTGAGGGGGTGGTTTTCTTTGTTTTTTCTTCGTTTCTAAATTTGTATTACGGGAGAAGGCCGAAGGGGAAGCCAAAACTAAAGATAATATTTTTGTATAATTACATGTAAATGATATTAGAACTATGACAATTGCCTTAGTCTTGTGAATTTTTTTTGACGTAATTCTTCCTGTGAGCTTAATATTAAAACATTAGATTTAAGTAATCAAAATAATTTTATATTTATTTATATTTTATCCAAATTTTATTATGGAAATTAGAATTTATGGAAAAAAATGACAATTTTACGTTCTACCAAAAAAAAAAATAAATACAAATTAACGACATTAAAAAAAGGTTGTGACAAAATTTACTCACGACATTTTTTCTGGCTGTTGTGGAAAATGTGTCTACTAAATAAAAAAATATTTGATGATGGTATTTTAGTGTCATAGAAAAGGAATTAACAACATCCATCACGACATTTCAAAAATTGTCATTAAAATTTTCAGATTTTCCACCGCACCCCCAGTTAACGACCTGTGTAAACAATGTCGTCGAATCCATCGACGACATTTTTTAAATGTCATTGAAGACCTTTTTTTGTTGTAGTGTCGGCACTAACCTGTAGTGGTTACAGATTCAGAAAAATATTCTAAATTGAAATTACTCAGAACTTTCCTTTTTCTTGGTGTTATTAATATTGCTTTACCTTGCTATCGTTGTTAATTCATGCGCTTCTTATCCATTCACCATTAAAGTACTATAAAAATGTCATTTTAGATTGAAAATAAAGAAAAGGTGCCGTTGGGTTTTTAACTAGTACTAGTACTAAAATGTTATGTGTAGAATTGACTCACATGCATTCTTTCTGTGGGTCTTAAAATTGACACATAAAAGTTGAATCTGAAAACGAAAATAATCACAAAATTTTCAAACTCAACAATTAATACCATAAATAGTTGAGTTTGAAAAATACCAAAAAGACAAACATAACACATATATCTCAATGGTTCAACATAAGTGGCTCTGATACCAGTTGTTGGGGAGAACTATAATTGATATAAACTATCACCAAATCTAGAATCTCATGTTAAACCATCAAGAGAAATTAATTGAAAGCATACCTGAATCCATAATTAAAGAAGAATGTAGTCTTCCATAGTTAAATCTCCTTAGGTTCCTAAGATGCTAGATGGATTCTCTCTCTTAATGGGGAAGGAAGAGAAAAGCAAATATTATGTATTATTATTTGTCTTGGAGACCATAACCCTTATAATGACCCTTACATATTAACTTAAATTAGATTCCCATCAACCTTAATTTAATTAGTATTGGGTTTTTACACATTAAAGCCCATACCCACTATATATCTCTAGAGCCGAACTAATAGATCACTTATTTGGTCTTATTAAATTAGATAGCCTATAATATAATTGTCATTTAATATATAAGCCCATAATAAGAAATTAATAAAATCTCAACAATTTGAACTTGAGTTTCCGGGGTAAACGTGGATTGTTTAATGGAACAACAAGCTGGGATCCTTTTGATGCAACCTTTTATTAGAAGAAATTGGCCTTATATATTGAAATAAATTCACCAAATTGATTATTATAAAATACAAGAATATTGCAATGAACATTACACACTTGTTACACAACAACCTCTTAAAGAAAGGGGCAAGCAAGGGGGACTGGTAAGAAGTCATCGAAGTATGGTAGAGACAATGGAATAACAAGTCATTAGTGATGTTTATGTTACAGTATCTACATATTCAACATACTATGTAACCACTTGATACTTTCCTTCTACGATTGCCAAATACAAAATAAAATTGCCCTTGTATGTTGTAGATCAATTGGTGATTTCCTTGGGCAAAAAGCACGTCACTATCACCGGCCTACTATCTCGGAAATTGTTACATCATTGACCGAAGATGAGTTACCTTCTGGAAGTATAGCTTTATTTGCCTCATGAACTTCATTTCTGCTTGAAAAAGCAGGCCTTCTCGGAATTTCCATAGCAATATTTTCATTTCTTAGCATCGAAGAAACTTCCAGCATCGATGGCCTCTTGTTTGCATTTTCCTGGACACACAAGAGAGCTATTTGCATGCATTTCAATAACTTACATGACGAGAGTGTATCGTCAAGTGAATTGTCCATAAAATCCATCCCTTTGCCTTCTTTCCACATTTCAAATGCCTGAAATTGTTACGTTTATATTAGCCATTTCATATTGTGAATAATTAGAAAAAGTTGTTTTTTCCAACAAATAAAAGATATAGTTTGATTCATAGACAAAGAAAAAGAAATTAAGACTTCTGTAAATATACTTACATATTCTAGGAGGCTTAAATCTTCATTTGAACCATAAAAGCAACTATTTCTCTTGCCACTTATGATTTGGATAAGGAGAACTCCAAAGCTGTAAACATCTAATTTGGTGGAATATAAACCTTGCCTAGCATATTCAGGAGGAATATAACCACTGCAATTTATGGTTAAACATGTTGATGGTATGATTAAAAATCCAACGAAATTTTGAGCTAACTAGAAGCAGCTTTAATTGGTAGACAAGATACTACTTACTATGTCCCTACAATCCGGCTTGTGTTTGCTTCAACTACATCTTTTGTGAAAATCCTGGCCATACCGAAATCTGATATCTTAGGTTTCATATCATTGTCAAGTAATATGTTGCTAGCTTTCAGATCTCGATGTATTATTGTCAATCTTGAGTACTCTTGGAGATAAAGAAGCCCTTGAGTTACGCCTTCAATGATATCAACTCGTTTTTTCCAATCCAGAAGACACCGTCTAATGGGATCTACAATGATTTAGTTAGGATATGAATATTCAGATTATTTCATCATCATGTCATAATGTCAAGAAAACAAGCAGGATTAAATTAAATATGAAATAGAAAATTGGTAACTATTAAATATTTCCATAAAAGAGTAAAGCTTTCCTATGTTTTACCACCAATCTTGCATTACTTAAGATACTAGTACAAAAAGTGGTTTCAAACAGTTTAAAAATCCATAGTCTGATCATATGTCATAGACATTCACCGGCGGTTTTAAAACATTTTTAAAAGTTTGCGGTACTGTGCCTTTTTAAGTTGGCGTGGCACTTTCAACGTTGGTTTATGTTTTTATCAGTGAAATTTAACCATCGTTGTTCTAAGAAACTTCAAAAAATTTTGGCCTTTTGATCAGCAACTAGTTGTAGTGAAATTAGATCATTTACTATAATTGAAAAGATCGGGAAAATTCCATACCAAAGAGGTACAAGTCCAAGCTTTTGTTTGGCATGTATTCGTATATCAGCATTTGTTCCTCTCTTTCAATGCAGCATCCCATGACCCTGACAAGATTAACATGCTGAAGTTTGGCCGTCAATACAACCTCATTCTTGAATTCCTCGAACCCTTGCGTAGAAGAAGCTGACAGCTTCTTCACAGCTATTTCTTGTCCATCTGGCAATATACCCTAGCAAGTACACTCAAAAGAAATATTTATATATATGCATACATTATTTTAAGGCAAGTCCAATCAAATGTTTAGAATTTTATTTTTAGAATTTGTAAATGCTTAATTACCTTGTAAACAGGGCCATATCCACCTTCTCCAAGCTTATTTTCAATTGAAAAATTGCTTGTAGCTGCTTCAATGTTGGCAAGGCTAAAGACTTGCATATTAGGAACATTGTTATTAAAATCTCCTGCACCTTCAACGTAGTTTTCCTTAACCTTTGATGCTTTAGCTGGTATATGTCCTTCGCAGAAGCCAAGGTAAAAGCAAAATATGTTAGATATAGAAAGCTGAAAACTGGCCATCTATTTTTATAACATTATACCATTTGACACGATCTTCCTCTTCCGGAAGAAATACAGCAGGGCGACTACGAGGAAAGTAGATGTAGCTGCCGTTGCCAAAATGATTACTAACAATCTCCACTTGTGTTTTTTATTGCTTCCACCTTCTTGAGCTATGAAGATCATTAATTTAATCACAAGAGTGAGACAAAGTATGAAATAATAATCGGCACGAACTAATAAATTTCAATGTTGTTTCAACCTCTTTATTTTAAACGGACAATTTGGTCAACATTCTTTGTTTAAATGCTGGTCTTAATGGAAATTCTCACAGAGCTTGTCTCGTAGGAGGGTAAATGTAACGCCCCGACTTCCCACGCCGGGTCGTCACCTTACTTACATACTGAACTTAAACTTGCGGAAAATTTGGGAAATTTTTTTTTTTTCTTTTAAACTTTATTTTAAAACTTTCAACTTGAACTTCATCCTCAAACTCATACTTACTGATAGGTACTTACTCGAGTACCAAACTTTCAAACCCTCCTTGAAGGCCATCGAAATCAAATTGTAGTCCAAACCCGACTTAATGCAGATTGGTACCACAAGAGTCAACTTGCTTGCCATACATACATAAACTTTGTCATTCATACTTAAAACATCATGAAAATATGAAAACCCTTTTTCATTACAACATATTTTATAGAGTATATTTTTTTTCAAAATCCGTGGCAGTGTCCATCCCACATTTCACAGTCCGCAGCACCAGCCTTCCACAGTATTGCATCAGAGATTGCTAGAAGGTTGCTTACCTACAGCATAGGCGTAAGACGTGAGCTTTCGCTCAGCAAGTACAACTGTTAAATCCGCGACGCAAAACACATATCATTATGCATGAACCAATTATGACCTCTTATGAATCAAATATGGATTCATAACTTAGCTTAGTTCTATTTCTTTACTTATCATGTGTGCTCGTACTGTGGTACATAGCCAAGGAATGGTTGAAGGCGGCAGTCCATTTTAACTCAAACCATGAAACACAAAGTTTAACATGGAGTAGTTTAGGTAGCCTTCCAATCCAATTCAACCATGAACCATACCATTTAAACCCGCCTTTGTGGCAAGTCGGTACGACACAACATCTTATTTGTCTTGTTCTTACCAGGTGGTTTAACATTAGTGAACATACTTCATGATGTCACAATATTACAACATATAACATAACATAACCTCATTCATAACATACCATGACATGCCATACATACCATAACATATCATACCATAATATCACATGACATAACATACCATAACATTACACGCCATAACATATCATCACATGCCATAACATACCATCACATTAGGCAAGTAACAACAAAGGGCCTATGCTGTAGGCGGAGTTGTACTTACCTCTCTTGTTATGTCCTGCGCAATGCTGCTCCTGTTCTGAGTACAGCTGCAGGTTTCCTCCTGCTTGTTGAAGGACATAGGTGAGGTTCTAATTAGTATTGTGGAATGTTGGTGATCTAACCAACATGCCTACATAATCCTAGTAGTATGTCCCCGATACTAGATGTCTTACTGGGTTACAAATAGTAACCCTATTATTTTAAAAACAACCCAATATGGATTAATATTTAAGAGGTTACGTTGGATACCCTCATGTGGTAAACCTTTATACATACCGTTAGGGTTAGGTTACCTTCCTAACCTTGTTACCTCAATTACCCTATATCTTAGCCCAATTTATTAATCTTGGTATCCTTTAGGGTTATCTTGACTAACCCTTAAGGTTAATTGTAGTCAAACTTTTGGTCAACCAAAGTCAACTTTTGGTCAACTAAGGTTAAACCTATATGGGTCAAACTTGAGCTTTAGGCTTTGGCCCAGTAACTCGGATATCACTTCCGGTTATTACCCGTAATCATCTTGCTTACCCAATTTGGTTAAAAAAAATCCATTTTCCATTTCTTTGGAAACTTGGGTAAATTAACCTCAAAAATCTTTTACTTAACTCATAAAATTCATATTTTTGAAATAGGTTTTTGTAAAATCATTTAGGGCTAGAAACTGCCTTTGGAACAGTTTCCCTAGTCAAAACAGTGGTTTTGGGGAAAGATACAATTTTTCCGAACTGTTTTTAGAAAATCCTGTGCAGGAATTTCCTGTTTCCTGCACAGTCTTTATAAAACCGTGTCAGTTTAAAGATCCATTCCGATTTTGAAAAAATTGTCTTCACGAAAGTTGTAGCTCTCGAAAAATTCTAAAACTTTCGTGTTTTGAGAAAAATCCAGTTCCGCTTGTATCCTTGTCAGTTTTCATTTGAAACTGGCTGGTCGTGTAAACTAGGTCTGGGCAGACTAGTCTCGGATTTTTATAGAAACGGAGGCCATTGAAGCCTCATTTTGAGAAACCGTCCACATCGTCCCCTAGGAAAAACCCTTCTGAACAACTTTCATGTTTTACGTTTCACTCAGTTCGGCCTCTAAAAGCCTTAAATTTCCACTTTCCCGAAACTAGCCAGTTTGGAATCCGAATTGGCAGTTTCGGTTGTTAAGTCCGGTTTACGTCCTATTTCGCAGATTCTAACTCGACCGACCACTTCGAGAGCTTACACAGCAAACATGCAGCATTTCTAACGTCCCACATATTCAATCATGCTACCCAACGTGTCCATGCAGCCCTAAACCGAATCTCCTAAACCTAGGGTTGCATGGTCTAAACTTAGCACATACCAAACCATTCATGCCATACCATTTCAATTCATACCCTAACATGCATACACATTCTCAAACACATGATTGGGGACATATAACCATAATCTAGATGCAACCTAATATTCAATCATCATAAGCACATAAATGAACCAAACCACCCTTAAAACACCTAATCAAGCACAATAATCAAACTAAGGGCAAGAAATTAAAATTGTGAGCTTATGCTCTTACATAATCAACATGGAAATACACTTAAATTTCCAAATTAAAGCTCAATTAAAAAGCTTAGGGTTTTAGGGTTTACCACTAGGGTTTGGAAGTTGATTCTCAAGCTTGGATTCCAACTTTTCCTCACTCTCCTTTGGCTGCCATCACAGCCGGCCTTTGCCCTCTAAATGGGTTCCAAAATTTCAGCCATACCACATGAAACATACACATAAATTTCTTGCTCCAAACTTAATAAAAACTTAGAGGTTTAGTGGTTTACCTTAACCTATTCAAGGTTTGCTAGCTTGGTTCCAACCATTTTTTTTTCCTTTTCCTTGCCACTACCCACAACCGGCCTCCCCTTGGCCTAGTGGTTCCAAAATTTTTCAGCCACTTGATGGCTGCCTCACCAAAGTCCGGCCACCAAGAAATCCGGCCACCACCTAGCTCAAATCCTTCCTCACTATTTTTTTTTCTTTCTTTTCTTTTCTCTTCCTTTTTGGCTTTGGATTTTTGAGAGAATTTTTGGCCATAGTTTGGTTGTCTTTTTCAATTTTTCAGCCCCAAAAATCTGCCCATCTCATGGGTATTTATAGGCAAAAGAGGAACTTTTAAAAATTGCAATTTGACCCCTAAATTTTTGAAAAATTGCCAAAAAGGCATGCAAGAGGTGGCCGGCCATCAACCTTGGAGAACAAGAAAGAATTTTCTAGAACAAGACACTTGTCTTTAAAGGCTTGGTTCATGGAATTATGATGTCATAAATCCAAATAATATGATGTCATAAATCAAAAAGGTAGGTGATGTCATCCTAAGGCCTCGTTTGGCTACTTTTTGAAAAAGCAGTCCAATTTTAAGCTAACACAGATAAATCCAATACTGTATTCACTAATACACAGTATAATTCAGTACTGTTTTGCTTGACTGTAGTCCAAAATTTATCTACGTAAAAATGGACTGTAAAAATTTTTTTCTTATTTCTTCAAACCTTTTTGCCCTTGATATCCAACTTAGTGTGCTTGATTTTTCTAGGGTGGTCTCTTAGCTGATTCCAGCTATCTTATCCAAAAAGATAATTTTCGCAGTATATTTCTCATACTGCTTATCCTATTACTGTACAGTCATACCTTTGACTGTTCTTGGTCAACCCTTGGCTTTTTGGTCAACTTTGACTTTCTTGGTCAAATTTTGACCAACATGGAATCATGAAATTTCATCACGCCATTTTCCTTAAAATGCCTTATACTAGGCTCAGTAATCCATCGTTGAGTCTCGTAGCTAATAAACCGAGAACTCAAACTTATACCGATATTCTATTCCAAACATGATCTAGACTTAAGTTTTCCTCATTCAAAGGAAATCTAGAGTCATAAAAGTTCGGGTTATTACATCCTACCCTCCTTAAAAGATTTTCGTCCTCGAAAATTCGAATAATCCTGAGTGGCTTTTCTTCAAATCCACCATCAATCCATAACAAGTTACTATGGATTGAATAACTTGTTCATGTTCCCATTTTAATACCCTAATGGGATCATGTCTTTTATATAGAACCATAATCTTCTTTCTACATCATCATAATTCATTTCTCATATTCTCATGCTTTCATTTCATACCATCATACTTTCCTTTCATATTGCATCAGAAGAACTATTTACATGAAAAACTGAGCAAGTATATCATATAACTTGCCATGTTTGAAAAGCATATATATAACTTTTCCATACTTTAAAAAAAAAACATATCATATCACATAGCTTTTTCATATTTGAAAAGCATTTTGTGTTTTATTATCTTGTCTTAACATGTGGGCCCATAGTGTACGTACCAAATGCGCGCAGTCTCCAGACAAAGCTAGGGTTTGCAAGGCCCTAACAGTTCTGGGAATCATAAACTTGACCATCACGCATCAACGAGAGGTTAATAATCATAACTGAAACATGTAGCCTCCACGATCACGGAGGTTGGTACGACACCTTACTGTTACTTGTCTTTTTATGTATCTTAATATGTTCTTACATTTAAGATACTTTTTGGAATTTTTTCCAATTCAATCATGAAAATCAATAATAAATAGTATTATTGAAAACATATTACTGTTCAAGTGATGCAATGAAAGGTATCCTTGTATCAACTAGCTACTTGTTAGCTAGTAGAAACATTCTTCTTGCCTTTAGCATTTCTTTTAAAGCTCAAAGGCATAATCATAGTTCTAAGGGATATCTAAAACTCCCAATCATCATCTCATAATTTCCATTACTTAAATAGTTGTCTACAATCGACCTTAATCATCCATTATATGTCGACTTCAGGGTTGGTGCCATCGACCTTAACCTCGTTAACTTCATATCATCAAATCTCATAATCATCATCCTTATCATAAAAAATCATAGCCTAATAAATTGTTGTTGGTAGCATATTGCTTATATGCTACCCCCAAACTAAGGCATCCTCAAAATTTTCCCCATGTCCAATATTTCTCTTATGGAGCAAAAGTTTCACAATCAGGAAATTTAACTTCCATAATCTCAATCCAATTCCTTAAATGGAAAGATCACTATACCCAAAATGAGGCGATAGACTATCTAATCTTAGAGCCTACTCATTTCTTATTGCTATTTTAGCGATCATCATATCGTAAGCTTAGTTTATCCATCACGCTTCCACTGTGCGACTCTGATTTACTGGCAATAAAAGCCCATAAACTCGTTTGGATAAGCATGTCTGGCTACAACATAGCTGACGTATCGTCTCATGTACATATCTTAGTACATCTTGATATCGCGGTAATACATGGGTGATCCTTGCTGTCGTCAAGAAATCCATTTAGGAATCTCCTCTCAAGATCCTCTTGGCCAAGGCTCCTTGCTCGAGCTTCCTTGACTAGACGTCGGCTCGACTGGCAAGCATATCCTGAAGATACGTCCCTGCATGACATAATCTGAGGAGGGTCTCCATATCGTGCATCCACTCCTTGAGTCTTATTGAAGATGCAAAGCTTCTCCTCCATTCCTCGGAATGTCAACCGAGCCTCGTGGTCCTCTTTAGTCCGACCCAAATTTAACACCAGGTACATGCCATTATAATAATCTTATAAAACAAAGTAAGAAAACAAACTTACAAAACTGTGGCACTGGCAGCAGAACTGTGAAACTGGATGGCAGGAACTGTGCTCTGATACCAAACTGTAACGCCCCGACTTCCCACGCCGGGTCGTCACCTTACTTACATACTGAACTTAAACTTGCGGAAAATTTGGGAAATTTTTTTTTTTTCTTTTAAACTTTATTTTAAAACTTTCAACTTGAACTTCATCCTCAAACTCATACGTACTGATAGGTACTTACTCGAGTACCAAACTTTGAAACCCTCCTTGAAGGCCATCGAAATCAAATTGTAGTCCAAACCCGACTTAATGCGGATTGGTACCACAAGAGTCAACTTGCTTGCCATACATACATAAACTTTGTCATTCATACTTAAAACATCATGAAAATATGAAAACCCTTTTTCATTACAACATATTTTATAGAGTATATTTTTTTTCAAAATCCGTGGCAGTGTCCATCCCACATTTCACAGTCCGCAGCACCAGCCTTCCACAGTATTGCATCAGAGATTGCTGGCAGGTTGCTTACCTACAGCATAGACGTAAGACGTGAGCTTTCGCTCAGCAAGTACAACTGTTAAATCCGTGACGCAAAACACATATCATTATGCATGAACCAATTATGACCTCTTATGAATCAAATATGGATTCATAACTTAGCTTAGTTCTATTTCTTTACTTATCATGTGTGCTCGTACTGTGGTACATAGCCAAGGAATGGTTGAAGGCGGCAGTTCATTTTAACTCAAACCATGAAACACAAAGTTTAACATGGAGTAGTTTAGGTAGCCATCCAATCCAACTCAACCATGAACCATACCATTTAAACCCGCCTTTGTGGCAAGTCGGTACGACACACTACAACAAATGTGGTCATTGATAGCATTAATTGATAGTGGTTTCCAAAGATTGTAACCCATGTGGGCCCAATATTAGTTTAGAAAGTGGAGTTTGTGTTTTGGTCTAAAAAATTGCGCGGCCACGTTCCCTCCAAACACACACACTCTCTCTCTCTCTCTCTCTCTCTTTTCAAACCTCCAAAAATTAACTTCAGCAAAAAATCCTCAAACAATAACCGCTCGACGAGAGTTAGAAGATCTTTGTCAAACCCTAAGAGTTTCGCTCAAGATCTTTATGATGAATCCAAACATTTCCCCAAAATCTTTCATGGTTACGTCTCCCACCCTCGATTTTGCCTCTTGTTTTTCATAGATAAACAACCCATTAACAGAGTGCGTGGGCCAAACTCACGAGAGACAAAAGAATTTCTGAAGTTTTTTGCGCACACAAACATTCGTGAACCACCAATCTTACTCATCACAGAGTTAACCACTTTTGTGGTTTTTAATTTTCCTCCTCCGATCAGCGATTTTCCCCAAAAGAAACCCTCACTGTAAGTATCATTTTCTCTCGCCGAATGTAAACAGAGGAAGGCCAATTTTATTCGCTTTTGTTTTCTTTTAATTTTGGTTTTCCAATATAGGCATATCATGCTCTTTAAAAAAAAAAAAACATTTATCTTCTATTTTCTAGGGTTTCTCTGAATATCAAAACAAACTAAAATTCTTATTATTATGTTATTCGATTCTTGAAGGTATGGAAATTGATGTCTCAAGAGGCTTAAATTTAAGAAGATTTGGGTATTCTTATTTCGAGTGGCAGAGATGCATGTGGATATAAGGTAAGTTCTATGTTGTAGAACAATTATCCCAGTATAATTTCTTGCACATCGTTTCATCTATTTCCTCTTTTTCCTCTATAAACAATTTTATCTACCTCTTTGGAACTCAAAAAAATTTTCAATATTTCAAGATTGAAGGTAACGCCTGGAATAATATTTATGCTAGTTGGAGTTTAAAATGAATGGATAGTGGTGCAGAAAGTGGTAAAATAGAGGAATATTCATTGGACAAGTATAATCGATGCAGAAGATTCTTCCATCAAGATTTCTTTTACTTGATTACTTTATAATTTAAATTTGTATTCGTTCCCATTCATTTTATGTTTACTTGCTTATTATTGCCCTCTTCAACTATTTTCAAAGAAAACTCAATCTAACATGCTTTACTGTTTCTTGATTAGTAATGCTATTGTATCTGTTGTGGATTCTTATTTAATTGTTCTTTGTTTTACCTTTTCTTTTAACGAATATATATACTCTGTTTTCTCCATGGGTTTTAAAACCTGACTTCAAGGTACAAACTACCAAGCATTCTTGTACTTTCATTTCAGCGCCGAAAAAGGTGAATAACTTTGGAAGTAAGAAATTTAAGATGAAAACACAAAAAAGAAAAGACTAAAAAGCAAGGATAGTGTGGCTTACCTTCTTTAATTGCCAATTGAAATTCTTTTGCAACCAATAGTTAGTATAAGAAGCATAGATAAGGTAAACATATCTTTATATTTTTAATGCTGCTGATATTACTTTTATCAAATAGTACTTATCCTGTTTTACTCATTTTTTCGGATTCTCTGCTTCCAAGTTTTAGTTTGAATCAGTTATGCTTTTTAGTTTTCACTTTTTCAAGGTTATGCTAAAGCTTAAGTCATGTGAACTGTTTCATATAGTTTGTTTGTTTAAAGTTGATGTTTCATTGTATTCTATTTGAAATGCATTGTTACCTATATGTTACTAATACTTCCTTTTCACCCATCCTAGAACAAATTGTTATTTGTGGTGGTATCTGGTTAATGCAAGATAGAAGCAGCTCTTATCCTAGAGGCACAATTAGCAACAGAGTCTTCTAGGAGTCTATGGAGCCAATAGCATAAGTTAAGGAAGAATGGGGTATTCAAAAAAGCTTCTGAAACTAGTTGCTACATAATGTTTTTTGTTTTTTGTTTTTTTTTTGTTTTGGCTTCTGTAGACTTCTTTTCTATTTAGTGTTGTTACCATGGGTCAATATGACTTTACTCCTATTATATATGATTAAAATCTGAAGTTAATTCTATATGCATATTCATTATGCAAGTAGGAAGCTCATTCACAGGTGAATATCTCTTGGAATTTCTTGCATAGTTCAAGTTTTAATGGCCTAACTATATATTTGATGGGAAACAGAACAATGAGCATAGGTAAGGCTTCGATTGGATGGCTTGTTCTATATGTGCTGTATATACGGGAACCAATATTGACTATTCTAATTCTTCTTTCTATCAGCATGAGTTGCAGCTTTTAGTAATATGTTGACTGCCTAATCTATTATTGGTTGCTTTGTATTCTCAGTACAAATTTTTCTCTTCTTATTCTCAATTCTATTTGACAGTATTTATATTTGCTAATTATCAATCAATTGCAGCTTAATTATGGTGAAATCCCCTACATTTTGGAAGCTCAATTTCAGTTTATTGTATCGATAATAGAGCTCGAAGTTCATGAATCTTGAGCTGAAGATGAGGAAGATCAAGTTAGCTTTCTTCTTTGGCTAAGCCATATGGTGGGCATAGGTGTAAACTCTTTTTGGCAGAAGATGAAGACCATGTGGTGTGAAGAGTTAGATTGGGTGTAAACTCTTTGTTGTCATTCCTTATACTTTCTTTCTTCAACATCTTGGGCAATTGTAGATTGATATTTTGGAATTTCTATGTTCGCTGTTAGCAAATAATGTAACTAATGGATTCTTATGCAAGACTACAAATTACTATGAATTTTTATATATTATAAGTTGTCTCAATAATATGTTAGTGATATTTGCATATGCTCAATTTTAATGAAAACAGTAGATGAAGCCTCATTTGATTAAAAGCCAAGTTTGAAAAGCTATTTAAATGAAATGCTTCATAGATGTGGAATCATCTCTACACATACATACTTCTAAATTGTTTTCAGACCAGTGTTGTTAGTAATTTAACATAGCAGGGGAAAAACGCTATAATATTTTTTTCTTATAGCACCAAAAAACTGCTATAAGTTTTTTTGTCTTATAGCACCAGAAAAATGCTACCAAAGGACAAGACTTTTAATAACATGGGCTGTAATAGCGTTGGGTAAAATGCTATCTTATACCTATGATAGCATTTTTTAGACGCTATGAAAGGCCTTTTGTGGTGTAGTGACACAGCATCTTATTTGTTTTGTTCTTACCAGGTGGTTTAACATTAGTGAACATGCTTCATGATGTCACAATATTACAACATATAACATAACATAACCTCATTCATAACATACCATGACATGCCATACATACCATAACATATCATACCATAATATCACATGACATAACATACCATAACATTACACGCCATAACATATCATCACATGCCATAACATACCATCACATTAGGCAAGTAACAACAAAGGGCCTATGCTGTAGGCGGAGTTGTACTTACCTCTCTTGTTATGTCCTGCGCAATGCTGCTCCTGTTCTGAGTACAGCTGCAGGTTTCCTCCTGCTTGTTGAAGGACATAGGTGAGGTTCTAATTAGTATTGTGGAATGTTGGTGATCTAACCAACATGCCTACATAATCCTAGTTGTATGTCCCCGATACTAGATGTCTTACTGGATTACAAATAGTAACCCTATTATTTTAAAAACAACCCAATATGGATTAATATTTAAGAGGTTACGTTGGATACCCTCATGTGGTAAACCTTTATACATACCGTTAGGGTTAGGTTACCTTCCTAACCTTGTTACCTCAATTACCCTATATCTTAGCCCAATTTATTAATCTTGGTATCCTTTAGGGTTATCTTGACTAACCCTTAAGGTTAATTGTAGTCAAACTTTTGGTCAACCAAAGTCAACTTTTGGTCAACTAAGGTTAAACCTATATGGGTCAAACTTGAGCTTTAGGCTTTGGCCCAGTAACTCGGATATCACTTCCGGTTATTACCCGTAATCATCTTGCTTACCCAATTTGGTTAAAAAAAATCCATTTTCCATTTCTTTGGAAACTTGGGTAAATTAACCTCAAAAATCTTTTACTTAACTCATAAAATTCATATTTTTAAAATAGGTTTTTGTAAAATCATTTAGGGCTAGAAACTGCCTTTGGAACAGTTTCCCTAGTCAAAACAGTGGTTTTGGGGAAAGATACAATTTTTCCGAACTGTTTTTAGAAAATCCTGTGCAGGAATTTCCTGTTTCCTGCACAGTCTTTATAAAACCGTGTCAGTTTAAAGATCCATTCCGATTTTGAAAAAGTTGTCTTCACGAAAGTTGTAGCTCTCGAAAAATTCTAAAACTTTCGTGTTTTGAGAAAAATCCAGTTCCGCTTGTATCCTTGTCAGTTTTCATTTGAAACTGGCTGGTCGTCTAAACTAGGTCTGGGCAGTCTAGTCTCGGATTTTTATAGAAACGGAGGCCATTGGGGCCTCATTTTGAGAAACCATCCACAATGTCCCCTAGGAAAAACCCTTCTGAACAACTTTCATGTTTTACGTTTCACCCAGTTCGGCCTCTAAAAGCCTTAAATTTCCACTTTCCCGAAACTAGCCAGTTTGGAATCCGAATTGGCAGTTTCGGTTGTTAAGTCCGGTTTACGTCCTATTTCGCAGATTCTAACTCGACCGACCACTTCGGGAGCTTACACAGCAAACATGCAGCATTTCTAACGTCCCACATATTCAATCATGCTAACCCAACGTGTCCATGCAGCCCTAAACCGAATCTCCTAAACCTAGGGTTGCATGGTCTAAACTTAGCACATACCAAACCATTCATGCCATACCATTTCAATTCATACCCTAACATGCATACACATTCTCAAACACATGATTGGGGACATATAACCATAATCTAGCATGCAACCTAATATTCAATCATCATAAGCACATAAATGAACCAAACCACCCTTAAAACACCTAATCAAGCACAATAATTAAACTAAGGGCAAGAAATTAAAATTGTGAGCTTATACTCTTACATAATCAACATGGAAATACACTTAAATTTCCAAATTAAAGCTCAATTAAAAAGCTTAGGGTTTTAGGGTTTACCACTAGGGTTTGGAAGTTGGTTCTCAAGCTTGGATTCCAACTTTTCCTCACTCTCCTTTGGCTGCCATCACAGCCGGCCTTTGCCCTCCAAATGGGTTCCAAAATTTCAGCCATACCACATGAAACATACACATAAATTTCGTGCTCCAAACTTAATAAAAACTTAGAGGTTTAGTGGTTTACCTTAACCTATTCAAGGTTTGCTAGCTTGGTTCCAACCATTTTTTTTTCCTTTTCCTTGCCACTACACACAACCGGCCTCCCCTTGGCCTAGTGGTTCCAAAATTTTTCAGCCACTTGATGGCTGCCTCACCAAAGTCCGGCCACCAAGAAATCCGGCCACCACCTAGCTCAAATCCTTCCTCACTATTTTTTTTTCTTTCTTTTCTTTTCTCTTCCTTTTTGGCTTTGGATTTTTGAGAGAATTTTTGGCCATAGTTTGGTTGTCTTTCTCAATTTTTCAGCCCCAAAAATCTGCCCATCTCATGGGTATTTATAGGCAAAAGAGGAACTTTTAAAAATTGCAATTTGACCCCTAAATTTTTGAAAAATTGCCAAAAAGGCAAGCAAGAGGTGGCCGGCCATCAACCTTGGAGAACAAGAAAGAATTTTCTAGAACAAGACACTTGTCTTTAAAGGCTTGGTTCATGGAATTATGATGTCATAAATCCAAATAAGATGATGTCATAAATCAAAAAGGTAGGTGATGTCATCCTAAGGTCTCGTTTGGTTACTTTTTGAAAAAGCAGTCCAATTTTAAGCTAACACAGATAAATCCAATACTGTATTCACTAATACACAGTATAATTCAGTACTGTTTTGCTTGACTGTAGTCCAAAATTTATCTGCGTAAAAATGGACTGTAAAAATTTTTTTCTTATTTCTTCAAACCTTTTTGCCCTTGATATCCAACTTAGTGTGCTTGATTTTTCTAGGGTGGTCTCTTAGCTGATTCCAGCTATCTTATCCAAAAAGACAATTTTCGCAGTATATTTCTCATACTGCTTATCCTATTACTGTATAGTCATACCTTTGACTGTTCTTGGTCAACCCTTGGCTTTTTAGTCAACTTTGACTTTCTTGGTCAAACTTTGACCAACATGGAATCATGAAATTTCATCACGCCATTTTCCTTAAAATGTCTAGGCTCAGTAATCCATCGTTAAGTCTCGTAGCTAATAAACCGAGAACTCAAACTTATACCGATATTCTATTCCAAACATGATCTAGACTTAAGTTTTCCTCATTCAAAGGAAATCTAGAGTCATAAAAATTCGGGTTATTACAGTAATGGTGCCCGGGAGAAAGTTGTGGAGGTTAGTTGAAGGATTTTGTGATCCTTGGCCGTTTGGCAGGAGAGAAAAGTGGAGGGGATAATCCTTGACTTTAATCTCTTCATTCAATATTACAGGAGGGAATCCACATCAAAAAAAGAGAAACGTCTTTCCCTTCCTATCTATTTTCCTCACGTAGATTATAGATCTTTCTTTCTTCCTAGTCTCTTTCCCTCTTGCCAAACATACCCTTAATGTTTTTCCTAAAGGCACATTATACATTCAGCTATTTTCCTATGTAAAGAACGGGGAGTCATTTCAAACCATATGGTTACGTTTTGATAATTGAGACTAGTATAAACTTGGTAATTTGATCAAAATTCAACGATTGTTATTTTCCTTCCGCTGGCTAAAACAATCCAAACAATCAGTAAAAATGAAAAGCAAAAATTTCTAGATTTGTGGGGAAATAATTGAACGAAAAACTATGCTAGTTTCTTACCCGCAAGAGAAAGCAACCAATTGTCATCATTTGCCAAATGCCAGGCATTATAGCCAAGCAAGTTGTTCTGCTTCGCATAAGAAACCTTAACTTTAACTGCTTCAACGTCGTCAAAACCGATCCACGTGGATCCAACAACACAGTAGTTTACCACATAAGTAGCATTGTATTTCACTTCAGCACTATTTTTTTCAATGTATCTTTTGATGAGCTTGTACCTCATGGCTCCACCTTTTTCAATAGATCCATCTTCGGAAGTAGCAGGACCCGTTGCTAGCGCTTCAATGTTGTTTTTATTGGGATTTGCTAGGGTCCAAGCATAGCCGTGGTAAGGGAATCCCAAAACCAATTTGGAAGCAGGTAGTCCCCTACCAATCCATGCCCTGATACCGGAATCCGTGTTAGTCCCACCCGAAGGATCGAATAGAGCAGCATGAGCACCAGTGAAGTGTGCCCACTCAGGTGTATAGTAGTCATAGGCCATGACATGTACCCAATCCAAGTAGCTTTGAATTGAGTCAACAGGAAAAGAGGCATCTTCAACATCTGGTGAATACTGAACCGCGGCAGTCAATATAAGTTCTGGCTGGCTGGAATTTGCAGCCTCGGAAATTGCAGCGGCTCGCCATTCCTTGAATAAGGTTCCCATGTTTGCCATGTTTGAGCTTGTGTTTGCTGAAACCCAACATAGGTCAAGGCCTTGAAAACCATAGAGCCTGGCCAGTTCTATCGAAGAGTTGATAAAAGACTTTCTGTGAGATGAATTGCTGACCATGTTGGAGACAACCGAGTAGTCTGCACTTCCACCGCCAATGGACAGAAGTGTCGTGACTGATGGGTTCTTTCGTTTTACATTGTTTGCAAAAGTAGAGAATTTTTGCTCATGTGGGAAGGAGAGCTCAAATGAATAAGAGTTTATATCAGCAAAAGCACAAATGAGGTGAGTAAAGAGTGCTGAATTTATGTCCAAACTGGAGAGATCAGTGTCATAGTACCAATTCCCTGCTCGGATCCAAGGTTGTGCTCTCGAAGGTTGAAATTTCGAGAAACGGAAAACGAGGACAAGAATGATCATAACTATCTTGATCGCCATGGAAATTTGTTATGTTACATTAGGTTTGATCTTGAAATAGAAATAAAACAAAAAACAAAAAAAAGTTTCAACATAAGACGAGTCAATAAAACAAATCATCAACAAAGTCAAAGATAAAGAAATGGCAAAATAGAAGAGAGGCGTACCGAATTTAACTTGTAAACTTCAAAGGATAAGTCTTAAACGGCTCCAGTAGGAAATTCATAGTTTTCTTGTAAACTGCAGCAAAGAAAATTTCCCATCACCAGCTTTCCATACAAAATATATACGTCTAAAAGATCACAGAAAGGGTCCTGCAACCTAATGGATTATTTTTATATGACTTGTCATTTCTCAAAGACTTACATAGTCCACGGACTAAAGGACTTTGAAGAAAACAAGGATTGATAACGAGTGGTAGAAGAAAATTCTATTTCTCTAATAACAAAATTCAATTAGTAGGGTCCAAAAAAAGTTCAAACAAATTTTCTTTGCTTAATTGTAAAAGTTCTAATAATAACAACAAATGACCCAATGACACATTAACAAGATTTGACTCAAACCAACCTTCGAGACCTTACAAACAAACTTTTAGGGCACGTTTGGGGGACATCTAAAGATGGTGTTTTGAAGGTTGAGTTGGAAATATGTGTTTGGTGGGAAAACTTTTGAAAATGTTATGTGATATAGAATATAGTCCAAAAATTTGAAATGTATTCGAAAAAAATATTACAAAATGGATCTTGTCTTGTTCGTCTCATCAATATGAGCATTTTGATATAAAAATCATCTCATTTTGATTTGAAATGAGAAATTTATATACTTTTAAAGTTTGAGTTTTTTGAAAATGGAAGAGAGAGAAAGTTTGATTTAAAGTTAGGATTTTGAAATCCACATTGTAAAATACCATGTGTAGATGTGTCCCAAACGAGCCCTTAATTAGCACCAAAAAAAAAAAAACGTATAGTACCTGTTCAGGTATTGTACATAGATTTTTCAATTAACTACCTAATTCCATACCTTTTCAAATTGTAGATAAAAATTCCTAACTTCTGCCTATCTTGACAACGCGTTTGATTCATGAATACTTATTTTTCTAAGATTGTAATATTTTTCACTCGTTTAATTTCCTGAATTTAGAATTTATTTTCCTAAAGATACTAAAATATTACTTCATCTGATTTGTATTGATTGAATCATATATAGCTTTAATTTTCTAATCATGATTCGATGTTAATTAAGATGTTATGTTTTTCAATAGGAGGAAAAGTAAGAAGTCCATCCCAAATTTTGTTTCTTTTTTTGAGTAATCCTTCCCAAATATTTAATAGGTTTGTCTGTACATATCTCTCTAAATTTTATATCGGTTAACACATTATTCTTGAGTTTTTCTAAACAATTTAGTTCATAGTAATTTTTTAAGATAAAAGTGCCAAAATTTTAGAAAAGGATATTTTATTTGCACCCACACTATTAATAAATACTCACATAAAATCATTAAAATTTTTTATTTTACTTTTATCCTACAATAAAATTACCTTTAAACCCACTAAGAAGTCTCTTATGCTCACATACAAACAAATAGAAATATTCTTTTTTTATATAATAATTAAAAAAACATAGATCACATTAATTATAAATGTAAATAATATGACCACAAAAGAAAATTTTAATTTAGACATTTTTTGAGTTTTTATTCTTGTCTTAAAGTTGTTATTAAGGTTTGGTTTTTTTTTTTTTTAAATTAAATTTTAAGTCATTTTTTTGGAAGTGATGTTGGCACAAAAGAGTGTCATTTTTTTTAGAGATACTTAATGTTTCCTTTTTGAGAATGAAAATGTTTTTTTTTTTTTTTTTTCCTTATTTCGATTTGTTATATTCTTACTATATTTAAAATTCAGTTTCAAAAATATATATATATAGTTAAAATTAAAATGGAAGTGTCGTGCATTAGAGGCTAAATCTATTATTTATATATAAAAGTATATATATATAAAAGGAACATTTCATTATGTTTATATTAAAAAACATTTTTTTTAAGAGAAATTATTATTCAAATTAAAATTGGGTATAATCGCTAGTACAAAAGATAAAACAACCCTATGATACAAGAGACATAACCCTCAATTAAGATTGATTCAATCAGTAAAATTTGATGAAGCTTAGTGAAGAGAACATAAGTCGAGACCCGGTGACGGGAAAATTCTCCGAATTTCTCGGCAATCCTATAATCGAGCATGTGTAAAACTCTTTTTAAAAAAACATCTACAATCGATGGAATATTCCGATTAATTGAGAGACAATCACTCTCTGCACGAAGACTGCAACAAACTCCGTATAGCCCTAATACTAACGGAACCCATGGACATATACCACTAGAAAACGACTCAAGCGGAACACACACACGAAAACAAGCCGGAGGTGGGAGAACTACCTCCTTTATTACAAAACTAAAACTTAAACACAAAAAAAAATATGAATATAAAATAACGTCGCCTGTAAAATTCTCGCCCCACATGAAACAACCACTCTGCCGCACGCCATAACTCAGAGGAAATCAATCGATTCGATTTAAGAGATTGTCGCTGTTGGAAAAATCGGATCCGATATCAGAGTTACGGCGCAGCGGAAGTTTTAAAATTTTTATGCCGATTCGGAAAAGAAGCTCATGATGCATATAACAATAAATTAAATTCATGATCAAGCGTACCTTATTTCTTGGATTCTGGAATTGCTAGAGCGTTTGACCAACGTGTCTTCTCTATTATTCTCGAGTTCCACGTCTCAGAGTGTGTGTGGGTACACGTTCTATGAATCCAAGTGACCGGTGTTGCTTTCCGAAGTCTAGATCCTTCCTTCTCAATTCCGATGTTCCTCGTTGAGAATATTATCCAACTTCTTTCTTCAAAACTGCAAAACAGAAACCGGTTAACCTGCTATGAAAATTATCACTCAGTTTAACCTTCCTCACAATTTTGATTCAATGGAATTTTCTCTCTTTTTCTCACTCAAGAGTATGGCCGAATTTTGTGATGTGGAAGAAACCCAAATTATTTTTCTTCTCACTCCCAAAAACGTTTTTCCTCTTGTGTATGACCCAAAAATTAGTTTTTCAAGAATTCCTAGCCTTTATATAGAAGTCCAATCCTTTTCAAAATTTATCTCCATTAAAAAATAATTAATTATTACTTTTCTGGATAAATTTTGAATCAAAAGATCATACAACTTTAGGACTAGATTGAACCTAAAAACGTTTTTCCAAGAGGAAATCTTTCTTCAAAAAATTCGGCCACCTTTGAAATTCAAAGGTTGATTAGTGGTTCAAATCTTAAATCAAGAATCTAGACTAGTCAAAAGATCCTAGTCCTATCTAGATTCAAATTCCTTTTAAACCTTTTTGAATTTAAATATGATTCACTTATTTGAATTAAATATTTTCCACACAACATCAACCATATTAATTAATTTAAATCAATGGAATATTTAAAATTTTCTTTCCTCACAAAAACCGTGCACATCAATTTAAGGAAAGAAAAATCCATCAAATAATTTCCATTATTTAAATCAATTAATAATTTAATGTTAGGAATATATTTGAATAATTTTGAAACAAAATTTTCTTCTCTCCACCTATCTAAAAACCGTGCACCATATTTAGATTAGGAGAGAAAAATTTGTTTTCCAAAATTAAATAATTCAAACACAATCTTATTTCAAAATTCAATTAACCAATCTCATGTTGACAAATCATATTATTTGTTTACACAAATCTCACATGTCCAATCCTTTCTGGATTGCATGTTAGAGAGTACCATGTCTTAATAGACATTACTAAATTCCATTTAAATTTACCGATCTCATTAGGAACAAATCCCGAGACGCTATACGGAACTATATGAGCTAATAGAGGGACCCGATGGAAATATGTAAAGAGGCTCCTATAATTGTGAAAAATTACTCCCAGATTAATTATTCATCAATTATCAACTTCAATACTATTCCACTAAAAGTTTGAAGCTGAACTCCTGTTTACATACCGTATTACGAAAGCTCTCTAACGTAGCGCTTCTTCCATGATTTATTCATCGCTTGCTTAATCCCCATATGTTATCCATGATTGAATTAAGGACTTTTTCCGTTTTACCTTTTCAATCATTTTAACTTAAAGTTCCATTATTCTCTATTGAAAGAATCACCAATCGTAAAACCATACAATTGGTAAACCACCAGAGAACACAAAGTAAACCGATGGCCAAGATCTTGTTATATTATCTTTCAATCCCCGAATAATGCCTTTAAGTAGATAACATTTACTATCATTAAGATAGCTATGGATTCCGTATCTATGAATCTTGATTTCTCCATCCATAAGTCATGCACCCAAAACACAAGTATATTGACCATGAATTAACAGTGTCTCACCTATAGTGCATTAAAGTACATAAGTCATGGATACGAACTCAAGTAATCATTTCAGGATTAAGATTAATGCAGGATAATAATCAAAGTATTATTGATTCTTATAAACGGAATTATTAAACCGAATCAATTAACACTTTAGGTCCAGTCCAATGTCATACCTCAATACTGGTATACATTAAAGTTTCTACTCGGAACCTATCCGATGGTCAAGACAAACCATCCCTCCAAGGAAGTAGAAATCTTTACAATCTTATCATGAATAAGATCCCCAAATCTTATTCCATCGATTGCAGACTATTTATTTAGACTGTTATCAAATTACCACGTCTTCTATGTATACCCCGTATACATATGGTAATCCAATATATTACCAACAGCCAAGGAGTATTTTATGTTTGCTCAAAATAACCATACAATCAACTAATGAAAGTAAATAGGACACAACTTATTAAACATGAATAACATCCTCTTATTAATATCAAAATGTCATATTTACAGAAAATCCCTAATATTGATTTTCTATTCTTAGGGCACATTTAGATCCCAACAATCTCCTACTTGCCCTAAGCGAGTAAATGTGACATATTACGCATCCCCATGCCTTCAACGTGTTCTTCGAATCTTGTGGCCACCAAAGTCTTCGTGAACGGGTCAGCAAGATTGTCCTCTGATGCGATTTTGCAAACCATCATATTTCCACTCTCAACAAAGCCTCTGATAATGTGATACTTTCTGTCAATGTGCTTACTCCTCTTATGATGCCTAGGATCCTTGGTATTAGCTACTGCTGTATTGTTGTCACAGTAGAGCACCATAGCTTTATCCATACCAGGAACGACCTCAAGGTCACCAAGGAACCTGCGGAGCCATACCGCTTCCTTTGATGCCTCACTGGCTGCCACATACTCGGCTTCCATGGTCGAGTCAGCAATGCAAGATTGCTTAATACTCCTCCACACAACGGCACCACCTCCAAGGGTAAAAACAGATCCTGAAGTCGATTTCCTTGAATCCTGATCTGATTAAAAATCAGAATCTGTGTATCCTCTAGGAACAAGATCCTGATCGGAATACACTAGCATATAGTCCCTCGTTCTCCGTAGATACTTGAGTATATGCTTGACCGCAGCCCACTGGTTCGGTCCCGGATTCGACTGATATCGACTTACCATACCAACCGCAAAACAAATGTCAGGCCTAGTGCATAATATAGCGTACATAAGACTACCTACCGCTGATGCATAAGGTACATTTTTCATACGCTCACTTTCTTCCGATGTCTTGGGACAGTCATCTCTAGAAAGCTTGATTCCAATTCTGAAAGGTTGGGCACCTTTCTTGGAATCTTTCATAGAAAACTTCTCAAGTATTTTATCAATATATGAAGCTTGAGAGAGTGCTATCGTTTTGTTCTTTCTATTTCTAAAGAGTTGAATATCAAGAACATAACTAGCTTCTCCTAAGTCCTTCATTTCAAACTGTTTGGCTAATCAAACTTTGACAGATGATAATGTTGCCACATCGTTTCCAATAAGCAATATATCATCCACATAAAGTACAAGGAAAACCACTTTTTCGTTCTTGATACATTTATAAACACATGGTTCATCAATGTTTTGTTCGAATCCATAGGTTTTGATCGCTTGATCAAACCTAATATTCCAAGAACGAGATGCTTGCTTTAATCCATAAATGGATTTAAGCAACTTGCATACTTTGTCTTCTTGGCCTTTTGCCTTGAACCCGTCTGGCTGTATCATATAGATATCTTCTTCAAGAGAGCCATTCAAGAAAGCTGTCTTGACATCAATTTGCCAGATCTCATAATCGAGAGCAGCCGCAATAGATAAAAGAATGCGGATTGACTTGAGCATTGCTACAGGCGAGAAGGTTTCATCATAGTCGATTCCTTCTTTCTGCGTATAGCCCTTCGCTACAAGTCTTGCCTTGAAAGTTTCCACTTTCCCATCCACACCTCTCTTCCTCTTGTATACCCACTTACACCCAATCGGTTTTATGCCTTGGGGTAAGTCTACAAGTTTCCAGACCCCGTTGGAATCCATAGATTCCATCTCGGTGTTCATAGCTTTTTGCCAAAAAATAGAATCAACATCCTCCATAGCTTCCTTGTACGTAGCCGGATCATCAACATGTTCTATGGATTCTACTTCAAAAACTTCACCATTGAACATGTACCTTTCAGGTTCCCTGATAATCCTCCCACTACGACGAAGCTCCCGTGATTGTTGATTCTTTAATGGTTTTTCCACAGGGTTTTCTGTGACTTTTGGAATATCCAAACCCGAAGTCATTTCCTCAAGCACTACTTTGCTACGAGGTTTAAAGTCTTCCATGTAACTTTCCTCCAAGAATGTTGCATGTGTAGAAATGAAGACTTTATTTTGTTTCGGATTATAGAACAGACCACCTTTAGTCCCTTTTGGATAGCCAACAAACAAGCACACTTCTGATCATGACTCCAACTTCTTCGCTTCCTTATCCAGGACGTGTGCCGGACAACCCCAAATTCGAATATGATTCAAATTAGGTTTCCTACTCGTCCATAACTCATAAGGAGTTTTAGGAACTTATTTGGAGGGAACATTATTCAGAAGATAGCATGCAGTTTGTATGGCGTGCCCCCAAAATGACAAAGGTAATGTGGAGTAACTCATCATAGATCGGACCATATCCAATAGGGTCCTATTCCTTCTCTCAGCTACACCATTCTGTTGAGGAGTACCAGGTGCAGTCAACAGGGATTGTATCCCATTCTCTATCAAATATCCTATAAGAACTCATCCGATAGGTATTACCCACCTCGATCCGATCGAAGTGTCTTAATGGACATGCCTAATTGTTTCTCCGCTTCAGCTCGAAATTCTTTGAACTTGTCAAAGGCTTCGCTTTTGCGGGTCATCAAATAGACATATCCATACCTTGAGTAATCATCAATAAAAGTGATATAATACTCATACCCACCTCGTGCTTCTATGTTCATGGGACCACAAACATCCGTATGCACAAGTTCTAAAAGTTCCCCGACACGACCATCCTTGGCAGCAAAATGCCTTTTAGTCATCTTGCCCTCCAAACAAGATTCACATTGTGGCCAAGGTTCAACCTCATACAAGTCAAGGCATTCCTCCTTTACCATCATTTGAATTCTGTTAAGGTTTATGTGACCAAGTCGTAAATGCCAAAGATATGATTTGTTAGAGTGAGAAGACTTATGTCTTTTAGAGTTCTTTTCCAATTCTGTATCAAGCAGTGAGTGCATCTTAGGTTTGATAAAATAAAGATTTCCATGCATCCATCCATTACAGATAAGAGAATTGTTTTTCCTAATAACAACTTTATTATTAAAAGAAACTGAATAAGAATCTTTAATCAAACAAGCTACCGAAATTAAGTTCCTCTTGAAACTAGGAATATAAAAACAATGTCTCAAAACAATAAACCTAAATTCATCAAAATAAAGATGCACTTCTCCCACTGCTTCAGCTCGCACCAATGTCTCATCACCGGTTTTTAACGTGAAGTTCTCCTCATGCAGACTTCTCGTTACCTTGAACCCCTTCAGAGAAATACAAACATGGTTAGTAGCTCCAGAATCTATA
Source organism: Ficus hirta (assembly GCA_038430175.1). Taxonomy (NCBI): domain Eukaryota; kingdom Viridiplantae; phylum Streptophyta; class Magnoliopsida; order Rosales; family Moraceae; genus Ficus; species Ficus hirta. Next base: position 12,063,107 of record CM076585.1, on the reverse strand, counting down.
ACCCAATTGTCCTTAGATTCCTCCACTAAACAACCCTCAAGATACAGGATATCGAAATTACCTTTTTGCTTTTGCATAGACAGGTATTCTCGGCAATCCTTCTTGAAATGTCCTTTCTTCCCACAGTGAAAGCACTTAGCCTTTTTGGGATCCACCTTTCGCTTCTTAGTCTTAGTAGACTTCTTAGAAACAGGTGCATTCGCCACAGGCTTGTTCCCCTTGTTCTTCCCCTTTTCCTTCTTCCTTTTGGGATTAAGAGCAGGCGAACTAGGTTTAGCCACATTTACCTCAGCCTTAGATCCAGAACCCTTAAAAATGTTCTCAAAGGCTTGCAACTCTTTCATCAATTCCGTTAAAGACATCTCCTTCCTGTTAAGGTTGTAGGATGCCTGAAACAAATCGAAATCCTTGGATAAGGTTTGGAAAACCATAACCAATTGAGTTGCAGCATCGATCTCAGCCCCATTTGCCTGAGCTTCAGACAAATAAGCCATGACTTTCATCATGTGCTCCTTGATGGGAGTTCCAACCTTCCGCCTGCAGTTCATGAGACCTTTAATAGCATCGGTCTTAGCCTGAATAGTTTGTTCACCAAACATTTCCTCCAGGTTATCCATGATCTGCCTAGCAGTTTGATGTTCTTCATACTGTTTCTGGAGCACGTTAGACATGCTCGCCCGAATATAGCACATAGCACTTAGGTTGGAATTGTCCCAGCGCTCAAGCGCTACAAAATCCCTATCAGGAGCATCGATCGCAGGCGTTGGCGGTCGAGGTTGGATTAGGACAAAACTGTGTTTCTCAAAGTTTAAGACAATAAGCAAGTTCCCTTTCCAGTCATTAAAATTCTCGTCAGTTAATTTGTTTTGCGTAAGTATCACAGATAAAGGGCTCGACATTTTGATCTATAATAAGAAAACATGTAATAAGTACGAGCAAACATCCTATCAGTTTATAAAATATGGTTTTGTAATGAAACAAAAAGATCTATATGCAATCTAAATGTTCATGTGTAAAACCCTTAAAACACATACCTTACAATGATAATTCCTAGCTTCTGCTTTCTAAGCTACCGAGGGGTAGTCATAGAATAACTAGCCAAGAACACGGATCCCTTCCGATTAATACATATTCGTCCATGGAGATAACTCCATTAAATATATATTAACTATCGTTTATTTGGCCACTACTTTATATAACAGAGCCTCGAGGGAGGGTTAATAAATAAAGTAGCATGAGTGTGTAACCATCGTTTCCAATTTTGAATCCATATTTTACATCCGCCACCGAGGGGTGATCTAAACATAAAATATGCCCAAAATTGTTATCCTTTCGGAAATCCAAATCAGTGTGCGCTCTAGGTAAGATACCTATCCGAAGGGAATTCCCGGGTCAAAACCGAGTAGTAGGTACTACCATGCGTAACTATTGGACCAACGATGGAGGCCGTAGGTCTTAGTGTGTAAAACCTTCTCCCACTCATTCTTTTAAATTAGGGTTTTTGTTTTTCATGCATAAACAATATTTATTGAGTGGCACTCCCTAGTCTATATGGCATGTTATCAATACATCACGAAATAATATAACATATTCATCTAGCAACACATCATCTATGGTTTGCAAAATATGTAAATAGCCGTGGATCATGATTCCATCCTAGAGAAAAGAAAAATTGTAAAAATTACAAAAATTAACCGAAACATATATCGGCCTTCATTTGTAGATCCATGCCTTGCATCCTTCTTCAATGTGTCTTCCTTCTCCAATGTCACATCTTTTCAAATTTAAAATTAAATTTCAATTTCAAAAAAGATTATATGTGATTTTTAATTTTAATCAAAATTACAAAATATCAAAATTTAAATAAAAATTCCGATTTATTAAATTTTAAAATTCAAAAAATTTTGAAATTTCCAAATTTCAATTTAAATTACAAAATTTTAAAATTCATAATAATATCTATTAAATTTAAATTTAAATTTTCAATTTTGATTTTCAAATTATCAAGATCACATATCATTGGAAAATTTAATTTTCAAAAGGATTCTGTGATTTTTTTTTTAATTTTATTAATAAAAAAACGTTTTTTTTAATTAAAAAAAATTCCAAAAAACAAAAAATCACATCCTTTGAAAATTTACATACCTTCGTTCATCTTCAATCTCCTCGAATCCATTGTATCCCGAATTTTACAAAAATTCTAGGAATTGAAAGAACGACCTAGCGGTGATATTAGACCGCATCTATTACACTTGAAAAATCTAGATACAAATTCTAACCTCTATGGAATGATGACCGGCAAAATTGAACAAGATCATATATTATAAAAATAATATAAAGCATTCATTCATCCATACATCCATTCATAATATATTTAACATACTCAAAATAAAACCTAGAGTGCCAACTCTCTAAAATATTTCATTAATGCATAGAGAGAAATTTATTCGATCAAATAATTTATGTTATATACATAATCATGAGTTGGCTCTGATACCAATTGTTGGAAAAATCGGATCCGATATCATAGTTACGGCGCAGCGGAAGTTTTAAAATTTTTATGCCGATTCGGAAAAGAAGCTCATGATGCATATAACAATAAATTAAATTCACGATCAAGCGTACCTTATTTCTTGGATTCTGGAATTGCTAGAGCATTTGACCAACGTGTCTTCTCTATTATTCTCAAGTTCCACGTCTCAGAGTGTGTGTGGGCACACGTTCTATGAATCCAAGTGACCGGTGTTGCTTTCCGAAGTCTAGATCCTTCCTTCTCAATTCCGATGTTCCTCGTTGAGAATATTATCCAACTTCTTTCTTCAAAACTGCAAAACAGGAACCGGTTAACCTGCTATGAAAATTATCACTCAGTTTAACCTTCCTCACAATTTTGATTCAATGGAATTTTCTCTCTTTTTCTCACTCAAGAGTATGGCCGAATTTTGTGATGTGGAAGAAATCCAAATTATTTTTCTTCTCACTCCCAAAAACGTTTTTCCTCTTGTGTATGACCCAAAAATTAGTTTTTCAAGAATTCCTAGCCTTTGTATAGAAGTCCAATCCTTTTCAAAATTTATCTCCTTTAAAAAATAATTAATTATTATTCTTCTGGATAAATTTTGAATCAAAAGATCATACAACTTTAGGACTAGATTCATTGAACCTAAAAACGTTTTTCCAAGAGGAAATCTTTCTTCAAAAAATTCGGCCACCTTTGAAATTCAAAGGTTGATTAGTGGTTCAAATCTTAAATCAAGAATCTAGACTAGTCAAAAGATCCTAGTCCTATCTAGATTCAAATTCCTTTTAAACCTTTTTGAATTTAAATATGATTCACTTTTTTGAATTAAATATTTTCCACACAACATCAACCATATTAATTAATTTAAATCAATGGAATATTTAAAATTTTCTTTCCTCACAAAAACCGTGCACATCAATTTAAGGAAAGAAAAATCCATCAAATAATTTCCATTATTTAAATCAATTAATAATTTAATGTTAGGAATATATTTGAATAATTTTGAAACAAAATTTTCTTCTCTCCACCTATCTAAAAACCGTGCACCATATTTAGATTAGGAGAGAAAAATTTGTTTTCCAAAATTAAATAATTCAAACACAATCTTATTTCAAAATTCAATTAACCAATCTCATGTTGACAAATCATATTATTTGTTTCCACAAATCTCACATGTCCAATCCTTTCTGGATTGCATGTTAGAGAGTACCATATCTTAATAGACATTACTAAATTCCATTTAAATTTACCGATCTCATTAGGAACAAATCCCGAGACGCTATACGGAACTATATGAGCTAATAAAGGGACCCGATGGAAATATGTAAAGAGGCTCCTATAATTGTGAAAAATTACTCCCAGATTAATTATTCATCAATTATCAACTTCAATACTATTCCACTAAAAGTTTGAAGCTGAACTCCTGTTTACATACCGTATTACGAAAGCTCTCTAACGTAGCGCTTCTTCCATGATTTATTCATCGCTTGCTTAATCCCCATATGTTATCCATGATTGAATTAAGGACTTTTTCCGTTTTACCTTTTCAATCATTTTAATTTAAAGTTCCATTATTCTCTATTGAAAGAATCACCAATCGTAAAACCATACAATTGGTAAACCACCAGAGAACACAAAGTAAACCGATGGCCAAGATCTTGTTATATTATCTTTCAATCCCCGAATAATGCCTTTAAGTAGATAACATTTACTATCATTAAGATAGCTATGGATTCCGTATCTATGAATCTTGATTTCTCCATCCATAAGTCATGCACCCAAAACACAAGTATATTGACCATGAATTAACAGTGTCTCACCTATAGTGCATTAAAGTACATAAGTCATGGATACGAACTCAAGTAATCATTTCAGGATTAAGATTAATGCAGGATAATAATCAAAGTGTTATTGATTCTTATAAACGGAATTATTAAACCGAATCAATTAACACTTTAGGTCCAGTCCAATGTCATACCCCAATACTGGTATACATTAAAGTTTCTACTCGGAACCTATCCGATGGTCAAGACAAACCATCCCTCCAAGGAAGTAGAAATCTTTACAATCTTATCATGAATAAGATCCCCAAATCTTATTCCATCGATTGCAGACTATTTATTTAGACTGTTATCAAATTACCACGTCTTCTATGTATACCCCGTATACATATGGTAATCCAATATATTACCAACAGCCAAGGAGTATTTTATGTTTGCTCAAAATAACCATACAATCAACTAATGAAAGTAAATAAGACACAACTTATTAAACATGAATAACATCCTCTTATTAATATCAAAATGTCATATTTACAGAAAATCCCTAATATTGATTTTCTATCCTTAGGGCACATTTAGATCCCAACAGTCGCACCAACCATCGGATCACCAAGGCCTCGCTGGGTCCTAAATCGTCAGAAACTTGCCAGTTAGATCTGGTCGAGAAATTCCCAATTAGGACATTCCAACTCCATCCCTGCCGAGATCATCGAACTGCTGATCACCTTCATCAGCCATGGCGGCGGCAGCGGTGGAAGTTCTTGTAACGACCCACCTAGCATAGGCCGTTACCATACATACATACTTAACGTATATCACAAAACATACTTACTTACGTAGCGAAAATAGCAGAATTTTTTTTTTTTATATACGAAGCGTACGTGCATATAACGATAATTAAATAGAGATGTTCAAACACCGAATAATATACGTAAAATAACAAAACGCGTAGCGGCTATCATTCCCACATTTCACAGCTCGCCCTGCCACGCTCCCCCATCTTGCATCAGAGATAGCCCGTAGGTTGCTTACCTACAGCATAGACGTAAGACGTGAGCTTTCGCTCAGCAAGTACAACTTAAACATCCGCGACACAAAAACAAAACATAATATATCATGACATAGCAATAGCATAACGTAACAATACATGAACCATTTATGCTTCATTATGCTTTCATATATATTTTTTTTTCATAACATTCTTTCATAACTTTACTTGCTTACGGGCCCCTTAACATAAGTGTTCGTACCGGGCGCGCAACTATGGAGCGGTTGGGGCGGCCAGTCCATTTCCAACTCAAACCATAGTCCAACCCGACCTAACACAGGTCGGTACGACACAGGCAAGCTTGCTTGCCATCATGCTTACTTATTCTCATGTCTTACTTGACCTTATTCTTGTCATTTGTGAACATGCTTCATGATGTCACACATATATAAATCATAATCATATCTTAGCCTTAATATAACTTACATCACAGCATACATCGTAGCATACTTCATAGCATACATTATAGCATATATCATAGCATACTTTATAGCATATATCATAGCATACATCATAGTATTTGACGTAATAGGCAAGTAACACAACTAAAGCCTATGCTGTATTTGGAGTTGTACTTACCTCATTTGCTATGTCCGAAAATATGCTGCTCCAATTCAGGACACAACAGCAGGCTATCTCCTGCTATAATAAAGGACATAGGTAAGGATTAAAAAATGTTGGTGACCTACCCAACATTCATGCATAACCTTAGTTGTATTTCCCCTACAAATACACATGATATCTTACTGGGTTACAACAAGTAACCCTATAGTTCAAGGCTTACATAACTTAATGTTGGTTTTAAAAAAATCCATTTTCACTTTCCTTTGGAAAAACTCAACATTTTATGTTCTCTTAATATAAAAAATCCTTTGTTCAACTTATGAAAAATTGTAATTCTTGAGTAGGATTTGTAAAATTACTAAATGTTGGAAACTGCCTTCGAAACAGCTTTCCATAGTCAATTTATCAGTGTATGTGCGGGAATGTCCTTTTCCTGCACTGTTTTAGAAAATCCTGTGCAGGAATTTCCTGTTTCCTGCACAATTTTTAGAATCCAATTTTTATTTAAAAATCTGGGTGGAATTAGAAAATTTTGTCTTCATGAAAGTTTTAGATCTCGAAAAATCCTACAACTTTTGTGTTTTACACAAAACCCAGTTCGGAATTTAACCTACTCTTATCCCCTTTTGAACCCACCTGGCCGTGCATGAAGTCTGGGCACGGTCAGGCTCGGATTTTTGTAAACACCGAGGCCGTTGGAGCCTTATTTTGGAAAACCGTTCACCTTATCCCATAGGACAAAACCTTTCTCTACAACTTTCATGTTTTAAGTTTTCCCAAATTCGGTCTCTAAGGGCCTCAAAATCTGCTTTTCAGAAAACTGGCCAGTTTTTACCCGAACTGGCAGTTTTCATTCTTAGATTCATTTTACGTCCTAATACGCGTACTCTACCTCAATCGGTGGCAGCCGAGAACCTATACCAGTCATGCAGCGCTTTTCTAACGTAAAGTTCCATTAAACACATTATCGATCATACCCATGCAAACCATTATTGATTTTGCACCAACTAGAGTTTGCATGAGTTTTATGTTTGAACCAACCATTCCATACCTCTTAGCAACTTAACATTCACATTCTACAACATACCTAAACATATTTGGGGACATACAACCATAACATGCATCAAACATGTAAACCCTAATTTCATGAAATCAAAGCATAAAATCATGTATAGCTTGGCAAATTAAACTACCTAAGCACCTAAATCAAGCACAACCCTAATATTTCTAAACTAGGGCATGGAAATTAAATTGAGCTTAAGCTCTTACAAACCAACTTGAAATACACTTAAATTTCCAAATTGAAGCTTGAATTGAAAAGCTTAGAGTCCAAAAGGGTTTACCTTAATTCAATTCAAGAGTTGGCTTGCTTGACTTCAAATTTTTCCCTTTCTCCTTGGTTCCTCCAACAACCGGCCTTCCCTTGCCAAAGGGGTTCAAAAATTTCGGCCACCTTGCTTGTTTCTCACCAAAATCCGGTCACCTTGGACCTCTCCTTCCTTACTTTTTCTTGTCTTTTTTTTTTCCCACAACCGGCCTCCTTAGCCTAAATGGGTACCAAAAATTTTCCAACTTCTTGTTTGTTGTTCCAACAAGAAAACCGACCACTCCTACAACCCAATCCTCTTGAGTTTCATTTTTCTTCTTCCTTCCTTTCTTGAATTCGGTTTTTGAGAGGGAGAATGTGAAAAAAATTTGGGCATAGTCTAGTTAGGTTTCTCAATTTTGTGAACCAAATGAGCCACCCCCCTCCACCTATTTATAGGTGATTTGAAACTTTTCAAAATTGTCCATAAGTCCTTAAACTAAGATTTATTTGCCCAAAAGGGCTCTTAGGTGGCCGGCCACATGCTCTAAAACCACCCAAAAATTCTTTCCATAATTTCCTTTAATTAAAGAAATGATGTCATTAATCCATGGTTAGGTGAGGTAAGCTTTCTTAAGGCTTGTTTGGCTTTTTTCCTCAATATGCAGTCTACTTTTATGCTAACACAGATATTTCCAATATTGTGCTCACTAATACACAGTACTGTTATACTGAACTGTAGTCCAAAATTTATCTGTGTAAAAATAAATCGTATAAAAATTTTTCTTATAACTTAAAGCCACTTTGCCCTACGATCTTACTTAATGTGCTTGATTTTTCTATTATGGTTTTAAATCTTATTCATGCTATCTTGTCCGTAAAGACGGTTTTCGCAGTATATTTCCCATACTGCTTATCATATCACAGTATCGTCATACATTTGACCTTTCTAGTCAATCTTTGATTTTTCTGGTCAACTTTGACTTTTTTTGGTCAAACTTTGACCAACATAAAATCATAGAGTTTTTCTTCCCTCTTTATTTAAAAAGGTCACATACTTGGCTAAGCAATTATTTTTGAGTCTTATAAAATCATAAGAACTTACCAAACTTAATAAAAACCCTTAATCGGGCTCTTTCATAAATACCTTAATGGCACAACTTAAAATTCTTTACAAGAAATCGTAACGTCGTAAAAATTAGTTATTACAATTTACCCCCCTTAAAAATTTTCGTCCTCGAAAATTAGAACAAGCTGGGATAGTTATTTCCCAGTTTGTTCTAATTTTCTAATTCCCAGGTTGCCTCTTCAACCTTGTGGTTTCGTCATAACACTTTAACCATGGGAATGGTTTTGTTTCTTAGGACCTTCTCTTCCCGATCCAAAATTCGAACTGGCCTTTCTTCATAGGTTAAGTCGGTTTGAACCTCAACTGGTTCTTGACTAAGCACATGAGAAGGATCTGGTACATACTTCTTTAGCATCGAGACATTGAAAACATTGTGCATCGAAGCTAATTCTGGCGGTAAGGCAAGCTTGTAGGCTACTTTCCCAATCCTCTCAAGGATTTCAAACGGTCCTGTATATCTCGGACTAAGCTTCCCCTTTTTGCCAAATCGCATTACTCCTTTCATAGGAGCAACCTTAATAAACACGGCATCCCCAAATTGGAATTCCAAAGGCCTCCTACGTTTGTCGGCATAACTTTTCTGTCTGCTAAAAGCTATGTCGAGCCTCTGCTTGATCTTCTTGATATCCTCAGAGGTCTTCTTGATGAAATCCGTTGTTTGCAGCTGCTTCTGTCCAACTTCCTACCAATGGATAGGAGATCGATATTTCCTTCCATATAATGCTTCAAATGGAGCCATACCAATCGAAGCGTGATAACTGTTGTTATATGAAAATTCGATCAATGGCAGCTTCTGATCCCAATTTCCCTTGAAATCCAGAACACATGATCTCAGCATATCTTCTAGTGTCTGGATGGTTCGTTCCGATTGACCATCAGTTTGGGGGTGAAAAGCCGTACTGAACTTCAATTTCGACCCCATGGCATTGTGAACACTTGTCCAAAATCGAGATGTGAAACGTCCATCACGATCTGAAATGATCGATTTTGGTACTCCGTGCAGTCTAACAATCTGGGATACATAGATTTCAGCCAGTTTTTCTACTGAAAAGGTGGCCTTGATTGCAATGAAGTGGGCTGATTTGGTTAATCTATCCAAAACAACCCAAATCGTGTCATTCCCACTTACAGTCCTGGGTAGTCCTACTACAAAATCCATAGTAGTTTGCTCCCATTTCTATTCAGGAAGCTCTATTTTCTGCAAATCTCCTCCAGGATGTCGATGTTCAGCCTTAACTTTCTGACAAGTTAGGCACTTTGACACGTATTCTGCTATCTTATTTTTCATGTTTGGCCACCAATAATTTTCTCGGAGGTCTTTGTACATCTTGGAAGCTCCTGGATGTACCGAATATGGCGTCTTATGTGCCTCTGACATTATCTGATCTTTTAAAAATTCAAAGTCAGGAACACAAATCCTTTCTTTGAAGTAAATGACACCATCAGCAGAGGTCTTAAACTCCTTGTTCTTTCCGCCAAAAAGTTGCACTTTTAGTAAAAATGAATCATTTCCTTGATGCGACTTGATGGATTCCAGCAGATTGGACTGGAGAGTCAGAGCAGATAATTTTCTTGTTATCATCTCCAGGTTGAACTCAGAAATCTCCCTTTGTCGTGGCTTAGGAAACGCTTCGATAGTCATCAGCATGCTTATGGATTTCCTACTTAAGGCATCTGCTACCCTGTTTGTCTTTCCAGGGTGGTAAAGGATTTCACAATCGTAGTCCTTTACAAGTTCTAGCCATCTACGCTGCCTCATGTTGAGCTCCTTCTGAGTAAAAATATATTTGAGACTTTGATTATCGGTATAGATTTCACATTTGTTCCCATACAAATAGTGTCTCCAAATCTTAAGTGTGAAAACTACAGCCGCAAGCTCCAAATTATGCGTGGGATAGTTCCTTTCGTGATTCTTCAGTTGTCGTGATGCATAGGCTACTACCTTCCCATTTTGCATCAGGACAGCTCCTAATCCACTTTTAGAAGTGTCACTGTAAATTACGAAATTTCTTGCATCTACATCAGGAATGATTAACACCGGCGCACTTGTCAGCTTCCTCTTGAGCTCTTGAAAATTTTCTTCACATTTCTGGGTCCATTCAAATTTCTTCCCTTTTCGGGTAAGGGCTGTGAGTGGTGCAGCAATCTTGGAAAATCCATCTACGAATCGTCGGTAGTATCCAGCTAAACCAAGAAAGCTCCTTATTTTCGTGACATTCTTGGGTACCGGCCATGTGCTGACCGCCTCCACCTTTGCAGGGTCAACGGATATCCCTTCCTTTAACACCACATGACCCAAAAAATGAACGTTTTCCAGCCAAAATTCACATTTCGTGAACTTAGCATAAAGCTGATTCCGTCTTAACGTCTCCATTACCAATCTAAGGTGATGCTCATGTTCCTTCTTGGATCTGGAGTAAATCAAAATAGCGTCAATAAAGACAATGGCGAACTTGTCTAGATATTCTTTGAACACTCGGATCATAAGGTCCATAAAAGCAGTAAGGGCGATGGTTAATCCAAACGGCATGACCAAAAACTCATAGTGTCCATATAGTGTTCGAAAAGCTGTCTTAGAGATATCCGACTCCTTGATCATGAGCTGATGATAGCCTGATCGCAGATCGATTTTTGAAAACATTACTACTCCCCTGAGTTGATCGAAAAGATCGTCAATCCTCGGAAGGGGATACTTGTTCTTGATCGTAATCTTATTCAGCTCACGGTAATCAATACACATGCGTAATGATCCATCCTTCTTCTTAACGAACAAAACAGGCGCTTCCCACGGAGAGTGACTTTGCCGGATGAATCCTTTGTCAAGCAGTTCTTGTAACTGCACTTGAAGCTCTCTAAGCTCGGCGGGTGCGATACGGTAAGGTGCTTTCGATATAGGTGCAGTTCCAGGCATCAATTCGATTTCAAATGAAATTTCACGTTCCGGCAGGAGTCCTGGTAAATCCTTTGGAAAGATATCCACATACTCCTTTATAATGGGAACATCTTCCGGTATCAACTCCATTTCCTGATCTTTGTCCACCATGCTAGCTAAATATCCTTGGCAGCCATTAGCTAACATCTTCCAAGCCTTCATTGCCGAAACTAATCTGGTTGCTAAGCTCCGAGACTGTCCGTAGAAGTTGAACTCTTCCTCACCGTAAGGGTTAAACGTCACGCAACGCTTTCGGTAGTCAATCTTGGCATTGTATTTGCCTAAGAAATCCATCCCTAAGATCACATCGAAATCCTGAAGCTTGATCGTGATGAGATCTACAAACAATTCTCTACCACAGATAACCACGGAAGTATTTCGTATCCAAAAATTGGACCACAAAATTTCTCCGGATGGCAAAGAGGTTTTGAAAGGCTGTTCTAAATTATCCACACCTCTTCCTAACTTCAGGGCGAACTCCAAAGACACGAATGAATGAGTGGCACCAGAATCAAACAAGGCAATAGCATCATAGGTGGCGATAGAAATCTGACCTGTCACCACATGCGAAGTCCCTGCTTCTGCATCTCCCTTAGTGTAAGCGTAGATCCTGGCTTGAGGTTCAGGAGCCTCTAATCTGCCTTGTGTGATCGAGGGTCCTTCAAGCCTTGCTTGGACTGCATGCAGCTGACTGTTTGCGTTCCGGCCTGGATAAGGAGGATTCTGGCCTTGGTTGTTCAAGGTGCAGTTCTTCGCATAGTGCCCCTCCTTGCCACAAAGGTAGCAAGCATTCGTCCCCATTCTGCATATTTTCGGGTGTTTCCTCCCACACTTAGCGCATACGGGGTAGTTATTGCTATTACCCTCATTCCCGCGATTATTCTTCTTCTGAGGGTAATTTCTTTGTTGACCCTGGCCAGTAAAATTTTTCTTTCTTTTGTTCCTCCCGAACTGCTTGGAACTTTGGGCAGGGCTGCTAGTCTGGCCTTTCTGGTTTGACTCAGAACTCTGACGGGGCTGCATTTGCTTTACCACGACATTTTCTTCCTTCTTTGCCTTGAAAATCTGAGCCCTTGCTTCCCTGTCCTGGTTGATCCAATATTCTGCTCTTATCGCCCGATTTACATAGTCGGATACCAGGGTAGGTAGACTACTGCCAGCACTCACTTACTTGGCGATGTCTGTCTGGAACATCTTCATCATCCTTCTGACTTTTTCTGTTTCGTTCGGTACTAATTCCAGGCACAGACGAGCTAACTGCTCAAACTTCTTGACAGCCTCCATTACTGTCATCGATCCTTGTTTTAAATTCGTGAACTCGTCTTGTTGAGCGGCAAGGATTTCTCTGTTATAGTACATAGTGTGGAACTCAGTCACAAAATCCTGCCAGCTCATGGTCGTAACATCTCTGCGCATTTGAACGGTCATCCACCAGTGCCTTGCGTCCTTCTTGAGAGCAAAAGAAGCACAGAGAACCTTTTCTTATTCTGTAAGTCGCATAAAATCCAAGATAACTTGGATATCAATCAGCCAGTTATCAGCGGCTATTGGGTCAGTTGGTCCTTCGAATTCAGGCGCCTTCATCCGCCTAAATCGTTCATAGAGCAAATCTTCCCGTACTGGAGGTAGGTTCACTTGTGCCCCAACGGGTGCTATCGGAACTTCAGCATTTCGTGGAACTTCTGGCTAGACCTCTGGTTAAACATCTGGTACCGAAGGTACTACTGGGGGTACTCTGTTATTTTGAAGGGGAACCTCGTTAACCTGAGGTCTCTGGTTTATTCGAGCTAGCTGCTCTCGAAGTCTATCCGTTTCTCGCTGCTATTGAAGCAACTGCCGTTGCAAATTTGCTACAACGGTTGCGAGATTCGGCTCGGGCAGATTTACGGGTATCGTTCTGCGAGGGCGTACCATCTTCTAATTTCCTATTAAACCATAAGAAAAGATATTATCGTACTATTAATATCCTTTCTTTCATGAATATTATATCATATCGTACCTCATTACGTCATATCATAACATTGTCATATTTATCATATCTGTAATACCTGAAATTTTGATGACTTTAGATTTCCTTTGAAACAAGGAAAACCTAAGTCTGAATCATGATCGGAGTGGAATAACAATATAGGTTTGAGTTCTCGATTAACTAGCTACGAGACCCAACAAAAGATTACTTAGCCAAGTAAAAGGCGTTTTAAGGAAAACAGCATGACGAAATTTCATAATTTCATGTTGGTCAAAGTTGACCAAAAAGTCAAAGGGTTGACTAAGAATGGTCAAAGGTATGACTATACAGCAATAGGATAATCAGTATGGAAATTATACTGCGGAAACCGTCTTTATGAACGAATAAGCAATAATAAGTTATGAGACCACCCTAGAAAAATCAAGCACAATATTTGGAGCAATATGGGCTAAATGGTTTCAAGTCCCAAGAAAAAATTTATACTTAGTCCAATTTTATGCAGATGGATTTTGGACTACAATTCAGTATGATAATACTGTTTTAGGACAAAACAGTATTGATATTATCAAAGTTAGTAAGGAAATGGATTGCATAATTATATTAAGGGATTCTTGGAATCAAGAGGATAATTATGCACGAATTGGAAGTCAAGTGGCTCTACCTTAGCCGATCACCCGCAGGGACTAAATTGTAAATATTTTGTCTTTAGGGGCAAAAGTGTAATTTTTGGAAAAGTTAGCAATGATGATGTAAGCATGATGTCATCAAGGTGATGTATGCATGATGTCATCAAGATGATGTCATCAAGGTGATGTAAGCATGATGTCATCAAGGTGATGTAAGCATGATGTCATCATGATGAGCTAAGCAAAACTTGTGCACCAAGGGAGCAATGACCGGCCACCACCTAGATAGACTAATTAGCAAATATTTTTGCTTCAAGGACCAAAATGCAATTTTAAAAAAATAATTAAATCCAAGTTCAAGGACTTTTTGACAATTTTGAAAAGTTCAAAAAGCCTATAAATAGAGGTGAGGGGGGCGGATTTTTAGTGGAAAAATAGAGAAATCTAGCCAAATTATGGCAAAATTTTCCCTGACCCCTTTTTCAAGAAAACTGAACCCTAATGGGTGAAGAAAAAAAAAATTGTAGTAAGCAAAATTGGCTTGGTGAGTGGCCGGATTTTGGGTAGGGGAGCTCAAGCTTGAGTGGCAAAATTTTGGAACCCCATTTGGAGGGGAAAACCGGTTGTGGGTGGTGGCAAAGAAAAAAAAAAAAGAAAAAAAAAAAAGAGAAAGTTGAATCAAGCCACCCAAACCTTTGAATTGATCAAGGTATAGGTAAAACCCTCTAAACCTCTAAGTTTTTCATTAAGTTTGGAGCATCATGCTTATGTGTAGTTGTTTCATGAGGTATGGCTGAAAATTTTGGAACCCATTTGGAGGGGAGAGGCCGGCTGTGATGGCAGCCAAAGAGAGTAAGGAAAAGTTTGGGATCCAAGCTTGAGAACCAACTTCCAAACCCTAGAGGTAAACCTTATAACCCTAAGCTTTTTAAGTGAGCTTTAATTTGGAAATTTAAGTGTATTTCCAAGCAATGGTTTGTAAGAGCATAAGCTCACTCTTTTATTGCATACAATAGGTTTAGTTGCATGATTTTATGCTCTAGAATTTCATGCTAAGGGTGTGTGCTCACTAAGTGTTTGTGATATGTCCCAAGATGTTTGAATGATGCATGGATGTATGTTTTACATTAGAAAGCGTTGATGACTGATATTAGGCTCCCGCAGTGGGTGGTTGAGGTAGTGTGCACATAATAGGACGTAAAACGAATTTAAAACCAAAAAAACTGCCATTTCGGGTGGAAACTGGACAGTTTCTGGAAAAGCAGATTTTGAGGCCTTTAGAGGCCGAATTTGGGAAAACTCAAAACATGAAAGTTGTAGAGAAGGGATTTTCCTAAGGGGTAGCATGGACAGTTTTCAAAAATAAGGCTCTGAAGGCCTTCGTTTTTATAAAAACCCGAGCCTGACTGTGCATTGGACTTATGCACGGCCAGGTGAGTTCAACAGGGAATAAGAGCACGTTAGAATCCGAACTGGGTTTTCTCCAAAATGTGAAAGTTGTATGGTTTTTCGAAAGCTAAAACTTTCGTGCAGACAACTTTTTCTAATTCAAAGCAGATTTTTAAATATAAATGGATTTCTAAAAACTGTGCAGGAAACAGGAAATTCCTGCATAGGATTTTCTAAAACAATACAGGAAAACTGTATTTTTGCACCAACACCAATGTTTTGACTATGAAAACTGTTCCAATAGCAGTTTTCAGCCCTTAATGATTTTTATAAAGTCCCACTTTGAAAACCACGAATTTTTAAGTTAAACAAAAGATTTTTGACCAAATTTTCCAAATTGGATTTTAAAAGCCAAAGTTTAGTAACAAGACAATGACGGATAGTAACCGGGAAGGATACCCGAGTTACTAGGCTTGGCCTAAAAGCCCAAGTTTGACCCATAGAATGTTGACTTTGGTTGACTAAGTTTGACCACCTTAAGGGTTACCCTATGTAACCCAATAAGTTATCATGTGTATAATTGGGGGACATATAACTAAGATTGTGTATGAATATTGGATAGGTCACCAACATTTTATAGGATCCTTATCCTATGATTCTTTTAATAGCAGGAAGTAACATGTAGTTGTGACCTGAGTTGGAACAACGAAACCCAGGGTATAGCATAACAGGTAAGTACAAACCTCACCTACAATATGGAAAATAGTAAATTATTTTCCAATATATGGTATGTTTTCATGTGTGTTATGTATGCCATGTTTTCAAGTATGCCATGTTTTCAAGAATGCTATGTTTTCAAGAATGCCACGTTTTTAAGAATGCCATGTAAATGTTAAGTTATGGTATAGTGACATCATGAGGCATGTTCACTAATGTTAAATCACATGGTAAGAAAATACAAACAAGGTGTCGTACCAACCTTCCATCAGGTGAAGGATACATGTTCAAGTCAAGTTATGATTATTAACCTCTCGTTGATGCGGGAGGGTCAAGTTTATGATTCCCAGAACTGTTTAGGGCCTTGCAAACCCTAACTTTGTCTGGAGGCTGCGCGCTTTTGGTACGTACACTATGGGCCCACATGTTAAGATAAGATAATAAGTTGAAGATTAAGTCCATAATGAAGCACAAGACATTCAAATCGATCATAAATGGATCATGCATAAATTACCTGATGTTTTAAGAGGTTTTGTGAGATTATGTTTGTACTTGCTGGGCGAAAGCTCATCAGTATATTCCATACTGTAGGTAAAAGTAAGATGCCTGCAGCTTTACTTGGTGGGCCATGGAGACGATGCAGCAAGTGTAGGACGGTATGGGATACCATTATGCAAGATTTTCCGCAAATATTTTAAGTATGAAGTTGTATATGTATGATTAAGAAATATGTACCATGTTATGTATGTGATGATTCCAAGGTCCGGTTTAAAAGGTTATGGTGACCTTATAATTGGCATAACAAGAAATGGGTAGGCATGATGAAGTTTACCCATAAGTACAAGTTTATTTAAGTTATGATTTTAAAATAAAGTTTAAAGTTAAAAAAAAAAAAATTTCCTGAAATTTTCTGTAAGGTTAATTATTTAAGACTAAGGTTTAAGTTAAGCAAGCATGGTAACGGCCCACGTTTACGTAGTCGGTCCTACGTGGATTTTGGGGCGTTACAAAGTTGGTATCAGAGCGGTATCCTGCTAGCCTACTTCACTTCGCTTCACATCATTTCTGCAAGTGCCCAAGTAAGTTAATTTATTTTTCTTTGATTAGAATTAGTTAAGATCTTACGTGTGAAGTAAGTATCCCTCGTCAATGATCATGTTGGAGAATGATACTCCTGGTGCTTGTAAAGGACTACTCCATCCCGTTATGATCATAGCTGGGAACTCTTGTCCACATAAGGAAAATGTTGAATACAGGGATGGATAAGCTTATAATGTGATATGAAGAGATCATGATAAGTTATGATGTTTTCAAGATAGGATATGATAAGATATAGAGGAAAGAATGGATGTATGACATGTGAGGAATAAGGAACTAGAGTTAAAAGATGGTTCGCCATGCGTATGAATAGACCAAATTTTTTTTTTTACAAGAGCCTAATCTTGTAACTGTAGTAGCTAAGTTATGATTGCTAGAATAGCAATAAGGAAATGAATAGGCTTCGAGATCGTATAGCCTATCGCTTTACCTTGGTATGATGGTAACAAGGAATTTTTCATTCTAAGGAATGGATCAATACCATGGAAGTTAAGTTTCCTGATTGTGAAACTTTTGCCCCATAAGAGTAATATTAGAAACGGGGAAAAATTTTGATGATGCCTTAGTTTGGGGGTAGCAAATAGGCAATATGCCAATATAAGTTGGATGCTACCAACAACAATTTATCAGGCTATGATAATAATGATGACCAGGAGATTTGATGATAAGTTAATGAGGTTAAGGTCAATAGCACCAACCTTGAAGCCGACACATAATGGTTGATTAAGGTCGACTATATACAATCATTTAAGTGATGGAAATCATGAAATGATGATTGAGAGTTTTAGATATCCCTTAGAATTATGATTATGCCTTTTTGCTATAAAGGAAATGCTAAAGGCACAAGAGAAGTTTCTACTAGCTAACAAGTAGCTAGTTGATATAAGGATACGTTTCATTGCATCACTCGAACAATAATATGTTTTCAATACTACTATTTAGTATTGTTTTCCATGATTCACTTGGAAAAAGATTCCAAGAAATTATTTTTATGTATGGTGCTTGATCTTATGCTTATTAGAACCAACTCATGTTATGTAAGGGGCCAAATCCTTAAGGAACAAGTTCCAAGAAAGGGGCCATCATGAAAAGTAAAGGGCCGAAAACCTTGAGGAATAAAGTTCCAAGAAAGGGGCCATCATGAAAAGAAAAAGGGTTCTAATAGCACAAGATTAACATTGTACCAGAGGGTCCTCAGCTTCCGCAAATTGAAAGAAAAATATTTTCAATATGATATATTCACTGAGCCCTCAAATAAAGTTAAAGAGAAGTATCTTAAATATAAGATACAATATACTTTTCAAGTATGAAAAAGCTATATGATGCGATATGCTTTTCAAGTATGGAAAAGTTGTATATGTTTTTTTTTTAAATATGGCAAGTTATATGATATACTTGCTAAGAAATTTTATGAAAATAGTTCTGGTGATGCAGTACGAAAGGAAAGTATGATGGTACGTAAGAAAGTATGAAAGTATGCATGAAAGAATGAAAGTATGAAAGCATGAAAGTATGAGGATATGAATGTATGAATTATGAGGATATAGAAAGAAGATTATGGTTCTATATAAAAGACATGATCCCATTAAGATATTAAAATGGGAACGTGAACAAGTTATTCAATCCATAGTAACATGTTAAGGATTGATAGTGGATTGAAGAAAAGCCACTTAAGATTATACGAATTTTCGAGGACGAAAATCTTTTAAGGAGGGTAGAATGTAATACCTGAAATTTTGATGACTTTAGATTTCCATTGAAACAAGGAAAACCTAAGTCTGAATCATGATCGGAGTGGAATAACAGTATAGGTTTGAGTTCTCGATTAACTAGCTACGAGACCCAACAAAAGATTACTTAGCCAAGTAAAAGGCGTTTTAAGGAAAACAGCATGACGAAATTTCATAATTTCATGTTGGTCAAAGTTTGACCAAGAAAGTCAAAGTTGACCAAAAAGTCAAAGGGTTGACTAAGAATGGTCAAAGGTATGACTATACAGCAATAGGATAATCAGTATGGAAATTATACTGCGGAAATCGTCTTTACGAACGAATAAGCAAGAATAAGCTATGAGACCACCCTAGAAAAATCAACCACAATATTTGGAGCAATATGGGCTAAATGGTTTCAAATCCCAAGAAAAAATTTATACGTAGTCCAATTTTATGCAGATGGATTTTGGACTACAATTCAGTATGATAATACTGTTTTAGGACAAAACAGTATTGATATTATCAAAGTTAGTAAGGAAATGGATTGCATAATTATATTAAGGGATTCATGGAATCAAGAGGATAATTATGCACGAATTGGAAGTCAAGTGGCTCTACCTTAGCCGATCACCCGCATGGACTAAATTGTAAATATTTTATCTTTAGGGGCAAAAGTGCAATTTTTGGAAAAGTTAGCAATGATGATGTAAGCATGATGTCATCAAGGTGATGTAAGCATGATGTCATCAAGATGATGTCATCAAGGTGATGTAAGCATGATGTCATCAAGATGAGCTAAGCAAAACTTGTGCACCAAGGGAGCAATGACTGGCCACCACCTAGATGCACTAATTAGCAAATATTTTTGCTTCAAGGACCAAAATGCGATTTTAGAAAAATAATTAAATCCAAGTTCAAGGACTTTTTGACAATTTTGAAAAGTTCAAAAAGCCTATAAATAGAGGTGAGGGGGGGCGGATTTTTAGTGGAAAAATAGAGAAATCTAGCCAAACTATGGCAAAATTTTCCCTCACCCCTTTTCAAGAAAACCGAACCCTAATGGGTGAAGAAAAAAACAATTGTAGTAAGGAAATTGGCTTGGTGAGTGGCCGGATTTTGAGTAGGGGAGCTCAAGCTTGAGTGGCAAAATTTTGGGACCCCATTTGGAGGGGAAAACCGGTTGTGGGTGGTGGCAAGGAAAAAAAAAAAAAAAAGAAAAAAAAAAGAGAAAGTTGAATCAAGCCACCCAAACCTTTGAATTGATCAAGGTATAGGTAAAACCCTCTAAACCTCTAAGTTTTTCATTAAGTTTGGAGCATCATGCTTATATGTAGTTGTTTCATGAGGTATGGCCGAAAATTTTGGAAACCCATTTGGAGGGGAGAGGCCGGCTGTGATGGCAGCCAAAGGGAGTAAGGAAAAGTTTGGGATCCAAGCTTGAGAACCAACTTCCAAACCCTAGAGGTAAACCTTATAACCCTAAGCTTTTTAAGTGAGCTTTAATTTGGAAATTTAAGTGTATTTCCAAGCAATGGTTTGTAAGAGCATAAGCTCACTCTTTTATTGCATACAATAGGTTTAGTTGCATGATTTTATGCTCTAGAATTTCATGCTAAGGGTGTATGCTCACTAAGTGTTTATGATATGTCCCAAGATATTTGAATGATGCATGGATATATGTTTTACGTTAGAAAGCGCTGCATGACTGATATTAGGCTCCCGCTGTGGGCGGTTGAGGTAGTGTGCACGTAATAGGACGTAAAACGAATTTAAAACCAAAAAAACCGCCATTTCGGGTGGAAACTGGACAGTTTCTGGAAAAGCAGATTTTGAGGCCTTTAGAGGCCGAATTTGGGAAAACTCAAAACATGAAAGTTGTAGAGAAGGACTTTCCTAGGGGGCAACATAGACAGTTTTCAAAAATAAGGCCCTGAAGGCCTTCGTTTTTATAAAAACCCGAGCCTGACTGTGCCCAGGACTTATGCACGGCCAGGTGAGTTCAACAGTGAATAAGAGCACGTTAGAGTCCGAACTGGGTTTTCTATTAAATGCGAAAGTTGTATGGTTTTTCGAAAGCTAAAACTTTCGTGAAGACAACTTTTTCTAATTCAAACCAGATTTTTAAATAGAAATAGATTTCTAAAAACTGTGCAGGAAACAGGAAATTCCTGCACAGGATTTTCTAAAACAATATAGGAAAACTATATTTTTGCACCAACACCAATGTTTTGACTATGAAAACTGTTCCAATGGCAGTTTTCAGCCCTTAATGATTTTTATAAAGTCCCACTTTGAAAACCACGAATTTTTAAGTTAAACAAAAGATTTTTGACCAAATTTTCCAAATTGGATTTTAAAAGCCAAAGTTTAGTAACAAGACAATGACGGATAGTAACCGGGAAGGATACCCAAGTTACTAGGCTTGGACCAAAAGCCCAATTTTGACCCATAGAATGGTGACTTTGGTTGACTAAGTTTGACCACCTTAAGGGTTACCCTATGTAACCCAATAAGTTATCATGTGTATAATTGGGGGACATATAAATAAGATTATGTATGAATGTTGGATAGGTCACCAACATTTTATAGGATCCTTATCCTATGATTCTTTTAATAGCAGGAAATAACATGCAGTTGTGACCTGAGTTGGAATAACGAAACCCAGGGTATAGCATAACAGGTAAGTACAAACCTCACCTACAGTACTATTTTCCAATATAAGATATGTTTTCATGTGTGTTATGTATGCCATGTTTTCAAGAATGCCATGTTTTCAAGAATGCCATGTAAATGTTAAGTTATGGTATAGTGACATCATGAGGCATGTTCACTAATGTTAAATCACATGGTAAGAAAATACAAACAAAGTGTCGTACCAACCTTCCATCAGGTGAAGGATACATGTTCAAGTCAAGTTATGATTATTAACCTCTCGTTGATGCGGGAGGGTCAAGTTTATGATTCCCAGAACTGTTTAGGGCCTTGCAAACCCTAATTTTGTCTGGAGGCTGCGCGCTTTTGGTACGTACACTATGGGCCCACATGTTAAGATAAGATAATAAGTTGAAGATTAAGTCCATAATGAAGCACAAGACATTCAAATCGATCATAAATGGATCATGCATAAATTACCTGATGTTTTAAGAGGTTTTGTGAGATTATGTTTGTACTTGCTGGGTGATAGCTCATCAGTATATTCCATACTGTAGGTAAAAGTAAGATGCCTGCAGCTTTACTTGGTGGGCCATGGAGACGATGTAGCAAGTGAAGGACGATATGAGATACCATTATGCAAGAATTTCCGCAAATATTTTGAGTATGAAGTCTTATATGTATGATTAAGAAATATGTACCATGTTATGTATGTGATGATTCCAAGGTCCGGTTTAAAAGGTTATGGTGACCTTATAATCGGCATAACAAGAAATGGGTAGGCATGATGAAGTTTACCCATAAGTACAAGTTTATTTAAGTTATGATTTTAAAATAAAGTTTAAAGTTTAAAAAAAAAAAAATTCCTGAAATTTTCTGTAAGGTTAATTATTTAAGACTAAGGTTTAAGTTAAGCAAGCCTGGTAACGGCCCACGTTTACGTAGTCGGTCCTACGTGGATTTTGGGGCGTTACAATATCATTCATACTCATAACATATTATAATATGGCTTTCGTAATTATAACATATCATAACATAATATCTCATCTTTGAACTGTCTTTTTGTATACTTACAAAAAGTACATCATATTTATAATATTGTAAATACATAGTTGTTACATCATACTATACATACATAAGCAAAACTGTGATGGAAGTGTCTACCAGTTTACCATCATACATAAGTACAAGCCTATCATCAAAAAGAAATAAGCTGATACAAATCGGTCCCAAGGTCAAAAGATATATATACGGTCAATCTGGGTCTAATCTATGTACTCGATCGTAACCACGGAGGAAGCGTCGGAGTCGGCCTCCCAATCTCCGTCATCGAACAAAATCTCCTCCGGGTCGTCCTCAAAGTCCTCTACGTCTTCCACCCAGCCTCCTTGCTCTGGCTCTTGCTCTAGATCCTCTTCGTCACTGGAGATGTCGATAACTGGGGGATCCTCGGGTGGATCTTCCGGAGCAACTATAAAGTCAGCAGCGTCCTGGTCATCGGCATCCATATCAACCTCAGCCTCCTGGGCTGGTATCTCCTGCAGTGGAGCTGCGGGAATCGGATCCTCGGGAAAAACTGGGCCTACCTCGTATTGTGGTTCTCCCATCCCGGCATCATCGACGGGTGCCTGGTTCCAAGGAACCGTCGTGTAAAGTGAGGTTTACACGATGGTTCGAAGGAATCGTCGTGTAATCTTCGTCGTGTAATCTATCTTTTATAGTAGTGAAAGATGAATAGCATAAAATAACTTGTGGCATGTTTGTTTATTACAACATGACATAACCATACATCATATCATAACTTGGCATATCATGGCCTAACATGACTTAACATAGCATAACATGGCATAATATGAAAACATGTCATATACTAGAAAATAGTTTACTATTTTCCATACTGTAGGTGAGGTTTGTACTTACCTGCTATGCTATGTCCTAGATTTTGTTGCTTTGAATCAGGTTGCAACAACAGGTTATTTCCTGCTTTTCAAAAAGGACGTAAGATAAGGGTCATCTTATCTTACCATAAATCATTACATTTAATGCTAGTATCCTTAACCAGCATTCAATAATAATCCTAGTTATATGTCCCCTACACACACTCATGATAACTTATTTGGTTACTAAGTGTAACCTTAAGCAGTATCTTGTTTGATGTGTTAATGAACTTTGGGTTCAAGGCCCAATCGTACTTAGACTTGAATAGTAATTAGTATCTTATTAGGTTACTATTTATAATCCTGGGCTTTAGGACCAAATCATATCTGGATTAAAACTCTATTGAGTTTCTAAGACCCAGTGACTTTTAAAATCATACCTTATTAGGTTACTATTGGTAACCATAGGTTGTAGGCCCAACTCAATAGCTCGGGTTCTTATATGGTTACTTTAAGTAACCCTAATTATTTGGCCCATTTAAAAGTTGGTAACCATCTTGGTTACTCTTGGTTATCTTGTTTTATCTATTTTTACTCTCATATGATAAATTTTAAATCCTATTTTTAAAAACTGCTTAAATTAGTCCATAAACTTTGATTATCAGTATACGTGCAGGAATTTCCTACTTATACACTGTTTCTAAGAAATTCTGTGCAGGAATTTCCTGTTTCCTGCACAGTTTTTAAGATCTAATTTTATCTTAATAATATATTTAGAATTCGAAAAATCTTTCTTCATGAAAGTTGTAGATCTCAAAAAGTCCTGCAACTTTCATTTTTTACTCAAAACCTAATTCTGCCCTTAACCTGCCTGTTTTGTTTGTCGAACCTGCCTGGCCGTGCACACTGGGTCTGGCAGACCATGCTCGGGTTTTTGTAAAAACAGAGGCCTTTGGAGCTTTATTTTTAAAAATCGTCTATAGTGCCCCTAGGATTTTCCATTTTCTATAACTTTGTAATTTTAACATTATTCAAATTCGGCTTCTAAGGCCCTCAAATTCACGTTTCCAGATTACTGTCCAGTCATGATTTGAGACTGGCAGTTTTTGTTTAAGTTGGTTCTTACATAAAATTACGTGCACACTACCTCGAACGGTTAAAACCGTGAGCCTACATCAAGCATGCAGCGTGTTACTAACGTTTTCATGATCAAACATTCATTTCTCATCTATACAATTTTCATGCAAACCCAAATGGTAATCTATACCAAATTAGGGTTTTTAGGGTTTTCTTGAACCCTACATGCAACATGCATCACCGTCATCATGATCATTCATCCAACATCATTCTTGAGCATGTGGGGACATATAACAAACATCTAATAGACATACACATATATCATAAGCTATCTAGCACATAACATCACAATCATGCACCAAAACATAATTAGAGACCACTAAACTCTAATCAAGCATAAATCAAGCAATCTAAGCTTTTGCGTGGAAAAATAAAGGGTGAGCTTATGTTCTTACAAACCCAACTTGAAATACACATAAACCCTTGAATCAAACTAAATTGAAGAACTAGAGGGTGAAGAGGATTACCTCAAGATCCAAGAGAATGGATCTACCCTTTGGTTGAGAAAAGTTTCCTCCCTTTCCTCACCTAAAATCCGACCTCTCTCTCTCATTTTTTCTCTCTTTGGCTCGGCTCCTAGGGGAGGGAGAGAGTTGAGTTGAAATTTGGGCAGAGTTTTGGGTTCAACTAAATGGTCAAAAATGTGAACCAACTTCACCTATTTATAGGTGAAGAATAATTTCTAAAATTGCATATTAGGGATTAATGAGCAAAATATTTGCCCAAAGACCCTCCTAGGTGGCCGGCCATTAGGATGAGTGTGAGCCAAGAAATTACTTGTTCACCAAGCAAGTGTTTGCTTACCTCACCATGCTTACATCATCAAGCTTACATCATCATGCTTACATCATCATGCATCCAATGACAATCGGCCATGTGTTGGCTTGAACCAACCAAAAATATTTCCTTACTTATCTCTAACTTAATTCCTTGTTCCAATGTAACCAAGCTTGTAACTAATCATTGGCCTAGTTGAAGGCTTGGTTAGGAATATCTATAAATTTCTTAAATCAAAAATTACATACTTATCCATCATTACTCACTTTTCTGAAAATTACACTTTAGTCCCTGAAGGTGGCCGGCTAGGGTGGAGCCACTTGGCTTCCAATTCATGCATAATTATCCACTTGATTCCAAAAAATCCATTAATATAATTATGCAGTCTATTTCCTTACTAACTCAGATAATATCAATACTGTTTTTCACTAAAAACAGTACTGTCATACTGGACTATAGTCCAGAATTCATCTGCACTTAACTGGGCTACGTATGGATTTTTCTTGAGACTTGAAACTACTAAGTCCTTATTGCTCTAAATATTATTCCTGATTATTCTAGAGCAATCCCATACCTTATTCTTACTTCTTCATCCGTAATGACGGTTTTTCACAGTTTAATTCCTGCTTAATACACTACAGCACCGTCTTAGTCAAACCTAAGGTCAACCTGATCAAACTTTCACCGGAATAATATCATAAATCCTTATTCTACCTCTTTCATCAAAAGGCCTCATGCTTAACATAATAACTTATTATTGAGTCTCGTAGCTAATTAAACGAGAACTCAAACATATACTAATATTCAACTCTGATCATGAGCTTCATATCTACATATATGATTCAGACTTAGATTCTTCTTATATCTAATGAAATCTCAAGTCATCAAAATTTCAGGTTATTACAAAAATAATGCATTTTATCTTATAGAACCAGCTAAATATGTAAAATTTATTATTAGGGTACTAAATGAAAAACATATGACTAAATTAGGAGGCCTAATTTGTAGGATATTTGTCTCTTGTTGTTTGCCTTTTGTTGAAATTGATATCGACTTGAATTTCATCTCCAACTTTTGTAACACAGTAAGAAGCTCGGGTCTTCGTAGTGCAACAACAAAAAATTATTCAAGGTCATTATCGCCTTAAAGTGCTTCTTCGTGTGAGACAGGCTCCTGAATAAAACTATCACCTTCAAATTCATCTTCTCTATCACTACCCATGAATTTTTCAACAATTTACTTGTCACTCAAAATCTAGAAAGTTGTGTCATTTTCCACAGGGTAGTTGTAAAGAGGTATTCAACATCCATTCCATCACTGCACGACAACTCTTTGATTACTATTTCTTGTTTTTGCATGCCTTCACCTTACAAGCTTGGTCCATCCAAATTATCAGTAGCCATGTTATCCATGGACCTAATTATGCATTGTCAAAAACAAGTTGCAATTGTTTTGTCTTTCCTAATTATCCATGGAAGATTCATTGCATTAAATTTTTTTTGTCTTCCCTAGATTTTGTCACTCTTCTTTACAACCTCCAAAAGACTACGATAAAATCGATGAAGATGATGCGTCTTGAAAGTACGTATAATCCCTCATTAGTCATCACAAGATCTTAGATGTTGTGTTGGGTGGCAAACAAAAGTAATTCGACATTGTTCAATCCTTCAATAGTTTTTGAATGAGTAGGACTATTATCGATGGGGGAACTTTTTTACCGTTCATTTTTTGAATTGCAGTTGTTTCTTTGTGCACGTTGGATCTTTGTTGTATACACACAATACTTTATGCACTTCATTTGTCATTGTTGCTTTAATATTTAAAACTCTAAAAGATTAAGAAAATTCGGAAATTAAAAAACCAAATTACACATAAATTAAAAAATCACAAAAAAAAATAATAATAATAGAGGATAAGAAAAGGATTGAGAAAAGGAGGGGATAAGAAAATTTTGTTAGGATTGATGCTAAAAAGCATATGATGTTCAAAAATTTATTGTTATTTAGGTAAATTAGTTTTATGTTTTATTATACTCTAATACGCATGTATGTTTGAAACTTAATAAATATTATAAAATTATGTAATTATCGTATATAAGTTAAGAGGGTAATATTTAAGAATAATACTCTAAAATCGTCCCTAATAAATATCTAAAATTTAGATCTTTAATTAATTATTACTGGCACAGTTCATCTCATTATGAACGGGTCAATTCTATTCGGATTGTTGTTAAAGTGTCGTCAGAATAAATATGCTTTATATAATAAGATTATATAAGATGGGAACACTCTTAATTTGAATATATATCTGTTAGTATATAGAGTATTCAGGTCCTGTTTGGGAACACTTTTCCAAACGATGGAATATCGTCTGGTTTACAAATGGGCATTTGGGGAACTTTTTGGTTTCCAAAAGTCTTTTTCAGAAATTTACTATAATTTACAATTTGTTTATATATAAAAATAAACAAAATACGCATATCAAAACAACGATTTTTCCAATTATTCTTCTAATAAACACACAAAACTCCAAAACAACTTTTTTTTCCAAAAAAGTTTTAGCCCAAATTTATATAAAAACTCTTGAACTCTAAAAGTCCCAACGACAAGACTCCGTCTCCATAAGTCCACCAAACGGACTCTCAAATTTAATTGACGATGATCATATAAAGAACAATCTTAATTCTGTATTGTTAACAAACTCTTATCTATGGTGTTATGTCTTTTATCTTATTCGATATAGATTCACAAGATGTCGGATCTCATTCCTGTTATCCATAACAAAGCAAATAGTAGAGAATGTTAAAGTAACGAGATCATGAAGTCCATTCTTTCATTATGAAGTAGATGGATAACTTCGTTAAGTGTTGATCCCTATATTGAATAATAAGAGCGTTCAATTTATATTAAGATCATATATATATTATTCATTACCAAATTAATGATATTTAAGAAGAAAGATGCAATTAAAGAGATTAACTGATAAATATAACTTTAATTGTGAATTGTTTATGGATAATTGATCTATATATCGTGATTATATCAATGGACACTCAAACTCTTTGAACAACTTACATTTATAATTTCAAGATCTGTGCAATTCCAAATTTTTAGTGAAATAACTTTGAAATAAATAAAATTGATATATTTAATAAAGTATAGCTTGAAATTATCATTTCCACAATATTACTTGAACCCAATGTATTTAATTGGATTAATTAATTTGAAATTAATGAATTCTAAATTAGTGCAAACTCACTTTATATGATAAGTTAAATTAGAATTAATAATATAGTTTAAAAAATAAGGTGATTATTTAAACAATTCCAATTGGATGGTCCAGCGTGGACAACCACACCAAAGGTGACGCCTACATCACTAAGTTTGGGTGTTTAGTACTGATTTCTCCCAAAGTTATCACCTTTTAACAATTTATCCCTCCTCCATAATTTTGACAATTTGCCTATTGAACTTGTTAATAAATTAGTATATTGTACTCCCTATGAATTAATTTTATATATGCTAAATTAGTTATAAAAATCTCACGTATGCCTCATTTAAGTTTCAATTTCAAATCTTTTATTTAGTGAAAAATTAACTAAAATGGCTACATTACAATGATTTAACAAGTTAAGTGGCCAAATTGCTAAAATTAAAAGTTTGGGGACACGTTACCAATGGATAACAAGTTACGGGGCATGAGTGCTAAATTGTAACGCCCGAATGTTCTAGATGATCATAAAGTATAGTATAAATTGGTATTACTAACATTTGTTTTTTAGTATATTGCAGGTGACGGCGACAAAGGCTTTAACGCGCTCAAAAATTCATGTTTCATGTGAAAGATAAGTAAAGTAAGAATTATGAAGTTTTATAGTAGTTTCATGCTGATTTAAGGATGCTAGGTTGCCCATGTATAGATGATTTGGTGTAAAATAGGCTAAAAATATGAATAGATGAATTTGAACGATGCTAATTAAAGGCTCGGTCAAGCCTCAGGTGCCGCATTGCCATCATAGGGGTGCCACGGTGCTCCGGGGGCTCTTTTGAGTCAAAAACTCAAGCACAGAGCATTGCAGAGCTCATAAACAGGCTTGCAGCACTTCGTATAAAAGTACGTAGTGCCGCAGCACTATATTTGGATGCCACGGTGCTACGAAGAAAAAGTACTTAGCGCCATGGCGCCCGGCATTGCTACAGTGCCGACCCGAAAAAATAAAAATAAAAAAGGGATTTTTAAAGGGTCGACTTGGTAACTTGCACTCCATACAAAAGCTAAGTGATAATCTTGGACGATTTGAATTATAAAAACTTATTTCTTGTCATTTTAATATTCGATTTAAAGTATCTAGTACCACGTTTTTAGAATTTTTTATCATTTAACATTTTCTGTGAAGTTCAAGTGCTGTAGTTTTTGTCGAGTACTGGAATTTGCTTATAACATTTCTATCAATATCTATGAAACCCTTTTGATAGTGTTAAAAAATATACGAACGCAGTCTTTCTCAGACTATATATATTATTAAAAAACAAAAACATGTAGGAACAAAGCATGCGTTTAATGCTAAAATTTAGATTGTAGAATTTAGATTTGAATTAATTGTGTTTTTGTCGAGACGTTTGAATTGTTGGAGTTAAAAAGTGTAAAAAATTGAAATGTGTTAAAAAAAAAATTCGATATGAAGCTTCTTCATTCGTCTCGAAATTCTATGCAATTTAGAAAAAAAAATCGTCTAATTTGAACTTATCTACGTAAAATTATATATTTTTAAAATCTGAGTTACAAAACTATGTGAAAAATAAAGTTGAGAGAAAAATACAAAAATTAAATTATAATAGTAAGGTTTGAACTATAACACCTGCAAATTAATATACAATGCATCATATACTTCGCCGAAAGTGCTTAAAGTATAACTACTACTTTTCCTAATAATTCCTTTGGGAAGTTTCCTTGGAGTTAGCTAGGACTCATGTAGAAGTCTCATTCACACAGTGCCTATAAAAGTTTTTTTTTAGTTTTTTTTTTTAGTTTTTTCATATACAGTCATACTTTCCAAGGGGAATTTCATAGAAGGAAACTTAGCCAGAAGCTTTTATTTTTTTTATTTTTTTTATTTTAATTTTGTTTTATTTTTTTTATATCACTACGCTTTTTTTATTTTCTTAACTAAATATTTTTTCTCCTCGTCATCCTCTATATTTTTTTGCTTTGCTCGTCAAATGTCATTATTTTCTTATCCCAAATATCTCTCCTGCTTTTTTATATAACTTTTTTTTTTTTTCCGTTGCTTCTCGTCTCATTTTCACTTACTTCACGCTCGTTATTTAAAAGATAAAGTTATTTTAGAGCGAAAAAAGTTAACAAAACAGTTTTAATATGTAAAAATTAAAATTGAAAAAATTAACTAGTTATAGATATAATTTAATGTAATATCACATTCGAATTTGTTAAAAAGTGTAGAGTTCATATCCCTCACTTTAAATATAAAAAATTTTGAAAAAGATAAATAGATAAACTACTTTTTGAATTACTGTTGTTTTTTTTTTGTTTATATATATATATATATATTTATGAATATAAATATATAAACTATAAGAATATTTGAATCCGCACAAATTCACGTATATTAAGGGTGTGTTTGGTTGGAGGGAGAGATGGAGAGAAGAAGAGGGATAGAGGGAGAATCTCTCTCCTTGGGCCCACCATAATGTCCTTCCATTTGGAATGATGCGCACTCTCCTTTCCCTTTTAATTTAAAATGATAATTTTGTTATTAACTTGAAAAAAAAAGTTTAAAATGGATAATATAATAATTAACTAAAAAACTATCATCCATTCTTTTAACTCTTCCCCTCTCTTACAAACAATATGAGGGATCCATATAATCCTATCCATCCCTCCAACTCTTTCCATCCCTTCTTCGTTGCATCCCTCTTACTAAATATAGCCCCAAGCAAGAAACCAAAAAGGAGCATAACCATTAACACGCCTACCCATACCATTATATATATATATATCGCATCTTGTACATAGGTATATGCACCAAGTCTTATACTCGATACTATGTAGTATCCGGTAATGTGAATTTCAGTTACTGTGAATATGAACTTCAGTTGTTAAAGATATAAATTCATATAAAAGATAATGTAGTTAAAGTGGACGTAAATTTTCTTTATTTTACATTTTTTTTCTGTATGAATTCGCATTTTCAATTGAAATTTATGTTTACAATAATTGAAATTTACATCGTCGAAGATTTTCTAGTATTGAATATCAAACCGACCTATGTATATGTATATATATGT
Organism: Ficus hirta; assembly: GCA_038430175.1. Taxonomy (NCBI): domain Eukaryota; kingdom Viridiplantae; phylum Streptophyta; class Magnoliopsida; order Rosales; family Moraceae; genus Ficus; species Ficus hirta. The sequence goes on along the minus strand of CM076585.1, from coordinate 12,031,567 downwards.
AATGTTATATATATATATATATATGTGTGTGTATGTATTGTTTTTAAACTATGTAATGTTATACATGTAATAGAGAGTAGGTAATGGATACTTTTTCAATGACTAAGGAGTAAGAGAGTCAAAAAGCTGTTCACATGGTCGGTACACCCTACTAATTTTTTTTTTTTTTTTTTTTTTCAAAGAAAGAATGGTAGACCCTACTTTTTTTTTTTGGCTAACTTTAGACCCTACTAATTAATCCCAGCACAAATTCACCCAAATATTTTCGTAGGTAGTGGATAGTTTTATCAATAAAATAATAATAATGGGTGGGTGAGTGATATTTTTAAAGGATTTTAGTATAAAAATTTGGTTTTTTGTCAGTTTAATATTCTTTTTAAAGTGTTTGCTATCACATGTGTAAGTCTATGTTTGATAGAGAGAAAAAGAGAGTAGAAGGAAATTAGAGTAGGGATTTTGGAGAGAAAAATAAAATTTTAATTATTTAATAAAGAAAAAATAAGAAAAAAAGGAAATTGAAAATCCATAAGTGGCATCATCATTTGTCGCTTTTGATAAAACTCAAAGAATATGCTAGTGTCAGTCCTTTCCGGACTTTTTATTATTAAAAAAAAAACATGTATATAAAAATTAATGTACCTTTGAAACTTTGACGAAAGTGCTTTAAAGCCACTTTCCCTTTCATTTTTTTCTTTGAGAATGTGGAGGTCTCTCGTTCACATGGTGTCCATTAAATTTCTCTGTTTTCTTGTCATACTTTCCAAAGGAGAATTTCATAGAAGAAAACTAAGCAAGAAGCTTAATTCACTACTACATCATACAAGAGGTGTGTTTCTGTAAGGCTTCTTCTTCTTCTTCTTCTTTTTCATTTTTTTTTTGTTTTTTTAATTTTTTTTCCTTATCAGTGCTAAGCCTAATATTGTTACTTTATATGTATTGATTTCTACAGGTACCCTTTGAATCATCAACTAAGCATGGCTGCGAGTTCTTCAGTTCCTTTTCAAAAAAAGGTTTATGATGTATTCATCAGTTTCAGAGGTGAGGATACTCGTAATACTTTCACTTGTCATCTATACGATGCTTTTCTTCATAAAAAAATCAAAGCTTACATAGATGAGGAGAGCCTAAAAAAAGGAGATGAAATCTCACCTGCACTTATGAAAGCGATCCAAGAATCAAAGATTTCCGTAGTCATTTTATCGGAAAATTATGCTACTTCCTCTTGGTGTTTGGAAGAACTCGGTCACATTCTTCAATGCAAGGAGACAGATAAACAGATTGTGATACCGGTTTTTTACAACGTCGAACCATCAAATGTTCGATATCAGAAAGAGAGTTATGCAGCTGTATTTACTGCTCATGAAAAGCGCTTTTGCGATAAGATGGACAAGGTGCAGAAATGGAAGAATGCTTTGACAACAGTGAGCGATTTATCTGGATTCCATTCATCATCAGCCACTAGGTACATAATAAACTTAGATGTCATACTCTGTATGGTTTTATAATTTTATGCTTTAGCCACTAGATTTATTGCTCCTGTTGTTATTTTCATTACAATTAGTATTAGGACAAACTTAATTTCCATGTTGTCTAATGATTATTTTGGCATGGTTGGGATATCAATTTGTTAGAAAATTGAAACTTGTTTATAGGTGTAGGACTGAATTATCACACTAACAAAGGTTTAGTCCAATTAGTAGGATTATTTTTGTAACAATATCTTATATATTTTTCCCCATTTTTAGAGATTCGTATGCATAATTGAACTCTTAGCTTATTAATATCATCAACTACGGTTGTAAATTTAAGAACTTATAGGGTAAAAATTAGTATTAGTAAAATAAATATTTTGGGAAAACTTTTATAGATAAATCAGGCAGCAACCACAATCAAAAGCTCTATCCTATGATGAAAATGAACCACCATTTTTATTAAATAATAATCATTATTAAAAAAAATACAAAAGAATTACAAAGATCCGTAAAGGGGGGAAGTTCATGCCCAAAGGCTTATAGAAAAAGCAAAATTTACTCCAATTAATAGGCATGAAGTAACAGTAGTCTATATTAAAAAATGGAATAGCAAATTAATTTTAGTTTTTTAAATTCACACAAAATGTCAAGAAAACAACTTCAAAATTAATCGCTTCCTAAAATTATACCAAAAATTCAAAGAGATAAAAATATGTGGTCAAGTTCAATTTCATTCAACAAGGATTGTTCTGCACTAATAAAAAGGACGCACTTATTTCTATGATAAAACACAAATGGATAAATAAGAAAAAACGGTCTAAACATAATTAGAAAAATAAAGAAATGCAAAATTTTTCAAGAAAAGGAAAATTTTGAACAAGAATAGGAAATCGTACCTATCGGACTCAAATATTAAGGAAATGCTATTTAGAGTGGGAATCCGAAATTCTTAGGTGAACTTATTCCCAAACAAAAATTACCCTAGAAAGGAAAAAACGTCATGTTTAACTTCACATATTGTGGCTATACAATGTCACGAGTCTTAGTCGTTGGTTCTTTTCTACACACAAAAAAAAAAAAAAAAAGAACAAAAACAAAAAATAAACAAAAAACAAAAAATAAACAAAGCAAAACAAAAAAAAAAAAACCTAAATTTTCTCCCAAATCTAACACTGTCAGCAAAGCTTCTGAAAACTAGAAATGTGTATTATTTAACCTTGAGATGATCCATCACCAAACAAAAGCCCGGATCTTGCTGCCCCACATCATCCTCCTCAAGATGGAGAAAATTTATTATTAACAATCAAGATGGTTAGTTACACATGTACGGACCTTAAAACAAATAGTCCATATTTAAAAGGCATAAGAGAGCATAAATGGCATAGAGATAGCTCATATCGTCCTGTTTTAAGGTTTACTTATCAGAGGTATAGAATGAACGTTAATCCCTTATTTACTTGTTTATTTTTTTTTTCCTAGAATGGGAGTGGGTGTAACACCCCGAACCGTCTATGTAGGGCCGACTACGTAAATGTGGGCCGTTACTTTACTTACTTATCTTACTTCTTAGTTTCTAATACTTGAACTTTTAGAAAAATTTCAAAATAAATTTTTTTTCTTTTCTTTGCAACTTAAAATAAACTTATCCATATGGGTAAACTTCACCATGCCTACCCATTACTTGTTAAGCCGATTAAAAGGTCACACATAACCTTTTAAACCAGACTTTTGAAACCTTACATACGTAACATGGTACATATTTTTTTTTTAATCATACATCATACATGCACTAGTTCATATTTAAAGTGTTTGCGGAAAATCTTGCGTAGTGATAGCCCACATCGCCCTTCACTTGCCTCATATTCTCCATGGCCCACTAAGTAAAGCTGCATGCATCTTACCTACAGTATGGAATATACTGATGAGCTTTCGCCCAGCAAGTACAAACATGATCTCATAAAACGTAACAAATATCGTGCAACTTATGCATAAATTAATTATGTACAATTATGAATCTTTTATGACCAATTATTGACTTGAACTTATTATCTTGCTTAACATATAGGCCCCTTGTGTACGTACCAAAAGTGCGCAATCCTCAGAACGTCAGGGTTTGCAAGGCCCTTAACAATTCTGGAAATCATAAACATAACCCTTCACGATCTAGCTGAAGGTTGATTATCATTATACCCTCATGTATTATCGAGAGGTTGATAATCATAAACTTAAAACATGTATCCTCCACCTAGCAGGAGGTTGGTACGACACCTTGCTTGACTTGGTTTAGTCTTAGTCTTGTATATTCCAAGGCTAAGAATCTTTAATTGTGATCTTATAAATCATGATGCACATGAGACATAAACATGGCATAACCATAAATTATGGTATAACTTGATACATCATGTCTTATCATGACTTAACATGACTTAACATAGCTTAACATGTCTTAACATGGCTTAACATAGCTTAACATGACATGGCATAGCATAACATGGCATAACATAGCATAGCATGACATAACACAGCATACATGGAACATGTCATATATTTGAAAATAGTTTACTGTTTTTCATACTGTAGGTGAGGTTTGTACTTACCTGGTATGCTATGTCTTAGGTTTTGTTGCTCCAAATCAGGTCGCAACAACAGATTACTTCCTGCTATTTAAAAGAACATAGGATAAGGATCCTATAAATCATAATCATAAAATGTTGGTAACCTAACCAACATTCTTGAGAAATCTTAGTTATGTGTCCCCCACACATGCCTATGACAACTTACTGGGTTACTAAATGTAACCCTAGGATTTTAGGCCCAACCATATTTGAATGATAACTTATTCAGTTTATTAGGTCCCAATTACTTTCAAAGTATTACCCCATTGGGTTACTATCGGTAACTGTAGGGTAAGGCCCAAGTAATTGTTTTCTTCTATTCTTGACCGACAAAACTTTGGCAAGTTTTCTTTAAAAATCTTTTATAAAACTTTATATTTCTTATAAAAACCGTATTTTTATAAAACCAAAACTTTTAAGCAAAAACAGTTAAAAACTGTCAAGCTTTGAATCTTTGAAAATAGTTTCTTAATTTCAGTTATCAGTGCATATGCAGGAATTTCCTGCTTTTGCACTGTTTTCTGAAAGTCTTGTGCATGAATTTTCTGTTTCCTGCACAGTTTTTAAGATCAAATTTTATCTTAATAATCTGTTCAGAATTTGAAAAATATTTCTTCATGAAAGTTGTAGACCATGAATAATACTACAACTTTCATGTTTTACTCAAAACCTAATTCTGCCTTTAACTTGTTCATATTCCTGGTTGACACCGGCTGGCCGTGCACAGGATTTGAACAGACCAAGGCTCGGGTTTTCATAAAAACAGAGGCCTTTGGAGCCTTATTTTGAAAAACTATTCATGTTGTCCACTAGAATTTTCTATTTACTACAATTTTTTAGTTTTAACTTTTCTCAAATTCGGCTTCTAAGGGCCTCAAAATACCGTTTCTAGATCATTGCTCAGTTTTCACCTGAACTGGCAGTTTTGGTTTCGGTAGATTCTTACGTAAAATTACGCACACCCTACCTCAAACGGTCGCAACCGTGAGCCTACATCAAGCATGCAGCGTATTATCTAACGTTTTCATTGCCATGCATTCACTTTTCATTAATAAAATCATACATGCAAACCCATTTGGTAAATTTTACCAACTAGGGTTCTTAGGGTATTTCTCTAACCCTTCTTGTATTATACATCAATATCTCATAATCAATCATACCATACAACCTCTTGAGTGTGTGGGGACATATAACAAACATATTCTAGGCATTCATGCATACATCACATAAACGTACATTAAACTACAAATCAAAACCACCAAACCTCTAATCAAGCACAAATCTAAGCTATACACATAAATCTTGAACTTTGCATAAATTTTGAATTAAACTAAAATAAAGAGCTTAGAGGGTGAAGAGGATTACCTCAAGATCCAAGAAAATGGATCTATCCTTTGATTGGGAGAATTTTCCCTCCTTGCTTCCTTCTACAAAAATCCGAACCTCACCATTTTTTTTCTCTCAATTTTTCTTCGGTTTCTAGGGAAGGGAGAGAGTGTGGACAGATTTTGGCATGGTTTTGGGGTATTTTCTCATTTTTGTGAACAAAATGAGCCCCCCTCCATCACCTATTTATAGGTGAAAAATAATTTAATTTTTGGATTTATTTTTAATCCAAAAATTGCATAATAGCCCTTAAGAGAAAAATATTTGCCCATTGGTCCTTGGGACAAAATATTTGCTCATCTACCCTCTTAGGTGGCCGGCCATTCACTTGGAGAGCAAGGAAATTCTCTTGCTTACATCATCATGCTTGCATCATCATAACATCAACATGCTTACATCATCAAGCTTGCTTCATTATGACATCATCATTACTAACTTTTCTGAAAATTACACTTTGGCCCCTAAGGACAAAATATTTACACTCTAGTCCCTATGGGTGACCGGCTAGGGTGGAACCACTTGACTTCCAATTCTTGCATAATTATCTACTTGATTCTAAAAATCCATAAATATAATTATGCAGTCCATTTTCTTACTAACTCAGATAATATTAATACTGTTTTTACTAAAAACAGTATTGTCATACTGAATTGTAGTCCAAACTTCATCTGCACTTAACTTGGCTACGTATGGATTTTTCTTAAGACTCGAAACTGCTAAGTCCTTATTGCTCAAAATATTATTCCTGATTATTCTAGAGCAATCCCATACCTTATTCTTACTTCTTCATCCGTAATGACGGTTTTTCATAGTATAATTCCTATACTGCTTAATACACTGCAGCACCGTCTTAGTCAAACCTAAGGTCAACCTGGTCAAACTTTGGCTGGACTAAAAATCATAAATTCCTACTATGCCATTTTCTCAAAAGGCCTCATGCTTGATTAAGCAAACTATTTCTGAGTCTCGTAGCTAATTAACCGAGAACTCAAATATCTACTGATATTCAATTCAGATCATAAACTTCATATCTACATACATGATTCAGACTTAGATTCTTCTTGTATCTAAGGAAATCTCAAGTCATCAAAATTTCGGGTTATTACAGTGGGAATGGTAGGTCACACATTAATTTGGGATTGAAGAATCGTATTGGCAATTCCATGCCCCTCCAGATTGTGATTCCTAATCCTGATATTAGTATTAAATTACCATCTTATCCTTTGTTTACTTACAAATTATTATATTAAAAAATAATAGCAACATATATTAATTTTTTATTAACTAAATATAATATATTTTTTTATTAACTTAATATTATATAACTCTCCTAATTATTATTAACTTTATTACCATGAATAAAGAACTTAATTTTATCATAATATATGTATATATTTTTTTTTATGCTCTATTTTTTATTTTGCTTATTTTAACTCAATTTTTTTTATTCTTTTTAGCTTTTTTTAAAACCAAAAAAGTTACACAACTTAAGTTTTATTGTCTTAATATTTTTATTTGTAACGTGGGGGTTAATTAGTTGTAATAAATTAATTAAAATAAAAAAAATGAGATAATTTCATAAATACTTAAAAACATTGCCCATGGGACTTGAAAGAAAATTTTGAAAATACAGTCACACATCATGAAATCCACAGTAAGAGTAGGACCATAATTTTTTTTAAAGTACCTAAAAATCCATCATCATCGAAATAATCCAAGTCAAACATTAATTTGATATAGTCCAAAACGATAAGTTCATAATTAAATGAAAATGTAAAAGACCCATTGTTGCAATAAAATACTCCTCTACGATCTCCACAGCCAAATCCCTCAATTTACTCCTCACTGGATAAGTCGCACTAAACACTACCTGAGAGGTTAAATATAAGGGGTGAGCATCGACATGCCCAGTAGGAATGCTCACTCAGATTATGTATTAGTAAACACACCCATAATATGTTAAGATAATAATCCTTCATCTTCAAATTATCTCTTATAATTCAAAACAAGAACGTGTTCGTGCCTAATTCGTTCAAATGGCTAGACAAGAAAATGGATTGAAACAAAAAAAAAAAAAAGATATTATAAGCAACATTAACATTAAATGAGAACATCTTTGCCATAAGTCTCTTTGATTTCTTATCATAACTCATTGCTATTTACTCTTCATTGTGGTAGGTCCGATTCTAAATTAGTTGAGGCAATTGTCAAAGATGTTATGGGGAAGTTGAATTGCTTATCACCAAGCAATAATTTGAAGGAAAAGGGCTTAGTTGGAATGGACAAACAAATTGAGAAATTTCAATCATTGTTGAACAACGGCTCACAAGAAGTTCGCATTGTAGGCATTTGGGGAATTGGCGGTATTGGTAAGACAACCCTGGCTCGTGCCTTTTTCGACCGATTTGCATCTCAATTTGAAGGTAGCTTCTTTCTTGAAAACGTTAAGGGAGAATCAAAAACAAGTGGGCTCATTAATTTACAAAAACAACTTTTTTCTAAATTATTGGGGGAAGAAAGTTTGATAGAAGTCAACGAATTTGCAAATAATAGGCTTCAGTGTACAAAGGTTCTTGTTGTTCTTGACGATGTGGATAGTGCTAGACAACTAGAATATCTAGTTGAGCAAGTTTCGTTTGGTCCTGACAGTAAAATCATTATAACAACCAGAGATTATCAAGTGCTCAATAATATTGCTAATCATGAAATATACCGAGTTGAAGGATTAAATTTCAAAGAAGCACTTCAACTCTTTTGCGCAAAAGCTTTTCGACGAAACTCTCCCCCAGAGGATTATGAATTGCTGTCACGTAGGGTGGTCAAGTATGCTCGAGGCCTTCCATTGGCTCTTAAAGTTTTGGGTTCTCACCTACATTCCAAGAACCCAGAATCATGGGAAAGTGCATTGAATAAATTGAAAAAATGTCCAAACAAGGAAATCCATGAAGTACTGAGAATCAGTTTTGATGGTCTAGAACGCAATGAGAAGGAGATGTTTCTTGATATAGCATGCTTCTTCAATGGTAAGAATAAGGAAGCTGTAGAAAGAAAACTACATGCTCGTGATCTTGATGTGGAAATAGGAATTTCTATTCTCATCGCCAAGTCTCTCATAACTCTTAAGGAAAACTGGTTACACACACATGATTTGCTACAAGAAATGGGGTGGGAGATTGTTCGTGAAGAATCTTATAATGAGCCTGGAAAGCGCAGTAGATTGTGGTTGGCTAAGGATATCTACCATGTCTTGAAAAATAATACTGTAAGTAGCACCTACAATAAAATTCATTAAAAATTGAGTAAACTATCTGCATGAAAATAGAAAGCATAAAAGCATCTCAAATGATTTGTCTATAACCACACACACATATGTATACCTTATGTAGTAAGTGTTTCTAGTTATTACAAGCTCATCTATATACCTTATATGAATTATACATTTTAGAATTTTGTGTACGTCATATATGCTCATGATCTCTGTTTCTTCTCAATTGTCAGGGGACAGAAGTAGTCCAAATGATGTCTCTGTATAAGGATGAACTTGAAAATGACATAGATTTGGATCCTCTAGTCTTCAAAGACATGTTCAATTTAGAATTTTTGTCGTTTGATGCAGATTTTGATGATCTTTGTGATGAAGATTTTGATGTTCTTAGTGATGATCTTTGTGATGAAGATTTTGATGTTCTTAGTGATGAAGATTTTGATGATCTTAGTGATGAAGATTTTGATGATCCTAGTGATGAATATTTTGATGATCTTACCAAAAAGTTAAACCTTCCTCAAGGTCTTCTGTCTCTTCCTGACAAGCTTAGATATCTTTGTTGGCCCAGTTACCCTTTAGGAACTTTGCCTCCAAATTTTAGGGCGAAAAATCTTGTGGAGCTGGACATGCAAAGCAGTAAGCTAGAGAAACTCTGGGATGGCGTTAAGGTAATATATAATTTCAGTAGCTTTAAATATCTTGTGTAATGAATCTAATATAAGTTTGTTTTTTCCATTTCTATTTGGTGACAGAATTTGGGAAGCTTAAAAGTTCTAGATCTCAGTTTTTCTGAGAATCTGATTGAAATTCCAAACCTCTCTGAAGCAGTAAAACTGGAAAAGATCTATCTCAATGGTTGTAAAAGTCTTGAGCATCTTCCTAGTAGCATTTGCAAGCTAACGTCCCTACAACATCTTTATCTCCACCGCTGCTCAAAATTAGAGTACTTGCCAGAAATTTCAGAGCCAATGCCGAATTTAAGGCATATTATTTTGTCAAAGTCGGGGATTAAAGAGTTACCAACGTCAATTTACAATCTGATTGAGATTAAATATTTAGACCTTGGTCGTTGCAAAAATCTCAAGAGTCTTCCAACCAGCATCTGTAAGTTAAAATCTCTCAAAAGGATTGAACTCCAAGGCTGCTCAAAACTACAGTACTTGCCAGATGTTTTAGAGCCAATGCCAAATCTAAGGGTTCTTTGTTTAGGGGGATCAGGAATTCTAGAGTTGCCAACGTCAATTAATAATCTAATTGGGATTAAATCTTTAGACCTTAGTTTTTGCCGAAATCTCAAGAGTCTTCCAACCAGCATCTGTAAGTTAAAATCTCTCGAAGAACTTGATCTCCAATTTTGCCGTAAATTAGAGTACTTGCCAGATATTTTAGAGCCAATGCCAAATCTCAAGGAGCTTTGTTTACATAACTCTGGGATCAGAAAGTTACCAACATCTTTATTGGAAAATCTAACTGGGATTTGTGGATTAGATCTTTTTGGTTGTGAAAATCTCGTGCTTATCCCACACACCTACTATACAAGAATTCAACTTCTGCAAATTACTGGATCTCCAAAGCTTAAAAGCTTGCCTCGTCCCTTGTCAAGTGGTCTGAACTTGGTGTGTCGTTTATGTCTTAGAGGCACCATTGTATACAAGATCCCTGATAATTTATTCTCATGTGTTAACCCAATGTGGTGTTTAGAGCTCTCTCGAACAAATATTAGGAGAATACCTGAGAACATCAAATTTTCTAATCTGCGTGAACTGGACATAAGAGGTTGCAGGTTTCTCCAATCTCTACCAGAGCTTCCACTGACTATACAGAAAGTTGATGCAGGTGGATGCACGTCACTGAAAATGGTGTCAAATTTATTGACTGCACTCACACAACCACCTACAGATTGTGTTAATCTTGGGGTTGCCTTTTCATTTAAGGGTTGCTTAAAGTTGGAACACCAGAACATAATGTCTGAATTTCAGATGAGAGCTTCGCTCATTGCAACAGAATTTGCATTGAGAAAAACTCCGTATGAGGTATGCCTTCTCTTTCTTTTATTCAAGTAAAATTTTTTTATTTATTTTATCTATATTTGTAATAATTGTGATGTTTTAATGGCACAGCCAAGTTATAAGCTTTTTATCCCAAATTCGCTATTTCTTGTAACAAATAAATTGATGTTTTATTTAAAAATAACCTGATTTATTCATGCTTTGCTGCAGTCTTGTCCTCCAACTACTAAAATGTGTTATCCAGGAGATAACATTCCGGAGTGGTTCATCTATCAAAAGAAGGGACGTTCAATTAATATTCGGCTTCCTTATAATTGCAACTTCATGGGCTTTGCATTTTGCTTTATTCTTTCATGCAAGAAGTACACCGGATGGGCCCTGCAGCCATTCCCATTAGACTGTGAAATACATGTCAAAACATTCGACGGCGATGAAAGGCACTTCTTACTCCCGCTGAAGCTATTGCCCTCGAATGCCAAGAACCATGTGTCCATGACTACATTTATGTGTGATGTAGAAAACTTTTACTCTGCAGTAGAGATGTCTTTTAACTTCAAAACTGATGAGGAAGCAGATATAAAACTAAAAAGGTGTGGGATCCGCTTGCTACATGTCCAAGACGCAATGGAATTTGGTATCATCAGTAGTCATTATGTATGTAGGAAATCTAACATTGTCAATTATGAGGGTGGACCGAGCTTATTTTGGGAGAGTATTTTTGAGCAGCTACGTCACTTTCAGGTTTCCTCATCAAGAAAGAAACTTTGTGAGAAAATATGGAGCTCCAACTTAAACCACAGGTACAAGATACTATGGTGGCAGCTTCTTCGGGATGTTTTACTAGTCCGAGCAGCTCTGAAGCATGCGGGTGATACTAGTTGCCCATTGTGTGGGTCGGGTATGGAAAGTGCCATCCATTTGTTTCTGTTTTGCAAGAGAGTTCGGTTACTTTGGTTCATGTCTCAATGGCGCCTCCGCACAGATTCCCTCCTCTGTGATTCCATGGCTTCTTTCCTTGAAATTGTGTTGGATCGATTTTATGACCAGGATTTCTTAATCTATGCGTCTCGACTTGTGGATACTATTTGGCGGGCAAGGAATAAGCTCGTTTATGATGGAAAGGTGTTTCACGTTGCGGAAATCCATTCCTCCGTGCAAGTACAATTCAATCAAATATCTACTAGCAAGAGAAAGAGGAAGTGGAGGAGTTTGACATTGAGGAAGAGGAGGAGCTGATTTTTAAACCCAAAAAGGTAATGGTTCCATTTTTTTATATATTGTTTTAAACAAATTCGGCTCAAAACAACACATTGATTTTAACTATAGTTTAATAGGTATCAATCTAAGTTAAGACGTCCCAATTAGGTTAGCGTCCTGACCGAGCTATCCTCTACCAAAAAATACACTCAATTTTACTAAATAAAAATAAAAATATAACTATAATAAGTTTGGAGTGAAAAAGAAACACGATAAAATTATGTTTTTATCTTATCATAATTCGTACTATTAGATCATAATATTACAACCTGATATTGTGACATATTATTTAATTAAAATTTAGCATATTTTTAATTGTCACATCATGAGAATTTAACATATCATAACTTTAGGTTAAATTTATAGCAGAACTTTAATACGACATAGGAAATCTTGGTGAATTTCCTTAAGTTTATTTCATGATATAGATTTTAATATTTTTTGAAATATTATTTTTATCTTATAAAATAACCTCCATAATTAATATAAAATTTAAAATCTATATCACGAAATAAACTTAAGGAAATCCAAAATAATCTTCCAACAAAAAATAACCATAGACCAAAGACCCAAAAATTCCTTTAAAATCACGTGTGTTCATCATATGGTCAGTTCTCTCGTTTTACCATCATTCATCGTCCCACTTCCACTCCAAGCTCCACCATCTACATCTTAGCATATTCTTTGTTTGAAACAATTAACTTATATAAGTAAGGACTTAGTAAGACTCTTATATCCCACAAACATAAATAAAGACTTTTTTAATCATCACATAATAAAACGTCATCATAAATATAAACATCTTTAAAAACTTTTAATTTTTATTTAACTCATGCTGCAGGTGAGAGTATACTCACATAGATGCCTTACTTAACTCTACTAAATTTTCTTATGGTGACGCGACGATTGAGGTTCTCATGTGCTCACCTCTAGAACCATTCATGCCATAAACCATAAATATAATAAAATTGTCAAAAAGTCACAATAATTCATCAAACACATCCATCTCGTTAAAACAATGCCTAAAAGGCTAACTTCATCAAACATCGAAACACAAAAAGCCAACAATTACATAAGATCACAAAACTTTGTAAAAACTAACAGTTGGACCTCTATCTATTTGAAAAATCATAACAATTCGCGTAGGACTCCAAATAATCTGAAACTAGTGCTAAAAGAAGTAAACATCCAATGTTTTCAAAGGTACTTAATTTGCTAAAAATGGAGTCCAATTGTATCCTCAAAAATAGTTTTGAAATCGGATCACAAAATCTGAAAATTTCAAGCAAGGCCAAATCTGAAAATTCATTTAAAATTCATCTAAAATATAAAATCATCACCAAAATGTGCATGACTCACATACACACAAAATAAAGCCCTAAGGCATATTTCTAATACATAAAATCATGAAAACTTGCCTGAAATCACCACTCCCAATAATATATTAAATTAAGAGATGAAAAACCATAAAATCATCTAAAACCACAAAATTCAATCATCCACAATACCTAACATATTTCTAAAACGATAAATCACCATTAATCAATCATATAACCTCTCTCAAATACATGTTCATGCCGTCCCCCTAATCACCCTTCAACCAGCACAAAGTAACCATCAAGAAATTACTTAATCCCTAATGAAATCCCAAAACACATATGAAAGAAAAAGAAGAAATCATACTTCAACAAATCTTTTATTTCGGCTCTAATGATTGAGAAATATCAAGGGATTAAGAGGTGAGATTTTGTGGCTCATCAATGGAGGTTTTTGTTGTGTTCTAAAATGTGAGAGGAAGGAAGGGAAAGAGTGAGAGAGAATAGTGATAGAAAGAGGGAGATGGCTCATAATGCGTAGAAAAAATTTAAGAGCATTAATTTTGGAATTAACTGGAAATTAAATTTAGGAAATTGGCTCTTAATAGGTGGGGGATGGCTGTTATTAGAGTGTGAAAACGTGTGAAAGAAAAAGAAAAAAAATTTGGACAACTTCTAGAATTTTCACACCTATTTTCACACACAGAAACTATTTGGTGACTGGCCAGTATCCAGAGAGTATACTGGCCCTTCTTACTTTGATGTCAAATTTATACAAATGAGTAGGCGTTGGAACGATTATGAAGCGCTCAATGATTTTATGTAAAACAGAGAAATAATTTTGGACATTGAGAGATACAAAATTAAGTGTGAAGTTAACGTCATGAAAAATGGGTCTTTTTTCGTAAAAGGAAAGATCAAGGAAAACTTTGAATTTTCCTAGAATACTTAATTCCATACTTTATAACATAAAACACTTCACGTCATGATCATATCATAATTCATCAAATCAAAACATGAAATTACAAAAAATTTTCATTAAATAGCATGAACTTGTTCTTATTCATTGAGTACTCGCCGCATTCACCTATGGAAAATAACTCAACACAACATTAAAATTAATTAAATATAATATCATTACATTACCATGTTAATTCCTAACATCTAATTTGTAACTATATTGTTGGGTCGTTACAATTCTCTACTGTTCTTTTAGTTCTCTTGATTTATGTCCCATTGTGTTTAATATAAATGGGGAAAGCACCTAAATAACGCAAATTTAAAGACCATTGCACCAACATGATACGAAAATTTAATACTAGACCAATATAATACAAAATTAAACTAAAGTTAGCTAAAATTTATGTCATGTTGGTCAAGAGTGGAGATTTTGTGTCATATTAGTCAATAAATGAAAAAAAAAATGTGGTTATTTAGGTAATTTTCTCAATAGGTAGAAAATGAGTTGCTTCTTTCCTTTTTGCTAGATTTTGTTCTCTTAATTTTCATTTTGGCATTGGGGAAATAATTTAAGTTAATTTATGCATAAGTTTCGTCATCCGATATTTAGAGTAGAAAACACAAATTCGAATGTTTTGCCGTTTAGAAATGGACTACTTTGTTAGTATGGTTGTAGTTCTTAGTTATAATTCACCGGAAAAAAAAAAAAAAAAAAAAAGAGTAAATGAAGAAGGCTGTATCTTCTAGGAAATTGACCATTTCATGCCTGCTTGTAAATTATCCTTTGCATGCTGTCGGAAACAAAGGGGAGATTTGATAACTATTTTGTGCAAAAAGAGCTATTCTATGATATTTGTTTATGTTTATATAATTGAGTTCAACGCTGATCATGATCTAGTTAGTGAATAATGCAAAAGGAAATCCTCAAGACTAAATATTTGTGTTCTTGTTATAACCTGTGCATGACAATTGCATCTAATCAAAGAAAAAAGCTTCTAAATTATGACATTCCACATTCATATAAGTAGGGTTTTGTTTTAAACTATCAGATTTATATCAGATTCTGTCAATTTTACATTTTGTTTCATTTTGATGTGATCTTATTCAAATCTAACATGTATAGCATATTATATTGCTTGAGATACCGTAATGTAGAAAGCCCATCTAAATATTACTAAATTTATGTGTTATTGAAAGTGACTTGGAATAAGAGAATTATTGGAATTCAAGTTTCATATATTGTTTCTATTTCTCTACAGTGGAGTGATTGACACTAGGTTCTCTCTTAGCGTTCTCAATCTCACCAAGAAAACCAAGTTGTATACATGGTACTCAGTGACAGGTATTTACAAAACCGACATTATTTTTCTTTTTACCCTAATAAGATTGAAAGTTTTTCTAAAATTTTTAGGGTAAAATTTTCATTCTATAGGTAGGAGGATGGACAAAGGTAGACAAATGCTTGACTTAACTGGCCATTAATTTCCAATCTCTCGACCAAAACGAGCTTTCATTCAACAAATGCAAGTGAAAAATATTGCTTCTGTTCTTTTTCTTTTTCTTTTTTTGTTTTTCAACTCAGATAATTTTTTGTATCGGGTCCGCCTCATAGTTAGACAAATTAATTGGGCCAAGCCCAATAATCCTTAAAGGTTTATTTTTTTTTTTAAGTATTTATCTTAATGATTGTGAGCATCTAGTGGTATTTAAAGAAAACATCGTAATTTATTGTTAATATAGTGGAAGTTGATATCGGCCTATGGTCCCATGGTTTTTTCCTTCATGTTGAAGGGTTTTCCACGTAAAAAATCAATGTTCCTTGTGTGGTTGATTATTTTGATTTATTGTTGCTTTGATTGGTTTATTGGCTTTGCCGCATTTTATCCCATAGAGCAAAAGGTTTAATTGGTAGTTCTCCCAACATTTGGTGGGGAAAGAATTGCTGAAATCATGATGATGGCGATCGAAAACGGGGTTTGATCGAGAAAGATTGATTGGATAGGGAAAAGGCAAACATATAATTGATGGCATAGTGATGAAGGAATTAGATTAGGAACCGTTACCATATAAATGAACATTCAAGTTTAGGTACCGATATTATCATGAAATTCATTTGTATTGAAGATTGAAGTGAATTGGGGAACACAGACAAATTTTAATCAAGTTTGTTATTCTACTTGAAAATTGTTCAACGCAAGATAAATTAGGATCTACAAATGTATTATTGATTGTATTTGCCAAGATTATGGACTTTCCTGTAAAGACACTGAATTCCTAAAAATAAATTACAACCATGAATAACAAGGACTACAAGTTTTTCATTATTATACTCAAGTGAGTAATTTCTTTACTAGACAAATTTTATAGTCCATTGATTTTGTGGTAAGGCCAAGGATATAGGATCGAAAAACTTGCTACTACCGTAAAATAAAATGAAACTAAACTAAGTGCCTTTAAAAGTGAGCATTTTTGCCTGGTACATACACAAAATTGTTCATCTCAGACCATTACGTTAAGAAAAATAAGATTACTTCAATGCGTCGTTGAGACCCGGAGGCATTCTGAGACTCTGGGCAAGATCACTCATCCTTTCCTTCATAGCCTGAGGATCAACAAGGTGAAGTATTTCATTTAGCAGCAAAATTCGAGAATTTCTTTTTTTTTTTTTTCTTTGATTGAATAAACCGAGAAATTCTCACCTGAACACTTTTTTGGTGTGCATCCTTGTATGCCTCAGTAATCAAAAGAGAAAGTTTCTGCATTACAAATCGGGAATATGTAAAAATCATTCCCTACTGAGCACCTCATGAAATCTTCCGATGACGCTGCTCGCAAATCCTGGATGGGTCCCTGAGAAGATGAGTTGACAGGCGGTGATTAGTGGAGAGGGCGGCTGCCGGAGGGCGTCCAAGTTTGGAGACTTGAGATCGTGAGCTTGCCGGCATCGACGACATCGTGAGCTCGGATCTCCGTTGCCGCCCATCCCTTCCACAGCCTCACGAGATTTTTCCGGTCCGGTAAACCAGTTCCTCCGACCTTTTCGCGAGCTTTTTCTGATTCGGCTAACGTCCATCTCTCTTGTTTTTTGGACGAAAGGGAAGGAGAATTGTTTCCTTTTTTAAAAGTGTAATCCCATGCATTGAAACTATTCTGGTTTTAACGTGTTTTTCGATCTATACCGTTAAAATTGATCTAATGGTCAAGATTTTTTAACTAAATATTTATTCTTCTCCTCATCCTCTATCTTTATTTTTTTGCACTGCCCATCAAATGTCATTATTTTCTTCATCCCAACTCTCTCCCAGCTTTTTCTTTATAACTCCCGCCCCCCCCCCCCCCCCCTCCCCCGCGGCCCTCTTCTCATTTTCTCTTACGTCATGCTCTTTATTTAAAAGATAAAGTTATTGTAGAGCGAAAAAAGTTAACAAAACAGTTTTAATGTAAAAATTAAAATTGAAAAAATTAAGTAGTTACAGATATAATATAATATAATATCATATTCAAATTTATTAAAAGGTATAGAGTTCGTATCCCTCATCCTAAGTAAAAAAAATTTTTAAAAAGAATAATAGATAAACTATTTTTTGAATTACTGTTATTTTTTGTTTATATATATATATATATATGAATATAAATATATAATCTATAAGAATATTTGAATATGCACAAATTCACGTATATTAAGGTTGTGTTTGGTTGGAGGGAGAGATGGAGAGAGGGAGAGAGATGGAGGGAGAATCTCTATCCTTGGGCCCACCATAATATCTTTCTATTTGGATGAATGCACACTCTCTTTCTCCTTTTCAATTAAAAAGACAATTTTGTCATTAACCTTTTTTTTTCAAAACAAAAAAACAGAAGTTTAAAATGGACAATATAATAATTAACTAAAAAACTATAATCCATCATTTTAACTCTTCCTCTCTCTTATCAAACAACATGAGGGATTCATATAATTCTCTCCATCCTTCACTCCCTCCAAACATAGCCTAAAGCAAGAAACCAAAAAGAAGCATATCCATTAACATGCCAACCAATACTATTATATATATTGCATCTTATATATAGTTATATGCACCAAGTTTTATATTTGGTTCCGTATGGTATCCGATAATGTGAATTTCAGTTACTGTGAGTATGAACTTCAATTATTAAGAATGTGAATTCACGCAGAATGGAATGTAGTTAAAGTGGATGTGAATTTTCTTTATTTTACATTTTCTTCTGCATCAATTCACATTTCTAATTGAAGTTCACGTTTACAATAATTAAAGTTTACATTACCGGAGACTTTCTAGTCCTATTGTGCTTAAACATGCAAAAAAGTGTATACTTTTGCGCGATGCAAGAATCATTAGTTCAAAATTTTGGCAGGAAAAAAAGGTAAAAATTCATGTCATTTCGGAGTAGGAATATTGCTCAAGGCCTCCAGTGCCTAATCCTCATAAAAAAGGGTACACGTTTCTGCGACTCAAAAATCTGCCTCAATTTTAGAGGGAAAAAATTCAAAATTTTGGCGAGAAAAAAAAAGTGAAAAACATATTTGTTTCGGGGCTGAAGTATTGCTCAGTGCTATTGTGCCTAATCATGAAAAAAAGTATATACTTTTGCACGATGCAAGAATCATAAATTCAAAATTTTAGCGGGAAAAAAAGGTGACAATTCATGCCATTTCGAAGTAGGAATATTGGTCGAGGCTTGCGGTGCCTAATCATCATGAAAAAGGATACACGTTTCTGCGACTTGAAAATTGTGCCCCAATTTTGGAGGGAAAAAAAATCAAAATTTTTGCTGTAAAAAAGAAAAAAGTGACAAACATAGTCGTATCAGTGTAAGAATATTGCTCAGTCCTACTGTGTCTAATTGTCGTCAAAAAATCTATAAGTTTGCGCAATGCAAGGATCATGCCCCAATTTTTGGGGGGGAAAATTTTAAATTTTGGCAACGAAAAGGTGAAATTCAAGTCGTTTTGGAGCAGGAATATTGCTCGAGGCTTATTGGGCCTAATCATCATGAAAAAGGTTTCACATTTGCACTTCACAAAAAACGTGCCCCAATTTTGTCCGGAAAAATTCAAAATTTTGACAGGAAAAAAATGAAAAGCATTATTGTTTCGATGCAGGAATATTGTTCTTGGCCTGCGGTGCCTAATCATCGTGAAAAAAGATACACGTTTCTGCAACACAAAAACTGTGTCCCAATTTTAGAGGGGAAAAAATTCAAAACATTTGCCAGAAAAGAAATAAAAAACGCTTTTTTTTTTTTTTTTTTTGCGCAGGAATATTGCTCGCGGCCTACGGTGCCTTATCATCGTGGAAGAAGGTACACGCTTCTGCGACCCCAAAATCATGCCCTAATTTTGAAGGGGGAAAAATTCGAAATTTTGGCTAGAAAAAGAGGTGAAAAAAGTTATCATTTCGACGCAGGAATATTACGCGCAGCATGCGCTGCCTAATCGTCATAAAAAAGGTTACATGTTTCCACGACACTAAAAACATGCCCCAAATTTGGATGTGAAAAAATTCAAACTTTTGACAGGAAAAAAAAGAAGCGCAAAACATAATTGTTTTAGCACAAGAATATTGCTCAGCCCTATTGTGCGTAATCGTAAAAAAAAAAAAATGATACACGTTTGCACTCCGCGTAAAACGTGCCCCAAATTTGGAGGAAAAAAATTCAAAATTTTGGCGAGAAAAAAAAAGCGAAAGACATATTTGTTTCGGGGCAGGAGTATTGCTCAGTTATATTTGTGCCTAATCGTGCAAAAAAAGTATACTTTTGCACAATGAAAAAATAACAAATTCAAAATTTTCACAGGAAAAAGAGGCGGTCAAAGACTTGAGTGGTTAAATGAGTGAATAACATATTTTGAAGACTAGTTAGGGAAATTATGGAAATAATATTCTAGAAATGATGAGAGTATTTTTATCCTAAGTGCTTTATTTATGAATGTCATTTTAAATTTGACTGTATGAAAAATATAATAAATGTACTTATTTATGATTGGTGTGTTGCATAAGAATTGACCTATTAAACTCTCTGAAATAAAGAAAATTGATTAAAACACTTTGTTTAGTAGACTCTAAGATTAGTTTCACTGTGATAAATTAATGTGTTAAAATAAGTGACAACAATTAGTGATCTAAATAATAAAGCAAATAATAATGGGCCACAGTAATAAAGGCTAAGCATAAATAATTTCAACAATTTATCTATAAATAATCAACAGTAAACAGTAATAAAATTATGGCAGTAAGTAAGAAATAACCAAATGAGCATGAATAAATAAATAAATATTGAAAACTGGAAAATGGACCAGTTTAAACAGAAAACTTGAAATAAATAAACCAAAAGGATAGACATCAAAAATAATTAAAAAAAAAAAAAGGATAGACATCAAGAATAATTAAAGATAAAAGAAATAAGAAAAAATTACCTAAATAACCACTTTTTTTTATTGACCAACATAATACAAACTTTAGTTTACTTTAGTTTGATTTTGTGTCATATTGGTTTAATGTTACTCTTCTGCGTCATATTGTTACAATGATCTTTAAATTTATATCATTCAGGTACTTTTCCCTAGAAATAATGGTGATAAAATAAAATACTCAATTTAGATAACATTAAAGGGAGATTAGAAGTATACTTGCTACCTGTGTTTAAAAATAGAAAAGATATAGGAATGGAAACAAGAAATGAGCTTGGGAAAAGTACAATTCCCACGGTTGCTTTTATAGAGAGTAAAGAAAATTGCTTTTCCAAGGGAGGGCATTAGTTGCTTGTTGATGCATTGCAGCAAGCAAAGGCCTTTTGGTCTTTTTCCCACGTTCCCTTGGGCTTATTGGCATGTTGTTTATAATCTCTTTGGCCTTCTTCAACATCCCAACTCTTCCAAGCAAATCATCCATGCATCCACAATGCTCGGTTCTGAGTTCTCAACTCAACTCGATGAACTTCTGTCATTTGAAAGAAGTCATGACGCCCTTCTTCAACCGACCCCGAGTGAGTGCAAGCACTAGGGAGACTAACAAAGTGATGTGATGTAAGAGGGACACAACCATTCTTCTCAAAAGTTACAACTGTAGGAGAGACGAAATCAACTCTTTTAAATATCACCTATTATCAGACTCGGTAATCCATCCCAAGCAATATCCGTTTGGGCCGTTATTTCGAGGAGTCCCTTACGAATCTATAGACGCACCTAACGGGTGGATTCAGGTACTTTTTCGAGGCCCAAACCATATAGACCACCTCCCAAGTTCAAGTACGCTCCTGGATCATGATATTTTCAGGAGCCACCAACTCCCTCTGCAATTTTCTTAGAGAGCTTGATGACTGTGTTGTCTTTGGCGTGCATTGCTAGCCCAGCAATCATGCAATAAAACTCTGTAGGCCTTCTCCAAGCAACTGCATTTGCAATAAAGGTAAACAATTAATCATTGATGCGTGTTTGGAGTTTAATTCGATTCCACTTTCCTCTATACATTTGTGTATCCAATTCCCTGGATTTAGAGCACCTAATTCAGTACAAGTTGTGAGCATACTTGCCACCAAGAACTGTCTAATCCCAACTTTTCGTCCTGCAACGTTTCAAACAAAGCAAATGCCTCGTGAAAGCAGTAGCTCTACATAAAAGACACGAACATGGCTTTCGAAGAAACTGAGCTTCCCTCAGGATTCGACTCAAAAGAGGTGAAATGCCTCATTGAAAATCCCACACCGAGAGTATCCGGCTATCAAAGTTGTACCAGACACTTTGTCGGGCATGGGCATTTCATCAAACACATTCCTCGTATCATCCAAAGCTCAAAAGCTGACGTACATATTGATCAAGCTGTTTTGACAAAGTGATCATCCGCAAAAGCATTGGCCTGCATCACCTGAGCAACGATCTCGGCCTCCATAATGTCATCGATCATGTGTCCAACGGTCATACTAAGCATAGGTGCTGGAACGAACTGTCGAATCTGGGGTGGTAACCCGTTACGAAGTATCAGTAGTGCCTGCATCCCTGGACTGTCTATGTCCTGCGGAATATGAGGCAACATCGCCTCCTGAAATCTCCGGCAGTAATGACTCATGGACTCATGAGGGTAGGCGTGCCAGACTGCTGAGTAGCTCAGATATCATGCATGATGCATATCCCGGTAGATCTCGGGATCACGGTAAGGTACATCGGCTCCCTTATCTGGTAAGGGTCCAAAACGCGCGATCACTATGGTACGAAAATGTGCCCAGGTGCGACTCGGCATCGCTCGTTCACCTAGCGTCATCCACCACAACCAGGCGTCCGCTACTAAACACCGGCTGGCTAAAGAAACCAGTAAGTGAGCCTCGATGTGACATATTCGGAAAATCAATTCCATGTCATCCAGCCATGCCGCTAATGACACTATCCGTCTCGTACCGTCAAATAACAGGGGATGCGACTCATAAAAAGATGTTACTGCGTCCCGATCCTCGTCTACTTGGTTAGGATCCATGTCGTCGAATCTACCATATCATAATCGCATAATAAATACTTATGCATGAAAATAAATTTAACTTACAATGATGGTGGCGATGGCAGGCAGACTGTGAAATCGGATAGCAGGAAACCGCTCTGATACCAACTCTGAAACGACCCGCCTAGCACAGGCCGTTACCATACATACATACTTAACGTATATCACAAAACGTACTTACTTACGTAGCGAAAATAGCAGAATTTTTTTTTATTATATACGAAGCGTACGTGTATATAACGATAATTAAATAGAGATGTTCAAACACCGAATAATATACATAAAATAACAAAATGCATAGTGGCTATCATTCCCACATTTCACAGCTCGCCCTGCCACGCTCCCCCATCTTGCATCAGAGATTGCCCGTAGGTTGCTTACCTACAGCATAGACGTAAGACGTGAGCTTTCGCTCAGCAAGTACAACTTAAACATCTGCGACACAAAAACAAAACATAATATATCAGGATATAGCATAGCATAGCATAACTTAACAATGCATGAACCGTTTATGCTTCATTATGCTTTCATATATATTTTTTATTCATAACATTCTTTCATAACTTTACTTGCTTATGGGCCCCTTAACATAAGTGTTCGTATCGGGCGCGCAACTATGGAGCAGTTGGGGCGGCCAGTCCATTTCCAACTCAAACCATAGTCCAACCCGACCTAACGCGGGTCGGTACGACACAAGCAAGCTTGCTTGCCATCATGCTTACTTATTCTCATGTCTTACTTGACCTTATTCTTGTCATTTGTGAACATGCTTCATGATGTCACACATACATAAATCATAATCATATCTTAGCCTTAATATAACTTACATCACAGCATACATCGTAGCATACATCATAGCATATATCATAGTATATATCATAGCATACTTTATAGCATATATCATAGCATACATCATAGTATTTGACGTAATAGGCAAGTAACACAACTAAAGCCTATGCTGTATTTGGAGTTGTACTTACCTCGTTTGCTATGTCCGATAATGTGCTGCTCCAATTCAGGACACAACAGCAGGCTATCTCCTGCTTTAATAAAGGACATAGGTAAGGATTAAAAAATGTTGGTGACCTACCCAACATTCATGCATAACCTTAGTTGTATTTCCCCTACAAATACACATGATATCTTACTGGGTTACAACAAGTAACCCTATAATTCAAGGCTTACATAACTTAATGTTGGTTTAAAAAAAATCCATTTTCACTTTCCTTTGGAAAAACTCAACATTTTATGTTCTCTTAATACAAAAAATCCTTTGTTGAACTTATGAAAAATTGTAATTCTTGAGTAGGATTTGTAAAATTACTAAATGTTGGAAACTGCCTTCAGAACAGCTTTCCACAGTCAATTTATCAGTGTATGTGTGGGAATGTCCTTTTCCTGCACTGTTTTAGAAAATCCTGTGCAGGAATTTCCTGTTTCCTGTACAGTTTTTAGATTCCAATTTTTATTTAAAAATCTAGGTGGAATTAGAAAAATTTGTCTTCATGAAAGTTTTAGATCTTGAAAAATCTTACAACTTTTGTGTTTTACACAAAACCCAGTTCGGAATTTAACCCACTCTTATCCCCTTTTGGACCCACCTGGCCGTGCATGAAGTCTGGGCACGGTCAGGCTAGGATTTTTGTAAAAACCGAGACCGTTGGAGCCTTATTTTGGAAAACCTTTCGCATTGCCCCATAGGAAAAAACCCTTCTCTACAACTTTCATGTTTTAAGTTTTCCCAAATTCGGCCTCTCAAAATCTGCTTTTCAGAAAACTTGCCAGTTTTTATCCGAACTGGTAGTTTTCATTCTTAGATTCATTTTACGTCCTAATACGCGCACTCTACCTCAATCGGTGGCAGCCGAGAGCCTATACCAGTCATGCAGCGTTTTTCTAACGTAAAGTTCCATTAAACACATTATCGATCATACCCATGTAAACCATTATTAATTTTGCACCAACTAGAGTTTGCATGAGTTTTAGGTTTGAACCAACCATTCCATACCTCTTAGCAACTTAACATTCACATTCTACAACATACCTAAACATATTTGGGGACATACAACCATAACATGTATTAAACATGTAAACCCTAATTTCATGAAATCAAAGCATAAAATCATGTATAGCTTGGCAAATTAAACTACCTAAGCACCTAAATCAAGCACAACCCTAATATTTCTAAACTAGGGCATGGAAATTAAATTGAGCTTAAGCTCTTACAAACCAACTTGAAATACACTTAAATTTCCAAATTAAAGCTTGAATTGAAAAGCTTAGAGTCCAAGAGGGTTTACCTTAATTCAATTCAAGAGTTGGCTTGCTTGACTTCAATTTTTTCCCTTTCTCCTTGGTTCCTCCAACAACCGGCCTTCCCTTGCCAAAGGGGTTCAAAAATTTCGGCCACCTTGCTTGTTTTTCACCAAAATCCGGTCACCTTGGACCTCTCCTTCCTCACTTTTTCTTCTCTTTTTTTTTTTTTTTTTCCCCCACAACCGGCCTCCTTAGCCTAAATGGGTACCAAAAATTTTCCAACTTCTTGTTTGTTGTTCCAACAAGAAAACCAACCACTCCTACAACCTAATCCTCTTGAGTTTTATTTTTCTTCTTCCTTCCTTTCTTGAATTCGGTTTTTGAGAGAGAGAATGTGAAGAAAATTTGGGCATAGTCTTGTTAGGTTTCTCAATTTTGTGAACCAAATGAGCCACCCCCCTCCACCTATTTATAGGTGAATTGAAACTTTTCAAAATTACCCATAAGTCCTTAAACTAAGATTTATTTGCCCAAAAGGGCTCTTAGGTGGCCGGCCACATGCTCTAGAACCACCCAAAAATTCTTTCCATAATTTCCTTTAATTAAAGAAATGATGTCATTAATCCATGGTTAGGTGAGGTAAGCTTCCTTAAGGCTTGTTTGGCTTTTTTCCTCAATATGCAGTCTACTTTTATGCTAACACAGATATTTCCAATACTGTGCTCACTAATACACAGTACTGTTATACTGAACTGCAGTCCAAAATTTATCTGTGTAAAAATGAATCGTATAAAAATTTTTCTTATAACTTAAAGCCACTTTGCCCTAAGATCTTACTTAATGTGCTTGATTTTTCTATGATGGTTTTAAATCTTATTCATGCTATCTTGTCCGTAAAGACGGTTTTCGCAGTATATTTCCCATACTGCTTATCATATCATAGTATCGTCATACATTTGGCCTTTCTAGTCAATCTTTGACTTTTCTGGTCAACTTTGACTTTTCTTGGTCAAACTTTGACCAACATATAATCATAGAGTTTTTCTTCCCACTTTATTTAAAAAGGTCACATGCTTGGCTAAGCAATCATTTTTGAGTCTTATAAAATCATAAGAACTTACCAAACTTAATAAAAACCCTTAATCGGGCTTTTTCATAAATACCTTCATGGCACAACTTAAAATTCTTTACAAGAAATCGTAACGTCGTAAAAATTAGTTATTACAGTTCTAGACAAAGGGAAACCCTAGTTTATGAAAAATTTGAGAGAAAAAGGGGATCCCCTAAAAAAAAGGGGAAGAGAGAAAAAGGGAAACCAAACCAAAAAAAAAAACACACACACACATTTATTAGGTAAGGTTATTTATTAATATTATATGTGTAAATATAGCCAATAGGCAGGTGTCAAATATCCATACCTATTCCGTCCAAAGGGTTTGGTCGTTGGAATAGTTTAGTGAGTTACGGACATAAATCTAGTGGGCTACCTCCAATACCGTCAGCCGGAGTACCCTGCACGTACCGCCATTATTATGGCCACCAATATGGAAATGGGTGTGAATCTAAGAAATGTAAGAGGGACATAAATTAAATATCCAAATAAGTTTGATATGATGCCTTGACAGCGTTAAATTTGACTAGAAACTTTGTAAATTCGAAATCTAAAACTAGTGTTATTTTTGTTTAATAAATAAAAGTCGTATCAGAAAAATATTGATCAAACTTATTTTTAATCCGCATGACAAAACTGACAAATTGATGACATTGAGTAGTAATTTACACGCCTCCCAAAAGCCATTGATATATATACACTTCAAGCCCAAGTCCTTTTAAACACCAAGATAAGGAGAAACTAGACAAAAACTCTTCTCTCAACCATGGCTTTAAAACAGAGCCTCTTCTTCTTTTCTATTTTACTCCTCCAACAACAACACTTCTCAGCCGCCCAATCCACAGACGTGAAAGCTGCTTACTGATTTTCGGAGCTCGAATTCCCCGCCGACAGCATAGACTCCTCTCTCTTCACCGTCCTCTACTGCGCTTTCGCCCACCTCAATAACCAAACCTTCCAAGTCTACATTCCACCTGAGCTTACTCAAAAGTTCGCCACCTTCACATCAACAGTGCAGAAAAGAAACCAGTCCGTCAAGACCCTCATCTCGATCGGTGGCGGTAAAGCGAACAAGACCGATTACATCGCCATGGCGAGTGACTGGAACCGCCGCCAGGCCTTCATCCAGTCGTCGATAACGCTGGCGAGGGAAAACAACTTCCACGGCCTCGACCTCGACTGGGAGTACCCTTCCGACACCATCCAGATGACCCAATTCGGCTACCTCGTTGACGAGTGGCGTACGGCTGTTGCCGAGGAGGCGAACAACACCGGCCGCTCCCCGCTGCTCCTCGCTGCAGCGGTCTTCTGCTCCTCGGACTATTACTCGGTCCACTACGTCGTCCCGGCGCTTGCAAGAAGCTTGGATTGGATCAACGTAATGGCTTATGACTTCTACACTCCCGCACCAAACTCATCGCCAACATTGACGAAACCACCGGCTTCACTGTACAAAGATGCAACGGAAAGATACGGAGGCGATGACGGGGTTTCGACGTGGATTAATGAGAGTTTTCCGGTGAATAAGATGGTTCTGGGGCTTCCTTTCTATGGCTACGCCTGGCGTCTGGTGGATGCGAATAGGAACGGACTTTACGCGCCGGCGAATGGGTCTGCATTCGCCGGCGAGTCGACATTGGGTTATACTGAGATCAAGCAATTCATCGCTGAAAATCAGAATGTTGGGAAAACGGTATTTAATGGGACGGTTGTGACGGACTATTGCTATGCCGGGACGACATGGATTGGGTATGATGATGAGCAGAGTATATCAACAAAGGTTTCTTATGCTAAGAACAGGGGATTGCTTGGTTACTTTGGTTGGCACGCTGGTGCCGACAGCGATATGATCCTCTCCGGACAAGGTTTGTTCAGATAAAAAAAATTCGTTTGCATCTCCGTTTTAAGCTTGTTTTTTAAATTAAAGTTCTAAAATTTTTTAAGAGAATACATTATAGTAAAGCTCAATAGACACTTGGCATTTGCACACTTGCACACATTAAATTTTAATTAGATGGGGCACCACTTGCACAACCAATGCTAGAATTTGGCATTTATTACTTAGCTTGTAATTGTTTGTTAACGTGTTTTGATTTTTTTTTTTTTTTTTTTTTGGTTAACGTGTTTCGATTTATACTTTAGAATTTACACACCTCTCAATTTCACTTTTGGGCATCTATTTGTAAGTATTTACCAGAATCTCTGAAGCTTTGAGATTCTTATTAGAAGCTTTCTTTGACACAGGAGAAGTGATTTTCGTCGTAATAAAACTAATTTTACACAGTTGTACCTTTATTTATCCTTTTTGAACTGATTAAAAATAAACACTTAAAAAAAAGGTAATTATATAAAAAAAATGTTATTTTTTTAAAATAAACAGTATACTTTGCTAGTTTTTTTTTTTTTTTTTATTTTTTTTTTATTTTTTTTTATTTTAAGATGAGCACTCATGTGCACCCCTATTCTACTTGTTTAACTCATTATTAAATTTTTTATGCCATCTCAAGATCGAACCTGGGATTTCTTACTAGAAATTATCGATCATGTGATACAGGGGTGAATTTATTTATAATTTATTTATTTATTTTTGGAAATGACGTTTGGAAATTCATTGAAGCACAGAGAGTATAGTTTGCCTTGAGCTTGCTAGGTCTTTTTGAGTTTTAACATGTTACTGCCTTATTAATGTTTTTCTAAAGTTTGATAATCCTTTTGACAGCTTCAAGGGCTTGGGGAGCATAAAATGGAGATCCAAGAGATGACTGCGGGAGTCTGGGACATGGTGATTATTTGAATTGTGGGATATGAATGGAAAATCTTTGAATTCGTTTAGCTGAATATTTGTTTTATAATTTCTATTAGCATAAAAAAAAAAAAAAAGAATTAAATGTTGTGGTTTTTCTATAGATCATGATGTTAAACGACTAATTACGATCCAAAATAGTTTTAAACTTTCTAATAAGTAAATAGAGATGCGCTTGTATATCGACTTGGCATTTACACACCCACACATGAGCATTCCTAGAACTTGGCAATGTTTATTTGGTTTTTATTTGTACGCTAGCGTGTTTTGATTTCTATTATAAAATTCCACTCCATTAAACTTCCCATTTGGAGGCCTATTTATAATTAGGGATATGTTGGTAAATGATCATTTTAAAAATTTTTCGTAAATGTCTGAGATTTTGTTGGATTGAAAAAATGATCTTTTTTTTTTCCCCTAAAAAAGGTCAATAAGTGACGAGTATCAATATGTTATGGTCAATCACTGACCGATTATATAGGTTAATCAACATTTTAATGACCACTAGTTATTTTCTTAAATATATATGTAAATTTTTTTAAATACATTGTCAAATACTATCTATCTACCTAATTTTCCTTGTAACTATTTATATCATTCTTAGGATTCTTATGAGTTTATTATTTTTAATTATTTTAGGAGATTATTTGAAGCTTTCTTCTATTCAGAGAAAGGTTATTTTTGTCATTATCGGTTCCATTCAAATAATAATAAAATTTAAGATCATTTATACTATTTTCCTTGAAATTTGGTAAATTTTTATCTTTGCAATTGGAATTTCAAAAAGAGATTGACAAGCCCCTTTAACGGCAAAATGTTTTCTGTTCCCCCCCCCCCCCCCCCCCCCCCTATGTGCATTTGTTTTGACATATCATTTGAGTAGGGTTTCTTATTTTGATCTTCTTTTTATAAAGGTTTGAGTTTGTCCTCTAATTAGGATAGAGAGTTTTTCAAGGGTTAGGTTGGTTTTTTAGGTACGAAAGTGTTCTAACTCTAGAATGTCTTGGTCATAATCCACAACATTGTGATTCCACATATGTTGATTTGTGAGAGATTATCTTGTGGATCTTCTTGGTGTGTTTGTCGTTCTTCCCCCCAACCAGTCCCCCCAACCCCCAGACCCGTGCCCCCCCCCCCCCCCCCCCCCCCCCCAATTTTTATGTGTACTTTTTGGATCATTTTTTTAACGTAATGTCTTTAATCTAGTGAGGTTTTTTTTTTTTTTGGTCATAATTTTGCTTATGTACTCGGAAAAATCTAGTAGGTAACTTGGTTACATTTGTGAAGGGAAAAAAAAAAAAAGAAAAATGATTTGATAAATTATACTTTGTTGATCAGAGTTGAGGAAAAGACCTATGATTTGTTTTTTCTTTTTTCTTTTTCTCTTTTTGGGATATTTAATTGGGTAGATTAGCACTAAATATATATATATATATATATATATATATTACAGCAGTGATCAGTCACATAGATATACAATCTAGTAGGGTAATCTTGTCAATCTACTAGATTATTACTCTTCAATGACCCGAGATGACCAATAGATTATCAGTGATAATCTACTAGATTGCTATCAGTCAATCGAAAATAACTTCGAAAATATGTAACATGTTGTCCTACTAGTCTAAAGCATGTTGTAATAGCCAACCTTTTTACATATTCACGATTTTCTTTTGAAGGAATCGAAGTTTATACTATGTATGTTTATGTGAAATACATGATCTGATTTATTAGAATATATGTGAGTTCTTATAATGTTATAAGACTCAATAATAGTTTACTTAGTCTAGTATAAGGTCTTTTGATGAAAAAGATATAATAAGAATTTATGATTTTATTCCGATCAACATTTGATCAGGATTATTTAGGATATGATTGAGACAGTACTGCAGTATAATAAGCAGCATGAAAATTATACTGCGATAAACTGTCATTACGGATGAAGAAGTAAGATTAAGGCATGGGACCACTTTAGAAAAATCAGGTATACTATTTGGATTAATAAGGACAAAGTAGCTTCAAGTCCTAAGAAAAACCTACACGCAGTCCAGTTAAGTACAGATAAATTCTGGATTGTAGTCTAGTATAACTGTACTGTTAATAGTTCAAAACAGTAATAGCACTATCTGGATTATTAAGAAAATTGACTGGATATTGGGAAAAGTGCCAAACATGACCCTACTTGGTGGACACCTCATTATAGATAATTAAGTAATTTTGGGAGTTTTTAATGAAGTGGATAATTATGACTTAATTGGAAGCTAAAATTGCTCCACATGACCGGCCACCTAAGGGTTGTGATAAAATTTTGGTTTTTAAGGACAAATATGTAAATTCAAGGGGAATTTTTGAAATAAAAATAATTCTAGAAAATTTGATTTTTTCACCTATAAATAGGGGTAATGAGGTGGTGTGTGGACCCTTAGTTAGCTTTCAAAATTCTAGTTCACTTTCAACTTTTCCCTTCTAGCTCTAAAAGAGAGAGAGAGAGAGAGAGAGAGAGAGTGAAGCAAGTAGTAGCCAGTTCTTGTGAGGTGAAAAGGGAGAGCAAATTTCTTTCAACAAGGGTTTAGAATCAAATTCTCCAAGCTTTAGAGGTATTACCCTTATCCCTTTTCTTAAGAATTTCATTAAGCTTGATTCAAGAAAATTTAAGTATATTTCAAGCTTGGGTTGTAAGAGCATAAGCTCATGTCTCTTTTTTTTTTTTTTTTTTTTTTTCCTATTATAGTTGTGATGTGATTAGTTTAGGCATGATCTAAGTTTAGAATATCTTCATTGCTAAGTTTAAGCATGAATGTGATTTTATGCCCTAGAAGGAATGTGAAAGTTATGTATGCCCACTATGTGATTGTGAAAATGCCTTCACATACTTAAGTAGAGAAATTTTATGAATGATGATGGTGATGATGTTTGTAAATGAAAAATGTATGAAGGTTAAGAAACTAACCTAAAAACCCAATTTGGTAAGCTAGGTAAGGTTATCTACTTGATGTTTTTCAAGTAAAAAGATAAGTGTATGGTTGAATATTAAGAACAAATCTGACACATTGCATGTTGACATAGGCTCACGGTTGTGACCGTTTGAGTAGTGTGTGCGAAATTTCCAACAAAAACTAACAAACACAAACTGCCGGTTTTTGAAAATTAATGGGATAGTTTTCTAGAAACCGAATACTAATCCCCTTAGAGGCCGAATTTGGAAAAAGTTATAATTACAAAGTTGTAGAAAATGAAAAAGTCTAGGGGACAAGTTGGATAGTTTTTAAAAACAGACTCCAAAGGCTTCCATTTTTATGAATTCTCAAACCTGGCCGGCCCAGACACTATGCACGGCCGGGATGTTTCACAAAGGAAAACAGATAGGTTAAAGGTAGAATTAAGTTTTGAGTAAAGAACGAAAGTTATAAGATTCATTGAGATCTACAACTTTCATGAAAAATACTTTTTTAAATTCAAAATCAATTTAAAGATAAAACTGGATTTCTTTTAAAACGGTGCATGGCACAAGAAATTCCTGCACATGCACTGATAATAAAATTTACGGGACTATTTTTAAAAGCAGGTTTTAGAATTTTATAACCTTACTATTTTTATTCAAAAGGAACTACGGTTTTATAAAATGATTTTAAAAGACAATATCAATTAATAAGGTGTTGTGAGAAGAAGAAAACATGAATAAAATGGGCGAAGTTATTTAAAAATATGGTAACAATATTATGACGGATAGTAACCAATTGAGATACCAATTTAATATGTTGGGCTTCGTATCCATGGTTACTTATAGTAACTAAATGGGATACCACTTTAACATTGGGCTTGTATCTATGGTTACATATGGTTGTTGGATTGTGTAATAACCGAAATTTTTACGGACTCGTGATTCCTTATATATAAAGGAATTTAAGTCTGTATATGTGATGTTTCATGGAAATTATGGATATCAATATGAAATTCATAATTTTATTATTAGAATATGTTTGAATTCTTATAGTATCATAAGACTCGATGATGATTATGTTTTTATTATGGCCTATGTATGAACAGGATAATTCATGACTTGAGCAGGACGGTAGTACAGTATATTAAGCAGTATTAAAACTATACTACAGCCGACCGTCATTACGGATGCAAAGTTAAGAATAAGGTATGGGATTATTTTAGAAAAATCAGGAATAATATTTGGAGCAAGGAGAACTAAGTAGTTTCAAGTCCTAAGAAAAATCCGTACGCAATCCAGTTAAGTGCAGATGAATTCTGGACTACAGTTCAGTATGACTGTACGTTTATAGTTAAAACAGTATTAGTACTATCTGGGTTATTAAAAAAATAGACTGTGTATTTGGAGGGAATGCCAAACATGGCATTACTTGGAGGCCAAGTAAGTAAAGGTAATTAAGTGACTTTTGGGATTTTTGGAAATTATAGAAAGAATTTAGTAGATAACTATAAAAAGATTTCTTTGCCTAAAATGCCTCCATATGGCCGGCCACCTAAGAGGATTTATGAGCAAATATTTTATTTTTAGGGTTAAATGAGCAATTTTAAAAATAAAAATAATTGTTGGAAATTTTAGAATTTTCACCTATAAATAGGTATGTGAGATTGTAGTTACATCTTTTAGTTGGACCTCAAAATTTCTAGTTCTCTTCCAACCTTCCCTCTAGACCTTAGGAACCGAAAAAAAAAAAAAAAAAGAAAGAGAGAGAGAAAGCAAGAGAGTGGCCGGTTAGTGTTAGTGGAGTAAGGAGGAAAATTTTTCTCATCCCAAAGTCTAGATCCACCCCTCAAGTTTTAGAGGTATTCATCTTAACCCTCTAAGAATTTTATTAAGTTTTGATTAAGGATTTATGTGTATTTCAAGCTTGGGTTGTAAAAGCATAAGCTCATAATTTTAATGTTGCCCTATGTTATGGTTTTATATGATTGGTATGGCCTAGATCTATGCTTAGGTTGATTTAATTTCTAGATCTAAGCATGAGTTTGAATTTTGCTCTAGAATAAGTGCTATAGTTATGGTTGATCACCAAGTGTTTGTGAATATATTTTCACATGCTTGAATATGGATGATTTATGATTGATGGTTATGTGAATGATCTAAGTATGATGGTTATGGAATTTAACCTAATAACACAATTTGGCAAACTAAAAACTTATCAAATGTTGTGTTTTTCATAAAGATGAGCAAGTGTGTTATGGAATGTTAAGAACGAATCTAACACGCTGCATATTGATGTAATGTGCATGGATTTTTAAGCAAAAACCAACAAATTACAAAACTGTCAATTTTCATATTAAATTGGACAGTTTTTCAAAAACTGAATTTTGAGTCCTTTAGAGGCCGAATTTGGAAAAAGTTATAACTACAAAGTTGTAGAAAATTGAAAATTCTAGGGGAAAACATAGACATTTTTTAAAAATATACTCCAAAGTCCTTTGTTTTTATCAAAATCCGAGACTAGCTGTACAGACAGTGTACACGGTCAGAATTTTTCAAAAGGAGAAACAAGCAAGTTAAAGGCAGATTCAGGTTTTTGACCACGATACAAAAGTTGTAGGTTTCGATGAGATCTACAACTTTCATGAAGAAAACTTTTTCAAATTCTAAACTGATTTTAAGATAAAACTGAATTTTAAAAACTGTGCAGAGTATAGGAAATTCCTACACAGGATTTTCAAAACTGTGCATGACATAGGAAATTCCTGTACATGCACTGTCAAACAAATAAGAGGCTGATATCAAGAGCAGTTTTCAAAGTTTTATAGTTTTACAGCTTCTTTACAAAGAAACTACGATTTTACGAAAAACAGTTTTAAAAAGGAGTTTTAATCCATTGGAAATTTCACAAGTAGTTTTTAAAAGGCAATTCCAAGTATTCAATCAAGATAATGCTTGAAATTATATAAACAAGGTATTTTTGGAGAAAAAGGAATAGGCCTAAATTATTTAAATATATAGTAACAATTCTATGATGAATAATAATAGGATAATATGCCGATTTATTATGTTGGGCTTTATGTTTATGGTTACCCATGGTAGCCAAATAGGATACCGACTTATTTTGATAAGGTTTGTATCCCAGATTACCAATGATAATTAGATTAGATACCAACATTTTATGCTATGGTTGGTTGAGTTATGTGACAGAACGATTCTTACGTTCTATTTGAAAACAGGAACATAACCTGTTGCTTCGTCTTTTCGTATGATAGGACAAGAGCTTAGGACTACTTGTAAGTACAAATCTCACCTACAGTATGAAAAATAGTAAAGCATGACATGTTGACATGTATATCATGATATGTCATGTTTATGTATATGTCATGTTTTTACCAATATGCCATGAGCATATATATGCTATATTTTACAATAATGTCTCACTTTACTATTATGCCATTGTTTACGATAGTGCCATATTTTATAAACATGCCATAAGCTGTTTTATACTATTGATCTTTATGTCATGCTATATTTATGTATCACATGCATCATGATTAATAAGATCACAAGTTAAGAATCTAAGTCTTGAAACTAGTCTTTGTTAAAAACTTTATGTGGAAGCATGATTTTAAGCATCCTCATCAAGAGTTAATTAACAAGGCTAAGACTAAACCAAGACAAGTAAAGTGTCGTACTAACCTCCTGCAGATCGTGGAGGATTATGTATGTTTTAAAATACTAAGTCCTTCCGCAGATCGTGAAGGCTTACATATATTATTCCCAAACTTGTTAGGGACCTTGCAAACCCTAACTTTCTGTGGATTACAGGCATTTGGTACGTACACAAAGGGTCCATATGTTAAGCAAGATAATAAGTCCATAATGGATTATTTGCACATAATTGGATTGTGTATAGATTTTTCTTAGGACTTGAAGCCACTTAATCTTATTGCTCCAAATATTGATCCGGACTATTCTAGAATGTTCCTTATCCTTATTCTTAATTCTGTATTCATAATCTCGGTTTGTCACAGAATAATTTCAATACTACTTAATAAATTACAGTACCGTCTTAATCATGTTATAAGCTATCCTGGTCATTCATTGACTAGAACAGCACCATAAATTATGATTTTGCATTTTTTACTATAAGGCTTCTTACCTAATTTTATGAATTATCATCGAGTCTTATAGCCCTATAATAACTCAAACATATTTTGATAATAACTTAAATTTCCTTTATATCTAAGGAAATCACAAGTTCGTCAAAAGTATGGTTATTACTATCATGTTGCCATATACAATAAATTATTCTACAATCTACGTACTTTGGTAGAAGACAACAGGAATGCCGGCAGATGTGATCAAAGAGAGATTCAACCAACTAGCCTTCTATATTAGTCTCCAATTCCTGGACAGTAGAGTGTGTGGGATCTGTGTTCATGCATGGTTTCTCCTTCCAACCACAATTGCAGCTTATTATTATTATAATGGGAGAATAATAATAAGCTCGCTCACCTTAGAGTCTGTGGTCTAAATATAATTTATAGATAATGGACTAGGTGGAATTTGAATTCGAATAGGACACTTGAAAAAATATTTTTCTCTCTCCTCCTTCCCTAATCTATGTTTTTTCTCTTACCCGAGAGACAGAAAAATCACCCACAATAGGTCTAGGAGATTCAAAAATTGATTTGAATTTTTTTCTCCAACTATCTTATGATTTTATCTCCATAGATAATGTTCCATAAATCTAATTTAAATTCAAAATAAAATCATGGCAACTTTATTTGATTTAAATAATTGTGTAATAATTATCTAAATAAAATAATAAGGAAAAAATCTTTTCCTTTCCTTATCCTCACAAAAATTTGGATTTAAGAGTGCTTAGCTTAGGTGCAAGCAGCCACCAAGAATCAGCCAATTTCGGTGCCAATTGGTGCAACAAAACCGGCCTTGGGTGGTGTCCTAGGAGGAAAATTTTTGTGACCAAACCCTAGCCTCAATTTCTTCAATAAATCAAGGTAAACCATTCTAGACCTTAATCTCTTTCAATTAAGCATTCAATTTGAAATTTACATGTATTTCAAGTTGAAATTGTAAGAGCATAAGCTCAATTTATTTTGTGCCCAAAGTTAGGAATCTAGGGTTGTGCTTGATCTAGAATTAGGGGTGGTTTGATTTTTATGCGCATGCTTGCTTTAATTTTCTTAATTTGCATACTAAATACTAGTTTATTATATGTCCCCAATCTTCCCTAGGCAGTGCATGTTTGGCTGCTAGCTTAAGGGTGAATGACTGATGCCTGTTTAAATGAGATGCAAAAGTTAGAACCTTGCAAACCTAGGATTAGAGCTTTTTGGGTTTGGTTTGCATGGACCCGTTCGAGCTGCATGATTGTTCATGTGGGACGATAGAATACGCTGCATGCTTGCTATCTAGGCTCCCGCAAGTTCGGTTGAGGTAGTTTGCGCGAAATAGGACGTAAACCGGACTTAACAACCGAAACTGCCAATTCGGATTCCATACTGGCCAGTTTCGGGAAAGTGGAAATTTAAGGCTTTTAGAGGCCGAACTGGGTGAAACGTAAAACATGAAAGTTATTCAGAAGGGTTTTTCCTAGGGGGCTTCGCGGATGGATTTGCAAATTGAGGCTCCAATGGCCTCCGTTTTTACAAAAATCCGAGGCTGATCTGCCCAGACCTAGTCTACACGTCCAGTAAGATTCAAATTAAAACTGACAAGAATACAAGCAGAACTGGATTTTTCTCAAAACATGCAAGTTTTAGGATTTTTCGAGAGCTACAACTTTTGTGAAGACAACTTTTTCAAAATCGGAATGGATCTTTAAACTGACACAGTTTTATAAAGACTGTGCAGGGAACAGGAAATTCCTGCACAGGGTTTTCTAAAAACAGTTCGGAAAAAAATTGTATCTTTCCCAAAACCACTGTTTTGACTAAGGAAACTGTTCCAAAGGCAGTTTCCAGCCCTAAATGATTTTTGCAAAGACCTATTTCAAGAATATGAATTTTTATGAGTTAAGTAAAATATTTTTGAAGTTAATTTACCCAAGTTTCCAAAGAAATGGAAAATGGATATTTTTAAACCAAATTAGATAAGCAAGATGATTACGGGTAATAACCGGAAGTGTTATCCGAGTTACCAGGCCAAAGCCTAAAGCTCAAGTTTGACCCGTATAGGGTTGACCTTAGTTGACCAAAAGTTGACTTTGGTTGACCAAAAGTTTGACTACAATTAACCTTAAGGGTTAGTCAAGATAACCCTAAAGGATACCAAGATTAATAAATTGGGCTAAGATATAGGGTTATTCGAAGTAATCAAATGGTTTATGAGCAAAGATAAAGCCCAAGGTTAGGAAGGTAACCTAACCCTAATGGTATATATAATGATTTAGCACATAAGGTTACTATTTGTAACCTAGTAAGATATCTAGTATTGGGGACATACAATTAGGATTATGTAGGCATGTTGGTTAGATTACCAACATTCCACAATACTAATTAGACTCTCACCTATGTCCTTCAACAAGCAGGAGGAAACCTGCAGCTGTACTTAGAGAAGGGGCAGTACTACGCAGGACATAGCAAGAGAGGTAAGTACAACCACCGCCTACAGCATAGGCTTTGTTGTGGTACTTGCCCAAGTATGTTATTGTTAGATGTATGCTAGGGGTGTATGCCTTATTATATGTTATGTTATTGTTATTATGCTATGTTATTATATATGCCATGTTACGTGTTATAATATGCTAGGCTATGTAGTGTGTTATGTCATGTGCTATGAAATATTATGAAATATGCTAGAATCATGCTATGAGAGGATATAGGATATGTTATGGCTATGGTATGGATAAGATAGGATCATGATTTAATTGTGTGAGACATCACGAAGCATGTTCACTAATTAATAAGAATAAGATTAAGATATGAAACGATGAAAGTTATGATGGCAAGCGAACTTGCCTGTGTCGTACCGACCCGCGTGAGGTCGGGTTGAGCTATGGCAAGAGTAAGTCCATAGTTGCGCGCCCGGTACGGACACTTATGTTATGGGGCCCATAAGTAAAGATAAGTTAAGAAAGAATGTTATGAAGAAATAAGAAAGCATAATGAAGCATAAATGGTTCATGCATATGCCATGATAAGTTATGACATGCTATGATAAGTTATGATATGCTATGAAATGTTATGTTACGATGTGTTATGATATGTTAGAATATGTTGTGTTTATTTATGTCGCGGTATAGGAAGTTGTACTTGCTGAGCGAAAGCTCACTGTCTTACGTCTATGCTGTAGGTAAACAACCTGTCAGCAATGGTTGATGCAAGATGGAAGGGCGTGGCGGGGCAAACTGTGAAATGTGGGAAATCTAGCCGCTACGCGTTTTGTTTTCTTATGTATTTATCTTAGGTTTAAAATCCTTACTACAGAAACGTTTATATGATGCACGCGTTATACGCTTTTATGTCTGTAAAAAAAAGAAAAAAAAAATTTCCGCTGTTTTTTCGTAAGTATGTAAGTATGTATAAGAAGTTCAGTATGTATGTATGTATGGTAACGGCCTGTGCTAGGCAGGTCGTTACAGAGTTGGTATCAGAGCGGTTCCCTGCGATACGATTTCACAGTCTGCCTGCCATCGCCACCATCATTGTAAGTTAAATTTATATTTTATATATATGCGTAAATAATTATGATGGGATTATGCTATGATCGACGCATGGATATGGATCCCGCACGGATCGATGCGGATCGCGTGATAGTTACGACATTTTACGGATCACATCCTCTTTTATATGACGGTACGGGATGATCGGTCACGGTGTCGGCTTGGTTATACGACATGGAGATGATTTTCTACACCTGCCACATCGAAGACCGTTTACAGGTCTCGTTAGCTAGTCGTTGCCTGATCGCGGACGCTAGGCTATGGTGGATGATCTACGGAGAGCAGCAGATGCCCAATCGGATGTGGGCACATTTCCGCGCTGTGATACTTGCACGATACGGGCTGATTCCAATGGAAGGGCCCGGTGACGATGAGCAGTACCGAGATCCCGAGATCTATCGAGACATGCATTATAGGCGAGACCAGAGTTTCGTGGCAGATTGGCACGCGTACCCGCAGGAGTCTATGGGCCATTACTGCTGCAGATTTCAGGAGGCTATGCTGCCCTATATTCCTCAGGATATGCCTCACCCCAGCTGCAGGCATTGGAGATATTGCGGAACGGGGTACCACCTCGTATCCGACGGTTTGTCATGGAGCCCATGCTAGAGAGGACAGTTGGGGATATGATGGATGACATCTTGCAGGCTGAGGTTACAGCACATATGGCGCAGGCTGACGCCTATATGGATGAGTATCAGGTCCCAGTCGATGATGCCGGGATAGGAGAGCCTCAGTATGAGGTAGGTCCGATATTTCCCGAGGACCCGATTCCCGCAATGCCCGTACAGGAAATCCTAGCCCAGGAGGCTGAGGACCAGATGGACGCCGAGGGCGCTG
Source organism: Ficus hirta (assembly GCA_038430175.1). Taxonomy (NCBI): domain Eukaryota; kingdom Viridiplantae; phylum Streptophyta; class Magnoliopsida; order Rosales; family Moraceae; genus Ficus; species Ficus hirta. The sequence continues at coordinate 11,991,139 of CM076585.1, read as the reverse complement.
CTGATGATTTGATTGCTCCGGTGGACCCATCGGAAGACCCTCCCGTTATTATCATCTCTAGTGACGACGAGGACGAGGAGGACGGTATGGAGCCCGAGGCCGAGCAGGGTGACTGGGTGGAGGACATTGATGACGCCAAGGGCGATCCCGAGGAGATACTATTCCACGATGGAAATTGGGACGTAGACTCCGACGCAGAGTCCGATATTTCGATGATTACGCTTGAGACTATAGTCTAGTTAGGACTGATGTGTGTATGTACTTTTGCAGGATGGTAAAGTGGTAGACACTTCCATCCCATTATTGACCATGTATGATGGTAGAGTGGTAGACACTCCTATCACATTTTTTTTGAGTATGTATAGTACGATGGTAAAGTGTTAGACACTTCCATCATATTTTGACCATATATATATAAAGATATGTATGTACAGTATGACGTAATCAATTTGTAATTACAGTATTGTAAATTACGATGTACAGAGTATGTACCTAATGTACTTTTGAAATGTATAAAAAGACCGTGCAGACACGGGACATATAACAAGGGTATGTTATATATTATGAAAGTTATGTTATGATAAGTATCTGATATGATACAATGATGCCTTTTATGTTATGGTGTGAAATGTATGATATTACGATATGATGTGTTAATTCATGATACGATAAGTCCTGTATGAAAGAAAGGATACTAATAGTACGATGATATCTTTTCTTGTGATAGGATTTAGAAGATGGTACGTCCACGTAGAACGGTACCACTTAACCCGCCCGAGCCAGACCTCGCAACCGTTGTAGCTAATCTACAACGGCAGCTGCTAGAACAGCAGCAGGAGACGGACAGACTTCGAGCTCAGATAGCTCAGATGAACCAGGGACCCCGGATTAACGAGGTTCCACCTCGAGCTCAACCAGTACCTCCAATAGTACCCCCGGTACCTGAGTCTCAACCAGAAGTTCAACCTGAGGTGCAGCCAGAAATTCCTCAGAATGCTAACATTCCGATGGCACCCGCTGGAGGGCAAGTGAACCTACAGCCAGTGAGGGAGGACCTACTGTACGAGCGGTTCAGGCGAATGAAGGCGCCTGAGTTCGAAGGCCCGACGGACCCGATTGCCGCGGACAATTGGTTGATCGATATCCAAGTTATCTTGGATTTCATGCGACTAACGGAACAAGAGAAAGTTCTCTGCGCTTCTTTTGCCCTGAAAAAGGATGCGCGACATTGGTGGATGACCGTACAAATGCGCCGTGATGTTACGGCCATGAGCTGGCAGGATTTTGTGATCGAGTTCCGCGCAATGTACTACAATAGAGAGATCCTTGCTGCTCAACAAGATGAGTTCACAAGCTTTAGACAGGGTTCGATGACGGTAATGGAGGCCGTAAAGAAGTTTGAACAGTTAGCTCGGTTATGTCCAGATTTGGTGCCGAGTGAAACAGAGAAGGTACGAAGGATGATGAAGATGTTTCGAACCGACATCGCCAAACAAGTGAGTGCTGGCAGCAGCCCGCCTACCTTGGTGTCTGACTGCATAAGTCGGGCGATAAGAGCCGAATACTGGATTAACCAGGATAAGGAAGCTAGGGCTCAAATTTTCAAGGTAAAAAGGGAGGAAAAGGCGGCAGCAAAACCAACGCAGCCTCGACAAGACTCGGAGTCGCACCCGAAAGGCCAAGCTAGCAACCCTATACAAGGTTCCAAACAATCTGGGAGGAACAAGAGAAAAGGAAATTTCTCGGGCCAGAATCAACAAGGAAATTTTTCTCAAAAGAAAAATAATCGAGGAAATGAGGATACTGACATTTACTACCCGGTGTGCGCAACGTGTGGGAAGAAACATCAGGGAGTATGCAGAATGGGGACAAATGCTTGCTACCTTTGTGGCAAGGAAGGGCATTATGCACGGAGCTGCCCCCAGAACAACCAGAACCAGAACCAGAACCTCTCTTATGCAAACCGGAATGCAAGCAGCCAGTTACATGCAGTCCAGGCAAGGCTCGAAGGACCCTCAATTTCGCAAGGAAGATTAGAGGCTCCTGAACCCCAAGTTAGAATTTATGCCTACACTAATGGAGATGCCGAAGCTGGAACTTCGCATGAAGTGACAAGATAGATCCTTATCGCCACATAAGACATTATTGCATTATCTAATTCTGGTGCCACTTACTTGTTTGTATTTATAGAGTTTGCCCAGAAATTAGGAAGTAGTATAAATAGTTTAAAACAGCCTTTTTAAAATTTCTTTGCCTTTTTGGAGAGATTTTGTGATCCGAATATTTAATGCAAAATACTTTTGTAAGTTATAATGGCAGAGAATTGCTTTTAGATCTCATCGCAATCAAGTTTTAGGATTTCAATGTGGTCTTAGAAACGAATTTCTTAAGTTATTACAACGCTAAGTTTGACTACCAAAAGCGTTGAGAGACGTTTAGCTCTTACGACAAGGAAAAGTTTAACCTCTACGGACTTGCGGAGCTCAACAACCGGATTAATTTTGGCAATGAAGGATCAGATAATGTCAGAAGCCCATAAGACGCCATATTCGGTACATCCAGGAGCTTGTAAGATGTACCAAGACCTCTAAGAGAATTATTGGTGGCCAAACATGAAGAATAAAGTGACGGAATTCGTGTCAAAGTGCCTAACTTGTCAGAAAGTTAAGGCCGAGCACCGACATCCTGGAGGAGATTTGCAGAAAATAGAGCTTCCAGAATGGAAATGGGAGCAAACTACTATGAATTTTGTAGTAGGATTGCCCAGGACTACAAGTGGAAATGGCACGATTTGAGTTATCATGGATAGATTAACCAAATCAGCCCACTTTATCATGATAAAAGTCACCTTTTCGGTGAAAAGATTAGTAAAAATCTACGTAGCCCAGATCATTAAACTGCATGGAGTGCCAAAATCAATCATCTCAGACCGGGATGGACGTTTCATTTCTCGATGTTGGACGAATGTTCCTACTGCCATGGGGTCGAAATTGAAGTTCAATACGGTTTTTCACCCCAAACTAATAGAACTACCCCGAATTATTCTGATTTTTGAGGATGAAAATTTTTAAGGGGGGTAGATTGTAATACCTAAATTTTTCCGATATTACTATTTCCTTCCAAAGGAATTAAATGTATACCACATAAGTATTATTGAAAGAGAAGCTCGGTTAAGAGTTTTCTTACATTTTATGAGTTTTTCAGGTTCAATAAAACTCAAAATGGATTATGTAGATTAGCAATGGACCTTTTGAGTCAAAAGGGGCGAAAAAGTACATGATTTAAAGAAAGTCAAAGTTTGACCAAGAACGGTCAGAGGATTGACTTTGCAGTATTGTGAAATAAAGTATACTGCGAAAACCATCTTTACGGTTGAGATAGCATGAATAGGCTTTAAAAACCATCTTAGAAAATCAAGCACACCTAGTAGGAATTAAAGACAAAAAGGGTTCGGAAAAATAAGAAGAAAATTTTTACAGTCCATTTTTACACAGATAAATTTTGGACTGCAGTTCAGTATAACAGTACTGAATTGTACTGTGTATTAGTAAACACAGTATTAGAAATATCTGTGTTGGATTTAAAGTGGACTACATTAAGGAAAAAGCCAAACAAGGCCTTATGATGACATCACCCAAGTTTGGAATTATGACATCATCCCATTTTTGAATTATGACATCATAAATGGTGGAAACAAATCACACCTAGCCACCTTGCACCATGGATGGCCGGCCACTTGGAGGGTTCTTTGGCAAAATTTTGTGCAATTATTTTTGCTCCAAGGATTTATGAGCAAAAGATGAACCAAAAATAATTGCAAAGAGATCCAAATCCTCACCTATAAATACCCAAGGGGGGTGGGCGGATTTTGAGCCAAAAAATTCAGAAAAAGCAGCCAAACTCTGCCCATTTTTCCTCTCCAAAAATCTGCAATCTCAAGTGGGTGATTGAGTGAAGAAAAAAATTGAGAAACTTAGGGGTTTTGATGATGGTAGTCTTCGGTTTCCCCTAACAAGTTCAAGCAAAAATTTTGGCAGTTTTTGTGCCCAATTTTGGGGTCAACAGCCGGCTGCCAAGGGGGGGTGAGTGAGTGAGAAAATTTGGATTTAAGAGTGCTTAGCTTAGCTGCAAGCAGCCACCAAGAATCAGCCAATTTCGGTGCCAATTGGTGCAACAAAACCGGCCTTGGGTGGTGTCCTAGGAGGAAAATTTTTGTGACCAAACCCTAGCCTCAATTTCTTCAATAAATCAAGGTAAACCATTCTAGACCTTAATCTCTTTCAATTAAGCATTCAATTTGAAATTTACATGTATTTCAAGTTGAAATTGTAAGAGCATAAGCTCAATTTATTTTGTGCCCAAAGTTAGGAATCTAGGGTTGTGCTTGATCTAGAATTAGGGGTGGTTTGATTTTTATGCGCATGCTTGCTTTAATTTTCTTAATTTGCATACTAAATACTAGTTTATTATATGTCCCCAATCTGCCCTAGGCAGTGCATGTTTGGCTGCTAGCTTAAGGGTGAATGACTGATGCTTGTTTAAATGAGATGCAAAAGTTAGAACCTTGCAAACCTAGGATTAGAGCTTTTTGGGTTTGGTTTGCATGGACCCGTTCGAGCTGCATGATTGTTCATGTGGGACGATAGAATACGCTGCATGCTTGCTATCTAGGCTCCCGCAAGTTCGGTTAAGGTAGTTTGCGCGAAATAGGACGTAAACCGGACTTAACAACCGAAACTGCCAATTCGGATTCCAAACTGGCCAGTTTCGGGAAAGTGGAAATTTAAGGCTTTTAGAGGCCGAACTGGGTGAAACGTAAAACATGAAAGTTATTCAGAAGGGTTTTTCCTAGGGGGCTTCACGGATGGATTTGCAAATTGAGGCTCCAATGGCCTCCGTTTTTACAAAAATCCGAGGCTGATCTGCCCAGACCTAGTCTACACGTCCAGTAAGATTCAAATTAAAACTGACAAGAATACAAGCAGAACTGGATTTTTCTCAAAACATGAAAGTTTTAGGATTTTTCGAGAGCTACAACTTTTGTGAAGACAACTTGTTCAAAATCGGAATGGATCTTTAAACTGACACAGTTTTATAAAGACTGTGCAGGGAACAGGAAATTCCTGCACAGGGTTTTCTAAAAACAGTTCGGAAAAAAATTGTATCTTTCCCAAAACCACTGTTTTGACTAAGGAAACTGTTCCAAAGGCAGTTTCCTGCCCTAAATGATTTTTGCAAAGACCTATTTCAAGAATATGAATTTTTATGAGTTAAGTAAAATATTTTTGAAGTTAATTTACCCAAGTTTCCAAAGAAATGGAAAATGGATATTTTTAAACCAAATTAGATAAGCAAGATGATTACGGGTAATAACCGGAAGTGTTATCCGAGTTACCAGGCCAAAGCCTAAAGCTCAAGTTTGACCCGTATAGGGTTGACCTTAGTTGACCAAAAGTTGACTTTGGTTGACCAAAAGTTTGACTACAATTAACCTTAAGGGTTAGTCAAGATAACCCTAAAGGATACCAAGATTAATAAATTGGGCTAAGATATAGGGTTATTCGAAGTAATCAAATGGTTTATGAGCAAAGATAAAGCCCAAGGTTAGGAAGGTAACCTAACCCTAATGGTATATATAATGATTTAGCACATAAGGTTACTATTTGTAACCTAGTAAGATATCTAGTATTGGGGACATACAATTAGGATTATGTAGGTATGTTGGTTAGATTACCAACATTCCACAATACTAATTAGACTCTCACCTATGTCCTTCAACAAGCAGGAGGAAACCTGCAGCTGTACTTAGAGAAGGGGCAGTACTACGCAGGACATAGCAAGAGAGGTAAGTACAACCACCGCCTACAGCATAGGCTTTGTTGTGGTACTTGCCCAAGTATGTTATTGTTAGATGTATGCTAGGGGTGTATGCCTTATTATATGTTATGTTATTGTTATTATGCTATGTTATTATATATGCCATGTTACGTGTTATAATATGCTAGGCTATGTAGTGTGTTATGTCATGTGCTATGAAATATTATGAAATATGCTAGAATCATGTTATGAGAGGATATAGGATATGTTATGGCTATGGTATGGATAAGATAGGATCATGATTTAATTGTGTGAGACATCACGAAGCATGTTCACCAATTAATAAAAATAAGATTAAGATATGAAACGATGAAAGTTATGATGGCAAGCGAACTTACCTGTGTCGTACCGACCCGCGTGAGGTCGGGTTGAGCTATGGCAAGAGTAAGTCCATAGTTGCGCGCCCGGTACGGACACTTATGTTATGGGGCCCATAAGTAAAGATAAGTTAAGAAAGAATGTTATGAAGAAATAAGAAAGCATAATGAAGCATAAATGGTTCATGCATATGCCATGATAAGTTATGACATGCTATGATAAGTTATGATATGCTATGAAATGTTATGTTACGATGTGTTATGATATGTTAGAATATGTTGTGTTTATTTATGTCGCGGTATAGGAAGTTGTACTTGCTGAGCGAAGCTCACTGTCTTACGTCTATGCTGTAGGTAAACAACCTGTCAGCAATGGTTGATGCAAGATGGAAGGGCGTGGCGGGGCAAACTGTGAAATGTGGGAAATCTAGCCGCTACGCGTTTTGTTTTCTTATGTATTTATCTTAGGTTTAAAATCCTTACTACAGAAACGTTTATATGATGCACGCGTTATACGCTTTTATGTCTGTAAAAAAAAGAAAAAAAAAAATTTCCGCTGTTTTTTCGTAAGTATGTAAGTATGTATAAGAAGTTCAGTATGTATGTATGTATGGTAACGGCCTGTGTTAGGCGGGTCGTTACAATTATTACTGCTGCCCCCACCCATATGAGCTCCATTCAGTTTTCCCCAATCTACAAATGTTTTTACAAATTACTTTCTAGTTACCTGGGTATTCTATAAATACGGTATTTAACATAATTTTTCAAATATTTTTACTTATATTTCGCAAGATTTAACTTTTGAATATACATTATCTCGAATATAAAACCCCAAATAAATCAAAATTCAACTATACTATTATTTAAATTTATTATTTTCTGGACTTTTAAAAGAAGGTAAAATTAGATTACAGGGCTTATTTAAAAAGAAAATAAAGATATAATTAGATTTTTAAAAAAATAAAGGAAAAAGAGATAGCCAAAGAGCTAAAAAAAAATTGTCCCATAATTTTCTCATTCAAAATTTTTTGTTTAACTCATTTTCTCTTTGAAAAAAATTTCTAACTCCACCACTGATTTAGCTCCTGTATTTAGTTTCACCGTTGTTATTATGCTTGATCAGGTCTCTTAAAAAAATAATAATAATAAACCTAAAATAAAAGAAAAATAATGTAATGATAGCTGTAAAAAAACAAAATGAGCGTCCCACTAATACCTACTTATTAGTAGCTAATGTAAAAATCTTTAATGATGTGCCAAAATTTTAGTAATGGGACAGTTAAAAAGACAAGACAGATAAATAGAAACAATAAGACATTGAACAACCTACCAGTATCCCAAATAACTTGAATAGTCAAAGAGTCCCACGTGACTCCACAGCTACGGAAATAATCTTTAGTTTGAAGATATTTTGTAAGGAGATTTAATTGTGTCCTCAAAGGTCACGAGTCTAAGACGACTCAAGATAATGCTAACAAGAGGATGTAAATATCAATACTAACAGAATTATTGATGTTTTGATTTATTATGGATAATATGGATGGATATCCCAAAAAAAATGAAAACTCAATGAAAAACTTATAAATTTTGCAAAGTGAAAAAACAATCAACAGTACTTAATTTAAACTATTTTTATAACATAAACAAAAATTTTGTTATCAGATATGACAGTTATATCATATAGTATAATAAGAAATTAATTACTATTTTTGTGCATTGATTGTAATTTTAATATGATATTACTGTTGGTTTTGAAAACCGAAATTGATGAAAAATTTGTGGAAACGTAAGATCATGAACAACAAAATATCCATAGCTATATTAATTTAATATATAAAAAGGACAAAGGATCAAAATTGTATCGTAGTCCAATTAGGTCGACTCCTTAAAAAAAAAAAAAACTTTCAAATCTACGAACGATCCTCTCCTTTAAGACTATGTTCTTTCACACCTTACCTCTGTCGCATGATTGAATGAACGGGTGGCCGTTCCTATTGAGTGATTGATTCACTTACTCACTTTTTAATGTCTTTATTTTGACTCTCAATACATGAGAGAAAAAAAGAGTGCATGTGAGAACTTTTCTCGCTTTAAGTTTCTACTGACAAAAGTCTACTAACCAAAAGTCTAGCAACCAAAAAATCTAAAAACATTATTATACGTCTATCTTGATATAAATCATATTTATAGAGTAAGGTAAATTATCCAAAATCTCCATCTTGAATTTTGTATAGTCCCAATATTCAAAATTAAGTTTAACACAAAATTAGAAACGTATTATATTATATTCAAAATATAATATAATAATATATATAACGATTACATTCGGCCGTGAACTTTCAAAAATTCATGCCGTTTCCTTTTTTTTTATTTATTATATTTTAAATTAGAGGCACATAATATATAAATGTAAATATATCACATATAATTATATATTTATATACCAACCGGAAAGATGGAAACGATTTTCCTTCTTTCCCTTTCTGTTATATATACATATTAATATATATATATATATATAGTTTCAGAAATATGAAACTAGAAGATATCAATTTGTACACTGGTGGCCCCACTCACTCGTAGTAGGTGCATACAGAATTGGTCCCACTTATTGTGACATCCAATTTTAATATTACTAATTTTCATTATTTAAATAACACAATTATTCATAATTAATTGTTTGGATTACGAATAAATGTTTGAGATTATAAAATAATAAAAATAGACACTAACTTTTTTATTTTATATCACATAATTAGAGAATAAAAGTACAATCCATCAAATATACTTGTTTAATTACTAACGAACGCGGTGTGGAGAACTATGAATCTATAATTTCAAGTTCCAATAAAATTGATAATTAATCAAACTCTTCGATTAATTTATCAACTTTATTAATCCCAAAATTATTCTACTAAAAACTTAGAACTGCACTTTGAAATTTCATATATAAAATTACTCAAAAAATAGAGTCGTCCATTTGATATAGTCATTACATATAAATTGATCCTCCATAAACAATTCATAATTAGAGCTAGGTAAAATTTGTTTTCCTCTCTAATTACATCTGTAACCTTGAGTACCATTGATTCTCTAATGAATGATAAATTCATGAAATTAATCACGAAAAGCACTCGTACCATTAAAGGCCTGAATCAATACGGAAGGGAATTATTTATCTGCTTTTTAAATAAGAATGAATGGATTTCATCTTGTAATATTAATATTCACAACTAAATAATGAAATATACCTATAAGTAATGAAGTTTTATAATGAAATATTTTCTCCCCCACAATTATGTTTTAAGATTTTATAATTATATATCTATAAGTAATAAAGTTTATGACATGAAATTATTATATTTTTAAGATATGACATGAATGTGTTAAAAGTGTTCATGATAAGTTAACAAAAAAATTTTCAGTCTAGATTTTTAGTACCTAAACCTAAATATTTTTTTGTTATAAGTAAAGACTTAGTTTAAGAACGGCCTACTTTGGTGGATTGTTACAAATATTGTGTTTAATATGTGGCCTTACATGTACTTTATGCGGCCCTCCCAGCTACAATTCTCTCAACATATATAAAAGGATGTGAGTTTTGTTCAAGTGATATATATATCTATATATAAATATATTTAAAGAGAGAAATGAAATATCCATTGCTAGTAGTAGTAGTGAATAGTGATGTGCATTGTTCTTCTTTAATTTATTGGTGTAAGTGTATATGCTTTTGTTAAATTTCAAGCTTTTGCAATAAACAATGCTAAAAGATACAAATATTGTTAAGCATCACCAACTAATGAAAAGATATGAGTAGTATTAACTTATGGTCTATTTGAATCGTAAATTGTATTTGAATATTTTATTCAAATTGAATGTTTGTATTAAAATGTAGAACTTGAATTGGGTATTCAAATTAAATGTGTGTTTGAATAGTTTTTGTTAAATGTAACGTTTGAATAGTATAAAAGTAAAAATTAAAAATTAAAAAATAAGTGCAGTATAGATTTTTAAAATAAGTAAATTTGAATTTGGGTTAGAGTTAAATTGTTATAAAATAGTAAAACATTTAAATGAATTCTAGAAGATACCTTGTAAGGAGATTTCATTGTCTTCAAACTTCAGAGTCAAAATACTAGTGTAACAGCTAAATGCTAACCTTAAATAATGCTTAATTCCCATACACTAGGTACCACCCTCTATTATGCACCTTTTTTATTAGACTTTTGTGGTTTGCAATAACTTGTTTTATGTCTTCGGCCCCAGATCTACGTGGTCTTTGTTCGTACTGTTTGTTTTTCATTCAAACAAATATCTAGGATTATGTTTGGTTGTGTTCTTAGATAAATTGATTTGAGCATTAAAAAAAAAAAAAGTGAATTGTATTTAAGTATGTTTTTCAAGGATTAAGTTATATAATCTTAAAAATAAAAACAAAAATTAGAAAACAACTTTCAATCATTTTACATTTCTTATACAACCATTCTACCTAATTTTTGTTTTTATTTTTATTTTCAAAGTATTTACAGAACAAAAGTTATTTGGAAAACGTTTTCGTTTTCACAACTAAAAAGACATGTGGAAACATTTTCAAATTTACTTGGAAACAAAATTGAACTCTACCGACATATACTATCGAATAAGTAGCCAAATAGTGATAGATGAAAGAGAAGTTATTACAAAATAAAGAAATGAGAATGACAAAACAAGGGTAGGTTTGTGTTTTGAATATCGATGTTGAAGTCTGAACAACTGAAGGCCACATAACTAATAGGAGGACTCGACTTTGGGTCCACTTTGAACATTCAGTAACCCGTTATTGATCTAATTTATATATTTTTTTGCTCGATTTTCATTTAAAAGGAATCTTATGATTGAGTTGAAAAATATGTTATCGATTTAATTCAATTTTATTGGTTTTTAATTCAATAATTAGAGGATTTATATTCTATATCTTAAAACAAAATCGTAGGTTAAATTACAGAAAAGTCATATCTGAATTACAAATAATTAATAGTAGGTTACTTTTTCATATCTAGAAATTGTTACACTATCTCATATGGAGGATAGTAAAGTTGAAAAATAAAACACAATGAAGAAAAGCTTTTTCCTTCCATACTAGTATTTCATCGATCATTCGCAACCCTTTTTACAGGCAATACAGCGACGGTAAATTAAATTAACTTAAAGCAATAATTAATGTGCAAAACTAACTTGTATTAGTTTGGTAAACACATGCCACGTTTTCCCAAAAAAAAAAAAAAACAAAACAAAACAATTGAAAACGAAAACAAAAATGAGGAAATAACTTTCAACCATTTTTCATTTTCTACAAAAACCATTCTCATAATTTTTTTTATTTTTTTATTTTTTTTCAAAGCATTTGCTAAACAAACATTAAAAGCGTTTCAATTTTCGGGCTTCAAACGATGTGCAAAACAAATTCCAAAAACACTTCAAAACAATACTAAACAGCACAGACATAGCCTAACATTTAAGTAGCCAAACAGCGATAGATGAAAGAGAAGTTAAACAAATAAAGAAAGGATATTGATAAAAATAAGGGTAGGTTTGTGCTTTGAATATAGGTGTTGAAGTCTGAATAACCGGAGGCCATATAATTAGGGCCTGTTTGGGGTGAGTCTCTAGATGGTGTTTTGACGTCGGGACTCTAAAAATCACAAATCTACAACTCACTTTCTCTCTCTTCGATTTACAAAAAAACTCAAACTTTAAAGTCCATAACTTTCTAATTTCAAATCGAAATGAGATGATTCTTGTGTCCAAATATTCACAACGACAAGATGAAGAAAACAAAATCCATTTTACATTTTTTTTCCGAATACATTTTAATTTTTTGCATTATTTTTTTATATCATAGTTTATTTTTAATTCTTACTTCAACTAAACACATATTTCTAAACCAACTTCAAAAACTCCATCTCGAAAAGTCCTCAAACGGGGCCCTAATAAGAGCACAAGACTTGGGGCCCACTTTGATCAATAACTCACCCGTTAATGATATTATTTATTAATTTTTTGCTTGATTTTAATTTAAACGGACTTTTATGATTGAGTTGAAAAATATTTTAGCGATTTTATAAAATTTAAATTGTTGGTTTTTCAATATTTTTCAATCTGTCTGAATTACAAATAAATTATAGTAGGTTACTTTTTCACATCAAGAAATTGTTACATTATGACATATGGTGGATAGTAAAGTTGAAGAGTAAAACACAATGGAAGAGCTTTTTCCTCTCGTACTAGTATTTCGTCAATCATTTGCAATCCTTTTACAGGCAATACATCAACGGTAAATTAAATTAATTAACTTAAAGCAATAAACAACATGCAAAACTAACTCGTATGTTAAATTACATTTAAGTTATGTCTGAATTATAAATAAATTATGGTAGGTTACTTTTTCACACCTAGAAATTGTTATTTTATGACATAAGGTGGATAGTAAAGTTGAAAAGTAAAACACAATGAAGAAGAGATTTTTCCTCCCGTACTAGTATTTCATCAATCATTCACAACCCTTTTACAGGCAATACAGCAACGGTAAATTAAATTAACTTAAAGCAATAACTAAAAACTAACTCGTATTGATTTGGTAAACACATGCCACGTTTTACAACAAAAACAAACCAAATGAAAACAAAAAACAAAAACAACAAAACAAATTTCAATCATTTTTCAGTATCAAAGTAAAAATACGTACCATATATTACATTACAAGTTTACATATCATAATTAATGAATTGCATTACATGGCTAGCCCATTCTCCCCTAATCAAATCCAAATCATGAGAAGTAAAAAAATTTTTACTTTCAAGTACGTCAATTCCATTCAACACTATGTCCCTCATAAAATCTAAAACAAAATAACCACATTCAATATTTCCCTCTTGGAGAGGACAAGGACGGTCCGAGATTTTCGTTTTACAATCTCACCTCCTTCTAATCCCTTCTCCGGTCATAATCTTCCAATCCGTTAGGGCCCTAGCAAGTTGGTAAAATTCAAATTAATTAAGATGCATATAATTAAGATTAAATCAAAAATTAAAATATTAAAATTGACTTACATGTTCATTAGATTAGTAAAATTGACCCGTTTCTTCTCTCGAAGAGGATCAAAATAAAGGACGAGATCCTCCCATGGGTCAATGTCTCCCAAAACCCAATGTCTCCCTCTATTATGTGGCACAAGATAAAGTCGTCCTTTTAGTGCGTCATGCAAAAAGCCGACAAGAATATCAGCTCGCTCTCTCATGCCAGCATCTTCAGTATCTGTTCTAACCGGTGAGATCAAGGTTGGAGACACAAATACAAACTTCTCAGCTTGCCCGTTAATCCTACAAAGTTCCTCCAAATATCTGCATAAGCGCATCAAAATTGTTAGTCTGCCTGACATATAGAAGAATTTCCAGATAAAAAAAATAGAGATAGAATGACGTACCTGCTGCATACTAATATACAATTCGCACTGATTTCTTGTAAATTAATGAACTCATAAATATCATCAAAGCCCAGAAAGACAGGCATGTCAAAACCCATGATCGTGTATGGTATTGGGACCTCTATCTGATTACCTTGACGCATGGAACTATGCGCATAATAAGCCAAAGGCCTCATCTCCATGTTCATTTTATTAAAGTCGAACAAAGCTTCGTGTTGTTACGCATCCTGTCGTACCTGAGTTCGAGAGTCGATCATTTTTCTTCCAAGCTTTTTTTTGGCATTTTTGTCACTCAGCTGCTGGGTCAAGAACGTGACTAGGCATTTGACTCGCCTTGTTCATACTCTTGTCGAGCTCAACTAATGTTTTAGGCCAAGCAACAAATCCATTAACAGGCTCATCCACAGTTGTTGCCTCGTATGTCGGAATAGGTAATGCTGCTTTTTTTAATTTTGGCACATTAATTGACACTCGCATATTCCCTTCACCCAGTGGAATCCCATGTACTATATCGGTGGGAAGGTTTTCTAGCCATGCTCTTCCAAAAGCAACAAGCAACTGTCCATCATGAAGTTCATCGAAAATATAGAGCTTACACTCCTGACTGTCGACCTGCATGGTTGGCGGATCAGACACTCCATATTGTTTTTCTCGGACAGAGCAACTAGCCTTAAAGTTATTGTATTGGTCCACGGTTGGCACATTCTCTTGGTCAAACGACGGCTCCACATCTTTGTTCGCATATAGATCACGCACCAACGCCTTTAACTCTTCTATTTCACGTCTCATTGATTGTACTTCATTATCTCTACTTGAACTTTGATTTAGGTTGAAGCACTGAGACGGCTTTACGAATTTTGATTGCCCACGGATACGTCCTGGGTGTTCGGGTCTAGATAATGCTTGCGTCAATACATCACTAGTGCCAACTGATTCGAAAATGTCTTGGCTCTCCTGTGTGTTGTACTCCGTCTACAAGATAATTAAGAGAACTCATTTAAGCTTAAGTGTTATAAGTATGTATATCAAGTTATGAAGAATTTATTGTAAGTTAGTAAACTTACTATCAACTTGCTAACGTTTTTACATGCTGGATCTTTCAACTCTCCATCTGAGCCTGTCCGTGAATCTAGCCACAAACCATCTCTTTTTTCCCATTTCCCAGTCTTCTTAAACTATAATTTAACATCGTTAGTATACATGAGGACATTAAATAAATTATTTGCCTACGATCTATTACAAACAAAATTTATTGACATACCTTTTCCTGGTCAAGCTTTCTATATCCGTCTCGGCCTCCTCTCGATGAGTATTCATTATTGGTCCTTATTTCACTTCCACAATCCAAAAGTTGTTGGAATTTCTAGGAAACCAAGTTTCTTCATGTATGATACTGAAGTTTACCATGCTGAAGCTCATGAACATGATGATGACCCTATTACCTATGGTGAAGCTGTGAATGATGTTGATGCTAAGCTCTAGAAACAGGCCATAAACATTGAGATGAATTCAATGAAATCCAATTTTGTATGGGAACTTGTAGACCTACTTAAAGGGATAAAGCCCATTGGATGCAAGTGGTTTTACAAGAGAAAGAGGAATGCCAAAGGGAAAGTTGAAATTTACAAGGCTAGACTTGTAGCAAAAGGATACACGCAAAAGGCCGGCATCGACTACAACGAAACCTTTTCACCTATTATGATACTAAAGTCTATTCGCATTCTTCTCTCCATTGCTATGGCTCTTGATTACAAGATCTGGCAAAGGGATGTCAAGACGACATTTTTGAATGGTCATCTTGACGAGAATATCTATATGATACAACCCGACGAGCTAGTGGTGAAAGGCTAAGAGAAGAAAGTTTGTAAGTTGCTTAGATCCATTTATAGATTAAAACAAGCATCCCGCTCATGGAACCAAAGATTTGGTCTAGTGATTAAAACCTTTGGTTTTGAGCAGAACGTTGCTGAACCTTGTGTTTATAAACGAATAAAGGATGGCAATGAGGTCTTTCTGGTTCTTTAGTTGATGATATACTACTCATTGGGAATGATGTAAGGAACTAATCATCAGTCAAACTTTGGCCATCTCAATAATTTGACATGAAGAACTTGGAAGAAACTAATTATGTTCTAGGAATTCGTCTCTTTAGAGATCGAAGGAACAAAATGATAGCTTTGTCCTAAGCTTTATACATAAATAAAATAATTGAAAAGTTTACAATGCAAGAGGCAAAGAACGGTACTCAACCTTCTATTGCCAGTTTGACTCTTTTATTGGATGACTGTCCCAAAAAATGGGAAGAAAGAGAGCGTATGTGTAAGGTCCATTATACATTAGCTATGGGTCGTCTCATGTATGCTATGCTTTACACTCGCCCGGATATTTGTTATGCAGTATAGTGAGTCGATATCAATCGAACCCTGGTACAAAGCATTTGCAAGCCATGAAGCATATACTCAAGTATATTAAGAGAACGAGGAACTATATGTTGGTCTATTCAGAAGGGGACCTAACACGTGTTGGATATACGGATTCAGACTTCCAAACTTGTAGGGATTCGAGGAAATCAACTTCAAGATCTATGTTCTTACTTGGAGGAGGCACCATTGTGTGGAGAAGTATGAAATAAGGTTGCACTACTGACTCTACAATGGAAGCGGAGTATGTGGCTACGGTTGAGGCTTCTAAAGAAGTGGTTTGGCTCCACAAGTTCTTTGAAGTCCTTGAAGTCATTCCAGGTGTCGACAAGGCTATCATACTTTATTATGATAACAGTGCAGCTATTGCCAACACAGAGGAATTGAGACACCATAAAAAGACCAAACATATAAATCAGAAATACCATATAACTAGAGAGTACGTGGAGGATGGACTAGTGGATATATGTAAGATCGCGTCCGAGGATAACATTGCTGATCCCTTTACTAAGACTTCAGTGGCTAGAAGGTTTAAAAGGCACGTAGAGGTGATGGGGATGCGAGACATGACACATATACTAGCTTAAGGCAAGTGGGAGATTGTTGGGAATGCCTTAATTTAGTAGTATTTCATTTATTTTGAACTGATTAATAATATATTTGAGGTTTTTTCATTACATCTTTATTATACTATCCTCATCTAGATTTACATGTTCAAGTAAATGTAAGCAAATATGGCTCATTGATTGCTTAGTGTTTAAACTATTAGAATGTATCATGCAATAGATTTTTATATGTGAGAAGACAACGTTCTAAAGTAAGTAGTCTAAATCTATAGTCTGTAGTCTATGGGGTTAGAGTGAGTATCTAATTCATGTGAAGACTATTATGTTGTCTAAAACCAATTGGAGAGATGGTTTGTCTTGACCATCTAGAGTGAGCCGACTTTCAAGTAGAGACATAGATATATTGCCTAGTGGTGGTGATATATTGGACTGGACTAAAGTGTAATTAGTCTATAAGTCTGTTTCTGTTTGATTAGATTAATTTATTTTCAACGTTCATTATGCAATAACCTTAATCCTAAGTAAGTAAATGACTTCATGTTTATAACTTGTATAATTTGATGTTCCAAAAGCTAAAGATCTCAGAGCAGTAAGGTATTAGACCGGTTCGTTGGTTACATGACTTAAATTCGATGTGAGCTTTGCTTATAGATATGGAATCATAGCTCCCATAAAGAGTAAAGGTTATCCTCTAAACAGCATTATACATGATATAAAAATGGACGAGGCCTCGGGTCGTTTGCTGGGTAAATGACTAATTATTCACTTTGGGTGAATAATCATTTTCCTATTGGATGTATAATGGATCTTTAAGATAGCATGATCAAAAGGTTAAATGGACTTTGACTTTAAGTTAATCATGGATATCATATGAGGGTGTTGCATATATGACAAGGTCATTAGACTGCGGCAACACACTGGCTTACGTAATACGGTATATCATTGGGAGTGCAGTTTCAGGTTTATAATAGTGTAACTCTGAAACTAATAATTATGCAATTAATTTATTTGGTATAGAATAATTAATTACATAAATTATTAGAGCCCGTATTATATATGTCCAATTGGTCCCTTTATTAGCTCAATATAATTCCTTAACGAATGGTAATCAATTGGGATATTCATTATGGCTTCAATTCTTGTACTTAGTGAAGAGAAAAATGTAATAACCAAGATTTTTACTGACTCACGATTTCCTTAGAAATAACAGAAATCTAAGTCTGTACCATGTATGATAATATGAAGCTCATGATCTGATTTGATTATTAGAGTATGTTTGAGTTCTTATAAGTATTATGAGACTCAATGATAGTTTATTAAGGATAAGGCCTTATGATGAAAAATACATAATCATGATTTATGGTTTTATCCTGGCCAATGAATAACCAGGATAATTTATGACATGATTAAGATGGTACCACCGTATAATAAGCAGTATTGAAATTATACTGTGGGCAATCATCATTACGGATGTAGAATTGAGAATAAGGATTGGGATCACTCTAGAATAATCAGGAATAATATTTGGAGTAAGAAGGACTAAGTAGTTTCAAGTCCTAAGAAAAACCTATATGCGGTCCAGTTAAGTGCAGATAAATTCTGGACTGCAGTCCAGCAATACTATACTGTTAATAGTTAAAACAGTATTGGTACTATCTGGATTATTAAGAAAATAGACTGCATATTAGGAGGGAATGCTAAACATGGCCCTACTTAGAGGCCAAATAATTGTAGATAAGTATGAAAAGATTTTTTATGGTTTAAACCTCCACATGGCCGGCCATTTTGAGGGACTTGAAAGGCAAAAATTTTGTCTTTAAGGACCAATATGCAATTCAAGGAGAATTTAAGGAAAAAAAATTATTATGGAAAATTATTTCCACCTATAAATAGGGGTGGGTAGTAGAAACTTGCACTCTTTAGTTAGCTTCTCAAACTTCTAGTTCTTTCTCAACTATTCTCCTCTAGCCCTTAGAAAGAAAAAAAAAAGAAAAGAGAGAGAGAGAGAGAGAGAGAGAGAGAGAGAGAGAGAGAGAGAAAGAGAAAGACAAGTGGTGGCCAGTGGTCATGGTGGAGAAGTAGAGAGCAAAAATTTCTCTCATCTCAAGGACTAGAATCAACTCTTTCAAAGCTCTAGAGGTATTATCTTGATCCTCTAACTAAGATCTTTATTAAGCTTTGATTGAGGAATTTATGTGTATTCCAAGTTATGGATTATAAGAGCATAAGCTCATGTTCTTATTTTGCTATATTATGGTTTTTATATGGTTGGTTTATGGTAGATCTATGCTTAGGTTGTCTTGTTTGCTACCTCTAAGCATGGGTTTGATTTTATGCTCTAGGATGAGTGTTAAGGTTATGTGTGCTCACCATTTGTTTGTGATTATGCTCTCACATGTTATGTGTGCTCACCATGTGTTTGTTATTATGCTCTCACATGTTTAAGTATGGAGATTTTATGAATGGTGATGATGATGATGATGATGATGATGTAAATATTATGGCCATGTTAGTTAAGAAATTAACCTAAAGACACAACTCAGTAAACTAGTAAGTTATCAATATTGTGTTTTTCAAGAACATGAGATAAGTGAATGGTTGAAGTTTAAGAATGAAACTAACGTACTGCATGTTGACATAGGCTCACGGCTTTGACCGTTTGAGATAGTGTGTGTGGATTTTTAAGCTAAGAATCCACAAAATATAAACTACCGGTTTTTAAAAATAATCTGGACAGTTATCTAGAAACCCATTTTTGAGCCCCTTAGAGGCCGAATTTGGAAAAAGTTTTAACTACAAAGTTATAGAACACAAAAAAATACTAGGGGAAACATGAACAGTTTTTGAATAAAGGGCCCCAAAGACCTCTATTTTTATCAGTTTTTAAAACTAGTCGGTCCAAGTATTGTACACGGCTAGAACTTTTCAAGGGGAAAAACGAGTAAGTTAAAGGCAGATTTAAGCTTCAAGAAAAACATGAAAGTTATAGGATTTGATGAGATCTACAACTTCCATGAGAAAACTTTTCCAAATTCTAAACTGATTTAAAGATAAAACTAGATTTTCAAAACTGCGCATGGTACAGGAAATTTCCTGCACAGATACATTCAACCAAATTAAAAGGTTGTTTTGAAATCAGTTTTTAAGGTTTTATGACCTCTTTAAAAGAGAATATGATTCTATGAAAATAGTTTCAAAAAGGTTTAAATCCATTTAAATTTTACAGGTGAATTTTAATACATATTATGTCTTACAAAAGGCAATTTCATGAAATTTCAAGTATTTATGTTTTCCAAAAATAATGCATTGATTTACATGAGGTACATATGCTTATTTTTTATTATTATGATATCATGTAAGCATGCTCACTAATAATAAATCATACGATAAGAACAAGATCAAGTTTTCAAGTAAGAAACAATTAAGATTGAAGTTTTCAAGTATGATCGAAACAAGAACAAGTCTTCACATAATAAAGCAAGTTTCTCATGTCGTACCGACCTACTACGAGGGTGGGTTTTGGTTTGGTCCATGGTTTGAGTTGGACAGGGCTGGTCGCCTTAATCACTCCATGACTACATGCCACGGTACGTACGCTCATGTTCATGATACGTAAGGGACCCAAAACCAAGTTTACATAAGAAAGCATAATTGATTCATGTATTATCAATTCATATATTCTTTTACCGAAATTATTTTGTGAAATAGAAAGTTGTACTTACTGAGCATAAGCTCATAACTTACGTTCATGCTGTAGGTAAGCAACCTACTGAACAAGCTTAATGCAAGACTGTGGAGAGATGACATTGTAGACTGCAAAACTTGAGTTGGACACCACCACGTGTTTTGTAAAATATAGTTATGTTATGATATGATAATATAATGGTACCGATACTTAACATATTTAGTACTAGGACAGTATTTAAAGTTTATTACAACAATAATTAGTATGGTTTATCAAATGTGTTAAAATTGTTTTACAACTTTGTACTCAATTGAGTACATATAAATAAGTATGAGAATAAGTTAAGTTTTAAATTTGAGTTTAAAAAGGAAAAAAAAAATTTCGTATTTTTATGTAATACAAGAGTATGTTTAAGCAAGTTAAGTATTTAAGTTAAATAAGCATGGTATGTAAGCACGGTAACAGCCCTACGTGGTCGGGTCGTTACATCCGGAACACTTACCACAAGGTGTAGGAGTTTTTTTTGCTAAGGGTAGAATGAGAATTTTGTTTTATTTAATTAATTGGATAAATATTTAGTTTGGATTAATATTTATTTGAAGATAAGATTTGAAATTTGAATAAATTTTATTTATCTTTTGTGATAATATGAGATTAATTTAAATTAAGAGATATGGATAAATTAATCATATAGGTAATTAATTTAAATATCTAGATAATATTATTTAAATAAATATTTTAAATTGAATAAGGAAAAGATTTTCTCCTTATTGATTTTATTTGGATAATTATTACATAATTATTTAATTTAAATAAAGTTGCCTTGATTTTATTTTGAATTTAAATTGGAGTTATGGAACATTATCCATGGAGATAAAATCGTAAGATAATTGGAGATAAAAATTTTGAATCTCCTAGACCTATTGTGGGTGATTTTTCTATCTCTCGGGCAAGAGAAAAAACGTAGATTAGGGAAGGAGAGAAAACACAAAGCATCCTTGGTGGTTGGTTTTCATAGAGAAGTAGGACAACAATCTTCTCTCAAATCCAAGACCTAGAACCAATTTTCTTCAAGCTTTACAGGTATATTTCTTGATCCCTTAATTAAAGCTTTTATTAGTTTTGGTTTTGTGGAATTTAAGTGTATTTTAAGCTATTAGATGTTAGAGCATACACTCATGTTCAATTATTTT
Organism: Ficus hirta; assembly: GCA_038430175.1. NCBI lineage: Eukaryota > Viridiplantae > Streptophyta > Magnoliopsida > Rosales > Moraceae > Ficus > Ficus hirta. Next base: position 11,969,616 of record CM076585.1, on the reverse strand, counting down.
TCTGTTTTATAGTCTCTAATGCTTGATTTATGCTTTGGTTAGCTTAATTTGCTAGTTCTAAGCTTAGGATCAATTTTATGCTTTAAGATTAGTTTTGATGATTATGTATATGTGATTATGCTCTTATATATTCAAGTTTGGTGACTATGCAAGTTGGCTAAGAGATCAACATAAGAACATAACTTGGAAAACTAGTGTACTATTAATATTGAGCTCTTCAAGAAAGTAGACAAATTAATGATTAAATTTTAAGAATGAGAGTATAGTTAATTAGGTTATGAATGGACCATCAGTCAAACATGCTGCATGATGATTTAGGCTCATGGCTTAGATCGTTCAAGGTAGTGTGTGCGGGCTTTAAAAAAAAAACTGCTAGTTTTCGAAATAATTTGGACAGTTTTGTGATAACTCAATTTTGAGCCTCTTAGAGGCCAAATTTGAACAAAGTTGTAACTACAAAGTTGTAAAACACAGAAAATCCTAGGGGACAGCATGAGCATATTTATTAAAAACAAAAACAAAAAAAAAAAAGAATGCTCCAAAGTCCTCTGTTTTAATCACTTTCCAAAACTGGTGGTCCATGAAATTGTACACGGCTAGAAACATTCAAGGGGCAAAACGGGTAAGTTAGAGATAGATTTAAGCTTTAGGCAAAACACAAAAGTTGTAGGTTTCAACAAAAGATGAAAAGTTTCCAAATTCTAAACCAATTTTAAGATAGAACTAAAATTTTAAAACTGTACATGAAAGAGTAAATTCATGTACACATACATTCAATTAAATTAAAAGGATGTTTTGAAATTAATTTTTAAGTTTTTGTGATCTCTCTAAAAAGGAACTATGGTTTTAAAAAAAATATTTTTGAAGAGGTTTAAATTCATTTAGATTTCACAAGTGATTTTTAAACCTTAAATGCATATTATGTATTACTATAACAACCGAAATTTTTGATGGACTTGTGATTTCCTTAGAAATCTAAGTCTGTACTATGTATGTCAATATGAAGCTCATGATCTGATTTGATTATCAGAGTATGTTTAAGTTCTTATAAGTATTATGAGACTCAATGACAGTTTAAAGTTAAGTATAAAGCCTTATGGTGATAAAGGCAGAACCATGATTTATGATTTTGTTCTGGCCAATGAATGACTAGGATAATTTACGACATGATTAAGACGGTACTACCGTATAATAAGCAGTATTAAAATTATACTGTGACCGACCGTCATTATGGATGAAGAAGTAAGAATAAGGAATGGGATCACTCTAGAAAAATCAAGAATAATATTTGGAGCGGACTAAGTGGCTTCAAGTCCTAAGAAAATCCTATACGCGGTCCAGTTAAGTGCAGCTAAATTCTAGACTGCAGTTCAGTATTGCTGTACTGTTAATAGTTAAAACAGTATTAGTATTATCTGGATTATTAAGAAAATGGACTGCATATTAGGAGAGAGTGCCAAACAGGGTCCTACTTGGAGGACACCTCATCATAGATAGATCCATAATTTTGGGGATTTTTTAAATTATAGAAAAATCGATAATTATGAAAGAAGTTTTAGCCCAAAAATGCTCTACATGGCCGGCCAACTCATAGGGACTGGAAGGTAAATATTTTGTCTTTTAAGGACCAATATGCAATTCAAGGAGAATTTTAGAAATAAAAATATTTGTGAAAAATATGGAAATTTCCACCTATAAATAGGGGTGGTTAGTGAACTTCCCAACTTCTAGTGCCTTCTCAACTATTCCTCTCTAGACTTAGGAAAAAAGAAAGAGAGAGAGAGAGAGAGAGAAAGAGAGAGAGGTGGTCGGTTGCTATGGTGGAGAGTGGAGCAAGAATTTTTGCTCATACAAGGTCTAGAACCACTCTTTCAAAGCTTTAGAGGTATAATTTCAACCCTCTAACTAAGAATTTCATTTAGTTTTAGTTTGAGGATTTATGTGTATTTCAAGCTATGGGCTGTAAGAGCATAAGCTCATGCTTCTTATCTTGCCATATTATGGTTTTTATATGCTTAGTCTATGCTTGATCTAAGTTTCGATTATCTTGTTTGCTGAGTTTTAAGCATGGGTTTGATTTTTATGCTCTATGTTGAGTTTAAGGTTATGTGTGCTCATTGCTCACCATGTGTTTGTGAAACTTCCTTCACATGTTTAAGTAGGGAGATTTTATGAGTAATGATGATGATGATGATGATGTTAATGCTAAGTGTATGTTGATTAAGAAATTAACCTAAAGACGCAAGTTGGTAAACAAGTAAGTTATCAATATTGTGCTTTTCAAGAACATGAGATAAGTGTATGTTTGAATATTAAGAACAAATCCAATGCACTGCATGTTGACGTAGGCTCACGGCTTTGCCCGTTTGAAGTAGGGTGCACGGATTTTAAATGAAAACCAACAAAAATGCAAACTGTCGGTTTTTGAAAAATAATCTGGACAGTTTTCTAGAAACTGGATTTTGAGCTCTTTAGAGGCCGAATTTGGAAAATGTTAAAACTGTATAGTTTTAGAAGATAGAAAATCCTAGGAGTAAAATGGATAGTTTCTGAAACAAAAGGCTCTAATGTCCTTCGTTTTAATCAGTTTTCAAAACTGGGTTGTCCAAGTACTGTACACGGCCAGAATTTTTCAAAGGGAAAAACGGGCAAGTTAAAGATAGAATTAAGTCTTTGAAAATTAAAGTTGTAGGTTTCGATGAGATCTACAACTTCTGTGAAGAAAGTTTTCCCAAATTTCAAATCAATTTAAAGGTAAAATGGGATTTTCAAAACTGTGCATGATATATGAAATTTTCTGCACACATACATTCCAGTAAATTAAAAGGCTATTTTAAAAGCAGTTTTTAAGGTTTACGATCTCTTTTGAAAAGGAAGTACAGCCTTACAAATATAGTTTTAAAAGGTTTAAATCCAACGGAATTTCTCAAGTGATTTTTAAAAAACATACTATGTTTTATGAAAGGTAATTTCAAGCATTATGATAAGAAATACTTGATTTATAAAGTTATGATATTTTCAAAACATAAGAAAATGGTAACAAGTGTATGACTGATGGTAACCGGATAGGATACCGATTTATTATGTTAGGGCCTGTATCTATGATTACCAATGGTAATCGGGTGGACCAATGGTAATCGGGTGGGATACTGATTTACTATGTTAGGGTTGGCATCTATGATTACTAATGGTAATCGGATTGGATATCAATCTAGTATGTTATAGTTTGTAGTAAGATAGACGATTCTTATTTTATACCCTGTTTGAAAACAGGAATATTAAACCTGTTATCGTGCCTTGTTAGAATGATAGACTAAGAGTATAGGACAACTTATAAGTACAACTCCGCCTACAGCATGGGCAAAATGTTTTTATTATATTACATGTTTTTCAAAAATCATGCATTGATTTACATGATGTACATATGTTTTATGTTTTATGTTTTATTATTGTGACATCATGAAAGTATGGTCACTAATAATAAATCACATGATAAGAACAAGATTAAGTTTTCAAGTAAGAAACAGTTAAGATTCAAGTTTTCAAGTTTGAACAGCCAAGAATAAGTTTTTATGTAATAAGATAAGACAAACCAGTTTTTTTGTGTCGTACCGACTTGCCACGAGGGCGGGTTTAAACGGTTTGGTCCATGGTTTGAGTTGGATTGGATTAGCTGCCCCAACTACTCCATGTTAAACGGTTGGGTTCAACTGGTTCATGGTTTGAGTTGGATTGGACTGGCCGCCCCAACCACTCCATGGCTATGCGCCACGGTATGTGCACACATGATATGTAAGGGGTCCAGAACCAAATTCACATAAGAAAACATAATTGATTCATAAGAAAGTATAATCGGTTCATACATTCTTTTACCGAAATTATTTTGTGGAGTAGAAAGGATTTCGGGGTCAATGTTGGGTTTCCAGATGCGGATAAGGTTGGGATTTGATTTTGGGACGAGGTCAGGATTGGATTTTAGGATGGGGGTTGGGATCGGATCTCGGGGGGATGAGTTTCGGGATAGGAAAGTGGTTGGGTTTCCGGGTAGAAATCGGGGTCTGGTTTCATGACATTAGTCGAGGATGGCTTTCTGGACTGGGGTCTGGGTCGGATTTTGGGATGGGGGTCAAGGTTGGATTTTGAAGTCAGGGGTAGGGTCAGATTTCAAGACAGACAAGGTTTGAACTTACCTTATGTACAACATTCATTGAACTTTAAGCTAATTCGGGGTCTAAGTTTTACTACCTGAAAGTATATCGGAGATGAGTATTAAGTTACTATTTTTTTTGGATATAATCTTATCCAAATTCCTTTTTATTAAAGGAATTGAAACTTGGTCTACATTTATTCCTTGCTAAGTATGATTATAAGGATATGGTGTTCTTATTAGATATTAAAATAATTTCTAATTAAATCAAGTAAAATTGGGTTAGAGGATCTAATCCCATTTTTCTAGACTTTACATCAAATATCTTATTTTGATACTCCATAATTAAAATTCTTATTTTCCAGACACATGAAATATTTCCTTTAAAATTACTTAAACTCAAACTCTCTGTTTTTTTTTTTTTTCCCGGCTGGCTGACACTATAGCCATGATTCACCGGCGCTGCAGCGCCAGTTACTTGGTCCAGTCAGCACCGAGGGGTCCTGCAGCTAGTGTCGCCATGCCCTGGGCACTGAACAGCTCTATAAAGGCCAGGCGCTGCAGTGTCCAGGCCAACTGGGGCTGTTTTGTTACAAGTTTTTTTCCAACATGAAAAATCCCTATTTTTCAAACCGTAAGAACTTTGACAAAATTTTGTTCATGAAAATTATTCTTTTTCGTTATCTAAAATTTCAGGTTCGGGTGCAAAATCTAGTTTTCTCTATAAAAGCTCCGTTTTCATAAAAATGCATAAATCAACTTTCGGAAATTAATTTTGACAGTTATTACAAAAATGATGAAATCACAATTTTGAAATCAAAATTTTGTGACTGTGAAAACTTGTAACATACTTAAACACCATAACACTTATCCCATAAATTCTTCCAAATTTTCCTTAGTGGATTTTAACTCGTAAAAACCTGTTTTAATGTTTTTTTTTTACTGACAAAATCATGATTCTAAATTTTTTTCGCACTAACCATGACCTAATTAAATCTAGATCATATACATAAACCTATTCATCATAGCTTTCATAACCATAAAATCCATCATAACCAAAACACAGCCAAATCATCTGGCTAAAAAATCATGTCAAACACGTTTTACATACAACAACATTGAGTCTAGAATTTTACCTCGATGTGGGTATTTCTTAGTTTCTAGACTTGTAAAACCGTGGGTATTTAGAAGATAAAATCATGATGTATCAGCTAGAAACACCTCCTAAAAAATCATCTAAGACCGGGTCTATGTTTTTCACGCCTTGGAGATCGATTTTTGTGAGGAAGTTTAAAGAAATTATTTGAGTTTTGGAGACTAAGGGGGCGTTTTGGTGGTGGGAAAATGTAAGAAAGTTTGGTAAAAACAAAGAGAAATTTTCTTTTGTTGGAGAGTGACTAAAGGTAAAAATATGTGGTAAATGTGGCCTATTTGTGGGCCTTATAGTTAACTGGTTAATTGTGATCTTGGCACACTTAGTGTCACCAACCAAGCTTAATGAAGCTTAACTAAATCTAAACCTAAGTCAAAGTGCCAAGTTGATTAAGACGTATATCAAATTGTAAGATGTTAGATCTTAGCTATGATTTTACTAAAAACTTCCCTAGCCTAGGACCTTAGGGGGGCGCATAAGGTGCAGAGATAAGACCAAAAAAAATTTTGGGTGGTGCAAAAGTAGGGGAAAGTAAGGGAAAGTTGGAAAGAGATTTTTCTTGTGGTTAAATAGATTAAGGATTAAATGTGAATGATGATTATTTGTAGACCAAAGTTAATGGTGCTTGATTAATTCAGTAATATGGTCTTGATACTTCTTGAAGACTTTTCACTATTTGATTAATTCAGTAATATTTATAGACTTCATGATCAAAGACGGAGTCAAGGTCAAGATGCATAAATTAGATTATCACTATTCATGATAGATTATCTTCCATAAGAAATTTTGTTAAATTAACCATCATAAACTTTGTTTTAAACTTAGACACTTGGCCATCTATTGAAAGGGAAAGCAGCATAATTCTTCATCATTCTAGACACTTGGCCATCAAATTCTAGTATTGCATTTTAGCAACCCGTATTTTTCTTATCTGTTTTAAACTTAGACCGCTAATTCTCACTTATTACTCCATTCAAGTTGTAGATTGTTGTGATTTGACATACCATGATTTATATCAGTTGGTCACTTTTTCTTTTACTTTTCAAACAAAAGTTATGGGACCTTATATTATGTAACATAAAATTAATTTGTCAATGATGAAGCATATTCTTTTTCTTACCAGATCTTATACTATTTAGTCACTATATTTTTATTTTTAATAACAATTTTATGACTTTATATTATGTGACATATTATTAAATTGCTACACATATTGAAATATTTTCATTTCATAACCTTAGGTTATAAACGTAACTTCAACTTTATTACATAAAGATTTTGATAAATTTTATAATCAATTCACCACACATTTCATAAAAAAAATTCGGTTATTACATCGAAGATTAATTAACTGAAAAACGTATTTACTGTATATTGCTGCAAGCAAATTAAAGATTATCGACTTTTTTTCATAGGGAAAAAAAATAAAAACAGGAGAGAAATTGGCATATGCGAGCATATTCGAGCAGTAAAAATCTTGTTTTGTAATTTCCTTCATCATTTTTGTATTTGAAGAAACTTCCTTATACATTGGCTAAATTGATTTATAACAAAGATAGTGATGTCAAGGGACATGGAATTTTCAACGCCGGCCAGCCCCATCCATTTTTCTTTTCCTTCTATTCTTTTACTTTTCAAATGCCGATAAATTTTCCCTCTATAAAAATGGAAAATCCAGTCTATTCTTTGTACCACAAGTTTCTACACAAACATTTTGATAATAGCGTTTGGTTTCTGAAAATGGGTATGGGAATGCGATTTATGACGTTTCTGGGCATGCCCTTGACATGCCTTTTCCAGGTAGCTATCGCAGCATATGGAACAGCAACTTACTACACTCCTCCATATGTCCGTAAGTATACGACTCAAAAATACTGCTTATGCATATACATTTGAAAACGAAAATATCCTTTTTTTGTTCTCTCTCTCTCTAATCTCTCCCTTTATCTCTCTTCCTACACCCTGTTCTCTCTCTTTCTCCTCACCCCTCCACCAGCTGCTCTCTCCTCCAGCTCTGCCAGCTTCTTTCTTGCCACTGCCCCAAGCCATTGTCCCGACCTACCTCCGTTGCGGCCACTATCTCATTCTCCCCATTTGCACACCGCCCGGCAAGTTTTGCCACGCGATTCCCTCCTCCCGGTTGCGATGGCAGAGATCTCCTGCCCAGAGCCATGGTGGGGCTAATCTCCCCGCGCACGGAGGAGATCTCATCGGATCTCCTCCTCGTGGTTGAGACAGGAATGATCTCCATCCATGGCGAGGCTGTCTCCCGGCGAACGGAGAATCTCCTCCTCGCGGCCGCGACAGAGAAATCCCCTGCCCGAGACCACATTGGGGCTGCTCTCCCAGCACGTGGAGGTCTGCGCAGATCATAGTGGCCACACTTAAAAATGAAAAATGACAAGACTACCACCATATCGCATTTTTTTTATTTTAAAAAAATAAAAAATTTGCCATTTTTGTTCATCGTCGCTCATTACCATTCCGCTGGTCTTCTGCATATCTTTTTTTTTTTTTTTTTGGGGGGGAAAAGTTTTAGATTTGGTTATTAGATTCCGTCGATTTTTCAGATTTGGTGGATTTGGAAAAATTTTGCTTATTAGATTGTGGATCGTTTATTTTCTTGTGGTTTGTGCATTCTATGTTTTTATGATTTTTGTGAAATTTTGATAATTTTTTGTTGAATTTTTTAGTGTCTATACGATAAAATCTGATCGTTTCGTTTATGTATACATAATCCTATGATGGAACCCACAAAATCCGATGGAATCGGAAGTTTTCGGTCGGAAATTAGTTAGTAACCAACTAGTCACTTGCCGACAGTCAGTTACCAACTGGTTACCTACCAGCAGTGGTAGTTACCGGTCAGTAACCAACCGGTTACTCGTCGATGGTGGTGGTTGGCAATAGTAAACACCGTTGGCGGTAACTTATTTGTTACTTACTGGTAGTGGCAGTTACCGAGAGAAAACCTACCAAAGGTCAGTAATCAATAGGTTATCTGCTGGCGGCAGTGGTTACCGATCAGAAACCTGTGAACGGTCGTTAACTAATTGGTAACCATTTGATAACTCAGATGGATACCAACTAATAATTAGAACTGATATTTAAAATAAATAGATAAATAAATATTAATAATATCATTTATGACATTTCTTGCTCGAGCTTTTTCCTATGTGAAAAAAATCTGTCCAAGCTTTGGATTTTGGGGCATTTATCAAAAGTGCCCTAAAAAGTGCTTATATAATTGTTCAATATATAAGTCTATGGTGTTAAATTTATCAGGCAAAGGAAGCTTTTATTTTTCCTTGTAATTGGAGTTTCTGTCGAGTTTTTCTTCCCTTTTCTTTAATGAGTAGGAAGCAAGAAGAATCAAAGGATTCCTAAGCTATGTGCCGTTATATTAAAAGAAAAAACAAAAAGAAAAAATTTTGACATAAAAAGTTAAATTGATGGAAGAAAAATATAACTGGTTGAACTAGTTTTGGTTTGTTCACACCAGGGTTTAGATGTCATTACAAAAAAATATTAGTCAAATAGGAAGGGATTCCCGGATTATTAATTTCTAGTCACAATATTATTTTAACACTTTTAATCACAATTTATCCACTATTGTCTCTCAAATAGGAAGGGATTCCCGGATTATTAATTTCTAACGGGATCTACCATTGCTTGTGTCTCCTTTTGATCGGGCCTAAGGCAGTTGCCTTCCAGTACTTGTACCCCTATTTATGACTGATGTTCCGAAAGCTCTTTCTTTTCCAAGCGAGGGTTGCAAGTGGAGAACCGGCCTCCCAATTTCCCGTTTAGAGGTCTTTTCTCTTTGGATCACAATAGTTTAATCCAATTTATTGGAAAGGATTCTTGTTTTGATAATACTCATCCATACGGATTTGTAGTGGCTTTTGTTTAGTTCGTCAGCTTCTCTGACTTGATTCTTCTCTAAAGGCTAGGTCAAGTAGCCTTCCACCCTTGCCTTCCCCGCAAAAAAGGTGTGTAGCGTAATATTTGCTTTCAGTCAAGTAGTGTACACCATCAACGAAGATAAGTAGTACAGGGTCTTCAAGGAAGAGGAACATTTTTTTCTACAACTTAATGTCACTTTTAGTCATAATCCTGTAACTGCGCAACCAGTAACAAATTTTGTTGTTTCTAAAACTTTTAGTTACAAGACTTTTTGTTGCGGAAAAAAGTTTTAATTATACCGTGGTAAAACCTTATGGCTAAAAGTTTTAATCACAAAACAATTTTGTGACTAAGTGCATATTAGTCAAAAGGATATTAATTAGTCACACAAAAATGTTTTGACAAAAATATGTTTTAGGAAAATGCCCTGTGTAATGCCCCTCTCGAGCTAGCAGCTCGAAAAGAATGTTAGCTAACTAAAAGTCTCATATATAAAAATAAATAAATCAATCAAATCTCTAATTTTGTCATGGGACTCTGAAACCACTGAATCAGTCAACCTCTTGATCTTACTGACCTGCAAACTGCATCACAAGAACTATATGAGCAAAAAGCTCAGCAAGTATATCGTATAACTTTTCCACATTAAAATACTTCTCATTAACTTTAGCTTAGGGTCCTCTAATATGATGTTAATCTCGTGCTATTAGAACCCTTTATTTTTCTTTATGGCCCATTTCTCTTCCTCAAGGATTTGGCCCTTTAATCTTTATCTGGGTTGGTTCTAATAAGCATGAGATTAAGCACCATACATAAAAATAATTTCTATAAACTTCTTTAAAACATTATACTTATAACAATTAAATTATGCAATTGTTATTATTATAATGTTTTAAAGAAGTTTAAAGAAATTATTTTTATGTATGGTGCTTAATCTCATACTTATTAGAACCAACCCAGATAAAGATTAAAGGGTCAAATCCTTGAGGAAGAGAAAGGTGCCATAAAGAAAAGTAAAGGGTTCTAATAGCACGAGATTAACATCATATTAGAGGGCCGTAAGCTAAAGTTAATGAGAAGTATTTTAATGTGGAAAAATTATATGATATACTTGCTGAGGTTTTTGCTCATATAGTTCTTGTGATGCAGTTTGCAGGTCAGTAAGATCAAGAGATTGACTGATTCAGTGATTTCAGAGTCCCATAACAAAATTAGAGATTTGATTTATTTATTTATTTTTATAAATGAGACTTTTAGTTAGCTAACGTTCTTTCGAGTCCCTAGCTCGGGAGGGACGTTACACCCTGACTAAACGTTAATTTAAATTTTTTATATATAGTGCATATTGCTCAGCATTATAGTTACGCACGGCTGCTATAACCAGTTCTTTTATGAGAAAATTAACCAAATAATCACATTTTTTATATCTATTGACCAGCATGACATAAATTCCTTTAAATCCTTGCATCTAACAATGAGCATTATACAGCCTCTTCGTGCTATGGATACCAAGACAATGGAGTGATGATAGTGGCAGCAAGTGATGCTATATGGAACAATAGGGCGGCATGGAAGAATGTACAGCGTTACATGCACTGGGGCCACTAGCCTTGGTGTGCCGCAACCATGCAGAGGCAAAAGCGTGGTGGTCAAATTTGTCGACTATTGCGCCCTGGGCTGCCAAGGCACCATCGATCTATCGCAGGAGGCTTTTTCTCAGATTGCTGATCCTAACGCGGGCAAAATCAAAATCCAGTATACTCAGTAAGCAACACATATATAGCCTTAAATAAATTTCTCATCTCTCTGTCTGATGATCACACAGATTACATTTTAAAATGGATACTAATTAATGGTTAATTAATCTTTAATTACTGGATTGCAGGGTCTGAAGGTTACTAAGAATACTTAGTTTATAAAGAAGAATAAATAACGGCTAGCTTGTGGCGGAAACATTTACTTTGTTTTCATTATCATGAGTAGCTCATGATGCTACCATCAACCTCTTTGTTCCATGTACTAATGAAAATCATCTATGTATGTTATACACTATGTAATAAATAAAGCCCTTCTCGTTATCTTTGTCGTTATTTGTAAGAAAAATTTAGGGACACCAATTTTAATCCCAATTTCTGAATATCGTTGTGGCATTTGAGTTATCATTTTTTTTTTTTATTATTGATAGATATTTGAAGGATTGATACATCAATTAATTAAACCTACAAATAACTCGTGACTAGAGAGTTGGTATTAACTGCCATGTGATGTTGCTTGGTGTAGGCAAAAAAGTACTCCGGTACGCTTAAACGATAAGTGTCATGTGAGTGTTCAACATTTGACACATGCACATTCAAGGATGTTTAAAACTATCGTGAAATGTCAAAATCATTTTTTGGTTTTGAATTAATTGAAAACAGTTTTAATTGTTATGACATCTTTGCAATTAAGTCATGTTTAACGTCAAATATTATGAGATTGTTACATTTCTAAAACTTATAACAGCTGTTAGTTTACTCATCTAATGGTTTTGAATAAGACGGTTTTGGGGCTTCCTTTCTATGGCTACGCCTGGCGTCTGGTGGATGCGAATAGGAACGGACTTTATGCGCCAGCGAATGGGCCTGCATTTGCCGGCGACTCGACATTGGGGTATACTGAGATCAAGAAATTCACCGCTGATAATCAGAATGTTGGGAAAACGGCATTTAATGGGACGGTTGTGACGGACTATTGCTATGCCGGGACGACATGGATTGGGTATGACGATGAGCAGAGTACATCAAGAAAGGTTTCTTATGCTAAGAACAGGGGATTGCTTGGTTACTTTGGTTGGCACGCTGGTGCCGATAGCGATATGATCCTCTCTGGACAAGGTTAGTTCAGATAAAAAAAAATTCGTTTGCATCTCCGTTTTAAGCTTGTTTTTTAAATTAAAGATTTAAATTTTTTTAAAAGAAAACATTATAGTAAAGCTCAGTAGAGACTTGACATTTGCACCCTTACACATATTAAATTTTAATTGGACGGGGTACCACTTGCATACGCAATGCTAGAATTTGGCATTTATTACTTAGCTTGTAATTGTTTGTTAACCTATTTTTATTTTTTATTTTTATTTTTATTTTTTGGTTAACGTGTTTTGATTTCATACTATAGAATTTACACACCTCTCAATTTCACTTTTGGGCTTCTATTTGTGAGTATTTACCAGAATCTCCGAAGCTTTGAGATTCAGATGCTTTCTTTGACACAGGGAGAGGTGATTTTCGTTGTAATAAGACTAATTTCACACAGTCGTACCTTTATTTCTCCTTTTTGAACTGATTAAAAATAAACACTTAAAAAAGTAATTATATAAAAAAACGTTAACTTTTTTTTAAAAAAAATAAACAGTATACTTTGCTAGTATGGTTTTTATTTTTTTTAAGATGAGCACTCATGTGCACCCCTATTCTACTTGTTTAACTCATTATTAAATTTTTTACGCCATCTCCATATCGAACCTGTGATTTCTTATTATAAATCGATCATGTGATACAGGGGCGAATTTACTTATAATTTATTTATTTATTTTTGGAAATGACATATGGAAATTCATTGAAGCACAGAGAGTATAGTTTGCCTTGAGCTTGCTAGGGTCATTTTGAGTTTTAACATTTTACTGCCTTATTACTGTTTTTCTAAAGTTTAATAATCCTTTTGACAGCTTCAAGGGCTTGGGGAGCATAAAATGGAGATCCAAGAGATGATGGCGGGAGTCTGGGACATGGAGAATATTTGAATTCTGTGATATGAATGGAAAATCTTTGAATTCGTTTAGCTGAACATTTGTTTTATAATTTCTATTAGCAAAAAAAAAAAAAAAGAATTAAATGTTGTGGTTTTTCTATAGATCATGATGTTAAACGACTAATTACGATCCAAAATAGTTTTAAACTTTCTAATAAGTAAATAGAAATGCTCTTGTATATCGACTTGGCATTTAAACACCCACACATGAGCATTCCTAGAACTTGGCAATGTTTATTTGGTTTTTATTTGTACGCTAGCGTGTTTTGATTTCTATTATAAAATTGCACTCCATTAAAGTTCCCTTTGGAGGCCTATTTATAATTAGGGATATGTTGGTAAATGATTATTTTAAAATTTTTTAGTAAATGTCTGAGATTTTGTTAGATTGAAAAAATGATCGTTTTTTTTTTTTTCCCTCTAAAAAAGGTCAATAAGTGATGAGTATCAATATGTTATAGCAATCACTGACCAATTATATGGGTTAATCAACATTTTAATGACCACTAGTCATTTTCTTAAATATATATATGTAAATTTTTTTAAATACGTTGTCAAATACTGTCTATCTACCTAATTTTTGCTTGTAACTATTTACTATTATTCTTAGGATTCTTATGCATTTATTATTTTTAATTATTTTAGGAGATTATTGGAAGCTTTCTTCTACTCGGAGAAAGGTTATTTTTGTCATTATTAGTTCCATTCAAATAATAATAACATTTAAGATCATTCATATTATTTTTCCTCGAAATTTGGTAAACATTCATCTTTGCAATCGGAATTTCAAAAAGTGATTGACAAGCCCCTTTAACGGCAAAATGTTTTCTGTATTTTTTTTTGTTTTTTTTGTTTTTGTTTTTTTTGTTTTTGTTTTTTGTTTTTGCCTATGTGCATCTGTTTTGACATATCATTTGAGTAGGGTTTCTTGTTTTGATATATCTTCTTCTTCTTTTTATAAAGGTTTGAGTTTGTCCTCTAATTAGGATAGTGAGTTTTTCAAGGGTTAGGTCGGTTTTTTAGGTTCGAAAGTGCTCTAACTCTAGAGTGTCTTGGTCATAATCCACAACATTGTGATTCCACATATGTAGATTTGTGAGAGATTTTCTTGTGGATCTTTTTGGTCTGTTTCTCGTTCTTCTCAACAACAACCCCCACCCCCCACCCCCCCCCCCCCCCCCCCCCCCCCCCTTCTTTCCTTATGTGTACTTTTTGGATCATTTTTTTAACGTAATGTCTTTAATCTAGTGAGGTTTTTTTTTTTTTTTTGGTCATAATTTTGTTTATATACTGGGACAAATCTAGTAGGTAACTTGGTTACATTTGTGGAGGAAAAAAAAAAAAAGAAAGAAAAATGATTTGATAAATTATACTTCGTTGATCAGAGTTGAGGAAAAGACCTATGATTTGTTTTTTCTTTTTTCTTTTTTTTTTTGGAAATTTAATAGGGTAGATTAACACTAAATATATATATATATGTATATATATATATATATTACAGCAGCGATCAGTCACATAGATATACAATCTAGTAGGGTAATCTTGTCAATCTACTAGATTATTACTCTTCAATGACCCGAGATGACCAATAGATTATCGGTGATAATCTACTAGATTGCTATCAGTCAATCGAAAATAACTTCGAAAAAAATGTAACATGTTGTCCTACTAGTCTAAAGCATGTTGTAATAGCCAACCTTTTTACAGATTCACGATTTCCTTTTAAAGGAATCAAAGTTTATACCATGTATGTTTATATGAAATACATTACCTGATTTATCAGAATATATGTGAGTTCTTATAACATTATAAGACTCAATAATAGTTTACTTAATTTAGTATTAGGTCTTTTGATGAAAAAGGTAGAATAAGGATTTATAATTTTATTCCGGTCAACGTTTGATCATGATGATTTAGGATATGATTAAGATGATACTGCAGTATAATATGTAGTATAGAAATTATACTGCGATAGACCGTCATTACGGATGAAGAAGTAAGATTAAGGCATGGGACCACTTTAGAAAAATCAAGTATACTATTTGGAGTAATAAGGACTAAGTAGCTTCAAGTCCTAAGAAAAACCTACACGTAGTCCAGTTAAGTGCAAATAAATTCTAGACTGCAATCCAGTATAACTGTACTGTTAATAGTTCAAAACAGTAATAGCACTATCTGGGTTATTAAGAAAATAGACTGCATATTGGGGGAAATGTCAAACATGACCCTACTTGGTGGACACCTCATTATAGATAATTAAGTAATTTTGGGAATTTTTAATTAAGTGGATAATTATGACTTAATTGGGAGCTAAAATTGCTCCACACGGCCGGCCACCTAAGGGGTGTGAGAGATAAAATTTTTGTTTTGAAGGTCAAATATGTAAATTAAAGGGGAATTTTCGAAATAAAAATAATTCTAGAAAATTTGATTTTTTCACCTATAAATAGGGGTAATGAGGTGGTGTGTGGACCCTTAGTTAGCTTTCAAAATTCTAGTTCACTTTCAACTTTTCCCTTCTAGCTCTAAAAGAGACAGAGAGAGAGAGTGAAGCAAGTAGTGGCCGGTTCTTGTAAGGTGAAAAGGGAGAGGAAATTTCTTTCAACAAGTGTTTAGAATCAAATTCTCCAAACTTTAGAGGTATTACCCTTAACCCTTTTCTTAAGAATTTCATTAAGCTTGATTCAAGGAAATTTAAGTGTATTTCAAGCTTGAGTTGTAAGAGCATAAGGTCATGTCTCTTTTTTTTTTTCTATTTTTTCTATTTTTTTTTTCTATTATGGTTGTGATGTGATTAGTTTATGCATGATCTAAGTTTAGAATATCTTGATTGCTAAGTTTAAGCATGAATGTGATTTTATGCCCTAGAAGGGATGTGAATGTTATGTATGCCTACTATGTGATTGTGAAAATGCCTTCACATACTTAAGTAGAGAAATTTTATGAATGATGATGGTGATGATGATGGTGATGATGTTTGTAAATGATAAATGTATGAAGGTTAAGAAACTAACCTAAAAAACACAATTTAGTAAGCTAGGTAAGGTTATCTATTTGATGTTTTTCAAGTAAAAAGATAAGTACATGCTTGAATGTTAAGAACAAATCCGACGCGTTACATGTTGATGTAGGCTTACGGTTGCGACCGTTTGAGGTAGTGTGTGCGAAATTTCCAGCAAAAACCAACAAACACAAACTGCCGGTTTTTGAAAATTAATGGGACAGTTTTCTAGAAATAAAATTCTAAGCCCCTTAGAGGCCAAATTTGGAAAAAGTTATAACCGAAAAGTTGTAGAAAATGGAAAACCCTAGTGGGCAGCATAGACAGTTTTTAAAAAATAGGCTTCAAAGCTTCCATTTTTATGAATTCTGGAACCTGGCCAGCCCAAACACTATGCATGGCTAGGATGTTTCAAAAAGGAAAACGAATAGGTTAAAAGTAGAATTAAGTTTTGAGAAAAGAATGAAAGTTATAGGATTCATTGAGATCTACAACTTTCATGAAGAAAACCTTTTCAAATTCAAAACCGATTTAAAGATAAAATTGTATTTCTTTCAGAACGGTGCATGGTACAGGAAATTCCTGCACATGCTGTGATGCCCTAGAAATTCATAAGCTTGATTCATGAATTATTATTATGGGTTTCTTCATTAATATGCTTCTAATAAATTATTTTGATGAATATCAAATTTCAAGATCATGAATGACTGCATATGTATCATCGGTGTGATGATGTCGATGATTTAACGATGTTGAATTTCTCTATTTAAAGGAGAAATTTTAAATACATAAAAGATGAGTTGAACGACATATAAATTTATGCGAAAAATTTATTATGTCGTATTAGAGGGATAACGATAATCTTTGGGAAGGACCCCGATTTTTATTAGTAGGTCAATTTAAGGATCTTAGTATTTATTTTGATCATACTAATAGCTAAGCCTTGGGAGTATGATTGGGAAATTAATGTGTCACATAAATAGAAGATGAGTGATTAGTATTTACTCATAGAAAATCCAAAGGTAGATGATTAATCAAAAATTGTGCTTGATTTGAAATCAATGGTGTAGATTTGATGCTAGAGAATCCTAGGCAAATCAATGACCAAACTTTGGATGATAAGTGACCAATGAGAACTTAGGGTGAGGATAGGTGTGATGGAAGATCCAATGGATGAGAATGAAGATGACAACTTGGATCAAGGGTGGAAATTGGAAGAAAGAAAAACAAAATAAAAATGAGAATCCTAGGGGGGAATCCGGATTTTGGTTCAAGAAAGCAAGGGGAAATGTGAACAAATGAGAAAAGAAGAAAGTGGTGCATGCATGCAACCTTGTGTAAGACATGGCATGGTTTATTTAGGCAAGTTGACCTAAAGAAGAGACAAGTGAAAGGGACACCTTGTCTTAACTTTGTTGAACCAAAATTCTCACTCCAAACCCTCCCAAAAGTGGCGGCAATGCAAGGGTGATTCAACCAAAAATTTTTCAATTTCACCCCTCAAAAGACAGCTTTCCTTAAGCTAAAAGTTGGCTGAAAATAAGCCTCTAAGTTATTCATTTTGTTTTCACATAAGTTAAGCTCAAAAACCCTAGTTCTCTAACCACCACTAAGCTCTAAACAAAACCAAGAACCACCAACACTATTCTCCACCTCCAACACACCTCTAGCCCCTCCTCCCTCCATTTTCAAGCTCTAAGAAATCTCGTCACCAAGACCGAAGAGGTGAGAAACGGAGTTAGAGGACGTTTCACTAAAGGTAACCTAGTGGTATTCTTCGTGTTTTAGTCTTTTTGGGAGAACTAAAGCATGATATTTAGTTATGATCTTAATATTAGACTTCTTCTTATCTAGGAAAAGTTTTGAGAAGAACTTGGGAGGTTTGAGATCTTAAAGGATCCTCGGAGCATTTCGGTAAGATCTATGAACTTTGTTGAAGTTTATAGATGTTGTGGTGATATAACATGCATTAGAAAATTTGGTATGAAAAATAAATTAAATATCAAGATTCTACAGAGGATAAGCTTCATTTTAGGCTTTGGAATCACTTGATTTGCTTTTATATGTCAAAAGTTATGTGCCTTTGAAGTTGTGACATAAAAATAAAGAGAAAATGAACCTCCGAGACACAGCATAGCCACGGGTTTATTGTACTCCGAACCGTTTAGACTCAAAATTTTGGATTATAAGTTATAGATCTAAAAACTATATTCTTTAAGCTTTCTAACAAGGTATATACGCCTTGAACAGATAAATGTGCAATTTTTGAAAAATTTTACAAATTTGGGCTACGAACCGAAAATCCTTACTGGAACGCTGTACTAGCCATGGGTTTTGTAATTTTTGAATTAGTAAACCTTAACTTTTTATAAAACTGTTTTTATTATATAAAGTAGACACTATAAGCTTTCCAATGACATATCTTTTGTCTTATTTGGACTTGTATGTAAATTGCTATGATTTTTCTAATCTTACCTATGAATCTGGATTTCTGATTCAAAAGTGAAACCAACAGTAACAAAACCTAGGTTGATGTCATAAATCACTCAAGTACTAAAGGAAATAACATTACCACTGTAAAATAGACATCTTGAGCTTCATTATACATTTAAAATGGATATGTATATAAATTTTAATAAATCCCTTAAGATTATAGTGTAATCTGGTAATCTAAGATTTTACCATAAGACACTTAGAAAAACGTCCACATTAATGTTTGAAATGCTTGAAATCTTGGAAAACAAGTTATGAAGACAAAAACTAGATGTTTCAAGCTTTCCAATAAGTCATCAAGTGTCTAAAACGGAATTATACTCAAATCTAAATAAATCTTACAAGTTAAAACCCTACACCGATAAAATGATTAAACATTAAAATGTGACATAAGGGTAAGTCATGACATATGAATATATTTAGTTATGAAATGAGTTGATTTTAAGTGTATGATCAAATAATGTGAAAACCCTAACTTTATAAAATTAAATCATAAGTTTGAAACGGGCCAAGATAAAGTATACTAGATAGCTACTAGGCATATACCAAGAGATTACCTTAGCCCAACTAAATGAACATAACTAAGGGGATTGGACTAGCCCAATAGTAAATGAGAAGTATACCCATAGGTGACCCCTTATCACCTTGATTGATTAATTAATTAATTAATTAACTAATAAATACATAACTAAATGTAATTAATAAAGTAAGTAAATAATTAATTGATTAATAATTAATTAATTAATTATAAGAGTTAATATATAATAATCAAGATTATTATGTTGAATAACTATATAATTATAATACATGATTAATTAGAGATTAATTAATTATTAATTATCAATCATCAATATAATCATCAAAATAATTATGGATAATTAACTAGAGATTAACCACACATAAATTATTAGATTAATCAAATTATTAATTATTACTATTAGAATTAATAATTAATAATTATTATATGAAAAAGAATATTTAAGTAACATGATTAAATTTTTTAACAAGATAATTATTAATAAGTCAATTAAATTTATATAATTTGATTATAATTATTTAATTAAATAAAGTAATAATTAATATTACTTAATTAATTAATTAATCAATTAATTAATAAATTGATTAATTAATTAATCAAAATAATTAATTAAATTAAATTAATTAAATATTAATTAGTAGAAATTTATTTTAACACTTAATAATTAATAAGAATTAATTGTTAAGGTTAATTATGATATAAGTAAATTAAGTTCACTATAGTTTATAAAATAAATAAATAAAGTAATATTACTATAATTCTATCTAATAATGAGATATTGTTAATCAGGACAATTTCTCAAATCTGCATAGTAGGAGATACAACTCCGGAAGTTTAAGCATATAAGACGAGTAAGTACAAACCTCACCTACAGCATGGAACAAAATGTTTTTCTTTGTTGATGCTCTACGTTTGCTATGACTTGACTTGTTGATGTGATGAGTATATGAGTTATACGTATTGCTTTGATTAAGTATTTGATGTGCATAATTCCTCTTGCACTGACATGATCGGCATGCCTCACATATATTTATGCCATAATGATAGATGCATAGTGACATATAAATCTACACATTGTCACAATTAATAAGAATGAGGCAAATAATAAAGGATAGGATTAAGTGTCGTACCAACCTCCAATTAGTGAGAGGATATGATAAGAACGAAAGTTATAAAATATGACCTTGGAGGCTGTTGGAGAGTCGCTCCCCTAACTCCCCATTGGTTGCACACATATGGGTATGACATAGGGGCCCTTAAGTAGACAAAATATGTAAATAATAAAGCATAGTTGAACACATATAGTTCACATGCATTTTTAAACATTCATGATGTTACATGTGATGATATGATTTTATGAAAATGATTTGTGAGATATTGTTTGTACTTGCTGAGCGAAAGCTCATCATTGTGTGTTCGTGCTGTAGGTAACGCGGGTAAGCAGCCCATTACTTAGATGTTTTATGGACTAGCGTAGCTGTGCGGAGGCGATGAAGGACGGGAGTGGGATACCACCACGAATTAAATTTCCACATTTAGATTTCGTAAAGCTATTTTGTATTGACTATATTTATAATTATGTTCCAATGTTTTGGTACTACTAAACTAGTATGAGTATTTTATAAGAAAAGACTTTAGACTCTTTTCTTATAATTTTTATGAAGCTATAACTTTTTAAAATATCATCTAGTTACGATTTTAAATTAGATAATTAGTTGCTAGAGGTTTTCAATTTCCTCAGTTAAAAATTTTAGTGATTCTAACTTTTGTAGTACGAATATGATTTTTTAAAAAAAAATATTCTGTATTTTCGGAACCAAACGTAAAAGAGTGTTAAGACTAAGTTAACTAAGAATAAGTAAGTTAGTTAACGGGCCGAAAAGTCGGGTCGTTACACATGCACTGACAACTAAATTTACAGGACTATTTTCAAAAGCAGTTTTTAGAATTTTACAACCTTAATATTTTTGTTCAAAAGAAACTACGGTTTTACAAAATTATTTTAAAAGACAATATCAATTAATAAGGTGTTGTGAGAAGAAGAAAACATGAATAAAATGGGCCAAGTTATTTAAAAATATGGTAACAATGTTATGACAAATAGTAACCAATTGAGATACCAATTTAATATGTTGGGTTTTGTATCCATGGTTACTTATAGTAACCAAATGGGATACCACTTTAACATGTTGGGTTTGTATCTATGGTTACATTTGGTTGTTGGATTGGATACCAACATTGTATGTTATGGTTTATAGTAAGATAGGATGATTCTTATCTTATGCCCTATTTCGAAACAGGAGTGTAACCTGCTGACATGTCTCGTTGGAATGACAAACCAAGAACCTAGAACAACCTGTAAGTACAACTCCGCCTATAGCATAGGCCAAATGTTTTACTGCTTTGCATGTTTTTCAAAACTCATGCATTAATGTATGTGATGCATATGTTTTATGTTCTATATTGTGGCATCATGAAAGCATGCTCACTAATGATAAATCACGTGGTAAGAATAAGATCAAGTTCAAGTAAGAAACTGTTTTCAAATACGAAACTGTTTTTAAGAAACTGTTTTCAAGTAAGAAACAATTTTCAAGTATGATGGCAAGCAAGTTGTCTTGTGTCGTATTGACCAGCCACGAGGGTGGGTTTGGTCCATGGATTGAGTTAGATTGAACTGGCCGTCCCAACCACTCCATGACTGCGCACCACGGTAAGTACAATCATATTAAGCAAGGGGCCCACAAATATATACTAACAAAGAAAGCTTAATAAAGAAGCATAATCATATCATGCATATGTTTATTAAGATTATTTTGTGGAATGATAGTTGTACTTACTAAGCGAAAGCTCATAACTAATATTGATGTTGTAGGTAAGTAGCCTGTTGGTAATACTTGATGCACGACGGTGGGGCATGGCACGGCTAGCTATGAAACTATGGGTTGGATGCCGCTACGCATTTTGAAATAAAATGTTTGTATTTATTACTTAGTAAAATCAGTAATGTGTTAAAATAAGTTTGAAACACCAATACTCAATCGAATGTGTGTGTGTGTATAAGTACATGGTTGAGTTAGGTTTTAATTTTTAAAAAGATAAAAAAACATTATGTATTTCCGCAATGTTAAGTAAGTTAAGCAATCAAGTAAAATAAGTATGGTAACAGTCTAAGTAAGGCGGATCGTTACACATGTATTATGCACATGTGGGACAAATTTGAGAAAATTTATGTAAGTAAGGGAAAATTAAAATAATAAGAAAAAAATTGCAAAAAAGGACCCAAGAAAAAGCCATGAAAAAAAGACAAAAGAGATAAAATGACTAAAAAGAAAGATATTATCCATATGAAAGATGACTAAAATGAAAAAAAAAATGGGAAAAAAAAACAAAAAAGGACTAAAATGAAAAAAATGATCGGGAAAAAATGGAGGACCAAAAACTAAATACAAAAGTAAAAAATGGACTAAAATGAAAAAAAAAAAATGGTCCAGAGGAAGAAAGTAATAAAAAAAAAAGGTGGACAAAAAAGAGGATCAAAAAATAAATACAAAAATGTTTTTTTATCGTTTTGGACGATGGGGAGCTGCTACAGTGCCACATTTTGGTACTTTTATACATGATTGTTTCTCTGGAGTGGTAAAAATCTAGGCCGAAGCAGAATTCTTAGGGGGAGTTTGGTGAATGAGTTTGAGTTGAAATTTTTAAGTTTGAATAGTAAATTTTTTTGAATTTTCAGAAAAGACAAAAAATTTTTTGGGAAAAAGACAAAAAATTTTTGGGAAAAAGACAAAAAAAAAATTTGAAAATCTTGGTTTAAACTCATGAACCAAACTCCCCCCTAAGAACCAAAATCTTGGTTTAATATGCTTGCTCAAGTAGTCATTTATGTGCAAGCTTCAATATATATTAAGCACGTCACTTGAGCACAGATTACAGCACTCACATGGCCTTCTACGAATTCAGGTAAAACCCATTCGGTAAGAATGACACATTTACACCATCACTTTTACTTTGTGCTTGAAGATAATTTCAAAGGTAAATTATGCCGAAAAAGGTGGAGCTATAGTTGACGTCTTTCCATCGTCGAAGTCCAGCTCAAATTACTTGGCGAATGGGGCGTGTCCTCTACGGTCAACAAATTTGACATGACTTTGGAAGCAAAACAGAAAGAGGGAAGAGGAAAAATTACATGCCCTTCATCCATTAGTCACGTTTGGAAAGTAAGAACATGTTTGGTACATTGTATTAGGACTCCATATTCTATCATTTAAATACAATATTTTGCAATATCAATATAATGTATAGTTTAATACGAAATTAGGAATTATTCACAAAACAGAATTTGATATCTAATACGACAAGAAACCTTTGTATTAGGCAATATTATTTAATATTATCTAAATGATTGTTTTAAACCACATAATATAATGGATTTCAGGACAGGAGTCGAGATCCGGTTTCGGAATAAAGATTGGGATCGGGGTTGAGTTTCAGAATTGGGATTGGTGTCGAGTTTCGGAACTAGGGTCAGGTTGGGATTTGGGACCGAGTTTTAGGGTCGAGATTAGGTTCAGGTTTCAGGACGGGGGTTGAGTCGAATTTCGAGTCAATATTGGGTTTCAGGATGGGGATGGGGTTGGGATTAGATTTTAGGATGAGGTTGGGATGGGGTTTTGGGACAGGGGTCGGGATTGGGATCGGATTTTGGGGTGGTTGAGTTTCGGGATAGGGAAGTGGTTGGGTTTCAGGGTGGAAATCAGGTTATGGTTTCAGGACATTAGTCGAGGACGGCTTTCCTAACTGCAGTCTAGGTCGAATTTTGGGATGGGGGTCAAGGTTGGATTATGAGGTCAGAGGCAGGTCAAATTTCGAGATAGGCAAGATTCGAACTTACCTTGTATACAAAATTCATCGAACTTTAAGCTAACTCGGGGTCTAAATTTTACTACCTGAAAATATATCGGAGACGAGTATTAAGTTAATATTTTGTTTTGAATATAATCTTATCCAAATTCCTTTTTATTAAAGGAAATTGATGCTTGGTCTACATTAATTCCTTGCTAAGTATGATTATGAGGATATGGTGTTCTTAGATCTTAAAATAATTACTAATTAAATCAAGTAAAATTTGGTTAAAGGATCTAATCCCATTTTTTTAGACTTTATATCAAATTTCTTATTTTCATACTCCATAATTTAAATTCTTATTTTCTAGACATATGAAATATTTTGAAAAATTGATAGTTTTTTTTTTCTCCTAAAAAAAGTCAATAAGTGATTTACTAACTAATTGATGAGTATCAATATGCTATAGTCAATCACTGATTGTATGAGTTGGGATGGGAGGCACCTTTAGGACGTCATCTACCGGGAGGTCAGAGGTTCGAATCCCTACCAACTTAGAAGAGTGTCTCTGCCTGTGTGGACTCGAAATCGGGAAACGACGGGACCACCACTAAATCCTTTTTTTTAGCCAAAAAAAAAAAAAATCAGGGACTGATTATATATAGGTTAATCAATATTTTGATGACCACTAGTCATGTCAATTTTTTTTATATACATTGTCAAGAATTGTCTATCTACCTAATTTTTCCTTGCAACTATTTACTATCATTCTTAGGATTCTTATGCGTTTATTATTTTTAATTATTTTAGGAGATTATTTGAAGCTTTATTCTATTTCGAGAAAGGTTATTTTTGTCATTATTAGTTCCATTCAAATAATAATAACATTTAAGATCATTTATATTATTTTCCTTGAAATTTGGTAAACTTTTCTCTTTGCAATCGGAATTTCAAAAAGTGATTGACAAGCCCCTTTAACGGCAAAATGTTAGCAAGAATCTCCGTTCTATCATGTACAAAACTAATTGTTTCATATAGCATCATAAAAAAAATTTTTTTAAAAAAAAAAAATCTCATCCCGTTGCATTTATCGTTTTGATATCCATCAAAACCCCTTTTTTTTTTTTTTTTTTTAGTAGATATCCAACAAATTTTACGTTATCCACAACTCTCTCATTCTCCCCATTTGCACACCGCCCGGCAAGTTTTGCCACGCGATCTCCTACCGGTTGCGATGTCAGAGATCTCCTACCCAGAGCCATGGTGGGGCTAATCTCCCCGCGCACGTAGGAGATCTCATCGGCTCTCCTTCTCGTGGTTGAGACAGGAATGATCTCCATCCACGGCGAGGCTGTCTCCCGACGAACGGAGAATCTCCTCCACGCGGCCGCGACAGAGAAATCCCCTGCCCGAGACCAAATTTGGGCTGCTCTCCCAGCGCGTGGAGGTCTACGCAGATCATAGTGGCCACACTTAAAAAACGAAAAATGACAAGACTACGAGCATATCCCATTTTTTTTATTAAAAAAAATAAAAAAATTTGCCATTTTTGTTCATCGTCGCTCATTACCATTCCGCTGGTCTTCTGCATATCTTTTTTTTTTTTTTTTTTGGGGGAAAAGTTTTAGAATTGGTTATTGAATTCGGTCGATTTTTCAGATTTGGTGGATTTGGAAAAATTTTGCTTATTAGATTGTGGATCGTTTATTTTCTTGTGGTTTGTGCATTCTATGCTTTTATGATTTTTGTGGAATTTTGATAATTTTATGTTGAATTTTTTAGTGTCTATACGATAAAATCTGATCGTTTCTTTTATATATACATAATCCGATGATGGAACCCACAAAATCCGATGGAATCGGAAGTTTCCGGTCGGTAAATAGTTAATAACCAACTAGTCACTTGCCGACAGTTAGTTACCAACTGGTTACCTACCAGCGGTGGTAGTTACCGGTCAGTAACCAACCGATTACTCATCGACGGTGGTGGTTGGCAATAGGAAACACCGCTGGCGGTCAATAACTTATTAGTTACTTGTCAGTAGTGGCAGTTACCGAGAGGAAACCTGCCAAAGGTCAGTAATCAATAGGTTATCTACTGGCGGCAGTGGTTACCGATCAGAAACCTGTTAGCGGTTGTTAACTAATTGGTAACCATTTGATAACTCAGATGGATACCAACTAATAATTAGAACTGATATATAAAATAAATAGATAAATAAATATTAATGATATCATTTATGACATTTCTTGCCTGAGCTTTTTCCTATGTAAAAAAAATCAGTCCAAGCTTTGGATTTTGGGGCATTTATCAAAAGTGCCCTAAAAAGTGCTTATATAATTGTTCAATATATAAGTCTATGGTGTTAAATTTATCAGGCAAAAGATGCTTTTATTTTTCCTTGTAATTGGAGTTTCTGTCGAGTTTTTCTTCCCTTTTCTTTAATGAGTAGGAAGCAAGAAGAATCAAAGGATTCCTAAGCAATGTGCCGTTATATTAAAAGAAAAAAACAAAAAGAAAAGATTTTGACATAAAAAGTTAAATTGATGGAAGAAAAATATAACTGGTTGAACTAGTTTTGGTTTGTTCACACCAGGGTCTAGATGTCATTACAAAAAAATAAACTTTTAGTCACAATATTATTTTTAACACTTTTAATTACAATTTATCTACTATTGTCTCTCAAATAGGAAGGGATTCCCGGATTATTAATTTCTAACGGGATCTACCATTGCTTGTGTCTCCTTTTGATCGGGACTAAGGCAGTTGCCTTCCAGTACTTGTACCCCTATTTATGACTGATGTTCCGAAAGCTCTTTCTTTTCCAAGCGAGGGTTGCAGATGGAGAACCGGCCTCCCAATTTCACGTTTAGAGGTCTTTTCTCTTTGCGTCACAATAGTGTAATCCAATTTATTGGAAAGGATTCTTGTTTTGATAATACTCATCCATACTGATTTGTAGTGGCTTTTGTTTAGTTCGTCAGCTTCTCTGACTTGATTCTTCTCCGAAGGCTAGGTCAAGTAGCCTTCCACCCTTGCCTTCCCAGCAACGAAGGTGTGTAGCGTAATATTTGCTTTCAGTCAAGTAGTGTACACCGTCAATGAAGATAAGCAGTACAGGGTCTTCAAGGAAGAGGAACATTTTTTTCTACAACTTAATGTCACTTTTAGTCATAATCCTGTAACTATGCAACCAGTAACAAATTTTGTTGTGTCTAAAACTTTTAGTTACAAGACTTTTTGTTGCGGAAAAAAGTTTTAGTTACACCGTGGTAAAACCTTATGGCTAAAAGTTTTAATCACAAAACAATTTTGTGACTAAGTGCATATTAGTCAAAAGGATATTAATTAGTCACACAAAAATATTTTGACAAAAATATGTTGTAGGAAAATGCCCTGTGTAACGCCCCTCCCGAGCTAGCAGCTCGAAAAGAACGTTAGCTAACTAAAAGTCTCATATATAAAAATAAATAAATAAATCAAATCTCTATTTTTGTCATGTGACTCTGAAACCACTGAATCAGTCAACCTCTTGATCTT
This sequence comes from Ficus hirta, assembly GCA_038430175.1. Taxonomy (NCBI): domain Eukaryota; kingdom Viridiplantae; phylum Streptophyta; class Magnoliopsida; order Rosales; family Moraceae; genus Ficus; species Ficus hirta. The sequence continues at coordinate 11,942,201 of CM076585.1, read as the reverse complement.
ACTGACCTGCAAACTGCATCACAAGAACTATGAGCAAAAAGCTCAACAAGTATATCATATAACTTTTCCACATTAAAATACTTCTCATTAACTTTAGCTTAGGGCCCTCTAATATGATGTTAATCTCGTGCTATTAGAACCTTTTATTTTTCTTTATGGCCCCTTTCTTTTCCTCAAGGATTTGGCCCTTTAATCTTTATCTGGGTTGGTTCTAATAAGCATGAAATTAAGCCCCATACATAAAAATTATTTTTAAACTTCTTTAAAACATTATAATAATAACAATTGCATAACTGAAAATTATTTTTATGTATGGTGCTTAATCTCATGCTTATTAGAACCAACCCAGATAAAGATTAAAGGGTCAAATCCTTGAGGAAGAGAAAGGGGCCATAAAGAAAAGTAAATGGTTCTAATAGTATGAGATTAACATCATATTAAAGGCCCCTAAGCTAAAGTTAATGAGAAGTATTTTAATGTGGAAAAGTTATATGATATACTTGCTGAGCTTTTTGCTCATATAGTTCTTGTGACGCAGTTTGCAGGTTAGTAAGATCAAGAGGTTGACTGATTCAGTGGTTTCAGAGTCCCATGATAAAATTAGAGATTTGATTTATTTATTTATTTTTATATATGAGACTTTTAGTTAGCTAACGTTCTTTTCGAGCTGCTAGCTCGGGAGGGGCGTTACACCCTGACTAAACGTTAATTAGCTGCTAACAAATATTTGTATTTGTTACTTAGTAAAATTTGCAATGTGTTAAAATAAGTTTGAAACTCAAATACTCAATTGAGTGTGTATATATATATATATATAAGTACATGGTTGAGTTAGGTTTTAAGTTTTAAAAAGAAAAAAAAAAAACATTATGTATTTCCGCAATGTTAAGTAAGTTAAGTAATCAAGTAAAATAAGTATGGTAACGGCCTATGTAAGTCGGGTCGTTACACATGTGCTATGCACATGTTGGACAAATTTGAGAAAATTTATCTAAGTAAGGGAAAATTAAAATCATAAGAAAAAAATTGCAAAAAAATACCCAAGAAAAAGCCATGAAAAAAGACAAAAAAGATAAAATGACTAAAAAGAAAGATATTATCCATATGAAAGATGACTAAAATGAAAAAAATGGGGGAAAAAAAAAAAACAAAAAAGGACTAAAATGAAAGAAATGATCCGGAAAAAATGGAGGACCAAAAACTAAATACAAAAGTAGAAAAAGGACTAAAATGAAAAAAAAATGGTCCAGAGGAAGAAAGTAATAAAAAAAAAAACAGTGGACAAAAAAGAGGACCAAAAAATAAATACAAAAATGTTTCGTTATCGTTTTGGACGATGGGGAGCTGCTACAGTGCCACATTTTGGTACTTTTATACATGATTGTTTCTCTGGAGTGGTAAAAATCTAGGCCGAAGCGGAATTCATAATATGCTTGTTCAAGTAGTCATTTGTGAATGACTTATGTGCAAGCTTCAATATGTATTAAGCACGTCACTTGAACACAGATTACAGCACTGACATGGCCTTCTACGAATTCAGGTAAAACCCACTTTATAAGAATCACACATTTACACCATCACTTTTACTTTGTGCTTGAAGATAATTTCAGAGGTAAATTATGCCGAAAAAGGTGGAGCTATAGTTGACGTCTTACCATCGTAAAAGTCCAGCTCAAATAGCTTGGCAAATGGGGCACGTCCTCTACGGTCAATAAATTTGACATGACTTTGGAAGCAAAGCAGGAAGAGGGAAGAGGAAAAATTACATGCCCTCATCCATTAGTCACGTTTGGAAAGTAAGAACATGTTTGGTCCATTGTATTAGGACTCCATATTCTATCATTTAATAAAATGTTTTGCAATATCCATATAATGTATAGTTTAATACCAAATTAGGAATTATTCACAAAATAGAATTTGATATCTAATACGACAAGAAACCTCTGTATTAGGCAATATTATTTAATATTATCTAAATGATTGTTTTAAACCACATAATATAATGGATTTCGAGACAGGAGTCGAGATCCAGTTTCGGAATAAAGATTGGGATTGGGGTTGAGTTTCAGAATCGGGATCGGTGTCGAGTTTCGGAACTAGGGTCAGGTTGGGATTTGAGACCGATTTTTAGGGTCGAGTTAAGGTTTAGGTTTCAGGACAGGGGTTGAGTTGAATTTCGAGTCAATATTGGGTTTCGGGATAGAGACGGGGTTGGGATTGGATTTTGGGCTGAGGTTGGGATGGGGTTTTGGGATAGGGGTCGGGATCGGGATCAGATTTCGGGGTGGTTGAGTTTCAGGATAAGGAAGTGGTTGGGTTTCGGGGTGGAAATCAGGTTATGGTTTCAGGACATTAGTCGAGGACGGCTTTCCTAACTGCGGTCTAGGTCGAATTTTGGGATGGGGGTCAAGGTTGGATTATGAGGTCAGAGGCAGGTCAAATTTCGAGATAGGCAAGGTTCGAACTTACCTTGTATACAAAATTCATCAAACTTTAAGCTAACTCGGGGTCTAAGTTTTACTATCTGAAAATATATCGGAGACGAGTATTAAGTTAATATTTTGTTTTGAATATAATCTTATCCAAATTCTGTTTTATTAAAGGAAATTGAAACTTGGTCTACATTAATTCCTTGCTAAGTATGATTATGAGGATATGGTGTTCTTAGATCTTAAAATAATTTCTAATTAAATCAAGTAAAATTAGGTTAAAGGATCTAATCCCATTTTTTTAGACTTTATATCAAATTTCTTATTTTCATACTCCATAATTTAAATTCTTATTTTCTAGACATATGAAATATTTTGAAAAAATGATAGTTTTTTTTTCTTCTAAAAAAAGTTAATAAGTGATTTACTAACTAATTGATGAGTATCAATATGTTATAGTCAATCACTGATTGTATGAGTTGGGATGGGAGGCAACTTTAGGACCTTATCTACCAGGAGGTCAGAGGTTCGAATCCCTACCAACTTAGAAGAGTGTCCCTGCCTGTGTGGACTCGAAAACGGGAAATGACGGGACCACAACTAGATCCTTTTTTTTAGCCAAAAAAAAAAATCAATGACTGATTATATGGGTTAATCAATATTTTAATGACCACTAGACATTTTCTTAAATATATATATGTCAATTTTTTTTTTAAATATATTGTCAAAAACTGTCTCTCTACCTAATTTTTCCTTGCAATGATTTACTATCATTCTGAGGATTCTTATGCGTTTATTATTTTTAATTATTTTTAGGAGATTATTTGAAGCTTTATTCTATTTGGAGAAAGGTTATTTTTGTCATTATTAGTTCCATTCAAATAATAATAACATTTAAGATCATTTATATTATTTTTCTTGAAATTTGGTAAACTTTTCTCTTTGCAATCGGAATTTCAAAAAGTGATTGACAAGCCCCTTTAACGGCAAAATGTTAGCAAGAATCTCCGTTCTATCATGTACAAAACTAATTGTTTCATATAGCATCATAAAAATTTTTTTAAAAAATCTCATCCCGTTGCATTTATCGTTTTGATATCCAACAAAACCCTTTTTTTTTTTTTTAGTAGATATCCAACAAATTTTACGTTATCCACAACTCTCTCATGTTTTTACATGGTAGACCGAGTTTTCAGCGGTGTAACTCATTTAAAATGTGTTAATAATATCAAATTCTTATACAAACGCATTATTAAACAACATAAGACTATATCCAATACACATGCCAATGTTGAGCCGAGAATGACAATAAGGAGCAACTTCACAGTGCTAATTTTGTTGAGCCGCTATCCTCGTCATCTTGGCCACCATCAGAGTTAGGTAACCACGTTGGACGATTAGGTTTTTGATGAACTACAAATCATTGGAGGATTTTTTTTTTTTTTTTTGCCTATGTGCATCTGCTTTGACATATCATTTGAGTAGGGTTTCTTGTTTTGATCTATCTTCTTCTTCTTTTTATAAAGGTTTGAGTTTGTCCTCTAATTGGGATAGAGAGTTTTTCAAGGGTTAGGTCGGTTTTTTAGGTACGAAAGTGCTCTAACTCTAGAGCGTCTTGGTCATAATCCACAACATTGTGATTCCACATATGTTGATTTCTGAGAGATTTTCTTGTGGATCTTCTTGGTGTGTTTCTCGTTCCTCCATCACACCAAACGCGCCGCGCGCCCCCCCCCCCCCCCCCCCCCCCCCCCCCCTCCTCGGATCATTTTTTAACGTAATGTCTTTAATCTAGTGAGGTTTTTTTTTTGGGTCATAATTTTGCTTATGTACTCGGACAAATCTAGTAGGTAACTTGGTTACATTTGTGGAGGAAAAAAAGAAAAAAGAAAAATGATTTGATAAATTATACTTTGTTGATCAGAGTTGAGGAAAAGACCTATGATTTGTTTTTTCTTTTTTCTTTTTTTTTTTTTGGAAATTTAATTGGGTAGATTAACACTAAATATATATATATATATATATTACAGCAGCGATCAGTTATATAGATATACAATCTAGTAGGGTAATCTTGTCAATCTACTAGATTATTACTCTTCAATGACCCGAGATGACCAATAGATTATCGGTGATAATCTACTAGATTGCTATCAGTCAATCGAAAATAACTTTGAAAAAATGTAACATGTTGTCCTACTAGTCTAAAGCATGTGTTATATACATGTTGGACAAATTTGAGAAAATTAATCTAAGTAAGGGAAAATTAAAATAATAAGAAAAAAAATGCAAAAAAAGGACCCAAGAAAAAGCCATGAAAAAAAGACAAAAAAGATAAAATGACTAAAAAGAAAGATATTATCAATATGAAAAATGACTAAAATAAAGAAAATCGGGAAAAAAAAAACAAAACAAAACAAAAAAGGACTAAAATGAAAAAAAATGATCCGGAAAAAAACGGAGGACCAAAAACTAAATACAAAAGTTAAAAAAGGACTAAAATGAAAAAACAAATGGTCCAGAGGAAGAAAGTAATAAAAAAAAAAAGTGGACAAAAAAGAGGACCAAAAAATAAATACAAAAATGTTTCGTTATCGTTTTGGACGATGGGGAGCCGCTACAGTGCCACATTTTGGGACTTTTATACATGATTGTTTCTCTGGAGTGGTAAAAATCTAGGCCGAAGCAGAATTCTTAATATGCTTGCTCAAGTAGTCATTTATGTGCAAGCTTCAATATATATTAAGCACGTCACTTGAGCACAGATTACAGCACTCACATGGCCTTCTACGAATTCAGGTAAAACCCACTCTATAAGAATGACACATTTACACCATCACTTTTACTTTGTGCTTGAAGATAATTTCAAAGGCAAATTATGCCGAAAAAGGTGGAGCTCTAGTTGAGGTCTTACCATCGTCAAAGTCCAGCTCAAATAACTTGGCAAATGGGGCGTGTCCTCTACGGTCAATAAATTTGACATGACTTTGGAAGCAAAACAGAAAGAGGGAAGAGGAAAAATTACATGCCCTTCATCCATTAGTCACGTTTGGAAAGTAAGAACATGTTTGGTACATTGTATTAGGACTCCATATTCTATCATTTAATACAATGTTTTACAATATCAATATAATGTATAGTTTAATACGAAATTCGGAATTATTGGCAAAACAGAATTTGATATCTAATACGACAAGAAACCTCTGTATGAAGCAATATTATTTAATATTATCTAAATGATTGTTTTAAACCACATAATATAATGGATTTCGGGACAGGAGTCGAGATCTGGTTTCGAAATAAGGATAGGGTTCGGGGTCGGGTTTCAGAATCAGGATCGGTATCGGGTTTCGGAACTAGGGTCAGGTTGGGATTTGGGACCGAGTTTTAGGGTCCATGTCAGGTTCAGATTTTGGGACGGGGGTTGAGTCGAATTTTCGGGTCAATGTTGGGTTTCGGGATGGGGATGGGGTTGGGATTGGATTTTGGGATGAGGTTGGGATCGGATTTCGGGGGGGTTGAGTTTCGGGATAGGGAAGTGGTTGGGTTTCGGGATGGAAATCGGGGTATGGTTTCAGGACAATAGTCGAGGACGGCTTTCCTAACTGAGGTCTAGGTCGAATTTTGGGATGGGGGTCGAGGTTGGATTTTGAGGTGAAGGGTAGGTCAAATTTCAAGATAGACAAGGTTCGAACTTACCTTGTGTACTAAATTCATCGAACTTTAAGCTAACTCGGGGTCTAAGTTTTACTACCTGAAAGTATATCAAAGACGAGTATTAAGTTAATATTTTTTTTGGATATAATCTTATCCAAATTCCTTTTTATTAAAGGAAATTGAAACATGGTCTACATTAATTCCTTGCTAAGTATGATTATAAGGATATGGTGTTCTTAGATATTAAAATAATTTCTAATTAAATCAAGTAAAATTAGGTTAGAGGATATAATCCCATTTTTTTTAGACTATATATCAAATTTCTTATTTTGATACTCCATAATTTAAATTCTTATTTTCTAGACATATGAAATATTTCCTTTAAAATTACTTAAACTCAAACTCTCTCTCTCTCTCTCTTTTTATTTTTTGATTTTTTTGATTTTTTTTGTGCTGGCTTACTCTGTAGCCGTGACTCACCGGTGCAACAGCGCTAGTTACCTGGTCCAGTCAGCGCCGAGTCGTCCAGCAGCTACTGTCTCCGTGCCCTGGGCACTGAACAGCTCCTAGAAGTATAAAGGCCAGGCGCTGCAGTGTCCAGGCCCACTGGGGCTGTTTTGTTACAGGTTTTTTTCCAACATGAAAAATCCATATTTTTCAAACCGTAAGAACTTTGACAAATTTTGTTCATGAAAAATATTTTTTTTCGTTATCTAAAATTTCAATTTCGTTATCTAGCCTAGGACCTTAGGGGGGCGCATAAGGCGCAAAAGTGGGGGAAAGTGAGGGAAAGTTGGAAAGAGATTTTTCTTCTGGTTGAAAAGATTAAGGATTAATTGTTATGGTGAATGATGATTATTTATAGATCAAAATTAATGGTGCTTGATTAATTCAGTAATATGGTCTTGATACTTCTTTGAAGACTTAATTAATCTTAATCTAAATTAACCATAATTTAATTCATGGTCAAACACGGAGTCAAGGTTAAGATGCATAAATTAGATTATCACTATTCATGGTAGATTATCTTCCATAAGAAATTTTGTTAAACTAACCATCATAAACTTTGTTAAATTCATTTGCATCTTTGACTTGGGAGATGACGCACACAAAGGGGGAAACGAGGCCAAAAGTTTAGTTCAATCCTAGCCCTTGATTCTTCTACTATTTTCTTTAAGTTAATTTAAATAGGGAACTTTCTAGATATTTGTCTTAACAGATAAAATCTTCCCTAAAATCTTGATCTACTTTTTCAACGTGATAGTATTTATTCTAGGTTGTCTTAAAATCTTCCTCATTAAGTATTTGTACTGAAAACATTGATCAGCATAATTTTTCTCTACTATAAAACTTGACCTTCAAAATTTAATATCAAAAAAGTTAGTCAGTATAAGATTTATTATAGTTTTAATACTTTTAAAGGTAATCTGTCTAATTTTCATCTATTGAAAAGTATAAGCAATATAATTCTCCGTCATTCTAGACACTAGGCCATCAAATTCTAGTATTGCATTTTAGCAACCAGTATTCTTCTTATTTGTTTTAAACTTAGACCACTAATTCTCACTTGTTACTCCATTCAAGTTGTGGGTTGTTGTGATTTGACATACCATGATTTATATCAGTTGGTCATTTTTTCTTTTACTTTTCAAACAAAAGTTATGGGACCTTATATTATGTAACATAAAATTAATTTGGCAATGATGAAGCATATTCTTATTCTTACCAGATCTTATACTATTTAGTCACTATATTTTTATTTTTAATAACAATTTTATGACTTTATATTATGTGACATATTATTAAATTGCTACACATATTAAAATATTTTCATTTCATAACCTTAGGTTATAAACGTAACTTAAACTTTATTACATAAAGATTTTGATAAATTTTATAATCAATTCACCACACATTTCATAAAAAAAATTCGGTTATTACATCGAAGATTAATTAACTGAAAAACGTATTTATTGTATATTGCTGCAAGCAAATTAAAGATTATCGACTTTTTTTCATAGGGAAAAAAAAAATAAAAACAGGAAAGAAATTGGCATATGCGAGCATATTCGAGCAGTAAAAATCTTGTTTTGTAATTTCCTTCATCATTTTTGTATTTGAAGAAACTTCCTTATACATTGGCTAAATTGATTTATAACAAAGATAGTGATGTCAAGGGACATGGAATTTTCAACGCCGGCCAGCCCCATCCATTTTTCTTTTCCTTCTATTCTTTTACTTTTCAAATGCCGATAAATTTTCCCTCTATAAAAATGGAAAATCCAGTCTATTTTTTGTACCACAAGTTTCTACACAAACATTTTGATAATAGCGTTTGGTTTCTGAAAATGGGTATGGGAATGCGATTTATGACGTTTCTGGGCATGCTCTTGACATGCCTTTTCCAGGTAGCTATCGCGGCAGATGGAACAGCAACTTACTACACTCCTCCATATGTCCGTAAGTATACGACTCAAAAGTACTGCTTATGCATATACATTTGAAAACGAAAATAAAAAGTAAAAAGTGGGGCAAATTAGGCTATCTGTCATAGAAATGATATGTAAATTGAAAATTGCCACTACTAAAAAATTTTTGCAGGAATTGCCATGATGATAATTAACAACATATTTATATTAATTTAATTTAAAATTACTCAAATATCCTTTTTTTTGTTCTCTCTCTCTCTAATCTTTCGCCCTTTATCTCTCTTCCTACACCCTGTTCTCTCTCTCTCTCTCCCCTCACCCCTCCACCAGCTTCTCTCTCCTCCACCTCCGCCAGCTTCTTTCTTGCCACTGCCCCAAGCCATTGTCCCGACCTACCTCCGTTGCGGCCACTATCTCATTCTCCCCATTTGCACACCGCCCGGCAAGTTTTGCCACGCTATCCCCTCCTCCCGGTTGCGATGGCAGAGATCTCCTGCCCAGAGCCATGGTGGGGCTAATCTCCCCGCGCACGGAGGAGATCTCATCGGATCTCCTCCTCGTGGTTGAGACAGGAATGATCTCCATCCACGGCGAGGCTGTCTCCCGGCGAACGGAGAATCTCCTCCTCGCGGCCGCGACAGAGAAATCCCCTGCCCGAAACCACATTGGGGCTGCTCTCTCAGCGCGTGGAGGTCTGCGCAGATCACAGTGGCCACACATAAAAAACGAAAAATGACAAGACTATCACCATATCTCATTTTTTTGATTAAAAACAAGTTAAAAATTTGCCATTTTTGTTCATCGTCGCTCATTACCATTCCGCTGGTCGTCTGCATATCTTTTTTTTTTTTTTTTTGGGGGGGAAAAGTTTTGGATTTGGTTATTGGATTCGGTCGATTTTTCAGATTTGGTGGATTTGGAAAAATTTTGCTTATTAGATCGTGGATCACTTATTTTCTTGTGGTTTGTGCATTCTATGTTTTTATGATTTTTGTGGAATTTTGATAATTTTTTGTTGAATTTTTAGTGTCTATACCATAAAATCTGATCGTTTCTTTTATATATACATAATCCGATGATGGAACCCACAAAATCTGATGGAATCGAAAGTTTTCGGTCGGTAATCAGTTGGTAACCAACTAGTCACTTGCCGATAGTCAGTTACCAATTGGTTACCTACCAGCGGTGGTGGTTACCAATCAATAACCAACCGGTTATTTGTCGACGGTGGTGGTTGGCAATAGGAAACACCATTGGCGGTCAGTAATTTATTAGTTACCTGCCGGTAGTGGCGGTTACCGAGAGGAAACCTACCAAAGGTCAGTAATCAATAGGTTATCCACCGATGGCGGTGGTTACCGATCAGATACTTGTTAGCGGTCGTTAACCAACTGATAACCATTTGGTTGCTCAGATGGATACCAACTAGTAATTAGAACTGATATTTAAAATAAATAAATATTTATTTATGATGTCATTTATGACATTTTTTACCCGAGCTTTTTCCTATGTGAAAATAATCTGTCCAAGCTTTGGATTTTGTGGCATTTATCAAAAGTGCCCTAAAAAGTGCGTATATAATTGTTCAATATATAAGTCTATGGTGTTAAATTTATCAGGCAAACGAAGCTTTTATTTTTCCTTGTAATTGGAGTTTCTGTCGAGTTTTTCTTCCCTTTTCTTTCTCTAATGAGTAGGAAGCAAGAAGAATCAAAGGATTCCTAAGCTATGTGCCGTTATATTAAAAGAAAAAAACATAAAGAAAAAATTTTGACATAAAAAGTTAAATTGATGGAAGAAAAATATAATTGGTTGAACTAGTTTTGGTTTGTTCACACCTAGGTTTAGATGTCATTACAAAAAAATAAACTTTTAGTCACAATATTATTTTAACACTTTTAATCACAATTTATCCACTATTGTCTCTCAAATGGAAGGGATTCCCGGATTATTAATTTCTAACGGGATCTACCATTGCTTGTGTCTCCTTTTGATCGGGACTAAGGCAGTTGCCTTCCAGTACTTGTACCCCTATTTATGACTGATGTTCCGAAAGCTCTTTCTTTTCCGAGCGAGGGTTGCACGTGGAGAACCGGCCTCCCAACTTCCCGTTGAGAGGTCTTTTCTCTTTGGCTCACAATAGTGTAATCCAATTTATTGGAAAGGATTTTTGTTTTGATAATACTCATCCATACTGATTTGTAGTGGCTTTTGTTTAGTTCGTCAGCTTCTCTGACTTGATTCTTCTCTGAAGGCTAGGTCAAGTAGCCTTTCACCCTTCCCTTCCTTGCGACGAAGGTGTGTAGTGTAATATTTGCTTTCAGTAAAGTAGTGTACACCGTCAACGAAGATAAGTAGTACAGGGTCTTCAAGGAAGAGGAACATTTTTTTCTACAACTTAATGTCACTTTTAGTCATAATCCTGTAACTATGCAACCAGTAACAAATTTTGTTGTGTCTAAAACTTTTAGTTACTAGACTTTTTGTTGCGGAAAAAAGTTTTATTTACACCGTGGTAAAACCTTATGGCTAAAAGTTTTAATCACAAAACAATTTTGTGACTAAGTGCATATTAGTCAAAAGGATATTAATTAGTCACAGAAAAATGTTTTGACAAAAATATGTTGTAGGAAAATGCCCTGACTAAACGTTAATTTAAATTTTTTATATATAGTGCATATTGCTCAGCGTTATAGTTATGCACGGCTGCTATAACCAATTCTTTTATGAGAAAATTAACCAAATAATCATATTTTTTATATCTATTGACCAGCATGACACAAATTCCCTTAAATCCTTGCATCTAACAATGAGCATTATACAGCCTCTTCGTGCTATGGATACCAAGACAATGGAGTGATGATAGCAGCAGCAAGTGATGCTATATGGAACAATAGGGCGGCATGTGGAAGAATGTACAGCGTTACATGCACTGGGGCCACTAACCTTGGTGTGCCGCAACCATGCAGAGGCAGAAGTGTGGTGGTCAAAATTGTCGACTATTGCCCCCCGGGCTGCAAAGGCACCATCGATCTATCGCAGGAGGCTTTTTCTCAGATTGCTGATCCTAACGCGGGCAAAATCAAAATCCAGTATACTCAGTAAGCTACACATATATAGCCTTAAATAAATTTCTCATCTCTCTGTCTGATGATCACACAGATTACATTTTAAAATGGATACTAATTAATGGTTAATTAATCTTTAATTACTGGATTGCAGGGTCTGAAGGTTACTAAGAGTACTTAGTTTATAAAGAAGAATAAATAACGGCTAGCTTGTGGCGGAAACATTTACTTTGTTTTCATTATCATGAGTAGCTCATGATGCTACCATCAAACTCTTTGTTCCATGTACTATCATCTATGTATGTTATACACTATGTAATAAATAAAGCCCTTCTCGTTATCTTTGTCGTTATTTGTAAGAAAAATTTAGGGACACCAATTTTAATTCCAACTTTTGAATATCACTGTGGCATGTGAGTTATCATTTTTTTATTATTGGTAGATATTTGAAAGATTGATACATCAATTAATTAAACCTACAAATAAGATGACTACTCATGACATGTGAGTTGGTATTAACTGCCATGTGATGTTGCTTGGTGTAGCCAAAAAAAGTACTCCGGTACGCTTAAACGATAAATGCCATGTGAGTGTTCAACATTTGACACATGCACATTCAAGGATGTTTAAAACTATCGTGAAATGTCAAAATCATTCTTCGGTTTTGAATTAATTCAAAGCAGTTTTAATTGTCATGACATCTTTGCAATTAAGTCATGTTTAACGTCAAATATTATGAGATTGTTACTTTTCTAAAACTTATAACAGCTGTTATTTTACTCATCTATTACCGATATTACTTGTGTGCAGAGCCAAAAAAATTTTTCACTGGAGATGTGAGTAAAACTAAATTTTAAATTTAAAAATTGTTCGACTTTATATTATTCTTTTCTTCTTATGTAAACTTCATAATCTTAAATAACTAAAATACGAATCTAAATAGTAGTGTAATGGACTTTTTTGTTTATTTGAGATTTTAAGTGTGAAATAATGTGTATTTATAAATCAAATATTGGGGCATAAGTGAAATTAAAAAAAAAAAATCTTAATAAATTTTGTAATTTTAAAATTTCGGTAGGGGTAAATTAGAGACCTAATCGAAAAAACTAATAGAATAGGGGTAATAAACTAAAAGAGACTATTGGGCCAAGGGGGACAGCTGCCTCAGGCCCAATATGGCTTTGCCACTACACATATTCATATTCATTATACGATATAGTCAATACAGTATTGACATATTCATTATACACTATTGGGCCAAGGGAGACAAGTAGATTTTATTTTTCTTTGCCGATAATAAATAAGTTAATCTATTTAACAATGTTACAAATTGATATTGTCAATACAGTATTGACAATATCAATTTTGCCAATATCGTTAACAAGTATGTCACGTGACACTATGGAAAAAGAGTTTGCATGTATCGTAGGCAAGCTTTTAAGCGTGGTTCATACACTTATGTTGACCTAGTTCATATGTTATCTTCTAGTACTAGGATACTTTCTGTAGTGTTTTTGTTTTAAAAGTTTATAGGCTTCTAAACTTATTGTTATGTTAAAATGAAATATCAAAATGAAAGAAACTCGCTACAAGTAGAGCATTGTTTTTCCTATGCTTTGTTTTTTTACTTATAATAATTTATACATAGATATAAAATTGATAGGCACTTGTCCTAGATACTAAACAATACATTCAATAGGCATTCGTCATATATTATTGTGAGTTGTGACAGAATATATTTAAAAATAAATTAAAATAAAACCAGCTTTAAAGTTCAAATTATTTATTTATTTATTTTTTAGAAAATGACATAGTAAAAGAAATCAATAGATATATCAAGATATCCCTTTTAGATAGGCATCACTCTATTACTATGTGTGAATTCGGGTTGTTGTGCTTTTGATAGAAGTTTTATTTTTACTTTTGGCAAGCTGAAAAAAAAAAGTTAGAAATCCTAACTTCTCTAAATAACTATTAATATGCATTAGTATTCATACAAATAACGTATGAGTACTTTTACTAAAACTCAATATTTATATCATAATTTGTATAAAGGACTTTTAGAATCTCCAAAAACATTACTATTGATGGGGCCCAGTAGATCCGGCAAGTGACGTGTCAGGGATATCGATGTGGCAATCTTTGGCTGGCTAGTGATTACTCCGGCGTGGCCAGAGACATTGAATGGAGCTGGATAAAAGACTAGGGTAGGGCTTCCATCATGATTTGGGTCCAATTAGACTCGAAGGAAATCGAAGATGGATGGCTCCTAGGACATCCTTCGTTGCCAAATCACCATAAGAATCTGCAATAAAGCACAAGGGAATCAACTAAAAGAAATCAATGAGATCGAAGAAAGGTGGGAGGAGTAATCGAGTAGTTGATGGAGATTTTGATAAGGTAAGTCGGAGACAGGGCTACTGTCTTTGGAGTATTTTTGGGTGTGACTCAAGATCGCTCCGGAGACAAACACGAACTGCCTCTAGAGATGGACTTTGGTGGTTCCTGGAAATATTCCATAAATGAGGAGCTTGATAAATATATGGTGTTTCTAACACTAGAGATTAGCTTCTGGGTGGATTTCTGATGGAGAGAGAGAGAGCTGTGTTTGAGGTAAAGAGATTGTGTTGTGGTATAGGTTGGTGTTGGGGTCTGAACGAGTAGTTGTGTAGTGTCTTGCTCTGGAGAGGGGAGAGGTATTTATAGACGAAGTCTAGAGTCATTTTGGAGGTCACTTTGGACAGAAAACTCTAGGTCCTGGCGTGCCTGTAACATACTCCATCCTAGTTCTAATATCAAAGGGATGACGGCTATGTGTTTGGACTTCAAGGAATACTAGAATTACAAAGTGATGATAATTAAATTGTCAAAGTTATAGTGCTTTTTAGAAGCCTAGAAGCTTCTATAGGTAGCTTTTCCGTCTTTGAAGTGGGTGGTTTGCTAAGGACTAGTCCAAAGCAAACAACCAAAGTAAATGTAGAGAAACATCTGGTCTCTGGAGCGATACTAGGAACTACTACGGAGACTGATCAAAGAATGTCTTGGTCGCTGGAGTGGCTAACATAGCTATAGGAAGCTTCTAGAACTAACCTTTTGGTCTTTTGGGCCACAATAGAGAAAAGATGGACTTTTTGGGCTGTTACTTATGGTGGATATATATACTTTGGTCTAGTTAAGAGAATGGGTTTTTCTTGGTTATTTTTCCATGGCCCATTTATCTTGAGAAGTCAATTTGAAATCCCCCAAGTGGGATAAAAAACCAATTTTGACAAGGATAAATGGGCCTATTTAATTACTCATAGCCCATCAAACCCCAATTGACACGAGTTCCCCAAGCGTGGCTTGAGTCCACAAAACGAGCCCACTCGCACTATAGGATACGAGTATTGGGCTTGGGCTTTAGAAGAAGGCCTTGTACAAAAAGAGATATCAACAATTACCAAATTAGCAAGAGTTCCCGAGCGTGGCTTGAATCTACAAATCGAGCCCACTCGCATCATAGGATATGAGTATTGGGTTTGGGTCTTAGAAGAAGGCCTTATACAAAAAGAGATATCGTAAGAAATAAAAAAATACAAAAAAGTCTAAGAGGGCCTGCGCCGGGGGGGGGGGGGGGGGGGGGTTGGGTGGGTGGGGGGTGACCAACAAAAATTGAAAAACAAACAATGCTGAAAGCTGCCTTAAGAGGAACAAAAAGCTACAATTAGTCTGAAGAAACTTTCTGACGATTGAGCTGGAACTCTTTCTTTGAAAGTAGGCTTCAAATTTGTACTGTTAAAAATCTTCTAATCAAAATCCGGTAAGAAAAAACAAAAAACTAAACAGAAAAAGATCGGTATATGTTTACTATCAAAGATCAAATTAAGTGTAAAATGCATTTATTATATATTTAGGCTGCATGCAAATTAAAGAATTATCGTATTATTTAAAAAAAAAAAAAAAAAAAAAAAGAGAAACTGGCATTCAAGCAATAAAAATCTGGTTTTGTAATTTCCTTTTTTATTTTTGTCTTTGGAGAAAAACTACACCTTGGCTAAATTGATTTCTATCAAATACTGATGTTAAGGGATACGAATTTTTCATCCGCAGCTAGCCCCCTCCGTTTTTACTTTTACTTTCCCAAAGCTTCTATACTTTTCCTCCGGAAAATATTTTGAGTATAGCGTTGGGTTTCTAAAAGCGGGTATCGGAATGCGGGTTATGATTTTTCTGGGCTTGCTCTTGACATGCCTTGCCCAGGTAGCTATCCTGCAGATGGAACATCAACTTTTTACCTTACGCCAAATATCGAGTCCAGATCTGCTGTACCGGTTTGGTTGTCCCCTTTGTTGTCTTCCCTATCAATTCTTGACACCTCATTGAACTTGATACATCAGCTATTCTTAACAAAGTTTAATGGACGGAGCCAAATTGAAAGCAAAAAATTTGTCGTTCCCCACCCCCGCCCCCCCTACTTTTGTACATGTCAGGCACTAATTACTAGTATTTTCAATATCTTTTCATCATTTTTTTATTTTTTATTTTTTTTTTCTAATTCTGACCACTATTACAGAGGCTATTCTCCGCTTTCGTTTTCTAATTCTAATTAATGTTACAGGGATTATTCAATCACCTTCAGAGCTATAACGACCCTACTTACGTGGTCGTTACTACACTTACTTATTGTACTTACTTAACTTTAATACTTGAAAATTACGAAACATATATATATATATATATTTTTTACATACTTCTTACATGACAAATAATTAATATGTACATATCATGGTAAATAACAAAACAAGTCTAACATTTTAACATCCAAACTTAATGATCATTACTAAATAATTACTTACTAATAAGTACCTTTAAAGTGTTTACATTTTTAAACATTACTATTTAGTATAATTTAATACTCAAAATATTTGCAGAAATTCTGTGTAATGGTATCCCATCATGTCTTTCACATCTACTTCGTAGCCTGCCCAGTCTAGCTATTATACTGTGAGTTTCTTACCTATAGTATGAGTATTTTCTAATGAGCTTTCACTCAACAAATACAAATATATCCTCATAAAATAATTAAAAACACGGAACAATACATGCATGATCCGTTTATGCTTGATTGTGAATTATCCATTATTATTGATTATGGATTTTCTTATCTTATCTTATCTTATCTCCCTAATGTACGTATTGGATGCACGCAATCACCGAGTTGTGAGGGTTTGTAAAGTCCCCAACAGCACCAAGATTATAGACTGGACTTGCTTCAGATCAACTGAAATTAATTGAACTAATCCTCCCCACGTGGAAGGTTAGTATGACACTCTTAACTTATCTTGTTTTAGTCTTGTTAGTATTTTATGATGAGTATGCAGCATGTCATACTTTAACATAAAATATTAAAGCTATAAAACTGAGACATGTATCATGATAACTTTAAAACATGTAAGTCATGGCATCAAGCATGGAAGTATGCAATATGTCATATTTCAGCATAAAGATTACCGGTGATAATCTAGTTGATTGCTATCAGTCAATCGAAAATAAGTTCGAGAAAATGGAACATGTTCTACTTGTCTAGAACATGTGCTATGCACTTATTGGACAAATTTGAGAAAATTTATCTAAATAAAGGAAAATTAAAATAATAAGCAACAAAAAAAAAGGACTCAAGAAAAGGGCATGAAAAAAAAAGACAAAAGATAAAAGGACAAAAATAAAAGAAATTATCAACATGAAAAATTACTAAAATAAAAAAAAAATGGGCTAAAAAACAAAAAAGGACTAAAATGAAAAAAAAATGATCCGGAAAAAAAATGGAGGACCAAAAAATAAATACAAAAGTAAAAAAAAGGACTAAATGAAAAAATGGTCCAAAAGAAGAAAGTAAAGTGAAAAAAAAAAAAAAAAAAGAGGGACAAAAAAATAAACACAAAAAAGTTTCGTCCAACACAAATCGTTTTCAACGAAGGGGAGCTGCTGCAGTGCCACAATTTGGTACTTCTATATATAGTATACATGATAATTTCTCTGGAGTGGTAGAAATCTAGGCAAAAGCAGAATTCATAATATGCTTGTTCAAGTTGTCATTTGTGAATGACTTATGTGCAAGCTTCGATATGTATTAAGCACGTCACTTGAGCACAGATTACAGCACTCACATGGCCTTCTACGAATTCAGGTAAAACCCACCCTATAAGAATGACACATTTACACCAACACTTTTACTTTGTGCTTGAAGATAACTTCAAAGGTAAATTATGCCGACAAAGGTCGAGCTACAATTGAGGTCTTACCATCGTCAAAGTCCAGCTCAAATAACTTGGCAAATGGGGCGTGTCCTCTACGGTCAATAAATTTGACATGTTTGAAAGCAACACAGAAAGAGGGAAGAGGAAAAATTACATGCTCTTCATCCATTAGTCACGTTTGGAAAGTAAGAACATGTTTAGTACATTGTATTAGGACTCGATATTCTATTATTTAATACAATGTTTTGCAATATCACTATAATGTACAGTTTAATACAAAATTAGAAATTATTTGCAACACAGAATTTGATATCTTATATGACATGAAACCTCTGTATTAGGCGGTATTATATAATTTTATTTAAATGATTGCTTTAAAACACATAATATAATGGATTTCGGAGCAGGAGTCGAGATCCGGTTTGTGAAAAAGGATTGGGATCGGGGTCGGGTTTCAGAATCGGGATCGGTATCAGGTTTCGAAACAAGGGTCAGGTTGGGTTTCGTGACCGAGTTTCAGGGTCGAGGTCAGGTTCAAGTTTCGGGATGGGGGTTGAGTCAGATTTCGGGGTCAATGTTGGGTTTTGGGATGGGGATGGGGTTGGGATTGGATTTTTGGACGAGATAGGGATCAGGTTCTTGGACAGGGGGTCGGGATCGGATTTCGGGGGGCTTGAGTTTCGGGAGAGGGAACTGGTTGGGTTTCGGGGTGAAAATCGGGGTCTAGATTGTGGACATTGGTCGAGGAGGGCTTTCTGGATTAGGGTCTAGGTCGGATTTTGGGATGGGGGTCAAGGTTGGATTTTGATGTCAAGGACAGGGCCAGATTTCGAGACAGACAAGGTTTGAACTTACCTTGTGTACAAAATTCATCGAACTTTAAGCTAATTCAGGGTCTAATTTTTACTACCTGAAAGTATATTGGAAACGAGTATTAAGTTAATACTTTTTTTTGGATATAATCTTATTCAAATTCCTTTTTATTACAGGAAATTGAAACTTGGTCTACATTAATTCCTTGCTAAGTATGATTATAAGGATACGGTGTTCTTAGATTTTAAAATAATTTCTAATTAAATCAAGTAAAATTAGGTTAGAGGATCTAATCCCATTTTTCTAGACTTTATGTCCAATTTCTTATTTTGGTACTCCATAATTAAAATTCTTATTTTCTAGAGATAAGAAAGCCGTGATTCACCGGCGCTGCAGCACCAGTTGCATGGTCCAGTCAACGCCGAGGTGTCCTGCAGCTAGTGTCGCCGTGCCCTGGTCACTGAACAGCTCCTAGCAGGATAAAGGCCAGGCGCTGTAGTGTCCAGGCCCACTAGGACTGTTTTGTTCACTACAAGAAAAACCTTTTATAATAGCGTCTAAAAATGCTATCATACTAATACTATAACATTTATGCAAACGCTATCTTATCTGATGTTATTAAAAGTGTCCTGTTTTTATAGCCTTCCATTGGTGCTATAAGAATATTTTTTATAGCACACAATCCATGCTATAAGACTATTTTTATAACATTCATATCATGCTATAAGATACTTTTCATAGCATTCCTACTACGCTATTATATGTAGTTGCTTCATAGTATTTTTGTTATATTAGGCCATAACACTTAAGAATGTATCTACGTTTCTTTTTTCACGCTATTCTTAGTTTGATTGCAAACAATACTATATTTTGTATAAATAAATAACACATTTAAAGATTATAGCAATTAATTTGATTGAATACTTTAAGTACATAAACATCCGTACATTCACCCCCTAATCTAATAACATGAAAACAACATTTTCAACCAAACATCTCAAGTGTACTATGTTTGATCCAAAAATAAATAAATAAATAAATAAAACAATACTTCATATTCCCAAATGTAACTTAACGACTCAGCCTCCATACATGCCTTCTAGTAATGGTTCAAATCTTTCTCTAGTCTTTTAAATTTTGTCTTCCATCGATAGTCATTGCCCTTCAAGTCCTACATACAGGGAAAAAAAAAGAAGTTAATGTTTATATCAATTAATCAACTCATAGCTAAACCATCACCTAACTAAATTTTCAATACATTATGCATATAGGTGTATATTTTGTTTACCTTATAACTTTATCAATGGGCCATGTAGAACCAATAGCATCTTCAATGTAAAGCATCTCTGATGTAGTCCTCCACAAAAATGCATTAGGCTTTCTTACAACATCTACCCAAACTCTCACAGCACTTGGTCCGATAGGAATATGAACGAAAGCTGTTGGATCACTTGAAGGCCAACATCCTTCGGCTACAATTTCATCAGAACCATCCCAATCCATTATCTTGCACTCCTTGCTTTGTGAGTTAGTATTGACACTCTTTCAAGAAGAAAAACAGCAAACACTATAATAGAAATGATTATTCACTTTTAAAACAAAGACGTGTTTAATTTACAAATGAAAAAATATATACAAATAAGCATAATTTTACCATGGGAAAACGCATAGGTGCATTTGTTTGTTTCTCTGTTTTGGCAAGATGAACCCTATGAGAGAGCATATAAAATATTAATCACAATGTATAATTTGGAAGAATCAACATTAACATGAATTGAATACTAACATGATTTTTCAAAGTATTTATGCTGGGTTGTTACTTGCTCTTTCAATTCTCTACATTCTTTTTCTAATCAGATAGAAAGCTCATCTCTTTCCGATAAAATTGCCAATTTGGTGATGGATGAAACAACAATGAGAATTCAGTTGTCGAAATTAAAACACTACACAAGCATGCGCAAAAATATAGACCAACAAGTACCAAAAAGAAAATCATATCAAATAAGGAAAATTTTGTACTGAGGTTCTTAAAAAGGCATACAAGATTTGGAAACATTACAGCAAATGTTGAAAGATTACAGCAAAGAATAAGGAAACAGTGATATTGCTATATTTGGTTAGAAAAGAAACTTTGGATGCAAAAATAAATATCAACAGAAAAAACAAAATTTGCAATTGCTAAAGGATATGAATTTACTGTTGTTGAAATAGGCAATTAATATTGCAGATTACAGAGTATAATCGACTAAACAGGAAAGCAAGAAGCACTTACAAAATCTTTATGCAACTATAAGGCAACAAATAAGTGTGAAAGAGACCTATCTTAGTCAAGTAACATTAATAGAAAAGAAACCATAAAATAAGGTTGACATCAAGAAAAAGATCAAAACTCCAAGTGTTAAACTTACCCCGTTTTCCTGATACATAGGCTTGAATGCACCAGACATTAAAAGTTTGGTTTTGTTTTTCCCCCTAGAAACAGAGGATTTCTTGCATTTGAAAGATAGACTTCTACCAGACCCTAAGGTATCGCAAATCAATCTAAAAGTTACAAAATGAATCCGCAACAAAGAGACATGGCTTTTGGTCACTCTTAGTTATATATGTAATATGTTACCGACCTATATTTTCCCTATTACAGTAGTATACACTATTGTAAAAAAATTTTAAAAATAAAATAAAAAGACTGAAAACTATAATTAAACCTATGACTGACGTCTGGGGAAGATGAATTAAATTCAAGAAACTAATAAATTAAATAATAATAACAAAACACATGGAAGAAACAACAATGGTAACTGAATCATGAAAGTAAAATACTACGCCGACACCTGCAAATGCACAGACCAACTAGTTCATACTACAGGAAAGAATATAAGATGTATCAGAAAGGGAAATTTTTGTTAGAATAAAGAATGAATAGATGCATCAGAAAAAATTATAGCAAATGATAAAATATTACAACAAAGAATGAGTAAACAAATTAGAAAAAACACTGTAAACAATCTAAAAGCAGAACTAGGACAAAGGAGCCTAACCATTCAAAGAAACTTTCAAAGAGGGGAAAAAAAAAAAAACAACTTGAACAAAAAAATTTGTTTCTGAAGATAAAACAAACAAGTGAATCTTAATCTACCCATGTTCCTAATCCTTTAATGAGAACTGATCAAACGTCAAAGTAGAGAATCATTCATTGAAAACAAATAAGAGACTGCGAAATTTGACACAAATGAATTGAGACAGACAGAGAGACAAAAAACTCACCCAGAGAAATGTCTAAGGAAAATACGTTCTCGACTTGCTGGAAGTGCTGGCTGCGGAGATGGGAATCAGTAGAGAGGAAAAATCTATAAAAGAGAGAGAGAGAGAGAGAGAGAGAGAGAGAGTGCAAAACTATTTGAAAAGAGGCGGCTTAATTCACCAGTCTTAGTGAGAAAGGGAAATATATGAAAATGAAATTTGAGGGAAACCAATTTGAGAGGGAAACCAGTTTGGCGGCTCCATTTGAATAACTGGATGATGGACGGCAGATGAGAAATCGTGGGAGAGAGAGGGAGAGTTTTTGTTTTTGTTTTGGATTTAAAGAAAAAAGGAAAAAAAAAAAAAAAAGATGTTCTAGTTGGGTTTCACCGAAAAAGAGGGAAGTTATTATGCCAAATGATCTCCCGCCTTAAAAAAAAAAAAAAAAAATCCCCACGTATGTAGCCAACTAGGAAAGACACCCAAAGCTTAGTGATGACATTTTTTGGAACACGCTATGACTCAGCGCTATTAAAGAGCACTTTTCTTGTAGTGGTTATAAGTTTTTTTCAACATGAAAAAATCTTTTTCAAACCGTAAGAACTTTGACAAAATTTTGTTCATGAAAAATTTTCTTTTTCGTTATCTAAAATTTCAGGTTCAGTGAAAAATCTAGTTTTGCCCATAAAAGCTCCGTTTTCATAAAAAAAAAATGCATAAATCAACGTTTCGTAAATTAATTTTGACAATTATTTCAAAAATGATAAAATCACAATTTTGAAATCAAAATTTTGTGACCGTCAAAACTTGTAACGCTCTTAAACACCATAGCACATAACACTTATTCCATAAATTCTTCCAAATTTTCCTTAGTGGTTTTTAACTCGTAAAAACCCGTTTTAATGTAATTTTTTTTTAAGAAACAAAATCATGATTCTAAATATTTTTTGCACTAATCATGACCTAATCAAATTTAGACCATACACATAAACTTATTCAGCATAACCGTCATAACCATAGAATCCATCAAAACCAAAACACAGCCAAATCATCAGGCTAAAAAATCATTTCAAACATGTTTTATATACAAAAGCACTGAGTTTAGAATTTTACCTTGATGTGGTTATTTCTTGGTTTCTAGACTTGTAAAAACCGTGGGTATTTAGAAGATAAAATCATGATGTATCAGCTAGAAACAGTAACTAAAAAATCATCTAAGACCGGATCTATGTTTTTCACACCTTGGAGATCGATTTCTTTGAGGAAGTTTGAAGAAATTATTTGAGTTTTGGAGACTAAGGGGGCGTTTTGGTGGTGGGAAAATGTAAGAAAGTTTGGGAAAATCAGAGAGAATTTTTCTTTTGTTGGAGAGTGACTAAAGGTAAAAATATGTGGTAAATGTGGGAAAATGTAAGAATTTTTCTTATAGTTAACTGGTTAATTGTGATCTTGACACACTTAGTGTCACCAACCAAGCATAATGAAGCTTAACTAAGTCTAATACAAATTCAAACCTAACTCAAAGGGTCAAGTTGATTAAGACGTATATCAAATAGTAAGTTGTTATCTCTTAGCTATGATTTACTAAAAACTTCCCTAGCATAGGACCTTAGGGGGGCGCATAAGGTGCAGAGATAAGACCAAAAAAATTTTTGGGTGGTGCAAAAGTGGGGAAAAGTGAGGGAAAGTTGGAAAGAGATTTTTCTTGTGGTTAAAAAGATTAAGGATTAAATCTTATGGTGAATGATGATTGTTTATAGATCAAAATTAATGGTGCTCGATTAATTCAGTTATACGGTCTTGATACTTCTTGAAGACTTAATTATTCTTATTCTAAATTAACCATAATTTAAATCATGATCAAAGATGGAGTCAAGGTCAAGATGTATAAATTAGATTATCACTATTCATGATAGATTATCTTCCATAAGAAATTTTGTTAAATTAACCATCATAACTTTGTTAAATTCTTTTGCATCTTCGACTTGGGAGATGACGCACACAAAGGGGGAAACGAGGCCAAAAGTCTAGTTCAATCCTAGCCCTTGATTCTTGTACTATTTTCTTTAAGTTAATTTAAATAGGGAACTTTCTAGATATTTGTCTTAACAGATAAAATCTTTCCTAAAATCTTGATCTATTTTTTCAACGTGATGGTATTTATCCTAAGTTGTCTTCAAAACTTCCTCATTAAGTACTTGTACTGAAAACATGGATCAGTACAATTTTTCTCTGCTGTAAAACTTGACCTTCAAATTTTAATATCAAAAAGGTTAGTCAGTATAAGATTTATTATAGTTTTAACATTAATAATGATAATCTGTCTAATTTTCATCTATTGAAAAGGGTAAGCAGTATAATTCTCCATCATTCTAGACACTTGGTCATAAAATTCTTGTATTGCATTTTAGCAACCGGTGTTCTTCTTATCTGTTTTAAACTTAGACGGTTAATTCTCACTTGTTACTCTATTCAGGTCGTGGGTTGTTGTGACTTGACAAACCATGATTTATGTCAATTTGTCACTTTTCCTTTTACTTTTCGAACAAAAGTTATGGGATCTTATATTATGTGACATAAAATTAATTTGTCACTGAAGGATATTCTTATTCTTACCATACCGTATACTATTAAGTTACTTTATTTGTATTTTAAATAATAATATTGTGGCTTTATATTATGCAACATATTATTAAATTGCTACACGTATTGAAATATTTTCATTTCATAAGCTTAGATTATTAACGTAACATCAACTTTATTACATAAAGATTTTGATAAATTTTATAATAAATTCACTAAAACATTTCATTAAAAAATTCGGTTATTAGATCGAAAGTTAATTAACTGAAAAGCGCATTTATTGTATATTGCTGCAAGCAAATTAAAGATTATCGACTTTTTTTCATAGGGAAAAAAAAAATAAAAATAGGAGAGAAATTGGCATATGCGAGCACATTCGAGCAGTAAAAATCTAGTTTTGTAATTTCCTTTATCATTTTTGTATTTGAAGAAACTTCCTTACACTTTGGCTAAATTGATTTCTAACAAAGATAGTGATGTCAAGGGACATGAATTTTTCAACGCCGGCCAGCCCCCATCCATTTTTCTTTTACTTTTCAAAAGCTGCTAAATTTTCCCTCTATAAAAATGGAAAAACCAGTCTATTCCTTGTACCACAAGTTTCTACACAAACATTTTGATATTTGCGTTTGGTTTCTGAAAATGGGTATGGGAATGCGATTTATGACGTTTCTGGGCATGCTCTTGACATGCCTTTTCCAGGTAGCTATCGCAGCAGATGGAACAGCAACTTACTACACTCCTCCATATGTCCGTAAGTATGCAACTCAAAAGTACTGCTTATATATATACATTTGGAAACGAAATTAAAAAATAAAAAGTGCGGCAAATTAGGCTATCGGTCATAGAATTGATATGTAAATTGAAAATTGCTACTAAAAATTTTTTGCAACAATTGCCATGATGATAATTAACATCATATTTATACTAATTGAAGTTAATAATATTCAAATATCCTTTTCTTTTTTTTTTCTTTTTTTTGTCTCTTTTTCTCTCTATTCTCTCTCCCTTTCTCTCTCTTCCTCCACCCTGTTCTCTCTCTCTCTCTCCTCACCCCTCCACCAGCTTCTCTCTCCTCTAACTCTACCGGCTTCTTTCTTGGCACTGCCCCAAGCCACTGTCCCGGGAAGTTTTGCCACCCTATCTCCTCCTTCCGGTCGCGATGGTGGAGATCTCCCACATAGAGCCACGATGGGGCTGATTTCCCCGTGTGCGGAGGAGATCTTATTGGATCTCCTCCTCGTGGCTGCGACTGGGAAGATCTCCAACTACAGTGAGGCTGATCTCTCGACTAATGGAAGATCTCCTCCTTGCGGCCACGAGAAAGAAATCTCACGCAGATCACAGTGACCACACTTAAAAAAAGGAAAATGACAGGGCCACTACTAGATTTTATTTTTTTTTTTACAAAACAAAAAAGTTGCCATTTTTGCTCATCGCCGCCCATCGCCTTTTTGCAAGTCTTCCGCAGAACATTTTTTTTTTTTTTTTTTACGAAAAGTTTTGGTTTTGGTTATTGGATTTGGTCGATTTTTCAAATTTGGTGGACTTGGAAAAATTTTGCTTGTTGGATTGTGGATTGTTTATTTTCTTGTGGTTTGTGCATTCCATGTTTTTATGATTTTTGTGGAATTTTCGTAATTTTTTGTTGCATTGTATCTGATGGTTTCTTTTATATATACATATTCCGATGATGAACCCACAAAATTTGACTAAATAGGAAGTTTCTGGTCGGTAATCAGTTGGTAAGCAACTAGTCACCTTGCCGACAATCAGTTACCAATTGGTTACTTGCTGACAGTGATGGTTACCGGTCAATAATCAATCAGTTACTCGTCGGCAGTGGTGGTTGGCAATAGGAAACACCGCTGGCAGTCCCTAACCAATTGGTTACACACCAGTAGTGGCAGTTACCGAGAGGAAATCTACTAGAGGTTAGTAACTAACAGTTATCCGCCGGCGACAGTGGTTGTCGATTGGAAACCTATTAGCGGTCGATAACCAACTGGTTACCATTTGGTAACTCAGATGGATACCAATTAGTAATTAAAATTGATATTTAAAATAAATAGATAAAAAAAAAATATTTATGATGTTGTTTATGGCATTTCTTGCAAGTGCTTTTTCCTATGTGACAAAAATCAATCCCAGCTTTGGATTTTGTGGCATTTATCAAAAGTGTCCTTAAAAGTGCTTATATATTTGTTCAATATAAAAGTCTATGGTGTTAAATTTATCAGGCAAACGAAGCTTTTATTTTTCCTTGTAATTGGAGTTTCTGCCGAGTTTTTCTTCCCTTTTTTTTAATGAGTAGGTAGCAAGAAGAATCAAAGGATTCCTTAGCCATGTGCCGTTATATTAAAAGAAAAAAAGAAAAAGACAAAATTTTGACCTAAAAAGTTAAATTGATGGAAGAAAAATATAACTGGTCGAACTAGTTTTGGTATGTTCACACCAGGGTTTAGATGTCATTACAGAAAAATAAACTTTTAGTCACAATATTATTTTAACACTTTTAATCACAATTTATCCACTATTGTCTCTCAAATACGAAGGGATTCCCTGATTATTAATTTCTAATAGGATCTGTCTTTGCTTGTGTCTCCTTTTGATCGGGACTAAATGCTCTTTCTTTTCCGAGTGAGGGTTGCAGGTGGAGAACCGGCCTCCCAATCTCCCCTTTAGAGGTCTTTTCTCTTTGGGTCACGATAGCGTAATCCAATTTATTGGAAAGGATTCTTGTTTTGATAATACTCATCCATACTGATTGGTAGTGCCTTTTGTTTAATTCGTCAGCTTCTCTGACTTGATTCTTCTCTGAAGGCTATGTCAAGTAGCCTTCCACCCTTGCTTTCCTAGTGTCGAAGGTGTGTAGTGTACTATTTGCTTTTAGTAAAGTTGTGTACACCGTCAACAAAGACAAACAGTATAAGGTCTTCAAGGAAGAGGAACATTTTTTTCTACAGCTTAATGTCACTTTTAGTCATAATTCTGTAACCATGAAACTAGTAACAAATTTTGTTGTGACTAATACTTTTAGTTACCAGATTTTTTATTGCTGAAAAAAGCTTTGGTTACACCATGGTAAAACCTTATAGCTAAAAGTTTTAATCGCAAAACAATTTTGTGACTAAGTGCATATTAGTCAAAAGGTTATGGCTAAAAGGGATATTAATTAGTCACACAAAAATGTGTTGACAAAAATATGTTGTAGGAAAATTCCGTGACTAAATTTTTTTTTTTTATAAAGTGCATATTGCTCAGCATTATAGTTATGCAAGGTCGCTATAACCAATTCTTTTATGAGAAAATTAACCAAATAACCACATTTTTTATATCTATTCACCAACATGACATAAATTCTCCTATCTTGACTAACATGACACAAACTATAGTTTACTTTAGTTTAATTTTGTGTCATATTAGTTTAATGTTGCTTTTTTTATCATGTTGTTGCAATGGTCTTTAAATCTGTATCATTTAGGTACTTTCCGCGTCCATGATCACAATATTAATTCACAGGGTATTACAATTCCCTTAAATCCTTGCAACTAACAATGTGCGTTATACAGCCTCTTCGTGTTATGGGTACCAAGACAATGGAGTGATGATAGCGGCAGCAAGTGATGCTATATGGGACAATAGGGCGGCATGTGGAAGAATGTACAGCGTTACATGCACTGGGGCCACTAACCTTGGCGTGCCGCAACCATGCAGAGGAGGAAGCGTGGTGGTCAAAATTGTCGACTATTGCCCCCCGCCCGGCTGCCAAGGCACCATCGATCTATCGCAGGAGGCTTTTTCTCAGATTGCTGATCCTAACGCGGGCAAAATCAACATCCAGTATACTCAGTAAGCTACTCATATATAGCCTTAAATGAATTTCTTATCTCTCTGGCTGATGATCACGCAGATTACATTTTAAAATGGATACTAATTAATGGTTAATTAATCTTTAATTATTGAATTGCAGGGTCTGAAGTCTACTAAGAGAACTTAGTTTATAAAGACGAATAAAGAACGGCTAGCTTGTGGTGGAAACATTTACTTTGTTTTCATATCATGAGTAGCTCATGTTGCTGCCATCAAACTACATATTCCATGTACTAATGAAAATCATCTATGTATGTTTTACACTCTGTAATAAATAAAGCCCTTCTAGTTGACTTTGGCATTATTTGTAAGAAAACTTTAGGGATACTAATTTTAATCTCAACTTCTGAATAAAGATTTATGTGGTATGTGAGTTATCATTTTTTTTATTAGTAGATATTTGAAGGATCAATAAATCAATTAATTAAACCTACAAATAAGATGACAATTCATCATGACACCTGAGTTGGTATTAACTGCCTTGTAATGTTGCTTGGTGTAGCCAAAAAAGTACTCTAGTACGCTTAAACGTTAAAAGTCATGTGAGTGTTCAACATTCTACACGTGCACATGATTCAAGGATGTTTAAAACTATCGTGAAATGTCAAAATCATTCGTCGGCTTTGAATTAATTCAAAACAATTTTAACTGTCATGACATATTTGCAATCAAGTCATGTTTAACGTCAAATATTATGAGATTGTTACATTTATAAAACTTATAACAGCTGTTATTTTAGTCACTATTATGGACATTACTTGTGAGTATATTCAGTAGTAGAGTCAGAAATTTTTTTCACGAGACATGTGAGTTAAACTAAATTTTAAATTAAAAATTTATTCGAGTTTATAGTGTAAGTGACTTTTTTGTTTATTGAGATTTTAAGTGTGAAAGAATGTGTATTATAAATCAAATGTTAAGACATAAGTAAAATTTGTTAGAAAAATCGTAACAAATTTTATAATTTTAAAATTTCAGGGACAAATTAGAGCCCTAATTAAAAAAATTAATATAGTAAGAGTAGTAAACTAAAGGAGCCCATTGGGCCCGGGGAGCAGCTGCCCTAGGCCCAATGTAGCTTCACCACTGTGTATATTCATCGTGTGATGAAGTCACGTAGTCCATACAGTATTGACAATATCGTTGACAAATATGTCTCGTGACACTATGGAAAAAGAGTTTGCATGTATCATAGGCAAGCTTTTAAGCTTTTGGAAAATAAGCGTGGTCCATACACTTATGTTGACCCTGTACATATGTTATCTTCTAGTACTTGGATACTTTCTGTAGTGTTTTTGTTTTAAAAGTTTGTAGGCTTCTAAACTTTATGTTAAAATGAAATTTCAAAATGAAAGTACGAAAATTAAACAAGCTATAATTTATCAAAAATTTGAACAAAGTATATATCAAAATGGGATGGCGTTTTGACACTTCGTGTGTGTGTGGTTTGGGTGGGTGGGGGGGGGGGGGGGGGGGGGGGGGGGGGGGGGTTGTGTGGAATGAGAAAGAAACTCGCTACAAGTAGAGCATTGTTTTTTCTATGCATTGTTTATTTACTTATAATATATAATTTGTACGTGGATGTAAAATAATACTATTAATAAGCACTTGTGATAGATATTAAACAATACATTCAATAGGCATTCATCATATATTCTTGTGAGTTGTGATATATTTTAATTAAAAAAAAAACACCAGCTTTAAAGTTCAAATTATTATTATTATTTTTTAGAAAATGATATAGTAAAAGAAATCGATAGATATATCAAGATATGCCTTTTAGATAAGCATCACTCTACTACTATGGGTGAGTTTGGGTTGTTGTGCTTTTGATAGAATTTTTATTTTTACTTCTAGTAAAAGGAGAAGTATAAGCTAGATACAAAAGTTAGAAATCCTAACTTCTCTAAATAACTATTAAAATGCATTGGTATTCATGCAAATGACTTATGAGTACTTTTACCAAACACAATATTTGCCTCATAGTTTGTATAAAGGACTTTTAGAATCTCCAAAAACATTACTATTGTTGGGGCCCGTAGATCCGGAGGGTGACGTGTTGGGGTGTTAATGTGGCAATCTTTGGCTGGCTAGTGATGGCTCCGGCATGGCCAGAGACATTGAATGGAGTTGGAGAAAAGACTAGGGTAAGGCCTCCATCATGATTTGGGTCTGATTAGGCTTGAAGGAAATCGAAGAAGGATGACTCCTAGGACATCCTCCATTGCCAAATCAACATGAGAATCTACAATAAAGAACAAGAGAATCGACTAAAAGAAACCAGTGAGATCGAAGAAAGGTGGGAAGAGTAATCGAGTAGTTGATGGAGATTAGATAAGGTAAGCCAGAGACAGGGCTGCTGTCTTTGGAGTGTTTTTTGGTGTGGCTCAAGATCGCTCTGGAGACAAACACGAGTTGCCTTCAGAGACGGACTTTGGTGGTTTCTAGAAATGTTCCAGAAATGAGGAGCTTGATAAATATATGGAGTTTCTAACTCTAGGGATTAGCTTCTGGATGGTTTTCTGATGGAGAGAGAGAGAGAGAGTTGTGTTTGTGGTGAAGAGATTGTGTTGTGGTGAGGGTTGGTGCTGGGGTCTGGATGAATGGTTGTATAGTGTCTTGCCCTAGAGAAGGGAGAGCTCTTTATAGGAGAAGTCTTGAGCCATTTTGGAGGTTGCTTTGGATAGAGAAACTCTGGGCTCTAAAGTGCCTCTGACACACCCCATCCTATTTCTAGTATCAAAGCAATGACGACTATGTGTTTGAACTTCACGAAATACTAAAACTGTGAAGTGGTGATAACTAGGTGGTCAAAGTTACAGTACTTTTCAGAAGCCTATAAGCTTCTACTGGCAGCTTTTCCGTCTCTGGAGTGGGTGGCTTGCCAAGGACTGGTCCAAAGCAAGCAGTCAGAGCAAATATGGAAAAACATCTGGTCTCCAAAATCAGATTAGGGACTGCTACAGAGACTGATCAAAGAATGTATTGGTCACTGGAGTAGCTATAGGAAGCTTTTAGAACCAACCTTTTGAGTCTTTTGGGCCACAATAGAGAAAAGATGAGCTTTTTGGGCTATCATTTATGGTGGATATATATACTTTGGTCTACCTAAGGTAAGAGATGGGTTTTCTTGATTATTTTTCCATCACCCATTTATCTTGAGAAGCCAATTTGAAAACCCCACAAGTGGGACAAAAACCAACTTTGACAAGGATAAATTGGTCTATTTGATTACTCATGGTCCACCAAACCACGATCCATGCGAATTCCTCGAGTGTGGCTTGAGTACACAAAATGGGCCCACTCACACCACAAGATATAAGTATTGGACTTGGGCCTTAGAAGAAGGCCTTGTACAAAAAGAGATGTCAACAATTACTAGACTAGCCCTATTATATTTTCTTATTTGAAACCAGAAATAAAAATAATACGAAAAAGTCTAAAAGTGAGGGGGGGCGGGGGGGGGGGGGGGGGTGGTTTGATACACCAACAAAGCTGAAAGCTGCCTAAAGAGGAACAAAAAGCTACAATTAGCTTGAAGAAATTTTCTGAGGAATGAGCCGGAACTCTCTCTTCGAAAGTAGGCTTCAAATTTGTTTTGTTAAAAATCTTCTAGTCAAAATTCGGTCGGAAAAACAAAAATCCGACAGGAAGAAACAAAAAAACTAAACAGAAAAAGATCGGTATATATTTACCATCAAAGATCAAAATAATTGTAAAATGCATTTATAATATATTTAGGCTGCATGCAAATTTAGGAATTATCGTATAATTTTTATTAAAAAAAAAAAGTAGAGAAATTGGCATTCAAGCAATAAAATTCTGGTTTTGTAATTTCCTTTTTTATTTTTGTCTTTGGAGAAAAACTTCACCTTGGTTAAATTGATCTCTATCAAAGACAGTGATGTTAAGGGATACGAATTTTTCATCCCCAGCTAGTCCCCCTCCGTTTTTACTTTTACTTTCCAAAAGCTTTTAGATTTTTCCTCTGTAAAATGGAAATAACCAGTCTACTTTCCTCCCAAGTTTCGACATAAAATTTTTTGATTATAGCGTTTGGTTTCTAAAAACGGGTATCGGAATGCGGGCTATGATTTTTCTGGGCGTGCTCTTGACATGCCTTGTCCAGGTAACTATCCTGCAGATGGAACAGCAACTTTTTACCTTACACCAAATATCGAGTCCGCATCTGCTGTACCAGTTTGGTTGTCCCTTTTGCTGTCTTCCCACTCAATTATTGACACCTCATTGAACTTGATACATCAGCTATTCTTAGCAAAGTTTAACAGACATTTTTTTCACCATTTTTTTTCCCTTTCTTTTTGTAATGACTAAAATTTTTCGGACTCATGATTTTCTTGTTCATAAGAAATCTAAGTTCGTACTATGTGTTTATGTGATATTTTATGAGAATTATGAATATCAATACAAAATTCATAATTTTATCAGTATAGGGTTGAGTTCTCGATAAATTAGCTACGAGACTCCACAATAAGCCTTTTAAGGAAAAAGGCATGACGAAATTTCATGAATTCATGTTGGTCAAAGTTTGACCGAAAAAGTCAAAGTTGACCAGAGAAGTCAAATATAAGACGGTACTGTGATACGATAAGCAGTATGGGAATTATACTGCGAAAACCGTCTTTACGGACAAGATAGTGTAATTAAGATTTAAAACCACCATAAAAAAGTCAAGCACCTAAAATAGGGTATTAAGGGCCAAATAGCTTTAAATAAAAAGGAAAACTTTTATATAGTCCAACTATACACAGATAAATTTTGGACTGCAGTTCAGTATAACAGTACTAAATTATACTGTGTATTAGTGAATACAGTATTGAAAATATCTGTGTTAGTTTAAAAATGGACTGCATATTAAGGAACAAGCCAAACGAGGCCTTATGATGACATCACCCAAGTTTGGAATTATGACATCATTTTTGGATTAAAAGAAAAATGGTGGAAAGAAATCAAAATTTTTGCCACCTTGCACCCAAAATGGCCGGCCACTTGGAGGGCATTTTAGCAAAATTTTGTGCAATTATTTTTGCTTCAAGGGTTTTTAAGCAAATTTTGGATTAAAAATAAATCCAAAATTAAAATAATTTTCACCTATAAATACCAAGGGGGGGGGGGGGCGGATTTTGAGTCAAAAAAATTGTGAAAACAAGCCAAACTCTTGCAAATTTTCCTCTCACACTCTCCCTCTCAAAAAAAAAAAAAAAAAAAAACCGAACCCAAGAAAGAAAGCCAAGAAAAAACAAATAGAAACCCTAGAGCAAGCTAGTAGGGTGGTCGGATTTTTGTTAGGACACCAAGCCAAAGGTTGATTTTTTTTATATACCCCATTAGGACTAGAAGGCCGGTTGTGGGGGGAGGAGAAAAAGGAAAGAAAAAGTAAGGAAAGGAAGGTCCAAGGGTGACCGGATTTGTGGCGAAAACAAGCAAAGGGTGGCTAAATTTTTGGAACCCATTGGAGGGGAAAACAGGTTGTGGTGGCAGCCAAGGGAAAAGGGAAAAGTTTTGGGATCCAAGCTTGAGAACCCAATTCCAAACCCTAGAGGTAAACCCTAAAACCCTAAGCTTTTAAATTGAGCTTCGATTTGAAAAATTTAAGTGTATTTCAAGTATTTGATGTAAGAGCATAAGCTCAATTTAATTTTTATGCCCTAGCTTAGAATTTTTAGGTTGGTGCTTGAATTTATAGTTTAGGTGGTTTTATTTACCAAGTATACATGATTTTATGCTTTGGTTGCATGAAACTAGGGTTTACATGATTGAAGCATGATTTAGTTATATGTCCCCAAGTATGTTTAAGTTTGTACTTGATTATGCATGCTAAGTGTTTGATGTAATGATTGTTGATGTATGTTTATGTGATAATGGTATGGAACATTAGAAACCGCTGCATGACTGATATTAGGCTCCCGCTGTGGACGGTTGAGGTAGTGTGCGTGTATTAGGACGTAAAACCAAGTTAAGAATAAAACTGCCAGTTTTCGGGTAAAACTGGCCAGTTTTCTGGAAAAATGATTTTGAGGCCCTTAGAGGCCGAATTAGGCAAAACGTAAAACATGAAAGTTGTAGAGAAGGCATTTTCCTAAGGGCCAACATGGACAGTTTTCAAAAATAAGACTCCAAAGGCCTTCGTTTTTATAAAAACCCGAGCCTGACCGTGCCCAGGACTTATGCACGGCCAGGTGAGTTCAACAGGAAATAAGAGCATGTTAGAGTCCGAACTGGGTTTTCTGTAAAACACGAAGTTGTAGGGTTTTTTGAAAGATAAAACTTTTGTGAAGACAACTTTTTCTAATTCAAACCAGATTTTTAAATAGAAATAGATTTCTAAGAACTGTGTAGGAAACAGGAAATTCCTGCGCAGGATTTTCTAAAACAATACAGGAAAACTGTATTTTTGCACCAACACCAATGTTTTGACTATAAAAACTGTTCGAATGGCAGTTTTCAGCCCTTAATGATTTTTATAAAGTCCCACTCTGAAAACCATGAATTTTTAAATTAAACAAAAGATTTTTGGTCGAATTTTCCAAATCGGATTTTTAAAGCCAAAGTTTAGTAAGAAGACAATGACGGATAGTAACCAGGAAGGATACCCGAGTTACTAGGCTTGGCCCAAAAGCCCAAATTTGACCCATAGAATGTTGACTTTGGGTTGACTAAGTTTGACCATCTCAAAGGTTACCCTATGTAATCAAATAAGTTATCATGTGTATAATTGGGGGACATATAACTAAGATTGTGTATGAATGTCGGATAGGTCACCAACATTTTATAGGATCTTTATTGTAACGACCCGCCTAGCACAGGTCATTACCATACATACATACTTAACTTTCCTCATAATTCTTACTTACTTAACGAAAACAGCGGAAATTTTTTTTTTTTATAGTGTGCACACACACGAATACGTAAGTATAGAATAACTTTGCTAAATAAAAGTGGTTGAGCGTAAAAGAAAACATATAAAATGAATACATAATATCAAAACGCGTAGCGGCATAATTTCCCACATTTCACAGTTCGGCTCGCTACGCCCCACCATCTTGTATCACGTACTTCCCGTAGGTTGCTTACTTACAGCATAGACGTAAGACAATGAGCTTTCGCTCAGCAAGTACAACTACTATCTACTGCGACATAACATAACATACTTACTTATTCATCATAACATACCGTAACATAACTTAATCATAGCATAACATAACATACATCTCTTAGCATAACATAACATACTTATGCATGAGCCGTTTATGCTCCATTATGTTTTCTTATGCTTTCATAACTTATCTTGCTTATCTTACTTATGGGCCCCATAACATAAGTGTCCATACCGGGCGCGCAACTATGGAGTGGATGGGGCGGTCAGCCCAGTCCAACTCAAACCATAGTCCAACCCTACCTTGGAAGGGTCGGTACGACACAGGCAAGCTTACTTGCCATCTTTTTTCCTTCATACTTTGATCCTTATTCTTATTTGGGGACATGCATCATGATGTCGCACATACATAATCCCTTTGAAAAGTCATAATTCTTGAGTTATATTCATAAAATACTTAAGGGTTGGAAACTGCCTTTGGAACAGCTTCATTTGATTAAATTATCAGTGTATGTGCAGAAATATCATTTTCCTGCACTGTTTTATAAAATCCTGTGCAGGAATTTCCTATTTCCTGCACAGTTTTTGAAATCTGTTTTTTATTTAAAAATCTAAATTGAATTTGAAAAAGTTTTCTTCACAAAAGTTTTAGATCTTGAAAAATCCTAAAACTTTAGTGTTTTGCACAAAATCTGATTCGGGCTCTAACCCCTTCGTTTTCTTTGTTGAATTCACCTGGCCGTGCATCAAGTCTGGGCACGGTCAGGCTCGGGTTTTTGTAAAAACCGAGGCCGTTGGAGCCTGATTTTGGAAAACTGCCCACGTTGTCCACTAGGAAACTTCTCTACAACTTTCGTGTTTGAGTTTTTCCAAATTCGGCATCTAAAGGCCTCAAAATTTGATTTTCCCGAAACTGGGCAGATTCTACCCGAGAATGGCAGTTTTGGGTTTAAAATTCATTTCGGCCTAATACGTGCACCCTACCTCAACCGACCGCATCAGGAGCCTAAAAACAGTCATGCAATATTTTTCTAACGTAAACTTTCCTTAAACACATTACCTATCCAACCCATGCAAACCAATAAAAAAAATCACCCATTAGGGTTTGCATGGTTTAGGTTGCACAATTTGGTTCAAAAATCATTCTAGCTTGATTCTAGCAACCTAACATACATTTGTTCATCATTCTTGGCATATAAAGGGAACATATAACATATCCATCATCAAGCACATAAGCCATAAAAATCATGCAATCCTAGACATTTAATCATGTCAAAACCACACATAATTAACCAAACCACCCTAAATCTAAATCAAGCACAACCCTAGATCTAACTTAGGCAATAGATTAAATTGAGCTTATGCTCTTACAACCCATTTGAAAATACACTTAAATTTCTCAATTGAGACATAAATTGAGAAGCTTGAAGTGTAAAGGGGTTTACCTTGCTTTGGTTCAAGAAATTGGCTAGGTTAGGCTTGAATTCTCCTTGCCCTTAGCCTCCACCTAGAACCGGCCTTTCTTGGCTATCTTGACTCCAAAATTTTCCACCACTCTTGCACTAAAATCCGGCCACCACTTGATGCCAAAAATCCGGCCAAAACAATTTTTTTCACTTCCTTTCTTTCTCCCACACTAGAACCGGCCTTACCCACCAAATGGGTTTCAAAATTTTTTTAATCTTTTTGCTTGCTTCACACAAGAAATCCGGTTACCCTAAACTCAAATCACTCTTGGTTTTGCTTGATTTCTTCCTTGGATTGCTTCCTAAAGTTCGGATTTTTCTAGAGAAATTTTGGCAAAGTTTTGCTAGAGTTTTCATTTTTTGTGAATAATGCTCACCCTTATTTATAGGCAAATGAAAACTTTTTGAAATTACAAAATAGTCCTTGAAGAAGTAAAATTTTGCACAATTTGGAGCATAGGTGGCCAGCCATGGATGGATCTAGAACCATGGAATTTTTTTCCAATATTCATTAATTCATTAATTATGATGTCATAAATAAAAAGTTAGATGATGTAAGCATGCTTAGGGCTTGTTTGCCTTTTTCCTTAATAGGCAGTCCACTTTTGTGCCAATCCATATATTTCTAATACTGTGCTCACTAATACACAGTACTATTATACTATACTGCAGTCCAAAATTTATCTGTATAAAAATGGACTGTATAAAATTTTTCTTATTTCTTAAAGCCCTTTTGCCTTTTATTTCTACTTAATGTGCTTGATTTTTCTATGGTGGTTTTAAGTCTTATTCATGCTATTTTGTACGTAATTACGATTTTCACAGTATTTTTCCATACTGCTTCTTCACATAACTGTATAGTCATCACTTTGACTTTCTTGATCAACTTTGACTTTTCTTGGTCAAACTTTGACCAACATAAAATCATAGAATTTTCATCCCCTTTTTACTCAAAAGGTCATATGCTAATCTAAGCAATTATTTTTTGAGTCTTATAAGATCATAAGAACTCATAAAATTAAACAAAAACCCTAATCGGACTTCCTCATGAATACCTTCATGGTACAGTTTGAATTTCTATACAAGAAATCGAAATGTCGACAAAACTAGGTATTACACTTATCCTATGTACTTTTTAATAGTAGGAAGTAACCTGCAGTTGCAACCTGAATCGGAGCAACGAAACCCAAGATATAGTATAACAAGCAAGTACAAACCGCACCTACAGTATGTAAAGTAGTAAATACTATTTTCAAGTATACATACTATGTTATGCTATGTTATGCTATGATATGTGATGCCATACTATGATGTGCTAAGTTATGTTATGACCTGTTATGTCATGAGAAGTTATGCCAAGTCATACTATGTTAAGTATGTTATGTCATACCATGTTAAGTTATGTTAAATCATGCCATGATAAGCTATGATAAGCCAAGATATACCATGATTTATGGTTATACCATGTCTGTGTCACATGTGCACCATGACTAATGAGATCATAACTAAAGATTCTTAGTTTTGGAATATACAAGACTAAGACTAAACCAAGTCAAGCAAGGTGTCGTACCACCCTCCCGTGATCGAGGAGGATACATGTTCAAGACAAGTTATAATTATTGACCTCTCGTTGATGCGTGAGGGTCAAGTTTATGATTCCCAGAACTGTTAGGGCCTTGCAAACCCTAACTTTGTCTGGAGGCTGCGCGCATTTGGTACGTACACTATGGGCCCACATGTTAAGACAAGATAATAAGTTCAAGATTGAGTCCATAATGAAGCATAAGACATACAAATCGATCATAAATGGATCATGCATAAATTACATAATGATTGGCATGTTTTTAAGAGGTTTGAAATGTTTTGTGAGGTATGTTTTTACTTGCTGGGCGAAAGCTCATTTGTATATTTCATACTGTAGGTAAGAAGCCTGCAGCTTAAGTGGTGGGCCATGCGGACGATGCGGCAGGTGAAGGGCGGTGTGGGATACCACTACGCAAAATTTTCCGCAACCACTTTTGAGTTAATATGTATATATCTCAAAAGTAAATTATGTTATGCAGTGTGTATAAAGTTTGAAGACTTGAGAATGTATTTTCAGTATAGTATGTATGCGAGACAAGTTTTTCTCTACAAGATAATCTATGTATATATGTTTAAAAAATATATATATTTATTCCCAAATTTTCAAGTAAGATAAGTACTAGTATGTATGGTGTCGACCTGGCTTGGGAAGTCGGGGCGTCACACTTTTGTACATGTCAGGCACTAATTACTAGTATTTTCAATATCTTTTCATTCTCCTCGTCTTTTTTTCCCTTTAGTTTTCTAATTCTGACCAATATTACGTAGGCTATTCTCCCCTTTCATTTTCTAATTCCAATCAATGTTACAGGGACTTTTGAATCACCTTCAGAGCTGTAACGACTCTACTTACATGGTGGTTACTACACTTACTTACTATACTTAGCTTTAACAGTTGAAAATTGGAAAAGATTTTTTCTATTATTTTTTATACATACTTCTTACATGATATATAATTAATATGTACATATCATGATGATTAACAAAACAAGTCTAACATTTTAACATAAAAACTTATTGGTGATTATTAAATAATTACTTATTAATAAGTACCTTAAACATGTTTGTATTTTAAACATTACTATTTAGTATAATTTAATACTCAAAATAGTTGTGAAAATTCTGCGTAGTGGTATCCCATCCCGTCCTTCATATTTGCTTCGCAGCCTGCTTAATCCATTTGTTACACTGCGAGTTTCTTACCTACAGTACGAACATTTTCTAATGAGCTTTCGTTCAGCAAGTACAAACATATCCTCACAAAATAATTAAAAACATGGCACAATACTTGCATGATCCATTTTATGCTTAATTATAAATTATTCATTATTACTGATTATGGATTTTCTTATATTGTCTTATCTGTGGGCCCTGGTGTACGTACCGGATGCGCGTGATCATCAGGTTGTGAGGGTTTGCAACGTCCCCAACAACACCGAGATCATAGATTGAACTTGCTCCAGATTAACTGAAATTAACTGAACTGATCCTCCCTGCGTGGAAGGTTGGTATGACACCCTTAACTTGTCTTGTCTTAGTTTTGTTAGTTATTTTATGGTGAGTATGCAATATGTCATACTTCAACAAAAAATCTCAAAGTTATAAAAATGAGACATGTATCGTAATAGCTTTAAAACATGCAAGTCATGGCATCAAGCATGACAGTATGCAATATGTCATACTTCAGCATAAATCTTAAACATAGAACTTGGGCATATCATCATGTAACATATGTTTTATAAACATATCATAAAGCATGTATTTAAAACATGATTTGAAGACTTGCATTTCTTAAAACATGTCATTCTTAAAACAATTCAAAACTTGCATTGAATAAAGCCATTCAAAACTGGCATCCTATAAAATTGTTTAATCATACATCACATTAATCATGGAGTACATTTTATAAAAACATTTAAGATTGAAAACCGTAGTTTTCATACTGTAGGCGAGATTTATACTTACCTGATTTATGCTACAGTATTTTGCTTATCTTGCACATCTAGTGCTTTAACAGGTCCACATCATGTTTGATTACCCATAACGTATATAAATGTTTAGTTTAACTAATTAGATTTCTACTATATAAATTTAATTAGTTATATCTTAAATTATTTAACTTGATTGGTCTAATACTAAATTATCAAAATCTAGTGTTATTGGGCCTCTAGGCCCACTATACCATCTGAAAATCTTTTACTGCATATTCTATAACCTTTTTGAAGACTTTAGAGCTGATATCTAGCTCTAAGTTTAGTCTTCCGACGGATAAATTCTTTTATCAAGAAAAATCTTGATTTATCGTATTATTAATTTATAGAAACCATGCATCCCATAATGAGGATTGTATCGTTTTAGTTGCCTAAAGGTTAAATGTTAACTTATGGGGGTAAAATTACAATTTAAACCCATTTTTAAAGATTTTCGTGACAAAATTATTTCAATAAAGACATCATTTGAGAAACTTCTTTATGTTAACTAATACAAATTTGAGTATTCTACAAATGTTGTGTTCCATATAAGAATGATTTTCATAATTGCGAAATTGTTTCGGTCATTTTAAAATCTTACCGAAAAACAACTTATGTTAGAGATATTTTTGTAAAAACAACTTTCTTCACAAAACTTGCATATCTTTCAAGATCCAAAAATTCCTTATTTTAATTTAAAAACTGCTTCTAATATCTAACACTGTCATTTTTTAATAATTTTCAAAACTGTGAGACGTATGTCTAATAGTTGCAGTGAAAAATCACTCCTTAGAGCACTTCCGACAATCATGTAAAACTGTATCATAGTGTCATTATTTCTCATTTCATTGTGCATGAAACTATTAGATATCGATGAGATCTACAACTTTCATGTTTGGCATCATGCCAAAATCCAACTTTATCTTACTGTTTTGCAAGTCCGTGTCTAAAAAGTTGCAAAACAGGTTTGGGGTCCATTTATCGGTTACTTTATTATCGGTCCTAAAACTATATCTTACGAATATTGGTAGACAAATTCGTCTTCATAAAACATTTAGGGCTCGAAGAGATCTAAAACTTTCATGTTTTGATAAGAACCTAATTCGGCTTCTAAGGTACTCATTTTGATGAAAATCCGTGGCCGGGCGGTATAAAAACTGCTTCTACCCAGTTTTAAACATGGGCCTGAAACATGGTCTTAGAGGCGTTTTTAGACAAAGTTGTATCATGAAACTTTTAGATTCCCAAATAGATCTAAATGGTCTCTGAAGATTGCCAAGTCTAAAAAGGTCATTTACTATGTCATTTACTATGTCGTTTAGGTTGATTTCGGTGACTGATTTAAATGACAGTTTTAAATTTAAAAAAAAAAATCGTTTTTTAGCTAAAAACAACTTCTAAACCATGTTCTAGAGCATAAACCATAACCATAAATCAACATAAACATAATCACCCCTTAGATCTAGAGCCATTCAACATAAAAAAATTGAAATAACCAAAATATAAAACTTATTACAACCCAATAACAAATTCCTATACACTTGTTCTAGCAAATAAACTTGGAAAGCTTAAGGAAGTAGTTTAGGATAATACCTTTGAAAAACCTTGATGATTTCTTAAGGCTTGGAGGCTTGAAAAGTGAGGGAGAAAAGGAGAAGAGATGGCTGTCTTTTGGCTGAGAAAGGGAGGTGAAAAAAATGAAAAGTGTGAGCTAATGGAACCTTGGCTCTATATATAGCCTCCACTAATTGTTGCTTAATTTTTCTACCTCACTTAAGCTCTAGCTTTGCGTGTTATTTTGCAAAGAAATCAAGGCCCAAATGACTTTAAAATTTTCGGATTTCCCAGCTGAAGAACGGCTGAAAATTGTGCCACAAATGCTTGTCATTCTAGGAACTGTTCATGACATCACCTAACATTTTAACCCATAAAATTTTGACACCTCTTCCTAGATTCAAGGAAAGATGTTTCTTGGCTTGTTGGCCTTCTGAAAACCGTGGGTTGGCTGCTGTTAAAGGACTGAAAATGCATCTCAATGCTTCTTCTTCAGTCCAAACTTTATTCAGAAATATTTTCAGTAGAATTTTCAAACAGTATAAAATGTCCATTTTGCTCTAATTCACAAACAACTGATATATTCATACTTTAATTGTTCTATATAGTCCATAACTGTACTTGGGTAATTGTTTGATCATAAAGCATTATCTGATTATTTGAAATTATAGTACGAGCTAAGGTGCTACTCGGTATAGGAAATTTTCTCATTTTGTTCTAATTTTCAAACAACTTATATTTTTATTTATTAACAATGTCGTAGAGCTCATAAATGCTTTTGACTTCTTATTTGGTCATAATTCAATATTTGACTACTTGAAATTACGGTCCGAGACAAAAATACACCGTCCATGAAATTTTTCCAAACAGTGACGAATTGATCCAAATTACTTATTTAGGATTCTAAACCTCAAATTGAATTAAAATATATCCTGATTGCATCAAAACCCTAATTTCTACGATATTATACTAAACTCATCCGTCTAGAAATTATATTATTTAGGCTAGGGTTTTCCATTGTTTTGTTGTCTTGGTGATTTTTGTACTTAGTCATAGACTTTTTGAGCTTGTTCATACTATTCATATATTTGGTGCTAATTAACATACATTTTCTGCATAGTATGATAATCTAGCACTCTGCACAGTATTTCACTTATACCTTATGCTTTCTGGATTTTATTGAACAATTTCATGAACATGATGTCCAATTATAATCTAAATGGAAGCATTTCATATTTACTTTAGTAATGAAAATTTCTTCAACGTAACTCAGCTCGGTAAAATTATTGCAATATTAAATTACACCGCCTATGCTATTATTGACATAAAATTTTGGAAATAATGAAATTTGGGATTTATTATCACAAAATTCATTTTTCCATCAGTACATGAGATTACTAGAAAAATTTAGGAGTTGACCTTTTTCTAACTAAGGGTTAAGTATGGAATTTTTTTGAACATTACAAGAGCAAAAAAAAAGCTCTTTATTGTCAAAAAAAATTGAAACAAAAAACTAAAACTAAAACAAAGAGAGCAACTCATCAATTCAAAACTTTACGATCACAAATTTCTAATGCAATGTGAAAATCCAAGTAGGAGCAAAAAACAGACCTATCATTTGTAAATAGAAAAATATGAATGGAGAGTTTTGTGCCTGTTGTGATGAGTGAGATTTAAGCACCTAATCTTCAAGAAGGCATTGTCGATGTCCATGAGCTGATCTTCATGTAATAACCAAATTTTCACGACCTTATGTTTTCTTGTAAAGAAACTTATGCGATGTTTAGAATATAT
Source organism: Ficus hirta (assembly GCA_038430175.1). Lineage (NCBI taxonomy): Eukaryota > Viridiplantae > Streptophyta > Magnoliopsida > Rosales > Moraceae > Ficus > Ficus hirta. The sequence goes on along the minus strand of CM076585.1, from coordinate 11,898,391 downwards.
TCATGAAAATCTGAGATGGATTTTTATTTGAAAATTTTAAGTTCTCGTGATCTTATGAGACTTAAAAATGATTGCTTTAACAAGTATGTATCATTTTGAGTTAGAAGAGTAAAAAATTTCACGTTTGCATGGTCTTGCATGGCGGTCAAAGTTTGACCTAAAAAGTCAAAGTTGACCCAAAAAATCAACGGTTGACTAGAAAAGTCAACCATATGATGATACTGAATTATGGTCAAACAGTATGGAAAATATACTGTGAAAAACCATTTTTCAGACAAGATGTTAAGATTAAGATTTAAAATCACCCTAGAAAGATCAAGCACACTAAGTTAGGAATAAAGGCAAAACGGACTTTAAGAAATAAGAAAAATTTTACACAGTCCATTTTTACACAGATAAATTTTGGACTGCAGTATAAAATAACAATACTGTGTAATAGTAAGCACAGTACTAGAGATATCTGTTTTGACATTAAAGTGAACTGCATTTAAGGAAAAAGAGGCAAACAAGCCTTAATTAGGCTTACCTCATCAACCTTTATATTTATGACATCATTATGAGATTAATCAAAAAAATTTGGATAATATTGGATCATTCTAGAGCATGATGTGGCCGGCCATTTTGGGGCCAAAATTGAATAAAATTTTCTTAAGGGTTTGAAGGAAAAAGGAGAACAAAAGTTAATTACAAAATGACCCCAAAACTCACCTATAAATAGGCCTAAGGAGTGGGCTGTTTTTGGCTGGAAAAATTAGAGAAAAACAGCCAAACTCTTGCCAAATTCTTCCACAAGAAATCTGAAAATCAGAGGAGAGAAAGGAGTGAGAGAAATCAAAAATTTCCTTGGGGTTTTTGTTCCTAGGAGTTCGGTTTTGAGCTAGGATAAAGCCAAGAAAAGTTTAGAAAATTTTTTGGGACATTTGGTGGTGTGGCCGAGTGAGTGAGGGAAGAAGAAAAACTGAAAATTTTGAGGCCAAATCCTAGTGGAGTGCTCGGCTTGGAGTGGATCTACCAAGGAGAGCAACAAAAAAATTTTTGGTGCCAATTGGGTGGTGTGGCCGTGAGCTAAGGAGGGCTAGGTGGAGGAAGAAGTTTTGTGACCAAACTTGACTTTGGTCTAAGGTAAAAATCTAGAGCCCTAACTCTCTTATTTGAGTTCAAATTTAAAGATAAAAGGTAGTTCAATTTGGTTGTAAGGACATAAGTCCATTTCCTATTTTGTGCCCTAAGTTGGTAGTATGTGCTTGATTTGTAGATCTAAGGGTGTATGGTTTAAATTCTTGCATTATTGTGCTTGTTTATGATTGATTTTCATGCTTGATGCTTAGGGTTGTGTGTCCCCTAATTTGGTCCAAAAATCTGCCCTAGGGCAGTGCTTGAAGCATGCTAATTTAAGGAGCAAGGTTTGATGCTTGTATGTGATGAATGCAACAAGTTAGGGTTAATGCAAACCTAGGCTTAGGGCTTTTGAATTTGGTTTGCATGGTTTCAATTGGACGATTTAAGGGTTCATGTGGGACATTAGAAATGCTGTGTGTTTGCCATATAGACTCCCGAAGTGATCGGTCGAGATAGATTTCACGAAATAGGACGTAAAACGGACTTAACAACCAAAACTGTCAACTCGGATTCAAAACTGGTCAGTTTCGGGAAAGTAAAAATTAGAGGCATTTAGAGAACGAATTGGGTAAATCGTAAAACACAAAAGTTGCTCGGAACGATTTTTCCTAGAAGACCACGCATGCAGATTTTAAAAATGAGGCTCCAATGGCCTTACTTTTTACAAAAATCCGTGGCGGGTTTGCCCAGACCCGAGTTACAGGATCAGCCAGTTTCAAACAAAAACTGACGCAAATACAAGCAGAACTGGATTTTTCGTAAAACATGAAAGTTTTACCATTTTTCGAGAGCTACAACTTTCATGAAGACAAGTTTTTCAAATTCCAAATGTATTTTTAAACTGGTATTGTTTTATGAAGAGTGTGCAGGGAACCGAAAATTCCTGCACATAAGTTTTACAAACAGTTTCAAAAAGAAAAAGAAAACTGTGTTTTTGCTTAAAACTGTTCCAAAGGCAGTTTTAAATCTTAAACGACCTTTATAAAGATTTGTTTTAAAGATTGGAATTTTTACCAAAAATATTAAAGGGATTTAAAGATAAATCTCTCAAAATGGCAAAAAGATAAGAAAATAGAGTTTTTAAGATAAAAATTGTAATCAAGCCAATTACGGACGGTAATCAAGGATAATACCTGAGTTACCGGGCCTAGTCCCAAAACTCAAGGTTTTAAAGAAACCCGGCATTTTTGTCAAAAAAAATTAGCCCAAGGGTGTAACGACCCGCCTAGCACGGACCGTTACCGTACATACATACATGCTTAACATACTTATTTATTTACAGAAGTAGTGAAAATTTTTTTTTTTTTTTTTTTTTTATATTACCGGAGTACTGTTTGGAATAATATAAACATAAAATACTAAACATAAATTTACGAAAGACATAGCGGCTTATCCCTTCTTTCACAGTTACCCCGCCAACTCCATCATCTTGTATCAAAATTCGCCAGTAGGTTGTTTACCTACAGCATAGACGTAAGTCGTGAGCTTTCGCTCAGCAAGTACAACTTTATTTTCCGCAACACAATTAATTATAAACTTAACATAGCAAATCATAACATATTCTAATTATGCATGATCCAATTATGCTTTATTATGCGTAATTGTTTATGGGCCCCTTATCATGGGTGATCGTACCGGGCGCGCAACTATGGAGCGGTTGGGGCGGCCAAACCAATTCCAACTCAGTCCACAGTCCTACCCGACCTTGGACGGGTCGGTACGTCACAGGCAAGCTCGCTCGCCATTATACTTATTTGTCATTTCGACCTTGTTCTTATTAATTGTGAACATGCTTTATGATGTCACAAGAATATAACTGGTAATCATATCTTAGTCATGCCATCTACTTTAAATCGTAGCACATAACATACATTGTATCATGTTACACTCAAAAAGCCTATGCTGTAGGCGGAGTTGTACTTACCTCTCTTACTATGTCCCTCTTTGATACTGTTCTCTAACTAGCACAGCTGCAGGTCCTTTCCTGCTTGAATGGGGACATAGGTGAGAGTTTAATTCTCATTGTGCAGTGTTGGTGTCCTAACCAACATGCTTACTAATTTCTAGTTGTATGTCCCCGATACTTAATATCTGGTTTGGTCACAAATATTAATCCTACTGTTTGGGAGGATTTATTCTTTAAAAGATTATTTTGGACAATCCCTTGGGCTAATTTTTTTGACAAAAATGCCGGGTTTCTTTAAAACCTTGAGTTTTGGGACTAGGCCCGGTAACTCAGGTATTATCCTTGATTACCGTCCGTAATTGGCTTGATTACAATTTTTATCTTAAAAACTCTATTTTCTTATCTTTTTGCCATTTTGAGAGATTTATCTTTAAATCCCTTTAATATTTTTGGTAAAAATTCCAATCTTTAAAACAAATCTTTATAAAGGTCGTTTAAGATTTAAAACTGCCTTTGGAACAGTTTTAAGCAAAAACACAGTTTTCTTTTTCTTTTTGAAACTGTTTGTAAAACTTATGTGCAGGAATTTTCGGTTCCCTGCACACTCTTCATAAAACAATACCAGTTTAAAAATACATTTGGAATTTGAAAAACTTGTCTTCATGAAAGTTGTAGCTCTCGAAAAATGGTAAAACTTTCATGTTTTACGAAAAATCCAGTTCTGCTTGTATTTGCGTCAGTTTTTGTTTGAACCTGGCTGATCCTGTAACTCGGGTCTGGGCAAACCCGCCACGGATTTTTGTAAAAACTAAGGCCATTGGAGCCTCATTTTTAAAATCTGCACGCGAGGTCTTCTAGGAAAAATCGTTCCGAGCAACTTTTGTGTTTTACGATTTACCCAATTCGTTCTCTAAATGCCTCTAATTTTTACTTTCCCGAAACTGACCAGTTTTGAATCCGAGTTGACAGTTTTGGTTGTTAAGTCCGTTTTACGTCCTATTTCGTGAAATCTATCTCGACCGATCACTTCGGGAGTCTATATGGCAAACACACAGCATTTCTAACGTCCCACATGAACCCTTAAATCGTCCAATTGAAACCATGCAAACCAAATTCAAAAGCCCTAAGCCTAGGTTTGCATTAACCCTAACTTGTTGCATTCATCACATACAAGCATCAAACCTTGCTCCTTAAATTAGCATGCTTCAACCACTGCCCTAGGGCAGATTTTTGGACCAAATTAGGGGACACACAACCCTAAGCATCAAGCATGAAAATCAATCATAAACAAGCACAATAATGCAAGAATTTAAACCATACACCCTTAGATCTACAAATCAAGCACATACTACCAACTTAGGGCACAAAATAGGAAATGGACTTATGTCCTTACAACCAAATTGAACTACCTTTTATCTTTAAATTTGAACTCAAATAAGAGAGTTAGGGCTCTAGATTTTTACCTTAGACCAAAGTCAAGTTTGGTCACAAAACTTCTTCCTCCACCTAGCCCTCCTTAGCTCACGGCCACACCACCCAATTGGCACCAAAAATTTTTTTGTTGCTCTCCTTGGTAGATCCACTCCAAGCCGAGCACTCCACTAGGATTTGGCCTCAAAATTTTCAGTTTTTCTTCTTCCCTCACTCACTCGGCCACACCACCAAATGTCCCAAAAAATTTTCTAAACTTTTCTTGGCTTTATCCTAGCTCAAAACCGAACTCCTAGGAACAAAAACCCCAAGGAAATTTTTGATTTCTCTCACTCCTTTCTCTCCTCTGATTTTCAGATTTCTTGTGGAAGAATTTGGCAAGAGTTTGGCTGTTTTTCTCTAATTTTTCCAGCCAAAAACAGCCCACTCCTTAGGCCTATTTATAGGTGAGTTTTGGGGTCATTTTGTAATTAACTTTTGTTCTCCTTTTTCCTTCAAACCCTTAAGAAAATTTTATTCAATTTTGGCCCCAAAATGGCCGGCCACATCATGCTCTAGAATGATCCAATATTATCCAAATTTTTTTGATTAATCTCATAATGATGTCATAAATATAAAGGTTGATGAGGTAAGCCTAATTAAGGCTTGTTTGCCTCTTTTTCCTTAAATGCAGTTCACTTTAATGTCAAAACAGATATCTCTAGTACTGTGCTTACTATTACACAGTATTGTTATTTTATACTGCAGTCCAAAATTTATCTGTGTAAAAATGGACTGTGTAAAATTTTTCTTATTTCTTAAAGTCCGTTTTGCCCTTATTCCTAACTTAGTGTGCTTGATCTTTTTAGGGTGATTTTAAATCTTAATCTTAATATCTTGTCTGAAAAATGGTTTTTCGCAGTATATTTTCCATACTGTTTGACCATAATTCAGTATCATCATATGGTTGACTTTTCTAGTCAACCGTTGACTTTTTGGGTCAACTTTGACTTTTTAGGTCAAACTTTGACCACCATGCAAGACCATGCAAACGTGAAATTTTCTACTCTTCTAACTCAAAATGATACATACTTGTTAAAGCAATCATTTTTAAGTCTCATAAGATCACAAGAACTTAAAATTTTCAAATAAAAATCCATCTCAGATTTTCATGAATATATTCTAAACATCGCATAAGTTTCTTTACAAGAAAACATAAGGTCGTGAAAATTTGGTTATTACAATCTTCCCCCCTTAAAAATTTTCGTCCTCGAAAATTAGAATAAATCGGGGTAGTTCTTTCTCATCTCATCTTCCAATTCCCAGGTTGCTTCTTCAACCTTGTGGTTGCGCCATAAAACTTTAACCAGGGAAATGGTTTTATTTCTTAGGACCTTCTCGTCTCGATCCAGAATTCGAACTGGCTTTTCTTCGTATGTCAAATCCGTTTGAACTTCCACCGGTTCTTGACTAAGCACATGCGACGGATCTGGTACATACTTCTTTAACATTGAAACATGAAAAACATCATGCATTGCAGCTAATTCTGGTGGCAAAGCAAGCCTGTAAGCTACTTTCCCAATCCTTTCAAGGATTTCAAATGGTCCTGTATATCTCGGACTGAGCTTCCCCTTTTTGCCAAATCTCATTACTCCTTTCATAGGAGCAATCTTAATGAACACGGCCTCTCCAACTTGGAATTCCAATGGTCTCCTACGTTTATCGGCATAACTTTTCTGTCTGCTAAAAGCTATGTTGAGCCTCTGCTTAATCTTCTTGATATCTTCAGAGGTCTTCTTGATGAAGTCTGTTGTTTGTAGCTGCTTCTGTCCAACCTCTTTCCAGTGGATGGGAGATCGACATTTTCTTCCGTATAGGGCTTCGAATGGTGCCATACCAATTGAAGCGTGATAACTGTTGTTGTAAGAAAATTCGATCAATGGCAGCTTCTGATCCCAGTTTCCTTTGAAATCCAGAACACATGATCTCAGCATATCTTCCAATGTTTGGATGGTTCGTTCCGACTGGCCGTCAGTTTGGGGGTGGAAAGCTGTGCTAAACTTCAGTTTTGATCCCATGGCATTGTGAACACTGGTCCAAAATTGAGAGGTGAAACGTCCGTCACGGTCTGAAATGATTGATTTTGGCACTCCATGCAGCTTAACAATTTGAGATACGTAGACTTCAGCCAATTTTTCCACTGAGAATGTGGCTTTGATAGCAATGAAATGGGCTGATTTGGTCAATCTATCCACTACAACCCAAATTGTGTCATTTCCACTTGTCGTCCTGGGTAATCCTACTACAAAATCCATAGTAGTTTGCTCCCATTTCCATTCAGGGAACTCTATTTTCTGCAATTCTCCTCCAGGATGTCGGTGTTCAGCCTTAACTTTCTGGCAAGTTAGGCATTTTGATACGTATTCTGCTACTTCGTTCTTCATTTTTGGCCACCAAAAGTTCTCTCGGAGGTCTTTGTACATTTTGGAAGCTCCTGGATGTACCGAGTATGGCGTCTTATGAGCCTCTGACATGATCTGATCCTTCAGAAATTCAAAGTCGGGAACACAGATCCTTTCCTTGAAGTAGATAGTGCCATCGGCAGAGGTTTTGAACTCCTTGTTCTTTCCGCCAAAAAGTTGTGCCTTTAGCAAAAACGAATCTTTTCCTTGGTGCTCTTTGATGGATTCCAATAGATCGGACTGAAGAGTCAGAGATGATAATTTCCCCGTGATCATTTCCAGGTTGAACTCAGAAATCTCCTTTTGTAGTGGCTTAGGGAATGCTTCGATAGACATTAGCATGCCCGAGGATTTCCTACTTAAAGCATCTGCTACCCTGTTTGCCTTTCCAGGGTGATAAAGGATCTCGCAATCGTAGTCCTTTACAAGTTCCAGCCATCTACGCTGTCTCATATTGAGCTCCTTCTGAGTAAAAATATACTTGAGACTCTGGTGATCAGTGTAGATTTCGCATTTGTTTCCATACAAATAGTGTCTCCAGATCTTAAGAGCGAAAACTACCGCTGCTAGCTCCAGATCATGCGTAGGATAATTCCGTTCATGATTCTTCAATTGTCTTGATGCGTATGCTACTACTTTCCCATTTTGCATCAGGACAGCTCCTAGTCCGTTCTTGGAAGCATCACTGTAAATTACGAAATTTCCCGCATCTACATCTGGGATTATTAACACAGGCGCACTTGTCAGCTTTTTCTTGAGCTCTTGGAAATTCTCTTCACACTTCTGAGTCCATTCATACTTTTTATCTTTTCGAGTGAGAGTGGTAATTGGTGCAGCAATCTTGGAAAATCCTTCGACAAAACGTCTGTAGTATCCGGCTAATCCAAGAAAACTTCTTATTTCCGTCACACTCTTGGGTACTGGCCATGAACTGACTGCTTCCACTTTTGCAGGATCTACGGAAATTCCCTCTTTTGACACAACATGCCCCAAGAAATGAACTTTCTCCAGCCAAAATTCACATTTTGTGAACTTAGCATAAAGCTGATTCCTCCTTAACATTTCCATTACCATCCTAAGATGTTGCGCGTGTTCCTCCTTGGACCTTGAATAAATCAAAATGTCGTCAATGAAAACGATGACGAATTTATCCAAATATTCCTTGAATACTCGGTTCATAAGATCCATAAAGGCGGCTGGGGCGTTGGTTAATCCAAAGGGCATAACCAAAAACTCATAATGCCCATATCGCGTGCGAAAAGCTGTCTTGGAGATATCTGCCTCCCGAATTCTGAGCTGATGGTACCCTGATCGTAGATCGACCTTTGAAAACACAACCGCTCCTCGGAGTTGATCAAAAAGATCGTCAATCCTTGGAAGAGGATACTTATTCTTGATCGTAATTTTATTTAGTTCACGGTAGTCGATGCACATTCTCAATGATCCATCCTTCTTTTTGACGAATAAAACGGGTGCTCCCCAGGGAGAGTAACTTTGTCGAATGAATCCTTTGTCGAGCAATTCTTGCAACTGCACTTGAAGCTCTCTCAGTTCAGCTGGTGCCATACGATAGGGGGCTTTCGATATTGGGGCAGCTCCAGGTAGCAACTCAATCTCAAAAGAAATTTCCCTTTCTGGCGGAAGTCCTGGCAAATCCTTCGGAAAAATATCTACAAATTCCTTTATAACAGGAACGTCTTCCGGTGTTAGCTCCATTTCTTGATCCTTGTCTACCATGTTAGCTAAATATCCTTGACAACCATTAGCTAACATTTTCCAGGCCCTTATTGCTGAAACAAATCGAGTTGCTGGACTCCGAGACTGACCATAGAAGTTGAACTCTACTTCTCCGTAAGGGTTGAACGTCACACACCTCTTGCGGCAGTCAATCTTGGCGTTGTATTTACTCAAAAAGTCCATTCCTAAGATCACATCGAAATCCTGAAGCTTGATTGCAATGAGATCTACATATAATTTTCTGCCACAAATTCCTACGGATGTGTTTCGTATCCAAAAATTGGACCACAAAAATTCTCCGGATGGCAGACAGGTTTTGAAAGGTTGTTCTAAACTATCCACACCCCTTCCTATTTTTTGAGCAAATTCCAATGATATGAACGAGTGGGTGGCACCAGAATCAAACAAGACAATTGCATCATAGGTGGCGATAGAAATCTGACCTGTCACCACATGCGAAGTCCCGGCTTCTGCATCTCCCTTGGTATAGGCGTAGATTCTGGCTTGCGGTTCAGGAGCCTCTAATCTGCCTTGAGCGATTGTGGGTCCTTCGAGCCTTGCCTGGACTGCATGTAACTGGCTGTTGGGGTTCCGGCTTGGGTATGAAGGATTCTGGCCTTGGGTGTTCAAAGTGCAGTTCTTTGCAAAATGACCCTCCTTGCCACAGAGATAACAAGCATTTGATCCCATTCGGCATACTCCCGGATGTTTTCTCCCGCACTTGGTACACACCGGGTAGCTATTGCTATTGCCCTCATTTCCACGAGCAATCTTTTTCTGAGGGTAGTTTCTTTGCTGACCCTGGCCAGTAGAGTTCTCGTTTCGTTTATTCTTCCCAAACTGTTTAGAACCTTGTGCAAAATTGCGGGGCTGGCCTTTTTGGTTCATTTCGGGATTCTGACGGGGTTGCGTCTGCTTCCCCATGACCTTTTCTTCCTTCTTTGCCTTAAAGAACTTAGCTCGTTCTTCTTTGTCCCGGTTAATCCAATATTCTGCTCTTATGGCTCGGCTTATACAATCGGATACCCGAGTAGGTGGATTATCACCAGCACTGACTTGCCTAGCGATATCTGACCGAAACATCTTCATCATCAATCTAACTTTTTCGGTCTCACCTGGTACCAATTCCGGGCACAATCGGGCTAACTGCTCAAACTTATTAATAGCCTCCATTACCGTCATCGTTCCCTGTCTCAAACTAGTAAATTCATCCTGCTGGGCTGCCAGGATTTCTCTGTTAAAGTACATAGTTCGGAACTCCGACACGAAATCTTGCCAACTCATGGTCGTAACATCGCGACGCATCTGGACGGTCATCCACCAGTGTCTAGCGTCTTTCTTGAGAGCGAAGGAAGCACAAAGGACTTTTTCTTGTTCTGTCAACCGCATGAAATCCAAAATAACTTGGATATCAATCAACCAATTGTCAGCGGCAATTGGATCTGTTGGTCCCTCAAATTCCGGCGCTTTCATCCGCCTAAATCTCTCATAAAGCAGATCTTCCCGTACTGGAGGTAAGTTCGCTTGTACTCCTACTGGTGCTACTGGAACCTCTGGCTGAACCTCTGGTACCGGAGGTACTACTGGAGGTACTCTGACATTTTGAGGGGGACCCTCGTTAGCCTGAGGTCTCTGATTGATTTGAGCTAACTGCTCCCGGAGTCTATTTGTTTCCTGTTGCTGCTCAAGTAACTGTCGTTGCAAATTTGCTACAACAGTTGCTAGATCCGGTGCAGGTGGATTCTGGTTCACGGGCATTGCTTTGCGAGGACGTACCATCTTTTATTTCCTATTAAACCATAAGAAAAGATATTATTGAGCTAGTAATATCCTTTCTTTCATCGTGCATCTTATCGTAATATATTGGATCATAACATAATCATTCTCATCATAACATGGCTTACATAATCATAACATGTCGTATCATAACATGATTTTTCGTGATCATAACATAACATGATACTTGATCCGTTTCTTGGATATTTACAGAAAGTACATTATATTTGCCAAAATAATATATACAAGATTGTTACACTATTCCTGTAAATACATATCTGTTTCATATCATTTTATGTACATGAACAAAAATTGTAATGGGAGTGTCTAACACTTCACCATCATACATAGTCAAAAATGATGGTACCGGGCCCCTTATCATGGGTGATCGTACCGGGCGCGCAACTATGGAGCGGTTGGGGCGGCCAAACCAATTCCAACTCAGTCCACAGTCCTACCCGACCTTGGACGGGTCGGTACGTCACAGGCAAGCTCGCTCGTCATTATGCTTATTTGTCATTTCGACCTTGTTCTTATTAATTGTGAACATGCTTTATGATGTCACAAGAATATAACTGGTAATCATATCTTAGTCATGCCATCTACTTTAAATCGTAGCACATAATATACATTGTATCATGTTACACTCAAAAAGCCTATGCTGTAGGCGGAGTTGTACTTACCTCTCTTACTATGTCGCTCTTTGATATTGTTCTCTAACTGGCACAGCTGCAGGTCCTTTCCTGCTTGAATAGGGACATAGGTGAGAGTTTAATTCTCATTGTGCAGTGTTGGTGTCCTAACCAACATGCTTACTAATTTCTAGTTGTATGTCCCCGATACTTAATATCTGGTTTGGTCACAAATATTAATCCTACTGTTTGGGAGGATTTATTCTTTAAAAGATTATTTTGGACAATCCCTTGGGCTAATTTTTTTGACAAAAATGCCGGGTTTCTTTAAAACCTTGAGTTTTGGGACTAGGCCCGGTAACTCAGGTATTATCCTTGATTACCGTCCGTAATTGGCTTGATTACAATTTTTGTCTTAAAAACTCTATTTTCTTATCTTTTTGCCATTTTGAGAGATTTATCTTTAAATCCCTTTAATATTTTTGGTAAAAATTCCAATCTTTAAAACAAATCTTTATAAAGGTCGTTTAAGATTTAAAACTGCCTTTGGAACAGTTTTAAGCAAAAACACAGTTTTCTTTTTCTTTTTGAAACTGTTTGTAAAACTTATGTGCAGGAATTTTCGGTTCCCTGCACACTCTTCATAAAACAATACCAGTTTAAAAATACATTTGGAATTTGATAAACTTGTCTTCATGAAAGTTGTAGCTCTCGAAAAATGGTAAAACTTTCATGTTTTACGAAAAATCCAGTTCTGCTTGTATTTGCGTCAGTTTTTGTTTGAACCTGGCTGATCCTGTAACTCGGGTCTGGGCAAACCCGCCACGGATTTTTGTAAAAACTAAGGCCATTGGAGCCTCATTTTTAAAATCTGCACGCGGGGTCTTCTAGGAAAAATCGTTCCGAGCAACTTTTGTGTTTTACGATTTACCCAATTCGTTCTCTAAATGCCTCTAATTTTTACTTTCCCGAAACTGACCAGTTTTGAATCCGAGTTGACAGTTTTGGTTGTTAAGTCCGTTTTACGTCCTATTTCGTGAAATCTATCTCGACCGATCACTTCGGGAGTCTATATGGCAAACACACAGCATTTCTAACGTCCCACATGAACCCTTAAATCGTCCAATTGAAACCATGCAAGCCAAATTCAAAAGCCCTAAGCCTAGGTTTGCATTAACCCTAACTTGTTGCATTCATCACATACAAGCATCAAACCTTGCTCCTTAAATTAGCATGCTTCAACCACTGCCCTAGGGCAGATTTTTGGACCAAATTAGGGGACACACAACCCTAAGCATCAAGCATGAAAATCAATCATAAACAAGCACAATAATGCAAGAATTTAAACCATACACCCTTAGATCTACAAATCAAGCACATACTACCAACTTAGGGCACAAAATAGGAAATGGACTTATGTCCTTACAACCAAATTGAACTACCTTTTATCTTTAAATTTGAACTCAAATAAGAGAGTTAGGGCTCTAGATTTTTACCTTAGAGCAAAGTCAAGTTTGGTCACAAAACTTCTTCCTCCACCTAGCCCTCCTTAGCTCACGGCCACACCACCCAATTGGCACCAAAAAATTTTTTTGTTGCTCTCCTTGGTAGATCCACTCCAAGCCGAGCACTCCACTAGGATTTGGCCTCAAAATTTTCAGTTTTTCTTCTTCCCTCACTCACTCGGCCACACCACCAAATGTCCCAAAAAATTTTCTAAACTTTTCTTGGCTTTATCCTAGCTCAAAACCGAACTCCTAGGAACAAAAACCCCAAGGAAATTTTTGATTTCTCTCACTCCTTTCTCTCCTCTGATTTTCAGATTTCTTGTGGAAGAATTTGGCAAGAGTTTGGCTGTTTTTCTCTAATTTTTCCAGCCAAAAACAGCCCACTCCTTAGGCCTATTTATAGGTGAGTTTTGGGGTCATTTTGTAATTAACTTTTGTTCTCCTTTTTCCTTCAAACCCTTAAGAAAATTTTATTCAATTTTGGCCCCAAAATGGCCGGCCACATCATGCTCTAGAATGATCCAATATTATCCAAATTTTTTTGATTAATCTCATAATGATGTCATAAATATAAAGGTTGATGAGGTAAGCCTAATTAAGGCTTGTTTGCCTCTTTTTCCTTAAATGCAGTTCACTTTAATGTCAAAACAGATATCTCTAGTACTGTGCTTACTATTACACAGTATTGTTATTTTATACTGCAGTCCAAAATTTATCTGTGTAAAAATGGACTGTGTAAAATTTTTCTTATTTCTTAAAGTCCGTTTTGCCCTTATTCCTAACTTAGTGTGCTTGATCTTTCTAGGGTGATTTTAAATCTTAATCTTAACATCTTGTCTGAAAAATGGTTTTTCGCAGTATATTTTCCATACTGTTTGACCATAATTCAGTATCATCATATGGTTGACTTTTCTAGTCAACCGTTGACTTTTTGGGTCAACTTTGACTTTTTAGGTCAAACTTTGACCGCCATGCAAGACCATGCAAACGTGAAATTTTCTACTCTTCTAACTCAAAATGATACATACTTGTTAAAGCAATCATTTTTAAGTCTCATAAGATCACAAGAACTTAAAATTTTCAAATAAAAATCCATCTCAGATTTTCATGAATATATTCTAAACATCGCATAAGTTTCTTTACAAGAAAACATAAGGTCGTGAAAATTTGGTTATTACAAAGGGATTGTCCAAAATAATCTTTTAAAGAATAAATCCTCCCAAACAGTAGGATTAATATTTGTGACCAAACCAGATATTAAGTATCGGGGACATACAACTAGAAATTAGTAAGCATGTTGGTTAGGACACCAACACTGCACAATGAGAATTGAACTCTCACCTATGTCCCTATTCAAGCAGGAAAGGACCTGCAGCTGTGCCAGTTAGAGAACAGTATCAAAGAGGGACATAGTAAGAGAGGTAAGTACAACTCCGCCTACAGCATAGGCTTTTTGAGTGTAACATGATACAATGTATGTTATGTGCTACGATTTAAAGTAGATGGCATGACTAAGATATGATTACCAGTTATATTCTTGTGACATCATAAAGCATGTTCACAATTAATAAGAACAAGGTCGAAATGACAAATAAGTATAATGGCGAGCGAGCTTGCCTGTGACGTACCGACCCGTCCAAGGTCGGGTAGGACTGTGGACTGAGTTGGAATTGGTTTGGCCGCCCCAACCGCTCCATAGTTGCGCGCCCGGTACGATCACCCATGATAAGGGGCCCATAAACAATTACGCATAATAAAGCATAATTGGATCATGCATAATTAGAATATGTTATGATTTGCTATGTTAAGTTTATAATTAATTGTGTTGCGGAAAATAAAGTTGTACTTGCTGAGCGAAAGCTCACGACTTACGTCTATGCTGTAGGTAAACAACCTACTGGCGAATTTTGATACAAGATGATGGAGTTGGCGGGGTAACTGTGAAAGAAGGGATAAGCCGCTATGTCTTTCGTAAATTTATGTTTAGTATTTTATGTTTATATTATTCCAAACAGTACTCCGGTAATATAAAAAAAAAAAAAAAAATTTCCACTACTTTTGTAAATAAATAAGTATGTTAAGCATGTATGTATGTACGGTAACGGTCCGTGCTAGGCGGGTCGTTACAGAGTTGGTATCAGAGCGGTTCCCTGCTACCTGATTTCACAGTTCGCCTTCCAACGCCACTATCATTGTAAGTTAAAATTAGTTTATACATAAATATTTATTATGTGATTATGGTATGTAGATTCGTTGATATGGAGCCGGATCACGTAGATGCGGACCGAGAGGCTATATCATCATTCTATGAGGCACATCCGTTATTATTTGACGGTACGAGTCACACGGTATCTTTAGGAGCATGGTTATATGACACGGAGCTGATTTTCCGCACCAGCCATATCCCGGGGCGCCTACAGGTCTCGATGGGGAGTCGATGTTTGAGAGGCGACGCCCGTATTTGGTGGATGTCAGTAGGGGAGCCCCAGCTACCCAGCAGGATCTGGGTGCATTTTCGCTCACTGATGGTTGGACGTTTTGGACCGATACTGGACTACGGGCCAGGAGCGCCTCAGCGTTACCCTGATATTTATAGAGATATGTATGACATGCGATACCACAGCTATACACTTGAGTGGCACGCATATCCTCTCGAGACCATGGCCCATTACTGTATGAGATTTCAGGAGGCCATGTTGCCCTATGTTCCGCAGGACATGGACCACCCTATGATGGAGGCATTGATGGTTTTGCAGAACGGCTTACCTAGCCGTATTCGCCAGCATGTTCCTTATCCCTCACCCAGGATGTCTGTGGAGCACATGATAGAGTATATTTTGGAGGCTGAGGTGCGCGCTGACGCTGAGCAGGCGGAGGCAGCTGAGGGTGATCATCAGGCACCCGTAGACGACGCTGGTATAGGGGAGCCATTACACGAGGTAGGACCAGCACCCCCAGAAGAGCCGATCCCTGCAGTTCCAGAGCAGGAGGTACCAGCCCATGAGGCTGGGGAGCAGGAGGATGCTGAGGGTGACCAGGAGGCCGGAGACCCAGAGGAGGACGATGTTATGGTTATACCCCATGATCCACCAGCAGACCCTCCTGTCATAGACATCCCCAGTGACGAGGAGGATGATGTTGAGATTATACCAGCAGATCCACCGGCAGATCCCATTGTCATTGATATATCCAGTGAGGAGGAGGACGACGACGAGGAGATGGAGCCGGCGCCCGAGTTAGAGCAGGCGGGATGGTTAGAGGGTCAGGAGGATTTTGTTGACGACCCCGAGGAGATCATTTTCGACGACGGAGATTGGGAGACTGACTCCGACGGAGCCGCTTAGATGACGATAGAGATCATCATTTTGGCCGACCATGTATATTTATTTTGACCATAGGACTGATATGTACTCGCTTATTTTTGGATAGTAGGCTTGTACTGATGTATGATGGAAAGTGGTAGCCACTTCCATCGCTATTTTTGACTATGTATGATGGTGAAGTGTTAGACACTCCCATTACCATTTTTGTTCATGTACATAAAATGCTATGAAACAGATATGTATTTACAGGAATAGTGTAACAATCTTGTATATATTATTTTGGCAAATATAATGTACTTTCTGTAAATATCCAAGAAACGGATCAAGTATCATGTTATGTTATGATCACGAAAAATCATGTTATGATACGACATGTTATGATTATGTAAGCCATGTTATGATGAGAATGATTATGTTATGATCCAATATATTACGATAAGATGCACGATGAAAGAAAGGATATTACTAGCTCAATAATATCTTTTCTTACGGTTTAATAGGAAATAAAAGATGGTACGTCCTCGCAAAGCAATGCCCGTGAACCAGAATCCACTTGCACCGGATCTAGCAACTGTTGTAGCAAATTTGCAACGACAGTTACTTGAGCAGCAACAGGAAACAAATAGACTCCGGGAGCAGTTAGCTCAAATCAATCAGAGACCTCAGGCTAACGAGGTTCCCCCTCAAAATGTCAGAGTACCTCCAGTAGTACCTCCGGTACCAGAGGTTCAGCCAGAGGTTCCAGTAGCACCAGTAGGAGTACAAGCGAACTTACCTCCAGTACGGGAAGATCTGCTTTATGAGAGATTTAGGCGGATGAAAGCGCCGGAATTTGAGGGACCAACAGATCCAATTGCCGCTGACAATTGGTTTATTGATATCCAAGTTATTTTGGATTTCATGCGGTTGACAGAACAAGAAAAAGTCCTTTGTGCTTCCTTCGCTCTCAAGAAAGACGCTAGACACTGGTGGATGACCGTCCAGATGCGTCGCGATGTTACGACCATGAGTTGGCAAGATTTCGTGTCGGAGTTCCGAACTATGTACTTTAACAGAGAAATCCTGGCAGCCCAGCAGGATGAATTTACTAGTTTGAGACAGGGAACGATGACGGTAATGGAGGCTATTAATAAGTTTGAGCAGTTAGCCCGATTGTGCCCGGAATTGGTACCAGGTGAGACCGAAAAAGTTAGATTGATGATGAAGATGTTTCGGTCAGATATCGCTAGGCAAGTCAGTGCTGGTGATAATCCACCTACTCGGGTATCCGATTGTATAAGCCGAGCCATAAGAGCAGAATATTGGATTAACCGGGACAAAGAAGAACGAGCTAAGTTCTTTAAGGCAAAGAAGGAAGAAAAGGCCATGGGGAAGCAGACGCAACCCCGTCAGAATCCCGAAATGAACCAAAAAGGCCAGCCCCGTAATTTTGCACAAGGTTCTAAACAGTTTGGGAAGAATAAACGAAACGAGAACTCTACTGGCCAGGGTCAGCAAAGAAACTACCCTCAGAAAAAGATTGCTCGTGGAAATGAGGGCAATAGCAATAGCTACCCGGTGTGTACCAAGTGCGGGAGAAAACATCCGGGAGTATGCCGAATGGGATCAAATGCTTGTTATCTCTGTGGCAAGGAGGGTCATTTTGCAAAGAACTGCACTTTGAACACCCAAGGCCAGAATCCTTCATACCCAAGCCGGAACCCCAACAGCCAGTTACATGCAGTCCAGGCAAGGCTCGAAGGACCCACAATCGCTCAAGGCAGATTAGAGGCTCCTGAACCGCAAGCTAGAATCTACGCCTATACCAAGGGAGATGCAGAAGCCGGGACTTCGCATGTGGTGACAGGTCAGATTTCTATCGCCACCTATGATGCAATTGTCTTGTTTGATTCTGGTGCCACCCACTCGTTCATATCATTGGAATTTGCTCAGAAAATAGGAAGGGGTGTGGATAGTTTAGAACAACCTTTCAAAACCTCTCTGCCATCCGGAGAATTTTTGTGGTCCAATTTTTGGATACGAAACACATCCGTAGGAATTTGTGGTAGAAAATTATATGTAGATCTCATTGCAATCAAGCTTCAGGATTTCGATGTGATCTTAGGAATGGACTTTTTGAGTAAATACAACGCCAAGATTGACTGCCGCAAGAGGTGTGTGACGTTCAACCCTTACGGAGAAGTAGAGTTCAACTTCTATGGTCAGTCTCGGAGTCCAGCAACTCGATTTGTTTCCGCAATAAGGGCCTGGAAAATGTTAGCTAATGGTTGTCAAGGATATTTAGCTAACATGGTAGACAAGGATCAAGAAATGGAGCTAACACCGGAAGACGTTCCTGTTATAAAGGAATTTGTAGATATTTTTCCGAAGGATTTGCCAGGACTTCCGCCAGAAAGGGAAATTTCTTTTGAGATTGAGTTGCTACCTGGAGCTGCCCCAATATCGAAAGCCCCCTATCGTATGGCACCAGCTGAACTGAGAGAGCTTCCAGTGCAGTTGCAAGAATTGCTCGATAAAGGATTCATCCGACAAAGTTACTCTCCCTGGGGAGCACCCGTTTTATTCGTCAAAAAGAAGGATGGATCATTGAGAATGTGCATCGACTACCGTGAACTAAATAAAATTACGATCAAGAATAAGTATCCTCTTCCAAGGATTGACGATTTTTTTGATCAACTCCGAGGAGCGGTTGTGTTTTCAAAGGTCGATCTACGATCAGGGTACCATCAGCTCAGAATTCGGGAGGCAGATATCTCCAAGACAGCTTTTCGCACGCGATATGGGCATTATGAGTTTTTGGTTATGCCCTTTGGATTAACCAACGCCCCAGCCGCCTTTATGGATCTTATGAACCGAGTATTCAAGGAATATTTGGATAAATTCATCATCGTTTTCATTGACGACATTTTGATTTATTCAAGGTCCAAGGAGGAACACGCGCAACATCTTAGGATGGTAATGGAAATGTTAAGGAGGAATCAGCTTTATGCTAAGTTCACAAAATGTGAATTTTGGCTGGAGAAAGTTCATTTCTTGGGGCATGTTGTGTCAAAAGAGGGAATTTCCGTAGATCCTGCAAAAGTGGAAGCAGTCAGTTCATGGCCAGTACCCAAGAATGTGACGGAAATAAGAAGTTTTCTTGGATTAGCCGGATACTACAGACGTTTTGTCGAAGGATTTTCCAAGATTGCTGCACCAATTACCACTCTCACTCGAAAAGATAAAAAGTATGAATGGACTCAGAAGTGTGAAGAGAATTTCCAAGAGCTCAAGAAAAAGCTGACAAGTGCGCCTGTGTTAATAATCCCAGATGTAGATGCGGGAAATTTCGTAATTTACAGTGATGCTTCCAAGAACGGACTAGGAGCTGTCCTGATGCAAAATGGGAAAGTAGTAGCATACGCATCAAGACAATTGAAGAATCATGAACGGAATTATCCTACGCATGATCTGGAGCTAGCAGCGGTAGTTTTCGCTCTTAAGATCTGGAGACACTATTTGTATGGAAACAAATGCGAAATCTACACTGATCACCAGAGTCTCAAGTATATTTTTACTCAGAAGGAGCTCAATATGAGACAGCGTAGATGGCTGGAACTTGTAAAGGACTACGATTGCGAGATCCTTTATCACCCTGGAAAGGCAAACAGGGTAGCAGATGCCTTAAGTAGGAAATCCTCGGGCATGCTAATGTCTATCGAAGCATTCCCTAAGCCACTACAAAAGGAGATTTCTGAGTTCAACCTGGAAATGATCACGGGGAAATTATCATCTCTGACTCTTCAGTCCGATCTATTGGAATCCATCAAAGAGCACCAAGGAAAAGATTCGTTTTTGCTAAAGGCACAACTTTTTGGCGGAAAGAACAAGGAGTTCAAAACCTCTGCCGATGGCACTATCTACTTCAAGGAAAGGATCTGTGTTCCCGACTTTGAATTTCTGAAGGATCAGATCATGTCAGAGGCTCATAAGACGCCATACTCGGTACATCCAGGAGCTTCCAAAATGTACAAAGACCTCCGAGAGAACTTTTGGTGGCCAAAAATGAAGAACGAAGTAGCAGAATACGTATCAAAATGCCTAACTTACCAGAAAGTTAAGGCTGAACACCGACATCCTGGAGGAGAATTGCAGAAAATAGAGTTCCCTGAATGGAAATGGGAGCAAACTACTATGGATTTTGTAGTAGGATTACCCAGGACGACAAGTGGAAATGACACAATTTGGGTTGTAGTGGATAGATTGACCAAATCAGCCCATTTCATTGCTATCAAAGCCACATTCTCAGTGGAAAAATTGGCTGAAGTCTACGTATCTCAAATTGTTAAGCTGCATGGAGTGCCAAAATCAATCATTTCAGACCGTGACGGACGTTTCACCTCTCGATTTTGGACCAGTGTTCACAATGCCATGGGATCAAAACTGAAGTTTAGCACAGCTTTCCACCCCCAAACTGACGGCCAGTCGGAACGAACCATCCAAACATTGGAAGATATGCTGAGATCATGTGTTCTGGATTTCAAAGGAAACTGGGATCAGAAGCTGCCATTGATCGAATTTTCTTACAATAACAGTTATCACGCTTCAATTGGTATGGCACCATTCGAAGCCCTATACGGAAGAAAATGTCGATCTCCCATCCACTGGCAAGAGGTTGGACAGAAGCAGCTACAAACAACAGACTTCATCAAGAAGACCTCTGAAGATATCAAGAAGATTAAGCAGAGGCTCAACATAGCTTTTAGCAGACAGAAAAGTTATGCCGATAAACGTAGGAGACCATTGGAATTCCAAGTTGGAGAGGCTGTGTTCATTAAGATTGCTCCTATGAAAGGAGTAATGAGATTTGGCAAAAAGGGGAAGCTCAGTCCGAGATATACAGGACCATTTGAAATCCTTGAAGGATTGGGAAAGTAGCTTACAGGCTTGCTTTGCCACCAGAATTAGCTGCAATGCACGATGTTTTTCATGTTTCAATGTTAAAGAAGTATGTACCAGATCCGTCGCATGTGCTTAGTCAAGAACCGGTGGAAGTTCAAACGGATTTGACATACGAAGAAAAGCCAGTTCGAATTCTGGATCGAGACGAGAAGGTCCTAAGAAATAAAACCATTTCCCTGGTTAAAGTTTTATGGCACAACCACAAGGTTGAAGAAGCAACCTGGGAATTGGAAGATGAGATGAGAAAGAACTACCCCGATTTATTCTAATTTTCGAGGACGAAAATTTTTAAGGGGGGAAGATTGTAATAACCAAATTTTCACGACCTTATGTTTTCTTGTAAAGAAACTTATGCGATGTTTAGAATATATTCATGAAAATCTGAGATGGATTTTTATTTGAAAATTTTAAGTTCTCGTGATCTTATGAGACTTAAAAATGATTGCTTTAACAAGTATGTATCATTTTGAGTTAGAAGAGTAGAAAATTTCACGTTTGCATGGTCTTGCATGGCGGTCAAAGTTTGACCTAAAAAGTCAAAGTTGACCCAAAAAGTCAACGGTTGACTAGAAAAGTCAACCATATGATGATACTGAATTATGGTCAAACAGTATGGAAAATATACTGCGAAAAACCATTTTTCAGACAAGATGTTAAGATTAAGATTTAAAATCACCCTAGAAAGATCAAGCACACTAAGTTAGGAATAAGGGCAAAACGGACTTTAAGAAATAAGAAAAATTTTACACAGTCCATTTTTACACAGATAAATTTTGGACTGCAGTATAAAATAACAATACTGTGTAATAGTAAGCACAGTACTAGAGATATCTGTTTTGACATTAAAGTGAACTGCATTTAAGGAAAAAGAGACAAACAAGCCTTAATTAGGCTTACCTCATCAACCTTTATATTTATGACATCATTATGAGATTAATCAAAAACATTTGGATAATATTGGATCATTCTAGAGCATGATGTGGCCGGCCATTTTGGGGCCAAAATTGAATAAAATTTTCTTAAGGGTTTGAAGGAAAAAGGAGAACAAAAGTTAATTACAAAATGACCCCAAAACTCACCTATAAATAGGCCTAAGGAGTGGGCTGTTTTTGGCTGGAAAAATTAGAGAAAAACAGCCAAACTCTTGCCAAATTCTTCCACAAGAAATCTGAAAATCAGAGGAGAGAAAGGAGTGAGAGAAATCAAAAATTTCCTTGGGGTTTTTGTTCCTAGGAGTTCGGTTTTGAGCTAGGATAAAGCCAAGAAAAGTTTAGAAAATTTTTTGGGACATTTGGTGGTGTGGCCGAGTGAGTGAGGGAAGAAGAAAAACTGAAAATTTTGAGGCCAAATCCTAGTGGAGTGCTCGGCTTGGAGTGGATCTACCAAGGAGAGCAACAAAAAAATTTTTGGTGCCAATTGGGTGGTGTGGCCGTGAGCTAAGGAGGGCTAGGTGGAGGAAGAAGTTTTGTGACCAAACTTGACTTTGGTCTAAGGTAAAAATCTAGAGCCCTAACTCTCTTATTTGAGTTCAAATTTAAAGATAAACGGTAGTTCAATTTGGTTGTAAGGACATAAGTCCATTTCCTATTTTGTGCCCTAAGTTGGTAGTATGTGCTTGATTTGTAGATCTAAGGGTGTATGGTTTAAATTCTTGCATTATTGTGCTTGTTTATGATTGATTTTCATGCTTGATGCTTAGGGTTGTGTGTCCCCTAATTTGGTCCAAAAATCTGCCCTAGGGCAGTGCTTGAAGCATGCTAATTTAAGGAGCAAGGTTTGATGCTTGTATGTGATGAATGCAACAAGTTAGGGTTAATGCAAACCTAGGCTTAGGGCTTTTGAATTTGGTTTGCATGGTTTCAATTGGACGATTTAAGGGTTCATGTGGGACATTAGAAATGCTGTGTGTTTGCCATATAGACTCCCGAAGTGATCGGTCGAGATAGATTTCACGAAATAGGACGTAAAACGGACTTAACAACCAAAACTGTCAACTCGGACTCAAAACTGGTCAGTTTCGGGAAAGTAAAAATTAGAGGCATTTAGAGAACGAATTGGGTAAATCGTAAAACACAAAAGTTGCTCGGAACGATTTTTCCTAGAAGAGCACGCGTGCAGATTTTAAAAATGAGGCTCCAATGGCCTTAGTTTTTACAAAAATCCGTGGCTGGTTTGCCCAGACCCGAGTTACAGGATCAGCCAGTTTCAAACAAAAACTGACGCAAATACAAGCAGAACTGGATTTTTCGTAAAACATGAAAGTTTTACCATTTTTCGAGAGCTACAACTTTCATGAAGACAAGTTTTTCAAATTCCAAATGTATTTTTAAACTGGAATTGTTTTATGAAGAGTGTGCAGGGAACCGAAAATTTCTACACATAAGTTTTACAAACAGTTTCAAAAAGAAAAAGAAAACTGTGTTTTTGCTTAAAACTGTTCCAAAGGCAGTTTTAAATCTTAAACGACCTTTATAAAGATTTGTTTTAAAGATTGGAATTTTTACCAAAAATATTAAAGGGATTTAAAGATAAATCTCTCAAAATGGCAAAAAGATAAGAAAATAGAGTTTTTAAGATAAAAATTGTAATCAAGCCAATTACGGACGGTAATCAAGGATAATACCTGAGTTACCGGGCCTAGTCCCAAAACTCAAGGTTTTAAAGAAACCCGGCATTTTTGTCAAAAAAAATTAGCCCAAGGGATTGTCCAAAATAATCTTTTAAAGAATAAATCCTCCCAAACAGTAGGATTAATATTTGTGACCAAACCAGATATTAAGTATCGGGGACATACAACTAGAAATTAGTAAGCATGTTGGTTAGGACACCAACACTGCACAATGAGAATTGAACTCTCACCTATGTCCCTATTCAAGCAGGAAAGGACCTGCAGCTGTGCTAGTTAGAGAACAGTATCAAAGAGGGACATAGTAAGAGAGGTAAGTACAACTCCGCCTACAGCATAGGCTTTTTGAGTGTAACATGATACAATGTATGTTATGTGCTACGATTTAAAGTAGATGGCATGACTAAGATATGATTACCAGTTATATTCTTGTGACATCATAAAGCATGTTCACAATTAATAAGAACAAGGTCGAAATGACAAATAAGTATAATGGCGAGCGAGCTTGCCTGTGACGTACCGACCCGTCCAAGGTCGGGTAGGACTATGGACTGAGTTGGAATTGGTTTGGCCGCCCCAACCGCTCCATAGTTGCGCGCCCGGTACGATCACCCATGATAAGGGGCCCATAAACAATTACGCATAATAAAGCATAATTGGATCATGCATAATTAGAATATGTTATGATTTGCTATGTTAAGTTTATAATTAATTGTGTTGCGGAAAATAAAGTTGTACTTGCTGAGCGAAAGCTCACGACTTACGTCTATGCTGTAGGTAAACAACCTACTGGCGAATTTTGATACAAGATGATGGAGTTGGCGGGGTAACTGTGAAAGAAGGGATAAGCCGCTATGTCTTTCGTAAATTTATGTTTAGTATTTTATGTTTATATTATTCCAAACAGTACTCCGGTAATATAAAAAAAAAAAAAAAAAAATTTCCCACTACTTTTGTAAATAAATAAGTATGTTAAGCATGTATGTATGTACGGTAACGGTCCGTGCTAGGCGGGTCGTTACACTTCAAGCAGTGGCCGATCACGATGCCGAAGCACCACGAGGTTGGGTCCAACACTGAAGCGCAGTTGAGCTAGTTGTTGCAACGACCTGTACCTCCATTTAGTACGATATTGTCTGATTTGAGTCTCGTGCCCACACATTTTTTCTTTCGGACTCACCCCAAAATGCCTTATACCCTTAGGAGGTGGTCTCTTTATTTATGAGTCATCACATTTATCAATTCCAAAGCTATATAGAACTGCACAGCTTGCCCTTTTCATTCTAGAGACTGATGACTGTCATAATCACCCCTCCTTTTGGGACTGAACGTCCTTGTTGACCACACTTCCAGTTGGTATAGGCTTTAATACTATTTGTAACGACCTGTACCTCTCTTTGGTATGATATTGTCCGTTTTGGACCTCGTGTCCACACGGTTTTGCTCTTGAACTTACTCCAAAAAGCCTCATACCATTAGAAGGTGGTCTCTTTACTTATAAACTATCATATATATCTATTCTTAAATAATATAAGACTGCACAGCTTATTTTTTTCTTTCTAGGGACTGTTGACTGTCACAGTTGCGTGCCTTAACAATGATGATGGCCTGAGTAAGGCCAATGAGGGACAGTGGTATACTCATGATGATTGTGTGGTTTAGAAGCCGTGGTGGTGGTTGTGGGAGGATGGAGTTGTTCGGTTATAACTCCTCCATTTCTTATTTGGACTATGTTTATTGAGAATTGAGACACGTTTTTTCCCTCTTTTGTAACTTAACACAGTCTACTACAGAGCTGATCATATGTAGAAGTTGGATGAGTTATCAAGATTTGGGTGAGGAGACAGGAAAACGGGGATAACAGATCTGGACTCCTAAACAGTGTATACAACAAAAAAGGTCCTATATGTATTCCAAAACAAAAAAAGTGCTTTAATACTTGTCTAATTATTATCTAAAATCTATGGTGTTAAATTTATTAGGTAAATCAAGCTGTACTTTTTCTTCATAGTTGGAGTTTCTATCTATTTTAAAATAATTATTTTGAATGAATAGGTAGTAAGAAGAATAAAAGTATTCCTAAGCTACATACCATTATTATTAAAAGAAAAAGAAGAAGAAAATCATTGAAGAGCTAAAAACAGAAAAAACAAAAAACAAAAAACAAAACAAAAGTAAAAAAGTAAAAAAGTAAAAACGAAAATCTTGACTGGATAACTTGAAGATAACTGGATCTCTTATCAATTTTTGAAAAGAAATGAGAACCTCCCTACTGATTGAACAACTTAATGTCAATCCTCGGAAGAGGATAATTGTTCTTTATTGTGACATTATTCAACTGCCGGTAATCAAATACACAAACGATGTGATCCATTGTGTGCCTTTGCAAACAAAACCTGCGCGCCTCACAGTGATGTACTATTCTGAAAGTAATTCTTGTCTACCAATTCTTGCAAATGTTTCCAAACTATGTCAATTCCACTAGAGCCATGCTCTAAGGAGCGATAGAAATTGGAGTCTTGCTCAAAACTAGATCACTGCAGAAATCTATCTCCCGAACAGGCGGCAAACCTGGTAACTCATCGAGAAACGCGTCGAGAAATTCATCGACTATTGGGATAGCTGAAGTCTATCCTGTTGAATGTGACCCATCGTACAAGGCCAACATAGAAGAAAAGCAAGAAATGTTTCATCATCCACCAACACAAGACTTCAACAACTAGTGCGCTAATATCAGACTAGTATTCCACTCATAGATTATTACTAATCCTGATCGAGTGATCAACGTAACCTTCCTACGATAAAAATTAATGGTAACTCAGTACTTTGTGATCAAGCCCATACCGAGTATCACATCATACAAATTCATGGGTAGAACAGCTAAAATCAACTTCTAGTTGCTCACCCCTAATCGTGATCCTACACGATCTATAAACATACACTACCCGTACATAACCCGTAGCTGAGTGTAAGAATATAGGTTGGTCAAGTTCCTCAAGCTTCAATCCCAAAGTGTTCATGAATGACACAGAAATGGAGAATGTGTCTTCTTGGTATCGAACAAAACTCGTACTAAAGATCGAGTGATGGAAATCATACCATCTACTTGAATTCTAGAGCTACTTCACTTCATGATGTGCACCTATCCATGAGCTTTTCCTTTTCTCTTGTCGTTGTTGTTGCACTGAAACTTGTGGTTATGTTTAGATTTTAATGATGAGTTCATAGCATGATGAAGACAATTAACTAACTTCATTTATAGGTTTAGATTCATCATGATGAAGAATTTGACGAACATGTTGGTCAAATGGAGGAAAGGAATGATAAAGAAGATAGCAATGCCGAGAATGATGAGGTTTTTTACTTGTCTTGTGGACTGGATATTCGAGTCAGTTCTTATAGTGGATGATGCTTGGTTAATGGTGTTAAGTTTTTATATTGTATTTTACTGGTTTGTAATATTATCAAATCAGGTACATGTATTATACCTTGTCAAGCACTTCTCGAACGCCTTTAGATGGTGATGATGGAAACGGTTAAAAGAAGGATAGGGGAAAATATATGAGAATTGATGAAGAGAAAAAGGTGAAAAGATGCCGAGGGTGACAAGTTAAGCAACCAGGATGAAACAGCCTTGAAGCCAATTGGAGCCAATCATAGTTTATGGACACGTGACTTGTCGTTGTATGGGAAAAAACTTCTACTGCTCCCGGTCATACTATAAGATTGAAGATGAGTGTAAGAAGCTAGCTTGGAAGCCATGGATGTGAAAAAATCAGTGGAAACTTTTATGTTATTGTTTTAAAAAAAATTGTGAAGAGTACCATAACTGAATTATTTTTAACAATATGATAAAAAGTTTTCACTGATTCTCACATCCATGGCATCCAAATCGGCTTCTTACACTCATCTTCAATCTTATAGTATGACTCAACCTGGAGTGGTAGAAGTTGTGTCCCATACAATGACAAGTCACGTGTCCATACAACGAGGATTGGCTCCAATTGGCTCCAAGGTTGTTTCATCAAATTGGATGCTTAACTTGCCACCATCAACATCTTTTTGCCTTTTTCCTCCATCAATTTCCAGACACTTTCACCTACCCTTCATTTTACCATTTCCATCATCTCACTAACGTGGTTCTAGAAGTGCTTAACATGGTGTAGTACCTGTACGTGATTTGATAATATTACAAACCAATAAATACAGTATAGAAACTTAACACCATTAACCATGCATCCACTATATGAACTAACTCGAACATCCAGTCCACATGACAAATAAAAAACTTCATCATTCCCGCCATTGCTAACTTCTTTATCATTTCTTTCCTCCACTTGACCAACATGTTTCTCAAATTCTTCACCATGATAAATCCATAGCTATAAATGAAGTTAGTTAATTGTATTCATCATACTATGAACTTGTCATTAAAATCTAAACATAACCACGCCTAGCCAAGACCACACCGAAACAAAATCACAAACATATATAATTCAAAACCTTATTAAAACCATAATCAAGTCCGTTAACAAAATCAAATCTCTTCACCGATTAATCAACTCAAATCTCTTAACATAATCAAGTATTTACTTATAATTTTAACAACCACAATAAAACCATTAAAATGTCAAAACTAACTAAAATACCTATCATATTCTATTGGATGACATTCAGTGCCTCAAACTTCCAATTTACTTGATCTTGCTTTCTATTCGGACTTTCCCATCTATAACTTGCATCGTCAGTGCACACAGAACCCTACATTTTCTGTTCCTATTCAAATCAATTCGTTAATTGAAAGCCAACAAGGTAAAGATAACTTTACCCTCGCATATCCAACAAAGTAAACACAAATACAAAGCTTAACATGATAAAAACAATTAAAAAAAAAAACCAATCAAAATTACTCACGGCAAGTATTTCTTTTTATTAAAAAATATCAAATCTAAACTAAAAACTATCAAATGAAAAACAAAAAAAAAAAATCATGACACAATAACTACAGAAAATAGAAAATCTGTCAAAATACAACCTTACCTCCAAGAAAAGCAGCAGCAAGTGCATCCAGACGGGGGAGTGGCGGCGCCGATAGGAGCAACTCCGAAGACGGCGTCCCAATGGAATCTCCGGTGGACTTCAACGACGGCACTGCAAGTTTTGTATGTGAGAAAATTTGAGACAAAAGGTGTGATTATGGGCACATGAGAGTAATTAGGAGGTAAAATCATGACTCACATTTTGTGAGAAAGTGGTGAGGAATAAGATTGCAAAAAGGGGCCTGAAAGTTTAGGAAAGATGAAGAAGAATGGGTATTCTGAGGAGAAGAAAGTGGTCTGCAACTTAAATTTATCACTTTTTGCGAGAATAAATTTCCTTGCTATAACTAATCAATTCCCTTTTAAAAAAGGAAAACAAAAGCTACTTAAAAATTTGCGGTGGGAAATTGCTGTCACAGACCTGTAGCTAGGAAATATTTCCTCTCTAGAAGTGACCATTGACACACTCAAAAAAAAAAAAAAAAAAATAGCGCTTTCTGAAAAATTTAGCTCTTTTTGTTTACGCTCTAACTTTGTATTGGTAAAATTCATTGTAGCGAGGAAATTAATCCGTGCACTAAGTACTTACAGCAGGGAAAAAATTCCTAGCTAAAAGTATCCTAGCTAATACGTCACGTTGTTGTAATTATATATTTTGTTAATAAAGTTGGATTCACATAATTAATACACATGCTTATTCTCGTTATTATAGCTAATTAATTTTGGTGAATAACTATTTTTTTTTAATTGAAAACAAATAGTGAAATTAAATGTGTTAGCCTGCAAAAGAAGAAAGGAAAAAAGAAAAATAAATAAAATAAAAAGGTAAATTACTATTGTGATCCCTAAATTCTTTACAGGGTACAATTTGATTAGCAAACTTTTTTTTAATTAATTAATCCCTAAATTCTTTTAAAATATGCAAACGAGGGTAAATCCCTAGCAGTCATTTCTACATATAACTTGCACACTGATACAATTAAGAGGGTATTTTGGTAAAATAAAAGGTGGGAAAGAATAAAATATTTAAAAAAATTTATTTAAAATGACAATTAAACAAAAAAAAAATTTATGGGAAAGAAAAGAAAATCATCACCCTGTTACGATGGAGGGGAAAAAAAAGACTCCCAACATTCTCTCTCCTGTATCTTTCCATGTAGATCTCATCCATACGGGTTGGGATTGCAGTAGAAAAAGGATGGGAGGGGGAGGGGGAGGGGGAGGGCTCGGCGGCAAATGTCTTCAGTCCTTTTCCGTATTCGTAAGACTCCATGGCCGCTGAATGGAACTCAAAGAGAGCAATCTCGTGCTAAGTAGAGATCCAAGGGAGGGATCTCCTGAGGTTGGGTTCTTGAGCACAAGCGTGGTGGGGTGGTTCATGGCGGGGCTCGGGTTCGCGACAAAACCTGGGTTCGCTTAAGGTGGGTTCAAGACGGCCATGGGTTTGCAGCGGCGTCAGTGGGCATTTGGATGACAAGCTACCGACTATGATGAGCTTAGATCTGTGTAGCTACCGATTTTATCCAAAATGGGTTTTTGGTTCCTCAGTCATGACAGTGGGTTTTCTTCTTCATTGAGTTATCTCAGCAGAGAGTTAGGAAGAAGAAAAGGTTATTTTTTTTGTTTTTTTTTTTTGAAAAAGATTACCGATGTCACTTTTGTAACTTCAAATATAAATTAATGGCTCCTGTACTTTTCCGTTTAATTTTTAACGGCAGTTAATCAAAAGGATTGTTTTGCACCTCATTAATGAGATGAGGAATCAATCAATCAAAAGAAAAAAAATTTAAGAACGAAACAGTTTTCATAATAATTTATCCTAAATAAAAAGGGAGAATGGACGTTGGCATTAGTGCAAATATAGGTTTAGGTGTCAATATACAAATAAGCCGTGAGGATGAATACTATCCATTAGATTTTTATTAGGTTAAAGGAGAGTAAGTGTGAGCCAGTGGATTGGTTCAAGTAAAGGTTAAAGTGCAAAAAAAAAAAAAAACAATACAAAACTTTGTACCCCTAATTGGCTCATTCACTCTTCTATAATATAACTAGTAATGACACATTCGATGCACGTGTTGAGTTGTTACTAAAATTCTTAGAATGTAAAAAATTAATTAAAATATAAAAAAAATTAAGAAAAATGTTAAAAAACTTAAGAGTTTACATCGATAAGAGTACAAGTTAAAAAGTTATAATCAATTACATCGTAAAACCATGATAATATATACGACGTAATATAAGAAGCATTATCTTCAAATAACAAAATACAACTCATTTTGTTATTTTGTGAAACTTGCAAATTGACATTTTTATTAAGAAAAATTATTTTTTTATGCTAATATTGGCTCATTACAAGAGTCAACAATCTATATATAATATAATTTTATCAGTATTCTATGAAAGAGATTAATAGAAATTCTTTTAAAAATATTTTATAATATGTGTAAAATATGAATACATTCCTCTATTTCTTATTAGATATCATATCCAAAAATAGATAGGTGGTTGTATTGGCATTTTTTTCTTGACTCCATCCCTTCTATGCACACACCCCTATTAAATTTAAAAGGATTAGATTTGCTTAATACACTCTAATGAATTCCAAAATTATCCCTAATCATTTCTATAAAATAAAAGTACTCTATTTCAAATTTCTTTTCACACCTACTTTTTTTTTTTTTGGGTTTATTTTGATGTTCTACTCCTGAATATCTACAAAATAATAATAATAATAATAATAATAATTAGTAGAAAAAAGACTTCATGTTGTAACCTATAATTCATATTTGCAGATTCCTTAAAACGAAACAAACAAACTAAAATAATAAGTTGGGGAATTTTACATTGATTAGAGTGAATTCGTTTGTATATGATCTATTTGATAAGCTGGAGAGAAGGAAAAAAAAAAAAAAAAGAGTATTATATTAAGTAGAGACATCATCTTTTAAACATATTTGAAAACAATCAAATTAAAAAGTGCTTAATCAATTTGTAGGTTAAATAAAATTTTGCTAGAAAAAAATTGAAAAGAAACAATAAACAACAAAAGATATTCGTATATATACACACACACATATAGGAATGATCTTAAATCCGGTACCTGATGGTATTCGACAATGTGAACTTCAGTTACTGTAAAAATAAACTTTAGTTATTAGGAATGTGAACTCATACAGAAAAAAATGTAAAATAAAGAGAATTCATATTCGCTTTGGCTGTATTTTTTTTTAATATGAATTCCCATAACTGAATATCATCAGATATCAAATTTAAGACTATATATATATATATATGTATAGTAAATAATCAATACCCAAACTATTATAATGCCAACGAGAACAATAAAAGCCAATAATACAAAGAAAAAAACAAGACAATGAAGGGGGAAAAAAAATCCAAACGTAACATCTTGGAAAATAAAACGGGAAAAAAAAAAAAAAAACAAGACAATGGAAAAAAAAAAAAAAAAAAATCCTAACGTAAAACTTTGTCCAAAACTTTGGACAATACAACAACGAACGAACGAGAAAAAAAAAATGTAACGACTAAAGGGCACGACTGATACAACAACAAGTAATTAAATTAGAAACCAACTAACAAGGTTTTTTTTTTTTTTAATTTTCTTTTATGGGTGTAAAAGTAAAAATTAGGATTTTATTATAGGTTTTAAAATAATAACGTTTATACGCTGTTTATTTAGGAATTTGATATTTAGGTGTGTGTGGAAAGAAAAAATGAATATAAATTTATTTTTGATAAAATTTTATTTATATAATTAAGTTTATAATAGTTGTCTGTTTATGTCATTTTGTTTAAGCATATTTTTTTAATTAAAGAATTTGTTAAAGAGGGATATGCAAGGAGTCAAAAGGAATGTATTAATAGAACTACCCAATAATGATTTCTCCCACTTTAATATGTTAAAGTCAAATATGAGAAATTGACTCTTTAACCAAAAAATCAACATTTTTCACTAAATCGAGGAAATTCGAACTTAGCAAATAGAAACTAAATTTCGTTTAACTCATTTAAGACACAAAATTATCTACAATATCATAAAACATAATTCTAACTAAGAGTAAGCCCATTAAAATGTCAAAAAAAAAAAAAAAGATTAATCAATGAATTATGAAGTTTTCTACTCAATTAATTACTATAAATGAACTCAAAACCATATATGGCCCAAAAAAAAAAAATAGAAGAATGAAATTTATTATTAATATCTCAAAGTAATGAAAAACAAAGTTTTGAAATTCTATAACCTCTAAAGTTGCGAGCTTTATCGTATGATTCAAACACACATGAAATTACAAAAATAACTCAAAATCTTTTCAAATCAGAATCATAATAAAAATGAAAATAATTAAGAATGTGGCTTATTAAAGCAAAGAAAATGTCAATGAACAAGATTTTTTTTTTAATTTTCAAAAAGAAAGAAAAAAGAAAAAGAAAAGTCAATTTTCAGCCCATAACAAAGGATGAAAAAAATGATTTAAAGAAAAGAAAAGAGAAAGAATACCAAAATAGAAGTACACAAGGCAATTATGAAATAAACAAGATTTATATCATTTCTTTAATATATTTAAAATTAAGAACAAAATAAGATGTATTACTGAGATAATGATTTTAAAAAAATTCTCTATACGTGACTAAAATAATCTGGAAAAAAAAAAGTTGATACATATTTAAAAGGAATCAATTTTTATATCATATTTTAACCTTTATAATATGTTTGACAATGTTAAAATGATGATACTAAATAAAAAATAAATAAATAAATAAAGTTAACAATTGCATGCAAGGAACACAAGTGGAAGGCAGAAAAAAAAAAAAAAAAAAGGAAAAAAAGCAGGGGACATAAGTTACTGTTTGAATAGGCTTTTACACAGCTAGATCTTACACCTATATGGTTAGTATCATGAACAACAGTCTACAATTGTTGACTAAACCCATACCGAGAGTGAAAAAAAAAAAAAAAAAAGAGCAAGAAGCACCAAAACGGTGATTTTTAACTATGAAAAATAAACAGTAAAATTTTTTCTGCTCTTTAATATATGTAGGATGTAATAACCAACTTTTATATAAATTACGATTTCGGTTATTTGAAATCAAAGTTTGTATTATGTATGTTTATATGAAATGACTAATTTGATTTTATCAGAATTAGAATTTATGTATGATTTTATTCCGGTCAACGTTTGATCAGGAGAAATCTAAGATATAATTGAGACGGTACTGTAGTATAATAAATAGTATGAAATTATACTGTAAAAAACCATCATTATGAATACGGAAGTGAAAATAAGGTATGGGACCATTGTAGAAAAATCAAGCACAATATTTAGAGTAATAAGGCCAAGAGTCTTCAAGTCCAAAGAAAAATTTTTACGTAATCCAGTTAAACACAGATGAATTTTAGACTACAATTCAATAAAACAGTACTATTTTTAGTTGAAAACAATATTGATAATATTCATATTAGTATGATATTAGACTGTACTTTGGGAGACAAGTCAAATGGAACCTAATTAAGGGACACCTCATCAAAGAAGATAATTAAGTGATTTTTGGAATTTTGGAAATTATGGAAAGAATTACAAAAGTGATCATTAAAAATTTGCTTGGCCACCAAGCCATCTCTCCTTGGCCGGCCACCTCTCTTGGGGTAATGAGCAAATACTTCTTTATGGGGGGAATTAAAATGCAATTTAGAAGAAAATTAAATCCCATATAAATAGGTGGTGTTTGACCAAATTGGACCATTTAGTTCTACTTGGTGTTTTAGTTCACTCTTTAGTCATAAAATTCCCTCAAAAAGCCGAACTCAAAGGAAGGAGAAAGAGCAAAGTTTTGGTCGGATTTTGGAGAAGAAAAGCAAGGAGAAATTGTTGGATCCAAGCTTAAGAATCATTTTCCAAGTCCTAGAGGTAAACCCTCTCAATCCCCTAAGTTTTCCACTAAGTTTGGAGCAAGATCTTTAAGTGTATTTCAAGCATTGGATGTAAGAGTATAAGCTCATATTCTTTCTTTTTCATGCAATGGTTTAAGTGAGCTTGGTTTGTGCTTGTTAGGGCTTTAGAAAGCTTGATTTATGTGCTTGTTAGGGCTTTAGAAAGCTTGACCATTTGGATTTATGTGTAAGTTGTATGATGTGAATGGAATACATGGTAAGGAAATTGATAGGAAATACGCTGCATACTTGTTTTAGGCTCACGGTTTTAACCGTTTGAGATAGTGTGTACGAAATTTTACGTAAAGAACCAATAATAATATAACAAAGATTGATTGCAAAGAAATAATTGATTGGGCCGGGTAAATTAAAAGGATACTTTTGGTAACCAAAAGGGATTACTAATTTTTAGATGATAAGTTTTGGACCCAAGGTTACTCATAGTAACCTAATAAGATACTACTGAACCTTGTAATTAAGATTTATTTTAAGTGAGCAAGCAAGATAATGTTTGGTTATTGATTGGATTAAGGGCTTAAGGTTACAATTAGTAACCGAATTAAGTACCAATATTTGTATGTAAGGGGACATATAACTAGGATCATGGATAAATATTGGTTAGGATACTAACATTGAATGTGATAAGTTATGATAAGATATGATGATTCTCATCTTACGTCTTTTTGTAAACAGGTAACTAACTGTTGTTGCGACTTGTTGGAGCAACAAATTCCTCAGATCTAGTAAAACCAGTAAGTACAACTCCGCCTACAACATAGGCAAATTGTGTTATTGACTGTATGTTTTTATAGCCATACATTTATATATAAATGTGTATGATTTATGATTCTTATTATGACATCATGAAGCATGTTCACTATTGATAGTTGATATGGTAAGAATAAGACTAAGTTTCAAGTAAGAAACTATTTTAAGAAAATGTTGATTATGAATGAAATTAAGTATGTTGGCAAGTAAGTTGCCTTGTATCGTACCGACCTGTACTTGGTTAGGTTTGGTCCATGGTTTGAGTTGGATTGGGCTGGCCGCCCCAACCACTCCATGGCTGCGCGCCACGGTACGTACACTTATGTTACGTAAGGGCCCAAAAATAAGCTAACTTAAGAAAGCATAATCAAAGCATAATTGGTTCATGTATTGCTTTATTATGATATGTTTTGCAGATAAATAGTTGTACTTACTGAGCGAAAGCTCACGACTTACGTCTATGCTGTAGGTAAGCTTCCTACTGGCAATGTTTGATACAAGACGGTGGAGCTGGGCAGGACTATCTATGAGATTTCGAGCTGGAATCCACTATGTGTATTGTTATTATATATGTATGCAATGTTGTTGTATATTCAGTTTCAGACTCCAGTACTTGATTAAGTACTTATACATATGTCTATAAGTATGTTTATATGTAAGTTTATGAATCAAGTTGAAAAAAAAATGTAGTCCGAATTTCCGCTAAATAAGTAAGTTAAGTAATTATGTAAGTTAGGTACGGTAACGGCCTATGTAAGGTGGGTCGATACAGAGTTGGTATCAGAGCGGGTTCCTGCCTTCTGGTCTCATAGTCTGCCTGCCAGAGCGCCACAATCATTGTAAGTTGAAATATATATTGTGTATGAATATTTATTTCGTAAGTATGATAGGGAAAATTATATGATATAGATACTAGACTTATGGATGCGAATCGGGATGCTGCACAAGTGTTTTATGAGATGCGACCTCTACTTTTTGATGGGACCCGACGTACGGTAGCGTTAGTAGGATGGCTCCACGACATGGAGTCAATATTCCGGATTGGTCACATAGAGGCTCACCTTCAAGTCCCATTAGCTAGTCGATGCCTTATGGCAGGTGCCCGGATATGGTGGATAACGATGGGAGAGCCAGCGATACCTGGAGGACATGGGCGGATTTTCGCGCCCTTATTATCGCACGTTATGGGCTTTTTCCAGACGAGGACGCTGATATGCCATACCGTGATCCGGAGATTTACTGCGATATGTACTTTAGATGATACCTCAATTATGTTGCGGATTGACATGCGTACCCAAACAAGTCTATGGGCCACTACTGCCAACGGTTCCGGGATGCGATGTTGCCATTTATTCCTCGCGATTTGGGGAATCCAGAGTTACAGGCACTACATCTCCTTATATGAGGGTTACCTCCCCACATTAGACTTTTTGTTCTAGAGCCTATGGCGGGAATGACAGTGGAGGAGATGATGCATGATATTATGGAGGCAGAGATAATGGCGCATATGATGCAGGTAGCTGCCTTGGAGGATGATTATGTCGTTCCAGTTGATGATGCTGGTATTGCGGAGCCATTGTTTCACAGAGGTCCAGTTATGCCGGAAGATCCTATTCTTGCCATGCCACTTCAGGCGATTCCTCCTCAGGAGGTGGAGGCTGATGCAGAAGATGGTGAGATAGACCCCATTGATGTTCCGATCGAGCAAGAGGAAAACCCCGATGATCCTCCCATAATCATCATCGAAAGTGATGACGAAGAAGATGTTGAGGAAGAACAAGAGGAATGGGTGGAACAAGAGGGAGTCATCGAAGAGGTGTGGGAAGGCCTCGAGGAGCCGGAAAAAGATCCCGAGGAGATCTTATTCGACGATGAAGATGGAGATGCGGACTCCAACATTTCCTCCGATATCACGGCGGAGTAGACTGTTTAGTCTAGAGTTGATGCATAGTTATTATTTTATTCTTTTTTACCTTAGGGTTGTATATAGCGTAGGTATGATGGTAAAGTAGTAGACACTTTCATCTCATTTTTTTGACCATGTACATATAAGTATTATGTGTATTGAACATGTATATATTGTTACTCAAATATGATGTACTTTTTGTAAATATACAAAAGGAACAAGTTCATGTATGAAACGATATTATGATGAAGTATCGTTTATGATAAGTTTATGATAAGTTATGACATGATATGATGGATTGATATATGATGTTTTATGATACGATAAGATATGATAGGGAATGAAGCGATATAATAAGTTACGAATGGAAAAAGTGATGTGTAAGTATAACAATACTTTTTCCTTGTAAATAAATAGGAATTAAAGATGGTACGACCTCGCGTACGAGTAAGCCAAATTCCGCAAGAGCCGAATCTTGCGAATATTGTAGCTACCTTGCAGCGGCAACTATTAGAACAACAACAAGAGACAAATCGGCTCCGGAAGCAGATAGATCGTATGAATCAGGTGCCTCGTGCTAATGAAGTGCCACCTCAAGATATTCTTATACCCCCGGTAGCACCTCCAGCACTAGGGATTCAACAAGGGGCTCCCAGAAACGTTGAAGTCCCTTTAGCACCCGCTGGATTCAGATCAACCCCCCGTTAGTTCGGGAAGATCTATTGTATGAACGGTTTAGGCGAATGAAGGCGCCTGAGTTCGAGGGACCAACGGACCCGATAGAAGTTGATAACTGGCTAATTGACATCCAGGTGATCTTGGATTTTATGGGATTTACTGAGTATGAAAAAGTTCTTTGTGCTTCTTTTGCTCTTAAGAAGGATGCCAGACACTGGTGGATGACAGTCCAATTGCGCCGAGATGTTGCGGCCATGAGCTGGCAAGATTTTGTAGCTGAATTCCGGATGATGTACTACAACAGAGAAATCCTTGCGACTCAGAAAGATGAATTCAACAACATGAAACAAGGATCGATGACGGTGATGGAAGCTGTTAAGAAATTTGAACAGCTAGCTCGTCTATGTCCAGAACTCATACCGAATGAAACAGAAAAAGTAAAAAGAATGATGAAGATGTTTCGTACAGATATTGCCAAGCAAGTCAGTACTGGCAGTAGCCCTCCAACCCTATATCGGATTGTATCAGTCGAGCAATAAGAGCCGAATACTAGATTGACCAGGATAAAGAGGCAAGGGCCCAGATTTTCAAGGCCAAGAAAAAGGAAAGAGCTGTGGTGAAACAGTTGTAGCCGAGATAGAATCAGGAAGTATACCAGAAGGGCCAGACCAGCAATGTTGCCCAAGGTCCCAAACAGTCTGGGAGGAACAAAAGAAAAAGGAATGCTATCGGCCAGGGCCAGCAGAGGAACTATACTCAAAAGAGGAACAACCGAGGAAATGAGGGTAACAATAATGACTATCCAGTGTGCATGTAATGCAGAAAGAAACACTTGGGAGTGTGCAGGTTGGGAACAAACGCCTGCTACATTTGCGGCAAGGAAGGTCATTATGCTAGGAATTGTACTTCGAACAGCCAGTACCAGAACCCTCAGTACCTAAACAGAAATGCAAGCAGTCAGTTGCATGCAGTTCAAGCCAAAATCGAAGGCCCTTCGATTTCACCCGGACGATATGAGGCTCCGGAACCCCAAGCCAGAATTTACGCTTATACAAAGGGGGATACTGAAGCTGGAACTTACCATGTGGTAACAAGTCTGATTTCTATCGCCACATATGATGCAATTACCTTATTTGATTCTGGTGCCACCCATTCATTTGTATCGATGGAGTTTGCCTAGAAATTAGGCAGAGGTGTGGATAATTTAAAGCAACCCTTTAGAACCTCTCTTCCGTCAGGAGAAATTTTGTTATCCGATTTTTGGATACAAAATGTTCCGGTAATCATCAGTGGTAGAGAGCTATATGTAGACCTCATCGCGATTAAGCTTCAGGATTTCGATGTTATCCTAGGAATGGACTTCTTAAGTAAGTACAACGCTAAGATTGATTGTCGAAAGCGTTGTATTATGTTTAGTCTTCATGACGAAGAGGGTTTCCACTTCTACGGTCAGTCTCGAAACTCGACGACCAGGCTAGTCTCAGCGATGAAAGCATGGAAAATGTTGGTTAGTTGATGCCAGGGATACTTAGCCAACATTGTGGACAAAGAACGAGAGGTGGAGCTAAAGCCGGAAGATGTTTCCATTATCAAGGAATATGTAGATATCTTTCCGAAAGACTTACCAGGACTCCCTCCAGAGCGGGAAATTTCGTTTGAAATAGAATTGTTGCCAGGAGCTATACCGATATCAAAAGCGCCTTATCGTATGGCCCCAGCCGAATTTAGAGAACTCCAAGTGCAGTTGCAAGAACTGTTAGACAAGGGATTTATTCGACAAAGCCATTCCCCATGGGGAGCACCGGTTCTATTTGTCAAGAAGAAAGATGGATCGTTGCGGATGTGCATCGACTATCGGGAGTTGAATAAGATTACGATTAAGAATAAATACCCTCTCCCTAGAATGGACGATCTTTTTGATCAACTCAGGGGAGCAATGGTATTCTCGAAGGTTGATTTGAGATCGGGATACCATCAACTCAGAATTAAAGAGATGGATGTTTCTAAAACGGCTTTTTGAACACGTTATGGGCATTATGAGTTTCTTGTTATGTCGTTTGGTTTAACCAATGTGCCAGCTGTTTTTATGGATCTGATGAATCGGGTATTCAAGGAGTATCTAGACAAGTTTGTTATCGTTTTCATCAACGATATTTTGATCTACTCAAAGTCCATTCAGGAAAATGAGCAGCACTCAAGATGGTTTTGGAGACGTTAAGGCGAAACTAACTTTATGCCAAGCTCATAAAATGTGAATTTTGGCTAGAAAAAGTGCATTTCTTGGGTCACGTGGTCTCAAAAGAGGGAATCTCCGTTGATCTTGCTAAAGTTGAGGCGGTTAGTACATGGCCCGTTCCAAAAAATGTTACGGAAATACGAAGCTTTCTTGGATTGGCTGGATATTATTGACGTTTTGTTGAAGGATTCTCCAAGATTGCGGTGCCACTTACAGCTCTTACTCGGAAAGGGAAGAAGTTCGAGTGGACGCAGAAGTGTGAAGAAAATTTTCAAGAGCTTAAGAGGAAGCTTACCAGTGCCCCGGTATTGATAATTCCTGACGTGGATGTGGGAAATTTTATGATTTACAGTGACGCATCTAAGACCGGATTAGGAGCTGTCCTAATGCAAAAAGGGAATGTGGTCGTCTATGCCTCACGCTAATTAAAGGATCACGAACGGAATTACCTGACACATGATTTGGAGCTCGCGGCGGTGGTTCTCGCATTGAAGATTTGGAGATACTACTTGTATGGGAATAGATGTGAGATCTATACTGACCATCAGAGTCTCAAATATATCTTCACTCAAAAGGAGCTCAATATGAGGCAGCGTAGATGGCTAGAACTTGTAAAGGATTACGATTGTGAAATCCTTTACCACGCAGGAAAAGTGAATAAGGTAGCGGATGCTCTAAGAAGGAAGTCATCCGGTATGTTGATGTCTCTTGAAAGGATGCCCAAGCCACTTCAGAAGGAAATTTCAGATTTCAGTATAGAGTTGATCACTGGGAATTGGCTGTTTTGACTTTCCAGTCCAATCTCCTAGAATCTATTAAGCTTTATCAGGGGAAGGATTCCTTTCTGCTTAAGGCGCAACTTTTCGGTGGGAAGAATAAGGAATTCAAGACCTCCTCAAATGGGATAATTTATTTCAAGAAAAGGATCTACGTTCCTAACTTAGAATATCTTAAGAAGTAGATCATGTCGGAAGCACATGAGACACCATACTCGGTACATCCGGGAGCTACCAAGATGTATAAGGACTTCAGAGAAAGCTTTTGGTGGCCGAATATGAAGAATGAAATCACTGATTTTATGTTGAAATGCCTAACTTGTCAGAAAGTTAAGGCGGAACACCGACAACCTGGCGGAGATATTCAGAAAATTGAGCTCTCAGAGTGGAAATGGGAACAAACTACTATGGATTTTCTAGTTGGTTTACCCAGAACCGCTAGCGGAAATGACATGATTTGGGTAATTGTGGATAGATTAATCAAGTCCGCCCACTTCATCGCTATTAAGGCCACCTTTTCAGTGGAAAAATTGGCTGAAATATATGTATCCCAGATTGTTAGACTTAATGGAGTGCCGAGATCTATCATTTCAGATCGGGATGGGCGTTTTACCTCTCGATTCTGGAAAAGTATTCATACGGCTATGGGATCAAAGTTAAAATTTAGTACTGCTTTTCACCCCCAGACTGATGGACAATCGGAGCGAACTATTCAGACCCTGGAGGATATGCTGAGGTCATGTGTATTGGATTTTAAAGGAAGTTGGGATCAGAAGCTATCTTTGATCGAATTTTCTTACAGTAACAGTTATCACGCCTCAATTGGTATGGCTCCATTTGAAGCGTTAAATGGAAGAAAGTGTCGATCTCCAATCCACTGGCAAGAAGTTGGACAGAAGCAGCTTCACACTATGGATTTCATTAGAAAAACCTCAGAAGATATCAAGATGATTAAACAGAGACTCGACGTAGCTTTCAGTCGACAGAAAAATTATGCTGATAAACGTCGAAGACCCCTAGAATTCCAAGTTGGAGAATCTGTTTTCCTTAAGATTGTTCCTATGAAAGGGATTATGAGGTTTGGTAAAAAGGAAAAGCTTAGTCCGAGGTACACCGAACCATTTGAAATCCTTGAGAGGATTGGAAAAGTGGCTTACAAGCTTGCTTTGCCGCCAGAATTAGCTTCTGTACATGATGTTTTCCATGTTTCGATGCTGAAGAAATATGTACCTGATCCTTCCCATGTTCTAAGTCATGAACCAATTAAAGTCCAAACTGATCTGACATATGAGGAAAAGCCAGTCCGAATTCTGGATCGGGAAGAAAAGATTTCAAGGAACAAAATCATTCCGATGGTCAAAGTACTATGGCGGAATCATAATATTGAAGAAGCAACGTGGGAGCTAGAAGATGATATGAGGAAGATTTATCCCCACTTGTTTTAATTTTCGGGGATGAAAATTTTTTAAGGGGGGTAGATTGTAATAACCAACTTTTGTACAAATTACGATTTCGGTTATTTGAAATCAAAGTTTGTGTTATGTATGTTTATATGAAATGACTAATCTGATTTTTATCAGAATTAGAATTTATGTATGATTTTATTCCGGTCAACGTTTGACCAGGAAAAATCTAATATATGATTGAGACGGTACTGCAGTATAATAAACAGTATGAAATTATACTGTGAAAAATCGTCATTACGAATACGGAAGTGAAAATAAGGTACGGAACCATTGTAGAAAAATCAAGCATAATATTTAGAGTAATAAGGCCAAGAGCCTTCAAGTCCAAAGAAAATTTTTTACGCAGTCCAGTTAAGCACAAATGAATTTTGGACTGCAGTTCAATATAACAGTACTGTTTTTAGTTGAAAACAGTATTGATAATATTCATATTAGTATGATATTGGACTGTACTTTGGGAGACAAGCCAAATGGAACCTAATTAAGGAACACCTCATCAAAGAAGATAATTAAGTGATTTTTGGAATTTTGGAAATTATGGAAAGAATTACAAAAGTGATCATTAAAAATTTGCTTGGCCACCAAGCCATCTCTCCTTGGCCGGCCACCTCTCTTGGGGTAATGAGCAAATACGTCTTTTTGGGGAGGATTAAAATGCAATTTAGAAGAAAGTTAAAGCACCTATAAATAGGTGGTGTTTGACCAAATTGGACCATTTAGTTCTACTTAGTGTTTTAGTTCACTCTTTAGTCATAAAATTCCCTCAAAAAGCCGAACTCAAGGGAAGGAGAAAGAGCAAAGTTTTGGTCGGATTTTGGAGAAGAAAAGCAAGGAGAAATTGTTGGATCCAAGCTTAAGAATCATTTTCCAAGTCCTAGAGGTAAACCCTCTCAATTCCCTAAGTTTTCCACTAAGTTTGGAGCAAGATCTTTAAGTATATTTCAAGCATTGGATGTAAGAGTATAAGCTCATCTTCTTTTTTTTTTTTTTTTTTCATGCAATGGTTTAATTGAGCTTGGTTTGTGCTTGTTAGGGCTTTAGAAAGCTCGATTTATGTGACGGCATGTGTTTTTGTTTTTATGCTCTAGAAATTATGGCTAAGGGTGTATGCTCACCATATATTTGTTATATGTCCCCAATATGTTTAAGAATGATTTTGGATGTATGGAAATGAGATTAGTAAGGTATTATGTGTTAGGGTTTGGAATAACCCCAAAAACCCTAACTATGGTAGAATTGACCATTTGGATTTATGTGTAAGTTGTATGATGTGAATGGAATGCATGGTAAGGAAATTGATAGGAAATACACTGCATGCTTGTTCTAGGCTCACGGTTTTAACCGTTTGAGGTAGTGTGTACGAAATTTTACGTAAGGAACCAATAACAAAGGAAGCTGCCAGTTCGGATCTATACAGGGCAGCAATGTGGATACAAGGTTTTGAGGCCTTTAGAGGCCGAATTTGAGAAAAGTTAAAACATGAAAGCTGTAGAAAAGGAAAAATCCTAGGGCCAACATGGACCGTTTTCAAAAAAAAGGCTCCAACGGCCTTAGTTTTTAGCAAAACCCGAGCCTAGCCTGATCAGGCAAGTGTTCACGGCCAGGC
Source organism: Ficus hirta (assembly GCA_038430175.1). Taxonomy (NCBI): domain Eukaryota; kingdom Viridiplantae; phylum Streptophyta; class Magnoliopsida; order Rosales; family Moraceae; genus Ficus; species Ficus hirta. The sequence continues at coordinate 11,854,526 of CM076585.1, read as the reverse complement.
AGATTCAACAAGGAAAATGGGTAAGTTAAAAGCTGAACTGGGTTTTGAGTAAAACATGAAAGTTGTAGGAATATTGGACATCCTACAACTTTTATGAAGAGGACTTTTTCAAATTCAAAACCGATTTTAGAGTAAAACTGAATTTTAAAAATTGGACAGGAAAACAGGAAATTCATACACAGGATTTTCAAAACAGTGCAGGATTAGACAGTTTCTGCACATACACTGATAACTGAGTTATGGAACTGTTTTCAGAAATGGTTTTCAGAACTTTATAGTTTTACTATTCTTGAAATAATATAACAAGGATTGATGGGAAAGAAATAATTGATTGGGCCGGGTAAATTAAAAGGATACTTTTGAACCCAAGGTTACTCATAGTAACCTAATAAGATACTACTGAACCTTATAATCAAGATTTATTTTAAGTGAGTAAGCAAGATAATGTTTGGTTATTGATTGGATTAAGAGCTTAAGGTTACAATTAGTAACCGAATTAAGTACCAATATTTGTATGTGTAAGGGGACATATAACTAGGATCATGGATAAATATTGGTTAGGATACCAACATTGAATGTGATAAGTTATGGTAAGATAGGATGATTCTTATCTTACGTCTTTTTGTAAATAGGTAACTAACTGTTGTTGCGACTTGTTGGAGCAACAAATTCCTCAGATCTAGTAAAACCAGTAAGTACAACTCCGCCTACAACATAGGCAAATTGTGTTATTGACTGTATGTTTTTATAGCCATACATTTATATATAAATGTGTATGATTTATGATTCTTATTGTAACATCATGAAGCATGTTCACTACTGATAATTGATATGGTAAGAATAAGACTAAGTTTCAAGTAAGAAACTGTTTTAAGAAAATATTGATTATGAATGAAATTAAGTAAATTGGCAAGTAAGTTGCCTTGTGTCGTACTGACCTGCACTAGGTCAGGTTTGGTCCATGGTTTGAGTTGGATTGGGCTGGCCGCCCCAACCACTCCATGGCTGCGTGCCACGGTAAGTACACTTATGTTACGTAAGGGCCCAAAAATAAGCTAACTTAAGAAAGCATAATCAAAGCATAATTGGTTCATGCATTGCTTTATTATGATATGTTTTGCAGATAAATAGTTGTACTTGCTGAGCGAAAGCTCACGACTTACGTCTATGCTGTAGGTAAGCTTCCTACTGGCAATGTTTGATACAAGATGGTGGAGCTGGGCAGGACTATCTATGAGATTCCGGGCTGGAATCCACTACGCGTATTGTTATTATATATGTATGCAATGTTGTTGTATATTCAGTTTCAGACTCCAGTACTTGATTAAGTACTTATACATATGTCTATAAGTATGTTTATATGTAAGTTTATAAATCAAGTTGAAAAAAAAATATAGTCAGAATTTCCGCTAAATAAGTAAGTTAAGTAATTATGTAAGTTAGGTACGGTAACGGCCTACGTAAGGTGGATCGTTACATAGGATATGATATAGTACAAAACTTTATTGCTTTCAAAATTGCCTTCCAGTCTCTAGTTTTCCTCGAAGAATATCTCACCATATATTCATATAGTTGATAGTGGGTGACATGGCGTTCATTGGTGGGCTTAGTAGTTTAATTAATTAATTAAATTAACTACTAAGAACATATCTCTTGTTACCGGGGTCACTAACTGAGTGGGTTACGCATTTGTGAGAAAATAAATATCTGATATAGGCCTGCAAATATCCCCTGTCTCAACAAACATATACAATGCACCTTTTTTCATTAAAAAAAAATTTACGTAATTTTTTTTTCCTTTCTCTCTCTCCTAATTCTCTCTCTCTGCTTTTCACATATTTTTCACAGGGGCTTTTGTGTGTTTTAGTAATCCTCACATACAGCAGCGAGAAGATGGTGATACTATAGAATGATGGATAAAGATTCATAAAAACGGTGTTGCCCGTGGATCGAGATTCTCACGATGGTGTACGTTTCCGACAGTAATACCCATTTTCCACAAGCCTAGGAACTTAAATGAAACTTCCTAATAAAGCCATTCTACATTGTTGCAGTGAGAGTTGATAGAAGACTTCTTCTTCCATTAGTTGCCGACAGAAGGAGTTTTAAAAAACAAAGGGGGAAAAAAAAAATATTTCTGTTCTCTTTCAAGGTAATAGTGTAAATTACGCAAAACAAAAGGAATATGTCCTGGACATAAGTTGAGCAAGTGGATTTTTGAAGTTGCTCCTGTGTTTTCGAGGGACAGTACTTCTGTGCCTCTATCTCTTTTGCCTTTGTTCATGTAATTGTTTCTTTTTGGTTTTTGAGGCGGCTAGTGTTGTGCTTGCCTTTGTTTTTTTGTGGTTGTTTGTCTGCTTTGCTATCAATTAAAAAACAATAAAAAACAAAGAATGCACAAAATGGTCCTAAATACAATTAGGACATCAATTCTCTTGTCAGAATTTTCAACTCTGCACTGAAAAAGCCATTTAAACATCATTAGAACAAGCAAATATAAAAACAGTAACGTGTTTAAGTCTTCGTTTGGTAAGTTAGTTGGAGATAAAATTTTTAAGTTGGAGTTGATTGATTTTTCAAATATTAGTTATAGATTTTGTTGATTTTTCAGAAAAAGGCAAAAATTGAGATGAAAAAATACAGTTTAATTGGAATTGAATCTTAATACCAAACAAAGCATAAGTAATCATTTCATAATTAAGAAAATAATTAAAAATGCACACATAGAAACGCAAATGCAATGTTGTGCATAGGTGAAATTTTTGGGCATTAAACAATTAGCATGACTAATGGAGTGTGCAGAATATATCAATGATACATTTTTGGGCATTACACTATTAGCATGAATAAAACGAGAGTTATGTCGCTAATAGAAACTCGACATAATTATACATTAATTATAATTTTAATATGATATTACATACTCATTAGAAACAAAATATAATAATATAATATGATAAATATATAAATTAAAATGCTAAACATAAGAAAGTACATACAAGTTTCGAGCATTTTTTAAATCTAATAATAGTTTCTTGCATATTGTAAAGCATTTGATAGGTTTTTATATTGATCTAATAATACATTTGTCAAGATATTACCCTTAAATAATTCTAGAGGTAATTGCTAATGTATCTCATGTATGCTTTTTTGTCTTTTTCAACTGTTAACTTATCAATTAGATATCAATGTTGGTCTATCCAACTTGATTAGTAGTTTTTATGGATATACAATGACATCTCGATAAGAATTTGTGATAGAAAATATACTAATTTATCGAATGGAACTATCTTGATATTGATAGTATAATAATAAAGTTGTCTCAATTATTGCCTTATATACTCTTCTTGAATCCCTCTTGAGAATGGATAGCAATGTTTCTTGAAAAGTAAGATAATAAGAGTACAAACTAAAGAAAAAAAGATAAGTACTATGGAAAGGTTTTAGTTTCTGCGATGGCCAATGGATATTGAAGCCTGAAGCTAAAGTATTGTTTTTTATATAAGGGTAGGTGGAAGTTTTTTTATTATTATTTTAGAATATAAACAACAATAATTCACGCAAATAGACAAACGGTAAGAATATGTACTTCTATATGACATAAAGGCTAAAATTTTACAGAAGGAAACGTGAAGAATCTCGCGAATATGACTTTGAGCAAGAAAAGAAGTTAAAGAATAAATAATCACGTTTCTTATTGAATAAATATAATGTATTAATTAATAAAATGTAATTTAAAAGTTTATTTTTTTTAAGGGTTGGTTAAATAATATAATATATTATGTACTAATATTGCACTAGTATGTTAATAAATATATTAGTAGATAATTGATGAAATAGATAGATTGTTGAAAATTAAGAAAAAGTAATACAAAAAGAATATTCCTTTTAGGAAAATATTTAAAGTGGGTAGGAGATTAACTTTAAATTTAGAATTAAAGTTGTGCCATTTTTATGTAAAAGTCCCTCTAAAAATGGAATTAGGAGTTCGAGATGGTCTTTAGTCTAACATTAATAAGTGGGAGGCATATCCGCTACCTCAAGCTTTGACATCCAGGGACAAAGAGAGTTACATATGAGTGAGCTACAGCCCCCACTGAACTTTAAAAAAAAAACAAAACAAAACAAAACAAAAACAAAAACAAAAAAAAAACCAAAAAAACAAAAAAAAACAAACAAACAAACAAACAAACTCTTAAAATTTTATGATTTTTTTGTTTATTTTTACCCACATTTAAAAATAATTATCTTTATATGTGCCTCCACTAAAAGTTATTATGCAACACTTTAAAGTATAAAAACTCATCATAAATTATTATAATATTTCATAATTCTTCTTTACGAGTTTGATAGTTCTTGAAAATCACTACACTTTATTTAACATTTTTTATGTCAATAATTTATTTAAAAAAAAAAAAAGTTTGTGTGTTACGTCCCTATTAAAATAAAAATAAAAATAAAAAACTAATTCCATCACTGTTGACATCATATTGTTACTTCCTAGTACTGTCGAATCGCAGCCTTTTAACTATAGCGCCGATTTCTGTAGCAAAAGTTCGTGATGACAAATCTCTCTAATTTATTATAATATAATCTAATAAACGTAAAAGAGCCAAACTCTTTCTGAACAGCAACTAGAGATGAAATTTCAGCCACGTTCGGAGAATGCATGTGTTTCTTTCCATTGTCTTTTGACTCCCTAGTTGTAACGAAAAGGTTTCTTCATCATCACTCATAACCAATCTTTTAGTTCCCCACGTGCTACGTTATATTTGGGCCTTTCACTATATCAGAATGATATTTGAAATTTGTTGAAATTTCTCTACGCCTTGTTTTATGTCAATTTAAAAATGACATTTCCTCGGTAAATCTCTCATTAGTATGCAGGTTGTTTATATAATTCAACATTTACGTTGCCAAAATTAAACATTGTCTCAAAATCAGAACCCACACCAAAATATCTTCCTATAGGCATCAACTACTAAGTCCAGTCTATGGCGTTTAAGGTTGTCATCATACTTTTCCACATTTTTCTTTCTATGGAACAACGATTTTCGAAGGCACAATCGTGGATCAGAGCGGGTTACTGGTATCATGATAATGATCTCCCTAATTACAACATAAACACTGCGCTGTTTACTCACCTTATTTGTGCTTACGCCGATCTAAACTCTTCTTCCTATGAGCTCTCCATCCCAAATGAGGAAAAATTCTCGACTTTTTCAAGCAATGTCAGACAGAGGAACCCACTAGTCATCACACTTCTCTCCATTGGGGGTAGAAGGGCTAACGACTCGGCTTTCTCAGCAATGGTCAGTAACTCGTCTAACCGAAGGTTGTTTATTGATTCTTCAATAAAATTTGCCAGGCTCTATGGTTTTCAAGGCCTGGACTTTTTCTGGGATTCAGCCAACACTAGCTCAGATGTGGCAAACTTGGGAATTCTTTTCCAAGAGTGGCGAGATGCCGTGATTTCTGAGGCTGCAAACTCCAGCCGGGCAGAACTCATCTTGACTGCTGCACTTCAGTACTCACCAGACGTGGGAAACGCTTCTCTTCCCGTTGGCTCCATCCGAAGTTACCTGGATTGGATACATGTCATTTCCTTTGGCTATTTTAAGCCTCCGTCGTCGAGCTTTACTAGAGCAGATGCTGCTCTGTATGACCCTTGGAGCAATGCTAGTACAGATTTCGGTATCAGGGCATGGATTCGTAGTGGACTACCTGCTTCAAAAATTGTTTTAGGATTGCCTTACCGTGGCTATGCTTGGAAACTAGTGAATCCCGGGGAAAACGGCATCGGGGCACCAGCAACAGGGCGAGCTTTGGAGTCGACAAAATTTGATATAATGACGTACAAGACAATTAAAGAGTACACCAAAGGGTCTAATGCCTCAGTTATATACAACTCTACTTATGTGGTACATTACTGCTTTATTGGATCGATTTGGATCAACTTTGACGATGTTCAAGCCATTAAAGCTAAGGTTGCTTATGCCAAGGAGAAGAAATTACGTGGTCATTTTTCCTTTTATCTGTCGGATGATGAAAATGGAGTACTTTCTCAAGTTGTAGGTAGAAAAAAAAAAAAAAGGAACTCATATTTTCTTGAAGTTATTATCCCCAATTCTGTCATTTTACTAGCACATAAATAGTACTGACTTGATTTTTTGAAACTGATATTAATGATTTTAGTTAAAAAAAAACAAAAAGAAAAAAAAAATCATTTCTTAAATTTTTCAATGTTGCATTGGGTTGATTGGTAGATCACCCCAGGAACTTTGAGTATCTGCTTAAAACTTGCCAAGTTTTTTGCTGCCAAATTATATAAGTCAACATAGTTGACATCAAATTATAGAGATTACGTTGTTTGATTTTGTCTTTTACAAACTGTTTGGTTCATCAAGTCTTGAATATTATGGTGATTTTACAAAATTAATTTTCTTAGCCCAACAAGATGAGGGAAGGGAAAAATCCAAGGGGAGATTGTTGATAGTCATTGTGACAGTAACAACAGCAACAATTTTCCTAGTAGGTGCCACGCTGTATTACTTCCGAAAGAGAGAGCTCGGGTCGAAAGGTATGCTTTTACACACTACGTAGATAGACATGTTCACTTTCTTTAGGAAATTGAATTGTCAATTCTTTAAACTATCAAATGGACATATTTCAGTATTTCCAATCAAACATATTAACCGTAACCTTGTTTCTGGGGATGAAATATTGCAGCAAAAGCATTCGCAGCGGCAGGAGATTTCAACAACAATGTTCCTAATCTAAGAGTATTTAGCCTTGCAAATGTTAGGGCAGCTACAGATGGATTTTCAATCGTAAATAAGCTCGGAGAAGGCGGATATGGTCCCGTTTACAAGGTAAGCTATTATTTTGACCGATCTCATAGCAATCACAATCATTAGATTCAGCTTCTCCGGCAAAACATAAGCGATACCTAAGACTCTTGTATTTTATAGGGTGTGTTGCAAAATGGGCAAGAAATAGCTGTGAAAAAACTGTCAGCTGGTTCCACGCAAGGATTCGAGGAGTTCAAGAATGAAGTTATGCTTACAGCAAAACTTCAACATGTTAATCTTGTTAAAATCTTGGGATTCTGCATCGATCGGGACGAACAAATACTGATCTATGAGTACATGCCTAATAAAAGCCTGGACTTGTATCTCTTTGGTCTGTAATCTCTCGTCGATTTAAATTATAGTATATAATCTACATTATAATATATAAGCTATATCTCTCATGTATTTTTCCATTTTGTATTCTTTATATTTCTCTGTCACACCCATGATACGTGAGAACATTAAAAATTAAAAATTTTGTTGATATTCGATTTTTCTATACATGTGTAGATCCTCTTAGACGGTATATCTTGGATTGGAGGAAACGTGTTGACATCATTGAAGGGATTACTCAGGGTCTTCTTTATCTCCAAGAATACTCAAGGTTGACGATAATACATCGGGACTTGAAAGCTAGCAACATATTACTTGATAACGAGATGAAGCCTAAGATATCAGATTTCGGTATGGCCAGAATTTTCAATAAGGATGGACTTGAAGCAAACACCAGCCGGGTTGTAGGAACATTGTATTCCCTCTACCAATTACTTGAATCTGCTTTTAGCTTGCTAAAAACTAAACTTCGTGGTGAAATGTTTATATATAATTGCGTTAAATCATATGAAATGCAGTGGCTACATTTCTCCTGAGTACGCTAAGCGAGGTATATATTCAACCAAATCAGATGTTTACAGCTTTGGAGTTCTCCTTCTCCAGATCATAAGTGGAAAGAGGAGCTCTTGCTTTTACGGGTTGAATGAAGATTATCTAAACCTCTCGGAATATGTAAGTGAAAATGTCACTCAAGGTTTTCTTTTTCTTTGGCTATGACCGGAAAATGATATTCTTATTTCAAAGTAACAAAATGGGTGATTTGTGCAGGCTTATGAATTGTGGAAAGAAGGACAAGGGATGGAGTTTGTCGACCCTTCCCTCGACGACACACTCTCGTCATGCAAGTTGATGAAATGCTTGCAAATAGCTCTCTTGTGTGTGCAGAACAATGCAAACGACAGGCCATCTATGTTGGATGTTTCTTTAATGTTAAGGAATAATGATGATGCTATAAAAATTCCACAAAGGCCAGCTTTCTCATGCAAAAATGAAGTCCATCAGGGAATTGAAGCTAAATTTTCACGAGATACCAATTCTTCGGTCAACGATGCAACAATCACCGAAGTGGTAGGTCGGTGATAGTTGAAAGCCCTCTGTTAGAACTTCTCGTCCTTGGTGATTTTCATTGTAAGCGAGGCATATTCCCCATGTTCATTTTCCTGTATTAGTATATTGGTGCTTCAATTACTAGTTGGACTTGGATTGTAAAAAAAGGTCTATTTGAAGTTTTTTTTTTTTTCTTTTAATTTCATGTTGCCAGAAGGGAAGAGTGATTCTGCATACAGTTTTTCATCTCTTAAAATTTGCTATCAGCTTCAAATTTTTGTTTTTTGTGTTTTTATTTTTTGCTTCTGTATAAAAAAGAAAATCACTGCAGCTTTCGATCATCGCTATAAGTTCTGTCACGACTTCGTTAAGCAAAGTGGTCTTGGGTGATGACAGGAAGTATGTTGCCGTTAAAGGCTAACTTTTAGCACGACTGTCCCGTCGTCGCTAAAACTGACGATTGTAGTAGCATTAATCTCTCCTCCTCTGTTATTAGAATGCCTCTGAAACTAAAAAGGAAAAAGCAATTAACTCAAAGTCTCAACATTTAGTAGTACCTAGCAAGAATCCATTTAGTTCTAAGAAAAAATAGAATTTTGTTCGCCGCGTTGCAGTAATGAAAAACTTCTCCTACCATTAAATCTGTCTACTATATCTTCTAGTTTGATCTGACAATGCTACACTAATTACATTTTTATTGTACACAGCAGAGATGAGCAGAGGAATTGAAAATTTCTCTCAGGACTTTCAATACCACCGGGCTACGAGACTAAAGAAGTAGTATCTCGACCGAAGCTTCATTTCTTCTTGAGAAAGTAGGTTATCTTGGAATTGCGACAGCAACATTTCATTCTTGACCATTTTAGAAACTTCTAGCATAGATGGCCTATTGTTAGGCATTTTCATGGGCACACAGGAGAGCTACATGTATGCATTTCAATAACTATTGTCAAGATAATTATCTAAATTTATTTTTTCATTCAACCTAGTATTAATAATCATTATATCCATTTTTCAAAATAATAATATAATAATAATAATCATTATATCCATAATAATTATCTTGTACTTTGAATTCGAAAGTTGTATGAAAGTTTTTATTATGCGTCAATCAACGATGAAATTGGCTGTTAATGAACATTTTTTAAAGAAATTTGTGTAAAAAAAAAAAAAAAAAAAACACAAAATTTAAAAGGAAATTAAAATAAAGATGGAAACAAACTCTATTCCATTATTGAATTTTGATTTCAAATATTTATTTGTCCACCTATACTATAATGATCTTCTAATTTAATTAAAATATAAGATTGGCTGTTTATTTACATTTTTTTTAAAGGAAATTGGTTGTTTAATTTGTTATATAACTATAACGCCCCAAATGTTATCTAATAATAATGTTAGAAAATTAACATTAGAATTAAAATCGATAATGTGATGAGATAGCAATTACTTAATTCTAATGTTATGTTGAGTTATTTTTTACAGGTGACCCGACAAGGACTCGATGTGCTAGAGCAAAGTTCATACCAAATTGATTAATTTTTATGATGATTTGATAATTTTGTGTAATAGTTTTATTAAAGAAATATTTTGAATATAAGTATGAAATGTAATATATATCTATATGTGTAGTATAATGTGTATAGTTATATACATATATGTTTATATAGATAAATCATCTATAAATAGCAATCGGCAAAGGAAGGGAAAAAAAAAAAAGGGAATGTTGAATTGAAAACGTGAAGAAGAGAGAAGGGGGGAAAAAAAATGGAAAGTATGTTATCCGAAAAAGATCTATTTTACATTATTTTAATTTCCAATTCAATTATGAACCTTTAAATGCCTGAAATTATTTTTATAATTTAGATATCTTATAGAGTTTTTCATAAGCTTTCAACCCTACTCACTTGTGCAAATCTGATATCGAAGTAAGAAGTTATGACTTGTATACTATTCAGATACATGCTGTCGTCAACCAGTTTACTATATGCGATTGTAGGTACGAAAATTCTAGAAGTTGACCTAGCTTTTTCCTTTTTCCTCTCACACATTTTCACACCCTAATGACAGCCATTCCCCACCTATTAAGAGACAATTAAATCAAAAATTGAATCCCAATTAATTCCAAAATTGATTTGGGATTAAATTACTCACAATTTATTTTATAATATTCAAAATTTCTCTTTTTACATGCTCTCTCTCTCTCTCTCTCTCTCTCTCACTTGCCTAGCCTCCATCTCCAACGTACTGTCATTCTCATTCTCTTTCTCTCACTCTCTCTACCCCTCTCATATGCACAAAAAGAAAAAAAAATTCACCAAACCTCCAAATTCATCCAAGCTAAAATCAAAAGGATTTCAAGGTATGTTTGTTTTATTGTTTGATGATTATTATTATTACTCTTTTTGTTTTAAGGTCCTGCGGGCGGGCGGGAGGTGGGGGGGTTTGAGTGATTTTCTTGATGTGTTTCATCTAGTGAGTTTGAGGAGATGATAAGAAATATTTATGGAATGATGATCAAAGGAATAGCTATGTGGTTGATTTTGTAAACAAGACGATTTTAGGGTTTTGATTTCTTAATTCATGATTTTGTTGGTATAGTGATTTAATATTTTATATGTTAGAAATATATCTTAGGGCTGTTTTTGGTGTGTGTGTATGAATCATATACGTTGTGGTGATAATTTTTATATTTTTAATGAATTTTTGGATTTGACCACTGCTATTGGAAATTTCCAGATTCAATGGTAAGTATTCCAAACTATTTTTGAGGATACAAACGGCCTCTATTTTTAACGAATTTGGTGTTGTTGGAAACTGTGGATGTCTATTTTATTTCAAATTAGTTTCATATTGTTTGGAGATATATGTGAATTTTTATGATTTTTCAAACAGGTAGAGGCCCGGCTGCCAGATTCTATAAAATTTTAGCGATTAGTATTCAAAACTATTTTTAGGGATACAAACGGTCTCCATTTTTAACAAATTTAATATTATTAGAAAATATGGATGTCTATTTTCATTGAGAATTAGTTTCAGATCATTTGGAGGTATATATGAATTTTTGTGATTTTTCAAATAGACAGAGGTCCAGCTGCGAGTTTATATAAAATTTTAGTAATCAAATTCAAAACTATTATTTAGGATCCAAACGGTTTCCGTTTTTAACGAATTAGGTGTCGTTAGAAAGATCTAAATGTCTAATTTTGATAATTAGTTTAGATCATTTGGAGTCCTGTAAGACGTTTTATGAATTTTTGAAGCGAAAGAGGTCTGACTATCAGTTTTTGTAAAGTTTTGTAATTTTGTAAAATAGTTCGATTTTTATGTTTTGATGTTATTGAATGATGAAATAGGCCTATTAGGCGCTGTTATGATATGATGGATGTGTCTGATATATTATTATAAGCTTTTGTTGATTTTATTATATTTATTATTCATAGCATTAAAAGTTCTAAAGGCAAGCACCCGATACCTCAATCGCGTGTCACCATCAGAAAATTTGAAAAGATTAGGTAAGGCGTTTAAGTAAATACACTTTTACCTGCAACATGAATTAAAGATTTGAGAAGTATATGTTTTGATGTTGATGATGATGTTATGATGTTCTTATATGTTTGAGAAGTAAATACACTATGATGACATTTTGATGAAAAGTATATATATTGTATGTATATATATTTTTATATTTTAAAATGATGTTGTACACCCTTGATGATGATGATGATGATGATATTGTCCGATGAGCGGACTTTTTGTCACCGTTGGTTTGGGACTTGCTGCCCCACTCTTTCCGTGACTAGCGCAATATGATGGTACAATGCCGGGCCCAGTATATGATGGTTTTAAAAGTTAAAAAGTTTTTGAATGGTGTTATATTTGTGATGATGTTTATGATGATAAAAGAAAAATATTTATTTACATTTGTGAGATTTAAGTGTCTTACTAAGCCTTTGCTTATATAAGTTAATTCATGTTGCAGATAAAGAAAAGGGTAAGATGTAACATTTGAAGGAGCTTGTAGCAGAAGTGGGACGATGTGTGATAGGAAAACAGGAAGAACAATCATGGGATGAACACTTTTAATTTCAAATAAAGTTTTGGGACTTTTGTTTATTCTTATTTGATTGAAGGACTAATATAGACTTTCTTAAATTTTATTTCATGATATGGTTTAAAAAAAAGTATAAGAATTACGAAAGTTATTTTCATAAGTTAATTTAAAAATTTTTTTTGATAGTTTTCTAAAATTATCTAAGTAAAGTTTTCTAATAAGTCAAGATTTTTATTTCAAGCTTAATATTTTTCATAATTTTATAGAGATGAATGATTAAATAATAAGTCAATTGTAATAGTCTGTGAGGGATCGTTATAATAACAAATTATAAAAATATCACATAATGAATGTAATTAACATCGGTATTACTTTTTATAATTTTATCTTGTAACCATCCATAGTTACAAAACTATAATAACTGTTGAAAACTCTTCCCCATACGTATATGTATATATATGCACCTATACCTAATATACTTTATTAGTACGTGTATGTATATAGTACAAGTTATCATGATGATTTTGTGAATTTCTGTACAGATACTAAAAAGTAGTAGTCCTATGTCTTATGTTATTATTGCAAAACTCAGTGTTGTATTACCGTATGAGTTTTTTTTTTTATTTTTATTTCCTTCTAATTTAGCTCATGTTGTCAGAAGTCCCTTTATTTCAATTCTGGTGACACTATAACATGAATGAGGCATATGTAGTACATGTGTGCATGTTTGATTCGTGTTAGGAATATCCTGCATGAATTTATTTTAAAGTAGGCATACTCTAATTTATTTTAAAGATCTTCTGTTTAGGAAAAGTTATGGAATGTTGCCATATGTGTAACGCCCCGATCTACGCAGGGTCGTTATCATACATACTTAAACTACTTCTTGGTTTCAATAATATAAACTTGAAAATTTCATGATAAATTTTTTTTTTTTTGAAATATATACAAATACACTAGTTTGTATAAGTAAATTTCTCGGACATACACACTAGAATAAAAAAACATATATATTCCTTATAATTCACTCAAGTCTTTAAACCCTCATATTTTCTGTATCACGTAAATTATTTTGAAATACATATATACATATCAACTCAAAAGAGCTTGCGGAAAACTTGCGTAGTGGTATCTCACATCACCCTTCACTCGCCGCATCGTCCACATGACCCACCAATTAAGTTGCAAGCTTTTTACCTACAGTATGAAATATACTGATGAGCTTTCGCCTAACAAGTACAAACATAATCTCACAAAACGTAACAAGGATCGTGCAACTTATGCATGAACCAGTTATGTTCATTTATGAATCTTTTATGATCAATTATTGACTTGAACTTATTATCTTGTTTAACATGTAGACCCCTTGTGTACGTACCAAATGCGCATAATCCACAGAAAGTTAGGATTTGCAAGGTCCTTAACAATTCTGGAAATCATGTAAACCTTCACCTGGTGGAAGGCCTTAATATCTTGAAACTGGTATAATCCTCCACGATCTGGCGGGAGGTTGGTACGACACTTTACTTGTCTTAGTTTAGTCTTAGCCTTGTTACGTTACCAAGACTAAGATTCTTTACATGTGATCTTATTAGTCATGATGCATGTGATACATAGACATGGCATGACTTAAAGATGAATAAAATAAAATAACTTGTGGCATATTTATTTATTACAATATGGCATAACCATACATCATGGCATAGCTTCGCATATCATAACTTAACATGACTTAACTTATTATAACATGGCATAACATAACTTGACATGGCATAACATGACTTGACATAGCATGGCATACATGAAAACATATCATATACTTGAAAATAGTTTACTATTTTCCATACTGTAGGTGAGGTTTGTACTTACCTGGTATGCTATGTCTTAAGTTTTGTTGCTCCAAATCAGGTTGCCACAGCAGGTTACTTCCTGCTATATAAAAGGATATAGGGTAAGGATCCTATAAATAATAATCATAAAATGTTCAAAACCAAGCCAACATCCTTGAGAAATCTTAGTTATATGTCCCCCCACACATGCCTATAACAACTTACTGGGTTACTAAAACCCAAATTCCTAAGTTATATCCTATCGGGTTACTATAGGTAACCTTGAGCTCTAGGCCCAGTCCAGTAACTTGGGTGTCCTACCCGGTTACCGATGGTCATCATTTTATTACCAAGTTATTAAAACAACTTGTGGTCCATATACTTATTTTTCTTTGCTTTGGAAAAAACTTAGTATTCCTTGTCCATTTTCTTTATACAAAAATCCTTGTTCAACTTTATCCTTTTTACCAAAAGTTATAACTCTTTGAGTAGGTCTTGTAAAATTGTTAACTGTTGGAAACTGCCTTTGGAACAGTTTCTCTCTGCCAATTTATCAGTGTATGTGCAGAAATGTCCTTTTCCTGCACCGTTTTAGAAAATCATGTGCAAGAATTTCCTGTTTCCTGCACAGTTTTTAGGAATCCAATTTTATTTAAAAATCTGTGTTGAATCTGAAAAAGTTTTCTTCACAAAAGTTTTAGATCTTGAAAACCATACAACTTTCGTGTTTTTCTCAAAACCCAGTTCAGTCTCTAACTTACTCATTTCCCTTGTTGAACTTGCCTGACCGTGCACGAAGTCTGGGCATGACTAGGTTCGGATTTTTATAAAAACAAAGGCCATCGGGGCTTTATTTTTGAAAACTGTCTATGCTTTCCCCTAAGAATTTCCCTTATCTACAACTTTCATGTTTTAAGTTTTTTCAAATTCGGCCTCTAAAGGCCTCAAAATCACCTTTCCAATAAAACTGTCTAGTTTTACCCGAAACTGGTAGTTTTTTTCTTAAATCCGTTTTTACGAAATTTCTACGTGCACACTACCTCAAACGGTCGCAACCGTGAGCCTATGACAAACATGCAGTGCTTTCCAACGTAAATTCTCATCGACATACATCCATGCATACACTACAACTTAATATCATAAAAACGTTCATGCAAACCCTAAGATCATTCAACCATAACAACAAAATCATGCATAACATCATAGATCAAAACCACTCAATCACCTAATCAAGCACAAATCTAAAAAATCTAAACTAGGCCATAAGAAATTAAAATGAGCTTATGCTCTTACAATCCAACTTTGGAAATACACTTAAATTTTCAATTAAAGCTTAAATTGAAAAGCTTAGGGAACCAAAGGGGAATTACCTTAATCAACACAAAGGTTGGTACTAGGTTTTGATTCAAACTTTTTTTTCCCTTGCCTTCTACTAGAACAAGTCGTCCTAGCTTAGTTTCCTCCCAAAATTTTCGGCCACACTAGCTTGGTGATTCTCCAAATTTCCGACCACCACCAACCTATCTCTTTCTCTATATATATATATATTTTCCCTACTTTGGTGTTCGGATTTAAGGGGAAAGGGTGAGGAAAGATTTTGGCATGATTTTGGGGTGTTTTCTCATTTTGTGAAGCAAAAAGAGCCCCCCCAATCACCTATTTATAAGTGATAATTAATTTTCTTTTTGGATTTATTTTTAATCCAAAAATTACTTATTAGCCCTTGAGACAAAAATATTTGCTTATCAACCCCCCTTAGGTGGCCGGCCATCATGCTTGCTTGGAGGCTAAGTTACATGCTTACATCATCATGCTTACATCATATTTTCCTAAAATTGCACTTTAGTCCCTGTGAGGTGGCCTCCCCTTTGGGCCTTGTTTGGCTTTCCTCTTAAAATGCAGTCCATTCTCATACTAATGCAGATATTACAAATACTGTTTTTACTAACAACAGTAATGTCATACTGGACTGCAGTCCAAAATTTATCTGCGTATTATTTGGCTGCGTATAAATTTTTTTTTTCATGACTTGAAGCTACTTAGCCCTTATTGTTCTAAATAATATGCTTGATTTTTCTATAGTGGTCTTGACCCTTATTCTCACTATTTTTATCTGTGATGACGGTTTTTTACAGTATAATTCCTATACTGCTTACTATATTGCAGTACCGTCATATTCATACCTTTGACTTTTCTTGGTCAAATTTTGACCAACATAAAATCGTAAATTTTTTTATTTTGCCTTTTTCCTTAAAAGGCCTTCTGCATGACTAAGCAAACTACTATTAAGTCTCGTAGCTAATTAATCGAGAACTTAAACATATACTGATAAAATTATGAATTTCACATTGATATTCATAATTTTCATGAAACATCACATAAACACATAACACGGACTTAAATTTCTTTATATACAAGGAAATCATGAGTCCGTAAAATTTCGGTCATCACAATCTACCCTCCTTAAAAAAATTTCGTCCTCGAAAATTAGAACAGTTCTGGGTAGTTCTTCTTCATATCCTCTTCACGTTCCTATGTTGCTTCCTCAATCTCACGATTTCGCCATGGAACCTTAACTAAAGGTATAACCTTGTTTCTTAGCACCTTTTCTTCTCATGCTAAAATTCGAACCGGTTTTTCCTCATAAGTCAGATCCTCGTGAACCTCAATTGGTTCATGGTTCAATACATGTGATGGATCCGATATATATTTCTTTAGCATTGACACATGAAATACATTGTGCACATATGCTAATTCTTGGGGCAAAGCCAATTTATAAGCCACATTACCTATTCTTTCAAGTACTTCGAATGGCCTTATATATCTTGGACTTAATTTTCCTTTCTTCCCAAATCTCATAACTCCCTTAAATGGAGCAACCTTGAGGAATACCGAGTCCCCTACTTGGAATTCCAGGGGCCTTCTGCGTCTGTCGGCATAACTCTTTTGTCGACTAAATGCAGTTTCCATCCGTTGACGTATAAGTTCTACGGCTTCAGTGGTTTTCCGAATAAAGTCCGTAGACACAAGTTCTTTCTCTCTTGTCTCGTACCAATGAACTAGAGATCTACACCTTCTCCCATAAAGAGCTTCATAAGGAGCCATTCTAATCGAAGCTTGGAAACTGTTGTTGTACGAGAACTCAATCAAAGGAAGCTTCTTATCCCACGTTCCCTTGAAGTCCATCACGCATGCTCGTAACATATCTTCTAAAGTCTGAATGGTCCTTTTCGATTGTCCATCTGTCTGAGGGTGAAAAGCTATACTAAATGTAAGCTTTGTACCCATTGCTTGATGTACACTTCTCCAAAACTTAGAAGTGAAACGACTATCACGATCCGAGATAATCGTTTTTGGAATCCCGTGATAGCGAACGATCTGCGCTACATACAATTCAGCTAGCTGATCTACTGAAAAACTCAGTTTGATAGCTAAGAAGTGTGCGGATTTCGTCAATCGATCAACAATCACCCAAATAACATCATTGTCGCTGGGAGTTCGGGGTAGACCAACCACGAAATCCATCGTCACTTGGTCCCATTTCCATTCCGGGATAGAAATTTTCTGCAATTCGCCTCCTAGACGTTGATGTTCAGCCTTCACTTTTTGACATGTAAGGCATTTACTGACAAATGTGACAACGTCATTCTTCATTTTGGGCCACCAAAAACTTTCCTTCAAGTTTTTGTACATCTTTGTGGCTCCAGGATGAAGGGAATATAGAGTCTCATGAGCTTCTTTCATGATCTGTTTCTTCAATTCATCCTCATTAGGAATGCATAATCTATCTTTTCGGTAGAGTATGCCATCATCAGAGATGTTAAAATTCGACTCCTTTCCTTCTAAAACTTCATTTCTTGTTCTAAGTAACGAGGCGTCTGCTCCTTGACGCTTCTTCATGCCATCCAAAATGGTAGGTTGGAAGGTTAGGACAGCTAAACTTCCTGTAATAAGCTCGATCCTAGCTTCCACTAGCTCTTTCTGGAGAGGCCCAATTAAGGACTGAATTGACATCAACGAGGAGGACGACTTCCGTCTAAGGGCATCGGCTACTTTGTTAGCCTTCCCGGGGTGGTAACAGATGTCTATATCATAATCTTTCACCAGTTCAAGCCATCTTCTTTGCCTCATGTTGAGCTCTTTTTGTGTGAAGATAAACTTCAAACTCTGATGATCCGTGTAAACTTCACACTTAGTACCATAAAGATAGTGTCTCCAAATTTTGAGCGCAAACACTACTGCCACAAGTTCCAAATCATGCGTCGGATAGTTCTTCTCATGATCCTTGAGCTATCGTGAAGCATAAGCAATCACTTTTCCCTTCTGCATAAGTACGGCTCCCAATCCTATCTTGGAAGCATCGCTGTATATCACGAAGTTCCCTTCCTCTACAATTGGTATTGTAAGGATTGGAGCACTGGTCAGTTTGCTTTTTAGCTCTTGGAAGTGTTCTTCACACTTTATAATCCATTCATACTTCTTTCCCTTCAGTGTAAGTGCGGTGAGTGGTGCTGCGATCTTAGCAAATCTCAACGAAACGTCGGTAGTAACCTGCTAAGCCAAGGAAACTACGTACTTCGGTGACATTTGTCGGAGCTGGCCATTTACTTACTGCTTCAATCTTAGCCGGATCTACAGATATACCTTCTTTAGAGACCACATGTCCTAAGAAATGAACCTTCTCCAACCAAAATTCACACTTTGTGAACTTAGCATAAAGTTGGTTTTGCTTTAAAATCTGTAGTGCAATCCTTAGGTGCTCTTCGTGCTCCTCCTTCGACCTTGAATAAATCAAAAATATCGTCTATAAAGATAATAACGAATTTGTCCAAGTAATCCTTGAACACTCGATTCATTAAGTCCATAAAGGCAGCTGGAGCATTTGTCAATCCAAATGGCATAACGAGGAACTCGTAGTGTCCATATCGCGTACGAAAGGCTGTCTTAGGAATATCTCCTTCCTTAATTCGGAGCTGATGATATCCTGATCGCAGGTCAATTTTTGAAAAAATTGAAGCTCATTTCAATTGATCGAACAAATCGTCGATCCTAGGTAAGGGATACCTATTCTTGATGGTACTCTTATTCAATTCTCGATAGTCAATGCACATCCTAAGAGTGACGTCCTTCTTTTTTACAAACAAAACTGGGGCTCCCCATGGTGAATAGCTCTGACGGATGAATCCTCGATCCAGAAGCTCTTGCAGCTGAATTTGCAGTTCCTTAAGTTCAGCAGGCGCCATCCTATAAGGTACCTTGGATACTGGTGCCGATCCAGGAAGTAATTCAATCTTAAAAGAGATCTCTCGCTCCGGTGGCAATCTTGGCAAATCTTCAGGAAAAACTTCCATAAAATCCTTGACTATCGGTACTTCTTCCGGTCTACTCTTGGTTTTTTACATCTTATCCACCATGTTGGCCAGAAATCCAATACATCCTTCTGCCAATAACTTTCTAGCCTTTAACGCAGAAATGAACATTTTTGGTTGTTTTGGAGTCGATCCTCTAAAAATGAACTCATCGCCTCCAATTGGCTTGAACGTGACAATTCAACGTTGACAGTCTATAACTGCGTTGTATATCCCCAAGAAATCCATACCCAAAATGACATCATAGTCATATAGGTCAATGATAATCAAGTTGACATATATTTTCCCTACCACATATAATTATTGGAACATGACGTATCCAATAATCAGACAACAAAATTTCCCCGGAGGGTAATGCAGTTCTGAAAGTCCTTCCGATCCTATCGCTTCCTCTACCTAGTTTCTTAGCAAACTTAGGTGATGTGAATAAATACGTAGCTCCAGAATCAATTAACACATAGGCATCTTGTTGGACAAAAGGAAGCTGACCTGTCACAACAGTGGATGGTCCAGCTTGAACATCTTCCCTAGTGTAGGCATAAATGAGTCCTTGAGGTTCTGGAGTTTCGAGTCTGCCTTGAGAGATTTCAGGTCCTTCGAGCTTCATCTGTACTACGTGAAATTGATATCCCTGACCTCTCTGATGGTTCTGCAGATTCTGAAAATTAGCATTGTAGTTCCTAGCATAATGGCCTTCCTTGCCGCATAAATAGCAGCGATTGGTTCTAGCTTGGCAATCTCCCGGGTGCTTCCGCCCACATTTTTGGCAAGTGGGATAACTGTTATTATCAGGAACATTCTTCTTTTGCGGATAATTTTGTTGATTCCCCTGTCTTCCTGAAGTCCATTTCCTTTTCTGTTGTTTATCGCTGTACTGCTTATTGTTGCTGTATTGACCAAAATATCCTCCTTGACCTTTCTGCTGCGGAGCTTGGCTTGATCTTGCCTGATTCTGCTTAGCTTGGGCTTTCTCTTCTTTCTTATCCTTAAAGAACTTAGCCCGTTGTTCTCTGTTTTATCCTACCCAATACTCAGCTCGAATTGCCCGACTGACATATTCAGCAACGGTGATTGGTGGATGCGGGCCACTGCTAATTACAACTGCTAAATCTGAGCGGAACATCCTCATCATCCTTCTTGCTTTGTCCCTCTCAGAACTGATAAGGTGAGGACAGAGACGTGCTAGCTGTTTAAACTTTTTGACAGCTTCAGCTACAGACAGATTACCCTAACGAAAATTATTGAACTCATCTTGTTGAGCTTCCATAACCTCTGTGTTGAAGTATTTCTCTTTAAATTCATCAACAAAGTCCTCCTAAGTCATTTGAGTAACATCTCACCAGATCTGGACTATTTCCCACCAGAGACGAGCATCTTTTTTTAGCATAAAAGATGCACAAAGGACTTTCTCTTGATCATTAAGCCTGAGGAAGTTCAAAATAACCTGGAGGTCGATCAACCAGTTGTCGGCCTCAATTGGGTTTGTTGAACCTTCAAATTCCGGTGCTTTCATGCGCCGAAATTTGTCATATAATTCTTCCAGAGTTCGAACCAGGGGTGCTGGTAGAACAGCTACAGGCGCAATAGGCACTTCAGGGGCTATAGGGTTTTCTGGAATTATCGGGTCAGCATCAGGAATTTCTGGTACAGCAGGCTGATTCACAGGTGCTGGTGGTACCCTGACATCAGGAGGTCCCTGATTCTGCTGAGCCAATTGAGCTCTAAGCCCACCTATCTCTTGTTGTTGGGCTAACATCATTTGTCTCAGTTCATTCATCTGGGCTGCAAGATCAACGTCTTGGGTTTGTGCCATTCGACGTTTTGGTGGCATGGTTCTGTACAGAAACTTATGAAGTAAGCTTCTTGTTTTAATTAATTAATGAAATTATGTTCCTTATATAGAACCATAATCTTAATTCCATATCATAGCATAACATAGAACATATCTGAATCTATCATAACCTTGTTCATATCTTCTTCATAACATGGGTACATAATCATAACATTTAGGAAGGTATAAAACTTTCCCATCATGCTCGGACATTACCTAATTGCCACCACCAAGCTAAGCCACCACCCCACGTTATTCCCGTATCTATCATTATTCTTATGTGGAAAAAGTTCCACAAATACAACTTATAACTTTCGTAATGTTGATCCAATCCCTTAGCATGAAAAGTTACCGGCTATCACCATATCAGGGTGGAGTAATCCCTCACCAGGAGTATCATCTTCCAGCGTGGCCATTGATGAAATACGCTTACTACGTACGCAAGATCCTAACTATTTCTAGTTATAAGAAAAATAACTTTACTTACTTGGGCCGTTGCAGAAATGATGTGAAGCACAGTGAAGTAGGCTGGCAGGATACTGCTCTGATACCAACTTTGTAACCCCCCGACCTACGTAGGGCCGTTACCATGCATACTTAAACTACTTCTTGGTTTCAATAATATAAACTTGAAAATTTCAGGGTAAGAATTTTTTTTTTTTTGAAACATATACAAATACACTAGTCCGTATAAGTAAATTTCCTGGACATACACACTAGAATAAAAAGACATACATATTCCTTACAATTCGTTCAAGTCTTTAAACCCTTATATTTTCTGTATAACGTAAATTATTTTGAAATACATATACACATATCAACTCAAAAGAGCTTGCGAAATCCTACATCGCCCTTCACTCGTCGCATCGTCCACATGGCCCACCAATTAAGTTACAGGCTTTTTACCTACAGTATGAAATATACTGATGAGCTTTCGCCTAACAAGTACAAACATAATCTCACAAAACGTAACAAGGATTGTGCAACTTATGCATGAACCAGTTATGTTCATTTATGAATCCTTTATGATCAATTATTGACTTGAACTTATTATCTTGCTTAACATGTGGACCTCTTGTGTACGTACCAAATGTGCGCAATCCATAGAAAGTTAGGGTTTGCAAGGTCCTTAACAATTCTGGGAATCATGTAAACCTTCACCTGGCGGAAGGCCTTAATATCTTGAAACTGGTATAATCCTCCACGATCTGGTGGGAGGTTGGTACGATACTTTACTTGTCTTAGTTTAGTCTTAGCCTTGTTACGTTACCAAGACTAAGATTCTTTACATGTGATCTTATTAGTCATGATGCATGTGATACATAGACATGGCATGACTTAAAGATGAATAGCATAAAATAACTTGTGGCATGTCTATTTATTACAACATGGCATAACCATACATCATGGCATAGCTTGGCATATCATGACTTAACATGACTTAACTTATCATAACATGGCATAATATAACTTGACATGGCATAACATGACTTGACATAGCATGGCATACATGAAAACATGTCATATACTTGAAAATAGTTTACTATTTTCCATACTGTAGGTGAGGTTTGTACTTACCTGGTATGCTATGTCTTAAGTTTTGTTGCTCCAAATCAGGTTGCCACAGCAGGTTACTTCCTGCTATATAAAAGGACATAGGGTAAGGATCCTATAAATCATAATCATAAAATGTTGGAAACCTAGCCAACATCCTTGAGAAATCTTAGTTATATGTCCCCCCACACAGGTCTATAACAACTTATTGGGTTACTAAAACCCAAATTCCTAAGTTATATCCTATCGGGTTACTATAGGTAACCTTGGGCTCTAGGCCCAGTCCAGTAACTTGGGTGTCCTACCCGGTTACCGATGGTCATCATTTTATTACCAAGTTATTAAAACAACTTGTAGTCCATATACTTATTTTTCTTTGCTTTGGAAAAAACTTAGTATTCCTTGTCCATTTTCTTTATACAAAAATCCTTGTTCATCTTTATCCTTTTT
The DNA here is from genome assembly GCA_038430175.1 of Ficus hirta. NCBI lineage: Eukaryota > Viridiplantae > Streptophyta > Magnoliopsida > Rosales > Moraceae > Ficus > Ficus hirta. The sequence goes on along the minus strand of CM076585.1, from coordinate 11,831,208 downwards.
ACCAAAAGTTATAACTCTTTGAATAGGTCTTGTAAAATTGTTAACTGTTGGAAACTACCTTTAGAACAGTTTCTCTTTGCCAATTTATCAGTGTATGTGCAGAAATGTCCTTTTCCTGCACCATTTTAGAAAATCCTGTGCAGTAATTTCCTGTTTCCTGCACAGTTTTTAGGAATCCAATTTTATTTAAAAATATGTATTGAATCTGAAAAAGTTTTCTTCACGAAAGTTTTAGACTTTGAAAAACCCTGCAACTTTCGTGTTTTTGGCCTCTAACTTACTCATTTCCCTTGTTGAACCTGCCTGGCCGTGCATGAAGTATGGGCATGACCAGGTTTGGATTTTTATAAAAACAAAGGCCATCGGGACCTTATTTTTGAAAACTGTTCATGTATCCCCCTAGGAATTTCACTTCTCTACAACTTTTATGTTTTAAGTTTTTCCAAATTCGGCCTCTAAAGGTCTCAAAATCACCTTTCCAGTAAATTATCCAGTTTTACCCGAAACTGGCAGTTTTTTTCTTAAATCCGTTTTTACGAAATTTCTACATGCACACTACCTCAAACGGTCACAACCGTGAGCCTATGACAAACATGCAACGCTTTCCAACGTAAATTCTCATCGACATATATCCATGCATACACTACAACTTCTTAGACACATGGGGACATACAACTAACATCATAAAAACGTTCATGCAAACCCTAAGATCATTCAACCATAACAACAAAATCATGCATAATATCATAAATCAAAACCACCCAATCACCTAATCAAGCACAAATCTAAACTAGGACATAAGAAATTAAAATGAGCTTATGCTCTTATATTCCAACTTTGGAAATACACTTAAATTTCCAATTAAAGCTTAAATTGAAAAGCTTAGCGAACCAAAGGGGAATTACCTTAATCAACACAAAGGTTGGTGCGAGGTTTGATTCAAACTTTTTCCCCCTTGCCTTCTACTAGAACCGGTGCTCCTAGCTTAGTTTCCTCCCAAAATTTTTGGCCACACTAGCTTGGTGATTCTCCAAATTTCCGACCACCACCAACCTATCTCTTTCTCTCTATATATATATTTTTTTCTACTTTGGTGTTCGGATTTAAAGGGAAAGGGTGAGGAAAGATTTTGGCATGGTTTTGGGGTGTTTTCTCATTTTGTGAAGCAAAAAGAGCCCCCCTATCACCTATTTATAGGTGATAATTAATTTTATTTTTGGATTTATTTTTAATCCAAAAATTACTTATTAGCCCTTGAGACAAAAATATTTGCTCATCACCCCCCTTAGGTGGCCGGCCATCATGCTTGCTTGGAGGCTAAGTTACTTGCTTACATCATCATGCTTACATCATCATGCTTACATCATATTTTCCTAAAATTGCACTTTAGTCCCTGTGAGGTGGCCTCCCCTTTGGGCCTTGTTTGGCTTTCCTCTTAAAATGCAGCCCATTCTCATACTAATGCAGATACTACAAATACTGTTTTTACTAACAATAGTACTGTCATACTGGATTGCAGTCTAAAATTCATCTGCATATAAAATTTTTTTTTTCATGACTTGAAGCTACTTAGCCCTTATTGTTCTAAATAATGTGCTTGATTTTTCTACAGTGGTCTTGACTCTTATTCTCACTATTTTTATCTGTGATGACGATTTTTCGCAGTATAATTCCTATACTGCTTACTGTATTGCAGTACTGTCATATTCATACCTTTGACTTTTCTTGGTCAAATTTTGACCAACATAAAATCGTAAATTTTTATTATGTCTTTTTCCTTAAAAGGCCTTCTGCATGAATAAGCAAACTATTATTGAGTTTCGTAGCTAATTAATCGAGAACTTAAACATATACTGATAAAATTATGAATTTCACATTGATATTCATAATTTTCATGAAACATCATATAAACACATAACACGGACTTAAATTTCTTTATATATAAGGAAATCATGAATCTGTAAAATTTCGGTCATTACAATGTGTGTCTTTTATTAAGAATTATGTACTTTTGAGTATAATAATGAGACCGTTCATTAATGTTAGAAGCATAAAGCTTAAGGCTCGGTAGTACGTTAAGCGAAAAGCCATTTTTAGTAAGAGTGTGTTTGGTTGGAGGGAATGGTGGATGGATGGAGGGGAGTGGAGGGAGAGGAGTGGAGGGAAGAGTACTTGGATCACTTGTTTGGTTGGAAGGAGATGGGAAGGGAGAGGAGATTTGGAAGGAACAGCTCTCCTCCCGAGCCCACCCTTGTGCATCCACCCTCTCATGGACGAAACAGGAGGGAAGCAAAAAGCTAGAGGGAACTTTGAGCGGGAAAATCTCTGTTTTACCCTCCATTATTAACTTTTTACTTTTATCAATTTTTCTTTTCTTTTTTACTTTTTCTCTTTCTTCTGCACAATAAAAAAAAACCCAAAAGCTAAAGACTTTTTCTCCTACACTTGGTTGCGTTTTCCTCTTCATAGCAACAAATTCGGAAGATAAAAAGATGGTAATTCAATCAAGCCTTCTCTTTACTTTCTTTTTCATCTTGTTTATGGAAATATAATCATTGTCTTGTTCTCTTTTATTTTTTCCTTTTTGTCGAGAAATATTTGGTTTGTGGAAATATACTGCTATTGATTAAGTGTTTTTTCTTTTTTTTTTTTTTTTGATGAAGTGTTTTCTATGGCTTCATTGTGTTTCTTGAGATGGTTTTGTTTCTTATTATTTTTATTATTATTAGTATTTTTTAGAATTTGGTAGTTGGTATTGTTGTTTGGCTTCATATTAAGAACTGAGATATTTTGTATTTTTCTTCATGTTGGGTTTTGTTCCTTAATACATTTGGTCTATATACCAAATCAAATTTCGGTGCGTACAATAAAATGGTAGGTCAATTTGTCTTTCGCTAGTAAATACTTTTGGGGTAGCCCTGAAAGTCATTCACTCCAAAGAGGTTTTTTTTTTTTTTTTTTTTTTTGTTTTTTTGTTTTTTTGTTTTTTAATGTTTTATAGCATTATGACATCTTACTTTCTTCAACTATTGGGAAAATCTAAGGATATGTTGCTGTTCTGATTCAATCTAGTTTCAACTTTATATTGAGTTGGGATGGAAATAGGGAAGATAGTGACACAAAGACGTGTGATCAAAATTTCAAAATGTTCTTAAGTGATTGGGAAAGGCAAAGGCGTATGGCAGCTGCGGAAGTTGTATCTTCTTTGGTGCAGTTTATTCATCTCATGGATTTACACTATTATTCTAACTATGTTGACAAAGGGCTTAAGAATAATAGTATAGAAAGCCTAATGGTCAATAGTTGAAAATGGAGATGATGTTCCTCAAGAAATAGTCAATAGTCATAGATTCTATCCATACTTAAGGTAAGAATACTAAACTAAGCATTTTAAGTAAAAATTTTTTTTTTCCTCTTTTTCATCTACAGATATTAAAATTCTTCGAATTTCAGGATTGTATAGGAGCAATTGATGGAACACATGTTCGTGTCAAAGTTCCTAAAGATGAGGCACCACGATATCGCGGGAGAAAAGACTGCACCACTCAAAATGTTATGGCAGTATGTGGATTTGATATGAGATTCACATATGTATTACCTGGATGGGAAGGAACTACATCGGACTCAAGAATCATAAAAGATGCTTTGGTGAGGGATGATAAGCTTATAATTCCTAAAGGAAAGTTAAGTTGTACTCAAAATTTTTTTTTTTTTCAATTGCAATGATGAGTTTCAAACTGAATTATAAATCTCTTTTAATAGGAAAATATCACACCATATCGAGGAGTATGATACCATTTGAAAGAATACTCTGCTCTTGCTCCTCAAAACCCACAAGAATTATTTAATCATCGATATGCGTCCCTACGTAATGTTATAGAAAGATCTTTTGGAGTGCTGAAAAAACGATTTCCTATCATTTCTGGTGCAACAGAGCCTCATTATTCAGTTGGAACAGTAACAGAAATTGTTTTAGCATGTTGCATATTGCATAATTATCTCACGGGGGTAGATCCTGATGAAAATTTAATCAATGAAGTCGACGAAGTGCTCCTAACTCAAAATCCAGAGATAACAGAAGTTTACAATAGACAATGTAACGATGAAGAGGCTAGAAAAGGGGCAGCGATACGAAATGAGATAGCAGAAAGGATGTGGCAAGATTATGTTTTAGAATGACTTCCATTTGTAAAACTGTTTTTTCTATTGATGTCCGATGTATATTCCTTTTTGTCATATGAATGTTTTCTGTTAGTTTGGAACATCTTATGCTAATACTATTGACTGGTTATTGTTGAACGATTTAGTTTGCTCAAATTTGTTGTTACATGTTAATGCTTTATGATAGTATTTTATTATGTTGTTAACTACTTGTATTATACAGTTTGATAGAATGGCTAAAAAAGCAAAGGGCAGCGTTGATGGTGATCAACCTAAAAAGGACACAGTCAAGTGGACAGAAGTTATGGATGTTGTGCTAATTGATGCACTGTTGGAGCAACAAATTAATGGAAACAGGGTGAATGGGACATTTACAACAACTGCTTACAACAATGTCCTTCAAATTTGTCAAGAGCAACTCAATTACCCATTTGACAAAGATCGTTTGAAAAATCGAATCAAAACTTTGAAAAATTAATTTTAATGCATGTCATGATCTTTTCAAAGGTCTAAGTGGGTTTGCTTGGAGTCCAGTTACAAAGATGTTTGAAGCGGAACCCGAAGTTTGGAACACTCTTATTGAGGTTAGTCTTTAATACATTTATAATTTGTAGTTTTTACTATTTTTTTAGGGGACAAATATCTCGTATGTTATATTTGTTTGAGCTTATATACAGACTAAACCTCATGCAAAAAAAATGGAGAGTGACTGAAATTCAAAACTATGACAAGCTATCGGAGTTATTGCTTTCGAAGAAGCTCGACCACGCATTATGAGGAGCAAGACATTTACTCGGAGCTATAGAATATCGGAGTTCCTGACCATCAACAAATTGATGCCTTTCTATTTCTAATCAAATATATATCCAGCAAAATAAAGAGCTTTTTTTGCAGTTCCAAGTGAGAAGAGGTATGATTTACTGTTGAAAATGCATCAAGTTATGGAACTAGCTCATCATCCCTTTTGAATATAGAACAAGTGATTTTCCAAATAGTATTAGGAATTGGTTATCATGTAACCAAGTCAAATGTCAATTGTAATGTAATCTTTTTGAGCTATACAGTTTAACTTGCTAATATTTTACGAACTTTTTATCATGTAATGAAGTCAAATGTCAAGTGTAATGAAATCTTTTTTAGCTATATAAATGACTCTTTCAGCTTTAAGCTTGATGGTTGTGATGACTGCGAGCTAACGACGTTTTAGATGACTCTGTGGCAAAGTGGACATTGAAATCTATTTCTTTTTTTTTTTTTTTTTGTATGGATAATTCTTCTAGTGTTTCTCATTTTGAGGACATGGCTACACTGTAGCCACTATGGAATAACGTTTTAGGCTTTTCAATAAAAGCTGATTATTCAAAAAAAAAAAAAAAACTCTTACTTAACTATATATTCTTTTACTTTTTTTCCCTCAATTTTTTATATCAGTTTATCTTTGATGTTTGTTTCTCAGTTGAACAATTTTTATTTTTTCAGTGTTCCCAAATTATAGATTACGCTCATGTGAAAAAATGTCATTAGAATCACAAGATATAAAGACATCTAATGTGAAAATGCTTGTATTATGCCCTACGTTTTTACTTATAATATAAGCTAAAAATTGTAAACAAAAGTTTTTGTTTTTTTTTTTTTTTCCTAATTTCATATTTTTACTCTGTGGGCTGTGTATGCATAAAATGGTATCTGAACAAATATATTGAAAAAATATACAAGTAGCCAATAAGGGTAATATAGTAATTTACAATTAAAAAACTCATCCATCCTGCCACTTCACTTTTTTGATACCAAACAAAGGAATGGAGATTTGTCTTCTTTCCTTCTTATCTTACCAAACAACACGAAGGAGAGTTAGTATCCTCCCCATCCTTCCTACTCTTCACCCCTCCAACTCTCTCTATCCTTCCTTTTCTCCATCCCTCCAACCAAACAGACCCTAAAGGTTTGACGAGCTAAGAAATAAGATAAGTAGATTTTTCAATTGTATCACAAGAATAATAGTAGTATGTTATGTATTTATGTGACTGTGTATTTTATGTTTTTCTTTTATAATTATTGAATGAAACAGAACGTTTCATGAGCATGTTTACAAAAGTAAAACCTATTGTACCCTTATTTTTATATATTTTAAATTGAAGTGTGGAACATGACTTGGTATCTGAGTTAGCAAGGGACGTGTGACCGACGGACTCAAATATTAGTGGCGACATCTTTGAGACACAAGGTTTCCAATAAAGGGTAGCTACTATGACTGAAAGGGAACAAGTTTTGCCAGTAAACACATGGTTATTGAGTACTAAATCAGATTTTACATTTTACGGGACCCAGAATGATTTTGATGGAAAATGTTTTGAAGTTACTGAAAAAAGGTGCAATAGGAAGTTAAGGATTTTATACATGATTGTATTCATGTATGTGTTTCTACTTACTAAGCTTTGGCTCATACAGTTCTTGGGATACATGTTTTTGAGATTGCACGAGGCTGACTAGTACAAGATTTGGAAATCCCATGACAAACTTATGTGTTATTTAGAAAGTTATTTAATTTAACTTTATTGTAATTGTTGGCTTTATTCAAGATAATATATATTAATGGATATAGCACCTTTTAATCTAGTTAGTAATTAATAAGTTCAAGATTTACCTGCTAGTTTAGGGGGCATTACATATACTGTTGCTAAATTAGGGTCCGTTTGGGGTGTTTTGGAGATGTAAGAATTGGAAACCATAAAAGTATTGGAGACTTGTACTTGGGGTAAAATTTTTTTTTGGAAAAAGTAGGTTTTGAGTTTTGTGTTAGGTTGAGGAATATTTGGAGAAAGAAATTTTTTGAGGATGCATGTTTTGTTGAATAGATAATTTTAAAAAAAAAAAAAATTTGGAGACCATTGGAAACCAATTTCAACCTCAAACATGATTTGGTCTCCAGACGCCAAATCAGCATCTCCAGACACGTCCCCGAACGGGTGAAAGACTACTAAGTGTGCCGCTGATGAACTACGTTAGAATCCCGTAGAAATAGAAAAATGGTCATTTACCTGAAAAACAAAAAGTTCGGTTATTATTATTTTTTTTGAGAAGTGGAAAAAGAAAAAAAAAAATGCCACCTTCCCAATTTTTCCTTATAATGATATGAATTTTTTCTATTTGCATAATATTTGATTTTTTTGGCCATATTTTAACATTATAATTATGATATAAGACTTTTCTTTTAATTTTCCTAACTAATCTTTAGTTTTCCTTGCCCCCACTTCCTTCTTTTTGCTAAATGATAGCTACGATAGCAATTCGCTGAAAACTTCCACGCTCTGTTCTCGTCATAAATAAATTAAATTTTCTTAGAAAGTCTCTTATATTATGTACCTCTACCACCATTTTTCCCGCGCCGACGAACTTTTTGTCTTCTCTATCCTATCTGTCGTCCTCTTCCATGGCAGCTGCGTTGTTAGACAAGCCAAACAAGAAGCTTCACAGAGCAAGTCGGGGTATGTTCAATCAAAGCACGTAATATTCCAAAATTCACCCACACTTTTGGAAAATTTTCATTTTAGCCACTTTTGAAAAACATATCAGAGTATTAAACCAGATAGTAATTTATCCTAAAGTCTGCCATTTTAATTATAGGAAACCATTAATTAGCTTTTTAATCAAATCAATGAGCATTTTGAAATATTAAGTTTTTTCACCAGAAAACAAGTTTGAAAATCCAACCTTCGGTATCATCACACGAATGAAAACAAGAAATAAAGGTGCAAGTATCCAAAACCCAGTCCAAAAAGAGAGAGTTACTTTTACATGCCTTGGAAAGATAAGCTACAAAAAATAAAATTACAAATAAATAACCACTGAATCACAGTGTCCTTGATCTCACTCCCATCTAATCAGTGTTACTCCTAGCACCTCCTGGGGGGTTAAAAAAATAAAACATCAGCTACTAGCTAAGTAGGATACAGTTAACTCATTTGAAAATATTAGTTCAAAACATTTGGTTGGGGTATAATAAAATGAATAAGGCCAAAACAGCGCGTAATAAATAAAATGCATAAATAACAAATGCAAAAAATAAATAGACTTACGGGTGCTAGCTTGATAACCAACCAATCGGTAACAAAACACCGTTTCAGTGTCTAAACAAGGCTTACAAGCAAAACTATCAACCGTCAATGTCTAATCAGACAACTTTTGAAATTCATTTAACATACTCGGATGACAACAACCCAAATATCAAAACAGCCCACTTGAATCTCTCAAAAATAATATATCTACATATATATACTTTTGACCAAAAACATTTGATACATATATACTCTCCATTTAAAAACACTTTATAAAACCATTTGATTTTCAATATGATTTTAAAATCAAGAATTCATTGCAACATTTGGGTATCCTACCTCAATGGCAAAACAAATCTACTATCAACTTCATAGATACCGAGGCTTCTCGCTTCGGTCACCAAAACCTTAAATCAAATCACACAGACATCCTAAGTATCTGACATAACCCAAAACTCAATTATGCTAAACATTCGGCTTAATTAGTGTGCTTTAAATAATACTACATTACAATATTAATATTTCTCGATTTACGTGCAAACTGTGAAAATCCAGGTTTGGGTTTAAAACATCATTATTTAAGTCTAAAACATAATTTTATTGCAAATTGAACTTAAATTGAGACCCTGCAGGCTCTCTGCCGCTATCTGATTGACCGATCCTGTAGGTCTGGTTGACCAGACAAGACAGAGTTGTCTTGTTCTGTTCCGAGGCCGTCCGGTCGACCGGATGGGTATCGGGTTAACCGGACCATTACAGAACAGCGAGTCCCCAGTTCGAGCCCAACATGCAAATAGTTCCAAAATCCAATCCAAACAACTCCAGTATCCAGAACAGTAAATAAACAATTCCTATAGCCTAAATAACTAGAATCAAACTTAAATCCATCAAAATCAATCAAAATCTCATTTGAACTCCAAGTTTATTAAACTAATGAAAACAAAGATTTCAAAACTGAAAATAAATTATTTGAAATAGGGAATGAATTTAAAATGAACTTGAAACGTTTAGAAAGCTCGGGGTTTAAGTCTTAAGCTTGAGTTTCAGGTTCCCTATTGTTTTTCTGAAGAAACTTTGAGGGGGAGAGAGTGGGGGAGGCTAGGCTAAACAGGGGAGGGGGAGAGAGAGAGAGCTTGAGGGAGAGAGGGAGAGCAAGGAAGGGAAAGAAAACTGAGAATTGAAGTGGGAGGTGGGTTTATATAGATGAGGTTACCACTGGGGTGGGCTGAAGGCCGAAATTTTGGCTGGCGGTTTGCAGGGGAATAATGGCTATGGATCGGTGGTGTAACAACTTGTAGAGGTCCGGTCGACCGGTAAAAAGGTTCGGTCGACCTGTCAGGTGTAATGGTAATTTTCAAAAAATTAAGGGGTAAAAATGTAATTTCTTAAAAATACTTTTAAAACCTCAAAAATATTATTTTAAATGCAGTTTAATTATTTTAAACCACATTTTAGCATACTAATTAATCCAGTTTAACATAATTAAACATGATTAATTCTAATGGGCGTTACATTAGATTTTCGATGAAAACATTTAAATAAAACCATTTAAATAGAATATTTGAACTGTCATTTGAAAGAATATTTGGATGTTCGTAATATGAAAATCAATATTTAAACAGCGTATTTAAATGTGTGTTTGGATATGTATTGAAAATAAATAAATCTTATAAAACTTCAACGTTCATGAGAAATTTTAATAGAATATGGATAGAATTTTGTTCATCTTTTTGTTGTAAATGTATAGGGGAAAAAAAGAAAGAAAGAAATTAGTGAAAAGTGGATTTTTAAATTTTAAATTGTAAATTGTAAATTAGATCGGTTAAAAATTAACCGACATGAAAAGTTATTTTTTAGCACCTTTAGGTAATGGCCGACGTTAAAACTACTTTTTACATCGGTTGCAAGGTAGATGACATGAAAGGCACTAACGACACGCCTTTCACATCGGTTATAAAATAACCGACATACAGAGTTGTTTTTCTACAATTTTTTTGCGTCGAGTGACCAACTTGGAGGAGTGCCGTTGCCTATTATACTTTTTTATAGTAGTGAAGAAGTTGCAGAATAATGAAAATGAGAGTTAAATTGGTTTTTGACAAAAAAAAAAAAAAAGTTTTAATTGGTAACAAACGTCTAAGGCTCTGTTGGTTCAAGAACTATAATTAACATGTTCTTCTTGCTCCTCGGTTGCCAAATGTGGTAGTCTCTCTCCTCTTTCCTACTTTAATTTCGTCATATACCTTCTAATGCCAGACCATCAATTGGGTTATTATTAAGTCGAGGAGGCAAGTTCAATTGAAGCTAAATCTTACGAATTTCAAGGTGATTTAGCTTGGCGATTGATGCACCGGTTTGAATTGAAATAGTTAGATTAGAGTTGTTTAATTTTTTAAAAACTAGTTATAATTTTTATTAATTTTTTGGAAAAAGATAAAAATGAGTTGTAATATTTTGGTCTAAACCTGTAATCCAAACATCTCCTTAGCATCATGACCCAAACCCAGTGTCGTGATTAATTTGAATTAAGTAAGATTAAATAAAAATAAATTCATGATTGTTAATAAAATCAGGTAAATAATTTTTGACGAAAACATATAATAAAATATATGTAACAGTCTCTAAATTTAATCATGGATTTCTATAGATATTAATGAAGAAAGTTATGACTATTGTGTGTTATATGTTTTTCCATGACAATTTAAGGAGACATAAATATCCCGAACTCACGCGTGACAAAAAAAAGCATAATACTTGCTTGTGTTTTTCCCAGAAAATGTTAATTGAAGCAAAACTTATTAAATTAAATTTCAGATAGAATTTTTAATGTCAAAACCTTAATTGGAACATTGAAATTAGTCAAGTATAGAGTTTTTCTCAAATTCAATTCTAAGGCTAAATTTGTAATTTTGGCAAAATAAGGTATCCAAAATATAATTTTTAGAGAATATGATGATGATTTTCAATATATGTAGGTCAATTTTAAAACGGTTGAGGGTTTCTGAAAGTTTCTAAAAGGCCATAAGTGGGGCACCACCTACTACAACAAATAGAAATCTAGTTTCATTAAAAAATAAAAAGAAAAAAGAAAAGTGAAGAGTTTTTAACACTTTCCTCTCTCTCTTCTTTATTTTCTCTCTAGAAAATTCGTTATTGATGTTAACTAACTAAGAAAAACTCACTTCCAGCACTCTAAATGCTTAAATCTCCACCTCATACTCTTCCCAACTTGTAGAATAACAACACCAAAGCTTTGCTCATCTTCTTAAAGCCTTTTTCAGTTCCAAAAATCCAACTTTAGAGGCGGTAAATTTGACTTTTGATTGAGATTGGTGTTTTGGTAATGTTTTCCTTATTCTTGTTTTAAAACTTGAATTTTTCTCTTATGGCTCAGCTTAATTTATGACTATATTGTGTTTTATGATTGGGTATTTGATTAAAAACGTTTTTGTTAGTGGATTGTTGATTTTGAATAGGGTTTAAAGTATTTGCATGGTATATGTTTGATGAAAGGCTCCTATATAACATTTTGTGACCAGTTTTAAAGATTTCATTTTGGACAATGATTCTTGAATACTTTTGTTTGATTTATTATTTGTTCTTTTAAGTAGACATCTTAAGCTTTAACTAGGCTTTTGAATCACCCAAATTGGATTTTTATAAAATTAGTTATGATTTTTAAAATTTCATGTAAAAAAAGTCAAATTTTTGATAGACCTGCTTAACCCGAGATTACGGGATGATTTTGAGATATTTAAAATTTTCAAAACCTATATTGTCACAGCTCTAAGAAAGTCCAATGAGTCTAGTTTGTTTTGGCTATATTTCATAATTTTTGGACGTACCTACAATATATTATAAATATTTTCATAAGAGTCAACGAATCTATCTTTTGCAAAGATTTGTCTGATGATCTACTTTTTGTAAACTAGTTGAAAGCCAATATTTTAGTATTAACAACCAGTTAAAAATATAGTTTTATAACTAAAAACTAATCTAATAGCTACTAGAATTTCCAACATATTTTGTATGAGTTTTAAGTGTCATGTTTTGGTGACAAATGATTTATTTTCATTACGAAAGGTTTAGCAAAATTGAAATTTTCATAAATTAAGTTGAAATCTAATTTTTAAAGTTTAGATAATGTATTTGACAATGTTGAATGATTATATGAAAATCATGTTATGGATTTGTTTACTTTTGATTTTCATAATGAAATTGTATTTGTAAGATATAGAGTTAGATGATTTGGTTTGAAGGAAATTCTTACGAAAGATTTAGTTATTTCATAAGTTAAACTTTGGAATGATTTTGTTAAATTATAAACAAAGTTAATAATCTCCATAAAGTTTAACCTATCGTTCAAACTTTATTCTATGAATCCATACACGAGTTTAAGTATTAGTATTCAACTAGACTTTTAATATGGGACAATATGATTTACTATTTCTTAAGAATATGTTGATAATTTCTAAAATTCCATAAAACTCTTAAAGAGTTCTGAAAGGTTTAATTAATGAAAAAATATTTGTTAAATTAAGTGAATACAAATCTTCAAGCGTGAGTCCAAAAAAGCTTGAGGAGCTTACATTTGGGGATTTTTTTTAATGCTTACGGTAAGTAGAGTACTCACCTACAACGCAAATGATATGTGACTTGATAATTACATTTTTTGTAACTTGCTTATGTAAATGTCACAAATTGTCTTAAGTTGTAGCTGTGGATTTCCTAACTATACTCCATGGGATGTAAATTATGATATTTTCATGTTCTTAAATTGTGAGCTGAAATATCTCATGTAAAACTTGTTTATGATTATTAGTAACCATGTAAATGTAAATGCCTTATTCATAAATTGTAAAAATACTATGAGAAATTATATGTGGATAGGGCATCTAAATAAATGTGATGTCCATATTTTCATCATATTAATTATGAGCTTTTGAACTATGTTACTTGACACACCTAATTTACCCCAAATATTAGTTGATGAGTTTGAACATGGGTAAATGATTGTGGTATTGATATGAACAGTGGCATATTAAGAATTGTATGATTTAGTTGCATTCTAGGGGTAATGTCACTAATTAACATTTAATGGCTGATGTGGCAAATTATTTCTCGACGACAAATTGAAATTTGTCTAATGTGGTTAATAGTTTTAGCGACGACTTTGCTACGTATATAAATTATTAATTCTTTTATAGTATTTTATAATATTTTTATTTTTAAATAACTTTCATTGAAAATAGTATTATTTTTTTAAGGTAAAAATTCATTCAACTAAAAGGTCTTATAGATACCAAACGTAATGCTGATGACCCTTTGGTACACAATATAAAACAGTCGATAAAAACTGGTTCCATCACTAAAATCTAATGAAGCACATGGAAAATAATACAAGACAAGACCTGATATTAGGAAAATTCCTCGACACATCAATTTAAGCATGCATAAGGCTCTTTTTGAAAGTAATACAGTCGATGGAAGCTTTCGATCTATCGAGAGCATGTAACATGTAGCACCAAGGCCACAAACATCTCTGCTAAGACTCATAGCTATTGGAACTTATAACTTGGCAAGACTTAAATCTAATGGACCAAAAACAAACTCAAAAGGTGGGAAAACCAAATCCATTATTACTTTGAATATACTTAAACTATATGGCGGAAGTATCAAAACCTTTATTAGACCAACACATAAAAAACTAAAGACTAAAGCATGCGACCGCCGCAAGCCTTCAATGAAAGTGCAGCTGACAAGAGGACCATTAGTGTAGGAATAATGCTTTGGGGGGCAAGCGACGAAGCCAACGAGATGCCTTCAAACAACAGAACGTGAAATACAAGCGCTACCACCATCAGCGTCTGAAGTTGGAACCACCACCTCCCCAAGAAGCCCACCACCGTTTAGAACAAAACTCTGAAAGAGTACAATCACCAGACAAGAAAAGTGTCATAAAATATCTCCAAGCTGTCTAGAAACCATCCTCTAAACAGCGTCAGATCCACCCCAATGAAGACACTTTACCAAACACAGCCACTGACATAAAAAACTCACAACGATACGAGCCACGTAACCAATTTTCAAGGTCGGAGGTCCAACAACATGCCCAGAAGCGGTCCCGGCACCCTGGCTGACTCACTCTCTCCTTTTCTCTCTTTCTCGTTTCCTAGGGCCGGCTACTTTTTTTTCTCTATCGATCTTTTTTAAAATAGTATTCCATAATTATTATGATAATTATAATTTTCAATAAATCATTCATTTTTTTAATATATATTTTTTCATCCATTTTATATTATTCCATATTTTTATTTTGGTTCAGATTGTCAAAATATTATATAAGATTTAAATTAACATCTAATTGTTAAGTTATATTATGTACATATTTTATTCTTCATCAATAATGTTATTTTCTCAAAAACTTGTTAACATTAACTATATTTCGTTGTATTTTCTGACAATTATAATAGTCACTTACTTTAATTAGGATAATAATTTAATTAACCTAACCACAAATTCCCTCACTAGAAAAGTACTACAATCAATTCCTTTTTAACCAAAAGCTTATAAATGCATCTCACCATAATCATCAACATTACAATTACAAACTTTCACACTTAAAAATTATAAACTTTCACCTTAATGTAAACATCTTCATATCATTAAAATTTCAAAATCAAATATTCTTACACCAAATTTTCACATATTCACCCAAAATTAATAAAATCACTAACCAGAATTCTCAAAACATGCCCGCTAATAATCATCAATCCGTGACCATCAAAACCAAACAATTACCAATTGATAAAAATACAAAAACAACAATAATCAATAACCAATACTAGTAAAACCTAAACTTTTTATACTAAAATTACATATCATCCCAAACATAGTCACATACAACTAGCAAATGATTTCAACAATATTATCAGTCCACTTTTTTTTTTTTTTTTAATCACATAATATTGTCAAAAATTGTATAAAAACAAGGAGGAAAAAATTTAAAAGGAAAAAACAATCACAATTGCAAACTCACAAAACGGGAGTTTGGACAATGGGGTATGGAACCTTGAATGATAGCAGAGTTGGAAGGCGACAACAACGAATGACGGCAGCAAAAGAGTAGGAAAACGAGACTTTAGGGTTTTGGGGGTTTTCAACCTAGATTAATTTGTTAAATTCTTTTGGGAATACACAAAAATAATTCAATCACTTTGATAATGGGAAGTAAAGGGATTGATTTGAAGGAGTAGAATTTGGATTTGGGGTGAGTTTGGTTGGAGAGAGGGAGAAAATCCGAGAGAGAAAAAGGGGGGAATTGCAGAAAAAATGAGGAAGAAGAATCTGTGCGTAGGTTTATGTGCAGACCCTTTAACGACGACACTAGTCACCGTTACAACCAATAAGTCGTCGGTATAAATTATTAAAAATGACTATTTCGCCAACGACGGCTACTAAAGAACGGGTTAAAATTTTTGTGAAAATTACAAAATTGCCATTAA
Organism: Ficus hirta; assembly: GCA_038430175.1. Taxonomy (NCBI): domain Eukaryota; kingdom Viridiplantae; phylum Streptophyta; class Magnoliopsida; order Rosales; family Moraceae; genus Ficus; species Ficus hirta. The sequence continues at coordinate 11,815,487 of CM076585.1, read as the reverse complement.
TTGCCGCTTTAATTTTCCATAAAATTTTAAATACGTTGTCACTAATTGTGGTTCATTAAAAAAATCTCTGACCCATACTAACACGCATGATTCCAACCTTTCACTTGGTTGGAATTCAATTCTATCGATTTTGGTGCGAAAACAAGGCACCAAAATATATTTTTGGAGGAAAAATTTAGTGACGAGTCATTGCTATAATTAGCTATACTTGGTGGCCAATAGAACCCGCCAATAATTTTCCCCTATTCAATTTAGGAATTTGTTTTCCTTGGCAAACTTGGAATTTTGTATGGATGTTCCAGATAAGTAAAACTAGAGTTTGGGAAACTAGGGTTTTTAGAAATTTTTTTTTAAAAGTTTTTTATTATCAAATATGCATGATTTTTTTTTTTGGATTGAAATAAATTCCACTTTTTTTTTTAACTCATGACTTTTTTACCACTATGAACACTTTAATTTCTGTGCCACTCAAGAATATTGGTCAAAAGTCAACCTAATATGTTTTACTCAAATTTTTCCTATGGATAAAAAAAAAAAAAAACAAATAAGATACTACATACATTCTATCAAATGTCATTAGAACCAACAATGACTACTGATAGTGTTGGCTAATGGCTACTTTGGTTACCTACACCAGTCTTAGGAATATTCTAGTAGAATATTGTTTGTAATCTACCGGCATATTTTTTGTTTCAATATAGATGACTGGATGTATCTAGCATCTATGGCCTGTTATTGACGTCGATCACCAACTGTGACATTTTACCAGAATATTTTGGTATAATATTTTTGGTACCATAATCACCATTAATTACCGCTTCAATTTTCTAACACATTTTAAATAAGTTGTCGCAAATTGTGAATCATAAAATAATCTCTGGCCCACCCTAACATGCATGATTCCAACTTGTCACTAGGCTGGAATTCAACTCTATTGATTCTGGAGCAAAAACGAGGCGCCATAATATATTTTTTGAGATAAAATTTAGTGACAGTATGTCATTGCTAATTAGCTATACTTTGTGGCAAATAGAACGCGCTAATAATTTTCCCCCATTCAATATAGAAATTTTTTTCTTGATATGCAAACTTAGTATTTTGTATGATTGTTCCAGATAAGTAGATCTAGGGTTTGGGAATTTAGGGTTTTTAGATTTTTTTTTTTGACAAGTTTTCCATTATTATCAGATTTGTAGAATTTTTTTTGGATTCACACAAATGCCACTTTTTTGAACTCTTGACATTTTTGCCACTTTTTTTGAACACTTTTATTTCTATGCCACTTAAGAGTGTTGGTCAAAGCTCAACCAAATATGTTTTACTCAAATTTTTCTTATGGATAAAAAAAAAAAAAAACGATACTACATTCATTCTCTCAGATGTCATCAGAACCAACAACGACCACTATAGTGTTGGTTACTGGCTATTTCGGTCATCGGCGTTAGTTGTCGGAATATTCTTATAGAATACCACTGATAATCTACCAGCATATTTTTTGTTTCAATATAGATGACTGGAGGTATTTGGCTTCTGTGGCCCATTGTTGGCACTGTCATCAACTACGGCATGTTATAGGAGTATTGTGGTATAATATTTTTGGTACCAGAATATTTTTTGAAATTTTTGTTTTCAAAAAATATTCTAATAGAATGCTCAACATATTATGTTAGGATATTTTGGTGACTGGTGCCAGCAATTGGAACTAGAGATGTCCAATCATACATGTTGATAATAAATAATATTAAAGTATAGTATCCAAAATAGTAGAAAACTCACATGAATAGCACCGATGATCGAATCTAGTGGTCACTTTTGGTTCTGGTGACATTTGGTAAAATGTAAATTCTGAGGTTAATTAAATTTGTAAATTGGACGGTAGCATAGACACTTAATTTACAAAAACAATAAAATTCAGAAAATTAAAAAAAAAACATGTCAAAAACGTAAACAAGGATAAAAGGGTGGCAAAAATATGCATGGAGGAAAATGGGTGTCAATTTTGGTAATTTCTCTCTCTCTTTCTTTTTTGGTATTTTTTGTTCAAGTATATTATTTAAAAATTTGACTAAAGGAACTACAATTGTCAACAGTTGAAGAATTTAGGGACTTTTCCATCAAAATAAAAAAAAATTTATGACTAAAAGCATCACCTACTTAGAAGTTAAGGGGTCCTCATTAGCCAAAAAAAAAAAAAGGGGTGTGGGTGGGTGGGGGGCTGGGGTGTGGTTTCAATCGCTGCACTTTTGTCTTTTGAACTCTGCCTCTCTCTCTGCTCTCTTCATCCTAAATAGGCCGACTCTCTCTGCTCCTTCACTTGGCCTAGGTTTCTCTCCGCCATTGGTGCTGGGCTCTTCAATCTCACCGAAGTAAGCTTCAAATTCTATAATATATCCTTTTTTTTTTTTTTGAGGGAAGCTAAATTTTTCTCTCTTGAATGACCTTTATCCGAAATTTCCCTATTGAAATGGTGTTTCCTTCTTGACTTCTATTTCTTTACTGCGATGAAATCTCGTTTAGGTCTTTATCATTCATCTAATTTTTCAATAAATTCGTTCTTTGTTTCGTTTTAGCAAGGCAGTGATGAAAATTATTTTTGATCTTTTCATCTTGTTATTTCCCTTTGTTTGAAGATTAGAGAGAGGAAGAGAAATTTGTGAATAGCTTAGCTGAATTTTTATTCATATTTACACAAATCTAAATCTCTAAAATTAACAAAAATAAATAAATAATTACAATTGCTTTACAAAATTAATTTCCTTCTCTGCACTTGGATGTTGCCGATTTATACCAAAAATTCTGTATTTGAAGCAAGATTTTGTTATGCTAAAGAGGAGATTGAACGAATCGCAGTTAATTTTTTTATGGTATAGCTCTTTGTAGCTGCTTTGACTTTGGGGATTTTGAAATAATTAGGATGATCTGCTTTTTGGTTTTATTAGGCTCAATTGGAAGATTAAAGTCTTCACATTGTGTTTGGTTTTCCGTTCCTGTTTTATGCCCTGTATTTTGTCATTTTGTTTCTTGTTTTTTGGATTGTTGAACCTAAAGGCTTTTATCTGATTCATAGTTGAAAGTTAGCAATTCATTATCGTCGTCAAGCCGTCTACCAAACCCACACTCGAAACACATAAGAGCCTCATTAAAATTAATATGCTGAGAAACCCCCTCCAAAGAAAACCTAAAAACCACTCTTGAATTACCTTGTACTTGCTGCATCCATTGAATTTTATCCCTCTATTTTGTTTGTTTTGGCTGTCCGTACGACAGCTACAAGATCGCATTTGTACTTCATAACACCCAGGTTCTGATTTACCATGCACACATTATAATCGCAATAAAATCACTCGATTCCGTTAAATTAATAGACTGAAAAACCCCTCTCCAATGGAAACCTAAAAACTACAAAATAGAATTACCCTGTACTTGCTGCAGCCATTGAATTTTCTCCCTCTATTTTGTTTGTTTTGGTTGTCCGTACCACATCTACAAGATCGCATTTGTACTTCATAGGTAGAACTTGGTAGCTATGAGTGCTAGGACCACTATTATGCATCGAATGATATGTGTATGGATAATCATCTTCAGAGCTTAGAAATTTTAGTAATATGTTGTATTTATGTTGTGCTGATCGGTTGGTTGAATTAAATTCGGTTTTTCTGAATCCAAAATAATAAGATTAATTTTTCACTTTTTTTGAAGCAGCATTTTGTAAGTAGAGTTGCCCATGGTTGACAGAGAAGATGAGGGCGATTCAATTACGAAACTACACTAGTGACTCTTCAAATTCAACTACTGAGCAGGTACATGATTTTTTTTTAAGCAACACTTTGTGCACACATACCCTAGAAATTAGTAGGAATTTGGAAAAACGGAAATTAAAAAGAAAGAGTTGAGAGAGAGATGACGTTTGTGGTATTAAAATAAATTAATCAACATAGTCCCCGTCAAAGGACGTCATCTCTCAAAATTTTTTCACTGAAATATAACATGTCCATGTTGTAATTCTCTCAACTTACTTAGCTAGTAAGGTTGCAGATTTACTACAATTGCAATGATGGTATTGTCCAGTATACTTCTTGAAGAACAATATTTGCAACTTTACTTCTTCACTTGTGAGGGCAAGAAGGTGGAAATATTAATTTTCTTTCGATATCTGATTATGTATTCCTCTCTCCATTTTTTATCCATTTTTTTAACAAAATTGCCATGTGTTTTTCTTTCTGATTTTTGTTGCGTCATTAATTATTCAATTGTATAGTTATTTTAATACAGTAGTGGTGTTGTTTGGTTTGTTTTTGTTTTTGGATATAGGTCCTTGAAGGTGGAGCGAGACAGACCCACAATAATGGTTGTTAAAAGAATTGCCAAAAGAGTACACATTTGGGACATTCATGATTTGTACGGATCCAACAAAGCTTTTCCCAAAACTAATTTTTACTTACCTGGACCCTGAGAGAGTGGAATCTCTCTTTCGTCTCGCGTTCCCATTTTAAGGAAATGATTCTGTACACTAAAGATCCAACAGTTCAAACTTTGTTTCTCATGAACTTTTCGTTCCTTTTATTGTGCCTTTGTCAGGTTTGAAAGAATTCTAGCTTTTTCTCTTTTAAGTTTCCATGTCTCAACTCGTAATTTAAGATGCAAAAGTTTATTTGTTTTAGGGTATTGATTGTTTGTTAATTTGTTGTTTCTCAGCATGAATGAGTAGTGGAAAATATTGATCTTGATAAATCTGCAGAAGAATCTATAAGCAAAAAGCTAATGAGTGCTTTTTTTTCTTTTTTTAACTTAAACTATTTCTTTAAAAGAACTTGGTGTTTGGCTGGCCATAAAGACATTATTTAAATAGTGCATTCATGCCTAGCCCAAACACAAAGTTCATTCAAACGTAATTATAAAGTAGAAAAAACCTCTATTTGCTTTTTGCTAATAGATTCTTCTGTGGATTTGTCGAGATCTAAATTTTTCAGCTTCATGCTAAGAAATAACAAATCAATAATCGATATCCTCGAATTAAATAAATGGTTGCATCTTAAATTAAGAGCTAATACATGAAAATTTAAAACAAAAAAAATAGCACTCCTCTAAACTCAACAAATGCACAATAAAACGAATGAAATATAAACAAGAGACAAAGTTTGAACTGTTGGTTCAAAGTATAGTAAAACTAATGGTGATGATGCATGGAAACCAAACATGATAAAACCTTGTTGTAAACGTTAAAAAGCATGTGCTTCCCAAATGGGAACTGTGGCCGTATGACTTTTTGTTTGAAGGCGTGTTAAGAGTTGGTTTGCGTTGCTTTACTTTCTTGTTTTAAATGCTAACTTGAACTGATAGAGGAGAGAATATAGGTATCATTTTCATGCTCCAAGGCTTGATAAGAGAAAAATATGTTCCTGTCTGGGATACGGAAAGGCTCATTGTTCCTATCCGAGCACCATGCATAGTTTTCTTCCATCTATGCCTTCTCTATTTCGGCGAAGGATGATTCACGTGAAATGAACTTTCTCGCAATCAACTGAGATAGTTCAGCATAGAGAGCACTTTGTTCCTAATTCAACAAGTACCTTCGACATTTTCCCATGAAATTCTTGCAAGGGTTAAAGCTGGGTGGCATCCTCACGTTAGATGTATGCATCGCCGGCTTTAGTCCGTCTTCCTTCCGGATATCAGGAGAGGGATGAAGAGGAGGAAGACTGGAGAGAGTTGGAGGGATGGAGAGGATTGTGGGAATCCTTTGTGTTGTTTGGTAAAAAATGGAGAGTTAAAAAGATGAATAATAGTTATATATAAAATTACTAAATTGTCCTTTTGTAAAATATTTTAATAATTTAGAATTAAAGTGGAACAGTCTTTTCAAGTTCAAAAGGAATGGAGAGCTTGCAACTTATCACTAATGGAAGGATGCAAAATGGTGGGCTCGGAGGGAGACTCTTCCTCTACCTCTCCTCTCCCTCCACTCTTCACTCCAAGTCTCCAACCAAACCATGGAAATGGATTCTCCCTAACCTCTATCCCTCCAACTAAACAGACTTTTTGTTTCAAAACCCTAATTGAACAAGTACCTTCAAATTTTTTTTCCAACAATCTTCACAATGGCAAATGTTTAAGGCAAAAATTTGAGACAAAAGTAACATTAACAGGTTGCTACAAATTTAAAAAAGCTAACAAAAACAAACAAAGTGAATACTATGAAATTATAATTGCTATTAACAAAAATGACACGAATTTGAAAAAAAAAAAAAAAAAGGTTTCCTAACATCCAATTAAGGAGGATAAAACTGACATCAAACAATTTTTAAAATAATAAAAGAAGTTTTGATTCAGTTTATCCTGGTTGTGGGGATTTAGTTGTGAAATTCCATTATCTCCTCAACCTTTCGCCAATGTTGGAAGAGGAAAGAAGTTAGAAGAGACATTTTAGAGAGAAAATTAGAATCTTATCTATTTTTGGCAGAGTGGAAAATAGAAAAGAAGTAAGTTGCAAATCCATAAAATCCATCATATTTTAATCCTTCCAACTTTTGAAAGAAAAGATGAAGGAAAATTTTGATAAAAAGGTGGTATGCAGAATAACAATTTTAACATTACTCTATTATTTTCTTGTAATTTTTTAAGGGCATAATTGTAATATTCACTAGATTAGATATTTAATTTTTTCTCATTTTTTTCTTTTCTACCAAACAACATGAGAGAAAACATCTCTCATTTATTTTTATTTTCCTCACCTAAGTATTTTACTCTTCTTTCATTCCTATTTTCAATCTCTCTTACAAAACAGAACATTGAAAATAAAACTAAATTAGGCAAATATGATGTTTTTAATCAATTATTTCAATTAAATAGTCAAAAATTTTCTAATTTAATAAAATGACCGTTTATAACTGATTGACCATGATCAATAGTCTAAAATACACAGTAACATTAATCAATTATTAATTAATCATTTTTAAAAATATTTTCCTAATTGTATAGAATTTGAATTGTTTATTTAAAATTCTCTTTAAAAAAATCATTTATCCATAAATCGTAATAAAATAAAATAAAGTAGGAAGGTGTGGTATGCACGATACCAAATTAATTTGTGAATAAGAGTACATCATCATAATTATTTATGAATTAATGATATCTAGAGCTAAGTTACAATTTGTAAGTAATTACTGATTAAAAGATAACCTATGGACACTTATAATGAGTTCGCTTAGTTCTTTTTATTGAAAGCCCTTGTAGTCCTTGCATTTATTCCCTACCTTGTATATACCCCAAAAAAAAAATGTGGTATCACTCAGCCAATTTTAGATCTACGATAGCAGATACGCCACGTAACTATGATCAATGGTAGAGTTGACCTTGCATTAGTTTGACCGACAACGCATCATCCATTTTCCATTTGGTTAAAAAGCAGCAACAGGACTACAGGAGAGAAGGAAGCTGACGCTGAACGCGATGCTGCACGAGCCCACCCCCTGTTTTCTTTCCCGCTCCAACCCCTCCTTCTCTCCCCCTCCCCCTTCTCTCCCCCTCCCATGGCCGCGTCCGCCCATATCGCCGTTGTCGGTGACATCATAAGTTTCTCTCTCTCTCTCTCTACCCGAGTTTTTCATTTTTCCCAAAATTTTAATCTTATTCTTAAAAAAAAAAAAAAACACATTAACCATGATAAAATTTTATTTATAATCAAATTTTAGAAGTAATTGAAAATAAATATGATAATTTATTTTGCATATACAGTTATGGAGATACAGGAAAAACATATTTATGAAACGTAATAATCAGCAAAATTAGATCAAATTGTGAAATTATATTAGCTATAGCATTATCTAGAATAGCATCGTTATTATTATCAAAAGGCTGAACTGCACATTCAAGATTTCATATACCATTTTCAATCAACAAATTCTCAACTTGCCAAATAAAAAAATCTACTCAATTAGCAAAATTAATTGAAAAAACAACATTGATTATATGGGATGAAGCACCTATGATTAATAAATATTGTTTTGAAGGTTTAGGTAAAATAATAAAAGATCTAAGAAATAATTTTAATCACCCTTTAGAGGAATGACAGTCATATTAGGTGGTGACTTTAGACAAACATCTGTTATTTCAAAAGGTACAAAAGAAAATATTATCGATGTGACTAATAAATAATTCTTATCTTTAGTCATATTTTCGCATACTAACTTTAACAGAAAACATGTGATTAAAAAGATCTAATTATTGTATTGATGACCAAGTAGAAATTGCTAACTTCTCTGAATGGATTTTAAATGTCGGTAATGGAATATCAAATAGAATAAAAGATCTCGAAAACGAATATGCTACTTGGATCAAAATATCTGAAAAATATTTGATACAATAAATACAAATTATATTCAATACATTTTTACCACAATATATGATAATTTTGCAAATATTGATTATTTAAAATAACACGCAATTATTAAAACAACTAATGAAATAAATAAATATTTATTATCTTTAGTACCAACAGAAACAAAAATTTATAATAGTTATGATACTATTCTTTCATCATCTAGAAATCTCGATGAATTAAATCTTTTATATCCTACTGAATTTTTGCATACACTTAATTTTAATGGCCTACCACTACATGAATTAAAATTAAAAGTTGGAACTCCTGTTATGTTAATGCGAAATCTTAATCAATCAATGGGTTTATGCAATGGTGCTAGACTAATTATTACACAATTAACAAATAAAATTATCAACGGTGCATTATTAATTCTGATGAAATAAATAAAAAAGTTTATATGCATTATTAATCAATCAATGGGTTTATGCAATGGTACTAGAATAATCATTACACAATTAACAAATAGAATTATCGAATGATGTATTATTACTTCTGCTGATATAAATGAAAAAGTTTATATACCTAGAATAGAAATGATAATAAATGAATCTGAATGGACTTTTATTTTAAAAATACGACAATTTCTTTTAAAAATCTATTATGCAATGACAATAAATAAAAGTTAAGGTCAATCACTAAATAAAGTTGGACTCTATTTAGAAGATGAAATTTTTAGCCATGGGTAATTATATATTACTTTATCTAGAGTAACATCACCAAAAGACTTACATAATTTAATACATGATTCAATTTATAAATACCCAAATCATATCAAAAATATCATCTACAAAGAAATACTACATAATAGTTACCAAAAATAACAATCTTCTGGAAAAAAAAAACATATTTATAAAAAAAAAATTTCTTATTCATTATACTATAAAATAGTTCTTATAATCTTCAAAATTCAATTTATATTTATAGACTATCAAATGTATTTATTCATATATCTTACCATCTATAGAAAATGTTTAGTCCATTACGAGTGTTGTAGCCAAGAGAAACACATCGAATTATTCGTGCTCGAGTATGTCGACTATGGAGGAATATTGATTATAATACTGATCGTTTAATAAGCTTTAACTGCTTGTTTGATAAACAGGTAATTTAATTTATTTCTTATAAATGTTACATTTATTAACAAAACACATTTTAAGTTATTGTTTAGTACATAAATAACAATACAATAACACATAATTTTTTACAGGATGAAGTAATACATGGGTTCGTTTGTGTTTAAGATACTAAATTGATAACAAAGAAAATACAAGTTGGTAATGTATATGAAATCAGCAACTTTTTTATCTCCAATAACAAATAAAGATATAAAATTATTCCTCATGCAGTAATGTTACAATTTGCAAGATCCACAGTTTACAAAGATGTTGAAGAACATATACCAGAAACACCCTAACAAAAATTTAATTTTATGGAGTTCGACCAAATAACATCAAAAGTTGACATCAACGATCTTCTCTCAGGTAAATTACATGTGATATTCATATTTGTCAGTTTAAAATTAATAAATTTCTACTATTAAAATTAATAAATAATAACTTTCCATTTGTTATTTTGTGTTAGATGAGATTGGACATCTCATATCCGTCAGGGGTACAGAAGAATCTAGCATAGGTGACAGACTGGTAAAAAGATGAAATTTAACGATCCAAAATATCAGGTAACTATAAATTACATATTGTTAAAAACATATTTTAAAAAATTTCACAATCTATTACTAATAAATTGTTTATTTAAATTTATTATATTCCACAGAGAATAAACAGTTAATGTAATCCTTTAAGGGGACAAATTAGAGAAAACTTTAATGAAAATGCAATAAATAATGCAATAACTTTGATGAAAATGCCAAACAATACCTCGGTTAGTACATATACAATAACTAATAATAATTTTTTTTTTGGGAAAAAAATTATAATCAAAATTTTAAACCATTGCTATTATAATAATACATACGTAGGTGGACTTTATGTTGCGAATACTACTGGTACTTCATATTATTTTGATTCAAACATCGCCGAAACAAAAAAAATTAAAAAAAAGCTATTACAAATTTTACTAATAAATTATTACAATTATTTACATTCTTCAAATTTTTTAAAAATCTACTTTACTTACTACATTACTTTTTTATAGGTTCAGCCATTCCATCTAAGGAATCGATTTTATCGGTGGATCAACAAAAAAGCTACTGTCATTGGAAGAACAAAAGATTATGAATAGAACTATAATCATAGAACTTCAAGCTTTACATCCATATCAAAATTAGGTAAATATTCATTTATTACAAACCAATTACAAAATATAATTTAATAAATATTGTTTATCCATCCAAGACGATACAAAACTCACTGTTAAAGCAAGCTGAAAGAAGAATTAGGGAATAATTGACTGTATTTTCTATATTTTGTTGAGAAGAATACATCACACATATATACATGATTTCAGTCTCCATAAACGGGAAACCAGAAACTACTGTCCCTAAAAATCTGCTATACAATAATCCCCCTAAACAATCGGGAAACTGCCCTAAACAATAGAGAAACAAATATGCTATTCTAAATCTAGAAAGAATAATATTCGGTAAATACCCGAATATTCCTACACTCCCCCTCAAGCTGGAATGTAAATATTTGTCATTCCTAGCTTGTTCACCAGATCTTCAAAGTGTGGTTTGTGGAGACCTTTTGTCAGGATGTCGGTAGTCTGTTCCTTAGTTGGAATGTATGTCATGCAGAAGCTTCCATTGTCAATTTTTTCTCTGATAAAATGACGATCCACTTCTACATGTTTTGTTCGATCGTGATGAACTGGATTGTGAGCGATACTAACTGCAGCCTTGTTGTCGCAGTAGATTCTCATAGGAGAATGACTTGAGATCTTCAATTCTTCCAGGAGTCGTCCAAGCCAAATCCCCTCACACATACCATGTGCTAATGCTCGAAACTCTGCCTCTGCACTGCTCCTAGCCACCACTGGTTGCTTTTTGCTTCTCCATGTCACTAAATTACCCCAAACATAAGTACAATATCCTGAGGTTGATCTTCTGTCCACTGAAGAACCTGCCCAGTCTGCATCAGTATAAATTTCCACAGCCTTGCAGTCACCCTTTTTGAATAACAGTCCCCTTCCAGGAGTTCGTTTCAGATACCTTAGAAGTCTAAGAACTGCCTCGAGATGTCTTTCTTTGGGTGAGTGCATAAATTGACTAACAACACTCACGACAAAGGCTATATCAGGACGGGTATGAGACAAGTAAATGAGTTTGCCCACTAACCGCTGATACGACTCTTGATCAATATCCTTTCCACCATCCATCCCAAGCTTGACGTTAGACTCCATAGGTGTCTCAGCTGGTTTACATCCTAGCATGCCTGTTTCTTGAAGAAGATCGAGTACATACTTTCTCTGAGAAACGAAGATTCCAGAACTGCTCCTGGCGACCTCCATACCCAAGAAATACTTGAGAGCACCTAGATCCTTCAACTCAAACTTGCTAGCAAGATACCCCTTCAATGATTCCAACTCAGATTGATCATCTCCAGTAACAATTATATCATCTACATATACTATAAGGATTGCTTTTTTTCCCTCCTTAGAGTGTTTGTAGAAGATAGTGTGATCAGACTGTGCTTGAACAAAGCCCCGCTCCTTCACAGCTTGGGTAAATTTCTCGAACCACTCCCTTGGAGACTGCTTCAAGCCATAAAGTGACTTCCGTAGTTTACACACCAATTCTTTCTTCTCAAATCCTGGAGGAGAATCCATATACACCTCTTCATGCAAATCCCCATTGAGAAAAGCATTCTTCACATCTAGCTGCTGAAGTGGCCAATCAAGATTAGCTGCTAAGGATAGGAGCACTCTTACCGAGTTGAGTTTGGCTACAGGAGCAAAAGTTTCCTTGTAGTCTATACCATAAGCTTGAGTAAAACCTTTGGCAACCAGTCTTGCTTTGTATCGATTGACACTGCCATCTGCATTAAACTTGACTGTGAACACCCACTTGCATCCCACTGTCTTCTTCCCGCTAGGGAGTTTCACGAACTCCCATGTACCATTCTTCTCCAAAGCTCCCATTTCCTCTTGAACTGCGAATCTCCACTTGGGATCTGCAAGAGCCTCCTTAATGTCTTTCGGTATCTTAATATTCGTTAGAGTGGTAGTGAAGGCCGAAAAACTGGGAGACAAATTTTCATATGAGACATATTTCGAGATTGGGTGCTGTGTACATGACCGTGTACCTTTCCTGAGGGCGATGGGCATATCCAGATCTGAACTGTCACTGAAATCAACCGACCTACTAGTAGTTTCTGGACCTGGGAGAGGAACCGGTTCAGACGCCTGACCTTGCTGGGCATCAGGCTTGCTACTATTCCGAGAATGATTCCTGCGTGAATAAACAAGTAACTGAGGTACCAAGTTAGTCTCTCCTATTTCCAATTGATCATAATGAGGCATAATAGGCTCGGATGAATCAGGCAAAGGTTGTGGTGAGGACTCAGGTGGCTCGATTTGAATAGGTAAAGGCAGAGGGACTGGTTGTGATATGGAGGTTTGCTCAATGGTGAAATCCCACGATCCATCTTCATCTAAATTCTCCCCCTGAAGATGAGAGGTAGGGAAGTATGGTTGAGTTTCATGAAAGGTGACGTCCATGGATACAAACATACGACGAAGACTAGGCGAGTAGCATTTGTATCCACGCTGAGTAGAAGAATATCCTATAAAAACACACTTAATTGCTTTTGGATCAAGTTTTGAACGATTCTGGGAATGGACATGGACAAATGCAGTGCAACCAAAAATCTTAAGGGGAATAGAGGAGAAAGATCGAAACATGGGATAGGTTTGCAGAAGAACGGACAAAGGGGTTTGGAATTGGAGAATCTTGGATGGCATACGATTTATAAGATGTGTTGCTGTTAAGATAGCTTCTCCCCAGAGGTATTTTGGAACATGCATTGTAAACATTAGGGCTCTAGCAACTTCAAGTAAATGACGATTTTTCCTTTCTGCTACACCATTTTGCTGGGGTGTATCAGTGCAGGAACTCTGATGAATAATACCATTAATTGCTAGATATTCACCTAAGATAGACTTAAAATACTCTGTCCCATTGTCGGTTCTCAAGACTTTAACGGAGGTTTGGAATTGAGTCTTTATCATGGAGTGAAAGGTTTGAAAAATTTTGGAAACCTCGGATTTTTCTTTAAAAAGATACACCCAACAAACTCTGGTATGGTCATCAATAAATGTAATAAACCATCTAATCCCAGTGACGTTTTTTACACGAGAAGGTCCCCATATGTCACTATGAATCAGAGTGAATGGAGAAGACTCTAGATATGGTTTAGCTGGATATGAGGTACGAGTGTGTTTGGCTAATTGACATATATCACAACGAAAGGAACTAGGATTTTTATTGATAAAAAATTCTGGAAACAAGCGTTTGAGATAATGAAAATTTGGATGGCCTAACCTATGATGCCACATCATTATATCTTTATTGGAAATAGAAGATACACACTTAGCTATTGTAATCTGTTTATCCATACATTCATCCTTCTGAAAATAGTAGAGTCCACCATCCTCCTTAGCAATGCCAATCGTCCTCTCCGATCCCTGCTCCTGTATATGACAAGAAGTAACGGAAAAAGTAACGGTGCAATTAAGGTCCTGAGTGAGCTTGCTAATAGACACCAAATTGCATGCTAATTTTGGAACATGAAGAACTGAATGTAGCACAAGTTGGTCAGACAAGCGAATAGATCCTTTTCCAGCAACGCAAGAGAATGTTCCATCTGCTATTTTTACTCTTGAGCTTCCATGGCATGGAGTATAAGAGTAAAAAAGGAATGAATTACCTGTCATATGATCGGAAGCGCCAGAGTCAAGTATCCATGGTATTTGGTTTTCTACATGAAGGGCTGTACCTTGATGAGCAAAACGGCTGGTTGCAGTCACGGGATTAGGCACGGTTTGCTGTTTCAGAAGAGCGAGCAGCTGTTCAATTTGATCTTTGTTCAATGAAACTCCAGTTGTCTCGTGGGACCACTGGAGGAAATTCTTGCCATTCAGCTTGTGATTTGTAATCTGCAGTGATGACCCTTCTCCAAAAGACTGAGCAACCACAGTCGGTGTGACTGGGCTGGGAGTGGAGAATGGTGAGACATCCTTGTCAGTACCGATAACTTCCTTCTCTGAACTCATTGCCGTGGAAACACACTACCCAGAGGACGATGAGTGATGAAGACGAGAAGACGATGAACGACGAACGACGAACGACGGACGACGAAGACGACGGACGAACGACGAACAATGAACGACGTCGTGGAAAAAAACGACGAACGATGAACGACGAACGACGAACGATGAACGTGGAGAAACTACGACGAACGACGAACTAACGACGAACGACGAACGACGAACTGGAGTCTTCGCGATTGTCGGAGAGAACAGATCTCCGTGTCTGCAACGTCGTGAAGGAAGACTAAAAAAAAAAACGATATAGTTTGAGCGTGAGGCTCTGATACCATGAAAGAAGAATTAGGGAATAATTGACTGTATTTTCTATATTTTGTTGAGAAGAATACATCACACATATATACATGATTTCAGTCTCCATAAACGGGAAACCAGAAACTACTGTCCCTAAAAATCTGCTATACAATAATCCCCCTAAACAATCGGGAAACTGCCCTAAACAATAGAGAAACAAATATGCTATTCTAAATCTAGAAAGAATAATATTCGGTAAATACCCGAATATTCCTACACAAGCATCACTAAACTTGATGCCCGCCAAGATTAGTCTATAATGCCTATCCAAGATGCTACAGATAAGTAAAATAATTAAGAACCTCATGGTAGTGTGACACTGATGGATACTTAACTGCGATGCCAATCACCTAGTTATTAATATTCTTCACTTTTATCATTAAAAAAATTAAAATTTATATTTTAGAATAATTAAAAATTAAATAAATTTTCAATCTTTGCAATAGGTACAAAATCAATGCATGAATCGAAGACAACACTGGAGGAATGAGCATCATCATATTTGGAAAAATCATACAATCATTAATAAACAAACCTTGCTCTATATTAATAATTCAAGAAGGATATACCGATCCAAATATCATTCCTCCTATCTTTGATCAACTCAAAGGCATATCAAAAATATTTCTTATCCAATTTTGTTCTAGAGGTGCTTTTATTGATGCAACCATTGTAAAAACCTTTGACGATGATGAACCACTAATGTTATTACCCGCACCACCATTTGGATGTTCCAAAGAAATTCCACCATCATTAATCTCTTTTGATCTAGAGACACCAAAATTGGGAAGCAAAAAGATAGCCAAAAAAAAAAAAAAAAAAGGCTCAATTTCAATGAACCTATCATCGAAGAAGTAGAATCAAGGTACATTACTATTTATATTTTGTTTTTAATTTTTTTTTAATTTCCTTATTCAACATATATATTTATAAATCACTAACTACCATATAATTATATTTATTATTATTTTAGCACTCAACATCAGTGTCATTCACTAGAAGTTCAAACTACATCTTCGAGTGACTCCTAAAAAAACAAAAGAAGATTAGGTAATATTATCTTTTACATATAATTATATATTATATAACCATATTATTTTCAATTTTAGTCACAAAAATAAACTTACTAATATATATTTTTTATTATTATTATGACAGCTCAGAAGAAAAAATGAAAAAAATTAAACATGCATGACAATATCTCAATCGATTACAAAAAAGTTTGATGCCAAAGCTCTATGTGTATAACTCTGATATGTTAATATAAGCTTGAATGTATATATTATAATATTTTAATAATACAAAAAAAAATAAATCCTCAAACCTATTATAATTATATTATCTATCTTAATTTGATTGCCTTTGATGTATATTATCTATCTTTATTATTTGTCTTTAATATTTTTTTTTTCCACCGTAGAACACATGGGCATTAGACTAGTGACTACTAAAGGACGAAAAGATGAAAAAGAAAATTCCACCAGAATGAAAAATAAATTATACTTTTAGACCACAAAGAAAAAAAAAAAAGCACCAAAATAGAAAAAAAATATAGACCGAAAATGAAAATATATGAAGGTGCAAAAAGAAAGAAAATGGAAAAAGCGAAAAAAAAAAAAAAAAAAAGCTTTCACATGTCTTACAGAGACAGTGCATCAAAACAAGAGCTTTTAACTCTTTTAATGTAGTAAAAAATAAAGGTAAAGATAACAATTTGACTCTTCTCCATTTTTCAAATACTAGTCTAGAGCACGTCTCATACACAATGGAAAAAAAACTTGATATATCATTTGTTTTAGGTAGAGATACATTGTAGGAAAAAAAAAAATCAATATGGAGCAAAAAACAACAAAAGAACAAAAAAATGAAAGCAAGCAAAAAACAGAAAAAGAAAAAGAAAAAGGGCCATGAACAGCCTGGGTGAGCACGAAAAGATGAAAAAAATCATCAAAATGGAAAATAAAATAAACTTTTGGACTAAAAGTTACAAACAAAAAAAAAAAAAGCACCAAAATGAAAAAAAAAAAAATACAATAAAAAAATCAGGCCGATTTAAAAAAATAAATGAAGGACTCAAAGAAAAAATGAAAACGAAAAAAAAAAAGGCTGCCACATATCGCATGGAGAAGGTGCTCAAAATAGGAGCTCTTGACTCTTTTGATACAAAAAAGAAAAGATTAAAAAATAAAGATAAAGAAAGATAAAGAACTTAAAGTAAAGATAACGATAAAAATAAAGATAAAGATTCTAGGAATAATACGACAACACAGTAATTACTAGAGTGCTATTTTAAGATGTTTACATTTTGTACTACAAAATTATATAGTAATATTAGGGGGTTTAACGACATTTTTAAATAAATGTTTCACATTTTTTTAACTTGGGCAATGTCCATCACTCATCAATAATATACTGTTGCTACATTAGTGAAGGACTACTAGTAGTAGATCACTGATGAACTATGGTGTAATCTAGTAGAAATAGAAAACTAGTAATTTACGTGAAAAAACAAAAAGTTTCGTTCTTTTTTTTTTTTTTTTTTTTTTTTTTTTTTTTTTAAGACTAGGTGATTTGCATGTGCAAATGCATGTGCCGGATTGTTTAGTAAGTTTATTAATTTATTGTAAAATTATTTATATGTAAATATATGTTTAAGTCTATATATATAATTAATTTAAAAATTAGTCATTATGGTGAAGAATATTGCTAAGAAGAGAATATTGTTTAAGGATATTGTTAAAAATAGTAAATATGAGTACATATACATATATATATTACTGTTAAAGGCGAATTTAATTGATATTTCGAATCAAAAAAATAAGGGTATACAATATAAAATTTTCGGAATATTTTTTATGTTGTGTAATAAATGCAATATAGTAAATTTATGTTTATTAAAACATTAAATTTTAAAACAATGATTAATAAGGTAATTATAATATGAACAAAATTTTATAATAAAACAAAACAATGAATATGAACAAAAAATTTACTCAAAAAAAATAAAATGAACAAAATTCTATAATAACAGATTATATATTAGTTTAATTAAGTATGTAATCTTACAAAAAAAAAAAAAAAAAAAAGGTTTAACTTCACTATCCTTCATATAAAAAAAAAAATTCCTCAAACAAAATCAAATTAATATTCAAAATCCAAACCAATTTTATCAATCCAAATCTACAAATTCTCGGAAAAAAAAAAATCAAATCACTGAATAACATCTATGGATAAGAAAAACGAAGAGAAAAAAAAAAAACAAAAACGAAAAATAGCATACCAAAACTGAAAGTATGATATACGATTGAATCGATCTCAACTAACTCCAAACAAAAAGACGATGAAATATTCAGATCAATTGGAAAGAGAGAGAGAGAGAAGAAATACGAAGAAACGGGAAGAGATGAAATAGTGAATGGTGTAAGAGAGAAATCGAGAAGAGATGCTGATATCAATTATTTGACAAATGGGTTTTGGCTCCAGTTTGGGGCAGTGGAAGGCAGGAGAAAAAGATGGAAAAAAAAAAAAAAAAAAAAGTGAAAAGAGAAAATAGTTGGCGGTTGGGATTTTGGGCTGGAATTTGGTATAAAAAAAATTAGTGGTATAAAGAAAATAGTGGGACCTGCACAAAGTTGGAAGATCAGCCATTTGGACTTCCATTTAAATGTGGTGGCATGTAGTTTTTTTTTTCTTGGTTCAACACATGTAAAGGAAAAGAAACTTAGTTATTGAAACGAAATCAAATAAAAAAGAATCCTAAAACCAGTTACAAATGAAGTACATAGTTATTATAGAAATATAGTTATCAATTTTATGGTTGTACAAACCAAACTAAACTGGTTATAGAAACCAAACTAAACAATCAATTCTTAGATTCAATTACCAAAAATCAAAAATTAGACACATGTCAATTAGAGATTGGATGAGAAGAAAAAAGTTAGCAAGTAGGTTGTTTTTAGTTGCATCCAATCCTTTTTATATATGTTATAGAAGTGACAAAAAAACCAAAAATCCAACCACCTAAATTTTTTTTATAATAATTTGAATTTTTCTATTTGTATGATTTTTTTGGGTCATATTTTAACATTAAAATTAGGATAAATTTCACTTTTTTCTTAAATTTTAGGTCTTGTCACAAATTACCCCCGAACTTCAATTTGTAACATTTTTTCTCCTTAAACTTTAAAACATTTACAAATTTCCCCCCTCAATTGAATTTTTGACAAAAAAATGTGCGCGACAGTTATTAGAAGCATGAGTTAGGGGGTTTTAAGTATGAAATTACAAAGTTGACCTTATAATTAGATCAAAAGAGTAAATATTTAATACTGATTGTCATTTTTTCCTATACTGCTATCTTAAATTTAACTTTGTGATTTCACATTTAAAAAGAGTTGTAAGTGTTATGTATGCTATCAATGAGTGTCACTTCATAATTTCATATTTAATACTGTTGCTAAGTACGTTTTTCCGTAAAAAAATTTAACTAAGGGGGAAATCTATAATTGTTTCAAAATTCGGGGGGAAAAAATACTATAAATTAATATTTAATGGGTATTTTATGACAATGACTAAAGTTTAGGCGCAAAAATGAAATTTCTCGGAAAGATATGTGACTTTTCTTTCAATTCTCCCAATTAATCATTGCTTTCCCCGGCCCCACTTCCTTGACCTCTTACAAAATGATAACTATGACATAAATCTTCCACGCTCTGCTCTGTTCTTGTCATTAATAAATTAAATTTCCTGGAAAGTCTCTTATCATTATATGATTGCTCAAAAAATTAAAAAGGTGTACGTACCACATATACTGCACCCATAGAACGCCAAAAATATCTTCCAAAGGCATCTAACTACTGGTCCGATCCATGGCATTCACAGTGATCATAGTTCTTTTCCACATTTTTCTCTCTATGGAAGTTCAATCTTCGAAAGCACACTCTTGGATCCGAGCAGGGTACTGGAAGTCTGATGGTGATATGTCCGTTTCCGAGATAAACTCCGCACTCTTTACTCACCTCATCTGTGCTTTTGCTGATCTAAACACTTCCTCTTATGAGCTCTCCTTCCCAGAGGAACAGAAATTCTCCACTTTTGTAAGCAACGTCAAACAGAAGAACCCATTAGTCACCACACTTCTCTCCGTCGGCGGTAGAAGGGCAAACGACTCGTCTCTCTCGTCAATGGTCAGTAACTCGTCTCACCGAAGGTCTTTTATTGATTCGACAATAAAATTTGCCAGACTCTATGGTTTTCAAGGCCTAGACTTGTACTGGATTACAGTAAACACAAGCTCAGACATGGAGAATATGGGAATTCTTTTCAAAGAGTGGCGAGACGCCGTGAAATCTGAGTCTGCAACAAACTCCAATCAGGAAGAACTCATCTTGACCGCTGCTCTTCAGTACTCACCCGATGTTGGAGATGCTTCTCTTCCCGTCGATTCTATCCAAAGTTATCTTGATTGGATAAATATTGTTTCCTTTGGCTATTATAAGCCTCCGACGTCAAACTTTACTCGAGCAGATGCTGCTCTCTATGACCCTTCTAGCAATGTTAGTACAGATATCGGTATCAGGGCGTGGATTGGTAAAGGGCTATCAGCTTCCAAAATCGTTATAGGATTGCCTTACCGTGGCTATGCTTGGATACTAGTGAATCCGGGGGAAAATGGAATTGGAGCACCAGCAGCAGGTCCAGCTTTTAATACAAAATATGGAGTCAGGACGTACATGAAGATTAGAGAGGACATCAAGCAGAATAATGCCTCCGTTACATATAATTCTACTTACGTGGTAAACTACTTGTCCTTTGGGTCGATTTGGATCGGCTTTGACGATGTTCAAGCTATTAAAGCTAAGATTTCTTATGCCAAGGAGAACAAATTACGTGGCCACTTCGCCTTGTACCTGGCTGATGATGACAATTGGTTGCTTTCTCATCTTGTAGGTATAATAACAATAAACTCAAATTTTCTTTCTACTGTCATTTTACTTCCAGGAAAATGAATTGCCTGATCTTTGCAAATTTACTTACAGTTTTAAATTAAAGAAATCTTGTCTAGAATTTTTCATTGTTCCATTAAGTTGGTAGGTAGATCTGCCCAAGAACTAGTCAAATTTTTTTACAGTAAGTTATATGCCTTATATCAGTTGACCTCAAATAATTTATGTCTGGCCTGTAAGGCTAACTTGTTCTTATCTGATCATTAAAGCATCTTCAATACAACCAGGCATTTAGGTGAAAAAAAAAAGCTCTCCAATAGTGTATTATAATTGATGCCAAATTTACCGTATGTTAAATTTTGTGGCAAATTTGAGACAAGGTGTAACTAATGTTAAATTTAATATTTGATTCTTATTGGTTATTGGCTTGACCATGGTCACGTATTTATTATAATATTTTCATTTTTAATTTATTTAAATACTAAATATTTACTTTTACAAGTCTCAAAGCATAATAATATGGACAAAAGTAGAAATAGTATTACGCATATTAGAGTATAAAGTAAGATATGCTATTTTTCACACTTTTGTAACAAATATAACGTTAGCGTAAACCACTGCATTGAAGATGGTCTTATTATGATTTAAAAAATAATTTTTGTAGCCCAAGAAGACAAGAGAAGGAAAAAATCCAAGTGGAGAATTTTAGTAGTCATTATCACAGTAACAGCTGCAGCGATTTTCGTAGTAGGTATCATGCTGTGTTACTTCCGAAAGAGAAAGCTCAGGTCAAAAGGTATATTTTTAAGCTATGTAGATAGACATGTCTAGATTTTGAAAAGTAAAACAGTTCCCTGTTTATGAATATGAAATGCACATATTTCATCTTTCTCCGTCTGACAAATTGGACTTTGACATTTGCCTCTGGGGATGAAATGTTGCAGCGAAAGAAGCAAAGGTTGTGGAAAACTATGGAGCAACAGCAGCAGCCGCTGCGAGGGATTTTAATAGCAATGTTCCTAATTTGCAAGTGTTTAGTCTTGCTGTTAGTTTACCAATTCTCCCAAAAGCTTAACCTATTAGGAGGTGGGCCAACACTAGTTTTATATTTCAACACTCCCCCTCACGTGCAGGCCAGACAATGGGAAAACGTGCGGACAAATATTAATTTGAAAGTCCAACACAAATTATAAGAAGCCCGAAACATATTAAAGGCCCAATACGCAATGATAATAAAGGGGGTTAAATAGTGCAATTACAGGGGTTCGAACTCAGGACCTCCTGCTCTGATACCAGTTAGTTTACCAATTCTCCCAAAAGCTTAAGCTATTAGGAGGTGGGCCAACACTAGTTTTATATTTCAACACTTGCCGATATTGAGGCGGCTACAAATGGATTTTCAGTTGTAAATAAGCTCGGAGAAGGCGGATATGGTCCCGTTTACAAGGTATGCTTTTATTTGACCTTTTGTAAACCAATCAGAAACATGGCATTCAGCTTCGCTGGAAAAACATACATGACAACTAATGAGACTCTCCTATTCGATAGGGTGTATTGCCAAATGGACAAGAAATAGCTGTGAAGAAACTGTCAGCAGCTTCTACGCAAGGCTATGAGGAGTTCGAGAATGAAGTTATGCTCACGGCAAAGCTTCAACATGTTAATCTCGTTAAAGTCTTGGGATTCTGCATTGAACAGGATGAACACATGCTGATTTACGAGTACATGCCAAATAAAAGCTTGGACTTGCACCTCTTTGGTGTGCAATCTCTCACTGCCTTAAATTATAGTAGATGATCTAAATTGAGTCCAAACGAAAGCAAGATTAGCAGTAAAACATTAGCAAACTTTCATTTTGATGTATAATCCTCGATCTAATTTTGTTTGTCTTGTTCATGTCTAACACATCATTTTAAGGGGTTGGGATTTTTAAGGAGAAATAAAGAAAAATGAAAAGAGTTAACACCATAGGAGTAACACCATAGCTTCTATTCGGTATTGGGTCAAACTTAATTAAATTGATAGAGAGCACGATAGATAAAACTGGACAGAGGATCTTCTTACCCTTTTTCTTTTCCTACGGGGAAATGTTACTCGTTCTGCCACAAACCACGTAAAGAATCTCAGACGCAATTTTTTTTTAATAAGATTTTGTTAGCTGGGTGGTTATTTAATTGTTCGTCAGAGAAGAGACTTGTGGTATAGACATATCAGAGGATAGTACTTAAAGAATAGCATGCATCATTTTCATTCAGTTGCTAGTGTTCTGCCATTATGTTTTCCCCTGTTCCTTATTTTCTGTTTCTTTGTCACACACATGATGCCTATACACTATAAAAAAAATGTTTATATTCTTATACATATATGCAGATCCTCTTAGACGGTACAACTTGGATTGAAAGAAACGTGTTGACATCATTGAAGGGGCTACTCAGGGTCTTCTTTACCTACAAGAATACTCGAGGTTGACAGTGATACATCGGGACTTGAAAGCTAGCAACATATTACTTGATAATGATATGAAGCCCAAGAGATCAGATTTTGGTATGGCCAGAATTTTCACAAACGATGTACTTGAAGCAAACACCAACCGAGTTGTAGGAACAATGTACTCCCTCTACCAATTAATTGAATCCGCTTCAAACTTGCTAAAACTTATCCTTCGTGCTGAAATGCTTATATCTTATCATGTTAAATCATGAAATGCAGTGGCTTCATTCCTCCTGAGTATGCTAAGCAAGGTTTATACTCCACCAAATCCGATGTTTATAGCTTTGGAGTTCTGCTTCTCCAGATCATAAGTGGCAAGAGGAGCTCTTGCTTGTATGGGTTGAATGAAGATCTAAACCTATTAGATTACGTAAGTTTTATTTACTCAATTTGGTTTAGAATGAGATTTGTGATATTTAAAGTAAAGAAAATATAAAGTGTGATATTGATGTAAAATTTCAGGCATATGAAATGTGGAAAGAAGGGCGTGGGATTGAGTTTGTGGACCCTTCACTTGACGACTCACTCTCATCGTGCAAGTTAATGAAATGCATACACGTAGCTCTCTTGTGTGTACAGGATAATGCAAATGATAGGCCATCTATATTGGAAGTTTCTTCAATGTTAAGGAATGATGATGTTGCTATGAAAATTCCCAAAAGGCCTGCTTTCTCAATTAAAAAAGAAGATCATCAGAGAATTGAAGTTAAATCTTCGCAAGATACATCTTCTTCTACCAATTATGCATCAATCTCTGAGGTGGTAGGCCGGTGACACTGAAAAGCTAGCCCTTTGGTAGAAATTCCCAAGTCCTTGATGATCGTTATTGTATTGTTCATTCTTCTATATCAAGGCTCCTCATTGTCCTCGCCAACAAGGTAATGTTGAATGTGGATTTTTATTTTTTTAGGTTTTATGCAGGACATAGTCTTCAATGCTATAATGGATTATATTTACTCCAGAGGTAGACATATATGGATTTAGTTAAGGTAGAATGGTATAGATTTCTAATGCAGTTCACTAAATATCAAATATAAACTTGTAATATAATGTATTGTATTTATATTGTGTACATTTGTAATGCAATCTAATTTATTATTTTGTCATTTCTATTCTAGGCCTTGTTTTGGATAACACATGGGATAGGCCATCAGAAATCGCCGAAAAAAAAAAAAAACAAAAAAAAATTATTTTTTCTTCTCAACCAATCTTCCACAACGGTTTGCACTGGTGTTTAGCATATGTTTCTGCGCCCTGGCAGAACATGTGTGGATGCTTACTAAATTTTTCTCAGTGATTGGGAGGTTCAGTGTCTGGACAATGGCTGGCCTGTTATTGTTCCTTGCCTGATCTCTTGCCCCTACTGGAAATAGACCTGTTAATTGGTGCGCCCCCACCTGTTGGTAACTTGAAGATCAATCAGGATGCCGTAGTGGGAATCCGATCAGAATGGACTGGAGTTTGAGCTATAATTTGGGATAGCAAAGGCGATGTGCTCGGTGCCATGGCAAGCAAGCTCTAAGGCCATTTTAGTCCCCATGTTGTTGAATGTTTAGCAGTCGCAATGGGCTTATTTTTGCTCCAAATTGTGGCCTTCAGGTCAGGTCATTGGAGTGTGATGGTTTTTATGTTGTACCAATACACAAAAAGCCTTTTCGTAGACTTTTAAAAATGCTATTGCGGGTATACGATAACATTTTTAAAACACTATCTTATAGGACTCCACAAAAATGCATTAGGATTTCTCACAACATCTACCTAAATTTTCACAGCATTAGGTCCGATAGGAATATGATGAACCAAAGATGTTGGATCACTGGAAGACCAACGCCCTTCGGCTACAATTTCACCAGAACCATTCGAATCCATTATCTTACACTTCATACTTTGTGAGTTAGTATTGACACTCTTTCAACAAGGAAAAATGGCAAAAACAAAAATAGCAATTATTTTTCACTTAGAAAACAAAGATGTATTTAATTTATAAATAAGAAAAACTATAAGAATAATTTTACCATGGGAAAAGGCATTGGTGCATTTGATTGTTTCTCTGTTTGGCATGATGAACCCTATAATAGATCATATAAACAAATTTATCATAATGTATAATTTGTAAGAATTAATATATATATGAATTGGACGCTAGCCTGATTTTTTTATTAAGCCTTGTTTGATTGCCACTGGCTCTTTCAATTCTCTACATGCTTTTTCTAGTCGGATAATGAGCTCGTCTCTTTCCTACACAATTGCCAATTTGGTAATGGTAACTCCTCCGCCATAGGCTCTTAATCTACCACTCTTTTCAGGACTAAGAACTCTCGAAACAGCATCCTCTTTTATATTTATTTAAGATGACAAAGGCAACTCTTTATGACATTCTTCCATGTTTTCCTGAAGAATGTAAAATTGTAATTGAATTTCTTGATAACATTGTGGTAAATAAAATTTAAAATAATGAAGGAAAAGGCATAAATTAGTTCAATAGCTTCACCAACTGCTACGGATATAGGTTCACGATTTTTCTTCGTGTGTGCCTTGGTCCAAACAACAACCCTGGATGGTCGTTTTTTGCTTGTGCTTTACTCTAAATAAGAAAAAAAGAATTAGCATTAAAAAAAATTTCTGATCACATCAATAAAAGCTAAAAAGTACATGACGTTACCATGTCGTCAATTAAATGAGCATATCCTTTGCGGCTACCAGTATATGGGAGTTGTTTCTTCTTCATCGCTTTGAATTTTTCACTTTTAGCCTAGTAATAAACGTGTATTTGAGTATGTACTACATATGAAAAATGAGAAAGAGACAAAGATAAAACTGTTTGTTAACTAGTTATTGTCAGATTATTTACGAGTTCTACAATAATAGTAAAGAACTATGGTGACTATAAACAACCAGAGTATATCCAGAGACGGGGAAAGATAGCGTCTGCTTAGAACAGACTTTTAATGGCACAGTTTCATTTTCAAGAGAGACGTTCAGGAAAAAAGCTACCAAATAGAAGGAAAAAAAAAAAGAGCACCTGCAACTTTGTTATAGTTCAACATATTTGATTAGTTATAGTTCAACGTATGACTGCAGGTTGCTTCCCTACTGCAGAAAATTCCTCAGTTGATTTAAGTTTACAAAGTTTCCTCTTCTTTTGATCAGCCATGAATGTGAACCAACAAAGGGGGGAAAATGATGTAATATAAGAGAATAACATACTATTTTGAATGGTTCAATCAGAAGCAAAGAAAAAGATAAAAGACAAGGAAGAAACAACAATGAGAACTCGGTTGTGACAGTAAAACACTACACAGGCATGTGCAAACATACAAACGAACTGCTGCTAAAGGATACAAAACTACTGCTGCTGAAGTTGCCAATTAATATTGCAGATTACAGAATTTAACCGACTAAAAAAGAAGCAAGCTTAGAGACATCTAAAGAAGGCCATTTTTCTTTTCTATTAGAGACATCTAAGTAACAGATTTAAATATTCATCTCTATATAATAATAATAATAATAATAATAATAAAAAACAAACTCAGGTGCTGATGACCGATTAATAATAAAAGTTTCTAGTGTTTATCTAGATTTTTCTTCGGATGTTGAAGGCTTTGAAAAAAGTCTACCACTTTATTTCTAATTGCAAACTGCAATCAAACCTATGACTAATCTAAAGAACGTTAAATCAAACCTATGTAATAGAAAAAACTCACCGATTGAAATGTTGAAAGCAAAATACGTTCTCAATGTTGCAAAAATTTTTCAATTTCAGAAATTCGATATGTATATCCAAACATATGAGACATTTTCTATCCCATCCTACATCAATTTATTGGAAGAACTATCTCATTATCACTTGTGAGAGTACATGTGGTAGCTAGGTAGGAATGTGGTGAAATTGTTTAAGACATGCTAGTGAAATCTATAATCTGTTATAGATGTTATTCTGTTGGAGGATGTGGTTATCAGTCGGTCATCTTTACTAATGAAGGAAAAATTGAAGAAAATAATTTACGTAGCAGAAAACCTAGTACGGTGGATTTTAAAAAAAATTTACCATACTAATAGGATCGAACAAACCTATGTTGCTATATACAATAATTAATTTATAATAAATACGTATCGGTTTGGCAATCAATTCTGGATCATCAAGCAAGCTTCTAGATTATGAGCACCAACCACCCAATCTTCCCTGCTATGACTCTTCCATGTATGGGTGTGTGTGAGCACATTTGGGTGTGTGTGAGCACACTTGATACAATTTTCGGTCACAGAGAAATACTCCTTTTCTTATCGTCTTTCTATTTTCAATCATGAAAGCCCTTGTTTTTATGGAGAATTCCTGATATAGAAACAAAAACGCAAAGAATTAGATAATGGTTCAACATAGTCCATTAGTCCCTTAACTTAGACCTTAGTCTTTGCTTAGTCTTAGCTTAGTCTTGGCTTAGAACTTAATCTTAGTTTAGTCAAAAATTGCTCCATCAATTAAATATTTATAGTCACCGATAAATATTTAATTAATTTAGTTTTGACAACCATTATCTTTAATTTTTTTTAAAAAATTTATCCATATCCATGGATAATTATCCATTTATCTAAATTCAATTTCATAGAGAATATCTAATCCAAGATGTTATCTTAGCTGCTTTTAAATTAAAATTAAATTGTGATCTTTATCCAAAGATAACAACCTTTAATTTTAATTATTATCTGTATTTAAATTTAAATTAAATTGTGATCTTTATCCAAAGTTAACAAATTTAATTCAACAATTTAAATTTCAAATATTATCATCTTATCCAAGATAATAAGTAGTTGAATTTCAAATAATTTCTATAATTAAATATTCCTTTACCGGTAAAATTAATTCTTCCCAAAATTATCCGAAACAACCTGAGACTATATTATCTACCAGATAAGCATAGTCCCTAACTGGGGCTGCCCCTGTGAACTACGCCTATACCCATGGGAGAGGGGTGGTGTTTTTTTGCTTCATCTTGTCCCATTTGGGACAGTTACGGTATAGTGCCAAAATATCAAAAATCATTTCGTGTCGTTTATTGGAATTTGTAAGCTAGCAAGGGTACCCAATGGACATATAAAAACAAAGCTAAAATAATATTAGATAAATTAATTAACCCAAATCAATTTATCCATATTATTAAACTCCATGAGTACTTCACTATAAGTATGAAGCTGAACTCTTTAATTTTATACTGAATTACGAAGACTCATTAATAAGGCTTTTGTCCATTACAAATATTATGATGTAGAATCCCCATAGGATATTCATAATCGATATTGAGGTTAAAATTATGTTTTACCTTCTCAATTATTTTATCATTAAAGCTTTTGTCATTTCATATTGATCAAACTCTATTTATGAAATCCTCCATAAATAGAAAATCATTCAATAAATAAATTATAGAACGAACGAAATCTGTTATTGTCTAATCAAGTTCGGAATGACACTTTAAGAGAATATCATTGACTCTCGTGAAAGAGCTATGGATTCTATATCTATGAATAATGTTGTCATCCTCCATGCAATACATCTCTAACTTATTGAGTACAAGTTGACATTCCTTCGGTGCATAACCCTTTGATGAATCAAAAGATACATCACATAGATATGCAATAATTTATGTACTCAAGATTAAGATATCTACAAGAATACCCGTCAAAGTGAATTGATTTATCTTAAACGGAATTATTACATAAATCAATATCACTTTTGATCTAGTCCGATACTAATGATAAACCACTCATATATATCAATGTTTCTACTCTTAATCCCTTATTCCAATAGTCAAGATAAACTACCCTACAAGAGTGGAAGTAGACGAGCATTACAGTCTTACCGAAGTCAGAGTACCCACCTTTGCTTCACGACTACGGACTCTCAATTTAGATTATCACTTCAATATTATATCTTTCTACATACTTCCTTATGCATGATATTAAAGTTATTATATTGATAATCTTGGTGCTATTTGCTTATAACAAATCTATACTAATAAAAGTATCTAGGACATCCGATATGTGAAATAAATAAATAACATTTATTGATAGATAAATGTCAAAAACCATGAACAAATTTTTGCTTTAGGATACTAATCCTAACAATCTCCCACTTGCCGTTAAGGTAAAATGTGTGACATGCAATGCATCCCATAGCCTTTATATGTTTCTTAAAGCTTCTGGCCACCAAAGCTTTATAAACAAATCCGCTAAGTTGTCCTCCGACACGATTTTGCAAACCATCACTGTCCCTTGTCCAATAAAGTCCCTAGTAATATTATATTTACGCTCAATGTGCTTGCTTCTTGATGGTCCTTGGTTCCTTAGAGTTTGCCACTATCCCATTATTCCCACCATAGATTGTAATGGGCTTCTCTTTACATCTTGAATTACCTCGAGCTCACCAAGAAATTTCCAGAGAGAAACTGCTTCCTTTTATGCCTTGGAAACTGCCACACATTCCGCTTTCATGGTGGAGTTAGTAATACAAGATTACTTCTTACTCCTCCAAAGAATGGCTTCACCATCAAAGATGAAAACTGAACCTGATGTCGATTTTCTAGAATCCTTATCTGATTGAAAATTAGAATCCGTGTATCCTATAGGTGTTAGGTCCTGTCCCGAATGCATCGGCATATAATCTCTCGTTCTCCTAAGATACTTGAGTATATGCTTGATCGTCATCTAATGATCTAGACCCGGATTCGATTTATATCAACTGATCATCCTAATGGTATGACAAATGTCAGGCCTTGTTCAAAGCATAGCATGCATGAGACTTCCCACTACGAATGCATATTGGACATTTCTCATGTCTTCCAAATCTTCCGATGTTTTAGGATAGTCATCATAGAAGAGTGTAACTCCAAACCTAAAAGGTTGAGCTCCTTTCTTGGAATTTTACATAGAGAACCTTTCTAATACTTTGTCTATGTATGAAGCTTGAGATAATGCCAGCAACCTATTCTTTCTATCTCTAGTGAGTTTGATTCCTAGAATATAGTTGACTTCGCTCAAGTCCATCATGTCAAACTGTTTAGAAAACCAAAATTTGACTGACGACAACACTCCCATATCATTACCAATAAGTAGTACGTCATCAACATAAAAAATTAAAAACACCACATTTCCATCTTTATATGTTTATAAACACAACGTTCATCAACGTTTTGCTCAAATCCTAAGATTTTACCGCTTGATCAAATCTTATATTCCAAGAGCGGGAAACTTGCTTCAATCCATAAATAGACTTATACAACTTGCAGACTTTTTTCTCCTTGCCCTTTTCCACAATCCATATAGGTGTACCCTAAAGATATTTCCTCAAGAAAGCCATTCAAGAATGTCATCTTAACATCCATTTGTCATATATATAACGTACAGTTGCGGCTATGGATAATAGAATGTGAATTAACTTGAGCATAACTACAGGTGAAAGGGTTTCGTCATAATCGATGCCTTCCTTTTAACTATATCCATTTGCTACAATTTGAGACTTGAAAGGTTCCACTTTCACATCTGCTCCTCTCTTTTCCTCGTATAGATTCATTTGCACCCAACGGGTTTTATCCTCTCCGGTGAATCTACAAGTTTCCATACTTGATTGGAATACATAGATTCCATTTCATTATTCATGGCCTTTTGCCATTGGTCTGCATCTACATCAACCACCGATTCCCTATATGTAGCAGGATCGTCTTCGTTTTAGACACTTTCTTACAAATTTCCCATGATACAAGTATCTGTCAGGCTGCCTGACAATTCTCCCACTACGATGAAGCTCCCTTGGTTCTTGTTGTTCTGTGGTGACCTCCTCTATTCTGATTGAATCGTTTTGCATTTTTGGAACCATGAGACTAACCATGTCTTTGGACATCTCCTCTAGCATGACCTTGCTACGAGGTTTCAAATCTCTTACAAAGTCCTTCTCCAAGAATGTTGCATGTATTGAAACAAATGCCCTTTATTCCTTGGCATAATAAAAGAGATATCCCCTAGTCCTATTTTGGATACCCTACAAACACATAAACTTCCAAACAAAACTCCAACTTGTTTGATTCCTTGTTAAGAACGTGTGCCAGACACCCCCAATTTTGCAAAGAGCTCAATGTGGGCTTGTGTCTCGTCCATAACTCATAAGGGGTGTTAGGAACCATCTTAGTTGGTACCATGTTTAGAAGTTTGGCAATCGTTTGAAGTGCGTACCCTTAAAAGTTATTGACAATGTTGAATAACTCAACATGGACCTTACCATGTCCAATAACATCCTATTTCTTCTTTTCGCTATACCATTATGTTGTGGAGTTCCCGGTATAGTCAAACTTGATACCATCACATTTTTAGTGAGATGTCCTAGAAATTCACCGGAGAGGAATTCTCCACCTTGATCAGATCGAAATGCCTTTATGGATTTACCTAATTGCTTTTTCACCTCCACTCGATATTCCCTGAACTTTGTAAAAGTTTCATTCTTATGGTGCATTAGGTAAACATATCCATACCTTGAGTAGTCATCAATGAAGGTGACATAATACTCATACCCTCCACATGCCTGGATGTTCATCGAACCGCAAACATCACTATACACTAATTCTAAGACTGCTTTGATGCAATCACATTTGCTCAAGAAGAGCATCTTGGTCATTTTGTCTTCTAGATAGGATTCACAAGTAGGTAATGGATTAACTCTCAAATCCATGAGAGGTTCGTCCTCTACTAACCTTTGTAACTTGTCTTC
The DNA here is from genome assembly GCA_038430175.1 of Ficus hirta. NCBI lineage: Eukaryota > Viridiplantae > Streptophyta > Magnoliopsida > Rosales > Moraceae > Ficus > Ficus hirta. The sequence goes on along the minus strand of CM076585.1, from coordinate 11,783,341 downwards.
GCTAATATGACCCAATCGCAAATGTCAAAGGTATGTGTCATTATTTTTCAAAGACTTTGGTCGTTTTGAGTAATCGTTAAGTTGCCCCGTGACTTTCCTCAAAATAAAGTGCCCAACACTGAGATTCCTTGTTTTCTTGAACCCTTAAAAAGAAACACAAACATTATTAGTGGTTCCAGAATCCACAATACAATGATCATCGGAATCATCAACCGAATATGCCTCAATAAAATAAAGACCACCATTACCTTGACCTTTCCTGGCTAGGTAATTCCGCTAATCTTTCTTGAAGTGTCCAACTTTGCCACAAAAGTAGCACTTATTCTTTGCTTTCTTCTTCCCTTTCTTCTTGTTCTCCTTTGTCCTAGGAGGATTAGAAAATTCTTGGCTAATCTCTTGTTTTTCTTCTTCTAGTTAACTTTAGAAGGAGAAGTACTGTCTTAAGCCACATTTGCCTTGCCAGAATTGCTGTAAGCTTTGATCATACTTTCGAATTTAGAAACGATGTTCACTCAATTGGTTTGAGCATCCGCCGAAAAAAAAAAAAAAAAAAAAAACAATGACCTTGAGCTTATGATCACTAATAGATGTATCCCGTTTCTGCTTGCAACTGATCATAAGAGTTTTGATGGCCGCCAGTTTGGCCCAAACTATGAGTTCACCAAATATATCCTACAAATTATATCCATAATCTGCCTGGCGGTCTCATAATCCTCATGTTGCTTTTGCAACATTTTGGACATACTGCCCATCATGTAGCACTTAGCAACTTCATTGAAATCCTTCAACAATTATAGGAAGCAATTTGCTCGATAGGAGCACCTCTGGGAAGAAGTTCTGGGCTTGGCTCTTCCAACATAAAATAGTATTTCTTGAAGACTTGGCACAATTCTTAGTTTTCATTCCAATCATTAAAATTCTCCTCAGTTAACACATTCTTTGTAAATATAACAACAAGTGAACTTGGCATTTTGGTCTATAATAAATATTTAAATCATATATCAACAAGAAAATTTGTATATCGATTTAGTAGACAAATATGCAAAGAAGCACAAATGTAATTAAATGTGGAAAACCTTAAAATCACATTATCCTACAAAGATAATTCCCAACCCTCGCCTTAAACAATCTACCAAGGGGTGGACTTGCCTAATGCCCACTCAAGAACATGGATTCCAATCCAATCAACGTACATTATCCGGCAATCCTGCCAACGTATATTAACTATCGTTACTTTGGCCACCAATTGAACCAACATATATCCTAGAGGAGGTTAATGGTTGAATCAATCTTGAGTGTGTAACCATTGTTTATATTAAATCGATGCATTATTAATTGCCTCCACCTAGGGGTGGCCAACGATAAAGCACATCAATAAACGTTATCCCGAAGGAGATCCAACCTAGTCTACTGCCGTAATAAATACCCTCCTATAGGATCGCCCTGTCATAACACTAGGCCGAGGCACCATCTGCTTCACATATGGACCAACAATGGAGGCCGTATGATTTTTCTTTTTCATAAGAGAACCATTCTCTCACTCAATAGTTTAAAGAACTTAAGGTTTTACTTAACATGCATGAATATATTTATATGAGTGGCACTCACCTATTTTACATTACATGTTATCACTAATATGCAATAAGGCGATCAATCATCACATAATATAGTAAAATAAAGTAACCAATCATAAACATAATAAATGACCATAATATCATGGTTCCACTCCTAGAGAAAAGAAAAATAGACTATTACAAAAAATAACCGATGGACAATCCGGCCTTCTCTTGCAATTGCTCGTCTCCGTGAATCTGTCTTCAAGTATGCCATCGGTCTCCGCATTTGTTATTTTTCAATTTTCTGCCCAATCCTAACCACAAAGGTCAAAATTGAATTTATGTAAGCTATAAACTACTTCCCGAAATTTTCTCCCACTCAATACAAATTCTGAAATTTTCCGGGTTTAATCCAAAACCCCATTATATTATTTTCATATATAAAATATTATTATCCAATAATAAAAAATATATAAATATTATAAAATATTATAATATATATATAAACTAATATAATTCATACATATTATATAAGATATATAATAATAAAAAAATATTATTATATATAATATACACTATAAAGGTTATATGCATAAACTTATTTTGGGCCGTTTGTGCCTAAGCCCAATCTGGGCTACTTGGCACAGCGTAGGCTGTTCGATTAACACACAGCCATCGTACCGCAAGAACACTGTTCTTGCTTCTGCGCGTTTGCTTTTTAATTCCATAATTTTAAATCCAAAATTAGTTTACAGAAAATAAAAAAATCAAAATTGCAAGCATCTCCATTCAAACTCCATCTTCAAGAAGATGCTTCATCTTCGTAAAGAATTACAAAAAATTCCTAATACCGTTTTCGGCTTACAAAGAATCTAGAAATTTTTTAAAAAAAAATATCCACGGAAAAATTACGGTGACCATAGATCGCTCCTGTGGTTTCATGAAAAACCTAGATACACCATTCTAAAATCTAAGAAACCATGACCGGTAATTAAACAACCATAAAAAATTAATTTAACCATACATACATACTTATCCATAATAACAATTAAACATACCCATACAAAACCATGTATGAAAAATCACATAGAAACCTAGAGTGCCAATTCCCTAAAATATCATTCATACACAAAAGGAGTAGGAAGATCACATAATTAATTATGTATACAGCATGATCGTAGGCCTGATTCTGATGCCAATTGAAGGAAAAATTGGAAAAAATAATTTACGCAGTGGAAAACCTAGTATGGTGGATTTTAAAAATTTTTTACCACTAATAAGATCGAACAAACCCATGTTGCTATATACAATAATTAATTTGCAATAAATGCATACCGGTTTGGCAATCAATTCTAGATGATCAAGCTAGCTTCTAGATTAAGAGTACCAACCATGCGATCTTCCCTACTATGACTTTTCCACGTACGGGTGTGTGTGAGTACACTTGGTAGAATTTCCGGTCACGAAGCAATACTCCTTTTCATACCATCTCTCCATTTTCCATCATGATTTTTTATGGAGGATTCCTGAAATAGAAACAAATCTTAGCTTAGTCTTGGCTTACACCTTAATCTTAGTTTAGTCTTAGCTTAGTCAAAAATTACTCCATCAATCAAATATCTATAGCCATCGATAAATCTTTAATTAATTTATTTTTGACAACTATTATCTTTAATTTAAATAACAGATTATCCATATCCATGGATAATTATCCATTTATCTAAATTCAAATTCCTAGAGAATATCTAATCCAAGATATTATCTTGTCCGCATTTAAATTTAAATTAAATTATGATCGTTATCCAAAGATAACAAATTTAATTTAACAATTTAAATTTCAAATATTATCAACTTATCGAAGATAATAATTATTTGAATTTCAAATAATTTCTATAATTAAAAATTTCTTTATCGGTAAAATTAATTATTCTCGAAATTATCCGAAACAACCTGAGACTGCATCATCTGCCACATAAACGTAGTCCCTAACTAGGACTACCCCTTTGACCTATGCCTACACCAATGGGAGAGGGGTGGCATTTTTTTGCTTCATCTTGTCCCATCCGGGACAGTTCCGTCATAGTGCCGGAATATCAAAAATTATTTCGTGATGTTTCTTGGAATTTGTGAGCTAGTAAGGGAACCTGATGGACATATCAAAATAAAGCTAAAATAATATTAGATAAATTAATTGACCCAAATCAATTTATCCATATTATTAAATACCATGACTACTCCACTATAAGTATGAAGTTGAACTCTTTGATTTTATATCGAATTACAAAAGCTCATTAATATGGCTTTTGTCAATAACAGTTATTATGATGTAGAATCCTCATAGGATATTCATATCAAGATTAAGGTTAAAATTTTGTTTTAGCTTCTCAATTATTTTATCGTTAAAGTTTTCACCATTTTATCTTAATCAAATCCTATTTATGAAATCCTCCAAAAATAGAAAATCATTCAGTAAACAAATTACAGAATGACCGACATATGTTATTGTTTAATCAAGTCCCAAATGACACTTTAAGAAAATATCATTGACTCTCGCGAAAGAGCTATGGATTCTATATCAATAAATAACGTTGTCATCCTCCATGAAACACATCTCTAACTTATCGAGTAAAAGTTGTCATTCCTTCGGCGCATAACCCTTTGATCAAAAGATACATCACATAGATATGTAATCATTTATGCACTCAAGATTAAGATGTCAACAAGTATACCTGTCAAAGTGAATTGATATCTTAAACGGAATTATTATATAAATCAATATCACTTTAGATCCGGTCTGACTCCTCATATTTATCAATGTTTCTTCTCGGAAAGCCCCATTCCAATAGTCAAGATAAACTATCCCATAATAGTGAAAATTGACGAACATTACAGTCTTACCAAAGTCAAAGTGTCCTTCTTTGCTTCATGACTGTGGACTCTTATATTAGATTATCACTTCAATATTATATCTTTCTGCATACTTTCTTATGCATAATATTAAAGCTATTATTCCGATAATCTTGGTGCTTTTTGCTTATAACAAATCTATACTAATAAAAGCATCTAGGACATCCGGTATGCGAAATAAATAAATAACCTTTATTGATAGATAAATGTCAAAAACCATGATAAATTTTCGCTCTAGGGCACTAATCCTAACAACTAACCTATGACCATCGAGCTGGACGATAACCATCTAGTATCTTAGTTACCAATCAAAAATCATCGACCGGCCGGTATCACCATGGATACTAATTGGTAACTTAAGAGTATAATCGGTAATTTTAAATAAATAGATAGGAATTTCCTGTTACAAGCATTTTTTTAAGTTCACTTTTTTCTGCTTAGCATATGAAAATCACATCTCAAGTAATTTTATTATTTTAAAAGAGAAAAATTAGTAATTTTAAAGAAATAAATAGGAATTTTGAGTCATGACATTTTTTTACAACTGCTTTTTTCTAATGACAAAAAAATCAATTCAAGATCTCAATTTGTGGCATTTTTTTTAAGAGTAATGCCACAAATTGAATATTAACTTTTTCAGTACCAATTTATATGCCACATATGTTAGTACTTAAAAGTTGAGATTAAAGTTGGTGTTCCTAATATTTTTCTTTTTCTAAAGTTCTCGTATTTAAAAATAAACGTCATTTCGCAAAAAGTTTCTTCTTAAAAAGTGTTATTTTTATCATGTTCTAAAACTTTCATGTTCAAGTCAAAAGGCAGTTTGACCCGTAAGGGATCTGTTTCCTCAAAAACACAAACAAACTATTTCGCGAAAAAGAAGTCCCAGACCTGATATATAAAATGGCCCAAAACATTGCCTTAGAATTAGAATTTCTAAGTGGCTATTTGAGTAAAAAATGTTCCTAACATATGACCTTTAGTTCTCGGGCACTTTTGACAAAATGTCACAAAAACATGCATTGGATTGATTTTTGCCACATAAGAAAAAATTCTTGCAAGAAATGTCATAAATAACATCATAAATAAATAAATATTTATTTAATTATTTAAAATACTAATTAACTAAATAAATGTCTAAACATGCATTTCATATTCAAAAAGTGTCACTTTTTTATGTTAGCTTATGAAAATCACATCTTTAAGTCATACTATGTTAATGTAACACAAAGAAATGTGATTGCTTCCATCAACCAATATAAAAAAAGTGGTTTTATTCACACACCTCATTTTACTTTTGACACACCCCTTTTAAGTTGAAATTTATTATTAAAAATTATATATATATATATATATATGTATATACCCTTAAATAAAGTGGCAAAAGTGGACAATGCTCTAGTGAACTTAATTACTTTTTTTTTTCTTTTATTATTAAAACCGTAATTTGTTGTTTACGAAACAATTGATATTATGCGCTCAAAAAATTATGTGATATTGTACAGCATAATATATGTACACGTAATTAACAAAATATAAGTACAAGCATCAGTAGTTTTTAAACTTTTTTTCCATGTAAAGCTTAATTTATTTCTTATTTTTTGAAGGCAGTTTTCATTAGTATGTATGTTAAGATAAGGTCTATTCACACTATTAATTTTTGATACACCCCTTTAATAAAAATGTCCTATTAAAAAAGCTCAATGAATCCCATAAAAACAACGACAAACCTTTTACTAGTTTGAAAAATGTAACAAAACTCTTATTTTTCAACTCTTATTTCCATTTTTCTTCACGTGAAAACAAAATATATATATATATATATATATATATATACACACACACCAGAGAGAGAGAGAAGGGCTTCATCTCACAATCCTCTCTCACAAATTGAACTCCTTCATCTGTATTATTCATGCTAACTTCGGGTCTTACATTATCTGGAGATATTGTAGTTGCCTCGTTTTTTTTTTTTTTTTTTTAATTTTATTTTATAACTCATGGAAGCCTCTTGGTGGCGCCTTCAACATTACATACCATGATCAAAAACACTATCAATAGATTGGTGAAGCAAGTTTCAACAATCTTTGCAAAGACATAATATCTTTTCTGGATAACCAGCTTCTTTCTCTGCCATTTTAATGAAATTCCATGCTTCTTCTATATACTTCTTAGTAGCTCTGTAACTTTTATAATAACATCACATATCTAACTAAAGAGTTCTCCTATATGTTATTACATATTTTACATTATTTTATTTACCTGTTAAACCATAGCCTATATCTATCCATTAACATAGGAATTTCCTATTACAAGCAACGCCAAAAAAAAAAAAAAAAGAAGAAGAAGGAGAAGAAGAAGCAAAAAGTGAGACCAAACATGAAAGTAAAAATAACAATCAAAAGAATTGAAATTGATAACATTAGGCTTTCTTTGAAAAGCGAAAAACATCAGAGGCCAAAAGAACAACACAACATGAAGTTACAAATAGAGTTTACACATTCAATCGATAAAGTAAAAAAACAGAGAAAAGAAGAGAAGGAAATAGGAAAGTTTCTGCTAACTGCATTGTACTGCTTGAAATTATTCCCAACAAAACTTCAAATACCTGCACATTGTATCGTACGACTGGGAATTATTCACTAAAATAGCTATCGACTATATATACGAGAAATGAATATACAAGGAGGTAGTTACAAAGTGTCCTGTGGCTTAGCCCTAGGTGATAGCATATCAAAATATGATGTTGAAGATGCAACAAAGAGGATCATACCATAATTGACAATGACAGCTTCTAGACCCTACAATTTAACCTCTGATTAATCTATAACTAGGATAACAAGTCCTAACAGAAAAAAATCTAAAGCTTATAAATGGTATCAAAAGATAGGAATTATGATGTAAATCTAGTGCCTGCAGTAGAAAGAGACAAATAAGAGATGAAAAAAAGTACAGAATTTCGAAGAACTAATTGCAATATTAATATAGTAGGGACAAAAAGGAAATACAAGAGTTGAAATAACACTTAATTTTGCACCATCTAATCCAAAAGAGACACATGCAAAAATCAAGCATCACTTTGACAGATACAAAGCATTCACATCAGCATTGCAGAAGCAGAACAATGGGGTACTTTTACTCCAGCCTTTGCAAAAAAAATACACCCAGAAACAACACTTATGACCAGTGAGAGAGATTAAGAATATGTACTAATTATTGTTTATTGTTATCCAAAGTGACCAATAGCGTCTGACCATTATCTTATTTTAATGTTTGAAATTAAGGCATTCACCATTTCACGTTCCTGCCTCATGTACTATTATTATCTCCTTTAACCTTATAATGGGAGCCTTTAAAATAATGCTTAAATAGTAGGAGCAAAGATTAAATTCAACACACAATAGAAGATAAAAAAGTACCATCTCTGACAAAAGTGGGATGATCAGAAAAAGAAACTAGAGGTGTAACCCCCAACTCTATTCATTTGACTCCATAAAATAACCAACAAGCTTTTCTAATCTTCTTCTTCTTTCATTGGAAGAACAGAGGAAATTTTCCATTTCAATTTATGATTTTCTAGCACTAGCACTATACCACTTTAGTAGTTCTCTGCCACAGATAAAATGTCAATGACACATGCACATATATATGTACATATGGTGCAGAAGTTTGGTAAAAAAAAAACTCACAATTCTCAGAGAAAGAAAGGCAACTCTCAGTTGGATAGGTACCACTAGTGGGTTGGTTAGAAGCGTCTTCTCAAAGAACCGTATCGTTGGAACTCATGACAACAATGTGAGTTTCTTACTCTCTTACCAGTGTCTGTTTTTCACTATTAGTTTGTGTGTGTGTGTTTGTGTGTTCTCGTTATGGAAATGCTTTCATTTTGCATGTTGCTCAACGAAAGTAGAATATGCCAAATTGGCATAAACAATTTATATATATATATATATATATATATATATATCCAGACAAGTCCCGCTAATGTGATTACTAAAAAGGAAGCAACTTTCATTTTTGTTAAACAACAACAACAACTACTAAACTATATTATAAAACATGGGAGGAGAAAAAAAAAATGACCTACCCCTTGTATCTCTTGTCAGTAATAAGACACTAGCCCACTAGCCCTATTCTTGGTGATCTGATCCACGAGCTACACTCGTAATTAAGCACCCAAAAAAAAAAAAAAAAAAACTATATTAGAAAAAGCATTCTCCGAATTATACAAGAGAAGTCCAATAATAAAATGCATCCAAAATCACTATATATCTAATAACCAGTGTAATAATTATAAAAAAAATAAAATTAAAAAATTAAAAAATTAAAAAAAAAACAGATCGCTCCCTAAATAGCAAATATAGGAGCACGAATTCACAAATATCAGTAATAATATGTGTGTGTACAATATCAGGGGTTTTAAGAATTATGTGCTGGGCAGATTTTGGTATTTTTATTCAACGAAAGATACAAAATTAACTATAAAAAAAAAGTGCAATTACCTTTCATTCCACACTCATCTCTCCCCTTTCATATATAACGAAGATGCATAACTTGGTTACAGAGGATGAGGTCGGCATCCAATTTTGTTTTGGAGAAATTAAAGGGAAAAATAGAATGAGGGAGGAAGTGAGAGATTTTTCTTCAGAAAATTTTCTTTCTAATGGCAGAAATGAATTGATAGATTCTCAACACATGAAAACTGCAATGGTGTTCAGAACAGGGAGAAGAAATCATGGGTGAGCGAAAAATTTTAGGGAAATTTTTGGGTGTTAAGGTTCATCAAAGCTTGAACGAAAATTTTGAGGTTTGAGGGAGATAAGCACTGAATGCTTTTGATGAGGGGAGTTCTCTTGTTTTGTCAAGTAGATCTTCCTTTTGTGAGTTTTTGTACTTTTTTTTTCCTTTTTTTTTTTTTTTTGGTTATTGTATTTGATATTTATGATCAATTTGGATTTAGAGGGGAAAAAAACTAAATTGGAAATATTCAGCCACGTTAATAAATAAAAAATAAAAAAATAAAAAAGGTGCTAAATCCCCCCACATCTCAATTGGTTAAGGTGGGTAGAAGTAATGTTTTTTTTTTTTTTTAACGCTATCGTTCAATGCTATAAATGTATGCTTTTGTTGTATCAAGAATGTCTCTTTACTTGCTCCAGAGGACCCACTGTTCTGGTTAGGCGCTTCACTGCATTAGATATTTGTCATGTTTCACGTTCTTGTAATTTCGCTGGTTTTAATTCTAGTGAGCCATGTTACTTGTTAGAAGAAGTACCTATATGTATTGCAGATCATGTTAGAACAGATTGTTCTACCTTCTTAAATCAATAAAGCCAGAGGCTTACTTAAAATATATATATATATATATATATAGACATATGACTTGTTTATAGTAGGATCTTTATCACATCCAATATCCCAAAAAAAAATAATAATAATAATAATCACTCTACAACACAAATTAGAGTTGAGATAAGTTTAAATTATTGTACTCCGCACCAAAAGAATAATGCAATATTTGTTTGTGTTTTCAAGTAGAAACTATGACTTCAATACTGTTGTCTGGCTGTGTTATATAGGCCGTGTGAAACATTCATGAAACTGTACAGTATAAAAGGATGTGAGGTTTCTAAAAAAGTGAAGTATGGTACTTAATTAGTAATTAGCAAGGCAAGGGACGTCGGGTGGTACCAGCAGACCCAACGGATGGTGGTGAATATCTAGAACTGTAAGGTCAAGTGTGGGAAAGCCATACAAATGGAGATCGAATCCGGTTAATAGCTGAGGTTGAAAGATCAAGCATGAAAACCCCATTTTATTATGCAGTTGGCTAAATAAATCTAAAACACTTGAAAATGTTGATATACATTCTTCTAGGAAACATAAAGTTGAGCTATATTTTATCCAGTTGCTTCCCTCCCATTATTATTTTTTTTTTAAATAGCAATAATTTAATAATCCTTGTAGGAATATTTGAAATGATGTTCTCTAAGTTGCGGTAATAAACTGATCATTAAGCTACAGTTTCTTCTAAACTTATCCTAGCTAATAATAATATTACGACTATCGTAATATTTGTACAAAGCAGAGATGATTGGGGAATGCATTAAGCTAAGAACAACAAATTTCTACTAGAAGCATTTCAAAAAAATAAAAAATAAAAAAATCCGCTAAAAGGATTTTCAATGTCATCGGGCTACAAGCTCGGAGATTGATACATCAATTGTTGAAGAAGAAGCACCTCGTTCAGATGTAGCTTCAATTCTCATTGAGAAAGCAGGATTTTTGGGAATTGGCACGACAACATTTTCAGGCTTGAGCATTGAAGAAACTTCCAGCATAGATGGCCTATCGTTTGCATTTTCCTGGACACACAAAAGAGCTATTTGCAGGCATTTCATTAACTTACAAGACGAAGAAATGTCGTTCAGTGAAGGTTCCATAAACTCCATCCCATTGCCTTCTTTCCACAGTTCATATGCCTGAAGTTATATCATAATGTATTACCTATTTTGAGTAATTTGAAAAGTAAAAGAATTTTTTTATTCTTGGCTCAAGATGAAAACAATGGCCGATTTAACTTACATAATCCAGAAGGATTAAATCTTCATTTGAACCATACATACATCCATTTCTCTTGCCACTTATGATTTGGAGAAGGAGCACTCCGAAACTAAAAACATCAAGCTTGGAGGAATATAAACCGTGCCTTGCATACTCTGGAGGAATGTAGCCGCTGCATCATTATGATCAACGCAATGGAATTAAATTTAAGATTGAGCTAGCTAGAAGCAGTTTAGTTAATCAACAACAAAATATACTTACTATGTCCCCACAACCCGTCTTGTGTTCGCTTCATGTACATCTTTCGTGAAGATTCTAGCAATCCCAAAATCTGATATCTTAGGCCTCATATCTTGATCAAGTAATATATTGCTAGCTTTCAAGTCCCGATGTATTATTGTAAAACGTGAATACTCTTGGAGATAAAGAAGCCCTTGAATTACCCCCTCAATGATGTCAACTCGTTTTTTCCAATCCAGAAGGTACCGTCTAATAGGATCTACATAAATAAAATTAGTTTATGAATTAACATCGAACACCTTTTTATCACACTTATCATGGGGGTTAAAGAACAAGCAGAATTAATAAAAAAGGGAACTTCAATATAAGAAAGTTCATAGCTCTAGGTAATTATGGAAAAATCGCACACCGAAGAGGTACATGTCCAGACTTTTGTTTGGCATGTATTCATAGATCAACATTTGCTCTTCTCGTTCAATGCAGAATCCCGAGACCTTGACAAGATTAACGTGCTGAAGTTTTGCCGTAAGCACAACTTCATTTTTGAACTCCTCGAATCCTTGCGTGGAAGAAGTTGACAGTTTTTTCACCGCTATTTCCTGTCCGTTTGGCAATACACCCTAGTAAATAGACTCATGGTTACTACGTTTGTTTTTCCAGAAAAGCTGAATTCATTGTATTTAAATGTCTTCATAGAGTCGTAAAAAGCTTGCCTTGTAAACTGGACCATAACCGCCTTCTCCAAGCTTATTTTCGATTGAAAATTGATCTGTAGCTTCTTCAATGCTGGCAAGGCTAAAGACATGCAGATTAGGAACATTGTTGTTAAAATCTCCTATAGCTGTCGCGTCGTTTCCTGTAATCTTTGAATACTTCATTAGCTAGATATCATACTTCAACCGCATAAACACAGGTAAAATGAAATGTGTGGATAAAAAAGCTGAAAAAAAAAAAATTAGAAACGGTGAAAGGATGAATATCCTAATGGCTCAAAACTTAAAATGTTATACCTGTGGACCTGAGTTTTCTCTTTCGTAAGGAGTACAAATGGACTACTCCTACTAGAAAAACAGCGGTAGCCGTTGGTGCCAAGATGATCATTGCCAACAATTTCCACTTGTGTTTTGCATCGGCGGACCCACCATCTTGAGCTGCGCAGATATGATTAAATTTTTCATTTCACTAATCGGATGCATAAACGCCTTTTTCTATAGCTTATTAAACTCCGTATTTGAAGAGACCGATATCTTGGTTACTTATATTTGTTCACATGCTAGTTTGACCAAGTTTATTTTGTCTGCCATGTCTTAGTAACTTGTATAATTGGTAAAGAGAAATTAGACTTTCGTGTTAATTTTCACTGCAAATATAAATCGTGGAGAATTATTCCAGATTGCATTGATAAAAATAATTATTAGCTTACGGCAATAATTGTGATTACTGTAGTCATAACTTGGATCAATTCTCAATCACAAGTTTTACCCTTTCTTCCAGCTAAAATGAATAAAATATTGGAAAAAACTAGAGAAGCTCAAGAAAATCAAGAAAATCTGATTTCTTGTTCTCATACCTGCAGCGCGAGAAAGCCGCCAATTGTGATCGTCAGCCAGATACAAGGCAAAGTAGCCGAGTAATTTCTTCTCCTTGGCATAAGATACCTTGACTTTAATAGCTTCAACATCATCAAAGCCAATCCAATTTGATCCAACATAACAGTAATTCACCACATAAGTAGAATTGTATACAACCGACGCGTCGTTCTCTTCGATGTAAGCTCTAATGGTCTTGTACCTCCTTACTCCATATTCCGTTTTAAAAGCTGGACCTGCTGCTGGTGCTCCAATGCCATTTTCCCTCGGACTCATTAGTGTCCAAGCATAGCCACGGTAAGGCAATCCTAAAACAATTTTGGAAGAAGACATCCCTCTACCAATCCACGCCCTGATACCGAAATCAGTACTAACATAGCTCCAAGGGTCATATAGAGCAGCATCTGCTCTAGTAAAGTTCGACGACCGAGGCCTGTAATACCCAAGGGAAACGACATGTATCCAATCAAGATAACTTCGGATTGAGCCAACGGGAAGAAACTCACCGCCAACATCTGGTGAGTACGGAAGAGCAGCAGTCAAGATGAGTTCCGCTAGGCTGGAGTTTGCAGCCTCAGAATTCACAGCGTCTCGCCATTCTCTTAAAAGAATTCCCATATTTGCCATGTCTGAGCTTGTGTTTGCTGAATCCCAAAAAAGGTCCAGACCTTGAAAACCGTAGAGCCTTGCAAACTTTATAGAAGAATCAATAAAAGACCTTCTGTTAGTTGAGTTACTGACCATTAACGAGAAAACCGAGTCGTCTGTTACTCTACCACCAACGGAGAGAAGTGTGCTCACCGATGGGTTCTTCTGTTTGACGTTGCTTGAAAAAGTGGAGAATTGTTGCTCATCTGGGATAGAGAGCTCGTACGAAGAAGAGTTTATATCAGCGAAACCACAAATAAGGTGAGTAAAGAGTTCAGAGTTTATGTTGGAACTGGCGAAATCGTCATCGTACTTCCAGTACCCTGCTCGGATAAAAGATTGAGCTTTCGAAGAATGAAGTTTCATAGAAATTAAGAAAATTTGGAAAAGAATGACGATCATATTGTTGGGGTTGATCTGGGACGCTTTTGAGAAGATTTTATTTTCTAACCAGATGTGCTCATGTTGTTTTTATCAATGAAAAATTAAAGTTAAATCATTATTTAATAAATAACGCAGTCAAAAATAATCATGAAATGAATAAATAACATCGTCAGCGAACCACCTTGATTAAGAAAATTAAAAATACAAAAAACAATAACCGGGCATCATTTTCTACGCAGATCAAGTATATCTAGGAAAATAAAGTACGGAAAATGCACTTAATAGCAGGTTAATATAAAGTAGGGAAAATTAATGTCCTTTGTTAATAAATAGCAGGTTTGGTCTTTACTGACAAAAAATAGTAGGTTTGACTTTTTCTGGAAGTAGAATTCCTTTTTTGCCGCATGCCAAGGTTGTCTTCTTCGTGGACTGGCTGCCGGAGATCTGCAACGGCGCTCCAGTGGGCTCCACCAGTGGGCTCGTGACGCCAGCAGCGCTGATCGACGGTTGCGATCGTCGTCTTCGTCTGGTTAGTGGTGCTCAAATATCGCGTCGACGGCAAGTGAGATCACGAACAAACCTCCGATTGCGAGGGAGAAACAAGTAAATTTTATTTTTAAATGAAAGATTGATTTAAAAAGTAATTTACTTATTTAATGAAAATCAACATATTTACTTGTAATTATCAATATTTATTAAGTAAATATAAAATATCAAATACAAGATACGTAAAGAATTTATTGTAAATATCAATATTAACTTATCTATTGAAAATTTAAAATATTTACATGTAATTAATGATTAACTTATCTATTGAAAATTTAATATATTTTCATGTAATTACTTATAAGTAGTAAATATTTAGATTTACTATTCATACGAAAAATATAAAATTCAAGATTAGGTAAAGAATTTAATTGTAAATACCATTATTTCTTAGTAGATATTTGGATTTACCAGATATCACTATTTTATTAGTAGATATAAAACCAAAAAAATATTAATTTTTCCTTGTAAATAAATTATAATCAGTAAATAAACTTATTTTCTTAGTAAATAACTCTTAATTAAAGAAGGCATTTACTTGTAAATTTTACTATTAGTAAATATCAAACCAGGTAAATCTTACGATTTACTAGAAAATATGAATATTTATTAGTAAATAAACTTATTTTCTTGATAAATATCATTATTTATCTGAAGGTACAAAACTATGTAAATATTATTATTTACTTGTAAATAAATTATTTATCAAGAGTAAATAAACTTATTTTCTTGATAAATAACTTAGTTAAAGAAGGCATTTACTTGTAAATATTGTTCTTTGATAGTAAATATCAAACCAGATAAGTATAAATATTTGCTAAAAATATGAATATTTTCTTTTTTTTTTCGTTACAAAAGAACTATAATTGTTTTTAATTTATTAATTACACTTTTTACCCTTAGTTTTAAAAATAAAAACAAAACCCAAATCCCAAATTAGGTAAAAAAAAAAATTCAAAACCTAGATCTAACCATGCAGCCGCCGGAGAAGGCAAGCCCATTGCCGGAAAAGAAGACAAACTCGATGACAAGCACTTCCGGCGATCTCGTGGCAGTTGGTCGTTGCTACCGGTTATCGCTCACAGAGCTCCAGCGAGGTTGTGAAATCGTGATCATGACGGGAGATTTCTCCACAAAATTAAGGTCCCACTGGGTTCGCGATTTCAAGGCAATTCCAACCGTCGCAAGACCGGAATTGGCGAGGATCCGTTGGGATTTCACGGGCCAGAGGATTTCAATCAACGACGATGTTGGATTCCAATCAAATGAGGATTCCGATTTATTAGAGACAGCGGAGCAACAAAGCCGGCGACTGCGACTGCGGATTATGATCAACGATGATGTTAGATTGTCGGTGACGGTGAATCTTTAGAATGAGGATGAGGATGGGAATGGCAGGGGTATTTTCAGGTTTTCATCTTCCTATTTTAATCTAATTATGCTATTTGATTATAATAGTTTCATTAATTCTATTATTTTAAAATTTTATAATCCAATACGTAATAACCAAACTTCTTGATGGACTTGTGATTTCCTTTGATATAAAGGAAATATAAGTCCATACTATGTATATCAATATAAAACTCCTAATCTGATTATCAGAATATGTTTGATTTATAATAATGTTGTAAGACTAAATGACAGTTCATCAAATCAAGTAAGAGACCTTATGGTGAAAAAGGAAAAATCATGATTTATGGTGTTGTTATGATCAATGAATGCCTATGATAGCTTGTAACATGATTAAAGTGATATTGCAATTTATTAAGCAGTATTGAAGTTATTCTATAACCGACCGTCATTACGGATACAGAATTAAGAATAAGGATTATGAATATTCTAGAATAATCCGGAATAATATTTGGAGCAATAAAAATTAAGTGGCTTCAAGTCCTAAGAAAAACCTGTACACAGTCCAGTTATGTGCAGATAAATTATGGACTGCAGTTTAATATCATCAGACTGTTTATAGTTGAAATAGTATTTTGTACTATCTGGATGAATAAGAAAAAGGATTGCATGTTACGAGGTAAAAGGCCAAACATGGCATTACTTGGAGGCCAAGTAATTGAAGATAATTACATAATTATTTGATTTATGATAATTATGGAAAGAATCCAAGAGATAAGCATGAGTAGATTTTTTTGGCTCCAACACTCCACATGGCCGGGCATTTGAGTGACAAGAAAGTCAAAAAAAAATTGTGTTTTAAGGCCAATTATGTAAACCAAGGTGAGTTGAAGAAAAAAAATTAATTGTGGGAAAATTTGAAAATTTCACCTATAAATAGGTGTAAGTAGTAGAGGATTTGGCTATTTTGCTATCTTCTCTTCTTTTGCTCTCTAGCTTTTAGAAAATAAATATAAAAATAAATAAATAAAAGAGAGAGAGATAGAAGAACAAGGGTCTTGGTGGCCAGATTTTTGTTGGAGGGGTAGAACAAGGATTTTCTCTCATCCAAGACCTAGAACCACCTCCTTCAAGTTTTGGAGGTATATTTCTTGATCCCTTAACTAAAGCTTTAATTAGTTTTTATTTTATGGAATTTAAGTGTATTTTAAGTTACAGGATGTAAGAGCATAAGCTCGTGTTCTCTTATTTTCCTATTTTATAGCCTCTAATGCTTCATTTATGCTTTGATTAACTTGATTTGCTAGCTCTAAGCTTATGTTTGATTTTATGCTTTAAGATGAGTTTTAAAGATTATGTGCATGTGATTATACCCTTATATGTTCAAGTATGGTGATTATATGCATGCTCGCTAAGAGATCAACATAAAAACACAACTTAGTAAATTAGTGAATTATCAATATTGTATTTTTCAAGTAAATAGACAAGTGAATGGTTAAATTTTAAGAATGAACCAGACACGCTATATAATGACTTAGGTTCACAGCTTCGAAAGTTTGAGGTAGTGTGTACAGGCTTTTAAAATAGAATCAACAAAAAAATAAACTGCCAGTTTTCGAAATAATTTGGACAGTTTTATGATAACTTAATTTTGAGCCCCTTAGAGGACGAATTTGAACAAAGTTATAACTGCAAAGTTATGGAACACAAAAAATTCTAGGGAATAATGTGGATAGTTTTTGAAAAAAAAAAAGGAAGGCCTCTATTTTTATTAGTTTTCAAATCTGATCGGTCCAGATACTATAAACGGCCAGAATCTTTCAAGGGGAAAAATGGATAAGTTAGAGATGGATTTAAGCTTCAGACAAAACATAAAATTGTAGGTTTTGGACAAGATCTATAACTTTTGTGAAGAAAACATTTCCAAATTTTAAATCAATTAAAAGATAAAACTAGATTTTTAAAACTGTACATGAAAGAGGGAATTCATGCACACATACATTCAATCAAATTAAAAGGATAGTTTGAAATCAATTTTTAAGGTTTTGTGACCCCTTTGAAAGGGACTATGATTTTATTAGAATAGTTTCAAAAAAGGTTTAAATTTATTTGAATTTTACAAGTGATTTTTAAATCATAAATACATACTATGTAATACAATTTCAAGTATTGTATCAAGAAATGCTTAATTTATGAAGTTAAATTATTTTCTAAGTAAACAAGGCATTTTTGAGCAAGGAAAATAAAATGTGAAGAACTTTTATGAAAATTAATCAAGCCAATAATTTTTGACCTAGAGCAAAAATATATAGGCCGAAGTTATTAAAACTAAAGTTAAGTTTTAAATAAAGGGTAACTTATTCAACCCTCTTTTTATACCAAAAGCTACTTAAGAATATAGAAACAATTCTATGACTTCAGTTAATAGTAGCTAAAAAGATAATGAATCAGTTTGGAGACCGATTAATTATTTAATTAATATGTTATAATAGATATTATAACTTATGGGTTACCAAGTAGTAATGCAGAACGATTCTTATGCTCTGTTGGAAAACAGGAATATAACCTGTTGCTTTGCCTTTTCTTATAGTAGGACAAGAGCGTAAGACAGTATGTAAGTACAAACCTCACCTACAGTATGAAAAATAGTAAATATTGTTTTCAAGTATGATATGTTTACATATATGTCATGATTTACATAATATGTCATGTTTATATATATGTCATGTTTTTACCAATAAGCCATAATCATGTATACACTACACTTTACGATTATGACACACTTTTTGATTATGTCAAGTTTTACAATAATATCCCGTTTATAATAATATCATGATTTTAACTATGTCATATTACTATTATGCCATTGTTTACGACAATGTCATGTTTTAAAATAGTGCCATGTTTCATAAAAATGTCACGAGTCATTTTATGCCATTGATCTTTATGTTATATCAGATCTATGTATCATATGCATCCTGACTAATAAGATCACAAGTTAAGAATCTTAGTCTTGGAACTAGTCTTTGTTAAAGACTTCATGTAAAAGTATGATTTTAAGCATACTCATCAAGAATAAAATAACAAGACTAAGATTAAACCAAGATAAGTAGAGTGTCGTACCAACCTTCCGTAGATCATGGATGATTGTGTATTTTTCAAAATTTCCAGAATTGCTAGGAACCTTGCAAACCCTAACTTTCTGTGGATTGCATGCATCCGGTACATATACAAAGGGCCCACATGTTAAGTAAGATAATAAGTCCATAGAGGAATATAAGAGATCAATAATCGACAATAAATGGTTCATGCATAAGTTATACGATGCTTGTTATGTTTTTATGAGATTAAGTTTGTACTTGCTGAGCATAAACTCATTAGTAAATTTCATACTGTAGGTGAGAAACATGCAGCTTAATTTTGTGGGTCATGTGGATATGCAGCAAGTGAAGGGCGGTGTGAGATACCACTACACAAACTTTCTCGCAAACTCTTTTGAACTATAAATATATACATATATATTTAAATAAATTGTACCATGTTACGTATATGATGTTTCAAGACTTCAGTTAAATGTAAGGATTATGTGTGACTTTATAATTTGTTAAACAAGTAATGTGTATGCACGATAAAGTTTACCTATATGGATTAGTCTATTTATGTTGTGTTTTAAAAAAAAATTATTCTAAAATATTTATTAAGTTTATGTATTTGAAACAAAGATTTAATTTAAATAAACATGATAATGACCTACGTAGTCGGATCGTTACAAAATATGCTATATCAACCATTCTCCATATTAATAATTACATGTAATTATATTAATTTCCATTACATAAATAGATGAGGTTTTAATTAGAAAGTTTCTTAAATTATAAAAACACCCTAAAATTATCCAAAATTAAAGTCCCAAATTCATTCAAACCCTAACCCTAAAATCCCAAAAATCTTTCAAACCCTAGCCCCAAAATTATCATCACCGCCACCGCCAATACACCGAAGATTGAGTCAAAAGCACGGCCGCTAGGGAGATCGTCTAGAGATCGCGACATTGGGCAGCCGGCGAGTTGACAATCGTTGTCGAGCCACCACGGAGCACTCATCGACTCCTCAGGAGATCACGACGGCAATCGATTTCACGTCGAATTCGTAACAGAAGAAGTAGATTCGCGCTCGTGGCGGCCATCATCCTGAGGCCAGACGTGGAGATTTGCGATCGTCAAGCGACGGAGAACGACGGTTCGTCTAGAGATTTCCTAACAATCATGATTGCGCCAGCAGCCAAACCTTTTTGCCGGCGTCGCAAACTAGTCGTGACGGCGATGTCTTCGTCACCGGCTTCGCCGGTTGGAGTGCACAAAAGAGAGAGAAAAGACAGAGGAGTGAGAAATGAGTCTGTGAGCAAAAAAGGAATTTCAGCCCAAGAAAAAAGTCAATATGCTATTTTTTACATAAAAAGTCAAACCTGCAACGTATTTAAAATGTACAATAAAAATATGTTATATTGTGTATTTCCCGTTATTAATATTTACTTATTTATATTTACTAAAAAATATATATAATTCATTAGCAATATTTAAGTGTAATTACATGGATTTACATGTAATTACATATAAATGAAAAATTACATAGATTTACTGTAATTACATAGATTTACTGAAAAATTATATATAAATGAAATACAAAATTTTGGGGTGTTTTTATAATTTAAGAAACTTTCTAATTAAAACCTCATCTATTTATGTAATGGAAAGTAATTATTAATATTTATTTATTTAGATTTACGCCAAAAAAAATATAAAATTAAATAGTAGTATTTACATGTAATTACGTAGATATACTAAAAAATTATATTTGAATGAAATAGTAATTTTAAAAATAATTCACTTGTCTAATGAAAATTAATATATTTACATGTAAATAAGAATATTTACTTCTTAAATATTTAGCTTTGTTGTTTATAAAAAAAAAAAAAGTAAAAAAAGCAAAATAAGTAAATATATTTTAGTAAATATTTAGATTTATCATACAAATTAAAATTTAAAATGACATAAATACCGTTATTTCTTAGTAAATAATTGGATTTACAACGCAAACTAAAATTGAAAACAAGATATATTAAACTGAAAATACAAAGATTTACTGTGTAAATACAAAGATTAACAAAAATAATAATAACTTGATAAATGTAATTACTTTGTAAATTTTATATTTCCACTTTAAAATTTAATTTATCATAATTATTAGGGTTCCAAATATTTACTAGTTAATAAACGGATTTACCAAGTAAAACAAAATTTATTTGCTAAGTAAAATAGACAAAATCAGTAAATCTAATTGTTTACCCGTAAATTTTTTACAAATTTTGTATTTACTAACATTTTAATTTAGTATTTGAATTATATTAAATATGATATTTACTATGTAAATCCAATATCTATGTTATTTTTAGTTTAATATGCTTTATTTTTATATTAATTTGTCCAGTAAATCTAAATAGTTATTAAGAAATTATGGTATTTACACGTAAATCCTTTATTTGTCTTGTATTTTATACTTTTCGTATAACTAGTAAATCTAAATATTACTAAGTAAATATTAATAATTACATATAAATATGATATTTTTCATTAAATAAGCAAACAGTTTTTTAAATCCTTATTTATTTGTAAAGTTTCTTCAATTACAAAATGTACCCAAAGTTATCTCAAATTAAGCCCCAATTCAAAAGACCCTAACCCTAATCTTAAATTGCTCTTGCAACTATCGCAACTGCCGCTGCCGTCGCTGAAGGATGCGACAGTGATGAGCTCACGAGCTGCACTCCAAGCTGCACTCTTTGTCCTTGCATAGTCCTTCACCGACATGGCAAGAGACATCGCGCAGGTTCATTGTCAATGGTGTTGCTTCTTCGACAAGGTCGCACGACTAATCTTGCCA
The DNA here is from genome assembly GCA_038430175.1 of Ficus hirta. NCBI lineage: Eukaryota > Viridiplantae > Streptophyta > Magnoliopsida > Rosales > Moraceae > Ficus > Ficus hirta. The sequence goes on along the minus strand of CM076585.1, from coordinate 11,761,617 downwards.
GTGGTGCTGATTTCCCAAGTTCACGATTTCATGAGTTCATGATTCTCTGATCTTCATCCTAGAGTCACTACTGTCAGCAATATATAGCTTGACGGAGAAGACAGCTTGTGAGATCTGGGGAAGTCATTTGCCGACGCTGGTGATGGCGTAGATCTGAGGAGACCGGAGAAGATGGTGGAACGGCAAAATCGAAATTTAAAAAAAATTAGAACTTAAATATGCTATAATTTTCTACATTTCAAAATATGTTATTTTGTTAAATCCACAACAGTGTGCCATTTGGCTCATTCTCCCATTAAAGTTTACATGGAAAATAAAAACTTAAAATGTTTATACATCTAGTGTTAAATTTTATGTGTACATAATATTGTGTAGTATAATATAATTTGTTGAGAGAATAAGATCATTTACATTTGTTTCATTGATATACTATGAAACTCTGTACGTAAACAACCAATTAGGTTTGGTTAAAAAAATACCAAATACAAATGAACTTAGTTAGAGAAAAGAAACAAAAAGTTTTTGGAAAGGTGTTCTTATACAATTTTTTGAAATACAGATTATAAGTGAAAGTGAAAGTGATTTAGTTCCATTCGTGAGGCTTTAGAGTTTTGATTTTAGATTTAAAAATCATCAAGAAAATTTTTTTTTTTCCCTAACTATAGTTATCTAATTGAAAAGTTTATTAGAGTATTGTCCACTTTTATCATTTTACTTGAGGGTATTTTATAAAAATAAACTTTAACTCCATGAGTTGAGCCAAAAATAAATAGGGTATGCGTTCAAAACCACTCATATATATATATATATATATATATATATAAACACTATCGAATGTGGTGTCTTAGTGGTAATTGATTACCATGATGGGTCCAGGCTATTTTCCTCTCAACAATGAAGTTTATTCCCCATCTTCTCACTGGAATACATAATTTCACGTGTCTCATGCTATTTGGGTACTGGATTCATACAATCATTTAATAATATTCTTGTTAGCGTTTGGAGAGCCCTTTTGATAGGGGATATGCTAACATTGCTTTCCCTCCCAGACTGTTATTTGGCCAAAGAAAAAAAGTAGGAATATAAATGGGATGCGACGAGCAAAGGCAAAACCTGCTCTTTGCCCTATTTTTATTTTCATTTTTACAAATTTTTATGAAATGTTGTTAGGCTTTATTTTCTTTTGTTACTTGTTTTATATAATATTATAGGTATTTTATTTCTCACTTTTTGTGCTTAAAGTTATGTTTTTCGACTTGGACATCATTCAATTAATATATAATCATTTTAGCTATATATTTTGCAATTTTTTTTTTAAGCTACCTATAATGTACCGTAGAACTTTTTATTTTACTAAGCTTAATTGAAATATTGGCACGATAAATGACATCGGTTTTATGTTTAGGACTATTTACTGACTGGATTAGATACCTGATTTTAAAAAATGTCTATTTAGAAACTTATATATAAAATTGAAGAAAAATTATATCATGTTGACAAAAAATACTCGTATAACAAATCGACCCATAGTATTCGACTTGTCGGTTGGAGCCATATTTACTACCTAATTCTTTCGTGCTCTGTTTCCCTCCCTTGATTCCTTGGTCATCTCCTTATAAAGTAAGATCCTGAGCGGGCATGTCAAGGAAAGAGAATCAGAAATGAAAAAGTTTTTTCATTTTGAAAATAAGATGGTATTTAGATGTGTAAAAAATTTTCTTTTTTGAAACCAAAAAATTATTTACAATGAGAAGAAATGGTGTTGATAATAATAAATTGTGAGAAAATTTTAAAAAAATTATTATTATTATTTTTTTTTTCAAAATGATACTGTACAAAGTATGTTTGAAAATGATAACTTTTATTTTCCAAAATGAGAAAAAAGATAAAAAAAATTGAGAAAAACACTTTTTTACAAAAATTTTCTTATTTTGGAGAATGGATTTCCCATCCAAACATAGGGGTATACATGTAATTTTCCAACAGTTGCCATCTTGAACGCTTTATTGAATGTATTGTCGTGACCCTGAAATGTTAATATAAAATCTATGACGTCGATTCGTTAAATTTATAATTGATTGCAATTCCGAATACATGAAGAAACATTTTTTTATTAAATTTTTTAGCCACTATGCGTAGAACTACTAGTAGTTTCTCTCTCTCTCTCTCTCTTTCTAGGGAAGAACTACTAGATCTTTGTTAAATTACCTTTTATAAAAAAGAAGTTTTCTTTTTTGTTTTCTAAGATTTGTTAAGCCATTAATATTCATAACATTGCGTTTCAAATATTTGAGATTTGACCTAGTTGATTAACGACTGTACTAGTCAAATACCACACACGCATCAACACCACACGGTGGCTTTTATAAAAATAATTAAAAGCCACCACTTGACTTTCAAACCATGTTTTTTTTTTTTTTGGGATGTAAACAAACTTGGCCTGCCCCATGACCCGTTTAATACATGGAAAACCCGCCCCATTAGGGGACGTGTATGATCCCATTTACATCCCTATATTCAACCAATGTGAACGTACAATGTATATATACATAGCAATAATCCGAGATAATGAAATAACGTCGACATGGTAGGTTCTAGACAAAAATAAAAGGCACTCTCCAGTCTCGAACACAGAGATGAGGAAATAAAATCCCCTGTTTGTGTCACCCATTTTGAAACATTTGGTCCATTTCACTTGAATGGAACATTTATAATGGCCTTTGGCTGCAAGAAAAAAGGGCTCACCATTTGGGTTGGACATTCCATCTCGTTAGTAGTTGAGATTAGAGTTGTTGTCTCTATTATATTCGAAAGCATTTGTCATTACGCTCGGAATGCAAAAGGAAAAACGGCTACCAACATCAAAAGCCTGACAAGGCCAAAACAAAGTCTCAAGATTCAAAAGCATAGCACTAAACTCCCCATATCTTAAAAAGGTCTTTCCAAGTATTTCGACATGCTCTTTAATACATACTTTCCATGCCAAATGAACATAGAACCAGTTGAATCCCAAAAGACATCTGCATTTGGCATGTAGATGCAACAAACATCAAAATAGATCTACAAGATTCATTTAACTAAACGGTTCTTCCCTTTCCATGTCTCCTAGATAACATAACTGTGATACTATTAGATCAGCAAAACAAACATTCTGCAGTAAACAACCTGAAGGAAACAAAAGGAAGCAAGATAAAAGTAGGTAAGTAAAGTGTTTTGGTATGAATATTGCAATAATTCGAAAACTAATTATATACCTCTGGCCTCCCTTCGCGGTCTCCATTCACAACACCAGTTTAAACCCCTTCGAGAGAAAATCATCCCTACTCAAAACAACGTAGAACACACGTTATTATTAAAGACAATAACTAGAAATGGGAAAGCGACAATGCCATTACCTCTTCTTCCGACCCTGTTGCTGCTTCGGCTTCGCAGTCTTTTCCCCATCACCACCATCAAATCCAACGAGGCTTCCCACGCAAACGCAGGACTTAAAACCATTCGGAGTGCCTGAGATTGTCACATTCTCAATCCTCTTCCTTTCGATATCATACAAAGCAAATTTCTCTCCTCCCAAATTCATCACAACCTGATCACTACTCTTCAAATGCAATACAGGGAGCGCATAATCAAAAGCGCCAGTCACATCCGAGGGCACGACGGAGAACAACTTAGTCCAAGACTCCTGAACTCCGTATTCCTTCATAACCCATATATCGGCACGCTCCGAGTTCTTGTGCTCCGGTCTGTAATTCTGCACCAGACTAAGACACCCTCCTAACTCGACAAGCTTAATGTAGAAACGGCCGTCCTGGTAAAATGGCAGCAGAACCTCGCGGTGTTCTTCAGTCACGAGATCAAACCCGACAATGAAACAGTAAGAATTAGGCTCTTGGCATACCAACCAATGCAAAGCTCCGTTTACAAAAATTCCGATCCCGGCCTGGTACCCATAGTAAGATGGGAAGCCATTAACGGTCTTCCAAGTCTTGGCCTTGACACTATAGAGCTTAACATCAGGGCAAAGGGAGAGAATATCGTCTTTTCTACCAGGCAACATTCTCAACAACTTATAGTCATCGTTGACAGAGTCGTGCCCAAATCCGGTTGTGCTAAACTCGAAAACACCAACTGGAAATGGAAAATGGTCGGGATGAGAAATGGGTAATTTTCTGTACCTTCTAGTCGACGGGTTCCAGAGAGCCACGACTCCGCTCGAGTTCAGCAGAGCAAGAACGCCATTGCAGCAACCCAAAACTTCGACTCCGCCTCCGCCGTCGTCGATCGGGTGGTGGAGCCGGAGCGGCGAGCGGAGAGTGGCGGCGTCGACCCAGTAGAGTTCGTCGGCTTTGAGAACGAGGCCGAGGTTGGTGGCTGTTTCCATGGAGTGGCTGAGATGGAGCTTGATGAAATTAGGGCTGTCGATTAGGGAAAGCCATGCCCGGCATACTGACCGGAAACGGAGAAGATCTTTCACGGTGAGTCGGGAGAGTACGTTGACGATGATCTCCAACGGGAGGCTCGTCGCCATTGTCGTCGTCTAGTGTGAGAAGGGGGAAAGGGTTTCTTCGAGAAACGAAAGGCCTCTCTCTTTATGACATTGATCGTTTGTCGAGAAGATAATACAGAAAGGTCTCTCCGACTCTCTGTTGAAGTACCCTTGGCATTTTTGCTTTTAAGCCAAAAGAATGAAAAGCACCCTAAAAAGTAATAATAATAATAATAATAATGATAAATTACTTGATTGGTCTCTAAATTTTTAACTTTACAAAATATTAGGGGGAGTTTGGTGTGTAAGTTTGAGTTGAAATTTTTAAGTTTCAATAGTAAATTTTTTTGAATTTTCAGAAAAGACAAAAAACTTTTTAGGAAAAAGACAAAAACTTTTTAGGAAAAAGACAAAAAAAAGTTTGAAAATCTTAGTCTATGATCTTTTTTGTAACCAAAATACCTATAAATTATTAAAATATTATTACAATAGTTTTTTTTAATTAATTTTTTGATAGAATTTTTTAGTTAGTATCACTTTGTAACATTAATTTTTAAACCAAATTACTAATAGATTCCCTCAAAAAATTAATATAAATGATTATTATAGTAATATTTTAATATTTTATTGGCATTCTCTGTTCTTTTTGTTAGTTGGAGTGACCATAAAATATAAGAACGTTGTAATAGTAGTATTTTCTATAAATTTTTGAACTGAATCTATAGTTAGTACTATTTTTGACCAAATTACTAACAGATTATGTCAAAAAGAAAAAGAAAATTTAACGATATCAATGACTATTATAATAATATTTTAATAGTTGAAGGGCGTTTTAACTAAGCACAAGATTAAAAATTTAGGGACTAAATAAGTAATTTACCTTAATAAAACTTTGCACTAATAAACCTTTTTATTTTTATTTTTATTATTATTATTTTTTGTAAACAAAAACAAGCATACAAACATTTTTCCACAAAACAAATTAACTATAATTGCACTATAATACAGTTGCAGTGCCTAATAAACTTTTGAATATTAGCAATATAACTTATTAATTGCAATGTTGATATTTTTATGGAAAGCATTTAAATTGCACACAAGTTGTGAGTATAAAAGATCTTTTTATAATCAACGTTGAACCAAAATCATATTTAAAACAAAATTAATTTAATTTTTTTATTTTTTTATAAAACTTAATTAAAGAATTAACCCCAATAAATTTGGATTAAATTATATATATATGACCATTCATGTCATCAATTAACTGATTTGTGTACAAGTCACGTGTCAGTTTCCTGCTATAGCTTTGTATGTTTATGATGCAAATTGTCAGAATTAAAAATTTAGATAAAAATTACAATTATGCCATAAGTTCACGGACATTAGTCTAAAAAAGTCTTAATGAAAATTTTTGAATATTAGCATTTGAATTGCCATTTGAATTTTGACATTCACAATTTGAACATAATCATTTGAATAAAAATTTGTCATATTTTTAACCTTTATTAATATCGTAATTTTGGTCAAAATATAATTAACATCTTTAATTATATTTTTGTGTGTGTAACCTACTATTTTAGATTCCACAAACTTAACTAAAAAATTATCGCCTCAAGGTAGGTCAATTCAAAGATGGGTCTTGAAATCCTTTCTCATGGAAGACAATCTTAGTTTAAATGGACACCCTTCTTTGGGAGGACGAAAGCAAAGTCATCTTGAGGTTTAATTCTCACAGTGTTAAACTAACACTCCGTTTGGTAGGAAGGAAAGAAAATAGGAGGGAGAAAAAATTTATAAAAGATAGAAAATTAAAATGATAAAAAAGAAATTATTTTTCTTTTTTATTGTTTAGTATATATGAAGGAAATAAAATGAAAGATTTATATAATTACTATTTTATTCATAAATTTAAATTGTTTTGGTTTAGAAATAGGGATAAAAAAATAATTTTAGTTATCACATGATGGATTTAAGTTTTCATTCCACTTTTAGAATTAGGTCCTATTACATTTTTTTTCCATCCTTTTTTTTTTTTTTTCCCTTCCTCTTTTCCTTCTCACCAAATAACTAACCCCATCATTTTCCATCCCATTTTTTCTATTCTCACTTCTTTCCTTTTATCTTTTCCATCTTTCTCACTTCTTTTCTTCAACTTTTCCATTTTATCAAACATAGCATAAAGGTTTAAACCAGTGGATTAATATTATCATATAACTTACTCCCAATCATTGTTTTGCAAATTATATTTTATTGTTATAAGACATTTCGTGCTTTATAAAACTTCATCTCAATCCAAAATTTATATAAAAAAATTAAACGACCTTTTAATTTATCAGGGTCTTAAGATTCTTTACTTGTCTTACGGAAAAAGGCTTTCTTCGAGAAACGGAAGGCCTTACTCTTTATGACATTGATTTGATCGTTTGCAGAGAGGAACACAGAAACGTCACTCCGACTTCCTGTTAAAATACCCATGGCATTTTTTGCTTTTAAACCAAATGAATGAAAAGCACACTAAAAAAACAAAACATAAAAAAATGATAAATTATTAAATTCGTTTTTGAATTTTTAATATTTTGTGTAATGTTGGTATTTGATTTTTTTTCTATTTAAAATCTCCTAATCTTTTGAAATATTATTACAATAGTTATTTTGATAATTTTTTAACAAAATTTATTAGATTACATCACTTTTATAACATTAATTTTTAGATCAAATCACAATAAATTTATTAAAAAATTAACAAAAATAACTATTTTAATAATATTTTAATATTTTATAGGAATTCTCTATTCTTTTTTAATATTTTGGGAAATATTGGTACATGATCTTTTTTCTAGGTGAAATCCCCAAAACTTTTGAAATATTGATACAATAGTAATTTTTGTAAATTTTTTGATATAATTTATTAGTTAGCATCACTTTTATAACATTAATTTTTGAACCAAACTATTAACGAGTTCTGTCAAAAAATTTACATAAATGACTATTGTAACAATATTTTAATATTTTATAGGAATTCTCTTTTTTTTTTTTTGTTAGCTGGAATGACTATAAAGTATTAGAACGTTATTACTATAGTACTTTTCGTTAATTTTTGAACGGAATTTATAATTAGTAAAACTTTTTGATAAAATTACTAATGGATTTCATTAAAAAAAATTAACGGGATCAATGATTATTATAATAATATTTTAATAGTTTAAGGACATTCTACATAAAAAAAAAAGATTAACTACTAAAGTTACATAATATTAAAAGTTTAGAGATTCAATGAATAATTTACCTTAGTAAACTTTGCATTTATATGTTAATAAAGTTTTTATTAATTAAATTAAAAATGTTAACGTCCTTTTCAGATCCATAACTTGTCTTAGGTCATCATCATACTAGGTAACGATATTAGTGCTTTCTTGAACGGAGACATTATACTAGACCTTGGTAAATATTAGCTCTTTATTGAACAAGCCACTAATCAAGTACATACTTATTAGTTGTTCAGTTTAAGAACAAATGATCTATCACTGACTAAAAGTAAAATATATAGATATGGATCTTAAATTTGAGTGATTAGTGAACTATTGCCCCATTTATAAATTTTTCTACGCTATCAATGTGGATAAAATTTTTCTTTGTCGGAGACGGGGAATTTAGTGGCGTCAAGATTAGAATAATTCGAAGCTATTGAAATCATGATGAATTAATGACCTAATCCCGGAAGGATTTTTTTTTTGGGAGGGGGGGTGGTAGCTTTTTTATTTTTTATTTTTTATAATATAATGAGGTTTTTTTTTTTTTTTTTTTTTTTTTTTTTTTTAAATTTTAACATAGTGGGTATGTATATAAATTAATCTTTACCCTTTAAATTAGTAGTTCTCAATATTTTATTGGACATACAATTTAGATTTTAAAAAATAAATAATTTTATTGAATCTATAAATATTAGTGGATCTAGTAGTTTGATTAAAAATCAAAATTTGAACTACAATTTTAATAGCCCAAGTAATTTAATAGACTAATCCATAAACTAATAAGTTGTTACAGATCGATGATATTTGCAAACTTGCAGAGAAGTTCTATCCTAAATATTTTGCAGAGCAGGAACTAGTACTATTAGACAAGTCTTTCAATTTCTTGTGTTTATCGTGTATATTTATTTATTTCCACGGTAATATTCGACAAGTCTTTCAATTTTTTGTGTTTATGGAAAAAAAGGGAGGAGTGGCAATGTGGGCCCTTTTTTTGTTTTTGTTTTTGTTCGATGGAGTGAGCGAGTGAGTGAGTGAGTGAGTGAGTGAGTGAGCCTTTTCTGTTTTGTTTTGTTTTGTTTTTTTGTTTTTTGTTTTTTACTTCTCTTTTTGAGGGAGTGTGAGTGAGAAAGAGTCCTTTTTGGGGGGTTTTTTTATTTTTATTTTTATTTTTATTTTTTCCGCTTCTGTAGTTCTGTTGGGAAAGACAGATGGGGGAGAAGGAATATGTGAGCTCTATGAAATAAGAGAGAGAGATTATTTGAATGTCCTTGTATTATTATTAAATAATATTTATCATGTAAAATTTATAAGATCTATTTATTAAAAAGTAGGAAAAAATGGTTATATATCTAAAATTTTATAATATATAATTTAATTATTTCAATGTATTTATTTTCTAAAATTTAAATATAATTTATATGTATTTCATATTTTAAGAAAATATTTATTACATATTTTGTAAATTTTTATATTTTCTTGTAATTTCTTTTATACATTTCCTTATAAAAAAATCACATTGATTTAAGAAAATACTTTTCATTAAAATATTATCTTCTAAACAATTTTTTTAATTCTTAATATTAGTCATTTTTATGCATTGATCTATTTTTAATATTTTAGTCTTTGGTCTTTTTTACTCATTTTATGCCTTTTTTTTAATCGCACATGCATTTAAACTAGTATAGTAAGAAAGTTCAACTACCTTTTTGTGTTAAAAAAAAAAAAGTTGACTTAGTCCATTTTTTTTTAAATTTTCTCAATAATTGTGAATTTTGAGTCTGGATAGAATAAAATGTATGCTCTAATAATTTTTATAGACGGTTTACCTTCATATCTGACATCGGTCCAAACCGTTGTAAAACATACTGGCCTTTTATCATGGTCTCTACAACATCGGTACAAAAATCGATGTTAAAGATTTTTAACAATGGTTTTTGACTGGCATTAATCAACCGTTGTTATAGTGTTGTTCAAGTGTTTTAATTATTTTTTAAAGAGAATTTAAACTATTAGTCTAAGATCATGTGTATTGTGTATAAGGAGCTCTTAATCAAAATTTTGTTTGCTAAATATGGACAAAAATGTCATCTTTCCACATTTAATCTAGCTAGAAATATTTTCTACTTGATACAGGGACATTTTTAGTATTTTGAAAACATTTAACTATCAAACTTAACTTTTCTCTCACGGTCAAGTAACAAAGGGGGTTTCTCTATAATTTTCTTGAAATGCCAAGGGGTGTTGATGTTATTTTGTTTGGTCAATCGGGTGTCTTTGTAATTTTGACAAAAGATAGGGAATGTTAGTATAATTAGCTCTTAAAAAGGGTTATTGCACCCCTCAACTAAATAAAAGTGCTCAAAATACTCATTTTAATTATCTAAAATCTGCCAATAAAAGTAGTGAGATAACTAATATGAAATGGTCAAAATAGATTAAAAATTGATGACTTAGTGAAATTGCTTTGAGTGAATTCGAAATTGATCTTAAAAATCCTAATTAAAGCTGTAAAGTAAATTATATAGTTACCGCTGCCATTTTTCGAGTTTTTATATAATATTTGGAATTTTCTCTTTATTATAATTTTTACTAAGAGTACTGTTTAGGGACATAAATTCCAATCCTATTTTTTTGAATACTAACTCATGTGTCATATTTTTATTAGTAAATATAATTAATTGATGTGACAATACTTTAAATACTTACCCGTAAAATACTGACAACTCATATGCCACATAGATTGTACTCAAAAGTTAGGATTAAAGTTAGTATTTTTAGCATTTTTCTTTTACTGATTCTACAGTATGTTAAGTGTATCCATATAGGTATATAAAACCAAAAAGAAGAAGTTAACATTTTTCATCTACATATTTATTTTTTAGGGAATTTTTTGTCCTCTGAAAAAGAACTTGATTTTTTTGGACGTACTCAAGGAAACTGAATGAAAAATATCTTTTTCTTCCTATTTTTAATCCTTGATTGCTTACAACTTTTTTTTCTCTATTTTTAAATTTTAATACTTACAGTTTTAATTGGAGTTTATAAGATAAATTTTAATCATACCCATACCAATTGTACCGAATCATCTTTCGTTAACCCAGTGTGAACATGTTATGTCAGCCCTTATTTTAGTTTATATGTAGAATTGTAGATTTAGGTGAAACGGGTGTTTTGACCACTTTTATTTAGTTGAGGGGGTGCAATAACCAAGTTAAAATATTGGGAGGCGATATCAAATTATAGTTCAGGGGCATTTTAAAATTACAATTATATTGCCATGTCAGAAGTTTCGTTAAGAATATGGATGAAAATGTATAGGGGAATTTGAAATAGCATTCTATATATGACGGATTTTTGAACCGTTTTAAAAATTCATGAGGCAAAATGAATGAGAATATATAATTAAGGAGGTATTCATCAAATTAACAAATAATATAATCATGTGGTTGTTGTGCATAGGTTAGTAGAAACGACCAATACATATAGAAAACGAGAGAGTAACAAAAGAAGTAATGGAGACAATACAGGTAAATATCTTGTTAAAATCAAACATATATAGAGATTAATCTCATTAATAAATTTCGTAGCAGATACTCTCAACAGAAGAACGACTTAGTACTATAAATTAAATATAATTAATGTAATAATCAGTAAAATAACGAAATAACTACACACAAACATATTTTTTGAAAGATAAGAAGCGTTTGATATAATATAAAGTTGAATTCCGAGATGCAGATCAACTTCTGAATGAATGTTCGATTCCAAGTTGAATTACACATCATACAAACCGTCATTGGATTTTCATTCTTCATCTCTAAGCTTTCCATGCACGTGACGCTGCAAATTAAATACCAGAAGTTAAATTTACACGAAAATAGTGTTCAAAACTTTTTGAGTTTTGGCACATTACTTTTACCCTATTATTAGAATATAAATCGATGGTTGACCCGCCTTATTACAGCTTACGTTGTTAAGATGGATTAGTAAACTAAATACGGTATAGGGTCCTGAGTTACTGAAGGAATAAAAATTTCAAAATAGATTTTTATAGTGGATATTAAACAATTTGACAAAAGCTTAACCTTTACCTCTTTGAGAAAGAACCCATTTGAAGTCAAATGCCACGTTCCATGCAAAGTAACCGCGAAGGCCTTTAGCTTTCGCATAAGAAACTTTGGCCGAGATACTTTTTGTATCATCATAAGCAATCCCAACATTATTTCGAAAGTAGCAATAGTCCGTCGCTATGGTGCAATTGAAAACAGTTTTTGCACTTCTCTCTTTGATAATTTTTCTGATCTGATTATAACCAAACGCCCCACCAGTAATTGCTATAGGAGTTCCGTTAGCCGGTGCAAAACTGCCATGGTCATCAGGGTCCACCAAGCTCCATGCAAAGCCATAATAAGGAAATCCAAGCAGGATTTTGTCAGCAGCCAATCCAGCTTGAATCCAAGCCATGATCCCTGAATCACCGCTGATGTTGCTTGTCGGGTTTTACAGCGGAGATGGTGGCTGCATCAAATTCAGTGTCGAAACCACAGGAATTAGGTTTCATATATGCCATGACATTTATCCAGTCCAAACTGTTTGATATGGAACTGATCGGATAACCGAATGAGCGGTAAGTGGAGGAATAGTAGACAACTGAAGTTAGTAACAATGGAGTCTTTCCTGAGGATTGGGACTCCACCACAATGGCTGCTCGCCACTCGGTGAAGAGATGGCCCAAGTTAGCCGTGTCGGTGGTGGTGGAGGGGAACTCCCAGTCCAGGTCGAGGCCGTGGAATTTGTAAGACCTTGCAATGGCGATGGAGGAATCGATGAATGTTTGTGACTAACGGGGTCTCTTGCCATCGAAGCAAAAGCTGTTTTTCGCCTGTTCCGACTGATAAAAGGGTTTTGACAGAAGGGTTTTTGAGCTGGACGGTTTGTGTGAAGGCAGAATATGTAGCGACATTGGAAGGGTAAATGGGGACTTGGTTGGTTTCGGGATCGAGATCTGCAAAGGCGCAGAATATATGAGTGTAAAAAGTCAAGTCGATGTTGGAGACGGGAAAGGAAGTGCCATTGTACCAATAGACTGCTTTAACAACATTGGTCTCTCCGGCAGATCGGTGGAGTAGTTGGAGAAGGAGAAGGGTGAAGAATAAATACAAAATGTGAGTTTTGGAAGCCATAATTGGGGAAAAAGAAAAAAAGAAGAAAACAAGAACACGAGTGTCTAACAAAGAAGAAAATTACTAATCTTGCTTTGAAAAGCTTTAGTGAAAGAGTGTCCTTTTATAGACTTGTTCTATGAATTTTACAATAAAAGAAAAGGGGCACTAAATAAGACAGTGATTTCATTCAATATACATTATATATATAAATACACAATATGTTACGTATATTGGTGCAATTGAATAAATTATGGAGTTTCCCTATGTTGCTGACAAACAAATTTGATCAAGTTGGGTCTCCAATAAAATGTACATGACTAGACAATCTGGAAACGACGACATGCACACCTCAAAGGACTAACCTATGACAAAATTTTCATTATATTGTCGTTGCTATTATTATATGGAGTACTGATTAAAGTCTTCTTATAGTTTACGATCAATTTGAACATTAATTTATTCAATGCGCTGCTTCAATTATAGTACATCACATATTATTCTTTTGCAGCCAACTTGTTTAATTAAGATATTGTTTTATAAAAGAGCTAAGGATGCTGGACGGCACTGAAACTTCTTCAATTAGCCTTCCGTAATGTTCAGAGATCAACACTACAGGGCCAGAAGAGAAGTCTTATTTTTTTAGTTGATTAAAAAAAAAAAAAAAAAGGCATGTTTGTTAGTTTCTTCCAACACAAGGGAGTGGGATGGGCAAAACTCCTTGACCAAAGAAATAGCAATTTATTTGTATGTATGTTAGAATTAGGAAGTTTTCTCTGAGATTCTTGAACAATTTCCAGTTGGAGAAATTAGTTTTCGGGTCCCTCTTTGATTTGGTAAATAATTAATAGGTATCACTTAAGAACTTATTTGGTAAGGCTTATAGACGAACCAAAAGTTCTAAAAATGTAACATAATTAGCGGTATTGACTTTGAAAATTTGAAATCGCGTATAACAAAATGCATATGATCATGATTGAGGCAAGAAGTGCAAACCCCTTTGCCAAATTTAACTCTAAAGACAATCATAGTTTATCATTTATCTAAAAAAAATAAATAGAAGTTATTAGAAGTAATATATGGTTAAATATTAATTTGAAGACCTTGAAAGTTTAATTATATGAGAGTTTAATTACAAGAGTTTCATCTCTTATATCATGAAAGCACAGGGACAATCCAGAGAATGCAATTCTTTTAAAAAATCTGATCTCTTTCTCTTTTTGTGTTTTCACTTCCTAATTAATTAGGACACAGATTCATTGTTTTTTATGCTATAGAAATCAATAGTCATAACTTTCTTAGAAAGAGGCAAAAATTGTTGTTTCGGATTCTCAGAGAAATTAGCAAATCTTACCATTTTGAGGTAAAAAATGGAACAAAATTCAGTTGAGAAACACTAATCCTTCAAGCTTAGAACTCACTGTGGGAAATATGTAATTATGATATTATTTTATTTTTCAAGAGGAATTTTTAAAAAGAGCCAAGGATGCAGGACGGCACTGAAACTTCTTTAATTAGCCTTCTCTACTGTTCAGAGATCAACACTACAGGGGCAGAAGCGAAGTTTTATCATTTTAATCGATAAAAAAACGTTTAGGTATGTTTCTCAATTTCTTATAATAAACTGCCACCCAATCAATTTCAAGTCATAGCTAATTGTATCTTCTAAAAATATTGATCAAAGAAACAACATTATCGCATGTATTTGTGAAAATATTGATCAAAGAAACAACATTCACACATGTATTTGTGAAATTATTGATATAAAAAAAAAAAAAAACAACATTCTCACATGTATTTGTGAAAAGATTGATCCAAGAAACAACATTCTCGCATGTATATTTGTAAAAATATTGATCAAAGAAATAACATTCTCGAATGTATTTGTGAAAATATTGATCAAAGAAACAGCATTCTCCCATGTATGTTAGAACTAGGAAATTTTCTCTGAGAACCTTGAACAATTTCCAGTTGGAAAAATTAATTTTCGGGTTTCTCTTTGATTTGGTAATTAATAGTTTTCGGGGATATTTAGTTGGCCAAAAAACGAAAAAAAAAAAAAAAAAAAAGCTGGTAAGGCTTATAGAACGAACCAAAAGTTTTAGAGATGTTATGTAATTAGCTGTATTGATCTTTGAAAATTAGAAAGCGCGTACAAGTCAATATGCATATGATCTTTGAGTGATGCGACAATCATTCCGTACATATATCAAGGAATTTGTGGTAAATTTTTCCAAATAGTTAATTTTTCCTTTAAATAAAAAAACAAGATATTAGAAGTTTTGCTAAGTGCCAACAATATTCTTTCATGTTCTAACACGTCCCCATGTAAGCCAAAAAATAAAAAAAATAAAAACAGCAAGTATGCATGTTTAATTAACTATACGTCCGAAACATTTTAAAAACCTAATTAATTGTAATGAAAATTTTGGAGAATTACAGGAGTTTGATAGTTCAAACTCTTGGTCTTTTATTAAAAACTCAGTTAAGATAAAATGGATAATCATAGAATGCGATTCTTATCAATTCTCAATTTTCTCTTTGTTTTTGTGTATTGACTTCCTAAATTAGGGCATAGATTCCTTTATTTTATGCTTTAGAAACGAACAATTGTATAATTTTTTTTTTTGAACTGGGAGGGGGGAATTCAAACTTTACATCTTTAAATAGAGTGAGGTGTATATTACTATTAGATTATGTCTGCAATCATATATTTGCTCACAAAGAGAAATCGATGTTTCAGATTCTCATGAGAAATTAGCAGTTCTAGCTATTAAGGGGAAATATATTGAAGTGTGTTTTATAAATTGAAGGTTTTTCTCATTGGTGGTTGTTATTGTGTTTTATTTTTTTCCTGGCTTGTGTTTTGTTGTTAAATCTTTGTATGATTTGATTTTTGTAGTTCATTTTTTTTGCTTTTCTTTTTAACAAAATTTGCTTTTTTTTTTTTTAAGAAAAAAAAATGGTACATGTAAGGTTGTTATTAAAATTTTCCCTGTGACTAACAAATTTATGGCTACAAAATTTAGTCACATCAAAAATTTGTGACTGATTACATATTGTCACCAAGTTGTGATTAAAAGTGATGTTTAGTAATATAAAAATGTTGAAACTAAAAAGTGTTATAAGAAAATATTATGACTAAAAGTTCATTTCTTTTTTGTATACTACGATAATGGATTCTTTAACGGTAGATCATCACACTCACTGGTATATTTCAATCCTAGTTGGTCAGTAAAAATAAGGGATAAATCTTAGTTTAATATGGTCAAGAAACTGTGTTATGAAATTTGATTGATTCACGCATATTTATAGAAATTTTCATAGAAAGTTCACGGATATTCTCGGAGAAGATACCACACCTCTGATTTCATATCGGTACTTCCAAAATATGTAAATTTTCATAGAAATATCTGTAGAAATGTTAATTTTTCAACCTTTCTCCATAGTGGTAATTGCTTTAGATATCTTGTTAATGTATTAGCACATTCGGTTTGAATGTACCCGAAACCTTCACATTTCCAACTGTATTCCTTTACATTTCTTCTTAGCATCAAAGGTATTTGCAATTGCCTTGCCTTTATGAAAAATATTAGATTTTTCCGAATTTGAAGCTTTATTCTTTCCATTCAACTGTTTCAGAATTTTGTTGAAATTTTCAGTCAAGAAGCTAAGTGTCTCCGTCAAATATTCTTTGTCATCAAAATCATCTTCATCAATGTGACTCTGCACTTCAGCTTGTATAGCGACACTTTTTACCTTTTTATTTTGCTTCAAATTGATCTCAAAGGTTTGCAAATAGCCCATTAATTCATCTAACCTTGTAGTGCTCACTTTTCAAGCTTCTTAAATAGCAATTACTTCATGTGCAAATGTCTCTACAAGAGACTTAGGACTTTTTCTCACAAGTTTAGTTTCAGAATATTTTTTAACAAGGGAAAAGCTTTATTGGCTATGGGCCTATTTGGCAGAGCTTTCAAGAAACTGTTTTTAGCTTCCCAGGTCCAAAAGTAGCTTTTGGAAGTATTTGAATGAGATGCCAGAAGAGCTTCTAGTCTTCAAAGTGCTTCCTGTCAAAGCCAAAAAATGTAATTTCTAGTAAAAACTCTGTTGAGTAGACTTTAAAACTTATAAAAAAATTTAAATTAGATATTATAAACATCATTAACATTTTTAGTACTTAGTAGAATACTGTAAATATCATTTTAACCTCAAAAGCTCTTTGGTTCCAAACACTTACTGAGAAGCCACAGCTTTTGCTTCTCTTTCCACTGGCTAGAAGCAAAAGTAAAAGCTCTACCAAATGGGCCCTATATCACAAACCATGACATTAAGGTCTTCAATTATCTCACTTTCAGGCACCCTCAAATTATCAAACCAAGTAGCCAATACACTACTACAAAATGTAGATTCCACGACGGCGCTTCCACGACCGTTTTTAAAAAAACTGTCGTGGAAAATGCCCAAAAACATGGAGTGGACAAAAGTTTCCGAAAACTGTCGTGGAAGCACCTGATTCCACGACGGTTTTAAATAACCGTCGTGGAAGTAACCTCCTTCCACGACGGTTTTGAATAACCGTCGTGGAAGTACACTCGAGGTGCTTCCACGACGGTTATTCAAAATCGTCGTGGAAGCAACCCGTTTCCACGACGGTTTTAACCCGTCAAAACCGTCGTGTAAAATTCACGAAAAAATTAGACCAAATTAACGCCAAGAGTTGTTGCTCTCAATTCTTCACATCAATAAACTCTGTATATCCCAAAATAAGATTAGATCGCTCCGAAAACAGGCAGTACACCATTGGATGTCACCACCACCATCTACTATATCTCCATCATTATAATCTCTCTGTAAGTGATGACTGACTAACGTCTTCTTGTTGTTCTGTTTTTCTTAGTTTTAATATTATTGATGATTTGTATGATTTTATAATTAAGGTGTTTATATATATATATATATATATGTTTTGGGATCGATTTAGAGTTAAATTGTGCAATGGGTGTTAATAAATTAAGTGATCAAGAAATGTTATTTTTCCCCCGTTATTTAAACTTAATTAATTATGGTTTTAGATGGCCGGTTTTGTATTTTAATTAGTTTTGTTATGTTCTTAATTCAAGTTTTAATTGTTGATCAATTAATGGGCTGGTGTTAATTAATGAAAATTATATATATATATATATATATATGCATGTTAAAATAGAGTACTTTGACTTCTAATTAAGTATTTTAATTTTTTTATTTAGGATTTGCAAATCATGGATAGGAAATGGATGTGGTTTGATAGATTGTCTAAAACATATGGAGATGGTGTTGAAGAATTTTTGTTATTTGCCAAAGCTCACATACAAGATGATAAGATTCCGTATCCGTGCCAATTTGTGGTAATCATAGATCTCATTCCATTGATGATGTTAGAGGGCATTTGCGCGCTTATGGGATTATTTGTTCTTACCAAATATGGTATTTACATGGCGAAAATTTTTTCGATATTAAATATACATCGACGAGTACTAAAGGTAAATTGCCTATTGTTGAGGAAGACGTTGGTGATAACATGTTCAATATGGTAAATGATTTGGAAGAAATCTTTGTGCACTGTCTGGAGTTATTTGAAGCAATAATTAATGATGCCGAAATGCCGTTGTATGTCGGGTGTACAAAATATACGAAGTTAGGGGCATTGGTTAAATTATGGAATATGAAAGCGTTAGGAGGGTGGACTAATTCTAGTTTCACGACTCTTTTAGAATTTCTAAAAGATGTTCTACTGGAGGATAACAAAGTGCCACCTAGTATGTACGAGGCGAAAAAGACGTTGAGCACTTTGGGAATGGAATATGAAAAGATACATGCTTGTCCAAATGATTGCGTCCTTTATCGGAAAAAATATGAAGATTTAGATGAATGTCGGGTTTGTAACGAGTCAAGATAGAAGAATGGCAAGATGCCATCGAATGGTAGAAAAGGAGTGCCGGTTAAGGTGTTATGGTACATTACACCGGCTCTACGTTTTTGTCGTTTATTCCGTAATGCCGAGCATGCTAAGAATTTGACATGGCACCATGATAAACATGTTGACGATGGCAAACTTAGGTATCCAGCCGATGCACCACAATGGAAGACGTTTGATGACAATCATCCAGATTTTAGTGCAGAACCAAGGAATTTACGTCTCGATTTGTCGACGGACGGAATGAACCCCCATAGTAAC
Organism: Ficus hirta; assembly: GCA_038430175.1. NCBI lineage: Eukaryota > Viridiplantae > Streptophyta > Magnoliopsida > Rosales > Moraceae > Ficus > Ficus hirta. The sequence goes on along the minus strand of CM076585.1, from coordinate 11,742,501 downwards.
ATGAGTAGTTGGCATAGTACCTGGCCAGTCATACTTGTCAACTATAATCTTCCTCCAGAATTGTGCATGAAGCGGAAGTTCTTGATGTTGACATTATTGATCTCAGGCCCTCAACAACCGGGGAATGACATTGACGTGCACTTGGCACCATTAATCGATGACCTCAAAAGCTTGTGGGAAGATGGTTTACAAGTTAAAGATTCTCACCGTCAAGATACGTTCAATTTTCGTGCAATGTTGATTTGGTCAATTAATGACTTTCCTGTACTTGGCAACCTATCTGGTTATCCTGTGAAGAGTTCTATAGATTGTCCAATTTGTATGAAGGAAACATCTTCCATCCGCTTGAAGAATGGCAAGAAAACCGTTTACCTTGGTTACAGGAGATTCTTGCCAAGAAATCATCGATACCGCAAACAAAAAAAGGCTTTTGATGGTAATACCGAAGAAAGAACCGTTCCTCGGATTTTATCTGGTGAAGATGTATTTGACATGGTTACAGATGTGAAAGTAGTTTTGGGTAAGAGAAAACATAAGGCTCCAGATGGCGATGGATCTTGGAAGAAGAAGACAATCTTCTATGAACTTCCATATTGGAAGTCACTTTACGTTCGTCATTGCTTGGATGTTATGCATATTAAGAAAAATGTTTGTGAATCGATAGTGGGGACGTTGCTTGACATTCCAAAGAAAACTAAAGATGGTGAAAAGGTACGGTTGGATCTTAAAGAGATGAAGATTAGACCAAATTTGCTCCCCGTCAAAAGATCGAATGGCACATACTTACCTCCGGCAAAGCACACATTATCGAGACAAGAAAAGAGAAAGCTTTGTGAATGGCTTGCGTCCGTGAAAGTGCCAAGTGGGTACTCTTCCAACTTCAAAAGGTTGGTGTCGATGAAGGATTTAAGGCTTATTGGAATGACAACACATAATTGTCATATCTTGATGCAATAATTATTACCTCTTGCATTGCGGGGAGATTTAACGAAAGATGTGAGATATGCAATTACGAAGTTATGCTCATTTTTCAATGCAATATGCTCCAAGATAATCGATCCACTTATACTAGAATCGCTACAATCAGAACTGGTGATGACTTTGTGCATGCTTGAGAAGTATTTCCCACCAGCTTTTTTTGATATAATGATTTACCTAATGGTGCACTTAGTTCGGGAAGTTAAGCTATGTGGACCGGTCCATTTGAGGTGGATGTATCCTTTCGAAAGGTACATGAAGGTTTTGAAGGGTTATGTGAAGAACCGAAATAGGCCGGAGGTATGTATAGTGGAAAACTACATAGCCGAGTAATCAGTTGAATTTTGCTCTGAGTATTTGTCCAACGCGGACCCAATAGGGTTGCCAATGAGCCGGCTATTTACGTCGAAAGGACTATCCGTGGGCGTTCATTCATCAGTAAATCAAGATGAATGAGAAAAAACTTGTCTTTATGTTTTACAAAATGCTAAGGAAGTGGAGCCTTTCATTGAGTTTCACATGACGGAATTAAGAGATGCGAATCCAAGAAAAACTAGATGTGAGAAGTGGATTCAAGATAAGCACAACCGAACATTTCGGGAGTGGATAAGAAAAGATTTGCATATGAAGGCTGGCCATTTCCAAGACTTAATGAAGCTAGCCAGAGGACCGTCATCGATTGTCACAAGATATACATCGTACTTTGTCAATGGCTACTCCTTCTACACTCGCGAAAGAGATGAGAAGCATCCTGTCCAAAATAATGGTGTGAGCCTTCGTGCCGAGTCTATGCATATTTCGTCCGCAAAGGACAAGAACCCGGTATACGGTTCCATGAACTACTTTGGATTCATTGAAGATATTTAGGAACTTGATTATTGCGGCTTGCGGATAGCACTTTTTAAATGCAAGTGGGTTGACAATAATTTTGTTAAGATTGATAAGGACGGCGTGACAGTGGTGGACTTTAGGCGATTGGGATACAAAAATGATCCTTTCATTATGGCGTCGCAAGCGGTACAAGTCTTTTACACAACGGATCCCGACAATTTAGAGTTATCTTTAGTTGTGCCAATGAAGTCAAAAATAATTGGGGATGGCCAAGAAAATATTGAAAATTGCACCGACATTCCATCTTTCACAAACGGATTGCCACCGGTGGAGGAGATTGATGATTTCGACGATGATGCCTCACACTTGCTTCGTTTAGATGTCGAGTGGACACGTGTTGAGAAGACAAAAAAAAAAAAAAAAAAACTTGACACACTTTTTTGTTTCAAGTTGTATTTTATTAATAAGTTGTATTAACTATATATGTTATAATTGAGCACATTATATTATTTATATATGCCTTTGTGTGAATTAATACAAGAACAAGAGTTATTGATGGGCTGGTTTATGCATATATAACACACATGCAGATGTGGCCGCCTGTGGGATTATAGCTGAAGAAAACAAAATTTTTAAAAATTGATTGTCACAATTCCACGACGGTTTTCTAACAAAACCGTCGTAGTAGCTGCCATACCACGACGGTTTTGCTAGAAAACTGTCGTGGTATCTATATTAGCTTTTCAAGATTTTAAATTTTTTTATTTAAATTTTCAGTTTTTTGAAAAAAAAAATTACTCTACCACGACGGTTTTAAAACTGTCGTGGTAGATACCATGACGGTTTCTAGAAGAAACCGTCGCGGTATCTCTTTTAAAATTTTTTTTTAAATTTTCGATTTTTTTCAAAAAATAAATTTTATTTAAAAGGAAAAAAATTTTTCTCTACCACAACGGTTTTAATTAAACCGTCTTGGTTTTTAGAAGAAACCGTCGTGGTATCTCATTTTAAAATTTTTTTTTTAATTTTCGGTATTTAAAAAAAAAAAATTTTCTCTACCACGACGGTTTTAAAAACCATCATGGTATTTCTGATGCCAGGACGGTTTAGAAAACCGTCGTTATTTTCGGGAAATTTTTAAATTTTCCCGAAATCCGTGCGCGCGTAAATTTAGGTGTAAAATTTTGCTTTGTCCATTTCTCTCTCTCATTTTCGGCATTCTCCCTCAATATTGTCTCTCTTTTCTTTGTCTCTTTTGGCTCCCATCTCCATTTCTCTCTCTCATTTTCGCCTCACATCTCCATTTCTCCCTTTCATTTTTGGCCTCCATCTCCATTTCTCTCTCTCATTTTCGGCCCTCCCATCTCCATTTCTCCCTTCCATTTTCGGCCTCCATGTCCATTTCTCTCTCTAATTTTCGGCCTCCATCTCCATTTCTCTCTCTCATTTGCGCCTCCTATCTACATTCTCTCTCTCTCTCCTATGCCGTGCCCATGCCGTCGCCAACGCCGTCGCCCACGCCGTCGCCCGTACGCACACTCGAGTTCTTGGTAAGTCGACGTCTCTCTTTCACCGCACGGTTTATGGAAGTGAATTTGGTTGATTGTAAACTTGATTTTCGGTGATTGTTGAATGTTGTTATGATTTTGGGTGATTTTTTCGACAAAAATAAGTGTCGATTTTGCATGTTTAATTTTTGCATATGACATGTTCGACAAAATGGCTATTTGAGTGAGACTTAGTTTTGGATTGTTGTACAATGGTTGGGTGAGGCGACGGTTTTCCAAATTTCTGGAAAAAAATGTTGATTTTATGACTTATATGTTGATTTGGGAATTTTCCGTCTGAAATCCGACAATTTGCCGATTGCATGTTAAATTGTTGATTGTGGACGTGATTTAGATTACTTTAAAATTGCTTGGGTAAGGCACGGATTCGACGATTTTCTGGAAAAAGTGTTGTTTTTTTTATTTAATCCGACGATTATGCATATTGAGAATTAGTTTGAGATTGAATTAAATTGTTTGGGTTATGGACGGATTTGGCAATTTTTCGTCAAAATTGTTGATTTTGTGAGTTAAATTTTTGCATATGACATGTTCGATAAAATGCCAAGAATGGTTAGAAATAGATTTATATTGAATTAAATTGCTTGGGTAAGGCACGGAATTGGGAATTTTCCGGAAAAAGGGTTGATTTTGTGACTTATAATGATTTAATGACAAAGCTTTTTTGTTTTGTAATGTGTTTCGGTCCGGAGTTGTTTTAGATTGAATTAAAATGTCGCATGATCACGAGGAGGAATACTCAATGCAAACTCAAATTGGAAAACCACGACGAACTAACTCACCTAGATTCAATCCCGTTGAAGATGGTAAATGAAGAGCAACTCTTATGAGAAGAATCCACCAGGTTAGGACAAAGGAAGAGCGAATTGAAGTTTCGATTAACACGAAAGGGCAACCGATAGGGAAGGTGTAATAACCAACCATTTTATAAGTTTATGATTTCTTTTTTTAAGAATCAAAGTTTGTGTTATGTATGTTTATGTGATATGTTTGACTTGTTTTATAAGAAAATTTGTTGAATCTTTTGTTAAAAGATTCAATAATTTACTTATGCAAGTTTAAGACCTTTTGTTAAAAAAGGCAAATTTATGATTTATGATTATATGTCGGTAGTTTCTAGTTTTAGGAAAATCCTATATGTAGTTCCGATAAATTCTGGATAATGGTCCAGTACAATTATACTGTTAACAGTTAAAAACAGTATATGAATATCTATGTCAATATGAAAATGGACTGCATTTAGGAGGTAAGCCAAACGAGGCCTTATAGGATGACACCTCGTCTTTAATAGTATGACAAGTGTCATTACCACTATTGGTCACCTTACAGGGACCAAAATGTAAATATTTTATGTTTAGGGGTCAATATGCAAATTTAAGAAAAGTTCATGATTATTGATTTTTAGAAATTAAGAGAGTCTTTTAAGGGATAATTAAGTAAGAACTGGATGCTTAGTATCTTCATCTTAGCCGGCCACCTTATAAGGACTAAAGTGCAAATATTTTTGCCTTTAGAGGCCAATGTGTAATTTTGAGAAAATTTTGGGTTTATAAGTAAATTTATAAATTTGGAAGCTATGGACTTTTCTAGTTGAGTCTTCAAGTCTAACTAAGCTAATGATCAATTATAAGTTTGGTTAACCTAGTTGGAAGCCAAGAAAATAAGTTAGGATTGGATGATTCCAATTGAACCAATCCTATCTTTCCACATAGACACCTTAGGGACCGGCCACCTCATGGTTCTATGAGCAAGTGTTCTTGTTGTTAAGTATGTATTTGCAATTTGTGAAAATTTGAGTGTCACTAAAATTTGACATATTATGCTATAGGCTTAGTGATTAAGCACTTTAGTTTTGCTTAGTTGGCTAGGTTTTGTGATTCAACTAACCAACTTCTACATTTGGCATTCCATGGCCGGCCACCTCATGTGGTATGTAAATAAATTTTTATACTTTTAAGGACTTGTAAGCAAATAAGGAAATAGGTGTTGCTAGGAGAGATTGACACCTCATAACCTAGCTTTGCTTAGTAAGCAATGTATCTTTGCTTACTTGGCTATATGTGATGCATCATCAAGCAAAAAGATTGTCATTTGGTACCTCCTAAGAACCGGCCATCATGAGGGAAAGACACCTTATGAACTAGCCTTGGTGAGCAACCTTACTAGCTTTGCTCTTGTGGCTAGCTAAGGTATTGCCAAACCATCACCATGACCGGCCACCATGAGGGCAAGACACCTCACAAACTAGCCTTAATGAGTACATCCTCCTAGCTTTGCTCTTGTGGCTAGCTAAGACATTGCCAAGACATCACCCTAAGAATCGGCCACCATGAGGGCAAGACATATCACAAATAGCCTTGATGAATACACCCTCCTATCCTTGCTCATTTGGCTGGCAATGGCTTGCACAACTCACCACCTAGGGCCGGCCATCACAAGGAGAAGACACATCATGCTTCTAGCCTTGGTGAGTAAGCCTCCCTAGCTTTGCTTACTTGGCCAATTGGGACAAGAATGGCCGGCCACCACATAGGGATCTTGAGCAAATATTTTGCTCTTGGGGACTATTAGGCAATTTTAAGAAGTAAGTTGGTTCACCTATAAATAGGTGAAGGTGGATTCATTGCATTTTGTTAGTGAACTTAAATAAGTAGCTCATTCTCTAGTTCTCCCCTGTAGGACCGAATTTAAGAAGAGAGAAGAAAGTGAGAGAGAGATTTCGGTTTGGTGTTGGATTAGTGTGAAGAAAATTTCAAAACCCTAGTCTAGACCTACATCCGTGGAACTTGAGGTAAATCTTTTTTATCTTCTAGTTCTTCATTCAAGTTTTAGTTAAGATTTAAGTGTATGTTCAATATGTATGAGCATGAGTTCATTTTGTTAAGTTTCATACACAAGGGTTTTGGTATGTTTAATTAGGGTTTGTAACTGGACGGTTTTTCTGGAAACAAGATTTTGAGGCCTTTGGAGGCCGAATCTTGAAAAAGTCAAAACTACAAAGTTGTATAAAAGGAAAAATCCTAGGGTTTACATGGACGGTTTTTAGAAATAAGGCTTTTAAGACCTTCATTTTTACAGAAACCCGAGACCAATTTTAGGGTTAGTAAATATGGTCGAAAATTTTTAAAAGGAAGAAACAAGTAGGTTAAGTACAGAATTGAGTTTGGAGCTAAAACAAAAGTTGTAGGAACCTTCAAGATCTACAACTTTTATGAAGAAAACTTTTACGAATTTAGAACAAATTTGTAAGAAAAAGGCCAAAACTATAAATTAGTTTCAAACACAGTTTTCAGAATTCTAGGATTTTATTATAGTTTAAAAAGGAAGCTAAGTTTTAAAGTTTGTGTTATGTTTGAGATCCAAGGTTACTAGTAGTAACCGAGTAGTTACCATTGTAACGTGATAAGCTAGTAATTAGGATTACTTATGATACGATGATAGGATGATTCTTATCCTATGATTTTCTTTGAAAATAGGAAAACAACCTGTTTAGGTGGACCACTAAATTCGGGATTTAGTGTAACTGGTAAGTACGACTCCGCCTGCAGCATAAACGAAAAATGTTTTCCTGCTTTTATGTTTTCAAGCTTATGATGATGTGCTAATGATATATGTTATGATGTTTTATGTTATGATTTAGGTTATGATGTTTATGTTATGATGATTTAGGTTATGATATTTATATTATGATTAATGTTATGATATCATGAAGCATGCTCATTAAAGATAAGTCACTCGGTAAGAATAAGAATTCAGTTTCGAGTAATAAACCATTTATATGAATTGATTTTCCATTAAGTTTAACGCAAGAACAAGTTAAAGAAAAGTTTCCAAGTATAATGGCAAGTAAGTTGCCTTGTGTCGTATCGACCCGCATTAGGTCGGGTTTGGTCCATGGTTTGAGTTAGACAGGGCGGCAACCACTCCATGGCAGCGCGCCACGGTACGTACACTTATGTTATGTAAGGGACCTAAAATTATGTTAAGATAAGACATCATAATGAAAGCATAAGAAATTCATGCATTACGTTTCATGAAATATTTTGCGGATTAGTAGTTGTGCTTGCTGAGCGAAAGCTCATAATTTATGTTTATGCTGTAGGTAAGCAAACTTATGACAGTACATAATACAAGACGGTGGAGCGTGACAATGCAAAACTGTGAAACTGTGGGATTGGGATCTGCTACGCATTTTGTTAAATTACGCTATGTTTATTTTAATTATATTGTACCTAAGTACAAGATTATGATAAGTAAATAAGTTTATGTACAGATATATATGTAAGTGATTACTACGAGTAATTCCTATATATCGTTTGTATAAAAAAAAAAATTTAGTTCCAATTTTCATATGTTATCAAGTAAGTAAGTATGGTAACGGCTTACGTAAGGTGGGTCGTTACAGAAGGAAGAAGATGAATTACAGAGTTGAATTAGAGTGCTTGCTCGAGAGCACATACCCATTTGGATATCTGACTTTAGAAGTGCCGATTTAGCTCCAAGGAAAGAAAGAGTGTGGGCGGAAATCATAACTTCTTTCACCGTGGATCTATCGTTTAAAAAACAAGCTTTAAATTCATGTGGAGAGTCAGCGAAGAATTTTAGATATGATCTTTATCAAGCTTTTGTCAGAGATCATATTGATGAAGAAAATGTGTGGCAACGACTGCCAAAAGTGGTTCACAGTTACCCCACCATCAGCCAGGATGATTGGGAAAAATTCATTGAGTATCGACGTACCCCGGAATTCAAAAGTCTATCTAAACAAGGAAGTGAGATAAGAAAGAAGAGCAAATACGGATCAACCGGGGGCCCAGACGGATGTAGGAAACGTGACCAAGCTCATGTACATGAATTACTGGACAAAATGTGTAAATAGTATGTTGTACTTCCAATTTCTTCGTTTATGTTTACTAACGGTAATTATTATACTGCAGTTTGAGAAGATGGGAAAATATGCAGAGCGGCATACTAGGTGGCTGGACATGCGCGTCAAACCCGATGGAGAGTTCAAGAATGAAGCATTTAAAAATATTGCAGATACAATAGAAAGTTTTGGAATCAATTTAAAATTTAGTTATTACATACAGCACTCCTTTATGTTTACGAGTTCATAACATATTCTCTAATTGTTACAGGATGACTTCAGTCAACAAGAGACACAAGGAAGTTTCGAATCTGTGGGGACAGAAGACATATTGACCAAGGCATTAGGTAATGCCGAGCATCCGGGTCGGATTCCAGGTCAATCTAAGTTTGTCAAGCAGTCACAATACTTCAACCTTGTGCAAATTTCAAGGAAAAATGTTGAAGTCTCGGATATGAAACGGCAGCTTGCCGCATTGGAAAGAACTGTATAGGAACTTTATGCGAAGCATGGTATTAACCGAGAGACTATGGCCGAGGAGCCGACTGCACCGACTGTTGATCAACACAACAGCTTCAAGGCTAGTTGCACTCTGAATGAAAAAGAAGCTGGGCCGTCGGATCCGAAGCCCATGCCGAATGCAAGTAAGGAATGCCAGCTCTTTCTTCCTGATTTAGTTAACGGTGGAGATGTGCTTGTTGCAACCGGCAGGGCATACATAGACTGTGTTCCAATGGACACAGTCTATGGGATTCCTTTAGGTGAGGAGAATGTACGAGTAATAATTACAGTCCCAAAACTAAAACGTACACTCCTACCTATTCCGACAAACGAAGCCACATGTATAGAATAAGCTATCGGTGGGTTTGTTGCTTGGCCGAAAAGATTAGTCGTCATTCAAACAAGTTTGAGTCAGGCAAGTCAAGGTCCCAGTCATGCTCCTGACCGAGAAGCTGAGGGAAGCAAACGAACCAAAAAGAGAGCAGGGAGGAAGAAAATACAGTCACAACCGGAGGTACAACAACAATCGGCGCAACAAGAACTACCTTCGTTCGATTTTAATGAAATTTCCTTCGAATTGAGACCTTTGACATATTACGCACAGAATTCCATGCTTGACGGTACCCAAATAGTGTGCCCACTACAACAGTTCGTCATTGGCGATGACATGTAATACCCGAGAATTTTGATGACTCTAGATTTCCTTTGAATGAGGAAAACTTAAGTCTAGATCATGTTTGGAATAGAATATCGGTATAAGTTGAGTTCTCGGTTAATTAGCTACGAGACTCAACGATGGATTACTGAGCCTAGTATAAGGCATTTTAAGGAAAATGGCGTGATGAGATTTCATGATTCCATGTTGGTCAAAATTTGACCAAGAAAGTCAAAGTTGACCAAGAACAGTCAAGGTATGACTGTACAGTAATAGGATAAGCGGTATGAGAAATCTACTGCGAAAATTGTCTTTTTGGACAAGATAGCTAGAATAAGCTATGAAACCACCCTAGAAAAATCAAGCACACTAAGTTGGATATCAAAGTCCTAATGACTTTCAGAAATAAGAAAAAAAATTTTACAGTCCATTTTTACTCAGATAAATTTTGGACTGCAGTCAAGCAAAACAGTACTGAATTGTACTGTGTATTAGTGAACACAGTATTAGAAATATCTGTGTTGGATTTAAATTGGACTGCTTTTTCAAAAAGTAGCCACACGAGGCCTTAGGATGACATCACCTACCTTTTAATTTATGACATCATCCCATTTTTGAATTATGACATCATAATTCCATGAACCAAGCCTTGAATGACAAGTGTCTTGTTCTAGAAGAAAAATTTTTCTTGTTCTTCAAGCTTATGGCCGGCCACTTGGAGGGTATTTTAGCAAAAATTGTGCAATTATTTTTATTCCAAGGATTTATGAGCAAAAGATGAACCAAAAAATTTGCAAAGAGATCCAAATCCTCACCTATAAATACCCAAGGGGGGTGGGCGGTTTTTGAGCCAAAAAAATTCAGAAAAGCAGCCAAACTCTGCCCATTTTCCCTCTCCAAAAATCTGCAATCTCAAGTGGGTGATTGAGTGAAGAAAAAAATTGAGAAACTTAGGGGTTTTGATGTTGTAGTCTTCGGTTTCCCCTAGCAAGTTCAAGTAGAAATTTTGGCAGTTTTTGTGCCCAATTTTGGGGCCAACAGCCGGCTGCCAAGGGGGGGGTGAGTGAGTGAGAAAATGTGAATTTAAGAGTGTTTATCTTAGGTGCAAGCAGCCACCAAGAATCAGCCAATTTTGGTGCCAATTGGTGCAACAAAACCGGCCTTGGGTGGTGTCCTAGGAGGAAAAGTTTTGTGACCAAACTTGACTTTGGTCTAAGGTAAAAATCTAGAGCCCTAACTCTCTTATTTGAGTTCAAATTTAAAGATAAAAGGTAGTTCAATTTGGTTGTAAGGACATAAGTCCATTTCCTATTTTGTGCCCTAAGTTGGTAGTATGTGCTTGATTTGTAGATCTAAGGGTGTATGGTTTAAATTCTTGCATTATTGTGCTTGTTTATGATTGATTTTCATGCTTGATGCTTAGGGTTGTGTGTCCCCTAATTTGGTCCAAAAATCTGCCCTAGGGCAGTGCTTGAAGCATGCTAATTTAAGGAGCAAGGTTTGATGCTTGTATGTGATGAATGCAACAAGTTAGGGTTAATGCAAACCTAGGCTTAGGGCTTTTGAATTTGGTTTGCATGGTTTCAATTGGACGATTTAAGGGTTCATGTGGGATGTTAGAAACGCTGTGTGTTTGCCATATAGACTCCCAAAGTGGTCGGTCGAGTTAGAATCCGCGAAATAGGACGTAAACCGGACTTAACAACCGAAACTGCCAATTCGGATTCCAAACTGGCTAGTTTCGGGAAAGTGGAAATTTAAGGCTTTTAGAGGCCGAACTGGGTGAAACGTAAAACATGAGAGTTGTTCAGAAGGGTTTTTCCTAGGGGCCAACGCGGACAGTTTCTCAAAATGAGGCTCCAATGGCCTCCGTTTTTACAGAAAACCGAGACTAGTCTGCCCAGACCTAGTTTACACGACCAGTCAGATTCAAATTAAAACTGACAACAATACAAGCAGAACTGGATTTTTCGTAAAACATGAAAGTTTTACCATTTTTCGAGAGCTACAACTTTCATGAAGACAAGTTTTTCAAATTCCAAATGTATTTTTAAACTGGTATTGTTTTATGAAAAGTGTGCAGGGAACCGAAAATTCCTGCACATAAGTCTTACAAACAGTTTGAAAAAGAAAAAGAAAACTGTGTTTTTGCTTAAAACTGTTCCAAAGGCAGTTTTAAATCTTAAACGACCTTTATAAAGATTTGTTTTAAAGATTGGAATTTTTACCAAAAATATTAAAGGGATTTAAAGATAAATCTCTCAAAATGGCAAAAAGATAAGAAAATAGAGTTTTTAAGATAAAAATTGTAATCAAGCCAATTACGGACGGTAATCAAGGATAATACCTGAGTTACCGGGCCTAGTCCCAAAACTCAAGGTTTTAAAGAAACCCGGCATTTTTGTCAAAAAAAAAATTAGCCCAAGGGATTGTCCAAAATAATCTTTTAAAGAATAAATCCTCCCAAACAGTAGGATTAATATTTGTGACCAAACCAGATATTAAGTATCGGGGACATACAACTAGAAATTAGTAAGCATGTTGGTTAGGACACCAACACTGCACAATGAGAATTGAACTCTCACCTATGTCCCTATTCAAGCAGGAAAGGACCTACAGCTGTGCCAGTTAGAGAACAGTACCAAAGAGGGACATAGTAAGAGAGGTAAGTACAACTCCGCCTACAGCATAGGCCCTTTGTTGTTACTTGCTTAATGTGATGGTATGTTATGGCATGTGATGATATGTTATGGCGTGTAATGTTATGGTATGTTATGTCATGTGATATTATGGTATGATATGTTATGGTATGTATGGCATGTCATGGTATGTTATGAATGAGGTTATGTTATGTTATATGTTGTAATATTGTGACATCATGAAGCATGTTCACTAATGTTAAACCACCTGGTAAGAATAAGACAAGTAAGATGTTGTGTCGTACCGACTTGCCACAAAGGCGGGTTTAAATGGTATGGTTCATGGTTTGAGTTGGATTGGATGGCTACCTAAACTACTCCATGTTAAACTTTGTGTTTCATGGTTTGAGTTAAAACGGACTGCCGCCTTCAACCATTCCTTGGCTATGTACCACGGTACGAGCACACATGATAAGTAAAGGAATAGAACTAAGCTAAGTTATGAATCCATATTTGATCCATAAGAGGTCATAATTGGTTCATGCATAATGATATGTGTTTTGCGTCGCGGATGTAACAGTTGTACTTGCTGAGCGAAAGCTCACGTCTTACGTCTATGCTGTAGGTAAGCAACCTGCCAGCAATCTCTGATGCAATACTGTGGAAGGCTGGTGCTGCGGACTGTGAAATGTGGGATGGACACTGCCACGGATTTTAAAAAAATATATATATACTCTACAAAATATGTTGTAATGAAAAAGGGTTTTCATATTTTCATGATGTTTTAAATATGAATGACAAAGTTTATGAATGTATGGCAAGCAAGTTGCCTCTTGTGGTACCAATCCGCATTAAGTCGGGTTTGGTCTACAATTTGATTTCGATGGCCTTCAAGGAGGGTTTGAAAGTTCGGTACTCGAGTAAGTACCCATCAGTAAGTATGAGTTTGAGGATGAAGTTCAAGTTGAAAGTTTTAAAATAAAGTTTAAAAGAAAAAAAAAATTTCTCCCAAATTTTCCGCAAGTTTAAGTTCAGTATGTAAGTAAGGTGACGACCCGGCGTGGGAAGTCGGGGCGTTACAGTTTGGTATCAGAGCAGAGTTCCTGCCATCCAATTTCACAGTTCTGCTACCAGCGCCACAGTTTTGTAAGTTTGTTTTCTTACTTTGTTTTATAAGATTATTATAATGGCATGTACCTGGTGTTAAATTTGGGTCGGACTAAAGAGGACGACGAGGCTCCGTTGACATTTTGAGGAATGGAGGAGAAGCTTCGCATCTTCAATAAGACTCAAGGAGTGGATGCACGATATGGAGACCCTCCTCAGATTATGTCATGCAGGGACGTATCTTCAGGATATGCTTGCCAGTCGAGCCGACGTCTAGTCAAGGAAGCTCGTGCAAGGAGCCTTGGCCAAGAAGACCTTGAGAGGAGATTCCTAAATGGATTTCTTGACGACAGCAAGGATCGCCCATGTATTACCGCGATATCAAGATGTACTAGGATATGTACATGAGATGATACGTCAGCTACGTTGCAGCCTGACATGCTTATCCGAACGAGTTTATGGGCTTTTATTGCCAGTAAATCAGAGTTGCACAGTGGAAGCGTGATGGATAAACTAAGCTTACGATATGATGATCGCTAGAATAGCAATAAGAAATGAGTAGGCTCTAAGATTAGATAGCCTATCGCCTCATTTTAGGTATAGTGATCTTTCCATTTAAGGAATTGAATTGAGATTATGGAAGTTAAGTTTCCTGATTGTGAAACTTTTGCTCCATAAGAGAAATATTAGACATGGGGAAAATTTTGAGGATGCCTTAGTTTGGAGGTAGCAAATAAGCAATATGCTACCAACAACAATTTATTAGGCTATGATTTTTTTATGATAAGGATAATGATTATGAGATGATGATTGGGAGTTTTAGATATCCCTTAGAACTATGATTATGCCTTTGAGCTTTAAAAGAAATGCTAAAGGCAAGAAGAACGTTTCCACTAGCTAACAAGTAGCTAGTTGATACAAGGATACCTTTCATTGCATCACTCGAACAGTAATATGTTTTCAATAATACTATTTATTATGATTTTCCATGATTAACTTGGAAAAAATTCAAAGAAGTTATTTTTATGGTGCTTGATCTTATGCTTATTAGAACCAATCCTTGTTATGGCCAGAAAACCTTGAGGAATAAATTTCCAAAAAGGGGCCATCATGTTATAAAAAAAAAAGGCCAGAAAACCTTGAGGAATAAATTTCCAAAAAGGGGCCATCATGTTATAAAAAAAAAGGGCCAGAAAACCTTGAGGAATAAAGTTCCAAAAAGGGGCCATCATGTTATGTAAAAGGCCAGAAAACCTTGATGAAACAAAGTTTCAAGAAAGGGGCCACCATGAAAAGTCAAGGGTTCTAATAGCACAAGATTAACATTGTACCAGAGGGTCCTCAGCTTCAGTTAAATTGAAAGAAAAATATTTTCAATATGATATATTCACTGAGCCCTCAATTTAAGTTAAAGAGAAGTATCTTAAATATAAGATACAATATGTTTTTCAAGTGTGAAAAAGTTAAATATGCTTTTCAAATATGGCAAGTTATATGATATACTTGCTAAGAAATTTTATGTAAAAAAAGTTTTGTGATGCAGTGTGAAAGGATGAAAATATGATGAAAGTAAGTATGATAAGCATGAAAGTATGTAAGTTAGTATGAAAGTATGTATGCAGTATGATCAGTAAGTATGTATGAAAGAAAAGTACGATGGTATGAAAGTTATGAAAACATGATGTAAGTATGAAAGCATGAGAGTATGAGGAATGAATTATAATGATATAGAAAGAAGATTATGGTTCTATATAAAAGACATGATCCCATTAGGGTATTAAAATGGGAACATGAACAAGTTATTCAATCCATAGTAATTTGTTATGGATTGACGGTGGATTTGAAGAAAAGCCACCCAGGATTATTCGAATTTTCGAGGACGAAAATCTTTTAAGGAGGGTAGAATGTAATACCCGAGAATTTTGATGACTCTAGATTTCCTTTGAATGAGGAAAACTTAAGTCTAGATCATGTTTGGAATAGAATATCGGTATAAGTTGAGTTCTCGGTTAATTAGCTACGAGACTCAACGATGGATTACTGAGCCTAGTATAAGGCATTTTAAGGAAAATGGCGTGATGAGATTTCATGATTCCATGTTGGTCAAAATTTGACCAAGAAAGTCAAAGTTGACCAAGAACAGTCAAGGTATGACTGTACAGTAATAGGATAAGCGGTATGAGAAATCTACTGCGAAAATTGTCTTTTTGGACAAGATAGCTAGAATAAGCTATGAAACCACCCTAGAAAAATCAAGCACACTAAGTTGGATATCAAAGTCCTAATGACTTTCAGAAATAAGAAAAAAAATTTTACAGTCCATTTTTACTCAGATAAATTTTGGACTGCAGTCAAGCAAAACAGTACTGAATTGTACTGTGTATTAGTGAACACAGTATTAGAAATATCTGTGTTGGATTTAAATTGGACTGCTTTTTCAAAAAGTAGCCACACGAGGCCTTAGGATGACATCACCTACCTTTTAATTTATGACATCATCCCATTTTTGAATTATGACATCATAATTCCATGAACCAAGCCTTGAATGACAAGTGTCTTGTTCTAGAAGAAAAATTTTTCTTGTTCTTCAAGCTTATGGCCGGCCACTTGGAGGGTATTTTAGCAAAAATTGTGCAATTATTTTTATTCCAAGGATTTATGAGCAAAAGATGAACCAAAAAATTTGCAAAGAGATCCAAATCCTCACCTATAAATACCCAAGGGGGGTGGGCGGTTTTTGAGCCAAAAAAATTCAGAAAAGCAGCCAAACTCTGCCCATTTTCCCTCTCCAAAAATCTGCAATCTCAAGTGGGTGATTGAGTGAAGAAAAAAATTGAGAAACTTAGGGGTTTTGATGTTGTAGTCTTCGGTTTCCCCTAGCAAGTTCAAGTAGAAATTTTGGCAGTTTTTGTGCCCAATTTTGGGGCCAACAGCCGGCTGCCAAGGGGGGGGTGAGTGAGTGAGAAAATGTGAATTTAAGAGTGTTTATCTTAGGTGCAAGCAGCCACCAAGAATCAGCCAATTTTGGTGCCAATTGGTGCAACAAAACCGGCCTTGGGTGGTGTCCTAGGAGGAAAAGTTTTGTGACCAAACTTGACTTTGGTCTAAGGTAAAAATCTAGAGCCCTAACTCTCTTATTTGAGTTCAAATTTAAAGATAAAAGGTAGTTCAATTTGGTTGTAAGGACATAAGTCCATTTCCTATTTTGTGCCCTAAGTTGGTAGTATGTGCTTGATTTGTAGATCTAAGGGTGTATGGTTTAAATTCTTGCATTATTGTGCTTGTTTATGATTGATTTTCATGCTTGATGCTTAGGGTTGTGTGTCCCCTAATTTGGTCCAAAAATCTGCCCTAGGGCAGTGCTTGAAGCATGCTAATTTAAGGAGCAAGGTTTGATGCTTGTATGTGATGAATGCAACAAGTTAGGGTTAATGCAAACCTAGGCTTAGGGCTTTTGAATTTGGTTTGCATGGTTTCAATTGGACGATTTAAGGGTTCATGTGGGATGTTAGAAACGCTGTGTGTTTGCCATATAGACTCCCAAAGTGGTCGGTCGAGTTAGAATCCGCGAAATAGGACGTAAACCGGACTTAACAACCGAAACTGCCAATTCGGATTCCAAACTGGCTAGTTTCGGGAAAGTGGAAATTTAAGGCTTTTAGAGGCCGAACTGGGTGAAACGTAAAACATGAGAGTTGTTCAGAAGGGTTTTTCCTAGGGGCCAACGCGGACAGTTTCTCAAAATGAGGCTCCAATGGCCTCCGTTTTTACAGAAAACCGAGACTAGTCTGCCCAGACCTAGTTTACACGACCAGTCAGATTCAAATTAAAACTGACAACAATACAAGCAGAACTGGATTTTTCGTAAAACATGAAAGTTTTACCATTTTTCGAGAGCTACAACTTTCATGAAGACAAGTTTTTCAAATTCCAAATGTATTTTTAAACTGGTATTGTTTTATGAAAAGTGTGCAGGGAACCGAAAATTCCTGCACATAAGTCTTACAAACAGTTTGAAAAAGAAAAAGAAAACTGTGTTTTTGCTTAAAACTGTTCCAAAGGCAGTTTTAAATCTTAAACGACCTTTATAAAGATTTGTTTTAAAGATTGGAATTTTTACCAAAAATATTAAAGGGATTTAAAGATAAATCTCTCAAAATGGCAAAAAGATAAGAAAATAGAGTTTTTAAGATAAAAATTGTAATCAAGCCAATTACGGACGGTAATCAAGGATAATACCTGAGTTACCGGGCCTAGTCCCAAAACTCAAGGTTTTAAAGAAACCCGGCATTTTTGTCAAAAAAAAAATTAGCCCAAGGGATTGTCCAAAATAATCTTTTAAAGAATAAATCCTCCCAAACAGTAGGATTAATATTTGTGACCAAACCAGATATTAAGTATCGGGGACATACAACTAGAAATTAGTAAGCATGTTGGTTAGGACACCAACACTGCACAATGAGAATTGAACTCTCACCTATGTCCCTATTCAAGCAGGAAAGGACCTACAGCTGTGCCAGTTAGAGAACAGTACCAAAGAGGGACATAGTAAGAGAGGTAAGTACAACTCCGCCTACAGCATAGGCCCTTTGTTGTTACTTGCTTAATGTGATGGTATGTTATGGCATGTGATGATATGTTATGGCGTGTAATGTTATGGTATGTTATGTCATGTGATATTATGGTATGATATGTTATGGTATGTATGGCATGTCATGGTATGTTATGAATGAGGTTATGTTATGTTATATGTTGTAATATTGTGACATCATGAAGCATGTTCACTAATGTTAAACCACCTGGTAAGAATAAGACAAGTAAGATGTTGTGTCGTACCGACTTGCCACAAAGGCGGGTTTAAATGGTATGGTTCATGGTTTGAGTTGGATTGGATGGCTACCTAAACTACTCCATGTTAAACTTTGTGTTTCATGGTTTGAGTTAAAACGGACTGCCGCCTTCAACCATTCCTTGGCTATGTACCACGGTACGAGCACACATGATAAGTAAAGGAATAGAACTAAGCTAAGTTATGAATCCATATTTGATCCATAAGAGGTCATAATTGGTTCATGCATAATGATATGTGTTTTGCGTCGCGGATGTAACAGTTGTACTTGCTGAGCGAAAGCTCACGTCTTACGTCTATGCTGTAGGTAAGCAACCTGCCAGCAATCTCTGATGCAATACTGTGGAAGGCTGGTGCTGCGGACTGTGAAATGTGGGATGGACACTGCCACGGATTTTAAAAAAATATATATATACTCTACAAAATATGTTGTAATGAAAAAGGGTTTTCATATTTTCATGATGTTTTAAATATGAATGACAAAGTTTATGAATGTATGGCAAGCAAGTTGCCTCTTGTGGTACCAATCCGCATTAAGTCGGGTTTGGTCTACAATTTGATTTCGATGGCCTTCAAGGAGGGTTTGAAAGTTCGGTACTCGAGTAAGTACCCATCAGTAAGTATGAGTTTGAGGATGAAGTTCAAGTTGAAAGTTTTAAAATAAAGTTTAAAAGAAAAAAAAAATTTCTCCCAAATTTTCCGCAAGTTTAAGTTCAGTATGTAAGTAAGGTGACGACCCGGCGTGGGAAGTCGGGGCGTTACAGTTTGGTATCAGAGCAGAGTTCCTGCCATCCAATTTCACAGTTCTGCTACCAGCGCCACAGTTTTGTAAGTTTGTTTTCTTACTTTGTTTTATAAGATTATTATAATGGCATGTACCTGGTGTTAAATTTGGGTCGGACTAAAGAGGACGACGAGGCTCCGTTGACATTTTGAGGAATGGAGGAGAAGCTTCGCATCTTCAATAAGACTCAAGGAGTGGATGCACGATATGGAGACCCTCCTCAGATTATGTCATGCAGGGACGTATCTTCAGGATATGCTTGCCAGTCGAGCCGACGTCTAGTCAAGGAAGCTCGTGCAAGGAGCCTTGGCCAAGAAGACCTTGAGAGGAGATTCCTAAATGGATTTCTTGACGACAGCAAGGATCGCCCATGTATTACCGCGATATCAAGATGTACTAGGATATGTACATGAGATGATACGTCAGCTACGTTGCAGCCTGACATGCTTATCCGAACGAGTTTATGGGCTTTTATTGCCAGTAAATCAGAGTTGCACAGTGGAAGCGTGATGGATAAACTAAGCTTACGATATGATGATCGCTAGAATAGCAATAAGAAATGAGTAGGCTCTAAGATTAGATAGCCTATCGCCTCATTTTAGGTATAGTGATCTTTCCATTTAAGGAATTGAATTGAGATTATGGAAGTTAAGTTTCCTGATTGTGAAACTTTTGCTCCATAAGAGAAATATTAGACATGGGGAAAATTTTGAGGATGCCTTAGTTTGGAGGTAGCAAATAAGCAATATGCTACCAACAACAATTTATTAGGCTATGATTTTTTTATGATAAGGATAATGATTATGAGATGATGATTGGGAGTTTTAGATATCCCTTAGAACTATGATTATGCCTTTGAGCTTTAAAAGAAATGCTAAAGGCAAGAAGAACGTTTCCACTAGCTAACAAGTAGCTAGTTGATACAAGGATACCTTTCATTGCATCACTCGAACAGTAATATGTTTTCAATAATACTATTTATTATGATTTTCCATGATTAACTTGGAAAAAATTCAAAGAAGTTATTTTTATGGTGCTTGATCTTATGCTTATTAGAACCAATCCTTGTTATGGCCAGAAAACCTTGAGGAATAAATTTCCAAAAAGGGGCCATCATGTTATAAAAAAAAAAGGCCAGAAAACCTTGAGGAATAAATTTCCAAAAAGGGGCCATCATGTTATAAAAAAAAAGGGCCAGAAAACCTTGAGGAATAAAGTTCCAAAAAGGGGCCATCATGTTATGTAAAAGGCCAGAAAACCTTGATGAAACAAAGTTTCAAGAAAGGGGCCACCATGAAAAGTCAAGGGTTCTAATAGCACAAGATTAACATTGTACCAGAGGGTCCTCAGCTTCAGTTAAATTGAAAGAAAAATATTTTCAATATGATATATTCACTGAGCCCTCAATTTAAGTTAAAGAGAAGTATCTTAAATATAAGATACAATATGTTTTTCAAGTGTGAAAAAGTTAAATATGCTTTTCAAATATGGCAAGTTATATGATATACTTGCTAAGAAATTTTATGTAAAAAAAGTTTTGTGATGCAGTGTGAAAGGATGAAAATATGATGAAAGTAAGTATGATAAGCATGAAAGTATGTAAGTTAGTATGAAAGTATGTATGCAGTATGATCAGTAAGTATGTATGAAAGAAAAGTACGATGGTATGAAAGTTATGAAAACATGATGTAAGTATGAAAGCATGAGAGTATGAGGAATGAATTATAATGATATAGAAAGAAGATTATGGTTCTATATAAAAGACATGATCCCATTAGGGTATTAAAATGGGAACATGAACAAGTTATTCAATCCATAGTAATTTGTTATGGATTGACGGTGGATTTGAAGAAAAGCCACCCAGGATTATTCGAATTTTCGAGGACGAAAATCTTTTAAGGAGGGTAGAATGTAATACCCGAGAATTTTGATGACTCTAGATTTCCTTTGAATGAGGAAAACTTAAGTCTAGATCATGTTTGGAATAGAATATCGGTATAAGTTGAGTTCTCGGTTAATTAGCTACGAGACTCAACGATGGATTACTGAGCCTAGTATAAGGCATTTTAAGGAAAATGGCGTGATGAGATTTCATGATTCCATGTTGGTCAAAATTTGACCAAGAAAGTCAAAGTTGACCAAGAACAGTCAAGGTATGACTGTACAGTAATAGGATAAGCGGTATGAGAAATCTACTGCGAAAATTGTCTTTTTGGACAAGATAGCTAGAATAAGCTATGAAACCACCCTAGAAAAATCAAGCACACTAAGTTGGATATCAAAGTCCTAATGACTTTCAGAAATAAGAAAAAAAATTTTACAGTCCATTTTTACTCAGATAAATTTTGGACTGCAGTCAAGCAAAACAGTACTGAATTGTACTGTGTATTAGTGAACACAGTATTAGAAATATCTGTGTTGGATTTAAATTGGACTGCTTTTTCAAAAAGTAGCCACACGAGGCCTTAGGATGACATCACCTACCTTTTAATTTATGACATCATCCCATTTTTGAATTATGACATCATAATTCCATGAACCAAGCCTTGAATGACAAGTGTCTTGTTCTAGAAGAAAAATTTTTCTTGTTCTTCAAGCTTATGGCCGGCCACTTGGAGGGTATTTTAGCAAAAATTGTGCAATTATTTTTATTCCAAGGATTTATGAGCAAAAGATGAACCAAAAAATTTGCAAAGAGATCCAAATCCTCACCTATAAATACCCAAGGGGGGTGGGCGGTTTTTGAGCCAAAAAAATTCAGAAAAGCAGCCAAACTCTGCCCATTTTCCCTCTCCAAAAATCTGCAATCTCAAGTGGGTGATTGAGTGAAGAAAAAAATTGAGAAACTTAGGGGTTTTGATGTTGTAGTCTTCGGTTTCCCCTAGCAAGTTCAAGTAGAAATTTTGGCAGTTTTTGTGCCCAATTTTGGGGCCAACAGCCGGCTGCCAAGGGGGGGGTGAGTGAGTGAGAAAATGTGAATTTAAGAGTGTTTATCTTAGGTGCAAGCAGCCACCAAGAATCAGCCAATTTTGGTGCCAATTGGTGCAACAAAACCGGCCTTGGGTGGTGTCCTAGGAGGAAAAGTTTTGTGACCAAACTTGACTTTGGTCTAAGGTAAAAATCTAGAGCCCTAACTCTCTTATTTGAGTTCAAATTTAAAGATAAAAGGTAGTTCAATTTGGTTGTAAGGACATAAGTCCATTTCCTATTTTGTGCCCTAAGTTGGTAGTATGTGCTTGATTTGTAGATCTAAGGGTGTATGGTTTAAATTCTTGCATTATTGTGCTTGTTTATGATTGATTTTCATGCTTGATGCTTAGGGTTGTGTGTCCCCTAATTTGGTCCAAAAATCTGCCCTAGGGCAGTGCTTGAAGCATGCTAATTTAAGGAGCAAGGTTTGATGCTTGTATGTGATGAATGCAACAAGTTAGGGTTAATGCAAACCTAGGCTTAGGGCTTTTGAATTTGGTTTGCATGGTTTCAATTGGACGATTTAAGGGTTCATGTGGGATGTTAGAAACGCTGTGTGTTTGCCATATAGACTCCCAAAGTGGTCGGTCGAGTTAGAATCCGCGAAATAGGACGTAAACCGGACTTAACAACCGAAACTGCCAATTCGGATTCCAAACTGGCTAGTTTCGGGAAAGTGGAAATTTAAGGCTTTTAGAGGCCGAACTGGGTGAAACGTAAAACATGAGAGTTGTTCAGAAGGGTTTTTCCTAGGGGCCAACGCGGACAGTTTCTCAAAATGAGGCTCCAATGGCCTCCGTTTTTACAGAAAACCGAGACTAGTCTGCCCAGACCTAGTTTACACGACCAGTCAGATTCAAATTAAAACTGACAACAATACAAGCAGAACTGGATTTTTCGTAAAACATGAAAGTTTTACCATTTTTCGAGAGCTACAACTTTCATGAAGACAAGTTTTTCAAATTCCAAATGTATTTTTAAACTGGTATTGTTTTATGAAAAGTGTGCAGGGAACCGAAAATTCCTGCACATAAGTCTTACAAACAGTTTGAAAAAGAAAAAGAAAACTGTGTTTTTGCTTAAAACTGTTCCAAAGGCAGTTTTAAATCTTAAACGACCTTTATAAAGATTTGTTTTAAAGATTGGAATTTTTACCAAAAATATTAAAGGGATTTAAAGATAAATCTCTCAAAATGGCAAAAAGATAAGAAAATAGAGTTTTTAAGATAAAAATTGTAATCAAGCCAATTACGGACGGTAATCAAGGATAATACCTGAGTTACCGGGCCTAGTCCCAAAACTCAAGGTTTTAAAGAAACCCGGCATTTTTGTCAAAAAAAAAATTAGCCCAAGGGATTGTCCAAAATAATCTTTTAAAGAATAAATCCTCCCAAACAGTAGGATTAATATTTGTGACCAAACCAGATATTAAGTATCGGGGACATACAACTAGAAATTAGTAAGCATGTTGGTTAGGACACCAACACTGCACAATGAGAATTGAACTCTCACCTATGTCCCTATTCAAGCAGGAAAGGACCTACAGCTGTGCCAGTTAGAGAACAGTACCAAAGAGGGACATAGTAAGAGAGGTAAGTACAACTCCGCCTACAGCATAGGCCCTTTGTTGTTACTTGCTTAATGTGATGGTATGTTATGGCATGTGATGATATGTTATGGCGTGTAATGTTATGGTATGTTATGTCATGTGATATTATGGTATGATATGTTATGGTATGTATGGCATGTCATGGTATGTTATGAATGAGGTTATGTTATGTTATATGTTGTAATATTGTGACATCATGAAGCATGTTCACTAATGTTAAACCACCTGGTAAGAATAAGACAAGTAAGATGTTGTGTCGTACCGACTTGCCACAAAGGCGGGTTTAAATGGTATGGTTCATGGTTTGAGTTGGATTGGATGGCTACCTAAACTACTCCATGTTAAACTTTGTGTTTCATGGTTTGAGTTAAAACGGACTGCCGCCTTCAACCATTCCTTGGCTATGTACCACGGTACGAGCACACATGATAAGTAAAGGAATAGAACTAAGCTAAGTTATGAATCCATATTTGATCCATAAGAGGTCATAATTGGTTCATGCATAATGATATGTGTTTTGCGTCGCGGATGTAACAGTTGTACTTGCTGAGCGAAAGCTCACGTCTTACGTCTATGCTGTAGGTAAGCAACCTGCCAGCAATCTCTGATGCAATACTGTGGAAGGCTGGTGCTGCGGACTGTGAAATGTGGGATGGACACTGCCACGGATTTTAAAAAAATATATATATACTCTACAAAATATGTTGTAATGAAAAAGGGTTTTCATATTTTCATGATGTTTTAAATATGAATGACAAAGTTTATGAATGTATGGCAAGCAAGTTGCCTCTTGTGGTACCAATCCGCATTAAGTCGGGTTTGGTCTACAATTTGATTTCGATGGCCTTCAAGGAGGGTTTGAAAGTTCGGTACTCGAGTAAGTACCCATCAGTAAGTATGAGTTTGAGGATGAAGTTCAAGTTGAAAGTTTTAAAATAAAGTTTAAAAGAAAAAAAAAATTTCTCCCAAATTTTCCGCAAGTTTAAGTTCAGTATGTAAGTAAGGTGACGACCCGGCGTGGGAAGTCGGGGCGTTACATGACATGCCCATATATATTGGGTTTGAAGATATATACCATTTCTTGAATTTTAAAGAAATTAGTGCAAACAGCATAATGGTTTACATCAGGTAATACATTTACCCTTAAACAATTTAATTGTTTATCCTTTTTAATCTTATATATGTTGTTTTTGCGTAACAAGTGTGCCTAATTATTTTACAGATACTTACCGGATTGTTGTGGAAGAACATGTATGGATTAATGGTTTGAGTTTATTTTGTCAGTCCTTGTCTCACAAGTTCAACAGAATATAGATCGTGCCGCCTACGTTCGAGAGAGGGCCGAATATATTCTACGGATCTTAAGAGACGCACCAAAGGGAAAGCGGTTTCTCATGCCATATAACAGCGGCCAACATTGGATCTTAGCAGTTATTGATTCGTGAGATGACTTGGTTCTATATTTTAATCCTCTCGAAAACCAACCGGGTGATGATTTTAAAGACCTAATTACGACGTAAGTATTTTTTGATGTTTATATATCTGATTAGACATAAAATAATTGTTGTTGTAGTTGTTTTGAAATATGTCAAATTGTTAGGGTACTTAATGATTGGAAATTATTGGTGGGAAGCGGAGTAAGATAGCCACGTAACTGACAGACGTTGATTGATACTGTTCGATGTCCAACACAAGAAGGTTATGTAGAATGCGGTTATTTTGTGTTAGCTTTCATGCGAGAAATAACCTTCACTATTGATGGACTAGACGTGCTTCAAACCAAGGATTTTTATACTGATGCTGATATGAGTTTGGTTAGGCAAGAATGGGCTACATTTGTCATGCGGTTTATACAATATTGACGAAAAACAATATATAAATTTTGTACTCTCGTTATATTAATTGTTGTACATTGTGATCCAGGTAATTATACATTATTTATGAAAATATTTTTGGCCGTGTAATAACACACGGGATTTTCCACACCCGTGGGAAATGAAACAAATTCGTAAAATTTTTTTTTTCGTTGTCACATACCACGACAGTTTCGTTAGGACCGTCGTGGTAGACGGAGCTACCACAACGGTTTTAGCACGAAACTGTCGTGGTAGCCCGAGCTACCACGATGGTTTTTTATTTAAACCGTCGTTGTATAGTGTTAAAATCCTTCAGTTTAGCCCTATTTTTGCCTATTATACGACGGTTAGAAAACCGTCATGTAAGTGTTACCACGATGGTTAAAAACCGTCGGGGAATTCAAATTCTGTAGTAGTGATATTTGAAACTTTAACATCTTCACAGCAGTCGTTCCTTCATCGGTCTCCTAAATATTACAATCCTCCTTAGAGGTCTCACATGTGGAGATAAGCTTGAATTGTGTTGCATCAACCGCATTAAATAAGGAGTTCAAGGTGCCGAGTAGTTGCTCGCCAAACGATCTTCGTCACTTGTCCAACTCTTTTCAAGTTTGAGAATGGTATTCTTCTCTACAGTTGTAGGATGAGTCCAACCACTCAAAACAACAGGTCAAGCTTTTTCATCAAGTACCTTGATAAACGCCTTCATCTAAGCCTTCCAATAGGGTTTATTTATTCCATTCGGTAATGGTGGGTGTCAACAGAGCCTCCTACAAATAGGAGATCCATACTAGCAAAACAAATCAGTTCTCAAAAATCTCACCAAACAAAACGTTTGTGACCTGCTCTAATACCAATTGCAAAATATGTTTTAAAAGAGATTAGAAGGAGAAACCCTAGGTCTTTACTGTACTTAGGATCAAAAAAATAAACTTCTCTATATTTCAAAGAATGATATACAATGGCATTATATAGCCGTGTGTGAAGGATACAAAACCCACTGAATGGGAAACTACCTAAAATAACAAATCCTATTTTAGACATTCTATATATAATTGATTACAGAATAAATCTAAATATGGACTAAGTACACGGGATTTCCTACACTCCCCCTCAAGCTTGGCTGTAGATGTTGTAGAGTCCGAGCTTGTCAATTAATCTTTTAAAATCTGGTTTCCAGAGGCTGTTAGTTAGAATATCAGCTGCTTGACTCGAAGTTGGAACATAGATGATACAAACCGTTCCCTCTTCGATCTTCTCTTTGATGAAGTGACGATCAATTCCAACATGTTTGGTTCTGTCATGATAGACCGGATAGTGAGTAATACTGATGGCAGCTTTGTTGTCACAGTATAGCTTCATTGGTTTGCTGATTTGTTGCTTCAATTCTCCCAGTAAACTTTTCAGCCATATCATCTCACACAAACCATGAGCCAAGGATCTCAATTCAGCCTCTGCACTACTCCTTGCGACAACTGTCTGTTTTTTACTTCTCCAAGTGACTAAGTTTCCCCAGACAAATGAACAATACCCCGAGGTTGATCTCCTATCTGTGACAGATCCTGCCCAATCAGCATTTGTATATGCTTCAACACCACAATTCGCGGTTTTCTTGAAGAATAAGCCTCTCCCTGGAGATCCTTTAAGATATCTTAAAACCCGTGTGACCGCATTCATGTGTTCCTCTGTCGGAGCATGCATAAACTGGCTGACATAACTTACAGCAAAACTGATGTCAGGTCTTGTGTGTGAAAGGTATATTAGTTTTCCAACTAACCTTTGAAACCTTCCTTTGTCAAACGGTTTGCTCGCCTCCTTGCTGTCCAATTTTACATTGGTGTCCATCAGAGTATCAGCAGGTTTACACCCTAACATTCCGGTCTCCTTTAACAAATCAAGAACATACTTTCTTTGAGACACTGAAATTCCTTCTCGGTTTCGAGCTATCTCCATACCAAGGAAATACTGAAGTTTACCCAGATCCTTCATTTCGAATTCTGAAGCAAGGCCTTTCTTGACTCGGACAATTTCTTCAATATCATCTCCTGTTATAATGATATCATCTACATAGACTATTAGGATGGTCACCTTACCCCCTTTGTGTCTAAAAAACAGCGTGTGATCTGCCTATGCCTGCGTATAACCTTGTCTCTTTATCGCCTTCATGAATCTGTCAAACCAAGCTCACGGAGATTGCTTTAGTCCATACAAACTCTTCCGTAGTTTGACAACCTTGCCAGAGCTGCCATTATTGAATCCAGGTGGAAGATCCATAAAGACATCCTCCTCGAGTTCTCCATTTAAGAACGCATTCTTCACATCTAGCTGTTGTAGGGGCCAATCTAAGTTAGCAGCAAGAGATAGAAGTACATGTACCGTGTTGATTTTTGCAACAGGAGCAAACGTCTCTTGATAATCAACACCATAGGTTTGTGTATAACCTTTTGCAACTAGTCTAGCTTTGTATCTTTCAATAGTACCATCAGCCTTGTATTTCACCGTGAAGACCCACTTGCATCCAACAACAGCTTTGTCTTCCGGTCTTTCCACCACTTCCCAAGTTCGGTTCTTTTCCAACGCACCGATTTCTTCTAAAATAGCAGCTTTCCAAACCGGCTTCTTCAAGGCTTCACCAACTGTTTTTGGAATTTCTACCTCTGTCAGATTTGTAACAAACACCTTGTAGCATTCAGAAAGCTTGTCGTATCCAACAAAATTCAGGATTGGGTGATGAGTAGAAGACCTGTTTTCCTTTCTCACATTCACAGGAAGTACTAGATCATGTTTCTCAAGATTTGAATCCATATTTGAGGCTTGAGATTGCAAGAGCTCAACGTTCTTCGCTTTCTTTCGATTCTTTCTCCTTGAATAAGTTAGCAGATCTTTGGTTTTATGATTGACACTAGGAATAGACTGACGGATTTTTGTGTTGTCGGTTTTGGGTAAGAGAATGGTTTCCTTATTTTGGTTCAAAGGTTCGGCTTGAGGAGTAGGATCCCAGTTGAGCTCCCACGGATTTGAGGCTTGATTTGGGGTGATGAGATTTGAATTTTGGTTTGTTTCCAAATCGAAAATTTCCTCATTTAAATTTGTATGTGGAACAAAAAACTCACCATTGTGTATTTTAAAACATTCCAAGAAATTTGGATCACTCTCACTCTCTCCCTGAGGCAAATTTCGGGAATAAAAGGCCTGATTTTCAAAAAAAGAAACATCAATGGAAGTAAAATATTTCCGTTTTTGAGGGCAATAACACCGATAACCTTTTTGGGTAGCAGAATAACCAAGGAAAACACACTTTAAGGAACGGGGGTCTAATTTAGACCTCCCTTGACTTGGCACATGAACAAAAGCAACACATCCAAAAACCCGAGAAGCAAGTTGAGAGAAAACTCGATACGTAGGAAAAAAATTCAAAAAATATTCGAGTGGAGTTTTGTGGTTGAGAATTTTTGAAGGAAGACGATTAATTAGGTAGCATGCAGTTAAGACTGCATCTCCCCAGAAATGTTTGGGAACATTTGTGGAAAACATGAGTGCACGTGCAACATCAAGAAGGTGGCGATTTTTTCTCTCAGCCACACCATTTTGTTTTGGGGTATCGATACACGAGCTTTGATGTAAAATACCATTAGTTCGAAAAAAATCACCAAGAATGGAATTAAAGTATTCAGTACCATTATCTGTACGAATCATCCGGATTTTTGTATCAAATTGTGTTCGAACCATTTGGTAAAAATTTTTAAAAACTGGTCCAGCATCTGATTTGTCTTTCAGAACATAAACCCAAGATACCCGTGTATGATCGTCAATAAATGTGATAAACCACTTGTGAGAGGAAAGAGTAGGTGCACGTGAAGGACCCCAGATATCACTATGTATGAGAGTAAATGGTGTAGAGGGATGATAATTTTGAGGAGGTAAAAAAGTGCGGGTGTGTTTGGCCAATTGACAAATATCACATTGAAAAACAAGACTTTTATTCAAAAATAAATGAGGAAACAAACATTTCATATAGGTAAAACTTGGATGACCTAAACGAAAATGTAATAACATTATTTGTTTTTTAACAGAAACAGTGGACAAACACAAAGAAGAGCTAACACTATTTATTGGAGTAGAAACCGAAAGATAGTAAAGCCCATTGGAGACCCTAGCACTGCCAATCCTCTTCCCCGTCCTCAAATCCTGAAAAACACAAGAATTTGTAGAGAAATTAACACCACAAGGCAGGTTGGTAGTAAGCTTACAAACAGAAATCAAATTATAGGTTAATTTCAGAACATGTAGAACATCCTTCAACAAAATCGTAGGGGATAGGCGAACAGCCCCTGTTCCAGCCACAGTAGAAAAAGTTCCATCTGCCATTTGAACCTTTTGTTGTCCTGATCTAGGTGTATAAGAAAGGAAAAAATGGGAATTACCAGTCATGTGATCGGTAGCACCAGAATCAACAATCCACTGCTCACCTAAATTCAGCGTACTTGCAACAGAGGATTCCGAAATACCTTGCCTTGCCATAAGGGAGATGTTTGCAGCCGAGTTACTTGTGACCGAGTGAGAAGGACCAGAGACAGGCGCACTTGTGACAGCGGAATTGGAAAGAAGATTACACAAGTGTTCAACTTGTGCTTTTGTAAGGTTGACAGCACTAGGAACACCCTGTTTTTCAGTCGGTGGTGGTACTCCTTTCCGTTTAATCCTGTTTGGAACGAAATTCTCAGGCTTGCCGTGAATCAGCCAACAAGTTTCCCTTGTGTGATAAGCCTTATTGCAGTGAGTACACCAGGCATGTTTCTTCTGTTGGTTCGGTTGCGATTGGTTGGGAAAATGATTCGCAGCAAGAGCTGATGCTTCCATTTGGACAGCCCCGGTGTCACCGAGCATAACCCGACGACGATGATCTTCACGGTGAACCTCTGCAAATATTTCATCTATGGAAGGTAAAGGATGAATACCTAGGAGACGACCACATACATCATCCAACTCTTTGTTCAAACCAGCCAAAAAATCATATACACGATCCTTTTGAACAAGTTTTCTAAAGAGAAGAGCATCAACCGGATCCTTCCAAGAGACCGAATGAAACATGTCCACCTCCTGCCACAATTTTCGCAAGCTGCTAAAATATTGAGTAACATCCATATCACCCTGACGAAGGTTGCGTGCCTGATTTCGCAATTCAAACAATTGCGAGGAGTTTTCAAGATCGGAATAGGCAAGTGCCACCGCATCCCATATCTCTTTTGCCGTTGAATAGAAGAGATAGGTTTCACCAATCTCATCTATCATAGAATGAATTAACCACGCCATGACTAAGGAATTAGTAGCATCCCATGATGCATACGAGGGATCATCAACATCCGGACGTAAAGAGGAACCATCAATGAAGGCAATCTTACCTTTTCCTCTAATCACCAACGCTGCGGAACGAGACCACTATATAAAGTTCTTCCCGTTCAATTTTTGAGTGGTGATCTGCAAATTATGAGAAGTATTGTCCATAGTCACAGCAGGGACAATTGTGGAAACCGATTGAGAAGCCCGAGAGTGAGCCGCTGAATCATCTCCGCTTGGCCCCGACATGGTTTTCTCAACTTACTAAATCCTCTTTTTCTGCTCTGATACCATAAAAGAGATTAGAAGGAGAAACCCTAGGTCTTTACTGTACTTAGGATCAGAAAAATAAACTTCTCTATATTTCAAAGAATGATATACAATGGCATTATATAGCCGTGTGTGAAGGATACAAAACCCACTGAATGGGAAACTACCTAAAATAACAAATCCTATTTTAGACATTCTATATATAATTGATTACAGAATAAATCTAAATATGGACTAAGTACACGGGATTTCCTACATGTTTTAATCTATTTACCGAGCTTAATTAAATTATCAATTAATTAAATTACTGAAAGTGCAAATAAATAAAAGACACAGGCAATTATTACGATATTTGGTCATACCCTACCCCTCGGG
The DNA here is from genome assembly GCA_038430175.1 of Ficus hirta. Taxonomy (NCBI): domain Eukaryota; kingdom Viridiplantae; phylum Streptophyta; class Magnoliopsida; order Rosales; family Moraceae; genus Ficus; species Ficus hirta. The sequence continues at coordinate 11,711,305 of CM076585.1, read as the reverse complement.
ATCACATCCAGCTATTGAATAATTTACTAACTTCAAATGGTTACAAGCTCTAATGGACTTTTATAACCTAAAGCCTCCATCTTATTGTTGTCCTAGTCATCTTGAACTAATTAAATGAATCTGTTAAGCGAGCACCACTCATGTTCAAAGTCTATATTGTTGAACTCCCTTCAACCTGGAGATTGCCTTCTCCTGAAAACTGTAAATTCTTGCCTCGAAGAATGATAGAACACCAAAACTTCAAAATCTCAAAATATCCGTGAATAATTTAGTCCTCTACAATTGCAAATTATATTTAACTAGTAGATATAGCAACATGAAATCTCAATGCAAATCTCGGATCAAATCAACTCAAATTTCAAATTGTTACAGAAGATATTGCAACATGTTTATGCAACACTTTGAAATTTGAATTTTAATTATGTTTTTTTTTAGGAACAAATTATATATCTGAATTAAGCTGCTATTTATATACAATATCTCTAGCAATTAAATCCATCATTTAAAAACGTGATCTTGGGATAAATTGAAATCCTTATTCAAATAGGATTAGGGGAATCCTACCTAAATTGAAGTTCCTTTTTAAATTCAAATCTCAACAATAAACTCACATAATTATACACTCCTGCAGCATTATCTTCAAATAAATCGAGCTAGAAAATCAGCAAATCAGCAAATCAGTTTTTAATTCTCCAAAAATCTGTCCACGTGGCTGCTGTGCAGATGCTGTAACATCTATTGCAGCATGACTGCATCATGCTAGTCGAAATCAGTTTTTGGTTTTTCTTAAATGTGTTGTCAAAAATGCCAACCAAAAAACCTAACAAACATGAAGTACATATTATAACTTGGATCATTATGTCTATGAAGGAAACAATTTTTTAGTTGAATATGAAGGGACTAAAGTAGTTTGGACTGTTTCCTCTTTTAGACATCAAGATCGACAATGTTGCAATCTAAAAAGGAATTGGTATTATTGGAATTGGGGCTCCTGCAAGGACAGTCTTTGCCTTTTTCTCTTTGGTGTTAGGACTTGGGAGAAACAATTAATGAGAAAAAGTAGTTTTATTTATTTTTTATTTTATTTTTTTTCAGAATGGAATTTCAGACTTATTTTTTGGAAACATACCACAAAGCGATGGTTGATGATCAACGTCAGCAGAGCACTCGGGCGGTGGAAGTCCTTGTGTTTGAAGATATTAAAGCTCTTTTGAATGTGTTGAAGATGTGAGGGTATATTTTGGGTTAAAGAAGATGCAGGGTATTTTTTCGCAAAGAAAAAAAAAAACAAAAAAGTGTCTGTTAATAGTTTATGTGGGGGTACATATCCTAGAATTTAAAATAAATGATGGTTTTTACTTTTTTAATTAAATAAACATACACACAAAGGTTGCATCGTTAATAGTTATATGGTGATTTTGTTGTAAAATAATATTTTATCAGGATATCTATGAATATGAATTTAATGGACACGTATGATTTTGAGGATTGCCCTAAAAAGAACACACACCCCATTTAGGTTTCAGGATTTTTGATATCTTGTAAGATAAGTCAAAGTTCAACATATATTTCTTTTTAGAATTACCCCTGCCAAGCAAAAAAGATTGTCTAAGAGAATACCACTCATATTCTACTAAAATACCCTTAAATGACTGGAGTTATTACGGATCATCGATGGTTTCCGGTCACCGGTGCATTTACCGGAGAGTATTTTGATAGATTACATTTGGTTGTCTACCAGAATACAATTAGTAATCAATGTAGGTCTCCTATTGGTCTCCGATTATAGCGATCGAAGATGGTAGAATACTTTTGATAATCTACCCGTATTCTGGTAGAACATTTTTGGTACTCTACAAGAATACCTTTTTTTTAATCTTAAATATAAAATTCTCAACCATTTCTAGCCTCAATAATCAACGGAGAGTATTCTAGTAGAATACTTTTGATATTTTATTAAAATATTTATTATTTTCTATCCTATTTTCTTTTTGTAGTCTATCAGTTTTTTTGTCATCCGTAGATTATTAGATTATATATTTCTTTAGAAGATATTTTTTTTAACATCTACAAGAATTTTTACATCAAATTGTTTTAAAACATTAATCTACCAAATTATTATTTTTTTAAGTTCTTAACAAAAAATTACAAATCTAAAATAAAATAAAATAAAATAAAATAAAATAAAAAGCTAATATGCTCTTCCCTCACAGTAGCCGTAGAGAGGAGATCGCAGAGCGATGTTCGCAGAGGTAGAGGAGATCGCAAAATGCCAATGTCAGGAATAAAGAGGTCGCGAGGGTGAGATCACGAAACATCGTGAGTACTAGGAGATTGTGGCAGCCGAGGTCGTAATTCTCGGATTGCTGCTCGACGTCGATTGTGACGCCTCCACTAGCAGATCCCTTACGGAATCGCATGGAGGGAGAGAGGACAGAAGACACAGTTCGTGGCGGAGAGAGAAACGATGTAGGGGATAGAGGTGAGCCGAGGGAAAGAGGAGACATGAGAGAGGGAGGGTGGTGGGAGGAGAGAGAATAGGTGGAGGAGGGCTCATGGAGGAGGGGGGGAGAGAGAGAGAGAGAGAAGAAAGACACAGAGAAGGAGTAAAAGAAAGAAGAGAAATGCAAATCCAGTCAATAGGTGAAAAAAAAAAAAAGATATTGGATAGTTAGGTTTACTATGAAAAAGATTAACAAAGGTAATGTAATGGCCAGATTTCTCATAGTCGATAATGAACATATGCATCATGTTTAAATTTGTTTAATTTCATAATTAGAGCAGCATATTTTAATGACTAATAAGATTTCTTGGTGTTTGTATCACAATGAAGCGGACAGAGCTTAAATGGAGAAATTTCCGAGCGTCGATTTGAGTCTTTATTTAATATGTGCTTACATGATAGATTTGTTTTTCTCTAATTATTATATATATTTTTTATTTCTTTTAGAAGTTACTAAATCTATTAATGATAGTCCACTAAGGGATGAGGACAATGCATGATTGATATATTATATATATATATATATATATGAATGAGTCCACGGTGGATCCATGTGTTTGGTTTTCTATTAATTAAGCTTTTCTCTATTCATGCTTTACTTTATTTTGTTTTTGTTTCCATTTTCTTTAAATTTGGATAAGTGGGCACGTGTGTAAGACAAGGTGAGTACTCAAAAAAAAAAAAAAAAAAAAAAAAAAGAAGAGAGAGAGAGAGAGAGTTAATTATATATCTAATGAAACCGATTCATTGCCTTTCCCTTTCCTCTGAAGCACCTCTTCACCTTCTCTCACGACATGGTTAGATACAAATAATAGCTTGAAACTTAAAGGTTGTATGAATTAGCTGTCGAGAGTGGAAAAGCTTCCAAGATTGGTTTCCAGGAATCGAAAATGGGTAAGTTATTTGTCAATTTTTGTTGAACCAGTTGCTCAATAATTTGAAGTGGGTCTGGGTACGTTCTCTGGTGGAAGCGATTCCTTGTGAAATAATTTCTTGTTAATGGGTTATGTAGTTTCCTATGCAATTTGTCTTGATTAATTTTATTTGTTTTATTTGATTATGAAATTCTATAATTATCTTATATAGTTACTAAAATTGTTAAAAGTTGATGTTGATAATTCTTATCTTGATGTCTTTGCACACTCATCATCTTATAATTTATCTTTCGATATGTACTGGATATTAGTATATTATTAGATATATCTTAAAATGTTAAGAAGGTTATTTCGTGATGCAATTGATAATTCTGTTCTTTGGTGATTGAACTTTGTGTTGTGTTTGAAACGATGTTGGAACCTGTTATGCGCAAATGGGAAGTTCTTTATCTATTTTTTGAGAGTTTGAAATCATTGTTTCTAGGATAGACACACCGAAATCAACTCCTGAGCATCCGGATCCTTCAGTAGTGATTGCTACGCCAAGATCAAAGTAAGTAGAAACTCTTTTTGATAACTGCGTCAGAAGAAGATTTTTTTGGTATGTGGATATGTACAAATTTATGTCTGAATGAATATGTTTGTCTTGATTTTGATATATAATTGGCACGTATAAAATTGGAAGGTGAGACTATTAGGAAATGTTTTCAATGGCAAGGTCCTAAGATTCACTCATTTGCGGGATAGACAGGACGCGGGGGACCGGTGTACCAATATGAATGTAAATCCCATGAAGCAATTGCCAAGAATGGGTAAATCTCAACAAACTAATCCCATGAGACAATAGTCAAGAATGGGTACGTTTAGAAGGCGCATCTCGTGAGGTACTAACCAAGAAAGAGGCGCCAAGTAACGTCGACGGTAGCTAATCCCATGAGACTTCGGTCAAGAATGGGATGGCAGTAGAAAATTATTCCTGGCCAGACGAGTAACAAGTTCAGAAAAATTACGGGCTATCGGCCTTGAGTGAATCTAGGAATCTTGCAGGGCCCCAAAGAAAAGGATAGAAAAGCAATAGAGTTTTTGAGACTTATTATGCATAAAGAGCTTTGAGTATCTACTTACTGAGCTTTGTCTCATTTAGTTTCTTGTGATGAAGCTAATAATTTTCAACAATAATCAGTTGACTGAAATTTCCGATGGTTGCCGTAGTGGTGTGTTCATATGTTTCCGTTTGACCTTTTTGCTGCTAGTTTTGTAAACTTGTCGACTATGTAAATATTTGTAAAAGTTTTCGTTTTGCAAATAGTATGGTATTGTTTAGTACTCTAGAGCTATGTTTTGTGTTACTATATATATTTTAAATTATGAAAATATAAAGGAAGTTGCTTTTCAACTATAGTATCGGCTGTTCATTTCTATTATTATTATTATTATTATTATTATTATTATTATTATTATTATTGTTTTTATGAATTTTTTATAGAGCTCTATTGTCATAATGCTATTAAACTTAAATGTCAGTGAGCACTTCCTAATCCTTTGCGCTTACATAGCTACGTAGGTACAATGTGATTAGGGCGTGTTACAGATAATTTAGTCATTTATTAATTAGTCAAATTGAAAGATTTCTTCAACAGGTCAAAAATCCTTAACATGTGCAGTAGAGGGGGGTTATTTCCACAATTTTTCCAAAAATCACTCTTCTTCAAAAACCATTAGAAACTAGGAGGCCTAGACCTAATAAGTGGAAACTTGCTCTGCTAGGGTTTGTACCTAGCAGAGTGCACTGCCCCACCCTGGGTGATGTTGCTGGCTTCACTAATGAGCCCTCGTCGGCCACTCTTTAACCACTCTTCGACCACGGTGCCGGTAGTGTTGCAGCCGCCTCCTCATCAATACTCATGCCATTGACGCTGACAACAAGAATATTGACTTTTGGCTTAGCAAAAGACTCTGTTTGCGTAAACTAAATGTTTACTTATAACTATTAAAAATATATAGACTTAGGTACTGAAAATCTCGGACTAAATTATTTTTTACTAACTTATCATAAAAACTTTTATCACATACTTGTTAAATGTTAAAAAGATAATAATTTTTTTTAGCTGACCATTCATGTCATATACTTTATTCTTTAAATATACATAACTTTAAATTCTCAAAACATGATAATAACAATTTTTAAAAAAAATTTGCAAAATTAAAATGTGTAGTGGTATCCCACACCGCCTTCGCTTGCTCAACATCTCCATCTGCATTTGCCCCCAAGCATTATGCTGCAGGTTGATCACCTACAGTATGAATATAACTAATGAGTTTTCGCTCAACAAGTACAAACATAGTTCTCGCACTGAAAATGATCCTGAACTTCATATGATGATGCATGATCCAATTATTGAATCTAAGACACGGTTCAATTATTTTTTATTTATGAATGTCCTGTTTTCCGTAATAAACTTGTTATCTTGTTTATCAGTAGGCCCCTATGTGTACAAGCCGGGTGCGCGCGATCAATGGCAGGTTAGGGTTTGCAAGGTCCCTAACAACACTGAGATCCTAAACTGGACTTGTTCAGATCTTTTCTTAAACATGATCCTTCACTATTTAAAGAGAGGTTGGTACGACACTCTAACTTGTCTTGAATTAGTCATAGCCTTTAGCTTAACTAAATTTGAGTATGCTTAATGTCATACTCTAACTTAAAGTCTTATTCAAAGACTAAGTCTATGACTTACGTTTCTTGATTTTGAATTCATTAGTCATGATGCAAATGCATGACATAATAATACATTATATGAATTTAAAATCATGGCATAAAAGTAAACTATGACATTTTACATAGGATGCTAGTAAAAGTGTAGCAAGTATGTAAATATGGCATACTTGTAAACCATGACATAATTGTATGTGTGGCATATACGTGGTTGTGGCATATCATAACAAACCATAATACATACTTAAACATGGCAATCACGTAAATCATTGCTTCCATGTTATCATTCTATAAACGTAGACAAAGCATTCCTAACATGGCATGTGCCTAATACATAGTTTGAAAATAATACTATTTTCATACTGTAGATGAGGTTTGTACTTACCTTTTTCACAGCAAAATTACTTCCTTTTAGGCCACAGTATAAAATTCTCTTCCTGAAATTTATCCAAGTCGAATATTAATTTATATACTATTTGAATAAGGTTAATCTTAAATTCCATTTCAAAAAGAATTTATATAAGATATGGTTATGAGACTATGGTATATTTTCAATATTGAAATCATAAATTCTTAGAAAATTGGATTTAATGTTTTAAATTCAACCTTAGTTTAATACTTCAAAATAAGTATATCTGTAAAATAATTTTCAATAAAATATGAGTTTCTAAATTCCCTTAAGTTCTTATAGATTTACAGATTCTATTCAAATCTTAGTTTTAGAAAATCTATGTTCAGTTGATCCTGGACTTATGAACTAAGGCAGGCATCTACCGATATGTTATATATATAAGAAAATCTTTGGTCATTAATCTCTTGATTAAGCTTGTTGTTTGATATTGTTTCGAGATTGCATAAGGCCTTTGTCGCTCGCCTGATTATGACCGGAAGGGTCCCTATGGCTTGAGCACCTGCGAGGCTTATGAAATTTCGAGTAGAATCCTAGGGCTAACTTAACCAAGAGATTATTACCTCAGGTTATCTTGCCTATATTTCATACTGGGAACAAGTGGGAACCGTTATGAAATATAGGCAAGATAACCTGAGGTAATAATATCTTGGTTAAGTTAGCCCTAGGATTCTGCTCGAAATTTCATAAGCCTCGCGGGTGCTCAAGCCACAGGGAACCTTCCGGTCATAATCAGGCGAGCGACAAAGGCCTTATGCAATCTCGGAACAGTATCAAACAACAAGCTTAATCAAGAGATTAATGACCAAAGATTTTCTTACATATATAACATATCGGTAGATGCCTGCCTTAGTTCATAAGTCCAGGATCAACCGAACATAGACTTTCTAAAACTAAGATTTGAATAGAATCTATAAATCTATAGGAACTCAAGGGAATTTAGAAACTCATATTTTATTGAAAATTATTTTACAAAGGGTTTTCACTCAGATGGTTCACTCTGCTCTCTCGAGGAAGGGGAGATGGGTATACAAAGGAGATTACAAGCCTCGGATTTGAAATCCGAATTCAAAATAAAAAACTAGCAGATAAGGAATATGCTTTACAGATGTCAAAACAAAGATAAAAACAACTTTTTTACATAATGGCCGACAAATGTGGAGAATCTGGCCGACAAACTTTAATAATACAAAAGGGCCTGTTGGGTGGATGTGGTCGTCATGGATGACGTTTTTGGATTTTGACGTCAATGCTGACATATCTACCAGCTATTGGGCTCAAGTTTGTTGTTTCAGCCCGTTCCATATCATCAATGTACTGTAAGACCTGCTGGACGTTTTCTTCATCTTGCCAAACTTTGTCCGTTAGCTAACCTGGAGTGGGCTTTGCTTTTATTTCACGGACTCTGAGAGTATTACTTTGAGGGGCTAGATGGGTCTCTTGGGCTATCTGATTCTTGAACGAACAGCTCTGGGTGCTTTGAGGTTGTTCTTGGGAGGAAAATGGTGGTGGTGATATCCCAAGTCTTATGAAGTCTTCTGGATTAAATGGCTCTGGTGAATATGGGTCCTGGGCCCATTGGATGAACTGAAGTTCTTCTTCTAGAGAAGGGCCTTCAGATTGGAAGCGGATTGTCTGTGCTTCTTTTGGTTCAGTTGGTTTTGGAGTTGAGCTTGGGACTGCATTAACTTTGTCAAGGACTTCTTTGATCTACTGAGTGTATTTGGCTGGGAACTTCTCCCACGGAGCATCTTCTTCAGGTTTTGGCCATACTTCATCCGGGATGGTATGGTTTCTGACGAAGATAATTTTTTTCAGCTGTTTGATCTGAGCATTTCCCATGGGGGAAAGGGGCCATTCATGTGAACCATGAATCTCAATGCTGCGATCAAATGCTACCTGGTCCTTTTCTATTGATTTGCAGTTTAAACTGATGAGGAAATTTGTATAGCATCTGGTAAGAGCTTCGACCGGAATCTCTAGGTGTTGATATTGTCTTTTTGTGAATCTTTCCCATTCAAAAGAAATGTACTGATCCCAGATACTGAGGGGGGCAAACCATGAAAGGAGGTCTATCTGGGTCTTATAGGCATTCCTGAGGTCTGGCCTCTGTTGAAAGCTCCGAATGGAAGTTCTGAGTGGAACCGTGTGGACTTCTATAGCAACGGTATAGAAACTTGCCAGATACCAAAAAAGGTAGATTAATGGCCTAGGCATAAACCAAGCTTCTCTTATCGGGAAGATTCTAGCGAATGGGTACTTTGGATGGAAGCTAACATCTTGGATTATGGATTCACCATATGTCTGTATGAGTTTGGTTTGGATTTTAAGGGCACGGTTGATGGCTTTTTTCTTTGGATTATCGGAGAGAGTAATTGCTGTAGCATCCTTTGGGAAAGTTGGGGGAAAGATAGCTACAGTTTTTGAGGAGGAGGCTGAAGCCATGGGTTCTGGTGGTTTGGTAATGGTGAAGATGATTGGGATGAGTTTATAGAGAACCCTTGTGAATAGACTTATAGTTGGTGGAGAAAGCATATCAGGGATGACATTGTCTTTTCCCTTAATATGTCTTATCTCAAACGTGTACTGCGAAAACCATGCTGCAAGTCTCAATAATTGAGCATTTACAGCTTTATTCTTTTTGAAACGAAGCATATCTTTTGAAGCTATGAAGTCTGTTTCCACAATAAAATGATGGCCAATAAGATGGAATTCGAACTTCATAATTCCCATCTTTATAGCCAAAAGCTCTTTAAACGTGGAGTGGTGGTGGAATTGGAAATCTTTGAACTAAAGGCGAAATAACTAGAGTTTTGGTCGGAAAACTACATCAACGATCGGAGTTTCCGCCGGAGAATGGAACTAAAACCTCCTTAAGAAAAAATTCTTGAAGGGGACTTAAAGGATTTCTTTAATTTTAGAAAGCTAAAAAGTGTTTGGAAGGTGGGAAAATAGGAACGAAAATGCAAGAAAGCAAGAGAAAATTTCTTAAGAGAACTTAAGAAAACTTGGAACTAAAATTGAGAGAACTTCTAGAGAGAGAATTGGTTCTTGAGGTGTGAAGAAATAGTTGAGCGTGGATGCCTATTTATAGGCCTTGGCTAATGACTTTGGGATTAATTTGTTAATCGTTGTCTTGATAAATTTTAGAAGGCTAATCATGGTCAAATCAAGATTAAGAAAACTTGTCTAGGAAGGCTTTTTCTTAGCCATTGATCTCTTGATACTTATTCATTTGTAACAATTGGATCAAAAATTCCTATTTTCCCAAAAAAAATAATTGAAGATAATTATAGATATTATCATCAACAGATAAATTCTTGGACTGCTAACTTAACATAACAGTATGTTCCTTTATCTTCCACACAACTCCCAAGATCCTCTACTACTAAAAGGTTAATAAGTATAATTTATATATGTAACAACACTTGCCAACCAAGTTTTCGGACTGAAAAAGGTAAGCAGTCTAAATCTTATCTGACATTAAGATTTATCCACTAAGTTCTTATACTGAAAAAGGTAATCTGTCTAAATTATATCTATAAAAAGTTAGAAAGTCCAATTTTCGTCTGACTAAAAAGTTGATGTCAAATCCTTGATACTGCATTTATATGCAGAAAAATCCTATCTAGAACACTCCAGCACTGCTAATTCTCATCCTGCTAAAGCTGTTGAAATATTTTATTAGGTGATTTAACAACTTTCTCTACACATGCATCAATTGGTCACTTCTTACTATTCAAACCTTTTTGAATAATAATATGTGATTTAAGATAACTACTATGTGACAAAATTAATAATTGTCACATTATAAAAATTCATTTAATAATTTTAGATAAAAATTATTAACCTAAACTTTAATTTACATAAGGAATTTTGATGAATTAACTTATTAATTCTTAATAATTCCTTATCAAAAAATTTAGATATTACACTTTGGTAGTGAAAATTGGTAATTGGCGACCAAACGCGTACTTTTGGTAGAGAAATGCTTGTTACCAAATACATGTTTTGGCAGCGTAATATGTTTAAATTATAATTCTCAATTAATGCTAATGTTTGATTTTTAAATTTCTTTTTGATTCATCATTTCATAAATTACTGAAAATAAGATTTATTATCATTATCATTATCATCATCATCATCATCCAAATATAAATCACATATACAGTTAATCCATATTTTAACAATTGGTCTTCTTGTCATCAAATCATGTGTTCATTAGTTCTTGTGTACACCATTTCACGATATGGAATTAATATAGTAAACTTAATATTAGTTGTATTTGTTATAAATATATATAATATATATATATATATATATTATATCTTATTCAGACAGCATTTAAATAAAAAATGAATGTTATTTCGATATGTTTCCTATTAGATGAATGACATCTATATAACTAGGAGAAAAAAAAAAAAAAAAAACTTTTCTTGGAGAGAGCAAGTGCATGCTCTCTTATGTGGGTTTGCCGAAAGAGTTCTGGACAGAAGCTGTTAACACAGCTTGTTACTTGGTCAATAGATGTCCGTCTTCTGCTATTGGTTTTAAGACTCTAGTAGAGGTTTGGTCAGGTACCCTTGCTAAGCATGATAATTTAGAAATCTTTTGTTGCCTTGATTACTCTCATATAAATGAAGGCAACCCTGAGCGAAGGGCAAATAAATGTATTTTCCTTGGATATCCTGAAGGGGTAAAAGGGCACAAGCTATGGTGCCAAATGGAAATCCATCAAAGTCTATCATTAGCCGGGATGTGATCTTCAATGAAGTTGAAATGCTGGTTTCTACAAGAGAGTCATCGCCAAATGAAGGAGTCACAGACAAGGTGCTTGAGATGGAGCGTTTAAACAAAAAAAAAAAAAAACCTCTGAGAATGTAGAGCAACATCTGAATGAGGAAACAAATACACAATACTTGCTAGATCAGATAGGGAAATGAGGGAGATAAGGCCTCCTCAAAGGTATGGCTATACAGATATTGTTTCGTATGCACTTAGTGTAGCTGATGATGTTGACAACAATGAGCCATAGCGATATCGTGAAGCTATCACTAGTGTAGACAATGGATTACTGCAATGAGTGAAGATACCGAGTCACTTCACAAGAATCATACTTGGGAACATGTTAAGAAGCCAAATAATCAAAAGATAGTCAAAAGCAAATGGGTCTTCAAAAAGAAGGAAGGAATTCTTTGTGCTGAAAATGCAAGGCGTGGCTTGTGGCGAAAGGCTTTACACAGAGAGTAGGTATTGACTTCAATGAAGTTTTTTTTCCATTCGTGAAACATAGCTCTATCCGTGCTTTGCTTGCTGTCATAACTCATTTTGACTTAGAACTTGAGCACTTGGATGTCAAGACTGCGTTCTAGCATGGTGAATTAGGTGAACAAATCTATATGAAACAGCTAGAGGGTTTTGAAGTCCAAGGTAAAGAAAATTGTGTTTGTTTGTTGAAGAAATCATTGTACGGCCTAAAACTGCCTCCTAGACAGTGGTACAAGCAGTTTGATACTTTTATGCTTGGGAATGGCTACTGTAGGAGTGAATATGATAGTTGTGAGTATTACAAAAAGCTCATGGATGGGTCCTTTATTTATTTACTCTTAATGTTGATGACATGTTGCTTGCTTGTAGGAATGTGTCAGAGATCAACAGTTTAAATGCTCAATTAAATTAAGAGTTTGAAATTAAAGATTTGCGAGCGGCAAATAAAATGTTGGGGAAGGAGATCTACAAGGATAGGAAAGCGTGCTTATTATTTCTATCACAGAAGAGATGCATAAAAAAGGTGCTAGAACGCTTTGGAATGGAAAATTCAAAGCTTGTTAGTATTCCGTCACTTTGGTCATTTGTAACGACGTGTACCTCTTTTTGGTATGATATTGTCCACTTTGAGCCTCGTGTTTGCATGGTTTTGCTCTTGGGCTCATCTCAAAAGGCCTCATACCATTAAGAGGTGGCATCTTTACTTATGAACCATCACATATATCAATTCCCAAACGATGTGGGATTACACAGCTTACCATTTTCTTATAAGTACTGAATACTGTCAAAATCACCCCTCCTTTTAGGGCCTAACGTACTCGTTGACCATATTTCTGGTTAGGTATATATTCTGATACCATTTGTAACAACTTTTGCCTCTCTTTAGTATGATATTGTCCACTTTGAGCTTCGTGCTTACACTGTTTTGCTCTTGGGCTCATCCCAAAAGACGTCATCCCATTAGGAGGTAGTCTCTTAACTTATGAACCATCACATATATCAATTCCGAAGCGATGTGGGACTGCACAGTTTACCCTTTCCTTCTAGGGATTGATGACTGTCACAATCACCCCTCCTTTTAGGGCCTAATGTCGTCGTTGGCCACACTTCCGATTAGGTATAAGCTCTAATACCATTTGTAACGACCCGTGCCTCCATTTGGTATGATATTGTTCACTTTCAACCTCGTGCCCCACAGTTTTGCTCTTGAGCTCACTCCAAATGGCCTCATACCATTAAGAGGTGATCTGTTTACTTATGAACTATTACATATATCCATTTCTAAATGATGTGGAACTGCACTGTGACACCCTAGAAATTCCTAAATTTATTTTCATGAATTATTATCATGGATTTCATTCATGATAATAATTCATGAAAATAATAGATACTCTAACAACGTCATGATATTATCATGACGTTGATGCTCTAACAATGTTGAATTTCTCTTTTTAAATGAGAAGTAATAGATACATAGAAAATAGGTCGAACAACATATATTTTATGTAACGAATTTATTATGCTGTGCTATTGCCATAAATGGCAATTTTGGCAAGGAATCCTAATTATTGTCAGTAGGTTAATTTGACGACCTTAGTATTTAATTTGGTCATATCAATATTTAAGTATTAAGAGTATGATTGGGAAATTAATGTGTCACACAGATAGAAAATGAATGGTTAAGATTAACTAGGAGTAAATCCAAAGGTGGAGGATTGATCAAGAGTGGTGATTAGATTTGAAATCAATGGTGTAGATTTTATGTTAAGGGATCCTAGGCAAATCAATGGTCAAAGTTTAGATTAAAAGTGACCAATGGAGACTTACGTCAATGATTGGTGTAGTGGAAGATCCAAGATCAAAGATGACAACCTTTGATTGATGGTTAAAAAGTTTTAAGAAAGAAAAACAAAAATAATAAAAATAAAAATTGGTAAGCCATGAGGGAGATTCGAATCTTTGTAGTTAAAGCAAGAAGAAATTTGAACAAGGAGAAAATAGGTATGTGGTGCATGCATGCAACCTTAAATAAGAGATGTCATGGTTTGTTTAGGCAATATGACACAAACCAAGTACATGTGAAAGGGACCATTTGTCTTCCACATTATAGAACAAAATTTTCACACCAACCCTCCCTTCAAAGTGGCAACAAGTCAAGGTGTAAATCAGCCAATGTTTCCCACTTTTATCCCTCAAAATACAACTCTTTTTAAAGCATATATTGGCTGAATATAAGCCCTTAACATCCTATTTTATTCTTACACAAGTTAAGCTCAAAATCTAGCTCCTCTAGCCACCACCAAGCCTCAAAAACCACCAATACTATTTTCCATCTCCCTATAGCACCCTTTCCCCTCCATTTTCAAGCTACAAGCAACCCCATTATCAAGTTTGAAGAAGAGTGAAGTAGAATTAGAGGATGTGTTACTAGTGGTAACCTAGTGGTTATCTTTGTGTTTTGGTCATTTTTGGAGAACTATAGGATGTTATTTAGTTAGAATCTTAATGTTAGACTTCGTCTTACCAAGAAAAGGTTTTGGGAATAACTTTGAAGGTCTGAGGTCTTAGAGGATCCACGGAGTATTTCAATAAGATCTACGAATTTTGTTAGAGCTTGTGGAGGTTGTGATAATATGGCATGAGTAGGAAACTCTGGTATAAACAATAAATTATATGGTAAGATTCTACAGAGAATAAACTTCGTTTTATGCTTTCAAATCTCTTAGTTTGTTTATGTACGTCTAAAGTTATGTACATTTGAAATTATGATGCAAAACTAGAAAGAAAATAAACCTTTAGGGTATAGTATAGCCATGGATTTTATGAAACAGAACTCATTAAACTCAAAATTTGGGATTATAAGTTATAGATCTAAAAACGAGATCCTTTAAGCTTTCTAGCAAGGTATCATGCGCCTCAAATGGATATATATGCAATTTTTGGAAAATTTTAAAAGTTAAGACTATGAACTGAGAGGTTTTACTGGAACCCTGTACCAGTCACGAATTTTATATGTTTTGGGTCAGTAAACCTTAATATTTTGTGAAACTGTTTTTGGTGTATAAACTATATCAATTAAGCTTTCCAATGAAATATATTTTGCCTGAATTATTATGATATTTCTAAGTTTAACCACATATCTAGACACATGGTACATACATGAGACTAACAATAGAAAAACCTAATTATATAGTATGAATAGCTTTAAAACAAAAAATAACTTTATGGTTGTAAATCAGACATACTAAGCTTTAAAGTGAGCTATCATACGTTTAAAATGAATGAGCTATCATACGTTTACTATGGGACACTAAGGAAAACATCCATATTAAGGTTTGAAACCCTTGCAATTGTGGAAAATAAAAAAAATGTTTAGCTAATTCCTCTCTCCGAGATACTTAAAGGAGTCCCTATAGAAATATTATAGTCTATATCATTTTTATCACCTTGCTTGATTATGGCTTCGCCGGATATGGAATTCCGGTCATCACACACATAAGGTTAGCAGAGTGATAGTCCGATAGGAACGTGAGAATCTGTTGAAAGTGTCAGGTTTGACATTCTCAATTGAGAGAGGACTCAGTAATCAGATAAATGCTAGAGCTCGTCCAGGCATGGAGGCCGCTTAGAGCTAAGAGCATTTAGCATTACAAGTCCTTCTCTAGAAGCAGACGAGAATGCAGACACTATACGACAGGTAAAGCACGTGTCCTTAGGCCAAAACCCTACTAATGGGCTATCTCTTTGTTAGTTTTATGTGGCGTCCAGGAAAGTGGTATCAGAGCCAAGTTTTTATCTAATGGTATATAGGTTGGAAACCAGGATCACTGCACTAGGTGCGATACGCCTGGTAGAACAACGCCACGTACCATATGAAGAAAACAACTTATCGATAGAGGTGATAATTGTTATATAGATGAATAATATTTTTATATACTCTAGAAAGTATCTCGATTTGTTTATTATGGAATCTTTAAACACTGAGTCTTCTAGTTTACCCGTAGAAAATAACCCGTCCACTTCCTCTAGTGTACAACCGATTTCTACCCCCTTTTCATTTTCTCCTCTTTCTACTAGAAAATCCTCAGCATCTAAGTTAGATTATTTGTATGAGTTAACATACGTTCCTGAGGAACAAAAGGTCATCTCCGAAGACCTTCCTCTCATTAACCCATACCAGGCTTTTGCTAAGCCTTCAACCAACCTAACCAGATCCATTAAACAGCTCATTAAACCTTCTGCCAAAAAGGTAAAAGAGTACATACAGGCTACCAAATTTAGCCATTGTAACCTTCCTGCAACCACAGGAGAACACTTCGTGTCTCTGGAAATTCCTCCAGAATACCCGAGTCAGTGGTTAGCCTAAGGTTCTACTCATTTACACTTTGGAGCTGTCAGACTAGCCCTTACCTTCCACGGAAGAAAAGGCCTTCCAATTTGTGCACGCATGGCACTACTGGACTCCAGACATAGGAGATACCAAGATGCAGTCATAGCAACGGTGTAGACAACATTGAACGCAGGAACTGCTATTACTACAGTCTTCCCCAACTTCTGCATGTCCCTCCAGGACCCAACCTTGCTAGCCGCTCTTAAAGTTCAACTACAACTCTCTGGCATAGATATGGATCCAAACTCCATAGCCTCGACTCTCCACTACCAGATGGTGTACAGAGTACAAGATCATGCCATGGATCTTACACTCCCAGGAACTTCAGACGCCCTGATGATCACTGCAGATTCGCAGAACGCTCCTATGGCTAAGATCCCCAAGCAAATTTCACTTGAGGAACTCAAACAGCTGCTACCCAAATCGTAGATCACCAACTATGAGAAGCTCCACCATTCTCATGTTGCAGTCTAATCCACTGAAGCTACCTTTTAGGCACAGAAGGACGGTTCAACCGTAATCACCTTCAACAAGCCAAAGGAAGCTGCCAACAGTCTTTTCCCCACACAGTACATGATGCAACCAATATCCCCTGTTGAGATCAAGGCGGATGTTCTCTCGTTCAGTTCTGATGGCAAACCCCAGTATGCTCAGAAATCCCAGACAGGACACTGTTTTTGGGATATATGCTATTGCCCAGACTGCATAAGAGATCACAAACAGGATGATAACCCTTATCGTCCTAAGAAGATAAGCTCAGGGAAGAAGCTTAAACAGCGACTTCAGGATGGAGACACACAAGTTGGAACTCTCGGACAACCATCAGGAAAGTTTGACTACATAGTCAAATACTCCGCACCGCCGAAGACAGATGGACAGATCAAACCCACTGGATGGGATGAAGATCCAGATGATCATACAAGATCGTTGCCATCTCCTCCAACTCCACCTCCACCAAAGAAGCCCATCGTCCTCCCTTGTTACAAGGAAGCTGATAAGTACTTCAAGAAGCACGGATTGAAATCCATTGCTTCTAGTACTGTCCCACAGGTCTGTATGATGTCGCCAACAGCATCTATTTATGAAGAGATGTTTCCTCCGTTACAACCAGCTACTACCAGCAACGGAACAGAAACAAGACAACCCAAAGTCTTGAATCCCAGAGTAGTACAACCAGACGGAACTCTCACAAAAGTAGGCCCTGCTGAAGCAGTACTCAACTGGCAATCTGAAAACCTTATAGCTCAAAATAAGGTTCTTCAAAAGATTGACAACAAGATCTCTCGTGTAGAATCTAAGATTGATCAGTCAAACGTTGGACTGATAAAATCTCAGACCATACTCGAAAGACTCAAGGCACACATCCAACGGACAACTGAAGAGCTAAGAATAATTGCAGCCACCACATCTTTCTCAAGTAAACAACTCTATGAGAAAGAGCAAGAGTTAAAAGCCTTGCAGGCTCAGTTACCAGCTCTTACAAGACAATCCCCCATGGGATTTCCAGAACCACCTGTTGTACCATGGAGATACACGGCTCTTCCACAAGTGGCACAGCCCTTGGCACAGCCCTTTCCTCCAGTCCATCACCAAGAAGGAAATATGAGGAGACTTGCAAGACTTCTTGAAGAAGAAGACGCTCTTCGAAAGCAAAGACAGTCTCGAACACAACTAACCACAGCCCCGGTGACACAGTTACAACCACAGCTTACACAAGCTCCGGTGGTAACCACCCAACCAAAGCTCACAGGTGATGAAGAAGCACTGAGAAAAGGAAAAGCAAAGGAAGAAGGTTCCTCCTCTCAGATGATGGTGCAACCAAAGCCAGTAAACCCCCTGACGGTTCTAATTAAGCAACAAGTTGTGGAGAATACGCCACAAATACACCCAATAGAACCAGAAGTCTCTTCAGATGAATCTAGTAATCAAGAAGGATCAGAATCGGAATGGTCCACTGAAACCTCTGAAGATACTACAGCACAGTCAGACTCTTCCCAAGAAGAACTGACACCTCCACCACTCATTATGATGAATGAGCCAACAACGTCAGAAGTCCAAGATGAAACTGAGGAAATCAATCAACCACCACCTGTTCAACAACAGCAACCTCAGGCTTCGACGACGCACTCAAATGGTGGAAAAGTGCATCTAATAACTCTGGATGACATCCCTCCTTCAAAATGGAGAGAAAGATTTCAAGAGTTCAGAGTCTTCTTGATTCTCCAAGAACAAAAGCCCAACCAGAATATGAGATCAATCCTGATGGACTTTGCAGCCAGATTCACAGGAATTCTCTACGACTGGTGGATATTCCTAGGAGAATACAGGCAACTCCAATTCATCCAACTACCGTCAATAGACATTGCGATCGCACACCTGTATGCAGAATTCTGTGGACAAGAAGCATCCAACATTGAAAAAGCCCGAGCGGACTATTTCAAGATGAGATGTTGCTCAATGGATAAAAAAGATCTGGAAGTTCATTTCCAGAAGATGTCCCGGAAGTTCTATATGATTGGAGGTCTCAATGATCCAAACCTAAAGCAGGCATTCCTCTCTTCCATTCCGACCCCTCTGGAAGAAGAAACAACGAGACTCCTATCTGCATCAAACAGACGAGTGACGGAAGTCCCAATTAGAGAACTCTACCAACTCATCCTTAAAGCCATCGACAAGATGTGCTCCCATAATAAGTTCTTTACGGAATACATGAAGCAGATGAACAAGCTTGACAAGATCTGCTCAAATAAAGAACTATTCACCAAATGCCCTAAAGATCCAACTCCAGGATGCTCATGCTCCTCCTGCTCCTCAAAACCAACATCCAGAACCAGGAAGTTCAAAAAGAAGAAAGGTTTCAAGCGAAACAAGTTCCTCTCCAAAAAAAAAGGTTCATGGAAGTTCTTGAGGAAAAGAAAGAACTTTGGGAAGAAAAGATCAACCAGATGCTTTATCTGCGGAAGCAAAAAGCATTTCATGAAGAACTGCCCCAAAGCCAAGTCACAAAAGATGATAGCTCATATCAACGAAGAAACTGGAATCTCCCTCTCTGAACATGAGGTGGAATCCATATTCTCTGCTGATGATGAGATCCGTGACAAAACTCTCTGTGTACTCCAACTCTCTGAATCTGACGATGAATCTTCAACTACATCAGAATCAGAATCAGACCAAGAACAGAGACAAATTCTACAGATGGATGCTATCAACATAGCTCAACCAGTTCCTGTGAAGACAATGAAGGTAATCCCTTCAAAGTATGCAAACCCTATACGGGTTGATGCTTTCTTCGACACTGGTGCATCGTACTCCATCATGAATCCAGACGTACTCCCTCCAGCATATTGGCAAAAGAAGAAACAATTCTTCCATGCTGCAAACGGAGAAGTTTTCAGTACAGAGCTGATCAGTAAGTCCATAAGATTAGAATTTTTCCCCGGATGTTCTTTGACCCATAAAATCATTGGTTCAAAACTCCCTGGAAAAGATCTTATCATTGGATTTGATCTGTACATGAAAAAACCAGGATTAAAGATCCTAGCTCAAGGTCTGGCGTACAAGCAGTATTTCACTGCATGGGAAACCATTCCCAACTATTTCCACCTGCACAAGGACTCCTTCCAAGAATTGAAGCACAAACTCGTACAGCACTCGTGTGCATCCAATCATTCAGAATTTCTGAAGAAGTGCAACAATCCTCTTTGGAAGAATGAAGATTTCTTCATCTCTCTACCTTTCAAGAAGAATGAAGACATCAATCCTACAAAAGCAAGCCATCCAGGACTCAATCCTGAACATCAACAAATGGCAGTTGCAGAATGTGCAGAACTACGGCAGCAAGGACTGATCGAGACAACAGACTCACCATGGGCATGTCATGCCTTCTATGTCAACAAACGATCAGAACAAGCACGAGGTAAACAGAGACTGGTAATTAATTACCAGCCCCTCAACCATTTTCTTGCTGATGATAAATTCCCGTTGCCTAACAAACATACACTGTTCTCAAGCCTTTCGAACGCAAAGAAATATTCTAAGTTCGACTTGAAAGCAGGATTCTGGCAACTTGGAATCCAACCCATAGACCGGCCCAAAACAGCTTTCTCCATACCCAACCATCACTACCAATGGACTGTTATGCCCTTCGGCCTTAAAACAGCCCATTCTCTTTTCCAGAAAGCTATGACCCGGATCTACAGCCCCATACTGAGCCAAGCCCTAATCTACATAGACGACATCCTCCTGTTCTCTTCAACACAGGAAGATCACTTATGTCTTCTGGCCCAGTTTGAATCTCTCACAAGACAACATGGCGTGATGCTCTCTGAAAAGAAGATGATACTTGGACAAGCCCAAATAGATTTTTTGGGAATGAAGCTATTCGATGGACAATTTGAGGCCCAACCCCATATAGCCCATGAACTATTCAAGTTCCCAGACGAACAGTTCACAAAGGTCCAAGTCCAACAGTTTCTGGGGATAATAAATTATCTCAGAGACTTTGTTCCACAGATCTCCCGATACATGGCCCCCCTCGAACAGATGCTCAAGAAGAACCCACCTCGGTGGTCCTCTATTCAAACAGACGCTGTTCGACAGCTCAAAAGATTAATGCAAGACTTGCCTCCACTAAAGATTCCATCTAATGGAAAAAGAATCCTTCAGACAGACGCAAGTGACAAACACTGGGGAGCAGTTCTCTACGAACAAGATGAGACGGGAAAAAGAAAAATTTGTGGATACAAAAGTGGCACGTTCAAAGACTCGCAGCTTCACCATCATTCAACATTCAAAGAACTCCTTGCAATAAAGCAAGGAATCACGAAGTTCGAGTTCCACCTGATTGGACACCACTTCACAGTCGAGACAGATTTTGCCGCAGCAAAAGGTATGCTACAATTCAAACCTAACAGAACGGTAAATGCACAGCTACTAGGATTAGCTGCATGGTTTTCACAGTATTCTTTTGATATTATCCATATCAAAGGAAAAAATAATCATCTCCCTGATTATCTCTCTCGACCTTCTATAAATATCATCACGGCCAAACACAAATCCATCCCCCTCATATTCACCATTACAGAACAAATGGCTTCCTCATCCTATCAAAACCTTAAAGCCATTTTTCCTCCCTCTTTTCCAAAGGATGCTCACAAAATCATCCTCTCAGATAATCCAAAGGAAAAGTCTGTAAACAAAGCCCTGAATATCCAAAGAACCCTCTTTAGGATCTATGGTCAACCAATGGTCCTAGACACCAACTTCCACCCGAAGTATCCTTTTGCCAGGATATTTCCCCTCCGAGAAGCATGGTATATGTCAAATGATTTAATTCATTTCTTTTGGTATTTAGCAAGCTTTCACACCATAGCTCTCGAGGTCCATACTATTCCACTAAGGTCTACTATCCGTACCTACAACTACCACCCAAACCACAGACCAGCTCATCAAGCTCAGATGAACCTCCTGTCATGGTTCGCTCCACTCACTGTTTGGGATCACCATCTCTCCCAGCAATGGGACAGATACGTTGCAAGGTACCAGCACCTCCCACGAGTTCCTGCTGAAGCCATAAACCAGTGCTTCACCGTCTTCTTTGTCAGCCTCAACTGTACAAAGGTAGATGCTGAAACACCAGCTTTCAGCCCGAGCATTGAAGTCTATGGTTCTCATGAATGGCCTCTCTCCTTCGAGAGTAAACAGCTCAGACAGATTGAGAAAGCTCTCTTTCTCAAGAACCAGGTCATTCCTGATGACATCTGGCCCGGTCCAGAAGAAGATGCTCCATGGGAATCATTCTCTGCAGGACACATGCAAAGAATCAAGGACATCCTTGATGAGGTGAACAAGGCTCCAGCATCGTCAAGCTCCTTGAACTCAGAGAATATATCCAGAAAACTGGATAACCCCTCTGCCTCTGGTTCAACAACTTCAGACAGCTCTCAACCAATCAGGTTCTAAGGAGAAGGTCCTGATTTCAACGACCCCTATTTCTATCATCAAGAAGACCCTGCAGATGAAATCATCAGACTGGAAACAGAAGGCCTTGGCTCTCTGAAAGTATCTGCATCTCCACCAAAGACTACACAGAGCTGCAGCTTCCAACAACATCTCACACCACAAAGATCTGTGACCATAACTCCTGTCAAACCAACAACTGACCACCTATGGTTCACTGATGAAGACTGGGATGATCCCCAGTTTAAGGAAGCTATCCTCCAAATCATCGACGAAGCAGAAGCCATAGCCATTGCAGAAAAGCAAGAACACATGGAACGGGAAAGACCTAACAGACGACGTCACTGATGACGCCAGCCCACAATAAACGTAAGCCCTTACGTCATCAAGCACCCAGCACTCCGTCCACCTGCCAAGACAGCTGTCTCTTGTCTTCTAGCGTCGGCGGAATCTTTAATTATTAATGTTTGTCGGCCACCTGACTTTGGCCACTGTTTGCTTTTTGTTTTGTCGGCCACCTGTTAGGCCTCGAATTATTATGCTTTACTGTTTTTATATTTCGAGTGGAATCCGGATTTGAAATCCGAGTGTAATACTCCTCGCCTATATAAAGGCCCTCTCTTCTTCAGAAGGGGGTAATCGAGTCCCATTGTAAAATTTCCCCTTAGTAATAAAAAAAAAATGTTTAGCTAATTCCTCTCTCCGAGATACTTAAAGGAGTCCCTATAGAAATATTATAGTCTATATCATTTTTATCACCTTGCTTGATTATGGCTTCGCCGGATATGGAATTCCGGTCATCACACACATAAGGTTAGCAGAGTGATAGTCCGATAGGAACGTGAGAATCGAGATAAAGAGAGGACTCACTCTTTTACCTTTTTGGCAGAAGGTTTAATGAGCTGTTTAACCAGATCCATTAAACAGCTCATTAAACCTAACCAGATCCATTAAACAGCCTCTCATTATCTCGATTCCCACGTTCCTTTCGGACTATCACGCTGCTAACCTTATGTGTGTGATGACCGGAATTCCATATCCGGCGAAGCCATAATCAAGCAAGGTGATAAAAATGATATAGACTATAATATTTCTATAGGGACTCCTTTAAGTATCTCGGAGAGAGGAATTTGCTAAACATTTTTTTTTTATTACTAAGGGGAAATTTTACAATGGGACTCGATTGCCCCCTTCTGAAGAAGAGAGGGCCTTTATATAGGCGAAGAGTATTACACTCGGATTTCAAATCCAGATTCCACTCGAAATATAAAAACAGTAAAGCATAATAATTCGAGGCCTAACAGGTGGCCGACAAAACAAAAAGCAAACAGTGGCCAAAGTCCGGTGGCCGACAAACATTAATAATTAAAGATTCCGCCGACGCTAGAAGACAAGAGACAGCTGTCTTGGCAGGTGGACGGAGTGCTGGGTGCTTGATGACGTAAGGGCTTACGTTTATTGTGGGCTGGCGTCATCAGTGACGTCGTCTGTTAGGTCTTTCCCGTTCCATGCGTTCTTGCTTTTCTGCAATGGCTATGGCTTCTGCTTCGTCGATGATTTGGAGGATAGCTTCCTTAAACCGGGGATCATCCCAGTCTTCATCAGTGAACCATAGGTGGTCAGTTGTTGGTCTGACAGGAGTTATGGTCACAGATCTTTGTGGTGTGAGATGTTGTTGGAAGCTGCAGCTCTGTGTAGTCTTTGGTGGAGATGCAGATACTTTCAGAGAGGCAAGGCCTTCTGTTTCCAGTCTGATGATTTCATCTGCAGGGTCTTCTTGATGATAGAAATAGGGGTCGTTGAAATCAGGACCTTCTCCTTGGAACCTG
Organism: Ficus hirta; assembly: GCA_038430175.1. Classification (NCBI taxonomy): domain Eukaryota; kingdom Viridiplantae; phylum Streptophyta; class Magnoliopsida; order Rosales; family Moraceae; genus Ficus; species Ficus hirta. Next base: position 11,687,357 of record CM076585.1, on the reverse strand, counting down.
ATTGGTTGAGAGCTGTCTGAAGTTGTTGAACCAGAGGCAGAGGGGTTATCCAGTTTTCTGGATATATTCTCTGAGTTCAAGGAGCTTGACGATGCTGGAGCCTTGTTCACCTCATCAAGGATGTCCTTGATTCTTTGCATGTGTCCTGCAGGGAATGATTCCCATGGACCATCTTCTTCTGGACCGGGCCAGATGTCATCAGGAATGACCTGGTTCTTGAGAAAGAGAGCTTTCTAAATCTGTCTGAGCTGTTTACTCTCGAAGGAGAGAGGCCATTCATGAGAACCATAGACTTCAATGCTCGGGCTGAAAGCTGGTGTTTCAGCATCTACCTTTGTACAGTTGAGGCTGACAAAGAAGACGGTGAAGCACTGGTTTATGGCTTCAGCAGGAACTCGTGAGAGGTGCTGGTACCTTGCAACGTATCTGTCCCATTGCTGGGAGAGATGGTGATCCCAAACAGTGAGTGGAGCGAACCATGACAGGAGGTTCATCTGAGCTTGATGAGCTGGTCTGTGGTTTGGGTGGTAGTTGTAGGTACGGATAGTAGACCTTAGTGGAATAGTATGGACCTCGAGAGCTTTGGTGTGAAAGCTTGCTAAATACCAAAAGAAATGAATTAAATCATTTGGCATATACCATGCTTCTCGGAGGGGAAATATCCTGGCAAAAGGATACTTCGGGTGGAAGTTGGTGTCTAGGACCATTGGTTGACCATAGATCCTAAAGATGGTTCTTTGGATATTCAGGGCTTTGTTTACAGACTTTTCCTTCGGATTATCTGAGAGGATGATTTTGTGAGCATCCTTTGGAAAAGAGGGAGGAAAAATGGCTTTAAGGTTTTGATAGGATGAGGAAGCCATTTGTTCTATAATGGTGAATATGAGGGGGATGGATTTGTGTTTGGCCGTGATGATATTTATAGAAGGTCGAGAGAGATAATCAGGGAGATGATTAGAATACTGTGAAAACCATGCAGCTAACCGTAGTAGCTGTGCATTTACCGCTCTGTTAGGTTTGAACTGTAGCATACCTTTTGCTGCGGCAAAATCTGTCTCGACTGTGAAGTGGTGTCCAATCAGGTGGAACTCGAACTTCGTGATTCCTTGCTTTATTGCGAGGAGTTCTTTGAATGTTGAATGATGGTGAAGCTGCGAGTCTTTGAACGTGCCACTTTTGTATCCACAAATTTTTCTTTTTCCCGTCTCATCTTGTTCGTAGAGAACTGCTCCCCAGTGTTTGTCACTTGCGTCTGTCTGAAGGATTCTTTTTCCATTAGATGGAATCTTTAGTGGAGGCAAGTCTTGCATTAATCTTTTGAGCTGTCGAACAGCGTCTGTTTGAATAGAGGACCACCGAGGTGGGTTCTTCTTGAGCATCAGTTCGAGGGGGGCCATGTATCGGGAGATCTGTGGAACAAAGTCTCTGAGATAATTTATTATCCCCAGAAACTGTTGGACTTGGACCTTTGTGAACTGTTCGTCTGGGAACTTGAATAGTTCATGGGCTATATGGGGTTGGGCCTCATATTGTCCATCGAATAGCTTCATTCCCAAAAAATCTATTTGGGCTTGTCCAAGTATCATCTTCTTTTCAGAGAGCATCACGCCATGTTGTCTTGTGAGAGATTCAAACTGGGCCAGAAGACATAAGTGATCTTCCTGTGTTGAAGAGAACAGGAGGATGTCGTCTATATAGATTAGGGCTTGGCTCAGTATGGGGCTGTAGATCCGGGTCATAGCTTTCTGGAAAAGAGAAGGGGCTGTTTTAAGGCCGAAGGGCATAACAGTCCATTGGTAGTGATGGTTGGGTATGGAGAAAGCTGTTTTGGGCCGATCTATGGGTTGGATTCCAAGTTGCCAGAATCCTGCTTTCAAGTCGAACTTAGAATATATCTTTGCGTTCGAAAGGCTTGAGAACAGTGTATGTTTGTTAGGCAACGGGAATTTATCATCAGCAAGAAAATGGTTGAGGAACTGGTAATTAATTACCAGTCTCTGTTTACCTCGTGCTTGTTCTGATCGTTTGTTGACATAGAAGGCATGACATGCCCATGGTGAGTCTGTTGTCTCGATCAGTCCTTGCTGCCGTAGTTCTGCACATTCTGCAACTGCCATTTGTTGATGTTCAGGATTGAGTCCTGGATGGCTTGCTTTTGTAGGATTGATGTCTTCATTCTTCTTGAAAGGTAGAGAGATGAAGAAATCTTCATTCTTCCAAAGAGGATTGTTGCACTTCTTCAGAAATTCTGAATGAGTGGATGCACACGAGTGCTGTACGAGTTTGTGCTTCAATTCTTGGAAGGAGTCCTTGTGCAGGTGGAAATAGTTGGGAATGGTTTCCCATGCAGTGAAATACTGCTTGTACGCCAGACCTTGAGCTAGGATCTTTAATCCGTGTTTTTTCATGTACAGATCAAATCCAATGATAAGATCTTTTCCAGGGAGTTTTGAACCAATGATTTTATGGGTCAAGGAACATCCGGGGAAAAATTCTAATCTTATGGACTTACTGATCAGCTCTGTACTGAAAACTTCTCCGTTTGCAGCATGGAAGAATTGTTTCTTCTTTTGCCAATATGCTGGAGGGAGTACGTCTGGATTCATGATGGAGTACGATGCACCAGTGTCGAAGAAAGCAGCAACCCGTATAGGGTTTGCATACTTTGAAGGGATTACCTTCATTGTCTTCACAGGAACTGGTTGAGCTATGTTGATAGCATCCATCTGTAGAATTTGTCTCTGTTCTTGGTCTGATTCTGATTCTGATGTAGTTGAAGATTCATCGTCAAATTCAGAGAGTTGGAGTACACAGAGAGTTTTGTCACTGATCTCATCATCAGCAGAGAATATGGATTCCACCTCATGTTCAGAGAGGGAGATTCCAGTTTCTTCGTTGATATGAGCTATCATCTTTTGTGACTTGGCTTTGGGGCAGTTCTTCATGAAATGCTTTTTGCTTCCGCAAATAAAGCATCTGGTTGATCTTTTCTTCCCAAAGTTCTTTCTTTTCCTCAAGAACTTCCATGAACCTTTTTTCTTGGAGAGGAACTTGTTTCGCTTGAAACCTTTCTTCTTTTTGAACTTCCTGGTTCTGGATGTTGGTTTTGAGGAGCAGGAGGAGCATGAGCATCCTGGAGTTGGATCTTTAGGGCATTTGGTGAATAGTTCTTTATTTGAGCAGATCTTGTCAAGCTTGTTCATCTGCTTCATGTATTCCGTAAAGAACTTATTATGGGAGCACATCTTGTCGATGGCTTTAAGGATGAGTTTGTAGAGTTCTCCAATTGGGACTTCTGTCACTCGTCTGTTTGATGCAGATAGGAGTCTCGTTGTTTCTTCTTCCAGAGGGGTCGGAATGGAAGAGAGGAATGCCTGCTTTAGGTTTGGATCATTGAGACCTCCAATCATATAGAACTTCCGGGACATCTTCTGGAAATGAACTTCCAGATCTTTTTTATCTATTGAGCAACATCTCATCTTGAAATAGTCCGCTCGGGCTTTTTCAATGTTGGATGCTTCTTGTCCACAGAATTCTGCATACAGGTGTGCGATTGCAGTGTCTAGTGACGGTAGTTGGATGAATTGGAGTTGCCTGTATTCTCCTAGGGATATCCACCGGTCGTAGGGCATTCCTGTGAATCTGGCTGCAAAGTCCAGCAGGATTGATCTCATATTCTGGTTGGGCTTTTGTTCTTGGAGAATCAAAAAGGCTCTGAACTCTTGAAATCTTTCTCTCCATTTTGAAGGAGGGATGTCATCCAGAGTTATTAGATGCACTTTTCCACCATTTGAGTGCGTCGTCGAAGCCTGAGGTTGCTGTTGTTGAACAGGTGGTGGTTGATTGATTTCCTCAGTTTCATCTTGGACTTCTGACGTTGTTGGCTCATTCATCATAATGAGTGGTGGAGGTGTTAGTTCTTCTTGGGAAGAGTCTGACTGTGCTGTAGTATCTTCAGAGGTTTCAGTGGACCATTCCGATTCTGATCCTTCTTGATTACTAGATTCATCTGAAGAGACTTCTGGTTCTATTGGGTGTATTTGTGGCGTATTCTCCACAACTTGTTGCTTAATTAGAACCGTCAGGGGGTTTACTGGCTTTGGTTGCACCATCATCTGAGAGGAGGAACCTTCTTCCTTTGCTTTTCCTTTTCTCAGTGCTTCTTCATCACCTGTGAGCTTTGGTTGGGTGGTTACCACCGGAGCTTGTGTAAGCTGTGGTTGTAACTGTGTCACCGGGGCTGTGGTTAGTTGTGTTCGAGACTGTCTTTGCTTTCGAAGAGCGTCTTCTTCTTCAAGAAGTCTTGCAAGTCTCCTCATATTTCCTCCTTGGTGATGGACTGGAGGAAAAGGCTGTGCCAAGGGCTGTGCCACTTGTGGAAGAGCCGTGTATCTCCATGGTACAATAGGTGGTTCTGGAAATCCCATGGGGGATTGTCTTGTAAGAGCTGGTAACTGAGCCTGCAAGGCTTTTAACTCTTGTTCTTTCTCATAGAGTTGTCTACTTGAGAAAGATGTGGTGGCTGCAATTATTCTTAGCTCTTCAGTTGTCCGTTGGATGTGTGCCTCGAGTCTTTCGAGTTTGGTCTCAGATTTTATCAGTCCAACGTTTGACTGATCAATCTTAGATTCTACACGAGAGATCTTGTTGTCAATCTTTTGAAGAACCTTATTTTGAGCTATAAGGTTTTCAGATTGCCAGTTGAGTACTGCTTCAGCAGGGCCTACTTTTGTGAGAGTTCCGTCTGGTTGTACTACTCTGGGATTCAAGACTTTGGGTTGTCTTGTTTCTGTTCCGTTGCTGGTAGTAGCTGGTTGTAACGGAGGAAACATCTCTTCATAAGTAGATGCTGTTGGCGACATCATACAGACCTGTGGGACAGTACTAGAAGCAATGGATTTCAATCCGTGCTTCTTGAAGTACTTATCAGCTTCCTTGTAACAAGGGAGGACGATGGGCTTCTTTGGTGGAGGTGGAGTTGGAGGAGATGGCAACGATCTTGTATGATCATCTGGATCTTCATCCCATCCAGTGGGTTTGATCTGTCCATCTGTCTTCGGCGGTGCGGAGTATTTGACTATGTAGTCAAACTTTCCTGATGGTTGTCCGAGAGTTCCAACTTGTGTGTCTCCATCCTGAAGTCGCTGTTTAAGCTTCTTTCCTGAGCTTATCTTCTTAGGACGATAAGGGTTATCATCCTGTTTGTGATCTCTTATGCAGTCTGGGCAATATCATATATCCCAAAAACAGTGTCCTGTCTGGGATTTCTGAGCATACTGGGGTTTGCCATCAGAATTGAACGAGAGAACATCCGCCTTGATCTCCACAGGGGATGTTGGTTGCATCATGTACTGTGTGGGGAAAAGACTGCTGGCAGCTTCCTTTGGCTTGTTGAAGGTGATTACGGTTGAACCGTCCTTCTGTGCCTGAAAGGTAGCTTCAGTGGATTGGACTGCAACATGAGAATGGTGGAGCTTCTCATAGTTGGTGATCCACGAGTTGGGTAGCAGCTGTTTGAGTTCCTCAAGTGAAATTTGCTTGGGGATCTGAGTAGCCATAGGAGCGTTCTGCGAATCTGCAGTGATCATCAGGGCGTCTGAAGTTCCTGGGAGTGTAAGATCCATGGCATGATCTTGTACTCTGTACACCATCTGGTAGTGGAGAGTCGAGGCTATGGAGTTTGGATCCATATCTATGCCAGAGAGTTGTAGTTGAACTTTAAGAGCGCCTAGCAAGGTTGGGTCCTGGAGGGACATGCAGAAGTTGGGGAAGACTGTAGTAATAACAGTTCCTGCGTTCAACGTTGTCTGCACCGTTGCTATGACTGCATCTTGGTATCTCCTATGTCTGGAGTCCAGTAGTGCCATGCGTGCACAAACTGGAAGGCCTTTTCTTCCGTGGAAGGTAAGGGCTAGTCTGACAGCTCCAAAGTGTAAATGAGTAGAACCTTGGGCTAACCACTGACTCGGGTATTTTGGAGGAATTTCCAGAGACACGAAGTGTTCTCCTGTGGTTGCAGGAAGGTTACAATGGCTAAATTTGGTAGCCTGTATGTACTCTTTTACCTTTTTGGCAGAAGGTTTAATGAGCTGTTTAATGGATCTGGTTAGGTTGGTTGAAGGCTTAGCAAAAGCCTGGTATGGGTTAATGAGAGGAAGGTCTTCGGAGATGACCTTTTGTTCCTCAGGAACGTATGTTAACTCATACAAATAATCTAACTTAGATGCTGAGGATTTTCTAGTAGAAAGAGGAGAAAATGAAAAGGGGGTAGAAATCGGTTGTACACTAGAGGAAGTGGACGGGTTATTTTCTACGGGTAAACTAGAAGACTCAGTGTTTAAAGATTCCATAATAAACAAATCGAGATACTTTCTAGAGTATATAAAAATATTATTCATCTATATAACAATTATCACCTCTATCGATAAGTTGTTTTCTTCATATGGTACGTGGCGTTGTTCTACCAGGCGTATCGCACCTAGTGCAGTGATCCTGGTTTCCAGCCTATATACCATTAGATAAAAACTTGGCTCTGATACCACTTTCCTGGACGCCACATAAGACTAACAAAGAGATAGCCCATTAGTAGGGTTTTGGCCTAAGGACACGTGCTTTACCTGTCGTATAGTGTCTGCATTCTCGTCTGCTTCAAGAGAAGGACTTGTAATGCTAAATGCTCTTAGCTCTAAGCGGCCTCCATGCCTGGACGAGCTCTAGCATTTTTCTGATTACTGAGTCCTCTCTCAATTGAGAATGTCAAACCTGACACTTTCAACAGATTCTCACGTTCCTATCGGACTATCACGCTGCTAACCTTATGTGTGTGATGACCGGAATTCCATATCCGGCGAAGCCATAATCAAGCAAGGTGATAAAAATGATATAGACTATAATATTTCTATAGGGACTCCTTTAAGTATCTCGGAGAGAGGAATTAGCTAAACATTTTTTTTTTATTACTAAGGGGAAATTTTACAATGGGACTCGATTGCCCCCTTCTGAAGAAGAGAGGGCCTTTATATAGGCGAGGAGTATTACACTCGGATTTCAAATCCGGATTCCACTCGAAATATAAAAACAGTAAAGCATAATAATTCGAGGCCTAACAGGTGGCCGACAAAACAAAAAGCAAACAGTGGCCAAAGTCAGGTGGCTGACAAACATTAATAATTAAAGATTCCGCCGACGCTAGAAGACAAGAGACAGCTGTCTTGGCAGGTGGACGGAGTGCTGGGTGCTTGATGACGTAAGGGCTTACGTTTATTGTGGGCTGGCGTCATCAGTGACGTCGTCTGTTAGGTCTTTCCCGTTCCATGCATTCTTGATTTTCTGCAATGGCTATGGCTTCTGCTTCGTCGATGATTTGGAGGATAGCTTCCTTAAACTGGGGATCATCCCAGTCTTCATCAGTGAACCATAGGTGGTCAGTTGTTGGTCTGACAGGAGTTATGGTCACAGATCTTTGTGGTGTAAGATGTTGTTGGAAGCTGCAGCTCTGTGTAGTCTTTGGTGGAGATGCAGATACTTTCAGAGAGGCAAGGCCTTCTGTTTCCAGTCTGATGATTTCATCTGCAGGGTCTTCTTGATGATAGAAATAGGGGTCGTTGAAATCAGGACCTTCTCCTTGGAACCTGATTGGTTGAGAGCTGTCTGAAGTTGTTGAACCAGAGGCAGAGGGGTTATCCAGTTTTCTGGATATATTCTCTGAGTTCAAGGAGCTTGACGATGCTGGAGCCTTGTTCACCTCATCAAGGATGTCCTTGATTCTTTGCATGTGTCCTGCAGGGAATGATTCCCATGGAGCATCTTCTTCTGGACCGGGCCAGATGTCATCAGGAATGACCTGGTTCTTGAGAAAGAGAGCTTTCTCAATCTGTCTGAGCTGTTTACTCTCGAAGGAGAGAGGCCATTCATGAGAACCATAGACTTCAATGCTCGGGCTGAAAGCTGGTGTTTCAGCATCTACCTTTGTACAGTTGAGGCTGACAAAGAAGACGGTGAAGCACTGGTTTATGGCTTCAGCAGGAACTCGTAGGAGGTGCTGGTACCTTGCAACGTATCTGTCCCATTGCTGGGAGAGATGGTGATCCCAAACAGTGAGTGGAACGAACCATGACAGGAGGTTCATCTGAGCTTGATGAGCTGGTCTGTGGTTTGGGTGGTAGTTTTAGGTACGGATAGTAGACCTTAGTGGAATAGTATGGACCTCGAGAGCTATGGTGTGAAAGCTTGCTAAATACCAAAAGAAATGAATTAAATCATTTGGCATATACCATGCTTCTCGGAGGGGAAATATCCTGGCAAAAGGATACTTCGGGTGGAAGTTGGTGTCTAGGACCATTGGTTGACCATAGATCCTAAAGAGGGTTCTTTGGATATTCAGGGCTTTGTTTACAGACTTTTCCTTCGGATTATCTGAGAGGATGATTTTGTGAGCATCCTTTGGAAAAGAGGGAGGAAAAATGGCTTTAAGGTTTTGATAGGATGAGGAAGCCATTTGTTCTGTAATGGTGAATATGAGGGGGATGGATTAGTGTTTGGCCGTGATGATATTTATAGAAGGTCGAGAGAGATAATCAGGGAGATGATTATTTTTTCCTTTGATATGGATAATATCAAAAGAATACTGTGAAAACCATGCAGCTAAACGTAGTAGCTGTGCATTTACCGCTCTGTTAGGTTTGAACTGTAGCATACCTTTTGCTGCGGCAAAATCTGTCTCGACTGTGACGTGGTGTCCAATCAGGTGGAACTCGAACTTCGTGATTCCTTGCTTTATTGCGAGGAGTTCTTTGAATGTTGAATGATGGTGAAGCTGCGAGTCTTTGAACGTGCCACTTTTGTATCCACAAATTTTTCTTTTTCCCGTCTCATCTTGTTCGTAGAGAACTGCTCCCCAGTGTTTGTCACTTACGTCTGTCTGAAGGATTCTTTTTCCATTAGATGGAATCTTTAGTGGAGGCAAGTCTTGCATTAATCTTTTGAGCTGTCGAACAGCGTCTGTTTGAATAGAGGACCACCGAGGTGGGTTCTTCTTGAGCATCTATTCGAGGGGGGCCATGTATCGGGAGATCTGTGGAACAAAGTCTCTGAGATAATTTATTATCCCCAGAAACTGTTGGACTTGGACCTTTGTGAACTGTTCGTCTGGGAACTTGAATAGTTCATGGGCTATATGGGGTTGGGCCTCATATTGTCCATCGAATAGCTTCATTCCCAAAAAATCTATTTGGGCTTGTCCAAGTATCATCTTCTTTTCAGAGAGCATCACGCCATGTTGTCTTGTGAGAGATTCAAACTGGGCCAGAAGACATAAGTGATCTTCCTGTGTTGAAGAGAACAGGAGGATGTCGTCTATGTAGATTAGGGCTTGGCTCAGTATGGGGCTGTAGATCCGGGTCATAGCTTTCTGGAAAAGAGAAGGGGCTGTTTTAAGGCCGAAGGGCATAACAGTCTATTGGTAGTGATGGTTGGGTATGGAGAAAGCTGTTTTGGGCCGGTCTATGGGTTGGATTCCAAGTTGCCAGAATCCTGCTTTCAAGTCGAACTTAGAATATATCTTTGCGTTCGAAAGGCTTGAGAACAGTGTATGTTTGTTAGGCAACGGGAATTTATCATCAGCAAGAAAATGGTTGAGGGGCTGGTAATTAATTACCAGTCTCTGTTTACCTCGTGCTTGTTCTGATCGTTTGTTGACATAGAAGTCATGACATGCCCATGGTGAGTCTGTTGTCTCGATCAGTCCTTGCTGCCGTAGTTCTGCACATTCTGCAACTGCCATTTGTTGATGTTCAGGATTGAGTCCTGGATGGCTTGCTTTTGTAGGATTGATGTCTTCATTCTTCTTGAAAGGTAGAGAGAGGAAGAAATCTTCATTCTTCCAAAGAGGATTGTTGCACTTCTTCAGAAATTCTGAATGATTGGATGCACACGAGTGCTGTACGAGTTTGTGCTTCAATTCTTGGAAGGAGTCCTTGTGCAGGTGGAAATAGTTGGGAATGGTTTCCCATGCAGTGAAATACTGCTTGTACGCCAGACCTTGAGCTAGGATCTTTCATCCTGGTTTTTTCATGTACAGATCAAATCCAATGATAAGATCTTTTCCAGGGAGTTTTGAACCAATGATTTTATGGGTCAAAGAACATCCGGGGAAAAATTCTAATCTTATGGACTTACTGATCAGCTCTGTACTGAAAACTTCTCCGTTTGCAGCATGGAAGAATTGTTTCTTCTTTTGCCAATATGCTGGAGGGAGTACGTCTGGATTCATGATAGAGTACGATGCACCAGTGTCGAAGAAAGCAGCAACCCGTATAGGGTTTGCATACTTTGAAGGGATTACCTTCATTGTCTTCACAGGAACTGGTTGAGCTATGTTGATAGCATCCATCTGTAGAATTTGTCTCTGTTCTTGGTCTGATTCTGATTCTGATGTAGTTGAAGATTCATCATCAGATTCAGAGAGTTGGAGTACACAGAGAGTTTTGTCACTGATCTCATCATCAGCAGAGAATATGGATTCCACCTCATGTTCAGAGAGGGAGATTCCAGTTTCTTCGTTGATATGAGCTATCATCTTTTGTGACTTGGCTTTGGGGCAGTTCTTCATGAAATGCTTTTTGCTTTCGCAGATAAAGCATCTGGTTGATCTTTTCTTCCCAAAGTTCTTTCTTTTCCTCAAGAACTTCCATGAACCTTTTTTCTTGGAGAGGAACTTGTTTCGCTTGAAACCTTTCTTCTTTTTGAACTTCCTGGTTCTGGATGTCGGTTTTGAGGAGCAGGAAGAGCATGAGCATCCTGGAGTTGGATCTTTAGGGCATTTGGTGAATAGTTCTTTATTTGAACCGATCTTGTCAAGCTTGTTCATCTGCTTCATGTATTCCGTAAAGAACTTATTATGGGAGCACATCTTGTCGATGGCTTTAAGGATGAGTTGGTAGAGTTCTCCAATTGGGACTTCCGTCACTCGTCTGTTTGATGCAGATAAGAGTCTCGTTGTTTCTTCTTCCAGAGGGGTCGGAATGGAAGAGAGGAATGCCTGCTTTAGGTTTGGATCATTGAGACCTCCAATCATATAGAACTTCCGGGACATCTTCTGGAAATGAACTTCCAGATCTTTTTTATCCATTGAGCAACATCTCATCTTGAAATAGTCCGCTCGGGCTTTTTCAATGTTGGATGCTTCTTGTCCACAGAATTCTGCATACAGGTGTGCGATTGCAGTGTCTATTGACGGTAGTTGGATGAATTGGAGTTGCCTGTATTCTCCTAGGGATATCCACCAGTCGTAGGGAATTCCTGTGAATCTGGCTGCAAAGTCCATCAGGATTCATCTCATATTCTGGTTGGGCTTTTGTTCTTGGAGAATCAAGAAGGCTCTGAACTCTTGAAATCTTTCTCTCCATTTTGAAGGAGGGATGTCATCCAGAGTTATTAGATGCACTTTTCCACCATTTGAGTGCGTCGTCGAAGCCTGAGGTTGCTGTTGTTGAACAGGTGGTGGTTGATTGATTTCCTCAGTTTCATCTTGGACTTCTGACGTTGTTGGCTCATTCATCATAATGAGTGGTGGAGGTGTCAGTTCTTCTTGGGAAGAGTCTGACTGTGCTGTAGTATCTTCAGAGGTTTCAGTGGACCATTCCGATTCTGATCCTTCTTGATTACTAGATTCATCTGAAGAGACTTCTGGTTCTATTGGGTGTATTTGTGGCGTATTCTCCACAACTTGTTGCTTAATTAGAACCGTCAGGGGGTTTATTGGCTTTGGTTGCACCATCATCTGAGAGGAGGAACCTTCTTCCTTTGCTTTTCCTTTTCTCAGTGCTTCTTCATCACCTGTGAGCTTTGGTTGGGTGGTTACCACCGGAGCTTGTGTAAGCTGTGGTTGTAACTGTGTCACCGGGGCTGTGGTTAGTTGTGTTCGAGACTGTCTTTGCTTTCGAAGAGCGTCTTCTTCTTCAAGAAGTCTTGCAAGTCTCCTCATATTTCCTTCTTGGTGATGGACTGGAGGAAAGGGCTGTGCCAAGGGCTGTGCCACTTGTGGAAGAGCCGTGTATCTCCATGGTACAACAGGTGGTTCTGGAAATCCCATGGGGGATTGTCTTGTAAGAGCTGGTAACTGAGCCTGCAAGGCTTTTAACTCTTGCTCTTTCTCATAGAGTTGTCTACTTGAGAAAGATGTGGTGGCTGCAATTATTCTTAGCTCTTCAGTTGTCCGTTGGATGTGTGCCTCGAGTCTTTCGAGTATGGTCTGAGATTTTATCAGTCCAACGTTTGACTGATCAATCTTAGATTCTACACGAGAGGTCTTGTTGTCAATCTTTTGAAGAACCTTATTTTGAGCTATAAGGTTTTCAGATTGCCAGTTGAGTACTGCTTCAGCAGGGCCTACTTTTGTGAGAGTTCCGTCTGGTTGTACTACTCTGGGATTCAAGACTTTGGGTTGTCTTGTTTCTGTTCCGTTGCTGGTAGTAGCTGGTTGTAACGGAGGAAACATCTCTTCATAAGTAGATGCTGTTGGCGACATCATACAGACCTGTGGGACAGTACTAGAAGCAATGGATTTCAATCCGTGCTTCTTGAAGTACTTATCAGCTTCCTTGTAACAAGGGAGGACGATGGGCTTCTTTGGTGGAGGTGGAGTTGGAGGAGATGGCAACGATCTTGTATGATCATCTGGATCTTCATCCCATCCAGTGGGTTTGATCTGTCCATCTGTCTTCGGCGGTGCGGAGTATTTGACTATGTAGTCAAACTTTCCTGATGGTTGTCCGAGAGTTCCAACTTGTGTGTCTCCATCCTGAAGTCGCTGTTTAAGCTTCTTTCCTGAGCTTATCTTCTTAGGACGATAAGGGTTATCATCCTGTTTGTGATCTCTTATGCAGTCTGGGCAATATCATATATCCCAAAAACAGTGTCCTGTCTGGGATTTCTGAGCATACTGGGGTTTGCCATCAGAATTGAACGAGAGAACATCCGCCTTGATCTCAACAGGGGATGTTGGTTGCATCATGTACTGTGTGGGGAAAAGACTGCTGGCAGCTTCCTTTGGCTTGTTGAAGGTGATTACGGTTGAACCGTCCTTCTGTGCCTGAAAGGTAGCTTCAGTGGATTGGACTGCAACATGAGAATGGTGGAGCTTCTCATAGTTGGTGATCCACGAGTTGGGTAGCAGCTGTTTGAGTTCCTCAAGCGAAATTTGCTTGGGGATCTGAGTAGCCATAGGAGCGTTCTGCGAATCTGCAGTGATCATCAGGGCGTCTGAAGTTCCTGGGAGTGTAAGATCCATGGCATGATCTTGTACTCTGTACACCATCTGGTAGTGGAGAGTCGAGGCTATGGAGTTTGGATCCATATCTATGCCAGAGAGTTGTAGTTGAACTTTAAGAGCGCCTAGCAAGGTTGGGTCCTGGAGGGACATGCAGAAGTTGGGGAAGACTGTAGTAATAACAGTTCCTGCGTTCAACGTTGTCTGCACCGTTGCTATGACTGCATCTTGGTATCTCCTATGTCTGGAGTCCAGTAGTGCCATGCGTGCACAAACTGGAAGGCCTTTTCTTCCGTGGAAGGTAAGGGCTAGTCTGACAGCTCCAAAGTGTAAATGAGTAGAACCTTGGGCTAACCACTGACTCGGGTATTTTGGAGGAATTTCCAGAGACGCGAAGTGTTCTCCTGTGGTTGCAGGAAGGTTACAATGGCTAAATTTGGTAGCCTGTATGTACTCTTTTACCTTTTTAGCAGAAGGTTTAATGAGCTGTTTAATGGATCTGGTTAGGTTGGTTGAAGGCTTAGCAAAAGCCTGGTATGGGTTAATGAGAGGAAGGTCTTCGGAGATGACCTTTTGTTCCTCAGGAACGTATGTTAACTCATACAAATAATCTAACTTAGATGCTGAGGATTTTCTAGTAGAAAGAGGAGAAAATGAAAAGGGGGTAGAAATCGGTTGTACACTAGAGGAAGTGGACGGGTTATTTTCTACGGGTAAACTAGAAGACTCAGTGTTTAAAGATTCCATAATAAACAAATCGAGATACTTTCTAGAGTATATAAAAATATTATTCATCTATATAACAATTATCACCTCTATCGATAAGTTGTTTTCTTCATATGGTACGTGGCGTTGTTCTACCAGGCGTATCGCACCTAGTGCAGTGATCCTGGTTTCCAGCCTATATACCATTAGATAAAAACTTGGCTCTGATACCACTTTCCTGGACGCAGATCTCACACCGACACAAGTGCCCATTGGTTATGCACATATGGGTAGACACAAGGGCCCTTAAGTAAACAAGATATATATAATAAAGTATATCTGAACACACATAGATCACATGTATTTTTGAACATTCATGTTGTGACATGTGATGATATGATTTATGAAAATAATTGATGTGTAACAGTTTATACTTGCTGAGTGAAAGTTCATATGTATGTGTTCGTGCTGTAGGTAATGCAGGTAAGCAGCCTGCTACTTAGATGTTTTCTAAACTGGTGAAGCAGTGCGGAGGCGATGATGGAAGGGAGTGGGATACCCCCACGAATTTAATTTCTGCATTTAAACTTCTTAAATTATTTTGTATCGATTATCTTTATAACTATGTTTTCAATATTTTGGAACTACTAAACTAGTAGGAGTACTTTACGAGAAAAAAAACTTTAGGCTCTTTCTTTTTAACTCACATGACGTTATAGCTTTTTAAATATTATCTAAGTATGAATTAGAATATGATATTTATTATCTAGAAATTTCAAATTCCTCAGTTAAAATTTTAATATATTTAACTCTTTAAGTACAAATATGATTTGTTTTAAAAAGAAAAAAAAAGGTTTTGTATTTTTTTGAAACAAACAAAAACAAGTGTTAAGACTATATAAATTACGAATAAGTAAATTAGTTCACAGTCCGAAAAGTCAGGCCATTACATGCACAACTTACCATTTTCTTATAGGGACCGATGACTATCACATCCTTGAACTTTGGATTTTGGTAAATTAGTCCCGGAAGTTTTGGCAAATCAAGGACCAAAATTGTCAAAAATTAAAAGTTCAAGGACTAATATACCAAAATCAAAAGTTTGGAAACCAAAGAGACAAAAAGTACATAATTTAAGGACAAAATGAATAAATTACCTAAAATTGAAATTAGCAAAGTAAGCTTATTTCATTTTAACACTGAAACGACCAACTAAAAAATTGGTTATTCTTAGTAGTTTTCAATCGTTCTGAAGTCATTTTATTAATAAATTTTTTTTAGCTATTTATTTAACTAATAAAAGAAAGTGATTGAGATATTTTACTAATTGACTCTCAATCTATGAGCCCATCCGTGGGTCCTGTAATATGGGAGACATCTTTGATTAAAGGGTAACACTCAACACCATCGATTCCCTTAGTATTGTTCATCTACATTGATAATCTATCCATACTTCATATCTATATTTATATCTATCTTTTTTATCTATTTGTATCTAAATATATATCTATGCCAATATTTGTAATCAATAAATTTCCCAAACGCACTTTGATACACACCTCCCTCTTTGCCATGTTTCACTTCCTTTTTTTTTCCTTCTATTTTTTTTCTTTGTTTTCTTTGCCCTATTGAAATAAGTTTTATCTAATATCCATAGTCAAAATTTTATTTTGTTTTTTCAACTTCAACAACAACAACAATTGTTGACGGGTAAAACTCGCATAACAAATCCCACAACTGTAAATAACAATAATAATTAGTGACAGGTAAAACTCGCCTAACAAATCCCATGGTAGTAGGGATTCTTGAGAACTATCATGGCTACCAAACAGCACCAAACAAGAAAAATGAATAAGGCAGAAAATAGAGAAGACATGGATTTATAGAGATTCACCGCCAAAATGCTAGTTACGTCCTCTCTCGATTCACTCGTGTTTTCGTTATCTTTATCAGAGTTACAAGTGGTGTAATCTGTAGAGTGTGAGTTGGGTTTCCGAAGGCCATTTTACCATATATTTATAGCCTACTAAGAGATAATCCTTTAACTAATATTTGAAATACAAATATTATATATTTGAATTTGAATGTAGAGATTATCTTCATAAGTGTAGAATCTGGTCGTCAATATCTGATATTTTTAATAACATTTGAGATTCAAATATTTTTTGACAATTGATTTCAATCAGGGGTATTATTAGTTTTTTACATCACTATTTTAGCTTAATTATGCTACTTTGTTATATTAATTTCAATCCTGCTATTATTTTAAAACTTTATAACTAAGTATGCTATATCCCCCTTTCTCTCTAAATATTTTATCTTACAGTTTTTTATAATAATATATAATTTTTCAAAACCGCCTTTATTTATTATTATTTTTTTTCACATTGCTATCTCATTACATCCCTTTAAATTAGTTCGGTGAACATGTCCTATATTCGTCTCCTTTATTTTTTTTTCTTTAAAACTAAATTAAGCAGTGGCAAAATTTTAAAAGTAAAAAACAGAAGAGTAGAAAAAAAAAAAAAAAAAAAAAGAATTAGGGAGATATTTCTTAATACTTATTTATCTTTTTTCTTAGCTGAGGTGGGGTGGTGGGAGGAATCAGTAATGTACTTACACGCGCAACTACAGCCACTTTGGAATATTCGAACACCACAATAAAATAGAAAACGGATCGATCATGTATGTCAAACCTATTTGCACTCACTGTTTCAGATTATTAAGTACCAAAGAAAAAAAACTGAACCTTTGATAAATAAGAAAGAGAGTCATAAAAAGATAGTCCCATCCACTTATACCACTATCATGGTGGTCCTACATTTCTTTTTTATTGTCTTGTTTTTTAATTGAAGAGGGAGCTATTTTGGTTATTGAAAAGGCAAATAAAACAAGAACTACTTTACTTTTTCTTTTTCCTCTACTTTTTGTTTAGCCTTTCTATCACTTCTTCTTTGTTTATTATTATTTTTCTTTTTCTGTTTTTCTTTTCTTTTTGGGTCAGTTTGACGAGCTGTTTGAATATCGGATAAACCAAGCTTATCTGCGTGTTTTGTTATTTTAAAATGGTAAGTACCATATTTTTAACTAAAAAGTAGAAATACTAGATTGGAAATTTTCCAGACTTTGTTTTAATGCAATTTGGAAATTGAAGTGGTGGTTTATTTCACACCCCTGATCCTGTACTTAGTCGTTAGTGTTGTAAACTTCTATGGAGTTAAGTTTCTTACTTAGTTCACACGAAAGTGCTCTATTTTTACTTTGCTCCCTTTAAGAGAAAATTGAAAGTTTTTTAATTTTTATTTTACGGGAGAGAAAATTTGAGAGGTTTTTTTTTTATTTTATTTTTTTATTCACACAAGTAAATAACACACACAATCATATGAGTTAGATCGATCATAAGAACTTTTAAGAGAAGGAAAATAGTGGACACATAAATGGACTATATTAAGTTACAATTTCAAAACAATTACTAACTGAAAGAAAATATATGGCATTTATATGCCATTTAGAGTCCTCATTCCCTGCAGATTTATCACTTGCTTGTGTCAATATCAAAAAAAAAAAAAAAAAAAAAAAGAAAAAAAAGAAGGGAGAGTGAGAAAATTTGAGTTGTACTAAACAATTGAACTGATTTGTAGGAAGCAATGCGACAGTTTTCATTCATTGCAAAGACAAAGTCGAAATCAAGCCTAAATTTGAAGAAGGCAAAATATTTTGACCCAGATAGAAACTTAAAGATGAAACTAAACCTTAATCTTATTCTTACAACTATCAATGCCACAAAGCAATCAAAACCAAACTCGAAATAAGTACACACCAAACTCCAAAATAAAGTTCTAATTTTACCCAATCAATTGACCTTACTACAATTGGTCCTAATTTGACCACTTGTCCCTGTGAGAGGGCTAAGGTTTCCCATCTTGACCATTGCATTGGCAAAATCGGTACTGAAGCTCGACGAGTCGTTGCTGTAAGCTGTAACCTGAGAGTCCGTGGAGCCATTGTTGAAGAGCTGTTGGTCGGAGTGAAGCAGCCCCTTTAGGCTGACTAGATCCTTGAAATATTCATTGTCGAAAGTCGTCGGGCTTGTCACGTCGAGGGGCGAGAGGGTGTTATCCCCACCAGAGCTCGGGCAGTTCGATTTGGTTGAAGTTGCAAATGAGGAATCTATGTTTGCTTCATTGTATAGGCGGGTACGGAAGGATGAGCACTTTGCTTGACCGATTGTGTGAGAGCCTGGAAATGATAATTATTTCAGTGTGACACTAAAAATCAATAGGCTACCTATTTGGAGTTCTACTTTAATCATACAATGAATTAATAAAAAGTTGGGATCCCTAGTTTTATTCAGTAATTAAATAAATCTTCTTAAATTTAGCGAAAAAATATATTTATTAGGATTAATGAAAGCAGAATCCAATAGAGATCATTTTAAAATCACACACGGCTTTTTATTTTATTTTATTCTATTTTTATCTTATGATGTTACATAAGTTGAATAGGTCATTTACTTTTTATTGACTCTTTTTATCCTAACTAGTGAAAAGCACATGGGACGTGCTTGAAAGTTTTTATTTTAATAGTGACAAATTAAGGGGGAAAAAAAAAATTCAAACAGAGTTATTTAAAATAAACTTTTCAAAGAAAACCCCGAAAAAGGGACCAAAATTAAGGAAATAAAATTTTAAAGGAAGTAAAGAAAAAAGGACGAGAAAGACCGAAACAAAAAAACAAAGAAAAGAGGGGAAAAATATATATAAATATTCTGTTTCCCATATTTTGGTCTTGGGAGACAGGGGATCTACTTGCTGAGATGGTAGAACTATTAATTGGTTTATACAAACCTGAGAGAGCCACCAATTCGTTAGTGGAGAAACCTTTGTTTGAGAAGGCACTCATGAGGCCAGAGAGGTTTAAGGTAGGGGAAGGGATGTTGGAATTGGCATCACTTTGACTAGCAGTGGTTGAGTCTCTTCTCCCCAATTGCACTGTCCAGCTTGGTCCACCCAACTGAGAAAGTATAATCCAAAATTATCAAATGAGACTCTCAATTATATTTTCAATTAGAAAAAAGCTTGGCAAAATAACACCAATTAGTGCTTAATTAGTACCACTTTGATATGTCCAAAATATTGTAAAAAAAATCTTCAAAAATGTATTGCATTTTAGTTTTAATAAACGGAGGCACATGTTCCTAATTCCTAACTTCCAATTAAAGTTTAATTCGTTTATGGGAAAGCTATAATTGCATTTCAATTCAATAATTGGAATATATATATATATATATATATATCTAATTGCTTTTACAGTGCCTTCATCAAAATTTTTTTTCCGATCTAGATGACAAATAATCAAGATATATAGATAGCAACATTCTATTTCTGCCAGTTCTTGTGATTATTTCATGGGGATACCTTTCGTCGCAAAAATCATAGTAAAATAATTAATGTTGGAAGTTTTTAGAGCAAGATTTTTTTATTTAGGAGTGTTATTAATAAGAATTTCTTTTTAATTAGTAGATTTATTTTTTGATGGCCTCGTATACGAGTGTTCATATTAAAATTTAATATTACAACTATAAATATAATAGTTTCTATCGATAATGTAAAATAAGGGGTCCTACGTTAAAAATCACAAACAAAAAAAAAAAAAAAAAAAAAAAAAAACCTAGGAAGCTTATACGGTAGGACTTCTAATTTTGCACTATCACTAGGAATTGTTTTTTAAGTGTTGGATTAATTTCTTAACACTTTGATATATGAGTGTTCATCCTAAAAATTTGTAAAATGAATTACTACAGTCATAGATATTAGCCTGTACAGAATTTATTATCTAGCTACTTAAACTACAGTTTCCTCTCGATGTTGAAAGAATATGTAAGAGATCCAACCGTCCGTAAGGGTTTTATAGTTTTACATACCTCAACGACAGAGTCCCTGGCAGCAACGGCCAAGATGTCAGCACAAGAGACAACGCCAGGGCACAAGCTCTCCACTTGCGTCTTGATGGTGTCGACAACATCAAATCCCCTAACTGAATTGGCATTTGGGCCTGCGTTTTTCTCTCCTGTGAAGTTTGCTGTGTCGTCCAACAGTATCGACGCGTCACATCCCTGTCGTTTTAAAAAGTCATCAATTAATTATTGTACGATATTATTAAATTCAAACATCTTTATTTTACTCTCGCCAGTCAAGTGTTCTCATATGTAGACAATTATGTGATACATATTATTATATATGGTCATGAATTTTCAAAGGTCTCTATGTCTGATTTTTCATGCTTGCACACCAGATTCGTCTCATAAGTCAAAAAGTTTTAATGTAGAACAATCATATAATTTTGTGCAAGTAGTATAAAGCTTTCCGCCCCCAACTGCCATCTTTTTAATTTTTCTTTCTTTTTTTTTTTTTTTTTAAACTTTTTGACAAGGAAATATTCAACAAAAGCATAATTCATATACAGTACGCTTGCATGTTAAGTTTTATGCTCTCTTATGTGCTCGTGAAATATTCAAAAGTAACGAAAGCAAGTGAATTTACTTGTGGAAATAAATATACTGCCTATTCTAGGGGCATAAGATATTTACCACGCCCCTAGTTTTGATGTACTTTAACTTGATTAAATATTAATATAATTGTCTTTCTCTTCTACATAAGAACCTTATGAACTAAAAAAAATTAACGTATCATGATACCAGATATGGACCGCATATATTAAAAATACACTACTCATGTATTGTCGTACGTGGTAAGAGTACTACAAACAACAAATAAAATAAAATAAAAATAAGTAAGCGGAGTTAGTTAGGAGGAAATGACTTGCATTAACAAAGCAGTCATGAAAATGAAGGCGAAGTAAGGACGCTCCCATTCGTTTCTCATTAGTGACAGCAGTCTGCACTGCCGACTTGATGGTGGAAAGGGCGTTAGGACATGAAGAAGAGTAGAAGCCTGAGGATAGTTGTGCGGAGGCTACCGCGATAAGAAGCGAAAATAAGAACAAGAAGATTCCTAAGTTGCTAGAAAACTGTGAGAAGAAAGCCATTTCTAAGGGGTGTAGGGAGAAGAAATAGAAGGAGATAATCAAGCAGGTTTTGAGCTTGGTTATGAGTTATTGGTGCAAAATCTATTAGGTTTCATGTCTATTTATAGGAGACTTGATCTAGTTAATTAGCTGTTTTGCATTTTATCTCTCACGACCGGTCGATTTCGCAGGTCAAGTCAACCTTTCATTGAGCCAAAAAAAAAAAAAAAACACCTAAGATAGATATTATTTATTTATATACAACATATGTGCACGACATACCCACGTGACTTTCTATATCCTCTTTTTCTTTTTTTTTTTTCGTTTTTTGAGCTTCGGGTGGGGGATCTATGTACTCTTGAGCTACGATGGCAGACAAAATTGACATTAAAAAAAAAAAAAAAAGGACAGATTAAAAGTTAGAGGTGATGCATGGTGGTCTCTTGTTCTAGCAATTTACGTGTTTGGTTATATATTAGCTGTCACGAATCCTAGTCTCGAATTTAGGATTCAACTTAAGCAGCAGCTTCGACATTCTTTCTAAAATATGCAATTTCTTTCTTTTACATGGATCAGTCTCACCTGGATCTCTTGCTGTTTAAAATCATTCTCAATAAAATTTGAGTTAGTCTCATTTAATCCCTCTTCATTAATTATTTGTTAAGAAAAAAATATAAACATATCGAACCAAAAGGAAATTCTCTAAGGAGTTTTTGATTCGATGGTTTAAACTGTACCTAAAATCAGACATCGAAGACATGTATGTTTGGCAACGTAATTTAAAAATGACAAAATTTTTAATTTAAAGTAATTGGTCTAAATAGTCCATGAAATATTTCAAATGTGATGGTTTGATATCTGTTCTTCTTTTTTTTTATAGCTGAGATGACCCTGAGCTCTTATTTTTTAGCCGTTATGGCCATTTCTGTCCAAATATGTTAACTTATGAGAGTATTTTAGTAATCTAATAGTAATTAATTTAACAAAAATTAAAAAAATCATAAAAAATAAAAAAGTTTCCTCTCATTTCTCTCTCTCTCTCTCTCTCTTCTTTTCTCAAAACCCAATTCCCGGGAGGGGGGGTGGAGGGGGGGCGATCTGCATTAGAAAGAGGGGGCGCAAGTTCAGCGACAGCGGCGACACAGAAGGGGGGAGGGGGGGGGGGGGGAGCCAACCTAGATTGAGCCAACACCCAGATCATGAAAGAGTGGGGGGGGGGGGGGGGGTGGGGGGGGGGAGGGAGGGTGGCGAACCAGATCGGAAGGAGAGAGGAGCGGGCGGACATCAGCATCGCGGTGAGGGAAAGGGCCCAAAAACCCAAATCATGAATCGGGTGGGGTGGGGGGTGGGCGAACTGAGGCGAGAGGGGGGGACCCAGTCGTGGGGTGGGGTGTGGGGCGAACGTAAGTGGTTGGGGGGGGGGGGGGGGGACCCAGCTACAGGGTGGTGGGCAAACAGCGGCGGGATAGGGGTGGCGAAACCAAAAGATTGATTAGGAGGGGCAACCCAGTCGGGGTTGGGGGGAGGGGGCGGGGGGCAAACCAAGAGAGAGAGATAGAGAGAGAGGGGGGAGGGGGGAGGGGGGAGAGGGAAGGGGAGGGGGGAGAGAGGGAAGGGTATTTTAGTCATTTTAATATAAAAATTAATCATTTTAATGAGATTTTGTTAGAAATCTAACGGATCATGTGGATGGAAATGATCAAACCATTACCTTTTTAGAGAGTTTAGGGTCAGCACAGTAAAAAAAAAAGAAAGAATAGAGACCAAAATGTCATTTTTTAAAGAATTCATGGACCATTTAGGCCAATTACTCTTTAATATATTTAAGTATTAAAAATTTTCTTTTACAAGTTTCAAATATTAATAATGATCACAAAAAGTAAAAATATTAGTAGCATTAATTCTGTATTGAAATATAAAGTAAAATAATATTATTGTTCGTACACTTTTGTATAAAAATATAACATTGACATAACCAAATACATTGCATATGGTTTAATGTTTTGTTTGTGTCAGTCTTATATCCTTGTAGCGTGTATGGAGCTTTAATATTTGTACATTCTAGATAATTTGACTTCAGTTTGAAAAGAACAATTATTTATAGATATATGTTTAAAATCAAGAGGACAATAGGATATATAAATATATATATATATATATATATATAAGTAAAAGGGAAAGGGAATATAATCATTGGTATAAAATCTTCTTCTTTATTTTCAAAATTGTAATGCCAATCTGAAAATAAATTGCCGAATTGGAAATTAAGGCCGGGTGACCTTAAGAAGCTTCTGTATTTATTATATATTGTCTTCTTCTTCTTCTTCTTCCCCGAAAAACAAACAAAATTATTTATCCATTTTTGCTGGAAGTAATCAGGAGGCATTCTTAAAAATATTCTAAGCTTCTTTTATATCAGTTACCACTCAGTTTATTTAGTTTAAAAAAAAAATCCTCATAATATGTTTGTGATTGATCACAAATTATAAAATAATATATTTTGAATTTTGAATTAAGTAGTTGTTTACTTTGGAGAAAATATGTTAATTATATATATATGTATATATATATTGTTTGCTTTCCTTTTAAGCTCAGTTTTTTGAACGACTCTCTATGCAATTTAAATATTATACAAGGAACTAGTTTGTATATTGCTTAATGCTTAAGCTGATTGTGTCACTTTCACCGCGTTGCCTACTCTATACACGTTATTCCTACAGTCAGAGAGGGAATTGATATGCTATTAAAATTCCATGGTAGAATATGATAGTTTCCTTTTCTTTTGGTTTTTTTTTTTTGAGAACTTTTGTAGTATGACTTTTTATTTCGTATTATTGTTGGGAGTTATTATTTTAACTATTTGATTAAATTTTTAACGGTCTAATTTATAATTAGATAGTGTCGTGGAGCAAGTTTTTTAAGATCGATGAATACTTATTGTTCTTTAGATCATTAAAAAATTAATTAACGATACCAGTAATGATAATAAGAGATCATAATCTCAGTGTCTATTGGATTAGAATAAAATAAGAAAAACATGTACTGAAATAGAGACTTCTTATTACTTTAATATTCCCTTAAAAAAAGTTAATATTGTGGCCCCATTTGCTATTGTTTTCCAAATATTTTAGAAAGAAATCTCACGAGTTTCCAAAAGTTTTTTTGAAAATAGTTATGAAATATATATATATTTTTTGGCACAAAGTCATAAAACAGAAATGAAATTAACAAATTGTTTTCTTTTTTTTTTCATTAAAGAATTTGAAAATGAAATAAAGTTATTTTCTGGCCCGTTTTCGTTTTCATATTCTAAAGTTTACACATTCAATAAAAATTTTTCAGAATCATGCCCAAATATAATTTTAATTTTTTTTTCTTGTACTTGAATTAATTTCTCTATTAACACAATCAACCACAATTTAAAAAAAAACCTCAAAATCATTTTTTAAATATTCTCATTTCTATTTCATACTCAAAACAAAATTATTCCCAAAATGCTCCCAAATGAACCATGTGTGTTTCTTTCTTTTGTTTTTTGTTTTTTGTTTTTGCTTGTAATTAATTTATTCGCTTTATTTTATTTTAGTCTGTTGAATGCTTCGGCTAAAGGTCTTTAACTCGGATGTAACCAAAAGTCAATTATGCTCTACAATTCGGTGGCTTCCTTTGGCATGTTGCGTGCCATTTTGCAACTTTGCCCACCTAGAGAATATGTACTATCTTTACTATTGGTACGCGGTTTGTTTGTTTGGTTGGTTTGTTTGTTTGGTTTGTTTGTTTGTTTGTTTTTTTTTTCTTCCTCGAACTAAGGCAGTGATTTTGCTCATAATTTCTTTTGATTTTTTTTTAAAAATGAAAAGAGAGACTAATCAGTATTAAGAAATCTTACAATATCCTAACTAAGTTGACAGATGTCTCAAAACTATTCAAATATAAAACAATTACATATACGTTCAACCAAAAAAAAAAAAAAAAGACTAAGAGAAATACAACTCAAAAGAACAAGTCAGCAAGCTAGACATAAACAATAAAACAAAAAGCACTTCCTATTGAATCTACCCTAATACGAAGGAAAGGGCCGGGGGTGTCTCATTGAAACCGCACAAATGGAAATAACCTAAAGGAAAAAAAAAATCCGAACATGGGGAAAAAAGATAGCAAAATCTGGGGAAACTCTATGGTCAATCCGAGAATAGATACCATGGCAAAGGACACACATCTCTCACCACTAGATGCGAGCTGAACTCCGGAGACCAAGTTCACCAGTGAAAATTATCCTTATAAACAGAAAAAAAGGGCCAACTTTTTTGCCACAACATTACCCTCTTCGAAATATGGGAGACTTTAACATTGAGCCTATAAACCGAATTCACAGCACGTCTTCTATGAGCACGGTATTTCCAAGGAGTTGACATGGAACCACCTCTGAAGAATGAAACGACATAACTAGAAATTGCAACACCCGGTAAACGGGCATGAGCATGCTTAGGAACACCTATAGTATAACACCTAGGTTTTTAGAGTGCCCTATTTATTAGTGCATGTGTGCTTATATTGCATTAATTCTTTTATGCATTTATGTTTATGCCCTAACATGTATTTCTATGCAATGAAATATTCGATGTGTGACTCATCGTCGTGCCCTAATTAATCTTAA
This sequence comes from Ficus hirta, assembly GCA_038430175.1. Taxonomy (NCBI): domain Eukaryota; kingdom Viridiplantae; phylum Streptophyta; class Magnoliopsida; order Rosales; family Moraceae; genus Ficus; species Ficus hirta. The sequence continues at coordinate 11,661,702 of CM076585.1, read as the reverse complement.
AGAAATTTATTATAGTTGGGAATCTTCACTAAATTGATACGTTAATTTTCTACGTACAGATTTCATAATATTATAAATTTTCACATTCATTGTGAAATTCTTACCATAATTATTGTATAGAAAATGTGTATATTATTATAATAATTACTATTGTGTAATATTATATGTGTAAAAACGTGTATAAGTATATAATTATTAGGTTACCATAATTGTGTATAAGTATCCTGTAAATTATGTGTAGAATTACAATTATTTGAGTAATTGGCCCAAATAGTCCTTGAACTCTTTAAGAAGTGACACTTTGATCTCTTTTTTTTTTTTTTTTTGACTGTGCTAACCCTAAACTCTCTACAAAGTTGACAGTTTAGTCCTTTCCGTCCAATTTCATTAAAAAACTCACAGAATGGTCATGTGAGAAGCACGTTTTGTGTTTTTTGAAGGAAAATACCCCTAAAATGACGAAAATATTCTTATTCGTATAATAATATTTTAAAAAAAATAAAGAGAAGAGAGAGAGCAAAATTCAAAGCTCCCCTACCCCCTCTCTCTCTCCCTTCCCCTCCCTCCCTCTCCCATCACCCCATCACCCACCCACCCACCCCCCTCTCTCTCCCTTCCCCTCTCTCCCTCCCTCCTTCCCTCTCTCTCTCTCTCTCTCCCTCCCTCCCTTTGCAGTCGCTCAACAAGATTTGGGCCTTCCCTCCCTCCTTTTCCAATCGCCTGCCACGATCTAGGTTCGCCCCCACCCCCCCACCGGCAAACCCGACCCTCCCACCCTGGATTCGGACCAGACCCTCAGGCAACCCCTCCCCTCGATCCGGGTTTGAGAGAGAGGGAGAGAGATCAGGCATGATATGGGTTCCTTCCACCCCTACCAACGAAACCAGCCCTCTTCGATCTGGGTTTGAGAGAGAGAATTTTAATTTTTTTTTTATGATTTTTAAATAGCAATTATTATTAAATTACTAAAATACTCTCTCAAATTAAATCACATACAATGCACATGACTAATTTCGTTAGAAATTTAATAGAATTGGACAGAAAGGACCAAACCGTCATCTTTTTAGAGAGTTTAGGGTCAGCACGGCCAAAAAATAATAATAAAAAGGACCAAAGTGTCACCCCTAAAAAAGTTCATGAATATTTTGGACAATTACTCTTTTTTTTTTTTTCTCATGTTCATTTTTTATATAAATAGAAATATTTATATATATGTTTTCCTCATTATATTATGGTTGTCAGCATTTATATATATATATATATATATATATATATGCCTTATATACATTAGTCAACGTCAGATTGTGATCAAATCTTGGTGCATTTCATTGTTTGACCTATTAGGTATAATTAGAGACACATATATGTTTTCCTTGATTAATGCAGAAAATTGATAGCAATACAAGATGTAATATTTTGGTGTTTACATTTTTATTTTTGTTTCCTTCTTAGGAATTGGCTATCTACTCCCTTAGAATACAAGTTTATTATTATTAGTACAATTATTTATTTTTTTTAAGATTCCATGCACGAATAAGTTAAGATCTTATAATATATTTCAAATTCATTTTACCTTAGACAGCTATATCTCATTCAATCACTTTTTTCATTTTTATTCAGTTTTTCATTTCCCTCTTCCCTTGACTTTTCTTTCGCCAGCTATTCCTTTCTCTTCTCTTTGAAAAAAAAAAAAAAAAAAAAAAAAAACCTAGTAATAGTGGACCAAGTGATTGATTCAATCCTCTATTAGGTAAACCCTCCATCTAATATCATATTATTATGCATCAATTGACTTCTTTTGTTTTATTATTATTATTTTTACTATATCATGATTTCTTATTAAAAATGTTTACTGCCTGTGTTGGACGAATTTTATAAATATATAAAAATTTATTTTTGAGCCTTATTTTAATGATTGAGTGTGTCATTGTGTTTATATTGTTGTATAAAATTTTCAGAATTTTTAATGCTTGGTTGGAATTATTATAAATTTTTTCACTCTGCATAGTCTAAACCTATCAAAACTACTGTTATGATATCTCACTTTTTTGTAATCAATTTTTATGACTCTTTTCATCCTTAAATTTATATGAGACACTTGTATATATGTCTTTTATGGTCTGTAATTTTTATAGGAATTTTGCTTTCTTGATTGATATTAATTTTTTAAAATCATGTTGGGTCACTGTGATTTTGTGTTGGACTCCGTCAAATCCGGTTTTTTCAAAATAGTAAATAAATAGTTTTTATTTCTTTTATGATCTAATAAAATTTTCACAGGTTGATATACATGTCTAATATGTTCTTATAAATTTTGGGTTCGTAACGTATTGTGACTATTGAGATAAAAATCCGTCTTCTTTTATTGTCTGAATTTTTGAGGACCTGGGCAGATTTGTTTATTGTGCTTAAAAATTTCTAAAACCCATCATAAAAGTGTTATTTAGTTCTATAAAAATTTATGGTAATGGATTAAGTGTTATTCTTGATAGTAAAAATTTGGGCTTGATTTTATGCTTCTATAATACAGTAAAAATATCGGTATCACTTGCTGCTCTTTTATATTATTTTCTTCAGTTTCCTCCTTTAAAAGATTTCTTATGTGAAAATTTAAGTTTATAGATGTAAAAGTGTTTTATTCATATTATCTACTTTTTCATCATAGTTACTTATTTAATTTCGTATTTTTAACTATGGTTTCGTTTAAAATACATCACGGTTAAAAAAAAACGGGTACATATTCGGTATATATTTTTGGTGCATGGAGTATTCTTATTTTTTTAATGCACTCATAATAAACGAACTATTGGAATTTAAGGGCATATAAGTCGTGGGCACTTGACATCATCACTTGCTATAATATTACTTTGGCTTGGAATTTAGGTAAGTAATCCTACTTGATTTTACTTCCTATGTTTAAATGTTTTTATGAAATTATATGATCATGCAAAATGTCTAAATATTATATTCCAAGTTTACGAGAGAAATGATTTAAAATGAATGGGTGTGTGTTTATACTGGAGGGCTGAGTGGGCAAGGGACGCGGGGACCGGCAAAGCCATCATAAATGAATGAAATAACTAATAAAGGGTGGTAAATACTTGAGGTTAAAAGACAAAGATAGAAAAGCCACAAAGACTAAAAATGATATAAAGTTAATACCTAAAGTTGAAAAACTAATATAGAAAACCCGTATTAACGTTTTTATTAGTGGCCAAATTATTATACAGGTTTCGAAAACCATAGCCCACTGGTTACCGAAAGTATAGGCATAACACCGAGCGCTCTAAAATGTTAATAATGAAGTTTTAATGACAACATGAGATATTAAAAAGGATTGAGTATTTATTGAATTAATTGCGATTATCTTATGCATGTAGCATGGTTTACTTGGCTTAGCTCACTAAATTATTCTTCTAACATTTCAGATGATGACTGAATGGAGACCAGACGGTAGCGAGACATGACTAAGAGGCGTGGCATAGTGATTATTGAATAAAAGAATTTTCGAGTTTGAAAGTTGAAACTTAATTATTTTTAAGAATTTTTATTCTGAATATTGGGATTTAAATAGTTTTTATTGAAGAATTATTATTATGAATTAGCAAGTTTATTTATTTTATTATTATTATTATTTTAAAATTCCGCTTGATTAAATTACTATAGAAAGCTATTGGTGATATTTACTAACCTAATTAAATATTAGGCTAGTGGGTATTATAATTTTTGGTATCAGAGAACAAGGTTTAAATCGTTTCTGTAGACATTTTTAAACCACTTTGTTACGCTATTAGAAGTCAAGCTCGTAGTCGTTCGGTAAGATTACTTAGTTTACTTATAGTGATTATTCCAAATATAGGCAATCGGGCATTGCACTCTCTAGTAATTAGGCACTAGGAAATAAAGTAAAATATTTTTTTTTTTTCCTCTTTTTCTTATCAAGTATGGCTGGACGAAACAATAGAGGATATGAAGATGGGAGTTCGAACGGTCAACCTCATGGTCAGAATGGACAACCGGGCGCACCATCGACCATGGAGGCAATTATTAGCTGTGGAAATCCTTGGGTAAAGACAACAGAGAGAACCTGCTGCCCATCCTCGTCCGACAAATACCTTCATTGATTTTAAGAAGTTATCTCCTCCATCTTTTGGGGGCACTACCAATCCGTTGGAGGTGGAGAAATGGTTGGTTGAAATGGAAAAGGCTTTTACTGTGGTGAGATCTGAAGATGTGGAGAAAGTGTAGTCTGCTGCCTACACGCTTCAGGGAGATGCTCACAACTGGTGGCTAATGGTGAAGTGCCAACATGAGAATGATGAAGGTCCTTTCACGTGGGCGATGTTTCAAGAGGCTTTCTATGAACAGTAATTTTCAAAGAGTGTTCGACAGCAAATGGAGAACGATTTCATTGATTTACAGCAATGCAATACGACAGTTACCGAATATGAAGTTGAATTTTCTTGTTTGGAAAAATTTGCTCCCACTTTGGTGGCGACTGAGAAGAGTAAAGCTTCTCGACTCAACTCATAACCCAAGAGGAGAGGAAGGCCCAATTTGGAGAAAACAATGGTGGCATTTCTAAGGGAAAATTTTGGAAAGGGAAGGTTCAAAACCAGAAGAGATAGCATGATCAAAGTAACAACCAAGGTAGCAAGAATGAGCACGGAAAACAACCAAGAACTTCTTGTCCTAAATGCGGCAAAGCGCATCATGGTGAATGTCAAATGGGAGTCAACACTTGCTTCAGGTGTGGAAAACCCGGACATATTTTTAAAAACACTAACAAGAATGTCTTCGCTAGTTAAGCCTAAAAAGGAAAACCCCTCAATAAAACTAAGAAGGGCTGCCAAAATACCCATCATCTTGCTAGAGAAGATTTATAGAAAGGAGCAGAGTATCGAAATTAACAGTTAGAAGAACAAACTCCGGTACATTAGACCACTAGTGGAAGTTGCTTTTTTGAAATCCAAAAGAAGTTAGTCTATCAGTTGCGCAATTGCCTTCTCAGAAAATTTTCGTTGCGTAGTCGCAAACCCTGACCCAACTATTTCGAAATTTTCAAGGAGCTTCAATGGGTCGTGGAAACAGGAATTTTCAAATTTTAAATTAAATTTTTTTTTTCAAATTTTGTCCGCGGGTTTTAGAGTATAAGTTAAAAAAAAAAAAAAAAACCCTCATTTCCTCCCAAAACCCATTCTTTCTCACGTCTCTTTCACTCTCGCCTTCAATCTCTCCCTCGAAACCCATCTCCTCCTCCGTGACTCCTCCCTCCATTATCTCTCGCGTTTCTCCCTTTCTACCTCGCCTCCAATCTCTGCTGCCCTCCCTCCATTCTCTGTCACCCCTCACCCTCCATCTCTTGCCTCCAATCTCCGCCGGCTGTGACTCCACTATTCATTCTCTCTCGCGCCTCTCCCTCTCTCTCTCGCCTCCAATCTCCGTCATGAGTACTCCTCCCTCCAATCTCTTCCTCTAAACCCATCCTCTACCACCTACCCCGCTACCGTTCCGCCCGCACCCATGCCCATGGAATTGGTAAGTCTCTCTCTCTCTTGCTCTCTCTTGCGCCGCACATATTATGATTTTGAAGACCATTTGGTTGATTGTGTTTGTGATTTTGGGTGATTGTTAATTGTGTTTGTGATTTTGGGTGATTGTTTTCCCGAAAAAAAAAGTTTTTATAACTTGATTATATTTTTACGTATTACATGTTCGACAAAATGCCCGATTGTATAATATTTACATGTTTGAGTGAGGATTAGTTTTAGATTGATTTAAAGTATTTGGGTGAGGATTTGGTTTAGATTGTTTTCCAAATAAAAGTGTTGATTTTGTGATTTATGCTTTTGTAGATTACATGTTCGACAAAATACCCGATTGTATGATATTTACGTATTTGGGTGAGGATTAGTTTTAGATTGATTTAAAATATTTGGGTGAGGATTTGGTTTAGATTGTTTTCCGAAAAAAAGTGTTGATTTTGTGATTTATGCTTTTGCATATTACATGTTCGACCTAATTAAGTTGTAAGTATATTTTTATGTTCCAAATTGTGATTTGACATTACATTATTCTTATTTTAATTGTTTTGAACTTTGTTAAATTGTTAAGGTAATTAATGACTAAAAGATTTTGGTGGGCAAAGGAGTAAGAAAGCGATATAACTATGAAACATTAATTGATATTGTTCGATGTCCTCTACAAGAAGGTTATGTTGGATGTAGATATTTTGTTTTAGTCTTTATTCAAGACATAACCTTGACTCTCGATGGATTATCCTTACTTCAAACCAACGTTGAGATGAGTTTAGTAAGACAAGAGTGGGTTAATTTTGTAATGCGGTTCATCCAATATAGTTAGAATATAATCTATAAATTTTTTAATATAGTGTATGTTTTTGTAATAATTATTGTACATTATGACATAAAATTATTTGAAGATTAGCTATTATTTTAATATGGGTTGTGTAATGGATAACACATGGGATTTGCCACCTGTGAGAAATCGCATGAATTGAGATTTTTTTTTTCATTGTAATCTTTCCACGATCATTTTTAGCAAAAATGGTTGTGGAATCTTACTTTCTATGATCGTTTTTGCTAAAACCGATTGTAGAATCTTACTTTCCATGACCGCTTTTGCTAAAAACAGTCGTGGAATCTTACTTTCCATGACCTTTTTGGCTAAAAACGGTCATGGAATCTTCTTGGTGAAGAACTTTCCCTGACCATTTTTAGCAAAAACGGTTGTAGAATCTTATTTTTCATGACCGTTTTTGCTAAAAATAGTCATGTAATCTTACTTTTCATGATTGTTTTTACTAAAAACGGTCGTGGAATCTTCCTGGTGAAGAACTTTCCACGACTATTTTTACTTCTTCCTGGTAAAGAACTTTCCACGACCGTTTTTAGCAAAAACGGTCATGGAATCTTACTTTCGACGGCCGTTTTTGCTAAAAACGGTCATGCAATCTTCCTGGCGAAGAACTTTCCACGATCGGTTCCAGCAAAAATGGTCGTGAAATCTTACTTTCTACAACCGTTTTTGTTAAAATGGTTATGGAAACTTCCTAGCGAAGAACTTTCCATGACCGTTTTTTCGAAAAACGGTCATGGTATATGGCTATTCCACGACGGTTTTTATCGAAAACCGTCGTGGAATAGCTCTCTCTATCCTGTATTTAGTGCCAGTTTTGTCTATTCCACTATAGGTTAAAAACCGTCGTGGAATCCAAATAGATTCCACGACTCTGGATACTACGACGGTTAAAAAACTGTCGTGGAAAGATACCGTGACGGTTAAAAACGGTCGTGGTATCCTCTTTTTGTACTAGTGTTCTATTAATTTACTAAACTTACCATAAAAAATAAAACAAAATTTAAAAAAACCTTAAAAAACAAAGAGAAATCTGAAATTTAAAAAATCCACCTCCCTTCCTCCCTCCATAAATTATTAAAAAAAATTTATCCTCAATTTAAAAATTATTATTTTATTATTTGTTTATTGCAAGTTATAAAACACGTGAAAAATGAATCAATATGGTCATTTATTATTAAGTTGCATAACATCGTATTACATTACATTATATTGTGTTATTGTTATATGATACGATGTCTAGTTTTACATCATATTAAAATATTATACTACATAATAGATTATTTGTTTGTCTCTGTATTATATTGTACTAAGAATCTGGCTTTTAAAATACAAAATTTAGGTCAAGATTCAAACCTTGCTTTACTCTTCTCTTGTCATGGAAGCAGGGTCAAAATTTAGAATCAATGTTAGGTTTTGAGAACTAAGTCAAGATTGGGTTTCGGGATGGGAGTTGAGATAGGTATTGGGACCAGGATCGGGGTTGTTTTGGGATAAGGGTCAAGGTCGGGTTTCGGGATGGAGTCAAATCAGATTTCGAAATGGAGCCAAGTTGGGATGGGGGACCGGGATAGGGACCATGGTTAGGTTACTGGACAAGCGTAGTGATAGTGGTCTAGTTTTGGGATGTTCGGGGTTGGGGTTAGGTTTTGGGACCGAGGTCAAGGCTAGGTTTTAGTACAAGGAATGGGGTCGGGTTTTGGGTTTCGGTACCAGGATAAGAGTCGAGTTTTAGGATGGGGTCAGGGTCAAGTTTCGGGATGGTGGTCAGTTTCAGGGCTTCGGGATCAGGGTTAGGGCGGGACAGGAGCCGGGGTTCGGTTTCAGGATGAAAGATGGGGTTAGGCTTCGATAGCAGGGATGGTGTAACTTAATGAAAATCTTAGAATAAATTTTTTTATACAACATAATTAGACTAATCTATATAGGCAAACTTTATCATGTATATACATTACTTGTTTAATAAATTATAGAGTCATACACAACCCTTACACTTAACCGAAGTCTTGAAACATAACATACGAAGCATCTCACACCACCTTTCACTTGCCGCATCATCCACAAGGCCTACCAAATTAGGCTGCAGGCTTCTTACCTATAATTTGAAATATATTAATGAGTTTACGCTCAGCAAGTACAAACTTAATCTCGTAAAAACAAAACAAACATCGTATAGCTTATGCATAAATCATTTATAGTTCGCCATGGGTTTGTTACTGCATGATCTGATTATCGTCGATTATGGTCTCTTATCTTTCATTATGGACATAATATCTTACTTATCATGTGGGCCCTTTGTGTATATTTGGACGCACATAATCCAAAAAAAGTTAGGGTTTGCAAGGTCCCTAACAAATCTTGAAATCTTGAAACATAGTCCCTAACAAATCTGGGAATCTTGAAACATACTTAAACCTCCACGATTTACAGAAGGTTGGTATAACACTCTTGAGTTAGTCTTAGTCTTGTAACTTAATTCTTGATGAGTATGCTTAAAATCATGCTTCTACATGAAGTCTTCACAAAGACTAGTTCTAAGATCAAGATTCTTAACTTGTGATCTTATCAGTCATGATGAATATGATATATAGATATAGCATGACATAAAGTAACTCGTGACATATTCATAAAATATAACACTATTATAAAACATGGCAATGTCGTAAACTATGGCTTAATAAGAAACTATGAAATAGTTGAAATCGTGATATTATTGTAAACATGGCATCATCATAAAACATAGCATAATCGAAAAGTGTGTCATAATCATAAAGCGTGTCATATACATAATCTTGACATATATGTAAAAACATGGCATATGACATATAATGTAAATCATGACATGCATGTAAACATGTCATACTTGAAAATAATATTTATAATTATTTATACTGTAGGCGAGGTTTGTACTTACCTTGCTTATATTATTTTCCGCCCTTGAGACTGCAGATAAAAGCTACTAACTGAGGTCATATCTATTATGAGTATTAATTTATGCACAACAAGGATAACATTTTATTTATATTCCTTAATTAAAGGAATTCTAAGTTAAATTCGTTAAATAACTAGAACTTAATTTTCTTATGTAGGCTTTCACTTGAAATTTTAATTAACACCTGTTAATTTAAATTTTTTTCTTGATTACCTTCATGATTCCACTTAATGATAATTTGATTTTCAAGTTGTGGTGCATTTTTAAATCATAAAATTATCTTAAAATCACCTTTGGGCTTACTAGGTTGAATTAGGCCTAAAACGTTCAACTTTTTTTTTTTTTCCTATTAACTTTTTGTAGGACTTATTAGAATCATTTTTCCCGAGGCCCCAAAGGTCCAACACATGATTTATTTTAAGCTTGCGAAATATTTTTAAATCCTCGTTTGATTTTGGTGAAAACTTAAACTATTTCGATTACTGCTTTTGAAAATGATTAGTTTACTATTATTTAACATGCAAATGTTGGAAAACCTTTACCGTTATCGAACAAATAATATCGAGTTTGAAAAACAGAGCCTGAACGTTTTTTTTTTTTTTTGATCGGGACATTGGATCCCACGTTTTTGAAAGTTTTGAATCCATTAAAACCTTCTTGGTCGTCTAAATATCACAACAGTTTTATTCAAAAAAAAAAAAATCATAACCTAAAATTCATTGAGAATTTGATAAAACTTTCATCACGGAAATGTTCATTTCTGATTGATCTAAAACTTTTGTGTTTAATTTGCTTTGAGGCTGGTTCGGCCAGTAAGGGGTCCGTTTACCACAAAATCCGCCCAGTGAGTGAAAAACTGTTTTGGCAGTTTTCGGGAAAAAACCCGAAACATCGACTTAGAGTCAAAATTTTACAATTGGTATCTTCTACAAAAATATTCTTAATATCCGTATCTAACTTTTGTCTGCTGATCTTAAAGTCCAGTTCTACCTCTAAAAACGCAGCTTGAAGTCAAGACAGAAAAGCTGTCCGGTTTTTCTAAGAAAAACTGCTTGTGTTGTCTCGTGTATAAAACAGTTTTTCTCCCACTGTTTTGTACAGATTTCTAACACAATTTCAGAGCTTAAAAACTTGTCTAATACACCACGATATCAACTGATTAAGTTAACCTTATTTCCTTGGTGATGTAATATACAAAAAATCCTTATGAACTTAGCTTTTCATGAACAAAATCATGACTTTGGATCATTGATTTTGTTTACGTCCTATACATGTTGGCCAACTCATTTCATGCCACTTCTAGCCATTTCATGCCGCTAGGAGTTCTAAAACCCAATCCTGGCTTTCGTCCTGAAACTCCACCCCTACCTTTGTCCAAAAATTTGACTTCACCCCCCTCTTGAAACCCAACTTTGGTCTCGAATCCCCACCTCGACCCCTATCCCGAAACCCGACTCATCCCATGTACCCAAACTCAACTTCACCCCCGACTCTGTCTGGAAATCCAACTCCTGTCCGGAAACCTAATTCCGATACCGAAACCCAACTCTAATTTCGACCCCATCCCCGATACCAAAACCTGACCTAGGCCCATGTCTCAAAACACAACCCCAATCCAAACAATGGATTCTAAACGTACTTCAATTTCGGACTCATTCCGAAACTCTAACTTTGGTATCAAATTTGATATAATTAGAATATTTTACATGTTTCTTATTACAATCATTTATGTCAAATTATACCATATAGCGTAACACATAGATATTTTGTTATATTAGATATCACAGTCCGTATTATATTAATTTTTTATTTTGATATTAAATTATATAGCATATAAATGTAGCTAAACAATGTATTATTCTGAATAACATAACACAAAGTGGTAATACGATATACGAAACATGTCCTAAATCAACAAATTTATCTGAATGCTTTATTATCAAAAAAAAAAAAAAATTCAGCAAATTTGTCTGCCAATACTTGGGGAGCAAAAAGTTTTTAACTAAATTTTACTTGTTATCCCTTGCTTATGTCAAAAAATATATTATCGAACAAATTACAAAACCAGGAAATATTCAAAATCACATGGTAGTAATTGCACATTATTAATAGACATAGGCTCGTTTATTTACTTTTTTATTTTATTTTTATTTATTTTTATCAACAACGAGAAACATAAACGAATCGATTCCAACGATATTAATAGGAGCGTGCTCATAAATTTACGTAGTTTTATGCCAAAATCATCTCAAATAAAATGTTACTGAATTTCAAAAGAAGTTTACACAAAAAGGAAAATTTTAGTAAATAGTTTTTTATAAAAATAATTGAAGTATATAATAAGATTTAAAATATTTGAAGTAAATAAAAATTTATTAGTAAATAAAAAATTTACGTGATAAATAAAATAAGTTATTTATTTGATAAATTTGTTATTTACTCTATATATTTTAAAAACTTAATATTTTATATAGCTATTTACTTTTTTCTTCTAAAAAAAAATTAATGATTCAAAATCCTATTTGTTTTTAGGCCAATTCTACAGTGATGTAAGGCTATTTTACCCCATTGATAGAGTAAAAACTTTGATTGATTTGGACAGTGTAGATGCCAAGTGCACACTGTATATATTATACACCTAACTACATCTGATTACAAAATAATTACTAACAAAAAAATAGAATTTCATTTCACTTCCACTGTGTTGGTCGTCGGAGTTGTTGGCGGCCGCCGCCGTGAGTTTCTTTCCACTTCCACTGGCCACCGTGTTCTTCATCGGAGGAGAGGAATGAGGTGGCCGTGTTCGTCGTTGGAGGCGAGGAGGGGGCCGCCGTGAGATACAGATTGTCATGGGTCACAAATATCCGGCTAGGGGGTGGGCTTTGCCGCCATTTTCCAAATCCATCGCCCACAGGGGACAGATGCCGACCATCACGATTCCCTCTACCCTATGTTCACCGTGTTCTTCATCGCAATTCCCGTCGCCGCCACCGCCTCTCGCTGCCGCACTGTCGCGATCCGCCACCTGAGCCGTCGATCCCCCACCACCACTTGTGCCATTGAGTCCCCCCTGCTCGTCGGAGTTCTCATGAGAAGATGGTATTTTTTTTTTTTTTTATATTTATAATTCTGGTAAGGAAGTTTTGTAATATGTAGGAGATTTTATGTTAATTTGGTGGTCTTTAAATATTTTTATTCCTTGGATTGAAATCTAAATGTGTAAAATTTTTACTTTATTAATGCGGTAAAATAACCTTACAGATGTTCCTTGTTTTTATTGTAAACTTTCCATACATATATATAAAGCGTCAAAAAGTGTGTACTATTTACACATTTTCAACCAAAACGAGCGCGTTGGTTGTCATGCCCATTTTGATATTTTTGTTATTTTTTGTTTTTTGTTTTTCCTTTTCTTTTTGATCACTCCCTTCCTTTTGTTATTTATTTTTTTCGCTTTTAATCCAAAAAAATTATTTATTTCATTTTAATCCCTTTTTTTTTTTTTTGGCTTTTCCCTTTTAAGTTTCTATATTTTTAAATATGTCTTATAATTGTTATTCTTAATTTATCATTATTACATTCGTCCAATTTTAAAATAATTATTTTCATTAAATATGATCTTAATTCATAGATACATTTTTCTTCTAGTATATCACAGAATTCCAAGAAGCTAGCACTCGTAGTTTCTTCTTTGTTGGCTCCTGAGTCGTTTTTCGATTTATAAAATGTGAAAACTTGATTGAAAGTCAAAAAGGAGCAGACCTGATTTTGGAGTTTTATAATATATATAATAAGCTGAAGTGGAAAGAAGAATTTGGATATTGTTAGTTACATTGAAATCAAGTCTACCACGCATTATTTTTAAAGCGAGTCAGACTACGACCACTAAAGTTTGTCTAGAAGTTTCGGATGTATTAAAGTTGGTTTCCATTTTTCCTTCTTTTTCTTTTGTTGAGAAAAATGTCACATCATAATTTATTTTCTGATTATGATATTAAAAAAAAATAACTCATAGTCTATGTTTGACATCCAGGTTTAACTCCAATTAAACTGTATTTTTTCATCTTAATTTTTATCTTTTTCTGAAATGTCAATAAAATTTATAACTAATTTTTAAAAAATCAACCAACTCAAACTTAAAAATTTCATCTCATCTCAAACTCAACCTAAACACCAAACAAACTCATAATTATGAAAAATAGAATTATGGGGATATTCCTTATATTTCTCATTTTTCTTTTTGCTAATAAGAAAAAATTACTAATTTACACCCTTACCTACAACTACGTTGGAATATACTAGTACTAGCACAAGCACAAGTGAAATAAAAAGAGAATCAATTTATGCTCTTGTTAATAAACTTTAAAAATTTATTCTATCAAATAAATATATTGAACCTTTGATGAATGACAAAGAGAGTCGTAGAAAGCTATACTTCCTCCCCTTATGGGTGGTCCCGAATTTCTTTCTTTCTTTTTTTTTTTTTTTATTGACTTTACTTTTTTTGAAGAGGGAGCTATTTTTGAATTAATAAAAATAGAAATACCCGATTGGAATTTTTTCAGATTTTATTTAATGCAATTTGCAATTATAGCGTTTATTTATTTTACACCTCTTGATCCGGTAATTGATTGTTAGTGTTGGTAAACGTCTATGGAGTGAAGTTTCTTGCTTAGTGGTCGCATAAGTGTTTTTACTTGCTCCCTTTATGAGAAAATTAGAACTGTATTTAATTTTTGGGTAAATTGTTTATTTGGTTCTTAATATTTATACGGAAATTATGATTTGATATCCGTTTTATTTTTAGCTAAAAGGTCCCCAAATTCTTTAAAAGGGTGCAATATGATCTTTTTATTTTATTACTTTTTACTAACAAATGTTAAAATTAAATGGAATAGATTACGTATATGAAACATATGCTAGTTAAATATCAAATAATTTTTTTATATCTAAACCCTTAACAGTAAATCATATATAATTTAAGTGAGATTTTTTTACTAAATTTTTAATGTCTAATAAAGAGTTTAGGAACCTTTTAGTTAAAAAAAAAAAAAAAAAAAAGTTGGGGACCAAATTATTATTTTGTAAAAAGGTTAGAAACTAAATTAGCAATTTACCTTTTATTTTTGACATAAATGGGAGAGAAAATTTCAGTTGCACGTAGCACTTGAACTGATAATTATAGGAAACAACTCAACGACTTCCATTTCATTGCAATACAAAGCTCAGCTCAAGCCTAAATTTGAAGTGGACAAACTCTTACAGGTAATTTGTTGGACTGTCTCTCAAAAAGTACATCTCTAAATTATTACCCCACCTATAATAATTTTAGTTTTTTTGACCTCCAATTAGATAAGTTTGAAAGGTCAAAATCCAATAAAACCTAATGGGAGGGGAAAAAACATTAAAATGTCTATTTGAGGGTAGGTTCCATAATTTTCTCAAATTGTGCTTATTGATCCAATTAAAAGCATAAAGATGAAACTAAACCTTGATAATATCTTACAATTTATTAATGCCACAAAACAAAGTTCTATTTTTACCAAATCAATTGACCTTCCTACAATTGGTCCTAATTTGACCACTTTTCCCAGTTAGAGGGCTAAGGTTTCCCATCTTGATCATCGCATTGGCGAAATCTGTTTTGAAGCTCACAGGGTTGTTGACGTAAGCTCTAACCTGTGAGTCTGTGGAGCCATTGCTGAAGAGCTGCTGGTCGGAGTGAAGCAGCCCCTTTAGGCTCACTAGATTCTTGAAATGTGCATTGTCGAAAGTGGTTGGGCTTATCACGTCGAGCGGTGAGAGGTTGTTGTCCCCGCCGGTGCTTGGGCACTTCGCTTTAGTTGAAGTTGCAAAGGAGGGATCTATATTGGATTCATTGTATAGCCGGGTACGGAAGGATACACACCTTGCTTGGCCGATTGTGTGAGAGCCTGAAAAAGAGAATTTTTGGTCACGTAACATTTTGAATCAATAGACTTGTACTATTATTGTTTACATTAAAAAGTTATGATCCCTCATATTACTTAATTATTAAATTGATGATCCAAAATTGAGAGCAAAATCTATTTTATTAAGATGAGTGGATTTATACAAACCTGAAAGAGCCACCAATTCTTTAGCAGTGAAACCTTTGTTTGAGAAAGCACTAATGAGGCCGGCAAGGTTTAAGGTAGGGGCAGGAATGTTGGAATTGGCAGCACTTTGACTTGCAGTGGTTGAGTCTCGTCTCCCTAATCGCACCGTCCAGCTTGGTCCACCCAACTGGGAAGTAAAATCCAAATTATCAGACCAAGATTCTAAGTCAATGAGGCTCAAACAATGCAAATAGGTACCGGTGGTTTTTAGCACCATCCACTAATTAAAAAAAAAAAAAAAAAGGAAAACATGATGTCGGGTCGCAGATCGAGGCCACGTTCTATTACTAATGGTGTTTAACATCGGTGATACCCCATGAGTTTTTCATGAATTATGTATTCCATTAGAACCTATGCGTAACAAACCTCAAGAGTGCTTACTACCAAGATTTTATAAACAAATGTTTCAACGCTATAATGTGTTTTAATTATGTGCCGTTTTATGTTTTGCTCAATATCAATCAATGACAGATCTTATGAATGAAAGCACGTGTAGTTATTGGATTCCAACCCAATTCAATGATTGAATTTATAAATTCCACCGTCCTTTATAATAATAAAAAAATTATCTTTAATTGCTTTTATAGTTTCATAAATATATAATATATATATATATATATATATTCTATTAGTAGTTGTGACTATTTCGTATCATAATATGACTACCCTTTGACGAAAATAATATATAGTGAAAGAAAAAAAAAAAAAAAACTAACATAAGAAGCTTTTACATTACAATATCCTATTTCACACTATCGTTAGGAATTACATTTTAATCATCAGATTAATTTCTAAACACTCCGATGTATGAGTATCCACCTTAAAAATTTAAAACGTATGACAGGAAACTATTTAATCATAGATTAGACCATAAAAAATATAGTCTAAGACTAAAACAACAGTTCCTACGTACAGATAGTGCAAAATAATTTTACCCACCTCAACGACGGAGTCCCTGGCAGCAACGGCCACGATGTCAGCGCAAGAAACAACGCCGGGGCAGGAGCTCTCCAGCTGCTTCTTGATGTTGTCGATCACTTCAAATCCTCTCGCAGAATTGGCATTAGGCCTTGCGTTTTTCTCTCCAGTGAAGTTTGCTGTGTCGTCCAACAGTATGGAAGCATCACATCCCTGTCGTACGAATAAGTCACCAAATAATTAATGTATAATATATTGTTATTCAAACCTGTTTATTCAACTTTTCCCAAAATTCTGTGTTCACATATAAACAATTATTTGAGGCAAATTATTATGGTCATGATACTGATGTCCACAACTACAAGCAGCTTCTTGGCATTTTCTTAAAGGTCTATGTCTAATTTTTTCATGCGTGCACACTAGATTCTTCTCATTAAAAGTCAAAGCTTGTGTTTGGTTTGTCAGTTGATGAAATTTTTAAGTTGAAATTTATTGATTTTTCAAAAATTAGTTATAAATTTTGTTAACTTTTCAGAAAAATGCTAAAATTGAGGTAAAAAAATACAATTTAATTGGAGTTAAACTTGAATGCCAAACAAAGTCAAAAAGTTGTAATTAAAAAAAAATCATACATATACAACTTTAAGTAGTACGTAATAAACAAAGAGAGTTTTCCACCACTGCCAAAAAACTATCATTCCAAATTACAAAGATATTAATGTTTACATAATCTATTTGACTCCAAAGCAAAAAAAGACTTGATCCGAATATCAATAGAATCCATCAATAAATTCGAAAGAAATGCTCAGGAGGTTAAAAAGTGAACTGAGTTCCAACGTTAAAAAACTTAATAGGCACACTAAATATCATGCATACAAAATGCTCTCTAATCAAAACCAATACAATTGATGAAAAATACCAATCAACAGAGACCAAGAGACCCGTTACACAAAGGACAGTAATAACCCTCTGCCATATTCTCTCTCTTTTTAACATGTAAAAGAAAATGCAATTAGTGCTAAGCTATATATGCAACCATCATATTCTCTTTCTTTGAATATTATAGTGTTTTTTTATTTTTATTTTAAATTTCCATGAAAACATATTGGAGAAACCAAGCAAATATTCAACAATAGTATAATTCATAGTAAGCTTGCATGTTATGTTTTATGCTATTTTATGTACAAGTGAAATATTCAAAAGTAACAAAAGCAAGTGAATTTACTTGTGGAAATATATAGATTGACTATTCTAGGGACTATAAGATAGTTACCACTCCCCTAGTTTTCGTATCGTACTCTATCTTGATTAATAAATATAATTTTTCATTCTCTTCTAACCACTTAACCTTTCGAACAAATAGTTAAGAATTAACCAATCATGATACCAAATATGAACTGTATGAAAAAACGTTATTCATATTTTGACTACGTGATTTATCTTAAGATAGTCTTTCTTAAAGAAGAGTACTAAAAATAGAAAAAAAAAAAAAAAAAGTGCTCGTAATTAAGAAAAAAGTGGCAATAAAAAATTAAAATAAGCAAAGTTAATTAGAGGAAATGACTTGCATTAACAAAACAATCATGAAAATGAAGGCGAAGTAAGGACGCTCCCATTCTTTTCTCACTAGAGACGGCAGACTTCACTGCTGATTTGATGGTGGAAAGGGCGTTAGGACATGAAGAAGAATAGAAATTTGCGGATAGTTGCGCTGAGGTTAGGACGATAATAATCGAAAACAAGAACAATAAGATTCCTAAGTTTCTAGAAAACCAAGAGAAGAAAGCCATTTCTAAGGGGCGTAGAGAGAAGAAAAGAGATCAAGCAGGTTTAAGCTTATGAGTTCTTGGTACAAAATCTTTTAGCTTTCATGTGTATTTATAGGAGACTTGATCTAGTTGATTAGCTGTTTGGCATATATATAAATATAAATATACACACACACACATCTCACTGCTGGTCGATTTCGGTAGGTCAAGTCAACCTTTCATTGAGCAAAAAACTTAGTCGTTTAAATAATAAGTTTGAACATGAAAATTTATATTTCGATTGAGAATCTGAATTGAATATGTTTGGGAACGAGAAAAATGAATACGATACAAATTTTTAAAATGTAAAGATTTAAATTTGTATTGAAAAATTTTGATCCAAAACGGTGATCTAAACACATCTAAGATATATATGTAGGTATAAATTATATACACACATGATATTACATATAGTTTTCAAATTTAGGATGGGGGCTATATACTCTTGAGCGTCAGGATGGCAGACAATATTGTTATTTAAAAGAAAAAAGAAAGAGTAAAAGGCGACGGTGGTTTCTTGTTTTAGTAATTTACGTTTACGGCTAGCTGTCATCAATCCAAGTTGGGAATTTAGGAGTCAACTTCGGCGCCGCTTCTATATAATTTCTTTTACATTGGGATTAATCTCATACCTGTATCTCTTAAATTTGTTTTAAGATGACTATATTTTACTCTCTAAATTTTAAATCACTTTAGTGCCTCTGATAGAACTTTTATTGATATAATTCTAAGAAAAGGGATTAAATGAGATTAATTCAAAATTCAGAAAGAAAAATAAGAATTTTTAAAGTTCATACGATAAAATAAAATGACTTTATATTAAGGGAAGGCGCTAAAATAATCCTACATATTCTTAAAAAAAATCAAATTCAATAAGAAATTAAAGGGTTAAGTTATTTCATTAACATTCTCCTCTACAACTAAGGGATTTGTGTAAACTTTTGAAATTAGTAACATGTGAAATCCTTTTATTGAATTTATCCAATATAAGGTCTTAAACAGTAGAACTACATATAATTAGAGAATTAGATGACTGTAGTACGTATATATAAAATAAAAGAAATCGGCTTATTATAGTTAATTAGTTCCCGATCAATGACCATAATATTAATGTAACGACCCGCCTAGCACAGGCCGTTACCATACATGCATATATATCGGCCCTTTGTAATAACTTAATTACATGAAAAATAGTAGAATTTTTTTTTTTTTTTATACTGTGCTAACTCGCACATACTGTAACTAAAAGAATGATATACAAATATCAAATCATATACTTAGAAAGAACAAAACGCGTAGCGCCATCTTTTCCCACATTTCACAGTTCGCCCTGCCATGCTCCTCCATCTTGTATCAGCAACTGCTTGCAGGTTACTTACCTACAGCATAGACGTAAGACAGTGAGCTTTCGCTCAGCAAGTACAACTAACTATACCGCGACAATACAAACACAACATATCCTACATATCATAACATATCGTAACATAACATTTCATAGCATATCATAACTTCTCATAGCATGTCATAACTTATCATGGCATATGCATGAACCATTTATGCTTCATTATGCTTTCTTATTGCTTCATTACATTCTTTCTTAACTTATCTTTACTTATGGGCCCCATAACATAAGTGTCCGTACCGGGCGCGCAACTATGGACTTACTCTTGCCATAGCTCAACCCGACCTCACGCGGGTCGGTACGACACAGGTAAGTTCGCTTGCCATCATAACTTTTATCGTTTCATATCTTGATCTTATTCTTATTAATTGGTGAACATGCTTCGTGATGTCTCACACAATTAAATCATGATCCTATCTTAACCATACCATAGCCATAACATATCCTATATCCTCTCATAATATGATTCTAGCATATTTCATAATATTTCATAGCACATGACATAACATACTACATAGCCTAGCATATTATAACACATAACATGGCATATATAACACATCATAGCATTTAACCCTTTTATAGCACATGGCATAACATAACATATAACAATAACATAGCATAACAACATAACATACAATAAGGTATACACCCCTAGCATACATCTAACAATAACATACTTGGGCAAGTACCACAACAAAGCCTATGCTGTAGGCGGTGGTTGTACTTACCTCTCTCGCTATGTCCCACGTAATGCTACTCCTCTTCCGAGTACAGCTGCAGGTTATTTCCTGTTTGATGAAGGACACAGTCTAGTTAAACTCGTGAAATGTTGGTGACCTAACCAACATGCTTACATGATCCTGGTTGTATGTCCCTTTGTGCATAAAATCTTACTTGGTTACACTTAGTAACCCTATGGTTATGAATTTGTTTCTTTAAAAGGTTACATTGGGTAACCTTATATGCTAAGCCATAACATACCATTAGGGTTAAATCATCTTCCAACCTTAGGCTTCTTCTTTAATCCACAACTAACGGGTTATGTCCATTAACCCTTTATCTTAATTCAATGGGTATCCTTTAGGGTTACATTAGATAACCCTTAAGGTTAACTAAGTCAATATTATTAGTCAACCAAAGTCAACTATGGTCAACTACGGTCAACTATGGTCAACCCCCCCTATGGGTCAACCTTTGGGCCTTGGGCTCGACCCAGTAACTTGGGTATCCTTCTCGGTTACCATGCGTAATCGCTTTACTTACTAAACCTTAACTTGAAAATCTCATTTTTCCTTAACTTGGAAAATTTGGGGAAATTAATCCCAAAACTCTTTACTTGACTTGTAAAAATCCATATTCTTAAAATGGGGTTTTGTAAAGTCATTTGAGGTTGAAAACTGTCATTGGAACAGTCTCCATCGTTAAAGCAGTGAAAATTAGAAAAATATAGTTTTTCTGAAACAGTTTTTAGAAAATCCTGTGCAGAAATTTCTTGTTTCCTGCACCGACTTCAGAAAACCATGTCAGTTTAAAAATCCATTTCGAATTTGAAAGAGTTGTCTTCACGAAAGTTGTAGCTCTCGAAAAATCCTAAAACTTTCATGTTTTGCGAAAAATCCAGTTCCGCTTGTATCCTTGTCAGTTTTCATTTGAAACTGGCTGGTCGTGTAAACTAGGTCTGGGCAGACTAGTCTCGGATTTTTATAGAAACGGAGGCCATTGGAGCCTCATTTTGAGAAACCGTCCGCGTTATCCCCTAGGAAAAACTCTTCCGAATAACTTTCATGTTTTACGTTTCACCCAAATCGGCCTCTAAAGGCCTTAAATTTCCACTTTCCTGAAACTGGCCAGTTTTGAATCCGAACTGGCAGTTTCGGTTGTTAAGTCCAGTTTACGTCCTATTCTGCGAAGTCTAACTCGACCGAACACGCGGGAGCCTAAATAGCATACAAGCAGCGTATTCTAACATCCCACATGAACCATCATGTATCTCTAACGTCTCCATGCAAACCAAAACAGATCTGCCCTAACCTAGGGTTTGCATGATCTAGGTTTGCATCACATTCCATTCCTCCATCTCATGCCATTCTTGGCTAGCACTAGCAACCTAGCATAATTGCCACAACCGGCTTGCACAAACAGGGCACATACCAACCATCTAATCATGCAAAAATCCTAGCATGCAAGCAAGCATAAACATATAGCAAGCAAAGCATAAATAAAGCCATAGCCAAACCACCCTTAAAATCCTAATCAAGCACCATACCTAGTTCTAGGGCAATTGAAATAAGAGCTTGAGCTTATGCTCTTACAAACTTTTGACTTGAAATACAAATAAATTTCCAAATGAAAACTCAATTGCAAGCTTAGGGCTTAAAGAAAAATACCTTGGTTCAAAACTAGGGTTTGGGCACCAAAATTTCTCCTTCCTCCTAGGTCAACACAACCGGCCTCACCACTCACCTAGGGCACCAAAATTCTTTTGGTCACTTGGTTGGTTCACCACAAATCCGGCCACACCACCAAGGCTTCCTACCTCAAATTTTTCTTTTCCTAGGGTCGGTTTTAGAGAAAAAAATTGGTGTGGAAGAATTTTGCCATAGTTTGGCTTGTTTTCCCAAATTTTCCCTCAAAAATCCGCCCCCCTTCACCCCTATTTATAGCTGATTTTGAACTTTCAAAATTGCTAAAAAGTCCTTGAATTTGGATTTAATTACTTTTCCAAAATTGCACTTTAGTCCTTGAAGCAAAAATATTTGCACTTTGACCCCTACAAGTGTTGGCCGGCCATTGCATGCCTTGGAGCCCAAGTTTTGCTTACCTCATCATGATGACATCATCTTGATGACATCATGTGCTTACATCACCAAATTTCCAAAATTTGCACTTTGGCCCCAAAAGTTAAAATTCTTGCATTTATGCCCTCTAGGTGGCCGGTCCCTTACTTGGAGATCAAGCCAAGCTTATCTCACCTTGATGACATCATCTTGATGACATCACTTCGCTTACATCATCAATTTTCCAAAATTTATACTTTAACCCCTAAAGATAAAATTTTGGCATTTTTGCCCCTGAGGTGGCCGGCCATGTCATCTCTTCTAGAGCATTCCTTGCTTTCTTTCCAAGCTTATTTAATCCAATTATGATGTCATAAATTGAGGATAGGATGATGTCATCCACATTAAGCCCTGTTTGGCTTTTCCTCAATATTCAGTCCATTTTTCCACTACACAGATATTTCTAATACTGTGTTTGCTTAAATACAGTATTTTTATACTGTACTACAGTCCAAAATTCATCTGTGTAAAAACGGATAGTATAACTTTTTTCTAATTTCAAGTCCTTTTTGCCCTTGATCTATACTAGGTGTGCTTGATTTTCTAAGGTGGTTTTAAAGCCTATTTGAGCTATCTTGCCCATTATATCAAGTTTTACAGTATCTTTTCCATACTGCATCACGTAATACTGTAAAGTCAACCCGTTGACCGCTCTTGGTCACACTTTGACTTTCTTGGTCAAACTTTGGCTTTTCCGGAATTACGTACTTTTTCATCCTTTTCGACTTAAAAGGACGTTTGCTAATCTTAGCAACTTATTTTGAGTCTTATTAAGCCATAAGATCTCATAAAAAGTGTGAAAAACTCTTAACTGAGCTTTTCCGTAAATACCTCTATGGCATGCATATAATTCCTTTTGCAAAGGAAACAGTGACATAAAAATTCTAGGTATTACAATCTACCCCCCTTAAAAATTTTCGTCCTCGAAAATTAGGATAACCTGGGGTAGTTCATTCTCATCTCATCTTCTAAGTTCCAGGTTGTCTCTTCAACCTTGTGGTTTTCACCATAAAACCTTAATCAGGGAAATGATTTTATTATAAAACCTTAACCATAGGAATAATTCTATTCCTTAAGACCTTTTTCTTCTTGATTCAAGATTTGAACTAGTTTCTCTTCATAAGTTAAATCCATTTGAACCTTGACTAGTTCTTGTCTAAATACATGAGAAGAATCTGATATACACTTCTTTTAGCATCTTCATGTGAACAACGTTATACGTTGATGCTAATTCTAGTGGTAGAGCAACTCATAAGCTATCTTTGTAATCCTTTCAAGGATTTCAACCAGTCCTATATATATTAGGACAAATTTCCTTCTTCACTAAACCTCATGGTTCCTTTCCTTAGGAACAATCTTAATAAACACAGCGTTTCCAACTTGGAATTTCTAGAAGCTGTCTACATTATAATCATAATTTTTCTGTCTGTTAAAAGTTATGTCAAGTCCCTATTTAATCCTTTTGGATATTTTCCATGGTCTTCTTGACGAAATCTGTTGTTTGAAGTTGTTTCTATCCAACTTCCTGCCATTGAATAGAGATCAACATTCCCTTCCATGGAATGCTTCAAATGGGACCATACCAATTGAAGGCTGATAGCTTGTTATCATACAAAAATTCAACCCATGGCAGCTTTTATTCCTAATTTCCTTAAAATCCAAGACACATAATCTTAGCACATCTACTAGTGTCTGGAAGATTTGTGCTAACTGTCCATTCATTTGGGGTGGATTGCCGTCCTAACCCTTAATTTCAATCTCATGGCATCATAATCACTTGTCCAAAATTGAGAAGTGAAACATCTTCCACGATCCAAATTGATCGATTTTGACATTCCATGTAGTCTCGCAATCCGAGATATATAGGTTTACTATCAATTTTCTACTGAAAAAGTGATCTTAAGCGAAATGAAGTGGGCTGATTTGGTTATTCCATCCATAATAACCCAAATCGGACCATTCTTACTTACAATCCTAGGCAGCCCCACCATGAAATTCATGGTAGTTTGCTCCCATTTCCATTCTGGAAGCTCCGCAATTGTCCGTGAAGTCAAACTTTTCCTCGTCGTATGAGCTGAACATTTTACAATGTCGTTAGAAATCGTACGTAGCATCGTAAAAACCTAAGAAATCTATTTCTAAGATCGCATCGAAATTCTAAAGCTTGATTGCGATGAGATCTACACGTAGTTCTTTGCCGTACATACTTATAGAAATATTTCGAATCCAAACATTGGATTACAAAATCTCTTCAAAAGAAATTCCTAAAAGATTATTTAAAACTATCTACACTACTTCCTAATTTCTGGGCAAACTCTATAAATACAATAAGTGAGTAGCACCAGAATTATACAATACAATAACGTCATATGTGGCGATAAGAATCTATCTTGTCACCCCATGCGAAGTCCCAGTTTCGGCATTTCCGTTAGTGTAGGCATAAATTTTGGCTTGGGGTTCAGTAGCCTCCCTATCCTGGTTAATCCAATACTCCGATCTTATCGCCCGACTTACACAGTCGGATACCAAGGTAGGCGGGCTACTGCTAGCACTTACCTGCTTGGCAACATCGGTCCTAAACATCTTCATTCACCTAAATCGCTCATGTAGTAAATCCTCCCGTACTGGTGGTAAGTTCATTGGCACTCTAGCAGGTGCCATCGGAATCTCAGCATCCCGAAGAACTTCAGGCTGTACCTCTGGTTGAACATTCGGTACCAGATGTACTACTGGGGGTACTTGAGGTGGAACCTCATCAACTTGGGGTCTTTGGTTCATGCGACCTAGTTGTTCCTGAAGCCTATTCGTCTCTTGTTGCTGTTCAAGCAACTGCCGTTGCAAATCAGCTGTAACAGTCGCCAAATCTAGCTCGGGCGGATTAACAGGTATCGCTTTATGCTACCGTACTATCTTCTAAATCCCTATCATAAGAAAAGTTATTATCATACTGTTAATATCCCTTCTTTCATTTATGACTTATCATATCATATCATACTCATTATACATATTAGTATAATCGTACCTTATCACACATCTAATCATACTTATCATACCATAACTCAATGGTATTATCGTATCATAACCGATACTCATCATAACATAATAGTATCATCTTGATACGTAACATGCTTATCATAGCATGACTTCCTTATTCACAGCATACCTCCTAACTCATATCTCATACTTGAACTGTCTTTTTGCATACCTACAAAAAGCACATCCTATTACGATGTCATATCATATCCATCGTACTATACATACATAGTCAACATTGTGATGGAAGTGTCTACCACTTTACCATCTCATATTCATACTGTCCTATCGCTAATAGAATAATCTAATGGAAGTCGATCCTACATCTTTTGATTTGATCGAGTCTTCGGAAGAAACGTTGGAGTTTGCACTCAGACCTGCATTGTTGAATAAGATCTCGTCCCGGTCGTTCTTAGCACCTGAGTCAACTTCTGCCTTTTGTGGCAGTATCTCTTGCCGTGAAGTTGCTGGCGTCGAGTCCTCCGTAAGCATCAGTCCTACTTCGTGCAGTAGTTCCCTTGTTTCCGGTGTTGTTAACAACGCTCATCAATCGTCCATCCTATTTCCTATTGTCATTCCAGCCATAACCGTTGGAACGAATCGTCTAATCCTCGGGAGGTAAACCTTCCCGACTTACTTAATACGCCTATACTCTCGGCGGTCCAGGTCCTGTGGAATATGAGGTAACCTTACCTCCTGAAATCCCTGGCAGTAATGACCTATGGACTCGTGAGGGTAAGCGTGCCCATCTACTACGTAACTAAACTGTCATACATAGAATGCATATCGACGTGTAACATTCTAGCTCCTTTATCTGATACGAATCCTCATCGTATACTTAACATAGCTAGAAATCTTGGCCCTACATGCCTAGGTATCATTTTCTTGCTTAGCATCCTTTATCGTAATCCAGCGTCCGCTGCTAAGCATCTGCTGACTGATCGAATTCATCGATGAACTTTAATGCAGCATCTATGGAATATCCTTTCCATCTCGTACCGCTTCATATTGTCTTATATTTCTTCGCTTTGCTTCCTATCATCCCATACCTCTATGGCGATAATAACACTGTCCGTCACGGGTCATTGAATAACATAAATTGTAGCCTGTGAACCGACACCGCTGCGTCCCGATCTTCCTCAACCCGATCAAGATCCCTTAATGTCGCATCTATCTCATCATTAGCGTAAAATAACTATTTACGCATACTCACAACATATAAACTTAACTTACAATGATGGCGGCGATGGCAGGCAGACTGTGAAATTATATCGCAGGAAACCGCTCTGATACCAACTCTGTAACGACCCGCCTAGCACAGGCCGTTACCATACATGCATATATATCGGCCCTTTGTAATAACTTAATTACATGAAAAATAGTAGAATTTTTTTTTTTTTTTATACTGTGCTAACTCGCACATACTGTAACTAAAAGAATGATATACAAATATCAAATCATATACTTAGAAAGAACAAAACGCGTAGCGCCATCTTTTCCCACATTTCACAGTTCGCCCTGCCATGCTCCTCCATCTTGTATCAGCAACTGCTTGCAGGTTACTTACCTACAGCATAGACGTAAGACAGTGAGCTTTCGCTCAGCAAGTACAACTAACTATACCGCGACAATACAAACACAACATATCCTACATATCATAACATATCGTAACATAACATTTCATAGCATATCATAACTTCTCATAGCATGTCATAACTTATCATGGCATATGCATGAACCATTTATGCTTCATTATGCTTTCTTATTGCTTCATTACATTCTTTCTTAACTTATCTTTACTTATGGGCCCCATAACATAAGTGTCCGTACCGGGCGCGCAACTATGGACTTACTCTTGCCATAGCTCAACCCGACCTCACGCGGGTCGGTACGACACAGGTAAGTTCGCTTGCCATCATAACTTTTATCGTTTCATATCTTGATCTTATTCTTATTAATTGGTGAACATGCTTCGTGATGTCTCACACAATTAAATCATGATCCTATCTTAACCATACCATAGCCATAACATATCCTATATCCTCTCATAATATGATTCTAGCATATTTCATAATATTTCATAGCACATGACATAACATACTACATAGCCTAGCATATTATAACACATAACATGGCATATATAACACATCATAGCATTTAACCCTTTTATAGCACATGGCATAACATAACATATAACAATAACATAGCATAACAACATAACATACAATAAGGTATACACCCCTAGCATACATCTAACAATAACATACTTGGGCAAGTACCACAACAAAGCCTATGCTGTAGGCGGTGGTTGTACTTACCTCTCTCGCTATGTCCCACGTAATGCTACTCCTCTTCCGAGTACAGCTGCAGGTTATTTCCTGTTTGATGAAGGACACAGTCTAGTTAAACTCGTGAAATGTTGGTGACCTAACCAACATGCTTACATGATCCTGGTTGTATGTCCCTTTGTGCATAAAATCTTACTTGGTTACACTTAGTAACCCTATGGTTATGAATTTGTTTCTTTAAAAGGTTACATTGGGTAACCTTATATGCTAAGCCATAACATACCATTAGGGTTAAATCATCTTCCAACCTTAGGCTTCTTCTTTAATCCACAACTAACGGGTTATGTCCATTAACCCTTTATCTTAATTCAATGGGTATCCTTTAGGGTTACATTAGATAACCCTTAAGGTTAACTAAGTCAATATTATTAGTCAACCAAAGTCAACTATGGTCAACTACGGTCAACTATGGTCAACCCCCCCTATGGGTCAACCTTTGGGCCTTGGGCTCGACCCAGTAACTTGGGTATCCTTCTCGGTTACCATGCGTAATCGCTTTACTTACTAAACCTTAACTTGAAAATCTCATTTTTCCTTAACTTGGAAAATTTGGGGAAATTAATCCCAAAACTCTTTACTTGACTTGTAAAAATCCATATTCTTAAAATGGGGTTTTGTAAAGTCATTTGAGGTTGAAAACTGTCATTGGAACAGTCTCCATCGTTAAAGCAGTGAAAATTAGAAAAATATAGTTTTTCTGAAACAGTTTTTAGAAAATCCTGTGCAGAAATTTCTTGTTTCCTGCACCGACTTCAGAAAACCATGTCAGTTTAAAAATCCATTTCGAATTTGAAAGAGTTGTCTTCACGAAAGTTGTAGCTCTCGAAAAATCCTAAAACTTTCATGTTTTGCGAAAAATCCAGTTCCGCTTGTATCCTTGTCAGTTTTCATTTGAAACTGGCTGGTCGTGTAAACTAGGTCTGGGCAGACTAGTCTCGGATTTTTATAGAAACGGAGGCCATTGGAGCCTCATTTTGAGAAACCGTCCGCGTTATCCCCTAGGAAAAACTCTTCCGAATAACTTTCATGTTTTACGTTTCACCCAAATCGGCCTCTAAAGGCCTTAAATTTCCACTTTCCTGAAACTGGCCAGTTTTGAATCCGAACTGGCAGTTTCGGTTGTTAAGTCCAGTTTACGTCCTATTCTGCGAAGTCTAACTCGACCGAACACGCGGGAGCCTAAATAGCATACAAGCAGCGTATTCTAACATCCCACATGAACCATCATGTATCTCTAACGTCTCCATGCAAACCAAAACAGATCTGCCCTAACCTAGGGTTTGCATGATCTAGGTTTGCATCACATTCCATTCCTCCATCTCATGCCATTCTTGGCTAGCACTAGCAACCTAGCATAATTGCCACAACCGGCTTGCACAAACAGGGCACATACCAACCATCTAATCATGCAAAAATCCTAGCATGCAAGCAAGCATAAACATATAGCAAGCAAAGCATAAATAAAGCCATAGCCAAACCACCCTTAAAATCCTAATCAAGCACCATACCTAGTTCTAGGGCAATTGAAATAAGAGCTTGAGCTTATGCTCTTACAAACTTTTGACTTGAAATACAAATAAATTTCCAAATGAAAACTCAATTGCAAGCTTAGGGCTTAAAGAAAAATACCTTGGTTCAAAACTAGGGTTTGGGCACCAAAATTTCTCCTTCCTCCTAGGTCAACACAACCGGCCTCACCACTCACCTAGGGCACCAAAATTCTTTTGGTCACTTGGTTGGTTCACCACAAATCCGGCCACACCACCAAGGCTTCCTACCTCAAATTTTTCTTTTCCTAGGGTCGGTTTTAGAGAAAAAAATTGGTGTGGAAGAATTTTGCCATAGTTTGGCTTGTTTTCCCAAATTTTCCCTCAAAAATCCGCCCCCCTTCACCCCTATTTATAGCTGATTTTGAACTTTCAAAATTGCTAAAAAGTCCTTGAATTTGGATTTAATTACTTTTCCAAAATTGCACTTTAGTCCTTGAAGCAAAAATATTTGCACTTTGACCCCTACAAGTGTTGGCCGGCCATTGCATGCCTTGGAGCCCAAGTTTTGCTTACCTCATCATGATGACATCATCTTGATGACATCATGTGCTTACATCACCAAATTTCCAAAATTTGCACTTTGGCCCCAAAAGTTAAAATTCTTGCATTTATGCCCTCTAGGTGGCCGGTCCCTTACTTGGAGATCAAGCCAAGCTTATCTCACCTTGATGACATCATCTTGATGACATCACTTCGCTTACATCATCAATTTTCCAAAATTTATACTTTAACCCCTAAAGATAAAATTTTGGCATTTTTGCCCCTGAGGTGGCCGGCCATGTCATCTCTTCTAGAGCATTCCTTGCTTTCTTTCCAAGCTTATTTAATCCAATTATGATGTCATAAATTGAGGATAGGATGATGTCATCCACATTAAGCCCTGTTTGGCTTTTCCTCAATATTCAGTCCATTTTTCCACTACACAGATATTTCTAATACTGTGTTTGCTTAAATACAGTATTTTTATACTGTACTACAGTCCAAAATTCATCTGTGTAAAAACGGATAGTATAACTTTTTTCTAATTTCAAGTCCTTTTTGCCCTTGATCTATACTAGGTGTGCTTGATTTTCTAAGGTGGTTTTAAAGCCTATTTGAGCTATCTTGCCCATTATATCAAGTTTTACAGTATCTTTTCCATACTGCATCACGTAATACTGTAAAGTCAACCCGTTGACCGCTCTTGGTCACACTTTGACTTTCTTGGTCAAACTTTGGCTTTTCCGGAATTACGTACTTTTTCATCCTTTTCGACTTAAAAGGACGTTTGCTAATCTTAGCAACTTATTTTGAGTCTTATTAAGCCATAAGATCTCATAAAAAGTGTGAAAAACTCTTAACTGAGCTTTTCCGTAAATACCTCTATGGCATGCATATAATTCCTTTTGCAAAGGAAACAGTGACATAAAAATTCTAGGTATTACAATTAACCCCATTGACCGTTATATTTTACATCAGCACCTCCTGAAAAGTTTTGAAAAATCACAATGACACCGTTTCAATAATGACAACACCGTTTCAATTAGTCAAAACGTCGTGCTGGAGCTCGAGTGTGTGACGTTCTACTTGAGAACGACAGGAGCAGGTTTGATATAGCTTCTAGCTTAGTTGAATATTTATCGGTGTTTAATGATTCTTATTTCTTAGCAGGAAAAAAAAAAAAATTTCTAAGGAGATTTGAACTGTGTATTTCATTTCAGTTTTTTTTTTTTTTTTTGTGGTTTTTTTTTTTTTTAATGTTTTAAGATCTCAAGTAATTCTACATAACGCAATCTCAATGGCCTAACTTTTTCTTTTTTTGGTTTTATTTTTTAATGTTTTAAGATCTCAAGTAATTCCATATAACGCAATCTCAATGGCCTAACTTTTTTTTTTTTTTTTGGAAAAGGGATGGCCTAACTCTATACATCAATGTCTTTATTGGAATCTTTTTAAAAAAATTATTTTTAAGCCATGATGCCCAAACAAGAGCTAGCATTAACTGGGCATTTTAGTTGTAATTGGTACCAAAAATTAATAGAGTTAAAGAGTAAGCAGTATTGACACTAATATTATTGGTCAATGTATTGTACCTGTTATATGTCACCAAAGTACAACTGATGTTAATGTTAAAATTTTGTGACATTGTTAGTGTTAAATTACATCTTTACTTAACTAATGTTTTGTTTGTGCCAATATTATATCCTTGAAAGCTAGCTAATTTGACTTTAATTTGAAGAGAACAAATATACAAATATAGACAAACCAAAAATTATGACAATAAGAAGAGATTTAAAACAGCTCTTTTTTTTCCCCCTTATTTTATAGAGAAACAGACGACTTCATTGTTTCTAATTGTATACCAAGAACGTTTCCCTTCAAAATGGAAATACCATCTGAAAACAAAATGGAAAATAAGGAGAGGCACATTTTTCATATAGTCGATTCTATATATTAATATCGTCTTATTCTCCTTTTTCATTTTTGTCTAAAACGAACCAAAAATAAAAAAAATAAAAAAGTTGATACATTACATTTGCAAATATAGCTTTGATTATATCTGTCTTATCCCTTAAATTTTGAATTTTAACAATTTATTCTATGAACATTATAAATTATTATAATATCTGAATTTTTTTAATTTTTACAATTTGTCTTGTTTGCTTAACTTTCTGTTAAATTGCAATAGTAACAGAAAGTACATGTATGCTTATGTAAAAATGAAAACTCTATTTCTGATTAAAAAGACTTCTAAATCTCATAGAAATCCTTAATTATGAAAATCTTTTGCCTAGCACATGTGTCCTATTTAAATTGTCCTATGGATCCTGGCCAGAAGAGAGGGAATTAGGAAATGTTATTGCAATTCAATTATTACTAGCAAAATCTTTCCCTGGTTTAATATGAGAGATTCCTTTTTCTATCTGGAGAAAAAAGAAAAAGAGATTTTCATTTTCTTTTAATATATTTATTTTTCCAGGGGCATATAAGATTAGATGAGACAAAAACGTGTAGTACGGTATAGAGAATTTATTCCTTTAATTCCATTCCGAAAAAGGACAAAATTGTGATTTTTTTTTTCCTTGTAATTAGTTTATATTTAATTTGATAAATGACTCCGAATTCTCATATATTGACCCCTAATTTTTATTGAGTATCAATTTATGTAATGATAAATTATCAATTTTTATTAATAAAATAATATCTTAATTTTAAAAGCTTATTATTAAGAAAATAACTACTCAAACATTATCATAAATTGATACTTAAAAAATTAATATTAAAATTGATGTCATAGTATTTTTCATGTTTGTGTGCAGCTACATTTGTATCACACAATTCCAAAAAGCTAGCACGTGGGTCCCCTGAACTTGGAACTTCTTCTTTGTTAGCCCTGAGTCATTTTCGATTTGGTAAAACGTGATTAAAAGTCAAAAAGGAGCTGACAGAGTGTTGGAGTTTAATGCAGATAGCAAAACTTAAGTGGAAAATTAAAGAAGAATTTGGATATTGTTAGTCACAATGAAAATAAGTTTACCACGCATTATATTAAAAGCAAGTCAGACTATGAGTACTCAAGTTTGTCTTTAAGTTTGTTGGATGCATTAAAGTTCGTTTTGATTTTTCCTTCCCTTTCTTTTCTCGAGAAAAAAGTCAGATTAGAGTAAAAAAATAATAATTTGACTAACCACATATTGAAGAATCTTCAAACTCAAAACAATTTAGTTTCTGACCCTGCTATTAAAAAAAAAAGTTTAAGTACGGTCAAGAACATCAATTATATATAATACTAATATTTAAATATTAATTTAAATAGTGGATAAATTGTCATTTTTTCACTATAAAAAAATAAACTTTTAGTCACCGCATTTTCTTATAATACTTTTAGTCACAATATTTTTGTATGACTAAATGTCACTTTTAGTCACAACCTTATGAATAATATGTAATTAGTCATAAATTTTTGTTGTGACTAAAACTTTTAGCCATAGGATTTTCACTTACGGGAACAAGTTTTAGTCATGCCATACATTCTAAAACTTTTAGCCATAGGATTTTCATGACTAAAAGTATTACTAACAACAAAACTTTTGTGACTAAAACTTTTAGCCATAGGATTTTCATGACTAAAAGTTTTACTAACAACAAAAATTTTGTGACCAAATACATATTAGTTACAAGGTTGTGACTAAAAGCGACATTTAGTCACATAAGAATATGTTATGATTAAAAGTGTCATAAAATATATTATGATTAAAATAAGTTCATTTTTTATAGTGTTTTATTGTTAGGTACAATCAATTAATGCGACAATATTTTATGTACATACAAATAAAAAAATAACAACTCATATGCAACATAAGTTGGTACATTTTTTTTTTTTTTTTATAGAAAAAGTGCTCTGGTGGTGGCCCCTCATTGCTCCATTTTCAACCCCATAGGAAGGATTCACTTCTCTAAGAATGGTAAGGAAGAGATTGGCCTCTAACCCAGTTTTTTATAGTCAATCCAGGTCCTATCTAGAACATCACCAACTTAGCATCCACAGCCGTAGCTAGAGCGAAGATCTTACGGGAGTTCCATGGGGATCGAACCTGGGTGGACGAAGAAAAAGGCTAAGGAAGGCGCCATCTTCCTTTGCGACCCCATCCACCCCTATAGGTGTATATAGGTTTTTCTTAAAAAAAAAAGGAAAAGAAAAAGAAAAAAGAGTATCCTATAAAGTATATGCAGACTAATAATAGGATTAATTTAATCCTACTATATGTATATTTTTTTAATTTTGTCCTTTAAATTTCTAAACTCATTCAAAATGTCTCCTAATATATACAAAATTATTGGAAGACCTCCCTATATTCAGTTCTACTTATGAAGTTAATAATTTTGCTGACATGGCATATCCATTATAGGTTAATGAAATATACTTTAAAATAAAAACACTAATTACTAAAAATATTAATAAAAATCAAACTCTTAAAATTAAATAAAAAAAAGAAAACCCGAAAATTAGAGAAAAACTCAAAATTTAGAACCCTAATCATAAATCAAAATCCAAATCAGCCCTAATAGGGAAAATCCTTAACACTAAATTTTAAAATCATCCCCAATAGAAATCCCTAGCACAATCGCCCTTCCTAGACATCATCATCACCACCCACCATAAATTGCCTCATTGACATGACTAGCTTCGTGCAGTCGCAGGTAAATCACGAAGAAAACCCATAGACAAGAACTCAACAACGGTGTCATGGTGATCCTTCCAACAGTGTCGTGAGCTCACCTAGGTGGAGCTACCATGGGTGGGCTCACTTCCAAGCTGGGAGGGGTGGGGCTCCGTGGAGTGAGCTTGCTAAGGGGGAGAATTGCCGTGGGTGGGGGCACTACTATACAAGCTGTTTTAGGTCGTTGACTTGGGTTTGGCTACCCAAATCTTTTGTCTAATTTTTTGTGTTCCAAATGGTATCTAACTAATAATACTATGCCACATTATTTTAAAAATTTGAGATACTTTATAATTGATTCTTTATACTTTTAAATCTACTAGACATTATTTAGGACATCAAAATTGGACAGAGGATGTGGGTTCTTAGCAACTAGTTAGGGCTTTTCAAGAAATTCAAATAAGTACTAAAATTAAAAGAACAATACATGGATGGCTGAGGAGGGGCAGTCTCTGTTGGGGGGGCACTACTATTCAAGGTATTTTCACTAGGAAAAATTGTTGATTTGATGATGGTTACCGTCGTTTAAAGTTAACACGATGGTTAGACAACCGTCATGTAATTCACCGTCATGGAATGGTTTGAGATACCACGACAGTTAATAAACCATCGTAGTTAGGTGATATTCTACCATAGTTCATACCGTCGTCGAATAAAGAAATAAGACGGCAAAAGTTGCTAATGTGAGAACTTTACATGATGGTTTTTGTAAAAACCGTCGTGTAAAATACAGTTTATATGACAGTTTGGTCAAAATGTCATGTAAAGTTCAGGATCATTTAGCACACGGCATGTAAAGTGGAGTTTACACGATAGTTTTTTTAAAACCCATTATGTAAACTCGATATTACACGACGGTTTTTGTAAAAAAGGTCGTGTAAAGTCGATATTACATGACGATTTTTGTAAAAACCGTCTTGTAAACTCGGTATTACACGACGGTTCTTTTAAACACTAACCAACTTGACTTTTTATTGCCTAGTGTTGTTGTTTCTCTCTTGCAGGAGTTCGACGATGTGTTTCTTGAGGAGGTACTACATGGTTTACCATCTGTCCGAGGGATTGAACATCAAATTGATTTTGTACCTGGTCCATCAATTCCAAACCGACCAGCATATAGGAGCAACCCGGAGGAGACTAAGGAGCTTCAAAGACAAGTCGAAGAATTGTTGGAGAAAGGATACATGCGAGAAAGCATGAGTCCTTGCGCAGTTTCGGTAATTCTAATGCCTAAGAAGGATGGGACATGGAGGATGTGTGTTGATTGTAGAGCCATCAACAACATAACGGTAAAGTATCGACACCCTATCCCTCACTTAGATGATATGTTAGATGAGTTGTATGGTTCTTGTGTGTTTTCTAAGATCGATCTTAAGAGTGGGTATGATCAAATACGAATGAAAAAAGAAGACGAATGGAAGACAACGTTTAAAACTAAATATGGATTATATGAGTGGTTAGTCATGCCGTTTAGATTAACTAATGCACCTAGTACTTTCATGCGCCTAATGAATCATGTCTTGCGTCCTTTCATTGGTAAATTCGTTGTTGTTTATTTTGATAATATTCTAATTTATAGCAAGAGTTTGCATGATCATGTCTCACATTTGAATTCAGTTTTGGATGTGCTTAGAAAGGAGAAGTTATATACTAACCTCAAAAAGTGTATTTTTTACACCGATAAGCTTGTTTTCCTAGGTTTTGTTGTGAGTGCTAAAGGTATTGAGGTTGATAAAGAGAAGATCAAAGCCATCCAAGAGTGGCCGACCCCCTCCAGTATAGGTAATGTTAGAAGTTTTCATGGACTTGCTAGTTTTTACAGAAGGTTCGTGAAAGATTTTAGCACCATCGTTGCACCGCTTACCAAAGTTATCAAGAAGAATGTTGCATTCAAATGGGGTGAAGAACAAGAGAAAGTGTTTCAACTTATTAAACACAAGTTTACTCATGCTCCCTCACTCTCACTATGCTCAGACTCACTCCTCTTTTCACTCTCATTCATTTGCTCACTCAAGTTCTTTTGATCACTTAATTTTTACAACCTCACTTGATCCTCATAGACTTGTTTCGGTGTCATTGGAGCTAGAGTGATTGTCCGTTGATTGTGTATGAATGAGTACTTGTTGGTGAAGCCATCATGATCCACTCATCGATCAAATTGCAAGGGTTCCTAAGAGAAGATGTCCAGCTTGCATTGGTATCACATCGCACAATACCTCATCCTCATATTTACCGATCCGAAATGGTACAACAACCTACTTCGTAACCCTCACTTCACCACTATCGTTCAACCATTGCAGCTTGTATGGACGAGGGTGCTTAAGTGTTGTGAGCCCTAGCTTTTCAACCATAGAAGTACTAGCAACATTAGTGTAACTACTGCCATCGATAATAACACTACATATCTTGTCTTTCACGTGGCAACGAGTGTGAAAGATATTCTCCCGCTGTACTTGTTCTTCCTCTTCTTTAGCTTGCAAGCTTAAGACTCGTCGTGCGACTAGTCCAAGCATCTCACCATGATTTGCCCCGAACTCCTCATCTCTTATGGGGGCATCCTCCAATGGTGGCATATCACCTAGATCAACTTTGTCCTCGGATTCAATTTCACTACTTTTCCGGATCACCATAACTCATTTGTTTGGACATTGGCTAGATATGTGCCCTCTCCCCTGACATTTGAAACATTTAATCTCACTAGAACGAGTCAAAGTAGGAGCTGATTTACCTTGAGAGGCTGTGGCAGTGGTGGCTGGTTTGGGCTCGGGTTTGCCCCTGAAGGTGGATGGGTTTTTTTCTTTCTTTGGGTAGTTCGACCTCCAAGGTACTGCGCTTGAACTTTGTGGGAATGGTCTTGACCGTGCACCACCTCTCTTGAGTTGCCTCTCAACCTTGATTGCCATATGCACCAAATCCTCCAATTCCACATAATGGTATATCTCGATTGTGTGAGCAATCTCTTGGTTTAAACCATTAAAAAATCTAGCCATTGTTGCCTCCCGATCCTCCTCCACATTGGCTCTAATCATAGCCATCTCCATCTCTTTATCATACTCATCGATGCTCTGGTTACCTTGATGGAGACCTTGCAGCTTGAGGTATAGATCCCGGTAGTAGTGACTTGGTACAAATTATCGTCTCATCACTCTCTTCATCTCATCCCAAGTTTCGATAGGACGTTCTCCGTTTCGCCTCCTATTGATGCACAACTAGTCCCACCACACAATAGTATAATCAGTAAATTCAATTGCAGCAAGTTTTACGTTCTTTAATTTGGAGTAGTTGTGATAATCAAAAACCATCTCCATCTTTTTTTCCCACTCAAGGTAGGCTTCGGGGTCACTTTTTCCTTGAAACGCAGGAATTTTCATCTTGATACTTCCCAAGTTGTTATCCACCCGGTTCCTAGTTTCTCTATCCCGGCCATATCTCCTATGGCTACCCACTGATATCCTATCGAAGTCCTCCTCTAAATCATCCCCTTCAAATTCACCAACATCCTCAACTTCCCTTTGATGCAACCTATTCCTACTTGGGGTGTTCGGAGCAAATGGTGGTTGTCCCCGTTGTGTTCCCTCTTCTACCCCATCCAACCTCTCATGTACATGTTGTAACTCCACCCTCATTACCTGTCTCATCTCCCCCATTAATGCTTGTATTTACAGTTTTGGATCCACGGGTGGTGGAATCCCTTCGTTTGTGTTTTTCTCTAGATTTTGCGACATGATTGAAATCTGTAAACAAGGTTAGAATAATACGAAAAAAAGAAAAGGTCCTCACCACATTCCCTCACGTGTTTCACTCAAAAAATAATTCACTCAAATCCACTCGTGTTTCACTCAATCTAATTTGGCTTCTACCCTCTAATAGACTCACACATTGTGCCTTTTTTTCCACTCATATTCTTCTTTTAGTTCTATCAAATCTAATCAAACAAGAATGACAAGGATTCAAGCATCAAATCAAGATGAGAAGCAAACCAAACAGATCAAATTTGTCACGGATTTTGAATTTTTTTTTTTTACACTCAAACGTGGGGTCTTGGGAAAAAAAAAAAAAAAAAGGTCTAGAACATAAGAAACAAGATTAAACAAAATAATAATAATTTAGTTCTAAAAGGATTTTTTTTTTTTTTGGATCCACTTGAATTTTTTTTTCCTGATTCTTTTCTTTGATTTTCACAGAAACAAGTAGAAGGAACAAAAAGCAAGAGAATCAGATTTAGAAACACTAGGACCCTAATTCACGTTTCTAGGCTTTGTAAACCTAGTGGGAATCGGATTAGGTCTTTTTTGTTTTTTTTTTTTTGAAATCCTAGTAGACCTCAATCTCAAAGCAAATAATTCAACTCTGAATCAAACACTAATATCACGGATTTAAGGAGAGAAAAATATCGGATTTTTAGTGCAGCAAAAATTTTTATTTTTATTTTTATTTTTTATTTTTTTGCTTAGGACGAAATTAAAAAAGAAAAAAAAAACAAGAAAAGGATAGGCAAACCGGATAAACCTATGCTCTGATACCAACTGATACAAACCACGCCAACAACATGACGAAACCCGATACCAAATCTGGAAACAACAACCCAAGATCTTTCAAGTTTGATGGAAACCGCGACCTGTTGCTTAGCAAAGCAAGAACCTTGGTATGGTGAAGACGCCACAAACGTTATGGAACTCCGTTTGATAAGTCGATTTGAATGCCATAAGGAATCTTTGATAAGTTCGAATAAGTTTCTTTAAGATCTCAAGAAGAATAACTCACAATATGAATAAACATCAAAAACTCTGATTCATAATCTGAAAAGTCAGCCTTATATAGCCGAAATTACACTTGTAAAATTCCTAATCTACCCTTAAGGATAAACATGCCTAAAAACCTAGGAATCAGATTTATCTAAACAAAAATAAATAAATAAATAAATTCGGATTTAAATTCAAAATTTAAACTAAAACTTAAAACTAAAATAGAATTACAAAGAAATCAAATCTTGATTTGAATCTTGAAGTTTTTAAAACTTGAAAACGTAATCTTAATTTGATTCTTTGTTAGGAAAACGTCTACGTCATCCTTGGCTCTCTTCCGGATCAATTTTGATGAGTAAAATCAGTCTCTGTTCACCATCAGTAGTGAACATACTCTCTTCTTATTGTAGAACTCTCCGTATTAAGCTATTCAGCTCTTCTTTAAATCTTTTAGCTCGAGCTCTCATTACCGGACCAACTGGAACTTGAATTGGTTCGTGAGAATTCCTTTGAACCTTGATGTTCTCATTAGCAAATATTTTCAAAATTTCCCAAATTTTTTTAAACCCGCCTTTATTTTGGGGAACATTCCCGAAACCTTAACGTTATAGAAATGTCATCGTAAATAATATTTCAGGAATCGTCAATTTGACCGTCTTTTTTTCCGTAAAAAATTAAAGTACTCATATTTGCAACGATGATGTCGTCACTAATAATTTCATATTAAATTAATCGATAAATGATGCCAGTTGTCAAACACTCATTTATTTGCGACGATGATGTCGTCACAGATAGCTATTTTTGGCCACCATTTTGTTCCTGCTAGTAATGATGTGGCACCAAAATTGTCGTCACAAATAGTAAAAGTTTTATTTTTTCTTTTTGCGAAGGCTTGTCATCGCAAATAACCGGTTTTAAGCGATGACATGTTGTCGCAATTATTTGTTACGATGACAGTGGGTTTTAGAAATGACTTCGAATATTAGCAATGACAAAAGTCGTCACTAATAATGTCTTTGCTAACAACGAAGATTGTAGTAGTGAGCCCTCAGCCGACGTCTCTGTTTTCTCCCTTATATTCAAACGAGCACCCTCCATGCTCTTTTTTGGTCCACGTGCTCTTACAATCTACGTGCTCTTGCGGTCTTTGCACCATTGTGCCCTCTCTAAATGATTTTCGTCCTTGAGACCCACCACCCTCTCTCGATTGATGATTGTTATCCCTGCATCCTTGCACCATCTCTTGATGATTTTTGTCCCTATGCTCTTGTACCTTCTATTGATAATTGATGTTCATGCGCCTCTGTACCCTCTCTCGACAAAGGCCTTACGCCTTCAATAAATTGCGTCCCTACTCCTTTGTTTTTGTTTCTATGGAAAAACAAAAAATAAAAATAAAAATAAACGTCATAAAGAATTTATAAAAAAGAACTCATCTTCCATAGGATAGAAGATTAAAATCTCCTACAGGAGCTTTATCTTGGCAGGACATATGAAGTAAAGTTGACTTTTGTATTTTGTTATATTTATTTGTAAATTCAAAAATCTCTTGTGTTATTCGATTTTTTAGGATTAACTTATTATGTTAAGTATATTGTAATTTGTATTTGTATAAGTAGTTCATTCATAATATTTCTTACAATTAAAGCTTTCTCTCTCTCTCTCTCT
This sequence comes from Ficus hirta, assembly GCA_038430175.1. Taxonomy (NCBI): domain Eukaryota; kingdom Viridiplantae; phylum Streptophyta; class Magnoliopsida; order Rosales; family Moraceae; genus Ficus; species Ficus hirta. The sequence continues at coordinate 11,620,745 of CM076585.1, read as the reverse complement.
CTCTCTCTTTTTCTAGTCCACGTTAAATCTGTCTTTTATTCTCTCTTTATTTCTTCTTCTTTTTTTTTTTTTTTTTGGTATTTTTATTGTTAAAGACTAGTCAAATTAACAACTATGGAGCGTTTTTCAGTTTATATCATAATTTAATTTGACATGATATGTCGTTGTTGATTAGGTGGTATTGCTCGTTGTTGATTAGGTGGTATTGCTTCTTACGCCAGGGATGCATGACCCATAAGCTTGCCATAATAAATAAAATTTTGACTTATTGGCTCATTTTCTATCCCAATTTCATCATGAGCAGTATTATACATGATTGTAATTCATGTTTAATAGTTAATAATGTTCAGTTACGAGCACTATATATTGGGAAAACATGAGAGTAAAGAGTTCATCCCATTTTTCTATGTCATTAGTTATCTTTCTGATATTTATTTATAATATTCCAATATTAGTTTAATAATATGACTGTATAAATAAAAGTTACTGAACTAGATATAAAAACACTTAAAATATTAAGATGTTAAAATTTAATTGAAAAGACAGTCAAACATGAGATCGCATATTTAAACTTAAATAAGATGTTAAACATGTTTCTTTCGGATTCTAGTTTATATGGTTAATCATTTTAGACCAAGAAAGATATGATATATATGCTTTAGTTACATGTAGAATTTGTCCTTTTTCTTTCTTTTCTTTTCTTTTCTGGTAAAATAAGAAAAAGGTTGGAACAAATGATTTTTCGTCTTCTAATAATAATGAAATTGGTATGATTATGCGGCGTGCATGGTAAAAATAAACAAATAAATCAGAAATGTCGAAAGAAAACTCGTCTTTCTTAATTAACTGTTTCGAAATCATAATTTCATGGAACCTTGATCCAATGATTAAGTCAGGAATTTTGACGAGGGAGGGCTAAGAATTATGAGAAGATTTACTCAAAATAAAGTAATCATTTATTTCTGAACGAGAAAGAAAAATAAATAGACTTTATGTAATAAACAGTGCATGGTATTTAATGGAAATGATCTTGTTAGTTGGAATTTGGTTCAATAATATAACTTCTCTATTTCAACTTTTCAGGGGAAAATGACGTTTTTAAGTTTTTAGGGGGGAACTTTCATTTAAACAAATTTTTTGAAGGGGGGTTATAATATGTAAAGTTAAGACAAAAAACATTTAAAAGTGCAAATAACAAAAAATTCAGGTGGGGGCTACGTCCCTGCCTCGATCGGTTTGATGATAATAAAAATGCCTCACTTTTGTGCCAACTTAAAAAGATAATAAAAATAATTCTCCAATACTATCTTATTGTATTAAAAATTATTCAACTAACAATGTCAAACTCTCACATGGGGGTAATTATATTTATATGTACGAAGATACCGTTATAACTCATGACTTTTCGTGAATATATATTTATATATACACACACATACACACTCACATATACACTCCAATCACACCATAAAAATTCAAGTGACTTATTTAACTTAAGCCGACAAAACATGCACTTATAAACTTACGCAATAGACCAGTTACATGAATATAAAGACAGATCAACTTTATTATTCATGTGTTGCTAATTGGCCTATTGTTGTATACTAGTGAGCGTAAACCAAAACAGACTATGCCATTGTTCAACCCGTCGAGTTGGTGGGATCTATTTTCTGTGAGATAGTCCGATTAAAATTTTATAAAATGGTAGACATTTAACTTTCAAAGTTGGAAGAATGTTTTTTTTAACAGTTTAAAGATCTAACAACTACATATAATAGAACAACGGAGAAAAGTTTTTCTAAGCACGGGTTGGATTTGAGTTTTTTTGGCTAGATTTGAGTTGAATTGGGTTGCGTGTTTGATGAGGCTTTGAATTGATGGAGTTAAGAAGTGTAAAAACATGAAATGTGTTCGGAAAAAAAAAAAAAATCAATGTGGAATTTGTTTCGTTCATTTCGAATTTTATGTCATTTAAAAAAAATTATCCCATTTAAACTTGTATATGTAAATCTATGGACTTTTAAAATTTGAATTATAAAGTTATAATTGTAATGTGTACAGTAAAACTATGGTTGATTTTTCAGAAAAAGAAAAAAAATATATTATGATTCAAATTGAGTTGAACCCATACACCAAATGCTAGTTAAACTTTATATATGGATGGATTAAGTAGGCTTCTCTAAACTTTATGGATATTCAATCTACTACATCTAAATGTGGACCAATTAATGATGTAGGTTTTTGTACATATCTATTACTTGTCAATAAAATTGTTATTACTCAAACAAAATTCAATCGCTTCACGCAAAATACCAATCAACTTTATCAATAAAGAAAAAAGTAAACAACTTTAGGTAAGGAAAAGAAATCAAAGCAATCAAACGAAAATCATCACATATTCTTTAATGCATCAATTTCCAACCACATTGAACTTATCCTTTAGAATTAGTCAGATGATTAGATTCCCTCCACGGAGAGAGAGCTTAACTATTATATACATTTCTAGAAGAAAAAAAAAAGGTATAAAATTTTGTGCCGACCAGCAAATATAGTTGAATACTTGAATCTAAAATTTTTTTCAAAACCTCCATGTGTGGAAGACATCTTTATTCTTTATTGTTCCTAATTGTTTTTTTTTTTTTTATTTAAATAAAAAATATTCTTAACGTATAGATATTAAAGCGTTATGCATGCCTAAGGCTACTTGCCTAACCTTCTTTTTGACATTAGGCCGTGTGAATGTCTGTTCGATGCCAATTACTATCAGAAAGTAGGATTCTCCAATTTGGGCTAAACGCGTCCATTATATTCAACACGGTAATACCAAGAAAATTCGTCGCCTTCAGTTGCACTCTACTAACAAAATAAAATGCACCTCCAAAGAAAGGGGGAAAAAAAAAAAAAAGTTGCAAAGGTTTGTTAGTTTATAAAAAAACCCAAGGTTTGTTAGTCGATCGTATATATGTCCATATTTATGTTATATTTATTTCTAAAAAGTGTAAAAAAATATTCATTGTGTTATTTCATACTTCAATATGCAATGCTACATCTAATGTCATTTTTTTGTTTTGTCTTTATTATTAAGTTTTTTTTTTATGACATTATTATTAAGTTTTGAAACTCATAAAACTAAACTTTTAGTATTTCAATAAATTAAAACTGAAAAAACTTTGATAATTAGATGAAAAGTTGAGACCCCAATATAAATCAAATATTAAACTTGATACAAGCTATACTAAATACAATAAAGATTGGAGAGCACGTCAATTTATCATATTAGAACTCAATGATGAAGTCAGAATTTTTTATTTGAGAGGTTAATAACAGTAATAATGGATAATTAAAGGTCATTATGATAAAATTTTTACTTTTAGGGTGCCATTTTAAAATTTATTCCAAAGTACTATAGGTTATTCTGAAAATGAAAACAAAAAAAAAAAAAAAAAACAAAATTAAGTTGAGGGGGAAATTCCTTAATTTCCTCCGACAGTGTTGGTACAACAGTCTATCACTAATTGATTGAAGATGCTCCAAGATTTTTTTCTTCCTTTTTTTTTTTTTTTTTAAAGGGAACTCCAAGATAATATTAATGAAACAAAAAGAAACAGATAATATATATTAAAGAGACAAAGGTTAGTAAATTATATTTATTTATTTTTCAATGGTTTCTTTGTTTCTTTATAATTTCTCTTTAAAACAAAATTTCGTACATTTTCAACTTAATTTGATGTCAAATGTGTTGGACTTTTTCCAAACTGTTGGCTTATCCAGGAAGCTTAAGAAAATTGCCACAAAGCTCCCCAAAATTTGACGAGAAATAGAAAAGTCTTTGGGTAGATCAAATTTAGGTATAAAAGATATTCATAATATGATTTCACGAATTATTAAACAGCTATCACTTTGAAATTTTGTGAAATCATCCGCAAGTCAAGTTTCATAACAAGATTAGAGCTGTTTGGAACTAGAAAGAAAAAAAAAAAAAAAATCTAAACGAAAGTTATCTTGGAATTCGAATATGATTATTGATACTGTTATCAGTACTAATATTTTAATTTATCTGACTATTCAGAGTAGGATTATATATAGAGGATACGTGGAAAAATGACCTTTTCAAAGCATTTTTTAACAACTGTTCCAAGTTTTCTTAAACTAATAAACTTTTTTAATTAAAAATTAATGATTTATCACTTGATGGATGGTCAATAACTAAGTCAATCAACATTTTGGTGATCACGAGTCATTGTTCTAAAAAAATTCGGTCATTTAAAAAAAAAAATTTTTGTCCCAAAATTGTACATCTATACCTAATTTCTTGCTTATATATTAACTTGATCATTGTAGTTCATCAACACAAAATGGACTTATCTCCGACTTGCAGTTTGGACTTTAGTTAGCTATTTAGCATTGCCCTTTGGAAGTTGTTTCGGCTTCTAACGCCCAACGTTGGTTTTTAGAAATATTTGGGTAACTTTTTAGAAGAGATTTAACTTAATAAAAAAGCTTTTAGTCAAGCCACATTTTCTAACTTGTCAAAGAAAAGTTTCTATTAAAACTTCAAAACTAGTCTTAAATTTAAATAAGACTGAAAAATTTTATAGATTTTACTTATCTTAGCCTATGTTTGATTTACTAATTGGAGTTGAAAAACTCAATTCAGTTTTGTCTTTTGCTGAAAAATCAACTCAGTTTCACCTTCACATTTCTAACTATAATTTAAAAACTTAAACTTTAAAAGTCCATAACTTTACACATACATATTCAAATGAGATGATTTAAAAAAAATTTATATAAAATTTTAGGATGAATGAAATAAGACCCATATTAATATTATTTTCCGAAAAAAAAATTCAATTTTTTACACTATTTAACTACAATCAACCAAACGCACACCATAACTCCAACTTAAAATTCTCAACTCGGACACCCTAAACGCATGCTTAATCTTTCATTGTCAAAAATAAAAGTAAAATAATACCGAATGGACATAAGCTAGAATTTTTATTTTTTATTTTTTATTTTTTATTTTTAAATTTACTAACGGTAGTCAAATCTATTATATCTTCCTAAAATTCATGATCAAAGTGAGGCAAAAGTTTCTATAATCTTCCTTTGTTAATCTTATTAATTGTAAAGTTCTACAGTTAAGTCATGGCAATAGAAGGCAAGAGAGAGATGATTAATATTATATTTATTTATCCAATATTCATTTATATATATATGTCTAATTTTGTCTAAAGTGCACTGCAAGAGAATATATATTACACTAAAATTTGCTACTTGGAAAAGGAACTCTCTCTTTAAGGCCAGCCATCTGATTCTCATTCATTCTATTATTGTTAGATCACTCAATCACTCTTTCGCAGTATATAAATGGTCCGATTATCTTTGACGCAAAATGGAGAATTCCATGATAAATTTTCTTTGGACTGGTAGTATAGAGAGTGAAGGAAGTTTATTATAGTGGCCTGGGAAAAATGCTCATTTTACTAAAAAATAGGCAAATGAACTCAAATTAAGATTAAATTAATTTACATATTTTGAAAGTACTAAACACGACCTTTATAGATACTTTTCTTGTTTAGATCACTGATTATGTCTCTTTACATGTTATTCAGTTCCTCCCATTTATTCCAAGCTCTTGAAGCTACAATCTCAACTTCTTTCTAAGTAAATTTTAATTATTGAATTCTTTTCTTGACTTAGCTCTATTTGAAGAGGGTGTATAATTACTTTAAAGCTTGTTGTCACGTTTCTTAATTTGATGAGCGTGAATGCTCTTTTTGCTTCATCAACCTAATTTGCTTAGGAATATCTTGCGACTACATCGGATTCCTCCATATCTTGATTAACTATTTGATAATTCTCAAAAAGTACAGGGTGATTGAAATGACACCTGATTTGTAACAACCCAAAATTTTGACGAACTTATAATTTCCTTAGATGTAAAGGAAAATCTAAGTCTGAATCGTGTATGTCAACATGAAACTCATGATCTGATTTGATTATCAGAGTATGTTTGAGTTCTTATAAGTATCATGAGACTCAATGAATATTTATTAAGTCAAGGATAAGGCTTTATGATGAAAGAGGCCGAATCATGAATTATAATATTTGTTCGGGCCAATGAATGATCAGGATAAATTATTACTTGAATAAGACGGTACTACAGTATAATAAGCAGTATTGAAATTATACTGTGGCCGACCATCATTACGGATGAAGAAGTAAGAATAAGGAATCAGATCACTCCAGAAAAATCAGGAATAATATTTGGAGTAATAAAGACCAAGTAGCTTCAAGTCCTAAGAAAATCCTAACGCGGTCCAGTTAAGTACAGATAAATTTTGAATTGCAATTTAGTATTACTGGATTGTTGATAGTTATAACAGTATTTGCACAATCTGGATTATTAAAAAACTAGACTGTGTATTAGAGGGAGTGCCAAACATGGCCCTACTTAGAGGTCAAGTAATGGTAGATAAATATGTAATTTTTGATTTATGGAATTTATGGATTTTTTTAACCAAAGCTTCCACATGGCTGGTTGTATTGGGTGGCCTTGGGGGACAAGGAAAAAAATTAGAGATAAGTTTAAAGAGATATTTTTGGCTCCAACACATTGCATGGTCGGCCACTTGGAGAGACATGGAAGGCAAAAATTTTGTTTTTAAGGCCAAATATGTAAATTCAAGGAGAATTTTAGAAATAAAAATAATTATAGAAAATTTGGAAATTTCCACCTATAAATAGAGGTAGGTTGTGAGAATTGGATAACTTTAGTTAGCCTCTCACCTTCTAGTTCCTTCTCAATTATTCCTCTATAGCCTTGGGAGAAAAAAAAAAAAAAAAGAGAGAAGAGAGAGAGAGAGAGAGAGGGCGGGGGGGGGGGGGGGGGGGGGGGGGTTGTGTTGGCCGGTTACTATAGTGGAAAGGTGGAGCAAGAATTTTTGCTCATGCAAGGTCTAGGACCACTCTTTCAAAGCTTTAGATATATAATCTCAACCTACTAACTAAGAATTTTGTTAAGTTTTGGTTTATGAGATTTATGTGTATTTCAAGCTATGGGATGTAAGAGTATAAGCTCATACTTCTTATATTATGGTTTTTGATGATTGTTTATGTTAGATATATTCTTAGGTTATCTTGGTTGCTAACTCTAAGCATGGGTTTGATTTTTATACTCTATGTTGAGTTTAAGGTTATGTGTGCTCATTGCTCACCATGTGTTTGTGAAATGCCTTCACATGTTTAACTAGAGAGATTTTATGAATAATGATGATGATGATGATGATGATGTGAATGCTAAGTGTATGTTGGTTAAGAAATTAACCTAAAAACACAAATTGGTAAATAAGTAAGTTATCAATATTGTGTTTTTCAAGAATATGGGATAAGTGAATGTTTGAATATTAAGAACGAATCCAACGAGCTGCATGTTGATGTAAGCTCACAGCTTTGCCCTTTTAAGATAGGGTGCATGGATTTTAAACGAAAACCAACAAAAATGCAAACTGTTGGTTTTTTAAAAATAATCTGGACAACTTATTGGAAACTGGATTTTGAGCCCTTTAGAAGTCAAATTTGGAAAATGTTAAAACTGTAAAGGTTTAGAACACAGAAAACCCTAGGTGGTAAAATGAATAGTTTCTGAAAAACAAGCTCCAAAGGCCTTCATTTTAATCAGTATTCAAAACTGGCTGGTCCAAGTACTGTACACGGCTAGAAGTATTCAAAGAGAAAAATAGATAAGTTAAAGGCAGATTTAAGTTTTGGACAGGAAAAAAAAGTTGTAGGTTTCGACAAGATCCACAACTTCCATGAAGAAAGATTTCCCAAATTTTAAATCAATTTAATGATAAAATGGGATTTTCAAAACTGTACATGGTACAGGAAATTTCCTACACACACACATTCCAGTAAATTAAAAGGCTGTTTGAAAAGCTGTTTTTAAGATTTTACGATCTCTTTTAAAAAGGAACTATAGCCTTATAAAAATAATTTTAAAAAGTTTAAATCCAATGGAATTTCCTAAGTGATTTTAAAAAACAAAAACATACTATGTTTTATGAAAAGTAATTTCAAGTATTATGATAAGAAATACTTGATTTATAAAGTATGATATTTTTAAAACATAAGAATATGGTAACAAGTGTATGACTGATGGTAACCGGATAGGATACCGATTAATTATGTTAGGGCCTGTATCTATGATTACCAATAGTAATTATATTGAATACTGATTTATTATGTTATGGTTGGTATCTATGATTACCAATAATAGTCGGATTGGATGCCAGTCTAGTATGTTATGGTTTATAGTAAGATAGACGATTCTTATCTTATGTTCTGTTTGAAAACAGGAATATTAAACCTATTGTCGTGCCTTATTGGAACAATAGACTAAGAGCATAGGATAATTTGTAAATACAACTCTGCTACAGCATGGGCAAAATATTTTTATTGCATTGCATGTTTTTCAAAAATCATGCATTAATTTACATGATGAACATATGTTTTATATTTTATTATTGTGACATCATGAAAGCATGCTCACTAGTAATAAATCACATGATAAGAACAAGATTAAGTTTTCAAGTAAGAAACAGTTAAGATTTAAGTTTTCAAATATGATCAACCAAGAACAATTTTTCCTGTAATAAGATAAGACAAACAAATTTTCTTGTGTCGTACCAACTTGCTACAAGGGTCGGTTTAAACGGTTTGGTCCATGGTTTGAGTTGGATTGGATTGGTTGCCTCAACCACTCCATGTTAAATGGTTTAGTTCATGGTTTGAGTTGGATTGGACTGGCCACCCCAACCACTCCATGGCTATGTGCCACAGTATGTGCACACATGATATGTAAGGGGCCCAGAGCCAAGTTAATATAAGAAAACATAATTGATTCATAAAAAAACATAATTGGTTCCAGCATTATCAATTCATACATTCTTTTACTGAAATTGTTTTGTAGAATAGAAAGTTATACTTACTGAGCATAAGCTCATAACTTACGTTCATGATATAGGTAAGCAACCTACCGGACATGCTTGATGCAAGACTGTGGAAAGATGGCATTACAGATTGTGAAATTTGGGTTGGACACCGCTATAGGTTTTAGAAATATGTTATGATAAGTCGATGGTACTAGTATATGATAACTAGCTAGTATGATTTATTAAAATGTGGTTTTAAAGCTCGGCTTGGTACGCTAGTGAGTACATATAAATAAGTATGAGTATAAGTTAAGCTTTGAGTTTTGAGTTTTAAATTAAGTTTAAAAAGAAAAAATATATATATAAATATTTCCGTATTTTTACACAATACAAAAGTAAGTAAGATGAAATATGTTTAAGTAAGTACGGTAAGGTAACGGCCCCACAAAATCGGGTCGTTGTAAAGTTGGTATTTAAGTTAAGTAAGTAACTGTAACGGCCCTACATAGGTCAGGTCATGACATAATTGATCAAAAATAATTCCCGAGTTGGTCCCTAAAGTGGTGTTTCGTGACGAGCCTCTAGTGACTTTAGAGAAATGCCACATGTTCATGCCTTGGATTGATTTTGCGATAAAAGAAAAACTCTTGCAAAAAAAATACCATAGAATTACATCACATAATGTTCATTTTATTTATTTTACAATACAAACTATACCCTGAAGTTACTAACTGGTATCAATGTAAGCGTAATAGGCAATTCCCCTTAATTTATTAAATCATCATTTATGTAATCATGACATATTTTACTATAGTTTTTTAGTTGCGGCAAAACCAATCCACACTCTATTTCCTTAGTATGTGGACTAATTATCGCATCTATATTCCTTTTGTGAGATGTCAAGAATGTCTGATTAGGGAAGACGGGGTACTAGCAGCATTCTTATTGCTTATATTTTCTGTAGGGTCGGAGGCTGCAACTAAAAGCTTTAATTTAAACTTTCCTCCATTAGGCAGTTTTTAGCTTGTTGTACCTCTTTCAGATAATAAACCTGAGTGGTTTTTGCTACGGCCTCGGATGCTATAGTTTTGTTTTTCTCTGATTTTGTAAATTCCACAGGTTTACAGTATCTGCATTGAGCTACAGAGTGGCTAATATACTTGTATTGAGGGTAAAATAAAAAAAAAAATCTAGAAATTCTCATATTACAAGGTTGTAAATATTGAACTCCCCGAACTTTCCACATGAACAAAATACATGACAATGGCTGGGTTAAATCAAATTCAACTTGAAGTCAGGTGCAGTGTCCTAATTACCTTCCGGCTTCAGCAGTGTTCTTGTCCGGATTCAGAAAAAGTTGTAATATTATAGGCAATTTCAAAGAGGCTCTTGCATACCGGTATTCGAAAGCAAGATCATAGAACCGAATCCAAACCTGATTGCTTATTGACATGGGCAGAGATCACTAAGCAGATCATCTAACGTCAAGTCCTCTCTGTAATCCAAACATCCGAGTTAAATTGTAACTAGGAAGATAAAAGCATTATGACAAGTACTTCTAAAATCACTATTTAAATATCAATGAATTATAATGATACTCACGTAGGTGAAACAATCGTAATGATAGTCATTTTGCGAGAACATGAAGCGACAAGCATTATGTTCGAGATTGTGTACTTGGATAAGCTTCACAGAGTAGTTTGACGGATCAGATTATATGGTCTGCAACTTCAGAAAATTTGTTCTTTAGAAGTATCTGAGGGACAATTAATTAATTACAATCTGATTGAGACGATGACGCGTAGAATCGTCAAGGTTGTAACAGCATTTGGTAAAACTCTAGTTACATCCAAACAAAGATTTTCATCTTCTAGTTCATCGGAATATATTTAGAGTATCAATAATGTTCATGTCCTCATTCGACCTAAGACCTCGGCAGTCAAATAACCGCAAAGAACTATTTCTATTGGAATGCAGGTGCAATAAAAATGATAATATCGAAGACACGAATCGTTAATACTGCTAGAAAGTCGGAAACATAGATTTCCATGAAGGTACAAGATGAGAATTCAATAAACAGGCAAATAAAAACAGCTCTTCTACACAAATCTATATGTATATATAGATATAAACCTTTTGGTTTCTGTTCAACTCTTGTTACGGGCGGAGCCATAAATAAATTCCAATGGGGGCGTATATCAAATTTTTTTTTCAAGATATGATAAATTTTAGTGGGGGTTATGTGATAATTTTTAATTTTAGTAGGGTAAAACAGTAAAATTTTAAACATAGAATTACTTTTTTAGGGATTATATGAGAATTTTATTATTTTTAGCGGGGGCAAAAAAGTATATGAGAACTTTTTACATTTAGTAAGGGGTAATTATAAAATTTTTGGGGTAAATTTAAAATAATAAAAAAAATTATGTTGGGGCGGCCCTCACTTGCACCCCTTGCCTACGCCCCTGCTCTCCGACAATGGCAATCTGAGACTGTCGATGGCCTGTGTGACTCCAGTAATTGAAGGGTATTTTGAAAGATTACTGGTGATAATCTATTAGAATACCTTTTTGATTGCCTGAGGTAATATTAGAAAGATATAGTATGTTGACGTTTGACTTATCCTAAAACCACTATCTACATGATAATATTTTAAAAGTATCCTCAAGTGTAATCCTTAAAATTACCATTTAATTAAAGGTAATGACAAACTATAATAAGAGTATTGGTTTTTTAATAAAATTTTTAATTAGAACTATGTGTGTCACATAATATAATTGTTGACAAGGTCGTAGCCATACAATGTAATGATGGTAATATCCTGGGCCTATATGCAACTGCATATAGGAGCTCCAGAAACAGTTTCTTCGACACAACGTCCACGCAAATTATTAGTTTCCACCAGCATTTGTTAACCAATGAGAGAGACGGAAGAGTATTCTAGTAAAATATTTTTGGTAATCTACCATACTACTTTTAGTAATCAACATGATATGCGTCGGTCTCAGTCGAGTCAACGTAGAGTATTCAAATAGAATACATTGGTGTTCTAGGAGGTATTCCACCAGGTTATTTCGAGTATTCTACCGGATTATTTTGGTATTCCACAATTTTTTTATTTTACCAAATTAAATATCATAATATACAAATTATTCCAAGATTCACAAGTAATCTGGTTAGAATTCTCATATTATGTTTTTTTTTTGTTTTTTTGAAGTAAATTCTCATATTATGATTAACAAATGTTAAAAAGCAAAAATTCACAAAAATTTCAAGCACAACTTCTAGATTCAGGAATTTATCAACAAAAAACCAGAAATCCACAGATAATTCAAAAAACACCGTCGAATATTGTGAATCATCAAGAGATGTTCTGGTCTCCAGCCACAACTTTGGCGTGTACGGCTCAAATCAAGGAGGCTGCCAATCGTAATCTGCTCGTCGAGGATAAAGACGATCATGATCTTGGATCTCTGCCACCAACTCACGGAAGACGAAGACAAAGACGAAGACGAAGATGAAGATCCTCGATGATGCAACGCGATCCTCCCAAAGTCCGACGACGAAGAACACAGGAAGAAAGCAAGCTAAAGCAACAAATTGTGAACTCCAGTGGTTAGCGGTGATGGGTGTGTAACGACCCGCCTTACGTGGCCGTTACTTACCTTGCTTAAACTACTTAATTTACTTACTTATCTCATAAGACTTAAAATTTGTGGGACTTTTTTTTGTTTTTTGTTTTTTTCCATATAGAAATATATATCTTTCTGTAATTATCACAATAGTAATTACCATAATAATTGTACAAATTATATATGTTGAAAAGACAACATCAAAACTAATTGATAGTTTTAGAACTTACTGTCCATACTTAACTAATAATAATTACTTACTAATATAAATTTAAATAGCATATTAAAGTACTTAAATAGTATAAACTGTATAACACTCATATAAAAACATGTTGTTCAAAATGTGGAAATAACTGAGTAGTGGTATCCATGACCGCCTTACACACTCGCTCTGTAGCCGGCTCAGTCCATCTCTTTAAAATGTGGGTATCTTACCTCCAGTATGAATATTTTATGATGAGCTTCCGCTTAACAAGTACAAACATATTCTCGCAAAAAAATTAAAAACATATTACAAAACATGCACGATCCGTTTATGCTTGATTGTGAATTATCCATTATTATTAATAATGAATTTTCTTATCTTGTCTTGTTTGTGGGCCCTGGTGTACGTACCGGATGCCCGTGATCATTGGGTTGTGGAAGGTTGCAAGGTCCCCAACAACACCTAGATCATAGACTGGATTTATTCCAGATCAACTGAAATTAACTGAACTGATTCACTCCTTTATGGAAGGATGGTACAACACTTTAACTTGTCTTGTCCTAGTCTTGTTAATTATTTTATGATGAGTATGCAGTATGTCATACCTTGACATAAAACTTCAAAGCTATAAAACTGAGGCATGTATCATGATAGCTTTAAAACATGTAAGTTATGGCATCAAGCATGGAAGTATGCAATATGTCATACTTCAGCATAAATCTTTAACATAGAACTTGAACATATTATCATGGAACATAGCTTCATAAAACATTTGTTTTAAAAATATATCATAAAGCATGTATTTAAAACACAGCTTAAAGACTTGTATTTCTTAAAACATATCATTCTTTAAATAATTCAAAACTTGCATTCAATAAAACCATTCAAAACTGATATCTTATAAAACTATTCAAATGTATATAAATTAATCATGGAATACATTTCATGAAAAAACATTTAAGATTGAAAACCGTAGTTTTCATACTGTAGGCAAGGTTTGCACTTACCTTTTTTCACGTCACGGTATTTTTCTTTTCCCATCTCGATCTTTTGGTGAAATAACAGGTCCATGTCATGTTTTAAACATCCATAAGGAGTGTAAGTATTTAATTTAGCTGATTAGAGTTCTACCTTAAAAATTTAATTAGCTATTTATCTATCTTAAATGGTTGATCAAATCATCAGGTTGTCTGGTCTCAGAGCATTAGGCCTACAAGCCCATTTGACTAAGGGAATATGTATATAATAATCTACTATTAAGAGTTGACCAATATCTTTTGGGACTCTTGAGCTAAAACTGAGCTCTTGATCCTACTTTGACTTATAAAAATATCTAACAGTCTAACTATTTTGATTTCTGTGATATCTTTGTCAAAATTGTTTTCAATAGTTTGATACCGTTAAATGCGAAAATCGATTTATCCTACTGTCCCGGAGATAAAGGCTTTTACCAATTTTCATGGCATAAAATTTCGTGAACAAATGCTATCCTTTATAGAAATGCATTTTGATAAAACTTTCTTACGTAAACTTGTGCATTTTAAAGTACTATATAAATACCATGCTTTACTCAAATTCAAATGCACGTTATGAGGGCCATTTAAAATTCTGCTTAAAATAAATGCATTTTCTGTAAAAGATTTCTTCACAAATCTTATAGTTTTTTTAGAAAGATCTTTAACTTTTGTGTTTTAACTAAAAACTTATTAAATATTTAACACAATCATTTACTTAAATTTCATAACTGTATAGTGTGAATTATGGAAAATTTAGTATTTTGAATTTATTCCGGAAATAACGTAAAACTATCTCATAATGTCATTTCTAGAAACTTCTTCATGCATAAAACTTGTAGGTCTGATCGAGATTTAAATCTTTTCTGCTTGGCTTAAAGCCTAATTCAAAATCTAAAGTGCTTATTTTTTGGGAAAACCAAAGCTTGGAAAATTTTATAATTAGGAATTTTCCTATTTTCTAGCAATTTATAAGTCACCATAAAACTATATTTTAAAGACATTTTCAGAAAATATCCTCTCGTAAAACTTATTTAAAATTCATAGATCTTAATCTTTCCAGCTTTGGTCAAAACTTGGTTTGGCTTGTATCTTACACTTTCCTTTGAAAAACTGAGACAAAACTATTTAATTTATTTTCGGTTTGGGACCAATTTTGTAAATCCATATAAAACAGTACCTTAAAAACAATTTTTGTTATAGTCATTTTCGTAAAGCTTTTAGATCTCATCAAGATCTAAAACTTTCTTACTTTGACCAAAAGCTAATTTGGTCTCGAACTTGCTCGTTTGTATAAAAACCAGTGGCTAAATCCTTATTCAAGGAACATTGTTCCAGTTTTGCCCGCTTTTAAAAATCTGTCTGAAACTAAATCTTAACCTCATTTCTAGACAAAATGATCTGAATTAAACTTTTATATCTCTTCAAGATCTAAAACATTACTGTTTTGATTTAAATGTAGTTAGGCCTCTAACATACTCTTTTTGGCGAAAACCCGTGGGTAAGAGATCCAGTTTTCAGAAGATCTCATTTCTTACGGTTGTTTTTAAATCGTAATAGAAGTCTGCCCTCGAAACATTTTTAGACAAAATTAGCTTCATAAAACTTTTAGATTTGTACGAGATCTAAAACTTTCAAGATTTGAGAAAAATCTAACGCGGCCTCTAAAATCCTCGTTTGGATTAAAATCCGTTTCTGGGCAGGTTTACTCCAGTTTCTGTCCAGTTTTGGAAAATAGCTTGGAACATGATTTTAATGTCCGAATTTGAGAACGGCTATTTGAGAAAGAAATGTTTGTAATATCTAGATCTAAAATTTTGTACTGATGCAGAAAGCTGAAAACGTCGTTTACTTGGTCTTTGGAGCATAAAACCGTGACTGAAAATTTCGACAGGTTTTAAAATCGTTGTTACTTGCTTTAGACACCTCCAAACGTGTTTCTAAGGCATAAGCATAACCAAAAATCATCTTAAACGTAATCGCCCCTTAGCTCTCAAACCATTCAACGTAAAAACTTAAATAACAAAAATATATAACTTATTACAACCCAATAACAAATTCTTATACATGATTCTAGCAAGAAAACTTGGAAAGCTTAAGGAAGTTGTCTAGGATAATACCTTTGAAAACCTTGATGAGTTCCTAACGCTTGGAGGCTTAAAGAGTGAGGAAAGGAAGGAGAAGTATGGCTGTCTTTTTGCTGAAGAAAGGAGGTGAAATGGGTTGCAAAATGACCAACTAATGGCCTTGCTTCCTTTTATAGACCTATGGCTAATTGTGGCTTATGTTTGTCACACTTAATCAAGCATAGTTAAGCTGATTTTGAAGGACAAAAAATCAGATATGTGGGCTGTATGTTGACGTTTTTCTTGGCTGAAATTGGAGCAAAAATTGCATTAAAATGCACACCACATATTGGTTACTATGCATGACATCACCTAACTTTTTTTTACCACAATATTTCGACACCTATTCCTTAATTTAAGGAAGGATGTCTCTGGGCTTGTTGGCCTTCTAAAAACCGTGGGTTGGCTGCTGTTAGTAAACTGAAAATGCAGCTCAATGTTTGTTCATCAATCTAAACTCTATCCAGAAACATTATCAGCAGTACTTTTGAACAGTGTAAAATATCCATTTTTACTCTAGTCCACAAATAATTGATATAATCATACTCTAACTATTCCATATGATCCATACTTGTACTTGGGTCATTGTAAGGTCATAAGATACTATCTGGTTGTCTCAAATTGTAATACGAGTTAAGGTGCTACTCGGTACAAGATATTTTCCCATTTTACTCTAATTTCAAACAACTGATATTTTTATTTCCTAGCAATATCATAGAGTTCATGAATACTCTTAATTCCTTAATTGGACATAATCCAATATCTAACTACCTAAAATTGCAATCTGAGTGAAAATCATACAGTACATAAACTTTCCCAAAAAAGGTTGTAATCAACCCAAAATGCTTGTTTGAGGTTCCTTATATTGAATAAGATTATCTCATGGCATTGTTCTATCAAAACTCTAATTATTCAAGTACTGCACTAAAATTGATGGTCTAATTTTCCTTGTTTGGCTATTCTGATTGTTTCCATGCTTGGATTCTTAAGCTTATTCATCCTTTCCTTATAGTTAATGTAAATTAATATACTATTTTTGCACGGTACGTTAATTTAACACTCCACGCAATGAAAATTTGCACTATGTGACTTTTGAACTATAATGGGCATTCCCATAAATTAGGTGTCCAATTTAATGAATATGGAAACATTTATGCTTATTCGTATAATTAAAGTATCTTGACTAAAACTAAATTCGATAGAATACTTACAATACCAAATAGCACTATCTATGCTAATAACGACATAAAATATTAGAATTATGAAAATTTGGATTTATTATCACAAAATTTTTCTTTCCATCAAACATGATTTTACGAGGAAAATTTTGGATTTAATCCCTTTTTAACTAAAGTGGTTAAGTCTAAAGTTTTTCGGCCATTACAGGGTGAACGCTGCTGGTGTTGGTTTCAAAAACCAATGTTAAAAAAAATTGTGGAAGTATGGTAAGGACCAAATCGCTTTTATAAAAATTTTCTCAAAAATTTTATCCGGTGATCAATACCTATGTTAATTTAATGAAAAATAATATAAAAAGAAGGTTTAAAGATTGACCGTCGTTTGATTAAATCGAAATTCTTGAACTCTTCCAAAAACCTTCTTAAGAACTCCAAATCTTTTAGAACACCGATTTCTTTCTCAGTGTTCTCCAAATCACGATGAACAGGAACGAGTGGGCATTTCTGATTTTGGTTTTTTGTCACACAACTGAATTTCGATTCACTTTGTTTTCTCAACACATGAGACAAAGTGAAGGAAAGAAAGAAGGAGATGAAGACTCTCTGGAAAAAGGTATGTTATTTTTCTCTGTGACTTAGTCTATATCGGATACATTGTATGTACCCCTTTTTAATTCTATAGCGCAATAATTGACACCCTTTTTTAAATTTAATTAATTAATTAATCAACTCCCTCACACATAGTGGAAAATACATGCCCACCCACTTTCTAGAGTGGTGGGCCTTTTTTAAAATTTCTCTCCCATTATCCTCAGTTTCCTTTTTTAATTTAAAAAATATTTTATTTTGAATTATTCAAAATAAAACTAACCGATCTTTTCCTTTTTCACATGTGTCAAAATTCAAAATTCAACATGCAAGTTGTTTGTGGATAAAATGTGAACCACCCTTTGGTGTACAACTGTAGTATGGTCCTTACCACACTGTATAATTTTTAATTTAAAATTATTTTAAAATTATTTTAAATAATCATATTATTTAAAATATAAATTAATCCAATTAATTTATTGTGTGAAAATTAATAGAATTCTCAATTCCAAATTAATAAACTTAACCCGACATAAAATAATGTTCACATAATTCAATAGAGCCATTGAGAGGAACTATGGACATTATAATTTTAAGCTCCAATAATTTTGACAATTAATTAACACCTTAATTAAAATATCAAAATTGTTAATTTCAAACTACTCCAATAAAAATTTGAAATTGCACTCTTAAATTTATAAAGTTAATTTTATTCAAAGGATTTGAATTGTCCATTGATATAGTCACTACATATAATCAATCCTCCATAAATGGTTCATAATTAAAGTTATGCATTTTCTATTAACCTCTTTAATTATCTTTTCTTCCCTAAGTGCCATTGATTCTCTAATGAATAATATATTTATGATCTAATCATAAATTGAATGCTCTTATTATTCAAGCCTCGAATCAATATTTTTTGGGAACCGTCTATCTGACATCTTTGCGAAGAAATGGATTTCATCTTGTATATTAATATTCCCGATTATTTATTTATGTTATATTTCTAGTATACCAAAAATTTGGCACTATGCATTTGTGTTATTACCCGGTATGTCAAAAAAATAGAATACAATAAATAGAAATCTATTAATTACTCAGAATTAAGATTGATTCATATGACCATCATTGATTAATTTTCAATCTACAATGGAAATTATTAGAGATTCATAATTAATCATATTCCAGTCTTATATAATCAAACTATAAAAAGCGCTTTCATTCCAACAATCTCATTATTAACAATCCAGATAGAATTGCTTCATTCAGAATATAATGAACCGCTCTAATATTTAAATTAAAGATCCCAACTTTAATTTTTAATTACGGACAAATTCAGAATATTTTACTTTAAATATTATCTTCTTGTATATAGTACTTATATATAATATTTAAAGTCACATTTAACTAATCTAGGGTTTTCGATAAATATAAAGCATCTAAACCATGCATGCAAAAATAATATTGAAAAAATTCCTCAAATTAAATTATCAAAATATCCCAACAACTGGTGCCAGTGCAATGAGAGAGATTGTGTTTGACAAATCGTGAAATTGATGCCGGTTGTGTGGATCAATATGGTTATGTTGGATGTTAGATATTGAAGATGTCGCCAGATCGCGACGGCTCTTTGTAGAAAACGTCCTATCATAAATGAAGGTTTTAGGCGGAAGGAGAGGAGAGAGGAGAGAGACAGGGCGAAGAGTGGAGAGAGGGGGCAGAGGAAGATAGAGAGAGAACATAGAAAGAGATAGAGTGGAAACAGAAGAGAATTGAGAGATAAAGGAGAAAATGAGAGAGAAAAGGAAGAGAGAGCGAGGAAGTTGTGTGATAGTTAGGTTTTAACCAGTTAAAGGTATATAAGGGGTAAATTAGTCACTTTAGTAACTAGTGAAATTAAAAAATTGTCAACAAATTAAAATCCAAAACCCTCTTTATTTAGGACAAAATTCTTTAACATGTGTATTTGATGGGCTTTCTCAACATTTTTCTCAAAAAACAAAAAAAAAAAAAAAAAAAAAAACAATCACTTTCGGCACACACCAATTTTTGATGTAATCATTTAAATGAAAATTAAGAAAACAACCCCTAGAACGCATATGTTCAGAAATTCTCTCTCCTGTAATAATTGTTTGGAATTTTGATATTTTTGTTTTAACTTTCATTTGACTTTTTTGATTTCATAAAAAATGACTAAAATATCAAAAAACCCTACTCAAATCCCTTTATATCGCCTCTCTTTCTCACATATTTATTTTATCTCTCTTCATCATATATATTTTCCCTCTCTCTCTTATTTCAATTCTTTCTCTATCTGATGGACATTTTCACATGTGCATGAGTCGTCTCAAGTAATAAGGTTACGGGTACGAATATTGTCCCACATAGATTGCGTTTAATTTCAATTAATTATCAGGATTGATTAACTCTATAATTATTTGAATAAACGAAAAGAATTTTAAGTTGAAGACAATAAAAATGTCAAACTAAAATTAAAAGAAAACAAACGAAAGCAATATAAAAATAATTTTTAAATAAATAAAAAACCAGGGTCCAATTCAAATGAACGTTTGAACTTGTATTAAGCTTGATTCAGCTTGGTTGGTGATACTAAGTGTGTCAAGACCGCTATTAGAAAGATAAACTAAGTGTCATTAGCCAATATCTATAAATAGGCTACATTTACCACATATTTAACCTTTAGTCTTTTTCTACCAGCAAGAAAATCCTCTCTATTCTTTACTAAACTTTCCTTCATCTTCCACACCAAAGGCCCCCCTTAGTCTCCAAAACTTAAAAATTTCTTCAAACTTCGTTCACAAAAAATTGATCTTCAAGATGTGCCAAATGTAAATCTGGTCTTAGAATGATTTTTGAGGCGGTGTTTCTAACCGAAATTTTGTTATTTTTTTTCTATTACCCACAGATTTTATAGGTTTTAAGCTAAGAAAAAGTTTTGTTTTATGTTATGGTTTCCAGTAACGTTTTACAGCTTATCTGGTACCCACGTCCAGGTAAATTATCCTAAATTCAGTGTTGTTGGATATAAAAAGTGTTTGATATGATTTTTAGCTTGGTGATTTGACTATGTTTCATTTTTGATGGATATTGTGATTATGAATGTTGTAATTGATAAGTTTATGTTTATGGTTTAAATCTAGCTATGCCATGGATAGTGAGAAAAAGTTAAGGAACGAACAAAATTGATCGTCTGGAACCTCGATTTCGTTTGTTAAAAATTTTTGTGTTAATGTCAGTTTTTACGAGTTAAAAAACGCCAAAGAAAATTTAGGACAAATATATGGAATAACTGTTGTGGTTTATATATGTGTTATATGAGTTTTTAAAGTCAGAAAATATTGGTTTTAGAATAGTGATTTCGATGTTTTTATAAAAACTGTCAAAAACAATTTCGAAACGCCGATATACTGAATTTTATAAAAACGGAGCTTTTACGGAAAACTAGATTTTCCGCCAAACATGAAAATTTTAGACAACACCAAAACGAACGTTTTTCATAAACAAAGTTTAGTCAAAATCCTTACAGTTTAACATCACCAGCAGCCCTTGGCACTGCAGCGTCGGCTCTCGCTGCTGTGCTGCCTGGCCACGGTGCTGCCAGGGGCTGTCTAGAGGCCAGAGTGCCGCAGCACTGGCTCCACGTTGTTGCAGCACTAATCGGACCCGATGGCCAGCATTGCAGCATCTGTGTATTACGGTTGCAGCGCCAGAGAAAAAAAGAAAGAAACCGTATATTTCAATAATTTTTAAGGGGCGTTTTATATGACTAAAAATGAAAAATTTTTAAATATGGAGTATAAAAATTATAATTTGATTCAAAGTCAAGGAAAACGGAATTAATTCCTGTAAGCCAATTTCACTTAATATAAATGTAAAATATTTCAAGATTCAAGTACGGCCATAAGCTTATAACCATACTTAGCAAGGAATTAATATAGACTAAAGTTCCGATTTACTTTAATAAAAAGGAATTTCGATATGAGATTATATCCAAAAAAGTATTAAGTTAATACTTGTCTTGGATATGCTTTCAAGCAGAGAAACTTAGACTGCAAACTGGCTTAAAATGCGGAAAGCTATATACAAAGTAAGTACAAACTTCGCTTGCAGTATGAAAATATTATTACTTTACAAACTTCGCTTGCAGTATGAAAATATTATTACTTCCAAAACTATATAGATTATCCACATATGCCATGTTATGTATGATAAGAACTATGTTTACAAGTATGCCATGCTATGATAATATATAAGCCATGATTTATATGCCATGCTATGTTATGACTTATACTTATGCTATGATTCACAAATATGTAACATGTACATACATGACACTTATTAACATTATGCCATGTTTATGCAAATGTCATCTTTTTACAGTTATGCACGATTTATGATTATGCCATGGATCTTAATGTCATGTCCTGTCATAACATATACATCATGTGTAATAAGATCATAATTTAAAAACTTTAGTCTTAGATCAAGTCTTTGAATTAGACTTCGCTTAGGAGTATGACATTAGGCTTACTCAAACCCAGCTAAGTTAATGGCTAAGACTAATGATCAAGACAAGTAGAGTGTTGTATCAACCTCTTTTTAGATAGTGGGGGATAATATTTGTTTTATAACTTTTAGTATTATTAGGGATATTGCAAACCCTACTTTCTGTGGTATGCGCAGTCCTGATACGTACTTTAGAGCCCACACATGAAGGAAAAGATAATAAGTTCATAATGGAAAAATAAATTGATCATATAATTGTGTATAGCCGGGATCACATTCTATTTTCATAATAAAACATAAATGGATCATGCATCCTTATAAAATCATTATATCAGTTTTCCGCGATACTGTGTTTATACTTGTTGAGCAAAAACTCATCAGTTATATTCATACTGTAGGTAAGAAACATACAGCCTAGCTGATGAGGGCATAGCGTATGATGAAGGCGAAGATGGTGTGAGATATCACGGACTTACATCCTTTGTCCAAAAAGTGGTGTCCCACTCCATGTCCACCCAATAAGAAAAAGCCATGTCATTCAATAACATAACAGTGTTTCAATAACATATCCGTCTCTTCTCCTCTCGGGTGTTTTTTTCTTTTCTTTTCTTTTTCTTTTTCCTTTTTGTTTGTTTTCCAAAACCAGACACCGAATAAGACATCATCGGAGGCATTGATCTCTCAGAGAAGACACCGGTGCCAGATAATAAAACTTCTATTCAAAAACAGTTATGGGGGAAAGATCCGGCTGGAGTTTCAGATCTGGAGTCTGGGTATATGTGTTTTGCCAAGTTTGAAGGAGGAGAGTATCGTCGAGATTGACAGAGCAAAGATTACAAGAGATGCGTTGTGGAAGGCTAATAATTTGGAAGGGAAAAGAGGATCTTATATTCCAAATGATTTATGAGTGGTTTTTTTTGGATCTGTGAATGGTTTTGATTCTTTTGAAGACAAAGTGCAGGCGTGCAGCAAATGTTTTGCCTTTTTGAAGAATGAAGACGAACTAAATTCTTAAGCTTCTCTTCAGGGGGGGAAAAAAAGTTCTGAAGCCATTTGCTTTTAATTTTCACTATTTAGTTTATGGGTTAATTAGTTGTTTGCTTTTTGTGATCTTTCCAAAGCAATGTAAGAATGAAAAATAGATTAGGATCATTTTTTTTTTGGAGGAGTCCTGGTTTGAATATATATCTATTTTGGACCTCTAATGGGCAATCCTGAATCAAATTCTGCAGAAATTCCATCCGAGGAGTGCAAAGATTGTTAGTGAAAAATATGAAAATAGGACAACAAACAAGAAAACGAAATTATCAATGAATATCGAGACCCATGTGCCATATGGTTTCCTTAAAATAGACTCGCTACAGCCTCTAGTGAACTTGAAAAATGACTTGAAACACTCTTTGACAATGCAAGAGGGCCCCGCATGGAGTCGTGGTTGCACACAAGTCCTTTGGCTCGTCATGGTATTCCGGTTGAGGATTTGCACCCCCCTGTGCTTGCGCGCATGAGAGAGCTGCTATGCTTAATTGGTTATCAATAAGCAAATGTGCAAATCCTTAAAAACCTATTGGAATTTTAATCTTTCCCATGTGGGACAAGAGTTTTTTTCTCATTTCCTTTTTCCTAATTTTCCAACTTCAAAGATGCACTTTTAAGAGTCAATTTCTCCTTTACCCTTTCATCATTTTGAGGGTAAAAACACTCGATTTGGATCTCTTTGCAGAGAAGAGCACAAATCCACCATGAACCGACACTAACATGAAGTAGGTCCCGTTCAAATTCAAGCCTCAAAATGTTCATTAAAATGGTTTTTATAAGCCATTTTCTAACAAAGATTTGTATCATATTGGGTACAAGAACAAGATGAAATTACCTGGGTTCTTTCATTTGCCTCCTTTTCAAGCCCCCTCCCCCCACCAAAAGAAGAAAAAAGAATTAAATGAAAATATTTTGTGAGTTATTGTTTGTACTTGCTGAACGAAAGCTCATAGGTGTATGTTCATGCTATAGGTAACACGGGTAAGTAGTCCACCACTTAGATGTTTTCTGGACTGACGAATTAGTGCGGAGACGATGAAGGAAGAGAGTTGAATAACACCACGAATTTAATTTCTACATTTAAACTTCTTAAATTATTTTGTATCGACTATCTTTATAACTATGTTGCAATAGTTCGATACTACTAAACTAGTAGGGGTACTTTAAGAGAAAAAGACTTTAGGGTCTTTATTTTTAACTCGCATGATGTTATAGCTTTTTAAATATTATCTAAATTTGACTTTGAATATGATATTTATTATCTAGAAATTTCAATTTCGTTAGTTCAAATTTTAGTTTATTAAACTCCTTAACTACAAGCATGATCCGATATTTTGGATCGTTAACTAACTTCTGTATTTTTGGAAGCAAATATAAACAAGTGTGAAGACTATATTAATTAAGAATAAATTAATGAAGAAAAAGTAAGTTAGTTAACGATCCAAAATATCGGGTCATTATAATTGGTATCAGAGCGGTATCCTGCTATCCTACCTTACATCGTTTCCATATTAGTTTCAGCCTATCCAAGTAAGTTAGAATTCTCGTTTCCATATTAGTTTCAGCCTATCCAAGTATGTTAGAATTCTCGTTTCCATATTAGTTTCAACCTATCCAAGTAAGTTAGAATTCTTTCTTTTCAATTAGTGGTTTGTTATTGACTTTAATTTTATAACAAGGTATCCCCGTACTATCATTATGCCGCCGATTAGAGGATCATCATCCGAAGACCCACTTGTTAGTGAGCTCAATATTAAAATAATAACTGCATTTCGGAGAGCCAGACTGCAGCACTACTATAGAGAAACTCATTTGGGAGATTGGCTACATCAGCCCCTATGTCCTAAAATAGCTTTTGTTTTGATTTTATTTTACCTTTGTTTGATACTTATATATTATAGTTAACACTACTACAAAATGTGAATTCCACGATGGAGCTTCCATGACCATTTTTAAAAACAGTCGTGGAAAGTATGCCAAAAACACGATGGGAAACTGGGTTTCCGAAAACAGTCGTGGAAGCAGGATTCTTCCATGACTGTTTGTGAAAATGGTCGTCGAATCCAAAGCTTCCACAATCGTTTTTAGAAAATGGTCATGGAAAATTCGCGACAAATTTACACAAAACTGAATTATATCCTCATTTTTTCAAATCAACACCGCAACTGTAGTAACCAAAATCAGATTGGAACGCTCCGAAAACAGTCACTATACCACAGTTGGACGTCACCACCACCATCTACCATCCATCTCTCTCTCTTGTAAGTGATCACTAACTTCTTTTTGTTGTTTTTTCTCTGTATTTAGACTTATGATTTTAGGTTTTGTATATTTTAGTTCTGTTTTTAGGGACCGCTTTAAGTTAATTGTGCAATGGGTGTTAATTTAAGTGATCACGAACTTTTTTTTCCCCGGTATTTAGACTTAATTATGATTTTAGGTTTTTTATTTTTAATTTTGTTTTTGGGATTTTTGAATGAATTGTGCAATGGCTTGGTGTTAAATTTGATATGCATTTTGAAATTTACTTTGACTTCTAAAACTTTGATATTTTGATTTAGGAGTTGCAAAATCATGGATAGGAAATGGATGTGGTTTGATAGATTGTCTAAAACATATGAAGATAGTGTTGAAGAATTTTTGTCATTTGCCAAAGCTCACATACAAGATGATAAGATTCTGTGTCATTGTGAAATTTATGGAAATCATAAATCTCATTCCATTGATGATGTTAGAGGGCATTTACATGCATATGGGATTATTTATTCTTACCAAACATGGTATTTGCATGGTGAAGTTTTTTTTCAATATTAAATATACATCGACGAGTAAAGGTAAAGAGCCTATTATTGAGGGATGTTGGTGATAATATGTTCTATATGATAAATGATTTAGAAGAACACTTTGTGCACCGTCCGGAGTCATTTGAGACAATAATTAATGATGTCGAGATGCCATTGTATGTCGGGTGTACAAAATATACAAAATTAGGGGCATTGGTTAAATAATAGAACATGAAAGTGTCGGGAAGGTGGACAAATTCTAGTTTCACGACTCTTTTAGAATTTCTAAAAGATGTTCTATAGGATGATAACAAGTGTCGCCTAGTATGTACGAAGCGAAGAGCACTTTAGGAATGGAATATGAAAAGATACATGCTTGTCCAAATGATTGTGTCTTTTACCGGAAAGAATATGAAGATTTAGATGAATGTCCGGTTTGTAACGAGTCAAGATGGAAGAAGGGCAAGATGCCATCGAATGGTAGCAAAAGAGTGACGGTGAAAGTTTTATGGTACATTCCACTGGTTCCATGTTTGCATCGTTTATTCTGTATTGCCGAGCATGCTAAAAATTTAACTTGGTACCATGATAAACGTATTGATGATGTCAAGCTTAGACATCCGGCCGACGCACCACAATGGAATACCTTTGATGACAATCATCCAGATTTTAGTGCAGAACCAAGGAATTTACGTCTTGGTTTGTCGACGGACGGAATGAACCCACATATTAATATAAGTAGTAGGCATAGTACCTAGCCAATCATACTTGTCAACTACAATCTCCTTCTAAAATTGTGCTTGAACCGAAAGTTCTTGATGCTGACTTTATTGATCTCAGGTCCTCAACAACGGAGGAATGATATTGACGTGTACTTGGCACCATTAATCGATGACCTAAAAATCTTGTGGGAAAATGGATTAGAAGTTAGAGATTCTTACCATCAAGATACGTTCAATCTTCTTGCAATGTTGATTTGGTCAATTAATGACTTTCCTGCATTTGGCAACCTATCCGATTCTCCGATGAAGAGTTCTATAGGTTGTCCCTTTTGTATGAAGGAAACATCTTCCATCTAGTTGAAAAACAATAAGAAAAACGTTTACCTTGGTCACAGGAGATTCTTGCTAACAAATCATCGATACTGCAAACAAAAGAAGGCTTTTGATGGTAATATTGAAGAAATAACCGCTCCTCGGATTTTGACTGACGAAGATATATTTGAGATGGCTAAAGATGTGAAAGTAGTTTTGGGAAAGAGAAAACGAAAGGATCCAGTGGTCGATGGACCTGGAAGAAGAAGTCAATCTTCTATGAACTTCCATATTTGAAGTCACTTTACATTCATCATTGCTTAGATGTTATGCATATTGAGAAAAATGTATGTGAATCGATAGTGGGCACATTGTTTGACATTCTGAATAACGTTAAAGATGGTGTAAAGGCATAGTTGGATCTTAAAAAGATGAAGATTAGACCTAATATGCTCCTTGAGAAAAGAGCGAACAACACTTACTTACCTCCGGCAAAGCACACATTACCGAGACAAGAAAAGAGAAAGCTTTATGAATGTCTTGCTTCCGTGAAAGTGCCAAATGGGTAATCTTCCAACTTTAAAAGGTTGGTGTCGATGAAGGATTTGAGGCTCATTGGAATGAAAACACAAGATTGTCATATCTTGATGCAACGATTATTACCTCTTGCATTGTGAGGAGTTTTAATGAAAGATGTGAGATATTCAATTACCAAGTTATTCTCATTTTTCAATTCAATATGCTCTAAGGTAATTGATCCACTTATGCGAGATTCGTTACAAACAGAATTGGTGATGACATTATGCATGCTTAAAAAGCATTTCTCACTAACATTTTTTGATATAATGATCCATCTAATGGTGCACTTAGTTCGGGAAGTTAAGCTGTGTGGACCAGTGCATTTGAGATGGATGTATCCTTTTAAAAGATACATGGAGGTTTTGAAGGGTTATGTGAATAACCAAAATAGGCCGGAGAGATATATCATGGAAAACTACATAGCGGAGGAATTGGTTGAATTTTGCTCTGAGTATTTGTCCAATGTGGAACCAATAGGGTTGCCAAAGAGTGGACTATTTATGTCGAAAGGACTATTTGTCGGTGTTCCTTCATCGGTAAATCAATATGAATGGAAGCAAGCTTGTTTTTATGTTTTATACAATGTTAAAGAAGTGGAGCCTTTCATTGAGGTTCACTTGAAGGAATTAAGAGATACGAATCTAAGAAAAGGAAGAAGTGAGAAGTGGTTTCAAGATCAGAACAATCGGACATTTCGGGAGTGGATTAGAATACATGTGCATATGAAGCCTATGTTTCACAAGACTTAATGAAGCTAGCAAGAGGACCGTCATCGATAGTCATAAGATATACATTGTACTTTGTCAATGGTTACTCCTTCTACGCTCGCAAAAGAGATGAGAAGCATCCCATCCAAAATAGTGGTGTGACCCTTCGTGCCGAGTTTATACACATTTCCTCTGCAAAGGACAAGAATCCGGTGTACAGTTCCATGAACTACTTTGGGTCATTGAAGATATTTGAGAACTTGATTATTGCGGCTTGCGGATAGCACTCTTTAAATGCAAGTGAGCCGACAATAATAATGTTAAGATTGATACTGACGGCATGACAATGGTGGACTTTAGGCGATCGGGATACAAAATGATCATTCATTATGATGTCGCAAGCGGTCCAAGTATTTTATACAACGGATCCCGACAATTTAGAGTTATCCTTAGTTGTGCCGATGAAGCCAAGAATAATCCGTGATGGTCAAAAAGATGTTAAAGATTACACTGACATTCCATCTTTATCGAAAGGATTGCCACCGGTGGAGGAGATTAATGATTTCGATGATGATGTTTCACATTTGCTTTGTTTAGATGTCGACTGGATTACGTGTTGAGAAACCAAAAAAAAAAAAAAAAAAAAAAAACAACAAACAAAAAACAAAAAAACAAAAACTTGATAGTTTTTCTTTTACATTGTACATAATTTATAATTTTTATTAATTATGTTAATTATGCACATTAAATTACTTATATATGGACATTTATTAAATTATAATAAGAGCATGAATTAATAATGGGATTTTAGTTAATTATATTATACTGTAGAAGTTTTTTAAAAACATACCACGACCGTTTTTCTGGAAAACGGTCGTGGTTTCTAACTTTAGACGATGGTTTTTTAAAAAAACCATCATCTAAGATTTTTTTTTTCTATCAGAATTTCCCATTTTAGAGCTTAAATTATTAAAAAAAAAAAAAACCCTCATTCCTTCCCGAAACCCATTCTCTCTCATGCCTCTTTTACTCTCGCCTCCAAACTTTCTCTCGAAACCCATCTCCTTCACCGTGACTCCTCCCTATTCTCTCTCGTGCCTCTCCCTCTCTCTCTCGCCTCCAATCTCCGATGGCCGCGACTCCACCATTCATTCTCTATCGCGCCTCTCCCTCTCTCTCTCTCGCCTCCAATCTCTGCCGTGAGTCCTTCCTCCAATCTCTTCCTCGAAACCCATCCTCCACCGCCTACCCCGCTACCGCGCTGCCCGCACCCACGCCCGTGGAATTGATAAGTCTCTCTCTCTATTGCTGTAACGACCCGCCTAATGTAGGCCGTTACCATGCTTATCTTACATAATTACTTAATTCGATGGAAATACGGAATATATATATATATATATATTTTAACAACTTGATAACTGAAAATTTAACTCATTACATATTTACATATATATATATATATATACATTTTCTTACTTAAGAACTTGAGTGTCAAACTTATTTCAATATTTACAACATAACAAATACAAGTATTATAATTCAAAACGCGTAGCGGTCTCTATCCCAAGTTTCATAACTAGCTGTGCCAGGCCCTACCATCTTGTATCAAGTATTGCCGATAGGTTGCTTACCTATAGTATAAATGTAAGTCGTGATCTTTCGCTCAGCAAATATAATTTTTAATCCGCAAAATATTTTATAATGGAATAATGCATGAACCAATTATGCTTTCATTATGCTGTCTTTGGTTAGCACATTTTTGGGCCCCTTACTTAACATAAGTGTACGTACCGTGACGCGCAGTCATGAGTGGTTGGGGCGGCTAGCCCAGTCCAACTCAAACCATAAACCAAACCCGACCTAGAGTGGGTTGGTATGACACAAGGCAACTTGCTTGCCATCATACTTGAAAACTTTTCCTTAACATATTCTTGAAAACAATTTCTTAAAAATAGTTTTCTTCTTGAAAACAATTCCTTGAAAATAGTTTTCTTCTCGAAAACAATCTTTTAAAACAGTTTTTACTTGAAACTGGGTTCTCATTCTTACAAAGTGATTAATCATTAGTGAGCATGCTTCATGATGCCACAATAATAAAGCATAAATCATATGTATATTAACATGTATGCATGAGCTTGAAAACATACAAGCAGTAATAACATTTTTCACCTATGCTGTAGGCGGAGTTATACTTACAGGTTATGTTACGTCCTGGGTTTGTTACTCCTACAACTCACAACAATAGGTTACTTTCCTATTTCTAAAAAGGACGTAAGATAAGAATCATCCTATCTTATCCTAAACCATATCATTCAATGTTGGTATCTTAACCAACATTCATAAATAACCCTAGTTATATGTCCCTTCCACACCTTATAATAAATTGCTCGGTTACTAGTTGTAATCCTAGGGCACATGGCCCGATCATAATTAAACAGTGTCTTGTTAGGTTACTTAGGGTAACCTTAGGTGTAGGGCCTAATTACTTTTAAGGTTTTACCTTGTTAGGTTACTATTGGTAACCATGGGGGTAAGGTCCAACACAATAACTTGGGTATCCTATCGGATTACAATCAGTCATCTTTTTGCTACTATGTTTCCAAAATACTTTTTGGCCCATTTATTTATTTTCCCTTTTCTTATCAAAACTTAGCATTTGTTGTCTAGATTTCCTTTTATAAAAACCCTTTTTAAATCTTTTTGTAACACTTTTATTCTTCAAAGTTATATTTTTATAAAACTGCAATTTTTTTGAGTAAGGATAATAAAAACTATCAAGTTCTGAAAACTATCTTTGAAAACAGTTTCATAATTCCAGTTATCAGTGTATCTGCAGGAATTGCCTGTTCATGCACTGTTTTGAAAATCTTGTGTAGGAATTTCCTGTTTTCTATACAGTTTTTAAGATCCAGTTTTATCTTAAAATCTGCTTTGAATTTGAAAACATTTTCTTCATGAAAGTTATTGACTCAAAGAGTCCTGTAACTTTCATTTTTTACTCAAAATCTAATTCTTCCTTTAACCTATCCTACTTCCTTGTTGAAACTGCCTGGTCGTGCACAGGGTCTGGGCAGACCAGGTTTGGATTTTCATAAAAACGGGAGCCTTTGGAGCTTATTTTTCAAAATCTTGTTGTGTTGTCCCCTAGGGTTTTCAATTTTCTACAACTTTATAGTTTTAACATTTTCCAAATTTGGCCTGTAAAGGCCTCAAAATTGACTTTCTAGATTACTGCCCAGTTTTATCTAAAAACTGGTAGTTTTATCTTTGATTGATTTTTACGTAAAATTACGCGCACCCTACGTCAAACGGTCACAACCGTGAGCCTACATCAAACATGCAGCATATTACGTAGGGTTTCCATCAACATGCATTTGTTTCTCATCCATACAACCCGTGTGGTATTCTTTTGCCAATTTAGGGTTTTAGATTGGTTGTTCATTCTTAATTCATCATACAATCTCATCTCCATCATTCATACATACCATGCTACTTCTTAAACATGTGGGGGACATATAACAAACACCTACTAGGCATACATTCATACCATAATTTTTCTAAAACATATCATCAAAACATACATCAAACCATAAATCAAGACCAATAAACTCTAATCAAGCACATACTAGACATTTTAAACCTATTGCATGAAAGTAAAGGGGTGAGCTTATGCTCTTACAAACCCAATATGAAATACACATAAATCTTTGAATCAAAACTCAATTGAGAGACTTAGGGGCTTTAGGAGGATTACCTTAACACCTTGAAGTTGGATCTAGACTTTGGATCCAAAAATTTTCCTCCTTGCTTCACTCTTCACAAAACCCGACCCTCACTCTTCTTTTTTTTTTTTTTTTTTTCCTTTTGGTTTCGGTTCCTAGGGGAGGGAGAGAGAGAGACTTGAGAGTGAACTAGAAAGTTAAGGCTTCACTAAATAGTCATAATCTTGACCCACCTCACCTATTTATAGGTGAAAAATGATTTATTTTCTAGAATTATTTTTATTCTCAAAATTACACATCTAACCCCAAAAACAAAGTATTTGCCAATAAATCCCTTGAGGTGGCCGGCTGTCAAGGTTTCTTGGAGCCTAAGTAATCTTTTCCTAATTATTTCTTAATTTTCCAAAATTCTAAATATTCACATATTTATCCACGATGAGGTGTCCTCCCATTAAGGCTCTGTTTGGCCATTTTCCTAAATGCAGTCCATTTTCATACTAATGCAAATATTACAAATACTGTTTTTAACTAATAACAGTACTGTCATACTGGACTGTAGTTCAGAATTCATCTACGTATTATTGGACTGCGTATAAATTTTCCTTATGACTTAAAGCTACTTAGCCCTTATTATCCTAATTAATGTGCTTGATTTTTCTAGAGTGGTCTTGAACCTTATTCTTACTATTTCATCTGTGATGACAGTTTTTCACAATATAATTTCCATACTGCTTATTATACTACAATACCGTCATAAATATGCATTAAATTATTCTAGTCAAATGTTGACCGGAATAAAATCATAAATTCTTATTCTGCCATTTTTCTCAAGAGGCCTTATGCTTAGCTAATCAAACTATCATTGAGTCTTATAATGCTATAAGATCTCAAATATACTCTGATAAAATCATATCAAACATTTCACATAAACATTCATATTCCTTATCAAGGAAATTATGAATCAGTCAAAAGAGCGGCTATTACAATTGCGCCACACATATTATGGAAGTTCATTTGGTTGATTGTGTTTGTGATTTTGGGTGATCATTTTCCGAAAAAAAAAGTTTTGAAAACTTGATTATATTTATGCATATTACATATTCGACAAAATGTTCGTTTGTATGATTGTGTGTTTTTTATGTAATTATGTTAAGATTTGGATTAGATTGACTTGAAATGTCACAAGTATTATTTTGTATGATATTTACGTGTTTGGGTGAGGATTAGTTTTAGATTGATTTAAAATGTTTGGTTGAGGATTTGGTTTCGCTTATTTTCCGGAAAAAAAGTGTTGATTTTGTGATTTATGCTTTTGCATATTACATGTTCGACAAAATGCCCATTTGTATGATTGTGTGTTTTTTACGTACTTATGTTAAGATTTGGTTTAGATTGATTTAAAAGATCATAAGTATGATTTTATGTGATTTTTACCTGTTTAGGTGACTTATTGTAGAATGATTTATTGTATGATTTTGTGTTTTTTATGTGTTTGGGTCCAGAGCTGTTTTAGATTGATTTAAAATGTCACAAGATAAGGAGGATGTGTCAACGACTTCTCAAGTTGGAGAACCACAATGAACAAATACACCCAGATTCAATCCCGACGAAGATGGTAAACGAAGAGCGACTCTTATGAGACGAGTCCATCTTGTTAGGAATAGGGGAGAAAGAATTCAAGTTTCATTCGACCCTAAAGGGCAACTGATAGGGAAGGAGGGGGATGAACAATAGAGTTGGATTGGAGTGCTTGCTCGAGAGCACATTCCCATATGGATAGCTGAATTTAGAAGTACCGATTTAGCCCCAAGGAAAGAAAGAGTGTGGGTGGAATTCATAACTTCTTTCACTGTGGAACTTTCATTTAAAAAACCAGCTTTGAAATTAGTAGAGTCCACCAAAAATTTTAGATATGCAATTTACCAGGTTTTTGTCAAGGATCATATTGACAAAGAAAGTGTGTGGACTCGACTACCCAAAATGGTGAAAAATTACCCCTCCATAAGTCAGGATGATTGGGAGAGATTCATTATATATCGACATTCATCGGAATTCAAAAAACTATCAGAACAAGGATGTGAGTTAGGAAAGAGAAGCAAATACGGATCAACGGAAGGCCGAGATGGATATAAGAAACGTGATCAAAACTCGTGTGTGAATTACTTGGTTTGGTGTTTTCATAGTATATTGTTAGATTATTTTTAACAATTAATGAACTACAGTTTAAGACAACAGGAGAATGGAAAGTGAGACATAATTTGTGGCTGGACATGCGCGTCAAACCTATTGGAGAGTACAAGAATCCATCATTTAGGATTGTTAAAGATATGATAGTAAGTACAATAATTCATTTGATATGATATTCTTATTTATACAACCTTACTTACGGATTCATGACATGTTCTCTAATTCTTACAGGGGGATTTTAGTGAATAGCAGACACAAAGGAGTTTCGAATCTATTAGGACTAATGACATATTGACCAAGTCATTAGGCAATGACGAACATTTGGGACGGACCCGTGATCAATCTAAGTTTGTTAGGCAGTCGCATTACTTTAATGACATGTTTACTTACCTGTAATCGGAGTGATCATGGATCGGAGTGGGTAGGATTCGGAGTGGGCTGGATTCGGAGTTAGAATATGCTGTTTACTTGGGTACCAGGAATCGGAGTCGAAATCACTGTCAATCCCATTCATGCGTTTACTTAGAACAGGAATCGGAGTCAGTTGCTGTAAATTTACTTGTATACCCCTTTATTTATTGTGTTTGCAAAAATTAAAAAATTGATTGATTTTTTTTATTTGTTATCATACTATTAATTAAAAGTAAAATAATCATTATGATATTAAGGCAATAAAATTAAATTGTATAATTTTTTGTTTAAAAAAAATTTAAAAGAGTAAAAAAAATGAATTAAAATAAGTAAAGTATAAAAAATATAAAAATAGAAATATAATAATATATTGTGATTAAAAAAAAGTTATTTATTTACTCTAATAACGTTAATAGTAATTAAGATAGTTATATAATATTAAGTTAATAAAAATATATTATATTTGGTTAATAAAAATAATTAATATAGGTTATTATTATTTTTAATATATAGTAGAAGGAAAAGTGAATAAGCGTGAAAAAATGAGGGTTATTTCATTCTTTTACTTTTCCTTTTCAATCCTCAAATAAGAAAGTAAAATTAGGGGTAAAATAGTAACTTAACTTTAATATCAGGTGTAGGAGTGCTAATCTGGTGGGGGGCTTGGGATTGTCAATTCTCTTATTCAATCCCAAATTAGTGTGGGCCCTACACAATTTCACTCCTATTCCAAGATAAAAATAAGTAAGTAAATATGGGGTTGATTCTCATTCCCTATTCCGAATCTCTATTCCTGTAAAGTAAACAAGCCATAACATTATGCAAAGTTCAAAGGATAATACAGAAGTATCGACAGTGAAACGGCAGCTTGCTGCATTGGAAAAAACCATACAGGAACTTTGTGTGAAGCATGGTATTAACCGAGAGACTATGGTCGAGGAGAATACCGAACCGACTATTGATCAACATAACAGCTTCAAGGCTAGTTGTACCCATAATGAAAAAGAACCTGGAGTGTCGGATCCGCAGCCCATGCCGGACGCAAGTAAGGAATGCTAGCTCTTTCTTACTGATTTAATTAATGGAGGAGATGTGCTTGTTGCAATCGACAGGGCATACATGAACTGTGTTCCAACCAACACAGTCCATGGGATTCCTTTAGGTGAGCAGAACGTGCGAGTGACAATTATAGTCCCGAAACTAAAACGTGCACTTCTACCTATTTCGACAAACGAATCAACAATTATGGAAGAAGCTATCGGTGGGTGGGAGTGCACGTTTCAGTTTTGGGACTGTAATTGTCACTTGCACAATCTAAGTATTCTGTAATAACCCGAATTTTTATGACTCTAGATTTCCTTTAAATGAGGAAAACTTAAGTCTAGCTCATGTTTGGAATAGAATATCGGTATAAGTTTGAGTTCTCGGTTAATTAGCTACGAAACTCAACGATAGATTACTGAGCCTAGTCTAAGGCATTTTAAGAAAAATGGCGTGATGAAATTTCATGATTCCATGTTGGTCAAAGTTTGACCAAAAAAGTCAAAGTTGACCAAAAAGTCAAAGGGTTGACCAAGAACAGTCAAAGGTATGACTGTACAGTAATAGGATAAGCAGTATGGGAAATATACTGCTAAAATTGTCTTTTTGGACAAAATAACAAGAATAAGCTATGAGACCACCCTAGAAAAATCAAGCACACTAAGTTGGATATCAAAGTCCTAATGACTTTCAGAAATAAGAAGAAAATTTTTACAGTCCATTTTTACGCAGATAAATTTTGGACTGTAGTCAAGTATAACAGTACTGAATTATACTGTGTATTAGTGAACACAGTATTAGAAATATCTGTGTTAGCAAGAAAATAGACTGTATTTTAAGGAAAAATCCAAACAAGGCCTTATGATGATGTCACCCTATTTTGGAATTATGACATCATTTTGATTTAAGAAAATTGTGGAAAGAAATCTTTGCCACCTAAGCCCCATAATGGTCGGCCACCTAAGGGGGTAAAAATGTAAATATTTTGTCTTTTGGGGGCAAAAGTGTAATTTTGGAAAATATAATGATGTAAGCATGAGGTAAGCACATGATGTCATCAAGATGATGTCACAATGATGCAAAAAAAAAAAAAAAAACTTGCCATGCAAGGGAAGATAATGGCCGGCCACATGTAGGGGTGAAATTGCAAAGATTTTGTCCTTAGGGGCCAAAATGTAATTTTTGGAAAATAGGTGAGGTAAGCATGATTAGGTAAGCATGATGATGTCATGATTTTGCTTGGAGAACAAGGCTATGGCCGGCCACATGACACTTGGAGGGCATAAATGCAAATATTTTTGCATTAGGGGTTAAAATGTAATTTTTGGAAAAAAAAATAAATCCAAAAATTAAGGATTTTTCACCTATAAATAGGTGATGGGGGCAGCTGATTTTGCTCAGAAAAAATAAGGAAACACCCCAAAACTATGGCCAAAAATTCCCTCACCCTTCCCCCTAAAACCCAAAGCCAAAAAGGAAGAGACAAGAAAAGAAAGAAAGAAAAAGTGAGGAAGGATTTGAGCTAGGGGTGGCCGGATTTCTTGGTGACCGGACTTTGGTGAGGCAGCCATCAAGCGGCTGAAAAATTAGGAACCCCATTTGGAGGGGGATGGCCGGTTATGGTGAAGGATCAAAGGGAAAAAGTTTTAGACCCAAAATCGAGCACAATCCTTGGATTGATTAAGGTAATAATCTCCCTTTGACCCTAAGCTTTTCAATTAGAGCTTAAATTTAGAGATTTAAGTGTATTTCTATGTTTGGGATGTAAGAGCATAAGCTCATTTTCTTATTTCATGCAATGGGTTTAATGCTTATTAGGTGCTTGATTAGGGTACTAAGGTCTCAATTATGATTATGGTGCATGATTTGATAACTATGCTTGCATGATTATTAAGATTGCATGTATGCACATAAGGTGTTTGTGATATGTCCCCAATATGCCTAAAAAGTTATAGGTCATGCATGTTTATGTTTGAGTTAGATTAGAAGCTTGATTGATGAATGGTGATGCAAATCAAATGTTTTGCAAAACCTAGTTTGGTGCAAGAACACCCAAGGGTTTTGCCTTGCATGGATGAATGTTTTACGTTAGAAAGTGCTGCATGACTGATATTAGGCTCCTGCTGCGGGCGGTTGAGGTAGTGTGCGTGTAATAGGACGTAAAACGAACTTAAAACCGAAAACTGCCAGTTCGGGTTCCAAACTGGCCAGTTTCGGGAAAGTGGCAATTTAAGGCTTTTAGAGGCCGAACTGGGTGAAACGTAAAACATGAAAGTTGTTCAGAAGGGTTTTTCCTAGGGGGATACGTGGACCGTTCCCCAAATTGAGGCTCCAATGGCCTCCGTTTTTACAGAAAACCGAGACTGGTCTGCCCAGACCTAGTCTACACGTCCAGCAAGTTCAAATTAAAACTGACAAGAATACAAGCAGAACGGGATTTTTCTCAAAACACGAAAGTTTTAGGATTTTTCGAGAGCTACAACTTTCATGAAGACAAATTTTTCAAAATCGGAATGGATCTTTAAACTGACATGGTTTTATTAAGACTGTGCAGGGAACATGAAATTCCTGCACAAGATTTTCTAAAAACAGTTCGGAAAAATTGTATCTTCCCCCAAAACCACTGTTTTGACTAGGGAAACTGTTCCAAAGGCAGTTTTCAGTCCTAAATGATTTTACAAAAACCTATTTCAAAAATATGAATTTTATGAGTTAAGTAAAAGATTTTTTTTGAGGTTAATTTACCCAAGTTTCCAAAGAAATGGAAAATGGATTTTTTAACCAAATTGGGTAAGCAAGATGATTACGGGTAATAACCGGAAGTGATATCCGAGTTACTGGGCCAAAGCCTAAAGCTCAAGTTTGACCCGTATAGGGTTGACCTTAGTTGACCAAAAATTGACTTTGGTTGACCAAGAGTTTGACTACAATTAACCTTAAGGGTTAGTCAAGATAACCCTAAAGGATACCAAGATTAATTAATTGGGCTAAGATATAGGGTTAATTGAAGTAACCCAATGGTTTATGAACAAGGATAAAGCCTAAGGTTGGGAAGGTAACCTAACCCTAATGGTATATATGATGATTTAGCACATAAGGTTACTATTTGTAACCCAGTAAGACATCTAGTATCGGGGACATACAACTAGGATTATGTAGGCATGTTGGTTAGATCACCAACATTCCACAATACTAATTAGAACCTCACCTATGTCCTTCAACAAGCAGGAGGGAACCTGCAGCTGTACTCAGAGCAGGAGCAGCATTGCGCAGGACATAACAAGAGAGGTAAGTACAACTCCGCCTACAGCATAGGCCCTTTGTTGTTACTTGCCTAATGTGATGGTATGTTATGGTATGTGATGATATGTTATGGCGTGTAATGTTATGATATGTTATGTCATGTGATATTATGGTATGATATGTTATGGTATGTATGGCATGTCATGGTATGTTATGAATGAGGTTATGTTATGTTATATGTTGTAATATTGTGACATCATGAAGCATGTTCACTAATGTTAAACCACCTGGTAAGAACAAGACAAGTAAGATGTTGTGTCGTACCGACTTGCCACAAAGGCGGGTTTAAATGATATGTTTCATGGTTTGAGTTGGATTGGATGGCTACCTAAACTACTCCATGTTAAACTTTGTGTTTCATGGTTTGAGTTAAAACGGACTGCCGCCTTCAACCATTCTTTGGCTATGTACCACGGTACGAGCACACATGATAAGTAAAGGAATAGAACTAAGCTAAGTTATGAATCCATATTTGATTCATAAGAGGTCATAATTGGTTCATGCATAATGATATGTGTTTTGCGTCGCGGATGTAACAGTTGTACTTGCTGAGCGAAAGCTCACGTCTTACGTCTATGCTGTAGGTAAGCAACCTGCCAGCAATCTCTGATGCAATACTGTGGAAGGCTGGTGCTGCGGACTGTGAAATGTGGGATGGACACTGCCACGGATTTTGAAAAAAAATATACTCTATAAAATATGTTGTAATGAAAAAGGGTTTTCATATTTTCATGATGTTTTAAGTATGAATGACAAAGTTTATGTATGTATGGCAAGCAAGTTGCCTCTTGTGGTACCAATCCACATTAAGTCGGGTTTGGTCTACAATTTGATTTCGATGGCCTTCAAGGAGGGTTTGAAAGTTCGGTACTCGAGTAAGTACCTATCAGTAAGTATGAGTTTGAGGATGAAGTTCAAGTTGAAAGTTTTAAAATAAAGTTTAAAAAGAAAAAAAAAATTCCCCCAAAATTTTCCGCAAGTTTAAGTTTAGTATGTAAGTAAGGTGATGACCCGGCGTGGGAAGTCGGGGCGTTACATATTCTCCTCGCCTAAATGAATCCCGTGGACTGTGTAGGTAGGAACACAATCCATGTCTGCCCTGCCGATTGTAACAAGCACATCTCCTCTATTAATTAAATCAGTAAGAAAGAGCTGGCATTCCTTACTTGCGTTCGGCATGGGCTGCGAATCCGATGCCCCAGCTTCATTTTCATTTAGGGTGCAACTAGCCTTGAAGCTGTTGCGTTAATCAACAGTCGGTGCGATCGTTTCCTCAGCTATAGTCTCTCTGTGGATACCATGCTTCGCATAAAGTTCCTGTATCGTTCTTTCCAATGCGACAAGCTGCCGTTTCACTTCTGAGACTTCATCATTTTCCCTTGGACTTTGCACAATGTTGAAGTAATGCGACTGCTTGACAAACTTATATTGACCCGGGGTCCGACCCGAATGCTTGGCATTGCCTAATGACTTCGTCAATATGTCATTTGTCCCCACAGATTCGAAACTTTCTTGTGTCTCTTGTTCACTGAAGTCCTCTTGTAACAATTAGAGAATATGTTATGAACTCGTAAACATAAAGGAGTGTAAATTAGAATATATTAGACCATGAATTCGTATACTTACTATTGTATCGCCAATAATTTTAAATGATGGATTCTTGAACTCTCAATCGGGTTTGACGCGTATGTCCAGCCATACAGTATGTCGAGCTGCCAATTGTCCCGTCTTCTCGAACTGGAGTTTAATAATTACCGTTAGTAAACATACAGGAAAAATTAGAAAGTACAACAGACCGCTAAAAAAAATTTTCCAAGTAATTCACTTACGATTTTTTGATCACGTTTCCGATATCCGTCTCGGCCCCCGGTTGATCCGTATTTGCTCTTCTTTCTTCTCTCACTTCCTTGTTCGAATAGTCTTTTGAATTCCGGGATACATCGATATTCAATGAATCTTTCCCAATCATCCTAACTGATGGACGGGTAATTATGAACCACTTTAGGTTGACGTTCCTACACACTTTCTTGATCTATATTATCCCTGATAAAAGCATGGTAAAAATCATATCTAAAATTTTTTGCTGACTCTGCACATGACTTTAAAGCTTGTTTTTAAAATGAAAATTCCACAGTGAAAGAAGTTATGACTTCCACCCACACTCTTTCTTTCCGTAAGGCTAAATCGGCACTTCTAAAGTCAGATATCCAAATGGGAATGAGCTCTCGAGCAAGCACTCCAATCTAACTCTGTAATTCGTCTCCTTCCTTCGTTAGTGGTTGCCCTTTAGCGTCGAACGAAATTGCAATTAGTTCTCCCTTTGTCCTAACAAGGTGGACTCTTCTCATAAGAGTCGTTCTTCGTTTACCATCTTCATCGGGATTGAATCTAGGTGAGCATGTTCGTCATGGTTTTCCAATTTGAGATTTCGTTGACACTTCCTCCTCATGATCTTGTGACATTTTGAATCAATCTAAAACAACTCCGCACCCAAGCATGTAAAAAACAAAAAATCATATATTAAATCATAATAAAATCATGTCACCCAAACACATAAAAAGCACACAAAATCGTACTTGTGATATTGTAAATCAATATTCTAAACAAAAACTTTAGCTAATTACGGAAAAGACTAAGTCTCACTCAAAGAGGCATTTTGTCGAATATGTAGTATGCAAAAAGTTAAATCACAAAATCAACACTTTTTTCCATAAAATTCTCTAAACCGTCGTCTCACCCAAGCATTTTAAATCAATCCAAAACTAATTCTCACTCAAAGAGGCATTTTGTCTAACATGTAGTATGCAAAACGTTAAATCACAAAATCAATACTTTTTTCCAGAAAATTCTCTAAACCGTCGCCTCACCCAAGCATTTTAAATCAATCCAAAACTAATTCTCACTCAAAGAGGTATTTTGTCGAACATGTAGTATGCAAAAAGTTAAATAAAAAAATCAACACTTTTTTCCAGAAAATTCTCTAAACCGTCGCCTCACCCAAGCATTTTAAATCAATGCCAAACTAATTCTCACTTAAAGAGGAATTTTGTCGAACATATAGTATGCAAAAGTTAAATCACAAAATCAACACTTTTTTCCGGAAAATTCTCTAAACTGTCGCCTCACCCAAGCATTTTAAATCAATCCAAAACTAATTCTCACTCAAAGAGGCATTTTGTCGAACATGTAGTATGCAAAAATTTAAATCACAAAATCAACACTTATTTTCGTTAAAACAATCACCCAAAATGACAACCACAATCAATAATCAACGAAAATCAAGTTTACAATCAACCAACGAACTTCCATAAACCATGCGGTGAAAGAGAGAGTTCAACTTACCAAGTAGTCGAGCGTGGGTACGGGTAGCTTGGTAGCGGCATAGTAGACGGTTTGGTCTTGGCGAGAGTGTAATAACCGGCTTTGTTACAAATTATGATTTCTTGTCTCTCAAGGAATCAAAGTTTGTATTATGAATAAGTATGAGAATTGCTTGATCCGAGTTATCAAAATTAGGATTTATGTATGATTGTATTCCGGTCAAATTTTGACCAAAATGATCTAAAGCATGATTGAGACGGTACTGCAGTATAATAAACAGTATGGAAATTATACTGTGAAAAACCGTCATTATGAATAGATAAATAAGATTAAGGTATGGAATCATGTTAGAAAAATCAAGCACAATATTTAGGATAATAAGGACTAATTAGCTTTAAGTCTTAAGAAAAACATATACGCAGTCCAGTTAAACGCAGATGAATTCTGGACTGCAGTTTAATATGACAGTACTGTTTTAGTTGAAAACAGTATTTGTTATAATTACATCAGTATGAAAATAGACTGTTTTTAAGAAAGAAAAGCCAAACAAGGCCCTAGGTGGAGGACACCTCACCATATGATAATTATGTAATTTTTTGATTTTTGAAAAAATTGGAAAGAATTACAATAAGATAACTTTGGCTCCAAGGAAGCCTTTAGTGGCCGGCCACCTATTAGGGACTTTTGGGCAAATATTGTTTTTGTAAGGCTTGAAGTGCAATTTAGAGAATAAAAATAAATCAAGAAAAGAAATTTAAATTCACCTATAAATAGGTGTGATGGGGGGTGACTTTTTAGTTCATTTTATTTGGAAAACACCCCAAAACTTTGGCCATTTTTCTTCTCCTTTTCTCTCTCTCAGCCAAACCCCATAGGCAGCCAAACCCAAGAGTGTGTGGTCGGATTTTAGTGAGTGAAAGCTAGAAAAAAAAATTTTGGAATCCAAGCTAGAGATTATCTCCACGGTTTAGAGGTAATTCTCTCAACTCCTAATCCTTTTTATTTAAGTTTTGAGCCAAGTTTATATGTATATTCAGTTTGGTTGTAAGAGCTTAAGCTCACCCATATATGTCCTTATTCTAGTTAGATTGATTAGAATGTGCTTGAATTAGGGTTTAGTAAGTTTATGTTATGGTTTGGTTTATGTTTTGGATTGTATACCCTAGAAATTATGTTGTTGATGTGTGTGACCATCAAGTGTTTGTTATATGTCCCCATGGGCTTAAAACTGATGTTGATTGAATGATTATGAACTTGAATGGCTTGTATGATGATTAGGGTTCAAGAAAACCCTAGAAAACCAAGTTTGGTGAAAATCACCAAACGGGTTTAATTATGATTGAATGATGGTGAATGAATGAATGAATGATCATGAGAACATCAGATTATACGCTGCATGCTTGATGTAGGCTCACGGTTGCAACCGTTTGAGGTTTTTGAAAATAAGGCCCAAAAGGCCTCCGTTTTTACAAAAACCCGAGCCTAGACCACCCAGACCTATGAACACAGCCAGGCAGATTCAACAGGGAAAAAGTATAAGATGAAGACAGAACTAGACTTGGAGCAAAACATGAAAGTTGTAGGGTTTTTCAATATCTAAAACTTTTGTGAAGAAAACTTTTTCAAAATCAAAACAGATTTCAAAATGAAACTGAATCATATTAGTACAGGAATTTTAAAACAGTGCATGCACAGGAAATTCCTGCACATGCACTAACAATTTGACTGTTTTCAACAAATACCTTTAAAACTTAGACAGTTTTATTTAAAAACAAGTTTTAAAGGGTTAATCAAACTCAGTTTTGTAAGAAAGGAAATAATTAAAGTAAGCAAATTGGTAACCTAACATAGTCAGATAGGTTACCGAATTTTAATTGGGCTAAGATAATTAAAAATAAAAGTTGTATGTTGGGCCTTGGGTCCAAGATTATTTAGGGTAACCATAAGGGATACCACTTTAATCATTGGGACTTTGTAAGCCTAACAGGCTTTTAAATTCAAACCTAACTTGGGCCTATACCTTAGGCTACTAATAGTAACCTAATAGGATGCCAAGTACCATTGGGCTTTGAGCCCAAAATGCATTAAGTAATTAAACAGGATACTGTTTGATTACTATTGGGACATGTGCCCTAGGGTTACACTTAGTAACCAATAAGGATATCATTAAAGCTTATGAAGGGGGACATATAACTAGGGTCACTAATAAATGTTGGTTAGGGTACCAACATTTAATGAAATATTTTATGGTAAGATAGGATGATTCTTATCTTACTTTGTTTTTGGAAACATGAAGGTAACCTATTGAGGTAACCTGTCGGAACGACAAAACCCAAGACCTAGAGTAAACTGTAAGTACAACTTCGCCTACAGCATAGGCAAATTGTTTTATGACTTTGCATGATTGTTTTTAAAGTTCATGCATTTATGTGGTATGTATGATGTATGTTTATTGTTGTGACATCATGAAAC
This sequence comes from Ficus hirta, assembly GCA_038430175.1. Classification (NCBI taxonomy): domain Eukaryota; kingdom Viridiplantae; phylum Streptophyta; class Magnoliopsida; order Rosales; family Moraceae; genus Ficus; species Ficus hirta. Next base: position 11,575,942 of record CM076585.1, on the reverse strand, counting down.
ATGTTCACTAACAGTAATTCATATGGTAAGAAGAAGACTATGCTTTAAGTAAGAACTGTTTTAAGAAAATGTTTTCAAGTATGTTGTTAAGTAAGTTTTCTTGTGTCGTACCGACCTGCTCTAGGTCAGGTTTGGTTCATGGTTTGGGTTGGACTGGGCTGGCTGCCCCAACCACTCCATGACTGTGTGCCACGGTACGTACACTTATGTTAAGTAAGGGCCCTAAAAATATGAAAACCAAGAAAGCATAATTGGTTCATGCATGGTTTTCTTTTGAAATTTTTTTGCGGGTTAATAGTTGTGCTTGCTGGGCGAAAGCTCACAACTTACGTTTATGCTGTATGTAAGCTTCCTACTGGCAATATTTGATGTAAGGCGGTGAGGCTTGGCAGGGCTATCTGTGAAACGTGGGATGGAGACTGCTACGCATTTTGAAATAAATATATGTATTGTCTACTTGTTACAAGTTATTGTACATTACGACAAATTTTAAAAAGTAAATATTAACTAAGTACGTACGTATATTATTAGACATGTAAATAGTAAAGTATGGATTCAAGTCATTTTAAAAAAAAAAATATGTACAGTATTTCCGCATAAGTAAGTAAGTAAGTAAGTATGTCAAATTAGTATGTAAGATAAGTACGGTAACAGCCTACGTAGGACGGGTCGTTACAGAGAGAGAGAAGGAAAGGCGCGTTAAAGAACGACGACGAGGTAGAGAGAGAGAGGACGAGAGAGAATGGAGACGAGGTAGAGTTGGAGCCGAGAGAGAGAATGGAGGGAGGAGGCACGGCACGGCAGAGGAGATGGCCTACGCGGAGGAGGCACGGCAAGCCGAGAGAGAGAATGGAGGGAGAGTTTGTATGCGAAAGTGAAAGAGGCGCGAGAGAGAATGTGGAAGGAATGAGGTCATTTTTTTGTTTTTATTTACGCTCTAAAATTTTGAACACTCGGTTTTTGAAAAATTTTTAAAAATTCCCAGTCAACATACCATGACTGGTTTTGGGAAAAACCGTCATGGTTTTTTTTTTTTTTGGGCTTCTCAACACGTGTCCACTCGACATCTAATGAAGCAAGTGTGAAAAATCATCATCCAAATCATCAATATCCTCCACCGGTGGCAATCCCTTTGTGAAAGATGGAATGTCGGTGTAATCTTCAACATCTTCTTGGCCATTCCGGATTATTTTTGGCTTCATTGGCACAACTAAAAATAACTCTAAATTGTCGAGATCCGTTGTATAAAATACTTATACCGCATGTGATGCCATAATGAAATGATAATTTTTGTATCCCGATCGCCTAAAGTCCACCACTGTCACGCCGTCACTATCAATCTTAACATAATTATTGTCAGCCCTCTTATATTTAAAGAATGCTATCCACAACCCGCATTAATCAAGTTTCCAAATATCTTCAATGAACCCAAAATAGTTCATGGAACCGTATACCGGATTCTTGTCCTTTGCGGATGAAATATGCATAGACTCGGCACAAAGGGCACACCATTATTTTGGATGGGATGCTTCTCATCTCTTTCACGAGTGTAGAAGAAGTAGCCATTGACAAAGTACGATGTATATCTTGTGACTATGGATGATGGTCCTCTTGCTAGCTTCATTAAGTCTTGGGAAACACCAGCCTTCATATACAAATCTTTTCTTATCGAGTCTCGAAATGTCCGATTGTGCTCATCTTTAATCCACTTCTCACTTCTTCCTTTTCTTGGATTCATAGCTCTTACTTCCGTCATGTGAACCTCAATGAAAGGCTTCACTTCCTTAGCATTGTGCAAAACATACATACAAGCTTTTTCCCATTCATCTTGATTTACTAGCGAATGAACGATCACGGATAGTCCTTTCGACATAAATAGCCCGCTCTTTGGCAACCCTATTGGTTTCGCGTTGGACAAATACTCCGAGCAAAATTCAACCAATTCCTCCGCTATGTAGTTTTTCACTATACATACCTCCGGCCTATTTCGGTTCTTCACATAACCCTTCAAAACCTTCATGTACCTTTTGAAATGATACATCCACCTCGACCGGTCCACATAGCTCAACTTCCAAAGCTAAGTGCACCGTTAGGTGGATCATTATATCAAAAAAGACTGGTGGGAAATACTTCTCAAGCATGCACAAAGTCAACACCAATTCCGATTGTAGCGAATCTAGCATAAGTGGATCATTATCTTGGAGCATATTGAATTGAAAAATGAGCATAACTTCGTAATTGCATATCTTACATCTTTCGTTAAAACTCCCCGCAATGCAAGAGATTATAATTGTTGTATCAAACTATGACAATCATGTATTTTCATTTTAACGAGCCTCAAATCCTTCATTGACACCAACCTTTTGAAGTTTGAAGAGTACCCACTTGGCACTTTCACGGAAGCAAGCCATTCATAAATCTTTCACTTTTCTTGTCTTGATAATGTGTGCTTTGCCGAAGGTAAGTAAGTGCCATTCGATCTTTTGTCGTGAGCAAATTTGGTCTAATCTTCATGTCTTTAAGATCCAACCGTGCCTTTTCACTATCTTCAGTTTTGTTCGGAATATCAATCAACGTGCCCACTATCGAGACACAGACGTTTTTCTAATATGCATAACATCTAAGCAATGATGAATGTAAAGTGACTTCCAATATGGAAGTTCATAGAAGATTGACTTCTTCTTCCAAGGTCCATCGACAACTGGAGCCTTACGTTTTCTCTTTCCCAAAACTACTTTCACATTTTTAACCATCTCAAATACATCTTTGCTAGACAAAATCCGAGGACTGGTTCTTTCTTCGGTAATATCATCAAAAGTCTTCTTTTGTTTGTGGTATCAATGATTTTTTGACAAGAATCTCCTGCGACCAAGGTAAATGGTTTTCTTACCATTCTTCAACCAGATGGAAGATGTTTACTTCATACAAATGGGACAATATATAGAACTCTTCATAGGATAACCAGATAGGTTGCCAAGCGCGGGAAAGTCATTAACTGACTAAATCAACACTGCACGAAGATTGAACGTATCTTTATGGTAATTGTAATACCCAGAATTTTTACGGACTCATGATTTCCTTATATGTAAAGAAATTTAAGTCCGTACTATGTGATATGTAATATTTCATGAAAATTATGAATATTGATGTGAAATTCATAATTTTCTTATCAGTATATGTTTGAGCTCTCGTTTAATTAGCTATGAGACTCAATAATAAGTTATTATGTTAAGCATGAGGCCTTTTGAGAAAAGGGCAGAATAGGAATTTATGATTTTCATTCCGGTCAAAGTTTGACCAGGTTGACCTTAGGTTTGTCTAAGATGGTACTGCAGTTTAGTAAACAGTATGAAAATTATGCTGTGGGAAACCGTCATTATAGACTAATGAGCAAGAATAAGCTATGAGACCACCCTAGAAAAATCAAGCACAATATTTAGAGTAATGTAGACTAAATAGTTTCAAGTCCTAAGAAAATCCAATACGCAGTCCAATTTTACGCAAATGAATTCAAGACTGTAGTCCAGTATGACGATACTGTTTTTGGTGAAAAACAGTATTGATATTATCTGAGTAAGTAAGAAAATGGACTGCATAATTATATTAATGGATTTTTGGAATCAAGTGGATAATTATGCAAGAATTGGAAGTCAAGTGGCTCCACTATAGTCGGCCACCTTCAGGGACTAAAGTGTAAATATTTTATCCATAAGGGCCAAAGTGTAATTTTCAAAAAAGTAAGCATGATGATATCATGATGATGCAAGCATGATGATGTAAGCAAGAGAATTTTCTTACAGCTTTACTTGGTGGGCCATAGAGACGATGAGGCAAGTGAAGGGCGGTGTGGGATATCACTACGCAAGATTTTCCGCAAACTCTTTAAATTATGAACTAGTATATGTATGATTAAGTAGTATGTACCATGTTACGTATATGATGTTTCAAAAGTCCGGTTTAAAAGGTTATGTGTGACCTTTTAATCGGGTTAACAAGTAATGGGTAGGCATGATGAAATTTACCCATATGGATAAGTTTATTTTAAGTTACGAAAGAAAAAAAAAATTATTCTGTAATTTTCTGAAATTTCAAGTATTAGAAACTAACAAGTATGTTAAGCAAGTATAGTAACGGCCCACGTTTACGTAGTCGGCCCTACGTAGATGGTTCGGGACGTTACAGATGGTATCAGAGCCGTATCCTGCCAGCATACTTCACTTTGCTTCGCATCGTTTCTGTAAATGCCCAAGTAAGTTAAATTATTTTTTTCTTTAGTTAGAATTAGTTAAGATCTTACTTATGTAATGAGCATATCTCATCAATGGTCACACGGAGGATGATACCCGTGATACTTTACCATGATATACTATACATAGCTTATGTAATGAACCATATATGCTATACATATGCATTACCGCGATCCTGAAATTTACCATGATATATATGTGGTAAATAAGCTTATTATATGATATGAAGAAATCATGAAGAATCTCTAGCATGATACGATAAGTCATCATGTTTCCATGATAGGACATGATAAGATATGAATGAAAGAATGGGTATTAGAAATGTGAGGAATTAAGAACTAGAATTAGAAGATGGTTCACCGTGCATATGAACGAACCAAATTTTTGCAAGAGTCTAATCTTGCAACTATAGTGGTAAAGTTGCAACGATAATTGCTAGAGTAGCAATAAGAAATGAATAGGCTTCTAGATCAGATAGCCTATCGCCTTATCTTAGTATGGTGATAACTAGGAACTTTTCATTCTAAGGAATTGGATTGAGACCATGAAAGTTAAGTTTCCTAGTTGTGAAATTTTTGCCCCTATAAGAATAATATTAAATACGGGAAAAGTTTGGTGGTGCCTTAGTTTGGGAATAACAACTAGGCAATGTGCAAGCATGAGTTGGATATTACCAACAACAATTTAGTATACCATGATGATGACTATGAGTCTGATGATGAAGTTAATAAGGTTGAGATCGATAGCAACAACCTTTAAGTCGACATATAATGGTTTGACTAATGTCGACTATATACAACCTTTTAAGTAATGGAAATTATGTAATGATGGGAAGTTTTAGATATTCCTAAGAGTTATGATTATGCACTCGTGCTACGAGGAAATGTTAGAAGCAATGAGAAAAGCTTCTACTAGCTAACAAGTAGCTAGTTGATATGAGGATACCTTTCACTGCATCACTCGAACAATATTATGTATGAAATATATTTTCAATAATACTATTTATTATTGTTTTCCATGATTAACTTGGAAAAGATTCAAAGAAGTTGTTTTTAAGTATAGTGCCTAATCTTATGCTTATCAGAACCAACTTATGTTATGATCATGTAAAGGGCCAAAAACCTTGAGCAACAAAGTTCCAAGAAAGGGGTCATCATGTTATGTAACGGGCCAAAAACCTTGAGGAACAAAGTTCCAAGAAAGGGGCTATTATGAAAAGTATAGGGTTCTAATAGCACGAGATTAACATTGTACTAGAGGGTCCTCAGCTTCAGCTAAATTTAAAGAAAAATATCTTAAATATGATATATTCGCCGAGCCCCTCAACTAAAGTTAAAGAGAAGTATTATATAATATGCTTTTCAAATATGGCAAGTTATATGATATACTTACTAAGAATTTTATGAAGATAGTTCTTGTGATGCAGTATGAAAGTAAGAAAGTATGAAAGCATGATAAAAGTATGAAAGTATGCATGATGAAAGTATGAATATATGAAAGCATGAAAGTATGAGAATAAGCATGAAGGTAGGAGAATAAGCATAAATGTATGATGATATGAAGGTATGAAATTATGATTATATGGAAGTAAGATTATGCTTCTATATAAGAGACTTGATCCCATTAAGTTATTAAAATAGGAACAAACTACTATGGATGATAGAGTGTCATAAGGCCACCAGAATTATTCTAATTTTCGAGGACAAAATTTTTTTAAGGATGATAGATTGTAATACCCAGAATTTTTACGGACTTATGATTTCCTTATATGTAAAGAAATTTAAGTCCGTACTATGTGATATGTAATGTTTCATGAAAATTATAAATATCGATGTGAAATTCATAATTTTATTATCAGTATATATTTGAGCTCTCGTTTAATTAGCTATGAGACTCAATAATAAGTTATTATATTAAGCATGAGGCCTTTTGAGAAAAGGGCAGAACAGGAATTTACGATTTTTATTCCGGTCAAAGTTTGACCAGGTTGACCTTAGGTTTGACTAAGATGGTACTGCAGTTTAGTAAAGAGTATGGAAATTATACTGCGGGAAACCGTCATTATAGACTAATGAGCAAGAATAAGCTATGAGACCACCCTAGAAAAATCAAGCACAATATTTAGAGCAATATGGACTAAATAGTTTCAAGTCCTAAGAAAATCCGATACGCAGTCCAATTTTATGCAAATGAATTCTGAACTGTAGTCCAGTATGACGATACTGTTTTTGGTGAAAAACAGTATTGATATTATCTGAATAAGTAAGAAAATGGACTGCATAATTATATTAATGGATTTTTGGAATCAAGTGGATAATTATGCAAGAATTGAAAGTCAAGTGGCTCCACCATAGTCGGCCACCTTCAGGGACTAAAGTGTAAATATTTTATCCATATGGGCAAAGTGTAATTTTCAAAAAAGTAAGCATGATGATGTCATGATGATGCAAGCATGATGATGTAAGCAAGAGAATTTTTCTTGGCCTCCAAGTTTCCTATAGTGGCCGGCCACCTAAGAGGGTAGATGAGCAAATATTTTTTTTCCAAGGACCAATGGGCAAATATTTTTCTCTTACGGGCTATTATGTAATTTTTGGATTAAAAATAAATCCAAAAATTAAATTATTTATCACCTATAAATAGGTGATGGGGGGGAGGCTCATTTTGTTCACAAAAATTAGAAAACACCCCAAAACCATGTCAAAATTTCTTCTCACACTCTCTCTTTAAAAACCGAGCCCTAGAGAAAAGAAAAAGAAAAGAGAAAGTGAAGGATTGGGTGGTCAGAAAACTTGGGGAATCACCAACCAAGGGTGGCCGAAATTTTGGAAGCAACCAAGCCAAGGGAGGCCGGTTGTGGTAGGGAGCAAGGAGAAAAGAATTGATTCAAGAATCTAGCACGAATCTTTGAGATTGGTTAAGGTAATTCTCTCTGGCTCCTAAGCTTTTCAATTGAGCTTTGATTTGGAAATTTAAGTGTATTTTCAAGTTGGGTTTGTAAGAGCATAAGCTCACCCCTTTACCTTTCATGCAATAGGTTTAGATGTTTGATTATGTGCTTGATTAGGGTTCTATGGTCTTGATTTAGGTTTTGGTTCATGCTTTTGATGCTATACTTGTGAGATAGTATGGTTTACATGTATGTCCTTAAGATGCTTGTTGTATGTCCCCTTATATTAAAGAGAGTGTAGGTTATGCATGAATGATGTATGAGAATAGATTGAGCTTGTATGGGATGAATGGAAGCCAAACCAACCCGAAAACCCTAAGTTTGGTGCATGATGGCACACGGGTTGCATGGGTTTGGATTAATGCATGTGAATGGCAAATCTTATGTTAAAGTGCTGCATGTTGTCGTAGCCTCACGGTTACGACCGTTTGAGGTAGTGTGCACAAAAATTTTTACGCAAAATCGGACACATGCAAAACTGCCAGTTTTCGGTTAAAACTGGACAGTTTTCTGAAAAGGTGATTTTGAGGCCCTTAGAGATCGAATTTGAGAAAAGTTAAAACTACAAAGTTGTAGGAAAGAGAAAATTCTAGGGGATAACATAAACAGTTTTTAAAAATAAGGCTCCAAATGTCTCTGTTTTTATGAAAACCCGAGCCCTGGTCTGCCAGACCCTGTGCACGGCCAGCCGGATTCAACCAGAGATATGAATAAGTTAAATGCAGAATTAGGTTTTAAGTAAAACACAAAAGTTGCAGGATCTTTCGAGATCTACAACTTTCATGAAGGAAACTTTTTCTAATTCCAAACAAATATTAAAGTAAAACCTGATTTCCAAAACTATACAGGAAACGAGAAATTCCTGCACAGGATTTTCATAAAACAGTGTAAAAGCAGGAAATTCCTGCACATACACTGATAACCGAAATTAAGAAACTGTTTTTAAAGGATTGATTTCAGAGTTTGACAGTTTTTAACTGTCTTTGCTTAAAAGTTACGGTTTTATGAAAATACGGTTTTTATAAAGATTTGTAAAGAAAACTTGACAAAGGTTTGTCAATAAAGAGCAAATAAATAAATAATTGGGCCGTACCCTATGGTTACCAATAGTAACCTAATGGGGTAATATGTTGTAATTAGTTGGGCCTTAGTAAGAGTAGTAACCTAATACTATTCAAGTATGATTGGGCTTAGTACCCAAGGTTACCCTAAGTAAACTAACAAGGTATTGTTTAAATATGTTGGGCCATGTGCCCTAGGGCTACCGCAAGTAACTAATCGAGTGATCATAAGAAGATATAGGGGACATATAACTAGGGCTATTCATGGATGTTGGTTAAAATACCAACATTTAACAATTATGATTTATGGTAAGATAGAATGTGTATGACTCTTACCTTACACCCTATTTGGAAACAGGAGTATGAACTGTTGTCATGCCATGTTTGGACGATAGACCAAGAGTGTAGGATGACAAGTAAGTACAAACCTCACCTGCAGTATGGAAAATAGTAAACTATTTTCAAGTATATGACATGTTTTCATGTATGCCATGTTATGTCAAGTCATGTTATGCTATGTTAAGTCATGTTATGTCATGTTATGATATGTTAAGTTATGCTAAGCCATGGTATGCCAAGTTATGCCAAGATATGCAATGTTATGCCATAATATGCCATGTGTATGTATATGTTATGTTATATGTTAGATACAGTGACATCATGAGGCATGTTCACTAATATTAAACCACAAGGTAAGAACATATATTAAGTCATAAGATAAGACAAGTAAGGTGTCGTACCAACCTCCCACCAGATCGTGGAGGATACATGTTTCAAGTTCAAGTTTATGATTATCAACCTCCCGTTGATGCAGGAGGGTATAATCAACCTTCTGCCAGATCGTGAAGGGTTATGTTTATGATTTCCAGAATTGTTAGGGACCTTGCAAACCTTAACTTTCTGTGGATTGCACGCATTTGGTACGTACACAAGGGGCCCATATGTTAAGCAAGATAATAAGTTCATAATAAGTTCATAATGGAGCATAAGACATTCAAAATCGATCACAAATGGATCATGCATAAGTTATATGATGTTTGTTATGTTTTTTTGAGAGATTATGTTTGTACTTGCTGGGCAAAAGCTCATCAGTATATTCCATACTGTAGGTAAGATGCCTGCAGCTTTACTTGGTGGGCCATGGAGACGATGAGGTAAGTGAAGGGCAGTGTGGGATATCACTACGCAAGATTTTCCGCAAACTCTTTAAATTATGAACTAGTACATGTATGATTAAGTAGTATGTACCATGTTACGTATGTGATGTTTCAAAAGTCCGGTTTAAAAGGTTATGTGTGACCTTTTAATCGGGTTAACAAATAATGGGTAGGCATGATGAAGTTTATCCATATGGATAAGTTTATTTTAAATTACGAAGAAAAAAAATTATTCTGTAATTTTCTGAAATTTCAAGTATTAGAAACTAAGTATGTTAAGCAAGTATAGCAACAGCCAACGTTTACGTAGTCGGCCCTATGTAGACGGTTCGGGGCGTTATAGTAATAATCTCTAACTTGTAAACCATTTTCCCATAAGCTTTTTAGGTCATCGATTAATGGTGCCAAGTACACGTCATTGTCATTCCCCGGTTGTTGAAGACCTGAGATCAATAAAGTCAACATAAAGAACTTCCGTTTCATGCATAATTCTGGAGGGAGATTGCAGTTGATAAGTATGACTGACCAGATACTATGCCTACTACTCATATTACTATGTGGGTTCATTCCGTTTGTCGACAAACCAAGACTTAATTTCCTTGGTTTTGCACTAAAATCTAGATGATTTTCATCAAACGTCTTCCATTGTGGTGCATCGGTTGGATGCCTAAGCTTGCCATCGTCAACAGTTTATCATGATGCCATGTCAAATTCTTAGCATGCTCGGCATTACGGAATAAACGACGCAAAAGTGGAGCCTGTGGAATGTACCATAACACCTTCACCGACACTCCTTTGCTACCATTCGATGGCATCTTGCCCTTCTTCCATCTTGACTCGTTACAAACCGAACATTCATCTAAATCTTCATATTCTTTCCAGTAATTGACGCAATCATTTGGACACACATGTATCTTTTCATATTCCATTTCCAAAGTGCTCAACGTCTTCTTCGTCTCGTACATACTAGGTGGCACTTTGTTATCATCCGGTAGAACATCGTCCACCCGCCTGACACTTTCATATTCCATAATTTAACCAATGCCCCTAATTTTGTATATTTTGTATAACCGACCTATAAGGGCGTTTCGATATCATTAATCATTGCCTCAAATAACTCAGGACGGTACACAAAGTGTTCTTCCAAATCATTTATCATGCTGAACATATTATCACCAACGTCTTCCTGAACAATAGGCTCTTTACCTTTAGTACTCGTCGATGTATATTTAATATCGAAAATATCTTCACCATGTAAATACCATGTTTGGTAAGAACAAATAATCCCATAAGTGTGCAAATACCCTCTAACATCATCAATGGAATGAGATCTATGATTTCCACAAATTTGACACGGACACTATCTTTATATGGCACGAACACTATCTCATCATCAATGGAATGAGAATCTTTTCATCTTTTATGTGAGCTTTGGCAAATGACAAAAATTCTTCAACACCATCTTTATATGCTTTAGACAATATATCAAACCACTTCCATTTCCTATCCATGATTTGCAAATCCTAAATCAAAAAATCAAAGTTTTAGAAGTCAAAGTACTCAATTTTAACATGCAAATCATTTTTATTAATTAACACCGGCCCATTAATTGATCAATAATCAAAAATCAAAAAAACATAACAAAACTAAAAATACAAAACCATCTAAAACGATAATTAATTAAGTCTAAATACCGGGGGAAAAATAACATTTCGTGATCACTTAAATTAACACCTATTGCATAATTTAACTCTAAATCGATCCCAAAACATACCAAAACCTAAAATCTTAAATAAATAATACTGAGGAAAACACGACAAAAGAAGTTAGTGATCACTTATAGATAGATTGATGGATGGTAGATGGTGGTGGTGACATCCAACAGTGGTATACTGACTGTTTTCGGAGCGATCCGATTTGATTTTGGTTACTGCAGAGTTATTGATGTGGAAAATTGAAGGCAACACTCAGCGTTTTGTCTGAATTTCTCATGATTTTTGCACGACGGTTTTTTCAAAACGGTCGTGGAAGTCAAATATTCCATGACCATTTTTATAAACCATCGTGGAACCACGACGCTTCCACAACGGTTTCCTAAAACGGTCATGGAAGCCTGAAGCTTCCACAACCATTTTTAAAAACCATCGTGGAAGCTTCGGCTTCCATGACGGTTTTCTATAACCATCGTGGAAGCTTCGGCTTCCACAACAGTTTTCGAAAACCCTATTCCGCTCCGTGTTTTTACTGTATTTTTTACTACTGTTTTTTAAAAACGGTAGTGGAAGCTCCATCATGGAATCCGCATGTTGTAGTAATGTTTATACCGACGTTGAGATGAGTTTAGTAAGGCAAGAGTGGGCTAATTTTGTAATGCAATTCATCCAATATAGTTAGAAGACAATCTATAAATTTTGTAATGTAGTGTATGTTTTTGTAATAATTGTTGTACATTGTGACATAAAATTAATTGAAGATTAGATATTGTTTTAATATGAGCCGTGCAATGGATAACACACGGGATTTACTACTTGTAGAAAATCGCATGAATTGTGATTTTTTTTTCATTGTAAACTTTCCACGACCGTTTTCATAAAAAATGGTCGTAGTAGATAAACTTATCACGACAGTTTATTGTAGAAACCATCGTGTTATTTCAATATACCACGACCGTTTTTCATGAAAACGGTCATGGAATATACCTGGCGGTCGTGGTAGATTGATAAAACATGACGGATTTTAGAAAAAACCTTCGTGTTATGTTAATATTTCACGACCGTTTTTGCTAAAAACGGTTATGGAATAGCCCTCTCTACCATATATTTGGTACCAGTTTTGTCTATTCCACGACAGTTAAATAACCGTCGTGGAATCCAAATAGATTCCATGACCCTGGATATCACGACGGTTAAAAAACCATCGTGGAAAGATACCATGACTGTTAAAAACCAACGTGGTATCCTCTTTTTGTACTAGTGTAAACATATACTATAAATAGTTTAATGTGTTTAGAAATTTAGTGTCTCTTTAATTAATATAACATATTTTCTTGTATTAAGTATAATTTTTAATGATCATGTATATATAGCTTGAAAAATATGTGATGATACCCTACAGGATGTAAATATTACTATTACTAAAAACTTTTGGTCACTAAAACTTACAGCTACCAAAATATTTGGTAGCTAAAAGCTTTGCAACTACGATTTGCTGCCAAATATCATTTGGTCACGGAATGTTACCACTACCAAATTATGATTTTTTTGCTACAAATTTGGTAGCATAAAGCAATAACTTTTGCTACCAAATGGAATCTGGAACCAAATTATTGTTAGCTAAAACATTTGTAGATTCATTCCGTTATCAAATAAGTTTAGGTGGCCGATTCATTTCTCTACCAAATTATGCTTTTCTACTATCAAATTTTGATAGTGGAAAACAATACCTTTTGCTAACACAATTGGGGATCAAATATTGTACAGCAAAAGACGTCAACGTGATTGCGCAAAACTCCTGATGATAATGGCTTTTCGCAACCAAAAATCATCCGCAACCTAATTTTGGTCCCCAAATTTAGTATCCCAACCATATTCTGCTATCAAATGTTCGTAGCGGTAACTACTTATTTGGTTGCGGATTGTCCGGCGACCAAATCAGCTTTTGGTCACCTGTACCTAATGAAACCAACTTATGGGGACCAAATGATTTTGGTCGCGGAAGGAATTGTCGACCAGAAAATAGACATTCTGCTACCATTTTTTTGATCTCGGAAGGTGAAAATTCTTGTAGTTTGAATAAAGATAAAAATTTAATTTAAACTTAAAAGCAAGGAAAAAAAATATCTTGGATTAAATATTCTCTACGAATTTGAATTTACATAAATGGATAATTATTCATTTATTTAAATGGATAATATTAATTTAATTTAGGATAATGCTTGTCAAAAATTAATTTATTAAATATTTATTATGCTATAATTAAATATTTGATTGATGGAGTAAATTTTTGTCTGTTATTAACCATTGTTTGCATTTCTTTTGTAGGTAAGGGAGAGAGAAAATTTCATATTTTTCTATCTCATGAATTCTCCACAAAAATAAAGGGATCCATTGGAAATATACAAACAGGCTCCAGTACTATATATATAGCTAATCAATCCCAAGTTGATATTCTACTTATTTATTAATTGTGATGTTACTAATCATACAATAAATTATTTAAAAAATGATTGTTTAAAAAAATTGTTTTAATTGGTTGTTGAGAATAAAGAGGATAAAAAATTGAATTGAATTGTATGGATTTTGTTTTTTTTATTTTTTTGGAATAATGAGAGAGGCGTAATAAATAGTAATAGACAATTAAATTTTAGTTGATGGATAATTTAAGAAAGGACCTGGAGAAAGTAAATAGAGGGTATCGATAGATACTCTCTATAAAGAATCTATCATTCTATAAATATTTGTTACGTAATATGTGATTTAACCTTCTTGTCGCCTTCTTAATTTTAATTTACTTAAGAAATAGAATAATTGACAAAATAAGTTAGTTAAAAAATAAAAAAAAAACTAATTCTCAAAAATTAAAAGCTTTTTGAAAAAACAATACGCTGAAAAACCTGTTGTATGAATATTTGTATAAATACCAGGCTTAGAGGTCTAGGGTGTAGTAACACTTGCACTACTAGTAGTAACACTTGCACTACTAGAAAACACGGTTAAAAACCGTCGTGTAAAGTTTACACAACGGTTACCGAACCGTCGTGTAATCTGGCGTCGTGAAAGATAACACGACGGTTATATTACCGTCGTCGTATCTCAATGTTACACGACAGTTTAATACCGTCGTCGAAACAAGGTAAACCACCGGGGGGGCACCTAGGAAGCATAATCGATTCATGCATTCTTGCACTTAAAACATTTTGCGGATTGAATATTGTACTTACTAGGCATAAGCTCATTACTTACGTTCATACTGTAGGTAAGCAACCTACCGGCAATTCTTGATGCAAGACTGTGGAGGGCTAGCACTGCAACTGTGAAATGTGGGATGGACACCGCCACGGATTTTAGAAATATGTTTGTAAAATATGTTTGTAATATAAAAATGTGTTTATGTTACGTTATAATGAAGTAATGGTATGGATAAAGAAAAGTTTCAAGTATGATGGCAACAAGTTATCTCGTGTCGTACCAATCCGCACTAGGTTGGGTTTGGTGCACGGTTTGAATATGGTAGCTTTTATATGAGATGTGAAAGCTCGGTACTTGAGTGAGTACATATAAATATGTATGAGGACAAGTCAAGACTGAGTCGTGTTTTATGTCAAGTTAAAATAAAAAAAAAAATTTACTCTGAAATTTTCGGTAAGTTTAAGGTATATGAATTAAGAATTAAGTTAAGTAAGCACGGTGTCACGGCCCTACGTAGGTCGAGGCATGACAGAGATGGTATCAAAGCAAGTTTCCTGCCATCCACTTTCACAGTTCTTCCGCCAACGCCACAGTTTTGTAAGTTTGTTTTCTTACTCTGTTTTATGTATAGTAATTATGTGAGGTTATAAGATTATTATAATAAAGACATGTACCTGGTGTTAAACCCAGGTTGGATTGAAGAGGACCACAAGGCTTCATTGGCATTTTGGGGAATGGAGTCACGCATCTTCGATGGGACTCAAGGAACGACTGCATTGGCTAACCGGCTAAGTGGTTGCACGATATGGAGATCCTCTTCAGATTATGTCATGTAAGGACGTATCTTCAGGATATGCTTACCAACCGATGCCTAGTCAAGGAGGCTCGTGCAAGGAGCCTTGGCATAGAGGAGCTTGAGAGGAGGTTCCTAAATGGTTTTCTTGATGACAACAAGGATCGCCTATGTATTATCATGTTATTGAGATATACTAGGATATGTACATGAGACGATACGTTAGTTATGTTACAGCTTGGCATGCTTATCCGAATGATTCTATGGGCTATTATTGCCAGTGGATCAGAGTAGCGCAACGAAAGCGTGGTGGATAAGCTAAGCTTACGATATGATACGATGAGATCGTGATGAATCTCTAGTATGATATGATAAGTTATGATGTTTCCATGATATGATATGCTAAGATATGAATGAAAGAATGGGTATTAGAAATATCAGGAATTAGAATTAGAAATTAGAAGATAGTTCGTCGCATGTATAACCAAACTAAATTCCGTAAGAGTCTAATCTTGCAACTGTAGTGAATAAGTTATAGGGATAATTGCTAGAGTAGCAATAAGAAATGACTAGGCTTCGAGATTAGATGGCCTATCACCTTACCAAATCAGGAATTTTTCCATTCTAAGAAATAGGATTGATGCTATAGAATCTAAGTTTCATGATTGTGAAACTTATACCCCCGTAAGAGTAATAATAGATATGGGAAAAATATTTAGTAGTGCCTTGACTCAGTGGTAATATCAAGGCGATGAACAAACAATGAGTTGGATGTTGCCAACAATGATTTAGCAGACCACGATGATGATTATGAGTTGATGATGAAATTGATGATACGATCCCTTAGTAAGGGAAATTATGTAATAATGGGAAGTTTTAGACATTCCTAAGAATTACGATTATGCACTTATGTTATGAAGGAAATGTTAGAAGCAATGAGAGAAGCTTCTACTATCTAGCAAGTAGCTAGTGATTTAAGTATACCTTTCACTGTATCACTCAAACGATATTATGATTTTTCCATTATTGACTTTGAAAAGATTCAAAGAAAATATTTTTATAAAAGATGCTTAAATTATGATCTCATGCTTAATAGAACCCCCTTATTTTATGTAAGACGGCCGAATCCTTGAGGAGGAAATTCCAAGATAGGGGCTGTCATGAAAAGTAAAGGTTCCGAGATAGGAGCCATTATGAAAAATAAATTACCAAATCCTTGAGGAAGCAAGTTTCAAGATAGGGGCCATAGGCCGAATCCTTGAGGGATGAGTTCCAAGAAAAAGATGAGTTCCAAGAATGGGGCCATTAATAAAAGTAAAGGGTTCTAATGGCATAAGATCAAGTTTCAAGAAGGAAACTATTTTTCAAAAAGTGTCCTAAATATATGATACGATATGCTTTCCAAGAGTGGAAAGTTATATAATACGATATACTTTTCAAGTATGAAAAAGTTATATGATATGATATGTTTTTCAAACATGACAAGCTATATGATATACTTGCTCAGCCTTTTACGTAGAGAGTTCTTGTGATGCAGTATGAAAGGAAAGTATGATGTATGATAGTATGAAAGGAAAGTATGATGTATGATAGTATGAAAGGAAAGAATGATGTATGATAGTATGTAAGAAAGTAAGAATGTATGACAGTATGAGTAAGAAGGTATGAAAGTATGATGATAGTATGACAGTATGAAAGTATGATGATAGAAAATGAAAGTAAGATTATGTTTCCATATAAGAAACATGATCCCATTAAAGTATTAAAATGGGAACATGAACAAACTACTATGGATTTTGTGGTGGATTTTAAGAAAAGCCACCTAGACTTATTCGAATTTTCGAGGACGAAAATTTATTAAGGAGGGTACAATGTAATAACCCAAATTTTGGATAACTTGTGATTTCCTTAGATACAAGGAAAATCTAAGACTGAACCATATATGTCGATATCAAGCTCATGATCTGAGTTGAATATCAGTATATGTTTGAGTTCTCGTTTAATTAGCTACGAGACTCAATAATAGTTTGCTTAACCAAGCATGAGGCCTTTTAAATAAAAAAAAAAAGGGGCAGAATAGAAATTTATAATTTTATGCAGGTCAAATTTTGACCAGGTTGACTTTAGGTTTGACTAAGACGGTACTGCAGTGTAATCAACAGTATGGAAAATTATACTGCGAGAAACCGTCATTACAGACAAATGAGCAAGAATAAGCCATGAGACCACTCTAGAAAAATCAAGCACAATATTTAGAGCAGTAAGGACTAAGTAAGTTCAAGTCCTAAGAAAATTCTATACGTAGTCCAATTTTATGCGAATGAATTCTGGACTGCAGTCTAGTACAATTATACTGTTATTAGTTGAAAGCAGTATTGGTAATATCTGTGTTAGTATGAAAATGGATTGCATATGTATATTAAGAGATTTTGAGAATCAAGTGGATAATTATGTATGAATTGGAAGTCATGTGGCTCCACCATAGCCGGCCACCTATAGGGATTAAAGTACAAATATTTTATCCTTAGGGGTCAAAGTGCAATTTTAGGAAATGTGATGTAAGCAAGGTGATGTAAGCAAGTAACTTGACCTCCAAGGCAAGCCAATGGCCACCTCACCAGGGCATGGAGCAAATATTTTTGTCTCAAGGGGTTAATAAGCAATTTTTGGATTAAAAATAAATCCAAAAATAAATTAATTATTACCTATAAATAGGTGATGGGGGGGGGGGAGGGGGGCTCATTTTGTTCACAAAAATGAGAAAACACCCAAAACTATGTCAAAATCTCACCTTACCTTCTCCCCTCTTAGAAAGCCGAAACCATAGAGAGAGAGAAAAAAACAAGGAAGAAGAGAGAAAGAGATACGAAAGTGGTGGTCGGAAAATTGGAGAAACACCAAGCTAGTGGTGGTCGAAAATTTTGAGAGAACTCCAAGCTAGGGGAAAGCCAGTTTTGGTAGGAAGCAAGGGGGAAAAAGTTTGGATCAAAACCTAGCACCAACCTTTGTGTTAATTAAGGTAATCCTCCTTGGTTCCCTAAGCTTTTCAAATTGAGCTTTGATTGGAGATTTATGTGCATTTCAAGTTGGATTTGTAAGAGCATAAGCTCACCCTTTATTTTCCATGCAAAAGATTAGGGTGCTTGATATGTGCTTGATTAGGGTTTGGTGGTCTCTAATTATGTTTTGGTGCATGGTTATGATGTTATATGTTAAAGTATGTGTGGTATATATGAATGCTTAGAAGGTGTTTGTTATATGTCCCCATAAGTTCAAGAAGAAGTATGTTATGCATGGATGATGGAATGAGATTAGTATGTTGCATGTAGGGTTCAAGAAAACCCTACAAACCCTAGTTTGGTATAGATTACCATTTGGGTTGCATGAAAATTTTATGGATGAGAAATGAATGGATGATCATGGAAATGTTATGTAATACGCTGCACGCTTGTCGTAGGCTCATGGTTTTAACCGTTCGAGGTAGTGTGCGCGTAATTTTATGTAAGAATCAACTTAAACAAAAACTGTCAGTCTCGGGTCAAGACTGGGCAGTAATTTGAAAACAGGATTTTGAGGCCCTTAGAGGCCGAATTTGAAGAAAGTCAAAAACTATAAAGTTATAGAAAATGGAAAATCCTAGGGGACTACATAGATGGTTTTTAAAAATAAGGCTCCAAAGACCTCTGTTTTTATGAAAACCCTAGCCTTAGTCTGCCAAGACCCTGTGCACGGCCAGCTGAATTCAACCAAGGATATGATCAAGTTAAATTCAGAACTGGGTTTTGAGTAAAGAACAAAAGTTGTAGGGTTTTTCAAGATCTACAACTTTCATGAAGAATACTTTTTCTAATTCTAAACAGATTTTAAAGTAAAACCAGATTCCCAAAACTGTGCAGGAAACAAGAAATTCCTACACAGGATTTTCAGAAAACAGTGCAAAAGCAGGAAATTCTTGCACATGCACTGATAACTGAAATTAAGAAACTATTTTCATAAATAAATAAATGGGCCAAAAGCTAACTTAAAAACACGGTAACAGTATGATAATCAACGGTAACCGGGTAGGATACACAAGTTACTGGGTTGGGCCTAAAGCCCATGGTTACCAATAGTAACCTAATAAGATACTATTCACATATAATTGGGCCTTGAACCCAAGGTTCTATTAAGTAATCAAATAAAATATTGTTTGATTAGGCCAAGTACCCTAGGGTTACGGCAAGTAACCGAATGAGTTATCATAAAGATATGGGGGACATATAACTAGAGTTACTCATGAATGTTGGTTAAGATACCAACATTTAATGATTATGATTTATGATAAGATAGAATGTGAATAATTCTTATCTTACACCCTGTTTGGAATCAAGAGTATGAACTGTTGTTGTGTCATGTTTGGACGATAAACCAAGAGCGTAGGACGACAAGTAAGTACAACTCCGCCTACAGCATGGACAAAATATTTTTGTAGCATGGCATGTTTTCAAGGAATCATGTATTGATTTACATGATTTACTTAGGTTATGATGTTTTATGTTATAATATTATGATGTCTTATGTTATGATGTTATGATGATTTATGTTATGATGTTACGATGATTTATATTATGATGTTATGACGTCTTATGTTATGATGTTATGATGTCTTATGTTATGATGTTACGATGATTTATGTTATGATGTTATCATGTTTTATGTTATGACGTTTTATGTTATGGTGTATTATGTTTTGTTATCGTGACATCACAAAGCATGTTCACGAATATTAAATCACGGGGTAAGAATAAGATAAGATAAACTAATGTTATTATGTCGTATCGACTTGCCACGAGAGCGGGTTTAAACGATTTAGTCTATGGTTTGAGTTGATTTGGATTGGCTGCCCCAATCACTCCATGTTAAACGGTTTGTTTTATAGTTTGAGTTGGATTGGATTGGCTGCCTACAACCACTCCATGGTTATATGTCACGGTACGTGCACTCATATTATGTAAAGGACCCAGAACCAAGTTAATATAAGGACGCATAAATGATTCATAAGAAAGCATAATCGGTTCATACATTCTTGCACTTAAAACGTTTTGCGGAATGAATATTGTACTTATTGGGCATAAGCTCATTACTTACATTCATGCTGTAGGTAAGCAACCTACCAGCAATTCTTGATGCAAGACTGTGGAGGGCTGGCACTGCAACTGTGAAATGTGGGATGGACACCACCACGAATTTTAGAAATATGTTTGTAAAATATGTTTGTAATGTAAAAATGTGTTTATGTTACATTATAATGAAGTAATGGTATGGATAAGGAAAAGTTTCAAGTATGATGGCAACAAGTTGTCTCGTGTCGTACCAATCTGTACTAGGTCGGGTTTGGTCCATGGTTTGAATATGGTAGCTTTCATATGAGATGTGAAAGCTCGGTACTCGAGTGAGTACATATAAGTATGTATGAGGATAAGTCAAGTTATAAGTATGAGACTGAGTCGAGTTTTAAGTCAAGTTAAAATTAAAAAAAAAAATTTTACTCTGAAATTTTCGGTAAGTTTAAGGTATGTGAATTAAGAATTAAGTTAAGTAAGCACGGTGTCACGGCCCTACGTAGGTCGGGGCATGACAGGTTACAAGTTAGCTAGGTATTTATCTTAGCATATTCTCAATTTATTAATGAAAAGCTTTTATTTAATTCAAACGTAGACTTTAAAAGGAGTTTTTTTTTTTTTTTTTTTAAATCATGGGAGATAGAACTTTCTTAATGCCAGAACAGATTTTTTTTTTTTTTTTTTTGGTTGACTGTTAAAAGTATTCTCTAGCTCTACACGATTAAGACGGGGCCAACCCTATCTGGCTTGTTGGAAAAGTGGAAAAAAGATAGATACCACGCACTATAGGTCTACATATCCCTTTTTGTTTCGGTAGAAAGGTCTAAGAAAGCCACTTGTTTTTGAACATTCCGTTTGGCAAGGGGAAAAGAAAAGGAGAGGAAAAGAAAACAAACAAAGAAAAGAAATTTTGAATTAGAAAAAAGAATTGTTATTTTTAATTATTAGTAGAAACAACAGTTTCAGACATTAAATAATTGTTCCAATAATTGTGTAATTTGTAAGTGTTCATGTCAAAAAAGTTTCACTCCAAGGCACAAAATTGTTATCATTTGAAGATCGGACAATTGAAGAGTTTAATATTAAAATTATAACTTTGTTGGTTATCATAGAAAATGGCAGTTGCTATCATAGAAAACAAAGGATGTAAAAGTGTGCATTATGGAGAGAAATTTCAGTAGCGGTTGGAAAATATTAAGATTTATGAGTATCTACATTAAAAACTTGAAGTGCAAGACAGAAACCTACTCTAATTCATAAATCAGACAGTTAAAAAAATAATTGAATGATTAAAATAACAGTTCCACTAATAGTGAAAAATGTTTATTCCTACTGTAAAATGCCCTTTTTTTTTTTTTTTTTTTTTTTTGTGGGGGTGGGGGGAGGTCTAAACACGTCGCGTGTTCTTTGAGCCATGAACACAGAACACTCCTCTCTACAAACGCCACCCATGATCCCCAACTCAACTGTAATATAAATTGCTAACAAATAACTCTCGTTATAGTGCACGGAAACTTGAAAAACGCAAAAAAAACAAAAACAAAACAAAAAAAAAAAGGAGAGAAAATCATTTTGTTTTGAGTAAAAATGAGAATTTTTTTTTAAATGATTGAGATCGTTTTTGAAATTGTGTTTGGTTGAGTGTTTAGAGTGATTGGTTTGGATTTTGGGCACTAAAAAAAAAAGGAGGTAAAATTATGTTTTGGTATGTTTTCAAAAACCAATCCTACTATTTTTTTTTTTTTTTCATTTTCATTTTTAAACAGTTGCTAATGGAACATTACTTAACAAAAATTGTCATTTTTGTACTATAAAAGATGTGCAAAAACATTTTTAAAAAAAATACCAAACACTACCTAAATATCTATGTGCCATTGTGAGTGATCTTGATAGAAGATTTTTTTTATTATTTTGATTAAATTTTATAATTTGTTTTCAAACAAATTAATTGACCATGATCATCACAAGAAAGAATATATTTAAGTTCAGGAAGAAAAAGAGCTATCCCAGCACTGCAACTAAAGTTTTCTATTTGTTAATAAGCTAGAGATGCTGGATCAAATCAACAAATAGACCCATGAAAATATGTTAGTGGCAAATGGGGACTTATTTTTTCTTTCTTTTTGGTATGAATCCTATACAGTTATTAATTTAAAAGAAAAATTTTATCATGTTTTTAAAACCTAAGATCCTAAACCCTTCATTGTCACCCGCTGTACTAGTACAACTAGTTTGGCAAATGTCGGCCTTATTTAATACTTAAATAAATAAGTACTCTATTTTCTTGTCCTTTTGTTCTTCTACGCAAATCTACTCAATTCCCGGCACGCAAAGAATATCATAAAAGTTTAGCTTCTGACTTTATCAATCGTATTTTCTTGTCAACTCTTGCCACTTGCGAACCAACACAATTTTACGTTAAAAAACTAGATGTTATAGTTGTTAGTTAATATATATAACTGTTGTATATATTTTATATACAAGGATGAAAAATCTTCTCAATTTTTTTAAAAAAAAATTCCAGCCATATTTCCATAAAATAATAATACTGATGGACATTTTTAAAATATTAAAATATCTGTAAACTTTTTTTTTTTTTTTTTTGGAGTTGGTTTGGGTTTAACAATTTCATATTATGGTGGAATCAAAATCTTTCAAATGGAGTAAAGTGTGTAATTCTATCCCATAAATGTATTAGGTTTTCCAAACGTGCCCTCATTAGAATACTTATGCTCCTATTGGCTCAACAATTCGAATGAATCATGTTTTATAAAAATATTTCTGAATAGAAATATTTAAACAAAAACATTTAATTTGAATATTTAAACATAAGCATTTGAATTGTCATTTGAATGTTCACAATCGAGACATAAATATTTGAACAGAGTATTTGAATGTATGTTTGAATATATAATTAAAAACTAATAATAAATCAGAGAAACATCAATGTCATGACAAATTTTTATAGGGTATATGCATTGGGTTTTGTTCATTTTTTAGTTCTGTATGTATAGAAAAAATTGACTCAATCAGATTTGAAATAAAAAATTTATGACATTTTGAGACTTAGATAAAACAAAGAAAAAGTTTTCAAGTAAAGAACATTCAAATGTTGCTGTTGTATATATACTCAAGTGGAGCAAAATTTAGGGGGAGTTCATTTTCATTTTTCTTCTTAAATGATCACCAAATGAATAATTTCAAATCGTTTGAATGGCATTCAAAATGTTTTGCTCCAAATGCTTATTTGAATGATCAATCCAAATAAAATGATACAAATGTTCTTGAATGGTTGAAACAAACAGGGCATTAGTTTTTCAAACGTGCTCCCATGAAAATACTTTATCGAATATAACCGTTTTAAATTTTTTCTTGAGATTGTCCCACTAATATTTATTATTTAAGCCTTTTTCTAACTTTACAATCTCATAGCCATTATTTTTTTAGTTTAATAATCTTAGTCATTATTCCACTTTATTTTGTTATCCACTTTCTTTCTCTATACTTCTTTGTTTATTTTTATTTTATTTCTCTGATGTTTCCATCGTTGAATCATATAATAGAATAGGTTATCGAAATGTCATTATTATTTTATTTTGTTAAATATTAGGGAAAAAAAAATATTAGCTGAAAGAAAATCCTGATACCGGACTAGACAGTCTAAAACCACACATAAATGATCTTTCATTTACTTTATAAGTGATGATTTAATCTTCCTGAATCTTTTTTATATTTCTTGATATTTGTTCAAGAAATCCGTAAATTTAAAGTGTTTACATCTGAATATATCCTCATTTTTTATTGCAAATATAGTCTAACAATAATGTCACACTAAATTTTACGAACAAAATATAGGGTCAAATTTAAAAAGTACCTACATGATATAAATTTAAAGACCATTGCTCTAATATGATATAAAATTTTGAAATTAGTCCAATATGATACAAACCATACATTAATAAAACTAAAGTTTGGGTCAAACTAATCAAGAATGAGAAATTTGTGTCATGTTGATCAATGAATGAAAAAAAATATGGTTTTTTAGGTTATTTTCTCATATATAATTTTATATATATACGTATTTTAATCTTCGGCTATATATAGTACTCTTCCTGTCCCACAAGCCCACAGCTATCAATACTCATTCCACTTCATTTCCTAGAACATTTCAATGGCTTCCAAAACCATTCCACTCTCCTCTCCCTCCTCTTTCTCCTCCTAAACCTCCACATCTACACCGCACAAACCACCGTAGTCAAATCGACCTACTGGTTTCCGGGGAGCGGCTTCCCGGTTTCCGGCATCAATTCCGCTCTACTGCGCCTTCGCCGACCTCGATCCATCCACTTACCAAGCCACCATTTCTTCTTCAAACGCTGCCCAATTCTCAACCTTCACAAGCACAGTCCAACAAAAAAACCCTTCAATCAAAACCCTCTTGTCCATCGGCGGAGGAGGCGCCAACTCCTCGGTCTTCGCCGCCATGGCGAGCCAGCCAGCCCCCCGCAAGTCCTTCATCGACTCGTCGATAAGACTTGCGAGGAACAACAGCGTCCACGGCCTCGACCTCGACTGGGAATACCCGTCAACCACCACAGAGATAGCAAATTTCGGGACTCTCCTCACCGAGTGGCGCACCGCGGTTGCCAACGAGTCCCAAACCACTGGTAGGGTTGCATTGCTGTTGACAGCGCCTGTCTTCCGCTCATCAGAATATTATTCCCTGCTCATGCCCGTCCAAAATATGTCAAAAAGTTTGGACTGGATGAACGTCATGACCTACGATTTCTACGGCCCCGGCTGGTTGCCAAACTTCACCGCCCCACCGGCCGGCTTATACAACGTGACCGCAAGCCAAATCAATGGCGACGCAGGGATAAGAGCTTGGATTCAGTCAGGTTTTCCAGCAAATAAGATCGCCCTCGGTCTGCCGTTCTACTGCTATGCCTGGCGCTTGGTGAATTCTAATAACAACGGACTTTTTGCCCCGGCTAATGGAGCTGCAATATCGACATATGGCGATGTTAGCTACGGCCAGATTAAGAGTTTCATAGCCAACAATTCAGCGCTGTGTGTGTTTAATGGGACTGTTGTGACGGATTATTGCTATTCAGGAACGACTTGGATTGGTTATGATGATGTGACGAGTGTGTCTACCAAAGTTGGGTATGCAAAGGGAAAAGGATTGCTTGGCTATTTTGCTTGGCATGTTGGGGCTGATAGTAACTGGGTTCTTTCCCAAACAGGTTTGTGATTCACAATTTGTTTAAATAATTTTTTTTTTTTTTTTTAATGGTAGCAACAGAAATCAATAAGTCAATCGAGATATCTGATCAGTAGTTTAGAATCATTTTAGCACCCTTACTATCTAGGTACCTATCTCACATGAAATTATTTATTGAAAGAAAATATAATGAAGTCTGACTAAAAAAACAGATCTACTCTAATTATAATGAGTTGAGAAAACACATGAACTATTATCAAAATACCGTCTTATACGAGGAAAAAACCCGAATGAAAATATCCCATTGAGGGAAAAAGAATGCATGATTTTGGATAAATAATACATGACCTAAAAAAAAATATGAAGGAAAACTATAAAAGTTCATTCATATCCTTTAATGTAAATGAAGAATAAATTTCAGAGCTTAGAATCATCATACAGAGGAGTATTTAATTCATTTATAAATAAATAAAAAAATTTGATAAAGGGGTATAGTCTAGTTTTTAGTTTGTCTTATTTGGTTTTAAGATATTCATCACCAAACTAGTTTTAATAGTTCATACAAGTTTTAATTAAGATAAACTTTTAGTTTTTTTTTTCAAGCTCGTTGATTTGTGTTGTTTATGTTTTCTTGAAGCTTTCCAAGCATGGTGAGCATGAATATTAATGTTGGAGCCATCCATGATCAGCAGCTGAGACGATCGTCCATCAAATATATACATAGAAGTTAATATATATATATATATATATTGTCTATTACTCCCAATAAAGCCACTACTAAGGTGTGATCCATATTAATATATAGTTGGAATATTAGACCAAAATTATAGAATATGTAATGCTTACATTTACAATAATATTATCTAATGAGGAAAAAGTAAAATTAATGAGTAGAAACGTATTTCTTGCAATTCCAAAAAAAGTCCTTTCTGGAAAGTTAAGTCCTTTGTGGAAGCCATTAATCTTTCAGTCTTCCAAGAGAGGAAGTAAACCCGATCTTCAACTATCACGTTTATTTATTTATTTTTTTTTTAGTACGCATATTTTGGGTATAGAGTGATTTGGAAGTGGATAGAATAGTCATTTTCAGTTGTTGACATAATGAGTGGTTGTCTTAATATGTAATTTAACGAGTGGTTGTATTAATAATAAAAGACAAAAGCAAGGAGAGAACAAAAGATTTAATATGGGAAACATACCCTTGAATTAGGAACAAATAAAAAATTCACTAATAAACAACATTATTAATGTATTCCTATATAAATACAAATTTAGAAGAACATTCTACCAGTATTTCCACCTCTATTGATAGTTCGAATCACCCTATCAACAGAACAAAAGCATTGCCCCGGACCATACTCACTCGATTCAATCTCGGAATTTGACTTTTTGTGTGGCTGCTGCTCTCACAATCTGTGCTCCTGCTTCCTACGGCGGCTATCCTGCAAATGAAAATTGAAAGGATATATGAAGGCTAAAATTAGGGTTTTTATTGGGAGAAACGAGAGTTATTCTGTTATGGAGGGGAAAGGTATTTAGGAGAGTAAATAATCCCAACAACCATAACAGATAAGCTTTTTCGTCAAAAAGATTAACGGAGTTTGATGGAGGGGGCGGATTGACTGGTTTTGCGTATTTCAGGGGCATATTGACGGGTTTTGATAATTTAAAAGGTAAAATGAAATAGGATACGTAGTTCAAAGGCTAAAACTAATCCAAGTTATAATATTGATATTACTCTTACTTAATATAATCAAATTACCGTAAAATTCCTTCTTGCTGGCACTAAAAAAATTTAAAGTTTAATAATGAAAATACTCAAACAAACTAGGATTTGACAAGAATCGATTTAACACTTTCAATAAATTAAATTGAACATTTAGGTATTCCATGCATCTTATTAAACGCCTTATAGTTAATAAAATAAATAAAAATTGTCTAAAATCTAGAAAAGGCCCAAATTCAATTAAAAAATGTTTAAAGAACACAGAAAAAACATATTAATTTTAGAGTTAATCAATTTCGATACTTATTAAAATTAAGGATAAATTACACATTTTCCCCCTATACTTTAGGTATTGTCACAAAATGCCCCCCTTCCCGGCCGAATTCCAATTTGTAACACTCTTTTCTCCTAAACATTGAAAAAGTTTGTGAATTTTCTCCCTCAATTAATTTTTTGACGAAACATGCGCATAAAATTCATTAGGAACATGAGTTGGGGTTATTAAATATTAATTATTTTCTCCTCAATTAAGTTTTTGACAAAAAATACACGTAACCGACAACTACAACAACCTGGTCGGAGGCTTCGCCGCCATCACCACCGGGTTCTCTGTCGTGGACCCCTGGGCAGCGATCATCTACACCTTTGTCGCTGCCGTGATTCTAATCTGCAACAAGATCGCCGAGAAGGTGCAGTCATTCCTCCATCGCAACCTCCAACAACTCCACATTTGTCGGCCAGTGAGATTTCGAGGAAGAATCATACGAGTTTTTTTTTTCCTACTAATCATTATCCTTAAATCAAATGTAGTTGAGTTCACAATAAATTTTGTGTATTCACAGCATCTTAACCATTTATTTATTATTATTATTTTTTGAATGAATGGTGAGAGAGAATAACTGATATTAAGATCGTAAAGTATATTCCAACAAAGTTGGCATCCACTTTACGATCTATCCTTTATCAAATCCTCACCTCAATATTATTTCAAAAAACAAAACAAAAACAAAAAAAAAAACAAAAAACAAAACAAAAAGAATTACAATAATAAAGAATATCCGCCAATATGCAACATAACAAAAAAAAAGAAATTAACTTAGGGAGTATCAGGACTGACTGTCGTTAACAAATTAAAAAGGTTGTACAATAGATCAAGCAAAAAACTCTTTCTATGCCAAGGCCTTTCAATTTAAGCCTCGTTAAAACCTTCTAAGTAAAACCAGTCGGAAAAACCAAGAAAGAAAAAATAGTACTCAAACTTAGTCCATTAAGAGAATCTATAATATGGAAGACCCTCAAGATCTCTCGCAGCAGTAGCTTTAAAAAATTCTATAACCGCTCTAGTGCCCGTTAAAACTAATTATGCTTAATTAAACTAAAAAGAATTAATTAGTGTACTAAATTGTGTTTACAAATTATAAAATTAGCATTTAAAACCTTATAATTTAAAATTTTGAAAATATTATTAAAAAATTCTATAACCGCTCTAACGCCCGTTAAAATTAATTATGCTTAATTAAACTAAAAAGGATTAATTAGTGTACTAAATTGTGTTTATAAATTATAAAATTAGCATTTAAAACCTTATAATTTAAAATTTTGAAAATATTATTCAAAAATTATATTTTTGCCCCACAACTTTTGCATATTTCTGCTTTGGCCCCTAAAATTTTTTAAAATTACAAAAACACCCCTGTTCTTTTCTCACCGCCTGCCACCGCCCACAGCCCTTGAAATGCTGAATGTATTCTCCCTAAGCTTACCGTCAACCAATATATATATATATATATATATTTACACCAGGTCTCATTTCCAGTGGCGGACGCAGTGCAGCAATAAGCTGGAGGCCTAGAAGGGATGGGCACTTGACAGATGTAAAGAGTACAGCTAACCGTACATGGAATATCAGTAACTTGCTAATTTAATTTATTGTGTACACTGTTGTTTTAGACTGTGTGGTCGGAAGTGTAATTCATTGTTTATCCAAAATGAGGGCATAAAGGTAATTTTAAATGAAATAAAAAAATGTGAGATGTATTTTTAAACATATTCAGACATGAATATGGTGCGAAGCTGGTTGAAATGTAAATGAGTGTGAAAATGCATGTGAAATGTAGCACAATGACATGTGAGTCATTGAAATTAAATCAGCAAATATGGAGTAGGCAAGATGTGATGTACTGTGTGGGAAAGTGGGAATGACAAGTATACTAGATAGATATGTAACTGAATGTGAAAGTGAATGTTAATCAAAGTTAATCAAGATGGCAATGAAAAGCCCATATTAATGAGGTAGCAAACGAGGGATGATAAACATGGTAAGAGCAAACGAGAATTGGATACCGAGTGGGAAAATAAACAAACAGTTTTTAAGTCAACATATTTGTCAACATATTTGGGTGTATTTATTTTGTTAATTTGTTGTACTTAATATATTAATTTAATTCCCGCATAATCCGTTGGAAAATTTGGAAATTATCAGTATACACTTAATTTAGAACTTCAAAGTAAGATCATAATTATTAATATAGTTTCTCGTCAGTCAATATGGACTATTCTGTGTTAATGTCATATTTGACACCGATCCTAATTTCCAAAGGATATACGATGTTGTCCCATATTATACTACGTGGGATGAATCATCATCATAGATTAATCATTCTAAGTAAACGTATACTCCCTAGTTCAATTTTCTAATAAACCTTTACGTTCGTAAAAGCAATTACTGATGATAACCTAGTTTCATTATGATTCTCCAGATAGTAGATGGTGACGAATCATATTTATGAAGGCTTGTTCGAATGATCTAGGTTTAGCATTCAATATTAAGCTTCGATTTCAGGCGCTTAATCTTAGACGACAGACAACTAAAATGTTAATTAATGGCAATAATTGAGATTCATTTAATAATTAGTCATATTCGAACTCGCATAAGGGATGGTTAAACTTTTTCAAACGTCTACTAATATTTCCCTATTGTGATATAACTTTGTTTTAATGATTATATTAAATTTGCAGTTCTAATTAGATCAACTTGAACCGATATATTTCCATTGAGTTTTGAGAGTTCAGCAATCTGAGTGGGGATGTAAATTGTACATTACTAATCTCGATTCCAGTAACACAACTTCCTGAGTTTGAATGGATCCATGGCGGAAGTTGAAATTATTATTAATTTCACATAGTTGTTTGCTTAGCATATTAAACTTTAACTCCTCTCCTCTTCCTTCACCAATGCATTCTTCGGCTACATTGGCCTGCACTCCTACTCCACCGGCCGAAGTCAAAGGCGGAAGGTCTCGTGGTGCTGATGCCTTCTCCATCTCCGTCTCCGCCTTCCTCTTCATTCCCCTCGTCCTTGCCATACCTGCCATATGCATTCACATTGTAAATTTTAAAATTGAGATAACCGTTTCTACTGACGCATATAAACACAATAGAAATATTTATGTGTATTTCTGTAAATTTTGCTTTAATTGGATAAGAATGTGACAAGTATATTATAGTTTATCATTAACTTGTTTAATGCAAAAAAGGACTTCCTTTTTTTCTTTTTTCTTTTTTCTTTTTAACTTTCTTGTTCCCATTGCCTGTGAATCAACCATTCAAAGTAAAACATTTATAATCACTGAACTTCATTTACTGTTACATACTACTCACTCCTATATACATGATAATCTTTCTCCACACATTTTTAAGTTTGGCCATGCAATTCTTGTAATAACCGATTTTTTTTTTTTAAGGAAATTTTGTGAATTAGCAAGTAAATTCACTTAAATTCCCTAAGTAATTGAAAGCTTAGGTTATAATTTTTAACCTAAGGTTATGAGTGAAGTTATGATTAGTCTTTCAATTTGATATAAATGTGTGATGTCACCACTATAGTTGTCACATTTTTAAATAATATGATTAAAGCATATGGTATATGTGATAATTAAATGCAAGTTCATGACGTGATAATATTGTCACAATAGATAAAGTTTCATCAATTTTATATAAATGGTGGAATTTTAATATTATAAGCTATAGTTAATTCATGGTATGATAATTTATAATTGTCAGAAAGTTTGGTCATATTACTTGATCTATAGTAAGTTGAAAGTAAGTATGACCAATTGAGGTAAGTTCTTGTGTTAGTGAATTGTCAAATCACCTTCTACTGTAGAAAAGCAATCTTAGCAGTGTAGAGAAAGAGATAGCAGTCTTAAGCTATTCACAAATAGAATTCCTACTACAAATGGGAAATGCAATGTTGGAATTTGACATCAATTCTAGACAAATCAGTTTTATATTGTCTACTTTTTCACATATGAAAATTAGATAGGCTAGGATTTATACTGTCTACTTTTCTGCAGATAAGAATTAGAGAGCATACCGGATAGCAGTATAGAAACTTGGAGATTAAGTTTCATCAACAGTATAGGATTATATTGTTCTATCTTAGCAGTATCAGTGTAACGACCTACCTACGTAGGCCATTATATTACTGCTTAAACTAAGTATTTACTTATAATTATTTCAAATACGTAAACTTGGGTATTAGAAAATTCTGAACTAATTTGTTTTTATATAACTTATCATAAAAACTTTTGTCACATACTCTAAGATAATTTTTCATATGACCTTATATGTCATAAATTTATATATAATCTTCAAATATAAATTATAATTTTCAAAATAGCTTTTGCAGAATAAATTACGTAATGGTATCCATAATACCATCGCTTACTCATCGTCAACATCATCCGCAAATTGTCCCCCATGAACTAGGCTACAAGTTGCTTACCTATAGTATGAATATAACTAATAAGATTTCCCTCAGCAAGTACAAACATAGATCTCGCATTGTTTACAAAAACAAAAACATGAATGATATGTGTAGATGCATGATCCAATTATGGAATCTAAGACGCGGTCCAATTATATTCAATTATAGATGTCTTATTTTCCGTTATAAACTCATTATCTTTCTTATTTGTGGGCTCCTATGTGTATGTACCAGGTGTGTGCATTCCTCAAAAAGTTAGGATTTGTAAGGTCCCTAATAATTATGGGAATAAATCTAGAACTTTACGCCAAAACATATTATAATATGACATGATCCTCCACTATTTGAAAGGAGATTGGTACAACACCCTAACTTATCTTGAATTAGTCTTAGCCTTTAACTTAACTAAATTTGAGTATGCCTAAATCATACTATAACTTAAAGTCTTATTCAAAGATGAGGCCTAAGATATATGCTCCTTAATTCTGAACTTATTAGTCATGATGCAATAGCATGACACAATAATCCATGACAAAAATTTAAAAATCATGGCATAAATGTAAAGTATGGCATTTACATAACATGCTAGTATAAAATGTGGCAAGTATGTAAACCTGGTACACTTGTAGTCCATGACATAAACATATGTGTGGCATTTACGTGATCATAACATATCGTGGCAATCACGTAATTCATGATATACATATTATCACTTCATAAACATAGGCAAAGCATTCCTAACATGGTATGTGTTTATTACATAGTTTGAAAATAATAATAATTTCATACTATAGGTGAGGTTTGGACTTACCTTGCTACACAAAAAATGCTTCGTTCTAAGCCACAATCTAAAATTCCCTTCCTGAAATTTATCCAAATCGAGTATTAATTTATATACTCCTTGAATAAGGTTAAACCTAAATTCCCATTCAAAAAGAATCTATGACTTAATCTACATAAATTATGGTTATGAGACTATGGTGTCATTCAAAATCTAAATCTTATATTCATACTTAGAAAATTGGATCTAAAGTTTTAAATCTAATCTTATCTTATTATTTTATAAAAAGTTTGTCTTTCAAACTAAATCATTCTTCTTAAAAAAATACCCCATAATTTTTATTTTAAAAATTTCCCACCTCTCTTTTTTTTTTTTTTTTTCTTTTTCTTTTTTTTCTTCTCTGGCCAGGCGCTGCCTGATCACTGTGCAGCCCAGGTGCGCTGCAGCACCCAGGGGCTGCCCCTGGGCTGCAGTGGCATGCAGTCCCTCCCCCAAAAATTCCCCTGTTTTTGCAAAACTTTGAAAAATCGTATCTCTCAAACCGTCAAGAATTTGACAAAAGTTTCTTTACAGGAAATGTTTGTCTATATGTTATCTAAACTTTTGATTGCCTATGTCCAAGTCTAATCTTGCCAATAAATACTTCGTTTTTTCAAAAATCCAAAACTTGACTGTTTTTAACAATTTTTACCGAATCTTCTTTCTAAAACTAAAATTTCCTTTCTGAAAAATTTTGAAACACATACATATATACCATAGTTCATGTTCTATAGTTTTTCTAATTTTTTGAATAGCTTTCAACTATAGAAACTCATTTAAATTTATAAAACTCTTAACGAACGGATTGAAGTTCAAAATCTCCTATTTAAGTTCAATTTCTAAAAATTCTACACTACCCATAACATAATCATGAACCGTATTCATATGAATAATCATAAATTATATATTGTCAAACCATCAATTCTAAAAATTTCAACAGTATTTCTACTTAAATATTAATCCATAAAAATTTAAACTAGAAGAGAATAACTAGAGTCTTAGTCGGAAAACTACCTCGATGATCGGAGTTTCCGCCGGAGAACTGAATTGGAACCTCCTTGAAAAGAACTTCTTGAAGGGGCTTGGAGGATTTCTTGAAACTCTTATGAAGCTAGGATGGTCTTTGGGAGGTGGGAAAATGGGAAGGAAAATTTTTGAAGGCTAAAGAAAATTTTCTTAAGAAAACTTGATACTATCTAAAAAATTTCTAGAGAGAGAAACTCTAGAAAGAAAGAGAAGATAATGGATTTTGAGGTGTGAAGAAATGGTGGAGGATGGATGCCTATTTATAGGCCTTGGCTAATGACTTTGGGATTAATTTATTAACTGTTGTCTTGATAAATTTTAGAAGGCTAATCATGGTCAAATCAAGATTAAGAAAACTTGTCTAGAAAGGCTTTTTCTTAGTTATTGATCTTTTGATACTTATCCATTTGTAACCATTGGATAAAAAATTCCTATTTTCCTTTAAAAAAAAAATCAAGATAATTCAAGATATTATCATCAACAAATGAATTATTGGCCTGCTAACTCAACATAACAGTACTAGCACAACTCCCAAGGTCCACTACTGTTAAAAAGTTAATCGATATAATTCCTATCTATTGAAAAATCTTGCCCACCAAGTTTTTGTACTGATAAACTAACTCAGTAAAAATCTTATCTGACATCAAGACTTACCCATTAAGTTTCAATACTAAAAAAGATAATCTATCTAAATTTTATCTGTCAAAAAGTTAGATAGTCTAAATTTTTATCTGACTAAAAAGTTGACGTCAAATCCTTGTTACTGCATTTTTATATGCAGAAAAATCTTGTCTAGAACACTCTAAGACTGCTAATTCCTATACTGCTAAAACTGTTAAAATACTATATTTGATGATTTGACAACTTATCTACATTTACATCAATTGGTCACCTTTTACTATTCACACTTTTTGAATAATTTTAAGTGACCATATACTATCTATTAAGTGACAAAAATTAATAATTGTCGCATCATAAAAATACATTTCATAACTTTATGTTAAAATTATAATCTAAACTTTAATTTACACAAGAAATTTTGATGAATTAACTTATAAATTCACAATAATTCCTTATCAAAAATTTGGGTATTACAATCAAAACTTTATGGCCAAGTTTTCAAGACAGTATTGAATTATACTATGTAGTCTTCTCATATTATGAGACATTGGAATTCGTGCTATAGGTAGACAAGGGAAAATACTGTTAGGATCCATATGCAGATTAAGATTTTATCTGCTTAGGATAATATCTAGAAATATCCCTATTTTCTTAAATTTAAGAAAATTAGAATTTTCGATCTAACGGTTGAGAGGAGATAAGACCAAAAAAATCAAGGGCTAGAAAATTGCAAGACTATGTGGTCTTATCTTTCCCTAAATGGCGCCAACATTAGTGATGCAGCAAGCTTTGCTTCTTTG
This sequence comes from Ficus hirta, assembly GCA_038430175.1. Classification (NCBI taxonomy): domain Eukaryota; kingdom Viridiplantae; phylum Streptophyta; class Magnoliopsida; order Rosales; family Moraceae; genus Ficus; species Ficus hirta. Next base: position 11,540,740 of record CM076585.1, on the reverse strand, counting down.
CTTCACCAAGACCAAATTATGCAAATGACATAGAAGTTAGACTACATCATGCATGACACCACCATGCTTATGCATTTTAACCAAGAATCTAGACAACCATTAAAGTTAATTAAGTGGATTAAGTGTGTGGAAAAGATTCAGCCAAGGGTGAACAACATTAGCCAAGTTAATCCTTATTTATTAGTGTGGGTCTATAAATAGGCCACACTATCTCTTATTTTAACCTTTAGTCATTTTACCAATTAAGAAAATTCTCTCTAACTCTCTCTATTTTCCCATACTTTCTATTCCACTTTCCCACTAGCCAAACGCCCACGCTTAGCTCACAAAGTACTCAAAATTTTTCCAAACTCTCTTCACTAAAGTTGTTTCTTACAGAGTCCTAAACCCTATTCTGGAGGAAAAAAGGGCCCGGAAGCAGTGATTTTTCCACTTGTCATTGTGTTTACTCTCTTTGAAGTTTCGGTTTTCTTACCACAAGAGGTATAATCTCTAGATCTTGTCTTTGCTAAGATTGCAAATATGTTTAAGTGTGTTTTTGGTGATGGTGATTTGACAATATGTGTAGATCTATATGTTTTAGTTATGGTTATGGTATGATTATGGCTTGTTATATTTTTATGTGTGTTGATGCAAAAAGTTTTGATAACGAACTCAAAACAATGTTTTTAGCTCGTGACAAAGTTCATTAAAAAGTTTGTGCTAAAACTTAAAAACCACTAAGTGAAATTTAAAGAAAACATGTTGGAACATGGATTATGGTGTTTAAAAATGTTGTGAATGTTCACAAGCAAGAAAAATATGCCCTTTAAGCAAAGATTTTGACAGCTTAAGCAAAAACAGTCAAAACTGATTTTTAATGGTGATTTTCAGATTTTTTAGAAAACGGAGCCTTTAACGACAAAATTGGACGAAGTCACAAATACAAAAGTTTTAGATAACTGAAAAAAGAACAACTTTTGTAAGAAAGTTTTGTCAAAATCCTTATAGTTTAAAAGATATGATTTTTCTAAGAAAAATCTGAAAATGGGAAAACAGGGGAAAAATTTCCCCTGCCACTGCACCAGCAGCGCTGCGGCACTGATCAGGCGCCACCACGGTGCTGCACTGGCCAAACACTGGCACTGCAGCACTGGTGAGGTGCCCCGCAGCGCTGGGCTGGGTATTAAAGGGGGGGTGGGGGGTGGGGGATTTAAAGAGATAATAAGATTTGATATTTAAAAATACATTATATTTTTATAATAAGATACATTGTTAGAAAGATGGTTTTGATGTTTAAAAATGTATATTTTCCTATGATGAGTTACATTTTTAGAAAAATATGGATTTTAAGCTATAGAATCAAAATGAAAGTTTTGATACTAAAAAATGAGAATATGAAATTGAAATTTAATTCCAATTTCCCTAAGATTGGTTAAGATTATTTTAAGGAGAACTTTGAAAGTAATTTCAAATGAGTTTGAAGGAAATTTTTATATGACTAGAAAAATAGAATTTTTAAAGTAAGATATCAGAGTTTATGATTTTGATATAAAATTAGAAAATGGGATTAGTTATTCTAATCCAGCCTTTGTGGAAATAATTAAGAAGATTATTTCGAAGTTAAGAAACACCATAACTATATAGCCAACATTAATAAGGGATTAATTTTGGATTAATTCCTTAATTTCCTTTTTATAGAAAGGATTTAGATAAAATTATGTGTTGAGAGTATTAAATTAATGCTCATACTGGATATGTCTTTTAGGACAATACTTGACCGTTGTCTAATTTAAAGATACAGAAACGCTATGCGCAAGATAAGTAGAACCTTGCCTACAGTATAAAATTAGTAATTATTTCATACTGTAGACAAGAAGCTTTTTTTTAATTGAATCTTTAGGCAAGAAGCTTTTTCTTTTCTTGTGTTTTTTTTCCCCCCCATACATAAGGCAAATGTGAAATTGTAAAAAGACTACTAATTTTTAAATGGATTCACTTACTACAACCTATATTAACTTAAAAATTTGCAAGAAAAAAAAAAAGAAAAAATTAGTAATTGAAAAGTGAAAAATTAATGTCGTGTTATAATTTTCGAGTGAAAATTAGGAGCGTGTCACCCAGCCTGCCAAATGTACTAAAAATAAGGATATGTGAGGGTATGATCTCAAACACTGTCTATCGAGTTCTAGGCCGATTGCAAACAAATCTTTACATTTAAAACCCCCACAAAAGCTATCCAACACTCGAATATTTGACTACTGACCTATCACAGTAATCGGCGATAACTGCTCTACCACCACATTCGGTGGTTGTAAATAATGTTTAATCATCCTCACGTAAAAAGACTAAAAAGACAAAGCTATAATAAACAAATTACATAACTATTTCCATAAAACAAAGTTCAATAGTAATATCTTTCTTTAAAGGGTTAATTTCATTTTTAGCACTTGTGGGAAAAATTATATTAAAATCAGCACTACTTTTTTTTCCCTTCATTTCTAGCACCGCCACGTCACCGCCCACTTTTTAGGTTGATGTATAAAGACATATATGCCCTCAACCAAACCCTAATCTGAATTTTTTCCCAGTTTCCCGCCCCCCTCACCCCCTTCCCTCCATCTCCATCCCGACAATATATAACTCCACAGTACCCAAAAATTAGAACTTTTTTTTCCCTCATTTCCTCGATTTTCTCTCAGTGAAGCCTCAGGACTCCTCTCTGCACTATTACCCACTGATCGATACTCACTCTAAGTCCAACAAATCGAACCACATCGTCGTTCACTCTGTACGAACTATCCGTCCCTATCCTCGTCACAGTTGAACCGAATCTGCGAGATCTACTTCAACTCCATTTGAGTTGAGATCTTCCCACTTCCAATCAGCCAATCTGAGGTAATAGTGGTTGTTATTTGGTTTTATTTGTTAATATTTGCTTCCAACCAGCCGGTCATTATCATTGTGACCAGTATTAAAAGAACTGGTCATTTTCATATTGACCATCTGGTCATTTTCGTTGTGACCATTCTGAGTTATAAAGTCAACTTTCTATATAAAAAAAACGGTCATTTTCATATTGACCATCAGTTCCGAGATATAAAGTCAACTTTCTATGTAAAAAATAACGGTCATTTTCATATTGACCATCCGGTCATTTTCATATTGACCATATGGTCATTTTCATATTGACCATCAGTTCCGAGATATGAAGTCAACTTTCTATGTAAAAAATAACGGTCATTTTCATATTGACCATCCGGTCATTTTCATATTGACCATATGGTCATTTTCATATTGACCATCAGTTCCGAGATATGAAGTCAACTTTCTATGTAAAAAATAACGGTCATTTTCATATTGACCATCCGGTCATTTTCATATTGACCACCTGGTAGTTTTGATATAGAAAGTCATCTGTCTATAAATAAAAACTGGTCAATTTTCACATTGACCATCAGGTCATTATCATTGTGACCATCCGGTCATTATCATTGGGACCAGTTTTGGGCTACAAATGTCAACCCTCTCTATATAAAAAGCTGGTCATTTTCATAATGACCATCCGGTCATTATCATTGTGACCAGTTTTGTGATAGAAATAAGTCAACTCTGTATCCGTCATAATTTTTCCTTTCTTTGTAATTGTCCAAATAAACCTTTATTGAATAACTTGTTGCTGTTTCATTCAGGAATGGATGAGGTGTGTGTTTTCGTCAAGTATAATGGTCAATGGGACGGTACATTGAGATATGTTGGTGGCGAAATGAAGGGAATATTGGTGCCCGAGACCACAACATATGTTGGTCTTATTGAGTTGGTCAGAAGTGCAATTGGAATTCGGGGCCCAGCAAAGACTATAGTCATGAGATACGGTGTTGAACCTGGAATGCCTCTTGTCAGGATACAGTGTGATGCTGACGTTAAATTCTACATACAATTGAAGAAGAAGGATGTTCATGTGCTTAGTAAATTTCCAATTACGATCGATGCATTGGATGAGTCTGCAGCGGAAGCAAGGCCACCGGAGGTAGGGGGAAGCAACCACATAGACGTTCAACGTTCTAGGGAGGGTGTACAGAGTGATGAAGCCATGCAACATGTAGATGATAGTAATCTGATCATCCTTCCTTCTCCTCCTCGTATCCCTTCTCCCACAATAGGTCTGGATTCACACACTGAATATGGAATTGAAAATCAACATCAACTACTGAACAATGACTTATGCATGGCCCATGGTGATTGTAATGCCGGTGAATTGAATGCTGCGGATGATGCTCGTTATCCGAACGAGGATAGTGTCGCAGCAAGCATTGGAGCCCATTCTATTGCCAATAATACTACATCTCAAACAACTAATGTACCGTGTGGTGACAGTGTATCCAACCCAGTAGTTGTGAATGATTTTACACCTGTCACAATGCGCAGAAATTGTATTTTTGATAACAAAAAGTTACTGCAATACCATCTTCATCACGATGCCATGAGTAAACACTACCAATTCAAGGTAAAGAGGTCGAACTCTACTCTATTACATGTGATATGCATAGATAACGAGGGCTGTCCATGGCAATTGCGTGCGACCAGGATGAGAGGTAGTGAAATGTTTGTTGTAAAGAGATACGACGATGTCCATACTTGTTCAATCGACATCATTCAAGGTCATCATCGTCAAGCCAAGAGTTGGATGATTGGGGAGTGTGTTAAGGCAAAATACTTGGATCCGACTAGTACCTCATATAGACCTCGAGAAATAATGCGCGACATGCAGGCCGAATTTGGAGTTTCTTTCAATTATCTTAGAGCATGGCGAGGGAAGGAAGCTGCATTAACAAGCTTGAGGGGCGATGATGCAGAGTCATACAATGGTATTTTTCCCTATCTTGTTATATGTTCATGACTGACATTATAACTATCATATTTACGACATGGTAATGATTATTTAATAATTACAGTTTTGCCCGCGTGGGCTGAAATGGTTAAGAAGAAAAATCCTGCATCCGACATTCACATTGAGACTGACTCAGGGAATTGTTTACAATACTTCTACATGTGCTTAGCTGCTTCGAAGAACGGTTGGCCTTATTGTCGTCCAGTAATTGTGGTTGATGGATCAGCATTAAAGGCCAAGTTTGGAGGAATGCTTCTTGCAGCATGCGGTCACGACGCAAATGGCTCCATCTTTCCACTTGCATTTGGTATCGTTCCGTCAGAAAGCAATGAATCATGGCTATGGTTCTTCGAGAAGCTAAGGGATTCAATCGGCACGCGAGAGTCTCTTGCTATTGTGGCTGATAGGCATAAGGGTATCGAATATGCAGCCAACATCGTGTATCCAGATGCTGCCTTCGGGATATGCGTTCAACACTTGGCTGCCAACTTGAAGACAAAATACAAAGATTTCAAAGGTCCTTTGAAGACCTATTTTAACGGTGCAGCGAGGTCGTATCTTCTAAGTGAGCACCATCGTCATATGGAATCCATCGGTAGTCGTAACCCCGACATGCACCGATACCTTTTGCAGGCCGATCCTACAAAGTGGTCGCGAGCATACTTCAACGGACGGAGGTATGCAATCATGACTACCAACATTGCAGAGTCATTGAACAATGTGGATCGGAAAGCCAGGTTAATGCCAGTTGGATTCTTAGTTGAATGGTTGAGGGAACTTCTACAAAAATGGTTTGTCGAGAGACGTGAAGAGGCCCTGAAAATAACATCAAAACTGGCCCCAACGGCAGAGAATTTGATTCGCACAAATTTCTCATTAGGACTATCAGTAACGGTATGTGATAACGACCACATCAAACATAAAATACAGTATATTCCAAGTTTTTTCTTAAACTTAATGAAATCGATGGCTTACAATTCCCTTTGTTACAGCCGCGGCCAGCTGATCAGTTTGAGTACGCCGTCACCAACAATGCTGGCCAAATATGGATTGTCGATATGAGCGAAAGGACATGTACGTGCAGACGATTTCAGGTCGATCAGATCCCTTGCCCGCATGCAATGGCAGTTTGTAACCACCGATGAATAGATCCATACAATTATTGCTCGAATTACTACACGAAAGATTATCTTTATGGTTGTTATTCGTCTGTAGTCCATCCTATTGGCAGCGCAGATGGCTGGGATGTTCCTGAAGAAGTGAGGTCGCAAATTGTGAATCCTCCCAAAACAAAGCGTGGGCCCGGAAGGCCACGGGTTAGAAGGATTTTGTCCCAAGGAGAAGAACATGAGTCTGTTCGGTGTGGTAGATGTAATGGTTATGGACACAACCGACAATCCTGTGCTAATTCAGTTCCCTTAAGAAGCCGTCCAACAAGGTCGAAGCAATCAATCAGCAATCCCAGTTCATAATTGGTTTTTTTTTGTTAACTTTTATTTTATTTTTTTGATTTTTTTCCACAATGAATGTTATTTTAGAAGAGTAACTAATTCGTGGTAACTTTCATCACATGAAACGTTAGAACAAAAAATGACCTTAACATAATGGGCACACGGTCATCACAGTGATGACCCACCGGTCATCACAGTTATGACCGTCTGGCCCTAACTGTGAAACAAATGTTAGGTTGGTTTTTTTTTGTTAACTTTTATTTTATTTCTTTGATTATTTTCCACAATAAATGTTATTTTAGAAGAGTAACTAATTCGTGGTAACTTTCATCACATGAAACGTTAGAACAAAAAATGACCTTAACATAATGGGCACACGGTCATCACAGTGATGACCCACCGGTCATCACAGTTATGACCGTCTGGCCCTAACTGTGAAACAAATGTTAGGTTGGTTTTTTTTTGTTAATTCGTGGCCCTAACTGTTAGGACCGTCTGGCCCTAACTGTGATGACCGTGTGGTCATAACTGTGATAACCGTGTGGTCATAACTGTGATGACCACCAGGTCATAACTGTGATGACCCCCCGGTCATCACAGTTATGACCGTCTGGCCCTAACTGTGATGACCGTGTGGTCATAACTGTGATGACCGTGTGGTCATAACTGTGATGACCACCAGGTCATCACTGTAATGACCGTCTGGCCCTAATGTGAAACATTGGATTTTCCCGTAATTTGAAACATTGCTATTATTAATATAATATAGTCATATAAATTATAAACCCATTCAGATTAAGAATTGCATATTGTCTTTGAAATTTTAGAAAAATTTATAAAATTGTCTTGTTAGGCATAATTACAGGGGAAAAAATAAAAAAATGAAGTTAGGCATAATTACGGGGAAAAAATTAAAAAAATACAGTTAGGCATAATTACAGGGAAAAAATATGAAATAATTAGAAGTCCATATCGACTTCGTCGTCGCTTTTACACAGGCCTTCAATCTTTCGCCTTGCATGGGCCCACAGGTAACAAGCCATCCACTCCCTGAACATTTGCATGCGTTCTTGGATTACCCAATACCGGATATCCCTCCCTTCGATCAAGCATTCAGCATTCTTGATAGTAAATATCCCACAGTCACCCCTGTGGCACGAAATTAAAATTTGTTTAAACGAGCAGTTAACCATGGTTATGAATGAACATTATTATTACTGGTACTTACCCATTGCCTTGACGAGGGATATCTCTCATAATGGTAACCGGTATTGGGTAAGTTCCAGGTGGTTCTCTTGGTTTGAACTCGAAGAGACTTAGGCGATCTGCCAGCAATGGAATGAAATTTGATAAAGCTTCCATTCCACCGCGGACCTTTGCATTGTGAGGGCCTTCGTGCTGCATCGAGTCATACACCTCAATTGTCCAGTTTGTGAGTTCGAGCTTAACTAATGCCCAATGCTTCAAATCAGCAAAGTGTATGGGAATTAGCAAGGTGTTAACTTCAAACCAAGACGAACCACTTTGTATCCGAACGCCAAGCATGAGCCTGAGTAAAGAATCACAGGAATCCCAGTCGAATGTTTCAGGTGAACTCTGGTACACACTCCACAATCAACGAACTTTCGCACTGAAAAAAGTGTCCACCGTTGTCACCTTCCGTTGTGCCAGTGCTGGGTACTGCCTGATCTTCTTCCTCAAATAGTAGAAAGCTACGTCCATTTGCTGCATACATGACATAAAACGTTTGGATATACAATAATGACTCATCATGTCTTGTAGAAGAATGCTATAGAGGACTGACCTCATTCCATAGCCAAACGGGCGAGGTTGCAAATTCATAGAACCAAGTTTTATTATCCACCGCCATGAAGCCGAGATCATGGGGTTTGTCGAACGACTCATACTTGGCACCATATCGGGCTGGCCGTTTACTAAAAAATACAAAAGTTGTTCACTATTAATAAAAAAAAACGAAATTAATAGTGACAACTATTGGTAAGAAAAACATTACCCTGCGGGTGGTCTCTTCAACAATCCTTTGTTTAGCCACTCCCTAAATTCCGCTAGCGTTTCTGTGGGAGGTTCATCTGCGAGACCCGGTGGGAGGGGATTAGGTTGCTTATTCGGAGCGGTCGACGGAGACCCGACATCAGTCATAGGTTTGGCCGGGCGTTGGCCTAGCCTTGACAGTCTAGCTCTCTTCTTCTTTGGTATCTATAAATGACATGTGTGAGACGAGTTTAAACAAAACGATAACAATTATGTTATAAATTAAAGGGTATTGGTAACAACCACGTGACGACTCTCATCGTTGCCTGGCTCCGCAACCTTTACATTATCTTGTTCGATGATTATTTCTTCCTCAACCTTCTCATCTTTGGTTTGATCACCCGGGACACGCATCCCCTCCACATCGGGAATCCTTTCGCCCTCATCAACTTGCTTTGGGGAAGCAAACTCGGCAGTTAGGAACTCCATGGCTGCCTGGACACCAATATCCGCCACCGAACAAATGTCAGGGGAGGTTGGCTTCGTGGCGTCCAATTCATCCCTCTCAGTTGGATTCTTATGTATGCCGCTGCCAGGCGGAGCCGGTTCGGCCTTACCTTCCCCCTTCTCAAAATTGTTGGAGGACAACTTTTTGAGAACCCGGCGTAATAGCTTATTGGTTTGCTTCTGCTCCCTTTTCAACTCCTCTAATTTTTTATTCAGTGAGTCCACCTGTCCTCGGATCTCAGTTTGAAACTCCCGCCACTCGGAGTTTCTATCTGTGCTTGGCCGGGGGACAGAAGACTTGGGTGCGGGTACTTGGGGCATGGCAGTTGGATTCTTCAAGAAGAGGCTCGCAACCCATGGGTTCTTCAACTCCTCTTCAGTAGGATTTAAGACCAAACCCTTAAGCTGCACACATACGGCAAAAGTTGTTAATGGCTGACATATATGATTATCATCTTCTAATATTGTCACTTAATAAATTTAACTAACTGACATTACTTTCAAGGCGATCACAACAGTAATGACTGCACACGGTCAACATCGTTATGACCATCCGGTCAACACCGTGATGACCAGTTGCGGTCACAAATGTGTTGACCACCCGGTCACAACGGTGATGACCTCGACCGGTCATAACAGTTATGACCACCCGGTCAACATCGTTATGACCATCCGGTCAACACCGTGATGACCAGTTTCGGTCATCACTGTGTTGACCACCCGGTCACAACGGTGATGACCTCAACCGGTCATAACAGTTATGACCAACCGGTCATTATGTTAATGACCACCAATTGATATACACAAGCTAGTGAGAAAAAATTACTTGGGATTCGCCATCCGGGGTAAAAGCAGCCACTACATCATCAAACTTGACATTTTCCGCGGTGGTCCACGACATCATACGCGGAATGGCCTGCTCGTACTTGGTGGTGAATTTGGATGCTATCGATGGGAGTGTCTCATATGCCCAAACGAGTAAGGCATGGGGAAACCCATATAGACTGTAATGGACTTTATCAATTTTTTTGAATGGTCTTCTCTTCGAAGACAGTCTGTTGGATACACTATGGCAGATTGCAGCCCGGGTTGCCTCCCATGAGAGCACGCCCCAAGGAAAATTATTGAAAGCATCCAAATCATCAGCCAGAGAAAAAAACTTTGGGTCAATCTTCACGGCGCTTGCATGTGATAGGGGGACGGAACACATTATGTATAAAAGGCTAAGCTTGACCGCGTCGTCGTCGTTGTCAAACTTAGCATTCGACATCTGCAGCTCCAAATGTTCTCTCGACACACCCCTCACCGTCGGAAAATATCTTGAGATTAATCGACTGTCGACCACGGGGAGATGAGTAGACCCTACACATTTCAGGCCGGTTATTAGACAGAACTCGTTGATGGAGAATCTGCCCAATTCTTCATTAAGCTCAAAGAATAGAGCATCCCCCATTCCCGAGTGATTCGTCAGGCGCATCACAATGTTGTGGAATACCTGCCCAGCCCAACCAAGGGTATCTAAATGAATAAACTGTTGAATGCATGGCTGATATTGGACGGCCTCGTACTGTCGGGGAGACAACCATTGTCTCAAGTTATTCCATGTCTCCTTTATATTAATGAAAGTATTTATTTTCGCCCTCGTAATTTCACTGTCCGGTACGAGTCGAACATATTGAGTCTGCGTTAATGGTAACATAAAAGAGTTATTAATTTTTATGACCGTGAAGTAATCATACAAAATATTTGGCATTTTATCACATAAATATTTAAATTATCAAAATGATCACCATCAACTTAACATAAAAAATGACCAAGTCATCATGAAAATTACCATAATAATGATGAAAACCGAGTAATTATTATTGTGACCAACAAGTCATAATGAAAATGACCGTCCGGAAACAACATTAGAACTGAGTAATATTACGACCAGAGAGTCAATACACAAAATGTCAATATTGTGTTTTACAAACTGATCACAAGATTAGTACTAACCAGCAACCGATATCACCTATAAATGGTTACTTTTCATACAAACATCGACGAACCCCCAAAAATTTATATAAACCATAACACATCGTGTATACAAACGGTTTGTTTATGGTACAATATCAGATACAAAGGCTATCTGTAAGGATTCAGGGGAACAAATTTTCTGATTATTTGGTCAACCTGTAAACGTTTGAACCATAACACATACAAAAATGAAATCTTTTTAATATATAAGCAATAAAAACTGAAAATTTTTTCTGACTAATTTTTAAAAAAACTGTAGACGTCTTAAACACAAAAACCAAAAAACATCACTATTTTACCTCTTCAGATGTCGATATCTTATCTTCTACAGCACTGGTGAACTTCTTTGAATACTTTACATCCATTTCCCCCTGATTTCTCTTCAAACCTGCATCGGACACCATTCGCTCGACTGCCGGTACCCGTTTTTTAGGACTTTCATCAGCCGATGACCTTTTAGATGACTTAGCCGTAACTCGGACTGAGTCGCTCTGGGGACTAGTGTTTTTATCAGACATTTTAGTGGGTGTCGACATGGGAAGTTTTTTCAGGATTATACGACGTTAACAGACGTCCAAACAGTTTATAGAAGGATTTCGTTGGTGGTTTAGGACGGTTATATAGCGGTTATGGGTCTGTATATGCTGGTTGAAACGGTTTCTCTCTCTAGAACCGGTTTCTCACTCTAAAACTCTGTAGAAGCTGGTTTGAATTTTGTTTTAGGGCATTCGAGGGAGAGTAAGGTTTTACGCGGGAGGGAGAGGAGGGCAAATCTGGGATTTGGCATTTGGGACACAGACAAATGACTGTTGGTATTCGTACGGATACGGTCATTTTCATAATGACCGACTGGTCAATATCGTTGTGACCAAGGTTAGATGCAAAAAATACCATTTACATGGGTCACAACGATAATGACCAGATGGTCATTATTAAAATGACCGAGACTGTAGAAGTACTTTAAATAAATATTTTATTCTTTTAAAGGCCTTTACACACAAAACGAGGAGTTGGCATTAATTGTCGATCAAATCAACGGTGCTTTGGAATTCGTACAGATTTGGTCATTTTCATAATGACTTATCCGTCAATATCGTTGTGACCAAGATTACATGCAAAAAATCAACATTTACAGGGGTCACAACGATAATGACCAGGTGGTCATTATGAAAATGACCGAATCTGTAGCAGTATCAAAAGTTTTAAAAAAAATTTTTATGACTTTACACACAAAACGAGGATTTGGCATTAATTGAAGGCGTGTCGATCAATCCAATGACTGTTGTTAAACGTACAAATACGGTCATTTTCATAATGACCGCCTGGTCAATATCGTTGTGACCAAGGTTAAATGCTAAAATTCACCATTTACAAGGGTTACAACGATAATGACCAGGTGGTCATTATGAAAATGACCGTATTTGTACCAAAAGTTTAAAAAAAAAAAATTTATGCCTTTACACACAAAACGAGGATTTGGCATTAATTGAAGGCGTGTCGATCAAACCAATGACTGTTGGTATTGCCACCGGATAGGTAATTTTCATAATGACCGCCTGGTCAATATCGTTGTGACCAAGGTTAAATGTAAAAAGGGAAAAATTCAACATTTACAGGGGTCACAACGATAATGACCATGTGGTCATTATGAAAATTACCTATCCGGTGGAATGACCAAATTTTAGGTCAATTCATTACTTATTTAATTTAATTTTTTTTTTGGCCCTTTACACACAAAGTGTGTTGTTCAGACTTGTTTTCTCAAAACGTGGGCAGGGGTCACAACGATAATGACCACCTGGTCATTATGAAAATGACCGAGCCTGTAGAAGTAAGGAATGTTAGCCAAATTCTTAATGACCAACGATAATGACCAACGATAATGAAGTAGGTGTTAAATGCAAACTTTTTAAACATAAAAACGAAAAATCATTATTTTTAACTTGACTTCTTTGATTCATTAACTTCGATTTCCCCTCAACCCTTCAGCGGCCACCATTCTCTCGATCTCTGGTGCCGGTTTTTCTTTTCCTTTTCTCGGTAGGTAGCCTTCTATTTCCCGAAGCGGCATCTAGGGGGCTTTCGTGGTGGTTTTGGACAGTTTCCGAGTGGTTCCGGTCGGTTGCAACTATTTCTCTCTCTAGATTTCGGTTTCTCTCTCTAAAGAACTGTAGATACTGGGTCTGTGTGAGATGAGGGTAAAGATGGAACTTGGCATACATTTAATGCTGTTGGGCCCCACATATCAGAGTGGGCGGTGACGTGGCGGTGCTAGAAATGAAGGGAAAAAAAAGTGGTGCTGATTTTAATATAATTTTTCCCACAAGTGCTAAAAATGAAATTAACCCTTCTTTAAAAAAAAAAAAAAAAAACTCAAATCCACGTTCACATGTTACACATACAACCCATAATTGTTAAATTAATAACCTTTCTGTCTCGTACTACTTTTTTTCTCATCCAAAGAATATTTGGGTTGATGCTTACCTATAGCCATGTAATACCTATTTCATTTCTTATTAATTTGAAGGAGTAGGCAATTATCAAACATGGAATAGATATTAAGGAGCTTACAACATGATAGGAGTATCGTTTCGGTAATGCATGTATTTGAAATTTATAATTGTCAAAATCACGTCAAAAAAGAAAATGTATGCAAATAAGTGCAATTTTTATAAATCAAAATAACTTCTTTTGACACTTCAGAACAAAAAAGCTAAAAAAAACTGAGGCAACTTTAATATGTTTTCAAGGCTACGTTTGGATCGCATGTCCATTTTCGGAAAAGAAAATTTTCTTGTTTTAAATGAGAAAGTTTTTCATTTTGAGAATAAGATGGTGTTTGGATGTGTAAAAACTTTTCTTCTTGAAAACAAAAAAGTTGTTTTGAATGAGAAAAAATGGTGTTGAGAATTGTGTATTTTGAGAAGATTTTAAAAAGATTTATTTTCTTCTTCCAAAAAGGTATTGTAGAAAATGAGTTTGAAAATAAGATAGTTTTCTTTTCCAAAATAAAAGAATGATGAAAAAAGCTAAGAAAAACACTCTTTTACAAAAATTTTCTAATTTTCAAAATTGAATATGTCTTCCAAACAATCGGTAAATTATGTGAAAAATCCCTCTCTACCATTATTATACTTACTAAACGGATGTAGTTGACTGCAGGTGACTTTTTTTTTTTTTTTTTTTTATACTTTTGCTGCTGTTTTTTTTTTACTGCTGTGTTTTTTTTTTTTAACTTTTGCTGTTGCTACTGTTTTATTTTTTTTACTGCTGTGGTTGTGGTTTTTTTTTCTTTTGCTGCTGCTGTTGTTGTTTTTTTTTTCACTTTTGCTGTTGCTGCTGTTTTTTTCTTTTTTTTTTTTTTTTTTACTTTTGCTGTTGTTGTTGTGGGTTTTTTTTTTTATAACTTTTGCTGCTGTTTTTTTTTTTATATACTTTTGCGGTTGTTGTTGTTATTTTTTTTTTTAAACTTTTGCTGTTGTTGTTTTTTTTTTTACTTTTGCTGTTGTTGTTGTTTTTTTTTTTTTTTTAACTTTTGGTGCTTTGTTACGGTTGTTTTTTTTTTTTTTTTTTTTTTTTTTTTTTTTTTTTTTTTACTTTTGCTGCTTTACTTTACTGTTCAGTAAATAGTTTTTTTTTTTTTTAAACTTTTGTTGATTTGCTACAGTTGTTTTTTTTTTTTTTTAACTTTTGCTGCTTTGCTACAGTTAAAAGATGCAATATTTCACTATAACTTTTGCTGTTGTTGTTGTTTTTTTTTTTTTTTTACTTTTGTTGTTTTTTTTTTTTACTTTTGCTGTTGTTGTATTTTTTTTTTTTAACTTTTAGTGCTTTGTTACAGTTGTTTTTTTTTTTTTTTTTACTTTTGCTGCTTTACTTTACTGTTCAGTGAATAGTTTTTTTTTTTTAAAACTTTTGTTACTTTGCTATAGTTTTTTTTTTTTTTAAACTTTTGCTGATTTGCTATAGTTTAAATATGCAATATTTCACTGTTTAATAAACAGTGATTTTTATTATTTTTTTTATTTTTGTTGCTTTTGTTGTATAGTTTAATAAACAGTGATTTTTTAATTATATTTTACTGTTTAATAAACATTGATTTTTTTATTTTTATTTTTGTTTTGTTTTTTTTTTACTGTTGTTGTTGTCGTTTTTTTTTTCTTTTGCTGCTGCTGTTATTGTTGTTGTTTTTTTTCTCATTTTTGCTGTTGCTGCTGTTTTTTTTTTTTTTTTTTTTTTTTTTACTTTTGCTGTTGTTGTTGTGGGTTTTTTTTTTATTTTGATGTTGTTATTGTTGTTGTTGTTTTTTTTTTTTTGTTTAACTTTTGCTGTTACTTTTGTTGTTGTTGTTGTTTTTTTTTTTTTTTTACTTTTGCTGTTGTTGTTGTTTTTTTTTTTTTTTAACTTTTGGTGCTTTCTTATGGTTGTTTTTTTTTTTTTTTTACTTTACTGTTCAGTGAATAGTTTTTTTTTTTTTTTTTTAATTTTGTTGCTTTGCTACAGTTGTTTTTTTTTTTTTTTTAACTTTTGCTGCTTTGCTACAGTTAAAAGATGCAATATTTCACTGTAACTTTTGTTGTTGTTGTTGTTTTTTTTTTTCTTTTGCTGTTGTTGTTGTTTTTTTTTTTTTGTTTAACTTTTGTTGTTACTTTTGTTGTTGTTGTTGTTTTTTTTTTACTTTTGTTGTTTTTTTTTTTTTACTTTTGCTGTTGTTGTTGTTTTTTTTTTTTAACTTTTAGTGCTTTTTTACGGTTGTTTTTTTTTTTTTTTTTTTTTTTTACTTTTGCTGCTTTACTTTACTGTTTTGTGAATAGTTTTTTTTTTTAAACTTTTGTTGCTTTGCTGCAGTTGTTTTTTTTTTTAACTTTTGCTGCTTTGCTACAGTTAAAAGATGCAATATTTCACTGTTTAATAAACAGTGATTTTTATTATTTTTATTATTTTTGTTGCTTTTGCTGTACAGTTTTTTTTTTCTACAGTAAAGCACAGTAGCTGTTTTTTCTACATTAAACTGTCGATTTTGCTCTTATCCTATGCGCTGATTTTGGCTTATCTACAATGGAAGGACGGTTTTGTCCTCACATATTTTACTGTTTTGTCCTCACATATTTTACTGTTTTGTCTACAATGCAGAGACTTTTTTGCCCCTCTGATTTAGTTGGTTTTCCTTCATCTACAGTGCGTTGACATTTTTACCCCTATTATGCAGAAATTGCCAGCTGCCCACACAGTATAATTATCGTTTTACGCCTCTTTTTTAGTTCCTTTTCTTTTTCCTATAGTGTGTTACCGGTTTTAACCCTATTTAGAGTTTGTTTTCTTTTCTTAATATTATTTTTGCCTTTTTTTTACGCTAAATTTTAGATATTAGATTCTGATCTATTGTTGTATTGTGTTTTTTGCTCACTTTGCCTTTTTTTCAAACGATTTTTTACTTTAAATTTTTTATCTTTATTTCGGATTTTGTTTTGTGTGTCTTTTTTGTTTCTTTTGTTTTATTTTTTAAAGACCCATTTTTTCTTAAGGATTCTGCATGCAATTTTTTTTCTTTTTTGTTTGTTTTGTTTTATATTTAAAAAAATATTTTTTTTTAAGTTTTTGCATGTATATAACCAGATAAAAAAATTTTTATTTTTTTTAAAAACAGTAAAAAAAGGAGAAAATGAGATATATATTTTATTTTGTTATAATGTTTTTGTTAGGGTTAGTTTTTTCCGGTTCTTTTGAGTTTAAAGATTTTTGTTCTTTTTTTTGTTTTCTACTTTATTTTTGTTTTAATTTTTTTTAAACGAGTATAATTACAGAAGATTTTTTCCTTTTTTGCTTTTGTTTTTGTTTTTATTATTGTTAGTACTATTGTCATTTTGATTTTGCATCTTCATTATTGGGAGAGATTTTGAAAAGAATTATACTTATTATAATTATAATATTTATCTTAACCAACTGTTTTTATCATATAATATTCTGTTTTTTATTTATTTTTTTCTTTCTTACCCGTGCAATGCACGGGTATTAAACTCGTGCATATCTAAAGTAGTGATCTGTTTTTGTCCGCTAGCAAGCACCTCTAATGTTTCTTATTTTAATATAAGAAAATAGTCTTGTTTCCCACCTATATATTTTTAGCGTCCATATTTTTAATTTGTCAATTTTGTTAGCTTGTTTCCTTAAGTAGATTTTTGTGCCATCTGTTTTAATCATTTGATAACATCTGTGCCATTTTATTTAGATGGCCGCATTTAAAATGTCATTTAAATTTGATAACATTTAAAATGTCATTTAAATGGTACCAAATGATTCGTTTGATCATTTAAGAAGAAAAATGAAATGTTAACCACTTTCTAAATTTGACTCCATTTGATTATGATTCTGTTCGGGAGAAACTTTAGGACGAAAACATTTAGGATAGAAACATTTTAATTGAAAATATTTTGATGGAAATTTTTAGACGATAGGAAAATATCTAAATGATCAAAATGTTACTATCCTAACATTTATACTTTTGCTTAAAAGTTGAAAATGACTACATTGTACAACATTTCATAGCATTTCAAATGTTGCTTCCCAAATATCCATTACAAATGTTGAAAATGGTTATGTCAAACAGAGGGATGTGATCAACATTAACAATTGGGTTCTCTTTAATCAAAAGCTTTTTCTCTCTCTTCCATTTTAGTTTTAACATGTGATAACTTTTTTGTTTTCAAATCCGATGGAGACGGCTCCTCTTTTTTCATGCATTCAGAGTAAAGAGATGAACAAAACTCTATCCATATCCTGTTAAAATTTCTCATGAACATTAAAGTTTTATAAGATTTATTTATTTTCAACACATATCCAAATACACATTCAAATACATTGTTCAAATGTTTGTTTTCATATTGGGAATATCCAAACATCATGTCAAATGATAGTTCAAATATTCTAAAGGTAACTATTAAAGGGAGTCTGGCCTATTTCCCAGCTAATGTTTTTATTTAAATATTTTCATCGAAAACTTAGTTTCTTTTGACAAAATGGGCCATTTTATCGGCAATGACTATTTATATGTTTTTTTTTTTTTTTAGTGTATAGTTTTGTATGTAATAATGGCAATGTGTATAGTTTTGTATGTAATAATGGCAATGTCTTTATTGTCTTTTATCTTCATGTTGTATATCTGTTTCTTAATTATAATAACGGGTGTGATTTCTCTACCTTCTAACGTTTGTTGTTTTCAGCTAGATCTGAGACTTGGCAGTATTTTGGTCCCGATTGAGTTACTTTTATTTAGAGTTAGTGGTGGCCCTAGTGCTATTGTGTCTTGGCCCTCGATCGATCTGAAAATTTCATCGACTGTCACTATTTTGTCAAAATGACCCTTCCATTGGGCCTCGAGCATATGTATTTTCTTTGAGTGTCATCGTGCTTTACTAATGTATCAGCTTTTATAAAAGGGTGGTTCTGTCTCACATACTAGCAGTTATTTGCTCTATTTAGTATCTTTATATCTCTTTAGTGAGTTTAACTAATTTTCCTCTTTCAAAAATGAAATAAAAATCCAATCTGTGCAAGCAAATGGATAAATTTAAGAGGGGGGGGGGGGGGGGGGGGGGGGGGGGCCGGGAAGTAAAAGAAAACATAGCAAATTTTTCGCAAGTTCTATTACTTCTCTTATTTCGTGTGTTAACTGTCAATTAAATTTAACAATGAAAATTAAATAATAGTAATCGCAATTACAATTGACGGTAATCTCACATTTTACTCCAATATAAGAGATAAACATAATAATATTTTTGGAAAACTAGGACAACAAAAGAAGACAACAACAATATACCCTATTACAAAAAGGAATATTCATTCTCTTGCATGAAATAAATTAAGACACGAAAAGATAGAAATCCTCTACGGAAAGAAAAACAAAACAAATAGTTTTTTCTTCTTCTTCTTCTTCTTCTTCAATTTTTTTTTTTTTTTTTTTTTTGAGAAAAACAAAAACAAATATTTGACTACAATCTTCTACTAATTGAACAACGCAAAATTTAAAATTATTCAGAAAATGAAGAAACCCCAGTTCAGAATTTGTTTGACAACACACATCCACTCATGTATATTTTAGGGTTTCACAGCTTCAATGTCAAATCCAGCTTGTTGCCACCATTTTCCTCTTCTAGGTCCATAAACCCAACTACCTTTGGGATAGGGTGCTCCAACAGCCTCAGAAATGGCCTGTTGACGTCATCACCACGAGTCGCCATCGCCACACTTTGCTGCGCTTGGTTATTGATTCTCGCCGGTGCAAAAACTTGTGGTGGCATCAGATTTGGGGGATGAGAAATGATATTGATCTGAGTTGACCCGGTACTAAGAGTCAGAGAAATATTATTGTTTTCCAGTTGCATGGCCACGGGACGTTGCACTACAACTGGCCCAGGAAAAAATGGCCGCGGTGGCGGCAGAGGAAAACGGGGTCGAAAACTATTGTTTGGAAAAATAAGGTTGTTAGTTGGCCTAGGAGGAATATTATTGGGCATATTTGGTGGTTGGTTCATGGGAAGATATTGTTGGTCTGGCCTTGCTCTTGAGGCCTCTTCTTGTACCAAGTGAATCTCTCTTTGGGCTGTCACGGCTAGGGTGGTCAAGACCAGACTGCCACACAAATGACTTGTCAGTTGCTTACGACAGTAAGGCGAAAGTCTTTGGTGGGAATTGTTCTGTCTATGGCTCAAGTTCTTACCATAGCCCACCATTGTTTTTATGAGATTATAAAAAGAAGAGGTTTTCGAGGTCTGGGAGTACTAATGAAAAGATTTCAATAGCAGAATAAGAGATGAATTTGGGGGTTAGAGAAAGAGGGATATTTGTAGGTGAAAAGTTTGATCTCATTTTTGGTCATCATGTAATTAATATATTTCATTCACAAAACCTTTTACCTGGTAAGTTGATTGTTTTCCTTCAACGTTAATGACAGACAAAAAGTTTTTGGCATTGGTTTGACCAAATCAAGGCAAAATCAACTTTTGTTAATACTAAAATAAAGTGTTTTCGATTTTCAGATTTATTGGCTGTGTTTTTGGTTACCAGAAATCAATGCATTGGCCTTATTAAGGATGAGAATGGAAAATTTATTTCTTTTTTCGAATTACTTAAAAAAAACATCATGAGAATTTGTTATAGCAATTGAAGAAATGTCCCAACAGTATATGGTACAATCTTTGGGAATGTACCTATCTGTGAATACTATACTTGTAAAATAATCATCATCTTCTAGTCAATTTGGATTTGATTCCTAGTTCATGTATTTCTTTGTTAAGATATTTATCTCTCTTTAATATTACATATACCATTTTATGGAAATATTTTTAAGTTTTTTTTTATATACTCTGATGTTTTTATAATATTCAGTGAGATTTTGTTTTCATTATATATCTCTATAAGTTAAATACTAAGTTGTATATATCTATTTTTTTTTATTGAACTAGTATATCAGGTAAGAATGCTAATATCATATACCCGGTCTAGAGAATAAATTTCTCTTTGTGGAACTTGGAAAAGTCTGGAGGATTTTGATCTGGTTTTGTATTGTATTTTAAAACAGTTGTTGTTTTAAAAAACAAAAAACTTCTTTTTTTGTTTTGTTTGATAATTTTGCTTTTGGTTTTTAACTTTTTATATCTTACAAAACAAAAATTTCGTTGTTCTAGAATTCCTCTAACAGAAATTTTACCAAATAGCCTAATTTTGCATCCCAATATAAATAAATAAGATAATATATTATCATTGTTGATAAATAGGATATTTTATTTTAGAACATATTAAGTTTCCATTTTCACCCTTAATGTTTTTTCTTTCTCCCTCCTCTCTTTGTCAACTTCTTCTTACTCTTATCTTTTTCATCCGACCACCTCTCACTCTCTTCACTACAACAAATTTGTTGATTAACATTGGTTAAAACCATTGTTAAAGATTTTTAACATCAGTTTTTTGTACCGACGTTGTACAGACCGTGATTAAAAGTGGGACTTTTTAACAATGGTTTTGATCAATGTCAAATATTATGATCAACCGTCCTTATTATCTCTCCTTCTATCCTCGGGCACCGTTCATGAAGATTAGCAGATTTGCAAGCACTACTACGTAATGTGGATTTCAAAACAGAGCCAGAGATTCTATGACAGTTTCCATAAACCGTTGTGAAATCTCCGGCTGCCACAACCATTTTTCAAAAAATGGTCGTGGTACGTTTTTTTTTATTTTTTTGATTTTCCAACTTTTGGTTTTAGAGGTCCATTTTTGTTTTTTTGCCTCATTCCCGCCCATCAACTCCGAAACCCTCAGTCTCTCTTCTCTCTCTCCAAAACCCTCATTCTCTCTCTCTCCTCTGAAACCCTCATTCTCTCTCTCTCCCTCCGCCATGACTCCTCTGTCACTAGCACGCCATCCGGCTCCAACGAAGACGCTTGCTCGCTCCCGCGAGTCCTCTGCGCCTACCCCATGGTCGCGCCACCCAAACCAAGTCGTTCTTGATATCAGAGATGCACAGATAAAACCATGCTAATCATATACATATATATATACACTTATTTATCTATTTTTATGTGTACGTGCGTGTCCGTTTGTGTGTGTATATAAACATGCATAGGCATAAAAACAATTTCAAATATGTTTTTCTGACTTTGTTGGGTGGGGAAAAGATTGTGGTTTTTTTTTTTTTTTTTTCCTTTTTTCGTGCACCACCTGTTTGAGGAAATGCCTCACTTGGCTAGTGGACTTTTTTGTTCTTTCTTTACTTGTTTGTGTTTGGTTCTTGTTATAAATATCGAGTATTCGGTGCCCAAATTTTCCATCCATTTATTTAAGAAAGTAAAAAAATTTTGTTAGTGTGTGTTTGAGATTGGTTTTGCAGAATATGCTTGAATGTGAGAATATGGTTAGAGTTGTATTTGATATTATTTTTTAGTATAATATGTGCTAGTTTTGGTTTTGCATATTATGTATTCAACAAAATGCTCAAATATAAGAATATTTGAAGAATTTCAATTGCTAATTGTGAGAGTGATTTTGGGTTATTGTTTTCGGGAAAAAGTGTTGCTTTGTTAGTTGGTGATTGCGAATGTGTCATAAGAATTGTTTTAGATACAATTTCTTTAAAAAGTAATTGTTTGAAATTTGTTTCTTTAAAAACTAAGAAGATACATATCAACAGTACTTTGTTTTTCCTGGTATGTTCCTGATTTGTGGTTATCAACATTAATTTGTTATTTATTTATTTATTTATTTATTTATTTTGGGAAAAAGTGTGTAATGTGATCATGTAAAATAAGTATGAACCTTGAATTGTGTACATTAAAGTTTGAGTATGAGTTGACTTATTGTATGACTTATTTGCTCTTAACTAACGCACCAAAATGAAAGTTGTTTCTCTTGTCATATAACAGCGGGGGACATTGGATCTTGACAGTTATTGATCCGTGAGATGACTTGATTCAAAATATCCTATTTACTATATATTCCTTAAAAAAAACACCAATAAAAATTTATAGTACTATTTCATTTCCAAAAAACAAAAAACAAAACAACACAACACAAAACAAAGTCCGTCCCACTCAATGTCATGCATTTTAAATCTTCAAAGCATTAATTTTTCCCATAGATTGTCTTATAAATCTTGATGAATTGTCAAAGTTTATTTTATTTTTATTTTTATTTTTCCGGTTCGTAGTCCTAGGCTTTGTTGAAACTAAAGTGACATCAATGAATCAATTTTAATGATGTTTGCAATGGGGCATCCTCTTCGATGTAGAAAGAAAAATGATATGAAGTAATTAGGAAATAATTAATAATACTAGTCTAGAGATAGAGATCATTTGTTCAAATATATGTAAGTAGTAACCATGGTGATGTTGATTCGTTGGCCCTCTATCAAAATTTATGCTTTCTTTATCCAAAAGATTTTTCTCATGATTTCAAATGATATATACAATACTACTTTAATTATTCATAATAATAATAGCTCTTGGAAGAATGCAAGAAACTCGTAAAGTATGTTATATAAATTGTAATCAATCCATTTATTTGTTTTTTCGATTGTTACCTTTCAGCTTGTAAAGCAACTCTGCTAAGATACGAATAAAGATAATCCCGAAGCTGAAAAGAAGTTCCAAAAAGTTTAAAAGGCTTATGACTTTGTATTTGTTTCTTTGATAGTTCCGTATTATTGTGAATTCCACAAATGACGTGAGGCTTTGATTTGTTGCTACTTTTATTTGAGAGCTCAATAAAAACTTAAAATTTTCAGTTTATATTAGTAAGGCAAAAATCATAATATGTTCATGAATTGAATAATTAATAGAACTAATGAAGCACACAGTAGCCCCAGCTTACATACTACAATTGGACCCGGCTTTGCAGAAGAATGTGCTACATTGGTAGGTGAACCTTTACTTCCTCTTGTTAATATATTTCCTTTATTTGCATGATAGCACTCTTAGATTATCCTTCTTGGTCAGAATTCTCAATAATTGAAATTCCTTGAGATAATAATACTTTGATATTGCAAGTGTGAAGATATCTATTGAACTAACATTAAAATTTCAAGCTAACTTGTGCATGATTTTCAATTTGAGCTATATGATATAGGTTATATTGAATTGTTCTTTAGTTTTCTTTCTAAAGGCTTGAGGTAGGGTTAGGAATTTACAAAGTTTTAAAGTCAATTTATAATTTAATTGGAACTTCGAAGGATCTATGTACCATAAACTGGAATTTGCATGTTTGTATTAGGTTGGTTTTGAAGCTTCTTCTTCAAAAAAAAAATTTTTTTTTTTTTTTTTACTGAAAAGTTTCTTCACTTACTATATCTTTATAAATGTTATTTCTTTTCTATGCAGTAGTTTTTGGCTTTACAAGTTTAGCATGTAGTTAATATTTATGAGGTGCAAAAAAATTTTTTTTTTTTTAATTGAGGCACATTCCACAAAGGTTTTTCATGGAAACCGTCGTGGAAAGTACGCATTCCATAATGGTTTTTTCATGGTTTTCATGTAAACTGTCGTGGAAAGTACACATTCCACGATGGTTTCAAAATTACCGTCGTGGAATGTTCTGCGCTAAAAATAGAATGGCTAGATAACAATAGCCTTCCACGATGGTTTTAAAACCGTCGTGGTACGTCCATGACATACCACGACTATGGATTCCACGACGGTTTTCTAACCATCGTAGTATCTTTCGATGACAGTTAAAACTCGTCGTGGAATCTAGTTTTCTACTAGTGAAGGTCGAGAATACGGCAAGCTCACAATTCTGATGAGAATGTCTTCCTGGTAGAGCTCCATGCTTCGTTCGCAGTAGATTGAAACTTTGTCACAACTTCAAGCAGACGAAGTGCTATTTCAATATTATGAGGCTTCTTCTCTGGTGACGACAAGTCATAGGCCTACTTCTATGATTCTTTTTAAAATGAATTTACAATTCTTAAGCTTGGATTTACAATTAAAAATTTACAAGGATCTACGTGAATTTATGAGAATTTACATGAATTTAAAATGAGATACTGGATCGTAAAAGGAGGAAATCAGTTGTCGTTGAAGAGGATGACGACCATGTTGACATTCAGAGAAATTAAAGCAGCACCCCAGGGAGGTCGGGGATAACAACGACGTAGCTGAAGAAGATGAAGCCGCCACGATTGGCCTTGCAGTTGTTGCTCTGATTGTCGTCGTCGGCCTCATGAAATTTTTCATCGTCGATCGTCGTTGTGACTGCGAAGGCGGACGAGAGAGAAAGGAGAATGATTCCATTGTTTGTTATAACAGCGATGGTGAGTGCTCGACATTCATAGGGATAGGGACGATGAGGTGACTACCTTGTGCTTGACATCCACGGTGATGGTCTGGAGGCTGAAACTGTTCAAAGCCATTTGGGGAATTTAAAATCTGTTAATAGATAATATGCTATTATTTTCAATCTCAAAAAAAAAGAAATTGTGCAATAGTTTTCAATTTTACCATCAAAATATGCCATTTGGCTCTCTCTCTTTCTTAAAACATAAACTTTAAGTCATGGCCAAGCTGAGGTCAAGCTGGGATGCGTTAGGATCAAGCTGGGGTCAGATTATGGTTAGTGTTGGGCCGGGGTTAGTGTGGAGCTTGGATTAGGTTATGGTCAAGGCCAAGGAAGAGTTGTGGGTCTAGTACAACACCGACTTGATCCCTGGCCAACCTCGACCCTGATTCCAGCATAGAGCCCGACCGCAATCTCAACCTTTATCTTGAATGACATAAATTTAAAGACTATTACACTAATATGATATAAAAAAATAACATTAGACCAATATGACATAAAATTAAACTAAAATAAACTAGAGTTTATGTTATATGTTGGTTAAGATAAGAAAATTTGTGTCATGTTAATCAATATGTAAAAAAAGGTGGTTATTTGGGTAATTTTCATTTTGGCGCCTTGACTCCTATTCAAAATTTTCAATATCTCCAAAGAAATCTTTTATTGTTAAGTAAAAATGTACAATCATAATTATGTTCAACAAATTTTAAAACAAATATGATTTTAAATGATACTCTTGTATCCCTTTCGTCAAAGTTCTGGATTGAACTTCTAAGCTAAATGCCAAGGTCTCTCACATTTTTTTTAAGGTAATTATATAGTGGATAAAATAGGTTCTTTTGGGTTATATGATAGTAATTTTCACCGGTGATCTACTGCATTGGAGTTTGTTCTCCAGTGGGTTAATAGAGATATATCACCACTACCATTTTTATCGGTTTCCTGGACGATGTGTGTTTCGGGGATTTATTTTTATTTACTTAGGAAATTTTCCTTTGTATACTTAACTAGCATAGGCAGTCTTTTTCCCTTAGTAGGTCTCCCCCCACTAACCCAGCAGCCACCATAAGAGACGGCCGCAGATCGAAGCCGAGATTGCCATCACACGGCCCAGATCTAATACAGTGAGGACTGAGAGATTCGCGATCTCCGTTGCAATCTGGCAATGGCAACCATATCCGACATACAGAGAGAGGAGAGAGAGTGGGTGTCTGAGGAGAGAGAGTTTACAGAGGAAGAGAGAGAATGGAGAGAGGAGAATGATAAGAGAGAAAATAGATCTGTGGGAATATAAAGTCAAAACAAAAAAAGTCAAACAAAATTTAAAGTTAAAGGTCAAAAATCCAAAGAAAGGGTTGTTTGCCCAATTTTCTCAAGAATCTCAAAATTGTTCTTGATATTCTTTCGGAGATCATATGGTCTTGCCAATAGCCGTCTAGCATGTTACAGCCGGTAGTTTTTCACATTACGGATAGTAGTCTACCATGTTTTTGGGCATTTACTACTCGAACACCAAACAAAAGCACACAACCTTAGGATTCTCAAAATTCTTGAGTATTGCTTCTCATTCATTTATTCACTTTAGAAAAAAAAAAAAAAAAAAGAAGGGTAAAATTTTCAAATTTCAACAAACTACTACTTTTTGCCTTTGCATTATAAACTTGCACATGAACAAAAATTCTGGTATTAAGCAACACGTTGAATCTGTCAAAACGACATTTCTACATTCAAGCAACACCGGAGCTAAAGTTGCAAGGACAATGAGCAGTAACGGCATTATAACCGAGCCATTTATTTTAAGCAAATTTTGCACTAGTGTTCTTATAAACTAAATCCATTCAACTTTTGTCCATGATTCAAGAACAGAACAATTCATTGGATAGAGCACGATAAGTAGTTGATCAGCTATGTTGAAATTCAGAACTTCTTGATGAAGTTGTATATGTGGGCGCTGATCTCCTCTGGCCTTGCTTGGTTGATAAAGTGAGCTGCCCCTTCTATAACAACCACTTCCTGCAAGGAGGGCACATATTTCTTGAACTCTCCGCTTTCTATGGACTGCTTCACACCTAGGAATTGGTAGGTGCTGTCTTCATTGCCAACAATGAACTTCGCCGGAACGTTGATTTGTGCTCCAGTCCACGGAGCTAGGAGCTCCCATGTTCTGCAAAATCAGAAAGTAGACAATAACTAATCCGATTCTCAGCAGCTAATCCCTTGCACACTGTGTGGTAGGAGGGAAAAGCTGAGAGGGCGAATAGGATGGCAGGATTAGTTGAGGGATTCAAAATCTTCGATAGGTTCCCAATTTTGATCCTGGATCCCTTCCTCTCACACCAAACACCGTAAAAGAAATGTCATTTCTCTCCGTGTCTATTTCCCTCACCTAGGTTATCTACCTTTCCCTCGTTCCTATTTTCTCCTTTTTTTTCCTATCAAACTTGGGCTTAATAGACAAGTATAACAGGGGAATATTGTAAATATTAAGTAGCATATTTACAAAAGCTAAAGTAAACAAATAGCATGTTTACAAAACTGTTGAAATAAATTGCATATTTACTAATAAATAAATTATTTACCTCATAAATATGATTTTTTACTAGGTAAATAATTTATCAACTCCTATTAAAAAATGTACTCAGTTGGAAATATGTTACTTATTTCAATAGTTTCATAAATATGCTATTTACTTTTTTTCGCTTTCATAAATATGCTATTTACCACTTCCTCACATAAAACACGAGGGACTTTACAATTATTACTAGCAGCTAGTGACTTCAAAGCGTTCCAGAACTTCGATTGGAACATTTAACAGAATCATGTCATGATCAATAAAAGGCAAAGAAAGAAATTACATACATATTACAAGCTCGATAATAGTTCACTCCGCCAGTGAAGCCCTTCTGATTGAACTTACTTGCATAGTAGTTGATGTCTTCTTCAGACAGCCAAGAAACCAACGCATCTGGAGCTTTTATGCCTTTGAATCCGACATCTTTAGGTATGAGAAGAGGAGTTCGACCAAAAGATGTATAAAATTTGTTCAGGACTGTTGCAGTGTCCTCAGAAGCGAATTCTTTTTCGATCTCTCCTAGTTACTACAATGCCATTCTTCAATTTAATAGTGATGCACAGCAAACAAGGGGTGCGCTATTCTAGACCTTATTTTTGTTAATTAACATCATGGGCTAGTTTTTTGTCACCTAAAAAATGGAATGATTTAAAAACTTCCCTATGCAATATTAATTTTACTGAACACAGTATCAAATCCTAAATCTTTTGGAGACGTAGAGGGAACAGGTTCATTGTTGGCGAAAGTCATTGTTTAGCAAATTAGTACATGGTTTATGAATCAAAAACTTCGTGACATGTGAAAAACAGAAAAATTATCCAAATTAAGGAAGACCATTAAATAGAAGCAATAGATGATCAAACTGTGAAATCAATCATTGATATAGGGATGGGTTCACTAAATTCCTCGTCCAGAAAACGCTTGTTGTCGATCTGCCTCGTGGGTAATTTCTGTTCTTGCTTGTGTGAATAAAATTAAAAAAAATTAAAAAAAAAAAGGTAAAAGAAACTATCAAATATGCTTTACAGAGAAAGAAACAACAGGGGAATCAACTTATGGTAGGTAGGGAAAAGGAGAAACATTAGAATCCAAGAATCTGTAGTCTGAATAGTAGCCCTATTTAGGAAAGAATAACGCATCTAGAGGGGTAAGTGAAGTTGTGAAAGCAATCATTGATTAAAGAACATACCAACTATGATTGACATGGTAGGAACTAGTGCCATAATTTTGTGGAATTGGCTACACAAGAAACATATACACGTACAAGTCAAAAATTGAAAAATATGTAGGAACTGTAATTTTCCGCTATCAGTAGAGTAAGTTTTTTTTAACCGACAAAATTAGATTTTTAACTGTCAAATCTATGAGTATCTATGTTAAAATCATACACCATAACCCCACAAATATATAACGACATGTGTAACTTTAAGTACAACACGTTGTATTTTGGAACTTTTACGACAACTAATACATATCAACCCAAAATTTTACAGATCAAATATGTAAGTGTTGCACGTTATGAAACATAATGTTATGCTGACAGACTTGTACGGACGCCGGATTTCAGACTTTAATTAATTATTAATATTTATGTTAATGAGATATAACTTTATTGTAATCTAACTGCTATTATCACCTCCTAAAATTATTCTTTTTTACGCATTCATATCCTGAAAGGGGGTTTTTTTTTTTTTAAATTTTTTTAAGCAACAAATAAAATGTGCTTTAAGTTTTTTGGTTGGTAAGAGAACCCTCAAACACAAACACGAACACGTCGGTATACCAAAAGGAGTGTGTGTTTCGACTATTGATCTTAAACCTCTTTATTTCTAAAAAATAAAATACTCATTTCTAAAACTAGTGCGTCAAAAAAAATCAAAAAATAAACGAGAATTTCTAAAAATAGTGTTTCCAAAACAAAGAAATCCTAAAATTCCAAAACCAGAGATTCAAATCTAAAATAAATCACCTGAAACCTGCAAATGTAGAAATCATCGCCAAACAGAGCCCTAATCCCGTCGATCATGTTTATCCTCGGATTCCTCGGCGTATATGCGACACTGAGGTTGACCAGAGCCTTGACCTTGTCGGGCCTGAACAAGCAGAAGTGCCAGGCTACGAAAGCCCCCCAGTCGTGGCCCACCAGGAACACCTGGCCCAGGCCCAGTTGGTCCACAAGCCCAACTAAGTCGCCGACGATGTGGTGGACGGAGTACGACCCCGGCGACGGCGGCGCGTCGGAGTCGCCGTAGCCGCGGAGGTCGGGAGCGATGCAGCGGTAACCGAGGGCGGAGAGGGCGAGCATCTGGTGCCGCCAGGAGTACCAGAGCTCGGGGAAGCCGTGGAGGAACACGATCGCCGGACCGCTCCCGATCGACGCCACGTGGATGTTGATCCCGTTTGTGGTGATCGTCGAGTGCTCGATTTTGTCCATTCTTTTTTTTTTTTTCTTTTCTTTTTTTTTTTTTTTTCAGAGTTCTTTGCTTGCTTGTTTTTCTCTTTTGGAAGTCCAGTGTTGTCTAGTCTAGTGTCTGAGCTCAATAGCTTTATAAGCAAAGAGATAAAAAAATACGATGTTTTTTTTTTATTCACAAAAAAAAAAAAAAAAAAAAAAAGAGACGAGAAATACGATCTTGTTTTTTATTTTTTATTTTTAAAGTATTATCAAGCTTTAATTAATTTTTGTGATGTTTGTGTCAGTGATACCGACATTTACACTACCAAACAATAATGTACATGTATGCGCTCGACATAATTATTGGAAACAAATCTTATTTATTTATCAAAAAAAAAAGTACAAATCTTTTTTGAATGCCATTTCAAATTTGTGTTTGTTAAAAACAATTGAAAATCAAGGATGTGTTCGGTATTTTGATTGAGTTTAAAATAAAATAAAATTTTTTAGTTGAAATTGATTGATTTTTTAAAAATTAGTTATAATTTTTTTTTACCTTTTCAGAAAAAAAAAAACCCCGTAAAATACAATTAAGTTCAAAATAAACTTGAACACCAAAAGTAACCGAAACATTCAAATGTCATTTGGATTTTTATTCTTAAATGACAAAAAGTCTTTCTAAAATTTACCTTCATTCTGATATATATTATACAGGGATAAAAAAAAAATTAAAAACTATTTCAGATGTTATTTTCCCATCTCTCTCATGTTTTATTTTTTTTTAAATAATTACTTCAAAACGCATATTTAAATGTTTCTGTTTTAATATTCTTTTAGGATGTTAACATTCAAACACTAATTCACATGACAATTTAAATATTTCTGTTTAAAACTTTCCATTCAAATATTTTTATTCTAAATCTTTACATTTGGATGTTTCTTTAAATGGACCCTATATCTATATTTTAGATTAATCATAACGTGCCTTTTTTTAGTGGACAACTACACTCATAACATGCGTATTTGTTTTTTATATCAAAATATTAGGTCTTTTTATTGTAACTTGGTTAGAGAATATTTAATGACACAAGTATCCAAACAAATCCGACGAATCCCAGCGCAATCCACCAACCGAATCCCATGTGAGGCCCCAATGATACACAACTATCGATATAGAGGTGGTAACTTGTGCTAATGGGTTTATATTTGTGTCGATTCGTTTATTAATCGTGACATAAAATATTTATCTAAACATGAACTAATTTATTAAACATGTTAGAAAGTGTCAATCCAAACACAAATTATTTGTCAATTGTGGCAACACAAAACCTATTTAAATTTGAATGTTGAATTGATAATTGATCCAATTATGACTTGTCTGATACAATTATGATAATTTTTACACGCTTATTGGTTAATTGTCTTTCCTTCTAAGAAAAATAAGTGAATTTTACAACTTTAAAGTTCAAATTCGCAATAATATTAGATTATATCATATACAATAAGATTGTAGATGAAACATATAGTCAATCATCTCAATTCATGTCTATCTGGATTAGACATTTCTTTCCAAACAAGCCTTATTTATTAATCTTGTGAATCTTGTCCACCCATTATTAGCCCAAATGCACTTATAGTAAACCCAAATCGATAAATTTAGTACGAGTCGTGCTCCTTATCACGACTCAAATTGCTAACAGTTGATATCCTCCAGCAAATCAATAGCCCCTCCTTCCGTCCATCGTCCAAGCGTGTGCCCATGAGCCCACAAATGATTGATGATATTTTCTTTGAAATCAATTTGTTGGAACTGGAATAAATAGATATAATGTAATAATAGAATTAACATTTTAATTTTCTTAAAAGTAATTACTATTAACAGTTTATTTTCTTTGAATAAGAGAGGTAGTGTTTTTAAAATTAAGTTGACTTATATTCTTTTTAGCCCACGTATGGAGAACAAGTTTAACTCCAACTAAACTGTATTTTTTCATATCAATTTTTATCTTTTTCTGAAAAGTCAACAAAATTTATAATTAATTTTTAAAAAATCAACCAACTCAAACTTAAAAATTTCAACTCAAACCGTTTTACCAAATACACCATTCTCTTTAAGGATTATTAAAAAAAAAAAAAAGAAAAAGAAAAAAAAAAGAAGAAAAGAAGAATCTTCGAGGGAAACAAGGGAAAAAAATAATCATTTTTATTAGAGTTCAAAATACCATTATAAGTGTGTAATAATTAATAAAATGTGTGTTATTACTAGTTAACCTTATTTTTAATGTAAAACAAGAATACGAACGTCATTTCTTACTCAATAGGCAATTGGGAAAAAACATTATGGAGATAAGGGCATTTTCATATTAAAAAAAAAAAAAAAAATCAACGGCCATCATAGTTGATTAACAAAGGGGGTATATCCGTAATTTACTTAAAATTTTAACGAATTGACATGATATTCTTTAATTGAGGTGTCTCTATAACTTAGCCAAAATACAAACATATAAGCGTACAAAGTCTTCATTTTTAACAAGTGCTTTCAAAAAAATAAAATAAAATTCTTGGAAAGTAGTTAATTTTATCTATAGCACGAGTGAAAATAAATATATTTGAAAGATAGCATTGATTTTTTTCGTTATTTTTTTTTTTTTAAGAACATGATATCAAGGACACCTATTTTAGTAATGAAAACTTCTAGGACCAAAGATCATAAATCCTTCATTTCCACGAGCTAACCACAATAAAGCTATAACATTGACTTATTTATTTTGTCTTTGAATTACAACGTTTGAGTTTTCTAGTATCCAAAAACTAATAGTTGAGGTTCGTACATATTAATAACAAATATTAAGGTTTCTAGCAAAAAAAAATCTTAAGTTTATCAATTTCTTTATTTTTTAAAATTATTTTCCTGTTTTGGCTAATAATTTAGTAGAATTTGATTTATATCTCAATGTATTAAAATTTGTGGTTCTGAAAGATTCTTTTTTTCATATATTATTTTAAAACTAGTTCCATTTCGCGCGGGTGAAATAGACCAAAAAACAAATCCACGTGATTATGATATGACCATTACATGGTGATAATGTAGTAACCATGTGGCTACCGAATGCAGGGAAAGGGCCAAAAAGAGTCATTGGCTCTTTTAAAGCGCTTTCGGAAGAGACAAAAAATGACACATGACGTTGACTGTAGGGCTGACAATACGGGTCGCGACACGACGACACGAATTTCACGAATCGAAAACAACACGAATAGTGGTCGGGTCAAATTCGGGTCACCCGAAATTGACACGGGAAATAACGGGTCGTGTTCGGGTTGGACACGTGTAATCCGAACACGACCTGTTTTTTCATGTCAATTTCGGGTCAAATTTCGTATCAATTTTGAATCAGTCTCGGGTCCAATTTCATGTCAATTTCGTATCGATTTCGAGTCAACCCGAACATGACCCAGTTCCAACACAAATATGAGTTTGAAATGTTTAAAAAAATAAAAATAAAAAACCCTAAGAAGCAGCCCCTTTGCCGGTTTGCCCTTTACCTTTAGTCTAGTCCTTTACTGCCTCTGCCTTCTGCCCTCTCCCCTCTAGCCGTATACCATCGTGCCTCACGCCCTCACCTCCCGGCTCCTCCAAGCTAGTGAAACCAACCTTCTACCGGAACTTCCGAATCTGCCTCTGCCCTCTCCCCTCGGCTCTGGCCGTCTACCATCTCGTGCCGCACGCGGTCACGCCCTCACCTCCTCCAAGCCAGCGACCTGCCTCTGCCTCTGCCTCTGCCAATCGGAACTTCTGATTCGGAATCTGCGATCTCCCCATTACTGGTATGTAATTTTTCATGACCTGCCGGAACTTCTTTTTTCTTTGGAGGGTAACAAAAGCATAGATATATGATGATGAATGGTTGATGATAAAGCAGTAAATTTGATGAAGATTTTTGTTTATAGATATATGAGAGAGAGAGAGAGAGAGAGAGAGAGAGAGGATGGAGGTTCTACAGAGTATGTAAATCTAGAAACCATAGGCTGGGTTTCTTTCACAAGTTGTCAGCAACTGAGACAGATCCTATACCGAGCGCAGCGCACCACCATCACTTAGCAAAATCACCCTCCCCCCAAAACAAAACAAACCACAGACCATCTTCAACCAACAAGTTGAAGAGCCAAGAAGATTCTATTCTAATTTCTATAACGCAGTGAAAGTGAAACCCCCACCTCCCCCCAACCCCACCTCCTCTCACATGACCACCGCCGATAGATACCTTACAAAAAAACATAGTTTTATTTCTTCTATTATCATTTCTTTTTGTTTTTTTTTTTTTAATTTTTTACTACGGAACAAACTTTTTTTTTCTTGCTATATAATATTATATCCTATAATATTATTATATCAATATTCTTCCCAGTATTGAATCACTTCACCTTAAAGCATAATAGGGGGGGTGAAAATGGCTTGTATTTTCCGTTTATAGCATTGGATTCACTAGTGGATTTGGTTCATTGAATAAGGACAAACCGCCAATGAAAACCAACATTTCACCGACTCTTTTCACATTCAAAAAGACGTAGGATACAAAAATGCAACTCCATATATGTAATGAATATATATGACCCATTAAGATTTTTGATAAGGACATGAGAAATTGGGAACGTTATTAAGTTGTCATTTTCTATGGCTCAAAAATCCCCTCCCCTCCCCAATTAGCATTGTTCGGTCACCATGTCAAATTGTCTTAACACTAAATGAGCATCTTGCACTAAGGATCGATCCTTGCTATGTTAATTAGATATGATTATTGATTCAAAATATTTCTATTTATCTTATTATGTTCTTCCGTATTTTTTTTATTTAATTTGTAGATGGACCGTGTTGATCTTGAGGCGCAAAGTGAGAATATTAATTTAGAGAATGCAGTTGATATGGACACTGAGCTTGATAAAGATGTGATCGAACTTGAGGGTAGTGATCTCAATAAACCATTAAAAAAGAAAAGGTTGAAGTCGAAAGTTTGGGAATTCTTCGACGTTCTTCCACTTGGTCCAGATAAGAAGTTGAAGAGTGTTTGCAAGAAATGTGGACACCAATATCTTGCCTCTAGCAAGTATGGGACAGGTAATATTTTAAAGCATATTAAAACTTGTCCAAGAACTGAAACTAGAGACATTGGTCAAATGCTTATTACTCGTGATAGTGGTTCGTTTTCTTTTGGCTCTAGTCAATTTGATTCTGAAAAATGGCGTGAATTGATAACTACTTGCATCATTCTGCATGATTTGCCATTCCAATTTGTTGAGTACAAGGGCGTAAGGGCAATGCTCCAATATTTGTTGCCTAGTGTGGAATTAGTGTCTAGAAATACTGCTAAAGCTGACACTCTTAAGCTGTATAAAAGGGAGAAAGTAAAAGTGAGAAATATGTTACAAACATGTCCTGGTAGAATAAGTTTGACATCTGATTTGTGGACTTCTTTGACTACCGATGGATATTTATGCTTGACTGCTCATTATATTGATAAGAATTGGAAGTTGCATAAAAAGATACTGAATTTTTTCTTTATGCCACCTCCGTACACTGGTATAGCACTATCTGAGAAGATCTTTTCTTTGTTGAGTGATTGGGGAATTGAGGAAAAGATTTTCAGTATCACTTTAGACAATGCTGCTTCTAATGATATCTCCATGGATGCATTACAACTTCAATTGAACTTGCGTGGTTTGTTGCCTTACAATGGTGAATTCTTTCATTTAAGATGTTGTGCACATATACTTAATCTAATTGTGCAAAATGGTCTGAAAAGTATTGATAAGGCAGTTGGGAAGATTCGGGATTGTAATACCCGAAATTTTTACGGACTTATACATGTAAAGAAATTTAAGTCTGTGCTATGTGTTAGGTGATGTTTTATGAAAATTATGAATATCAATGGGAAATTCATAATTTTATCAGTATATGTTTGAGTTCTCGATTAATTAGACACGAGACCCAATAGTAGTTTGCTTATGTATGCATGAAACCTTTTGAGAAAAAGGGTAGAAAAATTTCATGATTTTATATTGGTCACAGTTTGACCAAGAAAGTCAAAGGTTGACCAAAGAGGTCAAATATAAGACGGTACTGTGCTATGGTGAGCAGTATGGGAAATATACTGCGAAAACCGTCTTTTCGGACAAGATGGTAAGAATAAGAGTTAAAACCACCCCAGAAAAATCAAGCACACTAAGTTGGATATCAAAGTCCTAATGACTTTCAGAAATAAGAAGAAAATTTTTTTTTTGCAGTCCATTTTTACGCAGATGAACTCTGGACTGCAATTTAGTGAAACAGTACTGTTTTAAGTGAAAACAGTATTTGTAAATCCTTATTAGTATGATTATGGACTGCATTGGTGGAGGAAAATCAAATGGAGCCTTAATTAGGAGGACACCTCATATGGTGATGACCAATTGGATTAATTGGATTTTTGAAATTATGGAAAGTAAGATTTAAGTATGAATTATGGTTGAAAAATTGGCCAACAAATCACATTGAATGGCCGGCCACTCTAAGGACTTAGGGGAGGCAAATATGTTTGCTTGTGAGGACTTAAATGCAAGAAAGAAAAATGTGTGGTAGGTCCACCTTTGGACACATCACCACCTTGGCTCACACACACATGTTCTAGAACTAGCTAGCATGACCGGTTTCTTTAGTAAGACTTGGTGAACAAGTTTTGCTTTTGTGATGCAAGCAAGATGATGTCATCATGGTGATGTCATCAAGATGAGGTAAGCAAGTAGTAGCTTGTTGAACAAGCCATTTTTTTTGGCTCACACCTTGAATGGCCGGTTGTTAGGAGGCTTGGTGAACAAGCCAACTTTTTGGGTTCATGCACTAGTATGGCCGGTTGTCAAGAGTGCCTTGGAGAGCAAGCATTTAGCTTGATGATGTAAGCCATGTGATGCAAGCAAGGTGACATAGGCTTGATGAGGTAAGCAAGAAATTTGCTTGGTGAGCAAGCAAATTCTTGGCTCACACTCACCCTTGAATGGCCGGCCACCTAGGGAGGGTTGTGGGGCAAATATTTTGCTCATTAAACCCTTATATGCAATTGTAGAAACTTTAAGTTTCACCTATAAATAGAGGCAAGGGGGGGAGGATTTTAGTGGAAAAATTGGGAAATCTAGCCAAACTATGGCAAAATTTTCCCTCACCCATTTTCTCTCAAAACCGAAACCCAAAGGAAGAAAAGAAAAAAAAAATGGAACAAGGAATTAGCCTAGGTAATGGTCGGATTTTGGTGAGAAACCAACAAGGGTGGCTGAAATTTTGGAACCCATTTGGAGGGCAAAGGCCGGCTTTGATGGCAGCCAAAGGAGAGTGAGGAAAAGTTGGAATCCAAGCTTGAGAACCAACTTCCAAACCCTAGTGGTAAACCCTAAAACCCTAAGTTTTTAATTGAGCTTTAATTTGGAAATTTAAGTGTATTTCCATGTTGATTATGTAAGAGCATAAGCTCACTATTTTATTTGCATGCAATAGGTGTAGTTGCATGATTTTATGCTCTAGAATTTCATGCTAAGGGTGTATGCACACTAGGTGTTTGGTATATGTCCCTAGATGTTTGAATGATGCATGGATGTATGTTTTACGTTAGAAAGCGCTGCATGACTGATATTAGGCTCCCGCTGCGGGCGGTTGAGGTAGTGTGTGCGTAATAGGACGTAAAACGAACTTAAAACCGAAAACTGCCAGTTCGGGTGCCAACTGGCCAGTTTCGGGAAAAGTGAAATTTGAGGCCTTTAGAGGTCGAATTTGAGGAAACTTAAAACATAAAAGTTGTTCAAAAGGGTTTTTCCTAGTGGACAGCGCGGACAGTTTTCCAAGATAAGGCTCCAAAGGCCTTCGTTTTTACGAAAACCCGAGACTAAGAATTCCTGGGCGAGTCAGATTTGTGCTCTCGGTCTGGGGACTTCAACAAGGAAAATGACTAAGTTAAATGCAGAACTGGGTTTTTCTCAAAACATGAAAGTTGTTCAGAAGCATTTTTCCTAGGGGGAAACGCGGACCGTTCCCCAAATTGAGGCTCCAATGGCCTCTGTTTTTACAGAAAACCGAGACTGGTCTGCCCAGACCTAGTTTACACGACCAGCCAGTTTCAAACAAAAACTGACAAAAATACAAGCAGAACTAGATTTTTTGTAAAACACGAAAGTTTTAGGATTTTTCGAGATCTAAAACTTTCGTGAAGACAACATTTTCAAATTCAATTCATATTTTTAAACTGACACAGATTTCTAAAAACTGTGCAGGAAACAGGAAATTCCTGCACAGGATTTTCTAAAACAATGCAGAAAAACTGCATTTTCGTACAACACCAATGTTTGGACTGTGGAGACTGTTCCAATGACAGTTTTCAGTATTCAATGATTTTTATGAGGCTTTATCTTAAGAACCCTGAATTTTTATAAGGTTTTAAGCTTAATTCACCAAATTTTTCCAAGATAAGGAAAAAGGGATTTTTAAGCCAAAATTTAGTAACATAACGACAACGGGTGGTAACCGGGAAGGATACCCGAGTTACTGGGCCAAGCCCAAAGCCCAAGTTTGACCCATAGAGGGTTGACCATAGTTGACCAAAATGTTGACTTTGGTTGACCAAGTTTGATCAAGGTTATCACACCAAAGGTTACTTATTATAACCAAATAAGATATTTTATAAGGGACATATAACTAGAATGTTAGATAGGTCACCAACATTTTATAGGATCCTTATCCTATATTCTTCTTTTAATAGCAGGAAGTAACCTGCAGTTGCAACCTGAGCCGGAGCAACGAAACCCAAGATTTAGTATACGAGGTAAGTACAAACCTCACCTACAGTATGGAAAATAGTAAACTATTTTCCAAGATATGATATGTTTCATGTGTGTTATGTTATGTTAGGATATGTCATGCTATGCTATGTTATGCCATGCTATGTTATGCGAAGTCATGTTATGATATGTGATGCCATGCGATGATATGTAAGATATGCTATGCTATGTTATGCCATGTATAGGAATGTCATGGTTTTAAAAATGTCATGTTTTCAAGAATGCTATGTTAGTTGTTATGGCAAGTGTTAAGTATGATATGACATAGTGACATCATGAAGCATGTTCACTAATGTTAAATCACATGGTAAGAAAATACAAACAAGGTGTCGTACCACCCTCCCGTGATCGAGGAGGGTACATGTTCAAGACAAGTTATGATTATTAACCTCTCGTTGATGCGTGAGGGTCAAGTTTATGATTCCCAGAACTGTTAGGGCCTTGCAAACCCTAACTTTGTCTGGAGGCTGCGCGCTTTTGGTACGAACACTATGGGCCCACAGATTAAGACAAGATAATAAGTTCAAGATTAAGTCCATAATGAAGCATAAGACATACAAATGAATCATAAATGGATCATGCATAAATTACACGATGATTGACATGTTTTTTTTTAAGAGGTTTAAAATGTTTTGTGAGATTATGTTTGTACTTGCTGGGCGAAAGCTCATCAGATATTCCATACTGTAGGTAAAAGTAAGATGCCTGCAACTTTACTTGGTGGGCCATGGAGACGATGGGGCGAGTGAAGGGCGGTATGGGATACCACTACGCAAGATTTTCCGCAAATATTTTAAGTATGAAGTTGTATATGTATGATTAAGAATATGTACCATGTTATGTTTCCAAGGTCCGGTTTAAAAGGTTATGGTGACCTTATAATCGGCATAACAAGTAATGGGTAGGCATGATGAAGTTTACCCGTATGGACAAGTTTATTTTATTTATGTGATGTTTCAAGATGTTATGTGAGAAAAAAAAATTTTACTCTAGAATTTTCAGTAAGTT
This sequence comes from Ficus hirta, assembly GCA_038430175.1. NCBI lineage: Eukaryota > Viridiplantae > Streptophyta > Magnoliopsida > Rosales > Moraceae > Ficus > Ficus hirta. The sequence continues at coordinate 11,501,249 of CM076585.1, read as the reverse complement.
AAGTAAGTAAAGTAACGGCCCACGTCTACGTAGTCGGCCCTACGTGGGAAGTCGGGGCGTTACAGTTTGGTATCAGAGCGGTATCCTGCCAGCCTACTTCACTTCGCTTCACATCGTTTCTGCAAGTGCCCAAGTAAGTTAAAAAATTTTTTTAGTTAGAATTAGTTAAGATATTGGTTACATGATAAGCATATCTTATCAATGGTTGCACGGAGGATGATACCCGTGATACTTTGGATTTTGTGGGATGCATTACCGCAATCCTAAAATTTACCATGATGTGTATGTGATGGATAAGCTTATGGTATGATATGAAGAGAACATGAAGAATCCCTAGCGTGATATGATAAGTAATGATGTTTCCATGATAGGGCATGATAAGATATGAATGGAAGAATGGGTATTAGAAATAAGAGGAATTAAGAACTAGAATTAGAAGATGGTTCGCCAAATTCCGTAAGAGTCTAATCTTGCAACTGTAATGGCTAAGTTGCAATGATTATTGCTAAAGTAGCAATAAGAAATGAATAGGCTTCGAGATCAGATAGCCTATCACCCTACCTTAGTATGGTGATAATTATGAACTTTTCATTTTAAGGAATTGGATTGAGACCATGGAAGTTAAGTTTCCTGGTTGTGAAACTTTTGCCCCAGAAGAGTAATATTAGATATGGGGAAAAGTTTGGTGATGCCTTAACTTGGAGTTAGCAAATAGGCAATGTGCCAATATGAGTTGGATATTACCAACAGTAATTTAGTAGACCATGATGATGACTATGAGTCTGATGATGATGTTAATAAGGTTGAGACTGATAGCAACCTTAGAGTCGACATATAATGGTTTGATTAATGTCGACTAGATACAATCTTTTAAGTAATGGAAATTATGCAATAATGGGAAGTTTTAGATATCCTTAAGAATTATGATTATGCCTTTTTGCTATAAAGGAAATGCTAAAGGCACAAGAGAAGTTTCTACTAGCTAACAAGTGGCTAGTTGATATAAGGATACCTTTCACTGCATTACTCGAACGATATTATGTATCAAAAAAAAAATGTTTTCAATAATACTATTTATTATTGTTTTCCATGATTAATTTGGAAAAGATTCAAAGAAGTTATTTTTATGTATGGTGCTTGATCTTATGCTTATTAGAACCAATCCTTGTTATGTTATGAAAGGGCCAGAAAACCTTGAGGAATAAAGTTCCAAAAAAGGGGCCATCATGTTATGTAAAAGGCCAGAAAACCTTGAGGAACAAAGTTCCAAGAAAGGGGCCACCATAAAAAGTCAAGGGTTCTAATAGCACAAGATTAACATTGTACCAGAGGGTCCTCAGCTTCAGCTAAATTGAAAGAAAAATATTTTCAATATGATATATTCGCTGAGCCCTCAATTTAAGTTAAAGAGAAGTATCTTAAATATAAGATACAATATGTTTTTCAAGTGTGGAAAAGTTAAATATGCTTTTCAAATATGGCAAGTTATATGATATACTTGCTAAGAAATTTTATGTAAAAAGTTTTTGTGATGCAGTGTGAAAGGATGAAAATATGATGAAAGTATGTATGAAAGTATGCAGTATGAAAGGAAAGTAAGTATGATAAGTATGAAAATATGTAAGTTAGTATGAAGGTATGTATGCAGTATGATCAGTAAGTATGTATGAAAGTTATGAAAGTATGAGAATAGATATGAAATTATGATGATATAAAAGAAGATTATGGTTCTATATAAGAGACCTGATCTCATTATGTTATTAAAATGAGAACAAATTGTATGGATTTATGGTGCATTTGAAGACAAGCCACCTAGAATTATTCTAATTTTCGAGGACGAAAATTGTTTAAGGAGGATAGATTGTAATACCCGAAATTTTTACGGACTTATACATGTAAAGAAATTTAAGTCTGTGCTATGTGTTAGGTGATGTTTTATGAAAATTATGAATATCAATGGGAAATTCATAATTTTATCAGTATATGTTTGAGTTCTCGATTAATTAGACACGAGACCCAATAGTAGTTTGCTTATGTATGCATGAAACCTTTTGAGAAAAAGGGTAGAAAAATTTCATGATTTTATATTGGTCACAGTTTGACCAAGAAAGTCAAAGGTTGACCAAAGAGGTCAAATATAAGACGGTACTGTGCTATGGTGAGCAGTATGGGAAATATACTGCGAAAACCGTCTTTTCGGACAAGATGGTAAGAATAAGAGTTAAAACCACCCCAGAAAAATCAAGCACACTAAGTTGGATATCAAAGTCCTAATGACTTTCAGAAATAAGAAGAAAATTTTTTTTTTTGCAGTCCATTTTTACGCAGATGAACTCTGGACTGCAATTTAGTGAAACAGTACTGTTTTAAGTGAAAACAGTATTTGTAAATCCTTATTAGTATGATTATGGACTGCATTGGTGGAGGAAAATCAAATGGAGCCTTAATTAGGAGGACACCTCATATGGTGATGACCAATTGGATTAATTGGATTTTTGAAATTATGGAAAGTAAGATTTAAGTATGAATTATGGTTGAAAAATTGGCCAACAAATCACATTGAATGGCCGGCCACTCTAAGGACTTAGGGGAGGCAAATATGTTTGCTTGTGAGGACTTAAATGCAAGAAAGAAAAATGTGTGGTAGGTCCACCTTTGGACACATCACCACCTTGGCTCACACACACATGTTCTAGAACTAGCTAGCATGACCGGTTTCTTTAGTAAGACTTGGTGAACAAGTTTTGCTTTTGTGATGCAAGCAAGATGATGTCATCATGGTGATGTCATCAAGATGAGGTAAGCAAGTAGTAGCTTGTTGAACAAGCCATTTTTTTTGGCTCACACCTTGAATGGCCGGTTGTTAGGAGGCTTGGTGAACAAGCCAACTTTTTGGGTTCATGCACTAGTATGGCCGGTTGTCAAGAGTGCCTTGGAGAGCAAGCATTTAGCTTGATGATGTAAGCCATGTGATGCAAGCAAGGTGACATAGGCTTGATGAGGTAAGCAAGAAATTTGCTTGGTGAGCAAGCAAATTCTTGGCTCACACTCACCCTTGAATGGCCGGCCACCTAGGGAGGGTTGTGGGGCAAATATTTTGCTCATTAAACCCTTATATGCAATTGTAGAAACTTTAAGTTTCACCTATAAATAGAGGCAAGGGGGGGAGGATTTTAGTGGAAAAATTGGGAAATCTAGCCAAACTATGGCAAAATTTTCCCTCACCCATTTTCTCTCAAAACCGAAACCCAAAGGAAGAAAAGAAAAAAAAAAATGGAACAAGGAATTAGCCTAGGTAATGGTCGGATTTTGGTGAGAAACCAACAAGGGTGGCTGAAATTTTGGAACCCATTTGGAGGGCAAAGGCCGGCTTTGATGGCAGCCAAAGGAGAGTGAGGAAAAGTTGGAATCCAAGCTTGAGAACCAACTTCCAAACTCTAGTGGTAAACCCTAAAACCCTAAGTTTTTAATTGAGCTTTAATTTGGAAATTTAAGTGTATTTCCATGTTGATTATGTAAGAGCATAAGCTCACTATTTTATTTGCATGCAATAGGTGTAGTTGCATGATTTTATGCTCTAGAATTTCATGCTAAGGGTGTATGCACACTAGGTGTTTGGTATATGTCCCTAGATGTTTGAATGATGCATGGATGTATGTTTTACGTTAGAAAGCGCTGCATGACTGATATTAGGCTCCCGCTGCGGGCGGTTGAGGTAGTGTGTGCGTAATAGGACGTAAAACGAACTTAAAACCGAAAACTGCCAGTTCGGGTGCCAACTGGCCAGTTTCGGGAAAAGTGAAATTTGAGGCCTTTAGAGGTCGAATTTGAGGAAACTTAAAACATAAAAGTTGTTCAAAAGGGTTTTTCCTAGTGGACAGCGCGGACAGTTTTCCAAGATAAGGCTCCAAAGGCCTTCGTTTTTACGAAAACCCGAGACTAAGAATTCCTGGGCGAGTCAGATTTGTGCTCTCGGTCTGGGGACTTCAACAAGGAAAATGACTAAGTTAAATGCAGAACTGGGTTTTTCTCAAAACATGAAAGTTGTTCAGAAGCATTTTTCCTAGGGGGAAACACGGACCGTTCCCCAAATTGAGGCTCCAATGGCCTCTGTTTTTACAGAAAACCGAGACTGGTCTGCCCAGACCTAGTTTACACGACCAGCCAGTTTCAAACAAAAACTGACAAAAATACAAGCAGAACTAGATTTTTTGTAAAACACGAAAGTTTTAGGATTTTTCGAGATCTAAAACTTTCGTGAAGACAACATTTTCAAATTCAATTCATATTTTTAAACTGACACAGATTTCTAAAAACTGTGCAGGAAACAGGAAATTCCTGCACAGGATTTTCTAAAACAATGCAGAAAAACTGCATTTTCGTACAACACCAATGTTTGGACTGTGGAGACTGTTCCAATGACAGTTTTCAGTATTCAATGATTTTTATGAGGCTTTATCTTAAGAACCCTGAATTTTTATAAGGTTTTAAGCTTAATTCACCAAATTTTTCCAAGATAAGGAAAAAGGGATTTTTAAGCCAAAATTTAGTAACATAACGACAACGGGTGGTAACCGGGAAGGATACCCGAGTTACTGGGCCAAGCCCAAAGCCCAAGTTTGACCCATAGAGGGTTGACCATAGTTGACCAAAATGTTGACTTTGGTTGACCAAGTTTGATCAAGGTTATCACACCAAAGGTTACTTATTATAACCAAATAAGATATTTTATAAGGGACATATAACTAGAATGTTAGATAGGTCACCAACATTTTATAGGATCCTTATCCTATATTCTTCTTTTAATAGCAGGAAGTAACCTGCAGTTGCAACCTGAGCCGGAGCAACGAAACCCAAGATTTAGTATACGAGGTAAGTACAAACCTCACCTACAGTATGGAAAATAGTAAACTATTTTCCAAGATATGATATGTTTCATGTGTGTTATGTTATGTTAGGATATGTCATGCTATGCTATGTTATGCCATGCTATGTTATGCGAAGTCATGTTATGATATGTGATGCCATGCGATGATATGTAAGATATGCTATGCTATGTTATGCCATGTATAGGAATGTCATGGTTTTAAAAATGTCATGTTTTCAAGAATGCTATGTTAGTTGTTATGGCAAGTGTTAAGTATGATATGACATAGTGACATCATGAAGCATGTTCACTAATGTTAAATCACATGGTAAGAAAATACAAACAAGGTGTCGTACCACCCTCCCGTGATCGAGGAGGGTACATGTTCAAGACAAGTTATGATTATTAACCTCTCGTTGATGCGTGAGGGTCAAGTTTATGATTCCCAGAACTGTTAGGGCCTTGCAAACCCTAACTTTGTCTGGAGGCTGCGCGCTTTTGGTACGAACACTATGGGCCCACAGATTAAGACAAGATAATAAGTTCAAGATTAAGTCCATAATGAAGCATAAGACATACAAATGAATCATAAATGGATCATGCATAAATTACACGATGATTGACATGTTTTTTTTTAAGAGGTTTAAAATGTTTTGTGAGATTATGTTTGTACTTGCTGGGCGAAAGCTCATCAGATATTCCATACTGTAGGTAAAAGTAAGATGCCTGCAACTTTACTTGGTGGGCCATGGAGACGATGGGGCGAGTGAAGGGCGGTATGGGATACCACTACGCAAGATTTTCCGCAAATATTTTAAGTATGAAGTTGTATATGTATGATTAAGAATATGTACCATGTTATGTTTCCAAGGTCCGGTTTAAAAGGTTATGGTGACCTTATAATCGGCATAACAAGTAATGGGTAGGCATGATGAAGTTTACCCGTATGGACAAGTTTATTTTATTTATGTGATGTTTCAAGATGTTATGTGAGAAAAAAAAATTTTACTCTAGAATTTTCAGTAAGTTAAGTAAGTAAAGTAACGGCCCACGTCTACGTAGTCGGCCCTACGTGGGAAGTCGGGGCGTTACAGGGATAGTGTCAAATATGTTAAAGGGTCACAACAAAGGAAGCAAAAGTTTTTAGAATGTGTTAAGTTGGTCTCAATGGGTAGCACGAGAGGCTTGTCTCAAGACGTGACTACTCGGTGGAATTCAACTTACCTCATGCTTGAAAGTGCCATCTTTTACCAACGTGCTTTTCAACACTTGGAGTTGAGTGATTCGAATTATAAGCATTGTCTTTCAATTGAGGAGTGGGAAAGAGTTCATAAAATTTGGAAATTCCTGAAAGGGTTTTACAAAGCAACACTTCTATTTTCTGGCACCCAATATCCCACAGCCAATTTGTACTTTCCAGCAATTTTTGATTGTTATATCACCTTAAAAGCTACTATGGAATCTGGAGATGAGTACTTAAAGTGTATGGCCTTGGATATGTGGAGCAAATTTCAGAAATATTGGTCAGAATTCAGCCCCATCCTCGGGATAGCACTTGTATTGGATCCTCGGTATAAATTGGAGTTTGTTGCTTTCTGTTATGATAAAGCTTATGGAAAAAACTCTTCTGAGTTATTCTCATTACATACAAAGTTGGAAGCCCTTTTTGAAGAATACAAGTTGAAACTTGTTGAAGGTGTAAATGTCACTCCAGCCTCTAGTAAGAAAAAGGACAAAGGTAAAGCAACGCAAACAATGGATGTGGATGAATCTGATCTTTTCAAGGTAATATTCCATTTCATTTGTTTATTTATTTATTTTACTAACTAGTGATTTTTTTAAACTAATGCTTGTTGTTTGTTGTGTAGGAATTTGATGATGTCTCATCTGATTCTTTTTCAAGTGCAAATAGCAAATCGGAGTTGGAACTTTTTTTGGATGAGCCCAGGATGAGAAGGAGTGATAATCTAGACATCCTTTCCTATTGGAAGACAAAGCAATATCGCTACCCCATACTTGCTGCAATTGCTCGTGACATTTTGAGCATTCATGTATCAACAGTTGCTTCAGAAGCTGCATTTAGTGTTGGTGGTCGTGTACTTGACCAATTTCGCAGCTCTCTTAAGCCTGACACTGTTGAGGCAATTATATGCTCTAGAGATTGGTTGTTTGGTAGTGAAGGTAAATTTTCTCAGGTTCTCTATTATTACTTAGCATTGTTAAATTAATCTCATAATCATAAATTCTTTTTCAATCTTTCTCGTGTAGTTGGAATCAAAACAGTTGACAAAGATATGGATGATGTCATTCAAAATGTTGTGAATCTCAACAATGATGAGGAGAAAACAGTTGACCAAGATTCTAACTCTGGATGTGCCTGAGTTGTACTTGTTGTGTTTGCTTTTTGTTAATTTAGACTTTTTTTATGTTTGTATTTGGATTTGTGGACTTTATTAAGATGTTTGTAATAGGACTTTGCCTAACTATGATTGTGAACTTTACACTTGAGTTAGAAGTTTAATTTTATGATTTTCTATTTGAAAACAATCCTTAAAACTTATTGTTTTGTCAATGGTATGTTTCTGTTGAAGGTAAATTATTATTCTTCTAGGTTTTTTATGAATTTGGGATATAATTTGCTTAAATTTAATTGGTTTTTGTGTCAAATTTAAATTAATTGCGAGTTTAATTTGTGTCCAATTCGAACTGCGGGTTCAATTCGGATCAAATTCGTGTTGTGTCTTCAGTTCGTGTCATGGATTCGGTTCGTGTTACGGGTTCGGCTCGTGTCACGGGTCAATTTCGGTTCGGGTCGTATCGCGGGTCGCGGGTCAATTTCGATTCGTGTCGTGTCGCAGGTCACGGGTCAATTTCGTGTCGTATGTCAATTTCGGTTCATGTCATGTCAACTCGTTTCGGGTTTATGTCGTGTTCGTGTCGCGTGTTAAAGTCGTTTTCGTGTCTCAGGTCGTGTTCGGGTTGGGGGAAAAAAATTCGACACGACTCTAACACAACACGAACCCGACACATGACACGAATTGCCACCCCTAGTTGACTGGACCATCACATAAGCAGTCACATGTCCCTGATGTGGCTGCTGACAGCCATTAAAGACAGGATGAAAAACACATTGGTGCTTTTATATGTAGGTAATATAATATATATATATATATATATATAGACTGATCTCTCTTTGTCTCTCTCTTTTTTATTTTATTTATTTTTTTAAGGTCCGATTATTTGCTTTATTTTTTGCTATCATTGACATTTTTTTAATATCTTAATCACGTGTTTTCTGCTTCGTTAAATGGAGCCCACCTTTTTTTGTTATTATTTTTGTTGCTCTTTTTTAAAAGAACATATATACCCTAAAGATAAGATAGGCAATACAATCATTAATGGGATCTATAGGAGCTTTTTTAGTTTAATAAGTTTTAACAAATGATCGAAGTTTTTAAAAATTATTTTAAATATCATTTTTTTTTTGTTAAAATGATCAATCAATTTTCTTAAATAGTCAATTAGTGATTAACCACATAATATAGTTAATTTGATTAATCAGCGATTGGTTATAATTAGTGATTGACTGTAACAAAAATCATCAAATTTCATAGTCAATAATTAATTGACCATTAATCAATTATTAATTGATCAAATCTAAAAAATTGATAAACGACCATTTTACTTAAAAAAAAAAAAAAAAAAAAGCTCAACCATTTATTAGATTAGTTGCTAAAAAAAGGCATCAAGCCTAATTTTCCACTATTAACTTATAGTTCCATTTACAGCCTCTTACTATACAATACGAGACAAACAAACAATCAATATATCCCATCAGTAAACCTCAAGATCCACGGGCGATCCAATCCCATCTACAATTCCAATCCAGTTTTCCTCTTCTTTCATATATGGCACAAACACCACTATTGAACTTAACATCTCATAACTGTTGGGAAACCACCAATAAAATTTTCCCTCTTTATGTGATAAAATAGGTTCTCCAAAAGCAAGTTTCAACAAAGCCAACAAATCAACCAAAGCAATGAAAAATCAAAATAATTAACCGCACAAGAGACACCGATTTTTACGTGGAAAACCCTCTAATGCAAAGGAAAAAACTATGAGACCGTAGTCCGATATCAACTTCCACTATATCATCAATAATAGGATTACAAAGTTCTTTCTAGATGCAACTAGAGGCTCACAATCATCAAGATAAAATACAATCTTGGCTAAACAATAAGGTTCATAATCAACAAAATGGATTTCAACACATAGCATCAATAGAAATCAATACTAGATCTCAATGGGAATTTTGGATAAGCACCTTAGAGACACCAATTCTAAAATCAGAATCAATAGATGAGAAGAGCTCGTCACAAGATTCACCACGTCAAATTTGAGCACCAACGAACACCGTTTCGCTGCTTAATCCTCTTGCCCAAACCCAAAAACTCCACATTTTCTCTCTTTCTCCTTTCTCCCTCACTCTCTGTTTTACACACACACCCACACGACTGCTCCTTTTTTTCTTTTGTTGCTGATCACGCAGGCTTGTCCAACAAGCCATTAACCTTTTTTTTTCTTTTTTTCTTTTTTAACTTCAAAACATATTGGGCCTTGCCCAATTTATTAGTCCAACCCAATACATGGGGCAAACTCAACAATTCTCCCCCTCTGCCTCACGTAATGGGCCCATCCAAGCCCACTCTCTACCTACATGCTTTAAGTTTCTTCATAGGCAAAGATTTTGTCAACATATCTGATCCATTCTCACTAGTATGAACTTTCTCCAAGTAAAATTACTTTGTTTCAAGCACATCACGAATCCAATGATACTTAACATCAACATGCTTGGATCTTGAATGGAATGTTGAATTCTTAGAAAGGTGAATGGCATTTTGACTGTCACTATAGATAATATACTTCTCTTGTTGTAGACCCAATTCTTCAAGAAACATTTTTATCCATAAAGCTCTTTGCAGGCTTCAGTAATTGCAATGTACTCAGCTTCTGTATTAGATAAAGCAACACACTTCTCTAACTTAGACTGCCAAGAGATTGCTCTCCCTGCAAAGGTTAGCAAGAACCCGAAGTGGACTTCCTGGAATCAGCATCACCTACCATGTTTGAATCTGTGTACCCATCTAAAATAGGCTCACCACTACCAAAGCATAAACAGACCATGGAAGTATCTCTCAGATATCTCAATATCCATTTCACCACTGCCCAATGTTCTTTTCTAGGATTAGAAATAAATTAGCTGACAACTCCAATAGCATGAGTAATATCCGGTCTTGTGCAAACCATGGCATACATCAAACCAACTACATACACATAGGGAACTTTACTCATTTCCTCTTTTTCTTTCTCACTTGTTGAACATTGCTTAGAAGTGAGCTTGAAGTGCCCTGCAAGTAGAGAATAAACTACTATTACCTTGCTCATTTGGACCTTTTAAGAACTTTTTCAATGTAGCCCTCTTGAGATAGCCAAAGTTTCTCATTCTTCCTATCACGAGAGATCTTCATGCCGAGTATTTGTTTTGCCGATCCCAAGTCTTTCATTGCAAAAGACTAACTTAACTCCTTTTTAAGCTTCTCAATCTTACTAGCATCATGGCCAACAATCAGCATAATATCAACATATGGTAGGAGGATAATGAAATCATCACTGGAGTGTTTTTTTATGAACATACAATGGTCAGATGAAGTTCTAGAGTACCCATGACTCACCATAAAAGAATCAAAATTCTTGTACCACTATCTTGGTGCTTGTTTGAGCCCGTACAAACTCTTTCGAAGCTTGCACATAAAATTCTCTTTTCCCTTAACTTTGAACCCTTCCAGCTGCTCCATATAAATTTCTTCTTCTAAATCACCATGAAGAAATGCAGTTTTCACATCAAATTGCACTGTCTTTAAATTCAAGCGGGCAACTAGACCAAGAACAACTCTGTTGGATGACATCTTTACTACTGAAGAAAATATCTCTTCAAAGTCAAAACCTTTCTTCTGACCAAATCCTTTCACAACCAACCGAGCTTTGTACCTTAGTTATGAGCTATTATTTTCAATCTTCAACCTGTAAACCTATTTGTTCTTAAGCACTTTCTTGCCTTTCAGTAACTTCACCAAATCGTAGATTTGGTTCTCACACAAGGATTTCATTTCTTCTTATATGGCTTTAGACCACTCTTTCTTTTGCTCATGAAAAATGGATTTTTGGTAAGTTTCATGCTCTCCTCTATCTGTAAGCATCACATACTCATTTGAACTGTATCTTGAAGGAGGTCGGCACTTTCTAGCAGATCTTCTCAATGGAGGCTCAACTGCTGGCGGTGGCGATAGTTGCTCAACTTGTTCAACTAGCCCGACATCATTAACTGGAGGGACAACATCATCAGCAAGAGGGGCCACATCATCAACAATATCTCCACCATCTTCTTGCACGGCTTTTCCGTGATCATTATTATCTACAGTTGGAGGAATTGGATTCAAACTGACATGAATCTCAATAGAGGAACTGGCCTTTTAACTTTATCAATATCATCACGAAGTTGATCTTTAAGGAACACAACATCTCTGTTTAATAAGTTGTGTCCTATTTACTTTCATTTGTTGATAGTATGATTATTTTGAGCAAACATAAAATACTCCTGGGTTATTGGTAATGTATCAGATTACCATATGTATACGGGGTATATATAGAAGATGTGGTAAATTGATAACAGTCTAAATAAATTGTCCGCAATCGATGGAATAAGATTTAGAGATCTTATTCATGATAAGATTATAAAGGTTGTCTACTTCCTTGGAGGGATAGTTTGTCTTGACCATCGGATAGGTTCCGAGTAGAAACTTTAATATATACCAGTATTGAGGTATGACATTGGTCTGGACCTAAGGTGTTAATTGATTCGGTTTAATAATTCCGTTTATAAGAATCAATGACACTTTGATTATCATCCTGCATTAATCTTAATCCTGAAATGAATACTTAAGTTCGCATCCATGACTAATACATTTTAATCCACTATAGGTGAGACACTGATAATTGATAGTCAATATACTTGTGTTTTGAGTGTATGACTTATGGATGGAGAAATCAAGATTCATAAATATGGAATCCATAGCTATCTTAATGATAGTACATGTTATCTACTTAAAGGTATTATTTGGGAATTGAAAGATAATATAACAAAATCTTGGCCATCAGTTTACTTTGTGTTCTTTGATGGTTTACCGATTGTATGGCTTTACAATTGGTGGTTTTTTCAATGGAGAATAATGAAACCTTAAGTTAAAATGATTGAAAAGGTAAAATAGAAAACATCCTTAATTTAATCATGAATAACATATGGGGATTAAGTAAGCGATGAATATATCATGGAAAGAGCACTGTGTTAGAGAGCTTTCGTAATACGGTATGTAAACGGGAGTTCAGCTTCAAACTTTTAGTGGAATAGACCTGAAGTTAATAATTGATGAATAATTAATCCGGAATTAATTTTTCACAATTATAAGAGCCTCTTTACATATTTCCATCAGGTCCCTCTACTAACTCATATAGTTCCACGAAGCATCTCGGAATTTGTTCCTAATGAGATCGGTAAATTAAATGGGAATTTAATAATATCTATTAAGACATGGGACTCTCTAACATGCAGTCCTGGAAAAAGATTGGACATGTGAAATTAACGTAGACAAATAATGTGATTTATCAACATATGATTGGTTGTAAATAAAATGATTATTTGTTAATTATTTTGGTTAATTGAATTTTGGAAATAAGATTGTGTTTGAATTATTTAATTTTTAAAAACAAAATTTTTCTCCCTTAATTAATAGTGCACGGTTTTTAATGGATGGAGGGAAGAAGATTTTGTTTCAAAATTGTTTAAATATATTCCAAACATTAAATTATTAATTAATTTAAATAATGGAGCTTATTTGCTAGATTTTCTTTTCTTAAAGAATAGTGCAGGGTTTCATAGTGGAAAGGAAATCTAAAATATTCCATTTATTTAAATCAATTAAATATAGATAATATTTATGAAAAATATTTATTTAAATTCAAATAAGAGACCTCTACAATGGCATCTCGTGTTTCCCTCAACGGCCTGAGGCACTGTTCATGCCCAGAACATGTGACATGAGCATAATCAATCTCCTATTAAGTGGGTTAACTACATCTTTTGGTCAGTCCAACACTTCTTGCTCCGACCATGACCAGACCAGGACCCGCCCCAGTAGCTAATCTATAAATACCAAGTTCACATAACTTGTCAGGTACGGGCAGTCTTACCTACTGAGTACTCTGCCTTACTCCAAGCCTTTTAACTCATTATGTTGACTTGAGCATCGGAGTAGCTGCGGAAAATACCCCACGGTTGTCCCCCTTACTTTGAAGGTCTTCTCTTCTTCCTTGCAGGCTTATTGGGCAGAGGAAAAATCTGACCATCGTGCACTGCCACAGGTGGTATTGAGGTCGATTTTTGGCATCAACATCAATGATTAAGTAGTCCACCTATTAGACTAGAGATCTTACTTACTCAATATTCCTGAATTCACATGACATGGGTATTTCATTGATCTTCTTGTACAAATTATTGAATTTCATATCTATGATTGAAGTTACCTACCCAATATAGAACATCTTAAAAACACTTAGATATTACCGAACGTCGTCACTCATTGATGTCTCTAGAACATACTATAAAAGATGCAAGTCTGTCAAGCACTCAGGTTTAAGGTTCACTCATAAATTAACTATCTATTGATGAAAAACAACTTCTTTTATGGGAACAGTACTAAATTAAAGAACATATTACATTGTGTTCCAGTTCAATCTATTTCCCAATGTATAGATATCTTGACTTTGCAATATCTTTACAAACGATCTAGATAAGTCATTCCACCAATTTGTAAGTAGATAATGTCACGATCTTGTGAGAATAAAGTGCCCAACTTTATTTACTGGTTGATAAACAAATAAACAGTTCTTTTATCCCGGAGATTAAATTTGCTTTTATATAGTTCTAAAACATATAAAATCAAGAATATTTTTCAAAAGTAATGGATTATGATGCATAATACTTTAGTGAAATATATAAAAATAAATAACATGCTATCATCATTAAATAAAATGTCAAAAATACGTTATAATATTTAAACAGCAAAACACGGTTGATTTAAAAACACGCTATTCTAATAAGCTGAGCTATATATATATATATATATAAAAGATGTCATCTTTGTTTGACACAGACATAAGAAGTCATTAATGACGTTCTATCTTGCAGTAGTGACAAATTCAGTATCCTATGTAACCAAATTATTTACATTAATTTCCTTCTGGATAATTACCTTATACCAATTAAAATTTTCTTGGGTAAAAGACATGTCAGTGTCACCGGCCTACTATAGCTCGGAAAATTGTTGCCTCATTTACCGAAGTTAAGTTATCTTGGGTATGTAGAGATATGATTTCCCGATGAACTTCATTTCTGCTTGAGAAAGCAGGCTTCTTGGGAATTGCTATGGCAGCATTTTCATTCTTTAGCATCGAAGAAACTTCCAACATAGATGGCCTCTCGCTTGCATTTTCCTGAACACACAACAGAGCTATTTGCAAGCATTTCAATAACTTGCATAATGACAGCGCGTCGTCAAGTGAATTGTCCATAAAATCCATCCCTTTGCCTTTTTTCCACATTTCAAATGCCTGAAATTGTTGCATTTATATTATCCAATTTGTATTGTGAGTAAGTATATTTTTGTTTTTTTTTTCAACAAGTAAAATAAATGTTTTGATTCTTAGGCAAAAAAAAAAAAAAAAAAAAAAAAAAAAAAAAAAAAGGAAAACTTGAGTACATATACTTACATATTCTAGGAGGTTTAAATCTTCATTTGAACCATAAAGAAAACTGTTTCTCTTGCCACTTATGATCTGGAGAAGGAGAACTCCAAAGCTGTAAACATCTGATTTGGTGGAATATAAACCTTGCTTAAGATATTCAGGAGGAATGTATCCACTGGAATTCATGGTTGAACATGTTGATGGTATTAAAAATCGAACAAAAGTTTGAACAAACTAGAAGACTGTAATTGGTAGACAAAATGCTACTTACTATGTTCCTACAATCCGGCTTGTGTTTGCTTCAAGTACATCTTTTGTGAAAATTCTAGCCATACCAAAATCTGATATCTTAGGTTTCATGTTGTTGTCAAGTAATATGTTGCCAGCTTTCAAATCCCGATGTATTATTGTCAATCTTGAGTATTCTTGGAGATAAAGAAGCCCTTGAGTTACCCCTTCAATGATGTCAACTCGTTTTCTCCAATCCAGAAGAAACCGTCTAATAGGATCTGCAGTTTTAGTTAGATTATGAACAATCAGTTTGTTTTCTTTTTTATTTTTTTCATTCTCGTGTCATGGCAACAAAACAAGCATAATCAAAATGAAAGTAAAAAGAAAACTGCCCAAGGTATTCATTGATATTTCTTAAATTATATATGCATGTTGGCTTAATAATGAATTTCCAAACAAAAAAAAAGTCAGCTTTCACATGTTTTGCTGCTTTTGAGTTACTTTAGACACAAATTAGATCATCTACTAAAATTATAAAAAAAAAAAAAAAAAAAAAATTTGATTGAGAAAATTTCATACCAAAGAGGAACAAATCCAAGCTTTTGTTTGGCATGTATTCATATATCAACATTTTTTCCTCTCTTTCAATGCAGCATCCCAGGACCCTGACAAGATTAACATGCTGAAGTTTGGCTGTCAGTACAACCTCATTCTTGAATTCCTCGAACCCTTGCGTAGACGAAGCTGACAGCTTTTTCACGGCTACTTCCTGTCCATCTGGCAATATACCCGAGCAAATAGACCCAAAGGAAACATTTATATACGTATATATATATATATATATGAATATATTTATTTTTATTTTTTGAAGACAAAATCAAATGGTTATTATTGTGTTTAAGTATTTGTAGATGCATAATTACCTTGTAAACAGGGCCATATCCTCCTTCACCAAGCTTATTTTCAAATGTTTTGTAGCCGCTTCGATGTTGGCAAGAGTAAAGACTTGCAGATTAGGAACATCGTTATTTAAATCTCCGGCACCTTCCATGTAGTTTTCCTTAACCTTTGATGCTTTTGCCGGTTTATGTCATTCCCAGAAGCGAAGGTAAAAGCAAAATAGGTCAGATAAAGAAAGCTGAAATTACTATCATTTCATAAAAGTTAGGTAACAAATTGAATATCCTAAAGTATGTAAACTATTCCATATATTTTTCTATAAGAATATACCTTTTGACATGAGCTTCCTCTTCCGGAAGAAATACAGCAGGGCAACTACGAGGAAAGTAGTTGTCGCTGTTGGTGGCAAAATGCTTACTAACAACTTCCACTTGTGTTTTTCATTGCTTCCACCTTCTTGGGCTGTGAAAATCATTAATTTCATTACAAGAGTGACACAAAGATACGAAATAATAACTGGGATGACGTAATTTTCTTTATGTTTCTTCAGCCTCTGAATTTTAAGGAGACAATTTGTTATTTAAAAATTAAAGTAAGACAACTTTCTTATTTTAAACAGACAAATTGGTCAATAATATTTGTTCACACGCTGGTTGTACAAATGGAAATTCTCTTGGAGCTTTGTTTGGTAGGAGAAAAAGCTGAAGGAGGGAGAAGCATGAGGGTTTTAGTTGAACGATTTTAAGACCCCATAATTTTAAATCCTTCAAAAAACCTCAATTTTAATCTTTTCATTTCATATTAGAGGAGATAATCCAAACCAAATACAAAATGAGAAGCGCCTTTCCCTTCTTCTCTATTTTCCTCACTTGGATCATATACCATTCTCACCTTTCTATTTTCTTTCCATCTTGCCAAACATAACCTTAATGTTTTCCCTTCCTCTACTTTGTATTAAGACTAAAGGCAACAATAGACTTTCAATCATTTTTCTCTTAGAATATGCATGGGGAGCCATTTCGGAACATATGGTTACATCTAATTTGATAATTGTGACTAGTATTAAACTTGGTAATTTGATCAAATTTCCATTTTTCTTATGTTCATTCACTTGCTAAAACATGGGTTATTGTTATAAATGTTCTTCGAACTATATACTATTGTCTCATGTTGGTTCTTACTTTTTGATTTTATACATAATCTCTCATGAACTTTTCTGTCTATCCCTCTGTCAGTATTTTTTAAAACAAGTTCACGTCAATTGAATATGTTTTAATCACATATGTTTTATTTATTGGTAAAAATCACATATGTTTTATTTATAGGTAAAATCGTAATTCTTTTTATTTTTTTGGAAGAAAATTGAACCTCCATCAGAGATATTTTGGAAGAAAATTATATTTTCATCAAAAGATAAATAGTGTCATCCATGATAGTATGAAGGTATAATTTCCCTCTAAAAAACATTTAACTCACTATTTTAGCCTTAACCAAATCCTACGTGATCTGAGCATATATTTAATTTTCATTCATCTTGTTTAGGGAATACCCACATAGGTGCTGTTTGTGTGTAATAGGAAAAGTGTGATAATTTGTAAATTTAAAAATCAGGTATAAAAATGAGACTAAGTGTATAGTTCAAGGGCTATTTGTCAAAAATATAACCCCTAAAACAACCCAAACAATCTGTAAAATCTAAAAACAAAAATTGTAAATGACGTGATTTTTTGATTTGTAGGGAAACATATATAACAAAGAAACTGGCTTACCCGCAAGAGAAAGTGCCCAATTGTCATCATTGGCCAAATGCCAGGCATAGTAGCCAAGCAAGTTGTTCTGCTTCGCATAAGAAACCTTAACTTTAACAGCTTCAACGTCATCAAAACCGATCCAGGTAGATCCAACAACGCAGTAGTTTACCACATAAGTAGCATTGTATTTCACTTCAGCATTATTTTTTTCAATGTATCTTTTAATGAGCTTGTACCTCATGGCTCCACTTTCTTCAATAGATCCATCAGTAGAAACAGCTGGACCGGTTGTTGGTGATCCAACGCTGTTCTTAGCTGGATTTGCCAGGGTCCAAGCATAGCCATGGTAAGGCAATCCCAAAACCAATTTGGAAGCTGATAGTCCTCTACCAATCCATGCCTTGATACCAGAGTCCGTGTTAGCCCCGCCCGAAGGATCGAATAGAGCAGCATGAGCACCAGTGAAGTTCGCCCACAAAGGCATATAGTAGTCATAGGCCATGACATGTGCCCTATCCAAATTGCTTTGTATCGAGTCAACAGGGAAAGAAGCATCTTCGAAATCTGGTAAATACCAAACCACGGTAGTCAATATCAGTTCGGGCTGGCTGGAATTTGCAGCCTCGTAAATTGCAGCAGCTCGCCATTCCTTGAATAAGGTTCCCAAGTTCTCCATGTTTGAGCTTGTGTTTGCTGAATCCCAAAATAAGTCAATGCCTTGAAAACCATAGAGTCTGGCCAGTTTTATCGAAGAATCGATGAAAGACTCTCTGTTGGAGGAATTGCTGATCATGTTGGAGACAACTGAGTAGTCTGCACTTTCACCACCAATGGACAGAAGTGTCGTGATTGACGGGTTCTTTTGTTTGACGTTGTTCGAAAAAGTAGAGAATTTTTTTCATATGGGATTGAGAGCTCATATGAAGAAGAGTTTAGATCAGCAAAACCACAAAAGTGGTGAGTAAAGAGTGCTGAATTTATGTCCAAACTGGTGAGGTCACTGTCAGAGTGCCAGTACCCTACTCTGATCCAAGGTTGTGCTCTTGAAGGTTGAGAATTCAGAAAATGGAAAACGTGAAAAAGAATGATCATAACAATCTTGATTGCCATGGAAATTTGTCTTGTTATTTTTTTGAGCTTGAAAAAAAAAGTTCCAACATATGAGTCAATAAAACAATCACAACAAAGCCAACTAACAAATACATGCAAAAATATAAGATATGCATACCGTATTTAACTTGTAAACTTCAAACAATTAGTCTTTATGAGGTCTATAGTACGAAATTATAGTTTTCTGATATATTGCAGCAAGGAAAATTTCCCATTTCTATCTTCCTATAGAGACTATTTAGGTCTAGGAAAGATCACTGAAAGAGATATGCGACTTTCAATGGATTTGTTTTTTTATAAACTTGTCATTTTTCAAAGACTCACATGGTCCAAGGACTAAAGGACTTTGGAGAAAACATGGATTGGTGACGAAAACAAAAGAAAATTATCTCTCTCTAATTAAACAAACAATTTAATAGGGTCCAAAAGAAGAGTCAAACAAAAAAGTCCTTTTCCTAATAACAAAAATCAAACATGAACAACAAGTACCTCAATGATAAAATAACATAAAATTAAAAATTAAAAAATTAATTTGTGGGGTCCAAGGAAAATGCAAACCAAAATCCTTTGCATTTAAACCCAAACAAATCTTTCAATATTTTGACCAGCCAATTGGGGTATTTACTGCGAACAGCTCACTAGAGAAAATTCTCATGTTTCGTGTCGACAACATAAAATTCGTCACCATGTGGAAAGTTGAAATAAGATTTGTAGTGCTCGGAAAATTAGCCTTAATTAACCAGGGCATATTACGTAAACTCAGAATCATTATTCATTTGCATGTCAAATTAAAATTTGATTATGAAATTGATAATTTTTTTATTTATAAAACATAAGTTATTCTGGTGATTACAGAAAATTTTCATTTTTTCATTGTAATTTTCTTAAAATTTTGTAGAGTTATCTCATCTTTTAAAATAATTGTAAGTTGGTGCCTCTAAAATCCCTGCTGCAGCCATTGGAGAAATTGTCAACCATCACCACTTGACTTGGTGAAACTCTTTGCCAAACACAACCACCACCATAAAAAATTAAATCAAAATCAAATATTCTTACACCAAATTTTCACATATTCACCCAAAATTAATAAAATCACAAACCAAAATTCTCAAAATATGCTCACTAATAATAATAAATCCATAAGCATCAAAACCAAACAATTAACAATTGATTAAAATACAAAAACAACAGGAATCAACAACCAATACTAGTAAAACCTAAACTTTGTATACTAAAATTACATATCATCCAAAACATAGTCATACAACTAACAAATGATTTCAACAATATTATCAATCCACATTTTTTTTATAATCACATAATATTGTTAAAAATTGTGTAAAAACAAAGAGGAAAAAATTTAAAAGAAATAAACACTCACAATTGCAAACTCACAAAACGGGAGTTTGGACTATGGGGAATGAAACCTTGAACGATAGTGGAGTTGGAAGGCGACAACAGTGGACGACGGTAACAAAAGAGGAGGAGAACGAGACTTTAGGGTTTTGGGATTTTTTGTTAAATTCTTTTGGGAATACACAAAAATATCACTTTGATGATGGAAAGTAAAGGGATGGATTTGAAGGAGTAGAATTTGGATTTGGGGTGAGTTTGGCTGGAAAGACGGAGAAAATCCAAGAGAGGAAGAGGGGGGACTTGTAGAAAAAATGAGGAAGAACAATATGTGTGCAGATTTATGTGCGGACCCTTTAGTGACGACACTAGCCATTGCTACAACCAACAAGTCATCGGTATAAATTATTAAAAACGACTATTTCGCCAATGTCGACTACTAAAGAACGGGTTAAAATTTTCGTGAAAATTACAAAATCGCCATTAATTGCTACTTTAATTTTCCATAAATAAATTTTAAATACGTTGTCACTAATTATGGATCATAAAAAAATCTCTGACCCCATACTAATACGCATGATTCCAACACTAGGTTGGAATTCAACTTTATCGATTCTGGTGCGAAAACGAGGCACCAAAATATATTTTTTGAAGTAAAATTTAGTGACGAGTTGTTACTAATTAGCTATACTTGGTGGTAAATAGAACCTGTCAATAATTTTCCCCCATTCAATTTAGGAATTTTTTTTCTTGACAAACTTGGGATTTTGTATGGAAGTTCCAAATAAGTAAATCTAGAGTTTGGGAATTTAGGGTTTTTAGATCTTTTATATATATATATATATATATATATAAGTTTTTGATTATCAAATATGCATGATTTTTTATGGATTGACACAAATGCCACTTTTTTAAACTCATGACTTTTTTTGCCACTGTGAACACTTTAATTTCTATGCCACTCAAGAATATTAGTCAAATGTTAACCTAATATGTTTTACTCAAATTTTTCCTATGGATAAAAAAAAAAAAAAAAAAAAAAGATACTACATACATTTTATCAGATGTCATCAAAACCAACAATGACCACTAACAGTGTTTGCCATTGGCTACTTCAGTCGCCGGCACCAGTTGTATGAATATTCTAATAGAATATCATTTGTAATCTACTAGCATATTTTTTGTTTCAATATAGATGCCCAGATGTATCTGACATCTATGGCCCATTGTTGGCGTCGGTCACCGGTTGTGGCATATTACCGAAATATTTTGGTATAATATTTTTGGTATCATAATCGCCATTAATTACCGCTTCAATTTTCTAACACATTTTAAGTAAGTTGTCACTAATTGTGGATCATAAAAAATCTCTACCCACCCTAACATGCATGATTCCAACTTGTCACTAGGTTGGAATTCAACTCTATTGATTCTGGAGCGAAAACGAGGCACCATAATATATTTTTCAAGGTAAAATTTAGTGACAACATATCATCGCTAATTAGCTATACTTTCTGGCAAATAGAACCCGCCAATAATTTTCCCCCATTCAATTTAGAAATTTTTTTCTTGATATGCAAACTTGGTATTTTGTATGGTTGTTCCATATAAGTAGATCTAGGGCTTGGGAATTTAGGGTTTTTAGATCTTTTTTTTTTTTTTTTTGACAAGTTTTCAATTATCAGATTTGTAGGACTTTTTTGGGATTGACACAAATGCCACTTTTTTTAACCCTGGACTTTTTTGCCACTGCTTGAACACTTTAATTTCTTTGCCACTTAAGATTATTGGTCAAAGGTTAACCTAATATGTTTTACTCAAAATTTTCTTATGGATAGAAAAAAAAAAAAAAAAAGATACGATATACATCCTCTCAAATGTCATCAGAACCAATAATGACCAATGACAGTGTTGGCTACTGGCTACTTCAGTCGTCGGCGCTGATCATTAGAATATTCTTGTAGAATACCATTGATAATCCGCAGCATGTTTTTTGTTTCAATATAGATGACTAGAAGTATCTGGATTCTGTGGCCCATTTTGGCACCGTCATCGCCTATGGCATATTATAGGAGTATTGTGGTATAATATATATATATATATATATATATATTTTTTTTTTTTTTGAAAAAAAATATTATATGGTATAATATTTTTTTGAATTTTTTTTTCAAAAACTATTCTAATAGAATATTCAGCATATTATGCTAGAATATTCTGATGACCGGTGCTAGCAAGTAGAAAACTCGCATGATCAGCACCAACGACTGAATTTAGTGGTCGCTTTTGGTTCTTATGACATTTGGTAAAATGTGAATTCTAGGGTTAATGAAATTTGTAAATTGGACTGTAGTATAAACATTTAATTTACAAAAACAATAAAATTCAAAAAAAAAATAGCAAACATGTCAAAAAAGTAAAGAAGGATAAAAAGGGTGGCAAATATGTCCATAGACGAAAATGGGTGGCAATTTTGGTAATTTCTCTTTTTTTTTTGTGTATTTTTTGTTCAAGTATATTATTTAAAAATTTGACAAAAAGAACTACAATTTTCAATAGTTTAAGAATTTAGGGACTTTTCCATCAAAATAAAAAAAAATTTATGACTAAAATCATCACCTATTAAGAAATTAAGGGGTCCTCATTACAAAAAAAAAAAAATATTAAAAAATAATAATAATAATAATAAAATAAAATTAAGGGTTCAACTGCTAGTAAAAAAAAAAAAGGGGGGGCAAACCAAGTGTTTAGGGCGGGGGTTTTTCATCAATCGTTGCATTGTTGACTTTTGAACTCTCCCTCTCTCTCTCCTCTCATTATCCTAAATAGGCCGACTCTCTCTGCTCCTTCACTTGGCCTAGGTTTCTCTCCGCCATTGGTGCTGGGCTCTTCAATCTCACCGAAGTAAGCTTCAAATTCTATAATATATCCTTTTTTTTTTTTTTTTTTGAGGGAAGCTAAATTTTTCTCCCTTGAATGACCTTTATCCGAAATTTCCCTATTGAAATGGTGTTTCCTTCTTGACTTCTATTTCTCTACTGCGATGAAATCTCGTTTAGGTCTTTATCATTCATCTAATTTTTCAATAAATTGGTTCTTTGTTTCGTTTTAGCAAGGCAGTGATGAAAATAATTTTTGATCTTTTAATATTGTTATTTCCCTTTGTTTGAAGATTAGAGAGAGGAAGAGATATTTGTGAATGGCTTAGCTGAATTCTTATTCATATTTACACGAATCTAAATCTCTAAAATTAACAAGAATAAATAATTAATTACAATTGCTTTACAAAATTAATTTCCTTCTCTGCAGTTGGATGTTGCCGATTTATACCAAAAATTCTGTATTTGAAGCAACATTTTGTAAGGCTAAAGAGGAGATTGAACGAATCGCAGTTAATTTTTTATTGTATAGCTCTTTGTAGCTGCTTTGACTTTGGGGATTTTCGAAATCATTTGATTGATCTGCTTTTTGGTTTTATTAGGCTCAATTGTGATGATTAAAGTCTTCACATTGTGTTTGGTTTTCCGTTCCTGTTTTTTTGCCCTGTATTTTGTCATTTTGTTTCTTGTTTCTTGAATTGTTGAACCTAAAGGCTTTTATCTGATTCATAGTTCAAAATTAGCAATTCATTATCGTCGTCAAGCCATCTACAAAACCCACACTCGAAACACATAAGAGCCTCATTAAAATCACTCAATTCTGTAAAATTAATATGCTGAGAAACCCCCTCCAAAGAAAGCCTAAAAACCACACTAGAATTACCTTGTACTTGCTGCATCCATTGAATTTTATCACTCTATTTTGTTCCGTTAAATTAATAGAGTGAAAAACTCCTCTCCAATGAAAACGTAAAAACTACATAATAGAATTACACTGTACTTGCTGCATCCATTGAATTTTCTCCCTCTATTTCATTTGTTTTGGTGGTCCGTGCCACATCTACAAGATCGCATTTGTACTTCATAGGTAGAACTTGGTAGTTATGAGTGCTAGGACCACTATTATGCATTGAATGATATGTGTATGGATAATCATGTTCAGAGCCTAGAAATTTTAGTAATATGTTGTTTTTATGTTGTGCTGATCGGTTGGTTGAATTAAATTCGGTTTTTCTGAGTCCAAAATAATAAGATTAATTTTTCACTTGTTTTGAAGATGAGGGCGATTCAATTACAAAATCACTACACTAGTGACTCTTCAAATTAAACTACCGATCAGGTACATACATTTTTTAAAGCAACACTTTGCGCACACATACCATAGAAATTAGTAGGAATTTGGAAAAACAGAAATTAAAAAGAAAGAGTTGAGAGAGAGATGACATTTGTAGTATTAAAATAAATTAATCAACATAGTCCCTGTCAAAGGACGTCATCTCTCAAAATTTTTTCACTGAAATACAACATTTTCATGTTATAATTCTCTCAACTTACTTAGCTAGTAAGGTTGCAGATTTATTGCAATTACAATGATGGTGTTGTCCAGTATACTTCTTGAAGAACCATATTTGCAACTTTACTTTCTTCACTTGCTAGGGCAAGAAGGGGGAAGTATTTATTTTCTTCCGATATCTGATTATGTATTCCTCTCTCCATTTTTTATCCATTTTTTTAACTAAATTGCCATGTGTTTTTCTTTCTGATTTTTGTTGCGTCATTAATTATACAATTGTATAGTTATTTTAATGCAGTAGTGGTGTTGGTTGGTTTATTTTTGTTTTTGGATATAGGTCCTTGAAGATGGAGCGAGACAGACGCACAATAATGGTTGTTAAAAGAATTGCCGAAAGAGTACACATTTGGGACATACATGATTTGTATGAATCCAACAAAGCTTTTCCCAAAACTATTTTTTACTTACCTGGACCCCGAGAGAGTGGACGCATTCCCACTTTAAGGAAATGATTCTGTACACTAAAGATCCAACAGTTCAAACTTTGTTTCTCATGAATTTTTCGTTCCTTTTATTGTGCCTTTGTCGAGTTCAAAAGAGTACTAGCTTTTTCTCTTTTAAGTTTTCATGTCTCAACTCTTAATTTAAGATACAACAGTTTATTTGTTTTAGGGTATTGATTGTTTGTTAATTTGTTGTTTCTCAGCATGAATGATTGTTGAAAAATATAGATCTCAATAAATCTGCAGAAGAATCTATAAGCAAAAAGCTAATGAGTGTTTTTTTTTTTTTTTTAATTTAACTATTTTTTTAAACGAACTTGGCGTTTGGCTGGCCATGAAGACATTATTTAAATAGTGCATTCATGCCTAGCCCAAACACAAAGTCCATTCAAACGTAATTGTAAAGTAGAAAAAACCTCCATTTGTTTTTTGCTAATAGATTCTTCTGTGGATTTGTCGAGATCTAACTTTCCTAGTGTTGTTCATGCTAAGAAATAACAAATCAATAATTGATACCCTCGAATTAAATAAACAGTTGCATCTTAAATTAAGAGTTAATACATGAAAATTTAAAACAAAAAAAAATAGCGCTCCTCTAAACTCAACAAAGGCATAAGAAAAAGAACGAAATGTTAAAAGAGAAAAGTTTGAACTGTTGGTTCAAAGTTTAGTAAAACTAATGGTGATGATGCATGGAAACCAAACTTGATAAATCCTTGTTGTAAACGTTAAAAAGCATGTGCTTCCCAAATGAGAACCGTGGCCGTATGACTTTTTTGTTTGAAGGCGTGTTAAGAGTTGGTTTGCATTGCTTTACTTTCTTGTTTTAAATGCTAACTTGACCTGATAGATGAGAGAATATAAGTATCATTTTCATGCTCCAATGCTTGATAAGAGAAAAATATGTTCCTGTCTGGGATACTGAAAGGCTCATTGTTCCTATCCGAGCACCATACATAGTTTTCGTCCATCTATGCCTTCTCTATTTCGGTCAAGGATGATTCACATGAAATGAACTTTCTCACAATCAACTGAGATAGTTCTGCATAGAGAGCACTTTGTTCCTAATTCAACAAGCACCTTCGAGATTTACCCATGAAATTCTTGCTAGGGTTAAGCTGGGTGGCATCCTCACATCAGTCACATGCATCACCGGCTTTAATCCGTCTTCCTTCTAGATATCAAGAGAGGGATGAGGAGGAGGAAGAACAGAGAGAGTTAGAGGGATGGAGAATATAAAAGATTGAGAGGCTAGAGAGTTAAAAAGATGAATGATAGTTATATATGAAATTACTATATTATCTTTTTGTAAAATATTTTAACAATTTAGAATTAGAGTGGAACAGTCTTTTCAAGTTCAAAAAGGAAGGGAGAGCTTGCATTCGCTTACTAATGGAAGGATGCAAAATAGCGGGCCAGGACCTCTCCTCTCCCTCCACTCTTCTCTCCAAGTCTTCAATCAAACCATGGAAATGGATTCTCCCTAACCTCTCTTCCTCCAACTAAACAAACTCTTCATTTCAAAACCCTAATTCAACAAGTTCCTTCAATATTTTTTCCAATAATCTTCACAATGGCAAATGTTTAAGGCAAAAAATTGAGACAAAACTAACATTAACAGGTTGCTACAAATTAGAAAAAGCTAACAAAATGAACCTACCATGATATTATAATTGCTACTAACAAAAATGACACGAATTTGGAAAAAAAAAAATTTTGTTTCCTACCATCCAATTAAGGAGATAAAACTGACTTGGAACAATTTTAAAATAATAAAAAAAGTTTTGATTCAGTTTATCTTGGTTGTGGGAATTTAGTATTCACCCTCAACCTTTAGCCAATACAGGAAGAGGAAAGAAGTTAGGAGAGACATCTTAGAGAGAAAAATAGAATATTATCTATTTTTGGAAGAGTGGAAAATAGAAAAGAAGTAAGTTGTAAATTCATAAGATCCATCATATTTTACTCCTTCCAACTTTTGAAAGAAAAGAGGAAGAAAAAAAATTTGACAAAAAGGTGGTACGGAGAATAACAATTTTAACCTTACCCTATTATTATCTTCTAATTTTTATAAGGGCATTATTGTAATATTCACTAGATTAGATATTTTATTTTTTTTATTTCTTTCTCTTCTACCAAACAACATGAGAAAAAACATCTCTCATTTTTATTTTATTTTCCTCACCTAAGTATTTTATTCTTCTTTGAATCCTATTTTCAATCCCTCTTACTGAACATAACATAACATTGAAAATAAAACTAAATTAGATAAATATAATGTTTTTAATCACTTATTTTAATAAAGACTTGCAGATTAGGAACATCGTTATTTAAATCTCCGACACCTTCTATGTAGTTTTCCTTAACCTTTGATGCTTTTGCCGGTTTATGTCATTCCCAGAAGTGAAGGTAAAAGCAAAATGGGTCAGATAAAGAAAGCTGAATTTACTATCATTTAATAGAAGTTAGGTAACAAATTGAATATCCTAAAGTATGTAAACTATTCCATATATTTTTCTATAAGAATATACCTTTTGACATGAGCTTCCTCTTCCGGAAGAAATACAGCAGGGCAACTACGAGGAAAGTAGTTGTAGCTGTTGGTGGCAAAATGATTACTAACAACTTCCACTTGTGTTTTTTATTGCTTCCAAATTCTTGGGCTGTGAAAATCATTATTACAAGAGTGAGACAAAGATACGAAATAATAACTGGGATGACGTAATTTTCTTTATGTTTCTTCAGCCTCTGAATTTTAAGGAGACAAGTTGGTATTTAAAAATTAAAGTAAGACAATTTTCTTATTTTAAACAGACAAATTGGTCAATATTCTTTGTTCACACGCTGGTTGTACAAATGGAAATTCTCTTGGAGCTTTGTTTGGTAGGAGAAAAAGCTGAAGGAGGGAGAAGCATGAGGGTTTTAGTTGAACGATTTTAAGACCCCATAATTTTAAATCCTTCAAAAAACCTCAATTTTAATCTTTTCATTTCATATTAGAGGAGATAATCCAAACCAAATACAAAATGAGAAGCGCCTTTCCCTTCTTCTCTATTTTCCTCACTTGGATCATATACCATTCTCACCTTTCTATTTTCTTTCCATCTTGCCAAACATAACCTTAATGTTTTCCCTTCCTCTACTTTGTATTAAGACTAAAGGCAACAATAGACTTTCAATCATTTTTCTCTTAGAATATGCATGGGGAGCCATTTCGGAACATATGGTTACATCTAATTTGATAATTGTGACTAGTATTAAACTTGGTAATTTGATCAAATTTCCATTTTTCTTATGTTCATTCACTTGCTAAAACATGGGTTATTGTTATAAATGTTCTTCGAACTATATACTATTGTCTCATGTTGGTTCTTACTTTTTGATTTTAT
Source organism: Ficus hirta (assembly GCA_038430175.1). NCBI lineage: Eukaryota > Viridiplantae > Streptophyta > Magnoliopsida > Rosales > Moraceae > Ficus > Ficus hirta. Next base: position 11,472,892 of record CM076585.1, on the reverse strand, counting down.
ACATAATCTCTCATGAACTTTTCTGTCTATCCCTCTGTCAGTATTTTTTTAAAACAAGTTCACGTGAATTGAATATGTTTTAATCACATATGTTTTATTTATTGGTAAAAATCACATATGTTTTATTTATAGGTAAAATCGTAATTCTTTTTTTTTTTTTGGAAGAAAATTATATTTTCATCAAAAGATAAATAATGTCATCCATGATAGTATGAAGGTATAATTTCCCTCTAAAAAACATTTAACTCACTATTTTAGCCTTAACCAAATCCTACGTGATCTGAGCATATATTTAATTTTCATTCATCTTGTTTATGGAATACCCACATAGGTGCTGTTTGTGTGTAATAGGAAAAGTGTGATAATTTGTAAATTTAAAAATCAGGTATAAAAAATGAGACTAAGTGTATAGTTCAAGGGCTATTTGTCAAAAATATAACCCCTAAAACAACCCAAACAATCTGTAAAATCTAAAAACAAAAATTGTAAGTGACGTGATTTTTTGATTTGTAGGGAAACATATATAGCAAAGAAACTGGCTTACCCGCAAGAGAAAGTGCCCAATTGTCATCATTGGCCAAATGCCAGGCATAGTAGCCAAGCAAGTTGTTCTGCTTCGCATAAGAAACCTTAACTTTAACAGCTTCAACGTCATCAAAACCGATCCAGGTAGATCCAACAACGCAGTAGTTTACCACATAAGTAGCATTGTATTTCACTTCAGCATTATTTTTTTCAATGTATCTTTTAATGAGCTTGTACCTCATGGCTCCACTTTCTTCAATAGATCCATCAGTAGAAACAGCTGGACCGGTTGTTGGTGATCCAACGCTGTTCTTAGCTGGATTTGCCAGGGTCCAAGCATGGCCATGGTAAGGCAATCCCCAAACCAATTTGGAAGCAGATAGTCCTCTACCAATCCATGCCTTGATACCAGAGTCCGTGTTAGCCCCGCCCGAAGGATCGAATAGAGCAGCATGAGCACCAGTGAAGTTCGCCCACAAAGGCATATAGTAGTCATAGGCCATGACCTGTACCCAATCCAAATTGCTTTGTATCGAGTCAACAGGGAAAGAAGCATCTTCGAAATCTGGTAAATACCAAACCACGGTAGTCAATATCAGTTCGGGCTGGCTGGAATGTGCAGCCTCGGAAATTGCAGCAGCTCGCCATTCCTTGAATAAGGTTCCCAAGTTCTCCATGTTTGAGCTTGTGTTTGCTGAATCCCAAAATAAGTCAAGGCCTTGAAAACCATAGAGTCTGGCCAGTTTTATCGAAGAATCGATGAAAGACTCTCTGTTGGAGGAATTGCTGATCATGTTGGAGACAACTGAGTAGTCTGCACTTTCACCACCAATGGACAGAAGTGTCGTGATTGACGGGTTCTTTTGTTTGACGTTGTTCGAAAAAGTAGAGAATTTTTTTTCATGTGGGATTGAGAGCTCATATGAAGAAGAGTTTAGATCAGCAAAACCACAAAAGAGGTGAGTAAAGAGTGCTGAATTTATGTCCGAACTGGTGAGGTCACTGTCAGAGTGCCAGTACCCTACTCTGATCCAAGGTTGTGCTCTTGAAGGTTGAGAATTCAAAAAATGGAAAACGTGAAAAAGAATGATCATAACAATCTTGATTGCCATGGAAAGTTGTCTTGTAATTTTGTTGAGCTTGAAAAAAAAAAGTTCCGACATACGAATCAATAAAACAATCACAACAAAGTCAGCAAACAATTACATGCAAAAATATAAGATATGCATACCGTAAACTTCAAACAATGAGTCTTTATGAGGTCTATAGTATGAAATTATAGTTTTCTGATATATTGAGCAAGGAAATTTTCCTATAAAGACTATTTAGGTCTAGGAAAGATCACTGAAAGAGAAATGCGACTTTCAATGGATTTGTTTTTTTATAAACTTGTCATTTTTCAAAGACTCACATGGTCCAAGGACTAAAGGACTTTGGAGAAAACATGGATTGGTGACGAAAACAAAAGAAAATTATCTCTCTCTAGTTAAACAAACAATTTAATAGGGTCCAAAAGAAGAGTCAAACAAAAAAAGTCCTTTTCCTAAAAACAAAAATCAAACATGAACAACAAGTACCTCAATGATAAAATAACAAAAAATAAAAAATAAAAAAATCAATTTGTGGGGTCCAAGGAAAATGCAAACCAAAATCCTTTGCATTTAAACCCAAACAAATCTTTCAATATTTTGACCAGCCAATTGGGGTATTTACTGCGAACAGCTCACTAGAGAAAATTCTCATGTTTCGTGTCGACAACATAAAATTCGTCACCATGTGGAAAGTTGAAATAAGATTTGTAGTGCTCGGAAAATTAGCCTTAATTAACCAGGGCATATTACGTAAACTCAGAATCATTATTCATTTGCGTGTCAAATTAAAATTTGATTATGAAATTGATAATTTTTTTATTTATAAAACATAAGTTATTCTGGTGATTACAGAAAATTTTCATTTTTTCATTGTAATTTTCTTAAAATTTTGTAGCGTTATCTCATCTTTTAAAATAATTGTAAGTTGATGCCTCTAAAATCCCTGCTGCAGCCATTGGAGAAATTGTCAACCATCACCACTTGACTTGGTGAAACTCTTTGCCAAACACAACCACCACCATAAAAAATTAAATTAAAAAAAAAAACCCACAACAATATGAGCCTCGTGACCAATTTTTCAAGGCCGGAGGTCCAATTAACACGCTCGGAGGTAGTCTCGGAACCCCAGCTGACTCACTCTCTCCTTTTCTCTCTTTCTCGTTTCCTAGGGTGGCTACTTTTTTTCTTTATCGATCTTTTTGAAAATAGTATTCCATAATTATTATGATAATTATTATTTTCAATAAATCATTCATTCTTTTTTTAAAATATTTTTTTCATCCATTTTATATTATTCCATATTTTTAGTTTTGTTAAGATTGTCAAAATATTATATAAGATTTAAATTAACATGTAATTGTTAAATAATATTTTGTACATTATTTATTCTTCATCAATAATGTTATTTTCTCAAAAACTTTTTAACATTAACTATATTTCGTTGTATTTTCTGACAATTATAATAGTAACTTACTTTAATTAGGATAATTATTTAATTAACCTAACCACAAATTCCCTCACTAGAAAAGTACTACAATTAAATCTTTGTTAACCAAAAACTTACAAATTAATCTCACCATAGTCATCAACATTACAATTACAAACTTTCACACTTAAAAATTACAAACTTTCACCTTAATATAAACATCTTCATACCATTAAAATTTCAAAATCAAATATTCTTACACCAAATTTTCACATATTCACCCAAAATTAATAAAATCACAAACCAAAATTCTCAAAATATGCTCACTAATAATAATAAATCCATAAGCATCAAAACCAAACAATTAACAATTGATTAAAATACAAAAACAACAGGAATCAACAACCAATACCAGTAAAACCTAAACTTTGTATACTAAAATTACATATCATCCAAAACATAGTCATACAACTAACAAATGATTTCAACAATATTATCAATCCACATTTTTTTTATAATCACATAATATTGTTAAAAATTGTGTAAAAACAAAGAGGAAAAAATTTGAAAGAAATAAACACTCACAATTGCAAACTCACAAAACGGGAGTTTGGACTATGGGGTATGAAACCTTGAACGATAGTGGAGTTGGAAGGTGACAACAGTGAACGACGGTAACAAAAGAGGAGGAGAACGAGAGTTTAGGGTTTTGGGGTTTTTTGTTAAATTCTTTTGGGAATACACAAAAATATCACTTTGATGATGGAAAGTAAAGGGATGGATTTGAAGGAGTAGAATTTGGATTTGGGGTGAGTTTGGCTGGAAAGACGGAGAAAATCCAAGAGAGAAAGAGGGGGGACTTGTAGAAAAAATGAGGAAGAAGAATCTGTGTGCAGGTTTATGTGCGGACCCTTTAGTGACGACACTAGCCATTGCTACAACCAACAAGTCATCGGTATAAATTATTAAAAACGACTATTTTGCCAATGTTGACTACTAAAGAACGGGTTACAATTTTCCTGAAAATTACAAAATCGCCATTAATTGCTACTTTAATTTTCCATAAATAAATTTTAAATACGTTGTCACTAATTATGGATCATAAAAAAATCTCTGACCCCATACTAATACGCATGATTCCAACACCAGGTTGGAATTCAACTTTATCGATTCTGGTGCGAAAACGAGGCACCAAAATATATTTTTTGAAGTAAAATTTAGTGACGAGTTGTTGCTAATTAGCTATACTTGGTGGCAAATAGAACCTATCAATAATTTTCCCCCATTCAATTTAGGAATTTTTTTTCTTGACAAACTTGGGATTTTGTATGGAAGTTCCAAATAAGTAAATCTAGAGTTTGGGAATTTAGGGTTTTTAGATCTTTTATATATATATATATATATATATATATATATATATATAAGTTTTTGATTATCAAATATGCATGATTTTTTATGGATTGACACAAATGCCACTTTTTTAAACTCATGACTTTTTTTGCCACTGTGAACACTTTAATTTGTATGCCACTCAAGAATATTAGTCAAATGTTAACCTAATATGTTTTACTCAAATTTTTCCTATGGATAAAAAAATAAAAATAAAAAAATAAGATACTATATACATTTTATCAGATGTCATCAAAACCAACAATGACCACTAACAGTGTTTGCTATTGGCTACTTCGGTCGCCGGCACCAGTTGTATGAATATTCTAATAGAATATCATTTGTAATCTACTAGCATATTTTTTATTTCAATATAGATGCCCAGATATATCTGGCATCTATGGCCCGTTGTTGGCGTCGGTCATCGGCTGTGGCATATTACCGAAATATTTTGGTATAATATTTTTGGTACCATAATCGCCATTAATTACTGCTTCAATTTTCTAATACATTTTAAGTAAGTTGTCACTAATTGTGGATCATAAAAAAAATCTCTACCCACCCTAACATGCATGATTCCAACTTGTCACTAGGTAGGAATTCAACTCTATTGATTCTGGAGCGAAAACAAGGCACCATAATATATTTTTCAAGGTAAAATTCAGTGACAACATATCATCGATAATTAGCTATACTTTCTGGCAAATAGAACCCGCCAATAATTTTCCCCCATTCAATTTAGAAATTTTTTTCTTGATATGCAAACTTGGTATTTTGTATGGTTGTTCCAGATAAGTAGATCTAGGGCTTGGGAATTTAGGGTTTTTAGATTTTTTTTTTTTTTTTTTTGACAAGTTTTCAATTATCAGATTTGTAGGACTTTTTTGGGATTGACACAAATGCCACTTTTTTTAATTCTGGACTTTTTTGCCACTGTTTGAACACTTTAATTTCTTTGCCACTTAAGATTATTGATCAAAGGTCAACCTAATATGTTTTACTTAAATTTTTCTTATGGATAAAAAAAAAAGAAAGATACGATATACATCATCTCAGATGTCATCAGAACCAATAATGACCAATGACAGTGTTGGCTACTGGCTACTTCAGTCGTCGGCGCTGATCATTAGAATATTCTTGTAGAATACCATTGATAATCCGCAGCATGTTTTTTGTTTCAATATAGATGACTAGAAGTATCTGGCTTCTGTGGCCCATTTTGGCACCGTCATGGCCTATGGCATATTATAGGAGTATTGTGGTATAATATATATATATTTTTTGAAAAAAAATATTATATGGTATAACATTTTTTTGAATTTTTTTTTTCAAAAACTATTCTAATAGAATATTCAGCATATTATGCTAGAATATTCTGGTGACCGATGCTAGCAAGTAAAAAACTCGCATGATCAACACCAACGACTGAATTTAGTGGTCGCTTTTGGTTCTTATGACATTTGGTAAAATGTGAATTCTAGGGTTAATGAAATTTGTAAATTGGACTGTAGTATAAACATTTAATTTACAAAAACAATAAAATTCAAAAAAAAATAGCAAACATGTCAAAAAAGTAAAGAAGGATAAAAAGGGTGGCAAATATGTCCATAGAGGAAAATGGGTGGCAATTTTGGTAATTTCTCTTTTTTTTTTGTGTATTTTTTGTTCAAATATATTATTTAAAAATTTGACAAAAAGAACTACAATTTTCAATAGTTTAAGAATTTAGGGACTTTTCCATCAAAATAAAAAAAAAATTTATGACTAAAATCATCACCTATTAAGAAATTAAGGGGTCCTCATTACAAAAAAAATGAAAATAAAAAAAAATAATAAAATGAAATTAAGGGGTCAACTGCTCGTTAAAAAAAAAATGGGGGTAAACCAAGTGTTTAGGGCGGGGGTTTTTCATCAATCGTTGCATTGTTGACTTTTGAACTCTCCCTCTCTCTCTCCCCTCATCATCCTAAATAGGCCGACTCTCTCTCTGCTCCTTCACTTGGCCTAGGTTTCTCTCCGCCATTGGTGCTGGGCTCTTCAATCTCACCGAAGTAAGCTTCAAATTCTATAATATATCCTTTTTTTTTTTTTTTTTTTTTGAGGGAAGCTAAATTTTTCTCTCTTGAATGACCTTTATCCGAAATTTCCCTATTGAAATGGTGTTTCCTTCTTGACTTCTATTTCTTTACTGCGATGAAATCTCGTTTAGGTCTTTATCGTTCATCTAATTTTTCAATAAATTGGTTCTTTGTTTCGTTTTAGCAAGGCAGTGATGAAAATAATTTTTGATCTTTTAATATTGTTATTTCCCTTTGTTTGAAGATTAGAGAGAGGAAGAGAAATTTGTGAATGGCTTAGCTGAATTCTTATTCATATTTACACAAATCTAAATCTCTAAAATTAACAAGAATAAATAATTAATTACAATTGCTTTACAAAATTAATTTCCTTCTCTGCAGTTGGATGTTGCCGATTTATACCAAGAATTCTGTATTTGAAGCAACATTTTGTAAGGCTAAAGAGGAGATTGAACGAATCGCAGTTAATTTTTTATTGTATAGCCCTTTGTAGCTGCTTTGACTTTGGGGATTTTGAAATCATTTGATTGATCTGCTTTTTGGTTTTATTAGGCTCAATTGTGATGATTAAAGTCTTCACATTGTGTTCGGTTTTCCGTTCCTGTTTTTTTGCCCTGTATTTTGTCATTTTGTTTCTTGTTTCTTGAATTGTTGAACCTAAAGGCTTTTATCTGATTCATAGTTGAAAGTTAGCAATTCATTATCGTCGTCAAGCCATCTACAAAACCCACACTCGAAACACATAAGAGCCTCATTAAAATCACTCAATTCTGTAAAATTAATATGCTGAGAAACCCCCTCCAAAGAAAGCCTAAAAACCACACTAGAATTACCTTGTACTTGCTGCATCCATTGAATTTTATCCCTCTATTTTGTTCCGTTAAATTAATAGAGTGAAAAACTCCTCTACAATGAAAACCTAAAAACTACATAATAGAATTACACTGTACTTGCTGCATCCATTGAATTTTCTCCCTCTATTTCATTTGTTTGGGTGGTCCGTACCACATCTACAAGATCGCATTTGTACTTCATAGGTAGAACTTGGTAGTTATGAGTGCTAGGACCACTATTATGCATTGAATGATATGTGTATGGATAATCATGTTCAGAGCTTAGAAATTTTAGTAATATGTTGTTTTTATGTTGTGCTGATCGGTTGGTTGAATTAAATTCGGTTTTTCTGAGTCTAAAATAATAAGATTAATTTTTCACTTGTTTTGAAGATGAGGGCGATTCAATTACAAAATCACTACACTAGTGACTCTTCAAATTCAACTACCGATCAGGTACATACATTTTTTAAAGCAACACTTTGCGCACACATACCATAGAAATTAGTAGGAATTTGGAAAAACAGAAATTAAAAAGAAAGAGTTGAGAGAGAGATGACATTTGTAGTATTAAAATAAATTAATCAACATAGTCCCTGTCAAAGGACGTCATCTCTCAAAATTTTTTCACTGAAATATAACATTTCCATGTTATAATTCTCTCAACTTACTTAGCTAGTAAGGTTGCAGATTTATTGCAATTACAATGATGGTGTTGTCCAGTATACTTCTTGAAGAACCATATTTGCAACTTTACTTTCTTCACTTGCTAGGGCAAGAAGGGGGAAGTATTTATTTTCTTCCGATATCTGATTATGTATTCCTCTCTCCATTTTTTATCCATTTTTTTAACAAAATTGCCATGTGTTTTTCTTTCTGATTTTTGTTGCGTCATTAATTATACAATTTTATAGTTATTTTAATACAGTAGTGGTGTTGTTTGGTTTATTTTTGTTTTTGGATATAGGTCCTTGAAGATGGAGCGAGACAGACGCACAATAATGGTTGTTAAAAGAATTGCCGAAAGAGTACACATTTGGGACATACATGATTTGTATGAATCCAACAAAGCTTTTCCCAAAACTATTTTTTACTTACCTGGACCCCGAGAGAGGGGATGCATTCCCACTTTAAGGAAATGATTCTGTACACTAAAGATCCAACAGTTCAAACTTTGTTTCTCATGAATTTTTCGTTCCTTTTATTGTGCCTTTGTCGAGTTCAAAAGAGTACTAGCTTTTTCTCTTTTAAGTTTTCATGTCTCAACTCTTAATTTAAGATACAACAGTTTATTTGTTTTAGGGTATTGATTGTTTGTTAATTTGTTGTTTCTCAGCATGAATGATCGTTGAAAAATATAGATCTCGATAAATCTGCAGAAGAATCTATAAGCAAAAAGCTAATGAGTGTTTTTTTTTTTTAATTTAACTATTTGTTTAAATGAACTTGGTGTTTGGCTTGCCATAAAGACATTATTTAAATAGTGCATTCATGCCTAGCCCAAACACAAAGTCCATTCAAACGTAATTGTAAAGTAGAAAAAACCTCCATTTGCTTTTTGCTAATAGATTCTTCTGTGGATTTGTCGAGATCTAACTTTTCCGGTGTTGTTCATGCTAAGAAATAACAAATCAATAAATGATACCCTCGAATTAAATAAATAGTTGCATCTTAAATTAAGAGTTAATACATGAAAATTTAAAACAAAAAAAATAGTGCTCCTCTAAACTCAACAAAGGCACAAGAAAAAGAACGAAATGTTAAAAGAGAAAAGTTTGAACTGTTGGTTCAAACTTTAGTAAAACTAATGGTGATGATGCATGGAAACCAAACTTGATAAATCCTTGTTGTAAACGTTAAAAAGCATGTGCTTCCCAAATGAGAACCGTGGCCGTATGACTTTTTTGTTTGAATGCGTGTTAAGAGTTGGTTTGCATTGCTTTACTTTCTTGTTTTAAATGCTAACTTGACCTGATAGATGAGAGAATATAAGTATCATTTTCATGCTCCAATGCTTGATAAGAGAAAAATATGTTCCTGTCTGGGATACTGAAAGGCTCATTGTTCCAATCCGAGCACCATAGAGAACACTTTCTCTATGCCTTCTCTATTTCGGCCAAGGATGATTCACATGAAATGAACTTTCTCACAATCAACTGAGATAGTTCTGCATAGAGAGCACTTTGTTCCTAATTCAACAGGCACCTTCGAGATTTACCCATGAAATTCTTGCTAGGGTTAAGCTGGGTGTCATCCTCACATCAGTCACATGCATCACCGGCTTTAATCCGTCTTCCTTCTAGATATCAAGAGAGGGATGAGGTAAATTGTAATCAATCCATTTATTTGATTTGCTTCACCAAGACCAAATTATGCAAATGACATAGAAGTTAGACTACATCATGCATGACACCACCATGCTTATGCATTTTAACCAAGAATCTAGACAACCATTAAAGTTAATTAAGTGGATTAAGTGTGTGGAAAAGATTCAGCCAAGGGTGAACAACATTAGCCAAGTTAATCCTTATTTATTAGTGTGGGTCTATAAATAGGCCACACTATCTCTTATTTTAACCTTTAGTCATTTTACCAATTAAGAAAATTCTCTCTAACTCTCTCTATTTTCCCATACTTTCTATTCCACTTTCCCACTAGCCAAACGCCCACGCTTAGCTCACAAAGTACTCAAAATTTTTCCAAACTCTATTCACTAAAGTTGTTTCTTACAGAGTCCTAAACCCTATTCTGGAGGAAAAAAGAGCCCGGAAGTAGTGATTTTTCCACTTGTCATTGTGTTTACTCTCTTTGAAGTTTCGGTTTTCTTACCACAAGAGGTATAATCTCTAGATCTTGTCTTTGCTAAGATTGCAAATATGTTTAAGTGTGTTTTTGGTGATGGTGATTTGACAATATGTGTAGATCTATATGTTTTAGTTATGGTTATGGTATGATTATGGCTAGTTATATTTTTATGTGTGTTGATGCAAAAAGTTTTGATAACGAACTCAAAACAATGTTTTTAGCTCGTGACAAAGTTCATTAAAAAGTTTGTGCTAAAACTTAAAAGCCACTAAGTGAAATTTAAAGAAAACATGTTGGAACATGGATTATGGTGTTTAAAAATGTTGTGAATGTTCACAAGCAAGAAAATATGCCCTTTAAGCAAAGATTTTGACAGCTTAAGCAAAAACAGTCAAAACTGATTTTTAATGGTGATTTTCAGATTTTTTAGAAAACGGAGCCTTTAACGACAAAATTGGACGAAGTCACAAATACAAAAGTTTTAGATAACTGAAAAAAGAACAACTTTTGTAAGAAAGTTTTGTCAAAATCCTTATAGTTTAAAAGATATGATTTTTCTAAGAAAAATCTGAAAATGGGAAAACAGGGGAAAAATTTCCCCTGCCACTGCACCAGCAGTGCCGCGGCACTGATCAGGCGCCACCACGGTGCTGCACTGGCCAAACACTGGCACTGCAGCACTGGTGAGGTGCCCCGCAGCGCTGGGCTGGGTATTAAAGGGGGGGGTGGGGGGTGGGGGATTTAAAGAGATAATAAGATTTGATATTTAAAAATACATTATATTTTTATAATAAGATACATTGTTAGAAAGATGGTTTTGATGTTTAAAAATGTATATTTTCCTATGATGAGTTACATTTTTAGAAAAATATGGATTTTAAGCTATAGAATCAAAATGAAAGTTTTGATACTAAAAAATGAGAATATGAAATTGAAATTTAATTCCAATTTCCCTAAGATTGGTTAAGATTATTTTAAGGAGAACTTTGAAAGTAATTTCAAATGAGTTTGAAGGAAATTTTTATATGACTAGAAAAATAGAATTTTTAAAGTAAGATATCAGAGTTTATGATTTTGATATAAAATTAGAAAATGGGATTAGTTATTCTAATCCAGCCTTTGTGGAAATAATTAAGAAGATTATTTCGAAGTTAAGAAACACCATAACTATATAACCAACATTAATAAGGGATTAATTTGGATTAATTCCTTAATTTCCTTTTTATAGAAGGGATTTAGATAAAATTATGTGTTGAGAGTATTAAATTAATGCTCATACTGGATGTCTTTTAGAACAATACTTGACCGTTGTCTAATTTAAAGATGCAGAAACGCTATGCGCAAGATAAGTAGGACCTTGCCTACAATATAAAATTAGTAATTATTTCATACTGTAGGCAAGAAGCTTTTTTTTAATTGAAACTTTAGGCAAGAAGCTTTTTCTTTTCTTTTGTTTTTTTTCCCCCCATACATAAGGCAAATGTGAAATTGTAAAAAGACTATTAATTTTTAAATGGGTTCACTTACTACAACCTATATTAACTTAAAAATTTGCAAGAAAAAAAAAAGAAAAAATTAGTAATTGAAAAGTGAAAAATTAATGTCGTGTTATAATTTTCGAGTGAAAATTAGGAGCATGTCACCCAACCTACCAAATGTAATAAAAATAAGGATATGTGAGGGCATGATCTCAAACACTCTCTATTGAGTTCTAGGCCGATTGCAAATAAATCTTTACATTAAACCCCCAACAAAGGCTATCTAACACTCGAATCTTTGACTACTGACCTATCACAGTAATCGACGATAACTGCTATACCACCACATTCGGTGGTTGTAAATAATGTTTAATCATCCTCACGTAAAAAGACTAAAAAGACAAAGCTATAATAAACAAATTACATAACTATTTCCATAAAACAAAGTTCAATAGTAATCTCTTTTAAAATATTAAAAAAAAAAAAAAATCAAATCCACGTTCACATGTTACACATACAACCCATAATTGTTAAATTAATAACCTTTCTGTCTCGTACTACTTTTTTTCTCATCCAAATAATATTTGGGTTGATGCTTACCTATAGCCATGTAATACCTATTTCATTTCTTATTAATTTGAAGGAGTAGGCAATTATCAAACATGGAATAGATATTAAGGAGCTTACAACATGATAGGAGTATCGTTTCGGTAATGCATGTATTTGAAATTTATAATTGTCAAAATCACGTCAAAATAGAAAATGTATGCAAATAAGTGTAATTTTTATAAATCAAAATAACTTCTTTTGACACTTCAGAACAAAAAAAGCTAAAAAAAAACTGAGGCAACTTTAATATGCTTTCAAGGCTCCGTTTGGATTGCATGTCTATTTTTGGAAAAGAAAATTTTCTTGTTTTAAATGAAAAAGTTTTCATTTTGAGAATAAGATGGTGTTTGGATATGTAAAAACTTTTCTTTTTAAAAACAAAAAAGTTGTTTCGAATGAGAAAAAATGGTGTTGAGAATTGTGTATTTTGAGAAGATTTTAAAAAGATTTATTTTCTTCTTCCAAAAAGGTATTGTAGAAAATAAGTTTGAAAATAAGATAGTTTTCTTTTCCAAAATGAAAGAATGATGAAAAAAGTTAAGAAAAACACTCTTTTACAAAAATTTTCTAATTTTCAAATTGAATATGTCTTCCAAACAATCAGTAAATTATGTGAAAAATCCCTCTCTACCATTATTATACTTACTAAACGGATGTAGTTGACTGAAGGTGAATTTTTTTTTTTTAATACTTTTGCTGCTGTTTTTTTTTACTGCTGTGTTTTTTTTTTTTTTTTACTTTTACTGTTGTTGCTGTTTTTTTTTTACTGCTGTTGTTGTCGTTTTTTTTCTTTTGCTGCTGCTGTTGTTGTTGTTTTTTTTCACTTTTGCTGTTGCTGCTGTTTTTTTTTTTTTTTTTTACTTTTGCTGTTGTTGTTGTGGGTTTTTTTTTTTTTTTATAACTTTTGCTGCTGTTTTTTTATATACTTTTGCGGTTGTTGTTGTTATTATTATTTTTTTTTAACTTTTGCTGTTACTTTTGTTGTTGGTTTTTTTTTTTTTTACTTTTACTGTTGTTGTTGTTTTTTTTTTTTTTTTAACTTTTGGTGCTTTGTTATGGTTGTTTTTTTTTTTTTTTTGCTGCTTTACTTTACTGTTCAGTAAATAGTTTTTTAAAAAAAAAACTTTTGTTTATTTGCTACAGTTATTTTTTTTTTAACTTTTGCTGCTTTACTACAGTTAAAAGATGCAATATTTCACTGTAACTTTTACTGTTGTTGTTGTTTTTTTTTTTTTTTTATAACTTTTGCTGTTACTTTTGTTGTTGTTGTTTTTGTTTTTTTTTACTTTTGTTGTTTTTTTTTTTTTTACTTTTGCTGTTGTTGTTTTTTTTTTTTTTACTTTTGCTGCTTTACTTTACTGTTCAGTGAATAGTTTTTTTTTTTTTTTAACTTTTGTTACTTTGCTATAGTTGTTTTTTTTTTTTTTTTAACTTTTGCTGATTTGCTATAGTTAAAATATGTAATATTTCACTGTTTAATAACCAATGATTTTTATTATTTTTTTTATTTTTGTTGCTTTTGCTGTATAGTTTAATAAATAGTGATTTTTTAATTATATTTCACTGTTTAATAAACAGTGATTTTTTTATTTTTATTTTTGTTTTGTTTTTTTTTTACTGTTATTGTTGTCGTTTTCTTTTTCTTTTGCTGCTGCTGTTATTGTTGTTGCTTTTTTTTTTTTTCATTTTTGCTCTTGCTGCTGTTTTTTTTTTTTTTTTTACTTTTGCTGTTGTTGTTGTGGGTTTTTTTTTTTTGATGTTGTTATTGTTGTTGTTTTTTTTTTTTTTTTAACTTTTGTTGTTGTTGTTGTTGTTTTTTTTTTTTTTTGTTTAACTTTTGCTGTTACTTTTGTTGTTGTTGTTGTTTTTTTTTTTTACTTTTGCTGTTGTTGTTGTTTTTTTTTTTTTTTTAAACTTTTGGTGCTTTCTTATGGTTGTTTTTTTTTATTTTATTTTACTGTTCAGTGAATAGTTTTTTTTTTAAAAAAAATTTTGTTGCTTTGCTACAGTTGTTTTTTTTTTTTTTTTTAACTTTTGCTGCTTTGCTACAGTTAAAAGATGCAATATTTCACTGTAATTTTTGCTGTTGTTGTTGTTTTTTTTTTTCTTTTGCTGTTGTTGTTGTTTTTTTTTTGTTTAACTTTTACTGTTACTTTTGTTGTTGTTGTTTTTTTTTTTTTTTTTACTTTTGTTGTTTTTTTTTTTTTAACTTTTGCTGCTGTTGTTGTTGTTGTTTTTTTTTTTTAACTTTTAGTGCTTTTTTACGGTTTTTTTTTTTTTTTTTTACTTTTGCTGCTTTACTTTACTGTTTTGTGAATAGTTTTTTTTTTTAACTTTTGTTGCTTTGCTGCATTTGTTTTTTTTTTTTTACTTTTGCTGCTTTGCTACAGTTAAAAGATGCAATATTTCACTGTTTAATAAACAGTGATTTTTATTATTTTTTTTATTTTTGTTGCTTTTGCTTTACAGTGTTTTTTTTTCTACAGTAAAGCACAGTAGCTGTTTTTTCTACATTAAACTGCCGATTTTGCTCTTATCCTATGTGCTGATTTTGGCTTATCTACAATAGAAAGACGGTTTTGTCCTCACATATTTTACTGTTTTGTCTACAATACAGAGACTTTTTTGCCCCTCTGATTTAGTTGGTTTTCCTTCATCTACAGTGCGTTGACAATTTTACCCCTATTATGCAGAAATTACCAGCTGCCCATACAGTATAATTATCGTTTTACGCCTCTTTTTTAGTTCCTTTTCTTTCTCCTATAGTGTGTTACCGGTTTTACCCCTATTTAGAGTTTGTTTTCTTTTCTTAATATTATTTTTGCCTTTTTTTATGCTAAATTTTAGATATTAGATTCTGATCTATTGTTGTATTGTGTTTTTTGCTCACTTTGCCCGTTTTTTTTTAAACGATTTTTTACTTTAAATTTTTTTTCTTTATTTCGGATTTTGTTTTGTGTGTCTTTTTTGTTTCTTTTGTTTTATTTTTTAAAGACCCATTTTTTCTTAAGGATTCTGCATGCAATTTTTTTTTTCTTTTTTGTTTGTTTTGTTTTATATTTTAAAAAATATTTTTTTTAAGTTTTTGCATGTATATAACCAGATAAAAAAAAAATTATTTTTTTTTAAACAGTAAAAAAAGAGAAAATGAGATATATATTTTATTTTGTTATAATGTTTTTGTTAGGGTTAGTTTTTTCCGGTTCTTTTGAGTTTAAAGATTTTTGTTCTTTTTTTTGTTTTCTGCTTTATTTTTGTTTTAATTTTTTTTAAACGAGTATAATTACAGAAGATTTTTTCCTTTTTTGCTTTTGTTTTCGTTTTTATTATTGTTAGTACTATTGTCATTTTGATTTTGCATCTTCATTATTGTGAGAGATTTTGAAAAGAATTATACTTATTATAATTATAATATTTATCTTAACCAACTGTTTTTATCATATAATATTCTGTTTTTTTATTTATTTTTTTCTTTCTTACCCGTGCAATGCACGGGTATTAAACTCGTGCATATCTAAAGTAGTGATCTGTTTTTGTCCGCTAGCAAGCACCTCTAATGTTTCTTATTTTAATATAAGAAAATAGTCTTGTTTCCCACCTATATATTTTTAGCGTCCATATTTTTAATTTGTCAATTTTGTTAGCTTGTTTCCTTAAGTAGATTTTTGTGCCATCTGTTTTAATCATTTGATAACATCTGTGCCATTTTATTTAGATGGCCGCATTTAAAATGTCATTTAAATTTGATAGCATTTAAAATGTCATTTAAATGGTACCAAATGATTCGTTTGATCATTTAAGAAGAAAAATGAAATGTTAACCACTTTCTAAATTTGACTCCATTTGATTATGATTCTGTTCGGGAGAAACTTTAGGACGAAAACATTTAAGATTGAAACATTTTAATTGAAAATATTTTGATGGAAATTTTTAGACGATAGGAAAATATCTAAATGGTCAAAATGTTACTATCCTAACATTTATACTTTTGCTTAAAAGTTGAAAATGACTACATTGTACAACATTTCATAGCATTTCAAATGTTGCTTCCCAAATATCCATTACAAATGTTGAAAATGGTTATGTCAAACAGAGGGATGTGATCAACATTAACAATTGGGTTCTCTTTAATCAAAAGCTTTTTCTCTCTCTTCCATTTTAGTTTTAACATGTGATAACTTTTTTGTTTTCAAATCCGATGGATACGGCTCCTCTTTTTTCATGCATTCAGAGTAAAGAGATGAACAAAACTCTATCCATATCCTGTTAAAATTTCTCATGAACATTAAAGTTTTATAAGATTTATTTATTTTCAACACATATCCAAATACACATTCAAATACATTGTTCAAATGTTTGTTTTCATATTGGGAATATCCAAACATCATGTCAAATGATAGTTCAAATATTCTAAAGGTAACTATTAAAGGGAGTCTGGCCTATTTCCCAGCTAATGTTTTTATTTAAATATTTTCATCGAAAACTTAGTTTCTTTTGACAAAATGGGTCATTTTATCGACAATGACTATTTCTATGTTTTTTTTTTTTTTTTTTGTGTATAGTTTTGTATGGAATAATGGCAATGTCTTTATTGTCTTTTATCTTCATGTTGTATATCTGTTTCTTAATTATAATAACGGGTGTGATTTCTCTACCTTCTAGCGTTTGTTGTTTTCAGCTAGATCTGAGACTTGGCAGTATTTTGGTCCCGATTGAGTTACTTTTATTTAGAGTTAGTGGTGGCCCTAGTGCTATTGTGTCTTGGCCCTCGATTGATCTGAAAATTTCATCGACTGTCACTATTTTGTCAAAATGACCCTTCCATTGGGCCTCGAGCATATGTATTTTCTTTGAGTGTCATCGTGCTTTACTAATGTATCAGCTTTTATATAAGGGTGGTTCTGTCTCACATACTAGCAGTTATTTGCTCTATTTAGTATCTTTATATCTCTTTAGTGAGTTTAACTAATTTTCCTCTTTCAAAAATGAAATAAAAATCCAATCTGTGCAAGCAAATGGATAAATTTAAGGGGGGGGGGGGGGGGGGGGGGGGGGCAGAAGTAAAAGAAAACATAGCAAATTTTTCGCAAGTTCTATTACTTCTCTTATTTCGTGTGTTAACTGTCAATTAAATTTAACAATGAAAATTAAATAATAGTAATCGCAATTACAATTGACGATAATCTAACATTTTACTCCAATATAAGAGATAAACATAATAATATTTTTGGAAAACTAGGACAACAAAAGAAGACAACAACAATATACCCTATTACAAAAAGGAATATTCATTCTCTTGCATGAAATAAATTAAGACACGAAAAGATAGAAATCCTCTACGGAAAGAAAAACAAAACAAATAGTTTTTTCTTCTTCTTCTTCTTCTTCTTCAAATTTTTTTTTTTTTTTTTTTTGAGAAAAACAAAAACAAATATTTGACTACAATCTTCTACTAATTGAACAACGCAAAATTTAAAATTATTCAGAAAATGAAGAAACCCCAGTTCAGAATTTGTTTGACAACACACATCCACTCATGTATATTTTAGGGTTTCACAGCTTCAATGTCAAATCCAGCTTGTTGCCACCATTTTCCTCTTCTAGGTCCATAAACCCAACTACCTTTGGGATAGGGTGCTCCAACAGCCTCAGAAATGGCCTGTTGACGTCATCACCACGGGTCGCCATTGCCACACTTTGCTGCGCTTTGTTATTAATTCTCGCCGGTGCAAAAACTTGTGGTGGAATCAGATTTGGGGGATGAGAAATGATATTGATCTGAGTTGACCCGGTACTAAGAGTCGGAGAAATATTATTGTTTTCCAGTTGCATGGCCACGGGGCGTTGCACTACAACTGGCCCAGGAAAAAATGGCCGCGGTGGCGGCAGAGGAAAACGGGGTCGAAAACTATTGTTTGGAAAAATAAGGTTGTTAGTTGGCCTAGGAGGAATATTATTGGGCATATTTGGTGGTTGGTTCATGGGAAGATATTGTTGGTCTGGCCTTGCTCTTGAGGCCTCTTCTTGTGCCAAGTAAATCTCTCTATGGGCTGTCACGGCTTGGGCGGTCAACGCCACACTGCCACCCAAATGACTTGTCAGTTGCTTACGACAGTAAGGCGAAAGTCTTTGGTGGGCATTGTTCTGTCTATGGCTCAAGTTCTTACCATAGCCCACCATTGTTTTTATGAGATTATAAAAGGAAGAGGTTTTCGAGGTCTGGGAGTACTAATGAAAAGATTTCAATAGCAGAATAAGAGATGAATTTGGGGGTTAGAGAAAGAGGGATATTTGCAGGTGAAAAGTTTGATCTCATTTTTGGTCATCATGTAATTAATATATTTCATTCACAAAACCTTTTACCTAGGTTAATGACAGACAAAAAGTTTTTGGCATTGGTTTAACCAAATTAAGGCAAAATCAACTTTTGTTAATATTAAAATAAAGTGTTTTCGATTTTCAGATTTATTGGCTGTGTTTTTGGTTACGAGAAATCAATGCATTGGCCTTATTAAGGATGAGAATGGAAAATTTATTTCTTTTTTCGAATACTTAAAAAAAAACATCATGAGAATTTGTTATAGCAATTAAAGAAATGTCCCAACAATATATGGTACAATCTTTGGGAATGTACCTAGCTGTGAATACTATACTTGTAAAATAATCATCATCTTCTAGTCAATTTGGATTTGATTCCTAGTTCATGTATTTCTTTGTTAAGATATTTATCTCTCTTTAATATTACATATACCATTTTATGGAAATATTTTTAAGTTTTTTTTTTTATATACTCTGATGTTTTTATAATATTCAGTGAGATTTTGTTTTCATTATATATCTCTATAAGTTAAATACTAAGTTGTATATATCTAATTTTTTTATTGAACTAGTATATCAGGTAAGAATGCTAATATAATATACCCGGTCTAGAGAATAAATTTCTCTTTGTGGAACTTGGAAAAGTCTGGAGGATTTTGATCTGGTTTTGTATTGTATTTTAAATAAGTTGTTGTTTTAAAAAACAAAAAACTTCTTTTTTTGTTTTGTTTGATAATTTTGCTTTTGGTTTTTAACTTTTTATATCTTACAAAACAAAAATTTCGTTGTTCTAGAATTCCTCTAACAGAAATTTTACCAAATAGCCTAATTTTGCATCCCAATATAAATAAATAAGATAATATATTATCATTGTTGATAAATAGGATATTTTATTTTAAAACATATTAAGTTTCCATTTTCACCGTTAATGTTTTTTCTTTCTCCCTCCTCTCTTTGTCAACTTCTTCTTACTCTTATCTTTTTCATCCGACCACCTCTCACTCTCTTCACTACAACAAATTTGTTGATTAACATTGGTTAAAACCATTGTTAAAGATTTTTAACATCAGTTTTTTGTACCGACGTTGTACAGACCGTGATTAAAAGTGGGACTTTTTAACAATGATTTTGATCAATGTCAAATTTTATGATCAACCGTCCTTATTATCTATCCTTCTATCCTCGGGCACCGTTCATGAAGATTAGCAGATTTGCAAGCACTACTACATAATGTGGATTTCAAAACAGAGCCAGAGATTCTATGACAGTTTCCATAAACCGTTGTGAAATCTCCGGCTGCCACAACCATTTTTCAAAAAATGGTCGTGGTATGTTTTTTTTTATTTTTTTGATTTTCCAACTTTTGTTTTTAGAGGTCCATTTTTGTTTTTTTGCCTCATTCCCGCCCATCAACTCCGAAACCCTCAGTCTCTCTTCTCTCTCTCCAAAACCCTCATTCTCTCTCTCTCCTCTGAAACCCTCATTCTCTCTCTCTCTCCCTCCGCCATGACTCCTCTGTCACTAGCACGCCATCCGGCTCCAACGAAGACGCTTGCTCGCTCCCGCGAGTCCTCTGCGCCTACCCCATGGTCGCGCCACCCAAACCAAGTCGTTCTTGATATCAGAGATGCACAGATAAAACCATGCTAATCATATACATATATATATACACTTATTTATCTATTTTTATGTGTACGTGCGTGTCCGTTTGTGTGTGTATATAAACATGCATAGGCATAAAAACAATTTCAAATATGTTTTTCTGACTTTGTTGGGTTGGGAAAAGATTGTGGTTTTTATTTTTTTTTTTTCCTTTTTTCGTGCACCACCTGTTTGAGGAAATGCCTCACTTGGCTAGTGGACTTTTTTTGTTCTTTCTTTACTTGTTTGTGTTTGGTTCTTGTTATAAATATCGAGTATTCGGTGCCCAAATTTTCCATCCATTTATTTAAGAAAGTAAAAAAATTTTGTTAGTGTGTGTTTGAGATTGGTTTTGCAGAATATGCTTGAATGTGAGAATATGGTTAGAGTTGTATTTGATATTATTTTTTAGTATAATATGTGCTAGTTTTGGTTTTGCATATTATGTATTCAACAAAATGCTCAAATATAAGAATATTTGAAGAATTTCAATTGCTAATTGTGAGAGTGATTTTGGGTTATTGTTTTCGGGAAAAAGTGTTGCTTTGTTAGTTGGTGATTGCGAATGTGCCATAAGAATTGTTTTAGATACAATTTCTTTAAAAAGTAATTGTTTGAAATTTGTTTCTTTAAAAACTAAGAAGATACATATCAACAGTACTTTGTTTTTCCTGGTATGTTCCTGATTTGTGGTTATCAACATTAATTTGTTATTTATTTATTTATTTATTTTGGGAAAAAGTGTGTAATGTGATCATGTAAAATAAGTATGAACCTTGAATTGTGTACATTGAAGTTTGAGTATGAGTTGACTTATTGTATGACTTATTTGCTCTTAACTAACGCACCAAAATGAAAGCTGTTTCTCTTGTCATATAACAGCGGGGGACATTGGATCTTGACAGTTATTGATCCGTGAGATGACTTGATTCAAAATATCCTATTTACTATATATTCCTTAAAAAAAACACCAATAAAAATTTATAGTACTATTTCATTTCCAAAAAACAAAAAACAAAACAACACAACACAAAACAAAGTCCGTCCCACTCAATGTCATGCATTTTAAATCTTCAAAGCATTAATTTTTCCCATAGATTGTCTTATAAATCTTGATGAATTGTCAAAGTTTATTTTATTTTTATTTTTATTTTTCCGGTTCGTAGTCCTAGGCTTTGTTGAAACTAAAGTGACATCAATGAATCAATTTTAATGATGTTTGCAATGGGGCATCCTCTTCGATGTAGAAAGAAAAATGATATGAAGTAATTAGGAAATAATTAATAATACTAGTCTAGAGATAGAGATCATTTGTTCAAATATATGTAAGTAGTAACCATGGTGATGTTGATTCGTTGGCCCTCTATCAAAATTTATGCTTTCTTTATCCAAAAGATTTTTCTCATGATTTCTAATGATATATACAATACTACTTTAATTATTCATAATAATAATAGCTCTTGGAAGAATGCAAGAAACTCGTAAAGTATGTTATATAAATTGTAATCAATCCATTTATTTGATTTTTCGATTGTTACCTTTCAGCTTGTAAAGCAACTCTGTTAAGATACGAATAAAGATAATCCCGAAGCTGAAAATAAGTTCCAAAAAGTTTAAAAGGCTTATGACTTTGTATTTGTTTCTTTGATTCCACAAGAGTGGAACTATAGTTCCGCATTATTGTGAATTCCACAAATGAGGTGAGGCTTTGATTTGTTGCTACTTTTATTTGAGAGCTCAATAAAAACTTAAATTTTTCAGTTTATATTAGTAAGGCAAAAATCATAATATGTTCATGAATTGAATAATTAATAGAACTTGAATGAAGCACACAGTAGCCCCAGCTTACATACTACAATTGGACCCGGCTTTGCAGAAGAATGTGCTACATTGGTAGGTGAACCTTTACTTCCTCTTGTTAATATATTTCCTTTATTTGCATGATAGCACTCTTAGATTATCCTTCTTGGTCAGAATTCTCAATAATTGAAATTCCTTGAGATAATAATACTTTGATATTGCAAGTGTGAAGATATCTATTGAACTAACATTAAAATTTCAATGCTAACTTGTGCATGAT
This sequence comes from Ficus hirta, assembly GCA_038430175.1. Classification (NCBI taxonomy): domain Eukaryota; kingdom Viridiplantae; phylum Streptophyta; class Magnoliopsida; order Rosales; family Moraceae; genus Ficus; species Ficus hirta. The sequence continues at coordinate 11,450,619 of CM076585.1, read as the reverse complement.
TTTCAATTTGAGCTATATGATATAGGTTATATTGAATTGTTCTTTAGTTTTCTTTCTAAAGGCTTGAGGTAGGGTTAGGAATTTACAAAGTTTTAAAGTCAATTTATAATTTAATTGGAACTTCGAAGGATCTATGTACCATAAACTGGAATTTGCATGTTTCTATTAGGTTGGTTTTGAAGCTTCTTCAAAAAAAAAAATTTTTTTTTTTTTTTTACTGAAAAGTTTCTTCACTTACTATATCTTTATAAATGTTATTTCTTTTCTATGCAGTAGTTTTTGGCTTTACAAGTTTAGCATGTAGTTAATATTTATGGGGTGCAAAAAATTTTTTTTTTTTTAATTGAGGCACATTCCACAAAGGTTTTTCATAGAAACCGTCGTGGAAAGTACGCATTCCATAATGGTTTTTTCATGGTTTTCATGTAAACTATCGTGGAAAGTACACATTCCACGATGGTTTCAAAATTACCGTCGTGGAATGTTCTGCGCTAAAAATAGAATGGCTAGATAACAATAGCCTTCCACGACAGTTTTAAAACCGTCGTGGTACGTCCATGACATACCACGACTATGGATTCCACGACGGTTTTCTAACCATCGTAGTATCTTTCGATGACAGTTAAAAATTGTCGTGGAATCTAGTTTTCTACTAGTGAAGGTCGAGAATACGGCAAGCTCACAATTCTGATGAGAATGTCTTCCTGGTAGAGCTCCATGCTTCGTTCGCGGTAGATTGAAACTTTGTCACAACTTCAAGCAGACGAAGTGCTATTTCAATATAATGAGGCTTCTTCTCTGGTGACGACAAGTCATAGGCCTACATCTATGATTCTTTTTAAAATGAATTTACAATTCTTAAGCTTGGATTTACAATTAAAAATTTACAAGGATCTACGTGAATTTATGAGAATTTACATGAATTTAAAATGAGATACTGAATCGTAAAAGGAGGAAATCAGTTGTCGTTGAAGAGGATGACGACCATGGTGACATTCAGAGAAATCAAAGCAGCACCCCAGGGAGGTCGAGGATAACAACGACGTAGCTGAAGAAGACGAAGCCGCCACGATTGTCCTTGCAGTTGTTGCTCTGATTGTCGTCGTCGGCCTCATGAAATTTTTCATCGTCGATCGTTGTTGTGACGGCGAAGGCGGACGAGAGAGAAAGGAGAATGATTCCATTGTTTGTTATAACAGCGATGGTGAGTGCTCGACATTCATAGGGATAGGGACGATGAGGTGACTACCTTGTGCTTGACATCCACGGTGATGGTCTGGAGGCTGAAACTGTTCAAAGCCATTTGGGGAATTTAAAATCTGTTAATAGATAATATGCTATTATTTTCAATCCTCAAAAAAAAAAATTTGTGCAATAGTTTTCAATTTTACCATCAAAATATGCCATTTGGCTCTCTCTCTTTCTTAAAACATAAAATTTAAGTCATGGCCAAGCTGAGGTCGAGCTGGGATGCGTTAGGATCAAGCTGGGGTCAGATTATGGTTAGTGTTGGGCCGGGGTTAGTGTGGAGCTTGGATTAGGTTATGGTCATCAAGGCCAAGGAAGAGTTGTGGGTCTAGTACAACACCGGACTTGATCCCTATTGTGACATAACCTGGCCAACCTCGACCCTGATTCCAGCATAGAGCCCGACCGCAATCTCAACCTTTATCTTGAATGACATAAATTTAGAGACTATTACACTAACATGATATAAAAAAATAACATTAGACCAACATAACATAAAATTAAACTAAAATAAACTATAGTTTATGTTATATGTTGGTTAAGATAAGAAAATTTGTGTCATGTTAATCAATATATAAAGAAAGGTGGTTATTTGAGTAATTTTCATTTTGGCGCCTTGACTCCTATTCAAAATTTTCAATATCTCCAAAGAAATCTTTTATTGTTAAGTAAAAATGTACAATCATAATTATGTTCAACAAATTTTAAAACAAATATGATTTTAAATGATACTCTTGTATCCCTTTCGTCAAAGTTCTGGATTGGACTTCTAAGCTAAATGCCAAGGTCTCTCACATTTTTTTTTTAAGGTAATTATATAGTGGATAAAATAGGTTCTTTTGGGTTATATGATAGTAATTTTCACCGGTGATCTACTGCATTGGAGTTTGTTCTCCAGTTGGTTAATAGAGATATATCACCACTACCATTTTTATCGGTTTCCTGGACGATGTGTGTTTCGGGGATTTATTTTTATTTACTTAGGAAATTTTCCTTTGTATACTTAACTAGCATAGGCAGTCTTTTTCCCTTAGTAGGTCTCCCCCCACTAACCCAGCAGCCACCATAAGAGACGGCCGCTGATCGAAGCCGAGATTGCCATCACACGGCCCAGATCTACGACGGTGAGGACTGAGAGATTCGCGATCTCCGTTGCAATCTGGCAATGGCAACCATATCCGATATACAGAGAGAGGGGAGAGAGTGGGTGTCTGAGGAGAGAGAGTTTACAGAGGAAGAGAGAGAATGGAGAGAGGAGAATGATAAGAGAGAAAATAGATCTGTGGGAACAATTTTATCATTGCCATATAAAGTCAAAACAAAAAAAGTCAAACAAAATTTAAAGTTAAAGGTCAAAAATCCAAAGAAAGGGTTGTTTGCCCAATTTTCTCAAGAATCTCAAAATTGTTCTTGATATTCTTTCGGAGATCATATGGTCTTGCCAATAGCCGTCTAGCATGTTACAGCCGGTAGTTTTTCACATTACGGATAGTAGTCTACCATGTTTTTGGGCATTTACTACTCGAACACCAAACAAAAGCACACAACCTTAGGATTCTCAAAATTCTTGAGTATTGCTTCTCATTCATTTATTCACTTTAGAAAAAAAAAAAAAAAGAAGGGTAAAATTTTCAAATTTCAACAAGCTACTACTTTTTGCCTTTGCATTATAAACTTGCACATGAACAAAAATTCTGGTATTAAGCAACACGTTGAATCTGTCAAAACGACATTTCTATATTCAAGCAACACCGTAGCTAAAGTTGCAAGGAGAATGAGCAGTAACGGCATTATAACCGAGCCATTTATTTTAAGCAAATTTTGCACTAGTGTTCTTATAAACTAAATCCATTCAACTTTTGTCCATGATTCAAGAACAGAACAATTCATTGGATAGAGCACGATAAGTAGTTGATCAGCTATGTTGAAATTCAGAACTTCTTGATGAAGTTGTATATGTGGGCGCTGATCTCCTCTGGCCTTGCTTGGTTGATAAAGTGAGCTGCCCCTTCTATAACAACCACTTCCTGCAAGGAGGGCACATATTTCTTGAACTCTCCGCTTTCTATGGACTGCTTCACACCTAGGAATTGGTAGGTGCTGTCTTCATTGCCAACAATGAACTTCGCCGGAACGTTGATTTGTGCTCCAGTCCACGGAGCTAGGAGCTCCCATGTTCTGCAAAATCAGAAAGTAGACAATAACTAATCCGATTCTCAGCAGCTAATCCCTTGCACACTGTGTGGTAGGAGGGAAAAGCTGAGAGGGCGAATAGGATGGCAGGATTAGTTGAGGGATTCAAAATCTTCGATAGGTTCCCAATTTTGATCCTGGATCCCTTCCTCTCACACCAAACACCGCAAAAGAAATGTCATTTCTCTCCGTGTCTATTTCCCTCACCTAGGTTATCTACCTTTCCCTCGTTCCTATTTTCTCCTTTTTTTTCCTATCAAACTTGGGCTTAATAGACAAGTATAACAGGGGAATATTGTAAATATTAAGTAGCATATTTACAAAAGCTAAAGTAAACAAATAGCATGTTTACAAAACTGTTGAAATAAATTGCATATTTACTAATAAATAAATTATTTACCTCATAAATATGATTTTTTACTAGGTAAATAATTTATCATCTCCTATTAAAAAATGTACTCATTTGGAAATATGTTAGTTATTTCAATAGTTTCATAAATATGCTATTATTTACTTTTTTTCGCTTTCATAAATATGCTATTTACCACTTCCTCACATAAAACACAAGGGACTTTACAGTTATTACTAGCAGCTAGTGACTTCAAAGCGTTCCAGAACTTCGATTGGAACATTTAACAGAATCATGTCATGATCAATTAAAGGCAAAGAAAGAAATTACATACATGTTACAAGCTCGATAATAGTTCACTCCGCCAGTGAAGCCCTTCTGATTGAACTTACTTGCATAATAGTTGATGTCTTCTTCAGACAGCCAAGAAACCAACGCATCTGGAGCTTTTATGCCTTTGAATCCGACATCTTTCGGTATGAGAAGAGGAGTTCGACCAAAAGATGTATAAAATTTGTTCAGGACTGTAGCAGTGTCCTCAGAAGCGAATTCTTTTTCGATCTCTCCTAGTTCCTACAATGCCATTCTTCAATTTAATAGTGATGCACATCAAGCAAGGGATATACTATTCTAGACCTTATTGTTTATTTAAAAACTTCCCTTTGCACTATTATTTATACGGAACACAGTATCAAATCCTAAATCTTTTGGAGACGTAGAGGGAACAGGTTCATTATTGGGGGAAGTCATTGTTTAGCAAATTAGTACGAGGTTTATGAATCAAAAACTTTGTGACATGTTAAAAACAGAAAAATTATCCAAATTAAGGAAGACCATTAAATAGAAGCAATAGTTGATCAAACTGTGAAATCAATCATTGATATTGGGATGGATTCTTCGTCTAGAAAGCCCTTGTGGTCGATCTACCTCGTGCGTTATTTCCGTTCTTGCTTGAATGAATAAAATAAATAAAATAAAAAATAAAAAATAAAAAGGGAAAAGAAACTATCAAATATGCTTTACAGAGAAAGAAACAACAGGGGAATCAACTTATGGTAGGTAGGGAAAAGGAGAAACATTAGAATCCAAGAATCTGTGGTCTGAATAGTAGCCCTATTTAGGAAAGAATAAAGCATCTAGAGGGGGAAGTGAAGTTGTGAAAGCAATCATTGATTAAAGATACCAACTATGATTGACATAGTAGGAACTAGTGCCATAATTTTGTGGAATTGGCTACACATAAAACATATACACGTACAAGTCAAAAAGTAAAAAAAAATTTACGTAGGAACTGTAATTTTACTGAATTTTACTCTATCAGTAGAGCAATTTTTTTTAACCGACAAAAATAGATTTTTAAGGCCTCGTTTGGTGAGTTATCTTATCTCAAATTAAAATGTACTTTTTGATCTCAATTTTTATCTTTTTCTGAAAAAATTTTTATCTTTTCTGAAAAGTGAACAAAAATTTTCAACTCAAACTTAAAATTTTCAACTCAAACTCATTCATCAAATGGACCCTAAATGTCAAATCTATAAGTATCTATGTTAAAATAATACACCATAACCCCACAAATATATAACGATATGTGTAACTTTAAGTACAACATGATGTATTTTGGAACTTTACTACAACTTATACATGTCAACCCAAAATTTTACACATCAAATATGTTAGTGTTGCACGTTATGAAACATAATGTTACGTTGACAGACTTGTACGGATGCCGGATTTAAGACTTTAATTAATTATTAATATTTATGTTAATGTGATATAACTTTATTGCAACCTAACTGTTATTATCGCATCCTAAAATTATTCTTTTTTACGCATTCATATCCTGTAAGGGGTTTTTTTTTTTTTTTTTTAACAACAAATAAAATGTGTTTTAAGTTTTTTGGTAAGAGAAACCTCAAACATAAACACGTCGGTATACCAAGGAGTGTGTGTTTCGGCTATTGATCTTAAACCTCTTTATTTCTAAAAAATAAAATACTCATTTCTAAAACTAGTGCCTCTGAAAAAATCAAAAAATAAAAGAGAATTTCTAAAAATAGTGGTTCCAAAACAAAGAAATCCTAAAATTCCAAAACCAGATATTCAAATCTAAAATAAATCACCTGAAACCTGCAAATGTAGAAATCATCGCCAAACAGAGCCCTAATCCCGTCGATCATGTTTATCCTCGGATTCCTCGGCGTATATGCGACACTGAGGTTGACCAGAGCCTTGACCTTGTCGGGCCTGAACAAGCAGAAGTGCCAGGCTACGAAAGCCCCCCAGTCGTGGCCCACCAGGAACACCTGGCCCAGGCCCAGTTGGTCCACAAGCCCAACTATGTCGCCGACGATGTGGTGGACGGAGTACGACCCCGGCGACGGCGGCGCGTCGGAGTCGCCGTAGCCGCGGAGGTCGGGAGCGATGCAGCGGTAGCCGAGGGCGGAGAGGGCGAGCATCTGGTGCCGCCAGGAGTACCAGAGCTCGGGGAAGCCGTGGAGGAACACGATCGCCGGACCGCTCCCGATCGACGCCACGTGGATGTTGATCCCGTTTGTGGTGATCGTCGAGTGCTCGATTTTGTCCATTCTTTTTTTTCTTTTCTTTTTTTTTTTTTTTTTTTCAGAGTTCTTTGCTTGCTTGTTTTTCTCCTTTGGAAGTCCAGTGTTGTCCAGTCTAGTGTCTGAGTTCAATAGCTTTATAAGCAAAGAGATAAAAAAATACGATGTTTTTTTTTTTATTCACAAAAAAAAAAAAAGAGACGAGAAATACGATCTTGTTTTTTATTTTTTATTTTTAAAGTATTATCAAGCTTTAATTAATTTTTGTGATGTTTGTGTCAGTGATACCGACATTTACACTACCAAACAATAATGTACATGTATGCGCTTGACATAATTATTGGAAACAAATCTTATTTATTTATCAAAAAAAAAAAAAAGAACAAATCTTTTTTGAATGCCATTTCAAATTTATGTTTGTTAAAACAATTGAAAACCAAGGATTTGTTCGGTATTTTGATTGAGTTTAAAATAAAATAAAATTTTTTAGTTGAAATTGATTGATTTTTTAAAAATTAGTTATAATTTTTTTTGACCTTTTTAGAAAAAAAAAAACCCATAAAATACAATTAAGTTCAAAATAAACTTGAACACCAAAAGTAACCGAAACATTCAAATGTCATTTGGATTTTTATTCTTAAATGACAAAAAGTCTTTCTAAAATTTACCTTCATTCTGATATATATTATGCAGGGATTAAAAAAAATAAAATTTATTTCAGATGTTATTTTCCCATCTCTCTTATGTTTTATTTTTTTTTAAATAATTACTTCAAAACGCATATTTAAATGTTTCTGTTTTAATATTCTTTTAGGATGTTAACATTCAAACACTAATTCACATGACAATTTAAATATTTCTGTTTAAAACTTTCCATTCAAATATTTTCATTCTAAATCTTTACATTTGAATGTTTCTTTAAATGGACCCTATATCTATATTTTAGATTAATCATAACGTGCCTTTTTTTAGTGGACAACTACACTCATAACATGCGTATTTGTTTTTTATATCAAAATATTAGGTCTTTTTATTGTAACTTGGTTAGAGAATATTTAATGACACAAGTATCCAAACTAGGGGTGGCAATTCGTGTCACGTGTCGGGTTCGTGTCGTGTTAGAGCCGTGTCGATTTTTTTCTTCCCCGACCCGAACACGACCCGCGACACGAACACGAAACGAAACCGTGACACGAACACGACACGAACCCGTCACGGGTTGACACGACACGAACCGAAATTGACCCGCGACACGAAATTGACCCGCAACACGAAATTGACCCGAATTTGACCCGAAATTGACACGAAATTTGACCCAAAATTGACACGAAATTGACACGCGACCCGAACTTGACCTGAAATTGACCCGCAACACGAAATTGACACGGAATTGACCCGAAATTGACACGAAATTTGACCCGAAATTGACCCGAAATTGACACGAAAAAGTGACACGAAAAAAACGGGTCCGACACGAACACGACCCGTTTTTTTTCGTGTCAATTTTTCCCAACCCGAACACGACCCGCCCCCTATTTTTCCCAACCCGAACCCGCGAAATTCGTGTCGTTTTCGAGTCGTGTCGTCGTGTCGCGACCCGTATTGCCACCCCTAATCCAAACAAATCCGGCGAATCCCAGCGCAATCCACCAACCGAATCCCATGTGAGGCCCCAATGATACACAACTATCGATATAGAGGTGGTAACTTGTGCTAATGGGTTTATATTTGTGTCGATTCGTTTATTAAACGTGACATAAATTATTTATCTAAACATGAACTAATTTATTAAACATGTTAGAAAGTGTCAATCCAAACACAAATTATTTGTCAATTGTGGCAACACAAAACCTATTTAAATTTGAATGTTGAATTGATAATTGATCCAATTATGACTTGTCTGATACAATTATGATAATTTTTACACGCTTATTGGTTAATTGTCTTTCCTTCTAAGAAAAATAAGTGAATTTTACAACTTTAAAGTTCAAATTCTCAATAATATTAGATTATATCATATACAATAAGATTGTAGATGAAACATATAGTCAATCATCTCAATTCATGTCTATCTGGATTAGACATTTCTTTCCAAACAAGCCTTATTTATTAATCTTGTGAATCGTGTCCACCCATTATTAGCCCAAATGCACTTATAGTAAACCCAAATCGATAAATTTAGTACGAGTCGTGCTCCTTATCACGACTCAAATTGCTAACAGTTGATATCCTCCAGCAAATCAATAGCCCCTCCTTCCGTCCATCGTCCAAGCGTGTGCCCATGAGCCCACAAATGATTGATGATATTTTCTTTGAAATCAATTTGTTGGAACTGGAATAAATAGATATAATGTAATAATAGAATTAACATTTTAATTTTCTTAAAAGTAATTACTATTAACAGTTTATTTTCTTTGAATAAGAGAGGTAGTGTTTTTAAAATTAAGTTGACTTATATTCTTTTTAGCCCACGTATGGAGAACAAGTTTAACTCCAACTAAACTGTATTTTTTCATATCAATTTTTATCTTTTTCTGAAAAATCAACAAAATTTATAACTAATTTTTAAAAAATCAACCAACTCAAACTTAAAAATTTCAACTCAAACCGTTTTACCAAATACACCATTCTCTTTAAGGATTATTAAAAAAAAGAAAGAAAAAGAAAAAAAAAAAGAAGAAAAGAAGAATCTTCGAGGGAAACAAGGGAAAAAATAATCATTTTTATTAGAGTTCAAAATACCATTATAAGTGTGTAATAATTAATAAAATGTGTGTTATTACTAGTTAACCTTATTTTTAATGTAAAACAAGAATACGAACGTCATTTCTTACTCAATAGGCAATTGGGAAAAAATATTATGGAGATAAGGGCATTTTCATATTAAAAAAAAAAAAATCAACGGCCATCATAGTTGATTAACAAAGGGGGTATGTCCGTAATTTACTTAAAATTTTAACGAATTGACATGATATTCTTTAATTGAGGTGTCTCTATAACTCAGCCAAAATACAAACATATAAGCGTACAAAGTCTTCATTTTTAACAAGTGCTTTCAAAAAAATAAAATAAAATTCTTGGAAAGTAGTTAATTTTATCTATAGCACGAGTGAAAATAAATATATTTGAAAGATAGCATTGATTTTTTTCTTTATTTTTTTTTTTTTAAGAACATGATATCAAGGACACCTATTTTAGTAATGAAAACTTCTAGGACCAAAGATCATAAATCCTTCATTTCCACGAGCTAACCACAATAAAGCTATAACATTGACTTATTTATTTTGTCTTTGAATTACAACGTTGAGTTTTCTAGTATCCAAAAACTAATAGTTGAGGTTCGTACATATTAATAACAAATCTTAAGGTTTCTAGCAAAAAAAAATCTTAAGTTTATCAATTTCTTTATTTTTTTAAATTATTTTCCTGTTTTGGCTAATAATTTAGTAGAATTTGATTTATATCTCAATGTATTAAAATTTGTGATTCTAAAAGATTCTTTTTTTCATATATTATTTTAAAACTAGTTCCATTTCGCGCGGGTGAAATAGACCAAAAAAAAATCCACGTGATAATGATATGGCCATTACATGGTGATGATGTAGTAACCATGTGGCTACCGAATGCAGGGAAAGGGCCAAAAAGAGCCATTGGCTCTTTTAAAGCGCTTTCGGAAGAGACAAAAAATGACACATGACGTTGACTGTAGGGCTGACAATACGGATCGCGACACGACGACACGAATTTCACGAATCGAAAACGACATGAATAGTGAACGGGTCAAATTCGGGTCACCCGAAATTGACACGGGAAATAACGGGTCGTGTTCGGGTTGGACACGTGTAATCCGAACACGACCTGTTTTTTCATGTCAATTTCGGGTCAAATTTCGTATCAATTTTGAATCAGTCTCGGGTCCAATTTCATGTCAATTTCGTATCGATTTCGAGTCAACCCGAACATGACCCAGTTCCAACACAAATATGAGTTTGAAATGTTTAAAAAAATAAAAATAAAAAACCCTAAGAAGCAGCCCCTTTGCCGGTTTGCCCTTTACCTTTAGTCTAGTCCTTTACTGCCTCTGCCTTCTGCCCTCTCCCCTCTAGCCGTATACCATCGTGCCTCACGCCCTCACCTCCCGGCTCCTCCAAGCCAGTGAAACCAACCTTCTACCGGAACTTCCAAATCTGCCTCTGCCCTCTCCCCTCGGCTCTGGCCGTCTACCATCTCGTGCCGCACGCGGTCAAGCCCTCACCTCCTCCAAGCCAGCGACCTGCCTCTGCCTCTGCCTCTGCCAATCGGAACTTCTGATTCGGAATCTGCGATCTCCCTATTACTGGTATGTAATTTTTCATGACCTGCCGGAACTTCTTTTTTCTTTGGAGGGTAACAAAAGCATAGATATATGATGATGAATGGTTGATGATAAAGCAGTAAATTTGATGAAGATTTTTGTTTGTAGATATATGAGAGAGAGAGAGAGAGAGAGAGAGGATGGAGGTTCTACAGAGTATGTAAATCTAGAAAACATAGGCTGGGTTTCTTTCACAAGTTGTCAGCAACTGAGACAGATCCTATACCGAGCGCAACGCACCACCATCACTTAGCAAAATCACCCTCCCCCCAAAACAAAACAAACCACAGACCACCTTCAACCAACACGTTGAAGAGCCAAGAAGATTCTATTCTAATTTCTATAACGCAGTGAAAGTGAAACCCCCACCTCCCCCAACCCCACCTCATCTCACATGACCACCGCCGATAGATACCTTACAAAAAAACATATTTTTATTTCTTCTATTATCATTTCTTTTTGTTTTTTTTTAATTTTTTACTACGGAACAAACTTTTTTTTTCTTGCTATATAATATTGTACCCTATAATATTATTATATCAATATTCTTCCCAGTATTGAATCACTTCACCTTAAAGCATAATAGGAGGGTGAAAATGGCTTGTATTTTCCGTTTATAGCATTGGATTCACTAGTGGATTTGGTTCATTGAATAAGGACAAACCGCCAATGAAAACCAACATTTCACCGACTCTTTTCACATTCAAAAAGACGTAGGATACAAAAATGCAACTCCATATATGTAATGAATATATATGACCCATTAAGATTTTTGATAAGGACATGAGAAATTGGGAACGTTATTAAGTTGTCATTTTCTATGGCTCAAAAATCCCCTCCCCTCCCCAATTAGCATTGTTCGGTCACCATCTCAAATTGTCTTAACACTAAATGAGCATCTTGCATTAAGGATCGATCCTTGCTATGTTAATTAGATATGATTATTGATTCAAAATATTTCTATTTATCTTATTATGTTCTTCCGTATTTTTTTTATTTAATTTGTAGATGGACCGTGTTGATCTTGAGGCGCAAAGTGAGAATATTAATTTAGAGAATGCAGTTGATATGGACACTGAGCTTGATAAAGATGTGATCGAACTTGAGGGTAGTGATCTCAATAAACCATTAAAAAAGAAAAGGTTGAAGTCGAAAGTTTGGGAATTCTTCGACGTTCTTCCACTTGGTCCAGATAAGAAGTTGAAGAGTGTTTGCAAGAAATGTGGACACCAATATCTTGCCTCTAGCAAGTATGGGACAGGTAATATTTTAAAGCATATTAAAACTTGTCCAAGAACTGAAACTAGAGACATTGGTCAAATGCTTATTACTCGTGATAGTGGTTCGTTTTCTTTTGGCTCTAGTCAATTTGATTCTGAAAAATGGCGTGAATTGATAACTACTTGCATCATTCTGCATGATTTGCCATTCCAATTTGTTGAGTACAAGGGCGTAAGGGCAATGCTCCAATATTTGTTGCCTAGTGTGGAATTAGTGTCTAGAAATACTGCTAAAGCTGACACTCTTAAGCTGTATAAAAGGGAGAAAGTAAAAGTGAGAAATATGTTACAAACATGTCCTGGTAGAATAAGTTTGACATCTGATTTGTGGACTTCTTTGACTACCGATGGATATTTATGCTTGACTGCTCATTATATTGATAAGAATTGGAAGTTGCATAAAAAGATACTGAATTTTTTCTTTATGCCACCTCCGTACACTGGTATAGCACTATCTGAGAAGATCTTTTCTTTGTTGAGTGATTGGGGAATTGAGGAAAAGATTTTCAGTATCACTTTAGACAATGCTGCTTCTAATGATATCTCCGTGGATGCATTACAACTTCAATTGAACTTGCGTGCTTTGTTGCCTTACAATGGTGAATTCTTTCATTTAAGATGTTGTGCACATATACTTAATCTAATTGTGCAAAATGGTCTGAAAAGTATTGATAAGGCAGTTGGGAAGATTCGGGATAGTGTCAAATATGTTAAAGGGTCACAACAAAGGAAGCAAAAGTTTTTAGAATGTGTTAAGTTGGTCTCAATGGGTAGCACGAGAGGCTTGTCTCAAGACGTGACTACTCGGTGGAATTCAACTTACCTCATGCTTGAAAGTGCCATCTTTTACCAACGTGCTTTTCAACACTTGGAGTTGAGTGATTCGAATTATAAGCATTGTCTTTCAATTGAGGAGTGGGAAAGAGTTCATAAAATTTGGAAATTCCTGAAAGGGTTTTACAAAGCAACACTTCTATTTTCTGGCACCCAATATCCAACAGCCAATTTGTACTTTCCAGCAATTTTTGATTGTTATATCACCTTAAAAGCTACTATGGAATCTGGAGATGAGTACTTAAAGTGTATGGCCTTGGATATGTGGAGCAAATTTCAGAAATATTGGTCAGAATTCAGCCCCATCCTCGGGATAGCACTTGTATTGGATCCTCGGTATAAATTGGAGTTTGTTGCTTTCTGTTATGATAAAGCTTATGGAAAAAACTCTTCTGAGTTATTCTCATTACATACAAAGTTGGAAGCCCTTTTTGAAGAATACAAGTTGAAACTTGTTGAAGGTGTAAATGTCACTCCAGCCTCTAGTAAGAAAAAGGACAAAGGTAAAGCAACGCAAACAATGGATGTGGATGAATCTGATCTTTTCAAGGTAATATTCCATTTCATTTGTTTATTTATTTATTTTACTAACTAGTGATTTTTTTAAACTAATGCTTGTTGTTTGTTGTGTAGGAATTTGATGATGTCTCATCTGATTCTTTTTCAAGTGCAAATAGCAAATCGGAGTTGGAACTTTTTTTGGATGAGCCCAGGATGAGAAGGAGTGATAATCTAGACATCCTTTCCTATTGGAAGACAAATCAATATCGTTACCCCATACTTGCTGCAATTGCTCGTGACATTTTGAGCATTCATGTATCAACAGTTGCTTCAGAAGCTGCATTTAGTGTTGGTGGTCGTGTACTTGACCAATTTCGCAGCTCTCTTAAGCCTGACACTGTTGAGGCAATTATATGCTCTAGAGATTGGTTGTTTGGTAGTGAAGGTAAATTTTCTCAGGTTCTCTATTATTACTTAGCATTGTTAAATTAATCTCATAATCATAAATTCTTTTTCAATCTTTCTCGTGTAGTTGGAATCAAAACAGTTGACAAAGATATGGATGATGTCATTCAAAATGTTGTGAATCTCAACAATGATGACCAAGATTCTAACTCTGGATGTGCCTGAGTTGTACTTGTTGTGTTTGCTTTTTGTTAATTTAGACTTTTTTTATGTTTGTATTTGGATTTGTGGACTTTATTAAGATGTTTGTAATAGGACTTTGCCTAACTATGATTGTGAACTTTACACTTGAGTTAGAAGTTTAATTTTATGATTTTCTATTTGAAAACAATCCTTAAAACTTATTGTTTTGTCAATGGTATGTTTCTGTTGAAGGTAAATTATTATTCTTCTAGGTTTTTTATGAATTTGGGATATAATTTGCTTAAATTTAATTGGTTTTTGTGTCAAATTTAAATTAATTGCGAGTTTAATTTGTGTCCAATTCGAACTGCGGGTTCAATTCGGATCAAATTCGTGTTGTGTCTTCAGTTCGTGTCATGGATTCGGTTCGTGTTACGGGTTCGGCTCGTGTCACGGGTCAATTTCGGTTCGTGTCGTATCGCGGGTCGCGGGTCAATTTCGGTTCGTGTCGTGTCGCAGGTCACGGGTCAATTTCGTGTCGTATGTCAATTTCGGTTCGTGTCATGTCAACTCGTTTCGGGTTTATGTCGTGTTTGTGTCGCGTGTTAAAGTCGTTTTCGTGTCTCAGGTCGTGTTCGGGTTGGGGGAAAAAAATTCGACACGACTCTAATACGACACGAACCCGACACATGACACGAATTGCCACCCCTAGTTGACTGGACCATCACATAAGCAGTCACATGTCCCTGATGTGACTGCTGACAGCCATTAAAGACAGGATGAAAAACACATTGGTGCTTTTATATATAGGTAATATAATATATATATATATATATATATATATATAGACTGATCTCTCTTTGTCTCTCTCTTTTTTATTTTATTTATTTTTTTAAGGTCCGATTATTTGCTTTATTTTTTGCTATCATTGACATTTTTTTAATACCTTAATCACGTGTTTTCTGCTTCGTTAAATGGAGCCCACCTTTTTTTGTTATTATTTTTGTTGCTCTTTTTTAAAAGAACATATATACCCTAAAGATAAGATAGGCAATACAATCATTAATGGGATCTATAGGAGCTTTTTTAGTTTAATAAGTTTTAACAAATGATCGAAGTTTTTAAAAATTATTTTAAATATCATTTTTTTTTGTTAAAATGATCAATCAATTTTCTTAAATAGTCAATTAGTGATTAACCACATAATATAGTTAATTTGATTAATCAGCGATTGGTTATAATTAGTGATTGACTGTAACAAAAATCATCAAATTTCATAGTCAATAATTAATTGACCATTAATCAATTATTAATTGATAAAATCTAAAAAATTGATAAACGACCATTTTACTTAAAAAAAAAAAAAAAAAAAAAAAAGCTCAACCATTTATTAGATTAGTTGACTAAAAAAAGGCATCAAGCCTAATTTTCCACTATTAACTTATAGTTCCATTTACAGCCTCTTACTACACAATACGAGACAAACAAACAATCAATATATCCCATCAGTAAACCTCAAGATCCACGGGCGATCCAATCCCATCTACAATTCCAATCCAGTTTTCCTCTTCTTTCATATATGGCACAAACACCACTATTGAACTTAACATCTCATAACTGTTGGGAAACCACCAATAAAATTTTCCCTCTTTATGTGATAAAATAGGTTCTCCAAAAGCAAGTTTCAACAAAGCCAACAAATCAACCAAAGCAATGAAAAATCAAAATAATTAACCGCACAAGAGACACCGATTTTTACGTGAAAAACCCTCCAATGCAAAGGGAAAAACTATGAGACCGTAGTCCGATATCAACTTCCACTATATCATCAATAATAGGATTACAAAGTTCTTTCTAGATGCAACTAGAGGCTCACAATCATCAAGATAAAATACAATCTTAGCTAAACATAAGGTTCATCATCAACAAAATGGATTTCAACACATAGCATCAATAGAAATCAATACTAGATCTCAATGGGAATTTTGGATAAGCACCTTAGAGACACCAATTCTAAAATCAGAATCAATAGATGAGAAGAGCTCGTCATAAGATTCACCACGTCAAATTTGAGCACCAACGGACACCGTTTCGCTGCTTAATCCTCTTGCCCAAACCCAAAAACTCCACATTTTCTCTCTTTCTCCTTTCTCCCTCACTCTCTGTTTTACACACACACCCACACGACTGCTCCTTTTTTTCTTTTGTTGCTGATCACGCAGGCTTGTCCAACAAGCCATTAACCTTTTTTTTTTTTTTTTTTCTTTTTTAACTTCAAAACATATTGGGCCTTGCCCAATTTATTAGTCCAACCCAATACATGGGGCAAACTCAACAATTCTCCCCCTCTGCCTCACGTAATGGGCCCATCCAAGCCCACTCTCTACCTACATGCTTTAAGTTTCTTCATAGGCAAAGATTTTGTCAACATATCTGATCCATTCTCACTAGTATGAACTTTTCCAAGTAAAATTACTTTGTTTCAAGCACATCACGAATCCAATGATACTTAACATCAACATGCTTGGATCTGTAACGCCCCGACTTCCCCGTAGGGCCGACTACGTAGACGTGGGCCGTTACTTTACTTGCATAACTTACTAAAAATTCTAGAGTAAATTTTTTTTTTCTCACATAACAACTTGAAACATCACATAAATAAATAAACTTGTCCATATGGGTAAACTTCATCATGCCTACCCATTACTTGTTATGCCGATTATAAGGTCACCATAACCTTTTAAACCGGACCTTGGAAACATAACATGGTACATATTCTTAATCATACATATACAACTTCATACTTAAAATATATGCGGAAAATCTTGCGTAGTGGTATCCCATACCGCCCTTCACTCGCCCCATCGTCTCCATGGCCCACCAAGTAAAGCTGCAGGCATCTTACTTTTACCTACAGTATGGAATATCTGATGAGCTTTCGCCCAGCAAGTACAAACATAATCTCACAAAACATTTTAAACCTCTTAAAAAAAACATGTCAATCATCGTGTAATTTGTGCATGATCCATTTATGATTCATTTGTATGTCTTATGCTTCATTATGGACTTAATCTTGAACTTATTATCTTGTCTTAATCTGTGGGCCCATAGTGTTCGTACCAAAAGCGCGCAGCCTCCAGACAAAGTTAGGGTTTGCAAGGCCCTAACAGTTCTGGGAATCATAAACTTGACCCTCACGCATCAACGAGAGGTTAATAATCATAACTTGTCTTGAACATGTACCCTCCTCGATCACGGGAGGGTGGTACGACACCTTGTTTGTATTTTCTTACCATGTGATTTAACATTAGTGAACATGCTTCATGATGTCACTATGTCATATCATACTTAACACTTGCCATAACAACTAACATAGCATTCTTGAAAACATAACATTTTTAAAATCATGACATTCCTATACATGACATAACATAGCATAGCATATCTTACATATCATCGCATGGCATCACATATCATAACATGACTTCGCATAACATAACACACATGAAACATATCATATATTGGAAAATAGTTTACTATTCTCCATACTGTAGGTGAGGTTTGTACTTACCTCGTATACTAAATCTTGGGTTTCGTTGCTCCGGCTCAGGTTGCAACTGCAGGTTACTTCCTGCTATTAAAAGAAGAATATAGGATAAGGATCCTATAAAATGTTGGTGACCTATCTAACATTCTAGTTATATGTCCTTTATAAAATATCTTATTTGGTTACAATAAGTAACCTTTGGTGTGATAACCTTGGTCAAACTTAGTCAACAAAAGTCAACCCCTTATAGGTCAAACTTAGTCAACAAAAGTCAACCCCTCTATGGGTCAAACTTGGGCTTTGGGCTTGGCCCAGTAACTCGGGTATCCTTCCCGGTTACCACTCGTTGTCGTTATGTTACTAAATTTTGGCTTAAAAATCCATTTTTCCTTATCTTGGAAAAATTTGGTGAATTAAACTAAAAACCTTATAAAAATTCAGGGTTCTTAAGATAAAGCCTCATAAAAATCATTGAATACTGAAAATTGTCGTTGGAACAGTCTCCACAGTCCAAACATTGGTGTTGTATGAAAATACAGTTTTTCTGCATTGTTTTAGAAAATCCTGTGCATGAATTTCCTGTTTCCTGCACAGTTTTTAGAAATCTGTGTCAGTTTAAAAATATGAATTGAATTTGAAAAAGTTGTCTTCACAAAAGTTTTAGATCTCGAAAAATCCTAAAACTTTCGTGTTTTACAAAAAATCTAGTTCTGCTTGTATTTTTGTCAGTTTTTGTTTGAAACTGGCTGGTCGTGTAAACTAGGTCTGGGCGGACCAGTCTCGGTTTTCTGTAAAAACAGAGGCCATTGGAGCCTCAATTTGGGGAACGGTCCACGTTGCCCCCTAGGAAAAACCCTTCTGAACAACTTTCATGTTTTGAGAAAAACCCAGTTCTGCATTTAACTTAGTCATTTTCCTTGTTGAAGTCCCCAGACCGAGAGCACAAATCTGACTCGCCCAGGAATTCTTAGTCTCGGGTTTTCGTAAAAACTAAGGCCTTTGGAGCCTTATCTTGGAAAACTGTCCGCGTTGTCCACTAGGAAAAACCCTTTTGAACAACTTTCATGTTTTACGTTTCACCCAGTTCGGCCTCTAAAAGCCTTAAATTTCCACTTTCCCGAAACTGGCCAGTTTGGAATCCGAATTGGCAGTTTCGGTTGTTAAGTCCGGTTTACGTCCTATTGTCGCAAATCTAACTCAACCGAACACGCGGGAGCCTAGATAGCATACATGCAGCGTTTTCTAACGTCCAACATGAACAATCATGCTACTCGAACGCGCCCATGCAAATCAAAATTAGCATCATACATCAAACATATAAACCTTAGTCAACATATCAAGCACTTAACATGCAATAATTAAACTACCAAACCAAAACCCTAAAATTTCTAACTAGGGCAGCAATTAAAAGTGAGCTTATGCTCATACAAACCATGCTTGAAATACATTTAAATTTCCCAAATGAAATTTAAATGAAAACTTAGGGGTTTAAGGGATTTATACCTCACTTTAGGTCAAGAATTTGGCTTGGCCTTCCCTCCCCTTTTCCTTCACCAACAGCCGGCCTTTCCCCTCTAATGAGGTTCCAAAAATTTTTCAGCCACCCTTGCTCTAAAATCCGACCACCCTATGACTTTCCCTTTTGGATTTTTCTTTTTCTTCCTTTCTCTTTGGGTTTCGGATTTTGGGAGGAAATTTGTGGAGAAATTTTGGCATAATCTAGTTGCTTTTCACCATTTTTTTCCACTAAAAATCCGCCCCCCTTCACCCCTATTTATAGCTGATTTTGAACTTTCAAAATTGCTAAAAAGTCCTTGAATTTGGATTTAATTACTTTTTCAAAATTGCACTTTAGTCCTTGAAGCAAAAATATTTGCACTTTGACCCCTACAAGTGTTGGCCGGCCATTGCTTCCCTTGGTGCCCAAGTTTTGCTTACCTCATCATGATGACATCATCTTGATGACATCATGTGCTTACCTCATGCTTACATCATCATATTTTCTAAAATTGCACTTTTTGCCCTTAAAGACAAAATATTGACAATTTTACCCTCCAAGTGGCCGGCCATGTTGGGTGGTTCTAGAGCCATCCATAATTTTTTTTTCATCATTTTCCTTTATCCAAAAATGATGTCATAATTCTAAGATAGGGTGATGTCATCATAAGGCCTCGTTTGACTTTTTCCTTAATATGCAGTCCATTTTTAAGCTAACACAGATATTTTCAATACTGATATCCATTAATAACAGTATTTTTACACTGAACTACAATCCAAAATTTATCTGTGTAAAAATGGACTGTATACAAATTTTCTTGTAACTTGAAGCTATTTGGCCTCTTTGGTCAACCTTTGACTTTTCTGGTCAAACTTTGACCAACATAAAATCATGAAATTTTTCTACCCTTTTTCTCAAAAGGTTTCATGCATGACTAAGCAAACTACTATTGAGTCTCGTATCTAATTAATCGAGAACTCAAGTATATACTGATAAAATTATGAATTTCCCATTGATACTCATAATTTTCATGAAACATCACCTAACACATAGTACAGACTTAAATTTCTTTACATGTATAAGTCTGTAAAAAAAATTCCGGGTATTACAGGATCTTGAATGGAATGTTGAATTCTTAGAGAGGTGAATGGCATTTTGACTGTCACTATAGATAATATACTTCTCTTGTTGTAGACCCAATTCTTCAAGAAACTTTTTTATCCATAAAGCTCTTTGCAGGCTTCAGTAATTGCAATGTACTCAGCTTCTGTATTAGATAAAGCAACACACTTCTCTAACTTAGACTGCCAAGAGATTGCTCTCCCTGCAAAGGTTAGCAAGAACCCGAAGTGGACTTCCTGGAATCAGCATCACCTACCATGTTTGAATCTGTGTACCCATCTAAAATAGGCTCACCACTACCAAAGTATAAACAGACCATGGAAGTATCTCTCAGATATCTCAATATCCATTTCACCACTGCCCAATGTTCTTTTCTAGGATTAGAAATAAATTAGCTGACAACTCCAATAGCATGAGCAATATCCTGTCTTGTGCAAACCATGGCATACATCAAACCAACTACATACACATAGGGAACTTTACTCATTTCCTCTTTTTCTTTCTCACTTGTTGAACATTGCTTAGAAGTGAGCTTGAAGTGCCCTGCAAGTAGAGAATAAACTACTATTACCTTGCTCATTTGGACCTTTTAAGAACTTTTTCAATGTAGCCCTCTTGAGATAGCCAAAGTTTCTCATTCTTCCTATCACGAGAGATCTTCATGCCGAGTATTTGTTTTGCCAATCCGAAGTCTTTCATTGCAAAAGACTAACTTAACTCCTTTTTAAGCTTCTCAATCTTACTAGCATCATGGCCAACAATCAGCATAATATCAACATATGGTAGGAGGATAATGAAATCATCACTGGAGTGTTTTTTTATGAACATACAATGGTTAGATGAAGTTCTAGAGTACCCATGACTCACCATAAAAGAATCAAAATTCTTGTACCACTATCTTGGTGCTTGTTTGAGCCCGTACAAACTCTTTCGAAGCTTGCACATAAAATTCTCTTTTCCCTTAACTTTGAACCCTTCCAGCTGCTCCATATAAATTTCTTCTTCTAAATCACCATGAAGAAATGCAGTTTTCACATCAAATTGCACTGTCTTTAAATTCAAGCGGGCAACTAGACCAAGAACAACTCTGTTGGATGACATCTTTACTACTGAAGAAAATATCTCTTCAAAGTCAAAACCTTTCTTCTGACCAAATCCTTTCACAACCAACCGAGTTTTGTACCTTAGTTATGAGCTATTATTTTCAATCTTCAACCTGTAAACCTATTTGTTCTTAAGCACTTTCTTGCCTTTCAGTAACTTCACCAAATCGTAGATTTGGTTCTCACACAAGGATTTCATTTCTTCTTATATGGCTTTAGACCACTCTTTCTTTTGCTCATGAAAAACGGCTTTTTGGTAAGTTTCATGCTCTCCTCTATCTGTAAGCATCACATACTCATTTGAACTGTATCTTGAAGGAGGTCGGCACTTTCTAGCAGATCTTCTCAATGGAGGCTCAACTGCTAGCGGTGGCGATAGTTGCTCAACTTGTTCAACTAGCCCGACATCATTAACTGGAGGGACAACATCATCAGCAAGAGGGGCCACATCATCAACAATATCTCCACCATCTTCTTGCACGGCTTTTCCGTGATCATTATTATCTACAGGTGGAGGAATTGGATTCAAACTGACATGAATCTCAATAGAGGAACTGGCCTTTTTAACTTTATCAATATCATCACGAAGTTGATCTTTAAGGAACACAACATCTCTGTTTAATAAGTTGTGTCCTATTTACTTTCATTTGTTGATAGTATGATTATTTTGAGCAAACATAAAATACTCCTGGGTTATTGGTAATGTATCGGATTACCATATGTATACGGGGTATACATAGAAGATGTGGTAAGTTGATAACAGTCTAAATAAATTGTCCGCAATCGATGGAATAAGATTTAGAGATCTTATTCATGATAAGATTATAAAGGTTGTCTACTTCCTTGGAGGGATAGTTTGTCTTGACCATCGGATAGGTTCCGAGTAGAAACTTTAATATATACCAGTATTGAGGTATGACATTGGTCTGGACCTAAGGTGTTAATTGATTCGGTTTAATAATTCCGTTTATAAGAATCAATGACGCTTTGATTATCATCCTGCATTAATCTTAATCCTGAAATGAATACTTAAGTTCGCATCCATGACTAATACAGTTTAATCCACTATAGGTGAGACACTGATAATTGATAGTCAATATACTTGTGTTTTGAGTGTATGACTTATGGATGGAGAAATCAAGATTCATAAATATGGAATCCATAGCTATCTTAATGATAGTACATGTTATCTACTTAAAGGTATTATTTGGGAATTGAAAGATAATATAACAAAATCTTGGCCATCAGTTTACTTTGTGTTCTTTGATGGTTTACCGATTGTATGGCTTTACAATTGGTGGTTTTTTCAATGGAGAATAATGAAACTTTAAGTTAAAATGATTGAAAAGGTAAAATAGAAAACATCCTTAATTTAATCATGAATAACATATGGGGATTAAGTAAGCGATGAATATATCATGGAAAGAGCACTGTGTTAGAGAGCTTTCGTAATACGGTATGTAAACGGGAGTTCAGCTTCAAACTTTTAGTGGAATAGACCTGAAGTTAATAATTGATGAATAATTAATCCGGAATTAATTTTTCACAATTATAAGAGCCTCTTTACATATTTCCATCAGGTCCCTCTACTAGCTCATATAGTTCCACGAAGCATCTCGGAATTTGTTCCTAATGAGATCGGTAAATTAAATGGGAATTTAATAATATCTATTAAGACATGGGACTCTCTAACATGCAGTCCTGGAAAAAGATTGGACATGTGAAATTAACGTAGACAAATAATGTGATTTATCAACATATGATTGGTTGTAAATAAAATGATTATTTGTTAATTATTTTGGTTAATTGAATTTTGAAAATAAGATTGTGTTTGAATTATTTAATTTTTAAAAACAAAATTTTTCTCCCTTAATTAATAGTGCACGGTTTTTAATGGATGGAGGGAAGAAGATTTTGTTTCAAAATTGTTTAAATATATTCCAAACATTAAATTATTAATTAATTTAAATAATGGAACTTATTTGCTAGATTTTCTTTTCTTAAAGAATGGTGCAGGGTTTCTTAGTGGAAAGGAAATCTAAAATATTCCATTTATTTAAATCAATTAAATATAGATAATATTTATGAAAAATATTTATTTAAATTCAAATAAGAGACCTCTACAATGGCATCTCGTGTTTCCCTCAACGGCCTGAGGCACTGTTCATGCCCAGAACATGTGACATGAGCATAATCAATCTCCTATTAAGTGGGTTAACTACATCTTTTGGTCAGTCCAACACTTCTTGCTCCGACCACGACCAGACCAGGACCCGCCCCAGTAGCTAATCTATAAATACCAAGTTCACATAACTTGCCAGGTACGGGCAGTCTTACCTACTGAGTACTCTGCCTTACTCTAAGCCTTTTAACTCATTATGTTGACTTGAGCATCGGAGTAGCTGCGGAAAATACCCCACGGTTGTCCCCCTTACTTTGAAGGTCTTCTCTTCTTCCTTGCAGGCTTATTGGGCAGAGGAAAAATCTGACCATCGTGCACTGCCACAGGTGGTATTGAGGTCGATTTTTGGCTTCAACATCAATGATTAAGTAGTCCACCTATTAGACTAGAGATCTTACTTACTCAATATTCCTGAATTCACATGACATGGGTATTTCATTGATCTTCTTGTACAAATTATTGAATTTCATATCTATGATTGAAGTTACCTACCCAATATAGAACATCTTAAAAACACTTAGATATTACCGAACGTCGTTACTCATTGATGTCTCTAGAACATACTATAAAAGATGCAAGTCTGTCAAGCACTCAGGCTTAAGGTTCACTCATAAATTAACTATCTATTGATGAAAAACAACTTCTTTTATGGGAACAGTACTAAATTAAAGAACATATTACATTGTGTTCCAGTTCAATCTATTTCCCAATGTATAGATATCTTGACTTTGCAATATCTTTACAAACGATCTAGATAAGTCATTCCACCAATTTGTAAGTAGATAATGTCACGATCTTGTGAGAATAAAGTGCCCAACTTTATTTACTGGTTGATAAACAAATAAACAGTTCTTTTATCCCGGAGATTAAATTTGCTTTTATATAGTTCTAAAAAAAATAAAATCAAGAATATTTTTCAAAAGTAATGGATTATGATGCATAATACTTTAGTGAAATATATAAAAATAAATAACATGCTATCATCATTAAATAAAATGTCGAAAATACGTTATAATATTTAAACAGCAAAACACGGTTGATTTAAAAACACGCTATTCTAATAAGCTGAGCTATATATATATATATATATATATATATATATATATAAAAGATGTCATCTTTGTTTGACACAGACATAAGAAGTCATTAATGACGTTCTATCTTGCAGTAGTGACAAATTCAGTATCCTATGTAACCACATTATTTACATTAATTTCCTTCTGGATAATTACCTTATACCAATTAAAATTTTATTGGGTAAAAGACATGTCAGTGTCACCGGCCTACTATAGCTCGGAAAATTGTTGCCTCATTGACCGAAGTTAAGTTATCTTGGGTATGTAGAGATATAATTTCCCGATGAACTTCATTTCTGCTTGAGAAAGCAGGCTTCTTGGGAATTGCTATGGCAGCATTTTCATTCTTTAGCATCGAAGAAACTTCCAACATAGATGGCCTCTCGCTTGCATTTTCCTGAACACACAACAGAGCTATTTGCAAGCATTTCAATAACTTGCATAATGACAGCGTGTCGTCAAGTGAATTGTCCGTAAAATCCATCCCTTTGCCTTTTTTCCACATTTCAAATGCCTGAAATTGTTGCATTTATATTATCCAATTTTTATTGTGAATAAGTATGTTTTTGTTTTTTTTTTTCAACAAATAAAATAAATGTTTTGATTCTTAGGCAAAAAAAAAAAAAAAAAAAAAAAAAAAAACTTGAGTACATATACTTACATATTCTAGGAGGTTTAAATCTTCATTTGAACCATAAAGAAAACTGTTTCTCTTGCCACTTATGATCTGGAGAAGGAGAACTCCAAAGCTGTAAACATCTGATTTGGTGGAATATAAACCTTGCTTAAGATATTCAGGAGGAATGTATCCACTGGAATTCATGGTTGAACATTGTAGATGCCGGTTTTTTACAGTCAAAATTTAACAGAAAAGTTAATTCAGAAAATATGATAATCGATTGATTGGGCCCTTGGACATCGTAATGAAATTTAGCAAAGCAATGTAAGAACAGAATTTCATGTCAGAAAATGAAATTAAAGGAAGACAGAAATTAAATTGACACCAAGAAGTATAGAGGTTCGCCCAAGTAAGTGTTACGTCCTCTGTCAGTGAGTAATTTCACTATATATGAATGTTTGAGTACAATGAAAACTTGAGGATTCTCGAGATGATTTCTGGAGAAATCTTGGCAGAGTGAAAGTATGTTCTTTTGAAAATAGAAGAAAGGCAGAGATTCAGAATCAGAATTCAGAATCAGTCCCCTTTCCCGTGGGGGGGTCTTCCTCTATTTATAGAGGAAGATGGGCCTGAGCCCGTAACTGCTCATGGCAGTTCAGATATTGTCATCTGGGACACTTGTAAGTATGCCATTGGAAATTTTGAACAGA
The DNA here is from genome assembly GCA_038430175.1 of Ficus hirta. Taxonomy (NCBI): domain Eukaryota; kingdom Viridiplantae; phylum Streptophyta; class Magnoliopsida; order Rosales; family Moraceae; genus Ficus; species Ficus hirta. The sequence continues at coordinate 11,424,857 of CM076585.1, read as the reverse complement.
TGGTTACCAGAGTAAACCTTAATCTCGGACAATGGGCTTGGCGGTTATTGATGTAATATCGTTGTTGATATTGAGTTCGACGATTATAGGAGAGATGTCTTAATCTGTCGAATACGAGCGACGAACGCTAATTCGGACACAAGTCTGATATTGTGATCCATCGTTCGTAGCTTATATAGAGATCGCGTTTGATCTGTTGGTTCGACGTTCGAGTGTGAACGAACGTCATATTGTAATGAATTAGAATCATTAACTGGGTCCGGCCCATGTTAAACGAGCGATCATCATTCGAGCTTGAACGGAATGGATTGGGTCTGGCCCAATTTTGTGATCGATTGTTGCCCATGATAAAGCAAAATTATAAGTTGGGTCCAGCCCAAAAGTAAGACGTTCGTCGTTCGTTAGACAAACTGTTGGAAGCTAACGTCGTAAAGGGAAGACGAAGTCTAACCCCAACAAACATGTTGATGGTATTAAAAATCGAACAAAGTTTGAACAAACTAGAAGACTGTAATTGGTAGACAAAATGCTACTTACTATGTTCCTACAATCCGGCTTGTGTTTGCTTCAAGTACATCTTTTGTCAAAATTCTAGCCATACCAAAATCTGATATCTTAGGCTTCATGTTGTTGTCAAGTAATATGTTGCTAGCTTTCAAATCCCGATGTATTATTGTCAATCTCGAGTATTCTTGGAGATAAAGAAGCCCTTGAGTTACCCTTTCAATGATGTCAACTCGTTTTCTCCAATCCAGAAGAAACCGTCTAATAGGATCTGCAGTTTTAGTTAGATTATGAACAATCAGTTTGTTTTCTTTCTTTTTTTTTTTCATCTTCGTGTCATAGCAACAAAACAAGCATAATCAAAATGAAAGTAAAAAAGAAAACTGCCCAAGGTATTCATTGATATTTCTTAAATTATATATGCATGTTGGCTTAATAATGAATTTCCAAACAAAAAAAAAAGTCAGCTTTCACATGTTTTGCTGCTTTTGAGTTACTTTAGACACAAATTAGATCATCTACTAAAATTATAAAAAAAATAAAAAATAAAAAATAAAAAAAAAAAAAAATTGATTGGGAAAATTTCATACCAAAGAGGAACAAATCCAAGCTTTTGTTTGGCATGTATTCATATATCAACATTTTTTCCTCTCTTTCAATGCAGCATCCCAGGACCCTGACAAGATTAACATGCTGAAGTTTGGCTGTCAGTACAACCTCATTCTTGAATTCCTCGAACCCTTGCGTAGACGAAGCTGACAGCTTTTTCACGGCTACTTCCTGTCCATCTGGCAATATACCCTAGCAAATAGACCCAAAGGAAACATTTATATACGTATATATATATATTTATGAATATTTTTATTTTTATTTTTTGAAGACAAAATCAAATGGTTATTATTGTGTTTAAGTATTTGTAGATGCATAATTACCTTGTAAACAGGGCCATATCCTCCTTCACCAAGCTTATTTTCAAATGTTTTGTAGCCGCTTCGATGTTGGCAAGAGTAAAGACTTGCAGATTAGGAACATCGTTATTTAAATCTCCGACACCTTCTATGTAGTTTTCCTTAACCTTTGATGCTTTTGCCGGTTTATGTCATTCCCAGAAGCGAAGGTAAAAGCAAAATAGGTCAGATAAAGAAAGCTGAATTTACTATCATTTAATAGAAGTTAGGTAACAAATTGAATATCCTAAAGTATGTAAACTATTCCATATATTTTTCTATAAGAATATACCTTTGGACATGAGCTTCCTCTTCCGGAGGAAATACAGCAGGGCAACTACGAGGAAAGTAGTTGTAGCTGTTGGTGGCAAAATGATTACTAACAACTTCCACTTGTGTTTTTTATTGCTTCCAAATTCTTGGGCTGTGAAAATCATTAATTTCATTACAAGAGTGAGACAAAGATACGAAATAATAACTGGGATGACGTAATTTTCTTTATGTTTCTTCAGCCTCTGAATTTTAAGGAGACAAGTTGGTATTTAAAAATTAAAGTATGACAATTTTCTTATTTTAAACAGACAAATTGGTCAATATTCTTTGTTCACACGCTGGTTGTACAAATGGAAATTCTCTTGGAGCTTTGTTTGGTAGGAGAAAAGGCTGAAGGAGGGAGATGCATGAGGGTTTTAGTTGAACGATTTTAAGACCCAGAATTTTAAATCCTTCAAAAAACCTCAATTTTAATCTTTTCATTTCATATTAGAGGAGATAATCCAAACCAAATACAAAATGAGAAGCGCCTTTCCCTTCTTCTCTATTTTCCTCACTTGGATCATATACCATTCTCACCTTTCTATTTTCTTTCCATCTTGCCAAACATAACCTTAATGTTTTCCCTTCCTCTACTTTGTATTAAGACTAAAGGCAACAATAGACTTTCAATCATTTTTCTCTTAGAATATGCATGGGGAGCCATTTCGGAACATATGGTTACATCTAATTTGATAATTGTGACTAGTATTAAACTTGGTAATTTGATCAAATTTCCATTTTTCTTATGTTCATTCACTTGCTAAAACATGGGTTATTGTTATAAATGTTCTTCGAACTATATACTATTGTCTCATGTTGGTTCTTACTTTTTGATTTTATACATAATCTCTCATGAACTTTTCTGTCTATCCCTCTGTCAGTATTTTTTAAAACAAGTTCACGTGAATTGAATATGTTTTAATCACATATGTTTTATTTATTGGTAAAAATCACATATGTTTTATTTATAGGTAAAATCGTAATTCTTTTTATTTTTTTGGAAGAAAATTGAACCTCCATCAGAGATATTTTGGAAGAAAATTATATTTTCATCAAAAGATAAATAGTGTCATCCATGATAGTATGAAGGTATAATTTCCCTCTAAAAAACATTTAACTCACTATTTTAGCCTTAACCAAATCCTACGTGATCTGAGCATATATTTAATTTTCATTCATCTTGTTTAGGGAATACCCACATAGGTGCTGTTTGTGTGTAATAGGAAAAGTGTGATAATTTGTAAATTTAAAAATCAGGTATAAAAAATGAGACTAAGTGTATAGTTCAAGGGCTATTTGTCAAAAATATAACCCCTAAAACAACCCAAACAATCTGTAAAATCTAAAACAAAAATTGTAAGTGACGTGATTTTTTGATTTGTAGGGAAACATATATAACAAAGAAACTGGCTTACCCGCAAGAGAAAGTGCCCAATTGTCATCATTGGCCAAATGCCAGGCATAGTAGCCAAGCAAGTTGTTCTGCTTCGCATAAGAAACCTTAACTTTAACAGCTTCAACGTCATCAAAACCGATCCAGGTAGATCCAACAACGCAGTAGTTTACCACATAAGTAGCATTGTATTTCACTTCAGCGTTATATTTTTCAATGTATCTTTTAATGAGCTTGTACCTCATGGCTCCACTTTCTTCAATAGATCCATCAGTAGAAACAGCTGGACCGGTTGTTGGTGATCCAACGCTGTTCTTAGCTGGATTTGCCAGGGTCCAAGCATAGCCATGGTAAGGCAATCCCAAAACCAATTTGGAAGCTGATAGTCCTCTACCAATCCATGCCTTGATACCAGAGTCCATGTTAGCCCCGCCCGAAGGATCGAATAGAGCAGCATGAGCACCAGTGAAGTTCGCCCACAAAGGCATATAGTAGTCATAGGCCATGACCTGTACCCAATCCAAATTGCTTTGTATCGAGTCAACAGGGAAATAAGCATCTTCGAAATCTGGTAAATACCAAACCACGGTAGTCAATATCAGTTCGGGCTGGCTGGAATTTGCAGCCTCGGAAATTGCAGCAGCTCGCCATTCCTTGAATAAGGTTCCCAAGTTCTCCATGTTTGAGCTTGTGTTTGCTGAATCCCAAAATAAGTCAAGGCCTTGAAAACCATAGAGTCTGGCCAGTTTTATCGAAGAATCGATGAAAGACTCTCTGTTGGAGGAATTGCTGATCATGTTGGAGACAACTGAGTAGTCTGCACTTTCACCACCAATGGACAGAAGTGTCGTGATTGACGGGTTCTTTTGTTTGACGTTGTTCGAAAAAGTAGAGAATTTTTTTTCATGTGGGATTGAGAGCTCATATGAAGAAGAGTTTAGATCAGCAAAACCACAAAAGAGGTGAGTAAAGAGTGCTGAATTTATGTCCGAACTGGTGAGGTCACTGTCAGAGTGCCAGTACCCTACTCTGATCCAAGGTTGTGCTCTTGAAGGTTGAGAATTCAAAAAATGGAAAACGTGAAAAAGAATGATATCATAACAATCTTGATTGCCATGGAAATTTGTCTTGTAATTTTGTTGAGCTTGAAAAAAAAAAGTTCCAACATATGAGTCAATAAAACAATCACAACAAAGCCAACTAACAAATACATGCAAAAATATAAGATATGCATACCGTATTTAACTTGTAAACTTCAAACAATTAGTCTTTATGAGGTCTATAGTACGAAATTATAGTTTTCTGATATATTGCAGCAAGGAAAATTTCCCATTTCTATCTTCCTATAAAGACTATTTAGGTCTAGGAAAGATCACCGAAAGAGAAATGCGACTTTCAATGGATTTGTTTTTTTATAAAACTTGCCATTTTTCAAAGACTCACATGGTCCAAGGACTAAGAGACTTTGGAGAAAACATGGATTGGTGACGAAAACAAAAAAAAAATTATCTCTCTCTAATTAAACAAACAATTTAATAGGGTCCAAAAGAAGAGTCAAACAAAAAAAGTCCTTTTCCTAAAAACAAAAATCAAACATGAACAACAAATACCTAAATGATAAAATAACGTCAAAAAAAATAAAAAAAATCAATTTGCGGGGTCCAAGGAAAATGCAAACCAAAAATATTTGCATTTAAACCCAAACAAATCTTTCAATATTTTGACCAACCAATTGGGGTATTTACTGCGAACAGCTCACTAGAGAAAATTCTCATGTTTCGTGTCGACAACATAAAATTCGTCACCATGTGGAAAGTTGAAATAAGATTTGTAGTGCTCAGAAAATTAGCCTTAATTAACCAAGGCATATTACGTAAACTCAGACATTAGCGTGTCAAATTAAAATTTGATTATGAAATTGATAATTTTTTTATTTATAAAACATAAGTTATTCTGGTGATTACAGAAAATTTTCATTTTTTCATTGTAATTTTCTTAAAATTTTGTAGAGTTATCTCATCTTTTAAAATAATTGTAAGTTGGTGCCTCTAAAATCCCTGCTGCAGCCATTGGAGAAATTGTCAACCATCACCACTTGACTTGGTGAAACTCTTTGCCAAACACAACCACCACCATAAAAAATTAAATTAAAAAAAAAAACCCACAACAATATGAGCCTCGTGACCAATTTTTCAAGGCCGGAGGTTCAATAACACGCTCATAGGTAGTCTCGGAACCCCAGCTGACTCACTCTCTCCTTTTCTCTCTTTCTCGTTTCCTAGGGTGGCTACTTTTTTTCTTTATCGATCTTTTTGAAAATAGTATTCCATAATTATTATGATAATTATTATTTTCAATAAATCATTCATTCTTTTTTTAAAATATTTTTTTCATCCATTTTATATTATTCCATATTTTTAGTTTTGTTAAGATTGTCAAAATATTATATAAGATTTAAATTAACATCTAATTGTTAAATAATATTTTGTACATTATTTATTCTTCATCAATAATGTTATTTTCTCAAAAACTTTTTAACATTAACTATATTTCGTTGTATTTTCTGACAATTATAATAGTTACTTACTTTAATTAGGATAATAATTTAATTAACCTAACCACAAATTCCCTCACTAGAAAAGTACTACAATCAAATCTTTTTTAACCAAAAACTTACAAATTAATCTCACCATAGTCATCAACATTACAATTACAAACTTTCACACTTAAAAATTACAAACTTTCACCTTAATATAAACATCTTCATACCATTAAAATTTCAAAATCAAATATTCTTACACCAAATTTTCACATATTCACCCAAAATTAATAAAATCACAAACCAAAATTCTCAAAATATGCTCACTAATAATAATAAATCCATAAGCATCAAAACCAAACAATTAACAATTGATTAAAATACAAAAACAACAGGAATCAACAACCAATACTAGTAAAACCTAAACTTTGTATACTAAAATTACATATCATCCAAAACATAGTCATACAAACTAACAAATGATTTCAACAATATTATCAATCCACATTTTTTTTTATAATCACATAATATTGTTAAAAATTGTGTAAAAACAAAGAGGAAAAAATTTAAAAGAAATAAACACTCACAATTGCAAACTCACAAAACGGGAGTTTGGACTATGGGGTATGAAACCTTGAAAGATAGTAGAGTTGGAAGGCGACAACAGTGGACGACGGTAACAAAAGAGGAGGAGAACGAGACTTTAGGGTTTTGGGGTTTTTAGTTAAATTCTTTTGGGAATACACAAAAATATCACTTTGATGATGGAAAGTAAAGGGATGGATTTGAAGGAGTAGAATTTGGATTTGGGGTGAGTTTGGCTGGAAAGACGGAGAAAATCCAAGAGAGAAAGAGGGGGGACTTGTAGAAAAAATGAGGAAGAAGAATCTGTGTGCAGGTTTATGTGCGGACCCTTTAGTGATGACACTAGCCATTGCATGCTACAACCAACAAGTCATCGGTATAAATTATTAAAAATGACTATTTCACCAATGTCTACTACTAAAGAACGGGTTAAAATTTTCGTGAAAATTACAAAATCACCATTAATTGCTACTTTAATTTTCCATAAATAAATTTTAAATACGTTGTCACTAATTATGGATCATAAAAAAATCTCTGAACCCATACTAATACGCATGATTCCACACCAGGTTGGAATTCAACTTTATCGATTTTGGTGCGAAAACGAGGCACCAAAATATATTTTTTGAAGTAAAATTTAGTGACGAGTTGTTGCTATTTAGCTATACTTGGTGGCAAATAGAACTTGTCAATAATTTTCCCCCATTCAATTTAGGAATTTTTTTTCTTGACAAACTTGGGATTTTGTATGGAAGTTCCAAATAAGTAAATCTAGAGTTTGGGAATTTAGGGTTTTTAGATCTTATATATATATATATATATATATATATATATATATATATATATAAGTTTTTGATTATCAAATATGCATGATTTTTTATGGATGGACACAAATGCCACTTTTTTAAACTTTGACTTTTTTGCCACTGTGAACACTTTAATTTCTATGCCACTCAAGAATATTAGTCAAATGTTAACCTAATATGTTTTACTCAAATTTTTCCTATGGATAAAAAAATAAAAATAAAAAAATAAGATACTACATACATTTTATCAGATGTCATCAAAACCAACAATGACCACTAACAGTGTTTGCTATTGGCTACTTCGGTCGCCGGCACCAGTTGTATGAATATTCTAATAGAATATCATTTGTAATCTACTAGCATATTTTTTGTTTCAATATAGATGCCCAGATGTATCTGGCATCTATGGCCCGTTGTTGGCGTCGGTCACCGGCTGTGGCATATTACCGAAATATTTTGGTATAATATTTTTGGTACCATAATCGCCATTAATTACCGCTTCAATTTTCTAACACATTTTAAGTAAGTTGTTACTAATTGTGGATCATAATAAAATCTCTACCCACCCTAACATGCATGATTCCAACTTGTCACTAGGTTGGAATTCAACTCTATTAATTCTGGAGCGAAAACGAGGCACCATAATATATTTTTCAAGGTAAAATTTAGTGACAACATATCATCGCTAATTAGCTATACTTTCTGGCAAATAGAACCCGCCAATAATTTTCCCCAATTCAATTTAGAAATTTTTTTCTTGATATGCAAACTTGGTATTTTGTATGGTTGTTCCAGATAAGTAGATCTAGGGCTTGGGAATTTAGGGTTTTTAGATCTTTTTTTTTTTTTTTTTTTTTTTTTTTTTTTTTTTTTTACAAGTTTTCAATTATTAGATTTGTAGGACTTTTTTGGGATTGACACAAATGCCACTTTTTTTAACTATGGACTTTTTTGCCACTGCTTGAACACTTTAATTTCTTTGCCACTTAAGATTATTGGTCAAAGGTCAACCTAATATGTTTTACTCAAATTTTTCTAATGGATAAAAAAAACAAAAAGAAAGATAAGATATGCATCCTCTCAGATGTCATCAGAACCAATAATGACCAATGGCAGTGTTGGCTACTGGCTACTTCAGTCGTCGGCGCTGATCATTAGAATATTCTTGTAGAATACTATTGATAATCCGCAGCATGTTTTTTGTTTCAATATAGATGATTAGAAGTGTCTAGCTTCTGTGGCCCATTTTGGCACCGTCATCGCCTATAGCATATTATAGGAGTATTGTGGTATAATATATATATATATATATTTTTTTTTTTTGAAAAAAAATATTATATGGTATAATATTTTTTTGAATTTTTTTTTTCAAAAACTATTCTAATAGAATATTCAGCATATTATGCTAGAATATTCTGGTGATCGGTGCTAGCAAGTAGAAAACTCGCATGATCAGCACCAACGACTGAATTTAGTGGTCGCTTTTGGTTCTTATGACATTTGGTAAAATGTGAATTCTAGGGTTAATGAAATTTGTAAATTGGACTGTAGTATAAACATTTAATTTACAAAAACAATAAAAATTCAAAAAAAAAAATAGCAAACATGTCAAAAAAGTAAAGAAGGATAAAAAGGGTGGCAAATATGTCCATAGAGGAAAATGGGTGGCAATTTTGGTAATTTCTCTTTTTTTTTTTGTGTATTTTTTGTTCAAGTATATTATTTAAAAATTTGACAAAAAGAACTACAATTTTCAATAGTTTAAGAATTTAGGGACTTTTCCATCAAAATAAAAAAAAATTTATGACAAAAATCATCACCTATTAAGAAATTAAGGGGTCCTCATTACCAAAAAAAAAAATTAATAATAATAATAATAATAAAATAAAATTAAGGGGTCAACTGCTCGTAAAAAAAAAAAAATGGGGGCAAACCAAGTGTTTAGGGCGGGGGTTTTTCATCAATCGTTGCATTGTTGACTTTTGAACTCTCCCTCTCTCTCTCCTCTCATTATCCTAAATAGGCCGACTCTCTCTGCTCCTTCACTTGGCCTAGGTTTCTCTCCGCCATTGGTGCTGGGCTCTTCAATCTCACCGAAGTAAGCTTCAAATTCTATAATATATCCTTTTTTTTTTTTTTTTTTTTGAGGGAAGCTAAATTTTTCTCTCTTGAATGACCTTTATCCGAAATTTCCCTATTGAAATGGTGTTTCCTTCTTGACTTCTATTTCTTTACTGCGATGAAATCTCGTTTAGGTCTTTATCATTCATCTAATTTTTCAATAAATTGGTTCTTTGTTTCGTTTTAGCAAGGCAGTGATGAAAATAATTTTTGATCTTTTAATATTGTTATTTCCCTTTGTTTGAAGATTAGAGAGAGGAAGAGAAATTTGTGAATGGCTTAGTTGAATTCTTATTCATATTTACACAAATCTAAATCTCTAAAATTAACAAGAATAAATAATTAATTACAATTGCTTTACAAAATTAATTTCCTTCTCTGCAGTTGGATGTTGCCGATTTATACCAAAAATTCTGTATTTGAAGCAACATTTTGTAAGGCTAAAGAGGAGATTGAACGAATCGCAGTTAATTTTTTTATTGTGTAGCTCTTTGTAGCTGCTTTGACTTTGGGGCTTTTGAAATCATTTGATTGATCTGCTTTTTGGTTTTATTAGGCTCAATTGTGATGATTAAAGTCTTCACATTGTGTTTGGTTTTCCGTTCCTGTTTTTTTGCCCTGTATTTTGTCATTTTGTTTCTTGTTTCTTGAATTGTTGAACCTAAAGGCTTTTATCTGATTCATAGTTGAAAGTTAGCAATTCATTATCGTCGTCAAGCCATCTACAAAACCCACACTCGAAACACATAAGAGCCTCATTAAAATCACTCCATTCTGTAAAATTAATATGCTGAGAAACCCCCTCCAAAGAAAGCCTAAAAACCACACTAGAATTACCTTGTACTTGCTTCATTCATTGAATTTTATCCCTCTATTTTGTTCCGTTAAATTACTAGAGTGAAAAACTCCTCTACAATGAAAACCTAAAAACTACATAATAGAATTACACTGTACTTGCTGCATCCATTGAATTTTCTCCCTCTATTTCATTTGTTTGGGTGGTCCGTACCACATCTACAAGATCGCATTTGTACTTCATAGGTAGAACTTGGTAGTTATGAGTGCTAGGACCACTATTATGCATTGAATGATATGTGTATGGATAATCATCTTCAGAGCCTAGAAATTTTAGTAATATGTTGTTTTTATGTTGTGCTGATCGGTTGGTTGAATTAAATTCGGTTTTTCTGAGTCCAAAATAATAAGAATAATTTTTCACTTGTTTTGAAGATGAGGGCGATTCAATTACAAAATCACTACACTAGTGACTCTTCAAATTCAACTACCGATCAGGTACATACATTTTTTAAAGCAACACTTTGCGCACACATACCATAGAAATTAGTAGGAATTTGGAAAAACAGAAATTAAAAAGAAAGAGTTGAGAGACAGATGACATTTGTAGTATTAAAATAAATTAATCAACATAGTCCCTGTCAAAGGACGTCATCTCTCAAAATTTTTTCACTGAAATATAACATTTCCATGTTATAATTCTCTCAACTTACTTAGCTAGTAAGGTTGCAGATTTACTGCAATTACAATGATGGTGTTGTCCAGTATACTTCTTGAAGAACCATATTTGCAACTTTACTTTCTTCACTTGCTAGGGCAAGAAGGGGGAAGTATTTATTTTCTTCCGATATCTGATTATGTATTCCTCTCTCCATTTTTTATCCATTTTTTTAAACTAAATTGCCATGTGTTTTTCTTTCTGATTTTTGTTGCGTCATTAATTATTCAATTGTATAGTTATTTTAATGCAGTAGTGGTGTTGTTTGGTTTATTTTTGTTTTTGGATATAGGTCCTTGAAGATGGAGCGAAACAGACGCACAATAATGGTTGTTAAAAGAATTGCCGAAAGAGTACACATTTGGGACATACATGATTTGTATGAATCCAACAAAACTTTTCCCAAAACTATTTTTTACTTACCTGGACCCCGAGAGAGTGGACGCATTCCCACTTTAAGGAAATGATTCTGTACACTAAAGATCCAACAGTTCAAACTTTGTTTCTCATGAATTTTTCGTTCCTTTTATTGTGCCTTTGTCGAGTTCAAAAGAGTACTAGCTTTTTCTCTTTTAAGTTTTCATGTCTCAACTCTTAATTTAAGATACAACAGTTTATTTGTTTTAGGGTATTGATTGTTTGTTAATTTGTTGTTTCTTAGCATGAATGATCGTTGAAAAATATAGATCTCGATAAATCTGCAGAAGAATCTATAAGCAAAAAGCTAATGAGTGTTTTTTTTTTTTTAATTTAACTATTTGTTTAAACGAACTTGGTGTTTGGCTGGCCATAAAGACATTATTTAAATAGTGCATTCATGCCTAGCCCAAACACAAAGTCCATTCAAACGTAATTGTAAAGTAGAAAAAATCTCATTTGCTTTTTGCTAATAGATTCTTCTGTGGATTTGTCGAGATCTAACTTTTCCAGTGTTGTTCATGCTAAGAAATAACAAATCAATAAATGATACCCTCGAATTAAATAAATAGTTGCATCTTAAATTAAGAGTTAATACATGAAAATTTAAAACAAAAAAAATAGGGCTCCTCTAAACTCAACAAAGGCACAAGAAAAAGAACGAAATGTTAAAAGAGAAAAGTTTGAACTGTTGGTTCAAAGTTTAGTAAAACTAATGGTGATGATGCATGGAAACCAAACTTGATAAATCCTTGTTGTAAACGTTAAAAAGCATGTGCTTCCCAAATGAGAACCGTGGCCGTATGACTTTTTTGCTTGAAGGTGTGTTAAGAGTTGGTTTGCATTGCTTTACTTTCTTGTTTTAAATGCTAACTTGACCTGATAGAGGAGAGAATATAGGTATCATTTTCATGCTCCAATGCTTGAAAAGAGAAAAATATGTTCCTGTCTGGGATACTGAAAGGCTCATTGTTCCAATCCGAGCACCATAGAGAACACTTTCTCTATGCCTTCTCTATTTCGGCCAAGGATGATTCACATGAAATGAACTTTCTCACAATCAACTGAGATAGTTCTGCATAGAGAGCACTTTGTTCCTAATTCAACAGGCACCTTCGAGATTTACCCATGAAATTCTTGCTAGGGTTAAGCTGGGTGGCATCCTCACATCAGTCACATGCATCACCAGCTTTAATCCGTCTTCCTTCTAGATATCAAGAGAGGGATGAGGAGGAGGAAGAACGGAGAGAGTTAGATGGATGGAGAATATGAAAGATTGAGAGGCTAGAGAGTTCAAAAGATGAATGATAGTTATATATAAAATTACTATATTATCTTTTTGTAAAATATTTTAATAATTTAGAATTAGAGTGGAACAGTCTTTTCAAGTTTAAAAAGGAAGGGAGAGCTTGCATTCGCTTACTAATGGAAGGATGCAAAATAGCGGGCCAGGAGGGAGACTCTTCCTCTAGCTCTCCTCTCCCTCCACTCTTCTCTCCAAGTCTCCAATCAAACCATGGAAATGGATTCTCCCTAACCTCTCTCCCTCCAACTAAACAGACTCTTCATTTCAAAACCCTAATTCAACAAGTTCCTTCAATATTTTTTTCCAATAATCTTCACAATGGCAAATGTTTAAGGCAAAAAATTGAGACAAAACTAGCATTAACAGGTTGCTACAAATTAAAAAAAGCTAACAAAATGAACCTACTATGAAATTATAATTGCTACTAACAAAAATGACACGAATTTGGAAAAAAAAAAAAAAAAAAAAAGTTTCCTACCATCCAATTAAGGAAGATAAAACTGACTTGGAACAATTTTTAAAATAATTAAAAAAGTTCTGATTCAGTTTATCTTGGTATCACTCACCCAATTTTAAGATCTACGGTAGCAGATACGCCACGTAACTATGATGAAATGGCAGAGTTGAGCTTGCACATTTTCCATTTTCCATTTGGTTAAAAAGCAGCAACAGGACTACAGAAGAGAAGGAAGCTGATGCTGAGCGCGTTGCTGCACGCGCCCACTCTCTGTTTTCTTTCCCGCTCCAACCCCTCCCCCTTCTCTCCCCCTCCCATGGCCGCCTCCGCCCGTATCGCCGTCGTCGGCGACGTCGTAAGTTTCTCTCTCTCTCTACCCGAGTTTTACATTTTTCGCAAAATTTAATCCTTATTCTTAAAAAAAAAAAAAAAAAAATTCAAGCTTTTGCTTCGTACTATTTTTTTTTTAATTTGATATATGTTTTCTTAATTTTCTGAAGCATAATTATTGGTATCTGGAAGATGATACAAAAGCTCTTCAATTACTTCAGGTATTTATTTATTTATTTTTTTCTGGTCATTCATTTTGGAAATGAACATTTAAGCTGCAATTTTAGTCTACGTAAATAAATTGTTTTCCCAAATATTTTTTAATTTTTTTCTTTGATTAAAGTTGGAAATTTAAAGTGGAAGCGAAAATTTTTTTTTCTTTAATTAAAATTAGAAATTTAAAGTGGAAGCGATCATTCTGCAGAATCTTCACTTGTGGATTTATAAATAAATTTTGCAATTGCTTTTGGAGTTGGATAGATTTTGTAAGCAAGTATATTCATAGTAATATCAATAAAACTTTTGAACAAATTACAAAAATCCCCTATGAACTTTGTCACTAGTATTAATTTAGTATTAATTTCATCTTTCAAATGTGCCGACAACAACCCCGAACTTGAGAAAAGCAGCGATATTGGCCCTTCTGTTTGTGTCCAAAAAATTATACGGAAAATCTCAGGTGCCCGATTTATTTTTTTGTTCAGAAAACGAACGGGAGAACTAACATTGTTACTTTTGTCAAGTTCAGAGTGCATTGTTTTAATTTGACCGTTCATCTTTCAAATTTTCCAACGATACCCCTGAACTTGAGAAAGGTAGCGATATTGGCCCTTTTGTTTCCATCAAAAAAAATATACAGAAAATCTCAGGTGCGCGATTTATTTTTTTGGTCAGAAAACAAACGGGAGGACTGACATTGTCACTTTTATCAAGTTTAGAGTGTGTTGTTTTAATTTGACCTTTCATCTTTCAAATTTTCCAACGACACCCCTGAACTTGGGAAAAGTAGCGATATTGGCCCTTTTGTTACCGTCCAAAAAAAAAAAAAAGTACAATCTCAGGTGCCCGATTTACTTTTTTGGTCGGGAAACAGACAGAAGGACTGACATTGTCACTTTTATCAAGTTCAGAGAGTGTTGTTGGCACATTCGAAGAGTCAAGTGGCAAGTTGACTTTGTTATCTGTACTAAAATTTGTGATTAGAAATAGAAGATAAATTGGGATTAATTTTCTTCGTGTTTTCCACTCAAACAGGTAAGTCCAAGTTAAACTCTGAACTATTACCCTAGTGGTGGCAAGATTTATCAAGATTTGTTTACACAGCTTTTATCATCTTCTAATTATTTTCTGTAATCAAAAGTTTGCAATGTCTCTAATATAAGTCTATGATTGAAATGCAGCCAGATGTGGTGCTCTTTACAGGCAGGTTTCTTCTCTCAATATGTTGCATTTTGTGTTTTGAGCGCTTTTATGTCCCTACTGCGTATTCTAAGAGGTGAAATTAGTAGCTTAGCCATATGTAAAGCTATGTCGATGTTGGACTCTGTTTAAGACTACTGGAACTTCTCATAGACATTTATGATGCGCTTTGGGTATCTGGAAGAACTGAAATACAAAAATTTCTGACGCTTTTTCGATCTCATACATGTTGTGTGAAGTTAATCCAAATCTTTTGAACAGGGTCTATGAAGTTTTAAATATCATCTAATCACTAATCATTACTCTTTTTTTTTTTTTTGGATAATTTATCTTTGCAAATTGTTAATTACTTTCTTTCTTTTGGGTTCAATTTCTGTGATGTTTGTTATAGGTGATTTCGGTGAACAGAATGTTGAACTTGTTCAAAGTGTAGCTAATCTAAAATTTCCAAAAGCAGTTATTCTTGGAAATCATGATGCCTGGTATACACAACAGTTTTCCGGAAAGTAAGTTCATGTGTCATTGTGATTACTTACACTTATTTATTTATTTATTAACGTAGTCATTATAGTCAACATAGCATGGTAGAGTTATCCTTCGGTTATTCTCTGCCATATATGTTGAAGTGCTTTGGTGTTTGATAATTTGGGTTTAGTATTAATTAAGCCAAACTTTTGATTTGGGAAACAGGAGAAAGGATGGTGTTCAACTTCAGCTTGAAAGGTGAGCTTGTCCTATCCATAAGAATGCCATTTTGAAATTTCTTCGCTATTTACTACAACTGGACTTGGAAATGTTTGTGCGCACAACATTATGAAACAACATAAAACCTTGATTCTCTTCAATCGCAATAATGAATGAACAAAAGATGTTTTTGTCAATTGTCATATAAACACAAACCTATAAAGATGAGGGAAGCTTCATGTTTGATGTTCAATTACATGATGAATGCTTATTGTTACTTGATTTTTACCAAAATTTCAGCTTAAAGGCGATATCTCAGTAGTTCAGTCAAGCTTCGAGTCAAATTTAACTATATTTATGTCAACCCAATATTATGATTCTTATAATTAGGCGCATCTCTAGTTAAAATAGGCAACCAATAAAGGATAACCCAGTATCGGGATAAGGTGCCCATGCAAGTTGGGTTTTTACAGTAAATGGTTTACCTGAATCCAGCATGTCAGAACTCAGAGGGTATATATATATACACATAAATCGAAAGGAATATGAGCCCTAAAAAACCCAAAAGCTGGCCATTGGAAAAATTACTACCGTGCTAAATTTAACAGGATTAATTTGACATGTGTGTGTCTCCAAAGGTTACATCTCTGACTTCATTATTTTAATTTTAAAGTATGCTGGCAAGTAATATCAGCTATGATTGTCAGTCTCGGAGATGCGCATGTTGCTTATCAATGCTTGGATTTTCCTTCCGTAAAACTGAGCGTTGTTGGTGGACGACCATTTTCTTGTGGGGGACAAAAGGTTTTTCGGAAAAAGCTTCTATCTGCAAGGTACTCACTACATTGAAGTGGTTTCTTGATACTTTTCTTTTGATAAGTTACATGTTTTTAATCATTTTTGCTGGTATTATTAAGTACTTATTTCACTTCATCTATCCAACTGCATTAATTTTATTTTTTGTATTTTGTTTGCCTTAAAAAAACGAATCCATATGTTCCCAACACAGTTGCATCAGCTTCTCGATAAAGCAGAATTTATATTTTTGTTTTTCTCGTTTTTCTTTTGCTTGGGGAGAGATGTACTAACCTAAGCTTGAAGCCCTGGAAGTAGGCAGAGTAGTCAACTGTCCTCAGGTTTACACTGAACCGGATTTATTTATTAGATCCAGTGCATGCTTTTAGAACAAGCAAGAGAGAAAGGGAGATGTGAGAAAGGTCAAACCTTTTGGTCTTTGGTTGTGAATTAGGGTTTCAATGAATTCCTTACATTGATTTTACTGTGGCTGAATTATGCAGAAAATTGAACTGGCAAAATGAAATCCTATGATCTATGTCACTGATTAAGAATTTATTTTCCAAGAAATTTAAAACAAAAAATAAAGGGAGATGGCTGGGACCTTTGCTGGTAGCACATAAAAAACAGATAAAAAGGAAAAGTAAGCCTCTTTTTCTTTGAGCTGAAAAATCTGAAAAATTAAAAAGGCAAAGTAGTCAATAATTGCATGAGAAGTCTTAAAATTTGTGAAACACGTTCCTTAAATTGGAGGCAAATAACAACCATGAAACCTACTTAATGTCCTTTTCTTTTTGCTAATTATGGAATAAATAAAAAAACGGGCTTTTGAATGTTACAACAAGATGCCCCCCTTCTTTCCCTTCTCTTCCAGTTCGAGGCTCTTTGATATTTTACTCTTTGTTACTCATTTATAGCTTTAATACGAATTAAATTCCTTGACACATTCTCTTAGATATGGAGTCGAAGACATGGATGGAAGTGCTAAAAAAATCTATAAAGCCGCTTTGAGCGCACCGGAGGATCATTTTGTTATACTTCTCGCACATAACGGACCCACAGGTGCATGTCTGGAGAAATAAAATATTTGTCCGTCCTTAAACATGCTATGGCTTTAGTTGAGCGAAATTTTGTTAATGTGCACTTTATGTAGGTCTTGGTTCCAACTTGGATGACATATGTGGAAAAGATTGGGTAATTGAAGCCGGAGATCATGGTGATCCAGGTAACGCCTTAAAGTTTAGGCTTGCCGTTTAACAAATCTTCAGCTTTTAAGGTTACTTATTCGCATTAAATTCACGTGCTAGCACGGAGTAATAGCAGTCCATCATACCAAATATGTTTACGTTGTTTGTTGCTTCATCAACACTTCAGTTCTGTTGTACTTTTTAGTCTAGAGAGACAAGCTCACTTGCTCTATCATGCAATTGGTTCCTCTATATCAAGAGAGTGAAAATTTTCTCACTTTCTGGTACCACAGATCTAGAACAGGCCATATCTCTCTTAAAAGAAAGCAACAATGTCTCTGTCCCATTGATTGTGTTTGGTCACATGCATAAAGAGCTAGCACATGGAAATGGTCTTCGTAAAATGATCGTGGTCGGCTCCGACGACACCATTTACCTAAACGGAGCCATTGTTCCCAGGGTTAAAACGTTGATTGATAGCAAAAGCTTCACGCAAGATGAAGCCTTGGCCAACCATTCCTTGCAAGAGTCTGAGGCCACCATGAGAGCCTTCACTGTAGTTGACATTTCGGATGGAAGAGTCGATAAGATTTCCGAAAGTTGGGTTTCTGTTGTTGGGGACAAGGCCACATTGGAAGAGGAAAACTTGTTATTTAAAAGAGGAAATTAAGAGTTAAACCCAAAATTTGATTCTCTATTTTCAGTCATATTGTATGTGTTTAGCCGTCACATGTTGGCCTCAATATGAATAGGCATATTCCTATTTACTGTAATATGTGAAAGCAGACTGGTGGTGAAGCCCCTTTTGGTGTATATGTGGGCGTGACATATATTACCTTGGCAGTGTACTTTGAATACTTTTATTAGCTATATCACTGGCTTGTCTGTCTGATACCAGATTATGGAACAGTTTACAAAATTTTTGAGAGATTCCAAATTGCTATTTAAAAAAAAAAAAAAAAAAAAAAAAAGAAACCCAACTTTTTCAAGCCCATTTTTTCCTTTAATGCTATTTATTACTTTTTCTCTGTTGGGTATATCATCTGACTTGAATTATTTGTTTGCCTAAGTTTCTTTTCTTTCTTTCTTAGGTCTAGTAGGGTCAAATGTTGACTCTGACTGGCCAATTCGGTCAATATCATATTATGGGTAGCCATTTTTTTCAAGTTCTACCATAAAAATCTCCTTTCTTTCTTTCTTTCTTTCTTTTATCTTCCTTGGTCAGCATTTCATGTTAAGAATTACCGTTCTTACTCTATTTTATTGAGAGCAATTAAATTACAGAAGAAAACAATCTTGAAGCACACAAATATTTATATAGATTTGGCTTAATGTGAGACTGCATCTTGTTTTAATCACGATGATAATTTACTATGATAATTAAGAAGTTTATAAGAGAAATCACATCCTCACACTATTTACATTTTATTCTAATCTCTCTCGTAATAATCCCTAATGACGTCGCCACTTATTCCCTAAACTATTGAAGAAGTGACGATTTGGTCTCTGTTTTTTTAATTTTGGTAAAGACGATCCTAAACTCTCTAAATGTTGGTAATCTAGTCCTTTTTGTCTAATTCTGTTAAGTTTCTAACGGAAAAGGTCATGTAACCCATCACGTGTGTTAGATTAACCATTAAAAAACAAAAATTCTTTTTTTTTTTTAAAAAAAAAAAAAACAAGATCCAATATACATTTTAAAAAAAAAAAAGGAGAGAGAGAGAGCTTACTCAAACCCCACCCCCCCCCCCCCCCCCCCCGCGTTATCTTCTCCGACACTGGCCCTTGGCCCGGCGTCGACGAGCCCAGGCTCCCTCCCCCCTCCCCCCGTGATCTGGGCTCACCGAACTGAGTTGGCCCCCCCTTGCCCGTGAGCTCGAGCTAAGTCTCTACCCCCCAATGCCGAGGATATGGAGAGAGAATTTTTTTCTCTACCCTGTCAGGAGGAAATTTTTTTTATTATTTTTGTTAAATTAATTATTATTAAATTATTAAAATAAATTCTCAAATTAGATCACCTGCATTACACGTGACTTATTCCGTTAAAAATTTAATAGTGGTTAACATAAATGATTATACTGGTCAATATTTTAAGAGTTTATGGTCTTTTTCGGTCAAAAAAATAAAATAAAATAGGGACTAAACCGTCACCTTATAAAGAGTTCAATTACCATTTAGGTCAATTAATCTTATACTTAAAAAAAAAATTTTTTTTTGAGGTTTACCGAAATTACAAGTGAAAATTCACATGTTGCCTTTATGTAAAAAATTTATACATTAGGTATTGATTAGGGTTCACAACTTAACATGGCTTTTTTTTTTCCCTTTTTTTTAGAGAAAACTAGTTTTAGTAATGCACTTTACACGTGTGGTGATAAATCTACGAAAAATTATTTCTATAAAGATAAAAAGAAAGAAAATAAAAAAATAAAAGTAGCTATATTGGGATAAATTTGAGACTTCTATTATTAACCGAGCATATTAGCACCCAAAAAAAAAAAAAAAGTGTCAATGACAACTAGTGGAGAAAAAATTAAGAAAAATAAAAAATAAAAAATCTAGATATCACATCAAACAGTAAATAAAATTATTTTGAAAATAAAATAGAAAAAAAAAAAACTAATCAGTCAGAAAATCAACTAAACCTAAAAAAAAAAAAAACATGTGTCAATCATTAAAATTCAGGTAAAAAGTAAGATAGTTGAATAGTATCTTTTTATTAGGAAAAGATAAAGATACAAAGCTGCTGTGGAATGATTACCCCGTTGTCAATTGGGTACGATTTGGGTTGAGTCAAGATTGTCATCTGTGAGCTTTTTTTTTTTTTTTTTTTTTTTTTTTTTTTGGGTGCCTGATGTGACTAATCTTTTGATATTTTGATGCCCACCCTTTTTTCCTTTTCCAAAAGAACAATTGGACCTTTTGTTTCTTTTTTTTTTTTTTTTTTTTTTTCCCCTCTCCCATAAACCTAATCTATTAATCAAAGTTTTTTTTTTTTTTTTAAATAAGAATCTATTAATCAAAGTTACACCATAAGATATATCAAAGTATTATCCACATGAAAGTGATGATCCATTCCATGTCCTAGATTTCCTCAATTATGCATTTGTATAAAAAGCAAGTCATCTAAATAAATTGCAATATTTTATTATGTCAAAGATCTTTCTTAGTTTCACAAAGCAAGTTCATCTACCAAAACTGCTGGCATTATTATATCTTTCATTTAAGTGTTCTGTCTTTTCATGTCTTTATAACCATAGCTTTTTTCACCCTTTTCCTTTAATTTTCCCACTGATTATTGCACCAGCTTCCCATCAGTTCTATGTCCATTTTTTTTTTGACTCGTTCTCTTCCTTTGGACTAAAGTTTACACTAGACAGCACGGAAAAAGGAAAAAAGAAATAAATAAATATAATTTAGCATTTAATTACTGAATTACCCCATCATTACTGCTAGCTCTACTTGTATCATTAGTGCACCATCTTTTTTTTTTTTTTTTTTTGTGGTCAATTAGAAGTTACCTGTCACTGTTTTTTTTTTTTAAAAGCTTTTTGGGGTAAGATATTTTTATTGAAATTTGTGTTTCAAAACTATAGATTTGGTTGAAATAACATCAAATTAAAAAGAAAAAGAAAAAACTCTACAAAATTTGATTTAATGTTTAGAATTAAAGAGTTTGTAAAGTCAAAATAATTTTTAAAAATTTCTAATAACTAAACAAAATATTAAGATAATAATTTATAATATCTAACTTAAACTTTTTTATAAGTATTAAATTCTATTTAAAAGAGTTTTATCAGAAGCTATATATTTTTTAATTTTGACAGGAAGTTCTTCTGAAAACTGTAAGATCTTTTAACAGAGTACAATACGTTTTTCAGAAATTACTTTTGGATCTAAAAAGTAAAAATTCAAAAATAAGTTTTACCAAACTATGTGCTCATAAATATAATGATTTAAAACATGTCTTATTGATAGGTTGTTTATTTTTTTCGTACCCTAAAAAAGAATTATCAGTTTTATGTTGTGGAACAATCTGCACTTGATGTAATCTAATGCCCTAAAGGAGAAAATTGCAAATTTCACCCACTATATATATATATATATGTATATATATTTTTCGATTGTTTTATGTTTGATTCCCCCCGTTTTTAATTGCTCAAAACAATTGTACCCTTATCTTCAATGCTCTTATGCACTTTACCATTTTATCAGCAATGCTCAATTTTGGAAAGGAATCAAAATTATTGCTTGACATATGCTTCTTTCAGCTACCACTAGAGGAATAATGTCTTTACTCCTTTTCTATTCGTGTGATTCATTTATTAGGTCCCCCCCCTAAAGTCTAGAGGTCCCCAACTTTTTTAGGCTAGTCAATTAGTTCCTTGATGAAAGACCTAAATGAAAGGAATAGCACAAAAAAAGAGAACAACAAAAAAAAAAAAAAAAGGAATTTTGATAATTTTCATCAAATTATGTATCTCAATTGAAAAAATGTTTCAATTATTGAATGCCCTCTTCAAGATAAAGAGGATTTTTATTGTGATGACATCTCAAATCAAAGAAAAAGCATATCATTCATGCATATTTGAGAATTGTCTATTAATATGACCCGTTAAGTATGAGATTGTGAAATATACATGCATATCTCTAGTTTTGTGTTACCTTTTGGAATCTGAATGTATATATAAATTTTTTTATGGTGTGGTGTTTTTGTTGATTTTACGACATATATAATAAAATTATGTAAAATTAGAACAACATAATCTTGTAAAAATATAACGATTCGAACATTATTAATAATAAATATTTTTCATATCTAGCAAAGAATCTCTATTCCAATTATGTACAATCCATTTTATGCACACAATAATCAATGTTAATTAGTTAAACAAGATCTGCAGTTCGTTCAGTGAAGGGATCCAAAAATCTTACCAAAGAGCCCTTAAATGGTAATTTCAAAAGAGAAAACTGGAATCCAACTGTGAAAAATATAAACCTTGCTTAAGATATTCAGGAGGAATGTATCCACTGGAATTCATGGTTGAACATGTTGATGGTATTAAAAATCGAACAAAAGTTTGAACAAACTAGAAGACTGTAATTGGTAGACAAAATGCTACTTACTATGTTCCTACAATCCGGCTTGTGTTTGCTTCAAGTACATCTTTTGTGAAAATTCTAGCCATACCAAAATCTGATATCTTAGGCTTCATGTTGTTGTCAAGTAATATGTTGCTAGCTTTCAAATCCCGATGTATTATTGTCAATCTCGAGTATTCTTGGAGATAAAGAAGCCCTTGAGTTACCCTTTCAATGATGTCAACTCGTTTTCTCCAATCCAGAAGAAACCGTCTAATAGGATCTGCAGTTTTAGTTAGATTATGAACAATCAGTTTGTTTTCTTTCTTTTTTTTTTTTCATCTTCGTGTCATGGCAACAAAACAAGCATAATCAAAATGAAAGTAAAAAAGAAAACTGCCCAAGGTATTCATTGATATTTCTTAAATTATATATGCATGTTGGCTTAATAATGAATTTCCAAACAAAAAAAGTCAGCTTTCACAGGTTTTGCTGCTTTTGAGTTACTTTAGACACAAATTAGATCATCTACTAAAATTTAAAAAAAAAAAAAAAAAAATTTGATTGGGAAAATTTCATACCAAAGAGGAACAAATCCAAGCTTTTGTTTGGCATGTATTCATATATCAACATTTTTTCCTCTCTTTCAATGCAGCATCCCAGGACCCTGACAAGATTAACATGCTGAAGTTTGGCTGTCAGTACAACCTCATTCTTGAATTCCTCGAACCCTTGCGTAGACGAAGCTGACAGCTTTTTCACGGCTACTTCCTGTCCATCTGGCAATATACCCTAGCAAATAGACCCAAAGGAAACATTTATATACGTATATATATATATATATATGAATATATTTATTTTTATTTTTTGAAGACAAAATCAAATGGTTATTATTGTGTTTAAGTATTTGTAGATGCATAATTACCTTGTAAACAGGGCCATATCCTCCTTCACCAAGCTTATTTTCAAATGTTTTGTAGCCGCTTCGATGTTGGCAAGAGTAAAGACTTGCAGATTAGGAACATCGTTATTTAAATCTCCGGCACCTTCCATGTAGTTTTCCTTAACCTTTGATGCTTTTGCCGGTTTATGTCATTCCCAGAAGCGAAGGTAAAAGCAAAATAGGTCAGATAAAGAAAGCTGAATTTACTATCATTTAATAGAAGTTAGGTAACAAATTGAATATCCTAAAGTATGTAAACTATTCCACATATTTTTCTATAAGAATATACCTTTTGACATGAGCTTCCTCTTCCGGAAGAAATACAGCAGGGCAACTACGAGGAAAGTAGTTGTCGCTGTTGGTGGCAAAATGCTTACTAACAACTTCCACTTGTGTTTTTCATTGCTTCCACCTTCTTGGGCTGTGAAAATCATTAATTTCATTACAAGAGTGACACAAAGATACGAAATAATAACTGGGATGACGTAATTTTCTTTATGTTTCTTCAGCCTCTGAATTTTAAGGAGACAAGTTGGTATTTAAAAATTAAAGTATGACAATTTTCTTATTTTAAACAGACAAATTGGTCAATATTCTTTGTTCACACGCTGGTTGTACAAATGGAAATTCTCTTGGAGCTTTGTTTGGTAGGAGAAAAAGCTGAAGGAGGGAGAAGCATGAGGGTTTTAGTTGAACGATTTTAAGACCCATAATTTTAAATCCTTCAAAAAACCTCAATTTTAATCTTTTCATTTCATATTAGAGGAGATAATCCAAACCAAATACAAAATGAGAAGCGCCTTTCCCTTCTTCTCTATTTTCCTCACTTGGATCATATACCATTCTCACCTTTCTATTTTCTTTCCATCTTGCCAAACATAACCTTAATGTTTTCCCTTCCTCTACTTTGTATTAAGACTAAAGGCAACAATAGACTTTCAATCATTTTTCTCTTAGAATATGCATGGGGAGCCATTTCGGAACATATGGTTACATCTAATTTGATAATTGTGACTAGTATTAAACTTGGTAATTTGATCAAATTTCCATTTTTCTTATGTTCATTCACTTGCTAAAACATGGGTTATTGTTATAAATGTTCTTCGAACTATATACTATTGTCTCATGTTGGTTCTTACTTTTTGATTTTATACATAATCTCTCATGAACTTTTCTGTCTATCCCTCTGTCAGTATTTTTTAAAACAAGTTCACGTGAATTGAATATGTTTTAATCACATATGTTTTATTTATTGGTAAAAATCACATATGTTTTATTTATAGGTAAAATCGTAATTCTTTTTTTTTTTTTTGGAAGAAAATTATATTTTCATCAAAAGATAAATAATGTCATCCATGATAGTATGAAGGTATAATTTCCCTCTAAAAAACATTTAACTCACCATTTTAGCCTTAACCAAATCCTACGTGATCTGAGCATATATTTAATTTTCATTCATCTTGTTTAGGGAATACCCACATAGGTGCTGTTTGTGTGTAATAGGAAAAGTGTGATAATTTGTAAATTTAAAAATCAGGTATAAAAAATGAGACTAAGTGTATAGTTCAAGGGCTATTTGTTAAAAATATAACCCCTAAAACAACCCAAACAATCTGTAAAATCTAAAAACAAAAATTGTAAGTGACGTGATTTTTTGATTTGTAGGGAAACATATATAACAAAGAAACTGGCTTACCCGCAAGAGAAAGTGCCCAATTGTCATCATTGGCCAAATGCCAGGCATAGTAGCCAAGCAAGTTGTTCTGCTTCGCATAAGAAACCTTAACTTTAACAGCTTCAACGTCATCAAAACCGATCCAGGTAGATCCAACAACGCAGTAGTTTACCACATAAGTAGCATTGTATTTCACTTCAGCATTATTTTTTTCAATGTATCTTTTAATGAGCTTGTACCTCATGGCTCCACTTTCTTCAATAGATCCATCAGTAGAAACAGCTGGACCGGTTGTTGGTGATCCAACGCTGTTCTTAGCTGGATTTGCCAGGGTCCAAGCATAGCCATGGTAAGGCAATCCCAAAACCAATTTGGAAGCAGATAGTCCTCTACCAATCCATGCCTTGATACCAGAGTCCGTGTTAGCCCCGCCCGAAGGATCGAATAGAGCAGCATGAGCACCAGTGAAGTTCGCCCACAAAGGCATATAGTAGTCATAGGCCATGACCTGTACCCAATCCAAATTGCTTTGTATCGAGTCAACAGGGAAAGAAGCATCTTCGAAATCTGGTAAATACCAAACCAGGGTAGCCAATGTCAGTTCGGGCAGGCTGGAATTTGCAGCCTCGGAAATTGCAGCAGCTCGCCATTCCTTGAATAAGGTTCCCAAGTTCTCCATGTTTGAGCTTGTGTTTGCTGAATCCCAAAATAAGTCAATGCCTTGAAAACCATAGAGTCTGGCCAGTTTTATCGAAGAATCGATGAAAGACTCTCTGTTGGAGGAATTGCTGATCATGTTGGAGACAACTGAGTAGTCTGCACTTTCACCACCAATGGACAGAAGTGTCGTGATTGACGGGTTCTTTTGTTTGACGTTGTTCGAAAAAGTAGAGAATTTTTTTTCATGTGCGATTGAGAGCTCATATGAAGAAGAGTTTAGATCAGCAAAACCACAAAAGAGGTGAGTAAAGAGTGCTGAATTTATGTCCGAACTGGTGAGGTCACTGTCAGAGTGCCAGTACCCTACTCTGATCCAAGGTTGTGCTCTTGAAGGTTGAGAATTCAAAAAATGGAAAACGTGAAAAAGAATGATCATAACAATCTTGATTGCCATGGAAATTTGTCTTGTAATTTTGTTGAGCTTGAAAAAAAAAGTTCCAACATATGAGTCAATAAAACAATCACAACAAAGCCAACTAACAAATACATGCAAAAATATAAGATATGCATACCGTATTTAACTTGTAAACTTCAAACAATTAGTCTTTATGAGGTCTATAGTACGAAATTATTGTTTTCTGATATATTGCAGCAAGGAAAATTTCCCATTTCTATCTTCCTATAGAGACTATTTAGGTCTAGGAAAGATCACTGAAAGAGAAATGCGACTTTCAATGGATTTGTTTTTTTATAAACTTGTCATTTTTCAAAGACTCACATGGTCCAAGGACTAAAGGACTTTGGAGAAAACATGGATTGGTGACGAAAACAAAAGAAAATTATCTCTCTCTAATTAAACAAACAATTTAATAGGGTCCAAAAGAAGAGTCAAACAAAAAAAAGTCCTTTTCCTAAAAACAAAAATCAAACATGAACAACAAGTACCTCAATGATAAAATAACAAAAAATAAAAAATAAAAAAATCAATTTGTGGGGTCCAAGGAAAATGCAAACCAAAATCCTTTGCATTTAAACCCAAACAAATCTTTCAATATTTTGACCAGCCAATTGGGGTATTTACCGCGAACAGCTCACTAGAGAAAATTCTCATGTTTCGTGTCGACAACATAAAATTCGTCACCATGTGGAAAGTTGAAATAAGATTTGTAGTGCTCGGAAAATTAGCCTTAATTAACCAGGGCATATTACGTAAACTCAGAATCATTATTCATTTGCGTGTCAAATTAAAATTTGATTATGAAATTGATAATTTTTTTATTTATAAAACATAAGTTATTCTGGTGATTACAGAAAATTTTCAGTTTTTTCATTGTAATTTTCTTAAAATTTTGTAGCGTTATCTCATCTTTTAAAATAATTGTAAGTTGATGCCTCTAAAATCCCTGCTGCAGCCATTGGAGAAATTTTCAACCATCACCACTTGACTTGGTGAAACTCTTTGCCAAACACAACCACCACCATAAAAAATTAAATTAAAAAAAAAAACCCACAACAATATGAGCCTCGTGACCAATTTTTCAAGGCCGGAGGTCCAATTAACACGCTCGGAGGTAGTCTCGGAACCCCAGCTGACTCACTCTCTCCTTTTCTCTCTTTCTCGTTTCCTAGGGTGGCTACTTTTTTTCTTTATCGATCTTTTTGAAAATAGTATTCCATAATTATTATGATAATTATTATTTTCAATAAATCATTCATTCTTTTTTTAAAATATTTTTTCATCCATTTTATATTATTCCATATTTTTAGTTTTGTTAAGATTGTCAAAATATTATATAAGATTTAAATTAACATGTAATTGTTAAATAATATTTTGTACATTATTTATTCTTCATCAATAATGTTATTTTCTCAAAAACTTTTTAACATTAACTATATTTCGTTGTATTTTCTGACAATTATAATAGTAACTTACTTTAATTAGGATAATTATTTAATTAACCTAACCACAAATTCCCTCACTAGAAAAGTACTACAATTAAATCTTTTTTAACCAAAAACTTACAAATTAATCTCACCATAGTCATCAACATTACAATTACAAACTTTCACACTTAAAAATTACAAACTTTCACCTTAATATAAACATCTTCATACCATTAAAATTTCAAAATCAAATATTCTTACACCAAATTTTCACATATTCACCCAAAATTAATAAAATCACAAACCAAAATTCTCAAAATATGCTCACTAATAATAATAAATCCATAAGCATCAAAACCAAACAATTAACAATTGATTAAAATACAAAAACAACAGGAATCAACAACCAATACCAGTAAAACCTAAACTTTGTATACTAAAATTACATATCATCCAAAACATAGTCATACAACTAACAAATGATTTCAACAATATTATCAATCCACATTTTTTTTATAATCACATAATATTGTTAAAAATTGTGTAAAAACAAAGAGGAAAAAATTTGAAAGAAATAAACACTCACAATTGCAAACTCACAAAACGGGAGTTTGGACTATGGGGTATGAAACCTTGAACGATAGTGGAGTTGGAAGGTGACAACAGTGGACGACGGTAACAAAAGAGGAGGAGAACGAGACTTTAGGGTTTTGGGGTTTTTTGTTAAATTCTTTTGGGAATACACAAAAATATCACTTTGATGATGGAAAGTAAAGGGATGGATTTGAAGGAGTAGAATTTGGATTTGGGGTGAGTTTGGCTGGAAAGACGGAGAAAATCCAAGAGAGAAAGAGGGGGGACTTGTAGAAAAAATGAGGAAGAAGAATCTGTGTGCAGGTTTATGTGCGGACCCTTTAGTGACGACACTAGCCATTGCTACAACCAACAAGTCATCGGTATAAATTATTAAAAAAGACTATTTTGCCAATGTCGACTACTAAAGAACGGGTTAAAATTTTCCTGAAAATTACAAAATCTCCATTAATTGCTACTTTAATTTTCCATAAATAAATTTTAAATACGTTGTCACTAATTATGGATCATAAAAAAATCTCTGACCCCATACTAATACACATGATTCCAACACCAGGTTGGAATTCAACTTTATCGATTCTGGTGCGAAAACGAGGCACCAAAATATATTTTTTGAAGTAAAATTTAGTGACGAGTTGTTGCTAATTAGCTATACTTGGTGGCAAATAGAACCTATCAATAATTTTCCCCCATTCAATTTAGGAATTTTTTTTCTTGACAAACTTGGGATTTTGTATGGAAGTTCCAAATAAGTAAATCTAGAGTTTGGGAATTTAGGGTTTTTAGATCTTATATATATATATATATATATATATATAAGTTTTTGATTATCAAATATGCATGATTTTTTATGGATTGACACAAATGCCACTTTTTTAAACTCATGACTTTTTTTGCCACTGTGAACACTTTAATTTGTATGCCACTCAAGAATATTAGTCAAATGTTAACCTAATATGTTTTACTCAAATTTTTCCTATGGATAAAAAAATAAAAATAAAAAAATAAGATACTACATACATTTTATCAGATGTCATCAAAACCAACAATGACCACTAACAGTGTTTGCTATTGGCTACTTCGGTCGCCGGCACCAGTTGTATGAATATTCTAATAGAATATCATTTGTAATCTACTAGCATATTTTTTATTTCAATATAGATGCCCAGATATATCTGGCATCTATGGCCCGTTGTTGGCGTCGGTCATCGGCTGTGGCATATTACCGAAATATTTTGGTATAATATTTTTGGTACCATAATCACCATTAATTACTGCTTCAATTTTCTAACACATTTTAAGTAAGTTGTCACTAATTGTGGATCATAAAAAAATCTCTACCCACCCTAACATGCATGATTCCAACTTGTCACTAGGTAGGAATTCACCTCTATTGATTCTGGAGCAAAAACGAGGCACCATAATATATTTTTCAAGGTAAAATTCAGTGACAACGTATCATCGCTAATTAGCTATACTTTCTGGCAAATAGAACCCGCCAATAATTTTCCCCCATTCAATTTAGAAATTTTTTTCTTGATATGCAAACTTGGTATTTTGTATGGTTGTTCCAGATAAGTAGATCTAGGGCTTGGGAATTTAGGGTTTTTAGATCTTTTTTTTTTTTTGTTTGACAAGTTTTCAATTATCAGATTTGTAGGACTTTTTGGGATTGACACAAATGCCACTTTTTTTAACTCTGGACTTTTTTGCCATTGTTTGAACACTTTAATTTCTTTGCCACTTAAGATTATTGATCAAATGTCAACCTAATATGTTTTACTCAAATTTTTCTTATGGATAAAAAAAAAAAAAAGATACGATATACATCATCTCAGATGTCATCAGAACCAATAATGACCAATGACAGTATTGGCTACTGGCTACTTCAGTCGTCGGCGCTGATCATTAGAATATTCTTGTAGAATACCATTGATAATCCGCAGCATGTTTTTTGTTTCAATATAGATGACTAGAAGTATCTGGCTTCTGTGGCCCATTTTGGCACCGTCATCGCCTATGGCATATTATAGGAGTATTGTGGTATAATATATATATATATTTTGAAAAAAAATATTATATGGTATAACATTTTTTTGAATTTTTTTTTTCAAAAACTATTCTAATAGAATATTCAGCATATTATGCTAGAATATTCTGGTGACCGATGCTAGCAAGTAGAAAACTCGCATGATCAACACCAACGACTGAATTTAGTGGTCGCTTTTGGTTCTTATGACATTTGGTAAAATGTGAATTCTAGGGTTAATGAAATTTGTAAATTGGACTGTAGTATAAACATTTAATTTACAAAAACAATAAAATTCAAAAAAAAATAGCAAACATGTCAAAAAAGTAAAGAAGGATAAAAAGGGTGGCAAATATGTCCATAGAGGAAAATGGGTGGCAATTTTGGTAATTTCTCTTTTTTTTTTGTGTATTTTTTGTTCAAGTATATTATTTAAAAATTTGACAAAAAGAACTACAATTTTCAATAGTTTAAGAATTTAGGGACTTTTCCATCAAAATAAAAAAAAATTTATGACTAAAATCATCACCTATTAAGAAATTAAGGGGTCCTCATTACAAAATAAAAAAAATAAAAAAAATAATAATAATAATAAAATGAAATTAAGGGGTCAACTGCTCGTTAAAAAAAAAATGGGGGTAAACCAAGTGTCTAGGGCGGGGGTTTTTCATCAATCGTTGCATTGTTGACTTTTGAACTCTCCCTCTCTCTCTCTCCTCTCATTATCCTAAATAGGCCGACTCTCTCTGCTCCTTCACTTGGCCTAGGTTTCTCTCCGCCATTGGTGCTGGGCTCTTCAATCTCACCGAAGTAAGCTTCAAATTCTATAATATATCCTTTTTTTTTTTTTTGAGAGAAGCTAAATTTTTCTCCCTTGAATGACCTTTATCCGAAATTTCCCTATTGAAATGGTGTTTCCTTCTTGACTTCTATTTCTTTACTGCGATGAAATCTCGTTTAGGTCTTTATCGTTCATCTAATTTTTCAATAAATTGGTTCTTTGTTTCGTTTTAGCAAGGCAGTGATGAAAATAATTTTTGATCTTTTAATATTGTTATTTCCCTTTGTTTGAAGATTAGAGAGAGGAAGAGAAATTTGTGAATGGCTTAGCTGAATTCTTATTCATATTTACACAAATCTAAATCTCTAAAATTAACAAGAATAAATAATTAATTACAATTGCTTTACAAAATTAATTTCCTTCTCTGCAGTTGGATGTTGCCGATTTATACCAAAAATTCTGTATTTGAAGCAACATTTTGTAAGGCTAAAGAGGAGATTGAACGAATCGCAGTTAATTTTTTTATTGTATAGCTCTTTGTAGCTGCTTTGACTTTGGGGCTTTTGAAATCATTTGATTGATCTGCTTTTTGGTTTTATTAGGCTCAATTGTGATGATTAAAGTCTTCACATTGTGTTTGGTTTTCCGTTCCTGTTTTTTTGCCCTGTGTTTTGTCATTTTGTTTCTTGTTTCTTGAATTGTTGAACCTAAAGGCTTTTATCTGATTCATAGTTGAAAGTTAGCAATTCATTATCGTCGTCAAGCCATCTACAAAACCCACACTCGAAACACATAAGAGCCTCATTAAAATCACTCCATTCTGTAAAATTAATATGCTGAGAAACCCCCTCCAAAGAAAGCCTAAAAACCACACTAGAATTACCTTGTACTTGCTGCATCCATTGAATTTTATCCCTCTATTTTGTTCCGTTAAATTAATAGAGTGAAAAACTCCTCTACAATGAAAACCTAAAAACTACATAATAGAATTACACTGTACTTGCTGTATCCATTGAATTTTCTCCCTCTATTTCATTTGTTTGGGTGGTCCGTACCACATCTACAAGATCGCATTGGTACTTCATAGGTAGAACTTGGTAGTTATGAGTGCTAGGACCACTATTATGCATTGAATGATATGTGTATGGATAATCATCTTCAGAGCCTAGAAATTTTAGTAATATGTTGTTTTTATGTTGTGCTGATCGGTTGGTTGAATTAAATTCGGTTTTTCTGAGTCCAAAATAATAAGATTAATTTTTCACTTGTTTTGAAGATGAGGGCGATTCAATTACAAAATCACTACACTAGTGACTCTTCAAATTCAACTACCGATCAGGTACATACATTTTTTAAAGCAACACTTTGCGCACACATACCATAGATATTAGTAGGAATTTGGAAAAACAGAAATTAAAAAGAAAGAGTTGAGAGAGAGATGACATTTGTAGTATTAAAATAAATTAATCAACATAGTCCCTGTCAAAGGACGTCATCTCTCAAAATTTTTTCACTGAAATATAACATTTCCATGTTATAATTCTCTCAACTTACTTAGCTAGTAAGGTTGCAGATTTATTGCAATTACAATGATGGTGTTGTCCAGTATACTTCTTGAAGAACCATATTTGCAACTTTACTTTCTTCACTTGCTAGGGCAAGAAGGGGGAAGTATTTATTTTCTTCCGATATCTGATTATGTATTCCTCTCTCCATTTTTTTAACTAAATTGCCATGTGTTTTTCTTTCTGATTTTTGTTGCGTCATTAATTATACAATTGTATAGTTATTTTAATGCAGTAGTGGTGTTGGTTGGTTTATTTTTGTTTTTGGATATAGGTCCTTGAAGATGGAGCGAGACAGACGCACAATAATGGTTGTTAAAAGAATTGCCGAAAGAGTACACATTTGGGACATACATGATTTGTATGAATCCAACAAAGCTTTTCCCAAAACTATTTTTTACTTACCTGGACCCCGAGAGAGTGGACGCATTCCCACTTTAAGGAAATGATTCTGTACACTAATGATCCAACAGTTCAAACTTTGTTTCTCATGAATTTTTCGTTCCTTTTATTGTGCCTTTGTCGAGTTCAAAAGAGTACTAGCTTTTTCTCTTTTAAGTTTTCATGTCTCAACTCTTAATTTAAGATACAACAGTTTATTTGTTTTAGGGTATTGATTGTTTGTTAATTTGTTGTTTCTCAGCATGAATGATTGTTGAAAAATATAGATCTCAATAAATCTGCAGAAGAATCTATAAGCAAAAAGCTAATGAGTGTTTTTTTTTTTTTAAATTTAACTATTTGTTTAAACGAACTTGGCGTTTGGCTGGCCATGAAGACATTATTTAAATAGTGCATTCATGCCTAGCCCAAACACAAAGTCCATTCAATCGTAATTGTAAAGTAGAAAAAACCTCCATTTGCTTTTTGCTAATAGATTCTTCTGTGGATTTGTCGAGATCTAACTTTCCTAGTGTTGTTCATGCTAAGAAATAACAAATCAATAATTGATACCCTCGAATTAAATAAACAATTGCATCTTAAATTAAGAGTTAATACATGAAAATTTAAAACAAAAAAAAATAGCGCTCCTCTAAACTCAACAAAGGCACAAGAAAAAGAACGAAATGTTAAAAGAGAAAAGTTTGAACTGTTGGTTCAAAGTTTAGTAAAACTAATGGTGATGATGCATGGAAACCAAACTTGATAAATCCTTGTTGTAAACGTTAAAAAGCATGTGCTTCCCAAATGAGAACCGTGGCCGTATGACTTTTTTGCTTGAAGGTGTGTTAAGAGTTGGTTTGCATTGCTTTACTTTCTTGTTTTAAATGCTAACTTGACCTGATAGAGGAGAGAATATAGGTATCATTTTCATGCTCCAATGCTTGATAAGAGAAAAATATGTTCCTGTCTGGGATACTGAGAGGCTCATTGTTCCAATCCGAGCACCATAGAGAACACTTTCTCTATGCCTTCTCTATTTCGGCCAAGGATGATTCACATGAAATGAACTTTCTCACAATCAACTGAGATAGTTCTGCATAGAGAGCACTTTGTTCCTAATTCAACAGGCACCTTCGAGATTTACCCATGAAATTCTTGCTAGGGTTAAGCTGGGTGGCATCCTCACATCAGTCACATGCATCACCGGCTTTAATCCGTCTTCCTTCTAGATATCAAGAGAGGGATGAGGAGGAGGAAGAACGGAGAGAGTTAGATGGATGGAGAATATGAAAGATTGAGAGGTTAGAGAGTTAAAAAGATGAATGATAGTTATATATAAAATTACTATATTATCTTTTTGTAAAATATTTTAATAATTTAGAATTAGAATGGAACAGTCTTTTCAAGTTTAAAAAGGAAGGGAGAGCTTGCATTCGCTTACTAATGGAAGGACGCAAAATAGCAGGCCAGGAGGGAGACTCTTCCTCTACCTCTCCTCTCCCTCCACTCTTCTCTCCAAGTCTCCAATCAAACCATGGAAATGGATTCTCCCTAACCTCTCTCCCTCCAACTAAACAAACTCTTCATTTCAAAACCCTAATTCAACAAGTTCCTTCAATATTTTTTCCAATAATCTTCACAATGGCAAATGTTTAAGGCAAAAAATTGAGACAAAACTAACATTAACAGGTTGCTACAAATTAGAAAAAGCTAACAAAATGAACCGACCATGATATTATAATTGCTACTAACAAAAATGACACGAATTTGGAAAAAAAAAAAAATTTTTGTTTCCTACCATCCAATTAAGGAAGATTAAACTGACTTGGAACAATTTTTAAAATAATAAAAAAAGTTCTGATTCAGTTTATCTTGGTTGTGGGAATTTAGTATTCACCCCCAACCTTTAGCCAATACAGGAAGAGGAAAGAAGTTAGGAGAGACATCTTAGAGAGAAAAATAGAATATTATCTATGTTTGGAAGAGTGGAAAATAGAAAAGAAGTAAGTTGTAAATTCATAAGATCCATCATATTTTACTCCTTCCAACTTTTGAAAGAAAAGAGGAAGAAAAAAAATTTGACAAAAAGGTGGTATGGAGAATAACAATTTTAACCTTACCCTATTATTATCTTCTAATTTTTATAAGGGCATAATTGTAATATTCACTAGATTAGATATTTTATTTTTTTTATTTCTTTCTCTTCTACCAAACAACATGAGAAAAAACATCTCTTATTTTTATTTTATTTTCCTCACCTAAGTATTTTACTCTTCTTTGAATCCTATTTTCAATCACTCTTACTGAACATAACATAACATTGAAAATAAAACTAAATTAGATAAATATAATGTTTTTAATCACTTATTTTAATAAAATAGTTGAAATTTTTCTCATTTAGTGAAATGACCGTTTATCAGTAATTAATCATAATTAATAGTTTAAAATACACATTAATATTGATCAATTATTAATTAATCATTAACTCATCAATCATTTTTAAAAATATTTTCCTAATTGTATAAATTTTGAATTATTTATTTAAAATTCTCTTTGAAAAAAATCATTTACCCATAAATTATAAAAATAAAATAAAATAAAATAAAATAAAGTAGGAAGATATGGTATGCACGATACCAAACTAATTTGAGAATAAGAGTACATCATTATAATCATTTGTGAATTAATGATATCACTAATTAAGTTACAACATTAACGTAATTACTGTCTGAAAAAGAACTTATAAACACTTATAATGAGTTCTCTTGACTTTTTTTCTTGAAAATCCTTGTGATGGATATGTACGTAGGTTTGCATGTATTCAATACCTTATATATACCAAAAAAAAAAAATGGTATCACTCACCCAATTTGAAGATCTACGGTAGCAGATACGCCACGTAACTATGATGAAATGGCAGAGTTCAGCTTGCACATTTTCCATTTTCCATTTGGTTAAAAAGCAGCAACGGGACTACAGAAGAGAAGGAAGCTGATGCTGAGCGCGTTGCTGCACGCGCCCACTCTCTGTTTTCTTTCCCGCTCCAACCCCTCCCCCTTCTCTCCCCCTCCCATGGCCGCCTCCGCCCGTATCGCCGTCGTCGGTGACGTCGTAAGTTTCTCTCTCTCTCTACCCGAGTTTTACATTTTTCGCAAAATTTAATCCTTATTCTTAAAAAAAAATAAATAAAATAAAATTTCAAGCTTTTGCTTCGTACTATTTTTTTTTAATTTGATATATGTTTTCTTAATTTTCTGAAGCATAATTATTGGTATCTGGAAGATGATACAAAAGCTCTTCAATTACTTCAGGTATTTATTTATTTATTTTTTTCTGGTCATTCATTTTGGAAATGAACATTTAAGCTGCAATTTTAGTCTACGTAAATAAATTGTTTTCCCAAATATTTTTTAATTTTTTTCTTTGATTAAAGTTGGAAATTTAAAGTGGAAGCGAAAATTTTTTTTTCTTTGATTAAAATTGGAAATTTAAAGTGGAAGCGATCATTCTGCAGAATCTTCACTTGTGGATTTATAAATAAATTTTGCAATTGCTTTTGGAGTTGGATAGATTTTGTAAGCAAGTATATTCATAGTAATATCAAAAAAACTTTTGAACAAATTACAAAAATCCCCTATGAACTTTGTCACTAGTATTAATTTAGTATTAATTTCATCTTTCAAATGTGCCGACAACAACCCCGAACTTGAGAAAAGTAGCGATATTGGCCCTTCTGTTTGTGTCCAAAAAATTATACGGAAAATCTCAGATGCCCGATTTTATTTTTTTGTTCAGAAAACGAACGGGAGAACTAACATTGTTACTTTTGTCAAGTTCAGAGTGCATTGTTTTAATTTGACCGTTCATCTTTCAAATTTTCCAACGATACCCCTGAACTTGAGAAAGGTAGCGATATTGGCCCTTTTGTTTCCATAAAAAAAAATATACAGAAAATCTCAGGTGCGCGATTTATTTTTTTGGTCAGAAAACAAACGGGAGGACTGACATTGTCGCTTTCATCAAGTTTAGAGTGTGTTGTTTTAATTTGACCTTTCATCTTTCAAATTTTCCAACGACACCCCTGAACCTGGGAAAAGTAGCGATATTGGCCCTTTTGTGACCGTCCAAAAAAAAAAAAAGTACAATCTCAGGTGCCCGATTTACTTTTTTGGTCGGGAAACAGACAGAAGGACTGACATTGTCACTTTTATCAAGTTCAGAAAGTGTTGTTGGCACATTCGAAGAGTCAAGTGGCAAGTTGACTTTGTTATCTGTACTAAAATTTGTGATTAGAAATAGAAGATAAATTAGGATTAATTTTCTTCGTGTTTTCCACTCAAACAGGTAAGTCCAAGTTAAACTCTGAACTATTACCCTAGTGGTGGCAAGATTTAGCAAGATTTGTTTACACAGCTTTTATCATCTTCTAATTATTTTCTTTAATCAAAAGTTTGCAATGTCTCTAATATAAGTCTATGATTGAAATGCAGCCAGATGTGGTGCTCTTTACAGGCAGGTTTCTTCCCTCAATATGTTGCATTTTGTGTTTTGAGCGCTTTTATGTCCCTACTGCGTATTCTAAGAGGTGAAATTAGTAGCTTAGCCATATGTAAAGCTATGTCGATGTTGGACTCTGTTTAAGACTACTGGAACTTCTCATAGACATTTATGATGCGCTTTGGGTATCTGGAAGAACTGAAATACAAAAATTTCTGACGCTTTTTCGATCTCATATATGTTGTGTGAAGTTAATCCAAATCTTTTGAACAGGGTCTATGAAGTTTTAAATATCATCTAATCACTAATCATTACTCTCTTTTTTTTGGACAATTTATCTTTGCAAATTGTTAATTACTTTCTTTCTTTTGGGTTCAATTTCTGTGATGTTTGTTATAGGTGATTTCGGTGAACAGAATGTTGAACTTGTTCAAAGTGTAGCTAATCTAAAATTTCCAAAAGCAGTTATTCTTGGAAATCATGATGCCTGGTATACACAACAGTTTTCCGGAAAGTAAGTTCATGTGTCATTGTGATTACTTACACTTATTTATTTATTTATTAACGTAGTCATTATAGTCAACATAGCACGGTAGAGTTATCCTTCGGTTATTCTCTGCCATATATGTTGAAGTGCTTTGGTGTTTGATAATTTGGGTTTAGTATTAATTAAGCCAAACTTTTGATTTGGGAAACAGGAGAAAGGATGGTGTTCAACTTCAGCTTGAAAGGTGAGCTTGTCCTATCCATAAGAATGCCATTTTGAAATTTCTTCACTATTTACTACAGCTGGACTTGGAAATGTTTGTGCGCACAACATTATGAAACAACATAAAACCTTGATTCTCTTCGATCGCAATAATGAATGAACAAAAGATGTTTTTGTCAATTGTCATATAAACACAAACCTATAAAGATGAGGGAAGCTTCATGTTTGATGTTCAATTACATGATGAATGCTTATTGTTACTTGATTTTTACCAAAATTTCAGCTTAAAGGCGATATCTCAGTAGTTCAGTCAAGCTTCGAGTCAAATTTAACTATATTTATGTCAACCCAATATTATGGTTCTTATAATTAGGCGCATCTCTAGTTAAAATAGGCAACCAATAAAGGATAACCCAGTATCGGGATAAGGTGCCCATGCAAGTTGGGTTTTTACGGTAAATGGTTTACCTGAATCCAGCATGTCAGAACTCAGAAGGTATATATATATATACACATAAATCGAAAGGAATATGAGCCCTAAAAAACTCAAAAGCTGGCCATTGGAAAAATTACTACCGTGCTAAATTTAACAGGATTAATTTGACATGTGTGTGTCTCCAAAGGTTACATCTCTGACTTCATTATTTTAATTTTAAAGTATGCTGGCAAGTAATATCAGCTATGATTGTCAGTCTCGGAGATGCGCATGTTGCTTATCAATGCTTGGATTTTCCTCCCGTAAAACTGAGCGTTGTTGGTGGACGACCATTTTCTTGTGGGGGACAAAAGGTTTTTCGGAAAAAGCTTCTATCTGCAAGGTACTCACTACATTGAAGTGGTTTCTTGATACTTTTCTTTTGATAAGTTACAT
Source organism: Ficus hirta (assembly GCA_038430175.1). Taxonomy (NCBI): domain Eukaryota; kingdom Viridiplantae; phylum Streptophyta; class Magnoliopsida; order Rosales; family Moraceae; genus Ficus; species Ficus hirta. The sequence continues at coordinate 11,385,865 of CM076585.1, read as the reverse complement.
GTTTTTAATCATTTTTGCTGGTATTATTTAGTACTTATTTCACTTCATCTATCCAATTGCATTAATTTTATTTTTTGTATTTTGTTTGCCTTAAAAAAACGAATCCATATGTTCCCAACACAGTTGCATCAGCTTCTCGATAAAGCAGAATTTACATTTTCGTTTTTCTCGTTTTTCTTTTGCTTGGGGAGAGATGTACTAACCTAAGCTTGAACCCCTGGAAGTAGGCAGAGTAGTCAACTGTCCTCAGGTTTACACTGAACCGGATTTATTTATTAGATCCAGTGCATGCTTTTAGAACAAGCAAGAGAGAAAGGGAGATGTGAGAAAGGTCAAACCTTTTGGTCTTTGGTTGTGAATTAGGGTTTCAATGAATTCCTTACATTGATTTTACTGTGGCTGAATTATGCAGAAAATTGAACTGGCAAAATGAAATCCTATGATCTATGTCAATGATTAAGAATTTATTTTCCAAGAAATTTAAAACAAAAAATAAAGGGAGATGGCTGGGACCTTTGCTGGTAGCACATAAAAAACAGATAAAAAGGAAAAGTAAGCCTCTTTTTCTTTGAGCTGAAAAATCTGAAAAATTAAAAAGGCAAAGTAGTCAATAATTGCATGAGAAGTCTTAAAATTTGTGAAACACGTTCCTTAAATTGGAGGCAAATAACAACCATGAAACCTACTTAATGTCCTTTTCTTTTTGCTAATTATGGAATAAATAAAAAAACGGGCTTTTGAATGTTACAACAAGATGTCCCCCTTCTTTCCCTTCTCTTCCAGTTCGAGGCTCTTTGATATTTTACTCTTTGTTACTCATTTATAGCTTTAATACGAATTAAATTCCTTGACACATTCTCTTAGATATGGAGTCGAAGACATGGATGGAAGTGCTAAAAAAATCTATAAAGCCGGTTTGAGTGCACCGGAGGATCATTTTGTTATACTTCTCGCACATAATGGACCCACAGGTGCATGTCTGGAGAAATAAAATATTTGTCCGTCCTTAAACATGCTATGGCTTTAGTTGAGCGAAATTTTGTTAATGTGCACTTTATGTAGGTCTTGGTTCCAACTTGGATGACATATGTGGAAAAGATTGGGTAATTGAAGCCGGAGATCATGGTGATCCAGGTAACGCCTTAAAGTTTAGGCTTGCCGTTTAACAAATCTTCAGCTTTTAAGGTTACTTATTCGCATTAAATTCACGTGCTAGCACGGAGTAATAGCAGTCCATCATACCAAATATGTTTACGTTGTTTGTTGCTTCATCAACACTTCAGTTCTGTTGTACTTTTTAGTCTAGAGAGACAAGCTCACTTGCTCTATCATGCAATTGGTTCCTCTATATCAAGAGAGTGAAAATTTTCTCACTTTCTGGTACCACAGATCTAGAACAGGCCATATCTCTCTTAAAAGAAAGCAACAATGTCTCTGTCCCATTGGTTGTGTTTGGTCACATGCATAAAGAGCTAGCACATGGAAATGGTCTTCGTAAAATGATCGTGGTCGGCTCCGACGACACCATTTACCTAAACGGAGCCATTGTTCCCAGGGTTAAAACGTTGATTGATAGCAAAAGCTTCACGCAAGATGAAGCCTTGGCCAACCATTCCTTGCAAGAGTCTGAGGCCACCATGAGAGCCTTCACTGTAGTTGACATTTCGGATGGAAGAGTCGATAAGATTTCCGAAAGTTGGGTTTCTGTTGTTGGGGACAAAGCCACATTGGAAGAGGAAAACTTGTTATTTAAAAGAGGAAATTAAGAGTTAAACCCAAAATTTGATTCTCTATTTTCAGTCATATTGTATGTGTTTAGCTCGTCACATGTTGGCCTCAATATGAATAGGCATATTCCTATTTACTGTAGTATGTGAAAGCAGACTGGTGGTGAAGCCCCTTTTGGTGTATATCTGGCCGTGACATATATTACCTTGACAGTGTACTTTGAATACTTTTATTAGCTATATCACTGACTTGTCTGTCTGATACCAGATTATGGAACAGTTTACAAAATTTTTGAGAGATTCCAAATTGCTATTTAAAAATAAAAAAGAAAAAAAAAAAAGAAACCCAACTTTTTAAAGCCCATTTTTTCCTTTAATGCTATTTATTACTTTTTCTTTGTTGGGTATATCATCTGACTTGAATTATTTGTTTACCTAAGTTTCTTTTCTTTCTTTCTTAGGTCTAGTAGGGTCAAATGTTGACTCTGACTGGCCAATTCGGTCAATATCATATTATGGGTAGCCATTTTTTTCAAGTTCTACCATAAAAATCTCCTGTCTTTCTTTCTTTCTTTCTTTCTTTCTTTATTTTTTCTTGGTCAAATTATTTGCATCTCATGTTAAGAATTACCGTTCTTATTCTATTTTATTGAGAGCAATTAAATTACAGAAGAAAAAAATCATGAAGCACACAAATATTTATATTTGGCACTTCAACTCAATTCAAGTTAAACTGTATTTTTTTTAAACTGTATTTTTTTTTGTCTTTTTTTGAAAAAGTTTTTTATCTTTTCTGAAAAAGTCAACAAAAATTACTATTCAAACTTAAAAATCTCAACTCAAACCACTACATCAAACACCCTAATAGATTTGGCTTAATGTGAGACTGCATCTTGTTTTAATCACGATAATAATTCACTATGATAATCAAAAAGTTTATAAGAGAAATCATATCCTCACACTTTTTGCATTTTATTCTAACCTCTCTCATAATAATCCCTAATGATAGCGCCGCTTATTCCCTAAATATTGAAGAAGTGACGATTTGGTCTTTGTTTTTTTAATTTTGGTCGAGACGACCCTAAACTCTCTAAATGTTGGCAATCTAGTCCTTTTTCGTCTAACTCTGTTAATTTTATAATGGAAAAGGTCATGTGACTCATCACGTGTGTTAGATTAACCATTAAAAGACAAAAATTCCTTTAAAAAAAAAAAAACAAGATCCAATATACATTTAAATAAAAAAAGAGAGAGAGAGAGAGAGAGAGAGCTTACTCAGGCCCCCCTGCGTTATCTTCTCTGACACTGGCCCTTGGCCTGGCGTCGGCGAGCCCAGGCTCCCCCCCGCCCCAACACGATATGGGCTCACCGAACTGAGTTGGCCCCCCCTTGCCGGTGAGCTCGAGCTAAGTCTCTACCCCCCAATGCCGAGGATATGGAGAGAGAATTTTTTTCTCTACCCTGTTGGGAGGAATTTTTTTTTTATTATTTTTGTTAAATTAATTATTATTAAATTATTAAAATTAATTTTCAAATTAGATCACATGTATTACACGTGACTCATTTCGTTAAAAATTTAATAGTGGATAACGGAAATGACTATAATGACCAACATTTTAAGAGTTTAAGGTCTTTTAGGCCAAAAAAATAAAAAAAAAATAAAATAGGAACTAAACCGTCACCTTGTAAAGAGTTCAATGATCATTTAGACCAAGTAATCTTATAATTAAAAAAAATTTTTGAGGCGATCGAAATTATAAGTGAAAATTCACATGTTGCCTTTATGTAAAAAATTTATACATTAGGTATTGATTAGGGTTCACAACCTAACATGGCTTTTTTTTTTTTTTTCTTTTTTTAGAGAAAACTAGTTTTAGTAATCGTGTGGTGATATATCTAAGAAAAATTATTTCTATAAAGATAAAAAGAAAGAAAATAAAAAAATAAAAGTAGCTAGATTGGGATAAATTTGAGATATCTATTATTAACCGAGCATATTAGCACAAAAAAAAAAAAAGTGTCAATGACAACTAGTGGAGAAAAAATTAAGAAAAATAAAAAATAAAAAATAAAAAATCTAGATATCACATCAAACAGTAAATAAAATTATTTTGAAAATAAAATAAAAAAAACTAATGAGTCAGAAAATCAACTAAACCTAAAAAAAAAAAAAAACATGTGTCAATCATTAAAATTCAGGTAAAAAGTAAGATAGTTGAATAGTATCTTTTTATTAGGTAAAGATAAAGATACAAAGCTGCTGTGATATGATTACCCCGTTGTCAATTGGGTACGATTTGGGTTGAGTCAAGATTGTCATCTGTGGGCTTTTTTTTTTTTTTTTTTGGGTGCCTGATGTGACTAATCTTTTGATATTTTGATGCCCACCCTTTTTCCCTTTTCCAAAAGAACAATTGGACCTTTTGTTTCTTTTTTTTTTTTTTTTTTTTTTTTTTTTTTTCCTCTCCCATAAACCTAATCAATTAATCAAAGTTTTTTTTTTTTTTAAATAAGAATCTATTAATCAAAGTTACACCATAAGATATATCAAAGTATTATCCACATGAAAGTGATGATCCATTCCATGTCCTAGATTTCCTCAATTATGCATTTGTATAAAAAGCAAGTCATCTAAATAAATTGCAATATTTTATTATGTCAAAGATCTTTCTTAGTTTCACAAAGCAAGTTCATCTACCAAAACTGCTGGCATTATATCTTTCATTTAAGTGTTCTGTCTTTTCATGTCTTTAAAACCATAGCTTTTTTCACCCTTTTCCTTTAATTTTCCCACTGATTATTGCACCAGCTTCCCATCAGTTCTACGTCCATTTTTTTTTTGACTCGTTCTCTTCCTTTGGACTAAAGTTTACACTAGACAGCACGGAAAAAGGAAAAAAGAAATAAATAAATATAATTTAGCATATAATTACTGGATTACCCCATCATTACTGCTAGCTCTACTTGTATCATTAGTGCACCATCTTTTTTTTTTTTTTTTTTTGTGGTCAACTAGAAGTTACCTGTCACTGTTTTTTTTTTTTTTTAAAGCTTTTTGGGGTAAGATATTTTTATTGAAATTTGTGTTTCAAAACTATAGATTTGGTTGAAATAAGATCAAATTAAAAAGAAAAAGAAAAAACTCTACAAAATTTGATTTAATGTTTAGAATTAAAGAGTTTGTAAAGTCAAAATAATTTTTAAAAATTTCTAATAACTAAACAAAATATTAAGATAATAATTTATAATATCTAATTTAAACTTTTTTATAAGTATTAAATTCTATTTAAAAGAGTTTTATCAGAAGCTATATATTTTTTAATTTTGACATGAAATTCTTCTGAAAATTGTAAGATCTTTTAACAGAGTACAACACGTTTTTCAGAAATTACTTTTGGATCTAAAAAGTAAAAATTCAAAAATAATTTTTACGAAACTATGTGCTCATAAATATAATGATTTAAAACATATCTTATTGATAGGTTGTTTATTTTTTTCGTACCCTAAAAAAGAATTATCAGTTTTATGTTGTGGAACAATCTGCACTTGATGTAATCTAATGCCCTAAAGGAGAAAATTGCAAATTTCACCCACTATATATATATATATATATATATTTTTTTTTCGATTGTTTTATGTTTGATTCCCCCCGTTTTTAATTGCTCAAAACAATTGTACCCTTATCTTCAATGCTCTTATGCACTTTACCATTTTATCAGCAATGCTCAATTTTGGAAAGGAATCAAAATTATTGCTTGACATATGCTTCTTTCAGCTACCACTAGAGGAATAATGTCTTTACTCCTTTTCTATTCGTGTGATTCATTTATTAGGTCCCCCCCCTAAAGTCTAGAGGTCCCCAACTTTTTTAGGCTAGTCAATTAGTTCCTTGATGAAAGACCTAAATGAAAGGAATAGCACAAAAAAAGAGAACAACAAAAAAAAAAAAAAAAAGGAATTTTTATAATTTTCATCAAATTATGTATCTCAATTGAAAAAATGTTTCAATTATTGAATGCCCTCTTCAAGATAAAGAGGATTTGTATTGTGATGACATCTCAAATCAAAGAAAAAGCATATCATTCATGCATATTTGAGAATTGTCTATTAATATGACCCGTTAAGTATGAGATTGTGAAATATACATGCATATCTCTAGTTTTGTGTTACCTTTTGGAATCTGAATGTATATATAATTTTTTTATGGTGTGGTGTTTTTGTTGATTTTACGACATATATAATAAAATTACGTAAAATTAGAACAACAAAATCTTATAAAAAATATGACGATTCGAACATTATTAATAATAAATGTTTTTCATATCTAGCAAAGAATCTCTATTCCAATTATGTACAATCCATTTTATGCACACAATAATCAATGTTAATTAGTTAAACAAGATCTGCAGTTCGTTCATTGAAGGGATCCAAAAATCTTACGAAGGAGCCCTTAAATGGTAATTTCAAAAGAGAAAACTGGAATCCAACTGTGAAAAATATAAAATTAAATACGATAAAAAAAAAAAAGAAAGAAAGAAAAAAGAAAGGAAAAGGCTCAAAGCTGGAGGGGACAGTTGTTGAATTTGACTCAATCTGCAAAAGAGGCAAAACCAACTGTCATCTTTTGATAAAAACGCATCGGCAGAGGCTGAGGCCAAGGGCAGAGGGCAAAGGGCAAAGGCAAAGGCAAAGCAAAAATGTGGAATGTCGGATTCTGACAAATTCTGATCCCACAATCTGCTTACTTCACTCTCTTCTAGACGTCCCACAAGACCAGCTTTTGACCGAATCTCACCCGTCCATCTCTACTCTTTCTTTCTCTTCATTTCCACCCCTTTTAATTTGATTAGGAAAAATTAGACTGTTTTCATGTATTTAATGGGTGTTTGATGGTAAGACTTGGATCGTATAAGTTAAGTTTGAATTGATTATATATTTATCAAGATATTTGAATTATTAAAGTTAAAAAATATAAAATTTGAAATATATTAAGAAAAAATTAATATGGAGTTTATTTCGTTCGTCTCGAAATTTTATGTAATTAAAAATATATATATTTTATTTGGACTTATCTATATAAAATTATAAACTTTTAAAGTTTGAGTTACAAACTATGTGAATAGTGAGGCTGAGGGAAAAAAAATTTGTAATTATGAGATTTGGATTGTAGTACTAAACAAGTCCTTTATTAAAAAAAATAACGTCAATGGTCATTAAAATGATGATTAATCTATTGGTTGGTCAATAGTTGATCGTAAATCAACCAGTAATCGATCGATTTTATTACATATTGAGATATGTTAAACAATGACTAACCATTTACTAGTAATCAATCAATAATCGATTGTTTTTAAAAATAAAATGAGAATTTTTATAAATTTAACGGTACTTGAAACATTTTATTAAAAATGCTTTAAAAAAGGTCAGTTACCCACATATTCTATTTATTTATTTCTTTAATCCCTTCTTAAAAGTAGTTATTAACTGTCTGCTTAAGGCACTAATCTTGAGGTGGAAGCATTCCCTTGTTTTGGATAATGAAGACACCAAAAATACCCCTCTGTATAAGGCCAACGAACCAAATATCAAAATTGCCCTTTCCTTCAGCAAAGTTTCATTACTCAAAAAGGAAATTTCATACAACCCGCCATTTTACTCTCCCATTTTACTCTACAATATACAATCCGCCAAAACGAAATTTCATTAAAAAGGGTGTATAAAATAAAGCCAAAATAATAATTAAAAGAAAAGTTAAAAATATAGGACCCTAGTAAATATCAAAATGGCCCTTTTTTGAAAGCAGAGTTTTATTTCCAAGAAAGAAAGAAAAAAATCTCCCGTTTTACTCTACAATTTATCTGCCAAACTCAAATGATTACCAAGGAATAAATTTTAAAAAAGGAACAAATTTTCTTTTAAAGAATTTAAGAATCTTTTAATGATGGAAAAAGATTAGACACTAAATTGTAATTTTGAAAAAGATTAAGGAGTTTGGTTCATGAGTTTAAACTAAGATTTTCAAATTTTTTTTTATCTTTTTCCCAAAAATTTTTTATCTTTTTCCCAAAAAGTTTTTTATCTTTTCTAAAAATTCAAAAAAATTTACTATTGAAACTTAAAAATTTCAATTCAAACTCATTCACCAAACTCCCCCTAAATTTGGAACCAAACCAACCATTTACCTTAAAATAAATAAATAAATAAATAAAACAGAGGAACCTAACTTGGTACTAGTAGATTTTTTTTTTTTTACCATAAAATCTCGAAAACTACCTTAAAATAACGGTTTATAAGGATTATATGTGGATATATATATATATTTACACAAACCCTTTACATACATACATATTATAGATTCTGAGGGCATTGTTCTTCTCCAGCTCATCCGCTTAGATCGGATCTATGTTCTGTTTCTGCCACCGTTCCTCCAACTTTTGCCCTTTAATTTCATCTGACGCCACTTGGTCTCCCTTTCTATCATCCCCATAACTAAAAACTCCACAACCCAAAACACACCAAACAAAACAGAAATTTTCTTTAAAAAATTATATATTAAAAAAAACCAAAAAAAAAAAAGGGAGAGAGAGAGAGAGAAAGAAAAGACCCATGTCTTCAATTCCATCGTCAAAATCTGCGACCTGAGCAGAGTCCTAAACAAACAACAGGAAAAACAAAAAACGACCAAAAACAGAAGGAGAAAAAAAAAAAAAAAACACAGAGAAAGGAAGAAATAAGATCCTCATATTTCATGCCTGACCCATTTGAAGCTGTGGCATTTTATGGTGTTCCCAATCTGGGTTTTGTAATTCGTTGATCAAAATAATAAAAAAATGGGAAACGTGACGGCGAGCGTGGCGGCGAAATTCGCGTTCTTCCCGCCGGACCCGCCGACGTACGACGTGTTCAGGGAGGAGGAGGGGAGGCTGGTGTTCTCCGGCGTGACGGCCGACAAGAACGTGGACGTCCATTTGCTGGACACCAAAGGAGGGAACAAGATCGTCGCCACCTTCTGGAAACACCCTTTTGCCAGGTTCACCCTTCTTTACTCCCATGGCAACGCCGCCGACTTGGGCCAGATGCACGACCTCTTCATCGAGCTCCGAGCCCATTTGCGCCTCAACATCATGAGGTTCTTTTTTTGCTTTTTTTTGGCTTTTTTTTGCTTTTTTTTTTGTTAAAGCTGTTTTTGTGGAGAAACGTGTTTCCTTTGTTTTTGTTGGTTTGTGTTTTGGTTAATGTGTTTTTTGTTGGGTGATTTTTCTTTTGGTGTGATGCTCTTGCTAATTTTTTGAGCTTGTTTGTGTTCTTGAATCTTTGATTAATGTGTTGTTGGGCAATTTTATTATTTTTATTTTTAAGTATTATTCATATGTTTCGATTGTTTTTGGTGTCTTGTAATTTCTAAGTTCTCTCTGTTTTGGTGTTCTTACTAATGTTTTTGGATTGTTGGGTAGTTTTACCTTTTTATCTGTTGGTGTTTTTATTCATTTCTGTTTTTCTGTCTTAAATTAATATCCACTTCAGAAATCCTGGTTTTGGTTCTCATTCTTCCCAGGCTTATGATGCTCAACTATTTATTCTTCCATTTTGGTTTTGTGAATCCATTTTTGTTGGGTAATTTTGGTTCTCCTTGTTGTTTTTCTTTCTTCCTTTTTTTTTTTTTTTGTTTTTTTTTGAAGAAATTTGGAAATTTTGATTGTGGTCATCACTCATGAACACCATAAGTTTGTAGAGTTTCAAAACATTTGTTATCTTTCATCTCCGTTTGTTTGTTGTATGCTTGGTTTGCTTTCAGTTATTCAGAGAGATTTTCTCTTTTCTTTTGGTAGTTGTATTCTATTTTGTTGGAATTTAAAAGAAGCCGTTTTCTTTCCCAGAAACGTGGCTTCGCTTCTTACATGTTTTATTCCATTTTAGTATTTTTATTATTATTGTTATTAATTAATGCTGGAATGTTTTGTTTGACTTGATAATAGAGAAGTTTACATTTGAAGAGGCCATTATTTATTTTATTAAGGAGTTGTTGAATAATGTTTTTTTTTTTTTTTTTTAAATGGTTTTGCGCCGGTTTCATGATTTTTACGCGCTTGTTGTCTACCGTATAAGTTGAGATTCGACCCAGAAAACAAAAATAAAATAAAAATTTATGTTAGGATATTGTAGATATCACCAATACTGACGTATTAGCTGTACAAGGACTTGTGGGGTTAAAAACATTTATGAGTATGGCCTACCCTTAATAAATGTTGTTGGTCTAATGTTTTTATCCTTTCCAATACGTAATTAGACAATTGTGGATACCTTTTAACTTGTTTGTTGTTATATATTATAATTTTTTCACGTTATGTTTGATAAGTTAGTTGGAGATGAAAATTTTAAGTTGTAGTTGATTGATTTTTCAAAAACTAATTATAAATTTTGTTGATTTTATAGAAAAAACGACAAAAATTAAGATAAAAAAGTACAGTTTAATTGAAATTAAACTTGAAAATACCAAGCGAAATATAAATTTTTCTTCATCATAGTAGGAACTAGGATAAGAGATCATAAATCATATAGACATAAACCAATAATAACAGATACTACACTTGATCTAAGACAAAAGACATAGAAATATGTTAAAGAAGACAATAAAGAAAAGAGTATCCTATCCTTCACCAACTTTTGTTGTATAGGTTGCTAACATACAGTTTAGTGATAACCTTTTCTTTACTTAAAGACTTACTCCAAATATTTTTCTATATTGCAGCTATGATTATTCCGGATATGGAGCGTCCACAGGCAAGGTAAGTAGCACATGAAGCTTCACGTTGGAACTTTCTTTTTTGATTTTGCATTCTTGCATTGGCTTATGCACACTAGAAGCTTTACGGAAAGTTAAAAGTGATAAAAAGCAAAAGGAGCACATGGCAGATTGGCAATGATAGTTTGGCTCGTTAAGCTTATATCTAAACATCAGTTAAATTTTTTTTTTCTCTGCATTAGCCGTCCGAATTCAACACATACTACGACATCGAAGCTGTGTATAATTGTTTGAAGAATGAGTATGGAATTAAGCAAGAGGATTTGATATTGTATGGTCAATCTGTTGGAAGTGGACCAACGCTGCACTTGGCTTCCCGGTTACATAAGTTGAGAGGAGTAGTTCTTCATAGTGCCATCCTTTCAGGTATCCGGGTCTTGTATCCTGTCAAGATGACATTTTGGTTCGACATTTTCAAAGTAAGTTTCGATTAGGCTGGTTTTTTGATCTCTTGTTAATTCCTTTGCTACCTTTTTTCGGGTAGTTTCGTATTGAAATTCTCTTTTTCGTATTTTCAGAATATAGACAAAATACCAAAAGTCAATTGTCCGGTTTTAGTTATACACGTAAGTACCTTTTCCTTCAACCACATATACGAATATGCTGCATGGTTTAGGGCATGCTGGTGCTTTTCTTTTCATTTATTTTCCTTCAACCACATATACGAATAGATGAAACTCCTCATCTAGAAGAGCTCGATTGAGCAACTTCAGGCCAACCCTTGTTTTACCAATAACCTAGCAGGCGTACTTCCATAAGACGCCTTCGGTCAAATTGAAAGTGCCAACGAGAAGACAAACCTATGATACGAAGAAGCTGGTTTTCGCTTAGCTGCTAATTATAAAATTCTTAGAAGTACTAAAATAGCCTCTTGTTGGTTAGCAGGGGCTTTCAGAACTAGTTACTAGACGTGTGGCTTTGCTGATTTGCACTCCGAAAAGAACTCTTTGAGAGATTATCTGCAGATATTGTTTACTTCTTGTTTGTCCGTACTGTAATTGAAGGAATTTAGAACATGAATAGTTGGACAAGGAAAAGGCTCCATCAACGCCTATATTTTCGCCGTTTTACTTGCGTTTCATTTTTTTTTTTAAAACTATCTTCCATTATTGACCTAAAAGAGTTTTTCCTTCAATCATGCTCTTGGTGATGGATACTTTTCACTGCACCATCTGCAGGGAACGAACGACGACATTGTTGATTGGTCCCATGGAAAGCGTCTTTGGGAACTTGCTAAGGAAAAATATGACCCCTTGTGGGTCAAGGGTGGGGGTCACTGCAACCTCGAAACTTATCCTGAGTACATAAAGCACTTGCGTAAGTTCATTAACGCGATGGAGAAACACTCGCTTGCAAAACAGACAAAGAAGCAGCTTACTACTAACACAAGTATCACAGAAGTCAAACATAACAAGTGCTTGAGATTTGGAAAGAGATAGCTAGCTAGCTGATTGTTTTTCGTTTTTTTTTTTTTTTTGTTTTTCCCCTCCCTTCTCATCTTGTGAGAATTAGAGATTCAAAACCAGAGTTCTCCTGCCATAATATTACTTGCATTATAGACTTCACTGTTTGGCAGCCAAGCTATATTTGGTTTGGTATATTTCTCAGGACCACAAATTGATAGGAACAATATGGAGTATTTTTTTTCTTTTTTTTTTTTAATCCAGATCTGGTTCTGAATAGCATTTTTTGAGGGTAGGAATTTGTTGCATTTGCAATTCACATGGAAAGTGTTCCTATCAGAAAATTTAACATGTGTATCTTGACGATCTGGGTTTCTTGTATAATTATGAAAAGCTTGAGCTTTATGTAAGAATATCAGTTTTAGAAAAAGAATATGAAATGGGTTGCTTCATTGCTTTTTTTTCTCTTCCTATATGTATCTCTTCATTGCTACATGGATACAAATGTAATTCCATTATGTATATATATACATATATATGTAAGAATTCTTTTCCAGGATTATTATTTCTTCCATCTGAATCAAATCAAATTCACATCAGATTAAATAAAATATGATAATTTGAGTGAACTTGTTAAAATGGTAGCAACACACCATTTTTTGTGATTTCTTTCTATCAAACAAATATATGAATGTTTAATTCTTGTGTAATACACTTTTGATTTGAGCGAAAGGATTTTACCAATTCCAAAAGATTTTACTTTTAAATTTGAAACTTGCTTGAATTTGATCATTTAGATTTCTATATCAAAAATAGACTTGAAACAAAAGATATGGTAGAGCTCGGACAGTTATTGTGGTCTACCCAACGCTAGATGCAGAGGCACATAATAAATCGATATGAACATCATGAATTGTCCCGTAATAAAAACTGGTTATTGCTGATACTTTCTTCTCGGTTCTTTTATTTCTGTCTTTTGTTGAAAATTGTATTCTACCGGTAGGAATTTTTTTCTCCCTTGATTTCAATTGTTGTAACATTATACAAAACATGGAAAGTAAACAACATACTATCCACATTTCTTGCATCTAATTTGGCTCTTTCATCAACACTAGTATGGATAACTCCCTCTTTTTTCCTCTCTTTTTTCCTTGAAGAAGATTAATGGACATGTTAACTGTTAATGACATGTTAACTGTTAATTATCACTTGTTTATTAGAATTTGTTGATAATCTGGTTATTCCAAATCAATTAGCTACTTCAATATTCATTTCCATATCTGATTATTCCAAATCAATTAGCTACTTCAATATTCATTTTGTATAGAAAATGAGAGGAAGGACAATGACAGATCAATTCCTTAAAAAAAAAAAAAACGATAAATTCTTAACATGAAATATTATGAGAGGTTTATTTATTTATGTTATTTCAATGTTTCTTAAATACCCGGGAAAAAAAAAAAAAAAGAACACAAAATGAAAAAACGTGAGCGGCAGGATTCGAACCTGCGCGGGCAAAGCCCACATGATTTCTAGTCATGCCCGATAACCACTCCGGCACGCCCACCTGCCGATCCCCTTAGTCGTACATTTATTAATTATCTTTTACTGAAGAAATGCATTTTCTTCTACGAAATTTCGGAGGCAAAAGTGACATCGCCAAAAAGAAGAAAAAAAATTGGGAGGGAGAAGGTGATTCTTTTTTATATATTAAGGGGGTGTTTAGTGTTTGAGTTGAGTTGAGATTTTTAAGTTTGAATAGTAATTTTTATTGACTTTTTAGAAAAGATAAAAAAAATTTTCAGAAAAGACAAAAAACTTTTTCAGAAAAAGACAAAAATTTGAGTTTAAACCTTAAGTTTAAACTTGAGAGCCAAACTCCCCCTAAGTTTGCATTTAAGGAAATTTCTAATTATAGAAAATGTTCCATTATATGAAGTTAGTATTTATAATACTATGTATTAATTTATTAACATGTTAGTGGACAAATTAAAATGAAAAATAATAGAGAAAATTAATTATGATATTCATGAAAGAATTGTCATTTTTAAATGGGATAAGAATCGTAGAATGTATACATAATATGATCAAATGGGGTTGATGAGACTCCTAATATTGCTGTTATTATGGATTATCCAATTATTTTATAAAAGTACTCGAAAAAATATATATTAACAGAGCCATATCAACTTCAAGTTAATTATTGTAAATTTTATTTAATTAATTTTCTCAATTTGTAATCCTTTTAACATTAATACCCGATCGCCATTCCTTACACACTCTTTTCTTTTCTTTTCTTTCGTTTCTTCTTTCTCATTTCATTTTCTTATTTTCCTTAATTACTTCTTTCTCCTCCTCTCTAGGCCTTTTGAAATTCATTATTTTCATGATCTTGAACTTGAAAATTTTGCACACAAAAAAAAAAAAAAAAAATTGTATCCACAAAAGGTTATAACTAAAGTTAATTCATCGGGCTACGGGGCTGCTATGTCTATAGGCTCGTTGGAAGGTGGATCGAGTCTTAGCCTTTGGAAGTCTACGTGGGGCATGTTATGAATTTGATGATTCCTACTAACGTTAAAATTAGGGGAAAACACCTGAAAGATATAAATTTAGAGAAATCCATCGATTCACTCGAAGCAGCTTTTGAGGTGAATAGTGTGTTGGAGATGGTAGGAGGTTTGTTGCGTGACTACCGGATTTGTGTGAAACTTGATGATCCATATGGTATCCCACAAGCTCCGAGGATTGTATGTTGGAAGAGACCTTTTGAGAACTCTCTAAAGTTAAATGTAGATGCTTCAGTGTGTTAAGACATGGAATATGTGAGTATCAGATATAAAAAAAATTCAATTATTAAACAGTAAATTAAAAAAAAATTAAGTATCAGATATATTATTATTTAATATTGATAACTATTAAAAAACATAATGTAAAATATCTTTAACATAAAAATAATATATAATCAAATCGAACGTAAACGGTGAATAAAGTTAGGACTCATTAAATTCATTGGTTCCATAATCAGAGACGGGTTATATTTTTAACCAGTTGATAACCTGAATTTATTCAGATCAGGATAAACTTTTACCTGGATAATAAAGTTTAAAATTCTCTCTTGTTATACTAGTCACAATAATGATCCTCTATTTTTGCAAGATTTAAATAACTATTATCAATGTTGTAGTTATAATTTTTTAAAAAACTAAACAGAAAACCTTTAACGTTTACTTTTTCAATCAAAAACATGTTTAAAGGAGTACAGTATATAACTAAAATCTTGCACATATATATTTATGAAAAAAAAAATTTCTTGCCCGTGTACTTTCATAAAAACCATATAAGCATATATCATAAACACACATATTATTACAATAATACAATTAGAGTTTCTTTTATGTGTGTCTATTATTATTATTATTATTATTATTATTTTAATTATTATAGAAGAAGAGGTGATAAAGGAAAAGATAAAAATTTATGTTCGAACTTACATGCTAGCTTCACCTTCTTGCATGTTGGCTTCTTCTTCTTCTTCTTCTTCCTTTTTTTTTTTTTTTTTCAATCTCTTGTTTGTGTGTTTGAATCTATAACTTATAAAAGAAAGGAGAGCGGATTTTGTAGTACAACTTTTGGTTGAATCAATCCTATGGTTCAAACATTACTTCTTTTCACTTAATCTATATCTAATGGTTTGTTTTATTTTTAATCCGCATGGCCTTTTCTTTCTCCTTCACCTCACACTGTTACACCATAAAACAATTTGGTTTTGTACTTTTTAACTCCTTGCATGCCTTAAACATTTCTAACAAACCCATATACATGTATTAAATTGGTTATAAGTACCAATATATTTTTCTCTATACTCTTTCATCTTAATTTCAACCTCATTATTTATTTTTCCCTTTTTTTTTTTTTCTTTTTCATCCCATTTGTGTCTTTTTCTTTTGGTAGTTATTATTACATATATATTATATTTTTTAATAAAAATAAATAAAGTACGTAAACCTAAAATTCTTGAACTCATTTGAAAAAGAAAAAAAAAACTAAATTACTTATTGTATACTACTATTTGAATTCTTGATATGTTTCGGAATTATGTATAGTAGGTAATTTTTAGGTGAATTAATTGTATATTTTCTCTATAAAAACAGTTGTAGAAAAATATTTAAAAGTAGTTGAAGTTTTCCTTGAGTATCTTATTATTTTACTTCATAAATTTTCTTTTTGAACTTTGGTTCATATTGAAATTAAATCTTGAAGAGATCACTGATCACGTAATACATCTTTATAAATAGTTATTAAGTAAATAAATGACATGCTGTATCCTTATTTTTACATGCTATAATAGATAAAACCCTAAAGAAAAAAAATCGTTAACCATTTACGTAATTATCACTTATAGATTAATCTTTCTATAACGTTCTTCATGACCTCTAAATTAAAGCAATAAGAATAACTTCATATAGAATCAGAAAAAGAATAACTTTCTATTTTTATATTTAAAAATTAAAAGTCATAACTGTTCAATTTCAAAACCCATTAAATATTATGTAATCTTCTTTGTATGTAATTCTAGTGAGAAACAGTAGAAAAAATAAGTAGAAAAAAAAAAAAGAACAGTAAAAAAATTTTCAAAAAAGAAAAAAAAAAAAAAAGAAACAGTAGAAAAAAGTATCAAGGCTAGTATTTCCTTACAAAAATTTTTACAAAAAAATACAAAAGATTTTTTTGTTTTGTTTTTTTGCTTTTTTTAAACCAAGGGAACGTGCCTTCCCCTCCAACTAGTTCTTGAAGATAAGAGGATGAAAAGTAACTCTTTTTAGGTGAAAAAGCTACTGAAGTAAAGCACATTCTAAGAAAAAGTTTTAGTGGGGGCAGATTGCATAGTAATTATATGGGGTAACTTATGAGTAAAATAAAATTAGAGAGGGGCGCAAGAAAAAAAAAAAAAGAAAAGGGATACATTTGAAGAGAAAATAATTTCTTATGGGAAATTAGCGAAAAAGAGATATTTTTAAGGACCGCATTTTGAAAATTAACATAATTGTAAAGTACTACAGGAAGAAAAAAGATATTTGAGTAGCAAAACATCAGAGAGAAGTTGACGAATCAGACATAAAAATAAATGGGAGATGTTATGAGTAAATAGTTGTTAAGATAGCGTAGGAAAAAAATATATACCCTTTAATAAAAATTATTTTAGTAGAGATAGCCGGGGGTGTTGAATGTCGTAGTGGAGCCAGACAAAAAGTTTTAATGGGAGCGTGAAATAAATATCATCAGCCCCGGGGTGGGGGTGTGGTGGTGTTAAATGCAGTAGCGGAGCCAGATAAAAAATTTTTGGTGAAGGCATAAAATAAATAACATCAATATATAAAAACTTAAGGGTAAAGTTTTAGTAGGGGCGGTATGAAAGTTTTTTATTTTCAGTGATAACTCTATGGAGGTTTTTAATTTTTAATAGGGAAAAGTGAAAAAAAAAAAATCATAAATTTTTTTGAATAGAACTAAAAGGAAAAGAATTTCAGTGGAACTATAGCCTTCGCTTGCCTCCCACCTGAATCCGCCCTTGATTGAAAGGAATTGAGTAGCTATCAGTTTAAGAAAACCTATTGCAATAGAGGAGATAATATTTTAGGGGAATACAAGAAAAAATAATTAAGTTATCGTACATTTTAGAGAAAATGGAAAATCATATAGAAAATTTACTATTAGGTACTGTGAGAAATAGCATTTGAGAATGCTGCAGGAAAAACGTTTGGGTAGGTTACGTTTGATTAGGGGGCAAAACAAAAAAAAACAAAAAAAAAAAAACATTATTTCAATAGGATCAGAAAAAGAAGGGGAAAAAATTATTAAAAAAAAAAAAAAGGAGAGGGGGGATGTGTTGGCAACCCCGACATTTAAAAAACTATTATTTTAAAGGACTACAAAGAAAATATTTATATAGTTGGATATTTGAGAACAGTTGATAAAAAAAAAAAAAAAAAAAGAATAATTAGGAGGTAACATGAAAGAATGAAATTGAGAGGGTCATTTAAAAAAATATATCCAATTATAAGGTGAGGAACGAACTTTTCCCATACCGATTGAGTAAATATTATTTATGGTTGTATTAAGATTGGAGGAAAGAATCAATATAGGAGTACCAAATTGAAATATGACCTCCCACATGTGATTCAATATCTAAAAAATTAGAACAAAAAAATTGGAAGCTAACGTCGGGACGCCAGAGGAGCTCGTGCTGCCGTCGAACAACTTCAATCCAGCAACCGTGGTGGTTCGTTGGACCGGAAAAATCTCACGAGGCGGCAGATTTAGGCACACACACTACAGGTTCGTCTTCCAGCATCTGGCCCATGCTGGCGACCTCTTCTGCAACCTTTGGCATCTCGGAGACGACTCGGATATCTCGCTGCTCTCTTAGCCGACGGGCTCCTCCCCACGCCGAATCTCATGCCCCCGCCGTCATTTCGTGTCATCGTCTGCGATCTCAACCTCTGCAGGGACGACTAAGGTTGGGTAGACACAGATCTAAATCGCCTGCAACCTCGACGTCACTGCTCTCCTCGCCGACGGGCTTATCCCCACGCCGGATCTCGTGCCCCACCATTATACTACGTCATCGCATGTGACCTCGACCTTTGTGGGGATTACTTTGGGCGGGTGAACCTATTAGGATTAGTGGCCTGAAGCGAAATTTTTTTTGTGGTTTTAGATATTATCTATCAATAAAGGTTATTTATTTATTTCGTATATTAATTGTCCTGGATTAGTAGTATAAATTTGCTACAAGCAAACAACACCAAATTTATCAATATAATAACTTTAATATTATGCATAAGGAAATATGTGAAAATATATAATGTTAAAGGGATAATCTAAATTAAGAGTTCGCAGTCGTGAAACAAAGATGAGTATTTTGACTTTGGTAAGACTATAATTTTCATCCACTTTCACTCTTGTGGGATAGTTTGCCTTTACCACTGGGATAAGACTTTCCAAGAAGAAACATTGATATATATATATAAGGGGTTTGTCATATGCATTGGACCGGACATGAGGTGATATTGATTTATGTAATAATTCTGTTTAAGATAAATCAATTTACTTTGACAGATAATCTTATAGGCATCTTAATCTTGAGTAGATAAATGATTGAATATTTATGTGATGTATCTTTTGATTTATCAAAGAGTTAGGCATCAAATGAATGGTAACTTGTACTTAATAAGTTGGAGATATGTTACATTGAGGATGACAATATTATTCATAGAGCTCTTTCACGAGCGTCAATGATATTATCTTAAAGTGTCATTTGGGACTTGAATTGACATTAAGAGATATTGGCCATTTTGTAATTTGTTTACTGAATGATTTTATATTTATGGAGGATTTTATAAATAGGGGTTGCTCAAGATGAAATGACAGAAACTTTAATGATAAAATAATTGAGAAGGTAAAACAGAATTTAAAGCTTAATCTCAATTATGAATATCTTATAGGGATTTTACATTATAATATCTTTCATGGACAAAAACCCTATTAATGAGCTTTTGTAATTCGGTATAGAATTAAAGAGTTCATCTTTATACTTATGGTGGGTAGCCATGGAGTTTAATAATATGGATAAATTAATTTGGGTTAATTAATTTATCTTATATTATTTTAATTTTGATTTTATATGTTATCAGGTCCCTTGCTAACTCATAAATTCTAAGAAACATCATGGAATAATTTATGGTTATCCGACACTAGGTTGAAATTGTCCCAGATGGAACAAGATGAAGCAGAAAAACGACACCCCCTCCCATAGGTGTGGGTGTAGGCATAGGCCACAAGGGTAGTCCAAGTCAAGGAATACACACATGTGGCAGTTGATACAGTCTCAGGTTGTTTTGAATAATTTCGAGAAAAATTAATTTTACCGGTAACTGTATTTTAATTTTAGAAATTATTTGAAATTCAAATAATTATTATCTTGGATAAGATAATAATATTTGAAATTTAAATTTTAAATTAAATTTAATAATCTTTAGACGAAGATCACAATTTAATTTAAATTTAAATTCAGATACTAATTTAAATTAAGGGCTGTTATCATTAGATAAAGATCACAATTTAATTTAAATTTAAAAGCAGAAAAAATAGTATCTTATATTAGATAATCTTTACGAATTTGAATTTAAATAATTGAATAATTTTCCATGGATATGAATAATCTTTCGTTTAAATTAAAGATAATGATAATGATTGTAAAAAATTATTAATTGAATATTTATCGGTGGCTATAAATATTTGATTGATGAAATAATTTTTGACTAAGCTAAGAAACAGACTAAGATGAATCATTATCTAATTGTTTGTATTTTTGCTTATATTTCAGGAATTCTCCATAGAAATAAGGGTTTTCAAAATTGAGAATAGAGAGATGATAAAGAAAAGTATTGTTTCGTGACCAGAAATTCTATCAAGTGTGTCCACATATACCTATACGTGGAAGAGTCATAATGGGAAAAATAAGGTGATTGGTGCTCATAATCTGAAAGCTAGCTTGATTATTCAGAATTGATTGCCAAACTGATATGTATTATTACAAATTAATTATTATATATAGTAACATGGGTTTGTTCGATCCTATTAATATGATAAAAATGTTTAAAATCCACCATATTAGATTTTTCACTGCATAAATTGTTTTCTGCAACTTTCTTTTAGAACCCAAATCTAAATGGCCTGCGACCTCAACCTTCGATGCCATCCTTCGCCGCCTGTCGTTGTCGCAGGCCATTTAGATTTGCCTGCGACCTCAACCATTACGTGCCCCTCTGCCTTGCGGCCCTTGCCTAGGATCCACCACAGTTGCTCGGCATCTAATGGATGATGGGGGGGAATTTTTTTTTTTTTTTCTGTTTTTTTTTAAAATTATTTTATATGTATAATCACATGTGAATGTTTCATAATAAGTTTGATGTATCTTTTCGATCACGACCCTTTGAAGTTGATCTAAAGGTATTTACTCTATCAATGGGGTAAAGTAACCTTAACTCATTGTAGAAGTCCCCGTAAATTATTTCAAGAGGGATATGAGAGAAAATTATTTTAATTTGGGAAAGTAGTTAGTGTCCAAACGTGATAAAATAAAGCGGTCGCAGTAGCACGTACAATTATGATGATCATATCCTCAAGGAGGTGACAAAGAAAACAAGAAAAAAAAAAAAAAAAAAAGCAGATTAAAAGCATTAAGAGATAAATAATAAAAGAAAACCAAAATAGAGTGGTATTTTTGTTGAGAAATTAAAACGTAATAAAAATGCTTGAGAAAATTATATAATTAAAGAGGTAAGGTGTCAAGAATCCCCTATATGCTTCACTCTCCTATTTGGATTTTGATTCATAAAATAATTCAATTGAAAGTTTTACATCACAAACAATCAATCGAAAAATAAAGATATGAAGAATTTGTGAATTAAAATGTATTTTAGTAAATTAAATTCTTACGTTGAAAACTAGCAAAGACTATTCTTATGAGAAATCTAAAAGTTGACAAAACCACATGGAGATATTGCAGTAAAAGACTACTCATAAAAATAATGCTATCAATAAATTGTATTGTGTAACAATTACATAAAAAGAGCATGATTATATTTGTATAAAAATTGTTAACACAATATTTTGATAAGGGAATTAGAAAGATTATAGAAGAAAATTAATTCACTCAAATATATAAACCTTATAAACAATTAGAGAATCAAAATCCGAATAAGATCATTACATATATATGATAATCTCCAACCTCATCAAAAAACTCTAGTCTAGATTACAAAACATTCTCACAAAATTCTATTGAGAAAATATGAGAATAAAAATGCAAGACAAAAATGAGAGAAAATGTGAGCTCGAAAATCCCCCGAAAAACCTTGGCCAACCTTCTATTTATAATGTTTTTAGGGCGTGCCAACAAACATTCAGCAGAAAATTTAAAATTAAAAAAGTAAAATAACAAAAACGTTTTTCCCAAATTAATTGGAAAGTCACAATTGATTAAAATTGGAGAACAAATTTTGATATTAAATGGGGAGAACAACGGACAAAATCGGTGAGGAAAATCAAACAGCCTGGGACACGTGGTGCGCGAAGAAGGTATCGTGGCTGCACAAGGGACAACGGAGACTGCTGAATGGGCTGCTCTTTTGGGCTTGATTTTTTGTTTTTTGGCCCAATTACTTAGCCCAAACCACTTTCTTTAATCTGCAAAATAAATAAGATAAAACTAACAATCTCCAATTGAAATAAAAATATGTAAAATTTAATTAAATCTTAAATAATTTAACATTTATCAAATAATTAGCAGTGTTTAAAGTTCAAATTTGTGTATTTATCACAAAGAAAAAAAAAATGAAATACAGTATTACTTTATGGGACTTTGCGTTTTTTTTTTTTGGTTTTTTTTTTTTGTGTTGGGGATGCTCGAGAAGCCTTCTCCTTTTTCATTAGCCATTTTTCTTATCTAAATTTTTTTTTTTTTTTTTTGGGATTTTTGCTTTTTGCTCGACTCAAATTAATTATCTCATGTAAGCTTACACTAAAAACGACTCTTTTATCTAGTAGCTCATGAATTGCATACATCAAACAATTAATTTTCGATCATAGGGAAAATAAAGTTATCATACAGGATTAAGTTTTAGTATAAGTCCTCTCTGAACTAAAAACAGCTAGTTCCGCTGTTAATGAGAGCTCCATACGCCGTCACCTGAGACACCAAACTCAAACCACCGACGCTTTCAATCTCTTTAGCTTTTAGTTGTTCAAAATTTCCGGGTACAATTGTTTGACAAATCCAAATCTATATAGCTTCTGTATTCATTTGAGACCCGTGATATCTCAACTTCTCAACCACATTGTCAATCACATTTGCTTCTGTAGTTTTGGTAGATATAGAGGATTGTGCAAGTGAATCTGTAGAAGATGTTTCAACCTCTTGTTCTGTGATGTCAAGTCCATGTGGTTCATCTGTATCATGATGAAGCTACCTCTCTCTTTGGACCCGCAGCAGCTCGATCTTTTCCCATAAGTCGGTCCATCTTCTCGTAATTCGGGCATGTTTAGCCGTCATATCGTATTGTATTGTATTGTATTGTATTATATTGTATAATGTGTATTGTATTTTATTGTATTGTATGGTTATTATACAATATGATATTTGATTTTGTATTGTATTATAATATTATGAAAAAATGTTGATTTTGTGAGTTAAATTTTCCGGATTTGCCATCCGTGGGAAATGAAATGAATTCATAAAATTTTTTTTTTCAGCGGACCCTACGATGACGGTTTTTCTAAAAAATCGTCGTGATAGGCGGACCTACCACGACGGTTATCACGACGGTTTTTTGCGTAGTACCGTCGTAGTATGTTCTTAAATGTCCATATTTAGACCCTATTTTTTACCGATTCCACGACGGTATTCTACGACGGGTAAAAAACCGTCGTGGAATCTGAAAATATTCCACGACACTGGATTCCACGACGGTTAGAAAACCGTCGTGGAAATGTTAGTGGTATCCACATTCTGTACTAGTGACAGGGTTTCCAAATTGGATCGGGTGTTATTCGTTGGCCAACATAGTCTTCTTAGGGCTTTCCGGTTGTAGATATTGCTTCCACTTGCCACCACTTGGGCAACTACCTTCTCTCAAAACTCTCTATATTTTGGGATTTGATGCAGTAGTGACTGTGGGTCCAGAGTTTTACGGGGATGGCTCTGTCACAACACCATTTTCGTCATTGGAAATCCTAAAATTCACATCGATGCCATCATGAAAGAAATGGATTCCAATGCAAGTTGAACATGTCGGGACCTTCGCAAAGCTCAGAGAACTTGAGATAACTGATTGCAATGAGTTTATTGGGGATTTTCCAGCTTGCTTCCTTGTATCATTGACAAAGCTCACAATTAATGTAAGAATCTTGTTTTTTCACTCCCAAGAATGCCCGTTGTCCGAGATATAGAGTTGGATGGTTATGCAAATGATCAACTGCAAGTAGAGTCATTCTTCGAGGCACTGAAGAAAACTGAAACTTCCCCTCAACATCTACGCATTTCTAATTGTTCTTCCTTGATACCAGTTAGATGTCTGCCAACCACTCTCGAAACGCTACATATAAGTTGGTGTAAGAAATTAGAATTTCCATTATCCCATCTTAAAGAGTCACTTAAAGTACTTACGATGTTAGGAAGTTGTGAATCCCTTAGATCCTTTCCCCTGAATTCCTTTCCCAAGCTCAAACAGCTTTCTATTTATCGTTCCGAAAGTCTAGAATCTCTTTCGGTGTCTGATGGGCTATATGTGAAGACCTGAGATTTCTATCTTCTCTGCACATAAGGGACTGCCTCACTTTTGTATCTTTCCCAGAAGCTGGATTATCTGCCCCCAATCTGACTTCTCTTGAAATTGAAAACTGCGAGAAACTGAAATCGTTGCCCGAGAAAATGCATAATCTTCTGCCATCTTTGAAATTTCTGTTCATCAATGATTGTCCAGAGATCGAGTCATTTCCTGAGGATGGTCTCCCCTTTAGCTTGTCTACACTTTACATTTGGGATTGCTATAAACTCATCGCCTCTCGGGTGAACTGGAACATACAAACACTCCCCAATCTTACGACATTTTCAATCGGAAGTTATGAAGATGTGGAATCCTTTCCGGAGGAAGGGCTACTGCCAAACACTATTACTTCTCTTTCGATCGGTTGATTTCCATGTCTCAAAGCCTTGGACAAAAATGAGCTTCAAGAACTCACCTCCTTGAAGAAACTGGACATTTTTGACCGCCCCGAGTTGCAAAAAATCCCAGAAGAAGGGTTTCCCATCTCTCTTGAACATTTGAGCATCTCCTCATGCCCTCTTCTCGAGAAGAAGTGCAACAGGGAGAAGGGGCAGTATTGGAGCAAAATTGATCGCATCTTCTGGGTTAAAATCGGCGATGACATTATGTCATGAGTCACCGGTAGACAAATCCCTGAATTCATACTCAACCAGGTTATGTTATTTGCTCTTGAACTTCAGCTTACTTAATTTCCTTTTCCAATCTTAATGAATCAGATAATGTACTTCTTTTCTCTTCGATGGTACTGATATGAGTTCTTACGGTGCAAATTTTCGAGCTCCGAGTTATGGGGGGTGCCAAGATGTTATAGTTCTTCTTCCATCTCTATCAAAGCTATTTATTCATTCCGTGATTTTATGTATCCGGTGTGTTTTTTTTTTCTTTTTTCTTTTTTTTTTCCCCTTGTATGTTTTATGTCCTTGATGTTCCTCTATTTTCTCTGTTTTTGCTTGCTTTCATTCTAAACTAAGCAATATATTTATACTGTAGAGTTTGTTCTGCGAGACTTTTGAAGATACATGGGTAACCTCGAGGTAATCAACTGGTTGTGTATCTGGTGCGTTCCATTTTCATTTCCATTTCTTTTCGATTAATAAAAATATTCCGTGCTCTACATATAAATATACTGATTTGTATATCTTCTAAAATAGTTTGGATATGTAAATTGTGATTTGAAGCGGGAAAGTTTTGTTGGCTGCAGCTTGCCACACACTTGAGAAAAACCACTGTGAGAGCTACAAGAGTTTGAAATAATTTGAGCTCGGAATTGTGAAAATCACTGTATCGATTGGTTCATGGATGGCGTGACATGATTGGTCATGACAGGGTGGCGAGTTAGAATCAGAATCACTTTGGTGACCCAACATGTGCAATTCAGAGAGAGTTATATTAACGTGTTTACAAATAGCAATTTTTAGTTAGTGTGGGAAACTGTTTTGACACACTTAGAAAACTCCTCTACCAACTTTCTATGAAGAATTTGTTCTCTCTGCACAATCACGCATATGTCTATAATATGTCAGCTTTTATAGACATATGCACAATTTTATGTTCAGCTTTTCAAATATTCTGTTGTTTATTTTTTATTTTTTATTTTTTATTTTTGCTAGTGTACAATTTGTTGTTTTAATCGGTCTTATTGTATTTTAATACTTAAATTTTGAGGTTCAGTAGCTTTTGCACTAAAAAGTATTGTGTACCAAACTAAAGAACTTGCAATTTTACAGCTACTGTCCCTCGCACTAAAATTGTCGACCTTTGCCAATTTGCCCCTCAAAATTCTAATTTTGACAATTTACTTTTTGTATTTTCTTTCCCCTGAACTTTGAAAAAGTTTATGAATTTCCCCCTTTAATTAAAATTTTGACAAAAAAATACACATGATACTCGTTGGAGGCATGAGTTACAGATATTAAATGTAAAACGCTCATAATTGAGTTAAAAAAAAGTAAATATTTAGGACCGATTGTCATTTTTTCTCATACTTCTCTCTTATAGATAACTTCGTAATTTCATATTTAATAAAAGGCAACGAGTGCGAGGAGTGTTGCCATTGTGTGCCACTTCATAATTTTATATTTAATGCCCTAACTAATACTTCCAACGAGTACTATGTGTATTTTTTTGTCAAAAATTTAATTGAGGGGGAAAAATTTGCAAACTTTTCCAAAGTTTAGAGGAAAAGAATATTACAATTGAAGTTTGGCATTTTGTGACAATGTCTAAAATTCAGGAGGAAAAAGTGTAATTCGTCGTTTTTCTAAATTGTTGTGATAATTACCTCCTTTTGCTTATTAACTTCCGTTAAGTTAGTGACAAAAAGCCCACAAGTACCTTATGAGGATGGAAAATTAAATCCTAATCTAAATGATCTTCCAAAAATTCGAATACTCAATATAATGGAAAGTTATCAAGATGAAGTATAATGTAGCAATTTAAAAAGTTTAGGAGGCATGTTCTCAAAATTAGAAATTTGGGGAAAATTTTCCAAAAGTCGACAAATTAGGGGTTGAAATTGTTATAAACCACGAACAACTTATTAAAACTAATTAACATTAAGATTGAATAGATCACAGACTCACTCATATATCTCTGAATGTACATACACAGTGGCATATTTCTGCACCCAATGTTGGTGGAAATGGATTCTTCTTTTCAGCCGCAATAATGAATGCATGATGTCTAATAAACAAAGCACAATATATATATATATATATATATATGTAAACAAACAATGAGGCATTAAAAGAAAAGGTCTTAACAGAAATCAACAACAGTACGGGTTTGTTTTAAAATTAATGGATAAGTTCCCAATCGATGACAAATATGCGAGAGAATTTGTTCCAATACTCTCCTGCCTCTGGCACTTATTCACTAGGAAAGGACATTTATCTATCCACAAATATTCAAGAGAGTGAGGAAACCCTTTTTCTGGAATAGTCTACAAATTAGGGCAGTCGAAGAGGAATAGTAATGGTACAGAGGTGAGTTATTGAAACCTGTTATTATTCAGGGTTTTAAGCCTTTCTAAAGAATTAATAACACGACTTGTGATAGTGCTAAGCGGCAGCCCTTCCTCCGGAAATGACTACAAATGATTTTTACATCCAAAGCCTGAAATTTCAAACTGTATAAGATTAGATAGTCCTTGTAAATTTCAACTCATTTCAGAGGTGATGAGATTTTCATAATCCTTAACACGAAGTTCAGTCAGATTGTGCCAGTGGTATGAATGGGGTAGAGAAAATTCTAAATTCATGCTCCCACATATTTAACATAAGTATCAAAACACACTTTTTTAAGAGATTAGGAGTATTTTACCAATAAAAAATAGATTAGATTTAAAATCTCACTTATTTAAAAGTTCATGAGTACTTTTACTAAAAAATAAAATTTAGAGACTAAATTCTAACCTACTTAAAAGTTGACGTACCAGTCCAATAATTTATCTTAATTTTATTTTTATTTTAAGTATAAAAAGAAAACCCTCAAAAAAAAAAAAAAAAAAAAGAAAAAAAGAAAAGAAACTTGACCATTTGGCAGAACGACATTGGCTGATAGATTCGATATTATTTTATTCAACTAAATAATAGAGATTGCCAGCTGGTTCCGATTACATTCTTTTCTCTATTGGAAGATTCTCTGTTTAGATGCTATTTCCGGTCAACTCCTCTCATTTCCCTCACTCTGCCATCACCATTTCCTTACTTCTGCAAGACTTTCTTTCTCCGTCTGTGCAAAAGAAGCGAAGATCATGGCTTTAGAATTAGTGGGAGGAGCTCTTCTCTCAGCTTCCCTTCAATTTCTGTTCGAAAGGATTGGATCCCCTGAGGTTCTGTCCTACTTGCGCCGGAAATCAAAGAAATCTGATTTTGATGACCTCCTTTCCAAACTCAAGATTCTCTTCAACTCTGTCTCTGCTGTTCTTGATGACGCCGAGCACAAGCAGATCTCCAGAAACAGGGCTGTGGAGGCCTGGCTTGACGACCTTCAAGGTGCTGTTTTTGATGCTGAAGACCTCTTCGATGACGTCGAATATGATGTTCTGCAACTCAAGGTTGAAGCTGACTCAAAACCCAGCTCTAGTAAGGTACAAAATTTATTCAAGCATAAGAAAAAGTTTAGAAACTTGTTTTCCAAGTCACGTGATTCGAATGATCAAGATCTGGAGAAAAGGATGAGGAAGATTCTTGAGAGGTTAGAGTTCATTGCGAAACAGAAGGATGTTCTTGGTCTGAAAGAGCGTGTTGGCGAAAGACCGTCGTGGAGATTGCCTTCGACTTGTCTGGTAGAAGAGTCTGAAGTTTATGGTAGACATGACGACAAAGGTGTGATACTTAAGCTGTTGACGTTGAACGATGTGGGCAGCGAAAAGATTTGTGTGATTCCGATCGTCGGAATGGGCGGGGTTGGAAAAACCACGCTTGCTCAAGCAGTTTACAATGATGATTATGTTCAGGGGAGTTTTGAACTCAAGGCATGGGTCTGTGTCTCTGACGATTTTGATGTTTGTAAGGTCACAAAAACGTTACTTCAGTCGGACTCTCCGGATGGTGCCATGGACCTGAATTCATTGCAACTCAAGTTGAAAGAGAGGTTGATGGGAAAGAAGTTCTTGATTGTTCTGGATGATGTTTGGAATGAGAACTATCTTGATTGGGAGGCAATGAGGATGCCTTTCAAATATGGGGCTCAGGGAAGCAAGATTATCGTGACAACGAGAAATGAAAAAGTTGCGTCTATCACGGGAACTGTTCGAAGCCATCATCTGAAGGAATTATCGGATGAAGCTAGCTGGCAACTTTTTGAAAAGCATGCATCTGGCATCAATGGGGACTTTAGTGCACGTCCAGACCTTGAAAGAATTGGCAGAGAAATTGTTAAAAAATGCAAAGGCTTGCCATTGGCTGTAAAAACACTCGGTGGCCTCTTGCGCTCTACAGAGGATGTTCGGGAATGGGAAAGAATAGCAAAGAGCGATATTTGGGCGTTGGCTGATGAACAGAGCAAAATTCTTCCGGCTTTGAGGTTGAGTTATCACTATCTCCCTCCACACTTGAAAAGGTGCTTTGCTTTTTGTTCAATATTTCCCAAAGACCATAAGTTTGATAAGGACGAATTAGTCTTAATATGGATGGCTGAAGGTTTCTTGGAGCATCCAGGGAGAAATAAGAGACTGGAAGAAGTGGGTGATGACTATTTTAATGATCTAGTAGCTAGATCATTTTTTCAACATTCCATGGGATCCTTGGTTATTCATGACCTTTTGGTTGATTTGGCTACATTTGTTTCCAGAAAATGTAGTCTTTTTCTAGATACAAGTGGCAGCTTAGATAAAATGGAGACAAGTCGGGCACGTCATCTTTCTTACTCTTTAGAATGGCCTGATCCGTATGAGAGGTTGAACTCCGTTATTGAAGCTCCTCACTTGCGGACTTTCCTACCAATAAAAAGGTTGTGGATGTATCGTTGTGTTTTATCTGAGGAAGTAGTAGGTGATTTGTGTTTGAAGTTTAGGTGTTTGAGAGTTTTATCTTTGTCTGGCTATGAAAGCATCAAACAATTACCAGATTCAATTGGTGAACTATGGCATCTTCGCCTGCTGAACCTCTCTTCCACTTCAATTAGTAGGTTACCCGAGTCTGTATGCAAGCTGTACAATTTACAGACATTGAAGTTAAACAATTGCGAATCACTCACTCAGTTGCCTAACGCTTTTCACCACCTCACTAATTTGAGATATCTTGGTGCCAGCGGGAGCAACCTAGAAGAGTTGTCGGAATCTATATGTATGTTGTGCAATTTGCAAACGTTGAAGTTGTCAAATTGTCGTTCTTTGACTAGGTTGCCTGATGACTTTCATCGTCTCATTAATTTGAGATATTTTGATGCTAGCTGGAGCAACCTAGAAGAGTTGCCAGAATCTTTATGTATGTTACAGAAGTTACAGACGTTGAAGTTGGCATACTGTAGAGCTCTCACTAAGTTGCCTAAAGATTTTCATAATCTCACTAATTTGAGATATCTTGACGTCAATGGTAGTGGCCTGGTAGATATGCCGACACACATGGGTAGAATGAAAAGTCTCGAGACCTTGAGTGTCTTCACTGTGGGAACAGATAATGGTAAAATGATAGGAGAGTTGGGAGGACTATCACATCTTAGAGGATTACTTCACATTAAGAAGCTAAGGAATGTGTTAAAAGCAGAGGATGCATTGGAGGCAAACTTGATGGAAATGAAGTATCTTGATACGCTGACCTTGGAATGGGATGATGGTGAAACTGGTGATTCAAAACATGAAATGGATGTCCTTGACAATCTATGCCCTAACTCAGCTTTGAAAGGGCTGGAGATCAAGAATTATGGAGGTACCAAATTTCCTAACTGGTTAGTTGATCCTTCATTATGCAACATAGTTGAGGTACGTCTTCAGAAATGCAAACATTGCAACCGCTTGCCACCACTTGGGCAATTGCCATCCCTGAAATTTCTTTGGATAGGTGAATTTGACGCAGTAGTGAAGATGGGTCCTGAGTTATTTGGGAATGGGTCTTCAACTGTGAAGCCATTTGCATCATTGGAAGACTTAAGTTTCTCTAAGATGTCAAACTGGGAGGAATGGTCAATGGTTGCTGAAGATGCTGAAGCTTTCCCAAAGCTAAGACGACTTTCTTTATTCGACTGCAAGAAGCTTACTGGGGATTTGTGTCGCTTCCTTCCATCTTTAACAGAGCTTTCCATCAAAGAATGTCCACAGCTTTCTTCTTCGCTCCCAGAGATGCCAGTTGTCAGCAACCTAACACTTGTTGATTGCGACAAGCTTACTGGAGGATGTCATGTTGTAGAATCATTCGAGTGTCTTCAATTCCTGGAAATCTCCACTTCACTTGACTCAACAACATGCAGGTCTCTTCCCGCTTCCTTGGAAACGCTAGTAATCAGAGGGTGCAAGAATTTAGAATTTCCTCTACTCCACTCATACCACTGCCCCAATCTGAATGAACTTCAAATCTACAACTGTGAAAAGCTCATCACCTCCGGAATGAGCTGGAATTTGCAAGGGCTTCCTAATCTTACAAACTTTTCAATTTCACGCTTCGGATGTGAAAATCGTTTGGAGTCATTTCCGGAGGAAGGACTGCTGCCTAGCACTATCACGGATCTTTATATTAATGATCTGCAAAGGCTTAAAACCCTGGACAACAACGGGCTTCAACAACTAACCTCTTTAACGTCACTGCGCATCTACAACTGCCCTAACTTGCAGACTATTCCAGAAGAAGGGTTTCCGCACTCTCTCAAATATTTGAGCATCTATAGATGTCCTCTACTTGAGAAAAAGTGCGAGAGGGAAGGGGAGTACTGGTATAAGATTTCTCGAATCCCCAAAATTGTCATCGATTGGGAAATTATCAATTAATTTTAAAGACCATTTTAAAGACTATCACGGTACTTGCTTTTTTTCTTCTTCTTTTTGTTGCGGGTAGTAAAAGTCCATTAAGCTGATTATCTTTTTATTATTATTTTATTTTTCTATTATTATTGTAATTATTATTATTATTTTGCTTTCTTTTTTTGTGGTTAAACTCAGCAATCTTTATTATTGAAACGTGCATAAACAGTTTTGGAGGCTTGTTTTACTAACCACTCTTGTTACGATGGTTATTTTCCTTTTTTTTTTTAATGCCTTTTTTTAAAAATAATTCTTGCTTAATGGTAGAAATTTTATAGCCTTTGCTGTTATTGCAGAATTATGTACAATGCTCTGTTTATTAGACGTCACGCCTTCATTATTGCAGCTGAAAGAATAATCCGTTTTCAAAATTTGGGTCTTTATTTAGGGCAAGTATTGGTTTTCAAAAGTTGTTTAGGGGTTTTTAACTCTGTCACACCCTAAATTTATCGACCTTTGACAACTTGTTCTCAAATTTATAATTTTAGCAACTTGCCTCCTAAACTTTCTAAATTGCTTCAATATGTGTCATTCTTCGAACTTTCCATTATATTGAGGAGTTGAATTAGAAGATTTACATTAGGATTTGATTTTTTTGTTTAGAGATTTTCAATCTTCACATAAGGTGCACTTGGACTTTCTATCAATAATTTAACCAAAGTAAAGCAAAAGGAGGTAAATCACAAAAATTTAGAAAATACAAGAGGTACATTGTCATAAGTTGAAGTTTGAGGGGCAATAGTACTAAAAACTCAAGTTCTTTAGTTTCAAGGAGAGAAAAAGCTAATGTTAAACTCACGAGTGCTAAAAACCCAAGTTCTTTAGTTCTTTAGGGGCAATTGGGCAAATATTTTACAGTGCAAAAGCTACTAGAACTTTAAAAAAATATATAAAAAACAAAAAACAAACAAAACAGAAAAAACCCTCAAAATTACATACTAAAAATAATACAGATTAAACCAACAAATTTTACATAAGCAAAAAAAAAAAAAAAAAAAAAACCCCAAAAAAACCCAAAAAAAAAAAACAAAAAAAACAAAAAAACAAAAAATTTTAAAAATGGACAAAAACTTATGCGTGTGTATAAAAGCTGACATATGCGTGACTGTGCTTTCACTTCTATCTGAACATTGACGGTTTTTAGTGAAGTCATGTTTGCTAAGTGATGGTGGCCTCTTCTTCTTCTTCTTCCTTTTTTTTTTTTTTGTTTTTTTTTTCTGTTTTGTGTATGTGTGTGCGTGTGTGGAGGGAACAAATTCTTCATAGAAAGTTGGTATAGGAGTTTCTATGAGTACCAAACATTTGATGGAGCTTTAACCATATCTAACTGTCGCTGATAAAATCTGTCTAGTTGGAACTGTAGGACATGAGCAACAAAGTGTCGAATCTTTCCCGATTTTTGCAATTGATCTTCTGGAAAATCTACAAGTATGGACTATAAAGAATCAAGCGTTGTAAAGTTTTAGATGATGATTGAACCACAGGTGAAAAACCTTAATGAAGGTAATTCTAATTGCCAATCATAGAAGGCTAAACATGTAATCTTGGTAACCACCTCCTTATGCAAAATCAAGCTTTTAACATAGAATTAATCACTTCCAATGTTTAACTATGCAGGCTAATCTTTCGCAACAGAAACGGATGAGACCAGAAATAGCCAATATTCTGAAGGCCCTGAACCTCGGTGATCTTGGATGGACCATCTTCTCTGTATCATTTGGCAGTTCATCAATTGTTTCAGATTGAAGGATTTCTTGCGATTATGATGGTGCATTCTGAGTTTTACTGGCATTTTCCTTCTTTGGTCATGAAGCTATTTGCATTGTTGGAATACTTGTTGTTCTATGATACATCAAACGGGAAGGAATGGACGATGCTATTTGAAAAGGTTAAAACTCTCTCCATCTTAAGAGAACTTTCTCTCTGTGACTGCGATAAGCTTACTGGGGATTTGCCTTTCTTGCTTCCATCTTTAACAAAGCTTAGAATCTCTAGAAGTCCGCAGCTTGCTTCTTCACGCCCAAGGATGCCGGCCATTAGTAAACTGAAACTCAACATTCATGATAATCTAATCCCAAAAAAAATGGAATATGAAAGCACTTCCCAACCTTCAGTGCTTTACAATTTCTGACGCATCTGTGAAGATATGGAGTCCTTCTCGGAGGAAGGGCTGTTGCCTACCACCATCACCTTTGTTGAAATTTCCGAACTTCCATGACTTAAAGCACTGGACTAAAATGGGATTATCGGGCTCACTTCTTTGTGAAGATTGGCCTGAGATAGCTACCAAAACTTGCAGACGATGCCAGGATATGAGCTTCCAACATCACTTCAGCTTTTGCAAATCAACGAATGTTGTTTGCTGGAGGAGAAATTCCAAAGAAAGGAGGAAAATGAAACAAGATTGCTCGCATCTCCCTTGTCTGAATAAATCAGGATTATATAATTTCACGTCGATGAACAAATATTCCAATACCTTTTCACCGAACCAATTTTCTGTCAGGTACTTGTTCTTTTGATTTATTATTTAGTATTTTTGTCAATATGTCTTTTCTAATATTGGTTTCTTCATTCTAGCTGATAAGCATTTCTATTGCTAGAGCTGTACTCTATCCCTACCTCATCGACGTTTGGTCAGGAATTTGTGTCAAAATAATTTTGCAGGTTTGTTTGTTTCTAGATACTATGTCTGATAATACTTAATGAGCTTTATTTTAAAGCACACTTTGCTTTACTTGTTTGGTGATGGTTGTGATTTCTTGTTGTCTAAGAAATCAGGCTTCCACCAGCAAGTTGTTACAAAATATAGGATCTCATGATTCTTAGCCAAGATATCCAAAATCTCTCTTTGTGGCTTTTACGGCGACAAAATTTCAAAACCCATCTCCAAACAAAGTATTTGTTAAGTTTTCTTTAGGTTGTTCTTGTTGTATTGCAGTTCATTAATTCACTTCACTAGATATTGGTGTCAGCTGTCTTGCATTGCTGTTTCAGAGTTCGTCATCTGCGTTGTTCCATCACTGATCTCATAATATGAAGAAAAAATCTAGTTGGATATCAAAATGCTTACAATCAAATTAAAGAATATAATTCATTAAGTTACCTAGTTTTAGATTAATGACACAAAATATGAACGGCTTTTACTAGATCGAGAAAAATCCCAATTCAAAATTGAGAATCTAACAGACAAATTAATATTATGTAGAGAAGTGGTAGCTCTTCAGATGAATAATTTTGCTTAATCAAAAGCTGGAGAGGGCTAACTAGTCTTTATTTTTTTGCCTATTCTTGTTTGCACAGCTACACTTTTCAGCAGAACCACTGGGAGAGCTACAACAATTCAAGGCCATAAGAGCTCGGATCAATGAACAAAAATCATAAATCGCGAATTAAGGTTAGTCAGTTTTTATCAAAAAAGTAGCTCAAAAATATGTATATGTTATTTCAAATTGCACCAGACTGTGTTTCCTGATATATACTTTACAACCATTGCTTGCAGCTATAGCAGGCACCAACCGAGAGAAGTTTAGCTTCTGCTAAACACAGGGGTAAAAAAATAAAACAAAACCTATATTGTGGCATTTAAGTATAAGAATCATGCAACCGATATATTTGACTGAATAATGTTTATCTTAGTGTAATTATTCATTGTTAAAAAAATATTTTCATTCAGGTATCTAATTGAATCTCTGAGACATGAGCCACTCATGGCTAATCTACACCCCTTTTTAAGAAGAAATCCCTCACTAATTGCAGGAAAATTTGCAATAATTCTCACCTTTTGAGTCCGTGAGTTGATGAATATTTGTCAGTAGAGATGACAGATTGGGGCACCCTTCATGTCTCAAGTCTACGAACATCATCAGCAAGAGATGTTGCAAAAAGATGGTTTGTGATACTTGTTAGGCACATTTGTGGTCTTGATCTTGGGATGACGGTGGGTGTGATTGTGTTGAAGGAAAGCTGATTGGAGAAGGCCGAGAACATGAACAAGTTTACTCCCTTCCATGTCTTTGTGTAGTTCATCTGTGTAATTGGCCGATGCTATAACGTTCAATCAACTGAAGTCGATAAATTCTTTGAGACTTTTACTTATGTTGCCTGATTTGATCAACAGCTTGAGAACTTTGTAGAGAAGTCGGTTTTCAAATAAGAAAAGGTCTTGTTGGATCAATGCTACTTGACTGTTGTCACTCTTGGTAGCACAGCTGTTTATGAACTGTATAGTAGCACAACCGTCCGAGAACAATATCAAGGCAAGCTCCTCTTCCTTTCTGCCAATAGACTTGATCATCTCTTTGTCAAAGTAATTATTGAGTTCGCGACTATCATTCTTGATTTTCAGATATAGGTCTTATGTTGTTTGTCCACTTTCCTCAACAAACTTTTCTGCCAATTTGGTCTTGAATCCCTCTGGAAGCAAGGTATTAGGTATTGCAACTGAGAGGACCAACAGAGATTGCCTTTGGAGAGTAGTAGTCCTTTAAAGTTTATTGTCAGAGTTTATATCTTCGGCAGTATAGTTCCATCAACGTCTTATTGACTCTCTATTTCTTCCTGTCATTTTCTTTAAGAACTCCAACTCTGCGTCACTTTTGCTTCTCCAATTTGATAGCTCTGTCTTGGCTATCTTTTGCTTTGGTAAAACTACATTTTGTACATTTTGGTTTTTATGCAGCTCTTCTATGTGGACAACACATTCCTTGGTCATTTTTAATGATCTACGTTGTCCAATTAAATCAAGATCTATAGCCCCACGTATTTAAAAAAAAAAAAAAAAAAACCGTCGTGTAATGGCTGTATTACACGAAGGGTTTGAAGCAAAATCGTTGTGTAAAAGTCACATTACATGACGGTTTTGCTTCAAAACCATCGTGTAATGTAGTCATTACATGACGGTTTTGGCTTAAAACTGTCGTGTAACTAGGCTTGAATTGAAAAATAATTTGGCATTTTTTGGTGATTTCCTACGGGTGGCCTAATCTGTGTGTTATCCAATACACGATCCATGATATGATTGACAAGATATTAGTTACAATTTATCAAAGTAAAAATACGTACCATATATTGCATTATATTACAAGTTTACATATCATAATTAATGAATTGCATTATATATCTAGACCATTCTCCCCTAATCAAATCCAAATCATCAGAAGTAAAAAATTCTTTACTTTCAAGTACGTCAATTCCATTCAACACTATGTCCCTCATAAAAGCTAAAACAAAATAATCACATTCAACACTTCCCTCTTGGAGAGGACAAGGACGGTCAAAGATTTTCGTTTATAGTCTTATCTCTTTCTAATCCCTTCTCCGGTTATAAGCTTCCAATCCGTTAAGGCCCTAGCAAGTTCGTAAAATTCAAAATAATTAAGATGCATATAATTAAGATTAAATCAAAATTAACATATGAAAATTGACTTACATATTCATTATATTAGTAAAATCGTCTCGTTTCTTCTCTCGAAGAGGATCAAAATAAAGGA
Source organism: Ficus hirta (assembly GCA_038430175.1). Classification (NCBI taxonomy): domain Eukaryota; kingdom Viridiplantae; phylum Streptophyta; class Magnoliopsida; order Rosales; family Moraceae; genus Ficus; species Ficus hirta. The sequence continues at coordinate 11,348,595 of CM076585.1, read as the reverse complement.
CTAGATCGTCCTATGGGTCAATGACTCCCAAGACCCAATGCCTACCTCTGTTATGTGGTATAAGTTAAAGTCGTCCTTTTGGTGCGTCACGCAAAAAGGCGACAAGAGCATCGGCTCGCTCTCTCAAGCCAGCATCTGGAGTATCTATTCTAACTGGTGAGATCAAGGTTAGAGACACAAACATAAACTTCTCAGCTCGCCCGTTAATGGCACGTAGTTACTCCAAATATCTGCATAAGTATATCAAAATTGTTACTCTGGACAACATATAGAAGAATTTCCAAATTAAAAAAAATAAAATTTAGAGATAGAATGACATACCTGATGTATACTAATATACAATTCGCACTGATTTCTTATAAATTAATAAACTCATAAATATCATCAAAGTTCAGAAATATAGGCATGTCAAAACCCGTGATCGTATATGGTATTGGGACATCTATCTAATTACCTTCATGCATAGAACTATGTGTATAATAAGCCAAAGGCCTCATCTCTATGTTCATTTTATTAAAGTCGAACAAAGCTTTGTGTTGTTGCTCATCTTATTGTACCTCAGTTCGATTGTTGATCGGTTTTTTTCTAAGCTTTTTTTGGCGTTTGTTTCCTTCAGCTGCTTGGTCAAGAACATGATTAGGCCCTCGACTCGCCTTGTTCATACTCGTGTCGAGCTCGATTAATGTTTTAGGCCAAGCTAAAAACCTATTAACATCCTCATCCACAGTTGTTGCCTCATACGTCGGAATAGGTAATGCTTCTTTTTTTAATTTTGGCACATTGATTGACACTCGCACATTCCTTTCACCCAGTGGAATCCCATGGACTGTATCGGTGGGAAGGCTCTTCAGCCATGTTCTTCCAAATGCAACAATCAATTGTCCACCATGAAGTCCATCAAAATATAGAGCTTACACTCCTGACTGTCGACCAGCATGGTTGGCGGATCAGACACGCCAGGTTGTTTTTCTTAGATAGAGTAACTAGCCTTAAAGCTATTGTGTTAGTCAACGGTTGGCACATCCTCTTGGTCAAACAACGGCTCTACATCTTTCTTCGCACATAGACCACGCACCAACGCCTTTAATTCTTTTATTTCACGTCTCATTGATAGTACTTCATTATCTCTATTCGAACTTCAATTTAGGTTAAAGTACTGAGACAGCTTTACGAACTTTGATTGCCTATAGATACATTCTGGGTATTCGGGTCTGGATAATGCTTGCGTCAATACATCAGTAGTGCCAACTGATTCAAAAGTGTCTTGGCTCTCCTGTGTATTGTGCTGCATCTATGGGATAATTGAAAGAACACATTATAAATAAAAGTGTTATAAGTGGCTCTAGTGATGAAGAATTTATTATTAGTTAGTAAACTTACTATCAACTCACTAACTTTTTTACATGATGGATCCTTCAACTTTCCATCTGAGCCTGTCCGTGAATTTAGCCACAACCCATCTCTTTTTTCCCATTTCCCAGTCTCCTTAAACTGTAATTTAATATCGTTTGTATACATGAATAAATAAATAAATAATTTTTTTACGATTTACTTACAAACAAAATTTAATGACATACCTTTTTCTGATCAAGCTTTCTATATCCGTCTCGGCCTCCTCTCGATGTGTATTCGTTATTGGTCGTTATTTCGCTTCTACGATCCGAAAGTTGTTGGAATTGTGAGGATGTTCTATACTGAACGAATTTCACCCAATCCTCTTCTTCTATATTGGGGTAGTTGTCAATAACTTTTTCAGGCCGTGTCCACTACTATAGAATGCGGATTCCACGACGGAGCTTCCATGACTGTTTTTAAAAAACGGTCATGGAAAGTTCGGTAAAAACACGGGGCAGAACACCTTTTCCAAACGGTTTTCGGAAACCGTCGTGGAAGCTTTGGATTCCACGACCATTTTCTAAAAAACCATTGTGCAAAATTCACGATAAATTCAGACAAAACCGAGTGTTGTCCTCATTTTTCCACGTCAATACAGCAGCTGCAGTAACTATAATCAGATCAGATCGCTCCGAAAACAGTCAGTACACTGCTGTTGGATGTCACCACCATCATCTACCATCCATCATCAATCTCTCTTGTAAGTCATGATCACTAACTTAGGTTTTTGTTGTTTTCCTCTGTATTTTTATGATTTTAGATTAATTTGTATGTTTTGAAATCGCTTTTGATACGTTAAATAGTGTAATAATGGGTGTTAATTTAAGTGATCACGAAATGTTATTTGTCCCCCAGTTTTTTTTTTATTTTTAGTAATTTGTTATGTTTTTTTCCGATTTTTTAGTTAATTGTTCAATTAATTAATGGGTCGGTGTTAACTAAATGAAAATGATATGCATGTATGGACAATTATGCACACCTTGACTCCTAAAACTTAAATTGATTTCTTGATTTAGGATTTGCAAATCATGGATAGAAAATGGATGTGATTTGATAGATTGTCTAAAGCATTGAAGATGATGTTGAAGATTTTTTGTCATTTGCCAAAACTCACATACAAGATGATAAGATTCCGTGTCCGCATTAGATTTGTGGTAATCATAGATCTCATTCCATTGATGATGTTAGAGGGTATTTGCGTGCTTATAGGATTATTTGTTCTTACCAAATATGGTATTTACATGGTGAATAATTTTTCGATATTAATTATACATCGACGAGTACTAAAGGTAAAGGGCCTATTGTTGATGAAGACATTGGTAATAATATGTTCAATATGATAAATGACTTGGAAGAAAACTTTGTACACCGTCCAGAGTTATTTGAGGCAATGGTTAATGATGCCGAAACGCCCTTGTATGTCGAGTGTATAAAATATACAAAATTAGGTGCATTAGTTAAATTATAGAATATGAAAGCGTCGGGAGAGTGGACGAATTCTAGTTTCACGACTCTTTTAGAATTTCTAAATGATGTCTACCGGAGGATAACAAAGTGCCACCTAGTATGTACGAGGTGAAGAAGACATTAAGCACTTTATTAATGGAATATGAAAAGATGCATGCTTGTCCAAATGATTGCATCCTTTACCGGAAAGAATATGAAGATTTAGATAAATATTCGGTTTGTAACGAGTCAAGATGGAAGAAGGGCAAGATGCCATCGAATGGTAGCAAAGGAGTATCGGTTAAGGTATTATGGTACATTCCACCAGATCCACGTTTGCATCATTTATTCCAAAATGCCGAGCATGCTAATAATTTGACATGGCATTATGATAAACGTGTTGACGATGGCAAGTTTAGGCATCCAGCCGACGCACCATAATGGAAGACCTTTGATGACAATCATCCCGATTTTAGTACAGAACCAAGGAATTTACATCTTGGTTTGTCAACGGACGTAATAAACCCACATACTAATATGAGTAGTAGACATAGTACCTGGCCAGTCATACTTGTCAACTACAATCTTCCTCCAGAATTATGTATGAAGCGGAAGTTCTTGATGTTGACATTATTGATCTCAGGCCCTCAACAACCGGGGAATGACATTGACGTGTACTTGACACCATTAATCGATGATCTAAAAAGCTTATGGGAAGATGGTTTACAAGTTAGAGATTCTTACCGTGAAGATACGTTCAATCTTCGTGCAATGTTGCTTTGGTCAATTAATGACTTTCTTACACTTGACAACCTATCTGGTTATCCTGTGAAGAGTTCTATAGATTGTTCTGTTTGTATGAATGAAACATCTTCCATCCGGTTGAAAAATGATAAGAAAACTGTTTACCTTGGTCACAGGAGATTCTTGGCCAAAAATTATCGATACCGCAAATAAAAGAAGGCTTTTGATGGTAATACTGAAGAAAGAACAGCTCCTCGGATTTTGACTGGCGAAGATGTATTTGAGATGGTTAAAGATGTGAAGGTAGTTTTTGGAAAGAGAAAACGTAAGGATCCAGTCGTCGATGGACCTTGGAAGAAGAAGTCAATCTTCTATGAACTTCCATATTAGAAGTCACTTTACGTTCGTCATTGCTTAGATGTTATGCATATTGAGAAAAAGGTCTGTGAATCGATAGTGAGCATGTTGCTTGACATTCCAAATAAAAATAAACATGGTGAAAAGGCATGGTTGGATCTTAAAGAGATGAAGATTAGAACAAATTTGTTCCCTGAAAAAGATTGAACGGTACTTACTTACCTCCGGCAAAGCACACATTATCGAGACAAGAAAAGAGAAAGTTTTGTGAATGGCTTGCTTCCATGAAAGTGTCAAGTGGGTACTCTTCCAACTTCAAAAGGTTGGTGTTGATGAAGGATTTGAGGCTCGTTGGAATGAAAACACATGATTATCATATCTTGATGCAACAATTATTACCTCTTGCATTGCGGGGAGTTTTAACGAAAGATGTGAGATATTCAATTACGAAGTTATGCTCATTTTTCAATTCAATATGCTCCAAGGTAATTGATCCACTGATGCTAGATTCGCTACAATCGAAATTGATGATGATATTGTGCATGCTTGAGAAGTATTTCCCACCAGCCTTTTTTGATATAATGATCCATCTAATGGTGTACTTAGTTCGGGAAGTTAAGTTATGTGGACCGGTGCATTTGAGTTGGATATATCCTTTCGAAAGGTACATGAAGGTTTTGAAGGGTTATGTGAAGAACCGAAATAGGCCGGAGGGATGTATAGTGGAAAACTACATAGTGGAGGAATCGGTTGAATTTTGCTCTGAGTATTTGTCTAATGCGGAACCAATGGGGTTGCCAAAGAGTGGGCTATTGACGTCGAAAGGACTATCTATGGGCGTTCATTCACCAGTAAATCAAGATGAATGGGAAAAGGCTTCTCTGTATGTTTTGCACAATGCTAAGGAAGTGGAGCCTTTCGTTGAGGTTCATATGACGAAATTAACAGCTGCGAATCTAAGAAAAGGAATAAGTGAGAAGTGGATTCAAGATGAGCAAAACTGGATATTTCGGGAGTGGATAAGAAAAGATTTACATATGAAAGTTGGTGTTTCACAAGACTTAATGAAACTATCTAGAGATCCGTCATCGATAGTCACAAGATATACATCGTATTTTGTCAATGGCTACCACTTCTACACTAGCGAAAGAGATGAGAAGCATCCCGTACAAAATAGTGGTGTGACCCTTCGTGCCGAGTCTATGCATATTTCCTCCGTAAAGGACAATAATCTGGTATACAGTTCCATGAACTACTTTGGGTTCATTGAAGAAATTTGGGGACTTGATTATTGCGGATTGCGCATAGCACTCTTAAAATGCAAGTAAGTTGATAATAATTATGTTAAGATTGATAGTGACGGCGTGACAGTTGTGGACTTTAGGCTATTGGGATACAAAAATGATCCTTTCATTATAGCGTCCCAAGCGGTACAAGTATTTTATACAACGGATCCCGACAATTTAGAGTTATCTTTAGTTGTGCCAATAAAGCCAAGAATAATCCGGGATGGCCAAGAAGATGTTGAAAATTGCACCGATATTCCACCTTTCACAAAGGGTTTGCCACCGGTGGATTAGATTGATGATTTTGACGATGAAGTTTCACACTTACTTCGTTTGGATGTCGAGTGGACACATATTGAGAAGCACCAAAAAAAAAAAAAAAAACTTGGCTGTGATTTAAATTTTTTACGTTGTATATATTTTATACGTTTTGTTAATTATGCACATTATATTGGAAATATATGGACATTATTTATATATGATTTTGTGTGAATGAAACTAAGAACATGAGTTATTGATCCGTTGCTGCAAGCATATCACATAGGTTTGGCCGCCTATGGGATTATAGTTATAATCTTCAAACAGGCAGAACTTATTTAAAAACATATGATGACCGTTTTTTTGAAAAACTGTCGTGATTTGTTTCTAGCTAGTAATGGACATACAATGATGGTTTTTGAGAAAAACGGTCGTGGTTAACAGTTTCCAAAAATTTTAAAATTTCCCATCAACATACCACGACGGGTTTTGAAAAAAACCTTCATGGTAGACAGTCAAAAAATGCCATCAAAGACTAAATGCACCATGATGGTTTTTGGGAAAAACTCTCGTGGTAAGGCATTACCACGACGGTTTTTCCCAAAAACCATCGTGGTAGGTAGAAAGGCTGGAATTTTGAAAATTTTTTAAATTGTTCGAATTTTTGGAGCGTATATTAAAACAAAAAAAAAAAAACCATTTTTCCCACCCCATTATATTCCGAGCCTTTTTCACTCTTGAATACAAACTCTCACTCCAAACCCCAAGCCATATCCTTCGTCCATTTCTCTCTTTCCGCTCCCTCTCTACATCTTCTCCAAAAACTTTCTCGGCCTCTCCCTCTCTACCTCGCCTCCTCTCTCTATCACTCTTCTCCATTTTTTCTCTCGGCTTCAATCTTCGCCGGCCTCCTCCACCACTCGTTCTCTCACGCGACTTTCCCTCTTTCTCTTGCCGTGACTCCTCCGTCACCTACATTCTCTACCAAGCCACCCGTACCCACGCTCGACAATCCGGTAAGTTGAAATCTATCTTGCACCACACAGGTTTACGGGTTTCGTTTGTTGATTGTAAACTTGATTTTTGGTGATTTTTGATTGTGGTGGTGATTTTGATTGATTTAAAATTGCTTGGGTAAGGCACGGATTTGGGAATTTTTCGGAAAAAATGTTGATTTTGTGACTTAAATTTTTGTATATTACATATTCGATAAAATGCCTCTTTGAGTGAGAATTAGTTTTAGATTGAATTAAATTACTTGGGTAAGGCACGGATTTGGGAATTTTCCGGAAAAAGTGTTGATTTTGTAACTTAAATTTTTGCATATTACATGTTCGATAAAATGCCTCTTTGATTCTTGATTTACAATGACCTAATGTATGATTTTATGTGCTTTTTATGTGTTTGGGTGACATGATTTTATAATGATTTAATGTATGATTTTTTGTTTTTTTTACGTGTTTCGGTGCGGAATTGTTTTAGATTGATTTAAATTGTTACAAGATCATGAGGAGGAATTGTCAACTCAATCTCAAATTGGAAAACCACAACGAACCAACTCACCTAGATTCAATCCCGATGAAGATGGTAAATGAAAAGCAACTCTTATGAGAAGAGTCCACCTTGTTAGGACAAAGGGAGAACGAATTGAAGTTTCGTTCGACGTGAAAGGGCAACCATTAGGGAAGGAAGGAGATGAATTATAGAGTTGGATTGGAGTGCTTGCTCAAGAGTACATTCTCATTTGGATATCTGACTTTAGAATTACCGATTTAGCCCCAAGGAAAGAAAGAGTGCGGGTAGAAGTCGTAACTTCTTTCACTGTGGAACCTTCGTTTAAAAAACAAGCTTTAAAGTCATGTGCAGAGTCAGCGAAAAATTTTAGATATGATCTTTACCAAGCTTTTGTCAGGGATTATAATGATGAAGAAACTGTGTGACAACGACCGTCAAAAATGTTTCACAATTACCCCACCATCAGCCAGGATGATTGGAAAAGATTCATTGCATATCGACGTACCCCGGAATTCAAAAGACTATCTGAACAAGGAAGTGAGATAAGGAAAAAGAGCAAATACGAATCAACCGGGGGACAAAACGGATATAGGAAATGTGATCAAAAACTCGTACGTAAATTACTTGGACAAAATGTGTAAATGGTATGTTATACTTCCAATTTTTTCCTTTATGTTTACTAATGGTAATTAATAAAACTACAGTTCGAGAAGACAGGACAATGGCAAGCTCGACATACTGTGTGACTGGACATGCACGTCAAACCCGATTAAGAGTTCAAGAATCCATCATTTAGAATTATTGGTGATACAATAGTAAGTATTCGAATCCATGCTCAAATATATTTTAATTTATAGTCCTTCATGTTTACGGGCTTATAACATATTTTCTAATTGTTACAGGAGGACTTCAGTGAACAAGAGACACAAGGAAGTTTCGAATCTGTGGGGACAAATGACATATTGACCAAGTCATTAGGCAATGCCAAGCATTCGGGTCGAACCCGTAGTCAATCTAAGTTTGTCAAGCAGTCGCAATACTTCAACCTTGTGCAAAGTTCAAGGGAAAATGTTGAAGTCTCGGATATGAAACGGCAGCTTGCCGCATTGGAAAAAACCGAACAGGAACTTTGTGCGAAGCACGGTATCAACTGAGAGACTTTAGCCGAGGAGACGACCGCACCGACTGTTGATCAACACAACAGCTTCAAGGCTAGTTGCAACCCGAATGAAAAAGAAGCTGGGGCGTTGGATCCGCAGCCCATGTCGAACGCAAGAAAGGAATACCTGCTCTTTCTTACTGATTTAGTTAATGGAAGAGATGTGCTTGTTGCAATCGGCAGGGAATACATGGACTGTGTTCCAACCGACATAGTCCTTGGGATTCCTTTAAGTGAGGAGAATGTACGAGTGACAATTACAGTCCCAAAATTAAAACGTGCACTCCTACTTATTCCGACGAACGAAGCCACATGTATTGAAGAAGCTGTCGGTGGGTTTGTTGCTTGGCCGAAAAGATTAGTCGTCGTTCAAACAAGTTTTCGATACTTGCATGGACATCTTTGTTATCTTCCACAATTTGAGCTGTAACTTCAACACAAACATCTCCTAGACCACCATCCTCGGAAACTAGATAATTTCCTTCATCTTCTTGCATTAATGGCCTTATAAAATGAATTTAATTTTCTTAAAAGCTATTTTTAACTCTTCATGCGTATCTTGGTCAGTATATGATTAAGGTTCATTATGAACTCAATTAAAAAGGATAGGACAAGCAAAATATGAAACTTTGTCATAGTTGTTATTTTTTAATGATTTTTGAAAGTTTCTGGTTGCTGAATAAGATTTTGGTTCTGTTTATACCCATATGAAACTAAATAAATTTCCAATACCATAAAACAAATGTAGGGTTGGGATTTAACGTGAGTTTCTTGGCAGTCTACAACCTCACATTTTTAGCAACAGTTTCCAAATTAGATTCATGGAAGAACCAGAGCCAGTTTGCGGAATTGGATATATTATGTTTGAATGGGTGATCGGAAAACTTCATCTTTCAGGGATAAGTCGTATTTATTTCTCCAAAAATGCATTTAATAAAACTATATTTGAACTTCCCTTAAAACCTGAGAAAGTGGAAGACGTGAAAGTGCAATTGTCAGAATTATATCTAGAGGTTCTGGTCTTTCTGTTCAAAGTGAAACGACTATATCTGCGTCTGAGGGACTCTGGTTCTGAAGACTATAATAACGTGTCAATTGTTTCTATATCAAGTGAGACTAATCATGTCAAGTTGAGTAGTGAAGCAGTAGATTCGCATGTAGTTCAGCTTCCGGTCGAAGAGAAGACTTTCAATGCTGAGTAGACTTGCAAGTACTTCATTAAGAGACAGGTATTTCCAATGAATGGTGGGAATAGAGTGAACTCAAGAACTAATGTGGACTGAAGGATATTCTGATTCAAGTTCTAAACCAAAGCTAATTCTTTTCTCTGTTATATCCTCATCGACATCTCCTTATGCTGGAACTAAAAAGAGGGACTTCTTCTAATGGCATCTTTGTATTCTTTTCCACAGTAATGGTCACACCACTTTTCATAAAATTCAAACAGCATTTCAGCAAGGGCCTTCTAAAATATGGAGATTTCATAAAATGTGTAAATTTTAGAAAATGTTGAGATTTCATATGCAACATCCACTTTTCAAAAAATGTGGATCTTACGCCACTTTATATGCTGTGACAAAAAATTAGATGTTGTGGCATGCCACTTTTCAAAAATTTCAAATAGCATTTTAGCAAGCATCTTTTAAATTGAGATCCATTACTTTGTTAATAATCCCACAAATACGACAAATATAACCAAGATCATCCTTTAATAGAAAGGAGAATTCACAGTTGTCCTCATTTGTTCTCACTTGTTCATTTTGTGAAAGAAGTGTCTTTATGGATTTACACAATTACTTCTCCACTTCCGCATGATACTCTTTGAATTTATCAAAGGTTACGCTCTTATGGTACATTAGGTATACATATCCAGTCATCTATAAAGGTGGCATAGTACTCGAACCCTCCATGCGCCTCGACATTAATGGGTCATATACGTCGATGTGCACTATCTCGAGGAGATCATTGGCCCTAGTACCCTTAGCTCTAAAAGACCTCTTAGTCATTTTTCCCTCAAGGTAAGATTCATATTGTGGAAGACATGCCTCCTTTAGGGTATCCAAATGACCATCTTTCACCAATCTTTGAATTCTTTCTTGATTAATATGACCAAGTCTTAAATGTCAAAGATATGACTTATTAGAGTGAGAAGTTTTTAACATTTTAGAGTTATCAATTAATTCAATGTAAAGCAGTGAGTGCATTTCATGTTTGATAAAATAAAGATTACTATCCATTTAACTAGAATAGATAAAAGACTTGTTTTTATGAATAACTACTGTTTTATTAAATGAAACTGAATAAGAATCTTTAATTAAACAAGCAACCAAAATAAGTTTTCTCTTAAATTTAAGAACATAAAAACAGTCTTTCAATAAAATAAACCTAAATTCATCAAAGTAAAAATGCATGTCTCTCACTGCTTCCGCTAACACCAAGCTACCATTCCCGATTCACAACAAGAGGCTCATATAACTAAAGAAGGTTAAACACGTTGTTTAGATAAGTGGATGGATATTATGGGATGGAGGTATGATTTTACTTAAATAATACATACAATGAAAGTTTAAAAAAAAAAAAATTGTAGAAGAAAACAGATATATAAAACTCTTTTTTTCATGTAATCGTGATAGGAGGAAAAAATATGCATACCTCTAGTAACCCACTTTTTCAATTAAAATTATTGATTTTGCGCACCAAATAAATACAGGGGGTGTTTTGCATAGAACTTATCTAGAGTTATACATCGTATTGGTTCTAGTGTGTCGGATGAGATGAGCAACAATTGGATAGTCCCTTTACTAGGGAGGAGGTTAAAAAAGCTCTTATCAGTATGCGTCCTACAAAAGCTCCAGGTTCGGATGGATTTCATGCACTCTTTTTTCAAAAGAATTGGGAGTTGGTAGGTAATGACTTGATGGCAATTTGCTTGGGGTCCTTAATGGTGGGCAATCTCTTCAAGTGCTAAATGCAACACATGTGATTCTTATTCTAAAAATTAAGAATCCTAAGAGAGTAGCCGACTTCTGACCGATTAGCTTGTGCAATGTTACATATAAGATTATTACTAAGGTCTTGGTTAATAGGCTCAAATTATTTCTTCCGGAGATTACCTCTCAAGAGCAAAGTGCTTTTGTTCTGGGGAGATTAATAATGGATAATGTGATAGTATCTTTTGAGGTTCTACACTCTATTAGGAGGAAGGTGGGTGGGAAAGAAGGATTGACAGGCATAAAACTCAACATGAGTAAAGCCTATGATTGAATTGAATGGACTTTTCTTGAGGGAGTAATGTAGAAGATGGGCTTCAGTGATCGATGGGTTGACTTGATTATAGATTATGTATCCATAACTAAACTCTCTTTCTTTATTAATGGGAGTGTAGAAGGGTGTGTCATTCCCAAGAGAGGGCTTCGTCTGGGTTGTCCAATCTTACCATACATATTTTTACTTTGTGCTGAGGGTCTATCAGCTATGATCAAGGTTGCGGAAGTTGATGGCAAATTTCATGGGATTGCTTAGGCTAGGAGAGCATGTACAGTAAGTCATTTGTTTTTTGCCAATGATTCCATTATTTTTTGGAATGGCCAATTAAGGAGATTGTCAAGCAATTGTGAGGATTTTGAATAGTTATGCTTTGACTTCAGGTCAAGTGATTAATTTTTCAAAATATTTGATCACCTTTAGTCCCAATGTTGTGGATGAGGTTCGGGGGGAGATTTGCAGTGAGCTTAGTTTGGTGGATAGTAGCCAAGTTCATGATAGTTATTTGGGCCTACCATCTTTTGTGGGTCGCAACAAGAGGAGTGTCTTTAATGCAGTTAAGGAGCAAGTCGTGAAGCGTCTAAAAATATATAAGAGTAAAATTTTCTCTATTGGGGGATGTGAAATTCTTATTAAGGCGGTTGCCCAAGCTACAGCCACACATACTATGAGTGTATTCCGAGTTCCTGCTTCACTTTGACAAGAAATTCAATCATTGGTTGATTGAAAGAATATCAACAATAAAAAAATAAAAAATAAAAGAATGTAGAAAAAACATGGTTGATGTAAAAGAATCTGCAAAGGAAATTTTTTTTTTAAAATTTAACTGCAATAAATTTTTAAAAAACATGGTTGATAGAAGCGAATAGATGATAAGATAGAGGTTTCTATTCTTTATTATTATTATTATTATTATTATTATTATTATTTGAATTCGTTTGTATTTTTTTTAAAATACATTATAAGAATTAGGATTATATCTTTTAAGATTTAATTAGGATTATCTTTATCTCGTAGTGTTATTTTAAATACTAAAAATTATATTTAGTTTAGGATTTTGAATTAGAATTATTTTAGGATTTACCTCATATAAAGAAGATATTTACCTTTATTGTCTAGTCTATTTTGGTCTTTGGTTGTATTTTAAGTGTAATTCATGTCATGAAAGGGTCAAAATTGGGTCCATTTGGGACAAACGTCCAAATGGAAACATTTGAAACGAAAACATTTGAAAGAAAAATTTTTTAAAAAAAGTATTTAACTGTCATCTAAACTGGCATTTTGGATGTTAATATTTTGAATAAAAACATTTGAACAGAAACTTATGCGTTGTTTCGAACGTAAGCTCCAACTTAAAAATTTCAACTCACTTTTTGTCTTTTTTTGAAACGTCAACAAATTTCTTACTAGTTATGAAAAGTCAAGCAACTCTAATCTAAAAATTCTATTTCAAACCAGTATTCCCAAAACAAATATGCAATTAGAAGTAGCTGTATGAAAAAACATAAATAATACACTAGAATGGAGGTTAATAATATTGGAGGAATTTTTGCCATTTAAGAACTAAAATCCAAATAACAATTGGATACGCCATTTCCAATGGTACCAGCCAACACATATTCGGCAGATCATTCAAATGGAATGGTCTAAATGTTGGTAAATAGTTATACGAAACAGGCAAGTAAGTGTTTATTTACGTTCATAGAATGGTATATGAAAAGTGAAAAAGTGAGAACTTTTTTAAAAACACGTTTGGTAACCCACAGTTGGAGCTTAGGATTTGCCATTAAACTATAATAGTAAGAAAAAGAATATGATAGACTAATTTGAACAACTTAGATGTTACATGCTCAAGAAGACTACATAATAACGTTCGTTAGTTTGGTGGGATTAGTTTCTTATCACTCAATTCTCCAACAAAACAGCCCTTTCTATAAATTGTAAGGATTGCAAATTGATCCCAAGTATGGGAATGTAAGTCAAATACAACAAGTCTTGCTTGGTCAATTCCGATTGTTTTTAAGTTCATCTTCATCTCATTACCAGGCAATTCAACAATCCATGTTTTATTATTACATATATATATATATATATATATATTGTTTATGATGATTTGTAACCGAGTCATTGAGAACCAGCAATCAGAAACTTATTTATGATAAGTATTAACTAAACCAATACCATCTATTAAATTTGGTTAACAACTTAGTCTACTATTATTTATTGCTACAAATCGAGATTGGCCTTTTGTTCTAATCAGATATAGAAAAGTCTTTACAGATTGAACCAATGTTTGGCAATGTCAATCAAATATAGTCACTCATGTTTGATTGATTTCGATGGTTTTTACGTGTATATTTATCCAATAATCGGATAGTTGAACATAAGTAATCCGCTAGTTGATTAGTCTATTTTCGCTTATTAGGCTTCGTAACCGAGCCGTTGAATACCATTAATTGGCAAGTTTGCTAATAATAAGTATTAGCTAAACTACATCACCTATTAAACTTAGTGTTACAATTTGGTCTACTATTATTTATTGCTACAAATCAAGATTGACATTTCGTTCTAATTAGATGTACAAAATTCACTTTGCTGTTGTGGCATAAATAATTATGATATTCATGTTGCTCATCCTTTGAGTGTCAATCCAAATTTTAACATAAAATGGGAAAGATGAAAGTAAGGACATTGTTGTCAATACAGAACTTCTCTATATATAATATGACAATTGTGAGAAGTTGAGAGCGTTTTCCTTCTCTCTCTGTGTAGAACTGCATTAGAAGATCAAAAGAGACATATGAAGTTGTGCTGTTTGAAGACGGAATAAAGGATATGATTGTTAGAGTTAGCAGGAAATGGCGAAAGAGAAGGGCGATAATGAAATAACTCTTCGAAGATGCAGCCCAGAACAGACTGAAGGGTTTCAACCCAACAAAACCAACCAAAAAAAAAAAAAATATTCATCTCTTTTTTCTTTTTTTCTCGCTGATGAGATTTTTATTATTATTATTATTTTTATTTATTTATTTATTTTGTCTCTAGCTTTTCTTCTCTTCCTTATAACAGAACGCAAAAGCGCATGTCTTTTTTCTCTCTCACTCCCTCTCCAAAAAGTAAACTCTCTCTCTCTTTCTCTATCTCTCTGAATGTGTAAGAACTGGAAGTGGTGGGTGACCCTTTCAAGAGATTATAGTCTACACATCAGTCCACTGTAGTTTTAGTAGACGCTGATGTTTTATTGGCCAATACGAAAAAGTCAATCTTTCTTAAGATTGTTTGAGCTGACTTGGGAATCATTTGGTGATAAGGACGTGACGCTTATCACAGTTGAGCACTAGCTTAGCAATATGAACCCTTTTTTTTTTTTTTTTTTTTGGTATATAATTGGGAATAATTTTATACCATTTGAGGTATTGGGTAAGTGAAGTGAACATTCTGTTAATTACGGACTTTTTACAAATCTTTTAAGAATCCGGTAATTATTCAAGGCTTTATATGCTAATCATATTCCAATTTTCTGTTTTAGGAAAATATTTACCTTCTATCATCAGAAAATTCGTTTCTTTGGCTTTTCTTAGGAATGGCAATTATTTTGTTCTCTCCTTTGGTATAAAGGGAAAAGGGTACAATCGGAAGACAATTTTTTTATCTTTTTTTTTTTTTAATGAACAATTTTTACCTTTTGAGTTAGCAGAAACTTAGACTCGTCCAAAGCAAATTCACCTAATGAGAAGTTGGAAGGCTTCTCTACCGAAGTACTAAGAAGTTAGATGGGCCTTATTCAAAATGTGCGGAATGACTCATCCATCAGAAGTTTAATTTAATTGATTAATTATCAAGCAATGTTGAAAAGCATGGATATTATTTTCCAACCAGACAGCAGTGGAACAACATTCTGTCAAAGATTATAGCCTTCATCTTTTATTAGCAATCTTGGAAAAAAAATTCAAAAGGATGATCTAATACATAAGACTTCATGTATAATGTATAGAGATAAAATAATTCTAACTATCATAATTTTAAAACTCATAATTCTAACTATCAAAAATCAATCACATGTGGGGATAAAATAAAGAAACAAAACATAAATATATCAAGTGCCCGGTAGTAAAAAGTTAAAAATTCGAACTACCAAATACAGGAATTAGTCACTTATTGCATGCCTTTAAAACTGAAAATGATATCTCTAGAAACCAAAAACCAACATAAAATAAACTAAACAAGATTTCCTAACATAAAACAGTACAGAGAGTCAAGTTACTCACGTTCAATATGCTTCCAAATCAACAACGAAAAAAAAAATAGGAATTAATATTCAACATCATATATCCAAAAAAAATTTTCAAGCAAGAGGAAAAAAAAATCATATCCACTCTACCAATGCACAGCGAACCTAATATTCATTTGAAGTTTTTGAAAGCAACCAAAAAAAAAAAAAAAGAGCCGCAACGAAAAAATTATATCCATCATTCGCTCTTTTAAATATTGGTAGGAGATTAGATGCACTAACCATCTCATAGAGCTTCCTTCCATCTCTCTCTCTCTCTCTTTCTCTCTCAAGATTTCACGATTTTTGCTCTCATCTCCGTCCTCACTTCTCTCTGTCTCTCTCTCTCTCTCACAAAAACAACAACAAAAACACATAGCTATCTTTCTTCATTGTAGCTTGTTTTGATTTTACATTTCAAAGTTTCTTCTTTTTCTTTGTTATTACTTCCAATGTCATTTCAAATTCATATACGTTAATTTTTTTTTTTCTTTCTTTCTTTCTCCACCCGCTAAATCTTTTCTGTATTTTTCTATTTTCTAAAAATGATTTTTTTTTCTTTTTTTTTTTCGGCCTAAATTATTTTAAAGTATTCCTTAGAAATTGGCATTATCAGAAAACTGAAAAAACAAATTCTCATGAGATTGAGAACAAACAGGTACACCAGTAAAAATTCATATATAAGAACACAATTTATCTATAGGGTTATTGGCAAGTTTTTTCAAGGACAAAAAAATTACTTTTTTCAAATATGTTTTGATGATTAGCGTTGGAATCCATCCTCTACGCCTCTAAAAATATTAAGGCACAGTAGTTTTCTTTTTGTTCTTGAAAAAAAAAATTCAAAGTTGTTTAAGAAAGTATACATATTTTTTAGGGTGGAGCATGTGATGACTATTTTTTAAATCACTTGCGAAGGTATTTTTAAGTACTTCAGTAAAAAAAAAAAAAAAAAAAAAAAATTTAATGTATTAAAAAGTGTGTGGGAAAAGTAGAATGGGGTGGAATATAATTACCTTTAACTTAAACCAGAAATATATAATTTTTTTTCCTTAAAAATACATATTATATATTAGTCATTTTTCTTGACTGACAGTTCAATATTACTTGATAAGGTGGGTTTATTGTCACCCTTCAATCAACTTTTTTCACCCTTATTTTCCGTAACTTATTTATTACTAATTATCTGTTTATAAAATTACTTTTAAAGACAAAAATAACTTTAAAAAAAAAAATCTTAATACACCCCTTCTTATTAGTGTTTTTTTTCTTGAAAATGTTTTTTTTAATCTGAAATTTGTTAAAGAATTTTTTTTTTTTTTTTTATCAATGTAGTAATAAAGTTACATAAATAAAACTTTTTTTTTTTTTTGGAATCAATAAATTTTTTCCTAAATGATCTATAAACTTTTCCTTCTGAAGGCAGGGTAAATGATCTATAAACTGTTATATACACCATTGATTCATTTTTTTTTTTTTGGAAGGCAACCACGCCGTTCATATTTGATGTCTGAGTAAAATATTTAGGTAATTGAAATGAATGGCCGTTCATATTTGAACCAACCAGCCGTTCGTATTTCAAATATTTCCCGTTCATATTTTAAATAGTTCATTTTAAAGGAACCACGCCGTTTATTTCAATTACATTTGGGTAAAATATTTATGCATGTTTTTTTTTTGAATTGCACATTCAAATATCCATATGGCACTCACAATCGAAATGAAACATCTAAATGATCTATTCACCTTTCAAGACAAATCGTAAATGAAACCACCTAAATTCTGTTGAAACATTTCTTTGTTTATGTTCAGATATTTTCATTCATATGTTTCCATCGCATATGTTACCATTCGGATGTTTCTCCCAAATAAATCTCATATATTCAAATTGTGTTGAAATGTTTCTGTTTAAATATTTCCATTCAAATATTTTCATCTTAAATGTTCAGATGCTTCCTCAAACGAACCTTATATATTTAACCTCTTTCAAATACTTTACTTATGAAGTGGGGGGTTGCCTCTTATATATATGTCTATTGATCTTAATAGATCAGGAGTTTTTATTGATCATAAAAACGTGTGCTAATATTTAATTTATGATGTATCTATTGATTTTTGTTATTATCGAACTTGGTATATATTACTCCCTTTGAGCGACTCATTCAAATTTATTGATGGATCCGATTACTGTTTGGATTGAGTATCATATATTTTCTATTTTTGTTGTTTGATACCTAAGTTTGAAAAAGAAATTTAAAAAAATTCCATTTCAAATTTAGAATCTTTATTAATGTTTAGAAGAGAAAATATGAAAGTGGAGCCGAATTTGAAAAGCCAAAAAGTTAAGTCAAGTTGAATTTTTTAAAAAAAATTTATTTTGTACTTTTCTTTTCAAACCTATATCCCAAACATCAACATAATGTGTATTTAACAAATAAAAACTTCAATATATTTTAAATGAGAAATCTATTTTTTCACCTTTTTGACATCTGCACAACTCATTTTTCTTTCTCGTAAACACCCATAGATACCCAATTTAAATCCAAAATTTTCAATTGAAGATGGTTTTCACACTAAAAAATGGTCGGTACATGTTTCTGTGCCATGTGATGAAAAAATTAAAATAAAAATTACTCACCATTTTATCATGCTTTAAACTTATCCCATGTAAACATGAATTCTAAGTTTGAAATCATCATTTATAATATAACAAAATTGTACAAGTAGAAAGTTGGAAACAGAAGGAAAAAATACACTGTAAAAGCAGGAATATGCCTTATGAGTTATGATGTGCGCATTGGACAAAATATCATTGTTGAGCCAGTATTAATACTAATTAGTGGCTTTCAAAAAAAAAAATAGTACTGAATTTTTAAGATTATTTTCATATCTCTGTCCCCTCAACTTTAGGAGCATTCTCATATTTATCTCTTGAACTCTAAGTTTTTACCTCGCTTCACAAATCTTTAATTAGTTCTGTACTCTTTGCTTGAATTTCTGTTAAATATATAGACTGAAAAAGAGGGGATTAAAGTGAGGTCAAGTTTTTTTTTTTTTTTCTGTTTGTTTTAATAAAAATTTGAACCAAAAATAATTAAATGAGATTAGTTCTTTTTTTTTTTTTTTAATAGGAAATCTAATGAAAATGCTTACGTAGGACTAATCTAACATACGGTGAATGAGATAAAGTGAGAGTTGAAAAACAAAGTGAGAGTTAAAGTTCATATGCAAAATGGAAATCTAAAGTTCTCTGAGTAGGGATGAAAATTTTTATGAGAAACAACAAAACTAGTGCATTTAATAATATTTCATAACCTATAAATTCAAACAAAAAAGATCCATAGTGAACCAGTCAAAATCATGGCCTACAATTTAGGAGAAATGAAGATAAGACTTGCCTTTGTCACTTACATTTCGTTTGGTAAGAAGAAAAGAAACGAGAAAGGAAGGAAGACAAGAAAGGAAAAGAAAATTTGAATTAAAAAAAAAAAGAAAAGAAATTGGTTTTTCTTTATCTTTTTTGGTGGAAAGAAAATAGTTGATAAAGTAAATGACCATTTTGCCAATTATTTTGCACTTATTTGATTTAGAATGAGGATAATAATGTAATTCTACTATGTATACTAGTGTGAAACCTTTCGTTTACCAAAAATAGTGTGAAATTTTCTTTACATGTGTAGAGATTAAATGGTGGGCCCCACATTTTTTTTTCTCTCTCTTATTTTCGTTTTTTTTTTTTTCTCTCTTATCAAACAATCTAAGTGCCTGTTTGGCACGGTAATTAGAGCTGAATTTTTTTCAGCTCAGCTCGAACCAATTGCGTTTGGTTCCCAGTCCAGTTCGAGCCTCCCTCTGCCCGTTGCACAGTGAACCCAAATGGGTTTACTGTTAATTCAGTCGTCCCTGCCATCTCTGCCGTTCATGCGTGCCTCCCTGCCTCCCTCTGCTTCGTTTCTTCCCTCTCGGCTTCCTCCCCAGCGGCACCCATGTGGGGCTGTCAGATTCGCTGCTACGGCTGACCCCCAACCAGCTGACGATCTGAACCGACACACTTGCCCCGTTCACCTCACGTCCTTGCTCTGACCCAGGTAAGCTTAAATCCAAACTAACCCGCCTTAGCCCATGAAATCCGTGAAGCAAATGCGTCGCCTGTTGGGGAGGAAAAACCGACGCCGAACCCCTTGGACGATCACCCATTATTTCCGAGTTACGCGAGCTTCTCGGCGACCCATTAAATCGTGCCCTATTCTGACATCTTCCCCTGTGTACTCGTCGTCGGGTTCGAATTCGCTAACCCAAGTATGCGCCAAGTACCCTCTTTCTCATCCTCGATCTTGTTATGCAATTTTAGGGTAACTTTGTGCTTGTTGATATGCGGTTTGTTCATGCTGCTCACTTTGTCCTTGATTTTGGCTTGAATTTGCCGCGGTTTAGACCCAAAATGCTCCACCCTGGTTTTGTTGGGGTTTAGATCATTCTCACACCTTGTTTTGGTCATTTAGGGGCTGCATAGATGCTCCACCCTGCATTGAACTGATAGATGTTGAATTTGGTCACTTTGTGCTTGATTTTGGCTTGTTTTTGGCACTTTTTCGACCCAAAACGGTCTTGTCTGGTTTTTTTGGGGTTTAGATCATTCTCACACCTTGTTTTGGTCATTTAAGGGCTGCCTAGATGCTCCACCCTGCATTGAACTGATAGATGTTGAATTTGGTCACTTTGTGCTTGATTTTGGCTTGTTTTTGGCACTTTTTCGACCCAAAACGGTCTTGTCTGGTTTTTTTGGGGTTTAGATCATTCTCACACCTTGTTTTGGTCATTTAAGGGCTGCCTAGATGCTTCACCATGCATTGAACTGATAGATGTTGAATTTGGTCACTTTGTGCTTGATTTTGGCTTGTTTTTGGCACTTTTTCGACCCAAAACGGTCTTGTCTGGTTTTTTTGGGGTTTAGATCAATCTCATACCTTGTTTTGGTCATTTAAGGGCTGCCTAGATGCTCCACCCTGCATTGAACTGATAGATGTTGAATTTGGTCACTTTGTGCTTGATTTTGGCTTGTTTTTGGCACTTTTTCGACCCAAAACGGTCTTGTCTAGTTTTTTTGGGGTTTAGATCAATCTCACACCTTGTTTTGGTCATTTAAGGGCTGCCTAGATGCTCCACCCTGCATTGAACTGATAGATGTTGAATTTGGTCACTTTGTGCTTGATTTTGGCTTGTTTTTTGCACTTTTTTCGACCCAAAACGGTCTTGTCTAGTTTTTTTTTTTTTGTTTAGATCATTCTCACACCTTGTTTTGATCATTTAGGGGCTGCTTAGATAATCCACCATGTCTTGAACTGAGAGATGTTGAATTTGGTCACTTTGTGCTTGATTTTGCCTAGATTTTGCAGTTTCCCCATCCGTTTGGCTATGATGATAAATGCCCATCAGCATAGATTGTAATTTCTGCTGACTGGTACGTCCTTAACCCGATATCATATAGGTAGTTGCCAGTGTTTCATGCCATGGTAGCTGCCATGGTATCGGGTCATTGACATGCTTCAGATGTAAAATGTCAATCACTACACACTGAGCCAACTTTATTGTTTTTTATTTATATTTTTTTACCGCGTTCTTAAGGAAATGCCTCGGAAAGCGACGGGTGAGGCGTACCACTGGGATCATGCGAAGAAAACAGTATTCCTTGAAAAGCTTGATTATTATATAGCATGCAATTCCGGTAGACATCCTCCACTTGCAACGCTCGATAGCTGGGCCAAGAAGTTTAACTCTGCGTATGGAGGGGTTCCTGCATACGGCTTAACATTACAGCAAAAGAAGGATAGAATGAAAAAAATATATAGGGGCTGGAAGGCGTTGCAATGTCGGACCGGACTAGAATACGATCCGGTGACTGATCGAGTCATCTGCTCAGACGATGCGTGGCAGAGTTTTATTCAAGTAATATAACATCGCACTACTAACTGTTATGGGGCTAATACTTTTCCTTTAGCCGTTATTATTGGTCATTTAAGTTGACAAACCTGGTTTGGTTGCAGGTCCATAAAGAGTGCAACCATCTCCGGTACGAGGGGCTACGAAACAAGGAGCTCTATTATAACATATTCGAGAAGAAGCATGCGGCTGGTGCCTCGGGATACGAATCAGTTTCGATGCCAGATGATAGCCCTGCGCCCGTCGACGTGGACGCCTCACAAGACAACTCCGGCATCAGACCGATGACTGGAGATGACCCGACAGCAGGTGTCGGGACCCGGAGGTGCAACAACAGAAGGCCCGGGGCCCCTGCGGGCCCGTCTCGATCTAGAGGCAGCTCTGGCAAGAGGAAGCAGCGCGACGAGACGGATGAGATAACTTTCATGGCTATGCAGGAGATAGTCAGTCACTACCATGGCCGATCAGAATCTGGCCGATCTAATTCCCAATCAAGTCGCACGGATCACATGCTGATCTGTATGACTACAATGACAGATATGGGTATTCCACCCAATCAGCGGGCTATGATATGGCAATACTTCTCAGCTAATCCAACGCTCCAGTGTACCTTTCACTAGCTGCCTGAGATCGATAGGCGAGAAATAATTGCGATCGTTCTTCGTTCGCAGCCACCCCCGACCGATTGAGTTTCATTTTCGGAGTTTTTTTTTTTTTTTTTAACCATTTGTTTGACATTATTCTTATGATTGGATTGTGTTTATTATTTCATCTCTGGAAATATTGTAACAAAACCTTTCGCATGTTGATGTTTTTTTAATTAATGCATATTAAGTAACGTTAAATATGATTGTAAAGGAAACAAATTTTTCTGACTGGTTCCACATCAAAAATTTGAATACCAGGCAAAACTCAAACTGTAGAGCATATATCAAGCTGTCGGAAACATGAATGAGCATAGCTCCGCATCCGAGCAGGAAGACCAGGGCGTTTACTCAGAAGATGAAAATAGCGACGATGACTGCATTGACGTGATAGCAGTTATAGCGGTGACTCTCAGGAGGCGTCACAGGCGTCGGGACCCGCAACCAATGCATAATTCAAGCTTGACAGGCAGCATGCGGGTTGAAGAGATTTTAAATGGTCATAACGGAATTTGTCAAGACCTGATAAGTATGAAATCTGAGACATTCAGATCACTCAGTGATCTATTACGACGACGAGAATTATTGAAGCCAACGCGTAACATGGACGTGAATAAGCAATTGTTCATTTTTTTAACCATTTGCGCACAAGGCGCTACGAATCGACACACTTCTTACTTATTCCAGCATTCTGTAGAGACAACCTGCCGTTGGTTCTATACAGTGCTGCAGGTTATATGTTCGCTGAAGGACGAATTCATCAGACCGCCAGACTACACGGCTGCTCAACCTTTGATTGAAGAGCACTCGTACAAATATCGACCATGGTTTGTTGTACGTTTTTAATGTTATCACATAATATTATTGCATGAAAGAACTGTTACAACTGTTGGAATTCTTTATGATGGTACAAAGTATTTAAATTCACTCGTAATGATCCAGGATTGTATTAGGACTATAGATGGCACACACGTCCCATGTGTGCCACCGTGGGATAATGCGGACGCATGGATAAATCGGAAAGGGCAGCATTCACAGAATGTATTAGCGGCATGCTCGTTCGACATGAGATTCACATATATGTTAGCCGAATACGAGGGATCCTGTCATGATTCCAGAATGTTGGACGAGGCAATAGCATTCTACGGTTTCCCAATACCGCCACAAGGTAAGCATAATTAGCTACTTATAGTAGTATTTTAATATAATAAAGTTTTAAATATATACACACACGTGTAACGCAAATGTTTATTGGAATTTTTGTACGAAAATTTTACTTGGCAGATTCGGGCTACGCAAATAAGGACGGTTTCTTGAGCCCATTCCGACGAGAGACGTACCATTTACCGGAATATCGAACACGTCGGGGCAGGCTACGCAACCGCAGGGAAGTATTTAATTACACACATGCATCTCTGCGGAACTGTATTGAGAGAACATTTAGTGTCTGGAAGGCACGATTTAAAATTCTTAAAGGCATCAACAGCTACTCGATAGAAAACAGAAAATGATCCCGGTGGCGTATGCAGTTTTGCATAATTTTATCATGATGGTGCAGGTTGGGGATCCTTGTCTAGAAGAGTACGCGTCCGATTGTGTGCCTGTATATGGGAACGATGATGTGAATGACGATTACGTGCTTGATGACGGGATCGATGGGGCTGGCCCCAGTATAGGCACGCAGCAACATGGCTCGAGGAGGGGTGCAATGAATCAGTTGCGAGACATGATGGCTGATAATATGTGGGTCAGATATCAATTATCGCCGTGGTATAAAACCACTTGAAAGCCCGCAAGCTTGTATTTTGGGCTACATTAGGACTGTAAGTATTAATTTGTAGTTTTTAATAATGTAAACACAATTTGGTGTTATTAATTGAGCGTATTTTAATTATTAAATTTTCCGTCGCTGGCACCTATAGTAGAATGTTAAATTGAGTTGGGTTCGAGTTGAGTTTAAATTTTCAAGTTAGATTAGTTGTAACTTTTGAAAAAGCCCATTATAAGGTTGTTGACTTTTCAGAGAAAGGGAAAAATTGAGGTGGAAAAGTGAAGTTTAGTTGGGGTTCAGATAAGTTACCGAGGATACCAAACAAATTTTAATAATGTAAACACAATTTGGTGTTATTAATTGAGCGTATTTTAATTATTAAATTTTCCGTCGCTGGCACCTATAATAGACTGTTAAATTGAGTTGGGTTCGAGTTGAGTTGAAATTTTCAAGTTAGATTAGTTGTAATTTTTGAAAAAGTTTATCCGTTTGTTAGTTTGAGTTGAAATATTTTAGTTGTAATAGTAAATTTTTGTTGAATTTTTAGAAAACCTAAAAAACTTTTTGGGAAAAAGACAAACTTTTTGGGAAAATGATAAAAAAAAGTACAGTATGAGTTGGAATGAGATGATGAAGTCAACAAGCCAGGTTGTTGACTTTTCACAGAAAGGAAAAAATTGAGGTGGAAAAGTGAAGTTTAGTTGGAGTTCAGATAAGTTACAAAAAAAAAAAAAAATTGGAAAAAATTGTTTCTCTATTTCTTCACATCCAAACAGGGCCCTTGTTTTTTTAAATTTCTCAACTCAAACTTTTTTACCAAACACCCAACTCAAACTAAACTTTTTTTTTCAAATATTTTACCAAATACTCTTCTTCTCATCTCAACTCAAGTTAATTCAAACTCAACTTAAATATTTTAACTCCAACTGACGAACCAAACGGACCCTAAATTCCTATTTTCTCTTTAAAAATACGTTTACTCTTTTCTTTTCTTCTGCATTTCACCTCTAATAAACATTGTTAAAGGGGTCAAATAAATTTTGACTCATGTTTTAAAATATGAAAATAGTAGCGCAAGATACTAATTTTTAATTCTAATTTTTCAAACATCATTTTCGTGGAAATCAATTTTTTTTTACTAGAAGATACAAATTTTTTATAAAATTTTATTAATATGATAATTATTTAAAGAGTTATCAGTCTAAATAAGAAAATAAAAATATAAAAGAGAACCATTTTCGAAAAATGCTTAACCTTCAAATGTACATCATTTATTGCAAGACTTTGTTGGAAATTTATGCTATGTTTGGTAGGAGAGATGGAAAATAGAATGGAAAGAAGTGCAAAACACCTAGGTAAAGGAAGGAAGAGTATTTTTCCTTCATATTGTTTGGTAGAAGAGAAATAAAACTTATAATCTAATTTATTTTACAATTATACACTTATAAAAATGAAATGAGTAATAATCAAAGTCATAATAGTATTTTCATACATCATTTAGAACTCGTTTGACAGAGTTATTGTTTTTCTTTTGGACAGTAAAAAAAGATAAGCAAAAACTACAGACTTTTAGTTAATGTTTTGATGTTGTACCTTAAAAGTGCTTCTTACATTAGAATAGCTTTTTCTGGGTGTTTGGCATGATCATTTCAAAATCTCTTCCAATATGTCAACAATACCCTTCTTTAAAACTACTGGGGGTATTGATTCCTATTTGTCCAAAAACTGAAGTTTAGTTTTTATTTAAAAAAATAAATAAGAACATATAACCAATAAATTTATCCACACAAATAGCTAAAAAAATCCTCATGATACAACTTATGAAATAATAATCCTTTTTTGCTGAGCAGTTCTATCATTAAACAACATAAACTAAATGCAAGCACACCAAAATGAAACAAATAGGGCACTGTAGCCAAAACCTCAATCAAAAGAGGGGTCCGAAGGGCTCACTTTGCTTAAAACAGTAGCAAGAATCAAAATAGTTTCTATCTAACAACTGCAAATTAAATCTATCTACGAATGAGCTCCCTAGCATTCCTATCACTCCCATTTCACTCTCATCTATCAGGAGGTTTATATTTGATAGCTCACCATCCGGCAAGTAATCTCCTTCTTCATTCAAAGATTGAAATTACACATCAGCAATCGCCTCCCTCCTCATAAAATTGTGTGGAGCCATTGAAGCAGTAACAATAGCTATTTGCTATTATCAATCTCATAATTAGGCATATTTCCGAAATATCGCATCGTGGTTTCCATACGCCAAAAGTACGCTCAATGACACTTCGTAATTATAAATGCACATAGTTAAATATTTCTCGAGACCCTCTACGTTGTCCACCATTGTGAAATTATGGAAGATGATATCGATCTCCTTTATATGGTGCTAAATATCCCTTCATATTTGGATATCCCGCATCAACCAAGTAATATTTATCTACAACATCAAAGTTTAAACAGTAAATATATAATAGTACTCTAAATTTTGTTCACTTAATAACAGCATAAAAAATTACTTTAAATTTAAATAACACATACCATTTGGTGGTTTAGGAAACTTTATATCTTTATTTCTTAATACCTCCAAAAATATCCGTGTATCATATGCAGTTCCTTCCCATCCCGGCCAAACGAATGTGAAAATCATATCGAATCCACAAACTGTCATTATATTTTGTGTAGGAAATCCTTTCCTACCAATATATGGAATTTGCTCATCCACTAGGAGTGATACACGAACATGAGTTTCGTCGATAGCTCCAATGCAATCCTATAAAGTGCAAGAGGAAAAAAGATAAAATTATGTATGAATATATAAAAAAGAAATTAAAATTTGATGTACAAAATACCTTAAAGTATGGCCAATATTTTGGATTTCGTCGAATGTAGTGTGGGACTTCACTATAATTTTCTGGTGGTTTGATCTCATCCAAAGAAAGCATTATCATTTTTTCCGCTACGAATCCTAAGTGTCTACTCACTGTTTTCACCCGAATGTTGGAAATTGGAATCTTTCTTGAATCATTCCATTGCCAACACCATGACCTGAGATCATTGGAAACATGCCTGCTGCCTCTTCTAAATGTATTCTTGTAGTAGAAGTTAACCCCATAACTTCTAAATCTGTCACATAATTTTAAAAATACTTGTTTTTCCATTGGAAACATCTCAAGACAACGAACACCATTTCCCTTTAGGATCAGTTCTTATGTATGAACTCCTGTTCTTAATAACTTCACAAAGTTCATCAAGTTTTTTGGATAATTTTGTTGTCGTAGACTGCTTTTTTCCTTTCTTGAATTGCTTTCTACTTGGCTCAAGTATTTACTCTTTCCGGTTGCTATCTTCTACATCCTCATGATCTTTTTCCTCCGAAACATCACTAACGATCTCTTGAGTGATGTTATCTTCAGTGTTTGATATTTGTGTGTACAAAAGAGGCAATAAACCGGAAGTTAGTGCCCAAGCCCCTAGCCCCTGTGGCAGTCACATCTCGAAATAACTCGTTTAATTTTGCAGCCTCTGGATATTTCTGTTATTGCAAATTTAAATTTAGAAAAATTTAATAGTACACTAATTATAATTAAATAACTTATTAACAAATACCTACTTGTAACTTTGCTTCCCGCCATTCATTTGGAGCTTCTATAGTTTGCCTTTTTATGTCCGCTTTTGCCTTTCCTTGTGTTCCCTCAGTTGCCATGTAGTCTGAAATACAAATCTCTTTAGGCAGTTTATCTAATGAATAAACTTTGTTAATAAGTTATTAGAATCCTAAACAAATGAAGAAGTGAAACCCATATAGAAATCACATGTAAACCAAAAGTTTAACTGTATATGTGTGTAGCAAAAAACCAAATCAATGATTTTAGACCAAATATATATATATATATATATATATATATATATATATCTAGAAACTCATGCTTTTATCAGTCACATTTTATAGAACAAAAAGTACTCACAAACACGAGAGCTTTCGTGTCTAAAACATGAAGATAAACCGTTAAAGGTTTATACACTATTTTCATATTACATATCCTCATGAAACTATATATATATATTGTTAAAGAAATTGCTCTATAATTCGAATAAATCTCAAAGAACTAAAGGATATATATTTGTACATTTATATATAAGAGCAAGAAAGAGACTTTGATGGAAGAGATGGCAAGAAAGGAAAACGAAAAAAGGAAAGGTAGTCACCCAAATAATTAGAACTTACATGCTTGGGTTGCTAGTGCTTGGCTCTCTTTGAGATTGCAAAATTTTGGTAAATATTAGGGTTTCATTTATTTCTGATGAGGGAGTGCTGGAGAAGAAAATAACAAATGAAAGAGATATGAAGCTCAAAGGACGCAATGCTTCAGGGAAATAAAAGGAGAGGAGATGGTTGGAATTTAAATTTTCTTATTCATTAATTTGAGGGTAAAGGTGGAAATATGAAAGTTTCATTAAAACCTTCAAAACAGCTTCCCACGTTTTTTCCGAAGCCCTTTTAAAGGAATCCAGGTGGAATTGACTTCTCTTGGAAGAGATTTTAAAAGGCAAAATCCTTTTTGATATTTTATCCAAACAGGTCCTAAAGCTACTTTTGAGCTTGGGAAGTTCGAAACTACTTCTAAAAAGTCCTCTCAAACGGGACCTTACTTTGGCAAAGTTTTTCGTCTGCTTTTTTTTCCAAAGTTGGTGGAATTAAAAAAATTTCGTGGGCCTCGTAGATTAGTAATTTATTTGCTTTCCAATTTCCTCTCTACTAAACAACTTAAAATTCCCTTTTTCTCTTCAAAATTTCTCATCTAATTTCCTTCCTCCCTCTTTTTCACTTTACCAAACATAGGCTTAAAGAATTGTAACTCATCCAAACGTACTAAGTGCAAAAAGATTGGGGCCACGTAATTTGTTTTCAACTTTGCAAAAAGACTGAGGGTCCGTTTGGGGCACTAACTGCAGATGACAAAACATTATTTAGATTTTAAAATCCTAATTTTACAGCAAACTTTTTTTTTTTTTCATTTTTGAAAAACTCAAACTTTAAAAGTCCAAAACTTTCTCATTTCAAATCAAAATAAGATGATTTTAATGTCAAAATACTCATAAAGATGAGATGAGATGAATAAGACAAGATTCATTGTGCATATTTTTTTTTAGTATATATCAAAATTTTACACTATTTTCTATATCACGGAACTTTTTCAAAAGTTTTCCCTCCAAATACAATTCCAACCCAACCTCTAAAACACAACCTCCAGATATCCCCTCAAACGAGCCCTGAATTCTTAGCTTAGGGATCTTTGGTACTACGTTTTTACCCGGAAATTTAGAGATCAACTCTAAAACTCTCAAATCTATATCTTACTTTCTCTTTCTTTCATTTTCTAAAAATTTAAAATTTCAAAAGTTCATAATTTTTTTTTATTTCAAGTTGAAACAAGAGGATTTTATTTTATTTTTTATTTTTTGTAAACTACTAATGAATTGATAAAACAGACTTGTGTTTAAAAAAATATAATTGAATTGTAGGGCTTTTTTTTGGAATAATAAGAGTGGTGTAACAACCAATAATGAATACTTAAATTTTAGTTGGTGGGTAATTTAGAAAGTGCGCGAGAAAAGTATATCAATGGACGTCAATAGACACCCTCAAAACGAAATAAGATTCATATTACATAATTTTTTCTGTATATATTTTAAATTTATACTATTTGGTATATCATATTCATTTTCAATTTACATTTTAACTAAACAAACATTTCAATTTCAACTTATAAAGTTCAACTCCAACAATTGTTGCAAAAGGCCCTTAGTTCCCTATAAGTTAGAGAGTTCCCCATAAGTTTACCATTTCTTTGCTGAAAGTCATGCCCTTTGATAAACATAAATATGGCATTAGTTCAAGAAAAGCTTAGCTAATACAAAAAGAGATTATTATGACTTTCTCACAAATTCACAATGATTTCAATAAATACGTCTCTTGGATAAAGACAGAGAAATTACTTGGTCAAGACAAATATAATAAATTGATAAGAACGAATAGTATTGTGAAATAAAGGTGGACCCTACTACATGTGATGGTAGAGTGAAGCTATATTTTTCTCTCACACCCTGTCGAGTTTTTCTACTTAATAGCCCCTAGCATTTTGTTAGTAGTTTCCTCTGGCCAGCTACGTTTTCTGATCACATTTTGAACGCTTTAGTATAAGTGGCCCATAAATTCCATATGATGCGTGCACACTTGTGAGTTTTGAAGACATCTAACTAAATGTATAAATTTGCTTTTAATCTAAGACTATTGTACGATAATAACCACTTGAATACTTTTTATATATACACTTTTCAGAAAATATATAATTTGACTAATTAAAAGCTAGCAACTAGCCAGCATAGACTACATAGTTGGGGAATAATAAAATAATCTCCCAATGAATAATAAAACAAAAAATATGCATCCGTTTAGAAGTGTTTGTACTTCTTGTTTAATGGTTATAGATTATGGTTAATATATCCATGCAAATAATAATAATAATAATAATAATAATGTCAATTTTACAATGGGGTAAGTTTATTTACCCATTGATAGGGTAAACTAATATACATCGTTCGATGAGTAGTTAGTGGCTCATGATAGTATGGTCTATAAAAAGTAATGTGAAGACAACCACATATAATCCTATTCTTCACTCGAAGTCAAATACCAATGAAAATGGCCCAATATTTTATAAAATTTCAATATCCACCGTTTATTTTTCAAATTTCAGAACTTAAAATCCAAAAACTCTAGAAATGGGAGATAAATGTAAAATTCAAAATACCTACAAAAAAACAATAATAAATCTCATAAACAATCCGAGAGCTATAGTCTGATAAAAAATTTGCAGACGCCTGAGAACCGCATGGCTGCAGATGAATAATTCTTAAGGGGAAGAGTTTGATGAGGTTTTTTTCTTGTGCTTATGGAAGTGTTGTTGGTTGGGGTCTGTCTTGGAATGGTTCAAACCTTGTATCTTTTTTGCTTTGTTAATGAACATCGGACAACAATGCTGTCTTACCTTTGGTGCGTCTCACGGTAGTTCTCGCCGTTCGTAGCGCCACACCCCCACGTCATCGTGCCGCCGTACTTCGGCATCCTGCCAATGCCGCCGCACACCCTAACCAAACGCATGTGCTAGCCTGCCACTGCCCGACCCATGACCTTCGATCATAAGCCACCTGAGAGCTTCACGGCGGCACCGATTCCCCCAATGCTTGCTACGGCAGACCACCCACCACTAGCCGGAATCTGGGTTTAATTTTCAAATCTGTTTTGTAAATTCTTTTTTTTTTTTTTTCTTAAAGAAATTTTGGGGGTACAAAATCCAATTAATAAGCCTAGAGGTTTTATTTCAACTATTGTCGAAATGTTTTCGGTTTTTATCTTGTTTGATAAAAGACACCTATATCCTCACTTAGATTAATTGACTCTGATATTGGAGGGGTTATCCCGTTGCTCCATGAGATACTTGGAATACCAGAAATACAAGTAAGCGACTCGGCATCTCCATGAAGATGTCAAAAATCACAAGCTCCTCCATCTCAGGTGTGGAAGCGGAGCAATTATCTCAACAACAAACAGTATAACTTAAGTGCATCTACATATGCCTATATAAATATATATATAGGTATATATATATATTCCTTAAATTTCGCAGTAATATTTAAACGTTCAGTACTTAAATCTTGAAATTAGGCGCCATGTTATCAAAAGAAATTTAGTGTCTCATGACAATTTTCCTTTAAGTGCGTTTACGATTATATGCATGCGCACATTTCTAAAGAGAATAATTATTGTCATATTATGTATACCTATCTGTAATGGTGCCTTTGTACTATAATAAATAAAGTATTTCCTAGTTGGTCTTTGTTCTATGAAGATTTATAAATGTCGAAGATGTGTTCTTTATGTTATGTATATTAGGGAAAGTTATTATTTAATATTAGAAAAAGTTGTTTTTTTTTAATTTTTAAATTTTGTTATGATTATATTGATTAGAAAATTTGAATTGGGTGATTTGTTAGTATTATGAAGCTTATCTAATTTTGCATTTATATCATGGAAAGTTGTTATTTAATATTAGAGAAATTTTTTTATTTTTATTAATTGGCTTAATTCTCTGAATTATTATGTTTTTTAAGTTTTGGTCTTTTTTTAAGATGAAATGATCTTAAACACTTAAAAATGGAGCGTTTTGATCATTTTTTAACGGAATCCGTTAACTGTCGTTAACATATTGATTTAATTGCTCGGTTGGTACCTAAAGTCTAATAGACTAATTTTATTAGGATAGTCCCCATATATATATCGCAGTGAACTTCTACTACAGGAAAACACACCTTTCGCAACCAAATTTTTTTGCGACCAAAAATTTTGGTCGCAAAAGAGAGCCTATTGCGACCAAATTTTCAGTCGCAAAAATTTTTGGTTGCGTTTAACATCATATTGCAACCATGTTTTTCTGCGACCAAATAATTGGTCGCAAAAATATACCTATTGCGACCAATTAATTTTTTGCCACAAAAATTTCGACACCCAATTCTAAAAACACACCTGTCGCAACCAAATTTTTTCGCGACCAAAAATTTTGGTCGCAAAAGAGAGCCTATTGCAACCAAATTTTCAGTCGCAAAAAATTTTGGTAGCATTTAACATCATATTGCAACCATGTTTTTCTGCGACCAAATAATTGGTTGCAAAAATATACCTATTATGATCAATTTAATTTTTTGCCGCAAAAATTTCGACACCCAATGGATAAAAAGAGACGGATAAATAAGTATTCAGCAACTTCTTCTTTTTTTTTTTTTTTTTTTTGTCGCTGAAAGTAGACAATTAGCCACCAATATTTTGGTAGCAAAACTTTTAGTCTTTTTTGAGACCAAAATATTAAGGAATGTCAGAAGCAGAATGTGGCGTTATCTGATACTAATTATAACAACCAAATTAGTAGTCGCAAAAAACTCTTTTTGCTTGGTCTAAAATAGTTCTTTTTGAGACTAATTATAGCAACTAAACCTATTGGCATTATCTCCAAGTACTCGAATCATATTAATAATTATCAGAAGCAATTAAACTCTTTTTGCAATTTAAAGCAATTATGCTTGTTAATTGAAAATAAATTTAAGTTAAAATACAGAAGAAGAATATATCATATTTATACTTGTCTTCTAATTTGAAAAGCAATTTAAAGAAGAAGAAGAAGAAGAGTTTAGGGATGGTGGCGTGGAATAGTGTGGGACAAAAGAACTACCCATGACCTTTTGATCATGAGGGAGAGAAAGAAGGTGGAGTAGTGGGTATTAACTTGTCTTTTATTTATTTATTTAAAGTAACTTGTCTTTTAATTTCAAAAGTAATTATTCATAAAAGAAGATTGGAAAGTAATTAAAAATAAAAAAGAAAAAGAGTAACCAACCCATGATTTTATTTACCTTAATTTTATCTGTTGTGATTTTTTTTTTTTTGTTAATTTTGTTTGAGTACATACGAGTATTGGAAAATCGAATCAGTCAATATAGGTTTTTTTTTTTTAATAGTGATCTCCAATAAAAAGGAAAATAAGTTTTTTTCTTTTTTTCAATTTTCGACTAACTATTTTTTTGATTACCGGGGAATATATATATAAATATCTATCTGTATGAGAGACATCATATTTTCAGATTTTATCATTATATAATTTTTACATTTTTTTCTTTTCGTTTACTTTATACTGCACTTGTTTATCAGTTTACGAATACATCCATGGGTTATCGCGCACTTGTTTTAAAAATGTTCAAATACTATTTGAAAATCCAAATCCTATGACACACACACACGCTTCCGAAAATATATATAAAAAATTTGAAATGAAAAAATATATAGATCGATTTTTTTAAAGCATATATATATATATATATATATATATATATATCAAATTGGGCATTGTATTGGAAGAAACCAAAATACCTTTTTTTTTTTTAAATTTTAGGATGACATACTTTGATTTTGAGTCCTTTCTGTGCGTATGCATGGATTTAAACCTTTATTTTTTATTTTATATCTTTTGAAATTTAAGGGTACGTGGGATAAAAAGAAAAGCAGTTAAAAAAGAGAGTGTGTGTTTTTATTTATGGGCGGGAAGAAGTAGAAAATATATGATTTAATAAATGGGATTTTTTTGTAAAACTAATAAGTGTGTTAAAAATACTTAATAAAATTTTAAATTTAATTGATGGGTAATTTAAATAGGTGTGTGGGAAAAATATACAAGGAGGTGTGAATAGATCCTCCTAACAAAAAAATGTCGTCATATTTTTCTAAACAAGTCGTAAGGAATGATAACAAACCCCATTGAAGTAGAAAAGTTTTATTTTTAAATTATGAAACTTAAAAAATGAAAAAAAAAAATATAATGAAATCTGCTTATAAAAAAACTTTTGAAAAGTTGTTATCATATTCTTAAAGGGAAACAAACATTTTTTTTTTTTTTTGGGTAGAATGCCTAAAACAATTAATCAAGAAATAATTGCAAAGAAAGTCCATTTTTAGAATCCCGTTTTAAAATATATCTATTTTTTAACAATATTATATACATGTCTATTTTTTAAGAAATAATATGTCTACAATATCTATTTTAAGATGGAAAAAAAATTCATAAAAAGTGCTCTGAATAAAAAGAAAAAAAGAATCTTGAGAAAAATGTTGAAGGGTAAATTTGAAACAAACAAAAAGTAAAATTAAAAAATTGTTCAATTTTTGCAAATAGGTTGAAAACCGTTATATTTTGAAAGGGTTGATAAAATTGACCATTTTCTGTAAATACTTCAAGCGCTATTCCTAATAACGTATCAATATGTTCATAGTAGAGGGGAAAAAAAACTCCAATCTTTATTTACTATAAATTTGAACGGCACGAAGGAGGATATCCTGAATATGAAAATTTCATGACTTCCATTATCAGATATCAAAGTCTAACGAGTATCAAGATTATATATAAGAGCATGTGGCAAATATTCTTTTAGCATAGTTTGGTGATGGCTGGGTAAATCCTGGATGGTCTACTGAGAGAAACTAATATAAAGAACAAGTCTCCCTGCCATACCTAGGGAAGGAGATTCCTACCTGTGAGGGTATAAAAACCTGGAAATGATGGGGTCATCCCCATATCCTTTTTATTCACCAAAAAATCTTCTTTTTATTCACCAAATGATTATTTAGGTCAAAGCTATAAAAGTTGTCAGTGATCATTGAATACCTTCCAAATAAATACATTTACTTCATTGTTATGGATTTCAAAGTTTTTTTGAAAATGCTTGTTAAAATTATGTTATAATAAGATACACAAATACTACGGGTGTGTTTGGTTTTAAGGTTCAAACCTAAAGTTTTCATATCAGTTTTTGTCTTTTTCTAAAAAGTTAACAAAAATTATGACTAGTTTTTGAAAAGTCAACCAACTTCAACCTAAAAATTTCATTTCAAACACGTATACTAAATGCAAACTTATTAAAAAGCATTCCCAAAGTGTTAATATGACATAATTCTAACTAGTAAATAAATGAACAATATTACTAAAAATAATAAGGGCCTTTTTAAAGGTTGGGTTTGAAATGTGTGTTTTGACAGAAAACTTTTGAAAAAAGTTAATGTGATATAAAAAATCATACAAAAATTTAAAATATGTTTGAAAAAAAAAATATGCAAAGTGAATCTTATCTTGTTTGTCTCTATGAGTATTTTGACATAAAAATCATCTCCTTTTGACACGAAATGAGAAAGTTATGGACTTTTAAAATTTGGGTTTTTTGAAAATGGAAACGGGAGAGAGAGTTTGATGTAGAATTGATAATATGAAATCAAGACGGTAAAAATACCATCCGGAGATATTGTTCCAAAACAGCACTAAATGCATAAATATCAACCTAATCATAGAAGTATATATAGTATGGGAAAGAAAATATAATTGTCAAAGAAAAATAACCATTAAATAAGAAATGCTAAAAATATCAATTCTAATCCTAACTTTTAAATACCAACATATGTAGTATATGAGTTATCGTTATTTTATTGCTAAGTGTTTAAAGTATTGCCATATTAATTGATTGTATATATCAATGAAAATATAATACATGAGTTGATACTGAAAAAGTTGTGAATATTATTGGTGTCTCTAACACTATTCATTAAATAACTAAAAAATTAACAAATGTTAATTAAATGTTTTTAGCTAACAAATATCGAATCTCTCTTCTAACGGTTCGGATTGGATCTTCAACGTCGGATATCATCTCACTGTAATTTTTGGGGATTTTTTCTTTTATTTTGGTGTATGTTTTTTGATGTTTGCTGGCTTTTATAATTTTAATGAATATAAGAATTTTAACGGGGCAAATAAAGGATGAAGTTGTAAAATATGTTTTCATATTTGAAAAAAACTATAGAAATCATTAAATTTTTCAAAGTTAGAGATAAAAAAGAAACTCTAACCTCCCTCCACCGTTGTTTCTAAATAATCTTATTTAAAACTTGAAGTGATTTAAATTATGATTACAAATCTTCAAACTCAAACTTTCTAGGTGCAATTTTTAATATCACGTTCATTTTAATAGAGTTGATAACTTGAAAAGTTATTATGTCGCTCCCAAAAAAATGTTCTACATTATTCTTATTAGTATCAGATCGGTTAACGAATAGAATATAATGAATTCAATATATATGCATGTGTATTAACTTTATCAACTTTTTCTTTTTCATAATTTTGCAGAAAAATCCTTTAAGTTTTGCTTATTATATAGTTATATCTAATATAAATGCTTTAATATTTAAAAAAGTATGAATGCTCTAACATAGAAAGTAGAATATTTAGAAGCACCCTTTTTTTTTTTTTGAATAAATATATGTAGAAGCATCTTGATTTATAGTTGAAAGTATCAAATTTTTTTTATATTTTAAAATTAAAAAGACTTAAATATTAGTGAACAAATATAATAATTAAAAAAATTAATATTCAAGTAAAGAAATTTCAGTAAAGTTGGCGCTTATTTTTGCCTCCAAAAGAAAGAAATATTTGAAAAAACTAGCGCCAAACCTTGAGGAAAAAAAAAAAAAAAACCTCTGACAAAACAAAACTTCCGTTGGTTTGAACTAGGAGGAGAAGTCCTCAAACCCATATCTCCTGTTCTTCGTTCCCTTCTCGCCCTCTCTGTAACGAGGGTTTTCTTTTTCTTTTTTTTTTTTAATTTTTTTGCTCCTTTTCTTTTCTGTTCTTAAATTTCTTTGATTTTATTTTTGTTTTTTGAGTTTCTGCAATGGCTGAAACGCTACTGTGATTCTGTAAATGGTGGCACTATGAACGAGTATGTTACTCTTTAGTGTGTTTTTCGTGTTCTAATACTGCATATTGGTTTTTCCTTTGGTGTTTTTCGTTCTTATGTTCTTCAAGTTACCTTGTTTATTATCTTAAAGGAATTATAATCCTGTTGAGAGAAGGGGCAAGGGTGGGAAAGAACGTAATTCCAAGGGTTCTCAAAAGAACTCGAAATCTCTCCAAACAAACAACGCTGGCTCAGGTGATGCTGCTGGTCTGAGAAATTCTGGTAAGCTTCCTCCCGGTTTTTTAGCTTTTTTTTTTTTCCTATTTCAAAAGTTCTTGCTACTGTAAACGTAGAACTTAAATCGCCTCCATCGTTATGCGGAAGATGCAGCACCAGAGGCTCAATAGCAGGCCACGATGCAACACTCGTTCTACCACCACCCCGCTGTCGTAGCTGCTCCTCAGGTTTCTTTTTTATTTTTTATTTTTTATTTAGTTTTGAAAGTTAATTCTTTTGTTTTGTTTTGTTCTTGTTTTTGTTTTTGTGTTTGTGTTTGTGTTTGTGTTTGTTTTTGCTTTCAAGAAGAGAGCATTTAGAGCTCTCAATATTTCAGAGCTGTTGGAGGAAAGCGAGTAGAGTGAGGGTCATCAACAGAGGAGGATGCCGTCCGAGTGAGAGAGCGGAGAAAGGAAAGGTAAGCCGAGGATTTCTACTCCTCTCTCTTTCTCTGGTCTTTGCCTCTCTCAACCTGTTTAGAATTATCCATGTTTCCTCTGCGCTCGCCGTCTCCGGCGTAAATGTTTCATGTAGGCTTTCCGTTTTCAACCCCAATTTTCAGATTCGTTTTTCTTTATTATATTGATTAATCTGTTTGATATTTGTGTTTGGAAACTGGAATTGAATAAATTCGTTGTTAATCCTAATCCCTAAATAATAAAACTATTAACAAAGTCTGATTGTGAAATTCTCCTGTTGATGAATTGAAAAATTGTTCAGATGGTAATGGTTGTGTTCAGATTAAGAGCCACTATCATCCCGATTTATCTTATAATATCGGATCTCTCTGTACGTTTGTACTTAGTCTGCTAAGCTTTTGGATCTCTCTGTGTTTTAATCAATGGAAGAGACTTTAGTCCCCATGGTTTGGCATTGGATGGTAGAATTTTTTTTTTCCCTTTTTTTCTGGAAAAGATTACTTTGTGGGATGGTTTGATTTTCTTTTTGTTTGCTTCAAAAGGTGACTTCGTGGGTTTGGATTCTCTTTTATGTTTCCTTTTGTTTACTGTAGTCAGGACAACAAGTGCACATGGAAAACAAATTGAAAACGGAAAGGGATAGACCTCTATGGGATAGCTTCTTATTTAAAGAAAACAGAGGCATTCTTATTTTGATTTAACATGCACCAATAATAATCTTTGTATTCTTATTTTTATTCATTGCTCTGGAGCCTCTTCCTCTACCACTACTGATTGGACCTATACATTGACAGAGAAGACCTTGGAGTAACAAAATTTCATAGAGGTCGTTGAAGAGTGGGTTTTTATTTTTATTTTTTGTTTCGATGAAGTGTGGGTTATTAGGGTTCTTACCTATTCTGGCACCAGGAAGAGTATGTGGAACTAAAATAGCCGGATTCTCTTGCCCGTCATTGATGCTTTTTGATCGGCGAGCTCCACTTCTCAGTCCATCATCTTAATTAAAAAAAAAAATAGAAGTCATTGCTTTTCTTTTACATATGATCTCAATTTTTTTCCTTCTGGTTTTTGATTTGTTGATTGTGTTGTGATTTCTAGTGTTTTCTGTTTTCTTTGTACTGTCATATAATGCTTCTTGGTCTTTTTTTTTTTTTTTCATGGAAAATAGAGTTTCAGGAAATCGTCTGTGTGGGAAAGCATAGTAGGGAGAGATTTTTTGCCTTGTGCTGGTATCGATTTATCTTCTTTTATCCCTTATGTTTTTTTTGAGCTTTATAATTGGTTGCCTATAATATAAAGGAAATGTGAATTGTGAATGGGTCATTGTAATTTGGTTAGCAAACTACATCAAGGTTGGTAATTGAACAAACTAAAGCTTAATTTATTGTGTTAGCATTCTAATTGAGACAATTGGTATAAATGCATATGATTCTTCTTTTTTTTTTTATTGGGTTCTATCAATATATGCATAATGTCATCGCCTCTAGTAAATCCTTGATTCTTGCCCAATTACAGGGTCCTATTTTGCACTGATATTGTGCACTCACACCCAAAACATTAAACAAGAAGTTCTCCAAGCTGACGCTTATAACCTATTATTGGACTACTTGGTTAAATGGTTAATTCATATTGCAAAGTGAAAAACTATTTTAGTGCTGTCAACATCTACCGCTTGCTATGAGTTATTTCATTAATGTTGCCATTCATGCGTATGGCATACAAACAGGTAAGGATATGTCAGCATTTACACTTGAGAGATTGGCACATGCTATCTATAAGTTACCTTTACCTATAGATTATGTTACTTTTGTTAATTAATAAGATTTTTACAAAACTGTTAGTGATTCTTTTTCTTTTAAGTAAAGTTGGAGATAATAATCTAACAGAAATGTTATGTTACTCTTACAGATTTTCTCAAATTCCTATGGATGATGATTGGACTGAAATTGATGGGCATGTATCTGATTCAGAAACTTCCAATGATGATTTTACTTGGGTGGAAGAATTGAAAAAGTAAAAAATCAGACCAAATGGGCTTATGCATACAAGTTGGCGATGATTAAATTTAAGTTATTTTAGATGTTTCTGTGAGATACTTTATAAATAGAGCATACATGAAATTTGTATATTAGTTTGGTTCATTATAAAATTACCTATAGTATGTACATCAAATAATGTAATTTGTTCTACTTAAATTTTGTTTTGTTTTTTTGTTTTTTACAATTATTTTCAATGAAAAGTTATTACACATTTAGCAACTAAATATTTAGTCACTAAAGATTCTAATAGGTTTAGAACCGTGAATTTTTGGTTGCAAAATAAAAAATAAATAAATAAAAACTTTGGGCGACCAAATTTTGGTTGCAAAAAATTCTATTACTATGAGTCGTGTTCCTTGGCACGACTTAAATGGCGACTAAATTAAAGTCCTTTTGCGACCACAAGTTGGTAGCTAAAATGTCAACTTTTTTGCAACCAAATATTTTGGTCGTGCAACATCTTGTTGCGACTAACTATTTGGTAGTAAAACATGTCACATTTGGTCGCAAAAAGAATCATTTGGTTGCCTATGATAACAAAATTACAAACATTTGGTGACCAAATAGTTAACTTTCAGTGACTAAAATTTTGGTTGCAGAAAGACGCGTTTTTTGGCGACCAAAATTTGGTTGCAAATAAAACTTTCTGCAACCAAGCTATTGCGACCAAAATTTTAGTCGCAAAAAAACTTTCTGCGACCAAAATAAACAAATTCGCCACCAATTTTTTGGTCGCAAAAAGCCATTTTTCCTGTAGCATGAGGTGGATACGATTGCATTACTTGTAATTTAATGCAAGCAAGGAGCCTTCAAGGACGTCTCTATACGTGTATGCATATATGTACACACACACACACATACATATATCGATATTTGACACATATAATAAACACCAAATATTTGACACGGTGACACTATAATTCTTTTCAATTTTTAAAGAGTGCTTGATCATATAAATAATTTCGGTCACGGAGCTTATGGGGTGAGAGTAATTTTCCTTCTTATTTTCTTATAGTTAATTTAAATTTTCTTTGATAGCATGTAGCAAATTCAACCGATTTCTACGTACCTAATAGCGGATTTGTGATGGCAGGAATAATCTAGCATTAATTGTTTTTTCAAATAATCTAGTATTAATTATACATTCGACTTTATTATAAAAAGTAGAATTTGGATACCTTTATTCCATTTAAAATAGAAAAATAAAATAAAATAAAATAAAAACAACAACAACAACAACTTGCAAGCCCAATTGCTTGTCTACTGATCAACTAGGGAATGGTGCATAGTATCTTTGTGTTGTATATTCCGGCAAGACACAAAAAGAAATTCCGTGTGGTTTAAGTATGCGGTTATAGATGTAATACAAGCTTTTATTTATTTATTTTTTTTTCTCTTTTATAATATTTTTGCACTTGTCCCCACTTGCATTTTTATTTTCAAATTTTAATTCTAGTTTTACGTAATTTTTTTTTTTTTATAGAATTTCAACTGTCGCTTGACTAATTTCAGTTGTGCCGTTATTTAATAGTAAAATTTATAACTGTGCCGTCATTAAATAGCATAAATTATAGTTATGTGTCCATTTAGTCAAAAAATATCTCGATTTTATTATTATTATTTTGGCTTTTCTTATCCTTTGAATTCTTAAGATGGCCGTTTTATAACAAGGACAGAAAATTAACACTGAAGAAAACTGAACTCTTATTTAGCTTTTCTTATCCTTGAATTTAATTGCATTGCATAGCAGCTTAAGAATTACAAAATAAATAAATAAATGAATAAATAATAATAATAATAGTAATAGCAAGGGAAAAAAAATAACGGTAACAATAATAATTGTATTCTACGTTATAATCTAGTTTACGATGAGGGCTGAATTTGAATTCTACGTTTTATAATGAAGTCAAGTTTAGAATTGTTATTAAGCTATGTTTCTGAAAAACAATAATAATTCTATTAACAAATCCTTAAGAGGTCAACTAGTTGCTATATTGATTGTACAGAATTGGCTGGTAATTTGGCTAGCTTAATATGTGTACATATATGTCATTGTAATATAATGGTGACATGTCTCAAATATAATTGTCAAATAGCACTTATCTGAATTATCCTTTTAAAATTCCATTAGCTTCTATCCATTTTAAAAAAGCTGACTGGGTGGCTGCGATATTTATCTTCTTGATAATCTTTGATATAGACCACAAAGGTACGTGACAAGTGAACACGTTAACACTGTGACTGTGCTTGAGAATCTCCTCGCCTAAAAAATGGCGTGGTTTCGATATAACCATGTCGCCTAGCTTGTTATGCTTACCAAATCACTACAAAAGTAATAAGCATCCCTAGATTATGCCTGTGCTTCAACCAGTGGTTTTTTGAGAATCTTCTCGCCTACAATATTGGAAACTAAATGCAGTTTATTAATCATGTAGCCTAGCATATGTTTTGTTATCCATGTATGCCTATGCTTTTCCAAATCACTAGAAAAATAAGCATCCCTAGAGTATGCCTTAATTAGCTTCAACCGGTGATGTTGTGGCTTTTTTTTTTTAATAAGTGTAAGCTTTTCCTTTGAATAATAATAGCGTACTTCAACTTCGGTGTCTGTTGCTTGCCTAATTAAATTTACAAAATGGTTTGCATAAGATCGGCCTGCATTAGACATGGAACTAAGAAATAAATGTTAAAACCTTTGGCACAAGGACAGGGCCGCCAAGATTACTGATATGTTTGTAACAACGGTTTGATCTAGAATTTTTAGTTTCAAATTGACTAACTTTTGAAGAACTAGTTATGAAATTTGTTGACTTTTCAAAACAAAAAAAAAAAAAAAACAAAAAAAAAAAAGACAAAAAGTGAGTTGGAATTTTTAGATTCGAACTGAGTTTCAAAACAAAGAAGTTTTTTTAGTCTTCCTTGTTAAGGTTTTGCACTCATGGTTCATGTATCTTCCAACACTCTGCACGGCTTGATATAAATTTGTACTCGACATTGTCGAAAATTTGATCTTGCAGAAGATCCATTGCAAACTGTCTTTCGATAAACTAGCAAAACTCGGCATAAAATGGTCAGTTGTTGCACTTGTCCTTAGAGTTTCAACTAGGCAAAATGTACAATTCTGTTTAAATAAATTATCACAATTTTTGTGTCTCTTTTCAGCTGCTACGACGAAGGCATGTCACCCAATAAGCAGAACATTGTGTTAGGAAATTTTATAAGATGGACATACATATATCACTTAATTATGCAATATTGGATATCTAGTTTGTCTAGCCCATTCAAAGTGATCAGTTAAGGCTCATTAAGTAATTGGGTTTTTAGGACATATAATCTATTATTAATGATGGGTTTATAATAAAATAAAACGCTCTATAGCTCTAAATAGATTATGGTCCCTTGTCTAAACCTAACATATTATTTATTGTAATATCCCATCATTGAGTGAATTAAGGTTTTCTCTCTCCAAAGAAAAGGTTTAGATATGGAAGACTGTTAACCCTAATGCTTCTCAATGGATTTAGGTATATATCTTCTTATCAAAATTTCTTAATGATTTAACATGTGATCCTAACCTTAGTGATAGATTTTTATCAACAAAGTTTTTCCCAACACATTGTTCACAATTCCACTAAAATAGGATACAAAGAAGCATTAAACAAAAAAAAAAAAAAAAAAAAAAAAAAAAAAAAACCTAGTAATATAGTTTGAAAACAATGTGCAAGAACATTCTTATTTATAATTTTTTTTAAAATGGAAGAACAAAATAGATATTAACAAGAGTGAACTAACCACCAAAACTGTTTAAGCAGGTTTGATCGC
Organism: Ficus hirta; assembly: GCA_038430175.1. NCBI lineage: Eukaryota > Viridiplantae > Streptophyta > Magnoliopsida > Rosales > Moraceae > Ficus > Ficus hirta. Next base: position 11,304,661 of record CM076585.1, on the reverse strand, counting down.
GAGTAAATATTGAATATGCTCAATCATAAAATAGGAAGCCAAAAAACAAAAAAGCAAAACAAAAAAAAAAAAAAAAAAAAAAAAAACAACAACAACAACAAAAGACGATCACTATTATTCTGAAAAATATATGGCGTGAGAGTAATTTTCCATCATATTTTACTTTTATTTTCTTATATATAGTAGCGGTTTCTTGTCTTATTATATTTTTCTTTGATAATATGTAATAAATTTAAGCCATTTCTATATGCTTAAACAATTTCTCCAATTATATAACACCTACAACTATGACAGGTATAATCTAGGGATAATTCCACGTCTGACTCTAGTATAAAATATTGACGTTTCGTTTGGAGATCCATCTCATTTCAAACTAAAATGTACTTTTCATATCAATTTTTTCTTTTTCTGAAAAAGTTTTTATCTTTTTCTGAAAAAGTTTTTGTCTTTTCTTAAAAATCAACAAAAATTTTCAACTCAAACTTAAAATTTTCAACAAACTCATTCACCAAACGGATCCTGAATTTGAATCCTTAATTCCCCAACTATATTACAAAAAAAAAAAAAAAAAAAGAACGAAAAGAAAAGAAAAGAAAAAAGAAACACCCACAACTTGCAGTACTCCCAAGAGCATGTCTACTAATCAACTAGGGAATGGTACATCGCATCTGGTGTTATATTCCGCCATGACTCATAAAAAAACTCTGTGTGGCTTAAACACGTGGCTAGATATGCAGTACTATTTTTGTTAAAATATTTACACACGTGTCCCCACTTGCATTTTTATTTTTATTTTTTATTTTTAAGGGAGAGGCTGTGGTAGAGCTTCTCCCAAATGACTCTACCGGTAGAGTCTCTTTTTAAACCGTTGAGATTTAATCGAACGGTTGAAATGTTGTTGGTGTACCATATTTATTATACACCTTACCTCATATAATCTTTCTCACCCCAAGTCTTCTCCGTCACCGGCAACCTTCCCGTCGTCGGCGACGGATGCCCGCGACCCACCCTGGACGCCGGCGTCCCACCACCGGCCCCAGCCCCGGCCGGCTTGCCGGCCGCCGGCGACCCCCTTTCTCTCTCTTCCCCTTTCTCTCTCTTCTCCTCTCCCGCGGCGACCCACCTCCGGCACCCCCCCACCACCGGCCCCGCCGACCCCAGCCCCCAACCCCCAGCCCGCCCCCCGGCCCCCCACCCTGCCCGGTGGCCCCCCTCCCCCGGCCTCCCCACCCCTCGCCTCCCCCTCTCTCTTCCCCCCTCTCTCTCTCTCTCTCTCTCTACCCCACCCCAGCCCTGGCCCCCCCACACCACCCCCGACGTGAGAAGAGAGAGAGAAAGAGAGGGGGAGTCACGGGTGGGGGTGGGATGGGGGGGCGCCGGGCGGCCGGGGGTGGGGGGGCCGAGGGTCGGGAAGAGAGAGAGAGAGAGGAAGAGAGAGAGAGAAGAGAGATAGGGGAAGAGAGAGAGAGAAGAGAGAGAGGGAAGAGAGAGAGGGGAAGAGAAAGAGGGGGAGGCGGGGGGTGGGGAGGCCGGGGGAAGGGGACGTCGGGCAAGGTGGGGGGGCCGGGGGGCGGGCTGAGGGCTGGGGGTCGGCGGGGCCGGTGGTGGGTCGCCGCGGGAGAGGAGAAGAGAGAGAAAGGGGAAGAGAGAGAGAAGAGAAGAGAGAGCAATTGGGAAGAGAGAGAAAGGGGGTCGCCGGCGGCCGACCGGCCGGCAGGGGCTGGGGCCAGTGGTGGGAGGCCGGAGGTGGTCGCCGGCGTCCGTCGCCAGTGACGGAGAAGACTTTGGGTGAAAAGGATAATGTGAGGTAAGGTGTATGATAAATATGGTACATCAATAACGTTTCAACCCTTCGATTAATTCTCAACGGCTTAAAAAAGGTATGTACTGGTAGAGACCCAAATACAGACTTATCCTATTTTTAATTCCAATTCTAATTTATTTTTTATTTTTTAGAATTTCAATTGTGCCTTGAGTAATTTCAGTTGTGCCGTTATTTGATAATAAAAATTATAACTGTGCCGTCCTTAAATAGTTTAAATTATTATTATGTCTCCATTTAGTCAATAATTATCTTCGTTTTTATTATTATTATTATTATTATTATTATTATTATTAACTGATGTCAAAAGTTTTGGAAGAATATTCCAAGTTCATCTTTTGTACTGTATTTTCCTGGATCGATCTTTCCTTAGCCAGGGTTTGGAAATTACTATACACTAGCCGTGTGGTCCAATGCACACACTCACAATGACCTAACAAAGACAAAAAATTAACACTGAAGAAAACTGAGCTCTTCTTAGCTTTTCTTATCGTTGAATTGCATTGCATAACAGCTTAACAATTAATTAAAATAGTAATTAAAAGGAAAAAAAATTTAATGTGGTAGCAATAATAATTACTATAATAAATTTTTTTTTAATTTTGAGTTGAGGGCTTGATTTGAATTTTACATATTGTAATGAAGTCAAATATTAAATTATTTATGCCTGAAAAAAAAAATTTATTGTTATATTAATTAAAAAACACCATTAGAGGTCAATTTGTTGTTATATTGATTGTACAAAGTAGTTGGTTCTAAATAATATGTTACAAGTGCCATGTATATGATACCGGATACAAGATCTTTAAGATCTTTCCCAGATAAATGTCTATAAATATAGATAGATAATATTGCTGATCGACTTGTCTCAAATTGTTATATAGCATTTATCTGAATCCTTTTCAAATTCCATTAGTTTCTATCCAATTTTAAAAAAGCTACCTGGCTTGCTGGCTGCTCTTTATCTTCTAGAGAACCTATTCAATTATCATAAAGATATAGAACAAAAAGGTACGTGAAAAATAAACACATTGTTCACATGCCTACGTTTATTAACAAGCTGTAAATAATATTTCGAAAACGACATCGGAAAAAAAAAATTAAAATTAATTGTGCTGTCCAATATATAAGCTACAATCTTATCTGTTTGGCCTATACATATCCCATATATGGTTCCCGTTCTTTTATATATACACGTCTTACAAGCATCTTGTCCTTGTATCCATTCTACATTTTTAACAAATCAATTTCACATTTCAGAGCTTAAAAATGGCCTTATTCAATAACGTTTCCCTGGTGCTCCTACTGCTGTTGGTTGTGTCGTCGATAGCTAATGCTCGGTTCTTGGAAGTGTCTTCTGAATCTGAATCTACAGGTGTAGATTTGCATCTCCTGATGAAATGCTGCTGAATGCGTAAAATGATATGCAATTATTGTTATTATTACTATTATTATTATTATTTTTGTGGTTGTTACCATGAATGAATGAATGTTGATAGAGGAGAGTCAAAATTCTGTTCGAGGTGCTAGTGCAAAGAAGAAAATGGCAACATAAGATGCTATCGGGTGGATTGGAAGATTGGAGGATGCCCTTTGGTTTGTAGCACAAGTTGCGGTTGCGACAAAATGATGCCGCCGACGTGCTCGTGCACGTATGAGGTTGATACTCGCTCCCCGCCGGAATGCCCCGTCAACACTGTGACTGTGCTTGAGAATCTCCTCGCCTACAATCTTGGAAACTAAAAAAATGGCGCGGTTTCGATATAACCATGTCGCCTAGCATGTTATGTGATCTATTATGTATGTGTATGCTTACCAAATCACTACAAAAGTAATAAGCATCCCTAGAGGATGCCTGTGCTTCAACCAGTGTTTTGTTGGGGCTTTTTAATAAGTGTAAGCTTTTCCTTTGAATAATAACAACGTACTTCAACCGTGCGTTTTAGTACAAGACATTTGTGCGACCTAAACAAAAACACCTCCACTGTTTCGTCGGCAAATATAAAATTTCACGTAAAGTAAATAATCATATAGATAAATAATTTACACGATAATATAATTATTTAACTTGATGATTAAAAATTCCAAGGAGAATAGCAAGGATATGTTGAATACACCACCTTAAATAAGAGATATTTTATTGCCAACGGATTTTAGTTACAGAAGTTATATAGAATTATAAATCTGATAGGAAACTCCACCAATTGCAAAACCCAGACTGAGTTGTTCTTATAGACTCACCTTTGACTTCAGATCTCGTCCTAGTCCAAGCTTCAATCTTCGACTTCAACGCTCATCATACGTCGAGTTCAATCTTCGTCAAATCTTTAATTTTACGTGAAATCATTTTCTATTAATTATTAGTAAGTAATAATAGTAGTCTGGTGATAATATTTATCTTTAATTTTAATTGAAATCATTTTCTATTAATTATTAGCAAGTAACATTAGTGGTCTGATTATAATATTTATCATTTAATAGGTGATTTGAAGGATTCTACTTAACAAGCACACCTTTAAAATATTACCTCATCTATATGGGTTTCAGAATTTTGACCGCTCATATCAAGAAATGTCAAAAACCAACATAATATATCTTTTCAAAATTACCCCTGACCAATCAAAAAGGTAATCTAGTAGAGTATTCTACTAGATGTCCCTGGAGTCAACACAGGCCACCGACGGCTTCCGGTCACCAACGCCAGTCTATGTTTGTCGTAGAGTATCTTAGTAGAATACTTTTGGTAATCTACTAGATTACTCTATATTTTCAATACGAAATTATCGACCCTCACCAATTTTGATCACGGTAAAGTATTCTAGTACCAGATTACTTTTCCTTATAAATTGAAAAATATCCAATATAAAAGACAGACTCAGAAACAAAAATTGTCAACATGAAAACACAAAATAACAAATTGACCACAAAATCATGCAAATATAAACCAAAATACAAAACTTTATTTATCAGAATATAAAAATTAATCTACCAAAATACAAAAGTTAATCTATCAGTACAAAAAAATTAGTCCATCGTGGAACAAAAATTTATGGGCCAAATTATAAAAAATAAATAATGCTCTGATGTGTAAACCACATCTGGATATCCTTTGTCGAAGATTAAAAAAAGAAAAGAAAAAAAAAGAAGCAAAAAAAGAAGCAAAAAAAAAAAAAAAACAAAACAAAACAAAACAAAAAAAAACAAAACAAAAAAATAAAAAACAAACCATCCTAAAAATCCTATTACCAAAAACATACACTAAATAATAACAATAAAAAAAATAAAGATTATTACCTTGCAGATGGAGATTCGTTGCCGATCACCTGCGCCACAGAGAGAGAACAAGGACAGAGGAAAGCGAGAGGGGGGCGAGAGAGAGAGAATATATGGTGAATATGTATATGACGATATGTTTCAATGTACAAGATTTTTTTTTTTTAATTGTCTCCATGGAAATATATAAATAAAAATGTTAGTAATTCATTTTATAAGTTAGTAAACTTAAACATGCATAGCTTTATAATTTCAAATACAGAAATGCATGTATGAATAGATACAGCCAATCTACAATTAATAATAAAAAAAAACACATTATAATAAATTTTTTCTAACAAGAGTGTAAATTAATTAGAAAGTTCTGAAATATTATACATATGAAATGATGGTAGAATAAAATTCAACAAGCTCATATTGTAGGCAATGATGGCTGGAAAGAGAAAAGTATTATAAACAAATGGATTTTATCTCTATATGTAGTGTGGAGTATTGTGTATTAAATTAATTACAAGTTGAAATATCTATCAAAATAATAATAATAAAATAAAATAAGAAAGAGGTGAGTCCTTATTTCTCACCACAATAGCTTCATATTTGAAACAAAAATAAGAAAGATGTAAAAGCAAGCACACTAGAACTTGAATAACAAAAAGTATAAGAGCTATTCCTACTTCTAAAAGAGGTATGACATTTTGGTTGAAACATATTAATTTTTTCTTTAAAAGACATAGTTGTGGAAAAGAAGAAAAAAAAACTTCATAGAGACTTATGGTCACCCTTTAAAAAAAATAAAGTAAATTATATAAAAAGTAGGGAAAAAAAAAGCGTGCAATATAAACATATGGCATATAGAAATAATTGAAGAACAAAAAAAGTTTTTCCTTCTGTTATTGAAGTGGAAAAATTCAAAGAGTACATCCTCTTTTCTGTACATGCTAATTTGTGGAACGTACCTTCCTTGTTACTATTTTCATTTATAAAATAATTCATTTAAAATTATCAAATATATTTAACACTATTTATATACTTAGTCACCGCTCTAAACTTGAAATATGAAATTGAGTATGTTCACCCGGTTGATCAAGATTTAAATAATCTAAAACTTGTTACGAAGACAAAACATGAATTTTGGAGAACATATTTAAATATTAATATTTGCTTTCGAAAAATACTTTTAAAAAAATTTGAGAAAAACTATTTTAATATGATAATTAAGTAAAAAATTTATTTAGTAAGGCCGCAACTGAGAAAACGATATTTTAGATAACTGCAGCAAAAAATGCTTAAATATGGACATATTTGATAATCAACTAGGGAATAGTACGTCGTATCTGGAGTTGTATATTCCATCACGAATCGAAAGGAACTCCGTGTGGCTTAAGTATGCAGCTACAGCCTACATGTTATACTTTTGTTTGTTGAGCAAAAAATGTTATTCTTTTGTTAAAATATTTATGCACGTGCCCCCACCCCACTTGCATTTTTATTTTCAATTTTAGTTCTAATTTTGCACTTTAATTTTTTGTTTCTTTATAGAATATTAATTGTATCTTGACAAATTTGAGTTGTGTCGTTTTTTAATAATAAAATATATAACTTTGCCGTTATTAAATAATTTAAGAAAAATTAGGTTAGGTGATCTAGTTTGATGACCCAATCAAGTTAATAGATGGTTCAACTTTTTTTTTAATAAAATTACCGTTTTTCAATTTTTTCAGATGTGATTAATCATGATTGATTATGGTCAATTAGTGATTCACTATTTGAAAAATTGACGATTTACGATAACCGGTTTATCAAATTAACAATATTATGTGGTAATCACCGATTGATTATATAAGAAAATAATTGACCATTTTTTAAAAAATAGCCTTGCAATTAATTTTTAAAAATTTAAGTCATTTCTTAATATTTTCTTTAAAAAAAAAAAGACTATTTACCTATACAATTATCATTTTTCAAGGAATTTAAATTATAATTTATGTCTCCATTTAGTCGACAATTATCTCTCTTTTATTATTATTTTTTGGCATATTGATATCAAAATTTTTGGAAAATATATTCCAATTTCATCTTATACTACAGTTTTCTGGATGATCTTTCTTTAGCCAGGGTTGGAAAACTATATTATCGGTGTGGTCCAACACATGCACAAACTTACAATGACCTAACAAAGATAGAAAATTAACACGGTTCTTATCCTTGTATTGTCTGACCAGAAAATAGTAACATGCGAAAACAACTTTTAATATGATAGAAATTATTATTATTATTATTATGTCTATTTCTTATTTTAATTTAAGATGAGAGCTGGATTTCAATTCTAATCAAACATAAAATTATTATTGAGCAATATGTTTGAAAAACAATCATAATACTATCAACAAAAAGCAGAAAAATCAAGTAGTTGTTGTACATTATACAAAGTTTTATTGGTTTTAAATATAAAAAGTTATAAGTTTCAGATTTATCTGATGCTAGATACATAACCTTCCTGTATATATATTTATATATAATATTAGTCATTTGTCTCAACTAGTTGTCAAATAGCACATATCGTTTTATCTTCTAGATAATCTATTTAAATATTGTAAAGATATAGAGCTCAAAAGTACGTGACAAGTAAACACATATTATTCACATATTATACGTTTATTAACATCTAGTGGTAGTTAATATTTCTAAAACGACGTAAGGAAAAAATAATAATTAACTAATTATATTGCTGACCAATACGTAAGCTACAATCTTATCTGAATCTGAATCTACAGGTACATTTGCATCTCTTGATGATGAAAAGTTATCATTGTGGTTGTTAGTTTTCTCTAATTGTTAATGATGTTGATACAGGGGAGCCAAAAGTATGTTCGAGTTGCGAGTGCAAAGAAGAAAAGGGCAAGACAAGATGCTATCGGACGGATAGTAAGTTTGGAGGATGCCCCTTGGTTTGTGGCACACGTTGCTTAGCTTGCATTGAGACGGATCTGCCGACATGCTGGTGCACGTACGAGGTTGATACTTGCTTCCCGTCGGAATGCGCCGTCAACACCGTGACGATGCTCGAGAATCTCCTTGCCTACAATATGGGAAACTAAATGGCGCAGTTTCGATATTCATGTAGCCTAGCATGTTACGTTATCTATGTATTTGCGTTGCTTACCAAATCACTAGAAATAAGTTCTAAATCCTTGCCTTAATAAGCATCCCTAGAGGATGCCTTCGCTTCAATTAGTGATGTTGTGGCTTTTTAATAAGTGTAAGCTTATCCTTTGAATAATAATAACGTTCTTCAACCTCGGTGTCTATTGCTTGCCTAATTAAATTTACGAAAATTAATGGTTTGCAAATGATCAGACAATCAGATTTCCAATGCATGGCGGTGGAGTCAGGAAATGTTTTCAGTGGGGTCACTGTAAATAATTTTTTCTTGAAGTTATAAGGACATAATTATATTTTTTTAGGGCCTGTTTGGGACGACGTTTTCGGATGACAAAATGCCATCTAGATCTAAGACTCCCAATTCTATATTAAACTTTTCTCTTTTTCATTTTCAAAAAATTTAATTAAATTTTAAAACTCCATAACTTTCTTATTTCAAATAGAAATGAAATGATAATTGTGTCAAAATACTCACAACGACGAAACGATCTCAAGATCCATTTTGCATATTGTTTTCGAACTCATTTCAAAAAATATTTTCTATATTTCAGAATTTTCCAAAAGACTTCTCCCAAATACATATTTCTAACTTAACGTTCAAGACACCGTTTCCAGACATTCCCCAAACGGGCCCTTAATTTTTGATCATGTGGATACAATAAAAGTTTTCTTATTACAACATAGGTGAGTAACTAAATTTTGAGACTAAAAATCAATTTCTCAAAATGTGAGTTGGGGCAAGACCTAATAGACAGTTAGACCAAGTACTATCTAAATAGAACTCCACAACTGTTCCGTTGAGTTGGTAAATACAGAATTTCGATAAAGTAAATAATCATAAAAATAAAAAATTATAACAATTATAACATGGTTATTTAACTTGGTTAAAGCTCTATAATTGGGGGGGGGGGGGGGGGGGGGGGGGAGGGACACTACGGATGTTGAATATACCTCGTCAAATAGGAGATATTCTATCATATAATTGATTTTTTTTTTTTTTTTTTTTCGCTGAGTAAGAATTATAAACTTGCTGGGAAACTCCACCAATTGCAAAACCCATACTGAGAATTCTTCTCGTAGACCTGGCTTCGGAATTGCATTTCTACTCTAAGTCTACGGCTCGTCTTCAAATCTCGTCCTAGTCCAACCTTTAATCCTCGCCTTCAATTCTCACCTTTCCATCAAGATTTACTATTAAATCTTGTATTTTTCTTCGTCAAATCTTTAATTTTATGTGAAATCATTTTCTAGTAACTATTAGTAAGTAACATTAGTGGTTTCATTTACAATGTTTAGTTATTTAATGGGTGAATTAAAGGATTGCCTCTCAAAAAGCAGAACAATTGAAAACTATCTCATTTATAGTGACTTCAAGATTTTTGAACTTCCGTATTAAGATAAGTCAAAGATCAACATAATATGTACTTTGAAAACTATCCCTACCCAACCAAAAAGGTAATCTGGTAGATTAGCACCAGTAATTTATCTTTTTAAAATTATCACCGATAATCTATCGGATGTCACTATAATCAAAACGGGCCATTGATAGTCTCCGGTCGCTGTACGGGTCTAATTCACATAATTCAAAAACTATGCTAACTGGAGATGGATTACTTTCTCTTAAATATTTGTTATAGACCCATGCATGATACACCTTTCACTAAAATTATTATAAAAAAAAAAAAAAAAAAAAAGTCATAATATTTTCTTTTGACACTTTTAGTCACTAATTTGAAACCTTAGTGACTAATTTGAAACCTTAGTGACTAAAATATATTTAGTCACAAATTTTTGTAAAGCTCTCCTGAGTGGATTTGGTTGAAGTATAAAGAGTATTCATTCCTGTTAAACAAAGAAAACAACGCTACAATAAGTATCAGGGTAATACTTATATCGTCATCTTATGGAGCTAGAGTTGTTGAAAGACATTCAGAATCTAAGAGAATTCACTTTTAGATCTTTTTCATGTGCCTCCATCGTCAAGAATCAATTACAAAGGAGATCCTTTATCGTTTCTAACTCACAAAAAATTTTAGAAAAGCAAAAAAGAACTAATGTGGAATACAACTCGTTTACAGACTTGATTTATTTTATTCGAAAGGGAAAAAGGAAAGAGTCGAAAAACAAAAAAGTATTACCGCAATTTCCCTCTTGCTATACTGATAAACTATTGGACTACTGTATAAAGTGATTTGACAACGCACTATAGCTTTAATCAATTGGTCACATTTATTATTTATCTTTTGAATAAAGTAAAGTGATTTTGTATCTTGTGACAAATTAAATTATATAATTCTCACATAATGGAAACATTCTCTAATCAACCCATATTTATTTTTAATAAAACTATTGTAACTTTACACTATGTGACAAATTAAATTGTCACATATTCATATCATATTCTTAATCCTACCATGTCACATCTTATTAGGTCACACTGTATTATAATATTGTATTGTGTATGTACTATTGCAACCTTTTTGTTTGACACAAAATTTATTTGTCACCTCCAAAAATTGAGCAGCTTTATTATGGTAAAAGATAGCGGGACCAAGATTGGGGAGTTGGGGGAGCTTTCGGATCTCCGAGGAGAACTTAGCATTAGAAAATTAGAAAATGTTCCTAACGCTAAGGATGCGTTGGACCAGGCCAAGTTGGCGAATAAGAAGCATCTTGAGACGTTGAAGTTGGAATGGAGTTATTATGATGATGATTCGACACATGCAAGGGATTTGCTTGACATGTTATCACCTACAAGAACTTTAAGGAAGCTCATTATTCATCAATATCCAGGTACAGGATTTTCAAATTGGATCGGGTGTTTTAAATTAGCCAATATTCCGGTTGTAGATATTGCTTCCACTTGCCACCACTTGGGCAACTACCTTCTCTCAAAACTCTCTATATTTCGGGATTTGATGCGGTAGTGACTGTGGGTCCAAAGTTTTACGGGAATGGCTCTGTCACAACACCATTTTCATCATTGGAAATCCTAAAATTCACATCGATGCCATCATGGAAGAAATGGATTCCAATTCAAGTTGAACATGTCGGGACCTTCGCAAAGCTCAGAGAACTTGAGATAAGTGATTGCGATGAGTTTATTGGGGATTTTCCAGCTTGCTTCCTTGTATCATTGACAAAGCTCACAATTAATGTAAGAATCTTGTTTTTTCACTCCCAAGAATGCCCGTTGTCCGAGATATAGAGTTGGATGGTTGTGCAAATGATCAACTGCAAGTAGAGTCATTCTTCGAGGCACTGAAGAAAACTGAAACTTCCGCTCAACACCTGCGAATTTCTAAGTGTTCTTCCTTGATACCAGTTGGATGTCTGCCAACCACTCTCGAAACGCTACATATAAGTTGGTGTAAGAAATTAGAATTTCCATTGTCCCATCTTAAAGAGTCACTTAAAGTACTTACGATGTTAGGAAGTTGTGAATCCCTTAGATCCTTTCCCCTGAATTCCTTTCCCAAGCTCAAACAGCTTTCTATTTATCGTTCCGAAAGTCTAGAATCTCTTTCGGTGTCTGATGGGCTATATGTGAAGACCTGAGATTTCTATCTTCTTTGCACATAAGGGACTGCCTCACTTTTGTATCTTTCCCAGAAGCTGGACTATCTGCCCCCAATCTGACTTCCCTTGAAATTAAAAACTACGAGAAACTGAAATCGTTGCCCGAGAAAATGCATATATAATCTTCTGCCATCTTTGAAATTTCTGTTCATCAATGATTGTCCAGAGATCGAGTCATTTCCTGAGGATGGTCACCCCTTTAGCTTGTCTACACTTTACATTTGGGATTGCTATAAACTCATCGCCTCTCGGGTGAACTGGAACATACAAACACTCCCCAATCTTACGACATTTTCAACCGGAAGTTATGAAGATGTGGAATCCTTTCCGGAGGAAGGGTTGCTGCCAAACACTATTATTTCTCTTTCGATCAGTCGATTTCCATGTCTCAAAGCCTTGGACAAAAATGAGCTTCAAGAACTCACCTCCTTGAAGAAACTGGACATTTCTGACTGCCCCGAGTTGCAAAAAATCCCAGAAGAAGGGTTTCCCATCTCTCTTGAACATTTGAGCATCTCCTCCTGCCCTCTTCTCGAGAAGAAGTGCAACAGGGAGAAGGGGCAGTATTGGAGCAAAATTGATCGCATCTTCTGCGTTAAAATCGGCGATGACATTATGTCATGAGTCACCGGTAGACAAATCCCTGAATTCATACTCAACCAGGTTATGTTATTTGCTCTTGAACTTCAGCTTACTTAATTTCCTTTTCCAATCTTAATGAATCAGATAATGTAACTTCTTTTCTCTTCGATGGTACTGATATGAGTTCTTACGGTGCAAATTTTCGGGCTCCGAGTTATGGGGGGTGCCAAGATGTTATAGTTCTTCTTCCATCTCTATCAAAGCTATTTATTCATTCCGTGATTTTATGTATCCGGTGTGTTTTTTTTTTTTTTCCCCTTGTATGTTTTATGTCCTTGATGATCCTCTATTTTCTCTGTTTTTGCTTGCTTTCATTCTAAACTAAGCAATATATTTATACTGTAGAGTTTGTTCTGCGAGACTTTTGAAGATACATGGGTAACCTCGAGGTAATCAACTGGTTGTGTATCTGGTGCGATCCATTTTCATTTCCATTTCTTTTCGATTAATAAAAATATTCCTTGCTCTACATATAAATATACTGATTTGTATATCTTCTAAAATAATTTGGATACGTAAATTGCAATTTGAAGCGGGAAAGTTTTGTTGGCTGCAGCTTGCCACACACTTGAGAAAAACCACTGTGCGAGCTACAAGAGTTTGAAATAATTTGAGCTCGGAATTGCGAAAATCACTGTATCGATTGGTTCATGGATGGCGTGACATGATTGGTCATGACAGGGTGGCGAGTTAGAATCAGAATCACTTTGGTGACCCAACATGTGCAATTCAGAGAGAGTAATATTAACGTGTTTACAAATAGCAATATTTAGTAGGGTTGTTTGATGAATGAGTTTGAGTTAAGATTTTTAAGTTTGAGTTGGTTGACTTTTTAAAAACTAGTTATTATTTTTGTTGACTTTTCAGAAAAAAAACAAAAACTGAGTTGAAAAATATGAGTTTAAGTTATGTTGCCAAACTCACTCGTGTGGAAACTGTTTTGACACACTTAGAAAACTCCTCTACCAATTTTCTATGAAGAATTTGTTCTCTCTGCACAATCACGCATATGTCAGCTTTTATAGACATATGCATAATTTTATGTTCAGCTTTTCAAATATTCTGTTGTTTATTTTTTATTTTTTATTTTTGCTAGTGTACAATTTGTTGTTTTAATCGGTCTTATTGTATTTTAATACTTGAATTTTGAGGTTCAATAGCTTTTGCACTAAAAAGTATTGTGTACCAAACTAAAGAACTTGCAATTTTATAGCTACTGCCCCTCGCACTAAAATTGTCGACCTTTGCCGATTCGCCCCTCAAAATTCTAATTTTGACAATTTACTTTTTGTATTTTCTTTTCTCTGAACTTTAAAAAAGTTTATGAATTCCCCCTTTAATTAAATTTTTGACAAAAAAATACACATGACACTCATTGGAAGCATGAGTTACAGATATTAAATGTAAAACGCTCATAATTGAGTTATAAAAAGTAAATATTTAGGACCGATTGTCATTTTCTCTCATACTTCTCTCTTATAGATAACTTCATAATTTCACATTTAATAAAAGGTAACGAGTGCAAGAAGTATTGTCATTGTGTGCCACTTCATAATTTTATATTTAATGCCCTAACTAATACTTCCAACGAGTACTATGTGCATTTTTTTGTCAAAAATTTAATTGAGGGGGAAAAATTCGCAAACTTTTCTAAAGGTTAGAGGAAAAGAATATTACAAATTGAAGTTTGGCATTTTGTGACAATGTTTAAAATTCAAGAGGAAAAAGTGTAATTCGTAGTTTTTCTAAATTGTTGTGATAAATACCTCCTTTTGCTTATTAACTTCCGTTAAGTTAGTGACAAAAAGCCCACAAGTACCTTATGAGGATGGAAAATTAAATCCTAATCTAAGTGATCTTCCAAAAATTCAAATACTCAATATAATGGAAAGTTATCAAGATGAAGTATAATGTAGCAATTTAAAAAGTTTAGGAGGTATGTTCTCAAAATTAGAAATTTGGGGAAAATTTTCCAAAAGTCGACAAATTAGGGGTTGAAATTGTTATAAACCACGAACAACTTATTAAAACCAATTAACATTAAGATTGAATAGATCACAGACTCACTCATATATCTCTGAATGTACATATACAGTGGCATATTTCTGTACCCAATGTTAGTGGAAATGGATTCTTCTTTTCAGTCGCAATAATGAATGCATGATGTCTAATAAATAAAGCACAATATATATATATATATATATGTAAACAAACAATGAGGCATTAAAAGAAAAGGTCTTAACAGAAATCAACAACAGTACGGGCTTGTTTTAAAATTAATGGATAAGTTCCCAATCGATGACAAATATGCGAGAGATTTTGTTCCAATACTCTCCTTCCTCTAGCACTTATTCACTAGGAAAGGACATTTATCTATCCACACATATTCAAGAGAGTGAGGAAACCCTTCTTCTGGAATAGTCTGTAAATTAGGGCAGTCGAAGAGGAATAGTAATGGTACAGAGGTGAGTTGTTGAAACCTGTTATTATTCAGGGTTTTAAGCCTTTCCAAAGAATTAATTACACGACTTGAAATAGTGCTAAGCGGCAGCCCTTCCTCCGGAAATGACTACAAATGATTTTTACATCCAAAGCCTGAAATTTCAAACTGTATAAGATTAGATAGTCCTTGTAAATTTCAGCTCATTTCAGAGGTGATGAGATTTTCATAGTCCTTAACGCGAAGTTCAATCAGATTGTGCCAGTGGTATGAATGGGGTAGAGGAAATTCTAAATTCATGCTCCCACAGATTTAACATAAGGATCAAAACACACTTTTTTAAGAGATCAAGAGTATTTTACCAATAAAAAATAGATTAGGTCTAAAATCTCACTTATTTAAAAGTTCATGAGTACTTTTACTAAAAAATAAAGTTTAGAGACTAAATTCTAACCTACTTAAAAGTTGATGTACCAATCCAATAATTTACCTTAATTTTATTTTTATTTTAAGTATAAAAAGAAAACCCTCAAAAAAAGAAAAAAAAAAAAAGAAAAAAAGAAAAGAAACTTGACCATTTGGCGGAACGATGAATGGCTGATACATTCGATATTATTTTATTCAACTAAATAATAGAGATGGCCAGCTGGTTCCGATTACATTCTTTTCTTTATTGGAAGATTCTCTGTTTAGATGCTATTTCCGGTCAACTCCTCTCATTTACCTTAGTCTGCCATCACCATTTCCTTACTTCTGCAAACCTTACTTTCTCCGTCTGTGCAAAATAAGCGAAGATCATGGCTTTAGAATTAGTGGGAGGAGCTCTTCTCTCAGCTTCCCTTCAATTTCTGTTCGAAAGGATTGGATCCCCTGAGGTTCTGTCCTACTTGCGCCGGAAATCAAAGAAATCTGATTTTGATGACCTCCTTTCCAAACTCAAGATTCTCTTCAACTCTGTCTCTGCTGTTCTTGATGACGCCGAGCACAAGCAGATCTCCAGAAACAGGGCTGTGGAGGCCTGGCTTGACGACCTTCAAGATGCTGTTTTTGATGCTGAAGACCTCTTCGATGACGTCGAATATGATGTTCTGCAACTCAAGGTTGAAGCTGACTCAAAACCCAGCTCTAGTAAGGTACAAAGTTTATTCAAGCATAAGAAAAAGTTTAGAAACTTGTTTTCCAAGTCACGTGATTCGAATGATCAAGATCTGGAGAAAAGGATGAGGAAGATTCTTGAGAGGTTAGAGTTCATTGCGAAACAGAAGGATGTTCTTGGTCTGAAAGAGCGTGTTGGCGAAAGACCGTCGTGGAGATTGCCTTCGACTTGTCTGGTAGAAGAGTCTGAAGTTTATGGTAGACATGACGACAAAGGTGTGATACTTAAGCTGTTGACGTTGAACGATGTGGGCAGCGAAAAGATTTGCGTGATTCCGATCGTCGGAATGGGCGGGGTTGGAAAAACCACGCTTGCTCAAGCAGTTTACAATGATGATTATGTTCAGGGGAGTTTTGAACTCAAGGCATGGGTCTGTGTCTCTGACGATTTTGATGTTTGTAAGGTCACAAAAACGTTACTTCAGTCGGACTCTCCGGATGGTGCCATGGACCTGAATTCATTGCAACTCAAGTTGAAAGAGAGGTTGATGGGAAAGAAGTTCTTGATTGTTCTGGATGATGTTTGGAATGAGAACTATCTTGATTGGGAGGCAATGAGGATGCCTTTCAAATATGGGGCTCAGGGAAGCAAGATTATCGTGACAACGAGAAATGAAAAAGTTGCGTCTATCACGGGAACTGTTCGAAGCCATCATCTGAAGGAATTATCGGATGAAGCTAGCTGGCAACTTTTTGAAAAGCATGCATCTGGCATCAATGGAGACTTTAGTGCACGTCCAGACCTTGAAAGAATTGGCAGAGAAATTGTTAAAAAATGCAAAGGCTTGCCATTGGCTGTAAAAACACTTGGTGGCCTCTTGCGCTCTACAGAGGATGTTCGGGAATGGGAAAGAATAGCAAAGAGCGATATTTGGGCGTTGGCTGATGAACAGAGCAAAATTCTTCCGGCTTTGAGGTTGAGTTATCACTATCTCCCTCCGCACTTGAAAAGGTGCTTTGCTTTTTGTTCAATATTTCCCAAAGACCATGAGTTTGATAAGGACGAATTAGTCTTAATATGGATGGCTGAAGGTTTCTTGGATCATCCAGGGAGAAATAAGAGACTGGAAGAAGTGGGTGATGACTATTTTAATGATCTAGTATCTAGATCATTTTTTCAACATTCCATGGGATCCTTGGTTATTCATGACCTTTTGGTTGATTTGGCTACATTTGTTTCCAGAAAATGTAGTCTTTTTCTAGATACAAGTGGCAGCTTAGCTAAAATGGAGACAAATCGGGCACGTCATCTTTCTTACTCTTTAGTACGGCCTGATCCGTATGAGAGGCTGAACTCCGTTATTGAAGCTCCTCACTTGCGGACTTTCCTACCAATACAAAGGTTGTGGATGTATCGTTATGTTTTATCTGAGGAAGTAGTAGGTGATTTGTGTTTGAAGTTTAGGTGTTTGAGAGTTTTATCTTTGTCTGGCTATAAAAGCATCAAACAATTACCAGATTCAATTGGTGAACTAAGGCATCTTCGCCAGCTGAACCTCTCTTCCACTTCAATTAGTAGGTTACCAGAGTCTGTATGCAAGCTGTACAATTTACAGACATTGAAGTTAAACTATTGCGAATCACTCACTCAGTTGCCTAACGCTTTTCACCACCTCACTAATTTGAGATATCTTGGTGCCAGCGGGAGCAACCTAGAAGAGTTGTCGGAATCTATATGTATGTTGTGCAATTTGCAAACGTTGAAGTTGTCATATTGTCGTTCTTTGACTAAGTTGCCTGATGACTTTCATCGTCTCATTAATTTGAGATACTTTGATGCTAGCTGGAGCAACCTAGAAGAGTTGCCAGAATCTTTATGTATGTTACAGAAGTTACAGACGTTGAAGTTGGCATACTGTAGAGCTCTCACTAAGTTGCCTAAAGATTTTCATAATCTCACTAATTTGAGATATCTTGATGTCAATGGTAGTGGCCTGGTAGATATGCCGACACACATGGGTAGAATGAAAAGTCTCGAGACCTTGAGTGCCTTCACTGTGGGAACAGATAATGGTAAAATGATAGGAGAGTTGGGAGGACTATCACATCTTAGAGGATTACTTCACATTAAGAAGCTAAGGAATGTATTAAAAGCAGAGGATGCATTGGAGGCAAACTTGATGGAAATGAAGTATCTTGATACGCTGACCTTGGAATGGGATGATGGTGAAACTGGTGCTTCAAAACATGAAATGGATGTCCTTGACAATCTATGCCCTAACTCAGCCTTGAAAGGCCTGGAGATCAAGAATTATGGAGGTACCAAATTTCCTAACTGGTTAGTTGATCCTTCATTATGCAACATAGTTGAGGTACGTCTTCAGAAATGCAAACATTGCAACCGCTTGCCACCACTTGGGCAATTGCCATCCCTGAAATTTCTTTGGATTGATGAATTTGACGCAGTAGTGAAGATGGGTCCTGAGTTATTTGGGAATGGGTCTTCAACTGTGAAGCCATTTGCATCATTGGAAGCCTTAAGTTTCTCTAAGATGTCAAACTGGGAGGAATGGTCAATGGTAGCTGAAGATGCTGAAGCTTTCCCAAAGCTAAGACGACTTTCTTTATTCGACTGCAAGAAGCTTACTGGGGATTTGTGTCGCTTCCTTCCATCTTTAACAGAGCTTTCCATCAAAGAATGTCCACAGCTTTCTTCTTCGCTCCCAGAGATGCCAGTTGTCAGCAAACTAACCCTTGTTGATTGCGACAAGCTTACTGGAGGATGTCATGTTGTAGAATCATTCGAGTGTCTTCAATTCCTGGAAATCTCCACTTCACTTGACTCAACAACATGCAGGTCTCTTCCCGCTTCCTTGAAAACGCTAGTAATCATAGGGTGCAAGAATTTAGAATTTCCTCTACCCCACTCATACCACTGCCCCAATATGAATGAACTTCGTATCTACGACTGTGAAAAGATCATCACCTCCGGAATGAGCTGGAATTTGCAAGGGCTTCCTAGTCTTACAAACTTTTCAATTTCATGCTTCGATTGTGAAAATCATTTGGAGTCGTTTCCGGAGGAAGGACTGCTGCCTAGCACTATCACGGATCTTCATATTAGTGATCTGCGAAGGCTTAAAACTCTGGACAACAACGGGCTTCAACAACTAACCTCTTTAACATCACTGTACATCTACAACTGCCCTAACTTGCAGACTATTCCAGAAGAAGGGTTTCCGCACTCTCTTAAAGATTTGAGCATTAATAGATGTCCTCTACTTGAGAAAAAGTGCGAGAGGGAAGGGGAGTATTGGTACAAGATTTCTCGAATCCCCAAAATTGTCATCGATTGGGAACTTATCAATTAATTTTAAAGACCCAGGTACTTGCTTTTTTTCTTCTTCTTTTTGTTGCGGGTAGTAAAAGTCCATTAAGCTGATTATCTTTTTATTTTTTTTTAATTTTTCTATTATTATTGTAATTATTATTATTATTTTGCTTTCTCTTTTTGTGGTTAAGCTCAGCAATCTTTATTATTGAAACGTGCATAAACAGTTTTGGAGGCTTGTTTTACTAACCACTCTTGTTACAATGGTTATTTTTTTTTTTTTTTTTTTAATGCCTTTTTTTTTAAATAATTCTTGCTTAATAGTAGAAATTTTATAGCCTTTGCTGTTATTGCAGAATTATGTATAATGCTCTGTTTATTAGACGTCACGCCTTCAATATTGCAGCTGAAAGAATAATCCGTTTTCAAAATTTGGGTCTTTATTTTGGGCAAGTATTGGTTTTCAAAAGTTGTTTAGGGGTTTTTAACTCTATCACACCTTAAATTTATCGACCTTTGACAACTTGTTCTCAAATTTATAATTTTAGTAATTTGCTTCCTAAACTTTCTAAATTGCTTCAATATGTGTCATTCTTCGAACTTTCCATTATATTGAGGAATTGAATTGGAAGATTTACATTAGGATTTGATTTTTTTGTTAAGAGATTTTCAATCTTCACATAAGGTGCATTTGGACTTTCTATCAATAATTTAACCAAAGTAAAGCAAAAGGAGGTAAATCACAAAAATTTAGAAAATACAAGAGGTACATTGTCATAAGTTGAAGTTCGAGGGGCAATAGTACTAAAAACTCAAGTTCTTTAGTTTCAAGGAGAGAAAAAGCTAATGTTAAACTCAAGAGTGCTAAAAACCCAAGTTCTTTAGTTCTTTAAGGGCAATTGGGCAAATATTTTGCAGTGTAAAAGCTACTGGAACTTTAAAAAAATATATAAAAAACAAAAAACAAACAAAACAAAACAAAACAGAAAAAACCCTCAAAATTACGTACTAAAAATAATACAGATTAAACCAACAAATTTTACATAAGCAAAAAAAAAACCAAAAAAAAAAACCAAAAAAAAAAAAACAAAAAAACAAAAAAAACAAAAAAACAAAAAATTTTAAAAATGGACAAAAACTTATGCGTGTGTATAAAAGCTAACATATGCGGATTGTGCTTTCACTTCTATCTGAACATTGATGGTTTTTAGTGAAGTCATGTTTGCTAAGTGA
The DNA here is from genome assembly GCA_038430175.1 of Ficus hirta. Taxonomy (NCBI): domain Eukaryota; kingdom Viridiplantae; phylum Streptophyta; class Magnoliopsida; order Rosales; family Moraceae; genus Ficus; species Ficus hirta. Next base: position 11,284,084 of record CM076585.1, on the reverse strand, counting down.
TGGTGGCCTCTTCTTCTTCTTCTTCTTCTTCTTCTTCTTCTTCTTCTTTTTTTTTTTTTTTTTCCTTTCTGTTTTGTGTGTGTGTGTGCGTGTGTGTGGAGGGAACAAATTCTTCATAGAAAGTTGGTATAGGAGTTTCTATGAGTATCAAACATTTGATGGAGCTTTAACCATATCAACTGTCGCTGATAAAATCTGTCTAGTTGGAACTGTAGGACATGAGCAACAAAGTGTCGAATCTTTCCCGGTTTTTGCAATTGATCTTCTGGAAAATCTACAAGTATCGACTATAAAGAATCAAGCGTTGCAAAGTTTTAGATGATGATTGAATCACAGGTGAAAAACCTTAATGAAGGTAATTCTAATTGCCAATCATAGAAGGCTAAACATGTAATCTTGGTAACCACCTCCTTATGCAAAATCAAGCTTTTATCATAGAATTAATCACTTCCAATGTTTAACTATGCAGGCAAATCTTTCGCAACAGAAACAGATGAGACCAGAAACAGCCAATATTCTGTAGGCCCTGAGCCTCGGTGATCTTGGATGGACCATCTTCTCTGTATCATTTGGCAGTTCATCAATTGTTTCAGATTGAAGGATTTCTTGTAGTTATGATGGTGCATCCTGAGTTTTACTGGCATTTTCCTTCTTTGGTCATGAAGCTATTTGCATCGTTGGAATACTTGTTGTTCTATGATACATCAAACGGGAAGGACTGGACGATGCTATTTGAAAAGGTTAAAACTCTCTCCATCTTAAGAGAACTTTCTCTCTGTGACTGCGATAAGCTTACTGGGGATTTGCCTTTCTTGCTTCCATCTTTAATAAAGCTTAGAATCTCTAGAAGTCCGCAGCTTGCTTCTTCACGCCCAAGGATGCCGGCCATTAGTAAACTGAAACTCAGCATTCATGATAATCTAATCCCAGAAAAAATGGAATATGAAAGCACTTCCCAACCTTCAGTGCTTTACAATTTCTGACGCATCTGTGAAGATATGGAGTCCTTCTCGGAGGAAGGGCTATTGCCTACCACCATCACCTTTGTTGAAATTTCCGAACTTCCATGCCTTAAAGCACTGGACTAAAATGGGATTATCGGGCTAACTTCTTTGTGAAGATTGGCCTGAGATAGCTGCCAAAACTTGCAGACGATGCCAGGATATGAGCTTCCAACATCACTTCAGCTTTTGCAAATCAATGAATGTTGTTTGCTGGAGGAGAAATTCCAAAGAAAGGAGGAAAATGAAACAAGATTGCTCGCATCTCCCTCGTTTGAATAAATCAGGATTATATAATTTCACGTCGATGAACAAATATTCCAATACCTTTTCACCGAACCAATTTTCCATCAGGTACTTGTTCTTTTGATTTATTATTTAGTACTTTTGTCAATATGTCTTTTCTAATATTGGTTTCTTCATTCTAGCTGATAAGCATTTCTATTGCTAGAGCTTTACTCTATCCCTACCTCATCGACGTTTGGTCAGGAATTTGTGTTAAAATAATTTTGCAGGTTCGTTTGTTTCTAGATACTATGTCTGATAATACTTAATGAGCTTTATTTTAAAGCACACTTTGCTTTACTTGTTTGGTGATGGTTGTGATTTCTTGTTGTCTAAGAAATCAGGCTTCCACCAGCAAGTTGTTACAAAATATAGGATCTCATGATTCTTAGCCAAGATATCCAAAATCTCTCTTTGTGGCTTTTACGGCGACAAAATTTCAAAACCCATCTTCAAACAAAGTATTTGTTAAGTTTTCTTTAGGTTCTTCTTGTTGTATTGCAATTCATTAATCCACTTCACTAGATATTGGTGTCAGCTGTCTTGCATTGCTGTTTCAGAGTTCGTCATCTGCGTTGCTCCATCACTGATCTCGTTATATGAAGAAAAAATCTAGTTGGATATCAAAATGCTTACAATCAAATTAAAGAATATAATTCATTAAGTTACCTAGTTTTAGATTAATGACACAAAATATGAACGGCTTTTACTAGATCGAGAAAAATCCCAATTCAAAATTGAGAATCTAACAGACAAATTAATATTATGTAGAGAAGTGGTAGCTCTTCAGATGAATAATTTTGCTTAATCAAAAGCTGGAGAGGGCTAACTAGTCTTTATTTTTTTGCCTATTCTTGTTTGCACAGCTACACTTTTCAGCAGAACCACTGGGAGAGCTACAACAGTTCAAGGCCATAAGAGCTCGGATCAATGAACAAAAATCATAAATCGCGAATTAAGGTTAGTCAGTTTTTATCAAAAAAGTAGCTCAAAAATATGTATATGTTATTTCAAATTGCACCAGACTGTGTTTCCTGATATATACTTTACAACCATTGCTTGCAGCTATAGCAGGCACCAACCGATAGAAGTTTAGCTTCTACTAAACACAGGGGTAAAAAAATAAAACAAAACCTATATTGTGGCATTTATGTATAAGAATCATGCAATTGATATATTTGACAGAATAATGTTTATCTTAGTCTAATTATTCATTGTTAAAAAAATATTTTCATTCAGGTATCCAATTGAAACTCTGAGATATGAGCCACTCATGGCTAATCTACACCCCTTTTTAAGAAGAAATCCCTCACTAATTGCAGGAAAATTTGCAATAATTCTCACCTTTTGAGTCCGTGAGTTGATGAATATTTGTCAGTAGAGATGACAGATTGGGGCACCCTTCATGTCTCAAGTCTACGAACATCATCAGCAAGAGATGTTGCAAAAAGATGGTTTGTGATACTTGTTAGGCACATTTGTGGTCTTGATCTTGGGATGACGGTGGGTGTGATTGTGTTGAAGGAAAGCTGATTGGAGAAGGCCGAGAACATGAACAAGTTTACTCCCTTCCATGTCTTTGTGTAGTTCATCTGTGTAATTGGCCGATGCCATAACGTTCAATCAACTGAAGTCTTGATAAATTTTTTGAGATTTTTACTTATGTTGCCTGATTTGATCAACAGCTTGAGAACTTTGTAGAGAAGTCGGTTTTCAAATAAGAAAAGGTCTTGTTGGATCAATGCTACTTGACTGTTGTCACTCTTGGTAGCACAGCTGTTTATGAACTGTATAGTAGCACAACCGTCCGAGAACAATATCAAGGCAAGCTCCTCTTCCTTTTTTCCAATAGACTTGATCATCTCTTTGTCAAAGTAATTATTGAGTTCTCGACTATCATTCTTGATTTTCAGATATAGGTCTTATGTTGTTTGTCCACTTTCCTCAGCAAACTTTTCTGCCAATTTGGTCTTGAATCCCTCTGGAAGCAAGGTATTAGGTATTGCAACTGAGAGGACCAACAGAGATTGCCTTTGGAGAGTAGTAGTCCTTTAAAGTTTATTGTCAGAGTATTGCTTATATCTTCGGCAGTATAGTTTCATCAACGTCTTATTGACTCTCTATTTCTTCCTGTCATTTTCTTTAAGAACTCCACCTCTGCGTCACTTTTGCTTCTCCAATTTGATAGCTCTGTCTTGGCTATCTTTTGCTTTGGTAAAACTACATTTTGCACATTTTGGCTTTTATGCAGCTCTTCTATGTGGACAACACATTCCTTGGTCATTTTTAATGATCTACATTATCCAATTAAATCAAGATCTATTGCCGCACGTATTTATAAAAAAATAAATAAAAAAATAAAAAAATAAAAAACTGTCATGTAATGGTTGTATTACACGACGGTTTGAAGCAAAATCATTGTGTAAAAGTCACATTACACGACGGTTTTGCTTCAAAACCGTCGTGTAATGTAGCCATTACATGACGGTTTTGGCTTAAAACTGTCGTGTAACTAAGCTTGAATTGAAAAATAATTTGGCATTTTTCGGTGATTTCCTATGGGTAGCCTAATCTGTATGTTATCCAATACACGATCCAGGATATGATTGACAAGATATTAGCTACAATTCATCAAAGTAAAAATACGTACCATATATTATATTATATTACAAGTTTACATATCATAATTAATGAATTGCATTACATATCTAGACTATTCTCCCCTAATCAAATCCAAATCATCAGAAGTAAAAAATTCTTTACTTTCAAGTACGTCAATTCCATTCAACACTATGTCCCTCATAAAAGCTAAAACAAAATAACCACATTCAACACTTCCCTCTTGGAAAGGACAAGGACGGTCAAAGATTTTCGTTTATAGTCTCATCTCTTTCTAATTCCTTCTCCGGTTATAAGCTTCCAATCCGTTAGGGCCCTAGCAAGTTCGTAAAATTCAAAATAATTAAGATGCATATAATTAAGATTAAATCAAAATTAACATATGAAAATTGACTTACATATTCATTAGATTAGTAAAATCGTCTCGTTTCTTCTCTCGAAGAGGATCAAAACAAAGGACTAGATCCTCCTATGGGTCAATGACTCCCAAGACCCAATGCCTACCTCTGTTATGTGGCATAAGTTAAAGTCGTCCTTTTGGTGCGTCACGCAAAAAGGCGACAAAAGCATCGGCTCGCTCTCTTAAGCCAGCATCTGGAGTATCTATTCTAACCTGTGAGATCAAGGTTAGAGACACAAACACAAACTTCTCAGCTCGCCCGTTAATGGCACGTAGTTCCTCCAAATATCTGCATAAGTATATCAAAATTGTTACTCTGGACAACATATAGAAGAATTTCCAAATTAAAAAAAATAAAATTTAGAGATAGAATGACATACCTGATGTATACTAATATACAATTCGCACTGATTTCCTATAAATTAATGAACTCATAAATATCATCAAAGTTCAGAAATATAGGCATGTCAAAACCAGTGATCGTGTATGGTATTGGGACATCTATCTAATTACCTTCATGCATGGAACTATGTGTATAATAAGCCAAAGGCCTCATCTCCATATTCATTTTATTAAAGTCGAACAAAGCTTTGTGTTATTGCTCATCTTATTGTACCTCAGTTCGAGAGTTGATCGGTTTTTTTCTAAGCTTTTTTTGGCGTTTGTTTCCCTCAGCTGCTTGGTCAAGAACGTGATTAGGCCCTCGACTCGCCTTGTTCATACTCGTGTCGAGCTCGATTAATGTTTTAGGCCAAGCTAAAAACCCATTAACATCCTCCTCCACAGTTGTTGCCTCATACGTCGGAATAGGTAATGCTTCTTTTTTTAATTTTGGCATATTGATTGACACTCGCACATTCCTTTCACCCAGTGGAATCCCATGGACTATATCGGTGGGAAGGCTCTTCAGCCATACTCTTCCAAACGCAACAATCAACTGTCTACCATGAAGTCCATCGAAATATAGAGCTTACACTCCTGACTGTCGACCAGCATGGTTGGCGGATCAGACACGCCAGGTTGTTTTTCTTAGATAGAGCAACTAGTCTTAAAGTTATTGTGTTGGTCAACGATTGGCACATCCTCTTGGTCAAACGACGGCTCTACATCTTTCTTCGCACATAGACCATGCACCAACGCCTTTAATTCTTTTATTTCACGTCTCATTGATAGTACTTCATTATCTCTATTCGAACTTCAATTTAGGTTAAAGTACTGAGACAGCTTTACGAACTTTGATTGCCTACAGATACATTCTGGGTGTTCGGGTCTGGATAATGCTTGCGTCAATACATCAGTAGTGCCAACTGATTCAAAAGTGTCTTGGCTCTCCTGTGTATTGTGCTGCATCTATGGGATAATTGAAAGAACACATTATAAATAAAAGTGTTATAAGTGGCTCTAGTGATGAAGAATTTATTGTTAGTTAGTAAACTTACTATCAACTCACTAACTTTTTTACATGATGGATCCTTCAACTCTCCATCTGAGCCTGTCCGTGAATCTAGTCACAACCCATCTCTTTTTTCCCATTTCCCAGTCTCCTTAAACTGTAATTTAACATCGTTTGTATACATGAATAAATAAATAAATAATTTTTTTACGATTTATTACAAACAAAATTTAATGACATACCTTTTTCTGATCAAGCTTTTGTTGGGGTTAGACTTCGTCTTCCCTTTACGACGTTAGCTTCTAACAGTTTGTCTAACGAACGACGAACGTCTTACTTTTGGGCCGGACCCAACTTATAATTTTGCTTTATCATGGGCAACAATCGATCACATAATTGGGCCAGACCCAATCCATTCCGTTCAAGCTCGAACGATGATCGCTCGTTTAACATGGGCCGGACCCAGTTAACGATTCTAATTCATTACAATATAACGCTCGTTCACACTCGAACGTCGAACCAACAGATCAAACGCGATCTCTATATAAGTTACGAACGATGGATCACAATAATAAATACATGTGTCCTAGTCATCGTTCGTCGCTCGTTTGACAGATTAAGACATCTCTCCTATAATCGTCAAACTCAATATCGACAACGATATTACATCAATAACCGCCAAGCCCATTGTCCGAGATTAAGGTTTACCCTGGTAACCGTCTATTCAAAATCTCCTATGGCATGCTTACACGTGTCTCTGATAATAACATCTGAACTGCCATGAGCAGTTACGGGCTCAGGCCCATCTTCCTCTATAAATAGAGGAAGACCCCCCCCACGGGAAGGATCTTCTTGATTTGAAATTCTCTCCTTCCTAGACAAACTTTTTCTGACATTTGAACACACTCTCACTCTGCAGAAATCTCTTCAGAAACCATTTAGAGAATTCTCAACTCTTCATTGTACAAAAAACATTCATATATAGTGAAATTACTCACCGACAGAGGACGTAGTTCTTAGTTGGGCGAACCTCTCTACTTCTTGGTGTCAATTTAATTTCTGTCTTCCTTTACTTTCATTTTCTGATATGAAAATCTGTTCTTACATTGCTTTGTTAAATTTCATTACGATGTCCAAGGGCCCAATTAAGCGATTATCATATTTTCTGTATTAACTTTTCTGTTAAATTTGGACTGTAGAAAACAGGCATCTACAGTTTGGCGCCCACCGTGGGGCTCTTGGACATCTTACTTCGGAAATCTACAAAGCAATCATGGCAGCAGAACATGAACGCCAGGAAGAACTTCCCCAGGGAAGCCCAATCAACCACCAAGAAGCTTCAACCTCTGAAGCAAACTCACAAATCGCTCATCTGACGCGAATAGTCGAGGAACTGACCAAGAAACACGACAGTCAGCAAAGTCAGATGGAGAACATCACTGCAGAGAACCAGATTCTCAAGAACCAGTTGATGTCGAACTCTCAAGCAGCCTACTCGTATTACTACCCGTACTTCGGGTATTCAACCGGAACGAGCACTGGGGGCTGGAACCCAGCCACCTTACAACATCCCCAAGGTGTGAACACTGGGGGCTGGCAACCATCCACTTCCCGTGACCAACATGGGACGAACGCTGGGGGCTTGCAACAAGCAATGCCTCAACAACGAGCGTCGAGGGCTACTTACAGCCCTGTGGCTCCGATGCAACCCCTATTCATACCTGGGGACACTCCGGCTGTAAACGAGTAGCGAGCAGAGCAGAGACAGACAGCACCAGGACTCGGTGCCGGAAGACAGACCACACCAACGTGGCGTTCGACGCCCGACGTACCAGTACCACCAAGTCTCATTCAACAGGAGCCTGCGAACGTTGAAGACTTGATGAGGAGTATAATGTCTGAAGAAATGAGGACATTAGAAGCACAAATGCAACAGCGCTTCTCCTCACAAATACATAGAGCAACGACCTCCACACCAGGGTTCGAAGACCTTGCTCGTGGTGTCCGCGAGACGCCATTGACAAAGCGGATCACCAGCACAATCACCCCCAAGTTCAGCAACGTTTCTTTTCCTCGGTTTGATGGAATGTCAGACCCTCATGACCATCTCCTGCAATACAAGCACGTCGTACAATCGACGAACATACCGACTGGTATGCTCGACGATATGATGTGTAAATTGTTCGCTCAAAGCCTGAAGGGAGCGGCATTAAGATGGTTTTGCAACCTTCCACCAGAATCGATCGATTCGTTCGATGAGCTCTCGCTTGAATTTATGCGAAGTTATTCTGTCCATATTCAATCCGGGAAGACAACCAAGGATTTATGGAGTGTAATTCAAGGCCCACACGAATCCCTGCGAGCTTACATCAAGCGCTTCAGCAAAGCAATATCAGAGATTTCTGGGCTTGATGATGGCACGGCTAGAGAAGCTTTGAAGAAGGGTCTAAGGCACAGGTCTTTATTCAAAAATGAGATTTGTGCCCGATACCCTCCAACGATCCAGGATGCCTTGCATCGAGCGAAGGGTTATATCGAACTGGAGGAGGAAAACGAGCGAGTTGAACGTGACCTTGCTCGGACTAGGGAAGAACTCTCGAAAGCTCGTAACGAGCAAAACAAGACCTTCAGACGCGAACGCCCGCCCCCGCAACGTCGAACGGAAAGTAGAATCGAATGCTCGACTAGGCGTGAACATAAGCGTCCTCTCTCACCACCAAAGTATGCCCTTGGCATAAGTCCTTCCGAACTCATTGCTCACCTCAAGCGACAGGACTTTGTCACATGGCCAAAAAAGCTGCCAGAGAACCCTGCCAGAAATACAACAAAGTACTGCGAGTTCCATAAAGATCATGGTCACCAGACCATTGATTGCAGGGCTTTGCGAGCAGAAGTGGCTGAGCTTTTGAAGAAGGGCCACCTTCGTGAATTTCTCACAGAAAAGGGCAGAGAGACGTACGGACTTGGAGGCGAGAGCAAGGAAAGAAGAGTTGTGCAGTACATCGAAGACACGCCTTCACCACCGCCAGTTCGAAAGACGATAGGCGTAATTTGCGGAGGCTCGATCTACAGCGGAGATACAGTAACTACTGTCAAGTCTCATCGAAGAAAGGCCGTGCAGCCGATCGCGTCAATTCTTCCCGACGATCCCGTCGAGCATTCAATCACTTTCCACAGCAGCGAGGCCACAAACCTAAGCCGACCTCACGACGACGCACTTGTTCTGACACTTAACGTGTCGAACTGTGAAGTTGGTCGTATTCTCGTCGATAATGGGAGTTCTGCAGATGTTCTTTTCCTTTCAACACTCAGAGAGATGGAGTTATCTGAGTCGGACATCGAACGTTCAACGACCATATTGACAGGCTTCAACGGAGAATCGACCGCTGCTGTTGGAAAAATCAAACTCCCAGTTTTTGCAGGAGGAGAAAACAAGTTAACCACCTTTTTGGTTTTAGACTGCCCGTCTGCCTACAACATCATTCTAGGTAGGCCATGGATACACTCCATGAAGGCAGTACCATCCACATATCATCAGAGAATCAGGTTCCCAACGAAGAGAGGAGTTAAGGAAATCAAGGGGAACCAGGAATTCGCGAGGACATGTTATTTGCATTCTCTGAAGATGAAGAAGACCGATCGCTTATAGCAACTAGAGCAGAAGAGCGAATCGAGCGATCGGGTACAACCGGACGTTGAACAACTGGATGAGATCCAGATCGACCCAGCCCAGCCAGATCGAGTCATCAACATTGGCTCTATGCTCGATGACACTACTCGCACACAGCTCCTGAGTTTCCTTCAGAACAATCAAGACTGCTTTGCATGGTCCTACAAGGACATGCCAGGCATCGATCCAGAAGTGATAACACATCGACTCAACATCGATCCAAGCCACAAGCCTGTTAAGCAGAAAAGAAGGAAACTTGGTATCGAGCGGAACAAGATCATTAACGACGAAGTGCGAAAGTTAATCGAGGCTGGATTCATCAAGGAGGTGCAGTATCCAGACTGGCTAGCGAACGTTGTAATCGTCAAGAAAAAGAACGGCAAGTGGAGAGTTTGTATCGACTTCACGGACTTAAACAAAGCATGCCCAAAAGACAGTTTTCCCCTTCCACACATCGATCGTTTAGTTGATGCCACTGCGGGCCATGAATTACTCTCGTTCATGGACGCATTTTCAGGCTACAATCAGATCCTCATGCATCCTGACGATCAAGAGAAGACAGCGTTCATTACAGAAAGGGGAATCTACTGTTACAAAGTTATGCCATTTGGGTTAAAGAACGCCGGTGCAACTTATCAGAGACTCGCCAACGCAATGTTCGCTGATCAACTCGGTCGAACGATGGAGGTATATATTGACGATATGCTGGTCAAATCAATAAAGGCTGCGGACCACATTGGACACCTATCAGAGTGCTTCTCGGTACTCAGGCAACACAACATGCGTTTGAATCCTTCCAAATACTCGTTTGGTGTTTCGTCTGGAAAATTCTTAGGTTACATTGTGACGCAGCGTGGTATCGAAGCTAACCCTGACCGGATACGAGCGCTAATGAATATGCCTTCACCAAAGAATAAGCGAGAGATCCAGAAGTTGACTGGACGTATAGCAGCACTGAACAGATTCATCTCTCGATCGACCGACAAATGCCAGCCATTTTTCAAACTGCTTAAAGGGAACAAGAAATTTGAGTGGAACGAACAGTGCCAACAAGCTTTTGACGAGCTGAAAAGGTATCTGTCCACACCTCCAATACTAGCCAAACCACAGACAGGAGAGAATTTATTTATTTACTTATCTGTAACTGAAGTTGCGGTAAGTGCCGTTCTCGTGCGAGACGCGAACGGTGAACAACCGGTCTACTATGTCAGCAAGTCGTTACTCGATGCAGAGACAAGATACCCGGTGGTTGAGAAATTGGCCCTTGCCCTCATAACCGCTGCTAGGAAGTTGAGGCCATATTTTCAATCACACTCGATCATTGTAATGTCAACCTACCCTTTACGAGCGATACTTCATAGTCCAAACTTGTCCGGACGTTTGACAAAATGGGCAGTGGAGTTGAGCGAGTTTGATATCGAGTACCGGGTTCGAACCAGCCTAAAATCTCAAGTACTTGCCGACTTTGTAGCTGAACTCACTCCCGATCTTTCTACGCCGAAAAGTCAAGAAGGATGCTACTGGACGCTCATGGTGGACGGAGCATCAAATGTCAAAGGATCTGGAGTGGGAGTATTTTGTAAGACCCCTGAAGGAGAAATAATCGAGCAATCGTTTCGCCTGGGGTTCAACGCTTCGAACAATGAAGCCGAGTATGAAGCTTTGATCGCTGGGCTACGATTGATGAAAGCACTTGGGGCTCGACGTTTGAAGATTCAAAGCGACTCACAGCTCGTTGTGAATCAAGTGTTGGGAGAATACACAGCTAAGGATGCGAGAATGGAAGCTTATTTGAACGTTGTTCGTTCGCTTGTACAGCATTTCAAAGAATACTCGATTGAACAAGTGTCGAGGGATCTTAACACACAAGCGGACGCCTTGGCATCATTTGGTTCAACTTCGGAGCCGAACATACGTCGAAGCTTCCCAGTCGGATACATTGAGGAACCAAGCATCCAGCTCGAATCCACAATCAATACAGACGAAGCCCCAGACGATCGGCGAACGCCCATAGTTACCTACCTGAAGGAAGGAGTTTTGCCAGAAGCCAAGCAAGAAGCTCGAAAGCTCAAGACCAAAGCTGCAAGATTCTCACTAATCAACGACGTCCTCTTTCGACGTTCGTTCAACGGCCCCTATGTTCGATGTCTCGGAGACAAAGAAGCTACATACGTTCTGAAAGAAGTTCATGAAGGCGAATGTGGAAACCATTCTGGGGGACGATCATTATGCAACAAAGTCAAGCGACAGGGCTACTACTGGCCCACTATGCTTAAGACAGTGAAGACTTTGTCAGATGGTGCGACAAGTGCCAGAGACATTCCCCCGTTTTCCATCAGCCAGCAGAACGATTATCGAGCATCGCGTCTCCATATCCATTCATGAAATATTCAATGGATTTAGTGGGCCCATTACCCAGAGCGAGCGGTCAACGCAAGTATTTGCTTGTACTCACTGATTATTTCACTAAGTGGGTTGAGGCAGAAGCATTTGCGGACGTGAAGGACTCGGACGTCGAAGGTTTCATTTGGAAGAATATTATTTGCAGATTTGGCGTGCCCCAAGAGATCGTAACAGACAACGGGTCTCAATTCATTTCGGGCAACTTCAGAAAATTCTGCCGAGAATGGAATATCGAGCTTAGCTTTTCTACCCCAAGATACCCTCAAGGGAACGGACAAGCTGAAGCAACCAACAAGACGATTGTTCAGAATTTGAAGAAGAAGCTCGAGGCTCGAAAGAGTCGATGGGCAGACGAACTTCATGGCGTACTTTGGGCGTACAGAACAACCCCGAGAAGAGCGAACGGTGAATCACCATTCTCACTAACCTTCGGTGCAGAAGCTGTTGTCCCAGCAGAAATCGGTGTCCCTACACTCCGGTGTCAATTGGCTCTTGAAAACGAAAGTCAGAATCAAGAAATGCTCAATGACAGTCTGGACCTACTTGACGAACGACGAGATCAAGCCCTGATTCGCATGGCAAACTACCAGCAGTCGGTGGCAAAGTACTACAACTCCAAAGTTCGACCGAGAACTTTCAACGAAGGAGATCTCGTTCTTCGCAAAGTATTCCAGAACACTGCCGAGCCAAACGCAGGAAAGTTGGGAGCAAACTGGGAAGGTCCTTACCGGATCTTGAAGGTTATCCGACCAGGCGTCTACCACCTGGAGACGAGCGATGGAGTAGAAGTTCTACGCAGTTGGAACTCGCATCACCTTCGTAAATATTACTTGTAATTTTCGTACTTGTAATTTTTGTAATTTTGTCCAACACTTTGTAATTTTTTACAATTCATTTTTTGTAAAGGCTAGATCCGTTACAGCGAACGTTCGACACACGTTCGAACCTATAGGTCTACGCCTCAAGACTATTGAGTTCAGTTCCTGAACTACGTTCGACTTGATCCCTAAACATTGGGTACGTAGGCAGCTCGTATACGCTTGTACGAGTCCAGTTGCGAAAATCACACAATTTCATTGTAAAATCGAACTACGGAAGGCTTGATCCCTAAACATTGGGTACGTAGGCAGCTCATCACACTTGAATGAGTTCAGCTTATATTACTATACAAAAACGTGTGCTTCCACACTTAGTCAAATTTTCTATCGCTCAACGCTGAACGTTCGTCTTCACGAACTATACTATTCGGTAGCAAGTTTCCTTCGATGTTCGTCTTTACGGACTTGAGTTATATCAAATTATAATTCATTTAAAACAACGTTCGTTTTCACGAACTGTAAACGTGCTATCAAAATTCATTCACTGTTCGTCCTTACGAATGAATGCATCTACATTATCAAATACATAAACATTTGTAATGCTCAACGTTCGTCGTTACGAACTAGTATTACCTATCATTATCTTACAACTGCCGTTCAGCTAATCAACGTTCGTCGTCACGAACTATACGAGCTATAATTATACTCCAATTCCTTGCTGATTGTCCGAGTAATGCTCGTTTCTCTCTATATGCGACACTTCGCATCATCATCACACAAACATATATGTAGACAAGAATTTAAAATTCATTAATGAATTAAAAGAAAAATTGAGAGTTTACAATTAAATGTTCAATCAAAATCGAAAGAAAATAACAATCATTTTTATCCCGCGTCTAGCGGTCTTCAGATGGATTATCAGCGACTGGGGGCTCAGCTGCAGTCGGCTCTTTGATGCTCGGAGCTGGCGTAGCATCTTCGGCTGTGGCGGCTGTCGAACACTCGGCTCCTTCGGGCGACTCTTCGTACAGCTCGATTTCCTCGTCTACATCAGCTTCGACAAGGAGTCCTTGTTTATACTCCTTCAGCAGATCGTATCGAGCCTTCAGAGTCGCCCTCGAATACTTGTTTATAATATTAGTGACGAGCTTCGAGTTATTCGCCACGAGCTTCGAATTATCAGCTTCGAGAGAGAGAATCTTTGCAGTAGCCTTGTCATATCACTCGCCAATGACTTTCATCATGTCCGAGCCTTCTTTGGCCTGCTGCAAAACATCTTGTAGCTGCCCAATTAAATCTTCAGAGCAAGCCTTGACAACTCTGAAATTACGCTCGATATCGAGCAGCTTCTGTTCACGCTCTCTCTCTCTCTCTTCCAGCTCCCGTTCCCTAATTTCGAGCTCCTTTATGCGAGCCCTCTGCTCGAGATTTTTCTCGTATGTTCGCTTAACCAGTCCAATCACTCGAATATTACTCTGCATTAGTAGTTTTCAAGTTTAGTTTGTCATATTCAAATGAACAAAAGAGTAACTCACAAATTTGAAAATACATACCTTCAAGCCATCCCATAACATATCGTCAAGATGGCTTTGAATCGGACCCCGGCTCAATGTATCAGCGTCCGCATCAGTGAGCAGCTGACCCATAATCTGAACGCTCGTTGCCCTGTCTTCGAGCAGCCTCACGCTTTGGAGTATTTTCACATCCACTTGCGGATGTTCCCCAGCAATAGTTGGAGGCTCGACGTTTGGCTCGGGAGTCGCAACCTTCGACTTCTTGCTCCGATTCGCGGGGATTTTTCTTTTCCCCTTCTCAACTGCCTTCCTCTTCCTAGCAGGAGGAGAGGTAGGCTTCGATGGAGGCTCGGGCGAAGACTCCAGCACAGGTAAGGGTACAGGCTCTTTAGCCTTACCCACGTTCTCTGCTGCAGCTGCAGCAGCCCTCGCAGCTTCTTTTGCTGCCTTTTTCTGAGCAAGCAGCTCCTTCGGCGATGGAAACATCACGCTCATAGTGTCCAACGCAAAGTCTGCGATTAAAGCCTCCTCGTCAGTTAACGCGTCGATAAACAGTGGAGCGCCAAACAGTCTCCTTAACGCTCCCCTGATCACAAAAGACCAATCTACCCAGGGAGGAACTCGTTTAGGAATACCTGAAGGGATTTCTACGAAATCCTTCCAAAGGCTCGACGCTCGAAATCTCTGGGGAGTGTGGATCTCGTCCCATTCTCTGTTCGGCAAAGCGAGCAGACGTTCGAGTTTCTCCTCGAACAAGAGTCCTTGAGGTGGTGGCTTCTTGGATTCTTTATCTGCACAACAAAAGAAAAACATTAGAAGTCGAGCATTGAAAAGCCTTCGTACCTTCGATTCTCATCGTTTGACACTTACGTAGAATTCCCCACAATGGGTAAAACGCATTGGCAAGTCCTCCCATTGACTTTTCATTTACGTGCATGAAAAAGTAATGGTTCTGCCAATATCTGTCCGCGTTTTTCATTTCGCCGACAATTTGCTTCCCCTTCCTGGGATACATAGAGTATCGCCCCTTGTCTTTGAAATTTTCTTGGGGATAGTAAATCGCGAGAATATCCTCTACTGATAGTTCGATGCCCGCTTCTTCTGCCAATACAACTAAACCCAGGAAGACCCTCATCCCGTTCGGCATCAACTGCGGAATGGCCAACTGATAGTGATTCATACACTGGATGAGGAGAGGAGGAAGAGGAAGCCGTAGTCCACACTCGAAGTAGATGGTATACATACAAATCCATCCTTCGGTCACTGTGTCGGCACGTTCGTCCTTCGTCGGAAGCCTCAGTTGGACTTTATTTGGGAACCCATACAAACCCCTGATTTCGGACAAGTCATCTTCTGTCAGTACAGATCGGGGGTTCGACGTTCGCAAAAACGATTCGACTCTCAATTGCCTTGGTGGCTTTGTTAATCGAGCGATGGGAGGAATTGACAAGACCTCTGCTCCCGATGTCGTCGCCGGTCGATTCCTCTCAGACGCTGCATTACTGGAGCCAGTGTCCGTTCGACTGTGTTCGAACGCATATTCGAACCTCGAGCGTTGAATGTTCGAAACCAGTTCATCATCCGAACTCATATCACTTGAGTCGGTACTCATCCACTCTACTTCCACGTCTTCAATGATTTGCTTGTCTTTTCCCATGACTGGTAAACTGTTTCCGAGACGAACGATGGAAGGATTTTGGATCTAAAGACGTTTTCCTAACCCAGATCCTATGAAGTTACGGATGAACACGAAGAACAATATGCTAAAAACCCGAAGAAAAACCCAGAAAAACCTTGCTAAACTATGAACTTTCGGAAGAAATGCAGAAAAACAACCGAAAGGGCTTGGGAATAGAATAATACGAACTTTACCAAATCAAAAGCATTCAAAATGAAGAACAAGAACGAGAGAGAAGGTGAAGAATAGAAATCTTGCCTGGAGTTGTAGTTCTTGAAAAAACTTTTGCTCTCTGGACGCTTCGAATGCAAATATAAGGGAGAATAAGAGAATGCGAAGCGTTATATAGCTTCGCCAAGCATCCAACGGTCCCGATTTATTCGGAGGTGTTTGATCAAACGGCGTGAATAACGTAACTTTTCGTATTCCCGCTCGAAGGATCGTACGATGCAACGGTTCGAAATCCCAAAAATCTCGCTTATTACAGCTGTAACATCATACGTCACAACGGTACAAATTCCAACAGAAAATAATGATGCCGTTTCAGAATACCCACTCAGGTCACACCACGTGTACACTGGTAACATCTCTCACTGGACTCGATATTTCCCATCGATTGATTCGTCAGTCTGTTCAGATTTCCCTTATCTGATGTAACCACGACTGATGCGATTTTCTCGCTAACGATCAAACACTCTATCGAGGATCCATCGCTCGATAGAGTGGGGGGCTATCTCTTGGGGTTAGACTTCGTCTTCCCTTTACGACGTTAGCTTCTAACAGTTTGTCTAACGAACGACGAACGTCTTACTTTTGGGCCGGACCCAACTTATAATTTTGCTTTATCATGGGCAACAATCGATCACATAATTGGGCCAGACCCAATCCATTCCGTTCAAGCTCGAATGATGATCGCTCGTTTAACATGGGCCGGACCCAGTTAACGTTTCTAATTCATTACAATATAACGCTCGTTCACACTCGAACGTCGAACCAACAGATCAAACGCGATCTCTATATAAGCTACGAACGATGGATCACAATAATAAATACATGTGTCCTAGTCATCGTTCGTCGCTCGTTTGACAGATTAAGACATCTCTCCTATAATCGTCAAACTCAATATCGACAACGATATTACATCAATAACCGCCAAGCCCATTGTCCGAGATTAAGGTTTACCCTGGTAACCGTCTATTCAAAATCTCCAATGGCATGCTTACACGTGTCTCTGATGACAATATCTGAACTGCCATGAGCAGTTACGGCCTCAGGCCCATCTTCCTCTATAAATAGAGGAAGACCCCCCCCCCCCCCCCACGGGAAGGATCTTCTTGATCTGAAATTCTCTCCTTCCTAGACAAACTTTTTCTGACATTTGAACACACTCTCACTCTGCAGAAACCATTTAGAGAATTCTCAACTCTTCATTGTACAAAAAACATTCATATATAGTGAAATTACTCACCGACAGAGGACGTAGTACTTAGTTGGGCGAACCTCTCTACTTCTTGGTGTCAATTTAATTTATGTCTTCCTTTACTTTCATTTTCTGATATGAAAATCTGTTCTTACATTGCTTTGCTAAATTTCATTACGATGTCCAAGGGCCCAATTAAGCGATTATCATATTTTCTGTATTAACTTTTCTGTTAAATTTTGACTGTAGAAAACCGGCATCTACAGCTTTCTATATCCGTCTCGACCTCCTCTCGATGTGTATTCGTTATTGGTCGTTATTTCACTTCTACGATCCGAAAGTTGTTGGAATTGTGAGGATGTTCTATACTGAACGAATTTCACTCAATCCTCTTCTTCTATATTGGGGTAGTTGTCAATAACTTTTTCAGGCCGTGTCCACTACTATAGAATGCGGATTCCATGACGGAGCTTCCATGACCGTTTTTAAAAAACGGTCGTGGAAAGTTCGGTAAAAACACGGGGCGGAACACCTTTTCCAAACAGTTTTCGGAAATCGTCGTGGAAGCTTTGGATTCCACGACCGTTTTCTAAAAAACCGATGTGTAAAATTCGCGATAAATTCAGACAAAACCGAGTGTTGCCCTCATTTTTTCACATCAATACAGCAGCTGCAGTAACTATAATCAGATCAGATCGCTCCGAAAACAGTCAGTACACTGCTGTTGGATGTCACCACCACCATCTACCATCCATTCTTGATTTAGGATTTGCAAATCATGGATAGAAAATGGATGTGATTTGATAGATTGTCTAAAGCATTGAAGATGGTGTTGAAGATTTTTTGTCATTTGCCAAAACTCACATACAAGATGATAAGATTCTGTGTCCGTATCAGATTTGTGGTAATCATAGATCTCATTCCATTAATGATGTTAGAGGGCATTTGCGTGCTTATAGGATTATTTGTTCTTATCAAATATGGTATTTACATGGTGAAGATTTTTTCGATATTAATTATACATCGACGAGTACTAAAGGTAAAGGGCCTATTGTTGATGAAGACATTGGTGATAATATGTTCAATATGATAAATGATTTGGAAGAAAACTTTGTACACCGTCCAGAGTTATTTGAGGCAATGATTAATGATGCCAAAACACCCTTGTATGTCGGGTGTACAAAATATACAAAATTATGTGCATTAGTTAAATTATAGAATATGAAAGCGTCGAGCGAGTGGACGAATTCTAGTTTCACGGCTCTTTTAGAATTTCTAAATGATGTCTACCGGAGGATAACAAAGTGCCACCTAGTATGTATGAGGCGAAGAAGACATTGAGCACTTTATTAATGGAATATGAAAAGATGCATGCTTGTCCAAATGATTGCATCCTTTACCGGAAAGAATATGAAGATTTAGATAAATGTTCGGTTTGTAACGAGTCAAGATGGAAGAAGGGTAAAATGTCATCGAATGGTAGCAAAGGAGTATCGGTGAAGGTATTATGGTACATTTCACCAGATCCATGTTTGCATCATTTATTCCATAATGCCGAGCATGCTAAGAATTTGACATGGCATCATGATAAACGTGTTGACAATGGCAAGTTTAGGCATCCAGCCGATGCATTATAATGGAAGACCTTTGATGACAATCATCCCGATTTTAGTACAGAACCAAGGAATTTACATCTTGGTTTGTCGACGGACGGATTGAACCCACATACTAATATGAGTAGTAGGCATAGTACCTGGTCAGTCATACTTGTCAACTACAATCTCCCTCCAGAATTGTGTATGAAGTGAAAGTTCTTAATGTTGACATTATTGATCTCAGGCCCTCAACAACCGGGGAATGACATTGATGTGTACTTGACACCATTAATCGATGACCTAAAAAGCTTATAGGAAGATGGTTTACAAGTTAGAGATTCTTACCGTGAAGATACGTTCAATCTTTGTGCAATGTTGCTTTGGTCAATTAATGACTTTCTTGCACTTGACAACCTATCTGGTTATCCTGTGAAGAGTTCTATAGGTTATCCTGTTTGTATGAAGGAAACATCTTCCATCTGGTTGAAAAATGATAAGAAAATTGTTTACCTTGGTCACAGAAGATTCTTAGCCAAAAATTATCGATACCACAAACAGAAGAAGGCTTTTGATGGTAATACCGAAGAAAGAACCGCTCCTCAAATTTTGACTGGCGAAGATGTATTTAAGATGGTTAAAGATGTGAAGGTAGTTTTTGGAAAGAGAAAACGCAAGGATCCAGTCGTCGATGGACCTTAGAAGAAGAAGTCAATCTTCTATGAACTTCCATATTAGAAGTCACTTTACGTTCGTCATTGCTTAGATGTTATGAATATTGAGAAAAACGTCTGTGAATCGATAATGGGTATGTTGCTTGACATTCCGAATAAAAATAAACATGGTGAAAAGGCATGGTTGGATCTTAAAGAGATGAAGATTAGAACAAATTTGTTCCCTGAAAAAGATTGAACGGTACATACTTACCTTCGGCAAAGCACACATTATCGAGACAAGAAAAGAGAAAGTTTTGTGAATGGCTTGCTTCCATGAAAGTGCCAAGTGGGTACTCTTCCAACTTCAAAAGGTTGGTGTTGATGAAGGATTTGAGGCTCGTTAGAATGAAAACACATGATTGTCATATTTTTATGCAACAATTATTACTTCTTGCATTGTGGGGAGTTTTAACGAAAGATGTGAGATATTCAATTACGAAGTTATGCTCGTTTTTCAATTCAATATGCTCCAAGGTAATTGATCCACTGATGCTAGATTCGCTACAATCGGAATTGATGATGACATTATGCATGCTTGAGAAGTATTTCCCACCAGCCTTTTTTGATATAATGATCCATCTAATGGTGTACTTAGTTCGGGAATTTAAGTTATGTGGACCGGTGCATTTGAGTTGGATATATCCTTTTGAAAGGTACATGAAGGTTTTGAAGGATTATATGAAGAACCGAAATAGGCCGGAAGGATGTATAGTGGAAAACTACATAGTGGAGGAATCGGTTGAATTTTGCTCTGAGTATTTGTCTAATGCGGAACCAATGGGGTTGCCAAATAGTGGGCTATTGACACCGAAAGGACTATCTATGGGCGTTCATTCACCAGTAAATCAAGATGAATGGGAAAAGGCTTCTCTGTATGTTTTGCACAATGCTAAGGAAGTGGAGCCTTTCGTTGAGGTTCATATGACGAAATTAAGAGCTGCAAATCTAAGAAAAGGAAGAAGTGAGAAGTGGATTCAAGATGAGCACAACCGGATATTTCGGGAGTGGATAAGAAAAGATTTGCATATGAAGGTTGGTGTTTCACAAGACTTAATGAAACTATCTAGAGGTCCGTCATCGATAGTCACAAGATATACATCGTATTTTATCAATGGCTACCACTTCTACACTCGCGAAAGAGATGAGAAGCATCCCGTACAAAATAGTGGTGTGACCCTTCGTGCCGAGTCTATGCATATTTCCTTCGTAAAGGACAAGAATCCGGTAAAACAGTTCCATGAACTACTTTGGGTTCATTGAAGAAATTTAGGAACTTGAGTATTGCGGATTGCGCATAGCACTCTTAAAATGCAAGTGGCTGATAATAATTATGTTAAGATTGATAGTGACGGCGTGACAGTTGTGAACTTTAGGCTATTGGGATACAAAAATGATCCTTTTATTATGGCGTCCCAAGCGGTACAAGTATTTTATACAACGGATCCCGACAATTTAGAGTTATCTTTAGTTGTGCCAATAAAGCCAAGAATAATCCGGGATGGCCAAGAAGATGTTGAAAATTGCACCGATATTCCATCTTTCACAAAGGGTTTGCTACCGGTGGAGGAGATTGATGATTTTGATGATGAAGTTTTACACTTGCTTCGTTTGGATGTCGAGTGGACATGTGTTGAGAAGTCAAAAAAAAAAAAAACTTGGTTGTGATTTAAATTTTTTACGTTGTATATATTTTATACGTTTTGTTAATTGTGCACATTATATTGGAAATATATGGACATTATTTATATATGATTTTGTGTGAATGAAACTAAGAACAGGAGTTATTGATCCGTTGCTGCAAGCATATCACATAGGTTTGGCCGCCTATGGGATTATAGTTATAATCTTCAAACTGGCAGAATTTATTTAAAAACATATGATGACCGTTTTTTTTGGAAAACTGTCGTGGTTTGTTTCTAGCTAGTAATGGACATACAACGATGGTTTTTGAGAAAAACGGTCGCGGTTAACAATTTTCAAAAATTTTAAAATTTCCCGTCAACATACCACGACGGGTTTTGAAAAAAACCTTCATGGTAGACAGTCAAAAAATGCCATCAAAGACTAAATGCACCATGATGGTTTTTGGGAAAAACTTTCGTGGTAAGGCACTACCACGACGGTTTTTTCCAAAAACCATCATGGTAGGTAGAAAGGTAGGAATTTTGAAAAGTTTTTAAATTGTTCGAATTTTTGGAGCGTATATTAAAACAAAAAAAAAAACCCTCTTTCCCACTCCATTATATTCCGAGCCTTTTTCACTCTTGAATACAAACTCTCACTCCAAACCCCAAGCCATATCCTTCGTCCATTTCTCTCTTTCCCCTCCCTCTCTACATCTTATCCAAAAACTCTCTCGGCCTCTCCCTCTCTACCTCGCCTCCTCTCTCTATCACTCTTCTCCATTTTTTCACTACTAGAAAAGAGGGATTAAACGACGGCGATTACACGACGGCTCCAAGAAACCGTCGTGTAAACCGTGGTTTAAACGACGGCTCGGTGAAACCGTCGTGTAAACCGTGGTTTACACGACGGCTTGGTGGAACCGTCGTGTAAACCGCGGTTTACACGACGGTTCCACCGAGCCGTCGTGTAAACCTGACGGTTCCTAGGACAGACCGTCGTGTAAGCCACCGGGGATTACACGACGGTCCCCTGGGACCGTCGTGTAAGCCTTTGGTTAGACGACGGTCCAAGGGACCGTCGTGTAAACCACCCCAGCCGGGGTGGCTTAGACCACGGCTGGGGTGGCTTACACGACGGACGGTCCAAGGGACCGTCGTGTAATCTTAGGGGCTTACACGACGGTCCAAGGGACCGTCGTGTAAGCTATTGGTTACACGACAGTCCCAGGGACCGTCGTGTAAACCACCCCAGCCGGGTTGGCTTAGAAGTTGAATGGGGTGGCTTACACGACGGTTCGTCCAAGGGACCGTCGTGTAAACCGAGGGCGGCTTACACGACGGACTCTCCCAGGGACCGTCGTGTAAACCAAGGCGGCTTACACGACGGACGGTCCAGGGACCGTCGTGTAAGCCATTGGTTACACGACGGTCCCAGGGACCGTCGTGTAAACCACCCCAGCCGGGTTGGCTTAGACCACGACTGGGGTGGCTTACACGACGGTCCGTCCAAGGGACCGTCGTGTAAACCGAGGGCGGCTTACACGACGGACGGTCCCAGGGACCGTCGTGTAAACCGCCACTCCTGGGGGTTTACACGACGGTCCAAGGGACCGTCGTGTAAGTCGCCAATCTTGGGGGCTTACAGGACGGTCCCATAAGACCGTCGTCTAACCATAGGCTTACACGACGGTCCATGTGACCGTCGTGTAAGTCACCCCACCCGGTGGTTTAGACGACGGTCCCAGGGACCGTCGTGTAATCTCCCTTGGCGGGGGGTTTCCACGACGGACGGTCCTAAGGACCGTCGTGTAATCATCAAAAAATTTGAAAATTTTAAACTTTGGTTTTTTGAATTCCGCGCGAAAACCCATTGCTTAAATATTGCTTCCTCTCCATTTCTCTTCAAATTCTCTACATTTCTCAAGTACCCTCGTCCTTCACCAACCCACCCCACCATCTCTTTTAAAATCTGTCCAACCCGCCGTTGCCACCACCGTCGTTGCCGCCGCCGTCCCTCTCTTGGTGTGGCCGTGCCTATTCTTCTTCAAATAAAAGCAAGGTAAATCCATTTACATACAAAAACACTTTTGCTCTTTTACATTGTTGTTTGTCACTATAGAGCCATTTTTGAATATGAGTGTTTTTGTTTGTAATGTTGCTCTTTGTAGATGAATGGTTTGTGAATGAGTTTGTTTTTTTTTCCATATGATTTTTTTCCCGCCCACAACATGCTCGATGAAATGTCAAATTGAGTTTTTATTATCGAAAAGTTTATAGAGTTTGATAAATATTTATAGCATAACTATAGTAAGATTACATGAAGTCCCCTAGCATGAAAATGCATCAATGTATGCCTCAAAACGGCCTATGCCCGTAGAGACCGCGACGGGCGCCTGGTGCCCGTTGAGGGCACTTGGCGCCCGTGGGTGGGTGCCTGGCGGACGTGGGGACGCCTCGCGCCCCCCACTGGCGCCACGGGCTCCGAGCGGAACCGTCGTGTATGGTTCGACCATTACACGACGGGTCCGAACGGAACCGTCGTGTAATGGTCGGACCATGGTTCGACCATTACACGTCGGTCCGAACGGAACCGTCGTGTATGGTCCGACCATTACACGACGGGTCCGAACGGAACCGTCGTGTAATGGTCGGACCATGGTTCGACCATTACACGTCGGTCCGAACGGAACCGTCGTGTATGGTCCGACCATTACACGACGGTTCCACTCGGACCCGTCGTGTAATGTGAACCATACACGACGGTCCGCTCGGAGCCGTCGTGTAATGAGTCATTACACGACGGTCCATGGAACCGTCGTGTAATGGTCCGACCATTACACGACGGTTCCAAGCGGAACCGTCGTGTAATTACGCTTACTAGCTCCCTCTTGCATGGCGGTTTATCTTGTTTCGACGACGGTATTAAAACCGTCGTGTAACATTGAGATACGACGACGGGCATTAAAACCGTCGTGTTATCTTCCACGACGCCGGATTACACGACGGTTTGGTAACCGTCGTGTAAACTTTACACGACGGTTAAAAACCGTCGTGTAATCGCTCTTTTCTACTGGTGTTTCTCTCGGCTCCAATCTTCGCCGGCCTCCTCCACCACTCGTTCTCTCACGCGACTTTCCCTCTTTCTCTCGCCGTGACTCCTCCGTCACCTACATTCTCTACCGAGCCGCCCGTACCCACGCTCGAAAATCCGATAAGTTGAAATCTATCTTGTACCACATAGGTTTACGGGTTTTCGTTTGTTGATTGTAAACTTGATTTTTGGTGATTTTTGATTGTGGTGGTGATTTTGATTGATTTAAAATTGCTTGAGTAAGGTACGGATTTGGGAATTTTCCGGAAAAAATGTTGATTTTGTGACTTAAATTTTTGTATATTACATATTCGATAAAATGCCTCTTTGAGTGAGAATTAGTTTTAGATTGAATTAAATTACTTGGGTAAGGCACGGATTTGGGAATTTTCCGGAAAAAAGTGTTGATTTTGTAACTTAAATTTTTATATATTACATGTTCGATAAAATGCCTCTTTGATTCTTGATTTACAATGACCTAATGTATGATTTTATGTGCTTTTTATGTGTTTGGGTGACATGATTTTATAATGATTTACTGTATGATTTTTTGTTTTTTTACGTGTTTCGGTGCGGAATTGTTTTAGATTGATTTAAATTGTTGCAAGATCACAAGGAGGAATTGTCAACTCAATCTCAAATTGGAAAACCACAACGAACCGACTCACCTAGATTCAATCCCAATGAAGATGGTAAATGAAAAGCAACTCTTATGAGAAGAGTCCACCTTGTTAGGACAAAGGGAGAACGAATTGAAGTTTCGTTCGACGCGAAAGGGCAACCATTAGGGAAGGAAGGAGATGAATTACAGAGTTGGATTGGAGTGCTTGCTCAAGAGTACATTCCCATTTGGATATCTGACTTTAGAAGTACCGATTTAGCCCCAAAGAAAGAAAGAGTGCGGGTAGAAGTCGTAACTTCTTTCACTGTGGAACCTTCATTTAAAAAACAAGCATTAAAGTCATGTGCAGAGTTAGCGAAAAATTTTAGATATGATCTTTACCAAGCTTTTGTCAGGGATTATAATGATGAAGAAACTGTGTGACAACGACCGTCAAAAATTGTTCACAATTACCCCAACATCAGCCAGGATGATTAGAAAAGATTCATTGCGAATTCAAAAGACTATCTGAACAAGGAACTGAGATAAGGAAAAAGAGCAAATACGAATCAACCGGGGGCCAAGACGGATATAAGAAACGTGATCAAAAACTCGTACGTAAATTACTTGGACAAAATGTGTAAATAGTATGTTATACTTCCAATTTTTTCCTTTATGTTAACTAATGGTAATTAATAAAACTGCAGTTCGAGAAGACAGGACAATGGCAAGCTCGACATACTGTGTGGCTGGACATGCACGTCAAACCCGATTAAGAGTTCAAGAATCCATCATTTAGAATTATTGGCGATACAATAGTAAGTATACGAATCCATGCTCAAATATATTCTAATTTACAGTCCTTCATGTTTACGGGCTTATAACATATTTTCTAATTGTTACAGGAGGACTTCAGTGAACAAGAGACACAAGGAAGTTTCGAATCTGTGGGGCCAAATGACATATTGACCAAGTCATTAGGCAATGCCAAGCATTCGGGTCGAACCCGTAGTCAATCTAAGTTTGTCAAGCAGTCGCAATACTTCAACCTTGTGTAAAATTCAAGGGAAAATGCTGAAATCTCGGATATGAAACGGCAGCTTGCCGCATTGGAAAAAACCGTACAGGAACTTTGTACGAAGCACGGTATCAACTGAGAGACTTTAGCCGAGGAGACGAGCGCACCGACTGTTGATCAACACAACGGCTTCAAGGCTAGTTGCACCCCGAATGAAAAAGAAGCTGGGGCGTCGGATCCGCAGCCCATGCCGAATGCAAGAAAGGAATACCAGCTCTTTCTTACTGATTTAGTTAATGGAAGAGATGTGCTTGTTGCAATCGGCAGGGAATACATGGACTGTGTTCCAACCGACACAGTCCATGGGATTCCTTTAGGTGAGGAGAATGTACGAGTGACAATTACAGTCCCAAAACTAAAACGTGCACTCCTACATATTCCGACGAACGAAGCCACATGTATTGAAGAAGCTGTCGGTGGGTTTGTTGCTTGGCGAAAAGATTAGTCGTCATTCAAACAAGTTTTCAATACTTGCATGGACATCTTTGTTATCTTCCACAATTTGAGCTGTAACTTCAACACAAACATCTCCTAGACCACCATCCTCGGAAACTAGATAATTTCCTTCATCTTCTTGCATTAATGGCCTTATAAAATGAATTTAATTTTCTTAAAAGCTATTTTTAACTCTTCATGCGTATCTTGGTCAGTATATGATTAAGGTCCATTATGAACTCAATTAAAAAGGATAGGACAAGCAAAATATGAAACTTTGTCATAGTTGTTGTTTTTTAATGATTTTTTAAAGTTTCTGGTTGCTGAATAAGATTTTGGTTCTGTTTATACCCAGATGAAACTAAATAAATTTCCAATACCATAAAACAAATGTAGGGTTGGGATTTAACGTGAGTTTCTTGGCAGTCTACAACCTCACATTTTTAGCAATAGTTTCCAAATTAGATTCATGGAAGAACCAGAGCCAGTTTGCGGAATTGGATATATTATGTTTGAATGGGTGATCGGAAAACTTCATCTTTCAGGGATAAGTCGTATTTATTTCTCCAAAAATACATTGAATAAAACTATATTTGAACTTCCCTTAAAACCTGAGAAAGTGGAAGACGTGAAAGTGCAATTGTCAGTATTATATCTAGAGGTTCTGCTCTTTCTGTTCAAAGTGAAACGACTATCTCTGCGTCTGAGGGACTTTGGTTCTGAAGACTATAATAACGTGTCAATTGTTTCTATATCAAGTGAGACTAATCATGTCAAGTTGAGTAGTGAAGGAGTAGATTTGCATGTAGTTCAACATCCGGTCGAAGAGAAGACTTTCAATGCTGAGTAGACTTGCAAGTACTTCATTAAGAGACAGGCATTTCCAATGAAGGGTGAGAATAGAGTGAACTCAAGAACTAATGTGGACTGAAGGATATTCTGATTCAAGTTCTAAACCAAAGCTAATTCTTTTCTCTGTTGTATCCTCATCGACATCTCCTTATGCTGGAACTAAAAAGAGGGACTTCTTCTAATGGTATCTTTGTATTCTTTTCCACAGCAATGGTCACGCCACTTTTCATAAAATTCAAACAGCATTTCAGCAAGGGCCTTCTAAAATATGGAGATTTCATAAAATGTGTAAATTTTAAAAAATGTTGAGATTTCTTATGCAACATCCACTTTTCAAAAAATGTGGATCTTACGCCACTTTATATGCTGTGACAAAAAATTAGATATTGTGGCATGCCACTTTTCAAAAATTTCAAATAGCATTTTAGCAAGCATCTTTTAAATTGAGATCCATTACTTTTTTAATAATCCCACAAATACGACAAACATAACCAAGATCATCCTTTAATAGAAAGGAGTATTCATTGTTCTCCTCACCTGTTCTCACTTGTTCATTTTGTGAAAGAAGTGTCTTTATGGATTTACCCAATTACTTCACCACTTCCGCACGATACTCTTTGAATTTATCAAAGATTACGCTCTTATGGTGCATTAGGCATACATATCTACATCTCGAGTAGTCATCTATAAAGGTGACATAGTACTCGAACCCTCCATGCGCCTCGACATTAATGGGCCATATACGTCGATGTGCACTATCTCTAAGAGATCATTGGCCCTAATACCCTTAGCTCTAAAAGACCTCTTAGTCATTTTTCCCTTAAGGTAAGATTCATATTGTGGAAGACGTGCCTCCTTTAGGGTATCCAAATGACCATCTTTCACCAATTTTTGAATCTTTTCTTGATTAATATGACCAAGTCTTAAATGTCAAAGATATATCTTGTTAGAGTTAGAAGTTTTTAACATTTTAGAGTTATCAATTAATTCAGTGTAAAGCAGTGAGTGCATTTCATGTTTGATAAAATAAATATTACTATCCATGTAACTAGAATAGATAAAAGACTTATTTTTATGAATAACTACTGTTTTATTAAACGAAGCTGAATAAGAATCGTTAATTAAACAAGCAACTGAAATAAGTTTCCTCTTAAAATTAAGAACATAAAAACAGTCTTTTAATAAAATAAATCTAAATTCATCAAAGTAAAAATGCATGTCTCTCACTACTTCCGCTAACTCCAAGCTACCATTCCCGGTTCGCAACAAGAGACTCATATAACTAAAGAAGGTTAAACACGTTGTTTAGATAAGTGGATGGAGATAATGGGATGGAGGTGCGATTTTACTTAAATAATACATACAATGAAAGTTTAAAAAAAAATTGTAGAAGAAAACAAATATATAAAACTCTTTTTTTCATGTAATCGTGATAAGAGGAAAAAATATGCATACCTCTAGTAGCCCACTTTTTCAATTAAAATTCTTGATTTTGTGCACCAAATAAATACAGGGGTGTTTTGCAGAGAACTTATCTAGAGTTATACATCGTATTGGGTCTAGTGTGTCGGAGGAGATGAGCAACAATTGGATAGTCCCTATACTAGGGAGGAGGTTAAAAAAGCTCTTATCAGTATGCGTCCTACAAAAGCTCCAGGTTCGGATGGATTTCATGCACTCTTTTTTCAAAAGAATTGGGAGTTGGTAGGTAATGACTTGTTGGCAATTTGCTTGGGGATCCTGAATGGTGGGCAATCTCTTCGAGTGCTAAATGCAACACATGTGGTTCTTATTCCAAAAATTAAGAATCCTAAAAGAGTGGCCGACTTCTGACCGATTAGCTTGTGCAATGTTACATATAAGATTATTACTAAGGTCTTGGCTAATAGGCTCAAATTATTTTTTCCGGAAATTACTTCTCAAGAGCAGAGTGCTTTTGTTCTAGGGAGATTAATAATGGATAACTGATAGTAGCTTTTGAGGTTCTACACTCTATTAGGAGGAAGGTGGGTGGGAAAGAAGGATTGACAGGCATAAAACTCAACATGAGTAAAGCCTATGATCGAGTTGAATGGACTTTTCTTGAGGGAGTAATGTAGAAGATGGGCTTCAGTGATCGATGGGTTGACTTGATTATGGATTATGTATCCACAACTAAACTCTCTTTCATTATTAATGGGAGTGTGGAAGGGTGTGTCATTCCCAAGAGAGGGCTTCGTCAGGGTTGTCCAATCTCACCATACATATTTCTACTTTGTGCTGAGGGTCTATCAGCTATGATCAAGGTTGCGGAAGTTGATGGCAGACTTCATGGGATTGCTTTGGCTAGGAGAGCACCTACAGTAAGTCATTTGTTTTTTGCCAATGATTCCGTTATTTTTTGGAATGGCCAATTAGGGAGATTGTCTAGCAATTGTGAGGATTTTGAATAGTTATGCTTTGGCTTCAAGTCCAGTGATTAATTTTTCAAAATCTTTGATCACGTTTAGTCCCAACATTGTGAACGAGGTTCGGGGGGAGATTTGCAGTGAGCTTGGTTTGGTGGATAGTAGCCAAGTTCATGATAGTTATTTGGGCCTACCATCTTTTGTGGGTCGCAACAAGAGGAGTGACTTTAATGCAGTTAAGGAGCAAGTCGTGAAGCATCTAAAAATATGGAAGAGTAAAATTTTCTCCATTAGGGGATGTGAAATTCTCATTAAGGCGGTTGCCCAAGCTACAGCCACATATACTATGAGTGTATTCTAAGTTCCTGCTTCACTTTGTCAAGAAACTCAATCATTGGTTGCTCGATTTTGGTAGGGTGGCTCTGATGAGGATAGGAAGATTCATTGGCTCGGATGGAAGAAACTGTGTCAACTAAAAAATAAAGGAGGTATGGGTTTTCGTGATATTAGTAATTTTAATAAGGCTTTATTGGCCAAACAGGGTTGGTGTATTCTTAATGCCCCAGATTCCCTTATGGGAAAAGTATTGAAAGCTAAGTATTTCCATAATTGCTCTTTCCTAGATGCTAGAATTGGTGCGAATGCATCCTATACTTGGCGATCAATTATGTGGGGGAGGAACTTATTGGCCTCAGGTGTCAGGTGGAGAATTGGCAATAAAAGTAATGTTGGAGTTTTTTTAGATCCGTGGCTTCCCTAACCTCATAGTTTTAAACCCATTACGAGTGTTTCTAGGGGTGCATCAAATTGAAAGATGGCAAACCTTATCCAAAATAGGCAATGGCATCGTTTGAACTTATTTCTCAATTTTCCTTGTCAATGGATAATGGGGTGATTTTGAGCATTCCTTTGGGGAGATTCAATTGTCCTGATAACTTGATTTGGCACTACAACTCGCGTGGTCTATACATGATGCATTCAGGATATTGGCTAAAGGATTAGAGGGCTCATCCAATGCAGCGGTCAGTAAGGCTTGGTGGGGAAAACTTTGGAGTTTGAAATTACCAAGCAAGGTAAAAATCTTCTTATGGTGGGCTTTTCATAGAGTCCTCCCCTATTTTGCTATCCTCAATAGAAGGGGTGTGAAATGTTTGAATGGATGTACGCGGTGTTGTGAAGGGGTTGAGTCAGTTTTGCATAGCTTGTGGGAGTGTCCAAGCGCTAGGGAGGTTTAGGATTTTTCTGTCCTTTGGTCCAAGTTGAAATGCTCCTTGACTATATCATTTGCTGGGATTTGTTTAGAGTTCTCTGAGAAAGGGTCCCGAGATGGGCTAGAAATTTTTACTAGTATGGCTTGGGCCATTTGGAGGGCAAGGAATATATGGGTTCATTCCAATCATGTAATTGATGCCTGGAGTGTGATGGCGATGGTAGGTAGAATGTTAGGTAATTTCCAGTAATGTTTCAGACTTGAAGTTCCAGTGGTCAGTTCGCCCACTCTTGATAATCAAATAAGGTGGAAAAAACCAACAAGTGGCTCTTTGAAACTGAATGTAGATGCCTAGGTATGCATTGAAAAGGAGGAGGCTGGCATTGGGCCTATAATTAGAGATTATGAGGG
Source organism: Ficus hirta (assembly GCA_038430175.1). NCBI lineage: Eukaryota > Viridiplantae > Streptophyta > Magnoliopsida > Rosales > Moraceae > Ficus > Ficus hirta. Next base: position 11,252,885 of record CM076585.1, on the reverse strand, counting down.
TAGTCGTGTGACTGGATTCTTCGTGCCCAATATTACCAAATGTCTAGCTCTTCGGGAAGGCCTCTCTTTTGCTTATGATTTGGGTTTACAGATCGAGATAGCTTAAATGGATGTTGTACGTTTGGCTTCTGAGGTACAAATTTTGTCCTCAATAAGTGAAGACAATGTCTTAATTGTTGATATTGTTGAGTTGTCTAGATGCGGTGTTTTTAATTATTGTTTTTATGCTCCTAGAGGAGCAAATGGAGTAGCTCACACCCTTGCTACCTCAGCACTTAGTCTTTCTTTGGATTGTAGTTTTGTGGATTATTGTCATTTGTTTATTGCCTCGTTAGTTTTGACTGATTTAGCCTAGATAATGCAATCCAAAATTCCACTAAATTTTTTTTTAAATAAATGCGGGGGTGAAAAAAAAAAAAAAGGAAGCAGAGAGAATTGAGGCAAGTAAAAATAAAGGCTTACACCTATATATAGTCATAGAGAAGGGCATTCAAATTATAAATTATATTCCTTCATGTAGTCAAGAAAGTTTAGTCCTTCTGAATTCATATAATTAAAATGAATATGCAAAACCCTAACGAAATTAAATCTTTTAAATCTTAAAGTATCCTAAAATACTCGAACATAAAAATCCTAAATAACAAAAATAAAATGCTAAAGTTCAAATTAAAATTCAAATCGTCCATTTCAATATGACTACTCGCATCAAATATGTCAAGTGCCCCGGAGAAAAGCTGAACAAGAAGAAGAAAAAAAACAATTAAAAGAATATCAACAATAAAAAAAAATAAAATAAAAGAATGTAGAACAAACATGGTTGATATAAAAGAATCTGCAAAGGAATTTTTTTTTTAATTTAACTGCAATAAAGTTTTAAAAAACATGGTTGATAGAAGCGAATAGATGATAAGATAGAGGTTTCTATTCTTTATTATTATTATTATTATTATTATTATTTGAATTCGTTTGTATTTTTTTAAAAATACATTATAAGAATTAGGATTATATCTTTTAAGATTTAATTAGGATTATCTTTATCTCGTAGTGTTGTTTTAAATACTAAAAATTATATTTAGTTTAGGATTTTGAATTAGAATTATTTTAGGATTTACCTCATATAAAGAAGATATTTACCTTTATTGTCTAGTCTATTTTGGTCTTTGGTTGTATTTTAAGTGTAATTCATGTCATCAAAGGGTCAAAATTGGGTCCATTTGGGACAAACGTCCAAATGGAAACATTTGAAACGAAAACATTTGAAAGAAATTTTTTTTTAAAAAAAGTATTTAACTGTCATCTAAACTGGCATTTTGGATGTTAATATTTTGAATAAAAACATTTGAACAGAAACTTATGCATTGTTTCGAACGTAAGCTCCAACTTAAAAATTTCAACTCACTTTTTGTCTTTTTTTGAAACGTCAACAAATTTCTTACTAGTTATGAAAAGTCAAGCAACTCTAATCTAAAAATTTCATTTCAAACCAGTGTTCCCAAAACAAATATGCAATTAGAAGTAGCTATATGAAAAAACATAAACAATACACTAGAATGGAGGTTAATAATATTGGAGGAATTTTTGCCATTTAAGAACTAAAATCCAAATAACAATTGGATACTCCATTTCCAATGGTACCAACCAACACATATTCGGAAGATCATTCAAATGGAATGGTCTAAATGTTGGTAAATAGTTATACGAAACAGGCAAGTAAGTGTTTATTTACGTTCATAGAATGGTATATGAAAAGTGAAAAAGTGAAAACTTTTTTAAAAACACGTTTGGTAACCCACAGTTGGAGCTTAGGATTTGCCATTAAACTATAATAGTAAGAAAAAGAATATGATAGACTAATTTGAACAACTTAGATGTTACATGCTCAAGAAGACTACATAATAACGTTCGTTAGTTTGGTGGGATTAGTTTCTTATCACTCAATTCTCCAACAAAACAGCCCTTTCTATAAATTGTAAGGATTGCAAATTGATCCCAAGTATGGGAATGTAAGTCAAATACAACAAGTCTTGCTTGGTCAATTCCGATTGTTTTTAAGTTCATCTTCATCTCATTACCAGGCAATTCAACAATCCATGTTTTATTATTACATATTATATATATATATATATATATTGTTTATGATGATTTGTAACCGAGTCATTGAGAACCAGCAATTAGAAACTTATTTATGATAAGTATTAGCTAAAACAATACCATCTATTAAACTTGGTTAACAACTCAGTCTACTATTATTTATTGCTATAAATCGAGAATGGCCTTTTGTTTTAATCAGATATGGAAAAGTCTTTGCAGATTGAACCAATGTATGGCAATGTCAATCAAATATAGTCACTCATGTTTGATTGATTTCGATGGTTTTTACGTGTATATTTATCCAATAATCGGATAGTTGAACATAAGTAATCCGCTAGTTGATTAGTCTATTTACGCTTATTAGGCTTCGTAACCGAGCCGTTGAATACCATTAATTGGCAAGTTTGCTAATAATAAGTATTAGCTAAACTACTTCACCTATTAAACTTAGTGTTACAATTTGGTCTACTATATTCATTACTACAAATCAAGATTGACTTTTCGTCTTAATTAGATGTACAAAATTCACTTTGCTATCATGGCATAAATAATTATGATATTCATGTTGCTCATCCTTTGAGTGTCAATCCAAATTTTAACATAAAATGGGAAAGATGAAAGTAAGGACAACGATGCAGAACTTCTCTATATATAATATGACAATTGTGAGAAGTTGAGAGCGTTTTCCTTCTCTCTCTGTGTAGAACTGCATTAGAAGATCAAAAGAGACATATGAAGTTGTGCTGTTTGAAGACGGAATAAAGGATATGATTGTTAGAGTTAGCAGGAAATGGCGAAAGAGAAGGGCGATAATGATGTAACTCTTCGAAGATGCAGCCCAGAACAGACTGAAGGGTTTCAACCCAACAAAACCAAACCAAAAAAAAAAAAAAATTCATCTCTTTTTTCGTTTTTTCTCGCTACGGAGATTTTTATTTTTATTTTTATTTATTTATTTTTTTTTGTCTCTAGCTTTTCTTCTCCTCCTTATAACAGAACGCAAAAGCGCATGTCTTTTTTCTCTCTCACTCCCTCTCCAAAAAGTAAACTCTCTCTCTCTTTCTCTATCTCTCTGAATGTGTAAGAACTGGAAGTGGTGGGTGACCCTTTCAAGAGATTATAGTCTACACATCAGTCCACTGTAGTTTTAGTAGACGCTGATGTTTTATTGGCCAATACGAAAAAGTCAATCTTTCTTAAGATTGTTTGAGCTGACTTTGGAATCATTGTTGATAAGGACGTGACGCTTATCACAGTTGAGCACTAGTTTAGCAATATGAACCCTTTTTTTTTTTTTTTTTTGGTATATAATTGGGAATAATTTTTTGTCATTTGAGGTATTGGGTAAGTGAAGTGAACATTCTGTTAATTACGGACTTTTTACAAATCTTTTAAGAATCCGGTAATTATTCAAGGCTTTATATGCTAATCATATTCCAATTTTCTGTTTTAGGAAAATATTTACCTTCTATCATCAGAAAATTCGTTTCTTTGGCTTTTCTTAGGAATGGCAATAATTTTGTTCTCTCCTTTGGTATAAAGGGAAAAGGGTACAATCGGAAGACAATTTTTTTATCTTTTTTTTTTTTTTAATGAACAATTTTAACCTTTTGAGTTAGCAGAAACTTAGACTCGTGCAAAGCAAATTCACCTAATGAGAAGTTGGAAGGCTTCTCTACCGAAGTACTAAGAAGTTAGATGGGCCTTATTCAAAATGTGCGGAATGACTTATCTATCAGAAGTTTAATTTAGGATTAGTTTGGTCGATAAACCCAAACTAACATTTTCAAATCTTTTTTTTCTTTTTCCTTAAAAGTTTTTGTTTTTTTCCCAAAAATTTTTTTGTCTTTTTTAAAAAGTCAACATAATTTACTATTTAAACTTAAAAATCTTAATTCAAACTTACACACCAAACACCCCCTTAATTGATTAATTATCTAGCAATGTTGAAAAGCATGGATATTATTTTCCAATCAGACAGCAGTGGAACAACATTCTGGCAAAGATTATAGCCTTCGTCTTTTATTAGCAATCTTGGAGGAAAAAAAAAATCAAAAGGATGATCTAATACATAAGACTTCATGTCTAATGTATAGAGATAAAATAATTCTAACTATCATAATTTTAAAACTCATAATTCTAACTATCAAAAATCAATCACATGTGGGGATAAAATAAAGAAACAAAACTTAAAAATTCAAACTACCAAATACAGGAATTAGCCACTTATTGCATGCCTTTAAAAATGAAAAGGATATCTCTAGAAACCAAAAACCAACATAAAATAAACTAAATAAGATTTCCTAACATAAAACAGTACAGATAGTCAAGTTACTCACATTCAATATGCTTCCAAATCAGCAAGAAAAAAAAATTAGGAATTAATATTCAACGTCATATATCCAAAAAAAATTTCAAGCAAGAGAGAAAAAAAATTATAAAGAGCCGCAACCAAAAAATTATATCCATCATTCGCTCTTTTAAATATTGGTAGGAGATTAGATGCACTGTCCATCTCATAGAGCTTCCTTCCATCTCTCTCTCTCTCTCTTTCTCTCTCAAGATTTCACGATTTTTGCTCTCATCTCCGTCCTCACTTCTCTCTGTCTCTCTCTCTCTCACAAAAACAACAACAAAAACACATAGCTATCTTTCTTCATTGTAGCTTGTTTTGATTTTACATTTCAAAGTTTCTTCTTTTTCTTTGTTATTACTTCCAATGTCATTTCAAATTCATATACGTTAATTTTTTTTTTCTTTCTTTCTTTCTCCACCCGCTAAATCTTTTCTGTATTTTTCTATTTTCTAAAAATGATTTATTTTTCTTTTTTTTTTCGGCCTAAATTATTTTAAAGTATTCCTTAGAAATTGGCATTATCAGAAAACTGAAAAAAAAAATTCTCATGAGATTGAGAACAAACAGGTACACCAGTAAAAATTCATATATAAGAACACAATTTATCTATAGGGTTATTGGCAAGTTTTTTCAAGGACAAAAAAATTACTTTTTTCAAATATGTTTTGATGATTAGCGTTGGAATCCATCCTCTACGCCTCTAAAAATATTAAGGCACAGTAGTTTTCTTTTTGTTCTTGAAAAAAAAAATTTCAAAGTTGTTTAAGAAAGTATACATATTTTTTAGGGTGGGGCATGTGATGACTATTTTTTAAATCACTTGCGAAGGTATTTTTAAGTACTTCAGTAAAAAAATAATGTATTAAAAAGTGTGTGGGAAAAGTAGAATGGCGTGGAATATAACTACCTTTAACTTAAACCAGAAACATATAATTTTTTTCCTTAAAAAAACATATTATATATTAGTCATTTTTCTTGACTGACAGTTCAATATTACTTGATAAGGTGGGTTTATTGCCACCGTTCAATCAACTTTTTTCACCCTTATTTTCCGTAACTTATTTATTGCTAATTATCTGTTTATAAAATTACTTTTAAAGACAAAAATAACTTTAAAAAAAAAAATCTTAATACACCCCTTCTTATTAGTGTTTTTTTTCTTGAAAATATTTTTTTTAATCTGAAATTTGTTAAAGAATATTTTTTTTTTTTATCAATGTAGTAATAAAGTTACATAAATAAAACTTTTTTTTTTTTGGAATCAATAAATTTTTTCCTAAATGATCTATAAACTTTTCCTTCTGAAGGCAGGGTAAATGATCTATAAACTGTTATATACACCATTGATTCATTTTTTTTTTTTTTTGGAAGGCAACCACGCCGTTCATATTTGATGTCTGAGTAAAATATTTAGGTAATTGAAATGAATGGCCGTTCATATTTGAACCAACCAGCCGTTCGTATTTCAAATATTTCCCGTTCATATTTTAAATAGTTCATTTTAAAGGAACCACGCCGTTTATTTCAATTACATTTGGGTAAAATATTTATGCATTTTTTTTTTTTGAATTGCACATTCAAATATCCATATGGCACTCACAATCGAAATGAAACATCTAAATGATCTATTCACCTTTCAAGACAAATCGTAAATGAAACCACCTAAATTCTGTTGAAACATTTCTTTGTTTATGTTCAGATATTTTCATTCATATGTTTCCATCGCATATGTTACCATTCGGATGTTTCTCCCAAATAAATCTCATATATTCAAATTGTGTTGAAATGTTTCTGTTTAAATATTTCCATTCAAATATTTTCATCTTAAATGTTCAGATGCTTCCTCAAACGAACCTTATATATTTAACCTCTTTCAAATACTTTACTTATGAAGTGGGGGGTTGCCTCTTATATATATGTCTATTGATCTTAATAGATCAGGAGTTTTTATTGATCATAAAAACATGTGCTAATATTTAATTTATGATGTATCTATTGATTTTTGTTATTATCGAACTTGGTATATATTACTCCCTTTGAGCGACTCATTCAAATTTATTGATGGATCCGATTACTGTTTGGATTGAGTATCATATATTTTCTATTTTTGTTGTTTGATACCTAAGTTTGAAAAAGAAATTTAAAAAAATTCCATTTCAAATTTAGAATCTTTATTAATGTTTAGAAGAGAAAATATGAAAGTGGAGCCGAATTCGAAAAGCTAAAAAGTTAAGTCAAGTTGAATTTTTTTAAAAAAATTTATTTTGTACTTTTCTTTTCAAACCTATATCCCAAACATCAACATAATGTGTATTTAACAAATAAAAACTTCAATATATTTTAAATGAGAAATCTATTTTTTCACCTATTTGACATTCGCATAACTCATTTTTCTTTCTCGTAAACACCCATAGAAACCCAATTTAAATCCAAAATTTTCAATTGAAGATGGTTTTCATACTAAAATAAATGGTCGGTACATGTTTCTGTGCCATGTGATGAAAAAATTAAAATAAAAATTACTCACCATTTTTATCATGCTTTAAACTTATCCCATGTAAACATGAATTCTAAGTTTGAAATCATCATTTATAATATAACAAAATTGTACAAGTAGGAAGTTGGAAACAGAAGAAAAAAATACACTGTAAAAGCAGGAATATGGCTTATGAGTTATGATGTGCTTATTGGACAAAATATCGTTGTTGAGCAAATATTAATACTAATTAGTGGCTTTCAAAAAAAAAAAAAATAGTGCCGAATTTTTAAGATTATTTTCATATCTCTGTCCCCTCAACTTTAGGAGCATTCTCATATTTATCTCTTGAACTCTAAGTTTTTACCTCACTTCACAAATCTTTAATTAGTTATGTACTCTTTGCTTGAATTTCTGTTAAATATAGACTGAAAAAGAGAGGATTGCTTGAATTTCTGTTAAATATAGACTGAAAAAGAGAGGATTAAAGTGAGGTCGAGTTTTTTTTTTTTTTTCTGTTTGTTTTAATAAAAATTTGAACCAAAAATAATTAAATGAGATTAGTTCTTTTTTATTTTTTTTAATAGGAAATCTAATGAAAATGCTTACGTAGGACTAATCTAACATACGGTGAATGAGATAAAGTGAGAGTTGAAAAACAAAGTGAGAGTTAAAGTTCATATGCAAAATGGAAATCTAAAGTTCTCTGAGTAGGGATGAAAATTTTTATGAGAAACAACAAAACTAGTGCATTTAATAATATTTCATAACCTATAAATTCAAACAAAAAAGATCCATAGTGAACCAGTCAAAATCATGGCCTACAATTTAGGAGAAATGAAGATAAGACTTGCCTTTGTCACTTACATTTCGTTTGGTAAGAAGAAAAGAAACGAGAAAGGAAGGAAGACAAGAAAGGGAAAGAAAATTTGAATTAACAAAAAAAAAAATTGGTTTTTCTTTATCTTTTTTGGTGGAAAGAAAATAGTTGATAAAGTAAATGACCATTTTGCCAATTATTTTGCACTTATTTGATTTAGAATGAGGATAATAATGTAATTCTACAATGTATACTAGTGTGAAACCTGTCATTTATCAAAAATAGTGTGAAATTTTCTTTACATGCGTAGAGATTAAAAATGGTGGGCCCCACATGTTTTTTTTTTCTCTCTCTTATTTGCCTTTTTTTTTTTTTTTTTTTCCCTCTCTTATCAAACAATCTATATTCCTAGTTTCTCTTTAAAAATACGTTGACTCTTTTCTTTTCTTCTGCTTTTCACCTCTAATAAACATTGTTAAAGGAGTCAAATAAATTTTGACTCATGTTTTAAAATATGAAAATAGTAGCGCAAGATACTAATTTTTAATTCTAATTTTTCAAACATCATTTTCGTGGAAATCATTTTTTTTTTTTACTAGAAGATACAAATTTTTTTTAAAATTTTATTAATATGATAATTATTTAAAGAGTTATCAGTCTAAATAAGAAAATAAAAATATAAAAGAGAACCATTTTCGAAAAATGCTTAACCTTCAAATGTACATCATTTATTGCAAGACTTTGTTGGAAATTTATGCTATGTTTGGTAGGAGAGATGGAAAATAGAATGGAAAGAAGTGCAAAACACCTAGGTAAAGGAAGGAAGAGTATTTTTCCTTCATATTGTTTGGTAGAAGAGAAATAAAACTTATAATCTAATTTATTTTACAATTATACACTTATAAAAATGAAATGAGTAATAATCAAGGTCATAATAGTATTTTCATACATCATTTAGAACTCGTTTGACAGAGCTATTGTTTTTCTTTTGGACAGTAAAAAAATATAAGCAAAAACTACAGACTTTTAGTCAGTGTACCTTAAAAGAGCTTCTTACATTAGAATAGCTTTTTCTGGGTGTTTGGCATGATCATTTCAAAATCTCTTCCAATATGTCAACAATACCCTACTTTAAAACTACTGGGGGTATTGATTCCTATTTGTCCAAAAATTGAAGGTTAGTTTTTATTTAAAAAAATAAATAAGAACATATAACCAATAAATTTATCCACACAAATAGTTAAAAAAATCCTCACGATACAACTTATGAAATAATAATAATAATAATAATAATAATAATAAAAACCATATCTTCATTTAACGAACAAACCAAATACAAAGCATGAACATATCCTTGTAATAACATCCTCACAGTACCATGTTTTTTTTTTCCTTTTTTGCTGAGAAGTTCTATCATTAAACAACATAAACTAAATGCAAGCACACAAAATGAAACAAATAGAGCACTGTAGCCAAAATCTCAATCAAAAGAGGGGTCCGAAGGGCTCACTTTGCTTAAAACAGTAGCAAGAATCAAAATAGTTTCTATCTAACAGCTGCAAATTAAATCTATCTACGAATGAGCTCCCTAGCATTCCTATCACGGATAACTCCCATTTCACTCTCATCTATCAAGAGGTTTATATTTGATAGCTCACCATCCGGCAAGTAATCTTCTTCTTCATTCAAAGATTGAAATTACACATCAGCAATCGCCTCCCTCCTCATAAAATTGTGTGGAGCCATTGAAGCAGTAACAATAGCTATTTGCTATTATCAATCTCATAATTAGGCATATTTCCCAAATATCGCATCGTGGTTTCCATACGCCAAAAGTACGCTCAATGACACTTCGTAATTATAAATGCACATAGTTAAATATTTCTCGAGACCCTCTAGGTTGTCCACCATTGTGAAATTATGGAAGATGATATCGATCTCCTTTATATGGTGCTAAATATCCCTTCATATTTGGATATCCCGCATCAACCAAGTAATATTTATCTACAACATCAAAGTTTAAACAGTAAATATATAATAGTACTCTAAATTTTGTTCACTTAATAACAGCATAAAAAATTACTTTAAATTTAAATAACACATACCATTTGGTGGTTTAGGAAACTTTATATCTTTATTTCTTAATACCTCCAAAAATATCCGTGTATCATATGCAGTTCCTTCCCATCCCGGCCAAACGAATGTGAAAATCATATCGAATCCACAAACTGTCATTATATTTTGTGTAGGAAATCCTTTCCTACCAATATATGGAATTTGCTCATCCACTAGGAGTGATACACGAACATGAGTTTCATCGATAGCTCCAATGCAATCCTATAAAGTGCAAGAGGAAAAAAGATAAAATTATGTATGAATATATAAAAAAGAAATTAAAATTTGATGTACAAAATACCTTAAAGTATGGCCAATATTTTGGATTTCGTCGAATGTAGTGTGGGACTTCACTATAATTTTCTGGTGGTTTGATCTCATCCAAAGCAAGCATTATCATTTTTTCCGCTACGAATCCTAAGTGTCTACTCACTGTTTTCACCCGAATGTTGGAAATTGGAATCTTTCTTGAATCATTCCATTGCCAACACCATGACCTGAGATCATTGGAAACATGCCTGCTGCCTCTTCTAAATGTATTCTTGTAGTAGAAGTTAACCCCATAACTTCTAAATCTGTCACATAATTTTAAAAATACTTGTTTTTCCATTGAAAACATCTCAAGACAACGAACACCATTTCCCTTTAGGATCAGTTCTTATGTATGAACTCCTGTTCTTAATAACTTCACAAAGTTCATCAAGTTTTTTGGATAATTTTGTTGTCGTAGACTGCTTTTTTCCTTTCTTGAATTGCTTTCTACTTGGCCCGAGTATTTACTCTTTCCGGTTGCTATCTTCTACATCCTCATGATCTTTTTCCTCCGAAACATCACTAACGATCTCTTGAGTGATGTTATCTTCAGTGTTTGATATTTGTGTGTACAAAAGAGGCAATAAACCGGAAGTTAGTGCCCAAGCCCCTAGCCCCTGTGGCAGTCACATCTCGAAATAACTCGTTTAATTTCATTGCATGCTCTAAATTCCTTTGACACGAAATTTTGCAGCCTCTGGATATTTCTGTTATTGCAAATTTAAATTTAGAAAAATTTAATAGTACACTAATTATAATTAAATAACTTATTAACAAATACCTACTTGTAACTTTGCTTCCCGCCATTCATTTGGAGCTTCTATAGTTTGCCTTTTTATGTCCGCTTTTGCCTTTCCTTGTGTTTCCTCAGTTGCCATGTAGTCTGAAATACAAATCTCTTTAGGCAGTTTATCTAATGAATAAACTTTGTTAAAAAATTAACTTAAAAAAGTCATTAGAATCCTAAACAAATGAAGAAGTGAAACCCATATAGAAATCACATGTAAACCAAAAGTTTAACTGTATATGTGTGTAGCAAAAAACCAAATCAATTATTTTAGACCAAATATATATACATATATATATATACATATATATATATACATATATATATCTAGAAACTCATGCTTTTATCAGTCACATTTTATAGAACAAAAAGTACTCACAAACACGAGAGCTTTTGTGTCTAAAACATGAAGATAAACCGTTAAAGGTTTATACACTATTTTCATATTACATATCCTCATGAAACTATATATATATATTGTTAAAGAAATTGCTCTATAATTCGAATAAATCTCAAAGAACTAAAGGAGATTATATATGAACATATATATATATATATATGTTTGTACATTTATATATAAGAGCAAGAAAGAGACTTTGATGGAAGAGATGGCAAGAAAGGAAAACGAAAAAAGGAAAGGTAGTCACCCAAATAATTAGAACTTACATGCTTGGGTTGCTAGTGCTTGGCTCTCTTTGAGATTGCAAAATTTTGGTAAATATTAGGGTTTCATTTATTTCTGATGAGGGAGTGCTGGGGAAGAAAATAACAAATGAAAGAGATATGAAGCTCAAAGGACGCAATGCTTCAGGTAAATAAAAGAAGAGGAGATGGTTGGAATTTAAATTTTCTTATTCATTAATTTGAGGGTAAAGGTGGAAATACGAAAGTTTCATTAAAACCTTCAAAACAGCTTCCCGCGTTTTTTCCGAAGCCCTTTTAAAGGAATCCAGGTGGAATTGACTTCTCTTGGAAGAGATTTTAAAAGGCAAAATCCTTTTTGATATTTTATCCAAACAGGTCCTAAAGCTACTTTTGAGCTTGGGAAGTTCGAAACTACTTCTAAAAAGTCCTCTCAAACGGGACCTTACTTTGGCAAAGTTTTTCGTCTGCTTTTCTTTCCAAAGTTGGTGGAATTAAAAAAATTTGGTGGGCCTCATAGATTAGTAATTTATTTGCTTTTCAATTTCCTCTCTACTAAATAACTTAAAATTCCCTTTTTCTCTTCAAAATTTCTCATCTAATTTCCTTCCTCCCTCTTTTTCACTTTACCAAACATAGGCTTAAAGAATTGTAACTCATCCAAACGTACTAAGTGCAAAAAGATTGGGGCCACGTAATTTGTTTTCAACTTTGCAAAAAGACTGAGGGTCCGTTTGGAGCACTAACTGCAGATGACAAAACATTATTTAGATTTTAAAATCCTAATTTTACAGCAAACTTTTCCTTTTTTTCATTTTTGAAAAACTCAAACTTTAAAAGTCTAAAACTTTCTCATTTCAAATCAAAATAAGATGATTTTAATGTCAAAATACTCATAAAGATGAGATGAGATGAATAAGACAAGATTCATTTTGCATATTTTTTTTTAATACATATCAAAATTTTGCACTATTTTCTATATCACGGAACTTTTTCAAAAGTTTTCCCTCCAAATACATTTCCAACCCAACCTCTAAAACACAACCTCCAGATATCCCCTCAAACGAGCCCTGAATTCTCAGCTTAGGGATCTTTGGTACTACGTTTTTACACGGAAATTTAGAGATCAACTCTAAAACTCTCAAATCTATATCTTACTTTCTCTTTCTTTCATTTTCTAAAAATTTAAAATTTCAAAAGTCCATAATTTTTTTTTTTATTTCAAGTTGAAACAAGAGGATTTTATTTTATTTTTTTATTTTTTGTAAACTACTAATGAATTGATAAAACAGACTTGTGTTTAAAAAAATATAATTGAATTGTAGGGCTTTTTTTTGGAATAATAAGAGTGGTGTAACAACCAATAATGAATACTTAAAGTTTAGTTGATGGGTAATTTAGAAAGTGCGTGAGAAAAGTAGATAAATGGACGTCAATAGACATAATTTTTTCATATTAAGATTCATATTACATAATTTTTTCTGTATATATTTTAAATTTATACTATTTGGTATATCATATTCATTTTCAATTTACATTTTAACTAAACAAACATTTCAATTTCAACTTATAAAGTTCAACTCCAACAATTGTTGCAAACGGCACTTAGTTCCCAATAAGTTAGAGAGTTCCCCATAAGTTTACCATTTCTTTGCTGAAAGTCATGCCCTTTGATAAACATAAATATGGCATTAGTTCAAGAAAAGCTTAGCTAATACAAAAAGAGATTATTATGACTTTCTCACAAATTCACAATGATTTCAATAAATACGTCTCTTGGATAAAGACAGAGAAATTACTTGGTCAAGACAAATATAATAAATTGATAAGAACGAATAGTATTGTGAAATAAAGGTGGACCCTACTACATGTGATGGTAGAGTGAAGCTATATTTTTCTCTCACACCCTGTCGAGTTTTTCTACTTAATAGCCCCTAGCATTTTGTTAGTAGTTTCCTCTGGCCAGCTACGTTTTCTGATCACATTTTTAACGCTTTAGTATAAGTGGCCCATAAATTCCATATCATGCGTGCACACTTGTGAGTTTTGAAGACATCTAACTAAATGTATAAATTTGCTTTTAATCTAAGACTATTGTACGATAATAACCACTTGAATACTTTTTATATATACACTTTTCAGTAAATATATAATTTGACTAATTAAAAGCTAGCAACTAGCCAGCATAGACTACATAGTTGGGGAATAATAAAATAATCTCCCAATGAATAATAAAACAAAAAATATGCATCCGTTTAGAAGTGTTTGTACTTCTTGTTTTATGGTTATAGATTATGGTTAATATATCCATGCAAATAATAATAATAATAATAATAATAATGTCAATTTTACAATGGGGTAAGTTTATTTACCCATTGATAGGGTAAACTAATATACATCGTTCGATGAGTAGTTAGTGGCTCATGATAGTATGGTCTATAAAAAGTAATGTGAAGACAACCACAAATAATCCTATTCTTCACTTGAAGTCTAATAACAATGAAAATGGCCCAATATTTTATAAAATTTCAATATCCACCGTTTATTTTTCAAATTTCAGAACTTAAAATCCAAAAACTCTAGAAATGGGAGATAAATGTAAAATTCAAAATACCTACAAAAAAACAATAATAAATCTCATAAACAATCCGAGAGCTATAGTCTGATAAAAAATTTGCAGACGCCTGAGAACCGCATGGCTGCAGATGAATAATTCTTAAGGGGAAGAGTTTGATCAGGTTTTTTTCTTGTGCTTATGGAAGTGTTGTTGGTTGGGGTCTGTCTTGGAATGGTTCAAACCTTGTATCTCTTTTGTTTTGTTAATGAACATCGGACAACAATGCTGTCTTACCTTTGGTGCGTCTCACGGTAGTTCTCGCCGTTCGTAGCGCCACACCCCCACGTCATCGTGCCGCCGTACTTCGGCATCCTGCCAATGCCGCCGCACACGCTAACCAAACGCATGTGCTAGCCTGCCACTGCCCGACCCATGACCTTCGATCATAAGCCACCTGAGAGCTTCACGGCGGCACCGATTCCCCCAATGCTTGCTACTGCAGACCACCCACCACTAGCCGGAATCTGGGTTTAATTTTCAAATCTGTTTTGTAAATTCTTTTTTTTTTTTTTTTCTTAAAGAAATTTTGGGGGTACAAAATCCAATTAATAAGCCTAGAGGTTTTATTTCAACTATTGTCGAAATGTTTTCGGTTTTTATCTTGTTTGATAAAAGACACCTATATCCTCACTTAGATTAATTGACTCTGATATTGGAGGGGTTATCCCGTTGCTCCATGAGATACTTGGAATACCAGAAATACAAGTAAGCGACTCGGCATCTCCATGAAGATGTCAAAAATCACAAGCTCCTCCATCTCAGGTGTGGAAGCGGAGCAATTATCTCAACAACAAACAGTATAACTTAAGTGCATCTACATATGCCTATATAAATATATATATAGGTATATATATATATTCCTTAAATTTCGCAGTAATATTTAAACGTTCAGTACTTAAATCTTGAAATTAGGCGCCATGTTATCAAAAGAAATTTAGTGTCTCAGGACAATTTTCCTTTAAGTGCGTTTACGATTATATGCATGCGCACATTTCTAAAGAGAATAATTATTGTCATATTATGTATACCTATCTGTAATGGTGCCTTTGTACTATAATAAATAAAGTATTTCCTAGTTGGTCTTTGTTCTATGAAGATTTATAAATGTCGAAGATGTGTTTTTTATGTTATGTATATTAGGGAAAGTTATTATTTAATATTAGAAAAAGTTGTTTTTTTTTTATTTTTAAATTTTTTTATGATTATATTGATTAGAAAATTTGAATTGGGTGATTTGTTAGTATTATGAAGCTTATCTAATTTTGCATTTATATCAGGGAAAGTTGTTATTTAATATTAGAGAAATTTTTTTATTTTTATTAATTGGCTTAATTCTCTAAATTATTATGTTTTTGAAGTTTTGGTCTTTTTTAAGATGAAATGATCCTAAACACTTAAAAATGGAGCGTTTTGATCATTTTTTAACGGAATCCGTTAACTGTCGTTAACATATTGATTTAATTGCTCGGTTGGTACCTAAAGTCTAATAGACTAATTTTATTAGGATAGTCCCCATATATATGTCGCAGTGAACTTCTAGTCCCATGAGGTGGATACGATTGCATTACTTGTAATTTAATGCAAGCAAGGAGCCTTCAAGGACGTCTCTATACGTTTATGCATATATGTACACACACACACATACATATATCGATATTTGACACATATAATAAACACCAAATATTTGACACGGTGACACTATAATTCTTTTCAATTTTTAAAGAGTGCTCGATCATATAAATAATTTCGGTCACGGAGCTTATGGGGTGAGAGTAATTTTCCTTCTTATTTTCTTATAGTTAATTTAAATTTTCTTTGATAGCATGTAGCAAATTCAACCGATTTCTACGTACCTAATACCGGAACTGCTATGGCAGGAATAATCTAGTATTAATTTTTTTTTTCAAATAATCTAGTATTAATTATACATTCGACTTTATTATAAAAAGTAGAATTGGGATACCTTTATTCCATTTAAAATAGAAAAATAAAATAAAATAAAATAAAAACAACAACAACAACAACTTGCAAGCCCAATTGCTTGTCTACTGATCAACTAGGGAATGGTGCATAGTATCTTTGTGTTGTATATTCCGGCAAGACACAAAAAGAAATTCCGTGTGGTTTAAGTATGCGGTTATAGATGTAATACAAGCTTTTTTTTTTCTTCTTTTTTTTCTTTTTTATAATATTTGTGCACTTGTCCCCACTTGCATTTTTATTTTCAAATTTTAATTCTAGTTTTACGTAATTTTTTTTTTTTTTTTTATAGAATTTCATCTGTCCCTTGACTAATTTCAGTTGTGCCGTTATTTAATAGTAAAATTTATAACTGTGCCGTCATTAAATAGCATAAATTATAGTTATGTGTCTATTTAGTCAAGAAATATCTCTATTTTATTATTATTATTTTGGCTTTTCTTATCCTTTGAATTCTTAAGATGGCCGTTTTATAACAAGGACAGAAAATTAACACTGAAGAAAACTGAACTCTTATTTAGCTTTTCTTATCCTTGAATTTAATTGCATTGCATAGCAGCTTAAGAATTACAAAATAAATAAATAAATGAATAAATAATAATAATAATAGTAATAGCAAGGGAAAAAAAATAACGGTAACAATAATAATTGTATTCTACGTTATAATCTAGTTTACGATGAGGGCTGAATTTGAATTCTACGTTTTATAATGAAGTCAAGTTTAGAATTGTTATTAAGCTATGTTTCTGAAAAACAATAATAATTCTATTAACAAATCCTTAAGAGGTCAACTAGTTGCTATATTGATTGTACAGAATTGGCTGGTAATTTGGCTAGCTTAATATGTGTACATATATGTCATTGTAATATAATGGTGACTTGTCTCAAATATAATTGTCAAATAGCACTTATCTGAATTATCCTTTTAAAATTCCATTAGCTTCTATCCATTTTAAAAAAGCTGACTGGGTGGCTGCGATATTTATCTTCTTGATAATCTTTGATATAGACCACAAAGGTACGTGACAAGTGAACACGTTAACACTGTGACTGTGCTTGAGAATCTCCTCGCCTACAATATTGGAAACTAAAAAATGGCGTGGTTTCGATATAACCATGTCGCCTAGCTTGTTATGCTTACCAAATCACTACAAAAGTAATAAGCATCCCTAGATTATGTGTTGAAAAAAGTGGGTGGTAGAAAACTGTTTTGGTGTAAAGAAACGGAGTAGAATAGAGAAAATCAAAAGGGTTTGAGGCGTAGGAATTACTTTCCTTAAGGTTTTATTTGCCCCCACTATAAACAGTTTGCTATCGGGTATTTTGGCAAATTACCTCCAAGATACAACAAACCCACGAATTTAATAAGTAGCAATCTTATTTAATTCCAGAACAAAGATATAAAACTAATATCAGAAACTGGATTTTTATAGACCTTGATATGCCTGTTCATGAAGCATTGCAACAGATACAACAATCGCACCTTTTGACCAACAATCACAACAGATACAACAATTGTATCTTTTAATTTAAAAGGTGCCTTTTCAGTCAAAAAACATATCTGTTCAACAGACATACCTGTTGGTTATCAGAATTAATTATGACCGTTAGATTGAAATAATTCAATTAACAGTTTAAATTAAATCTGAAAACACTCAAATCCGACCGTTAGATCATGCCCGATCAAATCAACGGTCCAGATTTAATTTGGAAAAACGCTACATCGAAAAAGAGATTGCTCCTTGACTCCTTGCAAAGTGCGCCCTAATAAGTGCCCTAAACGCCCAATCGCCCTCGCCCTCGCGCGCGCGCGCGCGTGTGGTGGTGCATAGTAGTAGCATAGTCTCCACTATATATTAGTAATTCTTACACTTCACTTGTTTCATTTTATACCACTATGCTTGCTTGTGCTTTTCCAATGTGGGACTTTTGTTTCCACTACCCAATGGTAATACAAGAGATATTACAATCTCTCTAACAATCCCCCACTAGATTGTAATATTTCTCCAATTTCTTATTGATATACTCATACTTACAAAAGGTATCTTTCGATTTAAACCTTCAATTAGTGACTATACTTCAAAATACTTACAAGACAAAGGTGTGCAAAGCATTAAACCTCATCTTTTATGTCAGTACCGGAAATACATCACGTATGAGCTATCTCAGTTTCAAAATTATGTTCCAATTATAATAGCACTATTACGGCCATGTGCTCTATCTTGGTTTCATGAGCATTTACATGAGTAAACCAAACTCTTGTTAGAAACGGCACCATTTCTTATGCTCACTTAGGTGAAGTTCATTGCATGTCTTAGCTACTCAAGACTTGAACTTCATTAAGAGTTTATACTCATCCTCCACACGTAGCTATTTGCACTGAACATCCTGGAAGGGACACAAACTTAAATTTCAGTGCTCGACCGATCACTTAACAGTAACTTGTTTTTACCCATTAAACTTTGGAGTAGTGGTAGTTCTACTACAAAGTTGGGTTACCATCACCGGTGATTCTTTCAAAGATAGGTTTCAGTCCCATTCCACTAGATGTATCCTTGACTAGGTCCCTTCCTAGGCCTTTTGTCAAAGGATTTGCTAGGTTCTTATTTGTCCTAACATATACAACATTAATAACACCATCTGTTATTAATTGCCTCACATATTCGTGTC
The DNA here is from genome assembly GCA_038430175.1 of Ficus hirta. Lineage (NCBI taxonomy): Eukaryota > Viridiplantae > Streptophyta > Magnoliopsida > Rosales > Moraceae > Ficus > Ficus hirta. The sequence continues at coordinate 11,234,019 of CM076585.1, read as the reverse complement.
TCAAGCTAATATGTCTAGACTTTCCATTGTACACCTTATTATAAGCTCTAGACAAAGTAGCTTCACTATCACAGTACAAGGAAATTGATGGCATCGGTTGTGGCCACAATTGTATATCAAACAATAAGTTTCTCAGCCATTCTGCTTCCTTGCCTGCAGCTGCTAGTGCTATAAACTCAGACTCCATTGTTGAATGAGTTATGCAAGTCTGTTTCTTGGATGCCCAAGATACAGCCCCTCTACCAATAGTGAATATCCATCCTGAAGTAGATTTATTATCACTCGCACTAGTAATCCAACTTGCATCAGAGTACCCTTCAAGTACTGCTGGATAGTCATTATAAAACAAGCCCAAATTAATGGTTCTTTTGAGGTAACCAAGTATCCTCCCAATTGCTTTCCAATGCTTAATGCTAGGGTTACTCGTGTACCTAGACATTTTGCACACAGCAAATGCTATATCTGGTCTTGTGCAATGCATTGCATACATCAAACTTCCAATTATACTTGCATATTCAAGCTGAGCAACTGCTCTACCAGAATTTTCTAGTAACTTAATACTAGAATCAAATGGGGTATTCGCCTCTTTAAATTTCAAATATTTGAATTTAAGAAGCACTTTCTCAATGTAATGAGATTGGCATAACGAGTAACCCCCACTATTTTTCTTAACTTTGATACCCAAGATTGTATCTACTTCACCAAGATCTTTCATCTTAAATTGTGAAGTTAAATACTTCTTAGTATCATTTACTCCATGCATGTTTGTTCCAAAGATAAGCAAGTCATCAACATATAAACAAATGATCACACCAAAATTATCTACAAACTTAGAATAAATACATTTATCGGCATTATTGTGTTTGAAACCATATGATAATATAACCGAATCAAATTTTTCATGCCATTGCTTTGGTGCTTGTTTTAACCCATAAAGTGATTTGATTAACTTACAAACTTTCTTCTCATTTCCAGGCAAAACAAAACCCTCAGGTTGTTCCATGTAAATTTCTTCATCTAGATTACCATTACGAAGACAAAACATGAATTTTGGAGAACATATTTAAATATTAATATTTGCTTTCGAAAAATACTTTTAAAAAAATTTGAGAAAAACTATTTTAATATGATAATTAAGTAAAAAATTTATTTAGTAAGGCCGCAACTGAGAAAACGATATTTTAGATAACTGCAGCAAAAAATGCTTAAATATGGACATATTTGATAATCAACTAGGGAATAGTACGTCGTATCTGGAGTTGTATATTCCATCACGAATCGAAAGGAACTCCGTGTGGCTTAAGTATGCAGCTACAGCCTACATGTTATACTTTTGTTTGTTGAGCAAAAAATGTTATTCTTTTGTTAAAATATTTATGCACGTGCCCCCACCCCACTTGCATTTTTATTTTCAATTTTAGTTCTAATTTTGCACTTTAATTTTTGTTTCTTTATAGAATATTAATTGTACCTTGACAAATTTGAGTTGTGTCGTTTTTTAATAATAAAATATATAACTTTGCCGTTATTAAATAATTTAAGAAAAATTAGGTTAGGTGATCTAGTTTGATGACCCAATCAAGTTAATAGATGCTCCAACTTTTTTTTTAATAAAATTGCCGTTTTTCAATTTTTTCAGATGTAATTAATCATGATTGACTATGGTCAATTAATGATTCACTATTTGAAAAATTGACGATTTACGATAACCGGTTTATCAAATTAACAATATTATATGGTAATCACCGACTGATTATATAAGAAAATAATTGACCATTTTTTAAAAAATAGCCTTGCAATTAATTTTTAAAAATTTAAGTCATTTCTTAATATTTTCTTTTTAAAAAAAAGACTATTTACCTATACAATTATCATTTTTCAAGGAATTTAAATTATAATTTATGTCTTCATTTAGTCGATAATTATCTCTCTTTTATTATTATTTTTTGGCATATTGATATCAAAATTTTTGGAAAATATATTCCAATTTCATCTTATACTACAGTTTTCTGGATGATCTTTCTTTAGCCAGGGTTGGAAAACTATATTATCGGTGTGGTCCAACACATGCACAAACTTACAATGACCTAACAAAGATAGAGGTACGTGACAAGTAAACACATATTGTTCATATATTATACGTTTATTAACATCTAGTGGTAGTTAATATTTCTAAAACGACGTAAGGAAAAAATAATAATTAACTAATTATATTGCTGACCAATACGTAAGCTACAATCTTATCTGAATCTGAATCTACAGGTACATTTGCATCTCTTGATGATGAAAAGTTATCATTGTGGTTGTTAGTTTTCTCTAATTGTTAATGATGTTGATACAGGGGAGCCAAAAGTATGTTCGAGTTGCGAGTGCAAAGAACAAAAAGGCAAGACAAGATGTTAAACTTTTCTTGACAAAGTATTTTAAAAGCCAAAAGTATGTTCCTGTTTAGGACGACGTTTTCGGATGACAAAATGCCATCTAGATCTAAGACTCCCAATTCTATATTAAACTTTTCTGTTTTTCATTTTCAAAAAATTTAATTAAATTTTAAAACTCCATAACTTTCTTATTTCAAATCGAAATGAAATGATAATTGTGTCAAAATACTCACAACGACGAAACGATCTCAAGATCCATTTTGCATATTGTTTTCGAACTCATTTCAAAATTTTAAAATATTTTCTATATTTCAGAATTTTCCAAAAGACTTCTCCCAAATACATATTTCTAACTTAACGTTCAAGACACCGTTTCCAGACATTCCCCAAATGGGCCCTTAATTTTTGATCATGTGGATACAATAAAAGTTTTCTTATTACAACATAGGTGAGTAACTAAATTTTGAGACTAAAAATCAATTTCTCAAAATGTGAGTTGGGGCAAGACCTAATAGACAGTTAGACCAAGTACTATCTAAATAGAACTCCACAACTGTTCCGTTGAGTTGGTAAATATAGAATTTCGATAAAGTAAATAATCATAAAAATAAAAAATTTTAACAATTATAACATGGTTATTTAACTTGGTTAAAGCTCTATAACTGTGGGGGGGGGGGGGGGGGGGGGGGACTACGGATGTTGAATATACCTCGTCAAATAGGAGATATTCTATCATATAATTGGTTTTTTTTTTTTTTTTTTCGCTGAGTAAGAATTATAAACTTGCTAGGAAACTCCACCAATTGCAAAACCCATACTGAGAATTCTTCTCGTAGACCTGGCTTCGGAATTGCATTTCTACTCTTAAGTCTACAGCTCGTCTTCAAATCTCGTCCTAGTCCAACCTTTAATCCTCACCTTCAATTCTCACCCTTCCATCAAGATTTACTATTAAATCTTGTATTTTTCTTCGTCAAATCTTTAATTTTATGTGAAATCATTTTCTAGTAACTATTAGTAAGTAAGATTAGTGGTTTCATTTACAATGTTTAGTTATTTAATGGGTGAATTAAAGGATTGCCTCTCAAAAAGCAGAACAATTGAAAACTATCTCATTTATAGTGACTTCAAGATTTTTGAACTTCCGTATTAAGATAAGTCAAAGATCAACATAATATGTACTTTGAAAACTATCCCTACCCAACCAAAAAGGCAATCTGGTATATTAGCACTAGTAATTTATCTTTTTAAAATTATCACCGATAATCTATCGGATGTCACTGTAATCAAAACGGGTCATTGATAGCCTCCGGTCGCTGTACAGGTCTAATTCACGTAATTCAAAAACTATGCTAACTGGAGATGGATTACTTTCTCTTAAATATTTGTTATAGACCCATGCATGATACACCTTTCACTAAAATTATTATAAAAAAAAAAAAGTCATAATATTTTCTTATGACACTTTTAGTCACTAATTTGAAACCTTAGTGACTAAAATATATTTAGTCACAAATTTTTGTAAAGCTCTCCTGAGTGGATTTGGTTGAAGTATAAAGAGTATTTATTCCTGTTAAACAAAGAAAACAACGCTACAATAAGTATCAGGGTAATACTTATATCGTCATCTTATGGAGCTAGAGTTGTTGAAAGACATTCAGAATCTAAGAGAATTCACTTTTAGATCTTCTTTTTCATGTGCCTCCATGTCAAGAATCAATTACAAAGGAGATCCTTTATCGTTTCTAACTCACAAAAAATTTTAGTAAAGCAAAAAAGAACTAATGTGGAATACAACTCGTTTACAGACTTGATTTATTTTATTCGAAAGGGAAAAAGGAAAGAGTCGAAAAACAAAAAAGTATTACCGCAATTTCCCTCTTGCTATACTGATAAACTATTGGACTACTGTATAAAGTGATTTGACAACGCACTGTAGCTTTAATCAATTGGTCACATTTATTATTTATCTTTTGAATAAAGTAAAGTGATTTTGTATCTTGTGACAAATTAAATTATATAATTCTCACATAATGGAAACATTCTCTAATCAAACCATATTTATTTTTAATAAAACTATTGTAACTTTACACTATGTGACAAATTAAATTGTCATATATTCAGATCATATTCTTAATCCTATCATGTCACATCTTATTAGGTCACACTGTATTATAATATTGTATTATGTATGTACTATTGCAACCTTTTTGTTTGACACAAAATTTATTTGTCACCTCCAAAAATTGAGCAGCTTTATTATGGCAAAAGATAGCGGGACCAAGATTGTGGAGTTGGGGGAGCTTTCGGATCTCCGAGGAGAACTTAACATTAGAAAATTAGAAAATGTTCCTAACGCTAAGGATGCGTTGGACCATGCCAAGTTGGCTGATAAGAAGCATCTTGAGACGTTGAAGTTGGAATGGAGTTATTATGATGATGATTCGACACATGCAAGGGATTTGCTTGACATGTTATCACCTACAAGAACTTTAAGAAAGCTCATTATTCATCAATATTCAGGCACAGGATTTCCAAATTGGATCGGGTGTTTTAAATTGGCCAACATTCTGGTTGTAGATATTGCTTCCACTTGCCACCACTTGGGCAACTGCCTTCTCTCAAAACTCTCTATATTTCGGGATTTGATGCGGTAGTGACTGTGGGTCCAGAGTTTTACGGGGATGGCTCTGTCACAACACCATTTTCATCATTGGAAATCCTAAAATTCACATCGATGCCATCATGGAAGAAATGGATTCCAATGCAAGTTGAACATGTCGGGACCCTCGCAAAGTTCAGAGAACTTGAGATAAGTGATTGCAACGAGTTTATTGGGGATTTTCCAGCTTGCTTCCTTGTATCATTGACAAAGCTCACAATTAATGTAAGAATCTTGTTTTTTCACTCCCAAGAATGCCCGGTGTCCGAGATATAGAGTTGGATGGTTATGCAAATGATCAACTGCAAGTAGAGTCATTCTTCGAGGCACTGAAGAAAACTGAAACTTCCCCTCAACACCTGCGCATTTCTAATTGTTCTTCCTTGATACCAGTTGGATGTCTGCCAACCACTCTCGAAACGCTACATATAAGTTGGTGTAAGAAATTAGAATTTCCATTGTCCCATCTTAAAGAGTCACTTAAAGTACTTACGATGTTAGGAAGTTGTGAATCCCTTAGATCCTTTCCCCTGAATTCCTTTCCCAAGCTCAAACAGCTTTCTATTTATCGTTCCGAAAGTCTAGAATCTCTTTCGGTGTCTGATGGGCTATATGTGAAGACCTGAGATTTCTATCTTCTCCGCACATAAGGGACTGCCTCAATTTTGTATCTTTCCCAGAAGTTGGACTATCTGCCCCCAGTCTGACTTCCCTTGAAATTGAAAACTGCGAGAAACTGAAATCGTTGCCCGAGAAAATGCATAATCTTCTGCCATCTTTGAAATTTCTGTTCATCAATGATTGTCCAGAGATCGAGTCATTTCCTGAGGATGGTCTCCCCTTTAGCTTGTCTACACTTTACATTTGGGATTGCTATAAACTCATCGCCTCTCGGGTGAATTGGAACATACAAACACTCCCCAATCTTACGACATTTTCAATCGGAAGTTATGAAGATGTGGAATCCTTTCCGGAGGAAGTGCTGCTGCCAAACACTATTACTTCTCTTTCAATCGGTCGATTTCCATGTCTCAAAGCCTTGGACAAAAATGAGCTTCAAGAACTCACCTCCTTGAAGAAACTGGACATTTCTGACTACCCCGAGTTGCAAAAAATCCCAAAAGAAGGGTTTCCCATCTCTCTTGAACATTTGAGCATCTCCTCATGCCCTCTTCTCGAGAAGAAGTGCAACAGGGAGAAGGGGCAGTATTGGAGCAAAATTGATCGCATCTTCTACGTTAAAATCGGCGATGACATTATGTCATGAGTCACCGGTAGACAAATCCCTGAATTCATACTCAACCAGGTTATGTTATTTGCTCTTGAACTTCAGCTTACTTAATTTCCTTTTCCAATCTTAATGAATCAGATAATGTAACTTCTTTTCTCTTCGATGGTACTGATATGAGTTCTTACGGTGCAAATTTTCGGGCTCCGAGTTATGGGGGGTGCCAAGATGTTATAGTTCTTCTTCCAACTCTATCAAAGCTATTTATTCATTCCGTGATTTTATGTATCCGGTGTGTTTTTTTTTTTTTTCTCATTTTTTTTTCCCCCTTGTATGTTTTATGTCCTTGATGATCCTCTATTTTCTCTGTTTTTGCTTGCTTTCATTCTAAACTAAGCAATATATTTATACTGTAGAGTTTGTTCTGCAAGACTTTTGAAGATACATGGGTAACCTCGAGGTAATCAACTGGTTGAGTATCTGGTGCGTTCCATTTTCATTTCCATTTCTTTTGGATTAATAAAAATATTCCTTGCTCCACATATAAATATACTGATTTGTATATCTTCTAAAATAATTTGGATACGTAAATTGCGATTTGAAGCGGGAAAGTTTTGTTGGCTGCAGCTTGCCACACACTTGAGAAAAATCACTGTGAGAGCTACAAGAGTTTGAAATAATTTGAGCTCGGAATTGCGAAAATCACTGTATCGATTGGTTCATGGATGGCGTGACATGACTGGTCATGACAGGGTGGCGCGTTAGAATCAGAATCACTTTGGTGACCCAATATGTGCAATTCAGAGAGAGTAATAATTAACGTGTTTACAAATAGTAATTTTTAGTAGGGGTGTTTGGTGAATGAATTTGAGTTAAGATTTTTAAATTTGAGTTGATTGACTTTTTAAAAACTAGTTATAATTTTTGTTGACTTTTCAAAAAAAGATAAAAACTAAATTAAAAAATATGAGTTTAAGTTGTGTTGCCAAACTCCCTCGTGTGGAAACTGTTTTGAAACACTTAGAAAACTCCTCTACCAATTTTCTATGAAGAATTTGTTCTTTCTGCACAATCACGCATATGTCAGCTTTTATAGACATATGCACAATTTTATGTTCAGCTTTTCAAATATTCTGTTGTTTATTTTTTATTTTTTATTTTTGCTAGTGTACAATTTGTTGTTTTAATCGGTCTTATTGTATTTTAATACTTAAATTTTGAGGTTCAGTAGCTTTTGCACTAAAAAGTATTGTGTACCAAACTAAAGAACTTGCAATTTTACAGCTACTGCCCCTCGCACTAAAATTGTCGACCTTTGCTGATTTGCCCCTCAAAATTTTAATTTTGATAATTTACTTTTTGTATTTTCTTTTCTCTAAACTTTGAAAAAGTTTATGAATTCCCCCTTTAATTAAATTTTTGACAAAAAAAATACACATGACACTTGTTGGAAGCATGAGTTACAGATATTAAATGTAAAACGCTCATAATTGAGTTATAAAAAGTAAATATTTAGGACCGATTGTCATTTTTTCTCATACTTCTCTCTTATAGATAACTTCATAATTTCACATTTAATAAAAAGTAACGAGTGCAAGGAGTATTGTCATTGTGTGCCACTTCATAATTTTATATTTAATGCCCTAACTAATACTTCCAACGAGTACTATCTGTATTTTTTTGTCAAAAATTTAATTGAGGGGGAAAAATTCGCAAACTTTTCTAAAGGTTAGAGGAAAAGAATATTACAAATTAAAGTTTGGCATTTTGTGACAATGTTTAAAATTCAAGAGGAAAAAGTGTAATTCGTCGTTTTTCTAAATTGTTGTGATAAATACCTCCTTTTGCTTATTAACTTCCGTTAAGTTAGTGACAAAAAGCCCACAAGTACCTTATGAGGATGGAAAATTAAATCCTAATCTAAGTGATCTTCCAAAAATTCGAATACTCAATATAATGGAAAGTTATCAAGAAGTATAATGTAGCAATTTAAAAAGTTTAGGAGACATGTTCTCAAAATTAGAAATTTGGGGAAAATTTTCCAAAAGTCGACAAATTAGGGGTTGAAATTGTTATAAACCACAAACAACTTATTAAAACCAATTAACATTAAGATTGAATAGATCACAGACTCACTCATATATCTCTGAATATACATACACAGTGGCATATTTATGTACCCAATGTTGGTGAAAATGGATTCTTCTTTTCAGCTGCAATAATGAATGCATGATGTCTAATAAACAAAGCAATATATATATATATATATATATATATGTAAACAAACAATGAGGCATTAAAAGAAAAGGTCTTAACAGAAATCAACAACAGTACGGGCTCGTTTTAAAATTAATGGATAAGTTCCCAATCGATGACAAATATGTGAGAGATTTTGTTCCAATACTCTCCTTCCTCTGGCACTTATTCACTAGGAAAGGATATTTATCAATCCACAAATATTCAAGAGTGTGAGGAAACCCTTTTTCTGGAATAGTCTGCAAATTAGGGCAGTCGAAGAGGAATAGTAATGGTACAGAGGTGAGTTGTTGAAACTTGTTATTATCCAGGGTTTTAAGCCTTTCCAAAGAATTAATAACACAACTTGTGATAGTGCTAAGCGGCAACCCTTCCTCCGGAAATGACTACAAATGATTTTTACATCCAAAACCTGAAATTTCAAACTGTGTAAGATTAGATAGCCCTTGTAAATTCCAGCACATTTCAGAGATGATGAGATTTTCATAGTCCTTAATGCGAAGTTCAGTCAGATTGTGCCAGTGGTATGAATGGGGTAGAGGAAATTCTAAAAATTCATGCTCCCACATATTTAACATAAGTATCAAAACATACTTTTTTAAGAGATCGGGAGTATTTTACCAATAAAAAATAAATTAGGTCTAAAATCTCACTTATGTAAAAGTTCATGAGTACTTTTACTAAAAAATAAAATTTAGAGACTAAATTCTATCCTACTTAAAAGTTGACGTACCAGTCCAATAATTTATCTTAATTTTATTTTTATTTTAAGTATAAAAAGAAAACCCTCAAAAAAAGAAAAAAAGAAAAAAAAGAAAAAAGAAAAAAAGAAAAGAAACTTGACCATTTGGCGGAACGATGAATGGCTGATAGATTCGATATTATTTTATTCAACTAAATAATAGAGATGGCCAGCTGGTTCCGATTACATTCTTTTCTTTATTGGAAGATTCTCTGTTTAGATGCTATTTCCGGTCAACTCCTCTCATTTCCCTTACTCTGCCATCACCATTTCCTTACTTCTGCAAACTTTACTTTCTCCGTCTGTGCAAAAGAAGCGAAGATCATGGCTTTAGAATTAGTGGGAGGAGCTCTTCTCTCAGCTTCCCTTCAATTTCTGTTCGAAAGGATTGGATCCCCTGAGGTTCTGTCCTACTTGCGCCGGAAATCAAAGAAATCTGATTTTGATGACCTCCTTTCCAAACTCAAGATTCTCTTCAACTCTGTCTCTGCTGTTCTTGATGACGCCGAGCACAAGCAGATCTCCAGAAACAGGGCTGTGGAGGCCTGGCTTGACGACCTTCAAGAGGCTGTTTTTGATGCTGAAGACCTCTTCGATGACGTCGAATATGATGTTCTGCAACTCAAGGTTGAAGCTGACTCAAAGCCCAACTCTAGTAAGGTACAAAATTTATTCAAGCATAAGAAAAAGTTTAGAAACTTGTTTTCCAAGTCACGTGATTCGAATGATCAAGATCTGGAGAAAAGGATGAGGAAGATTCTTGAGAGGTTAGAGTTCATTGCGAAACAGAAGGATGTTCTTGGTCTGAAAGAGCGTGTTGGCGAAAGACCGTCGTGGAGATTGCCTTCGACTTGTCTGGTAGAAGAGTCTGAAGTTTATGGTAGACATGACGACAAAGGTGTGATACTTAAGCTGTTGACGTTGAACGATGTGGGCAGCGAAAAGATTTGCGTGATTCCGATCGTCGGAATGGGCGGGGTTGGAAAAACCACGCTTGCTCAAGCAGTTTACAATGATGATTATGTTCAGGGGAGTTTTGAACTCAAGGCATGGGTCTGTGTCTCTGACGATTTTGATGTTTGTAAGGTCACAAAAACGTTACTTCAGTCGGACTCTCCGGATGGTGCCATGGACCTGAATTCATTGCAACTCAAGTTGAAAGAGAGGTTGATGGGAAAGAAGTTCTTGATTGTTCTGGATGATGTTTGGAATGAGAACTATCTTGATTGGGAGGCAATGAGGATGCCTTTCAAATATGGGGCTCAGGGAAGCAAGATTATCGTGACAACGAGAAATGAAAAAGTTGCGTCTATCACGGGAACTGTTCGAAGCCATCATCTGAAGGAATTATCGGATGAAGCTAGCTGGCAACTTTTTGAAAAGCATGCATCTGGCATCAATGGAGACTTTAGTGCACGTCCAGACCTTGAAAGAATTGGCAGAGACATTGTTAAAAAATGCAAAGGCTTGCCATTGGCTGTAAAAACACTTGGTGGCCTCTTGCGCTCTACAGAGGATGTTCGGGAATGGGAAAGAATAGCAAAGAGCGATATTTGGGCGTTGGCTGATGAACAGAGCAAAATTCTTCCGGCTTTGAGGTTGAGTTATCACTATCTCCCTCCACACTTGAAAAGGTGCTTTGCTTTTTGTTCAATATTTCCCAAAGACCATGAGTTTGATAAGGACGAATTAGTCTTAATATGGATGGCTGAAGGTTTCTTGGAGCATCCAGGGAGAAATAAGAGACTGGAAGAAGTGGGTGATGACTATTTTAATGATCTAGTAGCTAGATCATTTTTTCAACATTCCATGGGATCCTTGGTTATTCATGACCTTTTGGTTGATTTGGCTACATTTGTTTCCAGAAAATGTAGTCTTTTTCTAGATACAAGTGGCAGCTTAGATAAAATGGAGACAAGTCGGGCACGTCATCTTTCTTACTCTTTAGAATGGCCTGATCCGTATGAGAGGTTGAACTCCGTTATTGAAGCTCCTCACTTGCGGACTTTCCTACCAATAAAAAGGTTGTGGATGTATCGTTGTGTTTTATCTGAGGAAGTAGTAGGTGATTTGTGTTTGAAGTTTAGGTGTTTGAGAGTTTTATCTTTGTCTGGCTATGAAAGCATCAAACAATTACCAGATTCAATTGGTGAACTATGGCATCTTCGCCTGCTGAACCTCTCTTCCACTTCAATTAGTAGGTTACCCGAGTCTGTATGCAAGCTGTACAATTTACAGACATTGAAGTTAAACAATTGCGAATCACTCACTCAGTTGCCTAACGCTTTTCACCACCTCACTAATTTGAGATATCTTGGTGCCAGCGGGAGCAACCTAGAAGAGTTGTCGGAATCTATATGTATGTTGTGCAATTTGCAAACGTTGAAGTTGTCAAATTGTCGTTCTTTGACTAGGTTGCCTGATGACTTTCATCGTCTCATTAATTTGAGATATTTTGATGCTAGCTGGAGCAACCTAGAAGAGTTGCCAGAATCTTTATGTATGTTACAGAAGTTACAGACGTTGAAGTTGGCATACTGTAGAGCTCTCACTAAGTTGCCTAAAGATTTTCATAATCTCACTAATTTGAGATATCTTGACGTCAATGGTAGTGGCCTGGTAGATATGCCGACACACATGGGTAGAATGAAAAGTCTCGAGACCTTGAGTGTCTTCACTGTGGGAACAGATAATGGTAAAATGATAGGAGAGTTGGGAGGACTATCACATCTTAGAGGATTACTTCACATTAAGAAGCTAAGGAATGTGTTAAAAGCAGAGGATGCATTGGAGGCAAACTTGATGGAAATGAAGTATCTTCATACGCTGAACTTGGAATGGGATGATGGTGAAACTGGTGATTCAAAACATGAAATGGATGTCCTTGACAATCTATGCCCTAACTCAGCCTTGAAAGAGCTGGAGATCAAGAATTATGGAGGTACCAAATTTCCTAACTGGTTAGTTGATCCTTCATTATGCAACATAGTTGAGGTACGTCTTCAGAAATGCAAACATTGCAACCGCTTGCCACCACTTGGGCAATTGCCATCCCTGAAATTTCTTTGGATAGGTGAATTTGACGCAGTAGTGAAGATGGGTCCTGAGTTATTTGGGAATGGGTCTTCAACTGTGAAGCCATTTGCATCATTGGAAGACTTAAGTTTCTCTAAGATGTCAAACTGGGAGGAATGGTCAATGGTTGCTGAAGATGCTGAAGCTTTCCCAAAGCTAAGACGACTTTCTTTATTCGACTGCAAGAAGCTTACTGGGGATTTGTGTCGCTTCCTTCCATCTTTAACAGAGCTTTCCATCAAAGAATGTCCACAGCTTTCTTCTTCGCTCCCAGAGATGCCAGTTGTCAGCAACCTAACACTTGTTGATTGCGACAAGCTTACTGGAGGATGTCATGTTGTAGAATCATTCGAGTGTCTTCAATTCCTGGAAATCTCCACTTCACTTGACTCAACAACATGCAGGTCTCTTCCCGCTTCCTTGGAAACGCTAGTAATCAGAGGGTGCAAGAATTTAGAATTTCCTCTACTCCACTCATACCACTGCCCCAATCTGAATGAACTTCAAATCTACAACTGTGAAAAGCTCATCACCTCCGGAATGAGCTGGAATTTGCAAGGGCTTCCTAATCTTACAAACTTTTCAATTTCACGCTTCGGATGTGAAAATCGTTTGGAGTCATTTCCGGAGGAAGGACTGCTGCCTAGCACTATCACGGATCTTTATATTAATGATCTGCAAAGGCTTAAAACCCTGGACAACAACGGGCTTCAACAACTAACCTCTTTAACGTCACTGCGCATCTACAACTGCCCTAACTTGCAGACTATTCCAGAAGAAGGGTTTCCGCACTCTCTCAAATATTTGAGCATCTATAGATGTCCTCTACTTGAGAAAAAGTGCGAGAGGGAAGGGGAGTACTGGTACAAGATTTCTCGAATCCCCAAAATTGTCATCGATTGGGAAATTATCAATTAATTTTAAAGACCATTTTAAAGACTATCACGGTACTTGCTTTTTTTCTTCTTCTTTTTGTTGAGGGTAGTAAAAGTCCATTAAGCTGATTATCTTTTTATTTTTATTTTATTTTTCTATTATTATTGTAATTATTATTATTATTTTGCTTTCTTTTTTTGTGGTTAAACTCAGCAATCTTTATTATTGAAACGTGCATAAACAGTTTTGGAGGCTTGTTTTACTAACCACTCTTGTTAGGAGAATTTGCCAAAATGACTTAACAAGAAAGTGAAATTAACAAAATGACTTTCCCTTTTATTTTTTAATTTTTTTTATTCCAAAAAATGCTGATTGTGTATTTAAATTTTTTTTAATTAATAAAACTATTTAAAATAAAAGTTTTGAATAAAATTATTCATCAGAAGCCAAAATAACTGAACTTCCCTTTCTTCTTCTTCTTCTTCTTCCTCGTTCCCTCCCTTTCCCTGCGCTTCTTCTTCCTCGTTCCCTCCCCCAAAAAGAGTCCCCCCAAATCCGCCGCCTCCACTCCGCCGCCGCCGCCGCCGCCGCCGCCCTAAACGACGCCTTCGAAGATCCGGAGACCACCACAAGCTCCGACCCTCCCTGCGTCCCCTCTGACCACCATAAGCTCCGCCGCCACCTCCACCACGCCTTCTGCTTTACCGAAAGCGCCACCACAAGCTCCGGCCCGCCCTCGGTCCCCTCCGACCACCACAAGCTCCGCCGCCACCTCCACCACGCCTTCTCCTTTACCGAAAACGCCCCTGCTCTTCGTTAATCAGATTTATACATTTTTCAGTGGTCCAAAATTCTTCTGGTCAGGCAAATTTGAAGGTCATCTTCACATGTATTGCCATAGATTTTGTTTAATGTCCACTTCCCGGAAAATCTGAAGCTGTCTTTCATGTTTGTTTCGGTTTTGTTTTTGTTTCTGTGGCTAATTCTAATTTGTTTTCTTGTACGTTATGTTTGTAAGTTGGTATGTGTCATATGTATTTTGGTTATTATCAACATCTGAAGCAGCTTTCAACCACTTTGTTCAGGATCCCGTTCATCAAAAAAGTCTACTTGGTTTTGTTTTTATATGAAGGATGCTCTTAATACTGGTTCATGGATTCTTAATAGGACCGTGTTAATACCGTGTTAGACGGAATCTAAATACACTTGGATGGTATGCCTCTTGGTTGCAGCGAGTTTAGTTTTTGGCCTTTGCTTATAGGGGAGAAAGAACTTTAACTCAAGCCGGTTGCTATTGCACACCCAACCCGTAATCTCAAGGCCCAATAATGCAGAAATATTTTGATCTTTAAGATTTCTTTTCAAGAGAAAAATAATTCCGAGTTTGTGGGGTCTTTTGTCCATGCATGATTTGTGTAGAAAACCTTGGAACGACCAAAAAAAAAAAAAATGAACGACCATTAAAATTTCAGGAACGACTATGGTCGTTCCTTCCAAACTGTGACTTTTTTTTTTTTTTTTTCCCTTAAGCGAAAAGCAAAAATAACCGTACCATCACCTTATGTCATGTATTATTTGCCTCAAAACACTTGGAACGACCGTATGGTCGTTCCTTCCAAAACGTGACTTTTTATTTTTTATTTTTTTCCCTTAAGCGAAAAGCAAAAATAACCGTATCATCACCTTATGTCATATATTATTTGCCTCAAAACACTTGGAGCGACCACAAAAGTGAAGGAGCGACCACTAAAATTTCAGAAACGACTATAGTCGTTCCTTTCAAACCGTGACTTTTTTAATTTATTTTTTTCCCTTAAGCGAAAAGCAAAAATAACCGTACTATCACCTTATGTCATCTATTATTTGCCTCAAAACACTTGGAACGACCACAAAAGTGAAAGAACGACTACTAAAATTTCCGAAACAATCATATGGTCGTTCCTTCCTATACGGTCGTTCCTTCCAAACCGTGACCTTTTTTTTTTTTTTCCCTTAAGCGAAATACAAAAATAACCTTACCATCACCTTATGCCATGTATTATTTGTCTCAAAACCTATGGAATGACCACAAAAGTTAAGGAACGATCACTAAAATTTCCGGAACGACTTCCAAAGCATGACTTCATTTTTTTCCCTTAAACAAAAAGCAAAAATAACCATACCATTACCTTACTTCATGTATTATTGGCCTCAAAACCCATGGAACGACCACAAAAGTTAAGGAACGACCACTCAATTTTCCGGAACGACCGTCGTTCCTTCCAAACATTGAATTTTTTTTCCCCCTTAAACGAAAAATAAAATTAACCAAATTAGCACCTTATGTCATGTATGATTTGCCTTAAAAGTGAAGGAGCGACCACAAAAGTGCAGGAGCGACCACTAAAATTTCCGGAACGATCGTACCTTCCAAACCGTTACTTTTTTTTTATTTTTTTTCCCTTAAGCGAAAAGCAAAAATAACCGTTCTATGACCCTATGTCATGGATGATTTGCCTCAAAACCCACGGAACGACTACAAAAGTAAAGGAGCGACCACTAAATTTTCAGGAACGACCATATGGTCCTTGGTCGTTCCTTGGTCGTTCCTTATAGTACATATGGTTTTAAGTCCAATAATACATGGTCGTTCCTTATCTTTGGATGGTCGTTCCGTGGGTTTTGAGGTAAAGCATACATGACATAAGTCACAAATCCGGTTATTTTTGCTTTTCAGAGAAAAAAAAAAAAAACTCAAAGTTTAGAAGGAACGACCATACGGTCGTTCCGTAAAATTTAATGGTCGTTCCTAAACTTTTGTGGTCGTTCCGTGAGTTTTGAGGCCACTAATACATGAAGTAAGGTGATGGTATGGTTTTTTTTGCTTTTCGCTTAATTGAAAAAATTAAAAAAAAAAGTCTATGTTCGGACGGAACGACCATACGATCGTTCCGTAAAATTCAGTGGTTGTTCCTAAACTTTTGTGGTCGTTCCGTGGGATTGGAGGCCAACAATACATCACATGAGGAGATAGTATGGTTTTTTTTGCTTTTCGCTTAATTGAAAAAATAAAAAAAAAGTCTATGTTTGGACGGAACGACCATACGGTCGTTCCATAAAATTTAATGGTCGTTCCTAAACTTTTGTGGTCGTTCCATGAGTTTTGAGGCTACTAATACATGACATGAGGTGATGGAATGGAACGACCACGGAACGACCATCGAAAAGCGCGGAACAACCACCGAAAATGACTTGAAAAAGTTGACTTTTTTCAAATTTTTGAACGTTGAGTGAAAAAATTTAAAAAAAAGTCACCAATGACAAAAGTCATGTACGAGAAGCCTCCAACCTTCGGAACGACCACGGAACGACCATCGAAAAGTGCGGAACGACCACCCAAAATGACTCGAAAAATTTGACTTTTTTCAAATTTTTGAACGTGGAGTGAAAAAATTAAAAAAAAGTCACCAACGACAAAAGTCATGGATGAGAAGCCTCCAACCTTCGGAACGACCAGGAACGACCATCAAAAAGTACGGAACGACCACCGAAAATGACTCGAAAAAGTTGACTTTTTTCAAATTTTCGAACGTGGAGTGAAAAAATTTAAAAAAAGTCACCAACGACAAAAGTCATGTATGATTTGCCTAAAAACCTTCGGAACGACCAGGAACGACCACGGAACGACCATCGAAAAGTGCTGAACAACCACCCAAAATGACTCGAAAAAGTTGACTTTTTTCAAATTTTTGAACGTGCAGTGAAAAAATTTAAAAAAAAGTCACCAACGACAAAAGTCATGTATGAGAAGCCTCCAACCTTCGGAATGACCAGGAACGACCACGGAACGACCATCGAAAAGTGCAGAACGACCACCCAAAATGACTCGAAAAAGTTGACTTTTTTCAAATTTTCGAACGTGGAGTGAAAAAATTAAAAAAAAGTCACCAACGACAAAAGTCATGTATGATTTGCCTAAAAACCTTCGGAACGACCAGGAACGACCACGGAACGACCATCGAAAAGTGCAGAACGACCACCCAAAATGACTTGAATAAATTGACATTTTTCAAATTTTTCAACGTTGAGTGAAAAAATTAAAAAATAAGTCACCAACGACAAAAGTCATGTATGATTTGCCTAAAAACCTTTGGAACGACCAGGAACGACCACGGAACGACCATCGAAAAGTGCAGAACGACCACCGAAAATGACTTGAAAAAGTTGACTTTTTTCAAATTTTTGAACGTTGAGTGAAAAAATTCAAAAAAAAAGTCACCAACGACAAAAGTCATGTATGAAAAGCCTCCAACCTTCGGAACGACCAGGAACGACCATCGAATAGTGCGGAATGACCACCCAAAATGACTTGAAAAAGTTGACTTTTTTCAACTTTTTGAACGTCGAGTGAAAAAATTAGAAAAAAGTCACCAACGATAAAAGTCATGTATGATTTGCCTAAAAACCTTCGGAACGACCAGGAACGACCACGGAACGACCACCCAAAATGACTCGAAAAATTCTAAGTTCGGACGGAACGACCATGTGGTCGTTCTGTAAAAAATCGTGGTCGTTCCTGAACTTTTGTGGTCGTTCCGTGGGTTTTAAGTCCAATAATACATGTATTGAGGGGATGGTATGTCTATTTTTCCATTTCAGAAAAAAAAAAAATTTAACTCTATGTTCGGACGGAACGACCATGTGGTCGTTCCGTAAAAAAACGTGGTCGTTCCTGAACTTTTGTGGTCGTTCCGTGGGTTTTAAGTCCAATAATACATGTATTGAGGGGATGGTATGGTTATTTTTCCATTCCGAAAAAAAAAAAAAATTTAACTCTATGTTCGGACGGAACGACCATGTGGTCGTTCCGTAAAAAAACGTGGTCGTTCCTGAACTTTTGTGGTCGTTCCGTGGGTTTTAAGTCCAATAATACATGTATTGAGGGGATGGTATGGTTATTTTTCCATTCCGAAAAAAAAAATAAATTTAACTCTATGTTCGGACGGAACGACCATGTGGTCGTTCCGTAAAAAAACGTGGTCGTTCCTGAACTTTTGTGGTCGTTCCGTGGGTTTTAAGTCCAATAATACATGTATTGAGGGGATGGTATGGTTATTTTTCCATTTCGGAAAAAAAAAAATATGTATTATTTACCCCACGGTTAGTTCATATATGGTTTCTTCTTTTGTATGTTGTGTTTCTATGGATAGTGAGTTAATGGTAAATTAAAATTTTATTTTCCGAAATGGAAAAATAACCATACCATCCCCTCAATACATGTATTATTGGACTTAAAACCCACGGAACGACCACGAAAGTTCAGGAACGACCACGATTTTTTACGGAACGACCACATGGTCGTTCCGTCCGAATATAGAGTTAAATTTTTTTTTTTTTTCCGAAATGGAAAAATAAACATACCATCCCCTCAATACATGTATTATTGGACTTAAAACCCACGGAACGACCACAAAAGTTCAGGAACGACCACGTTTTTTTACGGAACGACCACATGGTCGTTCCGTCCGAACATAGAGTTAAAATTTTTTTTTTTTCGGAATGGAAAAATAACCATACCATCCCCTCAATACATGTATTATTGGACTTAAAACCCACGGAACGACCACAAAAGTTCAGGAACGACCACGTTTTTTTACGGAACGACCACATGGTCGTTCCGTCCGAACATAGAGTTAAATTTTTTTTTTTTTTCGGAATGGAAAAATAACCATACTATCCCCTCAATACATGTATTATTGGACTTAAAACCCACGGAACGACCACGATTTTTTACGGAACGACCACATGGTCGTTCCGTCCGAACATAGAGTTAAATTTTTTTTTTTTCGGAATGGAAAAATAACCATACCATCCCCTCAATACATGTATTATTGGACTTAAAACCCACGGAACGACCACAAAAGTTCAGGAACGACCACGTTTTTTTACGGAACGACCACATGGTCGTTCCGTCCGAACATAGAGTTAAAATTTTTTTTTTTCCGAAATGGAAAAATAAACATACCATCCCCTCAATACATGTATTATTGGACTTAAAACCCACGGAACGACCACAAAAGTTCAGGAACGACCACGATTTTTTACGGAACGACCACATGGTCGTTCCGTCCGAACTTAGAATTTTTCGAGTCATTTTGGGTGGTCGTTCCTGGTCGTTCCGAAGGTTTTTAGGCAAATCATACATGACTTTTATCGTTGGTGACTTTTTTCTAATTTTTTCACTCGACGTTCAAAAAGTTAAAAAAAGTCAACTTTTTCAAGTCATTTTGGGTGGTCGTTCCGCACTTTTCGATGGTCGTTCCGTGGTCGTTCCTGGTCGTTCCGAAGGTTTTTAGGCAAATCATACAAAAAATTTGTCGTTGGTGACTTTTTTTTTAATTTTTTCACTCAACGTTGAAAATTTTGAAAAAAGTCGAATTTTTCAAGTCATTTTTTGTGGTCATTCCGCACTTTTCGATGGTCGTTCCATGGTCGTTCCTGGTCGTTTCGAAGGTTTTTAGGCAAATCATACAAAAAATTTGTCGTTGGTGACTTTTTTTTAATTTTTTCACTCAACGTTGAAAATTTTGAAAAAAGTCAAAATTTTCAAGTCATTTTGGGTGGTCGTTCCGCACTTTTTGATGGTTGTTCCGTGGTCGTTCCTGGTCGTTCCGAAGGTTTTTAGGCAAATCATACAAAAAATTTGTCGTTGGTGACTTTTTTTTAATTTTTTTACTCAACGTTGAAAATTTTGAAAAAAGTCAAATTTTTCAAGTCATTTTGGGTGGTCGTTCCGTACTTTTTGATGGTCGTTCCGTGGTCGTTCCTGGTCGTTCTGAAGGTTTTTAGGCAAATCATACAAAAAATTTGTCGTTGGTGACTTTTTTTTTAATTTTTTCACTCAACGTTGAAAATTTTGAAAAAAGTCGAATTTTTCAAGTCATTTTTGGTGGTCGTTCCGCACTTTTCGATGGTCGTTCCGTGGTCGTTCCTGGTCGTTCCGAAGGTTTTTAGGCAAATCATACAAAAAATTTGTCGTTGGTGACTTTTTTTTAATTTTTTCACTCAACGTTGAAAATTTTGAAAAAAGTCAAATTTTTCAAGTCATTTTGGGTGGTCGTTCCGCACTTTTTGATGGTCGTTCCGTGGTCGTTCCTGGTCGTTCCGAAGGTTTTTAGGCAAATCATACAAAAAATTTCTCGTTGGTGACTTTTTTTTAATTTTTTCACTCAACGTTGAAAATTTTGAAAAAAGTCGACTTTTTCAAGTCATTTTGGGTGGTCGTTCCGCACTTTTCGATGGTCGTTCCGTGGTCGTTCCTGGTCGTTCCGAAGGTTTTTAGGCAAATCATACAAAAAATTTGTCGTTGGTGACTTTTTTTTAATTTTTTCACTCAACTTTGAAAATTTTGAAAAAAGTCAACTTTTTCAAGTCATTTTGGGTGGTCGTTCCACACTTTTCGATGGTCGTTCCGTGGTCGTTCCTGGTCATTCCGAAGGTTTTTAGGCAAATCATGCAAAAAATTTGTCGTTGGTGACTTATTTTTTAATTTTTTCACTCAACGTTGAAAAATTTGAAAAAAGTTAACTTTTTCAAGTCATTTTGGGTGGTCGTTCCGCACTTTTCGATGGTCGTTCCGTGGTCGTTCCTGGTCGTTCCGAAGGTTGGAGGCTTCTCATACATGACTTTTGTCGTTGGTGACTTTTTTTTAATTTTTTCACTCAACGTTGGAAAATTTGAAAAAAGTCAACTTTTTCAAGTCATTTTGGGTGGTCGTTGCGCACTTTTCGATGGTCGTTCCGTGGTCGTTCGGAAGGTTTTTAGGTAAATCATACATGACTTTTGTCGTTAGTGACTTTTTTTTAATTGTTTCACTCAACGTTGAAAAATTTGAAAAAAGTCAACTTTTTCAAGTAATTTTAGATGGTCGTTCCATCCAAACTTAGACTATTTTTTTTAATTTTTTTCCTTAAGTGAATAGCAAAGATAACCACACCATCACCTCAATACATGTATTATTGGACTTAAATGCCACGGAACGACCACGAAAGTTCAGGAACGATCACGATTTTTTACAGAACGACCACATGGTCGTTCCGTCCAAACTTAGACTTTTTTTTAATTTTTTTCCTTAAGCGAATAGCAAAGATAACCACATTATCACCTCAATACATGTATTATTGGACTTAAATGCTATGAAACGACAACGAAAGTTCAGGAACGACCACGATTTATTACGGAACGACCACACGGTCGTTCCGTCCAAACTTAGACTTTTTTTTTAATTTTTTTCCTTAAGCGAATAGCAAAGATAACCACACCATCACCTCAATACATGTATTATTGGACTTAAATCCCATGGAACGACCACAAAAGTTCAGGAACGGCCACAATTTTTTACGGAACGACCGTGTGGTCGTTCCGTCCAAACATAGAGTTTAATTTTTTTTTCCCCCAAAAATGAAAAATAACCATACCATCCCCTCACTACATGTATTATTGAACTTAAAACCCACGGAATGACCATAAAAGTTTAGGAACGACCACTAAATTTTACGGAACGACCGTATGGTCGTTCCGTCAAAACATTGACTTTTTTTAATTTTTCCTTTCAACGAAATTCAAAAATAACCATACTATCACCTTAAGTAATGTATGATTTGCCTAAAACAAAAAAAAAAAAAAAAAAAAAATCAAAAAAACCAATAACCAAAATAATGAGTCTCTCACATACACTTAATGAATATCATTCATAAAACATGTCCATGGATGATGACTTATTGAGTTTTTTTATTTTTTCTCTTAAATGAAATGCAAAATTAACCATACCATCACCTTACTTCATGTATTATTGGCCTCCAATCCCACGGAATGACCACAAAATTTTAGGAACGACCACTCATTTTTCCGGAACGATCATACGGTCGTTCTGTCTAAACTTTGAGTTTTTTAATCTTTTCCCTTAAACGAAAAGCAAAAATAACCAGAGTTGTGACTTTTGTCATGTATGCTTTGCGACACGTCGCCGACGACGGAGGTCGCATGCCGGGTGGATCTTTGGTGGTGGGGTTTGGGATTTGGCAGAGTGGAAATGGGAGCTAAGAACAATGGTTGATTTTTTGCTTCTTTATTTTTTCTCTGGTGGTGGGGTTCGGTTTGGGCTTTGCAGCCCTCTGTGCGAAGAATTTGTTTGGTTTGGAGAAGAAGACTCACGGCTTCTAGCAGCTAACTTTTAGGATTTTTTGGGCATTGGAAGTAATGTCGGAAGGAGAAGTGTTGTTGATGTTGTCGTTGCTGTTGTTGTTGTTGAGCTAACAATGTGGGCTTTAATGGTGGTCTGAGGAAGAAGCTCAGAAATGGAAGTCAGTTTCGGCAATGAAAAAGAAAGGCAAAAGAATGAATAAAGAAGACTTTTAGGATTTTTTGTTTTTTTTTTGGTTTTTTTTTTAACCTTATACTAATATCTTTTCTTTTCACATTATTTTTTTCCCTAAAAAGTCATTTACCTAATTAAAATTTTTTAAAGGTTATTTTGCAAAATAAAAAAAGTCAAAAGGTCGTTTTACTAAAGCACTCCTCTTGTTACGATGGTTATTTTCCTTTTTTTTTTTAAATGCCTTTTTTTAAAAATAATTCTTGCTTAATGGTAGAAATTTTTTAGCCTTTGCTGTTATTGCATAATTATGTACAATGCTCTGTTTATTAGACGTCACGCCTTCATTATTGCAGCTGAAAGAATAATCCGTTTTCAAAATTTGGGTCTTTATTTGGGGCAAGTATTGGTTTTCAAAAGTTGTTTAGGGGTTTTTAACTCTGTCACACCCTAAATTTATCGACCTTTGACAACTTGTTCTCAAATTTATAATTTTAGCAACTTGCCTCCTAAACTTTCTAAATTGCTTCAATTTGTGTCATTCTTCGAACTTTCCATTATATTGAGGAGTTGAATTAGAAGATTTACATTAGGATTTGATTTTTTTGTTTAGAGATTTTCAATCTTCACATAAGGTGCACTTGGACTTTCTATCAATAATTTAACCAAAGTAAAGCAAAAGGAGGTAAATCACAAAAATTTAGAAAATACAAGAGGTACATTGTCATAAGTTGAAGTTTGAGGGGCAATAGTACTAAAAACTCAAGTTCTTTAGTTTCAAGGAGAGAAAAAGCTAATGTTAAACTCACGAGTGCTAAAAACCCAAGTTCTTTAGTTCTTTAGGGGCAATTGGGCAAATATTTTACAGTGCAAAAGCTACTAGAACTTTAAAAAAATATATAAAAAACAAAAAACAAACAAAACAGAAAAAACCCTCAAAATTATGTACTAAAAATAATACAGATTAACCAACAAATTTTACATAAGCAAAAAAAAAAAAAAAAAAACCCCAAAAAAACCCAAAAAAAAAAACAAAAAAAACAAAAAAACAAAAAATTTTAAAAATGGACAAAAACTTATGCGTGTGTATAAAAGCTGACATATGCGTGACTGTGCTTTCACTTCTATCTGAACATTGACGGTTTTTAGTGAAGTCATGTTTGCTAAGTGATGGTGGCCTCTTCTTCTTCTTCTTCCTTTTTTTTTTTTTTTTGTTTTTTTTTTTTCTGTTTTGTGTGTGTGTGTGCGTGTATGGAGGGAACAAATTCTTCATAGAAAGTTGGTATAGGAGTTTCTATGAGTACCAAACATTTGATGGAGCTTTAACCATATCTAACTGTCGCTGATAAAATCTGTCTAGTTGGAACTGTAGGACATGAGCAACAAAGTGTCGAATCTTTCCCGATTTTTGCAATTGATCTTTTGGAAAATCTACAAGTATCGACTATAAAGAATCAAGCGTTGTAAAGTTTTAGATGATGATTGAACCACAGGTGAAAAACCTTAATGAAGGTAATTCTAATTGCCAATCATAGAAGGCTAAACATGTAATCTTGGTAACCACCTCCTTATGCAAAATCAAGCTTTTAACATAGAATTAATCACTTCCAATGTTTAACTATGCAGGCTAATCTTTCGCAACAGAAACGGATGAGACCAGAAATAGCCAATATTCTGAAGGCCCTGAACCTCGGTGATCTTGGATGGACCATCTTCTCTGTATCATTTGGCAGTTCATCAATTGTTTCAGATTGAAGGATTTCTTGCGATTATGATGGTGCATTCTGAGTTTTACTGGCATTTTCCTTCTTTGGTCATGAAGCTATTTGCATTGTTGGAATACTTGTTGTTCTATGATACATCAAACGGGAAGGAATGGACGATGCTATTTGAAAAGGTTAAAACTCTCTCCATCTTAAGAGAACTTTCTCTCTGTGACTGCGATAAGCTTACTGGGGATTTGCCTTTCTTGCTTCCATCTTTAACAAAGCTTAGAATCTCTAGAAGTCCGCAGCTTGCTTCTTCACGCCCAAGGATGCCGGCCATTAGTAAACTGAAACTCAACATTCATGATAATCTAATCCCAAAAAAAATGGAATATGAAAGCACTTCCCAACCTTCAGTGCTTTACAATTTCTGACGCATCTGTGAAGATATGGAGTCCTTCTCGGAGGAAGGGCTGTTGCCTACCACCATCACCTTTGTTGAAATTTCCGAACTTCCATGACTTAAAGCACTGGACTAAAATGGGATTATCGGGCTCACTTCTTTGTGAAGATTGGCCTGAGATAGCTGCCAAAACTTGCAGAGGATGCCAGGATATGAGCTTCCAACATCACTTCAGCTTTTTCAAATCAACGAATGTTGTTTGCTGGAGGAGAAATTCCAAAGAAAGGAGGAAAATGAAACAAGATTGCTCGCATCTCCCTTGTCTGAATAAATCAGGATTATATAATTTCACGTCGATGAACAAATATTCCAATACCTTTTCACCGAACCAATTTTCCGTCAGGTACTTGTTCTTTTGATTTATTATTTAGTATTTTTGTCAATATGTCTTTTCTAATATTGGTTTCTTCATTCTAGCTGATAAGCATTTCTATTGCTAGAGCTTTACTCTATCCCTACCTCATCGACGTTTGGTCAGGAATTTGTGTCAAAATAATTTTGCAGGTTTGTTTGTTTCTAGATACTATGTCTGATAATACTTAATGAGCTTTATTTTAAAGCACACTTTGCTTTACTTGTTTGGTGATGGTTGTGATTTCTTGTTGTCTAAGAAATCAGGCTTCCACCAGCAAGTTGTTACAAAATATAGGATCTCATGATTCTTAGCCAAGATATCCAAAATCTCTCTTTGTGGCTTTTACGGCGACAAAATTTCAAAACCCATCTTCAAACAAAGTATTTGTTAAGTTTTCTTTAGTTGTTCTTGTTGTATTGCAGTTCATTAATTCACTTCACTAGATATTGGTGTCAGCTGTCTTGCATTGCTGTTTCAGAGTTCGTCATCTGCGTTGTTCCATCACTGATCTCATAATATGAAGAAAAAATCTAGTTGGATATCAAAATGCTTACAATCAAATTAAAGAATATAATTCATTAAGTTACCTAGTTTTAGATTAATGACACAAAATATGAACGGCTTTTACTAGATCGAGAAAAATCCTAATTCAAAATTGAGAATCTAACAGACAAATTAATATTATGTAGAGAAGTGGTAGCTCTTCAGATGAATAATTTTGCTTAATCAAAAGCTGGAGAGGGCTAACTAGTCTTTATTTTTTTGCCTATTCTTGTTTGCACAGCTACACTTTTCAGCAGAACCACTGGGAGAGCTACAACAATTCAAGGCCATAAGAGCTCGGATCAATGAACAAAAATCATAAATCGCGAATTAAGGTTAGTCAGTTTTTATCAAAAAAGTAGCTCAAAAATATGTATATGTTATTTCAAATTGCACCAGACTGTGTTTCCTGATATATACTTTACAACCATTGCTTGCAGCTATAGCAGGCACCAACCGAGAGAAGTTTAGCTTCTGCTAAACACAGGGGTAAAAAAATAAAACAAAACCTATATTGTGGCATTTAAGTATAAGAATCATGCAACCGATATATTTGACTGAATAATGTTTATCTTAGTGTAATTATTCATTGTTAAAAAAATATTTTCATTCAGGTATCTAATTGAATCTCTGAGACATGAGCCACTCATGGCTAATCTAGACCCCTTTTTAAGAAGAAATCCCTCACTAATTGCAGGAAAATTTGCAATAATTCTCACCTTTTGAGTCCGTGAGTTGATGAATATTTGTCAGTAGAGATGACAGATTGGGGCACCCTTCATGTCTCAAGTCTACGAACATCATCAGCAAGAGATGTTGCAAAAAGATGGTTTGTGATACTTGTTAGGCACATTTGTGGTCTTGATCTTGGGATGACGGTGGGTGTGATTGTGTTGAAGGAAAGCTGATTGGAGAAGGCCGAGAACATGACCAAGTTTACTCCCTTCCATGTCTTTGTGTAGTTCATCTGTGTAATTGGCCGATGCTATAACGTTCAATCAACTGAAGTCGATAAATTCTTTGAGACTTTTACTTATGTTGCCTGATTTGATCAACAGCTTGAGAACTTTGTAGAGAAGTCGGTTTTCAAATAAGAAAAGGTCTTGTTGGATCAATGCTACTTGACTGTTGTCACTCTTGGTAGCACAGCTGTTTATGAACTGTATAGTAGCACAACCGTCCGAGAACAATATCAAGGCAAGCTCCTCTTCCTTTCTGCCAATAGACTTGATCATCTCTTTGTCAAAGTAATTATTGAGTTCGCGACTATCATTCTTGATTTTCAGATATAGGTCTTATGTTGTTTGTCCACTTTCCTCAACAAACTTTTCTGCCAATTTGGTCTTGAATCCCTCTGGAAGCAAGCTATTAGGTATTGCAACTGAGAGGACCAACAGAGATTGCCTTTGGAGAGTAGTAGTCCTTTAAAGTTTATTGTCAGAGTTTATATCTTCGGCAGTATAGTTTCATCAACGTCTTATTGACTCTCTATTTCTTCCTGTCATTTTCTTTAAGAACTCCACCTCTGCGTCACTTTTGCTTCTCCAATTTGATAGCTCTGTCTTGGCTATCTTTTGCTTTGGTAAAACTACATTTTGTACATTTTGGTTTTTATGCAGCTCTTCTATGTGGACAACACATTCCTTGGTCATTTTTAATGATCTACGTTGTCCAATTAAATCAAGATCTATAGCCCCACGTATTTAAAAAAAAAAAAAAAAAAAAACCGTCGTGTAATGGCTATATTACACGACGGGTTTGAAGCAAAATCGTTGTGTAAAAGTCACATTACATGACGGTTTTGCTTCAAAACCATCGTGTAATGCAGTCATTACATGACGGTTTTGGCTTAAAACTGTCGTGTAACTAGGCTTGAATTGAAAAATAATTTGGCATTTTTTGGTGATTTCCTACGGGTGGCCTAATCTGTGAGTTATCCAATACACGATCCATGATATGATTGACAAGATATTAGTTACAATTTATCAAAGTAAAAATACGTACCATATATTGCATTATATTACAAGTTTACATATCATAATTAATGAATTGCATTATATATCTAGACCATTCTCCCCTAATCAAATCCAAATCATCAGAAGTAAAAAATTCTTTACTTTCAAGTACGTCAATTCCATTCAACACTATGTCCCTCATAAAAGCTAAAACAAAATAATCACATTCAACACTTCCCTCTTGGAGAGGACAAGGACGGTCAAAGATTTTCGTTTATAGTCTTATCTCTTTCTAATCCCTTCTCCGGTTATAAGCTTCCAATCCGTTAGGGCCCTAGCAAGTTCGTAAAATTCAAAATAATTAAGATGCATATAATTAAGATTAAATCAAAATTAACATATGAAAATTGACTTACATATTCATTATATTAGTAAAATCGTCTCGTTTCTTCTCTCGAAGAGGATCAAAATAAAGGACTAGATCGTCCTATGGGTCAATGACTCCCAAGACCCAATGCCTACCTCTGTTATGTGGTATAAGTTAAAGTCGTCCTTTTGGTGCGTCACGCAAAAAGGCGACAAGAGCATCGGCTCGCTCTCTCATGCCAGCATCTGGAGTATCTATTCTAACTGGTGAGATCAAGGTTAGAGACACAAACATAAACTTCTCAGCTCGCCCGTTAATGGCACGTAGTTACTCCAAATATCTGCATAAGTATATCAAAATTGTTACTCTGGACAACATATAGAAGAATTTCCAAATTAAAAAAAATAAAATTTAGAGATAGAATGACATACCTGATGTATAATAATATACAATTCGCACTGATTTCTTATAAATTAATAAACTCATAATATCATCAAAGTTCAGAAATATAGGCATGTCAAAACCCGTGATCGTATATGGTATTGGGACATCTATCTAATTACC
This sequence comes from Ficus hirta, assembly GCA_038430175.1. NCBI lineage: Eukaryota > Viridiplantae > Streptophyta > Magnoliopsida > Rosales > Moraceae > Ficus > Ficus hirta. The sequence continues at coordinate 11,205,494 of CM076585.1, read as the reverse complement.
TTCATGCATAGAACTATGTGTATAATAAGCCAAAGGCCTCATCTCTATGTTCATTTTATTAAAGTCGAACAAAGCTTTGTGTTGTTGCTCATCTTATTGTACCTCAGTTCGATTGTTGATCGGTTTTTTTCTAAGCTTTTTTTGGCGTTTGTTTCCTTCAGCTGCTTGGTCAAGAACATGATTAGGCCCTCAACTCGCCTTGTTCATACTCGTGTCGAGCTCGATTAATGTTTTAGGCCAAGCTAAAAACCTATTAACATCCTCATCCACAGTTGTTGCCTCATACGTCGGAATAGGTAATGCTTCTTTTTTTAATTTTGGCACATTGATTGACACTCGCACATTCCTTTCACCCAGTGGAATCCCATGGACTGTATCGGTGGGAAGGCTCTTCAGCCATGTTCTTCCAAATGCAACAATCAATTGTCCACCATGAAGTCCATCAAAATATAGAGCTTACACTCCTGACTGTCGACCAGCATGGTTGGCGGATCAGACACGCCAGGTTGTTTTTCTTAGATAGAGTAACTAGCCTTAAAGCTATTGTGTTAGTCAACGGTTGGCACATCCTCTTGGTCAAACAACGGCTCTACATCTTTCTTCGCACATAGACCACGCACCAACGCCTTTAATTCTTTTATTTCACGTCTCATTGATAGTACTTCATTATCTCTATTCGAACTTCAATTTAGGTTAAAGTACTGAGACAGCTTTACGAACTTTGATTGCCTATAGATACATTCTGGGTATTCGGGTCTGGATAATGCTTGCGTCAATACATCAGTAGTGCCAACTGATTCAAAAGTGTCTTGGCTCTCCTGTGTATTGTGCTGCATCTGTGGGATAATTGAAAGAACACATTATAAATAAAAGTGTTATAAGTGGCTCTAGTGATGAAGAATTTATTATTAGTTAGTAAACTTACTATCAACTCACTAACTTTTTTACATGATGGATCCTTCAACTTTCCATCTGAGCCTGTCCGTGAATTTAGCCACAACCCATCTCTTTTTTCCCATTTCCCAGTCTCCTTAAACTGTAATTTAATATCGTTTGTATACATAAATAAATAAATAAATAATTTTTTTACGATTTACTTACAAACAAAATTTAATGACATACCTTTTTCTGATCAAGCTTTCTATATCCGTCTCGGCCTCCTCTCGATGTGTATTCGTTATTGGTCGTTATTTCGCTTCTACGATCCGAAAGTTGTTGGAATTGTGAGGATGTTCTATACTGAACGAATTTCACCCAATCCTCTTCTTCTATATTGGGATAATTGTCAATAACTTTTTCAGGCCGTGTCCACTACTATAGAATGCGGATTCCATGACGGAGCTTCCATGACTGTTTTTAAAAAACGGTCATGGAAAGTTCGGTAAAAACACGGGGCAGAACACCTTTTCCAAACGGTTTTCGGAAACCGTCGTGGAAGCTTTGGATTCCACGACCATTTTCTAAAAAACCATTGTGCAAAATTCACGATAAATTCAGACAAAACCGAGTGTTGTCCTCATTTTTCCACGTCAATACAGCAGCTGCAGTAACTATAATCAGATCAGATCGCTCCGAAAACAGTCAGTACACTGCTGTTGGATGTCACCACCATCATCTACCATCCATCATCAATCTCTCTTGTAAGTCATGATCACTAACTTAGGTTTTTGTTGTTTTCCTCTGTATTTTTTATTTATGATTTTAGATTAATTTGTATGTTTTGAAATCGCTTTTGATACGTTAAATAGTGTAATAATGGGTGTTAATTTAAGTGATCACGAAATGTTATTTGTCCCCCAGTTTTTTTTTTTATTTTTAGTAATTTGTTATGTTTTTTTCCGATTTTTTAGTTAATTGTTCAATTAATTAATGGGTCGGTGTTAACTAAATGAAAATGATATGCATGTATGGACAATTATGCACACCTTGACTCGTAAAACTTAAATTGATTTCTTGATTTAGGATTTGCAAATCATGGATAGAAAATGGATGTGATTTGATAGATTGTCTAAAGCATTGAAGATGATGTTGAAGATTTTTTGTCATTTGCCAAAACTCACATACAAGATGATAAGATTCCGTGTCCGCATTAGATTTGTGGTAATCATAGATCTCATTCCATTGATGATGTTAGAGGGTATTTGCGTGCTTATAGGATTATTTGTTCTTACCAAATATGGTATTTACATGGTGAATAATTTTTCGATATTAATTATACATCGACGAGTACTAAAGGTAAAGGGCCTATTGTTGATGAAGACATTGGTAATAATATGTTCAATATGATAAATGACTTGGAAGAAAACTTTGTACACCGTCCAGAGTTATTTGAGGCAATGGTTAATGATGCCGAAACGCCCTTGTATGTCGAGTGTACAAAATATACAAAATTAGGTGCATTAGTTAAATTATAGAATATGAAAGCGTCGGGAGAGTGGACGAATTCTAGTTTCACGACTCTTTTAGAATTTCTAAATGATGTCTACCGGAGGATAACAAAGTGCCACCTAGTATGTACGAGGTGAAGAAGACATTAAGCACTTTATTAATGGAATATGAAAAGATGCATGCTTGTCCAAATGATTGCATCCTTTACCGGAAAGAATATGAAGATTTAGATAAATATTCGGTTTTTAACGAGTCAAGATGGAAGAAGGGCAAGATGCCATCGAATGGTAGCAAAGGAGTATCGGTTAAGGTATTATGGTACATTCCACCAGATCCACGTTTGCATCATTTATTCCAAAATGCCGAGCATGCTAATAATTTGACATGGCATTATGATAAACGTGTTGACGATGGCAAGTTTAGGCATCCAGCCGACGCACCATAATGGAAGACCTTTGATGACAATCATCCCGATTTTAGTACAGAACCAAGGAATTTACATCTTGGTTTGTCAACGGACGTAATAAACCCACATACTAATATGAGTAGTAGACATAGTACCTGGCCAGTCATACTTGTCAACTACAATCTTCCTCCAGAATTATGTATGAAGCGGAAGTTCTTGATGTTGACATTATTGATCTCAGGCCCTCAACAACCGGGGAATGACATTGACGTGTACTTGACATCATTAATCGATGATCTAAAAAGCTTATGGGAAGATGGTTTACAAGTTAGAGATTCTTACCGTGAAGATACGTTCAATCTTCGTGCAATGTTGCTTTGGTCAATTAATGACTTTCTTACACTTGACAACCTATCTGGTTATCCTGTGAAGAGTTCTATAGATTGTTCTATTTGTATGAATGAAACATCTTCCATCCGGTTGAAAAATGATAAGAAAACTGTTTACCTTGGTCACAGGAGATTCTTGGCCAAAAATTATCGATACCGCAAATAAAAGAAGGCTTTTGATGGTAATACTGAAGAAAGAACAGCTCCTCGGATTTTGACTGGCGAAGATGTATTTGAGATGGTTAAAGATGTGAAGGTAGTTTTTGGAAAGAGAAAACGCAAGGATCCAGTCGTCGATGGACCTTGGAAGAAGAAGTCAATCTTCTATGAACTTCCATATTAGAAGTCACTTTACGTTCGTCATTGCTTAGATATTATGCATATTGAGAAAAACGTCTGTGAATCGATAGTGAGCATGTTGCTTGACATTCCAAATAAAAATAAACATGGTGAAAAGGCATGGTTGGATCTTAAAGAGATGAAGATTAGAACAAATTTGTTCCCTGAAAAAGATTGAACGGTACTTACTTACCTCCGGCAAAGCACATATTATCGAGACAAGAAAAGAGAAAGTTTTGTGAATGGCTTGCTTCCATGAAAGTGTCAAGTGGGTACTCTTCCAACTTCAAAAGGTTGGTGTTGATGAAGGATTTGAGGCTCGTTGGAATGAAAACACATGATTATCATATCTTGATGCAACAATTATTACCTCTTGCATTGCGGGGAGTTTTAACGAAAGATGTGAGATATTCAATTACGAAGTTATGCTCATTTTTCAATTCAATATGCTCCAAGGTAATTGATCCACTGATGCTAGATTCGCTATAATCGGAATTGATGATGATATTGTGCATGCTTGAGAAGTATTTCCCACCAGCCTTTTTTGATATAATGATCCATCTAATGGTGTACTTAGTTCGGGAAGTTAAGTTATGTGGACCGGTGCATTTGAGTTGGATATATCCTTTCGAAAGGTACATGAAGGTTTTGAAGGGTTATGTGAAGAACCGAAATAGGCCGGAGGGATGTATAGTGGAAAACTACATAGTGGAGGAATCGGTTGAATTTTGCTCTGAGTATTTGTCTAATGCGGAACCAATGGGGTTGCCAAAGAGTGGGCTATTGACGTCGAAAGGACTATCTATGGGCGTTCATTCACCAGTAAATCAAGATGAATGGGAAAAGGCTTCTCTGTATGTTTTGCACAATGCTAAGGAAGTGGAGCCTTTCGTTGAGGTTCGTATGACGAAATTAACAGCTGCGAATCTAAGAAAAGGAATAAGTGAGAAGTGGATTCAAGATGAGCAAAACTGGATATTTCGGGAGTGGATAAGAAAAGATTTACATATGAAAGTTGGTGTTTCACAAGACTTAATGAAACTATCTAGAGATCCGTCATCGATAGTCACAAGATATACATCGTATTTTGTCAATGGCTACCACTTCTACACTAGCGAAAGAGATGAGAAGCATCCCGTACAAAATAGTGGTGTGACCCTTCGTGCCGAGTCTATGCATATTTCCTCCGTAAAGGACAATAATCTGGTATACAGTTCCATGAACTACTTTGGGTTCATTGAAGAAATTTGGGAACTTGATTATTGCGGATTGCGCATAGCACTCTTAAAATGCAAGTAAGTTGATAATAATTATGTTAAGATTGATAGTGACGGCGTGACAGTTGTGGAATTTAGGCTATTGGGATACAAAAATGATCCTTTCATTATAGCGTCCCAAGCGGTACAAGTCTTTTATACAACGGATCCCGACAATTTAGAGTTATCTTTAGTTGTGCCAATAAAGCCAAGAATAATCCGGGATGGCCAAGAAGATGTTGAAAATTGCACCGATATTCCACCTTTCACCAAGGGTTTGCCACCGGTGGATTAGATTGATGATTTTGACGATGAAGTTTCACACTTACTTCGTTTGGATGTCGAGTGGACACGTATTGAGAAGCACCAAAAAAAAAAAAAAAACTTGGCTGTGATTTAAATTTTTTACGTTGTATATATTTTATACGTTTTGTTAATTATGCACATTATATTGGAAATATATGGACATTATTTATATATGATTTTGTGTGAATGAAACTAAGAACATGAGTTATTGATCCGTTGCTGCAAGCATATCACATAGGTTTGGCCGCCTATGGGATTATAGTTATAATCTTCAAACAGGCAGAACTTATTTAAAAACATATGATGACCGTTTTTTTGGAAAACTGTCGTGATTTGTTTCTAGCTAGTAATGGACATACAACGATGGTTTTTGAGAAAAACGGTCGTGGTTAACAGTTTCCAAAAATTTTAAAATTTCCCATCAACATACCACGACGGGTTTTGAAAAAAACCTTCATGGTAGACAGTCAAAAAATGCCATCAAAGACTAAATGCACCATGATGGTTTTTGGGAAAAACTCTCGTGGTAAGGCATTACCACGACGGTTTTTCCCAAAAACCATCGTGGTAGGTAGAAAGGTTGGAATTTTGAAAATTTTTTAAATTGTTCGAATTTTTGGAGCGTATATTAAAACAAAAAAAAAAAAAAAAACCATTTTTCCCACCCCATTATATTCCGAGCCTTTTTCACTCTTAAATACAAACTCTCACTCCAAACCCCAAGCCATATCCTTCGTCCATTTCTCTCTTTCCGCTCCCTCTCTACATCTTCTCCAAAAACTTTCTCGGCCTCTCCCTCTCTACCTCGCCTCCTCTCTCTATCACTCTTCTCCATTTTTTCTCTCGGCTTCAATCTTCGCCGGCCTCCTCCACCACTCGTTCTCTCACGCGACTTTCCCTCTTTCTCTTGCCGTGACTCCTCCGTCACCTACATTCTCTACCAAGCCACCCGTACCCACGCTCGACAATCCGGTAAGTTGAAATCTATCTTGCACCACACAGGTTTACGGGTTTCGTTTGTTGATTGTAAACTTGATTTTTGGTGATTTTTGATTGTGGTGGTGATTTTGATTGATTTAAAATTGCTTGGGTAAGGCACGGATTTGGGAATTTTTCGGAAAAAATGTTGATTTTGTGACTTAAATTTTTGTATATTACATATTCGATAAAATGCCTCTTTGAGTGAGAATTAGTTTTAGATTGAATTAAATTACTTGGGTAAGGCACGGATTTGGGAATTTTCCGGAAAAAGTGTTGATTTTGTAACTTAAATTTTTGCATATTACATGTTCGATAAAATGCCTCTTTGATTCTTGATTTACAATGACCTAATGTATGATTTTATGTGCTTTTTATGTGTTTGGGTGACATGATTTTATAATGATTTAATGTATGATTTTTTGTTTTTTTTTACGTGTTTCGGTGCATAATTGTTTTAGATTGATTTAAATTGTTACAAGATCACGAGGAGGAATTGTCAACTCAATCTCAAATTGGAAAACCACAACGAACCAACTCACCTAGATTCAATCCCGATGAAGATGGTAAATGAAAAGCAACTCTTATGAGAAGAGTCCACCTTGTTAGGACAAAGGGAGAACGAATTGAAGTTTCGTTCGACGTGAAAGGGCAACCATTAGGGAAGGAAGGAGATGAATTACAGAGTTGGATTGGAGTGCTTGCTCAAGAGTACATTCTCATTTGGATATCTGACTTTAGAATTACCGATTTAGCCCCAAGGAAAGAAAGAGTGCGGGTAGAAGTCGTAACTTCTTTCACTGTGGAACCTTCGTTTAAAAAACAAGCTTTAAAGTCATGTGCAGAGTCAGCGAAAAATTTTAGATATGATCTTTACCAAGCTTTTGTCAGGGATTATAATGATGAAGAAACTGTGTGACAACGACCGTCAAAAATGTTTCACAATTACCCCACCATCAGCCAGGATGATTGGAAAAGATTCATTGCATATCGACGTACCCCGGAATTCAAAAGACTATCTGAACAAGGAAGTGAGATAAGGAAAAAGAGCAAATACGAATCAACCGGGGGACAAGACGGATATAGGAAATGTGATCAAAAACTCGTACGTAAATTACTTGGACAAAATGTGTAAATGGTATGTTATACTTCCAATTTTTTCCTTTATGTTTACTAATGGTAATTAATAAAACTACAGTTCGAGAAGACAGGACAATGGCAAGCTCGACATACTGTGTGACTGGACATGCACGTCAAACCCGATTAAGAGTTCAAGAATCCATCATTTAGAATTATTGATGATACAATAGTAAGTATTCGAATCCATGCTCAAATATATTTTAATTTATAGTCCTTCATGTTTACGGGCTTATAACATATTTTCTAATTGTTACAAGAGGACTTCAGTGAACAAGAGACACAAGGAAGTTTCGAATCTGTGGGGACAAATGACATATTGACCAAGTCATTAGGCAATGCCAAGCATTCGGGTCGAACCCGTAGTCAATCTAAGTTTGTCAAGCAGTCGCAATACTTCAACCTTGTGCAAAGTTCAAGGGAAAATGTTGAAGTCTCGGATGTGAAACGGCAGCTTGCCGCATTGGAAAAAACCGAACAGGAACTTTGTGCGAAGCACGGTATCAACTGAGAGACTTTAGCCGAGGAGACGACCGCACCGACTGTTGATCAACACAACAGCTTCAAGGCTAGTTGCAACCCGAATGAAAAAGAAGCTGGGGCGTTGGATCCGCAGCCCATGCCGAACGCAAGAAAGGAATACCTGCTCTTTCTTACTGATTTAGTTAATGGAAGAGATGTGCTTGTTGCAATCGGCAGGGAATACATGGACTGTGTTCCAACCGACATAGTCCTTGGGATTCCTTTAGGTGAGGAGAATGTACGAGTGACAATTACAGTCCCAAAACTAAAACGTGCACTCCTACTTATTCCGACGAACGAAGCCACATGTATTGAAGAAGCTGTCGGCGGGTTTGTTGCTTGGCCGAAAAGATTAGTCGTCGTTCAAACAAGTTTTCGATACTTGCATGGACATCTTTGTTATCTTCCACAATTTGAGCTGTAACTTCAACACAAACATCTCCTAGACCACCATCCTCGGAAACTAGATAATTTCCTTCATCTTCTTGCATTAATGGCCTTATAAAATGAATTTAATTTTCTTAAAAGCTATTTTTAACTCTTCATGCGTATCTTGGTCAGTATATGATTAAGGTTCATTATGAACTCAATTAAAAAGGATAGGACAAGCAAAATATGAAACTTTGTCATAGTTGTTATTTTTTAATGATTTTTGAAAGTTTCTGGTTGCTGAATAAGATTTTGGTTCTGTTTATACCCATATGAAACTAAATAAATTTCCAATACCATAAAACAAATGTAGGGTTGGGATTTAACGTGAGTTTCTTGGCAGTCTACAACCTCACATTTTTAGCAACAGTTTCCAAATTAGATTCATGGAAGAACCAGAGCTAGTTTGCGGAATTGGATATATTATGTTTGAATGGGTGATCGGAAAACTTCATCTTTCAGGGATAAGTCGTATTTATTTCTCCAAAAATGCATTTAATAAAACTATATTTGAACTTCCCTTAAAACCTGAGAAAGTGGAAGACGTGAAAGTGCAATTGTCAGAATTATATCTAGAGGTTCTGGTCTTTCTGTTCAAAGTGAAACGACTATATCTGCGTCTGAGGGACTCTGGTTCTGAAGACTATAATAACGTGTCAATTGTTTCTATATCAAGTGAGACTAATCATGTCAAGTTGAGTAGTGACGCAGTAGATACGCATGTAGTTCAGCTTCCGGTCGAAGAGAAGACTTTCAATGCTGAGTAGACTTGCAAGTACTTCATTAAGAGACAGGTATTTCCAATGAATGGTGGGAATAGAGTGAACTCAAGAACTAATGTGGACTGAAGGATATTCTGATTCAAGTTCTAAACCAAAGCTAATTCTTTTCTCTGTTATATCCTCATCGACATCTCCTTATGCTGGAACTAAAAAGAGGGACTTCTTCTAATGGCATCTTTGTATTCTTTTCCACAGTAATGGTCACACCACTTTTCATAAAATTCAAACAGCATTTCAGCAAGGGCCTTCTAAAATATGGAGATTTCATAAAATGTGTAAATTTTAGAAAATGTTGAGATTTCATATGCAACATCCACTTTTCAAAAAATGTGGATCTTACGCCACTTTATATGCTGTGACAAAAAATTAGATGTTGTGGCGTGCCACTTTTCAAAAATTTCAAATAGCATTTTAGCAAGCATCTTTTAAATTGAGATCCATTACTTTGTTAATAATCCCACAAATACGACAAATATAACCAAGATCATCCTTTAATAGAAAGGAGTATTCACAGTTCTCCTCATTTGTTCTCACTTGTTCATTTTGTGAAAGAAGTGTCTTTATGGATTTACACAATTACTTCTCCACTTCCGCATGATACTCTTTGAATTTATCAAAGGTTACGCTCTTATGGTACATTAGGTATACATATCCAGTCATCTATAAAGGTGACATAGTACTCGAACCCTCCATGCACCTCGACATTAATGGGTCATATACGTCGATGTGCACTATCTCGAGGAGATCATTGGCCCTAGTACCCTTAGCTCTAAAAGACCTCTTAGTCATTTTTCCCTCAAGGTAAGATTCATATTGTGGAAGACATGCCTCCTTTAGGGTATCCAAATGACCATCTTTCACCAATCTTTGAATTCTTTCTTGATTAATATGACCAAGTCTTAAATGTCAAAGATATGACTTATTAGAGTGAGAAGTTTTTAACATTTTAGAGTTATCAATTAATTCAGTGTAAAGCAGTGAGTGCATTTCATGTTTGATAAAATAAAGATTACTATCCATTTAACTAGAATAGATAAAAGACTTGTTTTTATGAATAACTACTGTTTTATTAAATGAAACTGAATAAGAATCTTTAATTAAACAAGTAACCAAAATAAGTTTTCTCTTAAATTTAAGAACATAAAAACAGTCTTTCAATAAAATAAACCTAAATTCATCAAAGTAAAAATGCATGTCTCTCACTGCTTCCGCTAACACCAAGCTACCATTCCCGATTCACAACAAGAGGCTCATATAACTAAAGAAGGTTAAACACGTTGTTTAGATAAGTGGATGGATATTATGGGATGGAGGTATGATTTTACTTAAATAATACATACAATGAAAGTTTAAAAAAAAAAAATTGTAGAAGAAAACAGATATATAAAACTCTTTTTTTCATGTAATCGTGATAGGAGGAAAAAATATGCATACCTCTAGTAACCCACTTTTTCAATTAAAATTATTGATTTTGCGCACCAAATAAATACAGGGGGTGTTTTGCATAGAACTTATCTAGAGTTATACATCGTATTGGTTCTAGTGTGTCGGATGAGATGAGCAACAATTGGATAGTCCCTTTACTAGGGAGGAGGTTAAAAAAGCTCTTATCAGTATGCGTCCTACAAAAGCTCCAGGTTCGGATGGATTTCATGCACTCTTTTTTCAAAAGAATTGGGAGTTGGTAGGTAATGACTTGATGGCAATTTGCTTGGGGTCCTTAATGGTGGGCAATCTCTTCAAGTGCTAAATGCAACACATGTGATTCTTATTCTAAAAATTAAGAATCCTAAGAGAGTGGCCGACTTCTGACCGATTAGCTTGTGCAATGTTACATATAAGATTATTACTAAGGTCTTGGTTAATAGGCTCAAATTATTTCTTCCGGAGATTACTTCTCAAGAGCAAAGTGCTTTTGTTCTGGGGAGATTAATAATGGATAATGTGATAGTATCTTTTGAGGTTCTACACTCTATTAGGAGGAAGGTGGGTGGGAAAGAAGGATTGACAGGCATAAAACTCAACATGAGTAAAGCCTATGATTGAATTGAATGGACTTTTCTTGAGGGAGTAATGTAGAAGATGGGCTTCAGTGATCGATGGGTTGACTTGATTATAGATTATGTATCCATAACTAAACTCTCTTTCTTTATTAATGGGAGTGTAGAAGGGTGTGTCATTCCCAAGAGAGGGCTTCGTCTGGGTTGTCCAATCTTACCATACATATTTTTACTTTGTGCTGAGGGTCTATCAGCTATGATCAAGGTTGCGGAAGTTGATGGCAAATTTCATGGGATTGCTTAGGCTAGGAGAGCATGTACAGTAAGTCATTTGTTTTTTGCCAATGATTCCATTATTTTTTGGAATGGCCAATTAAGGAGATTGTCAAGCAATTGTGAGGATTTTGAATAGTTATGCTTTGACTTCAGGTCAAGTGATTAATTTTTCAAAATATTTGATCACCTTTAGTCCCAATGTTGTGGATGAGGTTCGGGGGGAGATTTGCAGTGAGCTTAGTTTGGTGGATAGTAGCCAAGTTCATGATAGTTATTTGGGCCTACCATCTTTTGTGGGTCGCAACAAGAGGAGTGTCTTTAATGCAGTTAAGGAGCAAGTCGTGAAGCGTCTAAAAATATATAAGAGTAAAATTTTCTCTATTGGGGGATGTGAAATTCTTATTAAGGCGGTTGCCCAAGCTACAGCCACACATACTATGAGTGTATTCCGAGTTCCTGCTTCACTTTGACAAGAAATTCAATCATTGGTTGATTGAAAGAATATCAACAATAAAAAAATAAAAAATAAAAGAATGTAGAAAAAACATGGTTGATGTAAAAGAATCTGCAAAGGAAATTTTTTTTTTTAAATTTAACTGCAATAAATTTTTAAAAAACATGGTTGATAGAAGCGAATAGATGATAAGATAGAGGTTTCTATTCTTTATTATTATTATTATTATTATTATTATTATTTGAATTCGTTTGTATTTTTTTTAAAATACATTATAAGAATTAGGATTATATCTTTTAAGATTTAATTAGGATTATCTTTATCTCGTAGTGTTATTTTAAATACTAAAAATTATATTTAGTTTAGGATTTTGAATTAGAATTATTTTAGGATTTACCTCATATAAAGAAGATATTTACCTTTATTGTCTAGTCTATTTTGGTCTTTGGTTGTATTTTAAGTGTAATTCATGTCATGAAAGGGTCAAAATTGGGTCCATTTGGGACAAACGTCCAAATGGAAACATTTGAAACGAAAACATTTGAAAGAAAAATTTTTTAAAAAAAGTATTTAACTGTCATCTAAACTGGCATTTTGGATGTTAATATTTTGAATAAAAACATTTGAACAGAAACTTATGCGTTGTTTCGAACGTAAGCTCCAACTTAAAAATTTCAACTCACTTTTTGTCTTTTTTTGAAACGTCAACAAATTTCTTACTAGTTATGAAAAGTCAAGCAACTCTAATCTAAAAATTCTATTTCAAACCAGTATTCCCAAAACAAATATGCAATTAGAAGTAGCTGTATGAAAAAACATAAATAATACACTAGAATGGAGGTTAATAATATTGGAGGAATTTTTGCCATTTAAGAACTAAAATCCAAATAACAATTGGATACGCCATTTCCAATGGTACCAGCCAACACATATTCGGCAGATCATTCAAATGGAATGGTCTAAATGTTGGTAAATAGTTATACGAAACAGGCAAGTAAGTGTTTATTTACGTTCATAGAATGGTATATGAAAAGTGAAAAAGTGAGAACTTTTTTAAAAACACGTTTGGTAACCCACAGTTGGAGCTTAGGATTTGCCATTAAACTATAATAGTAAGAAAAAGAATATGATAGACTAATTTGAACAACTTAGATGTTACATGCTCAAGAAGACTACATAATAACGTTCGTTAGTTTGGTGGGATTAGTTTCTTATCACTCAATTCTCCAACAAAACAGCCCTTTCTATAAATTGTAAGGATTGCAAATTGATCCCAAGTATGGGAATGTAAGTCAAATACAACAAGTCTTGCTTGGTCAATTCCGATTGTTTTTAAGTTCATCTTCATCTCATTACCAGGCAATTCAACAATCCATGTTTTATTATTACATATATATATATATATATATATATATATATTGTTTATGATGATTTGTAACCGAGTCATTGAGAACCAGCAATCAGAAACTTATTTATGATAAGTATTAACTAAACCAATACCATCTATTAAATTTGGTTAACAACTTAGTCTACTATTATTTATTGCTATAAATCGAGATTGGCCTTTTGTTCTAATCAGATATAGAAAAGTCTTTACAGATTGAACCAATGTTTGGCAATGTCAATCAAATATAGTCACTCATGTTTGATTGATTTCGATGGTTTTTACGTGTATATTTATCCAATAATCGGATAGTTGAACATAAGTAATCCGCTAGTTGATTAGTCTATTTTCGCTTATTAGGCTTCGTAACCGAGCCGTTGAATACCATTAATTGGCAAGTTTGCTAATAATAAGTATTAGCTAAACTACATCACCTATTAAACTTAGTGTTACAATTTGGTCTACTATTATTTATTGCTACAAATCAAGATTGACATTTCGTTCTAATTAGATGTACAAAATTCACTTTGCTGTTGTGGCATAAATAATTATGATATTCATGTTGCTCATCCTTTGAGTGTCAATCCAAATTTTAACATAAAATGGGAAAGATGAAAATAAGGACATTGTTGTCAATACAGAACTTCTCTATATATAATATGACAATTGTGAGAAGTTGAGAGCGTTTTCCTTCTCTCTCTGTGTAGAACTGCATTAGAAGATCAAAAGAGACATATGAAGTTGTGCTGTTTGAAGACGGAATAAAGGATATGATTGTTAGAGTTAGCAGGAAATGGCGAAAGAGAAGGGCGATAATGAAATAACTCTTCGAAGATGCAGCCCAGAACAGACTGAAGGGTTCCAACCCAACAAAACCAACCAAAAAAAAAAAAAAAAATTCATCTCTTTTTTCTTTTTTTCTCGCTGATGAGATTTTTATTATTATTATTATTTTTATTTATTTATTTATTTTGTCTCTAGCTTTTCTTCTCTTCCTTATAACAGAACGCAAAAGCGCATGTCTTTTTTCTCTCTCACTCCCTCTCCAAAAAGTAAACTCTCTCTCTCTTTCTCTATCTCTCTGAATGTGTAAGAACTGGAAGTGGTGGGTGACCCTTTCAAGAGATTATAGTCTACACATCAGTCCACTGTAGTTTTAGTAGACGCTGATGTTTTATTGGCCAATACGAAAAAGTCAATCTTTCTTAAGATTGTTTGAGCTGACTTGGGAATCATTTGGTGATAAGGACGTGACGCTTATCACAGTTGAGCACTAGCTTAGCAATATGAACCCTTTTTTTTTTTTTTTTTTTGGTATATAATTGGGAATAATTTTATACCATTTGAGGTATTGGGTAAGTGAAGTGAACATTCTGTTAATTACGGACTTTTTACAAATCTTTTAAGAATCCGGTAATTATTCAAGGCTTTATATGCTAATCATATTCCAATTTTCTGTTTTAGGAAAATATTTACCTTCTATCATCAGAAAATTCGTTTCTTTGGCTTTTCTTAGGAATGGCAATTATTTTGTTCTCTCCTTTGGTATAAAGGGAAAAGGGTACAATCGGAAGACAATTTTTTAACCTTTTTTTTTTTTTAATGAACAATTTTTAGTTTTTACCTTTTGAGTTAGCAGAAACTTAGACTCGTCCAAAGCAAATTCACCTAATGAGAAGTTGGAAGGCTTCTCTACCGAAGTACTAAGAAGTTAGATGGGCCTTATTCAAAATGTGCGAAATGACTCATCTATTAGAAGTTTAATTTAATTGATTAATTATCAAGCAATGTTGAAAAGCATGGATATTATTTTCCAACCAGACAGCAGTGGAACAACATTCTGTCAAAGATTATAGCCTTCATCTTTTATTAGCAATCTTGGAAAAAAAAAAAATCAAAAGGATGATCTAATACATAAGACTTCATGTATAATGTATAGAGATAAAATAATTCTAACTATCATAATTTTAAAACTCATAATTCTAACTATCAAAAATCAATCACATGTGGGGATAAAATAAAGAAACAAAACATAAATATATCAAGTGCCCGGTAGTAAAAAGTTAAAAATTCGAACTACCAAATACAGGAATTAGTCACTTATTGCATGCCTTTAAAACTGAAAATGATATCTCTAGAAACCAAAAACCAACATAAAATAAACTAAACAAGATTTCCTAATATAAAACAGTACAGAGAGTCAAGTTACTCACGTTCAATATGCTTCCAAATCAACAACGAAAAAAAAAATAGGAATTAATATTCAACATCATATATCCAAAAAAAAATTTCAAGCAAGAGGAAAAAAAAAAAATCATATCCACTCTACTAATGCACAGCGAACCTAATATTCATTTGAAGTTTTTGAAAGCAACCAAAAAAAAAAAAAAAAGTGCCGCAACCAAAAAATTATATCCATCATTCGCTCTTTTAAATATTGGTAGGAGATTAGATGCACTAACCATCTCATAGAGCTTCCTTCCATCTCTCTCTCTCTCTCTTTCTCTCTCAAGATTTCACGATTTTTGCTCTCATCTCCGTCCTCACTTCTCTCTGTCTCTCTCTCTCTCTCTCACAAAAACAACAACAAAAACACATAGCTATCTTTCTTCATTGTAGCTTGTTTTGATTTTACATTTCAAAGTTTCTTCTTTTTCTTTGTTATTACTTCCAATGTCATTTCAAATTCATATACGTTACTTTTTTTTTTCTTTCTTTCTTTCTCCACCCGCTAAATCTTTTCTGTATTTTTCTATTTTCTAAAAATGATTTATTTTTCTTTTTTTTTTTCGGCCTAAATTATTTTAAAGTATTCCTTAGAAATTGGCATTATCAGAAAACTGAAAAAACAAATTCTCATGAGATTGAGAACAAACAGGTACACCAGTAAAAATTCATATATAAGAACACAATTTATCTATAGGGTTATTGGCAAGTTTTTTCAAGGACAAAAAAATTACTTTTTTCAAATATGTTTTGATGATTAGCGTTGGAATCCATCCTCTACGCCTCTAAAAATATTAAGGCACAGTAGTTTTCTTTTTGTTCTTGAAAAAAAAAAATTCAAAGTTGTTTAAGAAAGTATACATATTTTTTAGGGTGGGGCATGTGATGACTATTTTTTAAATCACTTGCGAAGGTATTTTTAAGTACTTCAGTAAAAAAATAATGTATTAAAAAGTGTGTGGGAAAAGTAGAATGGCGTGGAATATAACTACCTTTAACTTAAACCAGAAACATATAATTTTTTTCCTTAAAAAAACATATTATATATTAGTCATTTTTCTTGACTGACAGTTCAATATTACTTGATAAGGTGGGTTTATTGTCACCCTTCAATCAACTTTTTTCACCCTTATTTTCCGTAACTTATTTATTACTAATTATCTGTTTATAAAATTACTTTTAACGACAAAAATAACTTTAAAAAAAAAAACTCTTAATACACACCTTCTTATAAGTGTTTTTTTTCTTGAAAATGTTTTTTTTAATCTGAAATTAGTTAAAGAATTTTTTTTTAATCAATGTAGTAATAAAGTTACATAAATAAAACTTTTTTTTTTTTTTTTTTTTGGAATCAATAAATTTTTTCCTAAATGATCTATAAACTTTTCCTTCTGAAGGCAGGGTAAATGATCTATAAACTGTTATATACACCATTGATTCATTTTTTTTTTTGGAAGGCAACCACGCCGTTCATATTTGATGTCTGAGTAAAATATTTAGGTAATTGAAATGAATGGCCGTTCATATTTGAACCAACCAGCCGTTCGCATTTCAAATATTTCCCGTTCATATTTTAAATAGTTCATTTTAAAGGAACCACGCCGTTTATTTCAATTACATTTGGGTAAAATATTTATGCAATTTTTTTTTTTTTTTGTTTTGAATTGCACATTCAAATATCCATATGGCACTCACAATCGAAATGAAACATCTAAATGATCTATTCACCTTTCAAGACAAATCGTAAATGAAACCACCTAAATTCTGTTGAAACATTTCTTTGTTTACGTTCAGATATTTTCATTCATATGTTTCCATCACATATGTTACCATTTGGATGCTTCTCCCAAATAAATCCCATATATTCAAATTCTGTTGAAATATTTTTGTTTAAATATTTTCATTCAAATATTTTCATCTTAAATATTCAGATGCTTCCTCAAACGGATCTTATACATTTAACCTCTTTCAAATACTTTACTTATGAAGTGGGGGGTTGCCTCTTATATATATGTCTATTGATCTTAATAGATCAGGAGTTTTTATTGAACATAAAAACGTGTGCTAATATTTAATTTATGATGTATCTATTGATTTTTGTTATTATCGAACTTGGTATATATTACTCCCTTTGAGCGACTCATTCAAATTTATTGATGGATCCGATTACTGTTTGGATTGAGTATCATATATTTTCTATTTTTGTTGTTTGATACCTAAGTTTGAAAAAGAAATTTAAAAAAATTCCATTTCAAATTTAGAATCTTTATTAATGTTTAGAAGAGAAAATATGAAAGTGGAGCCGAATTCGAAAAGCCAAAAAGTTAAGTCAAGTTGAATTTTTTTAAAAAAATTTATTTTGTACTTTTCTTTTCAAACCTATATCCCAAACATCAACATAATGTGTATTTAACAAATAAAAACTTCAATATATTTTAAATGAGAAATCTATTTTTTCACCTTTTTGACATCCGCACAACTCATTTTTCTTTCTCGTAAACACCCATAGAAACCCAATTTAAATCCAAAATTTTCAATTGAAGATGGTTTTCACACTAAAATAAATGGTCGGTACATGTTTCTGTGCCATGTGATGAAAAAATTAAAATAAAAATTACTCACCATTTTTATCATGCTTTAAACTTATCCCATGTAAACATGAATTCTAAGTTTGAAATCATCATTTATAATATAACAAAATTGTACAAGTAGGAAGTTGGAAACAGAAGAAAAAAATACACTGTAAAAGCAGGAATATGGCTTATGAGTTATGATGTGCTCATTGGACAAAATATCGTTGTTGAGCAAATATTAATACTAATTAGTGGCTTTCAAAAAAAAAAAATAGTGCCGAATTTTTAAGATTATTTTCATATCTCTGTCCCCTCAACTTTAGGAGCATTCTCATATTTATCTCTTGAACTCTAAGTTTTTACCTCACTTCACAAATCTTTAATTAGTTATGTACTCCTTGCTTGAATTTCTGTTAAATATAGACCGAAAAAGAGAGGATTAAAGTGAGGTCGAGTTTTTTTTTTTTTTTTTTTTCTGTTTGTTTTAATAAAAATTTGAACCAAAAATAATTAAATGAGATTAGTTCTTTTTTATTTATTTTTAATAGGAAATCTAATGAAAATGCTTACGTAGGACTAATCTAACATACGGTGAATGAGATAAAGTGAGAGTTGAAAAACAAAGTGAGAGTTAAAGTTCATATGCAAAATGGAAATCTAAAGTTCTCTGAGTAGGGATGAAAATTTTTATGAGAAACAACAAAACTAGTGCATTTAATAATATTTCATAACCTATAAATTCAAACAAAAAAGATCCATAGTGAACCAGTCAAAATCATGGCCTACAATTTAGGAGAAATGAAGATAAGACTTGCCTTTGTCACTTACATTTCGTTTGGTAAGAAGAAAAGAAACGAGAAAGGAAGGAAGACAAGAAAGGGAAAGAAAATTTGAATTAAAAAAAAAAAAATTGGTTTTTCTTTATCTTTTTTGGTGGAAAGAAAATAGTTGATAAAGTAAATGACCATTTTGCCAATTATTTTGCACTTATTTGATTTAGAATGAGGATAATAATGTAATTCTACTATGTATACTAGTGTGAAACCTGTCATTTATCAAAAATAGTGTGAAATTTTCTTTACATGCGTAGAGATTAAAAATGGTGGGCCCCACATGTTTTTTTTTCTCTCTCTTATTTGCCTTTTTTTTTTTTTTTTTTTCCCTCTCTTATCAAACAATCTACATTCATAGTTTCTCTTTAAAAATACGTTGACTCTTTTCTTTTCTTCTGCTTTTCACCTCTAATAAATATTGTTAAAGGAGTCAAATAAATTTTGACTCATGTTTTAAAATAGGGTTAATTTCATTTTTAGCACTTATAGAAATTTTATTATTAAAAATAGTATTTTTTTTTTCCCTTCATTACTAGTACTTAATATAGGGCCCAGCATCATTTAATGTATATCAAATTACGGGTTTACCCTCATCTCCTTCAGCTCAAACATCTCTCTCCCTCGCATGGCCCAAAATTTTTTTTCAAACCAACATCTACAGTGTTTTAGAGAGAGAAAACTGAAATCTAGAGAGAGAAAGAGTTACCACCCACCGGAATCTTATTTTTTTTTTTCACTTTTTCGCCTAGCCCCCCATCCATTTTGAAACCCAAATTTTCATATAATAGAGAGAAACTTCCATTTAGAGAGGAAAACTTCCATCGAAAGTTTTTTTTTTTTTAAATCTAACATTTTTAGTCATTTTTGAGTAAAGGTCATTCCTGTTATGACCATCTGGTCATAATAGTTATGACCTATGTTAAAAAAAGTTTTTTAAAAAAATCTAACATTTTTTGCCATTTTTTAGTACAGGTCATAACAGTGTGGTCATAATGGTTATGACCGGGTGGTCATAATGGTTATGACCGGGTGGTCATAGTCATAACAGTGTGGTCATAATGGTTATGACCGGGTGGTCATAATGGTTATGACCACACTGTTATGACTACCCGGTACCATGTTTTTTTTTTTCCTTTTTTGCTGAGAAGTTCTATCATTAAACAGCATAAACTAAATGCAAGCACACCAAAATGAAACAAATAGAGCACTGTAGCCAAAATCTCAATCAAAAGAGGGGTCCGAAGGGTTCACTTTGCTTAAAATTATACACTTATAATCTAATTTATTTTACAATTATACACTTATAAAAATGAAATGAGTAATAATCAAGGTCATAATAGTATTTTCATACATCATTTAGAACTCGTTTGACAGAGCTATTGTTTTTCTTTTGGACAGTAAAAAAAGATAAGCAAAAACTACAAACTTTTAGTTAGTATTTTGATGTTGTACCTTAAAAGAGCTTCTTACATTAGAATAGCTTTTTCTGGGTGTTTGGCATGATCATTTCAAAATCTCTTCCAATATGTCAACAATACCCTTCATTAAAACTACTGGGGGTATTGATTCCTATTTGTCCAAAAATTGAAGTTTAGTTTTTATTTAAAAAAATAAATAAGAACATATAACCAATAAATTTATCCACACAAATAGTTAAAAAAATCCTCACGATACAACTTATGAAAAAATAATAATAATAATAATAATAATAATAATAAAAACCATATCTTCATTTAACGAACAAACCAAATACAAAGCATGAACATATCCTTGTAATAACATCCTCACAGTACCATGTTTTTTTTTTTTCCTTTTTTGCTGAGAAGTTCTATCATTAAACAACATAAACTAAATGCAAGCACACCAAAATGAAACAAATAGGGCACTGTAGCCAAAATCTCAATCAAAAGAGGGGTCCGAAGGGCTCACTTTGCTTAAAACAGTAGCAAGAATCAAAATAGTTTCTATCTAACAACTGCAAATTAAATCTATCTACGAATGAGCTCCCTAGCATTCCTATCACGGATAACTCCCATTTCACTCTCATCTATCAAGAGGTTTATATTTGATAGCTCACCATCCGGCAAGTAATCTTCTTCTTCATTCAAAGATTGAAATTACACATCAGCAATCGCCTCCCTCCTCATAAAATTGTGTGGAGCCATTGAAGCAGTAACAATAGCTATTTGCTATTATCAATCTCATAATTAGGCATATTTCCCAAATATCGCATCGTGGTTTCCATACGCCAAAAGTACGCTCAATGACACTTCGTAATTATAAATGCACATAGTTAAATATTTCTCGAGACCCTCTAGGTTGTCCACCATTGTGAAATTATGGAAGATGATATCGATCTCCTTTATATGGTGCTAAATATCCCTTCATATTTGGATATCCCGCATCAACCAAGTAATATTTATCTACAACATCAAAGTTTAAACAGTAAATATATAATAGTACTCTAAATTTTGTTCACTTAATAACAGCATAAAAAATTACTTTAAATTTAAATAACACATACCATTTGGTGGTTTAGGAAACTTTATATCTTTATTTCTTAATACCTCCAAAAATATCCGTGTATCATATGCAGTTCCTTCCCATCCCGGCCAAACGAATGTGAAAATCATATCGAATCCACAAACTGTCATTATATTTTGTGTAGGAAATCCTTTCCTACCAATATATGGAATTTGCTCATCCACTAGGAGTGATACACGAACATGAGTTTCGTCGATAGCTCCAATGCAATCCTATAAAGTGCAAGAGGAAAAAAGATAAAATTATGTCTGAATATATAAAAAAGAAATTAAAATTTGATGTACAAAATACCTTAAAGTATGGCCAATATTTTGGATTTCGTCGAATGTAGTGTGGGACTTCACTATAATTTTCTGGTGGTTTGATCTCATCCAAAGCAAGCATTATCATTTTTTCCGCTACGAATCCTAAGTGTCTACTCACTGTTTTCACCCGAATGTTGGAAATTGGAATCTTTCTTGAATCATTCCATTGCCAACACCATGACCTGAGATCATTGGAAACATGCCTGCTGCCTCTTCTAAATGTATTCTTGTAGTAGAAGTTAACCCCATAACTTCTAAATCTGTCACATAATTTTAAAAATACTTGTTTTTCCATTGGAAACATCTCAAGACAACGAACACCATTTCCCTTTAGGATCAGTTCTTATGTATGAACTCCTGTTCTTAATAACTTCACAAAGTTCATCAAGTTTTTTGGATAATTTTGTTGTCGTAGACTGCTTTTTTCCTTTCTTGAATTGCTTTCTACTTGGCCCGAGTATTTACTCTTTCCGGTTGCTATCTTCTACATCCTCATGATCTTTTTCCTCCGAAACATCACTAACGATCTCTTGAGTGATGTTATCTTCAGTGTTTGATATTTGTGTGTACAAAAGAGGCAATAAACCGGAAGTTAGTGCCCAAGCCCCTAGCCCCTGTGGCAGTCACATCTCGAAATAACTCGTTTAATTTCATTGCATGCTCTAAATTCCTTTGACACGAAATTTTGCAGCCTCTGGATATTTCTGTTATTGCAAATTTAAATTTAGAAAAATTTAATAGTACACTAATTATAATTAAATAACTTATTAACAGATACCTACTTGTAACTTTGCTTCCCGCCATTTATTTGGAGCTTCTATAGTTTGCCTTTTTATGTCCGCTTTTGCCTTTCCTTGTGTTCCCTCAGTTGCCATGTAGTCTGAAATACAAATCTCTTTAGGCAGTTTATCTAATGAATAAACTTTGTTAAAAAATTAACTTAAAAAAAATCATTAGAATCCTAAACAAATGAAGAAGTGAAACCCATATAGAAATCACATGTAAACCAAAAGTTTAACTGTATATGTGTGTAGCAAAAAACCAAATCAATGATTTTAGACCAAATATATATACATATATATATATATATATCTAGAAACTCATGCTTTTATCAGTCACATTTTATAGAACAAAAAGTACTCACAAACACGAGAGCTTTTGTGTCTAAAACATGAAGATAAACCGTTAAAGGTTTATACACTATTTTCATATTACATATCCTCATGAAACTATATATATATATTGTTAAAGAAATTGCTCTATAATTCGAATAAATCTCAAAGAACTAAAGGAGATTATATATAAACATATATATATATATATATATTTGTACATTTATATATAAGAGCAAGAAAGAGACTTTGATGGAAGAGATGGCAAGAAAGGAAAACGAAAAAAGGAAAGGTAGTCACCCAAATAATTAGAACTTACATGCTTGGGTTGCTAGTGCTTGGCTCTCTTTGAGATTGCAAAATTTTGGTAAATATTAGGGTTTCATTTATTTCTGATGAGGGAGTGCTGGAGAAGAAAATAACAAATGAAAGAGATATGAAGCTCAAAGGACGCAATGCTTCAGGGAAATAAAAGGAGAGGAGATGGTTGGAATTTAAATTTTCTTATTCATTAATTTGAGGGTAAAGGTGGAAATACGAAAGTTTCATTAAAACCTTCAAAACAGCTTCCCGCGTTTTTTCCGAAGCCCTTTTAAAGGAATCCAGGTGGAATTGACTTCTCTTGGAAGAGATTTTAAAAGGCAAAATCCTTTTTGATATTTTATCCAAATAGGTCCTAAAGCTACTTTTGAGCTTGGGAAGTTCGAAACTACTTCTAAAAGTCCTCTCAAACGGGACCTTACTTTGGCAAAGTTTTTCGTCTGCTTTTCTTTCCAAAGTTGGTGGAATTAAAAAAATTTGGTGGGCCTCGTAGATTAGTAATTTATTTGCTTTCCAATTTCCTCTCTACTAAACAACTTAAAATTCCCTTTTTCTCTTCAAAATTTCTCATCTAATTTCCTTCCTCCCTCTTTTTCACTTTACCAAACATAGGCTTAAAGAATTGTAACTCATCCAAACGTACTAAGTGCAAAAAGATTGGGGCCACGTAATTTGTTTTCAACTTTGCAAAAAGACTGAGGGTCCGTTTGGGGCACTAACTGCAGATGACAAAACATTATTTAGATTTTAAAATCCTAATTTTACAGCAAACTTTTCTTTTTTTTCATTTTTGAAAAACTCAAACTTTAAAAGTCCAAAACTTTCTCATTTCAAATCAAAATAAGATGATTTTAATGTCAAAATACTCATAAAGATGAGATGAGATGAATAAGACAAGATTCATTTTGCATATTTTTTTTTAATACATATCAAAATTTTACACTATTTTCTATATCACGGAACTTTTTCAAAAGTTTTCCCTCCAAATACAATTCCAACCCAACCTCTAAAACACAACCTCCAGATATCCCCTCAAACGAGCCCTGAATTCTTAGCTTAGGGATCTTTGGTAATACGTTTTTACCCGGAAATTTAGAGATCAACTCTAAAACTCTCAAATCTATATCTTACTTTCTCTTTCTTTCATTTTCTAAAAATTTAAAATTTCAAAAGTCCATAATTTTTTTTTATTTCAAGTTGAAACTAGAGGATTTTATTTTATTTTTTATTTTTTGTAAACTACTAATGAATTGATAAAACAGACTTGTGTTTAAAAAAATATAATTGAATTGTAGGGCTTTTTTTTGGAATAATAAGAGTGGTGTAACAACCAATAATGAATACTTAAATTTTAGTTGGTGGGTAATTTAGAAAGTGCGCGAGAAAAGTATAAAAATGGACGTCAATAGACACCCTCAAAACGAAATAAGATTCATATTACATAATTTTTTCTGTATATATTTTAAATTTATACTATTTGGTATATCATATTCATTTTCAATTTACATTTTAACTAAACAAACATTTCAATTTCAACTTATAAAGTTCAACTCCAACAATTGTTGCAAAAGGCCCTTAGTTCCCAATAAGTTAGAGAGTTCCCCATAAGTTTACCATTTCTTTGCTGAAAGTCATGCCCTTTGATAAACATAAATATGGCATTAGTTCAAGAAAAGCTTAGCTAATACAAAAAGAGATTATTATGACTTTCTCACAAATTCACAATGATTTCAATAAATACGTCTCTTGGATAAAGACAGAGAAATTACTTGGTCAAGACAAATATAATAAATTGATAAGAACGAATAGTATTGTGAAATAAAGGTGGACCCTACTACATGTGATGGTAGAGTGAAGCTATATTTTTCTCTCACACCCTGTCGAGTTTTTCTACTTAATAGCCCCTAGCATTTTGTTAGTAGTTTCCTCTGGCCAGCTACGTTTTCTGATCACATTTTGAACGCTTTAGTATAAGTGGCCCATAAATTCCATATGATGCGTGCACACTTGTGAGTTTTGAAGACATCTAACTAAATGTATAAATTTGCTTTTAATCTAAGACTATTGTACGATAATAACCACTTGAATACTTTTTATATATACACTTTTCAGAAAATATATAATTTGACTAATTAAAAGCTAGCAACTAGCCAGCATAGACTACATAGTTGGGGAATAATAAATAATCTCCCAAAGAATAATAAAACAAAAAATATGCATCCGTTTAGAAGTGTTTGTACTTCTTGTTTAATGGTTATAGATTATGGTTAATATATCCATGCAAATAATAATAATAATAATAATAATAATGTCAATTTTACAATGGGGTAAGTTTATTTACCCATTGATAGGGTAAACTAATATACATCGTTCGATGAGTAGTTAGTGGCTCATGATAGTATGGTCTATAAAAAGTAATGTGAAGACAACCACATGTAATCCTATTCTTCACTTGAAGTCTAATAACAATGAAAATGGCCCAATATTTTATAAAATTTCAATATCCACCGTTTATTTTTCAAATTTCAGAACTTAAAATCCAAAAACTCTAGAAATGGGAGATAAATGTAAAATTCAAAATACCTACAAAAAAACAATAATAAATCTCATAAACAATCCGAGAGCTATAGTCTGATAAAAAATTTGCAGACGCCTGAGAACCGCATGGCTGCAGATGAATAATTCTTAAGGGGAAGAGTTTGATGAGGTTTTTTTCTTGTGCTTATGGAAGTGTTGTTGGTTGGGGTCTGTCTTGGAATGGTTCAAACCTTGTATCTCTTTTGCTTTGTTAATGAACATCGGACAACAATGCTGTCTTACCTTTGGTGCGTCTCACGGTAGTTCTCGCCGTTCGTAGCGCCACACCCCCACGTCATCGTGCCGCCGTACTTCGGCATCCTGCCAATGCCGCCGCACACCCTAACCAAACGCATGTGCTAGCCTGCCACTGCCCGACCCATGACCTTCGATCATAAGCCACCTGAGAGCTTCACGGCGGCACCGATTCCCCCAATGCTTGCTACGGCAGACCACCCACCACTAGCCGGAATCTGGGTTTAATTTTCAAATCTGTTTTGTAAATTCTTTTTTTTTTTTTTTTTTCTTAAAGAAATTTTGGGGGTACAAAATCCAATTAATAAGCCTAGAGGTTTTATTTCAACTATTGTCGAAATGTTTTCGGTTTTTATCTTGTTTGATAAAAGACACCTATATCCTCACTTAGATTAATTGACTCTGATATTGGAGGGGTTATCCCGTTGCTCCATGAGATACTTGGAATACCAGAAATACAAGTAAGCGACTCGGCATCTCCATGAAGATGTCAAAAATCACAAGCTCCTCCATCTCAGGTGTGGAAGCGGAGCAATTATCTCAACAACAAACAGTATAACTTAAGTGCATCTACATATGCCTATATAAATATATATATAGGTATATATATATATTCCTTAAATTTCGCAGTAATATTTAAACGTTCAGTACTTAAATCTTGAAATTAGGCGCCATGTTATCAAAAGAAATTTAGTGTCTCATGACAATTTTCCTTTAAGTGCGTTTACGATTATATGCATGCGCACATTTCTAAAGAGAATAATTATTGTCATATTATGTATACCTATCTGTAATGGTGCCTTTGTACTATAATAAATAAAGTATTTCCTCGTTGGTCTTTGTTCTATGAAGATTTATAAATGTCGAAGATGTGTTTTTTATGTTATGTATATTAGGGAAAGTTATTATTTAATATTAGAAAAAGTTGTTTTTTTTTTATTTTTAAATTTTGTTATGATTATATTGATTAGAAAATTTGAATTGGGTGATTTGTTAGTATTATGAAGCTTATCTAATTTTGCTTTTATATCAGGGAAAGTTGTTATTTAATATTAGAGAAATTTTTTTATTTTTATTAATTGGCTTAATTCCCTAAATTATTATGTTTTTGAAGTTTTGGTCTTTTTTTAAGATGAAATGATCTTAAACACTTAAAAATGGAGCGTTTTGATAATTTTTTAACGGAATCCGTTAACTGTCGTTAACATATTGATTTAATTGCTCGGTTGGTACCTAAAGTCTAATAGACTAATTTTATTAGGATAGTCCCCATATATATATCGCAGTGAACTTCTAGCCCCATGAGGTGGATACGGTTGCATTACTTGTAATTTAATGCAAGCAAGGAGACTTCAAGGACGTCTCTATACGTGTATGCATATATGTACACACACACACACATACATATATCGATATTTGACACATATAATAAACACCAAATATTTGACACGGTGACACTATAATTCTTTTCAATTTTTAAAGAGTGCTTGATCATATAAATAATTTCGGTCACGGAGCTTATGGGGTGAGAGTAATTTTCCTTCTTATTTTCTTATAGTTAATTTAAATTTTCTTTGATAGCATGTAGCAAATTCAACCGATTTCTACGTACCTAATAGCGGAACTGTGATGGCAGGAATAATCTAGCATTAATTTTTTTTTCAAATAATCTAGTATTAATTATACATTCGACTTTATTATAAAAAGTAGAATTTGGATACCTTTATTCCATTTAAAATAGAAAAATAAAATAAAATAAAATAAAAACAACAACAACAACAACTTGCAAGCCCAATTGCTTGTCTACTGATCAACTAGGGAATGGTGCATAGTATCTTTGTGTTGTATATTCCGGCAAGACACAAAAAGAAATTCCGTGTGGTTTAAGTATGCGGTTATAGAGGTAATACAAGCTTTTTTTTTTTTTTTTTTTTTTTTTTTTTTAATATTTGTGCACTTGTCCCCACTTGCATTTTTATTTTCAAATTTTAATTCTACTTTTACGTAATTTTTTTTTTTATAGAATTTCAACTGTCGCTTGACTAATTTCAGTTGTGCCGTTATTTAATAGTAAAATTTAAAACTGTGCCGTCATTAGATAGCATAAATTATAGTTATGTGTCCATTTAGTCAAGAAATATCTCTATTTTATTATTATTATTTTGGCTTTTCTTATCCTTTGAATTCTTAAGATGGCCGTTTTATAACAAGGACAGAAAATTAACACTGAAGAAAACTGAACTCTTATTTAGCTTTTCTTATCCTTGAATTTAATTGCATTGCATAGCAGCTTAAGAATTACAAAATAAATAAATAAATGAATAAATAATAATAATAATAGTAATAGCAAGGGAAAAAAAATAACGGTAACAATAATAATTGTATTCTACGTTATAATCTAGTTATAATCTAGTTTACGATGAGGGCTGAATTTGAATTCTACGTTTTATAATGAAGTCAAGTTTAGAATTGTTATTAAGCTATGTTTCTGAAAAACAATAATAATTCTATTAACAAATCCTTAAGAGGTCAACTAGTCGCTATATTGATTGTACAGAATTGGCTGGTAATTTGGCTAGCTTAATATGTGTACATATATGTCATTGTAATATAATGGTGACTTTTTTCAAATATAATTGTCAAATAGCACTTATCTGAATTATCCTTTTAAAATTCCATTAGCTTCTATCCATTTTAAAAAAGCTGACTGGGTGGCTGCGATATTTATCTTCTTGATAATCTTTGATATAGACCACAAAGGTACGTGACAAGTGAACACGTTAACACTGTGACTGTGCTTGAGAATCTCCTCGCCTACAATATTGGAAACTAAAAAATGGCGTGGTTTCGATATAACCATGTCGCCTAGCTTGTTATGCTTACCAAATCACTACAAAAGTAATAAGCATCCCTAGATTATGTGTTGAAAAAAGTGGGTGGTAGAAAACTGTTTTGGTGTGAAGAAATGGAGTAGAATAGAGAAAATCAAAAGGGTTTGAGGCGTAGGAATTACTTTCCTTAAGGTTTTATTTGCCCCCACTATAAACAGTTTGCTATCGGGTGTTTTGGCAAATTACCTCCAAGATACAACAAACCCACGAATTTAATAAGTAGCAATCTTATTTAATTCCAGAACAAATATATAAAACTAATATCAGAAACTGGATTTTTATAGACCTTGATATGCCTGTTCATGAAGCATTGCAACAGATACAACAATCGCACCTTTTGACCAACAATCACAACAGATACAACAATTGTATCTTTTAGTTTAAAAGGTGCCTTTTCAGTCAAAAAACGTATCTATTCAACAGACATACCTGTTGGTCATCAGAATTAATTATGACCGTTAGATTGAAATAATTCAATTAACAGTTTAAATTAAATCTGAAAACACTCAAATCCGACCGTTAGATCGTGCCCGATCAAATCAACGGTCCAGATTTAATTTGGAAAAACGCTACATCGAAAAAGAGATTGCTCCTTGACTCCTTGCAAAGTGCGCCCTAATAAGCGCCCTAAACGCCCAATCGCCCTCGCCCTCGCGCGCGCGCGCGCGCGTGGTGGTGCATAGTAGTAGCATAGTCTCCACTATACATTAGTAATTCTTACACTTCACTTGTTTCATTTTATACCATTATGCTTGCTTGTGCTTTTCCAATGTGGGACTTTTGTTTCCACTACCCAATGGTAATACAAGAGATATTACAATCTCTCTAACAATCCCCCACTAGATTGTAATATTTCTCCAATTTCTTATTGATATACTCATACTTACAAAAGGTATCTTTCGATTTAAACCTTCAATTAGTGACTATACTTCAAAATACTTACAAGACAAAGGTGTGCAAAGCATTAAACCTCATCTTTTATGTCAGTACCGGAAATACATCACGTATGAGCTATCTCAGTTTCAAAATTATGTTCCAATTATAATAGCACTATTACGGCCATGTGCTCTATCTTGGTTTCATGAGCATTTACATGAGTAAACCAAACTCTTGTTAGAAACGGCACCATTTCTTATGCTCACTTAGGTGAAGTTCATTGCATGTCTTAGCTACTCAAGACTTGAACTTCATTAAGAGTTTATACTCATCCTCCACACGTAGCTATTTGCACTGAACATCCTGGAAGGGACACAAACTTAAATTTCAGTGCTCGACCGATCACTTAACAGTAACTTGTTTTTACCCATTAAACTTTGGAGTACTGGTAGTTCTACTACAAAGTTGGGTTACCATCACCGGTGATTCTTTCAAAGATAGGTTTCAGTCCCATTCCACTAGATGTATCCTTGACTAGGTCCCTTCCTAGGCCTTTTGTCAAAGGATTTGCTAGGTTCTTATTTGTCCTAACATATACAACATTAATAACACCATCTGTTATTAATTGCCTCACATATTCGTGTCTCAAGCTAATATGTCTAGACTTTCCATTGTACACCTTATTATAAGCTCTAGACAAAGTAGCTTCACTATCACAGTACAAGGAAATTGATGGCATCGGTTGTGGCCACAATTGTATATCAAACAATAAGTTTCTCAGCCATTCTGCTTCCTTGCC
Source organism: Ficus hirta (assembly GCA_038430175.1). Taxonomy (NCBI): domain Eukaryota; kingdom Viridiplantae; phylum Streptophyta; class Magnoliopsida; order Rosales; family Moraceae; genus Ficus; species Ficus hirta. The sequence goes on along the minus strand of CM076585.1, from coordinate 11,175,136 downwards.
TGCAGCTGCTAGTGCTATAAACTCAGACTCCATTGTTGAATGAGTTATGCAAGTCTGTTTCTTGGATGCCCAAGATACAGCCCCTCTACCAATAGTGAATATCCATCCTGAAGTAGATTTATTATCACTCGCACTAGTAATCCAACTTGCATCAGAGTACCCTTCAAGTACTGCTGGATAGTCATTATAAAACAAGCCCAAATTAATGGTTCTTTTGAGGTAACCAAGTATCCTCCCAATTGCTTTCCAATGCTTAATGCTAGGGTTACTCGTGTACCTAGACATTTTGCACACAGCAAATGCTATATCTGGTCTTGTGCAATGCATTGCATACATCAAACTTCCAATTATACTTGCATATTCAAGCTGAGCAACTGCTCTACCAGAATTTTCTAGTAACTTAATACTAGAATCAAATGGGGTATTCGCCTCTTTAAATTTCAAATATTTGAATTTAAGAAGCACTTTCTCAATGTAATGAGATTGGCATAACGAGTAACCCCCACTATTTTTCTTAACTTTGATACCCAAGATTGTATCTACTTCACCAAGATCTTTCATCTTAAATTGTGAAGTTAAATACTTTTTAGTATCATTTACTCCATGCATGTTTGTTCCAAAGATAAGCAAGTCATCAACATATAAACAAATGATCACACCAAAATTATCTACAAACTTAGAATAAATACATTTATCGGCATTATTGTGTTTGAAACCATATGATAATATAACCGAATCAAATTTTTCATGCCATTGCTTTGGTGCTTGTTTTAACCCATAAAGTGATTTGATTAACTTACAAACTTTCTTCTCATTTCCAGGCAAAACAAAACCCTCAGGTTGTTCCATGTAAATTTCTTCATCTAGATTACCATTAAGAAAAGCCGTTTTCACATCCATTTGATGCACATACAAATGATGTATTGATGCAATGGCCATTAGCACTCTTATGGATGTTAATCTAGCCACAGGGGCATATGTATCAAAATAGTCTATACCTCGTTTCTGTTTGAAACCTTTAGCTACCAATCTAGCTTTAAAAGTTTGTATAGACCCATCCGTATTGTACTTTCTTCTAAATACCCACTTATTACTTATCGGTTTTGATCCTGCAGGCAGATCAACCAAGATCCATGTATTATTTGACATAATTGAGTCCATTTCATCATTTATAGCTTCTCTCCAAAAGGAAGCATCTCTAGATGACATAGCCTCACCATATGTTTTTGGATCTTCTTCTATATTAAGTAATAAGGGTATTTTGTTAAGTACATTGTTTCTATCTCCTTCAACTAAAAAAGATAAGGCTTGAGATGAAATAAAATCAGGGGCTAATAGCTTTTCTTTCCTTTCTAGTTGACTTCTCCTTGGTTCAAATTGTATTTCGCGTTCTTTTCTTTTGTTATTAGTGAAAGAACCAGGAGTTAAGTCACATGGTGAATTAGAATCATATTTAAATTCACATGTAGAATCGTTACTAAATTTATTTTCAATAAACTCAACATCTCGTGATTCTACAATTACATTAGAATCTAAATTCAACAACCTATATGCCTTGGAATTTTCTGCATATCCCACGAAAACACTTTTAATCCCTCTAGGTCCTAATTTTGAAGATTTAGGGTCATGCAACCTATAGAAGGCTAAACAGCCCCATACCCTTAAATACATCAAATTAGGTTTTCTACCTTTCCACACTTCATATGGAGATACATGTGTTTTCATAGAAGGAATTCTATTATGAACATGGCATGCAGTAAGTAAGGCTTTCCCCCCACAGATTGTTTGGCAATCTAGCATTTAGAAGCATAGAATTAATCATATCTGTGAAGGTCCTATTTTTCCTTTCGGCCAAATCATTTTGTTGAGGAGTAAAAGGAGCAGATCTTTGATGAATAATCCCATGCTCTTCACAGAAGGCATCAAAATCATTTGAAAAATATTCACCACCTCTATCACTTCGAATCATTTTAATTTTCTTTTCTTTTTGATTCTCAACTTCAGCCTTGAAAAGTTTAAATTTATCAAAGGCCTCATCTTTTGTTCTCAATAGATATACATATGTAAATCTAGAACAATCATCTATAAAAGTGATAAAGTATCTTTTCCCTCCTCGAGTTAAATTACCATTGTATTCGCAAATATCAGAATGTATCAAATCTAATATTTGTGTATTTCTCTCTGCCTTAGGAAAAGGTTTCTTAGTCAGTTTTGCTTGAATACAGATTTCGCATTTTTCATGACTAACATTGCTACATGAAATTAAACCATGCTTGGACATATATTTTAAAGATCTAAAATTCAAGTGTGCTAAACGAGCATGCCAAGTATCGAAAAAATCAACAATATAAACAGAATTCATAATTTTATTAATATCAAGACTGAGTTTGAACATTCCATCACATGAGTATCCTTTCCCAACAAAAACCCCGTTTTTTGTGAGAATACAATTTTCAGACTCAAATACAACCTTCAGACCATTCTTACATAATAGACTAGCAGATACAAGATTCTTTCTAATTTCTGGAACATAAAATACATTGTTTAAAACCAGTTTCTTTCCAGAAGTGAATTGAAGATCAACGCTTCCTTTTCCAACAACTTTGGCAGCATTGTGATTTCCCATGAGAACCGATTGACCATCCTTTGCTTCTGCATATGAAGACAACAATGCCTTATCATTGCAGACATGTATGGTAGCACCGGAGTCTAGCCACCAATCAGAGGATTTAGTCGCAGCGGCCATGTTCAATTCAACGATCATGCCTATTTGCATTTCAGAAACCATAGCACAGATTTCTTCAGACTGATTCTCGATCACATTGACTTTGTTGGAATTGTTTTCTTCCGTCTTCTTCTTGAATCTGCAGTCACTTTGACGATGGCCTATCTTTCCACAGAAAAAGCATTTTCCAGAAAACTTCGTCGAACCATCTTTCGACTTCTTTTTGAACTTCGAATCATTATTGACTTTGAAGTTCTTTTTGAATTTGCTTGCTTCAGCGACATTAACTTTAGAAGAATCATGAGAATTGTTCTTTGGATCACGAGATCTAGTCTCCTCTTCGATTCTCAAATGTTTTTGCAATTCTTCCAAAGTTATGTCATCCCTCCTATGAAGGAGTTTCTTTCTGTAATTATTCCAACTTTGGGGTAATTTAGCCCCACTAGGAATGATTCAGAAATCTCAACTTTCAATTCTTTGAGTTTCGTCACCAGAACTTACAACTCATGGATTTGATCCAAAACAGACTTGGTATCATCCATAGTAAATTCGAGATACTTTAATATGAGAAATTTATCCGTACCTTCCTTCTCTGTTTTATACTTGTATTCGAGTGCATTCCAGATTTCCTTCGGACTCTCCGTTGAATTATAGAGGTCGTACAACCTGTCCGACAGAGTATTCAGAATATGTCCTCGGCACATCACTTCGTCTTCTTGCCTCTTCTTCCTTTCGGCCTTCAATACTTCAGAATCGTCATCTTTCGGTTCAGGAATTGGAGGAAGATTCGGATCCAGGACATATGCAATTTTCAGAACTGTGAGAAGGAAACACAGTTTTCCTTTCCAACGAGTAAAATTCGTCCCATCAAAGCGATCAAGTTTGACATCAGGAGTCAGAAACGAAGTCATCTTTCCGGCCTCCATAGAAAATTAAAACCTTAAGATTGTTGAAAAAAGTGGGTGGTGGAAAACTGTTTTGGTGTAAAGAAACGGAGTAGAATAGAGAAAATCAAAAGGGTTTGAGGCGTAGGAATTACTTTCCTTAAGGTTTTATTTGCCCCCACTATAAACAGTTTGCTATCGGGTGTTTTGGCAAATTATCTCCAAGATACAACAAACCCACGAATTTAATAAGTAGCAATCTTATTTAATTCCAGAACAAAGATATAAAACTAATATCAGAAACTGAATTTTTATAGACCTTGATATGCCTGTTCATGAAGCATTGCAACAGATACAACAATCGCACCTTTTGACCAACAATCACAACAGATACAACAATTGTATCTTTTAATTTAAAAGGTGCCTTTTCAGTCAAAAAATGTATCTGTTCAACAGACATACCTGTTGGTCATCAGAATTAATTATGACCGTTAGATTGAAATAATTCAATTAACAGTTTAAATTAAATCTGAAAACACTCAAATCCGACCGTTAGATCGTGCCCGATCAACTCAACGGTCCAGATTTAATTTGGAAAAACGCTACATCGAAAAAGAGATTGCTCCTTGACTCCTTGCAAAGTGCGCCCTAAACGCCCAATCGCCCTCGCCCTCGCGCGCGCGCGCGCGTGTGATGGTGCATAGTAGTAGCATAGTCTTCACTATACATTAGTAATTCTTACACTTCACTTATTTCATTTTATACCACTATGCTTGCTTGTGCTTTTCCAATGTGGGACTTTTGTTTCCACTACCCAATGGTAATACAAGAGATATTACAATCTCTCTAACATTATGCCTGTGCTTCAACCAGTGTTTTTTTGAGAATCTTCTCGCCTACAATTTTGGAAACTAAATGCAGTTTATTAATCATGTAGCCTAGCATATGTTTTGTTATCCATGTATGCCTATGCTTTTCCAAATCACTAGAAAAATAAGCATCCCTAGAGTATGCCTTAATTAGCTTCAACCGGTGATGTTGTGGCTTTTTTTTTTTTAATAAGTGTAAGCTTTTCCTTTGAATAATAATAGCGTACTTCAACTTCGGTGTCTGTTGCTTGCCTAATTAAATTTACAAAATGGTTTGCATAAGATCGGCCTGCATTAGACATGGAACTAAGAAATAAATGTTAAAACCTTTGGCACAAGGACAGGGCCGCCAAGATTACTGATATGTTTATAACAACGGTTTGACCTAGAATTTTTAGTTTCAAATTGACTAACTTTTGAAGAACTAGTTATGAAATTTGTTGACTTTTCAAAACAAAAAAAAAACAAAAAAAACAAAAGGACAAAAAGTGAGTTGGAATTTTTAGATTCGAACTGAGTTTCAAAACAAAGCAGTTTTTTTAGTCTTCCTTGTTAAGGTTTTGCACTCATGGTTCATGTACCTTCCAACACTCTGCACGGCTTGATATAAATTTGTACTCGACATTGTCGAAAATTTGATCTTGCAGAAGATCCGTTGCAAACTGTCTTTCGATAAACTAGCAAAACTCGGCATAAAATGGTCAGTTGTTGCACTTGTCCTTAGAGTTTCAACTAGGTAAAATGTACAATTCTGTTTAAATAAATTATCACAATTTTTGTGTCTCTTTTCAGCTGCTACGACGAAGGCATGTCACCCAATAAGCAGAACATTGTGTTAGGAAATTTTGTAAGATGGACATACATATATCAATTAATTATGCAATATTGGATATCTAGTTTGTCTAGCCCATTCAAAGTGATCAGTTAAGGCTCATTAAGTAATTGGGTTTTTAGGACATATCATCTATTATTAATGATGGCTTCATAATAAAATAAAACGCTCTATAGCTCTAAATAGATTATGGTCCCTAGTCTAAACCTAACATATTATTTATTGTAATATCCCATCATTGAGTGAATTAAGGTTTTCTCTCTCCAAAGATAAGGTTTAGATATGGAAGACTGTTAACCCTAATGCTTCTCAATGGATTTAGGTATATATCTTCTTATCAAAATTTCTTAATGATTTAACATGTGATCCTAACCTTAGTGATAGATTTTTATCAACAAAGTTTTTCCCAACACATTGTTCACAATTCCACTAAAATAGGATACAAAGAAGCATTAAACAAAAAAAACAAAAAAAAAAACCTATTAATATAGTTTTAAAACAATGTGCAAGAACATTCTTATTTATAATTTTTTTTAAAATGGAAGAACAAAATAGATATTAACAAGAGTGAACTAACCACCAAAACTGTTTAAGCAGGTTTGATCGCGAGTAAATATTGAATATGCTCAATCATAAAATAGGAAGCCAAAAAACAAAAAAGCAAAACAAAAAAAAAAAAAAAAAAAAAAAACAACAACAACAACAACAAAAGACGATCACTATTATTCTGAAAAATATATGGCGTGAGAGTAATTTTCCATCATATTTTACTTTTATTTTCTTATATATAGTAGCGGTTTCTTGTCTTATTATATTTTTCTTTGATAATATGTAATAAATTTAAGCGATTTCTATATGCTTAAACAATTTCTCCAATTATATAACATCTACAACTATGACAGGCATAATCTAGGGATAATTCCACGTCTGACTCTAGTATAAAGTATTGACGTTTCGTTTGGAAATCCATCTCATTTCAAACTAAAATGTACTTTTTCATATCAATTTTTTCTTTTTCTGAAAAAGTTTTTATCTTTTTCTGAAAAAGATTTTGTCTTTTCTTAAAAATCAACAAAAATTTTCAACTCAAAATTAAAATTTTCAACTCAAAATTAAAATTTTCAACAAACTCATTCACCAAACGGATCCTGAATTTGAATCCTTAATTCCCCAACTATATTACAAAAAAAAAAAAAAAAAAAGAAGGAAAATAAAAGAAAAGAAAAAAGAAACACCCACAACTTGCAGTACTCCCAAGAGCATGTCTACTAATCAACTAGGGAATGGTACATCGCATCTGGTGTTATATTCCGTCATGACTCATAAAAAAACTCTGTGTGGCTTAAACACGTGGCTAGATATGCGGTACTATTTTTGTTAAAATATTTACGCACGTGTCCCCACTTGCATTTTTATTTTTATTTTTTATTTTTAAGGGAGAGGCTGTGGTAGAGCATCTCCCAAATGACTCTACCGGTAGAGTCTCTTTTAAAACCGTTGAGATTTAATCGAACGGTTGAAATATTATTGGTGTACCATATTTATTATATACCTTACCTCATATAATCTTTCTCACCCCAAGTTTTCTCCGTCACTGACAACCTTCCCGCCGCCGGCGACGGACGTCGGTGACCCAACCTGGACACCGGCGTCCCACCACCGGCCCCAGCCCCGGCCTGCCTGCCGGCCGCCGGCGAGCCCCTTTCTCTCTCTTCTCCTCTCCCGCGGCGACCCACCTCCGGCACCCCCCCACCACCGGCCCCGCCGGCCCCAGCCCCCAGCCCGCCCCCCGGCTCCCCACCCTGCCCGATGGCCCCCCTCCCCCGGCCTCCCCACCCCCCCGCCTCCCCCTCTCTCTTCCCCTCTCTCTCTCTCTCTCTCTCTCTCTCTACCCCACCCCAGCCCTGGCCCCCCCACACCACCCCCGACGTGAGAAGAGAGAGAGAAAGAGAAGGGGAGTTGCGGGTGGGGGTGGGATGGGGGGGCGCCGGGCGGCCGGTGGTGGGGGGGCCGACGGTCGGGAGGAGAGAGAGAGAGAGGAAGAGAGAGAGAGAAGAGAGATAGGGGAAGAGAGAGAGAGAAGAGAGAGAGGGAAGAGAGAGAGGAGAAGAGAAAGAGGGGGAGGCGGGGGGTGGGGAGGTCGGGGGAAGGGGACGTCGGGCAGGGTGGGGGGGCCGGGGGGCGGGCTGAGGGCTGGGGGTCGGCGGGGCCGGTGGTGGGGGGGGTGCCGGAGGTGGGTCGCCGCGGGAGAGGAGAAGAGAGAGAAAGAGAAGAGAGAGAAATGGGAAGAGAGAGAAAGGGGGTCGCCGGCGACCGACCGGCCGGCAAGGGCTGGGGCCAGTGGTGGGAGGCCGGAGGTGGTCGCAGGCATCGGGGGTGGGTCGCCGGCGTCCGTCGCCGGTGACGAAGAAGACTTTGGGTGAAAAGGATAATGTGAGGTAAGGTGTATGATAAATATGGTACATCAATAACGTTTCAACCATTCGATTAAATCTCAACGGCTTAAAAAAGATATGTACTGGTAGAGACCCAAATACAGACTTATCCTATTTTTAATTCCAATTCTAATTTTTTTTTTTTTTTTTTAGAATTTCAATTGTGCCTTGAGTAATTTCAGTTGTGCCGTTATTTGATAATAAAAATTATAACTGTGCCGTCCTTAAATAGTTTAAATTATTATTATGTCTCCATTTAGTCAATAATTATCTTCGTTTTTATTATTATTATTATTATTATTATTATTAACTGATGTCAAAAGTTTTGGAAGAATATTCCAAGTTCATCTTTTGTACTGTATTTTCCTGGATCTTTCCTTAGCCAGGGTTTGGAAATTACAATACACTAGCCGTGTGGTCCAATGCACACACTCACAATGACCTAACAAAGGCAAAAAATTAACACTGAAGAAAACTGAGCTCTTCTTAGCTTTTCTTATCGTTGAATTGCATTGCATAACAGCTTAACAATTAATTAAAATAGTAATTAAAAGGAAAAAAAATTTAATGTGGTAGCAATAATAATTACTATAACAAATTTTTTTTTTTAATTTTGAGTTGAGGGCTTGATTTGAATTTTACATATTGTAATGAAGTCAAATATTAAATTACTTATGCCTGAAAAAAAAAATTTATTGTTATATTAATTAAAAAAAAAAAAAAAACCATTAGAGGTCAATTTGTTGTTATATTGATTGTACAAAGTAGTTGGTTCTAAATAATATGTTACAAGTGCCATGTATATGATACCGGATACAAGATCTTTAAGATCTTTCCCAGATAAATGTCTATAAATATAGATAGATAATATTGCTGATCGACTTGTCTCAAATTGTTATATAGCATTTATCTGAATCCTTTTCAAATTCCATTAGTTTCTATCCAATTTTAAAAAAGCTACCTGGCTTGCTGGCTGCTCTTTATCTTCTAGAGAACCTATTCAATTATAGCTAATGCTCGGTTCTTGGAAGTGTCTTCTGAATCTGAATCTACAGGTGTAGATTTGCATCTCCTGATGAAATGCTGCTGAATGCGTAAAATGATATGCAATTATTGTTATTATTACTATTATTATTATTATTTTTGTGGTTGTTACCATGAATGAATGAATGTTGATAGAGGAGAGTCAAAATTCTGTTCGAGGTGCTAGTGCAAAGAAGAAAATGGCAACATAAGATTGCGGTTGCGACAAAATGATGCCGCCGACGTGCTCGTGCACGTATGAGGTTCATACTTGCTCCCCGCCGGAATGCCCCGTCAACACTGTGACTGTGCTTGAGAATCTCCTCGCCTACAATCTTGGAAACTAAAAAAATGGCGCGGTTTCGATATAACCATGTCGCCTAGCATGTTATGTGATCTATTATGTATGTGTATGCTTACCAAATCACTACAAAAGTAATAAGCATCCCTAGAGGATGCCTGTGCTTCAACCAGTGTTTTGTTGGGGCTTTTTAATAAGTGTAAGCTTTTCCTTTGAATAATAACAACGTACTTCAACCGTGCGTTTTAGTACAAGACATTTGTGCGACCTAAACAAAAACACCTCCACTGTTTCGTCGGCAAATATAAAATTTCACGTAAAGTAAATAATCATATAGATAAATAATTTACACGATAATATAATTATTTAACTTGATGATTAAAAATTCCAAGGAGAATAGCAAGGATATGTTGAATACACCACCTTAAATAAGAGATATTTTATTGCCAACGGATTTTAGTTACAGAAGTTATATAGAATTATAAATCTGATAGGAAACTCCACCAATTGCAAAACCCAGACTGAGTTGTTCTTATAGACTCACCTTTGACTTCAGATCTCGTCCTAGTCCAAGCTTCAATCTTCGACTTCAACGCTCATCATACGTCGAGTTCAATCTTCGTCAAATCTTTAATTTTACGTGAAATCATTTTCTATTAATTATTAGTAAGTAATAATAGTAGTCTGGTGATAATATTTATCTTTAATTTTAATTGAAATCATTTTCTATTAATTATTAGCAAGTAACATTAGTGGTCTGATTATAATATTTATCATTTAATAGGTGATTTGAAGGATTCTACTTAACAAGCACACCTTTAAAATATTACCTCATCTATATGGGTTTCAGAATTTTGACCGCTCATATCAAGAAATGTCAAAAACCAACATAATATATCTTTTCAAAATTACCCCTGACCAATCAAAAAAGATAATCTAGTAGAGTATTCTACTAGATGTCCCTGGAGTCAACACAGGCCACCGACGGCTTCCGGTCACCAACGCCAGTCTATGGTCATCGTAGAGTATCTTAGTAGAATACTTTTGGTAATCTACTGGATTACTCTATATTTTCAATACGAAATTATCGACCCTCACCAATTTTGATCACGGTAAAGTATTCTAGTACCAGATTACTTTTCCTTATAAATTGAAAAATATCCAATATAAAAGACAGACTCAGAAACAAAAATTGTCAACATGAAAACACAAAATAACAAATTGACCACAAAATCATGCAAACAGATATGCAAAAACTAACAATAAACCAAAATACAAAACTTTATCTATCAGAATATAAAAATTAATCTACCAAAATACAAAAGTTAATCTATCAGTACAAAAAAATTAGTCCATCGTGGAACAAAAATTTATGGGCCAAATTATAAAAAATAAATAATGCTCTGATGTGTAAACCACATCTGGATATCCTTTGTCGAAGATTAAAAAAAGAAAAGAAAAAAAAAAGAAAAAAAAAAGAAGCAAAAAAAAAACAAAACAAAACAAAAAAACAAAACAAAACAAATAAAAAACAAACCATCCTAAAAATCCTATTACCAAAAACATACACTAAATAATAACAATAAAAAAATAAAGATTATTACCTTGCAGATGGAGATTCGTTGCCGATCACCTGCGCCACAGAGAGAGAACAAGGACAGAGGAAAGCGAGAGGGGGGCGAGAGAGAGAGAATATATGGTGAATATGTATATGACGATATGTTTCAATGTAGAAGATTTTTTTTTTTAATTCTCTCCATGGAAATATATAAATAAAAATGTTAGTAATTCATTTTATAAGTTAGTAAACTTAAACATGCATAGCTTTATAATTTCAAATACAGAAATGCATGAATGAATAGATACAGCCAATCTACAATTAATAATTAAAAAAAAAACACATTATAATAAATTTTTTCTAACAAGAGTGTAAATTAATTAGAAAGTTCTGAAATATTATACATATGAAATGATGGTAGAATAAAATTCAACAAGCTCATATTGTAGGCAATGATGGCTGGAAAGAGAAAAGTATTATAAACAAATGGATTTTAACTCTATATGTAGTGTGGAGTATTGTGTATTAAGATTAATTACAAGTTGAAATATCTATCAAAATAATAATAATAAAATAAAATAAGAAAGAGGTGAGTCCTTATTTCTCACCACAATAGCTTCATATTTGAAACAAAAATAAGAAAGATGTAAAAGCAAGCACACTAGAACTTGAATAACAAAAAGTATAAGAGCTATTCCTACTTCTAAAAGAGGTATGACATTTTGGTTGAAACATATTAATTTTTTCTTTAAAAGACATAGTTGTGGAAAAGAAAAAAAAAAAAACTCAATAGAGACTTATGGTCACCCTTTAAAAAAAAAAAGTAAATTATATAAAAAGTAGGGAAAAAAAAAAGCGTGCAATATAAACATATGGCATATAGAAATAATTGAAGAACAAAAAAAGTTTTTCCTTCTGTTATTGAAGTGGAAAAATTCAAAGAGTACATCCTCTTTTCTGTACATGCTAATTTGTGGAACGTACCTTCCTTGTTACTATTTTCATTTATAAAATAATTCATTTAAAATTATCAAATATATTTAACACTATTTATATACTTAGTCACCGCTCTAAACTTGAAATATGAAATTGAGTATGTTCACCCGGTTGATCAAGATTTAAATAATCTAAAACTTGTTACGAAGACAAAACATGAATTTTGGAGAACATATTTAAATATTAATATTTGCTTTCGAAAAATACTTTTACAAAAATTTGAGAAAAACTATTTTAATATGATAATTAAGTAAAAAATTTATTTAGTAAGGCCGCAACTGAGAAAACGATATTTTAGATAACTGCAGCAAAAAATGCTTAAATATGGACATATTTGATAATCAACTAGGGAATAGTACGTCGTATCTGGAGTTGTATATTCCATCACGAATCGAAAGGAACTCCGTGTGGCTTAAGTATGCAGCTACAGCCTACATGTTATTCTTTTGTTTGTTGAGCAAAAAATGTTATTCTTTTGTTAAAATATTTATGCACGTGCCCCCACCCCACTTGCATTTTTATTTTCAATTTTAGTTCTAATTTTGCACTTTAATTTTTTTTTCTTTATAGAATATTAATTGTATCTTGACAAATTTGAGTTGTGTCGTTTTTTAATAATAAAATATATAACTTTGCCGTTATTAAATAATTTAAGAAAAATTAGGTTAGGTGATCTAGTTTGATGACCCAATCAAGTTAATAGATGGTTCAACTTTTTTTTTTAATAAAATTGCCGTTTTTCAATTTTTTCAGATGTGATTAATCATGATTGATTATGGTCAATTAGTGATTCACTATTTGAAAAATTGACAATTTACGATAACCGGTTTATCAAATTAACAATATTATGTGGTAATCACCGATTGATTATATAAGAAAATAATTGACCATTTTTTAAAAAATAGCCTTGCAATTAATTTTTAAAAATTTAAGTCATTTCTTAATATTTTCTTTTTAAAAAAAAGACTATTTACCTATACAATTATCATTTTTCAAGGAATTTAAATTATAATTTATGTCTCCATTTAGTCGATAATTATCTCTCTTTTATTATTATTTTTTGGCATATTGATATCAAAATTTTTGGAAAATATATTCCAATTTCATCTTATACTACAGTTTTCTGGATGATCTTTCTTTAGCCAGGGTTGGAAAACTATATTATCGGTGTGGTCCAACACATGCACAAACTTACAATGACCTAACAAAGATAGAAAATTAACACGGTTCTTATCCTTGTATTGTCTGACCAGAAAATAGTAACATGCGAAAACAACTTTTAATATGATAGAAATTATTATTATTATTATTATTATTAATATTATGTCTATTTCTTATTTTAATTTAAGATGAGAGCTGGATTTCAATTCTAGTCAAACATAAAATTATTATTGAGCAATATGTTTGAAAAACAATCATAATACTATCAACAAAAAGCAGAAAAATCAAGTAGTTGTTGTACATTATACAAAGTTTTATTGGTTTTAAATATAAAAAGTTACAAGTTTCAGATTTATCTAATGCTAGATACATGACCTTCCTGTATATATATTTATATATAATATTAGTCATTTGTCTCAACTAGTTGTCAAATAGCACATATCGTTTTATCTTCTAGATAATCTATTTAAATATTGTAAAGATATAGAGCTCAAAGGTACGTGACAAGTAAACACATATTGTTCACATATTATACGTTTATTAACATCTAGTGGTAGTTAATATTTCTAAAACGACGTAAGGAAAAAATAATAATTAACTAATTATATTGCTGACCAATACGTAAGCTACAATCTTATCTGAATCTGAATCTACAGGTACATTTGCATCTCTTGATGATGAAAAGTTATCATTGTGGTTGTTAGTTTTCTCTAATTGTTAATGATGTTGATACAGGGGAGCCAAAAGTATGTTCGACACTACTAGAAAATAGGGATTAAACGACGGCGATTACACGACGGTTCCTCAGATCCGTCGTGTAAAGTGCTAAAAACGGAGGTTTGCACGACGGCTCCACCAAACCGTCGTGTAAACCACGGTTTACACGACGGTTTCTTGGAGCCGTCGTGTAAACCAGGAGGTTTACACGACGGCTCCACCAAACCGTCGTGTAAACCGTGGTTTACACGACGGTTTGGTGGAGCCGTCGTGTAAAACGAAGTTTACACGACGGCTCAACCGAGCCGTCGTGTAAACCGCGGGGTTTACACGACGGCTCCACCGAGCCGTCGTGTAAACCGCCGGTTTACACGACGGCTCCACCGAGCCGTCGTGTAAACCGCCGGTTTACACGACGGCTCCACCGAGCCGTCGTGTAAACCGCGTGTAAACCGCTGGTTTACACGACGGCTCGGTGGAGCCGTGGTGTAAACCGCGTGTAAACCTCTGGTTTACACGACGGCTCGGTGGAGCCGTCGTGTAAACCGCTGATTTACACGACGGCTCCACCGAGCCGTCGTGTAAACCGCGTGTAAACCGCTAGTTTACACGACGGCTCCACCGAGCCGTCGTGTAAACCGCGGTTTACACGACGGTTCGGTTGAGCCGTCGTGTAAACCGCTGGTTTACACGACGGTTTTTTAAATACCGTCGTGTATTCCTAGTTTTTTATCCCTAGCAGCAGCCCTCATTTTATCTTACAGAATTGTTGCGCAGCCGCGAAAAACATCACAGAGACCTGCGAAACCACATCTCCTCCACTGTGAAACCAACACTCGCGTATAGTAATTATTTGTAAGTATAGTGATTATTACTTACTCTTCTTTGTAGTTATTTGAGTTTTATTAACGAATTATTGTAGATGTCTAAAATGGTATATTCTCGTTTTTTTTCTCTTCTTTGAGTATGATTTGTTGAAATTTTGCAATAGCTTAATATGTTGTATTTTTAAATGCAAAACATGATTATTGAATAAATTGTATGATATATTAATTAATTAATATCCATTTAGGTCGGGTTCTTGGAAATGGATCGAAAATGGATGTGGGCTAATAGATTGACTAGAATGTACCGAGATGGTGTTGAAGAATTTTTGTCATTTGCCAAAACTCACATGAAGAATGATAAGATGCGATGTCCTTGTGTGGATTGTGGAAATCATAGATCTCATTCAGTTGATGAAGTTAGAAAACATTTACTTGCCCGTGGTATTATTTGTTCGTACCAAACATGGTATTTACACGGTGAAATGTGTTTTAATCCATCATCGAAGTACAAAGCGAAAGAACCTATTGTTGAGGAAGATGTAGGAGATAATTTGTTTGACATGGTAAATGATTTGGAAGAACAGTTTGTGCATCGTCCGGAGTTATTTGAAGCAATGATGAATGATGTCGAGATGCCCTTGTATGACGGGTGTAGTAAATATACGAAATTGTCCGCATTGGTCAAATTATGGAACATGAAGGCATCGGGAGGGTGGACAAATTCTAGTTTCACGGCTCTTTTAGAATTTCTAAGAGAGGTTCTACCGGTTGATAATAAAATACCCGTTAGTATGTACGAAGCTAAGAAGACGTTGAGCACGTTGGGAATGGAATATGAAAAAATTCATGCATGTCCAAATGATTGCGCCCTTTACCGAAATGCGTATGAGGATTTGGATGCATGTCCGGTTTGTAAGGAGTCAAGATGGAAGAAAGGCAAGAAGCCAACAAATGGCAGCAAAGGTGTGCCGGCAAAGGTGTTATGGTACATTCCTCCGGCACCGCGCCTGCGGCGTTTATTCCGTAATGCCGATCACGCCAAGAATTTGACTTGGCACCATGATAAACGTGTTGAAGATGGCATGCTTAGACATCCCGCCGATGCACCACAATGGAAGACATTTGATGCTGATCATCCTGAATTTAGTGCGGAACCACGGAATCTACGTCTTGGTTTGTCGGCAGATGGAATGAACCCACATGGTAATATGAGTAGTAGGCATAGTACTTGGCCCGTCATACTAGTCAACTACAATCTCCCTCCGAAGTTGAGCATGAAGCGGAAGTTCTTGATGATGACTTTATTGATATCTGGTCCTCAACAACCAGGAAATGACATTGATGTGTACTTAGCACCTCTAATCGATGATCTGAAGAGCTTATGGGAAAAGGGGATCGAAGTTAGAGATGCTTACCGTCAAGAGACATTCACACTCCGTGCAATGTTGATGTGGACAATTAATGACTTTCCGGCTTATGGAAATCTATCTGGTTATTCAGTCAGGAGTTCTATCGGTTGTCCCGTTTGTATGAAAGAAACATCCTCCATCCGATTGAAGAATGGTAAGAAAACCGTTTACCTTGGTCATAGGAGATTCTTACCACAAAATCATCGATACCGCAAACAGAAAAAGGCTTTCGATGGTAATACGGAAGAAAGAATACCTCCCCGGGTTTTGACGGGCGAAGATGTTTATGAGATGGTTAAGGATTTGAAAGTAGTGCTCGGGAAAAGAAAACGGCGTAACAATGATCCTGTGGTAGATGGACCTTGGAAAAAACGGTCAATTTTCTACGAACTTCCATATTGGAGGACACTTTTTGTTCGTCATTGCTTGGATGTGATGCATATTGAGAAAAACGTTTGTGAATCAATAGTGGGCACGTTGCTAGACATTCCTAATAAGAGCAAGGATGGTGAAAAGGCACGGTTGGATCTTAAGGAATTGAAGATCCGACTTAACTTGGTCCCTACGAAGAAAGGGAATGCAACTTACTTACCTCCGGCGAAGTACACACTATCAAGACAAGAGAAAAGAAAGCTTTGTGAGTGGCTCGCTTCTGTAAAAGTGCCCACCGGGTATTCTTCCAACTTCAAAAGGTTGGTGTCTATGAAGGATCTGAGGCTGATTGGAATGAAATCACATGATTGTCATATCTTGATGCAACAGTTATTACCGCTGGCCTTGCGAGGAGTTTTAACGAAGGATGTGAGATTTGCCATTACCAAGTTATGCTCATTTTTCAACTCGATATGCTCTAAGGTAATTGATCCATTGACACTAGATTCGCTACAATTAGAGTTGGTTAAGACTTTGTGCTTGCTTGAGAAGTACTTTCCACCCTCATTTTTTGACATAATGATTCATCTAACGGTGCACTTAGTCCGGGAAGTAAAGCTATGTGGACCGGTATACTTGAGATGGATGTATCCTTTTGAAAGATACATGAAGGTTTTGAAAGGTTATGTCAAGAACCGAAATAGGGCAGAAGGATGTATCGTAGAAAGCTACATTGCGGAGGAATCGGTCGAATTTTGCTCCGAGTACTTGCCCACCGCGGAAGCGATTGGGTTGCCAAAGACATCAAACATTGACTGGAAAAGACTATCCGTCGGCATTCCATCGCAGGTAAATCGATGTGAATGGGAGAAAGCTTGTCTGTATACTTTGCGAAATCGGGCCGAAGTTGAGCCTTTTATTGAGGTTCACCTACAGGAATTAAGAGATAGAAATCCAAGAAGAGGACGAAATGGAAAGTTGCTACAAGATGATCACAATCGGACATTCCGTCAGTGGCTACGAAGTCATGTCGATGGCAAGGACGGCTATTCGCAAGAGTTAATGAACCTTGCTAGAGGTCCGTCGACGATTGTTACACGGTATACGTCATACTTCGTGAATGGTTATACATTTTACACTCGCGAAAGAGATGAGAAGCATCCTGTTCAAAATAGTGGTGTTAGTATCCGTGCTAAAGCCATGCATATTTCATCTGCCAAGGACAAGAATCCAGTTTATGGAACTATGAACTACTTCGGTTTCATTGAAGATATTTGGGAACTCGATTACTGTTGTTTACATGTTGCACTCTTTAAGTGCAAATGGGCCGACAATAATTATGTAAGGATTGACAGTGATGGCATCACAGTTGTGGATTTCAGACGATTGGGATACAAAAACGATCCATTCATTTTGGCATCACAAGCAATCCAGGTATTTTACACGACGGATCCCAGCAATGTAGAGTTGTCCTTAGTAGTGCCGATGAAGCCAAAATTGATTCGTGATGGTCAAGTCGATGAGGAAGATTGCTCTGACATTCCATCTTTCACACAGGGAATGCCACCGGTTGAGGAGATTGACGAATTCGACGATGATGTTTCCCACTTGGTTCGACCAGATATTGAATGGACACGTGTTGAGGAAGCAAAGAAAAAAAAGAAAAAAACTTGAACATTCTGCCATTTATTTTGTAAAACACACTACTTTATTTTTATTACAATTCACTGGGAATTATAAATTTATTTTGTTATGTTGATCAATGTATATATATATTGAACATTAATTTTGAATAAAGATCAATACTACAGTATGCATGAGTAATTACTGTATATAACAAATGGGTATTAGGACGTCGGATTGCGGTGAGCCAAATGGGCTCCTGAATAGTATATGAAATAGGTGGATTACACGACGGTGTGTACGAGAACCGTCGTGTAAGTGACTAGATGGCGTGTCTTACACGACGGTCCCTCCCAGGGACAGTCGTGTAAGCGCTAGCGCATTTCTGGCTTACACGACGGTCCCAGGGAGGGACCGTCGTGTAAGCCAGCCATGAGGCTTACACGACGGTCCCTCCCTGGGACCGTCGTGTAAGCCGCGCCAACCATGGCTGGCTTACACGACGGTCCCAGGGAGGGACCGTCGTGTAAGCCCAGCGGCTTACACGACGGTCCCTCCCTGGGACCGTCGTGTAAGCCGCGCCAACAATGGCTGGCTTACACGACGGTCCCAGGGAGGGACCGTCGTGTAAGCCCAGCGGCTTACACGACGGTCCCTCCCTGGGACCGTCGTGTAAGCCGCTCCACAAGGCAGGCTTACACGACGGTTCCAGGGACCGTCGTGTAAGCCTGAGCGAATTTCGGGCTTACACGACGGTTCCTGGGAGGGACCGTCGTGTAAGCCTCAAAAAATTTCAAAATTTTCAACTTTGGTTTTTCGAATTCCGCGCGAAAACCCATTGATTAAATACAAGTTCCTCATTATTTCTCTTCATTTCTCGTCAAACTCTCTAAATTTCTCAAGAACCCTCGTCCGTCACCAACACTACCCAACATCTCACGTGAAATCTGTCCAACCTGCCGTCGCCGCCGCCGCCGTTGCCGCCGCCGCCGCCGTTGCCGCCGCCGCCGCCCCTCTCTTCTTGTGCCCGTGCCTATTCTTCTTCAAATAAAAGCAAGGTAAAATCATTTACAAACTAAAACATTTTTACTCTTTTATAAACGTGTTTGTCACTAAAGATCCATTTTTGAATATGGTTGTTTTTGTTTGTAATATTGCTCTTTGTAGATGAATGGGTTGTGAATGGGTTTGTTTTTTTCCATATGATTTTTTTCCCGCCCACAACATGCTCGATGAAATGTCAAATTGAGTTTTTCTTATTGAAAAGTTTATTGAGTTTGATAATTATTTATAGCATAAGTGTAGTAAGATTACATGAAGTCCCATAGCATGAAAATACATCAAGAATACCTAAAAATGGCCTAAGACCGCGACGGGCCCCTGGTGCCCGTTTAGGGCCGCCTGGGGACCGGGGGGACGCCTCGCGGCCCCCGCTGGCGCCACTGGCGCCTGGCGCCCATGGGGGACTCCTGGCGCCCGTGGGGGGCTCCTGGAAACCGTGGGGGCGCCACCCGTGGGGGGCGCCAGGCGCCCGTGTGGGGCGCCAGGCGCCCGTGGGGGGCGCCACCCGTGTGGGGCGCCAGGCGCCCGTGGGGGCGCCCGTGTGGGGCGCCAGGCGCCCGTGGGGGCGCCCGTGGGGGCGCCAGGCGCCCGTGGGGGCGCCAGGCGCCCGTGGGGGCCGCCACCCGTGTGGGGCGCCAGGCGCCCGTGGGGGCGCCAGGCGCCCGTGGGGGCGCCAGGCTGGGGGCGCCCGTGGGGGTGCCAGTGTGGTTTGTTGTGTGGTTTGTTGTTAAAGTTAATCTGATTCGATTATATTGGGCCGACCTGACTGTTTTGTTTTTTGTTTTTTGGCAATAAATATAGGTGAACGAATACAATGGAACATTCCAAAAAGGGACTAGCACGAAGGAGGAACCCAATGGATCCCAATGTCGATGGCAAGCGAAGGTCAACAATGATGAAACGCGTCCATATGGCAAGGAAAAGAGGTGAACGAATTCAAGTAACGTTTGATGACAAAGGACAACCGGAAGGGAAGCACGGTGACGAATTGATGAGCTGGATTGGTGTGCTCGCTCGAGAGCACGTTCCAATATGGATACAAGATTGGAGATCGCGTGATTTAGACGGATTGAAAGAGATTATTTGGAAAGAAACTGTTACTTCTTTCAGCGTGGATGAAAGCTTTCGGAGCACATGTTTAAAATCATGTGGTGAAGCTGCAAGGAATTTTCGGTATGATCTGTACAAGACGTACATCGAGGAATTTATAACAGAAGAACGTGTGTGGACCCGGCCGCAAAAGGTTATTGACAACTACCCCAATATAGAAGAAGAGGATTGGATGAAATTTGTTCAGTATAGAACATCCTCACAGTTCAAACAACTATCTGAACGTGGAAGCCAAATAAGGACAAACAACGAATACTCATCAAGAGGAGGCCGAGATGGATATAGGAAGCTCGACCAGGAAATGGTATGTCAATAAATTTTGTTCGTACTAAATCGTATTCCATTTATACTAACGATGTCAAATTACAGTTTAAGAAGACTGGGAAATGGGAAAAAAGAGAAGGTTTGTGGCTACAGCAACAGACAGCCGAAGATGGAGAGTTGAAAGATCCAGCATGTCAAAAAGTTAGCGAGTTGATAGTAAGTTTACTAACTAACACTGAAATCTTGATCACTACTATACGTACTCACAACCCGTTAGCTTAAATGAGTTCTGTTAAATATATTGTAGATGGATTACAGCACACAGGAGAGCCAAGGCACTTTCGAATCGGTTGGCACTAGTGATGTATTGTCGAACGCATTATCTAGACCCGAACACAAAGGCCGTGTCCGTGGGCAATCAAAGTTCGTAAAGCCGTCTCAGTACTTTAACCTAAATCGAAGTTCGAGTAAAGAGAATGAAGTACGATCAATGAGACGTGAAATAGAAGAATTAAAGGCGTTGGTGCGTGGTCTATGTCCGAGCAAAGATGCGGAGCCGTCGGTTGATCCCAACAATGTGCCAACTGTGGACAAACACAACAGCTTTAAGGCTAGTTGCTCTGCCCAAGAAAAACAACATGGAGTTTCTGATCCACCAACCATTCCGGTCGACAGTCAGGAGTGTAAACTCTATATTTTCGATGAAGTACAGGGTGGACAGTTGCTTGTTGCGTTTGGAAGAGCATGGCTGGAGAGCCTACCAACCGATACGGTGCATGGTATTCCACTGGGCGAAGGGAACGTGCGAGTGTCAATCAATGTGCCAAAATTAAAAAAATCACCATTACCTATACCGACGTACGACGCAACCACCGTGGAGGATGCTGTTAATGGGTTTGTTGCTTGGCCTAAGGCACTAGTTGAGCTCGACACGAGTATGAACAAGGCGAGTCGAGGGCCTAGTCACGTTCCTGACCCAGCAGCTGCCAGAAAAAAACGCCAAAAAAAAGATGGAAAAAAAACAATTGACTCTCGAACTGAGGTACAACAAGGTGCGCAAGAACAATTGTTCGACTTTGATACCATGAACAAGGCGATGAGGCCTTTGGCTTATTATGCACATAGATCCATGCGTGGAGGTAATCAGATTGAGATCCCAATACCATACACGATCATGAGCTTTGAAATGCCTGTCTTTATGAGCTTTGAAGATATTTACGAGTTCATTAATTTACAAGAAATCAGTGCGAATTGTATATTAGTCTACATGAGGTACGACATACTTTCTCCTAAATTATTTTGTTATCTACAAATTCTTCTATATGTCAGGTAGAGTAATAATTCGTGATACGCTTATGCAGATTTTTGGAGGAACTATGTAGGAGTAACGGGCAAGCTGAGAAGTTTGTGTTTGTGTCTCCAAGCTTGATCTCACCGGTGAGAACAGATACTGAAGATGCTGGCAGGAGAGAGCGAGCCGACAATCTTCTCGGCTTTTTGCGCGACGCACCTAAAGGACGGCTTTATCTTGTGCCACATAACAGAGGGAGACATTGGGTTTTGGGTGTCATTGACCCATGGGAGGACTTGGTCCTTTATTTTGATCCTCTTCGAGAGAAGAAACGAGATGATTTTACTGAGCTAATCAACATGTAAGTCAATGTTAATATGTTCAATTTTTCAATCTTAATTATATGCATCTTAATTAATTAGTTTGAATTTTACCAATTTTGCTAGGGCCCTATCGGATTGGAAGATACTTATGGCTGAAGAAGGGATTAAAAGGAGACGAGACTTCATTACCAAATTCTCGAACCGTCCTTGTCCTCTCCAAGAGGGAAGTGTTGAATGTGGTTATTTTATTTTAGGTTTTATGAGAGAAATAGTGTTAAACGGAATTGACGCACTTGAAAGTAAAGAATTTTTTACTTCTCTGGATTTGGATTTGATTAGGGGAGAATGGGCTAGCTATGTAATGGATTTCATTAATTATAATGTATAAACTTGATTTGTATGTATTTTACGTTGATCAATGAAGCAGGGATCTTGTATTATATGCCACCCGTGAGAAATAAAAAAAAACAAAAATTCTAGGTCAGACCATTACACGACGGTTCATCTCGGAGCCGTCGTGTAACGGTCTGACCATTACACGACGGTTCGGCCTTGAGCCGTCGTGAAATGGGACAATTACACGACGGTTCGGCCTTGAACCGTCGTGTAATGATCCCATTACACGACGGTTCGGCCTTGAGCCGTGGTGTAATGGGACCATTACACGACGGTTCGGCCTTGAGCCGTCGTGTAATGGGACCATTACACGACGGTTCGGCCTTGAGCCGTCGTGTAATGGACCATTACACGACGGTTCGGCCTTGAGCCGTCGTGTAATGGACCATTACACGACGGTTCGGCCTTGAGCCGTCGTGTAATTGTCCCAATTACACGACGGTTCGGCCTTGAGCCGTCGTGTAATGGTCTGACCTAACGGTTCTGGTCAGACCATTACACGACGGTTCAGCCTTGAGCCGTCGTGTAATGCCTGACGTTACACGACGGTTTCATACTGAGCCGTCGTGTAATGCCTGACATTACACGACGGCTCAGTATGAAACCGTCGTGTAATGGCCAATTACACGACGGTTTCATGGAACCGTCGTGTAATGTCAGTCATTACACGACGGTTCCGATTTGAGCCGTCGTGTAATGTATCATTACACGACGGTTCCGCATGGAACCGTCGTGTAAAGACGCTACCTAGGTGCCTCCACGGCGGTTTATCTTGTTTCGACGACGGTATTAAACCGTCGTGTAACATTGAGATACGACGACGGTAATATAACCGTCGTGTTATCTTCCACGACGCCGGATTACACGACGGTTCGGTAACCGTCGTGTAAGCTTTACACGACGGTTAAAAACCGTCGTGTAAGCTCTCTTTTCTAGTAGTGCGAGTTGCGAGTGCAAAGAAGAAAAGGGCAAGACAAGATGCTATCGGACGGATAGTAAGTTTGGAGGATGCCCCTTGGTTTGTGGCACACGTTGCTTAGCTTGCATTGAGACGGATCTGCCGACATGCTGGTGCACGTACGAGGTTGATACTTGCTCCCCGTCGGAATGCGCCGTCAACACCGTGACGATGCTCGAGAATCTCCTTGCCTACAATATGGGAAACTAAATGGCGCAGTTTCGATATTCATGTAGCCTAGCATGTTACGTTATCTATGTATTTGCGTTGCTTACCAAATCACTAGAAATAAGTTCTAAATCCTTGCCTTAATAAGCATCCCTAGAGGATGCCTTCGCTTCAATTAGTGATGTTGTGGCTTTTTAATAAGTGTAAGCTTGTCCTTTGAATAATAATAACGTTCTTCAACCTCGGTGTCTATTGCTTGCCTAATTAAATTTACGAAAATTAATGGTTTGCAAATGATCAGACAATCAGATTTCCAATGCATGGCGGTGGAGTCAGGAAATTTTTTCAATGGGGTCGCTATAAATAATTTTTTCTTGAAGTTATGAGGACATAATTATATTTTATTAGGGCCTGTTTGGGACGACGTTTTCGGATGACAAAATGCCATCTAGATCTAAGACTCCCAATTCTATATTAAACTTTTCTCTTTTTCATTTTCAAAAAATTTAATTAAATTTTAAAACTCCATAACTTTCTTATTTCAAATCGAAATGAAATGATAATTGTGTCAAAATACTCATAATGACGAAACGATCTCAAGATCCATTTTGCATATTGTTTTCGAACTCATTTCAAAATTTTAAAATATTTTCTATATTTCAGAATTTTCCGAAAGACTTCTCCCAAATATATATTTCTAACTTAACGTTCAAGACACCGTTTCCAGACATTCCCCAAACAGGCCCTTAATTTTTGATCATGTGGATACAATAAAAGTTTTCTTATTACAACATAGGTGAGTAACTAAATTTTGAGACTAAAAATCAATTTCTCAAAATGTGAGTTGGGGCAAGACCTAATAGACAGTTAGACCAAGTACTATCTAAATAGAACTCCACAACTGTTCCGTTGAGTTGGTAAATACAGAATTTCGATAAAGTAAATAATCATAAAAATAAAAAATTATAACAATTATAACATGGTTATTTAACTTGGTTAAAGCTCTATAAATGGGGGGGGGGGGGGGGGGGGGAAGAGGACCTACGGATGTTGAATATACCTCGTCAAATAGGAGATATTCTATCATATAATTGGTTTTTTTTTTTTTTTTTTTCGCTGAGTAAGAATTATAAACTTGCTAGGAAACTCCACCAATTGCAAAACCCATACTGAGAATTCTTCTCGTAGACCTGGCTTCGGAATTGCATTTCTACTCTAAGTCTACAGCTCGTCTTCAAATCTCGTCCTAGTCCAACCTTTAATCCTCGCCTTCAATTCTCACCCTTCCATCAAGATTTACTATTAAATCTTGTATTTTTCTTCGTCAAATTTTTAATTTTATGTGAAATCATTTTCTAGTAACTATTAGTAAGTAACATTAGTGGTTTCATTTACAATGTTTAGTTATTTAATGGGTGAATTAAAGGATTGCCTCTCAAAAAGCAGAACAATTGAAAACTATCTCATTTATAGTGACTTCAAGATTTTTGAACTTCCGTATTAAGATAAGTCAAAGATCAACATAATATGTACTTTGAAAACTATCCCTACCCAACCAAAAAGGTAATCTGGTAGAATAGCACCAGTAATTTATCTTTTTAAAATTATCACCGATAATCTATCGGATGTCACTGTAATCAAAACGGGCCATTGATAGTCTCCGGTCGCTGTATGGGTCTAATTCACATAATTCAAAAACTATGCTAACTCGAGATGGATTACTTTCTCTTAAATATTTGTTATAGACCCATGCATGATACACCTTTCACTAAAATTATTATTAAAAAAAAATTCATAATATTTTCTTATGACACTTTTAGTCACTAATTTGAAACCTTAGTGACTAAAATATATTTAGTCACAAATTTTTGTAAAGCTCTCCTTAGTGGATTTGGTTGAAGTATAAAGAGTATTCATTCCTGTTAAACAAAAAAAACAACGCTACAATAAGTATCAGGGTAATACTTATATCGTCATCTTATGGAGCTAGAGTTGTTGAAAGACATTCAGAATCTAAGAGAATTCACTTTTAGATCTTCTTTTTCATGTGCCTCCATCGTCAAGAATCAATTACAAAGGAGATCCTTTATCGTTTCTAACTCACAAAAAATTTTAGTAAAGCAAAAAAGAACTAATGTGGAATACAACTCGTTTACAGACTTCATTTATTTTATTCGAAAGGGAAAAAGGAAAGAGTCGAAAAACAAAAAAGTATTACCGCAATTTCCCTTTTGCTATACTGATAAACTATTGGACTACTGTATAAATTGATTTGACAACGCACTATAGCTTTAATCAATTGGTCACATTTATTATTTATCTTTTGAATAAAGTAAAGTGATTTTGTATCTTGTGACAAATTAAATTATATAATTCTCACATAATGGAAACATTCTCTAATCAACCCATATTTATTTTTAATAAAACTATTGTAACTTTACACTATGTGACAAATTAAATTGTCACATATTCAGATCATATTCTTAATCCTACCATGTCACATCTTATTAGGTCACACTGTATTATAATATTGTATTGTGTATGTACTATTGCAACCTTTTTGTTTGACTCAAAATTTATTTGTCACCTCCAAAAATTGAGCAGCTTTATTATGGTAAAAGATAGCGGAACCAAGATTGGGGAGTTGGGGGAGCTTTCGGATCTCCGAGGAGAACTTAGCATTAGAAAATTAGAAAATGTTCCTAACGCTAAGGATGCGTTGGACCAGGCCAAGTTGGCGAATAAGAAGCATCTTGAGACGTTGAAGTTGGAATGGAGTTATTATGATGATGATTCGATACATGCAAGGGATTTGCTTGACATGTTATCACCTACAAGAACTTTAAGAAAGCTCATTGTTCATCAATATCCAGGTACAGGATTTCCAAATTGGATCGGGTTTTTTAAATTGGCCAATATTCCGGTTGTAGATATTGCTTCCACTTGCCACCACTTGGGCAACTACCTTCTCTCAAAACTCTCTATATTTCGGGATTTGATGCGGTAGTGACTGTGGGTCCAGAGTTTTACGGGGATGGCTCTGTCACAACACCATTTTCATCATTGGAAATCCTAAAATTCACATCGATGCCATCATGGAAGAAATGGATTCCAATGCAAGTTGAACATGTCGGTACCTTCGCAAAGCTCAGAGAACTTGAGATAAGTGATTGCAATGAGTTTATTGGGGATTTTCCAGCTTGCTTCCTTGTATCATTGACAAAGCTCACAATTAATGTAAGAATCTTGTTTTTTCACTCCCAAGAATGCCCGTTGTCCGAGATATAGAGTTGGATGGTTATGCAAATGATCAACTGCAAGTAGAGTCATTCTTCGAGGCACTGAAGAAAACTGAAACTTCCCCTCAACACTGCGCATTTCTAATTGTTCTTCCTTGATACCAGTTGGATGTCTGCCAACCACTCTCGAAACGCTACATATAAGTTGGTGTAAGAAATTAGAATTTCCATTGTCCCATCTTAAAGAGTCACTTAAAGTACTTACGATGTTAGGAAGTTGTGAATCCCTTAGATCCTTTCCCCTGAATTCTTTTCCCAAGCTCAAACAGCTTTCTATTTATCGTTCCGAAAGTCTAGAATCTCTTTCTGTGTCTGATGGGCTATATGTGAAGACCTGAGATTTCTATCTTCTCTGCACATAAGGGACTGCCTCACTTTTGTATCTTTCCCAGAAGCTGGACTATCTGCCCCCAATCTGACTTCCCTTGAAATTGAAAACTGCGAGAAACTGAAATCGTTGCCCGAGAAAATGCATAATCTTCTGCCATCTTTGAAATTTCTGTTCATCAATGATTGTCCAGAGATCGAGTCATTTCCTGAGGATGGTCTCCCCTTTAGCTTGTCTACACTTTACGTTTGGGATTGCTATAATCTCATCGCCTCTCGGGTGAACTGGAACATACAAACACTCCCCAATCTTACGACATTTTCAATCTGAAGTTATGAAGATGTGGAATCGTTTCCGGAGGAAGGGCTGCTGCCAAACACTATTACTTCTCTTTCAATCGGTCAATTTCCATGTCTCAAAGCCTTGGACTAAAATGAGCTTCAAGACCTCACCTCCTTGAAGAAACTGGACATTTCTGACTGCCCCGAGTTGCAAAAAATCCCAGAAGAAGGGTTTCCCATCTCTCTTGAACATTTAAGCATCTCCTCATGCTCTCTTCTCGAGAAGAAGTGCAACAGGGAGAAGGGGTAGTATTGGAGCAAAATTGATCGCATCTTCTGCATTAAAATCGGCGATGACATTATGTCATGAGTCACTGGTAGACAAATCCCTGAATTCATACTCAACCAGGTTATGTTATTTGCTCTTGAACTTCAGCTTACTTAATTTCCTTTTCCAATCTTAATGAATCAGATAATGTAACTTCTTTTCTCTTCGATGGTACTGATATGAGTTCTTACGGTGCAAATTTTCGGGCTCCGAGTTATGGGGGGTGCCAAGATGTTATAGTTCTTCTTCCATCTCTATCAAAGCTATTTATTCATTCCGTGATTTTATGTATGCGGTGTGTTTTTTTTTTTTTCTTTTTTCTTTTTTTTCCCCTTGTATGTTTTATGTCCTTGATGTTCCTCTATTTTCTCTGTTTTGCTTGCTTTCATTCTAAACTAGGCAAAATATTTATACTGTAGAGTTTGATCTGCGAGACTTTTGAAGATACATGGGTAACCTTGAGATAATCAACTGGTTGAGTATCTGGTGCGTTCCATTTTCATTTCCATTTCTTTTGGATTAATAAAAATATTCCTTGCTCCACATATAAATATACTGATTTGTATATCTTCTAAAATAATTTGGATATGTAAATTGCGATTTGAAGCGGGAAAGTTTTGTTGGCTGCAGCTAGCCACACACTTGAGAAAAACCACTGTGAGAGCTACAAGAGTTTGAAATAATTTGAGCTCGGAATTGCGAAAATCACTGTCTCGATTGGTTCATGGATGGCGTGACATGATTGGTCATGACAGGGTGCCGAGTTAGAATCAGAATCACTTTGGTGACCCAACATGTGCAATTCAGAGAGAGTTATATTAACGTGTTTACAAATAGCAATTTTTAGTTAGTGTGGGAATCTGTTTTGACACACTTAGAAAACTCCTCTACCAACTTTCTATGAAGAGTTTGTTCTCTCTGCACAATCACGCATATGTCAGTTTTTATAGACATATGCACAATTTTATGTTCAGCTTTTCAAATATTCTGTTGTTTATTTTTTATTTTTGCTAGTGTACAATTTGTTGTTTTAATCGGTCTTATTGTATTTTAATACTTAAATTTTGAGGTTCAGTAGCTTTTGCACTAAAAAGTATTGTGTACCAAACTAAAGAACTTGCAATTTTACAGCTACTGCCCCTCACACTAAAATTGTCGTCCTTTGCCGATTTACCCCTCAAAATTCTAATTTTAACAATTTACTTTTTGTATTTTCTTTTCCCTGAACTTTGAAAAAGTTTATGAATTTCCACCTTTAATTAAATTTTTGACAAAAAAATACACATGACACTCGTTGGAAGCATGAGTTACAGATATTAAATGTAAAACACTCATAATTGAGTTATAAAAAGTAAATATTTAAGACCGATTGTCATTTTTTCTCATACTTCTCTCTTATAGATAACTTCGTAATTTCACATTTAATAAAAGGTAACGAGTGCAAGGAGTGTTGCCATTGTGTGCCACTTTATAATTTTATATTTAATGCCCTAACTAATACTTCCAACGATGTGCATTTTTTTGTCAAAAATTTAATTAAGGGGGAAAAATTCGCAAACTTTTCTAAAGTTTAGAGGAAAAGAATATTATAAATTGAAGTTTGGCATTTTGTGACAATGTCTAAAATTCAAGAGGAAAAAGTGTAATTCGTCGTTTTTCTAAATTGTTGTGATAAATACCTCCTTTTGCTTATTAACTTCGGTTAAGTTAGTGACAAAAAGCCCATAAGTACCTTATGAGGATGGAAAATTAAATCCTAATCTAAGTGATCTTCCAAAAATTCGAATACTCAATATATTGGAAAGTTATCAAGATGAAGTATAATGTAGCAATTTAAAAAGTTTAGGAGGCATGTTCTCAAAATTAGAAATTGGGGGAAATTTTTCCAAAAGTCGACAAATTAGGGGTTGAAATTGTTATAAACCACAAACAACTTATTAAAACCAATTAACATTAAGATTGAATAGATCACAGACTCACTCATATATCTCTGAATGTACACACACAGTGGCATATTTCTGTACCCAATGTTAGGTGGAAATGGATTCTTCTTTTCAGCCGCAATAATGAATGCATGATGTCTAATAAACAAAGCACAATATATATATATATATATATACATATATATATATATATATATATGTAAACAAACAATGAGGCATTAAAAGAAAAGGTCTTAACAGAAATCAACAACAGTACGGGCTTGTTTTAAAATTAATGGATAAGTTCTCAATCGATGACAAATATGCGAGAGATTTTATTTCAATACTCTCCTTCCTCTGGCACTTATTCGCTAGGAAAGGACATTTATCTATCCACAAATATTCAAGAGAGTGAGAAAACCCTTTTTCTGGAATAGTCTGCAAATTAGGGCAATCGAAGAGGAATAGTAATGGTACAGAGGTGAGTTGTTGAAACCTATTTTTATCCAGGGTGGTTTTAAGCCATTCCAAAAAATTAATAACACGACTTGTGATAGTGCTAAGCGGCAGCCCTTCCTCCGGAAATGACTACAAATGATTTTTACATCCAAAACCTGAAATTTCAAACTGTATAAGATTAGATAGTCCTTGCAAATTCCAGCTCATTTCAGAGGTGATGAGATTTTCATAGTCCTTAATGCGAAGTTCAGTTAGATTGTGACAGTGGTATGAGTGGGGTAGAGAAAATTCTAAATTCATGCACCCACAGATTTAACAGAAGGATCAAAATACACTTTTTAAAGAGATCAGGAGTATTTTACCAATAAAAAATAGATTAGGTCTAAAATCTCACTTATTTAAAAATTCATGAGTACTTTTATTAAAAAATAAAGTTTAGAGACTAAATTCTTACCTACTTAAAAGTTCACATACCAATCCAATAATTTACCTTAATTTTATTTTTATTTTAAGTGTAAAAAGAAAACCCTCAAAAAAAAAAAAAAAAAAAAGGGAAGAAATAAAAAAGAAAAAAAGAAAAGAAACTTGACCATTTGGCGGAACGATGAATGGCTGATAGATTCGATATTATTTTATTCAACTAAATAATAGAGATGGCCAGCTGGTTCCGATTACATTCTTTTCTTTATTGGAAGATTCTCTGTTTAGATGCTATTTCCGGTCAACTCCTCTCATTTCCCTTACTCTGCCATCACCACTTCCTTACTTCTGCAAACTTTACTTTCTCCGTCTGTGCAAAAGAAGCGAAGATCATGGCTTTAGAATTAGTGGGAGGAGCTCTTCTCTCAGCTTCCCTTCAATTTCTGTTCGAAAGGATTGGATCCCCTGAGGTTCTGTCCTACTTGCGCCGGAAATCAAAGAAATCTGATTTTGATGACCTCCTTTCCAAACTCAAGATTCTCTTCAACTCTGTCTCTGCTGTTCTTGATGACGCCGAGCACAAGCAGATCTCCAGAAACAGGGCTGTGGAGGCCTGGCTTGACGACCTTCAAGATGCTGTTTTTGATGCTGAAGACCTCTTCGATGACGTCGAATATGATGTTCTGCAACTCAAGGTTGAAGCTGACTCAAAGCCCAACTCTAGTAAGGTACAAAATTTATTCAAGCATAAGAAAAAGTTTAGAAACTTGTTTTCCAAGTCACGTGATTCGAATGATCAAGATCTGGAGAAAAGGATGAGGAAGATTCTTGAGAGGTTAGAGTTCATTGCGAAACAGAAGGATGTTCTTGGTCTGAAAGAGCGTGTTGGCGAAAGACCGTCGTGGAGATTGCCTTCGACTTGTCTGGTAGAAGAGTCTGAAGTTTATGGTAGACATGACGACAAAGGTGTGATACTTAAGCTGTTGACGTTGAACGATGTGGGCAGCGAAAAGATTTGCGTGATTCCGATCGTCGGAATGGGCGGGGTTGGAAAAACCACGCTTGCTCAAGCAGTTTACAATGATGATTATGTTCAGGGGAGTTTTGAACTCAAGGCATGGGTCTGTGTCTCTGACGATTTTGATGTTTGTAAGGTCACAAAAACGTTACTTCAGTCGGACTCTCCGGATGGTGCCATGGACCTGAATTCATTGCAACTCAAGTTGAAAGAGAGGTTGATGGGAAAGAAGTTCTTGATTGTACTGGATGATGTTTGGAATGAGAACTATCTTGATTGGGAGGCAATGAGGATGCCTTTCAAATATGGGGCTCAGGGAAGCAAGATTATCGTGACAACGAGAAATGAAAAAGTTGCGTCTATCACGGGAACTGTTCGAAGCCATCATCTGAAGGAATTATCGGATGAAGCTAGCTGGCAACTTTTTGAAAAGCATGCATCTGGCATCAATGGAGACTTTAGTGCACGTCCAGACCTTGAAAGAATTGGCAGAGAAATTGTTAAAAAATGCAAAGGCTTGCCATTGGCTGTAAAAACACTTGGTGGCCTCTTGCGCTCTACAGAGGATGTTCGGGAATGGGAAAGAATAGCAAAGAGCGATATTTGGGCGTTGGCTGATGAACAGAGCAAAATTCTTCCGGCTTTGAGGTTGAGTTATCACTATCTCCCTCCACACTTGAAAAGGTGCTTTGCTTTTTGTTCAATATTTCCCAAAGACCATGAGTTTGATAAGGACGAATTAGTCTTAATCTGGATGGCTGAAGGTTTCTTGGAGCATCCAGGGAGAAATAAGAGACTGGAAGAAGTGGGTGATGACTACTTTAATGATCTAGTATCTAGATCATTTTTTCAACATTCCATGGGATCCTTGGTTATTCATGACCTTTTGGTTGATTTGGCTACATTTGTTTCCAGAAAATGTAGTCTTTTTCTAGATACAAGTGGCAGCTTAGATAAAATGGAGACAAGTCGGGCACGTCATCTTTCTTACTCTTTAGAACGGCCTGATCCGTATGAGAGGTTGAACTCCGTTATTGAAGCTCCTCACTTGCGGACTTTCCTACCAATAATAAAAAGGTTGTGGACGTATCGTTGTGTTTTATCTGAGGAAGTAGTAGGTGATTTGTGTTTGAAGTTTAGGTGTTTGAGAGTTTTATCTTTGTCTGGCTATAAAAGCATCAAACAATTACCAGATTCAATTGGTGAACTAAGGCATCTTCGCCAGCTGAACCTCTCTTCCACTTCAATTAGTAGGTTACCAGAGTCTGTATGCAAGCTGTACAATTTACAGACATTGAAGTTGAACTATTGCAAATCACTCACTCAGTTGCCTAACGCTTTTCACCACCTCACTAATTTGAGATATCTTGGTGCCAGCGGAAGCAACCTAGAAGAGTTGTCGGAATCTATATGTATGTTGTGCAATTTGCAAACGTTGAAGTTGTCATATTGTTGTTCTTTGACTAAGTTGCCTGATGACTTTCATCGTCTCATTAATTTGAGATACTTTGATGCTAGCTGGAGCAACCTAGAAGAGTTGCCAGAATCTTTATGTATGTTACAGAAGTTACAGACTTTGAAGTTGGCATACTGTAGAGCTCTCACTAAGTTGCCTAAAGATTTTCATAATCTCACTAATTTGAGATATCTTGATGTCAATGGTAGTGGCCTGGTAGATATGCCGACACACATGGGTAGAATGAAAAGTCTCGAGACCTTGAGTGCCTTCACTGTGGGAACAGATAATGGTAAAATGATAGGAGAGTTGGGAGGACTATCACATCTTAGAGGATTACTTCACATTAAGAAGCTAAGGAATGTATTAAAAGCAGAGGATGCATTGGAGGCAAACTTGATGGAAATGAAGTATCTTGATACGCTGACCTTGGAATGGGATGATGGTGAAACTGGTGCTTCAAAACATGAAATGGATGTACTTGACAATCTATGCCCTAACTCAGCCTTGAAAGGGCTGGAGATCAAGAATTATGGAGGTACCAAATTTCCTAACTGGTTAGTTGATCCTTCATTATGCAACATAGTTGAGGTACGTCTTCAGAAATGCAAACATTGCAACCGCTTGCCACCACTTGGGCAATTGCCATCCCTGAAATTTCTTTGGATTGATGAATTTGACGCAGTGTGAAGATGGGTCCTGAGTTATTTGGGAATGGGTCTTCAACTGTGAAGCCATTTGCATCATTGGAAGCCTTAAGTTTCTCTAAGATGTCAAACTGGG
Source organism: Ficus hirta (assembly GCA_038430175.1). Classification (NCBI taxonomy): domain Eukaryota; kingdom Viridiplantae; phylum Streptophyta; class Magnoliopsida; order Rosales; family Moraceae; genus Ficus; species Ficus hirta. The sequence continues at coordinate 11,141,538 of CM076585.1, read as the reverse complement.
AGGAATGGTCAATGGTAGCTGAAGATGCTGAAGCTTTCCCAAAGCTAAGACGACTTTCTTTATTCGACTGCAAGAAGCTTACTGGGGATTTGTGTCGCTTCCTTCCATCTTTAACAGAGCTTTCCATCAAAGAATGTCCACAGCTTTCTTCTTCGCTCCCAGAGATGCCAGTTGTCAGCAAACTAACCCTTGTTGATTGCGACAAGCTTACTGGAGGATGTCATGTTGTAGAATCATTCGAGTGTCTTCAATTCCTGGAAATCTCCACTTCACTTGACTCAACAACATGCAGGTCTCTTCCCGCTTCCTTGAAAACGCTAGTAATCATAGGGTGCAAGAATTTAGAATTTCCTCTACCCCACTCATACCACTGCCCCAATATGAATGAACTTCGTATCTACGACTGTGAAAAGATCATCACCTCCGGAATGAGCTGGAATTTGCAAGGGCTTCCTAGTCTTACAAACTTTTCAATTTCATGCTTCGATTGTGAAAATCATTTGGAGTCGTTTCCGGAAGAAGGACTGCTGCCTAGCACTATCACGGATCTTCATATTAGTGATCTGCAAAGGCTTAAAACCCTGGACAACAACGGGCTTCAACAACTAACCTCTTTAACATCACTGTACATCTACAACTGTCCTAACTTGCAGACTATTCCAGAAGAAGGGTTTCCGCACTCTCTCAAATATTTGAGCATCAACAGATGTCCTCTACTTGAGAAAAAGTGTGAGAGGGAAGGGGAGTACTGGTACAAGATTTCTCGAATCCCCAAAATTGTCATCGATTGGGAACTTATCAATTAATTTTAAAGACCCAGGTACTTGCTCTTTTTCTTCTTCTTTTTGTTGCGGATAGTAAAAGTCCATTAAACTGATTATCTTTTTATTTTTTTTTATTTTTCTATTATTATTGTAATTATTATTATTATTTTGCTTTCTTTTTTTTTTTTTTTTTTGTGGTTAAGCTCAGCAATCTTTATTATTGAAACGTGCATAAACAGTTTTGGAGGCTTGTTTTACTTACCACTCTTGTTACGATGGTTATTTTCTTTTGTTTTTTTTTAATGCCTTTTTTTTAAAAATAATTCTTGCTTAATGGTAGAAATTTTATAGCCTTTGCTGTTATTGAAGAATTATGTACAATGCTCTGTTTATTAGACGTCACGCCTTCAATATTGCAGTTGAAAGAATAATCCGTTTTCAAAATTTGGGTCTTTAGTTGGGGCAAGTATTGGTTTTCAAAAGTTGTTTAGGGGTTTTTAACTCTGTCACACCCTAAATTTATCGACCTTTGACAACTTATTCTCAAATTTATAATTTTAATAACTTGCCTCCTAAACTTTCTAAATTGCTACAATATGTGTCATTTTTCGAACTTTCCATTATATTGAGGAGTTGAATTGGAAGATTTACATTAGGATTTGATTTTTTTGTTTAGAGATTTTCAATCTTCACATAAGGTGCACTTGGACTTTCTATCAATAATTTAACCAAAGTAAAGCAAAAGGAGGTAAATCACAAAAATTTAGAAAATACAAGAGGTACATTGTCATAAGTTGAAGTTTGAGGGGCAATAGTACTAAAAACTCAAGTTCTTTAGTTTCAAGGAGAGAAAAAGCTAATGTTAAACTCATGAGTGCTAAAAACCCAAGTTCTTTAGTTCTTTAGGGGCAATTGGGCACATATTTTGCAGTGCAAAAGCTACTGGAACTTTAAAAAAATATATAAAAAACAAAAAACAAACAAAACAAAACAAAACAGAAAAAACCCTCAAAATTACGTACTAAAAATAATACAGATTAAACCAACAAATTTTACATAAGCAAAAAACCAAACAAAAAAAAAACCAAAAAAAAAAAACAAAAAACAAAAAAAAAAACAAAAAAACAAAAAATTTTAAAAATGGACAAAAACTTATGCGTGTGTATAAAAGCTGACATATGTGTGATTGTGCTTTCACTTCTATCTGAACATTGATGGTTTTCAGTGAAGTCATGTTTGCTAAGTGATGGTGGCCTCTTCTTCTTCTTCTTCTTTTTTTTTTTTTTTTTTTTTCTTTTCTGTTTTGTGTGTGTGTGTGTGTGTGTGGAGGGAACAAATTCTTCATAGAAAGTTGGTATAGGAGTTTCTATGAGTATCAAACATTTGATGGAGCTTTAACCATATCTAACTGTCGCTGATAAAATCTGTCTAGTTGGAACTGTAGGACATGAGCAACAAAGTGTCAAATCTTTCCCGGTTTTTGCAATTGATCTTCTGGAAAATCTACAAGTATCGACTATAAAGAATCAAGCGTTGCAAAGTTTTAGATGATGATTGAACCACAGGTGAAAATCCTTAATGAAGGTAATTCTAATTGCCAATCATAGAAGGCTAAACATGTAATCTTGGTAACCACCTCCTTATGCAAAATCAAGCTTTTATCATAGAATTAATCACTTCCAATGTTTAACTATGCAGGCAAATCTTTCGCAACAGAAACGGATGAGACCAGAAACAGCCAATATTCTGAAGGCCCTGAACCTCGGTGATCTTGGATGGACCATCTTCTCTGTATCATTTGGCAGTTCATCAATTGTTTCAGATTGAAGGATTTCTTGCAGTTATGATGGTGCGTCCTGAGTTTTACTGGCATTTTCCTTCTTTGGTCGCGAAGCTATTTGCATCGTTGGAATACTTGTTGTTCTATGATACATCAAACGGGAAGGAATGGACGATGCTATTTGAAAAGGTTAAAACTCTCTCCAACTTACAAAACATTCTCTCAAAATTCTATTGAGAAAATATGAGAATAAAAATGCAAGACAAAAATGAGAGAAAATGTGAGCTCGAAAATCCCCCGAAAAACCTTAGCCAACCTTCTATTTATAATGTTTTTAGGTCGTGCCAACAAACATTCAGCAGAAAATTTAAAATAAAAAAAATAAAATAACAAAAACGTTTTTCCCAAATTAATTGGAAAGTTACAATTGATTAAAATTGGAGAACAAATTTTGATATTAAATGGGGAGAACAACGGACAAAATCGGTGAGGAAAATCAAACAGCCTGGGACACGTGGTGCGCGAAGAAGATATCGTGGCTGCACAAGGGGAGACTGCTGAATGGGCTGCTCTTTTGGGCTTGATTTTTGTTTGTTGTTTGGCCCAATTACTTAGCTCAAACCACTTTCTTTAATCTGCAAAATAAATAAGACCAATTGAAATAAAAATATGTAAAATTTAATTAAATCTTAAATAATTTAACATTTATCAAATAATTAGCAGTGTTTAAAGTTCAAATTTGTGTATTTATCACAAAGAAAAAAAATTGAAATACAGTATTACTTTATGGGACTTTGCGTTTTTTTTTTTTTTTTTGGTTTTTGTGTGTGTGTGTGGGTGTTGGGGGGATGCTCGAGAAGCCTTCTCATTTTTCATTAGCCATTTTTCTTATTTTAAAATTTATTTATTATTATTATTTTTTGTTGGGATTTTTGCTTTTTGCTCGACTTAAATTAATTATCTCATGTAAGCGTACACTAAAAATTACTCTTTTATCTAGTAGCTCATGAATTGCATGCATCAAACAATTAATTTTCGATCATAGGGAAAATAAAGTTATCATACAGGATTAAGTTTTAGTATAAGTCCTCTCTGAACTAAAAACAGCTAGTTCCGCTGTTAATGAGAGCTCCATACGCCGTCACCTGAGACACCAAACTCAAACCACCGACGCTTTCAATCTCTTTAGCTTTTAGTTGTTCAAAATTTCCGGGTACAATTGTTTGACAAATCCAAATCTATATAGCTTCTGTATTCATTTGAGACCCGTGATATCTCAACTTCTCAGCCCCATTGTCAATCACATTTGCTTCATATTCTTAATTAGTATTTTTGTTAGATATAGAGGAATGTGCAAGTGAATCTGTAGAAGATGTTTCAACCTCTTGTTCTGTGATGTCAAGTCCATGTGGTTCATCTGTTTCATGATGAAGCTACCTCTCTCTTTGGACCCGCAGCAGCTCGATCTTTTCCCATAAGTCGGTCCATCTTCTCGTAATTCGGGCTGTTTAGCCGCCGTATCGTATTGTATTGTATTATATTGTATTGTATTGTATAATGTGTATTGTATTTTATGGTTATTATACAATATGATATTTGGTTTTGCATTGTATTATAATATTATAAAAAAATGTTGAGTTTGTGAGCTAAATTTTCCGGATTTGCCATCCGTGGGAAATGAAATGAATTCACAAAATTTTTTTTTCGGCGGACCCTACCATAACGGTTTTTCCGAAAAATCGTCGTGATAGGCGGACCTACCACGACAGTTATCACGATGGTTTTTTGCGTAGAACCGTCATGGTATGTTCTTAAATGTCCACATTTAGACCCTATTTTTTATCGATTCCACAACGGTATTCCACGACGGGTAAAAAACCGTCGTGGAATCTGAAAATATTCCACGACACTGGATTCCACGATGGTTAGAAAACCGTCGTAGAAATGTTAGTGGTATCCACATTCTGTACTAGTGACAGCGTTTCCAAATAGGATCAGGTGTTATTCATTGGCCAACATAGTCTTCTTAGAGCTTTTTGGTTGTAGATATTGCTTCCACTTGTCACCACTTGGGCAACTACCTTCTCTCAAAACTCTCTATATTTCGGGATTTGATGCAGTAGTGACTGTGGGTCCAGAGTTTTACGGGGATGGCTCTGTCACAACACCATTTTCATTATTGGAAATCCTAAAATTCACATCGATGCCATCATGGAAGAAATGGATTCCAATGCAAGTTGAACATGTCGGGACCTTCGCAAAGCTCAGAGAACTTGAGATAAGTGATTGCAATGAGTTTATTGGGGATTTTCTAGCTTGCTTCCTTGTATCATTGACATAGCTCACAATTAATGTAAGAATCTTGTTTTTTCACTCCCAAGAATGCCCGGTGTCCGAGATATAGAGTTGGATGGTTATGCAAATGATCAACTGCAAGTAGAGTCATTGTTCGAGGCACTGAAGAAAACTGAAACTTCCCCTCAACACCTACGCATTTCTAATTGTTCTTCCTTGATACCAGTTGGATGTCTGCCAACCACTCTCGAAATGCTACATATAAGTTGGTGTAAGAAATCAGAATTTCCATTGTCCCATCTTAAAGAGTCACTTAAAGTACAAGTTGTGAATCCCTTAGATCCTTTCCCCTGAATTCCTTTCCCAAGCTCAAACAGGTTTCTATTTATCGTTCCGAAAGTCTAGAATCTCTTTCGATGTCTGATGGGCTATATGTGAAGACCTGAGATTTCTATCTTCTCTGCACATAAGGGACTGCCTCACTTTTGTATCTTTCCCAGAAGCTGGACTATCTGCCCCCAATTTGACTTCCCTTGAAATTGAAAACTGCGAGAAACTGAAATCGTTGCCCGAGAAAATGCATAATCTTCTGCCATCTTTGAAATTTCTGTTCATCAATGATTGTCCAAAGATCGAGTCATTTCCTGAGGATGGTCTCCCCTTTAGCTTGTCTACACTTTACATTTGGGATTGCTATAAACTCATCGCCTCTCGGGTGAACTGGAACATACAAACACTCCCCAATCTTATGACATTTTCAATCAGAAGTTATGAAGATGTGGAATCCTTTCCGGAGGAAGGGCTGCTGCCAAACACTATTACTTCTCTTTCGATCGGTCGATTTCCATGTCTCAAAGCCTTGGACAAAAATGAGCTTCAAGAACTCACCTCTTTGAAGAAACTGGACATTTCTGACCGCCCCGAGTTGCAAAAAATCCCAGAAGAAGGGTTTCCCATCTCTCTTGAACATTTGAGCATCTCCTCATGCCCTCTTCTCGAGAAGAAGTGCAACAGGGAGGAGGGGCAGCATTGGAGCAAAATTGATCGCATCTTCTGCGTTAAAATCGGCGATGACATTATGTCATGAGTCTCCGGTAGACAAATCCCTGAATTCATACTCAACCAGGTTATGTTATTTGCTCTTGAACTTCAGCTTACTTAATTTCCTTTTCCAATCTTAATGAATCAGATAATGTAACTTCTTTTCTCTTCGATGGTACTGATATGAGTTCTTACGGTGCAAATTTTCGGGCTCCGAGTTATGGGGTGTGCCAAGATATTATAGTTCTTCTTCCAACTCTATCAAAGCTATTTATTCATTCCGTGATTTTATGTATCCGGTGTGTTTTTTTTTTTTTTTCTTTTTTTTTTCCCTTGTATGTTTTATGTCCTTGATGATCCTCTATTTTCTCTGTTTTTGCTTGCTTTCATTCTAAACTAAGCAATATATTTATACTGTAGAGTTTGTTTTGCGAGACTTTTGAAGATACATGGGTAACCTCGAGGTAATCAACTGGTTGAGTGTCTGGTGCGTTCCATTTTTATTTCCATTTCTTTTGGATTAATAAAAATATTCCTTGCTCCACATATAAATATACTGATTTGTATATCTTCTAAAATGATTTGGATACGTAAATTGTGATTTGAAACGGGAAAGTTTTGTTGGCTGCAGCTTGCCACACACTTGAGAAAAACCACTGTGAGAGCTACAAGAGTTTGAAATAATTTGAGCTCGGAATTGTGAAAATCACTGTATCGATTGGTTCATGGATGGCGTGACATGATTGGTCATGACAGGGTGGCGAGTTAGAATCAGAATCACTTTGGTGACCCAACATGTGCAATTCAGAGAGAGTAATATTAACGTGTTTACAAATAGTAATTTTTAGTAGGGGTGTTTGGTGAATGAGTTTGAATTAAGATTTTTAAGTTTGAGTTGGTTGACTTTTTAAAAACTAATTATAATTTTTGTTGACTTTTCAGAAAAAGATAAAAACTGAGTTGAAAAATATGAGTTTAAATTGTGTTGCCAAACTCTCTCGTGTGGAAACTGTTTTGACACACTTAGAAAACTCCTCTGCCAATTTTCTATGAAGAATTTGTTCTCTCTGCACAATCATGCATATGTCAGCTTTTATAGACATATGCACAATCTTATGTTCAGCTTTTGAAATATTCTGTTGTTTATTTTTTATTTTTTAATTTTGTTAGTGTACAATATGTTGTTTTAATCGGTCTTATTGTATTTTAATACTTAAATTTTGAGGTTCAATAGCTTTTGCACTAAAAAGTGTTGTGTACCAAACTAAAGAACTTGCAATTTTACAGCTACTGCCCCTCGCACTCAAATTGTCGACCTTTGCCGATTTGCCCCTCAAAATTCTAATTTTGACAATTTATTTTTTGTATTTTCTTTTCTCTGAACTTTGAAAAAGTTTATAAATTCTCCCTTTAATTAAATTTTTAACAAAAAAATACATATGACACTCGTTGGAAGCATGAGTTACAGATATTAAATGTAAAACGCTCATAATTGAGTTATAAAAAGTAAATATTTAGGACCGATTATCATTTTTTCTCATACTTCTCTCTTATAGATAACTTCGTAATTTCACATTTAATAAAAGGTAACGAGTGCAAGGAGTATTGCCATTATGTGCCACTTCATAATTTTATATTTAATGCCCTAACTAATACTTCCAACGAGTACTATGTGTATTTTTTTGTCAAAAATTTAATTGAGGGGGAAAAATTCGCAAACTTTTCTAAAGTTTAGAGGAAAAGAATATTACAATTTGAAGTTTGGCATTTTGTGACAATGTCTAAAATTCAGGAGAAAAAAGTGTAATTCGTCGTTTTTCTAAATTGTTGTGATAAATACCTCCTTTTGCTTATTAACTTCCGTTAAGTTAGTGACAAAAAGCCCACAAGTACCTTATGAGGATGGAAAATTAAATCCTAATCTAAGTGATCTTCCAAAAATTCGAATACTCAATATAATGGAAAGTTATCAAGATGAAGTATAATGTAGCAATTTAAAAAGTTTAGGAGGCATGTTCTCAAAATTAGAAATTTGGGGAAAATTTTCCAAAAGTCGACAAATTAGGGGCTGAAATTGTTATAAACCACAAACAACTTAGTAAAACCAATTAACATTAAGATTGAATAGATCACAGACTCACTCATATATCTCTGAATGTATATACACAGTGGCATATTTCTGTACCCAATGTTGGTGGAAATGGATTCTTCTTTTCAGCCGCAATAATGAATGCATGATGTCTAATAAACAAAGCACAATATATATATATATATATATATATGTAAACAAACAATGAGGCATTAAAAGAAAAGGTCTTAACAGAAATCAACAACGGTACGGGCTTGTTTTAAAATTAAGTTCCCAATCGATGACAAATATGTGAGAGATTTTGTTCCAATGCTCTCCTTCCTCCGGCACTTATTCACTAGGAAAGGACATTTATCTATCCACAAATATTCAAGAGAGTGAGGAAACCCTTTTTCTGGAATAGTCTGCAAATTAGGGCAGTCGAAGATGAATAGTAATAGTACAGAGGTGAGTTGTTGAAACCTGTTATTATCCAGGGTTTTAAGCCTTTCCAAAGAATTAATAACATGACTTGTGATAGTGCTAAACGGCAGCCCTTCACCCCGAAATGACTACAAATGATTTTTACATCCAAAGCCTGAAATTTCAAACTGTATAAGATTAGATAGTCCTTGTAAATTTCAACTCATTTCAGAGGTGATGAGATTTTCATAATCCTTAACGTGAAGTTCAGTCAGATTGTGCCAGTGGTATGAATGGGGTAGAGGAAATTCTAAATTCATGCTCCCACATATTTAACATAAGTATCCAAACACACTTTTTTAAGAGATCGGGAGTATTTTATCAATAAAAAATAGATTAGGTCTAAAATCTCACTTATTTAAAAGTTCATGAGTACTTTTACTAAAAAATAAAATTTAGAGACTAAATTCTAACCTACTTAAAAGGTGACGTACCAGTCCAATAATTTATCTTAATTTTATTTTTATTTTAAGTATAAAAAGAAAACCCTCAAAAAAAAAAAAAAAAAGAAAAAAAGAAAAGAAACTTGACCATTTGGCGGAACGATGAATGGCTGATAGATTCGATATTATTTTATTCAACTAAATAATAGAGATGGCCAGCTGGTTCCGATTACATTCTTTTCTTTATTGGAAGATTCTCTGTTTAGATGCTATTTCCGGTCAACTCCTCTCATTTCCCTTACTCTGCCATCACCATTTCCTTGCTTCTGCAAATTTCTCCGTCTGTGCAAAAGAAGCGAAGATCATGGCTTTAGAATTAGTGGGAGGAGCTCTTCTCTCAGCTTCCCTTCAATTTCTGTTCGAAAGGATTGGATCCCCTGAGGTTCTGTCCTACTTGCGACGGAAATCAAAGAAATCTGATTTTGATGACCTCCTTTCCAAACTCAAGATTCTCTTCAACTCTGTCTCTGCTGTTCTTGATGATGCCGAGCACAAGCAGATCTCCAGAAACAGAGCTGTGGAGGCCTGGCTTGACGACCTTCAAGATGCTGTTTTTGATGCTGAAGACCTCTTCGATGACGTCGAATATGATGTTCTGCAACTCAAGGTTGAAGCTGACTCAAAGCCCAACTCTAGTAAGGTACAAAATTTATTCAAGCATAAGAAAAAGTTTAGAAACTTGTTTTCCAAGTCACGTGATTCGAATGATCAAGATCTGGAGAAAAGGATGAGGAAGATTCTTGAGAGGTTAGAGTTCATTGCGAAACAGAAGGATGTTCTTGGTCTGAAAGAGCGTGTTGGCGAAAGACCGTCGTGGAGATTGCCTTCGACTTGTCTGGTTGAAGAGTCTGAAGTTTATGGTAGACATGACGACAAAGGTGTGATACTTAAGCTGTTGACGTTGAACGATGTGGGCAGCGAAAAGATTTGCGTGATTCCGATCGTCGGAATGGGCGGGGTTGGAAAAACCACGCTTGCTCAAGCAGTTTACAATGATGATTATGTTCAGGGGAGTTTTGAACTCAAGGCATGGGTCTGTGTCTCTGACGATTTTGATGTTTGTAAGGTCACAAAAACGTTACTTCAGTCGGACTCTCCGGATGGTGCCATGGACCTGAATTCATTGCAACTCAAGTTGAAAGAGAGGTTGATGGGAAAGAAGTTCTTGATTGTTCTGGATGATGTTTGGAATGAGAACTATCTTGATTGGGAGGCAATGAGGATGCCTTTCAAATATGGGGCTCAGGGAAGCAAGATTATCGTGACAACGAGAAATGAAAAAGTTGCGTCTATCACGGGAACTGTTCGAAGCCATCATCTGAAGGAATTATCGGATGAAGCTAGCTGGCAACTTTTTGAAAAGCATGCATCTGGCATCAATGGAGACTTTAGTGCACGTCCAGACCTTGAAAGAATTGGCAGAGACATTGTTAAAAAATGCAAAGGCTTGCCATTGGCTGTAAAAACACTTGGTGGCCTCTTGCGCTCTACAGAGGATGTTCGGGAATGGGAAAGAATAGCAAAGAGCGATATTTGGGCGTTGGCTGATGAACAGAGCAAAATTCTTCCGGCTTTGAGGTTGAGTTATCACTATCTCCCTCCACACTTGAAAAGATGCTTTGCTTTTTGTTCAATATTTCCCAAAGACCATGAGTTTGACAAGGACGAATTAGTCTTAATATGGATGGCTGAAGGTTTCTTGGAGCATCCAGGGAGAAATAAGAGACTGGAAGAAGTGGGTGATGACTATTTTAATGATCTAATATCTAGATCATTTTTTCAACATTCCATAGGATCCTTTGTTATTCATGACCTTTTGGTTGATTTGGCTACATTTGTTTCCAGAAAATGTAGTCTTATTCTAGAGACAAGTGGCAGCTTAGATAAAATGGAAACAAATCGGGCGCGTCATCTTTCTTACTCTTTAGTACGGCCTGATCCATATGAGAGGTTGAACTCCGTTATTGAAGCTCCTCACTTGCGGACTTTCCTACCAATAAAAAGGTTGTGGATGTATCGTTGTGTTTTATCTGAGGAAGTAGTAGGTGATTTGTGTTTGAAGTTTAGGTGTTTGAGAGTTTTATCTTTGTCTGGCTATGAAAGCATCAAACAATTACCAGATTCAATTGGTGAACTATGGCATCTTCGCCAGCTGAACCTCTCTTCCACTTCAATTAGTAGGTTACCAGAGTCTGTATGCAAGCTGTACAATTTACAGACATTGAAGTTAAACAATTGCGAATCACTCACTCAGTTGCCTAACGCTTTTCACCACCTCACTAATTTGAGATATCTTGATGCCAGCGGGAGCAACCTAGAAGAGTTGTCGGAATCTATATGTATGTTGTGCAATTTGCAAACGTTGAAGTTGTCACATTGTCGTTCTTTGACTAAGTTGCCTGATGACTTTCATCGTCTCATTAATTTGAGATATTTTGATGCTAGCTGGATCAACCTAGAAGAGTTGCCAGAATCTTTATGTATGTTACAGAAGTTACAGACGTTGAAGTTGGCATACTGTAGTTCTCTCACTAAGTTGCCAAAAGATTTTCATAATCTCACTAATTTGAGATATCTTGGCGTCAATGGTAGTGGCCTGGTAGATATGCCGACACACATGGGTAGAATGAAAAGTCTCGAGACCTTGAGTGTCTTCACTGTGGGAACAGATAATGGTAAAATGATAGGAGAGTTGGGAGGACTATCACATCTTAGAGGATTACTTCACATTAAGAAGCTAAGGAATGTATTAAAAGCAGAGGATGCATTGGAGGCAAACTTGATGGAAATGAAGTATCTTGATACGCTGACCTTGGAATGGGATGACGGTGAAACTGGTGATTCAAAACATGAAATGGATGTCCTTGACAATCTATGCCCTAACTCAGCCTTGAAAGGGCTGGAGATCAAGAATTATGGAGGTAACAAATTTCCTAACTGGTTAGTTGATCCTTCATTATGCAACATAGTTGAGGTACGTCTTCAGAAATGCAAACATTGCAACCGCTTGCCACCACTTGGGCAATTGCCATCCTTGAAATTTCTTTGGATAGGTGAATTTGACGCAGTAGTGAAGATGGGTCCTGAGTTATTTGGGAATGGGTCTTCAACTGTGAAGCCATTTGCATCATTGGAAGCCTTAAGTTTCTCTAAGATGTCAAACTGGGAGGAATGGTCAATGGTAGCTGAAGATGCTGAAGCTTTCCCAAAGCTAAGACGACTTTCTTTATTCGACTGCAAGAAGCTTACTGGGGATTTGTGTCGCTTCCTTCCATCTTTAACAGAGCTTTCCATCAAAGAATGTCCACAGCTTTCTTCTTCGCTCCCAGAGATGCCAGTTGTCAGCAAACTAACACTTGTTGATTGCGACAAGCTTACTGGAGGATGTCATGTTGTAGAATCATTCGAGTGTCTTCAATTCCTGGAAATCTCCATTTCACTTGACTCAACAACATGCAGGTCTCTTCCCGCTTCCTTGAAAAAGCTAGTAATCATAGGGTGCAAGAATTTAGAATTTCCTCTACCCCACTCATACCACTGCCCCAATATGAATGAACTTCGTATCTACAACTGTGAAAAACTCATCACCTCCGGAATGAGCTGGAATTGGCAAGGGCTTCCTAATCTTACAAACTTTTCAATTTCATGCTTCGATTGTGAAAATCATTTGGAGTCGTTTCCGGAGGAAGGACTGCTGCCTAGCACTATCACGGATCTTGATATTAGTGATCTGCAAAGGCTTAAAACCCTGGACAACAACGGGCTTCAACAACTAACCTCTTTAACATCACTGGACATCTACAACTGCCCTAACTTGCAGACTATTCCAGAAGAAGGGTTTCCGCACTCTCTTAAAGATTTGAGCATCAATAGATGTCCTCTACTTGAGAAAAAGTGCGAGAGGGAAGGGGAGTACTGGTACAAGATTTCTCGAATCCCCAAAATTGTCATCGATTGGCAACTTATCAATTAATTTTAAAGACCCAGGTACTTGCTCTTTTTCTTCTTCTTCTTGTTGCGGGTAGTAAAAGTCCATTAAGCTGATTATCTTTTTATTTTTATTTTATTTTTCTATTATTATTGTAATAATTATTATTATTTTGCTTTCTTTTTTTTGTGGTCAAGCTCAGCAATCTTTATTATTGAAACGTGCATAAACAGTTTTGGAGGCTTGTTTTACTAACCACTCTTGTTACGATGGTTATTTTCTTTTTTTTTTTTATGCCTTTTTTTAAAATATTTCTTGCTTAATGGTAGAAATTTTATAGCCTTTGCTGTTATTGCAGAATTATGTACAGTGCTATGTTTATTAGACGTCTCGCCTTCATTATTGCAGCTGAAAGAATAATCCGTTTTCAAAATTTGGGTCTTTATTTGGGGCAAGTATTGGTTTTCAAAAGTTGTTTAGGGGTTTTTAACTCTGTCACACCCTAAATTTATCGACCTTTAACAACTTGTTCTCAAATTTATAATTTTAGCAACTTGCCTCCTAAACTTTCTAAATTGCTTCAATATGTGTCATTCTTCGAACTTTCCATTATATTGAGGAGTTGAATTGGAAGATTTACATTAGGATTTGATTTTTTTGTTTAGAGATTTTCAATCTTCACATAAGGTGCACTTGGACTTTCTATCAATAATTTAACCAAAGTAAAGCAAAAGGAGGTAAATCACAAAATTTAAAAAATACAAGAGGTACATTGTCATAAGTTGAAGTTTGAGGGGCAATAGTACTAAAAACTCAAGTTCTTTAGTTTCAAGAAGAGAAAAAGCTAATGTTAAGCTCACGAGTGCTAAAAACCCAAGTTCTTTAGTTCTTTAGGGGCAATTGGGCAAATATTTTGCTGGGCAAATATTTTGCAGTGCAAAAGCTACTAGAACTTAAAAAAAATATATAAAAAACAAAAAACAAACAAAACAGAAAAAACTCTCAAAATTACGTACTAAAAATAATACAGATTAAACCAACAAATTTTACATAAGCAAAAAAAAAACCCAAAAAAAACCCACAAAAAAAAAAAACAAAAAAAACAAAAAAAAACAAAAAATTTTAAAAATGGACAAAAACTTATGCGTGTGTATAAAAGCTGACATATGCGTGACTGTGCTTTCACTTCTGTCTGAACATTGACGGTTTTTAGTGAAGTCATGTTTGCTAAGTGATGCTGGCTTCTTCTTGTTCTTGTTCTTCTTTTTCTTTTTTCTTTTTTTTTTTTTTTTTCTTTTCTTTTCTGTTTTGTGTGTGTGTGTGTGTGTGTGGAGGGAACAAATTCTTCATAGAAAGTTGGTATAGGAGTTTCTATGAGTACCAAAAATTTGATGGAGCTTTAACCATGTCTAACTGTCGCTGATAAAGTCTGTCTAGTTGGAACTGTAGGACATGAGCAACAAAGTGTCTAATCTTTCCCGGTTTTTGCAATTGATCTTCTGGAAAATCTATATGTATCGACTATAAAGAATCAAGCGTTGCAAAGTTTTAGATGATGATCGAACCACAGGTGAAAAACCTTAATGAAGGTAATTCTAATTGCCAATCATAGAAGGCTAAACATGTAATCTTGGTGACCACCTCCTTATGCAAAATCAAGCTTTTAACATAGAATTAATCACTTCCAATGTTTAACTATGCAGGCAAATCTTTCGTAACAGAAACGGATGAGACCAGAAACAGCCAATATTCTGAAGGCCCTGAGCCTCGGTGATCTTGGATGGACCATCTTCTCTGTATCATTTGGCAGTTCATCAATTATTTCAGATTGAAGGATTTCTTGCAGTTATGATGGTGCGTTTTGAGTTTTACTGGCATTTTTCTTCTTTGGTCGTGAAGCTATTGGCATCGTTGGAATACTTGTTGTTCTATGATACATCAAACGGGAAGGAATGGACGATGCTATTTGAAAAGGTTAAAACTCTCTCCATCTTAAGAGAACTTTCTCTCTGTGACTGCGATAAGCTTACTGGGGATTTGCCTTTCTTGCTTCCATCTTTAACAAAGCTTAGAATCTCTAGAAGTCCGCAGCTTGCTTCTTCACGCCCAAGGATGCGGGCCATTAGTAAACTGAAACTCAGCATTCATGGTAATCTAATCCCAAAAAAAATGGAATATGAAAGCACTTCCCAACCTTCAGTGCTTTACAATTTCTGACGCATCTGTGAAGATATGGAGTCCTTCTCGGAGGAAGGGCTGTTGCCTACCACCATCACCTTTGTTGAAATTTCTGAACTTCCATGCCTTAAAGCACTGGACTAAAATGGGATTATCGGGTTCATTTCTTTGTGAAGATTGGCCTGAGATAGCTGCCAAAACTTGCAGACGATGCCAGGATATAAGCTTCCAACATCACTTCAGCTTTTGGAAACCAACGAATGTTGTTTGCTGGAGGAGAAATTCCAAAGAAAGGAGGAAAATGAAACAAGATTGCTCGCATCTCCCTCGTTTGAATAAATCAGGACTATATAATTTCACGTCGATGAACAAATATTCCAATACCTTTTCACCGAACCACTTTTCCATCAGGTACTTGTTCTTTTGATTTATTATTTAGTACTTTTGTCAATATGTCTTTTCTAATATTGGTTTCTTCATTCTAGCTGATAAGCATTTCTATTGCTAGAGCTTTACTCTATCCCTACCTCATCGACGTTTGGTCAGGAATTTGTGTCAAAATAATTTTGCAGGTTTGTTTGTTTCTAGATACTATGTCTGATAATACTTAATGAGCTTTATTTTAAAGCACACTTTGCTTTACTTGTTTGGTGATGGTTGTGATTTCTTGTTGTCTAAGAAATCAGGCTTCCACCAGCAAGTTGTTACAAAATATAGGATCTCATGATTCTTAACCAAGATATCCAAAATCTCTCTTTGTGGCTTTTACGGCAACAAAATTTCAAAACCCATCTTCAAACAAAGTATTTGTTAAGTTTTCTTTAGGTTCTTCTTGTTGTATTGCAGTTCATTAATCCACTTCACTAGATATTGGTGTCAGCTGTCTTGCATTGCTGTTTCAGAGTTCGTCATCTGCGTTGTTCCATCACTGATCTCATAATATGAAGAAAAAATCTAGTTGGATATCAAAATGCTTACAATCAAATTAAAGAATATAATTCATTAAGTTACCTAGTTTTAGATTAATGACACAAAATATGAACGGCTTTTACTAGATCGAGAAAAATCCCAATTCAAAATTGAGAATCTAACAGACAAATTAATATTATGTAGAGAAGTGGTAGCTCTTCAGATGAATAATTTTGCTTAATCAAAAGCTGGAGAGGGCTAACTAGTCTTTATTTTTTTGCCTATTCTTGTTTGCACAGCTACACTTTTCAGCAGAACCACTGGGAGAGCTACAACAGTTCAAGGCCATAAGAGCTCGGATCAATGAACAAAAATCATAAATCGCGAATTAAGGTTAGTCAGTTTTTATCAAAAAAGTAGCTCAAAAATATGTATATGTTATTTCAAATTGCACCAGACTGTGTTTCCTGATATATACTTTACAACCATTGCTTGCAGCTATAGCAGGCACCAACCGAGAGAAGTTTAGCTTCTGCTAAACACAGGGGTAAAAAAATAAAACAAAACCTATATTGTGGCATTTAAGTGTAAGAATCATGCAACCGATATATTTGACAGAATAATGTTTATCTTAGTGTAATTATTCATTGTTAAAAAAATATTTTTATTCAGGTATCCAATTGAAAGTCTGAGACATGAGCCACTCATGGCTAATCTACACCCCTTTTTAAGAAGAAATCCCTCACTAATTGCAGGAAAATTTGCAACAATTCTCACCTTTTGAGTCCGTGAGTTGATGAATATTTGTCAGTAGAGATGACAGATTGGGGCACCCTTCATGTCTCAAGTCTACGAACATCATTAGCAAGAGATGTTGCAAAAAGATGGTTTGTGATACTTGTTAGGCACATTTGTGGTCTTGATCTTGGGATGACGGTGGGTGTGATTGTGTTGAAGGAAAGCTGATTCGAGAAGGCCGAGAACATGAACAAGTTTACTCCCTTCCATGTCTTTGTGTAGTTCATCTGTGTAATTGGCCGATGCCATAACGTTCAATCAACTGAAGTCTTGATAAATTCTTTGAGACTTTTACTTATGTTGCCTGATTTGATCAACAGCTTGAGAACTTTGTAGAGAAGTCGGTTTTCAAATAAGAAAAGGTCTTGTTGGATCAATGCTACTTGACTGTTGTCACTCTTGGTAGCACAGCTGTTTATGAACTGTATAGTAGCACAACCGTCCGAGAACAATATCAAGGCAAGCTCCTCTTCCTTTCTGCCAATAGACTTGATCATCTCTTTGTCAAAGTAATTATTGAGTTCTCGACTATCATTATTGATTTTCAGATATAGGTCTTATGTTGTTTGTCCACTTTCCTCAACAAACTTTTCTGCCAATTTGGTCTTGAATCCCTCTGGAAGCAAGGTATTAGGTATTGCAACTGAGAGGACCAACAGAGATTGCCTTTGGAGAGTAGTAGTCCTTTAAAGTTTATTGTCAGAGTATTGCTTATATCTTCGGTAGTATAGTTTCATCAACGTCTTATTGACTCTCTATTTCTTCCTGTCATTTTCTTTAAGAGCTCCACCTCTGCGTCACTTTTGCTTCTCCAATTTGATAGCTCTGTCTTGGCTATCTTTTGCTTTGGTAAAACTACATTTTGCACATTTTGGCTTTTATGCAGCTCTTCTATGAGGACAACACATTCCTTGGTCATTTTTAATGATCTACGTTGTCCAATTAAATCAAGATCTATAGCCGCACGTATTAAAAAAAAAAAAAAAAAAAAAAACCGTCGTGTAATGGCTGTATTACACGACGGTTTTGAAGCAAAATCGTTGTGTAAAAGTCACATTACACGACGGTTTTGCTTCAAAACCGTCGTGCAATGCAGCCATTACATGACGGTTTTGGCTTAAAACTGTCGTGTAACTAGGCTTGAATTGAAAAATAATTTGGCATTTTTTGGTGATTTCCTACGGGTGGCCTAATCTGTGTGTTATCCAATACACGATCCAGGATATGATTGACAAGATATTAGCTACAATTTATCAAAGTAAAAATACGTACCATATATTACATTATATTACAAGTTTATATATTATAATTAATGAATTGCATTATATATCTAGACCATTCTCCCCTAATCAAATCGAAATCATCAGAAGTAAAAAATTCTTTACTTTCAAGTACATCAATTCCATTTAACACTATGTCCCTCATAAAAGCTAAAACAAAATAATCACATTCAACACTTTCCTCTTGGTGAGGACAAGGACGGCCAAAGATTTTCGTTTATAGTCTCATCTCTTTCTAATCCCTTATCCGGTTATAAGCTTCCAATCCGTTAGGGTCCTAGCAAGTTTGTAAAATTCAAAATAATTAAGATGCATATAATTAAGATTAAATCAAAATTAACATATGAAAATTGACTTACATATTCATTAGATTAGTAAAATCGTTTCGTTTCTTCTCTCGAAGATGATCAAAATAAAGGACTAGATCGTCCTATGGGTCAATGACTCCCAAGACCCAATGCCTACCTCTGTTATGTGGTATAAGTTAAAGTCGTCCTTTTGGTGCGTCACGCAAAAAGGCGACAAGAGCATCAGCTCGCTCTCTCAAGCCAGCATCTGGAGTATCTATTCTAACCGGTGAGATCAAGGTTAGAGACACAAACATAAACTTCTCAGCTCGCCCGTTAATGGCACGTAGTTACTCCAAATATCTGCATAAGTATATCAAAATTGTTACTCTGGACAACATATAGAAGAATTTCCAAATTAAAAAAAATAAAATTTAGAGATAGAATGACATACCTGATGTATACTAATATACAATTCGCACTGATTTCTTATAAATTAATGAACTCATAAATATCATCAAAGTTCAGAAATATAGGCATGTCAAAACCCGTGATCGTATATGGTATTGGGACATCTATCTAATGACCTTCATGCATAAAACTTTGTGTATAATAAGCCAAAGGCCTCATCTCTATGTTCATTTTATTAAAGTCGAACAAAGCTTTGTGTTGTTGCTCATCTTATTGTACCTCAGTTTGAGAGTTGATCGGTTTTTTTCTAAGCTTTTTTTCGTGTTTGTTTCCATCAGCTGCTTGGTCAAGAACATGATTAGGCCCTCGACTCGCCTTGTTCATACTCGTGTCGAGCTCGATTAATGTTTTAGGCCAAGCTAAAAACCTATTAACATCCTCCTCCACAGTTGTTGCCTCATACGTCGGAATAGGTAATGCTTCTTTTTTTAATTTTGGCATATTGATTGACACTCGCACATTCCTTTCACCCAGTGGAATCCCATGGACTGTATCGATGGGAAGGCTCTTCAGCCATGCTCTTCCAAATGCAACAATCAACTGTCCACCATGAAGTCCATCGAAATATAGAGCTTACACTCCTGACTGTCGACCAGCATGTTTGGCGGATCAGACACGCCAGGTTGTTTTTCTTAGATAGAGTAACTAGCCTTAAAGCTATTGTGTTGGTCAACGGTTGGCACATCCTCTTGGTCAAACGACGGCTCTACATCTTTCTGCGCACATAGACCACGCACCAACGCCTTTAATTCTTTTATTTCACGTCTCATTGATAGTACTTCATTATCTCTATTCGAACTTCAATTTAGGTTAAAGTACTGAGACAGCTTTACGAACTTTGATTGCCTACAGATACATTCTGGGTATTCGAGTCTGGATAATGCTTGCGTCAATACATCAGTAGTGCCAACTGATTCAAAAGTGTCTTGGATCTCCTGTGTATTGTGCTGCATCTATGGGATAATTGAAAGAACACATTATAAATAAAAGTGTTATAAGTGGCTCTAGTGATGAAGAATTTATTATTAGTTAGTAAACTTACTATCAACTCACTAACTTTTTTACATGATGGATCCTTCAACTCTCCATCTGAGCCTGTCCGTGAATTTAGCCACAACCCATCTCTTTTTTCCCATTTCCCAGTCTCCTTAAACTGTAATTTAATATCGTTTGTATACATGAATAAATAAATAAATAATTTTTTTATGATTTATTACAAACAAAATTTAATGACATACCTTTTTCTGATCAAGCTTTCTATATCCGTCTCGGCCTCCTCTCGATGTGTATTCGTTATTGGTCGTTATTTCGCTTCTACGATCCGAAAGTTGTTGGAATTGTGAGGATGTTCTATACTGAACGAATTTCACCCAATCCTCTTCTTCTATATTGGGGTAGTTGTCAATAACTTTTTCAGGTCGTGTCCACTACTATAGAATGCGGATTCCACGACGGAGCTTCCATGACCGTTTTTAAAAAACGGTCATGGAAAGTTCGGTAAAAACACGGGGCAGAACACCTTTTCCAAACGGTTTTCAGAAACTGTCGTGGAAGCTTTGGATTCCACGACCGTTTTCTAAAAAACCATTGTGCAAAATTCACGATAAATTCAGACAAAACCAAGTGTTGCCCTCATTTTTCCACGTCAATACAGCAGCTGCAGTAACTATAATCAGATCAGATCGCTCCGAAAACAGTCAGTACACTGCTGTTGGATGTCACCACCACCATCTACCATCAATCATCAATCTCTCTTGTAAGTCATGATCACTAACTGAGCTTTTTGTTGTTTTCCTATGTATTTTTTATTTATGATTTTAGATTAATTTTGTATGTTTTGAAATCGCTTTTGATACGTTAAATAGTGTAATAATGGGTGTTAATTTAAGTGATCACAAAATGTTATTTGTCTCCCAGTTTTTTTTTTATTTTTAGTAATTTGTTATGTTTTTTTCCGATTTTTTAGTTAACTGTTCAATTAATTAATGGGTCGGTGTTAACTAAATGAAAATGATATGCATGTATGGACAATTATGCACACCTTGACTCCTAAAACTTAAATTGATTTCTTGATTTAGGATTTGCAAATCATGGATAGAAAATGGATGTAGTTTGATAGATTGTCTAAAGCATTGAAGATGGTGTTGAAGATTTTTTGTCATTTGCCAAAACTCACATACAAGATGATAAGATTCCGTGTCCACATCAGATTTGTGGTAATCATAGATCTCATTCCATTGATGATGCTAGAGGGCATTTGCGTGCTTATAGGATTATTTGTTCTTACCAAATATGGTATTTACATGGTGAAGATTTTTTCGATATTAATTATACATCGACGAGTACTAAAGGTAAATGGCCTATTGTTGATGAAGACATTGGTGATAATATGTTCAATATGATAAATGATTTGGAAGAAAACTTTGTACACCGTCCAGAGTTATTTGAGGCAATGATTAATGATGCCGAAACGTCTTTGTATGTCGAGTGTACAAAATATACAAAATTAGGTGCATTAGTTAAATTATAGAATATGAAAGCATCGGGAGAGTGGACGAATACTAGTTTTACGACTCTTTTAGAATTTCTAAATGATGTCTACCGGAGGATAACAAAGTGCCACATAGTATGTACGAGGCGAAGAAGACATTAAGCACTTTATTAATGGAATATGAAAAGATGCATGCTTGTCCAAATGATTGCATCCTTTACCGGAAAGAATATGAAGATTTAGATAAATGTTCGGTTTGTAACGAGTCAAGATGGAAGAAGGGCAAGATGCCATCGAATGGTAGCAAAGGAGTATCGGTTAAGGTATTATGGTACATTCCACCAGATCCACATTTGCATCATTTATTCCATAATGCCGAGCATGCTAATAATTTGACATGGCATCATGATAAACGTGTTGACGATGGCAAGTTTAGGCATCCAGCCGACGCACCATAATGGAAGACCTTTGATGACAATCATCCCGATTTTAGTACAGAACCAAGGAATTTACATCTTGGTTTGTCGATGGACGGAATGAACCCACATACTAATATGAGTAGTAGGCATAGTACCTGGCCAGTCATACTTGTCAACTACAATCTCCCTCCAGAATTGTGTATGAAGCGGAAGTTCTTGATGTTGACATTATTGATCTCAGGCCCTCAACAACCGAGGAATGACATTGACGTGTACTTGACACCATTAATCGATGACCTAAAAAGCTTATAGGAAGATGGTTTACAAGTTAGAGATTCTTACCGTGAAGATACGTTCAATCTTCATGCAATATTGCTTTGATCAATTAATGACTTTCTTGCACTTGACAACCTATCTGGTTATCCTGTGAAGAGTTCTATAGGTTATTCTGTTTGTATGAAGGAAACATCTTCCATCCGGTTGAAAAATGATAAGAAAACTGTTTACCTTGGTCACAGGAGATTCTTGGCCAAAAATTATCGATACCGCAAATAAAAGAAGGTAATACCGAAGAAAGAACCGCTCCTCGGATTTTGACTGGTGAAGATGTATTTGAGATGGTTAAAGATGTGAAGGTAGTTTTTGGAAAGAGAAAACGCAAGGATCCAGTCGTCGATGGACCTTGGAAGAAGAAGTCAATCTTCTATGAACTTCCATATTATAAGTCACTTTACGTTCGTCATTGCTTAGATGTTATGCATATTGAGAAAAACGTCTGTGAATCGATAGTGGGTATGTTGCTTGACATTCCGAATAAAAATAAACATGGTGAAAAGGCATGGTTGGATCTTAAAGAGATGAAGATTAGAACAAATTTGTTCCCTGAAAAAGATTGAATGGTACTTACTTACCTCCGGCAAAGCACACATTATCGAGACAAGAAAAGAGAAAGTTTTATGAATGGCTTGCTTCCATGAAAGTGCCAAGTGGGTACTCTTCCAACTTCAAAAGGTTGGTGTTGATGAAGGATTTGAGGCTCGTTGGAATGAAAACACATGATTGTCATATCTTGATGCAACAATTATTACCTCTTGCATTGCGGGGAGTTTTAACGAAAGATGTGAGATATTCAATTACGAAGTTATGCTCATTTTTCAATTCAATATGCTCCAAGGTAATTGATCCACTGATGCTAGATTCGCTACAATCGGAATTGATGATGACATTGTGCATGCTTGAGAAGTATTTCCCACCAGTCTTTTTTGATATAATGATCCATCTAATGGTGTACTTAGTTCGGGAAGTTAAGTTATGTGGACCAGTGCATTTGAGTTGGATATATCCTTTCGAAAGGTACATGAAGGTTTTGAAGGGTTATGTGAAGAACCGAAATAGGCCGGAGGGATGTATAGTGGAAAACTACATAGTGGAGGAATCGGTTGAATTTTGCTCTGAGTATTTGTCTAATGCGGAACCAATGGGGTTGCCAAAGAGTGGGCTATTGACGCCGAAAGGACTATCTATGGGCGTTCATTCACCAGTAAATCAAGATGAATGGGAAAAGGCTTCTCTGTATGTTTTGAACAATGCTAAGGAAGTGGAGCCTTTCGTTGAGGTTCATATGACAAAATTAACAGCTGCGAATCTAAGAAAAGGAAGAAGTGAGAAGTGGATTCAAGATGAGCACAACTGGATATTTCGGGAGTGGATAAGAAAAGATTTGCATATGAAAGTTGGTGTTTCACAAGACTTAATGAAACTATCTAGAGGTCCGTCATCGATAGTCACAAGATATACATCGTATTTTGTCAATGGCTACCACTTCTACACTCGTGAAAGAGATGAGAAGCATCACGTACAAAATAGTGGTGTGACCCTTCGTGCCGAGTCTATGCATATTTCCTCCGTAAAGGACAATAATCCGGTATACAGTTCCATGAACTACTTTGGGTTCATTGAATAAATTTGGGAACTTGATTATTGCGGATTGCGCATAGCACTCTTAAAATACAAGTAGGCTGATAATAATTATGTTAAGATTGATAGTAACGGCGTGACAGTTGTGAACTTTAGGCTATTGGGATACAAAAATGATCCTTTCATTATGGCATCCCAAGCGGTACAAGTATTTTATACAACGGATCCCAACAATTTAGAGTTATCTTTAGTTGTGCCAATAAAGCCAAGAATAATCCGGAATGGCCAAGAAGATGTTGAAAATTGCACCGATATTCCATCTTTCACAAAGGGTTTGCTACCGGTGGAGGAGATTGATGATTTTGACGATGAAGTTTCACACTTGCTTCATTTGGATGTCGAGTGGATACGTGTTGAGAAGCAAAAAAAAAAAAAAAAAAACTTGGCTGTGATTTAAATTTTTTACGTTGTATATATTTTATACGTTTTGTTAATTATGCACATTATATTGGAAATATATGGACATTATTTACATATGATTTTGTGTGAATGAAACTAAGAACAGTAGTTATTGATCCGTTGCTGCAAGCATATCATATAGGTTTGGCCGCCTATGGGATTATAGTTATAATCTTCAAACTGGCAGAATTTATTTAAAAACATATGATGACCTTTTTTTTGGAAAACTGTCGTGATTTGTTTCTAGCTAGTAATGGACATACAACGATGGTTTTTGAGAAAAACGGTCGCGGTTAACAGTTTCCAAAAATTTTGAAATTTCCTGTCAACATACCACGACGGGTTTTGAAAAAAACCTTCATGGTAGACAGTCAAAAAATGCCATCAAAGACTAAATGCACCATGATGGTTTTTGGGAAAAACTCTCGTGGTAAGGCACTACCACGACGGTTTTTCCCAAAAATCATCGTGGTAGGTAGAAAGGTAGGAATTTTGAAAATTTTTTAAATTGTTCGAATTTTTGGAGCGTATATTAAAACAAAAAAAAAAAAAAAAAAACCCCTCTTTCCCACCCCATTATATTCCAAGCCTTTTTCACTCTTGAATACAAACTCTCACTCCAAACCCCAAGCCATATCCTTCGTCCATTTCTCTCTTTCCGGTCCCTCTCTACATCTTCTCCAAAAACTCTCTCGGCCTCTCCCCCTCTACCTCGCCTCCTCTCTCCATCACTCTTCTCCATTTTTTCTCTCGGCTTCAATCTTCGCCGGCCTCCTCCACCACTCGTTCTCTCACGCGACTTTCCCTCTTTCTCTTGCCGTGACTCCTCCATCACCTACATTCTCTACCGAGCCGTCCGTACCCACGCTCGACAATCCGGTAAGTTGAAATCTATCTTGCACCACACAGGTTTACAGGTTTTCGTTTGTTGATTGTAAACTTGATTTTTGGTGATTTTTGATTGTGGTGGTGATTTTGATTGATTTAAAATTGCTTGGGTAAGGCACGGATTTGGGAATTTTTCGGAAAAAATGTTGATTTTGTTACTTAAATTTTTGTATATTACATATTCGACAAAATGCCTCTTTGAGTGAGAATTAGTTTTAGATTGAATTAAATTACTTGGGTAAGGCACGGATTTGGGAATTTTCCGGAAAAAGTGTTGATTTTGTAACTTAAATTTTTGCATATTACATGTTCGATAAAATGCCTCTTTGATTCTTGATTTACAATGACCTAATGTATGATTTTATGTGCTTTTTATGTGTTTGGGTGACATGATTTTATAATGATTTAATGTATGATTTTTTGTTTTTTTACGTGTTTCGGTGCGGAATTGTTTTAGATTGATTTAAATTGTTACAAGATCACGAGGAGGAATTGTCAACTCAATCTCAAATTGGAAAACCACAATGAACCAACTCACCTAGATTCAATCCCGATGAAGACGATAAATGAAAAGCAACTCTTATGAGAAGAGTCCACCTTGTTAGGACAAAGGGAGAACGAATTGAAGTTTCATTCGACGTGAAAGGGCAACCATTAGGGAAGGAAGGAGATTGATTTAAATTGTTACAAGATCACGAGGAGGAATTGTCAACTCAATCTCAAATTGGAAAACCACAATGAACCAACTCACCTAGATTCAATCCCGATGAAGACGATAAATGAAAAGCAACTCTTATGAGAAGAGTCCACCTTGTTAGGACAAAGGGAGAACGAATTGAAGTTTCATTCGACGTGAAAGGGCAACCATTAGGGAAGGAAGGAGATGAATTACAGAGTTGGATTGAAGTGCTTGCTTAAGAGTACATTCCCATTTGGATATCTGACTTTAGAAGTACCGATTTAGCCCCAAGTAAAGAAAGAGTGCGGGTAGAAGTCGTAACTTCTTTCACTGTGGAACCTTCGTTTAAAAAACAAGCTTAAAGTCATGTGCAGAGTCAGCGAAAAATTTTAGATATGATCTTTACCAAGCTTTTGTCAGGGATTATAATGATGAAGAAACTGTGTGACAACGACCGTCAAAAATGTTTCACAATTACCCCACCATCAGCCAGGATGATTGGAAAAGATTCATTGCGTATCGACGTACCCCGGAATTCAAAAGACTATCTGAACAAGGAAGTGAGATAAGGAAAAAGAGCAAATATGAATCAACCGGGGGACAAGACGGATATAGGAAATGTGATCAAAAACTCGTACATAAATTACTTGGACAAAATGTGTAAATGGTATGTTATACTTCCAATTTTTTCCTTTATGTTTACTAATGGTAATTAATAAAACTGCAGTTCGAGAAGACAGGACAATGGCAAACTCGACATACTGTGTGACTGGACATGCACGTCAAACCCGATTAAGAGTTCAAGAATCCATCATTTAGAATTATTGGCGATACAATAGTAAGTATACGAATCCATGCGCAAATATATTCTAATTTATAGTCCTTCATGTTTACGGGCTTATAACATATTTTCTAATTGTTACAGGAGGACTTCAGTGAACAAGAGACACAAGGAAGTTTCGACTCTGTGGGGACAAATGACATATTGACCAAGTCATTAGGCAATGCCAAGCATTCGGGTCGAACCCATAGTCAATCTAAGTTTGTCAAGCAGTCGCAATACTTCAACCTTGTGCAAAGTTCAAGGGAAAATGTTGAAGTCTCGGATATGAAATGGCAGCTTGCCGCATTGGAAAAAACCGAACAGGAACTTTGTGCGAAGCACGGTATCAACTGAGAGACTTTAGCCGAGGAGACGACCGCACCGACTGTTGATCAACATAACAGCTTCAAGGCTAGTTGCACCCCGAATGAAAAAGAAGCTGGGGCGTTGGATCCGCAGCCCATGCCGAACGCAAGAAAGGAATACTTGCTCTTTCTTACTGATTTAGTTAATGGAAGAGATGTGCTTGTTGCAATCGGCAGGGAATACATGGACTGTGTTCCAACCGACATAGTCCTTGGGATTCCTTTAGGTGAGGAGAATGTACGAGTGACAATTACAGTCCCAAAACTAAAACGTGCACTCCTACCTATTCCGACGAACGAAGCCACATGTATTGAAGAAACTGTCGGTGGGTTTGTTGCTTGGCCGAAAAGATTAGTCGTCGTTCAAACAAGTTTTCCATACTTGCATGGACATCTTTGTTATCTTCCACAATTTGAGCTATAACTTCAACACAAACATCTCCTAGACCACCATCCTCGGAAACTAGATAATTTCCTTCATCTTCTTGCATTAATGGCCTTATAAAATGAATTTAATTTTCTTAAAAGCTATTTTTAACTCTTCATGCGTATCTTGGTCAGTATATGATTAAGGTCCATTATGAACTCAATTAAAAAGGATAGGACAAGCAAAATATGAAACTTTGTCATAGTTGTTGTTTTTTAATGATTTTTGAAAGTTTCTGGTTGCTGAATAAGATTTTGGTTCTGTTTATACCCATATGAAACTAAATAAATTTCCAATACCATAAAACAAATGTAGGGTTGGGATTTAACGTGAGTTTCTTGGCAGTCTACAACCTCACATTTTTAGCAACAGTTTCCAAATTAGATTCATGGAAGAACCAGAGCCAGTTTGCGGAATTGGATATATTATGTTTGAATGGGTGATCGGAAAACTTCATCTTTCAGGGATAAGTCGTATTTATTTCTCCAAAAATGCATTGAATAAAACTATATTTGAACTTCCCTTAAAACCTGAGAAAGTGGAAGACGTGAAAGTGCAATTGTCAGAATTATATCTAGAGGTTCTGGTCTTTCTGTTCAAAGTGAAACGACTATATCTGCGTCTGAGGGACTCTGGTTCTGAAGACTATAATAACATGTCAATTGTTTCTATATCAAATGAGACTAATCATGTCAAGTTGAGTAGTGAAGGAGTAGATTCGCATGTAGTTCAGCTTCCGGTCGAAGAGAAGACTTTCAATGCTGAGTAGACTTGCAAGTACTTCATTAAGAGACAGGTATTTCCAATGAATGGTGGGAATAGAGTGAACTCAAGAACTAATGTGGACTGAAGGATATTCTGATTCAAGTTCTAAACCAAAGCTAATTCTTTTCTCTGTTATATCCTCATCGACATCTCCTTATGCTGGAACTAAAAAGAGGGACTTCTTCTAATGGTATCTTTGTATTCTTTTCCACAGCAATGGTCACACCACTTTTCATAAAATTCAAACAGCATTTCAGCAAAGGCCTTCTAAAAAATGGAGATTTCATAAAATGTGTAAATTTTAGAAAATGTTGAGATTTCATATGCAACATCCACTTTTCAAAAAATGTGGATCTTACGCCACTTTATATGCTGTGACAAAAAATTAGATGTTGTGGCATGCCACTTTTCAAAAATTTCAAATAGCATTTTAGCAAGCATCTTTTAAATTGAGATCCATTACTTTGTTAATAATCCCACAAATACGACAAACATAACCAAGATCATCCTTTAATAGAAAGGAGTATTCACAGTTCTCCTCATCTGTTCTCACTTGTTCATTTTGTGAAAGAAGTGTCTTTATGGATTTACACAATTACTTCTCCACTTCCGCATGATACTCTTCGAATTTATCAAAGGTTACGCTCTTATGGTACATTAGGTATACATATCCAGTCATCTATAAAGGTGACATAGTACTCGAACCCTCCATGCGCCTCGACATTAATGGGTCATATACGTCGATGTGCACTATCTCTAGGAGATCATTGGCCCTAGTACCCTTAGCTCTAAAAGACCTCTTAGTCATTTTTCCCTCAAGGTAAGATTCATATTGTGGAAGACGTGCCTCTTTTAGGGTATCCAAATGACCATCTTTCACCAATCTTTGAATTCTTTCTTGATTAATATGACCAAGTCTTAAATGTCAAAGATATGACTTATTAGAGTGAGAAGTTTTTAACATTTTAGAGTTATCAATTAATTCAATGTAAAGCAGTGAGTGCATTTCATGTTTGATAAAATAAATATTACTATCCATTTAACTAGAATAGATAAAAGACTTGTTTTTATGAATAACTACTGTTTTATTAAACGAAACTGAATAAGAATCTTTAATTAAACAAGCAACCAAAATAAGTTTTCTCTTAAAATTAAGAACATAAAAACAGTCTTTCAATAAAATAAACCTAAATTCATCAAAGTAAAAATGCATGTCTCTCACTGCTTCCGCTAACACCAAGCTACCATTCCCGATTCACAACAAGAGGCTCATATAACTAAAGAAGGTTAAACACGTTGTTTAGATAAGTGGATGGATATAATGGGATGGAGGTATGATTTTACTTAAATAATACATACAATGAAAGTTTTAAAAAAAAATTGTAGAAGAAAACAGATATCTAAAACTCTTTTTTTCATGTAATCGTGATAGGAGGAAAAAATAATGCATACCTCTAGTAACCCACTTTTTCAATTAAAATTATTGATTTTGCGCACCAAATAAATACAGGGGGTGTTTTGCATAGAACTTATCTAGAGTTATACATCGTATTGGTTCTAGTGTGTCGGATGAGATGAGCAACAATTGGATAGTCCCTTTACTAGGGAGGAAGTTAAAAAAGCTCTTATCAGTATGCATCCTACAAAAGCTCCAGGTTCGGATGGATTTCATGCACTCTTTTTTCAAAAGAATTGGGAGTTGGTAGGTAATGACTTGATGGCAATTTGCTTGGGATCCTAAATCGTGGGCAATCTCTTCAAGTGCTAAATGCAGCACATGTGATTCTTATTCTAAAAATTAAGAATCCTAAGAGAGTGGCCGACTTCTGACCGATTAGCTTGTGCAATGTTACATATAAGATTATTACTAAGGTCTTGGTTAATAGGCTCAAATTATTTCTTCCGGAGATTACTTCTCAAGAGCAAAGTGCTTTTGTTCTGGGGAGATTAATAATGGATAATGTGATAGTAGCTTTTGAGGTTCTACACTCTATTAGGAGGAAGGTGGGTGGGAAAGAAGGATTGACAGGCATAAAACTCAACATAAGTAAAGCCTATGATTGAGTTGAATGGACTTTTCTTGTGGGAGTAATGTAGAAGATGGGCTTCAGTGATCGATGGGTTGACTTGATTATAGATTATGTATCGACAACTAAACTCTCTTTCTTTATTAATAGGAGTGTAGAAGGGTGTGTCATTCCCAAGAGAGGGCTTCGTCTGGGTTGTCCAATCTTACCATACATATTTCTACTTTGTGCTGAGGGTCTATCAGCTATGATCAAGGTTGCGGAAGTTAATGGCAAATTTCATGGGATTGCTTAGGCTAGGAGAGCATATACAGTAAGTCATTTGTTTTTTGCCAATGATTCCATTATTTTTTAGAATGGCCAATTAGGGAGATTGTCAAGCAATTGTGAGGATTTTGAATAGTTATGCTTTGACTTCAGGTCAAGTGATTAATTTTTCAAAATCTTTGATCACCTTTAGTCCCAACATTGTGGATGAGGTTCGGGGGGAGATTTGCAGTGAGCTTAGTTTGGTGGATAGTAGCCAAGTTCATGATAGTTATTTGGGCCTACCATCTTTTGTGGGTCGCAACAAGAGGAGTGTCTTTAATGCAGTTAAGGAGCAAGTCGTGAAGCGTCTAAAAATATAGAAGAGTATAATTTTCTCTATTGGGGGATGTGAAATTCTCATTAAGGCGGTTGCCCAAGCTACAGCCACACATACTATGAGTGTATTCCGAGTTCCTGCTTCACTTTGTCAAGAAATTCAATCATTGGTTGCTCGATTTTGGTAGAGTGGCTCTGATGAGGATAGGAAGATTCATTGGCTCGGATGGAAGAAACTGTGTCAACTAAAAAATAAAGGAGGTATGGGTTTTCGTGATATTAGTAATTTTAATAAGGCTTTATTGGCCAAACAGGGTTGGTGTATTCTTAATGCCCCAGATTCCCTTATGGGAAAAATATTGAAAGCTAAGTATTTCCATAACTGCTCTTTCCTAGATGCTAGAATTGGTGCGAATGTATCCTATACTTGGCGATCAATTATATGGGGGAGGAACTTATTGGCCTCAGGTATTAGGTGGAGAATTGGCAATGGAAGTAATGTTGGAGTTTTTTCAGATCCGTGGCTTCCCTAACCTCATAGTTTTAAACCCATTACGAGTGTTCCTAGGGGTGCATCAAATTGAAAGTTGGCAAACCTTATCCAAAATAGGCAATGGCATCGTGAACTTATTTCTCAATTTTCCTTGTCAATGGATAGTGGGGTGATTTTGAGCATTCCTTTGGGGAGATCCAATTGTCCTGATAACTTGATTTGGCACTACAACTCGCGTGGTCTATACATGATGCATTCAGGATATTGGGTAGCTATGGACGCTAAAGGATTGGAGGGCACATCCAATGCAGCGGTCAGTAAGGCTTGGTGGGGAAAACTTTGGAGTTTGAAATTACCAAGCAAGGTAAAAATCTTCTTATGGTGGGCTTTTCATAGAGTCCTCCCCTATTTTGCTATTCTCAATAAAAGGGGTGTGAAATGTTTGAATGGATGTACGCAGTATTGCGAAGGGGTTAAGTCAGTTTGGCATAGCTTGTGGGAGTGTCCAACACTAGGGAGGTTTAGGATTTTCTGTCCTTTGGTCCAAGTTGAAATGCTCCTTGACTGTATCATTTGTAGGAATTTGTTTAGAGTTCTCTGAGAAAGGGTCTCGAGAGGGGCTAGAAATTTTTACTAGTACGGCTTGGGCCATTCGGAGGGCAACGAATATATGGGTTCATTCCAATCATGTAATTAATGCCTGGAGTGTAATGGCGATGGCGGATAGAATGTTAGGCGATTTCCAGCAATGTTTCAGACTTGAAGTTCCAACGGCCAGTTCACCCATTCTTAGTAATCAAATAAGGTAGAAAAAACCAACAAGTGGCTCTTTGAAACTGAATGTAGGTGCCTAGGTATGCATTGGAAAGGAGGAGGCTGGCATTGGGGCTATAATTAGAGATTATGAGGGTAGTCGTGTGACTGGATTCTTCATGCCCCATATTACCAAATGTCTAGCTCTTCGGGAAGGTCTCTCTTTTGCGTATGATTTGGGTTTACAGATCGAGATAGCTTAAATGGATGTTGTACGTTTGGCTTCTGAGGTACAAAATTCATCCTCAATAAGTGAAGATAGTGTCTTAATTGTTGATATTGTTGAGTTGTCTAGATGTGGTATTTTTAATTATTGTTTTAATGTTCCTAGAGGAGCAAATGGAGTGACTCACACCCTTGCTAAGTGTTGTTATGTTCCTAGAGGAGCAAATGGAGTGGCTCACACCCTTGCTACCTCAACACTTAGTCTTTCTTTGGATTGTAGTTTTGTGGATTATTGTCCTTTGTTTATTGCCTCGTTAGTTTTGACTGATTTAGCCTAGATAATGCAATCCAAAATTCCTCTAAAAAATTTTTTAAATAAATGCGGGGGTGAAAAAAATAAAAAAGAAAGCAGAGAGAATTGAGGCAAGTAAAAATAAAGGCTTACACCTATATATAGTCATAGAGAAGGGCATTCAAATTATAAATTATATTCCTTCGTGTAGTCAAGAAAGTTTAGTCCTTCTGAATACGTATAATTAAAATGAATATGTAAAACCCTAACGAAATTAAATATTTTAAATTAAATTATCCTAAAATACTCGAACATTAAAATCCTAAATAACAAAAATAAAATGCTAAAGTTCAAATTAAAATTCAAATCGTCCATTTCAATATGACTACTCGCATCAAATATGTCAAGTGCCTCGAGAAAAGCTGAACAAGAAGAAGAAAAAAAAAACAATTAAAAGAATATCAACAATAAAAAAAAAAATAAAAGAATGTAGAAAAAACATGGTTGATATAAAAGAATCTGCAAA
Source organism: Ficus hirta (assembly GCA_038430175.1). NCBI lineage: Eukaryota > Viridiplantae > Streptophyta > Magnoliopsida > Rosales > Moraceae > Ficus > Ficus hirta. The sequence goes on along the minus strand of CM076585.1, from coordinate 11,108,679 downwards.
GGAAATTTTTTTTTTAAATTTAACTGCAATAAATTTTTAAAAAACATGGTTGATAGAAGCGAATAGATGATAAGATAGAGGTTTCTATTCTTTATTAGTATTATTATTATTATTATTTGAATTCGTTTTTATTTTTTTTTAAATACATTATAAGAATTAGGATTATATCTTTTAAGATTTAATTAGGATTATCTTTATCTCGTAGTGTTATTTTAAATATTAAAAATTATATTTAGTTTAGGATTTTGAATTAGAATTATTTTAGGATTTACCTCATATAAAGAAGATATTTACCTTTATTGTCTAGTCTATTTTGGTCTTTGGTTGTATTTTAAGTGTAATTCATGTCATGAAAGGGTCAAAATTGGGTCCATTTGGGACAAACGTCCAAATGGAAACATTTGAAACGAAAACATTTGAAAGAAAATTTTTTTAAAAAAAATATTTAACTGTCATCTGGCATTTTGGATGTTTACATTTTGAATAAAAATATTTGAACAGAAACTTATGCGTTGTTTCAAACGTAAGCTCCAACTTAAAAATTTCAACTCACTTTTTGTCTTTTTTTAAAACGTCAACAAATTTCTTACTAGTTATGAAAAGTCAAGCAACTCTAATCTAAAAATTCCATTTCAAACCAGTATTCCCCAAACAAATATGCAATTAGAAGTAGCTGTATGAAAAAACATAAATAATACACTAGAATGGAGGTTAATAATATTGGAGGAATTTTTGCCATTTAAGAACTAAAATCCAAATAACAATTGGATACGCCATTTCCAATGGTACCAGCCAACACATATTCGGCAGATCATTCAAATGGAATGGTCTAAATGTTGGTAAATAGTTATACGAAACAGGCAAGTCAGTGTTTATTTACGTTCATAGAATGGTATATGAAAAGTGAAAAAGTGAAAACTTTTTTAAAAACACGTTTGGTAACCCACAGTTGGAGCTTAGGATTTGCCATTAAACTATAATAGTAAGAAAAAGAATATGATAGACTAATTTTAACAACTTAGATGTTACATGCTCAAGAAGACTACATAATAACGTTCGTTAGTTTGGTGGGATTAGTTTCTTATCACTCAATTCTCCAACAAAACAGCCCTTTCTATAAATTGTAAGGATTGCAAATTGATCCCAAGTATGGGAATGTAAGTCAAATACAACAAGTCTTGCTTGGTCAATTCCGATTGTTTTTAAGTTCATCTTCATCTCATTACCAGGCAATTCAACAATCCATGTTTTATTATTACATATTATATATATTTATATATTATTTATGATGATTTGTAACCGAGTCATTGAGAACCAGCAATCAGAAACTTACTTATGATAAGTATTAGCTAAACCAATACCATCTATTAAACTTGGTTAACAACTCAGTCTACTATTATTTATTGCTACAAATCGAGATTGGCCTTTTGTTCTAATCAGATATAGAAAAGTCTTTGCAAATTGAACCAATGTATGGCAATGTCAATCAAATATAGTCACTCATGTTTGATTGATTTCGATGGTTTTTACGTGTATATTTATCCAATAATCGGATAGTTGAACATAAGTAATCCGCTAGTTGATTAGTCTATTTTCGCTTATTAGGCTTCGTAACCGAGCCGTTGAATACCATTAATTGGCAAGTTTGCTAATAATAAGTATTAGCTAAACTACTTCACCTATTAAACTTAGTGTTACAATTTGGTCTACTATTATTTATTACTACAAATCAAGATTGACATTTCGTTCTAATTAGATGTACAAAATTCACATTGCTGTCATGGCATAAATAATTATGATATTCATGTTGCTCATCCTTTGAGTGTCAATCCAAATTTTAACATAAAATGGGAAAGATGAAAGTAAGGACATTGTTGTCGATGCAGAATTTCTCTATATATAATATGACAATTGTGAGAAGTTGAGAGCGTTTTCCTTCTCTCTCTGTGTAGAACTGCATTAGAAGATCAAAAGAGACATATGAAGTTGTGCTGTTTGAAGACGGAATAAAGGATATGATTGTTAGAGTTAGCAGGAAATGGCGAAAGAGAAGGGCGATAATGATGTAACTCTTCGAAGATGCAGCCCAGAACAGACTGAAGGGTTTCAACCCAACAAAACCAAACCAAAAAAAAAAAAAAAAATTCATCTCTTTTTTCGTTTTTTCTCGCTACGGAGATTTTTATTTTTATTTTTATTTTTATTTATTTATTTATTTTGTCTCTAGCTTTTCTTCTCTTCCTTATAACAGAACGCAAAAGCGCATGTCTTTTTTCTCTCTCACTCCCTCTCCAAAAAGTAAACTCTCTCTCTCTCTCTCTTTCTCTATCTCTCTGGTCTCTGAATGTGTAAGAACTGGAAGTGGTGGGTGACCCTTTCAAGAGATTATAGTCTACACACCAGTCCACTGTAGTTTTAGTAGACGCTGATGTTTTATTGGCCAATACGAAAAAGTCAATCTTTCTTAAGATTGTTTGAGCTGACTTTGGAATCATTTGGTGATAAGGACGTGACGCTTATCACAGTTGAGCACTAGTTTAGCAATATGAACCTTTTTTTTTTTTTTTTGGTATATAATTGGGAATAATTTTTTACCATTTGAGGTATTGGGTAAGTGAAGTGAACATTCTGTTAATTACGGACTTTTTACAAATCTTTTAAGAATCCGGTAATTATTCAAGGCTTTATATGCTAATCATATTCCAATTTTCTGTTTTAGGAAAATATTTACCTTCTATCATCAGAAAATTCGTTTCTTTGGCTTTTCTTAGGAATGGCAATAATTTTGTTCTCTCCTTTGGTATAAAGGGAAAAGGGTACAATCGGAAGACAATTTTTTTATCTTTTTTTTTTTTTAATGAACAATTTTTACCCTTTGAGTTAGCAGAAACTTAGACTCGTCCAAAGCAAATTCACCTAATGAGAAGTTGGGAGGCTTCTCTACCGAAGTACTAAGAAGTTAGATGGGCCTTATTCAAAATGTGCGGAATGACTCATCTATCAGAAGTTTAATTTAGGATTAGTTTGGTCGATAAGCCCAAACTAACATTTTCAAACTTTTTTTTATCTTTTTCTTCAAAAGTTTTTGTCTTTTTTCCAAAAAAATTTTTGTCTTTTCTGAAAAGTCAACATAATTTACTATTTAAACTTAAAAATCTTAACTCAAACTTACACACCAAACACCCCCTTAATTGATTAATTATCTAGCAATGTTGAAAAGCATGGATATTATTTTCCAACCAGACAGCAGTGGAACAACATTCTGTCAAAGAATATAGCCTTCATCTTTTATTAGCAATCTTGGAAAAAAAATTCAAAAGGATGATCTAATACATAAGACTTCATGTATAATGTATAGAGATAAAATAATTCTAACTATCATAATTTTAAAACTCATAATTCTAACTATCAAAAATCAATCACATGTGGGGATAAAATAAAGAAACAAAACTTAAATATATCAAGTGCCCGGTAGTAAAAAGTTAAAAATTCGAACTACCAAATACATGAATTAGTCACTTATTGCATGCCTTTAAAACTGAAAATGATATCTCTAGAAACCAAAAACCAACATAAAATAAACTAAACAAGATTTCCTAACATAAAACAGTACAGAGAGTCAAGTTACTCACGTTCAATATGCTTCCAAATCAACAACGAAAAAAAAAAATAGGAATTAATATTCAACATCATATATCCAAAAAAAAATTTCAAGCAAGAGGAAAAAAAAATCATATCCACTCTACCAATGCACAGCGAACCTAATATTCATTTGAAGTTTTTGAAAGCAACCAAAAAAAAAAAAAAACAGCAACCAAAAAATTATATCCGTCATTCGCTCTTTTAAATATTGGTAGGAGATTTGATGAACTAACCCTCTCGTAGAGCTTCCTTCCATCTCTCTCTCTCTCTTTCTCTCTCAAGATTTCATGATTTTTGCTCTCATCTCCGTCGTCATTTCTCTCTGTCTCTCTCTCTCTCACAAAAACAACAACAAAAACACATAGCTATCTTTCTTCATTGTAGCTTGTTTTGATTTTACATTTCAAAGTTTCTTCTTTTTCTTTGTTATTACTTCCAATGTCATTTCAAATTCATATACGTTAATTTTTTTTTTCTTTCTTTCTTTCTCCACCCGCTAAATCTTTACAGTATTTTTCTATTTTCTAAAAATGATTTATTTTTCTTTTTTTTTTTCTCGGCCTAAATTATTTTAAAGTATTCCTTAGAAATTGGCATTATCAGAAAACTGAAAAACAAATTCTCATGAGATTGAGAACAAACAGGTACACCCGTAAAAATTCATATATAAGAACACAATTTATCTATAGGGTTATTGGCAAGTTTTTTCAAGGACAAAAAAATTACTTTTTTCAAATATGTTTTGATGATTAGCGTTGGAATCCATCCTCTACGCCGCTAAAAATATTAAGGCACAGTAGTTTTCTTTTTGTTCTTGAAAAAAAAATTCAAAGTTCTTTAAGAAAGTATACATATTTTTTAGGGTGGGGCATGTGATGACTATTTTTTAAATCACTTGCGAAGGTATTTTTAAGTATTTCAGTAAAAAAATAATGTATTAAAAAGTGTGTGGGAAAAGTAGAATGGGGTGGAATATAACTACCTTTAACTTAAACCAGAAATATATAATTTTTTTCCTTAAAAAAACATATTATATATTAGTCATTTTTCTTGACTGACAGTTCAATATTACTTGATAAGGTGGGTTTATTGCCACCCTTCAATCAACTTTTTTCACCCTTATTTTCCGTAACTTATTTATTGCTAATTATCTGTTTATAAAATTACTTTTAAAGACAAAAATAACTTTAAAAAAAAAATCTTAATACACCCCTTCTTATTAGTGTTTTTTTTCTTGAAAATGTTTTTTTTAATCTGAAATTTGTTAAAGAATTTTTTTTTTTTTTATCAATGTAGTAATAAAGTTACATAAATAAAACTTTTTTTTTTTGGAATCAATAAATTTTTTCCTAAATGATCTATAAACTTTTCCTTCTGAAGGCAGGGTAAATGATCTATAAACTGTTATATACACCATTGATTCATTTTTTTTTTTTTTTTGGAAGGCAACCACGCCGTTCATATTTGATGTCTGAGTAAAATATATAGGTAATTGAAATGAATGGCCGTTCATATTTGAACCAACCAGCCGTTCGTATTTCAAATATTTCCCGTTCATATTTTAAATAGTTCATTTTAAAGGAACCACGCCGTTTATTTCAATTACATTTGGGTAAAATATTTATGCTTTTTTTTTTTTTTTGAATTGCACATTCAAATATCCATATGGCACTCACAATCCAAATGAAGCATCTAAATGATCTATTCACCTTTCAAGACAAATCGTAAATGAAACCACCTAAATTCTGTTGAAACATTTCTTTGTTTATGTTTAGATATTTTCATTCATATGTTTCCATCACATATGTTACCATTTGGATGCTTCTCCCAAATAAATCCCATATATTCAAATTGTGTTGAAATATTTTTGTTTAAATATTTTCATCTTAAATATTCAGATGCTTCCTCAAACGGATCTTATATATTTAACCTCTTTCAAATACTTTACTTATGAAGTGGTGGGTTGCTTCTTATTTATATGTCTCTTGATCTTAATAGATCAGGAGTTTCTATTGATTATAAAGATGTATGTTAAAAAATGTGTTAATATTTAATATATTATGTATCTATTGATTTTTTTATTATCAAACTTGGTATACATTGCTCCTTTTGAGCAACTCATTCAAATTTATTGATGGATCCGTTTGGATTGAGTATCATATATTTTTTACTTTTGTTGTTTGATACCTAAGTTTGAAAAAGAAATTTTGAAAAAAATACAATTCAAATTGAGAATCTTTATTAATGTTTAGAAGAGAAAATATGAAAGTGGAGCCGAATTCAAAAACTAAAAAAGTTAAGCCAAGTTGAATTTTTTTATTTATTTATTTTGTACTTTTCTTTAACCTATGTACCAAATATCAACTTAGTGTGTATTTAACAAATAAAAATTTCAATTCATTTTAAATGAGAAATATATTTTTTCACCTTTTCGACATCTGCACAACTCATTTTTCTTTCTCGCAAACACCCATAGATACCCAATTTAAATCCAAAATTTTCAATTGAAGATGGTTTTCACACTAAAAAATGGTCGGTACATGTTTCTGTGCCATGTGATGAAAAAATTAAAATAAAAATTACTCACCATTTTTATCATGCTTTAAACTTATCCCATGTAAACATGAATTCTAAGTTTGAAATCATCATTTATAATATAACAAAATTGTACAAGTAGAAAGTTGGAAACAGAAGGAAAAAATACACTGTAAAAGCAGGAATATGCCTTATGAGTTATGATGTGCGCATTGGACAAAATATCATTGTTGAGCAAGTATTAATACTAATTAGTGGCTTTCAAAAAAAAAAAAATAGTACTGAATTTTTAAGATTATTTTCATATCTCTGTCCCCTCAACTTTAGGAGCATTCTCATATTTATCTCTTGAACTCTAAGTTTTTACCTCACTTCACAAATCTTTAATTAGTTCTGTACTCTTTGCTTGAATTTCTGTTAAATATAGACTGAAAAAGAGGGGATTAAAGTGAGGTCGAGTTTTTTTTTTTTTTCTGTTTGTTTTAATAAAAATTTGAACCAAAAATAATGAAATGAGATTAGTTCTTTTTTATTTTTTTTAATAGGAAATCTAATGAAAATGCTTACGTAGGACTAATCTAACATACGGTGAATGAGATAAAGTGAGAGTTGAAAAACAAAGTGAGAGTTAAAGTTCATATGCAAAATGGAAATCTAAAGTTCTCTGAGTAGGGATGAAAATTTTTATGACAAACAACAAAACTAGTGCATTTAATAATATTTCATAACCTATAAATTCAAACAAAAAAAGATCCATAGTGAACCAGTCAAAATCATGACCCACAATTTAGGAGAAATGAAGATATGACTTGCCTTTGTCACTTACATTTCGTTTGGTAAGAGGAAAAGAAAAGAGAAAGGAAGGAAAATAAGCAAGGGAAAGAAATTTTGAATTAAAAAAAAAATGTTTTTCTTTATCTTTTTTCGGTATGATTAGAGAAAAGAAATAGTTGATAAAGTAAACGACCATTTTGCCAATTATTTTGCACTTATTTGATTTAGAATGAGGATAATAATGTAATTTTACTATGTATACTAGTGTGAAAGCTTTCATTTACCTAAAAAAAAGTGTGAAATTTTCTCCACATACGTAGAGATTAAAACTGGTGAGCCCCACATTTTTTTTTTCTCTCCTATTTTCCCTTCTCTTCATTTTTCTCTCCTACCAAACAATCTACATTCCTATTTTCTCCTTAAAAATACGTCAACTCTTTTCTTTGCTTCTGCTTTTCACCTCTACTAAACATAACATTAAAGGAGTCAAATAAATTTTGACTCATGTTTTAAAATATGAAAATAGTAGTGCAAGATACTAATTTTTAATTCTAATTTTTCAAGCATCATTTTCGTGGAAATCATTTTTTTTTACTAGAAGATACAACTTTTTTTTTCAATTATAATTAATATGATAATTATTTAAAGAGTTATCAGTCTAAATAAGAAAATAAAAATATAAAAGAGAACCATTTTCGAAAAATGCTTAACCTTCAAATGTACATCATTTCTTGCAAGACTTTGTTGGAAATTTATGCTATGTTTGGTAGGAGAGATGGAAAATAGAATGGAAAGAAGTGCAAAACACCTAGGTAAAGGAAGGAAGAGTATTTTCCTTCATATTGTTTGGTAGAAGAGAAATAAAACTTATAATCTAATTTATTTTATAATTATACACTTATAAAAATGAAATGAGTAATAATCAAGGTCATAATAGTATTTTCATACATCATTTAGAACTCGTTTGACAGAGCTATTGTTTTTCTTTTGGACAGTAAAAAAAGATAAGCAAAAACTACAGACTTTTAGTTAGTGTTTTGATGTTGTACCTTAAAAGAGCTTCTTACACTAGAATAGCTTTTTCTGGGTGTTTGGCATGATCATTTCAAAATCTCTTCCAATATGTCAACAATACCCTTCTTTAAAACTACTGGGGGTATTGATTCCTATTTGTCCAAAAACTGAAGTTCAGTTTTTATTTAAAAAAATAAATAAGAACATATAACCAATAAATTTATCCACACAAATAGTTAAAAAAATCCTCACGATACAACTTATGAAAAAATAATAATAATAATAATAATAATAATAATAATAAAAACCATATCTTCATTTAACGAACAAACCAAATACAAAGCATGAACATATCCTTGCAATAACATCCTCACAGTACCATGTTTTTTTTTTCCTTTTTTGCTGAGAAGTTCTATCATTAAACAACATAAACTAAATGCAAGCACACCAAAATCAAACAAATAGAGCGCTGTAGCCAAAACCTCAATCAAAAGAGGGGTCCGAAGGGCTCACTTTGCTTAAAACAGTAGCAAGAATCAAAATAGTTTCTATCTAACAACTGCAAATTAAATATATCTACGAATGAGCTCCCTAGCATTCCTATCACGGATAACTCCCATTTCACTCTCATCTATCAAGAGGTTTATATTTGATAGCTCACCATCCGGCAAGTAATCTTCTTCTTCATTCAAAGATTGAAATTACACATCAGCAATCGCCTCCCTCCTCAAAAAATTGTGTGGAGCCATTGAAGCAGTAACAATAGCTATTTGCTATTATCAATCTCATAATTAGGCATATTTCCCAAATATCGCATCGTGGTTTCCATACGCCAAAAGTACGCTCAATGACACTTCGTAATTATAAATGCACATAATTAAATATTTCTCGAGACCCTCTAGGTTGTCCACCATTGTGAAATTATGGAAGATGATATCGATCTCCTTTATATGGTGCTAAATATCCCTTCATATTTGGATATCCCGCATCAACCAAGTAATATTTATCTACAACATCAAAGTTTAAACAGTAAATATATAATAGTACTCTAAATTTTGTTCACTTAATAACAGCATAAAAAATTACTTTAAATTTAAATAACACATACCATTTGGTGGTTTAGGAAACTTTATATCTTTATTTCTTAATACCTCCAAAAATATCCGTGTATCATATGCAGTTCCTTCCCATCCCGGCCAAACGAATGTGAAAATCATATCGAATCCACAAACTGTCATTATATTTTGTGTAGGAAATCCTTTCCTACCAATATATGGAATTTGCTCATCCACTAGGAGTGATACATGAACATGAGTTTCGTCGATAGCTCCAATGCAATCCTATAAAGTGCAAGAGGAAAAAAGATAAAATTATGTATGAATATATAAAAAATAAATTAAAATTTGATGTACAAAATACCTTAAAGTATGGCCAATATTTTGGATTTCGTCGAATGTAGTGTGGGACTTCACTATAATTTTCTGGTGGTTTGATCTCATCCAAAGCAAGCATTATCATTTTTTCCGCTACGAATCCTAAGTGTCTACTCACTGTTTTCACCCGAATGTTGGAAATTGGAATCTTTCTTGAATCATTCCATTGCCAACACCATGACCTGAGATCATTGGAAACATGCCTGCTGCCTCTTCTAAATGTATTCTTGTAGTAGAAGTTAACCCCATAACTTCTAAATCTGTCACATAATTTTAAAAATACTTGTTTTTCCATTGGAAACATCTCAAGACAACGAACACCATTTCCCTTTAGGATCAGTTCTTATGTATGAACTCCTGTTCTTAATAACTTCACAAAGTTCATCAAGTTTTTTGGATAATTTTGTTGTCGTAGACTGCTTTTTTCTTTTCTTGAATTGCTTTCTACTTGGCCCGAGTATTTACTCTTTCCGGTTGCTATCTTCTACATCCTCATGATCTTTTTCCTCCGAAACATCACTAACGATCTCTTGAGTGATGTTATCTTCAGTGTTTGATATTTGTGTGTACAAAAGAGGCAATAAACCGGAAGTTAGTGCCCAAGCCCCTAGCCCCTGTGGCAGTCACATCTCGAAATAACTCGTTTAATTTCATTGCATGCTCTAAATTCCTTTGACACGAAATTTTGCAGCCTCTGGATATTTCTGTTATTGCAAATTTAAATTTAGAAAAATTTAATAGTACACCAATTATAATTAAATAACTTATTAACAAATACCTATATTTGTAACTTTGCTTCCCGCCATTCATTTGGAGCTTCTATAGTTTGCCTTTTTATGTCCGCTTTTGCCTTTCCTTGTGTTCCCTCAGTTGCCATGTAGTCTGAAATACAAATCTCTTTAGGCAGTTTATCTAATGAATAAACTTTGTTAAAAAATTAACTTAAAAAAAATCATTAGAATCCTAAACAAATGAAGAAGTGAAACCCATATAGAAATCACATGTAAACCAAAAGTTTAACTGTATATGTGTGTAGCAAAAAACCAAATCAATGATTTTAGACCAAATATATATATATATATATATATATATATATATCTAGAAACTCATGCTTTTATCAGTCACATTTTATAGAACAAAAAGTACTCACAAACACGAGAGCTTTCGTGTCTAAAACATGAAGATAAACCGTTAAAGGTTTATACACTATTTTCATATTACATATCCTCATGAAACTATATATATATATTGTTAAAGAAATTGCTCTATAATTCGAATAAATCTCAAAGAACTAAAGGAGATTATATATAAACATATATATATATATATATATATTTGTACATTTATATATAAGAGCAAGAAAGAGACTTTGATGGAAGAGATGGCAAGAAAGGAAAACGAAAAAAGGAAAGGTAGTCACCCAAATAATTAGAACTTACATGCTTGGGTTGCTAGTGCTTGGCTCTCTTTGAGATTGCAAAATTTTGGTAAATATTAGGGTTTCATTTATTTCTGATGAGGGAGTGCTGGAGAAGAAAATAACAAATGAAAGAGATATGAAGCTCAAAGGACGCAATGCTTCAGGGAAATAAAAGGAGAGGAGATGGTTGGAATTTAAATTTTCTTATTCATTAATTTGAGGGTAAAGGTGGAAATACGAAAGTTTCATTAAAACCTTCAAAACAGCTTCCCGCGTTTTTTCCGAAGCCCTTTCAAAGGAATCCAGGTGGAATTGACTTCTCTTGGAAGAGATTTTAAAAGGCAAAATCCTTTTTGATATTTTATCCAAACAGGTCCTAAAGCTACTTTTGAGCTTGGGAAGTTCGAAACTACTTCTAAAAAGTCCTCTCAAACGGGACCTTACTTTGGCAAAGTTTTTCGTCTGCTTTTCTTTCCAAAGTTGGTGGAATTAAAAAAATTTGGTGGGCCTCGTAGATTAGTAATTTATTTGCTTTCCAATTTCCTCTCTACTAAACAACTTAAAATTCCCTTTTTCTCTTCAAAATTTCTCATCTAATTTCCTTCCTCCCTCTTTTTCACTTTATCAAACATAGGCTTAAAGAATTGTAACTCATCCAAACGTACTAAGTGCAAAAAGATTGGGGCCACGTAATTTGTTTTCAACTTTGCAAAAAGACTGAGGGTCCGTTTGGGGCACTAACTGCAGATGACAAAACATTATTTAGATTTTAAAATCCTAATTTTACAGCAAACTTTTCTTTTTTTTTCATTTTTGAAAAACTCAAACTTTAAAAGTCCAAAACTTTCTCATTTCAAATCAAAATAAGATGAATTTAATGTCAAAATACTCATAAAGATGAGATGAGATGAATAAGACAAGATTCATTTTGCATATTTTTTTTTAATACATATCAAAATTTTGCACTATTTTCTATATCACGGAACTTTTTCAAAAGTTTTCCCTCCAAATACAATTCCAACCCAACCTCTAAAACACAACCTCCAAATATCCCCTCAAACGAGCCCTGAATTCTTAGCTTAGGGATCTTTGGTACTACGTTTTTACCCGGAAATTTAGAGATCAACTCTAAAACTCTCAAATCTATATCTTACTTTCTCTTTCTTTCATTTTCTAAAAATTTATAATTTCAAAAGTCCATAATTTTTTTTTATTTCAAGTTGAAACAAGAGGATTTTATTTTATTTTTTATTTTTTGTAAACTACTAATGAATTGATAAAACAGACTTGTGTTTAAAAAAATATAATTGAATTGTAGGGCTTTTTTTGGAATAATAAGAGTGATGTAACAACCAATAATGAATACTTAAATTTTAGTTGGTGGGTAATTTAGAAAGTGCGCGAGAAAAGTATATAAATGGACGTCAATAGACACCCTCAAAACGAAATAAGATTCATATTACATAATTTTTTCTGTATATATTTTAAATTTATACTATTTGGTATATCATATTCATTTTCAATTTACATTTTAACTAAACAAACATTTCAATTTCAACTTATAAAGTTCAACTCCAACAATTGTTGCAAAAGGCCCTTAGTTCCCAATAAGTTAGAGAGTTCCCCATAAGTTTACCATTTCTTTGCTGAAAGTCATGCCCTTTGATAAACATAAATATGGCATTAGTTCAAGAAAAGCTTAGCTAATACAAAAAGAGATTATTATGACTTTCTCACAAATTCACAATGATTTCAATAAATACGTCTCTTGGATAAAGACAGAGAAATTACTTGGTCAAGACAAATATAATAAATTGATAAGAACGAATAGTATTGTGAAATAAAGGTGGACCCTACTACATGTGATGTTAGAGTGAAGCTATATTTTTCTCTCACACCCTGTCGAGTTTTTCTACTTAATAGCCCCTAGCATTTTGTTAGTAGTTTCCTCTGGCCAGCTACGTTTTCTGATCACATTTTTAACGCTTTAGTATAAGTGGCCCATAAATTCCATATGATGCGTGCACACTTGTGAGTTTTGAAGACATCTAACTAAATGTATAAATTTGCTTTTAATCTAAGACTATTGTACGATAATAACCACTTGAATACTTTTTATATATACACTTTTCAGAAAATATATAATTTGACTAATTAAAAGCTAGCAACTAGCCAGCATAGACTGCATAGTTGGGGAATAATAAAATAATCTCCCAATGAATAATAAAACAAAAAATATGCATCCGTTAGAAGTGTTTGTACTTCTTGTTTTATGGTTATAGATTATGGTTAATATATCCATGCAAATAATAATAATAATAATAATAATGTCAATTTTACAATGGGGTAAGTTTATTTACCCATTGATAGGGTAAACTAATATACATCGTTCGATGAGTAGTTAGTGGCTCATGATAGTATGGTCTATAAAAAGTAATGTGAAGACAACCACATATAATCCTATTCTTCACTTGAAGTCTAATAACAATGAAAATGGCCCAATATTTTATAAAATTTCAATATCCACCGTTTATTTTTCAAATTTCAGAACTTAAAATCCAAAAACTCTAGAAATGGGAGATAAATGTAAAATTCAAAATACCTACAAAAAAACAATAATAAATCTCATAAACAATCCGAGAGCTATAGTCTGATAAAAAATTTGCAGACGCCTGAGAACCGCATGGCTGCAGATGAATAATTCTTAAGGGGAAGAGTTTGATGAGGTTTTTTTCTTGTGCTTATGGAAGTGTTGTTGGTTGGGGTCTGTCTTGGAATGGTTCAAACCTTGTATCTCTTTTGCTTTGTTAATGAACATCGGACAACAATGCTGTCTTACCTTTGGTGCGTCTCACGGTAGTTCTCGCCGTTCGTAGCGCCACACCCCCACGTCATCGTGCCGCCGTACTTCGGCATCCTGCCAATGCCGCCGCACACCCTAACCAAACGCATGTGCTAGCCTGCCACTGCCCGACCCATGACCTTCGATCATAAGCCACCTGAGAGCTTCACGGCGGCACCGATTCCCCCAATGCTTGCTACGGCAGACCACCCACCACTAGCCGGAATCTGGGTTTAATTTTCAAATCTGTTTTGTAAATTCTTTTTTTTTTTTTTTCTTAAAGAAATTTTGGGGGTACAAAATCCAATTAATAAGCCTAGAGGTTTTACTTCAACTATTGTCGAAATGTTTTCGGTTTTTATCTTGTTTGATAAAAGACACCTATATCCTCACTTAGATTAATTGACTCTGATATTGGAGGGGTTATCCCGTTGCTCCATGAGATACTTGGAATACCAGAAATACAAGTAAGCGACTCGGCATCTCCATGAAGATGTCAAAAATCACAAGCTCCTCCATCTCAGGTGTGGAAGCGGAGCAATTATCTCAACAACAAACAGTATAACTTAAGTGCATCTACATATGCCTATATAAATATATATATATATAGGTATATATATATATATTCCTTAAATTTCGCAGTAATATTTAAACGTTCAGTACTTAAATCTTGAAATTAGGCGCCATGTTATCAAAAGAAATTTAGTGTCTCATGACAATTTTCCTTTAAGTGCGTTTACGATTATATGCATGCGCACATTTCTAAAGAGAATAATTATTGTCATATTATGTATACCTATCTGTAATGGTGCCTTTGTACTATAATAAATAAAGTATTTCCTAGTTGGTCTTTGTTCTATGAAGATTTATAAATGTCGAAGATGTGTTTTTTATGTTATGTATATTAGGGAAAGTTATTATTTAATATTAGAAAAAGTTTTTTTTTTTTTATTTTTAAATTTTGTTATGATTATATTGATTAGAAAATTTGAATTGGGTGATTTGTTAGTATTATGAAGCTTATCTAATTTTGCATTTATATCAGGGAAAGTTGTTATTTAATATTAGAGAAATTTTTTTATTTTTATTAATTGGCTTAATTCTCTAAATTATTATGTTTTTGAAGTTTTGGTCTTTTTTTAAGATGAAATGATCTTAAACACTTAAAAATGGAGCGTTTTGATCATTTTTTAACGGAATCCATTATCTGTCGTTAACATATTGATTTAATTGCTCGGTTGGTACCTAAAGTCTAATAGACTAATTTTATTAGGATAGTCCCCATATATATATCGCAGTGAACTTCTAGCCCCATGAGGTGGATACGATTGCATTACTTGTAATTTAATGCAAGCAAGGAGCCTTCAAGGACGTCTCTATACGTTTATGCATATATGTACACACACACACATACATATATCGATATTTGACACATATAATAAACACCAAATATTTGACACGGTGACACTATAATTCTTTTCAATTTTTAAAGAGTGCTTGATCATATAAATAATTTCGGTCACGGAGCTTATGGGGTGAGAGTAATTTTCCTTCTTATTTTCTTATAGTTAATTTAAATTTTCTTTGATAGCATGTAGCAAATTCAACCGATTTCTACGTACCTAATACCGGAACTGCGATGGCAGGAATAATCTAGTATTAATTTTTTTTTCAAATAATCTAGTATTAATTATACATTCGACTTTATTATAAAAAGTAGAATTTGGATACCTTTATTCCATTTAAAATAGAAAAATAAAATAAAATAAAATAAAAACAACAACAACAACAACTTGCAAGCCCAATTGCTTGTCTACTGATCAACTAGGGAATGGTGCATAGTATCTTTGTGTTGTATATTCCGGCAAGACACAAAAAGAAATTCCGTGTGGTTTAAGTATGCGGTTATAGAGGTAATACAAGCTTTTTTTTTTTTTTCTTTTTTTTAATATTTGTGCACTTGTCCCCACTTGCATTTTTATTTTCAAATTTTAATTCTAGTTTTACGTAATTTTTTTTTTTATAGAATTTCAACTGTCGCTTGACTAATTTCAGTTGTGCCGTTATTTAATAGTAAAATTTATAACTGTGCCGTCATTAAATAGCATAAATTATAGTTATGTGTCCATTTAGTCAAGAAATATCTCTATTTTATTATTATTATTTTGGCTTTTCTTATCCTTTGAATTCTTAAGATGGCCGTTTTATAACAAGGACAGAAAATTAACACTGAAGAAAACTGAACTCTTATTTAGCTTTTCTTATCCTTGAATTTAATTGCATTGCATAGCAGCTAAAGAATTACAAAATAAATAAATAAATGAATAAATAATAATAATAGTAGTAATAGCAAGGGAAAAAAAATAACGGTAACAATAATAATTGTATTCTACGTTATAATTTAGTTTACGATGAGGGCTGAATTTGAATTCTACGTTTTATAATGAAGTCAAGTTTAGAATTGTTATTAAGCTATGTTTCTGAAAAACAATAATAATTCTATTAACAAATCCTTAAGAGGTCAACTAGTTGCTATATTGATTGTACAGAATTGGCTGGTAATTTGGCTAGCTTAATATGTGTACATATATGTCATTGTAATATAATGGTGACTTTTTTCAAATATAATTGTCAAATAGCACTTATCTGAATTATCCTTTTAAAATTCCATTAGCTTCTATCCATTTTAAAAAAGCTGACTGGGTGGCTGCGATATTTATCTTCTTGATAATCTTTGATATAGACCACAAAGGTACGTGACAAGTGAACACGTTAACACTGTGACTGTGCTTGAGAATCTCCTCGCCTACAATATTGGAAACTAAAAAATGGCGTGGTTTCGATATAACCATGTCGCCTAGCTTGTTATGCTTACCAAATCACTACAAAAGTAATAAGCATCCCTAGATTATGCCTGTGCTTCAACCAGTGTTTTTTTGAGAATCTTCTCGCCTACAATATTGGAAACTAAATGCAGTTTATTAATCATGTAGCCTAGCATATGTTTTGTTATCCATGTATGCCTATGCTTTTCCAAATCACTAGAAAAATAAGCATCCCTAGAGTATGCCTTAATTAGCTTCAACCGGTGATGTTGTGGCTTTTTTTTTTTAATAAGTGTAAGCTTTTCCTTTGAATAATAATAGCGTACTTCAACTTCGGTGTCTGTTGCTTGCCTAATTAAATTTACAAAATGGTTTGCATAAGATCGGCCTGCATTAGACATGGAACTAAGAAATAAATGTTAAAACCTTTGGCACAAGGACAGGGCCGCCAAGATTACTGATATGTTTGTAACAACGGTTTGACCTAGAATTTTTAGTTTCAAATTGACTAACTTTTGAAGAACTAGTTATGAAATTTGTTGACTTTTCAAAACAAAAAAAAACAAAAAAAACAAAAAAAAAGACAAAAAGTGAGTTGGAATTTTTAGATTCGAACTGAGTTTCAAAACCAAGCAGTTTTTTTAGTCTTCCTTGTTAAGGTTTTGCACTCATGGTTCATGTACCTTCCAACACTCTGCACGGCTTGATATAAATTTGTACTCGACATTGTCGAAAATTTGATCTTGCAGAAGATCCGTTGCAAACTGTCTTTCGATAAACTAGCAAAACTCGGCATAAAATGGTCAGTTGTTGCACTTGTCCTTAGAGTTTCAACTAGGCAAAATGTACAATTCTGTTTAAATAAATTATCACAATTTTTGTGTCTCTTTTCAGCTGCTACGACGAAGGCATGTCACCCAATAAGCAGAACATTGTGTTAGGAAATTTTATAAGATGGACATACATATATCAATTAATTATGCAATATTGGATATCTAGTTTGTCTAGCCCATTCAAAGTGATCAGTTAAGGCTCATTAAGTAATTGGGTTTTTAGGACATATCATCTATTATTAATGATGGGTTCATAATAAAATAAAACGCTCTATAGCTCTAAATAGATTATGGTCCCTAGTCTAAACCTAACATATTATTTATTGTAATATCCCATCATTGAGTGAATTAAGGTTTTCTCTCTCCAAAGAAAAGGTTTAGATATGGAAGACTGTTAACCCTAATGCTTCTCAATGGATTTAGGTATATATCTTCTTATCAAAATTTCTTAATGATTTAACATGTGATCCTAACCTTAGTGATAGATTTTTATCAACAAAGTTTTTCCCAACACATTGTTCACAATTCCACTAAAATAGGATACAAAGAAGCATTAAACAAAAAAAACAAAAAAAAACCTATTAATATAGTTTTAAAACAATGTGCAAGAACATTCTTATTTATAATTTTTTTTAAAATGGAAGAACAAAATAGATATTAACAAGAGTGAACTAACCACCAAAACTGTTTAAGCAGGTTTGATCGCGAGTAAATATTGAATATGCTCAATCATAAAATAGGAAGCCAAAAAACAAAAAAGCAAAACAAAAAAAAAAAAAAAAAAAAAAAAAAAAAAAAAAAACAACAACAACAACAACAACAAAAGACGATCACTATTATTCTGAAAAATATATGGCGTGAGAGTAATTTTCCATCATATTTTACTTTTATTTTCTTATATATAGTAGCGGTTTCTTGTCTTATTATATTTTTCTTTGATAATATGTAATAAATTTAAGCGATTTCTATATGCTTAAACAATTTCTCCAATTATATAACACCTACAACTATGACAGGCATAATCTAGGGATAATTCCACGTCTGACTCTAGTATAAAGTATTGACGTTTCATTTGGAGATCCATCTCATTTTAAACTAAAATGTACTTTTTCATATCAATTTTTTCTTTTTCTGAAAAAGTTTTTATCTTTTTTTGAAAAAGTTTTTGTCTTTTCTTAAAAATCAACAAAAATTTTCAACTCAAACTTAAAATTTTCAACAAACTCATTCACCAAACGGATCCTGAATTTGAATCCTTAATTCCCCAACTATATTACAAAAAAAAAAAAAAAAAAAAAGAACGAAAAGAAAAGAAAAGAAAAAAGAAACACCCACAACTTGCAGTACTCCCAAGAGCATGTCTACTAATCAACTAGGGAATGGTACATCGCATCTGGTGTTATATTCCGTCATGACTCATAAAAAAACTCTGTGTGGCTTAAACACGTGGCTAGATATGCAGCACTATTTTTGTTAAAATATTTACGCACGTGTCCCCACTTGCATTTTTATTTTTATTTTTTATTTTTAAGGGAGAAGTTGTGGTAGATCTTCTCCCAAATAACTCTATCGATAGAGTCTCTTTTTAAACCGTTGAGATTTAATCGAACGGTTGAAATGTTGTTGGTGTACCATATTTATTATACACCTTACCTCATATAATCTTTCTCACCCCAAGTCTTCTCCGTCACTGGCAACCTTCCCGCCGCCGGCGACGGATGCCGGCGTCCCACCACCGGCCCCAACCCCGGCAGGGGCTGGCGTCCGTCGCCGGTGACGGAGAAGACTTTGGGTGAAAAGGATAATGTGAGGTAAGGTATATGATAAATATGGTACATCAATAACGTTTCAACCATTCGATTAAATCTCAACGGCTTAAAAAAGGTATGTACTGGTAGAGACCCAAATACAGACTTATCCTATTTTTAATTCCAATTCTAATTTATTTTTTATTTTTTAGAATTTCAATTGTGCCTTGAGTAATTTCAGTTGTGCCGTTATTTGATAATAAAAATTATAACTGTGCCGTCCTTAAATAGTTTAAATTATTATTATGTCTCCATTTAGTCAATAATTATCTTCGTTTTTATTATTATTATTATTATTATTATTATTAACTGATGTCAAAAGTTTTGGAAGAATATTCCAAGTTCATCTTTTGTACTGTATTTTCCTGGATCTTTCCTTAGCCAGGGTTTGGAAATTACTATACACTAGCCGTGTGGTCCAATGCACACACTCACAATGACCTAACAAAGACAAAAAATTAACACTGAAGAAAACTGAGCTCTTCTTAGCTTTTCTTATCGTTGAATTGCATTGCATAACAGCTTAACAATTAATTAAAATAGTAATTAAAAGGAAAAAAAATTTAATGTGGTAGCAATAATAATTACTATAATAAATTTTTTTTAAATTTTGAGTTGAAGGCTTGATTTGAATTTTACATATTGTAATGAAGTCAAATATTAAATTACTTATGCCTGAAAAAAAAAATTTATTGTTATATTAATTAAAAAAAAAACCATTAGAGGTCAATTTGTTGTTATATTGATTGTACAAAGTAGTTGGTTCTAAATAATATGTTACAAGTGCCATGTATATGATACCGGATACAAGATCTTTAAGATCTTTCCCAGACAAATGTCTAGATAATATTGCTGATCGACTTGTCTCAAATTGTTATATAGCATTTATCTGAATCCTTTACAAATTCCATTAGTTTCTATCCAATTTTAAAAAAGCAACCTGGCTTGCTGGCTGCTCTTTATCTTCTAGAGAACCTATTCAATTATAATAAAGATATAGAACAAAAAGGTACGTGAAAAATAAACACATTTTTCACATGCCTACGTTTATTAACAAGCGTAAAATGATATGCAATTATTGTTATTATTACTATTATTATTATTATTTTTGTGGTTGTTACCATGAATGAATGAATGTTGATAGAGGAGAGTCAAAATTCTGTTCGAGGTGCTAGTGCAAAGAAGAAAATGGCAACATAAGATGCTATCGGGTGGATTGGAAGATTGGAGGATGCCCTTTGGTTTGTAGCACAAGTTGTGGTTGCGACAAAATGATGCCGTCGACGTGCTCGTGCACGTATGAGGTTGATACTTGCTCCCCGCCGGAATGCCCCGTCAACACTGTGACTGTGCTTGAGAATCTCCTCGCCTACAATCTTGGAAACTAAAAAAATGGCGCGGTTTCGATATAACCATGTCGCCTAGCATGTTATGTGATCTATTATGTATGCGTATGCTTACCAAATCACTACAAAAGTAATAAGCATCCCTAGAGGATGCCTGTGCTTCAACCAGTGTTTTGTTGGGGCTTTTTAATAAGTGTAAGCTTTTCCTTTGAATAATAACAACGTACTTCAACCGTGCGTTTTAGTACAAGACATTTGTGCGACCTAAACAAAAACACCTCCACTGTTTGGTCGGCAAATATAAAACTTCACGTAAAGTAAATAATCATATAGATAAATAATTTACACGATAATATAATTATTTAACTTGATGATTAAAAATTCCAAGGAGAATAGCAAGGATATGTTGAATACACCACCTTAAATAAGAGATATTTTATTGCCAACGGATTTTAGTTACAGAAGTTATATAGAATTATAAATCTGATAGGAAACTCCACCAATTGCAAAACCCAGACTGAGTTGTTCTTATAGACTCACCTTTGACTTCAGATCTCGTCCTAGTCCAAGCTTCAATCTTCGACTTCAACGCTCATCATACGTCGAGTTCAATCTTCGTCAAATCTTTAATTTTACGTGAAATCATTTTCTATTAATTATTAGTAAGTAATAATAGTAGTCTGGTGATAATATTTATCTTTAATTTTAATTGAAATCATTTTCTATTAATTATTAGCAAGTAACATTAGTGGTCTGATTATAATATTTATCATTTAATAGGTGATTTGAAGGATTCTACTTAACAAGCACACCTTTAAAATATTACCTCATCTATATGGGTTTCAGAATTTTGACCGCTCATATCAAGAAATGTCAAAAACCAACATAATATATCTTTTCAAAATTACCCCTGACCAATCAAAAAAGGTAATCTAGTAGAGTATTTTACTAGATGTCCCTGGAGTCAACACAGGCCACCGACGGCTTCCGGTCACCAACGCCAATCTATGGTCGTCGTAGAGTATCTTAGTACAATACTTTTGGTAATCTACTAGATTACTCTATATTTTCAATACGAAATTATCGACCCTCACCAATTTTGATCACGGTAAAGTATTCTAGACTAGATTACTTTTCCTTATAAATTGAAAAATATCCAATATAAAAGACAGACTCAGAAACAAAAATTGTCAACATGAAAACACAAAATAACAAATTGACCACAAAATCATGCAAATATAAACCAAAATACAAAACTTTATTTATCAGAATATAAAAATTAATCTACCAAAATACAAAAGTTAATCTATCAGTACAAAAAAATTAGTCCATCGTGGAACAAAAATTTATGGGCCAAATTATAAAAAATAAATAATGCTCTGATGTGTAAACCACATCTGGATATCCTTTGTCGAAGATTAAAAAAAGAAAAGAAAAAAAAAAAGAAGCAAAAAAAGAAGCAAAAAAAAACAAAACAAAACAAAACAAAAAAATAAAAAACAAAACAAAAAATAAAAAACAAACCATCCTAAAAATCCTATTACCAAAAACATACACTAAATAATAACAATAAAAAAATAAAGATTATTACCTTGCAGATGGAGATTCGTTGCCGATCACCTGCGCCACAGAGAGAGAACAAGGACAGAGGAAAGCGAGAGGGGGGCGAGAGAGAGAGAATATATGGTGAATATGTATATGACGATATGTTTCAATGTACAATAATTTTTTTTTTTTTAATTGTCTCCATGGAAATATATAAATAAAAATGTTAGTGATTCATTTTATAAGTTAGTAAACTTAAACATGCATAGCTTTATAATATCAAATACAGAAATGCATGTATGAATAGATACAGCCAATCTACAATTAATAATAAAAAAAAAACACATTATAATAAATTTTTTCTAACAAGAGTGTAAATTAATTAGAAAGTTCTGAAATATTATACATATGAAATGATGGTAGAATAAAATTCAACAAGCTCATATTGTAGGCAATGATGGCTGGAAAGAGAAAAGTATTATAAACAAATGGATTTTATCTCTATATGTAGTGTGGAGTATTGTATATTAAGATTAATTACAAGTTGAAATATCTATCAAAATAATAATAATAAAATAAAATAAGAAAGAGGTGAGTCCTTATTTCTCACCACACTAGCTTCATATTTGAAACAAAAATAAGAAAGATGTAAAAGCAAGCACACTAGAACTTGAATAACAAAAAGTATAAGAGCTATTCCTACTTCTAAAAGAGGTATGACATTTTGGTTGAAACATATTATTTTTTTCTTTAAAAGATATAGTTGTGGAAAAGAAAAAAAAAAAAAACTCAATAGAGACTTATGGTCACCCTTTAAAAAAAATAAAGTAAATTATATAAAAAGTAGGGAAAAAAAAAAAGCGTGCAATATAAACATATGGCATATAGAAATAATTGAAGAACAAAAAAAGTTTTTCCTTCTGTTATTGAAGTGGAAAAATTAAAAGAGTACATCCTCTTTTCTGTACATGCTAATTTCTGGAACGTACCTTCCTTGTTACTATTTTCATTTATAAAATAATTCATTTAAAATTATCAAATATATTTAACACTATTTATATACTTAGTCACCGCTCTAAACTTGAAATATGAAATTGAGTATGTTCACCCGGTTGATCAAGATTTAAATAATCTAAAACTTGTTACGAAGACAAAACATGAATTTTGGAGAACATATTTAAATATTAATATTTGCTTTCGAAAAATACTTTTAAAAAAATTTGAGAAAAACTATTTTAATATAATAATTAAGTAAAAAATTTATTTAGTAAGGCCGCAACTTAGAAAACGATATTTTAGATAACTGCAGCAAAAAATGCTTAAATATGGACATATTTGATAATCAACTAGGGAATAGTACGTCGTATCTGGAGTTGTATATTCCATCACGAATCGAAAGGAACTCCGTGTGGCTTAAGTATGCAGCTACAGCCTACATGTTATACTTTTGTTTGTTGAGCAAAAAATGTTATTCTTTTGTTAAAATATTTATGCACGTGCCCCCACCCCACTTGCATTTTTATTTTCAATTTTAGTTCTAATTTTGCACTTTAATTTTTTGTTTCTTTATAGAATATTAATTGTACCTTGACAAATTTGAGTTGTGTCGTTTTTTAATAATAAAATATATAACTTTGCCGTTATTAAATAATTTAAGAAAAATTAGGTTAGGTGATCTAGTTTGATGACCCAATCAAGTTAATAGATGGTCCAACTTTTTTTTTAATAAAATTGCCGTTTTTCAATTTTTTCAGATGTGATTAATCATGATTGACTATGGTCAATTAGTGATTCACTATTTGAAAATTTGACGATTTACGATAACCGGCTTATCAAATTAACAATATTATGTGGTAATCACCGATTGATTATATAAGAAAATAATTGACCATTTTTTAAAAAATAGCCTTGCAATTAATTTTTAAAAATTTAAGTCATTTCTTAATATTTTCTTTTTAAAAAAAAAGACTATTTACCTATACAATTATCATTTTTCAAGGAATTTAAATTATAATTTATGTCTCCATTTAGTCGATAATTATCTCTCTTTTATTTTTATTTTTTGGCATATTGATATCAAAATTTTTGGAAAATATATTCCAATTTCATCTTCTACTACAGTTTTCTGGATGATCTTTCTTTAGCCAGGGTTGGAAAACTATATTATCGGTGTGGTCCAACACATGCACAAACTTACAATGACCTAACAAAGATAGAAAATTAACACGGTTCTTATCCTTGTATTGTCTGACCAGAAAATAGTAACATGCGAAAACAACTTTTAATATGATAGAAATTATTATTATTATTATTATTATTATTATTATGTCTATTTCTTATTTTAATTTAAGATGAGAGCTGCGAAAACAACTTTTAATATGATAGAAATTATTATTATTATTATTATTATTATTATGTCTATTTCTTATTTTAATTTAAGATGAGAGCTGGATTTCAATTCTAGTCAAACATAAAATTATTATTGAGCAATATGTTTGAAAAACAATCATAATACTATCAACAAAAAGCAGAAAAATCAAGTAGTTGTTGTACATTATACAAAGTTTTATTGGTTTTAAATATAAAAAGTTATAAGTTTCAGATTTATCTGATGCTAGATACATGACCTTCCTGTATATATATTTATATTTAATATTAGTCATTTGTCTCAACTAGTTGTCAAATAGCACATATCGTTTTATCTTCTAGATAATCTATTTAAATATTGTAAAGATATAGAGCTCAAAGGTACGTGACAAGTAAACACATATTGTTCACATATTATACGTTTATTAACATCTAGTGGTAGTTAATATTTCTAAAACGACGTAAGGAAAAAATAATAATTAACTAATTATATTGCTGACCAATACGTAAGCTACAATCTTATCTGAATCTGAATCTACAGGTACATTTGCATCTCTTGATGATGAAAAGTTATCATTGTGGTTGTTAGTTTTCTCTAATTGTTAATGATGTTGATACAGGGGAGCCAAAAGTATGTTCGAGTTGCGAGTGCAAAGAAGAAAAGGGCAAGACAAGATGCTATCGGACGGATAGTAAGTTTGGAGGATGCCCCTTGGTTTGTGGCACACGTTGCTTAGCTTGCATTGAGACGGATCTGCCGACATGCTGGTGCACGTACGAGGTTGATACTTGCTCCCCGTCGGAATGCGCCGTCAACACCGTGACGATGCTCGAGAATCTCCTTGCCTACAATATGGGAAACTAAATGGCGCAGTTTCGATATTCATGTAGCCTAGCATGTTACGTTATCTATGTATTTGCGTTGCTTACCAAATCACTAGAAATAAGTTCTAAATCCTTGCCTTAATAAGCATCCCTAGAGGATACCTTCGCTTCAATTAGTGATGTTGTGGCTTTTTTAAAAGTGTAAGCTTGTCCTTTGAATAATAATAACGTTCTTCAACCTCGGTGTCTATTGCTTGCCTAATTAAATTTACGAAAATTAATGGTTTGCAAATGATCAGACAATCAGATTTCCAATGCATGGCGGTGGAGTCAGGAAATTTTTTCAATGGGGTTGCTGTAAATAATTTTTTCTTGAAGTTATAAGGACATAATTATATTTTTTTAGTTCCTGTTTAGGACGACGTTTTCGGATGACAAAATGCCATCTAGATCTAAGACTCCCAATTCTATATTAAACTTTTCTGTTTTTCATTTTCAAAAAATTTAATTAAATTTTAAAACTCCATAACTTTCTTATTTCAAATCGAAATGAAATGATAATTGTGTCAAAATACTCACAACGACGAAACGATCTCAAGATCCATTTTGCATATTGTTTTCGAACTCATTTCAAAATTTTAAAATATTTTCTATATTTCAGAATTTTCCAAAAGACTTCTCCCAAATACATATTTCTAACTTAACGTTCAAGACACCGTTTCCAGACATTCCCCAAATGGGCCCTTAATTTTTGATCATGTGGATACAATAAAAGTTTTCTTATTACAATATAGGTGAGTAACTAAATTTTGAGACTAAAAATCAATTTCTCAAAATGTGAGTTGGGGCAAGACCTAATAGACAGTTAGACCAAGTACTATCTAAATAGAACCCCACAACTGTTCCGTTGAGTTGGTAAATACAGAATTTCGATAAAGTAAATAATCATAAAAATAAAAAATTATAACAATTATAACATGGTTAAAGCTCTATAATTGGGGGGGGGGGGGGGGGGGGGGGGACTACGGATGTTGAATATACCTCGTCAAATAGGAGATATTCTATCATATAATTGGTTTTTTTTTTTTTTTTCGCTGAGTAAGAATTATAAACTTGCTAGGAAACTCCACCAATTGCAAAACCCATACTGAGAATTCTTCTCGTAGACCTGGCTTCGGAATTGCATTTCTACTCTTAAGTCTACAGCTCGTCTTCAAATCTCGTCCTAGTCCAACCTTTAATCCTCACCTTCAATTCTCACCCTTCCATCAAGATTTACTATTAAATCTTGTATTTTTCTTCGTCAAATCTTTAATTTTATGTGAAATCATTTTCTAGTAACTATTAGTAAGTAACATTAGTGGTTTCATTTACAATGTTTAGTTATTTAATGGGTGAATTAAAGGATTGCCTCTCAAAAAGCAGAACAATTGAAAACTATCTCATTTATAGTGACTTCAAGATTTTTGAACTTCCGTATTAAGATAAGTCAAAGATCAACATAATATGTACTTTGAAAACTATCCCTACCCAACCAAAAAGGCAATCTGGTAGATTAGCACTAGTAATTTATCTTTTTAAAATTATCACCGATAATCTATCGGATGCCACTGTAATCAAAACGGGTCATTGATAGTCTCCGGTCGCTGTACAGGTCTAATTCACATAATTCAAAAACTATGCTAACTGGAGATGGATTACTTTCTCTTAAATATTTGTTATAGACCCATGCATGATACACCTTTCACTAAAATTATTATAAAAAAAAAAAGTCATAATATTTTCTTATGACACTTTTAGTCACTAATTTGAAACCTTAGTGACTAAAATATATTTAGTCACAAATTTTTGTAAAGCTCTCCTGAGTGGATTTGGTTGAAGTATAAAGAGTATTCATTCCTGTTAAACAAAGAAAACAACGCTACAATAAGTATCAGGGTAATACTTATATCGTCATCTTATGGAGCTAGAGTTGTTGAAAGACATTCAGAATCTAAGAGAATTCACTTTTAGATCTTCTTTTTCATGTGCCTCCATCGTCAAGAATCAATTACAAAGGAGATCCTTTATCGTTTCTAACTCACAAAAAATTTTAGTAAAGCAAAAAGGAACTAATGTGGAATACAACTTGTTTACAGGCTTGATTTATTTTATTCGAAAGGGAAAAAGGAAAGAGTCGAAAAACAAAAAAGTATTACCGCAATTTCCCTCTTGCTATACTGATAAACTATTGGACTACTGTATAAAGTGATTTAACAACGCACTGTAGCTTTAATCAATTGGTCACATTTATTATTTATCTTTTGAATAAAGTAAAGTGATTTTGTATCTTGTGACAAATTAAATTATATAATTCTCACATAATGGAAACATTCTCTAATCAACCCATATTTATTTTTAATAAAACTATTGTAACTTTACACTATGTGACAAATTAAATTGTCACATATTCAGATCATATTCTTAATCCTACCATGTCACATCTTATTAGGTCACACTGTATTATAATATTGTATTATGTATGTACTATTGCAACCTTTTTGTTTGACACAAAATTTATTTGTCACCTCCAAAAATTGAGCAGCTTTATTATGGCAAAAGATAGCGGGACCAAGATTGGGGAGTTGGGGGAGCTTTCGGATCTCCGAGGAGAACTTAGCATTAGAAAATTAGAAAATGTTCCTAACGCTAAGGATGCATTGGACCAGGCCAAGTTGGCTGATAAGAAGCATCTTGAGACGTTGAAGTTGGAATGGAGTTATTATGATGATGATTCGACACATGCAAGGGATTTGCTTGACATGTTATCACCTACAAGAACTTTAAGAAAGCTCATTATTCATCAATATCCAGGCACAGGATTTCCAAATTGGATCGAGTGTTTTAAATTGGCCAACATTCTGGTTGTAGATATTGCTTCCACTTGCCACCACTTGGGCAACTACCTTCTCTCAAAACTCTCTATATTTCGGGATTTGATGCGGTAGTGACTGTGGGTCTAGAGTTTTACGGGGATGGCTCTGTCACAACACCATTTTCATCATTGGAAATCCTAAAATTCACATCGATGCCATCATGGAAGAAATGGATTCCAATGCAAGTTGAACATGTCGGGACCCTCGCAAAGTTCAGAGAACTTGAGATAAGTGATTGCAACGAGTTTATTGGGGATTTTCCAGCTTGCTTCCTTGTATCATTGACAAAGCTCACAATTAATGTAAGAATCTTGTTTTTTCACTCCCAAGAATGCCCGGTGTCCGAGATATAGAGTTGGATGGTTATGCAAATGATCAACTGCAAGTAGAGTCATTCTTCGAGGCACTGAAGAAAACTGAAACTTCCCCTCAACACCTGCGCATTTATAATTGTTCTTCCTTGATACCAGTTGGATGTCTGCCAACCACTCTCGAAACGCTACATATAAGTTGGTGTAAGAAATTAGAATTTCCATTGTTCCATCTTAAAGAGTCACTTAAAGTACTTACGATGTTAGGAAGTTGTGAATCCCTTAGATCCTTTCCCCTGAATTCCTTTCCCAAGCTCAAACAGCTTTCGATTTATCGTTCTGAAAGTCTAGAATCTCTTTCGGTGTCTGATGGACTATATGTGAAGACCTGAGATTTCTATCTTCTCCGCACATAAGGGACTGCCTCAATTTTGTATCTTTCCCAGAAGCTGGACTATCTGCCCCCAGTCTGACTTCCCTTGAAATTGAAAACTGCGAGAAACTGAAATCGTTGCCCGAGAAAATGCATAATCTTCTGCCATCTTTGAAATTTCTGTTCATCAATGATTGTCCATAGATCGAGTCATTTCCTGAGGATGGTCTCCCCTTTAGCTTGTCTACACTTTACATTTGGGATTGCTATAAACTCATCGCCTCTCGGGTGAATTGGAACATACAAACACTCCCCAATCTTACGACATTTTCAATCAGAAGTTATGAAGATGTGGAATCCTTTCCGGAGGAAGGGCTGCTGCCAAACACTATTACTTCTCTTTCGATCGGTCGATTTCCATGTCTCAAAGCCTTGGACAAAAATGAGCTTCAAGAACTCACCTCCTTGAAGAAATTGGACATTTCTGACTGCCCCGAGTTGCAAAAAATCCCAAAAGAAGGGTTTCCCATCTCTCTTGAACATTTGAGCATCTCCTCATGCCCTCTTCTCGAGAAGAAGTGCAACAGGAAGAAGGGGCAGTATTGGAGCAAAATTGATCGCATCTTCTGCGTTAAAATCGGCGATGACATTATGTCATGAGTCACCGGTAGACAAATCCCTGAATTCATACTCAACCAGGTTATGTTATTTGCTCTTGAACTTCAGCTTACTTAATTTCCTTTTCCAATCTTAATGAATCAGATAATGTAACTTCTTTTCTCTTCGATGGTACTGATATGAGTTCTTACGGTGCAAATTTTCGGGCTCCGAGTTATGGGGGGTGCCAAGATGTTATAGTTCTTCTTCCAACTCTATCAAAGCTATTTATTCATTCCGTGATTTTATGTATCCGGTGTGTTTTTTTTTTTCTCTTTTTTTTTTTCCCCTTGTATGTTTTATGTCCTTGATGATCCTATATTTTCTCTGTTTTTGCTTGCTTTCATTCTAAACTAAGCAATATATTTATACTGTAGAGTTTGTTCTGCAAGACTTTTGAAGATACATGGGTAACCTCGAGGTAATCAACTGGTTGAGTATCTGGTGCGTTCCATTTTCATTTCCATTTCTTTTGGATTAATAAAAATATTCCTTGCTCCACATATAAATATACTGATTTGTATATCTTCTAAAATATTTTGGATACGTAAATTGCGATTTGAAGCGGGAAAGTTTTGTTGGCTGCAGCTTGCCACACACTTGAGAAAAATCACTGTGAGAGCTAAAAGAGTTTGAAATAATTTGAGCTCGGAATTGCGAAAATCACTGTATCGATTGGTTCATGGATGGCGTGACATGACTGGTCATGACAGGGTGGCGAGTTAGAATCAGAATCACTTTGGTGACCCAATATGTGCAATTCAGAGAGAGTAATAATTAACGTGTTTACAAATAGTAATTTTTAGTAGGGGTGTTTGGTGAATGAATTTGAGTTAAGATTTTTAAATTTGAGTTGGTTGACTTTTTAAAAACTAGTTATAATTTTTGTTGACTTTTCAAAAAAAGATAAAAACTAAGTTAAAAAATATGAGTTTAAGTTGTGTTGCCAAACTCCCTCGTGTGGAAACTGTTTTGACACACTTAGAAAACTCCTCTACCAATTTTCTATGAAGAATTTGTTCTTTCTGCACAATCACGCATATGTCAGCTTTTATAGACATATGCACAATTTTATGTTCAGCTTTTCAAATATTCTGTTGTTTATTTTTTATTTTTTATTTTTGCTAGTGTACAATTTGTTGTTTTAATCGGTCTTATTGTATTTTAATACTTAAATTTTGAGGTTCAGTAGCTTTTGCACTAAAAAGTATTGTGTACCAAACTAAAGAACTTGCAATTTTACAGCTACTGCCCCTCGCACTAAAATTGTCGACCTTTGCCGATTTGCCCCTCAAAATTTTAATTTTGATAATTTACTTTTTGTATTTTCTTTTCTCTAAACTTTGAAAAAGTTTATGAATTCCCCCTTTAATTAAATTTTTGACAAAAAAAATACACATGACACTCGTTGGAAGCATGAGTTACAGATATTAAATGTAAAACGCTCATAATTGAGTTATAAAAAGTAAATATTTAGGACCGATTGTCATTTTTTCTCATACTTCTCTCTTATAGATAACTTCATAATTTCACATTTAATAAAAGGTAACGAGTGCAAGGAGTATTGTAATTGTGTGCCACTTCATAATTTTATATTTAATGCCCTAACTAATACTTCCAACGAGTACTATCTGTATTTTTTTGTCAAAAATTTAATTGAGGGGGAAAAATTCGCAAACTTTTCTAAAGGTTAGAGGAAAAGAATATTACAAATTAAAGTTTGGCATTTTGTGACAATGTTTAAAATTCAAGAGGAAAAAGTGTAATTCGTCGTTTTTCTAAATTGTTGTGATAAATACCTCCTTTTGCTTATTAACTTCCGTTAAGTTAGTGACAAAAAGCCCACAAGTACCTTATGAGGATGGAAAATTAAATCCTAATCTAAGTGATCTTCCAAAAATTCGAATACTCAATATAATGGAAAGTTATCAAGATGAAGTATAATGTAGCAATTTAAAAAGTTTAGGAGACATGTTCTCAAAATTAGAAATTTGGGGAAAATTTTCCAAAAGTCGACAAATTAGGGGTTGAAATTGTTATAAACCACAAACAACTTATTAAAACCAATTAACATTAAGATTGAATAGATCACAGACTCACTCATATATCTCTGAATATACATACACAGTGGCATATTTCTGTACCCAATGTTGGTGGAAATGGATTCTTCTTTTCAGCCGCAATAATGAATGCATGATGTCTAATAAACAAAGCAAAATATATATATATATATATATATATATATGTAAACAAACAATGAGGCATTAAAAGAAAAGGTCTTAACAGAAATCAACAACAGTACGGGCTCGTTTTAAAATTAATGGATAAGTTCCCAATCGATGACAAATATGTGAGAGATTTTGTTCCAATACTCTCCTTCCTCTGGCACTTATTCACTAGGAAAGGACATTTATCTATCCACAAATATTCAAGAGAGTGAGGAAACCCTTTTTCTGGAATAGTCTGCAAATTAGGGCAGTCGAAGAGGAATAGTAATGGTACAGAGGTGAGTTGTTGAAACCTGTTATTATCCAGGGTTTTAAGCTTTTCCAAAGAATTAATAACACAACTTGTGATAGTGCTAAGCGGCAACCCTTCCTCCGGAAATGACTACAAATGATTTTTACATCCAAAACCTGAAATTTCAAACTGTGTAAGATTAGATAGCCCTTGTAAATTCCAGCACATTTCAGAGATGATGAGATTTTCATAGTCCTTAATGCGAAGTTCAGTCAGATTGTGCCAGTGGTATGAATGGGGTAGAGGAAATTCTAAAAATTCATGCTCCCACATATTTAACATAAGTATCAAAACATACTTTTTTAAGAGATCGGGAGTATTTTACCAATAAAAAATAAATTAGGTCTAAAATCTCACTTATGTAAAAGTTCATGAGTACTTTTACTAAAAAATAAAATTTAGAGACTAAATTCTATCCTACTTAAAAGTTGACGTACCAGTCCAATAATTTATCTTAATTTTATTTTTATTTTAAGTATAAAAAGAAAACCCTCAAAAAAAGAAAAAAAGAAAAAAAAGAAAAAAGAAAAAAATAAAAGAAACTTGACCATTTGGCGGAACGATGAATGGCTGATAGATTCGATATTATTTTATTCAACTAAATAATAGAGATGGCCAGCTGGTTCCGATTACATTCTTTTCTTTATTGGAAGATTCTCTGTTTAGATGCTATTTCTGGTCAACTCCTCTCATTTCCCTCACTCTGCCATCACCATTTCCTTACTTCTGCAAACCATACTTTCTCCGTCTGTGCAAAAGAAGCGAAGATCATGGCTTTAGAATTAGTGGGAGGAGCTCTTCTCTCAGCTTCCCTTCAATTTCTGTTCGAAAGGATTGGATCCCCTGAGGTTCTGTCCTACTTGCGCCGGAAATCAAAGAAATCTGATTTTGATGACCTCCTTTCCAAACTCAAGATTCTCTTCAACTCTGTCTCTGCTGTTCTTGATGACGCCGAGCACAAGCAGATCTCCAGAAACAGGGCTGTGGAGGCCTGGCTTGACGACCTTCAAGATGCTGTTTTTGATGCTGAAGACCTCTTCGATGACGTCGAATATGATGTTCTGCAACTCAAGGTTGAAGCTGACTCAAAACCCAGCTCTAGTAAGGTACAAAATTTATTCAAGCATAAGAAAAAGTTTAGAAACTTGTTTTCCAAGTCACGTGATTCGAATGATCAAGATCTGGAGAAAAGGATGAGGAAGATTCTTGAGAGGTTAGAGTTCATTGCGAAACAGAAGGATGTTCTTGGTCTGAAAGAGCGTGTTGGCGAAAGACCGTCGTGGAGATTGCCGTCGACTTGTCTGGTTGAAGAGTCTGAAGTTTATGGTAGACATGACGACAAAGGTGTGATACTTAAGCTGTTGACGTTTAACGATGTGGGCAGCGAAAAGATTTGCGTGATTCCGATCGTCGGAATGGGCGGGGTTGGAAAAACCACGCTTGCTCAAGCAGTTTACAATGATGATTATGTTCAGGGGAGTTTTGAACTCAAGGCATGGGTCTGTGTCTCTGACGATTTTGATGTTTGTAAGGTCACAAAAACGTTACTTCAGTCGGACTCTCCGGATGGTGCCATGGACCTGAATTCATTGCAGCTCAAGTTGAAAGAGAGGTTGATGGGAAAGAAGTTCTTGATTGTTCTGGATGATGTTTGGAATGAGAACTATCTTGATTGGGAGGCAATGAGGATGCCTTTCAAATATGGGGCTCAGGGAAGCAAGATTATCGTGACAACGAGAAATGAAAAAGTTGCGTCTATCACGGGAACTGTTCGAAGCCATCATCTGAAGGAATTATCGGATGAAGCTAGCTGGCAACTTTTTGAAAAGCACGCATCTGGCATCAATGGAGACTTTAGTGCACGTCCAGACCTTGAAAGAATTGGCAGAGAAATTGTTAAAAAATGCAAAGGCTTGCCATTGGCTGTAAAAACACTCGGTGGCCTCTTGCGCTCTACAGAGGATGTTCGGGAATGGGAAAGAATAGCAAAGAGCGATATTTGGGCGTTGGCTGATGAACAGAGCAAAATTCTTCCGGCTTTGAGGTTGAGTTATCACTATCTCCCTCCACACTTGAAAAGGTGCTTTGCTTTTTGTTCAATATTTCCCAAAGACCATGAGTTTGATAAGGACGAATTAGTCTTAATATGGATGGCTGAAGGTTTCTTGGAGCATCCAGGGAGAAATAAGAGACTGGAAGAAGTGGGTGATGACTATTTTAATGATCTAGTAGCTAGATCATTTTTTCAACATTCCATGGGATCCTTGGTTATTCATGACCTTTTGGTTGATTTGGCTACATTTGTTTCCAGAAAATGTAGTCTTTTTCTAGATACAAGTGGCAGCTTAGATAAAATGGAGACAAGTCGGGCACGTCATCTTTCTTACTTTTTAGAACGGCCTGATCCGTATGAGAGGTTGAACTCCGTTATTGAAGCTCCTCACTTGCGGACTTTCCTACCAATAAAAAGGTTGTGGATGTATCGTTGTGGTTTATCTGAGGAAGTAGTAGGTGATTTGTGTTTGAAGTTTAGGTGTTTGAGAGTTTTATCTTTGTCTGGCTATGAAAGCATCAAACAATTACCAGATTCAATTGGTGAACTATGGCATCTTCGCCAGCTGAACCTCTCTTCCACTTCAATTAGTAGGTTACCCGAGTCTGTATGCAAGCTGTACAATTTACAGACATTGAAGTTAAACAATTGCGAATCACTCACTCAGTTGCCTAACGCTTTTCACCACCTCACTAATTTGAGATATCTTGGTGCCAGCGGGAGCAACCTAGAAGAGTTGTCGGAATCTATATGTATGTTGTGCAATTTGCAAACGTTGAAGTTGTCAAATTGTCGTTCTTTGACTAGGTTGCCTGATGACTTTCATCGTCTCATTAATTTGAGATACTTTGATGCTAGCTGGAGCAACCTAGAAGAGTTGCCAGAATCTTTATGTATGTTACAGAAGTTACAGACGTTGAAGTTGGCATACTGTAGTTCTCTCACTAAGTTGCCTAAAGATTTTCATAATCTCACTAATTTGAGATATCTTGACGTCAATGGTAGTGGCCTGGTAGATATGCCGACACACATGGGTAGAATGAAAAGTCTCGAGACCTTGAGTGTCTTCACTGTGGGAACAGATAATGGTAAAATGATAGGAGAGTTGGGAGGACTATCACATCTTAGAGGATTACTTCACATTAAGAAGCTAAGGAATGTATCAAAAGCAGAGGATGCATTGGAGGCAAACTTGATGGAAATGAAGTATCTTGATACGCTGAACTTGGAATGGGATGATGGTGAAACTGGTGATTCAAAACATGAAATGGATGTACTTGACAATCTATGCCCTAACTCAGCCTTGAAAGGGCTGGAGATCAAGAATTATGGAGGTACCAAATTTCCTAACTGGTTAGTTGATCCTTCATTATGCAACATAGTTGAGGTACGTCTTCAGAAATGCAAACATTGCAACCGCTTGCCACCACTTGGGCAATTGCCATCCCTGAAATTTCTTTGGATAGGTGAATTTGACGCAGTAGTGAAGATGGGTCCTGAGTTATTTGGGAATGGGTCTTCAACTGTGAAGCCATTTGCATCATTGGAAGCCTTAAGTTTCTCTAAGATGTCAAACTGGGAGGAATGGTCAATGGTAGCTGAAGATGCTGAAGCTTTCCCAAAGCTAAGACGACTTTCTTTATTCGACTGCAAGAAGCTTACTGGGGATTTGTGTCGCTTCCTTCCATCTTTAACAGAGCTTTCCATCAAAGAATGTCCACAGCTTTCTTCTTCGCTCCCAGAGATGCCAGTTGTCAGCAAACTAACACTTGTTGATTGCGACAAGCTTGCTGGAGGATGTCATGTTGTAGAATCATTCGAGTGTCTTCAATTCCTGGAAATCTCCACTTCACTTGACTCAACAACATGCAGGTCTCTTCCCGCTTCCTTGAAAAAGCTAGTAATCATAGGGTGCAAGAATTTAGAATTTCCTCTACCCCACTCATACCACTGCCCCAATATGAATGAACTTCGTATCTACAACTGTGAAAACCTCATCACCTCCGGAATGAGCTGGAATTTGCAAGGGCTTCCTAATCTTACAAACTTTTCAATTTCATGCTTCGATTGTGAAAATCATTTGGAGTCGTTTCCGGAGGAAGGACTGCTGCCTAGCACTATCACGGATCTTGATATTAGTGATCTGCAAAGGCTTAAAACCCTGGACAACAACGGGCTTCAACAACTAACCTCTTTAACATCACTGTACATCTACAACTGCCCTAACTTGCAGACTATTCCAGGAGAAGGGTTTCCGCACTCTCTCAAATATTTGAGCATCAATAGATGTCCTCTACTTGAGAAAAAGTGCGAGAGGGAAGGGGAGTACTGGTACAAGATTTCTCGAATCCCCAAAATTGTCATCGATTGGCAACTTATCAATTAATTTTAAAGACCCAGGTACTTGCTCTTTTTCTTCTTCTTTTTGTTGCGGGTAGTAAAAGTCCATTAAGCTGATTATCTTTTTATTTTTATTTTATTTTTCTATTATTATTGTAATAATTATTATTATTTTGCTTTCTTTTTTTTGTGGTCAAGCTCAGCAATCTTTATTATTGAAACGTGCATAAACAGTTTTGGAGGCTTGTTTTACTAACCACTCTTGTTACAATGGTTATTTTCTTTTTTTTTTTTTTAATGCCTTTTTTTTATAAATAATTCTTGCTTAATAGTAGAAATTTTATAGCATTTGCTGTTATTGCAGAATTATGTACAATGCTCTGTTTATTAGACGTCACGCCTTCAATATTGCAGTTGAAAGAATAATCCGTTTTCAAAATTTGGGTCTTTATTTTGGGCAAGTATTGGTTTTCAAAAGTTGTTTAGGGGTTTTTAACTCTATCACACCCTAAATTTATCGACCTTTGACAACTTATTCTCAAATTTATAATTTTAGTAATTTGCTTCCTAAACTTTCTAAATTGCTTCAATATGTGTCATTCAATATTTACATTAGGATTTGATTTTTTTGTTTAGAGATTTTCAATCTTCACATAAGGTGCACTTGGCCTTTCTATCAATAATTTAACCAAAGTAAAGCAAAAGGAGGTAAATCACAAAAATTTAGAAAATACAAGAGGTACATTGTCATAAGTTGAAGTTTGAGGGGCAATAGTACTAAAAACTCAAGTTCTTTAGTTTCAAGGAGAGAAAAAGCTAATGTTAAACTCACGAGTGCTAAAAACCCAAGTTCTTTAGTTCTTTAGGGGCAATTGGGCAAATATTTTACAGTGCAAAAGCTACTAGAACTTTAAAAAAATATATAAAAAACAAAAAACAAACAAAACAGAAAAAACCCTCAAAATTACGTACTAAAAATAATACAGATTAAACCAACAAATTTTACATAAGCAAAAAAAAAAAAACCCCCCAAAAAAACCCAAAAAAAAAAACAAAAAAAACAAAAAAACAAAAAATTTTAAAAATGGACAAAAACTTATGCGTGTGTATAAAAGCTGACATATGCGTGACTGTGCTTTCACTTCTATCTGAACATTGACGGTTTTTAGTGAAGTCATGTTTGCTAAGTGATGGTGGCCTCTTCTTCTTCTTCTTCCTTTTTTTTTTTTTTTTGTTTTTTTTTTCTGTTTTGTGTGTGTGTGTGCGTGTGTGGAGGGAACAAATTCTTCATAGAAAGTTGGTATAGGAGTTTCTATGAGTACCAAACATTTGATGGAGCTTTAACCATATCTAACTGTCGCTGATAAAATCTGTCTAGTTGGAACTGTAGGACATGAGCAACAAAGTGTCGAATCTTTCCCGATTTTTGCAATTGATCTTCTGGAAAATCTACAAGTATCGACTATAAAGAATCAAGCGTTGTAAAGTTTTAGATGATGATTGAACCACAGGTGAAAAACCTTAATGAAGGTAATTCTAATTGCCAATCATAGAAGGCTAAACATGTAATCTTGGTAACCACCTCCTTATGCAAAATCAAGCTTTTAACATAGAATTAATCACTTCCAATGTTTAACTATGCAGGCTAATCTTTCGCAACAGAAACGGATGAGACCAGAAATAGCCAATATTCTGAAGGCCCTGAACCTCGGTGATCTTGGATGGACCATCTTCTCTGTATCATTTGGCAGTTCATCAATTGTTTCAGATTGAAGGATTTCTTGCGGTTATGATGGTGCATTCTGAGTTTTACTGGCATTTTCCTTCTTTGGTCATGAAGCTATTTGCATTGTTGGAATACTTGTTGTTCTATGATACATCAAACGGGAAGGAATGGACGATGCTATTTGAAAAGGTTAAAACTCTCTCCATCTTAAGAGAACTTTCTCTCTGTGACTGCGATAAGCTTACTGGGGATTTGCCTTTCTTGCTTCCATCTTTAACAAAGCTTAGAATCTCTAGAAGTTCGCAGCTTGCTTCTTCACGCCCAAGGATGCCGGCCATTAGTAAACTGAAACTCAACATTCATGATAATCTAATCCCAAAAAAAATGGAATATGAAAGCACTTCCCAACCTTCAGTGCTTTACAATTTCTGACGCATCTGTGAAGATATGGAGTCCTTCTCGAACTTCCATGACTTAAAGCACTGGACTAAAATGGGATTATCGGGCTCACTTCTTTGTGAAGATTGGTCTGAGATAGCTGCCAAAACTTGCAGACGATGCCAGGATATGAGCTTCCAACATCACTTCAGCTTTTGCAAATCAACGAATGTTGTTTGCTGGAGGAGAAATTCCAAAGAAAGGAGGAAAATGAAACAAGATTGCTCGCATCTCCCTTGTCTGAATAAATCAGGATTATATAATTTCACGTCGATGAACAAATATTCCAATACCTTTTCACCGAACCAATTTTCCGTCAGGTACTTGTTCTTTTGATTTATTATTTAGTACTTTTGTCAATATGTCTTTTCTAATATTGGTTTCTTCATTCTAGCTGATAAGCATTTCTATTGCTAGAGCTTTACTCTATCCCTACCTCATCGACGTTTGGTCAGGAATTTGTGTCAAAATAATTTTGCAGGTTTGTTTGTTTCTAGATACTATGTCTGATAATACTTAATGAGCTTTATTTTAAAGCACACTTTGCTTTACTTGTTTGGTGATGGTTGTGATTTCTTGTTGTCTAAGAAATCAGGCTTCCACCAGCAAGTTGTTACTAAATATAGGATCTCATGATTCTTAGCCAAGATATCCAAAATCTCTCTTTGTGGCTTTTACGGCGACAAAATTTCAAAACCCATCTTCAAACAAAGTATTTGTTAAGTTTTCTTTAGGTTGTTCTTGTTGTATTGCAGTTCATTAATTCACTTCACTAGATATTGGTGTCAGCTGTCTTGCATTGCTGTTTCAGAGTTCGTCATCTGCGTTGTTCCATCACTGATCTCATAATATGAAGAAAAAATCTAGTTGGATATCAAAATGCTTACAATCAAATTAAAGAATATAATTCATTAAGTTACCTAGTTTTAGATTAATGACACAAAATATGAACGGCTTTTACTAGATCGAGAAAAATCCCAATTCAAAATTGAGAATCTAACAGACAAATTAATATTATGTAGAGAAGTGGTAGCTCTTCAGATGAATAATTTTGCTTAATCAAAAGCTGGAGAGGGCTAACTAGTCTTTATTTTTTTGCCTATTCTTGTTTGCACAGCTACACTTTTCAGCAGAACCACTGGGAGAGCTACAACAATTCAAGGCCATAAGAGCTCGGATCAATGAACAAAAATCATAAATCGCGAATTAAGGTTAGTCAGTTTTTATCAAAAAAGTAGCTCAAAAGTATGTATATGTTATTTCAAATTGCACCAGACTGTGTTTCCTGATATATACTTTACAACCATTGCTTGCAGCTATAGCAGGCACCAACCGAGAGAAGTTTAGCTTCTGCTAAACACAGGGGTAAAAAAATAAAACAAAACCTATATTGTGGCATTTAAGTATAAGAATCATGCAACCGATATATTTGACTGAATAATGTTTATCTTAGTGTAATTATTCATTGTTAAAAAAATATTTTCATTCAGGTATCTAATTGAATCTCTGAGACATGAGCCACTCATGGCTAATCTACACCCCTTTTTAAGAAGAAATTCCTCACTAATTGCAGGAAAATTTGCAATAATTCTCACCTTTTGAGTCCGTGAGTTGATGAATATTTGTCAGTAGAGATGACAGATTGGGGCACCCTTCATGTCTCAAGTCTACGAACATCATCAGCAAGAGATGTTGCAAAAAGATGGTTTGTGATACTTGTTAGGCACATTTGTGGTCTTGATCTTGGGATGACGGTGGGTGTGATTGTGTTGAAGGAAAGCTGATTGGAGAAGGCCGAGAACATGAACAAGTTTACTCCCTTCCATGTCTTTGTGTAGTTCATCTGTGTAATTGGCCGATGCTATAACGTTCAATCAACTGAAGTCTTGATAAATTCTTTGAGACTTTTACTTATGTTGCCTGATTTGATCAACAGCTTGAGAACTTTGTAGAGAAGTCGGTTTTCAAATAAGAAAAGGTCTTGTTGGATCAATGCTACTTGACTGTTGTCACTCTTGGTAGCACAGCTGTTTATGAACTGTATAGTAGCACAACCGTCCGAGAACAATATCAAGGCAAGCTCCTCTTCCTTTCTGCGAATAGACTTGATCATCTCTTTGCAAAGTAATTATTGAGTTCGCGACTATCATTCTTGATTTTCAGATATAGGTCTTATGTTGTTTGTCCACTTTCCTCAACAAACTTTTCTGCCAATTTGGTCTTGAATCCCTCTGGAAGCAAGGTATTAGGTATTGCAACTGAGAGGACCAACAGAGATTGCCTTTGGAGAGTAGTAGTCCTTTAAAGTTTATTGTCAGAGTTTATATCTTCGGCAGTATAGTTTCATCAACGTCTTATTGACTCTCTATTTCTTCCTGTCATTTTCTTTAAGAACTCCACCTCTGCGTCACTTTTGCTTCTCCAATTTGATAGCTCTGTCTTGGCTATCTTTTGCTTTGGTAAAACTACATTTTGTACATTTTGGTTTTTATGCAGCTCTTCTATGTGGACAACACATTCCTTGGTCATTTTTAATGATCTACGTTGTCCAATTAAATCAAGATCTATAGCCCCACGTATTTAAAAAAAAAAAAAAAAAAAAAACCGTCGTGTAATGGCTGTATTACACGACGGGTTTGAAGCAAAATCGTTGTGTAAAAGTCACATTACATGACGGTTTTGCTTCAAAACCATCGTGTAATGCAGTCATTATATGACGGTTTTGGCTTAAAACTGTCGTGTAACTAGGCTTGAATTGAAAAATAATTTGGCATTTTTTGGTGATTTCTTACGGGTGGCCTAATCTGTGTGTTATCCAATACACGATCCAGGATATGATTGACAAGATATTAGTTACAATTTATCAAAGTAAAAATACGTACCATATATTGCATTATATTACAAGTTTACATATCATAATTAATGAATTGCATTATATATCTAGACCATTCTCCCCTAATCAAATCCAAATCATCAGAA
Organism: Ficus hirta; assembly: GCA_038430175.1. Lineage (NCBI taxonomy): Eukaryota > Viridiplantae > Streptophyta > Magnoliopsida > Rosales > Moraceae > Ficus > Ficus hirta. Next base: position 11,067,158 of record CM076585.1, on the reverse strand, counting down.
GTAAAAAATTCTTTACTTTCAAGTACGTCAATTCCATTCAACACTATGTCCCTCATAAAAGCTAAAACAAAATAATCACATTCAACACTTCCCTCTTGGAGAGGACAAGGACGGTCAAAGATTTTCGTTTATAGTCTCATCTCTTTCTAATCCCTTCTCCGGTTATAAGCTTCCAATTCGTTAGGGCCCTAGCAAGTTCGTAAAATTCAAAATAATTAAGATGCATATAATTAAGATTAAATCAAAATTAACATATGAAAATTGACTTACATATTCATTATATTAGTAAAATCGTCTCGTTTCTTCTCTTGAAGAGGATTAAAATAAAGGACTAGATCGTCCTATGGGTCAATGACTCCCAAGACCCAATACCTACCTCTGTTATGTGGTATAAGTTAAAGTCGTCCTTTTGGTGCGTCACGCAAAAAGGCGACAAGAGCATCGGCTCGCTCTCTCAAGCCAGCATCTGGAGTATCTATTCTAACTGGTGAGATCAAGGTTAGAGACACAAACATAAACTTCTCAGCTCGCCCGTTAATGGCACGTAGTTACTCCAAATATCTGCATAAGTATATCAAAATTGTTACTCTGGACAACATATAGAAGAATTTCCAAATTAAAAAAAAATAAAATTTAGAGATAGAATGACATACCTGATGTATACTAATATACAATTCGCACTGATTTCTTATAAATTAATGAACTCATAAATATCATCAAAGTTCAGAAATATAGGCATGTCAAAACCCGTGATCGTATATGGTATTGGGACATCTATCTAATTACCTTCATGCATAGAACTATGTGTATAATAAGCCAAAGGCCTCATCTCTATGTTCATTTTATTAAAGTCGAACAAAGCTTTGTGTTGTTGCTCATCTTATTGTACCTCAGTTCGAGTGTTGATCGGTTTTTTTCTAAGCTTTTTTTGGCGTTTGTTTCCTTCAGCTGCTTGGTCAAGAACATGATTAGGCCCTCGACTCGCCTTGTTCATACTCGTGTCGAGCTCGATTAATGTTTTAGGCCAAGCTAAAAACCTATTAACATCCTCCTCCACAGTTGTTGCCTCATACATCGGAATAGGTAATGCTTCTTTTTTTAATTTTGGCACATTGATTGACACTCGCACATTCCTTTCACCCAGTGGAATCCCATGGACTGTATCGGTGGGAAGGCTCTTCAGCCATGCTCTTCCAAATGCAACAATCAATTGTCCACCATGAAGTCCATCAAAATATAGAGCTTACACTCCTGACTGTCGACCAGCATGGTTGGCGGATCAGACACGCCAGGTTGTTTTTCTTAGATAGAGTAACTAGCCTTAAAGCTATTGTGTTAGTCAATGGTTGGCACATCCTCTTGGTCAAACAACGGCTCTATATCTTTCTTCGCACATAGACCACGCACCAACGCCTTTAATTCTTTTATTTCACGTCTCATTGATAGTACTTCATTATCTCTATTCGAACTTCAATTTAGGTTAAAGTACTGAGACAGCTTTACGAACTTTGATTGCCTATAGATACATTCTGGGTATTCGGGTCTGGATAATGCTTGCGTCAATACATCAGTAGTGCCAACTGATTCAAAAGTGTCTTGGCTCTCCTGTGTATTGTGCTGCATCTATGGGATAATTGAAAGAACACATTATAAATAAAAGTGTTATAAGTGGCTCTAGTGATGAAGAATTTATTATTAGTTAGTAAACTTACTATCAACTCACTAACTTTTTTACATGATGGATCCTTCAACTTTCCATCTGAGCCTGTCCGTGAATTTAGCCACAACCCATCTCTTTTTTCCCATTTCCCAGTCTCCTTAAACTGTAATTTAATATCGTTTGTATACATGAATAAATAAATAAATAATTTTTTTACGATTTACTTACAAACAAAATTTAATGACATACCTTTTTCTGATCAAGCTTTCTATATCCGTCTCGGCCTCCTCTCGATGTGTATTCGTTATTGGTCGTTATTTCGCTTCTACGATCCGAAAGTTGTTGGAATTGTGAGGATGTTCTATACTGAACGAATTTCACCCAATCCTCTTCTTCTATATTGGGGTAGTTGTCAATAACTTTTTCAGGCCGTGTCCACTACTATAGAATGCGGATTCCACGACGGAGCTTCCATGACCGTTTTTAAAAAACGGTCATGGAAAGTTCGGTAAAAACACGGGGCAGAACACCTTTTCCAAACGGTTTTCGGAAACCGTCGTGGAAGCTTTGGATTCCACGACCGTTTTCTAAAAAACCATTGTGCAAAATTCACGATAAATTCAGACAAAACCGAGTGTTGTCCTCATTTTTCCACGTCAATACAGCAGCTGCAGTAACTATAATCAGATCAGATCGCTCCGAAAACAGTCAGTACACTGCTGTTGGATGTCACCACCATCATTTACCATCCATCATCAATCTCTCTTGTAAGTCATGATCACTAACTTAGGTTTTTGTTGTTTTCCTCTGTATTTTTTATTTATGATTTTAGATTAATTTGTATGTTTTGAAATCGCTTTTGATACGTTAAATAGTGTAATAATGGGTGTTAATTTAAGTGATCACGAAATGTTATTTGTCCCCCAGTTTTTTTTTTATTTTTAGTAATTTGTTATGTTTTTTTCCGATTTTTTAGTTAATTGTTCAATTAATTAATGGGTCGGTGTTAACTAAATGAAAATGATATGCATGTATGGACAATTATGCACACCTTGACTCCTAAAACTTAAATTGATTTCTTGATTTAGGATTTGCAAATCATGGATAGAAAATGGATGTGATTTGATAGATTGTCTAAAGCATTGAAGATGATGTTGAAGATTTTTTGTCATTTGCCAAAACTCACATACAAGATGATAAGATTCCGTGTCCGCATTAGATTTGTGGTAATCATAGATCTCATTCCATTGATGATGTTAGAGGGTATTTGCGTGCTTATAGGATTATTTGTTCTTACCAAATATGGTATTTACATGGTGAAGAATTTTTCGATATTAATTATACATCGACGAGTACTAAAGGTAAAGGGCCTATTGTTGATGAAGACATTGGTGATAATATGTTCAATATGATAAATGACTTGGAAGAAAACTTTGTACACCGTCCAGAGTTATTTGAGGCAATGGTTAATAATGCCGAAACGCCCTTGTATGTCGAGTGTACAAAATATACAAAATTAGGTGCATTAGTTAAATTATAGAATATGAAAGCGTCGGGAGAGTGGACGAATTCTAGTTTCACAACTCTTTTAGAATTTCTAAATGATGTCTACCGGAGGATAACAAAGTGCCACCTAGTATGTACGAGGTGAAGAAGACATTAAGCACTTTATCAATGGAATATGAAAAGATGCATGCTTGTCCAAATGATTGCATCCTTTACCGGAAAGAATATGAAGATTTAAATAAATATTCGGTTTGTAACGAGTCAAGATGGAAGAAGGGCAAGATGCCATCGAATGGTAGCAAAGGAGTATCGGTTAAGGTATTATGGTACATTCCACCAGATCCACGTTTGCATCATTTATTCCAAAATGCCGAGCATGCTAATAATTTGACATGGCATTATGATAAACGTGTTGACGATGGCAAGTTTAGGCATCCAGCCGACGCACCATAATGGAAGACCTTTGATGACAATCATCCCGATTTTAGTACAGAACCAAGGAATTTACATCTTGGTTTGTCGACGGACGTAATGAACCCACATACTAATATGAGTAGTAGACATAGTACCTGGCCAGTCATACTTGTCAACTACAATCTTCCTCCAGAATTATGTATGAAGCGGAAGTTCTTGATGTTGACATTATTGATCTTAGGCCCTCAACAACCAGGGAATGACATTGACGTCTACTTGACACCATTAATCGATGATCTAAAAAGCTTATGGGAAGATGGTTTACAAGTTAGAGATTCTTACCGTGAAGATACGTTCAATCTTCGTGCAATGTTGCTTTGGTCAATTAATGACTTTCTTACACTTGACAACCTATCTGGTTATCCTGTGAAGAGTTCTATAGATTGTTTTGTTTGTATGAATGAAACATCTTCCATCCGGTTGAAAAATGATAAGAAAACTGTTTACCTTGGTCACAGGAGATTCTTGGCCAAAAATTATCGATACCGCAAATAAAAGAAGGCTTTTGATGGTAATACTGAAGAAAGAACAGCTCCTCGGATTTTGACTGGCGAAGATGTATTTGAGATGGTTAAAGATGTGAAGGTAGTTTTTGGAAAGAGAAAACGCAAGGATCCAGTCGTCGATGGACCTTGGAAGAAGAAGTCAATCTTCTATGAACTTCCATATTAGAAGTCACTTTACGTTCGTCATTGCTTAGATGTTATGCATATTGAGAAAAACGTCTGTGAATCGATAGTGAGCATGTTGCTTGACATTCCAAATAAAAATAAACATGGTGAAAAGGCATGGTTGGATCTTAAAGAGATGAAGATTAGAACAAATTTGTTCCCTGAAAAAGATTGAACGGTACTTACTTACCTCCGGCAAAGCACACATTATCGAGACAAGAAAAGAGAAAGTTCTGTGAATGGCTTGCTTCCATGAAAGTGTCAAGTGGGTACTCTTCCAACTTCAAAAGGTTGGTGTTGATGAAGGATTTGAGGCTCGTTGGAATGAAAACACATGATTATCATATCTTGATGCAACAATTATTACCTCTTGCATTGCGGGGAGTTTTAACGAAAGATGTGAGATATTCAATTACGAAGTTATGCTCATTTTTCAATTCAATATGCTCCAAGGTAATTGATCCACTGATGCTAGATTCGCTACAATCGGAATTGATGATGATATTGTGCATGCTTGAGAAGTATTTCCCACCAGCCTTTTTTGATATAATGATCCATCTAATGGTGTACTTAGTTCGGGAAGTTAAGTTATATGGACCGGTGCATTTGAGTTGGATATATCCTTTCGAAAGGTACATGAAGGTTTTGAAGGGTTATGTGAAGAACCGAAATAGGCCGGAGGGATGTATAGTGGAAAACTACATAGTGGAGGAATCGGTTGAATTTTGCTCTGAGTATTTGTCTAATGCGGAACCAATGGGGTTGCCAAAGAGTGGGCTATTGACGTCGAAAGGACTATCTATGGGCGTTCATTCACCAGTAAATCAAGATGAATGGGAAAAGGCTTCTCTGTATGTTTTGCACAATGCTAAGGAAGTGGAGTCTTTCGTTGAGGTTCATATGACGAAATTAACAGCTGCGAATCTAAGAAAAGGAATAAGTGAGAAGTGGATTCAAGATGAGCACAACTGGATATTTCGGGAGTGGATAAGAAAAGATTTGCATATGAAAGTTGGTGTTTCACAAGACTTAATGAAACTATCTAGAGGTCCGTCATCGATAGTCACAAGATATACATCGTATTTTGTCAATGGCTACCACTTCTACACTAGCGAAAGAGATGAGAAGCATCCCGTACAAAATAGTGGTGTGACCCTTCGTGCCGAGTCTATGCATATTTCCTCCGTAAAGGACAATAATCTGGTATACAGTTCCATGAACTACTTTGGGTTCATTGAAGAAATTTGGGAACTTGATTATTGCGGATTGCGCATAGCACTCTTAAAATGCAAGTGAGCTAATAATAATTATGTTAAGATTGATAGTGACGGCATGACAGTTGTGGACTTTAGGCTATTGGGATACAAAAATGATCCTTTCATTATAGCGTCCCAAGCGGTACAAGTATTTTATACAACGGATCCCGACAATTTAGAGTTATCTTTAGTTGTGCCAATAAAGCCAAGAATAATCCGGGATGGCCAAGAAGATGTTGAAAATTGCACCGATATTCCACCTTTCACAAAGGGTTTGCCACCGGTGGATTAGATTGATGATTTTGATGATGAAGTTTCACACTTACTTCGTTTGGATGTCGAGTGGACACGTATTGAGAAGCACCAAAAAAAAAAAAAAAACTTGGCTGTGATTTAAATTTTTTACGTTGTATATATTTTATACGTTTTGTTAATTATGCACATTATATTGGAAATATATGGACATTATTTATATATGATTTTGTGTGAATGAAACTAAGAACAGGAGTTATTGATCCGTTGCTGCAAGCATATCACATAGGTTTGGCCGCCTATGGGATTATAGTTATAATCTTCAAACAGGCAGAATTTATTTAAAAACATATGATGACCGTTTTTTTGGAAAACTGTCGTGATTTGTTTCTAGCTAGTAATGGACATACAACGATGGTTTTTGAGAAAAACGGTCGTGGTTAACAGTTTCCAAAAATTTTAAAATTTCCCATCAATATACCACGACGGGTTTTGAAAAAACCTTCATGGTAGACAGTCAAAAAATGCCATCAAAGACTAAATGCACCATGATGGTTTTTGGGAAAAACTCTCGTGGTAAGGCATTACCACGACGGTTTTTCCCAAAAACCATCGTGGTAGGTAGAAAGGTTGGAATTTTGAAAATTTTTTAAATTGTTCGAATTTTTGGAGCGTATATTAAGAAAAAAAAAAAAAAAACCATTTTTCCCACCCCATTATATTCCGAGCCTTTTTCACTCTTGAATACAAACTCTCACTCCAAACCCCAAGCCATATCCTTCGTCCATTTCTCTCTTTCCGCTCCCTCTCTACATCTTCTCCAAAAACTTTCTCGGCCTCTCCCTCTCTACCTCGCCTCCTCTCTCTATCACTCTTCTCCATTTTTTCTCTCGGCTTCAATCTTCACCGGCCTCCTCCACAACTCGTTCTCTCACGCGACTTTCCCTCTTTCTCTTGCCGTGACTCCTCCGTCACCTACATTCTCTACCAAGCCACCCGTACCCACGCTCGACAATCCGGTAAGTTGAAATCTATCTTGCACCACACAGGTTTACGGGTTTCGTTTGTTGATTGTAAGCTTGATTTTTGGTGATTTTTGATTGTGGTGGTGATTTTGATTGATTTAAAATTGCTTGGGTAAGGCACGGATTTGGGAATTTTTCGGAAAAAATGTTGATTTTGTGACTTAAATTTTTGTATATTACATATTCGATAAAATGCCTCTTTGAGTGAGAATTAGTTTTAGATTGAATTAAATTACTTAGGTAAGGCACGGATTTGGGAATTTTCCGGAAAAGGTGTTGATTTTGTAACTTAAATTTTTGCATATTACATGTTCGATAAAATGCCTCTTTGATTCTTGATTTACAATGACCTAATGTATGATTTTATGTGCTTTTTATGTGTTTGGGTGACATGATTTTATAATGATTTAATGTATGATTTTTTGTTTTTTTTACGTGTTTCGGTGCGGAATTGTTTTAGATTGATTTAAATTGTTACAAGATCACGAGGAGGAATTGTCAACTCAATCTCAAATTGGAAAACCACAACGAACCAACTCACCTAGATTCAATCCCGATGAAGATGGTAAATGAAAAGCAACTCTTATGAGAAGAGTCCACCTTGTTAGGACAAAGGGAGAACGAATTGAAGTTTCGTTCGACGTGAAAGGGCAACCATTAGGGAAGGAAGGAGATGAATTACAGAGTTGGATTGGAGTGCTTGCTCAAGAGTACATTCTCATTTGGATGTCTGACTTTAGAATTACCGATTTAGCCCCAAGGAAAGAAAGAGTGCGGGTAGAAGTCGTAACTTCTTTCACTGTGGAACCTTCGTTTAAAAAACAAGCTTTAAAGTCATGTGCAGAGTCAGCGAAAAATTTTAGATATGATCTTTACCAAGCTTTTGTCAGGGATTATAATGATGAAGAAACTGTGTGACAACGACCGTCAAAAATGTTTCACAATTACCCCACCATCAGCCAGGATGATTGGAAAAGATTCATTGCATATCGACGTACCCCGGAATTCAAAAGACTATCTGAACAAGGAAGTGAGATAAGGAAAAAGAGCAAATACGAATCAACCGGGGGACAAGACGGATATAGGAAATGTGATCAAAAACTCGTACGTAAATTACTTGGACAAAATGTGTAAATGGTATGTTATACTTCCAATTTTTTCCTTTATGTTTACTAATGGTAATTAATAAAACTACAGTTCGAGAAGACAGGACAATGGCAAGCTCGACATACTGTGTGACTGGACATGCACGTCAAACCCGATTAAGAGTTCAAGAATCCATCATTTAGAATTATTGGTGATACAATAGTAAGTATTCGAATCCATGCTCAAATATATTCTAATTTATAGTCCTTCATGTTTACGGGCTTATAACATATTTTCTAATTGTTACAGGAGGACTTCAGTGAACAAGAGACACAAGGAAGTTTCGAATCTGTGGGGACAAATGACATATTGACCAAGTCATTAGGCAATGCCAAGCATTCGGGTCGAACCCGTAGTCAATCTAAGTTTGTCAAGCAGTCGCAATACTTCAACCTTGTGCAAAGTTCAAGGGAAAATGTTGAAGTCTCGGATATGAAACGGCAGCTTGCCGCATTGGAAAAAACCGAACAGGAACTTTGTGCGAAGCACGGTATCAACTGAGAGACTTTAGCCGAGGAGACGACCGCACCGACTGTTGATCAACACAACAGCTTCAAGGCTAGTTGCAACCCGAATGAAAAAGAAGCTGGGGCGTTGGATCCGCAGCCCATGCCGAACGCAAGAAAGGAATACCTGCTCTTTCTTACTGATTTAGTTAATGGAAGAGATGTGCTTGTTGCAATCGGCAGGGAATACATGGACTGTGTTCCAACCGACATAGTCCTTGGGATTCCTTTAGGTGAGGAGAATGTACGAGTGACAATTACAGTCCCAAAACTAAAACGTGCACTCCTACTTATTCCGACGAACGAAGCCACATGTATTGAAGAAGCTGTCGGTGGGTTTGTTGCTTGGCCGAAAAGATTAGTCGTCGTTCAAACAAGTTTTCGATACTTGCATGGACATCTTTGTTATCTTCCACAATTTGAGCTGTAACTTCAACACAAACATCTCCTAGACCACCATCCTCAGAAACTAGATAATTTCCTTCATCTTCTTGCATTAATGGCCTTATAAAATGAATTTAATTTTCTTAAAAGCTATTTTTAACTCTTCATGCGTATCTTGGTCAGTATATGATTAAGGTCCATTATGAACTCAATTAAAAAGGATAGGACAAGCAAAATATGAAACTTTGTCATAGTTGTTATTTTTTAATGATTTTTGAAAGTTTCTGGTTGCTGAATAAGATTTTGGTTCTGTTTATACCCATATGAAACTAAATAAATTTCCAATACCATAAAACAAATGTAGGGTTGGGATTTAACGTGAGTTTCTTGGCAGTCTACAACCTCACATTTTTAGCAACAGTTTCCAAATTAGATTCATGGAAGAACCAGAGCCAGTTTGCGGAATTGGATATATTATATTTGAATGGGTGATCGGAAAACTTCATCTTTCAGGGATAAGTCGTATTTATTTCTCCAAAAATGCATTTAATAAAACTATATTTGAACTTCCCTTAAAACCTGAGAAAGTGGAAGACGTGAAAGTGCAATTGTCAGAATTATATCTAGAGGTTCTGGTCTTTCTGTTCAAAGTGAAACGACTATATCTGCGTCTGAGGGACTCTGGTTCTGAAGACTATAATAACGTGTCAATTGTTTCTATATCAAGTGAGACTAATCATGTCAAGTTGAGTAGTGAAGCAGTAGATTCACATGTAGTTCAGCTTCCGGTCGAAGAGAAGACTTTCAATGCTGAGTAGACTTGCAAGTACTTCATTAAGAGACAGGTATTTCCAATGAATGGTGGGAATAGAGTGAACTCAAGAACTAATGTGGACTGAAGGATATTCTGATTCAAGTTCTAAACCAAAGCTAATTCTTTTCTCTGTTATATCCTCATCGACATCTCCTTATGCTGGAACTAAAAAGAGGGACTTCTTCTAATGGTATCTTTGTATTCTTTTCCACAGTAATGGTCACACCACTTTTCATAAAATTCAAACAGCATTTCAGCAAGGGCCTTCTAAAATATGGAGATTTCATAAAATGTGTAAATTTTAGAAAATGTTGAGATTTCATATGAAACATCCACTTTTCAAAAAATGTGAATCTTACGCCACTTTATATGCTGTGACAAAAAATTAGATGTTGTGGCATGCCACTTTTCAAAAATTTCAAATAGCATTTTAGCAAGCATCTTTTAAATTGAGATCCATTACTTTGTTAATAATCCCACAAATACGACAAACATAACCAAGATCATCCTTTAATAGAAAGGAGTATTCACAGTTCTCCTCATTTGTTCTCACTTGTTCATTTTGTGAAAGAAGTGTCTTTATGGATTTACACAATTACTTCTCCACTTCCGCATGATACTCTTTGAATTTATCAAAGGTTACGCTCTTATGGTACATTAGGTATACATATCCAGTCATCTATAAAGGTGACATAGTACTCGAACCCTCCATGCGCCTCGACATTAATGGGTCATATACGTCGATGTGCACTATCTCGAGGAGATCATTGGCCCTAGTACCCTTAGCTCTAAAAGACCTCTTAGTCATTTTTCCCTCAAGGTAAGATTCATATTGTGGAAGACATGCCTCCTTTAGGGTATCCAAATGACCATCTTTCACCAATCTTTGAATTCTTTCTTGATTAATATGACCAAGTCTTAAATGTCAACGATATGACTTATTAGAGTGAGAAGTTTTTAACATTTTAGAGTTATCAATTAATTCAATGTAAAGCAGTGAGTGCATTTCATGTTTGATAAAATAAAGATTACTATCCATTTAACTAGAATAGATAAAAGACTTGTTTTTATGAATAACTACTGTTTTATTAAATGAAACTGAATAAGAATCTTTAATTAAACAAGCAACCAAAATAAGTTTTCTCTTAAATTTAAGAACATAAAAACAGTCTTTCAATAAAATAAACCTAAATTCATCAAAGTAAAAATGCATGTCTCTCACTGCTTCCGCTAACACCAAGCTACCATTCCCGATTCACAACAAGAGGCTCATATAACTAAAGAAGGTTAAACACGTTGTTTAGATAAGTGGATGGATATTATGGGATGGAGGTATGATTTTACTTAAATAATACATACAATGAAAGTTTAAAAAAAAAATTGTAGAAGAAAACAGATATATAAAACTCTTTTTTTCATGTAATCGTGATAGGAGGAAAAAATATGCATACCTTTAGTAACCCACTTTTTCAATTAAAATTATTGATTTTGCGCACCAAATAAATACAGGGGGTGTTTTGCCTAGAACTTATCTAGAGTTATACATCGTATTGGTTCTAGTGTGTCGGATGAGATGAGCAACAATTGGATAGTCCCTTTACTAGGGAGGAGGTTAAAAAAGCTCTTATCAGTATGCGTCCTACAAAAGCTCCAGGTTCGGATGGATTTCATGCACTCTTTTTTCAAAAGAATTGGGAGTTGGTAGGTAATGACTTGATGGCAATTTGCTTGGGGTCCTTAATGGTGGGCAATCTCTTCAAGTGCTAAATGCAACACATGTGATTCTTATTCTAAAAATTAAGAATCCTAAGAGAGTGGCCGACTTCTGACCAATTAGCTTGTGCAATGTTACATATAAGATTATTACTAAGGTCTTGGTTAATAGGCTCAAATTATTTCTTCCGGAGATTACTTCTCAAGAGCAAAGTGCTTTTGTTCTGGGGAGATTAATAATGGATAATGTGATAGTATCTTTTGAGGTTCTACACTCTATTAGGAGGAAGGTGGGTGGGAAAGAAGGATTGACAGGCATAAAACTCAACATGAGTAAAGCCTATGATTGAATTGAATGGACTTTTCTTGAGGGAGTAATGTAGAAGATGGGCTTCAGTGATCGATGGGTTGACTTGATTATAGATTATGTATCCATAACTAAACTCTCTTTCTTTATTAATGGGAGTGTAGAAGGGTGTGTCATTCCCAAGAGAGGGCTTCGTCTGGGTTGTCCAATCTTACCATACATATTTTTACTTTGTGCTGAGGGTCTATCAGCTATGATCAAGGTTGCGGAAGTTGATGGCAAATTTCATGGGATTGCTTAGGCTAGGAGAGCATGTACAGTAAGTCATTTGTTTTTTGCCAATGATTCCATTATTTTTTGGAATGGCCAATTAAGGAGATTGTCAAGCAATTGTGAGGATTTTGAATAGTTATGCTTTGACTTCAGGTCAAGTGATTAATTTTTCAAAATATTTGATCACCTTTAGTCCCAATGTTGTGGATGAGGTTCGGGGGGAGATTTGCAGTGAGCTTAGTTTGGTGGATAGTAGCCAAGTTCATGATAGTTATTTAATGCAGTTAAGGAGCAAGTCGTGAAGCGTCTAAAAATATATAAGAGTAAAATTTTCTCTATTGGGGGATGTGAAATTCTTATTAAGGCGGTTGCCCAAGCTACAGCCACACATACTATGAGTGTATTCCGAGTTCCTGCTTCACTTTGTCAAGAAATTCAATCATTGGTTGATTGAAAGAATATCAACAATAAAAAAAATAAAAAATAAAAGAATGTTGAAAAAACATGGTTGATGTAAAAGAATCTGCAAAGGAAATTTTTTTTTTAAAATTTAACTGCAATAAATTTTTAAAAAACATGGTTGATAGAAGCGAATAGATGATAAGATAGAGGTTTCTATTCTTTATTAGTATTATTATTATTATTATTATTATTATTTGAATTCGTTTGTATTTTTTTTTAAATACATTATAAGAATTAGGATTATATCTTTTAAGATTTAATTACGATTATCTTTATCTCGTAGTGTTATTTTAAATACTAAAAATTATATTTAGTTTAGGATTTTGAATTAGAATTATTTTAGGATTTACCTCATATAAAGAAGATATTTACCTTTATTGTCTAGTCTATTTTGGTCTTTGGTTGTATTTTAAGTGTAATTCATGTCATGAAAGGGTCAAAATTGGGTCCATTTGGGACAAACGTCCAAATGGAAACATTTGAAACGAAAACATTTGAAAGAAAAATTTTTTAAAAAAAAGTATTTAACTGTCATCTAAACTGGCATTTTGGATGTTAATATTTTGAATAAAAACATTTGAACAGAAACTTATGCGTTGTTTCGAACGTAAGCTCCAACTTAAAAATTTCAACTCACTTTTTGTCTTTTTTTGAAACGTCAACAAATTTCTTACTAGTTATGAAAAGTCAAGCAACTCTAATCTAAAAATTCTATTTCAAACCAGTATTCCCAAAACAAATATGCAATTAGAAGTAGCTGTATGAAAAAACATAAATAATACACTAGAATGGAGGTTAATAATATTGGAGGAATTTTTGCCATTTAAGAACTAAAATCCAAATAACAATTGGATACGCCATTTCCAATGGTACCAGCCAACACATAATCGGCAGATCATTCAAATGGAATGGTCTAAATGTTGGTAAATAGTTATACGAAACAGGCAAGTAAGTGTTTATTTACGTTCATAGAATGGTATATGAAAAGTGAAAAAGTGAGAACTTTTTTAAAAACACGTTTGGTAACCCACAGTTGGAGCTTAGGATTTGCCATTAAACTATAATAGTAAGAAAAAGAATATGATAGACTAATTTGAACAACTTAGATGTTACATGCTCAAGAAGACTACATAATAACGTTCGTTAGTTTGGTGGGATTAGTTTCTTATCACTCAATTCTCCAACAAAACAGCCCTTTCTGTAAATTGTAAGGATTGCAAATTGATCCCAAGTATGGGAATGTAAGTCAAATACAACAAGTCTTGCTTGGTCAATTCCGATTGTTTTTAAGTTCATCTTCATCTCATTACCAGGCAATTCAACAATCCATGTTTTATTATTACATATTTTATATATATATATATATATATATATATATATTGTTTATGATGATTTGTAACCGAGTCATTGAGAACCATCAATCAGAAACTTATTTATGATAAGTATTAGCTAAACCAATACCATCTATTAAACTTGATTAACAATTCAGTCTACTATTATTTATTGCTACAAATCGAGATTGGCCTTTTGTTCTAATCAGATATAGAAAAGTCTTTGCAGATTGAACCAATGTATGACAATGTCAATCAAATATAGTCACTCATGTTTGATTGATTTCGATGGTTTTTACGTGTATATTTATCCAATAATCGGATAGTTGAACATAAGTAATCCGCTAGTTGATTAGTCTATTTTCGCTTATTAGGCTTCGTAACCGAGCCGTTGAATACCATTAATTGGCAAGTTTGTAATAATAAGTATTAGCTAAACTACTTCACCTATTATACTTAGTGTTACAATTTGGTCTACTATCATTTATTACTACAAATCAAGATTGACATTTTGTTCTAATTAGATGTACAAAATTCATTTTGCTGTCATGGCATAAATAATTATGATATTCATGTTGCTCATCCTTTGAGTGTCAATCCAAATTTTAACATAAAATGGGAAAGATGAAATTAAGGACATTGTTGTCGATGCAGAACTTCTATATATATAATATGACAATTGTGAGAAGTTGAGAGCGTTTTCCTTCTCTCTGTGTAGAACTGCATTAGAAGATCAAAAGAGACATATGAAGTTGTGCTGTTTGAAGACGGAATAAAGGATATGATCGTTAGAGTTAGCAGGAAATGGCGAAAGAGAAGGGCGATAATGAAATAACTCTTCGAAGATGCAGCTCAGAACAGACTGAAGGGTTTCAACCCAACAAAACCAACCAAAAAAAAAAAAAAATTCATCTCTTTTTTCTTTTTTTCTCGCTGCAGAGATTTTTATTATTATTTTTTTATTTATTTATTTATTTATTTTGTCTCTAGCTTTTCTTCTCTTCCTTATAACAGAACGCAAAAGCGCATGTCTTTTTTCTCTCTCACTCCCTCTACAAAAAGTAAACTCTCTCTCTCTCTCTATCTCTCTGGTCTCTGAATGTGTAAGAACTGGAAGTGGTGGGTGACCCTTTCAAGAGATTATAGTCTACACACCAGTCCACTGTAGTTTTAGTAGACGCTGATGTTTTATTGGCCAATACGAAAAAGTCAATCTTTCTTAAGATTGTTTGAGCTGACTTTGGAATCAGTTGGTGATAAGGACGCGACGCTCATCACAGTTGAGCACTAGTTTAGCAATATGAACCCTTTTTTTTTTTTTTTTTTTTGGTATATAATTGGGAATAATTTTATACCATTTGAGGTATTGGGTAAGTGAAGTGAACATTCTGTTAATTACGGACTTTTTACAAATCTTTTAAGAATCCGGTAATTATTCAAGGCTTTATATGCTAATCATATTCCAATTTTCTGTTTTAGGAAAATATTTACCTTCTATCATCAGAAAATTCGTTTCTTTGGCTTTTCTTAGGAATGGCAATAATTTTGTTCTCTCCTTTGGTATAAAGGGAAAAGGGTACAATCGGAAGACAATTTTTTTATCTTTTTTTTTTTTTTTAATGAACAATTTTTAGTTTTTACCTTTTGAGTTAGCAGAAACTTAGACTCGTCCAAAGCAAATTCACCTAATGAGAAGTTGGAAGGCTTCTCTACCGAAGTACTAAGAAGTTAGATGGGCCTTATTCAAAATGTGCGGAATGACTCATCTATCAGAAGTTTAATTTAATTGATTAATTATCAAGCAATGTTGAAAAGCATGGATATTATTTTCCAATCAGACAGCAGTGGAACAACATTCTGTCAAAGATTATAGCCTTCATCTTTTATTAGCAATCTTGGAAAAAAAAAAAATCAAAAGGATGATCTAATACATAAGACTTCATGTATAATGTATAGAGATAAAATAATTCTAACTATCATAATTTTAAAACTCATAATTCTAACTATCAAAAATCAATCACATGTGAGGATAAAATAAAGAAACAAAACATAAATATATCAAGTGCCCGGTAGTAAAAAGTTAAAAATTCGAACTACCAAATACAGGAATTAGTCACTTATTGCATGCCTTTAAAACTGAAAATGATATCTCTAGAAACCAAAAACCAACATAAAATAAACTAAACAAGATTTCCTAACATAAAACAGTACAGAGAGTCAAGTTACTCACGTTCAATATGCTTCCAAATCAACAACGAAAAAAAAAATAGGAATTAATATTCAACATCATATATCCAAAAAAAAATTTCAAGCAAGAGGAAAAAAAAAAACATATCCACTCTACTAATGCACAGCGAACCTAATATTCATTTGAAGTTTTTGAAAGCAACCAAAAAAAAAAAAAAAAGAGCCGCAACCAAAAAATTATATCCATCATTCGCTCTTTTAAATATTGGTAGGAGATTAGATGCACTAACCATCTCATAGAGCTTCCTTCCATCTCTCTCTCTCTCTCTTTCTCTCTCAAGATTTCACGATTTTTGCTCTCATCTCCGTCCTCACTTCTCTCTGTCTCTCTCTCTCTCTCACAAAAACAACAACAAAAACACATAGCTATCTTTCTTCATTGTAGCTTGTTTTGATTTTACATTTCAAAGTTTCTTCTTTTTCTTTGTTATTACTTCCAATGTCATTTCAAATTCATATACGTTAAATTTTTTTTTTCTTTCTTTCTTTCTCCACCCGCTAAATCTTTTCTGTATTTTTCTATTTTCTAAAAATGATTTTTTTTTCTTTTTTTTTTTCGGCCTAAATTATTTTAAAGTATTCCTTAGAAATTGGCATTATCAGAAAACTGAAAAAACAAATTCTCATGAGATTGAGAACAAACAGGTACACCAGTAAAAATTCATATATAAGAACACAATTTATCTATAGGGTTATTGGCAAGTTTTTTCAAGGACAAAAAAATTACTTTTTTCAAATATGTTTTGATGATTAGCGTTGGAATCCATCCTCTACGCCTCTAAAAATATTAAGGCACAGTAGTTTTCTTTTTGTTCTTGAAAAAAAAAATTCAAAGTTGTTTAAGAAAGTATACATATTTTTTAGGGTGGGGCATGTGATGACTATTTTTTAAATCACTTGCGAAGGTATTTTTAAGTACTTCAGTAAAAAAATAATCTATTAAAAAGTGTGTGGGAAAAGTAGAATGGCGTGGAATATAACTACCTTTAACTTAAACCAGAAACATATAATTTTTTTCCTTAAAAAAACATATTATATATTAGTCATTTTTCTTGACTGACAGTTCAATATTACTTGATAAGGTGGGTTTATTGCCACCCTTCAGTCAACTTTTTTCACCCTTATTTTCCGTAACTTATTTATTACTAATTATCTGTTTATAAAATTACTTTTAAAGACAAAAATAACTTTAAAAAAAAAAACTCTTAATACACCCCTTCTTATAAGTGTTTTTTTTCTTGAAAATGTTTTTTTTAATCTGAAATTAGTTAAAGAATTTTTTTTTTAATCAATGTAGTAATAAAGTTACATAAATAAAACTTTTTTTGTTTTTTTGGAATCAATAAATTTTTTCCTAAATGATCTATAAACTTTTCCTTCTGAAGGCAGGGTAAATGATCTATAAACTGTTATATACACCATTGATTCATTTTTTTTTTTTTTTGGAAGGCAACCACGCCGTTCATATTTGATGTCTGAGTAAAATATATAGGTAATTGAAATGAATGGCCGTTCATATTTGAACCAACCAGCCGTTCGTATTTCAAATATTTCCCGTTCATATTTTAAATAGTTCATTTTAAAGGAACCACGCCGTTTATTTCAATTACATTTGGGTAAAATATTTATGCATTTTTTTTTTTTTTGAATTGCACATTCAAATATCCATATGGCACTCACAATCGAAATGAAACATCTAAATGATCTATTCACCTTTCAAGACAAATCGTAAATGAAACCACCTAAATTCTGTTGAAACATTTCTTTGTTTATGTTCAGATATTTTCATTCATATGTTTCCATCGCATATGTTACCATTCGGATGTTTCTCCCAAATAAATCTCATATATTCAAATTGTGTTGAAATGTTTCTGTTTAAATATTTCCATTCAAATATTTTCATCTTAAATGTTCAGATGCTTCCTCAAACGAACCTTATATATTTAACCTCTTTCAAATACTTTACTTATGAAGTGGGGGGTTGCCTCTTATATATATGTCTATTGATCTTAATAGATCAGGAGTTTTTATTGATCATAAAAACGTGTGCTAATATTTAATTTATGATGTATCTATTGATTTTTGTTATTATCGAACTTGGTATATATTACTCCCTTTGAGCGACTCATTCAAATTTATTGATGGATCCGATTACTGTTTGGATTGAGTATCATATATTTTCTATTTTTGTTGTTTGATACCTAAGTTTGAAAAAGAAATTTAAAAAAATTCCATTTCAAATTTAGAATCTTTATTAATGTTTAGAAGAGAAAATATGAAAGTGGAGCCGAATTCGAAAAGCCAAAAAGTTAAGTCAAGTTGAATTTTTTAAAAAAAATTTATTTTGTACTTTTCTTTTCAAACCTATATCCCAAACATCAACATAATGTGTATTTAACAAATAAAAACTTCAATATATTTTGAATGAGAAATCTATTTTTTCACCTTTTTGACATCCGCACAACTCATTTTTCTTTCTCGTAAACACCCATAGAAACCCAATTTAAATCCAAAATTTTCAATTGAAGATGGTTTTCACACTAAAATAAATGGTCGGTACATGTTTCTGTGCCATGTGATGAAAAAATTAAAATAAAAATTACTCACCATTTTTATCATGCTTTAAACTTATCCCATGTAAACATGAATTCTAAGTTTGAAATCATCATTTATAATATAACAAAATTGTACAAGTAGGAAGTTGGAAACAGAAGAAAAAAATACACTGTAAAAGCAGGAATATGGCTTATGAGTTATGATGTGCTCATTGGACAAAATATCGTTGTTGAGCAAATATTAATACTAATTAGTGGCTTTCAAAAAAAAAAAATAGTGCCGAATTTTTAAGATTATTTTCATATCTCTGTCCCCTCAACTTTAGGAGCATTCTCATATTTATCTCTTGAACTCTAAGTTTTTACCTCACTTCACAAATCTTTAATTAGTTATGTACTCTTTGCTTGAATTTCTGTTAAATATAGACTGAAAAAGAGAGGATTAAAGTGAGGTCGAGTTTTTTTTTTTTTTTTTCTGTTTGTTTTAATAAAAATTTGAACCAAAAATAATTAAATGAGATTAGTTCTTTTTTATTTATTTTTAATAGGAAATCTAATGAAAATGCTTACGTAGGACTAATCTAACATACGGTGAATGAGATAAAGTGAGAGTTGAAAAACAAAGTGAGAGTTAAAGTTCATATGCAAAATGGAAATCTAAAGTTCTCTGAGTAGGGATGAAAATTTTTATGAGAAACAACAAAACTAGTGCATTTAATAATATTTCATAACCTATAAATTCAAACAAAAAAGATCCATAGTGAACCAGTCAAAATCATGGCCTACAATTTAGGAGAAATGAAGATAAGACTTGCCTTTGTCACTTACATTTCGTTTGGTAAGAAGAAAAGAAACGAGAAAGGAAGGAAGACAAGAAAGGGAAAGAAAATTTGAATTAAAAAAAAAAAAAAATTGGTTTTTCTTTATCTTTTTTGGTGGAAAGAAAATAGTTGATAAAGTAAATGACCATTTTGCCAATTATTTTGCACTTATTTGATTTAGAATGAGGATAATAATGTAATTCTACTATGTATACTAGTGTGAAAACTGTCATTTATCAAAAATAGTGTGAAATTTTCTTTACATGTGTAGAGATTAAAAATGGTGGGCCCCACATGTTTTTTTTTCTCTCTCTTATTTGCCTTTTTTTTTTTTTCCCCCTCTCTTATCAAACAATCTACATTCCTAGTTTCTCTTTAAAAATACGTTGACTCTTTTCTTTTCTTCTGCTTTTCACCTCTAATAAACATTGTTAAAGGAGTCAAATAAATTTTGACTCATGTTTTAAAATAGGGTTAATTTCATTTTTAGTACCTGTAGAAATTTTATTATTAAAAATAGTATTATTTTTTTTTCCCTTCATTACTAGCACTTAATGTGGGGCCCAGCATCATTTAATGTATATCAAATTACGGGTTTACCCTCATCTCCTTCAGCTCAAACATCTCTCTCCCTCGCATGGCCCAAAATTTTTTTTCAAACCAACATCTACAGTGTTTTAGAGAGAGAAAACTGAAATCTAGAGAGAGAAAGAGTTACCACCCACCGGAATCTTATTTTTTTTTTTTTCACTTTTTCGCCTAGCCCCCCATCCATTTTGAAACCCAAATCTTCATATAATAGAGAGAAACTTCCATTTAGAGAGAAAAACTTCCATCGAAAGTTTTTTTTTTTTTAAATCTAACATTTTTAGTCATTTTTGAGTAAATGTCATTCTTGTTATGACCATCTGGTCATAATAGTTATGACCTATGTTAAAAAAAGTTTTTTAAAAAAATCTAACATTTTTTGCCATTTTTTAGTACAGGTCATAACAGTGTGGTCATAATGGTTATGACCGGGTGGTCATAATGGTTATGACCGGGTGGTCATAGTCATAACAGTGTGATCATAATGGTTATGACCGGGTGGTCATAATGGTTATGACCACACTGTTATGACTACCCGGTCATAACCATTATGACCACCCGGTCATAACCATTATGACCACACTGTTATGACCACCCGGTCATAACCATTATGACCACACTGTTATGACTATGACCACCAGGTCATAACCATTATGACCACACTGTTATGACTATGACCACCCGGTCATAACCATTATGACCACCCGGTCATAACCATTATGACCACACTTTTATGACTATGACCACCCGGTCATAACCATTATAACCACACTGTTATGACTATGACCATTCGGTCATAACCATTATGACCACCCGGTCATAACCGTTATGACCACCCGGTTATAACCATTATGACCACATTGTTATGACTATGATCACCCGGTTATAACCATTATGACCACCCGGTCATAACCATTATGACCACACTGTTATGACTATGACCACCCGGTCATAACCATTATGACCACCCGGTCATAACTGTTATGACCCGTACTAAAAAAATGACAAAAAATGTTAGATTTTTTTTTTTAAAATTTTTTTTAACATAGGTCATAACTATTATGACCGGATGGTCATAACAGGAATGACCTTTACTCAAAAATGGCTAAAAATGTTAGATTTAAAAAAAAAAAAAACTTTCGATGGAAGTTTCTCTCTCTAAATGGAAGTTTCTCTCTCTAAATGGAAATTTTTCTCTATTATATGAATATTTGGGTTTCAAAATGGGTGGGGGGCTAGGCGAAAAAGTGAAAAAAAATAAGATTCCTGTGGGTGGTAACTCTTTCTCTCTCTAGATTTCAGTTTTCTCTCTCTAAAACACTGTAGATGTTGGTTTGAAAAAAAATTTTGGGCCATGCGAGGGAGAGGGATATTTGAGCTGAAGGAGATGAGGGTAAACACGTAATTTGATATACATTAAATGATGCTGGGTCCCACATTAAGTGCTAGTAATGAAGGGAAAAAAAATAATACTATTTTTAATAATAAAATTTCTACAGGTGCTAAAAGTGAAATTAACCCTTTAAAATATGAAAATAGTAGCGCAAGATACTAATTTTTAATTCTAATTTTTCAAACATCATTTTCGTGGAAATCATTTTTTTTTTACTAGAAGATACAAATTTTTTTTAAAATTTTATTAATATGATAATTATTTAAAGAGTTATCAGTCTAAATAAGAAAATAAAAATATAAAAGAGAACCATTTTCGAAAAATGCTTAACCTTCAAATGTACATCATTTATTGCAAGACTTTGTTGGAAATTTATGCTATGTTTGGTAGGAGAGATGGAAAATAGAATGGAAAGAAGTGCAAAACACCTAGGTAAAGGAAGGAAGAGTATTTTTCCTTCATATTGTTTGGTAGAAGAGAAATAAAACTTATAATCTAATTTATTTTACAATTATACACTTATAAAAATGAAATGAGTAATAATCAAGGTCATAATAGTATTTTCATACATCATTTAGAACTCGTTTGACAGAGCTATTGTTTTTCTTTTGGACAGTAAAAAAAGATAAGCAAAAACTACAGACTTTTAGTTAGTGTTTTGATGTTGTACCTTAAAAGAGCTTCTTACATTAGAATAGCTTTTTCTGGGTGTTTGGCATGATCATTTCAAAATCTCTTCCAATATGTCAACAATACCCTTCTTTAAAACTACTGGGGGTATTGATTCCTATTTGTCCAAAAATTGAAGTTTAGTTTTTATTTAAAAAAATAAATAAGAACATATAACCAATAAATTTATCCACACAAATAGTTAAAAAAATCCTCACGATATGAAAAAATAATAATAATAATAATAATAATAATAAAAACCATATCGTCATTTAACGAACAAACCAAATACAAAGCATGAACATATCCTTGTAATAACATCCTCACAGTACCATGTTTTTTTTTTTTTTTTCCTTTTTTGCTGAGAAGTTCTATCATTAAACAACATAAACTAAATGCAAGCACACCAAAATGAAACAAATAGAGCACTGTAGCCAAAATCTCAATCAAAAGAGGGGTCCGAAGGGCTCACTTTGCTTAAAACAGTAGCAAGAATCAAAATAGTTTCTATCTAACAACTGCAAATTAAATCTATCTACGAATGAGCTCCCTAGCATTCCTATCACGGATAACTCCCATTTCACACTCATCTATCAAGAGGTTTATATTTGATAGCTCACCATCCGGCAAGTAATCTTCTTCTTCATTCAAAGATTGAAATTACACATCAGCAATCGCCTCCCTCCTCATAAAATTGTGTGGAGCCATTGAAGCAGTAACAATAGCTATTTGCTATTATCAATCTCATAATTAGGCATATTTCCCAAATATCGCATCGTGGTTTCCATACGCCAAAAGTACGCTCAATGACACTTCGTAATTATAAATGCACATAGTTAAATATTTCTCGAGACCCTCTAGGTTGTCCACCATTGTGAAATTATGGAAGATGATATCGATCTCCTTTATATGGTGCTAAATATCCCTTCATATTTGGATATCCCGCATCAACCAAGTAATATTTATCTACAACATCAAAGTTTAAACAGTAAATATATAATAGTACTCTAAATTTTGTTCACTTAATAACAGCATAAAAAATTACTTTAAATTTAAATAACACATACCATTTGGTGGTTTAGGAAACTTTATATCTTTATTTCTTAATACCTCCAAAAATATCCGTGTATCATATGCAGTTCCTTCCCATCCCGGCCAAACGAATGTGAAAATCATATCGAATCCACAAACTGTCATTATATTTTGTGTAGGAAATCCTTTCCTACCAATATATGGAATTTGCTCATCCACTAGGAGTGATACACGAACATGAGTTTCGTCGATAGCTCCAATGCAATCCTATAAAGTGCAAGAGGAAAAAAGATAAAATTATGTATGAATATATAAAAAAGAAATTAAAATTTGATGTACAAAATACCTTAAAGTATGGCCAATATTTTGGATTTCGTCGAATGTAGTGTGGGACTTCACTATAATTTTCTGGTGGTTTGATCTCATCCAAAGCAAGCATTATCATTTTTTCCGCTACGAATCCTAAGTGTCTACTCACTGTTTTCACCCGAATGTTGGAAATTGGAATCTTTCTTGAATCATTCCATTGCCAACACCATGACCTGAGATCATTGGAAACATGCCTGCTGCCTCTTCTAAATGTATTCTTGTAGTAGAAGTTAACCCCATAACTTCTAAATCTGTCACATAATTTTAAAAATACTTGTTTTTCCATTGGAAACATCTCAAGACAACGAACACCATTTCCCTTTAGGATCAGTTCTTATGTATGAACTCCTGTTCTTAATAACTTCACAAAGTTCATCAAGTTTTTTGGATAATTTTGTTGTCGTAGACTGCTTTTTTCCTTTCTTGAATTGCTTTCTACTTGGCCCGAGTATTTACTCTTTCCGGTTGCTATCTTCTACATCCTCATGATCTTTTTCCTCCGAAACATCACTAACGATCTCTTGAGTGATGTTATCTTCAGTGTTTGATATTTGTGTGTACAAAAGAGGCAATAAACCGGAAGTTAGTGCCCAAGCCCCTAGCCCCTGTGGCAGTCACATCTCGAAATAACTCGTTTAATTTCATTGCATGCTCTAAATTCCTTTGACACGAAATTTTGCAGCCTCTGGATATTTCTGTTATTGCAAATTTAAATTTAGAAAAATTTAATAGTACACTAATTATAATTAAATAACTTATTAACAAATACCTACTTGTAACTTTGCTTCCCGCCATTCATTTGGAGCTTCTATAGTTTGCCTTTTTATGTCCGCTTTTGCCTTTCCTTGTGTTCCCTCAGTTGCCATGTAGTCTGAAATACAAATCTCTTTAGGCAGTTTATCTAATGAATAAACTTTGTTAAAAAATTAACTTAAAAAAAATCATTAGAATCCTAAACAAATGAAGAAGTGAAACCCATATAGAAATCACATGTAAACCAAAAGTTTAACTGTATATGTGCGTAGCAAAAAACCAAATCAATGATTTTAGACCAAATATATATATATATATATATATATATATCTATATATATCTAGAAACTCATGCTTTTATCAGTCACATTTTATAGAACAAAAAGTACTCACAAACACGAGAGCTTTCGTGTCTAAAACATGAAGATAAACCGTTAAAGGTTTATACACTATTTTCATATTACATATCCTCATGAAACTATATATATATATTGTTAAAGAAATTGCTCTATAATTCGAATAAATCTCAAAGAACTAAAGGAGATAATATATAAACATATATATATATATATATTTGTACATTTATATATAAGAGCAAGAAAGAGACTTTGATGGAAGAGATGGCAAGAAAGGAAAACGAAAAAAGGAAAGGTAGTCACCCAAATAATTAGAACTTACATGCTTGGGTTGCTAGTGCTTGGCTCTCTTTGAGATTGCAAAATTTTGGTAAATATTAGGGTTTCATTTATTTCTGATGAGGGAGTGCTGGAGAAGAAAATAACAAATGAAAGAGATATGAAGCTCAAAGGACGCAATGCTTCAGGGAAATAAAAGGAGAGGAGATGGTTGGAATTTAAATTTTCTTATTCATTAATTTGAGTGTAAAGGTGGAAATACGAAAGTTTCATTAAAACCTTCAAAACAGCTTCCCGCGTTTTTTCCGAAGCCCTTTTAAAGGAATCCAGGTGGAATTGACTTCTCTTGGAAGAGATTTTAAAAGGCAAAATCCTTTTTGATATTTTATCCAAACAGGTCCTAAAGCTACTTTTGAGCTTGGGAAGTTCGAAACTACTTCTAAAAAGTCCTCTCAAACGGGACCTTACTTTGGCAAAGTTTTTCGTCTGCTTTTCTTTCCAAAGTTGGTGGAATTAAAAAAATTTGGTGGGCCTCGTAGATTAGTAATTTATTTGCTTTCCTATTTCCTCTCTACTAAACAACTTAAAATTCCCTTTTTCTCTTCAAAATTTCTCATCTAATTTCCTTCCTCCCTCTTTTTCACTTTACCAAACATAGGCTTAAAGAATTGTAACTCATCCAAACGTACTAAGTGCAAAAAGATTGGGGCCACGTAATTTGTTTTCAACTTTGCAAAAAGACTGAGGGTCCGTTTGGGGCACTAACTGCAGATGACAAAACATTATTTAGATTTTAAAATCCTAATTTTACAGCAAACTTTTCTTTTTTTTCATTTTTGAAAAACTCAAACTTTAAAAGTCCAAAACTTTCTCATTTCAAATCAAAATAAGATGATTTTAATGTCAAAATACTCATAAAGATGAGATGAGATGAATAAGACAAGATTCATTGTGCATATATTTTTTTAATACATATCAAAATTTTACACTATTTTCTATATCACATAACTTTTTCAAAAATTTTCCCTCCAAATACAATTCCAACCCAACCTCTAAAACACAACCTCCAGATATCCCCACAAACGAGCCCTGAATTCTTAGCTTAGGGATCTTTGGTACTACGTTTTTACCCGGAAATTTAGAGATCAACTCTAAAACTCTCAAATCTATATCTTACTTTCTCTTTCTTTCATTTTCTAAAAATTTAAAATTTCAAAAGTCCATAATTTTTTTTTATTTCAAGTTGAAACAAGAGGATTTTATTTTATTTTTTATTTTTTGTAAACTACTAATGAATTGATAAAACAGACTTGTGTTTAAAAAAATATAATTGAATTGTAGGGCTTTTTTTTGGAATAATAAGAGTGGTGTAACAACCAATAATGAATACTTAAATTTTAGTTGGTGGGTAATTTAGAAAGTGCGCGAGAAAAGTATATAAATGGACGTCAATAGACACCCTCAAAACGAAATAAGATTCATATTACATAATTTTTTCTGTATATATTTTAAATTTATACTATTTGGTATATCATATTCATTTTCAATTTACATTTTAACTAAACAAACATTTCAATTTCAACTTATAAAGTTCAACTCCAACAATTGTTGCAAAAGGCCCTTAGTTCCCAATAAGTTAGAGAGTTCCCCATAAGTTTACCATTTCTTTGCTGAAAGTCATGCCCTTTGATAAACATAAATATGGCATTAGTTCAAGAAAAGCTTAGCTAATACAAAAAGAGATTATTATGACTTTCTCACAAATTCACAATGATTTCAATAAATACGTCTCTTGGATAAAGACAGAGAAATTACTTGGTCAAGACAAATATAATAAATTGATAAGAACGAATAGTATTGTGAAATAAAGGTGGACCCTACTACATGTGATGGTAGAGTGAAGCTATATTTTTCTCTCACACCCTGTCGAGTTTTTCTACTTAATAGCCCCTAGCATTTTGTTAGTAGTTTCCTCTGGCCAGCTACGTTTTCTGATCACATTTTGAACGCTTTAGTATAAGTGGCCCATAAATTCCATATGATGCGTGCACACTTGTGAGTTTTGAAGACATCTAACTAAATGTATAAATTTGCTTTTAATCTAAGACTATTGTACGATAATAACCACTTGAATACTTTTTATATATACACTTTTCAGAAAATATATAATTTGACTAATTAAAAGCTAGCAACTAGCCAGCATAGACTACATAGTTGGGGAATAATAAAATAATCTCCCAATGAATAATAAAACAAAAAATATGCATCCGTTTAGAAGTGTTTGTACTTCTTGTTTAATGGTTATAGATTATGGTTAATATATCCATGCAAATAATAATAATAATAATAATAATAATAATAATGTCAATTTTACAATGGGGTAAGTTTATTTACCCATTGATAGGGTAAACTAATATACATCGTTCCGATGAGTAGTTAGTGGCTCATGATAGTATGGTCTATAAAAAGTAATGTGAAGACAACCACATAAAATCCTATTCTTAAAGAAATTTTGGGGGTACAAAATCCAATTAATAAGCCTAGAGGTTTTATTTCAACTATTGTCGAAATGTTTTCGGTTTTTATCTTGTTTGATAAAAGACACCTATATCCTCACTTAGATTAATTGACTCTGATATTGGAGGGGTTATCCCGTTGCTCCATGAGATACTTGGAATACCAGAAATACAAGTAAGCGACTCGGCATCTCCATGAAGATGTCAAAAATCACAAGCTCCTCCATCTCAGGTGTGGAAGCGGAGCAATTATCTCAACAACAAACAGTATAACTTAAGTGCATCTACATATGCCTATATAAATATATATATAGGTATATATATATATTCCTTAAATTTCGCAGTAATATTTAAACGTTCAGTACTTAAATCTTGAAATTAGGCGCCATGTTATCAAAAGAAATTTAGTGTCTCATGACAATTTTCCTTTAAGTGCGTTTACGATTATATGCATGCGCACATTTCTAAAGAGAATAATTATTGTCATATTATGTATACCTATCTGTAATGGTGCCTTTGTACTATAATAAATAAAGTATTTCCTAGTTGGTCTTTGTTCTATGAAGATTTATAAATGTCGAAGATGTGTTTTTTATGTTATGTATATTAGGGAAAGTTATTATTTAATATTAGAAAAAGTTGTTTTTTTTTTTTATTTTTAAATTTTGTTATGATTATATTGATTAGAAAATTTGAATTGGGTGATTTGTTAGTATTATGAAGCTTATCTAATTTTGCATTTATATCAGGGAAAGTTGTTATTTAATATTAGAGAAATTTTTTTATTTTTATTAATTGGCTTAATTCTCTAAATTATTATGTTTTTGAAGTTTTGGTCTTTTTTTAAGATGAAATGATCTTAAACACTTAAAAATGGAGCGTTTTGATCATTTTTTAACGGAATCCGTTAACTGTCGTTAACATATTGATTTAATTGCTCGGTTGGTACCTAAAGTCTAATAGACTAATTTTATTAGGATAGTCCCCATATATATGTCGCAGTGAACTTCTAGCCCCATGAGGTGGATACGATTGCATTACTTGTAATTTAATGCAAGCAAGGAGCCTTCAAGGGCGTCTCTATACGTTTATGCATATATGTACACACACACACACATACATATATCGATATTTGACACATATAATAAACACCAAATATTTGACACGGTGACACTATAATTCTTTTCAATTTTTAAAGAGTGCTCGATCATATAAATAATTTCGGTCACGGAGCTTATGGGGTGAGAGTAATTTTCCTTCTTATTTTATTATAGTTAATTTAAATTTTCTTTGATAGCATGTAGCAAATTCAACCGATTTCTACGTACCTAATACCGGAACTGCTATGGCAGGAATAATCTAGTATTAATTTTTTTTTCAAATAATCTAGTATTAATTATACATTCGACTTTATTATAAAAAGTAGAATTTGGATACCTTTATTCCATTTAAAATAGAAAAATAAAATAAAATAAAATAAAAACAACAACAACAACAACTTGCAAGCCCAATTGCTTGTCTACTGATCAACTAGGGAATGGTGCATAGTATCTTTGTGTTGTATATTCCGGCAAGACACAAAAAGAAATTCCGTGTGGTTTAAGTATGCGGTTATAGATGTAATACAAGCTTTTTTTTTTTCTTCTTTTTTTTCTTTTTTATAATATTTGTGCACTTGTCCCCACTTGCATTTTTATTTTCAAATTTTAATTCTAGTTTTACGTAATTTTTTTTTTTTATAGAATTTCAACTGTCCCTTGACTAATTTCAGTTGTGCCGTTATTTAATAGTAAAATTTATAACTGTGCCGTCATTAAATAGCATAAATTATAGTTATGTATCCATTTAGTCAAGAAATATCTCTATTTTATTATTATTATTTTGGCTTTTCTTATCCTTTGAATTCTTAAGATGGCCGTTTTATAACAAGGACAGAAAATTAACACTGAAGAAAACTAAACTCTTATTTAGCTTTTCTTATCCTTGAATTTAATTGCATTGCATAGCAGCTTAAGAATTACAAAATAAATAAATAAATGAATAAATAATAATAATAATAGTAATAGCAAGTGAAAAAAAATAACGGTAACAATAATAATTGCATTCTACGTTATAATCTAGTTTACGATGAGGGCTGAATTTGAATTCTATGTTTTATAATGAAGTCAAGTTTAGAATTGTTATTAAGCCATGTTTCTGAAAAACAATAATAATTCTATTAACAAATCCTTAAGAGGTCAACTAGTTGCTATATTGATTGTACAGAATTGGCTGGTAATTTCGCTAGCTTAATATGTGTACATATATGTCATTGTAATATAATGGTGACTTGTCTCAAATATAATTGTCAAATAGCACTTATCTGAATTATCCTTTTAAAATTCCATTAGCTTCTATCCATTTTAAAAAAGCTGACTGGGTGGCTGCGATATTTATCTTCTTGATAATCTTTGATATAGACCACAAAGGTACGTGACAAGTGAACACGTTAACACTGTGACTGTGCTTGAGAATCTCCTCGCCTACAATATTGGAAACTAAAAAATGGCGTGGTTTCGATATAACCATGTCGCCTAGCTTGTTATGCTTACCAAATCACTACAGAAGTAATAAGCATCCCTAGATTATGCCTGTGCTTCAACCAGTGGTTTTTTGAGAATCTTCTCGCCTACAATATTGGAAACTAAATGCAGTTTATTAATCATGTAGCCTAGCATATGTTTTGTTATCCATGTATGCCTATGCTTTTCCAAATCACTAGAAAAATAAGCATCCCTAGAGTATGCCTTAATTAGCTTCAACCGGTGATGTTGTGGCTTTTTTTTTAATAAGTGTAAGCTTTTCCTTTGAATAATAATAGCGTACTTCAACTTCGGTTTCTGTTGCTTGCCTAATTAAATTTACAAAATGGTTTGCATAAGATCGGCCTGCATTAGACATGGAACTAAGAAATAAATGTTAAAACCTTTGGCACAAGGACAGGGCCGCCAAGATTACTGATATGTTTGTAACAACGGTTTGACCTAGAATTTTTAGTTTCAAATTGACTAACTTTTGAAGAACTAGTTATGAAATTTGTTGACTTTTCAAAAAAAAAAAAAAAAAAAAAAAAGACAAAAAGTGAGTTGGAATTTTTAGATTCGAACTGAGTTTCAAAACAAAGCAGTTTTTTTAGTCTTCCTTGTTAAGGTTTTGCACTCATGGTTCATGTATCTTCCAACACTCTGCACGGCTTGATATAAATTTGTACTCGACATTGTCGAAAATTTGATCTTGCAGAAGATCCGTTGCAAACTGTCTTTCGATAAACTAGCAAAACTCGGCATAAAATGGTCAGTTGTTGCACTTGTCCTTAGAGTTTCAACTAGGCAAAATGTACAATTCTGTTTAAATAAATTATCACAATTTTTGTGTCTCTTTTCAGCTGCTACGACGAAGGCATGTCACCCAATAAGCAGAACATTGTGTTAGGAAATTTTATAAGATGGACATACATATATCACTTAATTATGCAATATTGGATATCTAGTTTGTCTAGCCCATTCAAAGTGATCAGTTAAGGCTCATTAAGTAATTGGGTTTTAGGACATATCATCTATTATTAATGATGGGTTTATAATAAAATAAAACGCTCTATAGCTCTAAATAGATTATGGTCCCTAGTCTAAACCTAACATATTATTTATTGTAATATCCCATCATTGAGTGAATTAAGGTTTTCTCTCTCCAAAGAAAAGGTTTAGATATGGAAGACTGTTAACCCTAATGCTTCTCAATGGATTTAGGTATATATCTTCTTATCAAAATTTCTTAATGATTTAACATGTGATCCTAACCTTAGTGATAGATTTTTATCAACAAAGTTTTTCCCAACACATTGTTCACAATTCCACTAAAATAGGATACAAAGAAGCATTAAACAAAAAAAAAAAAAAAAAAAAAAAACCTATTAATATAGTTTGAAAACAATGTGCAAGAACATTCTTATTTATAATTTTTTTAAAAATGGAAGAACAAAATAGATATTAACAAGAGTGAACTAACCACCAAAACTGTTTAAGCAGGTTTGATCGCGAGTAAATATTGAATATGCTCAATCATAAAATAGGAAGCCAAAAAACAAAAAAGCAAAACAAAAAAAAAAAAAAAAAAAAAAAAAAAAAAAAAAAAACAACAACAACAAAAGACGATCACTATTATTCTGAAAAATATATGGCGTGAGAGTAATTTTCTATCATATTTTACTTTTATTTTCTTATATATAGTAGCGGTTTCTTGTCTTATTATATTTTTCTTTGATAATATGTAATAAATTTAAGCGATTTCTATATGTTTAAACAATTTCTCCAATTATATAACACCTACAACTATGACAGGCATAATCTAGGGATAATTCCACGTCTGACTCTAGTATAAAGTATTGACGTTTCGTTTGGAGATCCATCTCATTTCAAACTAAAATGTACTTTTTCATATCAATTTTTTCTTTTTCTGAAAAAGTTTTTATCTTTTTCTGAAAAAGTTTTTGTCTTTTCTTAAAAATCAACAAAAATTTTCAACTCAAACTTAAAATTTTCAACAAACTCATTCACCAAACGAATCCTGAATTTGAATCCTTAATTCCCCAACTATATTACAAAAAAAAAAAAAAAAAAAGAACGAAAAGAAAAGAAAAGAAAAAAGAAACACCCACAACTTGCAGTACTCCCAAGAGCATGTCTACTAATCAACTAGGGAATGGTACATCGCATCTGGTATTATATTCCGTCATGACTCATAAAAAAACTCTGTGTGGCTTAAACACGTGGCTAGATATGCAGCACTATTTTTGTTAAAATATTTACGCACGTGTCCCCACTTGCATTTTTATTTTTATTTTTTATTTTTATTTTTTATTTTTAAGGGAGAGGCTGTGGTAAAGCTTCTCCCAAATGACTCTACCGGTAGAGTCTCTTTTTAAACCGTTGAGATTTAATCGAACGGTTGAAATGTTGTTGGTGTACCATATTTATTATACACCTTACCTCATATAATCTTTCTCACCCCAAGTCTTCTCCGTCACCGGCAACCTTCCCGCCGTCGGCGACGGATGCCGGCGACCCACCCCGGACGCCGGCGTCCCACCACCGGCCCCAGCCCCGGCCGGCCTGCCGGCCGCCGGCGACCCCTTTCTCTCTCTTCCCCTTTCTCTCTCTTCTCCTCTCCCGCGGCGACCCACCTCCGGCACCCCCCCACCACCGGCCCCGCCGACCCCAGCCCCCCACTCTGCCCGGCGGCCCCCCTCCCCCGGCCTCCCCACCCCCCCGCCTCCCCCTCTCTCTTCCCCTCTCTCTCTCTCTCTCTCTCTCTACCCCACCCCAGCCCTGGCCCCCCCACACCACCCCCGACGTGAGAAGAGAGAGAGAAAGAGAGGGGGAGTCGCGGGTGGGGATGGGATGGGGGCGCCGAGCGGCCGGGGGTGGGGGGGCCGAGGGTCGGGAAGAGAGAGAGAGAGAGGAAGAGAGAGAGAGAAGAGAGATAGGGGAAGAGAGAGAGAGAAGAGAGAGAGGGAAGAGAGAGAGGGGAAGAGAAAGAAGGGGAGGCGGGGGGTGGGGAGGCCGGGGGAAGGGGACGTCGGGCAGGGTGGGGGGGCCAGGGGGCGCGCTGAGGGCTGGGGGTCGGCGGGGCCGGTGGTGGGGGGGGTGCCGGAGGTGGGTCGCTGCGGGAGAGGAGAAGAGAGAGAAAGGGGAAGAGAGAGAGAAGAGAAGAGAGAGCAATTGGGAAGAGAGAGAAAGGGGGTCGCCGGCGGCCGACCGGCCGGCAGGGGCTGGGGCCAGTGGTGGGAGGCCGGAGGTGGTCGCCGGCGTCCATCGCCGGTGACGGAGAAGACTTTGGGTGAAAAGGATAATGTGAGGTAAGGTGTATGATAAATATGGTACATCAATAACGTTTCAACCATTCGATTAAATCTCAACGGCTTAAAAAAGGTATGTACTGGTAGAGACCCAAATACGGACTTATCCTATTTTTAATTCCAATTCCAATTTATTTTTTATTTTTTAGAATTTCAATTGTGCCTTGAGTAATTTCAGTTGTGCCGTTATTTGATAATAAAAATTATAACTGTGCCGTCCTTAAATAGTTTAAATTATTATTATGTCTCCATTTAGTCAATAATTATCTTCGTTTTTATTATTATTATTATTATTATTATTATTATTATTAACTGATGTCAAAAGTTTTGGAAGAATATTCCAAGTTCATCTTTTGTACTGTATTTTCCTGGATCTTTCCTTAGCCAGGGTTTGGAAATTACTATACACTAGCCCTGTGGTCCAATGCACACACTCACAATGACCTAACAAAGACAAAAAATTAACACTGAAGAAAACTGAGCTCTTCTTAGCTTTTCTTATCGTTGAATTGCATTGCATAACAGCTTAACAATTAATTAAAATAGTAATTAAAAGGAAAAAAAATTTAATGTGGTAGCAATAAAAATTACTATAATAAATTTTTTTAAAATTTTGAGTTGAGGACTTGATTTGAATTTTACATATTGTAATGAAGTCAAATATTAAATTACTTATGCCTGAAAAAAAAAAATTTATTGTTATATTAATTAAAAAAAAAAACCATTAGAGGTCAATTTGTTGTTATATTGATTGTACAAAGTAGTTGGTTCTAAATAATATGTTACAATTGCCATGTATATGATACCGGATACAAGATCTTTAAGATCTTTCCCAGATAAATGTCTAGATAATATTGCTGATCGACTTGTCTCAAATTGTTATATAGCATTTATCTGAATCCTTTTCAAATTCCATTAGTTTCTATCCAATTTTAAAAAAGCAACCTGGCTTGCTGGCTGCTCTTTATCTTCTAGAGAACCTATTCAATTATCATAAAGATATAGAACAAAAAGGTACGTGAAAAATAAACACATTGTTCACATGCCTACTTTATTAACAAGCGTAAAATGATATGCAATTATTGTTATTATTACTATTATTATTATTATTTTTGTGGTTGTTACCATGAATGAATGAATGTTGATAGAGGAGAGTCAAAATTCTGTTCGAGGTGCTAGTGCAAAGAAGAAAATGGCAACATAAGATGCTATCGGGTGGATTGGAAGATTGGAGGATGCCCTTTGGTTTGTAGCACAAGTTGCGGTTGCGACAAAATGATGCCGCCGACGTGCTCGTGCACGTATGAGGTTGATACTTGCTCCCCGCCGGAATGCCCCGTCAACACTGTGACTGTGCTTGAGAATCTCCTCGCCTACAATCTTGGAAACTAAAAAAATGGCGCGGTTTCGATATAACCATGTCGCCTAGCATGTTATGTGATCTATTATGTTATGTGATCGATATAACCGCCGGCGTATGTTATGTTTCGATATAACCATGTCGTAGAGTATCTTAGTAGAATACTTTTGGTAATCTACTAGATTACTCTATATTTTCAATACGAAATTATCGACCCTCACCAATTTTGATCACGGTAAAGTATTCTAGACTAGATTACTTTTCCTTATAAATTGAAAAATATCCAATATAAAAGACAGACTCAGAAACAAAAATTGTCAACATGAAAACACAAAATAACAAATTGACCACAAAATCATGCAAACAGATATGCAAAAACTAACAATAAACCAAAATACAAAACTTTATCTATCAGAATATAAAAATTAATCTACCAAAATACAAAAGTTAATCTATCAGTACAAAAAAATTAGTCCATCGTGGAACAAAAATTTATGGGCCAAATTATAAAAAATAAATAATGCTCTGATGTGTAAACCACATCTGGATATCCTTTGTCGAAGATTAAAAAAAGAAAAGAAAAAAAAAGAAAAAAAAAGAAAAACAAAACAAAACAAAACAAAACAAAACAAAAAATAAACAAAACAAAACAAAAAATAAAAAACAAACCATCCTAAAAATCCTATTACCAAAAACATACACTAAATAATAACAATAAAAAAATAAAGATTATTACCTTGCAGATGGAGATTCGTTGCCGATCACCTGCGCCACAGAGAGAGAACAAGGACAGAGGAAAGCGAGAGGGGGGCGAGAGAGAGAGAATATATGGTGAATATGTATATGACGATATGTTTCAATGTAGAAGATTTTTTTTTTTTTAATTGTCTCCATGGAAATATATAAATAAAAATGTTAGTAATTCATTTTATAAGTTAGTAAACTTAAACATGCATAGCTTTATAATTTCAAATACAGAAATGCATGTATGAATAGATACAGCCAATCTACAATTAATAATAAAAAAACACATTCTAATAAATTTTTTCTAACAAGAGTGTAAATTAATTAGAAAGTTCTGAAATATTATACATATGAAATGATGGTAGAATAAAATTCAACAAGCTCATATTGTAGGCAATGATGGCTGGAAAGAGAAAAGTATTATAAACAAATGGATTTTATCTCTATATGTAGTGTGGAGTATTGTGTATTAAGATTAATTACAAGTTGAAATATCTATCAAAATAATAATAATAAAATAAAATAAGAAAGAGGTGAGTCCTTATTTCTCACCACAATAGCTTCATATTTGAAACAAAAATAAGAAAGATGTAAAAGCAAGCACACTAGAACTTGAATAACAAAAAGTATAAGAGCTATTCCTACTTCTAAAAGAGGTATGACATTTTGGTTGAAACATATTAATTTTTTCTTTAAAAGACATAGTTGTGGAAAAGAAAAAAAAAAAAAAAAAAACTCAATAGAGACTTATGGTCACCCTTTAAAAAAAATAAAGTAAATTATATAAAAAGTAGGGAAAAAAAAATAGCGTGCAATATAAACATATGGCATATAGAAATAATTGAAGAACAAAAAAAGTTTTTCCTTCTGTTATTGAAGTGGAAAAATTCAAAGAGTACATCCTCTTTTCTGTACATGCTAATTTCTGGAACGTACCTTCCTTGTTACTATTTTCATTTATAAAATAATTCATTTAAAATTATCAAATATATTTAACACTATTTATATACTTAGTCACCGCTCTAAACTTGAAATATGAAATTGAGTATGTTCACCCGGTTGATCAAGATTTAAATAATCTAAAACTTGTTACGAAGACAAAACATGAATTTTGGAGAACATATTTAAATATTAATATTTGCTTTCGAAAAATACTTTTAAAAAAATTTGAGAAAAACTATTTTAATATAATAATTAAGTAAAAAATTTATTTAGTAAGGCCGCAACTGAGAAAACGATATTTTAGATAACTGCAGCAAAAAATGCTTAAATATGGACATATTTGATAATCAACTAGGGAATAGTACGTCGTATCTGGAGTTGTATATTCCATCACGAATCGAAAGGAACTCCGTGTGGCTTAAGTATGCAGCTACAGCCTACATGTTATACTTTTGTTTGTTGAGCAAAAAATGTTATTCTTTTGTTAAAATATTTATGCACGTGCCCCCACCCCACTTGCATTTTTATTTTCAATTTTAGTTCTAATTTTGCACTTTAATTTTTTGTTTCTTTATAGAATATTAATTGTACCTTGACAAATTTGAGTTGTGTCGTTTTTTAATAATAAAATATATAACTTTGCCATTATTAAATAATTTAAGAAAAATTAGGTTAGGTGATCTAATTTGATGACCCAATCAAGTTAATAAATGGTCCAACTTTTTTTTTAATAAAATTGCCGTTTTTCAATTTTTTCAGATGTGATTAATCATGATTGATTATGGTCAATTAGTGATTCACTATTTGAAAAATTGACGATTTACGATAACCGGTTTATCAAATTAACAATATTATGTGGTAATCACCGATTGATTATATAAGAAAATAATTGACCATTTTTAAAAAAATAGCCTTGCAATTAATTTTTAAAAATTTAAGTCATTTCTTAATATTTTCTTTTTAAAAAAAAGACTATTTACCTATACAATTATCATTTTTCAAGGAATTTAAATTATAATTTATGTCTCCATTTAGTCGATAATTATCTCTCTTTTATTATTATTTTTTGGCATATTGATATCAAAATTTTTGGAAAATATATTCCAATTTCATCTTATACTACAGTTTTCTGGATGATCTTTCTTTAGCCAGGGTTGGAAAACTATATTATCGGTGTGGTCCAACACATGCACAAACTTACAATGACCTAACAAAGATAGAAAATTGACACGGTTCTTATCCTTGTATTGTCTGACCAGAAAATAGTAACATGCGAAAACAACTTTTAGTATGATAGAAATTATTATTATTATTATTATGTCTATTTCTTATTTTAATTTAAGATGAGAGCTGGATTTCAATTCTAGTCAAACATAAAATTATTATTGAGCAATATGTTTGAAAAACAATCATAATACTATCAACAAAAAGCAGAAAAATCAAGTAGTTGTTGTACATTATACAAAGTTTTATTGATTTTAAATATAAAAAGTTATAAGTTTCAGATTTATCTGATGCTAGATACATAACCTTCCTGTATATATATTTATATATAATATTAGTCATTTGTCTCAACTAGTTGTCAAATAGCACATATCGTTTTATCTTCTAGATAATCTATTTAAATATTGTAAAGATATAGAGCTCAAAGGTACGTGACAAGTAAACACATATTGTTCACATATTATACGTTTATTAACATCTAGTGGTAGTTAATATTTCTAAAACGACGTAAGGAAAAATTAATAATTAACTAATTATATTGCTGACCAATACGTAAGCTACAATCTTATCTGAATCTGAATCTACAGGTACATTTGCATCTCTTGATGATGAAAAGTTATCATTGTGGTTGTTAGTTTTCTCTAATTGTTAATGATGTTGATACAGGGGAGCCAAAAGTATGTTCGAGTTGCGAGTGCAAAGAAGAAAAGGGCAAGACAAGATGCTATCGGACGGATAGTAAGTTTGGAGGATGCCCCTTGGTTTGTGGCACACGTTGCTTAGCTTGCATTGAGACGGATCTGCCGACATGCTGTTGCACGTACGAGGTTGATACTTGCTCCCCGTCGGAATGCGCCGTCAACACCGTGACGATGCTCGAGAATCTCCTTGCCTACAATATGGGAAACTAAATGGCGCAGTTTCGATATTCATGTAGCCTAGCATGTTACGTTATCTATGTATTTGCGTTGCTTACCAAATCACTAGAAATAAGTTCTAAATCCTTGCCTTAATAAGCATCCCTAGAGGATGCCTTCGCTTCAATTAGTGATGTTGTGGCTTTTTAATAAGTGTAAGCTTATCCTTTGAATAATAATAACGTTCTTCAACCTCGGTGTCTATTGCTTGCCTAATTAAATTTACGAAAATTAATGGTTTGCAAATGATCAGACAATCAGATTTCCAATGCATGGCGGTGGAGTCAGGAAATTTTTTCAATGGGGTTGCTGTAAATAATTTTTTCTTGAAGTTATAAGGACATAATTATATTTTTTTAGTTCCTGTTTAGGACGACGTTTTCGGATGACAAAATGCCATCTAGATCTAAGACTCCCAATTCTATATTAAACTTTTCTGTTTTTCATTTTCAAAAAATTTAATTAAATTTTAAAACTCCATAACTTTCTTATTTCAAATCGAAATGAAATGATAATTGTTTCAAAATACTCACAACGACGAAACGATCTCAAGATCCATTTTGCATATTGTTTTCGAACTCATTTCAAAATTTTAAAATATTTTCTATATTTCAGAATTTTCCAAAAGACTTCTCCCAAATACATATTTCTAACTTAACGTTTAAGACACCGTTTCCAGACATTCCCCAAATGGGCCCTTAATTTTTGATCATGTGGATACAATAAAAGTTTTCTTATTACAACATAGGTGAGTAACTAAATTTTGAGACTAAAAATCAATTTCTCAAAATGTGAGTTGGGGCAAGACCTAATAGACAGTTAGACCAAGTACTATCTAAATAGAACTCCACAACTGTTCCGTTGAGTTGGTAAATACAGAATTTCGATAAAGTAAATAATCATAAAAATAAAAAATTATAACAATTATAACATGGTTATTTAACTTGGTTAAAGCTCTATAATTGGGGGGGGGGGGGGGGGGGGGGGGGTGTGGGGGGACTACGGATGTTGAATATTCCTCGTCAAATAGGAGATATTCTATCATATAATTGGTTTTTTTTTTTTTTTTTTTTTTCGCTGAGTAAGAATTATAAACTTGCTAGGAAACTCCACCAATTGCATAACCCATACTGAGAATTCTTCTCGTAGACCTGGCTTCGGAATTGCATTTCTACTCTAAGTCTACAGCTCGTCTTCAAATCTCGTCCTAGTCCAACCTTTAATCCTCGCCTTCAATTCTCACTCTTCCATCAAGATTTACTATTAAATCTTGTATTTTTCTTCGTCAAATCTTTAATTTTATGTGAAATCATTTTCTAGTAACTATTAGTAAGAAACATTAGTGGTTTCATTTACAATATTTAGTTATTTAATGGGTGAATTAAAGGATTGCCTCTCAAAAAGCAGAACAATTGAAAACTATCTCATTTATAGTGACTTCAAGATTTTTGAAGTTCCGTATTAAGATAAGTCAAAGATCAACATAATATGTACTTTGAAAA
Organism: Ficus hirta; assembly: GCA_038430175.1. Taxonomy (NCBI): domain Eukaryota; kingdom Viridiplantae; phylum Streptophyta; class Magnoliopsida; order Rosales; family Moraceae; genus Ficus; species Ficus hirta. The sequence continues at coordinate 11,027,219 of CM076585.1, read as the reverse complement.
CTATCCCTACCCAACCAAAAAGGTAATCTGGTAGATTAGCACCAGTAATTTATCTTTTTAAAATTATCACCGATAATCTATCGGATGTCACTGTAATCAAAACGGGCCATTGATAGTCTCCGGTCGCTGTACGGGTCTAATTCACATAATTCAAAAACTATGCTAACTGGAGATGGATTACTTTCTCTTAAATATTTGTTATAGACCCATGCATGATACACCTTTCACTAAAATTATAATTAAAAAAAAATTCATAATATTTTCTTATGACACTTTTAGTCACTAATTTGAAACCTTAGTGACTAAAATATATTTAGTCACAAATTTTTGTAAAGCTCTCCTGAGTGGATTTGGTTGAAGTATAAAGAGTATTCATTCCTGTTAAACAAAAAAAACAACGCTACAATAAGTATCAGGGTAATACTTATATCGTCATCTTATGGAGCTAGAGTTGTTGAAAGACATTCAGAATCTAAGAGAATTCACTTTTAGATCTTCTTTTTCATGTGCCTCCATCGTCAAGAATCAATTACAAAGGAGATCCTTTATCGTTTCTAACTCACAAAAAATTTTAGTAAAGCAAAAAAGAACTAATGTGGAATACAACTCGTTTACAGACTTGATTTATTTTATTCGAAAGGGAAAAAGGAAAGAGTCGAAAAACAAAAAAGTATTACCGCAATTTCCCTTTTGCTATACTGATAAATTATTGGACTACTGTATAAATTGATTTGACAACGCACTATAGCTTTAATCAATTGGTCACATTTATTATTTATCTTTTGAATAAAGTAAAGTGATTTTGTATCTTGTGACAAATTAAATTATATAATTCTCACATAATGGAAACATTCTCTAATCAACCCATATTTATTTTTAATAAAACTATTGTAACTTTACACTATGTGACAAATTAAATTGTCACATATTCAGATCATATTCTTAATCCTACCATGTCACATCTTATTAGGTCACACTGTATTATAATATTGTATTGTGTATGTACTATTGCAACCTTTTTGTTTGACACAAAATTTATTTGTCACCTCCAAAAATTGAGCAGCTTTATTATGGTAAAAGATAGCGGAACCAAGATTGGGGAGTTGGGGGAGCTTTCGGATCTCCGAGGAGAACTTAGCATTAGAAAATTAGAAAATGTTCCTAACGCTAAGGATGCGTTGGACCAGGCCAAGTTGGCGAATAAGAAGCATCTTGAGACGTTGAAGTTGGAATGGAGTTATTATGATGATGATTCGACACATGCAAGGGATTTGCTTGACATGTTATCACCTACAAGAACTTTAAGGAAGCTCATTGTTCATCAATATCCAGGTACAGGATTTCCAAATTGGATCGGGTGTTTTAAATTGGCCAATATTCCGGTTGTAGATATTGCTTCCACTTGCCACCACTTGGGCAACTACCTTCTCTCAAAACTCTCTATATTTCGGGATTTGATGCGGTAGTGACTGTGGGTCCAGAGTTTTACGGGGATGGCTCTGTCACAACACCATTTTCATCATTGGAAATCCTAAAATTCACATCGATGCCATCATGGAAGAAATGGATTCCAATGCAAGTTGAACATGTCGGTACCTTCGCAAAGCTCAGAGAACTTGAGATAAGTGATTGCAATGAGTTTATTGGGGATTTTCCAGCTTGCTTCCTTGTATCATTGACAAAGCTCACAATTAATGTAAGAATCTTGTTTTTTCACTCCCAAGAATGCCCGTTGTCCGAGATATAGAGTTGGATGGTTATGCAAATGATCAACTGCAAGTAGAGTCATTCTTCGAGGCACTGAAGAAAACTGAAACTTCCCCTCAACACCTGCGCATTTCTAATTGTTCTTCCTTGATACCAGTTGGATGTCTGCCAACCACTCTCGAAACGCTACATATAAGTTGGTGTAAGAAATTAGAATTTCCATTGTCCCATCTTAAAGAGTCACTTAAAGTACTTACGATGTTAGGAAGTTGTGAATCCCTTAGATCCTTTCCCCTGAATTCTTTTCCCAAGCTCAAACAGCTTTCTATTTATCGTTCCGAAAGTCTAGAATCTCTTTCGGTGTCTGATGGGCTATATGTGAAGACCTGAGATTTCTATCTTCTCTGCACATAAGGGACTGCCTCACTTTTGTATCTTTCCCAGAAGCTGGACTATCTACCCCCAATCTGACTTCCCTTGAAATTGAAAACTGCGAGAAACTGAAATTGTTGCCCGAGAAAATGCATAATCTTCTGCCATCTTTGAAATTTCTATTCATCAATGATTGTCCAGAGATCGAGTCATTTCCTGAGGATGGTCTCCCCTTTAGCTTGTCTACACTTTACGTTTGGGATTGCTATAAACTCATCTCCTCTCGGGTGAACTGGAACATACAAACACTCCCCAATCTTACGACATTTTCAATCGGAAGTTATGAAGATGTGGAATCGTTTCCGGAGGAAGGGCTGCTGCCAAACACTATTACTTCTCTTTCGATCGGTCGATTTCCATGTCTCAAAGCCTTGGACTAAAATGAGCTTCAAGAACTCACCTCCTTGAAGAAACTGGACATTTCTGACTGCCCCAAGTTGCAAAAAATCCCAGAAGAAGGGTTTCCCATCTCTCTTGAACATTTGAGCATCTCCTCATGCCCTCTTCTCGAGAAGAAGTGCAACAGGGAGAAGGGGCAGTATTGGAGCAAAATTGATCGCATCTTCTGCGTTAAAATCGGCGATGACATTATGTCATGAGTCAACAGTAGACAAATCCCTGAATTCATACTCAACCAGGTTATGTTATTTGCTCTTGAACTTCAGCTTACTTAATTTCCTTTTCCAATCTTAATGAATCAGATAATGTAACTTCTTTTCTCTTCGATGGTACTGATATGAGTTCTTACGGTGCAAATTTTCGGGCTCTGAGTTATGGGGGGTGCCAAGATGTTATAGTTCTTCTTCCATCTCTATCAAAGCTATTTATTCATTCCGTGATTTTATGTATGCGGTGTGTTTTTTTTTTTTCTTTTTTCTTTTTTTTTCCCCTTGTATGTTTTATGTCCTTGATGTTCCTCTATTTTCTCTGTTTTTGCTTGCTTTCATTCTAAACTAAGCAATATATTTATACTGTAGAGTTTGATCTGCGAGACTTTTGAAGATACATGGGTAACCTTGAGATAATCAACTGGTTGAGTATCTGGTGCGTTCCATTTTCATTTCCATTTCTTTTGGATTAATAAAAATATTCCTTGCTCCACATATAAATATACTGATTTGTATATCTTCTAAAATAATTTGGATACGTAAATTGCGATTTGAAGCGGGAAAGTTTTGTTGGCTGCAGCTTGCCACACACTTGAGAAAAACCACTGTGAGAGCTACAAGAGTTTGAAATAATTTGAGCTCGGAATTGCAAAAATCACTGTCTCGATTGGTTCATGGATGGCGTGACATGATTGGTCATGACAGGGTGCCGAGTTAGAATCAGAATCACTTTGGTGACCCAACATGTGTAATTCAGAGAGAGTTATATTAACGTGTTTACAAATAGCAATTTTTAGTTAGTGTGGGAATCTGTTTTGACACACTTAGAAAACTCCTCTACCAACTTTCTCTGAAGAGTTTGTTCTCTCTGCACAATCACGCATATGTCAGTTTTTATAGACATATGCACAATTTTATGTTCAGCTTTTCAAATATTCTGTTGTTTATTTTTTATTTTTGCTAGTGTACAATTTGTTGTTTTAATCGGTCTTATTGTATTTTAATACTTAAATTTTGAGGTTCAGTAGCTTTTGCACTAAAAAGTATTGTGTACCAAACTAAAGAACTTGCAATTTTACAGCTACTGCCACTCACACTAAAATTGTCGTCCTTTGCCGATTTGCCCCTCAAAATTCTAATTTTAACAATTTACTTTTTGTATTTTCTTTTCCCTGAACTTTGAAAAAGTTTATGAATTTCCACCTTTAATTAAATTTTTGACAAAAAAATACACATGACACTCGTTGGAAGCATGAGTTACAGATATTAAATGTAAAACGCTCATAATTGAGTTATAAAAAGTAAATATTTAGGACCGATTGTCATTTTTTCTCATACTTCTCTCTTATAGATAACTTCGTAATTTCACATTTAATAAAAGGTAACGAGTGCAAGGAGTGTTGCCATTGTGTGCCACTTTATAATTTTATATTTAATGCCCTAACTAATACTTCCAACGAGTACTATGTGCATTTTTTTGTCAAAAATTTAATTAAGGGGGAAAAATTCGTAAACTTTTCTAAAGTTTAGAGGAAAAGAATATTATAAATTGAAGTTTGGCATTTTGTGACAATGTCTAAAATTCAAGAGGAAAAAGTGTAATTCGTCGTTTTTCTAAATTGTTGTGATAAATACCTCCTTTTGCTTATTAACTTCGGTTAAGTAAGTGACAAAAAGCCCACAAGTACCTTATGAGGATGGAAAATTAAATCCTAATCTAAGTGATCTTCCAAAAATTCGAATACTCAATATAATGGAAAGTTATCAAGATGAAGTATAATGTAGCAATTTAAAAAGTTTAGGAGGCATGTTCTCAAAATTAGAAATTGGGGGAAATTTTTCCAAAAGTCGACAAATTAGGGGTTGAAATTGTTATAAACCACAAACAACTTATTAAAACCAATTAACATTAAGATTGAATAGATCACAGACTCACTCATATATCTCTGAATGTACACACACAATGGCATATTTCTGTACCCAATGTTAGGTGGAAATGGATTCTTCTTTTCAGCCGCAATAATGAATGCATGATGTCTAATAAACAAAGCACAATATATATATATACATATATATATATATATATGTAAACAAACAATGAGGCATTAAAAGAAAAGGTCTTAATAGAAATCAACAACAGTACGGGCTTGTTTTAAAATTAATGGATAAGTTCCCAATCGATGACAAATATGCGAGAGATTTTATTTCAATACTCTCCTTCCTCTGGCACTTATTCACTAGGAAAGGACATTTATCTATCCATAAATATTCAAGAGAGTGAGAAAACCCTTTTTTTGGAATAGTCTGCAAATTAGGGCAATCGAAGAGGAATCGTAATGGTACAGAGGTGAGTTGTTGAAACCTATTTTTATCCAGGGTGGTTTTAAGCCATTCCAAAAAATTAATAACACGACTTGTGATAGTGCTAAGCGGCAGCCCTTCCTCCGGAAATGACTACAAATGATTTTTACATCCAAAACCTGAAATTTCAAACTGTATAAGATTAGATAGTCCTTGCAAATTCCAGCTCATTTCAGAGGTGATGAGATTTTCATAGTCCTTAATGCGAAGTTCAGTTAGATTGTGACAGTGGTATGAGTGGGGTAGAGAAAATTCTAAATTCATGCACCCACAGATTTAACAGAAGGATCAAAATACACTTTTTTAAGAGATCAGGAGTATTTTACCAATAAAAAATAGATTAGGTCTAAAATCTCACTTATTTAAAAATTCATGAGTACTTTTATTAAAAAATAAAGTTTAGAGACTAAATTCTTACCTACTTAAAAGTTCACATACCAATCCAATAATTTACCTTAATTTTATTTTTATTTTAAGTGTAAAAAGAAAACCCTCAAAAAAAAAAAAAAAAGGAAGAAATAAAAAAGAAAAAAAGAAAAGAAACTTGACCATTTGGCGGAACGATGAATGGCTGATAGATTCGATATTATTTTATTCAACTAAATAATAGAGATGGCCAGCTGGTTCCGATTACATTCTTTTCTTTATTGGAAGATTCACTGTTTAGATGCTATTTCCGGTCAACTCCTCTCATTTCCCTTACTCTGCCATCCCATTTCCTTACTTCTGCAAACCTTACTTTCTCCGTCTGTGCAAAAGAAGCGAAGATCATGGCTTTAGAATTAGTGGGAGGAGCTCTTCTCTCAGCTTCCCTTCAATTTCTGTTCGAAAGGATTGGATCCCCTGAGGTTCTGTCCTACTTGCGCCGGAAATCAAAGAAATCTGATTTTGATGACCTCCTTTCCAAACTCAAGATTCTCTTCAACTCTGTCTCTGCTGTTCTTGATGACGCCGAGCACAAGCAGATCTCCAGAAACAGGGCTGTGGAGGCCTGGCTTGACGACCTTCAAGATGCTGTTTTTGATGCTGAAGACCTCTTCGATGACGTCGAATATGATGTTCTGCAACTCAAGGTTGAAGCTGACTCAAAACCCAGCTCTACTAAGGTACAAAATTTATTCAAGCATAAGAAAAAGTTTAGAAACTTGTTTTCCAAGTCACGTGATTCGAATGATCAAGATCTGGAGAAAAGGATGAGGAAGATTCTTGAGAGGTTAGAGTTCATTGCGAAACAGAAGGATGTTCTTGGTCTGAAAGAGCGTGTTGGCGAAAGACCGTCGTGGAGATTGCCTTCGACTTGTCTGGTAGAAGAGTCTGAAGTTTATGGTAGACATGACGACAAAGGTGTGATACTTAAGCTGTTGACGTTGAACGATGTGGGCAGCGAAAAGATTTGCGTGATTCCGATCGTCGGAATGGGCGGGGTTGGAAAAACCACGCTTGCTCAAGCAGTTTACAATGATGATTATGTTCAGGGGAGTTTTGAACTCAAGGCATGGGTCTGTGTCTCTGACGATTTTGATGTTTGTAAGGTCACAAAAACGTTACTTCAGTCGGACTCTCCGGATGGTGCCATGGACCTGAATTCATTGCAACTCAAGTTGAAAGAGAGGTTGATGGGAAAGAAGTTCTTGATTGTTCTGGATGATGTTTGGAATGAGAACTATCTTGATTGGGAGGCAATGAGGATGCCTTTCAAATATGGGGCTCAGGGAAGCAAGATTATCGTGACAACGAGAAATGAAAAAGTTGCGTCTATCACGGGAACTGTTCGAAGCCATCATCTGAAGGAATTATCGGATGAAGCTAGCTGGCAACTTTTTGAAAAGCATGCATCTGGCATCAATGGAGACTTTAGTGCACGTCCAGACCTTGAAAGAATTGGCAGAGAAATTGTTAAAAAATGCAAAGGCTTGCCATTGGCTGTAAAAACACTCGGTGGCCTCTTGCGCTCTACAGAGGATGTTCGGGAATGGGAAAGAATAGCAAAGAGCGATATTTGGGCGTTGGCTGATGAACAGAGCAAAATTCTTCCGGCTTTGAGGTTGAGTTATCACTATCTCCCTCCACACTTGAAAAGGTGCTTTGCTTTTTGTTCAATATTTCCCAAAGACCATGAGTTTGATAAGGACGAATTAGTCTTAATATGGATGGCTGAAGGTTTCTTGGAGCATCCAGGGAGAAATAAGAGACTGGAAGAAGTGGGTGATGACTATTTTAATGATCTAGTATCTAGATCATTTTTTCAACATTCCATGGGATCCTTGGTTATTCATGACCTTTTGGTTGATTTGGCTACATTTGTTTCCAGAAAATGTAGTCTTTTTCTAGATACAAGTGGCAGCTTAGATAAAATGGAGACAAGTCGGGCACGTCATCTTTCTTACTCTTTAGAACGGCCTGATCCGTATGAGAGGTTGAACTCCGTTATTGAAGCTCCTCACTTGCGGACTTTCCTACCAATAAAAAGGTTGTGGATGTATCGTTGTGGTTTATCTGAGGAAGTAGTAGGTGATTTGTGTTTGAAGTTTAGGTGTTTGAGAGTTTTATCTTTGTCTGGCTATGAAAGCATCAAACAATTACCAGATTCAATTGGTGAACTAAGGCATCTTCGCCAGCTGAACCTCTCTTCCACTTCAATTAGTAGGTTACCAGAGTCTGTATGCAAGCTGTACAATTTACAGACATTGAAGTTAAACTATTGCGGATCACTCACTCAGTTGCCTAACGCTTTTCACCACCTCACTAATTTGAGATATCTTGATGCCAGCGGGAGCAACCTAGAAGAGTTGTCGGAATCTATATGTATGTTGTGCAATTTGCAAACGTTGAAGTTGTCACATTGTCGTTCTTTGACTAAGTTGCCTGATGACTTTCATCGTCTCATTAATTTGAGATACTTTGATGCTAGCTGGAGCAACCTAGAAGAGTTGCCAGAATCTTTATGTATGTTACAGAAGTTACAGACGTTGAAGTTGGAATACTGTAGTTCTCTCACTAAGTTGCCTAAAGATTTTCATAATCTCACTAATTTGAGATATCTTGACGTCAATGATAGTGGCATGGTAGATATGCCGACACACATGGGTACAATGAAAAGTCTCGAGACCTTGAGTGCCTTCACTGTGGGAACAGATAATGGTAAAATGATAGGAGAGTTGGGAGGACTATCACATCTTAGAGGATTACTTCACATTAAGAAGCTAAGGAATGTATTAAAAGCAGAGGATGCATTGGAGGCAAACTTGATGGAAATGAAGTATCTTGATTCGCTGACCTTGGAATGGGATGATGGTGAAACTGGTGATTCAAAACATGAAATGGATGTCCTTGACAATCTATGCCCTAACTCAGCCTTGAAAGAGCTGGAGATCAAGAATTATGGAGGTACCAAATTTCCTAACTGGTTAGTTGATCCTTCATTATGCAACATAGTTGAGGTACGTCTTCAGAAATGCAAACATTGCAACCGCTTGCCACCACTTGGGCAATTGCCATCCCTGAAATTTCTTTGGATAGGTGAATTTGACGCAGTAGTGAAGATGGGTCCTGAGTTATTTGGGAATGGGTCTTCAACTGTGAAGCCATTTGCATCATTGGAAGCCTTAAGTTTCTCTAAGATGTCAAACTGGGAGGAATGGTCAATGGTAGCTGAAGATGCTGAAGCTTTCCCAAAGCTAAGACGACTTTCTTTATTCGACTGCAAGAAGCTTACTGGGGATTTGTGTCGCTTCCTTCCATCTTTAACAGAGCTTTCCATCAAAGAATGTCCACAGCTTTCTTCTTCGCTCCCAGAGATGCCAGTTGTCAGCAAACTAACACTTGTTGATTGCGACAAGCTTACTGGAGGATGTCATGTTGTAGAATCATTCGAGTGTCTTCAATTCCTGGAAATCTCCACTTCACTTGACTCAACAACATGCAGGTCTCTTCCCGCTTCCTTGAAAACGCTAGTAATCAGAGAGTGCAAGAATTTAGAATTTCCTCTACCCCACTCATACCACTGCCCCAATATGAATGAACTTCGTATCTACGACTGTGAAAACCTCATCACCTCCGGAATGAGCTGGAATTTGCAAGGGCTTCCTAATCTTACAAACTTTTCAATTTTATGCTTCGATTGTGAAAATCATTTGGAGTCGTTTCCGGAGGAAGGACTGCTGCCTAGCACTATCACAGATCTTTATATTAATGATCTGCAAAGGCTTAAAACCCTGGACAACAACGGGCTTCAACAACTAACCTCTTTAACATCACTGTACATCTACAACTGCCCAAACTTGCAGACTATTCCAGAAGAAGGGTTTCCGCACTCTCTTAAAGATTTGAGCATCAATGGATGTCCTCTACTTGAGAAAAAGTGTGAGAGGGAAGGGGAGTACTGGCACAAGATTTCTCGAATCCCCAAAATTGTCATCGATCGGGAACTTATCAATTAATTTTAAAGACCCAGGTACTTGCTCTTTTTCTTCTTCTTTTTGTTGCGGGTAGTAAAAGTCCATTAAGCTGATTATCTTTTTATTTTTTTTTTATTTTTCTATTATTATTGTAATTATTATTATTACTTTGCTTTCTTTTTTTGTGGTTAAGCTCAGCAATCTTTATTATTGAAACATGCATAAACAGTTTTGGAGGCTTGTTTTACTAACCACTCTTGTTACGATGGTTATTTTCTTTTTTTTATTTTTAATGCCTTTTTTTAAAAATAATTCTTGCTTAATGGTAGAAATTTTATAGCCTTTGCTGTTATTGCAGAATTATGTACAATGCTCTGTTTATTAGACGTCACGCTTTCAATATTGCAGCTGAAAGAATAATCCGTTTTCAAAATTTGGGTCTTTATTTGGGGCAAGTATTGGTTTTCAAAAGTTGTTTAGGGGTTTTTAACTCTGTCACATCCTAAATTTATCGACCTTTGACAACTTGTTCTCAAATTTATAATTTTAGTAACTTGCCTCCTAAACTTTCTAAATTGCTTCAATATGTGTCATTCTTCGAACTTTCCATTTTATTGAGGAGTTGAATTGGAAGATTTACATTAGGATTTGATTTTTTTGTTTAGAGATTTTCAATCTTCACATAAGGTGCACTTGGCCTTTCTGTCAATAATTTAACCAAAGTAAAGCAAAAGGAGGTAAATCACAAAAATTTAGAAAATACAAGAGGTACATTGTCATAAGTTGAAATTTGAGGGGCAATAGTACTAAAAACTCAAGTTCTTTAGTTTCAAGGAGAGAAAAAGCTAATGTTAAACTCACGAGTGCTAAAAACCCAACTTCTTTAGTTCTTTAGGGGCAATTGGGCAAATATTTTACAGTGCAAAAGCTACTAGAAACTTAAAAAATATATATATAAAAAACAAAAAACAAACAAAACAGAAAAAACCCTCAAAATTACGTACTAAAAATAATACAGATTAAACCAACAAATTTTACATAAGCAAAACAAAAAAAACAAAAAAAACAAAAAAACCCAAAAAAAACAAAAAAACAAAAAAAACAAAAAAACAAAAAATTTTAAAAATGGACAAAAACTTATGCGTGTGTATAAAAGCTGACATATGCGTGATTGTGCTTTCACTTCTATCTGAACATTGACGGTTTTTAGTGAAGTCATGTTTGCTAAGTGATGGTGGCCTCTTCTTCTTCTTCTTCTTCTTCCTTTTTTGTGTGTGTGTGTGTGTGTGTGTGTGTGGAGGGAACAAATTCTTCATAGAAAGTTGGTATAGGAGTTTCTATGAGTACCAAACATTTGATGGAGCTTTAACCATATCTAACTGTCGCTGATAAAATCTGTCTAGTTGGAACTGTAGGACATGAGCAACAAAGTGTCGAATCTTTCCCGATTTTTGCAATTGATCTTCTGGAAAATCTACAAGTATCGACTATAAAGAATCAAGCGTTGCAAAGTTTTAGATGATGATTGAACCACAGGTGAAAAACCTTAATGAAGGTAATTCTAATTGCCAATCATGGAAGGCTAAACATGTAATCTTGGTAACCACCTCCTTATGCAAAATCAAGCTTTTAACATAGAATTAATCACTTCCAATGTTTAACTATGCAGGCAAATCTTTTGCAACAGAAACAGATGAGACCAAAAACAACCAATATTCTGAAGGCCCTGAGCCTCGGTGATCTTGGATGGACTATGTTCTCTGTATCATTTGGCAGTTCATCGATTGTTTCAGATTGAAGGATTTCTTGCAGTTCTGATGGTGCGTCCTGAGTTTTACTGGCATTTTCCTTCTTTGGTCATGAAGCTATTTGCATCGTTGGAATACTTGTTCTATGATACATCAAACGGGAAGGAATGGACGATGCTATTTGAAAAGGTTAAAACTCTCTCAATCTTAAGAGAACTTTCTCTCTGTGACTGCGATAAGCTCACTGGGGTTTTGCCTTTCTTGCTTCCATCTTTAACAAAGCTTAGAATCTCTAGAAGTCCGCAGCTTGCTTCTTCATGCCCAAGGATGCCGGCCATTAGTAAACTGAAACTCAGCATTCATGATAATGTAATCCCAAAAAAAATGGAATATGAAAGCACTTCCCAACCTTCAGTGCTTTACAATTTCTGACGCATCTGTGAAGATATGGAGTCCTTCTCGGAGGAAGGGCTGTTGCCTACCACCATCACCTTTGTTGAAATTTCCGAACTTCCATGCCTTAAAGCACTGGACTAAAATGGGATTATCGGGTTCATTTCTTTGTGAAGATTGGCCTGAGATAGCTGCCAAAACTTGCAGACGATGCCAGGATATGAGCTTCCAAGATCACTTCAGCTTTTGGAAATCAACGAATGTTGTTTGCTGGAGGAGAAATTCCAAAGAAAGGAGGAAAATGAAACAAGATTGCTCGCATCTCCCTCGTTTGAATAAATCAGCGCTATATAATTTCACGTCGATGAACAAATATTCCAATACCTTTTCACCAAACCAATTTTCCATCAGGTACTTGTTCTTTTGATTTATTATTTAGTACATTTGTCAATATGTCTTTTCTAATATTGGTTTCTTCATTCTAGCTGATAAGCATTTCTATTGCTAGAGCTTTACTCTATCCCTACCTCATCGATGTTTGGTCAGGAATTTGTGTCAAAATAATTTTGCAGGTTTATTTGATTCTAGATACTATGTCTGATAATACTTAATGAGCTTTATTTTAAAGCACACTTTGCTTTACTTGTTTGGTGATGGTTGTGATTTCTTGTTGTCTAAGAAATCAGGCTTCCACCAGCAAGTTGTTACAAAATATAAGATCTCATGATTCTTAGCCAAGATATCCAAAATTTCTCTTTGTGGCTTTTACGGCGACAAAATTTCAAAACCCATCTTCAAACAAAGTATTTGTTAAGTTTTCTTTAGGTTCTTCTTGTTGTATTGCAGTTCATTAATCCACTTCACTAGATATTGGTGTCAGCTGCCTTGCATTGCTGTTTCAGAGTTCGTCATCTGCGTTGTTCCATCATATGAAGAAAAAATCTAATTGGACAGTCAAATTAAAGAATATAATTCATGAAGTTACCTAGTTTTAGATTAATGACAAAAAATATGAACGGCTTTTACTAGATCGAGAAAAATCCCAATTCAAAATTGAGAATCTAATAGAGAAATTAATATTATGTAGAGAAGTGGTAGCTCTTCAGATGAATAATTTTGCTTAATCAAAAGCTGGAGAGGGCTAACTAGTCTTTATTTTTTTGCCTATTCTTGTTTGCACAGCTTCACTTTTCAGCAGAACCACTGGGAGAGCTACAACAGTTCAAAGCCATAAGAGCTCGGATCAATGAACAAAAATCATAAATCGCGAATTAAGGTTAGTCAGTTTTTATCAAAAAAGTAGCGCAAAAATATGTACATGTTATTTCAAATTGCACCAGACTTTGTTTCCTGATATATACTTTACAATCATTGCTTGCCACTATAGCAGACACCAACCGAGAGAAGTTTAGCTTCTGCTAAACACAGGGGTAAAAAAATAAAATGAAACCTATATTGTGGCATTTAAGTATAAGAATCATGCAACCGATATATTTGACAGAATAATATTTATCTTAGTGTAATTATTCATTGTTAAAAAAATATTTTCATTCAGGTATCCAATTGAAACTGTGAGACATGAGCCACTCATGGCTAATCTACACCCCTTTTTAAGAAGACATCCCTCACTAATTGCAGGAAAATTTGCAATAATTCTCACCTTTTGAGTCCGTGAGTTGATGAATATTTGTCAGTAGAGATGACAGATTGGGGCACCCTTCATGGCTCAAGTTTACGAACATCATCAGCAAGAGATGTTGCAAAAAGATGGTTTGTGATACTTGTTAGGCACATTTGTGGTCTTGATCTTGGGATGACGGTGGATGTGATTGTGTTGAAGGAAAGCTGATTGGAGAAGGCCGAGAACATGAACAAGTTTATTCTCTTCCATGTCTTTGTGTAGTTAATCTGTGTAATTGGCCGATGCCATAACGTTCAATCAACTGAAGTCTTGATAAATTCTTTGAGATTTTTACTTATGTTGCCTGATTTGATCAATAGCTTGAGAACTTTGTAGGGAAGTCGGTTTTCAAATTAGAAAAGGTCTTGTTGGATCAATGCTACTTGACTGTTGTCACTCTTGGTAGCACAGCTGTTTATGAACTGTATAGTAGCACAACCGTCCGAGAAGACTTGATCATCTCTTTGTCAAAGTAATTATTGAGTTCTCGGCTATCATTCTTGATTTTCAGATACAGGTCTTATGTTGTTTGTCCACTTTCCTCAACAAACTTTTCTGCCAATTTGGTCTTGAATCCCTCTGGAAGTAAGGTATTAGGTATTGCAACTGAGAGGACCAACAGAGATTGCATTTGGAGAGTAGTAGTCCTTTAAATTTTATTGTCGAAATATTGCTTGTATCTTCGGCAGTATAGTTTCATCAACGTCTTATTGACTCTCTATTTCTTCCTGTCATTTTCTTTAAGAACTCCACCTCTATGTCACTTTTGCTTCTCCAATTTGATAGCTCTGTCTTGACTATCTTTTGCTGTGGTAAAACTACAGTTTGCACATCTTGGCTTATATGCAGCTCTTCTATGTGGACAACACATTCTGTGGTCATTTTTAATGATCTATGTTGTCCAATTAAATCAAGATCTATTGCCTCACGTATTTAAAAAAAAAAAAACCGTCGTGTAATGGTTGTATTACACGACGGTGTTGCTTCAAAACCGTCGTGTAATGCAGCCATTACATGACGGTTTTGGCTTAAAACTGTCGTGTAACTAGGCTTGAATTGAAAAACAATTTGGTATTTTTTGATGATTTCCCACAGGTGGCCTAACCTATGTGTTATTCAATACACGATCTAGGATATGACTGACAAGATATTAGATACAATATATCAAAGTAAAAATACGTACCATATATTACATTATATTACAAGTTTACATATCATAATTAATGAATTGCATTACATATCTAGACCATTCTCCCCTAATCAAATCCAAATCATCAAAAGTAAAAAATTATTTACTTTCAAGTACGTCAATTACATTCAACACTATGTCCCCCATAAAACCTAAAACAAAATAACCACATTCAACACTTCCCTTTTGGAGAGGACAAGAACGGTCAAAGATTTTCGTTTTATAGTCTCATCTCTTTCTAATCCCTTCTCTGGTTATAAGCTTCCAATCCGTTAGGGCCCTAGCAAGTTCGTAAAATTCAAAATAATTAAGATGCATATAATTAAGATTAAATCAAAATTCATATATGAAAATTGACTTACATATTCATTAGATTAGTAAAATCATCTCGTTTTTTCTCTCGAAGATGATCAAAATAAATGACTAGATCCTCCTATGGGTCAATGACTTCCAAGACCCAATGCCTACCTCTGTTATGTGACATAAGATAAAGTCGTCCTTTTGGTGCGTCACACAAAAAGGTGATAAGAGCATTAGCTCGCTCTCTCAAGCAAGCATCTGGAGTATCTATTTTAACCGGTGAGATCAAGGTTGGAGACACAAATACAAACTTCTCAGCTCGCCCGTTAATGGCACGTAGTTCCTCCAAATATCTGCATAAGTATATTAAAATTGTTACTCTTAGACGACAAATAGAAAAATTTCCAAATTAAAAAAAATAAAATTTAGAAATAGAATGACATACCTGATGTATACTAATATACAATTCACACTGATTTCTTATAAATTAATGAACTCATAAATATCATCAAAGTTCAGAAATATAGGCATATCAAAACCCGTGATCGTGTATGATATTGAGACATCTATCTAATTACCTTCACGCATGGAACTATGTGCATAAAAAGCTAAAGGCCTCATCTTCATGTTCATTTTATTAAAGTCGAACAAAGCTTTGTGTTGTTGCACATCTTATTGTACCTCAGTTCGAGAGTTGATCGGTTTTTTTCTAAGTTTTTTTTGGCATTTGTTTCCCTCAGCTGCTTAGTCAGGAACGTGACTAGGCCCTTGACTCGCCTTGTTCATACTCGTGTCGAGCTCGACTAATGTTTTAGGCCAAGCTAAAAACCCATTAACATCCTCCTCCATAGTTGTTGCCTCATACGTCGGAATAGGTAATGCTTCTTTTTTTAATTTTGACACATTGATTAACACTTGCACATTCCCTTTACCCAGTGGAATCTCATGAACTGTATCGGTGGGAAGGCTCTCTAGCCATGCTCTTCCAAATGCAACAATCAACTGTCCACCATGAAGTCCATCAAAAATATAGAGCTTACACTCGTGACTGTCAACCAGCATGGTTGACGGATCAGACACGCCAGGTTGTTTTTCTTGATAGAGCAACTAGCCTTAAAGCTATTGTGTTGGTCAACTGTTGGCACATTCTCTTGGTCAAACGACGGCTCTACATCTTTCTTCGCACATAGGCCACGCACCAATGCCTTTAATTCTTCTATTTCATGTCTCATTGATAGTACTTCATTATCTCTATTCGAACTTCAATTTACGTTAAAGTACTGAGACAGCTTTACAAACTTTGATTGCCTACAGATACATTTTGAGTGCTCGGGTCTGGATAATGCTTGCGTCAATACATCAGTAGTGCCAATTGATTCGAAAGTGCCTTGGTTCTCCTGTGTATTGTACTGCACCTATGGGATAATTAAAAGAACACATTATAAATAAAAGTGTTATAAATGGCTCTAGTGATGAATAATTTATTGTTAGTTAGTAAAGTTATTATCAACTCACTAACATTTTTACATGATGGATCCTTCAACTCTCCATCTGAGCCTGTCCGTGAATCTAGCCACAACACATCTCTTTTTTTCCTATTTCCCAGTCTCCTTAAACTGTAATTTAACATCATTAGTATACATGAATAAATAAATAAATAATTTTTTTACGATTTATTACAAACAAAATTGAATGACATACATTTTTCTAGTCAAGCTTTCTATATCCGTCTCGGCCTCCTCTCGATGTGTATTCGTTATTGGTCCTTATTTCGCTTCCACGATCCAAAAGTTGTTAGAATTGTGAGGATGTTCTATACTGAACGAATTTCACCCAATCCTCTTCTTCTATATTGAGGTAGTTATCAATAACTTTTTCAGGCCGTGTCCACTACTACAAAATGTGGATTCGACGACGGAGCTTCCATGACCGTTTTTAAAAAACGGTCGTGGAAAGTTCGGTAAAAACACAAGGCGGAACACCTTTTCCGAACGGTTTTCAGAAACCATCGTGGAAGCTTTGGATTCCACGACCGTTTTCTAAAAAACCGTTGTGCAAAATTCACGATAAATGCAAACAAAACCGAGTGTTGCTCTCATTTTTCCACATCAATACAGCAGCTGCAGTAACTAAAATCAGATCAGATCGCTCCGAAAACAGTCAATACACTGCTGTTAGACATCACCACCACCATCTGCCATCCATCATCAATCTCTCTTGTAAGTCATGATCACTAACTTAGCTTTTTGTTATTTTCCTCTGTATTTTTTATTTATGATTTTAGATTAATTTTGTATGTTTTGGAATCACTTTTGATACGTTAAATAGTGCAATAATGGGTGTTAATTTAAGTGATCATGAAATGTTATTTGTCCCCCGGTTTTTTTTTTTATTTTTAGTAATTTGTTATGTTTTTTTTTCTGATTTTTTAGTTAATTGTTCAATTAATTAATGGGTCGGTGTTAACTAAATGAAAATGATATGCATGCATGGACAATTATGCACACCTTGACTCCTAAAACTTAAATTGATTTCTTAATTTAGGATTTGCAAATCATGGATAGGAAATGGATATGGTTTGATAGATTGTCTAAAGTATTGAAGATAGTGTTGAAGATTTTTTGTCATTTGCCAAAACTCACATACAAGATAATAAGATTTCGTGTCCGTGTCAGATTTGTGATAATCATAGATCTCATTCTATTGATGATGTTAGAGGGTATTTGCGTGCTTATGGGATTATTTGTTCTTACCAAACATGGTATTTACATGGTGAAGATTTTTTCGATATTAATTATACATCGACGAGTACTAAAGGTAAAGAGCCCATTGTTGAGGAAGACATTAGTGATAATATGTTCAATATAATAAATGATTTGGAAGAAAACTTTGTGCACTGTCTGGAGTTATTTGAGGCAATGATTAATAATGCCGAAACGCCCTTGTATGTCGGGTGTATAAAATATAAAAAATTAGGGGTATTGGTTAAATTCTAGAATATGAAAGCATCGGGAGAGTGGACGAATTCTAGTTTCACGACTCTTTTAGAATTTCTAAAAGATGTTCTACCGGAGAATAACAAAGTACCACCTAGTATGTACGAGGCGAAGAAGACATTGAGCACTTTGGGAATGGAATATGAAAAGATGTATGCTTGTCCAAATGATTACGTCTTTTACTAGAAAAAATATGAAAATTTAGATGATTGTTTGGTTTGTAATGAGTCAAGATGGAAGAAGGGTAAGATGCCATTGAATGGTAGCGAAGGAGTATCAGTGAAGGTGTTATGGTACATTCCACCGACCCACATTTGCATCGTTTATTCTGTAATGCCAAGCATGCTAAGAATTTGATATGGCATCATGATAAATGTGTTGACGATGGCAAGCTTAGGCATCCAGCCGACGCACCACAATGGAAGACCTTCGATGACAATCATCCCGATTTTAGTGCAAAACCAAGGAATTTACATCTTAGTTTGTCGACAGATGGAATGAACCCACATACTAATATGAGTAGTAGGCATAGTACCTGACCAATCATACTTGTCAACTATAATCTCCCTCCAGAATTATGCATGAAGCGGAAGTTCTTGATGTTGACATTATTGATCTCAGGTCCTCAACAACCGGAGAATGACATTGACGTGTACTTGACACTATTAATCGATGACATAAAAAGCTTATGGGAAGATGGTTTATAAGTTAGAGATTCTTACCGTGAAGATACGTTCAATCTTCTCTGCAATGTTGCTTTGGTCAATTAATGGCTTTCTTGCACTTGACAACCTATCTGGTTATCCTGTGAAGAGTTCTATAAGTTGTCCTGTTTGTATGAAGGAAACATCTTCTATCCGATTGAAAAATGATAGGAAAACTGTTTACCTTGATCACAGGAGATTCTTGGCCAAAAATCATCGATACCGCAAACAGAAGAAGGCTTTTGATGGTAATACCGAAGAAAGAACTGCTCCTCGGATTTTGACTAGCGAAGATGTATTTGAGATGGTTAAAGATGTGAAGGTAGTTTTGGGAAAGAGAAAACGCAAGGATCCAGTCATCGATGGACCTCGGAAGAAGAAGTCAATCTTCTATGAACTTTCATATTAGAAGTCACTTTACGTTCGTCATTGCTTAGATGTTATGCATATTGAGAAAAACGTTTGTGAATCGATAGTGGGTATATTGCTTGACATTCTGAATAAAACTAAAGATGGTGAAAAGACATGGTTGGATCTTAAAGAGATGAAGATTAGAACAAATTTGCTCCCTGAAAAAGATTGAACGGTACTTACTTACCTCCGACAAAGCACACATTATCGAGACAAGAAAAGAGAAAGTTTTGTGAATGGCTTGCTTCCATGAAAGTGCCAAGTGGGTACTCTCCCAACTTCAAAAGGTTGGTGTCGATGAAGGATTTGAGGCTCGTTGGAATGAAAACACATGATTGTCATATCTTGATACAACAATTATTACCTTTTGCATTGCGGGGAGTTTTAACGAAAGATGTGAGATATTCAATTACGAAATTATGCTCATTTTTCAATTCAATATGCTCCAAGGTAATTAATCCACTGATACTAGATTCGCTACAATCAGAATTGGTGATGACATTGTGCATGCTTGAGAAGTATTTCTCACCAGTCTTTTTTGATATAATGATCCATCTAACAGTGTACTTAGTTCGGGAAGTTGCGTTATGTGGACCGTGCATTTGAGGTGGATCTATCCTTTCGAAAGGTACATGAAGGTTTTGAAGGGTTATGTGAAGAACTGAAATAAGCCAGAGGGATGTATAGTGGAAAACTACATAGTAGAGGAATCGGTTGAATTTTGCTTTAAGTATTTGTATAATGCGGAACCGATAGGATTGCCAAAGAGTGGGTTATTGACGCTGAAAGGACTATCCGTGGGCGTTCATTCACCAGTAAATGAAGATGAATTGGAAAAGGCTTCTCTGTATATTTTGCACAATGCTAAGGAAGTGGTGCCTTTCGTTGAGGTTCATATGACGAAATTAAGAGCTACGAATCCAAGAAAAGGAAGAAGTGAGAAGTGGATTCAAGATGCGCACAACCGGATATTTCGGGAGTGGATAAGAAAAGATTTGCATATGAAGGTTGGTGTTTCGCAAGACTTAATGAAACTATCTAGAGGTCTGTCATCGATAGTCATAAGATATAAATCGTATTTTGTCAATGGTTACCACTTCTACACTCGCGAAAGAGATGAGAAGCATCCCGTATAAAATAGTGGTGTGACCTTTCGTGCCGAGTTTATGCATATTTCCTCCGTAAAGGATAAGAATTCGGTATGTAGTTCTATGAACTACTTTGGGTTCATTGAAGAAATTTGGGAACTTGATTATTGCGGATTGCGCATAGAACTCTTAAAATGTAAGTGGGCTTATAATAATTATGTTAAGATTTATAGTGACGGCATAACAGTTGTGGACTTTATGCTATTGGGATACAAAAATGATCCTTTCATTATGGCGTCCCAAGCGGTATAAGTATTTTATACAACGGATCCCGACAATTTAGAGTTATCTTTAGTTGTGCCAATGAAGCCAAGAATAATCCGGGATGGCCAAAAAGATGTTGAAAATTATACCAACATTCCATCTTTCACAAAGGGTTTGCCACCGGTGGAGGAGATTGATGATTTTGATGATGAAGTTTCACACTTGCTTCGTTTGGATGTCGAGTGGACACGTGTTGAGAAGCCCAAAAAAAAAAAAACTTGACTGTGATTTAAATTTTTTACGTTGTATATATTTTATACGTTTTGTTAATTATGCACATTATATTGGAAATATATGGACATTATTTATATATGATTTTGTGTGAATGAAATTAAGAACAGGAGTTATTGATCCGTTGCTGCAAGCATATCACATAGGTTTGGCCGCCTATGGGATTATAGTTATAGTCTTCAAACTGGCAGAATTTATTTAAAAACATATGATGACCGTTTTTGTAGAAAACTGTTGTGGTTTGTTTCTAGTAATAGACATACGACGATGGTTTTTGAGAAAAACGGCCGCGGTTAACAATTTTCAAAACTTTTAAAATTTCCCGTCAACATACCACGATGGTTTTTGAAAAAATCCGTCATGGTAGACAGTCAAAAAATGCCATCAAAGACTAAATGCACCATGACGGTTTTTGAGAAAAACTCTCGTGGTAAGGCACTACCACGACGGTTTTTCCCAAAAACCATCGTGGTAGATAGAAAGGCGGGAATTTTGAAAATTTTTTAAATTATTCGAATTTTTGGAGTGTATATTAAAACCCAAAAAAATACCCTTTTTCCCACCCTATTATATTCCGAGCCTTTTTCACTCTTGAATATAAACTCTCACTCGTTTCTCTCTTTCCGCTCCCTCTCTACATCTTCTCCAAAAACTCTCTCGGCCTCTCCCTCTCTACCTCGCCTCCTCTCTCTATCTCTTCTCTTCATTTTTTCTCTCGGCTCCAATCTTTGCCGGCCTCCTCCACTACTCGTTCTCTCACGCGACTTTCCCTTTTTCTCTCGCCGTGACTCCTCCGTCACCTACATTCTCTACCAAGCCGTCCGTACCCACGCTCAACAATCCGGTAAGTTGAAATCTATCTTGCACCACACAGGTTTACGGGTTTTCATTTGTTGATTGTAAACTTCATTTTCGGTGATTTTTGATTGTGGTGGTGATTTTGATTGATTTAAAATTGCTTGGGTAAGGCACGGATTTGGGAATTTTCCGGAAAAAATGTTGATTTTCGCCGTGACTCCTCCGTCACCTACATTCTCTACCAAGCCATCCATACCCACGCTTGACAATCCGGTAAGTTGAAATCTATCTTGCACCACATAGGTTTACGGGTTTTCGTTTGTTGATTGTAAACTTCATTTTCGGTGATTTTTGATTGTAGCGGTGATTTTGATTGATTTAAAATTGCTTGGATAAGGCATGGATTTGGGAATTTTCCGAAAAAAATGTTGATTTTGTGACTTAAATTTTTGCATACTACATGTTCGATAAAATGCCTCTTTGAGTGAGAATTAGCTTTAGACTGAATTAAATTACTTGGGTAAGGCACGGATTTGGGAAATTTCCAGAAAAAGTGTTGATTTTGTAACTTAAATTTTTGCATATTACATGGTCGATAAAATGCCTTTTTGATTCTTGATTTACAATGACCTAATGTATGATTTTATGTGCTTTTTATGTGTTTGGGTGACATGATTTTATAACGATTTAATGTATGATTTTTTGTTTTTTTACGTGTTTCGGTGCGAAGTTGTTTTAGATTGCTTTAAATTGTCGCAAGATCACGAGGAGGAATTGTCAACTCAATCTCAAATTGGAAAACCACAACGAACCAACTCACCTAGATTCAATCCCGATGAAGATGGTAAATGAAGAGCAACTCTTATGAGAAGAGTCCACCTTGTTAGGACAAAGGGAGAAGGAATTGAAGTTTCGTTCGACGCGAAAGGGCAACCATTAGGGAAGGAAGGAGATGAATTACAGAGTTGGATTAGAGTGCTTGCTCAAGAGCACATTGCCATTTGGATATCTGACTTTAGAAGTACCGATTTAGCCCCAAGGAAAGAAAGAGTGCGGGTAGAAGTCGTAACTTCTTTCACTGTGGAACCTTCATTTAAAAAATAAGCTTTTAAAGTCATGTGCAGAGTCAGTGAAAAATTTTAGATATGATCTTTACCAAGCTTTTGTCAGGGATTATAATGATGAAGAAACTGTGTGGCAACGACCATCAAAAATGGTTCACAATTACCCCACCATCAGCCAGGATGATTGGAAAAGATTTATTACGTACCGACGTACCTTGGAATTCAAAAGACTATCCGAACAAGGAAGTGAGATAAGGAAAATGTAACGCCCCGAACATCCACGTAGGGCCGATTACGTAAACGTGGGTCGTTACCATACTTGCTTACTTAACTTAAATCTTGGTCTTAAATACTTAATCTTGCTCTTGAAAATTTGGGAATAAATTTTTTTTTCTTTTTTTTTTCTTTCTTTAAAACTCTGAAAACTTATTTTTAAATCACAACTTGAAAACATCACATATTGCTTCATCACACATAAACATCATACTTAAAATATTTGCGGAAAATCTTACGTACTTATACTGAAATGAAAAGACATTCTCAAGTCTTTAACTACATACATACTATATAGCATAATTTACTTTTGAGATATATACATATTAACTCAAAAGAGGTTGCGGAAAATTTTGCGTAGTGGTATCCCATACCGCCCTTCACTTGTTGCATCGTCTCCATGGCCCACCAAGTAAAGCTGCAGGCATCTTACTTTTACCTACAGTATGGAATATACTGATGAGCTTTCGCCCAACAAGTACAAACATGGTCTCACAAAAACATAATAAATATCATACAACTTATGCATGAACCAATTATGTCCAATTATGAATCTTTTATGCATTTGAACTTATTATCTTGTCTCAACATGTGGGCCCATAGTGTACGTACCAAAAGCGTGCAGCCTCCAGTCAAAGTTAGGGTTTGCAAGGCCCTAACAGTTCTGGGAATCATAAATTTGACCCTCACGCATCAACGAGAGGTTAATAATCATAACTTGACTTGAACATGTATCCTCCTCGATCACGGGAGGTTGGTACGACACCTTGTTTGTATTTTCTTACCATGTGATTTAACATTAGTGAACATGCCTCATGATGTCACTATATCATAACTTAACATTTACATGGCATTCTTAAAAACGTGGCATTCTTGAAAATATGGCATACTTGAAAACATGGCATTCTTAAAAACATGGTATTCTTGAAAACATAGCATACTTGAAAACATAGCATAACATAACACACATGAAAACATATTATATATTGGAAAATAGTGTACTATTTTCCATACTGTAGGTGAGGTTTGTCCTTACCTGTTATGCTATACCCTGGGTTTCGTTGCTCCGGCTCAGGTTGTAACTGCAGGTTACTTCCTGCTATTAAAAAGAACATAGGATAAGGATCCTATAAAATGTTGGTGACCTATCCAACATTCTAGTTATATGTCCCCTATAAAATATCTTATTTGGTTACAATACGTAACCTTTGATGTGATAACCTTGGTCAACCTTGGTCGAACTTGGTCAACCAAAGTCAACCTCTTGGTCAACTAAGGTCAACAAAAGTCAACTCCTTATAGGTCAAACTTAGTCAACAAAAGTCAACCCCTCATAACTCGGGTATCTATCCCGGTTATCTTCTGTTGTCGTTATGTTACCAATTTTGGCTTTAAAAATCCAATTTCCTTGTCTTGGAAAATTTGGAAGTTTAAATCAAAAATCCTTCAATTAGTTTATAAAAATTCAGAGTTCTTAAAATAAAGCCTCATAAATATTATTGAACACTGAAAACTGTTCTTGGAACAGTCTCCACAGTCAAAACATTGGTGTTGTGCAAAAAATACAGTTTTTCTGCATTGTTTTAGAAAATCTTGTGCAGGAATTTCCTGTTTCCTGCATAGTTTTTAGAAATCCATGTCAGTTTAAAAATCTGAATTGAATTTGAAAAAGTTGTCTTCACAAAAGTTTTAGCTTTCAAAAAACCCTACAACTTTTACGTTTTGCAGAAAACCCAGTTCGGATTCTAACGTGCTCTTATTCCCTGTTGAATTCACCTGGCCGTGCATAAGTCCTGGGCACAGTCAGGCTCGGGTTTTTATAAAAACGAAGGCCTTCGGAGCCTTATTTTGAAAACTGTCTACGTTACCCCCCTAGGAAAATTCCTTCTCTACAATTTTGTAGTTTTAACTTTTTCCAAATTCGGCTTCTAAGGGCCTTAAAATCGACTTTCCAGAAAACTGGCCAGTTTTACCCGAAAACTGGCAGTTTTGTTCTTAAGTTGGTTTTACGTCCTAATACGCGTACACTACCTCAACCGCCCACAGCGAGAGCCTAATATCAGTCAGCAGCACTTTCTAATGTTCATTTGCCATTCGCATGCATTAAACCAAACCTATGCAAACCCGTGTGTCATCATGCACCAAACTAGGGTTTTTGGGTTGGTTTGGCTACCATTCATCACATTCATGCTTAAACTAATCTCATACACCATTCAAGCATACCATACTCTATCTTAAACATAAGGGGACATATATCAAACATCTACTAGGCATGCATGCAATTCATACTATCACACAAGCATATGATTGAAAGCATGCACTCGTAAATTGAGACCTTGAGACCCTAATCAAGCACATAATAAGCACTAAACCCATTGCATGAAAATAAAAGAATGAGCCTATGCTCTTATATAATCAACTTGAAAATACACATAAATTCCAAATTGATGCTCAATTAAAAAGTTTAGGGCTATGGGAGAGTTACCTTGATCAAAGCAAGGCTAGGCTAGGGTTTGGGTCCCGAAAATTCTCTCCCCCCTTGGTCATCACCATAACCGGCCACCCCCCTCCAATTGGGGTTCCAATATTTTCAGCCACTCAAGCTTAAGACTCACACAAGGTTCGGCCATCACCACCAAATCCGGCCAACCATTTTTTTTTCACTCCCTGAGGTTCGGTTTTTGTGGGAAATGGGTGAGAAGAAAATTGGCAAGAGTTTGGCTTGTTTTTCCCAATTTTTCCACTAAAAATCCGCCCCCCCCCCCCCCCCCCACCTCTATTTATAGGCTTTTTGAACTTTTCAAAATTATCAAAAAGTCCTTGAACTTGGATTTAATTATTTTTCTAAAATTGCATATTGGTCCTTGAAGCAAAAATATTTGCTAATTAGTCCCTCTAGGTGGTGGCCGGCCATTTGCTTCCTTGGTGCCCAAGTTTTACTTACCTCAACATGATGACATCATGCTTACATCACCTTGATGACATCATCTTGATGACATCATGCTTACATCACCTTGATGACATCATGCTTACATCACTTTGATGACATCATCTTGATGACATCATGCTTACATCACCTTTGCTAACTTTTTCAAAATTACACTTTTGCCCCTAAAGACAAAATATTTGCAATTTAGTCCGTGCGGGTGATCAGCTAAGGTAGAGCCACTTGACTTCCAATTCGTGCACAATTATCCTCTTAATTCCAAGAATCCCTTAATATAATTATTCAATCCATTTCCTTACTAACTTTGATAATATTAATACTATTTTGTCCTAAAACAGTATTATCATACTGAATTGTAGTCCAAAAATCCATCTACATAAAATTGGACTACGTATAAACTTTTCTTGGGACTTGAAACCATTTAGCCCATATTGCTCCAAATATTGTACTTGATTTTTCTAGGGTGGTCTCGTAGCTTATTCTTGCTTATTCGTTCGTAAAGACGGTTTCTGCAGTATAATTTCCATACTGATTAACCTATTGATGTATTGTCATACCTTTGACCGTTCTTAGTCAACCCTTTGACTTTTTGGTCAACTTTGACTTTCTTGATCAAACTTCGACCAACATGAAATTATGAAATTTCATCATGCTGTTTTCCTTAAAACGCCTTTTACTTGGCTAAGTAATCTTTTGTTGAGTCTCGTAGCTAGTTAATCGAGAACTCAAACCTATACTGTTATCCCACTCCGATCATGATTTAGACTTAGGTTTTTCTTGTTTCAAAGGAAATCTAAAGTCATCAAAATTTCAGGTATTACAGAAAAAGAGCAAATACAAATCAACCAGGGGCCAAGACGGATATATGATACGTGATCAAAAACTCGTACGTAAATTACTTGGACAAAATGTGTAAGTGGTATGTTATACTTCCAATTTTTTCCTTTATGTTTACTAATGGTAATTAATAAAACTGCAGTTTGAGAAGACAGGATAATGGTAAGCTCGACATACTGTGTGGCTGGACACGCACGTCAAACCCGATTAAGAGTTCAAGAATACATCATTAGAATTATTTGTGATACAATAGTAAGTATACGAATCCATACTCAAATATATTCTAATTTACAGTCCTTCATGTTTACGGGCTCATAACATATTTTCTAATTGTTATAGGAGGACTTCAGTGAACAAGAGACACTAGGAAGTTTCGAATCTATGGGGACAAATGACATATTGACCAAGTCATCAGGCAATGTTAAGTATTCAGATCGGACCCATGGTCAATCTAAGTTTGTCAAGCAGTCGCAATACTTCAACCTTGTGCAAAGTTCTAGGGAAAATGCTGAAATCTTGGATATGAAATAGCAGCTTACCATATTGGAAAAAACTGTACAGGAACTTTGTGCGAATCACAGTATCAACTGAGAGAATTTAGCCGAGGAGACGACTGCACCGACTGTTGATTAACACAACAGCTTCAAGGCTATTTGCACCCCGAATGAAAAAGAAGCTGGGGCGTCGGATTCGCAGCCTATGCCGAATGCAAGTAAGGAATACCAGCTCTTTCTTACTGATTTAGTTAATAGAAGAGATGTGTTTGTTGCAATTGGCAGGGAATACATGGACTGTGTTCGAACCGACATAGTCCATAAGATTCCTTTCGGTAAGGAGAATGTACGAGTGACAATTACAGTCCCAAAACTAAAACGTGCACTCCTACCTATTCCGACGAACGAAGCCACATGTATTGAAGAAGCTGTCGGTGGGTTTGTTGCTTCGCCGAAAAGATTAGTCGTCATTCAAACAAGTTTTCCATACTTGCATGGACATCTTTGTTATCTTCCACAATTTGAGCTGTAACTTCAACACAAATATCTCCTAGACCACCATCCTCGGAAACTAGATAATTTCCTTCATCTTCTTGCATTAATGGCTTTATAAAATGAATTTAATGTTCTTAAAAGCTGTTTTTAACTCTTCATGCGTATCTTGGTTACTATATGATTAAGGTCCATTATGAACTCAATTAAAAAGGTTAGGACAAGCAAAACATGAAACTTTGTCATAGTTGTTGTTTTTCAATGATTTTTGAAAGTTTCTGGTTGCTGAACAAGATTTTGGTTCTGTTTATACCCATATGAAACTAAATAAATTTCCAATACCATAAAACAAATGCAGGGTTGGGATTTAAAGTGAGTTTCTTGGCTGTCTACAACCTCACATTTTTAGCAACAGTTTCCAAATTAGATTCATGGAAGAACCAGAGCCAGTTTTTGGAATTGGATATATTATGTTTGAATGGGTGATCAGAAAACTTCATCTTTCAGAGATAAGTCGTATTTATTTCTCCAAAAATGCATTGAATAAAACCATATTTGAACTTCCCTTAAAACCTGAGAAAGTGGAAGACGTGAAAGTGCAATTGTCAGAATTATATCTAGAGGTTCTGCTCTTTCTGTTCAAAGTGAAACGACTATATCTGTGTCTGAGGGACTCTGGTCTGAAGACTATAATAACGTGTCAATTGTTTCTATATCAAGTGAGACTAATCATGTCAAGTTGAGTAGTGAAGGAGTAGATTCACATGTAGTTCAACTTCCGGTCGAAGAGAAGACTTTCAATGCTGAGTAGACTTGCAAGTACTTCATTAAGAGACAGGCATTTCCAATGAAGGTTGAGAATAGAGTGAACTCAAGAACTAATGTAGACTGAAGGATATTCTGATTCAAGTTCTAAACCAAAGCTAATTATTTTCTCTGTTGTATCCTCATCGACATCTCCTTATGCTGGAACTAAAAAGAGGGACTTTTTCTAATGGTATCTTTGTATTCTTTTCCACAGCAATGGTCACGCCACTTTTCATAAAATTGAAACAGCATTTCAGCAAGGGCCTTCTAAAATATGGAGATTTCATTAAATGTGTAAATTTTAGAAAATGTTGAGATTTCATATGCAACATCCACTTTTCAAAAAATGTGGATCTTACGCCACTTTATATGCTATGACAAAAAATTAGATGTTGTGGCATGCCACTTTTCAAAAATTTCAAATAGCATTTTAGCAAGCATCTTTTAAATTGAGATCCATTACTTTGTTAATAATCCCACAAATACGACAAACATAACCAAGATCATCCTTTAATAGAAAGGAGTATTCATAGTTTTCCTCATCTGTTCTCACTTATTCATTTTGTGAAAGAAGTGTCTTTATAGATTTACCCAATTACTTCTCCACTTCCGCACGATACTTTTGGAATTTATCAAAGGTTACGCTCTTATGGTGCATTAGGTATACATATCTACATCTCGAGTAGTCATCTATAAAGGTGACATAGTACTCGAACCCTCCATACACCTCGACATTAATAGGCCATATACGTCGATGCGCACTATCTCTAGGAGATCATTGGCCCTAGTACCCTTAGCTCTAAAAGACCTCTTAGTCATTTTTCCCTCAAGGTAAGATTCATATTGTGGAAGACATGCCTCCTTTAGGGTATCCAAATGACCATCTTTCACCAATCTTTGAATCTTTTCTTGATTAATATGACCAAGTCTTAAATGTCAAAGATATGCCTTGTTAGAGTGAGAAGTTTTTAACATTTTAGAGTTATCAATTAATTCAGTGTAAAGCAGTGAGTGCATTTCATGTTTGATAAAATAAATATTACTATCCATGTAACTAGAATAGATAAAAGACTTGTTTTTATGAATAACTACTGTTTTATTAAACGAAACTGAATACGAATCTTTAATTAAACAAGCAACTGAAATAAGTTTCCTCTTAAAATTAAGAACATAAAAACAGTCTTTCAATAAAATAAATCTAAATTCATCAAAGTAAAAATGCATGTCTCTCACTACTTCTGTTAACACCAAGCTACCATTCTCGGTTCGCAACAAGAGACTCATATAACTAAAGAAGGTTAAACACGTTGTTTAGATAAGTGGATGGAGATAATGGGACGGAGGTGTGATTTTACTTAAATAATACATACAATGAAAGTTTTAAAAAAAATTATAGAAGAAAACAAATATATAAAACTCTTTTTCTCATGTAATCGTGATAGGAGGAAAAAATATGCATACCTCTAGTAACCCACTTTTTCAATTAAAATTCTTGATTTTGTGCACCAAATAAATATAGGGGTGTTTTGCAGAGAACTTATCTAGAGTTATAGATCGTATTGGGTCTAGTGTGTTGGAGGAGATGAGCAACAATTGGATAGTCCCTTTACTAGGGAGGAGGTTAAAACAGCTCTTATCAGTATGCATCCTGTAAAAGCTCCAGGTTCGGATGGATTTCATGCACTCTTTTTCCAAAAGAATTGGGAGTTGGTAGGTAATGACTTGTTGGCAATTTGCTTGGGGGTCCTGAATGGAGGCCAATCTCTTCGAGTGCTAAATGCAACACATGTGGTTCTTATTCCAAAAATTAAGAATCCTAAGAGAGTGGCCGACTTCTGACCGATTAGCTTGTGCAATGTTACATATAAGATTATTACTAAGGTCTTGGCTAATAGGCTCAAATTATTTCTTCCGGAGATTACTTCTCAAGAGCATAGTGCTTTTGTTCTGGGGAGATTAATAATGGATAATGTGATAGTAGCTTTTGAGGTTCTACACTCTATTAGGAGGAAGGTGGGTGGGAAAGAAGGATTGACAGGCATAAAACTCAACATGAATAAAGCCTATGATTGAGTTGAATGGACTTTTCTTGAGGGAGTAATGTCGAAGATGGGCTTCAGTGATCGATGGGTTGACTTGATTATGGATTATGTATCCACAACTAAACTCTCTTTCATTATTAATGGGAGTGTGGAAGGGTGTGTCATTTCCAAGAGAGGGCTTCGTCAGGGTTGACCAATCTCACCATACATATTTCTACTTTGTGCTGAGGGACTATCAGCTATGATCAAGGTTGCGGAAGTTGATGGCATACTTCATGGGATTGCTTTGGCTAGGAGAGCACTTACAGTAAGTCATTTGTTTTTTGCCGATGATTCCGTTATTTTTTGGAATGGCCAATTAGGGAGATTGTCTAGCAATTGTGAGGATTTTGAATAGTTATGCTTTGGCTTCAGGTCCAGTGATTAATTTTTCAAAATCTTTGATCACCTTTAGTCCCAACGTTGTGGACGAGGTTCGGGGGGAGATTTGCAGTGAGCTTGGTTTGGTGGATAGTAGCCAAGTTCATGATAGTTATTTGGGCCTACCATCTTTTGTGGGTCGCAACAAGAGGAGTGACTTTAATGCAGTTAAGGAGCAAGTCGTGAAGCGTCTAAAAATATGGAAGAGTAAAATTTTCTCCATTGGGGGATATGAAATTCTCATTAAGGCGGTTGCCCAAGCTACAGCCACATATACTATGAGTGTATTCTGAGTTCCTGCTTCACTTTGCCAAGAAATTCAATCATTGGTTCCTCGATTTTGGTAGGGTGGCTCTGATGAGGATAGGAAGATTCATTGGCTCGGATGGAAGAAACTGTGTCAACTAAAAAATAAAGGAGGTATGGGTTTTCGTGATATTAGTAATTTTAATAAGGCTTTATTGGCCAAACAAAGTTGGTGTATTCTTAATGCCCAAGATTCCCTTATGGGAAAAGTATTGAAAGCTAAGTATTTCCATAACTGCTCTTTCCTAGATGCTAGAATTGGTGTGAATGCATCCTATACTTGGCGATCAATTATGTGGGGGAGGAACTTATTGGCCTTAGGTGTTAGGTGGAGAATTGGCAATGGAAGTAATGTTGGAGTTTTTTTAGATCCTTGGCTTCCCTAACCTCATAGTTTTAAACCCATTACGAGTGTTCCTAGGGGTGCATCAAATTGAAAGATGGCAAACCTTATCCAAAATAGGCAATGGCATCGTGAACTTATTTCTCAATTTTCCTTGTCAAGGGGTGATTTTGATCATTCCTTTGGGGAGATCCAATTGTCCTGATAACTTGATTTGGCACTACAACTCGCGTGGTCTATACATGATGCATTCAGGATATTGGGTAGCTATGGAGGCTAAAGGATTGGAGGGCTCATCCAATGCAGCGGCCAGTAAGGCTTGGTGGGGAAAACTTTGGAGTTTGAAATTACCAAGCAAGGTAAAAATCTTCTTATGGCGGGCTTATAATAGAGTCCTCCCCTATTTTGCTATCCTCAATAGAAGGGGTGTGAAATATTTGAATGGATGTACACGGTGTTGCGATGGGGTTGAGTCAGTTTGGCATAGCTTGTGGGAGTGTCCAAGCGCTAGGGAGGTTTAGGATTTTTATGTCCTTTGGTCCAAGTTGAAATGCTCCTTGACTATATCATTTGCTGGGATTTGTTTAGAGTTCTCAGAGAAAGGGTCCCGAGATGGGCTAGAAAATTTTACTAGTATGGCTTGGGCCATTTGGAGGGCAAGGAATATATGGGTTCATTCCAGTCATGTAATTGATGCCTGGAGTGTGATGGCGATGGCGGGTAGAATGTTAGGTAATTTCCAGCAATATTTCAGACTTGAAGTTCCAGTGGTCAGTTCGCCCACTCTTGATAATCAAATAAGGTGGAAAAAACCAACAAGTGGCTCTTTGAAACTGAATGTAGATGCCTAGGTATGCATTGAAAAGGAGGAGGCTGGTATTGGGGCTATAATTAGAGATTATGAGGGTAGTCGTATGACTGGATTCTTCATGCCCCATATTACCAAATGTCTAGCTCTTCGGGAAGGCCTCTCTTTTGCTTATGATTTGGGTTTACAGATCGAGATAGCTTAAATGGATGTTGTACATTTGGCTTTTGAGGTACAAATTTTGTCCTCAATAAGTGAAGACAGTGTCTTAATTGTTGATATTGTTGAGTTGTCTAGATGTGGTGTTTTTAATTATTGTTTTTATGCTCCTAGAGGAGCAAATGGAGTGGCTCACACCCTTGCTACCTCAGCACTTAGTCTTTCTTTGGATTGTAGTTTTGTGGATTATTGTCCTTTGTTTATTGCCTCGTTAGTTTTGACTGATTTAGCTTATATAATGCAATCCAAAATTCCTCTAAAATTTTTTTAAAATAAATGTGGGAGTGAAAAAAAAAAAAGTAAGCAGAGAGAATTGAGGCAAGTAAAAATAAAGGCTTACACCTATATATAGTCATAGAGAAGGGCATTCAAATTATAAATTATATTCCTTCGTGTAGTTAAGAAAGTTTAGTCCTTCTGAATTCGTATAATTAAAATGAATATGTAAAACCCTAACAAAATTAAATATTTTAAATCTTAAAGTATCCTAAAATACTCGAACATAAAAATCCTAAATAACAAAAACAAAATGCTAAAGTTCAAATTAAAATTCAAATCGTCCATTTCAATATGACTACTCGCATCAAATATGTCAAGTGCCCCGGAGAAAAGCTGAACAAGAAGAAGAAAAAAAACAATTAAAAGAATATCAACAATAAAAAAATAAAATAAAAGAATATAGAACAAACATGGTTGATATAAAAGAATCTGCAAAGGAATTTTTTTTTTTAATTTAACTGCAATAAATTTTTAAAAAACATGGTTGATAGAAGCGAATAGATGATAAGATAGAGGTTTCTATTCTTTTATTATTATTATTATTATTATTATTATTATTTGAATTCGTTTGTATTTTTTTTAATATACATTATAAGAATTAGGATTATATCTTTTAAGATTTAATTAGGATTATCTTTATCTCGTAGTGTTATTTTAAATACTAAAAATTATATTTAGTTTAGGATTTTGAATTAGAATTATTTTAGGATTTACCTCATATAAAGAAGATATTTACCTTTATTGTCTAGTCTATTTTGGTCTTTGGTTGTATTTTAAGTGTAATTCATGTCATGAAAGAGTGAAAATTGGGTCCATTTGGGACAAACATCCAAATGGAAACATCTGAAACGAAAACATTTGAAAGAAAATTTTTTTTAAAAAAGTATTTAACTGTCATCTAAACTGGCATTTTAGATGTTAATATTTTGAATAAAAACATTTGAACAGAAACTTATGCGTTGTTTCGAACGTATGCTCCAACTTAAAAATTTCAACTCATTTTTTGTCTTTTTTTGAAACGTCAACAAATTTCTTACTAGTTATGAAAAGTCAAGCAACTCTAATCTAAAAATTTCATTTCAAACCAGTGTTCCCAAAACAAATATGCAATTAGAAGTAGCTATATGAAAAAACATAAACAATACACTAGAATGGAGGTTAATAATATTGGAGGAATTTTTGCCATTTAAGAACTAAAATCCAAATAACAATTGGATACTCCATTTCCAATGGTACCAACCAACACATATTCGGACGATCATTCAAATGGAATGGTCTAAATGTTGGTAAATAGTTATACGAAACAGGCAAGTAAGTGTTTATTTACGTTCATAGAATGGTATATGAAAAGTGAAAAAGTGAAACCTTTTTTAAAAACACGTTTGGTAACCCACAGTTGGAGCTTAGGATTTGCCATTAAACTATAATAGTAAGAAAAAGAATATGATAGACTAATTTGAACAACTTAGATGTTACATGCTCAAGAAGACTACATAATAACGTTCGTTAGTTTGGTGGGATTAGTTTCTTATCACTCAAATCTCCAACAAAACAGCCCTTTCTATAAATTGTAAGGATTGCAAATTGATCCCAAGTATGGGAATGTAAGTCAAATACAACAAGTCTTGCTTGGTCAATTCCGATTGTTTTTAAGTTCATCTTCATCTCTGTAATATCCAAAAATTTTCACGAACTCATGATTTTCTTGTATATAAGAAATCTAAAGTTTGTACTATGTGTTTATGTGCAATTGTATGGGAAAAATACTGCGGAAACCGTCTTTACGGGCAAGATAGTATAATTAAGTTTTAAAACCACCATAGAAAAATCAAGCACCTAAAATAGGATATTAAAGACCAAATGGCTTTAAATAAAAAGAAAAATTTTTATACAGTCCAACTATACACAGATAAATTTTGGACTGCAGTCAAGCAAAACAGTACTGAATTGTACTGTGTATTAATGAAAACAGTATTAGATTTATCTGTGTTAGCATAAAAGTGGACTGTATATTGAAGAAAAAGCCAAACGAGGCCTTAGTATGACATCATCTACCTTTTGATTTATGACATCACCTTATTTGGAATTATGACATCATAATTCCATGAACCAACCATTGAAAGACAAGTGTCCTATTCTAGAAACTTCTTGCTTGTTCTCCAAGAGTCATGGCCGGCCACATACCCCCCCCTTTTTGTGTGATTCCTTGCTTTTTCAAGGACTAATGGTGCAATTTTAGAAAGTTCTTCATCACCTATAAATAGGTGAACCCATAATTCAAAAAAATTAGAAAACCTAAGCCAAACTCTTGCCATTTTCTCTCTCAAAAATCCGGACTTTCAAGGGTGAGCAAGAACAAAGAAAAAAATTTGAGAACCAAAGGGGTTTTAGTGTTAGGGTAGTCGGTTTTTCTCTACAACAACAAGCAAGGGTTTTGAAAATTTTTGTGCCCTTTTTCTAGGCCTAGAGGCCGGCTGTGATAAGGAGGAAAAGTGAGGAAAATTGAGAGTGGTTAGTGGCTGATTTTAGTTCAAGAAGCCACCAAGGAATCAACCGAAATCTTGGTGCAATTGGTGGAGTGAAACCGGTTAGGTGGAGCCTAGGAGGAGGAAGAAAAAGTGGACCAAACCCTAGCCCAAAATCTTGAGTGATCAAGGTAATCCCTTAAACCCTAAGCTCTTCAATTTAAATTTCAATTAGGAAATTTATATGTATTTCCAAGCAAGGGATGTAAGAGTATAAGCTCAATTTACTTATTGCCCTAGAATAGTTTAGGTATGGTGCTTGATTAGGTATTAAGGGTGGTTTGGTTTAATGGCTTTGATTGGTTATGTTTATGCTTGTATGAATGTTAGGGTGCATGCTAGATGGATGATGAAATGTATGTCCCCTGTTTTATGTGCAAACCGGTTCTAAAATTTCATGCTAGGTTGTTAGTTTCGGTTATGGAATGGTGAGACAACCTAGAATCATGCAAACCTAGGCTAGGACAGTTCGGTTTTTGGTTTGCATGGGCGCATTTGAGTAGCATGATTGTTAATGTGGGACGTTAGAAAACGCTGCATGTATGCTATCTAGGCTCCCGCGTGTTCGGTTGAGTTAGATTTGCGACAATAAGACGTAAAACGAATTTAAGAATGAAAACTGCCAGTTCGGGTACAAACTGGCCAGTTTTCTGGAAAGTAAAATTTGAGGCCTTTAGAGGCCGAATTGGGAAAAACGTAAAACATGAAAGTTGTTGAGAAGAGATTTTCCTAGAGGACAGCGCGGACAGTTTTTGAAAATAAGGCTCCAAAGGCCTTCGTTTTTGTAAAGATCCGAGCCTGACCGTGCCCAGGATTTATACACGGCCAGGTGAGTTCAAACGGCAATATGAACATGTTAGAGTCCGAATTAAATTTTTCGTAAAACACAAAAGTTTTAGGATTTTTCGAGAGCTAAAACTTTCGTGAAGACAACTTTTTTAAATTCAAATTGGATTTTTAAACTGACATGAATTTCTAAAGACTGTGCCGGGAACAGGAAATTCCTGCACAGGATTTTCTAAAACAATGCAGAAAAACTATATTTTTGCACCAACACAAATGTTTTGACTGTGAAAACTGTTCCAATGGCAGTTTTCAACCTTTAATGATTTTTATAGAGTCACACTTTAAAAACCACGAATTTTCAAGTTAAACAAAAGATTGTTTTCCAAATTTGGAAATTAGATTTTTAAAAGCCAAAGTATAGAAACAAGAGGTTGACGGATGGTAACCGGGAAGGATACCCGAGTTACTAGGCTTGGTCCAAAGCCAAGTTTGACCATAAGATATTGACCACCTCAAGGGTTACCTCATGTAACCTAATGAGTTATCGTGTATAATTGGGGGACATATAACTAAGATTGTGTATGAATGTTGGAAAAATTACCAACATTTTATAGGATCCTTATCCTATGTTCTTTTCAATAGCAGGAAGTAACCTGCAGTTGCGATCTGGGTTGAAGCAACAAAACCAGAAACCTAGCACATCAGGCAAGTATCAAACCTCACCTACAGTGTGAAAATAGTAAATACTATTTTCAAATATGCTATGTTAAGCTATGCTATATACACTATATGTTTAAATATACATGCTATGTTGTGTTATGATATGCGATGATATGCTACGACATGTTACATGTTATGCCATGTTATAAGAATGTCATGTTAACAAAAATGTCATGTTTTCTAAAATGTCATGGTTTCAAAAATGCCACGTTTACAAAAAAGTCATGGTTTTAAAAATGCCATGTTTTCAAGAATGTCATGTTATAGCAAGTGTTAAGTTTGATATGACATAGTGACATCATGAGGCATGTTCACTAATGTTAAATCACATGGTAAGATAAATCAAGTAAGGTGTCGTACCAACCTCCCGTGATCGTGGAGGCTACAAGATTCAGTTGTGACATATACCTTCCGTGATCGTGAAGGGTCAAGTTATAATTCCCAGAACTGTTAGGGCCTTGCAAACCCTAGCTTTGTCTGGAGGCTGCGCGCTTTTGGTACGTACACTATGGGCCCACATGTTGAGACAAGATAATAAATTAAAGATTGAGTCAATAATGAAGCATAAGACTTTCAATCGATTATAAATGGTTCATGCATAAGCTACATGATGATTGGCATATTTTAAGATGTTTGAATTATTTTGTGAGATTATGTTTATACTTGCTGGGCGAAAGCTCACTCTTATATTCATGCTGTAGGTAAGAAGCCTGCAGTTTAAAGTGGTGGGCTATGCGGACGATGCGGTGGGTGAAGGGCGGTGTGAGATACCACTACGCAAAATTTTCCGCAATCGCTTTTGAGTAAAAATATAAATATTTCAAAAGTATATTATGTTATACAGTATGTATGAAGTTTGAAGACTAAAGATTATACTTTCAGTGTGGAATGTATGCATGACAAGTTTTTATTTACATAATAACTCATGTGAATATGTTTTAAAAAAAAAAAAATTTTCCCTCAAATTTTCAAGTAAAGAACAAGTATGTATAGTGTCGACCTGGCTTGGGAAGTCGGGGCGTCACAGTTTGGTATCAGAGCGGTATCCTGCCAGCCTACTTCACTTCGCCTCACATCGCTTCTGCAACGGCCCAAGTAAGTTATGTTATTTTCTTACGATTAAAATTAGTTAAGATTTTATGTGAGTAGTAAGTATCTTTCTTCAACGGCCATGCTGGAAAATGGTGGACACAGGGATGACGTTGGGTGGTGCCTTAGCTTGGTGGTGGCAACTAGTTGACGTACGGAGATGATGGGAAAGTTTTATATTTTCCAAAAATGTTATGGTTATGTACTCCTGTTGTGAAGGAGATACGAACAAGAACATGATGAATTCAGATATGTTCATGTGATGCTTTTATATGGAGTGAAGATTATGGTTCTATATAAAAGGCACGATTTCAAGAAGCTGAACTTATTTCCTTATTTTCCGTACAGAACCATGCCACCAAAGCGCAGAAGAGTACCGACCCAAGACGTTGATCTTGCGGCCCAGCTAAATGAGCTAAGGCAAATGATGTTAGCCCAACAGCAAGAGATAGGGGGGCTTAGAGCTCAGTTAGCTCAGCAAAATCAGGGACCTCCTGATGCTAGAATGCCACCAGCACATGCGAATCAGCCTGCAGCACCGGAAATTCCTGATGTTGACCCGGTGATCCCAGAGAACCCCATAGCCCCTGAAATACCTGTTGCGCCTGTAGCTGTACCACCAGCACCTCTGG
The DNA here is from genome assembly GCA_038430175.1 of Ficus hirta. NCBI lineage: Eukaryota > Viridiplantae > Streptophyta > Magnoliopsida > Rosales > Moraceae > Ficus > Ficus hirta. Next base: position 10,988,768 of record CM076585.1, on the reverse strand, counting down.
TTCGAACTCCAGAAGAACTTTATGACAGATTTCGGCGCATGAAGGCACCAGAATTCGAGGGGTCTACAAACCCAATTGAGGCTGACAATTGGTTGATTGACCTCCAGGTCGCCCTAAATTTCCTCAGACTTAATGATCAGGAGAGAGTCCTCTGTGCATCCTTTATGCTACGGAAAGATGCTTGCCTCTGGTGGGAAACAGTCCAAATCCGGCGAGATGTTACTGAGATGACTTGGGAAGACTTTGTAGAGGAATTTAAGGAAAAATACTTCAACACTGAGGTCATGGAGGCTCAACAAGACGAGTTTGACAGGTTCCGCCAAGGAAATCTATCGGTAGCCGAAGCCGTCAAAAAGTTTGAGCAGCTAGCACGTCTCTGCCCTCACCTCATCAGTTCCGAAAGGGATAAAGTAAGAAGAATGATGAGGATGTTTCGCCCGGAATTAGCAGTGGTAATTAGCAGTGGCCCCCATCCACCATTCACTGTTGCTGAATGTGTCAGCAGGGCAATTCGAGCTGAATACTGGGTAGGACAGAACAAGGAGCAACGGGCTAAGTATTTCCAGGAGAAAAGAGAAGAGAAGGCCCAAGCTAAGCAGAATCAGGTCAAGCAAGGCCAGACCTCACAACAGAAGGGTCAAGGAGGACCTTCGGGCCAAAACAACAACAACAGGCAGTACGGCAACAACCAGCAGAAGAGGAAGTGGAATGCAGGAGGACAGGGGAATCAACAAAATTTTCCTCAAAAGAAGAATACCCCTGATAACAACAGTTATCCCACTTGTCAGAAATGTGGGAGAAGGCACCCGGGAGATTGTCGTGCTGGAAACGGTCGCTGTTTTCTTTGTGGCAAGGAAGGCCACTATGCTAGAAACTGCAATCTCAATCCCCAGAGTCTGCAAAACCAACAGAGAGGACAGGGATCTCAACTTCACGCTGCACAAATGAAGCTCGAGGGACCTGCAATCTCTCAAGGCAGGCTGGAAGCTCCGGAACCTCAAGGACGTATTTATGCCTATACAAAGGAGGATGTTCAAGCTGGACCTTCCACCGTGGTGACAGGTCAGCTTCCTTTTGCCCAACAAGATGCCTACGTGTTAATTGATTCTGGAGCTACGCATTCATTTACATCACCTAGGTTCGCTAAGAAACTAGGTAGAGCAAGTGATAGAATCGGAAGAACATTTAGGACTGCATTACCCTCCGGGGAGATTCTGTTGTCTGATTATTGGATACGTCATGTTCCAATAATTATATGTGGTAGGGAAATGTATGTCAACCTGATCATCATTGACCTATACGACTACGATGTCATCCTGGGTATGGATTTCCTGGGGAAGTACAACGCAGTGATCGACTGTCCACAACGTACTGTCACGTTCAAGCCAATTGGAGGAGAGGAGTTTATTTTTAGAGGATCGACTCCAAAACAGCCAAAAATGTTCATTTCTGCGTTAAAAGCTAGAAAATTGTTGGCAGAAGGATGTATGGGATTTCTAGCCAACATGGTGGACAAGACGCAAGAAACCGAGAGCAGGCCAGAAGAAGTACCGATAGTTCGGGAATTTATAGAGGTTTTTCCTGAAGAATTGCCAGGACTGCCACCAGAACGAGAGATCTCCTTCGAGATTGAGTTACTTCCTGGATCGGCACCAGTATCCAAGGCACCTTATAGGATGGCGCCTGCCGAACTTAAAGAACTGCAGATTCAGTTACAAGAGCTTCTGGATCGAGGATTCATTCGTCAAAGCTACTCGCCATGGGGAGCTCCAGTTTTGTTCGTTAAGAAGAAGGACGGCACTCTAGGATGTGCATTGACTATCGGGAATTGAACAAGATAACCATCAAGAACAAGTATCCCTTGCCTCGGATCGACGATCTGTTTGATCAACTGAGAGGAGCTTCAATTTTCTCGAAGATTGACCTACGATCCGGATATCACCAGCTTCGAATTAGGGAAGGAGACGTTCCTAAGACAGCCTTTCGTACGCGATATGGACACTACGAGTTCCTCGTTATGCCATTCGGACTGACAAATGCTCCAGCAGCCTTTATGGACCTGATGAATCGAGTATTCAAGGATTACTTGGATAAGTTTGTTATCGTCTTTATAGATGATATCTTGATTTATTCAAGATCAAAGGAGGAACATGAGGAGCATTTAAGGATTGCTTTATGGATTTTAAAGCAAAATCAGCTCTACGCTAAATTCACAAAGTGTGAATTTTGGTTGGAAAAGGTCCATTTCTTAGGACATGTGGTCTCCAAGAACGGCATATCTGTAGATCCGGCTAAGATTGAAGCAGTAAGTGAATGGCCAGCTCTGAAAAACGTCACCGAAGTACGTAGTTTCCTCGGCTTGGCGGGCTACTACCGACGTTTCGTCGAAGGATTTGCTAAGATTGCAGCGCCGCTCACCGCACTTACACGGAAAGGGAAGAAGTATGAATGGACTGCAAAGTGTGAAGAGCACTTCCAAGAGCTGAAAAATAGGCTGACTCGCGCTCCGATCCTCACAATTCCGAATGTGGAAGAAGGAAACTTCGTGATATACAGCGATGCTTCCAAGATAGGATTGGGAGCTGTTCTCATGCAAAATGGAAAGGTGATCGCTTATGCTTCCCGACAGCTTAAGGATCATGAGAAGAACTATCCGACGCATGATTTGGAACTTGCGGCGGTAGTATTTGCGCTCAAAATTTGGAGACATTACCTTTACGGTATTAAGTGTGAAGTGTACACGGATCATCAGAGTTTGAAGTATATCTTCACACAAAAGGAGCTTAACATGGGGCAAAGAAGATGGCTCGAATTGGTGAAGGATTATGACATAGACATCCGTTACCATCCAGGGAAGGCTAACAAAGTAGCCGATGCCCTTAGTCGGAAGTCGTCTTCCTCGTTGATGTCCATACAGTCGCTGAACGAACCTCTTCAGAAGGAGCTAGTGAAAGCTGGAATAGAGCTCATCACAGGAAGTTTAGCTGCCCTAACCTTCCAACCTACCATTTTGGATAGCATGAAGGAGCGACAAGAAGGAGATGCCTCACTGCTCAGAACAAGGAACGAGGTCTTGGAAGGAAAGGAGTCGGATTTCAATATATCGGATGAGGGCATACTCTATCGGAAAAATAGATTATGCATCCCTAATGAAGACGAGTTAAAGGAGCAAATCATGAAGGAGGCCCATGAGACTCCATATTCCGTCCATCCGGGAGCTACAAAGATGTACCAGGACCTGAAGGAAAGTTTTTGGTGGCCCAGAATGAAGAATGACGTTGCTACATTCGTCAGTAAATGCCTTACATGTCAAAGGGTGAAGGCAGAACACCAACGTCCAGGGGGAGAATTGCAGAAAATTTCCATCCCAGAATGGAAATGGGACCAAGTGACCATGGATTTTGTGGTTGGTCTACCCCGAACTCCCAGTGGCAACGATGCTATTTGGGTAATTGTGGATCGTTTGACAAAGTCTGCACATTTTATCGCCATCAAGCTTAGCTTTTCAGTAGAGCAGCTGGCAGAACTATACGTTGCGCAGATTGTTCGCTACCATGGGATTCCAAAGGCAATCATCTCCGATCGTGATGGTCGTTTCACTTTTAAGTTTTGGAGAAGTGTACATCAAGCCATGGGTACAAAGCTTACTTTTAGTACGGCTTTCCATCCTCAAACTGACGGACAATCCGAAAGGACCATTCAGACTCTAGAAGACATGTTACGAGCGTGTGTGATGGATTTCAAAGGAACTTGGGATAAGAAGCTTCCTTTGATTGAGTTCTCGTACAACAACAGTTTCCAAGCTTCAATTGGAATGGCTCCTTACGAAGCCCTGTACGGAAGAAGGTGTAGATCTCCTGTCCATTGGTACGAAACAAGAGAAAAGGAACTTGTGTCCACAGATTTTATTCGAAAAACCACTGAGGCTGTGAAACTTATACGCCGACGGATGGAAACTGCATTTAGTCGACAGAAGAGCTATGCCGACAAACGCAGAAGGCCTCTAGAATTCCAAGTAGGAGACTTGGTTTTTCTTAAAGTTGCTCCATTCAAGGGAGTTATGAGATTCGGAAAGAAGGGGAAATTAAGTCCACGGTACATAGGGCCATTCGAAATACTGGAAAGAATTGGTAACGTGGCCTATAGGTTGGCTTTGCCTCAGGAATTAGCATATGTACACAATGTATTTCATGTGTCAATGCTAAAGAAGTACATCTCGGACCCATCCCATGTATTGGACCACGAGCCAATTGAGGTTCACAAGGATATGACGTATGAGGAGAAACCGGTGCGAATCTTAGCACGAGAAGAAAAGGTGCTAAGGAACAAGGTTATACCTTTAGTTAAGGTCCTATGGCGAAATCATAAGATTGAGGAGGCAACGTGGGAACGCGAGGACGAGATGAAGAAAAACTACCCCGAATTGTTCTGATTTTCGAGGATGAAAATTCTTTAAGGAGGGTAGATTGTAATATCCAAAAATTTTCACGAACTCATGATTTTCTTGTATATAAGAAATCTAAAGTTTGTACTATGTGTTTATGTGCAATTGTATGGGAAACATACTGCGGAAACCGTCTTTACGGGCAAGATAGTATAATTAAGTTTTAAAACCACCATAGAAAAATCAAGCACCTAAAATAGGATATTAAAGACCAAATGGCTTTAAATAAAAAGAAAAATTTTTATACAGTCCAACTATACACAGATAAATTTTGGACTGCAGTCAAGCAAAATAGTACTGAATTGTACTGTGTATTAATGAAAACAGTATTAGATTTATCTGTGTTAGCATAAAAGTGGACTGTATATTGAAGAAAAAGCCAAACGAGGCCTTAGTATGACATCATCTACCTTTTGATTTATGACATCACCTTATTTGGAATTATGACATCATAATTCCATGAACCAACCATTGAAAGACAAGTGTCCTATTCTAGAAACTTCTTGCTTGTTCTCCAAGAGTCATGGCCGGCCACATACCCCCCCCTTTTTGTGTGATTCCTTGCTTTTTCAAGGACTAATGGTGCAATTTTAGAAAGTTCTTCATCACCTATAAATAGGTGAACCCATAATTCAAAAAAATTAGAAAACCTAAGCCAAACTCTTGCCATTTTCTCTCTCAAAAATCCGGACTTTCAAGGGTGAGCAAGAACAAAGAAAAAAATTTGAGAACCAAAGGGGTTTTAGTGTTAGGGTAGTCGGTTTTTCTCTACAACAACAAGCAAGGGTTTTGAAAATTTTTGTGCCCTTTTTCTAGGCCTAGAGGCCGGCTGTGATAAGGAGGAAAAGTGAGGAAAATTGAGAGTGGTTAGTGGCTGATTTTAGTTCAAGAAGCCACCAAGGAATCAACCGAAATCTTGGTGCAATTGGTGGAGTGAAACCGGTTAGGTGGAGCCTAGGAGGAGGAAGAAAAAGTGGACCAAACCCTAGCCCAAAATCTTGAGTGATCAAGGTAATCCCTTAAACCCTAAGCTCTTCAATTTAAATTTCAATTAGGAAATTTATATGTATTTCCAAGCAAGGGATGTAAGAGCATAAGCTCAATTTACTTATTGCCCTAGAATAGTTTAGGTATGGTGCTTGATTAGGTATTAAGGGTGGTTTGGTTTAATGGCTTTGATTGGTTATGTTTATGCTTGTATGAATGTTAGGGTGCATGCTAGATGGATGATGAAATGTATGTCCCCTGTTTTATGTGCAAACCGGTTCTAAAATTTCATGCTAGGTTGTTAGTTTCGGTTATGGAATGGTGAGACAACCTAGAATCATGCAAACCTAGGCTAGGACAGTTCGGTTTTTGGTTTGCATGGGCGCATTTGAGTAGCATGATTGTTAATGTGGGACGTTAGAAAACGCTGCATGTATGCTATCTAGGCTCCCGCGTGTTCGGTTGAGTTAGATTTGCGACAATAAGACGTAAAACGAATTTAAGAATGAAAACTGCCAGTTCGGGTACAAACTGGCCAGTTTTCTGGAAAGTAAAATTTGAGGCCTTTAGAGGCCGAATTGGGAAAAACGTAAAACATGAAAGTTGTTGAGAAGAGATTTTCCTAGAGGACAGCGCGGACAGTTTTTGAAAATAAGGCTCCAAAGGCCTTCGTTTTTGTAAAGATCCGAGCCTGACCGTGCCCAGGATTTATACACGGCCAGGTGAGTTCAAACGGCAATATGAACATGTTAGAGTCCGAATTAAATTTTTCGTAAAACACAAAAGTTTTAGGATTTTTCGAGAGCTAAAACTTTCGTGAAGACAACTTTTTTAAATTCAAATTGGATTTTTAAACTGACATGAATTTCTAAAGACTGTGCCGGGAACAGGAAATTCCTGCACAGGATTTTCTAAAACAATGCAGAAAAACTATATTTTTGCACCAACACAAATGTTTTGACTGTGAAAACTGTTCCAATGGCAGTTTTCAACCTTTAATGATTTTTATAGAGTCACACTTTAAAAACCACGAATTTTCAAGTTAAACAAAAGATTGTTTTCCAAATTTGGAAATTAGATTTTTAAAAGCCAAAGTATAGAAACAAGAGGTTGACGGATGGTAACCGGGAAGGATACCCGAGTTACTAGGCTTGGTCCAAAGCCAAGTTTGACCATAAGATATTGACCACCTCAAGGGTTACCTCATGTAACCTAATGAGTTATCGTGTATAATTGGGGGACATATAACTAAGATTGTGTATGAATGTTGGAAAAATTACCAACATTTTATAGGATCCTTATCCTATGTTCTTTTCAATAGCAGGAAGTAACCTGCAGTTGCGATCTGGGTTGAAGCAACAAAACCAGAAACCTAGCACATCAGGCAAGTATCAAACCTCACCTACAGTGTGAAAATAGTAAATACTATTTTCAAATATGCTATGTTAAGCTATGCTATTTACACTATATGTTTAAATATACATGCTATGTTGTGTTATGATATGCGATGATATGCTACGACATGTTACATGTTATGCCATGTTATAAGAATGTCATGTTAACAAAAATGCCATGTTTTCTAAAATGTCATGGTTTCAAAAATGCCACGTTTACAAAAAAGTCATGGTTTTAAAAATGCCATGTTTTCAAGAATGCCATGTTATAGCAAGTGTTAAGTTTGATATGACATAGTGACATCATGAGGCATGTTCACTAATGTTAAATCACATGGTAAGATAAATCAAGTAAGGTGTCGTACCAACCTCCCGTGATCGTGGAGGCTACAAGATTCAGTTGTGACATATACCTTCCGTGATCGTGAAGGGTCAAGTTATAATTCCCAGAACTGTTAGGGCCTTGCAAACCCTAGCTTTGTCTGGAGGCTGCACGCTTTTGGTACGTACACTATGGGCCCACATGTTGAGACAAGATAATAAATTAAAGATTGAGTCAATAATGAAGCATAAGACTTTCAATCGATTATAAATGGTTCATGCATAAGCTACATGATGATTGGCATATTTTAAGATGTTTGAATTATTTTGTGAGATTATGTTTATACTTGCTGGGCGAAAGCTCACTCTTATATTCATACTGTAGGTAAGAAGCCTGCAGTTTAAAGTGGTGGGCTATGCGGACGATGCGGTGGGTGAAGGGCGGTGTGGGATACCACTACGCAAAATTTTCCGCAATCGCTTTTGAGTAAAAATATAAATATTTCAAAAGTATATTATGTTATACAGTATGTATGAAGTTTGAAGACTAAAGATTATACTTTCAGTGTGGAATGTATGCATGACAAGTTTTTATTTACATAATAACTCATGTGAATATGTTTTAAAAAAAAAAAAAATTTTCCCTCAAATTTTCAAGTAAAGAACAAGTATGTATAGTGTCGACCTGGCTTGGGAAGTCGGGGCGTCACAATCTCATTACCAGGCAATTCAACAATCCATGTTTTATTATTACATATATATATATATATATATATTGTTTATGATGATTTGTAACCGAGTCATTGAGAACCAGCAATCAGAAACTTATTTATGATAAGTATTAGTTAAACCAATACCATCTATTAAATTTGGTTAACAACTCAGTCTACTATTATTTATTGCTACAAATCGAGATTGGCCTTTTGTTCTAATCAGATATAGAAAAGTCTTTACAGATTGAACCAATGTTTGGCAATGTCAATCAAATATAGTCACTCATGTTTGATTGATTTCGATGGTTTTTACGTGTATATTTATCCAATAATCGGATAGTTGAACATAAGTAATCCGCTAGTTGATTAGTCTATTTTCGCTTATTAGGCTTCGTAACCGAGCCGTTGAATACCATTAATTGGCAAGTTTGCTAATAATAAGTATTAGCTAAACTACATCACCTATTAAACTTAGTGTTACAATTTGGTCTACTATTATTTATTGCTACAAATCGAGATTGACATTTCGTTCTAATTAGATGTATAAAATTCACTTTGCTGTTGTGGCATAAATAATTATGATATTCATGTTGCTCATCCTTTGAGTGTCAATCCAAATTTTAACATAAAATGGGAAAGATGAAAGTAAGGACATTATTGTCGATGCAGAATTTCTCTATATATAATATGACAATTGTGAGAAGTTGAGAGCGTTTTCCTTCTCTCTCTGTGTAGAACTGCATTAGAAGATCAAAAGAGACATATGAAGTTGTGCTATTTGAAGACGGAATAAAGGATATGATTGTTAGAGTTAGCAGGAAATGGCGAAAGAGAAGGGCGATAATGAAATAACTCTTCGAAGATGCAGCCCAGAACAGACTGAAGGGTTTCAACCCAACAAAACCAACCAAAAAAAAAAAAAAATTCATCTCTTTTTTCTTTTTTTCTCGCTGATGAGATTTTTATTATTATTATTATTTTTATTTATTTATTTATTTTGTCACTAGCTTTTCTTCTCTTCCTTATAACAGAACGCAAAAGCGCATGTCTTTTTTCTCTCTCACTCCCTCTCCAAAAAGTAAACTCTCTCTCTCTTTCTCTATCTCTCTGAATGTGTAAGAACTGGAAGTGGTGGGTGACCCTTTCAAGAGATTATAGTCTACACATCAGTCCACTGTAGTTTTAGTAGACGCTGATGTTTTATTGGCCAATACGAAAAAGTCAATCTTTCTTAAGATTGTTTGAGCTGACTTGGGAATCATTTGGTGATAAGGACGTGACGCTTATCACAGTTGAGCACTAGTTTAGCAATATGAACCCTTTTTTTTTTTTTTTTGGTATATAATTGGGAATAATTTTTTGTCATTTGAGGTATTGGGTAAGTGAAGTGAACATTCTGTTAATTACGGACTTTTTACAAATCTTTTAAGAATCCGGTAATTATTCAAGGCTTTATATGCTAATCATATTCCAGTTTTCTGTTTTAGGAAAATATTTACCTTCTATCATCAGAAAATTCGTTTCTTTGGCTTTTCTTAGGAATGGCAATAATTGTGTTCTCTCCTTTGGTATAAAGGGAAAAGGGTACAATCGGAAGACAATTTTTTAACCTTTTTTTTTTTTTTTAATGAACAATTTTTAGTTTTTACCTTTTGAGTTAGCAGAAACTTAGACTCGTCCAAAGCAAATTCACCTAATGAGAAGTTGGAAGGCTTCTCTACCGAAGTACTAAGAAGTTAGATGGGCCTTATTCAAAATGTGCGGAATGACTCATCTATCAGAAGTTTAATTTAATTGATTAATTATCTAGCAATGTTGAAAAGCATGGATATTATTTTCCAACCAGACAGCAGTGGAACAACATTCTGTCAAAGATTATAGCCTTCATCTTTTATTAGCAATCTTGGAAAAAAAATTCAAAAGGATGATCTAATACATAAGACTTCATGTATAATGTATAGAGATAAAATAATTCTAACTATCATAATTTTAAAACTCATAATTCTAACTATCAAAAATCAATCACATGTGGGGATAAAATAAAGAAACAAAACATAAATATATCAAGTGCCCGGTAGTAAAAAGTTAAAAATTCGAACTACCAAATACAGGAATTAGTCACTTATTGCATGCCTTTAAAACTGAAAATGATATCTCTAGAAACCAAAAACCAACATAAAATAAAGTAAACAAGATTTCCTAACATAAAACAGTACAGAGAGTCAAGTTACTCACGTTCAATATGCTTCCAAATCAACAACGAAAAAAAAAATAGGAATTAATATTCAACATCATATATCCAAAAAAAAATTTCAAGCAAGAGGAAAAAAAAATCATATCCACTCTACTAATGCACAGCGAACCTAATATTCATTTGAAGTTTTTGAAAGCAACCAAAAAAAAAAAAAAAGCCGCAACCAAAAAATTATATCCATCATTCGCTCTTTTAAATATTGGTAGGAGATTAGATGCACTAACCATCTCATAGAGCTTCCTTCCTATCTCTCTCTCTCTCTCTCTTTCTCTCTCAAGATTTCACGATTTTTGCTCTCATCTCCGTCCTCACTTCTCTCTGTCTCTCTCTCTCTGACAAAAACAACAACAAAAACACATAGCTATCTTTCTTCATTGTAGCTTGTTTTGATTTTACATTTCAAAGTTTCTTCTTTTTCTTTGTTATTACTTCCAATGTCATTTCAAATTCATATACGTTAATTTTTTTTTTCTTTCTTTCTTTCTCCACCTGCTAAATCTTTTCTGTATTTTTCTATTTTCTAAAAATGATTTTTTTTTCTTTTTTTTTCGGCCTAAATTATTTTAAAGTATTCCTTAGAAATTGGCATTATCAGAAAACTGAAAAAACAAATTCTCATGAGATTGAGAACAAACAGGTACACCTGTAAAAATTCATATATAAGAACACAATTTATCTATAGGGTTCTTGGCAAGTTTTTTCAAGGACAAAAAAAGTACTTTTTTCAAATATGTTTTGATGATTAGCGTTGGAACCCATCCTCTACGCCTCTAAAAATATTAAGGCGCAGTAGTTTTCTTTTTGTTCTTGAAAAAAAAAAAAAAAATTTCAAAGTCGTTTAAGAAAGTATACATATTTTTTAGAGTGGGGCATGTGATGAATATTTTTTAAATCACTTGCGAAATTATTTTTAGGTAATTCAGTAATAAAATAATGTATTAAAAAGTGTGTGGGAAAAGTAGAATGGGGTGGAATATAACTACCTTTAACTTAAACCACAAATATATAATTTTTTTTCTTAAAAAAACATATTATATGTTAGTTATTTTTCTTGACTGATAGTTCAATATTACTTGATAGGGTGGGTCTATAACCACCCTTTAATCAACTTTTTCCACCCTTATTTTTCGTAAGTTATTTATTACTAATTATCTATTTATAAAATTACTTTTAACGACAAAAATAACTTTAAAAAAAAAACTCTTAATACACCCCTTCTTGTAAGTGATTTTTTTTTCTTGAAAAATTTTTTTTAATCTGAAATTTGTAAAAGAATTTTTTTTTATCAATGTATTAATAAAGTTACATAAATAAAACTTTTTATTTTTTGGAATCAATAAATTTTTTCCTAAATGATCTATAAATTTTTCCTTCTGAAGGGTAAGTGATCTATAAACTGTTATGTACGCCATTGATTCATTTTTCTTTTGGAAGGCAACCACGCCATTCCTATATGATGTCTGAGTAAAATATATAGGTAATTGAAATGAATGGCCGTTCATATTTGAACCAACCCGCAGTTCGTATTTCAAATATTTCCCGTTCATATTTTAAATAGTTCATTTTAAAGGAACCATGCCGTTTATTTCAATTACATTTGGGTAAAATATTTATGCATTTTTTTTTTTGAATTGCACATTCAAATATCCATATGGCACTCACAATCGAAATGAAACATCTAAATGATCTATTCACCTTTCAAGACAAATTGTAAATGAAACCACCTAAATTCTGTTGAAACATTTCTTTGTTTATGTTCAGATATTTTCATTCATATGTTTCCATCACATATGTTACCATTTGGATGCTTCTCCCAAATAAATCCCATATATTCAAATTGTGTTGAAATATTTTTATTTAAATATTTTTATTCAAATATTTTCATCTTAAATATTCAGATGCTTCCTCAAACGGATCTTATATATTTAAACTCTTTCAAATACTTTACTTATGAAGTGGTGGGTTGCTACTTATTTATATGTCTCTTGATCTTAATAGATCAGGAGTTTCTATTGATTATAAAGATGTATGTTAAAAATGTGTTAATATTTAATATGTATCTATTGATTTTTTTTATTATCAAACTTGGTATACATTGCTCCCTTTGAGTAACTCATTCAAATTTATTGATGGATCCGTTTGAATTGAGTATCATATATTTTTTACTTTTGTTGTTTGATACCTAAGTTTGAAAAAGAAATTTTTAAAAAAATACAATTCAAATTGAGAATCTTTATTAATGTTTAGAAGAGAAAATATGAAAGTGGAGCCGAATTCAAAAACTAAAAAAGTTAAGTCAAGTTGAATTTTTTTATTTATTTATTTTGTACTTTTCTTTCTAACCTATGTACCAAATATCAACTTAGTGTGTATTTAACAAATAAAAATTTCAATTCATTTTAAATGAGAAATATATTTTTTCACCTTTTCGACATCTGCACAACTCATTTTTCTTTCTCGTAAACACCCATAGATACCCAATTTAAATCCAAAATTTTCAATTGAAGATGGTTTTCACACTAAAAAATGGTCGGTACATGTTTCTGTGCCATGTGATGAAAAAATTAAAATAAAAATTACTCACCATTTTATCATGCTTTAAACTTATCCCATGTAAACATGAATTCTAAGTTTGAAATCATCATTTATAATATAACAAAATTGTACAAGTAGAAAGTTGGAAACAGAAGGAAAAAATACACTGTAAAAGCAGGAATACGCCTTATGAGTTATGATGTGCGCATTGGACAAAATATCATTGTTGAACCAGTATTAATACTAATTAGTGGCTTTCAAAAAAAAAAAATAGTACTGAATTTTTAAGATTATTTTCATATCTCTGTCCCCTCAACTTTAGGAGCATTCTCATATTTATCTCTTGAACTCTAAGTTTTTACCTCACTTCACAAATCTTTAATTAGTTCTGTACTCTTTGCTTGAATTTCTGTTAAATATAGACTGAAAAAGAGGGGATTAAAGTGAGGTCGAGTTTTTTTTTTTTTTTTTTCTGTTTGTTTTAATAAAAATTTGAACCAAAAATAATTAAATGAGATTAGTTCTTTTTTATTTTTTTTAATAGGAAATCTAATGAAAATGCTTACGTAGGACTAATCTAACATACGGTGAATGAGATAAAGTGAGAGTTGAAAAACAAAGTGGGAGTTAAAGTTCATATGCAAAATGGAAATCTAAAGTTCTCTGAGTAGGGATGAAAATTTTTATGACAAACAACAAAACTAGTGCATTTAATAATATTTCATAACCTATAAATTCAAACAAAAAAAGATCCATAGTGAACCAGTCAAAATCATGACCCACAATTTAGGAGAAATGAAGATATGACTTGCCTTTGTCACTTACATTTCGTTTGGTAAGAGGAAAAGAAAAGAGAAAGGAAGGAAAATAAGCAAGGGAAAGAAATTTTGAATTAAAAAAAAATGTTTTTCTTTATCTTTTTTCGGTATGATTAGAGAAAAGAAATAGTTGATAAAGCAAACGACCATTTTGCCAATTATTTTGCACTTATTTGATTTAGAATGAGGATAATAATGTAATTTTACTATGTATACTAGTGTGAAAGCTTTCATTTACCTAAAAAGAGTGTGAAATTTTCTCCACATACGTAGAGATTAAAACTGGTGAGCCCCACATTTTTTTTTTCTCTCCTATTTTCCCTTCTCTTCATTTTTCTCTCCTACCAAACAATCTACATTCCTATTTTCTCCTTAAAAATACGTCAACTCTTTTCTTTGCTTCTGCTTTTCACCTCTACTAAACATAACATTAAAGGAGTCAAATAAATTTTGACTCATGTTTTAAAATATGAAAATAGTAGTGCGCGCAAGATACTAATTTTTAATTCTAATTTTTCAAGCATCATTTTCGTGGAAATCATTTTTTTTACTAGAAGATACAACTTTTTTTTTCAATTGTAATTAATATGATAATTATTTAAAGAGTTATCAGTCTAAATAAGAAAATAAAAATATAAAAGAGAACCATTTTCGAAAAATGATTAACCTTCAAATGCACATTATTTATGGCAAGACTTTGTTGGAAATTTATGCTATGTTTGGTAGGAGAGATGGAAAATAGAATGGAAAGAAGTGCAAAACACCTAGGTAAAGGAAGGAAGAGTATTTTCCTTCATATTGTTTGGTAGAAGAGAAAAAAAAACTTATAATCTAATTTATTTTACAATTATACACTTATAAAAATGAAATAAGTAATAATCAAGGTCATAATAGTATTTTCATACATCATTTAGAACTCGTTTGACAGAGCTATTGTTTTTCTTTTGGACAGTAAAAAAAAATAAGCAAAAACTACAGACTTTTAGTTAATGTTTTGATGTTGTACCTTAAAAGAGCTTCTTACATTAGAATAGCTTTTTCTGGGTGTTTGGCATGATCATTTCAAAATCTCTTCCAATATGTCAACAATACCCTTCTTTAAAACTACTGGGGGTATTGATTCCTATTTGTCCAAAAATTGAAGTTTAGTTTTTATTTAAAAAAATAAATAAGAACATATAACCAATAAATTTATCCACACAAATAGTTAAAAAAATCCTCACGATACAACTTATGAAAAAAAAAAAATAATAATAATAATAATAATAAAAACCATATCTTCATTTAACGAACAAACCAAATACAAAGCATGAACATATCCTTGTAATAACATCCTCACAGTACCATGTTTTTTTTTTTTCCTTTTTTGCTGAGAAGTTCTATCATTAAACAACATAAACTAAATGCAAGCACACCAAAATGAAACAAATAGAGCACTGTAGCCAAAATCTCAATCAAAAGAGGGGTCCGAAGGGCTCACTTTGCTTAAAACAGTAGCAAGAATCAAAATAGTTTCTATCTAACAACTGCAAATTAAATCTATCTACGAATGAGCTCCCTAGCATTCCTATCACGGATAACTCCCATTTCACTCTCATCTATCAAGAGGTTTATATTTGATAGCTCACCATCCGGCAAGTAATCTTCTTCTTCATTCAAAGATTGAAATTACACATCAGCAATCGCCTCCCTCCTCATAAAATTGTGTGGAGCCATTGAAGCAGTAACAATAGCTATTTGCTATTATCAATCTCATAATTAGGCATATTTCCCAAATATCGCATCGTGGTTTCTATACGCCAAAAGTACGCTCAATGACACTTCGTAATTATAAATGCACATAGTTAAATATTTCTCGAGACCCTCTAGGTTGTCCACCATTGTGAAATTATGGAAGATGATATCGATCTCCTTTATATGGTGCTAAATATCCCTTCATATTTGGATATCCCGCATCAACCAAGTAATATTTATCTACAACATCAAAGTTTAAACAGTAAATATATATATAATAGTACTCTAAATGTTGTTCACTTAATAACAGCATAAAAAATTACTTTAAATTGAAATAACACATACCATTTGGTGGTTTAGGAAACTTTATATCTTTATATATTTCTTAATAGCTCCAAAAATATCCGTGTATCATATGCAGTTCCTTCCCATCCCGGCCAAACGAATTTGAAAATCATATCGAATCCACAAACTGCCTTAATATTTTGTGTACGAAATCCTTTCCTACCAATATATGGAATTTGCTCATCCACTAGGAGTGATACACGAACATAAGTTCCGTCGATAGCTCCAATGCAATCCTATAAAGTGCAAGAGGAAAAAAGATAAAATTATGTATGAATATATAAAAAAAGAAATTAAAATTTTATGTACAAAATACCTTAAAGTATGGCCAATATTTTGGATTTCGTCAAATGTAGTGTGGGACTTCACTATAATTTTCTGGTGGTTTGATCTCATCCAAAGCAAGCATTATCATTTTTTCCGGTACGAATCCTAAGTGTCTACTCACTGTTTTCACCCGAATGTTGGAAATTGGAATCTTTCTTGAATCATTCCATTGCCAACACCATGACCTAAGATCATTGGAAACATGCCTACTGCCTCTTCTAAAATACTTGTTTTTCCATTAGAAACATCTCAAGACAACGAACACCGTTTCCCTTTAGGATCAGTTCTTATGTATGAACTCCTGTTCTTAATAACTTCACAAAGTTCATCAAGTTTTTTGGATAATTTTGTTGTCGTAGACTGCTTTTTTCCTTTCTTGAATTGCTTTCTACTTGGCCCAAGTATTTTCTCTTTCCGGTTGCTATCTTTTACATCCTCATGATCTTTTTCCTCCGAATCATCACTAACCACCTCTTGAGTGATGTTATCTTCAGTGTTAGATATTTGTGTATACAAAAGAGGCAATAAACCGGAAAGTTGGTGGCCAAGCCCCTAGCCCCTGTGGCAGTCACATCTCGAAATAACTCGTTTAATTTCATTGCATGCTCTAAACCTTTGACACGAAATTTTGCAGCCTCTGGATATTTCTGTTATTGCAAATTTAAATTTAGTAAAATTTTATAGTACACTAATTATAATTAAATAACTTATTAACAAATACCTACTTGTAACTTTGCTTCCCGCCATTCATTTGGAGCATCTATAGTTTGCCTTTTTATGTCCGCTTTTGCCTTTCCTTGTGTTCCCTCAGTTGCCATGTAGTCTAAAATACAAATCTCTTTAGGTAGTTTATCTAATGAATGAACTTTGTAAAAAAATTAAAAAAAAAACATTAGAATCCTAATCAAATTAAGAAGTGAAACCCATATAGAAATCACATGTAAACCAAAAGTTTAACTGTATATGTGTGTAGCAAATAACCAAATCAATGATTTTAGACCAAAAAAAAAAAAAAGAGAGAGAAACTTATGCTCTTATCAATCACAATTTATAGAACAAAAAATACTCACAAACACGAGAGCTTTCGTGTCTAAAGCATGAAGATAAACCGTTAAAGGTTTATACACTATTTTCATATTACATATCGTCATAAATCTATATATATATATATATATTGTTAAAGAAATTGCTCTATAATTCGAACAAATCTCAAAGAACTAAAGGTAGACAAGTGATATATAGGAAGGAGATTATATATAAACTTATATATTTGTACATTTATATATAAGAACAAAAAGAGACTTTGATGGAAGAGACGGCAAGAAAAGAAAACGAAAAAAGAAAAGGTAATCACCCAAATAATAAGAACTTGCATGTTTGGGTTGCTAGTGCTTGGGTCTCTTTGAGATTGCAAAATTTTGGTAAATCTTAGGGTTTCATTTATTCCTGATGATGTAGTGGTGGAGAAGAAAATAACAAATGAAAGAGATATGAAGCTCAAAGGACGCAATGCTTCAGGAAAATAAAAGGAGAGGAGATGGTTGGAATTTAAATTTTTTGATTCATTAATTTGAGGGTAAAGGTGGAAATATGAAAGTTTCATTAAAACCTCCAAAACAGCTTCCCGTGTTTTTTCCGAAGCCCTTTTAAAGGAATCCAGGTGGAATTGACTTCTCTTGGAAGAGATTTTAAAAGGCAAAATCCTTTTTGATATTTTATCCAAACAGGTCCTAAAGCTACTTTTGAGCTTGGAAGTTCGAAACTACCTCTAAAATGTCCTCTCAAACGGGACCTTACTTTGGCAAAGTTTTTTGTCTGTTTTTCTTTCCAGAGTTGGTGGAATTAAAATTTGGTGGGCCTCGTAGATTAGTAATTTATTTGTTTTTCAATTTCCTCTCTACTAAACAACTTAAAATTCCTTTTTTCTCTTCAAAATTTCTCTTCTAATTTCCTTCCTCCCTCTTTCACTTTACCAAACATAGGCTTAAAGAATTGTAACTCATCCAAACGTACTAATTGCAAAAAGATTGGGGCCACGTAATTTTGTTTTCAACTTTGCAAAAAGACTGAGGGTCCGTTTGGGGCACTAACTGCAGATGACAAAATATTATTTAGATTTTAAAATCCTAATTTTACAGCAAATTTTTCCTTTTTTTTCATTTTTGAAAAACTCAAACTTTAAAAGTTCAGAACTTTCTCATTTCAAATCAAAATAAGATGATTTTTATATCAAAATACTCATAATGATGTGACGAATAAGACAAGATCCATTTTGTATTTTTTTTCTGAACACATATCAAATTTTTATACTATTTTCTATATCACTGAACTTTTTCAAAAGTTTTCTCTCCAAATACATTTCCAACCCAACATCTAAAACACAACCTCCAGATGTCCCCTCAAACGAGCCCTGAATTCTTAGCTTAGGGATCTTTGGTACTACGTTTTTAGATGGAAATTTACAGATCAACTCTAAAACTCTCAAATCTATATCTTACTTTCTCTTTCTTTCATTTTCTAAAAATTTAAAATTTCAAAAGTCCATAATTTTTTTTTATTTCAAGTCAAAACAAGAGGATTTTTTTTTAATTTTTTGTAAACTACTAATGAATTGATAAAACAGGCTTGTGTTTAAAAAAATAAATAATTGAATTGTAGGGCTTTTTCTTGGAATAATAAGAGTGGTGTAACAACCAATAATGAATATTTAAATTTTAGTTGGTGGGTAATTTAGAAAGTGCGTGAGAAGAGTAGATAAATTGGCATTAATAGACGCCCTCAAAATAAAATAAGATTTATAGTACATAATTTTTTCTGTATATGTTTTAAATTTTTACTATTTACTATCTCATATTCATTTTCAATTTACATTTTAACTAAACAAACATTTTAATTTCAACTTACAAAGTTCAACTCCAACAATTGTTGCAAACGGCCCTTAGTTCCCAAGAAGTTAGAGAGTTCCCCATAAGCTTACCATTTCTTTGCTGAAAGTCATGCCCTTTGATAAACATAATATGGCATTAGTTCAAGAAAAGCTCGGCTAATACAAAAAAAGATTATTATGACTTTCTCACAAATTCACAATGATTTCAATAAATACGTCTCTAGGATAAAGACAGAGAAATTACACGGTCAAGACAAATATACCTTTAAAAAACAAAAGTCCGTTTGTAAATATTTTCAAATGGTTTTGCTTTGTATATGAAATAAAAATGAGAATGTTTTATAAATAATTTTGTGATATTTTTTGAAATTGTTTTTGATTTTGTTTATAGATAAATTGGTTCGAGTAGAACAAAAAAATAAAATGTGTATAAGTATGTTTTTGAAAATATTTGTTGGGTGTAAAAGAGTTAGATAATAAAAACAGAAATAGGAAAGCAATGACTTTGTTTGGGAGTATTTTGAAAATGATTTTTTTTAATATAAAAAGAAATGAGAATGTTTTGAGATAATTTTTGAAATTATTTTTTGTAGAGAAATTAGTTTGAGTGCTAAAAAAAGTAAAATTGTATTTGAGTATTTTTTTAAAAAAATATTTATTAGCTGTATAAGTCTTAGAAAATGAAAATAGAAATAAAAAAAAACAACTTTATTTCATTTTCTCATTCCTTAACAAGAAATGAAAAAGTTTTTTGTTTTTGTTTTCTAAATTTATGCAAAATAAACATTATTTCAGAACCATTTACAAAACATCTCTATTGAAAACTTTGATTTTTTATTTTTCCAAAACGTTTTGAAACCAATATGAAACAAGGTTGTGACTTATTCTATTTTCTCATTTCTTAATATTTTCAGAGTTTGTGCGAAACTAATATTATTTCAAAACTATTTTTTAAACACCTTTTATTAAAAATCATGATATTCTTTTCCAAAAACGTTTCAAAAACAATACCATATAATGCCAATCTTCTCCAAACCGAAAAGGTAAAAATTGTTCATTTCAAAAAAAAAAAAAAAAAGTAAAAAAAAATTGTCTTCTGATTGTACCTTTTTCCCTTTATACCAAAGGAGAGAACAAAATTATTGTCATTCCTAAAAAAGCCAAAGAAACGAATTTTCTGATGAAAGAGAGTAAATATTTTCCTAAAAATAGAAAATTGGAATATGATTAGCATTTAAAGCCTTGAATAATTACCGGATTCTTAAAAGATTTGTAAAAAGTCCATAATTAACAGAATGTTCACTTCACTTACCCAATACCTCAAATGACAAAAAAATTATTCCCAATTATATACCAAAAAAAAAAAAGGGGCTCATATTACTAAACTGGTACTCATCATCAAATTTGATAAGCCTCACGTCCTTATCACCATACGATTCCAAAGTCAGCTGAAACAATCTTTAAAAAGGTTGATGTTTCGGTATTGGCCAATAAAATATCAGGGTCCACCAAAACTACAGTGGACTGGAGTGTAGACTATAATCTCTTCAAAGGATCACCCACCACTTCCAGTTCTTACACATTCAGAGGCCAGAGAGATAGAGAAAGAGAGAGAGAGTGTTTACTTTTTGGAGGAGAGAGAGAGAGATAAAAAAAAAAAAAAGGATAAAAAGCTTACATTGAACAAAATAGTTTAAAGACATGGGCTTTTGCGCTATGTTATAAGGAAGAGAAGGAAAGCAAGAGACAAAAAGAAAAAAAAATCTCTGTAGAGAGAGAGAGAGAGCGAGAGTTTTTTTTATAGTAAAAAGCAAAAAAAGAGAAGAATTATTATTATTATTATTATTTTTTTGGTTTTGTTAGGTTGAAACCCTTCAGTCTGTTCTGGCAATCGCTATCATTGTCCCATTTGTACAGCTTTTCTTTCTCTCACTCACTACGAACTTTCTCAGACTTTCCTTTTTGGCTTTCTGGGGTGGTTGTTAAGAAAAGCCTCAGAGAGAAGAGAACCCAAGTTTCAGAATTCAAAAAGAATTGAAGCTTTTTTTTTTATCATTTTCTTTTTTTTCAAGTGATATCTGCTTTTCCTTTTTTTTATTTTTTATTTTTCATTTTTTCACTTGCTTGTTTCTTGTCCAAGTCTCCGAAGTTTGGTTGTTTAATAATGGCGGTGGAGGACCAAAGGGGTGGCCAAGATGGGGCGTTTGACCGTTTTCCGGTTGGCATGAGAGTTCTCGCCGTTGATGACGACCCACTTTGCCTCAAAGTGTTGGAGTCTCTTCTTCGTAAATGCCGGTATCAGGGTTTGTTCCAATTCTCTCTCTCTCTCTCTATTTCTCTCTCTCTATATGTGGATATATATATATACATATATTTATGTATCTTTGTTGTTGCTAAACATATCTAGTTTTCTTGATGTTGTATAAATTTTCTTTGTAAATGGTATATATATATATATATATATATATATATATAGGCTTGTTAATAAGATTGTTATAAGTTATACCTTTGGTTGTCTTAATTTCCTTTATGTTTTATGAAATAAAGTTTTGATTTTACAGTTTGTGGGATGTTTTTAGATATGGGTTTCAAAAGAGAGCCTTGGAAGCTTTAATCTAATTTGTTAATTCATGAACAGTTTTAAAACAGATTTTCAAGTTTGAACAGTTTTTTATTTGGGTTTTTGACTTTGAACAAAATTTCAAGTTTGCTTTATTTTTAGTTCTTCATTTCATTTCATTTCATTTTTTATTTTTTTTTTCATATATGTGTTTTCTGGTTTTTGCAGTTACAACAACCAATCAGGCTATCAAGGCACTAGACATGTTGAGGGAAAACAGAGACAAGTTTGACCTTGTGATCAGTGATGTTAATATGCCGGATATGGACGGATTTAAGCTCCTTGAGCTTGTGGGACTTGAAATGGACCTGCCTGTCATCAGTAAGCATATATACACATACATGCATATATATATATATATATATAGATCCTGTTTTGTAGTTCTTTTAGGGCCTAAACATGGATAAACACAAAAGATTATCAGAACTGGTTTGATCATTCACAGATAAAACTCAGGACTTTTATATGGCTTCTTATTGGAGATTACTGCTCGGATCGGGGCTTTAGAGAATGATTGTAACTGACGTTTGTGTCCTTGTGTGTTTCCAGTGTTATCAGCCCATAGTGATACCAAGCTTGTGATGAAGGGAGTCACTCACGGTGCTTGCGACTACTTGTTGAAACCTGTTCGGATTGAAGAGCTTAAGAACATCTGGCAACATGTCGTTCGCCGAAGGAAGTTGGACAAGAACGACCAAAGCAATTCTCGTGGTCACGACAAGCCCTGCCATGGGACTGGAGAAGGCGGAAAAGGGCTGGCAACAACAGGTAATGAAGATCAGAATGCTAAACTCAGAAAGAAGCGGAAGGACCAAAACGATGATGATGAAGAAGAGGGTGAGGAGAATGGACCTGAGAATGAAGAGACCCAGAAAAAGCCTCGGGTGGTTTGGTCTCCAGAGCTACATAGAAAGTTTGTTGCTGCTGTGCATCAATTAGGCGTTGACAGTGAGTCCCTTTTCTGTTTCCTTGCCTGAAGGCCTTTTTTCTATTCTTTTGGTTGTTTTTTATCGACTCTTCTTTCTTATGCAGAGGCTTTCCCTAAGAAAATCCTTGACCTGATGAATGTTGAAGGACTGACGAGGGAAAATGTTGCAAGCCATCTCCAGGTACAGATTCTTCTTATGTCTTCTGTTTGCCGCCATTGTCGCTTTATTGCAACACGATACTGATGATATTTCAAACCTGGGAAGACCTTACATATAGTAGAGATGGGATATGTATATGTGGTAATCACAAGGCTCATATCACGTTATAGGTTCTGCAAAAAATGATTTGGAAAGATTCATCAAAGAACTCTGGCTGAAACTGAGGCCTGTTTATCCTAAATATTATTGAATATACCAAGAGAAAGCTGTTTAGGACATTACCTTTTGTTTTTAAACTTTTGTTTGTTCGATGAAGGAGAATTAACCACATGGTTTTGGAGTCAAAAAGTTAGTCCGCTCTTTCCTAGTTGTTATGGCTGTTATTTGAGAAACTTGTAGTAACAAGCGTCAAATGTGCACTAATTCATATAGATTGCCAATTGGGAATTCATCGAACTTGCTTAGCATGTTATTTCAAATGAAACTTTCAGTCTCACTATCTCCATGTTACGTTGCAGAAATATAGAGCCTACCTGAAAAGAACAGAAACCCCGCAAGCTAGCATTGTTGCTGCTATGGGGGGTAAAGATTCCTCTTACATGCGCACGGGCGCTATTGAAGGATTTGGAGATTTACCGGCCTTGGCCGGATCTGTGAGGATGGCAAACAACGCTCTATCACCATCTTTTACACAAGGAAGAATCCTTGATAGATTAAACTCTCCATTTGGTTTGACCATCAGAGGAATTACTTCTACTGGACTCATCCAACCTAGTCACCCGCAGAACCTGAGCAACTCCTTCAACGCTCCTGGGAAATTCCAGCCATCTCTGCCGGTAAACCAACGTGCAAGTTTATTTCAGGGCATTCCCCCGTCGTTGGAAGTTAATCAGTTGCAACAGTCAAAGTGCACCACCCATTTCGGAGACATGGGTGCCTTGAATAATCCAGCAGGTTTTGCAGTTTATGCCGGTAGCTCAAGCATCGCACCCAATTCTTCAAGCAATGCTCTGATGTTACCCGGGAACCTGCAGCAAACCTGTAGTGGGGGAGCATTAGGAATTCAATCTTCGGGCAGAGTGGCTGCATCGGATCCCAAAGCTTTTGACCTTGGGATCAATGGTTCCTCTAACTTTCTAGATCATAACCATTGTAGCGAAAGCTGGTATGGGGCAGTTCAGTCATCCAAGTTTCCGTCGACTGCTTTACCTATGATCCAGCCTCCCAATCATGGTCAAATGCGTTGCAACAACTTGGTTAATGCATCTACTTCCTCACAGATTGGTAACCACTGTCATGAGTTTGCTTCTACAAGTACACTCCCGACTTCTCTAGGGGATTCTAGGGGAGATGTACAAGGCCAAGATGGCTTAATTGGAAATATTGTTCATCCTACAAATTTCACAGCGAGTCAGAGGTGGGAAGAACATGGAAAGGATCATAACCACAGCTTGAATCAGAATTTTAGTGCAACAAATTCCTTGGTTTCTGCTAATGGCACAATGGCGTCCTTACACCAGAATCTAGACCAAAATAATGCAGCTAGCAGCCAAAATTTCAATGCATATATAACCGACCAATTGAATGGAGGCACGCCATCTATCTTTCGATTAAACGAGACTGGTGAATCTGCTGCCAGCACCAGTACCGAGCCCAATGGAAACAACCTTGACGGGCAAGCAAAGGCACAAGATGCTTTTGAAAACAATTACGACTCATTGGATGATATAATTAGTGCTTTGATGAAGCGGGTATACTATCCTTCTTATTCCATGAATTCAACTCTACTTTCATTAAAAAATATTCTCTTAGGTAATTCTTAGTACTTTAAGCAATCAACGAGTTCATACCAAAGACGATATTCACGATCAACTTATGATTCTATGTTGTTCAGTACCTTGTATAATTTCTTGCTAACCCGGAAATTGATATGGCCGAATATCGTCATCTTAACTGCATTCATTGTATCTGCATTCTATATTTGTAACTGCCTTACCTTGTGTTTATCCAGGAAAATGAGACAGTATTAATGGATGGAGAATTGGGGTTTGACACTTTCCCTCTTGGCTCTTGTATACCGGACTTCACTGCATGAGTACTGAAGCCACCTTCGCCTTTGTGTTCTGTAATATTTCCTCCATTTTCAACTAGCTTTTACTTGTTAGTAAATTTACACTTGTTGCAATTGCAGAGAGCAAACATGGATCCTTGTTAGTTCTTCTAATGTGATCTCTTTTACTCTTCTTGTTGTTTGAAATAAGTCAATTTTTTCATACTTTGTTCTTTTTGTTGTTTAGTTAATTTAATAAACCGCTATAGCAGCCCTAAACTAAAACAAAAAAAATTAAGTTGGCATACCACAGCAAAACATAAAACAAAAACAAAAAAATTAAGGTTTTTAGAATGTAGGCATGAAGACAAGACGGCACAGGTTTTCGGGATTCGCCATTCGTTAGATTGCATGCAACAATTATTACCATGAAGCATGTAAAGTACCCATCATTTACATGGTGTGCAAATTATGTGAAAGTGTTATTCTACTTAAAAAATACATGACAAGAAGAAAAATACACTCTGGTCATTCTCTAATTTTTTTTTCTTCTTCTTTTTGATATCCTAAATATTATTCCGAGTAATATTCTTGAGAAAAGATCAACTATCAAAGTTCTAACAAAGGGAAAAACAAAAAAAACAAAAAAGATTCATATAATGAAGATCAATTACAAGTGCCCAAAAAAAAAAAAAAAAAAAAAAACTTGTTACTTATCAAGGAAGATAAATAAAGAAATAAAGAACCAACAATTTGATTTACAATATTAAAAAAAAAAAAAAAAAAAACAGACATTTCTTTGTGGGTGTAGTTGATTTCTGGTGAAGTTCAGCCCCTCTGAACTCAATCGAGCTCGGTCAGCTGGGCTCTCCTCTCTGCGGCTCTCCTCCTAACAAAAATTCCCCACCTCAAAGCGGCTTTGAGCTTAAGCCACCCGACAACGGCCCTTCCTGAACTCCTGCCTCTCTCCTGGCCAAAGGGTTGATCCATCTGAGGCTCATATTGCATGCTATACGCGTAACAAGCCTCGTCGGAATGACCAAGTCCAGACCCCATTCCGACACCAGCCCCCATACCAAATGTCTTCAAAAGTCTCTGCATGTCATCGCTCTCCAACATCTCCGAGCTCTTGAGCCTGATTTCCTCAGTGACTATGTCCTCCAATCCTTGCCCGCTCCTTGGCCGTGACCAGTCTCCTGAAAAGTACGAACACCCAACCGATGCTGCTCCAGCTGACATGTAATCCATGCTGCCAGACAACACGGCTTGTTGGTTGTTCAACGTCATCAACGCCGTCTGGTCAGACCTCACGAATGGGAACTCTATCAACTGAGGAACCGGTGGTTGATTATTTTCGGTTTGGAATTGGCGGCCGCCACATTCGGAGACTAACTGGTGCTGCCTGGGCTGAGTGGTTTCACAAAGGTGAGCTGAGTTGTAGTTGTGGCTAGTGGCCACCGGTGCAGCCGAGGCTGGCTTCCCTTTTCTGGTGCCGGCTTGAGAGTTCAGGACTTTGCCGTCGTATTCAACTACTTCGTGCCAATTTTCATAAGCCCTCTTAACTAGAGCATCAACTGAAACCTGCACTCAGAAATTCGAGGAAATAAGTGCCCACTAAGAAGGTAATTCTTCCAAAATTGACAACAAAGTGTAAAGAGGACCTTTTAGAGTGTTGGAATCAAACCTTTTGACTGTGGTTGAGAGAATCCAGAGAGCGAAACAGCCCATCAGCAATTAGACCCCTAAGCTCATAAATATGGTTGAAGACAACTCCAGTGCAATGAGTTTTATCATTGTAGTAAACATAGAGCTTCCCTTCCAAAACACATGTCTTGGCATGCTCCACGGTGTTCTCCCACATTCTGTTCGACATACCACTTCCGAGGATCTGAATCGATAATCGAACAACAATGAAAATATGCAGAAAATTGTGAGAATTGTCTCAGAAAGTTGTTTGATATGAATTTATAAGAGAGATTTTATAGGAAACTAAGATATGTACACTTCTTAATCTCTGCGGATCCTTCACAAGAATTCGAAGGAAGTCTTCAACGGTCATGATGCTCGACTTAATAAGCTTTTTGTGCAGTGCTCCGTCCTTCGCTATTCTGTCTAGTCTCCAAACTTCATCATGCAAAGCAGGTGGGTAATGTTTCTTGTACACTGCAAATCATAGAAACAATAGATTTTTCAAGATTAAAGAGGAAATTTTACTTGTTAAGCTAAGACAAGTGAAAGCGATAGAGAAACTTACATTCTCCTCTATGATCTTTCACAGTAAAAGCCTCGGTTTTGGCTTCACGAATTCGAATCCCGTCACAGTGTCCAGGTGCAACCTTAAGACCGAGCCTGAATTTCCTGCTCCTTATCCAACTGGAGTTATCGGTAAAAGTGAGGTCTCCAATGGTACCCACTCCTTCCTTTAGGGTCACCTGTAGATCTCCTGTGAGAAGCGGTCTTTTCCCCTCCCGCTCCTTCACTTCATGGTTTTCAAAGTGCTCCATCGTCCAATCCTCATCAGCCTCGTTGTTGAAATCGCCTTCGAGCACCACAATATTGAGCTTTACAGCTGATTCTGGTCTAGTCTGCACAACAGCACCCGTGTTTGCATCTAGCAAGACGACATGAATCACTGCTCCTTGCTCTCCCTCAACCTTGGCGCCTGTAAATATATGAGGTGGCATCCTTGTATTGAAATGGAGCTGCAGTGTTTTTCCTTCTGGACCGAGAATTCTCGGTGGTGGAGACCTGCCATGGTTGAAAGTGAAACAATTGAATTACAAATATATCTTGCTAACCATCACAAAAAACTTAATCAAGGCTGTCCATTCCCACTGCTCTTTCATTAAGAACCGAAGAATTACTAACGAAAATGTGGAATTGTTTGGCATAATAAAAAACGCTGAACAAGCGCGCACTCTATGTCCCCCAACACGACTTCTCAAAACAGTACGATAGTGTAAAATTTGGCCAATACTACTAACATGGCAATATGAACACTAATCACGGAGACTCAAGGAGGAACGCACCTCTCCGGCAGTTTGGCAGGGCCCAACTTCGTCAAAGCACGCTCCACTTCTTCGCTAACCTGTCGTTGTTTGCACAAGTAACAGAAGAAATAAGGCCACACTAGTTTTAGTCATGTTCAGGGCATTAAAAGGATCTATCGAAATTGATAAATTCGACATTACGGAGCAAAATGCTACTCCTCTACATAAAAAAGATCAAATCTGAATAAGAAAATGCCACTTTCAGTTCATCTCAATAATAATATCATCGGAGAGACTAATCAAACTCGGACAGAAATTGATAAATTCGACATTACGGAGCAAAATGCTACTCCTCTGCATAAAAAAGATCAAAACTGAATAAGAAAATGCCATTTTCAGTTCATCTCAATAATAATTTCATTGGAGAGACCAATCAAACTCGGACCGACTCACAATTCTGCGGAGTAGAGGCTCCAAAGAAGAGCAGAGTCTTTGCATGCTATCCACCTTCAGAGCATCCACAATCACACTGCATATTGAATGAACTCTATAAACAACGAGGTAAGACTCCAAAATTTACACCAATGGCTTTAATGGGATAAGGCAAAAAGTTTGATGAGATTAGCACTTAATCACTTAATTAGTATATAACTAACTACGATGACAACAATAAGCTACATCTTTTCGTTTCGATCCATATTTTTTCCATCTTTCTGTGCCTTCTAGAAAATAAATTTACTAAAGTAGTATCTAATCCAATATGTTCTTGGTATCTAGTTTTTGAGCTAGTAGATTTGTGAAATGTGTAAAGCACAAAATCAGGAAAATTTGCATTTTGGGATTATTTAATCCAACATTCTAAACACCTATATCACCACTAGATTCACTAATTCTAATAGAATTAAACTATATTCATTTAATCGTTAAATAATTATATAACATATGACAACTGAAGCAAAATACAGGCATACTTCTAAAATTATAAAAAATAAAAAAATAAAAAAAACACCCTTTAATGGAAAATAAAGAAATCAAAAGAGAAAAATGTGAAATTACAAGACAAACCTTGCTAGAGCGGGCAATTTGCGCTTCTTTGCCTCGGGTAGATGGTCAACTCCACCATCATCAACAACACCCCCATCACCACCACCACCATGTTCATAAGCTCTCTTGTCAAGTCTTGTTGTTCTAGAACTTTCCATTACAAGAAACCTTAACAAAGTCCAAACTACCAAAAACTCACTCACTCACAAATCCCAAATCAATAAACCAAAAGAATGTTCCAAAAATCTCCGCCGACTATACTCTCAGAAGCTTCATGGAAAAACACAGACAAATATTTTCTCACACCAAATCTATTGTAGTAGTCTATGACTAAAAGACTCTCCAATCAAGAAGACAAAACGTTATGTTTTCTGTTGAGAAAATTTTGGATCTGGGTATGCCAATGAAGATGTGTTAAAGCAGATTTTTGGATTAGATCTGAACTTGATTTGTTTATGTTGTGTTGACGTAGGACGCGGGCTTTATTTATTGGTACAACATTTGTATATTCATGTTTAAATAATTTAAATATAAATTCAACTTCACAGCTGGGTTTGGTGCGTCATGCTCGTGTCATTGCATGAACGTATTAAACTATAAAAGTTACACACACACACATATTTATATATATATATATATATAACCGCGTTTCGTGGGATAATTTCTGATCTCTTATTAGTTCTTTGACTGTAATCTTTTTTTTTTTTTTTTCCTTGGAGAACGCGTTAATACAATAAACTTCTTCAGACTTTTTCCCCATCTCTTTCTCTCTCTACTTTCTCTCTCCAGGTTTTTTCTTCTGTTTTGATTTGGGCCCTCCAAGAATGGGGGTGTGGAACAAGGAAAGCAAGAAAGTCAAGTCAAACTTTTGTGTAATGTGACCTAAGATGGGCCCTGTAGGACTTTTCTGTGCTGTTTGGCTAGTGGGAAAATAGGATGAGGTTCAAGGTGGTCCCATTTTTGTTCCATGGAGTTTTCCTGTTTGATATTTGCCGTCCTTATGTCAAATTTGGTCAAAAGATTATAGATGAATTTTGTGATAGGAATCCATATTCTGTTTGAAGGAGAGGAAATTAAATGAGATTTTAGAAAGAAATATTGTTGGCATATTAGATTGTCAATTTTATAGAAGACCATATTGTAGGATCTTGTAGGGTCGTTGATCCCGACAGAAAGATTTAAATCAGTCGGTTCACATCCTTTGGGAAGCGCCATCTAGTTTAAAACCTACAATTCAGACAAGTAGCCTCTACTACATGATACTAGTCCTTTCTTTTTTTTCTTTTTTTTTTTGTTGGTTCTTTTTTTTTTCCCCCTTTACCCCATTATTTCTTCATTATGAAGATTCTATTTTTCTTCCATTTTTTCATTCTTTTTATTTTTCTCTCAAATTAACAACTAATAGTTTGGAGACAAGTAGACAAAAAAACAGAATTGAAAATACTGGAACGAAAATGACAAATTGTGATGAACACACATAAAAACGGATTTACATTAGGACCAGGGGACACATGCCCCTCCTCAATTTTTTTAAATTTAAATTATGTCTCTATTTTTTTAATAAAAATTTATAATTTACCTTCATTTAAAAGTTTTTTTGTCATTTGAGACTTAATTTATTATTATATTAAATTTTTTATCATATAAAGTTATTAATTTTAAAAATTTTCTTCTTATATATATCTTAATTAAGAGAAATTTTTGAATCTGTCACTGAACATATATACTGTAGAATGATCTCGATCCTCTTGATCACCAAGTACACGACACGAAGACTTTTGATTTAATATCAATATGGCGGTACACAAAAACAAAACTCATTTCATGGGATTCTCATAATTAGGTCCCAAAGTCCTACATATAAAATATAATTGCATAGTGGGTCATGAGAAGTACGAGACGAAATATCTACTCGTCTTTGGAATATAGGTAAACATCACATAACCAATTTCAAACATTACTTGGCAATACTACTGGATTGTACCTTTAGCAAGTCTTGTCTACCAAACTTGAATCCATGTTGTCAAATCAATGGAATTGGGTCAAAATCTTTTGTGGCTAGAAATTTAACTTCACGGAATCACAAGCAGAATAAGTACTTTCTATACCAGTAGTGCTAGCCAATTTTTTTTTTTAAATCCTTGTGTGATATATGTATACCTCTCAAAATATATTGTCCATATACTCCGATCATAGTGACGGTGATGACTTAAACTCAAGATCTCTAGTTAACAAAACAAACATTTTACCAACCCACCTGGTTATTCAGTGGTCAATGCTAGCCATTTTGTTATTGCTGTGTTGGTTCTTAAAGAATTTCTTATTCTACTTCTGCTCATAACAAAGGCTAAAAATCACTATCTTTTACCAAATAAACTGCCTTTTAATAGTTGTTTTCTAAACTAAAAGTTGCAAAATAATCTGTTAGGAACCTTTATTACGAGACTTCGGAAGTTAGTGGTTAGTGGATTGTTAAGAGTGTGATTAGTTGTTTGTTAGAGTGGAATTAGCAATATGAATGGGAGGTGAGGAAATAGGGAAGGGGAGAGAACATTGTCCAGTGTTTGGCTTAGGCCGTGAAGGCTTTGGGGGTCGTCGAATTCCCACTTTGATTCAATAAAATGCCTAGATTAGTAGGTTCCTAACATAATCTCACAAATCAAGCACCAATTGTTGCTGAAATTATCTTATAAATAGCCTCAGTTATTTTTATCTCTTTTGTGCGATTCAGGAATAGTAACTGATTCAATAAATATATTCTATAGAGTTCCAAACATAATTTAATTATCTTATTATTATATTAATCAGGAATTTCGTATATAGCTAGAACTACCCTCACAAATAGCAAATACTAATTTGTTAAGAATTAATCGAATTGAAGCTATAGCGTCATCATTAGCTGGAATCGAAATATCTGCTAGATTCGGGTCACAATTTGTTTCGATTAAACAAATCGTGGGAATTCCCAAAGATCATAAAAACCCAATTTCCGAAGAGCTCTTCCTTCTCTTCGGGATCGAACATCAATTGCAATGATTCAATAAATGGCTCATTGGGATAGATGTAGAGAAACCCACCCGAGAAACGTATAAGCAAGTAAAATTATCGCATTATATCATTATAATTGTTAAAAATATTTTGTTAGTTATTAGTTTCCTTACTTTTCTCATTATTTCCGGATTTGTTATCTTGGGATTAATTAGGTGAAAAATCCATAAAATTTTCGTTTACAAGGTAAAATCTGACCATACAGGCTATTTGTGACCAATGCAACTACAATTGAGAGAGAGAGGGAGGGAGGGAGGGAGGGAGGGAGGGAGGGAGGGAGGGAGAGAGAGAGAGAGAGATTCCGGTTTAACAAGGTGATAATCCAAGCAATTTGGCTTGGCTGTAGGTATAGACATGGAAGTGAAAATTTTGTAATCAAATTCAAAAGAAAGTTATTATCCTTCCCAGCCCATTTGGCGGGCTCGGCGTTCCCACCTCGAGGTCACCTTTCTCTCCTTGATGAGCAATGCTTCAGCACGCTCTCTGGCCCCCTCGCAAGTTTCTGTCGCGGCATTGCATTTCTCTGCCTCCTTTTGGTACTCAGTAGCTATCCTTTTCGCTTCAGCAAATGTGACATTCATATGCCGGTTGTGCTCCTCGGAAACGGACTCTTGTAGCTTCAATTCTTCTGTCAGAAGGTCCACAAATTGCTTCTCCATTTCCTGCTTGAGATCTGGGTCATTACTTCCACAATCTGCATCAGCACAATCAGGATTACGCCATGTATTTTGTGTACATGATTTAAAAGATGATTTGAGAAAAGAGTACGCTAAAAATCAAGCAGTTGACAGCGAAAAACTTCTCCTTAAACCTATAAATTCACCATGATTGCTCAAGACAAATACACACACATAGATACATAACGGTGAATTTGATGAATGGTTTGATTCAGTTAGTTATTCAACAAATCAAAGTAGTAAAATGCAATCTAACCTGTGATTGAGAGATTGGCTAAACCTGCAAAACAACAATAAGAACCAAAATAACAAGTTAGTACGTTATTCAGAACAAATTCACATTTTTACAAACATGATGAACTGTTAACTAAATAACATAAATCCATATATCAATCGCAAACACGACAAGTAAAGCGGTAAAAAAGTTTCAAGTTTTGCACACAGTCTAAAAGGCTAATAAATAAATTAGTTGGGACAGAAATTGCTTAGGCAAAGAAAACATCATCATGAACATATGACTCAACATCTTATCACATAGAGAGTTGCACGAAAAAGCAATACGAAACTAGAAATTTCATAAAATGGAGATTCTTTTGTTTGCTTCCTTATCAGAGGAGGGCCCTTAAGGAGCGGGGCTTATTGTTGAAAAAGGCAAAAAATAATCATTTGATTTTGCTTCTTGCTCTCCCAATTCAAGAAGGAAACCGCCTATCTTTTCCAGATCCCATGAAGATAAGATAGTTTCAAACTGACCATTCTTTGGTTAATCTATCCCTAATGTTATCCTATTACCAAAGGGGTAAAACCTAAATAGCTCTGGATGTCTGCCCGTGAATGTTATATCGTTACATCGCCTTTACAACCGTGTGCGTAGTCATATACTCATATCCAGGACGACTACATAAGCCCCACCATAACTTCTTAGTTATAGATCACACAAAATTTCAGCTATTTCCATTTCAAACCAGAATTAAGAACTTGTTCTACACGAACAGATTACTCAGCAAGTATGAATAATAGAAAGCATGATCTTAAATCTTAATATAAATAACAGAAATGTTTCACAAACATTTTAAGCAGGAAATACAGGAAACACAAAATGAGGATCTCTCAAATTCAGAGTAAACTGTGCCAAACTCATATATGACACCAAAAAAAAACCCTTGCAAATTTAAGCCCCACACGAGACTCAATAGAAGAATAAATGGAAACAAAGTAGTTTCAATATAACATCTTATATGAATCAGAAGAGAAATGTGACACCAGAACCTGAAATCCTGAAACGAGGATTTCACTTACAAAAATCCCAGGCTCAAACAAAATACCCAGAAACAAAAAGAAGTTCACAAGCTAAAATAAACAATACCCAGGGACGAATTCATCAAATCGGCAAATGGGTATTCTCGATTTGATTAAATTCATCTCAAAATCAGACGGAATTAGAAACATTCAGCAAAAATCCAAATTGGGTTTCACTCATTTACAAAAATAACATAAAAAAAAAATAAAATAGAAACGTGATATTCAAAATATTTCAAAACAAATCAGAATCGAAATGAAAACGAACTCACCAGGAGCAATCTTGAGGAGGGACAAAGGAGGAGGGCAATCGCAGATACAAGGAGGGCAAGTGTTCTTGGAACCCCTAAGAGTTATGGTCTTCTTGAACCTCCAATAAAGAGCTGGTCCGCAAACAGCGAGCGCCGACACGACGGCGAAGATTACCAGACAACACCTCAAGCAAGTCCCAGATCGCCTCGACATCTCTCTCTCTCTCTCCTCTTTCTCTCTCTTGGGTCGGTGTGTTCCTCGTTTCGGTGGCTTTGTGTTCCTGAGAGTGGAGTGAGATCCAGAAATTAATCAGTGTGTGTGTGAAAGGTGGATTTTGGTCTGAATCTACCCAACTTGTAATTTAAATATTTAACTGTGGGTTTGTGGAAGAGGTCAGTGTTTTTAAATTTACGAGCTGTCTGTATCATTAATCATCATCATATATACGAGCCTGCAGGAGCATTGTATGGCTCGAAAGCACTTGTTCCCATTTCTATTTTCTAACTTATGCTTTTGTATTTCTACCCCTAAAAAAAAAATATGCTTTTGTATTATTATTATTTTTTTTTTTTCCTATTTTCTAAAGATAGATCTTAAAAGGTTGTCTATGGTAAAAGGAGAGAAAAAGGCACAATGGGATAATGTAATATATAATTTTAAAATAATAATATGTTTGAAATTATTGTTATTAAATAGTATAAATAAATTAAATAGGAAGAGAAAAAATAAAAAATATCCCCGAATTCCTCTTGGGTCTCTCTCTTTTGAGTCTCTCGCCGTTCCGGTCGCCGTCACCAACATCGTCATCACCAGCACCGGTGATTGCGCGTGGCTGGCGGAGATCCTTGTCGTCGCCAGATCTCACCTTCGCCGGCAGTCGCGACTCCAGGATGAAGGCAATTGCAACTCCACGATCGATGAACTTGCGAAATCCCTCACCGGCTCGCGCGATCTCCGTTGGAGAAGCAGCACCAATGACGACGAACCAATGCGACCTACTTCAGAAATCACCGCCCTGGGTGCTTCCGGCGAGGTGAGACTCCATCGGGAATGGCGAGGCCCCTCGGCGTCGCGACGATGGGATCGCGACCGCGATCAACCCCCGTGATCTCAAAATCGCGAACCATCCCCACGAGATCTCGTCTTCTCCGGCGACGGCTAGCTTTGTGGAAGCTAGGGATTAGAAATTTGGGGTAGTTTCAGGATTATTGATAATTTAGGGCTCGTTTTGAAAAAGAGGAAAAATTTTAATGATTTAATAATAAAAAGTTGTAAATAATAAAATTAAAAATAATAGTGTAAATAATAATATTTACTAAAATCCCTTCAAAAAATATATACATAATATATTAAAGGAGACCTAGGGTTGCACTGTTCTTTCTACAGTAATAAACAGTGACCGACAGACCACCATCGATAGACCATCATCTTTGTCGTAGCCCCGTCATCACCAATCCCATCACCATTGTCGTAACCCACCACCGTGGTAGTCCACCATCGCTGCCCCGTCGTCACCAATCCCACCGCCGTCACCAATCCCACCACCGGTAGACTACCATCTCCGTCGCAGCCCCGCCGTCGCCAATCCCACCACCAGCAGACCATCATCTCCGTCATAGCCCCGCCGTCGCCAATCCCATCACCATTGTCGTAGCCGACCACCGTGGTAGTACACCATCGTTGCCCCGTCGTCACCAATCCCACCGCCGTCACCAAAAATCTAAGGTTTGCAAGCCAAAAGTCCAAAGAAGAAAAAGAGAGAGAGGCAGAGCTGTAGAGAGAGAGAGAGTCAAAAGATGAAAGATAAAGAGAGAAAATCAAGAGGGACAACAAAAAAAAAAAGGGAAAACAAAAATTTTAAGAAAAAAATTCCAAAGATCAAAACTCAACATTCGGGAAAAAAAAAAAAAAAAAGAAGACTCATGAGAGAAAAATACATATATAAATTTTCTTTTTTTGAAAGTAAGATATGCATAATCTTAGTTGTTTGATGTTCCAATTGAAATTTAAACTTTTCATCTTAATTTTTATTTTTTTAATTAACAAAAATTATAATTAATTGTCTTTTAAAAAAACGAATCAAAGTAGGCTTAAAATACTAAAAATTGTTCATTTTTTAAAAAATAATAAAAATATTACATTATCGTGTACAACTAAACACAGTAAAATAACATTCCCACAATATGAAAAAAGATTCACATCATCAACCAAACATGTTAATATAGATTTCCTGAAAATCATATTATCTTCTATCACTTTCTCATTCATGTGATTCTTATTGATTACTTAAATCAACTAAACGTCTTCAAAGGTAAAGTTTTTTTTTTTTTTTTCCTTCCTCATGTTCTACAATAAAAGTCTTTTTTTTTCTTTTTGTCCGTGCGATAATGAATAGATGGGTCATAATTATTATTATGATGATTAACACGTGTGAGACTGGGCATTTGTATTGTGGTGTGTTTGGTGTTGTCCAATGACAATGCATTCTCAATTCATATTTTTGAAATATATATATATATATATATATATATATATATAAAAGAGATTAGAAGCATAAGAGGCTTTTAATGTTTTCTATAATTTCATATTATACTAATATACTAAAGGAGAGTAAGCGTTTAACTGTTCTTTCTACAGTGATGAATAGTGAGTTTTGCTTTTTTTTTTTTTTTTGCTGCTTCTGTTACAATACTATACAGTAATGTACAGTACTTTTTGCTATAGTGATATACAGTAGCTATTTTTTGACAATAAAATGACGATTTTGGTCCTATCTCATGTGTTGATTTTGGCTTATCTACAGTGGAATGACGGTTTTGTCCTCATATATTTTATTATTTTGTCTACAGTGTAGAGTCTTTTTTGCCCCTCTGATTTAGTTGGTTTTCCCTTATCTACAGTGAGCTGACCTTTTTACCCCTAATGTAGAAATTGTCGGTTGCCCGTATAGTACAATTACCGTTTTACCTCTCTCTTTTAGTTACTTTTCTTTTTCCTATAGTTTGTTACCGGTTTTACCACTATTTAGAGTTTTTTTTTTCTTAATATAGTTTTTGCCCCCTTTTTTTTTTTTGGACGCTAAATTTTAAATATTAGATTCCGATCTATTGTTGTATTGTATTTTTGCTCACTTTGTCTTTTTTTTATTTTTAAACGATTTTTTACTTTAAATTATTTATCTTTATTTCGGATTTTTTTTCTAGGTTTATTTTGTGTGTGTCTTATTTGTGTCTTTTGTTCTATTTTTTAAAGACCCTTTTTTTAAAGAATTATGCATGCAAATTTTTTTTTTTTTTTTTTGTCTTTTTTGTTTGTTTTGTTTTATATTTTAAAAATCTTTTTTTTTTTTTTTTTTACGTTTTTGCATGTAAATAACCTGATAAAATTTTATTTTTTTTTTGTATTTTTTTTAAAAACAGTAAAAAAAAAAAAGAGAAAATGAGTTATATATATTTTATTTTGTTATAATTTTTTTGTTAGGGTTAATTTTTTTCGGTTCTTTTGAATCTAAAGATTTTTGTTTTTTTTTTTTGTTTTTTGTTTTATTTTCGTTTTAATTTTTTTTTCTTTAAATGAGTATGACTATAGAAGAATTTTTTATTTTTTTTCATTTTTATTATTGTTAGTACTATTATCATTTTGATTTTGCATCTTAACTATTGGGAGAGATTTTAAGAAGAATTATACTTATTATAATTATAATATTTATTTTAACTAACTGTTTTTATTATATAATATTCAGTTTTTTTATTTATTTTTTTCTTCCTTCCCCGTGCAACGCACGGGTATTAAACTCGTATTTACTAAAATATTAATATTTACCAAAATAATAAAATAATTAAATCTATTTACTTGTAAATAGTGTTATTCACTAGTAAATATTGATATTTACCAAAGAATATGAAGAAATTAAAAAGGTAATGTCATAAAAAGTCGTAAATAATAATATTTATTAGTAAATATTGATATTTATTTGATTTGAAAAAAAAGAAAAAAAAACTTAAAAAATTATTATCATAAAAAGCAGTATACATATTATTTAGTTATCAATAAATTTGATATTTATTTGATATATCCGATATTTACTCGGTAAATTCATTAGTTGATTTATTTATAATTTTAGTTATTTTCATGTAAATAAGATATTTATACATCAATTTTTAGAGTGGTTTGTACAATGTTTTTAAAATTTTTAGTATATCTAATTATCTATAGTAAATCCAATTCTTTTTAAGTAAATCTAAATATTTACATAATGTAAATAAATTTATTTACTAAGCAATACATATATTTACTAAGTAAAATTATCGAATAAATCTAATATTTATTAGTTAAGATTTAGAAGATAACTCTTATATTATCTATAAATCTTTAAACTAACTTGTAAATATCAATATTTACTAGGTATGTTTATTAGTAAATTCTGTATTTATCAGTAAATTCAATCTCTCATATTTACCTATAAATCTTTAGACTATCTCGTAAATAACAATATTTATTATATGTAATTTACTAGTAAATTCAGTATTAACTAGTAATTCCAATATCTACTTTAATTTTTAACATGATAAAAACCAATATTTATTACTAAATACTATTATTTAAGTAAAATTATCGAACAAATATAATATTTATTGGGTAAGATTTAGAAAATAAATATCGTACCTGTAAATCTTTAGACGGTCTCGTAAATATCAATATTTATTAGGTATGATCTATTAGTAAATTTGTTATTTACTAGTAAATTCTTTATTTACTAGTAAATCCAAAAGCTATAATTATTTCACAATTTAATAAAACAACATCTTTAGCTCAATCGAAAACCACAACTTTTTGATATTTACAAAATCACGCACGCAAATATTCATTATTTCAAATTAGTCCCAATTTCTAAATCAAAGCCCAAAATAAGCAAAACCTAGCCTAAATCCTAAACAACCCCAAAAACCACCACACCGGAGCAACATCGATGGGACGGAGCCGCTACACTCGAGAAAGCGTCCTTGAAAAAAAAACAAAGACACATAACCACCTCTCACAACTAAAAAACCAAACAATGAAGATGACGCTGGATCTCAACCTCGTTGGCGACTGATCGGAGATTTGAATCACTGTGTGAGATGGCGACTCGGAGTTGCAAAGTAATTGGTCATTATGGGTTGCAGTAGAGGTCATCATTGGAGAAGCTAAGTTCGGAGAAGTTGTCATCGCCACTACTATGCCACCCGATCTCTTGATCGGTGTCGGATCTGTACGAGGTCACGATGAACTTAATAGAAAGAGATCTATGCCGCCGTCGCCATCGAGATCTAGTTCCTCTGCCTCTGTAGCTGTCGCCGACACGATCTGGTCTGGTTGTCATCTTGACGTCCATCGACGCTTGATAACTCATAAAATAGAGTTATTTTACCACTTTTGTGCATATAAATTGGCTATATTCTTAAGCATTTTAATAAATTTTAGGTTAATTTAGTTTAATTTTGCATAATTTTAATTTAGAATAGTTTATTTTGATTTTGTGTAATTTGATTTAATTTTGTTTAATTAGTTTAATATTAACTTCAATATATTGTTGTTAATTTACCCCTCTAAACAATTAATTTTTTAATTTGTGTAGGTTAATTAGGTAAAAGGGGACAAAAAGGGAATTTTGAACTCAAACTCGGGGCAAAACGGTCATCAAATTAGCCTAAAAAAGGATTTTAAATTCGAATTATATTCACCACCAACAAGAGAGCGCCACGTGTCCTACTCAGCAGCGCTTGAAATCTTCTACTGCACGTTCGTCGTGTTCGCGTGAAATCGGATTCGTTACCCAGTAACAAACCGCCACGTGTCCAGTGGCTCTACACGGCGAATTGTCTTGTGCCACCTTTCAGCTGCGAAGAAAAAAAAAAACCTTAAACCAAAGTGGGCCCACATTGCAGCAAAGAAAGGTGAAGAAATTAAATATAAAAAATAAAATAAAAAAAAAAGGAGGAAAAGGGTGGCATTGGCTGGCGTTGGAGGCAGAGAGCGAGGTTCGGCCAAGAACAGAGGCCAAACCCAGAAGAAAGAAGAGAGAAAATGGAGAAGAAAAAGAAAAAAAAAATAGAAAAATAGAAAAAAGCCAAAAAATAGTAGTGAAGGATTTTTAGGTTTAGGAAATAGTTTTTATTTTTAGTTTTAGACTTCATTTTCAATAAATTTCGAGAGAGATGGCATTTAAAGAACAAAAAGAGGAGATAAGAAATTTGTGAAAAACTTGAATATTGGGGTTTTCACTCCTTTTCCTTATCTTTTTTATTTTTGTGGTTGGGTGATATTTGAACTCTTGATTTGCTTAATTTTGTGTTTAATTTCATTTATGGTGTGTAGTTTGTTGGTTTTAGAGTTTGATATAGCTGTGAACTATGTTTTAATGATTTGGTTAATTGTTAATGAAGCCTTCATTCAATTCATTTGTGTTTTTCCATACTTAATGCTTTTAATTTTTTTTTTGGAAAATGAATTAGTTAATTTGATTTATGAATTTTAATGCTCGGCAGATATTAATTCATTTATCAATTTGGAAAATATAATCTTAGTTGTTGTTGAGTTCGGGAAGCCGATGACACTTTGATAATCATATAAGGGTGTGCTTAATGAATGTGTAGGTAAACAAGTTAGATATGGATATCAATTTGGATTCTTATGCATATTATCCCAATTGACACTCATGAGAGGTAATGAGGTTATATTAGAGTAATTGATTAATGAATTGGGTGAAGTTTATTAATAATTGCTAAATTGAATAAGTATAGGAATATTAGAGTGAAATCAATTCCCTAAAACCTTGTTTGTGTCTTTTTATTCATTCAGTTTTGTTTTAGTCATTTTAGTTTACTTTATTTATTTTAATTTACATTTTTGTTATTTTCACATCAATCGTTTAAATAATCATTGCGTTAACGAATTTTAGTAATTAACTTAAAATTAAATACAATTCTCATGGGATCGACAACCTTACTGGTCTTATATTACTTGTGCGACTTGTGCACTTGTCAGATTACACGTAATAGCGCTGCACCATGGGTGACGAGAGAGAGCCACCACGATATGGTTTCCTACCTCCATCAACATCACCGGCACCATCTGGTCTCACCGCCATCATTGTGACATCCACCGGTGCTGCACCATGGGTGACGAAAGAGAGATCTGTGCAAGTCTGGGAGAGAGATAGGAAAGAGGGGTAAAATTGGAAAAGTTAACATTTATTTGAAAGAGAAAAACAAAAATATGTTCTAATTAATCACATTTTAAAAACCTGTTATAAATTTAAATGGTACTTATAAGATATGTTATATTCTATAAATTCTCTGTTAAAAATTTATAACACATGATATAAAATTGTTATAATTTATAAATTAGACTGTTGCAAAATCAATTTAAGGATTCAAATAAATTTTTATGGGTCGTGAAAAAAAAAAAATTCTTAGGGTAGAAATATTTAAAAAATTTATAAAAAGAGAGAAAATTCCTTGATAAGACATCAAAAAAGAATATGTTGATATAGTTTTGAAACTGTTGTTTTTATGAATGTAGTGTTGATGGTGTAATCATCTCTGTACTGGAGACCACCTAATCACCGAGGAACAAGGCACGCGAGAACCGATAGGTTTTTTTACCAGCCTAATGGAGAAGATACGACCAAACCAAAGAAGTCCCTTCTAGGATTACCGGACTGACCTATCGGTATCTAAACCCCGAATTACCACTCCTTTGAGAACCTCAAGCAGATCATCGTCGGGCTCCAATTTACTGGCCTGGGCAACACTTCTCTAACCACTAGGAGATCCTTCTCAGGATGGCCATCCCAGGTTGCCCCTGCCATGCAGTCCTGTACCAGCTGACATCCATACTATGGCACGGCGTGCTATACTCATTATTTTACACCACCTGACACCTGACACCTGATACCTGTCACTGTACCTGTCCTTGTCCTGCTCCGGCGCCACCCTCCACCATCTAACCAAATTGACACAGTACTGGCCGCCTGCTCCAGTACTGATGGCCTGCACTCGTGTCCCCCCATTACTTGAATGGTAGGACACGTAACATCTATCAAGTGGGGGTCAAGTATCCGTATACCTAAAGCATGTTTACCTACTGAGACCACTCAGAACACAACCCATCAGGGTCATTTGAATAGCTGAACCTGTGGGAAACGTCTATAA
Source organism: Ficus hirta (assembly GCA_038430175.1). NCBI lineage: Eukaryota > Viridiplantae > Streptophyta > Magnoliopsida > Rosales > Moraceae > Ficus > Ficus hirta. The sequence continues at coordinate 10,946,746 of CM076585.1, read as the reverse complement.
ATAGAGGAATGCCTCACTCACTCAGGTATGGTCTAATTTTACCTTGCCTAAACTCTGCTTTTTCGCTTACTCATCAGTGTCCTTTACTGACTTAAGCATCAGAGTGCCCTTAACAGACACCCCACTGGTGTCCCCCTTACTCTGAGGTACTTCTTGTTTGCAGGTGATTAGGCGGGGTAGTAGGCAGATCATGTCAGGTGATCACATCTGGTATTGTGTTAAAGATTTTTGGCATCAATATGTAGTTTTTTAAATGTTGAATCTTTACTGTTATGTTATATAGTTATTATTTTTTAATTGAATTTGACCTGATTCTAATATAATGCAACCGTTTTGAACTCTTTTTTTATTTACTAGTTGTATGCACGTGCAGAATTAACAAGCAAAACAAAGAAAAAAAATCACGTGGTATTGATTATGTCACCATATAAGTATCCACGTGGTGCTGAGGTGACAATAATTGGAGAGAAGACTAGAAGAGTTATTGGCTTTATTAAATATAGGTAAGAGATTGAGTATTTATCATATTCTATCAACGCTGTTTTTTATTTTTATTTTTTACATTATTTCTTCACAAGAATAAAGAAAAACAATATACCGATATACAATTAAGTGAATTTTTAGTAGGAAAAAGTACTAACATAAAAATTATTATCTTTTGTTAAAAATATCACATTTACCTTTTAACTTCTTTTTTCAGAAATATCGTTGTTGTACCTAATATTTTTAATTTATCATAAAAAAAACGTTTCAAGTATTGATTGAGAAGTCAAAGCACCGCCTCATGCAGCAATACTTCTAGTCTAGTGTTTTTTCTAAGAACTTAAAAAGCCAGCTCTAAGTAGTTGATCTTTGGTGTATTTGCCTAATTTCTATTTGGTACAACTGAACAACTATCTATATATAAGTGTATCTTTGGTGTTTTTTTATTTTTTATTTTTAGGCCGAGAAGGCTCTGAACTCTTATAATTTTGGTCATTATAGTCGTTTCCTTCCAAAACCATTAAATTTTTAATGGAATCAGTCACGTACAACACATGTGATCTAAGTTGTGAAAGTATTTTAGTAATCTAACGATAATTGATTTCATAAAAATATATAAAAAACTAAAATTCATCTCCTATCTCTCTCTTTCCACCCCGGGGACCTATATCGAGATGCGGGGCTCGGGAGGGGGGGTGCACGATGGCACGGCTCTCTCTCTCTCTCTTCCCCCTCCAGCAGCTCCCTCCCTCCCTCTTTGCTTATCTAGGTTTTTGTTTGGCTGCCCAGAAATAATTTTATGGTTTTGGTGTCTTGTGGTTTGAGGGAAAAAAGAAAGAAAGAAAGAAAGAACTAATTTTCTGGCTTTGGTGTTTTGTTGTTTGAGGCGGAAAAAAAAAAAAAAGAAAGAAAAATTGACGGAGAAGATAAATGAGCAAGAAAATAGAAAATTAAGGGGTATTTTGGTCTTTTTACTACAAAAATTATGACCTGAACACGATTCCGTTAAAAATTTAACGGTTTTGGATGGAAAGAACTATAATGGCCAATATTTTAAGAGTTCAGGGTCTTTTCGGTTAAAAAAATAAAATAAAACAGGGACTAACTCATCACCTTTTAAAGAATTCAAAGACTACTTGGGTCAATTACTCTTAAAAAAAAAAAAAAAAAAACTACTACTACAACAAAATTTTATTTTAATAGGAAAATCTCCTACAATTCTATTAAAAAGAATAGTGAAAGGCTTTGCCCAATTAGAGCATATAGGACCCTATAAAGTAAAGAGTGCACTTCAACATGGGAGGAATCAACATTCGTGGTGAGAAATGGAGATCAAATTTTTTAAACCCTTTTACCTTTCATTTCTCTTTAATTTTTTATTATGACGTTGGCTTTAGGTGGATTACCAATGGTATCGTTAGATGGTGCATCTCGACCTATTTCAATTCTTCCTCAAGCACTCAATTTTTTTCTTATTTTTTATTTTCATAAGAAATGGAAGATGAACCACCGCACCAAAGAGTATTGGATTGGACCATAAAGACCTTGACTGAAAATTTCAGTATTAAACAATATGGTTTGGGCAAAATAAGAAAAATGAAATTATAGCGAATAATATATTTTATAAGTACTTTTAAAGGATATAACAGGTTTTTGAAAATGTGATAAATTATAATATATATTTTATGATAAATCTTTGGAAAGGGTTTAGAGAGAGATGGAGAAGGAAAGAAGAGGGGGTTTTTTTTTTTTTTGATATTTTATGATCATAAATTTGATTATGCTATTTATTATTATGTTTAAATTTTTATATCACAATTTAACTATTTTAAAAAACGTTATTTTGCCCTTTCTACCTTAAGAGCATTTGGATATCTACTTATGGCGTTAAGGGGTTAGTGCTTGAGTATTACGTAGTCAATCAGACATCGTTAACTTTAGCAGTGAGATTAGAGCCATGGACCACTCCATCTTAAGAATAAACACCAGAAAATAAATTATGCTCAAATACGAACCCTTTTAACTACTAGATACAATTTTCAACAAACGACGTCTATAGATTCTCAATTCTTGGCAAACAACATCAACGGTTAAGAAATATGATCAAGTGCAATTTCCAGCGTTTCATCCTTTTGGTAAACCAATTTATGGCCAAAAACAACTAAGGAGAAAGTTTAAAAGGAGGAAAAAAAAAAAATAGTGATAGATGTTTTGTAATTATATCATGGCGTTTCCATGTCAACATTGTGTTTTAGTTATTATAGACCATATAATGAAGTCCATTAATTATGGAACTCTTCTCTAAATTTAACCTTTGCCTTTTCAAATAATTGACGTTCTTTTGTTCATTGTTACTTTTAAAACCACTAGTTGGGCATGATCTTTTTCTTGTGCAAGAAATTATACGAAAATCTAGCTTTCCCATATAGTTTTGTTTGTCATGATTGAAAATTTAAAGCTACATACACTGGACAAATAGCTAAGTTTGCCAACCAATCAAACATAGACTACTAGGATACGTTTTGTTATGAAATAGTTAGAAAAAAAAAAAAAAAAAAAGGGTAAATTGCTCATTTAGTCTCTAAACTTTTAACCTTATGCAACTTTAGTCTCTGAACTTTTTTTCTTAGTCGGAATGCCCTAAACTTTTAAAATGTTGCTACAATAGTCCCTTACGTTAATTTTTGAATAGAATATGTTAGTAATTTAGTCAAAAAGTGGTGCTAATAACTACGGATTCCGTCCAAAAATTAACAGAAACGACAACTGTAAACGTTTTTAATAATTTATACTCATTCCAGTTACGAAAAAAAAGAATAAAAAATACTCCTAAACTATTAAAATGTTACTAGAATAGTCATTTATATTAATTTTTAAAGGGAATCCATTAGTAATTTGGTTAAAAAATAATATTAACTAACATATTCCGTCCAAAAATTAACGTAAAGGACTATTAACAATATTTTAATAATTTAAGAGTATTTTTTGCTATAAAAAAGGTCAAGGAGTAACCTAGTAATTTACCAAAAAAAAAAATTTATACAGAAAACAAACGATGAATATTTGTCAAGCAAAAGATATTGCTTTTGGAATAGAAAACGCAAAATGAGTTTTTGCAATTAATGGTGGCTACACAAGAGGAAGTAGATTTGGATCTTTAACCTAAAAAGAAAACAAAAATTGGAGAATTAAAATAATTGAGTAGAAATCATAGAAATTGAAATTGAAAAAAAAAAAAAAAACCAACAACAACAACAACTTAGAAGAACAATATGCAGTGTTTAGGAGATCAAATGTTATGTCATTTTATTCTCTTTTATGTTTAGTTTCTAAAAATAATTTTTCAACTCCTCTAAGCATAACTAAGAAGTGAATCTTTGAAAATAGGATTTTTCAAATTTCAGCATGGACATGGACAAAACGTACAACCAGTATTATTTGAACTATGTGGTAACATATAAAAGGTTATCCTCCTATTCCAAGTACGTAATAGGATTCTTAGATTCGTAATTAAATTTTCCTTATAATTATTTGTTATTTATCCTTCTAGAATTAATAAATTTGGAAAAAAAAATGCTCAAAAATTTTTTTTCTCCAAATTCCTTGTCATAAATATACCAAAGTTATGGCAAGAAAATAATAATAATAATAATAATAATAATAAAGGACAAATATTTAGAAGAAACCCGAGAACGTAAGGAGTACTTCTCTACTGTACTCTACTAGGATAAGCTTGCAATTTTTTTTTTAAAATTTATTAGGACAAGTAAATTTCAATATGAAAGATAAACCCACCACCCCCCACAACACCACCCTACACATAGACCTGACAATTCGTGTTCGCGGGCCGTGTTCGGGCCAGCCCGATTACGGCACGACACGATTAGCCTCAACCCGAACACGACACGATTAATAAACGGGCCAGGAACCTAAACACGAACACGACACGACTATTAAACGGGTAACACGACACGACACGCGAACACGATTATTAAACGGGCCACGACGGGTTGGCACGAAAACAAACACGTTTATGACCCATTTAACACGAAAAACCCGTTTACGACCCATTTAACAAGAAAAACCCGTTTACGGCCCATTTAACACGAAACGGCTTCCTAACCCATTTAACATAAATTATGGATAAAAAATCACTTAAAATTCTAAATTCACTAACACAATAAACTAATCATATTCATATAAAATATAAAACTAACAACTAGAATTATCAAATATACATATTGATTAAGACAAACATTTCTTAGAATAAAACATAAGTCTAAGTTATAGTTTGTGTCCATATACAAATCATCACCCAAATAAGTCTCAAATTGTCACATAATAAAGATCCAAAATATTAAAGCAAAATGAAATACTTTCTTACTTGAGAATGATAGCATCATTGGTTCCAACTCCATAAATCTTCAAAAGTTCCCAAATATTTCAACCTATTTATGAGAATGAAATTAAAACATATTTAAAAACTATTTAAATATTAAAAAAAATGTCACTATGTCTAAATTACCTTCCATTGGGACCTCTGCATTTGAGGAGCTGGGGTTGTGGGAACTTTAAGCAGATATAGAGCTGGACTCATTGAGTTCCAAACTGAGCACATCTTCAATGATTTTATATTTTATATTATTTGTTTACTATTTTATATTATTAACTAGTTAATTATAAGATTATTATTTTATATCAGAAGCAACATCTTCGTAACTTCTGATTTATGTTATTTCAGTAGTAAAAATTCTTCAATAGTTGTTTTCTGGTCTGATATCAAACACACAAATGAGTCTATACTTGTTATAAAAGAGTTTTAGAATAGTTTGAAAATTCTAACATATACGTGTTAAACGTGTTAACCGTGTTAGCCCGTTTCCGGCCCTTTTATTTTCGTGTTAAACGTGTCGACCCAATTTCTACCCAATTATTAAACGTGCAGTCTAAACCCATTTATTACGTGCCGTTCTCGTATCGTGTCACCGTGTCGTGTCCGAAATTGCCAGCCCTACCTACACACCCCACCACCCCCCCCCCCCCCCCCCCCCCCAAAAACAAAAAAGGGAAAGAAAGCCTAAGTGAGTCTCGAAATTCAATATCTTTAAATAAATAAATAAATAAATAACCATCGTTATGGCCAAAAATAAAAAAGGGAAATATTTAGAAGAAAACCCAGAAAGTAAGGACTACTTGTAATACTAGAATAAGCTTGCATTTTTCATTTAATCTTATTGGAAGACGTATATTTAAATGTGAAACATAAACCTATTAGAACTTATATTAAAATAATAATAATAAAAACATAAAACTACTTGAAGACCGAAAAAAAAAAAAAAAAAAAAAAAGCCTAATCAGCAGAAATATAACAAAGCTAGTATTATATACACATCCTCTCTCAGCCATAATATGTTCAAACATATTGTAGAAAGTGATTTGTTAGCTAGGGTTTAGTAAGATGGAGTATTCACCTCCATCGTGTCACAAAGTTAGAATTCTTGGAAAAAAAAAATTTTATGCTACAATTTACTTAGCTCGTCATAGAAATAATTGATTGCTTTGCAAAAAGCAAGACTAGGAAATTCGTCTTCCCTCATCAAAGAAAACATAATCCTCCAGTGTTTTTTGGCAACTGCCAGGAAATCGTCCACTGCTATGGCGACAGTTAACCGTCGAAGACGGCAACATATTCTATCATCTGCTTCTCGTATACGCACCGGCCGAAACCCTATTAGATATATATCGGATGAAATGGACGTCCGAATCTACACAAGAATGATATTGAAGGGTAATATAGTCTTATCCATTCAAAGGTAGTCGGCTTGGATGTTGTTGTAACATCCATAGCCAGCTCAACCCTTAGGCTATGTTTGGTATAAATCCTTTATGTTATTTGATAAAAATGAGGAATAGTTGAAATGATTGATAATAATTATTTGTCTAATTAATAAATTGTCCATTTTATAAAATTTGTTAATAGTTTTTTTAAGGTTAAAATGGTCTTTTTAAAATAAAATGGGAAGGAGAGCTTGCATCCTTTAATTGATGAAAGGATGCAATATGGTGAGCCTGGAGGTAGAGAGTCTCCCTCCACCTCTCCTCTCCCTTCACTCTTCCTTCTATCCAAACAATAGATTGGTGCTTTCCCTCCACTCCTCTCCCTCCCCCCATTTCTCCCTCCAACTAAACATACCTTTGGGGTACTTAGGTAATTGCCTAAGTCCCCGATCTTAATAAAGGCTCTAAATTAATCTCATCTTTATATGTATCATATTGATGTTTTAAGTAAATTAAAAGAAAAAAAATTAAATAGATAAAAATTTTGGAAAATTAAGAAGTAGAATGGATACTTAAAAGTTGAAATATAGTAACTAATATAGAAAGTATCATATTATGTTCTGTATTAAAATGTACTATAGTCTCCGAAAATGATTAGAGATCCTATAATCACTTTTTTCCATTATACATTCCAGGCTTTAATTTGAACTTTAGATAGCAAATCATTTTTTTTTTTTTTTTTTGCCGGAAACAACTACTTTTTGACATTACTTATGAAACATTTTTGGTGCTATAATTTTCGAATGCAGTAAGCATCCTTTAACAGTTTTTTTTTTTTTTTTTTAAATTGTTTAGACTTAAATGAATTTTTACATATTAAATGCTCGTTTTTTTTATTTTTTTATTTTTTTTATTTTTTGACAAATCAGTTAATTTTTAAAAAAGCCCTTTCAAGAATTTTTGCTTAAGGCCCCAAAATTGCTAGAGCCGGCCCTGACATCAACTAACATGAAATTCATACATAACTCTCCAATTACACTTCCCACTCATAGACTTACAATTTGTTCCATCTAAAAATACTAATACAATTTCAATCATTCACATTTAAATTTAATATTAATGCAATTTTAAGAACTCATTTTTCTCTATTATTGTGTTTCACATTCCGTTTGACTTATAAATATATGAGCTTGACTAATATTAAATTGGGTAAAATTATAAAAAGGTATTCAAAATATAGCTTTCCACCTAATTTTCTCTTTAAAAAAGAGAAAATAAATGAAAAAAGAAAAATAAGTGTGCGTTTGGTAAAACAATTTGAGTTGAAATTTTTAAGTTTGAGTTGATTGATTTTTTAAAAATTAGTTATTTATAGTTATTTATGTTTGACTCAAGCAATTAATATCTATTTGTTCATTAAATCCATTTGGGATTCAATTTTAATATTTCCTAACATCATGGGGCCAAATTACAATTTGTCATAGTTTACAGGTTATACAATAACTTCCAGTAATTTTTCTATTGGACCTCAACCATTAACTACTAGTTTTTTTTTTTTTTAACTAAGTGTGCGTTTGGTAAAACAATTTGAGTTGAAATTTTTAAGTTTGAGTTGGTTGATTTTTTAAAAATTAGTTATTTATAGTTATTTATGTTTGACTCAAGCAATTAATATCTATTTGTTCATTAAATCCATTTGGGATTCAATTTTAATATTTCCTAACATCATGGGGCCAAATTACAATTTGTCATAGTTTACATGTTATACAATAACTTCCAGTAATTTATTTAATCACCGAAAAAATGTTCTAATCAGTTTAATTAATTTAAGATTATTTTGCTAATCATAAATTAATTATCTTAATATTGTAATTAATTTTTTCGATTATTACATGATTGGATCAACATGGTAATAATATCTAGACTCGAAAGTCAAGATTGTATCCATATTCTGTTGGTGTTTGACTTCGTCATTTATCTTAATCCTTCTACATATCAAGGTTCACACATTCAGTATATCATGACAATATGGAAACTACATATTACAAAAGTAAAAGATCAACTCTCATGTATTTAGAAAAGTAGGATCAACTCTACTAACTTCAATAATGGATTTAATTATATACATCAGAGCCAAACATAGTGTATACTCACCATTGAATTCATTTTCATATATAGTGAAAAGCTCCAAACACAGAGGACTAACTTATTCTAGAATGAATCTTTATAAAATTTTAGTGTTATTATTTACTTCTATGCATTAGTTTTGAATTTCTAGTTATGATAATTAATGCGTAGCATAAATTTTTATCAACGGTAATCAATAATCCTAAATTTTAGATTCAATTATTATTTTTCTCTTATTAATTTGAATTTCTTTTGATTGTAGATGTGAAAATCTACAAGGACTCTTTTCCCACAATGATAATGACATATACAAGAATTATAAGGTGTTAACAATGAAAGAGGCAGACAACTCCAAATGCTTATCCTTCTTCATTAATAAGTTTGCCAATCTCTTGGACTGTATCACCATTCCATTTCTTCCTCTCCAAGCAAAGGTCTTCTTCAAACCAAGGAAGTAATAATAATAATAATAATAATATTAGTAAATTAGATTAGACAGTCTGTTTTGATCTTTTTCTAATGAAATGACAGAATTGTTTTTTTTTTTTTTTGAAAAAAAAAAAAAGAAAGGATAAAGTGTTTAGATAATTAAAATCATAATTTTCTACTCAACAAAAATATGATAAATCAGTTATATTGTATTTAGTGATTTAATTCACCTGATTTTTGTAATGTTTAATACAATTCGAGAAACCTATAACATCTGCCCAGATCATTGCCCCCCAATTTATCCTACTAATTTCCCAACTGTCATTTTTCAAAAAATAAAAAGAAAAAGAAAAAAATACGAGGGACAACATCCTAGAAACTGTCAGAAACGTGCGGCATCCCCATCCTACACGTGTAAGGCCCAGATATCTCCACGTCGTCTTCAAAACGACAAGACAGTTCCCCCTCCTTATCAAAAAGGCCACCAAAATAGGCAAAGCAACAAAGAGAGGAGGAAAAAGGAAAAACTCACTCTCAATCTTCTTCTTTCCCACAACTTGAATTCAAACACAACACAAAAACCTCTCTCTCTCTCTCTCTAGAAAGTTTTAGTGTGAGAAAACCGAGAATGGCGAAGAAAGAGATGGAAGTGGTGAAGGGTCTGGACATAGAGAGATACATGGGACGGTGGTACGAGATTGCTTCGTTCCCGTCGAGGTTTCAGCCGAAAAATGGAGTCAACACACGGGCGACTTACAAGCTGAAGGAGGACGGAACTGTGAATGTGTTGAACGAGACTTGGAATGACGGCAAAAGGGGTTTCATAGAAGGAACTGCCTACAAGGCTGACCCCAAAAGTGACGAGGCCAAGCTCAAAGTCAGGTTCTATGTCCCTCCATTCTTGCCCATCTTCCCTGTTACCGGTGATTACTGGGTTTTGTACATTGATGATGATTACCAGGTCGCTCTCATTGGCCAGCCTTCCAGGAAGTACCTTTGGGTAATGCTATTTTTACATTTTCTGGCCTTATTATTATTATTATTATTATTATTTTTTTTTTTTTTTTTTTCCTTTTGCTAGAGTTGAAATATAGTGTTTTTTTTTTTTTTTTATGCATATTTTTGCTATATGTATAGCAGTGGGAAATTGGGTTGGGTTCTGCTATCTTATGACTAATTGATAAAAATAATATCTTTGGTGGAATAAATTTAAATAAAAAAAAAAGAAGATAAAAAGATAAAGAGAGGAGTGAAGTTGGCCTCTGGTTTAGATGTGGGCTGTTCTTATCACCCTTTCTTTAATTATTATATTGATTTTAAAAGGTGTAACTGTTCATATCACCCTTTCTTTAATTATTATACATACACTAGGATTGATTTTAAAAGGTGTAACATTCGTCTCTATGGATAAAACTTTGTCTATTATGGATGCTATGTCATGTTCTTTGATCTCATGCCTAATTACTAAAAAGATAGTATCTTTGGTGGAAAGAATATAGAGTTACTAACTAATTTATATTAAATAAAATAAAATAAAAAACCTCTGGTTTGGATATGGGTTGTTCTTTGTCACTTTTTCTTTTTAAATACTGTATATTTACGGATAGACTTTAAGGGTATGTTTGTTAGGAAGGAGAAACGAGGGAGTGGTTTTTTTTCATTTTATTTTATTTTTATTTTTAGAGATGTAATCCTTTCAACAATCTTTCGGATCAAAATTGGAATGTTTTTAAAGAATTCGGAGTCCCTTCCCTAGTTTCTTACTCTTTCTTCTCTCCTTCCAAACAATTTACGCTCCTACCAAACATATTAAAAGGATTGTAACACAGTGCTTCTGTATCTAAATATGATTTTAGAAAGTTCTATATAAAAATAATAATAATAAAACAATGATTTTAGAAAGGTTTAACGTTATTATGTGACAGGTGAATACTTGATGTTATACCTTTACAAGTCATTTTTAGCGTAGGATTGTATCATTGATGGCTTTTACAAGACTACCCATATGAATTATTGGTAACGCAAAGGCCCTCATAGTCATGTGTAAAAGTTTTGATGTACAAGTGGAGCCAAAACCCTTTTGTAATGTTCTTTGCAATTTAGTTTTAGATATCTTCCTTGTTCTAGACTTGTCAGTCATCGAATTGAGTTTTTAATCGCCTTTTTTGAACTCTTTCTTGGTTGTTGCTTTGTAGATATTGTCCAGGCAGAACCATTTAGATGATGAAACATACAACCAGCTTGTTCAGAGAGCCAAAGACGAGGGCTACGATGTGAGCAAACTCCACAAGACCCAACAGACCGATCCTCCGCCGGAAGGCGATGAAGGCCCCAAGGACACTAAGGGCTTCTGGTGGATCAAATCCATCTTTGGAAAATAGGAATTTATGAAGTAGCATTTTGGGGTTTCAGTGCACAAATTATAAATAAAGACGTTGAATCCTATTATGCAGTGTCTGAATAAATGGATATTATTGAGTGTGAATATTAGTCGTTGTATGCAAAGTTTGATGTTCAATAGCGTTACAGGCTTGAAAAGTGTATTGTTAGTTCTTTCATGTACTTGTTGTTTTGAAGTTGGCTTGATCTTTTGTTCTTTTGGTATTAGAAGTATCATGAATGAATTTTGATTTTCTGTCTTTTGAAATCGACTTTTTACAAGAAGAGAATTGCAAAAGGGGAAAGAAATGGAATCCAAGAAAAAGGATATGAGTCCATTTTGGAACCTTATCTTGAAAGTAGGTTTTTCTTTTTTTTTTTTTTCCCTCACAAATTTATGAATTTTGTTCTCTTAACCCTCAAGAAAATGACATGGGATTTCAGCATTTGACGGTGACAACTAAGCTTGAAAATTTGTGGGGTTACCCTGTACCGTCGTATTTGAACATTTCGTCTATTTGCTCACACAATGATTAGTCTATAAACGTTCATTAATTTAATGGAGTTCAGCTGTTCCTTATCCGGAGCAAAAGTTTCAATCCAAATCCAATTCAAATTGATTTCTTTTTTTCTTTTTTTTTCTTTTTTCTCGATATCTACATCACTCTTCACTCATTTCTCTTGCTCAAAGAGCAATCCATTTTAAATTTCTTTGGAAGCGATAGAAAGCAATTTTGTCCTAAAGTACGCGTCGTTTTCTTCTTAGTTCCATTATCTCTTATGATACAAAATAGTTCCTTAATAGTCTACTATGAATAAGGGACTTAAAATGCAATTTCATTGAAGTTTAAGTTTTTAGAACTAAAATTCCCACTAACGTTTTTCGATACAGATATTGGGCTACAAGTAGACTCTGCAGAAAAAAATGGGAGAGAAGAGGAAAAAAATTAGAAAGAAAGAGAAAAGAGATGGCCTAGATTCAAAAGAATAACAAAGTCTATATTATATATTACGCAGATTACAATACTACACGCAACAGAAATGAAAACTAAGCTTGTCAAACAATTTCGGATTAACATTATAATAATAACGGACATTCGGTCAAATATGATCTTCCATCCACAAGAGAAACAAGGGAAATTCCAGAGAGTTCTTTCCAAGCAAACAATCGATAAATGGTATTAACATATCACAATCACTATTTTTGTCATCATCAACTCGGACGACGTACAAGGGAACGCCATTCCTCGTTTGCTGCTGTCCTCTGAAGCTCACAATATGGAACAACACTGATTGGTCTTTTTCGCCTGCTTGTAGAACATCTGATTCAAAAACAACCGTCATCAGATTTTCACACTGGCAAATATGTTGAGGTCTATAGTTTTTATTTAAAATTCATCGACACAAGACCAATGTAAGTGACGCGAGTCTTTAGTGAAAGCGGTAACTGGCATAAACAACAATCCTTCCTACCCGATAAGAAGTGATGCCATTGTCCCTTAGTATTAAAAATGAAAGCTTGAGAGACGGAAATAATTTGGTTGAAGCAGTGAACCGTGACCGCTTGTAAAAATGAAAGGACTAGATCCAACCAACCATCATAATGAGTGTGACCGCTATTAAATGGAAGTACTAGATTCCAATCAACCACCATGATGCGTGTGCGTGCCGACATGTGTGTCAGGGAGGAAGGGAGGGAAAGCAAGCTATAATGCTTCATAACCAAAATAACTCGATCCAAATACGACAGTTGAAAAGCTCAAAACCAAGTCTTATGTCAGCGATAGGGACAACTAGACCACATTTAAATCTTTGAACAGCCTTGGACTACGTAGAAAGCTTCCTACTTCGGGAACCTCCAACAAGCACAATACAGAGATTCCAAATATTTTCAGCCACCACAGCCGCTTTTCATCTCATAATTCATCAACAAATCCTATTCTAATCTAATCCTACAAAGTAATTGAAAGAAGGTTTCTAGTTTGTATGACATGCAAGTTTACTAAAAATGACTGATGAATACTTCAACACTATTACAGTAGTAAACACACTGGGATAGTCGGAAACGGAATAAAGATGGGCTTTTATGCACAAAATTTCGGCAATCCAGATATCACTTTTAAGTGTGTGGTATCAAATGTGGGACGAAATAAGTACATAAATTAGATACCTGTGATGCTGCACTAAGATCTGAACTCTTCTCAACCAAGCTGTCCAATTTCTCACCTCGTGCAAGCACGCTGTCAATAGTCTTATGCTGTAACAAATAACAAAACACATATGAGCCAGCGGATATATAGAGGACTATAATATATTGCAAAACTTTTCACTAATGAATAGATATCATGATGAAAATTTACCAGAAAATGCATATGTTTCAACTTTCAAATTTGAAAATTGACTGACCAAAAATAAAAAATGTTCATGAAGCACATGGATTTACAAAATCCAACATTAAAAAGGCTATAGATTTTGGAAATACAGTAGCAGAGAAAGTACATTCGCAATTATAAGTATTATGCCGAATTGCACATATACTCACAAGGATTATCTTTGTTTCATCCAACTCCCTCTGTATTCTCATCAACTTATCAGCCTCTGCAGGATCCTGAAATTAAACGAGTAAGAAAATAAAAATGGTCTTAGTCATGACTAACGGAGAAAAGAGAGAGAGAGCAAACTTTTATTTAAATATCAGAATATGTTCAATTCAAAATTAAGTTAATAAAAGTGGAGTTCTAGCTCCAGATAATGATAAGAGTAAGATAAAGACGTACCTGGAATCGTTGTAGAGCCTCATTCAAGTAAGGCCATGGCTGAGTGCCATCTGCTTGCACAGACCTCCATGAATCACCAAAATTTTTCTGATACTCATCTAGCACCTGTGAACAATTTCCATTCAGCAGACTCATATTTAAAAATAAAGAATTAAAATTAAACAGATAATACTGAAGCACAACCAAGTATCTGGCAAGAACACACCCTCGACTCATGCACCCAGAACTCAAAATGAAGGGCATGCTTACTTCAGATGGATGGGAATGAGAAAGGAGCGTTTCCCTTTCCCACGTATTCCTGAGCTCACTTGGAAAAACCTCAGCTCACTTGGAAAATCGGGATTCGGGAATTGTAATATAATAAGGGCTACATGATGCAGGTATTCAAAAAAGGTAATGTCAATCCTTACTCCCCTTTTGGTATTAATTCCCGGTTAATCGGAATAGAGGCCAAATTTACTTATGAGCGACACTACGCTTCACGAATTCATTTCGTGATTCGCATCACCAAAACATAATATAGGACACGTCAACAAAAGAACCATACATATAAACAATAAAATTACCAAAATGTCCAACCTTTCTCTTATTTTCATTTGGCTTCTTTTCTCTCTCTCCCACGCTTTGCAGGAGTCTTCCATCTTCCTTGAAACCTTTTCATTTTTTCTGCTACAACTCCAAGGTCCTAATTTCCTTCCTACTACAACAACAACAGGTTGCTGTACCAGTTGAAAAATGCAAGTTGGATTTTCTTTTTAGTTGGATTTTTTTTTTTTTTTTTTTTTTTAACTTTTGCAAAGTTAAGAGTTAGGATTTATTGCAAATGCCAAATAGACTCTGCAATTATTGTTTACACCATACCCACCACCATCGAATCTAAGAGCCCATTTGGGGCACTAGTTCCAGATGACAAAACACCATCTGGAATTCAAAATCCCAACTCTAAATCAAATTTTCTCTCTCTTCTATTTTCAAAAAATTCAAACTTTAAAAATCCATAACTTTCTCTTTGAAATAAGATGATTTTTATATCAAAATACTCGTAACGACGAGACAAACAAGACAATATCCATTTTGCATATTTTTTTCCTAAGATATTTCAAATTTTTGTACTATTTTCTATATCGCAAAATTTTTTCAAAAGTTATTCCTTCAAACACATATTTCCAACCCAACCTTGTCCCCCCAAACGGACCCTAAGTTTTTGATTTCCAGCATATTATTAGCTTTAAAAATTGATCTTTATTAACTTGTTTCATCTCTCATCCTTTAAAAATACCAATAGTGTTGTATACTAGATTTAGGTGGTTTCAACGTTGTAGGGATTTTTTTTTTCTTTTTTTGGGTAAGGTTGTTTTTGTTTGTTTGTTTTTTTTTTTTTTTTTTTTCAGCAGCATTCTCATCTCAGCTACTAGTCCCTGGGGTTGTCCTCACCACGTTCTCTATGAACTTGTCGGTGACTCCGCTGCCATTGACGCTGGAGATAACACAACAAATCTTAGCTTTAGCTAAATGATGCCGTTGCAAGGAAGGGAATGCAGGTCTCACGGGGCAATGCCGGGAAAGTGATGGTGGTGGTGGTGGGGTGCCATAGAAGAAGGAAAAAAGGAGCTAGTTCTAACCCTATTATCTCTTCTCCCCAGGCTCCCATGAAGCCCCAAAAAGTGGGGGGGGGGGGGGGGGGGGGGGAAATCTGATCTCATCAACTCGTGATTTTCGTCTTAATGATTCTTCATGAATACTATCATTTTCCTTTACTTATATCTTATCAAGCAAATGATTATTTAATGACGTAGACGGACAAAGCATGCCCTAAGTTAAAACGTAACTTTTTGGCCTTTTAGCTGAATCTAATATTCACTTATTAAAGATATTCTAGATACTCAAGCTAACATCTTTTAAAAACATGGAATCAAACCAAATATTGTATGTTTTGTGAGGTCATGGACACATTAGCGTCGAAGAAAATCATCGAAATTACATCGTTACCTGGTTAAGCAGTGAAAATGCGCTACGAACAGGGTAATCGTCATCCATAAAGCCCAATGCACAAAGGCCATTCCTGTTGTAAGCATGCACCTTATACTCTGTAAACAAACAAACGAAACGATTCAATTTATAACTAACTTTACCAAACAAAAATTAGGGGAAAATACACAATCACGAAGAGATTAGACATGCTAATTTCCAAATTGATCCAGCTCGCGATAAAAATTTCCGTTCAATAAAAATTCGAAAGATCCAAATGCAAAATCAATCCTATGTAATCCAATAACCTCCAAATTCGGCGAAACTGAAACTCCCAAATCAGAATTAACTTGAAACCTCACAAAATTTCATCAAATAAATCAAATAACCATTGAAATTTTCAAAATTTTACGCTGCTGCATGCGGAATTCAAGCTGATCAATCACAAAAATTATTCATTAAAAAAAAACAAAAACAAAAACATAGCTCCCATTAAATTGCCAAAACCTACGCTGATACCAAAGAAATCAATTCCAAAACAAGAAATGACGATTTAAAAAGGCAAAAATAAAAAAATAAAAAAAATAAAAAAAAAAAGATCCCTAAGAGAGAGAGAGGAAATTGAACCTTCGTGTTGAACAGATTGACGCTGGCCAGGAGGGGTGCGTTTGGCGACGGTGCGGCCGACGAAGACGATGAATTCCTTGACGCTGGACCTCTGGAAATACCCGAAGTGGCTCACGTCCGACGCATTCGTCAGAATGATCGGGTCGGATCCTTCCGGTTGGCATTTCAGGACCAGCAAAGCCGTGATCTTCATCTCTCTCTCTCTCTCTCTCTCTAAGACTTTATCTTTCTCTCTCTAGATTTCCCTCTCTTTCTCTCGATTTCCCTCTCTTTCTCTCTCTAGATTTCTCTTTTTCTGTTTGCGTGTGTTGAGAAAATGGTTCGATTTTACGCGAAGTGGAATCCGTAAAATGGGAGACGGTGGTGGCGAAGATGAGACGAAAAGGGGAAGGTGGATTATTTCGGGTCGGTTCGGGTCGGGTCGGATCCTAGTGGAGGAGGGGATTAATCAGGTGCGGTTGGGGTCATTGTTTTGGATTGTTTTCGGGTGAGCTGGCGCGAAGTGGTTGGGCCGACAATAGTCACGTTGCTATTGAACAAATGAGCAAAAAGAAGGTCAAATTGACATGGGCGCCTAGAGGGATAGGACTTGGCACCAACAACTAATAGCCAAATCGTACTTCTTGTTCTCCTATTCTAGTCGGGATTTTTTTTTTTTTTTTTAATAGTACGTTTCGTGTTCGAATTAAGCTTAAAATAAAATTAAAATTTTAAATTAAAAATTAATTGATTTTTAAAAAATTAATTATAAATTTTATTGACTTTTTCAGAAAAACACAAAAAACCAGCTGTAAAATGCAGTTTAGTTCAAACTAAACTTGAATACCAAACATAAACTAATTCTTTTTCGTCCTAATTGGAAATTTTATTATAGGATATGAAACAAATAACTGAAATGGTAGGGATCTATTCCAATGTGTTATATTTTTATGAAGAGATTGTTACATCCCAATTGACGAGAAAATTTCCTCTACCACTAGAATTGAAAATGTCTAAAATATTCTTTACTGTGAGAGATAATCAGATATGTTCTATACGTTGATGCTAACTCTAAGCGCGTTAAAGCTAGAGAGAGAGAGACAATTTTCCTTATATTTTCATTGGACGTCGTCGAGACTATCAGAATCTCAAAAAAGGACCACTACTCCACTATCCCGGGAAATGCAGAAGCATAACCGCTAAATAGCGGTTGAAGACTTGAAACGTACTGAAGTCCAAGGACAAGTGCCACAATCAAGCATGGGTTAGTCCAGGTGTCAGAGACAGTAACCGATTTGTCTCATGGAAGAGGGGATAAAATGTAAACTCGTTTCTATAAAGGATATATAGCTACTTTCTGGAGAATCCCTTGTAATCTTTTCTAAAAAAATAGTGAAACACATCCCCGGACACAGAGAGGATGTAGTCTAAATTGAGGCGAGCTTTTATAAATATCTATGTGTTCATCTTTTTATGCTTTTGATTACGGGAGAGAAAACACTGAGTGCTACATGGTGAGAACAAGTCGAGTTGGCAGATTTTCACTGTTAACAAAAACCATTAAAAACTATTAATTTTATATATATTTTTAATTTTAATGTGATTTTGATATATTTAAGAATTAGAAACATGCAATATCTACACTATATATTTATATCATTTAAAAGAATCAATGGCTCTTTTCGTCTTTCCTTTCTTGCTTGTCATGTGACAGTTACGTAGTTGTCACTCACATGGTGGCCACATCAATATCATGTAATTTTTTTTTATTTTTTTGCTTGTATATTCCGAGCGAAGCGCGTGTAATAAACTATTTAATAATAAGGGGGTCTATTGACACCCTCCAATTTAAGGTTTGTTTGGTAACCAAGTTCAAACTAGGTTTTCAACACTCAAGTTTTATTTTTTTCCTCAAAAATTTTTGTCTTTTTCTCAAAAAATTTTTTGTCTTTTCTGAAAAGTCAACAAAATTTATTATTTCAACTTCAAAAACTCAACTCAAACTCACTTACCAAACGAACCATTAGTCTTCCCAGCTTTTTTTTTATAAAATATTTTATTACAATATTATCCATTGGTAAAATTACTTTTATGTATAATAATGTTTATAAAAACTACTCATTATACCCACCCTAAAAAAATACGCTACTTACCCTAGTTATTAAAAAAAAAAAAAAAATCGTGCCTTAACTGTTCAGAAGAATACAATTTGGACATGAATAGTGATTGTGAAAGGATAAAGTGCTTTTTTTCCATTCACAATTTCTGTATATGAATTGTTTTCTTTGATATTGTTTCTATTCTACAGTAGATTCTTTTTTTTTCCCTTTTTTTTTTTTTGAGTTCGTTTACAATTTTTTTCATTAACTTTTTCTGATCTTTTGAATTCGTTTAATATATTTTCTTTCATTGTTAATCATATTTTGCATCAATCATAACAAGAAAAGAATATATCATCTTATCTCTATTTTATAATTAGATATGGTAGCAACGTTAAAGAAAAAACGAAAACAAAAAACTAAAAACAAAAGATGATGGTTATAAAACGTGGGATATTTGAAAACGAAAAAAAAAACAAAAAACAAAAAACAAAAAAAAAAGAAAGAAAGAAAGAAAGAAAGAAATACGTGGGATTTGATTGGTAAGTGAGAAAATATAGGAGAAAAAAAACTAACATTGGTTTAGCGGGTGTGGTTTGGTGGGTGAAAGAAAGGATAAATACTATAATTCGATTGTAGGGGTTTTTTTGGAATAAAAAATGGGTATAACACGTAACAATTAAAATTTAAAATCTTTATAATAGATGATTTAAGTAGAAGGATGGGAAAAGTTTAAAAAAAAAAAAAGTGGATGTTAATAGACGCTTCCTTGAGAGTCTTGACATGATGTGAGGTCTTTGGGAGAGATTTTTGGCATTGGTGAAAGTATGACAAGTCATAACGATGGTCTTTATTATTATTTTTTTTTAATCATAGTTTGGAGTAGAAACGTTAAGGCTTAAGTCAATTGTTTCCCTTTACAAAATAATAATAATTATAATAATAATAAATCAAAAACAAAATAAAAAACAAAAGCAAAAAAAAAAAAGTCAATTGTTTCCAAAAAAATTTAGGATATTTTGAATAGAGGTGGTAATTCATGTCACGTATCGGATTCGTGTCGTGTTAGAGTCGTGTCGAATTTTTTCTTCCCCAATCCAAACACGACCCGTGACACGAAAACGACTCGAAACCGTGACACGAATACGACACGAACCGAAGTTGACCCATGACACGAAATTGACCTGCGATACGAAATTGACATGCAACACGAAATTAACCCGTGACACAAAATTGATCCGAAATTGACATGAATTTGACACGAAATTCGGGTTGGAACCGGGTCATATTCGGATTGGACCCGAAATTGACCCGAATTTGACACAAAATTGATCAGAAATTGACACGATATTTGACCCGAAATTGACACGAAAAAAAAACATGTCGTGTTCGGGTTCTACGGGTCCAATCCGAACACGACCTGTTTTTTCCCGTGTCAATTTCGGGTGACCCGAATTTAACCCGTCCCCTATTTTTCCCAACCCGAACCCGTGAAATTCGTGTCGTTTTCGAGTCGTGTCGTCGTGTCGCGATCCGTATTGTCACCCCTAATTTTGAAAGCTTTAAAATTGTTTCTTTTTACCAAAACTTGGAGCAGATACCTTAAGGCCAAAGTCAATGGTTGGATTCATTAAAAAAAAAATAATAACAAATGCCACCTCATTAATTTTTTTCCAAAAAAACAAGAAAAATGAAATAAAGAAATTAGCATTAGTTTCCTAATTCTTGTAGCATTAACATTTCCTATTTCAGCTTCTCCCCTTTAACACAATGGCTAATATGATTATGTAATCTTTAGTTACAGGTATAATGTATCAAAAAAGTACAGAGCTTGAATTTTTCACTCAGATTAAAAAAAAAATCATTATATAATTTTTTTTGGATCATCTCTAAATCAAATACTAATGTCAATGTTATATAATTTACTAGAGAAAATTATAAAAATAACATATTTAATATGTCATTCTATTTTGGTTTTTTTTTTTTTTTTTTTGGGTGAAAGCATTCTATTTAATGTACCACCAATACATATTGTTGTTGTTGTATCTACATTTTATCATTGATAAGCTTTTTGAACTTCTAAGAATGAACTTTTAATCAAGTATAACATGTATCATATTGAAAAGTCTTATTTTTTTAATAAGTTATAAAAATTATAATAAAAATATGATAAATTTAAATTGATATTCAAAAAGTTGAAAGTGAAGTTATTATTCTTTAGAATATCTTATCAAATTGCAGCATTAAAGCGAAGGCAGTGGCTTAAAATTAGTTGATGGAATAGGATCTAGGGTAGTATTGGATG
This sequence comes from Ficus hirta, assembly GCA_038430175.1. Classification (NCBI taxonomy): domain Eukaryota; kingdom Viridiplantae; phylum Streptophyta; class Magnoliopsida; order Rosales; family Moraceae; genus Ficus; species Ficus hirta. Next base: position 10,925,795 of record CM076585.1, on the reverse strand, counting down.
CTGCACTAATTTGGTGGTCCAATTAACAGCTGTTGACAAAAAGGTTGAAACAACTATTTATGCTCTGCCTACACTAAAGTTAGAATATGAATATATGGTCAACCAATTTCACTACTGCTTACCTTTTCTATCAAATTAAATACATTAAATACTATCCAATCTTTGTCTTTTCCTTCCTGGTCCAAATCTTTAATTAATTTATTTATTTTAATATAAGAAGTGATTATCAAGTGTTTAGATCTCGGATGACAACCGGGCAAGACAGGATATGTATGTTTTCCCCACCTCCATATTCATTTAATTTAATACGGGTGTGGGGGTGAGTAATCTCTACTGCAGGTGTTATATCCATACCCTATTTATTTATCAATTAAGAATTTAAAAAAAATACTAAAAATAAATCATTAAAGTTTTCATAAAATTCAACAACATAATCACAAATCTAACATAAAATGAAACTGAAATCTTAAAAATAAATCCAAACTCCAAGAATATATAGACTAAACTCATAAAAAAAACTAAAACATTACAATACTAAAAATTCAAATTACGTATATATATAAATATACAAATATATATATTTTTATATTGGACAATATAAGTGGAGCGGATGCAGGTATAGGGGAGCTTCCCCCACCCCCGTCCCACACCCGCATGGAGGGTTAATCTTAACCCTCATACTTACCCTCATATCCATATAATATATCTCATATCCGCTTCTAATGGGGTGGGTATGCGTAGGTAAAAATGTTATCCCTAATTTAGCTTTAATTAATTAGACCTTTGGGTCTATATGAGCATTTTTTCCGCTTAGTTGAGAAGTAAGTTTTGTTGACCATTAAATTAAATTATAACGATGAGATTTATGAATAATAGTACTTTTGTATTGTATGTTGTGTTTTTTTTTTTTTAACATAGACACTCATTGATCCAAGTGTTAAAATGTAATTTGATAACAAGAAAATACTTGCTCTACTGACGAAGTAAAACAACAACCGTATAAGTATCTTTCTTTTTTTCTTTACTTGCTCTACTGACAAAGTAAAACAGCGACCGTATAAGTATCTTTCTTTTTTTCTTTCTTTCTTGAAACGCGAACATGTTAAAAACATTAACACAAAAATCTCCATCAGTTGCAAAAAAAAAAAAAAAAAAAAAAAAAAAATGAGATCAGAGATGTAAATATAGAATGTAATAAATAGACCCACCTCATAACCCGCATTTTTTACCATAAAGATCTACTTGGCCCGGGCATAATGGGTTCAACCTAAGTTCCTAATCTCGTGGGCTAGTCTTTCTCTCCAACAGTTTGTCCGAACGGTTTATAATTTCAGCTCTAAATGTGAAAAAAAAAGGAAAAAAAAAATCAAGTATCTTTTACAAAACTTTATATGTCTAGTTAGTAGTTACAAACATAAATGCGATTCTATATTTTAGCTTGACCGTGTTTTTATTTTTTATTTTTTATTTTTTTTTAGTCATTATAAGTGTGCGTTGGCTTGAATGCACATACTGTTATTAAATTCACTTAAGCAAGACAAAATATTTTTTGACCCTAACGTTTTCTTGTACTACCTCTTCTTTTTTTTGAACAATGTACTACCTTTTCTTTTAATTCTTCTTTAAATGGTTGGGTTTTTTTAATTTTAATTTTAATTTTTATCTTTTAAATATACAATACTTTAAATGGTTGTTTTAGAGATTAAGAGGTTCTACAATATTTCACAAAAAAAAAAAAAACGGGGTTCTACAATAACTTCATTTCTATTAATTCTTTGGGTAGAATTATTTTCACTTTCAGGATGGTGCTATATTGTGCCCAGTGGGGGCCTAAACTTTATTCTAAAATTTTTTGTGATTTTTACTTTTTTTCCCACACTCAAAATTAATTATCTTATGTAAGTCCTCACTAAAAATTATACTCTTTAATCTATAAGTTCATTGGATGTATACATCAGGAAAGAAATTTGCGGTCATATTAAAAATTTAGGCTCCGTTTGGTATCGTTTCCAAAACGTTTTGGAAACTAATCTCATGGTTTTCCAATAAAGTTGTTTTGGAAATGGTTCTGAAATAGCATTTGTTTTACACAAAGTCCGAAAATATAAACGAAAACAAAAAATCGTTTTCATTTTTTGTTAAGAAATTTGAAAATGAAATAAAGTTGTGTTCCCATTTCTGTTTTCATTTTCTAAAGCTTACACATTCAATAAATATTTTCAAAAGCATACTCAAATATAATTTTACTTTTTCTTGCACTCAAACCAATTTCTCTAGAAACACAATCAAACACAATTTCAAAAAAAAATCTCAAAGTCATTTTTAAAACATTCTCATTTCTATTTAGCCCACTGAAGTAGAAGGCTAGCTTCAGCGTTGTTCACTTTAATCTGAGTAAAATTTCCAAAGAAGCATGCCAACTTCAAACTGTTTTGAGCTTACTTTTTAATATTACACCATCTCAAAATGTATTTGTCTATGCTAATGTGATATTTGTACTAAAAAAAATGTGAAAATACATTATCTTATTTTTATACTTATATGCATAATGCTATTGTTAAATTCTAACACTATGTCTACTTTTCTCATCATCATTATGCTTTGAAACTTGCAAAAAATGAACCTTTTGTATTTTAAACTGCAAGTGAATTTTTTATATTTAAATAAATTAGAAATGAAGATATTATAATAATCACCTGAAAACTTTGAGAAAAATAAATGCAACAATCGATGAAAAACTAATGATAAATTTTGCATTACTTATATCTTGTTGGAAATTTGTCACAAAGTTTAAGATATCATAAATTTGATGCACGATAATTGAGAAGATTTTTTTCATTCAAATATTAAAATTTATCATTGGTATTAATAATTAAACGGAGATGCTCTTCAACTTGTGACACGTGTTTTTTTTTCCTTTTCATATTCGTAGCATACATATTTAAAACTGTAGATGTAGTACTATCTGAAATTTATTAATTAGTGGACAAGCTAAAAAAGATTTACAACATAATCTATTTTCTTAAGAAAGTGTGAACCGAAAAAACGTTTTAGGTGACGGTCAAACACAGCCTTAACCATTCATTAATTTGGTTACTTGAAAGAATCCATGCATTAAAAAAAAAAAAAAAAAAAAAAAAAAAGCCCATTCATTCACAGGGAAAACAAGAAAGAGAAAAGCGTTAAAAAGGCCCATAAATACAAACTGGGGGTTTCGAAAAAAACACTTTGACAATAGATGTCCGTAACTACTAACTGGACCATCTTTTAATACTAATTCTTATTTTTAAGAGTTTTACGCAATTAAACTAAGACCTAAATAATAGGATTTGTTTCTTTTATTAGGAAAAAAAGAAAAAGAAAAGAAAAAGGCAGTTAATATGTTGTAATATTTAGAGGTGTAAAGAAAAGATAATTAGTTAAGGATATCTAACAAATCTTGAGGTGTAAAGGTAATTAATTAATGATCCTAAAAACAAGGGCCTTATTTAAGGAGTACTTAGGAAATTTTTGCTTTAATGGCCTTTACCATTAATCCGGCATTGTAGCCATTGATAATTTCTACCTCTCTTCCAACCTCTCTCTCCCCTCTTTCTCTCTCTTCCTCAGATTCCTCGAAGAGAGTTGCCACAGAAAACTTGATAGGAAATGCATGTTTTCTCCTTCTAACACACCAAGAACCGAGTAAGTTCATATTAGACTTTTGGGTACGTATGTTGTCGTTTTTGTCATTTTCTATGTTGTCGTTTATATCATGCATGAAGTTCTTATCTAAGGTGGTGGGGAACCAATTTCATTTTGATCATATAGGAAAAACATAAATTTGGCTTGAAAAGGGAATTCAGATAATTTTGGGTTTGTTGACACAACAAACGAGAAATGAAATATTTTCCACAGCATTTTGAAAATTTTTGATTTTCCCTATAGAACCACCTTTTTTTTTTTTTTTTGGCTGTTCATCATTTTTGGGATCAAAATCTTGTTCTTTGTTCAGTTATTTATTTATTTATTTATTGTGTAACTTGTTAGTTTGTGATCTTTTCATTTGTATGCTGGTCTAATTTTCCTCAAATGTTGTCATGTAGGTTTCTAGTTTCTTTCCTATTGCTAGATATCACATTCTATTTCATTTTCGAAGAATTTACTATAGTGACAACCTTAGAAAATGAAATAACATAACAAACATTTTTTTATTTTTACACCGAGTGTCTAAGCAAGGCGCGCGGTGCAAAATAAGGCGCGTTGAATTCATTTTGTGCATGGGTCCGTTTGATTTTTGAAGCACTCTTGCATGTGCCATTTGATAAAGTGTTTTCTCTTTTGTTGCTCTTTTCCATTCTAGACATGACCATAAATCTCTAGCAACAAACTTTTTTTCCCTTGAGCATTTTACTCTACATTTGATTTAATATAATTTCTTGGTTAATTTTTGCAACATTTCTGTGACAGGAGAGGACAAAGCGGAAAAAAAATGATAAGGTGTGTACTTTTCATTTCCCTCTTGTTACACTCAGCCTTAGCACAGAAAGCTCCTGAGACTTCCCCGAAATGGCTTACGTTAAGCGGTAAATAATCGTCATAAATGCTGTCATGAAGCTGAAACATGGAAATTATGTAAAAAGAATTGGTTTGCAAAGGTAAATAAATTTATTCTCTAAATTCTTTTTCTATACCTTGCAGGTAAGCAGCCAGTAGTTGTAGCTCGTGGTGGGTTTTCGGGGCTTTTCCCAGAGTCCAGCAGCTTCGCGAATCAAATTGCGGTCTCTACAAGCTTGCCGGACGTGGTTGTGTCCTGCAACCTGCAACTCACAAAAGATGGGGTCGGAGTTTGCCTACCGGATGTTAGGATTGACAATTCAACAACTATATCATCAATCTATCCCAAAGGCCAAAAGTCATACACCGTAAATGGACAAAATCTCCGTGGGTGGTTCGCATTGGATTTCACATCCGATGAGCTACTGAACAATGTCACATGTAAGTAAGAAAGGAGAGTTTCATCTGCAATTAAGTAGACAAGCACTTGAATCGAAATTTACTGGTTTTTGTTACTTTCTTGGTTTATAGTGACTCAGAATATATACTCCCGGTCGAGTTTGTTCGATGGTCAATTGCCAATCTCTACTGTCGAAGATGTCACAGGAGTCAAGCCACCACAGTTTTGGTTGAGTGTTCCGGTTCGTTTTCCTCTCTCTCTCGCCCGCTAAACTTGTACATTCCCTTATTTTGTGTCTGACCATTTTTTTCTGTGGCAGTATGACTCGTTCTACAACCAAAACAAACTCAGCCCAGCAGCATACATCGAACAGTCGGCAAAAACCCTGATCATAAACTACCTTTCCTCTCCCGAGATAGGCTTCTTGAAGACCATGGGCGGTAAAGTGAACAAATTGAAGACAAAGCTCATCTTTCAGTTCCTGGGACCGGATCAAGTTGAGCCCACAACCAACAAGAAGTACAGTTCAATTCTGCAGAATCTCGCAACAGTCAAGTCCTTCGCATCCGGGATTCTCGTCCCAAAGGAGTACATCTGGCCCGTAAGCTCAAGCGGGTATTTGGGGAATCCAACTACTCTTGTGGCTGATGCCCACAAGCAAGGACTAGAAGTATATGCTTCGGGTTTCTCAAATGATATTCCCACAAGTTACAACTACAGTTATGACCCGACAAATGAATACATCCAGTATGTGGATAACTCTCAGTTTTCCGTTGACGGGGTGCTCACAGACTTCCCTCCCACAGCTTCAGAAGCCATTGGTGAGATTTCCTAGCTTTTTATTTAATCCACAGTTTCTCAAACCGTTGAAGAAAGAGAACAAGCACTGCAATTTCCACGTCTTCGACCTCTGATCTAATCCCGCCAATGTTTTTCCCTTGTCCACAGCCTGCTTTGCACACAGCAAGAATGGGGGCAAACCTCGAAAAGGTATCATTCAGCACATCAAAATCTTTTGGAAGAAAACAAAACATGGGAAATATTTTTACTGTAAATTTTAGATGACATTTGTAATGTGATCCGACATTTAGAAATATGTACTAACTGTAAGTTTTTCCTACCACATAAGTTCCTAAAATATATCATTTTGGTCCCAAATTCAGAATAAGAAGTGATGAGAGTCGTTACTGTCCAATCTCTGTCTGTAATTAAAGAATTGCCTATTTTCCAATCTTACTCCTTGATGATTGTGTTACATTATGAGTTTTAAATCCGCTAAGTTCCATTTAGAGGCCACACAAGTCAACGAAGATTGAACTGGTCTAGTGTCATGACCATCTCCAATGAACAAATTCTTAATGTCGATTCTCAACACTTGACAGTAGAATTTGTAACCAACTTTTTGCAGGAAGCGCTTTAATCATTAGTAACAATGGAGCAAGTGGGATTTACCCCGGCTGCACCGACCTTGCTTACCAGAGAGCAGTAGATGATGGCGCTGACATTATTGACTGTTCAGTCCAATTGTCAAAAGACGGAGTGGCATTCTGCTTAGCAAGCACCGACCTCGCGGGAGACACCACTGCCATGATGCCATTCATTGACAGAAAAGAAACTATCCCTGAAATCCAGCCAGAAATTGGAGTGTTTTCATTTGCACTAACATGGAGCGAGATTCAAACCTTAAAGCGTAAACTTCTCTTTCTATGACTTCCCTGAAACATGCTAGTTTAATATAGTTTTCTTCTGCTGTCTAACAGTCTCATTCAGTTCTGAACTTGAAATTTTTTCAGCCCAAATGGTCAGTCCTTTTGGAAATAGTAGCATTCTAAGGAACCCAGACAACAAGAACTTGGGTAAATTCGTGACCCTCCCCGAGTTTCTGGACTTTGCCAAGGCAAAAGCAGTTTCTGGGATTCTGATCAACATCGAGGTAAAAGCGATGACTACTTTAATCGGTATTCGTTACTCACAAGAACTTAATAAAACATTATTTAACCCATACTCCTTTTCTCAGAATGCTGCCTACTTGGCATCAAAGCAAGGTCTTGACATAGTAGGAGCGGTAGCAACTGCCTTGACCAACGCCACGTTCGACAAGCAATCGACTCAACAAGTTCTGATCCAATCAGATGACACTTCAGTTCTATCCAAGTTCAAGGATGTCCCGACCTACAAAAAGGTGTTGCGCATCAAAGAGAAGATTGGTGACGCTCCTAAGCCCTCGGTGGATGAGATCAAGAAGTACGCAGATGCAGTCACTATACCACGAAGTGCCGTTATAAAAGTCAGCGATTTCTTCACCGTGGGGTTAACCAATGTGGTCAAGGAATTGCGCACAGCGAATCTCTCCGTGTACGTCCATGAGCTGCGGAATGAGTATGTCACTCTGGCTTTCGATTACTTCAGTGACCCGATTGTGGAGATTGCTACTTATGTTCAAGTGGTTGAAGTCGATGGCTTCATGACGGATTACCCAGGAACTGCTAGTAAATATATGAGTAAGTTTTCACCCTCTAGCCTCTGAAATTGATTACAATCATGATTCATGAATGCTTGACGTATTGCTTTGTTTCGGGTTTGAACTTTGCAGGAAGCTCATGCACAGATACAGATCCAAAAGCCAATGTCCCATACCCGATATTGCCAGCTGAGCCTGGTTCTCTACTCAGCTTGATCCCACCTGAAATACAACCACCAGCAGAGGCACCAGCCGCCCCTCTCGAAGCTAAAGACGTCGTCGACCCGCCACTTCCTCCGGTGGCCAAAATCAATCATGCTGCTGATGCGCCTGCCGAGACAACTCCGTCAAGTGCTTTGGCAAATGCTGCGAATGTCGGTCTTTCTTTGGCGGTAACAATGGTTCTTGGTTTGCTCTCTTTGGGATGTTGAGATTTCGGTCACTTGGGGATGTAAATGTATTCACCTAAACACTTCTTTTCCCACATATGTTGTCTTATTTCTGTCCTGTTTTCTGTCCATGTACGATTAGTAAACAATTGAATTAGCTTATACTATGAGAGGAGATTTATTTAAGTAGCAACCGATTTTCAAAGGTTCAAAACTTTGCTCAATTGTCAAATGGTGACACAAAATTTTTAATTCCAAAAAATTTGTTGCTAGTTGAAGGGAGAGATGGGGGTGGAGGCTCAGATTCGCCTTTTCTCAGGCAGAGAGGGAGGACATGCAGCTACCAATGGCTGAGACCGACAGCGGGCCACCGCACGGAGAAGGACAGAAGCGTCATTCTCCGGCGGAGAAAACCGGGACGACCCGCGAGGCAGCCGGATTCTCCTCCCTTCTCAGTGCCTGAATTTCAGTCTAAAACATCATCACCGCCTCAAATTAGGATATCATATAGAGTGAATGATGTTCCATATATACGTATACACGCACATATATATATATATATATAGAGAGAGAGACAGACAGACAGACAGAGATGGAGAGAGAATCAGCAAAACACAGGAGTGTGAGTGCAATTCTTCCCAATTATTATTATTATTATTATTATTTTTTTTTTTTGTTGTTGTTATTTTGGCTGAGAAAGGGAAAGGAGAAACAGGAAATCATCGGATTCTGCTACGATCAGAGAGACCAAACCCTAATTTGCTGGGTCTCCATGAGAGCAAAAACCTCATCCTTAAACAGCTACGGGGACTTTAGAGAAATGCCACAAAATCATGCCTTGGATTCAGTTTTTCCATTAAAAATAAACCGCAATGAGAGAATCAAAGGCTCAGATTCGCCATGTCCCAGACAAAGCGATGGAGAGAGAGAGAAAGAGGACGCCGCCGCCGCCGCCGCCGCATGGCTGCAACCGACCACCAGCCGCCACGTGGAAAGGGACAGAACGTCATTTTCCAGCGGTTCGACCGGGTCGACCCGCCAGTAACCGGATCCTCTTCTCTTCCCCCAACACAGTGCCTGGGTTTCACAGCTTGAGAATATCATCACCGCCTCAATATATATATATATATAGATACAAAGGGAAAAAGAAGTAAATAGCATTTCGACGGAAGCTTTCTTCATTTCGAAACTCGAAAGCAAACATACCAACCAAACGGACCCTTAAGAGAGAGAGAGAGAGAGTTTTTTTTTTTTTTTTTTCCCCCTTTTTGCGTACGAGAGAGGAGGAAGAAAATCATGGGTTCTGCATGCGATCAGAGAGAAGCAAAGCAGAAAAGGCAGCCATTGTTGAAGAAGAACAACGACCAAGCCCTAGTCTGGTTGGATCTCCATGAGAGCAAAACCTCATTCTTAAACTAATCAGCCTCTCTGAAGCCATGGTCGTAACCTTCGAGGTTCATTTATACAGCCTCAGCTCGATGCACCTTTTTTTTTTTTTTTGTCGTTTTTGCCCTTAGAGTGCGACTGGTTTTTGGGGCTTTGGGGAGGTAAATGGAGGACAGAATAGGAATCTTGGAATATTAGTGGGCATAAATAAGCGACATTATGAATTTATTTATGTATTTTTAAAGAGAGTTCCAGTATCATGCTAAGTAATAATTGAAGACAACTATTGCAGTAGTTTTGACAAGCAATTGACTCAACAAGTTTTGATCCAATTAGATGACAACTTTAGTTTCTATCCGAGTTAAAGGACCTCCCAACCTATAAAGGGTTATTGCAGATCAAGGAGGAGATTCGTGTTGCTCCTAAGCCCTCAATGGATGAGGTCAAGAAGTCTGAAGATGCAGTCACCATACCAAGAAGTGCAAGTGTAAAAATCGGCGATTTCTTCACCGTGGAGTTGACCGATGTGATCAAGGAAATGCACGCACCAAATCTATGTGTGTATGTGAATGAGCTGAGAAATGAGTATGTCACTCTGACTTTTATTTACTTCAGTGATCTAATTGTGGAGATTACTGCTACTTCTTATGTTCAAGTGGACGAAGTTAATGGTTCATGAACTGATTATCCGGTAAATATATGATATGTGTGCACCGTCTGTACTTTCTCTCCACCCCCCCCTCCCCCCTCAATTTGTAATGAAAAAGGTAATTGAGATTAGATTGAGTAGGAACCAGAAGGAAAGGGAAATGATTAAGAATATAAAAGATTGGTTTTACTATCACTAAAATAATCATAAAGTGAAGTATGTTTAGATTTTTCATATTGACGAGATCTTTATATTAACGATCTTTGTTGATACCAGTTTTTGTACAGTCTTATCTTAAGGCCCAAGCCTAATAATCGTGTCTTGTGAAGTGAATGAGATCATTTCATGCATCCAAGTCATGCTCGGAAAACTCGCATTGATTGTGGTTAGGTGGATCATGAGTAATCAAATAAGCTCATTTATTCTTGATCAAAGTTGGATTTGATCCCACTTGAGGTTGACTTGAGAAATAATCAAGTAAGCTCAACCTCTTACCTTTGCAATAAATTGTTAAATTGTAAGAAGCAAAGTGAAATTGATTAACATTAAAATTAACCACTTGTGAATGTGAATTTTATTTTATTAAAGAAAAAGTTAATAAAGACAGAGGATGACGTATCTATATAATTTTAAGGGTCCGTTTGGTAAAACGGTTTGAGTTGAAATTTTTAAGTTTGAGTTGATTGACTTTTTAAAAACTAGTTATAATTTTTATTGACTTTTTAGAAAAAGACAAAAATTGAGATGAAAAATATGAGTTTAAGATGTAATACCAAACGAACACTAAGAGATAGTATAATACATAGATTTTTGTTAAAATAAATTATCCATATATCCTGAACATGACAATCCCACTTCGTGAACGTCCATTTATAAGTCAAAAAAGTTATGATAGTTGAAACTTTCATTCCTGATTGAATGACAAAAATGAATACCCCTTGTAAAAGGAGCATAATGTCAAACATGAATATGAGACTAAGCAATAACATCATGTTAGTAAATTATTACTTGAATAATTGAATTGGCTACCATAATTGAATCACATTGGAATACTGTGCCCCTCAACCTCTGTAATAAGTATCATATGATATTGTTCTTTTTCTTCACTAATTTATGAAAATCTTTTAGTTTCCTTTTCTGAGACATGAAATACTTGACATATTACTTTGCTCTGGGTTTTGCATTTGGCAGGCTGACGCTAATCTCTGCTAAAAGCTTGACTCAACCTGAAATATACAGCCACCAGCACAAGCACCAGCTGCTCCTCTCCAAGTTAACGCGCCATTTCCGCTGGTTGGGCAGCCAAAATCAATATGGTCACCGATACACCTGCTGCGACAACTCAGTCAAACGGTTCAGCAAAAACTGCAAATGTTGCCCTTTCCCTAGTGGCAATCTTGGTGCTTGCTTTGCTCTCTTTGGGTTTCGGATGTAAAATAGTTATTTTCCGGCCCATGTTTTCCTATTGCTGCCCTGTTTTCCGTGCATCTACATTATTTGCAAACACTTGAAAGGGAACAAAGTTTTTGGTTCACATTTCACGGCTTGCTCAATTAGTTATGGGGATGAGGAAAAGTATTTGACTCACGATTAAGAATAATTCCACTATATAGTGTTGATTCGACATTCAAATTCATCAATACAACTTCATCTGCTATGTCAGAATATGTTCAAGAGTAAAAATATATATATTTATTGACAACAAATAATCTTAAATCAACTCCACGTTGTCCTTTTTTTTCTCTGGTCTTTCTTTGCAAATTGCAATACTTTTTGAAACTTAAAAAAATAAAAATAAAAATAAAAATAAAATGCCCTTATTTTTTGAAACCAAAAAATTAAAGCAACCATTCTCACTAACGTAATTTTAAAAAAAAAAATCATGCTACACACAGACAAAAAATCATAAAATCAGACATAAACAAGAGAAAAAGATTCAAAGCAAACAAAAATTGTTTAAACCGGGTGGAGGCTCAGATTCACCTTTTCTCAGGCGGAGAGAGAGAGAGAGAGGACTTGCTGCTACAATGGCTGCGACCGACTGCCAGCGGCCGCATGGGGAAGGACAGAATGATAAGGATACGTGTATTTAATTTTCAATTTAAATATTTTATTATAATTTAAATTAATAAAAATTTGTTATATTTTCTTATTTATAGGATGTTAACTTCCTTTCCATTCTCATTGAATGATATTAAATATATATACAATAAATCAAAGAATCTGGAAAGGAAAACTAATCTCCTACAAATAAAAAAAATATAATAAATTTTTATTAATTTAAATTACAACAAAATATTTAAATTGACAACTAGATATACATATCCTTATCACAGAAGCTTCAATTTCCGGCGGAGGAAAGCAAAGTAAAGCAAACCGAACCAAACCGGGAAAACCCGCCAGGCAACAGAAATCCTTTCTTCTCTCTCCAAGTCCCACCGCCCGATATTCAGTGTGACAAATATCATCACCGCCTCATAAAACAAATAAGGGCCCGTTTGGATGGCACATCTGAGAGGAGATAGAGAGAGTAAGAAATCGTCCTACCGGATCTGCTACAATCAGAGAGAAGCAAGCAAACTTTAATTTGCTGGGTCTCCATGAGAGCAAAACCTAACCCCCTATTCTTTCAACTAAAAAAAAAATGATTTACAAGATTGCCACAGATTCATGCCTTGGATTTGATTTTCTCCTTCAGGGCAAAAAAAGATTCTGCAGAAAGAGAAAATCGATGGCTCAGATTCACTGTTTCCCAGACATTGTTAGAGAGAGTGAGAGTGAGAGGAACTGCCGCTACCATGGCTGCCACCGACCACCGGCTCATGCGGGTCAACCCGCCGGTAATCGGATCCTCTTCTCTTCCCACCCACACAATGCATGAGATTTACAGGCTCAAAATATCATCACCGCCGCATCATAAAGATATATATATATATATAGAGAGAGAGAGAGAGATCTTTCTATTCTTTTATTTATTTATTTTTTTTTTTCCTTTTCGGAGAGAGAGAGAGAGAGAGAGAGAGAGAGAGATAAGCGGTTCTGCTTACGATCAGGGTGAAGCAAAGCAGAAAAGGCAGCCATTGTTGAAGAAGGACAACGACCGAACCCTAGTCTGCTTGGATCTCCATGAGAGCTAAACCTCATTCTCAAAATAAAGAGAAAATTACCCAAATAGCCACCTTTTTTCAATCCATGAACCATCTTACCTCATCATATTTACATACATATATATAGGGAGAGAGAGAAACACAAACTAAGAGAGAGAGAGAGAGAGAGAGGGGACAAACAAGCGAAACCCATAAATAATTTTTTTTTTTTTCAATTGCCTTTTCGGAGAGAGAAAAATCATCGGTTCTGCTTGCAATCAGGGTGAAGCAGAGCAGAAAAGGAACGACCAAACCGTTTGGATCACCATGAGAGCAAAACCTCCATTCTTAGCCACTCCGAACCTGGTAGTCGATACCTTCGAGGTTCATTTCTACGCCCGATGATCTCCCTTTTGCCGTTTTTGCCCTTAGATGTCCGTCTGGTTTTGGGGCTTTCCTGATGTAAAAGAGTAGAATAATCGCGGGGATACGATGGTAAATGCAGAATAGAACCGCAGCTTTACCCTACTGGGTTTTTTTTTTTTTTTTTTAAACAAATTTCATTTTTGCTCCTAAATTTTGTGCTCTTGTAATTTTGCATTTTGAACTTAAAAACCGATAAAAAAAAAAAGCTCCTTGAATTATAAATGTTATCATCTTTTCTCTTTTCAGTAGTTAAATAAATAAAATTATTAACTTAATAACAACTAAAGTATAATTTAATGTATATTGTAATGATTCGATTTTTTGGACCATTAATTAGCTTATTTATTAGTCTTAACACTTATTTATGTTGGATTCAAAAAAATACATAAATTTTTTTTTAAATCATATTCGTACTATAAAAGTTAGAATTACTAAAATTTTTAACTGAGGAAATTGAAAACCTCTAGCTTATAAATATCATATTCAAATTCGTATTTAGATAATATTTTAAAAAGCTATAACTTCATGTAAATTAAAAGGAAAGAGTCTAAAGTCTTTTTCTCGTTAAATACTCATACTAGTTTAGTAGTACCAAAACATTAGAACCTTGTTATAAATATAGTCGATACAAAAAAAATTTAAGAAATCTAAATACAGAAATTTAATTCGTTGTGGTATCCCAATCATGTCCTTCATCGCCTCCGCACAGCTTTGCCAGTCCATAAAACATCTAAGTAGCGGGCTGCTTACCCGCGTTACCTACAGCACGAACACACACGTATGAGCTTTCGCTCAGCAAGTACAAACAATATCTCACAAATCATTTTCATAAAATCATATCATCACATGTAACATCATGAATGTTCAAACATGCATGTAAACTATGTGTGTTTAATTATGCTTTATTATTTACATATCTTGTCTACATAAGGGCCCATATGTCGTACCCATATGCGCGCGACCAATGGGGAGTTAGGAGAGCGACCCTCCAATAACCTCCAAGGTCATAACTTATAACTTTCGTTCTTATCATATTCTCTCACTAATTGGAGGTTAGTACGACACTTCTTATCTTTCGTTAGCCTCATTCTTATTATTTGTGACAATGTACAGATTTACATGTCGCTATGCATATATCATTACTGCATACATATTTGTGAGGCATGTTAATCATATCAGTGCAAGAGAAATTATGCACGTTAAATGCTTAATTAACACAATACATATGGCTTATAGACTCATCACTTCATCAAGACAAATCATAAAAAATGTAGAACATCAACAACGAATAACATTTTTGTTCCATACTGTAGGTGAGGTTTGTACTTACAGAAAATCGCGTAACTGTGTATCCACGTTGTTTGTTTCCGGCTCTACCCTCAAGTCGATGCGGTGCCCTAATTTTAAATTGACATCCGACAGTTAAGGTAAGGTTTTTGAATCATTTTCAATTATGGACATATGTTCTCTTAATTAATAATTAATTTCAATTTAATTATTAATTTGTTTCTAAGTTTTTTTTTTTAAGAATAACATCCTTAAATATTAATTACATGATTATCATAAATTAATTTCTTATTTAATAGTTAATTAATTTTAAATATTAAATTAATTAATTATTAACCTATTGGTGAGTTAATTATTTAATACTTAATTTCTTGTCCATTATTTTTACTTAATTCCCCTTTATTCATATTTGGATCCATTAGGTGACCATGAATAATCATGGTCTTCCAATATCATATTGGGGCATCTTTGTAGGTTGTGGGTTTATTGGGTATATTACAACTTATTTACTTGTAATTGGGTCTTATTCTTGTTTTAAACCTGTTAAGGCCCATTACACTTGTTGTCTTTATCAAGTTTTAGTCAACAATTACATGGCATCTCAACAAGTCTAGTGGCAGGTTCATTTCTTGTCACCGAGCCATCGGGTACTAATTTATCAATTTGCCCCTATTTTGGTGATTCAAGCACTTTTAAGCTTAAACTTGTTAAATCTTTTGACCTTAGCTTTTAGTAATCTCTCTTGTAGTTTTATAGGTCCAGAAAACCTCTACCTACGGTCTAAAACGTTCTCCCCATAAAATTACCATTTTGCCCCTTAGTTTGACAAAATTACAATTTTACCATTAGACATACCATTTTTAATCTAGACTTATTGAATGGCTTTTAAAAGTTTATCCCGGTCTTAGAATAATGTTTACAGTGCCCATAAGCTCTCAAAATGGCTTTCATAATTTATTACATTTCTAAACACAATCAAATAAAAGTATTACATTTAAGCCTCTATATGTCATTTGAGGTCGTACATTTGACTATAATATAAATCATATTATTTCTAGTATTTATTTAGCTTAATATATTGCTTTAAGGGTGACAAAGATGCTGTCTAATTATAGTCTAAGCATATTTTATAATTGGACCCGTTATTTATTTATTTTTACATTTTAGTCATTGTTTAGCCCCAATTAGTTCCAAATACCCTCTGGTTCACGTTTTTTATACTTAATGTCCTTATAAAGTGTTCTCACAGGATCAGGACTCATTTTTAACAAGTTTTTTTATTTACGTTTTTGACCATAAATTTTCTATATTTACATTTTGACCCCAAAATGACATTTTGGCCATTTCTTATCCATTTATCACCCAAATTTGACACAAGGTCTATTTTGAGTCTCTAGTCAAGACTACAAAGTTTCGGGTTCAAATAAAGTCTTTAGACTGGTGAAATTACGATTTTACCCCTTGAGGGCAAAATTGTCATTTTTGACATTTTTATTTCTGATCAAACTTGAGCTCTTCTTATGGCTTATGTCAAGAGTAATATTCTGTCCTTCTACATGATTATGAAAATCCCACTCAAAATACCATTTTTCAATTTATTAACATTTATGTCAAAAATGTTATTTTTGGTACTTTATGATCATTAATTCTTATTCTAGCCTATTTGTGATGTCAAAATATTTTCCTCATCATTCATGCTTCTATTAAACAGAGGACATAACATATGAACATGCCATAATCTCTTATTCTCATACATCAATACTCATTCATGTCATATAACCACAAAATCACATAAACACACTTTTCATCATATTCCATACACAAATAATGTTTTCTAGCCACCTTAGATCATGGCCAGCACATATATCATCTCACTAGGTAGCAAAACCACATTTTAACCATTTACCATGCCAAGATTTTCCTATTTGTAAGAACACATTTTAAAAGGAAAATTATTAAGAACTTGGTAAACCACTAGTTTACAAATCATTTACCTCTTGGAAAAGTAGTGAGTTCTTAGCTCCTCTTGAAGGATTTGAATTACTCTTGGATCCTTGAGGTAGGGAGCTAGAATAGAGATAAAATGTCACTTTAAAAACATTTTTCAAACATCATTTTCCTTTCTAGAAAACAAGTGGAAAAAGTATAGGTTTTACCTTGGAAAACACTTGGAATGACTATTCCTCCTTGTGTAAAAATGATATTGGGAGTGGGTGGAAGGAGATGAAGTATATTTTTGACTTCCCTTAGCTACAAATTTTGTCCACAATGAAGGGAGGAAACTTTTCTTTGCTTGTATGGTTTTTATGAAAAAGAAAAAAGTGGTTTTTGGTTTACCTTAGAAACATTTTATAACCAAACCTTATTGTAGGTTAAAAATTGAAATTTTTGGATTTTAAATTACTGCAAAAACGTTCTCAGTTGAAGAGGCTAGGTTGGGAGGTTGTTTTGGTGGTCTTTCATGCATTTTTAAGTGGTTTTAGTGAGTAGTCATTCAAGTTGTCCATCATCTTACATTGTAGTCAACTTTTCTTTCCTGTCTTGTCATCTTTATTTTGCTTGTTTAGGGATTGGATTTTGGATTCTTAAAAACCCCCCCTCTTGTTCAATCTATTTTCTGAAGAAAAGAAATTTTTTTTTAAATTTTCTATGCCAGTTTACTGACAGCAGGCAGGCAGCTGCATGGCTCAGTGGGCCGCTACCGATGGGTTAAGCCCACTGCCTTACCCAGTAGGTAATTACCTACTCGGGGGGGGGGGGGGGGAGTGCACGAGCACTTCCCCTAAAGTTCCTCTTTTTTTAAGATAATAGTAAGATTATTAAATTTAATTTAATAGATAAATCTTGACATAGTATAAAATTCACTTTTTTAAATCATAAAATTATGATTATTCATTCATTATATTTATATAATGAATTTTCACACATAATATTTTCACAAAATCTCAATTGAAAAAGAAAATGTGAGTAACATTTTTTATATATATATATATATATATTTTCTCTTTTAAATAGAGAAACTCAATATTGTTAAATCATCGACATCATCACACTGATAATACATATACCATTATTCATGATCTTGAAATTTGGTATTCATCAAAATAATTCATTAGAAGTGTATTGATAAAGAAAGTCCATAATAATAGTTTGTAAATCGAGTTTATGAATTTCTAGGGTATCACATGTACAAACTTTATCTTTGCTCTATAAATTTTAATAGTTTTGCAAATTTTGTTCTCAAACTTTAAAAACTGGTGTTTATATCACTTAAACTTTAAATTATTAGTAAGAATGTCACTCAAATTTTATATCATGAGCAAAAATATCTCTTGTTTCATATTTGATCATAAAATACTTAGAGAAACTTTATTTTTGCCTCCTATATTTTAGTACATTTGTAACTTTTCCTCCAAACATTGAAAAACTAGTATTTATATCTCTCGACCTAGTTTTTTAATATTTAGGGATAAAGTTACAAATGTACTAAAATTTATAAAACAAAACTAAAGTTTATTCTTGTCTTATATGGCCAAAATATGAAGGAAAAAAAGGGGGGGAGGGGGGAGGGGGGGATATTCTTGCTAATGGTTTAAAGTTTGAGGGGTATTCTTACTAACTTTTTATAGCTTGAAGGGTATAAATACCAGTTTTCAAAGTTTGGGTAGGCAAAGTTACAAGAATCTCAAAGTTCAGGGGGTAAAAATAAAGTTTGCCTTATTAAATTACATTTTAGTAGTTTTCAAGTCACTAATTCCATCTATTTAACTAATGGAAGGAGCAAAGATAATAACATTTCATACTTCATGGAGTATGTCGATCAGTTTTCAAAGTTTAATTAGCAAAATTACAAGAGCAGCAAAGTTCAGGGAGCAAAAACGAAATTTATCTTTTTTTTTTTTGGTAAATTGCTAATTTTAGACCCCATTTGACATTGCTTTTGAAGGCTATTTTCATGTTATTAAAGATTCTATAATAGGTCAGGGATGTTTGTTAAATCATGCTTTTACTAATAGTTAGATTCTTTAAAAAAAAAGCAGGTCAAAGATTGCTTTTGCACAATTATTTCTACTATTATTTTACCAATTTACTAAAATTTCATGAATAATAAACAATAATTCGATCTACCCACTATATTAATTTCCATAACAAATAACAAAATTACATTCAACTATTAATTTAAAATTTATACTTAAAAATAAGTTCAAATTCGAAATATAATTTTGTTGTTTTATATTATTATTGTATTTTGAAAAAAAAAAGATTATTAACATATTAAAGAAATAAGATGATAATAAAACTATTTTATAAGAAAAAAATATTACTATTGGGATATTCCATTCACCCATCTTATGGTGGAGAATCTTCTCTACGGTCATCTCCACCAAACTTCTTTAACAGATGTGATTGTCATTTTGAGAGGATTAAGGATACCACAATCAAGATCGATAGTCAAAGGCCACAAGAAATCGTAGTAAGGATAGTATTGTCGCAAGTATGATGAGCGCAATAAATATATATTTTAGAAGATAAATTGTTGCAACCTTGATAGAGACATGATATTAAAATTTCACTTTCAATTATTCATATCATTTAATTTTTACATTGGTGTATAATTTATTGTATTGAACAAGTATATTTTATGTTTTAGACTTATTTCAGAATATAAAATAAAAATTGTATATATTTCTATAATTTTTTTTGAGGAAAATATATATTTCTATAATTTTGGTGTAAAATATTATGATTACTTCATTTATTACTTTAAATATGTATACTAGGTTATTTATCAGACAAAAAAATATATAGTATATCCTTTTTAGTCATTATATATGTATGGCTAACAATTTTATTTATAATTTATCAAATATCTATAATTCTGTTTTTGGTATTCAGAACAACTTTGAAAAAATATTTATCAAACACCTATCTATTTTTAGCACCATAGTAACTTTGGACTCACAACATAGTTATAGCAAAAATTTTATACAACACATCAATGTCAAAACTTGCCCTTAGTCTTTAAACTTTGAAATTTGTGTAACTTTGGTCTCTATTCTTTTTTTCGCAGCTTAAATGACCATAAACTATGAAAACACTATTATAGTAGTTATTTTCGTTATTTTTTGGATGGAATCCGTAAAAAATTGATGCTTACTAATGGATTGCATCCAAAGATTAATGGAAGGAACTACTGTAATAATGTTTTTAATAATTTATGGTCACTCAAGCTATGTGGAAAAAAAAAGAGATCAAAATTACACAAAATTGAAAATTTAGAGACCAACCTAACAATTTACCTTTTTTCCCCCCCTTTTTGGTTTGGAGAATTCTGAGTAACATTTGAAAAAAGAAAGGAAAATTTGTGTATGGCGTGAAAAAAAAAAAAAAATATTCCGGTGATAGAACACATCTTTTCTTAATAAATAAATTCAAGTACAATTAAAATACTTTGATGATAGAATATAGTTTTTAGGGCATGTCTACCATGGGGGACACCAACTTTTCCCCATGGATGGAGTAATTTTTTCAAACTGTTAAATCAGAATAAAAAAGAATAAAACTTTGTATGTAGCGGTATATTTATATAACATATTGCATGTATTATATCCATCATAGAAAAAAAATTTTCACTCATCTATGTGAAATCGTGAAAGTACATGAAGTGAATGCTGGTGATTGTATTAGGATAGAGAGGAGATAACGTGTTCACAACCGTAGAGGGTTGAGGTTCACATCGGATGATGACCAAGAGTAAGCAGAGGCAATGGAGGAGGTTGATGCCGTGGGGATACGGGTTTGGATGATGGAGAGGAGAGGAGAGGATTAGGCTTTAAACTTTTGGCCTCTAGCTATATATTTCCCTGTGGAAATGTACTTCATCCAAAAGAAAATCAGTCCTTGTACTAGAAAATGGATTGTTCTTAGGACATTTAGCTTTGTATGCTTTCTTGTGACTGTAGTTGGCTTGATTGGGTCACTTGAAGGGCTTATAAGTGCCAAGTTAAGTTAGAGTGATTAATAATTTGATGTAACATATATATACATATATATATGTACACGTATATGTATATGTATATGTAGTTATGTAATTCTTAATCAATGAAAGTATGTAATTTCAGCAAAAATATGTATTGAAAAAAAAAAAAAAGTGTAGCTGTTGAAAGTTCAAAAACTAGAATTTACTCCTCCATTTTGGACCAAATATAATAAGGCATTTTACACCGATGCGTGCACTTTGAATTTGTTGCATCCATAAATTTTTAATTTTAACAATTCGCATATTAAATTTTGGAATATGTAATAATTTCTCCCAATTGGTACCTATATTTAATCTATTAAAGGAAATTGACTTGATTTGTTTATGAGTCGTTAACTAATTACATAAATGATTATTTTTATCTATTTTAACTAGATTTATTAAGGTCAAGTTTTTAATTAGGTTTATTAAAATAAAAAAATCTGAATTAATTTTATTTTATGTTTAAATTTGGTTTGATTTTTATTTAAAAAAAAAAAAAAACTCTTTTTGTACTCTTAAATAACGACTTATGTGTAAGTAAACTGTCATTTTTCATTGAAAAAATTGACATTGTTATAATTGAGGTAAATTACTGTGGATTTAAAAATTTAGGGTATAAATTGTTAAAATTAAAAGTTCGTAGTATAAATTACAACTGTATAACAAGTTTAAGGTACTCTGATATAAAAAAAAATAAAAAAAAAGAGCCTTAATTGAATGTAAAGTTACAGAATTTAATCACAAAGTGTTTTATAGGTTACAACATTCCATATAAATCCATGTAGAGGTACGGTTGAAGGACATCAACCAAAAAACGACGACAATACTAAAAAGGATAATTGCCTTAACTAACGACGTAGGCATAAGAATTACGACATAAATAGGCTAAACGACTAATAAGCGGCATCTCCTCACAACAACAACAATCTGAAGAAACGACGTGACGTTGAACTAGAGAGAGAAAAACGAATTTGGAAAGAAGCAAATGGAGAAGAGACAGATAGAATGGCTTGTTTAGCAGAACTTTTGCTTTTGTTTCTAACCAGTTGAAGAAAAGAAGTAAAATTTGTGACTTCTCTATAAGTGTTTGGAACCAAAAAGTTTTTGAGATCAAAATGATTTTTAAAGTATTTTAATAAATACTAAAAATGTTAAATGAAGTTTATAATGTCTGATTTAAATTTATGTTACAAATTTTAAAGCCTACTCAGAAGAGTTTTTGTCAGAAGCAATATTTTTTGGCTTTGACAGGAAACACTTTCGAAGATTGGAAGCTATTCTGATAGATTATCAAAACACTTTCAAAAGTTATTTTTGGATTTGAGAAACCAAAAGCAGTTTTTAGAAAAACTCTACCAAACTCGTTCTTTACAGTTAAAAATATAGAAAGGAAATTGAAGGAAATAGAGAAATAAAGTAAAATAAAATAAATTAAAATAAAAGAGAGAAGAGAAAGGGGAAGGATTTAGATAATAGTAAAGCGGTTTAGAAGAATAAGGAAGGAAATATTAATTCACTTATGCTAATCTGAATTGTATTACATTGATATAGCTTGATCATCTATTTATAGGTAGACAATTAAGCACAATTAGAAAACTAACAACAAAAGGAAACTAATACAAGAATAAGGAACAAACAAAGGAAACATGACAGCCTAAAAAAGAAAAAAAGAAAAAAAAGGGGATCTAAACTCTTGTGTAAATTTTATCTTAATGAACATGAATAATCCTAATCCATTATTTCTAAACTACAGCCTTCCTCTTTCGCATGGCAACCTTTAAAACGACAATTATCATTTTGGTATAATTAAAAGTAAAAGAATATCTCTTAAAAAAATTTCAAAAGATTATTAATTATTTAGAGAAAATTACTTGAATAATCGTCCTTTTTTCCCTCATAAATTGATCAACATAACACAAATTCTTCATCCTTAATAAACATAACACAAATTTTATTTTAATTTTATGCCATATTAATCTAGTATCAAATTTTTGTCTCATATTAATATAATAATCTTTAAATTTATGTTAATGTATTTTCCCGGAATATTTATCTATTAAAAATTGAACTAAAAATTAAATAAATATGCAGTTAAAAATACTTAATTAAAAAAGAAAAGAAAATGACCAAAAATTCAAACTTTAAAAATAAAGAACCCTAAAAGACCTCTATATAAATATGTGTGTGTGTATATATATGTATATCCATTCATCATACAGCCGTCCAGTCGTCTCACATATTCATGATGCTGGAGCTTGGAGGAAAACGACGATCGGAAAGGCTTAGGCTTCGACAAAAAACACGAGATGAATTAGAAAGGCCGACGGTGAAAAGAATATGCAAGCAACAGGCTAATAATGTTAATGGAGAACGACAACAATCCGAGAGGATTCGGATTATAAATGGAGAAAGAGAATCATCATCACATTCATCGGCAGCAGAAAGTGTTGTTGCAGTATCAGAAGCCGCTTCCAAATTCATGTCGGTCGTCTCAGACGACCTTCTGCGGGAGATATTGTTCCGACTTCCCCATACCAAAATCGTAATCCAGTGCGGCACCGTCTGCAAGCGGTGGTTCTCTCTCGTTACCTCTCGGTCACAAGGCGGCTTATACTTTATCCGCAAATTCAATCACCATCACCGCCTCAAACGACAACAACAACAAGAACAAAAACAAGTAGAAGAACACTTGCCTTATACTCTGTTGATGACGAGCCGCTACAGTTCGGGAGGCGACGATCTACAATTCTCCTACTGTCCCTACATTCCATGCAACAATTTCTTCTCTGACAAGTCAAAAATTCTCCGCCATGGAAAGGTATCTTTACTTACTACTGGTGGTGGTCATGATGGTTATCTTGATTTCTTGCCTTGGCCGAGCTGGCTTATAAAATCGTCCTTCGACGACTTGTTGCTGATTATGCTGAACAGGATGGAATTCTGTATTTGCAATCCTCTAACTAGGCAATGGATTTTGCTCCCTTGGACCCGGAACTTTCCGGATCTTCATAGGTGTGGTTTTGTGTGCAAGCCCAATTGCAACTGCAACTCACAATTTGGGGGATCATATTCATATTCATATTCTCATTCTAACAATTATTGTAATTGTAGAATCAAATACAGGGTCGTGGTAATCTCTAGGCTTCATGACTCCTTGTTCAGCGAGTTGTTAAGTGTGTCGGTCTTTTCTTCTGAGACTGGACAATGGACCAAATCGACGCTCCAGTTTCCAGAGACGTTATATGATTGGCATGCCACATCGGTTGGGAACAACGGAATTTTGTATTGGGCATTGGGGGGTAACCAGTTAAAAGGAATTGTTGCGTTAAACGCCTTCAAGGATGGGGACGATTTGGAAGAAGAACGATGCCGTTTGATTTGCTTGCCAGTGGAGTTTGCCCGAGGCTTTAGGTACGGTCACTCTACGAGAGCACGGCTTGGAGTGGTTCGTGGTCGTTTGAGGCTTGCACAGGTCTATTTCCTTAACAGGTCCAACTTCTATGTTTTGAAAGCTTGGGAACTTGTTGATGATCACCGCAATGCCTCTTGGGATTTGGTTCATCATGTTCGTTTTAAAAGGAGCAACAAAAGCGTGCTGTTGTTTCTTGTCGCACTTCATCCCGATGATGGAGACGCGGTTTTCTTAACAAGTGGTAATAATGGTGAAACCAAATGTCAGGATCTTTTCCAATACAAGATTGGGAGTGACGATGTTGAGCCTGTTTGCGGAGGTAGATACGACTCGTGTGTCTTTCCTCTGGTTCATCCTTGGTGGCCTACTACTATTCCTTCTCTGTCACCATCCAATTAGAGCTTTGACACCTCCAATCCAAGTTTATTCCATATTAATTTTAGATTATAATTGATGCGGACCTTCTTGCTTTTTCGTGTTTGCCTTTTAATTAAGCTAATTAGTAAGAACAGAAGTCTGTAATTCTGGTTACTGATTTGATTTTGTTCTTTGATAATAATTCTAGTTGCTTCCTATTTTAAAGCTTTTGTGAGGAAGGCCCGAAAATGATCAGTATATGAATGTAGATTCCAACTCTCATTTATATGAATGCAGTGAAGTGTATGTGCACATAAAATACTTCAGTATCCAAGAATGAAACAGGACTTATAATGTTCGATTGATACTTAGAATTATGCAGGGAACCATATCGACAACGGTATCACAAATCATCACTGTTGAGTTGTCGAATTTTATGAATTTCCTACAAAAAAACACCTCACTGTCCACACTTCCCTTTGCCTTCACTTTTCCTTTCTCAGCTTTCCTCTGCAACCGCTAACGCCCACCCGACCTTGAAAATTGGCGCTATCCAAATCGCTCCTACATTGGAGCAGATATATCTTGATACAAGTTTATATTTCAGAATTGTGTGAAAACAAGGAAGAATGTGAAGAAATATGACCATCAAGAACTTTGTTTTGTGATTATTTTAGTAATCGACAAGAGTTATCATCTCATTTGATTAACGGAATCTTCATGAAAGTTAGCTCTCGGAACAAAACTAAATCCTCTACTGGGATTGCAATGATATATCCTTATTTCAACCAGGTTCTGAGACTGTTAGGTGCTCTTTAACTTTTGGCCTATAGCTAGAAATTGTATGATTGGGGGACAAAAATTTATATTTGTTGGACGTATACGACTGTCAGATATGAGACTTATCCTATATATAATACAAAGTTATACCATTTTTCATCAGTGGATGTATCCCTATTGTAATTTCAAGAAAAATAAATAAATTGAAAGAAAAAGTTTATCTGTTGTAAAGTTCAGAAGCTAGAACTTACTCCTACATTTTGGAGCAAATTTAATTGAATGAAAAGTTATAGAATTGAATCACAACTTGTTTTGTAGGTTAACAGTATTCTATGTTAATCCGTGAAGAGGTCAAATTAAAGGACATCAACTGAAAAACGACGAAAATTGTTAAAAACGACAGATGCCTTTAAAGCATTAGAAACGTGACATCAATTAGATAAACGACTATCCCGGCGTCATAGTGACAGTAATCTCACAGCGACAATTTCAGGAAACGACAGTAACATGAGAACGACATCAAAAAAAAAAAAAAAAAACTACACGAGTGAAAAACGACATGCAAACAAAAAGACAACAATACGTGGTAATAAAATTGACATACAATAATGAAAGAAACGACACTAATGGAAACCACGTCATCATTATTCATTGAGTATGAACCAAGCGACATCAATCCAAAAACATAAGTAAACGACACAAAAAAAGGACAACATTCTCAGTGAACGACTTCAAATTTAAATAGCCAATATCCACAAAAACGACAATGAGCTGATTAAAGGCATTGACTCAAAGAACAATTTTTAGGCGAAAAACGACCTCAACTGGAAAAAAGACAACGGATAGAAACAACTCAATTATTAAACAACATAAAAATGAACAATATCCCCCCCAAAAAAAAAAAAAAAATAGAAAGATATCACAAATCTAAACAAAATGTATCAAGGGGATAAACATCAACTAAAAACGACAGTATCAAAACATGGAAACGAGGTGAACAAAACGACAAATAAAGCTGGGAAAAAAAAAAAAAAAAAAACTAAGGATATATTTTATGAGGTGAACAAAAGAGCTTTTTTTTTTTTTTTTTTGGTGAATTGTTGTGGCGCAAAAGAGTTCACTCAAGCCAAATCTACCATTCCTAGTTTGGAATGAATAATAACATAAGAAAAGTACACTTTTTATTTGGAAGACCGTTTTGTTGTAAATAAGTTAGGGTTAGGTTGATTCTACCCGCTCAATCCGGCCCGTTTATTTTTAATTTATTAGTGCTTTATGTCATGTTTATATAATAAAAAAAACATATGAATGACACAAATTTAAATACTATTACACTCATATGATTCAAAAAACTAACACTAAAGTTCATGTCATCTTGATTAAAAATAGAAAATTTGAATTATATTAGTCAATTGATGAAAAAAAGTGATTATTTGGGTAATTTTCTCTTTATAACTTAAAAGCATATTCATGAAATGTCCATTTTGGGACATTCCTTTTTAAAAAATGAACACAACTCAACTTATTAATTTGAACAAAATTTTAAATTCATCAAATTTGTACTCCCGTATTTACCCTTCCCCACAAACTCTCAATCCCCCACAAATCACGTTTACATGAGTTATTTTTTGTGGCGCTTTTTTATAGAAAATGGAATCCATTTCTTCACTTTTGAATTCTGGGGCTTTCCATGCTTGTCAAATCAAATGTTTTATCTCTTGTTTTTACACCTAATATTTTTGGAAATAATAGAAAGCCACATTTGAATTCCTTATTAGTTATGGAAATATTTTTTCACTATTTCTTTCCCTCCATTAGTTTTGTTGATCATTTTTCCCTACTGATCTTATGCATCTCCTGTGTTGATTTCATGGTCGTTTTACTATGCGATTCTTAAAAGTTTGTGTCAGTGGTCATTCTGCATTTGCAAGTCTACCATATTTGTTCTTTTATTTTAATTATGTGTTTTTTGTTGTTTGGATTTCAAGAATGTTGGTAATTGCTTTTTTTTTTTTTTTTTTTTTCCTTTCTCAGTATTAATGTTTCTTTCTGGTTGTGCTTTGCTTCACGATTTGATCATTTTTTCAAAGATATTTTGCTTTTCATTGGTTATTTGGTGCGTGTTTTTAATATGATTTTTCGTAGCAATTTTGATGGACTTTCTTTATGGACCAGGGGCTTGCATTGAGGACCAAATATTGTTTATATATAGACCAGCAATTTACTATAAGGATATTTTGTCAAATTATCATCTAATTCAATCACATATATAAATATTTTTTAGGTACAGATTCAGTTTTTATCTTAAAGACCTATATTATTTTTTAGTAATTGTGTATAATAATGACTAATCTTAAGACCTGTTTTATTTTTAAATCGTCTTATTATGAACTGGGTGTTTATAATAATGACTAATGTTGCGACAATTTTAATTTTTAAATAGTCTTACTATTGATTGGGTGTTTATAATAGTGACTTACTATTGACCTAACATTATATTGCATATATTTATTAATACTATAGACATAGTCTCTATGATAATGACCGCATCATTTTATGCAAGATTCTTTATATAACAAAACATTATATTGTAGGACTATCATATCGACATGATCATTATTTGAGATTAGAATGTGATTAACCAATCATAATGACATGGTCATTATTTTAACTAGCCTTGTTTTTTTACATTTTTTAAAAAATGTGATTATGTTTGGGGCGATGATTGTAGGAATTTTTCAAGTTCTAATTTTAGATATACAAAATGAGTAATTAGAATTAATGTGGTTATTTTTTAGATCTAAAAAAAATCTATTTTTCAAAAAAATAGATTTAAGTGTATTTTTGTCAGCACAAATGGTCATATTTGTTTTTTGTTCAATTTTGCAAATAAGTTTGTTTTTAGATATTTTTTAAAAGCATGGCTCAAATTTGGCCATTTATGTATAAATGATCCTATAACTTATATTGTCAAGCTTGGATTATGGCCCATTTATAAACGTGTCGTGTGCATAATATGTTTGGATCTTTGATCGTGTCTAATAGAAAATTATAAATAAAAAAAAAGTACCAAACAAAATAAAGCTTATTATTGGAAAGAAACTACAATATTAAAAATCGTATCAAATAAAAACTCAAAATGAGATAAAATCTTGATAAGGAAAAAAAAAAAAAAAACACCATAAGTCTCATATAAAAATTATGAAATAAATCATAAAAAAGAGTAACATTGTCATGCCTTTGTCATGCCACTTATTGTGCCTATGTCCGTGCTCGTGTTAAACTTTTAATGAGTTATGCTCTTAGCATGCTTTGTGTCTAATAATCGCATCAAGCGCATCCCACTTACTAAAGCATGTTGGATTTCGCCGACTTGACAATTGTGTTGTAAGAACCCGAAATTTTGATGAACTTGCGATTTCCTTAGATAAAAGGAAAATCCATGTCTGAATCTTGTATGTCGATATGAAACTCATGATCTAAGTTGAATATCAGTATATGTTTGAGTTCTCGTTTAATTAGCTACGAGACTCAATAATAGTTTGCTTAAGTCAAGCATGAGGCCTTTTGAGAAAAAAGACAAAATAGGAATTTATGATTTTATGATGGTCAAAGTTTGACCAAGTTGACTTTAAGTTTGACTAAGACGGTACTGCAGTGTAATTAACAGTATAGAAATTATACTGCGGGAAACCGTCATTACAGACAAATGAGTAAGAATAAGTTATGAGACCATCCTAGAAAAATCAAGCACAATATTTAGAGCAGTAAGGACTAAGTAAGTTCAAGTCCTAAGAAAGATTTATATGCAGTCCAATTTTATACAGATGAATTCTGGACTGCAGTCCAGTATGACAATACTGTTATAGTTGAAAACAGTATTTGTAATATCTGCATTAGTATGAAAATAGACTGCATTTTAGGAGATAAGCCAAACGAGGCCCTAAAGGCGGGACACCTCATCATTAGATAATTACTTAATTTTTGGATTTTTGGGAAACTAGGAAAGAATTGAAAACTTGGCCTCCAAGTCTTCCCATGATGGCCGGCCACCTATTGAGAATCAATGAGCAATTATTTTTGCTTCAAGGCCAGATGTGCAAATTAGAGAATAAAAAATAAATCCAAAAAAGAAATAAAATTCACCTATAAATAGGTGGAAGGGAGGGGGGGTGACATTTGGTCCATTTTATTAGAAATTACTCCAAAACTTTGGTCATTTTTCCTCTCACTCTCTCTCTCTCTTGGCCTAACCCCATAGGAAGAAAAACCAAGCTAGTGTGGTCGGATTTTTAGTGAAGGAAAGCTAGAAAAAAAATTCGGAACCCAAGCTTGAGTTTCATCTCTAAGGCTTAGAGGTAATTCTCTCAATTTCCTAAGCCTTTTTATTGAAGTTTTAAGCAAAGTTTAAGTGTATTTTCAGTTTGGTTATAAGAGCTTAAGCTCACCAATTATGTTTATGTTCTAGATAGTTTGCCTAGAATGTGCTTGATTTAGGTTTTGTGATCTTGATTTATGATTTTGATGTATGTATATGATGTTATGTGTTAAGTATGTAAGGTATGTAGAAATGCCTTGTACATGTTTGTTGTATGTCTCCACACACTTAAGAGGTTGTATGGTGTGATTGATTATGTGATTTTGATAAATGATGCAAGTAGGGTTAGTGGAAAACCCTAAAAACTCAAGTTGGTGAATTTCACCAAATGGGTTTGTAAGAATGATGGAATGATTGAATGATTATGAATGAATGTATGATCATGGAAACATTAGATAATACGCTACATGCTTAATGTAGGCTCACGGTTGCGACCGTTTGAGGTAGTGTGTGCGTAATTTTACAAAAAAAATTGACTTAAACATAAACTGTCAGTCTCGGGTCAAGACTGGGCAGTATTCTGGAAACGGTATTTTGAGGCCCTTAGATGCCGAATTTGAAGAAACTCAAAACTATAAAGTTGTAGAAAATGGAAAATCCTAGGGGGCAACATATGACTTTTAAAAATAAGGCCCTAAAGGCCTCTGTTTTTATGAAAACCCGAGCCTAGTCTGCCAGACCCAATGTGTACGGCCAGGCAGGTTCAATAAGAAAAATGGAGAGGCTAAAAGTAGAACTGGATTTTGAGTAAAACATGAAAGTTGTAGTATTATTCAAGATCTACAACTTTCATGAAGAAAACTTTATCTAATTCTAAACATATTTTAAAGTAAAATTAGATTCCCAAAACTGTATAGGAAACAGGAAATTCCAGCACAGGATTTTCAGAAAAACAGTACAAAAACAGGAAATTCCTACACATGCATTGATAACTGAAATTTAGGGATTGTTTTTAAAGATTGTTTTCAGAGCTTGATAGTTTTTAACTGTCTTTGCTTAAAAGTCAAGATTTTATGAAAATATGGTTTTTATAAAAATGTTCAAAGAAAACTTGACAACGGTTTGTCAAGAAAGAGCAAATAAATAAATAATTGGGCATTACCCTATGGTTACCAATAGTAACCTAATGGGGTAATACGTTGTAATTAGTTGGGCCTTAGTAAGAGTAGTAATCTAATACTATTCAAGTATGATTGGGCTTAGTACCCAAGATTACCCTAAGTAAACTAACAAGGTATTGTTTAAATATATTGAGCCATGTGCCCTAGGGTTACCGCAAGTAACTGATCGAGTGATCATCAGAAGATATGGGAGACATATAACTAGGGCTACTCATGGATGTTGGTTAGGATACTAACATTTAATGATTATGATTTTTGGTAAGTTAGAATGTGTATGACTCTTACCTTACACCCTGTTTCGAAACAGGAGTATGAACTGTTGTCATGCCATGTTTGGATGTTAAACCAAGAGCGTAGGACGACAAGTAAGTACAACTCCACCTACAATATGGACAAAAAGTTTTTATTGCATGGCATGTTTTAAAGAAATCATGTATTGATTTACAAGATTTAATTAGGTTATGATGTTTATGTTATGATGTTTACGTTATGATGTTTTATGTTATGGTGGTTATGTTATGGTTTGTTAGTATATTATGTTATGCATTTTGAAATAGTGACATCATGAGGCATGTTAACTAATGTTAAACCACATGGTAAGAACATGTTTTTAAGTCATCAGATAAGATAAGACAAGCTAAGGTTATTGTGTCGTACCGACTTATCACGAGGGTGGGTTTAAACGGTTTAGTCTATGGTTTGAGTTGACTTGGATTGGCTACCCCAATTACTCCATGTTAAATGGTTTATTTTATGGTTTGAGTTGGATTGGACTGGCCGCCTCCAGCCACTCCATAGCAATGTACCATGGTACGTGTATGCATGACATGTAAGGGAACAGAACCAAGTTAATATATGAAAACATAATTGAATCATAAGAAAGCATAATCAGTTCATGGATTCTTGCACTTAAAATGTTTTGCGGATTGAATATTATACTTATTGGGCATAAGCTCATTATTTACGTTCATGCTGTAGGTAAGCAACCTACCGACAATTCTTGATACAAGATAGTGGAGGGCTGGCACTGCAACTGTGAAATGTGGGATGGACACCGCCACGGATTTTAGAAATATGTTTGTAAAATATGTTTGTAATGTAAAATGTGTTTATGTTTCATTATAATGAAGTAATGGTATGGGTAAGAAAAGTTTCAAGTATGATGGCAACAAGTTACCTCGTGTCGTACCGATCCGCACTAGGTCGGGTTTGGTCCACGGTTTGAATATGATAGCTTTCAAATAAGTGTGAAAGCTTGGTACTCGAGTGAGTACATATGAATATGTATGAAGATAAGTTAAGTTTTAAGTATGATTATAAGTATGAGACTGAGTCGAGTTTTATGTCAAGTTAAAATAAAAGTAAAAAAAAAAAAATTTCACTCTGAAATTTTCGGTAAGTTTAAGGTATGTGAATTAAGAATTAAGTTAAGTAAGCACAGAAGTCACGGCTCTACGTAGCGTAGGTCGGGGTCGTGACAGAGATGGTATCAGTGTAGGTGTCCTGTCATCCAATTTCATAGTTCTGCCGCCAACGCCACAGTTTTGTAAGTTTGTTTTTTTTACTCTGTTTTATGTATAGTAACTATGTGAGGCTATAGTATTATAATAGTAAAGACATGTACCTGGTGTCAAATCCAGGTATGATTGAAGAGGACCACGAGGCTTCGTTGGCATTCTAAGGAATGCAGTCACGCATCTTCGATGGAACTCAGGAAACGGCTGCAGTAGTTGTGTGGCTGCACGATATGGAGATCCTCTTCAGATTATGTCATGTAAGGACGTATCTTCAGGATATGCTTGCCAGCCGACACCTAGTCGAGGAGGCTCGTGCAAGGTGCCTTGGCATAGGGTACCTTGAGAGGAGGTACCTAAATGTTTTTTTTATGATACCTAGGACCACCTATGTATTATCACGACCACCTATGTATTATCACGATTCTGAGATATACCAGGATACGTACATGAGATGATATCTCAGCTATGTTGCAGCTTGGTGTGTTTATCTGAATGATTTTATGGGCTATTACTGCCAGTGGATCAGAGTTGCGCAGCGAAAGCATGGTGGAAAAGCTAAGCTTACGATATGCTATGATGAGATCGCGAGGAATCTCTAGTATGATATGATAAATCACGATATTTCTATGATATGATATACTAAGATATGAATAAAAGAATAGGTATTAGAAATGTCAGGAATTAGAATTAGAAACTAGAAGATAGTTCATCGCATGTACGACCGAACCAAATTCCGTAAGAGTCTAATCTTGCAACTGTAGTGATTAAACTGCAGCGATAATTGCTAGAGTAGCAATAAGAAATGAATAGGTTTCGAGATTAAATGGCCTATCACCTTACCTTAGTAAAGTGATAATCAGGAATTTTCCATTCTAAGAAATAGGATTGATGCTATAGAATCTAAGTTTCATGATTGTGAAACTTATACCCCCGTAAGAGTAATAGTAGATATAGGAAAAATATTTAGTAGTGCCTTGACTCAGTGGTATTATCAAGGCGATGAACAAACAATGAGTTGGATATTGCCAACAATGACTTAGCAGACCACGATGATGATTATGAGTTGACGATGAAATTGATGATATGACTCCTTAGTAAGGGAAATTATGTAATAATAGAAAGTTTTAGACATTGCTAAGAATTATGATTATGCACTTGTACTATGAAGGAAATGCTAGAAGCAATGAGAAAAGCTTCTACTATCTAGCAAGTAGCTAGTGATTTAAGTATACCTTTCACTGCATCATTTGAACGATATTATGATTTTTCCATTATTAACTTTGAAAAGATTCAAAGAAAATATTTTCATAAAAGATGCTTAAATTATGATCTCATGCTTAATAGAACCCCCTCATTTTATGTAAGACGGCCGAATCCTTGAGGAGAAAATTCCAAGATAGGGGCTGTCATGAAAATTAAAGGTTCCGAGAAAGGAGCTATTATGAAAAATAAATAGGCCAAATCCTTGAGGAAGCGAGTTCCAAGATAGGGGCCATAGGCCGAATCCTTGAGGGATGAGTTCCAAGAAAAGGACGAGTTCGAAGAAAGGGGCCATTAAGAAAAGTAAAGGATTCTAATGGCATAAGATCAAGTTTCAAGAAGGAAACTATTTTTCAAAAAGTGTTCTAAATATATGATACGATATGCTTTCCAAGAGTGGAAAGTTATATAATACGATATACTTTTCAAGTATGAAAAAGTTATATGATATGATATGTTTTTCAAACATGGCAAGTTATATGATATACTTGCTTAGCTTTTTACGTAGATAATTCTTGTGATGCAGTATGAAAGGAAAGTATGATAGCACGAAAGTATGTAAGTAAGAAAGTAAGAATGTATGAAAGTATGTATGAAGATATGAAAGTACGATGATAGGATATGAAGATATGAAAGTACGATGATAGGATATGAAAGTAAAATTATGGTTCTATATAAGAGATATGATCCCATTAAAGTATTAAAATGGGAACATGAACAAGCCATTATGGATTTGTGGTGGATTTTAAGAAAAGCTACCTAAAAGTATCTGAATTTTCAAGGACGAAAATTTTTTTTAAGGGAGGTAGAATATAAGAACTCGAAATTTTGATGAACTTGCGATTTCCTTAAATAAAAGGAAAATCCAAGTCTGAATCTTGTATGTCAATACGAAGCTCATGATCTGAGTTGAATATCAGTATATGTTTGAGTTATCATTTAATTAGCTACGAGACTCAATAATAGTTTGTTTAAGTCAAGCATGAGGCCTTTTGAGAAAAAGGACAAAATAGGAATTTATGATTTTATGACGGTCAAAGTTTGACCAGGTTGACTTTAGGTTTGACTAAGACGGTACTGCAGTGTAATCAACAGTATGGAAAATTATACTGCGAGAAACCGTCATTATAGACAAATGAGTAAGAATAAGTTATGAGACCACACTAGAAAAATCAAGCATAATATTTAGAGCAGTAAGGACTAAGTAAGTTCAAGTCCTAAGAAAGATCTATACGTAGTCTAATTTTATACAGATGAATTCTGGACTGCAGTCCAGTATGACAGTACTGTTATAGTTGAAAACAGTATTTGTAATATATGCATTAGTATGAAAATAGACTGCATTTTAGTAGATAAGCCAAACGAGTCCCTAAAGGTGGGACACCTCATCCTTAGTTAATTACTTAATTTTTGGATTTTTGGGAAATTAGGAAAGAATTGAAAACTTGGCCTCCAAGTCTTCCCATGATGGCCGGCACCTATTGAGGATCAATGAGTAATTATTTTTGCTTCAAGGCTAGATGTGCAAATTAGAGAATAAAAAACAAATCCAAAAAAGAAATAAAATTCACCTATAAATAGGTAGAGGGGGGGTGACATTTGGTCTATTTTATTGGAAATTACCCCAAAACTTTGGCCATTTTTCCTCTCACTCTCTCTCTCTTGGCCAAACCCCATAGGAAGAAAAACCAAGCTAGAGTGGTCGGATTTTTAGTGAAGAAAAGCTAGAAAAAAATTCGGAACCCAAGCTTGAGTTTCATCTCTAAGGCTTAGAGGTAATTCTCTCAATTTCCTAAGCCTTTTTATTGAAGTTTTAAGCAAAGTTTAAATGTAATTTCAATTTGATTATAAGAGCTTAAGCTCACCAATTATGTTTATGTTCTAGATAGTTTGCCTAGAATGTGCTTGATTTAGGTTTTGTGATCTTGATTTATGATTTTGATGTATGTATATGATGTTATGTGTTAAGTATGTAAGGTATGTAGAAATGCCTTGTACATGTTTGTTGTATGTCTCCACACACTTAAGAGGTTGTATGGTGTGATTGATTATGTGATTTTGATGAATGATGCAAGTAGGGTTAGTGGAAAACCCTAAAAACCCAAGTTGGTGAATTTCACCAAATGGGTTTACAAGAATGATGGAATGATTGAATGATTACGAATGAATGTATGATTATGAAAACGTTAAATAATACGCTGCATGCTTGATATAGGCTCACGGTTGCCACCGTTTGAGGTAGTGTGTGTGTAATTTTACAAAAAAATTGACTTAAACCAAAACTGCCAGTCTCGGGTCAAGACTGGGCAGTATTTTGGAAACGGTATTTTGAGGCCCTTAGAGGCCGAATTTGAAGAAACTCAAAACTACAAAGTTGTAGAAAATGGAAAATTCTAGGGGGTAGTATTAAGGATTTTTAAAAATAAAGCTCCAAAAGTCTCTATTTTTATGAAAACCCGAGCCTAATCTGCCAGACCCAGTGTGCACGGCCAGGTAGATTCAACAAGAAAAATGGACAAGTTAAATGCAGAACTGGATTTTGAGTAAAACATTAAAGTTGTAGTATTATTCAAGATCTACAACGTTCATGAAGAAAGCTTTATCTAATTCTAAACAGATTTTAAAGTAAAATTAGATTCCCAAAACTGTACAGGAAACAGGAAATTCCAGCACCGGATTTTCAGAAAAACAGTACAAAAGCAGGAAATTCCTACACATGTACTGATAACTGAAATTTAGGGATTGTTTTTAAAGATTGTTTTCAGAGCTTGACAGTTTTTAACTGTCTTTGCTTAAAAGTCAAGATTTTATGAAAATATGATTTTTATAAAAATGTTTAAAGAAAACTTGACAAAGGTTTGTCAAGAAAGAGCAAATAAATAAATAATTGGGCCTTACCCTATGGTTACCAATAGTAAACTAATAGGGTAATACGTTGTAATTAGTTGGGCCTTAGTAAGAGTAGTAACCGAATACTATTCAAGTATGATTGGGCTTAGTACCCAAGGTTACCCTAAGTAAACTAACAAGGTATTGTTTAAATGTGTTGGGCCATGTGCCCTAGGGTTACCACAAGTAACCGATCGAGTGATCATAAGAAGATATAGGGGACATATAACTAGGGCTACTTATGGATGTTGGTTAGGATACGAATATTCAACGATTATGATTTTTGGTAAGTTAGATTGTGTATGACTCTTATCTTACACCCTGTTTGGAAATAGGAGTATGAACTGTTGTCATGCCATGTTTGAATGTTAAACCAAGAGCGTAGGATGACAAGTAAGTATAACTCCGCCTACAGCATGGACAAAACGTTTTTGTTGCATGGCATGTTTTAAAGAAATCATGTATTGATTTACATGATTTAATTAGGTTATGATGTTTATATTATGATTTTTACGTTATGATGTTTTATGTTATGGTGGTTATGTTATAGTGTTTATGTTATGGTTTGTTAGTATGTTATGTTATGCGTTTTGAAATAGTGACATCATGAGGCATGTTCACTAATGTTAAACCACATGGTAAGAACATATTTTTAAGTCATCAGATAAGATAAGACAAGCTAAGGTTATTGTGTCGTACCGACTTGCCACGAGGGCGGGTTTAAACGGTTTAGTCTATGGTTTGAGTTGACTTGGATTGGCTGCCACAATCACTCCATGTTAAACGGTTTATTTCATTGGTTGAGTTGGATTGGACTGGCCGCCTCCAGCCACTCCATAGCAATGTACCATGGTACGTGCACGCATGACATGTAAGAGAACAGAACCAAGTTAATATATGAAAACATAATTGAATCATAAGAAAG
The DNA here is from genome assembly GCA_038430175.1 of Ficus hirta. NCBI lineage: Eukaryota > Viridiplantae > Streptophyta > Magnoliopsida > Rosales > Moraceae > Ficus > Ficus hirta. The sequence continues at coordinate 10,888,514 of CM076585.1, read as the reverse complement.
CATAATCGGTTCATGGATTCTTGCACTTAAAATGTTTTACGGATTGAATATTGCACTTATTGGGCATAAACTCATTACTTACATTCACGCTGTAGGTAAGCAACCTACCGCCAATTCTTGATGCAAGACTGTGGAGGACTGGCACTGCAACTCTAAAATGTGGGATGGACACCGCCACGGATTTTAGAAATATGTTTGTAAAATATGTTTGCAATGTAAAATGTGTTTATGTTATATTATAATGAAGTAATAGTATGGGTAAGAAAAGTTTCAAGTATGATGGTAACAAGTTGCCTCGTATCGTACCGATCCGCACTAGATCGGGTTTGGTCCACGGTTTGAATATGATAGCTTTCAAATGAGTGTGAAAGCTTGGTACTCGAGTGAGTACATATGAATATGTATGAGGATAAGTTAAGTTTTAAGTATGAGTATAAGTATGAGACTAAGTCGAGTTTTATGTCAAGTTAAAATAAAAGTTAAAAAAAAAAATTTACTTTGAAATTTTCGGTAAGTTTAAGGTATGTGAATTAAGAATTAAGTTAAGTAATCACGGAAGTCACGGCCCTACGTAGCGTAGGTCGGGGTCGTGACTGTGTCGTGCTTACTTTTTAGCGTTTTGTGTTTGTATCAGCTCACTAAACTGGTCCACTTTGATAGCGAGAGCAGGTAAGCAAACCAAATGAACAAAAAGCCATAGATGTGTTTCTACCAATGAGTGGTATAATCAAACACATTTTCTAGAGCTAAGAAAGAGAATGCCTTATAACGGCCAAAGCTAGTTTTAGTGATTGCTGAAAATAAATGGACTTGTAGTATTGTACATCCAATAAAGAAAGGTAAAGAAAAGCGTTGGCTACATTTGGCGTTTGAGTTCATTTTGAACTCAACTGTATTTTACAGCTGATAAGTTAGATTTAGACTAATTAATTGGATACTTTTAACTTATTATTTTGTTGGTTTTCAATTTGTTTTTAGGGCTTTCACTTCGTTTTATTCTCTTTTGTAGGATTCAAGTAAAAAGATGGGTTCGTTGTTTTTCGGTGCGATTGGAGCTAAAATGGAGCGTTTGGTATGCTTTGGTGTGAAGATTGTGTTTTGAAGAGTATTGGGCGCCTACGCATCAATTTTATGGGGCCTAGGCGATTGAATTGAGTTTTTCAGTACAAAAACCCGAGAGTTTAGGGCCTAGGCGCTGTTTCAGTAGCGCCTAGGCGCAAATCGTGAATCCCAGTTTAGGGCCTAGGCGCAGAAAAAGAGGGCCTAGGCGCCAATACGGGATCTTGCGAGATTTGTTTTGATTCTCCGAATTTGAAATTCAAATTTCAAATCTTTTGATCCATGGCTATAAATAGAATCTTTTTAGGGTTCCAAGGGGAGATTTTCGGAGAAAAGAAGAGGAGAAACAGAAGAGGAAAGCAATTAGTGAATTGGAGAAGAAGAATAGCAATTCCAGAGACGGAGCGCGATAATTCCGATTCATAAACTAGTTCGTCCTTTTCTCATCATGTTTAGAACATTATTTAGGATGTTGTTTAGTTTCATTATGAACTAAATTTCTTTTTCTAGGGCTACGATGTAGTCGGATTATGATTGTTCAAATTTATTATGGTTTAATTCAATTTTGATGTTTATTCATATCTATGCCGAGTGTTTAATCTAATCTTAATGCTTGTGAAAGTGTGCGCGCCCTTTTTCATTGATTTGTGATTCAATTTGAGACTGAGAAGTGATAGTTGAATTAGACTTTGATTAAATATCATGAGATTGTCATAGGATAGAGATATCTATGAGGCTTGTGTGATACTATGAATTTCTTGTTCTTAATAAATCATGATAGGTTTTGAGTTTGAGACCGAGAGGTGAAAACTGGCTTGTTATGGTAGTTTGCTAATGCTTGAGAAAGATTAGTGATTACATTAGGGAAGTTTGTCATCAACATAGGAATAAACACTAGTTGATTAAATTTGATGTTTTGAGCAGGATTAATCCGGTGAAATTGAAAACTCTAGATATCCTAAAATATTGAATTTCTCCTTGTTAATTTCGTGCTTTGTGTTTATTTTAATTTGCTTTTAATTTATTGCATCTCATAAATTTATTATTCAAATAGAATTGGGATTAAAGTAATTCGGTAATTAGTAGTATATAGTCCTCGTTGGGAACGATATCTTTTCATCACTTTATTACTTGAACCGGCTCGTGCACTTGCGAAAATTACATATCAAGTTTTTGGCGTCGTTGCTGGGGACTATTTAGTCCTACTAATATCGAGTCAAATAATTCTAATTTTACTTTGAATTCCTTTTATTTATTATTATCTTTGTTTCTACTTTTCAGGAGTATTCTCTAGGTGCATGCGAAAGTTTGGAAGTGAAAACTTACTTTCTTTTGATCCTGAAATCGAGCGTTCTTGTCGACGAAACAGAAGGGAAAGAAGAGAAGTAGTTAGACATTCGCAAGAAACTATGGGTGATACTGGTGGAATGAGAAACGAGAACAACCCGCCACCTGCACTGCGGGACTATGCATTACCTACTGCAGTTGGTTTATATTCGGCCATAAGAAGACCGACTATGGCTACAAACAATTTTGAGATTAAGGCGGTGCAAATGCAGATGATCCAAGCAACTCAATTTAATGGGCTGCCTTCTGAGAATCCCAATGCTCATATTGCAAGTTTTCTTGAAATTTGCAATACATTCAAGTATAATGGCGTTACTGACGAAGCCATTCGCCTTGTACTATTCCCGTTTACTCTGAAGGATCGAGCAAGAGATTGGTTGACTTCCTTACCTGCAGACTCAATCACTACTTGGGAAGATTTAGTACATAAATTTCTAGCAAAATTTTTCCCACCAGCAAAAACAGCGAAACAGCGTATAGAGATCAACAATTTTGCTCAACAAGATGGCGAAACATTATATGAAGCTTGGGAAAGATACAAGGAGCTGTTAAGGAAGTGCTTTCACCATGGATTGCCTAAGTGGATGATAGTCCACAATTTTTACAATGGGTTGAATGGTACTTCAAGAATTGTAATTGATGCATTTGCAGGAGGATCTTTCATGAAGAAATCTGAAGAAGAAGCTTATGAGTTGCTGGATGATGTAGCCACCAACAATTTTCAATGGCCAAGTGAGAGGACTGTATCAAAGAAAGAAGCTGGAGTTTATGAGATTGATGCTTTGACTGCTTTGACTGCTCAGGTTGCCTCTCTCACTAAACAGCTTCAGAATAATCATTTGGCAGCCAATTCTATTCAGACTCCTCCAATTATGTGTGACTACTGTCAAGGGAACCATCCCACTGAAGAATGTCAAATAGGAGCTCTCACTTAATATCAGCTAGAACAAGCACAATATATGGGGAATTACAACTGGCAACAAAACAACCCTTTCTCCAATACATTCAACCAGGGATGGCGTAATCATCCAAACTTCTCTTGGAGAAATAATCAAAATATGGGCCAGCCTCAGCAGGGAGTGCCACCTCAGGAGAAGAAGTCGGAATTAGAATAAGCTATACTCCAGCTAACTAAGCACACTGACAAGTTCATAGCTGATACCCAGACCAACTTCCAGAATCAAGCTGCACAGATCCGAAATTTAGAAGTTCAAGTTGGTCAATTGGCCAACATGCTCAATGGTCGCCAACAAGGTAACTTGCCTAGCACTACTGAAGTCAATCCAAAAGAACAATGCAAGGCGATAACCTTGAGAAGTGGAGAAGAATTGGAGAATCCTTCAATTGGTGTTAAAGCTAATAAGGATGGTCAAGAGCAAACAGAAACCATCCCTGAAACTAGGCCATTGCCTCCTCAAGAACCAAGCCTTAATGTTCCTTTTCCTCAGCGTCTCAAAAAGAGCAAACTTGATAAGCAATTTGCCAAATTCTTGGATGTTTTCAAGAAGCTTCACATCAACATCCCATTCGCAGATACACTTGAACAAATGCCAAGTTATGTGAAGTTCATGAAAGATATCTTATCAAACAAGAGGAAATTGGAGGACTATGAAACCATTGCACTTACAGAAGAGTGTAGCGCTATCATCCAGAGAAAATTACCCCAGAAACTCAAAGATCCAGGGAGTTTCACTATTCCTTGTTCTATTGGAAACTCTATTTTTGAAAAGGCATTGTGTGATCTTGGTGCTAGTATTAATTTAATGCCTTTGTCTATTTTCAGGAAGCTTGGATTAGGTGAAGCTAGACCTACTACGGTCTCATTACAGTTAGCTGATCGATCTGTTAAACATCTGAGGGGAATTATTGAGGATGTCCTTGTTAAGGTGGACAAATTTATCTTCCCTACAGATTTCATTGTATTAGACATGGAGGAGGATAAAGAAATCCCTATTATACTTGGAAGACCTTTCTTGGCTACCGGTCGAGCTCTCATCGATGTGCAAAAAGGTGAATTGCGGCTTCGGGTACATGAAGAAGAGGTAACTTTTAGCGTGTTCAATGCTATTAAGTACCCAGGTGTGAGTGACACTTGTTTCCGCGTTGATGCTCTTGATGTCTTGGTTTCTGAACACCTTGGCCAACCAAAAGAACCCTTGGAATTGAGTTTGGTTCATTCACATCCATCCCTCTTGGAAGATGAAGAAGTTGTAGAGTTTGTGAATTGGTTGGATTCTTTCGGTCCCAACAACAGAAGATACTTTGAAGATCTAGGAACAGGTCCATCAAAACCACTTCCATCAATTGAGAAGCCACCAGTTCTTGAGCTTAAACCTTTACCGGATCATTTACGCTATGCTTTTCTGAGAGAATCATCAACTTTACCGATTTTGATGGAGGATAATAGCAAGCTATTAGTGGAGGCCCAAAGAGGACTTAATCCAACCATGAAATTTTTGCATAAAGAAAGAAAGTTTACATTGGATGACTTAACCTATGCTCATTGCACATCAATGAGGAGAATGACGAGGAAGAAGAAGATTGAGCACTCACGACCTTCTGTTGAGGGAGTATTTTTTCTCTTTTCTTTTCTTTCCTTTTTATCTTCATTTTTCTTCACATTGGGGACAATGTTTCGTTTAAGTTTTGGGGTAGCTGTTTTACCTTGGTATTTATATTTTATTTTATTTTATTTTGATGTTTTGTATATTTAGTCATTTAGGCTTGTTTATAATTTTCTTTTATGTTTAGGTGGGTCTTACACAAAAAAAAAAAAAAAAAAAGTGTCACTTTGAACATTAATTTTAGTTTGAATCGTAGGAGGCCGATGATATGAAACTAATTGAAATTGTACATGGTTCTAAGAAGATGAAAACTGTTGCTTTTGTGTGTATGCTTGATTCTTGTGTGGTTTTGCTATGCTCTGATTTCTTTGACACTTATGAGCACCCGAGCTATAATCACTTAGATTATTTGTTAATTAGACGAAGTTTATGTTGGTTGAGTAATTTCTTAATCTCAAAACGAACTTTAGAACCTATTTGATATTCACTTGACGCGAAATCCCAGACTACACATTGCCAAGGACATGATTTAGGCCATCTTTGGATCGTTTGAGTCTTTCTAGCTGACCTTTTTACATATGCATATCCTTAGTCACCCATTTGAGCTTAATTTTTACCTTTTCTTTGTTACCCATATCTTTAAGCCTAGCTTTTTAATATATTCCAACCTTTTAACATTTAATCTTAAGCATGTTGACCATTCTATGACTTATCTTGAGCTATGTTAAAATTTGGGAGGATGGGTGGAGTTATAAAAATAAAAAAATAAAAAAATAAAAAAAAATATTAAAAAAAAATGAAAAAATATATATATATATACATACATATATACGAAAAAAAAAATATATATATATATATATATATATATAAAAAAAGGGATGACAAAGTAAGTTGATATCAAGTTTGGGGGTGTTATTGGGAGTATTAAGAAAGCTCAACAAAAGATCCTAGAATGGTTACATGTTTAGGGTGATTTGAGCCTCATTATTATCCATATCGTACCGTTACCTTAGCCTAACATTACAAGCTTAAAAAGTCCTAATGATCCTTGATAATGTGTTTGTTGACATTAGTGGAGAGTGAGTTGAACAATAGGCTTATGGAGTTCGAAAATTTTCTTTATCCTGAGATCTTCTCAAAAGTAATTGGCTGATATAAACCAATCCGAAGGCAGATGAGTAAGTGTTAAAAGCTTTGCACACACACACTCAAGGAATTCGGGATGGTAAGATCATCATTTGAATTGAAATTCTACATGATTGTGATGGTTAGAGTTGCCTTTGAATCATATACTTTATGCAATATTTGAGGCCATTATGATGAAAAACTAAAATTTGATGCTCAATTCTTCATTTGTGTCTTTCTTTTCTTTTGCTCGAGGACTAGCAAAATCTCAAGTTTGGGGGTATTTGATAAGTTAGATTTAGACTAATTAATTGGATACTTTTAACTTATTATTTTGTTGGTTTTCAATTTGTTTTTAGGGCTTTCACTTCGTTTTATTCTCTTTTGTAGGATTCAAGTAAAAAGATGGGCTCGTTGTTTTTCGGCGCGATTGGAGCTAAAATGGAGCGTTTGGCATGCTTTGGTGTGAAGATTGTGTTTTGAAGAGTATTGGGCGCCTACGCATCAATTTTATGGGGCCTAGGCGCTTGAATTGAGTTTTTCAGTACAAAAACCCGAGAGTTTAGGGCCTAGGCGCTGTTTCAGTAGCGCCTAGGCGCAAATCGTGAATCCCAGTTTAGGGCCTAGGCGCAGAAAAAGAGGGCCTAGGCGCCAATGCGGGATCTTGCGAGATTTGTTTTGATTCTCCGAATTTGAAATTCAAATTTCAAATCTTTCGATCCATGGCTATAAATAGAATCTTTTTAGGGTTCCAAGGGGAGATTTTCGGAGAAAAAGAGAGGAGAAAAAGAAGAGGAAAGCAATTGGTGAATTGGAGAAGAAGAATAGCAATTCCAGAGACGGAGCGCGATAATTCCGATTCATAAACTAGTTCTTCCTTTTCTCATCATGTTTAGAACATTATTTAAGATGTTGTTTAGTTTCATTATGAACTAAATTTCTTTTTCTAGGGCTACGATGTAGCCGGATTATGATTGTTCAAATTTATTATGGTTTAATTCAATTTTGATGTTTATTCATATCTATGCCGAGTGTTTAATCTAATCTTAATGCTTGTGAAAGTGTGCGCGCCCTTTTTCATTGATTTGTGATTCAATTTGAGACTGAAAAGTGATAGTTGAATTAGACTTTGATTAAATACCATGAGATTGTCATAGGATAGAGATATCTATGAGGCTTGTGTGATACTATGAATTTCTTGTTCTTAATAAATCATGATAGGTTTTGAGTTTGAGACCAAGAGGTGAAAACTGGCTTATTATGGTAGTTTGCTAATGCTTGAGAAAGATTAGTGATTACATTAGGGAAGTTTGTCATCAACATAGGAATAAACACTAGTTGATTAAATTTGATGTTTTGAGCAGGATTAATCCAGTGAAATCGAAAACCCTAGATATCCTAAAATATTGAATTTCTCCTTGTTAATTTCGTGCTTTGTGTTTATTTTAATTTGCTTTTAATTTATTGCATCTCATAAATTTATTATTCAAATAGAATTGGGATTAAAGTAATTCGGTAATTAGTAGTATATAGTCCTCGTTGGGAACGATATCTTTTCATCACTTTATTACTTGAACCGGCTCGTGCACTTGCGAAAATTACATATCAACAGCTGGTTTTTTTGTCTTTGTTCTAAAAAAGTCAATAAAAATTATAATTATTTTTTGACAAATCAATCAACTTTAACCTAAAAATTCCATTATATTTTAAACTCAACTTGAACACGAAACGCATGTGTTTTGGAGGAGGATTTGGAGGTAGCTGGAGGGCAGAGGAGCAACCTTGAAAATCAAGTCCTCTTTTCAAACTCCTCGAAGTGAAAGTAAATATAGGTCCTCCTTTTCAATCTGTTGGTAACAGAATAGGCTACCTTCTAGCAACAAAAGCATAATTTGGTACTCACACATCAATTCGTAGGCACTTAAACAATCTCTTCAGGTATTGAATGGCCTAAAATACTACTCACTAGCTCTAGCGACCTGAATCTATGTAGAAGGAACTCGTCAATGGCTTCCATAAAAAACGCCCCCGATAAATGTAACGTTCTAAAATCTATGTAGGGTCAATTATGCAAATGTGGGCCGTTACTTTACTTACTTATCTTACTTCTTAGTTTCTAACACTTGAACTTTCAGAAAATTACAGAATAATTTTTTTTTCTTCGTAACTTAATTAAACTTATCCATATGGGTAAACTTCACCATGCCTACCTATTACTTGTTAAGCCGATTAAAAGTTCACACCTAAACCTTTTAAACCAGGGCTTTTAAAATATCACATACATAACATGGTACATATTACTTAATCATATATATACTAGTTCATAATTTAAAGAGATTGCAGAAAATCTACGTAGTGGTATCCCATACCGACCTTCACTTGCTGCATTATCTCCATGGCCTACCAAGTAAAGCTGCAGGTATCTTACCTACAGTATGAAATATACTGATGAGCTTTCGCCCAGTAAGTACAAAAATAGTCTCACAAAAACACGACAAACATCATGTAACTTATGCATGATCCATTTATGATCGATTATGAATGTCTTATGCTCCATTATAGACTTAATTATGAAATTGAACTTATTATCTTGCTTAACATGTGGGCCCCTTGTATACATACCAAATGCGCACATTCCACAGAAAGTTAAGGTTTGTAAGGTCCTTAACAATTCTGGGAATCATATTCATAACCCTTCACGATCTGGCGGAAAGTCTTAATATCTTGAACTTGAACTTGAACTTGAAACATACATAATCCTCCACAATCTGGCGGGAGGTTGGTACGACACTTACTTGTCTTAGTTTAGTCTTAGTCTTGTATTTTGTAAGACTAAAAATCTTTAAGTGTGATCTTATTTAGTCATGATGCACATGAGACATAGACATGGCATGACTTAAAGATGAATAACATAAAATAATTTGTGGCATATTTGTTTATTACAACATGGCATAACCATACATTATGGCATAACTATACATCATGGCATAACTTGGCATATCATGGCCTAACATGACTTAACATACCTTAACATGACATAACATGACTTGACATAACATGGCATACATGAAAACATGTCATATACTTGAAAATAGTTTTCTATTTTCCATACTGTAGGTGAGATTTGTACTTACCCGGTATGCTATGTCTTAGGTTTTGTTGCTCCAAATCAGGTTGCAATAACAGGTTACTTCCTGCTTTTCAAAAAGGATGTAAGATAAGGGTCATCTTATCTTATCATAAATCATTATATTTAATGCTAGTATCCTTAACCAGCATTCAATAATAATCCTAGTTATATGTCCCCTACACACACTCATGATAACTTATTTGGTTACTAAGTGTAACCCTAAACAGTATATTGTTTGATGTGTTCATGAACTTTGTGTTCAAAGCCCAATCATACGTGAATGGTAATTAGTATCTTTATTAGGTTACTATTTGTAACCCTAGGCTTTAGACCCAAATCATATCTGGATTAAAATCCTATTGGGTTACTAAGGCCCAGTGACTTTTAAAATCATACCCCATTAGGTTACTATTGGTAATCATGGGTTGTAGGCCCAACTCATTAGCTCGGGTTCTTATATGGTTATTTTAAGTAACCCTAATTATTTGGCCCATTTAAAAGTTGGTAACCTTATCGGTTACTATTTATCTTATGGTTGTTTACCATAGAACTTGGCTTATTTCATTAAATAACTCCTTGTGTGATAAAATTTTAATCCCCTTTTTATCAATTGTTTTAAACAATCCCATAAACTTTGGTTATTAGTGCATGTACATGAATTCCCTGTTTATGCACTATTTTTAAAAATCCTGTGCATGAATTTCCTGTTTCCTACACAGTTTTAGAAAATCAGGTTTTACTCAAAAAGTCCTGCAACTTTCGTTTTTTACTCAAAACCTAATTCTGCCCTTAACCTGCCTGTTTTGCTTGTTGAACCTGCCTGGTCGTGCACACTGGGTCTGGCAGACTAGGCTTATTTTTAAAATCTGTCCATGTTACCCCCTAGGATTTTCCATTTCCTATAACTTTGTAGTTTTAACTTTCCTCAAATTCGGCCTCTAAGTGCCTCAAAATACCATTTCCAGAATACTGTCCAGTCTTGATCCGAGACTTGCAGTTTCTCTTCTAGTTGTTTCTTACGTAAAATTACGTACACACTACCTCGAACGGTTAAAACCGTGAGCCTACATCAAGCATGTAGCGCATTACCTAATATTTTTATTGCCATGCATTCACTTTCATTCATAAAATTATCCATGCAAACCCATATGGTGATCTTCACCAAACTAGGGTTTTTAGAGTTTTCTTTACCCCTCCTTGGATCATATATCAATATCACATAGTCATTCATTACATACATCTTCTTGAATGTGTGGGGGACATACTACAAACACATACTAGGCCTTCATACATATCATACATACTCTAGCAATTGAAATTATAGCCACTAGACCCTAATCAAGCATATTCAAGCAATCTAAGCTACTCCTATTGCATGAAAATAAAAGTGAGCTTATGCTCTTACAACCCTATCTTGAAAATACACATAAATTTTGAATCAACACTTAATTGAGGAACTAGAGGGTGAAGAGGATTACCTTTAAACCTTGAAAATGGTTCTAGGTTTTTGGATCAAATATTTCCTCCTTCTTTTTTCTTCCTCAAAAATCCGGCCACTCTACTTTTTTTTTCGTCTCTCTTTGGCTCGGCTTCTAGGGGAGGGAGAGAGTGAGATAAAATTTTACCATAGTTTTGGTAGAGTCACATAAAAATGACTCAAAAACCCACACCCCTCATCACCTATTTATAGGTGAAAAAATATTTTCTTTTTGGATTTATTTTTATTTCTAAAATTGCATATTAGTCCTCTTGAGCCAAATATTTGCCCAAATACTCATGAGGTGGCCAGCCATTAGGGAGCCTTGAAGGCCAAGTTAGCCTTTCATGTTCATGCATCTAATCATCCAATTAAAAACTACCAACAAATTATTTCATTTTTTCCAAAAATCCCAAATTCACATATTTATCTTTTCTTGGGCTCCAAGTAATGCCTTGCTTACCTCACCATGCTTACATCACCATGCTTACCTCACCATGCTTACATCACTAAGCTTACCTCACTTTTTCTTGAAATTACACTTTGGCCCCTAAGGATAAAATATTTGCACTTTAGTCCCTGTGAGGTGGCCGGCTAGGGTAGAACCACTTGGCTTCTAGTTCATGCATAATTATTCATTTGATTCCAAAAATCCCTTAATATAATTATGTAGTCCATTTCCTTACTAATGCAAATATTTTAAATACTGTTTTCAACTAATAATAGTATTATTGTATTGAACCACAGTCCAGAATTTATCTACACTTAAGTGGGCTACATATAAATTTTTCTTAAGACTCAAAACTACTAAGTCCTCATTACTCCAAATATTATTCCTAATTATTCTAGAGCAATCCCATACCTTATTCTTACTTCTTCATCTATAATGGCGGTCAAACACAGTATAATTCCTATACTGCTTAATACAGTACAGTACCATCTTAATCATATCTTAAATCATCCTGGTCAAACTTTGACCGGAATAAAATCATAAATCCTTATTCTACCTTTTTCATCAAAAAGCCTCATGCTTAACATAATAACTTATTATTGAGTCTCGTAGCTAATTAAACGAGAACTCAAACATATACTAATATTCAACTCTGATCATGAGCTTCATATCTACATACATGATTCAGACTTAGATTCTTCTTATATCTAATGAATTCTCAAGTCATCAAAATTTCGGGTTATTATAATAAAGATGAAAGTCAGTTTAAAAAGTGGTGAACCCCATAAACGAATAATACGAGAGAAATAATCGATTTACCAAATTTTGTTATACCTCTTTCCTCAGAATGTTGCTTACTTGGCATCAAACCAAGGTCTTGACAGAGTGGGGGCACTAGCAACTCCCTTTAAGCAACGCCACTTTTGACAAGCAATTGACTCAACAAGTTTTGATCCAATTAGATGACAACTTTAGTTTCTATCTGAGTTCAAGGACCTCCCAACTTATAAAAGGTTATTGCAGATCAAGGAGGACATTGGTGATGCTCCTAAGCCCTCAATGGATGAGATCAAGAAGTCTGTAGATGCAGTCACTATACCAAGAAGTGCTAGTGTAAAATCGGCGATTTCTTCAACGTGGAGTTGACTGATGTGATCAAGGAAATGCACGCAGCAAATCTATGTATGTATGTGAATAAGCTGAGAAATGAGTATGTCACTCTAGCTTTTATTTACTTCAGTGACCTAATTGCGGAGATTACTGCTACTTATATTCAAGTGGATGAAGCTGATGGGTTCATGAACTGATTACCTGGTAAATATATGAGAAGCGTGTACCGTCTGGACTTTCTTCCTTTTTTTTTTTTCCCCCTTCCTTCAATTTGTAATGAAAAAAGTAATTGAGATTAGATTGAGCAGGAACTAAAAGGAAAGAGAAATGATTAAGAATATAAAAGATTGGTTATACTATCACTAAAATCATCACGAAGTGTAGTATGTTTAAATTTTTCATATTGATGAGATCTGTATATTAACGACCTTTGTTGATACCAGTTTTTGTACAAAGTCTTATCTTAAGGCCCAAGCCCAATGTTCGCATCCCGTAATGTGAATGAGATCGTTTAATGCATCCAAGTCATGCTCGGAAAACTCGCATCGGTCGTTGTTAGGTGGATCATGAGTAATTAAACCGGCTCATTTATTCTTGATCAAAGTTAGATTTTGATCTCACTTGTGGGGGTTTTAAATTGACTTGAGAAATAGTCAAGTAAGCTCAACCTCTTACCTTTGCAATGAATTGTTAAATAGTAAGAAGCAAAGTGAAATTGATTTACATTAAAATTAATCACTTGTGAATGTGAATTTTATTTTGTTAAAGAAAAAGATTATAAAGATAGAGAATGACGTATTTAGATAATTTTAAAAGATAATTTAATATATAGATTTCTGTTAAAATAAAATTACCCATATACCCCAATCACGACGATCCCACTTCGTGAACGTCCATTTATAAGTAAAAAAAGTTATGATAGTTGAAACTTTCATTTCTGATTGAATTAAAAAAATGAATATCCAATGTAAAAGGAGCATAATGTCAACACATGAATATGAGACTAAGCAATAACATCACGTTCGTAAATTATTACTTGAATAATTGAATTGGCTACCATAATTGAATCACACTGGAATACTGTGCACCTCAACCTCAGTAATAAGTGATATTTAAAATTAAAAAAAAATCATGCCACACAAAAACAAAAAATCATTAAATCAGACATAAACAAAGCAAAAGATTCAAAGCAAACAAAATTTGTTTAAACCGGGTGGAGGCTCAGATTCGCCTTTTCTCAGGTAGAGAGAGAGAGAGAGAGAGAGAGAGGACTTGCTGCTACAATGGCTGCGACCGACCGCCAGCCGCCGCACGGAGAAGGACAGAAGCTTCATTTTCCGGCGGAGGAAAGCAAAGCAAAGCAAACCAAACCGGATAAGCCCGCCAGGCAACAGAAATCCTTTCTTCTCTCTCCCAAGTCCCACCGCCTGATATTCAGTGTGACAAATATCATCACCGCCTCGTAAAACATATAAGGGCCCGTTTGGATGACACATCTGAGAGGAGATAGAGAGAGTAGGAAATCGTCCTACCGGTTCTGCTACAATCAGAGAGAAGCAAGCAAACCTTAATTTGCTGGGTCTCCATGAGAGCAAAACCCAAACCCCCCCCAATTCTTTCAACTAAAAAAAAAAAAAAGTGATTTACAAGATTGCCACAGATTCATGCCTTGGATTTGATTATCTCCTTCAGGGCAAAAAAAGATTCTGTAGAGAGAGAAAATCGATGGCTCCCAGACATTGTTAGAGAGAGTGAGAGATCTTTCTTTTCTTTTTTTTTTTTTTTAATTATTTTCCTTTTCGGAGAGAGAGAGAGAGAGATATATAAGCGGTTCTGCTTACGATCAGGGTGAAGCAAAGCAGAAAAGGCAGCCATTGTTGAAGAAGGACAACGACCGAACCCTAGTCTGCTTGGATCTCCATGAGAGCTAAAGAGAAAATTACCTCATTCTCAAAATAAAGAGAAAATTACCCAAATAGCCACCTTTTTTCCATCCATGAACCATATTACCTCATCATATTTACACATATATATATATATATATATAGAGACACACACACAAACTGAGAGAGAGAGAGAGAGAAAAAGAGGTCAAACAAGCGAAACCCATTAAAAAATTTTTTTTTTTCAATTGCCTTTTCGGAGAGAGAAAAATCATCGGTTCTGCTTGCAATCAGGGTGAAGCAGAGCAGAAAAGGAACGACCAAACCGTTTGGATCGCCATGAGAGCAAAACCTCCATTCTAAGCCTCTCTGAACCTGGTAGTCGTCACCTTCGAGGTTCATTTATACGCCCAATGCTCTCTCTTTTGCCGTTTTTGCCCTTAGATGTCCGTCTGGTTTTGGGTCTTTCCTGATGTAAAAGAGTAGAATAATAGTGGGGATACAATGGTAAATGCAGAATAGAACCGCAGCTTTACCCTACTGGTTTTTTTTTTTTTTTTTTTTTAAATAAATTTCATTTTTGCTCCTAAATTTTGTGCTATTGTAATTTTGCATTTTGAACTTAAAAACCGATTAAAAAAAATTAAAAAAAAAGCTCCTTGAATTATAAATGTTATCATCTTTTCTCTTTTCGATAGTTAAATGAATAAAATTATTAACGTAATAATAACTAAAGTGTAATTTAATATGTGTAAACTTTATTTTGCTCTATAAATTTTAATAGTTTTGTAAATTTTGTCCCCAAATTTTAAAAACTAGTGTTTATATCACTCAAATTTTAAATTATTTATAAGAATGTCACTCAAATTTTAAATCATGAGCAAAAATATCTCTTGTTTCATATTTGATCACAAAATACTTAGAGAAACTTTATTTTTGCCTCATATATTTTAGTACATCTGTAACTTTTCCTCGAAACATTGAAAAACTAGTATTTATTCCTCTCAACCTAGTTTTTCAATATTTAGGGATAAAGTGATAAATGTACTAAAATTTATGAGACAAAATTAAGGTTTATTCTTGTCTTATATGGCCAAAATATGAAGGAAAAAAGGAGGGGATATATTCTTGTTAATGGTTTAAAGTTTGAGGGGAATTCTTGCTAACTTTTTATAGCTTGAGGGGTATAAATATCAGTTTTCAAAGTTTGGGTGGGCAAAGTTACAAGAATCTCAAAGCTCAGGGCGTAAAAACAAAGTTTACCTTATTAAATTATACTTTAGTAGTTTTCAAATCAGTAATTCCATCTATTTAACTGATGGAAAGAGCAAAGATAATAACATTTCATACTTTATAGAGTATGTCGATCAGTTTTCAAAGTTTAATTTGCAAAGTTATAAGAGCAGCAAAGTTCAGGAAGCAAAAACGAAATTTATCCTTTTTTTTTTTGGTAAATTGATAATTTTAGACCCCATTTGACATTGCTATTGAAGGCTATTTTCATATTATTAAAGAATCCATAATAGGTAAGGGGGGTTTGTTAAATCATGCTTTTACCTAATAGTTAGATTATTAAAAAAAAAAAAAAAAAGGCAGGTCAAAGATTGCTCTTGCACAATTATTTCTACTATTATTTTGCCAATTTACTAAAATTTCATTAATAATAAACAATAATTCGATCTACCCACTATATTAATTTTCGTAACAAATAACAAAATTATATTCACCTATTTACTTAAAAATAATTTCAAATTCGAAATATAATTTTATTGTTTTATATTATTATTGTATTTTGAAAAAAAATATATATTATTAACATATTAAAGAAATAAGATGATAGTAAAAATATTACCGTTAAATTATTTCTATTTTATAAGAATATTACTATTAGGATATTCCATTCACCCATCTTATGGTGGAGAATCTTCTCCATGGTCATCTCCACCAAACTTCTTTAACAGATGTGATAGTCATTTTGAGAGGATTTAGGATACCACAATCAAGATCGATAGTCAAAGGCCACAAGAAATCGTAGTAAGGATAGTATTGTCGCAAGTATGATGAGCGCAATAAATATATATTTTAGAAGATAAATTGTTGCAACCTTGATAGAGACATGATATTAAAATTTCACTTTCAATTATTCATATCATTTAATTTTTACATTGGTGTATAATTTATTGTATTGAATAAGTATATTTTATGTTTTAGACTTATTTCAGAATATAAAATAAAAATTGTATATATTTCTATAATTTTTTTGAGGAAAATATATATTTCTATAATTTTGGTGTAAAATATTATGATTACTTCATTTATTACTTTAAATATGTATACTAGGTTATTTATCAGACAAAAAAAATATATAGTATATCCTTTTTAGTCATTATATATGTATGGATAACAATTTTATTTATAATTTATCAAATAACTATAATTCTGTTTTTGGTATTCAAAACAACTTTGAAAAAATATTTATCAAACACCTACCTATTTTTAGCACCATAGTAACTTTGGACTCACAATATAGTTATAGCAAAAATTTTATCATCAATGTCAAAACTTGCACTTAGTCTCTAAACTTTGAAATTTGTGTAACTTTGGTCCCTATTCTTTTTTTCGCAGATTAAATGACCATAAACTATGAAAACACTGTTATAGTAGTTATTTTCGTTATTTTTTGGATGGAATCCGTAAAAAATTGATGCTTACTAATGGATTGCATCCAAAGATTAATTGAAGGAACTACTGTAATAAGTTTTTATTAATTTATGGTCACTCGAGCTATGTGGAAAAAAAAAAAAAAAAAAAAGAGACCAAAATTACACAAAATTGAAAATTTAAGACCAACCTAACAATTTACCTTCCCCTTTTTGGTTTGGAGAATTCTGAGTAACATTTGAAAAAAAAAAAGGAAAATTTGTGTATGGTGTGAAAAAAAAATTATTCCTGTGATAGAACACATCTTTTCTTAATAAATAAATTCAAGTACAATTAAAATACTTGGATGATAGAATATAATTTTTATGGCATGGGGGACACCAACTTTTCCCCATGGATGGAGTACTTTTTTCAAACTGTTAAATCAGAATAAAAAAGAATAAAACTTGTACGTAGCGGTATATTTATATAACATATTGCATGTATTATATCTATCGTAGAAAAAAAAAATTCACTCATCTATGTGAAATCGTGAAAGTACATGCAGTGAATACTGAAGATCGCGTTAAGATAGAGAGGAGATAGTGTGTTCACAACCGTAGAGGGTTGACATTCACATCGGATGATGACCAGGAGTAAGCAGAGGCAATGGAGGAGGTCGATGCTGTGGGGATATGGGTTTGGATGATGGAGAGGAGAGGATTAGGCTTTAAACTTTTGGCCTCTAGCTATATATTTCCCTGTGGAAATGTACTTCATCCAAAAGAAAATTAGTCCTTGGACTAGAAAATGGATTGTTCTTAGGACATTTAGCTTTATATGCTTTCTTGTGACTGTAGTTGGCTTGATTGGGTCACTTGAAGAGCTTATAAGTGCCAAGTTAAGTTAGAGTGATTAATAATTTGATGTAACATATATATATACATATATGTACACGTATATGTATATGTATATGTAGTTATGTAATTCGTAATCAATGAAAGTATGTAATTTCAGCAAAAATATGTATTGAAAAAAAAAAAGGTGTAGCTGTTGAAAGTTCAAAAACTAGAATTTACTCCTCCATTTTGGACCAAATATAATAAGGCATTTTACATCGATGCGCGCACTTTGAATTTGTTGCATCCATAAATTTTTAATTTTAATAACTCGTACATTAAATTTTGGAATATGTAATCATTTCTCTCAATTGATATCTATGTTTAATTTATTAAAAGAAATTGACGTAATTTGTTTATGAGTCATTAACTAATTACATAAATGATTATTTGTATCTATTTTAACTAGATTTATTAAGGTTAAGTTTTTAATTAGGTTTATTAAAATAAAAAAATCTGAATTAATTTTATTTTATGTTTAAATTTGGTTTGATTTTTATTTAAAAAAAAAAAAAAACTTTTTGTACTCTTAAATAATGACTTATGTGTAAGTAAACTGTCATTTTTCATTGAAAAAATTGACATCATTATAATTGAGGTAGATTGCTATAGATTTAAAAATTTAGTGTACAAATTGCTAAAATTAAAAATTTGTAGTGTAAATTACAACTGTGTAACAAGTTTAAGGTGCTCTGATGTTAAAAAAAAAAGCCTTAATTGAATGTAAAGTTACAGAATTTAATCACAAAGTGTTTTATAGGTTACAACATTCCATGTAAATCCATGTAGAGGTACAGTTGAAGGACATCAAACAAAAAACGACGACAATACTAAAAAGGACAATTGCCTTAGCTAACGACGTAGGCATAAGAATTACGACATAAATAGGCTAAACTACTGACAAGCGGCATCTCCTCACAACAACAACAATCTGAAGAAACGACGTGACGTTGAACTAGAGAGAGAAAAACGAATTTGGAAAGAAGAAAATGGAGAAGAGACGGATAGAATGACCTATTTAGCAGAACTTTTGTTTTTGTTTTTAACCAATTAAAGAAGAGAAATAAAAATTGTGGCTTCTCTGCAAGTGTTTGGAATTAAAGAGTTTTTGAGGTCAAAATGATATTTAAAATATTTTAATAAATACTAAAAATATTAAATGAAGTTTATAATGTCTAATTTAAATTTATGTTACAAATTTTAAAATCTACTTAGAAGAGCTTTTGACATAAGCAATATTTTTTTGGCTTTGACAGGAAGCACTTTCGGAAATTAGAAGCTATTCTGATAGATTATCAAAACCCTTTCAAAAGTTGCTTTTGAATTTGAGAAACCAAAAGCAGTTTCTAGAAAAACTCTATCAAACTCGTCCTTTACAGTTAAAAATATAGAAAGGAATTTGAAGGAAATAGAGAAATAAAGTAAAATAAAATAAATTAAAATAAAAGAGAGAAGAGAAAGGGGAAGGATTTAGATAATAGTAAAGCGATTTAGAAGAATAATGAAGGAAATATTAATTCACTTATGCTAATCTGAATTGTATTACATTGATATAGCTTGATCATCTATTTATAGGTAGACAATTAAGCACAATTAGAAAACTAACAACAAAAGGAAACTAATACAAGAATAAGGAACAAACAAAGGAAACATGACAGCCTAAAAAAAAAAAAAAAAAAAAAAAGGGGGGATCTAAACTCTTGTGTAAATTTTATCTTAATGAACATGAATAATCCTAATCCATTATTTCTAAACTACAGCCTTCCTCTTTCGCATGGCAACCTTAAAAACGACAATTATCATTTTGGTCTAATTAAAAGTAAAAGAATATCTCTTAAAAAAATTTCAAAAGATTATTAATTATTTAGAGAAAATTACTTGAATAATCATCCTTTTTTCCCTCATAAATTGATCAACATAACACAAATTCTTCATCCTTAATAAATATAACACAAATTTTATTTTAATTTTGTGTCATATTAATCCAGTATCAAATTTTTGTCTCATATTAATATAATAATCTTTAAATTTATGTTAATGTATTTTCCCGGAATATTTATCTATTAAAAATTGAACTAAAAATTAAATAAATATGCAGTTAAAAATACTTAATTAAAAAAGAAAAGAAAATGACCAAAAATTCAAACTTTAAAAATAAAGAACCCTAAAAGACCTCTATATAAATATGTGTGTGTATATATATGTATATCCATTCATCATACAGCCGTCCAGTCGTCTCACATATTCATGATGTTGGAGCTCGGAGGAAAACGACGATCGGAAAGGCTTAGGCTTCGACAAAAAACACGAGATGAATTAGAAAGGCCGACGGTGAAAAGAATATGCAAGCAACGGGCTAATAATGGAGAACGACAACAATCCGAGAGGATTCGGATTATAGATGGAGAAAGAGAATCATCATCACATTCATCGGCAGCAGAAAGTGTTGTTGCAGTATCAGAAGCCGCTTCCAAATTCATGTCGGTCGTCTCGGACGACCTTCTGCGGGAGATATTGTTCCGACTTCCCCATTCCAAAATTGTAATCCAGTGCGGCACCGTCTGCAAGCGGTGGTTCTCTCTCGTTACCTCTCGGTCACAAGGCGGCTTATACTTTATCCGCAAATTCAATCACCATCACCGCCTCAAACGACAACAACAACAAGAACGAAAACAAGTAGAAGAACACTTGCCTTATACTCTGTTGATGACGAGCCGCTACAGTTCGGGAGGCGACGATCTACAATTCTCCTACTGTCCCTACATTCCATGCAACAATTTCTTCTCTGACAAGTCAAAAATTCTCCGCCATGGAAAGGTATCTTTACTTACTACTGGTGGTGGTCATGATGGTTATCTTGATTTCTTGCCTTGGCCGAGCTGGCTTATAAAATCGTCCTTCGACGACTTGTTGCTGATTATGCTGAACAGGATGGAATTCTGTATTTGCAATCCTCTAACTAGGCAATGGATTTTGCTCCCTTGGACCCGGAACTTTCCGGATCTTCATAGGTGTGGTTTTGTGTGCAAGCCCAATTGCAACTGCAACTCACAATTTGGGGGATCATATTCATATTCATATTCTCATTCTAACAATTATTGTAATTGTAGAATCAAATACAGGGTCGTGGTAATCTCTAGGCTTCATGACTCCTTGTTCAGCGAGTTGTTAAGTGTGTCGGTCTTTTCTTCTGAGACTGGACAATGGACCAAATCGACGCTCCAGTTTCCAGAGACGTTATATGATTGGCATGCCACATCGGTTGGGAACAACGGAATTTTGTATTGGGCATTGGGGGGTAACCAGTTAAAAGGAATTGTTGCGTTAAACGCCTTCAAGGATGGGGACGATTTGGAAGAAGAACGATGCCGTTTGATTTGCTTGCCAGTGGAGTTTGCCCGAGGCTTTAGGTACGGTCACTCTACGAGAGCACGGCTTGGAGTGGTTCGTGGTCGTTTGAGGCTTGCACAGGTCTATTTCCTTAACAGGTCCAACTTCTATGTCTTGAAAGCTTGGGAACTTGTTGATGATCACCGCAATGCCTCTTGGGATTTGGTTCATCATGTTCATTTTAAAAGGAGCAACAAAAGCGTGCTGTTGTTTCTTGTCGCACTTCATCCCGATGATGGAGACGCGGTTTTCTTAACAAGTGGTAATAATGGTGAAACCAAATGTCAGGATCTTTTCCAATACAAGATTGGGAGTGACGATGTTGAGCCTGTTTGCGGAGGTAGATACGACTCGTGTGTCTTTCCTCTGGTTCATCCTTGGTGGCCTACTACTATTCCTTCTCTGTCACCATCCAATTAGAGCTTTGACACCTCCAATCCAAGTTTATTCCATATTAATTTTAGATTATAATTGATGTGGACCTTCTTTCTTTTTCATGTTTCCCTTTTAATTAAGCTAATTAGTAAGAACAGAAGTCTGTAATTCTGGTTACCGATTTGATTTTGTTCTTTGATAATAATTCTAGTTGCTTCCTATTTTAAAGCTTTTGTGAGGAAGGCCCAAAAATGATCAGTATATGAATGTCGATTCCAACTCTCATTTATATGAATGCAGTGAAGTGTATGTGCACATAAAATACTTCAGTATCCAAGAATGAAACAGGAGTTATAATGTTCGATTGATACTTAGAATTATGCAGGGAACCATATCGACAACGGTATCACAAATCATCACTGTTGAGTTGTCGAATTTTATGAATTTCCTACAAAAAAACACCTCACTGTCCACACTTCCCTTTGCCTTCACTTTTCCTTTCTCAGCTTTCCTCCTCTGCAACCGCTAACGCCCACCCGACCTTGAAAATTGGCGCTATCGAAATCGCTCCTACATTGGAGCAGATATATCTTGATACAAGTTTATGTTTCAGAATTGTGGGAAAACAAGGAAGAATGTGAAGAAATATGACCATCAAGAACTTTGTTTTGTGATTATTTTAGTAATCGACAAGAGTTATCATCTCATTTGATTAACGGAATCTTCATGAAAGTTAGCTCTCGGAACAAAACTAAATCCTCTACTGGGATTGCAATGATATATCCTTATTTCAACCAGGTTCTGAGAGTGTTAGGTGCTCTTTAACTTTTGGCCTCTAGCTAGAAATTGTATGATTGGGGGACAAAAATTTATATTTGTTGGACGTATACGACTGTCAGATATGAGACTTATCCTATATATAATACAAAGTTATACCATTTTTCATCAGTGGATGTATCCCTATTGTAATTTCAAGAAAAATAAATAAATTGAAAGAAAAAGTTTATCTGTTGTAAAGTTCAAAAGCTAGAACTTACTCCTACATTTTGGAGCAAATTTAATTGAATGAAAAGTTATAGAATTGAATCACAACTTGTTTTGTAGGTTAACAGTATTCTATGTTAATCCGTGAAGAGGTCAAATTAAAGGACATCAACTGAAAAACGACGAAAATTGTTAAAAACGACAGATGCCTTTAAAGCATAAGAAACGTGACATCAATAAGATAAACGACTATCCCGGCGTCATAGTGACAGTAATCTCACAGCGACAATTTCAGGAAACGACAGTAACATGAGAACGACATCAAAAAAAAAAAAAAAAAAAAAAAAAACTACACGAGTGAAAAACGACATGCAAACAAAAAGACAACAATATGTGGTAATAAAATTGACATACAATAATGAAAGAAACGACACTAATGGAAACCACGTCATCATTATTCATTGAGTATGAACCAAGCGACATCAATCCAAAAACATAAGTAAACGACACAAAAAAAGGACAACATTCTCAGTGAACGACTTCAAATTTAAATAGCCAATATCCACAAAAACGACAATGAGCTGATTAAAGGCATTGACTCAAAGAACAATTTTTAGGCGAAAAACGACCTCAACTGGAAAAAAGACAACGGATAGAAACAACTCAATTATTAAACAACATAAAAATGAACAATATCCCCCCCAAAAAAAAAAAAAATAGAAAGATATCACAAATCTAAACAAAATGTATCAAGGGGATAAACATCAACTAAAAACGACAGTATCAAAACATGGAAACGAGGTGAACAAAACGACAAATAAAGCTGGGAAAAAAAAAAAAAAAAACTAAGGATATATTTTATGAGGTGAACAAAAGAGCTTTTTTTTTTTTTTTTTTTGGTGAATTGTTGTGGCGCAAAAGAGTTCACTCAAGCCAAATCTACCATTCCTAGTTTGGAATGAATAATAACATGAGAAAAGTACACTTTTTATTTGGAAGACCGTTTTGTTGTAAATAAGTTAGGGTTAGGTTGATTCTACCCGCTCAATCCGGCCCGTTTATTTTTAATTTATTAGTGTTTTATGTCATGTTTATATAATAAAAAAAACATATGAATGACACAAATTTAAATACTATTACATTCATATGATTCAAAAAACTAACACTAAAGTTCATGTCATCTTGATTAAAAATAGAAAATTTGAATTATATTAGTCAATTGATGAAAAAAAGTGATTATTTGGGTAATTTTCTCTTTATAACTTAAAAGCATATTCATGAAATGTCCATTTTGGGACATTCCTTTTTAAAAAATGAACACAACTCAACTTATTAATTTGAACAAAATTTTAAATTCATCAAATTTGTACTCCCGTATTTACCCTTCCCCACAAACTCTCAATCCCCCACAAATCACGTTTACATGAGTTATTTTTTGTGGCGCTTTTTTATGGAAAATGGAATCCATTTCTTTTCTGGGGCTTTCCATGCTTGTCAAATCAAATGTTTTATCTCTTGTTTTTACACCTAATATTTTTGGAAATAATAGAAAGCCACATTTGAATTCCTTATTAGTTATGGAAATATTTTTTCACTATTTCTTTCCCTCCATTAGTTTTGTTGATCATTTTTCCCTACTGATCTTATGCATCTCCTGTGTTGATTTCATGGTCGTTTTACTATGCGATTCTTAAAAGTTTGTGTCAGTGGTCATTCTGCATTTGCAAGTCTACCATATTTGTTCTTTTATTTTAATTATGTGTTTTTTGTTGTTTGGATTTCAAGAATGTTGGTAATTGCTTTTTTTTTTTTTTTCCTTTCTCAGTATTAATGTTTCTTTCTGGTTGTGCTTTGCTTCACGATTTGATCATTTTTTCAAAGATATTTTGCTTTTCATTGGTTATTTGGTGCGTGTTTTTAATATGATTTTTCGTAGCAATTTTGATGGACTTTCTTTATGGACCAGGGGCTTGCATTGAGGACCAAATATTGTTTATATATAGACCAGCAATTTACTATAAGGATATTTTGTCAAATTATCATCTAATTCAATCACATATATAAATATTTTTTAGGTACAGATTCAGTTTTTATCTTAAAGACCTATATTATTTTTTAGTAATTGTGTATAATAATGACTAATCTTAAGACCTGTTTTATTTTTAAATCGTCTTATTATGAACTGGGTGTTTATAATAATGACTAATGTTGCGACAATTTTAATTTTTAAATAGTCTTACTATTGATTGGGTGTTTATAATAGTGACTTACTATTGACCTAACATTATATTGCATATATTTATTAATACTATAGACATAGTCTCTATGATAATGACCGCATCATTTTATGCAAGATTCTTTATATAACAAAACATTATATTGTAGGACTATCATATCGACATGATCATTATTTGAGATTAGAATGTGATTAACCAATCATAATGACATGGTCATTATTTTAACTAGCCTTGTTTTTTTACATTTTTTAAAAAATGTGATTATGTTTGGGGCGATGATTGTAGGAATTTTTCAAGTTCTAATTTTAGATATACAAAATGAGTAATTAGAATTAATGTGGTTATTTTTTAGATCTAAAAAAACTCTATTTTTCAAAAAAATAGATTTAAGTGTATTTTTGTCAGCACAAATGGTCATATTTGTTTTTTGTTCAATTTTGCAAATAAGTTTTTTTTTAGATATTTTTTAAAAGCATGGCTCAAATTTGGCCATTTATGTATAAATGATCCTATAACTTATATTGTCAAGCTTGGATTATGGCCCATTTATAAACGTGTCGTGTGCATAATATGTTTGGATCTTTGATCGTGTCTAATAGAAAATTATAAATAAAAAAAAAGTACCAAACAAAATAAAGCTTATTATTGGAAAGAAACTACAATATTAAAAATCGTATCAAATAAAAACTCAAAATGAGATAAAATCTTGATAAGGAAAAAAAAAAAAACACCATAAGTCTCATATAAAAATTATGAAATAAATCATAAAAAAGAGTAACATTGTCATGCCTTTGTCATGCCACTTATTGTGCCTATGCCCGTGCTCGTGTTAAACTTTTAATGAGTTATGCTCTTAGCATGCTTTGTGTCTAATAATCGCATCAAGCGCATCCCACTTACTAAAGCATGTTGGATTTCGCCGACTTGACAATTGTGTTGTAAGAACCCGAAATTTTGATGAACTTGCGATTTCCTTAGATAAAAGGAAAATCCAAGTCTGAATCTTGTATGTCGATATGAAACTCATGATCTAAGTTGAATATCAGTATATGTTTGAGTTCTCGTTTAATTAGCTATGAGACTCAATAATAGTTTGCTTAAGTCAAGCATGAGGCCTTTTGAGAAAAAGGACAAAATAGGAATTTATGATTTTATGATGGTCAAAGTTTGACCAAGTTGACTTTAAGTTTGACTAAGACGGTACTGCAGTGTAATTAACAGTATAGAAATTATACTGCGGGAAACCGTCATTACAGACAAATGAGTAAGAATAAGTTATGAGACCATCCTAGAAAAATCAAGCACAATATTTAGAGCAGTAAGGACTAAGTAAGTTCAAGTCCTAAGAAAAATTTATATGCAGTCCAATTTTATACAGATGAATTCTGGACTGCAGTCCAGTATGACAATACTGTTATAGTTGAAAACAATATTTGTAATATCTGCATTAGTATGAAAATAGACTGCATTTTAGGAGATAAGCCAAATGAGGCCCTAAAGACGGGACACCTCATCATTAGATAATTACTTAATTTTTGGATTTTTGGGAAACTAGGAAAGAATTGAAAACTTGGCCTCCAAGTCTTCCCATGATGGCCGGCCACCTATTGAGAATCAATGAGCAATTATTTTTGCTTCAAGGCTAGATGTGCAAATTAGAGAATAAAAAATAAATCCAAAAAAGAAATAAAATTCACCTATAAATAGGTGGAAGGGAGGGGGGGTGACATTTGGTCCATTTTATTAGAAATTACTCCAAAACTTTGGTCATTTTTCCTCTCACTCTCTCTCTCTCTTGGCCTAACCCCATAGGAAGAAAAACCAAGCTAGTGTGGTCGGATTTTTAGTGAAGGAAAGCTAGAAAAAAAATTCGGAACCCAAGCTTGAGTTTCATCTCTAAGGCTTAGAGGTAATTCTCTCAATTTCCTAAGCCTTTTTATTGAAGTTTTAAGCAAAGTTTAAGTGTATTTTCAGTTTGGTTATAAGAGCTTAAGCTCACCAATTATGTTTATGTTCTAGATAGTTTGCCTAGAATGTGCTTGATTTAGGTTTTGTGATCTTGATTTATGATTTTGATGTATGTATATGATGTTATGTGTTAAGTATGTAAGGTATGTAGAAATGCCTTGTACATGTTTGTTGTATGTCTCCACACACTTAAGAGGTTGTATGGTGTGATTGATTATGTGATTTTGATAAATGATGCAAGTAGGGTTAGTGGAAAACCCTAAAAACTCAAGTTGGTGAATTTCACCAAATGGGTTTATAAGAATGATGGAATGATTGAATGATTATGAATGAATGTATGATCATAGAAACATTAGATAATACGTTGCATGCTTAATGTAGGCTCACGGTTGCGACCGTTTGAGGTAGTGTGTGCGTAATTTTACAAAAAAAATTGACTTAAACCAAAACTGTCAGTCTCGGGTCAAGACTGGGCAGTATTCTGGAAACGGTATTTTGAGGCCCTTAGATGCCGAATTTGAAGAAACTCAAAACTATAAAGTTGTAGAAAATGGAAAATCCTAGGGGGCAACATATGGCTTTTAAAAATAAGGCCCTAAAGGCCTCTGTTTTTATGAAAACCCGAGCCTAGTCTGCCAGACCCAATGTGTACGGCCAGGCAGGTTCAATAAGAAAAATGGAGAGGCTAAAGGCAGAACTGGATTTTGAGTAAAACATGAAAGTTGTAGTATTATTCAAGATCTACAACTTTCATGAAGAAAACTTTATCTAATTCTAAACATATTTTAAAGTAAAATTAGATTCCCAAAACTGTATAGGAAACAGGAAATTCCAGCACAGGATTTTCAGAAAAACAGTACAAAAACAGGAAATTCCTACACATGCATTGATAACTGAAATTTAGGGATTGTTTTTAAATATTGTTTTCAGAGCTTGATAGTTTTTAACTGTCTTTGCTTAAAAGTCAAGATTTTATGAAAATATGGTTTTTATAAAAATGTTCAAAGAAAACTTGACAACGGTTTGTCAGGAAAGAGCAAATAAATAAATAATTGGGCATTACCCTATGGTTACCAATAGTAACCTAATGGGGTAATACGTTGTAATTAGTTGGGCCTTAGTAAGAGTAGTAATCTAATACTATTCAATTATGATTGGGCTTAGTACCCAAGATTACCCTAAGTAAACTAACAAGGTATTGTTTAAATATATTGCGCCATGTGCCCTAAGGTTACTGCAAGTAACTGATCGAGTGATCATCAGAAGATATGGGAGACATATAACTAGGGCTACTCATGGACGTTGGTTAGGATACTAACATTTAACGATTATGATTTTTGGTAAGTTAGAATGTGTATGACTCTTACCTTACACCCTGTTTCGAAACAGGAGTATGAACTGTTGTCATGCCATGTTTGGACGTTAAACCAAGAGCGTAGGACGACAAGTAAGTATAACTCCACCTACAATATGGACAAAACGTTTTTATTGCATGGCATGTTTTAAAGAAATCATGTATTGATTTACATGATTTAATTAGGTTATGATGTTTATGTTATGATGTTTACGTTATGATGTTTTATGTTATGGTGGTTATGTTATGGTTTGTTAGTATATTATGTTATGCATTTTGAAATAGTGACATCATGAGGCATGTTCACTAATATTAAACCACATGGTAAGAACATGTTTTTAAGTCATCAGATAAGATAAAACAAGCTAAGGTTATTGTGTCGTACCGATTTGTCACGAGGGTGGGTTTAAACGGTTTAGTCTATGGTTTAAGTTGAATTGGATTGGCTGCCCCAATTACTCCATGTTAAATGGTTTATTTTATGGTTTGAGTTGGATTGGACTGGTCGCCTCCAGCCACTCCATAGCAATGTACCATGGTATGTGTACGCATGACATGTAAGGGAACAGAACCAAGTTAATATATTAAAACATAATTGAGTCATAAGAAAGCATAATCAGTTCATGGATTCTTGCACTTAAAATGTTTTGCGGATTGAATATTGTACTTATTGGGCATAAGTTCATTATTTACGTTCATGCTGTAGGTAAGCAACCTACCAACAATTCTTGATACAAGATAGTGGAGGGCTGGCACTGCAACTGTGAAATGTGGGATGGACACCGCCACGGATTTTAGAAATATGTTTGTAAAATATGTTTGTAATGTAAAATGTGTTTATGTTACATTATAATGAAGTAATGGTATGGGTAAGAAAAGTTTCAAGTATGATGGCAACAAGTTACCTCATGTCGTACCGATCCGCACTAGGTCGGGTTTGGTCCACGGTTTGAATATGATAGCTTTCAAATAAGTGTGAAAGCTTGGTACTCGAGTGAGTACATATGAATATGTATGAAGATAAGTTAGGTTTTAAGTATGATTATAAGTATGAGACTGAGTCGAGTTTTATGTCAAGTTAAAATAAAAGTAAAAAAAAAAAAATTTCACTCTGAAATTTTCGGTAAGTTTAAGGTATGTGAATTAAGAATTAAGTTAAGTAAGCACAGAAGTCACGGCTCTACGTAGCGTAGGTCGGGGTCGTGATAGAGATGGTATCAGTGTAGGTGGCCTGTCATCCAATTTCACAGTTCTGCTGCCAACACCACAGTTTTGTAAGTTTGTTTTTTTTACTCTGTTTTATGTATAGTAACTATGTGAGGCTATAGTATTATAATAGTAAAGACATGTACCTGGTGTCAAATCCAGGTATGATTGAAGAGGACCACGAGGCTTCGTTGGCATTCTAAGGAATGCAGTCACGCATCTTCGATGGAACTCAGGAAACGGCTGCAGTAGTTGTGTGGCTGCACGATATGGAGATCCTCTTCAGATTATGTCACGTAAGGACGTATCTTCAGGATATGCTTGCCAGCCGACACCTAGTCGAGGAGGCTCGTGCAAGGTGCCTTGGCATAGGGTACCTTGAGAGGAGGTACCTAAATATTTTTTTTATGATACCTAGGACCACCTATGTATTATCACGACCACCTATGTATTATCACGATTCTGAGATATACCAGGATACGTACATGAGATGATATCTCAGCTATGTTGCAGCTTGGTGTGTTTATCTGAATGATTTTATGGGCTATTACTGCCAGTGGATCAGAGTTGCGCAGCGAAAGCATGGTGGAAAAGCTAAGCTTACGATATGCTATGATGAGATCGCGAGGAATCTCTAGTATGATATGATAAATCACGATATTTCTATGATATGATTTACTAAGATATGAATAAAAGAATGGGTATTAGAAATGTCAGGAATTAGAATTAGAAACTAGAAGATAGTTCATCGCATGTACGACCGAACCAAATTCCGTAAGAGTCTAATCTTGCAACTGTAGTGATTAAACTGCAGCGATAATTGCTAGAGTAGCAATAAGAAATGAATAGGTTTCGAGATTAAATGGCCTATCACCTTACCTTAGTAAAGTGATAATCAGGAATTTTCCATTCTAAGAAATAGGATTGATGCTATAGAATCTAAGTTTCATGATTGTGAAACTTATACCCCCGTAAGAGTAATAGTAGATATAGGAAAAATATTTAGTAGTGCCTTGACTCAGTGGTAATATCAAGGCGATGAACAAACAATGAGTTGGATGTTGCCAACAATGACTTAGCAGACCACGATGATGATTATGAGTTGACGATGAAATTGATGATATGACTCCTTAGTAAGGGAAATTATGTAATAATAGAAAGTTTTAGACATTCCTAAGAATTATGATTATGCACTTGTACTATGAAGGAAATGCTAGAAGCAATGAGAAAAGCTTCTACTATCTAGCAAGTAGCTAGTTATTTAAGTATACCTTTCACTGCATCATTTGAACGATATTATGAATTTTCCATTATTAACTTTGAAAAGATTCAAAGAAAATATTTTCATAAAAGATGCTTAAATTATGATCTCATGCTTAATAGAACCTCCTCATTTTATGTAAGACGGCCGAATCCTTGAGGAGAAAATTCCAAGATAGGGGCTGTCATGAAAATTAAAGGTTCCGAGAAAGGAGCTATTATGAAAAATAAATAGGCCAAATCCTTGAGGAAGCGAGTTCCAAGATAGGGCCATAGGCCGAATCCTTGAGGGATGAGTTCCAAGAAAAGGACGAGTTCGAAGAAAGGGGCCATTAAGAAAAGTAAAGGGTTCTAATGGCATAAGATCAAGTTTCAAGAAGGAAACTATTTTTCAAAAAGTGTTCTAAATATATGATACGATATGCTTTCCAAGAGTGGAAAGTTATATAATACGATTGTAGATGCTGGTTTTCTACAGTCAAAAATTAACAGAAGAGTTAAAACAGAGTATGTGAAAATCGATTAATTGGGCCCTTGGACATCGTGATGAAATTCAACAAAGCAATGTAAGAACATATTTCATATCAGAAAATGAAATTAAAGAAAAGCAGAATATAAATTGACACCAAGAAGTATAGAGGTTCGCCCAAATTGGTGCTACGTCCTCTGTCAGTGAGAGTAATTTCACTAAATATGAATGTTTGTGAATACAATGAAAGTTTTAGAAGATTTCTGCAGAGGGAGAGTATGTTTTCTGGGAAATCAAAGAAAGACAGAGATTCAGAATCGTATTTTTAATTAGTCGTCCTTTCCCGTGGGGGGTCCTCCTTTATTTATAGAGGAAGATGGGCCTGAGCCCGTAACTGCTTCGGACAGTTTCAGATAATGTCCTTGGGACACGTGTAAGCATGCCATTGGAGATTTTGAACAGACGGTTACCAGAGTAAGCCTTAATCTCGGACAATGGGCTTGGCGGTTATTGGTGTAATATCGTTGTTGATATTTGAGTTCGACGATTATAGGAGTGATGCCTCAATCTGTCGAATACGAGCAACGAACGTTAATTCGGACACAAGTCTGATATTGTGATAAATTGTTCGTAGCTTATATAGAGATCGGTTTGATCTGTTGGTTCGACGTTCGAGAGTGAACGAGCGTTTTATTGTAATGACTTGGAATCGTTAACTGGGTCCGGCCCATGTTAAACGAGCGATCATCGTTCGAGCTTGAACGGAATGGATTGGGTCTGGCCCAATTATGTGATCGATTATTGCCCATGATTAGGCAATGTTACAAGTTGGGTCCGGCCCAAAAGTATTACGTTCGACGTTCGTTAGACAAACTGTCAGAAGCTAACGTCGTAATGGGAAGACGAAGTCTAACCCCAACAGATAGCCCCCCACTCTATCGAGCGATGGATCCTCGATAGAGTGTTTGAACGTTAGCGAGAAAATCGCATCAGTCGTGGTTATGTCAGATAAGGGAAATCTGAAGAGACTGACGAATCACTCGATGGGAAATCTCGAGCCCAGCGAGAGATGTTACCAGTGTACACGTGGCGTGTATTGAGTGGGTATTCTGTAACGGCATCATTATTTTCTGTTGGAATTCGTACCGTTGTGACGTATGAAGATACAGCTGGAATACGCGAGATTTTTGGGATTTTGAACCGTTGCATCGTACGATCCTTCGAGCGGGAATGCGAAAAGTTGCGATATTCACGCCGTTTGATCACACCTCTCCGAATAAATCGGGACCGTTGATGCTTGGCGAGGCTATATAACACTTCGGATACCCTCACTCTCGCTTATATTTGCGTTCATTCAGAGCATTTCGAAAAATCAAGAACCCAGAGTTTTCTCAGACCATCGACTTTCAGGCAAGATTTCTTTTCTTCTTCTCCTCCATTTTGTGTAATTTTGGTTTAGTAAAACGTTTTTCGTTCTACTTCCGAATCTTTCTGGTTAGTTTTTCTGCATTTCTACCGAAGGTTTGTAGTTTAGTGAAGTTTCTCTGGGTTTTTAGTATAGTGTTCTTCGTGTTCATACGAAGCTTCATAGGATCTGGGTTAGGAAACCGCTTTTAGATCCAAAAACCTTCCATCGTTCGTCACGACTTTAGTTATGGACAAGAAAAAGCAAGTCATCGAAGATGCAGATGTGGAGTGGACGAGCACCGACTCCAGCGAAGAAAGTCCGGATGTCGAACTGGCTTCCGACACTCAGCGCTCGAGGTTCGAATATGCTTTCGAACATAGTCGAACGGACACTGGGTCAAGTAATGCAGCGACTGAGAGAAATCGTCCGGCGACGACATCGGGAGCAAATGTGTTGTCAATTCCACCCATCGCTCGATTGACGAAGCCACCAAGGCAATTGAGCGTAGAATCGTTTTTGCGAACGTCGAACCCTAAATCTGTTCTGACGGAAGATGACTTGTCGGAAATCAGGGGTTTATATGGATTCCCAAATGAAGTCCAACTAAGGCTACCGACGAAGGACGAACGTGCCGATACAGTGACCGAAGGATGGATTTGTATGTACACCATCTACTTCGACTGTGGACTACGGCTTCCTCTTCCTCCTCTCCTTATCCAGTGTATGAGTCACTATCAGCTGGCCATTCCGCAATTGATACCGAACGGGATGAGGGTTTTCTTGGGTTTAATCGTACTGGCAGATGAGGCGGGCGTAGAACTATCAGTAGATGATATCCTCGCCATCTACTATCCCCAAGAAAACGCGAAAGATAAAGGGCGATACTCGATGTATCCCAGGAGGAAAAAGCAAATCGTCGGCGAGATGAAGAATGCAGACAGATATTGGCAAGATCGATACTTCTTCATGCATATTAGTGAGAAGTCGATGGGAGGACTTGCTAATGCATTTTACCCGTTATGGGGTGTTATTCGTAAGTGTCGAACGACGAGAGTCGAAGGAATGAAACTTTTCAATGTTCGACAACTAATGTTATTTCTTTTTGGTTGTGCAGACAAAGATTCCAAGAAGCCGCCACCACAAGGACTTTTGTTCGAGGAAAGGCTTGCTCGACTGCTCGCATTGCCCAACAGAGAGTGGGACGAGATACACACTCCTCGGAGATTTCGAGCGTCAAGCCTGTGGAAGGAGTTTGTGGAAATTCCGTCAGGTATTCCTAAACGAGTTCCTTCCTGGGTAGATTGGTCTTTTGTGATCAGGGGAGCGTTAAGGAGACTATTTGGCGCTCCGTTGTTCATCGACGCCTTAACTGACGAGGAAGCTTTGATCACAGACTTCGCATTGGACACGATGGTGATGGATTTTCCCAATCCGAAAGAACTGATGGCGAAGAGGAAGGCAGCGAAGGAGGCCGAGAAAGCTGCTGCCGCTGCTGCTGCTGCTGCAGCTGCGAGCACACAACAAGGCAAAGAACCTGTGCCTTTTCCAGTGCTCGAATCATCGCCCGAACCTCCGTCGAAGCCCGCTTCGCCGGTTGCCAAGAAACGAAAGGCAATCGACAAGGGGAAGAGGAAGGTTCCGGCCAAGAGGAGCAAGAAGTCCAAGGCTGCTACTCCTGAGGCGGACGATGGAGGTCCGAGGGTCGAGGTGAATTTACCTCTAAGTGCGAGGCTTCTACAAGACAGACAGACGAGCGTTGAGATAATGCATCAACTGCTCTCTGATGCCGATGCAGAGACATTGCGCCAGGGTCCTCTTCAGGCCCATATTGATGACCTCCTATGGGATGGCCTGAAGGTATGTATGGGTGTATGATTTTGAAATTTATACTTTGTGAATTCAATATCGAGTACTAATATTGAACTTTTTGAATGCCTTGCAAACCAACATTCGAGCGATGGGGCTGATGAAGCGCACAAATGATAAGAATGTCGAACTGCGGGCTCGACTTATGGAGCTCGAAGAAAGAGACAATAAGCGCGGGGAGATGTTGCAAAACATCGAACGAAAGTTCGGTGATGTCAAAGCGAGCGCTGATGGATTGACGGCCAACCTGAAAGAGATTATGCATCAGGCGAAGGAAGGTACGAGCATGATGGGAGTCATGGTCGAGAGGTTTGATGAGGCGCAAGCCAAAATCAAAAACCTTGAGACAGAAAATGCTGCGCTCGCTACACAGATCCTTGATGCATTCGAGAAGGCCACCATCAAGGCTCGTTATGATCTCCTGAAGGAGTACAAGCAAGGGCTCTTTGTTGATGCTGACATCGACGAAGAGCTTGAGTTGTATAGGGATGAGATGGAAGGTCCATCATCTACTCCTGCCGCCCCAATCGAGCCATCGTCAAACGACCCTAGCCCTAGTAGAGTCGAGCCCCCAGCCCAGGAGGACATATCTAATGCCCGCGAGCCTCGGGACTAATTTTGTATTTTTGTTTTGTTGGAACAATGAATTTGTAATCAACATTAATTTTTCTAATTAATGAAGTTCAAATTCTTGATTTGATTTGTGTGATGACGATGCGAAGTGTCGCATTTTGATTGTCGGAACGAGCGTTACTCGGACAATTGCCAAGGAATTGGAGTATGATAGTAGCTCGTTTAGTTCGTATCGACGAACGTTAATAATCTGAATGATTATTGCAAAATAAGGTAGCCGCACCCATTCGTAAAGACGAACGGTGGATGATTGGATTGCATGTCTAACAATTCGTGATAACGAACGTTATTTTAAATCGAATCCGTAAAGACGAACATCGAATGAAATTTACAACCGAATAATGTAGTTCGTGAAGACGAACGTTGTTTTAAATGAATTATAATTTGATATAACTCATCAAGTCCGTAAAGACGAACATTGAATAAAAACTTTCTACCGAACGATATAGTTCGTGATAACGAACGTTCAGCGTTAAGCGATAGAAAATTTAACAAGTGTGTGAAACACAATGTTTTTGAATAGTAATATTAGCTGAACTCATTCAAATGTGATGAGCTGCCTACGTACCCAATGTTTAGGGATCAAGCCTTCCGTAGTTCGATTTACAATGAGATTGTATGATTTTTGCGACTGGACTCGTACAAGTGTATACGAGCTGCCTACGTACCCAATGTTTAGGGATCAAGTCGAACGTAGTTCAGGAGCTGAACTAAATAGTTTTGAGGCGTAGACCTACAGGTTCGAACGTGTGTCGTACGTTCGCTGTAACGGATCTAGCCTTTACAAAAATGACGTGTGTCGTAAGTACGGGGTCTTTAGGCATAGACCTACGGATTCGATTCGACATCGAATGTTCGACGTAATGGATCTAGCCTTTACAGATTGTCTAAAATAAAAATTACAAGTACAAAAATTACAAGTAATATTTACGTAGGTGATGCGAGTTCCAACTGCGAAGAACCTCCACTCCATCGTTCGTCTCCAGACGATAGACGCCTGGTTTGATAACCTTCAAGATCCGGTAAGGACCTTCCCAATTTGCTCCCAACTTTCCTGCGTTTGGCTCGACAGTGTTCTGGAATACTTTGCGAAGTACGAGATCTCCTTCGTTGAAAGTTCTCGGTCGAACTTTGGAGTTGTAGTACTTTGCCACCGATTGCTGGTAGTTTGCCATGCGAATCAGGGCTTGATCTCGTCGTTCGTCAAGCAGGTCCAGACTGTCGTTGAGCATTTCTTGATTCTGACTTTCATTCTCAAAAGCCAATTGACGCCGGAGTGTAGGGACACCGATTTCTGCTGGGACAACAGCTTCTGCACCGAAGGTTAGTGAGAATGGAGATTCTCCGTTCGCCCTTCTCAGGGTTGTTCTGTACGCCCAAAGTACGCCATGAAGTTCGTCTGCCCATCGACCCTTTCGAGATTCGAGCTTCTTCTTCAAATTCTGAACAATCGTTTTGTTCGTAGCTTCAGCTTGTCCGTTCCCTTGAGGGTATCTTGGGGTAGAAAAGCTAAGCTCGATGTTCCATTCCTTGCAGAATTTTCTGAAGTTACCCGAAATGAATTGAGATCCGTTGTCTGTAACAATCTCTTGGGGCACACCAAACCTGTAAATAATGCTCTTCCAAATGAATCCTTCGACGTCCGAGTCTTTTATGTCAGCAAATGCTTCTGCCTCAACCCACTTAGTGAAATAATCAGTGAGTACAAGCAGATACTTGCGTTGACCGCTCGCTCTAGGTAGTGGGCCCACTATATCCATTGAATATTTCATGAATGGATATGGTGATGCGATGCTCGATAATCGTTCTGCTGGCTGATGGAAAACAGGGGAATGTCTCTGGCACTTGTCGCACCGTCTGACAAAGTCTTCGCTGTCTTGAAGCATAGTAGGCCAGTAGTAGCCCTGTCGCTTGACTTTGTTGCATAAAGATCGTCCCCCAGAGTGGTTTCCGCATTCGCCTTCATGAACTTCCTTCAGAACGTATGTTGCTTATTTGTTACCGAGGCATCGAACGTATGGGCCATTGAACGAACGTCGGAAGAGGATGTCGTTGATTAGTGAAAATCTTGCAGCTTTGGTCTTGAGCTTTCGAGCTTCCTGCTTGGTTTCTGGCAAAACTCCTTCCTTCAGGTAGGCAGTTATAGACGTTCTCCAGTCGTATGGGGCTTCGTCTGTATTGATTGTGGACTCGAGCTGGATGCTTGGTTCCTCGATGTAACCTACTGGGATGCTTCGACGTAAATTCGTCTCCGAAGTTGAACCAAATGATGCCAAGGCGTCCGCTTGTATGTTGAGATCCCTCGACACTTGTTCAATCGAGTATCCTTCGAAATGCTGTACAAGCGAACGAACAACGTTCAGATAAGCTTCCATTATTGTATCCTTGGCTGTGTATTCTCCCAACACTTGATTCACAACGAGCTGTGAGTCGCTTTGAATCTTCAAACGTCGAGCACCCAGCGCTTTCATCAAACGTAGTCCAGCAATCAAAGCTTCGTACTCGGCTTCATTGTTCGAAGCGTTGAATCCCAGGCGAAACGACTGCTCGATTATTTCTCCTTCAGGGGTCTTGCAAAAAACTCCCACTCCAGATCCTTTAACGTTCGATGCTCCGTCCACCATGAGCGTCCAGCAGCATTCTTCTTGCGTTTTTGGCGTAGAAGGATCGGGAGTGAGTTCAGCTACAAAGTCAGCAAGTACTTGAGATTTAATGCTCGTTCGAACCTGGTACTCGATGTCAAATTCGCTCAACTCCACTGCCCATTTTGTCAAACGTCCAGACAAGTTTGGACTATGAAGTATCGCTCGTAAAGGGTAGGTTGACATTACAATGATCGAGTGTGATTGGAAATATGGCCTTAGCTTCCTCGCAGCAGTTATGAGGGCCAGTGCTAATTTCTCAACCACCGGGTATCGTGTCTCCGCTTCGAGTAATGACTTGCTGACATAGTAGATTGGCTGTTCACCGTTCGAATCACGTACTAGAACGGCACTTACCGCAACTTCCGTTACGGACAAGTAAATAAATAGACTTTCTCCTGTTTCGGGTTTGGCTAGTATTGGAGGTGTGGACAGATACCTTTTCAATTCGTCAAAGGCTTGTTGGCATCGTTCGTTCCACTCAAACTTCTTGTTGCCTTTGAGCAGTTTGAAAAATGGTTGGCATTTATCGGTCGATCGAGAGATGAATCTGTTCAGCGCTGCTACACGTCCAGTCAACTTCTGGATCTCTCGCTTGTTCTTTGGTGAAGGCATGTTCATTAGCGCTCGTATCTGGTCAGGGTTAGCTTCGATACCACGCTGCGTCACAATGTAACCTAAGAATTTTCCAGACGAAACACCAAACGAGCATTTGGAAGGATTCAAACGCATGTTGTGTTGTCTGAGTACCGAGAAGCACTCTGATAGGTGTCCAATGTGGTCCGCAGCCTTCATTGATTTGACCAGCATATCGTCAATGTATACCTCCATCGTTCGACCGAGTTGATCAGCGAACATTGCGTTGACGAGTCTTTGATAAGTTGCACCGGCGTTCTTTAACCCAAATGGCATGACTTTGTAACAATAAATTCCCCTTTATGTAATGAATGCTGTCTTCTCTTGATCGTCAGGATGCATGAGGATCTGATTGTAACCTGAAAATGCGTCCATGAACGAGAGTAATTCATGG
Organism: Ficus hirta; assembly: GCA_038430175.1. NCBI lineage: Eukaryota > Viridiplantae > Streptophyta > Magnoliopsida > Rosales > Moraceae > Ficus > Ficus hirta. Next base: position 10,850,007 of record CM076585.1, on the reverse strand, counting down.
CCCGCAGTGGCATCAACTAAACGATCGATGTGTGGAAGGGGAAAACTGTCTTTTGGGCATGCTTTGTTTAGGTCTGTGAAGTCGATACAAACTCTCCATTTGCCGTTCTTTTTCTTGACAATTACAACGTTCGCTAGCCAGTCCGGGTACTGAACCTCCTTGATGAATCCAGCCTCGATTAACTTTCGCACTTCGTCGTTAATGATCTTGTTCCGCTCGATACCAAGTTTCCTTCTTTTCTGCTTAACAGGCTTGTGGCTTGGATCGACGTTGAGTCGATGTGTTGTCACTTCTGGGTCAATGCCTGGCATGTCCTTGTGCGACCATGCAAAGCAGTCTAGATTATTCTGAAGGAAACTCAGGAGCTGTGTGCGAGTAGTGTCATCGAGCAGAGAGCCAACGTTGATGACTCGATCTGGCTGGGCTGGGTCGATCTGGATCTCATCCAGTTGTTCAACGTCCGGTTGTACACGATCGCTCGATTCGCTTTTCTGCTCTAATTGCTATAAGCGATCGGTCTTCTTCATCTTCAGAGAATGCAAGTAACATGTCCTCGCGACTTCCTGGTTCCCCTTGATTTCCTTAACTCCTCTCTTCGTGGGGAACCTGATTCTCTGATGATAGGTGGACGGTACTGCCTTCATGGAGTGTATCCATGGTCTACCCAGAATAATGTTGTAGGCAGACGGGCAGTCTAACACCAAAAAGGTGGTCAGCTTGTTTTCTCCTCCTGCAAAAACTGGGAGCTTGATTTTTCCAACAGCAGCGGTCGATTCTCCGTTGAAGCCTGTCAATATGGTCGTTGAACGCTCGATGTCCGACTCAGATAACTCCATCTCTCTGAGTGTTGAAAGGAAAAGAACATCGGCAGAACTACCATTATCGATGAGAATACGACCAACTTCACAATTCGACACGTTAAGTGTCAAAACAAGTGCGTCGTCGTGAGGTCGGCTAAGGTTTGTTGCCTCGCTGCTGTGGAAGGAGATTGAATGCTCGATGGGATCGTCGGGAAGAACTGACGCGATCGGCTGCAAGGCTTTTCTTCGATGAGACTTGACAGCAGTGACTGTTTCTCCGCAGTAAATCGAGCCTCCGCAAATTACGCCTATCGTCTTTCGAACTGGCGGTGGAGAAGGCGTGTCTTCGATGTGCTGCACTACTCTTCTCTCCTTGCTCTCGCCTCCGAGCCCATACGTCTCTCTCCCCTTTTCTGTGAGAAATTCACGAAGGTGGCCCTTCTTCAAAAGCTCAGCCACTTCCGCTCGCAAAGCCCTGCAATCAACGGTCTGGTGACCATGATCTTTGTGGAACTCGCAGTACTTCGTTGTGTCTCTGGCAGGGTTCGCTGGCAGCTTTTTGGGCCAGGTGACAAAGTCCTGTCGCTTGAGGTGAGCGATCAGTTCGGAAGGACTAATGCCAAGTGCATACTTTGGTGGTGAGAGAGGACGCTTATGATCACGCCTAGTCGAGCGTTCGACTCTGCTGTCCGGTCGACGTTGTGAGCGCGGGCGTTCGCGTCTGAAGGCTTTGTTTTGCTCGTTACGAGCCTTCGACAGTTCTTCCCTTGTTCGAACAAGGTCTCGTTCTATTCGCTCGTTCTCCTCCTCCAGTTCGATGAAACCCTTCGCTCGATGCAAGGCGTCCTGGATCGTCGGTGGGTATCGCGCACAGATCTCATTCTTGAACAAGGACTTGTGTTTTAAGCCCTTCTTCAGCGCTTCTCTTGCCGTGCCGTCGTCGAGCCCGGAGATCTCTGAAATGGCTTTGCTAAAGCGCTTGATATAAGCGCGCAGTGATTCGTGAGGTCCCTGAATCACACCCCACAGGTCCTTGGTCGTCTTCCCGGACTGGATGTGCACTGAGTAACTTCGCATAAACTCCAGAGACAGTTCATCGAACGAATCGATCGACTCCGGTGGGAGGTTGCAGAACCATCTCAACGCTGCTCCCTTTAAGCTCTGTGCAAACAACTTGCACATCATATCGTCGAGCATGTCGTTTGGGATATTCGTCGATTGAACGACGTGTTTGTACTGGAGGAGATGGTCGTGTGGATCCGACATTCCGTCGAACCGAGGAAAAGAAATACTTCCATACTTGGGAGTAATGGTGTTGGTGATGCGGCTTGTAAGTGGCGTTTCTCGAACACCCCGAGCAAGATCGTCAAATCCTGGGGTGGAGGTTGTCGCCCTGTGTAATTGGGAGGCAAAGCGCTGCTCCATCTGCGCTTCCAATGTCCTCATCTCCTCGGACATTATACGCCGCATAAAGTCTTCGACATTTGTAGGTCCTTGTTGAATCGGACCTTGCTGTGGTGGTACGTCGGGCGTCGAACGCCTAGTGGGAGTGATCCGTCTTCTGTCTTCGGATCCTGATGCTGTCGGCCTCTGCTGGGCTCGCCACTCGTTTACTGCCGGAGTGTCCCCAGGTGTGAACAAGGGTTGCATCGAAGCCACAGGGCTGTAAGTAGCCCTCGACGCTCGTTGTTGAGGCGTTGCTTGTTGCAAGCCCCCAGCGTTCGACCCATGTCGGTAATGGGATGTGGATGGTTGCCAGCCCCCAGTATTCACACCCTGGGGATTTTGTGATGTCGCTGGGTTCCAGCCCCCAGCGTTCGCTCCGGTTGAGTACCCGAAGTATGGGTAGTAATACGAGTAGGCGGTTTGAGAGTTGGACATCAACTGGCTCTTGAGAATCTGGTTCTCTGCAGCGATGTTCTCCATCTGACTTTGCTGATTGTCATGTTTCTTGGTCAGTTCCTCAACCAATCGCGTCAGATGAGCGATTTGGGAGTTTGCTTCAGAGGTTGAAGCTTCTTCACGGTTGACTGGGCTTCCCTGAGGAAGTTCTTCCTGGCGTTCATGTTCTGCTGCCATGATTGTTCTGCAAATTTCCGATGTAAGACGTCCAAGAGCCCCACGGTGGGTGCCAAACTGTAGATGCTGGTTTTCTACAGTCAAAAATTAACAGAAGAGTTAAAACAGAGTATGTGAAAATCGATTAATTGGGCCCTTGGACATCGTGATGAAATTCAACAAAGCAATGTAAGAACATATTTCATATCAGAAAATGAAATTAAAGAAAAGCAGAATATAAATTGACACCAAGAAGTATAGAGGTTCGCCCAAATTGGTGCTACGTCCTCTGTCAGTGAGAGTAATTTCACTAAATATGAATGTTTGTGAATACAATGAAAGTTTTAGAAGATTTCTGCAGAGGGAGAGTATGTTTTCTGGGAAATCAAAGAAAGGCAGAGATTCAGAATCGTATTTTTAATTAGTCGTCCTTTCCCGTGGGGGGTCCTCCTTTATTTATAGAGGAAGATGGGCCTGAGCCCGTAACTGCTTCGGACAGTTTCAGATAATGTCCTTGGGACACGTGTAAGCATGCCATTGGAGATTTTGAACAGACGGTTACCAGAGTAAGCCTTAATCTCGGACAATGGGCTTGGCGGTTATTGGTGTAATATCGTTGTTGATATTTGAGTTCGACGATTATAGGAGTGATGCCTCAATCTGTCGAATACGAGCAACGAACGTTAATTCGGACACAAGTCTGATATTGTGATAAATTGTTCGTAGCTTATATAGAGATCGGTTTGATCTGTTGGTTCGACGTTCGAGAGTGAACGAGCGTTTTATTGTAATGACTTGGAATCGTTAACTGGGTCCGGCCCATGTTAAACGAGCGATCATCGTTCGAGCTTGAACGGAATGGATTGGGTCTGGCCCAATTATGTGATCGATTATTGCCCATGATTAGGCAATGTTACAAGTTGGGTCCGGCCCAAAAGTATTACGTTCGACGTTCGTTAGACAAACTGTCAGAAGCTAACGTCGTAATGGGAAGACGAAGTCTAACCCCAACAACGATATACTTTTCAAGTATGAAAAAGTTATATGATATGATATGTTTTTCAAACATGGCAAGTTATATGATATACTTGCTTAGCTTTTTACGTAGATAATTCTTGTGATGCAGTATGAAAGGAAAGTATGATAGCACGAAAGTATGTAAGTAAGAAAGTAAAAATGTATGAAAGTATGTATGAAGATATGAAAGTACGATGATAGGATATGAAAGTAAGATTATGGTTCTATATAAGAGACATGATCTCATTAAAGTATTAAAATGGGAATATGAACAAGCCATTATGGATTTGTGGTGGATTTTAAGAAAAGCTACCTAAAAGTATCTGAATTTTCAAGGACGAAATTTTTTTTTAAGGGAGGTAGAATGTAAGAACTCGAAATTTTGATGAACTTGCGATTTCCTTAAATAAAAGGAAAATCCAAGTCTGAATCTTGTATGTCAATACGAAGCTCATGATCTGAGTTGAATATCAGTATATGTTTGAGTTATCATTTAATTAGCTACGAGACTCAATAATAGTTTGTTTAAGTCAAGCATGAGGCCTTTTGAGAAAAAGGACAAAATAGGAATTTATGATTTTATGACGGTCAAAGTTTGACCAGGTTGACTTTAGGTTTGACTAAGACGGTACTGCAGTGTAATCAACAGTATGGAAAATTATACTGCGAGAAACCGTCATTATAGACAAATGAGTAAGAATAAGTTATGAGACCACACTAGAAAAATCAAGCACAATATTTAGAGCAGTAAGGACTAAGTAAGTTCAAGTCCTAAGAAAGATCTATACGTAGTCTAATTTTATACAGATGAATTCTGGACTGCAGTCCAGTATGACAATACTGTTATAGTTGAAAACAGTATTTGTAATATCTGCATTAGTATGAAAATAGACTGCATTTTAGGAGATAAGCCAAACGAGTCCCTAAAGGTGGGACACCTCATCCTTAGTTAATTACTTAATTTTTGGATTTTTGGGAAATTAGGAAAGAATTGAAAACTTGGCCTCCAAGTCTTCCCATGATGGCCGGCACCTATTGAGGATCAATGAGTAATTATTTTTGCTTCAAGGCTAGATGTGCAAATTAGAGAATAAAAAACAAATCCAAAAAAGAAATAAAATTCACCTATAAATAGGTAGAGGGGGGGTGACATTTGGTCCATTTTATTGGAAATTACCCCAAAACTTTGGCCATTTTTCCTCTCACTCTCTCTCTCTTGGCCAAACCCCATAGGAAGTAAAACCAAGCTAGAGTGGTCGGATTTTTAGTGAAGAAAAGCTAGAAAAAAATTCGGAACCCAAGCTTGAGTTTCATCTCTAAGGCTTAGAGGTAATTCTCTCAATTTCCTAAGCCTTTTTATTGAAGTTTTAAGCAAAGTTTAAATGTATTTTCAATTTGGTTATAAGAGCTTAAGCTCACCAATTATGTTTATGCTCTAGATAGTTTGCCTAGAATGTGCTTGATTTAGGTTTTGTGATCTTGATTTATGATTTTGATGTATGTATATGATGTTATGTGTTAAGTATGTAAGGTATTTAGAAATGCCTTGTACATGTTTGTTGTATGTCTCCACACACTTAAGAGGTTGTATGGTGTGATTGATTATGTGATTTTGATGAATGATGCAAGTAGGGTTAGTGGAAAACCCTAAAAACCCAAGTTGGTGAATTTCACCAAATGGGTTTACAAGAATGATGGAATGATTGAATGATTACGAATGAATGTATGATTATGAAAACGTTAAATAATACGCTGCATGCTTGATATAGGCTCACGGTTGCGACCGTTTGAGGTAGTGTGCGTGTAATTTTACAAAAAAATTGACTTAAACCAAAACTGCCAGTCTCGGGTCAAGACTGGGTAGTATTTTGGAAACGGTATTTTGAGGCCCTTAGAAGCCGAATTTGAAGAAACTCAAAACTACAAAGTTGTAGAAAATGGAAAATTCTAGGGGGTAGTATTGACGATTTTTAAAAATAAAGCTCCAAAGGTATCTATTTTTATGAAAACCCGAGCCTAATCTGCCAGACCCAGTGTGCACGGCCAGGTAGATTCAACAAGAAAAATGGACAAGTTAAATGCAGAACTGGATTTTGAGTAAAACATTAAAGTTGTAGTATTATTCAAGATCTACAACGTTCATGAAGAAAGCTTTATCTAATTCTAAACAGATTTTAAAGTAAAATTAGATTCCCAAAACTGTGCAGGAAACAGGAAATTCCAGCACCGGATTTTCAGAAAAACAGTACAAAAGCATGAAATTCCTACACATGTACTGATAACTGAAATTTAGGGATTGTTTTTAAAGATTGTTTTCAGAGCTTGACAGTTTTTAACTGTCTTTGCTTAAAAGTCAAGATTTTATGAAAATATGATTTTTATAAAAATGTTCAAAGAAAACTTGACAAAGGTTTGTCAAGAAAGAGCAAATAAATAAATAATTGGGCCTTACCCTATGGTTACCAATAGTAAACTAATGGGGTAATACGTTGTAATTAGTTAGGCCTTAGTAAGAGTAGTAACCGAATACTATTCAAGTATGATTGGGCTTAGTACCCAAGGTTACCCTAAGTAAACTAACAAGGTATTGTTTAAATGTGTTGGGCCATGTGCCCTAGGGTTACCACAAGTAACCGATCGAGTGATCATAAGAAGATATAGGGGACATATAACTAGGGCTACTTATGGATGTTGGTTAGGATACGAATATTCAACGATTATGATTTTTGGTAAGTTAGAATGTGTATGACTCTTATCTTACATCCTGTTTGGAAATAGGAGTATGAACTGTTGTCATGCCATGTTTGGATGTTAAACCAAGAGCGTAGGATGACAAGTAAGTATAACTCCGCCTACAGCATGGACAAAACGTTTTTGTTGCATGGCATGTTTTAAAGAAATCATGTATTGATTTACATGATTTAATTAGGTTATGATGTTTATATTATGATTTTTACGTTATGATGTTTTATGTTATGGTGGTTATGTTATAGTGTTTATGTTATGGTTTGTTAGTATGTTATGTTATGCGTTTTGAAATAGTGACATCATGAGGCATGTTCACTAATGTTAAACCACATGGTAAGAACATGTTTTTAAGTCATCAGATAAGATAAGACAAGCTAAGGTTATTGTGTCGTACCGACTTGCCACGAGGGCGGGTTTAAACGGTTTAGTCTATGGTTTGAGTTGACTTGGATTGGCTGCCACAATCACTCCATGTTAAACGGTTTATTTCATGGTTTGAGTTGGATTGGACTGGCCGCCTCCAGCCACTCCATAGCAATGTACCACGGTACGTGCACGCATGACATGTAAGGGAACAGAACCAAGTTAATATATGAAAACATAATTGAATCATAAGAAAGCATAATCGGTTCATGGATTCTTACACTTAAAATGTTTTACGGATTGAATATTGTACTTATTGGGCATAAACTCATTACTTACATTCACGCTGTAGGTAAGCAACCTACCGCTAATTCTTGATGCAAGACTGTGGAGGACTGGCACTGCAACTATGAAATGTGGGATGGACACCGCCACGGATTTTAAAAATATGTTTGTAAAATATGTTTGCAATGTAAAATGTGTTTATGTTATATTATAATGAAGTAATAGTATGGGTAAGAAAAGTTTCAAGTATGATGGTAACAAGTTGTCTCGTATCGTACCGATCCGCACTAGATCGGGTTTAGTCCACGGTTTGAATATGATAGCTTTCAAATGAGTGTGAAAGCTTGGTACTCAAGTGAGTACATATGAATATGTATGAGGATAAGTTAAGTTTTAAGTATGAGTATAAGTATGAGACTAAGTCGAGTTTTATGTCAAGTTAAAATAAAAGTTAAAAAAAAAATTTTACTTTGAAATTTTCGGTAAGTTTAAGGTATGTGAATTAAGAATTAAGTTAAGTAATCACGGAAGTCACGGCCCTACGTAGCGTAGGTCGGGGTCGTGACTGTGTCGTGCTTACTTTTTAGCGTTTTGTGTTTGTATCAGCTCACTAAACTGGTCCACTTTGATAGCGAGAGCAGGTAAACAAACCAAATGAACAAAAAGCCATAGATGTGTTTCTACCAATGAGTGGTATAATCAAACACATTTTCTAGAGCTAAGAAAGAGAATGCCTTATAACGGCCAAAGCTAGTTTTAGTGATTGCTGAAAATAAATGGACTTGTAGTATTGTACATCCAATAAAGAAAGGTAAAGAAAAGCGTTGGCTACATTTGGCGTTTGAGTTCATTTTGAACTCAACTGTATTTTACAGCTGATAAGTTAGATTTAGACTAATTAATTGGATACTTTTAACTTATTATTTTGTTGGTTTTCAATTTGTTTTTAGGGCTTTCACTTCGTTTTATTCTCTTTTGTAGGATTCAAGTAAAAAGTTGGGTTCGTTGTTTTTCGGCGCGATTGGAGCTAAAATGGAGCGTTTGGTATGCTTTAGTGTGAAGATTATGTTTTGAAGAGTATTGGGCGCCTACGCATCAATTTTATGGGGCCTAGGCGCTTGAATTGAGTTTTTCAGTACAAAAACCCGAGAGTTTAGGGCCTAGGCGCTGTTTCAGTAGCGCCTAGGCGCAAATCGTGAATCCCAGTTTAGGGCCTAGGCGCAGAAAAAGAGGGCCTAGGCGCCAATGCGGGATCTTGCGAGATTTGTTTTGATTCTCCTAATTTGAAATTCAAATTTCAAATCTTTCGATCAATGGCTATAAATAGAATCTTTTTAGGGTTCCAAGGGGAGATTTTTGGAGAAAAAGAGAGGAGAAAAAGAAGAGGAAAGCAATTGGTGAATTGGAGAAGAAGAATAGCAATTCCAGAGACCGAGCGCGATAATTCCGATTCATAAACTAGTTCTTCCTTTTCTCATCATGTTTATAACATTATTTAGGATGTTGTTTAGTTTCATTATGAACTAAATTTCTTTTTCTAGGGCTACGATGTAGTCGGATTATGATTGTTCAAATTTATTATGGTTTAATTCAATTTTGATGTTTATTCATATCTATGCCGAGTGTTTAATCTAATCTTAATGCTTGTGAAAGTGTGCGCGTCCTTTTTCATTGATTTGTGATTCAATTTGAGACTGAGAAGTGATAGTTGAATTAGACTTTGATTAAATATCATGAGATTGTCATAGGATAGAGATATCTATGAGGCTTGTGTGATACTATGAATTTCTTGTTCTTAATAAATCATGATAGGTTTTGAGTTTGAGACCGAGAGGTGAAAACTGGCTTGTTATGGTAGTTTGCTAATGCTTGAGAAAGATTAGTGATTACATTAGGGAAGTTTGTCATCAACATAGGAATAAACACTAGTTGATTAAATTTGATGTTTTGAGCAGGATTAATCCGGTGAAATCGAAAACCCTAGATATCCTAAAATATTGAATTTCTCCTTGTTAATTTCGTGCTTTGTGTTTATTTTAATTTGCTTTTAATTTATTGCATCTCATAAATTTATTATTCAAATAGAATTGGGATTAAAGTAATTCGGTAATTAGTAGTATATAGTCCTCGTTGGGAACGATATCTTTTCATCACTTTATTACTTAAACCGGCTCGTGCACTTGCGAAAATTACATATCAAGTTTTTGGCGCCGTTGCCGGGGACTATTTAGTCCTACTAATATCGAGTCAAATAATTCTAATTTTACTTTGAATTCCTTTGATTTATTATTATCTTTGTTTCTACTTTTCAGGAGTATTCTCTAGGTGCATGCGAAAGTTTGGAAGTGAAAACTTACTTTCTTTTGATCCTGAAATCGAGCGTTCTTGTCGACGAAACAGAAGGGAAAGAAGAGAAGCAGTTAGACATTCGCAAGAAACTATGGGTGATACTGGTGGAATGAGAAACGAGAACAACCCGCCACCTACGCTGCGGGACTATGCATTACCTACTGCAGTTGGTTTATATTCGGCATAAGAAGACCGACTATGGCTGCAAACAATTTTGAGATTAAGGCGGTGCAAATGCAGATGATCCAAGCAACTCAATTTAATGGGCTGCCTTCTGAGAATCCCAATGCTCATATTGCAAGTTTTCTTGAAATTTGCAATACATTCAAGTATAATGGCGTTACTGACGAAGCCATTCGCCTTGTACTATTCCCGTTTACTCTGAAGGATCGAGCAAGAGATTGGTTGACTTCCTTACCTGCAGACTCAATCACTACTTGGGAAGATTTAGTACATAAATTTCTAGCAAAATTTTTCCCACCAGCAAAAACAGCGAAACTGCGTATAGAGATCAACAATTTTGCTCAACAAGATGGCGAAACATTATATGAAGCTTGGGAAAGATACAAGGAGCTGCTAAGGAAGTGCCCTCACCATGGATTGCCTAAGTGGATGATAGTCCACAATTTTTACAATGGGTTGAATGGTACTTCAAGAATTGTAATTGATGCATCTGCAGGAGGATCTTTCATGAAGAAATCTGAAAAAGAAGCTTATGAGTTGCTGGATGATGTAGCCACCAACAATTTTCAATGGCCAAGTGAGAGGACTGTATCAAAGAAAGAAGCTGGAGTTTATGAGATTGATGCTTTGACTGCTTTGACTGCTCAGGTTGCCTCTCTCACTAAACAGCTTCAGAATAATCATTTGGCAGCCAATTCTATTCAGACTCCTCCAATTATGTGTGACTACTGTCAAGGGAACGATCCCACTGAAGAATGTCAAATAGGAGCTCTCACTTAATATCAGCCAGAACAAGCACAATATATGGGGAATTACAACTGGCAACAAAACAACCCTTTCTCCAATACATTCAACCAGGGATGGCGTAATCATCCAAACTTCTCTTGGAGAAATAATCAAAATATGGGCCAGCCTCAGCAGGGAGTGCCACCTCAGGAGAAGAAGTCGGAATTAGAACAAGCTATACTCCAGCTAACTAAGCACACTGACAAGTTCATGGCTGATACCCAGACCAACTTCCAGAATCAAGCTGCACAAATCCGAAATTTAGAAGTTCAAGTTGGTCAATTGGCCAACATGCTCAATGGTCGCCAACAAGATAACTTGCCTAGCACTACTGAAGTCAATCCAAAAGAACAATGCAAGGCGATAACCTTGAGAAGTGGAAAAGAATTGGAGAATCCTTCAATTGGTGTTAAAGCTAATAAGGATGGTCAAGAGCAAACAGAAACCATCCCTGAAACTAGGCCATTGCCTCCTCAAGAACCAAGCCTCAATGTTCCTTTTCCTCAGCGTCTCAAAAAGAGCAAACTTGATAAGCAATTTGCCAAATTCTTGGATGTTTTCAAGAAGCTTCACATCAACATCCCATTCGCAGATGCACTTGAACAAATGCCAAGTTATGTGAAGTTCATGAAAGATATCTTATCAAACAAGAGGAAATTGGAGGACTATGAAACCATTGCACTTACAGAAGAGTGTAGCGCTATCATCCAGAGAAAATTACCCCAGAAACTCAAAGATCCAGGGAGTTTCACTATTCCTTGTTCTATTGGAAACTCTATTTTTGAAAAGGCATTGTGTGATCTTGGTGCTAGTATTAATTTAATGCCTTTGTCTATTTTCAGGAAGCTTGGATTAGGTGAAGCTAGACCTACTACGGTCTCATTACAGTTAGCTGATCGATCTGTTAAACATCTGAGGGGAATTATTGAGGATGTCCTTGTTAAGGTGGACAAATTTATCTTCCCTGCAGATTTCATTGTATTAGACATGGAGGAGGATAAAGAAATCCCTATTATACTTGGAAGACCTTTCTTGGCTACCGGTCGAGCTCTCATCGATGTGCAAAAAGGTGAATTGCGGCTTCGGGTACACAAATAAGAGGTAACTTTTAGCGTGTTCAATGCTATTAAGTACCCAGGTGTGAGTGACACTTGTTTCCGTGTTGATGCTCTTGATGTCTTGGTTTCTGAACACCTTGGCCAACCAAAAGAACCCTTGGAATTGAGTTTGGTTCATTCACATCCATCCCTCTTGGAAGATGAAGAAGTTGTAGAGTTTGTGAATTGGTTGGATTCTTTCGGTCCCAACAACAGAAGATACTTTGAAGATCTAGGAACAGGTCCATCAAAACCACTTCCATCAATTGAGAAGCCACCAGTTCTTGAGCTTAAACCTTTACCGGATCATTTACGCTATGCTTTTCTGAGAGAATCATCAACTTTACCGATTTTGATGGAGGATAATAGCAAGCTATTGGTGGAGGCCCAAAGAGGACTTAATCCAACCATGAAATTTTTGCATAAAGAAAGAAAGTTTACATTGGATGACTTAACCTATGCTCATTGCACATCAATGAGGAGAATGACGAGGAAGAAGAAGATTGAGCACTCACGACCTTCTGTTGAGGGAGTATTTTTTCTCTTTTCTTTTCTTTCCTTTTTATCTTCATTTTTCTTCACATTGGGGACAATGTTTCGTTTGAGTTTTGGGGTAGCTGTTTTACCTTGGTATTTATATTTTATTTTATTTTATTTTGATGTTTTGTATATTTAGTCATTTAGGCTTGTTTATAATTTTCTTTTATGTTTAGGTGGGTCTTACAAAAAAAAAAAAAAAAGTGTCACTTTGAACATTAATTTTAGTTTGAATCGTAGGAGGCCGATGATATGAAACTAATTGAAATTGTACATGGTTCTAAGAAGATGAAAACTGTTGCTTTTGTGTGTATGCTTGATTCTTGTGTGGTTTTGCTATGCTCTGATTTCTTTGACACTTATGAGCACCCGAGCTATAATCACTTAGATTATTTGTTAATTAGACGAAGTTTATGTTGGTTGAGTAATTTCTTAATCTCAAAACGAACTTTAGAACCTATTTGATATTCACTTGAGGCGAAATCCCAGACTACACTTTGCCAAGGACATGATTTAGGCCATCTTTGGATCGTTTGAGCCTTTCTAGCTGACCTTTTTACATATGCATATCCCTAGTCACCCATTTGAGCTTAATTTTTACCTTTTCTTTGTTACCCATATCTTTAAGCTTAGCTTTTTAATATATTCCAACTTTTTAACCTTTAATCTTAAGCATGTTGACCATTCTATGACTTATCTTGAGCTATGTTAAAATTTGGGAGGATGGGTGGAGTTATAAAAATAAAAAAATAAAAAAATAAAAAAAATATATTAAAAAAAAATGAAAATATATATATATATATATATACATACATATATACGAAAAAATATATATATATATATATAAAAAAAAAAGGGATGACAAAGTAAGTTGACATCAAGTTTGGGGGTGTTATTGGGAGTATTAAGAAAGCTCAACAAAAGATCCTAGAATGGTTACATGTTTAGGGTGATTTGAGCCTCATTATTACCGTTACCTTAGCCTAACATTACAAGCTTAAAAAGTCCTAATGATCCTTGATAATGTGTTTGTCGACATTAGTGGAGAGTGAGTTGAAAAATAGGCTTATGGAGTTCGAAAATTTTCTTTATCCTGAGATCTTCTCAAAAGTAATTGGCTGACATAAACCAATCCGAAGGCAGATGAGTAAGTGTTAAAAGCTTTGCACACACACACTCAAGGAATTCGGGGATGGTAAGATCATCATTTGAATTGAAATTCTACATGATTGTGATGGTTAGAGTTGCCTTTGAATCATATACTTTATGCAATATTTGAGGCCATTATGATGAAAAACTAAAATTTGATGCTCAATTCTTCATTTGTGTCTTTCTTTTCTTTTGCTCGAGGACTAGCAAAATCTCAAGTTTGGGGGTATTTGATAAGTTAGATTTAGACTAATTAATTGGATACTTTTAACTTATTATTTTGTTGGTTTTCAATTTGTTTTTAGGGCTTTCACTTCGTTTTATTCTCTTTTGTAGGATTCAAGTAAAAAGATGGGTTCGTTGTTTTTCGGCGTGATTGGAGCTAAAATGGAGCGTTTGGCATGCTTTGGTGTGAAGATTGTGTTTTGAAGAGTATTGGGCGCCTACGCATCAATTTTATGGGGCCTAGGCGCTTGAATTGAGTTTTTCAGTACAAAAACCCGAGAGTTTAGGGCCTAGGCGCTGTTTCAGTAGCGCCTAGGCGCAAATCGTGAATCCCAGTTTAGGGCCTAGGCGCAGAAAAAGAGGGCCTAGGCGCCAATGCGGGATCTTGCGAGATTTGTTTTGATTCTCCGAATTTGAAATTCAAATTTCAAATATTTCGATCCATGGCTATAAATAGAATCTTTTTAGGGTTCCAATGGGAGATTTTCGGAGAAAAAGAGAGGAGAAAAAGAAGAGGAAAGCAATTGGTGAATTGGAGAAGAAGAATAGCAATTCCAGAGACGGAGCGCGATAATTCCGATTCATAAACTAGTTCTTCCTTTTCTCATCATGTTTAGAACATTATTTAGGATGTTGTTTAGTTTCATTATGAACTAAATTTCTTTTTCTAGGGCTACGATGTAGCCGGATTATGATTGTTCAAATTTATTATGGTTTAATTCAATTTTGATGTTTATTCATATCTATGCCGAGTGTTTAATCTAATCTTAATGCTTGTGAAAGTGTGCGCGCCCTTTTTCATTGATTTGTGATTCAATTTGAGACTGAGAAGTGATAGTTGAATTAGACTTTGATTAAATACCATGAGATTGTCATAGGATAGAGATATCTATGAGGCTTGTGTGATACTATGAATTTCTTGTTCTTAATAAATTATGATAGGTTTTGAGTTTGAGACCGAGAGGTGAAAACTGGCTTGTTATGGTAGTTTGCTAATGCTTGAGAAAGATTAGTGATTACATTAGGGAAGTTTGTCATCAACATAGGAATAAACACTAGTTGATTAAATTTGATGTTTTGAGCAGGATTAATCCGGTGAAATCGAAAACCCTAGATATCCTAAAATATTGAATTTCTCCTTGTTAATTTCGTGCTTTGTGTTTATTTTAATTTGCTTTTAATTTATTGCATCTCATAAATTTATTATTCAAATAGAATTGGGATTAAAGTAATTCGGTAATTAGTAGTATATAGTCCTCGTTGGGAACAATATCTTTTCATCACTTTATTACTTGAACCGGCTCGTGCACTTGCGAAAATTACATATCAACAGCTGGTTTTTTTGTCTTTGTTATAAAAAAGTCAATAAAAATTATAATTATTTTTTGACAAATCAATCAACTTTAACCTAAAAATTCCATTATATTTTAAACTCAACTTGAACACGAAACGCATGTGTTTTGGAGGAGGATTTGGAGGTAGCTGGAGGGCAAAGGAGCAACCTTGAAAATCAAGTCCTCTTTTCAAACTCCTCGAAGTGAAAGTAAATATAGGTCCTCCTTTTCAATCTGTTGGTAACAAAATAGGCTACCTTCTAGCAACAAAAGCATAATTTGGTACTCACACATCAATTCGTAGGCACTTAAACAATCTCTTCAGGTATTGAATGGCCTAAAATACTACTCACTAGCTCTAGCGACCTGAATCTATGTAGAAGGAACTCGTCAATGGCTTCCATAAAAAACGCCCCCGATAAATGTAACGTTCTAAAATCTATGTAGGGTCAATTATGCAAATGTGGGCCGTTACTTTACTTACTTATCTTACTTCTTAGTTTCTAACACTTGAACTTTCAGAAAATTACAGAATAATTTTTTTTTCTTCGTAACTTAATTAAACTTATCCATATGGGTAAACTTCACCATGCGTACCTATTACTTGTTAAGCCGATTAAAAGTTCACACCTAAACCTTTTAAACTAGGGCTTTTAAAATATCACATACATAACATGGTACATATTACTTAATCATATATATACTAGTTCATAATTTAAAGAGATTGCAGAAAATCTGCATAGTGGTATCCCACACCGACCTTCACTTGCTGCATTATCTCCATGGCCTACCAAGTAAAGTTGCAGGCATCTTACCTACAGTATGAAATATACTGATGAGCTTTCGCCCAGTAAGTACAAAAATAGTCTCACATAAACACGACAAACATCATGTAACTTATGCATGATCCATTTATGATCGATTATGAATGTCTTATGCTCCATTATAGACTTAATTATGAAATTGAACTTATTATCTTGCTTAACATGTGAGCCCCTTGTATACATACCAAATGCGCACATTCCACAGAAAGTTAAGGTTTGTAAGGTCCTTAACAATTCTGGGAATCATATTCATAACCCTTCACGATCTGGCGGAAAGTCTTAATATCTTGAACTTGAACTTGAACTTGAAACATACATAATCCTCCACAATCTGGCGGGAGGTTGGTACGACACTTACTTGTCTTAGTATAGTCTTAGTCTTGTATTTTGTAAGACTAAAAATCTTTAAGTGTGATCTTATTAGTCATGATGCACATGAGACATAGACATGGCATGACTTAAAGATGAATAACATAAAATAATTTGTGGCATATTTGTTTATTACAACATGGCATAACCATACATTATGGCATAACTATACATCATGGCATAACTTGGCATATCATGGCCTAACATGACTTAACATACCTTAACATGACATAACATGACTTGACATAACATGGCATACATGAAAACATGTCATATACTTGAAAATAGTTTTCTATTTTCCATACTGTAGGTGAGATTTGTACTTACCCGGTATGCTATGTCTTAGATTTTGTTGCTCCAAATCAGGTTGCAATAACAGGTTACTTCCTGCTTTTCAAAAAGGATGTAAGATAAGGGTCATCTTATCTTATCATAAATCATTATATTTAATGCTAGTATCCTTAACCAGCATTCAATAATAATCCTAGTTATATGTCCCCTACACACACTCATGATAACTTATTTGGTTACTAAGTGTAACCCTAAATAGTATATTGTTTGATGTGTTAATGAACTTTGTGTTCAAAGCCTAATCATACGTGAATGGTAATTAGTATCTTTATTAGGTTACTATTTGTAACCCTAGGCTTTAGACCCAAATCATATCTGGATTAAAATCCTATTGGGTTACTAAGGCCCAGTGACTTTTAAAATCATACCCCATTAGGTTACTATTGGTAATCATGGGTTGTAGGCCCAACTCATTAGCTCGGGTTCTTATATGGTTACTTTAAGTAACCCTAATTATTTGGCCCATTTAAAAGTTGGTAACCTTATCGGTTACTATTTATCTTATGGTTGTTTACTATAGAACTTGGCTTATTTCATTAAATAACTCCTTGTGTGATAAAATTTTAATCCCTTTTTTATCAATTGTTTTAAACAATCCCATAAACTTTGGTTATTAGTGCATGTACAGGAATTCCCTGTTTATGCACTATTTTTAAAAATCCTGTGCATGAATTTCCTGTTTCCTACACAGTTTTAGAAAATCAGGTTTTACTCAAAAAGTCCTGCAACTTTCGTTTTTTACTCAAAACCTAATTCTGCCCTTAACCTGCCTGTTTTGCTTGTTGAACCTGCCTGGTCGTGCACACTGGGTCTGGCAGACTAGGCTTATTTTTAAAATCTGTCCATGTTACCCCCTAGGATTTTCCATTTCCTATAACTTTGTAGTTTTAACTTTCCTCAAATTCGGCCTCTAAGTGCCTCAAAATACCATTTCCAGAATACTGCCCAGTCTTGATCCGAGACTTGCAGTTTCTCTTCTAGTTGTTTCTTACGTAAAATTACGTACACACTACCTCGAACGGTTAAAACCGTGAGCCTACATCATGCATGCAGCGCATTACCTAATATTTTTATTGCCATGCATTCACTTTCATTCATAAAATTATCCATGCAAACCCATATGGTGATCTTCACCAAACTAGGGTTTTTAGAGTTTTCTTTACCCCTCCTTGGATCATATATCAATATCACATAGTCATTCATTACATACATCTTCTTGAATGTGTGGGGGACATACTACAAACACATACTAGGCCTTCATACATATCATACATACTCTAGCAATTGAAATTATAGCCACTAGACCCTAATCAAGCATATTCAAGCAATCTAAGCTACTCCTATTGCATGAAAATAAAAGTGAGCTTATGCTCTTACAACCCTATCTTGAAAATACACATAAATTTTGAATCAACACTTAATTGAGGAACTAGAGGGTGAAGAGGATTACCTTTAAACCTTGAAAATGGTTCTAGGTTTTTGGATCAAAGATTTCCTCCTTCTTTTTTCTTCCTCAAAAATCCGGCCACTCTACTTTTTTTTTCTTCTCTCTTTGGCTCGGCTTCTAGGGGAGGGAGAGAGTGAGATAAAATTTTACCATAGTTTTGGTAGAGTCACATAAAAATGACTCAAAAACCCACACCCCTCATCACCTATTTATAGGTGAAAAAATATTTTCTTTTTGGATTTATTTTTATTTCTAAAATTGCATATTAGTCCTCTTGAGCCAAATATTTGCCCAAATACTCATGAGGTGGCCGGCCATTAGGGAGCCTTGAAGGCCAAGTTAGCCTTTCATGTTCATGCATCTAATCATCCAATTAAAAACTACCAACAAATTATTTCATTTTTTCCAAAAATCCCAAATTCACATATTTATCTTTTCTTGGGCTCCAAGTAATGCCTTGCTTACCTCACCATGCTTACATCACCATGCTTACCTCACCATGCTTACATCACTAAGCTTACCTCACTTTTTCTTGAAATTACACTTTGGCCCCTAATGACAAAATATTTGCACTTTAGTCCCTGTGAGGTGGCCGGCTAGGGTAGAACCACTTGGCTTCTAGTTCATGCATAATTATTCATTTGATTCCAAAAATCCCTTAATATAATTATGTAGTCCATTTCCTTACTAATGCAAATATTTTAAATACTGTTTTCAACTAATAATAGTATTATTGTATTGAACCACAGTCCAGAATTTATCTGCACTTAAGTGGGCTACATATAAATTTTTCTTAAGACTCAAAACTACTAAGTCCTCATTGCTCCAAATATTATTCCTAATTATTCTAGAGCAATCCTATACCTTATTCTTACTTCTTCATCTATAATGGCGGTCAAACACAGTATAATTCCTATACTGCTTAATACAGTACAGTACCGTCTTAATCATATCTTAAATCATCCTGGTCAAACTTTGACCGGAATAAAATCATAAATCCTTATTCTACCTTTTTCATCAAAAAGCCTCATGCTTAACATAATAACTTATTATTGAGTCTTGTAGCTAATTAAACGAGAACTCAAACATATACTAATATTCAACTCTGATCATGAGCTTCATATCTACATACATGATTCAGACTTAGATTCTTCTTATATCTAATGAATTCTCAAGTCATCAAAATTTCGGGTTATTATAATAAAGATGAAAGTCAGTTTAAAAAGTGGTGAACCCCATAAACGAATAATACGAGAGAAATAATCGATTTACCAAATTTTGTTATACCTCTTTCCTCAGAATGTTGCTTACTTGGCATCAAACCAAGGTCTTGACAGAGTGGGGGCACTAGCAACTCCCTTTAAGCAACGCCACTTTTGACAAGCAATTGACTTAACAAGTTTTGATCCAATTAGATGACAACTTTAGTTTCTATCTGAGTTCAAGGACCTCCCAACTTATAAAAGGTTATTGCAGATCAAGGAGGACATTGGTGATGCTCCTAAGCCCTCAATGGATGAGATCAAGAAGTCTGTAGATGCAGTCACTATACCAAGAAGTGCTAGTGTAAAATCGGCGATTTCTTCAACGTGGAGTTGACTGATGTGATCAAGGAAATGCACGCAGCAAATCTATGTATGTATGTGAATAAGCTGAGAAATGAGTATGTCACTCTAGCTTTTATTTACTTCAGTGACCCAATTGCGGAGATTACTGCTACTTATATTCAAGTGGATGAAGCTGATGGGTTCATGAACTGATTACCTGGTAAATATATGAGAAGCATGTACCGTCTGGACTTTCTTCCTTTTTTTTTTTTTCCCCCTTCCTTCAATTTGTAATGAAAAAAGTAATTGAGATTAGATTGAGCAGGAACTAAAAGGAAAGAGAAATGATTAAGAATATAAAAGATTGGTTATACTATCACTAAAATCATCACGAAGTGTAGTATGTTTAAATTTTTCATATTGATGAGATCTGTATATTAACGACCTTTGTTGATACCAGTTTTCGTACAAAGTCTTATCTTAAGGCCCAAGCCCAATGTTCGCATCCCGTAATGTGAATGAGATCGTTTAATGCATCCAAGTCATGCTCGGAAAACTCGCATCGGTCGTTGTTTGGTGGATCATGAGTAATTAAACCGGCTCATTTATTCTTGATCAAAGTTAGATTTTGATCTCACTTGTGGGGGTTTTAAATTGACTTGAGAAATAGTCAAGTAAGCTCAACCTCTTACCTTTGCAATTAATTGTTAAATAGTAAGAAGCAAATTGAAATTGATTTACATTAAAATTAATCACTTGTGAATGTGAATTTTATTTTGTTAAAGAAAAAGATTATAAAGATAGAGAATGACGTATTTAGATAATTTTAAAAGATAATTTAATATATAGATTTCTGTTAAAATAAAATTACCTATATACCCCAATCACGACGATCCCACTTCGTGAACGTCCATTTATAAGTAAAAAAAGTTATGATAGTTGAAACTTTCATTTCTGATTGAATTAAAAAAATGAATATCCAATGTAAAAGGAGCATAATGTCAACACATGAATATGAGACTAAGCAATAACATCACGCTCGTAAATTATTACTTGAATAATTGAATTGACTACCATAATTGAATCACACTGGAATACTGTGCACCTCAACCTCAGTAATAAGTGATATTTAAAATTAAAAAAAAATCATGCCACACAAAAACAAAAAATCATTAAATCAGACATAAACAAAGCAAAAGATTCAAAGCAAACAAAATTTGTTTAAACCGGGTGGAGGCTCAGATTCGCCTTTTCTCAGGTAGAGAGAGAGAGAGAGAGAGAGAGAGAGGACTTGCTGCTACAATGGCTGCGACCGACCGCCAGCCGCCGCACGGAGAAGGACAGAAGCTTCATTTTCCGGCGGAGGAAAGCAAAGCAAAGCAAACCAAACCGGATAAGCCCGCCAGGCAACAGAAATCCTTTCTTCTCTCTCCCAAGTCCCACCGCCTGATATTCAGTGTGACAAATATCATCACCGCCTCGTAAAACATATAAGGGCCCGTTTGGATGACACATCTGAGAGGAGATAGAGAGAGTAGGAAATCGTCCTACCGGTTCTGCTACAATCAGAGAGAAGCAAGCAAACCTTAATTTGCTGGGTCTCCATGAGAGCAAAACCCAAACCCCCCCCAATTCTTTCAACAAAAAAAAAAAAGTGATTTACAAGATTGCCACAGATTCATGCCTTGGATTTGATTATCTCCTTCAGGGCAAAAAAAGATTCTGTAGAGAGAGAAAATCGATGGCTCCCAGACATTGTTAGAGAGAGTGAGAGATCTTTCTTTTCTTTTGTTTTTTTTTTTAATTATTTTCCATTTCGGAGAGAGAGAGAGAGAGATATATAAGCGGTTCTGCTTACGATCAGGGTGAAGCAAAGCAGAAAAGGCAGCCATTGTTGAAGAAGGACAACGACCGAACCCTAGTCTGCTTGGATCTCCATGAGAGCTAAAGAGAAAATTACCTCATTCTCAAAATAAAGAGAAAATTACCCAAATAGCCACCTTTTCTCCATCCATGAACCATATTACCTCATCATATTTACATATATATATATATATATATATATATATATATAGAGACACACACACAAACTAAGAGAGAGAGAGAGAGAGAAAAAGAGGTCAAACAAGCGAAACCCATAAATTTTTTTTTTTTTTTTTCAATTGCCTTTTCGGAGAGAGAAAAATCATCGGTTCTGCTTGCAATCAGGGTGAAGCAGAGCAGAAAAGGAACGACCAAACCGTTTGGATCGCCATGAGAGCAAAACCTCCATTCTAAGCCTCTCTGAACCTGGTAGTCGTCACCTTCGAGGTTCATTTATACGCCGAATGCTCTCTCTTTTGCCGTTTTTGCCCTTAGATGTCCGTCTGGTTTTGGGTCTTTCCTGATGTAAAAGAGTAGAATAATAGTGGGGATACAATGGTAAATGCAGAATAGAACCGCAGCTTTACCCTACTGGTTTTTTTTTTTTTTTTTTTTTTTTAAATAAATTTCATTTTTGCTCCTAAATTTTGTGCTATTGTAATTTTGCATTTTGAACTTAAAAACCGATTAAAAAAAATTAAAAAAAAAAAGCTCCTTGAATTATAAATGTTATCATCTTTTCTCTTTTCGATAGTTAAATGAATAAAATTATTAACGTAATAATAACTAAAGTGTAATTTAATATGTGTAAACTTTATTTTTGCTCCATAAATTTTAATAGTTTTGTAAATTTTGTCCCCAAATTTTAAAAATTAGTGTTTATATCACTCAAATTTTAAATTATTTATAAGAATGTCACTCAAATTTTAAATCATGAGCAAAAATATCTCTTGTTTCATATTTGATCACAAAATACTTAGAGAAACTTTATTTTTGCCTCATATATTTTAGTACATCTGTAACTTTTCCTCGAAACATTGAAAAACTAGTATTTATACCTCTCAACCTAGTTTTTCAATATTTAGGGATAAAGTGACAAATGTACTAAAATTTATGAGACAAAATTAAGGTTTATTCTTGTCTTATATGGCCAAAATATGAAGGAAAAAAGGAGGGGAGATATTCTTGTCAATGGTTTAAAGTTTGAGGGGCATTCTTGCTAACTTTTTATAGCTTGAGGGGTATAAATATCAGTTTTCAAAGTTTGGGTGGGCAAAGTTACAAGAATCTCAAAGCTCAGGGGGTAAAAACAAAGTTTACCTTATTAAATTATACTTTAGTAGTTTTCAAATCAGTAATTCGATCTATTTAACTGATGGAAAGAGCAAAGATAATAACATTTCATACTTTATAGAGTATGTCGATCAGTTTTCAAAGTTTAATTTGCAAAGTTACAAGAGCAGCAAAGTTCAGGAAGCAAAAACGAAATTTATCCTTTTTTTTTTTTTTGGTAAATTGATAATTTTAGACCCCATTTGACATTGCTATTGAAGGCTATTTTCATATTATTAAAGAATCCATAATAGGTAAGGGGGGTTTGTTAAATCATGCTTTTACCTAATAGTTAGATTATTTTAAAAAAAAAAAAAAAAAAAGGCAGGTCAAAGATTGCTCTTGCACAATTATTTCTACTATTATTTTGCCAATTTACTAAAATTTCATTAATAATAAACAATAATTCGATCTACCCACTATATTAATTTTCGTAACAAATAACAAAATTATATTCACCTATTTACTTAAAATTTATACTTAAAAATAATTTCAAATTCGAAATATAATTTTATTGTTTTATATTATTATTGTATTTTGAAAAAAAATATATATTATTAACATATTAAAGAAATAAGATGATAGTAAAAATATTACTGTTAAATTATTTTTATTTTATAAGAAAAAATATTACTATTAGGATATTCCATTCACCCATCTTATGGTGGAGAATCTTCTCCATGGTCATCTCCACCAAACTTCTTTAACAGATGTGATAGTCATTTTGAGAGGATTTAGGATACCACAATCAAGATCGATAGTCAAAGGCCACAAGAAATCGTAGTAAGGATAGTATTGTCGCAAGTATGATGAGCGCAATAAATATATATTTTAGAAGATAAATTGTTGCAACCTTGATAGAGACATGATATTAAAATTTCACTTTCAATTATTCATATCATTTAATTTTTACATTGGTGTATAATTTATTGTATTGAATAAGTATATTTTATGTTTTAGACTTATTTCAGAATATAAAATAAAAATTGTATATATTTCTATAATTTGTTTTGAGGAAAATATATATTTCTATAATTTTGGTGTAAAATATTATGATTACTTCATTTATTACTTTAAATATGTATACTAGGTTATTTATCAGACAAAAAAAATATATAGTATATCCTTTTTAGTCATTATATATGTATGGATAACAATTTTATTTATAATTTATCAAATAACTATAATTCTGTTTTTGGTATTCAAAACAACTTTGAAAAAATATTTATCAAACACCTACCTATTTTTAGCACCATAGTAACTTTGGACTCACAATATAGTTATAGCAAAAATTTTATCATCAATGTCAAAACTTGCACTTAGTCTCTAAACTTTGAAATTTGTGTAACTTTGATCCCTATTCTTTTTTTTGCAGATTAAATGACTATAAACTATGAAAACACTGTTATAGCTAGTAGTTATTTTCGTTATTTTTTGCATGGAATCCGTAAAAAATTGATGCTTACTAATGGATTGCATCCAAAGATTAATTGAAGGAACTACTGTAATAAGTTTTTATTAATTTATGGTCACTCGAGCTATGTGGGAAAAAAAAAAAAAAAAAAAAGAGACCAAAATTACACAAAATTGAAAATTTAAGACCAACCTAACAATTTACCTTCCCCTTTTTGGTTTGGAGAATTCTGAGTAACATTTGAAAAAAAAAAGGAAAATTTGTGTATGGTGTGAAAAAAAAAATTATTCCTGTGATAGAACACATCTTTTCTTAATAAATAAATTCAAGTACAATTAAAATACTTGGATGATAGAATATAATTTTTAGGGCATGGGGGACACCAACTTTTCCCCATGGATGGAGTACTTTTTTCAAACTGTTAAATCAGAATAAAAAAGAATAAAACTTGTACGTAGCGGTATATTTATATAACATATTGCATGTATTATATCTATCGTAGAAAAAAAAATTCACTCATCTATGTGAAATCGTGAAAGTACATGCAGTGAATACTGAAGATCGCGTTAAGATAGAGAGGAGATAGTGTGTTCACAACCGTAGAGGGTTGACATTCACATCGGATGATGACCAGGAGTAAGCAGAGGCAATGGAGGAGGTCGATGCTGTGGGGATATGGGTTTGGATGATGGAGAGGAGAGGATTAGGCTTTAAACTTTTGGCCTCTAGCTATATATTTCCCTGTGGAAATGTACTTCATCCAAAAGAAAATTAGTCCTTGGACTAGAAAATGGATTGTTCTTAGGACATTTAGCTTTATATGCTTTCTTGTGACTGTAGTTGGCTTGATTGGGTCACTTGAAGAGCTTATAAGTGCCAAGTTAAGTTAGAGTGATTAATAATTTGATGTAACATATATATATACATATATGTACACGTATATGTATATGTATATGTAGTTATGTAATTCTTAATCAATGAAAGTATGTAATTTCAGCAAAAATATGTATTGAAAAAAAAAAAAAAGTAGCTGTTGAAAGTTCAAAAACTAGAATTTACTCCTCAATTTTGGACCAAATATAATAAGACATTTTACACTGATGCGCCATTTTGAATTTGTTGCATCTATAAATTTTTAATTTTAATAATTCGCATATTAAATTTTGGAATATGTAATAATTTCCCCCAATTGATGCCTATGTTTAATCTATTAAAGGAAATTGACGTGATTTGTTTATGAGTCGTTAACTAATTACATAAATGATTATTTTTATCTATTTTAACTAGATTTATTAAGGTCAAGTTTTTAATTAGGTTTATTAAAATAAAAAAATCTAAATTAATTTTATTTTATGTTTAAATTTGGTTTGATTTTTATTTAAAAAAAAAAAAACCTTTTTGTACTCTTAAATAACGACTTATGTGTAAGTAAACTGTCATTTTTCATTGAAAAAATTGACATTGTTATAATTGAGGTAAATTGCTGTGGATTTAAAAATTTAGGGTATAAATTGCTAAAATTAAAAGTTCGAAGTATAAATTACAACTGTGCAACAAGTTTAAGGTACTCTGATATAAAAAAAATTAAAAAAAAAGAGCCTTAATTGAATGTAAAGTTACAGAATTTAATCACAAAGTGTTTTATAGGTTACAACATTCCATATAAATCCATGTAGAGGTACGGTTGAAGGACATCAACCAAAAAACGACGACAATACTAAAAAGGATAATTGCCTTAACTAACGACGTAGGCATAAGAATTACGACATAAATAGGCTAAACGACTAATAAGCGGCATCTCCTCACAACAACAACAATCTGAAGAAACGACGTGACGTTGAACTAGAGAGAGAAAAACGAATTTGGAAAGAAGAAAATGGAGAAGAGACAGATAGAATGGCTTGTTTAGCAGAACTTTTGCTTTTGTTTCTAACCAGTTGAAGAAAAGAAGTAAAATTTGTGACTTCTCTGTAAGTGTTTGGAACCAAAGAGCTTTTAAGATCAAAATGATTTTTAAAGTATTTTAATAAATACTAAAAATGTTAAATGAAGTTTATAATGTCTAATTTAAATTTATGTTACAAATTTTAAAGTCTACTCAAAAGAGTTTTTGCCAGAAACAATATTTTTTGGCTTTGACAGGAAACACTTTCGGAGATTGGAAGCTATTCTGATAGATTATCAAAACGCTTTCAAAAGTCGCTTTTGGATTTGAGAAACCAAAAGCAATTTTTAGAAAAACTCTACCAAATTCGTTCTTTACAGTTAAAAATATAGAAAGGAAATTGAAGGAAATAGAGAAATAAAGTAAAATAAAATAAATTTAAATAAAAGAGAGAAGAGAAAGGGGAATGATTTAGATAATAGTAAAGCGATTTAGAAGAATAATGAAGGAAATATTAATTTACTTATGCTAATCTGAATTGTATTACATTGATATAGCTTGATCATATATTTATAGGTAGACAATTAAGCACAATTAGAAAACTAACAACAAAAGGAAACAAATACAAGAATAAGGAACAAACAAAGGAAACGTGACAGCCTTAAAAAAAAAAAAAAAAAAAAGATCTAAACTCTACACTTGTGTAAATTTTATCTTAATGAACATGAATAATCCTAATCCATTATTTCTAAACTACAGCCTTCCTCTTTCGCATGGCAACCTTAAAAACGACAATTATCATTTTGGTCTAATTAAAAGTAAAAGAATATCTCTTAAAAAAATTTCAAAAGATTATTAATTATTTAGAGAAAATTACTTGAATAATCATCCTTTTTTCCCTCATAAATTGATCAACATAACACAAATTCTTCATCCTTAATAAACATAACATAAATTTTATTTTAATTTTGTGTCATATTAATCTAGTATCAAATTTTTGTCTCATATTAATATAATAATCTTTAAATTTATGTTAATGTATTTTCCCGGAATATTTATCTATTAAAAATTGAACTAAAAATTAAATAAATATGCAGTTAAAAATACTTAATTAAAAAAGAAAAGAAAATGACCAAAAATTCAAACTTTAAAAATAAAGAACCCTAAAAGACCTCTATATAAATATGTGTGTGTATATATATGTATATCCATTCATCATACAGCCGTCCAGTCGTCTCACATATTCATGATGTTGGAGCTGATCGGAAAGGCTTAGGCTTCGACAAAAAACACGAGATGAATTAGAAAGGCCGACGGTGAAAAGAATATGCAAGCAACGGGCTAATAATGGAGAACGACAACAATCCGAGAGGATTCGGATTATAGATGGAGAAAGAGAATCATCATCACATTCATCGGCAGCAGAAAGTGTTGTTGCAGTATCAGAAGCCGCTTCCAAATTCATGTCGGTCGTCTCGGACGACCTTCTGCGGGAGATATTGTTCCGACTTCCCCATTCCAAAATTGTAATCCAGTGCGGCACCGTCTGCAAGCGGTGGTTCTCTCTCGTTACCTCTCGGTCACAAGGCGGCTTATACTTTATCCGCAAATTCAATCACCATCACCGCCTCAAACGACAACAACAACAAGAACGAAAACAAGTAGAAGAACACTTGCCTTATACTCTGTTGATGACGAGCCGCTACAGTTCGGGAGGCGACGATCTACAATTCTCCTACTGTCCCTACATTCCATGCAACAATTTCTTCTCTGACAAGTCAAAAATTCTCCGCCATGGAAAGGTATCTTTACTTACTACTGGTGGTGGTCATGATGGTTATCTTGATTTCTTGCCTTGGCCGAGCTGGCTTATAAAATCGTCCTTCGACGACTTGTTGCTGATTATGCTGAACAGGATGGAATTCTGTATTTGCAATCCTCTAACTAGGCAATGGATTTTGCTCCCTTGGACCCGGAACTTTCCGGATCTTCATAGGTGTGGTTTTGTGTGCAAGCCCAATTGCAACTGCAACTCACAATTTGGGGGATCATATTCATATTCATATTCTCATTCTAACAATTATTGTAATTGTAGAATCAAATACAGGGTCGTGGTAATCTCTAGGCTTCATGACTCCTTGTTCAGCGAGTTGTTAAGTGTGTCGGTCTTTTCTTCTGAGACTGGACAATGGACCAAATCGACGCTCCAGTTTCCAGAGACGTTATATGATTGGCATGCCACATCGGTTGGGAACAACGGAATTTTGTATTGGGCATTGGGGGGTAACCAGTTAAAAGGAATTGTTGCGTTAAACGCCTTCAAGGATGGGGACGATTTGGAAGAAGAACGATGCCGTTTGATTTGCTTGCCAGTGGAGTTTGCCCGAGGCTTTAGGTACGGTCACTCTACGAGAGCACGGCTTGGAGTGGTTCGTGGTCGTTTGAGGCTTGCACAGGTCTATTTCCTTAACAGGTCCAACTTCTATGTCTTGAAAGCTTGGGAACTTGTTGATGATCACCGCAATGCCTCTTGGGATTTGGTTCATCATGTTCGTTTTAAAAGGAGCAACAAAAGCGTGCTGTTGTTTCTTGTCGCACTTCATCCCGATGATGGAGACGCGGTTTTCTTAACAAGTGGTAATAATGGTGAAACCAAATGTCAGGATCTTTTCCAATACAAGATTGGGAGTGACGATGTTGAGCCTATTTGCGGAGGTAGATACGACTCGTGTGTCTTTCCTCTGGTTCATCCTTGGTGGCCTACTACTATTCCTTCTCTGTCACCATCCAATTAGAGCTTTGACACCTCCAATCCAAGTTTATTCCATATTAATTTTAGATTATAATTGATGTGGACCTTCTTTCTTTTTCATGTTTCCCTTTTAATTAAGCTAATTAGTAAGAACAGAAGTCTGTAATTCTGGTTACCGATTTGATTTTGTTCTTTGATAATAATTCTAGTTGCTTCCTATTTTAAAGCTTTTGTGAGAAAGGCCCAAAAATGATCAGTATATGAATGTCGATTCCAACTCTCATTTATATGAATGCAGTGAAGTGTATGTGCACATAAAATACTTCAGTATCCAAGAATGAAACAGGAGTTATAATGTTCGATTGATACTTAGAATTATGCAGGGAACCATATCGACAACGGTATCACAAATCATCACTGTTGAGTTGTCGAATTTTATGAATTTCCTACAAAAAAACACCTCACTGTCCACACTTCCCTTTGCCTTCACTTTTCCTTTCTCAGCTTTCCTCCTCTGCAACCGCTAACGCCCACCCGACCTTGAAAATTGGCGCTATCGAAATCGCTCCTACATTGGAGCAGATATATCTTGATACAAGTTTATGTTTCAGAATTGTGGGAAAACAAGGAAGAATGTGAAGAAATATGACCATCAAGAACTTTGTTTTGTGATTATTTTAGTAATCGACAAGAGTTATCATCTCATTTGATTAACGGAATCTTCATGAAAGTTAGCTCTCGGAACAAAACTAAATCCTCTACTGGGATTGCAATGATATATCCTTATTTCAACCAGGTTCTGAGAGTGTTAGGTGCTCTTTAACTTTTGGCCTCTAGCTAGAAATTGTATGATTGGGGGACAAAAATTTATATTTGTTGGACGTATACGACTGTTAGATATGAGACTTATCCTATATATAATACAAAGTTATACCATTTTTCATCAGTGGATGTATCCCTATTGTAATTTCAAGAAAAATAAATAAATTGAAAGAAAAAGTTTATCTGTTGTAAAGTTCAAAAGCTAGAACTTACTCCTACATTTTGGAGCAAATTTAATTGAATGAAAAGTTATAGAATTGAATCACAACTTGTTTTGTAGGTTAACAGTATTCTATGTTAATCCGTGAAGAGGTCAAATTAAAGGACATCAACTGAAAAACGACGAAAATTGTTAAAAACGACAGATGCCTTTAAAGCATAAGAAACGTGACATCAATAAGATAAACGACTATCCCGGCGTCATAGTGACAGTAATCTCACAGCGACAATTTCAGGAAACGACAGTAACATGAGAACGACATCAAAAAAAAAAAAAAAAAAAAAAAAAAAAAAAAAAAAAAAAAAAACTACACGAGTGAAAAACGACATGCAAACAAAAAGACAACAATACGTGGTAATAAAATTGACATACAATAATGAAAGAAACGACACTAATGGAAACCACGTCATCATTATTCATTGAGTATGAACCAAGCGACATCAATCCAAAAACATAAGTAAACGACACAAAAAAAGGACAACATTCTCAGTGAACGACTTCAAATTTAAATAGCCAATATCCACAAAAACGACAATGAGCTGATTAAAGGCATTGACTCAAAGAACAATTTTTAGGCGAAAAACGACCTCAACTGGAAAAAAGACAACGGATAGAAACAACTCAATTATTAAACAACATAAAAATGAACAATATCCCCCCCAAAAAAAAAAAAAATAGAAAGATATCACAAATCTAAACAAAATGTATCAAGGGGATAAACATCAACTAAAAACGACAGTATCAAAACATGGAAACGAGGTGAACAAAACGACAAATAAAGCTGGGAAAAAAAAAAAAAAAAACTAAGGATATATTTTATGAGGTGAACAAAAGAGCTTTTTTTTTTTTTTTTTTTTTTGGTGAATTGTTGTGGCGCAAAAGAGTTCACTCAAGCCAAATCTACCATTCCTAGTTTGGAATGAATAATAACATGAGAAAAGTACACTTTTTATTTGGAAGACCGTTTTGTTGTAAATAAGTTAGGGTTAGGTTGATTCTACCCGCTCAATCCGGCCCGTTTATTTTTTATTTATTAGTGCTTTATGTCATGTTTATATAATAAAAAAAACATATGAATGACACAAATTTAAATACTATTACATTCATATGATTCAAAAAACTAACACTAAAGTTCATGTCATCTTGATTAAAAATAGAAAATTTGAATTATATTAGTCAATTGATGAAAAAAAGTGATTATTTGGGTAATTTTCTCTTTATAACTTAAAAGCATATTCATGAAATGTCCATTTTGGGACATTCCTTTTTAAAAAATGAACACAACTCAACTTATTAATTTGAACAAAATTTTAAATTCATCAAATTTGTACTCCCGTATTTACCCTTCCCCACAAACTCTCAATCCCCCACAAATCACGTTTACATGAGTTATTTTTTGTGGCGCTTTTTTATGGAAAATGGAATCCATTTCTTCACTTTTGAATTCTGGGGCTTTCCATGCTTGTCAAATCAAATGTTTTATCTCTTGTTTTTACACCTAATATTTTTGGAAATAATAGAAAGCCACATTTGAATTCCTTATTAGTTATGGAAATATTTTTTCACTATTTCTTTCCCTCCATTAGTTTTGTTGATCATTTTTCCCTACTGATCTTATGCATCTCCTGTGTTGATTTCATGGTCGTTTTACTATGCGATTCTTAAAAGTTTGTGTCAGTGGTCATTCTGCATTTGCAAGTCTACCATATTTGTTCTTTTATTTTAATTATGTGTTTTTTGTTGTTTGGATTTCAAGAATGTTGGTAATTGCTTTTTTTTTTTTTTTTCCTTTCTCAGTATTAATGTTTCTTTCTGGTTGTGCTTTGCTTCACGATTTGATCATTTTTTCAAAGATATTTTGCTTTTCATTGGTTATTTGGTGCGTGTTTTTAATATGATTTTTCGTAGCAATTTTGATGGACTTTCTTTATGGACCAGGGGCTTGCATTGAGGACCAAATATTGTTTATATATAGACCAGCAATTTACTATAAGGATATTTTGTCAAATTATCATCTAATTCAATCACATATATAAATATTTTTTAGGTACAGATTCAGTTTTTATCTTAAAGACCTATATTATTTTTTAGTAATTGTGTATAATAATGACTAATCTTAAGACCTGTTTTATTTTTAAATCGTCTTATTATGAACTGGGTGTTTATAATAATGACTAATGTTGCGACAATTTTAATTTTTAAATAGTCTTACTATTGATTGGGTGTTTATAATAGTGACTTACTATTGACCTAACATTATATTGCATATATTTATTAATACTATAGACATAGTCTCTATGATAATGACCGCATCATTTTATGCACGATTCTTTATATAACAAAACATTATATTGTAGGACTATCATATCGACATGATCATTATTTGAGATTAGAATGTGATTAACCAATCATAATGACATGGTCATTATTTTAACTAGCCTTGTTTTTTTACATTTTTTAAAAAATGTGATTATGTTTGGGGCGATGATTGTAGGAATTTTTCAAGTTCTAATTTTAGATATACAAAATGAGTAATTAGAATTAATGTGGTTATTTTTTAGATCTAAAAAAAATCTATTTTTCAAAAAAATAGATTTAAGTGTATTTTTGTCAGCACAAATGGTCATATTTGTTTTTTGTTCAATTTTGCAAATAAGTTTTTTTTTAGATATTTTTTAAAAGCATGGCTCAAATTTGGCCATTTATGTATAAATGATCCTATAACTTATATTGTCAAGCTTGGATTATGGCCCATTTATAAACGTGTCGTGTGCATAATATGTTTGGATCTTTGATCGTGTCTAATAGAAAATTATAAATAAAAAAAAAGTACCAAACAAAATAAAGCTTATTATTGGAAAGAAACTACAATATTAAAAATCGTATCAAATAAAAACTCAAAATGAGATAAAATCTTGATAAGGAAAAAAAAAAAAACACCATAAGTCTCATATAAAAATTATGAAATAAATCATAAAAAAGAGTAACATTGTCATGCCTTTGTCATGCCACTTATTGTGCCTATGCCCGTGCTCGTGTTAAACTTTTAATGAGTTATGCTCTTAGCATGCTTTGTGTCTAATAATCGCATCAAGCGCATCCCACTTACTAAAGCATGTTGGATTTCGCCGACTTGACAATTGTGTTGTAAGAACCCGAAATTTTGATGAACTTGCGATTTCCTTAGATAAAAGGAAAATCCAAGTCTGAATCTTGTATGTCGATATGAAACTCATGATCAAAGTTGAATATCAGTATATGTTTGAGTTCTCGTTTAATTAGCTACGAGACTCAATAATAGTTTGCTTAAGTCAAGCATGAGGCCTTTTGAGAAAAAGGACAAAATAGGAATTTATGATTTTATGATGGTCAAAGTTTGACCAAGTTGACTTTAAGTTTGACTAAGACGGTACTGCAGTGTAATTAACAGTATAGAAATTATACTGCGGGAAACCGTCATTACAGACAAATGAGTAAGAATAAGTTATGAGACCATCCTAGAAAAATCAAGCACAATATTTAGAGCAGTAAGGACTAAGTAAGTTCAAGTCCTAAGAAAAATTTATATGCAGTCCAATTTTATACAGATGAATTCTGGACTGCAGTCCAGTATGACAATACTGTTATAGTTGAAAACAATATTTGTAATATCTGCATTAGTATGAAAATAGACTGCATTTTAGGAGATAAGCCAAATGAGGCCCTAAAGGCGGGACACCTCATCATTAGATAATTACTTAATTTTTGGATTTTTGGGAAACTAGGAAAGAATTGAAAACTTGGCCTCCAAGTCTTCCCATGATGGCCGGCCACCTATTGAGAATCAATGAGCAATTATTTTTGCTTCAAGGCTAGATGTGCAAATTAGAGAATAAAAAATAAATCCAAAAAAGAAATAAAATTCACCTATAAATAGGTGGAAGGGAGGGGGGGTGACATTTGGTCCATTTTATTAGAAATTACTCCAAAACTTTGGTCATTTTTCCTCTCACTCTCTCTCTCTCTTGGCCTAACCCCATAGGAAGAAAAACCAAGCTAGTGTGGTCGGATTTTTAGTGAAGGAAAGCTAGAAAAAAAATTCGGAACCCAAGCTTGAGTTTCATCTCTAAGGCTTAGAGGTAATTCTCTCAATTTCCTAAGCCTTTTTATTGAAGTTTTAAGCAAAGTTTAAGTGTATTTTCAGTTTGGTTATAAGAGCTTAAGCTCACCAATTATGTTTATGTTCTAGATAGTTTGCCTAGAATGTGCTTGATTTAGGTTTTGTGATCTTGATTTATGATTTTGATGTATGTATATGATGTTATGTGTTAACTATGTAAGGTATGTAGAAATGCCTTGTACATGTTTGTTGTATGTCTCCACACACTTAAGAGGTTGTATGGTGTGATTGATTATGTGATTTTGATAAATGATGCAAGTAGGGTTAGTGGAAAACCCTAAAGACTCAAGTTGGTGAATTTCACCAAATGGGTTTATAAGAATGATGGAATGATTGAATGATTATGAATGAATGTATGATCATAGAAACATTAGATAATACGTTACATGCTTAATGTAGGCTCACGGTTGCGACCGTTTGAGGTAGTGTGTGCGTAATTTTACAAAAAAAATTGACTTAAACCAAAACTGTCAGTCTCGGGTCAAGACTGGGCAGTATTCTGGAAACGGTATTTTGAGGCCCTTAGATGCCGAATTTGAAGAAACTCAAAACTATAAAGTTGTAGAAAATGGAAAATTCTAGGGGGTAGTATTGACAATTTTTAAAAATAAAGCTCCAAAGGTCTCTATTTTTATGAAAACCCGAGCCTAATCTGCCAGACCCAGTGTGCACGGCCAGGTAGATTCAACAAGAAAAATGGACAAGTTAAATGCAGAACTGGATTTTGAGTAAAACATTAAAGTTGTAGTATTATTCAAGATCTACAACGTTCATGAAGAAAGCTTTATCTAATTCTAAACAGATTTTAAAGTAAAATTAGATTCCCAAAACTGTGCAGGAAACAGGAAATTCCAGCACCGGATTTTCAGAAAAACAGTACAAAAGCAGGAAATTCCTACACATGTACTGATAACTGAAATTTAGGGATTGTTTTTAAAGATTGTTTTCAGAGCTTGACAGTTTTTAACTGTCTTTGCTTAAAAGTCAAGATTTTATGAAAATATGATTTTTATAAAAATGTTCAAAGAAAACTTGACAAAGGTTTGTCAAGAAAGAGCAAATAAATAAATAATTGGGCCTTACCCTATGGTTACCAATAGTAAACTAATGGGGTAATACGTTGTAATTAGTTAGGCCTTAGTAAGAGTAGTAACCGAATACTATTCAAGTATGATTGGGCTTAGTACCCAAGGTTACCCTAAGTAAACTAACAAGGTATTGTTTAAATGTGTTGGGCCATGTGCCCTAGGGTTACCACAAGTAACCGATCGAGTGATCATAAGAAGATATAGGGGACATATAACTAGGGCTACTTATGGATGTTGGTTAGGATACGAATATTCAACGATTATGATTTTTGGTAAGTTAGAATGTGTATGACTCTTATCTTACATCCTGTTTGGAAATAGGAGTATGAACTGTTGTCATGCCATGTTTGGATGTTAAACCAAGAGCGTAGGATGACAAGTAAGTATAACTCCGCCTACAGCATGGACAAAACGTTTTTGTTGCATGGCATGTTTTAAAGAAATCATGTATTGATTTACATGATTTAATTAGGTTATGATGTTTATATTATGATTTTTACGTTATGATGTTTTATGTTATGGTGGTTATGTTATAGTGTTTATGTTATGGTTTGTTAGTATGTTATGTTATGCGTTTTGAAATAGTGACATCATGAGGCATGTTCACTAATGTTAAACCACATGGTAAGAACATGTTTTTAAGTCATCAGATAAGATAAGACAAGCTAAGGTTATTGTGTCGTACCGACTTGCCACGAGGGCGGGTTTAAACGGTTTAGTCTATGGTTTGAGTTGACTTGGATTGGCTGCCACAATCACTCCATGTTAAACGGTTTATTTCATGGTTTGAGTTGGATTGGACTGGCCGCCTCCAGCCACTCCATAGCAATGTACCACGGTACGTGCACGCATGACATATAAGGGAACAGAACCAAGTTAATATATGAAAACATAATTGAATCATAAGAAAGCATAATCGGTTCATGGATTCTTACACTTAAAATGTTTTACGGATTGAATATTGTACTTATTGGGCATAAACTCATTACTTACATTCACGCTGTAGGTAAGCAACCTACCGCTAATTCTTGATGCAAGACTGTGGAGGACTGGCACTGCAACTATGAAATGTGGGATGGACACCGCCACGGATTTTAAAAATATGTTTGTAAAATATGTTTGCAATGTAAAATGTGTTTATGTTATATTATAATGAAGTAATAGTATGGGTAAGAAAAGTTTCAAGTATGATGGTAACAAGTTGCCTCGTATCGTACCGATCCGCACTAGATCGGGTTTAGTCCACGGTTTGAATATGATAGCTTTCAAATGAGTGTGAAAGCTTGGTACTCAAGTGAGTACATATGAATATGTATGAGGATAAGTTAAGTTTTAAGTATGAGTATAAGTATGAGACTAAGTCGAGTTTTATGTCAAGTTAAAATAAAAGTTAAAAAAAAAATTTTACTTTGAAATTTTCGGTAAGTTTAAGGTATGTGAATTAAGAATTAAGTTAAGTAATCACGGAAGTCATGGCCCTACGTAGCGTAGGTCGGGGTCGTGACTGTGTCGTGCTTACTTTTTAGCGTTTTGTGTTTGTATCAGCTCACTAAACTGGTCCACTTTGATAGCGAGAGCAGGTAAGCAAACCAAATGAACAAAAAGCCATAGATGTGTTTCTACCAATGAGTGGTATAATCAAACACATTTTCTAGAGCTAAGAAAGAGAATGCCTTATAACGGCCAAAGCTAGTTTTAGTGATTGCTGAAAATAAATGGACTTGTAGTATTGTACATCCAATAAAGAAAGGTAAAGAAAAGCGTTGGCTACATTTGGCGTTTGAGTTCATTTTGAACTCAACTGTATTTTACAGCTGATAAGTTAGATTTAGACTAATTAATTGGATACTTTTAACTTATTATTTTGTTGGTTTTCAATTTGTTTTTAGGGCTTTCACTTCGTTTTATTCTCTTTTGTAGGATTCAAGTAAAAAGATGGGTTCGTTGTTTTTCGGCGCGATTGGAGCTAAAATGGAGCGTTTGGTATGCTTTGGTGTGAAGATTGTGTTTTGAAGAGTATTGGGCGCCTACGCATCAATTTTATGGGGCCTAGGCGCTTGAATTGAGTTTTTCAGTACAAAAACCCGAGAGTTTAGGGCCTAGGCGCAAATCGTGAATCCCAGTTTAGGGCCTAGGCGCAGAAAAAGAGGGCCTAGGCGCCAATGCTGGATCTTGCGAGATTTGTTTTGATTCTCCTAATTTGAAATTCAAATTTCAAATCTTTCGATCAATGGCTATAAATAGAATCTTTTTAGGGTTCCAAGGGGAGATTTTCGGAGAAAAAGAGAGGAGAAAAAGAAGAGGAAAGCAATTGGTGAATTGGAGAAGAAGAATAGCAATTCCAGAGACGGAGCGCGATAATTCCGATTCATAAACTAGTTCTTCCTTTTCTCATCATGTTTATAACATTATTTAGGATGTTGTTTAGTTTCATTATGAACTAAATTTCTTTTTCTAGGGCTACGATGTAGTCGGATTATGATTGTTCAAATTTATTATGGTTTAATTCAATTTTGATGTTTATTCATATCTATGCCGAGTGTTTAATCTAATCTTAATGCTTGTGAAAGTGTGCGCGTCCTTTTTCATTGATTTGTGATTCAATTTGAGACTGAGAAATGATAGTTGAATTAGACTTTGATTAAATATCATGAGATTGTCATAGGATAGAGATATCTATGAGGCTTGTGTGATACTATGAATTTCTTGTTCTTAATAAATCATGATAGGTTTTGAGTTTGAGACCGAGAGGTGAAAACTGGCTTGTTATGGTAGTTTGCTAATGCTTGAGAAAGATTAGTGATTACATTAGGGAAGTTTGTCATCAACATAGGAATAAACACTAGTTGATTAAATTTGATGTTTTGAGCAGGATTAATCCGGTGAAATCGAAAACCCTAGATATCCTAAAATATTGAATTTCTCCTTGTTAATTTCGTGCTTTGTGTTTATTTTAATTTGCTTTTAATTTATTGCATCTCATAAATTTATTATTCAAATAGAATTGGGATTAAAGTAATTCGGTAATTAGTAGTATATAGTCCTCGTTGGGAACGATATCTTTTCATCACTTTATTACTTGAACCGGCTCGTGCACTTGCGAAAATTACATATCAAGTTTTTGGCGCCGTTGCCGGGGACTATTTAGTCCTACTAATATCGAGTCAAATAATTCTAATTTTACTTTGAATTCCTTTGATTTATTATTATCTTTGTTTCTACTTTTCAGGAGTATTCTCTAGGTGCATGCGAAAGTTTGGAAGTGAAAACTTACTTTCTTTTGATCCTGAAATCGAGCGTTCTTGTCGACGAAACAGAAGGGAAAGAAGAGAAGCAGTTAGACATTCGCAAGAAACTATGGGTGATACTGGTGGAATGAGAAACGAGAACAACCCACCACCTACGCTGCGGGACTATGCATTACCTACTGCAGTTGGTTTATATTCGGCCATAAGAAGACCGACTATGGCTGCAAACAATTTTGAGATTAAGGCGGTGCAAATGCAGATGATCCAAGCAACTCAATTTAATGGGCTGCCTTCTGAGAATCCCAATGCTCATATTGCAAGTTTTCTTGAAATTTGCAATACATTCAAGTATAATGGCGTTACTGACGAAGCCATTCGCCTTGTACTATTCCCGTTTACTCTGAAGGATCGAGCAAGAGATTGGTTGACTTCCTTACCTGCAGACTCAATCACTACTTGGGAAGATTTAGTACATAAATTTCTAGCAAAATTTTTCCCACCAGCAAAAACAGCGAAACTACGTATAGAGATCAACAATTTTGCTCAACAAGATGGCGAAACATTATATGAAGCTTGGGAAAGATACAAGGAGCTGCTAAGGAAGTGCCCTCACCATGGATTGCCTAAGTGGATGATAGTCCACAATTTTTACAATGGGTTGAATGGTACTTCAAGAATTGTAATTGATGCATCTGCAGGAGGATCTTTCATGAAGAAATCTGAAGAAGAAGCTTATGAGTTGCTGGATGATGTAGCCACCAACAATTTTCAATGGCCAAGTGAGAGGACTGTATCAAAGAAAGAAGCTGAAGTTTATGAGATTGATGCTTTGACTGCTCAGGTTGCCTCTCTCACTAAACAGCTTCAGAATAATCATTTGGCAGCCAATTCTATTCAGACTCCTCCAATTATGTGTGACTACTGTCAAGGGAACCATCCCACTGAAGAATGTCAAATAGGAGCTCTCACTTAATATCAGCCAGAACAAGCACAATATATGGGGAATTACAACTGGCAACAAAACAACCCTTTCTCCAATACATTCAACCAGGGATGGCATAATCATCCAAACTTCTCTTGGAGAAATAATCAAAATATGGGCCAGCCTCAGCAGGGAGTGCCACCTCAGGAGAAGAAGTCGGAATTAGAACAAGCTATACTCCAGCTAACTAAGCACACTGACAAGTTCATGGCTGATTCCCAGACCAACTTCCAGAATCAAGCTGCACAGATCCAAAATTTAGAAGTTCAAGTTGGTCAATTGGCCAACATGCTCAATGGTCGCCAACAAGGTAACTTGCCTAGCACTACTGAAGTCAATCCAAAAGAACAATGCAAGGCGATAACCTTGAGAAGTGGAAAAGAATTGGAGAATCCTTCAATTGGTGTTAAAGCTAATAAGGATGTTCAAGAGCAAACAGAAACCATCCCTGAAACTAGGCCATTGCCTCCTCAAGAACCAAGCCTCAATGTTCCTTTTCCTCAGCGTCTCAAAAAGAGCAAACTTGATAAGCAATTTGCCAAATTCTTGGATGTTTTCAAGAAGCTTCACATCAACATCCCATTCGCAGATGCACTTGAACAAATGCCAAGTTATGTGAAGTTCATGAAAGATATCTTATCAAACAAGAGGAAATTGGAGGACTATGAAACCATTGCACTTACAGAAGAGTGTAGCGCTATCATCCAGAGAAAATTACCCCAGAAACTCAAAGATCCAGGGAGTTTCACTATTCCTTGTTCTATTGGAAACTCTATTTTTGAAAAGGCATTGTGTGATCTTGGTGCTAGTATTAATTTAATGCCTTTGTCTATTTTCAGGAAGCTTGGATTAGGTGAAGCTAGACCTACTACGGTCTCATTACAGTTAGCTGATCGATCTGTTAAACATCTGAGGGGAATTATTGAGGATGTCCTTGTTAAGGTGGACAAATTTATCTTCCCTGCAGATTTCATTGTATTAGACATGGAGGAGGATAAAGAAATCCCTATTATACTTGGAAGACCTTTCTTGGCTACCGGTCGAGCTCTCATCGATGTGCAAAAAGGTGAATTGCGGCTTCGGGTACATGAAGAAGAGGTAACTTTTAGCGTGTTCAATGCTATTAAGTACCCAGGTGTGAGTGACACTTGTTTCCGCGTTGATGCTCTTGATGTCTTGGTTTCTGAACACCTTGGCCAACCAAAAGAACCCTTGGAATTGAGTTTGGTTCATTCACATCCATTCCTCTTGGAAGATGAAGAAGTTGTAGAGTTTGTGAATTGGTTGGATTCTTTCGGTCCCAACAACAGAAGATACTTTGAAGATCTAGGAACAGGTCCATCAAAACCACTTCCATCAATTGAGAAGCCACCAGTTCTTGAGCTTAAACCTTTACCGGATCATTTACGCTATGCTTTTCTGAGAGAATCATCAACTTTACCGATTTTGATGGAGGATAATAGCAAGCTATTGGTGGAGGCCCAAAGAGGACTTAATCCAACCATGAAATTTTTGCATAAAGAAAGAAAGTTTACATTGGATGACTTAACCTATGCTCATTGCACATCAATGAGGAGAATGACGAGGAAGAAGAAGATTGAGCACTCACGACCTTCTGTTGAGGGAGTATTTTTTCTCTTTTCTTTTCTTTCCTTTTTATCTTCATTTTTCTTCACATTGGGGACAATGTTTCGTTTGAGTTTTGGGGTAGCTGTTTTACCTTGGTATTTATATTTTATTTTATTTTATTTTGATGTTTTGTATATTTAGTCATTTAGGCTTGTTTATAATTTTCTTTTATGTTTAGGTGGGTCTTACAAAAAAAAAAAAAAAGTGTCACTTTGAACATTAATTTTAGTTTGAATCGTAGGAGGCCGATGATATGAAACTAATTGAAATTGTACATGGTTCTAAGAAGATGAAAACTGTTGCTTTTGTGTGTATGCTTGATTCTTGTGTGGTTTTGCTATGCTCTGATTTCTTTGACACTTATGAGCACCCGAGCTATAATCACTTAGATTATTTGTTAATTAGACGAAGTTTATGTTGGTTGAGTAATTTCTTAATCTCAAAACGAACTTTAGAACCTATTTGATATTCACTTGAGGCGAAATCCCAGACAACACTTTGCCAAGGACATGATTTAGGCCATCTTTGGATCGTTTGAGCCTTTCTAGCTGACCTTTTTACATATGCATATCCCTAGTCACCCATTTGAGCTTAATTTTTACCTTTTCTTTGTTACCCATATCTTTAAGCTTAGCTTTTTAATATATTCCAACTTTTTAACCTTTAATCTTAAGCATGTTGACCATTCTATGACTTATCTTGAGCTATGTTAAAATTTGGGAGGATGGGTGGAGTTATAAAAATAAAAAAATAAAAAAATAAAAAAAATATATTAAAAAAAAATGAAAAAATATATATATATATATATATACATACATATATACGAAAAAAAAAAATATATATATATATATAAAAAAAAAGGGATGACAAAGTAAGTTGACATCAAGTTTGGGGGTGTTATTGGGAGTATTAAGAAAGCTCAACAAAAGATCCTAGAATGGTTACATGTTTAGGGTGATTTGAGCCTCATTATTACCGTTACCTTAGCCTAACATTACAAGCTTAAAAAGTCCTAATGATCCTTGATAATGTGTTTGTCGACATTAGTGGAGAGTGAGTTGAAAAATAGGCTTATGGAGTTCGAAAATTTTCTTTATCCTGAGATCTTCTCAAAAGTAATTGGCTGACATAAACCAATCCGAAGGCAGATGAGTAAGTGTTAAAAGCTTTGCACACACACACTCAAGGAATTCGGGGATGGTAAGATCATCATTTGAATTGAAATTCTACATGATTGTGATGGTTAGAGTTGCCTTTGAATCATATACTTTATGCAATATTTGAGGCCATTATGATGAAAAACTAAAATTTGATGCTCAATTCTTCATTTGTGTCTTTCTTTTCTTTTGCTCGAGGACTAGCAAAATCTCAAGTTTGGGGGTATTTGATAAGTTAGATTTAGACTAATTAATTGGATACTTTTAACTTATTATTTTGTTGGTTTTCAATTTGTTTTTAGGGCTTTCACTTCGTTTTATTCTCTTTTGTAGGATTCAAGTAAAAAGATGGGTTCGTTGTTTTTCGGCGTGATTGGAGCTAAAATGGAGCGTTTGGCATGCTTTGGTGTGAAGATTGTGTTTTGAAGAGTATTGGGCGCCTACGTATCAATTTTATGGGGCCTAGGCGCTTGAATTGAGTTTTTCAGTACAAAAACCCGAGAGTTTATGGCCTA
Organism: Ficus hirta; assembly: GCA_038430175.1. Classification (NCBI taxonomy): domain Eukaryota; kingdom Viridiplantae; phylum Streptophyta; class Magnoliopsida; order Rosales; family Moraceae; genus Ficus; species Ficus hirta. The sequence goes on along the minus strand of CM076585.1, from coordinate 10,807,472 downwards.
GGCGCTGTTTCAGTAGCGCCTAGGCGCAAATCGTGAATCCCAGTTTAGGGCCTAGGCGCAGAAAAAGAGGGCCTAGGCGCCAATGCGGGATCTTGCGAGATTTGTTTTGATTCTCCGAATTTGAAATTCAAATTTCAAATCTTTCGATCCATGGCTATAAATAGAATCTTTTTAGGGTTCCAATGAGAGATTTTCGGAGAAAAAGAGAGGAGAAAAAGAAGAGGAAAGCAATTGGTGAATTGGAGAAGAAGAATAACAATTCCAGAGACGGAGCGCGATAATTCCGATTCATAAACTAGTTCTTCCTTTTCTCATCATGTTTAGAACATTATTTAGGATGTTGTTTAGTTTCATTATGAACTAAATTTCTTTTTCTAGGGCTACGATGTAGCCGGATTATGATTGTTCAAATTTATTATGGTTTAATTCAATTTTGATGTTTATTCATATCTATGCCGAGTGTTTAATCTAATCTTAATGCTTGTGAAAGTGTGCGCGCCCTTTTTCATTGATTTGTGATTCAATTTGAGACTGAGAAGTGATAGTTGAATTAGACTTTGATTAAATACCATGAGATTGTCATAGGATAGAGATATCTATGAGGCTTGTGTGATACTATGAATTTCTTGTTCTTAATAAATCATGATAGGTTTTGAGTTTGAGACCGAGAGGTGAAAACTGGCTTGTTATGGTAGTTTGCTAATGCTTGAGAAAGATTAGTGATTACATTAGGGAAGTTTGTCATCAACATAGGAATAAACACTAGTTGATTAAATTTGATGTTTTGAGCAGGATTAATCCGGTGAAATCGAAAACCCTAGATATCCTAAAATATTGAATTTCTCCTTGTTAATTTCGTGCTTTGTGTTTATTTTAATTTGCTTTTAATTTATTGCATCTCATAAATTTATTATTCAAATAGAATTGGGATTAAAGTAATTCGGTAATTAGTAGTATATAGTCCTCGTTGGGAACGATATCTTTTCATCACTTTATTACTTGAACCGGCTCGTGCACTTGCGAAAATTACATATCAACAGCTGGTTTTTTTGTCTTTGTTCTAAAAAAGTCAATAAAAATTATAATTATTTTTTGACAAAATCAATCAACTTTAACCTAAAAATTCCATTATATTTTAAACTCAACTTGAACACGAAACGCATGTGTTTTGGAGGAGGATTTGGAGGTAGCTGGAGGGCAGAGGAGCAACCTTGAAAATCAAGTCCTCTTTTCAAACTCCTCGAAGTGAAAGTAAATATAGGTCCTCCTTTTCAATCTGTTGGTAACAAAATAGGCTACCTTCTAGCAACAAAAGCATAATTTGGTACTCACACATCAATTCGTAGGCACTTAAACAATCTCTTCAGGTATTGAATGGCCTAAAATACTACTCACTAGCTCTAGCGACCTGAATCTATGTAGAAGGAACTCGTCAATGGCTTCCATAAAAAACGCCCCCGATAAATGTAACGTTCTAAAATCTATGTAGGGTCAATTATGCAAATGTGGGCCGTTACTTTACTTACTTATCTTACTTCTTAGTTTCTAACACTTGAACTTTCAGAAAATTACAGAATAATTTTTTTTTCTTCGTAACTTAATTAAACTTATCCATATGGGTAAACTTCACCATGCGTACCTATTACTTGTTAAGACGATTAAAAGTTCACACCTAAACCTTTTAAACCAGGGCTTTTAAAATATCACATACATAACATGGTACATATTACTTAATCATATATATACTAGTTCATAATTTAAAGAGATTGCAGAAAATCTGCATAGTGGTATCCCACACCGACCTTCACTTGCTGCATTATCTCCATGGCCTACCAAATAAAGTTGCAGGCATCTTACCTACAGTATGAAATATACTGATGAGCTTTCGCCCAGTAAGTACAAAAATAGTCTCACAAAAACACGACAAACATCATGTAACTTATGCATGATCCATTTATGATCGATTATGAATGTCTTATGCTCCATTATAGACTTAATTATGAAATTGAACTTATTATCTTGCTTAACATGTGAGCCCCTTGTATACATACCAAATGCGCACATTCCACAGAAAGTTAAGGTTTGTAAGGTCCTTAACAATTCTGGGAATCATATTCATAACCCTTCACGATCTGGCGGAAAGTCTTAATATCTTGAACTTGAACTTGAACTTGAAACATACATAATCCTCCACAATCTGGCGGGAGGTTGGTACGACACTTACTTGTCTTAGTATAGTCTTAGTCTTGTATTTTGTAAGACTAAAAATCTTTAAGTGTGATCTTATTAGTCATGATGCACATGAGACATAGACATGGCATGACTTAAAGATGAATAACATAAAATAATTTGTGGCATATTTGTTTATTACAACATGGCATAACCATACATTATGGCATAACTATACATCATGGCATAACTTGGCATATCATGGCCTAACATGACTTAACATACCTTAACATGACATAACATGACTTGACATAACATGGCATACATGAAAACATGTCATATACTTGAAAATAGTTTTCTATTTTCCATACTGTAGGTGAGATTTGTACTTACCCGGTATGCTATGTCTTAGATTTTGTTGCTCCAAATCAGGTTGCAATAACAGGTTACTTCCTGCTTTTCAAAAAGGATGTAAGATAAGGGTCATCTTATCTTATCATAAATCATTATATTTAATGCTAGTATCCTTAACCAGCATTCAATAATAATCCTAGTTATATGTCCCCTACACACACTCATGATAACTTATTTGGTTACTAAGTGTAACCCTAAACAGTATATTGTTTGATGTGTTAATGAACTTTGTGTTCAAAGCCCAATCATACGTGAATGGTAATTAGTATCTTTATTAGGTTACTATTTGTAACCCTAGGCTTTAGACCCAAATCATATCTGGATTAAAATCCTATTGGGTTACTAAGGCCCAGTGACTTTTAAAATCATACCCCATTAGGTTACTATTGGTAATCATGGGTTGTAGGCCCAACTCATTAGCTCGGGTTCTTATATGGTTACTTTAAGTAACCCTAATTATTTGGCCCATTTAAAAGTTGGTAACCTTATCAGTTACTATTTATCTTATGGTTGTTTACTATAGAACTTGGCTTATTTCATTAAATAACTCCTTGTGTGATAAAATTTTAATCCCCTTTTTATCAATTGTTTTAAACAATCCCATAAACTTTGGTTATTAGTGCATGTACAGGAATTCCCTGTTTATGCACTATTTTTAAAAATCCTGTACAGGAATTTCCTGTTTCCAACACAGTTTTAGAAAATCAGGTTTTACTCAAAAAGTCCTGCAACTTTCGTTTTTTACTCAAAACCTAATTCTGCCCTTAACCTGCCTGTTTTGCTTGTTGAACCTGCCTGGTCGTGCACACTGGGTCTGGCAGACTAGGCTTATTTTTAAAATCTGTCCATGTTACCCCCTAGGATTTTCCATTTCCTATAACTTTGTAGTTTTAACTTTCCTCAAATTCGGCCTCTAAGTGCCTCAAAATACCATTTCCAGAATACTGTCCAGTCTTAATCCGAGACTTGCAGTTTCTCTTCTAGTTGTTTCTTACGTAAAATTACGTACACACTACCTCGAACGGTTAAAACTGTGAGCCTACATCAAGCATGCAGCGCATTACCTCATATTTTTATTGCCATGCATTCACTTTCATTCATAAAATTATCCATGCAAACCCATATGGTGATCTTCACCAAACTAGGGTTTTTAGAGTTTTCTTTACCCCTCCTTGGATCATATATCAATATCACATAGTCATTCATTACATACATCTTCTTGAATGTGTGGGGGACATACTACAAACACATACTAGGCCTTCATACATATCATACATACTCTAGCAATTGAAATTATAGCCACTAGACCCTAATCAAGCATATTCAAGCAATCTAAGCTACTCCTATTGCATGAAAATAAAAGTGAGCTTATGCTCTTACAACCCTATTTTGAAAATACACATAAATTTTGAATCAACACTTAATTGAGGAACTAGAGGGTGAAGAGGATTACCTTTAAACCTTGAAAATGGTTCTAGGTTTTTGGATCAAAGATTTCCTCATTCTTTTTTCTTCCTCAAAAATCCGGCCACTCTACTTTTTTTTTCTTCTCTCTTTGGCTCGGCTTCTAGGGGAGGGAGAGAGTGAGATAAAATTTTACCATAGTTTTGATAGAGTCACATAAAAATGACTCAAAAACCCACACCCCTCATCACCTATTTATAGGTGAAAAAATATTTTCTTTTTGGATTTATTTTTATTTCTAAAATTGCATATTAGTCCTCTTGAACCAAATATTTGCCCAAATACTCATGAGGTGGCCGGCCATTAGGGAGCCTTGAAGGCCAAGTTAGCCTTTCATGTTCATGCATCTAATCATCCAATTAAAAACTACCAACAAATTATTTCATTTTTTCCAAAAATCCCAAATTCACATATTTATCTTTTCTTGGGCTCCAAGTAATGCCTTGCTTACCTCACCATGCTTACATCACCATGCTTACCTCACCATGCTTACATCACTAAGCTTACCTCACTTTTTCTTGAAATTACACTTTGGCCCCTAATGACAAAATATTTGCACTTTAATCCCTGTGAGGTGGCCGGCTAGGGTAGAACCACTTGGCTTCTAGTTCATGCATAATTATTCATTTGATTCCAAAAATCCCTTAATATAATTATGTAGTCCATTTCCTTACTAATGCAAATATTTTAAATACTGTTTTCAACTAATAATAGTATTATTGTATTGAACCACAGTCCAGAATTTATCTGCACTTAAGTGGGCTACATATAAATTTTTCTTAAGACTCAAAACTACTAAGTCCTCATTGCTCCAAATATTATTCCTAATTATTCTAGAGCAATCCCATACCTTATTCTTACTTCTTCATCTATAATGGCGGTCAAACACAGTATAATTCCTATACTGCTTAATACAGTACAGTACCGTCTTAATCATATCTTAAATCATCCTGGTCAAACTTTGACCGGAATAAAATCATAAATCCTTATTCTACCTTTTTCATCAAAAAGCCTCATGCTTAACATAATAACTTATTATTGAGTCTCGTAGCTAATTAAACGAGAACTCAAACATATACTAATATTCAACTCTGATCATGAGCTTCATATCTACATACATGATTCAGACTTAGATTCTTCTTATATCTAATGAATTCTCAAGTCATCAAAATTTCAGGTTATTACAATAAAGATGAAAGTCAGTTTAAAAAGTGGTGAACCCCATAAACGAATAATACGAGAGAAATAATCGATTTACCAAATTTTGTTATACCTCTTTCCTCAGAATGTTGCTTACTTGGCATCAAACCGAGGTCTTGACAGAGTGGGGGCACTAGCAACTCCCTTTAAGCAACGCCACTTTTGACAAGCAATTGACTTAACAAGTTTTGATCCAATTAGATGACAACTTTAGTTTCTATCTGAGTTCAAGGACCTCCCAACTTATAAAAGGTTATTGCAGATCAAGGAGGACATTGGTGATGCTCCTAAGCCCTCAATGGATGAGATCAAGAAGTCTGTAGATGCAGTCACTATACCAAGAAGTGCTAGTGTAAAATCGGCGATTTCTTCAACGTGGAGTTGACTGATGTGATCAAGGAAATGCACGCAGCAAATCTATGTATGTATGTGAATAAGCTGAGAAATGAGTATGTCACTCTAGCTTTTATTTACTTCAGTGACCCAATTGCGGAGATTACTGCTACTTATATTCAAGTGGATGAAGCTGATGGGTTCATGAACTGATTACCTGGTAAATATATGAGAAGCATGTACCGTCTGGACTTTCTTCCTTTTTTTTTTTTCCCCCTTCCTTCAATTTGTAATGAAAAAAGTAATTGAGATTAGATTGAGCAGGAACTAAAAGGAAAGAGAAATGATTAAGAATATAAAAGATTGGTTATACTATCACTAAAATCATCACGAAGTGTAGTATGTTTAAATTTTTCATATTGATGAGATCTGTATATTAACGACCTTTGTTGATACCAGTTTTCGTACAAAGTCTTATCTTAAGGCCCAAGCCCAATGTTCGCATCCCGTAATGTGAATGAGATCGTTTAATGCATCCAAGTCATGCTCGGAAAACTCGCATCGGTCGTTGTTAGGTGGATCATGAGTAATTAAACCGGCTCATTTATTCTTGATCAAAGTTAGATTTTGATCTCACTTGTGGGGGTTTTAAATTGACTTGAGAAATAGTCAAGTAAGCTCAACCTCTTACCTTTGCAATTAATTGTTAAATAGTAAGAAGCAAATTGAAATTGATTTACATTAAAATTAATCATTTGTGAATGTGAATTTTATTTTGTTAAAGAAAAAGATTATAAAGATAGAGAATGACGTATTTAGATAATTTTAAAAGATAATTTAATATATAGATTTCTGTTAAAATAAAATTACCTATATACCCCAATCACGACGATCCCACTTCGTGAACGTCCATTTATAAGTAAAAAAAGTTATGATAGTTGAAACTTTCATTTCTGATTGAATTAAAAAAATGAATATCCAATGTAAAAGGAGCATAATGTCAACACATGAATATGAGACTAAGCAATAACATCACGCTCGTAAATTATTACTTGAATAATTGAATTGACTACCATAATTGAATCACACTGGAATACTGTGCACCTCAACCTCAGTAATAAGTGATATTTAAAATTAAAAAAAAATCATGCCACACAAAAACAAAAAATCATTAAATCAGACATAAACAAAGCAAAAGATTCAAAGCAAACAAAATTTGTTTAAACCGGGTGGAGGCTCAGATTCACCTTTTCTCAGGTAGAGAGAGAGAGAGAGAGAGAGAGAGAGGACTTGCTGCTACAATGGCTGCGACCGACCGCCAGCCGCCGCACGGAGAAGGACAGAAGCTTCATTTTCCGGCGGAGGAAAGCAAAGCAAAGCAAACCAAACCGGATAAGCCCGCCAGGCAACAGAAATCCTTTCTTCTCTCTCCCAAGTCCCACCGCCTGATATTCAGTGTGACAAATATCATCACCGCCTCGTAAAACATATAAGGGCCCGTTTGGATGACACATCTGAGAGGAGATAGAGAGAGTAGGAAATCGTCCTACCGGTTCTGCTACAATCAGAGAGAAGCAAGCAAACCTTAATTTGCTGGGTCTCCATGAGAGCAAAACCCAAACCCCCCCCAATTCTTTCAACTAAAAAAAAAAAAAGTGATTTACAAGATTGCCACAGATTCATGCCTTGGATTTGATTATCTCCTTCAGGGCAAAAAAAGATTCTGTAGAGAGAGAAAATCGATGGCTCCCAGACATTGTTAGAGAGAGTGAGAGATCTTTCTTTTCTTTTTTTTTTTTTTAATTATTTTCCTTTTCGGAGAGAGAGAGAGAGAGAGATATAAGCGGTTCTGCTTACGATCAGGGTGAAGCAAAGCAGAAAAGGCAGCCATTGTTGAAGAAGGACAGCGACCGAACCCTAGTCTGCTTGGATCTCCATGAGAGCTAAAGAGAAAATTACCTCATTCTCAAAATAAAGAGAAAATTACCCAAATAGCCACCTTTTCTCCATCCATGAACCATATTACCTCATCATATTTACATATATATATATATATATATATAGAGACACACACACAAACTAAGAGAGAGAGAGAGAGAGAAAAAGAGGTCAAACAAGCGAAACCCATAAAATTTTTTTTTTTTTTTCAATTGCCTTTTCGGAGAGAGAAAAATCATCGGTTCTGCTTGCAATCAGGGTGAAGCAGAGCAGAAAAGGAACGACCAAACCGTTTGGATCGCCATGAGAGCAAAACCTCCATTCTAAGCCTCTCTGAACCTGGTAGTCGTCACCTTCGAGGTTCATTTATACGCCGAATGCTCTCTCTTTTGCCGTTTTTGCCCTTAGATGTCCGTCTGGTTTTGGGTCTTTCCTGATGTAAAAGAGTAGAATAATAGTGGGGATACAATGGTAAATGCAGAATAGAACCGCAGCTTTACCCTACTGGTTTTTTTTTTTTTTTTTTTTTTTTAAATAAATTTCATTTTTGCTCCTAAATTTTGTGCTATTGTAATTTTGCATTTTGAACTTAAAAACCGATTAAAAAAAATTAAAAAAAAAAGCTCCTTGAATTATAAATGTTATCATCTTTTCTCTTTTCGATAGTTAAATGAATAAAATTATTAACGTAATAATAACTAAAGTGTAATTTAATATGTGTAAACTTTATTTTTGCTCCATAAATTTTAATAGTTTTGTAAATTTTGTCCTCAAATTTTAAAAATTAGTGTTTATATCACTCAAATTTTAAATTATTTATAAGAATGTCACTCAAATTTTAAATCATGAGCAAAAATATCTCTTGTTTCATATTTGATCACAAAATACTTAGAGAAACTTTATTTTTGCCTCATATATTTTAGTACATCTGTAACTTTTCCTCGAAACATTGAAAAACTAGTATTTATACCTCTCAACCTAGTTTTTCAATATTTAGGGATAAAGTGACAAATGTACTAAAATTTATTAGACAAAATTAAGGTTTATTCTTGTCTTATATGGCCAAAATATGAAGGAAAAAAGGAGGGGAGATATTCTTGTCAATGGTTTAAAGTTTGAGGGGCATTCTTGCTAACTTTTTATAGCTTGAGGGGTATAAATATCAGTTTTCAAAGTTTGGGTGGGCAAAGTTACAAGAATCTCAAAGCTCAGGGGGTAAAACAAAGTTTACCTTATTAAATTATACTTTAGTAGTTTTCAAATCAGTAATTCCATCTATTTAACTGATGGAAAGAGCAAAGATAATAACATTTCATACTTTATAGAGTATGTCGATCAGTTTTCAAAGTTTAATTTGCAAAGTTACAAGAGCAGCAAAGTTCAGGAAGCAAAAACGAAATTTATCCTTTTTTTTTTTTTTGGTAAATTGATAATTTTAGACCCCATTTGACATTGCTATTGAAGGCTATTTTCATATTATTAAAGAATCCATAATAGGTAAGGGGGGTTTGTTAAATCATGCTTTTACCTAATAGTTAGATTATTTAAAAAAAAAAAAAAAAAAGGCAGGTCAAAGATTGCTCTTGCACAATTATTTCTACTATTATTTTGCCAATTTACTAAAATTTCATTAATAATAAACAATAATTCGATCTACCCACTATATTAATTTTCGTAACAAATAACAAAATTATATTCACCTATTTACTTAAAATTTATACTTAAAAATAATTTCAAATTCGAAATATAATTTTATTGTTTTATATTATTATTGTATTTTGAAAAAAAATATATATTATTAACATATTAATGAAATAAGATGATAGTAAAAATATTACTGTTAAATTATTTTTATTTTATAAGAAAAAATATTACTATTAGGATATTCCATTCACCCATCTTATGGTGGAGAATCTTCTCCATGGTCATCTCCACCAAACTTCTTTAACAGATGTGATAGTCATTTTGAGAGGATTTAGGATACCACAATCAAGATCGATAGTCAAAGGCCACAAGAAATCGTAGTAAGGATAGTATTGTCGCAAGTATGATGAGCGCAATAAATATATATTTTAGAAGATAAATTGTTGCAACCTTGATAGAGACATGATATTAAAATTTCACTTTCAATTATTCATATCATTTAATTTTTACATTGGTGTATAATTTATTGTATTGAATAAGTATATTTTATGTTTTATACTTATTTCAGAATATAAAATAAAAATTGTATATATTTCTATAATTTGTTTTGAGGAAAATATATATTTCTATAATTTTGGTGTAAAATATTATGATTACTTCATTTATTACTTTAAATATGTATACTAGGTTATTTATCAGACAAAAAAAATATATAGTATATCCTTTTTAGTCATTATATATGTATGGATAACAATTTTATTTATAATTTATCAAATAACTATAATTCTGTTTTTGGTATTCAAAACAACTTTGAAAAAATATTTATCAAACACCTACCTATTTTTAGCACCATAGTAACTTTGGACTCACAATATAGTTATAGCAAAAATTTTATCATCAATGTCAAAACTTGCACTTAGTCTCTAAACTTTGAAATTTGTGTAACTTTGATCCCTATTCTTTTTTTTTGCAGATTAAATGACCATAAACTATGAAAACACTGTTATAGCTAGTAGTTATTTTCGTTATTTTTTGGATGGAATCCGTAAAAAATTGATGCTTACTAATGGATTGCATCCAAAGATTAATTGAAGGAACTACTGTAATAAGTTTTTATTAATTTATGGTCACTCGAGCTATGTGGAAAAAAAAAAAAAAAAAAAGAGACCAAAATTACACAAAATTGAAAATTTAAGACCAACCTAACAATTTACCTTCCCCTTTTTGGTTTGGAGAATTCTGAGTAACATTTGAAAAAAAAAAGGAAAATTTGTGTATGGTGTGAAAAAAAAAAATTATTTCTGTGATAGAACACATCTTTTCTTAATAAATAAATTCAAGTACAATTAAAATACTTGGATGATAGAATATAATTTTTAGGGCATAGGGGACACCAACTTTTCCCCATGGATGGAGTACTTTTTTCAAACTGTTAAATCAGAATAAAAAAGAATAAAACTTGTACGTAGCGGTATATTTATATAACATATTGCATGTATTATATCTATCGTAGAAAAAAAAATTCACTCATCTATGTGAAATCGTGAAAGTACATGCAGTGAATACTGAAGATCGCGTTAAGATAGAGAGGAGATAGTGTGTTCACAACCGTAGAGGGTTGACATTCACATCGGATGATGACCAGGAGTAAGCAGAGGCAATGGAGGAGGTCGATGCTGTGGGGATATGGGTTTGGATGATGGAGAGGAGAGGATTAGGCTTTAAACTTTTGGCCTCTAGCTATATATTTCCCTGTGGAAATGTACTTCATCCAAAAGAAAATTAGTCCTTGGACTAGAAAATGGATTGTTCTTAGGACATTTAGCTTTATATGCTTTCTTGTGACTGTAGTTGGCTTGATTGGGTCACTTGAAGAGCTTATAAGTGCCAAGTTAAGTTAGAGTGATTAATAATTTGATGTAACATATATATATACATATATGTACACGTATATGTATATGTATATGTAGTTATGTAATTCTTAATCAATGAAAGTATGTAATTTCAGCAAAAATATGTATTGAAAAAAAAAAAAAAGTAGCTGTTGAAAGTTCAAAAACTAGAATTTACTTCTCAATTTTGGACCAAATATAATAAGACATTTTACACTGATGCGCCATTTTGAATTTGTTGCATCTATAAATTTTTAATTTTAATAATTCGCATATTAAATTTTGGAATATGTAATAATTTCCCCCAATTGATGCCTATGTTTAATCTATTAAAGGAAATTGACGTGATTTGTTTATGAGTCGTTAACTAATTACATAAATGATTATTTTTATCTATTTTAACTAGATTTATTAAGGTCAAGTTTTTAATTAGGTTTATTAAAATAAAAAAATCTAAATTAATTTTATTTTATGTTTAAATTTGGTTTGATTTTTATTTAAAAAAAAAAAAAAACCTTTTTGTACTCTTAAATAACGACTTATGTGTAAGTAAAGTGTCATTTTTCATTGAAAAAATTGACATTGTTATAATTGAGGTAAATTACTGTGGATTTAAAAATTTAGGGTATAAATTGCTAAAATTAAAAGTTCGAAGTATAAATTACAATTGTGCAACAAGTTTAAGGTACTCTGATATAAAAAAAATTAAAAAAAAGAGCCTTAATTGAATGTAAAGTTACAGAATTTAATCACAAAGTGTTTTATAGGTTACAACATTCCATATAAATCCATGTAGAGGTACGGTTGAAGGACATCAACCAAAAAACGACGACAATACTAAAAAGGATAATTGCCTTAACTAACGACGTAGGCATAAGAATTACGACATAAATAGGCTAAACGACTAATAAGCGGCATCTCCTCACAACAACAACAATCTGAAGAAACGACGTGACGTTGAACTAGAGAGAGAAAAACGAATTTGGAAAGAAGAAAATGGAGAAGAGACAGATAGAATGGCTTGTTTAGCAGAACTTTTGCTTTTGTTTCTAACCAGTTGAAGAAAAGAAGTAAAATTTGTGACTTCTCTGTAAGTGTTTGGAACCAAAGAGCTTTTAAGATCAAAATGATTTTTAAAGTATTTTAATAAATACTAAAAATGTTAAATGAAGTTTATAATGTCTAATTTAAATTTATGTTACAAATTTTAAAGTCTACTCAAAAGAGTTTTTGCCAGAAACAATATTTTTTGGCTTTGACAGGAAACACTTTCGGAGATTGGAAGCTATTCTGATAGATTATCAAAACGCTTTCAAAAGTCGCTTTTGGATTTGAGAAACCAAAAGCAATTTTTAGAAAAACTCTACCAAATTCGTTCTTTACAGTTAAAAATATAGAAAGGAAATTGAAGGAAATAGAGAAATAAAGTAAAATAAAATAAATTAAAATAAAAGAGAGAAGAGAAAGGGGAATGATTTAGATAATAGTAAAGCGATTTAGAAGAATAATGAAGGAAATATTAATTTACTTATGCTAATCTGAATTGTATTACATTGATATAGCTTGATCATATATTTATAGGTAGACAATTAAGCACAATTAGAAAACTAACAACAAAAGGAAACAAATACAAGAATAAGGAACAAACAAAGGAAACGAGACAGCCTTAAAAAAAAAAAAAAAAAAAGATCTAAACTCTACACTTGTGTAAATTTTATCTTAATGAACATGAATAATCCTAATCCATTATTTCTAAACTACAGCCTTCCTCTTTCGCATGGCAACCTTAAAAACGACAATTATCATTTTGGTCTAATTAAAAGTAAAAGAATATCTCTTAAAAAAATTTCAAAAGATTATTAATTATTTAGAGAAAATTACTTGAATAATCATCCTTTTTTCCCTCATAAATTGATCAACATAACACAAATTCTTCATCCTTAATAAACATAACATAAATTTTATTTTAATTTTGTGTCATATTAATCTAGTATCAAATTTTTGTCTCATATTAATATAATAATCTTTAAATTTATGTTAATGTATTTTCCCGGAATATTTATCTATTAAAAATTGAACTAAAAATTAAATAAATATGCAGTTAAAAATACTTAATTAAAAAAGAAAAGAAAATGACCAAAAATTCAAACTTTAAAAATAAAGAACCCTAAAAGACCTCTATATAAATATGTGTGTGTATATATATGTATATCCATTCATCATACAGCCGTCCAGTCGTCTCACATATTCATGATGTTGGAGCTCGGAGGAAAACGACGATCGGAAAGGCTTAGGCTTCGACAAAAAACACGAGATGAATTAGAAAGGCCGACGGTGAAAAGAATATGCAAGCAACGGGCTAATAATGGAGAACGACAACAATCCGAGAGGATTCGGATTATAGATGGAGAAAGAGAATCATCATCACATTCATCGGCAGCAGAAAGTGTTGTTGCAGTATCAGAAGCCGCTTCCAAATTCATGTCGGTCGTCTCGGACGACCTTCTGCGGGAGATATTGTTCCGACTTCCCCATTCCAAAATTGTAATCCAGTGCGGCACCGTCTGCAAGCGGTGGTTCTCTCTCGTTACCTCTCGGTCACAAGGCGGCTTATACTTTATCCGCAAATTCAATCACCATCACCGCCTCAAACGACAACAACAACAAGAACGAAAACAAGTAGAAGAACACTTGCCTTATACTCTGTTGATGACGAGCCGCTACAGTTCGGGAGGCGACGATTTACAATTCTCCTACTGTCCCTACATTCCATGCAACAATTTCTTCTCTGACAAGTCAAAAATTCTCCGCCATGGAAAGGTATCTTTACTTACTACTGGTGGTGGTCATGATGGTTATCTTGATTTCTTGCCTTGGCAGAGCTGGCTTATAAAATCGTCCTTCGACGACTTGTTGCTGATTATGCTGAACAGGATGGAATTCTGTATTTGCAATCCTCTAACTAGGCAATGGATTTTGGTCCCTTGGACCCGGAACTTTCCGTATCTTCATAGGTGTGGTTTTGTGTGCAAGCCCAATTGCAACTGCAACTCACAATTTGGGGGATCATATTCATATTCATATTCTCATTCTAACAATTATTGTAATTGTAGAATCAAATACAGGGTCGTGGTAATCTCTAGGCTTCATGACTCCTTGTTCAGCGAGTTGTTAAGTGTGTCGGTCTTTTCTTCTGAGACTGGACAATGGACCAAATCGACGCTCCAGTTTCCAGAGACGTTATATGATTGGCATGCCACATCGGTTGGGAACAACGGAATTTTGTATTGGGCATTGGGGGGTAACCAGTTAAAAGGAATTGTTGCGTTAAACGCCTTCAAGGATGGGGACGATTTGGAAGAAGAACGATGCCGTTTGATTTGCTTGCCAGTGGAGTTTGCCCGAGGCTTTAGGTACGGTCACTCTACGAGAGCACGGCTTGGAGTGGTTCGTGGTCGTTTGAGGCTTGCACAGGTCTATTTCCTTAACAGGTCCAACTTCTATGTCTTGAAAGCTTGGGAACTTGTTGATGATCACCGCAATGCCTCTTGGGATTTGGTTCATCATGTTCGTTTTAAAAGGAGCAACAAAAGCGTGCTGTTGTTTCTTGTCGCACTTCATCCCGATGATGGAGACGCGGTTTTCTTAACAAGTGGTAATAATGGTGAAACCAAATGTCAGGATCTTTTCCAATACAAGATTGGGAGTGACGATGTTGAGCCTGTTTGCGGAGGTAGATACGACTCGTGTGTCTTTCCTCTGGTTCATCCTTGGTGGCCTACTACTATTCCTTCTCTGTCACCATCCAATTAGAGCTTTGACACCTCCAATCCAAGTTTATTCCATATTAATTTTAGATTATAATTGATGCGGACCTTCTTGCTTTTTCGTGTTTGCCTTTTAATTAAGCTAATTAGTAAGAACAGAAGTCTGTAATTCTGGTTACTGATTTGATTTTGTTCTTTGATAATAATTCTAGTTGCTTCCTATTTTAAAGCTTTTGTGAGGAAGGCCCGAAAATGATCAGTATATGAATGTAGATTCCAACTCTCATTTATATGAATGCAGTGAAGTGTATGTGCACATAAAATACTTCAGTATCCAAGAATGAAACAGGACTTATAATGTTCGATTGATACTTAGAATTATGCAGGGAACCATATCGACAACGGTATCACAAATCATCACTGTTGAGTTGTCGAATTTTATGAATTTCCTACAAAAAAACACCTCACTGTCCACACTTCCCTTTGCCTTCACTTTTCCTTTCTCAGCTTTCCTCTGCAACCGCTAACGCCCACCCGACCTTGAAAATTGGCGCTATCCAAATCGCTCCTACATTGGAGCAGATATATCTTGATACAAGTTTATGTTTCAGAATTGTGTGAAAACAAGGAAGAATGTGAAGAAATATGACCATCAAGAACTTTGTTTTGTGATTATTTTAGTAATCGACAAGAGTTATCATCTCATTTGATTAACGGAATCTTCATGAAAGTTAGCTCTCGGAACAAAACTAAATCCTCTACTGGGATTGCAATGATATATCCTTATTTCAACCAGGTTCTGAGACTGTTAGGTGCTCTTTAACTTTTGGCCTCTAGCTAGAAATTGTATGATTGGGGGACAAAAATTTATATTTGTTGGACGTATACGACTGTCAGATATGAGACTTATCCTATATATAATACAAAGTTATACCATTTTTCATCAGTGGATGTATCCCTATTGTAATTTCAAGAAAAATAAATAAATTGAAAGAAAAAGTTTATCTGTTGTAAAGTTCAGAAGCTAGAACTTACTCCTACATTTTGGAGCAAATTTAATTGAATGAAAAGTTATAGAATTGAATCACAACTTGTTTTGTAGGTTAACAGTATTCTATGTTAATCCGTGAAGAGGTCAAATTAAAGGACATCAACTGAAAAACGTCGAAAATTGTTAAAAACGACAGATGCCTTTAAAGCATTAGAAACGTGACATCAATTAGATAAACGACTATCCCGGCGTCATAGTGACAGTAATCTCACAGCGACAATTTCAGGAAACGACAGTAACATGAGAACGACATCAAAAAAAAAAAAAAAAAAACTACACGAGTGAAAAACGACATGCAAACAAAAAGACAACAATACGTGGTAATAAAATTGACATACAATAATGAAAGAAACGACACTAATGGAAACCACGTCATCATTATTCATTGAGTATGAACCAAGCGACATCAATCCAAAAACATAAGTAAACGACACAAAAAAAGGACAACATTCTCAGTGAACGACTTCAAATTTAAATAGCCAATATCCACAAAAACGACAATGAGCTGATTAAAGGCATTGACTCAAAGAACAATTTTTAGGCGAAAAACGACCTCAACTGGAAAAAAGACAACGGATAGAAACAACTCAATTATTAAACAACATAAAAATGAACAATATCCCCCCCCAAAAAAAAAAAAAATAGAAAGATATCACAAATCTAAACAAAATGTATCAAGGGGATAAACATCAACTAAAAACGACAGTATCAAAACATGGAAACGAGGTGAACAAAACGACAAATAAAGCTGGGAAAAAAAAAAAAAAAACTAAGGATATATTTTATGAGGTGAACAAAAGAGCTTTTTTTTTTTTTTTTTTGGTGAATTGTTGTGGCGCAAAAGAGTTCACTCAAGCCAAATCTACCATTCCTAGTTTGGAATGAATAATAACATGAGAAAAGTACACTTTTTATTTGGAAGACCGTTTTGTTGTAAATAAGTTAGGGTTAGGTTGATTCTACCCGCTCAATCCGGCCCGTTTATTTTTAATTTATTAGTGCTTTATGTCATGTTTATATAATAAAAAAAACATATGAATGACACAAATTTAAATACTATTACACTCATATGATTCAAAAAACTAACACTAAAGTTCATGTCATCTTGATTAAAAATAGAAAATTTGAATTATATTAGTCAATTGATGAAAAAAAGTGATTATTTGGGTAATTTTCTCTTTATAACTTAAAAGCATATTCATGAAATGTCCATTTTGGGACATTCCTTTTTAAAAAATGAACACAACTCAACTTATTAATTTGAACAAAATTTTAAATTCATCAAATTTGTACTCCCATATTTACCCTTCCCCACAAACTCTCAATCCCCCACAAATCACGTTTACATGAGTTATTTTTTGTGGCGCTTTTTTATAGAAAATGGAATCCATTTCTTCACTTTTGAATTCTGGGGCTTTCCATGCTTGTCAAATCAAATGTTTTATCTCTTGTTTTTACACCTAATATTTTTGGAAATAATAGAAAGCCACATTTGAATTCCTTATTAGTTATGGAAATATTTTTTCACTATTTCTTTCCCTCCATTAGTTTTGTTGATCATTTTTCCCTACTGATCTTATGCATCTCCTGTGTTGATTTCATGGTCGTTTTACTATGCGATTCTTAAAAGTTTGTGTCAGTGGTCATTCTGCATTTGCAAGTCTACCATATTTGTTCTTTTATTTTAATTATGTGTTTTTTGTTGTTTGGATTTCAAGAATGTTGGTAATTGCTTTTTTTTTTTTTTTTTTTTCCTTTCTCAGTATTAATGTTTCTTTCTGGTTGTGCTTTGCTTCACGATTTGATCATTTTTTCAAAGATATTTTGCTTTTCATTGGTTATTTGGTGCGTGTTTTTAATATGATTTTTCGTAGCAATTTTGATGGACTTTCTTTATGGACCAGGGGCTTGCATTGAGGACCAAATATTGTTTATATATAGACCAGCAATTTACTATAAGGATATTTTGTCAAATTATCATCTAATTCAATCACATATATAAATATTTTTTAGGTACAGATTCAGTTTTTATCTTAAAGACCTATATTATTTTTTAGTAATTGTGTATAATAATGACTAATCTTAAGACCTGTTTTATTTTTAAATCGTCTTATTATGAACTGGGTGTTTATAATAATGACTAATGTTGCGACAATTTTAATTTTTAAATAGTCTTACTATTGATTGGGTGTTTATAATAGTGACTTACTATTGACCTAACATTATATTGCATATATTTATTAATACTATAGACATAGTCTCTATGATAATGACCGCATCATGTTATGCAAGATTCTTTATATAACAAAACATTATATTGTAGGACTATCATATCGACATGATCATTATTTGAGATTAGAATGTGATTAACCAATCATAATGACATGGTCATTATTTTAACTAGCCTTGTTTTTTTACATTTTTTAAAAAATGTGATTATGTTTGGGGCGATGATTGTAGGAATTTTTCAAGTTCTAATTTTAGATATACAAAATGAGTAATTAGAATTAATGTGGTTATTTTTTAGATCTAAAAAAAATCTATTTTTCAAAAAAATAGATTTAAGTGTATTTTTGTCAGCACAAATGGTCATATTTGTTTTTTGTTCAATTTTGCAAATAAGTTTGTTTTTAGATATTTTTTAAAAGCATGGCTCAAATTTGGCCATTTATGTATAAATGATCCTATAACTTATATTGTCAAGCTTGGATTATGGCCTATTTATAAACGTGTCGTGTGCATAATATGTTTGGATCTTTGATCGTGTCTAATAGAAAATTATAAATAAAAAAAAAGTACCAAACAAAATAAAGCTTATTATTGGAAAGAAACTACAATATTAAAAATCGTATCAAATAAAAACTCAAAATGAGATAAAATCTTGATAAGGAAAAAAAAAAAAAAACACCATAAGTCTCATATAAAAATTATGAAATAAATCATAAAAAAGAGTAACATTGTCATGCCTTTGTCATGCCACTTATTGTGCCTATGTCCGTGCTCGTGTTAAACTTTTAATGAGTTATGCTCTTAGCATGCTTTGTGTCTAATAATCGCATCAAGCGCATCCCACTTACTAAAGCATGTTGGATTTCGCCGACTTGACAATTGTGTTGTAAGAACCCGAAATTTTGATGAACTTGCGATTTCCTTAGATAAAAGGAAAATCCAAGTCTGAATCTTGTATGTCGATATGAAACTCATGATCTAAGTTGAATATCAGTATATGTTTGAGTTCTCGTTTAATTAGCTACGAGACTCAATATTAGTTTGCTTAAGTCAAGCATGAGGCCTTTCGAGAAAAAGGACAAAATAGGAATTTATGATTTTATGATGGTCAAAGTTTGACCAAGTTGACTTTAAGTTTGACTAAGACGGTACTGCAGTGTAATTAACAGTATAGAAATTATACTGCGGGAAACCGTCATTACAGACAAATGAGTAAGAATAAGTTATGAGACCATCCTAGAAAAATCAAGCACAATATTTAGAGCAGTAAGGACTAAGTAAGTTCAAGTCCTAAGAAAGATTTATATGCAGTCCAATTTTATACAGATGAATTCTGGACTGCAGTCCAGTATGACAATACTGTTATAGTTGAAAACAGTATTTGTAATATCTGCATTAGTATGAAAATAGACTGCATTTTAGGAGATAAGCCAAACGAGGCCCTAAAGGCGGGACACCTCATCATTAGATAATTACTTAATTTTTGGATTTTTGGGAAACTAGGAAAGAATTGAAAACTTGGCCTCCAAGTCTTCCCATGATGGCCGGCCACCTATTGAGAATCAATGAGCAATTATTTTTGCTTCAAGGCCAGATGTGCAAATTAGAGAATAAAAAATAAATCCAAAAAAGAAATAAAATTCACCTATAAATAGGTGGAAGGGAGGGGGGGTGACATTTGGTCCATTTTATTAGAAATTACTCCAAAACTTTGGTCATTTTTCCTCTCACTCTCTCTCTCTCTTGGCCTAACCCCATAGGAAGAAAAACCAAGCTAGTGTGGTCGGATTTTTAGTGAAGGAAAGCTAGAAAAAAAATTCGGAACCCAAGCTTGAGTTTCATCTCTAAGGCTTAGAGGTAATTCTCTCAATTTCCTAAGCCTTTTTATTGAAGTTTTAAGCAAAGTTTAAGTGTATTTTCAGTTTGGTTATAAGAGCTTAAGCTCACCAATTATGTTTATGTTCTAGATAGTTTGCCTAGAATGTGCTTGATTTAGGTTTTGTGATCTTGATTTATGATTTTGATGTATGTATATGATGTTATGTGTTAAGTATGTAAGGTATGTAGAAATGCCTTGTACATGTTTGTTGTATGTCTCCACACACTTAAGAGGTTGTATGGTGTGATTGATTATGTGATTTTGATAAATGATGCAAGTAGGGTTAGTGGAAAACCCTAAAAACTCAAGTTGGTGAATTTCACCAAATGGGTTTATAAGAATGATGGAATGATTGAATGATTATGAATGAATGTATGATCATGGAAACATTAGATAATATGCTACATGCTTAATGTAGGCTCACGGTTGCGACCGTTTGAGGTAGTGTGTGCGTAATTTTACAAAAAAAATTGACTTAAACCAAAACTGTCAGTCTCGGGTCAAGACTGGGCAGTATTCTGGAAACAGTATTTTGAGGCCCTTAGATGCCGAATTTGAAGAAACTCAAAACTATAAAGTTGTAGAAAATAGAAAATCCTAGGGGGCAACATATGACTTTTAAAAATAAGGCCCTAAAGGCCTCTGTTTTTATGAAAACCCGAGCCTAGTCTGCCAGACCCAATGTGTACGGCCAGGCAAGTTCAATAAGAAAAATGGAGAGGCTAAAAGTAGAACTGGATTTTGAGTAAAACATGAAAGTTGTAGTATTATTCAAGATCTACAACTTTCATGAAGAAAACTTTATCTAATTCTAAACATATTTTAAAGTAAAATTAGATTCCCAAAACTGTATAGGAAACAGGAAATTCCACCACAGGATTTTCAGAAAAACAGTACAAAAACAGGAAATTCCTACACATGCATTGATAACTGAAATTTAGGGATTGTTTTTAAAGATTGTTTTCAGAGCTTGATAGTTTTTAACTGTCTTTGCTTAAAAGTCAAGATTTTATGAAAATATGGTTTTTATAAAAATGTTCAAAGAAAACTTGACAACGGTTTGTCAAGAAAGAGCAAATAAATAAATAATTGGGCATTACCCTATGGTTACCAATAGTAACCTAATGGGGTAATACGTTGTAATTAGTTGGGCCTTAGTAAGAGTAGTAATCTAATACTATTCAAGTATGATTGGGCTTAGTACCCAAGATTACCCTAAGTAAACTAACAAGGTATTGTTTAAATATATTGAGCCATGTGCCCTAGGGTTACCGCAAGTAACTGATCGAGTGATCATCAGAAGATATGGGAGACATAAAACTAGGGCTACTCATGGATGTTGGTTAGGATACTAACATTTAATGATTATGATTTTTGGTAAGTTAGAATGTGTATGACTCTTACCTTACACCCTGTTTCGAAACAGGAGTATGAACTGTTGTCATGCCATGTTTGGACATTAAACCAAGAGCGTAGGATGACAAGTAAGTACAACTCCACCTACAATATGGACAAAACGTTTTTATTGCATGGCATGTTTTAAAGAAATCATGTATTGATTTACAAGATTTAATTAGGTTATGATGTTTATGTTATGATGTTTACGTTATGATGTTTTATGTTATGGTGGTTATGTTATGGTTTGTTAGTATATTATGTTATGCATTTTGAAATAGTGACATCATGAGGCATGTTCACTAATGTTAAACCACATGGTAAGAACATGTTTTTAAGTCATCAGATAAGATAAGACAAGCTAAGGTTATTGTGTCGTACCGACTTATCACGAGGGTGGGTTTAAACGGTTTAGTCTATGGTTTAAGTTGAATTGGATTGGCTGTCCCAATTACTCCATGTTAAATGGTTTATTTTATGGTTTGAGTTGGATTGGACTGGCCGCCTCCAGCCACTCCATAGCAATGTACCATGGTACGTGTATGCATGACATGTAAGGGAACAGAACCAAGTTAATATATGAAAACATAATTGAATCATAAGAAAGCATAATCAGTTCATGGATTCTTGCACTTAAAATGTTTTGCGGATTGAATATTGTACTTATTGGGCATAAGCTCATTATTTACGTTCATGCTGTAGGTAAGCAACCTACCGACAATTCTTGATACAAGATAGTGGAGGGCTGGCACTGCAACTGTGAAATGTGGGATGGACACCGCCACGGATTTTAGAAATATGTTTGTAAAATATGTTTGTAATGTAAAATGTGTTTATGTTTCATTATAATGAAGTAATGGTATGGGTAAGCAAAATTTCAAGTATGATGGCAACAAGTTACCTCGTGTCGTACCGATCCGCACTAGGTCGGGTTTGGTCCACGGTTTGAATATGATAGCTTTCAAATAAGTGTGAAAGCTTGGTACTCGAGTGAGTACATATGAATATGTATGAAGATAAGTTAAGTTTTAAGTATGATTATAAGTATGAGACTGAGTCGAGTTTTATGTCAAGTTAAAATAAAAGTAAAAAAAAAAAAATTTCACTCTGAAATTTTCGGTAAGTTTAAGGTATGTGAATTAAGAATTAAGTTAAGTAAGCACAGAAGTCACGGCTCTACGTAGCGTAGGTCGGGGTCGTGACAGAGATGGTATCAGTGTAGGTGTCCTGTCATCCAATTTCACAGTTCTGCTGCCAACGCCACAGTTTTGTAAGTTTGTTTTTTTTACTCTGTTTTATGTATAGTAACTATGTGAGGCTATAGTATTATAATAGTAAAGACATGTACCTGGTGTCAAATCCAGGTATGATTGAAGAGGACCACGAGGCTTCGTTGGCATTCTAAGGAATGCAGTCACGCATCTTCGATGGAACTCAGGAAACGGCTGCAGTAGTTGTGTGGCTGCACGATATGGAGATCCTCTTCAGATTATGTCATGTAAGGACGTATCTTCAGGATATGCTTGCCAGCCGACACCTAGTCGAGGAGGCTCGTGCAAGGTGCCTTGGCATAGGGTACCTTGAGAGGAGGTACCTAAATGTTTTTTTTATGATACCTAGGACCACCTATGTATTATCACGACCACCTATGTATTATCACGATTCTGAGATATACCAGGATACGTACATGAGATGATATCTCAGCTATGTTGCAGCTTGGTGTGTTTATCTGAATGATTTTATGGGCTATTACTGCCAGTGGATCAGAGTTGCGCAGTGAAAGCATGGTGGAAAAGCTAAGCTTACGATATGCTATGATGAGATCGCGAGGAATCTCTAGTATGATATGATAAATCACGATATTTCTATGATATGATATACTAAGATATGAATAAAAGAATGGGTATTAGAAATGTCAGGAATTAGAATTAGAAACTAGAAGATAGTTCATCGCATGTACGACCGAACCAAATTCCGTAAGAGTCTAATCTTGCAACTGTAGTGATTAAACTGCAGCGATAATTGCTAGAGTAGCAATAAGAAATGAATAGGTTTCGAGATTAAATGGCCTATCACCTTACCTTAGTAAAGTGATAATCAGGAATTTTCCATTCTAAGAAATAGGATTGATGCTATAGAATCTAAGTTTCATGATTGTGAAACATATACCCCCGTAAGAGTAATAGTAGATATAGGAAAAATATTTAGTAGTGCCTTGACTCAGTGGTATTATCAAGGCGATGAACAAACAATGAGTTGGATGTTGCCAACAATGACTTAGCAGACCACGATGATGATTATGAGTTGACGATGAAATTGATGATATGACTCCTTAGTAAGGGAAATTATGTAATAATAGAAAGTTTTAGACATTGCTAAGAATTATGATTATGCACTTGTACTATGAAGGAAATGCTAGAAGCAATGAGAAAAGCTTATACTATCTAGCAAGTAGCTAGTGATTTAAGTATACCTTTCACTGCATCATTTGAACGATATTATGATTTTTCCATTATTAACTTTGAAAAGATTCAAAGAAAATATTTTCATAAAAGATGCTTAAATTATGATCTCATGCTTAATAGAACCCCCTCATTTTATGTAAGACGGCCGAATCCTTGAGGAGAAAATTCCAAGATAGGGGCTGTCATGAAAATTAAAGGTTCCGAGAAAGGAGCTATTATGAAAAATAAATAGGCCAAATCCTTGAGGAAGCGAGTTCCAAGATAGGGGCCATAGGCCGAATCCTTGAGGGATGAGTTCCAAGAAAAGGACGAGTTCGAAGAAAGGGGCCATTAAGAAAAGTAAAGGATTCTAATGGCATAAGATCAAGTTTCAAGAAGGAAACTATTTTTCAAAAAGTGTTCTAAATATATGATACGATATGCTTTCCAAGAGTGGAAAGTTATATAATACGATATACTTTTCAAGTATGAAAAAGTTATATGATATGATATGTTTTTCAAACATGGCAAGTTATATGATATACTTGCTTAGCTTTTTACGTAGATAATTCTTGTGATGCAGTATGAAAGGAAATTATGATAGCACGAAAGTATGTAAGTAAGAATGTAAGAATGTATGAAAGTATGTATGAAGATATGAAAGTACGATGATAGGATATGAAAGTAAAATTATGGTTCTATATAAGAGATATGATCCCATTAAAGTATTAAAATGGGAACATGAACAAGCCATTATGGATTTGTGGTGGATTTTAAGAAGAGCTACCTAAAAGTATCTGAATTTTCAAGGACGAAAATTTTTTTTAAGGGAGGTAGAATATAAGAACTCGAAATTTTGATGAACTTGCGATTTCCTTAAATAAAAGGAAAATCCAAGTCTGAATCTTGTATGTCAATACGAAGCTCATGATCTGAGTTGAATATCAGTATATGTTTGAGTTATCATTTAATTAGCTACGAGACTCAATAATAGTTTGTTTAAGTCAAGCATGAGGCCTTTTGAGAAAAAGGACAAAATAGGAATTTATGATTTTATGACGGTCAAAGTTTGACCAGGTTGACTTTAGGTTTGACTAAGACGGTACTGCAGTGTAATCAACAGTATGGAAAATTATACTGCGAGAAACCGTCATTATAGACAAATGAGTAAGAATAAGTTATGAGACCACACTAGAAAAATCAAGCATAATATTTAGAGCAGTAAGGACTAAGTAAGTTCAAGTCCTAAGAAAGATCTATACGTAGTCTAATTTTATACAGATGAAATCTGGACTGCAGTCCAGTATGATAGTACCGTTATAGTTGAAAACAGTATTTGTAATATCTGCATTAGTATGAAAATAGACTGCATTTTAGGAGATAAGCCAAACGAGTCCCTAAAGGTGGGACACCTCATCCTTAGTTAATTACTTAAATTTTGGATTTTTGGGAAATTAGGAAAGAATTGAAAACTTGGCCTCCAAGTCTTCCCATGATGGCCGGCACCTATTGAGGATCAATGAGTAATTATTTTTGCTTCAAGGCTAGATGTGCAAATTAGAAAATAAAAAACAAATCCAAAAAAGAAATAAAATTCACCTATAAATAGGTAGAGGGGGGGTGACATTTGGTCCATTTTATTGGAAATTACCCCAAAACTTTGGCCATTTTTCCTCTCACTCTCTCTCTTTTGGCCAAACCCCATAGGAAGAAAAACCAAGCTAGAGTGGTCGGATTTTTAGTGAAGAAAAGCTAGAAAAAAATTCGGAACCCAAGCTTGAGTTTCATCTCTAAGGCTTAGAGGTAATTCTCTCAATTTCCTAAGCCTTTTTATTGAAGTTTTAAGCAAAGTTTAAATGTATTTTCAATTTGATTATAAGAGCTTAAGCTCACCAATTATGTTTATGTTCTAGATAGTTTGCCTAGAATGTGCTTGATTTAGGTTTTGTGATCTTGATTTATGATTTTGATGTATGTATATGATGTTATGTGTTAAGTATGTAAGGTATGTAGAAATGCCTTGTACATGTTTGTTGTATGTCTCCACACACTTAAGAGGTTGTATGGTGTGATTGATTATGTGATTTTGATGAATGATGCAAGTAGGGTTAGTGGAAAACCCTAAAAACCCAAGTTGGTGAATTTCACCAAATGGGTTTACAAGAATGATGGAATGATTGAATGATTACGAATGAATGTATGATTATGAAAACGTTAAATAATACGCTGCATGCTTGATATAGGCTCACGGTTGCCACCGTTTGAGGTAGTGTGTGTGTAATTTTACAAAAAAATTGACTTAAACCAAAACTGCCAGTCACGGGTCAAGACTGGGCAGTATTTTGGAAACGGTATTTTGAGGCCCTTAGAGGCCGAATTTGAAGAAACTCAAAACTACAAAGTTGTAGAAAATGGAAAATTCTAGGGGGTAGTATTGAGGATTTTTAAAAATAAAGCTCCAAAAGTCTCTATTTTTATGAAAACCCGAGCCTAATCTGCCAGACCCAGTGTGCACGGCCAGGCAGATTCAACAAGAAAAATGGACAAGTTAAATGCAGAACTGGATTTTGAGTAAAACATTAAAGTTGTAGTATTATTCAAGATCTACAACGTTCATGAAGAAAGCTTTATCTAATTCTAAACAGATTTTAAAGTAAAATTAGATTCCCAAAACTGTGCAGGAAACAGGAAATTCCAGCACCGGATTTTCAGAAAAACAGTACAAAAGCAGGAAATTCCTACACATGTACTGATAACTGAAATTTAGGGATTGTTTTTAAAGATTGTTTTCAGAGCTTGACAGTTTTTAACTGTCTTTGCTTAAAAGTCAAGATTTTATGAAAATATGATTTTTATAAAAATGTTCAAAGAAAACTTGACAAAGGTTTGTCAAGAAAGAGCAAATAAATAAATAATTGGGCCTTACCCTATGGTTACCAATAGTAAACTAATAGGGTAATACGTTGTAATTAGTTGGGCCTTAGTAAGAGTAGTAACCGAATACTATTCAAGTATGATTAAGCTTAGTACCCAAGGTTACCCTAAGTAAACTAACAAGGTATTGTTTAAATGTGTTGGGCCATGTGCCCTAGGGTTACCACAAGTAACCGATCGAGTGATCATAAGAAGATATAGGGGACATATAACTAGGGCTACTTATGGATGTTGGTTAGGATACGAATATTCAACGATGATGATTTTTGGTAAGTTAGAATGTGTATGACTCTTATCTTACACCCTGTTTGGAAATAGGAGTATGAACTGTTGTCATGCCATGTTTGGATGTTAAACCAAGAGCGTAGGATGACAAGTAAGTATAACTCCGCCTACAGCATGGACAAAACGTTTTTGTTGCATGGCATGTTTTAAAGAAATCATGTATTGATTTACATGATTTAATTAGGTTATGATGTTTATATTATGATTTTTACGTTATGATGTTTTATGTTATGGTGGTTATGTTATAGTGTTTATGTTATGGTTTGTTAGTATGTTATGTTATGCGTTTTGAAATAGTGACATCATGAGGCATGTTCACTAATGTTAAACCATATGGTAAGAACATGTTTTTAAGTCATCAGATAAGATAAGACAAGCTAAGGTTATTGTGTCGTACCGACTTGCCACGAGGGCGGGTTTAAACGGTTTAGTCTATGGTTTGAGTTGACTTGGATTGGCTGCCACAATCACTCCATGTTAAACGGTTTATTTCATTGGTTGAGTTGGATTGGACTGGCCGCCTCCAGCCACTCCATAGCAATGTACCATGGTATGTGCACGCATGACATGTAAGGGAACAGAACCAAGTTAACATATGAAAACATAATTGAATCATAAGAAAGCATAATCGGTTCATGGATTCTTGCACTTAAAATGTTTTACGGATTGAATATTGCACTTATTGGGCATAAACTCATTACTTACATTCACGCTGTAGGTAAGCAACCTACCGCCAATTCTTGATGCAAGACTGTGGAGGACTGGCACTGCAACTGTAAAATGTGGGATGGACACCGCCACGGATTTTAGAAATATGTTTGTAAAATATGTTTGCAATGTAAAATGTGTTTATGTTATATTATAATGAAGTAATAGTATGGGTAAGAAAAGTTTCAAGTATGATGGTAACAAGTTGCCTCGTATCGTACCGATCCGCACTAGATCGGGTTTGGTCCACGGTTTGAATATGATAGCTTTCAAATGAGTGTGAAAGCTTGGTACTCGAGTGAGTACATATGAATATGTATGAGGATAAGTTAAGTTTTAAGTATGAGTATAAGTATGAGACTAAGTCGAGTTTTATGTCAAGTTAAAATAAAAGTTAAAAAAAAAAATTTACTTTGAAATTTTCGGTAAGTTTAAGGTATGTGAATTAAGAATTAAGTTAAGTAATCACGGAAGTCACGGCCCTACGTAGCGTAGGTCGGGGTCGTGACTGTGTCGTGCTTACTTTTTAGCGTTTTGTGTTTGTATCAGCTCACTAAACTGGTCCACTTTGATAGCGAGAGCAGGTAAGCAAACCAAATGAACAAAAAGCCATAGATGTGTTTCTACCAATGAGTGGTATAATCAAACACATTTTCTAGAGCTAAGAAAGAGAATGCCTTATAACGGCCAAAGCTAGTTTTAGTGATTGCTGAAAATAAATGGACTTGTAGTATTGTACATCCAATAAAGAAAGGTAAAGAAAAGCGTTGGCTACATTTGGCGTTTGAGTTCATTTTGAACTCAACTGTATTTTACAGCTGATAAGTTAGATTTAGACTAATTAATTGGATACTTTTAACTTATTATTTTGTTGGTTTTCAATTTGTTTTTAGGGCTTTCACTTCGTTTTATTCTCTTTTGTAGGATTCAAGTAAAAAGATGGGTTCGTTGTTTTTCGGCGCGATTGGAGCTAAAATGGAGCGTTTGGTATGCTTTGGTGTGAAGATTGTGTTTTGAAGAGTACTGGGCGCCTACGCATCAATTTTATGGGGCCTAGGCGATTGAATTGAGTTTTTCAGTACAAAAACCCGAGAGTTTAGGGCCTAGGCGCTGTTTCAATAGCGCCTAGGCGCAAATCGTGAATCCCAGTTTAGGGCCTAGGCGCAGAAAAA
Organism: Ficus hirta; assembly: GCA_038430175.1. Taxonomy (NCBI): domain Eukaryota; kingdom Viridiplantae; phylum Streptophyta; class Magnoliopsida; order Rosales; family Moraceae; genus Ficus; species Ficus hirta. The sequence continues at coordinate 10,778,554 of CM076585.1, read as the reverse complement.
GAGGGCCTAGGCGCCAATGCGGGATCTTGCGAGATTTGTTTTGATTCTCCGAATTTGAAATTCAAATTTCAAATCTTTCGATCCATGGCTATAAATAGAATCTTTTTAGGGTTCCAAGGGGAGATTTTCGGAGAAAAAGAGAGGAGAAACAGAAGAGGAAAGCAATTGGTGAATTGGAGAAGAAGAATAGCAATTCCAGAGACGGAGCGCGATAATTCCGATTCATAAACTAGTTCTTCCTTTTCTCATCATGTTTAGAACATTATTTAGGATGTTGTTTAGTTTCATTATGAACTAAATTTCTTTTTCTAGGGCTACGATGTAGTCGGATTATGATTGTTCAAATTTATTATGATTTAATTCAATTTTGATGTTTATTCATATCTATGCCGAGTGTTTAATCTAATCTTAATGCTTGTGAAAGTGTGCGCGCCCTTTTTCATTGATTTGTGATTCAATTTGAGACTGAGAAGTGATAGTTGAATTAGACTTTGATTAAATATCATGAGATTGTCATAGGATAGAGATATCTATGAGGCTTGTGTGATACTATGAATTTCTTGTTCTTAATAAATCATGATAGGTTTTGAGTTTGAGACCGAGAGGTGAAAACTGGCTTGTTATGGTAGTTTGCTAATGCTTGAGAAAGATTAGTGATTACATTAGGGAAGTTTGTCATCAACATAGGAATAAACACTAGTTGATTAAATTTGATGTTTTGAGCAGGATTAATCCGGTGAAATTGAAAACTCTAGATATCCTAAAATATTGAATTTCTCCTTGTTAATTTCGTGCTTTGTGTTTATTTTAATTTGCTTTTAATTTATTGCATCTCATAAATTTATTATTCAAATAGAATTGGGATTAAAGTAATTCGGTAATTAGTAGTATATAGTCCTCGTTGGGAACGATATCTTTTCATCACTTTATTACTTGAACCGGCTCGTGCACTTGCGAAAATTACATATCAAGTTTTTGGCGTCGTTGCTGGGGACTATTTAGTCCTACTAATATCGAGTCAAATAATTCTAATTTTACTTTGAATTCCTTTTATTTATTATTATCTTTGTTTCTACTTTTCAGGAGTATTCTCTAGGTGCATGCGAAAGTTTGGAAGTGAAAACTTACTTTCTTTTGATCCTGAAATCGAGCGTTCTTGTCGACGAAACAGAAGGGAAAGAAGAGAAGTAGTTAGACATTCGCAAGAAACTATGGGTGATACTGGTGGAATGAGAAACGAGAACAACCCGCCACCTGCACTGCGGGACTATGCATTACCTACTGCAGTTGGTTTATATTCGGCCATAAGAAGACCGACTATGGCTACAAACAATTTTGAGATTAAGGCGGTGCAAATGCAGATGATCCAAGCAACTCAATTTAATGAGCTGCCTTCTGAGAATCCCAATGCTCATATTGCAAGTTTTCTTGAAATTTGCAATACATTCAAGTATAATGGCGTTACTGACGAAGCCATTCGCCTTGTACTATTCCCGTTTACTCTGAAGGATCGAGCAAGAGATTGGTTGACTTCCTTACCTGCAGACTCAATCACTACTTGGGAAGATTTAGTACATAAATTTCTAGCAAAATTTTTCCCACCAGCAAAAACAGCGAAACTGCGTATAGAGATCAACAATTTTTCTCAACAAGATGGCGAAACATTATATGAAGCTTGGGAAAGATACAAGGAGCTGTTAAGGAAGTGCCCTCACCATGGATTGCCTAAGTGGATGATAGTCCACAATTTTTACAATGGGTTGAATGGTACTTCAAGAATTGTAATTGATGCATCTGCAGGAGGATCTTTCATGAAGAAATCTGAAGAAGAAGCTTATGAGTTGCTGGATGATGTAGCCACCAACAATTTTCAATGGCCAAGTGAGAGGATTGTATCAAAGAAAGAAGCTGGAGTTTATGAGATTGATGCTTTGACTGCTTTGACTGCTCAGGTTGCCTCTCTCACTAAACAGCTTCAGAATAATCATTTGGCAGCCAATTCTATTCAGACTCCTCCAATTATGTGTGACTACTGTCAAGGGAACCATCCCACTGAAGAATGTCAAATAGGAGCTCTCACTTAATATCAGCTAGAACAAGCACAATATATGGGGAATTACAACTGGCAACAAAACAACCCTTTCTCCAATACATTCAACCAGGGATGGCGTAATCATCCAAACTTCTCTTGGAGAAATAATCAAAATATGGGCCAGCCTCAGCAGGGAGTGCCACCTCAGGAGAAGAAGTCGGAATTAGAATAAGCTATACTCCAGCTAACTAAGCACACTGACAAGTTCATGGCTGATACCCAGACCAACTTCCAGAATCAAGCTGCACAAATCCGAAATTTAGAAGTTCAAGTTGGTCAATTGGCCAACATGCTCAATGGTCGCCAACAAGGTAACTTGCCTAGCACTACTGAAGTCAATCCAAAAGAACAATGCAAGGCGATAACCTTGAGAAGTGGAGAAGAATTGGAGAATCCTTCAATTGGTGTTAAAGCTAATAAGGATGGTCAAGAGCAAACAGAAACCATCCCTGAAACTAGGCCATTGCCTCCTCAAGAACCAAGCCTCAATGTTCCTTTTCCTCAGCGTCTCAAAAAGAGCAAACTTGATAAGCAATTTGCCAAATTCTTGGATGTTTTCAAGAAGCTTCACATCAACATCCCATTCGCAGATGCACTTGAACAAATGCCAAGTTATGTGAAGTTCATGAAAGATATCTTATCAAACAAGAGGAAATTGGAGGACTATGAAACCATTGCACTTACAGAAGAGTGTAGCGCTATCATCCAGAGAAAATTACCCCAAAAACTCAAAGATCCAGGGAGTTTCACTATTCCTTGTTCTATTGGAAACTCTATTTTTGAAAAGGCATTGTGTGATCTTGGTGCTAGTATTAATTTAATGCCTTTGTCTATTTTCAGGAAGCTTGGATTAGGTGAAGCTAGACCTACTACGGTCTCATTACAGTTAGCTGATCGATCTGTTAAACATCTGAGGGGAATTATTGAGGATGTCCTTGTTAAGGTGGACAAATTTATCTTCCCTGCAGATTTCATTGTATTAGACATGGAGGAGGATAAAGAAATCCCTATTATACTTGGAAGACCTTTCTTGGCTATCGGTCGAGCTCTCATCGATGTGCAAAAAGGTGAATTGCGGCTTCGGGTACATGAAGAAGAGGTAACTTTTAGCGTGTTCAATGCTATTAAGTACCCAGGTGTGAGTGACACTTGTTTCCGCGTTGATGCTCTTGATGTCTTGGTTTCTGAACACCTTGGCCAACCAAAAGAACCCTTGGAATTGAGTTTGGTTCATTCACATCCATCCCTCTTGGAAGATGAAGAAGTTGTAGAGTTTGTGAATTGGTTGGATTCTTTCGGTCCCAACAACAGAAGATACTTTGAAGATCTAGGAACAGGTCCATCAAAACCACTTCCATCAATTGAGAAGCCACCAGTTCTTGAGCTTAAACCTTTACCGGATCATTTACGCTATGCTTTTCTGAGAGAATCATCAACTTTACCGATTTTGATGGAGGATAATAGCAAGCTATTAGTGGAGGCCCAAAGAGGACTTAATCCAACCATGAAATTTTTGCATAAAGAAAGAAAGTTTACATTGGATGACTTAACCTATGCTCATTGCACATCAATGAGGAGAATGACGAGGAAGAAGAAGATTGAGCACTCACGACCTTCTGTTGAGGGAGTATTTTTTCTCTTTTCTTTTCTTTCCTTTTTATCTTCATTTTTCTTCACATTGGGGACAATGTTTCGTTTAAGTTTTGGGGTAGCTGTTTTACCTTGGTATTTATATTTTATTTTATTTTATTTTGATGTTTTGTATATTTAGTCATTTAGGCTTGTTTATAATTTTCTTTTATGTTTAGGTGGGTCTTACACAAAAAAAAAAAAAAAAAAAAAGTGTCACTTTGAACATTAATTTTAGTTTGAATCGTAGGAGGCCGATGATATGAAACTAATTGAAATTGTACATGGTTCTAAGAAGATGAAAACTGTTGCTTTTGTGTGTATGCTTGATTCTTGTGTGGTTTTGCTATGCTCTGATTTCTTTGACACTTATGAGCACCCGAGCTATAATCACTTAGATTATTTGTTAATTAGACGAAGTTTATGTTGGTTGAGTAATTTCTTAATCTCAAAACGAACTTTAGAACCTATTTGATATTCACTTGACGCGAAATCCCAGACTACACTTTGCCAAGGACATGATTTAGACCATCTTTGGATCGTTTGAGCCTTTCTAGCTGACCTTTTTACATATGCATATCCTTAGTCACCCATTTGAGCTTAATTTTTACCTTTTCTTTGTTACCCATATCTTTAAGCCTAGCTTTTTAATATATTCCAACCTTTTAACCTTTAATCTTAAGCATGTTGACCATTCTATGACTTATCTTGAGCTATGTTAAAATTTGGGAGGATGGGTGGAGTTATAAAAATAAAAAAATAAAAAAATAAAAAAAAATATTAAAAAAAATGAAAAAAAAATATATATATATACATACATATATACGAAAAAAAAAAATATATATATATATATATAAAAAAAAAAAAGGGATGACAAAGTAAGTTGATATCAAGTTTGGGGGTGTTATTGGGAGTATTAAGAAAGCTCAACAAAAGATCCTAGAATGGTTACATGTTTAGGGTGATTTGAGCCTCATTATTATCCATATCATACCGTTACCTTAGCCTAACATTACAAGCTTAAAAAGTCCTAATGATCCTTGATAATGTGTTTGTTGACATTAGTGGAGAGTGAGTTTAAAAATAGGCTTATGGAGTTCGAAAATTTTCTTTATCCTGAGATCTTCTCAAAAGTAATTGGCTGACATAAACCAATCCGAAGGCAGATGAGTAAGTGTTAAAAGCTTTGCACACACACACTCAAGGAATTCGGGGATGGTAAGATCATCATTTGAATTGAAATTCTACATGATTGTGATGGTTAGAGTTGTAACGCCCCGACTTCCCACGCCGGGTCGTCACCTTACTTACATACTGAACTTAAACTTGCGGAAAATTTGGGAGAAATTTTTTTTTTCTTTTAAACTTTATTTTAAAACTTTTAACTTGAACTTCATCCTTAAACTCATACTTACTGATAGGTACTTACTCGAGTACCAAACTTTCAAACCCTCCTTGAAGGCCATCGAAATCAAATTGTAGACCAAACCCGACTTAATGCGGATTGGTACCACAAGAGGCAACTTGCTTGCCATACATACATAAACTTTGTCATTCATACTTAAAACATCATGAAAGTATGAAAACCCTTTTTCATTACAACATTTTTTTTATAGAGTCTATATATATATATATATATATTTTTTTTTTTAAATCCGTGGCAGTGTCCATCCCACATTTCACAGTCCGCAGCACCAGCCTTCCACAGTGTTGCATCAGAGATTGCTGGCAGGTTGCTTACCTACAGCATAGACGTAAGACGTGAGCTTTCGCTCAGCAAGTACAACTGTTACATCCGCGACGCAAAACACATATCATTATGCATGAACCAATTATGACCTCTTATGAATCAAATATGGATTCATAACTTAGTTTAGTTCTATTCTTTTACTTATCATGTGTGCTCGTACTGTGGTACATAGCCAAGGAATGGTTGAAGGCGGCAGTCCGTTTTAACTCAAACCATGAAACACAAAGTTTAACATGGAGTAGTTTAGGTAGCCATCCAATCCAACTCAAATCATGAACCATACCATTTAAACCCGCCTTTGTGGCAAGTCGGTACGACACAACATCTTACTTGTCTTGTTCTTACCAGGTGGTTTAACATTAGTGAACATGCTTCTTGATGTCACAATATTACAACATATAACATAACATAACCTCATTCATAACATACCATGACATGCCATACATACCATAACATATCATACCATAATATCACATGACATAATATACCATAACATTACACGCCATAACATATCATCACATGCCATAACATACCATCACATTAGGCAAGTAACAACAAAGGGCCTATGCTGTAGGCGGAGTTGTACTTACTTCTCTTGCTATGTCCTGTGTAGTGCTGCTCCTTTTCTGAGTACAGCTGCAGGTTCCCTCCTGCTTGTTAAAAGACATAGGTGAGGTTCTAATTAGTATTGTGGAATGTTGGTGATCTAACCAACATGCCTACATTATCCTAGTTGTATGTCCTCGATACTAGATGTCTTACTGGGTTACAAATAGTAACCCTATTATTTTAAAAACAACCCAATATGGATTAATCTTGGTATCCTTTAGGGTTATCTTGACTAACCCTTAAGGTTAATTGTAGTCAAACTCTTGGTCAACCAAAGTCAATCTTTTGGTCAACTAAGGTCAACCCTATACGGGTCAAACTTGAGCTTTAGGTTTTGGCCCAGTAACTCGGATATCACTTTCGGTTATTACCCGTAATCATCTTGCTTACCCAATTTTTAGTTTAAAAATCTATTTTCCATTTCTTTGGAAACTTGGGTAAATTAACCTTAAAAAAATTCTTTTACTTAACCCATAAAATTCATATTTTTGAAATAGGTTTTTGTAAAATCATTTAGGGCTGGAAACTGCCTTTGGAACAGTTTCCCTAGTCAAAACAGTGGTTTTGGGGAAAGATACAATTTTTCCGATCTGTTTTTAGAAAATCCTGTGTAGGAATTTCTTGTTCCCTGCACAGTCTTTATAAAACCGTGTCAGTTTAAAGATCCATTCCGATTTTGAAAAAGTTGTCTTCACGAAAGTTGTAGCTCTCGAAAAATCCTAAAACTTTCGTGTTTTGAGAAAAATCCAGTTCGGCTTGCATTCTTGTCAGTTTTAATTTGAAACTGACTGGTCGTGTGAACTAGGTCTGGGCAGACTAGTCTCGGATTGTTATAGAAACGGAGGCCATTAGAGCCTCAATTTGGAAAACTGTCCGCGTTGCCCCCTAGTAAAAACCCTTCTGAACAACTTTCATGTTTTAAGTTTCCTCTAATTCGGCCTCTAAAAGCCTTAAATTTCCACTTTCCCGAAACTAGCCAGTTTGGAATCCGAATTGGCAGTTTCGGTTGTTAAGTCCGGTTTACGTCCTATTTCGCGCAAACTACCTCAACCGAACTAGCGGGAGCTCTAATACACACATGCAGCGGTTTTCTAGCGTAAATTTTCTTTAATCACAATTTCTAACATCACCATGCAAATCTAATTGATATTGGATCAACTAAGTTGCATGATTTCGGTTGTACAAAACCTAACAAGCATACTAATTAAATTCTAGCAACCTAGCACAAAATTTATCATTCACCAATACTAGGGCAGATTGGGGACATTCATCATCATCACATATTAAGCACAAAAACCCTAGCAATTAATCAAACACCTAACATGCAAACATAAGCATATAACTATGCAAGCTCATAATCAAACCATCCACCCTTAATCACCTAATCAAGCACATACTAACTAAACTAGGGCAAGAAATTAGAATGGACTTATGTCCTTACAAAACCAACTTGAAACACAAATAAAATTCCAAATTGAACTCAATGGAAGGATTAGGGCTCAAGGAAGTTACCTTAGATCAAAGTTAGGGTTTGAAAATTGCAACTCCCCTTCCTCCCTTGCCTACGGCTTCCACCTAGTTAGGGACCCAAAAATTTTGGTTTGGCCTCAAGATTTGTCCTTCACCTAAGGCTCGGCCACCACCCTTGTAACACCAAAAATTGCAGTTTTTCAACTACTTTCCCTTGCTCAAAACAGTGGCTGCCCTAGACCAAAAATGGTCTCAAAACTTGTTTTTGATCTTGTTTTCGGTTGATTGAATCAAACCCGAATTGACCCTAACTTTTCCCCTTAAAATTTTCGGTTTCTCTCTTGGTTTCCCTGCCCTCAATAATTCGGCAGCAAGCCTAGAAAAGGGCTGGAAAAATTTCTGAAACTCTCCCCTTAGCTTCCCCTTGCAAACCGAACACTAACCTAGGCTTGGCTTAGGAAAATTTTGATTTTTCTCACCTCTTTCTCTCTTCCTTGGCTGCTGATTTTCAAGAAGAAAATTGGCAAGAACCTCCCCAAATTTTTTTGAATAAAATGAATAAAGGTCACTCCTATTTATAGGCAAAAGGGAAACTTTTAAGAATTGCATTTTGACCCCTAAATTTTTGAAAATTTGCCAAAAAGGCATGCTAGGTGGCCGGCCATATGCTTGGAGAACAAGAAAAATTTTTCTTCTAGAACAAGACACTTGTCATTCAAGGCTTGGTTCATGGAATTATGATGTCATAAATCAAAAATGGGATGATGTCATAAATCAAAAGGTAGGTGATGTCATCCTAAGGCCTCGTTTGGCTACTTTTTTGAAAAAGCAGTCCAATTTAAATCCAACACAGATATTTCTAATACTGTGTTCACTAATACACAGTATAATTCAGTACTGTTATACTTGACTGCAGTCCAAAATTTATCTGCGTAAAAATGGACTGTAAAAATTTTCTTCTTATTTCTGAAAGTCATTAGGACTTTAATATCCAACTTAGTGTGCTTTATTTTTCTAGGGTGGTCTCATAGCTTATTCTTGTTATTTTGTCCAAAAAGATAATTTTAGCAGTATATTTCCCATACTGCTTATCCTATTACTGTACAGTCATACCTTTGACTGTTCTTGGTCAACCCTTTGACTTTTTGGTCAACTTTGACTTTCTTGGTCAAACTTTGACCAACATGGAATCATGAAATTTCATCACGCCATTTTCCTTAAAATGCCTTATACTTGGCTCAGTAATCCATCGTTGAGTCTCATAGCTAATTAACCGAGAACTCAAACTTATACCGATATTCTATTTCAAACATGATCTAGACTTAAATTTTCCTCATTTAAAGGAAATCTAGAGTCATAAAAATTCGGGTTATTACAAGAGTTGCCTTTGAATCATATACTTTATGCAATATTTGAGGCCATTATGATGAAAAACTAAAATTTGATGCTCAATTCTTCATTTGTGTCTTTCTTTTCTTTTGCTCGAGGACTAGCAAAATCTCAAGTTTGGGGGTATTTGATAAGTTAGATTTAGACTAATTAATTGGATACTTTTAACTTATTATTTTGTTGGTTTTCAATTTGTTTTTAGGGCTTTCACTTCGTTTTATTCTCTTTTGTAGGATTAAAGTAAAAAGATGGGCTCATTGTTTTTCGGCACGATTGGAGCTAAAATGGAGCGTTTGGCATGCTTTGGTGTGAAGATTGTGTTTTGAAGAGTATTGGGCGCCTACGCATCAATTTTATGGGGCCTAGGCGCTTGAATTGAGTTTTTCAGTACAAAAACCCGAGAGTTTAGGGCCTAGGCGCTGTTTCAGTAGCGCCTAGGCGCAAATCGTGAATCCCAGTTTAGGGCCTAGGCGCAGAAAAAGAGGGCCTAGGCGCCAATGTGGGATCTTGCGAGATTTGTTTTGATTCTCCGAATTTGAAATTCAAATTTCAAATCTTTCGATCCATGGCTATAAATAGAATCTTTTTAGGGTTCCAAGGGGAGATTTTCGGAGAAAAAGAGAGGAGAAAAAGAAGAGGAAAGCAATTGGTGAATTGGAGAAGAAGAATAGCAATTCCAGAGACGGAGCGCGATAATTCCGATTCATAAACTAGTTCTTCCTTTTCTCATCATGTTTAGAACATTATTTAAGATGTTGTTTAGTTTCATTATGAACTAAATTTCTTTTTCTAGGGCTACGATGTAGCCGGATTATGATTGTTCAAATTTATTATGGTTTAATTCAATTTTGATGTTTATTCATATTTATGCCGAGTGTTTAATCTAATCTTAATGCTTGTGAAAGTGTGCGCGCCCTTTTTCATTGATTTGTGATTCAATTTGAGACTGAAAAGTGATAGTTGAATTAGACTTTGATTAAATACCATGAGATTGTCATAGGATAGAGATATCTATGAGGCTTGTGTGATACTATGAATTTCTTGTTCTTAATAAATCATGATAGGTTTTGAGTTTGAGACCGAGAGGTGAAAACTGGCTTGTTATGGTAGTTTGCTAATGCTTGAGAAAGATTAGTGATTACATTAGGGAAGTTTGTCATCAACATAGGAATAAACACTAGTTGATTAAATTTGATATTTTGAGCAGGATTAATCCAGTGAAATCGAAAACCCTAGGTATCCTAAAATATTGAATTTCTCCTTGTTAATTTCGTACTTTGTGTTTATTTTAATTTGCTTTTAATTTATTGCATCTCATAAATTTATTATTCAAATAGAATTGGGATTAAAGTAATTCGGTAATTAGTAGTATATAGTCCTCGTTGGGAACGATATCTTTTCATCACTTTATTACTTGAACCGGCTCGTGCACTTGCGAAAATTACATATCAACAGCTGGTTTTTTTGTCTTTGTTCTAAAAAAGTCAATAAAAATTATAATTATTTTTTGACAAATCAATCAACTTTAACCTAAAAATTCCATTATATTTTAAAGTCAACTTGAACACGAAACGCATGTGTTTTGGAGGAGGATTTGGAGGTAGCTGAAGGGCAGAGGAGCAACCTTGAAAATCAAGTCCTCTTTTCAAACTCCTCGAAGTGAAAGTAAATATAGGTCCTCCTTTTCAATTTGTTGGTAACAAAATAGGCTACCTTCTAGCAACAAAAGCATAATTTGGTACTCACACATCAATTCGTAGGCACTTAAACAATCTCTTCAGGTATTGAATGGCCTAAAATACTACTCACTAGCTCTAGCGACCTGAATCTATGTAGAAGGAACTCGTCAATGGCTTCCATAAAAAACGCCCCCGATAAATGTAACGTTCTAAAATCTATGTAGGGTCAATTATGCAAATGTGGGCCGTTACTTTACTTACTTATCTTACTTCTTAGTTTCTAACACTTGAACTTTCAGAAAATTACAGAATAATTTTTTTTTCTTCGTAACTTAATTAAACTTATCCATATGGGTAAACTTCACCATGCCTACCTATTACTTGTTAAGCCGATTAAAAGTTCACACCTAAACCTTTTAAACCAGGGCTTTTAAAATATCACATACATAACATGGTACATATTACTTAATCATATATATACTAGTTCATAATTTAAAGAGATTGCAGAAAATCTACGTAATGGTATCCCATACCGATCTTCACTTGCTGCATTATCTCCATGGCCTACCAAGTAAAGCTGCAGGCATCTTACCTACAGTATGAAATATACTGATGAGCTTTCGCCCAGTAAGTACAAAAATAGTCTCACAAAAACACGACAAACATCATGTAACTTATGCATGATCCATTTATGATCGATTATGAATGTCTTATGCTCCATTATAGACTTAATTATGAAATTGAACTTATTATCTTGCTTAACATGTGGGCCCCTTGTATACATACCAAATGCGCACATTCCACAGAAAGTTAAGGTTTGTAAGGTCCTTAACAATTCTGGGAATCATATTCATAACCCTTCACGATCTGGCGGAAAGTCTTAATATCTTGAACTTGAACTTGAACTTGAAACATACATAATCCTCCACAATCTGGCGGGAGGTTGGTACGACACTTACTTGTCTTAGTTTAGTCTTAGTCTTGTATTTTGTAAGACTAAAAATCTTTAAGTGTGATCTTATTTAGTCATGATGCACATGAGACATAGACATGGCATGACTTAAAGATGAATAACATAAAATAATTTGTGGCATATTTGTTTATTACAACATGGCATAACCATACATTATGGCATAACTATACATCATGGCATAACTTGGCATATCATGGCCTAACATGACTTAACATATCTTAACATGACATAACATGACTTGACATAACATGGCATACATGAAAACATGTCATATACTTGAAAATAGTTTTCTATTTTCCATACTGTAGGTGAGATTTGTACTTACCCGGTATGCTATGTCTTAGGTTTTGTTGCTCCAAATCAGGTTGCAATAACAGGTTACTTCCTGCTTTTCAAAAAGGATGTAAGATAAGGGTCATCTTATCTTATCATAAATCATTATATTTAATGCTAGTATCCTTAACCAGCATTCAATAATAATCCTAGTTATATGTCCCCTACACACACTCATGATAACTTATTTGGTTACTAAGTGTAACCCTAAACAGTATATTGTTTGATGTGTTAATGAACTTTGTGTTCAAAGCCCAATCATACGTGAATGGTAATTAGTATCTTTATTAGGTTACTATTTGTAACCCTAGGCTTTAGACCCAAATCATATCTGGATTAAAATCCTATTGGGTTACTAAGGCCCAGTGACTTTTAAAATCATACCCCATTAGGTTACTATTGGTAATCATGGGTTGTAGGCCCAACTCATTAGCTCGGGTTCTTATATGGTTACTTTAAGTAACCCTAATTATTTGGCCCATTTAAAAGTTGGTAACCTTATCGGTTACTATTTATCTTATGGTTGTTTACCATAGAACTTGGCTTATTTCATTAAATAACTCCTTGTGTGATAAAATTTTAATCCCCTTTTTAACAATTGTTTTAAACAATCCCATAAACTTTGGTTATTAGTGCATGTACAGGAATTCCCTGTTTATGCACTATTTTTAAAAATCCTGTGCATGAATTTCCTGTTTCCTACACAGTTTTAGAAAATCAGGTTTTACTCAAAAAGTCCTGCAACTTTCGTTTTTTACTCAAAACCTAATTCTGCCCTTAACCTGCCTGTTTTGCTTGTTGAACCTGCCTGGTCGTGCACACTGGGTCTGGCAGACTAGGCTTATTTTTAAAATCTGTCCATGTTACCCCCTAGGATTTTCCATTTCCTATAACTTTGTAGTTTTAACTTTCCTCAAATTCGGCCTCTAAGTGCCTCAAAATACCATTTCCAGAATACTGCCCAGTCTTGATCCGAGACTTGCAGTTTCTCTTCTAGTTGTTTCTTACGTAAAATTACGTACACACTACCTCGAACGGTTAAAACCGTGAGCCTACATCAAGCATGCAGCGCATTACCTAATATTTTTATTGCCATGCATTCACTTTCATTCATAAAATTATCCATGCAAACCCATATGGTGATCTTCACCAAACTAGGGTTTTTAGAGTTTTCTTTACCCCTCCTTGGATCATATATCAATATCACATAGTCATTCATTACATACATCTTCTTGAATGTGTGGGGGACATACTACAAACACATACTAGGCCTTCATACATATCATACATACTCTAGCAATTGAAATTATATATAGCCACTAGACCCTAATCAAGCATATTCAAGCAATCTAAGCTACTCCTATTGCATGAAAATAAAAGTGAGCTTATGCTCTTACAACCCTATCTTGAAAATACACATAAATTTTGAATCAACACTTAATTGAGGAACTAGAGGGTGAAGAGGATTACCTTTAAACCTTGAAAATGGTTCTAGGTTTTTGGATCAAAGATTTCCTCCTTCCTTTTTTCTTCCTCAAAAATCCGGCCACTCTACTTTTTTTTTCTTCTCTCTTTGGCTCGGCTTCTAGGGGAGGGAGAGAGTGAGATAAAATTTTACCATAGTTTTGGTAGAGTCACATAAAAATGACTCAAAAACCCACACCCCTCATCACCTATTTATAGGTGAAAAAATATTTTCTTTTTGGATTTATTTTTATTTCTAAAATTGCATATTAGTCCTCTTGAGCCAAATATTTGCCCAAATACTCATGAGGTGGCCGGCCATTAGGGAGCCTTGAAGGCCAAGTTAGCCTTTCATGTTCATGCATCTAATCATCCAATTAAAAACTACCAACAAATTATTTCATTTTTTCCAAAAATCCCAAATTCACATATTTATCTTTTCTTGGGCTCCAAGTAATGCCTTGCTTACCTCACCATGCTTACATCACCATGCTTACCTCACCATGCTTACATCACTAAGCTTACCTCACTTTTTCTTGAAATTACACTTTGGCCCCTAAGGATAAAATATTTGCACTTTAGTCCCTGTGAGGTGGCCGGCTAGGGTAGAACCACTTGGCTTCCAGTTCATGCATAATTATTCATTTGATTCCAAAAATCCCTTAATATAATTATGTAGTCCATTTCCTTACTAATGCAAATATTTTAAATACTGTTTTCAACTAATAATAGTATTATTGTATTGAACCACAGTCCAGAATTTATCTGCACTTAAGTGGGCTACATATAAATTTTTCTTAAGACTCAAAACTACTAAGTCCTCATTACTCCAAATATTATTCCTAATTATTCTAGAGTAATCCCATACCTTATTCTTACTTCTTCATCTATAATGGCGGTCAAACACAGTATAATTCCTATACTGCTTCATACAGTACAGTACCATCTTAATCATATCTTAAATCATCCTGGTCAAACTTTGACCGGAATAAAATCATAAATCCTTATTCTACCTTTTTCATCAAAAAGCCTCATGCTTAACATAATAACTTATTATTGAGTCTCGTAGCTAATTAAACGAGAACTCAAACATATACTAATATTCAACTCTGATCATGAGCTTCATATCTACATACATGATTCAGACTTAGATTCTTCTTATATCTAATGAATTCTCAAGTCATCAAAATTTCGGGTTATTATAATAAAGATGAAAGTCAGTTTAAAAAGTGGTGAACCCCATAAACGAATAATACGAGAGAAATAATCGATTTACCAAATTTTGTTATACCTCTTTCCTCAGAATGTTGCTTACTTGGCATCAAACCAAGGTCTTGACAGAGTGGGGGCACTAGCAACTCCCTTTAAGCAACGCCACTTTTGACAAGCAATTGACTCAACAAGTTTTGATCCAATTAGATGACAACTTTAGTTTCTATCTGAGTTCAAGGACCTCCCAACTTATAAAAGGTTATTGCAGATCAAGGAGGACATTGGTGATGCTCCTAAGCCCTCAATGGATGAGATCAAGAAGTCTGTAGATGCAGTCACTATACCAAGAAGTGCTAGTGTAAAATCGGCGATTTCTTCAACGTGGAGTTGACTGATGTGATCAAGGAAATGCACGCAGCAAATCTATGTATGTATGTGAATAAGCTGAGAAATGAGTATGTCACTCTAGCTTTTATTTACTTCAGTGACCCAATTGCGGAGATTACTGCTACTTATATTCAAGTGGATGAAGCTGATGGGTTCATGAACTGATTACCTGGTAAATATATGAGAAGCGTGTACCGTCTGGACTTTCTTCCTTTTTTTTTTTTTTTCCCCCTTCCTTCAATTTGTAATGAAAAAAGTAATTGAGATTAGATTGAGCAGGAACTAAAAGGAAAGAGAAATGATTAAGAATATAAAAGATTGGTTATACTATCACTAAAATCATCACGAAGTGTAGTATGTTTAAATTTTTCATATTGATGAGATCTGTATATTAACGACCTTTGTTGATACCAGTTTTTGTACAAAGTCTTATCTTAAGGCCCAAGCCCAATGTTCGCATCCCGTAATGTGAATGAGATCGTTTAATGCATCCAAGTCATGCTCGGAAAACTCGCATCGGTCGTTGTTAGGTGGATCATGAGTAATTAAACCGGCTCATTTATTCTTGATCAAAGTTAGATTTTAATCTCACTTGTGGGGGTTTTAAATTGACTTGAGAAATAGTCAAGTAAGCTCAACCTCTTACCTTTGCAATGAATTGTTAAATAGTAAGAAGCAAAGTGAAATTGATTTACATTAAAATTAATCACTTGTGAATGTGAATTTTATTTTGTTAAAGAAAAAGATTATAAAGATAGAGAATGACGTATTTAGATAATTTTAAAAGATAATTTAATATATAGATTTCTGTTAAAATAAAATTACCCATATACCCCAATCACGACGATCCCACTTCGTGAACGTCCGTTTATAAGTAAAAAAAGTTATGATAGTTGAAACTTTCATTTCTGATTGAATTAAAAAAATGAATATCCAATGTAAAAGGAGCATAATGTCAACACATGAATATGAGACTAAGCAATAACATCACGTTCGTAAATTATTACTTGAATAATTGAATTGGCTACCATAATTGAATCACACTGGAATACTGTGCACCTCAACCTCAGTAATAAGTGATATTTAAAATTAAAAAAAAATCATGCCACACAAAAACAAAAAATCATTAAATCAGACATAAACAAAGCAAAAGATTCAAAGCAAACAAAATTTGTTTAAACCGGGTGGAGGCTCAGATTCGCCTTTTCTCAGGTAGAGAGAGAGAGAGAGAGAGAGAGAGAGGACTTGCTGCTACAATGGCTGCGACCAACCGCCAGCCGCCGCACGGAGAAGGACAGAAGCTTCATTTTCCGGCGGAGGAAAGCAAAGCAAAGCAAACCAAACCGGATAAGCCCGCCAGGCAACAGAAATCCTTTCTTCTGTCTCCCAAGTCCCACCGCCTGATATTCAGTGTGACAAATATCATCACCGCCTCGTAAAACATATAAGGGCCCGTTTGGATGACACATCTGAGAGGAGATAGAGAGAGTAGGAAATCGTCCTACCGGTTCTGCTACAATCAGACAGAAGCAAGCAAACCTTAATTTGCTGGGTCTCCATGAGAGCAAAACCCAAACCCCCCCCAATTCTTTCAACTAAAAAAAAAAAAAGTGATTTACAAGATTGCCACAGATTCATGCCTTTGATTTGATTATCTCCTTCAGGGCAAAAAAAGATTCTGTAGAGAGAGAAAATCGATGGCTCCCAGACATTGTTAGAGAGAGTGAGAGATCTTTCTTTTCTTATTTTTTTTTTTTAATTATTTTCCTTTTCGGAGAGAGAGAGAGAGATATATATAAGCGGTTCTGCTTACGATCAGGGTGAAGCAAAGCAGAAAAGGCAGCCATTGTTGAAGAAGGACAACGACCGAACCCTAGTCTGCTTGGATCTCCATGAGAGCTAAAGAGAAAATTACCTCATTCTCAAAATAAAGAGAAAATTACCCAAATAGCCACCTTTTTTCCATCCATGAACCATATTACCTCATCATATTTACATATATATATATATATATATATATATATAGAGACACACACACAAACTAAGAGAGAGAGAGAGAGAGAGAAAAAGAGGTCAAACAAGCGAAACCCATAAAAAAATTTTTTTTTTTTCAATTGCCTTTTCGGATAGAGAAAAATCATCGGTTCTGCTTGCAATCAGGGTGAAGCAGAGCAGAAAAGGAACGACCAAACCGTTTGGATCGCCATGAGAGCAAAACCTCCATTCTAAGCCTCTCTGAACCTGGTAGTCGTCACCTTCGAGGTTCATTTATACGCCGAATGCTCTCTCTTTTGCCGTTTTTGCCCTTAGATGTCCGTCTGGTTTTGGGTCTTTCCTGATGTAAAAGAGTAGAATAATAGTGGGGATACAATGGTAAATGCAGAATAGAACCGCAGCTTTACCCTACTGGTTTTTTTTTTTTTTTTTTTAAAATAAATTTCATTTTTGCTCCTAAATTTTGTGCTATTGTAATTTTGCATTTTGAACTTAAAAACCGATTAAAAAAAATTAAAAAAAAAAAAGCTCCTTGAATTATAAATGTTAACATCTTTTCTCTTTTCGATAGTTAAATGAATAAAATTATTAACGTAATAATAACTAAAGTGTAATTTAATATGTGTAAACTTTATTTTTGCTCCATAAATTTTAATAGTTTTGTAAATTTTGTCCCCAAATTTTAAAAATTAGTGTTTATATCACTCAAATTTTAAATTATTTATAAGAATGTCACTCAAATTTTAAATCATGAGCAAAAATATCTCTTGTTTCATATTTGATCACAAAATACTTAGAGAAACTTTATTTTTGCCTCATATATTTTAGTACATCTGTAACTTTTCCTCGAAACATTGAAAAACTAGTATTTATACCTCTCAACCTAGTTTTTCAATATTTAGGGATAAAGTGACAAATGTACTAAAATTTATGAGACAAAATTAAGGTTTATTCTTGTCTTATATGGCCAAAATATGAAGGAAAAAAGGAGGGGAGATATTCTTGTCAATGGTTTAAAGTTTGAGGGGCATTCTTGCTAACTTTTTATAGCTTGAGGGGTATAAATATCAGTTTTCAAAGTTTGGGTGGGCAAAGTTACAAGAATCTCAAAGCTCAGGGGGTAAAAACAAAGTTTACCTTATTAAATTATACTTTAGTAGTTTTCAAATCAGTAATTCCATCTATTTAACTGATGGAAAGAGCAAAGATAATAACATTTCATACTTTATAGAGTATGTCGATCAGTTTTCAAAGTTTAATTTGCAAAGTTACAAGAGCAGCAAAGTTCAGGAAGCAAAAACGAAATTTATCCTTTTTTTTTTTTTGGTAAATTGATAATTTTAGACCCCATTTGACATTGCTATTGAAGGCTATTTTCATATTATTAAAGAATCCATAATAGGTAAGGGGGGTTTGTTAAATCATGCTTTTACCTAATAGTTAGATTATTTATAAAAAAAAAGGCAGGTCAAAGATTGCTCTTGCACAATTATTTCTACTATTATTTTGCCAATTTACTAAAATTTCATTAATAATAAACAATAATTCGATCTACCCACTATATTAATTTTCGTAACAAATAACAAAATTATATTCACCTATTTACTTAAAATTTATACTTAAAAATAATTTCAAATTCGAAATATAATTTTATTGTTTTATATTATTATTGTATTTTGAAAAAAAATATATATTATTAACATATTAAAGAAATAAGATGATAGTAAAAATATTACTGTTAAATTATTTTTATTTTATAAGAAAAAATATTACTATTAGGATATTCCATTCACCCATCTTATGGTGGATAATCTTCTCCATGGTCATCTCCACCAAACTTCTTTAACAGATGTGATAGTCATTTTGAGAGGATTTAGGATACCACAATCAAGATCGATAGTCAAAGGCCACAAGAAATCGTAGTAAGGATAGTATTGTCGCAAGTATGATGAGCGCAATAAATATATATTTTAGAAGATAAATTGTTGCAACCTTGATAGAGACATGATATTAAAATTTCACTTTCAATTATTCATATCATTTAATTTTTACATTGGTGTATAATTTATTGTATTGAATAAGTATATTTTATGTTTTAGACTTATTTCAGAATATAAAATAAAAATTGTATATATTTCTATAATTTGTTTTGAGGAAAATATATATTTCTATAATTTTGGTGTAAAATATTATGATTACTTCATTTATTACTTTAAATATGTATACTAGGTTATTTATCAGACAAAAAAAATATATAGTATATCCTTTTTAGTCATTATATATGTATGGATAACAATTTTATTTATAATTTATCAAATAACTATAATTCTGTTTTTGGTATTCAAAACAACTTTGAAAAAATATTTATCAAACACCTACCTATTTTTAGCACCATAGTAACTTTGGACTCACAATATAGTTATAGCAAAAATTTTATCATCAATGTCAAAACTTGCACTTAGTCTCTAAACTTTGAAATTTGTGTAACTTTGGTCCCTATTGTTTTTTTCGCAGATTAAATGACCATAAACTATGAAAACACTGTTATAGCTAGTAGTTATTTTCGTTATTTTTTGGATGGAATCCGTAAAAAATTGATGCTTACTAATGGATTGCATCCAAAGATTAATTGAAGGAACTACTGTAATAAGTTTTTATTAATTTATGGTCACTCGAGCTATGTGGAAACAAAAAAAAAAAAAAAAAGAGACCAAAATTACACAAAATTGAAAATTTAAGACCAACCTAACAATTTACCTTCCCCTTTTTGGTTTGGAGAATTCTGAGTAACATTTGAAAAAAAAAAGGAAAATTTGTGTATGGTGTGAAAAAAAAAATTATTCCTGTGATAGAACACATCTTTTCTTAATAAATAAATTCAAGTACAATTAAAATACTTGGATGATAGAATATAATTTTTAGGGCATGGGGGACACCAACTTTTCCCCATGGATGGAGTACTTTTTTCAAACTGTTAAATCAGAATAAAAAATAATAAAACTTGTACGTAGCAGTATATTTATATAACATATTGCATGTATTATATCTATCGTAGAAAAAAAAATTCACTCATCTATGTGAAATCGTGAAAGTACATACAGTGAATACTGAAGATCGCGTTAAGATAGAGAGGAGATAGTGTGTTCACAACCGTAGAGGGTTGACATTCACATCGGATGATGACCAGGAGTAAGCAGAGGCAATGGAGGAGGTCGATGCTGTGGGGATATGGGTTTGGATGATGGAGAGGAGAGGATTAGGCTTTAAACTTTTGGCCTCTAGCTATATATTTCCCTGTGGAAATGTACTTCATCCAAAAGAAAATTAGTCCTTGGACTAGAAAATGGATTGTTCTTAGGACATTTAGCTTTATATGCTTTCTTGTGACTGTAGTTGGCTTGATTGGGTCACTTGAAGAGCTTATAAGTGCCAAGTTAAGTTAGAGTGATTAATAATTTGATGTAACATATATATATACATATATGTACACGTATATGTATATGTATATGTAGTTATGTAATTCTTAATCAATGAAAGTATGTAATTTCAGCAAAAATATGTATTGAAAAAAAAGAAAAGTAGCTGTTGAAAGTTCAAAAACTAGAATTTACTCCTCAATTTTGGACCAAATATAATAAGACATTTTACACTGATGCGCCATTTTGAATTTGTTGCATCTATAAATTTTTAATTTTAATAATTCGCATATTAAATTTTGGAATATGTAATAATTTCCCCCAATTGATGCCTATGTTTAATCTATTAAAGGAAATTGACGTGATTTGTTTATGAGTCGTTAACTAATTACATAAATGATTATTTTTATCTATTTTAACTAGATTTATTAAGGTCAAGTTTTTAATTAGGTTTATTAAAATAAAAAAATCTAAATTAATTTTATTTTATGTTTAAATTTGGTTTGATTTTTATTTAAAAAAAAAAAAAAACCTTTTTGTACTCTTAAATAACGACTTATGTGTAAGTAAACTGTCATTTTTCATTGAAAAAATTGACATTGTTATAATTGAGGTAAATTGCTGTGGATTGAAAAATTTAGGGTATAAATTGCTAAAATTAAAAGTTCGAAATATAAATTACAACTGTGCAACAAGTTTAAGGTACTCTGATATAAAAAAATTTTAAAAAAAGAGCCTTAATTGAATGTAAAGTTACAGAATTTAATCACAAAGTGTTTTATAGGTTACAACATTCCATATAAATCCATGTAGAGGTACGGTTGAAGGACATCAACCAAAAAACGACGACAATACTAAAAAGGATAATTGCCTTAACTAACGACGTAGGCATAAGAATTACGACATAAATAGGCTAAACGACTAATAAGCGGCATCTCCTCACAACAACAACAATCTGAAGAAACGACGTGACGTTGAACTAGAGAGAGAAAAACGAATTTGGAAAGAAGAAAATGGAGAAGAGACAGATAGAATGGCTTGTTTAGCAGAACTTTTGCTTTTGTTTCTAACCAGTTGAAGAAAAGAAGTAAAATTTGTGACTTCTCTGTAAGTGTTTGGAACCAAAGAGCTTTTAAGATCAA
Source organism: Ficus hirta (assembly GCA_038430175.1). NCBI lineage: Eukaryota > Viridiplantae > Streptophyta > Magnoliopsida > Rosales > Moraceae > Ficus > Ficus hirta. Next base: position 10,757,014 of record CM076585.1, on the reverse strand, counting down.
AATGATTTTTAAAGTATTTTAACAAATACTTAAAATGTTAAATGAAGTTTATAATGTCTAATTTAAATTTATGTTACAAATTTTAAAGTCTACTCAGAAGAGTTTTTGCCAGAAACAATATTTTTTGGCTTTGACAGGAAACACTTTTGGAGATTGGAAGCTATTCTGATAGATTATCAAAACGCTTTCAAAAGTCGCTTTTGGATTTGAGAAACCAAAAGCAGTTTTTAGAAAAACTCTACCAAATTCGTTCTTTACAGTTAAAAATATAGAAAGGAAATTGAAGGAAATAGAGAAATAAAGTAAAATAAAATAAATTAAAATAAAAGAGAGAAGAGAAAGGGGAATGATTTAGATAATAGTAAAGCGATTTAGAAGAATAATGAAGGAAATATTAATTTACTTATGCTAATCTGAATTGTATTACATTGATATAGCTTGATCATATATTTATAGGTAGACAATTAAGCACAATTAGAAAACTAACAACAAAAGGAAACAAATACAAGAATAAGGAACAAACAAAGGAAACGAGACAGCCTTAAAAAAAAAAAAAAAAAAAGATCTAAACTCTACACTTGTGTAAATTTTATCTTAATGAACATGAATAATCCTAATCCATTATTTCTAAACTACAGCCTTCCTCTTTCGCATGGCAACCTTAAAAACGACAATTATCATTTTGGTCTAATTAAAAGTAAAAGAATATCTCTTAAAAAAATTTCAAAAGATTATTAATTATTTAGAGAAAATTACTTGAATAATCATCCTTTTTTCCCTCATAAATTGATCAACATAACACAAATTCTTCATCCTTAATAAACATAACATAAATTTTATTTTAATTTTGTGTCATATTAATCTAGTATCAAATTTTTGTCTTATATTAATATAATAATCTTTAAATTTAAGTCAATGTATTTTCCCGGAATATTTATCTATTAAAAATTGAACTAAAAATTAGATAAATATGCAGATAAAAATACTTAATTAAAAAAGAAAAGAAAATGACCAAAAATTCAAACTTTAAAAATAAAGAACCCTAAAAGACCTCTATATAAATATGTGTGTGTGTGTATATATGTATATCCATTCATCATACAGCCGTCCTGTCGTCTCACATATTCATGATGTTGGAGCTTGGAGGAAAACGACGATCGGAAAGGCTTAGGCTTCGACAAAAAACACGAGATGAATTAGAGAGGCCGACGGTGAAAAGAATATGCAAGCAACGGGCTAATAATATTAATGGAGAACGACAACAATCCGAGAGGATTCGGATTATAAATGGAGAAAGAGAATCATCATCACATTCATCGGCAGCAGAAAGTGTTGTTGCAGTATCAGAAGCCGCTTCCAAATTCATGTCGGTCGTCTCGGACGACCTTCTGCAGGAGATATTGTTCCGACTTCCCCATTCCAAAATCGTAATCCAGTGCGGCACCGTCTGCAAGCGGTGGTTCTCTCTCGTTACCTCTCGGTCACAAGGCGGCTTATACTTTATCCGCAAATTCAATCACCATCGCCGCCTCAAACGACAACTACAACAAGAACGAAAACAAGTAGAAGAACACTTGCCTTATACTCTGTTAATGACGAGCCGCTACAGTTCGGGAGGCGACGATCTACAATTCTCCTACTGTCCCTACATTCCATGCAACAATTTCTTCTCTGACAAGTCAAAAATTCTCCGCCATGGAAAGGTATCTTTACTTACTACTGGTGGTGGTCATGATGGTTATCTTGATTTCTTGCCTTGGCCGAGCTGGCTTATAAAATCGTCCTTCGACGACTTGTTGCTGATTATGCTGAACAGGATGGAATTCTGTATTTGCAATCCTCTAACTAGGCAATGGATTTTGGTCCCTTGAACCCGGAACTTTCCGGATCTTCATAGATGTGGTTTTGTGTGCAAGCCCAATTGCAACTGCAACTCACAATTTGGGGGATCATATTCATATTCATATTCTCATTCTAACAATAATTGTAATTGTAGAATCAAATACAGGGTCGTGGTAATCTCTAGGCTTCATGACTCCTTGTTCAGCGAGTTGTTAAGTGTGTCGGTCTTTTCTTCTGAGACTGGACAATGGACCAAATCGACGCTCCAGTTTCCAGAGACGTTATATGATTGGCATGCCACATCGGTTGGGAACAACGGAATTTTGTATTGGGCATTGGGGGATAACCAGTTAAAAGGAATTGTTGCGTTAAACGCCTTCAAGGATGGGGACGATTTGGAAGAAGAACGATGCCGTTTGATTTGCTTGCCAGTGGAGTTTGCCCGAGGCTTTAGGTACGGTCACTCTACGAGAGCACGGCTTGGAGTGGTTCGTGGTCGTTTGAGGCTTGCACAGGTCTATTTCCTTAACAGGTCCAACTTCTATGTCTTGAAAGCTTGGGAACTTGTTGATGATCACCGCAATGCCTCTTGGGATTTGGTTCATCATGTTCGTTTTAAAAGGAGCAACAAAAGCGTGCTGTTGTTTCTTGTCGCACTTCATCCCGATGATGGAGACGCGGTTTTCTTAACAAGTGGTAATAATGGTGAAACCAAATGTCAGGATCTTTTCCAATACAAGATTGGGAGTGACGATGTTGAGCCTGTTTGCGGAGGTAGATACGACTCGTGTGTCTTTCCTCTGGTTCATCCTTGGTGGCCTACTACTATTCCTTCTCTGTCACCATCCAATTAGAGCTTTGACACCTCCAATCCAAGTTTATTCCATATTAATTTTAGATTATAATTGATGTGGACCTTCTTGCTTTTTCATGTTTCCCTTTTAATTAAGCTAATTAGTAAGAACAGAAGTCTGTAATTCTGGTTACTGATTTGATTTTGTTCTTTGATAATAATTCTAGTTGCTTCCTATTTTAAAGCTTTTGTGAGGAAGGCCCAAAAATGATCAGTATATGAATGTAGATTCCAACTCTCATTTATATGAATGCAGTGAAGTGTATGTGCACATAAAATACTTCAGTATCCAAGAATGAAACAGGACTTATAATGTTCGATTGATACTTAGAATTATGCAGGGAACCATATCGACAATGGTATCACAAATCATCACTGTTGAGTTGTCGAATTTTATGAATTTCCTACGAAAAAACACCTCACTGTCCACACTTCCCTTTGCCTTCACTTTTCCTTTCTCAGCTTTCCTCCTCTGCAACCGCTAACGCCCACCCGACCTTGAAAATTGGCGCTATCGAAATCGCTCCTACATTGGAGCAGATGATATATCTTGATACAAGTTTATGTTTCAGAATTGTGTGAAAACAAGGAAGAACGTGAAGAATTATAACCATCAAGAACTTTATTTTGTGATTATTTTAGTAATCGACAAGAGTTATCATCTCATTTGATTAACGGAATCTTCATGAAAGTTAGCTCTCGGAACAAAACTAAATTCTCTACTGGGATTGTAATGATATATCCTTATTTCAACCAGGTTCTGAGAGTGTTAGGTGCTCTTTAACTTTTGGCCTCTAGCTAGAAATTGTATGATTGGGGGAAAAAAATTTATATTTGTTGGACGTATACGACTGTCAGATATGAGACTTATCCTATATATAATACAAAGTTATACCATTTTTCATCAGTGGATGTATCTCTATTGTAATTTAAAGAAAAATAAATAAATTGAAAGAAAAAGTTTATCTATTGTAAAGTTCAAAAGCTAGAACTTACTCCTACATTTTGGAGCAAATTTAATTGAATGAAAAGTTATAGAATTGAATCACAACTTGTTTTGTAGGTTAACAGTATTCTATGTTAATCCGTGAAGAGGTCAAATTAAAGGACATCAACTGAAAAACGACGAAAATTGTTAAAAACGACAAATGACTTTAAAGCATAAGAAACGTGACATCAATAAGATAAACGACTATCCCGGCGTCATAGTGACAATAATCTCACAGCGACAATTTCAGGAAACGACAGTAACATGAGAACGACATTAAAAAAAAAAACTACACGAGTGAAAAACGACATGCAAACAAAAAGACAACAATACGACGTAATAAAATTGACATACAATAATGAAAGAAACGACACTAATTGAAACCGCGTCATCATTGAGTATGAACCAAGCGACATCAATCCAAAAACATAAGTAAACGACACAATAAAAGGACAAAATTCTCAGTGAACGACTTGAAATTTAAATAGCCAATATCCACAAAAACGACAATGAGCTGATTAATGGCATTGACTTAAAGAACAATTTTTAGGCGAAAAACGACCTCAACTGGAAAAAAGACAATGGATAGAAACGACTCAATTATTAAAAAACATAAAAAAGAACAATAACCCCCCCCAAAAAAAAAAAAAAGAAAGATATCACAAATCTAAACAAAATGTATCAAGGGGATAAACATCAACTAAAAACGACAGCATTAAAACATGGAAACGAGGTGAACAAAACGGCAAATAAAGCGGGGAAAAAAAAACTAAGGATATATTTTATGAGTTCCTTCTAAACTATACCACTAGTATCAAAATGCTATCGAAATTTACATATTTTGTCCTTCCAATTATAACTTTATTTATATTTTAACCCCTACCAAATGATTTTTTTTTTTGACAAAATTACTGAGTCATCACTTAGTTTAACTTTAAGTATAATATTTATGGGTTAATAAACGCTCTTGCTCTAAAGTAAATTAGTTGGTTAGTAAATATCTCGCATATTTACTTCCTAGAGTAATTGCTTGGAAGTAAAAAAATTGGAGAGTGAACTTTAATTAAATTCGGTTCGTCAAGAGTTTAAAGAAATCGACGAATTTGCACTATTTATGTGCGTCATATGTGCTATATCATCTTTAAAAATAGCACTTTTTCAAAGTATGTGAGGTGAATCTAGATATAATATATATATATATATATTTTTTATGTTGTGTCATATTAATCTAGTATCAAATTTTTGTCTCATATTAATATAATAATCTTTAAATTTAAGTCAATGTATTTTTCCGGAATATTTATCTATTAAAAATTGAACTAAAAATTAGATAAATATGCAGTTAAAAATACTTAATTAAAAAAGAAAAGATAATGACCAAAAATTCAAACTTTAAAAATAAAGAACCCTAAAAGACCTCTATATAAATGTGTGTGTGTGTATATATGTATATCCATTCATCATACAGCCGTCCTGTCGTCTCACATATTCATGATGTTGGAGCTTGGAGGAAAACGACGATCGGAAAGGCTTAGGCTTCGACAAAAAACACGAGATGAATTAGAAAGGCTGACGGTGAAAAGAATATGCAAGCAACGGGCTAATAATATTAATGGAGAACGACAACAATCCGAGAGGATTCGGATTATAAATGGAGAAAGAGAATCATCATCACATTCATCGGCAGCAGAAAGTGTTGTTGCAGTATCAGAAGCCGCTTCCAAATTCATGTCGGTCGTCTCGGACGACCTTCTGCGGGAGATATTATTCCGACTTCCCCATTCCAAAATCGTAATCCAGTGCGGCACCGTCTGCAAGCGGTGGTTCTCTCTCGTTACCTCTCGGTCACAAGGCGGCTTATACTTTATCCGTAAATTCAATCACCATCGCCGCCTCAAACGACAACAACAACAAGAACGAAAACAAGTAGAAGAACACTTGCCTTATACTCTGTTGATGACGAGCCGCTACAGCTCGGGAGGCGACGATCTACAATTCTCCTACTGTCCCTACATTCCATGCAACAATTTCTTCTCTGAGAAGTCAAAAATTCCCCGCCATGGAAAGGTATCTTTACTTACTACTGGTGGTGGTCATGATGGTTATCTTGATTTCTTGCCATGGCAGAGCTGGCTTATAAAATCGTCCTTCGACGACTTGTTGCTGATTATGCCGAACAGGATGGAATTCTGTATTTGCAATCCTCTAACTAGGCAATGGATTTTGGTCCCTTGGACCCGGAACTTTCCAAATCTTCATAGGTGTGGTTTTGTGTGCAAGCCCAATTGCAACTGCAACTCACAATTTGGGGGATCGTATTCATATTCATATTCTCATTCTAACAATTATTGTAATTGTAGAATCAAATACAGGGTCGTGGTAATCTCTAGGCTTCATGACTCCGTGTTCAGCGAGTTGTTAAGTGTGTCGGTCTTTTCTTCTGAGACTGGACAATGGACCAAATCGACGCTCCAGTTTCCAGAGACCTTATATGATTGGCATGCCACATCGGTTGGGAACAACGGAATTTTGTATTGGGCATTGGGGAATAACCAGTTAAAAGGAATTGTTGCGTTAAACGCCTTCAAGGATGGGGATGATTTGGAAGAAGACCGATGCCGTTTGATTTGCTTGCCAGTGGAGTTTGCCCGAGGCTTTAGGTACGGTCACTCTACGAGAGCACGGCTTGGAGTGGTTCGTGGTCGTTTGAGGCTTGCACAGGTCTATTTCCTTAACAGGTCCAACTTCTATGTCTTGAAAGCTTGGGAACTTGTTGATGATCACCGCAATGCCTCTTGGGATTTGGTTCATCATGTTCGTTTTAAAAGGAGCAACAAAAGCGTGCTGTTGTTTCTTGTCGCACTTCATCCCGATGATGGAGACGCGGTTTTCTTAACAAGTGGTAATAATGGTGAAACCAAATGTCAGGATCTTTTCCAATACAAGATTGGGAGTGACGATGTTGAGCCTGTTTGCGGAGGTAGATACGACTCGTGTGTCTTTCCTCTGGTTCATCCTTGGTGGCCAACTACTATTCCTTCTCTGTCACCATCCAATTAGAGCTTTGACACCTCCAATCCAAGTTTATTCCATATTAATTTTAGATTATAATTGATGTGGACCTTCTTTCTTTTTCATGTTTCCCTTTTAATTAAGCTAATTAGTAAGAACAGAAGTCTGTAATTCTGGTTACTGATTTGATTTTGTTCTTTGATAATAATTCTAGTTGCTTCCTATTTTAAAGCTTTTGTGAGGAAGGCCCAAAAATGATCAGTATATGAATGTCGATTCCAACTCTCATTTATATGAATGCAGTGAAGTGTATGTGCACATAAAATACTTCAGTATCCAAGAATGAAACAGGAGTTATAATGTTCGATTGATACTTAGAATTATGCAGGGAACCATATCGACAACGGTATCACAAATCATCACTGTTGAGTTGTTGAATTTTATGAATTTCCTACGAAAAAACACCTCACTGTCCACGCTTCCCTTTGCCTTCACTTTTCCTTTCTCAGCTTTCCTCCCCTGCAACCGCTAACGCCCACCCGACCTTGAAAATTGGCGCTATCGAAATCGCTCCTACACTGGAGCAGATGATATATCTTGATACAAGTTTATGTTTTAGAATTGTGTGAAAACAAGGAAGAATGTGAAGAACTATGACCATCAAGAACTTTGTTTTGTGATTATTTTAGTAATCGACATGAGTTATCATCTCATTTGATTAACGGAATCTTCATGAAAGTTAGCTCTCGGAACAAAACTAAATCCTCTACTGAGATTGTAATGATATATCTTTATTTCAACCAGGTTCTGAGAGTGTTAGGTGCTCTTTAACTTTTGGCCTCTAGCTAGAAATTGTATGATTGGGGGAAAAAAATTTATATTTGTTGGACGTATACGACTGTCAGATATGAGACTTATCCTATTTATAATACAAAGTTAAACCATTTTTTATCAGTGGATGTATCTCTATTGTAATTTCAAGAAAAATAAATAAATTGAAAGAAAAAGTTTATCTGTTGTAAAGTTCAAAAGCTAGAACTTACTCCTACATTTTGGAGTAAATTTAATTGAATGAAAAGTTATAGAATTGAATCACAACTTGTTTTATAGGTTAACAGTATTCTATATTAATCCGTGAAGAGGTCAAATTAAAGGACATCAACTGAAAAACGACGAAAATTGTAAAAACGACAAATGCCTTTAAAGCATAAGAAACGTGACATCAATAAGATAAACGACTATCCCGGCGTCATAGTGACAATAATCTCACAGCGACAATTTCAGGAAACGACAGTAACATGAGAACGACATTAAAAAAAAAAAAAAAAACTACACGAGTGAAAAAGAACATGCAAACAAAAAGACAACAATATGAGGTAATAAAATTGACATACAATAATGAAAGAAACGACACTAATTGAAACCACGTCATCATTATTCATTGAGTATGAACCAAGCGACATCAATCCAAAAACATAAGTAAACGACACAATAAAAGGACAACATTCTCAGTGAACGACTTCAAATTTAAATAGCCAATATCCACAAAAACGACAATGAGCTGATTAAAGGCATTGACTCAAAGAACAATTTTTAGGCGAAAAACGACCTCAACTGGAAAAAAGACAACGGATAGAAACGACTCAATTATTAAACAACATAAAAATGAACAATAACCCCCCCCAAAAAAAAAAAAAAAGAAAGATATCACAATTCTAAACAAAATGCATCAAGGGGATAAACATCAACTAAAAACGACAGTATTAAAACATGGAAACGAGGTGAACAAAACGACAAATAAAGCGCCGGGGGGGGGGGGGGGGGGAAGGGGGGACTAAGGATATATTTTATGAGTTCCTTCTAAACTATAGCTATCGAAATTTACATATTTTGTCCTTCCAATTATAACTTTATATATATTTTAACCCCTCTCAAATGATTTTTTTTTTCTTTTTTGACAAAATTACTGAGTCATCACTTAGTTTAACTTTAAGTATAATATTTATGGGTTAATAAACGCTCTTGCTCTAAAGTAAATTAGTTGGTTAGTAAATATCTCGCATATTTACTTCCTAGAGTAATTGCTTAGAAGTAAAAAAATTGGAGAGTGAACTTTAATTAAATTCGGCTCGTTAAGAGTTTAAAGAAATCGACGAATTTGCACTATTTATGTGCGTCATATGTTCTATATCATCTTTAAAAATAGCACTTTTTCAAAGTATGTGAGGTGAATCTAGATATAATATATATTCATATATATATATATATATATTTAAAATAGATATATAATAGTTCAAAATGCACAACCTCTATTTTTCAAAATACAGGTACATATTGACATTTATTGTAATAACCCGAAATTTTGATGAACTCATGATTTCCTTAGAGACAAGAAAAACCTAAGATTGAATCATGTATGTCAATATGAAACTCATGATCTGTAATGCCCCGACTTCCCACGTAGGGCCGACTACGTAGACGTGGGCCGTTACTTTACTTACTTAACTTACTGAAAATTCTAGAGTAAAATTTTTTTTTTTTTTTCTCACATAACAACTTGAATCATCACATAAATAAATAAACTTGTCCATATGGGTAAACTTCATCATGCCTACCCATTACTTGTTATGCCGATTATAAGGTCACCATAACCTTTTAAACCGGACCTTGGAAACATAACATGGTACATATTCTTAATCATACATATACAACTTCATACTTAAAATATATGCGGAAAATCTTGTGTAGTGGTATCCCATACCGCCCTTCACTCGCCCCATCGTCTCCATGGCCCACCAAGTAAAGCTGCAGGCATCTTACTTTTACCTACAGTATGGAATATCTGATGAGCTTTCGCCCAGCAAGTACAAACATAATCTCACAAAACATTTTAAACCTCTTAAAAAAAAAACATGTCAATCATCGTGTAATTTATGCATGATCCATTTATGATTCATTTGTATGTCTTATGCTTCATTATGGACTTAATCTTGAACTTATTATCTTGCCTTAATCTGTGGGCCCATAGTGTCCGTACCAAAAGCGCGCAGCCTCCAGACAAAGTTAGGGTTTGCAAGGCCCTAAACAGTTCTGGAAATCATAAACTGGACCCTCACGCATCAACGAGAGGTTAATAATCATAACTTGTCTTGAACATGTATCCTCCTCGATCACGGGAGGGTGGTACGACATCTTGTTTGTATTTTCTTACCATGTGATTTAACATTAGTGAACATGCCTCATGATGTCACTATACTATAACTTATACCATAACTTAACATGTACATGGCATTCTTAAAAACGTGGCATTCTTGAAAACATAGCATGTTTGAAAATATGGCATTCTTGAAAACATAGCATACTTGAAAACATGGCATACATAACACACATGAAAACATATCATATATTGGAAAATAGTTTACTATTTTCCATACTGTAGGTGAGGTTTGTACTTACCTCGTATACTAAATCTTGGGTTTCGTTGCTCCGGCTCAGGTTGCAACTGCAGGTTACTTCCTGCTATTAAAAGAAGAATATATGATAAGGATCCTATAAAATGTTGGTGACCTATCTAACATTCTAGTTATATGTCCCTTATAAAATATCTTATTTGGTTATAATAAGTAACCTTTGGTGTGATAACCTTGATCAAACTTGGTCAACCAAAGTCAACATTTTGGTCAACTATGGTCAACCCTCTATGGGTCAAACTTAGTCAACAAAAGTCAACCCCTTATAGGTCAAACTTAGTCAACAAAAGTCAACCCCTCTATGGGTCAAACTTGGGCTTTGGGCTAAGCCTAGTAACTCGGGTATTATTCCCGGTTACGGTCCGTAATCGGCTTGTTTACAATTTTATCTCAAAAATTCTATTTTCTTGCTTTTTGGAAATCTTGTGAAATTAGCTTCAAAATTTCCTTAATCTTCTTGTAAAAATTCATATTTTTGAAATGGATCTTTATAGCAATCATTTAAGGTTGAAAACTACCTTTGGAATAGTTTTCATAATTAAAAATAGCGGTTTTAAATAAAATACATTTTTTTTTTTTTTCGGAAACGTTTGTAAGAATTCATGTGCAGGAATTTTCGGTTCCCTGCACACCCCTCGTAAAACAGTGTCAGTTTTAAAGATCCACTCCGAATTTGAAAAAGTTATCTTCCCGAAAGTTGTAGCTCTCGAAAAATCCTAAAACTTTCGTGTTTTACAAAAAATCTAGTTCTACTTGTATTTTTGTCAGTTTTTGTTTGAAACTGGCTGGTCGTGTAAACTAGGTCTGGGCAGACCAGTCTCGGTTTTCTGTAACAACAGAGGCCATTGGAGCCTCAATTTGGGGAACGGTCCTCGTTGTCCCCTAGAAAAAACCCTTCTGAACAACTTTCATGTTTTACGTTTCACCCAGTTCGGCCTCTAAAAGCCTTAAATTTCCACTTTCCCGAAACTGGCCAGTTTGGAATCCGAATTGGCAGTTTCGGTTGTTAAGTCCGGTTTACGTCCTATTTCGCGCAAACTACCTCAACCGAACTTGCGGGAGCCTAGATAGCAAGCATGCAGAGTCTTCTATCGTCCCACATGAACAATCATGCTACTCGAATGCGCCCATGCAAATCAAAATTAGCATCATACATCAAACATATAAACCCTAATCAACATATCAAACACTTAACATGCAATAATTAAACTACCAAACCAAAACCCTAATTAATCAAGCACAAACCCTAAAATTTCTAACTAGGGCAGCAATTAAAAGTGAGCTTATGCTCATACAAACCATGCTTGAAATACATTTAAATTTCCCAAATGAAATTTAAATGAAAACTTAGGGGTTTAAGGGATTTATACCTCACTTTAGGTCAAGAATTTGGCTTGGCCTTCCCTCCCCTTTTCCTTCACCAACAGCCGGCCTTTCCCCTCTAATGAGGTTCCAAAATTCTTCAGCCACCCTTGCTCTAAAATCCGACCACCCTATGACTTCCCCTTTGGATTTTTTTTTTCTTTTTCTTCCTCTCTCTTTGGGTTTCGGATTTTGGGAGGAAATTTGTGGAGAAATTTTGGCATAATCTAGTTGCTTTTCACCATTTTTTCCACTAAAAATCCACCCCCCCTCACCTCTATTTATAGGCTTTTTGAACTTTCAAAATTGCTAAAAAGTCCTTGAACTAGGATTTAATTATTTTTCTTAAATTGCATATTGGTCCTTGAAGCAAAAATATTTGCTAATGAACCCCTACATGTGGTGGCCGGCCATTGCTTCCCTTGGTGCCCAAGTTTTGCTTACCTCATCATGATGACATCATCTGCTTACCTCATGCTTACATCATCATATTTTCTAAAATTACACTTTTTGCCCTTAAAGACAAAATATTGACAATTTTACCCTCCAAGTGGCCGGCCATGTAGGGCGGTTCTAGAGCCATCCATAATTTTTTTTCATCATTTTCCTTTATCCAAAAATGATGTCATAATTCTAAGATAGGGTGATGTCATCATAAGGCCTCGTTCGGCTTTTTCCTTAATATGCAGTCCATTTTTAAGCTAACACAGATATTTTCAATACTGTTATCCATTAATAACAGTATTTTTACACTAAACTGCAGTCCAAAATTTATCTGTGTAAAAATTGACTGTATACAAATTTTCTTGTAACTTGAAGCTATTTGGCCCTTGATACCTTATTTTAGGTGCTTGATTTTTCTATGATGATTTTAAATCTTATTCTTACCATCTTGTCCGAAAAGACGGTTTTCACAGTATATTTCCCATACTGCTCACCATAACACAGTACCGACTTATATTTGACCTCTTTGGTCAACCTTTGACTTTCTTGGTCAAACTTTGACCAACATAAAATCATGAAATTTTTCTACCCTTTTTCTCAAAAGGTTTCATGCATGACTAAGCAAACTACTATTGAGTCTCGTATCTAATTAATCGAGAACTCAAACATATACTGATAAAATTATGAATTTCCCATTGATATTCATAATTTTCATAAAACATCCCTAACACATAGTACAGACTTAAATTTCTTTACATGTATAAGTCCGTAAAAATTCCGGGTATTACAATCTATCCTCCTTAAACAATTTTCGTCCTCGAAAATTAGAATAATTCTAGGTGGCTTGTCTTCAAATCCACCATAAATCCATACAATTTGTTCCCTTTTAATAACTTAATGAGATCAGGTCTCTTATATAGAACCATAATCTTCTTTCATATCATCATAATTTCATACCTATCCTCATACTTTCATACTTACATCATGTTTTCATACTTACATCATGCTTTCATAACTTTCATACATACTTACTGATCATACTGCATACATACTTTCATACATACTTTCATACTTTCATGCTTATCATACTTACTTTCCTTTCATACTGCATACTTTCATACATACTTTCATCATATTTTCATCCTTTCACACTGCATCACAAAAACTTTTTACATAAAATTTCTTAGCAAGTATATCATATAACTTGCCATATTTGAAAAGCATATTTAACTTTTCCACACTTGAAAAACATATTGTATCTTATATTTAAGATACTTCTCTTTAACTTAAATTGAGGGCTCAGTGAATATATCATATTGAAAATATTTTTCTTTCAATTTAGCCGAAGCTGAGGACCCTCTGGTACAATGTTAATCTTGTGCTATTAGATCCCTTGACTTTTCATGGTGGCCCCTTTCTTGGAACTTTGTTCCTCAAGGTTTTCTTGCCTTTTACATAACATGATGGCCCCTTTTTTGGAACTTTATTCCCCAAGGTTTTCTGGCCCTTTCATAACATAACAAGGATTGGTTCTAATAAGCATAAGATCAAGCACCATACATAAAAATAACTTCTTTGAATCTTTTCCAAATTAATCATGGAAAACAATGATAAATAGTATTATTGAAAACATTTTTTTTTTTGTTTTTTTCATACATAATATCGTTCGAGTAATGCAGTGAAAGGTATCCTTATATCAACTAGCCACTTGTTAGCTAGTAGAAACTTCTCTTGTGCCTTTAGCATTTCCTTTATAGCAAAAAGGCATAATCATAATTCTTAAGGATATCTAAAACTTCCCATTATTGCATAATTTCCATTACTTAAAAGATTGTATCTAGTCGACATTAATCAAACCATTATATGTCGACTCTAAGGTTGCTATCAGTCTCAACCTTATTAACATCATCATCAGACTCATAGTCATCATCATGGTCTACTAAATTACTGTTGGTAATATCCAACTCATATTGGCACATTGCCTATTTGCTAATTCCAAGTTAAGGCATCACCAAACTTTTCCCCATATCTAATATTACTCTTCTGGGGCAAAAGTTTCACAACCAGGAAACTTAACTTCCATGGTCTCAATCCAATTCCTTAAAATGAAAAGTTCCTAATTATCACCATACTAAGGTAGGGTGATAGGCTATCTGATCTCGAAGCCTATTCATTTCTTATTGCTACTCTAGCAATTATCATTGCAACTTAGCCATTACAGTTGCAAGATTAGACTCTTGCGGAATTTGGCAAACCATCTTCTAATTCTAGTTCTTAATTCCTCTCATTTCTAATACCCATTCTTCCATTCATATCTTATCATGTCCTATCATGGAAACATCATTACTTATCATATCACGCTAGGGATTCTTCATGTTCTCTTCATATCACATCGTAAGCTTATCTATCCCTGTATCCAACATTTTCCTTATGTGGACAAGAGTTCCCAGCTATGATCATAACGGGATAGAATAGTCCTTTACAAGCACCAGGAGTATCATTCTCCAACATGATTATTGACGAGGGATACTTACTATACACGTAAGATCTTAACTAATTCTAATCAAAGGAAAATAAATTAACTTACTTGGGCACTTGCAGAAACGATGTGAAGCGAAGTGAAGTAGGCTGGCAGGATACCGCTCTGATACCAAACTGTAACGCCCCGACTTCCCACGTAGGGCCGACTACGTAGACATGGGCCGTTACTTTACTTACTTAACTTACTGAAAATTCTAGAGTAAATTTTTTTTTTTCTCACATAACAACTTGAATCATCACATAAATAAATAAACTTGTCCATATGGGTAAACTTCATCATGCCTACCCATTACTTGTTATGCCGATTATAAGGTCACCATAACCTTTTAAACCGGACCTTGGAAACATAACATGGTACATATTCTTAATCATACATATACAACTTCATACTTAAAATATATGCGGAAAATCTTGCGTAGTGGTATCCCATACCGCCCTTCACTCGCCCCATCGTCTCCATGGCCCACCAAGTAAAGTTGCAGGCATCTTACTTTTACCTACAGTATGGAATATCTGATGAGCTTTCGCCCAGCAAGTACAAACAAAATCTCTCAAAACATTTTAAACCTCTTAAAAAAAAAAACATATCAATCATCGTGTAATTTATGCATGATCCATTTACGATTCATTTGTATGTCTTATGCTTCATTATGGACTTAATCTTGAACTTATTATCTTGCCTTAATTTGTGGGCCCATAGTGTCCGTACCAAAAGCGCGCAGCCTCCAGACAAAGTTAGGGTTTGCAAGGCCCTAAACAGTTCTGGGAATCATAAACTAGACCCTCACGCATCAACGAGAGGTTACTAATCATAACTTGTCTTGAACATGTATCCTCCTCGATTACGGGAGGGTGGTACGACACCTTGTTTGTATTTTCTTACCATGTGATTTAACATTAGTGAACATGCCTCATGATGTCACTATACCATAACTTATACCATAACTTAACATGTACCTGGCATTCTTAAAAACGTGGCATTCTTGAAAACATAGCATGTTTGAAAACATGGCATTCTTGAAAACATAGCATACTTGAAAACATGGCATACATAACACACATGAAAACATATCATATATTGGAAAATAGTTTACTATTTTCCATACTGTAGGTGAGGTTTGTACTTACCTCGTATACTAAATCTTGGGTTTCGTTGCTCCGGCTCAGGTTGCAACTGCAGGTTACTTCCTGCTATTAAAAGAAGAATATAGGATAAGGATCCTATAAAATGTTGGTGACCTATCTAACATTCTAGTTATATGTCCCTTATAAAATATCTTATTTGGTTATAACAAGTAACCTTTGGTGTGATAACCTTGATCAAACTTGGTCAACCAAAGTCAACATTTTGGTCAACTATGGTCAACCCTCTATGGGTCAAACTTAGTCAACAAAAGTCAACCCCTTATAGGTCAAACTTAGTCAACAAAAGTCAACCCCTCTATGGGTCAAACTTGGGCTTTGGGCTAAGCCTAGTAACTCGGGTATTATTTGTAAGAACCCGAAATTTCGATGAACTTATGATTTCCTTAGAAATAAGGAAAATCTAAGATTTTATTATGTATGTCGATATAAAGCTCATGATTTGAGTAAATATCAGAATATGTTTGAGTTCTCGTTTAATTAGCTACGAGACTCAATAATAGTTTGTTTTGTCAAGCACGGGGCCTTTTGAGGAAAAAGGATAAAATAGGAATTTATGATTTTCTTCGGGTCAACTTTGACCAAGGTTGACTTTAGGTTGACCAAGTTGACTTTTGGTTTGACTGAGACGGTACTGCAGTGTAATCAACAGTATGGAAATTATACTGCGGAAAACCCTCATTTCAGTCAAATAAGCTATAAGACCACCCTAGAAAAATCAAGCACATTAGTTAGAACAGTATGGATTAAATAGTTTCAAGTTCTAAGAAAAATCCATACGCAGTCCAATTTTACGCAGATGAACTCTGGATTGCAATTTAGTGAAACAGTACTGTTTTAAGTGAAAACAGTATTTGTAAAATCCTTATTAGTATGATTATGGACTGCATTGGTGGAGGAAAATCAAATGGAGCCTTAATTAGGAGGACACCTCATATGGTGATGACCAATTGGATTAATTGGATTTTTGAAATTATGGAAAGTAAGATTTAAGTATGAATTATGGTTGAAAAATTGGCCAACAAATCACATTGAATGGCCGGCCACTCTAAGGACTTAGGGGAGGCAAATATGTTTGCTTATGAGGACTTAAATGCAAGAAAGAAAAAGGTGTGGTAGGTCCACCTTTGGACACATCACCACCTTGGCTCTCACACACATGTTCTAGAACTAGCTAGCATGACCGGTTTCTTTAGTAAGACTTGGTGAACAAGTTTTGCTTTGGTGAGGTAAGCTTGGTGATGTAATCTTGATGAGGTAGGCATGGTGAGGTAAGCAACCAATTAGCTTGGTGAGCAAGCAAATTTTGGTTCACACACATGGCATGGCATGACCGGTGGAAGGTGGATAGGAAAGCCTTGGTGAACAAGCAAAATTTTTGGTTCATGCACTAGTATGGCCGGTGGACATTGAAAGCCTTGGTGAGCAAGTTTTGCTTTTGTGATGCAAGCAAGATGATGTCATCATGGTGATGTCATCAAGATGAGGTAAGCAAGTAGTAGCTTGTTGAACAAGCCATTCTTGGTTCACACCCTAGAATGGCCGGTTGTTAGAAGCCTTGGAGAGCAAGCCATTTGCTTGGCTCACATTCATCCACAATTCCAAGCTAATGGCCGGCCACCTAGGAGGGTGTTTGGGCAAATATTTTGCTCATTAAACCCTTATGTGCAATTAAGGAAACCTTAAGTTTCACCTATAAATAGGAGGGTTGGTTCACAATTTTTGGACATCAAGGAGAACCCGAAACTCTGCCAAAATTTCCACCTATTTTCTCTCCCCCTCACTTAAAGGCCGAACCCATGGAAGGAAAAAAAAAAAAAAAGAGAGAGGTTGGCCGGATTTTAGAAAAGAATAGGTAGGGAAAATTCAGATCCAAGTTTGAGATTTCATCTCTAAGATTTAAGGGGTAATCTTCTCAAATCCCTAAGCCTTTTTATTAAGTTTTGATTCAAGGTTTTACGTGTATTTTCAGTGGGTTTTGTAAGAGCTTAAGCTCATTTATTTTCATGCAAAAAGTTTAGTATGTGCTTGATTAGGGTTATGGTAAGCTAGATCTATGTTGTGGTAGCTAGATCTAGGTTTTTATTTATGTGTTATGATTTTATGTATGGATGTATGATGATAAGTTTTTACGTTAGACACGCTGCATGTTTGTCGTAGGCTCACGGTTGCGACTGTTTGAGGTAGTGTGCGCGTAGATTTTTCGTAAAAACGGATTTCAAGCAAAACTGCCAGTTTCGGGTAAAACTGGGCAGCTTACGGTAAAACGAAATTTGAGGCCTTTAGAGGTCGAATTAGAGGAAACTTAAAACATGAAAGTTGTTCAGAAGGAGTTTTCCTAGGGTGTAACGCGGACAGTTTTCTAAAATAAGGCTCCAAAGGCCTCTATTTTTATGAAAATCCGAGACCTAGTCTGCCCAGACCCTATGCACGGCCAGCCGGATTCAACCAAGAAAATGAGCAAGTTCAAGGCAGAATTAGGTTTTGTGTAAAACATGAAAGTTTTAGAATATTTCGAGATCTACAACTTTCATGAAGCAATCTTTTTCTAATTCCGAACAGATTTTAAAGTAAAAATTAGATTCCTAAAACCGTGCAGGAATCAAGAAATTCCTACTCAGGATTTTAAGAAAACAGTGCAAAAACAAGAAATCCCTACTCATGCACTGACACTTGAATTAAGAAACTGTTTTCAAGAATTGAACAAGTTTTCTGAAGAAAAGAAATAACTGAATTATGCTAAATAATATGGTAACCAAGTGGGATACCACTATTGGGTCTTAGTAACCCAATAGGACATTAGCCTATTTATGTTTGGGCTCATACCCAGGGTTATTAGTAGTAACCTAAAAGGATACTATTTAAGTATAACTGATCAAGTTTTGTATAAGTAATCAAACAAGATATTGTTTGATTGTTATTAGGTCAGGTGCCCTAAGGTTACATTTGGTAACCGAATAGGATACCAACTTTTAAGGATTATGATTTATGGTAAGATAGAATATGACTGATTCTTATCTTACACCCTGTTAGGAAAAACGGGAATATGTGCTATGTTTGGCGATAACTAAGAGCGTAGGACAACAGGTAAGTACAACTCCGCCTACAGCATGAACAAAACGTTTTTGTCGCATGGCATGTTTTTAAGAAATCATGTATTGATTTACATGATTTATATATGTTTATATTATGATGCATATGCTATGATAAGTTTAAGTTATGTTATGATAAGCTTATGTTATAATAAGTTATGCTATGAAGTTATGTTATGATAAGTTTATGCTATGATGTATGTTATGTTACGAAGTTTATGTTATGATAAGCTTATGCTATAAAGTTATGCTGTGAAGCTTATGTTATGATGTTATGCTATGAAATTATGTTATGATATGTTATATTATAGTAAGTTATGTTATGATGTATTATGCTAAAAGGTTTTAAGTTATGATTGAGATTATTTTATATTGTATGTTTGGATACGTGACATCATGAAGCATGTTCACGAATATTAAATCACATTATAAGAATAAGTTAAGTCATGAGATAGGAAAACAAGTTGATGTTATGGTGTCGTACCGACTTGCCACGAGGGCGGGTTTAAATGGTTTTAGTCTATGGTTTGAATTGGATTGGACTGGCTGCCCCAATCACTCTATGTAAACGATTAGTTTCATGGTTTGACTTGGTTTGGACTGACCGCCTCCAACCACTCCATGGATATGTACCCCGGTACGTGCACACATGACATGACATGTAAAGGAAGTGAACCAAGTTAATGAAAGCATAATTGATTTATAATGAAAACATAATCGGTTCACGCATTCTTACACGTAAAATGTTTTGCGGATCGAATATTGTACTTACTGGGCATTAGCTCATTACTTACGTTCATGATGTAGGTAAGCAACCTAACGGCAGTACTTGATGCAATACTGTGGAGAGTTGGTGCTGCGGACTGTGAAATGTGGAATGGACACCGCCATGGGTTTTTGAAAATATGTTTTTGTAAAATACGTTTGTAAAATGTGTTTTGTTATGTTTAAGAAAAGTTTCAAGTATGTATGGCAAGCAAGTTGTCTCGTGTTGTACCGATCCGCACTAGGTCGGGTCTGGTCCACGATCTTGGTACTCAGGTGAGTACATATGAATATGTATGAAGATAAGTTAAGTTTTATGTACGAAAAAAAGTATGAGACTAAGTCAAGTTTAAGTTTGAGAGTAAAAGAGTTTTAAAATAAAGTTTAAAAGAAAGAAAAAAAAATTTTTTTACTCTAGCATTTTTAGTAAATTAAGTTAAGTAAGTAACGTAACGACCCCCATTCGCGTGGTCGGTCCTACGTGGGTGGTCGGGGCGTTACAGAGAATGGTATCAGAGCAAAAGTTTTCCTGCCATCCAGTTTCATAGTTCTGCCGCCAGCGCCACAGTTTTGTAAGTTTGTTTTCTTACTCTATTTTATGTATAGTAATTATGAAAGGTTATAATATTACTATGATTAAGATATAAACCTGGTGTCAAACCCGGGTTAGATTGAAGAGGACCGCAAGGCTTCGTTGGCATTCCGAGGAATGGAGGAAGAGCTATGCATCTTCAATAGGACCCAAGAAGTGATTACACGATATGGAGACTCTCTTCAGATTTTGTTATGTAGGGACGTATCTTTAAGATATGATTTTCAGCCGACGCCTAGTCAAGGAGGCTCATGCAAGGTGCCTTAGCATAGGGTACCTTGAGAGGAGAATTCCTAAATTTTTATGACACCTAGGACCGCCTATGTATTATCGCGATACAGAGATGTACTTGGATATTGACATGAGACGATACGTCAGCTATGTTACAGCTTGGCGTGCTTATCCAGATTAGTCTAGAGGCTATGATTGCTAGTAGATCAGAGTTATGCAGCGAAAGCGTGGAGGATAGGCTAAGCTTACGATATGATATGATGAGATCGTGAGGAATCTCTAGTATGATATGATAAGTTACGATGATTCTATGATATGATATGCTAAGATATGAATGAAAGAATAGGTATTAGACATGTCGAGGATTAGCATTAGAATCTAGAAGATGGTTCGTTGCATGTACGACTGAGCCAAATTTCGCAAGAGCCTAATCTTGCAACTGTAATGGCTAAGTTGCAATGATAATTACTAGAGCAGCAATAAGAAATGAATAGGCTTCGAGATTAGATAGCCTATCGCCTTACCGTAGTAGGGTGATAATTAGAAAATTTTCATTCCAAGAAATAAGATTGATAGCTATAAGTTTGACGATGCAAGTGATGATACGATCCCTCAGTAAGGGAAATTAAGTAATGTTGGGGAATTTTAGATATTCCTAAGAATTATGATTATGCACTTGTGCTATCAAGGAAATGTTAGAAGCAATGAAAGGAGCTTTTACTATCTAGCAAGTGGCTAGTTGATTTAGGTATGCCTGTCATTGCATCACTTGAACGATATTATGATTTTCCAATATTGGCTTTGAAAGAATTCAAATAAAATATTTTTATAAAAGATCTTATGTTTAATAGAACCTCCTCATTTTATGTAAGACGGCCGAATCCTTGAGGAGGAAATTCCAAGATAGGGGCTGTCATTAAAAGTAAAGGTTCCAAGATAGGAGCCATAGGCCAAATCCTTGAGGAAGCAAGTTCCAAGATGGGGGCCATAGGCCGAATCCTTGAGGGATGAGTTCCAAGAATGGGACGAGTTCCAAGAAATGGGCCATTATGAAGAGTAAAGGGTTCTGATAATATAAAATCAAGTTTCAAGAAAGGAACTATTTTCAGAAAGTGTACTGAATATATGATACGATATGCTTTCCAAGTATGGAAAATTATGTAATACAATAAACTTTTCAAGAATGAAAAAGATATATGATAAGATATGTTTTTCAAACATAGCAAGTTATATGATATACTTGCTCAGTTTTTATGTAAATAGTTCTTGTGATGCAATATGAAGGGACAGTATGTATGAAAGTAAGAAAGTAAGAATGTATACAAGTATGTATGAATGTATGTAAGTATGATGATAAGATATGAAAGTAAGATTATGGTTCTATACAAGAGATATGATCCCATTAAAGTGTTAGAATGGGAACAAACCATTATGGATTGATAGTGGATTTGAAGAAGAGTTACCTAGAAGTAACTGAATTTTCGAGGACGAAAATTTTTTTAAGGAGGGTAGAATGTAAGAACCCGAAATTTCGATGAACTTATGATTTCCTTAGAAATAAGGAAAATCTAAGATTTTATTATGTATGTCGATATAAAGCTCATGATTTGAGTAAATATCAGAATATGTTTGAGTTCTCGTTTAATTAGCTACGAGACTCAATAATAGTTTGTTTTGTCAAGCACGGGGCCTTTTGAGGAAAAAGGATAAAATAGGAATTTATGATTTTCTTCGGGTCAACTTTGACCAAGGTTGACTTTAGGTTGACCAAGTTGACTTTTGGTTTGACTGAGACGGTACTGCAGTGTAATCAACAGTATGGAAATTATACTGCGGAAAACCCTCATTTCAGTCAAATAAGCTATAAGACCACCCTAGAAAAATCAAGCACATTAGTTAGAACAGTATGGATTAAATAGTTTCAAGTTCTAAGAAAAATCCATACGCAGTCCAATTTTACGCAGATGAACTCTGGACTGCAATTTAGTGAAACAGTACTGTTTTAAGTGAAAACAGTATTTGTAAAATCCTTATTAGTATGATTATGGACTGCATTGGTGGAGGAAAATCAAATGGAGCCTTAATTAGGAGGACACCTCATATGGTGATGACCAATTGGATTAATTGGATTTTTGAAATTATGGAAAGTAAGATTTAAGTATGAATTATGGTTGAAAAATTGGCCAACAAATCACATTGAATGGCCGGCCACTCTAAGGACTTAGGGGAGGCAAATATGTTTGCTTATGAGGACTTAAATGCAAGAAAGAAAAAGGTGTGGTAGGTCCACCTTTGGACACATCACCACCTTGGCTCACACACACATGTTCTAGAACTAGCTAGCATGACCGGTTTCTTTAGTAAGACTTGGTGAACAAGTTTTGCTTTGGTGAGGTAAGCTTGGTGATGTAATCTTGATGAGGTAGGCATGGTGAGGTAAGCAACCAATTAGCTTGGTGAGCAAGCAAATTTTGGTTCACACACATGGCATGGCATGACCGGTGGAAGGTGGATAGGAAAGCCTTGGTGAACAAGCAAAATTTTTGGTTCATGCACTAGTATGGCCGGTGGACATTGAAAGCCTTGGTGAGCAAGTTTTGCTTTTGTGATGCAAGCAAGATGATGTCATCATGGTGATGTCATCAAGATGAGGTAAGCAAGTAGTAGCTTGTTGAACAAGCCATTCTTGGTTCACACCCTAGAATGGCCGGTTGTTAGAAGCCTTGGAGAGCAAGCCATTTGCTTGGCTCACATTCATCCACAATTCCAAGCTAATGGCCGGCCACCTAGGAGGGTGTTTGGGCAAATATTTTGCTCATTAAACCCTTATGTGCAATTAAGGAAACCTTAAGTTTCACCTATAAATAGGAGGGTTGGTTCACAATTTTTGGACATCAAGGAGAACCCGAAACTCTGCCAAAATTTCCACCTATTTTCTCTCCCCCTCACTTAAAGGCCGAACCCATGGAAGGAAAAAAAAAAAAAAAGAGAGAGGTTGGCCGGATTTTAGAAAAGAATAGGTAGGGAAAATTCAGATCCAAGTTTGAGATTTCATCTCTAAGATTTAAGGGGTAATCTTCTCAAATCCCTAAGCCTTTTTATTAAGTTTTGATTCAAGGTTTTACGTGTATTTTCAGTGGGTTTTGTAAGAGCTTAAGCTCATTTATTTTCATGCAAAAAGTTTAGTATGTGCTTGATTAGGGTTATGGTAAGCTAGATCTATGTTGTGGTAGCTAGATCTAGGTTTTTATTTATGTGTTATGATTTTATGTATGGATGTATGATGATAAGTTTTTACGTTAGACACGCTGCATGTTTGTCGTAGGCTCACGGTTGCGACTGTTTGAGGTAGTGTGCGCGTAGATTTTTCGTAAAAACGGATTTCAAGCAAAACTGCCAGTTTCGGGTAAAACTGGGCAGCTTACGGTAAAACGAAATTTGAGGCCTTTAGAGGTCGAATTAGAGGAAACTTAAAACATGAAAGTTGTTCAGAAGGATTTTTCCTAGGGTGTAACGCGGACAGTTTTCTAAAATAAGGCTCCAAAGGCCTCTATTTTTATGAAAATCCGAGACCTAGTCTGCCCAGACCCTATGCACGGCCAGCCGGATTCAACCAAGAAAATGAGCAAGTTCAAGGCAGAATTAGGTTTTGTGTAAAACATGAAAGTTTTAGAATATTTCGAGATCTACAACTTTCATGAAGCAATCTTTTTCTAATTCCGAACAGATTTTAAAGTAAAAATTAGATTCCTAAAACCGTGCAGGAATCAAGAAATTCCTACTCAGGATTTTAAGAAAACAGTGCAAAAACAAGAAATCCCTACTCATGCACTGACACTTGAATTAAGAAACTGTTTTCAAGAATTGAACAAGTTTTCTGAAGAAAAGAAATAACTGAATTATGCTAAATAATATGGTAACCAAGTGGGATACCACTATTGGGTCTTAGTAACCCAATAGGACATTAGCCTATTTATGTTTGGGCTCATACCCAGGGTTATTAGTAGTAACCTAAAAGGATACTATTTAAGTATAACTGATCAAGTTTTGTATAAGTAATCAAACAAGATATTGTTTGATTGTTATTAGGTCAGGTGCCCTAAGGTTACATTTGGTAACCGAATAGGATACCAACTTTTAAGGATTATGATTTATGGTAAGATAGAATATGACTGATTCTTATCTTACACCCTGTTAGGAAAAACGGGAATATGTGCTATGTTTGGCGATAACTAAGAGCGTAGGACAATAGGTAAGTACAACTCCGCCTACAGCATGAACAAAACGTTTTTGTCGCATGGCATGTTTTTAAGAAATCATGTATTGATTTACATGATTTATATATGTTTATATTATGATGCATATGCTATGATAAGTTTAAGTTATGTTATGATAAGCTTATGTTATAATAAGTTATGCTATGAAGTTATGTTATGATAAGTTTATGCTATGATGTATGTTATGTTACGAAGTTTATGTTATGATAAGCTTATGCTATAAAGTTATGCTGTGAAGCTTATGTTATGATGTTATGCTATGAAATTATGTTATGATATGTTATATTATAGTAAGTTATGTTATGATGTATTATGCTAAAAGGTTTTAAGTTATGATTGAGATTATTTTATATTGTATGTTTGGATACGTGACATCATGAAGCATGTTCACGAATATTAAATCACATTATAAGAATAAGTTAAGTCATGAGATAGGAAAACAAGTTGATGTTATGGTGTCGTACCGACTTGCCACGAGGGCGGGTTTAAATGGTTTTAGTCTATGGTTTGAATTGGATTGGACTGGCTGCCCCAATCACTCTATGTAAACGATTAGTTTCATGGTTTGACTTGGTTTGGACTGACCGCCTCCAACCACTCCATGGATATGTACCCCGGTACGTGCACACATGACATGACATGTAAGGGAAGTGAACCAAGTTAATGAAAGCATAATTGATTTATAATGAAAACATAATCGGTTCACGCATTCTTACACGTAAAATGTTTTGCGGATCGAATATTGTACTTACTGGGCATTAGCTCATTACTTACGTTCATGCTGTAGGTAAGCAACCTAACGGCAGTACTTGATGCAATACTGTGGAGAGTTGGTGCTGCGGACTGTGAAATGTGGAATGGACACCGCCACGGGTTTTTGAAAATATGTTTTTGTAAAATACGTTTGTAAAATGTGTTTTGTTATGTTTAAGAAAAGTTTCAAGTATGTATGGCAAGCAAGTTGTCTCGTGTTGTACCGATCCGCACTAGGTCGGGTCTGGTCCACGATCTTGGTACTCAGGTGAGTACATATGAATATGTATGAAGATAAGTTAAGTTTTATGTACGAAAAAAAGTATGAGACTAAGTCAAGTTTAAGTTTGAGAGTAAAAGAGTTTTAAAATAAAGTTTAAAAGAAAGAAAAAAAAAATTTTTTACTCTAGCATTTTTAGTAAATTAAGTTAAGTAAGTAACGTAACGACCCCCATTCGCGTGGTCGGTCCTACGTGGGTGGTCGGGGCGTTACATTATTCCCGGTTACGGTCCGTAATCGGCTTGTTTACAATTTTATCTCAAAAATTCTATTTTCTTGCTTTTTGGAAATCTTGTGAAATTAGCTTCAAAATTTCCTTAATCTTCTTGTAAAAATTCATATTTTTGAAATGGATCTTTATAGCAATCATTTAAGGTTGAAAACTACCTTTGGAACAGTTTTCATAATTAAAAATAGCGGTTTTAAACAAAATACAGTTTTTTTTTTTTTTTTTTTCGGAAACGTTTGTAAGAATTCATGTGCAGGAATTTTCGGTTCCCTGCACACCCCTCGTAAAACAGTGTCAGTTTTAAAGATCCACTCCGAATTTGAAAAAGTTATCTTCCCGAAAGTTGTAGCTCTCGAAAAATCCTAAAACTTTCGTGTTTTACAAAAAATCTAGTTCTGCTTGTATTTTTGTCAGTTTTTGTTTGAAACTGGCTGGTCGTGTAAACTAGGTCTGGGCAGACCAGTCTCGGTTTTCTGTAACAACAGAGGCCATTGGAGCCTCAATTTGGGGAATGGTCCATGCTGCCCCCTAGGAAAAACCCTTCTGAACAACTTTCATGTTTTACGTTTCACCCAGTTCGGCCTCTAAAAGCCTTAAATTTCCACTTTCCCGAAACTGGCCAGTTTGGAATCCGAATTGGCAGTTTCGGTTGTTAAGTTCGGTTTACGTCCTATTTCGCGCAAACTACCTCAACCGAACTTGCGGGAGCCTAGATAGCAAGCATGCAGCATATTCTATCGTCCCACATGAACAATCAT
This sequence comes from Ficus hirta, assembly GCA_038430175.1. Taxonomy (NCBI): domain Eukaryota; kingdom Viridiplantae; phylum Streptophyta; class Magnoliopsida; order Rosales; family Moraceae; genus Ficus; species Ficus hirta. The sequence goes on along the minus strand of CM076585.1, from coordinate 10,730,382 downwards.
GCTACTCGAACGCGCCCATGCAAATCAAAATTAGCATCATACATCAAACATATAAACCCTAATCAACATATCAAATACTTAACATGCAATAATTAAACTACCAAACCAAAACCCTAATTAATCAAGCACAAACCCTAAAATTTCTAACTAGGGCAGCAATTAAAAGTGAGCTTATGCTCATACAAACCATGCTTGAAATACATTTAAATTTCCCAAATGAAATTTAAATGAAAACTTAGGGGTTTAAGGGATTTATACCTCACTTTAGGTCAAGAATTTGGCTTGGCCTTCCCTCCCCTTTTCCTTCACCAACAGCCGGCCTTTCCCCTCTAATGAGGTTCCAAAAATTCTTCAGCCACCCTTGCTCTAAAATCCGACCACCCTATGACTTCCCCTTTGGATTTTTTTTTCTTTTTCTTCCTCTCTCTTTGGGTTTCGGATTTTGGGAGGAAATTTGTGGAGAAATTTTGGCATAATCTAGTTGCTTTTCACCATTTTTTCCACTAAAAATCCACCCCCCCTCACCTCTATTTGTAGGCTTTTTGAACTTTCAAAATTGCTAAAAAGTCCTTGAACTAGTATTTAATTATTTTTCTTAAATTGCATATTGGTCCTTGAAGCAAAAATATTTGCTAATGAACCCCTACATGTGGTGGCCGGCCATTGCTTCCCTTGGTGCCCAAGTTTTGCTTACCTCATCATGATGACATCATCTGCTTACCTCATGCTTACATCATCATATTTTCTAAAATTGCACTTTTTGCCCTTAAAGACAAAATATTGACAATTTTACCCTCCAAGTGGCCGGCCATGTAGGGCGGTTCTAGAGCCATCCATAATTTTTTTTCATCATTTTCCTTTATCCAAAAATGATGTCATAATTCTAAGATAGGGTGATGTCATCATAAGGCCTCGTTTGGCTTTTTCCTTAATATGCAGTCCATTTTTAAGCTAACACAGATATTTTCAATACTGTTATCCATTAATAACAGTATTTTTACACTAAACTGCAGTCCAAAATTTATCTGTGTAAAAATGGACTGTATACAAATTTTCTTGTAACTTGAAGCTATTTGGCCCTTGATACCTTATTTTAGGTGCTTGATTTTTCTATGATGATTTTAAATCTTATTCTTACCATCTTGTCCGAAAAGACGGTTTTCACAGTATATTTCCCATACTGCTCACCATAACACAGTACCGTCTTATATTTGACCTCTTTGGTCAACCTTTGACTTTCTTGGTCAAACTTTGACCAACATAAAATCATGAAATTTTTCTACCCTTTTTCTCAAAAGGTTTCATGCATGACTAAGCAAACTACTATTGAGTCTCGTATCTAATTAATCGAGAACTCAAACATATACTGATAAAATTATGAATTTCCCATTGATATTCATAATTTTCATAAAACATCCCTAACACATAGTACAGACTTAAATTTCTTTACATGTATAAGTCCGTAAAAATTCCGGGTATTACATGATCAGAGTTGAATATTTTGTCTTTAGGGGCCAAAGTGTAATTTTCAGAAAAGTGAGTAATGATGGATAAGTATGTAATTTTTGATTTATGGAATGTATGGATATTCCTAACCAAGCCTTTAACTACGCCAATGATTAGTTACAAGGTTGGTTACATTGGAACTATAATAGCCGCCTTTTTTGCTGATTCATGATTTCCTTATTAAGGAGCATGAAGGTTTATGTGAAATTTCTAATTTGATCTTATTAGACTATAATTGAGTTCTTATAGTCTCATAAGACTCAATAACAGTTTGCTTAGCTAAGCATAGGCCTTTTGAGAAAGAAAGGCAAGATAGAAATTTATGATTTCCTATTGGTCAAAGTTTGACCAAGGTTAACTTTGGATGGTTTGACCAGGACAGTGCAGTAGTATAATAAGCAGTATGGAAATTATACTGCGAAAAACCGTCATCACAGATGGAAATGAAATAATAAGGTTCAAGACCACCTTAGAAAAATCAAGCACAATATTTAGAGCAATAAAGACTAAGTGGCTTCTAGTCCTAAGAAAAACTTATATGCAGTCCAGTTAAATGCAGATAAATTCTGGACTGTAGTCCAATACAATGATATTGTTCTTAGTTGAAAACAGTATTAGCACTATCTAATTTATGAAGAAAATGGACTGCATATTAGGGAAAGTGCCAAACATGGCCTTAGTAGGGGGACACCTCATCTAGGAAAAATAAGAGATTTTTTAATAAAAAGTTAATAAGATAATTATGCATTAATTGCATGCAAAATGGCCTCATGTTGGCCGGCCACCACAAGGGGCATGGTAGCAAATATGGAATTTTTGCGGTTAGATATACAATTTTAGGAATAAAAATAATTCCAAAAAAAAATTATTTTTCACCTATAAATAGGTGATTGGGGGGAGGGGCTATTTTGTTCACAAAAATGAGAAAACACACCAAAACCATGCCAAAATCTCTCTTCACTCTCTTCCCTTAAAATCCGAACCCTAGTGAAAAAAAAAAAGAAAGAGTAAAAGTTAGATGGTGGCCAGATTTGGAGGATCACCAAGCTAGTGGTAGCCGAAAATTCTTGAAGGATCTCCAAGCTAGGAGAAGGCCGGTTGTAGCAATAAGCAAGGGGGAAAAAGTTTGAATCCAAATTTAGTCCCAACCATTAGGTGGATTAAGGTAATTTCCTTTGGTTCCCTAAGCTTTTCAAATTAAGCTTTGATTGGAGATTTATGTGTATTTCTAATGTTGGATTGTATGAGCATAAGCTCAATTTATTTCCTTATGCCCTAGTTTAGATTTGTGCTTGATTAGGTGTTGGGTGGTTTTGATTTATGTTATTATGCATGATTATGTGGTTATGGATGCATGATTTTAGGGTTTTGCATGTATAATTTATGATGTTTGTTATATGTCCCCAATGTGCCTAAGAAGTTGTGGGCTATGCATGTTGTTGAATGAGTTAGGTTGTTAGCTTGATTGATGTATGATTATGCAAACCCAATTTGCAAAACCTAGCTTGGTGCAAGAATACCCAAGGGTTTGTCTATGTATGCATGGATGTATGATGATGAGGTTTTCCATTAAAAAGCACTGCATGATTGTCATAGGCTCACAGTTGTGACTGATTGAGGTAGTGTGTGCGTAATTGGACTGTAAAAATGGATTTAAGAAAGAAACTACCAGTTCGGATGAAACTGGACAGTTTTTTGGAAAGATGATTTTGAGACTCTTAGAGGCCGAATTTGGAAAAACTTAAAACATAAAAGTTGTAGAGAAGAGAAATTCCTAGGGGATACATGGACAGTTTTCAAAAAATAAAGCCCCAATGGTCTTTGTTTTTATAAAATCCGAACCTAGTCATGCTCAGACTTCATGCACGGCTAGGCAGGTTCAACAGGGGAAATGAGTAGGTTAGATGCCGAACTGGGTTTTGTGTAAAACATAAAAGTTGTAGGGTTTTTCAAGATCTAAAACTTTCATGAAGAAAACTTTTTTGGATTCAATATAGATTTTTAAATAAAATTAGATTCCAAAAACTGTGCAGGAAATAGGAAATTCCTACACAGGATTTTCTAAAACGATGCAGGAAAAGGATATTCCTGCACATACATTGATAATTGGCAGAGAGAAACTATTCCAAAGGCAGTTTCCAACACTTAATAATTTTTACAAACCCTACTCAAAGAATTACAGTTTTTGGTAAAAAGGATAAAGTTGAACAAGGATTTTTTATCTATAAAGAAAATGGACAAGAAATACTAAGTTTTTCCAAAGCAAGAGAAAAATAAGTATTGAACCACAAGTTATCTTAAAAGCTTGGTAATAAAATAATGACCAGCAGTAACTGGGAAGGAGACCTAAGTTACTGGATTGGGCCCAAAGCCCAAGGTTACCTAAAATAACCCAATAAGAGTTGACCCAAGTTTGACATGGGCTCACACCAAGGGTTATCTCATGTAACCTAACAAGAATACTAAGTTTGTTAGTTGAGCCTAAAACCCTAGGGTTACTTGTAGTAGCTAAGTAGGTTATCAAGAGATGTGTGTGGGGGACATATAACTAAGGTTAGGTATGGATGTTGGTTAAGTTACCAACCTTTTATGGGTATGATTTATAGAATCCTTACCTTATGTCCTTTGTAATAATAGGAGGTAGTCTGTTGTTGCACCCTGACTCGGAGCAATACAACATAGGACATAGCATACGAGGTAAGTACAACTTTGCCTACAGCATAGATGGAAAATGTTTTTCTGTTTGTATATTTTCAAGCTCATGTATATATGTTGAAGTGCATATGATCTATGCTTAATTATTATGGCATCATAAGGCATACTCACTAATGATAAATCATTTGGTAAGAATGAGAACCCAGTTTCAAGTAAGAAACTGTTTTAAAATACTGTTTTCAAGAAGAAAACTATGTTTAAGGAATTGTTTCCAAGAAGAAAACTATGTTTTTAAGAAATGGTTTTCAAGAACAAGTTAAGAAAGAGTTTTCAAGTATGATGGCAAGCAAGTTGCCTTGTGTCGTACCGACCCGCTCCAGTCGGGTTTGGTTCATGGCTTGAGTTGGATTGGACTGGTCGCCCCAACCACTCCATGGCTGCACGCCACGGTACGTACACTCATGTTATGGGGCCCAAAAAGATGCTAACATAAAGAAGCATAATGATGTGATAAGAAAGCATAAATGCTTCATGCATTTCTTTATCAAAATTGTTTTATTGATGATAAGTTGTTCTTACTGAGTAAAAGCTCATGACTTATGTTTATGCTGTAGGTAAGCAGCCTGTCAGCAATAGTTGATACAAGACTGTGGGGATGGTACTGCAGACTGTGAAATTCGGGATAAACATTGCCACGCATTTTGAAAGGTTATGGTATTATGTGATATTGGTATAAAGGTATCAATATCTAATATATAGTATGAGTTGTAAGATATGTTACAAGGGTTTGAATTATTATAAATACTTGTACATATAAATATATATAAGTATAAGGTTTCAAATTTTTAATTCGTATATATATATATATATATATAATTTTTACTTCTACAAGGGTAAGTAAGATAAGTATTTATATAATATAAGTATGGTAACAGCCCTACGTAGGTGGGGTGTTACAGAGTTGGTATCAGAGCGGGTGTCCTGTCATCTGGTTTCACAGTTCTGCTGCTAGCGCTACAGTTTTTGTAAGTTAATTCCTTTACGTAGTGATATGTGTACTTATTATGCGATGTATGATATGGCAGTTAAATATATGGATCCAAGATAGATTCAAGAAGATCGTGATACTTCGTTAGCGTTCTGGGACATGGAGCCACGAACGTTTGATGGGACCCAAGGAGCTGCAGTATTAGCTGAGTGGTTACATGACATGGAGACTATTTTTAGACTATGTCACATTGGAGCGCACCTCCAGGTCATGTTGGCTAGCCGAAGACTGACGGGTGAAGCCCGCTTATGGTGGCTTAGTTTGGGCGACCCCGGAGTGCCTACAGATGTGTGGACGAACTTCCGGTATTTGATTATATTACGATATGGGCCACTACCGGGAGAGGGATTCGATGTACACTATCACGATCCGGAGATTTATGCTGATATGTATAGGAGGCGGTATGCCAGTTACGTAGCAGCTTAGCAAGCCTATCCGAATGAATCTATGGGGCATTATTATCAGCGGTTCCATGACACTTTACTACCATACACTCGACTAGGCACACACATGGTACAGACTCTTAGTATTCTCAGAGGCGGGTTATCTCCTGAGATTATGCGGTTCACACCGATCGTCACACCCGAGATGACCTTGGATGAGATGATAGGGGTGATTATAGATGCAGAGATTTCAGCCTACTAACTCCGGGCTAGTTTTGAGGTCCCCGCATCTATGATTGAGGATGATCACCCGGTTGAGCCGATGGATGATGCAGGCATAGGTGAGCCCTTATTCCACGGAGGTCCGATCATGCTGGAGGATCCCATTCCAGCTGTACCGATTCAAGAGATCCCTCCACAGAAGGATGATGCAGATGATGTAGGGATGGATCCAGAAGACCCGCCTGTGATTAACATAGTCAGCGACGATGAGGACGAGATAGAGGACAAGGCTGAAGAAGAAATAGAAGAAGTAACTGAAAAAGCAGATGAAGAGGAATTTAAGGATGATCCCGAGGAGATTCTGTTTCAAGACGAGGAGTGGGTTGTCTTTTCAGATGTCACGATAGAGTACGCAGTTTTGACTACAGTCAAACGTTTTTTGATTCTTTTTGACCCTATAGTGTACATATGTATGTGATGGTAAAGTGGTAGATACTTCCATCCTGACTTTGTAGATGAGGCTTGACATGTATCGAACAAGTGTTAGACATTGCCGACAAACTATATCCTTTTTTTTTTGTACAATGTATATAATGGTACAGTAATTATATGATGATGTTATGATAAAGTGTTGTTTATCATAATGAGATTATGATGAGTTTCTGATATAAAATGATGAGAACGCGATGGATCTCTAGTATGATGTTTTTATGATATGATGTGATATGGCAAGATGAGATATGATACTTATATGACATGAAATAATATGAATGAAAGAATGGATATTAGAAGTATAATAATATCCTTTCTTATGATCAAATCGGCATTAGAAGATGGTTCGCTTACGTGTGCGATTGAACCAGATTCCATAAGAAGCTAATCTTGAGACTATGATAGCCGACTTGCAACGACAATTGCGGGAACAACAACAAGAAACAAAGAGGCTACGAGAATAGCTAGCTAACTTAAATCAGATGCCTCATGCTGGGGAAGTTCCACCTGGGAATAATGCTGTACCCCCAGTAGCCCCTCTTACACCGGAAGGCAATCAAGGGATTCCACGAAATCCCGAGGTCCCGGTAGCGCTAGTCGCACCAGCTGGAATACAAGCGATTCCGCCAATAGTTCGAGAAGATGTATTATACAAACGATTCAGGCATATGAAGACACCTGAATTTGAAGGGCTTATGGACCTGATTGAAGCAGACAACTGGCTAATAGGCATCCAAGTTATTTTGGATTTTATGGGACTCACGGATTCAGAGAAAGTCCTTTGTGCCTCCTTTGCACTTAAAAGGATGCGCGACATTGGTGGAGAACAGTCCAGCTATGCAGAAATGTGGCAACTATGAGCTGGTAGGATTTTGTGAACGAATTTCGGGTAATGTACTACAATCAAGAAATCCTTGCGGCCTAATACGACGAGTTTAACAGTATGAAGCAAGGGTCGATGATAGTGTTAGAAGCTGTCAAGAAATTTGAACAGCTAGCCCGATTATGTCTGGAACTCGTACCTAATGAATTACAGAAAGTAAAAAGAATGATGAAGATGTTCCGTACTGATATTGTCAAGCAAATGAGTGCTGGAAGTTGCCCCCCAACCCTTATAGCTGACTGTATAAGTCGAGCTATAAGAGCTGAGTATTGGATCAATCAGGATAGGGAGGTGAGAGCCTAGATTTTCAAAGCCAAAAAGGAAGAGAAGGCTGTAGTAAAACAGTCTCAGCCTAAGGAGTTTTACACGAAGGGCCAAACCAGTAGCTCTGCTCAGAACTTCAAGCAGTTCGGAAGAAATAAGAGGAAGGGGAATGCTTCCAACCAAGGCCAACAAAGAAATTACCCACAGAAAAGGAACAATCAAGGCAATGGGGGTAATAACAACAACCACCTCCAATGCACAAAATGTGGAAAGAAACATTTTGGGGTATGCAGGATGGGAACAAATGCCTGCTATCTCTATGGCAAGGAAGGCTATTATGCTAGAAACTACACCGCAAACAATCTGCTTCAGGTTCAGCAATACCCGAACTGGAATTCAAACAACCAGATTCATGCGGTAAAAGCATAGATTGAAGGTCCGACGATTGTACAGGGAATACTAGAAGCTCCCGAACCACAGGCCAGGATCTATGCCTACACAAAGGAGCATGTTGAAGCTGGAACTTCTCGCGTGGTAACAGGTCAGCTTCCTATTGCCACCTATGATGCAATTATACTGTTTGATTCTGGTGCCACCCATTCGTTTGTATCAATGGAGTTTGTCCAGAAATTAGGCAGAGTAGCCGATAGCTTAGAGTAACCCTTTAGGACCTCCCTCCCGTCGGGAGAAATTTTACTGTCTAACTATTGGATACGAAATATTCCAATAGTTATTTGCGATAGAGAGCTGTTCGTAGATCTTATTGTGATCAAGATTCAGGATTATGATGTTATCTTGGGAATGGACTTCCTAGGAAAATACAATGCTAAGATTGACTGTGGAAAGTGTTGTGTTATGTTAAGTCCCATCGGCGAGGGGGAATTCAACTTTTATGGTCAAACACGGAATTCATCCTTAGGATGGATATCGGCATTAAAGGCGTGGAAGATGTTGATCAATGGGTATAGAGGATATCTGGCTAATATGGTGGATACGACGCAAAAGGATGAGTTAAGACCCGAAGATGTCCCGATTGTAAGGGAATATATGAGCGTCTTTCCTGATGAGTTATCAGGATTTCCTCCAGAACGGGAGATTTCCTTCGAAATAGAACTACTACCAGGATCAGCACCAGTATCCAAGGTGCCCTACCGCATGGCTCCAACCGAACTAAGGGAACTACAAGTGTAGTTACAAGAGTTGTTGGATAAAGGATTCATTCGACAGAGCCATTCACCTTGGGGAGCCCCAGTTTTGTTCGTCAGAAAGAAGGACGGATCGTTGCGAATGTGCATCGACTGTCGTGAGCTGAACAAGCTCACCATCAAGATTAAATATCCTCTCCCCAGAATTGATGATCTTTTTGACCAACTCAAGGGAGCAGTGGTATTTTCAAAGGTTGACTTATGATCGGGATACCATCAACTTCGAGTAAAGGAGACGGATATTCCAAAGACAGCCTTTCGAACGTGCTATGGACATTATGAATTTCTTGTCATGCCGTTTGGCTTGACTAACGCACCAGCTGCTTTCATAGACCTGATGAATCGGGTATTTAAGGAGTACTTAAATAAGTTTGTTATCGTCTTTATTGATGATATTTTAATCTATTCCAAGTCCAAAACGGAGCATGAGCAATACCTCAGACTTGTTTTGGAAAGGTTAAGACAAAACCAGCTCTATGCGAAGTTCACAAAATATGAATTCTGGTTGGAAAAAGTCCATTTTCTAGGCCATGTGCTCTCAAAGGAAGGAATTTCTGTTGACCCTGCAAAAGTGGAAGCGGTCAACAAATGGCCAGTACCGAATCACGGAGATACGAAGCTTTCTTGACTTAGGAGGATATTATCGACGTTTTGTCGAAGGATTCTCTAAGATAGCTTCACCCCTTACGGCTCTTACTCGAAAAGGGAAGAAATTTGAGTGGACCCAGAAGTGCAAAGAAAACTTCCAAGAGCTCAAGAGGAAGCTTACTAGTGCACCGGTGTTAATAATTCCGGATATAGACGCAGGGACTTTTGTAATATATAGTGACACTTCTAAAACTGGACTAGGGGCTGTCTTAATGCAAAATGGAAAGGTGGTCGCTTATGCTTCGCAACAATTGAAGGATCATGAAAGTAATTACCCGACGTATGATTTGGAGCTCGCAGCGATAGTTTTTGTGCTAAAAATTCAGAGAAACTATCTGTATGGAAATAGATGTGAAATCTATACTGACCATAAGAGTCTCAAGTATATTTTCACTCAAAAAGAGCTCAATATGAGGTAGCGCAGATGGTTGGAGCTTATAAAGGATTACGTTAGTTGAAAACAGTATTAGCACTATCTAAGTTATGAAGAAAATAGACTGCATATTAGAGAAAGTGCCAAACATGGCCTTAGTGGGGGGACACCTCATCTAGGAAAAATAAGAGATTTTTGAATAAAAAGTTAATAAGATAATTATGCATTAATTGCATGCAAAATGGTCACATGTTGGCCGGCCACCTCAAGGGGTATGGTAACAAATATGGAATTTTTGCGGTTAGATATGCAATTTTAGGAATAAAAATAATTCCAAAAAGAAATTATTTTTCACTTATAAATAGGTGATTTGGGGGGGGGGGGGGGGGGAGGACTTATTTTGTTCACACAAATGAGAAAACACACCAAAACCATGTCAAAATCTCTCCTCACTCTCTCCCTTTAAAATCCGAACCCTAGTGGGGGGAAAAAAAAAGAAAGAGTAAAAGTTAGATGGTGGCCGGATTTGGAGGATCACCAAGCTAGTGGTGGCTGAAAATTCTTGAAGGATCTCCAAGCTCCAAGCTAGGAGAAGGCCGGTTGTAGCAATAAGCAAGGGGAAAAAGTTTGAATCCAAATCTAGTCCCAACCATTGGGTGGATTAAGGTAATTTCCCTTGGTTCCCTAAGCTTTTCAAATTAAGCTTTGATTGGAGATTTATGTGTATTTCTAATGTTAGATTGTAAGAGCATAGGCTCAATTTATATCTTTATACCCTAGTTTAGATTTGTGCTTGATTAGGTGTTGGGTGGTTTTGATTTATGTTATTATGCATGATTATGTGGCTATGGATGCATGATTTTAGGGTTTTGCATGTATGATTTATGATGTTAGTTATATGTCCCCAATGTACCTAAGAAGTTGTGGGCTATGCATGTTATTCAATGAGTTAGGCTGTTAGCTTGATTGATGTATGATTATGCAAACCCAATTTGCAAAACCTAACTTGGTGCAAGAATATCCAAGGGTTTGCCTATGTATGCATGGATGTATGATGATGAGGTTTTCCATTAAAAAGTGCTGCATGATTGTCATAGGCTCACGGTTGCGACCGTTTGAGGTAGTGTACACGTAATTGGACTGTAAAAATGGATTTAAGAAAGAAACTGCCAGTTCGGATGAAACTGGACAGTTTTCTGAAAAGATGATTTTGAGACCCTTAGAAGCCGAATTTAGAAAAACTTAAAACATGAAAGTTATAGAGAAGGGAAATTCCTAGGGGATAACATGGACAGTTTTCAAAAACTAAGGCCCCAATGATCTTTGTTTTTACAAAATCTGAACCTAGTCATGCCCAGACTTCATGCATGGCCAGGCAGGTTCAACAGGGGAAATGAGTAGGTTAATGGCCGAACTGGGTTTTGAGTAAAACAGGAAAGTTATAAGATTTTTCAATTCTAAAACTTTCATGAAAAAAACTTTTTCGGATTCAATATAGATTTTTAAATAAAATTAGATTCTAAAAACTATGCAGGAAATAGGAAATTCCTACACAGGATTTTCTAAAACGGTGTAGGAAAAGGATATTCCTGCACATACACTGATAATTGGCAGTGGCAATCTTGATGAAAATAGAGTCTCCAACTTAAAATTCCAAGGGTCTTCGGCGTTTGTTGGCATAGCTTTTCTGTCGACTAAAAGCTATGTCGAGTCTCCGTTTGATCATCTTGATATCCTCTGAGGTTTTTCTAATGAAGTCCGTAGTCTAAAGCTGCTTCTATCCAACTTCTTGCTAATTAATAGGAGATCGACATTTTCGTTTATACAATGCTTCAAATGGAGCCATTCCAATTGAGGCATGATAACTGTTGTTATAGGAAAATTTAATCAATGGCAGCTTTTGATCCCAGCTTCCTTTGAAATCCAAAACACAAGATCTCAACATATCTTCCAGTGTTTGGATCGTTCATTCCAATTGACTGTCGGTTTGGGGGTGAAAAGCTGTACTAAACTTTAACTTCGTCCCCATAATGGTGTGAACACTTGACCATAATCGCGAGGTAAAACACCCATCACGATCTGAAATAATGGATTTCGACACTGCATGTAGCCTAACAATCTGAGATACGTAGATCTCAGCAAGTCTTTCTACTGAAAAAGTAGTCTTTATAGTAATAAAGTGGCCTGATTTGGTTAGTCTATCGACAATAACCCAAATCGTGTCATTCCCACTTGCGGTTCTGGGTAACCCTACTACAAAATCCCTAGTAATTGAAATGGTTTTTAAGAACAAGTTAAGAAAAAGTTTTCAAGTATGATGGCAAGCAAGTTGCCCTGTGTCGTACCGACCCGCTCCAGGTCGGGTTTGGTCCATGGCTTGAGTTGGATTGGACTGGCCGCTACTCTATAAATACAAAACAAAGTAGCTCATAAAGTCACAATCCTGTCTAAGGAAAAACAGAGCTTTAGCCTCACTTAAAAATAGAGGAAAAAAATAGGGGCGGCCTATGCTTGAACTGTACACAAATGGCAAGAAAATTGAACATTGTGTTCTTTGCCGTCTTGGCCGCGGTGGCTCTGCTCCAAAGCTCGGTGGTGGCGACAACTTATATCGTTGGTGATTCCACCAATTGGGTTATTCCAAGTTCTTCTAATTTTTACTCCAATTGGGCTGCAAACAAGACATTTGTTGTGGGCGACATTCTTGGTAAAAACGCGACACATATTTTTGAATCTTTTTAATTTTTTTTGTAATAGTCGTTGTTAAATTGAAGCGACATAGAGCTGAATCTTTTAATACTTTTTTCCTTTCAGTGTTCAACTTTATGACAAACCAACATGATGTAGCGGAAGTGACAAAATCATCATATGACACTTGCAATGGTGCCAGCCCTATCTTTCAACAAAATTCGAGTCCCGCAAACTTTACCCTCCAAATAGCCGGCGAGCACTACTATATCTGCACCTTCACCGGACATTGCAACGCCAACCAGAAGCTTGCCATCAACGTTAGTCGAGCCTCTTCCCCGGCTCCTCAACCGAGCCCTAGTTTGCCAGCTCCCGCTCCAGTGCCGGCCCCAACTCTTGCTCCACAACCTTCTCCTTCACCTTCTTCATTGCCCACACCTACTCCGGTGAGAGGACCACAGACTTACATTGTTGGGGATACAGAGGGTTGGACTATCCCTTCTGGTGGCGCTTCCGCTTACCAAACTTGGGCTGCGAACAAGACCTTTTTGGTTGGAGACATTCTAGGTAAGGAGGTTTAGCTAATTTTTGAATATGAATCTCAAATATCATTTCTTTATTGAAGAAATAATAAACACAAAATATTTTTGAAATTTCGTTTAGCCCCATTAATAGTAATTACAAATCACAATCATTCAGTTTGACATCAAAATTAACATATTAATCTTTATTTCAATAAAGAAATAAATTGATATGTTTTGGTAGAATCAAAAGATGTATTTTCCTCTCTTTTTTGTGTCGTTACCTAAGCAACAACAAAATGACCACTTTAAACAACTTGGATCTATGTGTTTGTAGCATCACTGGCACTGAATGTCATAATTAATAAAAGGATTTTAGATATTATTTGGCATGCCATATTGTAATATATTGCCACTGATACTTTTTAACATTGTTCTTCTGATCTCATTATGAGTTGTATTATGTAAGAATTGGCATAACCTTTTCTTTTGTTTTGTGCAGTGTTCAACTTCAGGAACGGCTCACACGACGTGGCCGAGGTGACCAAGGCAAACTTCGAGTCATGCAACACCAACTCCACCATCTCCTTGGCCTCCAACCCACCAGTGAGAATCACTCTCACCACTGCCGGCGAGCACTACTTCATTTGCGCATTCCCCGGCCACTGCGACGCTGGCCAAAAGCTAGCCATCAACGTCTCCGGCAGCAGCAGCACCGCACCATGACCCTCCCTTGCCACACCTCCTTCCCCCGCCACGCCTCCTTCCTCTGCACCCACGCCTCCTTCTGCCGCCACGCCTCCTTCCTCAACGCCGTCCACCACCCCAACCACGGTTGCTCCACCACCGCCAAACAACGGCGCTAGCTCTCTCGGCGTCGCCGGCTTGTCTGCCACCTTCTTCTCCATTGTCACCTTAGCTTTGTGGTTTTAGATATCATGATTTATTAGAGTGTAGAGTTTTGTGTGAGTGATATATTTTTTTTTTCCCCTTTTCCTTTTTCACACATCTGATTGATTATCACTATATACAGATTGATGTTTAATACAATAAAATTAAACTGCTTTTCATATATTTTGGATATGTGACTTTCTTTGATTCATGTTGATATAAAATACGATTTGGAATATTTTTGTCCTCGCAAATTTTCACACCACAATTTATCTTTCATTTTTTTAATGATGATGATAGATATTAATTAATACATTAATATATTTTGATTAAGTCGACGCCATTTTTAACACCCTCATACTTAACCCATCTTATCATTTTATTTAAAAAAAATTACAAAAAACTGTAATGAAGAAAATGTAATATTTATTTTGTTTGGATGCTATATAAGAAAAATTCAATGTTTGGGTTTGACACGATGCAAAGAAAGTCACTTATTAAAACAAGTTAATTTAGTCTAGAAGCGACATGTTCCTACTCCATCAATAATGGGGCATGTGGACTTTTTTTTTTTTTTTTTGTGCAAATGCGGAAAAGAAAAAAATATATCGATGAATATGTCTCCCCATGAATCATTGTTTACGTCGTTCTCTGAGAAAATATTGAACACACACACACACACACACACATACATATATATATATATATATTTTCGTGGAAGTAGTTCTCTAGAATATTTCAACTATAAGGATTCCTGTTTTAATTTTCAATAAGAATTATTATATTCGTGGTTATGTTATTTTTTTAATAGTCTCTTTATTAGAGCAATTCGATGTTATTTATTGTTATATTTATAAATCATATTATTAAAAACCAAATTTAATAATAAAAAACAATTTTACGAATAATAAAACATAACAAGTCTTATAGTAGAAATTCCTTTACTTTTATCCGTGGTTCCAAGTTTGTATTTTTCTTATTTACTAGCATAGTTTTTTGAAAACATGATAAAAACTTGCAGAAAGCTACATCTGAAAACGCGTGTCCCTTTGCTATATATGACATTGCATAATTTTGTTAATAGTGAATAGATTTATGAACTTGTTTTTCCTCCGTCGAGAGAGTTCTTTAAAAATATTACTACCTTTATGGGATTTGAAGATAAATAATCTTTTTTTAAAATAGTTTTTTAATGATTTTTTTTTTTTTTTTTTAGAACTTGAGAGTTGAGGATTCGAACTTTACACTTTTAGGTAAAGTTAGTTGTGGTATTAGTGTTAGATTATACCTGTAACCACAACTATTTTTTTTAATAGTCAATCATTGATTAATTGAGTCAATCATTGATTGATTATGATTAGTTATTGCTTAATAACTAATTTTTTATATTAAAAAAATTGATCATTTATTAAATCAATGTTTTTAAAGCTGACTATCTATTTAATTTTTTCGAATTTTACTTGGGACATTTTGTTTTGAAGAATAACTGAGGATAGTTAAACCTATAATGTAAAATATCAATCTAGTTTCACAGTCGTATCTCTACTTAAATTTGCTATATTGTTTATGACAATAAGATGTTAGATCCGTTTTTATCAATTTATCGAATTTGATTAAATTATTAATTTAATTAAATCACCGATAGTAAGTAAATAAAAGAGACACATGCAATTTTACAAGGTTCGGTCACACCTACTCCTCGGGGCCATACCTAGCTATCGAATAATCCACTAATATCAAATGATTACAAGCAATCTTGACCTTATACAACCCAACGACTCCCTCTTCCTATTATCACCGGTCGTCTTGAACCTATTAGCTGGATCTATTCGGCGAGCACCACTCGTCTTATCGTTGAACTCTCTTTATTTGCAAACCGCCTTCTCCTGAAAGCTTCAAGTTCTTCTCCTAAAGAACAATAGCGTCTCCTCCCGAAAACTCCAAATTTTTCTCCTGAAGAATGATAGAACACCAAAACTTCAAAGTCTCAAGATCCACATGAATAATTATGTGCTCTACACTTTGCAAACTATTTTTGAGACTTTTTATAAGCAATAACATTAAAACTCTAAGTATATCTCGGATCAATACTTCAAAATTCGTATTTCATTCAAATTTTGAACTTGTTATAGATAATGTTGAAACATATTCTGTAACAATCCCAAAATTCAAATTTCAAATCTGTTTATTTTAAGAAATAGAATTTACCATCATCATCTGAGTATTATCTCAATACATTGCACATCAATCCCCAAAATCCTATGCATAATAACCTCCCTTAAAATCGCAGCCATTTAAAAAATAAATCTTGGATTTAAATATTGGATTTTTGAAATCCTAATTTAAATAGGATTAGGAGATCCTATATAAACTAGATTTTCCTTTTCAAAACAAATCCACAAGATTTCCTTTTATAATTCTGCAGCATTATCCATTCCTTATTTATCTCTCTAGATCGCAATCAAACTGAATTCACCACGTCATTCTCAATTTTAGTCAAATTCCCAAAAAGTCTTCAAGTCACGATCTGCTTCAATCTATAACACAATTGTTGCAATATTTTTCAATACAACCTGCACTTAAATTCCTAAACAGTTTTTAGTTTTTCCTAAATTGCCATAAATGCCAATATTAAAAGCCTAACATAACAAAAAAAATCCTCTAAAGAAATGCGTTTAGGTTAATCTGCTATGGACTTTGAATTATTCATTAATGACTAAATAATGATAAGGAAAGACGGTCAAATTAGATGTTACGTAGACCTTAGGGGGCAAAAAAATGTCATTTTTGTCGGTTTCATTGGAAGAGTAGACATATATGTTTTGAATTGTCTGTCAAAATAATATATATATATATATATTATATATATATATATATTTTAAGGGAGATTGTATTCAACTTTAAATAAAGGTACAAACACAATAAATATTGTAAATGATTCCAGAACACATGATACAAAACCTTCTATTGAAACCAGTTCCATCAATAGGTACTGATGATGTTCAACAGGAAAATAAAGATATATATTAAAGATTTCATAACGAGAAAATACCTTAATACACTAAAGTCAAATATATAAAGTTCTTCTGACAATTACCTACAATCAATAGAAGTTTCCAATCGATGACAATTATTTGATGATTTGTTTTCTTGAAGATCATGGATGAGAATGATAATTTTGCCATAGAAGAACATTAATCTCGGAAATTGGATTTTGATAATGGAATGAATGTTATGGTTTTTTACACTCCAAGAATAGCGGAAGATGATAATTAAGACAATGAAGCTCAATTTGATGGCAATGAAAAGACTCCTATCTTATATTGCTATTTAGTTGGATATTTCTAACTTATAATTTTTTTTTGTGGACTTATATATTTTAATTTGTTGATAATTGTTTTTCATTAGTAATTTTTACTATTGATTTTTCATTAGTAATTTGTTTTACTTGTTGCGGAAAAGAGAAAACTGGCTGGCCTAAATCATTTGTGCAGATCTGAGTAAAATGAGGTGGGCCTCCATCATTTGTACGAGCCTAGATCTGGCCTTTGTCCCCTTGGGTCTCTCCCATATTCCATTTGTTAACAGCCTGAAGAAGGGGCAAAAAAAAAAAAATAATAAAAGCTGATGTGGCAATAGCAATGAGTTGTCAATGTTTGAACGGTTAGACAGCCAACGGGACAGCCAAACGGGGACGGCAGATCTGGGCTCCCCACGATTAAAAATGTTTGAGAGGGGTCATTGAGTGGGAGAAGTGGTCCAGGAGTTTTGCCACTTTGGCAATCCTGGATTGTTTGTGTCTATTATTATTATTATTTTTATACGTATGTTGAAAAGAGAGATTTCAAGATTTTATAAAAATCCATGGAACAGCTTCCACGTACGTAATCGGATCGGTGATCCATGGTAGCTTCTATGGTCATCCCCTCCATTTCCCTCTCTAATCGGTGGAACATCCATGGCGATTCCCATGGCGGAATCGAGGTGATCCTTGGCTCCAACGCAAAGCGATGTCAGCCTCCTGCGCTTCTTGCTCGTGATGGAGCTCCATGGCGGCCCGAGATTTATAGGCCTCGACCTTGAACAGCTTCATGAGGTCTTCGATGGTGGATGGGTCAAAGTTCTCGTCGAAGGGTGATTGGTTTTTGGTTTTTTTTTTTTTTTTTTCCCATCATTTTCTTCAATGAGATTGATGAGAGAGCGTTTGTTTTCTTTTTCCCCCCTTAAATTTTAATTCAATGTTTTAGTTTGTTGAATTTTTGGTATTTTTTTAAAAATGTTTCTATATTAAAGAGTACTAGTTTTTTTATTTATTAAATTTTAATCACAAGTCATGTTAGAGGAACCCTTAAAATATAGCTAGATGGCATAGTAAATGGTTTTGAAAGGTCAGGGGAAAAATTAAAATAGGGTGTATAGTTCAAGGGGCATTTAACAATTTAATCTTTTTATCATGTCTTTTTAGGTTTTAAGAATACATGTGTAATTTTCTTTATTTGGATTTGCATGATAATTTGATTTTTAGTGATGATTTTTAGTGATTATATGTTTATGATTTTTTTTGACCTTAAATATTTATGATTCTGATATAAGGAAAAATTATCAGTTTAAACAGTTTAAACAAGGCTGTGATGGATTAATTAATTAGGAATGTTATTTATGCCTTGAGGATTTTCTTTTTGTTTGATTTTCAAATTATATTGATAATGTTGGTTACGTAATTGTGTTGCTATAGATTTTATAATTGGTAATTCATTTTTGCTAATTGTAACTGACAATTGTTTAGTTTCAAATTTTAATTATTTTGTCTTCTATATTAAAAAAAAAAAGTCGACAAATTTTCTGAAAATAAAATAAAATGTGACAAGATTCCTAATAGGAGTAGAACTCCACCAATACGGAAAAACTTTCCTACTAGAAATAGGAAATCCGACAAAAGGCTTCTCTATATATATATATAGATGTAGGGTCTTCCCCTATTTGTTAAAGAAAAATGAGTGAGTTTTATCTCAAAAAAAAAAAAAAAGGGTAGAAGAAGAAGAAGAAGAACGTACTGTTGAAATCCTCCGACCAAAGGTTTAGAATCATTACCCTAAAACGAGCTCTCTTTCCTCTCAAATTCTATCTGCAGTTTTCCTAAGAATCTTTGGTTCTGGGGGGTATTTGAGAGAGAGAAAGACCTCGTTGTAGGGTAAAGATTGCAAAATCATTGGTTCTGGGGGGTGAATTTAACTATGTGCCATTCAAGCATATACAATAAGCAAGCATTAACTTCTTTTTCTCTTTTGGATATTTTTTTTCTATAAATATTTTATACGTGTTATACATGTAAAAATATGCATGAGGATTCGCTGCGCCTTACATGATGTACCGAGCCGAAGAGTCGGGCCTTCCATAAGTTTCCTAGTTTTCTTTCTTTCTTTCTTGCTTCCTCTTTTTTTTTTTTTTTTTTTTTGGCACTAATTATTTGTTCTTCTTGTCAACCACATGCATGTCTTGTTAATTAGTATTTTAATCGTAAGAGTATAATCTCTTTTTTTTGGCGATTAATTTGTCTTTTGTTTTTTTTTTTTTTTGTTTTCTCCTCCAAGAAAATAAAGTGTGACAACATAATAATGTGTTGAAACAAAGTGAGTTTTATCCAAAGAAAATAAGGATCATTGAGTGGGAATCCGAGTGCAGGAGCTTAGCCACTTTGGCAATCCGGTATTGTTTGTTTCTATTATTATTAATTTTTATATGTATGTTAAAGAGAGAGATTTCAAGATTTTATGTAAATCCATGGAACAGCTTTCACGGCGTAATCGGATCGGTGATCCATGGTAGCTTCCATGGCCATCCCCTCCATTTCCCTCTTTAATCGGTGGAACATCCACGGCGGTTCCCATGGCGGAATCGAGGTGATCCTTGGCTCCAACGCAAAGCGATGTCAGCCTCCTGCGCTTCTTGCTCGTGATGGAGCTCCATGGCGGCCCAAGATTTATAGGCCTCGACCTTGAAGAGCTTCATGAGGTCTTAGATGGTGGATGGGTCAAAGTTCTCGTCGAAGGGTGATTGGTTTTTGGTTTTTTTTTTTTGCCCATCATTTTCTTCAATGAGATTGATGGGAGAGCGTTTGTTTTTTTTTTTCCCCCCTTAAATTCTAATTCAATGTTTTAGTTTGTTGAATTTTTGGGTATTTTTTTAAAAATATTTCTATACTAAAGAGTACTAGTTTTTTTATTTATTAAATTTTAATCACATGTCATGTTACAGGAACCCTTAAAATATAGCTAGATGAAAGTGGACACAGAGGTGAATTGAATTATTTTATGTATATAAGGAGGGCATAGTAAATGGTTTTGAAAGGTCAGGAGCAAAATTAAAATAGGGTGTAACTGACAATTGTTTAGTTTCAAATTTTAATTATTCAAATTTTCTGAAAATAAAATAAATTGTGACATGATTCCTAATAGGAGTAGAACTCCACCAATACGGAAAAACTTTCCTACTAGAAATAGGAAATCCGACAAAAGGCTTCTCTATATAAATAGGAAATCCGAAGAAGAAGAAGAAGAAGAAGGAGGAGGAGGAGGAGGTGAAGAATGTACTGTTGAAATCCTCCGACCAAAGGTTTAGAGTCATTACCCTAAAACGAGTTCTCTTTCCTCTCAAATACTATCGGCAGTTTTCCTAAGAATCTTTGGTTCTGGGGGGTATTTGAGAGAGAGAAAGACCTCGTTGTAGGGTAAAGATTGCAAAATCGTTGGTTCTGGGGGGTGACTTTAACTATGTGCCATGCAAGCACATACAATAAGCAAGCATTAACTTCTTTTTGTCTTCTGGATTTTTTTTTCTATAAATATTTTATACGTATTACACATGTAAAAATATGCATGAGGATTCGCTGCGTCTTACATGATGTACCGAGCCGAAGAGTCGTGCCTTCCATAAGTTTCCTAGTTTTCTTTCTTTCTTTCTTGCTTCCTCTTTTTTTTTTTTTTTTATGGCACTAATTATTTTTTCTTCTTGTCAACCGCATGCATGTCTTGTTAATTAGTATTTTAATCGTAAGAGTATAATCTCTTTTTTTTGACGATTATTTTGTCTTTTGTTTTTTTTTTTTTCCTCCAGGAAAATAAAGAGTGACAACATAATAATGTGTTGGAATAAAGTGAGTTTTATCCCAAGAAAATAAGGATCATTGAGTGGGAATCCGAGTGCAGGAGCTTAGCCACTTTGGCAATCCGGGATTGTTTGTTTTTATTATTATTAATTTTTATATGTATGTTAAAGAGAGAGATTTCAAGATTTTATGTAAATCCATGGAACAGCTTTCACGGAATAATCGGATCGGTGATCCATGGTAGCTTCCATGGCCATCCCCTCCATTTCCCTCTTTAATCGGTGGAACATCCATGGCGGTTCCCATGGCGGAATAGAGGTGATCCTTGTCTCCAACGCAAAGTGATGTCAGCCTCCTGCGCTTCTTGCTCGTGATGGAGCTCCATGGCGGCCCAAGATTTATAGGCCTCGACCTTGAAGAGCTTCATGAGGTCTTCGATGGTGGATGGGTCAAAGTTCTCGTCGAAGGGTGATTGGTTTTTGGGTTTTTGGGTTTTTTTTTTTCCCATCATTTTCTTCAATGAGATTGATGAGAGAGCATTTGTTTTTGTTTCCCCCCTTAAATTTTAATTCAATGTCTTAGTTTGTTGAATTTTTGGGTATTTTTTTTAAAAATGTTTCTATATTAAAGAGTACTATTTTTTTTATTTATTAAATTTTAATCACATGTCATGTTAGAGGAACCCTTAAAATATAGCTAGATGAAAGTGGACACAGAGGTGAATTGAATAGTTTTATGTATATAAGGAGGGCATAGTAAATGGTTTTGAAAGGTTAGGGGCAAAATTAAAATAGGGTGTATAGTTCAAGGGGCATTTATCAAATTAATCTTTTTGTCTTGTCTTTTTAGGTTTTAAGAATACATGTGTAATTTTCTTTATTTGGATTTGCATGATAATTTGATTTTTAGTGATGATTTTTAGTGATTATATGTTTATGATTTTTTTTGAACTTAAATATTTATGATTCTGATATATGGAAAAATTATCAGTTTAAACAGTTTAAATAAGGCTGTGATGGATTAATTAATTAGGAATGTTATTTATGCCTTGAGGATTTTCTTTTTGTTTGATTTTCAAATTATATTGATGACGTTGGTTACGTAATTGTTTTGCTATAGATTTTATAATTGGTAATTCATTTTTGCTAATTGTAACTGACAATTGTTTAGTTTCAAATTTTAATTATTCAAATTTTCTGAAAATAAAATAAATTGTGACATGATTCCTAATAGGAGTAGAACTCCACCAATACGGAAAAACTTTCCTACTAGAAATAGGAAATCCGACGAAAGGCTTCTCTATATATATAGGAAATCCGAAAGGCTTCTTTATATATATATAGGAAATCCGAAGAAGAAGAAGAAGAAGAAGAAGAAGAAGAAGGCTTCTCTATATATATATAGGAAATCCGAAAGAAGAAGAAGAAGAAGGAGGAGGAGGAGAAGGAGGAGGAGGAGAAGAATGTACTGTTGAAATCCTCCGACCAAAGGTTTAGAATCATTACCCTAAAACGAGTTCTCTTTCCTCTCAAATACTATCTGCAATTTTCCTAAGAATCTTTGGTTCTGGGGGTATTTGAGAGAGAGAAAGACCTCGTTGTAGGGTAAAGATTGCAAAATCTTTGGTTCTGGGGGGTGAATTTAACTATGTGCCATGCAAGCACATACAATAAGCAAGCATTAACTTCTTTTTCTCTTCTGGATATTTTTTTTCTATAAATATTTTATACGTGTTACACATGTAAAAATATGCATGAGGATTCGCTGCGCCTTACATGATGTACTGAGCCGAAGAGTCGGGCCTTCCATAAGTTTCCTAGTTTTCTTTCTTTCTTTCTTGCTAACTCTTTTTTTTTTTTTGGCACTAATTATTTGTTCTTCTTGTCAACCGCATGCATGTCTTGTTAATTAGTATTTTAATCGTTAGAGTATAATCTCTTTTTTTTGGCGATTATTTTGTCTTTTGTTTTTTTTTTCCTCCAAGAAAATAAAGAGTGACAACATAATAATGTGTTGGAACAAAATGAGTTTTATCCCAAGAAAATAAGGATCATTGAGTGGGAATCCGAGTGCAGGAGCTTAGCTACTTTGGCAATCCGGGATTGTTTGTTTCTATTATTATTAATTTTTATATGTATGTTAAAGAGAGAGATTTCAAGATTTTATGTAAATCCATGGAACAGCTTTCACGGCGTAATCGGATCGGTGATCCATGGTAGCTTCCATGGCCATCCCCTCCATTTCCCTATTTAATCGGTGGAACATCCATGGCGGTTCCCATGGCGGAATAGAGGTGATCCTTGTCTCCAACGCAAAGTTATGTCAGCCTCCTGCGCTTCTTGCTCGTGATGGAGCTCCATGGCGGCCCAAGATTTATAGGCCTCGACCTTGAAGAGCTTCATGAGGTCTTCGATGGTGGATGGGTCAAAGTTCTCGTCGAAGGGTGATTGGTTTTTGGGTTTTTGGGTTTTTTTTTTTCCCATCATTTTCTTCAATGAGATTGATGAGAGAGCATTTGTTTTTGTTTCCCCCCCTTAAATTTTAATTCAATGTCTTAGTTTGTTGAATTTTTGGGTATTTTTTTTAAAAATGTTTCTATATTAAAGAGTACTTGTTTTTTTATTTATTAAATTTTAATCACATGTCATGTTAGAGGAACCCTTAAAATATAGCTAGATGAAAGTGGACACAGAGGTGAATTGAATAGTTTTATGTATATAAGGAGGGCATAGTAAATGGTTTTGAAAGGTCAGGGGCAAAATTAAAATAGGGTGTATAGTTCAAGGGGCATTTATCAAATTAATCTTTTTGTCTTGTCTTTTTAGGTTTTAAGAATACATGTGTAATTTTCTTTATTTGGATTTGCATGATAATTTGATTTTTAGTGATGATTTTTAGTGATTATATGTTTATGATTTTTTTTGAACTTAAATATTTATGATTCTGATATATGGAAAAATTATCAGTTTAAACAGTTTAAATAAGGCTGTGATGGATTAATTAATTAGGAATGTTATTTATGCCTTGAGGATTTTCTTTTTGTTTGATTTTCGAATTATATTGATGATGTTGGTTACGTAATTGTGTTGCTATAGATTTTATAATTGGTAATTCATTTTTGCTAATTGTAACTGACAATTGTTTAGTTTCAAATTTTAATTATTCAAATTTTCTGAAAATAAAATAAATTGTGACATGATTCCTAATAGGAGTAGAACTCCACCAATACGGAAAAACTTTCCTACTAGAAAAAGGAAATCCGACAAAAGGCTTCTCTATATATATAGAAAAAGGAAATCCGACAAAAGGCTTCTCTATATATATAGGAAATCCGAAAGGCTTCTTTATATATATATAGGAAATCCGAAGAAGAAGAAGAAGAAGAAGAAGAAGAAGAAGAAGGCTTCTCTATATATATATAGGAAATCCGAAAGAAGAAGAAGAAGAAGGAGGAGGAGGAGAAGGAGGAGGAGGAGAAGAATGTACTGTTGAAATCCTCCGACCAAAGGTTTAGAATCATTGCCCTAAAACGAGTTCTCTTTCCTCTCAAATACTATCTGCAATTTTCCTAAGAATCTTTGGTTCTGGGGGTATTTGAGAGAGAGAAAGACCTCGTTGTAGGGTAAAGATTGCAAAATCTTTGGTTCTGGGGGGTGAATTTAACTATGTGCCATGCAAGCACATACAATAAGCAAGCATTAACTTCTTTTTCTCTTCTGGATATTTTTTTTCTATAAATATTTTATACGTGTTACACATGTAAAAATATGCATGAGGATTCGCTGCGCCTTACATGATGTACCGAGCCGAAGAGTCGGGCCTTCCATAAGTTTCCTAGTTTTCTTTCTTTCTTTCTTGCTAACTCTTTTTTTTTTTTTTTTGGCACTAATTATTTGTTCTTCTTGTCAACCGCATGCATGTCTTGTTAATTAGTATTTTAATCGTAAGAGTATAATCTCTTTTTTTTGGCGATTATTTTGTCTTTTGTTTTTTTTTTCCTCCAAGAAAATAAAGAGTGACAACATAATAATGTGTTGGAACAAAATGAGTTTTATCCCAAGAAAATAAGGATCATTGAGTGGGAATCCGAGTGCAAGAGCTTAGCCACTTTGGCAATCCGGGATTGTTTGTTTCTATTATTATTAATTTTTATATGTATGTTAAAGAGAGAGATTTCAAGATTTTATGTAAATCCATGGAACAGCTTTCACGGCGTAATCGGATCGGTGATCCATGGTAGCTTCCATGGCCATCCCCTCCATTTCCCTCTTTAATCGGTGGAACATCCATGGCGGTTCCCATGGCGGAATAGAGGTGATCCTTGTCTCCAACGCAAAGTTATGTCAGCCTCCTGCGCTTCTTGCTCGTGATGGAGCTCCATGGCGGCCCAAGATTTATAGGCCTCGACCTTGAAGAGCTTCATGAGGTCTTCGATGGTGGATGGGTCAAAGTTCTCGTCGAAGGGTGATTGGTTTTTGGGTTTTTGGGTTTTTTTTTTTCCCATCATTTTCTTCAATGAGATTGATGAGAGAGCATTTGTTTTTGTTTCCCCCCCTTAAATTTTAATTCAATGTCTTAGTTTGTTGAATTTTTGGGTATTTTTTTTAAAAATGTTTCTATATTAAAGAGTACTATTTTTTTTATTTATTAAATTTTAATCACATGTCATGTTAGAGGAACCCTTAAAATATAGCTAGATGAAAGTGGACACAGAGGTGAATTGAATAGTTTTATGTATATAAGGAGGGCATAGTAAATGGTTTTGAAAGGTCAGGGGCAAAATTAAAATAGGGTGTATAGTTCAAGGGGCATTTATCAAATTAATCTTTTTGTCTTGTCTTTTTAGGTTTTAAGAATACATGTGTAATTTTCTTTATTTGGATTTGCATGATAATTTGATTTTTAGTGATGATTTTTAGTGATTATATGTTTATGATTTTTTTTGAACTTAAATATTTATGATTCTGATATATGGAAAAATTATCAGTTTAAACAGTTTAAATAAGGCTGTGATGGATTAATTAATTAGGAATGTTATTTATGCCTTGAGGATTTTCTTTTTGTTTGATTTTCGAATTATATAGATGATGTTGGTTACGTAATTGTGTTGCTATAGATTTTATAATTGGTAATTCATTTTTGCTAATTGTAACTGACAATTGTTTAGTTTCAAATTTTAATTATTCAAATTTTCTGAAAATAAAATAAATTGTGACATGATTCCTAATAGGAGTAGAACTCCACCAATACGGAAAAACTTTCCTACTAGAAATAGGAAATCCGACAAAAGGCTTCTCTATATATATAGGAAATCCGAAAGGCTTCTTTATATATAAATAGGAAATCCGAAGAAGAAGAAGAAGGCTTCTCTATATATATATAGGAAATCCGAAAGAAGAAGAAGAAGAAGGAGGAGGAGGAGAAGGAGGAGGAGGAGAAGAATGTACTGTTGAAATCCTCCGACCAAAGGTTTAGAATCATTACCCTAAAACGAGTTCTCTTTCCTCTCAAATACTATCTGCAATTTTCCTAAGAATCTTTGGTTCTGGGGGTATTTGAGAGAGAGAAAGACCTCGTTGTAGGGTAAAGATTGCAAAATCTTTGGTTCTGGGGGGTGAATTTAACTATGTGCCATGCAAGCACATACAATAAGCAAGCATTAACTTCTTTTTCTCTTCTGGATATTTTTTTTCTATAAATATTTTATACGTGTTACACATGTAAAAATATGCATGAGGATTCGCTGCGCCTTACATGATGTACCGAGCCGAAGAGTCGGGCCTTCCATAAGTTTCCTAGTTTTCTTTCTTTCTTTCTTGCTAACTCTTTTTTTTTTTTTTTGGCACTAATTATTTGTTCTTCTTGTCAACCGCATGCATGTCTTGTTAATTAGTATTTTAATCGTAAGAGTATAATCTCTTTTTTTTGGCGATTATTTTGTCTTTTGTTTTTTTTTTCCTCCAAGAAAATAAAGAGTGACAACATAATAATGTGTTGGAACAAAATGAGTTTTATCCCAAGAAAATAAGGATCATTGAGTGGGAATCCGAGTGCAAGAGCTTAGCCACTTTGGCAATCCGGGATTGTTTGTTTCTATTATTATTAATTTTTATATGTATGTTAAAGAGAGAGATTTCAAGATTTTATGTAAATCCATGGAACAGCTTTCACGGCGTAATCGGATCGGTGATCCATGGTAGCTTCCATGGCCATCCCCTCCATTTCCCTCTTTAATCGGTGGAACATCCATGGCGGTTCCCATGGCGGAATAGAGGTGATCCTTGTCTCCAACGCAAAGTTATGTCAGCCTCCTGCGCTTCTTGCTCGTGATGGAGCTCCATGGCGGCCCAAGATTTATAGGCCTCGACCTTGAAGAGCTTCATGAGGTCTTCGATGGTGGATGGGTCAAAGTTCTCGTCGAAGGGTGATTGGTTTTTGGGTTTTTGGGTTTTTTTTTTTTTCCCATCATTTTCTTCAATGAGATTGATGAGAGAGCATTTGTTTTTGTTTCCCCCCCTTAAATTTTAATTCAATGTTTTAGTTTGTTGAATTTTTGGGTATTTTTTTAAAAATGTTTCTATATTAAAGAGTACTAGTTTTTTTATTTATTAAATTTTAATCACATGTCATGTTAGAGGAACCCTTAAAATATAGCTAGATGAAAGTGGACACAGAGGTGAATTGAATAGTTTTATGTATATAAGGAGGGCATAGTAAATGGTTTTGAAAGGTCAGGGGCAAAATTAAAATAGGGTGTATAGTTCAAGGGGCATTTATCAAATTAATCTTTTTGTCTTGTCTTTTTAGGTTTTAAGAATACATGTGTAATTTTCTTTATTTGGATTTGCATGATAATTTGATTTTTAGTGATGATTTTTAGTGATTATATGTTTATGATTTTTTTTGAACTTAAATATTTATGATTCTGATATATGGAAAAATTATCAGTTTAAACAGTTTAAATAAGGCTGTGATGGATTAATTAATTAGGAATGTTATTTATGCCTTGAGGATTTTCTTTTTGTTTGATTTTCGAATTATATTGATGATGTTGGTTACGTAATTGTGTTGCTATAGATTTTATAATTGGTAATTCATTTTTGCTAATTGTAACTGACAATTGTTTAGTTTCAAATTTTAATTATTCAAATTTTCTGAAAATAAAATAAATTGTGACATGATTCCTAATAGGAGTAGAACTCCACCAATACGGAAAAACTTTCCTACTAGAAATAGGAAATCCGACAAAAGGCTTCTCTATATATATAGGAAATCCGAAAGGCTTCTTTATATATAAATAGGAAATCCGAAGAAGAAGAAGAAGAGGAAGAAGAAGAAGGCTTCTCTATATATATATAGGAAATCCGAAAGAAGAAGAAGAAGAAGGAGGAGGAGGAGAAGGAGGAGGAGGAGAAGAATGTACTGTTGAAATCCTCCGACCAAAGGTTTAGAATCATTACCCTAAAACGAGTTCTCTTTCCTCTCAAATACTATCTGCAATTTTCCTAAGAATCTTTGGTTCTGGGGGTATTTGAGAGAGAGAAAGACCTCGTTGTAGGGTAAAGATTGCAAAATCTTTGGTTCTGGGGGGTGAATTTAACTATGTGCCATGCAAGCACATACAATAAGCAAGCATTAACTTCTTTTTCTCTTCTAGATATTTTTTTTCTATAAATATTTTATACATGTTACACATGTAAAAATATGCATGAGGATTCGCTGCGCCTTACATGATGTACCGAGCGGAAGAGTCGGGCCTTCCATAAGTTTCCTAGTTTTCTTTCTTTCTTTCTTGCTTCCTCTTTTTTTTTTTTTTTTTTTTTGGCACTAATTATTTGTTCTTCTTGTCAACCGCATGCATGTCTTGTTAATTAGTATTTTAATCGTAAGAGTATAATCTCTTTTTTTTGGCTATTATTTTGTCTTTTGTTTTTTTTTTTCCTCCAAGAAAATAAAGAGTGACAACATAATAATGTGTTGGAACAAAATGAGTTTTATCCCAAGAAAATAAGGATCATTGAGTGGGAATCCGAGTGCAGGAGCTTAGCCACTTTGGCAATCCGGGATTGTTTGTTTCTATTATTATTAATTTTTATATGTATGTTAAAGAGAGAGATTTCAAGATTTTATGTAAATCCATGGAACAGCTTTCACGGCGTAATCGGATCGGTGATCCATGGTAGCTTCCATGGCCATCCCCTCCATTTCCCTCTTTAATCGGTGGAACATCCATGGCGGTTCCCATGGCGGAATAGAGGTGATCCTTGGCTCCAACGCAAAGCGATGTCAGCCTCCTGCGCTTCTTGCTCGTGATGGAGCTCCATGGCGGCCCAAGATTTATAGGCCTCGACTTTGAAGAGCTTCATGAGGTCTTCGATGGTGGATGGGTCATAGTTCTCGTTGAAGGTGATTGGTTTTTGGGTTTTTGGGTTTTTTTTTTTTCCCATCATTTTCTTCAATGAGATTGATGAGAGAGCGTTCCCCCCCCCCCCCCCCCCCCCCCTCCCCCCTTAAATTTTAATTCAATGTTTTAGTTTGTTGAATTTTTGGGTATTTTTTTAAAAATGTTTCTATATTAAAGAGTACTATTTTTTTTATTTATTAAATTTTAATCACATATCATGTTAGAGGAACCCTTAAAATATAGCTAGATTAAAGAGGACACAGAGGTGAATTGAATAGTTTTATGTATATAAAGAGGGCATAGTAAATGGTTTTGAAAGGTCAGGGGCAAAATTAAAATAGGGTGTATAGTTCAAGGGGCATTTATCAAATTAATCTTTTTGTCTTGTCTTTTTAGGTTTTAAGAATACATGTGTAATTTTCTTTATTTGGATTTGCATGATAATTTGATTTTTAGTGATGATTTTTAGTGATTATATGTTTATGATTTTTTTTGAACTTAAATATTTATGATTCTGATATATGGAAAAATTATCAGTTTAAACAGTTTAAACAAGGCTGTGATGGATTAATTAATTAGGAATGTTATTTATGCCTTGAGGATTTTCTTTTTGTTTGATTTTCAAATTATATTGATGATGTTGGTTACGTAATTGTGTTGCTATAGATTTTATAATTGGTAATTCATTTTTGCTAATTGTAACTGACAATTGTTTAGTTTCAAATTTTAATTATTCAAATTTTCTGAAAATAAAATAAATTGTGACATGATTCCTAATAGGAGTAGAACTCCACCAATACGGAAAAACTTTCCTACTAGAAATAGGAAATCCGACAAAAGGCTTCTCTATATATATAGGAAATCCGAAGAAGAAGAAGAAGAAGAAGAAGGAGAAGAAGAAGGAGAAGGAGAAGGAGAAGGAGAAGGAGAAGGAGCAGGAGAAGGAGAAGGAGGAGGAGGAGGAGGAGGAGGAGGAGGAGGAGGAGGAGGAGGAGGAGAAGGAGAAGAAGCAGAAGGAGGAGAAGAAGGAGGAGAAGAAGGAGGAGGAGAAGGAGAAGAAGAAGAAGAAGAAGAAGAAGAAGAAGAAGAAGAAGGCTTCTCTATATATATATATAGGAAATCCGAAAGAAGAAGAAGAAGAAGGAGGAGGAGGAAGAGGAGAAGAATGTACTGTTGAAATCCTCCGACTAAAGGTTTAGAATCATTACCCTAAAACGAGTTCTCTTTCCTCTCAAATACTATCTGCAATTTTCCTAAGAATCTTTGGTTCTGGGGGTATTTGAGAGAGAGAAAGACCTCGTTGTAGGGTAAAGATTGCAAAATCTTTGGTTCTGGGGGGTGAATTTAACTATGTGCCATGCAAGTACATACAATAAGCAAGCATTAACTTCTTTTTCTCTTCTGGATTTTTTTTTTTCTATAAATATTTTATACGTGTTACACATGTAAAAATATGCATGAGGATTCACTGCGCCTTACATGATGTACCGAGCCGAAGAGTCGGGCCTTCCATAAGTTTCCTAGTTTTCTTTCTTTCTTTCTTGCTTCCTCTTTTTTTTTTTTTTTTTTGGCACTAATTATTTGTTCTTCTTGTCAACCGCATGCATGTCTTGTTAATTAGTATTTTAATCGTAAGAGTATAATCCCTTTTTTTTGGCGATTATTTTGTCTTTTGTTTTTTTTTTTTTCCCTCCAAGAAAATAAAGAGTGATAACATAATAATGTGCTGGAACAAGTGAGTTTTATCCCAAGAAAATAAGGATCATTGAGTGGAAATCCGGGTGCAGGAGCTTAGCCACTTTGGCAATCCGGGATTGTTTGTTTCTATTATTATTAATTTTTATATGTATGTTAAAGAGAGAGATTTGAAGATTTTATGTAAATCCATGGAACAGCTTTCACGGCGTAATCGGATCGGTGATCCATGGTAGCTTCCATGGCCATCCCCGCCATTTCCCTCTTTAATCGGTGGAACATCCATGGCGGTTCCCATGGTGGAATCAAGGTGATCCTTGGCTCCAACGCAAAGCGGTGTCAGCCTCCTTGACCTCTTGCTTGTGATGGAGCTCCATGGCGGCCCATGATTTGTTGACCTTGAACTTGAAGAGCTTTATGAGGTATTCGATGGTGGATGGGTCAAAGTTCTCGTCGATGGGTGATTGGTTTTTTTTTTTTACTTTTTCTTCAATAAGATTGACGAAAGAGCGTATGTTTTTTCCCCCTTAAATTTTAATTTAATGTTTTAGTTTGTCGAAGTTTGGGTATTTTATAAAAATGTTTCTATATTAAAGAGTACTAGTCTTTTTTATTAAATTTTAATCACATTTCATATTAAAATAACCATTAAAATATTACTAGACGAAAGTGGTCAGAGAGGTAAATTGAATGGTTTTACGTATATATATATAAGGGGCATAGTAAATGGTTTTTAAAGGTCAGGGACAAAATTAAGTGTATGGCTCAAGGGGTATTCATGAAATTAATCTTTTTATATTGTCTTTTTAGATTTTAAGAATATATGTGTACTTTTCTTTATTTTGATTTGCATGATAATTTGATTTTTAGTGATTTTATGTTTAAGATTTTATTTTGAACTTAAATGTTTAATGTTTATGATTATGATACATGAAACATATATATTGTTAGGTATATGACTCTAATTAGTTTTTGGGTTTTAGGAAGTTATATTATTATGTCTTATTGAGAGCCTATAAATAAGTTTATTGTGTTAAGAGTTTTATGTGTGGTCAGAAAAATAAAAAGAGTGTGTGTCTACTGTTGAGAGAAAGTAAGAAGACATATAGGCAAAGGGTTTAAGGGCTTTTAGGTAGGGAGATGTTGAGAGATTTGATGAGTATATAATTATGAAGATGTTAGTGAATTTATTCTCCCTCTCTCGTAGACATAGGCAATTTTACCGAATTACTTTAATTCTTTGTCTTTTCTTTTTTTTTTTTTAAGTTTATTTTTATGCCGCACTTTGGGTACAAGGGTGTTTTTCCCAACTAGAGGTAACCAAGCCAGGTTGAAGATCTAAAGAAAAAAAAAGTCAAGATGATGTCTGGAGTAAGATTTGATTATACTGAGCATTTTGATGGAAAGAGTAATTTCAGGATCTAGCAGAGTACGATGAAAGATGTTCTAGTATAGCAAGGACTTTTGAAAGCATTGCAAGGGAAGAAGCCGGAAAAGATGAATGATGAAGATTGGGAAGAACTGGAAGCAAGAGTGGTAAGCACTATTCATTTGAGTTTGGCTCCAAAATTGAAATATAGTATTATGAATAAAAAATCTCTTTCTAAGTTAAGGGAAAAATTGGAAAAAGTTTATATGTGAAAATACTTAACAAATAAATTATATCTGAAGAAGTAGTTGTATGAGTTAAAGATGGATGAGGAAACTGATGCTAGGGATCATATAAACAATTTAAATAGGTGATTTCAAATTGCTAGAATATGTATGGTATGTATGAATGTCAAGTATGTATTTGTAGTATGTCCCCACATACTCAAGAAGATGTATGTAATGAATGACTATGTGATATTGATGTATGATCCAAGGAGGGTTAAAGAAAACCCTAAAAACCCTAGTTTGGTGAAGATCACCATATGAGTTTGCATGGATAATTTTATGAATGAAAGTAAATGCATGACAATGAAAACATTACGTAAAATGCTGCATGCTTGATGTAGGCTCACAATTTTAACCGTTCGAGATAGTGTGTGCGTAATTTTACGTAAGAAACAATTAAGATGAAAACTGCCAGTCTCGGATCAAGACTGGGCAGTAATCTGGAAACGTGAATTTGAGGCCCTTAGAGGCCGAATTTGAAGAAAGTTAAAACTACAAAATTGTAGAAAAGGGAAAATCCTAGAGGATAACGTGAAATAAGGCTCCGAAGGCCTCTGTTTTTATAAAAACCCGAGCCTAGTCTGCCAGACCCAATATGCACGGCCAGGCAGGTTCAACAAGAAAAACAGGTAAGTTAAGGGCAGAATTAGGTTTTGAGTAAAAAATAAAAGTTGCAGGACTTTTTGAGATCTACAACTTTAATGAAGAAAAATTTTTCTAATTCTAAATAGATTTTAAAGTAAAACTTGATTTTCCAAAACTATGTAGGAAACATGGAATTCCTGCACAGGATTTCTAAAAACAGTGCATAAACAGGGAATTCCTGCACATGCACTAATAACCAAAGTTTATGGGATCGTTTAAAATAGTTTATAAAAAGGAGATTAAAATTTTATCACACAAGGAATTATTTAATAAAATAAGCCAAGTTCTATGGTAAACAACCATAAGACAAATAGTAACCGAGAAGGTTACCAACTTTTAAATGGGCTAAATAATTAGGGTTACTTAAAGTAACCATATAAGAACCCGAGCTATTGAGTTGGGCCTACAACCCATGGTTACCAATAGTAACCTAATAGGGTATGATTTTAAAAGTCACTGGGCCTTAGAAACTCAATAGGGTTTTAATGCAGATATAATTTGGGCCTAAAGCCTAGGGTTACAAATAGTAACTTAATAAGATACTAATTACTATTCACGTATGATTGGGCCTTGAACTCAAAGTTCATTAATACATCGAACAAGATACTGTTTAAGGTTACACTTAGTAACCAAATAAGTTATCATGAGTGTGTGTAGGGAACATATAACTAGGATTATTATTGAATGCTGGTTAAGGATACTAGCATTAAATGCAATGATTTATGGTAAGACAAGAAGACCCTTATCTTACGTCCATTTTGAAAAGCAGGAAGTAACCTGTTGTTGCAACCTGCTTCGAAGCAACAAAACCTAGGACATAGCATAATAGGTAACTACAAACCTCACCTACAGTATGGAAAATAGTAAACTATTTTCAAGTATATGACATGTTTTCATATTATGCCATGTTATGCTATGTTAAGTCATATTAGGCCATGATATGCCAAGTTATGCCATGATATATGGTTATGCCATGTTGTAATAAACAAACATGCCACAAGTTATTTTATGCTATTTATCTTTAAGTCATGTCATGTCTATGTCTCATGTGCATCATGACTAATAAGATCACACTTAAAGATTCTTAGTCTTGGAAAATACAAGACTAAGACTAAACTAAGACAAGTAAGTGTCGTACCAACCTTCCGCCAGATGGTTGAGGATTATGTATGTTTCAAGTTCAAGTTCAAGATATTAAGACCTTCCGCCAGAACGTGAAGGGATATGAATATGATTCCCAGAATTGTTAGGGACCTTGTAAACCTTAACGTTCTGTGGAATGCGCGCATTTGGTACGTACACAAGGGGCCCACATGTTAAGCAAGATAATAAGTTCATTTCATAATAAAGCATAAAAGTTTGAAAAATGATCATAATTAGTTCATGCATAAGTTGCACGATATTTGTCATGTTTTTGTGAGATTATATTTGTACTTGCTGGGCGAAAGCTTATCAGTATATTTCATACTGTAGGTAAGATACCTGCAGCTTTACTTGGTGGGCCATAGAAATGAAGCAGCAAGTGAAGGGCGGTGTGAGATACCACTACGCAGATTTTCCGCAATTTCTTTAAATTATAAACTAGTACATGTATGATTAAGTAATATGTACCATGTTATGTATGAGATGTTTGAAAATCCCGGTTTAAAAGGTTTAGGTGTGACCTTTTAATTGGCTTAACAAGTAATGGGTAGGCATGGTCAAGTTTACCCATATAGATAAGTTTAATTAAGTTATGAAGAAAAAAAAATTATTCTGTAATTTTCTGAAAGTTCAAATGTTAGAAACTAAGAAGTAAGATAAGTAAGTAAAGTAACGGCCCACATTTACGTAATTGGCTCTACGTAGATTTTGGGACGTTACATTTATGACAGTCGACGAAAAATTCATAAATTTATTCAAAAGGGAAACAACAAAGGAGATTAAAATAAAATCAAAGATAAATCTTAGGGGAAAACAAAAATAGGAATTAAGAACAATAAAATGATTACAACTTAACAATCTCGGAAGAATGCATTTTTATTTAAACCTTCTTTTAAAAGGGCAACAATCCCGGAAAACATCTTAGAGTACAAGAATCCTCAAAAAATAAGGATAATGATAAATTTATAATGATAATGACTGTAAAAACTATAACGATAATGGCAAAAGAAATTGTGATTAAAAAAATGATTACAAAAAAGTTTAAAAAATAAACTAAAAAGGAAAAAAAAAAAAACTGTTGAAGGAATAACCAAATAAATTTTTAATGTCTTTCTGAAAAAAAAAAAAATCAAATTTTAATACCAAAAAAAATTTTAATTTGTTATAAACATCCTAAAATTTTAAATTTAAATTAGAAAAACCAAGCACCCTTAGAAGACACACACACATTTAAAAAAGAAAAAACCATAATGATAATGAAAAAAGAAATTAGGATTATAAAATGATTATAAAAAAGTTTAAAAAATAAACTAAAAAGGAAAAAAAAAAAAAAAAACTGTTGAAGGAATAACCAAATAAATTTTTAATGTCTTTCTGAAAAAAAAATTCAAATTTTAATACCAAAAAAAAAATTTAACTTGTTATAAACATCCTCAAATTTTAAATTTAAATTAGAAAAACCAAGCACCCTTAGAAGACACACACACATTTAAAAAAGAAAAAACCATAATGATAATGAAAAAAGAAATTATGATTATAAAATGATTATAAAAAAGTTTAAAAAATAAACTAAAAAGGAGAAAAGCTGTTGAAGGAATTATCAAATAAATTTGTATTGTCTTTCCAAAAAAAATTTTTAAATTTAAATTAGAAAAATTAAACACCCTTAGAAGACGCATACACATTTGTTCTCCATGTTTATCTCACGGTGATAACAAAATAAATTGCTCCAAATTCAAAGAGTGAGATTTAATGAATCAAGAACTTGAAATTCAAACTAACAGCAGCTCATTATCTTGTTAAACTTATTTTCCATTAAAGAACAAACACGATTATTAATTAATGTTTCAATATTTAATGCCAATAATATCAA
The DNA here is from genome assembly GCA_038430175.1 of Ficus hirta. Classification (NCBI taxonomy): domain Eukaryota; kingdom Viridiplantae; phylum Streptophyta; class Magnoliopsida; order Rosales; family Moraceae; genus Ficus; species Ficus hirta. Next base: position 10,694,082 of record CM076585.1, on the reverse strand, counting down.
AGATTAAAAATCCCAACAATAAGTACGGACCAAGCGACAAAAAAAGGGAACGATTTTCTCAGTGAACGACTTGAAATTAAAATACCACAACATCAGCAAAAACGACGATAAGTTGATTAAAGGGCTGGACTCAGAGAACAATTTTTAGTCGAAAACGACCTCAATTGGAAAAACGACAACTGCTGGAAAACGACTCTAACTTAAATAAATAAAACAAATATAGCCTAAAAATAAAGATAATAATAAAAAAAAAACGTCAAAAATAAAAGCAAAATGTATCAAGCGGAAAAACAACAACTAAAAACGACAGTAGTGAAAACCAACATAAGCATCGATCTGATAAAAAAGTCAATGAACAACGGTAAAAAAGGAAACGAGGGATTTCATGTAATGGCTGAGTTTCTTTCTGTTTTTGTAAGCTCAATTTGACACTCAGCTGCCAACAACATGAACAACAAAACAGAAAGAAATTGGTTAGAAAACAACAAAGAAAAAATGGGCTCAAATTATTATTGAATTGGGAAGAAAAGGACAAAGCTGGGTACAAATTACGTGTTGCTGATGGTTTTGAAACAATAGATGACATTCATCAAGAGAGAGAGAGAGAGAGAGAGAGATTTCTTTTCGTATTTGAGTATTTAAAAATAAAAAAAGAAAAAAAGAATATATGGGTTGGGTTGAATTAGAAAAGAAAAAGAAAACATTTTAGCTGTCCTTGAATTTTCTAGATTTGTTTTTTAAATTTTAGCTTATAAACTTTCTTGGTTTTTTATTGTAGCTTATGAACTTCCTATTATTATTATTATTATTATTATTATTATTATTATTTTAAATAACTTCATATCATTATTATTATTATTATTATTATTATTATTATTATTGGTTAAACAGTTTATGAACTTTATTGATGGTTCATGCAAAGGAAAAATATAAATTGAAACTAAATTGTTTCTCTTTTAAAAATATGATAACTATCTCATTAACAATAATATTAGGTATTTAGGTATTGGCGTCTTATAGCAACATCTAAATCTGGGTCTATAATGTAATTTGGGTTTTGATAGAATTAGAAAATTGGGTGGATTAAATTCAAAATAAGTTTTAAGTGGAGAAATTTAGGATCCGTTTGAGGAAGCTTTTGAAAACCATATTTTCAAAAGTTTTTTTTGTTCTTTTCCTCCAATTTTACTATTTATTTTTTCAAATATTTTTTAAAAAAAATTCAAACTTTAAAAGCCTACAACTTTATCATTTTAAAACTAAATGAGATGATTTTTTTTTTCAATTTACATAGAATTTCGAGAGAAACAAAATAAGATCTATATTGCTATTTTTTTCCTAAGACATTTTAAGTTTTTACTCTTTATCACTCTAAACAGTTTATTTTTATCAAACGCATATTTCCAAAACTCAAACTATCTCCAACCTCCAAAATACCGTTTCTAAATGTGTCCCCAAATGGGGCTTAAAGGAACGCACATTATAAATAGAGGTTCTTGGGCTAAACGTAGGTGTGCCATCCAGTGAAGAAAATTAGCCTCTAAAACATTCTAAGTTAAGAGCTTTTCAAAGAGATAACTCTAGCTTTAGAGCTTTATCAACTTATAGCTTTAGAACTATTTTTGTGAAATTATTAGAGTCTTCGTATGTAATAACCAACTCTTGTACAAATTACGATTTCTGTTATTTCAAATCAAAGTTTGTATTATGTATGTTTATATATGAAATGCCTAATCTGATTTTATCAGAATTAGAATTTATGTATGATTTTATTCCGGTTAACGTTTGACCAGGAAAATTTAAGATATGATTGAGACGGTACTGCGGTATAATAAACAGTATGAAATTATACTGTGAAAAATCATCATTATGAATACGGAAGTGAAAATAAGGTATGGGACCCTTGTAGAAAAATCAAGCACAATATTTAGAATAATAAGGCCAAGAGCCTTCAAGTCTGAAGAAAAATTTTTACATAGTCCAGTTAAGTACAGATGAATTTTAGACTGCAGTTCAATATAACAGTACTGTTTTTAATTGAAAACAGTATTGATAATATTCATATTAGTATGATAATAGACTACACTTTGGAAGACAAGCTAAATGGGACTTAATTAAGGGACACCTCACCAAAAAGATAATTAAGTAATTTTTTGGATTTTTGGGAAATTATGGAAAGTATTATTAAAGTGATCATTAAAAAATTTGCTTGGATACCAAGTAAGCCCTCCATGGCCGGCCACCTCTCATGGTTTTTGGGCAATTATTTTTCTTTTGGGGGATTGGAATATAATTTAGAAGAAAGCTAAATCACCTATAAATAGGTGGTGTGTGACCAAGTTGGACCATTTAGTTCTACTTAGTGTTTTAGTTCACTCTTTAGTCACAAACTCCCCTCAAAAAGCCGAACCTAAAGGACGGAGAAAGAGAAAAATTTTGGTCGGATTTTGGAGAAGAAAAGCAGGAAGAAATTGTTGGATTCAAGCTTAAGAATCATCTTCCGAGTTCTTGAGGTAAACCCTCTCAATCTCCTAAGTTTTCTACTTTTGGAGCAAGATCTCTATATGTATTTCAAGCATTGGATGTAAGAGTATAAGCTTATCTTCTCTCTTTTTCATGTAATGGTTTAAGTAAGCTTAGTATGTGCTTGTATAGGCTTTAGAAAGCTTGTTTATGTGGTTGTATGTGTTTTTGATTTCATGCTCTAGAAATCATGTGCTAAGGGTATATGCTCACTATATATTTGTTATATGTCCCCAATATGTTTAAGAATGATAATGGATGTATGGAAATGAGATTAGTGATGTATGATGTGTAAGGGTTTTGAATAACCCCAAAAAAACCCTAACTATGGTAGAAATTACCATTTGGGTTTATGTATAAGTTGTATGATGTGAATGGAATGCATGGTAAGGAAATTGATAGGAAATATGCTGCATTCTTGTTCTAGGCTCACGGTTTTAACCGTTTGAGATAGTGTGTACGAAATTTTACGTAAGGAACCAATAACAAAGGAAGCTACCAGTTCGGATTTGTACAGAGCAGCAATTTGGACACAAGGTTTTGAAGTCTTTAAAGGTCGAATTTGAGAAAAGTTAAAACATGAAAGTTGTAGAAAAGAGAAAATTCTAGGGGGCAACATAGACCGTTTTCAAAAATAAGGCCCCAATTTCATGATTCCATATTGGTCAAAGTTTGACCAAGAAAGTCAAAGTTGACCAAAAAGTCAAAGGTATGACTATACAGTAATGGGATAAGTAGTATGAGAAATATACTGCGAAAATTATCTTTTGGACAAGATAGCTGGAATAAGCTAAGAGACCACCCTAGAAAAAGCAAGCACACTAAGTTGGATATCAAGGGCAAAAAGGTTTGAAGAAATAAGAAAAAATTTTTACAGTCCAAAAATACACAGATAAATTTTGGACTGCAGTCAAGCAAAACAGTACTGAATTGTACTGTGTATTACTGAACACAGTATTAGAAATATCTGTGTTGGATTTAAAGTGGACTACATTAAGGAAAAAGCCAAACAAGGCCTTATGATGACATCACCCAAGTTTGGAATTATGACATCATCCCATTTTTGAATTATGACATCATAAATGGTGGAAAAAAATCACACCTAGCCACCTTGTACCATGGATGGCCGGCCATGTGGGGGAGGGGGTGGGGGGGGGGGTCAAAATAGAATTAATTTTGCTCTATGGATTTATGAGCAAAAGTTGAACAAAAAGTTTTGCAAAAAGGTCCCATTTTTTTCACCTATAAATAGGCTCATGGGGGGATCAGTTTTGACTGATAAAAATTCAGAAAAAGCAGCCAAATTCTGCCCATTTTCCCTCTCCAAAAATCTGCAATCTCAAGTGGGTGATTGAGTGAAGAAAAAATTGAGAAACTGAGGGGTTTTGATGTTTGTAGTCTTCGGTTTCCCCTAGCAAGTTCAAGCAAATATTTTGGCAGTTTTTGTGCCCAATTTTGGGGCCAACAGCCGGCTGCCAAGGGGGGTTGAGTGAGTGAGAAAATTTGGATTTAAGAGTGCTTAGCTTAGGTGCAAGCAGCCACCAAGAATCAACCAATTTTGGTGCCAATTGGTGCAACAAAACCGGCCTTGGGTGGTGTCCTAGGAGGAAAATTTTTGTGACCAAACCCTAGCCTCAATTTCTTCAATAAATCAGGGTAAACCATTCTAGACCTTAATCTCTTTCAATTAAGCATTCAATTTGAAATTTACATGTATTTCAAGTTGAAATTGTAAGAGCATAAGCTCAATTTATTTTGTGCCCAAAGTTAGGAATCTAGGGTTGTGCTTGATCTAGAATTAGGGGTGGTTTGATTTTTATGTGCATACTTGCTTTAATTTTCTTAATTTGCATACTAAATACTAGTTTATTATATGTCCCCAATCTGCCCTAGGCAGTGCATGTTTGGCTGCTAGCTTAAGGGTGAATGATTGATGCTTGTTTGAATGAGATGCAAAAGTTAGAACCTTGCAAACCTAGGATTAGAGCTTTTTGGGTTTGGTTTGCATGGACCCGTTCGAGCTGCATGATTGTTCATGTGGGATGATGGAATACGCTGCATGCTTGCTATCTAGGCTCCCGCAAGTTTGGTTGAGGTAGTTTGCGCGAAATAGGACGTAAACCGGACTTAACAACCGAAACTGCCAATTCGGATTCCAAACTGGCCAGTTTCGGGAAAGAGGAAATTTAAGGCTCTTAGAGGCCGAACTGGGTGAAATGTAAAACATAAAAGTTGTTCAGAAGGGTTTTTCCTACGGGACAGCATGGAACGTTCCCCAAATTGAGGCTCCAATGGCCTCCGTTTTTACAGAAAACCGAGACTGGTCTGCCCAGAACTAGTCTACACGTCCAGAAAGTTCAAATTAAAACTGACAAGAATACAAGCAGAACTGGATTTTTCTCAAAACATGAAAGTTTTAGGATTTTTCGAGAGCTACAACTTTCATGAAGACAACTTTTCCAAAATCGGAATGGATCTTTAAACTAATACGGTTTTATAAAGACTGTGCAGAGAACATGAAATTCCTGCACAGGATTTTCTAAAAACAGTTCGGAAAAATTGTATCTTTCCCCAAAACCACTATTTTGACTAGGGAAACTGTTCCAAAGGCAGTTTCCAGCCCTAAATGATTTTACAAAAACCTATTTCAAAACTATGAATTTTATGAGTTAAGTAAAAGATTTTTTTTTAGGTTAATTTACCCAAGTTTTCAAAGAAATGGAAAATGGATTTTTTAACCAAATTGGGTAAGCAAGATGATTACGGATAATAACCAGAAGTGATATCCGAGTTACTGGGCCAAAGCCTAAAGCTCAAGTTTGACCCGTATAGGGTTGACCTTAGTTGACCAAAAGTTGACTTTGATTGACCAAGAGTTTGACTACAATTAACCTTAAGGGTTAGTCAAGATAACCCTAAAGGATACCAGATTAATAAATTGGGCTAAGATATAGAGTTAATTGAGGTAACAAGGTTAGGAAGGTAACCTAACCCTAACGGTATGTATAAAGGTTTAGCACATGAGGATATCCAACGTAACCTCTTAAAGATTAATCCATATTGGGTTGTTTTTAAAATAATAGGGTTACTATTTGTAACCCAGTAAGACATCTAGTATCGGGGACATACAACTAGGATTATGTAGGCATGTTGGTTAGATCACCAACATTCCACAATACTAATTAGAACCTCACCTATGTCCTTCAACAAGCAGGAAGGAACCTGCAACTGTACTCAGAGCAGGAGCAGCATTGCGCAAGACATAACAAGAGAGGTAAGTACAACTCCACCTACAGCATAGGACCTTTGTTGTGCTACCTGCTTAATGTGTTATATATGCTAAGGTATGATGTGGTACGTTATGGTATGCTAAGGTATGATGTGGTACGTTATGGTATGCTAAGGTATGATATGGTATGCTATGTTATGAGGAAGTATGTTATGTTATATGTTTTAATAGTGTAACATCATGAAGCATGTTCACTAATATTGAATCACATGGTAATAACAAGACAAATAAGATGCTGTGTCGTACCGACTTGTCACAAAGGCAGGTTTAAATGGTATGGTTCATGGTTTGAGTTGGATTGGATGGCTACCTAAACTACTCCATGTTAAACTTTGTGTTTCATGGTTTGAGTTAAAATGGACTGCCGCCTTCAACCATTCCTTGGCTATGTACCATGGTACGAGCACACATGATAAGTAACAGAATAGAACTAAGCTAAGTTATGAATCCATATTTGATTCATAAGAGGTCATAATTGGTTCATGCATAATGATATGTATTTTGCGTCGCGGATGTAACAGTTGTACTTGCTGAGCGAAAGCTCACGTCTTACGTCTATGCTGTAGGTAAGCAACCTGCCAGCAATCTCTGATGCAATACTGTGGAAGGCTGGTGCTGCGGACTGTGAAATGTGGGATGGACACTGCCACGGATTTTGAAAAAAAAAATATACTCTATAAAATATGTTGTAATGAAAAAGGGTTTTCATATTTTCATGATGTTTTAAGTATGAATGACAAAGTTTATGTATGTATGGCAAGCAAGTTGCCTCTTGTGGTACCAATCCGCATTAAGCCAGGTTTGGTCTACAATTTGATTTCGATGGCCTTCAAGGAGGGTTTGAAAGTTCGATACTCGAGTAAGTACCTATCAGTAAGTATGAGTTTGAGGATGAAGTTCAAGTTGAAAGTTTTAAAATAAATCTTAAAAGAAAAAAAAAATTTCCCCCCAAATTTTCCGCAAGTTTAAGTTCAGTATGTAAGTAAGGTGACGACCTGGCGTGGGAAGTCGGGGCGTTACAGTTTGGTATCAGAGCAGAGTTCCTGCCATCCAATTTCACAGTTCTGCTACCAGCGCCACAGTTTTGAAAGTTTGTTTTCTTACTTTGTTTTATAAGATTATTATAATGATATGTACCTAGTGTTAAATTTGGGTCGGATTAAAGAGGACCACGAGGCACCATTGACATTCCGAGGAATGGAGGAGAAGCTTCGCATCTTCAATAAGACTCAAGGAGTGGATGCAGGATATGGAGACCCTCCTCAGATTATGTCATGCAGGGACGTATCTTCAGGATATGCTTGCCAGTCGAGCCGACGTCTAGTCAAGGAAGCTCGTGCAAGGAGCCTTGGCCAAGAGGATCTTGAGAGGAGATTCCTAAATGGATTTCTTGACGACAGCAAGGATCGCCCATGTATTACCGCGATATCAAGATGTACTAGGATATGTACATGAGACGATACGTCAGCTATGTTGCAGCCTGACATGCTTATCCGAACGAGTTTATGGGCTTTTATTGCCAGTAAATCAGAGTCGCACAGTGGAAGCGTGATGGATAAACTAAGCTTACGATATGATGATCGCTAGAATAGCAATAAGAAATAAGTAGGCTCTAAGATTAGATAGCCTATCGCCTCATTTTGGGTATAGTGATCTTTCCATTTAAGGAATTGGATTGAGATTATGGAAGTTAAGTTTCCTGATTGTGAAACTTTTACTCCATAAGAGAAATATTGGACATGAGGAAAATTTTGAGGATGCCTTAGTTTGGGGGTAGCAAATAAGCAATATGCTACCAACAACAATTTATTAGGCTATGATTTTTTTATGATAAGGATGATGATTATGAGATTTGACGATATGAAGTTAACGAGGTTAAGGTCGATGGCACCAACCCTGAAGTTGACATATAATGGATGATTAAGGTCGACTGTAGACAACAATTTAAGTAATGGAAATTATGAGATGATGATTGGGAGTTTTAGATATCCCTTAGAACTATGATTATGCCTTTGAGCTTTAAAAGAAATGCTAAAGGCAAGAGGAACGTTTCTACTAGCTAACAAGTAGCTAGTTGATATAAGGATACCTTTCATTGCATCACTTGAACAGTAATATGTTTTCAATAATACTATTTATTATTGATTTTCATGATTGAATTGGAAAAGATTCCAAAAAGTATCTTAAATGTAAGAACATATTAAGATACATGAAAAGACAAGTAACAGTAAGGTGTCGTACCAACCTCCCGTGATCGTGGAGGCTACATGTTTCAGTTGTGATCTTGACCGTCCGTGATCGTGAAGGGTCAAGTTTATAAGACCTTTCGTAAAATCGCAAAGACTTATAAAATTCCCAGAACTGTTAGGGACCTTGCAAACCCTAGCTTTGTCTGGAGGCTGCGCGCATTTGGTACGTACACTATGGGTCCACATATTAAGACAAGATAATAAGACACAATATGCTTTTCAAATATGAAAAAGCTATGTGATATGATATGTTTTTAAAGTATGGAAAAGTTATATATATGTTTTTCAAACATGGCAAGTTATATGATATACTTGCTCAGTTTTTCATGTAAATAGTTCTTGTGATGCAGTATGAAAGGAAAGTATGATGGTATGAAATGAAAGCATGAGAGTATGAGGAATGAATTATGATGATGTAGAAAGAAGATTATGGTTCTATATAAAAGACATGATCCCATTAGGGTATTAAAATGGGAACATGAACAAGTTATTCAATCCATAGTAACTTGTTATGGATTGATGGTGGATTTGAAGAAAAGCCACTCAGGATTATTCGAATTTTCGAGGACGAAAATCTTTTCAGGAGGGTAGGATGTAATAACCCGAATTTTGATGACTCTAGATTTCCTTTGAATAAGGAAAACTTAAGTCTAGATCATGTTTGGAATAGAATATCGGTATAAGGTTGAGTTCTCGGTTAATTAGCTATGAGACTCAACGATGGATTACTGAGCCTAGTATAAGGCATTTTAAGGAATGGTGTGATAAAATTTCATGATTCCATGTTGGTCAAAGTTGACCAAAAAGTCAAAGGTATGACTATACAGTAATGGGATAAGCAGTATGAGAAATATACTGTGAAAATTATCTTTTGGACAAGATAGCTGGAATAAGCTAAGAGACCACCCTAGAAAAATCAAGCACACTAAGTTGGATATCAAGGGCAAAAAGGTTTGAAGAAATAAGAAAAAATTTTTACAGTCCAAAAATACACAGATAAATTTTGGACTGCAGTCAAGCAAAACAGTACTGAATTGTACTGTGTATTAGTGAACACAGTATTACAAATATCTGTGTTGGATTTAAAGTGGACTACATTAAGGAAAAAGCCAAACAAGGCCTTATGATGACATCACCCAAGTTTAGAATTATGACATCATCCCATTTTTGAATTATGACATCATAAATGGTGGAAACAAATCACACCTAGCCACCTTGCACTATGGATGGCCGGCCATGTGGGGGAGGGGGGGTCAAAATAGAATTAATTTTGCTCTATGGATTTATGAGCAAAAGTTGAACAAAAATTTTTGCAAAAAGGTCCCATTTTTTTCACCTATAAATAGGCTCATGGGGGGATCAGTTTTGGCTGATAAAAATTCAGAAAAAGCAGCCAAATTCTGCCCATTTTCCCTCTCCAAAAATATGCAATCTCAAGTGGGTGATTGAGTGAAGAACAAATTGAGAAACTGAGGGGTTTTCATGTTTGTAGTCTTCGGTTTCCTCTAGCAAGTTCAAGCAAAAATTTTGGCAGTTTTTGTGCCCAATTTTGGGGCCAACAGCCGGCTGCCAAGGGGGGGTGAGTGAGTGAGAAAATTTGGATTTAAGAGTGCTTAGCTTAGGTGCAAGCAGCCACCAAGAATCAGCCAATTTTGGTGCCAATTGGTGCAACAAAACCGGCCTTGGGTGGTGTCCTAGGAGGAAACTTTTTGTGACCAAACCCTAGCCTCAATTTCTTCAATAAATCAAGGTAAATCATTCTAGACCTTAATCTCTTTCAATTAAGCATTCAATTTGAAATTTACATGTATTTCAAGTTGAAATTGTAAGAGCATAAGCTCAATTTATTTTGTGCCCAAAGTTAGGAATCTAGGGTTGTGCTTGATCTAGAATTAGGGGTGGTTTGATTTTTATGTGCAGGCTTGCTTTTATTTTCTTAATTTGCATACTAAATACTAGTTTATTATATGTCCCCAATCTGCCCTAGGCAGTGCATGTTTGGCTGCTAGCTTAAGGGTGAATGATTGATGCTTGTTTGAATGAGATGCAAAAGTTAGAACCTTGCAAACCTAGGATTAGAGCTTTTTGGGTTTGGTTTGCATGGACCCGTTCGAGCTGCATGATTGTTCATGTGGGATGATGGAATACGCTGCATGCTTGCTATCTAGGCTCCCACAAGTTTGGTTGAGGTAGTTTGCGCGAAATAGGACGTAAACTGGACTTAACAACCGAAACTGCCAATTCGGATTCCAAACTGGCCAGTTTCGGGAAAGTGGACATTTAAGGCTCTTAGAGGCCGAAATGGGTGAAATGTAAAACATGAAAGTTGTTCATAAGGGTTTTTCCTATGGGGCAGCGTGGACCGTTCCCCAAATTGAGGCTCCAATGGCCTCCGTTTTTACAGAAAACCGAGACTGGTCTGCCCAGACCTAGTCTACACGTCCAGAAAGTTCAAATTAAAACTGACAAGAATACAAGCAGAACTGGATTTTTCTCAAAACATGAAAGTTTAGGATTTTTCAAGAGCTACAACTTTCATGAAGACAACTTTTTCAAAATCGGAATGGATCTTTAAACTGACACGGTTTTATAAAGACTGTGCAGGGAACATGAAATTCCTGCACATGATTTTCTAAAAACAGTCCGGAAAAATTGTATCTTTCCCCAAAACCACTGTTTTGACTAGGGAAACTGTTCCAAAGGCAGTTTCCAGCCCTAAATGATTTTACAAAAACCTATTTCAAAAATATGAATTTTATGAGTTAAGTAAAAGATTTTTTTTGAGGTTAATTTACCCAAGTTTCCAAAGAAATGGAAAATGGATTTTTTAACCAAATTGGGTAAGCAAGATGATTACGGGTAATAACCAGAAGTGATATCCGAGTTACTGGGCCAAAGCCTAAAGCTCAAGTTTGACCCGTATAGGGTTGACCTTAGTTGACCAAAAGTTGACTTTGATTGACCAAGAGTTTGACTACAATTAACCTTAAGGGTTAGTCAAGATAACCCTAAAGGATACCAGATTAATAAATTGGGCTAAGATATAGAGTTAATTGAGGTAACAAGGTTAGGAAGGTAACCTAACCCTAACGGTATGTATAAAGGTTTAGCACATGAGGATATCCAACATAACCTCTTAAAGATTAATCCATATTGGGTTGTTTTTAAAATAATAGGGTTACTATTTGTAACCCAGTAAGACATCTAGTATCGGGGACATACAACTAGGATTATGTAGGCATGTTGGTTAGATCACCAACATTCCACAATACTAATTAGAACCTCACCTATGTCCTTCAACAAGCAGGAGGGAACCTGCAGCTGTACTCAGAGCAGGAGCAGCATTGCGCAGGACATAACAAGAGAGGTAAGTACAACTCCGCCTACAGCATAGGACCTTTGTTGTGCTACCTGCTTAATGTGTTATATATGCTAAGGTATGATGTGGTACGTTATGGTATGCTAAGGTATGATGTGGTATGCTATGTTATGAGGAAGTATGTTATGTTATATGTTTTAATAGTGTAACATCATGAAGCATGTTCACTAATATTGAATCACATGGTAATAACAAGACAAATAAGATACTGTGTCGTACCGACTTGCCACAAAGGCGGGTTTAAATGGTATGGTTCATGGTTTGTGTTGGATTGGATGGCTACCTAAACTACTCTATGTTAAACTTTGTGTTTCATGGTTTGAGTTAAAATGGACTGCCGCCTTCAACCATTTCTTGGCTATGTACCACGGTATGAGCACACATGATAAGTAACGGAATAGAACTAAGCTAAGTTATGAATCCATATTTGATTCATAAGAGGTCATAATTGGTTTATGCATAATGATATGTGTTTTGCGTCGCGGATGTAACAGTTGTACTTGCTGAGCGAAAGCTCACGTCTTACGTCTATGCTGTAGGTAAGCAACCTGCCAGCAATCTCTGATGCAATACTGTGGAAGGCTGGTGCTGCGGACTGTGAAATGTGGGATGGACACTGCCACGGATTTTGAAAAAAAATATACTCTATAAAATATGTTGTAATGAAAAAGGGTTTTCATATTTTCATGATGTTTTAAGTATGAATGACAAAGTTTATGTATGTATGGCAAGCAAGTTGCCTCTTGTGGTACCAATCCGCATTAAGCCGGGTTTGGTCTACAATTTGATTTCAATGGCCTTCAAGGAGGGTTTGAAAGTTCGATACTCGAGTAAGTACCTATCAGTAAGTATGAGTTTGAGGATGAAGTTCAAGTTGAAAGTTTTAAAATAAAGCTTAAAAGAAAAAAAAAAAAAATTTCCCCCCAAATTTTCCGCAAGTTTAAGTTCAGTATGTAAGTAAGGTGACGACCCGACGTGGGAAGTCGGGGCGTTACACACTGATAACTGAGTTATGGAACTGTTTTCAGAAATGGTTTTCAGAATTTTATAGTTTTACTATTCTTGAAATAAAATAACAAGGATTGATGGCAAAGAAATAATTGATTGGGCCGGGTAAATTAAAAGGATACTTTTGGTAACCAAAAGGGGTTACTAATTTTTATATGTTAAGTCTTGGGATCCAAGGTTACTTATGGTAACCGAATGGGGTACCATTTTAATATCATTGGGCTTTAGTAACCAAAAAGGATATTAATTAAAAGAGATTGGGCTATATCTAAGGTTACTTGTGGTAATCTAATAAGATACTATTAGACCTTGTAACCGAGATTGTTTTAAGTAAGCAAGCAAAATATTGTTTGGTTATTGATTGGATCAAAAGCCTAAGGTTACAATTAGTAACCGAATTAAGTATCAATTTTTGTATGTAAGGGGACATATAACTAGGATCATGGATAAATGTTGATTAGGATACCAACATTGAATGTGATAAGTTATGGTAAGATAGGATAATTCTTATCTTATGCCTTTTTGTAAACAGGTAAATAACTGTGTTGCGATTTGTTAGAGCATCGAGCTCAGATCTAGCAAAACCAGTAAGTACAACTCCGCCTACAGTATAGGCAGATTGTTTTCACTACTAGAAAAGAGGGATTACACGACGGTTTTTAACCATCGTGTAAGGTTAACCGTCGTGGAAGATAACACGACGGTTATATTACTGTCGTCGTATCTCAATGTTACACGACGGTTAAAACCGTCGTCGAAACAAGGTAAACCGTAGTGGGAAGAAATAATAAAGTGACATTACACGACGGTTCCACTTAGAACCGTCGTGTAATACCTACGTTACATGACGGTTCCACATTGAACCGTCGTGTAACCCATAACATTACACGACGGTTTCACCGAACCGTCCTGTAATGCGTACATTACACGACGGTTCCACATGGAACCGTCATGTACCCCACAACATTACACGACGGTTCGGTGGAACCGTCGTGTAATGCATATGTTATACGACGGTTCAACTTGGAACCGTCGTGTAATATCCAGTACACGACGGTTCCAAGTGGAACCGTCACAACATTACACGACGGTTCCACTGTGTTCATTACACGACGGTTCCAAGTGGAACTGTCGTGTAATGTTGTGCATTACACGATGGGTCCACTTTGAACCATCGTGTAATGGAGTGCATTACACTACAGTTTCAGCTGGAACCGTCGTGCAATGAAACACATTACACGACGGTTCGACCAACCGTCGTGTTACTATGTAAAAAATAGTATTTTGGGTTTTTTGGTGATTTCCCACGGGTGGTCTAAAACTGTATGTGATAATACACGATCCAAACTTCATTGATCAAAGTAAAATACATACAAAATTATTACATTACAAGTTTATACATCATAATTAATGAATTCCATTACATAGCTAGTCCATTCTCCCCTAATCAAATCCAAATCCAGAGAAGTAAAAAATTCTTTACTTTCAAGTGCGTCAATTCCATTCAGCACTATGTCCCTCATAAAACCTAAAATAAAATAACCACACTCAACACTTCCCTCTTGGAGAGGACAAGGACGGTTCGAGAATTTGGTTTTCTAGTCTAGTCTCCTTTTAATCCCTTCTCCAGCCATAAGTAGCTTCCAATCCGATAGGGCCCTAGCAAGTTGGTAAAATTCAAACTAATTAATTAAGATGCATATAATTAAGATTAAAGAAAATAACATATTAAAATTGACTTACATGTTCATTAGCTCAGTAAAATCATCTCGTTTCTTCTCTCGAAGAGGATCAAAATAAAGGACGAGGTCCTCCCATGGGTCAATGACACCCAAAACCCAATGTCATGTGGCATAAGATAAAGCCGTCCTTTAGGTGTGTCACGCAAAAAGCTGAGAAGATTGTCGGCTCGCTCTCTCCTGCCAGCAACTTCAGTATCTGTTCTCACCGGTGAGATCAAGCTTGGAGACACAAACACAAACTTCTCAGCTTGCCCGTTAATCCTACATAGTTCCTCCAAATATCTGCATAAGCGTATCAAAATTGTTACTCTACCTGACATATAGAAGAATTTACAGATAACATAATAATTTAAGAGAAAGTATGTCGTACCTCATGTAGACTAATATACAATTCGCACTAATTTCTTGTAAATTAATAAACTCATAAATATCTTCAAAGCTCAGAAAGACAAGCATTTCAAAAGTCATGATTGTGTATAGTATTGGGATCTCAATCCGATTACCTTCACGTATGGAACTATGTGTATAATAAGCCAAAGGCCTCATCGCCTTATTCATGATATTAAAGTCGAACAATTGTTCTTGCGTACCTTGTTGTACCTCAGTTCGAGAGTCGATCGTTTTATGTCCAACCTTTTTTTGTCGTTTTTTTCTGCCAGCTGCTGGGTCAGGAACGTGACTAGGCCCTCGATCGCCTTGTTCATACTCGTGTCGAGCTCAACTAGTGCCTTAGGCCAAGCAACAAACCCATTAACAGCATCATCCACAGTGGTTGCGTCGTACGTCGGTATAAGTAATGGTGATTTTTTTAATTTTGGTACATTGATTGACACTCACACGTTCCCTTCCCCCAGTGGAATACCATGCACCGTATCGGTGGGAAGGCTCTCCAGCCATGCTCTTCCAAACGCAACAAGCAACTGTCCACCCTGTACTTCATCGAAAATATAGAGCTTACACTCCTGACTGTCGACCGGCATGGTTGGCGGATCAGAAACTCCATGTTGTTTTTCTTGGGTAGAGCAACTAGCCTTAAAGCTGTTGTGTTGGTTCACGGTTGGCACATTGTTGGGATCAACCGACGGCTCCACATCTTTGTTCGCACATAGACCACGCACCAATGTCTTTAATTCTTCTATTTCACGTCTAATTGATTGTACTTCATTGTCTTTACTCGAACTTCGATTTAGGTTAAAGTACTGAGACGGCTTTACGAACTTTGATTGCCCACGGACACGGCCTTTGTGTTCGGGTCTAGATAATGCGTTCGACAACACATCACTAGTGCCAACTGATTCGAAAGTGCCTTGGCTCTCCTGTGTGTTGTACTCCATCTACAAGATATTTAACAGAACTCATTTAAGCTAACGGGTTGTAAGTACGTATAGTAGTGATGAAGAATTCATTGTTAGTTAGTAAACTTACTATCAACTCGCTAACTTTTTTACATGCTGGATCTTTCAACTCTCCATCTACGCCTGTCTGTTGCTCTAGCCACAAATCATCTCTTTTTTCCCATTTCCCAGTCTTCTTAAACTGTAATTTAACATCGTTAGTATAAATGGAATACAATTTAGTACGAACAAAATTTATTGACATACCATTTCCTGGTCGAGCTTCTTATATCCGTCTCGGTCTCCTCTTGATGAGTATTCGTTGTTTGTCCTTATTTGGCTTCCACGATCAGATAGTTGTTGGAACTGTAAGGATGTTCTATACTGAACGAATTTCATCCAATCCTCTTTTTCTATATTGGGGTAGTTGTCAATAACTTTTTTTGGCCGTATCCACACACTTTCTTCAGTGGTAAATTCCTCGAAAAACGTCTTGTACAGATCATACCGAAAATTCCTTGTAGCTTCACCATATGATTTTAAACAAGCACTCCGGAAGCTTTCATCCACGGTAAAAGAAGTAACAGTTTCTTTCCAAATAATCTCTTTCAATCCGTCTAAATCACGAGATCTCCAATCTTGTATCCAAGTTGGAACGTGCTCTCGAGCGAGCACACCAATCCAGCTCATTAATTCGTCACCGTGCTTCCCATCCGGTTGTCCTTTATCGTCAAACGTGACTTGAATTCGTTCACCTCTTTTCCTTGCCATATGGACGCGTTTTATCATTGTTGCCCTTCGCTTGCCATCGACAATGGGATCCATCGGGTTTCTCCTTCGTGCTCGTCCCTTTTTGGAATGTTCCATTGTATTCGTTCACCTATATTTATTGCCAAAAAAAAAAACAAAACAATTATGCCGGACCAATATAATCGAATCAAATTAACTTTAACAACAAACCATACAATACATTAATTATTAAGCATGTTGCAAACGTACACAAACATACGTGCGCGCCCGCACGCACAAGGGCGCCAGGCGCCCCCCACTGGCGCCTGGCGGTCGGTGCACCCCACTGGTGCCAAGAGGCCCTAACGGGCGCCTAGCGTCCCCCACGGGGGCCTGGGGCCCCCACTGGCGTGAAGCCCCCCCCCAGGGCCCCTGCCCCCCCCCCCCCACGGGTGCCTGGCGCCCCCAAGGGCGCGACGCACCCCCCACAGGGGTCTAGCGCCCCCCACGGGCATGTGCCCCCCCCCCCCCCCCCCCGGGTCCCTGGCACCCCCCACGGGCGCGAGGCGCCCCACACGGGGGCCTGGACCCCCCACGGCCACGAGGCGCCCCCACGGGCCTCTAGGCGCCTCCCCGGGCTCCTGGCGCCCCCCCCCCCCCCCCCCCCCCCCGCAGTCCTCAGGCGGCCCCCAACGGGCACCAGGCGCCTGTCGCAGTCTCTATGGGCATAAGGCGTTTTGAGGCATTCTTGATGTATTTTCATGCTAGGGGACTTCATGTAATCTTGCTATAGTTATGCTATGAATATTTATCAAACTCTATACACTTTTCGATAAGAAAAACTCAATTTGACATTTCATCGAGCATGTTGTGGGCGGGAAAAAAATCATGTGGAAAAAAACAAAACCATTCACAAACCATTCATCTACAAAGAGCAACATTACAAACAAAAACATCCATGTTCAAAAAGGGATCTTTAGTGACAAACAACAATATAAAAGAGCAAATTAAAGTGTTTTAGTTTATATATGAAGGTACCTTGCTTTTATTTGAAGAAGAATAGGCACGGCCACACCAAGAGAGAGATGGAGGCGGCAACGACGGCAAGGGAGGGTTGGATAGATTTTAAAAGAGAGGTTGGGGCGGGTTGGTGAAGGACGTGGGTACTTGAGGAATGTAGAGAGTTTGAAGAGAAATGAAAAGAAATGGAGAGGAAGTTGTATTTAAGTAATGGGTTTTTGCACGGATTTCGAAAAATGAAAGTTGAAAATTTTCAAATTTTTTGGATGATTACACGACGGTTTATTTTCAAACCGTCGTGTAATCATCCAGGGACCGTCGTGTAATCCACCTGCTTGGTGGAATACATGACGGTCCCTGTGTAACATCCCGAACCGTCTACGTAGGGCCGACTACGTAAACGTGGGCCGTTACTATACTTGCTTAACATACTTATTAGTTTACTATTACTTGAACTTTCAGAAAATTACAGAATAAATTTTTTTTTTTCTTCGTAACTTAAAATAAACTTCTCCATATGGGTAAACTTCAGCATGCCTACCCATTACTTGTTAAGCCGATTAACAGGTCACGCATAACCTTTTAAACCAGACTTTTGAAACCTTACATACGTAACATGGTACATAATTTTCAATCAGACATCATACATGTACTAGTTCATAATTTAAAGTGTTTGTGGAAAATCTGCGTAGTGGTATCCCACACCGCCCTTCACTTGCTGCATCGTCTCCATGGCCCACCAAGTAAAGCTGCAGACATCTTACCTACAGTATAAAATATACTGATGAGCTTTCGCCCAGCAAGTACAAACATAATCTCACAAAAACATAACAAACATCATATAACTTATGCATGATCCATTTATGATTGATTATAAATGTCTTATGCTCTATTATGAGCTTATTATAAACTTATTATCTTGCTTAATATATGGGCCCCTTGTGTACGTACCAAAAGCACGCAATCCTTAGAACGTCAGGGTTTGCAAGGCCCTTAACAATTCTGGAAATCATAAACATAACCCTTCATGATCTAGCGGAAGGTTGATTATCATTATACCCTCACGCATCAACGAGAGGTTGATAATCATAAACTTGAACTTGAAACATGTATCCTCCACGATCTGGCGGGAGGTTGGTACGACACCTTACTTGACTTGGTTTAGTCTTAGTCTTGTATATTCCAAGGCTAAGAATCTTTAATTGTGATTTTATTAATCATGATGCGCATGAGACATAAACATAGCATAGCTATAAATCATGGCATAACTTGATACATCATGTCTTATCATGACTTAACATGACTTAACATAACATATCTTAACATAGCTTAACATAGCTTAACATGGCATAACATAGCATAGCATGGCATAACATAGCATAACATGACATAACATGGCATACATAGAACATGTCATATATTTGAAAATAGCTTACTATTTTCCATACTGTAGGTGAGGTTTGTACTTACCTGATGTCTTATGCTCTTGTCCTAACATACGACAAGATGACGCAAAGGGTTATATTCCTCAAGATCCAAGAAAATGGATTTACCCTTTGATTGGGAGAATTTTCCCTTCTTGCTTCCTTCTACAAAATCCGAACCTAACCATTTTTTTTCTCTCATTTTTTTTTTTTCGGTTTCTAGGGGAGGGAGAGAGTGTGGAGAGATTTTGGCATGGTTTTGGGGTATTTTCTCATTTTTGTGAACAAAATGAGCCCCCCCTATCACCTATTTATAGGTGAAACATAATTTAATTTTTGGATTTATTTTTAATCCAAAAATTACATAATAGCCCTTAAGAGAAAAATTTTTACCCATTGGTCCTTGGGACAAAAATATTTGCTCATCTACCCTCTTATGTGACCGGCCATTCACTTGGAGAGCAAGGAAATTCTCTTGCTTACATCATCATGCTTGCATCATCATGACATCATCATGCTTACATCATCATGACATCATCATGCTTACATCATCAAGCTTATATCATCATGACATCACCATACTTACATCATCAAGCTTACATCATCATGACATCATCATTACTTACGTTTCTAAAAATTACATTTTGACCCCTAAGGACAAAATATTTGCACTTTAGTCCCTGTGGGTGACCGGTTAGGGTGGAACCACTTGACTTCCAATTCTTGCCTAATTATCCACTTGATTCCAAAAATCCATTAATATAATTATGCAGTCCATTTTCTTATTAACTTTGATAATATCAATACTGTTTTTTTACTAAAAACAGTATTGTCATACTGGATTACAATCCAAACTTCATCTGCACTTAACTGGGCTACGTATGGATTTTTATTAAGCCTCGAAACTGCTAAGTCCTCATTGCTCAAAATATTACTCTTGATTATTCTAGAGGAATCCCATACCATGTTCTTACTTCTTCATCCGTAATGACGGTTTTTCACAGTATAATTTCTATACTGCTTAATACACTGCAATACCGTCTTAGTCAAACCTAAGGTCAACATGGTCAAACTTTGACCGAAATAAAAATCATAAATTCCTATTATGTCATTTTCTCAAAAGGCCTCATGCTTAATTAAGCAACTATTTCTGAGTCTCGTAGCTAATAAACCGAGGACTCGAATATATACTGATATTCAACTCTGACCATAAGCTTCATATCTATATACATGGTTCAGACTTAGATTCTCTTTGTATCTAAGGAAATCACAAGTCATCAAAATTTCGGGTTATTACATTTTACCCTCCTTAAACAATTTTCGTCCTCGAAAATTAGAATAATTCTAGGTGGCTTTTCTTTAAATCTACCATAAATCCATAGTAATTTGTTCTCATTTGATAACTTAATAAGATCACGTCTCTTATATAGAACCATAATCTTCTTTCATGTCATCATAATTTCATACCTTCATTTCCTATCATCATTCTTTCATACTGTCATCATACTTTCATAACTTTCATACTTACATCATGCTTTCATATATTCATACTTTCATCATGCATACTTTCATACTTTCATACTACATCACAAGAACTGTCTACATAAAATCTCTTAGCAAGTATATCATATAACTTGCCATATTTGAAAAGCATATCATATTGTACTTTTCTTTAACTTTAATTGAGGGCTCAGCGAATATATCATATTTAAGATATTTTTCTTTAAATTTGAAAAGACTGAGGACCCTCTAGTGCAATGTTAATCTCATGCTATTAGAACCCTTTACTTTTCATAGTGGCCCCTTTCTTGGAACTCTGTTCTTCAAGATTTTCTGGCCTTTTATATAACATGATGACCCCTTTCTTGGAACTCTGTTCCTCAAGGTTTTCTGGCCTTTTACATAACATAACATGAGTTGGTTCTAATAAGCATAAGATTAAGCACTATACTTAAAAATAACTTCTTTCAATCTTTTCCAAGTTAATCATGGAAAACAATAATAAATAATATTATTGAAAACATATTTCATACATAATATTGTTCGAGTGATGTAGTGAAAGTTATCCTCATATCAACTAACTACTTGTTAGCTAGTAGAAGCTTCTCTCGTTGCTTCTAACATTTCTTTTATAGCACAAAGGTATAATCATAGCTCTTAGGAATATCTAAAACTTCTCATCGTCATTACATAATTTCCATTACTTAAAAGGTTGTATATAGTCGACATTAGTCAAACCATTATATGTCGACTCCAAGGTGGTTGCTATCGACCTCAACCTCATTAACTTCATCATCAGACTCATAATCATCATCATTATCATAGCCTAATCAATTATTGTTGGTAACATCCAACTCATGCTTGCACATTGCCTATTTGCATTCCCCAAGCTAAGGCATCATCAAACTTTTCCCGTATCTAATATTATTCTTATGGGGGCAAAAGTTTCATAACCAGGAAACTTTAGCTTCCATGGTGTCAATCTAATTCCTTAGAATGAAAAATTCTTAGCTATCACCGTACCATAGTGAGGTAGATATTATTATATTCCTAACACCCACTCCTTTATTCATAACTTGTCTTGTCATACCTTAGAAACATCGTAGCTTATCATATCATACTAGAAATTCATCTTGATTTCATCATACCACATCATAACTTATCGAATCATACTAGGGATTCTTCGTGATTTCTTCACATCATATTGAAAACTTAGGCGTGTTAACTTATCCACCACATACACATCATGGTAAATTTCAGGATCTTGGTAATGCATATGTAAAGCATATGCGGTCCCATAGAATCAAAAGTATCACCGATATCATCCTCCGTGCGACCATTGATAAGATATGCTTATTACGTAAGCAATATCTTAACTAATTCTATCTAAAGAAAAACAATTTAACTTACTTGGGCACTTGCAGAAACGATGTAAAGCAACGTGAAGTAGACTGGCAGGATACCGCTCTGATACCACTTTTGTATCGCCCCGAACCGTCTACGTAGGGCCGACTACGTAAACGTGAGCCGTTACTATACTTGCTTAACATACTTATTAGTTTACTATTACTTGAACTTTCAGAAAATTACAGAATAAATTTCTTTTTCTTCGTAACTTAAAATAAACTTATCCATGTGGCTAAACTTCACCATGCCTTTCCATTACTTGTTAAGCCGATTAACAGGTCACACATAACCTTTTAAACCAGACTTTTGAAACCTTACATACGTAACATGGTACATAATTTTTAATCATACATCATACATGTACTAGTTCATAATTTAAAGTGTTTGTGGAAAATCTGCGTAGTGGTATCCCACACCGCCCTTCACTTGCTGCATCGTCTCCATGGCCCACCAAGTAAAGCTGCAGACATCTTACCTACAGTATGAAATATACTGATGAGCTTTCGCCCAGTAAGTACAAACATAATCTCACAAAAACATAACAAACATCATATAACTTATGCATGATCCATTTATGATTGATTATAAATGTCTTATGCTCCATTATGAGCTTATTATAAACTTATTATCTTGCTTAAAATGAAAAATTCTTAGCTATCACCGTACCATAGTGAGGTAGATATTATTATATTCCTAACACCCACTCCTTTATTCATAACTTGTCTTGTCATACCTTAGAAACATCGTAGCTTATCATATCATACTAGAAATTCATCTTGATTTCATCATACCACATCATAACTTATCGAATCATACTAGGGATTCTTCGTGATTTCTTCACATCATATCGAAAACTTAGGCGTGTTAACTTATCCACCACATACACATCATGGTAAATTTCAGGATCTTGGTAATGCATATGTAAAGCATTTACGGTCCCATAAAATCAAAAGTATCACCGATATCATCCTCCGTGCAACCATTGATAAGATATGCTTATTACGTAAGCAATATCTTAACTAATTCTATCTAAAGAAAAACAATTTAACTTACTTGGGCACTTGCAGAAACGATGTAAAGCAACGTGAAGTAGACTGGCAGGATACCGCTCTGATACCACTTTTGTATCGCCCCGAACCGTCTACGTAGGGCCGACTACGTAAACGTGAGCCGTTACTATACTTGCTTAACATACTTATTAGTTTACTATTACTTGAACTTTCAGAAAATTACAGAATAAATTTCTTTTTCTTCGTAACTTAAAATAAACTTATCCATGTGGCTAAACTTCACCATGCCTTTCCATTACTTGTTAAGCCGATTAACAGGTCACACATAATCTTTTAAACCAGACTTTTGAAACCTTACATACGTAACATGGTACATAATTTTTAATCATACATCATACATGTACTAGTTCATAATTTAAAGTGTTTGTGGAAAATCTGCGTAGTGGTATCCCACACCGCCCTTCACTTGCTGCATCGTCTCCATGGCCCACCAAGTAAAGCTGCAGACATCTTACCTACAGTATGAAATATACTGATGAGCTTTCGCCCAGTAAGTACAAACATAATCTCACAAAAACATAACAAACATCATATAACTTATGCATGATCCATTTATGATTGATTATAAATGTCTTATGCTCCATTATGAGCTTATTATAAACTTATTATCTTGCTTAACATATGGGCCCCTTGTGTACGTACCAAAAGCACGCAATCCTTAGAACGTCAGGGTTTGCAAGGCCCTTAATAATTCTGGAAATCATAAACATAACCCTTCACGATCTAGCTGAAGGTTGATTATCATTATACCCTCACACATCAACGAGAGGTTGATAATCATAAACTTGAACTTGAAACATCTATCCTCCACGATCTGGCGGGAGGTTGGTACGACACCTTACTTGACTTGGTTTAGTCTTAGTCTTGTGTATTCCAAGGCTAAGAATCTTTAATTGTGATTTTATTAATCATGATGCACATGAGACATAAAAATAGCATAACTATAAATCATGGCATAACTTGATACATCATGACTTAACATGACTTAACATAAAATATCTTAACATGGCTTAACATAGCTTAACATGACATGGCATAGTATAACATGACATAACATAGCATAGCATGGCATAACATAGCATAGCATGACATAACATGGCATACATGGAACATGTCATATATTTGAAAATAGCTTACTATTTTCCATACTGTAGGTGAGGTTTGTACTTACCTGATATCTTATGCTCTTGTCCTAACGTACGACAAGATGAAGCAAAGAGTTATATTCCTCAAGATCCAAGAAAATGGATCTACCCTTTGATTGGGAGAATTTTCCCTCCTTGCTTCCTTCTACAAAATCCGAACCTAACCATTTTTTTTCTCTCATTTTTTTTTTCTAGGGGAGGGAGAGAGTGTGGAGAGATTTTGGCATGGTTTTGGGGTATTTTCTCATTTTTGTGAACAAAATGAGACCCCCCATCACCTATTTATAGGTGAAAAATAATTTAATTTTTGGATTTATTTTTAATCCAAAAATTACATAATAGCCCTTAAGAGAAAAATATTTGCCCATTGGTCCTTGAGATAAAAATATTTGCTCATCTACCCTCTTAGGTGGCCGGCCATTCACTTGGAGAGCAAGGAAATTCTCTTACTTACATCATCATGCTTGCATCATCGTGACATCATCATGCTTACATCATCAAACTTACATCATCATGACATCATCATGCTTACATCATCAAGCTTATATTATCATGACATCATCATTACTTACTTTTCTAAAAATTACATTTTGACCCCTAAGGACAAAATATTTGCACTTTAGTCCCTGTGGGTGACCGACTAGGGTGGAACCACTTGACTTCCAATTCTTGCATAATTATCCACTTGATTCCAAAAATCCATTAATATAATTATGCAGTCCATTTTCTTACTAACTTTGATAATATCAATACTGTTTTTTTACTAAAAACAGTATTGTCATGCTGGATTACAGTCCAAACTTCATCTGCACTTAACTGGGCTACGTATGGATTTTTCTTATGCCTCGAAACTGCTAAGTCCTCATTGCTTAAAATATTACTTCTAATTATTCTAGAGCAATCCCATACCTTGTTCTTACTTCTTCATCCGTAATGACGGTTTTTCACAGTATAATTCCTATATTGCTTAATACACTGCAATACCGTCTTAGTCAAACCTAAGGTCAACATGGTCAAACTTTGACCGAAATAAAAATCATAAATTCCTATTATGTCATTTTTTCAAAAGGCCTCATGCTTAATTAAGCAACTATTTCTGAGTCTCGTAGCTAATAAACCGAGGACTCAAATATATACTGATATTCAACTCTGACCATAAGCTTCATATCTATATACATGGTTCAGACTTATATTCTCTTTGTATCTAAGGAAATCACAAGTCATCAAAATTTCGGGTTATTACATGCTGGGGGGGACTACACGACGGTCCCAGGGACCGTCGTGAAATCATTTCTAGTGTATTACACGACGGTTTGTCCCAGAACCGTCGTGTAATCCTCTATTTCGGGTGTTTACAAGATAGTTCTTGGGACCGTCGTGGTTTCCATATAAAAAAAGTAAAAAAAAAATTTTAAAAAATATTTAAATAATATGAAAAATTGTTTTTTTTAAATTTTTTATTTTTTTTAATATGAAACCATAACGGTTTCAACAGAAACCGTCGTGGTTTCTCTACAAAAAAAATAAAAAAAAATATTAAAAATATTTAAATAATATAAAAAATTATTTTTTAAAATTTTTTATTTTTTTAATATGAAACCACGACGGTTTCAACAGAAACCGTCGTAGTTTCCATATAAAAAAAGTAAAAAAAAAATTTTAAAAATATTTGAATAATATAAAAAATTATTTTTTAAAAATTTTTTATTTTTTTTTAATATCAAACCACGACGGTTTCACCAGAAACCGTCGTGGTTTCCCTAGTTTAAAAAGTTTAAAAACAAATTTAAAAATATTTAAATAATATAAAAAATTATTTTTTTATAATTTTTTATTTTTTTAAATATGAAACCACGACGGTTTCCAACAGAAACCGTGGCTAGACCGGCCGGTTCCACCACGATTTAGCCGAACCGTCGTGGAAGCCGCCCCTCTGCCGATGGTTTCCACGACGGTTTGGCTGGACCGGCGTGGAAGCCGGACGGTTCCACCACGAACCGTGGCTAGACCGGCCGGTTCCACCACGGTTTAGCCGAACCGTCGTGGAAGCCATCCATCTGCCGATGGCTTCCACGACGGTTTAACTAGACCGGCGTGGAAGCCGGACGGTTCCACCACGGTTTAGCCAAACCGTGGTGGAAACCGTGGCTAGACCGGCCGGTTCCACCACGGTTTAGCCGAATCGTCGTGGAAGCCGCCCATCTGCCGATGGCTTCCACGACGGTTTAACTAGACCGGCGTGGAAACCGGACGGTTCCACCACGGTTTCGCCAAACCGTGGTGGAAATCGTGACTAGACCGACCGGTTCCACCACGGTTTAGCCGAACGATCGTGGAAGCCGCCCATCTGCCGATGGCTTCCAGGACGGTTTAACTAGACCGGCGTGGAAGCCGGAAGGTTCCACCACGGTTTAGCCAAACCGTCGTGGAAGCCGCCCATCCGCCGATGGCTTCCACGACGGTTTGGCTAGACCGGCGTGGAAGTCTACCGGTTCCACCACGGTTTCCATGAACCGTCGTGGAATCTGTCGGCTTCCACGACGGTTTTAAAAGACCGTCGTGTAAGTAAGTCTTTGCACGTCGGTTTTCGTAAAATTTTTCCCGCTCGGTGTGTTTGCGAACTTTCCACGATGGTTTTTTAAAAAACGGTCGTCGAAGTGCCGTCGTGGAATCCTGTTTTTGTAATAGTGGAGGTATGAATATTTCATAGTCTTCTAAATTTGCTAAATTCTAAAAGAAAAAAAAAATTCCAATACAGACTAACTAATGAAACTAAATATGTTGATTTTCTAATAGTGGGACGAAGTATGAATCACAAAAAGGCACATCATGTGTTACTTAGGAGAATAGTTGAATATTGTAAAGCTAGGAAGATATTGAACGCAAGTTATTACTATAGATGGAAGACATGTGCATGTTTGTATTTTATTTAATGAATTATTAAGACTAATTTGAAATCGTACGTCAAATATATATAATTATTTGATGATTTCATTATTTAAATTGAGCAAAGTTGTTGCATGTTTATAATAATAATAATAATAATAATAATAATAATAATAATAAACTACGTATCTAAGTGTGGAAGATTTTTTTGTTTTAATTGCTTATGTATGCCACTTTAACTAATGAACTAGTTCACTTGTCAACTATTTAATCCGTCAAATGTGGAAAGAATTGTTTTCTAACTCTGATCTTTCCACGATCAAAACTGTGGGTCTACTTGGTGTATACGGCTATGTGTAAAATAAAATGATGATCATGGCCATGGTGAAGAATGTAATAACATAATTAAACAATAGTAGAATAATACACTTAGGAAAGTACAAACAATAAAATGGTAATCCTCTAGTTTATGGGCATGTAATGAGATTCAAATAGAAGTATGATACCTTCAAAGTTGTTATATGTTTCTCGTATCTATTTTGTTCTCAAATTTTCTTTTAACAAAAACTACCTAAATTGGTTACAGGAGTAGCCTATATAAGATGTAGAATTCAACTTTCTTCATCCCTTAAAAAAATAATAAAGGGTGGGTGATGTTCTTTATTTTTAATTATTATTATTATTATTATTATTTTTTTTTTTTTTTTGTGTATGCACGTCAATTTAGTTAATTTAGATATCCACATGTGCCGACTATACATAAATTCGTCAAATGCGGTATATGCTCTGAAAATCATGATCTTCCCACGAATCAAGGAGACTATTCGGCCTACTTGATGATGTATAATAAGGCACTTTGATTTGTTGACGGATCATAATTTAATTCAACCTCCCTTAAAATTCAATCCGCGGGCTAGCATGTTACTCTTTTGTTGGATTATTAACTAGTTAAGTATTAATATTTAATTATTTTTCTTACTCTCCACTTTAAATAACCTTTTCTTCAATCTATATCTGCAGCATTATGATCTTCATCAAGGCATCCATATGATATATTATTTGGCATTCTTCTAACTTTATTACGAGTTTCTATATTAAAGGTCCGAGAAACTCCTTTTTAGTCAATATTTTGATTTTTATTAGGGTCAGTTTAGGGTCACGTTTGGATATGGTATTTTGGAGGTTGGAGATGTTTTGAATTTTGGAAATATGTGTTTGGTGAAAATGAACCGTTTCGAGTAAAAAAAAAAAAAACGCAAAAACTTGAAACGTTTTTGGAAAAAAATTAGCAATATGGATCTTATTTCGTTTCCTTTGAAATTATATGCAATTTGAAAAAAAAATCATCTAATTTCGAATTAAAATAACAAAGTCAAGGACTTTTAAAGTTTGAGTTATTTGAAAATGTTTGGAAAAATGAATAGTAAAATTGGAGGAAGATGACAAAAAAATTTGTTTGGAAACATTGTTTCCAAGGGTACCCTAAACACCCTCTTAAATGCAAGGAGGTATGAATCTTTCATAGTCTTCTAAATTTGCTAAATTCTAAAAAAAAAAAAAAAAAAAAAATTCCAATACAGACTAACTAATGAAACTAAATATGTTGATTTTCTAATAGTGGGACGAAGTATGAATCACAAAAAGGCACATCATGTGTTACTTAGGAGAATAGTTGAATATTGTAAAGCTAGGAAGATATTGAACGCAAGTTATTACTATAGATGGAAGACATGTGCATGTTTGTATTTTATTTAATGAATTATTAAGACTAATTTGAAATCGTACGTCAAATATATATAATTATTTGATGATTTCATTATTTAAATTGAGCAATGTTGTTGCATGTTTATAATAATAATAATAATAATAATAAACTACGTATCTAAGTGTGGAAGATTTTTTTGTTTTAATTGCTTATGTATGCCACTTTAACTAATGAACTAGTTCACTTGTCAACTATTCAATCCGTCAAATGTGGAAAGAATTGTTTTCTAACTCTGATCTTTCCACGATCAAAACTGTGGGTCTACTTGGTGTATACGGCTATGTATAAAATAAAATGATGATCATGGCCATGGTGAAGAATGTAATAACATAATTAAACAATAGTAGAATAATACACTTAGGAAAGTACAAACAATAAAATGGTAATCCTCTAGTTTATGGGCATGTAATGAGATTCAAATAGAAGTATGATACCTTCAAAGTTGTTATATGTTTCTTGTATCTATTTTGTTCTCAATTTTTCTTTTAACAAAAACTACCTAAATTGGTTACAGGAGTAGCCTATATAAGATGTAGAATTCAACTTTCTTCATCCCTTAAAAAAATAATAAAGGGTGGATGATGTTCTTTATTTTTAATTATTATTATTATTATTATTTTTTTTTTTTTTTTTTTTGTGTATGCACGTCAATTTAGTTAATTTAGATATCCACATGTGCCGACTATACATAAATTCGTCAAATGCGGTATATGCTCTGAAAATCATGATCTTCCCACGAATCAAGGAGACTATTCGGCCTACTTGATGATGTATAATAAGGCAATTTGATTTGTTGACGGATCATAATTTAATTCAACCTCCCTTAAAATTCAATTTGATATGGCATTTTGGAGGTTGGAGATGTTTTGAATTTTGGAAATATGTGTTTGGTGAAAATGAACCGTTTCGAGTTAAAAAAAAAACGCAAAAACTTGAAACGTTTTTGGAAAAAAATTAGCAATATGGATCTTATTTCGTTTCCTTTGAAATTATATGCAATTTGAAAAAAAAATCATCTAATTTCGAATTAAAATAACAAAGTCAAGGACTTTTAAAGTTTGAGTTATTTGAAAATGTTTGGAAAAATGAATAGTAAAATTGGAGGAAGATGACAAAAAAATTTGTTTGGAAACATTGTTTCCAAGGGTACCCTAAACACCCTCTTAAATGCAAGGAGGTATGAATCTTTCATAGTCTTCTAAATTTGCTAAATTCTAAAAAAAAAAAAAAAAAAAAAATTCCAATACAGACTAACTAATGAAACTAAATATGTTGATTTTCTAATAGTGGGACGAAGTATGAATCACAAAAAGGCACATCATGTGTTACTTAGGAGAATAGTTGAATATTGTAAAGCTAGGAAGATATTGAACGCAAGTTATTACTATAGATGGAAGACATGTGCATGTTTGTATTTTATTTAATGAATTATTAAGACTAATTTGAAATCGTACGTCAAATATATATAATTATTTGATGATTTCATTATTTAAATTGAGCAATGTTGTTGCATGTTTATAATAATAATAATAATAATAATAAACTACGTATCTAAGTGTGGAAGATTTTTTTGTTTTAATTGCTTATGTATGCCACTTTAACTAATGAACTAGTTCACTTGTCAACTATTCAATCCGTCAAATGTGGAAAGAATTGTTTTCTAACTCTGATCTTTCCACGATCAAAACTGTGGGTCTACTTGGTGTATACGGCTATGTATAAAATAAAATGATGATCATGGCCATGGTGAAGAATGTAATAACATAATTAAACAATAGTAGAATAATACACTTAGGAAAGTACAAACAATAAAATGGTAATCCTCTAGTTTATGGGCATGTAATGAGATTCAAATAGAAGTATGATACCTTCAAAGTTGTTATATGTTTCTTGTATCTATTTTGTTCTCAATTTTTCTTTTAACAAAAACTACCTAAATTGGTTACAGGAGTAGCCTATATAAGATGTAGAATTCAACTTTCTTCATCCCTTAAAAAAATAATAAAGGGTGGATGATGTTCTTTATTTTTAATTATTATTATTATTATTATTTTTTTTTTTTTTTTTTTTGTGTATGCACGTCAATTTAGTTAATTTAGATATCCACATGTGCCGACTATACATAAATTCGTCAAATGCGGTATATGCTCTGAAAATCATGATCTTCCCACGAATCAAGGAGACTATTCGGCCTACTTGATGATGTATAATAAGGCAATTTGATTTGTTGACGGATCATAATTTAATTCAACCTCCCTTAAAATTCAATTTGATATGGCATTTTGGAGGTTGGAGATGTTTTGAATTTTGGAAATATGTGTTTGGTGAAAATGAACCGTTTCGAGTTAAAAAAAAAACGCAAAAACTTGAAACGTTTTTGGAAAAAAATTAGCAATATGGATCTTATTTTGTTCCCTTTGAAATTCTATGTAATTTATAAAAAATAATAATCTCATTTCGAATTAAAATTACAAAGTTAAGGACTTTTAAAGTTTGAGTTATTTGAAAATGTTTGGAAAAGTAAATTGTAAAATTGGAGGAAGATGACAAAAAAATTTGTTTGGAAACATTGTTTCCAAGGGGTACCCTAAACACCCTCTTAATCATGCAAGGAGGTATGAATCTTTCATGGTATCCTAAATTTGCTAAATTCTAAAAAAAAAAAAAAAAAAAATTCCAATACAGACTAACTAATGAAACTAAATATGTTGATTTTCTAATAGTGGGACGAAGTATGAATCACAAAAAGGCACATCATGTGTTACTTAGGAGAATAGTTGAATATTGTAAAGCTAGGAAGATATTGAACGCAAGTTATTACTATAGATGGAAGACATATGTGCATGTTTGTATTTTATTTAATGAATTATTGAGACTAATTTGAAATCGTACGTCAAATATATATATTTATTTGATGATTTCATTATTTAAATTGAGCAAAGTTGTTGCATGTTTATAATAATAATAATTGTAATAACTAAATTTTTACGACATTACGATTTCTTGTAAAGAAATTTACGTTGTACCATGAAGGTATTCATGAAAAAACCTGATCAGGGTTTTTATTAAATTTTGTGAGTCTTTATAATTTTATAGACTCAAAAATGATTGCTTAGCCTAGCATGTGACCTTTTGAGTAAAAAGGGTAGAAAATTTCATGATTTTATGCTAGTCAAAGTTGACCTAAAAAGTCAAAGGTTGACTAAAAAGGTCAAACATATGATGATACTGTTATATGACAAGCGGTATGGGAAAAATACTGCGGAAACCGTTTTTACGGACAAGATAGCAAGAATAGGATCTAAAACCACCATAGAAAAATCAAGCACATAAATTAGGGTATCTAGGGCCAAAAGACTTCAAGTTACAAGAAAATTTTTATACAGTCCAATTTTACACAGATAAATTTTAGACTGCAGTTTAGTATCAAGATACTGTTATTAGTAGATAGCAGTATTGAAAATATCTGTGTTAGCATGAAATTGGACTGCATATTAAGGAAAAAGTCAAACAAACCCTAATGTGGATTACATCATCTACCTTTTAATTAATGACATCATTTTTGGATTAAGAAAAATTGGAAAGAATTTGTTGGCTCTAGAATTCTCCATGGCCGGCCACCTAAGGGACATTTTGTGCGCAAATCTTGCTTCTTCAAGGACTATTTGGTAATTTTGAAAAGTTCCCTATCACCTATAAATAGGTGAGCCATTGTTCACAAAAAAATTGAAAACCTTAGCCAAACTATGTCAAAATTCCTCCACAATTTCTCTCAAAAAAATCCGAATTCTAGGAAAGAAAGGAAGAAAGAAAATTTAGCAAAACCAAGAGGAAAAAAAGATTAGGGGGTGGTTGGATTTCTAGCTAGAACACCAAACAAAAGTTTGAAAAATTTTTGGTACCCATTTTTGGCCAAAGGGCCGGTTGTGGTGAGGAAAAAAAAAGGAAGAGAAAACCCAAGTTTTGGCTGGATTTTGAGTCTAGTGGTGGCCGGATTATTGGAGCAAGGGTGTGGAAAAATTTTGGAACTCAACTAGCCTAGGAAGGCCGGTTCTAGGAGGAGCCAAAGAGAAAGGGGAAAATCAAAGTAAAGTCAATTTCTTGATTTGAATTAAGGTAATTCCCTTTGAACTCCAAGCTTCTCAATTTAAGTTTCAATTGAGAAATTTAAATGTATTTCAAGTGGGTTTGTAAGAGCATAAGCTCAATTTAATTTCTTGCTTAAATTAGATTTTAAGTATGTGCTTGAATAGGTTTAAGGGTGGTTTGATTGTGAGCTTGCATGGTTATATGCTTATTTTTGGATGGTTGAATGTTTATGCATGCATGATTATTATAGTTTGCTTGCTTGATAGATGATATGTTGTATGTCCCCAATATGTGCTAAGCATGATGAATAAGTGTATGTTAGGTTGCTAGAATGATTTATGTATGTTTGTGCAACCTAAACCATGCAAACCCTAATTGGTGACTTTTGAATAATAGTTTGCATGGACTTGATGGGTAATGTGTTTTAAGAAAGTTTATATTAGAAAAACGTTGCATGACTGTTCTTAGGCTCCCGATGCGGTCGGTTGAGGTAGAGTGCACGTGCTAGGGCGTAAAACGAATTTTAAACCAAAAAAACTGCCATTTCGGGTGGAAACTGGCCAGTTTCTGGAAAATCAGATTTTGAGGCCTTTCGAGGCCGAATTTGGAAAAA
This sequence comes from Ficus hirta, assembly GCA_038430175.1. NCBI lineage: Eukaryota > Viridiplantae > Streptophyta > Magnoliopsida > Rosales > Moraceae > Ficus > Ficus hirta. The sequence goes on along the minus strand of CM076585.1, from coordinate 10,660,910 downwards.
CTTAAAACACAAAAGTTGTAGAGAAGGAATTTTCCTAGGGGCTCACGTGAGCATTTTTTCAAAATAAGACTCCAACGGCCTCGGTTTTTATGAAAATCCGAGCCTGACCGTGCCCAGACTTCATGCACGGCCAGGTGAGTTCAACAAAGAAAACGAAGGGGTTAGATTCCGAACCAGGTTTTCTGTAAAACATAAAAGTTTTAGGATTTTCTGAGATCTAAAACTTTCAGGAAGAAAACTTTTTCAAATTTGATTTATATTTTTAAATAAAATCAGATTTCAAAAACTGTGCAGGAAACATGAAATTCCTGCACAGGATTTTCTAAAACAGTGCAGGAAAAAGGCATTTCTGCTCATACATTGATAAATTAACTAAGGGAATCTGTTCCAAAGGCAATTTCCAATACTGAAGTATTTTTACAAATATTATTCAAGATTTATAATTTCTCATAAATTGAACAAAGGATTTCTAAGCTTTGAAATGTTAGGTTTTTTCCCAAAAAGAAAGTGAAAATGGCTTTTTAAACCAAAGTTAAGTTTGACCCAGCTGGGTAAGTTTTAACTCTAGGGTTACTTACTATAACCCAATAAGATATTATATGATTATGGGTGGGGACATATAGCTAAGATTATGCACGAATGTTGGTTATATTACCAACAGTTTTAAATACTTACCTATGTCCTTTATTATAACAGGAGATAGCCTGCTGTGGTATCCTGAATTGGATCAGTACGTTACTGGACATAGCAAACAAGGTAAGTACAACTCCGCCTACAGCATAGGCTTTTGTTGTGTTACTTGCCTTAGAATGATATATGCTATGATGTATGCTAGACTTATGTGATAAGTTGGTTACATAGTTATATGATTTATGTATGTGTAACATCATGAAGCATGTTAATTAATAATAAGAACACGATCAGGAGAGATATAAAACATGATGGCAAGCAAGCTTGCCTGTGTCGTGCCGACCCGCGTCAGGTCGGGTTGGACTATGGTTTGAGTTGGAAATGGTTTGGCCGCCCCAACCACTCCATAGTTGCGTGCCCGGTACGAACACTCATGGTTAAGGGCCCATAAGCAAGATAAGACATGAAAGTATATTATGAAAGTATGATAAGAAAGAAAAAGAAAGCATAAGGAAGCATAACTGGATCATGCATAATTAGAACATGTTAGTATATGCTATGCTATGTTATGACATGATTGTGCTATATTTGTAATTGTTTGTATTGCGGATGATGTAGTTGTACTTGCTGAGCGAAAGCTCACGTCTTACGTCTATGCTGTAGGTAAACAACTTACTGGCGATTTCTGATACAAGATGGAGGAGCGTGGCGGGGCGAACTGTGAAATGTGGGGATGATATGCCGCTACGCGTTTCTTTAATATATGTTTATTATTTTATGTTCGAACAATTCTAGACAATACTTGTTTATATGTTCGCACTCTATATGGTAAAAAAAAAAATTCCGCTATTTTTGCTAAGTAAATAAGTATGAGACATGTTAAGTATGTATGTACGTATGGTAACGGTCTGTGCTAGACGAGTCGTTACAATAATAATAATAAACTACGTATCTAAGTGTGGAAGATTTTTTTGTTTTAATTGCTTATGTATGCCACTTTAACTAATGAAGCTAGTTCACTTGTCAACTATTTAATCCGTCAAATGTGGAAAGAATTGTTTTCTAACTCTGATCTTTCCACGATCAAAACTGTGGGTCTACTTGGTGTATACGGCTATGTATAAAATAAAATGATGATCATGGCCATGGTGAAGAATGTAATAACATAATTAAACAATAGTAGAATAATAAACTTAGGAAAGTACAAGCAATAAAATGGTAATCCTCTAGTTTATGGGCATGTAATGAGATTCAAATAGAAGTATGATACCTTCAAAGTTGTTATATGTTTCTCGTATCTATTTTGTTCTCAATTTTTCTTTTAACAAAAACTACCTAAATTAGTTACAGGAGTAGCCTATATAAGATGTAGAATTCAACTTTCTTCATCCCTTAAAAAAAAAAATAAAGGGTTGGTGATGTTCTTTATTTTTAATTATTATTATTATTATTATTTTTTTTTTTTTGTGTATGCACGTCAATTTAGTTAATTTAGATATCCACATGTGCCGACTATACTTAAATTCGTCAAATGCGGTATATGCTCTGAAAATCATGATCTTCCCACGAATCAAGGAGACTATTCGGCCTACTTGATGATGTATAATAAGGCAATTTGATTTGTTGACGGATCATTATTTAATTCAACCTCCCTTAAAATTCAATCCACGGGCTAGCATGTTACTCTTTTATTGGATTATTAACTAGTTAAGTATTAATAATTAATTATTTTTCTTACTCTCCACATTAAATAACCTTTTCTTCAATCCATATCTGCAGCATTATGATCTTCATCAAGGCATCCATATGATATATTATTTGGCATTCTTCTAACTTTATTACGAGTTTCTATATTAAAGGTCCGAGAAACTCCTTTTTAGTCAATATTTTGATTTTTATTAGGGCCAGTTTGGGGTCACGTTTGGAGATGGTGTTTTGGAGGTTGAAGATGTTTTGAGTTTTGGAAATTTGTGTTTGGTGAAAATGAACCGTTTCGAGTAAAAAAAATACAAAAACTTGAAACGTGTTCGGAAAAAAATTATCAATATGGATCTTATTTCGTTCCCCTCAAAATTCTATGCAATTTAAAAAAAAATCATCTTATTTCGAATTAAAATGATAAAGTTAAGGACTTTTAAAGTATGAGTTATTTGAAAATGTTTGGAGAAGTGAATAGTAAAATTGGAGGAAAATGACAAAAAAATTTGTTTGGAAACATTGTTTCCAAGGGGTACCCTAAACACCCTCTTAATCATGCAAGGAGGTATGAATCTTTCATAGTCTTCTAAATTTTCTAAATTCTAAAAAAAAAAAAAAAATTCCAATACAGACTAACTAATGAAACTAAATATGTTGATTTTCTAATACTGGGACGAAGTATGAATCACAAAAAGGCATATCATATGTTACTTAGGAGAATAGTTGAATATCGTAAAGCTAGGAAGATATTGAACGCAAGTTACTATAGATGGATGACATATGTGCATGTTTGTATTTTATTGTATGAATTATTAAAAGTAATTTGAAATAATACGTCAAATAGATATATTTATTTGATGATTTCATTATTCCCATATTAGTAATTGTAAAGACGTTGTTTTATATATGTGAGTGGTAAGTTATTGTTCGTTGTGAAAATAGTTATTAGAAAAAAAAATAATGGTAAGGGAAAAGACAAAATTACAAAATATAACAAAATTTTTTGATGATTCAATTTGTTATTGCTTGTATTAAAAGCAAGATGATTTATTTGTTGGGAATGATCCCTTAAATTTTAAGAATAAAACGAATAAAATTTTTACCTTTTTAATTTATGTTATGAAGATATATCTAGATTTTTGTTCAACCTTCAGAACAAAAATCAAGATTTCAAAATTTTTTTTAAAACAAAATATTAAAATCTGGATGTCTAAAAGATAATAATGATTGGATTTAAAAAATTAAAAAAGAAGAAGAAGAAGAAGAATAAGAAATAAATGATGAAAAAAAGGATAGTTTAAAAAAAATTTAGGGGTTATTTATTGATTGGTGAACAGAAAAGGGTAAAGAGTATAATTAAATGGTAGGTTTTTTTTTTGGTTTTTTTTTAAATAATAACAAGAGGTGTAAAAAGTAATAATGAACATTTAAATTTTTAATTGATAGATAATTTAAAAGAGAATGGAAAAAGTAGACAAGGGGGTGTCAATAGACATTTTGCCTTGTCGGCTTTTTATGCATTTAATAAAATAAATTAAAATAGAAGTGATGTATGAGAGTTAACTATGATATTATATAAAAAGTACTTATAAAAGGATAGATTTATTATGTTTATATTAGAAAATATTTATTAAGTAGGGGTATTTATTAATATTATGTGTGCAGATACAACTACTCATATCGCAACCATTTCCTTCAAAATTACAGATTTGTCCCTTCCTCAAGGCATGGTTGTTCATGTTTTTTTTTTTTTTTTTTTCCCTCTTTTAGATTTTCCTATATCGCGTTTTTTTTTTTTTTTTGAAAGAGGGCTTTAAGGAGACCTTTCTCAATTCGTTTTTGAGAAAGAAGAATACTTGATAGTTTATTTTACTGATTTACTTTATGATTTATTGATCTGTTTGTTTGTCTCTGGCAGATTTATGTTTTGTTTTTTGTTTTACTTTTTGGTCTTTCTTGCTTGCGTGCAATAGAACAAATTTTTTAGATGACTGCATGCGTTAATTCTTTATTTTTCCTTTCAACCTTTGTTAAAACTTCTTTTTTATTTTAATATTGTATGATAAACTAAATTAAGTGAGAAGTTTGATACGGGATAAGTGACTATACGGGCGCCAGTCAAATTAGAATGTTCTAATTATATTCTGATACTAGTTGCTGGAGCTCATCATTCACCTAAAAAAAGGTCGTTGATTAAACACTTAAACTCAAGGTGTTATGTAAGGAACTAGCTATATTAGAAAAATAATTGCATATTTTGACGACTACCTCGCTGGCATATTTCAAAATATCTATATCAAATTATTTTATTGTAGAAATTTTATTTCGTTTTGACCAATATGCAAGCATAACGTTAATCCATCATTTAGTTTGTCTATATAAACGAATCCATTCTTCAAAGTAGTAGCATATGTAACCAAAATTAGTTATTTCCCTCTGCAAACCTTCCAACAGCATATGGCCTCCTCGTTGGAACTTAGAAATGGTGCTCCAAAAGTCCTTGACCATGACAGGAAAGAAGAGGAGGAAGAATTCTCCCAAGCCATGCAGCTAGCGATGTCCACTGTGATGTCCATGAGCTTACCGATTGCGATTGAGCTCGGAATTTTTGACATCATTGCAAAAGCCGGCGAGGGAGCTAAGCTCTCGTCGGCCAAGATTGTAGCTCAGATGTCCACCAACAACCCGGACGCACCCGCAATGGTGGACCGTATCCTCAGGCTTCTAGCCAGCCACTCTGTGCTTAGTTGCTCTGTGCTTAGTGATGACAATGCAGGGTCTAGCGTCTGCAGGCTCTACAGCCTTAATCCTTTGTCCAAGTACTTTGTCACTACTGAAGACGGTGTTTCATTGGGACCCCTCGTAGCTTTGGGGAAAGAGAAAGTAATATTGGATAGCTGGTATGCTGTTTTGCATTCTTTTGTTTAACGTCGTATTAACCTGTTTGGATCATTCTTTTGAGACTATTTTCTGGCACCGTTTAAAAATATATTTTTTTTATTATTATATTTTGCCTCACACTAATTTATTTACTGCATAATCTGAAATTAGATTTGTAATGAATAAATCACAGGCTCAGTCTGAAATCTTCGATTCTTGAAGGAGGAGTTGCATTCGAAAAGGCGCACGGAATGAAAGCATTCGTGTATTCACGCACTGACCAAAATTTCAATCATGTTTTCAACAAGGCAATGTACAACCAAACTACTATTGTTGTCAAGAACATCCTCAAATTTTACAAAGGTTTTGACCACGTTAAGCAACTGGTAGATGTTGGCGGTGGTCTGGGAGTGACCCTTAACCTAATCACTTCAAAATGCCCACATATTAAAGGGATTAACTTCGACTTGCCTCATGTTGTAAAGAATGCCCCTTCTTATCCAGGTATAATCTCATAATTTTCATTTTTACAACAATACTTATACACACACACACACATATATATATACAGGGCCGGAGTCAGAAAACTATTAATTTCAATGGGGGCGTGCACTAAATTTTTTTTTTTTCATAAAAAATTTTTGAAGGAGACTATGTGAGAATTTTAAATTTTGGAGGATTTATGTGAGAATTTTTTATTTTAGTGGGACAAAGTAGTAAAAGTATAAACTTTTTTTTTTTTATAAAATTTAGTGGGGATTATGCGAGAATTTTTTTTGTGGGGAAGAAATAAGGACTATATGAGAGTTTTTTAATTTCAACACAAGTAAATTGTAAAAATAATAAAAATTTTGGAGTAAAAATAAAATAACACAAAATTTCAACGGGCTATAGCCCCCACTGGTACCCCTTTATCCACCACTGTATATATATATATATATATATATATATATTTATATATATATCACAATACCAACAAACGAAATATATTTCTATCGTCTTCATTATTTTGGACTAGTAGCAGATGTTAATAGAGGTATGCTATAGAAGACGGGTTTATCCGAGGCTGCTGATATCCAACCAACATTACTGGCACTTATCGTTCGCATGATCACTTGAAATTTGCATACTAAAATCAGGAAGAGTTATTAATATTGACGTTGCAGGTGTTGAACATGTTGGCGGTGACATGCTCGAAAGTGTTCCACATGGGGACGCCATTCTCATGAAGGTGAGTTCCGAAACTTTATTGCATGCCTCAACGAATTTTAATGTTTATCTATGAATAAATATTTTGGATAAATTACTCATCTAATCCTTAAACTTTTAAATTTATATAATTAATTTAGTCTCTGAACTGGAATACCTCTAAACTGTTAATGTTGCTAAAATAGTCATTTCTACTAATTCTTAGACGGAATCATCATCAGTGATCTGTTCAAAAAGTAATGTTAACTAACGAATTCCGTCTAAAAATTAATGAAAAGAACTACTGTAGCTACATTTTAAATAGTTTAAGATCATGTCAGCTAAAAAAAAAAAAGAATAAGGACCAAAGTTGCACAAACTTAAAAATTTATGCACCAATCAGCAATTTATCTAAATTTTGTTAACACCACCATTCAACCCAATTACATTGGGGTCCGACCTTTGTAAGGGAACCCGATCCAACCTAGTTGTTATGAAATATATTTGTGAACAATAATTTATTGTAAATGATGATTTTGTAGCATGTGCTTCATGTTTGGAGTGATGAACAATGCTTGAAGATATTGAAGAATTGTTACAAAGCTATTGCAGACAATGGAACCGTTATAGTTGTGGAGGCAATTCTTCCGGTCACGCCGGAGAATAGTTTTGTGGCGAAGAGCACCTTCGCAGTTGATGTAACGATGATGATTCAAAATATAGGGGGAAAGGAACGGAGCCAACAAGAATACTTAGCCTTAGCAACTGATGCGGGATTTAGTGGCATCAAATTTGTGTGTTGTGTTTGTAACCATTGGGTTATGGAGTTCTACAAGTAAAACGACATGTCATTTATATATGCCTTAGATTTTTGTATCGTTTGAGTAAGAATAAGATATTTTTGTGTCGTTTGTGTCGTTTGGGTTATGGAGTTCTATTACGTATTGAAGTTATAAAATCAAAACTACTACTAATATGTTGCAAGTTATATAAATCGGCTTATGAATTAACATATCGAGATTATATGAGTTAAAGTAACATTTTATGCTAGATACTAGCAACTAATAATGGAATATGTAACTAATTCCATTTTCAGATGTCAATTTGAGACAGTCGTAATACGTATAATTTACTTTTATATTCTAAAATATATTGGGCAGTATAATAAAGTAATCCGAGTAAAGATGTACATTGTTTATACTTTGTGTACATACGATCTTCAATAATCCTGTGGTAGTATCATAGCTTTGACTATAGATAAAAAATATATGGATTCTACAACGCCGTTCACGTTTGTATATATATATGTATATATTATCCTACATAACCAATTATCAAACTTTTTAGTTTTTGTTTAGTTTCTTCTCATAGACTATTTATTTTCTTATTGAATCTACAACATTTTTTGACATGAGTACTATATTTCCCACAACTACGGCATTTCATCATTTTATGATTATTCTTTTGAAAATTCTCTTCTTTTTTGTTTTCTTCTGGTTTTGATCAAGATTTTCCAGACCTTTGAGATATTTTTATTGGACCATTCACTACAAGACCTTTACACTTATTATTATATTTTGCCTCACACTAATTTATTTACTGCATAATCTGAAATTAAATTTGTAATGAATGAATTACAGGCTCAGTCTGAAATCTTTGATTCTTGAAGGAGGAGTTGCATTCGAAAAGGCACACGGAATGAAAGCATTCGTGTATTCACGCACTGACCAAAATTTCAATCATGTTTTCAACAAGGCAATGTACAGCCAAACTACTATTGTTTTCAAGAACATCCTCAAATTTTACAAAAGGTTTTGACCACCTTAAGCAACTGGTAGATGTTGGCGGTGGTCTGGGAGTGATCCTTAACCTAATTACTTCAAAATACCCACATATTAAAGGGATTAACTTCGACTCGCCTCATGTTGTAAAGAATGCCCCTTCTTATCCAGGTATAATCTCATAATTTTCATTTTTACAACAATACTGATATATATATATATATATATATTTGTATATATGTATCACAATACCAACGAATTACAAACTATATATTTGTCAAGTCTAAATTATTTTGGATTATTAGTCGCATTAATCGTCCGCATGATAACTAGAAATTTGCATACTAAAATTAGGAAGAGCTAATTAATATTGACGTTACAGGTGTTGAACATGTTGGCGGCGACATGTTTGAAAGTGTTCCACATGGGGACGCCATTCTCATGAAGGTGAGTTCCGAAACTTTATTGCATGCCTCAACTAATTTTAATGTTTATGAATAAATATTTTGGATAAATTACTCATTTAGTTCTTAAACTTTTAAATTTATATAACTTTGGTCCCTGAACTAGAATGGCCCTAAGCTATTAATGTTGTTAAAATAATCATTTATGTTAATTTTTTAACAGAATATCCATTAGTTGTTTGGTCAAAAGTGATATTAACTAATGGATTTCGTCAAAAAATTAATTAAAAAAAACCTACTGTAGCTACGTTTTAAATAGTTTTACAAAAAGAACAGGGACCAAAGTTACGCAAACTTAAAAGTTTAAGGACATTTATCAAAAAAATTTTAACACCACCATTCAGCCCAATTACAGGGGGGTCCGACCTTTGTAAGGGAAACAGATCCAACCTAGTTATTACGAAGTATATTGTGAATAATAATTTATTGTAAATGATGATTTTGCAATGTGTGCTTCATGATTGGAGTGATGAAAAATGCTTGAAGATATAGAAGAATTGTTACAAAGCTATTCCAGACCATGGAACCGTTATAGTTGTGGACACTACTACAAAAGTTGGCTTACACGACGGTTTTTGTGAAATCGTCGTCTTAAACAAGATTACACGACGGTTTGACAAAATAGTCGTGTAAACAAAGGATTACACGACGGTTTTGATGAACCGTCGTGTAATCCGGTAGCATTTGAAAAAAAAAAAAAAGGAAGGATTACACGACGGTTTTATATAACCGTCGTGTAATAATCCTCCGAAAATTTTCAAAATTTAAAACTTTCCAAAAAAAAAAAAAAGAAGGATTACACGACGGTTCTTAGAACCATCGTGTAATCTCGGAATTACACGACGGGATTACACAACGGTTCTAAGAACCGTCATGTAATCCTTCTTTTTTTTTAGAAAATTTTAAATTTTGAAATTTTGAAAATTTTCAGAGGATTATTACACGACGGTTTTGAGCAAAACCGTTGTGTAATCCTCCGAAAATTTTCAAAATTTTCAAATTTTCAAAAAAAAGGATTACACGATGGATACAAAAACCGTTGTGTAATCCTAGGATTACATTATGGTTGTTGATGCTCGAAATGGCTCCGGCAACAACACCCAAATGTGATCGGGTAGTCCGATGGGAACTCACCAGTCACTTTGCCGTCGATCTCCTGCAAAATGGAAGCACCTCGGAATGATGGGGACACCGGTGTGGTGTCTGCCGTGGGCACTCCGATGCTTAAGTCAGTAAGGAAGCTGATGAGCAAGAGGAGAGGCAGAGCTTTGGCAAGGTAAGAGAGTTCGTACCTGAGTTGGGGGTTCATTTCTTTATTTATAGGTGCCTTCCGCGGGTTCGGGTGCTCGGGGCAACCAGGCCGGGTCGGCCACCTAGGGTACCCGGTGGGCAAGTAGGCTTGCAGGAGCTATTGATCCACTGAGCCGACGCCACGTGTCCCTGGGCCCTCAGCACAGTGGGTAGTAAGGCTTCTCAGGCGTCACCAGTATGGAGGCTACAGTGGATGGTTGTGATTTGATGTCTGACAAGAGCAGGTGAGCGGCGCCAGCTTATAGGGCGGGGATGTGACTGGTGTCACATCCACCGTCACTGGCGTTGTCATGGTGGGGTCTGGGCCGAGAGACATATCGAGGCCGATCAGAGTGCTCGGCAAGACAGTGGTCCGAGCATCCGACTAGCCGACTAGGCGCGCTCCCTGGTACGCTCGGCAAGAGACTTCGCGGAATGCTACGGTCAGAGTAAACCCCTCATGTCTTCGGCTGAGGATACCGTCCGACTAGCCGAGTTCGCCGAAGCAGCAGTCGGCGTGTAGTCGGCAAGTGTCAGAAGTGGTCGGATATGGTCGGGTCATCAACAGAAGCCCCCCAGCATCTCTGGTCGGGTCTAGGCCAAGGGTGCTTCATGCCTGGGCATAGTTGGTCAAATGCGTCAGTAGTCGGATGGTCGGACGACCTAGGGCTCTCGGACAGGTACGGTGACTCTCGGGAGCCACGTGTCGTACCACGTGTCATGCCATGTGGCAAGATTGCCATGTGTCGGGTCGGCCACGTGGCGGGTCGGCCACGTGGCGACCCGCCACGCGTCGAACTACAATTGACAGGGAGATGAACCGGCGACTGGCAGTTTGAAATTTGAACTTTCATTTAGGCGGGAAGTCCAATCGTCGCCTGGGAATCCGTGCCAACCGCCATCAGTCGCCTATAAATAGAGGGGGGGTTGCCTCATTTGCCATCACTCGCGAAGGAAATTATCTGCCGAGAGCTGTCGAAGACTGCCGAAGACTCCAAGCCGTCGCATTCCGAAGACGAGTAGACCGTCAACAGCCGAGAACATCCGCAAAGGTAATCATCTCCTATTCTCATCATGAGTAACGTGTCCGATTCCGAGAACGAAGCTCTTTCGGGGTCTGTGGATGTTGTCGGGAGTCCGAGCACCATGACCCCGAGCACATCTACGTCGACGGACGAGTCCGTCACGCCGACCAGCAGAGGCCAGGGGGCGGCCCGGTTGGAAGAGATTCTGCAAGTCGGGCCGAACACCCGACCGGATAACCAGTTTGTACGAGAGCTGGGCGGGGCTGCCATCGAGCAGGTTGTCCGAGTGAGTTCCGTTGCCGAGGAGGCGATGCCCTAGAGGTCAGCCGGCGAGGCGAGCACGTCTGGGCGGGACGACAAGGAGAGCTCGAACAGCACGGACCCCGCCGGGGAGCAACTGGAGGATCGTAATAGGCCGGCTAGCCACGCCATGTGGATCAACGACCAGCGGGTGCACCGCCGATCCGACCAGTTAATGTTGGAGCTGGCGGGAGGTTTTCCAGTGTACTCGGCAGATTTCTTCACATCTGCCGTGACGCCGAGGTACCTCGCCACCCTTAGGCGGGAGTTCCAGATTCCGGCCGACGTAGACCTGTGGGCACCCGGTCAGAACGATCTGCCATCTCGGCCGCAACCTGGCTACTTAACCCTTTACGCCGAGTACTTCCGAGCTGGCCTGCGCCTACCCTTCCACCAGTTCTTGAGACGAGCTCTTACGTATTTGAACGTGGCTCCGATCCAGCTGAATGCGAACGCCTTCCGGATCCTGATAAGTTGCTTCATTCTCTGGTCCAAGAACTACGCAGCTGGTCTGCCATTCCGGGCATTTCAGAACTTATACCGGATGAAGACCGCGCCTGCGTCAACGGGCTCCTATTACTTCTAGGCGTTCAAGGGAACGTTTGTGACGAAGTGCCCAGACTCCGACAAGCAGTTCAGACACATGTGGTTTTACGCAGGTGGCCGGTGGCTGCACGGGCACTTGGCCCGAAACGAGCTCCCCCGCGCGGAGAGGGTGCCAGTGGTCTTCCGGATGGGTTATGCGTGGACTAGGGCGCCGTTCATACCGGAGAGGACTCGGGACATGTTGGAAGGCCTCCAAAACCTGCCCGAGCACGAGCGGGACCAGCGCTCGCTCCTAAGCCAGGCGAGCCTAACCGAGTACGGTTGGCTTGGTTCCTCTTCGTCAGCCCCCCGGCCAGATAGTCGGTTGCCGGACCACGTTACAGTTGCCAGGGTACCGGAGCCGGTTCATCACTACCGGTCCCGGACAATCGTGGTCGAAGACGAGGCATCTTCCGACCACTCTCGTGGCCCTTCTCCAAGGTCTTGGGGTCCCCGAATTGCCGACGAGGACCTTGATTTGGTGATCAAGGGCTTAAGTCCTGCTCGGGGTCAGCCTCCTGCTCGGGGGTTGAAAATTGAAGGTCGGCGTCAGGGCATTGCCAAGTACTCGTAGCAGTTATTGGTATGTTCCAGCCGATAGCTAACTCCTTTTCTTTTTGTTTGCAAAACCGATGGCTGACCGTCGCGGGACCAAGAGGCCAAACGAGGACGAGAGGAGGGAGAGGCTGACAAAGATGGTCATGCTCGGGAAGGGGAAGGGCAAGGCCGGGGCTTCCGCCCCATCTAGCCGGGCAGTGGCGCCCCCAGCTCCCCCAGCTACTAAGACCGTGCCTACGCCGGCTCCCCCAGTTGCGCCCCCTGCAACATAGGCTAGCCGCCCAGTCGCCCGCGAGCGCGAGGACCGTCTGGTTGCTCGCCAGGATAGCCGGACAAACCGTCCGAGGGAGGAGAGGCCAGCCCCGGCGTTGACTTCTCGGAGCAGCCGAGAGGAACCGAGGGCGGGGTCCACGTCCACTCCTCCTGGACAAGGTGTAGACTCCTCGGCCTATCGAGCAGTCGTGACGAAGTTCGGGGACAGACTCAGCGTCAAGGTTGCTGAGTCGTCCAAGCGCTCGGACCCAGTCAAGGCCATTGACGACTGCGCCGAGAAGCTCGTCGAGGCTATATGCCTTGCTTTCTCGGGGGCTGCTGCCGCTAAGGGATCCGCCAACCGGGCTGCTGACGAGGTGAAGGCGGCCGAGGCCGACTCCCGGCGTGCCAGACGGGCCGAGAAGGAGGCCAAATTGGCTAAGGACGCGGCGGATGAGGCCAGGAAAGAGGCCGAGGACAGGGCCAAGGCCGCCGAGGACAGGGCTAAGCAGGCCGAGGACGAGCGCCGACAGGCGGAGGACTGGGCTCATAAGGCAGAGCGGGATCTCGAAGAGATGGAGACTTCGAAGCTCGAACTGGGCCGAGCTTTCCAAAGGGTCGAACAAGACCTCGCTGCTGCACGGGCCGAGCACGAGAGATATCTTCAGGTTGCCCTGCCCGCCGCGCTCGAAGAGGCTAAGGCTCAAGCCGTGGCCGACTTCCTCGAATCCGAGGACTACAATGACCGCATCGTCAACATGTACCAGGAAGGGATGCGGGACATGAAGGCCGGTTTCACCGCGGCCAACCCATCACTGGTCGGGGTGGATTGGTCCTTCGTGCCGGCGGAGTCCGAGGAGATGGCGGACGAGGAAGTGACCGAGGAAGGCGAGGTCACTGGCGCTGCTCGGGTGGCCGGGGACGTCATTGTTCTGGACGATCAATCTACCCAACCCGAGCACCCGGCAGAACCGGAGCAGCGTGCAGCTCCCGAGTCAACCGCCCCTGCCGAGTCTGAGGAGCCGCCCACAGAATGACTTGTTTTGATTTTTGATTTTGATTTTTTTTTTTTTTTTTTGGGTTCGGGGGTGCCCAACTTGTACTCCCCTCCAATTGTATATTAATGAATTTCTTTTTTCTTCCTTCTATTTCTCTCTTGTTTGTGTTTTTTTTTTTTTTTTTTGACTTAGCATGGCCGACCCTAGCCCCCTTGGTTGGTTTGGGTGTTTTGCCCAACTCCAATCTTGGTCGGGGATCCGTTCATGGGTCCTGGTCGGGCAGCCCCCTGGGGTAGCCGGTCATGGGACCTGACCTGTGGTCCGGGGACCACAGGAGTTTGTCTGCAAAGGCAGATGTTGGGTCCTAGTCGGGCATCCCCCTGGGGTAGCCGGTCATGGGACCGGACCACAATCATGGGACCTGACCTGTGGTCCGGGGACCACAAGAGTTTGTCTGCAAAGGAAGATGTTGGGTCCTGGTCGGGCAGCCCCCCTGGGGTAGCCGGTCATGGGACCGGACCACAATCATGGGACCTGACCTGTGGTCCGGGGACCACAAGAGTTTGTCTGCAAAGGAAGATGTTGGGTCCTGGTCGGGCAGCCCCCCTGGGGTAGCCGGTCATGGGACCTGACCTGTGGTCCGGGGACTACAGAAGTTTCTGGGAAGATACTCGGGTTGTCTGATGAAATCAAATATTTTATTGAATGAATAAATCTTTACAAAAGAATGGGTAGCCACAATTATTGGTAAAAACGCTTCAGGTGGTCGGCATTCCACGGGTTCCCCAGGTTCCTGCCGTCCTTGTCTTGTAGTCGGTATGTTCCCGGGCGTACAATGCCTGTTATTGTGTATGGTCCGTCCCACTTAGGGCCGAACGAGCCGAGCCCAGGCTCTTGAACAATTACTCTTTTCATTACTAAGTCTCCTATTCGGAAGACTCTTGGTCGAAACCTCTTGTCGTAATACTTAACAACGACCTGGTTGCGGGCGGCTGTCCGAATTAGGGCCTGTTCTCGCCTCTCTTCAACCAAGTCGAGCTCGGGCAAAATCCGACCAGCGTTGTCTTCTTCATCGTAGTTCTCGACTCGTAGGCTATGCAGCCCGGCTTCCACAGGTATAACGGCCTCAACGCCGAAGGCCATAGCAAAGGGAGTTTCCCCAGTCGCTGTTCGTTTGGTTGTCCGGTAAGCCCATAGTACTCGGGGCAGCTCGTCAATCCAAGCCCCTTTGTGCCTCTCAAGGTTCTTCTTCAAGTTTTCCTTGATTGTTTTGTTGGCGGCTTCTACCTGTCCGTTGCTCTGAGAGTGCCCGGGGGAGGAGAACACTTTCTTAATCCCGAACTGCTCACATAGTGCGAGGAACTTGTCCCCGAACTGTTTCCTATTGTCCGTGACTACAGTGTGGGGGAGGCCAAACCGGCAGATGATGCTCTTCCAGAGAAAGTTCGTGCATTTTGCTTCGGTCTGCTGGGTCAAGGGCTCCACTTCGACCCATTTAGTGAGATAGTCTATGACGACCAAGCAATACCGAAGCTGCGACCGGGCCATCGGAAGTGGTCCGATTATGTCGATGGCCCATTTCGCGAATGGCCACGCAGATACTACTGAGGTGAGCCTCTCAGGATGAGACTTAATAGCCTTGGCGAACTGCTGGCATTTCATGCACTTCCGGATGAAATCTATGGCATTCTTGCTCATGGTCGGCCAGTAATACTCCTGACGGAGACATTTGAAGGACAGGTCTTTCCCCCCCAAGTGATTTCCGCATACCACACTGTGGATTTCTTTCATGACATACTCGGCCTCGGCCGGTCCAATGCAGCGCTGGTAGGGAGCTGAGAATCCTCGGCGGTACAATTTGCCATTGACCATGGTATACCTAGCTGAAGTGTTATTGATCCTCCGGGCTTCTTCTCGGTTTGACGGCAACTGAGAGTCGGTGAGATACCGGACAATCGGGTCCATCCAAGTCGATGTGTTCTCGGCAAAGAGGACTACTTCTTCTCGGTCGATGCTCGGATGGTCCAGCTTTTCAATTGGGAAGGAGACGAGACCCTCCAGATCATTTTCCGAGGCCAACCGGGCGAGGGCATCTGCCTCGGCGTTCTCGGACCGGGGTATCCGAGTAACGACTTGTCTACTGAACTGGCCGAGAAGAGTCTTCACCCTGTCCAGGTATTTTGCCATTCGCGCTTCCCTAGCCTGGAACTCACCGGAGACCTGGTTGACGATCAGCATAGAGTCGTTGAATACCTCAATATCCTGTACCCCGAGCTCTCGGGCCAATTCAAGTCCGGCAATCATAGCCTCGTACTCTGCCTCGTTATTCGAAGCCTTAAAATTGAAGCGTAGAGCTTAGCTGGTCTTGAACTGATCCGGGCTTACGAGGACAAGTCCTGCTCCGGAGCCTCCCGAGCTGGAGGACCCATCGACAAACAATTTCCATCTATCTGCGCTCGGTAGGCTTTCAGCCGGGAGGTCCATTGAGGGGTCGGCGGTCTTCTCTGGCTGTTCGGGATCTGGTCCGGGAGCCCCCGTGAATTCAGCTATGAAGTCGGCCAATGCCTGCGCCTTGATCGCGAGACGGGGGATGAACTCGATGTCGAATTCCCCGAGTTCTATTGCCCACTTCGCGATCCGCCCTGATAGTTCTGGATTTTGCAACACTTGGCGGAGTGGGTAACTGGTCGGGACTCGGATTGGGTGGCCCTGAAAGTAAGGCCTCAACTTGCGGGCTGACGAGACCAACGCAAGGGCCAATTTCTCCAATGGGGTGTACCTCGCCTCTGCTCCCTGGAACGCTTTGCTGCTGTAGTAGACCGGGTGTTGAACCCTGTCCTCTTCTCGGATCAAGACGGAACTCACGGCCTTCTCCGAGACGGCGAGGTAGACGTAGAGCGTTTCCCCAGGAAACGGTTTTAACAACTGCGGTGGGCAGGCGAGGTTAAGGCCTTCGAAGGCCTTTTCACACTTGCTGTCCCAGTTTACTGCTCCCCTGGTCTTGAGAGCCTGGACGAATGGGAAGCATTTGTCGGTGGATCTTGATACGAACCGGGATAGGGCCGCGATCATCCCGGTTAGCCTTTGCACCTCCTTGATTGTTCGCAGGGGCTGCAAGTCTACAACGGCCTGGGCCTTCGTGGAGTTGATCTCTATTCCTCGGTGGTTCACCATGAATCCCAGGAATTTCCCTGATTCAACTCCGAACGCACACTTGGCGGGATTGAGTCTCATCCTGTACTGACGCAGGATGTTGAAGCAGTCTTGGAGGTCTCGGATGTGGTCGGCCCGATGTCGGCTCTTTACCAACATGTCGTCTACGTACACTTCCATGGATCTGCCGATGAGTGGGGCGAACATTTTGTTCATCAGCCGCTGGTAGGTAGCTCCGGCGTTCTAGAGACCAAATGGCATAACCTTGTAGCAATACAGCCCCTGATCGGTCGTGAACGTGGTCTTGGCCTGGTCGGCTGAGCTCAGGGGCATCTGGTTGTACCCCGAGTAGGCGTCCATGAAGCTGAGCAGCTCGTGCCCGGCCGTCGCGTCAACAAGCTGGTCGATCCGCGGGAGGAGGAAGCAATCCTTCGGGCACGCCTTGTTAAGGTCAGTATAGTCAATACAGACGCGCCACTTCCCGGAGGACTTCTTGACAGGACGACATTGGCCAGCCAATCCGGGTAGGTTACTTCCCGGATGAAGCCGGCGGCGAGCAGCTTCTTCACTTCCGCGTTGAAAGCCTCGTACCTCTCCGGGTTAAAGGCCCTTCTCTTCTGGATCACCGGCCGGTGCCTCGGGTTGACATTCAGCTGGTGGCACATCACCGCTGGGTCGATTCCCGGCATGTCCTCGTGTGACCAGGCGAAAACGTCTTTGTGTTCCCGGAGGGTCTTCTCCAGCTCTACTCGGGTGTCCGGGGCTAGCCGGGAGCCGAGTAGTACCGTCCGCTCCGGGTGCTCCGGGTCCAGCTGGTAAGGGACCAGGTCTTCCACAGGAAGTGCTCGGACCTCCTCCTCTGGCATCCGGGGGTCCAGGTCGCTCAGGGGCTTTACCTCCTCGCTGGGAACCTCGACTTCGTCCATCATGAGGATGGTGGACACGGTGGCATGGGCGGGGGCCTTCCGGCACACTTTGTTTACCGCCTCCATGTAGCACTTGCGGGCCCCTTCCTGGTTTCCCCTGAAGGCACCGATCCCTCCGCTGGTAGGGAACTTCATGAACAGATGGTAGGTGGAGACTACCGCCTTTAATGCGTTGAGAGTTGGTCTCCCCAGGATGACGTTGTAGACGGACGGACGGTCTACAACGATGAACTCCACCATCCTGGTTGCCTTCTCCGGACCGTCCCCGATCGTGACTGGGAGACAGACAGTGCCGGCTACGTGGACACAGTCCCCGGCAAATCCGTACAATGGTGTCCGGGCTGGCGTCAACACGGCTCCCTCAATCCGCAACCATGAAAACGCGTCCATGAACATTACGTCCGCGGAGCTCCCGTTGTCGATGAGGACGCGTCGGACGACATTGTTTGCCACCCTGATCTCGCCGACCAGGGCGTCGTTGTGCCGGTGTAGTAACCGATCTGCCTCGTCGTCCGTGAAGGTGATCGGGGTGCTGTCTTGGCGGCATATCTTCGAGATATGCTCCGCCATGTTGATGTGTTCTCCACAGGCGACTAGCCTGGCCTCGCGGTCATAACTCCTCCGGCTACTGGCGGTGTCCCCAGTAGCTGTCCCACCAAAGATCGTGTGGACAATGTGCTCGGGCCCCTGCTCATCTGGCCTGTCGCCTGGGCTTTGGTTCGGGCGACGGCTTGGTCCGGCTGGAGTGATGATTTTATCAACAAACTCTCGCAAGTGGCCTTCCCTGATCAGCAACTCGATCTGGTCTCGAAGCTGGATGCAGTCCTTCGTGTCGTGGCCAACGTCCTTGTGGAAGTTGCAGTATTTGCTCTGATTTCTCCGAGCGCGGTCCGACCGGATGAGCAGTGGGTCCCGGAGAAGCCCCTTACC
Source organism: Ficus hirta (assembly GCA_038430175.1). NCBI lineage: Eukaryota > Viridiplantae > Streptophyta > Magnoliopsida > Rosales > Moraceae > Ficus > Ficus hirta. Next base: position 10,642,252 of record CM076585.1, on the reverse strand, counting down.
AGATACCTGGTTCAAGACATGCTCAATTGTTGTGACCAGGGGGTGTACTGGCGGAACCTCCCTGTTCGTATTCTCGGGCCGGGGTTGGCTTCGGCGCTGGTGTCCACGGCTGGGGCCTTCCCCTTGTCCGACCGGCCCTGGTCGGCGGTCTTCGGATGCCCTCGCTCAGGTCTTCTTTCAGATGGCTGGGACTGACCCTGGACCTGTAGCCCTCGGCTCCTGACGTACTCATCCGCCTCTGCATGCCTCCACGCGATCCCCCTCAGGTGCGCAAAGGTGGGCGGTCGATCGAAGGTGAGTGTCCAGACGAGGCGAGGGTCCTGGATGCCTTCTCTGAACGCTTGAATCAAGGTCTGATCCGTGCAGCCTTCCACCTGCACTACAGCCTTATCGAAATGCTCCAGGTACCTCTTCAGCGTCTCGTTATCACCCTGTTTGATGCCGAACAGGTGAGAAGCCCCCAGCTTCCTCGTTCTGGAGCCCAGGAAGGCGGTCGAGAACAACTCTCCCAACTGTAGGAAACTCCCGATGGTGCCCGGCTCGAGCCTTCTGTACCACTGCCGAGCAGCTCCGGTCAGGGTCAGGCAGAACGACTTGCAAAGAGCGACCTCGTTAGCGCTCTGGATCAGCATGTGCGCCCGGTAGTTCTCGAGGTACTCATCCGCATCCGCGGACCCGTCGTAAGAAGGTATGGTTGGCATCTTGAACCTGGAGGGATAGGGGGACGCCATGATATCTGGGGTGAACGGTGGGTCGGCCGACCCAGCAGGCTCCATCCCGTATTACTGTCCTACCAGCCGATCAAGCTGACGCTGCAAGTGGTCTAGCCGGTTTTGGTCGCTCCTTTCCCTCTCGGCTGGCTTATCCACCGAGGGTTCTCGGCCTAATCGGCGGTATATCGCCGGCCCCCCTAATCGGTCAAAGACCGATGTGGTCGTCATCAGGGCGTTCCTTGGCCGGGGCCTGTTGTGGAGCCTCCGAGGGGGTGACCCGAGTGCGGCGGCTTCTGGAGCGCAGCCTGACGGGCTCGGCTTCTTGCTGTTGTCTCTCGGCGCTCCCCCGGTGTGTGCGTCCGCTGCGGTCGACTGCGGGTGAGGGGTCGCGGCGCCTGCTCGCTGACCTAGGCGGCCTGGATGGCGTTGACTCAGCGGCCTCTGGCTGCTGTTGGGGCAGCTGGACGTTATGGGTATCGCAGAAGGCCTCCATGAATCCTTGTACGTTTTGGGTCAGAGCTTGGACGCTGCCGGCAAGGATCTCCGTCTGAGTGGGCCTCCGTGGCCCCCGGCCACCACGGCGTCGCGGTGGTCTGGTACTCTACGACCCTGTGGGGGCAGGGTTGTCGTACTCCTGGGTGTCTTGGTTGGTGTACTCGTCCATGGTGCGTGAATGAGGTGAGGAAAGATGTGGGTATCTGGAAAGGCGGGTGCCCTCCTTCTAGCGCCAAAATGTTGATGCTCGAAATGGCTCCGGCAACAACACCCAAATGTGATCGGGTAGTCCGATGGGAACTCGCCAGTCACTTTGCCGTCAATCTCCTGCAAAATGGAAGCACCTCGGAATGATGGGGACACCGGTGTGGTGTCTGCCGTGGGCACTCCGATGCTTAAGTCAGTAAGGAAGCTGATGAGCAAGAGGAGAGGCAGCGCTTTGGCAAGGTAAGAGAGTTCATACCTGAGTTGGGGGTTCATTTCTTTATTTATAGGTGCCTTCCGCGGGTCCGGGTGCTCGGGGCAACCAGGCCGGGTCGGCCACCTAGGGTACCCGGTGGGCAAGTAGGCTTGCAGGAGCTATTGATCCACTGAGCCGACGCCACGTGTCCCTGGGCCCTCAGCACAATGGGTAGTAAGGCTTCTCAGGCGTCACCAGTATGGAGGCTACAGTGGATGGTTGTGATTTGATGTCTGACAAGAGCAGGTGAGCGGCGCCAGCTTATAGGGCGGGGATGTGACTGGTGTCACATCCACCGTCACTGGCGTTGTCATGGTGGGGTCTGGGCCGAGAGACATATCGAGGCCGATCAGAGTGCTCGGCAAGACAGTGGTCCGAGCATCCGACTAGCCGACTAGGCGCGCTCCCTGGTACGCTCGGCAAGAGACTTCGCGGAATGCTACGGTCAGAGTAGACCCCTCATGTCTTCGGCTGAGGATACCGTCCGACTAGCCGAGTTCGCCGAAGCAGCAGTCGGCGTGTAGTCGGCAAGTGTCAGAAGTGGTCGGATATGGTCGGGTCATCAACAATGGTTTTGAACAAAACCGTCGTGTAATCCTCCGAAAATTTTCAAAATTTTCAGATTTCATGCTTTAGAATTCGCACGAAAACCCATTACTTAAATACACTTTCCTCTTCATTTATCATCATTTTCATCTTCAACCCTCTAGACAACTCAAACTTTTCTCCTCCCCACCTCCTTCGCCCGTCCCCACCTAACTTAAAATCCGGTCACGCCGCCGCCACTTCAAACTTTTCCCAAACCGCTGCCCTAGCCCCGGTTTTTTCCGTCACCGCCGTCGTCGCCACCTCTCTCTCCCGGTGTTCCCATCAAGACCGTGACTATTTTTCTTTAAAGAAAAGCAAGGTAACTTTCATATTGCTCAATTTCTTGTTTTCTAACAAAACTACGAACACACAATTCTTTAATAATTTGCGTGGAGTGTAATTTGTAGTGTTGTTTGAATGTTTTTTTTTAATTGTTGCTCTTTGGAGATGAATGTTTTGTGCACGGTTTTGACACTCTACACACATTTTTTAATATGGTTTTTATCCGCTCACCACATGCTCGATGAAATGCCAAAATGGATTTTTGTTTTGGATAATCATATGGAATTTGATTTTAGTATAATGTGTACCATTACACGACGGTTTTGCTCAAAACCGTCGTGTAATTGGGCTTAAATTAAAAAAAATAGGCTTTTTTTTGTGATGGCACACAATACACGACGGTTTTACTCCGAAACCGTCGTGTAATGTGTGCCATTGCCAAAAAAAGCCTTTTTTTTTTAATTCAAGCTTAATTACACGACGGTTTTGAGCAAAACTGTCGTGTAATGGTACACATTACACGACGGTTTTTGAGGAAAACCGTCGTGTAAAGTTCTCAATTTGCGGCGTTTGCTATTATATTTCTTGATTCGACGACGGTGTGAACCGTCGTGTAATATTGAGATACCACGACGGTTTTAGAACCGTCGTGGTATCTTCCACGACGTTGGATTACACGACGGTTGTCTAACCGTCGTGTAAACTTTACACGACAGTAAATAACCGTCGTGTAATCCATAATTTTTAGTAGTGGGAGGCAATTCTTCCGGTCACGCTGGAGAATAGTTTTGCTGCGAAGAGCACCTTCGCATTTGATGTGGCTACGATGACTCAAAATATAGGGGGAAAGGAACGAAGCCAACAAGAGTTTCTAGCCTTGGCAATTGGTGCGGGATTTAGTGGCATCAAATTTGTGTGTTGTGTTTGTAACCATTGGGTTATGGAGCTCTACAAGTAAAACGACATGTCATTTATATATGCCTTAGATCATGTGTGTTGTTTGAGTAAGAATAAGATCTATCACGCTTTCTATTAAGTATTGAAGTTATGTTTAAGAATTAAAAAATAAAAAAAGGTATTGAAGTTATGAATAAAAAGCTACATGTCGTCGGATATTCAGTACTGCTATCGTCTATGAACGTTGACTGTCCTTTGTCAACTAAAATTTACTTTTTGTTAACATCCTTGGATATAGTACATATTTTATTCATAAAAAAAGGATTGAAGATTGAAGAAGATGCAAACAAGCTCTTAGTTTCAGAAGCAATATCTTTATTTTATTAAGGGATGACAACGATAAACAACTTAACAATAATTTCACATTTAATTTACCATAAAACGTACAGTTTACCAATGACATAAATCAAATGATAAATGGTGGTGGCATAATAACTGAGGATATCAAATTATGAGCCTTGATTTTTTATATCATGTCTCATAGTTTATTTCATAGAGACTACTGGCAATGACTTGTTGTCAGTAGTCTCTATGAAAATGGTCTAGATAGTTTGTTAAAGGCTTAAGATCAGGATTCTTGATCATCTTATTGGCATCGTAGTCAACATTATCACATAACACTTGTCAGATACATTAGACAAGAGATGTGAGGACATCACTGATCCTCTTTTCTAGCATTAAAAAAAATTAATATCAATCGAATGCAATAGCAAGTTTCACATGTTACTTTGCTTTCAGTATAAATAAAACTTGCTTTCCGTAATTAATTAAGTTATGTTAGTATACATAGGAAAAAATGTTAGTATACATTTTTGTAGTTTCTTGTTCCATTTGTGAGAATTTAGCTTACAAATATGTTAGTCCACTCATGTATTAAAATAGAGCAGTTGCTTAATGAATTTTGAATGTTCATTTTTTTTTTTTTTTTAATTTTCAGAATTCTTTGTGAATTAACGGATTTTAAAATGATTTTTTTATTAGATTATGTGTGAAATAACAAGGTGTAGAACAGATTATGTTCCGTATCAAGAGGAAAAGAAGTGTTTCCTACAGTTGAAACCATTTATATGCATAAAGCAAGGGTGGATTGGTTAATTTAACAGAAAAGAAAGGTCATTGTTTTTCTTAAAAAAAAAAAAAAAAAACTACTTTTGATTGGAATAGTATACCTTTTCCTACGGATACTATTGTTTTAATTATTAGATTAACTTTTTAATAAGAGGGTCTAAAACTATAAATTGTTATGTGTTTCATATAGTAAATTTTTAACTTGAATATACTCATAAATCTTACTGCTAATTAAATAGTTAATCCAATATAGCTAGAACAATGGTATCTAGGGGATGAAGTAAAAGTATAAATCTATTATAAGTTTTGCCACCGCAAAAAAAAAAAGAAAAAAAAGAAAAAAAAAAAAAGAAAGAAGAACATATGGGGACAGAGACAGTTAAAAAAAAAAAAAAAAGGGTTAAAAAGAAGGTAGTTGACATGCATGGAAAAGAAGAACGATCCAACTAAATGAAGCTATAATTCGTTCTGAAAGCAATAATAAAATCTTCATTAACATTCTTGTCTGCCCCTTATTCTTTTTATTTATTTATTTATTTATTATTATTATTAGTATTTACTCATCTGTGGAACCAAACTCAAACTGATCTCTATCAAATTCCAACCATGTCGTCCTCTCTGGAACTGGAATCAACAACACCTCCACCATATCTCAAACAGTCCTTGATAATAATCATAGAAAAGAAGAAGCAGATCAAGAAGAACAAGAAGTAAAAGCAGATCCTTATCAAGAAACCTTTTCTTATGTGACACAGCTGATGCGCTTCCCTGCGGTGACCATGTCGTTGAAGACCGCGGCTGAGCTTCGAGTTTTTGACATCATAGCCAAGCTCTCGCCTGCAGAGATCGTAGCGCAGCTTCCCACCAACAACCTGAATGTGCCGGTTATGCTGGACCGCCTCCTCAGGCTCCTCGCTAGCTACTGTCTTCTGAGATGCTCACTGGTAACCAGCAGTGATGGTAATAGTGGGTCTAACAATTTCATTCTGCCCCATGGTGTCGTTGTTACAAGACAAAGTCTTCATGGAAAGCTAGTTTGTTTTGTTTAATTATTTTCTTTTATGAAAAGATTTTCTTTACATTAAAAAAAAAAATTACACAATAGAAAGTGTTAATTTTCACAACCAGCACGAAACTGTGTATTAAGCTCCTATAATTAAAAATTAATTAAAACAACAGTTCCTTTCGATACTAAAAAATTGAGGTTCTTACCAAAGATTTGAAAACGCGTTAATATTTACAGACACGAATTGAAAGACGCAATTCTAGAGGGAGGAATTGCATTTAACAGGGCCCACGCATGGAACACATGCCTTTGAGTATCCACACTTGGACTCAAGATTTAATAAGCTTTTCAATGAAGCAATGTTAAATCAGTCTTTCTCGAGTTCTACAAAAGCTTTGGAAACCTTAAGAAACTGGTAGATGTTGGGGGTGGCCTTGGAGTGACCCTTAATCTGATCACTACCAAATACCCTTTTGATCTGCCTCATGTAATAGACCATGCTCCTTTCTTATCAAGGTGTGTGTGTGTGTTTGTGTGTATGTATATAGTATTTGTTGTGATGATAAAGTGCTAATTAGAATGTGCTGATTTAATGAAGGGGTGCAGGTGTTGAACATATTTTTATGAAAGTGAGTTCTGAAAAAGATGGAATCAGTTAAAACGTAGAAAAGAATTTGGGAAGAAAAACAGAAATGTGGATTTCAAGAATAAGAAATTACTTCTCTTACGGTGTGTCGGGTGATTTTAGGCCTTGTCAACCCTAAAAGCTAACTCAAGAGTTGAGACTTTCTCTCACACTTATAAACTGTCTACCTGCCCCTTTCACAACCATTTGAGATTATCTCAATACGGTGTTATTTGACACCACAATGAAAGTTAATTTTCTTAAAGGGAATTTTTTTTTGTGTGGAAAATTTCCTCAAAAATACAACAAATTTACAAATAAAATAAGTACAATCTCATTAGATTCCTAGAATGAAGATTGAGATTGACGATTAATTTTCATGCCATGGATTTTTCTTATTGCTAAATTCGTGTCTGTTCATTAGTAGACTTGTGCCTGTTTATCATCAATAGAAAACTTAAATGTAAAGATTTGTGCTCTAAGAGTCATTGAGTCAGCGTGTTTCGACCAAAGCAGTTATTTAAGGCAACGTGTTTCAATAGTCATATCTCTTATATATCAAACTGGAATACATATATATCTAACTTTGCAAGCATTTTATTTCTTTTAATTTTCATAGTGTGTTAACTAAGAATTATGATACGAACTGTACTTTTATTTTAATTGCTTAGAAAAGGAGATGAAAATTATAATTTCAGGTTTGTGGGAAAAGTTAGTAGAGTACTTGGATATTTGAGGAAAATATTGAATAATAAACCTAAGGAAAAAATAACCTATTATAAGTTTAGGGTTCGTTTGGGGATGGGTTTTAAATTGATAAAATCTTAATGATTTATTTTTGTTATTTTTTTTATTTTGTTTGATTTCGATGTTTTTCTAATTTTGTTTGGCTCTTTTTATTTTAGATTAGAATTGTAAGATTTTTTAATATTTGGTTTATAGAAAAAGCCCCAACTTTAGGTATGCCCCAAAAATTTTTCAAGAGAAACGTTTATAAAAAATGAATTGGTGAATTTTGATATAGGAGTTAACATATTAAAGCCCTGTTTGGGGGTGACATCTCCAAATGATAAAACACCAATCTCAATTTTATATCAAACTTTCTCTCTTTTTCTTTTTAAAAAAACTCAAATTTTATATATCTATAATTACATATTACATAACCATATTTATTTCAATTTTAATTACAAAAATTAAATAACTAATAAATTTATTTTGTTTTCCATTATGATAGGTCAGAAGAAAAAACGAAGAAAATCAAACATGCGTAACAACAGTTTAAAGAATTACAAAAAGTTTCATCCACTAAGATCTCACGTGTGTATATACATATATATATATATATATATATATATTTGAATCTACAACGTTGAGATATAAATATAAACTTGAATGTACAGAACAAAAAAAATCTAAATTTCCAGACTTATTGTAATTATATTATTTATGTTAATCAACCATTTTTAATGTATGTTATTTATCTTTATTACTAATCTTTATCATTCCTAAATTTTTTTCTACCACTGTGCAACGTACGGGTATTAAACTAGTTCAATACTATTCCAATCTTCATCTTTTCCTTCTTGGTCCAATTCTTTAATTTTTTTTTAATAGAAGAAGTGATTATCAAGTGTTTAGCTCCCGGATGGCAATGGGAGAGGCAGGGTGGGTATGTTTCCCTGACCTCCATATCCACCTAATTTTAATGCGTGTGCGAAGGTGGGTAATCCCTATTGGAGGTGTTATATCCATATCTTACCTATTTATTCATTAAGAATTTAAAAAAAAAAAAAAAAACTCAAAACAAGTCATTAAAGTTTTCATAAAATTTAGCAAGATAATCACAAATCTAACAAAAAATAAAACTAAAATCTTAAAAATAAATCCAAACTCAAGGAATCTATAAATAAACTCATAAAAAAAATAAAACATTAAAATACTAAAAATTCAAATTATGCATATATATATATACACACACATACAAATATATATTTTTATAATTGATAATATAAGTGGAGTGCGTGTGGGTATGGGGGAGCTTCCCCCACCCCCCATTCCGTACTCGTGGGGGAGGGAGGGGAGGGGGAGGGATTAATCTTAACTCTCAGACCCGCCCTCATACCTATATATTATCTCTCATATCCGTCCCTAATGGGATGGGTACCTGTAGGTAAAAATGTCATCCCTAATTTAGTTTTAACTAATTAGACCTTTGGGTACTTCTATAAGGGCATTTTTCCCACATACTTGAGAAGTAAGTTTTGTTGACCATTAAATTAAATTCTAATGATGAGATTTATGAATAATAGTACTTTTGTATTGTATGCTGTGTTTTTTTTTTTTTTTTAACATAGACACTTACAAGTCCAAGTGTTACAATGTAACTTGATAACAAAAAATACTTGCACTACTGATAAAGTAAAACCACGACCGTATAAGTATCTTTCTTTTTTTCTTTCTTTCTTGAAACGCGAACATGTTAAAAACATTAATACAAAAATCTCCATCACTTAAAAAAAAAAAAAGAAAAAACAAAAAGATGAGATCAGAGATGTAAATATAGATCGTACTAAATAGACTCACTTCATAACCCGCATTTTTGACCTGATGTTCATTTTGACACGCATAAAGATCTACTCGGCCCATGCATAATGGGGTCGGCTCGACCTAAGTTCCTAATCTCGTGGGCTATCCTTTCTCTCCGACAGCCTGTCTGAGTCGTCCATATTTTCAGCTCTAGATGTGGGGAAAAAAAAAATCAAGTATCTTTTACAAAACTTTATGTGTCTAGTTAGTACTTACAAAATTAATACGATTCTATATTTTAGCTTGACAATGGTTTTTTTTTTTTTTTTTTTTTTTTGTTCCCTTCATTATAAGTGTGCGTTGGCTTGAATGCACAAACTGTTATTAAATTCACTTAAGCTTGACAAAATATTTTTTGACCCTAACGTTCTCTTGTACTACCTCTTCTTCTTCTTCTTCTTCTTCTTCTTCTTTAACAATATGCTACCTTTTCTTTTAATTCATCTTTAAATGGTTGGGTTTTTTTTATTATTTTTTTATACAATACTTTAAATGTTTGTGTTAGAAATTAAGAGGTTCTACAATAATTCACCAAAAAAAAAAGAGATTCTACAACAACTTCATTTCTATTTATTCATTCGGTAGAATTATATTCACTTTCAGGATGGTGCCATATTGTGCCTAGTGGGGGCCCTAAACTTTATTCTAAAATTTTTTTGTAATTTTGACTTTTTTTCCTACATTCAAAATTAATTATCTCATATAAGTGCTCACTAAAAATTATATACTCTTTTATCTATAAGTTCATTAGATGTATACATTGGAAAAGAAATTTACGGTCATATTAAAAATTTAGGCTCCGTTTGGTATAGTTTACAAAACGTTTTGGAAAGTAATCTCACAGTTTCCAATAAAGCTATTTTGGAAATGGTTCTAAAATAGCATTTGTTTTGCACAAAGTCAGAAAACAGAAACGAAAACAAAAAATCGTTTTCATTTTTTGTTAAGAAATTTGAAAATGAAATAAAATTGTGTTCCCATTTCTGTTTTCATTTTCTAAACCTTACACATTCAATAAATATTTTCAGAAGCATACTCAAACACAATTTTACCTTTTCTTGTACTCAAACCAATTTTTCTAGAAACACAAACAAACACAATTTAAAAAAAAAAAAAAAAAAAAAACTCAAAGTCATTTTTAAAATATTCTTATTTCTATTTTACCCCACTGAACTAGAAGATTGGCTCCACCATTGTTCACTTTAATCTGAGTAAAATTTCCAAAGAAGCATACCAACTTCAAATTGTTTTGAGCTTACTTTTTAATATTAGACCATCTCAAAATGTATTTGTCTATACTAATGTGATATTTTCATTAAAATAATATGAAAATAACATTATCTTAATTTTACACTTACATGCATAATGCTATTGTTAAATTCTAACATTTGTCTGCTTTTTTCATCATCATTATGCTTTGAAACTTGCAAAAAATGAACCTTTTGTATTTTAAACTGCAAGTGAATTTTTTGTATTTAAATAAATTAAAAATGAAGATATTATAATAATCACATGAAAACTTTGAGGTAAATAAATGCAACAATGGATGAAAAACTAATGGTAAATTTTGTAAATTTGTTACAAATTTTAAAATATCGTAAAATTGACATGAAAGATAGCACGATATTTGAGAATATTTTTTTCATTCAAATATTAAAATTTATCATTGATATTAATAATTTAATATTATATTGAAGATGTTCTTAAACTTATGACACAGGTTTTTTTTTTTTGGATGAGTTAATAAAAGATTGCTTGAAGTACAGAAGATGGGGGAAAGTTTCACATTTTTTTAGTAGAAAAATGAGAGGAAAAAGTCAGCCCATTTTTTGAAAATTTTGGAACATTTACCGGTTTTTTGGGGGGAAAAAAAAAATCATCACATTCCACGATAAATTTGTACTTGTACAATTTTTACTTTCTACTTATCTCACATCGGATAGACAATGTATAAGTTCTGTTTATTAAGTCTATAAAAAGAAGTAAGTTCTCATTTATTCTTATTTTTAAGAGTTTCACGTAATAATAGGATTTGTTTCTTTTATTAGGAAAGAAAAAAGAAAAAGCTAGTTAATATGTGCTAATATTTAGAGGTGTAAAGAAAAGATAATTATTTAAGGATTTTTAACAAATTTTGAGGTGTAAAAGTTATTAATTAATATCCTAAAAACAAGGGCTTTTATTTTAGGAGGTCTTAGGAAATTTTTGCTTTAATGGCCTTTACCGTTAATCTGGCATTGTAGCCATTCATAATTTCTACCTCTCTTCCAACCTCTCTCCCCCCTCTCTCTATCTTCCTCAGATTCCTCCGAGAGTTGCCACAGAAAACTTGATAGGAAATGCATATTTTCTCCTTCTAACACACCAAGAACGGAGTAAGTTCATATTAGACTTTTGGGTACGTATGTTGTCGTTTATGTCATGCATGAAGTTCTTATCAAAGGTGGTGGAACCAATTTCATTTTGATCATATAGGAAAAACATAAATTTGGCTTGAAAAGGGAATTCAGATAATTTTGGGTTTGTTGACACAATAAACGAGAAATAAAATCTTTTCCACAGCATTTTGAAAATTTTTGATTTTCCCTATAGAACCACCCCTTTTTTCTTTTTTTGGCTGTTCGTCATTTTTGGGATCAAAATCTTGTTCTTTGTTCAGTTATTTATTTATTTATTTATTGTGTAACTTGTTAGTTTGTGATCTTTTCAATTGTATGCTGGTCTAATTTTCCTCAAATGTTGTCACGCAGGCTTCTAGTTTCTTTCCTATTGCTAGATATCACATTCTATTTCATTTTCGAAGAATTTGCTATAGTGACGACCTTAGAAAATGAAATAACACAACAAACATTTTTAATTTTTACACCGACTGACTAAGCAAGGCGCGCAATGTAAAAATAAGGCGCGTTGAATTCAGTTTTGCAAATAAGACTGTCTATTGAATTCATTTTGTGCATGGATTCTTTTGATTTTTGAAGCACTCTTGCATGTGCCATTTGATAAAGTGTTTTCTCTTTTGTTGCTCTTTTCCTTTCTAGACATGACCATAATCTCTAGTAACAAAAATTTTTGCCCTTGAGCATTTTACTCTACATTTGATTTAATATAATTTCTTGGTTAATTTTTGCAACAGTTCTGTGACAGGAGAGGACAAAGCAGAAAAAAATGATAAGGTGTTTACTTTTCATTTCCCTCTTTAGCACAGAAAGCTCCTGAAACTTCCCTGAAATGGCTCACGTTAAGCGGTAAATAATCGTCATAAATGCTCTCATGAAGCTGAAACATGGAAATTATGTAAAAAGAAGTTGTTTGCAAAGGTAAATAAATTTATTCTCAAATTCTTTTTCTATACCTTGCAGGCAAGCGGCCAGTAGTTGTGGCTCGTGGTGGGTTTTCGGGGCTTTTCCCAGAGTCCAGCAGCTTCGCGAATCAAATTGCGGTCTCTACAAGCGTGCCAGATGTGGTTGTGTCCTGCAACCTGCAACTCACAAAAGATGGGGTTGGAGTTTGCCTACCGGATATTAGGATTGACAATTCAACAACTATATCATCAATCTATCCCAAAGGCCAAAAGTCACACACCGTAAATGGACAAAATCTCCGTGGGTGGTTCGCATTGGATTTCACATCCGATGAGCTACTGAACAATGTCACATGTAATAAAGAAAGGAGAGTTTCATCTGCAATTAAGTAGACAAGCACTTGAATCGAAATTTACTGGTTTTTGTTACTTTCTTGGTTTATAGTGACTCAGAATATATACTCCCGGTCGAGTTTGTTCGATGGTCAATTGCCAATCTCTACTGTCGAAGATGTCACAGGAGTCAAGCCACCACAGTTTTGGTTGAGTGTTCCGGTTCGTTTTCCTCTCTCTCTCGCCCGCTAAACTTGTACACTCCCTTATTTTGTGTCTGACCATTTTTTTCTGTGGCAGTATGACTCGTTCTACAACCAAAACAAACTCAGCCCAGCAGCATACATCGAACAGTCGGCAAAAACCCTGATCATAAACTACCTTTCCTCTCCCGAGATAGGCTTCTTGAAGACCATGGGCGGTAAAGTGAACAAATTGAAGACAAAGCTCATCTTTCAGTTCCTGGGACCGGATCAAGTTGAGCCCACAACCAACAAGAAGTACAGTTCAATTCTGCAGAATCTCGCAACAGTCAAGTCCTTCGCATCCGGGATTCTCGTCCCAAAGGAGTACATCTGGCCCGTAAGCTCAAGCGGGTATTTGGGGAATCCAACTACTCTTGTGGCTGATGCCCACAAGCAAGGACTAGAAGTATATGCTTCGGGTTTCTCAAATGATATTCCCACAAGTTACAACTACAGTTATGACCCGACAAATGAATACATCCAGTATGTGGATAACTCTCAGTTTTCCGTTGACGGGGTGCTCACAGACTTCCCTCCCACAGCTTCAGAAGCCATTGGTGAGATTTCCTAGCTTTTTATTTAATCCACAGTTTCTCAAACCATTGAAGAAAGAGAACAAGCACTGCAATTTCCACGTCTTCGACCTCTGATCTAATCCCGCCAATGTTTTTCCCTTGTCCACAGCCTGCTTTGCACACAGCAAGAATGGGGGCAAACCTCGAAAAGGTATCATTCAGCACAACAAAATCTTTTGGAAGAAAACAAAACATGGGAAATATTTTTACTGTAAATTTTAGATGACATTTGTAATGTTATCCGACATTTAGAAATATGTACTAACTGTAAGTTTTTCCTACCCCATAAGTTCCTAAAATATATCATTTTGGTCCCAAATTCAGAATAAGAAGTGATGGGAGTTGTTACTGTCCAATCTCTGTCTGTAATTAAAGAATTGCCTATTTTCCAATCTTACTCCTTGAAGATTGTGTTACATTATGAATTTTAAATCCGCTAAGTTCCATTTAGAGGCCACACAAGTCAATGAAGATTGAACTGGTCTAGTGTCATGACCATCTCCAATGAACAAATTCTTAATGTCGATTCTCAACACTTGACAGTAGAATTTGTAACCAACTTTTTGCAGGAAGCGCTTTAATCATTAGTAACAATGGAGCAAGTGGGATTTACCCCGGCTGCACCGACCTTGCTTACCAGAGAGCAGTAGATGATGGCGCTGACATTATTGACTGTTCAGTCCAATTGTCAAAAGACAAAGTGGCATTCTGCTTAGCAAGCACCGACCTCGCGGGAGACACCACTGCCATGATGCCATTCATTGACAGAAAAGAAACTATCCCTGAAATCCAGCCAGAAATTGGAGTGTTTTCATTTGCACTAAACATGGAGCGAGATTCAAACCTTAAAGCGTAAACTTCTCTTTCTATGACTTCCCTGAAACATGCTAGTTTAATATAGTTTTCTTCTGCTGTCTAACAGTCTCATTCAGTTCTGAACTTGAAATTTTTTCAGCCCAAATGGTCAGTCCTTTTGGAAATAGTAGCATTCTAAGGAACCCAGACAACAAGAACTTGGGTAAATTCGTGACCCTCCCCGAGTTTCTGGACTTTGCCAAGGCAAAAGCAGTTTCTGGGATTCTGATCAACATCGAGGTAAAAGCGATGACTACTTTAATCGGTATTCGTTACTCACAAGAACTTAATAAAACATTATTTAACCCATACTCCATTTCTCAGAATGCTGCCTACTTGGCATCAAAGCAAGGTCTTGACATAGTAGGAGCGGTAGGAACTGCCTTGACCAACGCCACGTTCGACAAGCAATCGACTCAACAAGTTCTGATCCAATCAGATGACACTTCAGTTCTATCCAAGTTCAAGGATGTCCCGACCTAGAAAAAGGTGTTGCGCATCAAAGAGAAGATTGGTGACGCTCCTAAGCCCTCGGTGGATGAGATCAAGAAGTACGCAGATGCAGTCACTATACCACGAAGTGCTGTTATAAAAGTCAACGATTTCTTCACCGTGGGGTTAACCAATGTGGTCAAGGAATTGCGCGCGGCGAATCTCTCTGTGTACGTCCATGAGCTGCGGAATGAGTATGTCACTCTGGCTTTCGATTACTTCAGTGACCCGATTGTGGAGATTGCTACTTATGTTCAAGTGGTTGAAGTCGATGGCTTCATGACGGATTACCCCGGAACTGCTAGTAAATATATGAGTAAGTTTTCACCCTCTAGCCTCTGAAATTGATTACAATCATGATTCATGAATGCTTGACATATTGCTTTGTTTCGGGTTTGAACTTTGCAGGAAGCTCATGCACAGATACAGATCCAAAAGCCAATGTCCCGTACCCGATATTGCCAGCTGAGCCTGGTTCTCTACTCAGCTTGATCCCACCAGAAATACAACCACCAGCAGAGGCACCAGCCACTCCTCTCAAAGCTAAAGACGTCGTTGACCCGCCACTTCCTCCGGTGGCCAAAATCAATCACGCTGCTGATGCGCCTGCCGAGACAACTCCGTCAAGCGCTTTGGCAAATGCTGTGAATGTCGGCCTTTCTTTGACGGTAACAATGGTGCTTGGTTTGCTCTCTTTGGGATGTTGAGATTTCGGTCACTTGGGGATGTATATGTATTCACTTAAACACTTCTTTTCCCACACATGTTGTCTTATTTCTGTCCTGTTTTCTGTCCATGTACGATTAGTAAACACTTGAATTAGCCTATACCATGAGAAGAGATTTATTTAAGTAGCAACCGATTTTCAAAAGTTTTTAGTTCAAAACTATGCTCAATAGTCAAATGGTGACACAATTTTTAATTCCAAAAAATTTGTTGATAGTTGAAGGGAGAGATGGGGGTGGAGGCTCAGATTCGCCTTTTCTCAGGCAGAGAGGGAGGACATGCAGCTACCAATGGCTGAGACCGACAGCGGGCCGCCGCAGGAGAAGGACAGAAGCGTCATTCTCCGGCGGAGAAAACCGGGTCGACCCGCCAGGCAGCCGGATTCTCCTCCCTTCTCAGTGCCTGAATTTCAGTCTAAAACATCATCACCGCCTCAAATTAGGATATCATATAGAGTGAATGATGTTCCATATATACGTATACACACACACATATATATATATATAGAGAGAGAGAGAGAGACAGAGATGGAGAGAGAATCAGCAAAACACAGCAATGTGAGTGCAATTCTTCCCAATTATTATTATTATTATTATTATTGTTGTCGTCGCCGTCGTCGTTTTGGCTGAGAAAGGGAAAGGAGAAACAGGAAATCATCGGATTCTGCTACGATCAGAGAGACCAAAACTAATTTGCTGGGTCTCCATGAGAGCAAAAACCTCATCCTTAAACAACTACGGGGACTTCAGAGAAATGCCACAAAATCATGCCTTGGATCCAGTTTTGCCGTTAAAAAAAAAAAAAAAAACCGTAATGAGAGAATCAAAGGCTCAGATTCGCCATTTCCCAGACAAAGCGACGGAGAGAGAGAGAAAGAGGACGCCGCCGCCATGGCTGCAACAGACCACCGGCCGCCGCATGGAAAGGGACAGAACGTCATTTTCCAGCGGTTCGTCCGGGTCGACCCGCCAGTAACCAGATCCTCTTCTCTTCCCCCAACACAATGCCTGGGTTTCACAGCTTGAGAATATCATCACCGCCTATATATATATATATATAGTTACAAAGGGAAAAAGAAGTAAATAGCATTTCTACGGAAGCTTTCTTCATTTCGAAACTCGAAAGCAAACATACCAACCAAACGGACCTTAAGAGAGAGAGAAAGAGAGATTTTTTTTTTTTTCTTTTTTCTTTTTGGGTGCGAGAGAGGAGGAAGAAAATCATGGGTTCTGCATGCGATCAGAGAGAAGCAAAGCAGAAAAGGCAGCCATTGTTGAAGAAGAACAACGACCAAGCCCTAGTCTGGTTGGATCTCCATGAGAGCAAAACCTCATTCTTAAACTAATCAGCCTCTCTGAAGCCATAGTCGTAACCTTCGAGGTTCATTTAGGGGGTGTTTGGTTCTCCATCTCATTTTAAATTAAATTGTATTTTTTTTATCATATTTTTTATCTTTTCTGAAAAAGTTTTTTGTTTTTTCTGAAAAAATCAACAAAAATTACTATTCAAACTTAAAAATCTCAACTCAACTCAAACTCAACTTATACACCAAACACCCCCTTAGACAGCCTGAGCTCCCTAAGCTCGATGCACCTTTTTTTTTTTTCCCCTTAATTTGTCGTTTTTGCCCTTAGAAGTGCGACTGGTTTTTGGTGCTTTGGGGAGGTAAATGGAGGACAGAATAGGAATCTTGGAATATTAGTGGGGATAAATAAGCAACATTATGAATTTATTTATTTATTTTTAAACAGAGTTCAAGTATCATAATAAGTAATAATTGAAGACAACTATTGCAGTAGTTGTTGTTGTGGTGCAAAAGAGTTTTTTTTTTTTTTGTTTTTGGTGAATTGTTGTGGTGCAAAAGAGTTAACTCCAGCCAAATCTACCATTCCTAGTTTGGAATGAATAATAACATGAGAAAGTACACTTTTTATTTGGAAGACGTTTTTATTGTAAATAAGTTAGGGTTAGGTTGATTCTAGTTTGGACCCGCTCAATCCGGCCAGTTTATTTTTAGTTTATTAGTGTTTTGTATCGTGTCTATATAATTAGAAAAAATATCTAAATGACATAAATTAAATATTATTGCACCAACATGATTAAGAAACCCAACACTAGACCATTATGACATAAATTAACACTAAAGTTTATGTCATGTTGGTTAAAAATAAAAAATTTAGATTATATTGATCAATTGATGGAAAAAAATGACCATTTGAGTAATTTTCTCTTTACAACTTAAAAGCATTTTCATAAAATGTCCATTTTGGGACATTCCTTTTAAAAAATGGTCGTTTTACTATGCGATTTTTAACAGTTTGTGTCAATGGTCATTCTGCATTTTGCAAGTCTACCATATCCGTCCTTTTATTCAACGTTTTCTTTAATTATGTATATTTTGTTGTTTGGATTTCAAAAATGTTGGTAATTGTTTTTTTTTTTTCCTATCTCAGTATTAATGTTTCTTTCTGGTTGTGCTTTTCTTCACGATTAGATCATTTTTTTTAAAGATATTTTGCTTTTCATTGGTTATTTGGTGTGTGTTTTTAATATGATTTTTCGTAGCAATTTTGATGGACTTTCTTTATGGACCAGGGGCTTGCATTGAGGACCAATTATTGTCTATACATGGACCAGCAATTTACAATAAGGATCTTTTGTCAAATCATCATCTAATTCAATCACATATATACATATTTTTTAGGTACATATTCAGTTTTTATCATATAGACCTGTATTATTTTTTAATAATTGTGTATAAAAATGACTAACCTTAAGACCTGTTTTATTTTTAAGTCGTCTTATTGTGGACTGGGTGTTTATAATAATGACTAACCTTTTGGTAATTTTAATTTTTAAAGAGTCTTATTATTGAGTGTGTGTTTATAATAGTGACTTACTATTGACCTAACAGCATATATTGATTAATAATAGAGAATATGTCTCTATGAAAATGACCGCATCATTTTATGTAAGATTCTTTATATAACAAAACATTATATTGTAGGACTATCATATTGACATGATCATTATTTGAGGTTAGAATGTGGTTAACCAATCATAATGACATGGTCATAATTTTAACTAACCTTGGTTTTTTACATTTTTAAAAAAATGTGATTATGTTTGGGGCGATGATTGTAGGGATTTTTCAAGTTCTAATTTTAGATATACAAAATGAGTAATTAGAATTAATGTGGTTATATTTTAGGCCTAAAAAATTCTTTTTTTTTTCGTTCAAATAGATTTAAGGGTATTTTTGTCAGCACAAATGATCATATCTGTTTTTTTGTTTAATTTTGCAAATAAGTTTGTTTTTAGATATTTTTTAAAAGCATGGCTCAAATTTGGTCCTTTATGTATAAATGATCCTATAACTTATAGTGTCAAGCTTGGATTATGGTCCATTTATAAACGTGTCGTGCGCATAACATGTTTGGATCTTTGATCGTGCCTAATAGAAAATTATAAATAAACCAAAAAAAAATACCAAACAAAATAAAGCTTATTATTGGAAAGAAACTACACTATATAAAATCGTATCAAGTGAAAACTTAAAATGAGATAAAATCTTGATAAGGAAAAAAAAAAAAAAAAACACGATAAGTCTCATATAAAAATTATGAAATAAATCATTAAAAAGAGCAACATTGTCGAGCCTTTATCATGCCACTTATTGTGCCTATGTTCATGCTCGTGTCAAGGCTTTAACGAGTTATACTCTTAGCATGCTTCGTGTCTAATAATCGTATCAAGCGCATCCCACTTACTAAAGCATGCCGGATTTGGCCGACTTGACAATTGTATTGTGCTTACTTTTTAGCGTGCTGTGTTTGTATCAGTTCATTAAGCCGGTCCACTTTGATATCTCTAGTTGAAACTATAATTTAATCTTTTTTTCTATAATTTTTTCTCTAATAAAAATTTAGATTTGAATCAAAAAATTTTGTTCAAAAACTATACACCAAACATCATACTAGTATTTGGATTTGGCCATACTATCTAACAAGCGAGAGCAGGTAAGCAAACCAAATGAACAAAAAGCCATAGATGTGTTTCTACTAATGAGTGGTATAATCAAGCACATTTTCTAGAGCTAAGAAAGAGAATGCCTTATAACGGTTAAAACTAGTTTTAGTGATTGCTGAAAATAAATGGACTTGTAGTATTGTACATCCAATAAAGAAAGGAAAAGAAAAGTGTTGGCTATGTTTAGTGTTTAAGTTCATTTTGAACTCAACTGTACTTTACAGTTGGTTTTTTTTTTTTATCTTTGTTCTAAAAAAGTCAATAAAAATTATAACTAGTTTTTGAAAAGCTAACTAATTTCAACCAAAAAAAATCAAATATATTTCAAACTGAACTTGAACACCAAACGTGTGTATTTTGGAGGATTTGGAGGTAGCTGGAGGGTAAAGGAGCAACGTTGAAAATCAAGTCCACTTTTCAAACTCCTCAAAGTGAAAATAAATATACGACCTCCTTTTCAATTTGTTGGTAACAAAATAGGTTACCTTCTAGCAACAAAAGCATAATTTGGTACTTAAACATCAATTAGTAGGCACTTAAACAATCTCTTCAGGTAGTGAACAACAATTAATGGCCTAAAAGACTACTCACGAGCTCTAGCGACCTGAATCTACGTAGAAGGAACGCGTCAATGGCTTCCATAGAAAACGCCCCCAATAAAGATGAAAGTCAGTAAAAAAGTGGTGAACCCCATAAACGAATAATACGAGAGAAACAATCGATTCCCAAATTTTGTTGTACCTCTTTCCTCATAATGTTGCTTACTTGGCATCAAACCAAGGTCTTGACAGAGTGGGAGCACTAGCAACTCCCTTTGAGCAACGCCACTTTTGACAAGCAATTGACTCAACAAGCTTTGATCCAATTAGATGACAACTTTAGTTTCTATCCGAGTTAATGGACCTCCCAACTTATAAAAGGTTATTGCAGATCAAGTAGGAGATTGGTGATGCTCCTAAGCCCTCAATGGATGAGATCAAGAAGTCTGAAGATGCAGTCACTATACCAAGAAGTGCAAGTGTAAAAATCGGCGATTTCTTCACTGTGGAGTTGACCGATGTGATCAAGGAAATGCACGCAGCAAATCTATGTGTGTATGTGAATGAGCTGAGAAATGAGTATGTCACTTTGGCTTTTATTTACTTTAGTGACCCAATTGTGGTGATTACTGCTATTTTTTATGTTCAAGTGGATGAAGTTGATGGGTTCATGAACTGATTACCCGGTAAATATATGAGAAGTGTGCACTGTCTGGACTTTCTTAATCAAAAAAGTAATTGAGATTAGATTGAGCAGGAATCAGAACAAAAGGGAAATGATAAAGAATATAAAAGATTGGTTATACTATCACTAAAATCATCAGGAAGTGTAGTATGTTTAGATTTTTCATATTGACGAGATCTTTATATTAACGACCTTTGTTGATACCAGTTTTTGTACAAGGTCTTATCTTAAGGCCCAAGCCCAATGTTCGTGTCCCGTGATGTGAATGAGATCGTTTCATGCATCCAAGTCATGCTCGGAGAACTCGCATCGATCGTGGTTAGGTGGATCATGAGTAAATCAAATAGGCTGATTTATTCTTGATCAAATTTGGTTTTAAATTGACTTGAGAAAGAGTCAAGTAAGCTCAACCTCTTACCTTTGCAATGAATTGTTAAATAGTAAGAAGCAAAGTGAAATTGATTAACATTAAAATTAAAATTAACCATTTGTGAATGTGAATTTTATTTTGTTAAAGAAAAAGATTTTAAAGATAGAGGATGGCGTATCTATATAATTTTAAGAGATAATAAAATATATAGATTTCTGTTAAAATAAATTACCCATATACTCCGATCACGACGATCCCACTTTGTGAAAGTCCATTTATAAGTCAAAAAAGTTATGATCGTTTGAAACTATCATTCCTGATTGAATGACAAAAATGAATACCCATTGTAAAAGGAGCATAATGTCAACAAATGAATACGAGACTAAGCAATAACATCATGTTAGTAAATTATTACTTGAATAACTGAATTGGCTACCATAATTGAATCACACTGGAATACTGTGCACCTCAACCTCTGTAATAAGTATCATATGATATTGTTCTTTTCCTTCACTAATTTATGAAAATCATTTACTTTCCTTTTCTGAGACATGAAATACTTGACATATTACTTTGCCCTGGGTTTTGTATTTTACTTTGCCCTGGGTTTTGCATTTTGCAGGCTGACGCTGTTCTCTGCTAAAAGCTTGACTCAACCTGAAATACAGCCACCAGCACAAGCACCAGCTGCTCCACTCCAATTAAAGATGCCGTCGACCCGCCATTTCCGCCGGTTGGGTGGCCAAAATCAATATGGCCACCAATACACCTGCTGCGACAACTCAGTCAAACGGTTTGGCAAAAACTGCGAATGTTGCCCTTTCCCTAGTGGCAATCTTGATGCTTGCTTTGCTCTCTTTGGGTTTCGGATGTTAAATACTTATTTTCCCGCCCATGTTTTCCTTATTGCTGTCCTGTTTTCCTAGCATCCACATTATTAGCAAAACACTTGAAAGAGAACAAAGTTTGGCTTTGGTTCACATTTCACGGCTTGTTCAATTAGTTATGGGGATGAGATAAAGTATTCGACTCACGATTAAGAATAATTCCACTATATAGTGTTGATTAGACAATCAAATTCAGCAATACAACTTCATCTGCTATGTCAGAATATGTTCAAGAGCAAAAATATATATATTTATTGACAGCAAATAATCTTAAATCAACTCCACGTTGTCCTTTTTTTTCTCTGGTCTTTCTTTGCAAATTGCAATAATTTTTGAAACCGAAAAAAAAAGGCCTCATTTTTTGAAACCAAAAAAAAATAAAGCAACCTTTCTCACTAACGTAATAATAAAATAAAAAATAAAAAATCATGCCACACAAAAACAAAAAATCATAAAATCAGACATAAACAAGAGAGAAAGATTCAAAGCAAACAAAATTTGTTTAAACCGGGTGGAGGCTCAGATTCGCCTTTTCTCAGGCAGAGAGAGAGAGAGAGAGAGAGAGGACTTGCCAGCTGCCGCTTGGAGAAGGACAGAAGCTTCATTTTCCGGCGGAGGAAAGCAAAGTAAAGCAAACGAAACCAAACCAGGTAAACCCGCCAGGCAACAGAAATCCTTTCTTCTCTCTCCCAAGTCCCACCGCCTGATATTCAGTGTGACAAATATCATCACCGCCTCATAAAACAAATAAGGGGCCGTTTGGATGGCACATCTGAGAGAAGATAGAGAGAGTAGGAAATCGTCCTACCGGTTCTGCTACAATCAGAGAGAAGCAAGCAAACCTTAATTTGCTGGGGTCTCCATGAGAGCAAGACCTAATCCCCCAATTCTTTCAACTAAAATAAAATAAAATAAAATAAACGTGATTTGCAAGATTGCCACAGATTCAGGCCTTGGATTTGATTTTCTCCATCAGAGGAAAAAAATATTCTGCAGAGACAGAAAATCAATGGCTCAGATTCACCGTTTCCCAGACAGTGTGAGAGAGAGTGAGAGTGAGAGGACACTGCCGCTACCATGGCTGCCACCGACCACCGGCTCATCCGGGTCGACCCGCCGGTAACCGGATCCTCTTCTCTTCCCACCCACACAATGCATGAGATTTACAGGCTCAAAATATCATCACCGCCGCATCATAGATAGATAGATAGATATATATATATATATAGAGAGAGAGAGAGAGAGAGAGAGTGAGATCTTTCTTTTTTTTTTCCGCCCCTTTTTGGAGAGAGAGAGAAATAATCGGTTCTGCTTACGATCAGGGTGAAGCAAAGCAGAAAAGGCAGCCATTGTTGAAGAAGGACAACGACCGAACCCTAGTCTGCCCGATTCTCCATGAGAGCTAAACCTCATTCTCAAAATAAAGAGTAATTTACCTAAATAGCCACCTTTTTTCCATCCATGAACCATCTTACCTCATCATATTTACATATATATATAGAGAGAGAGAGCGAGAGAGAAACTCAAACACAAACTCGGATAAGAGAGAGAGAGAGAGCTGGGTCAAACAAGCGAAACCCATTATTATTATTATTATTATTTTCAATTGCCTTTACGGAGAGAGAAAAATCATCGGTTCTGCTTGCAATCAGGGTGAAGCAGAGCAGAAAAGGAACGACCAAACCGTTTGGATCACCATGAGAGCAAAACCTCCATTCTAAGCCTCTCCGAACCTGGTAGTCGTCACCTTCGAGGTTCATTTATATGCCCGATGCTCTCCCTTTTGCCGTTTTTGCCCTTAGATGTCCGTCTGGTTTTGGGCCTTTCCTGATGTAAAAATAGTAGAATCATAGTGGGGATACGATGGTAAATGCACAATAGAACCGTAGCTTTACCCTACTGGTTCTTTTTTTTTTTTTTTAAACAAATTTCATTTTTGCTCCTAAATTTTGTGCTATTGTAATTTTGCATTTTGAACTTCAAAACCGTGTAAAAAAAAAAAAAAAAAGCTCCTTGAATTATAAATGTTATCATCTTTTCTCTTTCTGTTAATTAAACAGATAAAATTGTTAACATAATAATAGTTAAAGTGTAATTTAATGTAGACAAATTTTATTTTTCTTCCATGAACTTTAATACTTTTGTAAATTTTGTCCCCAAACTTTAAAAACTAGTGTTTATGCTACTCAAACTTTAAATTATTAGCAAGAATGCCGCTCAAATTTTACACCGTGAGCAAAAATTTCTCTTGTTTCATATTTTGATCATAAAATACTTAGAGAAACTTTATTTTTGCCTCTTATATTTTAGTACATTTGTAACTTTATCTCTAAATATTGAAAAAGTAGCATTTATACATCTCAACCTAGTTTTTCAATGTTCAGGGATAAAGTTACAAATGTATTAAAATTTATGAGACAAAACTGAAGTTTATTCTTGTCTTATATGGCCAAAATATGAAGGAATAGGTGTGTGTGTGGGGGAGGGGGGGGGGGGGGAGAGAGGATGTTCTTGCTAACTTTTTATAGCTTGACGGGTATAAATACCAGTTTTCAAAGTTTGAGTGGGTAAAGTTATAAGAATCTTAAAGTTTAGGGGGTAAAAATAAAGTTTGCCTTATTAAATTATACTTTACTTGTTTTCAGGTCAGTAATTCCGTCTATTAACTTATGAAAGGAGTAAAGATAATAACATTTCATACTTCATGGAATATTTTGATCAGTTTTCAAAGTTCAAATTACAAAGTTACAAGAGGAACAAAGTTCAGGAAGCAAAAAAGAAAATTATCCTTTTTTTTTTTTTTGGTAAATTGTTAATTTTAGATCCCATTTAACATTGCTTTTGAAGGCTATTTTCATATTATAAAAGAATCTATAATAGATCAGGATGTTTGTTAAACCATGCTTTTACCTAATGGTTAGATTCTAAAAAAAGCCAGGTCAGAGATTGCTTTTGCACAATTATTTCTACTATCATTTTACCAATTTATTACAATTTCATGAATAATAAACATTAATTCGATCTACCCACTTTATTAATTTCCATAACAAATAACAAAATTACATTAAACTATTTATTTAAAATTTATACTTAAAAATAATTTCAAATTCGAAATATAATTTTGTTGTTTTATTTTATTATTGTATTTTAAAAATATATATATATATTATTAACATATTAAAGAAAGAAGATGATAGTAAAATTATTACCCTTAAATTATTTTTATTTTATGAGAAAAAAATATTACTATTGGGATATTCCATTCACCCATCTTATGTTGGAAAATCTTCTCTACAGTCATCTCCACCAAACTTCTTATTGCCATTTTGAGAGGATTAAGGACGCCAACTTTTCCTCATGGATGGAGTAATTTTTTCAAACCGTTAAATCAGAATAAAAAAGAATGAAACTTTGTATGTAGCGGTATATTTATATAACATATTGCATGTATTATATCCATCATAGAAAAAAAATTGACTCATGTTTGTGAAATCGTGAAAGTATATAAAGTGAATACTGGTGATCGCATTAGGGTAGAGAGGAGATAGCGTGTTCGCAACCATAGAGTGCTGAGGTTCACATCGGATGATGACCAGGAGTAAGCAGAGGCGACGGAGGAGGTCAAAGCCATGGGGATATGGGTTTGGATGATGGAGAGGAGAGGATTAAGAAACGTTGAGGGCATGAACAATTTTTATTTTTAATTTTTTTACTTTTCTTTTTTCAATCTTTTAATCGTATGGGCAAGATTTTCGGTTTGGATTTTGCCTTTGGTTTCACTTGATATTTTGGAGATGGTGGAATCTTTTATTTCTTATTTTTCAAGGAAAGAGAGGGTGGACTTTTTGAAATACTTGGCTTTTCTTTGTTTGAAAATTTCTCCATAATCAGACATATTTGTAATTTTAAGGGGGGTAAAAATAACATATCTGTAATTAGAAAAAGGATGAGCAAAATCAAGAGGAACCTACTTGTGGAAGATGAAGCTTGCGTTTGATTCGCCAGTTGGAGATATAATTTTTTAATTGGAGTTGATTGACTTTTCAAAAACTAATTATAAATTTTGTTGACTTTTCAAAAAAATGACAAAAATTGAGATGAAAAAGTACAGTTTATTTGAAGTTAAACTTGAATGCCAAACAAAGCCGAAGTCTTTTTTTTCTTTTAATCATGATTTTTTTTCCTAGCTAAATTGGGTAAATTTGTGTCTAGAAGGGGATATAGCTGCAATGTTTCATCTGTCATTTTTACTCTCTCGATTCTTGTTTCAAATGATTTAAACAATGTACTCCATCAATGACGTATAGTAATTGTTCCCCACAACAAAATTGCCTTGGTTTTTAACTATCAATGAATAAAAACTAGGTCCACTATTCAACTCCTCAAAAATTTTTATATGACCACATTTCCCCTCTGTGGAAACAAATTAGATTCCCCTCCAAAAGCATAAGTAGGTACTTACACTTCAATTTGTAAGTACATTTTGAGTTCCGATTCTGATATAGTCTGATATTTAAAAATATATACTATTTTTATTTTTTTCCTACTACATATGCTTAACTTAACGTTGTTGTAATAGATTAGAAATATGACGTGATCAGACTTGTCAATATTAAATCTCGATCTATAATTAAAGAAGTCCTTTATTTTTCAATCATAGTCATTGCAAATGTTGTCAGATTATTGATATGTTTATTTATTAAGAGTGGAAAATACGAGTATATCATGTATTTGCTTTTTTTGTTTCTTTACTTATTTTTACGTAAAAACGAGAGTGGAATTTATGGAATTTACACAAATTTATGATTGAGTTGTGGTATTGACAATACTATGCCCCTCAGGATTGGGATTTCCAATCCTTGCAAAAAATTATATTTAAAAAACACAAAAAAAGTAATGAATTATAATAGTAATAATTATTGTTGTTGTTGCTTTTATCATTATACAAAAATTATTTTTTATTGGATAAACTAATATATTTCAACACTTAACACTTTATTTCTATTTTTTTACTTGTTTTATTCAATGTTTGAAAACTTATTATTAATTTTGTAAAAAAAAAAAATTCATACAATAAAATAGTATAATTTTTGTTACTATATATTGTTTGAACTGTTTAGTTTTTTCTTTTCTTAGCCCTTTTTGGTTATGAGAATTCTGAGTAGCCTTTATAAAATAATAAAAAGAAATTTTGTATGACGTGAAAAAATTACTTTGGCAATAGAACATGCTTTTTAATAATCATATTAAATTAAAATACAGATAAAATACTTTCATAACGGAATATAGTTTGTAACTAGTAAATTAAATTCACATACAATTTTTAGTTCAATTGGTAATATATATATATATATATATATATATATATATATATAAACAGAACTACACTCTCATGGTTAAAAACTATTTCTTATCTATAGTTCTTTTCATTTTTTTTTTTCCATATTGTACAAAAAAATATATCATTTTCTTTGTTTTTCTATCATTATTGTCTTTTGTGAAACTATCTATGGTAAAATGGGTATCGATAGTTTGGTTTTTGAAATGTTATATTTTTAAATCATGTTCAAATAAAAATAAAAAGAATAAATTTCACATTTGCCTTTCAAATTTTGGGCTTCATAACAAATGCCCTTGAAATTTAATTTGTATCATTATTTCTCACAAATTTTAAAATGTTATCAAATTTTTAACTTGTATTAGTTTTGTCAACAAAACTTGAGGTTAAATTTCACGTTCCTCCGCCCACCCCCCCTCCCTCCCCCACTAAACTCTCGATCTTGTCACAAAATGCCTCCTCTCTATCCCCAAAACTTTAATTTGTATATCCATCCTCCTAAACTTTGAAATGTTAGAAAATTTTATTTTTCCTTATGTTAGTTTTGTTAAAGGAATTGTCATATATTTATCAAAAAGGAATTGCCACATTAAAAAACTTGCTCATTCTCCCTTTTTAATACCACGGAGATTACCATTCACTCATTCATGACAATAAATCATATTTCCTGTCCTAACAGCTTTCATTTTAATTTTTATTGACATATTATGGTTTGGCATACTGCCATCTTCGGGCTTCAGTACTTGTTGTCAACCACATCAACACCCTCTGACGTGCCTACATACCACCTCAATGCCACATTCATGCCATTAGGGGTGGACATTGAATCGAAACCAGCCTTTTTTTTTTTATCTAATCAAATTGTGAAAAAATCATTTCAAATCCAACCAATCCAATTCAATTTATTTTGTAATTCAGTCCGATTCAATCCAAAATCCATTGGATTGGATTGGATTGGATAATTGAATTATACTTGTATTTTCATAAAAACTTATTAAAACATACTAAAAAATACTATTTATAATTTGTAAACATGAATTTAGTTATCCGTCATCCATTTATCGTATAACAATAAACCAAATCACCCAACATAAATAAATTAAAAATTTTAAGTTAATAAAACATGGTTTTTTTGCAGAATTTTTTTTTTCTTTTTAAAAATAGATTTTGATTCTTTTGAATTATGAGATAAATAAGGTGATGTTTTTCTTTTTAAAAGGCCCAAAAAAAGGGGTTTAAGCGGACAAAATATTTGGTTCCAACTTACTTGCTTGTTTTTTTTTTTTTAATTATTGTTTTTTTTATTTTTTTTTTAATCTTCATGTCCATTAACTTACTACTTACACAAGAAAGGAGAATGGATTTTGTACTTTTAACTTTTTGTTGGATCCAATGGTTCAAACACTATTTCTTTTCACTTAATCTATATCTATTAGTTTATTTTTTTTATCTACGTTGCCTTTTCTTTCTCCTACACCTCACACACTTTTTTTTTTTTTGTGTGGGATAAATTCCTACACCACACACTCTTACATCATAAAACAATTTGTTTTTGTACTTTTTAACTCCTTGCATGCCTTAAACGTTTCTCACAAACCCATATGCATGTGTCAAATTGATTATAAGTATCAATATATTTTTCTCTATACTTTTTCATCTTAATTTCAACCTCATTATTTCTTTTTCCTTTTTTTTTTTCCCTTTTCATCTCACTTGTGTGTGTGTGTGTGTATTTTGTAGTTATTATCACATTTATATTATATTTTTTTTAATACAAAAAGTAAAGTACGTAAACCTAAAATTCTTGAACTCATTTAAAAAAACAATTAAATTACTTATTGTATAGGATTGTTTAAATTCTTGATATACTATCGAAATTATGTACAGTACGTTATTTTTAGGTGAATTAATTGTAAAATTTTTTTTTAATAAAACAGTTGTAGAAAAATATTTAAAAGAAGTTGAAATTGATAAATACAATAAATGTAGAGTAAGTAATATGGTGTTTTGTACTTCAATCCTTTGATTGAAGTAATCTAATAGTTGAAATTCATTATTCATAACACCAGGATTGGGAACTTAACTCACCAAAATGAATTTCCATGTTGAAAGGAACACAACCATGATTCAATAGTTGGGCCTAGAGGAATAACAATCTAAACGTATCAATAAATTCATGAAGTTGGAAATAAACTATAATAATATGATTCTGAAGGTGATTTAACCATAAGAATGTCAAACACACTCATGAAAAAGTAGCATATGATCTACTCAAAACTTGCTTGCTAAACTCATGTTTCGGTATTCTTAAACTGTATTATAGCATCTTACTTGGAGGAAGACTTGATCATTCTTTTCTTTTCCTTCAAAGAGTTATGGATTGCCATATAGCTGATCTTGGCGTTGATGCCCACGCACAGATACAGATCCATGAGCCTGGTTCGCTACTCATCAGCTTGGTCCCACCTGAAATCCAACCACCAGCACAGGCACCAGAACCTCCTTTCCATGTTGGAGACATGGTTGACCAACTGCCCCCACCGGCCAAAGTCTAACAGGCCGCTGACATGCCTGCCGCGACAGCTCGGTCAGGCACTTTAACAAATGCTGCAAATGTTGGTCTTTCTCCTGTGGGAATAAGCAACCCAAATATCAAAATTATAGGTTCACGGCTAGCTCAAGAGTTCAAAGGGTCTTCGATTCTGATAAAGAATGATTCCAGTACAACGTTATTTGATTTCCATAATCATCAAGACAACAGCATCCAATAGGTCAATAGATGGTCAAGAAACAAAAAAGCGTTAATGCTTTATAGCTAAAAATCAATTCAAGTTTTAGTACTCCTTTCTTTGCAACAACTTCATATGGCAAAATAAAAAAAGAGAGAAATTTTGTAGAAGGGAGTGGAGGCTCAGATTCGCCTTTTCTCAAACAAAGAGAGAGAGAGAACATGAAGCTACCAATGGCTGCAACCGATGGCCAGCCGCCACACAGAGGACAGAGTTGTCATTATGCAGGTCGACCCGCCAGGCAACCCAGATTCTCTCTTCTCTCACTGCCTGATTTTCAGTCTGAAAACATCATCACTGCCTCAAATATATATATATACACACACACACACACCCATGCATACACAAATGTTAGAGAGAGAATAGCATCAAAACACAGGAGTGCCAGTGCAATTCTTCCTGTTTTTGTTTTGTTTTGTTTTATTTTATATTTTGGGAAAGAGAGAGATGGAAATCATCGGTTCTGCTACGATCAGAGAGAAGCTAGCAAACCATAACTTGCTGGGACTCCATGAGAGCAAAACCTCATTCTTAAAGAAATGCCACAAAAACCATGCCTCAGCTTGATTTTTGGCCTACTAAGGGGTGTTTGGTGAATGAGTTTAATTGGAGTGGAACTTGGTTACCAAACAAGCCTTAAGGCTCCGTTTGGTTTGCAAGTTCAAATAGGTGCTGAATATACTCCAAATCCTAATTTGCTGCGTCTCCATGAGAAGCATAAAAGTTTTGGAGAGAGAGAATCAAAGGCTCAGATTCGCCATTTCTCAGACAAAGCAAGAGAGAGAGAAGCCACCGATACCATGGCTGCCACCAACTATTGACCGCTGTGGGGAAAGGGAAAGAGCCGTCATTTCCAGCGGCTCATCCAGGTCAACCCACCGGCAAATGGATGCTCCTCTTTCCCAACACAATGCCCAAGTTTTACAGCTTCTATGTATCATCACAGCCTCAGATATTTACAGCTTCTATATATATGTACATGTTGAGACAGAGAGAGAGAGAGAGAGAGAGATGGAACCATGGGTTCTGCTTACGATCACAGAGATGCAAAACAGGCAGCCATTGTTACAGAAATGACAACGACCAGGCCTTAATCTGTTGAATTGTCATGAGAGCAAAATGTCACTCTTATGCTATGTTTGGTGCGAGAGAGAGAGAAAGGGAACCATGGGCTCTGCTTACGATCAGAGAAGTAAAACAGACAAGGCAGCCATTGTTACAGAAACAACAATGACCAGGCCTTTCTGTTGAATCTCCATGAGAGCAAAATGTCATTCTTTCTCATGCTTTGTTTGGTGTGTGAGAGAGAGAGAGAGATTGAACCATGGGTTCTGCTTGCGATCAGAGAGAAGTAAAACAGAAATGGCAGCCTTTGTTATAGAAACGATAATGACCAGGCCTTTCTGTTGAATCTCCGTGAGAGCAAAACCTCATTCTTATGCTATGTTTGGTAAGAGAAATGGAAGATACCAAGGAAAGAGAAGTTTTTTCTTTCTACAAGCAATCGACTTAACAAGTTTTTCTTTCTCGTTACACGTTGTTATTGTCCTATCACAAAGTTAAGGGTAAGTTAATTTGTAAGGGTTCCAAACGAGTAATTAAAATTAGATTAAGCAGTAACTAAAAAGGAAAACATGATCAATTAATAAAAGAAGACAGACTATTGGGTTATGTGCTACTAAAATCATTAACTGAAATGAGACGAAATGTTTGGGCTACTGGGTTACTAAGATCAATTAGTATAAGAGGGCGTTTGGTTTGTTTGTTCCAACTAAACAATTCCAATTGTTTTCTATTTTTTTCTTTAAAAGTAAATTCAGTTTCACTATTAAAATCTCCAACTCTAATTTAAAAACTCAAACTTTAAAAGTCCAAAACTTTATTATTTCAAGTTGAAATGATATGATTTTTTCTTCTTCAAATTGCCTAAAATTTCGAGAACGAAACAAGATCTGTATTGATATCTTATTCAATTACATTTCAAGATATTTCAAGTTTTTACATTTTTTTTAACTCCAAATAATTCACATTTTCAACCAAATACACAATTCCAAAACTCAACTCAACTCTACTCAAAATAACTCAAATTCTCCAACCCAAGCGGACTAACCAAACGGCATCTAAGATGATTCTTGTATCTAAATGCTCATAATGACAAGAGAAACAAAACAATATCCCTATTGTTATATTTTTTCCGAATACATTTTAAGTTTAAAATTATTTAAACATCACAATTCATTGTTAATTTACATTTCAACCAAACATACATTTTCAAACAATTCACTCATTTCCAATTAGAAAAACTACATCACCAATTGATATTCGAAACGGAACCCTCCGTAGAATGAATCAAAATGACATAGATTTCTTAACCAGTTGCATGTAGAGATTGACAAGTTAGAAAAAGAGACCAGGATTTGGAACTTGACTCACCAAAATGAGTAAACACATTCATGATTCAATAGTTGGGCCTAGAGGAATTAAATTCTAGATGTATAAATAAACACATGAATTCAGAAAAAGGTAAAAACAGTTTCATAAAGTAATAAAAGATAAAAAGACAATATAAATAAATTAGGAAATAAACCACAAAAAAAAGAAAAAAAACAAAATGGTGTGGCAACCTGGTGCAAAGAGGGGAATGTGCGGCAAGATAGTTAAAGAATGGAAAAAAGTGACTAGTTGAGTACTTCACTCCAGTTACCAATGGCTGAGACCGATCGCCGGCCGCCGCATGGGAGAAGGACAGAAGCGTCATTTTCCGCCAGAGCAAACCGGGTCGACCCGCCAAGCAACCGGATCCTCCGCTTCCCGGTGTCTGATTTTCGGTCTGTAAACATCATCACGGCGAGAGAATCGAGGGCTCAGATTCGCCATTTTCTCAGACAAAGCGAGAGAGAGAGAGAGAGACGACGACGCCGCTGCTGCCGTAGCTGTCGCCGACCACCGGAAGCCGCATGGAAAGGGACAGAAGCGTCATTTTCCAGCGGTTCATCCGGGTCGACCCGCCGGCAACCGGATCCTCTTCTCTTCCCCCAACACGGTGCCTGGGTTTCACAGCTTGAAAATATCATCACCGCCTCAATATATGTAGATATAAAAGGGAGAAATAAGTAAATAGCATTTTTACAGAAAATTGAGAGAGAGAGAGAGAGAGAGAGAGATATATATATATATATATTTCTTTTCTTTTCTTTTTTCCTTTTTTGGTGCGAGAGGGGGCAAAAAATCATCGATTCTGCATACGATCAGAGAGAAGCAAAGCAGAAAAAGGCAGCCATTGTTACAGAAAGAACAACGACCAAACCCTAATCCACTTGATCTCCATGAGAGCAAAACCTCATTCTTAAACTAATGAGCCTCTCCGAGAGTCGTCACCTTCGAGGTTTATTTATACGGCCCAAGCTTTTTGCACTTTTTTTTTTTGTTGCCGTTTTTACCCTTGTAAGTGCGACTGGCTCTGGGGATTTGCGGAGGCAAATGGAGGACAGAATAAGAATTGTGGATTAGTGGGGATATGATGGTAAATGCAGGAGTAGAACCAGAACAGAACAAGAGGACTGTTTAGAGTTTGTTTGACGAATGAGTTGAGTTTGAAAATTTTAAATTTAAATTGAAAATTTTAAGTTTGAGTTAAAAAGTTTAATTGATTTTTCAGAAAAGATAAATTTTTTCAGAAAAAAAAAAATTTGAGAAAAAAAATTTTTAATTTAAAATAAAATGAATCACCAAACAAAGTCTTAGTCTTGTTGATGGGGTTGTGGTGCAAAAGAGTTAACTCAAGCCAAATCTACATTTTGTTAAGTAGAACACGAGACAAGTGAACTTTTTATTTTAATTAGTAAAAGTTTTTATTGGTAACAAGTTAGGGTACGGTTTTTTTTTGTGGGTTGAAAAGATACAATAATTTTTTTAATAATATTTTGTCTTACAAAAATTTGGATTTGAATCAAACATCACAATAGCAAGTAAGAGCAAGCACGAAAACAAAAGGAATAAAAAACCGCGGATGTGATTTTACTAATTAACGGTATCAACAAAAACTTTTCCTAGAGCTAAGAAAGGGAATGCCTTGCAACGGCCAAAACTGGTTATGGTGACTGTTGAAAACAAATGAACTTGAACAAATATATACATACAGAAAAAAAAAAAAAAAAAAAAAAAAACACCAACAATAAGAAGAAGAAGAAGAAATGTCGAAACAACAATTAATGGCCGAAAAGAACACTCACTAGCTCTAGTGAGCTGAATATATGAACAAGGAACCTGTCAACGACTTCCCTAGAAAACGTTCCCCACAAAGAGAAAAGTCAGTAAAAAGGTTGTGAACCCCATCGACGAACAGTACGAGAGAGAGAAATAATCGGTTTACCAAATTCCCTTGTACCCCTTTCCTCAGAATGTTGCTTTCGTAGAAACAAAGCAAGGTCTTGACAGAATGGGAGCAATAGCAACTCCCTTGAGCAATGCCACTTTTGACAAGCAATTGACTCAACAAGTTCCGATCCAATTAGATGACACTTTCACTCTATACGAGTAAACGATGTACGTCCCGACCTACAAAAGAGTGTTGGGGATCAAGGAGGAGATTGGTGATGCTTGCAATCCCTCAATGTCAATGGATGAGATCAAGAAGTATGAAGATGTAGTCACTATAGCAAGAAGCGTGACTGTCAGCGATTTCTTCACCATGGAGTTGACTGATGTGGCCAAGGAAATGCACGCTGCAAATCTCTGTGTATGTCACTCTTACTTCAGTGACCCAATTGTGGAGATTGTTACCTAGTTCAAGTGGATGAAGTTGATGGGTTCATGAACTGATTACCTGTTCATGATGCATGAGTAGGTTTTGCACCCTCTATGCCTTTTCTTTTCTTTTCTCTTCTTTTTTCTTCAATTTATATTGGAAAGTAATTGAGAGTAGATTAAGCAGGCACTAGAAGGATAGGCAAACTAATAAGGAAATGAAGATTGGTTATAGTTTCAGTAAAATCACGAGAAAATATAACGGGAAGAAACTTGACTCTCATTGCAATGTTTTCTTTAGAAGTAAGAAGCAAAATGAAATTGATTAAACATTATTTGAACAACTTGTGAATGTTTGATTTTTTTTTTTCTTTTGATAAAGAAAAAAGTTATATTGCATCGTCTTGCTAAGAAGTAAGAAGCAAAATGAAATTGATCAACATTATTTCAACACTTGCGAACATTATAATCTTCGGGAGTGGTGTATACTGTGTGATTCATATACTCATGTCACCATGGTCCAACTTGTGAACGTAGATTCATTAGTCAGAAAAGAGACTAGAATTTGTAGAATTCTGGATTCGATGATGGAAATGAATTCCCCATTATGAAAGGAACATAATATCAACACATGAATATGATGATAAGCAATGTCTAACATCATGATACTAAATTATGACGCCTAACATTTTTGAATAACATTGTAATATTGTGAACCTCAATCTCTTTAGTAAAGTAACATACGACCTAATCAATACTTGCTAGCTAAAGTCATGTTTCAGCATATCCTTAAGCTAATGGCACCTTTCTTGGAGGAAGACTTGATAAAAAATAAAAATAAAAATAAAAATAAAAAGTCAATTAAAGGATTGAAGAGAGGAGGAGGAGGGGGGGGGGGGGGGGGGGGGGGGGGGTGGGTAGAGGCTCAGATTCGCCTTTTCTCAGGCAGAGAGAGAGAGAGAGATGTAGTTACCAATGGCTGCGACCGACCGCCAAGCCGCCGCACGGAGGACAGAGGCGTCATTTTCCGGCGGAGCAAACCAAACAAAACCAAACCAAACCGGGTAGACCCGCCAGGCAACAGAATCCTTTCTTCTCCCTACCATCACCTGATATTCAGTCTGACAATATCATCACCGCCTCATAAAACAATCAAGGACCCGTTTGGATGACACATTTGAGAGAGACAGAAGGAAATCGGTTCTGCTACAATCAGAGAGAAGCAAGCAAACCTTAATTTGCTGGGTCTCCATGAGAGCAAAACCAACCCCCCCCCCCCAACCCAAAATCATTCTTGGAATATTTGCCAAAATGACAACCTCCAAAATTGAAATTAGCAAAATAACCTTCTTTCATTTTAACATACGAACAACTGTCTGAAAAACCAGTCGTTCCTGGTCGTCGAAGGCTCAGATTCGCCGTTTCTCAGACAAAGCGACAGAGAGAGAGAGAGAGAGGAAACCGCCCTACCATGGCTGCCACCGGTAGCCGTCGCCGCCACGGCCGCCGCCGCCATTGTACAGCTATTCATCCGGGTTGACCCGCCGGTAATCGGATCCTCTTCTCTTCCCCCACACAATGCCTCAGTTTTACAGCCTCAAAATATCATCACCGCCTCATCACAGATAGATATATATATATATATATAGAGAGAGACACACACACACACAAAACACAAACACAAAGAAAAAAGAGAGAGAGATAGAGATATAGGGTGCGAATGGGGCATCCACTCCAATCGGAGTTTTGTAGGTCTTTTTTTTTTTTTTTTTTGAATTCCCTTTTTTACGAGAGAGAAAAATCATCGGTTCCGCTTGCGATCATGGAGAAGCAAAGCAGAAAAAGGCAGCCATTGTTACAGAAAGAACAACGACCAAACCCTAATCTACTTGATCTCCATGAGAGCAAAACCTCATTCTTAAACTAATGAGCCTCTCCGAACCCCATAGTCGTCACCTTCGAGGTTTATTTATACGCCCGAAGCCCTCTGCACCTTTTCATTTTGCCGTTTCTGCCCTTAGAAATGCGACTTGTGTTGGGGCTTTGCTGAGGTACATGGAGGGCAGAATTGAAATAGTGGAATAACAGTGGGGATATGATGGTAAATGCAGAATAGAAAGTAACGCAACTGTTTGGGTTTTTAGCCCTTTTTGGTTTAGAACTTGAGGGTTTTTTTTTTATTTTTTTTATTTTTTTTGTTTAGGATAAATTAAGAGAACTTTATAAAGCTCTCTGGCTAGAAAATATTTCTTATTAATAGTTTTTTTTTGTTATGTTTTCCAAAACAAAAAAAAAAAAAGAAATCTCATTTTCTTTATATAGTACGATGGGTATCAATAATGTATTTTTTGAAACATTATACTTGGTTTAAATCTTGTTAAAAAAATAAAACCAAAACCAAAATAAAAACAAATTTCGCATTTGGCATATTGAGCTTTTGTCAACAAATGTTATTGAATTTTAATTTGTAACATTGGTTTTTTAAGAATTTTGAAATGTTGAAAATTTTTCTTTTTATTAGTTTTGTTAACGGAAATTGAGTTCAAATTTCACGTTTGTCCCCGACGTCCTTTATGCAATGTTATAAAATGCTCATGAATTTTAACTTATAACATCTATTCACTTAAATTTTTAAACGCTAGCAAAAAAAATTTTTTTGTAAGTTCGGTTAATGGAATTACCACGTGAAAAAATTTATCATTATCTCTTTCTTAATACCACGAAAATTTCCATTAACTCCTTCATGACAATAACATATTTACAGTTTTCATTTAAATGTTTTGTTGACTCAGTACATTTTGACACACCCCCATCTTCAAGCTTCAACACCTGCCAGCCACATCAACAGCCTCTGATGCGCCTACACGCCACCTTAGTGCCGCACAAGAATTTCTGTATTTATTTATTTAACTCCATATCTTATTTCTAGCTTTTAACCTTTTGGAATGAATAGTGAAAGAGAAAATTGTACTATACCGTAGAAGTTTAAAATAAGAGGATGTTTGATATTCAATTTTCATTCTAACTAAATTGTATTTTTTCATCTTAATTTTTATTTTTTTCTGAAAAGTCAACAAAATTTATAATTACTTTTTAACAAGTCAACTCAACTCAAACTTAAAAATTTCAACTCAACTCAAACTCAACTCATTCACCAAACATTCTCTAAGCGTTTGGATTGGCTTATACTATTGGTACTAAAGCAAGAGCAACTAAGGGAAACTTAGGAGTGTTTTACTCAATAATAGCAAACGAAATGAACAGAAAGCAATATTGTGTTTTACTTATGAGCGATGCTAGTATTAGTTTATGCTAATTGCTAAAA
Source organism: Ficus hirta (assembly GCA_038430175.1). Lineage (NCBI taxonomy): Eukaryota > Viridiplantae > Streptophyta > Magnoliopsida > Rosales > Moraceae > Ficus > Ficus hirta. The sequence goes on along the minus strand of CM076585.1, from coordinate 10,604,237 downwards.
ATAAATGGATTCGACCAAAAAAAAAAAAAAAAAAAAGGGGGAAGGAAACAAAAGGAAATATGAGAAGATTTTGAGGCATTTGAAATACATGAGAATAATGTTGAAAACTAGGTCCTCCATTCAACTCCTCGCAAGTTTTTGTCTGACCTCCCTTTCCCCTCTGGTAGAAGCATAAAATCCCTTCTAGTAATTAAAGCATAAGTTAGCACCGCACATCAATTAGTAAGCAACTGAACAATTTTAATTTTTATACTCTTTGTAGTTGAGATGTGATTTTCATACGAGTTAACATTTGAAAATATGCAATGTCTTTATAATTTTTTAGAAAATTACCCAAATAACCTTCTATTTTCATTTATTAATCAACATAAACACAAATTTTAGTTATATTTATGTGTTATATTAATCTGATGTCAAATTTTTACACATTAATATATGGTCTATAAATTTATCCCCCTCCCCCCTTCTTCTCTCTATATGCTCAACTATTGTCTTAAACTAGAAATGATTAAAGTCCTATTCAATCTCGGTCTTTAGCCTCATCTTCCAATCTTAGTCCTCACTAATGTTGTCAAAATTGCTAGCATGTTTATTTATTTAGAGTCAGAAATAAGATTCAATCACATGTCTTATTATTATTATTAATTTATCTGGAGTCAGAAATCAGAGTGAATCACATGTTTGCTTATTATTATTATTATTTTTATTATTATTATTTGTTGTGGTTGTCGTCGTTGTTATTGTTGTTGTTGTTACTATTATTATTGTTATTATTGTTATTATTATTGTAATTGTTGTTATTGTTATTATTATTCTTATTATTGCACTTATTGTTATTATTATTATTAGGGCTATACATGGGTGGCAGGTGGGTGGTGGGCGGGTTGTGTTGAGAATGTTCTAAGAGTGAAAAGATATTTTAGTTGTATTTCATTTATTTTGAACTAATTAATAATATATTTGAGGTTTTTTCATTACATATTTATTATACTGTTCTCATTTAGATTTACATGTTAAAGTAAATGCAAGCAAATATAGCTCATTGACTACTTGGTGTTTAAACTATTAGAATGTTACATGCAATGGATTTTTGTATGCGAGAAGATAATATTCTAAAGTAAGTAGTCTAAACCTATAGTCTGTACTTTATAGGGTTAGAGTGAGCATCTAACTTATATGAAGACTATTATGTTGTCTAAAGCCAATTGGGGAGATGGTTTATCTTGATCATCTAGAGTGAGTCAACTCCCAAGTAGAGACATAGATGTATTACCTAGTGGTGGTGATATATTAGATTGGACCAAAGTATAATTAATCTATAAGTCCGCTTGATTAGATTAATTAACTTTTGATGTTCATTATGCAATAACTTTAATCCTAAGTAAGTAAATGACTTTATGTTTATAACTTGTGTATTTTGATGTTTCAAAGACTAAAGTATCTCGGAATAGTAAGCTATTAGACCGGTTCGTTAGGTACATGATTTATATTCGATATGAGCTTTGCTTATAGATATGGAATCATAGCTTCCATAAAGAGTAAAGGTTATCGGTGGCTAACTCAGGGGGTACCGGCTATTCAGGGAGGATCATGGGCAGATTTTCGTGCCTTGATTATCGCACGATATGGGCCTTTACCTGATGAGGAGGCTAATATGCCGTATCGCGACCCGAATTTATATAACGATATGTATATGAGGCGATATCTTAACTATGTCGCGAAGTGGTACGCTTACCCAAACGAGTCCATGGGCCATTACTGCCAAAGGTTCCGAGATGCAATGTTGCTCTATATTCCTCGAGAGTTGGATGACCTAGAGTGGCGGGCATTGCATATTATTAGGGACAAGTTACCTCCGGAAGTTAAGCAGTTTGTCCCGGCTCCGATTATGGGAATAACATTGGAGGATATGATAGATGCTATTATGGAGGCAGAGATAATAGCATACATGATACAGGTAGCTGTCCCGGAGGACGACTATCTTACTTGTGCCAGTCGATGACGCTGGCATTCCTGAGCCACTATTCGAGGTAGGTCCGTTTTTACTAGAGGACCCTATCCCAGCTATTCCACTACAGGAGATTCCACCGGAGGAGGCGGGGGCCGACGCAGACAGGAACGAAGAGGATCTTGCGGATTTACTGGTTGTTCCAGAGGACCAACCCGTAGATCCTCCAGTAATCATCATCACCGGTGACGATGATGAAGAAGACGAGGAGGAGGAGATTATAGATATCGAGGAGCCGGAGGATGATCCGGAGGAGATCTTATTCGACGATGGTGATTGGGACGCGGACTCCGACACTTTCTCCAATATAACAACAGAGTAGACCGTTTAGATCTAAGTCGACTTTTTATTATTTTATTCTTTTTGACCTTAGGATTGTACATAGGATAGGCATGATGATAAAGTGGTAGACACTTCTATCTCATTTTTAACCATGTATGTATAGCAAGTATAGGGTGTATCGGATATGTATGTAATACTACCAAGATGATGTACTTTTGTATGACGTACAAAAGGACAGAGTTTTAAGCAGATCCAATACATAAAGGTGTCTAATTGCTTCCTCGGCCAATGCAATGTTCTTGGGAACTTTTTCTGCTAAGGAGCATCCCAATACAACTCCATTCAGGTCAATTGGCATTTGGCATGTTCATGATGAACTCTGAGCCTCTTCAAGCGGCCCTGCCCGGCTCAGAAGATCAACCATTTAACTATAGTGCTCAATTTTAGGAACTATGCTATAATCCCTAGCCATGCTTGCGAAAATTTTCCGACCTTGGTCTACCAACCCCATGTGGCTGCAAGCGTGATAAGGCTTAGGAAGTGATCTCACTAGGCTTCCTGCCCAGCTTGAATAATCGCGGAGAAAAGTTTACATTCTTCCTCAGCTTTACAGTTCATGGCAAGACCAGAAATCATCACAGACCACAAAACAACCATTCATTATTCCATCTTAAAGAAAACTCCTCCAGCATTCTTCATCCCCAGCGAAAAACGCTTTGAGAATAGATGATAGATTTATATATATAATAGATAATAGATATAGGTTTTTGACGCATCTTTTTTTGCTTAACAAAATAGGGATGAGTAATGTCTTTACGTGTCCCAGTTCAACGCCATTAGAGAACTCTACTAGGATCACAAGTGGGATGGTAAAGATCTTGGCCCTTTGGCGTGTAAGAAGTCGAGGTTCCAGATAAGATCTCCTTACTACCATACTACCGCCACCAGTGGTGCTTTTTGAAACATTTAATATAGTCAATATACTCGAGGAAAAAAAAAACAACAATATTAAGTCACCAGTTGTATAGCTACAGATTCTCCTTGAAATATTCTTTGAAGCACTCTTCTTCTTTATAACCTTTGCCTACGACTTCGTGCACTTCAATCAAGAGCATTGGAAATTTACTCGTAAAAAAGCCATCAAGTCCTTCATTTCGTGATCCGACAAGTTCCTGAAATAACCACCACCAATAGTGAATATTAAACTTGAAAAACTTAAATGTCTGTGAAGATCTCAGATTAAAATACTATTATTCCAATCACCTGAATATCAGTTGGAAGTTCTTCATAATGATTAAACATATTTCGAATCACTCGCAACAAGTCTTGGACACTGCTGTAGTTGTAAGAACGGTACTTGCACATGTGACGCATTATCTTGTCACCCACCTTTTTGTACCAATTTTTAACCTTGGAATATTGAGCTAAAACTGTGCCTGCGGTTCCGTTTAGTGCTATTGAAAGCTCAGGGTTGATATCTTCTGCTCTGTCACTAGTGTCACGGAGGAAAGAAAGTCTCTTCTTTGCATTCCAAAAAAGTGGATGTTGCAGCACCTCATTTGCATCTGGCCTGCCAAGAATAAGAACTATAAAATTTCATCAAGAATTAAGGATTCAAGCTAGTTGGTGAATTTCTTTCTTCACAAGTAAAACTTTGAAACCTTCTCCATTCTTCTCCAATCGCCGTAGTACAGTGGCAAGGTCTTGTCAAAACATGATCCAATTTAAATTGACTGAACGAGTATAAAATGAGCTGCTAGTAGATTAAGAAATATTAATTATCTTATAAGTATCATGTGTCGTTAAAAAAAAAAAAGGAAGCATCAATAAAAATAAAATAACTTTTATGAAGTGTTATATAGAATCCCCGTTGGGAACAATATAATCTCACCTCTTATTAGGATCATCAGCTTCTAATAAACGAGAAATAAGATGAAAAGCTTCAGGGAAGTCCTGTATCAAAAACAGGTTCTTCTTATTGTTGTTCTTAATATTCCTATCACGTTCATCAGGTTCTCCAAATGGATGCTTGCCTTGAGTAATGCAAAAAAAGAGAATGCAACCGAAACTAAACATATCCATTGCACGTGTTTGTTGTCCACAAAGAAGTTGTTCACGCGGCTTCCAGCAGGTAGCGGCGCAACCTAAAGTTGATCCCAGAAACATGCATGAGACTAAGAATGAAGGGAGTGAGATGCAGTTAAAACTAGGTTAAGCAAAAATGTTTTTGGAGGTGTATTGTCAAAAAAAAATTAAAATGAGACTAACATATTTATGGATGAAATGTGTTTTAGGGATTATTGTGATGCGAGTACTAAAGTAGTAGTAGTCGGTCTGATTACTTCTCAACTAGTTGACTAAAATGGGAAACCAATATTTTCTGGCTAGTTAGCTCTTCAGACATAAAGTAACTCTAGAATTGGTTAGAATAGAATTTCAAAAAGAAGAAGAAAAAGAAGAAGAGTACTAGTAGTCAAGTCTGATGACTTCTCAACAATTATTTTCTGGCTAGTTAGATCTTCAGACATAAAGTAACTCTAGAATTGGTTAGAATAGAATTTCAAAGGAAGAAGAAGAAGAAGTGGCTAGATTAGTCAAGACCTTAATGATAAAATTAGCTTGATCAACCAATGTTAAAAATATGCGTGTGTGAATGTGTGTGTGTGTGTGTGTGTGTGTGTGTGTGTCTATAGCTAGGATGTTTAAAATAGAGAAATGATAGTACTTGCCAGTATTATGGTTACTCAAATAAGACTTATTCCCAGAAAGACTTCTGCAGAAGCCCATATCAGTAACCTTTGCACATAAAGTCGATATTTCGTTGATTATCGAAATGCTTTTGGGCTTTAAGTCTCGGTGAATTATGTTCAACGCATGCAGAGCAACAAGTCCGGAAACCACGTCCCTGTGAGTTCATAGATTGAAAATACATATATACGATCATGTCCATCAGCATGATAAATCTAATGCAAAGAGAATGGTATGTAATGATAAATCATTAAAAGCCCAGTTGAGTAGGCATATAATCTATAACAGATATTTAAACTTTTAACCAACCTCATCAATTTCAGCAGTAAAGGAGATGGACGGTTTTTATTTTCTTCCCAAAGCCTAACTTCTCCCAAAATATTCTTCAGTTTCTCCAAGCGGTCATCTTCATGCACAGTCACAGGTCCCGTACTACAACGAGGGTCGTTATTTACAAGCTCATAGGAACCCGCAGAATATATTTGGATGAGGTCATCCAAATTGCAATCACAATGCTCCATAGCAAGATAATGAAAATCTCGATCAGATTCCATCCCATGATACCGTACAATATTATGGCATTGATCAGATTTTATGAGATGCTTAATTTCTCTATCAACAACAGTATGATGACTTTGTAGAAGGCGTTTCACAGCGACTTGTCTATCTTCATAATAACCCTCATACATAACCGTCCCATCATTGTCTTTTCCAATTTCCTTTGATAAAAACACTAATATTTTACCTATCCGCCGCTGATATTCTTCGGATGTAGACGTGCTTTCTTCATTAAGCTGATTAAAAGAATTTCTCACATATAAATACAGCAATAAAAAATTGATTCTCTAAGGTAATGAAGATATAGAGCTATTAAGACGTAGAAAACTTAATCTCTAAAGTTGACATTTAACATAGTTACTTAAAGCTGCTGTACATGAATGATAACTTACGTGTTTATGGACGTCCCTTAGCAAATTTCTCAAAAGCTCAGTTCCCCGTGGAGTAGGATTTTGTTTCTGTCAAATAATTACAGACAATAGGTATTAAACATTAAACGCTAATTGAAGAAAAAGAAAAAACATCCCAAAAAGCTTCAAGGATTATGCCCACTGGCCCAATGAGTTCCTTCAATGTAATACCCCTATTCCATAAACCAATTTTTCAATTTAAAATTTAGTTTTACTCACATCCCCCTGCAAAAAATTTCTGACTCCATCACTGTGCGCAATGGGATACTAAACATAAATAGCTAAAACATATTGAAAGAAGTAATTCTGTACCAGAATATTGATAACGCGTACAGCAGCAGTGGCAGCTTCCTTTAAGATTATAAGAAAAGAAAAGGACTAAATGGTTAAGATCAAAGGAGCAGTGATATTAAAACAGTTGGAATATATAAAAGAACATGAGAAAATCAGTACCTCTGGGTGGAGGGAGTCAAAGTAATCATAGGTGCGAGATCGATTGGAGTATGACATCTAGATATACTTCGTATCAAAATCAAACAGAATCTTGAATTACTTTTTTTTTCCTTAATGAAAAAAGAAAGTTGATAATTAAAGTACTCAGATCTGATCAACTATGAAAGTACAAGAGATCAACTAATTACATTGGCAGATTTTAACCAGAAAGGAGGAAACAAAAGAAGAGAACAGTGGGTGGAAAATCATGCGGGTGATAGCAGCGTTAGAGGAGAGGCGGCTGGTATAAGAGGATGTGTCGAAGGTCTCAGCTGTGAGTTAATGGTGGATTAGGTTTTTGATGAAAATACGAAGGGTAATTATGGAAGAAAATAAACTTACTATAGATTAAAAACGAGGAAAAGTAGGGAATGACTATTCTTTTCTTTTCGTTCCTTTCCTATTCCCCAACCAAACGTCTCAAAAGATGTACAAAACAGAAAGGGTTAAATTCACCATTCACCCTTGAGGGTACAGCACTATAGATGAAAATACGATCTATGGCGTGCCTGAGGGCGCGTCTAACTGGTTGCGTGGACGAATAGCCCAATTCCAGATTTTGCCCCCAATTAAAATTAGACCTGGGAATTTGGGCCGGGTCAAACGGGCCGGTCCACGGTCCATAATTTAGGCCCGGTTGGTGGCCCGACCCGACCCGCATTCTATGAGTCCGGTAAAAGCCCGGCCCTATAGTAACAGCCGAGCTGGGCTCTCCTTTTAGGACCGACCCGAATATTTATAATTTTTATTATATGCTTAATTTATTTTTTAATTTAGTAATATTTAATCAAAAATAACTACTAAGCAAACACTGATAAATAATTATAATTTTAAACAACTAAAATTAAAAATTTAATTATAATATTAAGTTAACTAACTAACTAATATTAATTATTAAGTACTAACTAAGTAATTATAATATAAATATAAATATAAAAATTAATAGAAATAGTATAATAAAATTTTTTTAACAAAGTATAAAATTTTTTATTTTTTATCTAAGATAAAATATTAAGATAAATTATTAAATTATCAAAAATATACAAATTTATTCAAAAATTATAAATAAAAAATAAAATTAAATAAAAATTTAAAAAATTGGGCTAGGCCCGCTCCCGGCCCGCTCTAAGGCCGCGGGCCGGGCTGGGCTAGGCTTATATTTCAAAAATTTAGGCCGGCCCGGCCCGAATTTTTGAAATAGCCCATCGGGCTCGGGCCGGGCGGCCCGAATTCCCAGCACTAATTAAAATCCATAAATCTCTCTCTTTTTCTTTTTTTTTTTTCACCTAGTCTACCTACACAAAAGAGAGAAATAATTATCTTCAGGGCCAAGTTAAATAAAATTTTCAAGATCATAGCTCAATTAAATGCACAAAAATAATGAAATAATTTTATTTTTGTAGAGTTATCAAAATCCTCATGTGTCAATTCTGTGTTAGAATCTGTTTGAAAATAAATAATTTTTTAATACAGGAATAAAAAAACTGTACATTTCAAATATAGCTATATATTTAAAAATACATATCCCAAATTCAAAAAAAAAAAAAAAAAATCATATCAAGGGCTTAAGTACGATATGTGTATCTCTTCGAGTTCAGATTTGCCGTTTCCGTTTAGTCCCCTTTGCTATCTCCCCATTAAAAGTTAAACACCTCATCAAAAATTTCCACATCAACTATTTAGAAAGAGGGTATTAACGGAAATAAATGGAGAGGCACTTTTAGCCTTTTATTTTATTTATTTATTTTTTGACGGAGTACTAACCCAAATGTTGTTTTCCTTTTTCTTTTTTAGTTGTCAGCTCTCACCCTCCCTCGTTCTCTCTCTATAACTCTCCCTCTCTCTCTCCCCGAGTGTTGTTGAAATAGCACAGAAACAATGGTGCCTATGGGTTCTTTGTACCATACTCAGAGGCGGAAGGAGGGGGTGCGAGTGGGGGCTGTAGCTCCTACTCAAAATTTTTTGTTCTTTTAGCATATGTTTCGACGCATAATCCAAATTTTAGAATCACAATCTAAATTTTATCTTTTTTGCTTAACTTCACTATTTACACAGTATTATAAGTCAAATTTTAAAAAACCATAATTTTACTTAGACAAGTCGAAATGAAATAATTTTTTTTTATAAAATTACATAGAATTTCAAGACGAACGAAACAAACTCCATATTGTTTTTTTTTTCCGAACACTTTTCAAGTTTTACACTTTTTAACTCAAGCAATTCAAATGCATCAATACAACGCATAAATAATTCAAACCCAAATTCTACAATCCAAACCTTAGCACCAAATACATGCTTAATTTTTCCCAAAATTTTGTTTAAATTTTTATAATTTACCTCCACTGAAAATAAAATATTCTCATATCGTCCCTATTTTGTCCCTAATAAAAATAAAAAATTCTCACATAGTCCACATTAATACTAATTCAGATAAAAAAAATTTATATTTTTACTACTTTATTCCCTCTAAAATTAAAAATATTAAAAATTCTCACATATTTTCCACTAAAATTTGTTTTATTTAAAAATAATAATGTACATTCCCACTGAAAAAAATTTCTAACTCGTCTCTGACCATACTTGTTCATGCTTCAACACAAACAACAAGTTAAGAATTAAAAAAAAAAAAAAAACAATTTTGTAGAAAATTGGGGGTCCAGAATCTTCAGATTTAAAAAAAAAAAAAAAAACCCCTCAAGTAAACCAAAAAGAAAAAGATTAAAAAACTCCTTACAAACCCAGAAAAGCCTCTTACTTGCTGTACAAATATATATATATATATATATATATATTTTTTAACTTCTTCAGAAGTAGGATGAAGAAGAGGATATGAAGTTAAAAAAAAATAAAAAATAAAAAAAAACTCACCCAATTTCGGTGTCAGATCTCCTACCTCCAACTTCTGCTCCTTATATATATAGCTCTTCACTGTGAGAAAACGATGAGCAGGGAAGTTACAACGACAACATTTTCGGTGTTTGGTGGCTTCAATCCATTACAGGAGGCCCTTGAGGGCTTTAACTGGGATTTGAGGATTCCTAAAAGAAGAAAGAAAGAAAGGTAAAAAGAGTGCAGTGACAGTAGTTAAAAAAAAAAAAAAAGGCAAAATGAGCCTTTCCGTTTGTACTCCGTTAACACCCTCTCTCTCTCTCTCTCTCGTGGCAGCTGATGTGGACTCCCTAACTACGAGGGACATAAAAAGGAGCCGTCGGGTTTTGAAGCCAATGAATAATAGATCATACCACTTGAGCCGAAAATAATATCCTGTCGGGATCAAATATCCATTTATCACCTGTCCTGTCGGGACCTCCCACAATTGTATTTGTTGGGGCTCGATCCTCGGACCGCGGTTATTTCTTGGGCTCTAATACCGCTTGAGCTGAAAAGGATATCCTGTCCAGTGATGGACCAAATACCCATTTATGACCAGTGCTGGGAATTCGGGCCATCCGGCCCGACCCGGCCCGAGCCCGATGGGCTTTTTAAGAAAATCGGGCCGAGGCCGGGCCGGACCGAGCCTAATTTTTTTTTGTTTTTTCTTTTCTTTATATATATAATATATATAATTTTTTAATAAAAATTTTAAAAATAATTAAAATTTTAATAAAAATAATATTTATAAAATTTTAAATTTTAAATAACAGGCGGGTCGGGCCTGCCCGGCCTGCCGGGCCTAAAAGGAGAGCCCGGCCCGCCAGTAAGAGGCGGGCCGGGCTTTTACCGAGCCTAGAGAATTCGGGTCAGGCTAGGCCAACGACTGGGTCAAAATTACGGGCCGCGGGCCGGCCCGTTTGGCCCGGCTCAAATTCCCACCTCTATTTATGACGCTTTTCTAGCTAGTAGGCTGGTCCTCCTAAAATAAAGAATAAGATGGAATTATGTAACAATGCTTTTTTTTTTTTTTTTTTTCCCCCCTCTTCTCTCTTCTTCATGTTTTCAATTCAATATTCCCATTTTTTTTTCCTTCCTTTTGCCAATTGCTATTTATAGATGATTTATATATATATAATTATACACATCATACTACATATATATATTACGTAATATACTAATATTCAAAATATTTCTTTAATTAAACTATCACACAAAATTATCAAATCATCATAAAAATTCATTAATTTGGTATAAACTTTGTTCTAGTATATCGAGTCCTCGTCACATTATCTGTGAAAAATAACTCAACATAACTTTATAATTAAGTAATTACTATCTTATTATATTATTTATGTTAATTCTAATGTTAATTTTCTAACATTATTATTATGTAGCATTTAGGTTGTTACATATCATGATGCAAAGTGTCTATAATTATGGAATAAAATATGGAATAAAGTATTTAAGTATGAAGGGGAAAAAAATGACAAAAACATTTGCGTAATTCGGTCATATCCCCATGTTTACTGGTGAAGTGAGGATTATAAAAAGAGTGCTTTCACAAATTAAACTATAAAGGAAAGATATTTTTACACATTCACTAATCACTCTTTGATATGTGTTTTAAAATGATTTGTAAGCGGGGACAAAATCAGACTTTAAATCCAACGGAGACATAAATAAAGACAAAATTTCTTAACACATAATATGAAAATCAATAAATTCTAACACTTTTCATAATCAAATTTTATAAATTAAGTAAGCAACGCATTAACACAATTGTTTTCAGCATATTATTCAAGTTGTAATTTGCATCCCAAGATTAATTAGCTAAGCGAATTTTTTTTTTTTAAAACAAAAAAAGAGAAGTAAATAAATACATACCAAGAGATTAGAGAGAGAAGTAGAATAGTAAAATATTATTTGGAATAGGAGAAATTTGCCAAAATGACTTAACAACAAAGCTATATTAGGGAAATGACTTTCCCTTTTCTTTTTTATTTTTTTTATTCTCAAAAATGCTGATTGTGTAAATAAGAATTTTTATAATTAATAAAATTAATTAAAATCAAAGAATAAAACAAAGAAGAAATATGGGGATTGGGCATCGAACTTTTCTCCCTTTTCCTCGAACTGCAACTTCAAGAGTGGAGTCTCCTTCCTTTCCCTTTCCTGCGCTTCTGATTCTTCTTCTTCCTCGTTCCCTTCCCTTCCCTCCCCCAAAAAGGAATCTCCCCAAATCCGCCGCCTCCACGTCCGCCGCCGCCGCCGCCGCCCTAAACGACGCCGTCGAAGACCCGGAGATCGCGCCACAAGCTCCGAGCACGCCATCTTGTTCCTCTTCTTCCCCTCCGACCACCACAAGCTCCGCCGGCAGCTCCACCACGCCTTCTCCTTTACCGAAAACGCACCTGCTATTCGCGCCGCTTTTCTCGCCGACCTCTCCTCCTACATCCAGTCCGTGTAAGTGCTTTATATACTTTGAAAATGGATTGCTCGGAAGAGCTTAAAGCTGCTTAGTTAAATATGACAAATTTTGAGATTCGAGCATGTCAATAGTTAGACTGATGGTGTCGAAGAATTTTTTTTTTTTCATTCATTATAGTTTCAAATTTTGAAAACAATGTCAACATTTTCATGTGATTTTCCGTTCTCAAACATAAATATGTGTTTTAGTTGAACAACGAATTTTGGTTTACGATTTCTCATTGTTTTCATTATAGTTTCAAATTTTAAAAACAAAGTCAACCTTTTCATGTGGTTTTCTGTTTTCAAACTTATTATTATTATTATTATTATTATTATTTTGGTTGAACGACAAATGTTGGTTTATGATTTTCTCATCTTTTATCGGACAATAAGTAACTTCAGTTGGGAAATAGTGGATGATGTTACAGCTTTCAACTTTGAGGAATGTAAGTAGTTAAGATCGACTAACTACTGATGATAAGTATGGATTTTTATTTTTATTTTTTGTGAAGGAAGTATATTTCACCCATTCTTGCTGTATTTTAATTGTGCTCTTGATATAATCCTTGGGATGCAATAACTATACCCATTTCACCCATTCTCCAAAGGAACAAGGGGAAAAACGAGAAGGAAATATCCACAAATCTAATCTACTTTTTTCCTTACAGCAATTAAACTCAGCATATAGTTTAAAACGCTCCTAGAAGTATCAAGCAAGAATGAACTCAGCAAGAATGGCATTAGTATCACTTTTGTACATATATTATTGTGTTAATAAATCTCGGGTGTGCATGGTATGGTAGGTAGGCAGATAGAAGCATATATAGTTTGGGATTAGCATGTTTGTTCCTTCTATTTAACATGCTTGTATCGCTTACGATGTTAGTATAAGTGAACCGACACAAGTTTGTGAAAGAACCAACATGGAAGATAGTGCTAATGGATTGGCTGCTAATTAATTATCTAATGTTTATGAGAGAATTACTTTATGTGTCCTACATTCTGAAAGACTTGTACACAGAGTATTCTTGGGTGACGTTTCAGGGTGTAATTATTTTTTTTATTTTTTTTTCCTCAGGATTCTTACTCCTTCGACGAGCCATAGCGAGACTTCTGAACGCCAACCTCCCACTATTCTCCCCCATTTCCAACTTTCCAACTTTCCTCATACTCCCTACAGCCAACTCTTGAAGCTCAGGATGTCGGAGTCGGGTCTTCCATCGTCGCCTCCTTTAATGATGCCGTCGGCATCGTCATCGCAGCCAACCACATCGCTGTTATCGTCCTCACCTCCGGGGTTCGGTAGGAATGTCAGAAAGGTAATATGGGCGTTGTAATTGTATGTAAATTTTTTGTAGTTACTCTCTCTTTTAATCTTTATGTTCTTAAAATTATGATGATATTCCTATGTTGTACGTTATGAGGTGAATGCCGAGGTGATGAAATAATAAGCCACTTGTTTTATTTACAATTATCATGCAATGGTTCCCCTTTGTTTTTTTTTTTGTTTTTTAAATAGTTGTAAACGACATATATTTGTATGTTTTAGGAAACATATGAGATTACAGAAAGTTCGAGTAATGAGGAAGTTCATGAAGAAGATCATGGCATTTCTAGGATGGTCCTCACATCAGAGCTGAAAGAATTGCCTCCACTTATCTTGTCAGAATACTTCAATGCCAAAGTTACGATCAGATCACAAATGGCAATCCTTGAAGAAATTCAGATATGGCTAACTGAGGAAGATAAGACCGTTTTTCGAAGTTACCCTCAACTAGGTCCTTTGATAGACTTGCCCATAGGAGGGGAATTTTCCGGTGCGTTGGCTCATAATTTGCTGTTGAGAAAGACAGTATGTCAGAAAGACCATGAAGTGTGGTTCTTAATTGAGGGAAAACCATTGAGGTTCTCTCTCAATGAGTTCGTCTTGATTTCAGGTTTATACATGGGTGGTGGACCTTCTGCGGATGAAATCAAAGCTCAAGAAGAACACAACGAGTTGAAAAATAAATACTGGCCAACAAAGAAAAGTGTTTTATTAGTAGATGTTGCTAAAAAACTAAAAGAGTTGAGCGTTACAAATGATAGGACCAATGATAAACTTAAGTTAGCCTTTCTATACATGGTGGCAGGGTTTTTGACGTCTTCTGACAGCAAGAAGGTGGTTAATCATTCTTGGCTCCAATATGCCAACGATCTAAACTTCTTCACTCAATATCCATGGGGGAATGTTTGTTACAATCAGACGCTGGATTACATAAAAACTGATATGGTGACAAAGTTTAACAAGTCTTCATCAGCGTACAACTTCTATGGTTGCCCATGGATATTTCAAGTAAGCTTTAATTTAATACTTTTCTTAGTTAAATATATTTTATAAATTGATTTGTATTATAACCATCATTTAATTTGTTATGCAGATATGGGCTTTTGAGGCTATGCCGAAGTTGGGCGAGATGATGGCTAAGAAATTAGCTTTGAATGAGAAGAACAAAAATGGGCCACGGTGGCTTCGTTGGCAGAATGTTCGGAAACCTATTGGTGTCTCATTTCATCGTTGTTTGGAGGCCATGAGATCTGCTGAGGTATTAACCAACTCGTTACAGGTTACATTTTATGATATTTGTTTAGATCTATTAGTCAAGTTAATCAAATTTTTTTCCACTGTGTTTATTCAGTTTGCAGTCCGTCCTACTTTGAATCCGTCATCCAAGGAGAGCCAACGAGAATATTATTTGCGAATGGAAAGGCGTGAGGACTGCAGTGATGATGTCATTGATGGCCTGATGAAGTTATTAGAGGGAGATGTCATCCTGTGTAGTGCTGCTGATTCCGATGAGATAAATGCTGAAATTAGATCAAGTCACGTCTCTCGTGATCCTGCTATGCACTCGAGGTCTGTCCCCGCCAGTTCGGCCCATGAGCAGATGATTAGATCCTCTACCCCCATGGTCTGCCCCCAACAACACCCGATGCCCACAAGCCCCACCTATCTTGAACCTGCTACAGCCTCGAGGTCCTTCCTAGTCATACCGACTCATGAGTATAATCGAGCCTCTACCCCCAGGGACGGGCAAACGCATGGCCCGATGCCTACATTCTCTACCGATTTTGGCCCCCAGACGGACGGCGCGATGCCGACATCCACAAATCCTATTTTAGAGTCATTGATGCATTATATTGACCGTCGTATAGGCGAGCATGAAACGTATATGAAATCAATGTTGGCCAATCACGAGGCGACAATGATGCAGAAAATGGAGGAAAATAGCAAGGCAATTATGAAAAAAATCGAGTCTGTTGTGGCCATGAATAAGGAGGCATGTAGTGGCGGGGTCAATGTTGAGTTCGAGCGGGAGTTACCACAAGGTGTAGGAACTAGATACAGTGGGGGTGATAATTTCGATGTGGAACAACATCCCTTACAAGACGAACAAATAAGAGATGGTGCCGAATATACCCATGACAGGGTAGTTGATATGCAAGATGGTGCCAATGTTGAAAATGTAAAAAACCACGAGGGCCGGCCAGAGAGGCAGCGGAAAAGAGCGGCAGTCTTACGGTCACCTTATGTCGTTCAGTTGCCAAAAAAGATTCAGCCCTCGAGGTCTGATGCTCAAATACAACTGCAAGATGCTTCAAAGCCTACAAAAACACTTTGATCACTAACCATGTATTATGAATACTTTTTTTCCTTATAGTTATATTGACATATGTAAATACAATATTGGATTCGTGTTTTGGTCTTTAACGCTTTAATGTTAAAGTGTTGGTTTTTTTATTTTTTATTCAAACACAAAAATTATCATATCAAAAAATTAACATGTTCAGTCGGAAATGTTAAAGTGTTGATTTGCCTAAAAACCTTCGGAACGACCACGGAACGACCACGGAAAATTGCGGAACGACCACCCAAAATGACTTGAAAAAGTTGACTTTTTAAAACTTTTTGAACGTCGAGTGAAAAAATTAGAAAAAAGTCACCAACGACAAAAGTCATGTATGATTTGCCTAAAAACCTTCGGAACGACCAGGAACGACCACGGAACGACCACGGAAAATTGCGGAACGACCACCCAAAATGACTTGAAAAAGTTGACTTTTTAAAACTTTTTGAACGTCGAGTGAAAAAATTAGAAAAAAGTCACCAACGACAAAATTCATGTATGACTTGCCTAAAAGCCTTCGGAACGACCAGGAACGACCACGGAACGACCATCGAAAAGTGCGGAACGACCACCCAAAATGACTTGAAAAAGTTGACTTTTTAAAACTTTTTGAACGTCGAGTGAAAAAATTAGAAAAAGTCACCAACGACAAAATTCATGTATGACTTGCCTAAAAACCTTCGGAACGACCAGGAACGACCACGGAACGACCATCGAAAAGTGCGGAACGACCACCCAAAATGACTTGAAAAAGTTGACTTTTTAAAACTTATTGAACGTCGAGTGAAAAAATTAGAAAAAGTCACCAACGACAAAAGTCATGTATGATTTGCCTAAAAACCTTCGGAACGACCAGGAACGACCACGGAACGACCACGGAAAATTGCGGAACGACCACCCAAAATGACTTGAAAAAGTTGACTTTTTAAAACTTTTTGAACGTCGAGTGAAAAAATTAGAAAAAAGTCACCAACGACAAAAGTCATGTATGACTTGCCTAAAAACCTTCGGAACGACCAGGAACGACCACGGAACGACCATCGAAAAGTGCGGAACGACCACCCAAAATGACTTGAAAAAGTTGACTTTTTAAAACTTTTTGAACGTCGAGTGAAAAAATTAGAAAAAGTCACCAACGACAAAATTCATGTATGACTTGCCTAAAAACCTTCGGAACGACCAGGAACGACCACGGAACGACCATCGAAAAGTGCGGAACGACCACCCAAAATGACTTGAAAAAGTTGACTTTTTAAAACTTATTGAACGTCGAGTGAAAAAATTAGAAAAAGTCACCAACGACAAAAGTCATGTATGATTTGCCTAAAAACCTTCGGAACGACCAGGAACGACCACGGAACGACCACGGAAAATTGCGGAACGACCACCCAAAATGACTTGAAAAAGTTGACTTTTTAAAACTTTTTGAACGTCGAGTGAAAAAATTAGAAAAAAGTCACCAATGACAAAATTCATGTATGACTTGCCTAAAAACCTTCGGAACGACCAGGAACGACCACGGAACGACCATCGAAAAGTGCGGAACGACCACCCAAAATGACTTGAAAAAGTTGACTTTTTAAAACTTTTTGAACGTCGAGTGAAAAAATTAGAAAAAGTCACCAACGACAAAATTCATGTATGACTTGCCTAAAAACCTTCGGAACGACCAGGAACGACCACGGAACGACCATCGAAAAGTGCGGAACGACCACCCAAAATGACTTGAAAAAGTTGACTTTTTAAAACTTATTGAACGTCGAGTGAAAAAATTAGAAAAAAGTCACCAACGACAAAAGTCATGTATGATTTGCCGAAAAACTTTCGGAACGACCAAGAACAGTGCGGAACGACCACCCAAAATGACTCATTTAACACTAAGTTCGGACGGAACGACCATGTGGTCGTTCCGTAAAAAAACGTGGTCGTTCCTGAACTTTCGTGGTCGTTCCGTGGGTTTTATGTCCAATAATACATGTATTGAGGGGATGGTATGGTTATTTTTCCATTTCGGAAAAAAAAAAAATTTTAACACTAAGTTCGGACGGAACGACCATGTGGTCGTTCCGTAAAAAAACGTGGTCGTTCCTGAACTTTCGTGGTCGTTCCGTGGGTTTTATGTCCAATAATACATGTATTGAGGGGATGGTATGGTTATTTTTCCATTTCGGAAAAAAAAAAATTTTAACACTAAGTTCGGACGGAACGACCATGTGGTCGTTCCGTAAAAAAACGTGGTCGTTCCTGAACTTTCGTGGTCGTTCCGTGGGTTTTATGTCCAATAATACATGCATTGAGGAGATGGTATGGTTATTTTTCCATTTCGGAAAAAAAAAAAATTTTAACACTAAGTTCGGACGGAACGACCATGTGGTCGTTCCGTAAAAAAACGTGGTCGTTCCTGAACTTTCGTGGTCGTTCCGTGGGTTTTATGTCCAATAATACATGTATTGAGGGGATGGTATGGTTATTTTTCCATTTCGGAAAAAAAAAAAATTTTAAGACTAAGTTCGGACGGAACGACCATGTGGTCGTTCCGTAAAAAAACGTGGTCGTTTCCGCACTTTCGTGGTCGTTCCGTGGGTTTTATGTCCAATAATACATGTATTGAGGGAATGGTATGGTTATTTTTCCATTTCGGAAAAAAAAAATAATAATTTACCATTAACTCACTATCCATAGAAACACAACATACAAAAGAAGAAACCATATTTGAACTAACCGTGGGGTAAATAATACAAGAAATTTTTTTTCCCGAAATTTCTAAATAACCATACCATCCCCTCAATGCATGTATTACTGGACATAAAACCCACGGAACGACCACGAAAGTTCAGGAACGACCACGTTTTTTTACGGAACGACCACATGGTCGTTCCGTCCGAACTTAGTGTTAAAATTTTTTTTTTTTCCGAAATGGAAAAATAACCATACCATCCCCTCAATGCATGTATTATTGGACATAAAACCCACGGAACGACCACGAAAGTTCAGGAACGACCACGTTTTTTTACGGAACGACCACATGGTCGTTCCGTCCGAACTTAGTGTTAAAATTTTTTTTTTTTCCGAAATGGAAAAATAACCATACCATCCCCTCAATACATGTATTATTGGACATAAAACCCACGGAACGACCACGAAAGTTCAGGAACGACCACGTTTTTTTACGGAACGACCACATGGTCGTTCCGTCAGAACTTAGTGTTAAATGAGTCATTTTGGGTGGTCGTTCCGCACTGTTCTTGGTCGTTCCGAAAGTTTTTCGGCAAATCATACATGACTTTTGTCGTTGGTGACTTTTTTCTAATTTTTTCACTCGACGTTCAAAAAGTTTTAAAAAGTCAACTTTTTCAAGTCATTTTGGGTGGTCGTTCCGCACTTTTCGATGGTCGTTCTGTGGTCGTTCCTGGTCGTTCCGAAGGTTTTTAGGCAAGTCATCACTGAATTTTGTCGTTGGTGACTTTTTCTAATTTTTTCACTCGACGTTCAAAAAGTTTTAAAAAGTCAACTTTTTCAAGTCATTTTGGGTGGTCGTTCCGCACTTTTCGATGGTCGTTCCGTGGTCGTTCCTGGTCGTTCCGAAGGTTTTTAGGCAAGTCATACATGAATTTTGTCGTTGGTGACTTTTTCTAATTTTTTCACTCGACGTTCAAAAAGTTTTAAAAAGTTAACTTTTTCAAGTCATTTTGGGTGGTCGTTCCGCACTTTTCGATGGTCGTTCCGTGGTCGTTCCTGGTCGTTCCGAAGGTTTTTAGGCAAGTCATCACTGAATTTTGTCGTTGGTGACTTTTTCTAATTTTTTCACTCGACGTTCAAAAAGTTTTAAAAAGTCAACTTTTTCAAGTCATTTTGGGTGGTCGTTCCGCACTTTTCGATGGTCGTTCCGTGGTCGTTCCTGGTCGTTCCGAAGGTTTTTAGGCAAGTCATACATGAATTTTGTCGTTGGTGACTTTTTTTAATTTTTTCGCTCAACGTTCGAAAATTTGAAAAAAGTCAACTTTTTCAAGTCATTTTGGGTGGTCGTTCCGCACTTTTCGATGGTCGTTCCGTGGTCGTTCCGAAGGTTTTTAGGCGTCTCATACATGAATTGAGGTGATGGTGAGGTTATTTTTCTATGTTGGAAAAAAAAAATCGTGTATTATTTACCCCATGGTTAGTTCATATATGGTTTCCTCTTTTGTATGTTGTGTTTCTATGGTTAGTGAGTTAATGGTAAATTCAGTTTTTTTTTTATTTTTTTTTATTTTTCCGAAATGGAAAAATAACCATACAATCCCCTGAATACATGTATTATTGGACTTAAAACCCACGGAACGACCACGATTTTTTACGGAACGACCACATGGTCGTTCCGTCCAAACTTAGACTTTTTTTAAATTTTTTCCCTTAAGCGAATAGCAAAGATAACCACACTATCACCACAAGAACAACCACTTGTTCATTGCTTTCAAATAGTCCATTTTTTCCTCTTTCAATAAACTAACGAATGCAATATCAAACATTTCACATGCAAAAAAAAATAATAATACAAAAAAATCCAAAATTAATGACTTTAACAAACATACTTAATGAATTCCACAAATTACTAGCTTTCGTACAACGAAATTAATGAAAATGTAAACTGTCAAACTCATAGTACACATTATTAGGTGCCGCTGCTGACATCGGGTGGATGTAAAACATTGGGACATTTTTTGGAATTATGTTCATTATGACCACATGTCGTGCATTTATACTTTTTCACTATGTATTCTCCTTGTGAAGGGAAGCGAGTTAATCTTGGCCTCCCTCTAAACATTTTCACATCTGGCTCTACTACCTTGATCGCTCTTACCTCTTCAGGAATATTGTGCCATTGCGATTCTGGAGGAACAGGATAAATAGTTTCTGCATATGCCAACACCCAATAATCTGAACTGTAGTACTCAGAACAAAGGGAGTATACAAAAGCTCCAGTGTTTTGGGGCCGATCAAGACCTGCTGCTGCTATAGCGTGGATGCACGGAATCTTGTCAATGTCGAAAACCTTACACGTGCAACTCCTTGTTCTTAAATTGACACATGCATTGCAATCACCACCCATCACATTGTATTCATTCTCATTCAGTTGGTATGGCGTCAATGAACCAGCTTCATCAAATCTTCTTCTGAGTACTGCTTCTCTCTTTGGTGTAATTGGTGTGGTCACTAATACTGATTCTCGACGCCGAGTGAAGAACCATTGTCCCATTGTAAAGAGGACGAAATCGATCATTGCAGTTATGGGATACTCTCTTGCCTTCAGCATCATATTATTCAAAGTCTCGACAATGTTAGTAGTCATAACTTCATACCTGTTGCCTTTAAAGTGAGCTCTTGACCACTTTTCAAACTTGACATCCTTCTCGAGATATTGAGCCACCTACGGATATTTTGTACTCAAGTCACTGAAATGTTTCTCAAATTCCTCCAAGCAGTATGCTTCAGCAGCAGCCTTGAACACTCCAAGAGAAGCAGCACTCTTGAAACGGTTCTTAATATTCATCATAACATGATAATAACATGCCCCATGCTGCGACATAGGATAAATGTGACTCACCGCGTAACTAATGCTCTGGTTCCTATCAGAAATAAAACATAGCTCTGAGCTGTCAGGTATTACCTCCTTTAGCTTCTCAAAAAACCAAGTCCATGAATCATTGTTCTCAGTGTCACCCAAACCCCACGCAATGGGATAACTGTGATACTCACTATCTTGTGTCGTAGCAACCATCAACACCCCCTTATATTTTGTTTTGATCCAAGCCCCATCTATGCCTACAACTTTTCTCATGTTCTTAAACCCCCGTATCGCTGCTCCTAAAGCCATAAAAAAGTACTTGAACTTATTCTCCGAATCAACTTCAATGTGCGTAACTGTACCCTTATTAACTTGTTTGAGCATGTAACAATAGGACGGCAGCATGGTGAAACTGTGTTGTGGCGTCCCTCTGATCAAATTTTGAGCAAATTGCCTTCCTTTCCATGCCTTCCAATAACTTACTTGAACCTTCAGCTCCTGGGTCATGAATCCCATGAGAACTTTTGGATTGGGTGGTTGCTTACAATCGATGAAGTGTCCTTTCATGCGAGCTCCAATTACACGACTAGATGCTTGTCTGTGATTGATCGATCGATTCATCAACGAGCAAGTATGGATACCATTATATTGACGAATGACGAAAAAATTCGAACTTGGCATTTTTGTAGCTCGCACCCGCCACAAGCAATTTGGTTCTTCTACACACACAACTTCCTTCAATGACTTGGTTGACTTCTTGACCTTCATTTCAAACTTTCCATTAATGGCGACGAGGTTTAACTTTGTATTTAATTCATCCTTGCTATCAAAATGTTTACCCACCATTAAATCCGAACCATCATTTCTACTGCTATCAGAACTTATTAGTGGAACAAATCTTGTCTCTTCAGATTCAGCATGTTGCCAACGACTATCATCTTCTTCGGCTACACCATCATCTTCTTCGGGTACACCATTACATCCTTGACGCACCTCATCACCTCCTTCGGATACATCATCACCTGTTTTATCTACACCATAATCTTCATTAGCTACTTTCTCAAGCACTGTCTGTTCTGGTGTTGGATTGGATCCGGTGATTGGAGTTGGATTGAAGCCAGTGATCCTTTCATTGACTGGTGTACTAGTTGCACAAATCTGCAGCGGCTGCTCATAACTACCAACGAATTCAGTTGGAACAAACCTTGCAACAAATGGGATTTCTTCATTGAGCCGACACCCAAAATAGTCATCATGGAAACCTAGTGCATCATCACCATTACTGTTCATATCATCATCACCACAAACACATATTGCTTTTCCTTTATCACATTTTTCTTTCACTATAACATGTAGAGTCATTCCTCGTTTTTCATTGTACAAAAACATAAGAGCTATAACATCTGAATCATTGGAAATGAGAGTTGGTGAAGTAGTGTCACCAAATATGTCACCGATAGGTTTGTGAGTTATCTCAATTGCATACATACTTCGGTCAATACTTGTGCTGTCGTAGATTGTCTCTTCCAATTCTAAAAACTTGATACTCCTATCAACCACAAAGCCCT
This sequence comes from Ficus hirta, assembly GCA_038430175.1. Taxonomy (NCBI): domain Eukaryota; kingdom Viridiplantae; phylum Streptophyta; class Magnoliopsida; order Rosales; family Moraceae; genus Ficus; species Ficus hirta. The sequence continues at coordinate 10,581,618 of CM076585.1, read as the reverse complement.
TGCTCATACCAACTCCGGACCACCTCCAAAATCCACCATCCACCTTTTCCCACTTTCCATTATACTCCACGAGAATGTAGATCGGACTCATACCTATCAAGGATTTTGAGATTATCAATCAACAAACAATATAAAGAATACAACTACAAATTTTACATCAATCAACAAAAAAAAAAAAAAAATTAAATGAAATAAGAATCATGTAGGAACCTTCGTTATTATTTCACACTACAAATATAAGTAATCCACGAAAGTTCAGGAACATAAATCATTATTAGCCAACAACCTTATTTCTCCTTTGATGGAAAACTCAATCAACGAAACATAAATCAAACCAAAAAATTAGCCAAAGTTCACATTCCTCAACGATAACCAGTAGGGGCTAACTTGAATGCCAATTGCTGAAATTTGCTTGAATGCAAAAACATAATTTCCAGTTACAGAGAATAACAAAATTATTCTTTCTTAAATATTTTTTAAGCATGTCATCCAATGCTTTCTTTGAGGACCATTATAGTTCTCACCCTCTCCTCTTTCATTCTTTTACTTTGTTAACTGAACGTGCAATAGAAATTCAAACACCAAAAATACAGAGAAATGTTTACTTAGACAATCAGACATTTCCCACATTCAAACAGAGCAGCAAAAATGTGTAGGAAAAAAAAAAAAAAACAACCCATACTTCTAACTATCAAAACCCAATCACATACTTCTAACTCTCAGATGTGGAACTTTCGATTTTAAAAATTTTAAAACATAATTCTAACTATCAAAAATTAGTCACATGTAGGGATAAAACAAAGAAACAAAACATAAATATCAGGTACCCAGTAGTAAAATGTTAAAAGTTCAAACTACCCAACAAAGGAATTAGCCACTTATTGCATGCCTTTAAAACCGAAAAGCATATATCTGTAAACCAACAACCAACGCAAAATAAACTAATTAAGATTTACTAACATAAAACAGTACAGAGAGTCAAGTTACTCACATTCAATATGCTTTCAAATTAACAAGAAAAAAAATAGAAACCAAATGTGAATTGTGAGACAAGTTTCCAAAAATTAAAAATTAGAAAAAAATAAAATAGATCAATATGCTTCCAAATTAACAACCTATTCAGTGACCACCATAATCAAACACAACAAATCTCAAAGATAAGTTTTGAATAAAAATGTGAAGAACAAGGGTTGATTTTTTACTTGTTTATTTTTTCTCTCGTGGTGGGGTTCGGTTTGGGCTTCGGCAGACCTCCGAAAATTTTGTTGGTTTGGACGAAGAAGAAGAAGAAGAAGAAGAAGAAGAAGAAGAAGAATGGTTTGGACGGAGAAGAAGAAGAAGCACGGTTGAAGAAATTGCTTTGGATGGGTTTGGACGGAGAAGAAAAAGAAGAACGGTCGAAGATTTTGGTTTGGACAGAGAAGAAGAAGAAATGGACGAAGAAGAACCAGACCCCAATGGAAGAAGAAGAAGAAGCAGAGGACTGTCGAAGAAGAAGAAGAAGAAGCAGAGGACTGTCAAGAGGTCAAAGATGGGAGTCAGCTTTTTTCTTTTTTGTTTTTTAGTTTTTTTTTAATTCTATATTAATATCTTTTCTTTTTACATTATTTTTTTTAAAAAAGTCATTCTCCTAATTAAAATTTTTTAAAGGTTATTTTGCAAAATAAAAAAAGTCAAAAGACTATTTTACTAAATCACTGGATGAGAGTTGAGAGAAAGAAAGCAATGAAAAAGAAAAAGGAAAATAACAAGCCGAACTAGATAATTAATTAAGAAAAGCATAGCAAAAATAAAAAAATAATAAAAAATTAAAGATTATATAACTTGCAAACAATGTGAATTCAACTTATATATATATATATATATATATATGATTATTTTCATTTATGTTTTTTGAACTTTCATTTTGTCCCCTGAATTTGAAATTTGTTTGTAACCCCTTTTATTATACAATTTTAGTTAAAAACAAATAAGAAAATAGGGGAATCAATCTTACTAAATATATTCTATTAGGATTTTTACTAAAAAGAAACAGAAAAAATCACATAACTACAATAATATACAAAAATAATATGTATATATACAAGAAATATTAGTAATATGGCAATGAGAAATTGCCGGACATGAATGATATATTCTTGACCGTTTGATGAGAAATGGATGGCGATGGTTATCTTATGAGTAAGTGAGAGAGGGAGAAGGGGGGTTAACAAAGCAGCGTTTGTACACTCTTCATATGTTAGAAGGTACACCTATTAAGAGTCATCTTAATTTTGTTATGTTCTTTACCTCATTCGTATACGCAGCACTTCGTCGATATTGGGATGTATGGAAGAGACACTATTTCTATGGAAGATCTTAAGGATCTTTGCATTCCAAAGAATTGAAGAAAAAAGTGTATGACAATCAAGTGCATTGGTTGCTAGAGGTAGATGTAAAGAAATTAAAGAAGCCAAAACAAGAACACATAGGGGTTAATGAGGTGGCAAGTGAGGCAACCTTAGGATCTCACTAACTGGGAGATTGGAGGTTCGAATCTCCAGCCAACTCAGGGGAGTGTTGGGGTTCGACTTCGTCTTCCCTTTACGACGTTAGCTTCTAACAGTTTGTCTAACGAACGATGAACTCTTTACTTTTGGGCCAGACCCAACTCATGATGAACTCCTTACTTTTGGGCCAGACCCAATCTATTTTGTTCAATCTCGAATGATGATCGCTCGTTTAACATGGGCCGGACCCAGTTTACGATTCTAATTCATTACAATATGAATAACGCTCGTTCACACTCGAACATCGAACCAACAGATCAAACGTGGTCTTTATATAATTTACGAATGATGGATCACAATGTCAGGCTTGTGTCCGAACTATCGTTCATCGCTCATGTTCGACAGATTAAGATATATCTCCTATAATCGTCGGACCCAATGTCAACAATGGCATTACATCAGTAACCGCCAAGCCCATTGTCCGAGATTAACGTTTACCCTGGTAACCGTCTGTTCAAAATCTCCAATGGCATACTTACACGTGTCCCAGATGACAATATCTGAACTGCCATGAGCAGTTACGGGCTCAGGCCCATCTTCCTCTATAAATAAAGGAAGACCCCCCCCACAGGGAGGGATCTCTCCTTCCTTTTCTGATCTTTTGTCTGACATCTGAACATACTTCCACTCTGCCAAAATTTCTCCAGAAATCATTCAGAGAATTCTAAAGTCTCCATTGTATTCGAAAATATTCATATATAGTGAAATTACTCACTGACAGAGGACGTAGCACTTAGTTGGGCGAACCTCTCTACTTCTTGGTGTCAATTTATTTTCTGTTTTTCTTTATGTTCATTTTCTGACATGAAAATCTGCTCTTATGTTGTTTTATAAATTTCATCACGATGTTCAAGGGCCCAATTAATCGATTTTCACGTTTTCTGCACTAACTTTCCTGTTAATTTTTGACTGTAGAAAACCAGCATCTACAGTTTGGCGCCCACCGTGGGGCCCTTGGACGTCTTACATCAGAAATTTACAAAGCAACTATGGCAGCAGAACATGAACGCCAGGAAGAACTTCCCCAGGGAAGCCCAGTCAACCACCAAGAAGCTTGAACCTCTGAAGCAAACTCACAAATCGCTCATCTGACGCGAATGGTCGAGGAACTGACCAAGAAACACGACAGCCAGCAAAGTCAGATGGAGAACATCACTGCAGAGAACCAGATTCTCAAGAACCAGTTGATGTCGAACTCTCAAGCAGCCTACTCGTACTACTACCCGTACTTCGGGTACTCAACCGGAATGAACGCTGGGGGCTGGAACCCAGCCACCTCACAGTATCCCCAAGGTGAGAACACTGGGGGCTGGCAACCTTCTACATCCCATTACCAACATGGGACGAACGCTGGAGGCTTGCAACAAGCAATGCCTCACCAACGAGCATCGAGGGCTACTTACAGCCCTGTCGCCCCAATGCAACCCTTATTCACACCTGGGGACACTCCGGCTGTGAACGAATGGCGAGCCCAGCAGAGGCAAACAGCAACAGGATCCGAAGACAGAAGACGGATCACTCCAACTCGGCGTTTGACGCCCGAGCGACCAATACCACCAAGTCCCATTCAACAAGGGACGGCGAACGTTGAAGACTTGATGAGGAGTATAATGTCCGAAGAAATAAGGACATTAGAAGCACAAATGCAGCAGCGCTTCTCCTCACAGATACATAGGGCAACAATCTTCACACCAGGGTTCGACGACCTTGCCCGTGGTGTCCGCGAGACGCCTTTGACTAAGCGGATCACCAACACAATTACCCCCAAGTTCAGTAACGTTTCTTTTCCTCGGTTTGACGGAATGTCAGACCCTCACGACCATCTCCTGCAGTACAAGCACGTCGTACAATCGACGAACATACCAATTGGTATGCTTGACGATATGATGTGTAAGTTGTTCGCGCAAAGCCTGAAGGGAGCGGCATTAAGATGGTTTTGCAACCTTCCCCCAGAATCGATCGACTCATTCGATGAACTTTCGCTTGAGTTTATGCGAAGCTATTCCGTTCACATCCAATCCGGCAAGACAACCAAGGATCCTCTGGGGTGTGATCCAGGGACCACACGAGTCACTGCGCGCTTACATTAAGCGCTTTAGTAAGGCAATTTCTGAAATCTCCGGGCTCGATGACGGCACGGCAAAAGAAGCTTTAAAGAAGGGTCTAAGGTACAGGTCCTTGTTTAAAAATGAGATTTGTGCCCGATACCCTCCGACGATCCAGGATGCTTTGCATCGAGCGAAGGGTGTTATCGAACTGGAGGAGGAGAACGAGCGAGTTGAACGAGACCTTGCTCGAACTAGGGAGGAACTCTCTAAGGCTCGTAACGAGCAAGACAAGACCTTCAGACGCGAACGCCCGCGCCCGTAACGTCGAACGGAGAACAGAATCGAACGGTCGACTAGGCTTGACCACAAGCGTCCCCTCTCACCACCAAAGTATGCCCTTGGCATAAGTCCTTCCGAACTCATCGCTCACCTCAAGCGGCAAGACTTCGTAACTTGGCCGAAGAAGTTGCCAGAAAACCCTGCCAGAGACACGAGCAAGTACTGTGAGTTCCACCGAGATCATGGTCATAATACCATTGATTGCAGGGCTTTGAGAGCAGAAGTTGTAGAACTTTTGAAGAAGGGCCACCTTCGTGAATTCCTCACGGAAAAGGGCAGAGAGACGTACGGACTTGGTGGCGAGACAAAGGAAAGAAGGGTCGTGCAGCAGATCGAAGACACGCCTTCACCACCGCCAATTCGAAAGACAATAGGCGTAATTTGTGGAGGCTCGATTTATAGCGGTGAAACAGTAACTGCTATCAAGTCCCACCGAAGAAAGGCCGCACGGCCCATTGCATCGACGCTCCCAGATGATCCGGTCGAACACTCAATTAGTTTCCACAGCAGCGAAGCCACCAGTCTTAGCCAACCACACGATGACGCATTAGTTCTGACGTTGAACGTATCGAACTGCGAAGTGGGTCGGATTCTTATTGACAATGGGTGTTCCGCTGATGTCCTTTTCCTATCAACTTTGAGGGAAATGGAGTTGTCAGATGGGGACATCGAAGACTCGACGACCATTTTGACTGGTTTTAATGGGGAATCGACCAAAGCTGTTGGAAAAATCAAGCTTCCCGTCTTTGCTGCAGGAGAAAACAAATTAACCGCTTTTTTGGTTTTGGATTGTCCATCGGCTTACAACATCATTCTTGGTAGGCCATGGATACACTCTATGAAGGCAGTACCGTCCACCTATCATCAGAGAATAAGGTTCCCAATGAAGAGAGGGGTGAAGAAAATCAAGGGGAACCAAGAAGTTGTGAGGACCTGTTACTTGCATTCTCTGAAGATGAAGAGGACCGATCGCTTATAGCAACTAGAGAAGAAGAAGGAATCGAGCGATCAAGTACTGCCGGATGTCGAACAATTGGATGAAATTCAGATAGACCCAGCCCAGCCAGATCGAGTCATCAGTATTGGCTCTCTGCTCGACGACACTATTCGTGCACAGCTCCTGAGTTTCCTTCGGGACAATCAAGACTGCTTTGCATGGTCCCACAAGGACATGCCAGGCATCGATCCAGAAGTGACAACACATCGACTCAATGTCGATCCAAGCCACAAGCCTGTTAAGCATAAACGAAGGAAACTTGGTATCGAGCGGAACAAGATCATTAACGAGGAAGTACGAAAGTTAATCGAGGCTGGATTCATTAAGGAGGTGCAGTATCCTGACTGGCTAGCGAACGTTGTAATTGTCAAGAAGAAGAACGGCAAGTGGAGAGTTTGTATCGACTTCACAGACCTAAACAAAGCATGCCCAAAAGACAGTTTTCCCCTTCCACACATCGATCGTTTAGTTGATGCCACCGCGGGCCATGAATTACTCTCATTCATGGACGTATTTTCAGGCTACAATCAGATCCTCATGCATCATGACGATCAAGAGAAGACAGCGTTCATTACAGAAAGTGGAATCTACTGTTACAAAGTTATGCCATTTGGGTTGAAGAACGCCGGTGCAACCTATCAGAGACTCGTCAACGCAATGTTCGCTGATCAACTCGGTCGAACGATGGAGGTATACATTAACGACATGCTGGTCAAATCATTGAAGGCTGTGGAACACATTGGACACCTATCAGAATGCTTCTCAGTACTCAGGCAACACAACATGCGTTTGAATCCCTCCAAATGCTCGTTTGGTGTCTCTTCTGGGAAGTTCTTAGGTTACATTGTTACGCAGCGAGGAATTGAAGTAAACCCTGACCAGATACGAGCACTAATGAACATGCCTTCACCGAAAAATAAGTGAGAGATCCAGAAGTTGACGGGACGAATAGCTGCTCTGAACAGATTTATCTCTCGATCGACCGATAAGTGCCAGCCATTTTTCAAACTGCTCAAAGGAAATAAGAAGTTTGAGTGGAACGAACATTGCCAACAGGCTTTTGATGAGTTGAAAAGGTATCTGTCCACACCTCCAATACTAACCAAACCAGAGACAGGAGAGAACTTATTTATTTATTTATCTGTAACCGAAGTTGCGGTAAGCGCTGTTCTTGTACGAGACTCGAACGGTGAACAGCCGGTCTACTATGTCAGCAAGTCACTACTCGATGCAGAGACAAGATACCCGGTGGTTGAAAAGTTGGCCCTTACCCTCATAACCGCTGCTAGGAAGTTGAGGCCATATTTCCAATCACACTCGATCATTGTAATGTCAACCTACCCTTTACGAGCGATACTTCATAGTCCAAACTTGTCTGGACGTTTGACAAAATGGGCAGTGGAGTTGAGCGAGTTTGATATCGAGTACCGGGTTCGAACCAGCCTAAAATCTCAAGTATTTGCTGACTTTGTAGCTGAACTCACTCCCGATCCTTATACGCCAAAAACGCAAGAAGGATGCTGCTGGACGCTCATGGTGGACGGAGCATCAAACGTTAAAGGATCTGGAGTGGGAGTAATTTGCCGATCCGCCGATGGCGAGATAATCGAGCAATCATTTCGATTGGGATTCAGTGCCTCAAACAACGAAGCTGAGTACGAAGCCTTAATTGCTGGGCTACGATTGGCAAAGGCACTGGGGGCTCGACGTTTGAAGATACAAAGTGATTCACAGCTCGTTGTGAACCAAGTGTTGGGAGAATACACAGCCAAGGATACGAGAATGGAAGCTTATCTGAACGTTGTTCGTTCGCTTGTACAGCATTTCGAAGAATACTCGATTGAGCAAGTGTCGAGGGATCTTAACACACAAGCGGACGCCTTGGCATCATTTGGTTCAACTTCAGAGCCGAATATACGTCGGAGCATCCCAGTCGGATACATTGAGGAACCAAGCATCCAGGTCGAATCCACAATTATTACAGACGAAGCCCCAGACAACTGGCGGACGCCCATAGTCGCTTGCCTGAAGGAAGGAGTATTACCAGAAGCCAAGCATGAAGCTCGAAAGCTCAAGACCAAAGCTGCAAGATTTTCACTAATCAACGACATCCTCTTTCGACATTCGTTCAATGGCCCCTATGTTCGATGTCTCGGTGACAAAGAAGCTACATACGTTCTGAAGGAAGTTCATGAAGGCGAATGCGGAAACCATTCTGGGGGACGATCATTATGCAACAAAGTCAAGCGACAGGGCTACTACTGGCCCACAATACTTCAAGACAGCGAAGACTTTGTCAGACGGTGCGATAAATGCCAAAGACACTCCCCTGTTTTCCATCAGCCAGCAGAACGATTATCGAGCATCGCATCTCCATATCCATTCATGAAGTATTCAATGGATATAGTGGACCCATTACCCCGAGCGAGCGGTCAACACAAATATTTGCTTATTCTCACGGATTATTTCACCAAGTGGGTTGAGGCAGAAGCATTTGTGGAGGTGAAGGACTCGGACGTCGAAAGTTTCATTTGGAAGAACATTATCTGCAGATTTGGCGTGCCCCAAGAGATTGTTACAGACAACGGATCTCAATTCATTTCGGGCAACTTCAGAAAATTCTGCCAAGGATGGAACGTCGAGCTTAGCTTTTCTACCCCTAGATACCCTCAAGGGAATGGACAAGCAGAAGCAACCAACAAGACGATTGTTCAGAATTTGAAGAAGAAGCTCGAGGCTCGAAAGGGTCGATGGGCAGACGAACTTCATGGCGTACTTTGGGCGTACAGAACCACTCCTAGAAGAGCGAACGGTGAATCTCCATTCTCACTAACCTTCAGTGCAGAAGCTGTTGTCCTAGCAGAAATCGGTGTCCCTACACTCCGGCGTCAATTGGCTTTTGAAAACGAAAGTCAGAATCAAGAAATGCTCAACGACAGTCTGGATCTGCTTGACGAACGACGAGATCAAGCCCTGATTCGCATGGCAAACTACCAGCAGTCGGTGGCAAAGTACTACAACTCCAAAGTTCGACCGAGAACTTTCAACGAAGGAGATCTCGTACTTCGCAAAGTATTCCAGAACACAGCCGAGCCAAACGCAGGAAAGTTGGGAGCAAATTGGGAGGGTCCTTACAGGATCTTGAAGGTTATCCGACCAGGCGTCTACCGTCTGGAGACGAGCGATGGAGTAGAAGTTCTTCGCAGTTGGAACTCGCATCACCTTCGTAAATATTACTTGTAATTTTCGTACTTTGTCCAACACTTTGTAATTTTTTGCGATTCATTTTTGTAAAGGCTAGATACATTACGTCGAACGTTCGATGTCAAATCGAATCCGTAGGTCTATGCCTAAAGACCAACATTTCTACAGTGCCTGAACTACGTTCGACTTGATCCCTAAACGTTGGGTACGTAGGCAGCTCGTATACGCTTGTACGAGTCCAGTCGCAAAAATCACATAATTTCATTGTAAAATCGAACTACGAATGGCTTGATCCCTAAATGTTGGGTACGTAGGCAGCTCATCACATTTGAATGAGTGCAGCTACAATAATAAATCAAAAACATGTTTACAAAGCTCAATATTCGTCATTACGAATGACTAGCAATCAAGAACATGTTTACAAAGCTCAACGTTCGTCATTACGAATGAATGCGACAACTGTCGGAAAGAAATTTGCAATGCTCAATGTTCGTCATTACGAACTAGCATAACCTAACATTATCTTACTATCATTCAAAATTCAACGTTCGTTGACACGAACTAAACGAGCTACTATCATACTCCAATTCTTTACTAATTGTCTGAGTAACGCTCGTTTCGATTATCAACATGCGACATTTCGCATCGTCATCACACACAAATGAGAGCAAAAATTTAAACTTCATTAATAAATCAAAGAATTAATGTTGATTACAATTCAATGCTCTAACAAAATAGAAGTCTAAAACAAAAACATAAAATCTATTTCCGCGGCTCGCGGTCTTCTGACAGATCCTCGTGGGCTGGGGGCTCAACTCCACTTGGGCCAGGGTCGTTCAACGTTGGCTCGATCTTGGCTGCAGGTGCGGATGATGGACCTTCCATCTCATCCCTGTACAGTTCAAGCTCTTCATCGATCTCAGCATCAACAAAGAGCCCTTGCTTATACTCCTTCAGGAGATCGTAACGAGCCTTGATGGTGGCCTTTTCAAATGCATCAAGGATCTGGGTGGCGAGCGCAGCATTCTCGGTCTAGAGAGATTTGATTTTGGCTTGCGCCTCATTAAACCTATCGACGAGTACTCCCATCATGCTTGTACCCTCATTCGCCTGATCCATTATCTCCTTTAGACCGGCCGTCAATCCATCAGTACTCGCTTTGACATCGCTGAACTTTCGTTCGATATCCGTCAACATCTCCCCGCGCTTCCTATCTCTTGCTTTGAGCTCCTTTATTCGAGCCCGCTGTTCGAGATTTTTCTCATTGGTGCGCTTCACCAGCCCCATTGCTCGAATGTTAGTCTGCAATACAATGACATTCAAAAAGTTCAATATTAATACTTGATGTTGAATTCAAAATATACCAAGTATGAATTATAAAATCGTACACACATACCTTCAGGCCATCCCACAGAAGGTTGTCAATATGGCTCTGAAGAGGACCTTGACTCAACGTCTCCGCATCAGCATCAGAAAGCAGTTGATGCATAATTTCAACACTCGTTTGCCTGTCTTGTAAGAGCCTCACGCTACGAGGCAAGTCCACCTCGACCCTCAGACCTTCATCGTCCGCCTCCGGAGTCGCAATCTTCGATTTTTTGCTCCTCTTCGCCGGAATCTTCCTTTTTCCCTTCTCGATTGCCTTTCGTTTTTTGGCAACCGGCGAAGCAGGCTTCGCAGGGGGTTCAGGCGATGTCTCGAGCACCGGAAAGGGCACAGGGTCATTTCCTTGGGCTGCGTTCGCAGCAGCAGCAGCAGCTGCAGCGGCAGCAGCCTTTTCAGCTTCTTTGGCGGCTTTCCTCTTCGCCATTATGTTCTTTGGATTGGGGAAATCCATCACCATTGTGTCCAACGCAAAGTCTGCGATCAAAGCTTCCTCGTCAGATAATGCTTTGATGAATAATGGAGCGCCGAATAGTCTCCTTAGTACTCTCCTGATCACAAATGACCAATCTACCAAGCAAGGAACTCGTTTAGGAATACCTGACGGGATTTCCACAAAATCCTTCCAAAGGCTCGACGCTCGAAATCTTGAATGAGTGTGTATCTCGTCCCACTCCCTGTTCGGCAAAGCGAGCAGTCGTTCGAGTTTCTCCTCGAACAAGAGTCCTTGAGGTGGTGGCTTCTTGGATTCCTTATCTGCACAACAAAAGAAAAACATTAAAAGTCAAGTATTGAAAAGCCTTCGTACCTTCGATTCTCATCGTTCAACACTTACGAAGAATTCCCAACAATGGGTAAAACGCGTTGGCGAGTCCTCCCATTGACTTTTCATTTACGTGCATGAAAAAGTAATGGTTCTGCCAGTATCTGTCAGCGTTTTTCATCTCGCCGACAATTTGCTTTTTCTTCCTGGGATACATCGAGTATCGCCCTTTGTCTTTGAAATTTTCTTGGGGGTAATAAATTGCAAGAATATCATCCACTGACAGCTCGATGCCCGCTTTGCCCGCCAGTACAATTAAGCCCAAGAAGACCCTCATCCCGTTCGGCATCAGTTGCGGAATGGCCAACTGGTAATGATTCATACACTGGATGAGGAGAGAAGGAAGAGGAAGTCGTAATCCACACTCGAAGTAGATGGTGTACATACAAATCCATCCTTCGGTCACTGTGTCGGCTCGTTCGTCCTTCGTGGGAAGCCGCAGTTGGACTTCATTTGGGAACCCATACTGACCCCTGATTTCGGACAAGTCATCTTCTGTCAATACAGATCGGGGGTTCGACGTTCGCAAAAAAGATTCTACGCTCAATTGCCGTGGTGGCTTCGTCAATCGAGCGATGGGAGGAATTGACAAGACCTCTGCTCCCGATGTCGTCGTCGGTCGATTCCTCTCAGACGCTGCATTGCTGGACCCAGTGTCCGTTCGACTATGTTCGAAGGCATATTCGAACCTCGAGCGCTGAGTGTTGGAAGCCAGTTCGTCATCCGAACTATCATCACTGGAATCAGTGCTCGTCCACTCCACATCTACATCCTCGCTGATTTGCTTGTTCTTTTCCATGACTTACAAACTGAATTCGGGACGAACAGTGGAAAATTTTCGGATCTAAAAACGTATTTCTAACCCAGATCCTATGAAGCTACGGATGAACACAAAGAACAGCAACCGAAAAACCCAGAGGAAAAACCCGTAGAAACTCTCCAAATACTCAAAACCTTTTGGAAAATGCGGAAAAGTAACCGAAATAACTCGGAAACGGAAAAAGAGAAACCCTATCAAGAGAAAATTACTCAAAATGAAGAACAGGAGCGAGAGAGAAGAAATCTTGCCTGGAGTTTTCGAAGTTCTTGAAAAACTCTTGGATTCTGGATTTCTGGACGCTTCGAATGCAAATATAAGGGAGAATAAGAGAATGCGAAGCGTTATATAGCTTCGCCAAGCATCAACGGTCCCGATTCATCAGGAAACGCTTGATCAAACTGCGTGAATAACGTAACTTTTCCCATTCCCGCTCGAAGGATCGTACGATGCAACGGTTCGAATTCCCAAAAATCTCGCGTATTCCAGCTGTAATTTCATACGTCACAACGGTATAAATTCCAACAAAAAGTAATGATACCGTTTCGAAATACCCACTCAGTGCACGCCACGTATATGCAGATAACATCTCTCACTGGGCTCGAGATTTTCTCTCGATTATTTCGTCAGTTTGTTCAGATTTTCTTGATCTGATGTAACCACGACTGATGCGATTTTCTCGCTAACGATCAAACACTCTATCGAGAATCCATCGCTCGATAGAGTGGGGGGCTATCTGTTGGGGTTCGACTTCGTCTTCCCTGTACGACGTTAGCTTCTAACAGTTTGTCTAACGAACGATGAACTCTTTACTTTTGGGCCAGACCCAACTCATGATGAACTCCTTACTTTTGGGCCAGACCCAATCTATTTCGTTCAATCTCGAACGATGATCGCTCGTTTAACATGGGCCGGACCCAGTTTACGATTCTAATTCATTACAATATGAATAACGCTCGTTCACACTCGAACATCGAACCAACAGACCAAACGTGGTCTTTATATAATTTACGAACGATGGATCACAATGTCAGGCTTGTGTCCGAACTATCGTTCGTCGGTCGTGTTCGACAGATTAAGATATATCTCCTATAATCGTCGGACCCAATGTCAACAATGGCATTACATCAGTAACCGCCAAGCCCATTGTCCGAGATTAAGGTTTACCTTGGTAACCGTCTGTTCAAAATCTCCAATGGCATACTTACACGTGTCCCAGATGACAATATCTGAACTGCCATGAGCAGTTACGGGCTCAGGCCCATCTTCCTCTATAAATAAAGGAAGACCCCCCCCACGGGGAGGGATCTCTCCTTCCTTTTCTGACCTTTTGTCTGACATCTGAACATACTTCCACTCTGCCAAAATTTCTTCAGAAATCATTCAGAGAATTCTAAAGCCTCCATTGTATTCGAAAATATTCATATATAGTGAAATTACTCACTGACAGAGGACGTAGCACTTAGTTGGGCGAACCTCTCTACTTCTTGGTGTCAATTTATTTTCTGTTTTTCTTATGTTCATTTTCTGACATGAAAATCTACTCTTATATTGTTTTATAAATTTCATCACGATGTTCAAGGGTCCAATTAATCGATTTTTCACGTTTTCTGCACTAACTTTCCTGTTAATTTTTGACTGTAGAAAACCAGCATCTACAGGGAGTATCTTTGCCTATGTGAACTCAAAAAAAGGAAATGATGGGCCACCACCAGATTCTTTTTTTAGGGTAAGAAAAATATATATATAGTGAAGTACTATCTTTTTAGTGTTTGAGGGTACCAAAATATCTGTTAGGTGTAATGTATCGGTAAAAATATCAATATCTGTAAACCATAATGTAATTTTTACAAAATATTAGGAAATATCGATGAAATATCGGAAATTTCAATTGAAATTTCGGTTCGAGCATACAATTGGTTGAAATTTCTGAAATTTCAAATAATCATTTACTATTTTGAGCATGTTATAATTATCTTCTACGAGCAACAATCAACTAGTATGTTATAATTATGTTATTAAAAAAAAAAGATAAAAAATAAAGTGAAAGTCAATACATAAAAACTGAGAGAATATATTCTCATAGACTTCTACAAACTTTGCACAATTTTTTATTTATGAAAATACATTGGGAAGAGATCAACAAATCTACATATTTGCATGTTTACAACTATGTTCAACAAATAATATGTCATGACTCTAGTTCTGCTTGAATCAGAATGGCGTTTTCCATCGATACCGATATTTTCGTCATTGACCTGAACATTGGAAATTTGATAGGCCGAAGCTAAAAGAAAAATGAAACTGGCGAAAAATCTACTTCAGATGATCATGCTAGTATTGCTGGATTCTAATGATGAAGATGATTGTCCTATCTGTGTCAATTTTTGGATTCTTAATTCAGGTTGTTCCTACCAAATGTGCCCTAACAGAGCTTGGTTTGTTGATTATCAGTCTATTCACAAGTTTTGTTTTTTTGGAAAATAATATATCCTGCAAATTAAGTTGTTGGTGTAGGTAATTTTGGAATTAATAAGAAGAATAATATGGAGTCTTTAACAAACGTCAGGCATGTGCCAGATTTGAAGAGAGAGTTATATCTTTAGTGAGGGTTCTCGTCATGTGGTGACTAAGGGAAAATCGAATAATAGCCTCTATTTTCTTCAAGGTAGCATACGGTTGTTGGTGCTAGTGCAGCCTCATCTTGTTTAGATCCAAATTTTGAGCATTATTCGTTTATGGCATATGCGTCTTGGTCATATGTGGGTGACTCAAGGGATTTCAGTTTTGAGCAAACAAAGTTCATGCATATAGCTATTGACATAAAATATAATAGATAAGTGGGAAAGATTTATGAACATTATAAATAGTAGATTTAGCTTGTATTTGGTATACGGATAGGAATTAATTTTTTAGGTTGAAATTGGTTGAATTTTCAAAAACTAGTTATAATTTTTATTGTCTTCTCAAAAAAAAAAAAAACAAAAACTGAAATAAAAAAACTTAGGTTTGGGACTGAGAGCTAAACAAAGCCTAAGCATGCGTTTGGTACTAAGATTTGAGTTGTAGAATTTGGGTTTAAATTGAATTGAGTATTTGGTAAAGTGTTTGAACTGCTGGAGTTAAAAGCTATAAAAACTTGAAATGCGTTTGGATAAAAAAAATATCAATATGAAGCTTGTTTCGTTCGTCTCGAAATTCTGTGCAATTAAAAAAAAAAAAATCTCATTTTGACTTGTATATGCAAATATATGAACTTTTAAAATTTGAATTACAAAACTGTAATAGTAACTATGAATAGTGAAACTGAGATTGACTTTTCATAAAAAGACAAAAATTGGATTGTAATTTATGGTTCCAACCTTAGCACCAAATACCCCCTTAGATTTTTAAACACATTGTAAAGTTGATATAGAAATGTGGTTATATACATAATCTAGCGGTAATTCAACAACTGAATTTATCAAAATGTGAAGAGTGCAAATCTCCCACCCCAATTTAAAAAAAAAAAAGAAAAAGAGTTACATAGGTATATATATGTATGTGTGTGTGTGTGTGTATGTACACATATATTTTAGGTAGAAAAACTAAAATGGGGATCAATTCATTTCCACACTACCATACATACGGTTGGATTCTCATGTTGATATTAGACATTAGCCTGTAAAGAAGGAATCAGCATAAACATCTTCTTGCAATGGAAAATTGAAAGGTTTGAAAAAGAAAATAGTAATTGAACTATAAATATTATGCCATTTGGTCTCTGAATTCTTAATTTTAATAAATTAGTCCCTAAAATTTTGTTCCTTGTTTTTTGTTTTTGTTTTTTATGACACTAAAATTGACAAAAGATTTTTAAATTTAACAAAGATAATTACATCTCTATCATATAATAACTAAAAACATTAAAGAAATTATTACATTAAGCACAAAATGTTCTAGTTTTAGGGATTTTTAATATTGGAATAAGAGGACATTTTACAGCACAATTAATTTTAAAGGCTTAGCTAATTAGCAATTGTGTTGAGTTCATATGTACACTTGCAGTCGAAGTCTAGTTCCTCTCGACCCTCAGTTAGCAACAGTGAAATACTTGCTGAAGTGCTTCTCTTTTTTACAATATTTGTCTACCACTTTGTACACTTGAATCAAAAGCATTGGGAAACGACTCGTAAAATAGTCATCGATTCCTTCATATGATGGTCTGACAAGTATCTGAAACATTCACAAGCAAAGCAAACCAAGTGAATATTAAACCTGAAGAACTTAAATAGTGTCTGAAGATGTATCATATTCATACAATATAGTATTGCAATCATCACCTGAATATCATGTGGAAGCTGTTCACGATTGGTGAACATGTTTTGAATCAGTCGCAACAAATCCGTTACCCTGCTAAAGTTGTATCCGCCTTTCACATATATCTTGTTATCCACCTTGTTGTTCCATCCTCGAACCATCTTTATCCCCAATATCCGTTTTGTACCTAAAACTGCGTGTGCAGTATCTTCGAGTGCTTTGGAAAGCACAGAGTTCTTGCCAACCTGAACAATAGTGTCGCTGAGGAAAGAAAGTCTCTTCTCCGAATCCCAGAGTAGCGGATGGTCCAACACCTTAGCTGCTTTTGGCCTGCAAAGAATTAAGAAGAGAACTGTAATTTTCCTCAAGAACTGAGGATTTCATGCTAAGTGCTGAATTTCTTCCTTTGCAAGTAAAACTTTGAAACCTTCATTCCAATCCTTAGTACAATGGAAAGGCATTGTCACAACATGGTATGACGTTATGATTATTAAGTAGCTTCGAAAGGTATCTTGTAGAATCCACCTTAAAAGGAAACCATATAATCTCACCTTTTCTCAAGCTTGTTTTCTAACAAAGAAGGAATAAGATCAAAAGCTTCAGGGATATGCTGTATTAAATCCAGGTTCTTTATATACTTGTCCTTAATATTCCTATCACGTTCAGCATGATCCCCAAATGGATGCCTACCGCGAGTGATGCAATAAAAGAGGACGCAACCCAGACTAAACATATCCATTTCACGCTTTTGGTGTCCGCCAGTAAGCTTTTCAGGTGCTGTCCAGCCGCTGGTTCCAGAATCTATAGTAAACATGTATGAGAGTGTTGTTGAAGAGAGTTAGAAGCAGTTCAAACTAGGTTAAGCAAAAATGTTATCAAACATCATCAATTCGCGGTAGCTACTAGCTACAATATATGACCACTTGTGTTTCCAAACGGCAAATGCATTTTTTCTAAGGACAAGATAGATTGACATCTCTTGTTCAATTTTAGTATCCCATATGGTATCTCACAAATTATATTTTAATATATCATTGAAAAAAATTAGATCTTAATCTATAAAAAATCAATTATAAAGCATTTTAAACTTTTTAAGATGACATGATATAATATTATTGGTTAGACATCAAAAATTGGATGTGGATCCGGAAAAAACCAGATTAATCATTTTGAAATCTGATCCACTGTGTTCAATATGATTACTGAATAGGTTATGTTCAATTGGCTCTAACAGGTGTCAAAGTATATATTGACATAAGCATAATACATGTATGTATAAATACATTTTTATTGGTAAGTACCCACCTCCCATATTAACCTAATTTTTTTTTAATTTTTTTTATATATATAAAATAAGGATTGAACATTGGACTTACCATGTAATAACTCATACCTTCTTTTAGTATGATATTATTTGTTTTGGGCCTCGACTCACATAGTTTTGCTCTTGGGGTTTACTCAAAAGAGTATTATACCATTTGAAGGTAGTCTCTTTACTTATAGTTTTGCTCTTGGGGTTTACCCAAAAGGGTCTTATACCATTTGAAGGTGATCTCTTTACTTATGAATCATCACACATATTCATTCTTAAGCGATGTGAGATTGTACACCTTATCTATTTTCCTTATAGGGATTGATGACTATTACAATCACACCTATTTTAGAGACCCAACGTCCTCGTTGGCCACAATTCCGGTTGGGTATAGGCGCTAATACCATTTTGTAATGACCCATATCTTATGTGATAGTCATTAATCCCTATAAGAAAAAAGATAAACTGTGCAGCCCCACATCACTTGAGAATGAATATATGTGATAGTTAAGTAAAGCGATCACCTCTTAATGGTCTTTTGGGGTTAAGATCTAGAGAAAAACTGTACGGGCTGAGGTCCAAAACAGGTAATATCATACTAGACGGAGGCATGAGTCGTTAAAAATGGTGGTCTATACCAAACCGAAAGTGTGGCTAATAAAGACATTGGGTTCCAAAAAGAAGGGTGATTATGACAACTATTAGTCCCTATAAGGAAAATGGTAAGCTGGACAGACTCACATCACTTAGGAATGGATATATGTGATGGTTCACAAGTAAAAAAACTACCTCCTAATGGTATGAGGCCCTTTGGGGTAAAGCTTGTAATAACCGAATTTTTTTTACGGATTCGTGATTTCCTTATATATAAACAAATTTAAGTTCATACTATGTGTTTATGTGATGTTTTATGAAAATTATGAATATCAATGTGAAATTTATAATTTTATTATCAGTATATGTATGTTTATGTGAAATGTTTGATCTAATTTATCAGAGTATTATTGAGTTATTGTAATATTATAAGACTCGATAATAGTTTATTGATACAAGTATGAGGCCACCAAGCATTAAAATAGATGAATATTGGAGAGATTACTTGGCCACCAAACATCCTTTATGTAATAACCCGAATTTTTGATGACTTGTGATTTCCTTAGATACAAGAAGAATCTAAGTCTGAATCATGTATGCAGATATGAAGCTTATGATCTAAATTAAATATCAGTATATATTCGAGTTTTCGGTTAATTAGCTACGAGACTCAGAAATAGTTTGCTTAATCAAGCATGAGGCCTTTTGAGAAAAGGGCAGAAGTGGAATTTATGATTTTTATTCCAGTCAAAGTTTGACAAGGTTGACTTTATGTTTGACTGAGATGGTACTACAGTGTAATCAACAATATGGAAATTATACTGCGGGAAACCATCATTACGTATGAATGAGCAAGAATAAGCTATGAGACCACCTTAGAAAAATCAAGCACAATATTTAGAGTAATATGGATTAAATAGTTTCAAGTCCTACGAAAATCCTATACGAAGTCCAATTTTACATAGATGAATTCTGGACCATAGTCCAGTATGACAGTACTGTTTTTAGTGAAAAACAATATTGATATTATCTGAGTTAATAAGGAAATGGACTTCATAATTATATTAATGGATTTTTGGAATCAAGTGGATAAATATGCATGAATTGGAAGCTAAGTGGTTCCACCCTAACCGGTCACCCACAGGGACTAAAGTGTAAATATTTTGTCCTTAGGGACCAAAATGTAATTTTCAGAAAAGTAAGTAATGATGATGTCATAATGATGCAAGCTTGATGATGTAAGCATGATGATGTCATGATGATGCAAGCATGATGATGTAAGCAAGAGAATTTCCTTGCTCTCCAAGTAAATGGCCGGCCACCTAAGAGGGTAGATGAGCAAATATTTTTGTCCCAAGGACCAATGGGCAAATATTTTTCTCTTAAGGGCTATTATGCAATTTTTGGATTAAAAATAAATCTAAAAACTAAATTATTTATCACCTATAAATAGGTGATTGGGGGGGGGGGGGGCTCATTTTGTTCACAAAAATGAGAAAACACCCCAAAACTATGCAAAATTTCTTCTCACACTCCCCTCCTAAAAACCGAGCCCTAGAGAAAAGAAAAAGAAAAGAGAAAAACAAGGGAGTGGTCGGATTTTGGTGAAGCACCAAGCAAGTGGCCGAAAATTTTGGAACCCACAAGGCTAAGGGAGGCCGGTTGTGGTTGAGAGCAAAAGGAAAAGGAAAAGTGGAATCAAAACCTAGCACAACTTTGTATTGATCAAGGTAAATTCCCTTTGGTCCCTAAGCTTTTCAATTGAGCTTTGATTTGGAAATTTAAGTGTATTTTCAATGTTGGATTGTAAAGAGCATAAGCTCATTTATTTTTCAAGCCCTAGTTTAGATTTTTAAGTTTTGTGCTTGATTATGTAAGTAAGTGGTTTTGATTTATAAGCTATGCATGATTATGTGTTTATGGTTGTATGATGTTAGGGTTTTGCATGAATGTTCTATGATGTAGTTGTATGTCCCCAATATGCCTAAGAAGGTTGTAGGTTATGCATGTTAGGTTGATAGCTTGTGATGAATGGATATGCAAACCCAAAATTTTTGCAAACCCTAACTTGATGCTAGGATATCCAAGGGTTTGCATGTGAATTGTATGGATGTATGATGATGGGATTTTACGTTAGAAGCACTGCATGACTGTTGTAGGCTCACGGTTACGACCGTTTGAGGTAGAGTGCACGTAAATTGAACGTAAAAATGGATTTAAGCAAGAAACTGCCAGTTCGGGTAAAACTGGATAGTTTTCTGGAAAGCCGGTTTTGAGGTCCTTAGAAGCCGAATTTGGAAAAACTTAAAACATGAAAGTTGTAGAGAAGGGAAATTCCTAGGGGGCAGCATAGACAGTTTTCAAAAATAAGGCTCCAATGGTCTTGGTTTTTACAAAAATCCGAACCTGGTCATGCCCAGACTTCATGCACGGCCAGGCAGGTTCAACAGGGGAAATGAGTAGGTTAGAGACCGAACTGGGTCTTGAGTTAAACACAAAAGTTGTAGGGTTTTTCAAGTTCTAAAACTTTTGTGAAGAAAACTTTTTCGGATTCAACACATATTGGATTCCAAAAACTGTGCAGTGAACAGGAAATTCCTGCACAGGATTTTCTAAAACAGTGCAGGAAAAGGACATTCCTACACACACACTAATAAATTGGCAGTGAGAAACTGTTCCTAAGGCAGTTTCCAATACTTAAAAATTTTTACAAGCCCTACTCAAAGAATTACAATTTTTGGATATTATTGAACAAGGATTTTAATATGGACAATGAATACTAAGTTCTTCCAAAACAAGAAAAGTAAGTATTGGACCACAAGTGGTCTTAATAATTTGGTAACAGTATGAAGACCAACAGTAACCGGGTAGGACACCCAAGTTACTGGATTGGGCCCGGAGCCCAAGGTTACCTATAGTAACCCAGTATAATATAATTTAAGAAATTGGGCTTTAGCAACCCAATAAGTTGGACCCAAGGTTAAGAAGAGTAACCTAATACTATTCATGTATGTTGGGCTTAGTACCCACGGTTACTCTAAGTAACCTAACAAGTTATGATTTAAGTATGATAGACCATAAACCCTAGGGTTACTTGTAGTAACCAAGTAAGTTATCATGGGTATGAATGGGGGACATATAACTAAGTTTATGTGTGGATATTGGTTAAGGTTGCCAACATTTTATGGTTATAAAATCCTTACCCTATGTCTTTTGTAATAGCAGAAACAGGCCTGTTATTGCAACCAGACTTGGAACAACACAGCAAAGGACATAGTATACGAGGTAAGTACAAACCTCACCTACAGTATGGAAAATAGTAAACTATTTTCAAGCATGATCTATTTACATGTATACCATGATGTGCCATGTTTTGGAATAATGCCATGTTTTATGATGATGCCATGTTTATATACATGCCATGTTTTAAGATAACATCATGTTTCAAGATAAAGCCATGCTTTATACCACAAGTCATTAAATGTTAGTGATCTTTATGTCATAATATATTTATGCATCATGTGCATCATGACAAATAAGATCACATGTAAAGATTCTTAGTCTTGAAAAAAAAAAAGAAGTAACAAGGCAAAGACTAAATCAAGATAAGTAAGGTGTCGTACCAACCTCCTGTTGATGCAGGAGGATCATGTATGTTCAAGAAAATTCTCAGACCTTCTGTTGATACAGAAAGGTTATGTTTCAAGATTCCCAGAATTGTTAGGAACCTTGCAAACCTTAACTTTCTGTGGAATGCGCGCAATCGGTACGTACACAAGGGGCCCACATATTAAACAAGATAATAAGTTTATAATAAGTTCATAATTGAGCATAAGACATTCTTAATCAATCATAAATGGATCATGCATAAGTTATATGATGTTTGTTATGTTTTTGTAAGATTATGTTTGTACTTGCTGGGCGAAAGCTCATCAGTATATTCCATACTGTAGGTATAATGCCTGCAGCTTTACTTGGTGGGCCATAGAGACGATGAGGCAAGTGAAGGGTGGTGTGGGATACCACTACGCAGATTTTCCGCAAACTCTTTTAAATTATGAACTAGTACATGTATGATGTATGATAAAAAATTTATATATATATGTACCATGTTACGTATGATGTTTCAAAAGTCCGGTTTAAAAGGTTCTGTGTGACCTTTTAATCGGGTTAACAAGTAATGGGTAGGCATGATGAAGTTTACCCATATGGATAAATTTATTTTAAGTTACGAAGAAAAAAAAAATTTATTATGAAATTTTCTGAGAGTTCAAGTATTAGAAACTAACAAGTATGTTAAGCAAGTATAGTAACGGCCCACGTTTACGTAATCGGTCCTACGTAGACGGTTCGGAGCGTTACGCTTTATGGCCGGCCATCTTATTGGGTCTATGAGCAAATATTGTGCTCTTGAGGACTAATATGACAACAAATAAGAGCTTATGGGAGAGTTTGACAAGTCATACTCTCTAGGCTGGGTGAATAAGCAGAATAGATTTGCTTTTTTGGCTGAGTTTTGAAGCTTCCACTAGCACATCTTTACACGTGTTTTATACAAGCAAAGCCACCTAGCAATTAGAGCTTATTAACCAACTCTACAACTACATGCATAGGCTTGCTTTTCACATAAAGTTGTCGAACTATATATATGACTTTGCAGCCAAACAATCATTTTTTGGATTGTGATAAATGAGATCAGGGGGACGTGAGATTGTAGAAGGAGAAAGTGAGAGAGAGGTCGGTTTTGTTTGGTGATTGGTGGAGTGAGAAGAAAATTTTCAACCTAGGGATAGATCTACTCTTTTGAATCTTGAGGTAATCCTCTCTACCCTCTAGTTCTTCTAGTTTGATTCATGATTTAAATGTATTTCCATGATGGAATGTAAGAACATAAGCTCATTTTTGGTTTCATGCAATAGGGTTAATGGTAAGTGCTTGAATATGTTTGATTAGGGTTTGGTAGTCTCTAGTTATGGTTTGATGCATGTTTATGATAATGAAAATGTTACGTAACGCGCTGCATATTTGACATAGGCTTACGGTTTTAACCGTTCAAGGTAGTGTGTGTGTAATTTTACGTAAGAACTAACCAAAATGAAAACTGCCAGTTTCGGATTTAAAATTGGGCAGCAATCTGGAAACAAGATTTTGAGGCCTTTAGAGGCAGATTTTGGGAAAAGTCAAAACTGTAAAGTTGTAGGAAATGGAAAATCCAAGGGGACAACATGGACAGTTTTTAAAAATAAGACTCTAAAGGACTCCATTTTTATCAAAATCTGAGACCAATCTATACAGTTTGTGAATATGGTCAAAAATTTTTAAAGGAAGAAACCAGTAAGTTAAAGACAGATTCAGGGGTTTGACCAAAAACAAAAGTTATAGATTTTGATGAATCTACAATTTTTATGAAGAAACTTTGTCAAATTCAAAAAGGATTTTTAAAGAAAAACAGGATTTTCAAAACAATGCATAAACAGGCAATTCTTGCACATGCACTAACAACCAAATTGGACCAATGTAAAATGATAAGTTTGTGACTAGGGTTATTTATGAATGTTAGTTTGAATACTAACATTAAATCATATGATTCATAGCAAGATAGGATGATTCTTATCTTACAACTTTTTCTGGGAACAGGAAGGTAACCTATTACTATGATTTGGCAGAACACAGAACTCAGGACTTAGCACAACTAGTAAGTACAAACCTCACCTACAGTATGAAAAATAGTAAATTATTTTCAAGTATGACATGTTTACATGTATGCTATGATATGCCATGACATGTTTTATCATTATGCCATGAGCATGCACATGCTATGTTTTATGATAATACCATGTTTTAAAATAGTATCATGTTTTATAATACATGCCACAAGTTGTTTTATGCCATTGATCTTTATGTCATGCCATATTCGTGAATCACATGCATCATGACTAATAAGATCATAAGTAAAGAATCTTAGTCTTGAAAAAATTGCAAGACTAAGACTAAACCAAGATAAGTAAATTGTCGTACCAACCTCCCGCCAGATCGTGGAGGATTATGTATGTTCAAGAAAATTTTCAGACCTTCCGCTAGATCGTGAAGGGTTATGTATATGATTTCCAGAATTGTTAAGGACCTTGCAAACCTTAACTTTTTGTGGATTACGCGTATTTGGTATGTACACCAGGGGCCCATATGTTAAGCAAGATAATAAGTTCATTTCATAATTAAGTATAAAATATTCATAAATGATCTTAATTGGTTCATGCATAAGTTGCACGATATTTGTTTTGTGAGATTAAGTTTGTACTTGCTGAGTGTAAAGCTCATTCGTATATTTCATACTGTAGGTAAAAAGCCTGCAGTTTAATTGGTGAGCCATGTGGACGATACGGCAAATGAAGGGCGGTGTGGGATACTACTACACAAATATTTCCGCAAACTCTTTTGGAAAATATATATATATATATTTAAATAAATTGTATTATATATGATGTTTGAAAACTGGAGTTAAATGTAAGGAGTATGTATGTCTTTATATTTTGGAAAATAAGTAATATGTATACACGGAAAGTTTATTTATATGGACCAATCTATTTATATATGTAAAAAAAAAAATTAATTCTTCTAAAATTTCCAAGTAAGTTTTAAGTATTTAAAACCGAGATGTAGTTTAAGTAAACATGGTAACGGCTCTACGTAGGTCGAGGCGTTACAAAGCCTAAGAGCAAAACTATTACTAAAAGAAGGCTTGAATCGTTATGTACCGAACCTAAAACCCCAAACCCTCCTTCCCCCGCTAACTGAACTAGCCCTAATGGCTTAACGTAAGTAATACTTATTGCCTTAACTAACATGTTGAACTCTTAATTTTCTAGCTAGCTAGTTCTTTAAGCATAAAGTAACTCTAGAATCGGTTAGAATACTCAGGACCGGAATGACAGAATTAGCTTGAACAAGTAAAAAATGTGTCAATATGTATATCTATACGGAATGTTTAAAATAGGGAAACGAGAGTCCTTACTAGTATTATGGTTACTCAAGGTAGACTTATTCACACGAAGGAGTCTGCTGATGCCCATATCCGAATGCTTTGCACATAAGTTTGATGTTTCCCTGCTTATTAAAATGTTTTGGGGCTTTAAATCTCGGTGAATTATATCCAAATCATGCAGATGAACAAGCCCCTTAATGATGTCCCTGTGAGATTAAATATTGAAAAACTATTTGTATATATGAGATTCTACCAACTAGCATAATAAATCTAATACAAAGAGAAGGGGTTTCTAACTATCAACCATTAAAAGCCCAATTTAGCATAATATACACAAATATTTAAAGTTAATTAGAGATGATTGAAGGAACTTTTAACTCACCTCATCAAGTTGAGTAATGAAGGTGATGGACGACCATTACTTTCTTCCCAAAGCTTCACATCTCCCAAAATAGACATCAGTTTCTCCAAGTGGTCATCTTGGCACACAGCCTCAGGCATTGTGTCAACAAGATGTTCCTCTTTGACAAGCACAGATTCATCTTTGTCCAAGCCGTCTTCTTGGGACATAGGCATGGTTGATCTTTCATCATCATGTTTTTCTACAATTACAAATTTTTCTGCTGTAGACACTTGGATGAGGTCAGCCAAGTTGCAAGCACAGCGCTCCATAGCCAAGTAAAGAAAATCTCGGTCACGTTCATGCCCATAATACCTTACTATATTCTGGTGAAGATGAGATTTTCTGAGAAGTTCAATTTCATCGTAATTCCCTTGAAGATGACTTCGGAGGAGACGTTTCACAGCCACTGGACTACCTTCATAAGACCCCTCATAGACAACAGTCCCATTGCCACTTTTACCAATTTCACTTGCTTTAACCAACAATTTTTCACCTACCCACCAACAATTTTCGTCGGATACAACTTCTGAGTTGGAATTGCTTCCTTCTTTTACCTGATTTAACAGAATTTCTCGCATATAAAAGTAGCATAGATGAAAATGAAGATTTAGATGTATCAATATAATGTTAATTGAACAAAAAAACCTTTTAGCGAACAAAAATTATTTGTACAAATACAAGAGGGATCAGTTCAAGCTAACATGAATAACAAATTGAAGAGCTCATGAAAAAGACCAATTATCCACACTCAAAGAATCAGACAAAAAGGAATGAATCAAGTGCCCACGTGTCCAGATAATTTATAAAACACTAATTGTATCCCCTGTATGGATCTACAGAAAAGAAAATAGTGAAAATCACGCTTCCTAGCTTGGTGGACACTGTGATATAATGCTCTGGTTCACAAGTCAGTACCTCACCCAAAAGTCACCATCGATTCAGATTAACCCTCATTTTATTTATCTTTAAGTGTGTATAGAAAAAGAAAAAAAAAATAAATGAAAACAAAAGAAGAAACTTTTAACGGTATAATTTTACCGTTCCTCATCTTGGTCTTTTTTTTTTTCCTTCATAAAAAAAAAAAAAAAAAAAACCCTTCCTCATGTCCCTCTCAGAAACAGAAACAAAAAACAAGAAACAAACAAAACATAGTGTTCTTCACGGTGGGGAGGTCCCTGAGTGTCGCCCAACTTTCGATCTCCCCACCGGAGAACGACAGGATCTAAGCAGGCCCTAGACTAAAATTGTTTTAAGATGGCTCTAAGTCATTCTTACAGCTAGTGTTTATTCCTGAATCAAATTTCTAAAAAGTGAACGGAAAAAAAAAAAAAAAAAAAAGAGGAAGATGAAGAAGAAGAAGAAGAAGCAAACGAGTAAAATACCGAGGGATAGACTGCTCGCCGGTTCAGTGTAACTTTGGCCATGGTTATTTTGAGATCCGTTGGAGTGTTCCCCTCTAAATTTAGCAGAAAAACATTCTATTTTTACTTCAAGGGCCCTCTCTCTCTCTCTCACTCTTCTCACCCGCCCATTAAACCTAAAAGTGAACTCTAGGGTCTCATTTCTTGCGTTAGTTGCTTTTCTTTTCTTTTTTTTCTTTCTTTCTTTCTTTATATATATAAGTACACATACACACACACACATACATACATGTATTCTTTGAAGAGGGTAGTTTTCGTAATTGACCGAAGTCTCTTGCTGTCGTCTTCATTAAAGTATGAGTTTTCCCGCCTAAATTTATAAGAGTCCAATATCTGGTTTCCTTTATTTTTCAATGACCATGACGAAGAAAAGTGAATAAAACCTTTTTTTTGTGTGTGTGTGTGTTTTTTAAATTTTTTTAAATTTTTTTAAATTTTTAAATTCAGATAAATTAGATACTACAAGATTTGTGATTAAAAACACTTCTACAAATCTATGTTTGGTAACTTATAATTTCTCACTTCTAGCATATAAGTCTGGGCAGCAATACTTCAGAAATTGTGGATGCTCAATTACTTTATAAAATAATGTAGATGAATAACAAAAAATAATGTAGATGAATAACAAACACTTTCTTTTGAGTTTAGTTGAAGTTTATTTATCACAGTGGATTGCAATTTTATAATTTGCTGTATTATCAAAGACTCAAATTCGACTATGTTGTGAGAAATTATATTCTATCGAACTATTTGATGATATATTATGTTTATTTTAATTTCAGAGACTCAATTCGTGAAACCGTGAATTCGATCTCTGATATCTAATGTTTTTAGACTAGATTGGGGGATTAACAAATTAATAATGGATTGAGAAAAATTGATTGGATTACAGATTGACTGTTAATTTATGTGATCCGATCAATGAACATCCCTACTCCCACAAAAATAAATAAAAACCAACTATGACCACTTGGAAAACAAACTGAATATTCCACTACATAGTTTGGTGCTTGGTTCAGGTTCTGCCTATATGTTTGGCTTGAAACCAAAACCGATCAACCGGTTTTTAATCGACGTACAACTATGTAATATAGAGAATATACAAAATGCATGATATCGTTCTGTAATTACTTATATTTATTTATTCTAAATAATAAATTAATATGTTTCTATATTTTAAATAATTAATTTTTCAACAAAAATTAATTATTGCATAGTATTTATTTTGCTAAACAAAATAAATATTTTCCACACAGTTGACATTTACATTGTCATATAATTAAAATGCTTACAATACATAATTATCATCATCATATGAAAATAGAGCTGTACTGTTGATGGCTAGTTTTTACAACGATATGCCTCAGATATGTTGTCCAATTAATTAACTGAGAATATTTCATTATTCCGTCCAGATATATTAGATAACACGAGGAGTAAGTGGACCTTTGTATTCGAAGCTCAAAAAATCGATCATCAATTCGATCAAACTCTTTAATCAATGAAATACTGTTAATAACTATGGCTAGCACCATTGTCAAGAGTCATAATAAGAATACATAGATATATTTATAAGAAGATAATGTTAACAATCAAATAGCTTTGTCCACCGATATAGTTAACTATCATGTGACGTAACTCTTTACTATGAATATCTATAATTAGAACTGGAGAAAAAATTCCGGTGTAATCTCTCTATTTATATCTTTATCTATAAGTATTATTAATTCTTTAACGAGTGCTTTATTTTTATATATATCAAAGATAAAGTTTAATCCATTTGGTGAAAACAAAATCTCATTCACTTAAGAGTAGGGAATTAACACTGTATGGGGATGTCATTGGCCTTATTATATGAAATTATGAGTTTTGTATCTATGATTAAGTTCCTACCTCTCTCTATTTTTTTTTAATGAAAAAAAATCCAACCACACTATATATGTTATTGAACGTTTGTATACTAGATTTCAGTCGTACTGAAACGATATATATATATATATATATGTATATTTTTTTTTGGGCTAGAACATATTGAAACGAAATTGAATGTCTTTAAGCGAGTCGTATTCAATTGAGTTGACATGCTCAGCCCAATATCATCTCAAATTAACATGGTTAATAAATGATGGGACCGTACTGACATATTGTTGAAATAATAGCAATAATATTACGATGATATTAATAATAGCAATAGTACTACAGAAATGAGTATTTGTGTCTTGCCACTAGAATGATGAGTGGCTGACACAAGAAGCTTTTTTCACTTTTGTATTCGTTTTGTTTTGTTTTGCCCTTTTTCTTGTTTTTTTGGATCTGACAAGAATTCTTTTTTGGATCCTACACCTAAAAGCTAGTTTTGCAGCAACGTAGATCCCACCTTCTAGAAATTGGCCATAACCTGAACATCAATTTTTGTGAAAAAGTCAATAAAAGATTTTGAGAGATATATCTCTCCGGGCCTATAGATTCCTTCTTCTTTTTTTTTTTTTTTTTTTGGTGCTAAATCCGGGCCTATAGATTCTACTTCTTAGGGAACTTTTGAAAAGGAAATATTTATATAAAATAGTCGTTTTTATTAATGTCTTTTAAAATACAAAACATTTTTTTTAATGGGAACATCCCTTTTTTTTTTTTTGGCTTTTCTTAGCCCTTTATTTAAATCACCTATTATAAAGATTTTAAATTTTAATTAGTACTTGTTACACCTTTTTTTATTCCAAAAAAACCCCTAGAGTCAAATTTTAATATTTATCCTTTTTTCCTTCATCAAACCACACCCACTAAACCAACGTTAGTTTTTTTTTTCCCTCCTACATTTTCTCATTCACCAATCAAATCCCACGATAATTTTTTTTCTTTCTTTCTTTTTATTTTTAATTTTTTTTTTCAAATATCCAACTTTTTATTGTCCATCATCTTTTATTTTTGTTTTTTGTTTTTTTTTTACTCCTTTGAAAAATTACGGCAAGGATATATACTAAAAAAAAAAAAGAAAACCTATAGCAACATGAATAACGAAAAGATATATTGGAACAAAACTACATACATTAAGCAACTATAGCATTTATGAAAAGAAAAAAAAAAAAAAACCAACGATGGCTATATGATCAACAAGATGAAAAATGCACCCCATGGAACTGCTGATATTTCAGTATTCTACTTGAAAAAGATCAAAACGTACTAAACGAATTCAAAAATAAGAAAAAGTTGATGAAAAAAAAATATTAAACGAACTAAAAAAAAAAAAAAAGAGAAAGAATTCTTAAAAATTGTCGAGAGAAAAAAAAAAAAAATCACTATTCATGTCCATCTTGTATTCTTCTTAATAATTAGGGAAGGAGAGTTTTTTTTTTTTTTTAATAAGTAAAAACAAAGGTAAACAGAGTACTTTTTTTTTTATTTTTTTTATTTTTTTTATTTTTTTTATTTTTATAAATAAGGATGGGTTGAATAAGTAGTTTTTGTAAACATAGTTGTACTTATAAGTAATTTTACCAATTAAAATTACAGTAATAAAATAATTTATAAAAAAGTTGGTGGGAAAAGTAAAATGTGGGATATCAATAGACCCTTATTTACAAAATGAATAAAATTTGAAATTCATTTAATATTTATTTCAGGTTTATCCTTATTGTTTGTTTACAAATAAAATTCTCCTTCAATCGAGGAATAACAATTTCAGAACTTTAATTGTCAGTTTTTATTAATTTCAAATTGATTAGTTATTTTAGACTATTTTTATGTGAGGAAGTTTTTTCCCTCAAATTATGTGATCACATGTCAGTGATTTTTTTTTAAAGAACATTTAGTTTTTATTTTTTTTATTTTTATATTTTAAAAAAATTTGACATTATGGTCATCACGATAATGACTTTATCAATACAACAATTAGATTTTGTCCAATGTTATATATACTATAAGGACCTTATAATTATACTGCATACTCTTGATCAATAGCAATATGATCATGATTTATATGGTAATACCCGTATTACTTTACAAAAGAACTTCAAATGACATATTCCAGGCTTTTTATTTTCTTTTTATCGAATTTTAATTCCAAATAGTCACTTTTAACCATATTAACATAATTAACCTACACATTTAGAAAAATATAATTAATTTAGGAAAAAAGTTAAGATAAATTACTAAGATTATAACAAAAATATAAAAAATATAATCTTAAAGTGCTAAAATAACTCAATTTAATAGAGTTATCACAATTTCTTGCAATCCGCCAATGATTTGGTCGATGAACAATAGATATAGATGACAAATGGATAATATAGTAGTTAAACAAATAATTATTATCTATCATTTAACATCTTTCTCTTTTCCTACAAAATAATTCGAAGGATTTTTATAATCCTTTTAATTCTTTATATTTCTCTTTCATCCAACTTTTTTTATCCTTCTTTCATCCAACTTTTTTTATCCCCCTTTTCATCCTCCAAACAAACGGAGCCGCAACGTTAGTCATATTCTAGTGATTTATATGTGAAAGCTGGGCTCTGAAGACTCACACAAGCCCATGGCCCAACAAAATAAAAAAAAAAGTGAACGCGCAGAATATGCTCTCTGTCTCACGTTTAGAATATCCTTTAGGATACCTAGCCTAGTACATCCTATAACAAAAGCAAGAGTTATATAAAACAATTTTGTTGGTGACATATGTTTTTTTTTTTTTACAAGCTTAGTGGCCTAGTTTTGGCGGGCTACAAAACCCACAGGTCTTGGCAGCAAGCTGAAAAAAGCCCAATAAGCACGACTCCCCTTGGGGATAATTATGTTGTTTGCTACAAAATCATACCTTAGATTGATTTTTACTACGAGGTAAAAAGTTCTGTAGAGAATGCCATAATAGAAAATGCTATAATCAAATCATTAAAAGTCTG
The DNA here is from genome assembly GCA_038430175.1 of Ficus hirta. Classification (NCBI taxonomy): domain Eukaryota; kingdom Viridiplantae; phylum Streptophyta; class Magnoliopsida; order Rosales; family Moraceae; genus Ficus; species Ficus hirta. The sequence goes on along the minus strand of CM076585.1, from coordinate 10,549,552 downwards.
AGTGTAGTCATAATATAATTGTCATCAATGTTTGTTTTTTGTTTTGTTTTGTTTATTTTGTTTATTTGTTTATTTTTTTTTGGGTTTATTTTTGTTTTTTTAGTTTTTGTTTTTGCAAGGGTTAAAGTAACTTATAACTAATAACCTCATCTATGTCAGTAATCAATAGGTGATGAGAGTAGTTTTTCTTCCTAAAGCTTACCATCTGCCAAAATATTCTCGAGTTTCTTCAAGGGGTTATATTTAAAGTCGTTATTTACTAGCTCTTATTAAATATATTTGGATAAGGTCATCCAAATTGCAGACATCATGCTCCAAAGTAGGATAAAGAAAATCTTAGCCACCGTTGTTTCCAAGATATAAACTTCACCAATGTCACCATATTTTTTTATTTCATCACAATCCGCATTAGAATGATTTCTAAGAAAGCATTTCTCAGCGATCAGTCTATCTTTATAAGACCCCTCAAAATCACCCATCCCATTGTCACTTATATCGATTTCTTTTGATATGAATACATAATTTTTCACGTATCCACCACTGATTTCGTTGGAGAAATCTTCGGAGTTAGAAATGCTTTCTTCTTTAAGCCGATTTAACATAATTTATCACATATATAAATATAAAAGTAGATAAATGGACATTTAGATCAATTCATTGTCATACCATATTTATAATCTTGTTCCATTTCTGTGGTAGTCATTAGTTTTTAAAAGAAAAAATGTAAATTATACAATTCTGCATCGTTTTAGAATTGATATATATGATCGTTTATAAGTAAAAAGATCACCTCTTAATAGTATGAAGCATTTAGGGATGAGTCCAAAAGCAAAATTGTGCGTGGGCAAGGCCCAAAATAAAAAATATCATACTAAAGGGAGGCATGTGTTATTAAAAATAGTAACAGAGCCTGTACACAACTTAAAGTGTGGCCAATGAGGACGCTGAGCCCAAATGAGGGGTGATTGTGACAATCATTAGTCCTTATAAGGAAACGAGTAAGTTGTGCGGTCACATATGACTTGAAAATGTATATATGTGATGACTCATAAGTAAATAAATCACCTCATAATTGTATAAGGCCTTTTTTGGTGAGCCCAAAAACAAACCAGTGCAGGAAATGGACAATATCATATTAAAGGAATACATGAGTAGTTATAATTTCTACCATAACAACTAAAGTGCTAGGCATAAACCATTTTTTCCTCATTTTGTTAAATAGCTTTCCACTTAAAAAATCTACAGAGCTTGACGTTGACCAAGGATTCTTTTTTTTTTTTTTTTTCCTTCCTTTTAATTTTACCTCACAAATTTTATAATTTTTCTACTTTATTCGTATCAAATATTAAAAATATTAAAATTTTATCCTTTAATTTTTATATATTGATGTCATTTTTTTCTTTTTTTAAATCTCAGTTTTTTCTTTTAAAATATCAATAATGCTAGCAGCATTAATTCAAGGATAATTACATAGCCGAGATAACTTGTGATGGCCTTCATGTACAATCTCTGAAAGATGACAAACCTGTAATAACTTGAAATTTTGATGACTTGAGATTTCATTAGATATAAGAAGAATCTAAGTCTGAATCATGTATGTAGATATGAAGCTCATGATCAGAGTTTAATATTAGTATATGTTTGAGTTCTCGTTTAATTAGCTACGAGACTCAATAATAAGTTATTATGTTAAGCATGAGGCCTTTTGATGAAAGAGGTAGAATAAGGATTTATGATTTTATTTCGGTCAAAGTTTGACCAGGATGATTTAAGATATGATTAAGACGGTACTGCAGTGTATTAAGCAGTATAGGAATTATACTGTGAAAAACCGTCATTACGGTTGAAGAAGTAAGAATAAGGTATGGGATTGCTCTAAAATAATCAGCAATAATATTTGGAGCAATGAGGAGTTTAATAGTTTTGAGTCTTAAGAAAAATTTATACGTAGCCCAGTTAAGTGCAGATGAATTCTGGACTGTAGTCCAGTATGACAGTACTGTTTTTAGTGAAAAACAATATTAATATTATCTGAGTTAGTAAGGAAATGGACTGCATAATTATATTAATGGATTTTTTTGGAATCAAGTAGATAATTATGCATGAATTGGAAGCCAAGGCTCCACCATAGCCGGCCACCTACAGGGACTAAAGTGTAAATATTTTGTCCTTAGGGGCCAAAGTGTAATTTTAGGAAATGTGATGTAAGCAAGATGATGTAAGCAAGGTGATGTAAGCAAGTAACTTGGGCTCCAAGGCAAGCTAATGGCCGGCCACCTCACAAGGACCAATGGGCAAATATTTTTCTCTTAAGGGCTATTATGTAATTTTTGGATTAAAAATAAATCCAAAAATTAAATTATTTATCACTTATAAATAGGTGATTGGGGGGGGGGGGAGGGAGGGGCTTATTTTGTTCACAAAAATGAGAAAACACCCCAAAACTATGCCAAAATCTCACCTCACTCTCTCCCCCTTAGAAAGCCGAAACCAAATAGGGAATTCGGATTTGGTAGAAAGCAAGGAGGAAAGTTTGGATCCAAAACCTAGAACCAACTCCAAGTTGAGTAAGGTAATCCTCCTTGGTTCCCTAAGCTTTTCAATTTAAGCTTTAATTGGAAATTTAAGTGTATTTCCAAAGTTGGTTTGTAAGAGCATAAGCTCATTTTATTTCTTATGCCCTAGTTTAGATTTTTAGATTTGTGCTTGATTAGGTATTAGGTGGTTTTGATTTATGATGTTATGCATGATTTTGTTGATATGGTTGCATGATCTTAGGGTTTGCATGTATGTTTTTATGATGTTAGTTGTATGTCCCCATGTGTCTAAGAAGTTGTATGGATATGCAAACCAAATTACAAACCCTAGCTTGGTGCAAGAACACCACAAGGGTTAAATGTGTATGCAAGGATGTATGTCGATGGGAATTTATGTTAGAAAGCACTGCATGTTTGTCATAGGCTCACGGTTGCGACCGTTTGAGGTAGTGTTCGCGTCGAATGTTCGTAAAAACGGATTTAAGGAAAAACTGCCAATTTCGGGTAAAACTGGATAGTTTACTGGAAAGGTGATTTTGAGGCCTTTAGAGGCCAAATTTGGAAAAACTTAAAACATAAAAGTTGTAGAGAAGGGAAATTCCTAGGGGAAGTAGTGAGCAGTTTTCAAAAATAAGGCTCCAATGGCCTTTGTTTTTACAAAAATCCGAACCTGGTCATGCCCAGACTTCATGCATGGCTAGGCAGGTTCAACAAGGGAAATGAGTAGGTTAGAGACCGAACTGAGTTTTGAGTTAAACATGAAAGTTGTAGGGTTTTTCAAGTTCTAAAACTTTGATGAAGAAAACTTTTTCAGATTCAACATATATTTTTAAATAAAATTGGATTCCAAAAACTGTGCAGGAAATAGGAAATTCCTACACAGGATTTTCAAAACACAGTGCAGGAAAAAGGAAATTTCTGCACAAACACTGATAATTGGTAGTATGAAACTATTCCAAAGACAGCTTCCAACACTTAACAATGTTTACTATCCCTACTCAAAGAGTTACAATTTTGGTAAAAAAAAAAGATTTAGTATGGAACAAGGATTTTTGTACACAAAGAAAAATAAGTATATAGATCACAAGTTGTCTTAATAACTTAGTAATAGAATGATGACCAACGGTAACCGGATAGGACACCCAAGTTACTGGATTGGGCCCAGAGCCCAAGGTTACTTACAGTAACCCGATAGGATACAACTTAGGAATTTGGGCTTTAGCAACCCAAAAAGATTGACCCAAGTTTGACTTAGGCTCACACCAAGGGTTACCCAATGTAACCTAACAAGATACTAAGTATGTCAGTTGGGCCTAAAACCCTAGGGTTACATTTAGTAACCCAGTAAGTTGTCATAGGCATGTGTGGGGGACACATAACTAAGATTTCTCGGGGATGTTGGTTAGGTTACCAACATTTTATGATTATGATTTATAGGATCCTTACCCTATGTTCTTTTAAATAGCAGGAAGTAACCTGTTGTTGCGACCTGATTTGGAGCAACAAAACCTAAGATATAGCATACCAGGTAAATACAAACCTCACATACAGTATGGAAAATAGTAAACTATTTTCAAGTATATGACATGTTTTCATATATGTCATGTTATGTCAAGTCATGTTATGCCATGTTAAGTCATGTTAAGCCATGATATGCCAAGCTATGCCATAATATATAGTTATGCCATGTTATAATAAATAAACATGCCACAAGTTATATTATGCTATTTATCTTTAAGTCATGCCATGTCTATGTATCGCATGCATCATTACTAATAAGATCACATGTAAAGAATCTTAGTTTTAGTAAAGTAACAAGACTAAGACTAAATTAAGACAAGTAAAGTGTCGTACCAACCTCCCGCCAGATCATGGAGGATTATACAAGTTTCAAGATACTAAGACCTTCCGCCAGATCATGAAGGTTTACATGATTCCCAGAATTGTTAAGGACCTTGCAAACCCTAACTTTCTGTGGATTGCGCGCATTTGGTACGTACACAAGAGGCCCACATGTTAAGCAAGATAATAAGTTCATTTCATAATGAAGCATAAAAGATTAAAAAATGATCATAATTGGTTCATGCATAAGTTGCACGATATTTTTCATGTTTTTATGAGATTATGTTTGTACTTGCTGGGCGAAAGCTCATCAGTATATTTCATACTGTAGGTAAGATGCCTGCAGTTTTACTTGGTGGGCTATGGAGACGATGCAACAAGTGAAGGGCGGTGTGGGATACCACTACGCAGATTTTCCATAATCTCTTTAAATTATGAACTAGTACATGTATGATAAAAAAATATATATGTATCATGTTATGTATGTGATGTTTCAAAAGTCTAGTTTAGAAGGTTATGTGTGACCTTTTAATCGGCTTAATAAGTAATGGATAGGCATGGTGAAGTTTATCCATATGGATAAATTTAATTAAGTTACGAAGAAAAAAATTATTCTGTAATTTTCTGAAAGTTCAAGTGCTAGAAATTAAGAAGTAAGATAAGTAAGTAAAGTAACGGCCCAGGTTTAAGTAGTTGGCCCTACGTAGATTTTGGGACGTTACAAATGGTATCAGAGCAGTATCCTGCCAGCCTACTTTACTTTGCTTCGCATCGTTTCTGCAAATGCCCAAATAAGTTAAATTATTTTTCTTTAGTAGAATGAGTTAAGATATTGCTTATGTAATGAGCATATCTCATCAATGGTCACACGGAGGATGATACCCGTGATACTTTTGATTTTGTGGGAACGCATATGCTTTACATATGCATTACCGTGATCCTGAAATTTACCATGATGTGTATGTGGTGGATAAGTTAACACGCCTAAGCTTTCGATATAATATGAAGTGATCATGATGCATCTCTATCAAGATATGATGAGTTATGATGTTTCTATGATAAGACATGATAAGATACGAATGAAAGAAAAGAATGGGTATTAGAAATGTGAGGAGTTAGGAACTAGAATTAGAAGATGGTTCGCCGTGCGTACGAACGAACCAAATTTTTGCAAGAGCCTAATCTTGCAACTGTAGTAGCTAAGTTATAATGATAATTGCTAGAGTATCAATAAGAAATGAACAGGCTTCGAGATTAGATAGCCTATTACCTTACCTTAGTATGGTAAATTTATGATGTGGTATGATGAAATCAAGATGAATTTCTAGTATGGTATGATAAGTTACGATGTTTCTAAGGTATGATAAGACAAGTTATGAATAAAGGAGTGGGTATTAGGAATATAATAATATCTACCTCACTATGGTATGGTGATAGCTAAGAACTTTTCCTTCCAAGGATTTGGATCGACACCATGGAATTTAAGTTTCCTATGTGTGAAACTTTTGTCCTATAAGAATAATATTAGATATGGGAAAAAGTTTGGTGATGCCTTAGCTTGGGAATAACAACTAGGCAATGTGCAAATATGAGTTGGATATTACCAACAGTAATTTGGTAGACCATGATGATGACTATTAGTCTGATGATGATGTAATGAGGTTGAGATCGATAGCTACAACCTTAGAGTCAACATATAAGGTCTGACTAATGTCGACTATATACGACTTTTTAAGTAATGGAAATTATGTAATGATGGGAAGTTTTAGATATTCCTAAGAGTTATGATTATGCACTCGTGCTATAAAGGAAATGTTAGAAGCAATGAGAGAAGCTTCTACTAGCTAACAAGTAGCTAGTTGATATGAGGATACCTTTCACTGCATCACTCGAACGATATTATGTTATGAAAAAAAAATGTTTTCAATAATACTATTGTTTTCCATGATTAACTTGGAAAAGATTCAAAGAAGTTATTTTCATGTATGGTGCTTGATCTTATGCTTATTAGAACCGACTCATGTTATGTTATGTAAGGGCCATCATGTTATGCAAGGGCCATTATGTTATGTAAAGGGCCAAAAAACTTGAGGAACAAAGTTCCAAGAAAGGGGCCATTATGAAAAGTAAATGGTTCTAATAGCATAAGATTAACATTGTACTGTACTAGAGGGTCCTCAGCTTCAGCTAAATTTAAAGAAAAATATCTTAAATATGATATATTCGCTGAGCCCCTCAACTAAAGTTAAAGAGAAGTGTTATATGATATGCTTTTCAAATATGGCAAGTTATATGATATACTTGCTAAGAATTTTATGTAGACAGTTCTTGTGATGCAGTATGAAAGTATAAAAGTATGAAAGCATGAAAATATGAAAGTATGCATGATGAAAGTATGAAAGTTAAGTATGAAAGTATAAAGTTATGGAAGTATGAAAGTATGAGGATATAATAGAATATGAAAGAAGATTATGGTTCTATATAAGAGATCTGATCTCATTAAGTTATCAAAATGCGAAGAAACCACTATGGATTTGTGGTAAATTTGAAGAAAAGCCACCTAGAATTATTCGAATTTTCGAGGACGAAAATCTTTAAAGAAGGGTAGAATGTAATAACCCAAAATTTTGATGACTTGAGATTTCATTAGATATACGAAGAATCTAAGTCTGAATCATGTATGTAGATATGAAGCTCATGATCAGAGTTTAATATTAGTATATGTTTGAATTCTCGTTTAATTAGCTACAAGACTCAATAATAAGTTATTATGTTAAGCATGAGGCCTTTTGATGAAAGAGGAAGAATAAGGATTTATGATTTTATTATGGTCAAAGTTTGACCAGGATGATTTAATTAAGACGGTACTGCAGTGTATTAAGCAGTATAGGAATTATACTGTGAAAAACCGTCATTACGGATGAAGAAGTAAGAATAAGTATGGGATTGCTCTAAAATAATCAGGAATAATATTTGGAGCAATGACGAGTTAATAGTTTTGAGTCTTAAGAAAAATTTATACGTAGCCCAGTTAAGTGCAGATGAATTCTGGACTGTAGTCCAGTATGACAGTACTGTTTTTAGTGAAAAACAGTATTGATATTATATAAGTTAGTAAAGAAATGGACTGCATAATTATATTAATAGATTTTTTTGGAATCAAGTAGATAATTATGCATGAATTGGAAGCCAAGGCTCCACCATAGCCGGCCACCTACAGGGACTAAAGTACAAATATTTTGTCCTTAGGGGCCAAAGTGTAATTTTATAAAATGTGATATAAGCAAGATGATGTAAGCAAGATGATGTAAGCAAGATGATATAAGCAAGGTGATGTAAGCAAGTAACTTGGGCTCCAAGACAAGCTAATGGCCGGCCACCTCACAAGGACCAATGGGCAAATATTTTTCTCTTAAGGGCTATTATGTAATTTTTGGATTAAAAATAAATCCAAAAATTAAATTATTTATCACCTATAAATAGGTGATGGGGGGGCTTATTTTGTTCACAAAAATGAGAAAACACCCCAAAATTATGTCAAAATCTCACCTCACTCTCCCCCCCTTAGAAAGCCAAAACCAAAGAGGGAATTCGGATTTGATAGAAAGCAAGGAGGAAAGTTTGGATCCAAAACCTAGAACCAACTCCAAGTTGAGTATGGTAATCCTCCTTGGTTCCCTAAGCTTTTCAATTGTAAGAGCATAAGCTCATTTTATTTCTTATGCCCTAGTTTAGATTTTTAGATTTGTGCTTGATTAGGTATTAGGTGGTTTTGATTTATGATGTTATGTATGATTTTGTTGATATGGTTGCATGATCTTAGGGTTTGCATGTATGTTTTTATGATGTTAGTTGTATGTCCCCATGTGCCTAAGAAGTTGTATGGATATGCAAACCAAATTACAAACCCTAGCTTGGTGCAAGAACACCACAAGGATTATATGTGTATGCAAGGATGTATGTCGATGGGAATTTATGTTAAAAAGCGCTGCATGTTTGCCGTAGGCTCACGGTTGCGACCGTTTGAGGTAGTGTGCGCGTCAAATGTTCGTAAAAACGGATTTAAGGAAAAACTGCCAGTTTCGGGTAAAACTGGATAGTTTACTGGAAAGATGATTTTGAGGCCTTTAGAGGCCAAATTTGGAAAAACTTAAAACATAAAAGTTGTAGAGAAGGGAAATTCCTAGGGGGAATCGTGGATTGTTTTCAAAAATAAAGCTCTAATGGCCTTTGTTTTTACAAAAATCCGAACTTGGTCATGCCCAGACTTCATGCATGGCTAGGCAGGTTCAACAAGGTAAATGAGTAGGTTAGAGACCGAACTGAGTTTTGAGTTCAACATCAAAGTTGTAGGGTTTTTCAAGTTCTAAAACTTTGATGAAGAAAACTTTTTTAGATTCAACACATATTTTTAAATAAAATTGGATTCCAAAAACTGTATAGAAAACAGGAAATTCCTGCACAGGATTTTCAAAACACAGTGCAGAAAAAAGGAAATTTCTGCACAAACACTGATAATTGGCAGTATGAAACTGTTCCAAAGACAGCTTCCAACACTTAACAATGTTTACTATCCCTACTCAAAGAGTTACTATTTTGGTAAAAAAAAAAAAGATTTAGTATTGAACAAGGATTTTTGTACGCAAAGAAAAATAAGTACATGGACCACAAGTTGTCTTAATAACTTGGTAACAGAATGATGACCAACGGTAACCGGGTAGGACACCCAAGTTACTGGATTGGGCCTAGAGCCCAAGGTTACTTATAGTAACCCGATAGGATATAACTTAGGAATTTGGGCTTTAGCAACCCAAACAGATTGCCTCAAGTTCGACTTAGGCTCACACCAAGGGTTACCCAATGTAACCTAACAAGATACTAAGTATGTCAGTTGGGCCTAAAATCCTAGGGTTACATTTATCCATTTGAGGCGTAAGATGCCTTGTTGGAAAGCTTAAACAATTTCATATTTAGATCTATAACTTATAATTCAAAATTTTAAGGGGTTCAAATTTCATAAAACCCGTGACTAGATTATACTCCAAGCATTCCTTTTCCTTCTAGTTTTGTGTCATAACTTCAAATGCGCATAACTTTAGATATACATAAGCAAACTAAGTGATTCTAAAACTTAAAATGAAGTTTATCCCGTGTAGAATCTTTTTATATAATTTATATTCTATATCAAAGTTTCCAATGTATGCCATATTATCACAACAACCACAAGCTCTAACAAAGTTCTTAGATCTTACCGAAATGCTCCATGGATCCTCCAAGACCTGGGACCTCTAAAGTTCTTCTCAAAACCTTTTCCTAGGTAAGAAGGAGTCTAACATTAAGATTATAACTACATAATACGCTTTAGTTCTCTAAAATTGACCAAAACACAAAGAGAACCACTAGGTTACCTCTAGTAATACATCATCTAACTCCGCTTCACACTTCTTCGAACTTAGTAATGGGGTTGCTTGGAGCTTGAAAATGGAGGGAGGAGGGTGCTAGAGGGGTGTTGGAGATGGAGAACAGTGTTGGTGGTTTTTGAGCTTGGTGGTGGCTAGAAAAGACTAAGTTTTTGAGTTTAAACTTTGTGAGAATAAGGTGAGATGCTAGGGCTTATGCTCAGCCAAAATATGTTTTAAAAAGGGCTGTTTTTTGAGGGGTAAATGTGAAAAATTGTGATGTCTTAGAAATTCATAAACTTGATTCATGAACTATTATTATGGATTTCTTTTATTAATATATTTCTAATGAATTATTTTGATGAATATCAAATTTCAAGATCATGAATGATTGTATATGTATCATCAGTTTGATGATGTCGATAATCTAATAATGTTGAGTTTCTCTACTTAAATGAGAAATTTTAAATACATAAAAGATGAGTTGAACGACATATAAATTTATACGAAAACTTTATTATGTCGTATTAGAGAGATAATGTTAATTTTTAGGAAAATCCCCGATTTTTATTAGTAGGTCAATTTAATGATCTTAGTATTTATTTTTTATCATATCAATAGTTAAGTTTTGAGAGTATGATTGGAAAATTAATGTGTCACATAGATAGCAGATGAGTGAGTAGTATTTACTCTTAGAAAATCCAAAGGTGGGATTGATCAAGAATTGTACTTAAGTTTGAAATTAATGGTCTAGATTATGTTAAAGAATCCTAGACAAATCAATGGCCAAACATTGGATGATAAGTGACCAATGAGAGATTAAGGTAAGGATTGGTGTGATGGAAGATCCAATGGATGAGAATAAGGATGACAACCTTGGATCAATGGTAGAAATTAGAAGAAAGAAAAATAAAATAAAAATGAGAAGGCAAAGGGGGGATCCGGACTTTTGGGTCAAAAAGCAAGAAGAAATTTGAACAAATGAGAAAAAAGGAAAGTGGTGCATGCATGCAACCTCATGTAAGAGATGTCAAGGTTTGTTTTGGCAAGTTGACCCAAAGAAGAGACAAGTGAAAGTGACCACTTGTCTCCGCTTTGTTGAATCAAATTTTCACCCCAACACTCTCCCTTTAAGTGACGGCAATGAAGGGGAGAATCAGCCAAAAATTTTCCAATTTTACCACTCAAAATACAGCTCCCTTAAAGTAAAAGTTGGCTGAAAACAAGCCCCTAACACCTCATTTTATTCTCACACAAGTTAAGCTCAAAAACCCTAACTTCTCTAGCCGCTACCAAGCTCAAAACAGAAATAAGAACCACCAGCACTATTCTCCATCTCCAACACCCCTCTAGCACCCTCCTCCCTCCATTTTCAAACTCTAAGCAACCCCGTTACTAAGTTCGAAGAAGTGTGAAACAGAGTTAGAGTACGTTTTACTAGAGATAACGTAGTGGTATTCTTTGTGTTTTAGTCATTTTGGAGAATTAAAGCATGATGTTTCGTTATAATTTTAATGTTAGACTTCTTCTTACCTAGGAAAAAGTTTTGAGAAGAATTTTGGAGGTCCGAGATCTTAAAGGATCCACAGCGCATTTCGTAAGATCTACGAACTTTGTCAAAGCTTGTAGATGTTGTGGTAATATAGCATGCATTAAAAACTTTGGTATGAAAAATAAATTTTATGATAAGATTCTATAGAGGATAATCTTCATTTTAGACTTTAGAATCACTTGGTTTGCTTTTGTATGTCAAAAGTTATGTGTATTTGAAATTGTGACACAAAACTAGAGAGAAAATGAACCCCTGGGATACAATCTAGCCACTCCAAACCCCTTAACCTCAAAATTTTGGATTATTAGTTATAGTTCTAAAAACTAGATTCTTTAATCTTTCCAACAAGGTATCATACGTCTTGAATGGATAAATATATAGTTTTTGGTGAATTTTTACAAATTTGGACTACGAATTGAAAGTCTTTACTGGAACCTTATACTTGCCACGAGTTTTGTATATTTTGAGTTAGTAAACCATGATGTTTTACAAAAATGTTCTTGTCATATGAATAGACATTTTAAGTTTCTAATGACATATCTTTTGTCTTATTTGGTCTTGTAAGTGAATTGTTATGATTTTTCTAATCTTACCCATGAATCTGGACTTGTGGTACAAATATGGGACCAACAGTAATAAAACCTAAGTTAATGATACGAAACTCTCAAGTACTAAAGGAAATAACTTTACCACTGTAAATTAGACCTCTCAAGCTTCAAAATGAGATAGCATGCGTTTAAAATGGATATGTATATAAATTTTAAGAAATCACATGATATTGTATTGTAACATGATAAACTGAGATTTTACCATAAGACACTTAGGAAAACGTCCATATTAATGTTTGAAATGCTTAAAATCTTGGAAAACAAATTATAAAGACAGAAACTAGATATTTCAAGCTTTCGTACAAGTCATCAAGTGTCCAAAACGGGATTATACTCAAAACTAAATAAATCTTACAAATTAAAATCATATACCGATAAAACGATTAAACATTAAAATGTGACATAAGGGTAAGCCATAACATATGAACATATTTAGTTATGAAATGAGTTGGTATTAAGTGTATGATTAAATAATGTGAAAAACCCTAACTTTATAAAGTTGAATCACAAGTTTTAAATGGGCTAAGATAAAGTACACTGAGGGTTACTGGGTATATACTAAGAGACTACCTTAGCCCAACTAAATAATCATAAGTAAAGGGATTGAGCCTTACAAGCCCAATAATAGATGAGAGGTATACACTTAGGTGACTCATTGTCACCTAAATTGATTAATTAATTAATTAATTAATTAATTAATTAATAAATACATAACCAAATGTAATTAATAAAGTAATTAATTAATTAATTAATTAATTATAAGAGTTAGTAGGTGATAATTAAGATTATTATGTTGAATAACTACATAATTATAATACATGATTAATTAGAGATTAATTAATCATTAATCATTGATATAATCATCAAAATAACTATAGATGATTAATTAGAGATTAATCAAACATTAATTATTAGATTAATCAAATTATTAATTATTAATATTAGAATTAATAATTAATAATTATTATATGAGAAAGAATATTTAAGTAATATAATTAAATTATTAACAATATAATTATTAATAAGTCAATTAAAATTATGTAATTTAATTATAATTACTTAATTAAATAAAATAATAATTAACTACTATCTAATTAATTAGTTAATTAATTAATTAATCATTTGATTAATTAATCAATTAAATTTAATTAATTAAATAATAATTAGTAGAAATTTATTTTAACACTTAATAATTAATATGAATTAATTGTTAAGGTTAATTATGATATAAGTAAATTAAGCTCACTTTAGTTTATAAAATAAATAAATAAATGAATAAAGTAATATAACTATGATTCTATCTAATAATGAGATATTGTTAAATCAGGACAATTTCTCAAATTTGTGTAGTATGAGACACAACTCCGAAAGTTTAAGCATATAAGACAAGTAAGTACAAACCTCACCTACAGCATGGAACAAAATATTTTTTGTTATTAATATTCTATGTTTTATATGATTTGTCTTGATGAAGTGATGAGTATATGAGCCATATGTATTACGTTGATTAAACATTTAACGTGCATAATTTCTCTTGCACTGATATGATCGACATGCCTCATAGATATATTTGCCGTAATGATATATGCATAATGACATGTAAATCTACACATTGTCACAAATAATAAGAATGAGGTTAACAAAAAATTGGATTAAGTGTTGTACCAACCTCCAATTAGTGAGAGGATATGATAAGAATGAAAGTTATAAGTTAGGACCTTGGAGGTTGTTGGAGGGTCGCTCCCCCAATTCCCCATTGGTTGCGCACATATGGGTATGACATAGGGTCCTTAAGTAGACAAGACATGTATATAATGAAGCATAATAGAACACACATAGATCACATGTATTTTTGAACATTCATGATGTTACATGTGATGATATGATTTTATAAAAATGTTTTATGAGATATTATTTGTACTTGTTGAGCGAAAGCTCATATATGTGTGTTCGTGCTGTAGAAAATGCGGGTAAGCAGTCTGCTACTTAGATGTTTAATGGACTGACGAAGCTGTGCGGAGGCGATGAAGGAAGGGAGTGGGATACCACCACGAATTTAATTTCTGCATTTAGACTTCTTAAATTATTTTGTACCGATTATATTTATAATTATGTTTCTAATTTTTTAGTACTACTAAACTAGTAGGAGTACTTTACGAGAAAAAACTTTAGACTCTTTTCTTTTAACTTATATAAAGTTATAGCTTTTTAAATATTATCTAAATACGAATTTGAATAGGATATTTATTATCTAGAGGTTTTCAATTTCCTCAGTTAAAAATTTTAGTAAATTTAATTTTTGTAGTACGAATATGGTTTACGTAAAATATATATATATATATATATATTTTTGGAACCAAACACAAATAAGGGTTAAGACTAAATTAAATAAGAATAAGTAAGTTACTTAACGGTCCGAAAAGTCGGGTCGTTACAAAAATGATGCCTGATTTCCTCCTTGGATTGTCGCCACTTTGAGGGGAGGGTTGGTGAGAAAATATTGCTCTACAAAGTGGAAGACAAATGGTCCCTTTCATCTTGTACTACCTTGTCATATACAAGTACTTGCTTTGCCCAAACAAACCATGTCATTTCTTACATAAGTTCATATGCATGCACCACATCCTCTTTTAATCTTTTATTCAAATTTCTACTTGCCTTTGACTACAACAATCCAGATCTCCCCCTTAATATTCCATTTTTATTTTTTTGTTTTCTTTCTTCTAATTTTTCAACAATTGATCAAAAGTTGTCAACTTTGACCTCACTCATTGGATCTTTCACCACACCAATCCTTGACTTAGTATCCAAAATTTTGCCATTGATTTGCCTAGCATCCTTTCACATCAAATCTACACCATTAATTTCAAATCCCATCAAACCCTTGATCTCTTGATCAATCCTCCATCTTTGGATTTACTCCTAGTAAATCTTAACCATTCATTTTTTATTTATGTGATACATTTAATTTTCTTAATTATACTTTCAATACTTAAATATTGATATGAATAAAATAAGTACTAAGGTCATCAAATCGAACTACTAATAGTAATCGGGATTCCTTCTCAAAATTTGACATTTATGCTTGTAATACGATATCATAAATTTTCTATCTAAATTTATATGTCGTTTGAACAATTTTCTATGTATTTCTTATTTCTCTTTTAGATAGAGAAATTTAACATTGATAAAGTATCGACATCATTGTAAGGATGATACATATAAAATCATTTATTATCTTAAAATTTGATATTCATTAAATTAATTCATTAGAAGTATATTAATAAATAAAATCCATGATAACAATTCATGAAATCAAGTTTAAAAATTTCCAAGGCGTCACAAACTGTGATATTACTAAGTCAACAGGACTAAACAAAAACTTGTCTAGCGGGACTAGACAAAAAATTTTTGGTAGGTCTGAACACATATTATTTAGTAGGTTCGAAAGTAAACGAATCCAACAGGACCAGATAAAAACTTGTCTAGCAGGACTAGACATAAAAAAGTTTGTTAGGCAAGTCCGAACGTAAAATAGTTCGGTAGGACTGGACATAAACTTGTTCGGCAGGTTCAAAAGTTCATGTTTTCCCAAGAAAAATATCAATTTCTTTGTTTTGTTATCATATTTCATGTTGTTATTTTTTTATTTTTTTTATTATTATTTTTTGTCATTTGTGGAACTTTATGTGTTAGGATGGGTATCGGTACTATTTTTTTTTTTAACATGTAGCATGCGTTTGGTGTACGGATTGAAACTGAATTTTTTTAGTTGGATTTTAGTTGAATTGAATGTGCGTTTGGTGAGGTGTTTGAACTGTCGAAACGAAAAAGTGTAAAAACTTGAAATATATTCGGAAAAAAATATTACTATGAAGCTTGTTTTGTTCGTCTCGAAATTTTAAATGATTTTTTAAAAAAATTATCCGATTTAGACTTGTATATACAAAGTCATATACTTTTGAAGTTTGAGTTACAAAAATTATGAATAGTAAAACTGATGACGACTTTTTAGAAAAAAATAAAAATGAATTATATTTTTTGAGTTTGAACTGAATTGAACCTTGATACCAAACAATCAAGCCAAAAACAAAAAACAAAAAACAAAAAAAAAAAAAGACAAAAACAAAAACAAAAACAAAACAAATGTCATTTGCCCCTCAAACATTGAGCTTTTGTCACAAAATGCTCTTGAGTTTTTATTTGTAATATTCGTTGTCTAAGAACTATGAAATGTTGCAAAAATTTTCCCTACTATTAGTTTTGTTTTATTTTTATTTTTGAGTAATACTATTAGTTTTGTTAATGGAAATTGAGCTCAAATTTCACGTTTGCCACCGACTTTTGTGCATTATCATAAAATACTTTTGAACTTTAACTTATAACATCTGTTCTCTCGGATTTTGAAACGCTAGTTAATTTTTTCCTTTTGTTAGTTTGGTTAATGGAATTGCCACATGAAAAAATTCCCCATTCTCTCTCTTAATACCACCAAAATTACCCTTCACCACTTCATGACAATAAATTATATTCATTGGCTTGAAAGTTTTGATTTGAATGTTTTGTTGACATAATACCTTTTGGCACATCCCATCTTCAGGCTTCAACCCCCTTCTACCGCATCAACATCCTCTGATGCGCCTATACGCCACCTCAGTGCCAAACAAGAATTTCTGTATTTATTTGTTTAACTCCAAAATCAATTTTATAGAATTTCTAATCTTTTGATGAAATTTTTGTATGACCACCCTTTTCCCTATGTTAGAAGCAAAAAATCCTACCGGTAACAAAAGCATAAGTTGGTACTACGCATCAATTAGTAACCAATTGAACAATTTTATTTAATTTTTTTTATCGTTTCTGTTTGAGATGTGATTATCATATGAGTTGACATTTGAAAATATGCACTATCCTTATTTTTGTTTTGATAAAATTACTTAAATAACCATATTTTTTAATCTATTGATCAATATAATATAAATTTTAGTTTTTTTTTATATGTCAAATTGGCCTAGTGTCATATTTTTGTATCGTATTTATATAATGATTTTTAAATTTATGTCATTAAAGTGCTTTTCCCCCACTTTTTTATTTCTCTATATGCTCAACTTAACATTGTTGTCTTATACTAGAAATACGACATTACTAGATTATTACTATTCAATCTCGGTCTTCAGCCTCTTCTTCCAATCTTGGTCCTCACTAATGTTGTCATATTGTTGACACGTTTACTTATCCAGAGTCGGATATAAAAGTCAATCACTTGTTTTCTTGTTATTATTTTTCTTATTACCTTTGACTTATTTTATGTTAAAATTAGAGTAGAACCCATACGAATTTAAGATTGAATAATGAGATTGACAATTCCAAATCCTTGCAAAATGTTAGATTTTAAAAATATGATAGATTTAAACAACTTTTTTATTAGATAAAATAATGTATTTCACCTTTTAACTCATTCTTTTTATTTATTTATTTTCATTTAATATTTTATTTAATGTTTGAAAACTTATGATTAAATGCTGTACAAAAAACAAACCACGACTTAAACTATTATATTCTTTTATTGTCCTTGTCTTATTGTCATCATTTTAATATGAAAAACATTGTCATATATATTTACAATTCATCTTTTCAAATTGAAAATAAATAAATAAATAAATAAGAATTTACTGAAACGATGACAAGATAATAACTCTAATTATGAATCTTCTAACGCAAGTAAACAACTTATTTGGACTCCAACTTCCGACTATAAATATTATTACTCTGATTACCTACAAGTAAACATGCCGCTAAAGTTTTGAATCCACTAATAATTCACATGTAGAGACCACCAACTCGCTTAGTTTGTACAGCTAAAGTGTCATGACAATCTCCAATGGACATCGTCCTAATCTCGACTTTCAATACTAACACTAGAATTTGCAAACCACCTAGATCTTGACCCTTAGCCCTCACAATGCCGCATACTTTAGCTTCAAAGCAAGATCTTTACATGGTGATAGCAGTAGAAATTAATTCGACTAGTGTTTCCTGTCCTGTTCATATCGAACAAAACCAAGAATCAAAGCAAAATCTTGACATAGTTTGAGCAAGTAGTAGCCGCCTTGACCGTCGCCACTTTCGTCAAGCAAAATGATTAAATGAGTTTTTTCTTTGTTCTTTTTTTTTTTTTTTTTTTCATACTTTCAATCATATCAACATTGTCCTGTCACAAAGTTTTCAAGGGTATGTTAGTTTGTAAGGGTTCACGTAATCGAGACTGGATAAAGCAGGAACAAACAAGAAAAGAAAGCATGATGAATTAGCATTTTAAGAATGGCTATTATGCTACTAAAATCATCTAATTGAAATGAGAAGATATTTAATTCGTTTTGCAATGTCTGTACTAGGAAAATAAAGAGCAAACTGAAATTGATTACTTGTAAGGAAAGATTGATAAGTTAAAAACGAGACACCGGGATTCCAAACTTGACTCACCAAAATGAGTTTCCATTTGAAAGGAACACAACCATGATTCCATAGTTGACCTAGAGGAACAAAATTCATAAATTTGGAAATAAACCATAACAATAACATGATTGTGAATGTAATTTAACCATAAGAATGTCGAACGCACACTCATATAAAGCAACATATGATGTGATAAAAACTTGCTTGCTAAATCATCATGTTTCAGGATTCTTGGAGGAAGACTTGATCATTCTTTTCTTTTCCTTCAAATAGTTATGGATTAGCATATACAGATTTAAAAACCTGGTTCGCTACTCATCAGCATGATCCCACCTGAAATCCATCCACCAGCACAGGCACCAGAACCTCCTTTCCATGTTGGAGACATGGTCGACCAACCGCCCCCTCCGGCCAAAGTCTAACAGGCCGCTGATGTTGCCTGCCGCGACAACTCGGTCAAGCACTTTAGCAAATGCTGTAAATGTTGGTCTTTCTCTTGTATCAAAGTTTTAGGTTCACAGCTAGCTCAAGAGTTCAAAGAGTCTTCGATTCTGATAAAGAATGATTCCAGAACAACGTTATTTGATTTCCATAATCATCAAGACAACAGCATCCAATATGTCAATAGACGGTCAAGAAACAAAAAAGCGTTTATGCTTTATAGCTAAAAATCAATTCAAGTTTTAGTACTCCTTTCTTTGCAACAACTTCATATGGCAAAATAAAAAAGAGAAATTTTGTAGAAGGGAGTGGAGGCTCAGATTTGCCTTTTCTCAAACAAAGAGAGAGAGAACATGAAGCTACCAATGGCTGCAACCGATGGCCAGCTGCCACACAGAGGACAGAGTTGTCATTATGCAGGTCGACCCACCAGGCAACACAGATTCTCACCTCTCACTGCCTGATTTTCAGTCTGAAAACATCATCACTGCCTCAAATATATATATATATCTATACCCATGCATACACAAATGTAACAGAGAGAATAGCAGCAAAACACAGGAGTGCTAGTGCAATTCTTTCTGTTTTTATTTTGTTTTGTTTTTTCTTTTTCTTTTTCTTTCTTTCTTTTATTTTTATTTTTATTTTTATTTTTTGGGATAGAGAGAGAGAGTCGGAAATCATCGGTTCTGCTACAATCAGAGAGAAGCTAGCAAAACATAACTTGCTGGGACTCCATGAGAACAAAACCTCAATCTTAAAGAAACAGGAATGCCACAAAAACCATGCCTCAGCTTGATTTTTGGCCTACTAAGGGTGCGTTTGGTTCACGGGTTGAAATAGGGGCTGAACATACTCCAAATCCTAATTTGCTGGGTCTCCAAGAGAAGCAAAAAAGTTTTGGAGAGAGAATCAAAGGCTCAGATTCACCATTTCTCAGACAAAGCAAGAGAGAGAGAAGAAGCCACCGATACCATGGCTGCCACCGACCATTGACCGCCGTGTGGCAAGGGAAAGAGCCGTCATTTTCCAGCAGCTCATCCGTGTCGGCCCATCGGCAACTGGATGCTCCTCTCTCCCCATACAATGCCTAAGTTTTACAGCTTTGGAAATCATCACAGCCTCAACATATATATATATATATATTTATATGTTTATATGTATATGTTTAGAGAGAGAGAGAGATGGAACCATGGGTTCTGCTTACGATCAGAGAGAAGCAAAACAGATGAGGCAGCCATTGTTACAGAAGTAACAACGACCAGGCCTTCATCTGTTGAATCTCCATGAGAGCAAAATGTTTTCTTATGCTATGTTTGGTGAGAGAGAGACAGAGAGAGGGGAAGAGAGAGATGGGACCATGGGTTCTGCATACGATCAGGGACAAGGAAAGCAGAAAAGGCAGTCATTGTTACAGAAATGACAACGACCAAGCCGTAATATGCTAGATCTCCATGAGAGCAAAACCTCGTTGGTGAAGGGGGAGAGCACTTGAATGGCACAAATTTAACTACTATTGCACCGACATGACACAAAAATAAAACTAGTTTGTGTCTTGTTGATTAAGAGAGGGGAATTTCAGTCAAGTTCGTCAACAGCTGAAAGAAAGGTGACTATTTGGAAAATCTTCTCTTAGTTGTTAAAGCCCCTCTGAACCCATAGTCGTCACTTTGAGATAAAATAGCAGCAAAACATAATATTTTTTTTTTTTTTTTTTTGTATTATTATTATTTTTTTGTAAGAGAGATTCTAGAAAATCATTGGTTCTGCTACAATCAAAGAGAAGCCATAATTTGCTAGGTCTCCATGAGAGCAAAACCTCACTCTTAAAGAACTGGCAGATGAATGCAACAAAACCACGCCTCAGCTTGATTTTTACCATACTAATGGTCCGTTTGGTTGACAGGTTCAAATAGGGGCCAAATATACTCCAAATCCTAATTTGTTGGGTCTCAATGAGAGCAAAAAAGTTTTGGAGAGAATCAAAGGTTCAGATTCGCTATTTCTCAGACAAAACGTGAGAAAGAGGACACCGGCCAATACCATGGCTGTCACCGATCACTGAACGCCACGTGGAAATGGACAGAACTGTCATTTCCAGCAGTTCGTCATGGTCAACCAGCCGGCAACTGGATGCTCCTCTTTCCCCACACAATGTCTAAGTTTTACAGCCTGTATATGTCATCACCGCCTCAATATATACATGTCCATATATTTACACACACACACACACACACAGAGAAACCATGGGTTCTGCTTACGATCAAAGAAATGCAAAACAGATAAAGCAGCCATTGTTACCGAAAGGACAACGGCCAGGCCCTAATCTGTTGAATCTCCATGAGAGCAAAGCCTCATTGTTATATAATGTTTGGGAATAGAAATGGAAGATAGAAAGGAAAGAGAAGTTTTTGTTTTTTCGACAAGCAATTGACTCAACAAGTTTTTACTTCTTTGTTTCACATTGTCAATGATACTATTATTGTCCTGTCACGAAGTTAAGGGTACGTAAATTTGTAATGGTACCAGACGAGTAATTGAAACCAGATTAAGCAGCAATTAAAAGTAAAACATGATCAATTAGTACAAGAAGATAGACTTCTGGGTTATGTGCTATAAAAATCATTAAATGAAATGAGAAGAAATGTTTGGGTTACTAAGCATGCGTTTAGACGCACAATCCAAACCTTCGAATCACAATCCAATTTTTGTCTTTTTCCTTCAGCTTCACTATTCACACAGTTTTGTAATTCAAACTTTAAAAGTCTATAATTTTGCATGGATAAGTCAAAATGAGATGAATTTTCTTTTTTTAAATTGCATAAAATTTTAAGACAAATGAAACAAGCTCCATATTGACATTTTTTTTTCCGAACACATTTCAAGTTTTTAAACTTTTTAACTCAAGCAATTCAAACATCTCGATAAACGCACAAACAATCCAAACCTTAGTACCAAATGCATGTTGAGATCAATTATAAGAGGGCATTTGGTTGATTCGTTTCAACTAAACAATTCCAATTGTTTTTGTCTTTTTTCTTTAAAAGTAAACTCTGTTTCACTATTAAAATCTCCATATGGCATTTTATCATCTGGATTTCAAATTCCCAACCCTACACCTAACTCTCTGTCTCTTCCATTTTCAAAAAACTCAAATTTTAAAAATCTATAACTTTCTCATTTCAAATTGAAATGAGATGATTTTTACGTCAAAATGCTCGTAATGACAAGACGAATGAGACAAGTCTCCCTCCCCCCTCCCCAAAACGCACATTTCCAACCCAACATCTAAAATACCATCTCCATATGTCCTTCCAAAAGGGTCCTTAAAAGTCTAGAACTTTGTTATTTCAAGTCGAAATAAGATGATTTTTCTTAAAATTACATAGAATTTCAAGAGAAACAAAACAAGATCCATATTTTGATTTTTTTTTTTTTTTTCAAATGCATTTCAAGTTTCTACTCTTTTAACTCCAAACAGTTCATTTTCACTCAAACGCACAACTCCAAAACTCAACTCAACTCCAATCAAAATAACTTTAATTCTCCAACTCAAACAGACTAACCAAACGGCCCCTAAAATGATTCTTGTATCTAAATGCTCACAAAGATGAGAAAAACAAAACAATATCCATATTGTTACATTTTTTCCAAATATGTTTCCGGTTTTAAAATTATTTAAATATCACAATTCATTTTTAATTTATATTTTTCAGAAACACACATTTCCAAATAATTCACCCATTTCCAATAAAATAAAAAAATACAAAAAAACAAAAAAAAACTACAACTCCGATTGGTATTGCAAATAGACCCTAAGAGAATGAATCAAAACGAAATAGATTTCTTAACCAATTGCATGTGGAGATTGTCAGGTTAGGAAAAGAGACTAGGATTTGGAACTTAACTCACCAAAATGAGTAGACACATTTATGATTCAATAGTTAGGCCTAGAGGAATTAATTTAAAAAAAAACTATAACAGTATAAAAAAAGTGATACAAAAATATAAAGACAAAAAATAAGTTAGGAAATAAACCATAAAATCCAAAAAATAAAAAACTAACCAGTGTGGCAATATACTGCAAAGGTGAAATTATGTGGCAAGATGGTTAATGAACGGAAAAAAATAAATAAATAAATAAAGGTGGCTAGTTAGGTACTTTACTCCGGCTACCAATGGCTGTGACCGATCGGCAGTCGCACGGGAGAAGGACAGAAGCGTCATTTTCAGGCAGAGCAAACCGATTCGACCCGCCAAGCAACCGGATCCTCCGCTTCCCACTGTCTGAAAACATCATCAGAGCGAGAGTGAATGAAAGGCTCAGATTCGCCGTTACTCAGACAAAGCAAGAGAGAAAGAGAGTGAGAGGACGCCGTCGCTACCATGGCTGCCACCGACCACCGGCCGCCGCGTGGAAAGGGACAGAATCGTCTTTTTCCAGCGGTTCATCCGGGTCGACCCGCCTGTAACCGGATCCTCTTCTCTTCCCCCACACAATGCCTTGAGTTTTACAGCCTCAAACTATCATCACCGCCTCATCATAGATATACATATGTGTGTGTATATATATAGAAAGAGAGAAACACACACACAAACACAAACACAGATTAAAGAGAGAGAGAGATATATATATATATATTTTCGTTCATTGCCTTTTCGGAGAGAGAAAAATCATCGGTTCCGCTTGCGATCAGGGTGAAGCAAAGCAGAAAAGGCAGCCATTGTTACAGAAAGAACAACGACCAAGCCCTAGTCAGGTTGGATCACCATAAGAGCAAAACCTCATTCTTAAACTAATGAGCCTCTCCGAACCCCATAGTCGTTACCTCCGAGGTTCATTTATACGCCCGAAGCTCTGTGCACCTTTTTATTTTGCCGTTTTTGTCCTTAAAAGCGCGACTGGTTTTGGTGCTTTGCTTAGGTATATGGAGGGCAGAATAGAAATCGTGGAATAGTAGTGGGGATACGATGGTAAAGCGGAATTTTCTTGCCCACTTTTATTTTTTTTTTATTTTTTAGTTTTTTAAAGTAAGTGATATGAACACTAACCCCAATCACAATTTTGAAAAAGACTGTAATAGTGTCTTATTTATATACTAAGGACCTATTTAGGTGATGAGTTTAAATTTATTATCATCAATTTAATTTTTGTTTTTTTTTTAAAAATTTTTTTAATTTTTCTGAAAAAATTAATCAAAATCACTATTTAAACTTATAAATATTAACTTAAATTCATATATCAAACGGGTCCAAAGTCATTTAAATTTAATTTTATGGATAAGATATTAAAGTGGTATAATAGTTAAAATAAGCACAGATATATAGGATTGCAAAAAAAAAAAAATTTGAACTCCCTGCTTGTTCTTCTTCGTCGGCCAGGAGGAGGGGACCGATGGCCCGACAATGAGCCCCTCTAATCCCTACCCCGGCGATGAGTCTACCGGCCCTTGACCTGCGGAAACCCCCTACCCTTTAACCTCTGGCGAGAATGCCCCCCTCCCCCCCCAACAAAAAACAAAAAACAAAAAAACAACCTGAGACAAAGAAGGGCCCCCCACCTCCGATGAAAATGCCCCCCCATGTCATCTTCTCCGTTGCCGAGGAGGCCTCCGTAGTCTTCTTCGTTGCTGAGGGGCTCAACCCCCTACTCACCGAACTGAAAACCAAAATCCAGAACCCACCACCATCGCCAAGCTTAGGCAACCGACCTGAGAATGAAGAAGGCCCCCGGCCGGATCTCCGGTGAGGACCCCCCTGAAACCGACTTGAGACGAAGAAGGCCCCTGCCTAGAACCGACCTGAGACGAAAAATCCCACCCCCCCCCCCCCCCCCCCCGGCGAAACCGACCTGAGACGAAGAAGGTCCCCGCCTAGACCTCTGGCGAGAGAATGCCCGGATTTTGATTTTGCAGGTCAAGGGGGCACGAGAGGTTTGCGATGGGGACCTTCGCAACATCTTTGCAATTTTTCTAGTTGGGTACTCGGAGGGGACAGAGAAATTTGAAAGTTCAGCCGAAAAAAAAAAAAAAAAAAACAGAAGAACAATAAATCTGCTGCTTCCCATCTCAACTAAAAAACTCCATCTGACCATTCATCTCAAATGAAGATCCATTAATAACCATTAGATGAGTAACTATAGGTAGTGTTTCTAAAAGAAGAGACTCTACCTAAGACTTTCTCCACAATTTTTTGATTATCAATTTATATTTTATATGTAATATTTTTTATAGATAAATACAATCAATTAATCTTACAATATTTTAAACGTTTACCAATTAAAAAATAATAATTCATATGCCACATAAATTGATACTCAAAAGTTCAGATTATAATTAATATAAATTACACTTTTTCCACCCGAACTTTAGGTCTTGTCACAAAATACCCCTTGAAAATTTGTAATATTTTTCCCCTTATAATTGAGTTAAAAAAGTAAATATTCAACACTGATTTTTTTTTAAATAATAATTCCCTTTTATAGATAGCTTCATAATTCCATACTTAATAAGGGTAATGAGCGCCTAAAGTACTACTAATATGTGTCATTTCATAATTTTATACTTAATACCCCAAACACATGCTTCTAATAAGTGTTATGTGTATTATTTCATCAAAAATCTAATTGAAGGAGAAAATTCACAAACTTTTTCAAAATCTATGGGAAAATAATGTTATAAATTAAAATTTATAGGATATTTTATGAAAAAACCTAAAATTCAGGAGGAAAAAATATAATTTATCCTTATAATTAATGTCCATAGTATTTTTCTTTTTTCTTTTTTACCCCAATATATGCCAGGGAGTCTAAATGAGTACTAACTTCGTCTGCCGACTCTTTTTATTGTACTATCCACTAACTAAATTTTAAAATATCAATTTGCTTGTTACATCCTATTTAATTTTTCAAAAAAATTCGTAAAACAAAATTTTATTTTTTTAATTTTTTAACTCCTACAACAATGAATAACCCTCTTTTTTTTTTTAAACAATATTTTTTTAATCAGTTTGGTTACTACTTTGTTTCTCTCTCTCTCTCTCTCTCTTTTCTTCTGAGAAAGCCAATGATGTTTTTTCAAACCGAATGATTTTGAAGAAATTCTCTCTCTATGGAGCTATTACTTTAATGTTTATGACCTGCTAGGTCAGATTTTAGTGTTACTTCTCAATTTTAAGTTATCAGTGTACGTGTAGGGTGGCATTTTTTGCTGGGGATTTATTGAAAAATAAAATAAAAAACATAATACTGCCAAAGGTGGAAGAAAAGTCGAGGCATGTTGCATACCATAAGGATAGATTCCATTTCTCTCAGATGATATCTAGCGACAAAGCCGACTTCACGGTTGTCTAACATTTATAATTCAACCATCTAAATTTTATATGTAACGCCCCGACTTCCCACACCGGGTCGTCACCTTACTTACATACTGAACTTAAACTTGCGGAAAATTTGGGAGAAATTTTTTTTTCTTTTAAACTTTATTTTAAAACTTTCAACTTGAACTTCATCCTCAAACTCATACTTACTGATAGGTACTTACTCGAGTACCAAACTTTCAAACCCTCCTTGAAGGCCATCGAAATCAAATTGTAGACCAAACCCGACTTAATGCGGATTGGTACCACAAGAGGCAACTTGCTTGTCATACATACATAAACTTTGTCATTCATACTTAAAACATCATGAAAATATGAAAGCCATTTTTCATTACAACATATTTTATAGAGTATATATTTTTTTTCAAAATCCGTGGCAGTGTCCATCCCACATTTCACAGTCCGCAGCACCAGCCTTCCACAGTATTGCATCAGAGATTGCTGGCAGGTTGCTTACCTACAGCATAGACGTAAGACGTGAGCTTTCGCTCAGCAAGTACAACTGTTACATCCGTGACGCAAAACACATATCATTATGCATGAACCAATTATGACCTCTTATGAATCAAATATGGATTCATAACTTAGCTTAGTTCTATTCCTTTACTTATCATGTGTGCTCGTACCGTGGTACGTAGCCAAGGAATGGTTGAAGGCGGCAGTCCGTTTTAACTCAAACCATGAAACACAAAGTTTAACATGGAGTAGTTTAGGTAGCCATCCAATCCAACTCAAACCATGAACCATACCATTTAAACCCGCCTTTATGGCAAGTCGGTACGACACAGCATCTTATTTGTCTTGTTATTACCATGTGATTCAATATTAGTGAACATGCTTCATGATGTTACACTATTAAAACATATAACATAACATACTTCCTCATAACATAGCATACCACATCATACCTTAGCATACCATAACGTACCACATCATACCTTAGCATACCATAACGTACCACATCATACCTTAGCATATATAACACATTAAGCAGGTAGCACAACAAAGGTCCTATGCTGTAGGCGGAGTTGTACTTACCTCTCTTGTTATGTCCTGCGCAATGCTGCTCCTGTTCTGAGTACAGCTGCAGGTTCCCTCCTGCTTGTTGAAGGACATAGGTGAGGTTCTAATTAGTATTGTGGAATGTTGGTGATCTAACCAACATGCCTACATAATCCTAGTTGTATGTCCCTGATACTAGATGTCTTACTGGGTTACAAATAGTAACCCTATTATTTTAAAAACAACCCAATATGGATTAATATTTAAGAGGTTACGTTGGATACCCTCATGTGCTAAACCTTTATACATACCATTAGGGTTAGGTTACCTTCCTAACCTTGTTACCTCAATTAACCCTATATCTTAGCCCAATTTATTAATCTTGGTATCCTTTAGGGTTATCTTGACTAACCCTTAAGGTTAATTGTAGTCAAACTCTTGGTCAACCAAAGTCAACTTTTGGTCAACTAAGGTCAACCCTATACTGGTCAAACTTGAGCTTTAGGCTTTGGCCCAGTAACTCGGATATCACTTCTGGTTATTACCCGTAATCATCTTGCTTACCTAATTTGGTTAAAAAATCTATTTTCCATTTCTTTGGAAACTTGGGTAAATTAACCTAAAAAAAATCTTTTACTTAACTCATAAAATTCATATTTTTGAAATAGGTTTTTGTAAAACCATTTAGGGCTGGAAACTGCCTTTGGAACAGTTTCCCTAGTCAAAACAGTGGTTTTGGGGAAAGATACAATTTTTCGAACTGTTTTTAGAAAATACTGTGCAGGAATTTCATGTTCCCTGCACAGTCTTTATAAAACCGTGTCAGTTTAAAGATCCATTCCAATTTTGAAAAAGTTGTCTTCATGAAAGTTGTAGCTCTCGAAAAATCCTAAAACTTTCATGTTTTGAGAAAAATTCATTTCTGCTTGTATTCTTGTCAGTTTTAATTTGAACTTGCTGGACGTGTAGACTAGGTCTGGGAAGACTAGTCTCGGTTTTCTGTAAAAACGGAGGCCATTGGAGCCTCAATTTGGGGAACGGTCCATGTTGCACCCTAGGAAAAACCCTTCTGAACAACTTTCATGTTTTACATTTCACCCAGTTCGGCCTCTAAAAGCCTTAAATTTCCACTTTCCCGAAACTGGCCAGTTTGGAATCCGAATTGGCAGTTTCGGTTGTTAAGTCCGGTTTACATCCTATTTCAAGCAAACTACCTCAACCAAACTTGCGGGAGCCTAGATAGCAAGCATGCAGCATATTCTATCATCCCACATGAACAATCATGCAGCTCGAACGGGTCCATGTAAACCAAACCCAAAAAGCTCTAATCCTAGGTTTGCAAGGTTCTAACTTTTACATCTCATTCAAACAAGCATCAATCATTCACCCTTAAGCTAGCAGCCAAACATGCACTGCCTAGGGCAGATTTTAGACCAAGAAAATCAGGGGACACACAACCATTCACATCTAGCATGCACCCTAGCATTAAATCAAACATAAGCATAAAATTAAAGCTCATAACAAAATTAAACATCAAACCACCCTTAAAGCCTAAATCAAGCACCACATCTAATCAATCTAGGGCAAAGAAAACTTGAGCTTATGCTCTTACATCCTCTCAACTTGAAATACAAATAAAATTCCAAATTGAACTCAATGGAAGGATTAGGGCTCAAGGAAGTTACCTTAGATCAAAGTTAGGGTTTGAAAATTGCAACTCCCCTTCCTCCCTTGCCTTCCCTTGCCCACGGCTTCTCACCACACCAAGATACCAAAAATTTTGGTTTGGCCTCAAGATTTGTCCTTCACCTAAGGCTCGGCCACACCACCCTTGTAATATCAAAAATTGTAGTTTTTCAACTACTTTCCCCTGCTCAAAACAGTGGCTGCCCTAGACCAAAAAAATGGTCTCAAAACTTGTTTTTGATCTTGTTTTCGGTTGATTGAATCAAACCCAAATTGACCCTAACTTTTCCCCTTAAAATTTTCGGTTTCTCTCTTGGTTTCCCTGCACTCAATAATTCGGCAGCAAGCCTAGAAAAGGGTTGGGAAAATTTCTCAAACTCTCCCCTTAGCTTCCCCTTGCAAACCGAACACTAACCTGGGCTTGGCTTAGGAAAATTTTGGTTTTTCTTGGCTCCCTCTCACTTTTTCTTTCTCGGTTTTGGTGGGCAGAAAATTTGCAAGAGGTTGGCTAGATGTTGTGAATAAAATGAATAAAGGTCACCCCTATTTATAGGCAAAAGGGGAACTTTTAAAAATTGTAATTTGACCCCTAAATTTTTGAAAAATTGCCAAAAAGGCATGCTAGGTGGCCGGCCATGCTTCTTGGAGAACAAGAAAGAATTTTCTTCTAGAACAAGACACTTGTCTTTAAAGGGTTGGTTTATGGAATTATGATGTCATAAATCCAAATAAGATGATGTCATAAATCAAAAGGTAGGTGATGTCATCCTAAGGCCTCGTTTGGCTACTTTTTGAAAAAGCAGTCCAATTTTAAGCTAACACAGATAAATCCAATACTGTGTTCACTAATACACAGTACAATTTAGTACTGTTTTGCTTGACTGCAGTCCAAAATTTATCTGCATAAAAATAGACTGTAAAAATTTTCCTTCTTATTTCTGAAAGTCATTAGGACTTTGATATCCAACTTAGTGTGCTTGATTTTTCTAGGGTGGTCTCATAGCTTATTCTTGTTATCTTGTCCAAAAAGATAATTTTCGCAGTATATTTCTCATACTACTTATCCCATTACTGTATAGTCATACCTTTGACTTTTTGGTCAACTTTGACTTTCTTGGTCAAACTTTGACCAACATGGAATCATGAAATTTTATCATGCCATTTTCCTTAAAATGCCTTAGACTAGGCTCAGTAATCTATCGTTGAGTCTCGTAGCTAATTAACCGAGAACTCAAACTTGTACCGATATTCTATTCCAAACATGAGCTAGACTTAAGTTTTCCTCATTTAAAGGAAATCTAGAGTCATAAAAATTCGGGTTATTACATTATAAGGGTACACTCTCAAATACTCTAGAGTAAGACAACAAAGAGGACACAAGGACACGATACAAAATTTGAAAGAACATACTGTTTGTGGTAAGATTTAAACAATGTTTTATTACATAATAATAACAAAGATAAACATAGATAAAAAAAGGAAATAACTAATAATTGTATAAAAATAAACAACGGAATTAAAATGTAAATAAATGACCAGCTAACTGGATTCAATAAATAAATAATAAGGACTAGATTACTAGAAGTAAAAAATAAAAACGGGACCAGATAACTGGATTGATCATCTGGTTGCTCTTCATTTCATGATGATCAAGAGAAATCAGCGCAAGGGGAAAAATTTAATGAAAAACCCGAAGATGAGACATGGAGGGACAGAGATCAAATAGCTAAAAAAGGGAAAAGCATCCTAGTTGATAATGGTGATGAGGAGGTGAATCCGAATGTGACAATTTCAATTTCGGCTGATCTACCGCCCTCAGAGAATGATATTTTGAAGCAACAAGCCATTAATGAAATAGAGGAAACCTGCAAAAGTTCCCAGTTAAACCCAAGAATAAACAAAATGTCAATAAGCAACAACAAAAGCCATATCTCACAAGGGCCATGGGTGGCAACTTTCTTCGTAAATGAAAGTCCTTTATTGGAATATCAGGGGCTTAGCTAATGATAATTCTAAAGATGCGCTAAGAAACTTCTGTTGGATGCATAATCCTGATTTTCTTTGTGTTTCTGAGCCATGGGTTGACCTTGTTTTAATTTCTGCTAATTATTGTCGCTCCATGGGCTTGACTCACATTGTTTCAACTAATAAGGATAAACAAAGCTCCTAATTTATGGCTGTTTGCCAAAGATTCTTTCGATGATGTTTCTATTGTTCATGTAGATTAACAACAGATTACTGGTGAGATTTCTTTGCTTCATTTGAGACATCGCGTTACTTTGGTATATGCTAGTGTTCACTACCAGATCCGCCGGAAACTTTGAGAGAGTATTTTGTTTGTGTATAATAACTGGAACAGGCCATTTATGGTGATTGGTGACTTCAATTCAGTGTTGGGAGCTCATGAAAAAATGGGTAAACATCCTCCTTTTCGTATAGCTTGCGCTGAATTTCAAGAATTTATTGATGCTTGCAACCTACTTGTTGACACTAAAGGAGCTTATTTTACTTGAACTAATGGCCGTGGTTCTAATAGTCATGTGGAACAAAAGCTGGATCGTACTCTTTGTAATGCTACTTGGTTAGATAAATGGGACACTGTTGCAACTTTCACACTTCCTAAAGTTGGATCAGATCATAACCCAATCGTCTTCCACTGCTCCATGGATGCTCTTTCTAGACCTAAGCCTTTTCGACTCTTAAAGGTTTGGTGCACTAATGAATCTTTTTACAACACTATTGAAGAAGCATGGAGAACTTTCGGCAATATTCCTTTCACACATAAGCTAAGAATGTTAAAGAATGTTTTAAGGAAATGGAATACAGAAGTCTTCGATAACATTTTCCATGCAGTTGAGAATGCACATAAATATTTCGAAGAGGTTCAGAGAAAAATCTCTATTGAGGGTTATAGCGATTCTCTTTTTTGCCAAGAGATTGAAGCTAGAAATATTTTGAATTCGAGCCTTCAGAATCAGGAAAATTTTGTCCGAGAAATATTAGAGTGCGTTGGGCAAAAGAGGGAGACAGAAACACGGCCTACTATCATTCTTTACTTTGTATATACGAAATGCCAAGCATCCATTTGAGTATGTTGAAAATAGAAGATGAAGTGGTTACGGATATACCTGTAATAAAGAATCACGTGATCTAATACTATAGACATCTTTTAACCAAGCCTGTATGTAATGTCGAGCTTAATTAATTTAATAAACCAAATTCAAATAAATATGTTGCTTACTTAAAAATGATTTTTACTATGTGTTTTAGTTATAGTAATGTTTATTGTTTTATATAAAGTGAATTTTCACAATAATGTCTTTTTGAATTTGTTTAACTATATGGTTTGGAGTAACTTGTTGGGATCTAAATGTGCCCTAAGGATAGAAAATCAATATTAGGAATTTTCTGTAAATATGACATTTTGATATTAATAAGAGGAGGTTATTCATGTTTAATAAGTTGTGTCCTATTTACTTTCATTTGTTGATTGTATGGTTCTTTTGAGCAAATATAAAATACTCCTTGGCTGTTGGTAATATATCGGATTACCATATGTATACGGGATATACATAGAAAACGTGATAATTTGATAATAGTCTAAATAAATAGTCCGCAATCGATAGAATAAGATTTGGGGATCTTATTCATGATAAGATTGTAAAGGTTATCTACTTCCTTGGAGGGATGGTTTGTCTTGACCATCGGATAGGTTCCGAGTAGAAACTTTAATGTATACCAGTATTGAGTTATGACATTGGACTGGACCTAAAGTGTGAATTGATTCGGTTTAATAATTCCGTTTATAAGAATCAATGACGATTTGATTATCATCCTATATTAATCTTAATCCTGAAATGATTACTTGAATTTGTATCTATGACTTATGTACTTTAATGCACTACAGGTGAGAGACTGTTAATTCATGGTCAATATACTTGTGTTTTGGGTGCATGACTTATGGATGGAGAAATCAAAATTCATAGATATGGAATCCATAGCTATCTTAACGATAGTAAATGTTATCTACTTAAAAGCATTATTCGGGGGTTGAAAGATAATGTAACAAGATCTTGGCCATCGGTTTACTTTGTGTTCTCTGGTGGTTTACCAATTGTATGGTTTTACAATTGGTAATTCTTTCGATAGAGAATAATGGAACTTTAAGTTAAAATGATTGAAAAGGTAAAACGGAAAAAGTCCTTAATTCAATCATGTATAACATATGGGGATTAAGCAAGCGATAAATAAATCATGGAAGAAGCACTACGTTAGAGAGGTGTGGATGGGAAAGTGGAAACTTTCAAGGTAAGACTTGTAGCTAAGGGCTATATGCAGAAAGAAGGAATCGACTATGATGAAACCTTCTCGCCTGTAGCAATGCTCAAGTCAATCCGCATTCTTTTGTCCATTGCGGCAGCTCTTGATTATGAGATCTGGCAAATGGATGTCAAGACAGCTTTCTTGAATGGCTCTCTTGAAGAAGATATCTATATGATACAACCAGTCGGGTTCAAGGCAAAAGGCCAAGAAGACAATGTATGCAAGTTGCTTAAATCCATTTATGGATTAAAGCAAGCATCTCATTCTTGGAATATTAGGTTTGATCAAGCGATCAAAACCTATGGATTCGAACAAAACATTGATGAACCATGTGTTTATAAATGTATCAAAAACGAGAAAGTGGTTTTTCTTGTACTTTATGTGGATGATATATTGCTCATTGGAAACGGTGTGTCAACATTATCATCTGTCAAAGTTTGGTTAGCCAAACATTTGACATGAAGGACTTAGGAGAGGCTAATTATGTTCTTGGTATTCAACTCTTTAGAGATAGAAAAAACAAAACGATAGCACTCCTCCAAGCTTCATACATTGATAAAGTACTTGAGAAGTTTTCTATGAAGGATTCCAAGAAAGGTGCCCAACCTTTCAGAATGGGAATCAAGCTTTCTAGAGATGACTGTCCCAAGACTTCGAAAGAAAGGGAGCGTATGAAAAATGTACCTTATACATCAGCGGTAGGTAGTCTTATGTACGCTATGTTATGCACTAGGCCTGACATTTGTTTTGCGGTTGGTATGGTAAGTCGATATCAGTCGAATCCAGGACCGAACCATTGGGCTGCGGTCAAGCATATACTCAAGTATCTACGGAGAATGAGGAACTATATGCTAGTGTGTTCCGGTCAAGACCTTGTTCCTATAGGATACACAGATTCTGATTTTCAATCAGATCAGGATTCAAGGAAATCGACTTCAGGATCTGTTTTTACCCTTGGAGGTGGTGCCGTTGTGTGGAGGAGTATTAAGCAATCTTGCATTGCTGATTCGACCATAGAAGCCGAGTATGTGGCAGCCAGTGAGGCATCAAAGGAAGTGGAATGGCTCCGCAGGTTCCTTGGTGACCTTGAGGTCATTCCTAATATGGATAAAGCTATGGTGCTCTACTGTGACAATAGTGCAGCAGTAGCTAATACCAAGGATCCCAGGCATCATAAGAGGGGTAAGCATATTAACAGAAAATATTACATCATCAGAGGCTTTGTTGAGAGTGGAAATGTGACAGTTTACAAAATCGCATCAGAGGATAATCTTGCTGACCCGTTCACGAAGACTTTAGTGGCCAGAAGATTCGAAGAACATGTTGAAAGCATGGGTATGCATAATATGTTACATTTACTTACTTAGGGCAAGTGAGAGATTGTTGGGATCTAAATGTGCCCTAAGGATAGAAAATCAATATTAGGGATTTTCTGTAAATATGACATTTTGATATTAATAAGAGGAGGCTATTCATGTTTAATAAGTTATGTCCTATTTACTTTCATTTGTTGATTGTATGGTTATTTTAAGCAAATATAAAATACTCCTTGGCTGTTGGTAATATATCGGATTACCATATGTATACGGGGTATACATAGAAGACGTGGTAATTTGATAACAGTCTAAATAAATAGTCTGCAATCGATGGAATAAGATTTAGGGATCTTATTCATGATAAGATTGTAAAGGTTGTCTACTTCCTTGAAAGGATGGTTTGTCTTGACCATCGGATAGGTTCCGAGTAGAAACTTTAATGTATACTAGTATTTAGGTATGACATTGGACTGGACCTAAAGTGTGAATTGATTCAGTTTAATAATTCCGTTTATAAGAATCAATGACGCTTTGATTATCATCCTGTATTAATTTTAATCTAAAATGATTACTTGAATTCGTATCCATGACTTATGTACTTTAATGCACTTCAGGTGAGACACTGTTAATTCATGGTTAATATACTTGTGTTTTGGGTGCATGACTTATGGATGGAGAAATCAAGATTCATAGATATGGAATCCATAGCTATCTTAACGATAGTAAATGTTATCTACTTAAAGGCATTATTCAGGGGTTGAAAGATAATATAACAAGATCTTGGCCATCGGTTTACTTTGTGTTCTCTGGTGGTTTACCAATTGTATGGTTTTACAATTGGTGATTCTTTCGATAGATAATAATGGAACTTTAAGTTAAAATGATTGAAAAGGTAAAACGGAAAAAGTCCTTAATTCAATCATGGATAACATATGGGGATTAAGTAAGCGATGAATAAATCATGGAAGAAGTACTATGTTAGAGAGCTTTCGTAATAAGGTATGTAAACAGGAGTTCAGCTTCAAACTTTTAGTGGAATAGTTTTGAAGTTGATAATTGGTGAATAATTAATCTGGGATTAATTTTTCACAATTATAGGAGCCTCTTTATATATTTCCATTGGGTCCCTTTATTAGCTCATATAGTTCCATATAGTGTATCGGGATTTATTCCTAATGAGATCGGTAAATTTAAATGGAATATAATAAT
The DNA here is from genome assembly GCA_038430175.1 of Ficus hirta. Classification (NCBI taxonomy): domain Eukaryota; kingdom Viridiplantae; phylum Streptophyta; class Magnoliopsida; order Rosales; family Moraceae; genus Ficus; species Ficus hirta. The sequence goes on along the minus strand of CM076585.1, from coordinate 10,513,804 downwards.
GTCTATTAAGACATAGTACTCTCTAACATGCAATCCAAAAAGGATTGGACATGTGAAATTTGTAGACAGATGATTTGTCAACATGTGATTGGTTAATTTGAATTTTGGAAATAAGATTGTGTTTGAATTATTTAATTTTGTAAAACAAAAATTTTCTCTCCTAAGTAAAAGATGTGCACGTTTTTTAATTGAGTGAAGAGAAGAAAATTTTGTTTCAAAATTATTCAAATATATTCCTAACATTAAATTATTAATTGATTTAAATAATGGAGATTATTTCATGAATTTTTCTCTCCTAATTAAAAGAGGTGCACGGTTTTTGTGAGGAAAGAAAATTTGAAATATTCCATTGATTTAAATTAATTAATATGGTTAATGTTTATGGAAAATATTTATTCAGATAAATGAATCATATTTAAATTCGAAAAGGTTTAAAAGAAATTTGAATCTAAATAGGACTAGGATCTTTTGACTAGTCTAGATTCTTGATTTAAAATTTGAACCACCAATCAATCTTTATTTCTCATAGTGGCCAAATTTTTAAGGGATATATCTCCCCTTGGAAAAACGTTTTCAGGTTCAATGAATCTAGCCCTAAAGTTGTATGATCTTTTGGTTCAAAATTTATCCGGAAAAATAATTATTAATTATTTTTCAAGAAGGAGATAAATTTTGAAAAAGGATTGGAATACTATATAAAGGCTAGGGATTCTTGAAAAACTAATTTGGTGATTCACACTAAAAGGGAAAATGTTTTTTTGGGAGTGAGAGGAAAAACAATTTTTTGGGTTTCTTCCACATCAAAAAATTTGGCTATCTTGTGAGAGAGAAAAAGAGAGAAAATTCCATTGAATCAAAACTGTGAGGAAGGTTAAACCGAGTGATAATTTTCATAGGAGGTTAACCGGTTCCTATTTTGTAGTTTTGAAGAAAGAAGCTGGATCATATTCTTAACGAGGAACATCGGAATTGAGAAAAAAGGATCTAGATTTCGAAAAGCATTACTGGTCACTTAGATTCATAGAACGTGTGCCCACACACACTCTGAGATGTGGAACTTGAGAATAATAGAGAAGATACGTTGGTCAAACGCTCTAGCAATTCCGGAATCCAAGAAATAAGGTATGCTTGATCATGAATTTAATTTATTGTTATATGCATCATGAGCTTATTTCCTGAATCGGCATAAAAATTTTAAAACTTCCGCTGCACCGTAACTCTGATATCGGAACCGATTTTTCCAACATAACTGTGCAAAAAGAAGCTGACAATAGCCGGAAGAGAAATTGATCATTGCGCATAGTTCGGATGTTATTATTAACATTTTGTTTTTTTTAATTATTATTTTTTATAAGGAGCCATTATTTAATATTTTCTATGAACTTATTTGCAATGAAAATGTTTTATCTTGGCTCTAGTGAGTTTTTGAGTTTTCTGGGGCACTTTTCATAATTTTAGAAACTTCATTTTATAGCTAACCTTTTTACGAGCCTTACACATGTCCTTAGAGCCTTACACTTGAGGAGAGCTTATCTCCTAAAGTCATTTGGTGGATATTTTAGAACCTCTTTAGAAAGTAAAAGAAACCTTAATGAAATGGGTGTTCATTATCAAATCTTCTAAGGAAGCTCTGCCCTCTTCAAAACCAGAGCCAAACAAGACCTTCCTCCCCTCCTAAATCACAAAACAAACTAAGACTAAGCTTCCTTTAAAAGCTCATTCTCGGATTCCACCAAACACCCATTTTTATTCATGCTAGTTGAGCTCAAAGTGGAGTTTGTCATCATTTTTGGGGTCCGAATTGTATAAGCTACCTAAGTTTAGTTTAAATTAGGATTTTTAATAGATTTTGAAGCTATTTGAAGCTAAAGATATGAGGTTTTAAGTTGTTGTTTAATTTGATTTACTTAAGATGCTTTCATGTTAAAAGTGTGCTTTGATTTTTCTTTCAAGTATGTAACTTTTGATTTTATTCAATATTATTGACGGTTCTATGTCATTTGAGATGTAAAACATTGTGAGGTCTGGTTGGAAAAGAGTTTTTATTGTTTTTAAAGCATTTTATGAAGTTGTATATAAGGTGTTTGTGAAAATGTTTGACTGAGAAAACTGAGATTTCTATGACAGGACAGTAGGATTCCGAGTTTGTTTTCTCTACTTATACTTGGTATTTGAAGCTAAAATTTTGTGGAGTTAAAGTAGACATATGAATCTTGCTCTCCACAAAATTTCAGATGAAATATTGTAAATTGGATTTTTAGTGAATTTTCAAAGATTAGGTACTGTTGCTAGAAATTTGTGGACAACAACTATGTTAAAACTTTGTTTGTGCTTAGAACTTGTCTTAAAGGACCTTAAATAGTCTAAAATGTTGAAAAGTGATGCTTTAATGCATATATTTATATTTTATATGACTTTTAATTGATTGAAGATAATTTTAAATATAAAATGACTTGATCATGGACCTTAGGACAAGCACGATTAGCTTTCTCGAAATGGTGGAGTCAACTTCTCTACAGTAGTTCAACTTTAAAAGAGGTAAGGAGGAATTCTACTTACTGTGTTATAGGAACTTAAAAAGTATATGATATAGTGTTTTATTATTTTTGACATATGTTTAGTATTTTAAAATGAGACTATGGATAAAATATTTCCCCGTATTAGAAAGAGAATGATTTGCAAGCATGAAAGCTAAAGGAAAGTATGGTTTATTGAAAGGTTTTATGACATGTTTAAAATGTTTTAAAGGTTTGCAAATTCTAGATGTAGCTTATGAAATGATGGGAATATCTACGGAATGGGGTAACCCCACAACAATAGTGTCATTGGGACTAAGTGATACCCACGGATGGGTCCCGAAAGGGACATGACTGATACCAACATTTGGGATTCCAATGGAACAATGAAAGTGTTTGGCCAAACTTAAAGTAAATGAATAGTAAATGATTCTGTAGCTTAAACTCAATATGTACCATATCTCATGGGCTTTCATGATATGTTTTAATGTTGATATGAATTTCTATTTGTAGTAAGAAGATTCAAAATTTATTGAGAAATGTATGTTAAGTATGAATCGTAGTTTAATTGTTTTGTATTTAACTATGTTCCACATACTGGGATTTTAGCTCACTTTAAAGTTTTATGGCACACATGGTGAAGAAAAGAATGAGGGAACAACATAGGGACGGGCTGAATTGCTTTTGGGAACCTGATGTCATGAAGCCTATGTACATACTAAGTTAAAGTTGTTTCATAAAAATGCTTGTCAAAGAACTTTATGGGCTACATTACAAAGTTTTGTTTTGAAATAGTACTAACAGTCTAGGATAGTTGTAAATGACAACTCTCCATGTTTTTGACTAAACTGTGATGAAGAGTTTTGTAAATATTTTATATTAATATCTTATCATACAACTATCTTGATTTTACTATGTTTCTTGTGTTATATCGGATTTTATAAATATATAGGTTAGTGACATGTTCTAGTTAAGTTTAATTAAAGCCTAAACTGGCTAGGGGGTATTATACTGCAAATAGTCAAACTGATTTTTCTATTGTTGATTCAGTTATCAGCAACAAAGTTTCATCCTCAGATAACAAGAACCTCACTAGTGCTATCACGGATGAAGAAATCAAAAGGCTTGTCTTCTCTATAGACGCTTCTAGTGCTACAAGTCCAGATGGTTACACGAGAGCCATTTATCAGCATTGCTAGGAGATCATTAAAAAAATGTGATAGATGTTGTTCGAGGATTTTTTCAACCAGGTCATGTTCCTAAATATCTTAATTCTAATTTCATTGTTCTTATCCCTAAAGAAAAAACAACAAACTCAATTGATGCTTTTCGTCCCATTGAGCTTGATAATTTTTTGTTTAAAATTATTACTAAGATTATTGCAAATAGGTTGGGAAATATTGTGGTGCGTGTTGTTTCTGATTATCAATTTAGCTTCATCCCAAATCGACAGATCTAGGAATGCATTGTTTTAGCTTCAGAAGGAGTAAACACACTAGACAAGAAATCTTTCGGAGGAAACATGGCCATGAAAATTGACATTCACAAAGCTTTCGACACCATGAAATGGACCTTCATTATTTATGTTCTAAGAGCGTTTGGATTTTGTGATAAGTTTTTAAACTGGATTCAAGAAAATTTTTATTTGGATAATTTATCGATCTTGTTCAATGGAACCCCAGAAGGCTTCTTCAAGTGTTGTCGTGGAGTTAGACAAGGAGATCCACTTTCACCTCTTTTATTCTGTATCGCGGAGGACTTTTTAAGTATATATATCCAGAAGAACGTGAACAAGGGTAGAATCACTCCTATATCGGCTGCCAGAGGTACAACAATTCCTTCCCATCTCCATTTTGTAGATGATATTATTCTTTTTTGTAGGGCCACTAAAAAGAATGTTAGGTGCATCAAGGAGATTTTTAGTACTTATGAGAACTTATCCGGGCAAAGAATTAATGGAAGCAAATCAAATGTCTTCCTTGGTAAATCGGTTCAGTCTCGAAGAATTGATGAGTTAATTAATAATCTCGATTTACGTAATGGTTCTTTTTCATTTCATTATTTAGGGGTTTCTTTGTTTAAAGATGCCCCTAAAAAGAGATTTTTGAGACCTCTTGTGGATCGAGTTCTAGCGAAATTTTCAAAATGGAAAGGATACTCTTTTTCTATGGCCGGTCGCTTTATTCTGATTAACTCGGCTATGTTTGGTGCATTCAATCATAGCTTCACGGTTTATAAATGGCCAATTAGTCTTTTAAAGGAGATTAAAGCTGCTATGAGAAATGTTTGGACGGGATGCATTTCTAAATCCAAACTTGTTTCGGTTGCATGGGCAAAATCTTGTGTTCCTACAAAAGAATGTGATTTACGTATTCAATCTCTTCAGGCTGTTAATTTGGGTTTCACTTTAAAGCTTGCTTGGCGGGTTATGACATAGAGCACGTTGGTGAGCAATTTCCCCCCGAAAGAGATACATCCACAATTTTAGTAGACGAAGAATGGGTCCTTTTAACTCCTCTGTTCGGTTAGCTATTAGAAATGCTTACACAAACTTACTTGATGAGACTCTTTGGATTGTAGGTTCTAATTCAAAGGTTAATTTCTGGACGGACAACTAGGTTATATATCCTTTGATTTTAAAAAGAGTAATTGGCCTAAATGGTCCTTGAACTCTTTAGGAGATGACACTTTGGTCCCTGTTCTTTTTTTTTTTTGGCCGTGCTGACCCTAAATTCTCTAAAAAGGTGACGGTTTGGTTCTTTCTATCCACATCCATTAAAATTCTAACAGAATCTTACTGAAATGATTAATTTTTATACTAAACTGACCAAAATACCCTCCCTCTCTCCCCCTCCCCCCTCCCTTCTTTCTCTCTCTCTGTTTTCACCCACCTCCTGTAGCCTTTCGCCCCCCACCCACCCTTTCTCTCTTGCTCTGGCCCCCTACCCCCATCGCCCCTCTCGCTGCCGTTTGCCCCCTACCCCTTCCTCTTTCTCTCTCTCAGTTTGGCCCCCCTTCCTACAGTCGTTTGTCATGAGCACCCCCCCCCCCCCCCCCCCACCCCCCCCAATCGGAACCCAGATCAGAGTTGCCTCCTTCCGTCATCGCCATTGTTGAGCACCCCTCCCCCTACTGGAACCCAGATCAGAGTTGCCCCCCTCCGTCTTCACCATCGTCAAGCCCCCCCTCCCCACTAGAATCACCAATTTGTTTGCCCCCCTCCCCCCCCCCCCCCATTTCGCCATCATCGAGCCCCCCCTAAAACTGTCTTCACGCTCGCCGAGCTCTGCTGAAAACCCATAACCGAACTGGGTCCCCCCACCCCCTATCACCTGCAGTCCCCCCCTCCCCACCCGAGCACTCTGATCTGGGTTCCTCCCCCCGTCGTCGAGCTTGCCCCACCCCACTGGGCTGCCTTGGTTTTGAGGAGAGAAAGATGGAGGAGGGAGAGAGAGAGAGAGAGAGAGAGAGAGAGAGAGAGAGAGAGAGAGAGAGAGAGGAAGGGGAGAGAGAGATAGAGTGTGTGTGTGTGTGTGTAAGAGGAAGAGACATATTATTTTTTTTTATTTTTTTAAAATTAATTATTAGTAAATTACTAAAATACGCTCTCATTCTGTTAGACATTAACGGATTTTGATGGAAAGGATCATAATGGCCAAAAAAATAAGAGTTTAGAGTCATCTCGGCAAAAAAAAAAAAAAAAGAACAGGAACCAAACTGTTACTTTGCAAGAGTTTAGGACTACCTAGGCCAATTACTCTTTCAAAATTAACATTCCTGAGGGAATAAGATTGCAGGCAAAAGTTACTGATCTACGGACTCACGATAAATGGAACTTATCGGATAATTTTCAAAATCTTTTCCTCAGTATCTCGCACAAGATCAATCATGTTTTTGTGGCAGAAGGATTTGATGATGAGCTCATTTGGATGCCCCGTTCAACTGGAAAGCCTCAAAATAAGGATTTCTATGATCAAGTCAGACCAAAAAATGTTGCTACTAATTGGGGTGCAAAAATTTGGAGAAAAGGTATTCAGTTGAGAAAATCGATTTTGGTTTGGAAACATCGTCATAAGAAATTGGCTACTGAAGACATCCTTAAAGTTGGGGGATTTATCTTAGCTTCGAGATGCCGATTCTACTGTAATGAAGAAGAATCAATGGAGAATATTTTTCTCATTTGTTCTTTCTCGAGACGTTTATGGAAATACATTGAGGATCTTTTCGGCATTAAAATTGACCTTTCTTTCGATATTGAGAAGCTTTTGCATATGGCTTTTAAACTGAAAACTACCACGTAGATTTTCACGATATGGATAGCATTAATCATTTCTACTCTTTGGATGATCTGGAAGACTCGCAATGATGCTATCTTTAAAGACAAAACTCCATCAATTCATCAAGCTTTAATCTGCATTCATAATAATATGTGAGCAGCAAATGATCTTGAAAACAGTTGCATGAAGAATTCTATTTCAAATTTTTTGGTCCTTCACCGTTGTGGTATGAAAGGTTGACCAGCTAAAGCTCCCTCGATTGTAGAAGTGCATTGGAAACCACCGGATCCAGGATGGATAAAGATAAAACACCGATGAGTTTGCAAATGGATCTCCTGGAATGGGAGGTTGCGGTGGCATTTTTCAGACTTAATCGTGGTTTTTGCAAAGGATGCTTCGCTCACCCAGTTGGCATTGCTTTGGCTTTTGAAGCTGAGTTGATGGGTGTCATATCCACATTAGAATATGCGAAGCTTTACAGTTGGGATAAACTTTGATTTGAAAGTGATTCTATTTACATTGTTGATTTGTTGCATAAGAAATCTATCATTGTCTCCTCGAAGTACAGAAGCAAATGGATTAATGCTTTAAGTTTTCTAGCAACTAGCACTTACAAAGCAACACATTTTTCGGGAAGGAAATGCAGCTTGCTTCGCATGGTACTCACTTGAGAAATACACATGGTGGTTCTGTCTTCCGGACTTTTGTTCCAATGAGTTGAAGATTAATCACACCGGATTGTCAAATTATCGCTTTCGACCTTCTAAGTAAATTTGCACTCTTTTTCCCTTCTAGTCTTTTTGCCATTGAGTTGGCTAGAAGGTTTTTAACGAGGCATATTTGGAGATGCAATCAAAGTTAGAATCTTGACTCTTACTTTTGGGATCATCTCTCGTCAGTTTAGAATTATAAGATTGAGATGTTTATTTAACTTATGTTATTATGGTCTATCTGTATGCAACTTATTTTTTTGGCGCCTGCGTCCGTATTTTTTTGTTTTAATCTCTCGTGTAAACTTTTTAATTTTTATTTTAATAATATTTCAATGGAATGGAAAAGTGATGAGAGTGCTAGAGGGATGCCGATCTAGTCGGGATGTTTTTGTGCACATATTGATTCTTGTTACCATCATTCATTCAAGAAAAAAAAAAAAAAAAAAAACCGGATTAATCAACTAAATAATTGAAAATAAAACAAGGACCAGATAATTGGAGATGGAAGAAAATAGCAAGAAATGTAAAGTGTTCAAAAGTAAGTAAAGAACTAAAAAATAAATACAAAATAAAATTAGCACGTAATTTTATTAACTGCTAATTTAAGTCCGTTGGAAGAAAAAAAAATAGCAAGAAATGTAAAGTACTCAAAAGTAAGTAAAGAACTAAAACATAAATACAAAATAAAATTAGCTCGTAATTTTATTAACTGAAATTGATACTAGAAACATAATTCTAATATTTGGGGTTTATAGCTCAATAGCCTTTGGACTAAGTTCTTGATCTTGTTCTTTTAAGCAAAGAAAGAAAAATAAATGAGAGCTCTAGAGTTTTAGAAGGTATTTGGAGTAGGATCTGGGATTTAGAAAGTTTGAATCGTAATCTAGGAGAAGAGATAAGAAAAGAATGGCTAGCTATGGGTGGAGAAAGAGAATGGCTGATTACCATGGTTGATCTGTATTTTTTTTTTCCTCTGTCTTTCTATATTCTAAACTGTTTGAGAAGTGTGGTATGTATAGAGGTTCCTCCTGGCCCCTGGAATCTAGAACAGTTTTTACAGGTTCAACTCATGAACCAAGATTGGAACTATAGACAGACAGAAATTAAAGAGAACACTAGGTGATTTATTGATGGAACTTTCGACATATACTTACCATTTTCTGTGCATGAATTTTGATAGCATAGCTATTAATCAATTAAACAATTGTGAATGCTTGATGACTTATAATACATATTCAGAAAAGTAGAAAGACATGAATGTTTATGTGAAAACTCACCTGCCTTGCATTACAAATAAAAAATTGAGCTTTTGTGAAAACTTCAGTCAAGGTTAACAATTCTTAAAGGACGGGTGTCCAAATTTGATTTAAATAATGTAAACCTAATAAATACCCAAAATATTTGAAATACTTTATTCAAAATTTACAACTTTTTTTTAGGGAAAATTAACGACTTTTTTTCCTTCAACATTGTTACGGTTTCACATTCACGGTAACATCATTGGATTTCTCAACCAAAAGAAGTCGTAGTAGTAGAAGAAGAAGAAAGCGATCAAACTAACGGAAAAAAAGACAAAAAAAAAAAAAAAAAAAAAAAAAGAAAAAGGGATAGTTGAAACAATAGAGGGTCATTTCTTGCCAACTTGATTGTAAGACTTTTTTTAGAATAATTAAAGAGTGACGTAATAAGTATTAATTAGATTTTAAAATTTAGTTGGTGTGTGATTTAAAAGTGGGTAATTCATATTTTTATAATTTATGTTTTACTTTTATTCAGAAAGTATAATATGCATTTTGAAATTTTATATTTTCATTTTATATTTTCATACCTTTAGATTATGTGTAATATATAAATTTATGATCTATCTAGGTAACTACTTAATTTTGACTTTAAAATGCCTTAATTATCCTTAAAAAGAAAAATGAATACTAAATATTATTTATATTTTTATACCCTGCACTCTATTACTTTTATTTGAAAAGAAACAAAAAGCAAACTGAAATATTTTTTTTAATAACTTAACCAGTTGTAAGGAAAGATTTAAGTTAGAAGAAAGAACGCGATTTGGAACTCAACTCACCAAAATGAGTTTCCATTTTAAAAGGAGCACAATCATGATTCCCTAGTTGGGCCTAAAACTCTAGACGTATCAATTTATTACATGAATTTGGAATTAAACTATTACTATATCGTTATTCTGAATACGATTTAACCAAGTAATGTCAAAAAGATTCATATAAAGCAACATTTGATCTGATCAAAACTTGCCTGCTAAACTCATGTTTCAGCATTCTTACATTGTATTATAGCATCTTACTTGGAGGAAGACTAGGTCATTATTTTCTTTTCCTTCAACTAGTTATGCCACCATCTTAGTTTACCTTTTTCAGACATGAAACGCCTGATATAGCTTTGCTTCGGGTTTGCGCTTTGCACGATGCCCATGCACAGATACAGATCCAAAAGCCTAGTTCTCTGCTCAGCTTGATCCCACATGAAATCCCAGGCACCAGAACCTCCTTTCCATTTTAGAGACATCGTCGACCCACCACCCCCTCCATTCGCCACAGTCTATCAGGCTGCTGAATCTGATATGCCAGCCGTGAAACTCGGTCAAGCTCTTTAGCAAATGCTGCAAAATGATGGTCTTTTCACTTGTGGCAATAAGACAAGTTTTTGATTCTAATAAAGAATGATTCCAGTGCAGAGTTAATAAATTTCCATAATCATCAAGACAACAGCATCTAATATGTCAAAAGATGGTCAAGAAAGCAAAAAGTACTTATTCTTGATAGCTAAAAATCAATTCACGTTTTAGTACTCCTTTCTTTACAACACCTTTAAACTGAAAAAAAGACTGTTTTAGGACCTGTAACTACTAGCCAACGGAATTTGAAGCTCCAAAGACTGCAGAAAAAAAATTTTGTAGAAGGGGGTGAGGCTCAGATTCGCCTATTCTCCAATAAGAGAGAGAGAGAGAGGAAATGAAGCTACCAATGGCTGCAAGAGTTGGCCAGCCGCCACATGGAGGACAGAGTTGTCATTATGCAGGTCAACCCCGCCAGGCAACCCAGATTCTCTCTTCTCTCACTGCCAGATTTTCGGTCTGAAAACATCATCACTGCCTCATATATATATACACACACACACACATGCATACACAATTGTTTGAGAGAGAATAGCACCGAAACACAGGAGCGCCAGTGCAATTCTTCCTAAAATGAGAGAGTTGGAAATCATTGGTTCGGCTACAATCAGAGAGAAGCAAGCAAACCATAACTTGCTGGGTCTCAATGAGAGCAAAACCTCATTCTTAAAGAAAGAATGCTTTACAGGAATGCCCCAAAAACCATGCCCCAGCTTGATTTTGGCCTACTAAGGGTTCGTTTGGTTCGTGAGTTCAATTAGGGGATGAATATACTCCAAATCCTAATTTGCAGTGTCTCCATGAGAAGCAAAATAGTTTTGGAGAGAGAATCAAAGGCTCATATTCGCCATTTCTCAGACAAAGTGAGAGAGAGAAGAAGCTACCGATACCATGGCTGCCACCGATCATTGACAGCCGCGTGGAAAGGTAAAGGGCCATCATTTTCCAGCGGCTCATCCGGGTTGACCCACCGGCAACTGGATGCTCCTCTTTCCCCACAGAATGCCTAAGTTTTACAGCTTCTAAATATAATCACAGCCTCAATGTGCGTGTATATATATATTATGTTTAGAAAGAGAGAAAGAGAGAGAGAGAGAGAGATGGAACCACGACTTCTGCTTACGATCAGAGAGATGCAAAACAGATAAGGCAGCCATTGTTACAGAAACTACAACAACCAGGCCTTAATCTGTTGAATCTCCATGAGAGCAAAATGTCATTCTTTCTAAGGCTATGTTTGGTGAAAGAGAGAGAGAGAAAGATGGAACCCTGGGTTCTGCATACGATCAGAGAGAAGCAAAGCAGAAAAGGCAGCAATTGTTACAGAAAGGACAACGACCAAGCCGTAATCTGAGCGATCTCTATGAGAGCAAAACCTCATTAGTCAAGGGGAAAAGCATCTGAATAACACAAATGGTATAAAAATAAAACTAAAGTTTGTATCATATTGGTAAAGAGGGGGGATTTTGAGTCAAGTTCGTCAATAGATGAAATAAAGGTGGCTATTTGGGTAATTTTCTTTTAGTTGTTAAAGCCCCTCTGATCACACAGACATCACTTTTGAGCTTCATTTATAGGGTCTAAGCTAAATGCAAAATTGCCATAAATTTGATACCTCCATATACCTCCATAACATAGGGGGTGTTTGGTGAATGAGTTGAGTTGGAAATCATCGGTTCTGCTACAATCAGAAAGAAGCTAGCAAACCATAATTTGCTGGCTCTCCATGAGAGCAAAACCTCACTCTTAAACGAATACCACAAAACCATACCTAAGCTACATTTTTGCCATGCTAAGAGTACGTTTGGTTCCAAGGTTCAAATAGGGGCCAAATATACTCCATATCCTAATTTGTTGGGTCTCAATGAGAGCAAAAAAGTTTTGGGGAGAATCAAAGGCTCAGATTCGCCATTTCTCAGACAAAATGAGAGAGAGAGGACACCACCGATACCATGGCTGTCACCGAACACTGACTGCCATGTGGAAAGGGACAGAACCGTCATTTTCCAGCAGTTCATCCGGGTCGATCCGCTAGCAACTGGATGCTCCTCTTTCCCCACAAAATGCCTAAGTTTTACAGGCTATAAATTTCATCACTGCCTCAATATATATATGTGTGTGTGTTTACAGAGAGAGAGAGAGAGATGGAACTATGGGTTCTGCTTACGATCAGAGAGAAGCAAAACAGATAAGGCAGCCATTGTTACAGAAACGACAACGACCAGGCCCTAATCTGTTGAGTCTCCATGAGAGCAAAACTTCACTCTTAGGCTATGTTTGGTAAGAGGAATGGAGAATAGAAAGGAAAGTTTTTCTTACTCAACAAAGTTTTTCTTTCTTGGTTCCCATTGTTCATGATAATAATATTCTTCTGTCACAAAGTTTTAAAGAGTATAAGACAAGCAATTGAGATTAGATTAAGCAGGAACTTAAAAGGAAAGCATAATCAATTAGTATAAGAAGACAGATTACTAGGTTACAGTGCTACTAAAAATCATCAAGGAGTGAAATGAGAGGAAATTAAATATTCCTTTTGCAATGTTTGCACTAGCAAAATGAAATTGATTAACCAGTTGCAAGAAGAGATTGATAAGTTAAAAAAAGAGACTTTAGACTTTAGGCAGCCATTGTTGTTACAGAAAGGACACGACCAAGCCATAATCTGCTGGATGTCCCTGAGAGCAAAACCTCATTTGCAAGATTGCCACAAATATATAGGTTAATATGCAAGAATGCCATAATTTGACACGTTATATTTATGCAATTATAAGAAAGAACTCAAAACATGACTCCTTAGCGTGCACACCGTTAACATTAACGTTTATATTTGTGTCATTTAATTTTATTTTATGAAATAGTTAAAAAATAAGTAATAATAAATGGACAAAACCCCTTCTCCTATTCTTCTCCATTTTATATTTGTTGGATTTTTTTATTATTTATTATTATTATTATTTTTTGAAATCATCGGTTTTGCTACGATCAGAGAGAAGTTAGCAACAATAATTTGCTGGGTCTCCATGAGAGCAAAACCTCATTCCAAAAGAAAGGGAGCTTTACAAGAATGCCACAAAACCATGCCTCAACTTGATTTTTGTCATATACCAAGGTTCAAATAGGGGCGAAATATACTCCTAAGCCTAATTTGCTGGGTCTCCATGAGAGCCAAAAAGGTTTTCGAAAGAGAATCAAAGGCTCAGATTCGCCATTTCTTAGACAAAATGAGAGAGAGAGAGGATGCCGCCGATACCATGGCTGCCACAGACCACCGACCACCGTGTGGAAAGCGACAGAACCGTCATTTTCCAGCAATTCATCCGGGTCGACCAACCGATAACTGGATGCTCCTCTTTCCCACACAATGTCTTTAAGTTTTACAGCCTATAAATATCATCACCGGCCCAATACATATTTGTGTATATATATTTACAGAGAGAGTGAGACCGTGGGTTCCGCTTACAATCATAGAGAAACAAAACAAATAAAGCAGCCATTGTTACATAAAGGACAACGACCACGCCCTAATCTCTTGAATCTCCATGAGAGCAAAGCCTCAAAGTTATGCTATGTTTGGTTGAAATAGAATATGGAAAAGAAAGACAAGTTTTTTCATTCGACAAGCAATCGACTCAAACAAGCTTTTATGTTTCACATTATTGTCCTGTCACAAAGTTAAGGGTACCTTAATTTGTAATGGTACAAGACAGGTAATTGAAAGGAAAGCATGATTAATTAGTATTAGAAGACAGACCACTAGGTTATGTACTACTAAAATCATGAATTGAAATGAGAAGAAATGTTTGGGTTATATGATCAATTAGTATAAGAGGGCGTTTGGTTGGTTCGCTCCAGCCAAACAATTCCTATTGTTTTTTTTTTTTTCTTCTTCTAACTTCTTCAAAAATAAATTCAGTTTTACTATTTCCAACTCCAACTTCAAAATTCAAACTTCAAATGTCCATAACTTTGTTATTTCAAGTTGAAATGAGATGATTCTTTTTAAAATTACATAAAATTTCGAGAGGAACGAAATAAAATTTATATTGATATATAGTTTTTAAAATATTTTTACACTTTTTAACTCTAAACAACTCATATTCAACCAAACGCACAATTTCAAAACTCAACTCAACTCTTATCAAAATAACTCCAATTCGGACCAATCAAATGACATCTAAGATAATTCTTGTGTCTAAATGCTCGCAACGACGAGAGAAACAAAACAATATCCATGTTATATTTTTTTCCAAACACATTTCTGATTTTAAAACTATTTAAGTATCACAATTTATTTTTAATTCAATAAAACATTTCAATTTATTTCTAATTTAATTCATTCACAAATAATAATAATAATAATAATAATAATAATAAAACCTACAACTCTACTTGGTGTTCTGAACAGAACCTTAGAAAAAGAAATCAAAATGAAATAGATTTCCTAACCAGTTGCATGAAGAGATTCAAAAGTTAGAAAAAGAGACTTGGATTTGGAACTATAACCAACCAAAATAAGCAAACACATTCATGGTTCAAGAGTTGGGCCCAGAGGAATTAAATTCTATTCTAGATGTATCAATAAACACATGAATTTCAAAAAGGAAAAAAAAAAAAAAAAAACTATGATAGCATCATAACACTGATATACTAAGGTTGAAGAAGACAAAAAAAATATAAATCAGGAACTAAACCCATAAAACCTGAAAAATTTTAAAAAAATTTAAAAAAAAAAACTAGAAAGTGTGCAACAAGCTGCAAAGGGGAAAAAGTGTGGCAAGATAGTTTATAAATGGAAAAAAGGTGAGTATTTTACTCCAGTTACCAATGGCTGTGACCGATCGCCGGCGCCGAACGGGAGAAGGACATAAGCGTCATTTTTCCGGCAGAGCAAACCGGGTCGACCCGCCAAGCAACCGGATCCTCCCCTTCCCGCTTTCTGATTTTCGGTCTGAAAACATCAGCACAGCGAGAGAGAATCGAAGGCTCAGATTCGCCATTTTCCCAGACAAAGCGAGAGAGAGAGAGAGAGACACGGCGCCGCTGCTGCCGCCGACCACCGGCCGCCGCATGGAAAGGGACAGAACCGTCATTTTCCACCGGCTCATCCGGGTCGACCCGTCGATAACCGGATCCTCTTCTCTTCCCCCATGCAATGACTTAGATTTACAGCCTCAAAACATCATCACCGCCTCAAAATATATATATATATATGTACACACACAGATAGAGACAGACAGACAGACAGAGATTTTTGTTTTGCTTGTTTGTTTGTTTGTTTTTTTTTTTTTTTTTTTTCCCCCGCACATTGTGGGTGAGAGAGGCGGAAAATCATGGGATCTGCTAACGATCACAAAGAAGCAAAGCAGAAAAAGGCAGCCATTGTTGTTACAGAGAGGACAACGACCAAGCCCTAGTCTGGTTGGATCTCCATGAGAGCAAAACCTCATTAGTATAAGCCCCTCCGAACCCAAAGTCGTCACTTTCCAGCTGTACTTATGGAGTCTAAGCTCGTTGCATTTTTTTTTTCCAGTTTTGCCCTTATGAGTGCCTCTTTGTCTTGTTTTGGGCTTTCCAATTGTAAAATAGAGGACAACATAGAAGAGTATTTCTGCATCTCCCAAATGAAGTTCCATTTTTTTTTTTTTTTTGAAAGTTGAACTTCCAAATTTATGAGTATTATCAAATTCTATAACCCATGTTTTGAATACCTGTCTAATTTTAGAAGTTGAAAATTTTTTACAAAAAAGTATTTTAACCAACTTTTTTTTTAATCATTTTCTTATTTTAAAAAGGATAAAACTATGTTAGAGTCTCTTTCAGAGTAACTATCAGTATAGCTCTTTTTTGAACCGTTAAATTTAATATAACAGTTGATATATTATTGATGTATCATAATTACTATACACCTTATCTCATCTTACCCCTTCCCACTCCCAATCTTCTCCGTCGCCTGCGACCTTCCCGCCGTCACCGGCGACCACAACCCCAGCCCCCCCCCCCCACCACCCCAAGCCTGGCCGGCCCCCACCCCATCACCGGCAACCCCCCCGACGCCCCCCCCCCCCCCCCACCCCATCCCTGGCAAACCCCCTCCCCCACCAAACCCCACTCCCACCCCAAGTTCCCTCTCCCCCGGCCCCCCCATTCCCCAGCACCCCCTCTCCCCCCCAGCCTGGCGGGCCCCACCCCAACCCAGGCCTCCAAGGCCCCCGCTCTCTCTCTTCTCCTCTTTCCTAGCCTCCCGACCCCCCCACTCCCCGACACCCCCTCTCCCCCCAGCTCGGCGCCCTCCCGCCCCCCCCCCCCCCCCCCCCCCCCAACCTAGGACTCCCCGGCCCCCGCTCTCTCTCTTCTCCTCTCTCCCGGTCCGCGGCACCCCCCGGACCTGGTTGGGGGGGTGCCGGGGCGTGGGGGGCCTGGGCTGGGTAGGGGGTGGCCAGGGCTGGGGCCTAGGGTGAGGGGGGCCGGGGGTGGGTCGCCAGTGTCAGGGTGGTCACCGGTGGTGGCGGGAAGGTCACCGGCGATGGAGAAGACTTGGGGTGGGAAGGGTAATATGAGGTAAGATATATGATAAGTATGGTACACCAATAATATTTTAACTGTTCGATTAAATTTTAATGGTTCAAAAAAAACTTTACCGGTTGTTATTCTGAGAGAGGCTCTACCACAGCCTATCCCTTTTAAAAAATAAAAACTACATTATTTTTTATCTTTTTTTTCAATACTTTTTTTTTTACCTTAAAAAAAAAAACGATTTTTTTTTAAAAAATATATTCTTACAATCATCTATTCTCAATACTATTTCGTATTTCAAACAACTTTTTGTTTTTAAGAAAAAAATTTTTTTACACATTGAAAAACTAGCTTATTCTTAAACTAAAAAGACTTTCTCATTTAAAAAAAGAAAATGTTCCTAGTTAAAAATAGACGTGTGATCCAAACTCAATACTTCAATGAAAAAAATTTGGTGATAGATTTGTCATCAAATTTAACATATGTCAGTGATTACACGTATAATATTATGATAATTTTATATATAATTCTATATAAAAAAAATATAGTGTTTAAATCCCCTAATCCCAACTTTTTTTATTTTATTTTTTAAAATAGCATATGATGTTATTGAAAGTCAACCAACTTCAAATATTTGGGCTCTATTTGGATCATGTATTCATTTTCTTGTTTTAAATAGGGGTCTTTTCATTCTGAGATAAGATGGCGTTTGGATATATAAAAAAATTTTAAAAGATGTTGTTGTGAATAATGTATTGTGAGAAAATTTCAAAAGATTTCTTTTTTTTTTTTCCCCAAAAGAGTAATGTACAAAATAAGTTTAAAATGAGATAGATTTTATTTTTCAAAATGAGATAATGATGAAAAAAAGTGAGATAAATACTTTTTTTTTGCAAAATTTTTTCAATTTCAAAAATTGAATATGTCATCCAAACATAGGGCAAGATGTCCTAGAACCATTTTTTGAATAGTTGATTTTTTTTTTTTTCTTTTTGGTTGGTATGCACCCACGTGCTCCTATAACCCCACTATTACTCTATTATTAATAATATGTGTCTGTCCAAATTCAAACATGGGGCCAAAGCCTTTTAAGTTCTTAACCCACCCCACCCTCACCACAGACTAGCCCTGTTCTCTTTGGAACGGTCAACTTGTTTTACAATAATCATTCCTTCGAAGATACAAATGATAGAATTAATGTGATCAAGATGCATTTGATCTCTATGCAGTAATTACAACTAAATTTTTAACAATTTTCAGAGTGAAACAAGTACAAGACAAATTAATTTTTAAATGACTGATTTTAAGAACTTTTAGAATTCGAAAACTAAAAATGAAAGTGGACCAAAAAACTACCGATAAATAAAGTCGGTTCCATCAAACTTCATGATTCTATCGTACTTCTTTTTAATAAGACTAGTCAGATGGTTTAAAATTTTAAATTAAGGGGGAGTTTAGTGCATACACTCAAATTAAGATTTTCAAATTTTTTTCTGTCTTTTTCTCAAAAAAATTTTTATCTTTTCTGAAAATTCAAAAAAATTTACTATTAAAACTTAAAAATTTCAACTCAAACTCATTCACCAAACTCAACAATTTTTTTTCCTTATTTCCTATTATAGAAATCTCATAATTAAATATAAAATTGAAAGAACTTAATAAAACTATAATAGCTTGAAATAATATAGTATCGTAAGATTTTCTTTTTGTTTCCTACCAAACAACCAACAACAACAATTATTACTACTATTACTACTATTATTTTTATCATCGTCATCATCAGAGGATTAACCAAATAACATAATTTAATATTGAAATTTAATAAAATAGCAATTTTGAAAAAGTAAAAATAACAGCATAATTAGTTTTTACTATTTTTTTTTTCCAAATTCCGGTGTTCTCATCCCCATCCTCCATCTACTACCGCCGCTATCATCGTCACTCACAACAATGAAACTATTTGAAAATTGCAACGGCAAGAAACATAGAGAATCACGACGGCAAGAATCACGGTGACATCCAGCTCAGGTCATCGGGAAATAGCGAAAAAAAGAGAGGTAAGTATCTAGAAAATTGTGATTTTCTCCTCGTCACCGAATGCACTAATTCTCTAACTCCACGTGATGATTTCGAGAACTTGCTGTAGGCAAGAATAGCAGAGGTGTAAGCCATCCCTGTCCACCATTTTTATCAAACCCGATGGTGAAGAATCGCAATCCAAAATTCCTCGTCAGCATCAGCGCAACATCACCGGCCATCCCCCACGATTGTCTGTTTTATCCAACTTGCCGATGATCACATCTTCTTCGGCCAAGAGCGTGTCAGTGGCATCAGTTGCAACTGGTTAGATCTAGGGCTTGGGTGGTTTGATTTGAGGATTTAGTTTTGTTTTTTAAATTAATGGTAAAAATAGCAATTCAATATATTTAAGGAAATAAAATATGGAAAAATCTGTAAATCCTGGTATCTACAAATAAATATATTGAGTTTAGTTCATAAAATATTTGGATTTTAGGTAAATATAAAATTCATTAGGAAAAAAAAAAAAGATTTACTTCTTAAAAACAGAGATTAAGGATTTACTTGATAAAAATCAGAATTATGTAATTTTTTGTTATGAGCAAATTAATTAATTTACTTTTCTTTTTTTAAAGGAATCTATGTATTTATTAGTTGGATTTAATAAAAATAAATCGGGTTATCTAACCTGTTTATTATCAAAACTACACATAATATTTACTAGTAAATTTCGCTATTTACAATGTCAAATCTATAAACATATTTAGTAGATCTCGAATCTCGTATTTACAAGTAAATATCCTAATTACCTTTTTTATTTTATTTCTAACTTTTTCAAGAATCTACCTTTTTTTTTTAATTTTACCTAATATTAACATATAACACAGTATTAAATGGAATATTTACAAAATATATGAATATTTACTAAGCAAATAGGAAGAATTTTAGGACGTGGCTCTTGTTAATAAATTTATTTACTAAAAAATATTAATATTTACTAGGAAAAATAATATTAACCAGAAAATAATATATTTACTTTTATCATTTCAATAAATAAAGATAAATTATACATAATATCGTAATTACCTTTTTATTTCATTTCTAATTTTTTCAGGAAGCTACCATTTTATTTTAAATGTTAGGTATTAACACAATATTAATTAAAGTAAATATGTATATTAAACAGTTAATCAGATATTTAGTAAATAGAAATATTTGCATTATTTATCAAAGTACTAGTTGTAGGCACGTGTTATGTATGTGTTTATTCAATTTGTTTCATAAAAAATTAATTATGAGGTTATTATGAGAAAATAGTTGTTAGAGAACATTGAGCAAAAAATAATTAAGTAGTAAGACGTAGAAAGTTAATTGGGTGGTGCAATGAGAAAATAATAGTTGAGTAAGGATACATTTTTAAAAACTTGTATTCTAGGATGGAGAAAAAACGAGAATTAAAAATTAAAAATAATCAAAGCAAACAGAGAAGAGATCAGCAAAAGGAACGAAAGTGAATAATAATTTTAAAGAGTAAAAAGAACAAAATATATATATTTGTCAAAATTTTTAAACAATTAGGATCGATATTCAACTTAGGGCCAAAATATTATAAAAAAATAGTAGTTGATAATCCGAGATGGTCATGAAAAAAAAAAGTGTTCATTTATTTGTGTAACACCACAAATGCCACCCAACAATAACGTTAGGCAATTAATCTTAGAATTAACATAGATATTGTGATGAGATAGCAATTTCTTAATTCTAATATTATGTTGAGTTATTTTTCATAAATGACGCGATAAGGACTCGATGTACTAGAATAAAATTCATGCCAAATTGATGAATATTATGTGTTATGTGATGACTTGTGTGACGGTTAAAATATATATATATATATATGTTGTTGTATGTTTTTGTACTATGTATATATTGCATATAAATACCATATATTGTTATATGGTTATAGTATATGTTTATATGTATATTCTACATGTTATAAGTATATTTTATTTTATATATATATAGATTGTACTGTATATATGTCTTTATGTATATAACGTATATATATTAAGTTATTTGATTAGTCAATGAATATATAATATTATACGTATATATATGTGTATAATAGGAAATCTGAAGGAGAATGTGAAGGGAGGGGATGTCAATCGGAAAACGTGAAAAAAAAATGGAAAGAAGTTAATCAGAAGAAAAAGGGGAAAGTAAATAAAGTTGACGGAAAAAAAAAAATATTGGAGAGATGTTTGCATTCCATTTAATATTCTAATTGTATGACAGCTTTATTTGCCCAAAAAAATTGGCCTTTGATGACAGCCCTTGGTCTGATTATTCCAACCAATTAACCTTCAAATTGATTTCCAATTTACGTCCAAAAGTCTGCAATTGTTTTTCTTTCAACGCTCACTCTTTGTAGCTCTCTCCCTCTCTCTCTCGCTCTCTCTATTTCTCACACGCACAAACAGAAAAAAAAAAAAAAAACAGAAAAAAAGAAAAAAAAAAGAAAAAGAAAAAATATGCCAAACCTCCAAATTCTTTCAAGCCAAAATCAAAGGATTTCAAGGTATGATTGGTATTTTTTTAATGATGATGATATTTTTGTTACTTGTTTTAGTTTGGGATTTTTGAGGGATTGGGTGATTTTCTTGATGAATATCTTCATGTGAGTTTGAGGAGAGGATGAGAAACATTTATCGAATGATAATCAAAAGAATGGCGATATGGTTGATTTTGTGAACAAGACGAAATTAGGATTTTTGATTTCTTGATTTATGATTTTATTGGTATGGTGATTGAATAATTTTATGTGTTAGAAGCATGTCTTAGGGCTGTTTCGCGTGTGTGTATGAATTATATATATATATATATTGTGATGATAATTATATATATATATATATATATATTTCTAATGGTTTTCAGATTTGACCACTGCTACTAGAATTTTCAGATTTTATGATAAGTTTCGAAACTGCCTTTAAGGATGCAAATAGACTTCATTTTTAGCAAATTTGATATTGTTGGAAAGCTATAGATGTCTTTTTTCATTTGAAATTATTTCATATTATTTAGAGATATATGTGAATTTTTATGATTTTTCAAAAAGGCAAAGGTTTGGCTGTCAAATTTTATACAATTTTAGCGGTTTGATTTCAAAACTTTTTTTGTGAATACAAACGGTATCTATTTTTAACAAATTTGATATTGTTAGAATTCTAGATGTCTATTTTCATTTGGAATTGGTTTCAGATCATTTGGAGACATATGTGAATTTTTGTCATTTTTCAAATAGGTAGAGGTCTGGCTGCCAGTTTCTGTAAAATTTTTGAAATCAAATTCAAAACTATTTTTGGGGGTCCAAACGGTCTTTATTTTTTACGAATTAAGTACATTAGAAAGATATGGATGTCTACTTTCATTTAAAATTAGTTTCAGATCATTCGGAGCCCTATATGAATGTTTATGAAATTTTGAAAGGATAAAGATCTAACTGGCAGTTTCTGTAAAGATTTGTAATTTCATGAAATTGATCAATTTTTTTTTTGTGTTTTGATGTTATTGAATGATGAGATAGGACTTTAAGGTGCTGCTATGATATGATGGATGTATTTGATATATTATTATGAGCCTTTGTGGATTTTATTATATTTATTATTCATCGTATAAACGATTCTAAAGGTGAGCACCCGAGACCTCAATCGCGCGTCACCATCGGAAAATTTGAAAAGATTAAGTAAGGCGTTTATATAAGTACACTCTCACCTGCAATATGAATTAAAGATTTGTGAAGTATATGCTTTGATGTTGATGATGATGTTATGATATTCTTAAATGATACTACTCCTATGATGATGTTTTAATGAAAAGTATATATATGGTATGTATACGTATTTTATGTTTTAAAATGGCATTGTACACCCTTGATGATGATGATGATGATGTTGTCCGGTGAATAGACTTTTATCACCGTTGGTTTGGGATTTACTACCCCAACCCTTCCGTGATTAGCGCGCTATATGATGGTACAACGCCGAACCTAATATATGATGGTTTTTAAAAGTCAAAAAGTTTTTAAATGATATTTATATTTATGATGATAAAAGAAAAATGCTTATTCATATTTGTAAGATTTAAATGTCTTACTAAGTCCTTACTTATATGAGTTAATTCATGTTACAGATAAAGGAAATAGTAAGATATAGTGTTGGAGAAACTTGGAGCAGATAGGGGGATGATACGTGATAGGAAAACAGGAGAAACGATCACGAGATGGACATTTTTAATTTCAAATAAAGTTTTGAGACTTTAGTTTACTATTATTTGATTGGGTGTTTCATATGGACTTAAATTTTATTTCATGAATTGGGTTTTAAAAATATATATATATTAATTATGAAGTTTAATTTTGATATAGTTTAAAAAAAAATTTATAGAGTTTTTTAAAATTATCTAAGTAAAGTTTTATGTTATGTAAATATTTTTATTTCAAACTTAATATTTTACACAATCTTATAAGAGATGAATGATTAAATAAGAAGTAAACTGTAACAGTCTGTGAGGGGTCGTTACAGATATGGTATCAGAGAGGTTTCCTATTTCCTATCATACATCGCCACGTATCTACTTCAAACTTCTCCAAGTAAGTAATTAACTAATTTCCTTAAATAGAAATTTAAGAGTTGTGAGTTGATGTTCTATTTATGGAAAGTTTGAAACCTGACTCGATAGCAAAAAAAAAAAAAAAAAAAAAAAAAGGTCTCTTATTGACAATTTTGCTACTAACAGACGATTAAGATAAGATGGTACTCGGACGAGGACATGCAGTTTGGGGACATGCAGTTCGAGGACGTGGTAATGACCGAATGCATGCCGAAGATGAGGTTGCTGCGGAACCTAACTTGGCAGAAGTTATGGCGCAGTTGCATCAAGACCAACGAAGGGGTCGTGGACAAGTTAAAAATGAAGCGGTGGCAGAGCCTAATTTAGTTGAAATGGTGGTTCAACTTCAGAGGCAAGTTCAAGAACAACAAGCTCTCATTAACAATTTACAAGCTAATGCCAACAGAATGGAAGTCCCCATTGATCCACCAGTAGCACATCCAGTGCAAAATAGAGGAGTTCAAGCAGTAACAAATCATGAGCCTCTGTATCTGTGATTCAAAAGGATGAAGCCTAAGGAATTCAATGGTTCAACTGATCCTTTGGTAGCTCAAGGATGGTTGAAGTCGATCGAGTTAGTCCTTAATTTCATGGGTTTTAACCGAGAATAAGAAAGTGAAGTTGCTTCCTACTGTTTGATGGATGATGCTAGAATCTGGTGGGAAGGAATAGAGCTGAGTAAGGATGTGAATCAGATGATATGGGAAGACTTTATCCAAGAATTTAATGAGCAGTATTTCAACGTTTCTGTGACCAGGGAACGCTATAACGAGTTTAATAACTTTTGTCAAGTAAACATATTGGTGACAGAAGCTGTTAAGCGGTTCAACCAACTAGCACGCCTTTGTCCCCACATGGTGCCAAATAAAGAAGAAAGGCTGAGGAGAATGATCGGGATGCTGAGACCCGAGATTGTAGAGATTATTAATAGTGGGACTGATCCACCAACCACCACAGCTGAATGTGTCAAGTGTGCCCTTCGTGCTGAATATCATCTGAATAAGAAAAAAGAAAGCTAGCCACGTCAGAGCGAAGTCCCTAAGAACAACAACAACAACCAGAACCATGGAAACTTTGGAAATCAAGGTAGGTCTCAAGGAAGTCAGTGGAACAATAACAAGAGGAAGGGGAACTTTTCCAATCAGAGGAACCATAACAACCGTCAAGGAGGGGGCCAACCAGCTAAGAAAGCTAAGAACATTCTACCTTGTTTTAAGTGTAGAAAGCTACATTTGGGAGAGTGTCGTATGGGTACAAATCTATATTATGGTTGTGGACACGAGGGTCACCTGTCCAAGGATTGTCTGAACAAGACGTATCAGCCCTCCCAGCAAAGACAACAGAGAAACTCACCAGCTTAACTCCACAGTATGCAGGTTGCTCTTGATGGATCTCATATTTCCCAGGGACGACTTGAGGCTCCTCCACTTACCACCAATGCCAGAATTTTCACCATGACCAAAGAAGAAGCAGCTGCTGAGACTTATACTATTGTCACAGGTTAGATACTTGTTAATAACCAGTATATTAACATTCTTTTCGACACAGGAGCCTCACACTCCTTTGTGTCTTCTACTTTTACTAAAAGATTATGAATAAATCAGAATATCTTGAGTCAGGGATTCACTACGACACTACCCTCTGGGGAAGTGATGATGTCCACTTATTGGCTACGAGCAGTGCCAATGAGAATTGTTGATAGAGAGCTCTACAGTAATCTGATAGTGCTCGAGATGTTTGACTATGATCTAATTTTAGGTATAGATTTCTTCAGAAAGTATAACATGTCTATTGAATACCGAAGACGTAAGATCGTGTTTAATCCCGAACGAGAGGATCGGATTGGATTTATTGGTGATGTGAAGAAGAAGACGAAGTTGTTCTTGTCAGCAATGAAGGCTCAAAAGATGCTAGCCAATGGTTGTAACGGTTTCTTAGCCAGCATCGTGGATAAGAAGAAAGAAGAAAAATTGAAGCTTGAGAATGTACCTGTCGTACGAGATTTTAGTGATGTATTTCCAAAGGACTTGTTAGGTTTGCTGCCAAATAGAGAAATCGAGTTCGAGATTGAGTTAGCACCGGGTACTGGGTCAATCTCTAAAGCACCTTATCGAACCTGCTGAATTGAAAGAATTACATGAGCAACTTTAAAAACTGTTGACCAAGGGTTTCATTCGCCCAAGTCATTCACTGAGGGAAGCTCCGGTTTTATTTGTGAAGAAAAAGGATGGGACAATGAGACTCTGCATCGACTATAGGGAGTTGAAAAAGGTGACCATAAGGAACAAGTACCCATTGTCGAGAATTGATGATTTATTCCACCAACTGCAAGGTGCGATTGTGTTTTCAAATATTGATCTACGATCTGGATACCACCAACTGAAGATCAAGGAAGGAGATATCCCCAAGTCAACCTTCAGAACTCGATACGGTCATTATGAGTTTATGGTCATGCCATTTGGGTTAACTAATGCCCCTACTGTTTATAGACCTGATGAATAGAGTGTTTAAGGAGTTTCTGGATAAGTTTGTGATAGTGTTTATCGATGACATTCTCATTTATTTAAAGACTCAAGACCAACATGAAAAGCATATAAGAACAGTTTTGCAAACATTGAAACAGCACCAGTTGTATGCCAAATTCTCTAAGTACGAGTTTTGGTTGGATCGTGTGGTATTCTTTGGTCATGTCATTTCTAAAGATGGCTTAATGGTGGATCCTGTGAAGGTTGAGGCCGTTAATAATCGGAAGAGACCAATCAACGCAAGTGAGATCAGAAATTTCCTTGGTTTAGCAGGATATTACAGGAAATTTATAGCCGATTTCTCGAAACTTGCTATTACGACACTTACCCGGAAAAGAAAGAAGTTCGAATGGACAGATGACTGTGAAAAAAGCTTTCAAGAGCTAAAGAGACAACTCACAAGCACCCCAATCTTGACAATTTTGGATGGGGATGAAGGGTTTGCAATTTACAGTGATGCTTCTAGAATGGGACTTGTGCAGTCTAGATGCAGAATGAGAAGGTAATTGCCTATGCTTCAAGGCAATTGAAGGACTATGTGAAGAACTATCCCACCCATGACCTAGAGTTGGCTACTGTTGTTTTTGCATTGAAAATATGGAGGCATTATTTGTATAGAGTCCGATGTCAAATATACACCGATCACTAAAATTTGAAGTACTTCTTCACATAGAAGGATTTGAATATGCGGCAAAGGAGGTGGCTTGAGCTAGTAAAGGATTATGACTGTGAAATCCTATACCTCCCGGGGAAGGCAAATAGGGTAGCTGATGCATTGAGTCGGAAGACCTCTACCACGTTAATGTCCTTGAATGCGATGTCCAAGCCCCTTCAAAAGGAGATTTTTGATTTTGGGTTGGAATTAATAGTTGGGCAACTTTCTGCAATGACCTTGTTTCCAACTATTTTAGATGACATTCGGAACAAACAAGACCTTGATCTAAGCCTTGTAAGGATTAAAAAAGAAATGCTCGAAGGGAAGTGTGAAGGATTTAGTGTGTGTGATGATGGAGTGCTGAAGCTTAAGAGACAGTTATGTATTCCTAAGGATGAGGAGCTGAGGAAGAAGATTCTTGAAGAGGCACACAACACCCCGTATATGCTTCATCCTGGTGCAACCAAGATATACATGGATCTTAAGAATAGTTTTTGGTGGTTCGGAATGAAGAAGGATGTGGCACACTATGTGAAGCATTGTATGACGTGCCAACAAGTTAAGGCTGAGCACCAAAAGCTAGGAGGGGTACTTCAGTCAATTCAGATACCGGAATGGAAATGGGAAGACATTGCGATGGATTTTATTATGGGATTGCCAAGGACTACGAATGGATATGATGTTATATGGGTGGTCATCAACAGATTGACCAAGTTAGTACATTTTCTTCCTATACGATTGACGTCCTCTATGGAACAGTTGGCATAATTATATGTAAAGGAGGTCATGAGGCTTCATGGTATTCCTAGATCTATTATTTCGGATCAAGATAGTAGGTTCACCTCCCATTTCTGGAAGAGCGTTCAAGCTGCTATGGGTATGAAGTTGAAATTTAACACGGATTTTCATCCGTAAACAGACGGTTAGACAGAGAGGACTAATCAGATACTTGAGGATATGCTTCGAGCTTGTGCCTTGGACTTCAAAGGGAGTTGGTGTAAGTTTTTATCGTTGGCTGAGTTCACTTATAATAATAGTTGTCAAGCGACGATTGGGATGGCTCCCTATGAGGCACTTTACGGAAGACGTTATAGATTCCCAATTTATTGGCATGAGGTTGGGGAGAAGAAGCTAGCAGAGTCAGAACTTAAAGAGAAAACTGACTTCTTCAATAAGACGACTGAAGCATTGAAGTGATTCAGTAGCAGATTACCATAACTCAAAGTAGGCAGAAAAGCTATGCGGATATGCATCGGAGGCCCTTAGAGTTTGAGTTTGGAGACTTGGTGTTTATCAAGGTCACCCCAATGAAGGGTGTGATGCGATTTGGGAAGAAAGGCAAGCTTAGTCTCAGGTATATGGGACCATATATGGTGATTGAGCGTATCAGCAATGTGGCATTTAAGTTAGATTTGCCTCAGGAGATGACATCTATCCATAATGTATTTCATGTCTCGATGTTAAAGAAGTATGTACCGGATCCATCTCACGTCATCCAACCGCAATCGATTCAGATTCAAGAGGATATGAGTTACGAAGAGAAACCAGTTAAGATTCTTGATCGAAAGACGAAGACCTTGAGGAACAAAGAGATTCTCTTAGTAAAAGGTCTTTGGCATAATCACAAGATGGAGGAAGCTACATGGGAGCGAGAAGACGCTATGAGAACGAATTATCCGGAATTATTCTAAGTTTCAAGGACTAAACTTTTATAAGGTAAGAGGGATTATAACACCCCAAATGCCACCCAACAATAACGTTAGGCAATTAACATTAGAATTAATATAGATATTGTGATGAGATAGCAATTTCTTAATTCTAATGTTATATTGAGTTATTTTTCATAGGTGATGCGACGAGGACTCGATGTGCTAGAACAAAGTTTATGTCAAATTGATGAATATTATGTGTTATGTGATGACTTGTATGACGGTTAAAATATATACATATATATGTTGTTATATGTTTTTGTACTATGTATATATTACATATAAATACCATATATTGTTATACGGTTATAGTAGATGTTTATATGTATATTCTACATGTTATAAGTATATATTATTTTATATATATAGATTGTACTGTATATATGTCTTCATGTATATAACGTATATATATTAAGTTATTTGATTAGTCAATGAATATATAATATTATATGTATATACATATATGTATATAGTAGGAAATCTGAAGGAGAATATGAAGGGAGGGGATGTCAATCGGAAAACGTGAAAAAAAAAATGGAAAGAAGTTAATCAGATGAAAAAGGGGAAAGTAAAGAAAGTTGACGGAAAAAAAAATAAAAAATTGGAGAGATGTTTGCATTCCATTTAATATGCTAATTGTATGACAGCTTTATTTGCCCAAAAAAATTAGCTTTTGATGACAGCCCTTGGTCTCATTATTCCAACCAATTAACCTTCAAATTGATTTCCAATTTACATTCAAAAGACTGCAATTGTTTTTCTTTCAACACTCACTCTTTGCAGCTCTCTCCCTCTCTCTCTCGCTCTCTCTATTTCTCACACGCACAAACAGGAAAAAAAAAAAAAAAAAAAATCAACCAAACCTCCAAATTCTTTCAAGCCAAAATAAAAGGATTTCAAGGTATGATTGGTATCATTTGATGATGATGATGTTTTTGTTATTTGTTTTAGTTTGGGATTCTTTGAGAGATTGGGTGATTTTCTTGATGAATGTCTTCATGTGAGTTTGAGGAGAGAATGAGAAATATTTATCAAATAATGATCGAAAGAATGGCGATATGGTTGATTTTGTGAACAAGACGAAATTAGGGTTTTTGATTTCTTGATTTATGATTTCATTAGTATGGTGATTGAACAATTTTATGTGTTAAAAACATCTCTTAGAGCTGTTTCGTATGTGTGTATGTATGAATTATATATATTTTGTGATGATAATTTTTTATATAAGTATTTCTAATGATTTTCGGATTTGACCACTGCTACTGGAATTTATAGATTTTATGATAAGGTTCGAAACTATCTTTAAGGATGCAAACAGCCTTTATTTTTAAAAATTTAGTATTGTTCGAAAGCTCTAGATGTCTATTTGCATTTGAAATTAGTTTTATATCATTTGGAGATATATGTAAATTGTTATGATTTTTCAAAAAGCCAGAGGTCCGGCTGCCAGATTCTATATAATTTTAGCTGTCTGATTTCAAAACTGTTTTTGTGGATGCAAACAGTCTCCATTTTTAACAAATTTAATATTGCTAGAAAATCTGGATGTCTATTTTCATTTAGAATTGGTTTCAGATCATTTGGAGATATATGTGAACTTTTGTGATTTTTCAAATAGGCAGAGGTCCGGCTGTCAGTTTCTGTAAAATTTTAGAAATCAAATTCAAAACTATTTTTGAGGGTACAAACAGTCTTCATTTTTTACGAATTAGGTACCATTAGAAAGATGTTGATGTTTACTTTTAATTAAAATTAGCTTCAGATCATTCGGAGCCTTATATGAATGTTTATGAAATTTTGAAAGGATAAAGGTCTAACTGGCAGTTTCTGTAAAGATTTGTAATTTCATGAAATTGTTCAATTTTTTTGTGTTTTGATGTTATTGAATGATGAGATAGGCCTTTTAGGTACTGCTATGATATGATGGATGTATTTGATATATTATTATGAGCTTTTATTGATTTTATTATATTTATTATTCATGGCATGAACGGTTCTACAGGGCGAGCACCCGAGACCTCAATGGCGCGTCACCATCGGAAAATTTGAAAAGGTTAAGTAAGGTATTTATGTAAGTACATTCTCACCTATAACATGAATTAAAGATTTGAGAAGCATATGTTTTGATATTGATGATGATGTTATGATGTTCTTAAGTAATACTTCTCCTATGATGATGTTTTAATGAAAAGTATATATATGGTATGTATATGTATTTTTTGTTTTAAAATGGTACTGTACACCCTTGATGATGATGATGATGATGTTGTCCGGTGAGCGGACTTTTGTCACCGTTGGTTTGGGATTTACTACCCCAATTCTTTCGTGACTAGTGCGCTATATGATGGTACAACACCGGACCCAATATATGACGGTTTTTAAAAGTTAAAAAGTTTTTAAATGATATTTATATTTATGATGATAAAAGAAAAATACTTATTTACATTTATGAGATTTAAGTGTCTTACTAAGCCCTTGCTTATATAAGTTAATTCATATTACAGATAAAGGAAAGTGTAAGATATAGTGTTGGAGAAGCTTGGAGCAGATAGCGGGACGATACGTGATAGGAAAACAGGAGGAACGATCACGAGATAGACATTTTTAATTTCAAATAAAATTTTGAGACTTTAGTTTACTATTATTTGATTAGTGTTTCATATGGACTTAAATTTTTTTTTTCATGAATTGGGTTTTAAATATATATATATATATATATTAATTATGAAGTTTAATTTTAATATAGTTTATAAAAAAAATATTCTAGAGTTTTCTAAAATTATCTAAGTAAAGTTTTCAGTTATGTAAATATTTTTATTTCAAACTTAATATTTTCCACAATCTTATAAGAGATGAATGATTAAATAAGAAGTCAACTGTAACGGCTCGTAAGGGGTCGTTATAATTTGAGAGAAGTTTTTGAATGAGATAAATGATAAAAATTTTTAGTAATTAAAGAAAAAGAAAGAGAGAAAAAGAAAAGGGAAATAATGAAAGAGAAAAAAAAAAAGGAAAAGAAAACAAAGGAGGAAATAACATGTGTCAAAAAGAGGGATGAGCATTTGGCTCTTATATATCTGTTAAGATTAATATTAAGATAAGATTTATTAATAAATATAATATCTATCACAAAATAATATATTTTTATATATATATTAATTCTTAGAATTTATCATTTAAAAAAAATAATAATAATTGTTGGTTATTTTGAAAAAGAAACCCTTAACTTTATGGAAATCCAAAAAGTAGCACACCCAATACCCAGATCTCATCAAACTTGTGAAACCTATTTCTCATTGTCAAAGAAAAAGATCAGATTCCGAAACCACAATGATGACATGTTTAATTGCTGTCGCGAGGCCCACAGATCACTGTCTGCCATATCACCGGAGATCCAAGAACACAAATCGTGATTTCTCTGGCTCTATCACAACAATTGTTTCGACAGCATGTGATGGTCTCCTCCTCCACCATCTTGAGATTGAATGGATGATGCTATCACGACGATTGCCTTCCTCTGTGACAATCATCAGAACCTACAAGGAAAAGATAAGTTGTGCAATCCCACATCGCTTGAGAATAGATACATGTGATGATTCATAAGTAAAGAGACTACCTCTTAATGGTATAAGGCCTTTGGAAGTGAGTTCAAGAGCAAAACCATTCAGATAAGAGGTATAAAGCGGATAATATCATACCAAAGGCAAGTACGGGTCAATACAAATGATATCAGAGCTTATACCCAACCAGAAATATGGCTAACGAAGACGTGTGGCCCCAAAAAGAGGGGTGATTGTGACAATCATCAGTCCCTACAAGGAAAAAGTAAGCTGTGCAGTCCCATATTACTTGGGAATGGATAATATGATAGTTTATACGTAAAGAGACCACCTCGTAATGGTATGAGGCCTTTTAGAGTGAGCCCAAGAGTAAAACTGTGTGGGCATAAAGCCCAAAACGGACAATATCACACCAAAATGAGGCATGGGATATTATCCATATCTAATCAACTTTATTTATTTAAATAAGATTCTCTAGATATTTAGATTAATTATTCAAATAATTAATTTATACATATCCATTAATTTAATTCAAATTTCATATTTATCTTAAAAGATAAATACCATTAATTTAAGTTATAAATCATATATAAATAAATCTCATGATAATTATTTAATAAATAAATAATTATCTAACTAGATACTTATCACAAATAGATTAACAAAACAAAATCCATTCTTCCACTTGTTGCACACGCCCACTGTCACCCCTCAGTGACTATACCGGTCGAGTTATTACAACACCGACGATAATTTAAACTGTATTAGTAATTTAATAAATTATCATCCGTTAGTGAAATTATATTGAATTAGTGTAGGGACAAATTGGACTTATATAATTCAGGCTCCAACAATCTATATGATTAAATATTCTATATCAAATCAATTAATCACATAGTTATTAGTTTTAGAATCATACCACTATAAACTTGAAACTGGACTCCTGATTATGTATCGTATTACGTAAGCTTATAAACAACCTTTAGTCCACGACCTTGTTAAAATATACAATACCTTCATATGATCCATGATCAATTTAAGGTTAAGATCCGTTTTACCTTCTTGATCAATTTATTTGAAAGATCCATTATATACCTTATAGGAAAATGATTACTTATACTAAATATGAATAAGAAATCATTTGTAGAACAAATAACCAAGGCCTTGTTCATTTTCCAATTCCCGTATAATGCCTTTAAGAGGGTATCCTTAACTCTTTTGATAGAGCTACATTTCCTTATCTAGAAATAAAACCTCTCATCGAATATAAGTCATGTACTCAACGAATAGGTCTATTAGCTTACTATTTCAAGATGCATTAGTCTTTGGAACATCAACGTACACAAGTTATAAACATGAAGTCAATTGTTTATTGAAGATTAAGGTAATCACATATTGAACGTCGTAAGCGAATTTATCTATGTAAACGGACTTATTAAATAGATAATTACACTTAGCTCCTAGTCCAATATATCACCATCACTAGGCATCTGTCTCTACTTAGGGGTCGACTCACTTCAAAAATTCAAGACAAACCATCTTCTCAATTGGATTTAGACAACATAACAGTCTTAACATGAGTTAGATGCTCAATCTAACTCCATTAACTACAGACTATAAATTTAGACTACTTACTTTAAAATATTGTCATCTTACACATCTATTATCGCATGCAACATTTTAATAGTTGAAACACCAAATAGTTAGTGAGCCATATTTGACATTTACTTTAACATGTAAATCAATGAGAACAAAATAGCAATGATACAATGAAAAACCAACAAAATAGCAATGATACCATGAAAAACCTCAAATATAAATTAATAATCAATCCAAAATAATCAATGAAACACATAAAATGTCTTTCATACTTAGGGCATTCCCAATATTATTTATTCTCTTTGTTTGATTGTGATTGTTAGTAATTGTTTATCCTATTACTTGCTTAATGCTCCTTGTGAATTCACTACTCATTAAGTGATTTCGTTGGACTTAAATCAAATTGGAAAGTGGATTTTAGGTCTTGATCAATAAGAGGGTAGCATTTACAATTTGGAATAGGAATATATCCTTAGTGCATTTGTAGTCATTTTGAATGCTTGAACTTAATGAATTTGTGTTGATTAATTTTCCATAGGAATATAGGAGTTTTAATTATTATGAGTATTCCTATTAGTTTATTAGAAAAGGCGACTAGGTGATTTTGTGCATTCGGCTAACAATTCTATCAATTAAAATTAATTATTTAGAGGGTAAATTTAATTTGAATGAAACTAATTAGATGAAATTGGATTTCTAGACCTTTGTTTCCACTATTTTTGTTTTGTTAATTTCATTAGTTTATTTTCTTTATTTTAGTTAGTGTTTTATTACTTTTCTTTTTATTAGTCGTTCAAATAATCTTAGTGCTAATAAATTTAGGTAATTAATTTACAAATACATTTCTCGTGGGATCGACAACCCTATTCGTCATTATATTACTTGAGTGACTCGTATACTTGTGAGTGAAATTCCGCAACATGCACTAATCTCTTAATTGTTACAGTAGCAATTGCTTTAGTGAACAAATATTTTATAGCCTCCCTTGACTTTAGCTATGCATATAGTATTATCTTCATTCGATATTGTTGGGCTCCCATGATTCGATAATGATTTGCATGTTTCTCTGATGTATAGATCCATTGATCTCAACCATACACATTCTCGGCTTGCTTCATGAACAACAACTTTGATTTCTTGAGCATTATAGTATTGATGTATCACCACATATGAGTACATGACCTGTTTGCGATCGAGCTTACATGGATCAGATAAATATTCAGCATCTGTAAAGCTAACTAACTGTGATTTTGAATATTTATAATATAATAAACACATGTTAGTTGTTCCACAATGATAACAAAATATATATTTAACTCCCTTTCAGTATCTTTGAATTGGTGTAGCACTGTATCTAGCTAGTAAATTCATAGAAAAAGTAATATCAACTCATGTATAATTAGCAAGATACATAAGAGCATCAATTGCACTTAAATATTATCCTTCAGGATCAAGAATTTCTTCATTATCTTCTTTAGGATGAAAAGTTTCTTTTTTTTTTTTTTTTTTCATATCAAGTGATTGCACCACCATTGAGGTACTCAATGGATGAGCCTTTTCAATATGTAAACAATTAAGGGCCTTTTCATTATAAGTTTCTTGATAGATAAATATTCCATCTGCAAATGCTTGATCTACAAGTTGTCACAAAATATTTTTTTTTCGGGATCTTTTATCTCGAATTCATTATTTAAGTATGCTATTGTCTCTGTAAACTCTTCAGGAGTTTGAATCATATTTAAATCATCAACATCTATAGTAATAATAGTAAATCTGAATTTTTTTTCCCTTAATAGAAATGCATGGGTTATTTACAAATCCTTCCTTAAAGAGATATTCATTAAGGCAATTGTATCACAAGTGTTTGGATTGCTTTAGTCTATACAAAGATTTTTGTAATTTAATTGAGCTCATCTTCCCAGGGTAATGAACAAGATGGTTCATGCATCTTAAATCCTTTAGGGATTTTCATACAAATTTGACCATC
The DNA here is from genome assembly GCA_038430175.1 of Ficus hirta. NCBI lineage: Eukaryota > Viridiplantae > Streptophyta > Magnoliopsida > Rosales > Moraceae > Ficus > Ficus hirta. The sequence goes on along the minus strand of CM076585.1, from coordinate 10,478,413 downwards.
TAGGGATCCATATAAGTACGTGGTTACCATTTCTATTAGATGCGTATCTAGTCCTTTAGGGACTACCAGGCTAACTAAATATCTAAACGTTATTGCATCCACCACAAGAGAATATGTCTCCTCAAAATCAATAGATGATCTTTGTGAGAAGCTTTGTACAACAAGTCGTGATTTATGATTTCATTTTTCATTACATTGTGCACAAAAACCCATTTGTACTCGATTTAGTTAACATCTTCGGTGTTTGGACTACAGGTCCGAATATTTCTCATTTTTTATGAGAATTTAATTATGCCTGGATTACGTCTTTCCATTCTGCCCAATGTTGTCAACGTCAACATCCTTTGATGGACTTTGATTCTAGATCCTCACTTTGTTTCATAATATCAAGCACTATTTTATATGCAAATATATGTTGTTGACAACAATTTTTATCACGGTTCCATTTTTTTTAGTACTGACATAGTTGAGATATCAATATTTTCAATATTTTTCAAGTATCTAAACCACTTCTACAGTTACATCTTCATTAATTTTTTTCAGTAATTTATTTTGGTAATATGACCTCTTTAGGAACGCCAATCTCTTTCGGAGTTACCAGTTTTTTTAGTTTTCCCTTTTTCTCTTTCAGAGATTTTTTATCATTGGAACAGATTAGTCTACCACTTTTTAGATGCGCCTTATACTAATTTGTTGCTGCATTTGTCAATTTGTACTACAGGGACATGAATTCTAGCTGAAATATTAGTAGCATGTATATGTGACTTAGTCACTGCATTTAGCAATTGGTTTGCCATATTCTGCAAATGAATAATTTTTTGAACTTCAAGTTCACATTGATTATTGTGAAGATCAAAATGATAAATTGACGGTGTATTCTATGAAATTTCAATTTGCTTTTCTAGCTATTCCTTTCTACCCGTAATGCTGAGACAATTATTAACAATTGGCAAACCATACTGTAAAAATATCACACTTCAGAGGTTCAAGATATTTAATAATGAAAGCGGATTCAAATCCAACATAAATTCCCAGCTTTCTTTGAGGTCCCATTTTGGTGCGATGTGGTAGAGCAATTGAAACATATACTGTGCAACCAAAATCTCTTAGATGGGAAATATTTTGTCCTCGACTAAATGAAAATTGTGATGAGGAGTATTTTTCTTTACTTTATAGCCTACCGGCTTGACGCAAATAAATGCTGCAACTTGCAATATGGCAAGTCCCCAAGTGGAAATAGACAATTTTGTTCTCATCAGCTAGGTCTAGCAATTAACCGGAGGTGTTTAATAAATGATTTAGCTAGACCATTCTATATGTATATAGGCAATATGATGCTCAACGGTAATCCCGATAGACATGCAACAACCATTAAAGTCCTAGGAAATAAATTCACCATCATTGTCAAGACAAACTATCTGGATTATATAATCTGAATATTGTTTTCTTAATTGGATTACTTGAGAAAAAATCTCGCAAATGCAACATCGCGAGTTGATAGCAAATAGACATGTGACCAACATGTTGATACATCTATCAACATTATGAAATATCTAAATGGTCTATATGTTGACTGTATAGGCCCACAAATATCTTATTCAATTCTCTGCAGGATATTCAATAACAACTTTCATTGGAGATGAGCTTATAATTAATTTTCCCTGAGGACAAGCAGCGTAACAACTTTCATTGGAGATGACCTTATAATTAATTTGCCTGAAAACAAGCAGTAGATAAAAAAATCACCTAGATAAAAAGAATCTTCTGATTCTTTAATAGATGTCCATGTGAATTCTCAATTATTGACCCAAGGTGATTAAGATGGTCATGCCAAAGAGAGAACATTTTTTTCTTGGATCGAAGCTTTTTGGGTCATCACGATATGTGACTCAATTTTACAAATATATGTACAATAAAACACGGAAGAGAAAGCGGGTGATTTTATAATATTTACATCTAAGGACTCTAGAAGTAGTGTAAAGATTATCTACATTAATCTCATTTATAGTCTCAACATGATATCTATTACGATGTACATATTTAAAATTCAACATATTTCTTCTAGATCTACTAGGGAATAATATGTCATTTATAACAAATTTTTTCCTCTTGCCAACTTAATATTGGCCCTTCCGGAAATGTCAGTCAGGTTTGCAGTAATAATGTAAACTTGAAAAATGCTTTTCATCTTCAAGAATTGTGTGCATTCTTGCACTGTCTTCTAGACATAAGATCCATATTTACATGACAATAAAATGCAATGATAAAAATTGAGTCTCACATCAAAAAAAGACAAATATTAAATACTATATCATGATAAGATTGTGGAAACCAAAAATTATAAGCTGAGGGACAGAAATTGAAACATTTTACGAGGAAAGATTGTTAAATGCTATATCATAATATTATATATCATAGACATTGTCGTTGCTAGTCATATTATCAAATTTTTCGTCACAATTCTTAAAGAAGTTTAAAAATACTAAACGCATAATGCCAAAAGGATCATGATAATCAATAAAATTATTTTCTAAGCATTTTTCCTTTTTATTGTAATGAAGTTTAGTAAAGATAAACAGCATGTTAAGGTGTATGACATGTACTTGTCCAATGTCCTTGATTACCTTATATATAACTAGGGTTATTTTTATTCTTGGGACTTTTTCCCTTTTTTTTTTTTTTTTGTTTTTTTTCTTGTTTCTCCTCATTACTCTTTCTCTTCATGTGGTAAGGTGTGACTTTCTTGAAATTAGAGAAATTAGAATGGCCATCACAATGACAAGAGTTATTTTAAACATGTCCATGGCCTCATTTATGGTTACACTCATAATTGATCAAAGATGTTTGATGAGGAGATTGTTTACTAACAAATCAAGTAATTTTTGGGTTCAAAAATTTGTAAGTTTTCAAGCATTTTTGTTAGTTTAATGTGTTTTGTATGTACTTTTATAAGAATAATTAATAAATAGGAATTTAGGTGAAGACAGGGAAAAAACAGGAGTTTTAGAAGCAATCTGGACGAGCGATAAAGAAGGGAAGGAACCGCATCAGCCACTGCACGAAATGGGGCGAAACATACCTCAGACCAGCTTTGACCAAGGGCTGGCACGTGCCCACACAAACAGTAGCCAGCCTGCCAAATGCTGGCATGCGCCTTCGCGCCTCCTTGGCCATGCAGGCCCTACAAGCTGAGAAGCCTGCCAGGCCATCCCTCCCAAGCACACTCCCGCACACCTCTTTGGCTGTTTAGACCCTCTAGACCTAGAGGGCTGTGTGGGCGAGCCACACATGGCGTGTGGCCAGGCGCATGCACGCACATGTCCACACCCGCAAGCCCACAAGGTCACGCCCCGTCACTGCTTACGGCCGAGATTAGCTCATTTTTGACGATCAAACGGTTCAAATTTCACCTGATTTGAGACTTCTTCAGGCAAGCAAACCATAGTTCCCAAATTGGAAAGGAAGGGAGGCACAAAATGTTTAAAGAGAATGCGAGCTTGGAGGTTCAAACTCCACGGGGAAATTCTTGAAGATCTTGAAGATTTCGTGGAGAATAGAAGTCCTAAAAGATTTTTCCTTCCAAATTTAGTTTCTTCTTCTCGCATTGTTTTCTTTTTAGTTCTTTTTATTTTTATTGGATTTATATTTGTAAGAATTATCTTGAATAATATTTTAATTATGAATTCCTTTTTGTTTTTGGTTATGGATTCTACTATATTGATCTAGATTTCATATTCTACGGCTTGTTGTAGCTTTATTTAAATTACGTTTTGATTATTTTGTTAAGTGTTAATTAGTTTAATTTCTTATTCTGTTCATTTTTTATTCTCCATATTTATTACTTCTAATTTGTTGAGAAATGAATTAGTTAATTTTGGATTTGTGGATTGATGCTCGGGAGAAATTAGTTCATATTTCGGAATTGGGAATCATAGTCTATGTTATTGTGAAACTGGGAGGAGATCAATACTTAGATAATCTATTTGAGAATCTTGGTAGTTGTAAGGCCGGGAGTCAATCGACGCCTTGATAATCAATTTAAGGGTTAGGCTTCATGAATGTATAGGTAAACAAGTTAGATAGGGATATCAACTTGAATATTTACACATATTATCTCATTTGACACTCAGCAGAGATAATGAGGTTAGATTAGGTTCCTTGATTGATGAATTGAATGAAATTGACTAGCAATTACTTGATAGGATGAAAATAGAGATAGTTTAGCAATATCAAGACCCTAGAATGTTTGTAAATAGTAGAGTCCATTGCTATTTTCTTATTTGTATTTGCTTTATTTTAGTTTCTTTATTACGGTTTACCCAGATAAAGTTAGGTTGTGATAGCCATAATACTTAGCATCAATCTAAGAAATAATCCTTATGAATATGATACTCACTCACCCTATACTATCAAAACTTGACACTGTACGCTTGCGGGTATACGCGACAATATCTCATTCACTTCAAGGAATGGTGCTGAATTTTTGTTTTTTTTTTTTGAGTGGTGCAGCATTCGCTTCAGGGAATGGTGCAAACTAATTGGGCGAGACTCATGATTTTTCATAAAAGTTTCATTATTTTGTTCAACAACAATGAAAAAACATGATGTCAACTATGCTCTCAATATTGTTACTATAGGAGCACATTCAAGGCATGCAAACTTTAATATTTTCTCTGTAGTATGTCAACAGATAAGTAATTCCGATCATTGCAGATTTTTACTCACCAACTGTTTCCAAATCCTGCAAATACTGATGTATCCACTCATAATGTGCTTCTGGCGACATTATCCATCTCGTGATCGTATCCTTTATTTTCTAAATTTTGCCAAATTACAAATGTAGATGTACATTCATTTTTTAATGCTTTTAGTCAACATCTTTACAAATTTAAGATATATCATGATAAAGCAGAATTAAGCAACATGTAATAAATATTAACAAGAAATTTAAATGTAATGTAACCAAATTAATATTTAAGAATGCTAATAAATAGTTATTTGTTAAATGAATGCAACAATATGAAAGTTAAGGACAAATGCATATATAAAATATCAAGAACAAAAGAGTTAGATAATAATCTTTGCATAAATTAGATAATAGTCAAGTAGAAATAAAATCGCCGAAAGAAATTTATCTACGCAATGTGTAAAACATATATCAAATTGTTAGTTAACAGTTATAGTATTAGAAATTTCCTGTAATCTATTAGAATCATAAGATATAATAATACTAACAAAACTTGCCTTTGTTACAATAATAGTTAGAGACTCGTGCTAATAACGTGTTATAAATTAGGTGATTAAATATAAAATTATTATAGAAGTAATATAAGTAAGTAGCATTGTAGAGAAATCAAAACATCTAGAGTGAGTTTTTCTCTTATGAATATTTGGCTCACCCTTTCTTTCTTTTCTCTCTATCTTACACTTCTTTTCTTCTCTCACTGTTTCTCCTCACTAACTTTTCTTCTTGTTCTTTTCTTTTGACTCTCTTCAAGTTTTTTCTTCTCCTCTCTTCACTTCATGTTATAACAAGGAGGCAAGCCTATTTATAGGCATGAGGGAGGGCGTCCAAGCATTGCCGTTAGCAAGTTGGCGACTTGCAAGATTAATTCCACTTGCTTTTATCACATATAAGCTTTATCTCATCATGATAAGGTGCAAAGCAAGTGGTCTTGAAGGCTGAAGTTAGTGGCATCCAAAAGCTTTCATAATAAAAACGTGCCGAAACGAGAAATTATGGTAAATAGAATTTTTATAAAAATATTTAAAACAAATAATAAGGTTTTAAAATATTTTATATAAATTGTAAATTTACTAGTTAAAAATAAAATAAAATATTTAAATGACATATTTACAAGAAGTAAACACATTATTTTCTTCATAAATTATTATTTATTATTACTTATTTTAAATATATATTTTTTAAATTCGCGATTTCCTTGAATTACTTATGTGAAAATGATATTTATTTCTTTCTCCCAAAGTGCACTTTAGTAGAAGTTTTTTCTTGCAAATTAGTCTTTGGGATTGGCCATATAATTGGTACCAAACCAAGAGCAAGTGAAGGGTAATTTATGAGGGTTTTACTCAACAACGACACGCCAAATAAACAAAAAGCAATGTAGAATATTACTCCTTTTATTTTATTTTATTTATTATTATTATTATTTTTTGCTTATGAGTTCTTAGAGGTATCATCAGACACTTTTGCTTAAGCTAAGAAAGGGCCCTTACAAGAATAAAAAAGAACGGTTATGGTAATTGCTGAAAATAAATGGACGTATACAAACAAAAAAGAAGGGAAAACAAAGGGTTAATTTCAAATTTGACCTCCAAAAAATATACATTATGTCACCTTATCCACTACAACTTTAAAGTCGCACTATTGACACTAAAACTTATCAAGTGTTTCACTGTTTGTCGATTGGTTGAAGAAACATTAAAAAATGACAGTATAAATCACGTGACGCTCACGTGACAGGTTAATCGAGGATAATTTGGTAAAATGAATATTAAATTATTAATTAGACGAGTAAAATAAACATGATCCATGGCTTTTCATTAATTTACCTTGAACAATCCAATATGAATCTTTTTAAATAAAAAACCAAAATAGTTATTATCTTTATTAAATGATTGATGCCGCTAACATTTTCCAATAACATAAAAATGTTTTAAGATAATATCATTTACTTTTACTTTAGAAAAAAATACTACAGATTTCACATACATAAACTCATTATGAAACATCTACTAAACACACCAATACGACAACTGCAATTATTGGAGTTTCATATTTGATAAAATAAAAAGATAATATCTAGAAATATAAAGTCAATTATTCATCCAAGATTAAGATAGGTGGAAGGCGCACTTCCCTCTTGAATTGCATTTGCAGGGCTTCTTACCTCGGACACTTTGGGGGATGGAGTCCAATCCACAATGGCCTGCACTTTCCTCTCATCCATTCTAATCTGGCCTTGGCTAATTAAATGCCCAAAGTATAATTCCTTTCCGGCAAAGTCACTCTCACTTTTCCGTCTTTACGTATAGCTTGTACTCCCTTAACCGAGTGAGCACTTTCCTAATGTGGGACAAGTGATCTTCTAGGGACTCACCATATAGACAACAATGTCATCAAGATACCCAATAAGAAAGCGATCAATATAGGTATAATATGTAAAAGATATCACTCATCAAATAACAGAAGGTCATTGTAAGCTTAAATGGCATGACAAGGAACTCGTAAAGCCATATCTAGTAGCATAAATGGTTTTAGGCTTGTCTCCTTCTACAATTATATCTTCTATCATATGCCTCCTCATGTGCATACTTTAATTTTTGATATTACTCGATATGTTGAATGAGTTCGTATGTGAAATTTAAATAGTCAAATCTGTACGTGAAATTTAAATAGTCAAATCCATGATAATAAATTTAATTGTCAATAAATAAAAATGTTATTATATTAAAAGTATTATTGATATATAAATGTATTTAAGTTAGGGTATCAATCCTAGCATTGTCATATTCTTTGGTTAGAATAAAAAGATGATAACTAGATGAATCCTGGGGTAGACCCATGACCTGGGCCACCTTCAACTGGTCTTTATGTTAAAGGTTTAATCCTTTGTGCTCCCTATTTGTGACTTGTGAATCCGGGGGAAGACCTGTGACCTAAACCACCGGCGGATGGTCCATCTGTTAAAGGTGTAATTGTCTACGATGCAAAATTGGTCTTGTTTATTGGCAGATCTTGGACTCTATAGAGAATAATGCTCAATAAGAGGAGCTGAACAAAACTTTTGAGCATTGTTCAACAATGGTTACTTTTTTTTTTTAATCTAAATTAAATCCTCATATGGCAACCATTAGCCAAGAAGAAAAAAAGAATATGTATTCTGAAGCCTTTTCAAACAAAGATAATAGGTTTTGCATTTGCATATGAATTTTGAGGATAATTTGTAGGCACTTGAAAAAGATAATACTTAGTAACATATGTAACTAACCAATTATTATTATTTTTTTATGAAGATATATTAATTGTTAGTTTATATTTGGTATAATTAGATAACACATATCAAAACTTTTATTTGGTTTATAAAATCAGATTACCAATAAATTTTGTATATACTGAGACAATAAATTAATTAATGTAATTTAAAAACTCTACTATTTTCGTATCAATACAATAGTGGTTATAAAAATGATACAGTAACATATAAAATTGGTTGATTTTACTTTATGTTTTTCAAATAATTGCATTAGGTACTTGTCTATATATGACACAACTAGATATTAAAAGCTATATTTGGTTGTTAAAATATGGAGGATTTGGGAACATGATTTACTTATTTCATATTAGTAGAATAATGAAAAAGATGTGGCAGTATATATGAAATTAGTGCATTTTCTTTCTTTTTTCTAACGTAGCGTTCTTTTAGTTACTAGCCGATTTGTTTAACTAGATATTAAAAGTAATATTCTATTCCTTAAAAAAAAGTTATATTTTGTTACTGTATCATAGAGGATATATTTGTTAAAAAGAAACTCTATACCCCAAAAGTAATTTTTTTGTTATGCTGGAGAGGAAACCACTTTTCATGCACTTATTTCTTGTGCTGCCATCTGCGAGGTGTGAGACAGAAGTATTTTTGCCTCAACCATTGCGAAATTCAGAGGCCAATCGGGTAAGGATTTGCTACTATTCATGAAGAACCCGCTGACAAAAGAGGATTTTCCTGTTTTTCTTACTCTGCTATGGTCTTTGTGGTACGAACGAAATAAGTTCATCCATGATGGGAGACTAAAATCAGCTTCTACTTTACCAGAAGACTCGGGTTTGTGGCTTCAAAGTTACCAATTAGCTCAGGTCAAGACTCCTTGTGGAACCGAGTGCTTACCATAGAATAGTAATAAGTGGTTTGCCCCTTACTCAAATTCGTTGAAGCTCAACGTTGATGCATCAGCTATACCAGGGCTTGATTTTGTTGGTTTAGGGGCTGTGATGCGGGATGATTCTGGTTTTGTTATGGGAGCGATGGCAAAGAAGGTGCACGCGATCTACTCTCCTCTCCTTGCTGAGTGCTTAGCGATTAGAGAGGGATTACAATTCTTCATGTTCATATAGAAGAAAGTGATTCGACCCAAGCTATTCACAAAATAAACAACTAAGAGATGTTAGCTCCAGAATTCCCTATTATTGAGGACATTCCTAATTGGCAGTTAGGTGCGCAATGAAGGGGAAAATCGGCCAAAAAATTTTCAATTATACCCCTTAAAATACAGCTCTCTTAAGATGAAAGTTGGCTGAGCACAAACCCCTAACACCCCATTTTATTCTCACACAAGTTAAACTCAAAAACCTTAGCTTCTCTAGCCACCACCAAGCTCAAAACAAAAACAAGAACTACCAACACTATTCTCCGTCTCCAACGCCTCTAGCACCCTCTTCCATCCATTTTCAAGCTCTAAGAAACCCCATTACCAAGATCGAAGAAGTGTGAGACGGAGTTAGATGACATTTTATTAGGGGTAACCTAGTAGTATTCTTTGTGTTTTAGTCATTTTTGGAGAACTAAAACATAATATTTAGTTATGATCTTAATGTTAGACTTCTTCTTACCTAGGAAAAAGTTTTGAGAAGAACTTTGGAGATCCAAGATCTTAAAAGATCTACGGAGCATTTCAGTAAGATCTAAGAACTTTGTTAGAGTTTGTGGAGGTTGTGGTAATATAGCATGCATTAAAAACTTTGGTATGAAAACTAAATTATATGTTAAGATTCTACAGAGGATAAGCTTCATTTTAGGCTTTGGAATCACTTGATTTGCTTTTATATATCTAATGTTATATGGATTTGAAGTTGTGACACAAAACTAGGGAGAAAATTGATGGATCTCTGGGGTACAGATCAGCCACGGGTTTATTGTACTCCGAACCCTTTAGACTCAAAATTTAGGATTATAATTTAAAGAAATAAAAAGTAGATTCTTTCACTTTCTAACAAGGTATCATACGCCTTGAACGGATATATGTACAATTTTTGGTGAATTTTATAAGTTTGTACTACGAACTGAAAATCCTTACTGGAACCCTGTACTAGTCACGGTTTTTATAGATTTTTAGTTAGTAAACCATACCTTTTTATAAAATTCTTTTTAGCATACAAAATAGACATTATAAGCTTTCCAATGACGTATCTTTTGTCTTATTTGGACTTCTAAGTAAATTCTTATGATTTTTCTAATCTTACCTATAAATCTGGATTTGTGATTCAAATATGAAACCAACAATAACAAAACCTAAGTTAATGATATGAAACACTCAAGTACTAAAGGAAATAACTTTATCACTGTAAAGTAGACATCTTGAGCTTCAAAATGAGATATCATGCGTTTAAAACGGATATGTATATAAATTTTAATAAAACCCTTAAAATTATATTGTAATCTGGTAATCCGAGATTTTACCATAAGACACTATGAAAATACATCCATATTAATGTTTGAAATGCTTGGAATCTTAGAAAATAAATTATGAAGATAGAAACTAAATGTAGATGCTGGTTTTTTACAGTCAAAATTTAACAGAAAAATTAGTACGGAAAATGTGATAATCGATTAATTGGGCCCTTGGACATCGTAATGAAACTCATAAAGCCATGTAAGAACAGATTTTCCTGTCAGAAAATAAACATAAAGAAAGACAGAAAATAAATTGACACCAAGAAGTAGAGAGGTTCGCCCAACGAAGTGCTACGTCCTCTGTCAGTGAGTGATTTCACTATATATGAGTGTTGTAATTACAAGAATATGCTTCTGGGAATAATTTGACAGAATAACAGTATGTATATGTTCAGAAAAAGATCCTTTTTTTCTGAAGAGGGGGTCTTCCTTTATTTATAGAGGAAGACCTGTGGGTCTGACCCATAACTGCTAATGACAGTTTCAGATATTGTCCTAAGGGACACGTGTAAGCATGCCATTAGAGATTTGGATCAAACGGTTACCAGGGTAAACTTTAATATCGGACAATGGGTTTGGCGGTTACTGATGTGATGTCATTGTTGACATTGGGTTCAACGATTATGGAAGATATATCTTATAATCTGTTGAGCACGAGCGACGAATGATATTTAGAACACAAGCCTTTGTCATTATGATCCATCATTCGCGAACTATATAAAGATCACGTTTGATCTGTTGGTTCGATGTTCGAGTGTGAACGAGCGTTATTCATATTGTAATGAATTAGAATCGTAAACTGGGTCCGGCCCAGGTTAAACAATCGATCATCGTTCGAGATTGAACGGAATGGATTGGATCTGGCTCAAAAGTAAGGAGTTCATCATAAGTTGGATCTGGCCCAAAAGTAAGGAGTTCATCGTTCGTTAGACAAACTGTTAGAAGCTAACGTCGTAATGGGAAGACGAAGTCTAACCCCAACAGATAGCCCCCCACTCTATCGAGCGATGGATCCTTGATAGAGTGCTTGATCGTTAGCGAGAAAATCGCATCAGTCGTGGTTACATCAGATCAAGAAAATCTGAACAGACTGACGAAATAATCGATAGAAATCTCGAGCCCAGTGAGAGATGTTATATGCATATACGTGGCGTGCACTGAGTGGGTATTTCGAAACGGTATCATTATTTTCTGTTCGAATTTGTACCGTTGTGACGTATGAAATTACAGCTGGAATACGCGAGATTTTTGGGATTCGAATCGTTGCAACGAACGATCCTTCGAGCGGGAATATGAAAAGTTTCGTTATTCACACCGTTTGATCAAGCGTTTCCTGATGAATCGGAACCGTTGGATGCACTGCGAAGCTATATAACTCTTCGCATATCCCTTTCATCCCCTATTTCAGTCATTTGGAGCAATTCGAAAACTCAGAACCCAGAGTTTCCTCAGACCACCGAATTTTCAGGCAAGATTTCTTTCCTTCTCCTCCTCCGTTTTGTGTAATTTTGGTTTAGTAAAGTGTTTTTTGTTCTTCTTCCGAATCTTTCTGGTTAGTTTTTATGCATTTTCTCTGGGTGAGTGATTCGGTTGAGGAGTTTTTAGTGAGTTTTTCTGGGCTCTTCTTCGAGTTTCTAGTATATTGTTCTTCGTGTTCATCCGTAGCTTCAAAGGATCTGGGTTTAGATAAACACTTCTAGATTCGAAATTTTTCTATCGTTCGTCCCGAATTCAGTTTGTAAGTCATGGACAAGAACAAGCAAATCGTCGAGGAGGTAGATGTGGAATGGACGAGCATCGATTCTAGCGATACCAGTTCGGATGACGAAATGGCTTCGAACACTCAGCGTTCAAGATTCGAATATGCCTTCGAACATAGTCGAACGGACACTGGGTCGAGTAATGCAGCATCAGAGAGGAGTCGACCGGCAACAACATCGGGAGCGGAGGTCTTGTCAATTCCTCCCATCGCTCGATTGACGAAGCCACCACGGCAATTGAGCGTAGAATCTTTTTTACGAACGTTGAACCCTCGATCTGTATTGACAGAAAATGACTTGTCCGAAATCAGAGGTCAGTATGGGTTCCCAAATGAAGTCCAAATGCGGCTTCCGATGAAGGACGAACGAGCCGACACAGTGTCCGAAGGATGGATTTGTATGTACACCATCTACTTCGAGTGCGGATTACGACTTCGTCTTCCTCCTATTCTCATCCAGTGTATGAATCATTACCAGTTGGCCATTCCGCAATTGATGTCGAATGGGATGAGGGTCTTCTTGGGTTTAATTGTACTGGCAGGTGAAGCGGGCATCGAGCTGTCAGTAGATGATATTCTCGCCATTTATTATCCCCAAGAAAATTTCAAAGATAAAGGGCGATACTCGATGTATCCCAGGAGGAAGAAGCAAATCGTCGGCGAGATGAAGAACGCTGACTGATACTGGCAGGACCATTACTTTTTCATGCACGTGAATGAAAAGTCAATGGGAGGACTCGCCAATGCGTTTTACCCTTTATGGGGAATTCTTCATAAGTGTCGAGCGACGAGAGTCGAAGGTACAAAGATCTCGATTCTGGTTTTCTAATGTTTTTTCTTTTGTTGTGCAGACAAGGAATCCAAGAAGCCACCACCTCAAGGTCTCCGATTTGAGGAAAAGCTTGAACGACTGCTCGTATTGCCGAACAGAGAGTGGGACGAGATACATACTCCCCAGAGATTTCGAGCGTCGAGCTTTTGGAAGGATTTCGTAGAAATCTCGTCAGGTATTCCTAAACGAGTTCCTTCCTGGGTAGATTGGTCATTTGTGATCAGGGGAGCGTTGAGGAGACTCTTCGGCACTCCGCTGTTCATCGAAGCATTAACTGACGAGGAGGCTTTGATCGCAGACTTTGCGCTGGACACAATGGTTATGGATTTTTCAAATCCCAAAGAGTTAATGGCAAAGAGAAAGGCTGCGAAGGAAGCCGAAAAAGCAGCAGCTGCTGCCGCAGCTTCGAGCGCAGGCAAAGGAAACGATCCTGAGCCTTTTCCAGTGCACGAGTCATCGCCGGATCCCCTTTTGAAGCCTGCTTCGCCGGTTGCCAAAAAACGAAAGGCAATTGAGAAGGGAAAGAGGAAGGTTCCGGCCAAGAGGAGCAAGAAGTCGAAGATTGCAGCTCCAGAGGCGGACGACGAAGGTCCGAGGTTGAGGTGGACTTGCCTCCAAGTACTAGGCTTCTTCAGGACAAGCAGACGAGCGTTGAAATTATGCATCAACTACTCTCTGAAGCTGATGTGGAGACGTTGAGCCAGGGTCCTCTTCAGAGCCATCTTGACGATCTCCTGTGGGATGGCTTGAAGGTACATATTTATAATTTTGTAATTTGAATATGGTATATTTCGATTTCAACATCAAGTATTAATATTGAACTTTTTGAATATCATTGTATTGCAGACTAACATTCGAGCGATGGGGCTGGTAAAGCGCACCAATGAGAAAAATCTCGAACAGCGGGCTCGAATAAAGGAGCTCGAAACAAGAGATAGGAGGCGCGGGGAGATGTTGATGGACATCGAACGAAAGTTCAGTGATATCAAAACGAGTGCTGATGGATTGACGGCTGGTCTAAAGGAGATCATGCATCAGGCGAAGGAGGGCACAAGCATGATGGGAGTCCTGGTCGATAGGTTTGATGAGGCGCAAGCCAAAATCAAATCCCTTGAGACCGAGAATGCTGCGCTCGCTACCCAGATCTTTGATGCATTTGAAAAGGCCACCATCAAGGCTCGTTACGATCTCTTAAAGGAGTACAAACAAGGACTCTTCGTTGATGCTGAGATCGATGAAGAGCTGGAACTGTACAGGGATGAGATAGAAGGTCCATCATCCACTCCTGCTGCCGAGATCGAGCCAACATCGAACGACCCTGGCCCAGGTGGAGTCGAACCCCCAGCCCACGAGGATCAATCAGAAGACCGCGAGCCGCATGAATAGATTTTATGTTTTTGTTTTATACTTTTATTTTGTTGGAACATTGAATTGTAAACAACATTAATTCTTAGATTTATTAATGAATTTGAAATTTTTGCTCTCATTTGTGTGATGACGATGCGAAATGTCGCATGATAGTCGAAACGATCGTTACTCAGACAATCAGTAAAGAATTAGAGTATGATAATAGCTCGTTTAGTTCGTGTCGACGAACGTTGAATTTCAGAACGATAGATAATGTAAGGTGATGCTAGTTCATAATGACGAACGTTAAGCATTGCAAATTTCATTCCGATAATGTTGCTGCATTCATTCGTAATGACGAACGTTGAACTTAGTAAACATGTTCTTGATTGCTGCATTCATTCGTAATGACGAACATTGAGCTTTGTACACATGTTTTGGAGCTTTGTACACATGTTTTTGATTAAGTAATGTAGCTGCACTCATTCAAATGTGATGAGCTGCCTACATATCCATTGTTTAGGGATCAAGCCATTCGTAGTTCGATTAAACAATGAAATTGTTAATTTTTTGCGACTGGACTCGTACAAACGTATACGAACTGCCTACGTACCCAGAGTTTAGGGATCAAGTCGAACGTAGTTCAGGCACTGTGGAAATGTTGAAGTCTTTAGGCATAGACCTACGGATTCGATTTGACATCGAACGTTCGACGTAATAGATCTAGCCTTTACAGAAATTGTCCAAAATAAAAATTACAAGTTCTGAAAACAAAATTATACATAGTATTTTCACAAGTGATGAGAATTCCAACTGCGAAGAACCTCCACTCCATCGCTCGTCTCCAGACGGTAGACGCCTGGTCGGATAACCTTTAAGATCCTGTAAGGACCCTCCCAATTTGGTCCCAACTTTCCTACGTTTGGCTCGGCAGTATTCTGGAATACTTTACGAAGCACAAGATCTCCTTCGTTGAAAATTCTCAGTCGAACTTTGGAGTTATAATACTTCGCCACAGATTGCTAGTAGTTTGCAATGCAAATCAACGCTTGATCTCGTCGTTCGTCAAGAAGATCTAGATTGTCGTTGAGCATTTCTTGATTACAACTTTCGTTTTCCAAAGCCAATTGACGCCGGAGTGCAGGGACACCGATTTCTGCTGGGACAACAGCTTCTGCGCCGAAGGTTAGTGAGAATGGAGATTCACCGTTCGCTCTTCTCGGGGTGGTTCTATACGCCCAAAGTACGCCATGAAGTTCGTCTGCCCATCGACTCTTTCGAGCCTCGAGCTTCTTCTTTAAATTCTGAACAATCGTCTTGTTGGTTGCTTCAGCTTGTCAGTTCCCTTGAGGGTATCTAGGGGTAGAAAAGCTAAGCTCGATATTCCATCCTTGGCAGAATTTTCTGAAGTCATCCGAAATGAATTGAGACCCATTTTCTGTTACGATCTCTTGGGGCACACCAAACCTGCAAATAATGCTCTTCCAAATGAAGCTTTCAACGTCCGAATCCTTCAGGTCCGCAAATGCTTCTGCCTTAACCCACTTGGTGAAATAATCAGTGAGTACAAGCAAATACTTGCGTTGACCACTCGCCCTGGGTAATGGGCCCACTATATCCTTTGAATACTTCATGAATGGATATGGAGATGCGATGCTCGATAATCGTTCTGCTGGCTGGTGGAAAACGGGGGAGTGTCTTTGGCATTTATCGCACCGTCTGACAAAGTTTTTGCTGTCTTGAAGCACAGTGGGCCAGTAGTAGCCCTGTCGCTTGACTTTGTTGCATAATGATCGTCCCCCAGAGTGGTTTTCACATTCGCCTTCATGAACTTCCTTCAGAACGTATGTGGCTTCTTTGTTAGCGAGACATCGAACATAGGGGCCATTAAACGAACGTCGAAAGAGGATGTCATTGATTAGCAAAAATCTTGCAGCTTTGGTCTTGAGCTTTTGAGCTTCCTGCTTGGCTTCTGGTAACACTCCTTCCTTCAGGTAGGAAACTATGGACGTTCGCCAGTCATCTGAGGCTTCGTTAGTGATGATTGTGGATTCGACCTGGATGCTTGGTTCTTCTATATATCCGACTAGGATGCTTCGATGTATATTCGGCTCTGAAGTTGAACCAAATGATGCAAGGCGTCCGCTTGTGTGTTAAGATCTCTCGACACTTGTTCAATCGAGTATTCTACGAAATGCTGTACAAGCGAACGAACAACGTTCAGATAAGCTTCTATTCTCGTATCCTTGGCTGTGTATTCTCCCAACACTTGGTTCACAACGAGCTGTGAATTGCTTTGTATCTTCAATCGTCTAGCCCCCAGTGCCTTTGCTAATCGAAGCCCAGCAATTAGGGCTTCGTACTCAGCTTCATTGTTCGAGGCACTAAATCCCAATCGAAATGATTGCTCGATTACCTCGCCATCAGGGGATTGGCAAATTACTCCCACTCTAGATCCTTTAACATTTGATGCTCCGTCCACCATGAGCGTCCAGCAGCATCCTTTTTGAGTTTCTGACGTAGAAGGATCGGGAGTGAGTTCAGCTACAAAGTCAGCAAGAACTTGAGATTTAAGACTAGTTCGAATCCGGTACTCGATGTCAAATTCGCTCAACTCAACTGCCCATTTTGTCAAACGTCCAGACAAATTTGGACTATGTAGTATCGCTCGTAAAGGGTAGGTTGACATAACGATGATCGAATGTGATTGGAAATATGGCCTCAGCTTCCTTGCAGCAGTTATGAGGGCAAGTGCCAATTTCTCAACCACCGGGTATCCGTCTCTGCATCGAGTAGTGACTTGCTGACATAGTAGACCGGCTGTTTACCGCTCGAGTCTCGCACTAGAACGGCACTTACGGCAACTTCAGTTACGGATAAGTAAATAAATAAATTCTCTCATGTTTGTGGTTTGGCTAATATTGGAGGTGTGGATAGATACCTTTTCAGCTCGTCAAATGCTTGTTGGCACTGTTCGTTCCACTCAAACTTCTTGTTTCCTTTGAGCAGTTTGAAAAATGGCTGGCACTTGTCGGTCGATCGAGAGATGAATCTGTTCAGCGCAGCTATTCGTCCCGTCAACTTCTGGATCTCTCGCTTATTCTTCGGTGAAGGCATGTTCATTAGTGCTCATATCTGGTCAGGGTTTGCTTCGATTCCTCGCTGCGTAACAATGTAACCTACGAACTTCCCAGATGAGACACCAAACGAGCATTTGGAGGGATTCAAACGCATGTTGTGTTGTCTAAGTACCGAGAAGCATTCTGATAGGTGTCCAATGTGGTCCGCAGCCTTCAATGATTTGACCAGCATATCGTCAATGTATACCTCCATCGTTCGACCGAGTTGATCAGCGAACATTGCATTGACAAGCCTTTGATATGTAACGCCCGCATTCTTCAGCCCGAATGGCATAACTTTGTAACAGTAGATTCTCCTTTCTGTAATGAACGCTGTCTTCTCTTGATCGTCAGGATGCATGAGGATCTGATTGTAGCCTGAAAATGCGTCCATGAACGAGAGTAATTCATGACCCGCGGTAGCATCAACCAAACGATCGATGTGTGGAAGGGGAAAACTGTCTTTCGGGCAGTTTTTGTTTAGGTCTGTGAAGTCGATACAAACTCTCCACTTGCCGTTCTTCTTCTTGACTATCACAACGTTCGCTAGCCAGTCAGGATACTGCACCTCCTTGATGAATCCAGCCTCGATTAACTTTCGTACTTCGTCGTTAATGATCTTGTTCTGCTCGATACCAAGTTTCCTTCGTTTCTGCTTAACAGGCTTATGGCTTGGATCGATATTGAGTCGATGTGTTGTCACCTCCGGATCAATGCCTGGCATGTCCTTATGCGACCATGCAAAGCAGTCTTGATTATTTTGAAGGAAACTCAGGAGCTGTGTACGAGTCATGTCGTCGAGCAGAGAGCCAATACTGATGACTTGATCTGGCTGGGCTGGGTCTATCTGGATTTCATCCAATTGTTCGACGTCCGGTAGTACTTGATCGCTCGATTCCTTCTTCTTCTCTAGTTGCTATAAGCGATCGGTCTTCTTCATCTTCAGAGAATGTAGGTAACATGTCCTCGTAAGTTCTTGGTTCCCCTTAATCTCTTTGATGCCTTTTTTCGTTGGGAATCTGATTCTCTGATGATAAGTCGATGGTACTGCCTTCACGGCATGTATCCAGGGCCTACCAAGGATAATGTTGTAAGCCGAAGGGCAATCCAAGACCAAGAAGGTCGTCATCTTGTTCTCTCCTGCAGCGTAGACAGGAAGCTTTATTTTTCCTACTGCCATAGTCGACTCTCCGTTAAAGCCTGTCAGGACGGTCGTCGAACTCTCAATGTCCGACTCAGATAATTCCATTTCCTTTAAAGTTGAAAGAAAAAGGACATCTGCTGAACTTCCGTTGTCAACAAGAATTCGTCCGACTTCGCAATTCGACACGTTCAACGTTAAAACTAACGTGTCGTCTTGAGGTCGGCTAAGGCTGGTGGCCTCGCTGCTGTGGAAACTAATTGAATGCTCGATGGGATCATCTGGAAGTGTCGTCGCAATTGGCTGTGTGGCTTTCCTCCGGTTGGACTTGATGGCGGATACAGTCTCGCTGCTGTAGATAGAACCACCAAAGATGACATCGATCGTCTTTCGGACGGGTGGAGGGGAGGGTGAGTCTTCGAACTGCTGTACGACCCTGCGCTCTTTCGACTCGCTGCCAAGTCCGTAAGTTTCTCTGCCCTTATCCGTCAGGAATTCACGAAGGTGGCCCTTCTTCAAAAGCTCGGCCACTTCTGCTCTCAATGCCCTGCAATCAATGGTATTGTGACCATGATCTCGGTGGAACTCACAGTATTTACTCGTGTCTCTGGCTGGGTTCTCAGGCAACTTTTTCGGCCAAGTGACAAAGTCCTGTCGCTTGAGGTGAGCGATGAGTTCGGAAGGACTTATGCCAAGGGCATACTTCGGTGGTGAGAGGGGATGCTTATGATCACGCCTGGTCGATCGTTCGACTCTGCTTTCCATTCGACGTTACGGGCACGGGCGTTCGCGTCTGAAGGTGTTGTTTTGCTCGTTACGAGCCTTCGAGAGTTCCTCCCTAGTTCGAACAAGGTCTCGTTCAACTCGCTCGTTCTCCTCCTCAAGTTCGATGAACCACTTTGCTCTATGCAAAGCGTCCTGGATCGTCGGAGGGTATCGGGCACATATCTCATTCTTGAATAAGGATTTGTGCCTTAAACCCTTCTTCAATGCTTCTCTCGCCGTCCCATCATCAAGCCCTGATATTTCTGAAATGGCTTTGCTAAAGCGCTTAATGTAAGCGCGCAGCGACTCGTGTGGTCCCTGGATCACACCCCAGAGATCCTTGGTTGTCTTGCCGGATTGGATGTTGTAATAACCCGAATTTTGATGACTCTAGATTTCCTTTGAATGAGGAAAACTTAAGTCTAGATCATGTTTGGAATAGAATATCGGTATAAGTTTGAGTTCTCGGCTAATTAGCTACGAGATTTAACGACGGATTACTGAGCTTAGTATAAGGCATTTTAAGGAAAATGGCGTGATGAAATTTCATGATTCCATGTTGGTCAAAGTTTGACCAAGAAAGTCAAAGCTGACCAAAAAGTCAAATGGTTGACCAAGAACAGTCAAAGGTATGACTATACAGTAATGGGATAAGCAGTATGAGAAATATACTGCGAAAATTGTCTTTTTGGACAAGATAGCTGGAATAAGCTAAGAGACTACCCTAAAAAAATCAAGCACACTAAGTTGGATATCAAGGGCAAAAAGGTTTGAAGAAATAAGAAAAAAAAATTTCAGTCCAAAAATACACAGATAAATTTTGGACTGCAGTCAAGCAAAACAGTACTGAATTATACTGTGTATTAGTGAACACAGTATTGGATTTATCTAGGTTAGCTTAAAATTGGACTGTTTTTTCAAAAAGTAGCCAAACGAGGCCTTAGGATGACATCACCTACCTTTTTGATTTATGACATCATCTTATTTGGATTTATGACATCATAATTCCATGAACCAAGCCTTTAAAGACAAGTGTCTTGTTCTAGAAAATTCTTTCTTGTTCTCCAAGGTTCATGGCCGGCCACCTAGCATGCCTTTTTGACAATTTTTCAAAAATTTAGGGGTCAAATTGCAATTTTTAAAAGTTCCCCTTTTGCCTATAAATAGGGGTGACCTTTATTCACAACATCTAGCCAACCTCTTGCAAATTTTTTGCCCACCAAAACTGAGAAAGAAAAAGTGAGAGGGAGCCAAGAAAAACCAAAATTTTCCTAAGCCAAGCCTAGGTTAGTGTTCGGTTTGCAAGGGGAAGCTAAGGGGAGAGTTTGAGAAATTTTCCCAGCCCTTTTCTAGGCTTGCTGCCTAATGATTAAGTGCAGGGAAACCAAGAGAGAAACCAAAAAATTTTAAAGGGAAAAGTTAGGGTCAATTCGGGTTTGATTCAATCAACCGAAAACAAGATCAAAAACAAGTTTTGAGACCATTTTTTTGGTCTAGGGCAACCACTGTTTTGAGCAGGGGAAAGTAGTTGAAAAAAAAAAAACTGTAATTTTTTGGTGTTACAAGGGTGGTGTGGCCGAGCCTTAGGTGAACGACAAATCTTGAGGCCAAACCAAAATTTTTGGTATCTTGGTGTGGTGAGAAGCAGTGTGTAGTGTAGGAATTTTGGTGCCCAAAACCAACCTAAGCCAACCCTTGATTGGTTCTAAGTACTTCTCAAAACCCTAACCCTGTTTTCATTCAAAGTTTTCAAGTTTAAATTTTAAATGTATTTCAAGCAAAGTTGTAAGAGCATAAGCTCACAATTTTAATTTATTGCCCTTAGTTTAATTATTGTGCTTGATTAGGTGTTTTAAGGGTGGTTTGGTTCATTTATGTGCTTATGATGATTGAATATTAGGTTGCATGCTAGATTACGGTTATATGTCCCCAATCATGTGTTTGAGAATGTGTATGCATGTTAGGGTATGAATTGAAATGGTATGGCATGAATGGTTTGGTATGTGTTAAGTTTAGACCATGCAACCCTTGGTTTAGGAGATTCGGTTTAGGGCTGCATGGACACGTTGGGTTAGCATGATTGAATATGTGGGACGTTAAAAATGCTGCATGTTTGCTGTGTAAGCTCCCGCTGCGGGCGGTTGAGGTAGTGTGCGCGTAATAGGACGTAAAACAAACTTAAAACCGAAAACTGCCAGTTCCGGTGCCAACTGTCCAGTTTCGGGAAAAGTGAAATTTGAGGCCTTTAGAGGTCGAATTAGAGAAAACTTAAAACATAAAAGTGTTCAGAAGGGTTTTTCCTAGGGGACAACGCAGACAGTTTTCCAAAATAAGGCTCCGAAGGCCTTCGTTTTAACAAAAACCTGAGACTAAGAATTCCTGGGCAGATTTGTGCTCTCGGTCTGGGGATTTCAACAAGGAAAATGACTAAGTTAAAGGCAGAACTGGGTTTTTCTCAAAACATGTAAGTTTTAGGATTTTTCGAGATCTAAAACTTTTGTGAAGACAACTTTTTCAAATTCAATTCATAGTTTTATACTGACACGGATTTCTAAAGAGTGTGCAGGAAACAAGAAATTCCTGCATAGGATTTTCTAAAACAATACAGGAAAACTGTATTTTTGCACCAACACCAATGTTTTGACTGTGAGAACTGTCCCAAAGGCAGTTTTCAACAGTTAATGTTTTTTACAAACCTTTCTCAAAGAATTACAATTTTTCAAAGTTAAACTAGGGTTTTTGTAAGAAATGAACAAAGAGAACCAAGTTTTTCCAAAGCAAAGAGAAAAACAAGTTTTTGGATTCAAAAGTTATCTTTCTTTCGGTAACAAGACAATGATGGACGGTGACCGGGAAGAATACCTGAGTTACTGGACGGGGCCCAAAATCCAAGGTTGACTTAGGATAATTGAACTAAGTTTGGTTACCTCAAGGGTTACTCAAGGTAACCCAACAAGGTGTTAAGATTGGGTTTGGATCTAAAACCCAAAAGATTATGGATAGATAACCAGGCATAGGCCAAGGTTAGGATGATAACCTAACCCTATTCATGTATGATGGGGATTAATACCCAAGGTTACCTTATGTAACCAAGTAAGCTATCATGAGTATAGGGGGGACATATAACTAAGATTATGAATGGGTGTTGGTTAGGTCACCAGCATCTTAAGGTTATAATTATGAAGCCTTATGCTATGTCCTTTGACATAACAGGAGATAGCCTGTTGTTGTGCCTCAGCTTGGAGTCGCACGAAATAGGACACATCTAAACAAGTAAGTACAACTCCGCCTACAACATAGGCCCTTTGTTGTTACTTGCCTAATGTGATGGTATGTTATGGCATGTGATGATATGTTATGGCGTGTAATGTTATGGTATGTTATGTCATGTGATATTATGGTATGATATGTTATGGTATGTATAGCATGTCATGGTATGTTATGAATGAGGTTATGTTATGTTATATGTTGTAATATTGTGACATCATGAAGCATGTTCACTAATGTTAAACCACCTGGTAAGAACAAGACAAGTAAGATGTTGTGTCGTACCGAATTGCCACAAAGGCGGGTTTAAATGGTATGGTTCATGGTTTGAGTTGGATTGGATGGCTACCTAAACTACTCCATGTTAAATTTTGTGTTTCATGGTTTGAGTTAAAACGGACTGCCACCTTCAACCATTCCTTGGCTATGTACCACGGTACGAGCACACATGATAAGTAAAGGAATAGAACTATGCTAAGTTATGAATCCATATTTGATTCATAAGAAGTCATAATTGGTTCATGCATAATGATATGTATTTTGCGTCGCGGATGTAACAGTTGTACTTGCTGAGCGAAAGCTCACGTCTTACGTCTATGCTGTAGGTAAGCAACCTGCTAGTAATCTCTGATGCAATACTGTGGAAGGCTGGTGCTGCGGACTGTGAAATGTGAGATGGACACTGCCACGGATTTTGAAAAAAAATATACTCTATAAAATATGTTGTAATGAAAAAGGGTTTTCATATTTTCATGATGTTTTAAGTATGAATGACAAAGTTTATGTATGTATGGCAAGCAAGTTGCCTCTTGTGGTACCAATCCGCATTAAGTCGGGTTTGGTCTACAATTTGATTTCGATGGCCTTCAAGAAGGGTTTGAAAGTTCGGTACTCGAGTAAGTACCTATCAGTAAGTATGAGTTTGAGGATGAAGTTCAAGTTGAAAGTTTTAAAATAAAGTTTAAAAGAAAAAAAAAATTTCTCCCAAATTTTCCGCAAGTTTAAGTTCAGTATGTAAGTAAGGTGACGACCCGGCGTGGGAAGTCGGGGCGTTACAGTTTGGTATCAGAGCAGAGTTCCTGCCATCCAATTTCACAGTTCTGCTGCCAGCACCACAGTTTTGTAAGTTTGTTTTCTTACTTTGTTTTATAAGATTATTATAATGGCATGTACCTGATGTTAAATTTGGGCCGGACTAAATAGGACCACGAGGCTCCGTTGACATTCCGAGGAATGGAGGAGAAGCTTCGCATCTTCAATAAGACTCAAGGAGTGGATGCACGATATGGAGACCCTCCTCAGATTATGTCTTGCAGGGACGTATCTTCAGGATATGCTTGCCAGTCGAGCCGACGTCTAGTCAAGGAAGCTCGTGCAAGGAGCCTTGGCCAAGAGGATCTTGAGAGGAGATTCCTAAATAGATTTCTTGACGACAGCAAGGTTCGCCCATGTATTACCGCGATATCAAGATGTACTAGGATATGTACATGAGACGATACGTCAGCTATGTTGCAGCCTGACATGCTTGTCCGAACGAGTTTATGGGCTTTTATTGCCAATAAATCAGAGTCGCACAGTGGAAGCGTGATGGATAAACTAAGCTTACGATATGATGATCGCTAGAATAGCAATAAGAAATGAGTAGGCTTTAAGATTAGATAGCCTATCGCCTCATTTTGGGCATAGTGATCTTTCCATTTAAGGAATTGGATTGAGATTATGGAAGTTAAGTTTCCTGATTGTGAAACTTTTGCTCCATAAGAGAAATATTGGACATGGGGAAAATTTTGAGGATGCCTTAGTTTGGGGGTAGCAAATAAGCAATATGCTACCAACAACAATTTATTAGGCTATGATTTTTTATGATAAAGATGATGATTATGAGATTTGATGATATGAAGTTAACGAGGTTAAGGTCGATGGCACCAACCCTGAAGTCGACATATAATGGATGATTAAGGTCGACTGTAGACAACCATTTAAGTAATGGAAATTATGAGATGATGATTGGGAGTTTTAGATATCCCTTAGAACTATGATTATGCCTTTGAGCTTTAAAAGAAATTCTAAAGGCAAGAAGAACGTTTCTACTAGCTAACAAGTAGCTAGTTGATACAAGGATACCTTTCATTGCATCACTTGAACAGTAATATGTTTTCAATAATACTATTTATTATTGATTTTCATGATTGAATTGGAAAAGATTCCAAAAAGTATCTTAAATGTAAGAACATATTAAGATACATGAAAAGACAAGTAACAGTAAGGTGTCGTACCAACCTCCCGTGATCGTGGGGGCTACATGTTTCAGTTGTGATCTTGACCGTCCGTGATCGTGAAGGGTCAAGTTTATAAGACCTTTCGTAAAATCGCAAAGGCTTATAAAATTCCCAGAACTGTTAGGGACCTTGCAAACCCTAGCTTTGTCTGGAGGCTGTGCGCATTTGGTACGTACACTATGGGCCCACATATTAAGACAAGATAATAAGACACAATATGCTTTTCAAATATGAAAAAGCTATGTGATATGATATGTTTT
Organism: Ficus hirta; assembly: GCA_038430175.1. Taxonomy (NCBI): domain Eukaryota; kingdom Viridiplantae; phylum Streptophyta; class Magnoliopsida; order Rosales; family Moraceae; genus Ficus; species Ficus hirta. The sequence continues at coordinate 10,453,175 of CM076585.1, read as the reverse complement.
TAAAGTACGGAAAAGTTATATATATTCTTTTCAGACATGGCAAGTTATATGATATACTTGCTCAGTTTTTCATGTAAATAGTTCTTGTGATACAGTATGAAAGGAAAGTATGATGGTATGAAATGAAAGGATGAGAGTATGAGGAATGAATTATGATGATGTAGAAAGAAGATTATGGTTCTATATAAAAGACATGATCCCATTAGGGTATTAAAATGGGAACATGAACAAGTTATTCAATCCATAGTAACTTGTTATGGATTGATGATAGATTTGAAGAAAAGCCACTCAGGATTATTCGAATTTTCGAGGACGAAAATCTTTTAAGGAGGGTAGGATGTAATAACCCGAATTTTGATGACTCTAGATTTCCTTTGAATGAGGAAAACTTAAGTCTAGATCATGTTTGGAATAGAATATCGGTATAAGTTTGAGTTCTCGGTTAATTAGCTACGAGACTCAACGATGGATTACTGAGCCTAGTATAAGGCATTTTAAGGAAAATGGCGTGATGAAATTTCATGATTCCATGTAGGTCAAAGTTTGACCAAGAAAGTCAAAGTTGAACAAAAAGTCAAAGGGTTGAGCAAGAACAGTCAAAGGTATGACTATACAGTAATGGGATAAGCAGTATGAGAAATATACTGCGAAAATTGTCTTTTTGGACAAGATAGCTGGAATAAGCTAAGAGACCACCCTAGAAAAATCAAGCACACTAAGTTGGATATCAAGGGCAAAAAGGTTTGAAGAAATAAGAAAAAAATTTTTCAGTCCAAAATACACAGATAAATTTTGGACTGCAGTCAAGCAAAACAGTACTGAATTGTACTGTGTATTAGTGAACACAGTATTGGATTTATCTATATTAGCTTAAAATTGGTCTGCTTTATCAAAAAGTAACCAAACGAGGCCTTAGGATGACATCACCTACCTTTTTGATTTATGACATCATCTTATTTGGATTTATGACATCATAATTCCATGAACCAAGCCTTTAAAGACAAGTGTCTTGTTCTAGAAAATTCTTTCTTATTCTCCAAGTTTCATGGCCGGCCACCTAGCATGCCTTTTTGGTAATTTTTCAAAAATTTAGGGGTCAAATTATAATTTTTAAAGTTCCCATTTTGCCTATAAATAGGGGTGACCTTTATTCATTTTATTCACAACATCTAGCCAACCTCTTGCAAATTTTCTGCCCACCAAAACTGAGAAAGAAAAAGTGAGAGGGAGCCAAGAAAAACCAAAATTTTCCTAAGCCAAGCCTAGGTTAGTGTTCGGTTTGCAAGGGGAAGCTAAGGGGAGAGTTTGAGAAATTTTCCCAGCCCTTTTCTAGGCTTGCTGCCTAATGATTGAGTGCAGGGAAACCAAGAGAGAAACCAAAAAATTTTAAGGGGAAAAGTTAGGGTCAATTCGGGTTTGATTCAATCAACCGAAAATAAGATCAAAAACAAGTTTTGAGACCATTTTTTTGGTCTAGGGCAGCCACTGTTTTGAGCAGGGGAAAGTAGTTGAAAAAAAAAAAACTGCAATTTTTTGGTGTTACAAGGGTGGTGTGGCCGAGTCTTAGGTGAAGGACAAATCTTGAGGCCAAACCAAAATTTTTGGTATCTTGGTGTGGTGAGAAGCCGTGTGTAGTGTAGGAATTTTGGTGCCCAAAACCAACCCAAGCCAACCCTTGATTGGTTCTAGGTATTTCTCAAAACCCTAACCCTGTTTTCATTCAAAGTTTTCAAGTTTAAATTTTAAATGTATTTCAAGCAAAGTTGTAAGAGCATAAGCTCACAATTTTAATTTCTTGCCCTTAGTTTAATTATTGTGCTTGATTAGGTGTTTTAAGGGTGGTTTGGTTCATTTATGTGCTTATGATGATTGACTATTAGGTTGCATGCTAGATTATGGTTATATGTCCCCAATCATGTGTTTGAGAATGTGTATGCATGTTAGGGTATGAATTGAAATGGTATGGCATGAATGGTTTGGTATGTGCTAAGTTTTAGACCATGCAACCCTAGGTTTAGGAGATTCGGTTTAGGGCTGCATGGACACGTTGGGTTAGCATGATTGAATATGTGGGACGTTAGAAATGCTGCATGTTTGCTGAGTAAGCTCCTGCTGCGGGCGGTTGAGGTAGTGTGCGCGTAATAGGACATAAAACGAACTTAAAACCGAAAAATGCCAGTTCGGGTGCCAACTGGCCCGTTTCGGGAAAAGTGAAATTTGAGGCCTTTAGAGGTCGAATTAGAGAATACTTAAAACATAAAAGTTGTTCAGAAGGATTTTTCCTAGGGGACAGCGTGGAGAGTTTTCCAAAATAAGGCTCCGAAGGCCTTCGTTTTAACAAAAACCCGAGACTAAGAATTCCTGGGCAGATTTGTGCTCTCGGTCTGGGGACTTCAACAAGGAAAATGACTAAGTTAAAGGCAGAACTGGGTTTTTCTCAAAACATGAAAGTTTTAGGATTTTTCGAGGTCTAAAACTTTTGTGAAGATAACTTTTTCAAATTCAATTCATATTTTTATACTGACACGGATTTCTAAAGAGTGTGCAGGAAACAAGAAATTCCTGCACATGATTTTCTAAAACAATACAGGAAAACTGTATTTTTGCACCAACATCAATGTTTTGACTGTGAGAACTGTCCCAAAGGCAGTTTTCAACAGTTAATAATTTTTACAAACCTTTCTCAAAGAATTACAATTTTTCAAAGTTAAACTAGGGTTTTTGTAAGAAATGAACAAAGAGAACCAAGTTTTTCCAAAGCAAAGAGAAAAACAAGTTTTTGGATTCAAAAGTTATCTTTCTTTCGGTAACAAGACAATGATGGACGGTGACCGGGAAGAATACCCGAGTTACTGGACGGGGCCCAAAATCCAAGGTTGACTTAGGATAATTGAACTAAGTTTGGTTACCTCAAGGGTTACTCAAGGTAACCCAACAAGGTGTTAAGATTGGGTTTGGATCTAAAACCCAAAAGATTATGGATAGATAACCAGGCATAGGCCAAGGTTAGGATGATAACCTAACCCTATTCATGTATGATGGGGATTAATACCCAAGGTTACCTTATGTAACCAAGTAAGCTATCATGAGTATAGGGGGGACATATAACTAAGATTATGAATGGGTGTTGGTTAGGTCACCAGCATCTTAAGATTATAATTATGAAGCCTTATGCTATATCCTTTGACATAACAGGAGATAGCTTGTTGTTGTGCCTCAGCTTGGAGTCACACGAAATAGGACACAGCTAACCAAGTAAGTACAACTCCGCCTACAGCATAGGCCCTTTGTTGTTACTTGCCTAATGTGATGGTATGTTATGGCATGTGATGATATGTTATGGCGTGTAATGTTATGGTATGTTATGTCATGTGATATTATGGTATGATATGTTATGGTATGTATAGCATGTCATGGTATGTTATGAATGAGGTTATGTTATGTTATATGTTGTAATATTGTGACATCATGAAGCATGTTCACTAATGTTAAACCACCTGGTAAGAACAAGACAAGTAAGATGTTGTGTCGTACCGACTTGCCACAAAGGCGGGTTTAAATGGTATGGTTCATGATTTGAGTTGGATTGGATGGCTACCTAAACTACTCCATGTTAAATTTTGTGTTTCATGGTTTGAGTTAAAACGGACTGCCGCCTTCAACCATTCCTTGGCTATGTACCACGGTACGAGCACACATGATAAGTAAAGGAATAAAACTAAGCTAAGTTATGAATCCATATTTGATTCATAAGAAGTCATAATTGGTTCATGCATAATGATATGTATTTTGCGTCGCGGATGTAACAGTTGTACTTACTGAGCGAAAGCTCACGTCTTACGTCTATGCTGTAGGTAAGCAACCTGCCAGCAATCTCTGATACAATACTGTGGAAGGCTGGTGCTGCGGACTGTGAAATGTGGGATGGACACTGCCACGGATTTTGAAAAAAAATATACTCTATAAAATATGTTGTAATGAAAAAGGGTTTTCATATTTTCATGATGTTTTAAGTATGAATGACAAAGTTTATGTATGTATGGCAAGCAAGTTGCCTCTTGTGGTACCAATCCGCATTAAGTCGGGTTTGGTCTACAATTTGATTTCGATGGCCTTCAAAGAGGGTTTGAAAGTTCGGTATTCGAGTAAGTACCTATCAGTAAGTATGTGTTTGAGGATGAAGTTCAAGTTGAAAGTTTTAAAATAAAGTTTAAAAGAAAAAAAAAATTTCTCCCAAATTTTCCGCAAGTTTTAGTTCAGTATGTAAGTAAGGTGACAACCCGGCGTGGGAAGTCGGGGCGTTACAGATGTGAACAGAATAGCTTCGCATAAACTCAATGGAGAGTTCATCGAACGAGTCTATCGATTCCGGAGGGAGGTTGCAGAACCATCTCAACGCTGTTCCTTTTAAACTTTGTGCAAACAACTTGCACATCATATCATCGAGCATGTCGCTCGGGATGTTCGTCAATTGAACGACGTGTTTGTACTGGAGGAGGTGGTCGTGTGGATCCAACATTCCGTCAAACCGAGGAAAAGAAATACTTCCAAATTTGGGTGTGATGGTGTTGGTGATGCGGCTTGTAAGTGGCGTTTCTCCAACACCGCGAGCAAGATCGTCAAATCCTGGGGTGGAGGTTGTCGCCCTGTGTAATTGGGAAGAAAAGCGCTGCTCCATTTGTGCTTCCAATGTCCTCATCTCCTCGGACATTATACTCCGCATCAAGTCTTCAACATTTGCTGTCCCCTGTGGAATGTGAACTGATGGAAGTGGTCTGTCGGGCGTCGAACGTCGAGTTGGAGTGATCCGTCTTCTGTCTTCGGATCCTAATGTTGTCTGCCTCTGCTAGGCTCGTCACTCGTTTACTGCCGGAGTGTCCCCAGGTGTGAATAAGGGTTGCATTGGGGCGACAGGGCTGTAAGTAGTGTAATAACCAACTTTGTTACAAATTATGATTTCTTGTATCACAAGGAATCAAAATTTGTATTATGAATTTGCCTGATCTGAGTTATCAGAATTAGGATTTATGTATGATTGTATTCCGGTCAGATTTTGACCAGAATGATTTAAGGAATGATAGGAACTTATGATTTTATGTTGGTCAAAGTTTGATCAGAAAAGTCAAAGTATGATGGTACTGTTGTATAACAGGCAGTATAGAAATTATACTGTGAAAAAACCGTCATTACGGATAGATAAGCATGTTTAAGGTACGGAATTATGATAGAAAAATCAAGCACAATATTTAGGACATTAAGGACTTATTAGCTTTAAGTTCTAAGAAAAACCTAAACACAGTCCAGTTTTATGCAGATAAAACTGGACTGCAGTTTGGTATGACAGTATTGTTTTAGTTAAAAACAATATTTGTTATATTTACATTAGTATGAAAATAGACTATTTTTAAGAAAGAAAGCCAAACAAAGCCTTAGGTGAAGGACACCTCATCACATGATAATTATGTAATATTTTGATTTTTTGGAAAAATGGGAAAGTATTACAAAAAGATAACCATTGGCTCAAGAACCATCTAGTGGCCGGCCACCTATTGGGGGACTTTTTGGCAAATAAAATTTTTGTAGGGCTTGGAGAGCAATTTAAGGAATAAAAATAATTCAAGAAAGAAAATCAAAATTCACCTATAAATAGGTGTGATGGGGGGATTTTTTTTAGTTCATTTTATTTCAAAACTCCCCCAAACTTTTGCCATTTTCTCTCTTTTCTTTCTCTCTCCTAGCCGAACCCTAAAGCAGCAAAAACCCAAGAGTGGTGGTCGGATTTTTAGTAAGGAGAAACTAGAAAAAAAATTTCGGAACCCAAGCTAGTGTTTGTCTCTCCGGTTTAGAGGTAATCCTCTTAATCTCTTAAGCCTTTTTGATTCTGGTTTTGAGCCATTTAAGTGTATTTTCAGTTTTGGTTGTGAGAGCTTAAGCTTCTTAATTATGTCCTTGCTTTGCTTGGTTTGCTTAGAATGTGCTTGATTTAGGTTTTAGTAAGTTTATGGTATGTTTTGGTGTATGTATTGGAATGTATGCTCTAGAAATTATGTAGAAGATATGTGTGACCATAAGGTGTTTGATATATGTCCCCATAGGCTTATAAATAATGTTAAATGGCTGGTTGTGGTATTGAATGATTGTATGATAATTTAGGGTTCAAGAAATCCCTAGAAAACCAAGTTTGGTGAACTTCACCAAACGGGTTTCAATCAATTAATTGAATAAATGAGAATGAATGAATGAGTATGAGAACGTTAGATTATACGCTGCATGATTGATGTAGGCTCACGGTTACGACCGTTTGAGGTAGAGTGCGCGTAATTTTTACGTAAGAACTAACCGAAACCAAAACTGCCAGTTCGGGTGAAAACTGGGCAGTGATCTGGGAACGGTATTTTGAGGCCTGTAGAGGCCGAATTTGAGAAAACTCAAAACTAAAAAGTTGTAGGAAATTAAAAATCCTAGTGGACAATGTTGACAGTTTTCAAAAATAAGGCTCCAAAGGCCTTCGTTTTTACCAAAAACCCGTGCCTGGACTGCCCAGACTTATGTGCACGGCCAGGCAGATTCAACAAGGAAAAAGTATAAGTTAAAGGCAAAACTGGGTTTTTAGCAAAACACGAAAGTTGTAGGATTTTTCAATATCTAAAACTTTTGTGAAGAAAAGTTTTACAAAATCTAATTAGATTTTACACTAAAACTGAATCATATTAGTAAGCTCCGATTCAGGAATTTCAAAACAGTGCATGCACAGGAAATTCCTGTACATACACTAATAATTTGACTGTTTTCAACAAATACCTTTAAAACTTAGACAGTTTTATTTAAAAGCAGTTTTACATGGTTAATCAAACCCAGTTTAGTAAGAAAAGAATTAATTGATCAAAGTAAGCAAAGCAAGCAAATTAGTAACCTAACATAATCATGTAGGTTACCTATTTTTTTAATTGGGCCTAGTTAATTAAGAACAAATATTGTATGATTGGCCTAAGGTCCAAGATTACTTAAGGTAATCATAAAGGGATACCACTTTAATTATTGGGCCTAAGTAGCCCAACAGGCTTTTTAAAATACAAATCTAAGTTGGGCCTATACCTAAGGTTACTCATAGTAACCTAATAGGATGTCAAGGTCATTAGGCCTTGAGCCCAAAGTTCATTAGGTAATCAAACAAGATATTGTCTAATTACCATTAGGGCATGTGCCCTAAGTTTACACTTAGTAACCAACAAGGATATTATTAAGCTTATGAGGGGGACATATATCTAGGGTCACTAATAAATGTTGGTTAGGGTACCAACATTTAATGAAATAATTTAAGGTAAGATAGGATGATTCTTATCTTACTTCCTTTTTGGAAACAGGAAGGTAACCTATTGAGGTAACCTGTCGGAACGACAAACCTCAGGACCTAGCGTAACCTGTAAGTACAACTCCGCCTACAGCATAGGCAAATGGTTTTATGACTTTGCATGTTTTTAAAATTCATGTATTTATGTGATGAGTATGATGTATGTTTATTATTGTGACATCATGAAGCATGTTCATCAATAATAAGTCAGATGATAATAAGAAGATTACGTTTTTAAGTAATAACTGTTTTAAGAAAATGTTTTGAAGTATGATGATAAGTAAGTTTTCTCGTGTCGTACCGACCCGCTCGTAGGTCGGGTTTGGTCCATGGTTTGAGTTGGATTGGGCTGGCCGCCCCAACCACTCCATGGCTACGCGCCACGGTATGTACACTTACGTTAAGTAAGGGGCCCAAAACTATGTTAACTCATGAAAGCATAATGAAGCATAATTGGCTCATGCATTGCTTTACTAAGTTTGTTTTGCGGGTTAATAGTTGTACTTGCTGAGCAAAAACTCACAACTTATGTTTATGCTGTAGGTAAGCTTCCTACTGGCAGTACTTGATGCAAGGCGGTGAGGCATTGGCAAGGCAATCTGTGAAACGTGGGATGAAAACCGCTACGCGTTTTGAAATAAAAGTTTATGTTGTTTACTGAGTACAAGTTATTGTACGTTACGATAAGTTTGAAAAGTATATATTAATTAAGTATGTATGTGTATTGTAAATATGTAAGTAGTAAAGTTTTATTTTAAGTTGTTTTAAGTTTACAAAAAAAAAAAAAAAAATTGTACGCTATTTCCGCCTAAGTAAATAAGTAAGTTTAAATTATTATGTAAGATAAGTATAGTAACGACCTACGTAAGGGCGGGTCGTTACAAGTAGCCCTCGACGCTCGTTGTTGGTGAGGCGTTGCTTGTTGCAAGCCTCCAGCGTTCGTCCCATGTTGGTAATGGGATGTGGAAGGTTGCCAGCCCCCAGTGTTCTCACCTTGGGGATACTGTGAGGTGGCTGGGTTCCAGCCCCCAGCGCTCGTTCCGGTTGAGTACCCGAAGTACGGGTAGTGGTACGAGTAGGCGGTTTGAGAGTTGGACATCAACTAGTTCTTGAGAATCTAGTTCTCTGCAGCGATGTTCTCCATCTGACTTTGCTGACTGTCGTGTTTCTTGGTCAGTTCCTCAACTAATCGTGTCAAATTGGCGATTTGTGAGTTTGCTTCTGAGGTTGAAGGTTCTTGGTGGTTGACTGGGCTTCCCTGGGGAAGTTCTTCCTGCCGTTCATGTTCTGCTGCCATTGTTGCTTTGTAAATTTCCGAAGTAAGATGTCCAAGAGCCCCATGGTGGGCGCCAAACTGTAGATGCTGGTTTTCTACAGTCAAAATTTAACAGAAAAGTTAGTACGAAAAATGTGATAATCGATTAATTGGGCCCGTGGACATCATAATGAAACTCATAAAGCCATGTAAGAACAGATTTTCATGTCAGAAAATGAATATAAAGAAAGACAAAAAATAAATTGATACCAAGAACTAGAGAGGTTCGCCCAACGAAGTGCTACGTCCTCTGTCAGTGAGTGATTTCACTATATATGAGTGTTGTAAGTACAAGAATATGCTTCTGGGAATAATTTGGCAGAATAACAGTATGTATATGTTCAGAAAAAGATCCTTTTTTTTCTGAAGAAGGGGTCTTCCTTTATTTATAGAGGAAGACCTGTGGGTCTGACCCATAACTGCTAATGACAGTTTCAGATATTGTCCTAAGGGACACGTGTAAGCATGCCATTGGAGATTTAGATCCAACGGTTACCAGGGTAAACTTTAATCTCGGATAATGGGTTTGGCGGTTACTGATGTGATGTCATTGTTGACATTGGGTTCAACGATTATGGAAGATATATCTTATAATCTGTTGAACACAAACGACGAATGATATTTAGAACACAAGCCTTTGTCATTGTGATCCATCATTCGCGAACTATATAAAGATCATGTTTGATCTGTTGGTTCGATGTTCGAGTGTGAACGAGCGTTATTCATATTGTAATGAATTAGAATCGTAAACTGGGTCCGGCCCAGGTTAAACGATCGATCATTGTTCGAGATTGAACGGAATGGATTGGATTTGGCCCAAAAGTAAGGAGTTCATCATAAGTTGGATCTGGTCCAAAAGTAAGGAGTTCATCGTTCGTTAGACAAACTGTTAGAAGCTAACATCGTAATGGGAAGACGAAATCTAACCCCAACACTAAATATTTCATACTTTCCAACAAGTCATCAAGTGTCTAAAACGGGATTCTATACAAATCTAAATAAATCTCACAAATTAAAATCCTACACCAATAAATCGATTAAACATCAAAATGTGACATAAGGGTAAATCATAACATATGAACATATTTAGTTATGAAATGAGTTGATTGTAAGTGTTTGATCAAATAGTATGAAAAAACCTAACCTTATAAAGTTGAATCACAAGTTTAATGGGCTAAGATAAGGTACATTAGAGAGTTATTGGGCATATACCAAGAGACTAACTTAGCCCAACTAAATAAACATAACTAAGGAGATTGGACTGACCCAATAATAAAAAAGAGGTATATACTTAGGTGACTTCTTGTCACCTTGATTTATTAATTAATTAATTACATAATTAATTAATTAAATAATAAATACATAACCAAATGTAATTAATAAAGTAATTAATTAATTAATTGATTAATTAATAATTAATTAATTAATTATAAGAGTTAGAAGATGATAATCAAGATTATTATGTTGAATAACTACATAATTATAATACATGATTAATTAGTAATTAATTAATCATTAATTATTAATCCTTAATATAATCATCAAAATAATTATGGATGATTAACTAGAGATTAATCAAACATTAATTATTAGGTTAATCAAATTATTAATTGTTACTATTATAATTAATAATTACTAATTAATAATTATTATATGAGAAAGAATATTTAAGTAATATAATTAAAATATTAACAATATAATTATTAATAAGTCAATTAAAATTATATAATTTAATTATAATTACTCAATTAAATAAAGTAATAATTAACTATTACCTAATTAATTGATTAATTAATTAATTAATCAATTGATTAATTAATCAATTAATTTTTAATAAAAAAATTTAGTAAATTAAATTAATTAATTAATAATTAGAAGAAATTTATTTTTAACACTTAATAATTAATATGAATTAATTGTTAAGGTTAATTATGATATAAGTAAATTAAGCTCACTTTAGTAAATAAATAAATGAATAATGTAATATAATTAAGATTATGTCTAATAATGAGATATAGTTTAATCATGACAATTCCTCAAATCTATGAAGTAGGAGATGCAATTCCAGAAGTTTAACCATATAAGACAAGTAAGTACAAACCTCACCTACAGCATGGAATAAAAATATTTTTCTTTGTTGATGCTCTACGTCTGTTATGACTAGACTTGATGATGTGATGAATATATGAGTTATACGTATTGCCTTAATTAAGTTTTTGATGTGCATAATTTCTCTTATACTGACATGATCAACATGCATCACAGATATTTATGCCATAATGATAGATACATAGTGACATGTAAATCTACATATTGTCATAATTAACAAGAATGAGGCAAATAAAAGATATGATTAAATGTCGTACTAACCTCCAATTAGTGAGAGGATATGATAAGAATGAAAGTTATAAGATATGACCTTAGATGTTGTCAGAGGGTCGCTCCCCTAACTCCTCATTGGTTGCGCACAAATGGATATGACATAGGGGCTCTTAAGTAGACAAGATATGTAAATAATAAAGCATAATTGAATATACATAGTTCACATGTATTTTTGAACATTCATGATGTTACATATGATGATATGATTTTATCAAAATGATTTGTGAGATATCATTTGTACTTGCTAAACGAAAGCTCATTATTGTGTGTTCGTGCTGTAGGTAACGCGGGTAAGCAGCCTACTACTTAGATGTTTTATGAACTGATAAAGCTGTGTAGAGGCGATGAAGGACGGGAGTGGGATACCATCAAGAATTAAATTTCCGCATTTAGATTTCTTAAACTATTTTGTATCGACTATATTTATAACCATGTTCCAGTGTTTTGTTACTACTAAACTAGTATGAGTATTTTACGAGAAAAAGACTTTAGACTCTTTCCTTTTAATTTACATGAAGTTATAACTTTTTAAAATATTATCTAGATACGAATTTGAATAGGATAATTATTAGCTAGAGGTTTTCAATTTCCTCAGTTAAAATTTTTAGTAATTCTAACTTTTGTAGTATGAATATGATTTTAAAAAAAATTTTGTATTTTTTTTTAGAACCAAATATAAATAAGTGTTAAGATTAAATTAAATAAGAATAAATAAGTTAGTTAACGGCTCGAAAATTCAGGTTGTTACAGTTGGTATCAGAGAGGTATCCTGCTATCCTACCTTACATTGTTTCTACATCAGTTTCATGCCTGTCCAAGTAAGTTAGAATTTTTTTTTCTTTTTCAATTTGTGGTTATTATTGACCTTAACTTTAAAACTAGGTATCCCTATATTATCATCATGCCATTGATTAGAGGATCATCATCCGAAAACACACTTCTTAGTGAGCTCGGTGCTAAAATAATGGCTGCATTACGGAGACCCAGACCAGAGTGTTACTATGGAGAAACTCATTCGGGAGATTGGTTACATTACATAGAGTCCTTATGCAACTCGTGTGGCATAACACGAGAAGCATGGTCGAGACTAGCAGTAATCCAGCTGAGGGGTGCTACTAGGCATTAGTGGGAGTCTATTGGGCAAGATCTGAACCTCATACATTGGAGGGATTTCCGTCGCAATATTACGGAGTACTTTGTAGGTCCTTTTCTTTACAGAGAGAGGATGGCTGACTTAACGTATGTACAAGGATGTCGCTTCTTCACTCGGGTGGCGAGATGGGCACCTGTACATAATGAGAGCATGCAGGAGTACAAATGTCAGTTCGAGGAGGACCTCCTAGTCGAGTGTCCTTATGTACTGCACCAAGAGGATGCATATGAACTGTTTTGGCAGGGAGTTCCCCACAAGATACGAGCACATGTGTACTTTCCCCGACCATATCCAGATTACGACCACTTATGTTCAGAGGTCATTTACGCCGAGATACACCTAAGAGCAGAGAGGGTAGATACTCCTCCAACAAGGGAATTAGAGAATGTGGAGGACGCTAGCAGCCATATTGAGGTACCAGCCCCGCATCAACTAGAAGCCATGGGAGACGATGATGCCCGTATTGGTTCAGAAGAGGAAGACCCCACCGAGGTTTTCACTGAAAGAGAAGACGAAGATACTGATGGTCTATAAGTATTAGCAGAAAAGCAAGTGTAGTAGTTTTATTATCGGATATGTTATCTACTGTTTGTGGATGTTTTATATATTATGTGCCCTACGTATTTGATGACGCTTGTGTTATCCTTACGAGTTATGTATTCTCTATGACTGATTATGACCAATATGGTTGATCATTATGTGAACTTATGACTATGTGATGTTATGACATTATGCCTTTAAGATATGATATGCCATGATTTATGGGTCGTACCTCTGTCATTTATGTTTAAATGAAACTCATGTCAGAAGACTATGATTAAGTTAAAATATCCGTGTACGAGATATTAAGCAAGCATGGTTATTTTAGGTTAAACACTAGAGTTATATATAAAGCCATGGTATGTCCTCGAGCGGCAGCAGCAAGACGACCATAATAAGTGAATCTAGCTAAAATGGTAGTTAACCTACAGCGCAGATTGGAAGACCAAGAGTGCTAAAGGTAGAATCTCCACGAGCAGTTTGCTCAACAAAATCAAGAAGTAGCCCCTCCACCAGCTGTCCTAACACAACCTGCAGCACCAGCTGTGCCTGCGGTACAAGCCGCCCAACCTGTGGTCTAACAAGAACCGTTATATGAGAGGTTCCGATGTATAAAACCACCAGAATTCAAAGGATCAATCAACCCTTTGGAGACTGAGGAATGGTTAACCTCCCTTCAAATAGTCTTGAACTTAATGGACCTCACGGACCAAGAGAAAATATTTTGTGCTTCCTATATCATGAAGAAGGATGCTCGTTATTGGTGGGAAACTGTGCAAATGAGAAGGAATGTACTTGAGATGACATGGAAAGATTTTATTCAGGAATTCAATGACAAATTCTATAATCGGATGGCTATGAAAACACAGTAGAATGAATTCAACAACATCAAGCAAGGCTCCATGTCAGTAACTGAGGCTGTCCGTAAGTTCGATCAACTAGCACGACTTTGCCCTCACCTTGTGCCAATTGAGGATGAAAGGATTAGGTAGATGTTAGACATGTTTCGCCCTGAGATAGCGGTAGTGATCGATAGTGGCAAGAAACCGCTTACGATTGTTGCTGAATATGTCAAAAGAGCACTACGCGCTGAGTATCGTCTTGCCCAAGCTAAACAAGAGAGGGCCAAGTTCTTTGAAGAGAAGAAGAAAGAGAAGTCGCAATCAAAGCAGAACCAAGGAAATCAACTAACAGCCAGGGAAACAGCTCCAATCTTAATGGCAATCACTCAAATCAAAACCACAACAAGCGAAAGAGGAATTTCAATGGGAACAAGAACCAAAAAAACCATCCCCAGAAGAAGAACAACACCATCTATCCTACATGTTCCAAGTGTGGGAAGAAACATCTAGGTGACTGCAAACTTGGCTCCAATACTTGTTGCTTATGTGGCAAGGAGGGTCATTTTATCAAGAATTGCTAAATCAACAAGCAAAATTAGCTGAGGCCACAAGGGATCCAACTCCATAATATGCAAGCCAAGATCGAGGGTTCGCAAATTAACCAGGGACGTTTGGAGGCCCTGATGCACATAGTTTATTTGATTCTGGAGCAACTCATTCCTTTGTATCATATGCATTTGCTTGGAAACTCACTCAATTTAGAGATAGAATCAATCAGACATTTAGAACGACCTTGCCTTCAGGACAAACTTTGTTGTCAAGTTATTGGTTACGTCATGTGCCAATAATTATTACTCGTAGAGAACTATTCGTTAATCTAGTTATTTTAGAAATGTTCGACTACGGCATCATCTTAGGGATGGACTTTCTAGGAAAATACAATGCGAACATTGACCGTCGGGCACGTAAGGTTACATTCAAACCTGATGGAGCAGAAGAGTTCGAATATGTCAACATTTCTAAGAAACAACCGAGGGTGATAATTTCTGCCATGAGGACGCAAAGGATGCTATATAGCGGATGCGTTGGATACCTTGCCAATATCATAGATGCGACGAAAGAAGAATGATCCAAACCGGAAGATGTGGCCGTAGTCAAAAACTTTGTCGAGGTCTCCCCAGAAGACTTACCTAGAATACCTCCTGAATGTGAGATTTCATTTGAAATGGAATTGATACCCGGCACAGCACCGATATTAAAGGCTCCATACCGTATGGCCCCAGCCGAACTCAAGGAACTACAGATACAACTTCAAGAACTTTTAGACAAAGGATTCATACGTCTGAGTTACTCATCTTGGGGTGCACCTGTCTTATTCGTTAAGAAAAAGGACGGTACGTTAAGGATGTGCATTGACTACCGTGAGCTCAACAAGGTGACCATCAAGAATAAATATCCTCTTTCAAGAATCGACGACCTCTTCGATCAGCTTAAAGGTGCATCAGTCTTTTCTAAGATCAACTTACGCTCGGGCTATCACCAATTGAAGATTAAGGAAAGTGATGTCCCAAAGTTAGCATTTCGTACACGTTATGGTCACTATGAGTTTTTAGTCATGCCAATTGGATTAACGAATGCACATGCAGCTTTTATGGAATTGATGAATCGAGTATTTAAGGAATATTTAGACAAGTTTATCATTGTGTTCATTGATGATATCGTGATCTATTCAAAGACCCAAAAAGAGCATGAAGAGCATTTGAGGATCGCTCTCCAAACTCTAAAGAACCACCAACTTTATGCAAAATTCTCTAAATGTGAATTTTGGCTTGACAAGGTTCAATTCCTTGGACATGTGATCTCCAAGGATGGTGTATCTGTCGATCCATCTACGATCGAAGCTGTGAGCAAATGGCCAGCACTGAAGAGTGTGACTGAAGTACGAAGCTTTTTAGGTCTAGCCAGCTACTACAGAAGATTTGTTGAAGGATTCGTGAAATTAGCCGCACCTCTTACCACACTTACTCGGAAAGGAAAGAAGTATGAATGGACGGAGAAATACGGGGCAAATTTCCAAGAATTAAAGAAGAAACTCACTAGTGCTCCTATTATCACGATTCCATCAGAAGCGAGAGAGTTTGATATCTACAGCGATGCATCCAAGATGTGCTTAGGAGTAGTTTTGATGCAGAATGGGAAAGTCATGGCTTATGCCTCATGGCAATTGAAGGAGCATAAGAAGAACTACCCGACCCATGATTTGAAACTAACAGCTATGGTGTTCGCCTTTAAGATCTGACGACACTATCTGTACGGTGTTAAATGTCAGGTTTTTATAGAACATAAAAGTCTTAAGTACATTTTCACCCAGAAGGAACTCAACATGAGGCAAAGAAGATGGTTGGAATTAGTTAAGGATTATAATTGTGAGATTCTTTATCATCCTGGAAAGGCCAACAAAGTCGTTATGCACTGAGTCGGAAGTCATCTGCCACCCTCATGTCAATTCAGGCCCTATCACAACCGCTTCAGGAAGATATTTTCAAGCTTGGAATTGAGCTCATTAATGGAAAACTTTCCTTATTGACTCTCCAGCCTATAATCCTTGGTGAAATCAAGGAAGCTCAGGGGCTCGATCCTAGTTTGGTCAGGATAAGAAAAGAAGTCATGGAAGGAAAAGAAACTAATTTTGGTGTGCCAGATGAGGGTACCCTTTGTAGATGCCGGTTTTCTACAGTCAAAATTTAACAGAAAAGTTAATACTGAAAATATGATAATCGATTGATTGGGCTCTTGGACATCGTAATGAAATCTAGCAAAGCAATGTAAGAACAAAATTTCATATCAGAAAATGCAAGTAGAGGAAGACAGAAAATAAAATTGACACCAAGAAGTATAGAGGTTCGCCCAAATAAGTGCTACGTCCTCTGTCAGTGAGTAATTTCACTATATATGAATGTTTGAGTACAATGAAGACTTGAGGATTCTCGAGATGATTTCTGGAGAAATCTTGGCAGAGTGAAAGTATGTTCTTTTGAAAATAAAAGAAAGGCAGAGATTCAGAATTAGTCCTTCGTCGTCTTCCCGTAGGGGGGTCTTCCTCTATTTATAGAGGAAGATGGGCCTGAGCTCGTAACTGCTCATGGCAGTTCAGATATTGTCATCTGGGACACGCGTAAGCATGCCATTGGAGATTTTGAACAGACGGTTACCAGGGTAAACCTTAATCTCGGACAATGGGCTTGGCGGTTATTGATGTAATATCGTTGTTGATGTTGAGTTCGACGATTATAGGAGAGATGTCTTAATTTGTCGAACGAGCGACGAACGATGATTCGGACACAAGCCTGATATTGTGATCCATCATTCGTAGATTATATAGAGATCGCGTTTGATCTGTTGGTTCGACGTTCGAGTGTGAACGAGCGTTATATTGTAATGACTTAGAATCGTTAACTGGGTCCGGCCCATGTTAAACGAGCGATCATTGTTCGAGCTTGAACGGAATGGATTGGGTCTGGCCCAATTATGTGATCGATTGTTGCCCATGATAAGGAAATGTTATAAGTTGGGTCCGGCCCAAAAGTAATACGTTCGTCGTTCGTTAGACAAACTGTTAGAAGCTAACGTCGTAAAGGGAAGACGAAGTCTAACCCCAACAGATAGCCCCCCACTCTATCGAGCGATGGATCCTCGATAGAGTGTTTGATCGTTAGCGGGAAAATCGCATCAGTCGTGGTTACATCAGATAAGGGAAATCTGAACAGACTGACGAATCAATCGTTGGGAAATCTCAAGCCCAGTGAGAGATGTTACCAGTGTGATGACGATGCGAAGTGTCGCATGTTTATTGTTGAAACGAGCGTTACTCGGACAATTGTCAAGGAATTGGAGTATGATAATAGCTCGTTTAGTTCGTATCGACGAACGTTAATAATCTGAACGATTATTGTAAAGTAATGTAACTGTACCCATTCGTAAAGACGAACGGTGGATGATTGGATTGCATGTCTAACAATTCGTGATAACGAACGTTATATTAAATCAAATCCGTAAAGACAAACATCGAATGAAATTTGCAACCGAATAATGTAGTTCGTGAAGACGAACGTTGTTTTAAATGAATTACAATTTGATATAACTCATCAAGTCCGTAAAGACGAACATCGAATGAAAACAAGTGTGTGAAACACAATGTTTTTGAATAGTAATATTAGCTGAACTCATTCAAGTGTGATGAGCTGCCTACGTACCCAATGTTTAGGGATCAAGCCTTCCGTAGTTCGATTTTACAATAAAATCGTGTGATTTTCGCGACTGGACTCGTACAAGCGTATACGAGCTGCCTACGTACCCAATGTTTAGGGATCAAGTCGAACGTAGTTCAGGAACTGAACTAAAGTCTTGAGGCGTAGACCTACAGGTTCAAACGTGTCGAACGTTCGCTGTAACGGATCTAGCCTTTACAAAAAATGAATCGCGAAAAATTAAAGTGTATGGAGTCTTTAGGCATAGACCTACGGATTCGATTTGACATCGAATGTTCGACGTAATGGATCTAGCCTTTACAGAAAATGAATCGCGAAAAATTAGAGTGTATGGAGTCTTTAGGCATAGACCTACTGATTCGATTCGACATCGAATGTTCGACGTAATGGATCTAGCCTTTACAGTATAAAAATTACAAGTAATATTTACGAAGGTGATGCGAGTTCCAACTGCGAAGAACGTCCACTCCATCGCTCGTCTCCAGACGGTAGACGCCTGGTTTGATAACCTTCAAGATCCGGTAAGGACCTTCCCAATTTGCTCCCAACTTTCCTGCGTTTGGCTCGGCAGTGTTCTGGAATACTTTGCGAAGTACGAGATCTCCTTCGTTAAAAGTTCTCGGTCGAACTTTGGAGTTGTAGTACTTTGCCACCGACTGCTGGTAGTTTGCCATGCGAATCAGGGCTTGATCTCGTCGTTCGTCAAGCAGGTCCAGACTGTCGTTGAGCATTTCTTGATTCTGACTTTCGTTTTCAAAAGCCAATTGACGCCGGAGTGTAGGGACACCGATTTCTGCTGGGACAACAGCTTCTGCACCGAAGGTTAGTGAGAATGGAGATTCACCGTTCGCTCTTCTCGGGGTGGTTCTGTACGCCCAAAGTACGCTATGAAGTTCGTCTGCCCATCGACCCTTTCGAGCCTCGAGCTTCTTCTTCAAATTCTGAACAATCGTCTTGTTGGTTGCTTCAGCTTGTCCGTTCCCTTGAGGGTATCTTGGGGTAG
The DNA here is from genome assembly GCA_038430175.1 of Ficus hirta. Lineage (NCBI taxonomy): Eukaryota > Viridiplantae > Streptophyta > Magnoliopsida > Rosales > Moraceae > Ficus > Ficus hirta. The sequence continues at coordinate 10,434,321 of CM076585.1, read as the reverse complement.
AAAAGCTAAGCTCGATATTCCATTCTTTGCAGAATTTTCTGAAGTTGCCCGAAATGAATTGAGACCCGTTGTCTGTTACGATCTCTTGGGGCACGCCAAATCTGCATATAATATTCTTCCAAATGAAACCTTCGACGTCCGAGTCCTTCACGTCCGCAAATGCTTCTGCCTCAACCCACTTAGTGAAATAATCAGTGAGTACAAGCAAATACTTGCGTTGACCGCTCGCTCTGGGTAATGGGCCCACTATATCCATTGAATATTTCATGAATGGATATGGAGATGCGATGCTCGATAGTCGTTCTGCTGGCTGATGGAAAACGGGGGAATGTCTCTGGCACTTGTCGCACCGTCTGACAAAGTCTTCGCTGTCTTGAAGCATAGTGGGCCAGTAGTAGCCCTGTCGCTTGACTTTGTTGCATAATGATCGTCCCCCAGAGTGGTTTCCGCATTCGCCTTCATGAACTTCCTTCAGAACGTATGTTGCTTCTTTGTCACCGAGGCATCGAACGTAGGGGCCATTAAACGAACGTCGGAAGAGGATGTCGTTGATTAGTGAAAATCGTGCAGCTTTGGTCTTGAGCTTTCGAGCTTCCTGCTTGGCTTCTGGCAAAATTCCTTCCTTCAGGTAAGCAACTATGGGCGTTCGCCAATCGTCTGGGGCTTCGTCTGTATTGATGGTGGACTCGAGCTGGATGCTTGGTTCCTCTATATATCCGACTGGGATGCTTCGACGTATATTTGGCTCCGAAGTTGAACCAAATGATGCCAAGGCGTCCGCTTGTGTGTTGAGATCCCTCGACACTTGTTCAATCGAGTATTCTTCGAAATGTTGTACAAGCGAACGAACAACGTTTAGATAAGCTTCCATTCTTGTATCCTTGGCTGTGTATTCTCCCAAAACTTGATTCACAACGAGCTGTGAGTCGCTTTGAATCTTCAAACGTCGAGCCCCCAGCGCTTTCATCAAACGTAGCCCAGCGATCAAAGCTTCATACTCGGCTTCATTGTTCGAAGCGTTGAATCCCAGGCGAAACGATTGCTCGATTATTTCTCCATCAGGGGTCTTACAAAATACTCCCACTCCAGATCCTTTAACGTTCGATGCTCCGTCCAGCATGAGCGTCCAGCAGCATTCTTCTTGCGTTTTTGGCGTAGAAGGATCAGGAGTGAGTTCAGCTACAAAGTCAGCAAGTACTTTAGATTTAATGCTTGTTCGAACCCGGTACTCGATGTCAAATTCGAGCGTTCGACTCTGCTGTCCGTTCGACGTTGTGGGCGTGGGCGTTCGCGTCTGAAGGCCTTGTTTTGCTCGTTACGAGCCTTCGACAGTTCTTCCCTTGTCCGAGCAAGATCTCGTTCTACACGTTCGTTCTCTTCCTCAAGCTCGATGTATCCCTTCGCTCGATGTAAAGCATCTTGGATCGTCGGCGGGTATCGGGCACAAATCTCGTTCTTGAACAAGGACCTGTGCCTTAGTCCCTTTTTCAGAGCTTCTCTTGCAGTGCCGTCATCAAGCCCAGAAATCTCCGATATTGCTTTGCTGAAGCGCTTGATGTAAGCTCGCAGGGATTCATGTGGGCCTTGAATTACGCTCCACAAATCCTTGGTTGTCTTCCCGGATTGAATGTGGACAGAATAACTTCGCATAAATTCAAGCGAAAGCTCATCGAACGAATCAATCGATTCTGGGGGAAGGTTGCAGAACCATCTTAACGCCGCTCCCTTCAGGCTTTGCGCAAACAACTTGCACATCATATCGTCGAGCATACCAGTTGGTATGTTCGTCGATTGTACGACGTGCTTGTACTGCAGGAGATGGTCGTGAGGGTCTAACATTCCGTCAAACCGCGGAAAAGAAACGTGGCTAAACTTGGGGGTGATTGTGTTGGTGATCCGCTTTGTTAATGGCGTCTCGCGGACACCACGAGCAAGGTCGTCGAACCCTGATGTGGAGGTTGTTGCTTTATGTATTTGTGAGGAGAAACGCTGCTGCATTTGTACTTCTAATGTCCTCATTTCTTCGGACATTATACTCCTCATCAAGTCTTCAACGTTCGCGGGCTCCTGTTGAATGAGACTTGGAGATACTGGTACGTCGGGCGTCGAACGCCGCATTGGTGTAGTCTGTCTTCTGGCACCGAGTCCTGGTGCTGCCTGTCTCTGCTCTGCTCGCCACTCGTTTACAGCCGGAGTGTCCCCAGGTGTGAATAGGGGTTGCATTGATGCCACAGGGCTGTACGTAGCCCTCGACGCTCGTTGTTGAGGCACTGCTCGTTGCAAGCCTCCAGCGTTCGTCCCATGTTGGTCACGGGAAGTGGATGGTTGCCAGCCCCCTGTGTTCGCAACTTGGGGATGCTGTAGGGTGGCTGGGTTCCAGCCCCCAGCGCTCGTTCCGGTTGAATACCCTAAGTACGGGTAGTAATACGAGTAGGCCGCTTGAGAGTTCGACATCAACTGGTTTTTGAGAATCTGGTTCTCTGCAGTGATGCTCTCCGCTTGGGAGTTTGCTTCAGAGGTTGAAGCTTCTTCGTGGTTGACTGGGCTTCCCTGGGGAAGTTCTTCCTGGCGTTCATGTTCTGCTGCCATGATACTTTGTAAATTTCCGAAGTAAGACGTCCAAGAGCCCCACGGTGGGCGCCAAACTGTAGAAGCCGGTTTTCTACAGTCAAAATTTAACAGAAAAGTTAATACTGAAAATATGATAATCGATTGATTGGGCCCTTGGACATCGTAATGAAATCTAGCAAAGCAATGTAAGAACAGAATTTCATATCAGAAAATGCAAGTAGAGGAAGACAGAAAATAAAATTGACACCAAGAAGTATAGAGGTTCGCCCAAATAAGTGCTACGTCCTCTGTCAGTGAGTAATTTCACTATATATGAATGTTTGAGTACAATGAAGACTTGAGGATTCTCGAGATGATTTCTGGAGAAATCTTGGCAGAGTGAAAGTATGTTCTTTTGAAAATAAAAGAAAGGCAGAGATTCAGAATTAGTCCTTCGTCGTCTTCCCGTAGGGGGGTCTTCCTCTATTTATAGAGGAAGATGGGCCTGAGCTCGTAACTGCTCATGGCAGTTCAGATATTGTCATCTGGGACACGCGTAAGCATGCCATTGGAGATTTTGAACAGACGGTTACCAGGGTAAACCTTAATCTCGGACAATGGGCTTGGCGGTTATTGATGTAATATCGTTGTTGATATTGAGTTCGACGATTATAGGAGAGATGTCTTAATTTGTCGAACGAGCGACGAACGATGATTCGGACACAAGCCTGATATTGTGATCCATCGTTCGTAGATTATATAGAGATCGTGTTTGATCTGTTGGTTCGACGTTCGAGTGTGAACGAGCGTTATATTGTAATGACTTAGAATCGTTAACTGGGTCCGGCCCATGTTAAACGAGCGATCATCATTCGAGCTTGAACGGAATGGATTGGGTCTGGCCCAATTATGTGATCGATTGTTGCCCATGATAAGGAAATGTTATAAGTTAGGTCCGGCCCAAAAGTAATACGTTCGTCGTTCGTTAGACAAACTGTTAGAAGCTAACGTCGTAAAGGGAAGACGAAGTCTAACCCCAACACCCTTCCTTTTAAAGGTAGGTTATGTGTGCCTAGCAATGAAGAACTTCAAAAACAAATTCTATCTGAGGCCCACGACACCCCATACTCCATCCATCCCAGGGCGACTAAGATGTATAAGGACTTGAAGGAGCATTTTTGGTGGAACAAGATGAAGAGCAACGTGGCTGAATTCGTGAGTAAATGCCTAACTTATCAGAAAGTTAAGGCAGAGCACAAGTGACCAGTTGGGCAATTGCAACCTATTGAAGTTCCAGAGTGGAAATGGGAACAAATCATGATGGACTTTGTAGTCAGATTGCTGAAAACCAATGAAGGTTATGATGTCATCTAGGTAATCGTAGATCGTTTGACTAAATCAGCACATTTCATAGAATTAAAGTGACTTATTCCCTGGAAAAGTTGGCGGAATTGTATGTATCTAATGTTGTTAAGCTGCATGGCATTCCCTTATCAATCATTTCAGACCGCGACAGCCGTTTCACCACCACTTTTTGGAAAAATATTCAGCAAGTGATGGGAACTGAGCTCAAGTTTAACACTGCTTTCACCCTCAGACGGATGGTCAATCTGAGCGAACCATTCAAACCTTAGAGGATATGCTTCATGCTTGCATTATGGATTTTAAAGGTGCATGGAATAAGAAGCTATCGTTGATTGAATTCTCCTACAATAACAGTTATCAGACGACTATCGGGATGGCACCATATGAAGCACTCTATGGTAGGAAATGCCGATCACCGGGTACACTGGCATGAAACAGGGGAGAAGCAATTGGAAACCACATATTTCATTATCAAGACCACTAAAGCAGTCAAGAAAATACAACAACAAATGGAAACAGCTCAATGTCGATAGAAGAGCTATGCCGACAAACGAAGGAGGCCTCTTGAATTTCAAAACGGAGACTTTGTTTTCTTGAAGGTAGCACCAATGAAGGGCGTGATGCAATTCGAAAAGAAGGGCAAGTTGAGCCCGAGGTACATAGGACCCTTCGAAATCACAGAACGCGTTAGTAAGGTAGCTTATAGATTAGCATTACCGTCAGAGTTGTCAACGGTGCACAATATTTTTCATGTCTTAATGCTGAAGAGATCTGTCCCGGATCCGTCTCACGTAATAGAGCATGAACCAATTCAAGTTCACGAGTACCTTACTTATGAAGAAAAGTCGATAAAAATTCTGGCTCGTGAAGAAAAGACTCTCAGAAACAAGACCATACCTCTTGTCAAGGTGTTATGGCGAAATCACAAGATCGAGGAAGCCACCTGGGAATGTGAAGATGAAATATGGAAATATTATCCGTTTTTGTTCTAATTTTCGAGGACGAAAATTTTGTAATGAGGGTAGATTGTGATGACCTAGAAATTCATAAGTTTGATTCATGAATTATTGTTTTGGATTTCCTTCATTAATATACTTATAATAAATTATTTTGATGAATATCAAATTTCAAGACCATGAATTATTGTATATGTATCATCGGTGTGATGATGTCGATGATATAACAACGTCGAGTTTCTCTATTTAAATGAGAAATTTTGAATACATAAAAGATGAGTTGAACGACATATAAATTTATACAAAAATTTATTTTGTCATATTAGGGGATAACGATAATTTTTGGGAAGAACCCCAATTTTTTTAGTAGGTCAATTTAATGATCTTAGTATTTATTTGGATAATATCAATAGTTAAGTTTTGAGAGTATGATAGGGAAATTAATATGTCACATAGATAAAAGATGTATAATTAGGATTTATTCCTAGAAAATCCAAAGGTGGAAGATTGATCAAGAATTGTGCTTAAGTTTGAAATCAATGGTATAGATTTTATGTTAAAGAATCCTAGGCAAATCAATGGCTAAAATTTGGATGATAAGTGATCAATAGATAAGAATAAGGATGATAACCTTGGATCAATGGTGGAAATTGGAAGAAAGAAAAACAAAATTTAAAATGAGAAGACAAGGGGGAATCCGGATTTTTGGTTCAAAAAACAAGAAGAAAATTGAACAAATGAGAAAAGAAGAAAGTGGTGCATGCATGCAACCACATGTAAGAGATGGTATGGTTTATTTTGGAAGTTAACTCAAGGAAGAGATAAGTGAAAGTGACCCCTCGTCTCCACCTTGTTGAACCAAATCTTCATACCAAAATCCTCCCTTGAAGTGGCGGCAATGAAGGGGGAATTCAGCCAAAAATTTTTCAATTTTACCCCTCAAAATTCAGCTCTCTTAAGGTGAAAGTTGGCTGAGCACAAACCCCAAACACCCCATTTTATTCTCACACAAGTTAAACTCAAAAATCCTAGTTTCTCTAGCCACCACCAAGCTCAAAACAAAAACAAGAACCACCAACACTATTCTCCATCTCTAACACCTCTAGCACCCTCCTCCATCCATTTTCAATCTCTAAGCAACCCTATCACCAAGATCGAATAAGTGTAAGACGGAGTTAGAGGACGTTTTATTAGAGGTAATCTAGTGGTATTCTTTGTGTTTTAGTCATTTTTGGAGAACTAAAGCATGATGTTTACTTATGATCTTAATGTCATACTTTTTCTTACCTAGGAAAAGTTTTGAGAAGAACTTTGGAGATCCGAGATCTTAAAGGATCCACGGAGTATTTCAGTAAAATCTAAGAACTTTATTACAATTTGTGGTTGTTGTGGTGAAATAGCATGCATTGAAAACTTAGGTATGAAAAATAAATTATAAGTTAAGATTCTACAGAGGATAAAACTTTATTTTAGGCTTTGGAATCACTTGATTTGCTTTTATATATCTAAAGTTATGTACATTTGAATTTGTGACACAAAACTAGGGAGAAAATGGATCTCTGGGGTACAGACCAGCCATGGTTTATTGTACTCCGAACCCTTTAGACTCAAAATTTTAGATTATAGTCAGAGAACTAAAAACTAGATTCTTTAAACTTTCCAACTAGGTATCATACGCCTTGAACGGATATATGTGTAATTTTTGGTGAATTTTAAAAGTTTGGGCTACGAACCAAAAATCCTTACTGGAACCCTGTACTAGCCAACGTTTTTGTAACTTTTGAGTTTGTAACGCCCCAAAATCTATGTAGGGCCAACTACGTAAACGTGGGCCGTTACTTTACTTACTTATCTTACTTCTTAGTTTCTAACACTTGAACTTTCAGAAAATTACAGAATAATTTTTTTTCTTCGTAACTTAATTAAACTTATCCATATGGTAAATTTCACCATGTCTACCCATTACTTGTTAAGCCGATTAAAAGGTCACACATAACTTTTGAAACCTTACATACATAACATGGTACATATATATTTTTTTAAATCATACATCATACATGTACTAGTTCATAATTTAAAGAGTTTGCAGAAAATCTGCGTAGTGATATCCCATACCGCCCTTCACTTGCTCCATCGTCTCCATAGCCCACTAAGTAAAGCTACAGGTATCTTACCTACAGTATGGAATATACTGATGAGCTTTCGCTCAGCAAGTACAAATATAATCTCATAAAATATAACAAATATCGTGCATTTATGCATGAACTAATTATGATCAATTATGTATCTTTTATGATCAATTATGGACTTGAACTTATTATCTTGCTTAACATGTGGGCCCTTTGTATACGTACCAAATGTGCGCATTCCACAAAAAGTTAACGTTTGCAAGGTCCCTAACAATTCTGGGAATCATATTCATAACCCTTCATGCTCTGGCGGAAGGTCTTAACATATTGAACTTGAAACATGTATAATCCTCCATGATCTGGCGGGAGGTTGGTACGATACCTTGCTTGTCTTATCTTATGACTTAAAATCATGTTCTTACCATGTGGTTTAATATTGGTGAACATGCTTCATGATGTCACTATATCGTAATATATAACATAACATATACATACACATGACATATCATGGCATAGCATGGCATACCATGGCATAGCATGGCATACCATGGCATAACATGGCAAAACATGGCTTAACATGACAACATATAAATCATAACATACATGAAAACATGTCATACTTGAAAATAATATTTACTATTTTCCATACTGTAGGTGAGGTTTGTACTTACCTGTTATGCTATGTCCTAGGTTTTGTTGCTTCGAATCAGGTTGCAACAACATGTTACTTCCTGCTTTTCAAAAAGGACGTAAGATAAGGGTCATCTTATCTTACCATAATTCATTGTATTTAATGCTAGTTTTCTTAACCAGCATTCAATAATAATCCTAGTTCTATGTTCCCTACACACACTCATGATAACTTATTTGGTTACTAAGTGTAACCCCAAACAGGATCTTGTTTGATGTGTTAATGAACTTTGGGTTCAAGGCCCAATCATACGTGAATAGTAGTTAGCATTTTATTAGGTTACTATTTGTAACCCTAGGCTTTAGGCCCAAATTATATCTGGATTAAAACCCTATTGAGTTTCTAAGGCCCAGTGACTTTTAAAATCATACCCCATTAGGTTACAATTGGTAACCATGGGTTGTAGGCCCTACTCAATAGCTCGGGTTCTTATATGGTTACTTTAAGTAACCCTAATTATTTGGCCCATTTAAAAGTTGGTAACCTTCTCGGTTACTATTTGTCTTATGGTTGTTTACCATAGAACTTGGCTTATTTCATAAAATAACTCCTTGTGTGATAAAATTTTAATTCCCTTTTTATAAACTGTTTAAAACAATCCATAAACTTTGATTATCAGTGTATGTGCAGGAATTTCCTGCTTATACACTGTTTTTAAGAAATCCTGTGCAGGAATTTCCTGTTTCCTGCACAGTTTTTAAGATCTAATTTTATCTTAATAATCTGTTTAGAATTTGAAAAAGTTTTCTTCATGAAAGTTGTAGGACCTCAAAAAGTCCTGCAACTTTTTATTTTTACTCAAAACCTAATTCTGCCCTTAACCTGCCTGTTTTGCTTGTTGAACCTGCCTAGCCGTGCACACTGGGTCTGGCAGACTAGGCCCGGATTTTTATAAAAACAGAGGCGTTTGGAGTCTTATTTTTAAAATCTGTCTATACTGCCCCCTAGGAGTTTCCCTTTTCTACAACTTTGTAGTTTTAACTTTCCTCCAATTCGGCCTCTAAAGGCCTCAAAATACTGTTTCCAGACTGCTGCCCAGTCTTGATCCGAGACTGGCAGTTTTCATCTTAATTGTTTCTTACGTAAAATTACGAACACTATACCTCAAACGGTTAAAACCGTGAGCCTACGTCAAGCATGCAGCGTGTTACATAACGTTTTCATTGCCATGCATTCACTTTCATTCATAAAATTATCCATGCAAACCCATATGGTGATCTTCACCAAACTAAGGTTTTTAGGGTTTTCTTTAACCCTCATTGGATCATACATCAATATCACATAGTCCTTCATTACATACATCTTCTTGAGTGTGTGGGGACATACTATAAACACATACTAGGTATTCATACATACCATATATACTCTAACAATTTGAAATCATAACCATACACAAAACTATAAATCAAAACCACTAAACCCTAATCAAGCATATTCAACAATCTAAGCTACTCCTATTGCATGAAAACAAAAGTGAGCTTATGCTCTTACAAACCCTATCTTGAAAATACACTTAAATCTTGAATCAACACTTAATTGAGGAACTAGAGGGTGAAGAAATTTACCTTTAAACCTTGAAAATGGTTCTACGTTTTTGGATCAAAGATTTCCCCCTTCCTTTTTCTTCCTCAAAAATCCGGCCACTCTACTTTTTTTTTTCTTCTCTCTTTGGCTCGGCTTCTAGGGGAGGGAGAGAGTGAGGTGATATTTTGGCATAGTTTTGGTAGAGTCACATAAAAATGACTACAAAACCCATACCCCCATCACCTATTTATAGGTTAAAAATATTTTTTTTTGGATTTATTTTTATTTCCAAAATTGCATATTAGTCCTCATGAGTAAAATATTTACCCAAATACCCATGAGGTGGCCGGCCATTAGGGAGCCTTGGGGGCCAAGTTACTTGCTTACCTCACCATGCTTACATCATCATGCTTACATCATCGTGCTTACATCATCATGCTTACATCATCATGCTTATATCATCATGCATTCAATGACAATTGGCCATGTGTTGGCTTGAACCAACCAAAAACATTTCCATACTTATTTCTAACTTAATTGCTTGTTCCAATGTAACCAAGCTTTTAACAAATCCTTGGCCTAGCACTGGCCTACTTAGAGACTTGGTTAGGAATATCCGTAAATTCCATAAATCAAAAATTACATACTTACTTACTTTTCTTAAAATTACACTTTAGTCCCTGAAGGTGGCCGGCTAGGATAGAGCCACTTGGCTTCCAATTCATGCATAATTATCCACTTGATTCCAAAAAATCCATTAATATAATTATGCAGTCCATTTCCTTACTAACTCAGATAATATCAATACTGTTTTTCACTGAAAACAGTACTGTCATATTGGACTACAGTTCAGAATTCATCTGTACTTAACTGGGCTACGTATGGATTTTTCTTAAGACTTGAAACTACTAAGTCTTCATAGCTCCAAATATTATTCCTGATTATTCTAGAGCAATCTCATACCTTATTCTTACTTCTCATCTGTAATGACGGTTTTTCACAGTATAATTCCTATACTGCTTAATACACTGCAGTACAGTCTTAATCATATCTTAAATCATCCTGGTCAAACTTTGACCGGAATAAAATCATAAATCCTTATTCTACCTCTTTCATCAAAAGGCCTCATGCTTAACATAATAACTTATTATTGAGTCTCGTAGTTAATTAAACGAGAATTCAAACATATACTAATATTCAACTCTGATCATGAGCTTCATATCTACATACATGATTCAGACTTAGATTCTTCTTATATCTAAGGAAACCTCAAGTCATCAAAATTTCGGGTTTTACATTCTACTCTCCTTAAAAGATTTTCGTCCTCGAAAATTTGAATAATTCTAGGTGGCTTTTCTTCAAATTCACCACAAATCCATAGTGGTTTCTTCCCATTTTGATAACTTAATGAGATCAGGTCTCTTATATAGAACCATAATCTTCTTTTATATTCTATCATATCCTCATACTTTCATACTTCCATATTCTCATACTTTCATACATAACTTTCATACTTTAATCATGCATACTTTCATACTTTCATACTTCCATACCTTTATACTTTCATACTGCATCACAAGAACTGTCTACATAAAATTCTTAGCAAGTATATCATATAACTTGTCATATTTGAAAAGCATATTATATAATACTTCTCTTTAATTTTAGTTGAGGGGCTTAGCGAATATATCATATTGAAAATATTTTTCTTTAAATTTAGCTGAAAATGAGGACCCTCTAGTACAGTACAATGTTAATCTTGTGTTATTAGAACCCTTTACTTTTCATAATGGCCCCTTTCTTGGAACTTTGTTCCTCAAGGTTTTGGCCCTTTTACATAACATGATGGCCCTTGCATAACATGATGGCCCTTACATAACATAACAAGAGTCGGTTCTAATAAGCATAAGATCAAGCACCATACATAGAAATAACTTTCTTTGAATATTTTCCAAGTTAATCATGGAAAACAATAGTATTATTGAAATTTTTTTTTTCATAACATAATATCATTCGAGTGATGCAGTGGAAGGTATCCTCATATCAACTAGCTACTTGTTAGCTAGTAGAAGCTTCTCTTTCGCCTTCAATATTTCCTTTATGACACAAAGGCATAATCATAACTCTAAGAAAGGTCTAAAATTTTCCATTATTACATAATTTCCATTACTTAAAAAGTCGTATATAGTCGACATTAGTCAAACTTATATGTTGACTCTAAGGTTGTAGCTATCGATCTTAACCTCATTACTTCATGATCAGACTCATAGTCATCATCATGGCCTACCAAATTGCTGTTGGTAATATCCAACTCATATTTGCACATTGCCTAGTTGTTATTCCCAAGCTTAGGCATCACCAAGCTTTTTTCCATATCTAATATTATTCTTATGGGGCAAAAGTTTCACACACAGGAAACTTAAATTCTATGGTGTCGATCCAAATCCTTGGAAGGAAAAGTTCTTAGCTATCACCATACCATAGTGAGGTAGATATTATTATATTCCTAATATACACTCCTTTATTCATAACTTGTCTTATCATACCTTAGAAACATCGTAACTTATCATATCATACTAGAGATTCATCTTGATCTCATCATATCACATCATAAATTTACCATACCAAGGTAAGGTAATAGGCTATCTAATCTCGAAGCCTATTCATTTCTTATTACTACTCTAGCAATTATAATTGCAACTTTGTCACTACAGTTGTAAGATTAAGCTCTTGTAAAAATTTGGTTCGTTCGTACTCACGACGAACCATCTTCTAATTCTAGTTCCTAATTCCCCACACTTCTAATACCCATTTTTCCTTCATATCTTATCATGTCTTATCATGTAAACATCATAACTTATCGTATCGTACTAAAGATTCTTCGTGATTTCTTCTTATCATATAATAAACTTATCCACTATATACACATCATGGTAGATTTCAGGATCACGGTAATGCATATGTAAAGCATATGTGGTCCCACAAAATCAAAAGTATCACGGGTATCATCCTCCGTGTGACCATTGATGAGATATGCTCATTACATAAGCAACATCTTAACTCATTCTACTAAAGAAAAATAATTTAGCTTACTTGGGCATTTACAGAAACGATGCGAAGCAAAGTGAAGTAGGCTAGCAGGATACCGCTCTGATACTACCTTTTGTAACGCCCCAAAATATACGTAGGGCCAACTACTTAAACGTGGGCCGTTACTTTACTTACTTATCTTACTTCTTAGTTTCTAACACTTGAACTTTCAGAAAATTACAGAATAATTTTTTTTTCTTCGTAACTTAATTAAACTTATCCATATGGGTAAACTTCACTATGCCTACCCATTACTTGTTAAGCCGATTAAAAAGTCACACATAACCTTTTAAACCAGACTTTTGAAACCTTACATACATAACATGCTACATATATATATTTTTTAATCATACATCATACATGCACTAGTTCATAATTTAAAGAGTTTGCAGAAAATCTACGTAGTGGTATCCCATACCGCCATTCACTAGCTCCATCGTCTCCATAGCCCACCAAGTAAAGCTGCAAGTATCTTACCTACAGTATGGAATATACTGATGAGCTTTCGCTCAGCAAGTACAAACATAATCCCATAAAACATAACAAATATCGTGTATTTATGCATGAACCAATTATGATCAATTATGTATCTTTTATGATCAATTATGAACTTGAACTTATTATCTTGCTTAACATGTGGGCCCTTTGTGTACATACCAAATGCGCGCATTCCACAAAAAGTTAAGGTTTGCATGGTCCCAAACAATTCTGAGAATCATATTCATAACCCTTCACGATCTGGTGGAAGGTCTTAACATCTTGAACTTGAAACATGTATAATCCTCCACGATCTGGTAGGAGGTTGGTACGACACCTTGCTTGTCTTATCTTATGATTTAAAATCATGTTCTTACCATGTGGTTTAATATTGGTGAACATGCTTCATGATGTCACTATATCTTAACATATAACATAACATATACATACACATGATATATCATGGCATAGCATGGCATATCATGGTATAACATGGTAAAACATGGCTTAACATAGCAACATATAAATCATAGCATACATGAAAACATGTCATAGTTGAAAATAGTATTTTCTATTTTTCATACTATAGGTGAGGTTTGTACTTACCTGTTATGCTATGTCCTAGGTTTTGTTGCTTCGAATCAGGTTGCAACAATAGGTTACTTCCTGCTTTTCAAAAAGGACGTAAGATAAGGGTCATCTTATCTTACCATAAATCATTACATTTAATGCTAGTATCCTTAACCAGCATTCAATAATGATCCTAGTTCTATGTTCCCTACACACACTCATGATAACTTATTTGGTTACTAAGTGTAACCCCAAACAGCATCTTGTTTGATATGTTAATGAACTTTGGGTTCAAAGCCCAATCATATGTGAATAGTAATTAGCATCTTATTAGGTTACTATTTGTAACCCTAGGCTTTAGACCCAAATTATATCTGGATTAAAACCCTATTGAGTTTCTAAGGCCCAGTGACTTTTAAAATCATACCCCATTAGGTTACTATTAGTAACCATAGGTTGTAGGCCCAACTCAATAGCTCGGATTCTTATATGGTTACTTTAAGTAACCCTAATTATTTGGCCCATTTAAAAGTTGGTAACCTTCTCGGTTACTATTTGTCTTATGGTTGTTTACCATAGAACTTGGCTTATTTCATTAAATAACTCATTGTGTGATAAAATTTTAATCCTCTTTTTATAAACTGTTTTAAATAATCCATAAACTTTGATTATCAGTGTATGTGCAGGAATTTCCTGCTTATACACTGTTTTTAAGAAATCCTGTGCAGGAATTTCCTGTTTCCTGTACAATTTTTAAGATCTAATTTTATCTTAATAATCTGTTTAGAATTTAAAAAAGTTTTATTCATGAAATTTGTAGACCTCAAAAAGTCCAATAACTTTCATGTTTTTACTCAAAACCTAATTCTGCCCTTAACCTGTCTGTTTTTCTTGTTGAACCTGCCTAGCCGTGCACACTAGGTCTGGCAGACCAGGCTCGGGTTTTTGTAAAAACAAAGGCCTTCGGGGCCTTGTTTTTAAAATCTGTCTATGTCACCCCCTAGAATTTTCTCTTTTCTATAACTTTGTAGTTTTAACTTTCCTCAAATTCGGCCTCTAAAGGCTTCAAAATACTATTTCCAGACTGCTGTCCAGTCTTGATCCGAGACTGGCAGTTTTCATCTTAATTGTTTCTTACGTAAAATTACGCACACACTACCTTGAACAGTTAAAACTGTGAGCCTACATCAAGTATGCAGTGTGTTACATAATGTTTTCATTACTATGCATTCACTTTCATTCATAAAATTATCCATGCAAACCCATATGGTGATCTTCACCAAACTAGGGTTTTTAGGGTTTTCTTTAACCCTCCTTGGATCATATATCAATATCACATAGCCATTCATTACATACATCTTCTTGAGTATGTGGGGACATACTACAAAGACATACTAGGCATTCATACATACCATACATACTCAAGCAATTTGAAATCATAACCATACACAAAACCATAAATCAAAACCACCAAACCCTAATCAAGCAGATTCAAGCAATCTAAGCTACTCCTATTGCATGAAAACAAAAGTGAGCTTATGCTCTTACAAACATTATCTTGAAAATACACATAAATCTTGAATCAACACTTAATTGAGGAACTAGAGGGTGAAAAGGATTACCTTTAAACCTTGAAAATGGTTCTAGGTTTTTGGATCAAAGATTTCCTCCTTCCTGGTAGGCTGCCAGGATACCGCTCTGATACCACCTTTTTTAATGCCCCAAAATCTACGTAGGGCCAACTACGTAAACATGGTAAACTTCATTACAGAATAATTGTTTTTTCTTCGTAACTTCATTAAACTTATCCATATGGGTAAACTTCACCATGCCTACCCATAACTTGTTAAGCCGATTAAAAGGTCACACATAACCTTTTAAACCAGACTTTTGAAACCTTATATATATAATATGGTACATATTTTTTTTTAATCATACATCATACATGTACTAGTTCATAATTTAAAGAGTTTGCGAAAAATCTACGTAGTGGTATCCCATACCGCCCTTCACTTACTCCATCGTCTCCATAGTCCACCAAGTAAAGCTGCAGGCATCTTACCTACAGTATGGAATATATTAATGAGCTTTCGCTCAGCAAGTACAAACATAATCTCACAAAACATAACAAATATCGTGCATTTACTTATGAACCAATTATGATCAATTATGATCAATTATGTATCTTTTATGATCTACGTACCAAATGCGCGCATTCCACAGAAAGTTGAGGTTTGCAAGGTCCCTAACAATTCTGGGAATCATATTCATAACCCTTCACGATCTGGCGGAAGTTCTTAACATCTTGAACTTGAAACATGTATAATCCTCCACGATCTAGCGGGAGGTTGGTACGACACCTTGTGCGATTCTGGTCAAGTGTTCACACCGTTATGGGCTTGAAGTAAAAGTTTAGTACAGCATTTCACCCCCCAAACTGACGGTCAATCGGAATGTACAATCCAAATACTGGAAGATATTTTGAGAACTTGTGTTTTGGATTTCAAAGGCAGCTGGGATCAGAAGCTGCCCTTCATTGAAATTTCCAATAACAACAGTTATCATGCCTCAATTGGAATGGCTCCATTTGAAGCATTGTATGGGAGAAAATGCCGATCCCCCATTAATTGGCAAGAAGTTGGACAAAAACAATTTCAAACTACGGACTTCATTAGAAAAACCTTAGATGATTTTTTTAAAACGAACAAGAAATACTAAGTTTTTCCAAAGCAAAAGAAAAATAAAATAAGTATTAAACCACAAGTTATCTTAAAAACTTGGTAATAAAATATTGACCAGTAGTAACCAGGAAGGATACCCAAGTTACTGGATTGGGCCCAAAGCCCAAGATTATCTTTAATAACCCAATGAAATATAACTTAGGAATTTGGGCTTTAGCAACCCAACAAGAGTTGACCCAAGTTTGACTTGGGCTCACACCAAGGGTTACCCCATGTAACCTAACAAGAATACTAAGTATGTTAGTTGGGCCTAAAACCCTAGGGTTACTTGTAGTAACCAAGTAAGTTATCAAGAGATGTGTATAGGGGACACATAACTAAGGTTAGGTATGGATGTTGGTTAGGTTACCAACATTTTACTGGTATGATTTATAGAATCCTTACCCTATGTCCTTTGTAATAACAGGAGGTAGTCTGTTGTTGCACCCTGACTTGGAGCAACACAACATAGGACATAGCATACAAGGTAAGTACAACTCCGCCTACAGCATAGACGGAAAATGTTTTTACTATTGTATATTTTTAAACCTATATATATATGTTGAAGTGCATATAATATATGCTTTATTATTTTAGCATCATGAAGCATGCTCACTAATGTTAAGTCATTTGGTAAGATTAAGAACCCAGTTTCAAGTAAGAAACTGTTTTAAAGGATTGTTTTCAAGAAGAAAACTATTTTCAAGAAGTCGTTTTTAATAAGAAAGCTATGTTTCTAGGAAATGGTTTTCAAGAACAAGTTAAAGAAAAGTTTTCAAGTATGATGGCAAGCAAGTTACCTTGTGTCATACCGACCCGCTCTCAGGTCGGGTTTGGTCCATGGTTTGAGTTGGATTGGACTGGCCACCCCAATCACTCCATGGCTGCGCGTCACGGTACGTACATTCATGTTAAGGGGCCCAAAAAGATGCTAACATAAAGAAGCATAATGATGTGATAAGAAAGCATAAATGGTTCATGCATTTCTTTATCAAAATTGTTTTGCAGATGATAAGTTGTACTTGCTGAGCGAAAGCTCATGACTTACGTTTATGCTGTAGGTAAGCAGCCTATCAGCAATATATGATATAAGATTGTGGGGATGGTACTGCAGACTGTGAAATTTGGGATGGACACCACCACACGTTTTGAAAGATTATGGTATTTTGTGATATTGATATGAAGGTATCAATATCTAATATATAGTATGAGTTGTAAGATATGTTACAAGAGTTTGAATTATTGTAAATACTTGTACACATATATATATATATAAGTATAAAGTTTCGAATTTTTAATTCGTATATATATATATATATAAATATTTACTTCTACAAGGGTAAGTAAGATAAGTATTTATATAATGTAAGTATGGTAACAGCCCTACGTAAGTGGGGTGTTACAGAGTTGGTATCAAAGCGGGTGTCCTGTCATCTGATTTCACAGTTCTGCTGCCAGCGCCACAGTTTTTGTAAGTAAATTCCTTTACATAGTGATATGTGTACTTATTATGCGATGTATGATATGGTAGTTAAAGATATGAATCCGAGATGGATTCAAGAAGATCGTGATACTTCGTTAACGTTCTGGGACATGGAGCCACAAACGTTTGATGGGACCTAAGGAGCTGCAGTACTAGCTGAGTGGTTACATGACATGGAGACTATTTGTAGACTATGTCACGTCGGAGTGCACCTCCAGGTCATGTTGGCTAGTCGAAAACTAACGGGTAAAGCCCGCTTATGGTGGCTTAGTTTAGGCGACCCCTGAATGCCTACGGATGTGTGGACGAACTTCCAGTATTTGATTATATTACGATATGGGCCACTACCGGGAGAGGGATTCGACGTACACTACCGCGATCCGGAGATTTATGCTGACATGAATAGAAGTCGATATGCCAGCTACGTAGCAGCTTGGCAGGCCTATCCGAATGAGTCTATGGGGTATTATTGTCAGCGGTTTCATGATGCGATGCTACCATACACCCCACTAGGCACACACATGGTACAAACTCTTAGCATGCACAGAGGTGGGCTACCTCCTGAGATTATGCAGTTTACACCGATCGCCATGCCCGAGATGACATTAGATGAGATGATAGGGGCGATTATAGATGCAGAGATTTCGGCCTACTGGCTCCGGGCTATTTTTGAGGTCCCCGCACCTATGATTGAGGATGATCACCCGGTTGAGCCGATGGACGATGCAGGCATAGGTGAGCCCTTACTTCACGGAGGTTCGATCATGCTGGAGGATCCCATTCCAGCAGTACCGATTCAAGAGATCCCTCCTCAGGAGCATGATGCAGATGATGCAGGGATGGACCTGGCCGAGCAGTTGGTTGACCCAGAGGAAGATCCGGAAGACCCGCATGTGATTAACATAGTCAGCGACAATGAGGATGAGATAGAGGACGAGGCTGAAGAGGAATTTGAGGATGATCCCGAGGAGATCCTGTTTCAAGATGAGGAGTGGGATGTCTTTTCAGATGTCACGATAGAATAGACAGTTTTGACCACAGTTTGACGTTTTGTGATTCTTTTTGATCCTATAGTGTATATATGTATGTGATGGTAAAGTGATAGACACTTCCATCCTGATTTTGTAGACGAGACCTGACATGTATCGGATAAGTGTTAGACACTGCCGACAAACTATACCCTTTTTGTACAATGTATATAAAATGGTACAGTAAATATATGATGACATTATGATAAAGTGTTGTTTATCATGTTGAGATTATGATGAGTTCATGACATGAGATGCTGAGATTATGATGAGTTCATGACATGAGATGCTAAGATTACGATAGATCACTAATATGACATATATATGATACGATGCGATATGTTATGATACAACATGATATGGCAAGATAAGTATGATATTTATATGACATGAAATAATATGAATGAAAGAATGGATATTAGAAGTATAATAATATCCTTTCTTATGATCAAATAGGCATTAGAAGATGGTTCGCCCACGTGTGCGATTGAACCAGATTCCGCAAGAAGCTAATCTTGTGACTATGATAGTCGACTTGCAACGGCAATTGCGAGAACAACAATAAGAAACAAATAGGCTACGAGAACAGCTAGCTAACTTAAATCAGATGCCTCATACTGGGGAAGTTCCACCTGGGAACAATGTTGTGCCCCCAGTAGCCCCTCCTGCATCGGAAGGCAATCAAGGGATTCCACGAAATCCTGAGGTCTCGATAGTGCCAGTCGCACCAATTGGGATGCAAGCGATTCCGCCAATGGTTCGAGAAGATGTATTGTACGAACGATTCAGGCGTATGAAGGCACCTGAATTTGAAGGACTTATAGACCCGATTGAAGCGGACAACTGGCTAATAGACATCCAAGTTATTTTGGATTTTATGGGACTCACGGAACAAGAGAAAGTCCTTTGTGCCTCCTTTGCACTTAAAAAGGATGCGCGACATTGGTGGAGAACAGTCTAGCTATGCAAAAATATGGCAACTATGAGCTGGCAGGATTTTGTGAACGAATTCCGGGTAATGTATTACAATCAAGAAATTCTTGCGGTCCAACAAGATGAATTTAATAGTATGAAGCAAGGGTCGATGACAGTATTGGAGGCTGTCAAGAAATTTGAACAGCTAGCCCGATTATGCCCGGAATGCGTACCTAATGAAACAGATAAGGTTAGAAGAATGATGAAGATGTTCCATACGGATATTGTCAAGCAAGTGAGTGCTGGGAGTAGCCCCCCAACCCTTGTAGCTGACTATATAAGTCGAGCTATAAGAGTGGAATATTGGATCAATCAGGATAAGGAGGCGGGGGCCCAAATTTTCAAGGCCAAAAAGGAAGAGAAGGCTGTGATAAAACAGTCTCAGCCTAAGGAGTTTTACTCGAAGGGCCAAACCAGTAGCTCTGCTCAAAACACCAAGCAGTTCGGAAGAAATAAAAGGAAGGGGAATGCCTCTAACCAAGGCCAATAAAGAAATTATCCATAGAAAAAGAACAATCAAGGCAACGGGGGTAATAATAACAACCACCCCCAATGCACAAAATATGGAAAGAAACATTTTGGGGTATGCAGGATGGGAACAAATGCCTGCTATCTTTGTGGCAAGGAAGGCCATTATGCCAGGAACTGTACCGCAAATAATCAAAATCAGATTCAGCAATTCCCATGCCGGAATTCAAACAACCAGCTCCATGCGGTAAAAGCAGAGATTGAAGGCCCGACGATTGTACAAGGAAGACTAGAAGCTCCCGAACCACAGGCCAGGATCTATGCCAATACATAGGAGGATGTTGAAGCTGGAACTTCTCACGTGGTAATAGGTCAGCTTCCTATTGCCACCTATGATGCAATTGTTCTGTTTGATTCTGGTGCCACCAATTCGTTTGTATTAATGAAGTTTGCCCAGAAATTAGGCAGAATAGCCGATAGCTTAGGGCAACCCTTTAGGACCTCTATCCCATCGGGAGAAATTTTGTTGTCTAACTATTGGATACGAAATGTTCCAATAGTTATATGCGATAGAGAGCTGTACGTGGATCTTATTGCGATCAAGCTTCAGGATTATAATGTTATCTTAGGAATGGACTTCCTAGGAAAATACAACGCTAAGATTGACTGTCAAAAGTGTTGTGTTATGTTCAGTCCCATCGGCGAGGAAGAATTCAACTTTTATGGTCAAACACGGAATTCATCCTCAGGATTGATATCGGCATTAAAGACGTGGAAGATGTTGACCAATGGGTGCAGAAGATATCTGGCTAACATGGTGGATACGGCGTAAAAGGACGAGTTAAGACCCGAAGATGTCCCGATTGTAAGGGAATACGTGAGCGTCTTTCTTGACGAGTTACCAGGATTTCCTCCAGAACGGGAGATTTCCTTTGAAATAGAACTCCTACCAGGATCAACACCAGTATCCAAGGCGCCCTACCGCATGGCTCCAGCCGAACTAAGGGAACTGCAAGTGCAGTTACAAGAATTGTTGGATAAAGGATTCATTCGACAGAGCCATTCTCCTTGGAGAGCCCCGGTTTTGTTCGTTAGAAAGAAGGACGGATCGCTGCGAATGTGCATCGACTATCGTGAGCTGAACAAGATCACCATCAAGAATAAATATCCTCTCCCTAGAATTGATGATCTTTTTGATCAACTCAAGGGAGCAGTGGTATTTTCAAAAGTTGACTTACGATCGGGATACCATCAACTACGAATTAGGGAGACGGATGTTCCAAAGACAGCCTTTCGAATGCGCTATGGACATTACGAATTTCTTGTCATGCCGTTCGGCTTGACTAACGCACCAGCTGCTTTCATGGACCTGATGAACAGGGTATTTAAGGAGTACTTGGATAAGTTGTTATCGTCTTTATTGACGATATTTTAATCTACTCCAAGTCCGGAACGGAGCATGAGCAGCACCTCAGACTTGTTTTGGAAAGGTTAAGACAACACCAGCTCTACGTCAAGTTCACAAAGTGTGAATTTTGGTTGGAAAAGGTCCATTTTCTAGGTCACGTGGTCTCAAAGGAAGGAATTTCTATTGATCCTGCAAAAGTGGAAGCAGTCAACAAATGGCCCGTACCGAAGAATATTACGGAGATACGAAGTTTTCTTGGCTTAGCAGGATATTATCGACGTTTTGTCGAAGGATTCTCTAAGATAGCTTCACCTCTTACGGCTCTTACTCGAAAAGGAAAGAAATTTGAGTGGACCCAGAAGTACGAAGAAAACTTCCAAGAGCTCAAGAGGAAGCTTACCAATGTACCGGTGTTAATAATTACGGACGTGGATGCAGGGAATTTTGTAATATATAGTGACGCCTCTAAAACTGGACTAGGGGCTGTCTTAATGTAAAATGGAAAGGTGGTCGCTTATGCCTCGTGACAATTGAAGGATCATGAAAGGAATTACCCGACGCATGATTTGGAGCTCGCAGCGGTAGTTTTTACGCTAAAAATTTAGAGACACTATCTGTATGGAAATAGATGTGAAATCTATACAGACCATAAGAGTCTCAAGTATATTTTCACTCAAAAGGAGCTCAATATGAGGCAGCGTAGATGGCTAGAACTCGTAAAGGATTACGATTGTGAGATTTTCTACCACCCGGGAAAGGCAAATAGGGTAGCAGATGCTTTAAGTAGAAAATCATTCGGCATGATAATGGCCATTGGAACGTTGCCGAAGCCATTTCAAAGGGAAATTTCTGATTTCAACATGGAAATGATAACTGGGAAATTGGCTGTACTGACTCTCCAGTCCAATCTCCTAGAATCTATTAAGCTACACCAAGGGAAGGATTCCTTTCTGCTAAAGACACAGCTATTTGGTGAAAAGCATAAGGAATTCAAGACCTCTACGGAAGGGGTGATTTATTTCAAGGGAAGGATTTGCATTCCTAACTTCGAATTCCTTAAGAAACAGATTATGTTTGAAGTTCACGAGACGCCATACTCGATACATCCTGGAGCTACCAAGATGTTTAGAGACCTTAAGGAGAATTATTGGTGGCCAAAGATAAAGAACGAGATTGCGGATTTTGTGTCAAAATACCTAACTTGTCAGAAAGTTAAGGCTGAACACCGACAACCTGACGGAGATCTCTAGAAAATCGAGCTTCCCGAGTGGAAATAGGAACAAATTACTATGGATTTTGTAGTAGGGTTATCTAGAACCGCGAGTGGGAATGACACGATTTGGGTTATTATCGATAGACAAACCAAATCAGCCCACTTTATTGCTATAAAGGCTACATTTTCGGTAGAAAAACTTGCTGAGATCTATGAATCTCAGATTGTTAGGCTACATGGAGTGCCGAAATCCATTATATCAGATCATGATGGGCGTTTTACCTCGCGATTCTGGTCAAGTGTTCACACCGTTATGGGGTCGAAGTTAAAGTTTAGTATAGTTTTTCACCCCCAAACCGATGGTCAATCAGAACGAACGATCCAAACACTGGAAGATATGTTGAAATCTTGTGTTTTGGATTTCAAAGTCAGCTGGGATCAGAAGCTGCCTTTCATTGAATTTTCCTATAACAACAGTTATCATGCCTCAATTGGAATGGCTCCATTTGAAGCATTGTATGGGAGAAAATGCCGATCCCCCATTAATTGGCAAGAAGTTGGACAAAAACAACTTCAAACTACGGGCTTCATTAGAAAAACCTCAGAGGATTTTTTTAAAACAAACAAGAAATACTAAGTTTTTCCAAAGCAAAAGAAAAAGAAAATAAGTATTAAACCACAAGTTATCTTAAAAACTTGGTAATAAAATATTGACCAGCAGTAACCAGGAAGGATACCCAAGTTACTGGATTGGGCCCAAAGCCCAAGATTATCTATAATAACCCAATGAAATATGACTTAAGAATTTGGGCTTTAGCAACCCAATAAGAGTTGACCCAAGTTTGACTTGGGCTCATACCAAGGGTTACCCCATGTAACCTAATAAGAATACTAAGTATGTTAGTTGGGCCTAAAACCCTAGGGTTACTTGTAGTAATCAAGTAAGTTGTCAAGAGATGTGTATGGGGGACATATAACTAAGGTTAGGTATGGATGTTGGTTAGGTTATCAACATTTTACTGGTATGATTTATATAATCCTTACCCCATGTCCTTTGTAATAATAGGAGGTAGCCTGTTGTTGCACCCTGACTTGGAGCAACACAATATAGGACATAGCATACAAGGTAAGTACAACTCCACCTACAGTATAGACGGAAAATGTTTTTACTGTTTGTATATTTTCAAACCCATATATATATATATATATATGTTGAAGTGCATATGATATATGCTTTATTATTTTAGCATCATGAAGCATGCTCACTAATGTTAAGTCATTTGGTAAGATTAAGAACCCAGTTTCAAGTAAGAAACTGTTTTAAAGGATTGTTTTCAAGAAGAAAACTATTTTCAAGAAGTTGTTTTTAAGAAGAAAGCTATGTTTCCAGGAAATGGTTTTCAAGAACAAGTTAAAGAAAAGTTTTCAAGTATGATGGCAAGCAAGTTGCCTTGGGTCGTACTGACCCGCTCTCAAGTCGGGTTTGGTCCATGGTTTGAGTTGGATTGGACTGGCCGCCCCAACCACTCCATGGCTGTGCACCACGGTACGTACACTCATGTTAAGGGGCCCAAAAAGATGTTAACATAAAGAAGCATAATGATGTGATAAGAAAGCATAAATGGTTCATGCATTTCTTTATCAAAATTGTTTTGCAGATGATAAGTTGTACTTGCTGAGCGAAAGCTCATAACTTACGTTTATGCTGTAGGTAAGCAGCCTGTTAGCAATATATGATACAAGATTGTGGGGATGGTACTGTAGACTGTAAAATTCGGGATGGACACCGCCACGCGTTTTGAAAGATTGTGGTATTTTGTGATATTGATATGAAGGTATCAATATCTAATATATAGTATGAGTTATAAGATATGTTACAAGAGTTTGAATTATTGTAAATACTTGTACACATATATATATAAGTATAAAGTTTCGAATTTTTAATTCGTATATATATATATTAAAAAAATATATTTACTTCTATAAGGGTAAGTAAGATAAGTATTTATAAAATGTAAGTATGGTAACAGCCCTACGTAGGTGGGGTGTTACAGATTCTTCTGATTTCTTCATATCATATAATAAACTTATCCACCATATATACATCATGGTAGATTTCAGGATCATGGTAATGCATATGTAAAGCATATGCGGTCCCACAAAATCAAAAGTATCACGGGTATCATCCTCCGTGTGACCATTGATGAGATATGCTTATTATATAAGCAATATCTTAAGGTTGCAAGGTCCCTAATAATTCTGGGAATCATATTCATAACCCTTCACGATCTGATGGAAGGTCTTAACATCTTGAACTTGAAACATGTATAATCCTTCACGATCTGGCGGGAGGTTGGTACGACACCTTACTTGTCTTATCTTATGTCTTAAAAACATGTTCTTACCATTTGGTTTAATATTAGTGAACATGCTTCATGATATCACTATATCGTAACATATAACAAAACATATACATACACATGACATATCATGGCATAGCAAGGCATATCTTGGCATAACATGGCATAACATGACAAAACATAGCTTAACATGGCAACATATAAATCATAGCATACATGAAAACATGTCATACTTGAAAATAGTATTTACTATTTTCCACACTATAGGTGAGGTTTGTACTTACCTGTTATGCTATGTCCTAGGTTTTGTTGCTTCGAATCAGGTTGCAACAACATGTTACTTCCTGTTTTTCAAAAAGGATGTAAGATAAGGGTCATCTTATCTTACCATAAATCATTACATTTAATGCTAGTATCCTTAACCAGCATTCAATAATAATCCTAGTTCTATGTTCCCTACACACACTCATGATAACTTATTTGGTTACTAAGTGTAACCCCAAACAGCATCTTGTTTGATGTGTTAATGAACTTTGGGTTCAAGGCCCAATCATACGTGAATAGAAATTAGCATCTTATTAGGTTACTATTTGTAACCCTAGGCTTTAGGCCCAAATTATATATGGATTAAAATCCTATTGAGTTTCTATGGCCCAGTGACTTTTAAAATCATACCCCATTAGGTTACTATTGGTAACCATGGGTTGTAGGCCCAACTCAAAAGCTCAGGTTCTTATATGGTTACTTTAAGTAACCCTAATTATTTGGCCCATTTAAAAGTTGATAACCTTCTCGGTTACTAATTGTCTTATGGTTGTTTACCATAGAACTTGGCTTATTTCAATAAATAACTCCTTGTGTGATAAAATTTTAATCCCCTTTTTATAAACTATTTTAAACAATCCATAAACTTTGATTATCAGTGTATGTGCAGGAATTTCCTGCTTATACACTGTTTTTAAGAAATCCTGTGCAGGAATTTCCTGTTTCCTGCACAGTTTTTAAGATCTAATTTTATCTTAATAATTTGCTTAGAATTTGAAAAAGTTTTCTTCATTAAAGTTGTAGATCACAAAAAGTTCTGCAACTTTCATTTTTAACGCAAAATCTAATTCTGCATTTAACCTACCTGTTTTGCTTGTTGAACTTGCCTAGCCGTGCACACTGGATCTGGCAGACTAGGCTCAGGTTTTTGTAAAAACAGAGGCCTTTGGAGCCTTATTTTTAAAATCTGTTCACGTAGCCCCCCAGGATTTTTCCTTTCTATAACTTTGTAGTTTTAACTTTCCTCAAATTCGGCCTCTAAAGGCCTCAAAATACTGTTTCCAGACTGCTGCCCAGTCTTGATCCGAGACTGGCAGTTTTCATCTTAATTGTTTCTTACATAAAATTACGCACACACTATCTCAAACGGTTAAAACCGTGTGTCTACATCAAGCATGCAGCGTGTTACATAATGTTTTCATTGCCATGCATTCACTTTCATTCATAAAATTATCCATGCAAACCCATATGATAATCTTCACCAAACTAGGGTTTTTAGGGTTTTCTTTAACCCTCCTTGAATCATACATCAACATCACATAGTTATTCATTACATACATCTTCTTGAGTGTGTGGGGACATACTACAAACACATACTAGGCATTCATACATACCATACATACTCTAGCAATTTGAAATCATAACCATATACAAAACCATAAATCAAAACCACTAAACCCTAATCAAGCATGTTCAAGCAATCTAAGCTACTTCTATTGCATGAAAACAAAAGTGAGCTTATGCTCTTACAAACCCTATCTTGAAAATACACATAAATCTTGAATCAACACTTAATTGAGGAACTAGAGGGTGAAGAGGATTACCTTTAAACTTTGAAAATGGTTCTAGGTTTTTGGATCAAAGATTTCCTCCTTCCTTTTTCTTCCTCAAAAATCCGGCCACTCTACTTTTTTTTTTCTTCTCTCTTTGACTCGGCTTCTAGGGGAGGGAGAAAGTGAGGTGAGATTTTGGCATAGTTTTGGTAGAGTCACATAAAAATGACTCAAAAACCCATACCCCCCGTCACCTATTTATAGGTGAAAAATATTTTCTTTTTGGGGTTATTTTTATTTCCAAAATTGTATATTAGTCCTCATGAGCAAAATATTTTCCCAAATACCCATGAGGTGGCCGGCCATTAGGGAGCCTTGGGGGCCAAGTTACTTGCTTACCTCACCATGCTTACATCATCAAGCTTACATCATCATGCTTACATCATGATGCTTACATCATCATGCTTACATCATCATGCATCCAATGACAATTGGCCATGTGTTGGCTTGAACCAACCAAAAACATTTCCATACTTATTTCTAACTTAATTACTTGTTCCAATGTAACCAAGCTTTTAACAAATCCTTGGCCTAGCACTGGCCTACTTAGAGACTTGGTTAGGAATATCCATAAATTCCATAAATCAAAAATTACATACTTACTTACTTTTCTTAAAATTACACTTTAGTCCCTGAAGGTGGCCAGCTAGGGTGGAGCCACTTGGCTTCCAATTCATGTGTAATTATCCACTTGATTCCAAAAAATCCATTACTATAATTATGCAATCCATTTCCTTACTAACTCAGATAATATCAATACTGTTTTTCACTAAAAACAGTACTGTCATACTGGACTACAGTTCAGAATTCATCTGCACTTAACTGGGCTACGTATGGATTTTTCTTAAGACTTGAAACTACTAAGTCTTCATTGCTCCAAATATTATTCCTGATTATTCTAGAGCAATCCCATACCTTATTCTTACTTCTTCATCCGTAATGACAGTTTTTCATAGTATAATTCCTATACTGCTTAATACACTGCAATACCGTCTTAATCATATCTTAAATCATCCTGGTCAAACTTTGACCGGAATAAAATCATAAATCCTTATTCTACCTCTTTCATCAAAAAGCCTCATGCTTAACATAATAACTTATTATTGAGTCTCGTAGCTAATTAAACGAGAACTCAAACATATACTAATATTCAACTCTGATCATGAGCTTCATATCTATATACATGATTCAGACTTAGATTCTTCTTATATCTGAGGAAATCTCAAGTCATCAAAATTTCGGGTTATTACATTTAGTAAACCATAACTTTTTATAAAACTGTTTTTATCATACAAAATAGACATTATAAGCTTTCCAATAACGTATTTTTTGTCTTATTTGGACTTGTAAGGAAATTTTTTTTTTCTAATCTTACCTATGAATCTGGATTTGTGATTCAAATGTGAACCAACAGTAACAAAACCTAAGTTAATAGTATGAAACACTCAAGTACTGAAGTAAATAACTTTACTACTGTAAAGTAGACATCTTAATCTTCAGAATGAGATATCATGCGTTTAAAATGGATTTATACATAAATTTTAATAAATCCCTTAAAATTGTATTGTAATCTAGTAATCCAAGATTTTACCATAAGACATTATGAAAAGACGTCCATATTAATGTTTGAAATGCTTGGAATCTTAGGAAACAAATTATGAAGACAGAAACTAGATGTTGAATCCTTTCCAACAAGTCATCAAATGTCTAAAACGGGATTATACACAAATTTAAATAAATCTCAAAATTTAAAATCCTACACCGATAAATCGATTGAACATCAAAATGTGACATATGGGTATGTGTGATGCCCTAGAAATTCATAAGCTTGATTCATAAATTATTATTATGGATTTCCTTCATTAATATACTTCTAATAAATTATTTTGATGAATATCAAATTTCAAGATCATGAATGATAGTATATGTATCATCAGTGTGATGATGTCGATGATTTAACAATGTCTAGTTTCTCTATTTAAATAAGAAATTTTAAATACGTAAAAGACGAGTTGAACGATATATAAATTTATACGAAAAATTTATTATGTCGTATTAGAGGGATAATGTTAATTTTTGGGAAGAACCCCGATTTTTATTAGTAGGTCAATTTAATGGTCTTAGTATTTATTTTTTTGATCATGCCAATAGTTAAGTTTTGAGAACATGATTGGGAAATTAATGTATCACATAGATAGAAGATGAATATTAGTATTTACTCTTAGGAAATTCAAAGGTAGAAAATTGATCAAGAATTATGCTTGATTTAAAATCAGTGGTGTAGATTTTATGTTAAGGAATTCTAGGCAAATCAATGGCCAAACTTTGGATGATATGTGACCAATGAGAGCTTAAGGTAAAGATTGGTGTGATGGAAGATCCAATGGATGAGAATAAGGATGACAACCTTGGATCAATAGCAGAAATTGGAAGAAAGAAAAAAAAAATTGAGAAAGCTAGAGAGATCCGGATTTTTGATTCAAGAAACAAGAAGAAATTTGATCAAATGAGAAGAAAGAAAAGTGGTGCATGCATGCAATCTCATGTAAAAGATGGCATGGTTTATTTTGGGAAGTTGACCCAAAGAAGAGACAAGTGAAAGTGACCCCTGGTCTCCACTTTGTTGAACAAAATTTTCACCCCAAAAACCCTCCCTTGAATTGGCAGCAATGAAAGAAGAAATCAGCCAAAAAATTTTCAATTTTTCCCCTCAAAAGACAGCTCCCCTTAAGGTAAAAGTTGGCTGAAATAAACGCCTAACACTTCATTTTATTCTCACACAAGTTAAGCTCAAAAACCCTAACCTCTCTAACCACCACCAAGCTCAAAACAAAAACAAGAACCACCAACACTATTCTCCATCTCTAACACCTCTAGCACCCTCCTCCATCCATTTTCAAGCTCTAAGAAACCCCATCACCAAGAACGAAGAAGTGTGAGATGGAGTTAGAGGACGTTTTACTAGAGGTAACCTAGTGGTATTCTTTGTGTTTTAGTCATTTTTGGAGAACTAAAGCATGATGTTTAGTTATGATCTTAATGTTAGACTTCTTCTTACCTAGGAAAAAGTTTTGAAAAGAACTTTGGAGATCTGAGATCTTAAAGGATCCACGGAGCATTTCGATAATATCTAAGAACTTTGTTAGAATTTGTGGTTGTTGTGGTAATATAGAATGCATTGAAAACTTTGGTATGAAAAATTAATTATATATTGGGACTCTACAGAGGATAAGCTTCATTTTAGGCTTCAGAATCACTTGATTTGCTTTTAAATGTCTAAAGTTATGTGCATTTGAAGTTGTAACATTAAACTAGGGAGAAAATGGATCTCTGGGGTACAGACCAGCCACGGGTCTGTTGTACTCCAAACCCTTTAAAATCAAAATTTGGATTATAAGTTAGAGAACTAAAAACTAGATGTTTTAAACTTTCCAACAAGGTATCATATGCCTTGAACGGATAAATGCGTAATTTTTGGTAAATTTTATAAATTTGGACTACGAATCGAAAATCCTTTCTGGAACCCTGTTCTAGCCAAGATTTTTATAGATTTTGAGTTAGTAAACCATAACTTTTAATAAATTGTTTCTATCATACAAAAGAAACATGATAAGCTTTCCAATAACATATCTTTTGCCTTATTTAGACTTGTAAGTAAATTATTATGATTTTTCTAATCTTAGCAATGAATCTGGACTTGTGGTTCAAATGTAGAACCAACAGTAACAAAAGCTACATTAATAGTATGAAAAACTCAAATATTAAAGGAAATAACTTTACTACTATAAAGTAGACATCTCAAGCTTCAAAATGAGATATCATATGTTTAAAACGGATATATACATAAATTTTAATAAATCATAAAATATTGTATTCTAATCTGGTAAATTGAGATTTTACCATAAAACACTTGGAAAACGTCCACATTAACGTTTGAAATGCTTGATATCTTGGAAAACAAATTATAAAGACAGAAACTAGATGTTTCAAGCTTTCCAACAAGTCATCAAGTGTCTAAAACGAAATTATATTCAAATCTAAATAAATCTTACAAGTTAAAATCCTACACCGTTAAATCGATCAAACATTAAATTATGGTATAAGGGTAAGTCATAATATATGAACATATTTAGTTATGAAATGAGTTGCTTTTAAGTGTATGATTAAATAATGTAAAAAACCCTAACCTTATAAAGTTCAATCACAAGTTTTAATAGGCTAAGATAAAGTACACTGGAGGGTTATTGGGCATATACCAAGAGACTACCTTAGCCCAACTAAATGAATGTAACTAAGGGGATTGGACTAGCCCAATAATAATTAAAAAAAACAAAGAGGTATATACTTAGGTAACTTCTTGTCATCTTGATTGATTAATTAATTAATTACTTAATTAAGTAATTAAATAATAAATGCATAACCAAATGTAATTAATAAATAAATTAATTGATTGATTAATAATTAATTAATTAATTATAAGAATTAGTAGATAATAATCAAGATTATTATGTTGAACAACTACATAATTATAATACATGATTAATTAGAAATTAATTAATCATTAATTATTAATCATTGATATAATTATCAAAATAACTATGAATGATTAACTAGAGATTAATCAAACATTAGATTAATCAAATTATTAACTATTACTATTAAAATTAATAATTATAATTATTATATGAGAAAGAATTTTAAGTAACATAATTAAATTATTAACAATATAATTATTAATAAGTCAATTTAAAATTATATAATTTAATTATAATTATTCAATTAAATAAAGTAATAATTAACTATTACCTAATTAATTAGTTAATTAATTAATTAATCAATTGATTAATTAATCAATTAAATTTTAATAAAAATTAAATTAAATTAATTAAATAATAATTAATAGAAATTTATTTTAACACTTAATAATTAATATGAATTAATTGTTAAGGTTAATTACGATATAAGTAAATTAAGTTCACTATAATTTATAAATTAAATAAATAAATGAATAAAGTAATATAACTATGATCCCATCTAATAATGAAATATTATTAAATCAGGACAATTCCTCAAATCTGCGTAGTAGGAGATACAACTTCAGAAGTTTAACCACATAAGACAAGTAAGTACAAATCTCACCTACAGCATGGAACAACATGTTTTTCTTTGTTAATGCTCTACGTTTGCTATGACTTGACTTGATAATGTGATGAGTATATGAGTTATACGTATTACTTTGATTAAGTATTTGATGTGCATAATTTCTCTTGCACTGACATGATCAGCATGCCTCACAGATATTTATGCCATAATGATAGATGCATAGTGACATGTAAATCTACATATTGTCACAATTAATAAGAATGAGGCAAATAAAAGATAGGATTAAGTGTCGTACCAACCTCCAATTAGTAAGAGGATATGATAAGAATGAAAGTTATAAGATATGACCTTGGAGATTGTTAGAGGGTCGCTCCTCTAACTTCCCATTGGTTGCGCGCATATGGGTATGACATAGGGGCCCTTAAGTAGACAAGATATGTATATAATGAAGTATAATTGAATACACATGATCACATGCATTTCTCATACGTGTGTGTTCGTGCTGTAGGTAACGCGGGTAAACAGCCTGCTACTTAGATGTTTTATGGACTGGCGAAACTGTACGGAGGAGATGAAGGAATGGAGTGGGATACCACCACGAGTTTAATTTCCGCATTTAGACTTCTTAAATTATTTTATATCGACTATAGTTATAACTATATTTCCATTATTTTGGTACTACTAAACTAGTTGGAGTACTTTATGAGAAAAAGACTTTAGACTCTTTTCTTTTAACTTACATGAGGTTATAGCTTTTTAAAAATTATCTATATATGAATTTGAATAGGATAATTATTAGTTAGAGGTTTTCAATTTCCTCAGTTAAAATTTTTAGTAATTCTAACTTTTGTAGTACGAATATGATTTAAAAAAAATAAAAAAAATTATGTATTTTTTTAGAACCAAATATAAATAAGTGTTAAGATAAAATTAAATAAGAATAAGTCAGTTAGTTAATGGTTTAAAAAGTTGGGTCGTTACAGCAAGTCATAACATATTAACATATTTATATATGAAATGAGTTAATTTTAAGTGTATGATCAAATAATGTGAAAATCCTAACCTTATAAAGTTGAAGTAAAAGTTTAATGGGCTAAGATAAGGTACATTAGAGGGTTACTGGGCATATACCAAGAGACTAATTTAGTCCAACTAAATGAACATAACTAAGGGGATTGGACTAATCCAATAATAAAAAAGAGGTATACACTTAGGTGACTTCTTGTCAACTTGATTAATTAATTAATTAATTAATTACTTAATTAAATAAGAAATACATAACCAAATGTAATTAATAAAGTAATTGATTGATTAATTGATTGATTAATAATTAATTAATTAATTATAAGAGTTAAAAGATGATAATCAAGATTATTATGTTGAATAACTACAAAATTATAATATATGATTAATTAGTAATTAATTAATCATTAATTATTAATCCTTGATATAATTATCAAAATAATTTTGGATGATTAACTAGAGATTAATTAAACATTAATTATTAGGTTAATAAAATTATTAATTATTACTATTAGAATTAATAATTATTAATTATTAATTATTAGATGAGAAAGAATATTTAAGTAACATAATTAAAATAATAACAATATAATTATTTATAAGTTAATTAAAATTATATAATTTAATTATAATTACTCAATTAAATAAAGTAATAATTAACTATTACCTAATTAATTAGTTAATTAATTAATTAATCAATTGATTAAGTAATCAATTAATTTTTAATAAAAAATTTAGTAAATTAAATTAATTTATTAATAATTAGAAGAAATTTATTTTTAACACTTAATAATTAATATGAATTAATTGTTAAAGTTAATTATAATATAAGGAAATTAAGTTCACTTAAGTAAATAAATAAATGAATAAAGTAATATAATTAAGATTATGTCTAATAATGAGATATGGTTTAATCAGGACAATTTCTCAAATCTGCGAAGTAGGATATACAACTCCAGAAGTTTAACTACATAAAACAAGTAAGTACAAACCTCACCTACAGCATGGAATAAAAATGTTTTTCTTTATTGATACTCTACGTTTGCTATGACTAGACTTGATGATGTAATGAGTATATGAGTTATACGTATTGCCTTAATTAAGTTTTTGATGTGCATAATTTCTCTTACACTGACATGATCGATATGCCTCACAGATATTTATGCTATAATGATAGATACATAGTGACATATAAATCTACACATTGTCATAATTAATAAGAATGAGACAAATAAAAGATAGGATTAAGTGTTGTACCAACCTCCAATTAGTGAGAGGATATGATAAGAACGAAAGTTATAAGATTTGACCTTGGAGGTTGTTGGAGGGTCGCTCCCCTAACTCCCCATTGGTTACTCGCATATGGGTACGATATAGGGGCCCTTAAGTAGACAAGATATATAAATAATAAAGCATAATTGAATACACATAGTTCACATGCATTTTTGAATATTTATGATGCTACATGTGATGATATGATTTTATGAAATTAATTTGTGAGATATCATTTGTACTTGCTGAGCGAAAGCTCATTATTGTGTGTTCGTGCAATAGGTAACGTGGGTAATCAGCTTGCTACTTAGATGTTTTATGGACAGGCAAAACTGTGCAGATGCGATGAAGGACAGGAGTGGGATACCACCACGAATTAAATTTTCACATTTAGATTTCTTAAACTATTTTGTATCGACTATATTTATAACCATGTTCTAATGTTTTGTTACTACTAAACTAGTATGAGTATTTTACAAGAAAAAGACTTTAGACTATTTCCTTTTAATTTGCATGAAGTTATAACTTTTTAAAATATTATCTAGATACAAATTTGAATAGGATAATTATTAGCTAGAGGTTTTCAATTTTCTCAGTTAAAATTTTTAGTAATTCTAACTTTTGTAGTACGAATATGATTTAAAAAAAATTGTATTTTTTTTAGAACCAAATATATATAAGTTTTAAGATTAAATTAAATAAAATTAAATGAGTTAGTTAACGGTCCAAAAATTTGGGTTGTTACACCTACGTCTTGTCTAATGTATGCCACATTTATATACTTAAGATTTAAAAATCACTCTCCTTGAAAAATGATATTTTAATGGTCAAAAATAAGTCAAACATGTAATGGGATTATATCAAGAACAAAGTATTCAATTTTATTTTATTATTTGTGGATTTTAATTTATTGACTTGAAATTATATCTTCTAGCATATTCCTGCTCATGTGTATACTTTAATTTTTTATTTTATTTGATATGTTGAATGAGTTTGTATGAGAAATTTCAATAGTAAAATCCATGATAGTAAATTGAATAGTCAACAAATAAAAACCTTATTATGTTCAAAAAAGTATAGGTATATAAATGTATTTTATTTAGGATACCAACCCTAGCATGTCATATCTTTGGGTTGGAATAAAAAAGATAATAATTAGATGTATCCTAGGCTAGACTTGTGACCTCCGCCGCCTGTGCTTGGTCCTTCTGCCAAAAGTATAACCTCTTGTGTTCCCAACTTATGACTTATGAATCCGGGAGAAGACCTGTGACCTGAACCACCAACAGATGGTCTGTCTGCCAAACGTATAATTTCTTGTGTTCCCAACTTATGACTTTTGAATTCGAGGGAAGACCTATTAGCAGAACCACCGGCCGATGGTCCGTCTGCCAAAGGTATAATTGTAAGAACCCGAAATTACAATGAATCTATGATTTCCTTCGAGACAAGGAAAATTTAAGATTTAATTATATATGACGATATGAAACTCATGATCTGAGTTAAATATCAGTATATGTTTGAGTTTCTGGTAATTAGTTACGAGACTCAAAAATAGTTTGCTTAGGCAAATATAGGCCTTTTTGGGAAAAAGGGCAAAATAGGAATTTTGACTTTTATTCCGGTCAAAGTTGACCAAGGTTGACTTTAGGTTGATCAAGTTTGACCAAGATGATACTGCAGTGTAAATTATCGGTATAGAAACTATACTACAGAAAACTGTCGTTACGGACAATTAAGCGAGAATAAGATTTGAGACGACGCTAGAGAAAAATCAAGCACAATTTTTAGAACATGAAGGACTAAATGGTTTCAAGTCTTAAGAAAATTCTATACGCAGTTCAATTTTATTCAAAGGAATTCTGGACTGTAGTCCAGTATAATAGTACTGTTTTGGTGAAAAACAGTATTAGTATTGATTAAGTTAGTAAGGAAATGGACTGCATCTCTATATTTAAGGATCTTTGGGAATTAAGTAGACCATTATGTATGGAATTGAGGCCAAGTGGCTCCACTTTAGTCGCCATCTCACAGGGACTAAAATATAAATATTTTGTCCTTATGGGCTAAAGTGTAATTTTTGGAAAATATGATGTAAGCATGAGATAAGCATGATGATGTCATCAAAGTGATGTAAGCAAGTGATGTCATCAAGATGATGTAAGCATAGGTTGCTTGGTGAACAAGGCAAACAAAGCTTGTTGAACAAGCCAACTTTTGGTTCACAACCAATGGCTTGGCCGGCCATTCCATGAATAAGGAAGGGAAATTATGTAATGATGATGCAAGCAAGATGATGTCATCATGGTGATGTCATCAAGATGACGTAAGCAAGAGTTACTTGGTGACTAAGTAAACTTGGTAAACAAGCAAGCTTGTTGGACAAGCTATCTTTGGTTCACACTATGCATGGCCGGTCATCCACCTTAAGGAGCAAAGAGCAAATATTTTTGGTTCATTAAGGAGCATTATGCAAATTCAAGAAGAATTATGGAATTAAAAATAATTGTGGAAATTAGGAAATTTCCACTATAAATAGGGGTTGTAAGTTAACTCCCAAAAAGTTTGGCTCAAATTCAAGTCTCTTTTTTCTCTTCTCCCTTCCATTAGAACCGAAACCTAAGTGTGTGAAGAACACAAGTGGTGGTCGGTTTTCTTGAGCAAAAAGAAAGAAAGAAAGAGAAAGGAAGGTATGGTGGCCGAAAATCTTGAGAGAAATTCCATAGAGGGAAACCGGATTTTCTTGAGAAGAAAGTTAGAAGAAAAAGTTTGGATCCAAAAGTTAGATCCAATCTCAAGGAGTTAAGGATAATCCTCCTAAACCCCTCTAGTTCTTCAATTAAGTTTTGATTGAAAATTATGTGTATTTCATGTGGGAGAGGCCGAAAATTTGAAATCCACCTAGCCAAGGAAGGCCGGTTTTGGTGGAGAGCAAAGGGACAAAAGTGATGGCTGATTCTTGGGTGAAGCTCCAAGAAGTGGCTGAAAATTCGGAAACCCACCAATCAAGGGGTTGCCAGTTTTAGTGGGTGGCAAGGAAAGGAAAAGGGTGATCCAATCTAGTTCAATCTTGGTGGTTGATTGAGGTAAAATTTCTTTGGTACCCTAAGCCTTTGTTTTTAAGTTGCAATTGGAAATTTAAGTGTATTAAAGCTTGGATTGTAAGAGCATAAGCTCACTTTATTTCCAATGCATTAGTTTAGAATTTTCAGTTTATGGTTGCTCAAGTTATTATGTGATGTTGCTTAGCTTGATCATGTGGTTATGATTAATAGGTTTTGCATGATGTGTGATTAGAATTGCATGAGTTAGGATTGCTGTATGCTTTATGATTAGGGTGTATGTCCCCAATATGTTCTAGTATGTTGTATGTTATGTATGTTAAGTTTTGGTTGGATGATTGAATGATTATGCAACCGAAATTGTTACAAACCCAAGTTGGTGCAAAAGCACCCAAGGGTTGCATGGAAAATTATGGCTGAATGTATGGTTATGCATGATGAGAAATTTTACGTTAGAAAGCGTTGCATGTTTGATCTTAGGCTCCCGCGGTGGCTGGTTGAGTTAGATTGCGTGAAATAGGACGTAAAATGAATTTAAGTAAGAAAACTGCCGGTTCGGGTAAAACTGGCCAGTTTTCTGGTAAGTCGGATTTGAGGCCATTAGAGGCCGAATTTGAAAAAAGTTAAAATTGCAAAGTTGTAGAGAAATATTTTTCCTAGTGGACAACGTAGACAGTTTTCTAAAATAAGGCTCCAATGGCCTTTGGTTTCATGAAAAACCGAGCCTGGTCTGCCCAGACCCAGTGTGGTAGCAGGGTGCACGGCCAGCAGGTTTCAACCTCAAATATGACTAAGTTAATGACAGAACTGGGTTTTGTGTAAAGAACCAAAGTTGTTGTATGTTTCAAGATCTAAACCTTTCATGAAGGAAGTTTTCCAAGATTCTAAGCAGATTTTTAAGTAAAACCTGATTTTCTGGGACTGTACAGAAAATAGGAAGTTCATGCACAAGTTCTTCAAAGGACAGTGTAAAAGCAAGAAATCCTTGCATATGCACTGACACTTAAGTTAAGAAACTGTTTTTAAGGATGTGTTTTATAAGTTTGACAGTTTTAACTGTCTTTACTTAGAAGTTATGGTTGTGTTTAAATACGGTATGTATAAGAATTAATGCAAAGTATAACCTATAGTAACCGGTCAGGATACCGAGTTATTGGGTTGGGCCTTACCCTATGGTTACCGATAGTAATCTAGTAGGGTGTCACTCTATAAGTAATAAGGCCTTAGTAAGATTAGTAACCTAACGAGTTACTGTTTATGTCTGGTTGGGCCATGAGCCCTAAGGTTACGGCTAGTAACCGACCAAGTTCTTTTCAGTAGTTGTGGGGGGACATATACCTCGGATTACTCATGATTGTTGGTTGGGATACCAACATTTAATAATTATGATTTATGGTAAGATAGAATGTAAATGATTCTTATCTTACTCCCTGTTTAAAAACAGGAGTAGGAACTGTTGTCGTGCCATGTTGGGACGATAAATCAAGAGCGTAGGACGGCAAGTAAGTACAACTCCGCCTACAGCATAGGCCCTTTGTTGTGTTACTTGCTTAATATGTTATACGTTAGGATATTATGTTATGATGCTATGTTATGCATAAGGTTATGTTATGATATATGTTTTGAAATTGTGACATCATGAAGCATGTTCACTAACATTAAATCACATGGTAAGAGTAAGATAAGATATGGAATAAGACAAGTTAAAATGTTGTATCGTACCGACTTGCCACGAAGGCGGGTTTAAATAGTATGATTCATGGTTTGAGTTGGATTGAATCGGCTGCCTCGACTACTCTATGTTAAACGGTTTGTTTCATGGTTTGAGTTAGAACGGACTGGCCGCCTTCAACCATTCCATGGCTATGTACCACGGTACGTGTACGCATGATAAGTAAAAGAATAGAACTAAGTTAAGTTATGAAACCATAATTGATTCATAAGAGATCATAATTAGTTCATGCATGATGATATGTTCTGTGTCGCGGATGTAACAGTTGTACTTGCTGAGCGAAAGCTCACGTCTTACGTCTATGCTGTAGGTAAGCAACCTGCCAGCAATCTCTAATGCAATACTGTGGAAGGCTGGTGCTGCGGAATGTGGGATGGACACCGCCACGAGTTTTGTAAAATTATATTATGTTTTGTAAAATATATTTGTAAAATGTGTTATGTTATGTTATGATATAATAAAGTGATAGTATGGGCAATGAATTGTTTTCAAGAAAAAAACTATTTTTAAGAAATTATTTTCAAGAACAAGTTAAGGAAAAGTTTTTAAGTATGATGGCAAGTATGTTGCCTCGTATCGTACCAACCGCACTAGGTCAGGTTTGGTCCACGATTTAAATATGATTGCTTTCAATGAAGTGTGAAAGCTCAGCACTCGAGTGAGTACATATAAGTATGTATGAGAATAAGTCAAGTTTAAGTATGAGTTTAAAATCAAGTTTGAAGTAAAGAAAAAAAAAAAGAAAAGAAAAAATTTCTCTGGAATTTTCAGTAAGTTTAAAGTATGTGAATCAATAAGTAAGTTAAGTAAGTAATGTAACGACCCCCATTCACGTGGTTGGTCCTACGTGGGTGGTCGGGGCGTTACAATAATCTCTTGTGTTCCCAACTTGTGACTTGTGAATCCGGGGGAAGACCCATGACATGAACCACTGTCAGATGGTCTGTTTGCCAAAGGTGTAATCATTTGTGATGCAAAATTGATCTTGTTTATTGGCCGAGCTTGGACGTCAAAGAGAACAATGCTCAAAATGAGGAGCAAAACAAAACTATGCGATATTTTAGATACTTCATATAATAACCGAATTTTTACGGACTTGTGATTTCCTTATATATATAAAGAAATTTTAGTCCGTACTATGTGTTGATGTGATGTTTCATGGAAATTATGGATATCAATATAAAATTCATAATTTTATTATCACAATATGTTTGAGCAAATATAGTGCAATAAGATTCAATGGTTGTTCATTAAATTAAGTAAGAGGTCTTATGGTGAAAAGGCAAGATCATATTTTATGGTACTATTCTGATCAAGGAATGACCAGGATAGTTTGTGACATGATTAAGACAATACTGCAGTTTATTAAGTAGTGTTGAAATTATTATGTGACCGATCGTCATTACGAATGCATAATTAAGAATAAAGATTAGGAACACTCTAGAATAATTAGGAATAATATTTGGAGCAACATAGATTAAGTGGCTTCAAGTCCTAAGAAAATCTATAAGCGATCCAGTTATGTGCAGATAAATTCTGGACTGCAGTTCAATATTATTGGATTGATGATAGGTAGTATTTGTAATATCTGGATTACTAAGAAAATAGACTGCGTATTAGGAGGAAATGTCAAACATGACATTACTTGGAGGACAAGTAATTGTAGATAATTATACAAATTTGGATTTAATGTTTTTATGGAAAGAATTAAATAGATAAGCTTGAGAAGATTTTTTTTGGTTAGCACCCTCCACATGGCCGGCTGTTTTGGGGATTTGGAAGGCAAAATTTTTGTGTTTTAAGGCCAAATTTGTAATTCTAAGAAAGTTGAAGGAAAAAATTAATTGTGAAAAATTTTAGAAATTCCACCTATAAATAGGGGTTAGTAGTGGAGGATTTGGCCATTTAGTCATCTTCTTATCTTTTAGTTATCTTCTAATCTTTTCCTCTGTAGCCCTTAGAAAAAAAGAAAAGGGAGAGAGAGAGAGAGAGAGATAGAAGAACAGGGTGGTGGCCGGTTTTATTGTGGAGAGGTAGAGCAAAGATTTCTCTCATTCAAGGCCTAGAATCAACTCTTTCAAGCTCTAGAGGTATATTCATGATCCTCTAACTAAATCTTTAACTAGTTTTGGTTTGTGGAATTTAAGTGTATTTCAAGTTATGGGATGTAAGAGCATAAGCTCATGTTCTCTTATTTTCCTATTTTATAGTCTCTAATGCTTTATCTATACTTAGATTAACTTGATTTGCTATCTCTAAAGGTTTGATTTTATGTTTAAGATGAGTTTTTAAGATTATGTGCATGTGATTATGCCCACATATGTTTAAGTATGGTGATTTTATATATGTTGGCTTAGAGATCAACATAAAAACACAACTTGGTAAGTTGATAAATTATCAATATTGTGTTGTTCAAGTAAATAGATAAGTGAATGGTTGAAGTTTAAGAACGAACCCGATACGTTGCATGATGACTTAGGCTCACAGCTTTGACCGTTCGAGGTAGTGTATGTGAAATTTTTAAACTAGAACCAACAAAAGAATAAACTGCCAGTTTTCGGAACAATTGAGACAGTTTTCTAACAACTCAATTTTGAGCTCCTTAGAAGCCAAATTTAAACAAAGTTATAACTACAAAGTTGTAGAACACATAAAATCTAAGGGAAAACATGAACATTTTTTGAAGAAAGGGCTCCAAAGTCCTCTGTTTTTATCAGTTTTTATAATTGGTCGGTCCAAGAATTGTACACGGTCAGTATCTTTTGTATGGAAAAATGAGTTAGTCAAAGACAGAATTAAACTTCAGGTAAAAAAAGAAAGTTGTAGAATTTTGACAAGATCAAAACTTCCATGAAGAAATATTTACCAAATTCTCAACTAATTAAAAGATAAAACTGAAATTTCAAAACTGTGCATGAAATAGGAAGTTCTTGCATACATACTTTCAATTAAATTAAAATGATGGTTTGAAAGCAATTTTATGGTTTTATGACCCCTTTTAAAAAGAACTATGGTTTTATGAAAATAGTTTCAAAGAGGTTTAAATCCATTTGAATTTCACAAGTGATTTTTAAACCTTAAATACATACTATGTTTTATAAAATACAATTTTAAGTATTGTGCCAAGAAATACTTAATTAATTAACTTAAAATATTTTCTAAGTAAACAAGGCATTTTTTTTTTTGGCAAAGAAAATAAAATAGGAAGAACTCTTATAAAAATTAATCAAGCCGATAATTATTGAGCTAGAGCAAAAATAGGCCGAAATTACAAAAAAAAAAAAAATCAAGTTAAGTTTTAAATAAAGGGCAATTTATCTTACCCTTTTTTTATACCAAAAGTTACTTGAGTTAATAGTAGCTAAGAAGATAATTAATCAGTTTGGAGACTAATTAATTATTTAACTAATATGTTATAATACAAATTTTAACTTATGGTTTGTTAATAAATAATGCAGAGTAATTCTTATCCTCTGTTTGAAAATAGGAATATAACCTGTTACTTTGCCTTTCGGTATGCTAGGACAAAAGCATAAGACAACTAGTAAGTACAAACCTCACCTACAGTATGAAAAATAGTAAATTATTTTCAAGTATGACATGTTTTCATGATATGCCAAATTTACGTATATGTCATATTTTTACTAATATGCCATGATCATATATATGCCATACTTTATGACTATGAAACACTTTCGATTATGCCATGTTTTACAATAATATCCTGTTTATAATAATATCATGATTTCAACTATACCATACTTTACTATTATGCCATAGTTTACGATAATGCCATGTTTTAAAATAGTGTCATGTTTTATAAACATACCACAAGTTATTTTATGCTATTGATCTTTATGTCATGCCATATCTAGGTATCATATGCATGACTAATAAGATCACAAGTAAAGAATCTTAGTCTTGGAACTAGTCTTTGTTAAAGACTTCATGTGAAAGTATGATTTTAAGCATACTCATCAAGAATTAAGTAACAAGACTAAGACTAAACTAAGATAAATGGAGTATCATACCAACCATCCGTAGATCGTAGAGGATTCTGTATGTTTCAAGATTCCCAAAATTGTCCTAACTTTTTGTGGATTGCGCGCATCCAGTATGTACATAAAGGGTCTACATGTTAAGCAAGATAATAAGTTCATAATGGAAGATAAGAGATCCATAATCGACAATAAATAGTTCATGCATAAGTTATACGATACTTGTAATATTTTTGTGAGATTAAGTTTGTACTTGCTGAGCGTAAGCTCATTAGTATATTTCATACTGTAGGTAAGATGCCTGCAGCTTAATTTGGTAGGCCATAGAGAAGATGCGGTAAGTAAAGGGCGGTGTAGAATACTACTACACAGATTTTTCGGCAAACTCTTTTGAACTATAAATATCTACATATATATTTAAATATATTTGTAATATGCTACATATGTGATATTTAAAGACTTCGGTTAAATGTAAGGGCAATGTATGACTTTAAAATTTGTTAAACAAGTAATGTGTTTGCACAGTAAAGTTTACCCATTTGGATTAGTTTATTTTATATTGTGTTCTTTAAAAAAAATTAAATAATTCTAAAATTTTCAGTAAGTTTAATTATTTAAAATTAAGATTTAATTTCAGTAAGTATGGTCATGACCTACGTAGTCGGATTGTTATACTTCAATCATGGTAGCTTTTTTTTTTTTTTTTGTCTGATTTAAATTTTCTTATGGCAACCAATAGCCAAGAAGGAATAAAATTATATATATATGCAATCTGAACCGTTTTCGAACAAAGATATTTACATCTGTATTGGTGAATGAATTTTGAGGGTAATTTATAGGAACTTGACAATTATATTACTTAGTAATGTACGTAAATACAGATTCTTTTAATAAAGATGCTTTGACTGTTAGTTTATATTTGGTATAATCAGATAACAGAAATCTAAACTTTTATGTAGTTTATAAAATTGGTTGATTTTGTTTTATTTATTTC
The DNA here is from genome assembly GCA_038430175.1 of Ficus hirta. NCBI lineage: Eukaryota > Viridiplantae > Streptophyta > Magnoliopsida > Rosales > Moraceae > Ficus > Ficus hirta. The sequence goes on along the minus strand of CM076585.1, from coordinate 10,390,253 downwards.
AAATAATTTCATTAGGTACTTATCTATATATGGTATAACAAGATATTAAAAGCTATATTTTGTTGTTAAAATATGAAGGATTTGGGAATGTAATCTATTTATTTCATATTAGTATGTAATGAAAAAGATATGGCAATATTTGTGAAATTGGTACAATTTCTTTCTTTTCTCTAACATAGCGTTCCTTTAAGTACTAGCCTATATTTGTCATAATTAGATATTGAAAGCAATATTTTATTCCTTAAAAAAATGTTATATTATGTATTATATTATGTAAGATATGTTTGTTAAAAAGAAACTCTATACCTCAAAAGAAATTTTTTATTGTCGAACATGACATGATTCAAAATATTATGTTTATGTAATCTTACTTCTACTGTTTGTTTAAAACGCGAACAAGGTGTTATTAATAAAATAGAAATTACGATTAAAAAAAACATTTGTAACGAAAGTAACGGTTTTATGGAAATCAAAAAAGTTTCATAAATAAATCAAATGATTATTGTATCCAAATTGTTATAATTATTTATCAACCATGAATGTGTCAATTTGTAAACAACACTACATGAAGTGCCAATAACACCGACACGGTCTCATCCCACCTACATTCTCATAGCTGATCATACCCTAGTAACATTTGAGAATATTTTACGTAGGGGTGTGCATAGAATTGAAACTAAATTTTTTTTAGTATCCATCATCCTATCTGATCATGAAAAAAATCTTCTTAAATGCAAAAAATTCCGTCAAATTCATTTTTATCAATCAATCATATTTGTTGGATTGGATTGTACTTGAGCATTTAGAATACTTATTAAAACATGTCAAATTGCAAGAAACTTTAAAATGACAAATCACATTGTCATGATACCAATTCAGTCATTTTTTGTCAATTAATCATTTGTAATATAAAACCAAAACCATCCTATATAGTAATAGAGAAAAATAAATCTCCCGAGTCCAAATTCTTAAGGCATAGAAAATAAATGGATTTAAGGATGTCGCAGTGAACTTGACGATGAGATGACACAAAAAGAAAAAGAAAAAAAGATGTAGGTTTGGAGCTCAAATGGATGGGAGTCTGTGGGGCATAAAGAAATTGATGTTCTACCGTTTGTAAACTATAATGGAAAAAAAAAAAAAAAAAATTTTGTTATATTTGAGGGTTCTAGATTTTGGAAGAAAAGAAATTGATTTTCATATCTAAAAACATGTCCCAAAAAAAAAAACACCAAAGACACGTTAATGAGTATTTAAAATATATGATTATTTTTATTGATAAGTGTCTTCGATTATTTCTATCTCAATAAATTTCACATATGATGTTCTACTTAAAATTTATGATCTTGTAATTGGACTCAATTGATACAGATTGGATGCGATGCATTAACAACAGATATATTTATTCCCTAATTTATTTTTCTTTCTAATTACTAAACTTCTTAATAAGATTTTATCATGAAAGCTTTTAACTATTTCTTTGTATATCAGTTACCGTTTTGTGATACACCCATAAAATATTCATTATCGACTCTAGGATAAGTTCCATTGTTCTTATTCTTTTATTCCTTTAAGCTTCTCATTAATTTTCCTTTCGCAATCCAATAGATAAATCTTGCTAAATAACATACAATTTAGTTGTTTCTTTACCAAATAAATAATGCATCATTTATTTTACCATCTCAAAATGTGTTTTAAAAAATTATCATTTACTTTAATTTTAGAGAAAAAAAAAAACTACAAATTTCACATCAATTAATTAATTATGAATATATATTCAACACACCTGTACGACAACTGCAATAATTGGGGTTTCATATTTGATAAACTAAAAGATAAAACCCATAAATATGAAGTCAATTATTCAAGATTAAAATAGTCTCATAGATGTCAATTAAAGTGTTTGATTAATAGAAGAAAATATTAAAAAACTATTTTTACTTACGTCTTGTCTAATGTATGCCACATTTATATACTGAAGATTTAAAAATCACTCTACTTGAAAAATGGTATTTTAATGGTCGAAATAAATCAAACATGTACTGGGATTATAACGAGAACAAAGTGTTCAATTTTATTTTATAATTTGTGGATTTTAATTTATTGACTTGAAAATATAACTTCTAGCATATGCCTCCTAGTGTGTATACTTTAATATTTTATTTTATTTGATATGTTGAATGAGTTTGTATGAGAAATTTCAATAGTCAAATCCATGATAGTAAATTTAATAGTCAACAAACAAAAACCCTTATTATATTAAAAAAAAAGTGTGGGTATATAAATGTATTTTATTTAGGATGCCAACCCTAGTAAGTCATATCTTTGGGTTGGAATAAAAAAGATAATGATTAGATGCATCCTGGGCAAGACGTGTGACCTCCGCCACCTTCGCTTGGTCCTTCTGCCAAAGGTATAATCTCATGTGTTCCCAACTTGTGACTTATGAATCCGGGGGGAGACTTGTGACCGCCGCCACCTGCACTTGGTCCTCCTGCCAAAGGTATAACCTCTTGTATTCCCAACTTATGACTTGTGAATCCGGAAGAAGACCTGTGACCTGAACCACCGGCCAATGGTTCGTCTGCCAAAGGTGTAATCATCTTTGATGCACCATTGATCTTGTTTATTGGCCGAGCTTGGACGTCTAAGAGAACAACGCCAAAAATGAGAAGCAGAACAAAACTACGTGATATTTTGGATACTTCAACCATGGTTGCTTTTTTTTTCTGATTTAAATCTTTTTATGGCAACCAATAGCCAAGAAGAAAAAATTATATATGTAATCTGAGCCGTTCTAAAACAAAGATATTTCGCTTTGTATTGGTGAATGGATTTTGAGGGTAATTTATAGGCACTTGACAACAATAGTACTTAGTAACGTATGTAATTACATATTCTTTTCATGAAGATGCCTGGACTGTTATTTTATATTTGGTATAATCAGATAACAGATATCTAAACTTTTATGTGGTTTATAAAATCAGATTGTCAATAAATTATGCATATACTGACACAATAAATAGTTATTGTAATTTAAATACTCGAATGTGTTCATATAAATACAATAGTGGTGAGAATAAAGATAGTATGGTAACATATAAATTTAGTTGATTTTGTTTTATTTATTTCAAATAGTTTCATTAGGTATACTTATCTATATATGGTACAACATGATATTAAAAGTTATATTTTGTTGTTAAATATGAAGGATCTGGGAATGTAATCTATTTATTTCATATTAGTATGTTAATGTCAAAGATGTGGCAATATTTGTGAAATTGGTACAATTTCTTTCTTTTTTCTAACATAGCATTTCTTTAGGTACTAGCCTATATTTGTCATAATTAGATATTGAAAGCAATATTTTGTTCCGTAAAAAAATGTTATATTATGTTATTATACGATGGAGGATATGTTTGTTAAAAAGAAACTCTATACCTCAAATGAAATTTTTTATTATCGAACATGACATGATTCAAAATATTATGTTTATGTAATCTTACTTCTATTATTTGTTAAAAACGCGAACAAGGTGTCATTAATAAAATATAAATTACGATAAAAAAAACATTTGTAACGAAAGTAACAGTTTTATGGAAATTCAAAAAGTATCATAAATAAATCAAATAATTATTGTATCCAAATTGTTATAATTATTTATCAACCATGAATGTGTCAATTTGTAAACAACTCTACATGAAGTGCCAATAACACCGATACTGTCTCATCCCACCTACGTTCTCATAGCTGATCATACCCTAGTAACATTTGAGAATATTTTACGTAGGGGTGTGCACAGAATTGAAACTAAATTTTTTTTAGTATCCATCATCCTATCTGATCATGAAAAAATCTTTTTAAATGCAAAATATTTCCTCAAATTTATTTTTATCAATCAATCAGATTCGTTGGATTGGATTGTACTTGAGCATTTAGAATACTTATTAAAATATGTAAAATTGCAAGAAACTTTAAAATGACAAATCACATTGTCATGATACCAATTTAGCCTTTTTTTGTCAATTAATCATTTGTAATATAAAACCAAAACCATCCTATATAGTAATAGAGAAAAATAAATCTCCCAAGTCCAAATTCTTAAGGCATAGAAAATAAATGGATTTAATGATTTCGCAGTGAACTTGACGATGAGATGACACAAAAAGAAAAAGAAAAAAAGATGTAGGTTTAGAGCTCAAATGGGTGGGAGTCTGTGGGGCATAAAGAAATTGATGTTCTACCATTTGTAAACGATAACGGAAATTTTTTTTTTTTTTATATTTGAGGGTTCTAAATTTTGGAAGAAAAGAAATTGATTTTCATATCTAAAAACATGTCCAAAAAAAGAAAAACACGAAAGACACGTTAATGAGTATTTAAAATGATTATTTTTATTGATGATTGTCTTCGACTTTTTCTATATTGATAAATTTCACATATGATGTTATACTTAAAATTTATGATCTTATAATTGGACTCAATTGATACAGATTAGACGTGATGCATTTACAATAGATATATTTATTCGCTAATTTATTTATCTTTCTAATTACTAAACTTCCTAATATGGTTTTATCATGAAAGCTTTTATCTATTTCTTTGTATATCAGTTACCGTTTTGTGATACACCCATAAAACATTCATTATCGACTCTAGGATAAGTTCCGTTGTTTTTATTCTTTTATTCCTTTAAGCTTCTCATTAATTTTCATTTAGCAATCCAATAGATAAATCTTTCTCAATAACATACAATTTAGTTGTGTCTTTACCAAATAAATGACACATCATTTATTCTACCATCTCAAAATGTGTTTTAAAAAATTATCATTTACTTTAATTTTAGAGAAAAAAAAACTATAAATTTCGCATAAATTAATTAATTATGAATATATATTCAACATACCTGTACGACAACTGCAATAATTGGAGTTTCATATTTGATAAACTAAAAGATAAAATCCATAAATATGAAGTCAATTATTCGTTCAAGATTAAAATAGTCTCATAGATGTCAATTAAAGTGTTTGATTAATAGAAGAAAATATTAAAAAACTATTTTTACTTACGTCTTGTCTAATGTATGCCATATTTAAATACTGAAGATTTAAAAATCACTCTACTTGAAAAATGGTATTTTAATGGTCGAAATAAATCAAACATGTACTGGGATTATAACGAGAACAAAGTGTTCAATTTTATTTTATAATTTGTGGATTTTAATTTATTGACTTGAAATTATATCTTCTAGCATATGCCTCCTAGTGTGTATACTTTAATATTTTATTTTATTTGATATGTTTAATGAGTTTGTATGAGAAATTTCAATAGTCAAATCCATGATAGTAAATTTAATAGTCAACAAACAAAAACCCTTTTTATATTAAAAAAAAAAGTATAGGTACATAAATGTATTTTATTTAGGATGCCAACCCTGGTAAGTCATATCTTTGGGTTGGAATAAAAAAGATAATGATTAGATGCATCCTGGGCAAGACGTGTGACCTCCGCCACCTTCGCTTGGTCCTTCTGCCAAAGGTATAACCTCTTGGGTTCCCAACTTGTGACTTATGAATCCGGGGGGAGACTTGTGACCTCCGCCACCTGCACTTGGTCCATCTGCCAAAGGTATAACCTCTTGTATTCCCAACTTATGACTTGTGAATCTGGGAGAAGACCTGTGACCTGAACCACCTGCCGATGGTTCGTCTGCCAAAGGTATAATCATCTTTGATGCACCATTGATCTTGTTTATTGGCCGAGCTTGGACGTCTAAGAGAACAACGCCAAAAATGAGAAGCAGAACAAAACTACGTGATATTTTGGATACTTCAACCATGGTTGCTTTTTTTTTTTCTGATTTAAATCTTTTTATGGCAACCAATAGCCAAGAAGAAAAAATTATATATGTAATTTGAACCGTTTTAAAACAAAGATATTTTGCTCTGCATTGGTGAATGGATTTTGAGGGTAATTTATAGGCACTTGACAACAATAGTACTTAGTAACGTATGTACATACAGATTCTTTTCATGAAGATGCTTGGACTGTTATTTTATATTTGGTATAATCAGATAACAGATATGTAAACTTTTATGTGGTTTATAAAATCAGATTGTCAATAAATTATGCATATACTGAGACAATAAATTGTTATTGTAATTTAAATACTCGAATATTTTCATATAAATACAATAGTGGTGAGAATAAAGATAGTATGGTAACATATAAATTTGGTTGATTTTGTTTTATTTATTTCAAATAATTTCATTAGGTACTTATCTATATATGGTATAATATGATATTAAAAGTTATAATTTGTTGTTAAATATGAAGGATCTAGGAATGTAATCTATTTATTTCATATTAGTATATTAATGTAAAAGATGTGGCAATATTTGTGAAATTGGTACAATTTCTTTCTTTTTTCTAACATAGCATTCCTTTAGGTACTAGCCAATATTTGTCATAATTAGATATTGAAAGCAATATTTTGTTCCTTAAAAAAATATTATATTATGTTATTATACTATGGAGGATAAGTTTGTTAAAAAGAAACTCTATACCTCAAATGAAATTTTTTATTGTCGAACATGACATGACTCAAAATATTATGTTCATGTAATCTTACTTCTATTATTTGTTTAAAACACGAACAAGGTGTTATTCATAAAATATAAATTACGATAAAAAAAACATTTGTAACGAAAGTAACAGTTTTATGGAAATTCAAAAAGTTTCATAAATAAATCAAATAATTATTGTATCCAAATTGTTATAATTATTTATCAACCATGAATGTGTCAATTTGTAAACAACACTACATGAAGTGCCAATAACACCGACACTGTCTCATCCCACCTACGTTCTCATAGCAGATCATACCCTAGTAACATTTTAGAATATTTTACGTAGTGGTGTGCATCGAATTGAAGCTAAATTTTTTTTAGTATCCATCATCCTATCTGATCATGAAAAAATCTTTTTAAATGCAAAAAATTCCCTCATATTTATTTTCATCAATCAATCATATTCATTGAATTGGATTGTACTTGAGCATTTAGAATACTTATTAAAACATGTAAAATTGCAAGAAACTTTAAAATGACAAATCACATTGTCGTGATACCAATTTAGTCATTTTTTGTCAATTAATCATTTGTAATATAAAACCAAAACCATCCTATATAGTAATAGAGAAAAATAAATCTCCCAAGACCAAATTCTTAAGGCATAGAACATAAATTGATTTAATGATTTCGCAGTGAACTTGACGATGAGATGACACAAAAAGAAAAAGAAAAAAAGATGTAGGTTTATAGCTCAAATGGATGGGCGTCTGTGGGGCAGAAAGGAATTGATGTTCTACCGTTTGTAAACTATAATGGGAAAAAAAAATGTTTTGTTATATTTGAAGGTTCTAGATTTTGGAAGAAAAGAAATTGATTTTCATATCTAAAAACATGTCCCAAAAAAAAAAAACACCGAAGACACGTTAATGAGTATTTAAAATATATGATTATTTTTATTGATAATTGTCTTCGATTATTTCTATATCGATAAATTTCACATATGATGTTCTACTTAAAATTTATGATCTTGTAATTGGACTCAATTGATACAGATTAGATTAGATGCATTGACAATAATAGATATATTTATTCCCTAATTATTTATCTTTCTAATTACTAAACTTCTAAATATGATTTTATCATGAAAGCTTTTAACTATTTCCTTGTATATCAGTTACCCTTTTGTGATACACCCATAAAATATTCATTATCGACTCTAGGATAAGTTCCGTTGTTCTTATTCTTTTATTCCTTTAAGCTTCTCATTAATTTTCCTTTAGCAATCCAATAGATAAATCTTTCTAAATAACATACAATTTAGTTGTTTCTTTACCAAATAAATGATGCATCATTTATTTTACCATCTCAAAATGTGTTTTAAAAAATTATCATTTACTTTAATTTTAGAGGGAAAAAAACTACAAATTTCACATCAATTAATTAATTATGAATATATATTCAACACATCTGCACGACAACTGCAATAATTGGAGTTTCATATTTGATAAACTAAAAGATAAAATTCATAAATGTGAAGTTAATTATTGGTTCAAGATTAAAATAGTCTCATAGATGACAATTAAAGTGTTTGATTAATAGAAGAAAATATTAAAAAACCAATTTTACTTACGTCTTGTCTAATGTATGCCACATTTATATACTGAAGATTTAAAAATCACTCTACTTGAAAAATGGTATTTTAATGGTCGAAATAAATCAAACATGTACTGGGATTATAACGAGAACAAAGTGTTCAATTTTATTTTATAATTTGGGGATTTTAATTTATTGACTTGAAATTATATCTTCTAGCATATGCCTCCTAGTGTGTATACTTTAATATTTTATTTTATTTGATATGTTGAATGAGTTTGTATGAGAAATTTCAATAGTCAAATCCATGATAGTAAATTTAATAGTCAACAAACAAAAACCCTTATTATATTAAAAAAAAAGTGTGGGTATATAAATGTATTTTATTTAGGATGCCAACCCTAGTAAGTCATATCTTTGGGTTGGAATAAAAAAGATAATGATTAGATGCATCCTGGGCAAGACGTGTGACCTCCGCCACCTTCGCTTGGTCCTTCTGCCAAAGGTATAATCTCATGTGTTCCCAACTTGTGACTTATGAATCCGGGGGGAGACTTGTGACCGCCGCCACCTGCACTTGGTCCTCCTGCCAAAGGTATAACCTCTTGTATTCCCAACTTATGACTTGTGAATCCGGAAGAAGACCTGTGACCTGAACCACCGGCCAATGGTTCGTCTGCCAAAGGTGTAATCATCTTTGATGCACCATTGATCTTGTTTATTGGCCGAGCTTGGACGTCTAAGAGAACAACTCCAAAAATGAGAAGCAGAACAAAACTACGTGATATTTTGGATACTTCAACCATGGTTGCTTTTTTTTTCTGATTTAAATCTTTTTATGGCAACCAATAGCCAAGAAGAAAAAATTATATATGTAATCTGAACCGTTCTAAAACAAAGATATTTCGCTTTGTATTGGTGAATGGATTTTGAGGGTAATTTATAGGCTCTTGACAACAATAGTACTTAGTAACGTATGTAAATACATATTCTTTTCATGAAGATGCCTGGACTGTTATTTTATATTTGGTATAATCAGATAACAGATATCTAAACTTTTATGTGGTTTATAAAATCAGATTGTCAATAAATTATGCATATACTGAGACAATAAATAGTTATTGTAATTTAAATACTCGAATATTTTCATATAAATACAATAGTGGTGAGAATAAAGATTGTATGGTAACATATAAATTTAGTTGATTTTGTTTTCTTTATTTCAAATAATTTCATTAGGTATACTTATCTATATATGGTACAACATGATATTAAAAGTTATATTTTGTTGTTAAATATGAAGGATCTGGGAATGTAATCTATTTATTTCATATTAGTATATTAATGTCAAAGATGTGACAATATTTGTGAAATTGGTACAATTTCTTTCTTTTTTCTAACATAGCATTTCTTTAGGTACTCGCCTATATTTGTCATAATTAGATATTGAAAGCAATATTTTGTTCCTTAAAAAAATGTTATATTCTGTTATTATACGATGGAGGATATGTTTGTTAAAAAGAAACTCTATACCTCAAATGAAATTTTTTATTATCGAACATGACATGATTCAAAATATTATGTTTATGTAATCTTACTTCTATTATTTGTTAAAAACGCGAACAAGGTGTCATTAATAAAATATAAATTACGATAAAAAAAACATTTGTAACGAAAGTAACAGTTTTATGGAAATTCAAAAAGTATCATAAATAAATCAAATAATTATTGTATCCAAATTGTTATAATTATTTATCAACCATGAATGTGTCAATTTGTAAACAACTCTACATGAAGTGCCAATAACACCGACACTGTCTCATCCCACCTACGTTCTCATAGCTGATCATACCCTAGTAACATTTGAGAATATTTTACGTAGGGGTGTGCACAGAATTGAAACTAAATTTTTTTTAGTATCCATCATCCTATCTGATCATGAAAAAATCTTTTTAAATGCAAAATATTTCCTCAAATTTATTTTTATCAATCAATCATATTCGTTGGATTGGATTGTACTTGAGCATTTAGAATACTTATTAAAATATGTAAAATTGCAAGAAACTTTAAAATGTCAAATCACATTGTCATGACACCAATTTAGCCATTTTTTGTCAATTAATCATTTGTAATATAAAACCAAAACCATCCTATATAGTAATAGAGAAAAATAAATCTCCCAAGTCCAAATTCTTAAGGCATAGAAAATAAATGGATTTAATGATTTCGCAGTGAACTTGACGATGAGATGACACAAAAAGAAAAAGAAAAAAAGATGTAGGTTTAGAGCTCAAATAGGTGGGAGTCGGTGGGGCATAAAGAAATTGATGTTCTACCATTTGTAAACGATAACGGAAATTTTTTTTTTTTAAATATTTGAGGGTTCTAAATTTTGGAAGAAAAGAAATTGATTTTCATATCTAAAAACATGTCCAAAAAAAGAAAAACACGAAAGACACGTTAATGAGTATTTAAAATGATTATTTTTATTGATAATTGTCTTCGACTTTTTCTATATTGATAAATTTCACATATGATGTTATACTTAAAATTTATGATCTTATAATTGGACTCAATTGATACAGATTAGACGAGATGCATTTGCAATAGATATATTTATTCACTAATTTATTTATCTTTCTAATTACTAAACTTCTTAATATGATTTTATCATGAAAGCTTTTATCTATTTCTTTGTATATCAGTTACCGTTTTGTGATACACCCATAAAACATTCATTATCGACTCTAGGATAAGTTCCGTTGTTTTTATTCTTTTATTCCTTTAAGCTTCTCATTAATTTTCATTTAGCAATCCAATAGATAAATCTTTTTCAATAACATACAATTTAGTTGTTTCTTTACCAAATAAATGACACATCATTTATTCTACCATCTCAAAATATGTTTTAAAAAATTATCATTTACTTTAATTTAAGAGAAAAAAAAAACTATAAATTTCACATCAATTAATTAATTATGAATATATATTCAACATACCTGTACGACAACTGCAATAATTGGAGTTTCATATTTGATAAACTAAAAGATAAAATCCATAAATATGAAGTCAATTATTCGTTCAAGATTAAAATAGTCTCATAGATGTCAATTAAAGCGTTTGATTAATAGAAAAAATATTAAAAAACTATTTTCACTTACGTCTTGTCTAATGTATGCCATATTTAAATACTGAAGATTTAAAAATCACTCTACTTGAAAAATGGTATTTTAATGGTCGAAATAAATCAAACATGTACTGGGATTATAACGAGAACAAAGTGTTCAATTTTATTTTATAATTTGGGGATTTTAATTTATTGACTTGAAATTATATCTTCTAGCATATGCCTCCTAGTGTGTATACTTTAATATTTTATTTTATTTGATATGTTGAATGAGTTTGTATGAGAAATTTCAATAGTCAAATCCATGATAGTAAATTTAATAGTCAACAAACAAAAACCCTTTTTATATTAAAAAAAAAAGTATAGGTACATAAATGTATTTTATTTAGGATGCCAACCCTAGTAAGTCATATCTTTGGGTTGGAATAAAAAAGATAATGATTAGATGCATCCTGGGCAAGACGTGTGACCTCCGCCACCTTCGCTTGGTCCTTCTACCAAAGGTATAACCTCTTGGGTTCCCAACTTGTGACTTATGAATCCGGGGGGAGACTTGTGACCTCCGCCACCTGCACTTGGTCCATCTGCCAAAGGTATAACCTCTTGTATTCCCAACCTATGACTTGTGAATCTGGGAGAAGACCTGTGACCTGAACCACCTGCCGATGGTTCGTCTGCCAAAGGTATAATCATCTTTGATGCACCATTGATCTTGTTTATTGGCCGAGCTTGGACGTCGAAGAGAACAACGCCAAAAATGAGAAGCAGAACAAAACTACGTGATATTTTGGATACTTCAACCATGGTTGCTTTTTTTTTTTTTCTGATTTAAATCTTTTTATGGCAACCAATAGTCAAGAAGAAAAAATTATATATGTAATTTGAACCGTTTTAAAACAAAGATATTTTGCTCTGCATTGGTGAATGGATTTTGAGGGTAATTTATAGGCACTTGACAACAATAGTACTTAGTAACGTATGTACATACAGATTCTTTTCATGAATATGCTTGGACTGTTATTTTATATTTGGTATAATCAGATAACAGATATCTAAATTTTTATGTGGCTTATAAAATCAGATTGTCAATAAATTATGCATATAATGAGACAATAAATTGTTATTGTAATTTAAATACTCGAATATTTTCATATAAATACAATAGTGGTGAGAATAAAGATAGTATGGTAACATATAAATTTGGTTGATTTTGTTTTAATTATTTCAAATAATTTCATTAGGTACTTATCTATATATGGCACAACATGATATTAAAAGTTATATTTTGTTGTTAAATATGAAGGATCTAGGAATGTAATCTATTTATTTCATATTAGTATATTAATGTAAAAGATGTGGCAATATTTGTGAAATTGGTACAATTTCTTTCTTTTTTCTAACATAGCATTCCTTTAGGTACTAGCCAATATTTTTCATAATTAGATATTGAAAGCAATATTTTGTTCCTTAAAAAAATGTTATATTATGTTATTATACTATGGAGGATATGTTTGTTAAAAAGAAACTCTATACCTCAAATGAAATTTTTTATTACCGAACATGACATGAGTCAAAATATTATGTTTATGTAATCTTACTTCTATTATTTGTTAAAAACGCGAACAAGGTGTCATTAATAAAATATAAATTACGATAAAAAAAACATTTGTAACGAAAGTAACAGTTTTATGGAAATTCAAAAAGTATCATAAATAAATCAAATAATTATTGTATCCAAATTGTTATAATTATTTATCAACCATGAATGTGTCAATTTGTAAACAACTCTACATGAAGTGCCAATAACACCGACACTGTCTCATCCCACCTACGTTCTCATAGCTGATCATACCCTGGTAACATTTGAGAATATTTTACGTAGGGGTGTGCACAGAATTGAAACTAAATTTTTTTTAGTATCCATCATCCTATCTGATCATGAAAAAATCTTTTTAAATGCAAAATATTTCCTCAAATTTATTTTTATCAATCAATCATATTCGTTGGATTGGATTGTACTTGAGCATTTAGAATACTTATTAAAATATGTAAAATTGCAAGAAACTTTAAAATGACAAATCACATTGTCATGATACCAATTTAGCCATTTATTGTCAAATAATCATTTGTAATATAAAACCAAAACCATCCTATATAGTAATAGAGAAAAATAAATCTCCCAAGTCCAAATTCTTAAGGCATAGAAAATAAATGGATTTAATGATTTCGCAGTGAACTTGACGATGAGATGACACAAAAAGAAAAAGAAAAAAAGATGTAGGTTTAGAGCTCAAATGGATGGGAGTCTGTGGGGCATAAAGAAATTGATGTTCTACCATTTGTAAACGATAACGGAAATTTTTTTTTTTTTTTTTTTATATTTGAGGGTTCTAAATTTTGGAAGAAAAGAAATTGATTTTCATATCGAAAAACATGTCCACAAAAAGGAAAACACGAAAGACACGTTAATGAGTATTTAAAATGATTATTTTTATTGATAATTGTCTTCGACTTTTTCTATATTGATAAATTTCACATATGATGTTATACTTAAAATTTATGATCTTATAATTGGACTCAATTGATACAGATTAGATGAGATGCATTTACAATAGATATATTTATTCCCTAATTTATTTATCTTTCTAATTACTAAACTTCTTAATATGATTTTATCATGAAAGCTTTTAACTATTTCTTTGTATATCAGTTACCGTTTTGTGATACACCCATAAAATATTCATTATCGACTCTAGGATAAGTTCCGTTGTTTTTATTCTTTTATTCCTTTAAGCTTCTCATTAATTTTCTTTTAGCAATCCAATAGATAAATCTTTCTCAATAACATAAAATTTAGTTGTTTCTTTACCAAATAAATGACGCATCATTTATTTTACCATCTCAAAATGTGTTTTAAAAAATTATCATTTACTTTAATTTTAGAGAAAAAAAACTACAAATTTCACATCAATTAATTAATTATGAATATATATTCAACATACTTGTACGACAACTGCAATAATTGGAGTTTCATATTTGATAAACTAAAAAATAAAATCCATAAATATGAAGTCAATTATTCGTTCAAGATTAAAATAGTCTCATAGATGTCAATTAAAGTGTTTGATTAATAGAAGAAAATATTAAAAAACTATTTTTACTTACGTCTTGTCTAATGTATGCCACATTTTTATACTGAAGATTTAAAAATCACTCTACTTGAAAAATGGTATTTTAATGGTCGAAATAAATCAAACATGCACTGGGATTATAACGAGAACAAAGTGTTCAATTTTATTTTATAATTTGTGGATTTTAATTTATTGACTTGAAATTGTATCTTCTAGCATATGCCTCCTCATGTGTATACTTTAATATTTTATTTTATTTGATATGTTGAATGAGTTTGTATGAGAAATTTCAATAGTCAAATCCATGACAGTAAATTTAATAGTCAACAAACAAAAACCCTTATTATATTAAAAAAAAAAGTGTGGGTATATAAATGTATTTTATTTAGGATGCCAACCCTAGTAAGTCATATCTTTGGGTTGGAATAAAAAAGATAATAATTAGATGCATCCTGGGCAAGACGTGTGACCTCCGCCACCTTCGCTTGGTCCTTCTGCCAAAGGTATAATCTCATGTGTTCCCAACTTGTGACTTATGAATCCGGGGGGAGACTTGTGACCGCCGCCACCTGCACTTGGTCCTCCTGCCAAAGGTATAACCTCTTGTATTCCCAACTTATGACTTGTGAATCCGGAAGAAGACCTGTGACCTGAACCACCGGCCAATGGTTCGTCTGCCAAAGGTGTAATCATCTTTGATGCACCATTGATCTTGTTTATTGGCCGAGCTTGGACGTCTAAGAGAACAACGCCAAAAATGAGAAGCAGAACAAAACTACGTGATATTTTGGATACTTCAACCATGGTTGCTTTTTTTTTCTGATTTAAATCTTTTTATGGCAACCAATAGCCAAGAAGAAAAAATTATATATGTAATCTGAACCGTTCTAAAACAAAGATATTTCGCTTTGTATTGGTGAATGGATTTTGAGGGTAATTTATAGGCACTTGACAACAATAGTACTGAGTAACGTATGTAAATACATATTCTTTTCATGAAGATGCCTGGACTGTTATTTTATATTTGGTATAATCAGATAACAGATATCTAAACTTTTATGTGGTTTATAAAATCAGATTGTCAATAAATTATGCATATACTGAGACAATAAATAGTTATTGTAATTTAAATACTCGAATATTTTCATATAAATACAATAGTGGTGAGAATAAAGATAGTATGGTAACATATAAATTTAGTTGATTTTGTTTTATTTATTTCAAATAATTTCATTAGGTATACTTATCTATATATGGTACAACATGATATTAAAAGTTATATTTTGTTGTTAAATATGAAGGATCTGGGAATGTAATCTATTTATTTCATATTAGTATGTTAATGTCAAAGATGTGGCAATATTTGTGAAATTGGTACAATTTCTTTCTTTTTTCTAACATAGCATTTCTTTAGGTACTAGCCTATATTTGTCATAATTAGATATTGAAAGCAATATTTTGTTCCTTAAAAAAATGTTATATTATGTTATTATACGATGGAGGATATGTTTGTTAAAAAGAAACTCTATACCTCAAATGAAATTTTTTATTATCGAACATGACATGATTCAAAATATTATGTTTTCGTAATCTTACTTCTATTATTTGTTAAAAACGCGAACAAGGTGTCATTAATAAAATATAAATTACGATAAAAAACACATTTGTAACGAAAGTAACAGTTTTATGGAAATTCAAAAATTATCATAAATAAATCAAATAATTATTGTATCCAAATTGTTATAATTATTTATCAACCATGAATGTGTCAATTTGTAAACAACTCTACATGAAGTGCCAATAACACCGACACTGTCTCATCCCACCTACGTTCTCATAGCTGATCATACCCTAGTAACATTTTAGAATATTTTACGTAGGGGTGTGCACAGAATTGAAACTAAATTTTTTTTAGTATCCATCATCCTATCTGATCATGAAAAAAGTCTTTTTAAATACAAAATATTTCCTCAAATTTATTTTTATCAATCAATCATATTCGTTGGATTGGATTGTACTTGAGCATTTAGAATACTTATTAAAATATGTAAAATTGCAAGAAACTTTAAAATGACAAATCACATTGTCATGATACCAATTTAGCCATTTTTTGTCATTTAATCATTTGTAATATAAAACCAAAACCATCAAATATAGTAATATAGAAAAATAAATCTCCCAAGTCCAAATTCTTAAGGCATAGAAAATAAATGGATTTAATGATTTCGCAGTGAACTTGACGATGAGATGACACAAAAAGAAAAAGAAAAAAAGATGTAGGTTTAGAGCTCAAATGGGTGGGAGTCTGTGGGGCATAAAGAAATTGATCTTCTACCATTTGTAAACGATAACGGAAATTTTTTTTTTTTTTTTATATTTGAGGGTTCTAAATTTTGGAAGAAAAGAAATTGATTTTCATATCTAAAAACATGTCCAAAAAAAGAAAAACACAAAAGACACGTTAATGAGTATTTAAAATGATTATTTTTATTGATAATTCTCTTCGACTTTTTCTATATTGATAAATTTCACATATGATGTTATACTTAAAATTTATAATCTTATAATTGGACTCAATTGATACAGATTAGACGAGATGCATTTACAATAGATATATTTATTCACTAATTTATTTATCTTTCTAATTACTAAACTTCTTAATATGATTTTATCATGAAAGCTTTTATCTATTTCTTTGTATATCAGTTACCGTTTTGTGATACACCCATAAAACATTCATTATCGACTCTAGGATAAGTTCCGTTGTTTTTATTCTTTTATTCCTTTAAGCTTCTCATTAATTTTCATTTAGCAATCCAATAGATAAATCTTTTTCAATAACATACAATTTAGTTGTTTCTTTACCAAATAAATGACACATCATTTATTCTACCATCTCAAAATGTATTTTAAAAAATTATCATTAACTTTAATTTTAGAGAAAAAAAAACTATAAATTTCACATCAATTAATTAATTATGAATATATATTCAACATACCTGTACGACAACTGCAATAATTGGAGTTTCATATTTGATAAACTAAAAGATAAAATCCATAAATATGAAGTCAATTATTCGTTCAAGATTAAAATTGTCTCATAGATGTCAATTAAAGTATTTGATTAATAGAAGAAAATATTAAAAAACTATTTTTACTTACGTCTTGTCTAATGCATGCCATATTTAAATACTGAAGATTTAAAAATCACTCTACTTGAAAAATGGCATTTTAATGGTCGAAATAAATCAAACATGTACTGGGATTATAACGAGAACAAAGTGTTCAATTTTATTTTATAATTTGTGGATTTTAATTTATTGACTTGAAATTATATCTTCTAGCATATGCCTCCTAGTGTGTATACTTTAATATTTTATTTTATTTGATATGTTTAATGAGTTTGTATGAGAAATTTCAATAGTCAAATCCATGATAGTAAATTTAATAGTCAACAAACAAAAACCCTTTTTATATTAAAAAAAAAAGTATAGGTACATAAATGTATTTTATTTAGGATGCCAACCCTGGTAAGTCATATCTTTGGGTTGGAATAAAAAAGATAATGATTAGATGCATCCTGGGCAAGACGTGTGACCTCCGCCACCTTCGCTTGGTCCTTCTGCCAAAGGTATAACCTCTTGGGTTCCCAACTTGTGACTTATGAATCCGGGGGGAGACTTGTGACCTCCGCCACCTGCACTTGGTCCATCTGCCAAAGGTATAACCTCTTGTATTCCCAACTTATGACTTGTGAATCTGGGAGAAGACCTGTGACCTGAACCACCTGCCGATGGTTCGTCTGCCAAAGGTATAATCATCTTTGATGCACCATTGATCTTGTTTATTGGCCGAGCTTGGACGTCTAAGAGAACAACGCCAAAAATGAGAAGCAGAACAAAACTACGTGATATTTTGGATACTTCAACCATGGTTGCTTTTTTTTTTCTGATTTAAATCTTTTTATGGCAACCAATAGCCAAGAAGAAAAAATTATATATGTAATTTGAACCGTTTTAAAACAAAGATATTTTGCTCTGCATTGGTGAATGGATTTTGAGGGTAATTTATAGGCACTTGACAACAATAGTACTTAGTAACATATGTACATACAGATTCTTTTCATGAAGATGCTTGGACTGTCATTTTATATTTGGTATAATCAGATAACAGATATCTAAACTTTTATGTGGTTTATAAAATCAGATTGTCAATAAATTATGCATATACTGAGACAATAAATAGTTATTGTAATTTAAATACTCGAATATTTTCATATAAATACAATAGTGGCGAGAATAAAGATAGTATGGTAACATATAAATTTGGTTGATTTTGTTTTATTTATTTCAAATAATTTCATTAGGTACTTATCTATATATGGTATAACATGATATTAAAAGTTATATTTTGTTGTTAAATATGAAGGATCTAGGAATGTAATCTATTTATTTCATATTAGTATATTAATGTAAAAGATGTGGCAATATTTGTGAAATTGGTACAATTTCTTTCTTTTTTCTAGCATAGCATTCCTTTAGGTACTAGCCAATATTTGTCATAATTAGATATTGAAAGCAATATTTTGTTCCTTAAAAAAATATTATATTATGTTATTATACTATGGAGGATAAGTTTGTTAAAAAGAAACTCTATACCTCAAATGAAATTTTTTATTGTCGAACATGACATGACTCAAAATATTATGTTCATGTAATCTTACTTCTATTATTTGTTTAAAACACGAACAAGGTGTTATTAATAAAATATAAATTACGATAAAAAAAACATTTGTAACGAAAGTAACAGTTTTATGGAAATTCAAAAAGTTTCATAAATAAATCAAATAATTATTGTATCCAAATTGTTATAATTATTTATCAACCATGAATGTGTCAATTTGTAAACAACACTACATGAAGTGCCAATAACACCGACACTGTCTCATCCCACCTACGTTCTCATAGCTGATCATACCCTAGTAACATTTTAGAATATTTTACGTAGTGGTGTGCATCGAATTGAAGCTAAATTTTTTTTAGTATCCATCATCCTATCTGATCATGAAAAAATCTTTTTAAATGCAAAAAATTCCCTCATATTTATTTTCATCAATCAATCATATTCATTGAATTGGATTGTACTTGAGCATTTAGAATACTTATTAAAACATGTAAAATTGCAAGAAACTTTAAAATGACAAATCACATTGTCGTGATACCAATTTAGTCATTTTTTGTCAATTAATCATTTGTAATATAAAATCAAAACCATCCTATATAGTAATAGAGAAAAATAAATCTCCCAAGTCCAAATTCTTAAGGCATAGAAAATAAATTGATTTAATGATTTCGCAGTGAACTTGACGATGAGATGACACAAAAAGAAAAAGAAAAAAAGATGTAGGTTTATAGCTCAAATGGATGGGCGTCTGTGGGGCAGAAAGGAATTGATGTTCTACCGTTTGTAAACTATAATGGGAAAAAAAAATGTTTTGTTATATTTGAAGGTTCTAGATTTTGGAAGAAAAGAAATTGATTTTCATATCTAAAAACATGTCCCAAAAAAAAAAAACACCAAAGACACGTTAATGAGTATTTAAAATATATGATTATTTTTATTGATAATTGTCTTCGATTATTTCTTTATCGATAAATTTCACATATGATGTTCTACTTAAAATTTATGATCTTGTAATTGGACTCAATTGATACAGATTAGATGAGATGCATTGACAATAATAGATATATTTATTCCCTAATTATTTATCTTTCTAATTACTAAACTTCTAAATATGATTTTATCATGAAAGCTTTTAACTATTTCCTTGTATATCAGTTACCCTTTTGTGATACACCCATAAAATATTCATTATCGACTCTAGGATAAGTTCCGTTGTTCTTATTCTTTTATTCCTTTAAGCTTCTCATTAATTTTCCTTTAGCAATCCAATAGATAAATCTTTCTAAATAACATACAATTTAGTTGTTTCTTTACCAAATAAATGATGCATCATTTATTTTACCATCTCAAAATGTGTTTTAAAAAATTATCATTTACTTTAATTTTAGAGGGAAAAAAACTACAAATTTCACATCAATTAATTAATTATGAATATATATTCAACACATCTGCACGACAACTGCAATAATTGGAGTTTCATATTTGATAAACTAAAAGATAAATTTCATAAATGTGAAGTCAATTATTCGTTCAAGATTAAAATAGTCTCACAGATGACAATTAAAGTGTTTGATTAATAGAAGAAAATATTTAAAAAACCAATTTTACTTACGTCTTGTCTAATGTATGCCACATTAATATACTGAAGATTTAAAAATCACTCTACTTGAAAAATGGTATTTTAATGGTCGAAATAAATCAAACATGTACTGGGATTATAACGAGAACAAAGTGTTTAATTTTATTTTATAATTTGTGGATTTTAATTTATTGACTTGAAATTATATCTTCTAGCATATGCCTCCTCGTGTGTATACTTTAATATTTTATTTTATTTGATATGTTGAATGAGCTTGTATGAGAAATTTCAATAGTCAAATCCATGATAGTAAATTTAATAGTCAACAAATAAAAACCCTTATTAAAAAAGTATGGGTACATAAATGTATTTTATTTAGGATGCCAACGCAAGCATGTCATATCTTTGGGTTGGAATAAAAAAGATAATAATTGGATACATCCTGTACAAGACTTGTGACCTCTGCCACCTGCGCTTGGTCCTTCTGCCAAAGGTATAACCTCTTGTGTTCCCAACTTGTGACTTATGAATCCGGGGGAAGACATGTGACCTCCGCCACCTGCGCGTGGTTCTTCTGGCAAAGGACCTCTTGTATTCCCAACTTGTGACTTATGAATCCGGGAGAAGACCTGTGAACTGAACCACCGACTGATGGTCCGTCTGCCAAAGGTGTGATCATCTTTGATGCACCATTGATCTTGTTTATTGGTCAAGCTTGGACGTCAAAGAGAACAACGCTCAAAATGAGAAGCAAAACAAAACTACGTGCTATTTTGGATACTTCAACCATGGTTGCTTTTTTTTCTGATTTAACTCTTCTTATGGCAACCAATAGCCAAGAAGAAAAAAATATATATGTAATCTGAACCATTTTCAAACAAAGATATTTAGCTCTGCATTGGTGAATGGATTTTGAGGGTAATTTATAGGCACTTGACAGTTATAGTACATAGTAACGTATGTAAATACAGATTCTTTTTATGAAGATACTTGGACCGTTAGTTTATATTTGGTATGATCACATAACAGATATCA
This sequence comes from Ficus hirta, assembly GCA_038430175.1. NCBI lineage: Eukaryota > Viridiplantae > Streptophyta > Magnoliopsida > Rosales > Moraceae > Ficus > Ficus hirta. The sequence continues at coordinate 10,368,533 of CM076585.1, read as the reverse complement.
AAACTTTTATGTAGTTTATAAAATCAGATTGTCAATAAATTATATATATACTGAGACAATAAATAGTTATTATAATTTAGATACTCGAATATTTTCATATCAATACAATAGTAGTGAGAATAAAGATAGTATGGTAACTTATAAAATTGGTTGATTTTGTTTTATTTATTTCAAATAATTTCATTAGATACTTATCTATATATGGTATAACAAGATATTAAAAGTTATATTTTGTTGTTAAAATATGAAGGATCTGGGAATGTAATCTATTTATTTTATATTAGTATGTTAATGTAAAAGATGTGGCAATATTTGTGAAATTGGTACAATTTCTTTCTTTTTTCTAACATAGTGTTCCTTTAGGTACTAGCCTATATTTGTTATAACTAGATATTGAAAGCAATATTTTGTTCCTTAAAAAAATATTATATTATGTTATTATATTATGGAGGATATGTTTGTTAAAAAGAAATTCTATACCTCAAATGAAATTTGTTATTGTCGAACATGACAGGATTCAAAATATTATGTTTATGTAATCTTACTTCTACTATTTGTTTAAAACGCGAACAAGGTGTTATTAATAAAATATAAAATTACGATAAAAAAAAACATTTGTAACGAAAGTAACAGTTTTATGGAAATTCAAAAATTTTCATAAATAAATCAAATGATTATTGCACCCAAATTATTATAATTATTTATCAACCATTAATGTGTCGATTTGTAAACAACACTACATGAAGTGCCAATAACACCGACACTGTCTCATCCCATCTATGTTCTCGTAGCTGATCATACCCTGGTAACATTTGAGAATATTTTACATAGGGATGTGCATAGAATTGAAACTAAATTTTTTTTAATATCCATCATCCTATCTGATCATGAGAAAATCTTTTTCATATGCTAAAAATTAAGTCAAATTCATTTTATCAATCAATCATATTTGTTGTATTGGATTGTACTTGATTATTTAGGACACTTCTTAAAACATGTTAAATTGCAAAAAAAACTTTAAAATAGCAAATCACATTGTCATGATACCAATTTGGTCATTTTTTACCAATTAATCTTTTGTATCACAAAATCAAAACCTTCCTATATTGTAATAGAAAAAAATAAAACTTCCCAAAGACACGTTAAAAAGTATTTAACTTATTTGATTATTTTTATTAATAATAGTCTTCGATTATTTCATTACTGATAAATTTAACAAATGATGTTATACTTAAAATTTATAATCTTGTAATGGGACTCAATTGACACAGATTAGATGAGATGCATTAACAACAAGTATATTTATTTCCTAATTTATTTATATATTTAATTTCTAAAATTATTAATTCTTACACTAAATATATGAAGCTAACTATTGATTATATCTCCTCATGAAAGCTTTTAAATATTACTTTGTATATCAGTTACCGTTTTGTGATACACTCATAAAATATTACATGTCGACTCTAGGATAAGTTCCGCCTTTCTTATTGTTTTATTCCTTTAAGCTTCTCATTAATTTACCTTTAACAATCCAATAGATAAATCTTTCTAAACAAAATACAATTTAGTTGTTTCTTTACTAAATGACTGATGTCTCTAATATTTTACAATCTCAAAAGGTGTTTTGAGAAAATATCATTTACTTTTATTTTAGAAAAAAAAAAAAAATTTTAAATTTCACATTGATTAATTAATTATGAACCATATACTCAACACTCCTGTATGACAACTGCAATCATTGGAGTTTCATATTTGCTTAACTAAAAGATAAAATCCTTAAATATGACGTCAGTTATTCGTTTAAGATTAAAATAGTCTCATAGATGACAATCAAAGTGTTTAATTATTAGAAGAAAATATTAAAAAATAAATTTTACTTACGTCTTGTCTAATGTATGCCAAATTTTTATACTTAAGATTTAAAAATCACTCTACTTGAATAATAGTATTTCAATGGCCAAAGTAAATCAAACATGTAATGGGATTATATCAAGAATAAAGTGTTCAATTTTAGTCTATTATTTGAGGATTTGACTTGAAATTATATCTTCTAGCATATGCCTCCTCATGTACATACTTTAATTTTTTATTTTTATTTGATATGTGGAGTGAGTTTGTATGAGAAATTTTAGTAGTCAAATCTATGATAGTAAATTTAATAGTCAACAAATAAAAACCTTATTATATTAAAAATATTATGGGTACATGAATCTATTTTATTTAGGATACCAATCCTAGCGTGTCATATATTTGGGTTGGAATAAAAAAGATAATATCATGGGCCAGACTTGTGACCTCCGTCACCTGTGCTTGGTCCTTTTGCTAACCTCTTGTATTCCTAACTTGTGACTTGTGAATCCGGGAGAAGACCTGTGACCTGTACCACTGACCGATGGTCTGTCTGCCAAAAGTATAATTTCTTGTATTCCCAATTTGTGACTTATGAATCCAGGGGAAGACCCGTGACCTGAACCACTAACGGATGGTCCATCTGCCAAAGGTATAAGTTCTTGTGTTCACAAATTGTGACTTGCGAAATCGGGGGAAGACCCATGACCTAAACCACCAACCAATGTTTCATTTGCCTAAGGAATAATCTCTTATGTTCCCAACTTATGACTTGTGAATCCGGGAGAAGACCCATGACTTGAATCAACGGTGGATGGTCCGTCTGCCAAAGGTCTAATCATCTGTGATGTAAACTTAATCTTGTTTATTGGCCGAGCTTGGACTTTAAAGAGAACAATGCTCAAAATGAGGAGCAGAACAAAACTACGCGATATTTTAGATACTTCAACCCTGTTTAATTTTATTTTATTTTTTTTGTCGGATTTAAATCTTCTTATGGCAATCGATAGCCAAGAAGAAAAAATATATATATATAATCTGAACCGTTTTCAAACAAATATATTTATCTTTGCATTGGTGAATGAATTTTGAGGGTGATTAATCAGAACTTAACAAATATAATACTTAGTGATGTATGTAAAAATTCGATTCTTGTTTTGAAGATGGTTTAATTGTCTGTTTATATTTGGTATAATTAAGATAATAAATATCTAAACTTTCATGTGGTTTATAAAACCTGATTACCGATAAATTTTGCATATACTAAGACAATAAATTAGTTAATATAATTTAAATACTCTAATATTTTCATATTAATAAAAAAGTTGTGAAGATAAAGATGGCATGGTAACATATAAATTTGGTTTATTTTATTTTATTTATTTTAAATATTTGTATTACGTACTTGTCTATATATGGTATAACTAGATATTGAAAGCTATGTTTGGTTGTTAAAATAGGAAGGATTTGGGAATATGATCTATTTATTTCATATTACTATAATAACGAAAAATATGTGGCAGTATATATAAAATTGGTACATTTTCTTTCTTTTTTCTAACATAGCATTATTTTAGATACTAGCCTATATTTGTTGTTACTAGTTATATTTTGTAAAAGTAATTTGTCCGTTTAGTTCTCCAATTATAAATATCATGCCATTTTAGTCCTTAAACTTTTGATTTTGGTAAATTAGTCTCTTAATTTTTTATTTTTGACCGTTTTGGTCCCTCACATTAAAATTGACTGATGATTTCTGAAATTTCACATAGATAATCATATTCCTATCGCATAATAACTAAAAATGTTATTACATTAAGTTCAAAATATTTTAGTTGGAAAGGGTTTTAAGAAGAATAAGGTGGAATTTTATGAAGTGTAATTGTTTATTAAAATTTCATGTTAACATGGAGTTAGAACATGACTATATACACTAAATTTAAAAATTATCTCATCAATTTCAATGTTAGGGATCAAATGGTTAAAAATCAAAAGTTCATGGACTAATTTACTAAAATCAAAAGCTTAGGGACTAAAGTAATAAGATATTCATAGTTAAGAGACTAAACAGACAAATTATCCATTCGGTTATTATATTATGGAGGATATGTTTGTTAAAAAGAAACTCCATACACCAAAAGTAATTTTTTTGAATGTCTAAACATGACATGATTCTAAATATTATGTTTATGTAGTATTATTTCTATTGTTTCGTTTAAAATACGAACAAAATATAATTTAAGATAACAATGACATTTGTAACGACAATAACACTTGTATGAAAATTTAAAAATTTCATAAATAAACCAAATGATTGATGCACCCAAATTATTATAGTTGTTTATCAAATACAAATGTGTCGATTTGTAAACAACAATTCGTGAAGTGCTAACAATACCGACACTATCTCATCCCACCTATGATCTCATAGCATATCATGCCCTAGTAACATTTGAGAATGTTTTACATAGGGGTGTGCATAGAATTGAAACTGTAACAACCTAAAATTTTGATGAGCTTGTGATTTCCTTAGATACAAGGAAAATCTAAGTCTGAATCATGTATATCAACATGAAGCTCATGATCTGATTTGATTATCAAAGTATGTTTATAAGTATTATGAGACTCAATGATAATCTATTAAGTCAAGAAGAAGGCTCTATGATGAAAAAGGCCGAACCATGAATTATGATTTTTGTTCGGGTCAATGAATGACCAGGATAATTTACGAAATAATTAAGATGGTACTGTCATATAATAAGCAGTATTGAAATTATACTATGGCTAACCGTCATTATGGATGTAGAATTGAGAATAAGGATTGGGATAGCTCTAGAATAATCAGAAATAATATTTGAAGCAAGAAGGACTAAGTGGCTTCAAGTCCTAAGAAAAACCTATATGCGGTCCAGTTAAGTACAGATAAATTCTTGACTGCAGTCTAGTAATACTATATTGTTGATAGTTAAAACAGTATTAGTACTATCTAGATTATTAAGAAATTAGACTGCGCATTAAAGGGAGTGTCAAACATGCCCTTACTTGGAGGTCAAGTAATTATGGATAAATATGTAATTTTTGAATTATGGAATTTATGGATTTTTTTCCTAACCAAAGCCTCCAACTAGGCCAAAAGGCCGGTTACATTGGGTGACCTTGGGAAATAGGGAAGCAAATTAGAGATAAGTTTGAAAAGATTTTTTTTGGCTCCAACATATGCATGGCCGGTCACTTGGAGGGACTAGGAAGGCAAATATTTTGTCTTTTAAGAACCAATATGCAAGCTAAGGAGAATTTTAGAAATAAAAATAATTGTGAAAAATTTAGAATTTTCCACCTATAAATAGAGGTGGGTAGTATTGAGTTGAACAATTTAGTTGGGTTCCCAACTTCTAGTTCCTTCTCAAGATTCACTATTCCTCTCTAGACTTAGAAGAGAGAGAGAGAGAGAGAGAGAGAGAGAGAGAGAGATGGCCGGTTATGGTATAGAGGGTGGTGGAGCAAGAATTTTGCTTATGCAAGGTCTAGAACCACTCTTTCAAAGCTTTAGAGGTATAATCTCAACCCTCTACCTAAGAATTTCATTTATAGAATTTATGTATATTTCAAGCTATGATTGTAAGAGCATAAGCTCATGCTTCTTATTTTATGGTTTTGCTTATTGGTTATGCTAGATCTATGCTAGGGTTTGATTTTTATGCTCTATGTTGAGTTTAAGATTATGTGTGCTCATTGCTCACCATGTGTTTGTGAAAATGCCTTCACATGTCTAAGTAGGGAGATTTTATGAATGATGATGATAATGATGATGTGAATGCTAAGTGTGTGTTGGTTAAGGAATTAACCTAAAACATAATTTGGTAAGCTTGAAAAGTTATCAATGTTGTGTTTTTTAAGAACATGAGATAAGTGTATGTTTGAATGTTAAGAATGAATCCGACACATTTTATGTTGACATAGGCTCACTGCTTTGCCCGTTTGAGGTAGGGTGCACGGATTTTAAGCAAAAATCAACAAAAAAATACAAAACTGGCAATTTTCGGATTTAACTTGACAATTTTCTAGAAACTTAATTTTGAGGCTTTTAGAAGCCGAATTTGGAAAAAGTTATAACTGAAAAGTAGTAGAAAATTGAAAATTCTAGGGGGCTTCATGGACGGTTTTTGAAAATAGGGCCTCAAAGGCCTCTGTTTTTATCAAAATCCGTAGCTTGTCAGTACGGACAGTGTATACGGCCATTATTTTTCAAAAGGAAAAACGAGTAAGTTGAAGGCAGATTTAAGTTTTGAATAGAAAAAGGAAAGTTGTAGGTTTCGAACGAGATCTACAACTTTCGTGAAGAAAGGTTTCCTAAATTATAAACTGATTTGAAGATAAATTCAAAATTGTGCAGGATATAGGAAATTCCTGCACAGGATTTTCTAAACTATGCATGATACAGGAAATTTCCTGCACATATGCATTCCAGTAAATTAAAAGGCTATTTTAAAAGTAGTTTTTAAGGTTTTATGATCTCTCTAAAAAGAGACTAAGATTTTATGAAAATGGTTTCGAAAAGATTTGAATCCAATAGAATTTCCCAAGCGATTTTCAAAAAAAAAATGTACTATGTTTTATGAAAGGTAATAAGAATTACTTGATTTATAAAGTTATGATATTTTCAAAACATAAGAATATGGTAACAAGTGTATGACTGATGGTAATCGGATGGGATACCAATTTATTAGTTAGGGCATGTATCCATGACTACCAATGGTAACCGGATAGGATACCGGTTTACTATGTTAAGGTACCAATGGTAATCGGATTGGATACCGATCTAGTATGTTATGGTTTATAGTAAGATACAACGACTCTTATCTTACGCTTTGTTTGAAACAAGAATATGACATATTGTCATGCTTTGATGGAACGATAGACCAAGAGCATAGGATAATTTGTAAGTACAACTCCGCCTACAGTATGAGCAAAATGTTTTTATTATATTGCATGTTTTTCAAAAATTCATGCATTGATTTACATGATGTACATATGTTTTATGTTTTATGTTTATGTTTTATTATTGTGACATCATGAAAGCATGTTCACTAATAATAAATCACATGATAAGAACAAGATTAAGTTTTTAATTAAGAAACAGTTGAGATTTAAGTTTTCAAGTATGATCAACTAAGAACAAGTTTTCATGTAGTAAGATAAGACAAGCAAGTTTTCTTGTGTCGTACCGACTTACCACGAGGACGAGTTTAAACGGTTTGGTTTATGATTTGAGTTGGATTGGACTGGCCACCCCAATCACTCCATGCCTACATATCACGGTACGTGTACTCATGTTATGTAGGGGGCCCGAAACCAAATTAATATAAGAAAGCATAATGGATTCATTAGAAAGCATAATCGGTTCATGCATTTTTTTACTACAAAAAAATGTTTTGCGGAATAGAAAGCTGTACTTATTGAGCATAAGCTCATAACTTACGTTCATATTGTAGGTAAGCAACCTACCGGCAATGCTTGATGCAAGACTGTAGAGAGATAGTACTACAGACTGTGAAATTTGGGTTGGACACCGCCACGGGTTTTGGAAAAGATATTTTGTAAAATGTGTTTGTAGTATATTATGATAAGTCGATGGTACTAGAATATGATAACTGGTATGTTTTGTAAAATGTGGTTTTAAAGCTCGGTACTCGAGTGAGTACATATAAATAAGTATGAGTTTTGAGTTTAAAAAGAAAGGAAAAAAAAAAATATTTCCGTATTTTTATATAAAGCAAAAGTAAGTTTTAAGATAAAGTATGTTTAAGTAAGCATTGTAAGGTAACGGCCCTATCAAATTGGATCGTTGCAAAGTTGGTATTTAAGTTAAGTAAGTACGAAGTCACGGCCCTACGTAGGTCGGGTCGTGACAGAATCCAACTTTTTTAAGTATCCATCATCCAATCTAATCATAAAAAAATCTTTTTAAATACAAAAAAATCGGTCCAATTCATTTTATCACTCATTCATATTGAATTAGATTGGATTAGATGATTGGATTATACTTGAGCATTCAAAAAACTTATTAAAATATGTTAAATTGCAAGAAACTTCAAAATGACAAATCACATTGTCATGATACCAATTTAGTCATTTTTCGTCAATTTATCATTTGTAACATAAAACCAAAACCACCATATATGGTAATAGAGAAAAATAAAATCTCCCAAGTCCAAATTCTTAAGACATAGAAATAAATAGATTTAATGATTTGGCAGTGGACTTGACAATGAGATGACACAAAAAGAAAACAAAAATGTAGGTTTAGGGCTCAAATGGATGGCAGTCCGTGGGGCGTAAAAGAAGTGATGTTCTACGGTTAGTAAACTGTGAGGGAAAAAAAATGTTGTTGTGATTTGAATGTTTCACTAGGATTAGTTCTTACTGCTTTATAAATGAAGTTTTATCATATTAAGCTATATAAAGGACCGGAAAGCGTATTTGGTGAAGTAACGACCAAAGTGTAGAATGATCTAGAAATGACATAAAACACCGATTTGGACGTTTTCAAAATCTGGTCTTAAACCATAGTTGCTGCGCTAAAACCAATTCTATAACCTTTTAGTTTATATTATAAGCTTCTTGTGAGAGCAAGAATCACCTCAATCGGGCACTCGTAGCTCAAGATATACTCTTTTGACGTTTAGAACTCAAAGCTGATTTTCTGCAATTGTCGATCTGGTTTAATGTGTTTTTCGGGACCTTAACGGTCTCAGAATCTAGTGTACGATAGCTCGATTTGAAATTCTATGTGTCTACTGTCAGTAGGAACCATTTTCAGAATTTTTGGAGCTATACAAAATGTTTTATGCGCATTTCAGTAGCAGTCGCCAAACCAGCATTTTTTATCTAAACCAAAAGTTTATGATATAGGACGCCAAATCCTAAAACATAGTTGCTGCACCAAAATCGCTCTTACCATCATTTAGTGTACATTATAAGTGACCTGTGGCGTTTGGAATCACCTTGATTAGAATTTTGTACCCCAAGTTGTGCGCATTTGAAGTTTCACACAAAAACTTCCAAAATGCTGACAAAACAAGGAAGGTCAGAATTTTGATTTCTTGGAGGTTGTTTTTGAGAGGTTTAGAAGACTTTAAATAGGGCCTATAATAGTTCGTTAGAAAGCTCTGCATGTCTACTTTTAGTAAGATTCGATTTCATATTGTTTAAGGGGATGAGGAATATCCCGTATATATTCTTTCTTGGGAGAATAGGAAAGCTTCCGTGTGGGTTACAGATGATAGCGCATGGTGTCTAATTATAATTTTCTTTATTCATATATCTTCAAATTGATTCAAAGACTTCTGGGAACACATTCAGGTGTGAAAGCTTTAGGAGAGCTATAGGTTTGCCTCTTGCACGCCTTAGCATGCATTTTCATGATGAATAATATATGAATTTGAATTTTGGCTATATGTGGGACTTAAGAGTTTATTTAATGATTTGTTTGCATACGTTCATACCCTTTCATTTCTTTGGCGTAATTGTTTGAAGTCGTTTTAACGTGGTTTCCCTTATTTCTCCCTACTGAGCATTAGGCTCAACCCCTTTTTATGTTTTCCCCCCTCCAGGATTAGCAGATGTTCGATTGTAGTTGCTTGAGGATTTGTGAGTAAACTTCTATCGATAATTTATTATTTTTAATTCTGAGTTGTACTGTAGCCTGGTGTATAAAACTGCATTAGTCGGCAAAGTCCCAGAGTTGTATAATTTTTGAGAAGCTGTAAATAGACTGTTTTACAAATACGAATTATTTTGAATACTTTGGAGCAATATATGTTTTTCTTTATTTTGTGAACAATTTTTAAAATAAATCCTGAATTAATTTCAATTAATTACTTTTAACCATAATTAATCATGGTCCCCGGGTTTGGGTCGTGACAATATTATATCATTGTATCATCATTAATAAGTTCAAAATAAAGGAATGTATGTCTTAGACATCGTCTTTGACTAAGACTGTAAGTTGGAGAATAACATTATGTATAGTTTTTGGAAGAATAAAATCTGAATTCTTTTTAGACAGCGCGCCCTACATAAATAGGGACCTTCAGTTTTCCTAATATCCTAACCAACCAAAAAAACTAAAAACTAAAATATCAAATCACCTAAACAAGTCAAACAGAAAATCAGATCATAACTTGAAATTTAAATTTAAATTCCCTAAATATCTTTGACACACTAACTTAAGTTGGAGCATAGATATCTATCATGCCCAACTTGTTAACAAGAAGTTCAAAATTCGGTTTGAACAATCCCTTAGTTAGGATATCTGCAGTTTGCTGCGTGGTAGGGACAAACGACATGCAAATGACTCATGCCTCCAACTTCTTAATAAAATGCCTATCAATCTTGACATGCTTGGTTCGGTCATGTTGCACTGGGCTATGCGCTCTGCCGATCGCAGCTTTGTTGTCACAATAAAACTTCATCAGAGCTTCTACTAGTTTCTTCAACTCCTCCAAAATTTGTTGAAGTCATAGGATCTCACACACCCCATATGACATTGCATGGTAATCAGCTTTGACACTACTACGAGCTACGACATTTTGTTTTTTGCTTCTCCAAGTCACAAGATTTTCTCATACATCACTAAGCCTGCCCAATCTGCATCTATGTAAATTTCAATAGTCTGTTGTTCACCCTTTATGAATAACATGCCTTTACCTGGAGAGCTCTTCAGATATCTTAATATCATGCAGGTGGCTTCAAGATGCTCTCTATATGGGACATGCATAAATTGCCTTGCTAGGCTAATGGCAAATGCAATGTCAGGCCTTGTATGTGACAAGTAAATCAACTTGCCCACCAAACATTGGTATTGGTTAGCATCAATTGGACCTCCTTCCTTGCTATCTCCAAGTTTCTTGTTTGGATCAATAGGGGTGTTGACTGGCATACAAGCACTCATCCTTGTCTCCTTGAAAAGATTTAGAATATATTTTCACTGTGAGACTACTATTCAAGGAAGATTTAGAATATATTTTCACTATGAGACTACTATTCTGTGAGACTACTATTCAATCAAGTGACTTCCATTCTAAGGAAATACTTGAGAGACCCTAGATCTTTTATCTCGAAGTTGGCTACTACGCTTGCTTTTAATCAATCCATTTCTTTATGGTCGTCTCCTGTGAGTATGATATCATCCACATAAACTATCAACACGGTTACTCTTCCATCTCCCAAGTCTTTGATGAACATGGTGTGATCAGTTTGAGCTTGACTCTAGCCCTGTTTCTTCATTAACTGAGTGAATTTCTCGAACTAAGGCCTCAGTGAATGTTTAAGGACATAGAGTGACTTTTTAAGCCAACATGATCTTGATCATACCATTGTTCGAAGCCCGGAGGTGGATCCATGTAGACTTCCTCTTCTAAATCCCCATTCAAGGTGTTCTTGACATCCAATTGTTGTAGTGGCTGATCAAGATTTGTTGCGAGAGACAACAGTACCCACACTGTGTTTAGTTTTGCCACTGGTGCAAAGGTCTCCAAATAGTTGATGCCATAAGTTTGTGTAAAACCTTTAGCCACCAATCTCGCTTTATACCTATCCAAAGTCTCATCCGACTTATACTTGGTGGTAAACACCCATTTACAGCCAACAGTAGCCTTTCCTTTTGGTAGAGCTTCCATTTCCCATGTTTGATTCTCTAGTGCCCCCATCTCCTCAAGTATCACCCCTCCACTCTGGAATTTTAAGAGCATCCTACACATTTTTTGGAATCTCCACACAAGAAAGTTGCTAAGTAAAAGTGGAAAACAAAAAAATAAAAAGATGAAAGATTTTTGTAGGACACTAATTTAGACATAGGATACAGGACGACTCAAACAAGATCTATTACCTTTCCTAACAACTATGGGAACCTCTAGATCATTAAATGACATGGTTTGAGACATAGGGTTAGACTAAGAGTTTCCTGAGGAATTTTGGACTTGACTTGGATTGGATTCCCAACTAGGATGGCAGATGTTGGCTCTATTCCTCTGGTCCTAACATTTTTTCTAATAAATCGATCTAGCTATATTTTTTGTACCTGTTTCTCTTCTACATTCTACACCTGTACTATCGTGATCTAGTTGTAGCCTTACAGAAATATCCGATCCTTCAAAAAACATTTTTTCCTTTTGATTTTGATTGGTTTCAATTTCGAATTTTGAATTTTGGACAGTATCTTGTTCTCCAGGGATCTAATCCATTTGTTCAACAGATATTCTTCAAATTTTGAATTTTGGTCAATATCTTTTTTTTTTCAACAGCCTATTTGGATTTTTCAACCCCCGTTTCAAAATTTGAAATATTTTCAGAATTTTCCATGGAAGAATCTCGAGTAGGAAAATTTGATTTTTCAAAAATTGAAATTTTTTTTTATTCCCAGTAGAAGTATCTCCGTTAGAAAATGTTGGTTTCATATACCAATTTGTAAAAAATTTTGCAGAAGCTAGCTATGGATTAAATCGCATATATATAAAATTTTCTCAAAAATTTTATCCGACGATCAATACTTATAATAATTTAATGAATAATACAAAGGAGGCCGTTTATCGGGTCAAAAATCTTGAACTTCACCAAAACCACCCTAGGAACTCCAAATCCTTTTGAACGCCATGGATTCTTTCTCAGCGTTCTCCATATCACGATAAACACAAATGAGTGGCGTTTCTAATTTGGGTTTTGATCACACAACTGAATTTTGGTTCACTTTGTATTCTGAACTCATGCGACAAAGTGAAGGAGGGAGAAGAAAACTCTCTGGGAAAAGGTATGTTGTTTTTCTCTGTAAATTAGAATGTTTTTTTTTTAGATACATCACATATACCACTTTTTAATACTACAGAGAAATCACTGGCACCTCTTTTTTTTAATTAATTAATTAACAAATTAATTAATTAATTCACTCCCTCACATAGGGGAGAAAACACACACCCACTACTCGGGTGGTAGGCGTTTTTTGCAGAAAATGGAGAGAGAAAATACCAACACTAGTATTCGCAACCTACCAAGATCTTGACCCTCCCCAAAATGCTGCGTACTTGCATCAAAGCAACTGCCTTGAACATCACCACTTTCGATGACTTTTTCATTTTTCACATTGTTAATATAAAGAAAGCATGGTCAATCAGAATTCAACGATGGGTATTGCGCTAATAAAATCATCGTGAACGTAACGTCTGTACTAAGAAATAAGAAGCAAACTGAAATCGACTACCTAACCAGTGTAACGAAAGATTAACAAGTTAGAAAAGAGACCAAGATTCGGAACTCAACTAACCAAAATGAGTATCCATTTTTATAAGGAACACATTCATGATTCTGTAGTTGGGTCAAGAGGAATTAAATTCTAGATATATCAATAAGCACATGAATTTGAATTATATAAATTTAAAAAAAAAAAAACACACACACACACACACAACTATATAATTATATCATGATTCTGATTATTTAGCCATAAGAATGCCAAACACACTCATATAAAGTAACATATGATCTAATCAAAACTTGCTAAACTCATGTTTCAGCAATCTTAAAATGTATTATAGCATCTTACTTGGAGGAAGACTTGGCCATTCATTTCTTTTCCTTCAACTAGTTATGGCACCATATCCGAAAGTACTTGACTCGTTGCTGTGCTTTGGGTTTGAACTTTGCAGGGTGCCCATACACAGACACAGATTCCAACAAGCCAATCTCCCATACGCAATATTGGCAGCTGATCCCCGGTTCTCTACTCAGCACAATTCCAAATGAAATCCAATCACCAGCACTAACACCGGAACCTCCTTTTGAAATTCAAAGTTAAAGATGATGCCGACCCACTGCCTTCTCCGGTGGCCAAAGTTTATCAGGCCTCTAATGTGCCTGCTGCGATAACTCGGTCAAGGTGCTTTGGCAAAAGCTGCAAATGTTGGTTTTTCACTTGTGGCAATAAGCAACCCTGAAGATGGTCAAGAGAGAAGGCGTTTATTCTTGATAGCTAACAATCAACTAAATTTTGTTTACTCTCTCTCTTTTTTTTTTTTTTGGGCTACACCCTTTAAAACTAAAAAAAAGACTCATCTTTAAGGTCTTGTAGCTAAATCGACTCCTTAATTATGCAGTTATTAATTAGATCTCTTTTCAGTCACTGCTTTTCTTGAAGAGTTCTCTTCACTTGGTTTTTTTATCCATTTTTGGGTTTTCATTAATTTCCTTTAGTGGATGTTGGGAGAGTTGACCAGGTTCACAGTTCCTTAGAAGGGGGTGGAGGCTCAGATTCGCCTTTTCTCAGACAAAGAGAGAGGACATGAAGCTACCAATGGCTGCGACCGATTGCCAGCAGCCGCACGGAGAAGGAACACACCATTTTCCGGCGGAGCAAACCGGGTCGACATGCCAGGCAACGGAATTCTTTCTTCTCCCACAACCTGATTTTCAGTCTAACAATATCATCACTGCCTCAAAAATAAATAAATAAATAAACAGATAGATACGTGCATAAGCAAATTTTAGGAGAGAATAGCAGCCATACACAGAAGTGTCAGTGCAATTCTTCCTATTTTTGTTTTTGTTTGTTTGTTTTTTTCGTTTTTTTCTTTTTTTTTTTTTTTCTTTTGAGAGAGAAAGAGACAGAGAGAAGGAAATCATTGGTTCTGCTACGATCAGAGAGAAGCAAGCAAACCCAAATTTGCTGGGTCTCCATGAGAGCAAAACCTCATTCTATAAGAAAGGGCACTTTACAGGAATGCCACAAAAACTATGCGTCAGCTTGATTTCTGTTATACCAAGGGGCTCTTTTGTTTCATAGGTAGGGGCCAAATATACTCCGAAACCTAATTTGCAGCTGCAGGGTCTCCATGCGAGCAAAAAAGGTCTGGAGAGAGAATCAAAGGCTCAGTTTCGCCATTTCTCAGACAAAGCGAGAGAGAGAGAGGATGCCGCCAATACCATGGCCGCCAATGACCGCCGGGTGGAAAGCGACAGAACTGTCATTTTCCAGTGGCTGATCCGGGTTGACCTGCCGGCAGCTGGATCCTCTTCTTTTCCTCCACACAATGCCTGAGTTTTACAGCCTGTAAATATCATCACAGCCTCAGTATATACATACACACTTACAAAGAGATATTTCTTTTTTTTCTTTTTTTTCCCCGAGTAGCAAAGGAGATATCTTTATTTTTCTGAGAATAGCAAAAGAGAGACCTTTAAGATTCCAGGGAAGGAGAAATGGATATAATAGAGATCAGGTAGAGAGAGATCTGAAGTGAGCAAGGAGATAAGGATAAGAAGAGAAGGATAGAGAGATTTTTCTTTTATTTTCCCTTCTTTTTTTTTTTTTTTTTTTTTTGGGAGAGGAGAGAGAGAGAGAGATACCATGGGTTCTGCTTACGATCAGAGAGAAGCAAAACAGATAAAGCAGCCATTGTTACAAAAAGGACAATGACCGGGCCCTAATCTATTGAATCTCCATGAGAGCAAAATCTCGTTCTTATGACATGTTTGGCAAGAGGGATGAGAAATAGAAAGGAAGGAGAAAGTAAAATAATATCAAGGTGAGAAAAACTTGAAAGAACGAGACTTTTTGTTTGGTACAAGAGAAGAAAAGAAAGAAAATGTCTAATCTTCTACATATTCCAATTATATCTATATACAAGTAAGAAAATGAATTAAATTTGTCTGGAGCTCTCACTCAATTTTCATTAAGTTTTTTGTCTCTCAAATTTTCAAAAGTTTTTTGTCTCTCTCCAAAAGTAAACCAACTTTACTATTTATGTTTCCAAATTTAATTTTTTTCATTAAAAATTTTCCCTCTTCTTTTATTTCTAAAGTTCTTCAACCAGGATCTCACCCGTTTACTAAGATGTTGACATAGTGGGAGCAGTAGTTATTGCCTTGACCAATGCCACTTTCAACAAGCAATCGACTGAAAAAGTTTTTTTCGTTTTAGTTCTTCACATTGTTGACGATACGATTATTGTCATGTCACAAAGTTTTAAAGGGCACATTAATTTGTAATGGTACAAGACAAATAATTGAGATTACATTAAGCACGAACTAAAAAGAAAAGCATAATCAATTAGCATAAGAAGCCTGGCTACTAGATTACTGCTACTAAAATCATCAAGAAGTGAAATGAGATGAAATTTAATTCCTTTCAAAATATTTATGCTAAGAAAAATGAAGCAAAAAATAGAGAAAACTCAAGTCACCCAAATGAGTTTCCATTTTAAAAGAAACACATTCATGATTCCATAACTCGGCCTAGAGGAATTAAATTCTATGTCCCAATAAAAACAAGAATTTCGGACAAACTCTAATAGTAAATGACTCAAGTTGACCAAACTTCTATTGATTTATACTTGCATGATAAACTATAAGAATATCAACAACAAAACTCTCGTAAAGAAATAAATGATTAAATCAAAACTTAATTGAAGTCGATGTTCCATACCCCAATATTGTCTACTCAGGTTGATCTCACCTGAAATCCAACCACCAGCACAGACAGTCAAGACACCAGAATCTCCTCTCCTTGGTCAAGTGCTTTCGAAAATGCTGCAAGTGCTGGTCTTTAACTTGTGCAATAAGCAACTCAACATCACTTGTTGGTTCACAATCTGCTCAAGAGGAATGAGATAAGAGAAAAGTTTTCGATTCGGATTAAGAATGATTCCATTGTAGTGTTAATAGATTTCCATATTGAACAAGACAACAGCATCCAATATGTCAGAAGATGATCAAAAAAATTAAAGTAAAACTCAAGTTTAAAGTACTCCTTTTCTTTGCAACACCTTTAAACTGAAAAAAGACTCATGTTTTAGGACCTGAAGCAAACACAACTTCTCAATTATGCAGTAGTTATTAAATGTAGAGTATATTTTGAAAATAGATTTGAAAAGGAAAATTCAAAAAGATTCTAATTCAAACTCATAATCTTTTTGAATTCACTTATGGAAGAGAAAAACGCACATGGTACGGATTTTGGAATAATGAAGAATTTAAGTTGAATTAAAATATTTTTGAAATCAACTTTTCAAACTTATGTGCCAAACATAAGCTTAATCACTTTTCAGTCATTGGGTTTTTATGAGTTATCTTCACTTGTTTTTGCTTTCACGAGGTTCCTTCATTGAGTGGACATTGGGAGAGTTGACCACGTTCACAGTTCCTTTCTAAACAAAACAAAAACCAAAAACCAAAAATCAGGAAAAAAAAATAATAATAAAAGGAAAAGAAAAACTAAGGTGTTGTTTGGAACATACACTCCAATTAGAGTTTTCTAAATGTTTTTTTGTCTTTTTCTCTAAAAGTAAATCCATTCCACCATTCACATCTCCAAATCTCTCTTTTTTTCATTTTCAAACAACTCAAACGTTAAAAGTCCATCATTTTCTTATTTCAAGTCGAAATGAGATGATTTTTTAAAGTTGCATAGAATGTCGAGAGGAACGAAACAAGATCCATATCAAGCTTTTACAATTTTTAACTATCACAGTTTATTTTCAAGCAAATGCACAACTCCCAACATTCATTTATTTCCAATCAAAACATCTCAAAAAAAAAAACAATAATAATTATCCAAAAAGTTATTGTAGAAGGGGGGTGGAGCCTCATATTGCCTACTCTCAGAGAGAAAGAGAGGACCAGCAGCTACCAATGGCTGCAACCGATCGCGGGGCACCACACGGATAATGACAGAAGCGTCATTTTCCAGGGGAGCAAACTGGGTCGATGCGCCAGGTAACCAGATCCTTCCCTTCCCACTGATTTTCGGTCTGAAAACATGATCACCACCTCAAATTAGACCATCTCCAATGTATATGCCATTGCCAGTGCCATAGTTGTCATAAAAAAGAAGTGGAATTCATCTAATTCACCCAAGTAGGTACATATAAATGCATATATATACACACTCACATACATGCATACACAAATGTAAAAAGAAATCAGCAAAACACGAGTCTGAGTAAAATCATCGGTTCTGCTACAATCAGAGAGAACCAAGCAAACTCTAATTTGCTGGGTCTTTTTGAGAGTAAAACCTCACCCTAAGAATACCAAACACACTCCAAACTGTAATTTGCTGCAAGCAAAAAAGTTCTGGAGAGGGAGAATCGAAGACTCAGATTCGCCATTGCTCAGACAAAGCCAAAAAGAGAGAGAGAGGGAGAGAGACAACGCCTTTGCTACCATGGCTGTTGTAACGCCCCGACTTCCCACGCCGGGTCGTCACCTTACTTACATACTGAACTTAAACTTGCGGAAAATTTGGGAGAAATTTTTTTTTTCTTTTAAACTTTATTTTAAAACTTTTAACTTGAACTTCATCCTCAAACTCATACTTACTGATAGGTACTTACTCGAGTACCAAACTTTCAAACCCTCCTTGAAGGCCATCGAAATCAAATTGTAGACCAAACCCGACTTAATGCGGATTGATACCACAAGAGGCAACTTGCTTGCCATACATTCGTAAACTTTGTCATTCATATTTAAAACATCATGAAAATATGAAAACCCTTTTTCATTACAACATATTTTATAGAGTATATTTTTTTTTCAAAGTCCGTGGCAGTGTCCATCCCACATTTCACAGTCCGCAGCACCAGCCTTCCACAGTATTGCATCAGAGATTGCTGGCAGGTTGCTTACCTACAGCATAGACGTAAGACGTGAGCTTTCGCTCAGCAAGTACAACTGTTACATCCGCGACGCAAAACACATATCATTATGCATGAACCAATTATGACCTCTTATGAATCAAATATGGGTTCATAACTTAGCTTAGTTCTATTCTTTTACTTATCATGTGTGCTCGTACCGTGGTACATAGTCAAGGAATGGTTGAAGGCGGCAGTCCGTTTTAACTCAAACCATGAAACACAAAGTTTAACATGGAGTAGTTTAGGTAGCCATCCAATCCAACTCAAACCATGAACCATACCATTTAAACTCGCCTTTGTGGCAAGTCGGTACGACACAACATCTTACTTGTCTTGTTCTTACCAGGTGGTTTAACATTAGTGAACATGCTTCATGATGTCATAATATTACAATATATAACATACCATGACATGCCATACATATCATACCATAATATCACATTACATAACATACCATAACATTACACGCCATAACATATCATAACATGCCATAACATACCATCACATTAAGCAAGTAACAACAAAGGGCCTATGCTGTAGGCGGAGTTGTACTTACTTGATTAGCTGTGTCCTATTTCGTGCGACTCCAAGCTGAGGCACAACAACAGGCTATCTCCTGTTATGTCAAAGGACATAGTATAAGGCTTCATAATTATAACCTTAAGATGCTGGTGACCTAACCTAACCAACACCCATTCATAATCTTAGTTATATGTCCCCCCCTATACTCATGATAGCTTACTTGGTTACATAAGGTAACCTTGGGTATTAATCCCAATCATTCATGAATAGGGTTAGGTTATCATCCTAACCTTGGCCTATGCCTGGTTATCTATCCATAATCTTTTGGGTTTAGATTCAAACCCAACCTTAACACCCTGTTGGGTTACCTTGAGTAACCCTTGAGGTAACCAAACTTAGTTCAATTATCCTAAGTCAACCTTGGGCTTTGAACCCCGTCCAGTAACTCGGGTATCACTTCCGGTTATTACCCGTAATCATCTTGCTTACCCAATTTTAGTTTAAAAATCTATTTTCCATTTCTTTGGAAACTTGGGTAAATTAACCTAAAAATCTTTTACTTAACTCATAAAATTCATTTTTTTGAAATAGGTTTTTTGTAAAATTATTTAGGGCTGGAAACTGCCTTTGGAACAGTTTCCCTAGTCAAAACAGTGGTTTTGGGGAAAGATACAATTTTTCCGAACTGTTTTTAGAAAATCCTGTGCAGGAATTTCCTGTTCCCTGCACAGTCTTTATAAAACCGTGTCAGTTTAAAGATCCATTCCGAGTTTGAAAAAGTTGTCTTCACGAAAGTTGTAGCTCTCGAAAAATCCTAAAACTTTCGTGTTTTGAGAAAAATCCAGTTCTGCTTGTATTGTTGTCAGTTTTAATTTGAATCTGACTGGTCGTGTAAACTAGGTCTGGGCAGACTAGTCTCGGTTTTCTGTAAAAACGGAGGCCATTGGAGCCTCATTTTGAGAAACTGTCCGCGCTGGCCCCTAGGAAAAACCCTTCTGAACAACTCTCATGTTTTACGTTTCACCCAGTTCGGCCTCTAAAAGCCTTAAATTTCCACTTTCCCGAAACTAGCCAGTTTGGAATCCGAATTGGCAGTTTCGGTTGTTAAGTCCGGTTTACGTCCTATTTCGCGCAAACTACCTCAACCGAACACGCGGGAGCCTAGATAGCAAGCATGCAGCGTATTCTATCGTCCCACATAAACAATCATGCAGCTCGAACGGGTCCATGCAAACCAAACCCAAAAAGCTCTAATCCTAGGTTTGCAAGGTTCTAACTTGTTGCATTCATCACATACAAGCATCAAACCTTGCTCCTTAAATTAGCATGCTTCAAGCACTGCCCTAGGGCAGATTTTTGGACCAAATTAGGGGACACACAACCCTAAGCATCAAGCATGAAAATCAATCATAAACAAGCACAATAATGCAAGAATTTAAACCATACACCCTTAGATCTACAAATCAAGCACATACTACCAACTTAGGGCACAAAATAGGAAATGGACTTATGTCCTTACAACCAAATTGAACTACCTTTTATCTTTAAATTTGAACTCAAATAAGAGAGTTAGGGCTCTAGATTTTTACCTTAGACCAAAGTCAAGTTTGGTCACAAAACTTTTCCTCCTAGGACACCACCCAAGGCCGGTTTTGTTGCACCAATTGGCACCAAAATTGGCTGATTCTTGGTGGCTGCTTGCACCTAAGATAAACACTCTTAAATTCACATTTTCTCACTCACTCACCCCCCCCTTGGCAGCCGGCTGTTGGCCCCAAAATTGGGCACAAAAACTGCCAAAATTTCTACTTGAACTTGCTAGGGGAAACCGAAGACTACAAACATCAAAACCCCTAAGTTTCTCAATTTTTTTCTTCACTCAATCACCCACTTGAGATTGCAGATTTTTGGAGAGGGAAAATGGGCAGAGTTTGGCTGCTTTTCTGAATTTTTTTGGCTCAAAAACCGCCTACCCCCCTTGGGTATTTATAGGTGAGGATTTGGATCTCTTTGCAAATTTTTTGGTTCATCTTTTGCTCATAAATCCTTGGAATAAAAATAATTGCACAATTTTTTGCTAAAATACCCTCCAAGTGGCCGGCCATAAGCTTGAAGAACAAGAAAAATTTTTCTTCTAGAACAAGACACTTGTCATTCAAGGCTTGGTTCATGGAATTATGATGTCATAATTCAAAAATGGGATGATGTCATAAATCAAAAGGTAGGTGATGTCATCCTAAGGCCTTGTGTGGCTACTTTTTGAAAAAGCAGTCCAATTTAAATCCAACACAGATATTTCTAATACTGTGTTCACTAATACACAGTACAATTCAGTACTGTTTTGCTTGACTGCAGTCCAAAATTTATCTGAGTAAAAATGGACTGTAAAAATTTTTTTCTTATTTCTGAAAGTCATTAGGACTTTGATATCCAACTTAGTGTGCTTGATTTTTCTAGGGTGGTTTCATAGCTTATTCTAGCTATCTTGTCCAAAAAGACAATTTTCGCAGTAGATTTCTCATACCGCTTATCCTATTACTGTACAGTCATACCTTGACTGTTCTTGGTCAACTTTGACTTTCTTGGTCAAATTTTGACCAACATGGAATCATGAAATCTCATCACGCCATTTTCCTTAAAATGCCTTATACTAGGCTCAGTAATCCATCGTTGAGTCTCGTAGCTAATTAACCGAGAACTCAACTTATACCGATATTCTATTCCAAACATGATCTAGACTTAAGTTTTCCTCATTCAAAGGAAATCTAGAGTCATCAAAATTCTCGGGTATTACATTCTACCCTCCTTAAAAGATTTTCGTCCTCGAAAATTCGAATAATCCTGGGTGGCTTTTCTTCAAATCCACCGTCAATCCATAACAAATTACTATGGATTGAATAACTTGTTCATGTTCCCATTTTAATACCCTAATGGGATCATGTCTTTTATATAGAACCATAATCTTCTTTCTATATCATTATAATTCATTCCTCATACTCTCATGCTTTCATACTTACATCATGTTTTCATAACTTTCATACCATCGTACTTTTCTTTCATACATACTTACTGATCATACTGCATACATACTTTCATACTAACTTACATACTTTCATGCTTATCATACTTACTTTCATCATATTTTCATCCTTTCACACTGCATCACAAAACTTTTTTACATAAAATTTCTTAGCAAGTATATCATATAACTTGCCATATTTGAAAAGCATATTTAACTTTTTCACACTTGAAAAACATATTGTATCTTATATTTAAGATACTTCTCTTTAACTTAAATTGAGGGCTCAGTGAATATATCATATTGAAAATATTTTTCTTTCAATTTAACTGAAGCTGAGGACCCTCTGGTACAATGTTAATCTTGTGCTATTAGAACCCTTGACTTTTCATGGTGGCCCCTTTCTTGAAACTTTGTTTCATCAAGGTTTTCTGGCCTTTTACATAACATGATGGCCCCTTTTTGGAACTTTATTCCTCAAGGTTTTCTGGCCTTTTTTTATAACATGATGGCCCCTTTTTGGAACTTTATTCCTCAAGGTTTTCTGGCCTTTTTTTTTTTTTTTATAACATGATGGCCCCTTTTTGGAACTTTATTCCTCAAGGTTTTCTGGCCTTTTTTTTTTTTTATAACATGATGGCCCCTTTTTGGAAATTTATTCCTCAAGGTTTTCTGGCCATAACAAGGATTGGTTCTAATAAGCATAAGATCAAGCACCATAAAAATAACTTCTTTGAATTTTTTCCAAGTTAATCATGGAAAATCATAATAAATAGTATTATTGAAAACATATTACTGTTCGAGTGATGCAATGAAAGGTATCCTTGTATCAACTAGCTACTTGTTAGCTAGTGGAAACGTTCTTCTTGCCTTTAGCATTTCTTTTAAAGCTCAAAGGCATAATCATAGTTCTAAGGGATATCTAAAACTCCCAATCATCATCTCATAATCATTATCCTTATCATAAAAAAATCATAGCCTAATAAATTGTTGTTGGTAGCATATTGCTTATTTGCTACCTCCAAACTAAGGCATCCTCAAAATTTTCCCCATGTCTAATATTTCTCTTATGGAGCAAAAGTTTCACAATCAGGAAACTTGACTTCCATAATCTCAATCCAATTCCTTAAATGGAAAGATCACTATACTCAAAATGAGGCGATAGGCTATCTAATCTTAGAGCCTACTCATTTCTTATTGCTATTCTAGCGATCATCATATCGTAAGCTTAGTTTATCCATCACGCTTTCATTATGCTACTCTGATTTACTGGCAATAAAAGCCCAAAAACTCGTTCGGATAAGCATGTCAGGCTGCAACATAGCTGACGTATCGTCTCATGTACATATCCTAGTACATCTTGATATCGCGGTAATACATGGGCGATCCTTGCTGTCGTCAAGAAATCCATTTAGGAATCTTCTCTCAAGGTCCTCTTGGCCAAGGCTCCTTGCACGAGCTTCCTTGACTAGACGTCGGCTCGACTGGCAAGCATATCCTGAAGATACGTCCCTGCATGACATAATCTGAGGAGGGTCTCCATATCGTGCATCCACTCCTTGAGTCTTATTGAAGATGCGAAGCTTCTCCTCCATTCCTCGGAATGTCAACGGAGCCTCGTGGTCCTCTTTAGTCCGACCGAAATTTAACACCAGGTACATGCCATTATAATAATCTTATAAAACAAAGTAAGAAAACAAACTTACAAAACTGTAGTGCTGGCAGCAGAACTGTGAAATTGGATGGCAGGAACTCTGCTCTGATACCAAACTGTAACGCCCCGACTTCCCACGCCGGGTCGTCACCTTACTTACATACTGAACTTAAACTTGCGGAAAATTTGGGAGAAATTTTTTTTTTCTTTTAAACTTTATTTTAAAACTTTTAACTTGAACTTCATCCTCAAACTCATACTTACTGATAGGTACTTACTCGAGTACCAAACTTTCAAACCCTCCTTGAAGGCCATCGAAATCAAATTGTAGACCAAACCCGACTTAATGCGGATTGATACCACAAGAGGCAACTTGCTTGCCATACATTCGTAAACTTTGTCATTCATATTTAAAACATCATGAAAATATGAAAACCCTTTTTCATTACAACATATTTTATAGAGTATATTTTTTTTTCAAAGTCCGTGGCAGTGTCCATCCCACATTTCACAGTCCGCAGCACCAGCCTTCCACAGTATTGCATCAGAGATTGCTGGCAGGTTGCTTACCTACAGCATAGACGTAAGACGTGAGCTTTCGCTCAGCAAGTACAACTGTTACATCCGCGACGCAAAACACATATCATTATGCATGAACCAATTATGACCTCTTATGAATCAAATATGGGTTCATAACTTAGCTTAGTTCTATTCTTTTACTTATCATGTGTGCTCGTACCGTGGTACATAGTCAAGGAATGGTTGAAGGCGGCAGTCCGTTTTAACTCAAACCATGAAACACAAAGTTTAACATGGAGTAGTTTAGGTAGCCATCCAATCCAACTCAAACCATGAACCATACCATTTAAACTCGCCTTTGTGGCAAGTCGGTACGACACAACATCTTACTTGTCTTGTTCTTACCAGGTGGTTTAACATTAGTGAACATGCTTCATGATGTCATAATATTACAATATATAACATACCATGACATGCCATACATATCATACCATAATATCACATTACATAACATACCATAACATTACACGCCATAACATATCATAACATGCCATAACATACCATCACATTAAGCAAGTAACAACAAAGGGCCTATGCTGTAGGCGGAGTTGTACTTACTTGATTAGCTGTGTCCTATTTCGTGCGACTCCAAGCTGAGGCACAACAACAGGCTATCTCCTGTTATGTCAAAGGACATAGTATAAGGCTTCATAATTATAACCTTAAGATGCTGGTGACCTAACCTAACCAACACCCATTCATAATCTTAGTTATATGTCCCCCCCTATACTCATGATAGCTTACTTGGTTACATAAGGTAACCTTGGGTATTAATCCCAATCATTCATGAATAGGGTTAGGTTATCATCCTAACCTTGGCCTATGCCTGGTTATCTATCCATAATCTTTTGGGTTTAGATTCAAACCCAACCTTAACACCCTGTTGGGTTACCTTGAGTAACCCTTGAGGTAACCAAACTTAGTTCAATTATCCTAAGTCAACCTTGGGCTTTGAACCCCGTCCAGTAACTCGGGTATCACTTCCGGTTATTACCCGTAATCATCTTGCTTACCCAATTTTAGTTTAAAAATCTATTTTCCATTTCTTTGGAAACTTGGGTAAATTAACCTAAAAATCTTTTACTTAACTCATAAAATTCATTTTTTTGAAATAGGTTTTTTGTAAAATTATTTAGGGCTGGAAACTGCCTTTGGAACAGTTTCCCTAGTCAAAACAGTGGTTTTGGGGAAAGATACAATTTTTCCGAACTGTTTTTAGAAAATCCTGTGCAGGAATTTCCTGTTCCCTGCACAGTCTTTATAAAACCGTGTCAGTTTAAAGATCCATTCCGAGTTTGAAAAAGTTGTCTTCACGAAAGTTGTAGCTCTCGAAAAATCCTAAAACTTTCGTGTTTTGAGAAAAATCCAGTTCTGCTTGTATTGTTGTCAGTTTTAATTTGAATCTGACTGGTCGTGTAAACTAGGTCTGGGCAGACTAGTCTCGGTTTTCTGTAAAAACGGAGGCCATTGGAGCCTCATTTTGAGAAACTGTCCGCGCTGGCCCCTAGGAAAAACCCTTCTGAACAACTCTCATGTTTTACGTTTCACCCAGTTCGGCCTCTAAAAGCCTTAAATTTCCACTTTCCCGAAACTAGCCAGTTTGGAATCCGAATTGGCAGTTTCGGTTGTTAAGTCCGGTTTACGTCCTATTTCGCGCAAACTACCTCAACCGAACACGCGGGAGCCTAGATAGCAAGCATGCAGCGTATTCTATCGTCCCACATAAACAATCATGCAGCTCGAACGGGTCCATGCAAACCAAACCCAAAAAGCTCTAATCCTAGGTTTGCAAGGTTCTAACTTGTTGCATTCATCACATACAAGCATCAAACCTTGCTCCTTAAATTAGCATGCTTCAAGCACTGCCCTAGGGCAGATTTTTGGACCAAATTAGGGGACACACAACCCTAAGCATCAAGCATGAAAATCAATCATAAACAAGCACAATAATGCAAGAATTTAAACCATACACCCTTAGATCTACAAATCAAGCACATACTACCAACTTAGGGCACAAAATAGGAAATGGACTTATGTCCTTACAACCAAATTGAACTACCTTTTATCTTTAAATTTGAACTCAAATAAGAGAGTTAGGGCTCTAGATTTTTACCTTAGACCAAAGTCAAGTTTGGTCACAAAACTTTTCCTCCTAGGACACCACCCAAGGCCGGTTTTGTTGCACCAATTGGCACCAAAATTGGCTGATTCTTGGTGGCTGCTTGCACCTAAGATAAACACTCTTAAATTCACATTTTCTCACTCACTCACCCCCCCCTTGGCAGCCGGCTGTTGGCCCCAAAATTGGGCACAAAAACTGCCAAAATTTCTACTTGAACTTGCTAGGGGAAACCGAAGACTACAAACATCAAAACCCCTAAGTTTCTCAATTTTTTTCTTCACTCAATCACCCACTTGAGATTGCAGATTTTTGGAGAGGGAAAATGGGCAGAGTTTGGCTGCTTTTCTGAATTTTTTTGGCTCAAAAACCGCCCACCCCCCTTGGGTATTTATAGGTGAGGATTTGGATCTCTTTGCAAATTTTTTGGTTCATCTTTTGCTCATAAATCCTTGGAATAAAAATAATTGCACAATTTTTTGCTAAAATACCCTCCAAGTGGCCGGCCATAAGCTTGAAGAACAAGAAAAATTTTTCTTCTAGAACAAGACACTTGTCATTCAAGGCTTGGTTCATGGAATTATGATGTCATAATTCAAAAATGGGATGATGTCATAAATCAAAAGGTAGGTGATGTCATCCTAAGGCCTTGTGTGGCTACTTTTTGAAAAAGCAGTCCAATTTAAATCCAACACAGATATTTCTAATACTGTGTTCACTAATACACAGTACAATTCAGTACTGTTTTGCTTGACTGCAGTCCAAAATTTATCTGAGTAAAAATGGACTGTAAAAATTTTTTTCTTATTTCTGAAAGTCATTAGGACTTTGATATCCAACTTAGTGTGCTTGATTTTTCTAGGGTGGTTTCATAGCTTATTCTAGCTATCTTGTCCAAAAAGACAATTTTCGCAGTAGATTTCTCATACCGCTTATCCTATTACTGTACAGTCATACCTTGACTGTTCTTGGTCAACTTTGACTTTCTTGGTCAAATTTTGACCAACATGGAATCATGAAATCTCATCACGCCATTTTCCTTAAAATGCCTTATACTAGGCTCAGTAATCCATCGTTGAGTCTCGTAGCTAATTAACCGAGAACTCAACTTATACCGATATTCTATTCCAAACATGATCTAGACTTAAGTTTTCCTCATTCAAAGGAAATCTAGAGTCATCAAAATTCTCGGGTATTACAGCTGTCACCGACCACTAGCCGCCGCATGGAAAAGGACAGAACAGTCAATTTCCAGCAGTTCATCCGGGTCGACCCGCCGGCAACAGGATCCTCTTCTGTTTCCCCACACAATGCCTGAGATTTACAGCCTCAAAATATCATCACCGCCTCACCATATACATATATATATATATATATGTATGTATAGAAAGAGAGGTTTTTCTTTTCTTTTCTCCTTTTTGTGGAGAGAGAGAGAGATCATGGGTTCTGCCTACAATCAGAGAGAAGCAAAGCAGATAAGGCAGCCATTGTTATAGAAAGAACAACGACCAAGCCCTAATCTGTTGGATCTCCATGAGAACAAAACCACGTTTTTAGAGAAAATTAGAGAAAGAGCCACTTTTTGTACACCCTCTTATATTTATGTCATATAATTGTTCATCTCTTGTGTTTATGCCCATTGTAATTTTTTTATCATTGAACTGTCTTTTTTGTCCCAGTTTATGGGTTATGACCATTTTACCATAAAAGTTCATTTGTTTTATTTCCTTATCTCTTCTCTTTCCCTATCCTGGTTCCTTTCTCTCTCCTCCCTCACCGCCCATCTCCGTCTCTCTCTCCTCCCTCTAGCCATTCTCTTCCCTCTCCCTCCTCCTCTGGTCGTCCATGTCTCCCACTCCCCTCCCTCCAACGGCTGATCTCAGCGTTTCGCGATCACCATAGTCAGGCCTAAAGAAATTAGACTCTAAATGTATCATTAGAGATACTAATTAGGGACAAACTACAACAGTATATGATTTGAGTTAAACCAACTGCTATTGAATTATACTAGCATAATAAACTATAAGAATATCAACCACACAACTCTCATAAAGAAATCAACGATTCAACCAAAACTTGGTGGAAGTAAATGTTCCATACGAATATTGTCAATCAGGTTGATCTCACCTGAAATCCAACCACCAACACATACAGTCAGACACCAGAATCTCCTCTCCCCAGTCAAGTGCTTTGGCAAATGCTGCAAATGTTGGTCTTTCACTTGTGGCAATAAGCAACAAAAGTTTTCGATTCAGATTAAGAGTGATTAAGATGCAGTGTTAATAGATTTCCATATTCAACAATACAACAGCATCCAATTTGTAAGAAGTTGGTCAACGAAATTATGAGTATTTATCCTTGATAGCTAAAAAATCAACTTAACTGTTAAATATACCTTTTCTTGGCAACACTTTTTCAGTCACTCGGTTTTTTAGAGTTCTCTTCACTAGTTTTTCCTCCATTTTTTGGTTTTTCCCTAGATTCCTTGGGTGGATATTGGGAGAGTTGACCACGTTCACAGTTCCTTTCTAAACAAAATAAAAAACAAAAACCAGAAAAAAGAAGAAAGAAAACTAAGGCCGTTTGAGGCAACATTTCCAGACGGCATCCAAAACTCCCAATTCTATATTAAACTCTCTCTTTTTCATTTTTCAAAAAACTTAAACTTTAAAAGTGCATAAATTTCTTAGTTCAAATCGAAATGAGATGATTCTTATATCAAAATGCTCACAACGACGAGACAAACAAAAAAATATCCAGTTTGTATATTTTTTCTGAATACATTCCAAATTTTTGCACTTTTTTCTATATATTACAGAACTTTTTCAAAAGTCTTCTCCCCCAAACAAACATTTCCATCCCAATCTCTAAAACACAGTCTCCAAACATCCTCCAAACGGGACTTAAAAAAACTAAAAAATGGGAAATTCTTTAAAATCATAACCAAATGGACTCAGTTTTTGCCTTCTCAAAATTAACTCAGTTTCACTATTCACAGTTCCAACTCCAACTCGAAAACTCAAACTTTAAAAGTCCATAACTTTACATGTACAAGTTCAAATGAGATTTTTTTTTTTTTTTAAATTGCATAGAACTCCGAGGCGAACGAAACAAAATTCAAATTTGATATTTTTTGTCCAAAAATTTTCAAGTTTTTATGTTTTTTAACTCTAATCAGCCAAACGCACAACTTAATTTCAACTCAACTCCAACTCAAATTTTTCATCTCAAACGAGCACCCCAAACGCATGATTGTAGAATGGGGGTGGAGACTCAGATAGCCTATTCTCAGAGAGAGAGAGGAGAGAGAACCAGCAGCTACCAATGGCCGCAACTGATCGCCGGGCGCCGCACGGAGAATGACAAAACCGTCATTTTCCGGCAGAGCAAACCGAGTCAACCCGCCAGGTGACCGGATCCTTCCCTTCCCACTGTCTGATTTTCGGTCTGACAACATCATCACCTCCAATCTATATGACAATTCCATATCAATAGATTTATTAAACCAATTTCTAGAAGTGGTATCATCTAATTTCAATTTTTAAGGTTGTCACTTTGGCAAATTTCTCATATATTACACGCATGCATACACGAGAAAGAATCAGCAAAACATAGTAGTCTCAGTGAAATCATCGGCTCTGCTACGATCAGAGAGAACCAAACAAGCCCTAATTTGCTCGGGTCTCCATGAGAGCAAAACCTCATTCGTATTCATGTCTTGAATAGATTTTTGCAATGAAAATATACGAACCAAACAGACTCTAAGAATACCAAATGCACTCCAAACCTTAACTTGCTGATAGCAAAAACGTTCTGGAGAGAGAGAATCGACGGCTCAGATTCGCCATTTCTCAGACAAAACCACAAAGAGAGAGAGAGAGAGACGACGCCGAAGCTACCGTGGCTGCCACCGACCACCGGCCGCCGCGTAGAAAGGGACAAAACCGTCATTTTGTAGCAGTTCATCCGGGTCGACCAGCCAGAAACCGGATCCTCTGCTCTTCCCCCACACAATGCCCGAGATTTACAGCCTCAAAATATCATCACCGCCTCATCATGATTCATATACATATACACACACATACATATTCTTTTCCTTTCTTTTTTTTTTTTTTTTTTGGGGAGAGAGAGAGAGAGAGAAACCATGGGTTGTGCTTACGATCAGAGAGAAGCAAAGCAGAAAAGGCAGCCATTGTTGCGGAAAAGCAAACGACCAAGCCCTAATCAGTTTGGATCTTCATGGGAGAATTTGCTAAAATGACTTAACAAGAAAGTGAAATTAGCAAAATGACTTTCCCTTTTATTTTTCATTTTTTTTATTCCAAAAAATGCTGATTGTGTAAATAAAAATTTTTTAAAATAAAAAATTTTATTAAAATCAAAGAATAAAAGAAGAGAGAAATGGGATTGGCCTTCCATCGAGCTCTTCCCCTCTTGCTTTCTTTCTCTCCTTTTTTTTCGAGAGCTCTTCGTCCCTCTTCTTCCTCTTCTTCTCCGAACTTCATCTTCTTCCTCTGTAGTCATTTTGACAAATTCTTCCTTCTGTCTTCTGTTCGTCTTTCCTTCGAGAGAGAGCTCTCCGTCTTCTTCCTCTTCTTCTCCGAACTTCATCTTCTTCCTCCTTCCTCTCCTGCGAAACTTTCCCTTTTTTTCTCAGAAGTTCACCAAATTTCTACTTCCGGACTTCCTCCCTGGCAGCAGCAGCTTCCCCTGCTTCTCCCCGTTCTTCTTCTTCATATTCCCAAAATCCTGGCAGCAGCTTCCCCTGCTTCCACGTTCTTCTTCATCTTCCCAAAATCCTGGCAGCAGCTTCCCCGTTCGTATTCTTCGGCTTCTTCGTCCAAAAGAACCGAACAAATTCTTCTTCTTCGTCGGAGGTCTGTCAACGACAAAAGTTATGTATGATTTGCCTAAAAACCTTCGGAACGACCATCGAAAAGTGCGGAACGACCACCCAAAATGACTTAAAAAAGTTGACTTTTCTCAAATTTTTGAACGTTGAGTGAAAAGATTAAAAAAAAAGTCACCAATGACAAAAGTCATGTATGAGAAGCCTCCAAACCTTCGGAACGACCAGGAACGACCACGGAACGACCATCGAAAAGTGCGGAACGACCACCCAAAATGACTTGAAAAAGTTGACTTTTTTAAACTTTTTGAACGTCGAGTGAAAAAATTAGAAAAAAGTCACCAACGACAACGGTCATGTATGATTTGCCTAAAAACCTTCGGAACGACCAGGAACGACCACGGAACGACCATGGAAAAGTGCGGAACGACCACCCAAAATGACTTGAAAAAGTTGACTTTTTTAAACTTTTTGAACGTCGAGTGAAAAAATTAGAAAAAAGTCACCAACGACAAAAGTCATGTATGATTTGCCTAAAAACCTTCGGAACGACCAGGAACGACCACGGAACGACCATGGAAAAGTGCGGAACGACCACCCAAAATGACTTGAAAAAGTTGACTTTTTTAAACTTTTTGAACGTCGAGTGAAAAAATTAGAAAAAAGTCACCAACGACAACGGTCATGTATGATTTGCCTAAAAACCTTCGGAACGACCAGGAACGACCACGGAACGACCATCGAAAAGTGCGGAACGACCACCCAAATTGACTTGAAAAAGTTGACTTTTTTAAACTTTTTGAACGTCGAGTGAAAAAATTAGAAAAAAGTCACCAACGACAAAAGTCATGTATGATTTGCCTAAAAACCTTCGGAACGACCAGGAACGACCACGGAAAATTGCGGAGCGACCACCCAAAATGACTTGAAAAAGTTGACTTTTTAAAACTTTTTGAACGTCGAGTGAAAAAATTAGAAAAAAGTCACCAACGACAACGGTCATGTATGATTTGCCTAAAAACCTTCGGAACGACCAGGAACGACCACGGAACGACCATGGAAAAGTGCGGAACGACCACCCAAAATGACTTGAAAAAGTTGACTTTTTTAAACTTTTTGAACATCGAGTGAAAAAATTAGAAAAAAGTCACCAACGACAAAAGTCATGTATGATTTGCCTAAAAACCTTCGGAATGACCAGGAACGACCACGGAAAATTGCGGAACGACCACCCAAAATGACTTGAAAAAGTTGACTTTTTAAAACTTTTTGAACGTCGAGTAAAAAAATTAGAAAAAAGTCACCAACGACAACGGTCATGTATGATTTGCCTAAAACCCTTCGGAACGACCAGGAACGACCACGGAACGACCATCGAAAAGTGCGGAACGACCACCCAAAATGACTTGAAAAAGTTGACTTTTTTAAACTTTTTGAACGTCGAGTGAAAAAATTAGAAAAAAGTCACCAACGACAAAAGTCATGTATGATTTGCATAAAAACCTTCGGAACGACCAGGAACGACCACGGAAAATTGCGGAACGACCACCCAAAATGACTTGAAAAAGTTGACTTTTTTAAACTTTTTGAACGTCGAGTGAAAAAATTAGAAAAAAGTCACCAACGACAACGGTCATGTATGATTTGCCTAAAAACCTTCGGAACGACCAGGAACGACCACGGAACGACTATGGAAAAGTGCGGAACGACCACCCAAAATGACTTGAAAAAGTTGACTTTTTTAAACTTTTTGAACGTCGAGTGAAAAAATTAGAAAAAAATCACCAACGACAAAAGTCATGTATGATTTGCCTAAAAACCTTCGGAACGACCAGGAACGACCACGGAAAATTGCGGAACGACCACCCAAAATGACTTGAAAAAGTTGACTTTTTTAAACTTTTTGAACGTCGAGTGAAAAAATTAGAAAAAAGTCACCAACGACAACGGTCATGTATGATTTACCTAAAAACCTTCGGAACGACCAGGAACGACCACGGAACGACCATGGAAAAGTGCGGAACGACCACCCAAAATGACTTGAAAAAGTTGACTTTTTTAAACTTTTTGAACGTCGAGTGAAAAAATTAGAAAAAAGTCACTAACGACAAAAGTCATGTATGATTTGCCTAAAAACCTTCGGAACGACCAGGAACAGTGCGGAACGACCACCCAAAATGACTCGAAAAATTCTAAGTTCGGACGGAACGACCATGTGGTCGTTCCGTAAAAAAACGTGGTTGTTCCTGAACTTTCGTGGTCATTCTGTGGGTTTTATGTCCAATAATACATGTATTGAGGGGATGGTATGGTTATTTTTCCATTTCGGAAAAGAAAAAATATTTAACTCTATGTTCGGACGGAACGACCATGTGGTCGTTCCGTAAAAAATCGTGGTCGTTCCTGAACTTTCGTGGTCGTTCCGTGGGTTTTAAGTCCAATAATACATGTATTGAGGGGATGGTATGGTTATTTTTCCATTTCGGAAAAGAAAAAAAATTTAACACTAAGTTCGGACGGAACGACCATGTGGTCGTTCCGTAAAAAATCGTGGTCGTTCCTGAACTTTCGTGGTCGTTCCGTGGGTTTTAAGTCCAATAATACATGTATTGATGGGATGATATGGTTATTTTTCCATTTCGGAAAAAAAAAAATTTTAACTCTAAGTTCGGACGGAACGACCATGTGGTCGTTCCGTAAAAAAATGTGGTCGTTCCTGAACTTTCGTGGTCGTTCCGTGGGTTTTAAGTCCAATAATACATGTATTGAGGGGATGGTATGGTTATTTTTCCATTTCGGGGAAGAAAAAAAATTTAACATTAAATTCGGACGGAACGACCATGTGGTCGTTCCGTAAAAAATCGTGGTCGTTCCTGAACTTTCGTGGTCGTTCCGTGGGTTTTAAGTCCAATAATACATGTATTGAGGGGATGATATGGTTATTTTTCCATTTTGGAAAAAAAAAAATTTTAACTCTAAGTTCGGACGGAACGACCATGTGGTCGTTCCGTTAAAAAACGTGGTCGTTCCTGAACTTTCGTGGTCGTTCCGTGGGTTTTAAGTCCAATAATACATGTATTGAGGGGATGGTATGGTTATTTTTCCATTTCGGAAAAAAAAAATTTTAATTTACCATTAACTCACTATCCATAGAAACACAACATACAAAAGAAGAAACCATATTTGAACTAACTGTGGGGTAAATAATATACGAATTTTTTTTTCCGAAATGGAAAAATAACCATACCATCCCCTAAATACATGTATTATTGGACTTAAAACCCACGGAACGACCACGAAAGTTCAGGAACGACCATGTTTTTTTACGGAACGACCACATGGTCGTTCCGTCCGAACTTAGAGTTAAAATTTTTTTTTTTCCGAAATGGAAAAATAACCATACCATCCCCTCAATACATGTATTATTGGACTTAAAACCCACGGAACGACCACGAAAGTTCAGGAACGACCACGATTTTTTACGGAACAACCACATGGTCGTTCCGTCCGAACATAGAGTTAAATTTTTTTTTTTCCGAAATGGAAAAATAACGACACCATCACCTCAATACATGTATTAGTGGACTTAAATGCCACGGAACGACCACGAAAGTTCAGGAACGACCACGATTTTTTACGGAACGACCACATGGTCGTTCCGTCCAAACTTAGACTTTTTTTTTAATTTTTTCCCTTAAGCGAAATGGAAAGATAACCACACCATCACCTAACTACATGTATTATTGGACTTAAATGCCACGGAACGACCACGATTTTTTACGGAACGACCATATGGTCGTTCCGTCCAAACTTAGACTTTTTTTTAATTTTTTTTCTTAAGCGAAATGGAAAGATAACTACACCATCACCTAACTACATGTATTATTGGACTTAAACGCCATGGAACGACCACGAAAGTTCAGGAACGACCACGATTTTTTACGGAACGACCACACGGTCGTTCCGTCCAAACTTAGACTTTTTTTAAATTTTTTTTTTTAAGCGAATAGCAAAGATAACCACACCATCACCACAAGAACAACCACTTGTTCATTGCTTTCAAATAGTCCATTTTTTCCTCTTTCAATAAACTAACAAATGCAATATCAAACATTTCACATGCAAAGAAAAAAAAATAATACAAAAAAACCCAAAATTAATGACTTTAACAAACATACTTAATGAATTCCACAAATTACTAGCCTTCGTACAACGAAATTAATGAAAATGTAAACTGTCAAACTCATAATACACATTATTAGGTGCCGCTGCTGACATCGGGTGGATGTAAAACATTGGGACATTTTTTGGAATTTTGTCCATTATGACCACATGTCGCGCATTTATACTTTTTCACTATGTATTCTCCTTGTGAAGGGAAGCGAGTTAATTTTGGCCTCCCTCTAAACATTTTCACGTCTGGCTCTACTACCTTAATCACTCTTACCTCTTCAGGAATATTGTGCCATTGCGATTCTGGAGGTACAGGATAAATAGTTTCTGCATATGCCAACATCCAATAATCTGAACTGTAGTACTCAGAACAAAGGGAGTATACGTAAGCTCTTGTATGTTGCGGCTGATAAAGACCTGCTGCTGCTATAGCGTGCATGCACGGAATCTTGTCAATGTCGAAAACCCTACACGTGCAACTCCTTGTTGTTAAATTGACACATGCATTGCAATCATCACCCATCACAGTGTATTCATTCTCATTCAGTTGGTATGACGTCAATTAACCAGCTTCATCAAATCTTCTTCTGAGTATTGCTTCTCTCTTTGGTGTAATTGGTGTGGTCACTAAAACTGATTCTCGACGGAAAACAACATATAAACTATAATAAATTGGTATAAGAGTCTCACTTCAGTTCAAGTAAAGCGAAGCGGCAGTTGCATATAACAGCTGAAAATATACCTCAGTTTGCAAAAATAAAATAAAATAAAACAAAACAAAAAACAATTACAATTACAATAACAGACACCAAAAACAAAAAAAAACAAAAAAACATAGTATGAAAACTACAAAAACACATCAAACTACCTAAACACTAAAGCCATCATAAAACGACAACAAAAAATTGCAAACCAAAACAGCAATGAAGGGAAAACGACATATAAAAGATGAGAAATTGGTGTAAGAGTTTCACTTCAATTCAAGAAAAGCAGAGCAGCAATTACGAACATAATATATTGGACTAGCTAAACACACAATAAATTAGAGAAAGCAAACAAAATTATTAGCAGAAAATTAATCAAGTTTAGTTCCAATCAAACATTCCATTATTACTTTGACTAGTAAAGCCCTCTGTGGAAGGTCGCATTATAAAACCAGATTGGTGAAGCCGCAAGGCATTAGAATTGCATTTTTGCTCTATCTTTGAATGCCCAAATCCAGAGATTTGCAGTGGAAGAGTACAACAAAGTTGGGGTTTTTGTGGTCATTGTTTTCCAGGACAAGAATGAATTTTGTTGGAAGAAGAAAAGATTAAACTATAATGGTTTTTCCAAGTAATGTCTGTACTAAGAATATGATTATCTCATGGTCACTACCTTGGATTGAAGGAGGTTGTGAACGTGAAGCCGGATCTTCGACGGCGTCGTTTAGGGCAGCGGCGGCGCCGGAGGTGGAGGCGGCGGATTTGGGGAGACTCTTTTGGAGGGAGGGAACGACGAAGAAGAAGAAGAAGGAAGAAGCGTGCGAAGAAGAAGAAGAGCTGCGAAGAAGAAGAAGCAGCAGAGAAGAGGAATTTCTTTTTTGTTTTTTAGTTTTCTTTTTAACCATATATTATTATCTTTTCTTTTTACATTATTTTTAAAAACTAAAAGTCATTTTGCTAATTAAAATTTGTTAAAGGTTATTTTGCAAAATAAACAAAGTAAAATGGTTATTTTACTAAAGGACTCGACTTACAGCGCCTGAGCTCTTTGCACATTTTTCCAGTTTTGCCCTTAGAAGTGCCTGGTGTTGGGCTTTCTCGAATCTCGATGGGAGAATAGAGGACAGAATAAAAATAATAATAATTTTTAATTTTCTTAATTTTTTAATTTTTAAAATTAATTTTTATTTAAATTGTCACGTGATTTGTATAGGATCACGGAAAATAAATAAATAAAATAAAATAAAGTAAAACAAAAATAAAAATTTAAATTTAAATTTTTTAATTTTTGAAGATTATTTTTTTATTTAAAACATCACGGAGCGGCTTAGAACCTGTCACGAGGTGCGATGAGGCTAGGACGAAAGGCACTAAAATAGTATCCTTCATCCTTTTAAATAAGAGTATTAATTCTAGCAAAAAAAAAGTTCAAATTTTAATATTTAATTAATAGCCCTTTTCGTGGAACATCTGGAGATGATATTTTAAAAATTGGGTTGGAAATATATGTTTGGAGGCAAAAACTTTTGAAAAGTTATGTAATATATAAAATAATGCAAAATTTTAAAATATGTTTGAAAAAAAATATGCAAAATGGACATTGTCTTGTTTCTCTCGTTGTTACGAGCATTTTGATATAAAGATCATCTCATTCTAATTTAAAATAAAAAAACTATGGAGTTTTAAAATTTGAATTTTTTGAAAATAAAATAGAGAGAAAATTTGATATATAATTGGGATTTTAAAATCTAGATGGTGTTTTACTATCTCTAAAATGACGTCTCAAACAGGCCCTAAAAAAAATTGTTCTCCATATAGTGTTATTTTGATGCCAAACCTAAATTAAATAAATGCTACATTTCTCTCTAAATTTAACCTTTATCAAATTTGGCATTTGATTAATGATATAAAAAATATATAAATTCCTTTTTCTTACCATGGAGTGCTCTAATCATTCAATTCGAAACTTTTTGGTGGATTGAATTTCACTTGCAAAGTATGGATAATTAGAGAGTATGTCATAAAAATAAGTGGTGGATTGATTTTTGCCACAAAATAAAAATGTTTTGTAAAAATAATAAAAATAATAATAAATAAATAAAACCCAACAACAACGGTAGCAGCTCTCCTTTTGGAAGCCAAGGGAAGACTACAATAATTACCACACTACAAGCCACACGTATAACCAAATCAACAACAAAACCTTGAAGGTGATTTTCTTTTTAACTTTTTTATTTTATTTTATTTTTTTTTTTTTTTGTAGTTCTTTCATTTGATTAAAATATAGCTATACATGATTAAATTTTTAAATGGTTGAAATTGAATTGTTTAATTGATATTTTAGTTGATGAGTCATGGGATATCTCAGTAAAAGAGCAGACGGTTGTTGTTTTACGTTATGTGGATAAGAATGGACGTGTGATCGAAGGTTTGATAGGAATTGACATATTGCTAGTACCACGGCTTTCTCACTAGAGACTGCTATTGATAAATTGTTAGATAGACACAGCTTAAGCATTTCCAGAATACGAGGGCAAGTTATGATGTGGCGAGTAATATGGAAGGCGAATTCAATGGTCTCAAGACACTTATTCTGAAGGAAAATCCATGTGGATTTTATGCTTCATTGTTTTGCTCATCAACTTCAACTTACTCTTGTAGCTGTCGCAAAGAAACATATTCGAGTCGTATCGCTTTTCAGCACGTTTACCAGTATGTGTTGGAAAATAATTAAACATGTGGGCCTACATATATAATTAAATGTGTATTATAGGCTATCTTAAAGTACAGCTCATTTAAAGTGATCTAACTAAGGTTTATTTTTATTGGGCTTTGGGCATTAATTATAGTATGGGTTTATTATGTGTAGAGGCCTAATTTCATATTTCTAATTTTATGATGGGCCAAAATAGAAATATGAAAAGTATAACTACTACAGTTATATAAAACGGTTATGGTCCCCAATTTATACGATATTTTATTTTTCTATTCTCTCTGACATCCCATCATCAGGAAGAATACAGAGATTTCTCTCTAAAGAAAATCGTATTAAATTG
This sequence comes from Ficus hirta, assembly GCA_038430175.1. NCBI lineage: Eukaryota > Viridiplantae > Streptophyta > Magnoliopsida > Rosales > Moraceae > Ficus > Ficus hirta. The sequence continues at coordinate 10,329,322 of CM076585.1, read as the reverse complement.
GAAGATCCATAATCCATAATCATCTCCTTCTCATGGATCAATGTATATTTCCGTTTTCATTCTCTTGATGATTTGACATGGTGGATCTTGGATAAATGGATTTTCTCCATTAAAGTTTTCAGTTTATTAATCTAACAAGTGGTATTAGAGCATTCTCCATGTTAAACCATTAAGAATTAAGTTTTCTTTCTAAATTAGGTTTGGTTTTGTTAGTTTTAAGAATGGTTATGGTTATGGATTTTTTGATTTTGTTTTTCCAAAATTCCGGATTAAACTTTTTGGATAAATATATATATGAATTATATATATTGCTTGAAATTTTGTATTTATGTTGTTTACGGGTTTTGATTTTGGGTCAAGAATATGGTGTTGGCTGCACTTTTGCAGCAAAGGAAGAAGAAAAAAAAAAATTTTTTTGGGGTTGGCTACCATGGCCGGCGGCTGCAAAGAAGGAAGAAGAAGAAAAGAAAAAAAAAATTAGGGTTTTTCTGGGCCTTGAGCCCAATTTCTTTTCTTTTGGGCTGGGCAGCCCAATTTCTTTTCTTTTGGACTGGGCTGGGCAGGGCTGGATCAGGATTCGGATTGGATTGACCCGACCCGGTCCAGTCCCGACCCGGTCAATACGGATAGTTGACCGTTGACCGTTGACTTTTTCGTTGATCGTTGACTTTTACAGACCGTTGACCGTCGAATTAAAATTTTTTTTTTATATTATATTCAAATTTTGGTTTATTGGTTATATCTTTTGGATATTTAATATTCTAAAATAGATTAATTGAAGCAACATGTTATCAAAGTAACCTCTCTTGTGTAGATTAATTTATTCGGAATATTAAGATGGTTGTGTGTGTGTAATTCATGCGGATATTGACTGGCCCAAAGGAAGGTTAATATTTGGCCGAATTGCATGCACACATGTGGTAATAGATATATGACGATTGTTAGGTTTTCCATGTGGGCAATAAGTCGATGCAAAGAAAGGCTTATCGCTTAACAGGATTAATTGTCAATATTTAATTACTACACCAAGAGTACCACTTACAAGTTAATATTTCTGTCCAAAGACTAAATATTAATGTTGTACTAGGTATCTTGTGATGGGGCCCACCATTATTTGAATTTATTAATTTTATGATATGGATTCTTATGTGAACATGTTATTTTGCTTGTTTTGTTCTCTGTTCAGCTAGTGTATCTGCTTCTACTATATCTGCTGATGTCAATTCCATCTCCATGCTAAATGGGACCAATTTCAAGGATTGGAAAGAGAACGTTATGATCGTTCTCGGGTGCATGGATCTAGACCTTGCGCTAAGGATTGAACGACCCACTAACCTTGCGGACAAAAGTTCCACTGAGGAAAAAGGGGACATGGAAAAGTGGGATCGTTCAAATCGCATGAGTCTCATGATCATAAAGCGCGGAATTCCGGAAGCCTTTAGGGGCATTGTGTCCGAAAAGGTTACTACTGCCAAGGAATTTCTTGAGGAAATTGAAAAGCGTTTTGCTAAAAACAATAAGGCTGAAATAAGTACGCTTTTAGCGAGCTTGATTTCAATGAGGTATAAAGGAAAAGGAAATATAAGGGAGTACATCATGGAGATGTCTCATCTTGCTTCAAAACTAAAGACACTAAAGTTAGAGCTATTTGAGGATTTACTTGTGCATTTAGTTTTGATTTCGCTTCCTGCACAATTCAGTCAATTTAAGGTCAGTTATAACTGCCAAAAGGATAAATGGTCTCTGAATGAGCTCATTTCTCATTGTGTGCAAGAGGAAGAAAGGCTAAAGCAAGAGAAGACTGAAAGTGCTCACTTGGCAAGTACCTCTAAGGACAAGAACAAGAAAAGGAAGAAGGATAAGGAAGCTGCAAGTGGTCCAGCTCAAAAGAAACAGCAAAAGAATCAATATGAAGAATCAGGCTGTTACTTTTGTCACAACCTTGGGCACATGAAGAAGGACTGTACTAAATATCATGCTTGGCGTGCAAAGAAAGGTACACTTCTCACTCTGGTTTGTTCTGAGGTTAATTTAGCTTCAGTACCAAGACACACTTGGTGGATAGATTCTGGTGCTACTACTCACATAAGTGTGTCTATGCAGGGTTGCCTGAGTTGCCGAAAGCCAAATGATGCTGAAAGATTCATCTATGTGGGTGATGGCAAATCGGTGGAAGTTGAGGCTATAGGGAATTTTAGGTTATTATTAAATACAGGATATTATTTGGATTTAAAAGAGACATATGTAGTCCCGTCATTTAGACGGAATTTGGTTTCTATTTCTGCTTTGGACAAATTTGGTTACTCTTGTTCTTTTGGAAATAGTCAGTTTAGTCTTTCTTTGAATTCAAATATTATTGGTACCGGTTCTTTATCCTTTTATGATAACCTATATTTACTTGATACAGTTGCCTCATTTAATGAAACCTTGCATGTGAATTCACGTGGTATGAAACGCAAATTAACCAATGAGAATTCTGCTTCATTATGGCACAAGCGCTTAGGTCATATCTCCAAAAATAGAATTGAAAGACTTGTGTCAGATGGGATTCTTGATTCCCTTGATTTCACAGACTTTGAGGTTTGTGTTGATTGTATTAAAGGGAAACAGACAAACATAAGGAGATTAGGTGCCAATAGAGTTTCGGATGTCTTAGAACTAATTCATACGGATATTTGTGGACCATTTCCTACGGCTTCTTGGAATGGTCAACAATATTTCATTTCGTTCATAGACGATTACTCACGTTATGGCTACCTGTATCTCATTCATGAGAAGTCCCAGTCAGTGGACGTGTTCAAGACTTACAAAGCTGAAGTTGAGAACCAACTCAGCAAAAGAATTAAAGGCGTTAAATCTGACCGTGGTGGTGAGTACTATGGCAGATATGACGGATCAGGTGAACAACGTCCAGGGCCCTTTGCTAAATTCCTAGAGGAATATGGAATAGTCCCACAGTACACCATGCCAGGATCCCCTAACATGAATGGGGCAGCTGAGAGACGAAATAGAACACTTAAGGACATGGTAAGGAGTATGATTAGTCATTCCACCTTGCCAGAATCTCTCTGGGGAGAAGCACTAAAGACTGCAGCTTATATTCTCAACAGAGTACCAACTAAGGCAGCAGCCAAAACTCCTTATGAGCTTTGGACGGGCAAGAAGCCTAGTTTGAAGCATTTTCACATTTGGGGATGTCCAGCTGAGGCAAGGCCTTATAGGCCAAATCAAAAGAAACTGGATTCCAAAACAATAAGTTGCTACTTTATTGGATACTCTGAGAGATCAAGGGGTTACAAGTTTTATGATCCCACTACTAAGTCCATTTTTGAAACGGGAAATGCAATGTTCTTTGAGGATATTAAGTTTTGGGGGAGAAATAAGGTTAAAGACTTTGTCTTTGAAGAGGAATCTGTTTCAATTCCTACAATTGCTTTTGACAATGATCGGGTTTTTATTCCTGACAATGATCAAGTAGCAAGTCCGAAAAATCAAGACAACATTGAACAACTCCCCACACAAGATGAAGGAATTGTTCCTGAAGAGCAAACTTAACAACCTCAAGAATAACTGCCATTGAGGAGATCCACGAGAGAAAAGAGAAATGCGATTTCAGATGACTATATAGTCTTTCTCCAAGAACATGAGGATGGCATTGGAGTGATGGAAGATGATCCAATCAACTTTCATCAAGCCATGCAAAGTTCTAACTCTCAAAAGTGGATTGAGACCATGAATAAAGAGATAAAGTCCATGAAAGACAATGACGTTTGGGATCTCGTTTCATTACCTGAAGGTACGAAGCCCATTGGTTGCAAATGGATATTTAAAACCAAGAGGGATTCGATGGGTAATTTAGAGAGATATAAGGCTCGTCTTATTGCAAAGGGCTTTACTCAAAAGGAAGGCATTGACTTCAAAGAGACTTTCTCTTCGGTTTTAACGAAGGACTCTTTTAGGACTATCATGGCACTTGTGGCACATTTTGATCTTGAGTTACATCAGATGGATGTAAAGACGGCGTTTCTCAATGGTGACATTGATGAAACAATTTATATGGTGCAACTGGAAAACTTTGTGTCAGGAGACCCAAAGAGGATGGTTTGCAAATTAAAGAAATCCATCTATGGACTTAAGCAAGCTTCCTGTCAATGGTATTACAAATTTCATCAAGTAATAGTCTCGTTTGGTTTTGAGGTGAATGCAGTTGATGATTGCGTATACCACAAGTTCAGTGAGAGTAAGCATATCTTCCTGGTACTATATGTCGATGACATACTGCTTGCTAGCAACGATATAGGCTTGTTGCATGAAACCAAGAGATTTCTATCAAAGCAATTTGAAATAAAAAACCTTGGTGATGCCTCTTTTGTATTAGGCATACAAGTATATCGAGATTGTTCTCGGGGTATACTTGGGTTATCACAAAAGAGCTATATCGAAAAGATACTTAAGAGATTTGGCATGTAGAATTGTAAACCAGGTGACACCCCTGTTGCTAAGGGAGACAAGTTCAGTCTCGATCAGTGCCCTAAAAATGACCTTGAAGTTAAAGAAATGGAGAAGATTCCCTATGCGTCAGCTGTTGGGAGTCTAATGTATGCTCAGTTTTGTACACGTCCAGATATAGCATACATTGTTGGGATGCTAGGTAGATATTTAAGTAACCCTAGGATGGATCATTGGAAAGCAGCCAAACAGGTTATGAGGTATTTGCAGAGAACAAAGGATTACATGCTCACATATAGGAGATCAAACCAAATGGAGATCATTGGATATTCTGATTCGGATTTTGCTGGATGTCAAGACAGTCGAAGATCCACATCAAGCTATATCTACCTGCTAGCTGGGGGAGCTATTTCCTGGAAGAGTGCCAAGCAGACACTCAGAGCTTCTTCCACCATGGCAACAGAGTTTATAGCATGTTATGAGGCATCCAACCATGGAATATGGCTACAGAATTTTGTCACTCGGCTGCGAATTTTAGAAGGTGTTGAAAGACCATTAAAGTTGTTTTGTGACAATAAGTCAGCAGTTTTGTATTCCAATAACAACAGGAGCTCATCGAAGTCAAAGCATATTGACATCAAATTCCTAGTTGTTAAAGAAAGAGTTCAGAGTGGTCAGGTGTCTATAGAGCATATTGGTACAAACTCCATGATTGCGGATCCGCTTACCAAAGGGCTTGCACCCAAGGTCTTTTATGAGCACACTGCTCATATGGGTGTCGTATCGTTTGATGATATACAAATCTAGTGGGAGTTTGTATTTAGATACTATTTCATTTCATTTGGATACTTTATGTTTATGGATATTTTCTGCAGAATAAAGAATTTAGTTTATTTTCACTCTGATTTGTTTTAATTTGATCTCATTAAAGAATAAAGTTGGACCAGTTGAAAATAGATATGTTTAGATCACATTGCATGTAATTTTCATGCTGCACATCCATACTTGATCTATGTCATTTGGTTATATCGATATACGTGACCATTGATGGATTTAGTTACGTTAAATGTAACGAAAATCGCTTTGATCCTATATTGATATAATCAATAGACGAGATTGTTCGGAGATGCCTTTGTTCATGATAGAAAAAGTTTTGAGCTCATAAAGTAATGCACATTTTTTGTAAGGAAACATATGTGGCCGAAGTGGGAGATTATTGGAAAATAATTAAACATGTGGGCCTACATATGTAATTAAATGTGTATTATAGGCTATCTTAAAGTACAGCCCATTTAAAGTGATCTAACTAAGGTTTATTTTTATTGGGCTTTGGACATTAATTATAGTATGGGTTTATTATGTGTAGAGGCCTAATTTCATATTTCTAATTTTATGATGGGCCAAAATAGAAATATGAAAAGTATAACTACTACAGTTATATAAAACGGTTATGGTCCCTAATTCATACGATATTTTATTTTTCTATTCTCTCTGACATCCCATCATCAGGAAGAATACAGAGATTTCTCTCTAAAGAAAATCGTATTGAATTGGAAGATCCATAACCCATAATCATCTCCTTCTCATGGATCAAGATATGCTTCTGCTTTCATTCTCTTGATGATTTGACATGGTGGATCTTGGATAAATGGATTTTCTCCATTAAAGTTTTCAGTTTATTAATCTAACAGTATGGTCAATGTTCTTGGAGCTTCATCAAAACGTTGTCATATTCTTTTCGAAAAAACAAAAGGCCATAACTGATAAAGCAGTCAAGAATGGTGAGATCTTAAGTGGGCGAGGCCTAAATCAAGAAGCCATACTTCAACATCCCGGTGACACTCGTTGGGGCTCACATTATGGTACTTTGCTTAGCTTGATAAACATGTTTTCACCTATAATTGACGTCCTAGAAATAATTGCAGATGATGGAGCATACTCTGAACAAAGATTGGAAGCCCATAATTTTTTAGAGTTGATGCTATCATTTGATTTCATAATCACTTTGCATTTGATAAAAACTTTGTTAGAAGTTACAAATGAATTGTCAAAAGCACTTCAATGGAAAGATCAAGATATTGTAAATGCCATGAAGTTAGTAAAAATTTGCAAGCAACGGTTACAAATGATGAGGGACGATGGATGGGATTCCTTTCTTGATCGTATCTCTTATTTTTGTCAAAAGCATAGCATAATGTTCCAAACATGGAAGACACGTTTGTAACCCGAGGCCGATCACAACAAAAAGTACAAGAAGTCGTAAATTTGAATCACTTTCGTGTGGAATTATTTTATATTGTCATCGATATGCAAATTCAAGAGGTGAATGATCGTTTTAATGAGTTAAATACCAACTTGCTTCTTTGTCTCGTATGTTTAAGTCCATATAATTTATTCTCAGATTATGACAGCAAAAAGTTGATCGAATTTATTTAGTTTTATCCATAAGATTTTTTTGATATAGAGCTCAATGTACTTGAAGCAGAACTTGAAACATAAATATTTGATATGCGTTCTAGTGAGTAGTTCTAGGAATTAAAAAGTATTGGTGATCTTGCACAAAAATTGGTTGAGAGAAGAAAAAATGATGTATAACCATTAGTTTATCGGCTTCTAACATTAGCATTAATTTTGCCGGTTGCCACTGCTACTATGGAGAAAGTAGTTATGAATTTTGTGAAGAATCAGCTACACAATAGAATAGGAGATCAATTTATGAATGACAATTCTTTTTTACATTAAGAAAGATATCTTTAATAGCATTGATAATGAAGATATTATACAACATTTTCAAAGAAAGAAAACCCATGGAGGATAATTGTAATACAATAATATTATTAATTTTTATTGGTCTTTTATTTTCATTGATAGCCCCCCATTGACCTAAATTCTTGGCTCCATTCCTGTTAGTTGGTAATCAATTGGTTACCCGTACTTTTGGCCTGAGGGTGGGCCTAGCCCTGTCGGTCAAATGTCGAGCTTGGGCCAGCCCGATGCAAGCATAAGGATCGGGCTGGGCCTTACCTTTGAGCCCAATGTGCCAAACTGGCCCAATACATTTAATTTGGCCCGGCAGGTCACCCTAAGCTCAGTCTGTCCAAATTTTATTATTTATTCATTTAATTAAAAAAAAACAACATTTGTTTATCATTATGACAACATTATATTTAATGTAAATATTAAGATTTAAAATTATTAGAATATATGACTATGTTTTTTTTTCCCTTAAATATGATTGTGCAACGACTATATAATCATATTACATAGTGATAATATATTATTTTTCCTTCTTTTTTTTTTTTTAAACATTTCATGGAAATTTTTTTTTTTATGTTGGTATTTGAAAGTTGATATCATTTATTTTTCTTTTCTTTTGTTAATTATGTTTTACTCTACTCTGCTCCTAATTTCTTAGTTCCATATCTAACTATCTCTTTTTTTTTTCTTTTCTTTTTTCTTTTTTTCTTTTTTTTCAAATCCTATTTGCCCAGCCTGATTTTATGCCCGTAGGGCTTAAGTTTTTTCAATTTGGGCTACCCAAATTTACAGGTCTACTGGTCGATAACCAATGGGTTGCCCATCAGTAGTTGGTAACCAAATTAGTTATCATTTGGTAATCAACTGGTTACCCACTAGCGGTGGTGGTTACTGATTAGCAGCTCGTCTATAGTTGGTAACCAACTGTTTACCATTTGTTACCTGTCAGCGGTGGTAATTACCGATCGTTGACCAATGGGTTGCCCGTCAGTGGTCGGTAACTAACTGATTAACCATCAGCAGTAGTGGTTATTGATCAGAAACCCGCTGGTAGTCGGTAACCAACTAGTTATCATTTGATAACCCAGGTGGTTATATCAAGGATATCAATTAATTGCTATAGTTGATATTTTAAAATAATATATAAATAAATATTTATGTAGTTAGATAATGGCATTTCTTGCAAGAATTTTTTTCCTGTATTGTAAAAATCAATCCAATGCATGATTTTACATTTTTCTAAAGTCCCCCAAAATCTTTTCTCAGCTTAGTGGCTTAGTGGGATTGGTGAACTCTTTCTGTCCCCCTTTTTTCCCCCTTGACTGGCTGGTGTAATTTTAAAACACTGCACCATATTCTTTGCGTCACTTAGCCATCTCTGCCTGGTAGTGAGTCAGCACCTCCCAAGAAAATGGGATTGTACATTTAAATTTTTTTTTTTTTTTTTTTTTTGGAATATAGAAAGAAAAACTCATTCATAAATGAAAATAATAGTAACAATAATAATAGTGAAACTATTCCTAACCTTATATATTTTTTCAATTACGTTGCTAAATTTAATGGAACTTTAAAGGAATTTGTTTTGAATTTAATATGTTTTGATTTTTTTTTTCTTAAATGCTTAATGAATAAGATATTGTAAATGCCATGAAGTTAGTAAAAATTTGCAAGCAACGGTTACAAATGATGAGGGACAATGGATGGGATTCCTTTTTTGATCGTGTCTCTTATTTTTGTCGAAAGCATAGCATAGTGTTCCAAACATGGAAGACACGTTTGTAACCCGAGGCCGATCACAACAAAAAGTATAAGAAGTCGCAAATTTGCATCACTTTCGTGTGTATATTGTCATCGATATGCAAATTCAAGAGGTGAATGATCGTTTTAATGAGGTAAATACTAACTTGCTTCTTTGTCTCGTATGTTTAAGTCTATATAATTTATTCTCAGATTATGACAGCAAAAAGTTGATCGAATTTATTTAGTTTTATCCATAAGATTTTTTTCATATAGAGCTCAATGTACTTGAAGCGGAACTTGAAATATAAATATTTGATATGCGTTCTAGTGAGTAGTTCTAGGAATTAAAAAGTGTTAGTGATCTTACACAAAAATTGGTTGAGACAAGAAAAAATGATATATAACCATTAGTTTATCGGCTTCTAACATTAGCATTAATTTTGCCGGTTGCCACTGCTACTATGGAGAAAGTAGTTATGAATTTTGTGAAGAATCAGCTACACAATAGTACGGGAGATCAATTTATGAATGACAATTCTTTTTTACAGTAAGAAAGATATCTTCAATAGCATTGATAATAAAGATATTATACAACATTTTCAAAGAAAGAAAACCCATGGAGGATAATTTTAATACAATAATATTATTAATTTTTATTGGTCTTTTGTTTTCATTGATAGCCCCCCATTGACCTAAATTCTTGGCTCCATTCCTGCTAGTTGGTAACCAATTGGTTACCCGTACTTTTGGCCTGAGGGTGGGCCTAGTCCTGCCGGTCAAATGTCGAGCTTGGGCCCAGCCCGATGCAAGCATAAGGGTTGGGCTGGGCCTTACCTTTGAGCCCAATGTGCCAAACTGGCCCAACACATTTAGTTTGGCCCGGTAGGTAACCCTAAGCTCAGTCTGTCCAAATTTTATTATTTATTCATTTAAAAAAAAAAACAACATTTGTTTATCATTATGACAACATTATATTTAATGTAAATATTTAGATTTAAAATTGTTAGAATATATGACTATGTTTTTTTTTTCCTTAAATATGATTGTGCAACGACTATATAATCATATTACATAGTGATAATATATATTTTTCCTTCTTTTTTTTTCAAACATTTCATGGAAAATTTTTTTTATGTTGATATTTGAAAGTTGTTATCATTTATTTTTCTTTTCTTTTGTTAATTATGTTTTACTCTACTCTGCTCCTAATTTCCTAGTTCCATATCTATCTATCTCTTTTTCTTTTTTTTTTCCTTTCAAATCCTATTTCCGCAGCCTAATTTTATGCCCGTAGGGCTTAAGTTTTTTCAATTTAGGCCACCCAAATTTACAGGTCTACTGGTCGATAACCAATGGGTTGCCCGTCAGTGGTTGGTAACCAAATTAGTTATCATTTGGTAATTAACTGATTACAAGCTAGCGGTGGTGGTTACCGATTAGCAGCTCGTCTATAGTCGGTAACCAACTGTTTACCATTTGTTACCCGTCAGCGGTGGTAATTACCGGTTGATAACCAATGGGTTGCCCTTCAGTGGTCGGTAACTAACTGATTACCCATCAGCAGTGGTGGTTATTGATCAGAAACCCGCTGGTAGTCGGTAACCAACTAGTTATCATTTGATAACCCAGGTGGTTATATCAAAGATATCAATTAATTGCTATAGTTGATATTTTAAAATAATATATAAATAAATACTTATGTAGTTAGATAATGGCATTTCTTCCAAGAATTTTTTTCCTGTATTGTAAAAATCAATCCAATGCATGATTTTACATTTTTCTAAAGTCCCCCAAAATCTTTTCTCAGCTTAGTAGCTTAGTGGGATTGGTGAACTCTTTCTGTCCCCATTTTTTCCCCCTTGACTGGCTGGTGTAATTTTAAAACCCTGCACCATATTCTTTGTCACTTAGCCATCTCTGCCTGGTAGTGAGTCAGCACCTCCCAAAAAAATGGGATTATACATTTAAATTTTTTTATTTTTTATTTTTTTGGAATATAGAAAGAAAAACTCATTCATAAATGAAAATAATAGTAACAATAATAATAGTGAAACTATTCCTAACCTTATATATTTTTTCAATTACATTGCTAAATTTAATAGAACTTTAATGGAATTTGTTTTGAATTTAATATGTTTTGATTTTTTTTTCTTAAATGCTTAATGAATAAATGAATATGATATGAGTATAATACCCCAATTTCCCTGACCAAACACCCACCTTAGGCAGGGATGAGGATAAAAAGGATTGGGTATAGAGGTGGGAGAAGCATATCCACCCCCCCCTCCCCCCCCGGCGGGTTCCTATCCCATTACCATCCATAAATATAATTTTTCAAAAAATATTTTCACTGATATCAATAACTTCTCTCACACATATGTGAAATAGGAGCATCGATATTTCCATTTTCATACTTGTTCACATGATCTCCTTTCCCCTCTGTTGGTAATAAAATAGGTTACCTTCTAGCAACAAAAGCTTACGAGTTGGTACTTGTATTGAACAATTGAACAACAATTAGTTACGACCAGAAAATGGTTGCGAGCTTCATAAAATGGTTGTGTACAAATTTTATCATCAAAGCATCAAAGCAACATCACTTCTGACAAGCAATCTATTGACTCAACGAATTCTAATCCAATCAAACACTTCAGTTCTATCCAAGTTCAAGCATGTTGCAACCCACACAAGAGTGTTACAATATTGAAATCGATGTGTTCATGACGGATTATCTTGGAACTGCTGGTAAATATGACCTTTTTATTGAGCAGGAACTAGAAGGAAAATCAAATGAATTAGAATTGTAAGAATCAGAAAGTATAATAAGAGGAAATTTCATTTGCAGTGCAGTCATTTGCTAGCAAATTGAAGTTCATTACCGTTATGGGTTACCACTTGTAAAGGTACATTGGTAAGTTGGAAAAGAGACGAAAAATTTGGTGGAACTTTAATTCCGGATTCAGTCACCAAAATTAATGCCCACCATAAAAGGAACATAACAATGACTTGAATTGGCTAACGATTTTTAAACCAAACTGCATTACCATGAAGCGCACGCTCTTTTAACAGGGCCCTTTGCAAATGTGGAATTAAAATGGGATTCATGTTGCAAGACTAATCCCCAAAGAGAAAACATTGCAAGACTAACCTCATTTATTAATGAATATTTTGTTTTCTCCAAAATACCCTTTACAAGTAAAAAATAAAAATAAAAGAAATATGGGATAAAAGGAGATCTGATTCATCTGAAGGACTATCTTCTATCAAAAAAAAAAAAAAAAAAAAAAAAAAAAAAAAAAAACCTAAACTGAAGAAACCCACTTTTTTCTTCCACCGGTTTCGTCTCCTTCACCCCCCTCAAAACTACCATAATTTTTCATCTCCATCAACCCTTTCAAAACGACCATCCTTATATTCAGTTTAACATCTTGCACTTTTTTCACATTCCGGGCTTCGATTTCCAGCCACAAGGAGAGGAGAAGAAGTACTAAAAGTTTGTAAAATCTCTAAAATTTTGGTAAGTTCATCTCAAACCTTCAAATTTTTTTTATAGAAATTGTTTTCGAAGTTGTTCAAGGGTTGGGCATTCATAGTTTGGAAGCTTAATATAGAAAAACAACAATGATTCAACCTATTTTGCACTAATTTTTGGCTTCTAAAATCTGTAAATTTGCAAATCCCGCAGTACAGTGACCTGACTGGCCAGACCGACCTAACCGGCCTGACCGGTCTGGAAAACCAGCGAGTGCAAGGTGTGCTCGCTAGTGTTCCAGACCGGCCTGACCGGTCCCGGTCAGGCCGGTCTGGTGTGCTCGTTGGTGTTCCAGACCGGCCTGACCGGTCCCGGTCAGGCCGGTCTGGAAAACCAGCGAGTGCAAGGTGTGCTCGCTGGTGTTCCAAACCGGCCTGACCGGTCCCGGTCAGGCCGGTCTGGAAAAGCAGCTAGTGCAAGGTGTTCTCGCTGGTTTTCCAGACCGGCCTGACCGGTCCCGGTCTGGAAAACCAGCGAGTGCAAGGTGTGCTCACTGCTTTTTATTTTTCTGATTTTCCTGACCGGCATGACCGATCAGGTGGTTTTGGGGACGGTCTGGTAGTTTTGAACTAGTCTTCAATTTTTCATTAATTTTTTTTTAATTCTTTCATAACAATCTTTTTTGTTTTTCTTATTTTTATTTTAAAGGAAAATGAGTGAGATTGTCATATATTTTCAATATGATGGAGAATGGAATGAGAAAGATGACGGGTCATATGAATGGTGCAGAAGGAATAAGGACATCAAGAGCATAATACTACTAGATGATCCGGATAAGGTGAATTATTCTAAAGTTATTGATTGCATATTTAAGAGGCTTCAAGTGGACCAAAAAAGTACGGAATTAAAAATAAGTTACATTCCTTTGTGTACAATATCGTCAGGTCCTAAAAGCATTTTGGATGATTTTGATGCTAAGTGTTATCTTTTAGACTTTTGTAAAACGACACAACGTAGAAGTATGCTGCACGTTGAGCTCATGAAAATGGTTGAAAATAGTGACGACAATGATAAAGACGATCTTGAAGTTGAAGGAGATGGAGGATGCAATATGAAAAATGATGGAAATATTCGAGATGAGTACTTCAACGTTAACATGGAGCCACCAAGGGTCTATGATGCTGCTTCAGCACCAGGCAACGAAGGTGATGTTTTAGACGTGCCTACCTTGGAGGATCGCCCTAATCAGGAGACAACGACATCTGCCCCAACTCCGAAACGACAACGTTCAAGCGTAGAAGTGGACCCGGTCATGGATCATTATGAACCATTAGCAATAGATGACAGTTCTGTGTCTTTTAGTTTCGATGATGGTATGGGTATTGCAGTTGGTCAAGAATTTGAAAGCAAGACCGAGGTGAAGAATTTGATTATCGATACTTCGTTGAAAGCTTGTTTTGATTATAAAATAGTCAAGTCAACCATAAAGTTGTTTGTGGTGAAATGTACAGTCCTAGATTGCAAGTGGGCATTACGAGCTGTGAGGATCACGAACTCAGATCGTTTCTCTCTCCGAACATATTACAACACTCATACCTGCTCTGCTAGTTCGGTGGATAAAAGAAATAGACAAGCAACTGCAGATTTAGTTTCAGATATGTTAAAAAAGGAGTTTCCAGGCCAGCTTGAGACACCTACCCCGAAGAGAGTGATAAACATGATGAAAAATCGCGGTGTGTCGATATCGTACTTCAAAGCTTGGAGGGGCAAACGAAAAGCAGCAAGTGATGTTAGGGGTACACCAGAGGTCAGTTTCGAGATTCTTCCTAGCTATTTGCACATGATAAAGTTAATGAACCCCGGCACGGTGACACACTTGGAAGTAGACAAAGATCAAAGGTTCAAGTACCTTTTCATTGCGTTGGGTGTGTGCATCGAGGGATTTAAAGCAATGAGAAAGGTAATTGCGGTTGATGGAACGTTTTTAAAGACGAAATACAGGGGAACAATGATCATCGCCACCGCCCAAGATGGCAACTACCATTAATATCCTCTTGCTTGGGGAGTGGTTGACTCGGAGAATGACAACTCATGGAATTGGTTTATGACAAAACTTGAGGAGCTCATACCTGATGACGAAGAGCTGGTCATAATTTCTGATAGGCACCAAAGCATCTGCAATGCCGTTGAAAAGGTATATAAAAAGTCTCACTATAGATTTTGTGCATGGCACCTCTCTCAGAATATCAAATCACGAGTTCACCGAGGATCTCGTGTTAGAGCCGGAAAGGGTACAGTTCAGGTTAAGATTAAAGATACCGTCGCAATTATTTTCATGAAAGTAGCTGCGGCATACTCTGAGCACGAGTTCAACCGACTCTATGATGACCTAAAGAATAGATATCCTGCCGCCGTAGAATATCTTGATGATCATGTAGATGTCAGAAAATGGGCTAGGTGTCACTTCACTGGATCACGTTACAATATCCTGACTACCAACGGTGCCGAGAGTATTAACAGTGTGTTGAAGAAGGCAAGAACATATCCTTTGTTGCCCTTGATTGATTCAATTATAGAGAAAATCTCTGAATGGTTCAACAATCATCGTAAGGAATCGAGTCTTGGATCTTCATCACAATACTTAACTCCAATGGTTGAGAAAACATTGCATACAAGATACAAAGAGTCCACAATCTTGACTGCGAAAGAACTAAACAGTACTACACTGGAGTATTATGTCACAGGATCGGATGACAGTTTCTTGGTTGATCTTGGAAGGGGAACCTGCACATGTAAAGTATTTGATATTGACAAAATTCCTTGTATCCATGCCCTTGCAGCATTCCCAGGGGGTAAGGATAGAATGCATGATTTATGTTCAAAATACTATCTAAAGGAGGTATGAGCATTGGCTTATGTCCAAACCATTTATCCCGTCCCGAGCTCATCAGAGTGGGTTATCCCGGATGACATAAGGAGTGAGAATGTATTGCCTCCTGATTTCACAAAAAAACGTGGGAGGCTTCAACAAACCAGATTTTCTTCTATTGGAGAACATCGGAAAGGCAAAAACAAGCGATCATGTCAAGCAACCTATCATGAGAGCTCAGAATTTACAACCCCCATTTGAATGTATTTGATTGAAGCAGATTTTCATATTGTATGATCGTTGTTTTATTTTTAACTTCTACTAAAGATTTTGGACTACATTTATTATATTAGTAGTTGAATTATGTTTGTAGTGATGAACTGTATTTTGGATATTATAGTGGCTGAAATTATTTTAATTGTTTTGGATATTATAGTGGCTGAAATCATTATAATTGATGATCTTCTTTGTTTGTTCGATCACCACACCTTTCTAGTTTTCGTTACTAGCCTGACTGGTCAGGCCGGTCCGGATATTTTTCTCCAGACCGAAGTGTTTTTTTTTTTGTTTTTTCGATCACCACACCAAAGAAATACTTTTCCGGATTCCGGACAGGCATGCCGGTCATGCCGGTCCGGAAAAGTTTTCTCCGAATCGGGGTGTTCTTTTTTTCGAGTTTTCCTGACCGGCATGACTGGCCTGACAGGTCATGCCGGTCAGGCATTTTTTTTTTCTAGACCGGGGTAATCTTCTTTGTTTTTTTGATCATCATACCAAAGTAAACACTTTGTTTTTTTTTTTTTCGGTTTCCGGTCATGCTACATCTGCACCAGGGCACAAAGTTGTCTGACCACTCAGGCTGATATGGCCCGTTTGAATAATCGTTATATCACTTCGGTGTCATGACTGGCAAAACCAACAACTGGTCCGGGAAAAAAAATTACCTGGTCTGTATAAATAGGAAAACTATGATATAGAATGAAAAAAAATACTTTGGTGTCATGACCTAAAAGACCGACAAACAATCCATATAAATAAATACCAGACCCACATGACCGCTCAGGCAGGTATGACCCGTTTGAATATTCGTTAAGGTTTTCATATCGCAAAGACAAATAGCCAATTAGACAAACAAACAAAAAAAATACTTAGCCAGCTTAACCGTTCTTCTTGGTCCACTCGCTATTATGGAGCCAAACTGCTCGGTTGTATGGTCTGTTAATGAAAGTTATCCGATCAAAATATCGATTGTATGTTCATAACTCATGTATTATATTTAGTGAAAGAACAAATCAATCTTCTTGCTTACCTAAATTGAAAATATTACATATGACTTCATGAATTTTTGATGTCACTTCACAAAATTATAATAATATTAAATGGTGCCAATCACTAATTTGAAAGTCAATCACCGATTGATTGTTAGTCAATCAACAATAAAACAAAACAAACGACCATTTTTAAAAAATAAAAAATTACAACCCTTTAGCAAGTTTTTTAACAAATGAACGAAATTCTAAAAAATTAGTTAAAATGTTATTTGTTTTCTAAAATTGTTAATCATTTATCTGAATGGGTAATAAGTACAAATGACTTACTATGAATCCCTGATTAATTTAACGTAACGACAAGCGATCTTATTGGTCATACCGGTCAGGTATATTTTTATCCGGCCCAGGGTGATATTCTTTGTTTTTTCAATCACCGTACTAAAGTATTACTTTTATTTTCCTGACCGGTCAGGCCGGTCAAAAAAATTTTTATCTGGACCGGGTATGTTCCTTTGTTTTTTTTTTCATCACAAAAACTTTCTGATTTTTCGAACCGGCCTGACCGGCGTGGTACCGGTTAGGCCGGTCCGGAAAACCAGCGAGCAAAATTGCTTGCTGTTGTTCCTATGTTTGTTTTTTTGAAAATTTTTTTTGTTGTTTGTTTGTTTGCTTTTCTGTTTGGTATTTATCAAATATTTTCTGTTTTTTTGTTTCCCACCATTTTAGAAAGTTTTATATATTTCTTTCTCCTGCTAAGATGGACCAAATAGTATACTTGACTAAAAAATACTTTGTTAAATGCCTGAAATATCATGAACGAATGTTTTGATAAATAAAAAATGTTTGTTTATACACAAAAGTCTTCCTAATGTTTAAGGAACCCAATCATTATGATAAATATTAATTGCCATCTTCTCTCTATAAAATTTGATCGTCGCATCATTTATTAACTCAAGATTCTGCCCTTGCATATTGAACTCGATATATTTGATGGCATATACGGCACAATCTCCCCTGTTTTAAACAAAATATTTGTTAGTGTTTATAGTTATAAATGACCAAAAAAAAAAAAATTAAAACACTTGAAGTACACTTACGATTTTTCGTTCTGCGGATGGTTGATTAGACGCCTATAGGGCCATGAAGAAGGATCAAGGTGGCCGAAATATCCAGATTTTTGAAGCACTAACGGAATCATCTTCTGCACGGGCTCCATAAATCTATCGAGCTTTACTTTTTCGGTGAATTTCCAATTGCAATCAAAAACCACCAGCTCTGCAGTTATCAAATCAACCTTCACCGAAACCCAATGTTTTCCTCTTTCTTTTTCGGTGACGTTGGTGTCCACTATGTCATATAAATTATGCATGAAGTAAAGTGCCTTCGCACCATTCCAACATTTTCCCATCTTGGGGGTGTCGCCTTTCACGTATGTCATCAAAGAGTCATATATGATCCCATCTTCATTTGCATTCATCACCAATAATTGGCTGAAGATATCATCCAAAATGACGACGTCTTGATTGATGACATCTCGATACTTGGACTGTTTTTTTCTTATTCCATACATGGCTTCTTCTATGTGCTACAAAAAAAAAAAAAAAAAAAGTTTTAGTCTGAGTCAAAAATGTTAGTCGTAAAAAGAAATCCATATTTAAAAAAAAAAAAAGCTTAGATATAGCGTTATTTAGTAGAGAATCACTTACATCACTTAAAAGCCAAAAGTGCTCCGTTAATATCTGATCAAAGAAATCCCACGCTCGTGTTATCCCAAGACCTGAAGTAAATGGGGGCTTCGGAACTGAATTCTTGTAGTCCTCAAATGATTTTCGCATACTGTCCGGTAGGCGCAATGGATCGAATTCTTTTATTGACCCTTTACGAAACATCATCTTCTTTGGACCAGGGTCGGTGTATGGAGTTCTCTTATATTTTGACTTCTTTAGATGTCTTTGAGGTCGTCGATCATGTTGCCCAACATCTAAAATATCTTCCTCACAATCCTTATCACTCGAACAAGTCGGAGTATGATAAAGATTTCATTGAGGGGAGAATCTTCCATGTCTCTTTCTACACTGATTTCAGTTCCAAAACCAACATTTGTTGGTGCATATATATCATCCTGAGCCTCAATATCACCACCGACATTAATCCTAACATCAACACCTCTACTATTCTCACCTCCACTGCTCTCACCTCGATCTCCACCTTTCCAAGTCTCTGATTGTTGCTGAGCAAATCTTGAACAATGTTTGTCAGCATATCAACGCAGTTATTTATCAATCTCTCTAATTGTAAAAACCGAGATTCATTGTCGGTGGACATCTTCTCTATTGTTTGCTTTAGAGCTTGAAGTTCACGTAGCACCATTGAATTGTCAGCATGAGAGCTAGCTTGTGGTGGTATAGACTCGTTGACAGTAGGGTTAGACGGCAGATACCTAGTTTGCTCTGCTGCGGTGGCGCCCTCTTGACTTGTATGCTGCTCATGTATATTATCTTCAGGATTCTCTCTATCTCTTCCTTGAACTCTCTCAGTTCCACCATTAAGGAAGTTGCGTCGGCCTTCTAGATCAGCATATAATAAGTCCTCCCAAAATATGCTTCTTCCAGACTCTAGGATGGTTGCCCAATTGTCCACAATGGCGTCGGAATCATCATGATAAGGAACAAACCCAATCATGTGGTTGGCTTTCTGCTCCTCCAAGGTTGGGACAAGTATGCTATTTATGTTATGAAATTTAGGAACTTCAAATTAGTAACCGGGAAATAAATACGTATCTACATAATATAAAATAAAACAAAACAAAAGACCAACCGTGCTATCCCCAACTGCACGAAGAATTTGATCCAAAGGTGGAGCTTGGTGTCGATGAAACTTTGTTTTCCATCGACAAATTCTTGGCACCGGTCCTTGCACATCTTCTCTAATCTCAGCATACGTTGGGGTCAGGGCAGGAATACACTCAAATGATAAAAGCTATAATAATGAACAATAACAAATATTAGATTGCAAACATTTTAAAACAAATTAAGTGTAAGAATCAACAATAAAACAAAATTTACATACCATCAATGGTAGTATGAATGCATGACAATTCCATCTTGTCAACTTCTCATGAGCGTCTTTACATTTTGTACCTATGTCTAACTTCTGGACCTGAGTCATCAAATATTGGTATGTTTTTCTTCCCCATGGATAATTGGCACATCAATCCAGATCTTCAATTATTTTAAAGAGGTTGTAATCAATTTTCTGATGGGGTTTTTCTGGACCACGGAGGACCGCACACAAAAAATAGAGGACAGCCAACTTCAACTTATCATTTATAAGGATCAATCTCTCTTTTTCTCTTTCTCTGATTTCGTTAGTGCGCCTCCTTCTATTGCTCTCATTTTCCTCGGGAGGGATGACCATACCTTCCAAGTATTTCTTAACATCATTCTGTGAGATCTTTTTCATTCCGCGAAAGACCCTTTCTCTAAATTCGTCTCCAGTATGACAAGGATCTTCGGGATAAGCAGAACAATTAAGTCCACTTATAAGTGCATGCTCCATGAGCGAGTACCTAATGGGGATGCCATTCAAAACGAACCACATTTCATATTTCTTTTGTGTAACCACTCCTCGGGACAGTAACATCCATAATGGGGTTAAAGTTATTTTGATGTGGTCTGTAATATCAAATAGGTGGCCAAATTGGGACTTCTTAAACCACTCTATGCCATTAGGGCAGTCCTGTAAGGCTTTGTTCACAGTATCAACAACATCCTTCAGTAAGTGTTTGATTGTAATTTTACATTTGAAATTGACTTTATCAACATTCAATTTCAAAATGGGTGATGGGAGATCCAAAACCTATATTTACATAAAATCACATATAAATAAAATATATTTTATAACAAAACCTAATAACATTAACAACATATACAATTTCATAAATGACAAATAATTAAATACTTCTCCAAAAATTCGACAGCATAACAACTTACTTTTATTGACATCCAAATTGAAAACTTACTTTATTTCGAAAAAAAAAACCTTTCTTGTTAACCTAAAGTAAAAGTACATAGTTGTGATTACTTTATCTTGTTAACTAATGTAATTGTTTTGAACGTGCAAAAAAAAAAAAAAAAAAAAACTTTGACTGCTTTATCTTCTAATGATAACTTACCCTTGGTATTGATACTGACATCAATTGAGGTGATGTGTTGCCATCTGGTTGGGAATTAGTCCTACTGACTCCTTCAGAGTCATTTTCTGAGTCCATCTTCGGTGGTTCTAAATTTCGCCGCCGTTGGGTAGGACGAGGAGAGTATGCCGATGACGTCCGGATTCGTGCCATAGCTAGAAACGAAAATGATAAAACAAATTTAAGTATACATATTTGTATATAAAAACTTGATTCCAGAAAAGACTACTAAGGAGCATACAATTTACTACTAAGGAGCATATTTTAAATATCTATCAATAAAAAAAATCAAATAAGTTAGTACTCAAAAATTAGAATTAAAGTTAGTGTCTCTAATCTTTTGATCTATAAGTTTTTGTCTTAACAATTTGTAACACAAGACACACAAAATTTTCTAAGTCATTTCATAAATCATATTTAACAGTCAAAACAACAAGTTTCATCGATAATTCATAACATGTTTTACCGGAGAAATTCCTGTTCATATTACCATCATTATTATCATATAATTGCAATGTACAATCACACATCATGCCGTGTATACTAAGCAAAGCAGTGTATTCCGGAGGTGATTAAGGGAGAGTTTGGGCGAGAAAGTGAGATGAGTGTGTGTGTAGCATTATTTCTACCAAAAGCATAATTCCTATTTGTTCCCTCATGGATTGGTTTCTTTTGGGCGTGCAAGGAAATGCTAACTCTTTAGACTTTGATTGGTGTGAGGTGGTGTATATAATTGTTGGATGCTTTCCCTAATGCTTGGAATCTTGCATTCCTATTTTAAGTCTCGCCAATACTTTAGATCAACAAGAACAATAATAGGGGACAATAATAATAATAATAACAATCAACAAGAATAATTAATATTTTAGATCACAAATCAACAAGAACAATATAATAGTTCTTCAGCAATAAAAAATTTATAAAAATTCAAAAAAAAAAAAAAACAAAGCTTACATTTTTTTCCGTTTGGGCGAGGGAGGGAGAAGGCAGAGATAAGAGGAGAGGCGGAGATTAAGGGAGAGTTTGAGCGAGAGAGTGAGATGGGTGGGTGAGAGGGAGATAAGAGATTGGAGAGGGAGTGATGTGATATTCTCTTGGGCGAGGGAGGGCTTCTCAGTGGGGTGAGAGATTGGAGAGGGAATGAGTTACAGGACGGGGCCCCTGGCTTGGGCGAGGTAGAGTGAGCCCAGTGAGGGAGGGAGAGAGTGAGATGGGATGGGTGGGTGAGAGGGAGATTCCGGAGGTGAGCCCCCTATTCTCTTGGGCGAGGGACGGCTTCTCAATGGGTTGAGAGATTGGAGAGGGAGTGAGTGAGTTACGGGGCCCTTGGCTTTTGGGCGAGGGAGAGTGAGCCGAGTGAGGGAGGGAGAGAGTGAAATGGGTGGGTGAGAGGAGATAAGAGGAGAGGGAGATTCCGGAGGGAGAGTGGCGAGGGAGGGTTTCGTTTCTCAGTGGGATGAGAGATTGGAGAGAGAGGGGGATGAGTGGACTTCGCGGAGGTGAGGGGGGTTGGGCGAGGGAGAGGGAGAGTGAGTGGGTGAGTGAGTGAGTCAGTTAGCTGTGCTGTGTTAGCAGGAAAAGGGCGGGAAGAGGGAGGGAGAGAGCTTCGTTTCTTTTCATTTGTTTGGGAGGGAGGGACCAGAGACGAGAGAGAGAGGGGCCCTTGAGAGAGAAGGCATTTTTTTTATTTGAAGATAGATAGAGGACCTTTCGGTCTTTCTATTCAAAAATTGAATTAAAAAAAATAAAAAAAAATTGCAATTAGAATGGAGGTTAAATTTGCAATGGTGGTTGATTTGGGGCTTATATATGCAAAAGATCCCTTTTAACAAGCCACCATTATAATTCCAAGCCACCAGCTGCTTCTTCCTAGTTAAAGACGTCATCAACCCGCCATTTCCTCCGGCAACCACAATCAATCGGGCAACTGAAGCACCCGCCGCGACAACTTGGTCAAGCACTTTGGCAAATGCTGCAGATGTTGGTCCTTTGGTGGCAACAATGGGCTTGCTTTGCTCTCTTTAGGATGCCAGGATTCCCAAATCACTTGAGGAAGAACGTATTCACCTAAACTTCTTTCCCCACAAATGTATGTGCATTAATTATCCCATCAATTATTAGTAAAACAGAATATGCTCATAGAAAATTATCCAATGTTGATAGCTAATATTTTATTCAAGTTTTAAGGGATTTTTTTTTTTCCCTCCCCTTCCTAGTCTTCTTTCCAATACTTTTAAAACTCAATTTAAGAAAACAAAAAAAAATATATATATATATATATATCATTTTTAAAAATACCAATATTTCAAGACAACTGGGTTCAAAGAGTTTTTTCCTGCAGATAAATTAACCCTTTCTTTTTTTGGGCTTCAACAAATATTAGGAGAGCTGACAACGTCACAGTTGGGCAATACAAATACAAAAAATAATAAATAATAAATAAATAAAAATAAGGGAACAAGAAATTTTATTTTACTTTTTAAAAATTAAAATTCTTCAAAATTATAGATAGAGGGTTTAGGGAGAGATGGGGTGGAGGCTCAGATTCGCCATTTCACAGACACAGAGAGAGAGAGAACGGACGCGCAGTTACCAATGGCTGCGACCGACCGCCGGCCGCCCCCCGGAGAAGGACAGAACCGTCATTTTCCGGCGGAGAAAACCGGGTCGACCAGCCAGGGAACCGTATCCTTCCCTTCCCAGTGCCTGATTTTCAGTCTGAAAACATCATCAGCGCCTCAAAATTAGGGTTTAGGATTCAGGGCATACGCCCATATATACACACATACATACATATATACATATATATATATATATAGAGAGAGAGAGAGAGAGAGAGAGAGAATCGACAAAACACAGGGTGTCAGTGCAATTCTTCCCCATTTTTTTTTTTTTTGGGCAGATAAAGGGAGAGGAGGAACAGGAAATCATCGGTTCTGCTGCGATCAGAGAGACGCGGGTAAATAGGGCAGCCATTGTTAAGGAACGACCAAACCCTAATTTGCTGGGTCTCCATGAGAGCAAAAGCCTCATTCTTAAACTAATGAGCCCCTCTGAATCCAGGGCTGTTCCTTGGAGCTGCTTTTATTACGCGTTTGAAGTCCTTGGATTCCCGTTTCCGTCTTTGCCCCTGGAATTCCGTCTGGTTAAGGAGCATCGATGAGGGTATAATTAGGAATTGTTGAAAGATTGTGGGGTCAATATTGTAAATATGAAAGTGGGCTAACATAATCCTTGTGTTGGCTGGGGACCAAGGAAATCGATGCCGTCCATCTTCGAAAAGAAATTTTTATTTTATTTTAAAAAAGAAGTATTTTTATTTTAAGAATAAAATAATATTTAGATATATAAAAAATTTTTTTTCAAAATAAAAAAAATTATTTGGAATAAGAGAAAATGATGTTAGAAATTATATATCATAAAAAAATTTATCTACTTTTTTTAAAATAGTATTGTATAAAGTAAATTTGAAAATAAGACAGTTTTTTTTTTTTTCAAAATGAGATAATAATTAAAAAATTAAGACAAAAATTTTTTTTGTAAAAATTTTTCAATTTAAAAAAATAGACATGTCATCTAAACACATGGGAAAAGTAGAGGGAAAAAAATATTATGGAGAGATATTAAGATGAAAATTTAAAAATTATAGTGTTAATTGAAGTGATTTTTGGAGGGGGGAGAAAAATAGATTAACTAAAAAAGCTTGTGATACGTATATATATTTTTTTAATTCTCTTCAAAATTAGAGAGAAAAGTGGAGAAAAAACTCCCTGTAAAGGTTAAGGGTTCATTTGGTGTCCGGGTTGAATTTGAGATGAGATAAAAATTTTAAATTGAGATTGATTGATTTTTTAAAAACTAGTTATAATTTTTGTTGACTTTTTCAGAAGAAGATAAAAAACCAGTCGTAAAGTACAGTTGAGTTTAAACTCAACTCTATCACCAAATGTGGGCTAAATAAACATTTGAACAACAACATTTTTTTTTTAGACGTTAATATTCTAAAAAGAAATATTTAAATGTGTCTAGAGAGGCGAAAATGGAGTAAATTTTAAAGAAACTGTATATATCATTTTCGGATGGGTTGAAATTAAGGAGTGGATTTTTTTAAATTTATGCCTAAATGGTAAAATGGACTTTTTTTTTTTTTTTTTGGAAAGGGTAAAATGGACTATGTAGATGGTTCAACTTCACCTCAATAAACAAAATTTTTAACGTTTCATTTATATGAAATGGTTAAGATTATGTAAAATGGTTACCCCCAAACACGAGGTAAATCATCCTCATGTATTAGTAAAAACATCTTTGAAGACAAAAAAATAATAATAATAATAATAATAAAATAAAATAAAATAATAATAAAATAATTAAAAATGTAATTGCATGAATAATATTTTTTCTTTCCCTCTACTTTTACTAACAACACCAAATAACAAAATATAATTTTAATTTCTTTTCTCTTATGATACCAAATAACAAAATATTATTCTCTCCCATTTATTTTCTCTCTCTTCCATTTTTTCCTTTCCTTCTTATCAAACCATTTTTTTTTAAACATTCTTACCAAACATACGTTGCGAGACTGTATTTTGAGTGTAAAACGAGACGCTGTTTAGATCCCCTCTGTCATGCCTCTGTGTTGCTAGTGGAATTCATCTTAGGAGTTTTTTTTTCCCCTCTTTTTTCTAAGTCTAGTAAGTGCAGATATGCTAGTTTATATAAAGCGTAAAACTTATTCAAAAGAACAAATAAGTACAGATATGGAAGTGATTTAAAAAAAAAAAAAGAACAAATAAACTTTAGGTAAAGGAGCATCAATGGCTGATCGTTTGCTATCTTGGGATTTTTTTTTCTTGAAATTACGTGGAGATGAAATTTTTTAAATTGAAATTAGTTGATTTTTTAAAAACTGATTATAAATTTTATTAATTAAAAAAAAAGATAAAAATTAAAAAAAAATACAGATAAGTTAGAATTAGACTTGAATACTAAATAAAACGACATTGTTCTGGAATTAGATTTTTTTTTTTTTTTTGGCTAAAGGTTCTGGAATTAGATTGATCTACCCATCATAGATCTATTTATAATTGCATCAAGTTTTAAGTTGTCTACTCATATGAATAAAAATAAAAAATTTAAGTTCTCACCGATTAAATTCTCAACTTTCTCAATTGCTTCCAAAAAAATGTCGCTGAAAATTTTCATCTGATTCCCTGATTTTTTTTATCTTACCGGGAAAAAAAAATCATTGATCACAAAGGGGATTTATAGACTTGCATTTGTTACCCAGAGATGGCCTCTTAAAAAAAAAAAACAAATAAAATAGAAAATAAATTTTTGAAGAAAAACACACAAATAAAAGAGAAGAGTCAAGAAAGAGAATAGAAGGCTCAGATTGGCCATTTCTCAGACAAAACGAGAGAAAAAGAGAGGACACCGCGGCTACCGTTGCTGCCACCGACCATCGGCCGCCGTGTGGAAAGGGACAGAACCGTCATTTCCACCGGTTCATCCGGGTCGACCCGCCGGTAATCGGATCCTCTTCTCTATCTCCACACAATGCCCGAAATTTACAGCTTCAAAATCTCATCACCGCCTCATCATATACATACACACACACACATATATATATACACATATATGGGTTCCGCCTTCGATCGGAGAGAAGCAAAGCAGAAAAGGCAGCCATTGTTACAGAAAGGACAACGACCAAGCCCTAATCTGCTTGGATCTCCATGAGAGCAAAACCTCACTTAGATTTAAGGGTGCGTTTGGTTGGAGTGATGGCAAGGTAAAGGTAATAGGAATAGAATGGAAAAGGAAAATTTGCAATTTTCCCTTTTATTTATTTATTTATTTATTTATACTGAGAAAGAGAGAGAGCAGAAAATCATCGGCTCTGCTACGATCAGAGAAAAGCGAGCAGATAAAAAGGAAACCCTTTTCTGCCGGATCTCCATGAGAGCAAAACCTCATTCTTAAACTATTCAGCCTCTCTGAATCTCCAAAGTCTTTCACTTTCGAGCTCCATTTATACGGCCTAAGCTCTTTCTACTTTTGTTTTTCCGTTTTTGCCCTTGAAATTGCGCCTGGTTTTGGGGCTTTGTGGAGGGGGAATGGAGGGTAGAATTGGAATCGTGAAATATTAGTGGAGTGGGTTTGGGAAAATGATGGTAAGGGACCGTTTGGACAGTACGATTATTGCACTTTTTCTCTATTTAATTTGATAGGTACTTTTATTTTAAGGGGAATTTTAAGAATGTCCTAAATTTGATACATTCTTATAATTTTGTCCATTATAAAAATAAAGTTGATAATTTTACTATTTTATAATATTAAATTAAATAATTAAATGAAAAAATAACAAATAGACAAAAATATTATTATCTCTTTCTTTTCTTCTCTTTTTATTTATTGGAATATTTTTTAGATATCTCTAACTCCATTTGCAGGTCGGTCTTTGATCACCGACCGATCTCCGATCGTCGGTCACTGGAGAGATTTTGTTGGAATCCAAAATAGATTCTGACAGAATTTTTTTTCTTCTTTTTATTTATTTACTGAAATATTTTTTTAGATATCTCCGACCACGGTCACCGATCTTTGGTTGCCGGTCATCGGTCTCCAGTCATCAGAGAGATTCTGTTATAATTGGATTCTAATATTTTTTTTTAATATTTCAACAAAGATGACTAGACGTATCTGACTCCGGTCACCAGTGTTGACCGGTTGTCGATATCGGTCACCGAAGAGATTATGTTAGAATCTAAAATGAATTATGAGATTTGTTTATTTATTTATTCATTTTGCATTTCAATAAAGATAACCAGACGTATCCGACTCCAGTACCTATCACCAGAGAGATCATGTTAGAATCCAAAATGGATTTTGATTTTTTTTTTTCAACAAAGATTATCAGACGTATCCAGCTCTGGTAACTGACACCAATTGGTCACCGGTGCTGATCACTGGAGAGATTCTATTAGAATAAAAAAAAAATTCTTTTTTCTTTCAACAAAGATGACTGATGACTTCGGCTTTGGAGCTGGTGACTAGACTAAGTCGCTGGATGGATTCTATCGGACTCTATAATGGATTATGTTAGAATGCTTTTTGAATTTTCTTAGACTGTTTTTTAAATTCTCCTAAAATGCTCGACTATAATACTTTTGACACCAAAATCTCAGCCATCAAACAAACAAACAAAGTGAATAGAATCAAACAAAAATACCAAAATCTCAGCCATCAAACAAACAAAAATACTAAAATCTTGACTCCTAATAAAACCTGACATAAGTGTTCTACATAAACTCTATTACCTACTAACTGAAAGATAGGCATATATTGGAATGCACTTCTTTTTTTTTTCCTCTCGTAATTAGTTGTTATATATGCACGGATGCAAAGTTTGAAAGACTTTCTAACTATAAATCTTATTAAAAAGCACGTCTCATTCTTCTCAACAAATCAAAGCCAAAGGAGGACTTGAATTCAAAAACAAAAGGGGAAAAAAAAAAAAAAAAAAAAAGAGAGTGAGTAGACAGACCAAGGACAGCAGCCAACAAGCTCATACAGCTACAACTGAGAACTGAGCAAACAGAGCAACCAAGTAGAACAAACAAACACAAAAAACAATAAGCCTAAAATTTACAAAATTCGCTACTCCTAAGAGATCATTGATACGTGCTTAATTCTTCATTATTTTATATCAATTATCCTGTGTTTATTTGTTGGTTTCTTGAGATTTTTTTGTGTTTATTTATGTTCTTATATTTTATAGGTGTTTTGGATACTAAGGAATGAAAACAAAAAAAAAAAAAAACAAAAAGAGGAGCAAAAAGGAAGGAAAATACACATTTATAGTACAAAAGGCCGAGGCCAGTGCACCTAGGCATTGGCTTGGAGCGCCTCAACACTAGCTTAAGTGCCTAAGCACTGGATTTGGAGCACCTAGGCGCTGGATTTGAAGCGCCTAGGCACTAGTCAGTGTATCAGCAGCCACTGACTTTAAGAACGCTATAGCATTTGGGGAATTTTTACAATTTTAAATTTCAAATGGCCGTCGAACTTTCTCCTTTTGAACCCAACTTTGAGAGCCTATAAATAGGTCCTTCTATGATTTATTTGGGAGTCTTTTAACCATTTTTTAGCAGCCATTCATGGAGAAGAAAAAGAAGAAAAAAGAGAAGATTCATTGGTGGCTCAAGAAGATTATGTGCGTAGAAATTTTCAAGACCAAAATCATTCTTCCTTCTTTATTCTCTTCTCTTCCATGTTCTTTAGTTTTTATTTTAATGTTCTTCTCAATTATGTTTCATTAAGTTTGCCTTTGGTTAAGGGAGATTTCAAAACCATAGACATATGATTACTAATTGAATGAATTAGATTTTATATTCCAACTTTCCAATTGAGATTGTTTATGTTCTTCCATATCTATTGTTCATGATTATTTTCTTGTTTTTGTTTGGGTTCGCAACTAAATAGGACTTGAGAATTATCTATTGCTAGATTAAGAATCTTGATCTATAATTGTCATGATTTCCTTATCACTAGTAGCGAATTGTGATTATTGATTATGGGATATTTTCGTATGATTGCATGTGGAACATAACCTAGGATAAATGAATCGAGCTTGTATGTTTGTTTCTTGGATCAACCTATCTTTCTCATCTTAATGCTTCCGTTGGATTAAATCTAGAGAGCTCGTTTTAGATTGTTTAATGGGAAGGGAATTAGGATAAGAGCTTGTTTTGCCTAACGACTAACAGAGGAAAGATTGGAATAATAGAGCTTGTCATTATATATGGTTGATAGTTTTGATAGAAAGTTGAGGGTAAATTCTTATTTCAATTATGATTCAATGCCTAGTGGTGGAGAATGATTCCTTAACCAATCTTTTATAATTCAAAAGTCTTTCTTTAATTTCTTTTACATTTTCATTTGTTCCCTTTAAATGTCAAAAAAACCCTCTTAATTTAGTATCTAGTTTTAGTGTGTCTTAAATTTTAGAGTTAATAACTAATTAATTAGAACCAATCATCTGCAAAAACGACCCTTGCTCACTTTATGCTCAACAACGGCACAATTATAGTAAGGTTTTTATTTGGTAACCCATTTAGAACCTACCAATCATCATCCCAACATAATCAATCAGAGAATGGAAAAGTTAATCGGCATGTATGGCAATAATGAAAATATTCAATTTGAGAGGTCGCCAATCATCACAGCAAAATCAATCAGAAAAACTGTGATTAGAAACAGAAAATTCCACTGGAATCTTTTTCTTTTCTTTATTGTACCTAACCACCAATCGCTCTTAATCAATCTTGTTTCCTCAGATCTGGAATGATGAGGCCAGAAAAGCAAATGAACTCAATCTGTCATGGTGGAGTCAGATCTGAGGCTAGAGAAGCGAACATGCTCAATCTGTCATGGTGGAGTCAAATCTAGTCGCTTTGATACCCGGGGCCTCCGACAACAAGGTTTTGGTTGTTGCTGTAATATCCTGATTTTTTAGATCATTTACTAACTTACTTATTCTTAATTCAGTTAGTCTTAATACTTATTCATATTAGATTCTAAAAATACATAATTTTTTTTAAACAAATCATATTCGTATTTCAAGAGTTAAATATACTAAAATTTTTAAATAAGGAAATTGAAAATCTCTAGATTATAAATATCCTATTCAAATTCATACTTAGATAATATTTAAACAACTATAATGTTATGTGAGTTAAAAGGAAAAACTCAAAAATTTTTTTCTCGTAAAGTACTCCTATTAGTTTAGTAGCACCAAAATATTGAAAACATAGTTATAAATATAATCGATACAATAATTTAAGAAGTCTAAATGCGGAAATTAGATTCGTGGTGGTATCCTACTCCCTTCCTTCATCGTCTCCGTACTGCTTCGTCAGTCCAGAAAATATCTAAGTGGCAGGATACTTACATGCATTACCTACAGCACGAACATACGCATATGAGCTTTTACTCAGCAAACACAAACTATATCTCAAAAAATATTTTTATAGATCATATCATCACACGACACAACATGAATGTTTAAAATGCATGTAATATATATTTGTACAATTATACTTTATTATAAATATATTTTATCTACTTAAGGGTCCATATGTTGTACCCATATGCGTGCAACCAATGGGGACTTGGGGGAGTGACCCTCCAATAACCTCCAAAATCATAGCTTCTAAATTTTGTTCTTATCATATTCTCTCACTAATTGGAGGTTGGTACGACACTTATTCCGAACTTTCGTTTGCCTCATTCTTATTAATGGTGACAATTTGTAAATTTACATGTCACTATGTATCTATCATATGGCATAAATGTCTATGAGACATATTGATCATATTAGTGCAAGAGAAATTATGCACATCAAATGCTTAATCAAAACAATACATTTAACGTATATATTCATCACATCATCAAGGCAAATCATAGCAAACATAGAATATCAACTAGGAAAACATTTTGTTCCATGATGTAGGTGAGGTTTGTACTTACCTGTCTTATATGCTTAAACTTCCAAAGTAATACCTCATACTATGTAAGTTTAGTAAATTGTCTTGATTTAAAAATACCTCGATATTAGAGCAAATCATGGTTATATATATTATATATATATATTTTTATTTTTTTTATAAATTAAGATGAGCTTAAATTACTTGTTTCATAATTAACCTTAATAATTAATTCATATTAATTATTAAGTATTAAAAAAATTTTATATTAGTTAGATGCTCACTCTAACCCCATAAATTTCGGACTATAGATTTAGACTACTTACTTTAGAACGTTATCTTCTCGCATACAAAAATTCATTGCATATAACATTCTAATAGTTTAAGTACCAAGTAGTCAATGAGCATATTTGCTTATATTTACTTTAACATGTAAATCTAAATTAGGACAGTATAGCAAAGATGTAATGAAAAAACCTCAAATATATTATTAATCAGTTCAAAATAAATGAAATACAACTAAAATGTATTCACTCTTAGGGCATTTCTAGAACCCTCCTTACAAAATTTTCTTCCTCGAAAATTAGAACAAAAATAGATAATTTTTTCTCATTTCGTCTTCACGTTCCCAAGTGGCTTCCTCAATCTTGTGATTTCACCATAACACCTTAACAAGGGGTATGGTCTTGAAATTCAAAGGGTCTCCTTCGCTTGTCAGCATAACTCTTTTGTCGACATTGAGCTGTTTCCATTCGTTGTCGTATATTCTTGACTGCTTCAGTGGTCTTGATGATGAAATCTATGATTTCTAATTATTTTTCGCCTGTCTCTTGCCAGTGTACCGATGATCGGCACTTTCTATCATAGAGTGCTTCATAAGGTGCCATCTCGATAGTCACCTGATAACTGTTGTTATAGGAGAATTTAATTAACGGTAGCTTCTTATTCCATGTATCTTTGAAGTCTATAATGCAAGCACGAAGTATATCCTCTAAGGTTTGAATGGTCTTGGATTGATCATCTATCTGAAGGTGAAAAGCAATGCTAAAATTGAGCTCAGTTCCCATCACTCGCTGATCATGTTTCCAAAACGTGGAGGTGAAATGACTATCGTGGTCTGAAATGATTGATAAAGGAATGTCGTATAGCTTAACGACATTGGATACATATAATTTCGCCAACTTTTTTAGATAATAAGTTACTTTAATTTCTATAAAACATGCTAATTTAGTCAAATGATCTACAATTACTTAGATGGTGTCATAACCTTCATTGGTTTTTGGCAATCCGACCACAAAATCTATAGTGATTTGTTTCCATTTCCACAAAATCATAGGTCAGGTATTTACTAGAGAATTCAGCCACATCGTTGTTCATCTTGTTCTACCAAAAATACCCATTCAAGTCCTCATACATCTTAGTTGCTCTGGGATGGATGGAGTATGGGGTGTTGTGGGCTTCAGATAAGATCTGCTTTTGAAGTTCTTTGTTGTCAAGCACATATAACCTACCCTTAAAAATGAAGAATCCTCTTATCTGACACACTAAAATTAGTTTCTTTCCCTTCCATGACTTCTTTTCTTATCCTAACCAAACTAGGATCGAGCCCCTGAGCTTCCTTGATTTCACCAAGAATTGTAGGCTGGAGAGTCAATGAGGAAAGTTTTCCCATAATAAGCTCCATTCCAAGCTTGAAAATATCTTCCTGAAGCGGTTGTGTTAGTACTTGAATTGACATAAGGGTGGCTGACGACTTCCGACTCAATGTATCAGTGACTTTGTTGACCTTTTTAGGATGATAAAGAATCTCATAGTCATAAACCTTAACTAATTCTAACCATCTTCTTTGTCTCATATTGAGTTCCTTCTAGGTGAAGATGTACTTAAGATTTTTGTGATCTGTGAAAATTTGGCATTTGACGCCATAAAGGTTATGTCGCCAGATCTTAAGGACAAACACTATAGCTGCTAATTCTAAATCATGGGTCGGATAGTTCTTTTCATGCTTATTCAGCTGTCATGAGGCATAAGCTACAACTTTCCCGTTTTGCATCAAAACTGCTCATAAGCCCATCTTGGATACGTCGCTGTAGATATCAAACTCTCCTTCGTCTAATAGAATCGTGAGAATAAGAGCACTACTGAGTCTTTTCTTCAATTCTTGGAAATTCTCCTCTCATTTTTCCGTCCATTAATACTTCTTTCCCTTTCGAGTAAGTGCGGTAAGAGGTGCGGCTAATTTTGCAAATCCCTCAATGAATCTTCTGTAGTAGCCTGCTAGACCTATAAAGCTTCGCACTTCAATCACACTCTTCGGTGTTGGCCACTTGTTCACAGCTTCAATCTTGGATGAGTCGATAGATACTTCATCCGTGGAGATCATATGTCCATAGAATTGAACATTGTTAAGTCAAATTTCACATTTAGAGAATTTTACATAAAGCTGGTGGTCCTTCAAAGTTTGGAGACCGATTCTTAAATGCTCTTCTCGGGTCTTTGAGTAGATTAAGATATCATTAATGAACACAATGATAAACTTGTCTAAATATTCCTTGAATACTTGATTCATTAAATCCATGAAAGCTGCAAGTGCATTCGTCAATCTAAATGGCATGACTATAAACTCGTAGTGACCGTAGCGTGTACGAAATGCTAACTTTGGAACATCGCTTTCTTTGATCTTAAATTGGTGATAACCTGAGCGTAAGTCGATCTTGGAGAAGACTAAGGCTCTTTTAAGCTGATCGAAGAGGTCGTCAATTCTTAGAAAGGGATATTTATTCTTAATGGTGGCATTGTTGAGCTCACAGTAGTCAATACACATCCTCAATGTACCGTCCTTCTTCTTGGCGAACAAGACTCAAGATGAGTAACTAGAACGTATGAATCCTTTGTCCAAAAGTTCCTGAAGTTGCGTCTGCAATTTCTTGAATTCGGCTGGGGCCAAGTGATATGGTGCCTTGGATATCAGTGCTATACCGGACATTAATTCGATTTCAAAGGAGATTTCACGATCAGGAGGTATTCCTGGTAAGTCTTCTGGGAAGACCTTAACAAAGTTTTTGACTACCACCATATCTTCTGGTTTGGGTTGTTCTTCCTTCGTCGTGTCTATGATATTGACTAGGTATCCAATGCATCTACTATGTAGCATCTTTCGTGCTCTCATGGCAGAAATCATCACTTTTGGCTGTTTGTCAGAAATGTTGACATATTTGAACTTTTCCATTCCATCAGGTTTAAATGTAACTTTACGAGCCCAACAGTCGATGTTCGCATTGTATTTTCCTAGAAAGTTCATCCCTAGAATGACGTCATAGTTGAATATTTCTAAAATAACTAGATCAATGAATAGTTTTCTACTGACAATAATTATTAGCACGTGATGTAACTAATAACTTGACATCAAGGTTTATCCTGAAGGCAGGACCGTTCTAAAAGTCTAGTTGATTTTATCTCTAAATTGAATAAGTTTCCTAGTAAATGTATGTGGTACAAAGGAATGAGTTACTCCAAAATTAAACAGAACATGTGCATCTTTGTTGGCCATAAAGAGCTAACATGTCACCACATTTGAGGTTTCAGCTTCAACATCATTCTTGGTTAGGCGAAAATGTGAGCGTTCGGTGCTGGCAGGCCCTCCAAACGTCCCTGGTTAATCTGCGGACCCTTGATTTTGGCTTGTATGTTGTGGAGTTAAGTCCTTTGTGGTTTCAGCTGATTCTGCTTAGTCTGGTTCTACTTGTTGGTATAGTAATTCTTGGCAAAGTGACCCTCTTTACCACATAAGTAACAAGTGTTCGAGCCGAGTTTGCATTCATCTTGATGTTTTTTCCCACACTTAGGGCATGAAGGGTAAACAATGTTGTTCTTCTTCTGAGGATGGTTCTTCAGATTTTTGTTTCCATTAAAATTCCTTTTCCTCTTGTTGTGGTTTTGGTTGGAGTGATTGCTATTAGGGTTGACTTTGTTTCCCTGGTTGATCTGTTGATTTCCTTGGCTCTGTTTTGATTGCGACTTC
Source organism: Ficus hirta (assembly GCA_038430175.1). NCBI lineage: Eukaryota > Viridiplantae > Streptophyta > Magnoliopsida > Rosales > Moraceae > Ficus > Ficus hirta. The sequence goes on along the minus strand of CM076585.1, from coordinate 10,294,064 downwards.
TTTTTCTTCTTCTCTTCAGAGAACTTAGCCCTCTCTTGCTTGGCTTGAGTAAGACCATACTCAGAGCGTAGTACTCTTCTGAAACATTCAGCAACAGTCGTATAAGATCTCTCACCACTATCGATCACAACAACTATCTTTGGGTGAAACATGTCCAACATCCGCTTAACCCTTTCATCCTCAGTTGGCACAAGGTAAGGGCAGAGTCGTGCCAGTTGATCAAACTTGCGGACAACATTAGTTACTGACATAGATCCCTGCTTGATGTTGTTAAATTCATTTTGCTATGCTTTCATGGCCATATGATTGTAGTATTTGTCATTGAATTCCTGAATGAAATCATTTCATGTCATCTCAAGTACATTCCTCTTTATTTGCACAGTTTCCCAATAATAACGAGCATCTTTTTTCATGATGTAGGAAGCACAAAGTTTATACTGCACTACAAGAATCATGACTTTAAAAGATCAAACTATTTATTAAACAAATAATGAAAATACAAAAGGTATAGAATTCTTGTTGTGCGTGTTTGTTTTTTTAATCATTTTCACACTAAAATCGTAACAAATCAGAATGAAAAAAAAAATTTTACTAACTGAGATGAAAAATCTGATTATCCAAATGAGTAATTAGAATTCTCTAAATACAATACCAAATAAGGGATTTAAATTTTTTTTTTCTTTTTTTCTATTTTTTCAAGGAAAATTTAACTTTCTTGCTAATGTTAGTTTCGAAATGAATATTAACAAGAAAAAATGTGCACTTTGTAGTAAAGTTTTTCTTGTAAATTACACACCAAATGAACAGAAACCAATCAATAAAATTTTACATACGAGTGGTATCGCAGAAACATTTTTCCTAGAGCTAAAAACGAATTGCCTTACAACTGCCAAAATAGAATAGTAAATGCAAAAATAAAGGGAAAAAAGGAAAAAAAAAATACTGAAGGATTTGAAAGCGGCTGAAGGACATCAGATTAACAGCAACGTTAAAAGCCAGGTCCTCTCTTCAAACTCCTTACAGCAAAAATTTACATGACCTCCTTTCCCCTCTGTTGAAGTGCGGTTCGGTGCACAACTTCGCCAGCTGAGGTAACAGAATAGGTTACCTGCCAGCAACACAAGCATAAGTTGGCACTAAAAGCATTTCCTTTGGTATTAAACAACAATCAACGGCGGAAAAACAAACGCCTTACCAGCTCTAGTGCGCTGACTCTGTGAAGCAGGAACCCGTCAATGACCTCCCTACAAAACACACCCCCAACAAAGAGGAAAGTAAAATTTTTTTTCCTTCCCAAGTAAGGTGGCATATTCCTGGTTGTGTCTCTTTTTGAGTGGGAATATGTTATTTAGTACAAAATGTTTTTTTACATATTGGTGTCTGTGATATTACTTCGAAGAAAACATGGATTAAGAAACATTAGAAGATAAAGATACACCTTGTGAATACAGATCTTCCATTTGAGGAGGATAAGTGAGGTCCTTTGACATTTGAGCCCGGGTTCTCGGTGTAAGAAATGCTACCTTGGTGTATGCAGTCCTGCCCACTAATGTATGCACTCTGGAAAAATGATCGGCTTGGAGTTAAAAATTTCATCTCGTTTGGAACTTATTCAGATATTGAAATTAGAGAAAGCAGGTCATGAAACCAATTTCACCCGTAAGTCTTGAATACGATGATGAACAGCCATATCTTACCACTTCAAATTTCATGAACGTCTGCCATAGCGTTTCGAAAACTTGGTTCACTTCCGTTTCCTCATCCCTCTCTTCACAGCTATACAACGGGTGGAATCCAACTACAATGCACCTGATTTATAGAAGAAAATCTAAACAACCATTTAGCCAGGCGAACATCGCTGATCACTTGATAAGAAGTGTAAAAAGGCCCTATTCTTAAAAGAAGCAGCTAATAGAGATAGAATTCTACCAGTTACCAATGGCCGCTTTTTCTTCTAGTGTTCGTGTCAGCCAGTTTAATTGATTGTTTGCTGCGTCGCTTAATGGTTTCATGAGCATAGCCTTCTAGTGTAAAATGAGTTCAAGTAAGATAAAGAGAAAAAATGATATACATAATACTGCAGTAACTTATTATCGATACTTCTAGACGGCACCACCACTTAAAGAATGTAGGATGTCTTGATGGTGAATTTAAACATAATTATAACCGTCGTCCACGAGATGAAAACATGAGTAGCATCTAATCATCATGCAGAAATTCAGAAAGCTGAGATCCTGAAAGCTCCCAGATGAGCATTAGGCATTGAAAGGAAGGAAATATAAGACAAGTCCAGTAACAAGTGGATTGATAAAACAGTCCATAATTTATTAGGATTGCGGAACTCCAAGTCTATCATATTCTTTTTAAAAACCAATTAGCCTCTTACTAGTGTGATAAATTATAGAGCTCCAGTATGATCTTGATCTTGCAACGTTACCTCGATTTTCCATCTTCTATTTACACTAAAATAAAACTTTTACGAGTTTCTGCATAATGCAATAATCCTAATTATACGCTTCCATTATAGTGTTTCTGTTTATAAACTCAGTCCCACTAGCTAAAGACTGCCATCACCCATTTGATTTCAAATAAAGAGAAAAAAAATCTGTTAGTAGACTAATGCGTATTTCAACAAGAATACAATGAGTGCGTGAGAATTCTTTAAAGCTTCATCCATCTGTTGTATCAATTTTAGATCATAATCCAAAACTAAGCCGGGAAGACCATTCTTCCTAAAAGTTAACTTGATAGCGGATAAATATGGAACTTTTCTGGATTCGAAAACAAGTGTGCACCTGTATTAGCCCGGTATTAACTCCAATAATGTCTAGGGATTTCCCATAAGATACATTGACCTGCTCCAAAAAAGAACCTCCTTCTTCATGTACTTTTGAGACTCTAGTGGTGTACCTGCGCATATTACTATTATAAGCTGCGAAGTTAAGGCAATAGAAACAGAAAGACAGCTATTCAAATATGCATCTCTATGTTAACAAATTATGCTGTACACATGCATCCTATTCAGAGCATATTGCAAATGGACGGCCTACCAAGGGATTTTCAGTGAGGGGATGAGCCGAGTAGCCTGTACAAGAAAAGCACTTTCATTAATAACCAAGGCGAGTGAAACGAATCTAAGCAGGAAGAACAAATTTGTGTCTTTGGCCACTGCCACAGGCGCAAATCGAGACTTGGTGTCCATTATCTTGGAGTAACATTTACGAATTTCTATTTCCAATAGTCTCCCACCATATCTAGTTTTTATCAAATTTTCAGTCCATTTTGATGGTTTCAAGTTTCAGTTGCTCCCAATAACAAACATTAAAAGTGCTTTTGGTCTTTTTTTTGTTTTTTTTTGTTTTTTTCTATAATTAATGAGAACAAGATGAGCTTACATTCTGCACCAGTGGATCATCTTCTCCAAGCTCGCTGACATTCACGACAAACCTTGCCTTGTAGCTCATTGCCACTTTCTCCAACTTCGTAGACAACAAATGAACCCAAAAAATCAATAAATACATAATGAGAGAGGGAACAACTTAAAGAGCTTGTTGAAATATAAAACTATTATTGGCTCAACTCCTAAAAGCTTAAGCATTTGGGAGAATTGGTAAACTAACATGGTATCAGAGTGGGAGAATCAAAGTTTGAATCCCTATAATTGTACTCTTTATATAACCCCTTTATTATCATTGCGTATTGGGCCTTTAATATGTTTTGGGCTTCTTATAATTTGTGTTGGACTTTTAAATTAATATCTGTCCGCACGTTTGTCCATTGTCTGATCTGTACGTGAGGGGGAGGGTTGAAATATAAAATTATTGTTGACCCAACTCCTAAAAGCTTAAGCTTTTGGGAGAATTGGTAAACTAACAGAGCTCATGCTCATATCTTTAGAATCTAATCTCAACCGAACTTGTAAATAAGTAGATTCAATTCTGCCTCCAAATGTACTACTAATAAACACCAAATTTCGTACTCAAAATGAATCCAAATGACCTAAAACTTCTTCTGTTTAACCAATCCCAACCCAATTAAACATTTTGGATCCCAAAGCCAATGAGGAGATGAAACCATCTTATAGAACAAAATGAAAAGGTCTATAAAACCTTGTATTACACATGGTGGCATTCAAATACAAAAGTTGCCTTTCTTTTCCCAACAAAGGTAAAAGCAAGATTCTAATCTATTCAGCAAAAGTTCTCTGTTTTGTTTTTTTTTTTTTGGCTGAAAAAAAGTCCGGGAAGGGGGTGACTAGTGTTTATATACCCTGAATATTACCAAAGGGACTCTCCAGATGCTCACAGGAACGATTAGTGAAAGCCTCACAAACGGGCCCTATCTCTCAACGAGAAGTGTGTCATCCCAGTCTCATTCAAATGTGGAAGCCGTAAGGATATGTGGGGAGGTATTGAGTACTAAACTGATAGAAAATAAACTATCACAAATAAGATCCCAAAATACTCCAACCTTTGACCATTGACCACAACCATTACCGCTTGGCCACTAGACTGTAGCAAAAGTTCTCTCTTTGGTTACCTAATAAAACCTCACTGAAAAACCTATGCACCGTACTAAACAAACAATAAACGAGTAATGGGCACGTTCCTAAAACCCACCAAGGTCGACAGAACAGAAGAATATCATGATATCTTTCTGTAGTGAGAGGAAACAAACCGACCTGTTTGAGAAGATGGGTCTGTTGGTTGACAGGTCTGAAGCCTCCTCTAACACTTATGAAATACAAATCCCGAGGTCTGCTCTCACTTCTGTGGCTGAACAGAGACTTCTGAGGTCGACCCAGTTGAAGAGCGAGGAAGAGAGCCAAGCAAAGAGCCAACTGAGCGACCAGAGTACGAATCCAATTCCATGGTTTCTCCATTTCTTCAAAAGAGAGATATAAACCGATTCTGGATCTCACCCTCGTGAAAGAAAGTTGTAAAACTTTGTTTGAAGTATTGGCTTGTGATGTGACCGTGTTAAGATAGACTTTTGGACAGGTATCTGTCAAAATGACAGCCTCAAAGGTTAAAATTAGCAAAATAACAATTTTAATACAGGAATAACCGTGAACGTTTCTGGTTATTTAGAATCATTTTGTTAATAAAATTTTTTTGATCATTTTTAAAAAGGTGATTAAATTATTTTGTAAATTGTCACGAAGCGATCGTTATAAAAAAATAATAATAATAAAAGGGACAAAAAGGAAAAAGGAAAAGGATTATTTGAAGTCATTTGTCCGTTGATGAAACGTTAAGGTTGGACGACATGATGCTGGCAACTGAAGAATAAGAATAAGAAAAGACGGGGAGACGTACACAACCGAACCGAGCGGGCCATTGTTTGTTGTCGTTATCGAATGTCACAAATTTGCTGACACGACGTGCAGATAGGAAAAAGGAAAATGATTTATATCAAGTAAGAAAAGTTTCGGATCGTAAAAATAAAAGGTAATTTATTAGGAGTAAAAAAATAAGAATAAAGTAATCATTTAATTTTGTAAAATCTATAAAATTTAGATACTTGATAATTTATGATAAAATTTTATGATATGTATCATTACTCTAAGAAAAACATGTTCCAAGTATTATATTATGCAGAAAATATATATTTTTTAAATAATAAATTAATAATTGACCATTTGACAAATAATCAATCATGAAATGACCAAATGAGTTTATTAACACTTCAATGATCATTGATTATTTTTCTAAATATAAAAATGTTTGGCTATTCTTTAAAAGGATAAATTGTTCGACTTTTTGTTTTGTATAATTTTGATCTATGACCTTTTTTTATTCTTGGAATGTCTTAAACTTTAAATATTGCTATAATAGTCATTTATGTTAGTTTTTTTAGAGAATTTATTAGTAATTTAGTCATAAAATAATACTAACTAATGGATTTAGTTTAAAAACTAATGGACATGACTATTTTAGTTAAGTTTTTAATAGTTTAGGTTCATTTCAGCTATAAAAAAAAAAAAACATAGATCAAACTAGCATAAGCTTAAAAATTTGGAGACTAATTTAGTAATTTATCCTTTTTAAAAATGAGTGTCCATCTATCTAATTATTCTAATTCTTAATTATTAGGATTGCAGAAAGAACTGAGTTGCTCACGCATGTTTGGCACACCCAATATTTGATGAGATTGAAATTTGAAACTTTTGGCTATTGATTATTACGAAGCTCAATCCCATTGGGGTCATTTCATATATATGTGGTTCTTGTTTTGAAATTCTGTTTGCTACATGAATTGCGCAGAAATTGCAAAAGTAACATTTTTTTTTGTTCCAGCAAAAAAAAAATATATATATATATATATTTTTTGACAATCCAAAAAGCAAAAAGTAACATATCTTTTAGGACATATGGTAGTATATAGCATATTTTTGGACCATAGGTAATAATATATAGCACAATCTGGTCTTATATATAGAGAGAATTTTTTTTTCCAGAACTACCCCAATGATGTGCCTTGTCTTCTCTGACGATGGGAATGGGTTTGCGCCGGCCTTCAACTCCGATCAGGTCACATCGACGAGGATCTAATGAAAAAGTCGAGCAACCGAGTTTCGTGTAACCCCTGCAACATGTGTCGTCTTCTCTGGCGACAGAGGATTGAGAATCATTTTTTCCGCTTAAAGACAAATGTTTACTATTAATAGAATTTTTTAAGTAAATAAATAAGCATACCCCGGCATTCTCAAATCAATCTTTGTGTGACATGTTAGATATATTTGAGAGAATTAATATAAATATGGAGAAATTAAATTAATAAATTAAAAAATAAAGTTGATACACAAAAAAAAACAACAACAATAATGAATATCTAAAAATAACAAATAAAAAAAAGCATGAAAAATACTAAAAAGATAAAAGAACTAAAATGTAAAAAATTGACTAATACAGAAAAAAAATACTAAAATGAAAAAAGAAAAAATAAAGAAAGCCAAAAGGAGAAAAAAAAATTGAAGGGCTAAAAAAAAAGACTAAAATGAAAAATTAAAAAATTAAAAAAAAAAAAATTGAAGGACTAAAAAACAAAAAGAAAGTTTTTCGTCCAAAATACACCATTTTGGATGAAAGTGAAAGTGCACGGTAATACACTTTCACATTTCTTATTACGTATAGATTATAACATGTAACTTTTTTTTATTATTATTTTCATACTCACTGTACCAAACATTTCATGAGAATTTGTATTACTTTGTTGAAATATTTTACAACTGTGCAATAAAAGGATTAAGCATTATGAAGGGTTTTTTTTAAAAAAAAAAAAAAAAGAAAAAGAAAAAGAAAAAGTGGATTACGAAAAAAATTATGAAGAAGAAGAAATAGGTAGCATGAAGAATGTTATGAACAAGGTGATTTTTAAACAACATAATATTTTTTTAGGAAAAAAATTAACAAAAGGAAATTTTTTTTCCTATTTAGATTTGTATATAGTTTATAAAAATCAAATAAAAATTATAATAGTTGTATGTGAGAGGGTGAAAATATTGTTTACAAAAGGTAAGTTGATAGGGGTATCTCTAAATATAGTGGGTGCAAATATAATTACTCTTATTCTTATGATAGAAAGGAATATATGTGCCGATCAAAGTAAAATCCGTATAGACAATAAAATCTGGAATCAACAAATATTCCCATCAAGATATGAAGGAAGGAATTAAAAGCTAAAGTACTAGAGATACTTGCTCTGAAACTAAGGGCACGTTTACTAAACCGTAAAGGCATGTAATGAGAAAATTAATGAGATTCGAATGTTAGCAATGATCTAAGAGTGAAAAATATTTTATTTGTATTTCATTTATTTTAAACTGATTAATAATATATTTGAGGTTTATTCATTATATATTTGATATACTATTCTCATCTAGATTTACATATTAAAGTAAATATAAGCAAATATAACTCATTGACTATTTGGTGTTTAAACTGTTAGAATGTTGTATGCAATGGATTTTTGTATGCGAGAAGACAATGTTCTAAAGTAAGTTGTCTAAATCTATAGTCCGTAGTCTATTAGGTTAGAGTGAACATCTAACTTATATGAAGACTATTATGTTGTCAAAGTCAATTGGGGAGATGGCTTATCTTGACCATCTGGAGCGAGCTAACTCTCAAGTAGTGACATAGATGTATTGCTTACTGTTGATGATATATTAGACTGGACCAAAGTGTAAATAAGTCCTCTTGATTAGATTAATTCACTTTTGACATTCATTATGCAATAACCTTAATCCTAAGTAAGTAATGTTTATGACCTTTGATGTTCCAAATGCTAAAGCATATCGGAGTAGTAAGCTATTAGACAGGTTCATTGTGTACATGACTTCTATTCGATATGAATTTTATTTATAAATATGGAATCATTGCTCCCATAAAGAGTAAAGGTTATCCTCTTAAATGACATCATACAGGATGTGAAAATGGACGAGGCCTTGGGTCGTTTGCTGGGTAAATGACTAATTTTTCACTTAGGGTGAATAATCATTTTCCTATTTGATGCATAATGGGTCTTTACGATAGTGTGATTAAAATGTTGAATGGACTTTCACTTTAAGTTGATCGTGGATACCATATGAGGGTATTACATATATGACAAGGTCATTGGACTGTAGCTACACACTGGCTTACGTAATACGGTATATAATTAGAAGAACAGTTTTAGATTTATAGTGGTATGACTCTGAAATTAATAATTGTGTAATTAATTTATTTGGTATAGAATAATTAATTACATAAATTATTGGAGCTCATATTATATATATGTCCAATTGGTCCTTTTACTATTTTACTATAATTCCTTAACGGATGATAATCAATTGGGATATTCATTATGACTTTAATTCCTGGACTTAGTGAAGAGAAAAATCTGGAACACCTCCCAGAAGGTGTAAGCATTTTTTCTGTTAAGGGCAGAATGAAAATTTTGTTTCATTTAATTAATTGGATAAATATTTAGTTTGGATAAATATTTATTTGAAGAGAAGATTTGAAATTTGAATTAATTATATTCATCTTTTGTGATAAATATGAGATTAATTTGAATTAAGAGATATGGATAAATTAATTAGTTGGATAGTTAATTTAAATATCTAGATAATATTATTTAAATAAATATTTTAAAGTAAATATGGTAACTATCCTATTTGGATTTGAAATTGAAACAAAATCTTATCCTAGTCTATCTTGTGTTTGCGTTTTTTATAAGGAAAATTGACGGAAAAGATTTTCTCCTTATTGATTTTATTTGGATAATTATTACATAATTATTTAATTCAAATAAAGTTGTCATGATTTTATTTTGAATTTAAATTGGAGTTATAGAACATTATCAATGGGAATAAAATCATTAAATAATTGTTTTGAATCAAATTTTGAATCTCCTAGAGCTATTGTGGGTGATTTTTCTCTCCCGGGCAAGAGAAAAAACACAGATTAGAGAAGGAGGAGAGATAAAAACCTTTTTCAAGTGTCCTATTCGAATTCAAATTTCACTCAATCCATTCACTATAAATAAGATCTTAGGAGCTCCTATTTTATTTAGATCACAGACACTAAGGTGAGTGAACTTATTATTATTTTTCCATTATAGTAATAATAAGTTGCAAGAGTTTTAGGTGGTTAGAAGAAAAAAGCCGCGTACGAATATCGATCGAGAAACCGAGTACCCACACACTTTATTGTCCGGGACTTAGAGAATAGTAAAGAAGACTAGTTGGTTGAAGCTCTCTTCGATCACATCCTCCAGCATTCCTATTGTCTTCTCTCAAGGTACTTAGATTGTAAAATAATTTATTGTATATGACAATATGAGTTTGTACGATCTTAAGAATTTTTTTTTAAAATTCCTCTGCATAAATTACCCATTTTTCCTACAATTGGTATTAGAGCCAACTCATGATTATGCCATATATATAAATTAAACAATCTAATTTTCTCCTTAAACTATGTATGGATTTAATAATTTTTAGAGAGTGGCATTCTAGGGTTTCTATTATATTGTTATCATGGATTATATATGATGTATGTGGTTAGTTTAATTTTATTATAAGCATGCTCAATTTTACCAGTCATGACTCCTTAGAATTTAGAAAAATTGTATCTAGGATTTTTCATGTAACCATGAGAGTGGTTTATTATCACCGTAATTTTCCTATTTTATTTCTTTGAATATTTCAAAAATTTGTATACCACAAATGAGATATATATATATATATATATATATAAATTTATATATTTATTCATGGAGGAGATGAAGAATTTTTATTTTTTTATTTTATTTTATTTTTTAGTAATTATTATTAAATTATTGAAATGCCCTCTCTAATTAGATTATATGCAATACACATGACTCATTCCATTAGAAATTTAACCGAATTGGACAGAAACGACCAAATCATCACATTTTTAGAGATTTAAGGTTAGCACGGCAAAAAAAAAAAAAAGAAAAAAAGAAAAAAAAGTACAGGGACGAAAGTGTCACCTTTAACGAGTTCATTGACCATTTAGGCCAATTACTCTTTATTTTTCCCAAAAAATTTTATTTTTTATTTAATTTTTGATATTGAGCAAATTAATGTGTGGAATTCCTAATTCAATTAGGATTTCATAATTAAAACACTAATTGAAAAATTAGGACAAAGCACAAAAAGGAGGAACCAAGCCCTACATGGGGGCTTGATGCACAAACCAGCGTGCGCGCTAGTGGCGTGCACTGGCTAGACCCGCAGGCATCAGCTTATGGGCTGGGCACAAAAAGGGTGCCAGCATGGGTGACTTAGCGTGCACGCTGGGGCAGCTGTGGGTGCAAACCCGCAGCTCTCTGAGCTAGGCATGCGCACAGCCAAGACAACCTTGGCTGTGCGCATGCAATTCCCCGTAGGCTGGGGCCTGCAAGGTGGCGTGGCCCAATGCCTAACCCGAGAGGGTTGAGCGAGCTCCTCATGTCCAAGTGTCAAATTTTTTAATTTAAATTTAAATTATGTATAAAAATATGTAATTCTTATTAAATTTAAAATTACATAAAATTTATATATGAAATTTGAAATTGCTTAAAATTGGAATTTTTTGGGATTTAAATTTTAAGGAATTTGGAGATGAGAAATAAATGGATGAGACGTGTGTAGATAGATATGCAAAGATAGAGTGAGACCCAAAGAATGCTTTAGATGTAATTATGTAACCTTTATTTTTCTTTGTTCTAGGATGAGACCATAGCTAGGTTATTTATTTTTTCATCATTTATTTATTCTATGTTCTGTCATGGATGGATGAATATGTTTGATAGATGTTTGTTGTACATATTTGATAACACGTCATATAGGATAGATGAATGCCACTTATGCTATATTAATCATACATGTCATTAAAAACTTACATCGTTTTAAAATATTGATTGGGAGAGGGTTTCAAACAAAACCCACAGCCTCCGTTGTTGATCCATATGTGAAAGCATGGTAATGTCTTGTGTCAGTTCTGCCCTAACCACACCCCTCAGTAGGTGTTTACCGCCACCGGTATACTAGGTTGGATCTCGTACATTGGAAAATGTGTTTGAGTATGTTCTATTTGGGATCACCCCTCGATGGCTCAAATAGCACATGGATCAAATTTCATAAACAATTGTTATACACTCAAGACTAATTTAATTATTAACCTTCCCTAGAAGCTCTGTTAATTAAATTGATGACCAAATAAACGGTTATTAATATATATCTTAACATTGGAGGATTTAAGGCAATATATATTAATTGGACATGGTCCATGTTTTCAGCTAACTATTTCATGATCACCCCTCGGTGGCTTGGAGTAATAGACACTAAAAATTACCATTGCAATGCTACATGTTTTTTCTAAGTTTTTAATATAGGAACAAAGTTATGTTTTATTTGCTAAATCTTTTCTTTATATTTACTTGTGCATTGATGTGATGATCATATATATTTATTTTTAGTTCAAAATGTCACTGACACCTCTGATTTTAATTCCTACTGAAAACAAATTAAATAATGATAATTATAAATATTGGAAAAGAAACTTGTGAACAGCTCTCAGCTGTGAGAGACATAAGTTCGTACTAGATGCACTTTGCCTACTTGGGCCACTTTCTGATGCACCTCTTGAAGAGATCCCTGTCATGTTTACTCGTTGGAGAGAATCCAATGAGATAGCTCAATGCTACATTTTGGCTAGCATGATGAGTGCTTTACAAAAGCAACATGAAACCTATTAAGTTGCTAGGGAGATTATGGATAACTTGGAGGACATGTTCAGAGGCCAAGAAAAATTGGCTCTACAGTCCGCTATTACAAGTATTATGAACTCTAAGCAAAAGGCAGGTACTCCAATAAAGAATCATATGCTTATGCTTATGGGTTTCTTTACTGAATCTGCTAAAAATTGTGCAGAGTTGGACTACAACACCTAAATTGAGATGGTGTTTAAAACTCTTTCAAAGGATTTTGGCGGTTTTAAGTCCACATATAACCTTGCTAATAAAGAGTTAAGACTCACCAAGCTTATAAGGCAATTGCAAGCTAATGAGGTCATGATCAATGATAGGATACCAGTCTAGTCCAAGGGAAAGGCCAACTTAGCTATTGCTACATCTTTTGGTCCTTCAGAGAACAAGAAGAAGAAGCAAAAGCAAAAGAGGCAAAGGGCTTCTAGCTTTTCCATTCCTCCTATTTCTAACGGGAAGAAGAACAAGAACACGAAGCCTAAGGACCCTAAGAAGTCCAAATACTTCCAATGTGGCAAGGTTGGTCACCGGTCTTTGGTCGCCGGTTGTCGGTCTCCAGTCACCAGAGAGTTTCTGTTAGAATTGGACACTAACATAATTTTTTTTTTTTCGTATTTCAATAAAGATGACCAGATGTATCCAGCTTCAGTCACCAGCATTGGAAGGTCACCGATACCTGTTACCAAAAAGATTATATTAGATTTCAAAATGGATTTTGACAATTATTTATTTATTTATTCATTTTGTATTTCAACAAAGATTACCAGACGTATCTGACTCTGGTACCCATCACCAGAGAGATTATATTAGAATCCAAAATGGTTTCAGACTTTTTCTTTTTTTATTATTTTAACAAAGATTCCGGTAATTGGCACCAGTCAGTCACCGATACTAATCACTGAAGAGATTCTGTTAGAATCAAAATTTTTTCTTTTTTCTTTCAACAAAGATGGCTGAGACTCTGGCTCTAGAGCCAGTGGTTGGACTAAGTCGCCGAATGGATTATGTCAGAATCCATAATGTATTCTTTTAGAATTTGCTTTGATTAAAACAAAATGTATTTAAAAATTCCATAACGCTTCAAAGAAAAATCAATATAGTTTAACTAAACACACTACCACCAAAAACTTAAGAAAAAACCCACATTTTCTGCAAATGGTTTGCAAATAATTGTTTAGCATCCTTTAAAAAAACAAAAACAAAAACAAAAGACACGTATTGAATTATACTATAATGCCCTTTGAATTCTCTTATAATATTTTTTGAATTATGCTAGAATTCTTTTTGAATTATACAAGAATGCTCTTTGAATTCTCTTATATTGCTTTTAAAATTCTCCTAAAATGCTCTTTAAATTTTACTAGAATAGTTTTGACACCAAAATCTCAGCCATCAAACAAACAAACAAACAAAACGAATAGAATCAAACAAAAGCACCAAAATCTCAGCCATCAAACAAACAAAAATACTAAAATCTCAACTCCTAATAAAACCTGTGACATAACTGTTCTACATAAACTATATTAGCTACTAACTGAAAGATAGGCATACATTGGAATTCATCTTTTTTTTTTCCCCTCTCGTAATTAGTTGTTATATATGCACGGATGCAAAGTTTGAAAGACTTTCTAACTATAGACCAATCTTCCTAAAAAGCACGTCTAATTTTTCTCAGCAAATAAAAGCCAAAGCAGGACTTGAATTAAAAAAAAAAAAAAGGAAAAAAAAAAAGAGTGAGTCGACAGACCAAGGACAACAGCCAACAAGCTCATACAGCTACAACTGAGAACTAGAGCAAATAGAGCAACCAAGTTGAACAAACAAACCCAAAAAACAACAAACCTAAAATCAACAAAATTTGCTACTCCTGAGAGATCATTGATAATTACTTAATTCTTCATTATTTTATATCAATTCTCTTATGTTTATTTGTTGGTTTCTTGAGAGTTTTTAGTGTTTATTTGTGTTTTATATTTTGTAGGTGTTTTGGATACTAAGGAATGGAAAAAAAAAAAAAAAAAAAAAAAAAAAAAAAAAGATGAAAACTGAGCAAAAAGGAAGGAAAATACACATTTATAGTACAAAAGGCCGAGGCCAGAGCGCCTAGCACTGGCCTTGGGTGCCTAGGCATTGGTCAGTGTATCAACGGCCACCGACTTTAAGAGCGCTGCAGCAGTTGGGGAGAATTTTTACAATTTTAAATTTCAAATGGCCTCCGAACTTTCCCCTTTTAAACCTAACTCTGGGAGCCTATAAATAGGTCATTTTAGGGTTTATTTTGGAGTCTTTTGACCATTCTTAGCAGCCATTCATGGAGAAGAAAAAGAAGAAAAAAGAAAAGATTCGATGGTGGCTCAAGAATATTATCTGTATAGAGATTTTCAAGACCAAAATCATTCTTCTTCCTTTATTCTCTTCTCTTCCATGTTCTTTAGTTTTTATTTAATGTTCTTAACAATTATGTTTAATTAAGTTTGTATTTGGTTAAGGGGGATTTAAAAACCCTAGACATATGATTATTAATTGAATGAATTAGATTTTATTTTCCAATTTTCCAATTGAGATTGTTTATGTTCTTTCATATCTATTGTTCATGAATATTTTCTTATTTTGTTTGCGTGCGCAACTAAATAGGACTTGGGAATTTTCTATTGCTATATTAGGAATCTTGATCCGTAATTGTCTTGATTTCCTTATCACTAGTAGCAAATTGTGATTATTGATTATGGGATATTTTCATAAGATTGCATGTGGAACATAACCTAAGATAAATGAACCGAGCTTGTGTGTTTGTTTTTTAGATTAACCTATCTTTCTCATCTTAATGCTTCCATTGAATTAAATCTAGAGAGCTTCTTCTAGATTATTTAATAGGAAGATAATTAGGTGAAGAGCTTGTTTTGCCTAACGATGAACTAAGTAAAGATTGGGATAATAGAGCTTGTTATTATCTACGATTAGTAGTTTCAATAGAAAGTTGAAGATAAATTCTTATTTCAGTTATGATTCAATGCTTAGTGGTGGAGAATGATTCCTTAACTAATCTTTTAAAATTCAAGAGTCTTTCTTTAATTTCTTTGATGTTTTCGTTTATTCACTTTAAATATCAAAAAATCCCCTTAATTTAGTGTCTAGTTTTAATGTGTCTTAAATTTTAGAGTCGATAACTAATTAATTAGAATCAATCATCTGCAGGAACAACTCTTGCTCACTTTATACTCAATAACGGTACAATTATAGCAAGGTTTTAATTTGGTAACCCATTTGTAACCTACCAATCATCATCACAACATAATCAATCGGAGAATGGAAAAGTTAATTAGCATGTATCACAATAACAAAAATATCCAATTTGAGAGGTCATCAATCATCACAGCAAAATCAATTAGAAAAACTGTGATTAGAAACAAAAAATTCCACCATAAGCTTTTTATTTTCCTTATTGTACCTAACCACCAATCGCTCTTAATCGATCTTGTTCCCTCAGATCTGCAATGACGAGGCCAGATAAGTGAATGTGCTCAATCTATCATAGTGGAGTCAGATCTAAGGCTCGAGAAGCAAACATGCTCAATCTGTCATGGTGGAGTCAAATCTGGTCGCTTTGAAGCCCGCGACCTCCGACGACAAGGATCTAGTTGCTGTTGTAACGATCCGACTTTTTGGACCGTTAACTAACTTATTTATTCTTAATTCATTTAATTTTAACACTTATTTATGTCAGGTTCCAAAAATACAAAAAAAAAATTTTATTTAAAACAAATTATATTCGTATTTTGAGAGTTAAATATACTAAAATTTTTAACTAAGAAAATTGAAAATTTTTAGATAATAAATATCCTAATCAAATTCACAATTAGATAATATTTAAAATGCTATAACATCATATGAGTTAAAACGAAAGACTCTAAAGTCTTTTTCTCATATAGTACTCCTACTAGTTTAGTGGTATCAAAATATTGAAAATTTAGTTATAAATTTAATCGATATAAAATAATTTAAGAAGTCTAAATGCGGAAATAAAATTTGAGGTGGTATCCCACTCTTTTCCTTCATTGCCTCCGCACTATTTCGTCAGTCTAGAAAATATCTAAGTGGCGGGTTGCTTACCCATGTTACTTACAATACAAACACACACATATGAGTTTTTGCTCAACAAGCACAAATTATATCTCACAAAATATTTTCATAAATCATATCATCACATATCACAACATGAGTATTCAAAATGCATGTGATCTATATGTGTTTAATTATACTTTATTTTATATATATATATATATATATATATATCTTGTCTACTTAAAGATCTCTATGTCGTACCCATATGCGCGCAACCAATAGGAAGTTAGGGGAGTGACCCTCTAATAACCTCCAATGTCATAACTTATAACTTTCGTTTTTATCATATCCTCTCACTAATTAGAGATTAGTACGACACTTATTCCTAACTTTCGTTAGCCTCATTCTTATTAATTATGATAATTCATAGATTACATGTCACTATACATCTATCATTATGGCATAAATGCTTGATCAAAGTAATACATATAACGCATATATTTATCACATCATCAAGGTAAATCATAGCAAACATAGAACATCAACAAGGAAAACATTTTGTTCCATGTTGTAGGCAAGGTTTGTATTTACTTGTCTTATGTACTTAAACTTTCGAAGTAAAACCTCCTACTATGTAAGTTTGGTGAATTATCCTAATTTAACAATACCTCGATATTAGAACGAATCATGGTTATATATATATATATATATATATTATATTATTATTATTTTTTTATAAATTAAGATGAGCTTAAATTATTTGGATCATAATTAAACTTAATTATTAATTATATTAATTATTAAGTGTTAAAAAATTTCAATTAATTATTATTTAATTAATTCAATTTAATTTAATTATTGATTAATTAATTAATTAATCAATTAACTAATTAATTAATAATTTGTACTTAATTTTGAATAATTATAAATAAATTACGTAATTTTAATTGTCTAATTAATAATTATATCATTAATAATTAATTATGTTACTTAAAAATTCTTTTTTATATAATAATTATCAATTATTCATTTTTTATATTAATAATTGATCATTATATTATACTAATAATTAATGGTTAATTAATCATCCATAATTATACTAATAATTTTATCAATAATTAATTATTAATTGATCTCTAATAAATCACACATTTTAATTATGTATTTACTCAATATAATACTCTTACTTATACAACTAATAATCATTAATTAACTCTTATAATTAATTAATTAAATTAATTACTAATTAACCTTCTTAACATAAATATATTTTTTTTATATATCATTAGTTTATTAATCTATTTCTTAATTAATTAATTAATCTTCATAACCTTAGTGACAATGAGTCATCTAAGTGTCTACTCTTAAATGGATTGTCTTTCATTTAGAATTGAGCTTGTAAGGCCCAATCTCATTAGCCATGGTCACTAAATTAGGCTACGGTAATCTCATGGTGTATGTCTAGTAATTCTCTAGTTTACTTTGTCTTGGCTCGTCTAAAACTTGTGATTCAACTTTATAAAGTTATGGTTTTTCACATTTATTTGATCATACACTTAATTACAACTCATTTCGTCAATTTTTATGTCCATATATTATGATTTACCCTTAAGTCACATTTTTAATATTTAATCATTTTGTCGGTATGAGATATTAAGTTGTAAGATTTATTTAAATTTGTGTATAATTCAGTTTTAGAAACTTGATAACCTATTAGAGAGCCTGAAGTATCTAGTTTTGGCCTTTATTATTTATTTTCAAAAATCTCAAGGATTTCAAACCTTAGTATGGATATTTTCCTTAGTGTCCTATAATAAAATCTCAATTAACCATATTTCAATTTAATGTTGTGTAATTTATTAAAAATTATATACTTATCTGTTTTAAACGTATGATAGCTCATTTCAAAGCTTAAAATGTATACTTTATAACCATAATATTATTGTCTTAATTTTTGGAGTTTATATTATATATAATAAGGTTTTGTTACTATTGATCTCACGTATGTACCATATATCTAGATTTATAGTTAAATTTAGAAAAATCATAACAATTCACCTACGAGTCCAAATAAGGCAAAAGATATGTCATTAAGAATCTTATAATATATAGTTTATGAATCAAAGTAGTTTTACAAAATATTATGTTTTATTGACCCAAAACATACAAAATCTATAGCTGGTACATGGTTCCAGCAAAACCTCTCAATTCATAGTCGTTAGGAAAATTCACCAAATATTACATATTTATCCGTTTGAGGCGTAAGATACCTTGTTGGAAATCTCAAAGAATATAGTTTGTAGATATATAACTTATAATCCAAAATCTTGACGTTAAAGGGTTCCGAGTTCATAAAATCTATGGCTAGACTATACCTCAGTGGTTTTTTTTCTTTATAGTTTCATGTCACAATTTCAAATGCACATAACTTTAGACAGACATAAGCACACTTAGTGATTTCAAAGCCTAAAATGAAGCTTATCCTTTGTAAAATCTAATCATATAATTTATTTTTGTACCAAAGTTTCTAACTCATACCATATTATCATAGTAACCACAAGCTCTAACAAAGTTCGTAGATCTTATTAAAATACTCCGTAGATTATCTAAGACCTCGAACCTCCAAAGTTATTCTCAAAACCATTTCCTAGGTAAGAAGGAGTCTAATATTAAGATTTTAACTATATAACATGCTTTATTTCTCTAAAAATAACTAAAACACAAAGAAAACCACTTGGTTACCTCTAGTAACACATCGTCTAACTCCGCCTTACACTTCTTCGAACTTAGTAATGGGGTTGTTTGGAGCTTGAAAATGGAGGGAGGAGGGTATTAGAGGGGTGTTGGGGATGGAGAATAGTATTGGTAGTTTTTTGAGCTTGGTGGTGGCTAGAGAAGTTAGGATTTTAAGCTTAACTTTTGTGAGAATAGAATAGGATGTTAGGGTTTATTTTCAGCCAATATGTTTCTTAAATGTGACTGCCTTTTAAGGGATAAAAGTGAAAAATATTTGCTGATTTCTAGCTTGAAATGGCACCACTTTGAGGAGAGGGTTGGTGTGAAAATTTGTTCTACAAGGTAGACGACATATGGTCCCTTTCACATGTACTTGGTTTGTGTCATATTGCCTAAACAAACCATGTCATCTCTTACTTGAGGTTACATGCATGCATCACATACCTCTTTTCTCCTTGTTCAAATTTCTTCTTGCTTTGACTACAAAGATCCGAATCCCTCATAGCTTCCCATTTTATTATTATTTTTTTCATTTTTCTTTCTTCCAAATTTTTTTATCCATTGATCAAAGGTTATCATCTTTGATCTCACCCATTAGATTCTTCATCACATCAGTCCTTGATCTAAGCTCTCATTGATCACTTAAAATCCAAATCATTGCCATTGATTTGCCTAGGATCCCTTCATATAAAATTTACACCATTGATTTCAAATCTAATCCCAACTCTTGATCATTCCTCCACTTTTGGATTTACTCTTAGTAAATACTAACCATTCATCTCCTATTTATGTGACACATTAATTTTTCTCAATTATACTCTTAATACTTAAATATTGATATGACCAAAATAAATACTAAGGTCATCAAATTGATCTACTAATAATAATTGGGTTTCTTCCTAAAAATTAATATTTATCCCTCTAATATAATGTAAAAAATTTTTTGTATAAATTTATATGTCGTTCGACTCATTTTCTATGTATCTATAATTTCTCATTTAAATAGAGAAACTCAACATTGTTAGATCATCATAATGATGATACATGTAAAATCATTCATGATCTTGAAATTTGATATGTATCAAAACAATTCATTAGAAGTATATTAATAAAGGAAATTCATGATAATAATTTATGAAATCAAATTTATAAATTTCTTGGGCGTCATGGCTACAGCCTGCAAGAAGAAGACTAACAAATCGAGGTCTCCAATGGTGACCAAAGAGCAGGCAAGAAAAACGTTGAGTTTTTTATGGGCTGGAGATCACAGCAACAGATTGTGATGCTCTAATCGACCATTGAAGGAGGTGCAAAAGGCGGTTGCTCACGGTGAAGAAGATCGGAGCTCGATCCAATAGAAACTGGAGACCATGAAGAAGATCGGACATTAAAGGGCAGTAGGGAAGGAGATGGAGTCATTGAAGAAGGAAGAATCGGAGCCATCACTGGCGAGATTGCTGTTCGCCTTTGAAGAGGATGAGATGTATGAGAAGAGAACCCAGAAGACAGAAAGAAGAGACAGAGAGAGCGATGAGAGAAAAAGAGAGAAAAGAGAGAGGGCTGCGATTGTGAGAAAGAAAGAGTTCTAGAGAGAGAAAGATAATTGAAGAGAGAGAAAAAAATGGAAATGAAAAAGTGTATGTTAAAACACATATATGTACATAGGGACAAATTGGAAAATTTAAATTGAAAATTAGAAGAAAATAGATTAAAAATATAAAATGACAAAATTATCAATTTTAACATTAGAATGAGTAAAATTATAAGAAGGTGTCCAAATAATGGCTATTTCTTTATTTTAACTATTTATGATCTATGACTAAAACAATTATGCATATATGCATATAACATAATAATAAACAAAGCACTTTTAGATGAAGCAGATTTTTGTTTTTTTTTAAATGGGCTGGTAGTACAAGAAAAACTTATTTATATCGTGCTATACTTGCTACTATCAGATCTAAAAACTTTATTGCTTTAGCTACAGTTTCTTCAGGAGTTGCTACAACTATACTAACTGGTGAACGAATTGCTCATTCAAGATTTAAACTACCACTTCATATTGATAATAATATTACATGTGACATTAGAAAACAATCAAGTTTAGCCAAATTGTTACAAATGACAAAAATTATAATATGGGATGATGCTCCAATGATGAATAAACAAACAATAGAGGCTTGAGACAACGCGTTACAAAGATATAAATGAATGTAAATTACCTTTCAAAGGAGAAGTGGTAGTACTTGGACGAGATTTCCGCCAAGTTCTTTCAGTTCTTTCTCGAGCAACAAAGGAAGAAATTATATATGCAAGTTTAGTGATGTCATATTTATGGCCTTTATTTATTAAAATAGAATTAACACAAAACATTAGAGCAAACAATGATTCTACTTTTTCATATTTTTTTTAAATTCCGAATTGGCAATGGAAAAGAGAAAAATATGAAGATGATAATATAAAATTACCACATACTATGATTATACCATATAAAGATGATATTATATCATTACAATAACTAATAAATACTGTTTTTCCAAATATAAGAGAATATTTTAATAACATCAAACTACTGACAAATAGAGCAATATTAACACCTAAAAATAATTATGTTGATCAAATAAATAATTCATTAATTCATCAATTTCTTGGTGAGCCAATTAAATATTATAGTTTTGATGAAATACTTGACACAACTGGATATCAATTTCGTGAAGATTTTTTAATATGTTGACACCAAATGGAATTCTACCACATGAACTAATATTAAAACCTAATTGTACTATTATTTTACTACGTAATTTAAATGCTTGGGAAGGAGTATGTAATGGAACACGCTTAATTTGTAAAGATTTCAAACAAAATATTATTGATGCTGAAATAAGAAATGACTGTCAGTCTGGAAAAAAGGATTTTTTATTTTTATTTTTATTTTATTTTACCGAGAATACCATTAATACCTATAGAGAATAACAAATATCCATTTCCAATTAATCGTACTCAATTTCTTATACGGCTAAGCTTTGCAACGATAATAAACAAAGCTCCAAGTCAAACTTTAGATTATGTATGAATAGAGCGGTAAATAGGGGCCAGGTTAAGCGGGCCGATTCAAAGCCCGTAATTTTGGTCTTAGGGGGGCCCAGTTCGGCCCGTTACATGTTGGGCCCGTCCTCGACCCGGTGCAATCATTATGGTTGGGTTGGTCCACCCGGTGGGCCGGTCCAGCCCAACTCGACTTGACCGTTTAGCCCACTCGATCGGGGGGTGCCCAAAGTCTGGCCCGCCAACCCACCTTTTATTTTTTATAACACATTATATTGATATATTTCTAAATCATTTCAAATATATAGTAATTTATATTTTTCCATGCTATGGTAATTTATAATTTTTTTTAAACTTGTAATTTATATATTTTTAAAAAATATAGTAATAAATATTAATATTATATTATACTTATTATAAATTTCATATAATAATCTAATATAAATACATATTGTATAATATTGACCTTTCATTTGAAAAAGAAAAAACTGCTTAAAAAAAAAAAAAAGAAGGAAGACTGTTGCAATGCTACAGTAACAAAGAGAGGGGAAAAAGGAAAGACTGCAACCGTAAAATATAAATAATAAATAATAAATAATAAATAATAAAAAGAAAGGGAAAAATGTGACCAATAACAAAGTTTTGGGGCCAAAGCCCAAAATTGTTGCAGCAATCAGCAAGGGGCAACAGTCACTTTAATTATCTTTAATGACCGTTGCTCTTTTTTTTTTTTTTTTTTTTTTCTTTACTTATCTTTCATTTTTTTCTTCTTATAATCCTCCTATAGAAGCCAGCGTGCCTTAGAAATGACCGAACTTCTTTGACAGTTTTAGGGGTGGACAAATTGAAAATGAGTTTAATCTTAGATTAATTAATCTCGATCCCTCTTTCAAAAACAACATGCCCCAAGACAATGCCAGATGACGCCATGAAATGACACTTCTCCCAGTTAAGCATAGGACATTTCTCTTCACATTTTGTTAGAGCAGCTTCTAAGTTGATAAGGTATGAATCGAAGGAGTCGCCAAAGATGGTCAAATTATCCATGAACACTTCCATACATTTCTCGACCATGTCACTGAAAATGCTCATCATGTACTTCTAAAATATGACTGATGCATTACACAGTCGAAATGACATGCGCCGGAAGGCATACGTACCGAAATGACAGGTAAATGTGGTCTTATCTTGATCCTCCAATGCAATCTCAATTTGATAATAGTCTGATTAGCCATCAAGAAAGTAATAGAAAGGATGATCAGCCATTCATTCTAGGATTTGTTCGATGAATGAAAGGAGGATCATTCTGCCACCACATGGAAATGAGTTTATTCTTCAAAGAACCATAATACAAAAAAAAAAAAAACATATTCATATATATATGTATATATATAGAGTGTTTATACATGGAGAGAGAGAGAGAACCAGAGGACAGGTAGAGTAGAGAAACTTGAATTGTTCCCTGTCCAACTCTGAACTTGTGCTTATATAAGTAAACGACATGAAAAGAAAAAAGAAAAAGAAAAGAAAAAAGTAAACAACATGGGAAAAAAAAAATGTAAATGGCATGAGTTTATTCAGACATTGGGCACTAAACCGACGACACAGCTTCCAAGTCTAGCATTAACATAAGTGTGCAGCAGTGTAGAGGGAAATACTAACAGTAACTTTTTTTTTAATTTTTGAAATGTCGTTTCAGGACTAAAACAAAATAAAAAGGATGGCAAGATCGCTTGCAAGCTTTACAAAGGGAAAAACGACATGTCGTTGCTAGATTAGCTTATCATGATCAGTTTTTTTCCGATGTAAATACTATTGGTAAAACATTTTTATCTAATAATCTGTTTAGATAATAAGTTTGAAAAATAAGTTTTACTAGTAAACTCAAATATTTATAAGAAAAAACGTTATAAAAAACTTTTTAAATAATACCTAATAATAGTCTTCAAATAATGATCCAAATAGTATCTAAAGAAAATTCTACAAAATTACGTGAAAGAAAATATTCATCCTCTTATATACGAATTATATATATTGCTTGAAATTTTGTATTTATGTTGTTTACGGGTTTTGATTTTGGATCAAGAATATGGTGTTGGCTGCACTTTTGCAGCAAAGGAAGAAGAAAAAAAAAAAATTTTTTTTGGGGTTGGCTACCATGGCCGGCGGCTGCAAAGAAGGAAGAAGAAGAAAAGAAAAAAAAAATTAGGGTTTTTCTGGGCCTTGAGCCCAATTTCTTTTCTTTTGGGCTGGACAGCCCAATTTCTTTTCTTTTGGACTGGGCTGGGCAGGGCTGGATCAGGATCCGGATTGGGTTGACCCGACCCGGTCCAGTCCCGACCCGGTCAATACGGATAGTTGACCAAGATCGTTGATCGTTGACTTTTTCATTGACCGTTGACCGTTGACTTTTACAGACCGTTGACCGTTAAATTAAAAATTTTTTTTATATTATATTCAAATTTTGGTTTATTGGTTATATCTTTTGGATATTTAATATTCTAAAATAGATTAATTGAAGCAACATGTTATCAAAGTAACCTCTCTTATGTAGATTAATTTATTCGGAATATTAAGATGGTTGTGTGTGTGTAATTCATGCGGATATTGACCGGCCAAAATGAAGGTTAATATTTGGCCGAATTGCATTCACACATGTGGTAATAGATATATGATGATTGTTAGGTTTTCCATGTGGGCAATAAGTCGATCCAAAGAAAGGCTTATCGCTTAACAGGATTAATTGTCAATATTTGATTACTACACCAAGAGTACCACTTACAAGTTAATATTTCTGTCCAAAGACTAAATATTAATGTTGTGCTAGGTATCTTGTGATGGGGCCCACCATTATTTGAATTTATTAATTTTATGATATGGATTCTTATGTGAACATGTTATTTTACTTGTTTTGTTCTCTATTCAGCTAGTGTATCTGCTTCTACTATATCTGCTAATGTCAATTCCATCTCCATGCTAAATGGGACCAATTTCAAGGATTGGAAAGAGAACGTTATGATCGTTCTCGGGTGCATGGATCTAGACCTTGCGCTAAGGATTGAACGACCCGCTAACCTTACGGACAAAAGTTCCACTGAGGAAAAACGGGACATGGAAAGGTGGGATAGTTCAAATCGCATGAGTCTCATGATCATAAAGCGTGGAATTCCGGAAGCCTTTAGGGGCATTGTGTCCGAAAAGGTTACTACTGCTAAGGAATTTCTTGAGGAAATTGAAAAGCGTTTTTCTAAAAACAATAAGGCTGAAACAAGTACGCTTTTAGCGAGCTTGATTTCAATGAGGTATAAATGAAAAGGAAATATAAGGGAGTACATCATGGAGATGTCTCATCTTGCTTCAAAACTAAAGACACTAAAGTTAGAGCTATCTGAGGATGTACTTGTGCATTTAGTTTTGATTTCGCTTCCTGCATAATTCAGTCAATTTAAGGTCAGTTATAACTGCCAAAAGGATAAATGGTCTCTGAATGAGCTCATTTCTCATTGTGTGCAAGAGGAAGAAGGGCTAAAGCAAGAGAAGACTGAAAGTGCTCACTTGGCAAGTACCTCTAAGGACAAGAACAAGAAAAGGAAGAAGGATAAGGAAGCTGCAAGTGGTCCAGCTCAAAAGAAACAGCAAAAGAATCAAGATGAAGAATCAGGCTGTTACTTTTGTCACAACCTTGGGCACATGAACAGGGACTGTACCAAATATCATGCTTGGCGTGCAAAGAAAGGTACACTTCTCACTCTGGTTTGTTCTGAGGTTAATTTAGCTTCAGTACCAAGACACACTTGGTGGATAGATTCTGGTGCTACTACTCACATAAGTGTGTCTATGCAGGGTTGCCTGAGTTGCCGAAAGCCAAATGATGCTGAAAGATTCATCTATGTGGGTGATGACAAATCGGTGGAAGTTGAGGCTATAGGGAATTTTAGGTTATTATTAAAGACAGGATATTATTTGGATTTAAAACAGACATATGTTGTCCCGTCATTTAGACGGAATTTGGTTTCTATTTCTGCTTTGGACAAATTTGGTTACTCTTGTTCTTTTGGAAATAGTCAGTTTAGTCTTTCTTTGAATTCAAATATTATTGGTACCAGTTCTTTATCCTTTTATGATAACCTATATTTACTTAATACAGTTGCCTCATTTAATGAAACCTTGCATGTGAATTCACGTGGTATGAAACGCAAATTAACCAATGAGAATTCTGCTTCATTATGGCACAAGCGCTTAGGTCATATCTCCAAAAATAGAATTGAAAGACTTGTGTCAGATGGGATTCTTGATTCCCTTGATTTCACAGACTTTGAGGTTTGTGTTGATTGTATTAAAGGGAAACAGACAAACATAAGGAGATTAGGTGCCAATAGAGTTTCGGATGTCTTAGAACTAATTCATACGGATATTTGTGGACCATTTCCTACGGCTTCTTGGAATGGTCAACAATATTTCATTTCGTTCATAGACGATTACTCACGTTATGGCTACCTGTATCTCATTCATGAGAAGTCCCAGTCAGTGGACGTGTTCAAGACTTACAAAGCTGAAGTTGAGAACCAACTCAGCAAAAGAATTAAAGGCGTTAAATCTGACCGTGGTGGTGAGTACTATGGCAGATATGACGGATCAGGTGAACAATGTCCAGGGCCCTTTGCTAAATTCCTAGAGGAATATGGAATAGTCCCACAGTACACCATGCTAGGATCCCCTAATATGAATGGTGCAGCTGAGAGACGAAATAGAACACTTAAGGACATGGTAAGGAGTATGATTAGTCATTCCACCTTGTCAGAATCTCTCTGGGGAGAAGTACTAAAGACTGCAGCTTATATTCTCAACAGAGTACCAACTAAGGCAGCAGCCAAAACTCCTTATGAGCTTTGGACGGGCAAGAAGCCTAGTTTGAAGCATTTTCACATTTGGGGATGTCCAGCTGAGGCAAGGCCTTATAGGCCAAATGAAAAGAAACTGGATTCCAGAACAATAAGTTGCTACTTTATTGGATACTTTGAGAGATCAAGGGGTTACAAGTTTTATGATCCCACTACTAAGTCCATTTTTGAAACGGGAAATGCAATGTTCTTTGAGGATATTAAGTTTTGGGGGAGAAATAAGGTTAAAGACTTTGTCTTTGAAGAGGAATCTGTTTCAATTCCTACAATTGCTTTTGACAATGATCGGGTTTTTATTCCTGACAATGACCAAATAGCAAGTCCGGAAAATCAAGACAACATTGAACAACTCCCCACACAAGATGAAGGAATTGTTCCTGAAGAGCAAACTTAACAACCTCAAGAATAACTACCATTGAGGAGATCCACGAGAGAAAAGAGAAATGCGATTTCAGATGACTATATAGTCTTTCTCCAAGAACATGAGGATGGCATTGGAGTGATGGAAGATGATCCAATCAACTTTCATCAAGCCATGCAAAATTCTAACTCTCAAAAGTGGATTGAGGCCATGAATGAAGAGATAAAGTCCATGAAAGACAATGACGTTTGGGATCTCGTTTCATTACCTGAAGGTACGAAGCCCATTGGTTGCAAATGATTATTTAAAACCAAGAGGGATTCGATGGGTAATTTAGAGAGATATAAGGCTCGTCTTATTGCAAAGGGCTTTATTCAAAAGGAAGGCATTGAGTTCAAAGAGACATTCTCTTCGGTTTTAACGAAGGACTCTTTTAGGACTATCATGGCACTTGTGGCACATTTTGATCTTGAGTTACATCAGATGGATGTAAAGACGGCGTTTCTCAATGGTGACATTGATGAAACAATTTATATGGTGCAACTGGAAAACTTTGTGTCAGGAGACCCAAAGAGGATGGTTTGCAAATTAAAGAAATCCATCTATGGACTTAAGCAAGCTTCCCGTCAATGGTATTACAAATTTCATCAAGTAATAGTCTCGTTTGGTTTTGAGGTGAAGGCAGTTGATGATTGCGTATACCACAAGTTCAGTGGGAGTAAGCATATCTTCCTCGTACTATAAGTCGATGACATACTGCTTGCTAGCAACGATATAGGCTTGTTGCTGAAACCAAGAGATTTCTATCAAAGAAATTTGAAATGAAAAACTTGGTGATGCCTCTTTTGTATTAGGCATACAAGTATATCGAGATCGTTCTCGAGGTATACTTGGGTTATCACAAAAGAGCTATATCCAAAAGATACTTGAGAGATTTGGCATGCAGAATTGTAAACCAGGTGACACCCCTGTTGCTAAGGGAGACAAGTTCAGTCTCGATCAGTGCCCTAAAATGACCTTGAAGTTAAAGAAATGGAGAAGATTCCCTATGCGTCAGCTGTTGGGAGTCTAATGTATGCTCAGGTTTGTACATGTCCAGATATAGCATAGATTGTTGGGATGCTAGGTAGATATTTAAGTAACCCTAGGATGGATCATTGGAAAGCAGCCAAACAGGTTATGAGGTATTTGCAGAGAACAAAGGATTACATGCTCACATATAGGAGATCAGACCAAATGGAGATCATTGGATATTCTGATTCGGATTTTGCTGGATGTCAAGACAGTCGAAGATCCACATCGGGCTATATCTACCTGCTAGCTGGGGGAGCTATTTCCTGGAAGAGTGCCAAGCAGACACTCAGAGCTTCTTCCACCATGGCAACAGAGTTTATAACATGTTATGAGGCATCCAACCATGGAATATGGCTGCAGAATTTTGTCACTCGGCTGCGAATTTTAGAAGGTGTTGAAAGACCATTAAAGTTGTTTTGTGACAATAAGTCAGCAGTTTTGTATTCCAATAACAACAGGAGCTCATCGAAGTCAAAGCATATTGACATCAAATTCCTAGTTGTTAAAGAAAGAATTCAGAGTGGTCAGGTGTCTATAGAGCATATTGGTACAAACTCCATGATTGCGGATCCGCTTACCAAAGGGCTTACACCCAAGGTCTTTCATGAGCACACTGCTCATATGGGTGTCGTATCGTTCGATAATATACAAATCTAGTGGGAGTTTGTATTTAGATGCTATTTCATTTCATTTGGATACTTTATGTTTATGGATATTTTCTGCAGAATAAAGAATTTAGTTTATTTTCACTCTGATTTGTTTTAATTTGATCTCATTAAAGAATAAAGTTGGACCAGTTGAAAATAGACATGTTTAGATCACATTGCATGTAATTTTCATGCTGCACATCCATACTTGATCTATGTCATTTGGTTATATCGATATACGTGACCATTGATGGATTTAGTTACGTTAATGTAACGAAAATCGCTTTGATCCTATATTGATATATTCAATAGACGAGATTGTTCGGAGATGCCTTTGTTCATGATAGTAAAAGTTTTGAGCTCATAAAGTAATGCACATTTTTTGTAAAGAAATATATGTGGCCCAAGTGGGAGATTATTGGAAAATAATTAAACATGTGGGCCTACATATGTAATTAAATGTGTATTATAGGCTATCTTAAAGTACAGCCCATTTAAAGTGATCTAACTAAGGTTTATTTTAATTGGGCTTTGAATATTAATTATAGTATGGGTTTATTATGTGTAAAGGTCTAATTTCATATTTCTAATTTTATGATGGGTCAAAATAGAAATATGAAAAGTATAATTACTACAGTTATATAAAACGGTTATGGTCCCCAATTCATACGATATTTTATTTTTCTATTCTCTCTGACATCCCATCATCAGGAAGAATACAGAGATTTCTCTCTAAAGAAAATCGTATTGAATTGGAAGATCCATAACCCATAATCATCTCCTTCTTATGGATCAAGGTATGCTTCCGCTTTCATTCTCTTGATGATTTGACATGGTGGATCTTGGATAAATGGATTTTCTCCATTAAAGTTTTCAGTTTATTAATCTAACAGTATGGTCAATGTTCTTGGAGCTTCATCAAAACGTTGTCATATTCTTTTCGAAAAAACAAAAGGCCATAACTGATAAAGCAGTCAAGAATGGTGAGATCTTAAGTGGGCGAGGCCTAAATCAAGAAGCCATACTTCAACATCCCGGTGACACTCGTTGGGGCTCACATTATGGTACTTTACTTAGCTTGATAAACATGTTTTCACCTATAATTGACGTCCTAGAAATAATTGCAGATGATGGAGCATACTCTGAACAAAGATTGGAAGCCCATAATTTTTTAGAGTTGATGCTATCATTTGATTTCATAATCACTTTGCATTTGATGAAAACTTTGTTAGAAGTTACAAATGAATTGTCAAAAGCACTTCAATGGAAAGATCAAGATATTGTAAATGCCATGAAGTTAGTAAAAATTTGCAAGCAACGGTTACAAATGATGATGGACGATGGATGGGATTCCTTTTTTGATCGTGTCTCTTATTTTTGTCAAAAGCATAGCATAATGTTCCAAACATGGAAGACACGTTTATAACCCGAGGCCGATCACAACAAAAAGTACAAGAAGTCGTAAATTTGAATCACTTTCGTGTGGAGTTATTTTATATTGTCATCGATATGCAAATTCAAGAGGTGAATGATCGTTTTAATGAGTTAAATACCAACTTGCTTCTTTGTCTCGTATTTAGTTTTATCCATAAGATTTTTTTGATATAGAGCTCAATGTACTTGAAGAAGAACTTGAAACATAAATATTTGATATGCGTTCTAGTGAGTAGTTCTAGGAATTAAAAAGTATTGGTGATCTTGCACAAAAATTGGTTGAGACAAGAAAAAATGATGTATAACCATTAGTTTATCGGCTTCTAACATTAGCATTAATTTTGCCGGTTGTCACTGCTACTATGGAGAAAGTAGTTATGAATTTTGTGAAGAATCAGCTACACAATAGAATAGGAGATTAATTTATGAATGACAATTCTTTTTTACATTAAGAAAGATATCTTCAATAGCATTGATAATGAAGATATTATACAACATTTTCAAAGAAAGAAAACCCATGGAGGATAATTGTAATACAATAATATTATTAATTTTTATTGGTCTTTTATTTTCATTGATAGCCCCCCATTGACCTAAATTCTTGGCTCCATTCTTGTTAGTTGGTAACCAATTGGTTACCCGTACTTTTGGCCTGAGGGTGGGCCTAGCCTTGCCGATCAAATGTCAAGCTTGGGCCCAGCCCGATGCAAGCATAAGGATCGGGCTGGGCCTTACCTTTGAGCCCAATGTGCCAAACTGGCCCAATACATTTAGTTTGGCCCGGCAGGTCACCCTAAGCTCAGTCTGTCCAAATTTTATTATTTATTCATTTAATAAAAAAAAAACAACGTTTGTTTATCATTATGACAACATTATATTTAATGTAAATATTAAGATTTAAAATTATTAGAATATATGGCTATGTTTTTTTTTTCCTTAAACATGATTGTGCAACGACTATATAATCATATTACATAGTGATAATATATTATTTTTCCTTCTTTTTTTTTTAAATATTTCAAGGAAATTTTTTTTTTATGTTGGTATTTGAAAGTTGATATCATTTATTTTTCTTTTCTTTTGTTAATTATGTTTTACTCTACTCTGCTCCTAATTTCTTAGTTCCATATCTAACTATCTCTTTTTTTTTTCTCTCTTCTTTTTTTCATTTTTTCTTTTTGTTCAAATCCTATTTGCCCAGCCTGATTTTATGCCCGTAGGGCTTAAGTTTTTTCAATTTGGGCCACCCAAATTTACAGGTCTACTAGTCGATAGCCAATGGGTTGCCCATAAGTAGTTGGTAACCAAATTAGTTATCATTTGGTAATCAACTGGTTACCCGCTAGCGGCGGTGGTTACTGATTAACAGCTCGTCTATAGTTGGTAACCAACTGTTTACCATTTGTTACCTGTCAGCGGTGGTAATTACCGATCGATGACCAATGGGTTGCCCGTCAGTGGTCGGTAACTAACTGATTACCCATCAGCAGTAGTGGTTATTGATCAGAAACCCGCTGGTAGTCGGTAACCAACTAGTTATCATTTGATAACCCAGGTGGTTATATCAAGGATATCAATTAATTGCTATAGTTGATATTTTAAAATAATATATAAATAAATATTTATGTAGTTAGATAATGGCATTTCTTGCAAGAATTTTTTTCCTGTATTGTAAAAATCAATCCAATGCATGATTTTACATTTTTCTAAATTCCCCCAAATCTTTTCTCAGCTTAGTGGCTTAGTGGGATTGGTGAACTCTTTCTGTCCCCCTTTTTCCCCCTTGACTGGCTGGTGTAATTTTAAAACACTGCACCATATTCTTTGCGTCACTTAGCCATCTCTGCCTGGTAGTGAGTCAGCACCTCCCAAGAAAATGGGATTGTACATTTAAATTTTTTTATTTTTTATTTTTTTGGAATATAGAAAGAAAAACTCATTCATAAATGAAAATAATAGTAACAATAATAATAGTGAAACTATTCCTAACCTTATATATTTTTTCAATTACGTTGCTAAATTTAATGGAACTTTAATGGAATTTGTTTTGAATTTAATATGTTTTGATTTTTTTTTTCTTAAATGCTTAATGAATAAGATATTGTAAATGCCATGAAGTTAGTAAAAATTTGCAAGCAACGGTTACAAATGATGAGGGACGATGGATGGGATTCCTTTTTTGATCATGTCTCTTATTTTTGTCGAAAGCATAGCATAGTGTTCCAAACATGGAAGACACGTTTGTAACCCAAGGCCGATCACAACAAAAAGTACAAGAAGTCGCAAATTTGCATCACTTTCGTGTGTATATTGTCATCGATATGCAAATTCAAGAGGTGAATGATCGTTTTAATGAGGCAAATACTAACTTGCTTCTTTGTCTCGTATGTTTAAGTCTATATAATTTATTCTTAGATTATGACAGCAAAAAGTTGATCGAATTTATTTAGTTTTATCCATAAGATTTTTTTGATATAGAGCTCAATGTACTTGAAGCGGAACTTGAAATATAAATATTTGATATGCGTTCTAGTGAGTAGTTCTAGGAATTAAAAAGTATTAGTGATCTTACACAAAAATTGGTTGAGACAAGAAAAAACGATATATAACCATTAGTTTATCGGCTTCTAACATTAGCATTAATTTTGCCGGTTGCCACTGCTACTATGGAGAAAGTAGTCATGAATTTTGTGAAGAATCAGCTATACAATAGTACGGGAGATCAATTTATGAATGACAATTCTTTTTTACAGTAAGAAAGATATCTTCAATAGCATTGATAATGAAGATATTATACAACATTTTCAAAGAAAGAAAACCCATGGAGGATAATTGTAATACAATAATATTATTAATTTTTATTGGTCTTTTGTTTTCATTGATAGCCCCCCATTGACCTAAATTCTTGGCTCCATTCCTGCTAGTTGGTAACCAATTGGTTACCCGTACTTTTGGCCTGAGGGTGGGCCTAGTCCTGCCGGTCAAATGTCGAGCTTGGGCCCAACCCGATGCAAGCATAAGGATCGGGCTGGGCCTTACCTTTGAGCCCAATGTGCCAAACTGGCCCAACACATTTAGTTTGGCCCGGCAGGTAACCCTAAGCTCAGTCTGTCCAAATTTTATTATTTATTCATTTAAAAAAAAAAACATTTGTTTATCATTATGACAACATTATATTTAATGTAAATATTTAGATTTAAAATTGTTAGAATATATGACTATGTTTTTTTTTTTTCCTTAAATATGATTGTGCAACGACTATATAATCATATTACATAGTGATAATATATTATTTTTCCTTCTTTTTTTTTTCAAACATTTAATGGAAAATTTTTTTTATGTTGATATTTGAAAGTTGTTATCATTTATTTTTCTTTTCTTTTGTTAATTATGTTTTACTATACTCTGCTACTAATTTCCTAGTTCCATATCTATCTATCTATTTTTTTTTTTCCCCCTTTCAAATCCTATTTCCGCAGCCTAATTTTATGCCCGTAGGGCTTAAGTTTTTTCAATTTGGGCCACCCAAATTTACAGGTCTACTGGTCAATAACCAATGGGTTGCCCGTCAGTGGTTGGTAACCAAATTAGTTATCATTTGGTAATTAACTGATTACCCGCTAGCGGTGATGGTTATCGATTAGCAGCTCGTCTATAGCCGGTAATCAACTGTTTACCATTTGTTACCCGTCAGCGGTGGTAATTACCGGTCGATAACCAATGGGTTGCCCTTCAGTGGTCGGTAACTAACTGATTACCCATCAGCAGTGGAGGTTATTGATCAGAAACCCGCTGGTAGTCGGTAACCAACTAGTTATCATTTGATAACCCAGATGGTTATATCAAAGATATCAATTAATTGCTATAGTTGATATTTTAAAATAATATATAAATAAATACTTATGTAGTTAGATAATGGCATTTCTTCCAAGAATTTTTTTCCTGTATTGTAAAAATCAATCCAATGCATGATTTTACATTTTTCTAAAGTCCCCCAAAATCTTTTCTCAGCTTAGTGGCTTAGTGGGATTGGTGAACTCTTTCTGTCCCCCTTTTTTCCCCCTTGACTGGCTGGTGTAATTTTAAAACCCTGCACCATATTCTTTGTCACTTAGCCATCTCTGCCTGGTAGTGAGTCAGCACCTCCCAAAAAAATGGGATTGTACATTTAAATTTTTTTATTTTTTATTTTTTTTGGAATATAGAAAGAAAAACTCATTCATAAATGAAAATAATAGTAACAATAATAATAGTGAAACTATTCCTAACCTTATATATTTTTTCAATTACATTGCTAAATTTAATAGAACTTTAATGGAATTTGTTTTGAATTTAATATGTTTTGATTTTTTTTCTTAAATGCTTAATGAATAAATGAATATGATATGAGTATAATACCCCAATTTCCCTGACCAAACACCCACCTTAGGCAGGGATGAGGATAAAAAGGATTGGGTATAGAGGTAGGAGAAGCATATCCACCCCCCCCCCCCCCCCCGCGGGTTCCTATCCCATTACCATCCATAAATATAATTTTTCAAAAAATATTTTCACTGATATCAATAACTTCTCTCACACATATGTGAAATAGGAGCATCGATATTTCCATTTTCATACTTGTTCACATGATCTCCTTTCCCCTCTGTTGGTAATAAAATAGGTTACCTTCTAGCAACAAAAGCTTACGAGTTGGTACTTGTATTGAACAATTGAACAACAATTAGTTACGACCAGAAAATGGTTGCGAACTTCATAAAATGGTTGTGTACAAATTTTATCATCAAAGCATCAAAGCAACATCACTTCTGACAAGCAATCTATTGACTCAACGAATTCTAATCCAATCAAACACTTCAGTTCTATCCAAGTTCAAGCATGTTGCAACCCACACAAGAGTGTTACAATATTGAAATCGATGTGTTCATGACGGATTATCTTGGAACTGCTGGTAAATATGACCTTTTTATTGAGCAGGAACTAGAAGGAAAATCAAATGAATTAGAATTGTAAGAATCAGAAAGTATAATGAGAGGAAATTTCACCTGCATTGCAGTCATTTGGTAGCAAATTGAAGTTCATTACCGTTATGGTTTACCACTTGTAAAGGTACATTGGTAAGTTGGAAAAGAGACGAAAAATTTGGTGGAACTTTAATTCCGGATTCAGTCACCAAAACTGATGCCCATTATAAAAGGAACATAACAATGACTTGAATTGGCTAACGATTTTTAAACCACACTGCATTACCATGAAGCGCACGCTCTTTTAACAAGCCACCATTATAATTCCAAGCCACCAGCTGCTTCTTCCTAGTTAAAGACGTCATCAACCCGCCATTTCCTCCGGCAACCACAATCAATCGGGCAACTGAAGCACCCGCCGCGACAACTTGGTCAAGCGCTTTGGCAAATGCTGCAGATGTTGGTCCTTTGGTGGCAACAATGGGCTTGCTTTGCTCTCTTCAGGATGCCAGGATTCCCAAATCACTTGAGGAAGAACGTATTCACCTAAACTTCTTTCCCCACAAATGTATGTGCATTAATTATCCCATCAATTATTAGTAAAACAGAATATGCTCATAGAAAATTATCCACTGTTGATAGCTAATATTTTATTCAAGTTTTAAGGGATTTTTTTTTTCCCTCCCCTTCCTAGTCTTCTTTCCAATACCTTTAAAACTCAATTTAAGAAAACAAAAAATATATATATATATATATAATTTTTTAAAAATACCAATATTTCAAAACAACTGGGTTCAAAGAGTTTTTTCCTGCAGATAAATTAACCCTTTCTTTTTTTGGGTTTCAACAAATATTAGGAGAGCTGACAACTTCACAGTTGGGCAATACAAATACAAAAAATAATAAATAATAAATAAATAAAAATAATGGAACAAGAAATTTTATTTTACTTTTTAAAAATTAAAATGCTTCAAAATTATAGATAAGAGGGTTTAGGGAGAGATGGGGTGGAGGCTCAGATTCGCCATTTCACAGACACAGAGAGAGAGAGAGAACGGACGCGCAGCTACCAATGGCTGCGACCGACCGCCGGCCGCCGCCCGGAGAAGGACAGAACCGTCATTTTCCGGCGGAGAAAACCGGGTCGACCAGCCAGGGAACCGGATCCTTCCCTTCCCAGTGCCTGATTTTCAGTCTGAAAACATCATCAGCGCCTCAAAATTAGCGTTTAGGATTCAGGGCATACGCCCATATATACACACATACATACATACATACATATATATATATATATATATATATAGAGAGAGAGAGAGAGAGAATCGACAAAACACAGGGGTGTCAGTGCAATTCTTCCCGATTTTTTTTTTTTTTTTTTTGGCAGATGAAGGGAGAGGAGGAACAGGAAATCATCGGTTCTGCTGCGATCAGAGAGACGCGGGTAAATAGGGCAGCCATTGTTAAGGAACGACCAAACCCTAATTTGCTGGGTCTCCATGAGAGCAAAAGCCTCATTCTTAAACTAATGAGCCCCTCAGAATCCAGGGCTGTTCCTTGGAGCTGCTTTTATTACGCGTTTGAAGTCCTCGGATTCCTGTTTCGTCTTTGCCCCTGGAATTCCGTCTGGTTAAGGAGCATTGATGAGGGTATAATTAGGAATTGTTGAAAGATTGTGGGGTCAATATTGTAAATATGAAAGTGGGCTAACATAATCCTTATGTTGGCTGGGGACCAAGGAAATCGATGCCGTCCATTTTCGAAAAGAAATTTTTATTTTATTTTAAAAAAGAAGTATTTTTATTTTAAAAATAAAATAATATTTAGATATATAAAAATTTTTTTTTCAAAATAAAAAAAATTATTTGGAATAAGAGAAAATGATGTTAGAAATTATATATCATAAAAAAATTTATCTACTTTTTTTAAAATAGTATTGTATAAAGTAAATTTGAAAATAAGACAGTTTTTTTTTTTTTCAAAATGAGATAATAATTAAAAAATTAAGACAAAAATTTTTTTTGTAAAAATTTTTCAATTTAAAAAAATAGACATGTCATCTAAACACATGGGAAAAGTAGAGGGAAAAAAATATTATGGAGAGATATTAAGATGAAAATTTAAAAATTATAGTGTTAATTGAAGTGATTTTTGGAGGGGGGAGAAAAATAGATTAACTAAAAAAGCTTGTGATACGTATATATATTTTTTTAATTCTCTTCAAAATTAGAGAGAAAAGTGGAGAAAAAACTCCCTGTAAAGGTTAAGGGTTCATTTGGTGTCCGGGTTGAATTTGAGATGAGATAAAAATTTTAAATTGAGATTGATTGATTTTTTAAAAACTAGTTATAATTTTTGTTGACTTTTTCAGAAGAAGATAAAAAACCAGTCGTAAAGTACAGTTGAGTTTAAACTCAACTCTATCACCAAATGTGGGCTAAATAAACATTTGAACAACAACATTTTTTTTTAGACGTTAATATTCTAAAAAGAAATATTTAAATGTGTCTAGAGAGGCGAAAATGGAGTAAATTTTAAAGAAACTGTATATATCATTTTCGGATGGGTTGAAATTAAGGAGTGGATTTTTTTAAATTTATGCCTAAATGGTAAAATGGACTTTTTTTTTTTTTTTTGGAAAGGGTAAAATGGACTATGTAGATGGTTCAACTTCACCTCAATAAACAAAATTTTTAACGTTTCATTTATATGAAATGGTTAAGATTATGTAAAATGGTTACCCCCAAACACGAGGTAAATCATCCTCATGTATTAGTAAAAACATCTTTGAAGACAAAAAAAAAATAATAATAATAATAATAAAATAAAATAAAATAATAATAAAATAATTAAAAATGTAATTGCATGAATAATATTTTTTCTTTCCCTCTACTTTTACTAACAACACCAAATAACAAAATATAATTTTAATTTCTTTTCTCTTATGATACCAAATAACAAAATATTATTCTCTCCCATTTATTTTCTCTCTCTTCCATTTTTTCCTTTCCTTCTTATCAAACCATTTTTTTTTAAACATTCTTACCAAACATACGTTGCGAGACTGTATTTTGAGTGTAAAACGAGACGCTGTTTAGATCCCCTCTGTCATGCCTCTGTGTTGCTAGTGGAATTCATCTTAGGAGTTTTTTTTTCCCCTCTTTTTTCTAAGTCTAGTAAGTGCAGATATGCTAGTTTATATAAAGCGTAAAACTTATTCAAAAGAACAAATAAGTACAGATATGGAAGTGATTTAAAAAAAAAAAAAGAACAAATAAACTTTAGGTAAAGGAGCATCAATGGCTGATCGTTTGCTATCTTGGGATTTTTTTTTCTTGAAATTACGTGGAGTTGAAATTTTTTAAATTGAAATTAGTTGATTTTTTAAAAACTGATTATAAATTTTATTAATTAAAAAAAAAGATAAAAATTAAAAAAAAATACAGATAAGTTAGAATTAGACTTGAATACTAAATAAAACGACATTGTTCTGGAATTAGATTTTTTTTTTTTTTTTGGCTAAAGGTTCTGGAATTAGATTGATCTACCCATCATAGATCTATTTATAATTGCATCAAGTTTTAAGTTGTCTACTCATATGAATAAAAATAAAAAATTTAAGTTCTCACCGATTAAATTCTCAACTTTCTCAATTGCTTCCAAAAAAATGTCGCTGAAAATTTTCATCTGATTCCCTGATTTTTTTTATCTTACCGGGAAAAAAAAATCATTGATCACAAAGGGGATTTATAGACTTGCATTTGTTACCCAGAGATGGCCTCTTAAAAAAAAAAAACAAATAAAATAGAAAATAAATTTTTGAAGAAAAACACACAAATAAAAGAGAAGAGTCAAGAAAGAGAATAGAAGGCTCAGATTGGCCATTTCTCAGACAAAACGAGAGAAAAAGAGAGGACACCGCGGCTACCGTTGCTGCCACCGACCATCGGCCGCCGTGTGGAAAGGGACAGAACCGTCATTTCCACCGGTTCATCCGGGTCGACCCGCCGGTAATCGGATCCTCTTCTCTATCTCCACACAATGCCCGAAATTTACAGCTTCAAAATCTCATCACCGCCTCATCATATACATACACACACACACATATATATATACACATATATGGGTTCCGCCTTCGATCCGAGAGAAGCAAAGCAGAAAAGGCAGCCATTGTTACAGAAAGGACAACGACCAAGCCCTAATCTGCTTGGATCTCCATGAGAGCAAAACCTCACTTAGATTTAAGGGTGCGTTTGGTTGGAGTGATGGCAAGGTAAAGGTAATAGGAATAGAATGGAAAAGGAAAATTTGCAATTTTCCCTTTTATTTATTTATTTATTTATTTATACTGAGAAAGAGAGAGAGCAGAAAATCATCGGCTCTGCTACGATCAGAGAAAAGCGAGCAGATAAAAAGGAAACCCTTTTCTGCCGGATCTCCATGAGAGCAAAACCTCATTCTTAAACTATTCAGCCTCTCTGAATCTCCAAAGTCTTTCACTTTCGAGCTCCATTTATACGGCCTAAGCTCTTTCTACTTTTGTTTTTCCGTTTTTGCCCTTGAAATTGCGCCTGGTTTTGGGGCTTTGTGGAGGGGGAATGGAGGGTAGAATTGGAATCGTGAAATATTAGTGGAGTGGGTTTGGGAAAATGATGGTAAGGGACCGTTTGGACAGTACGATTATTGCACTTTTTCTCTATTTAATTTGATAGGTACTTTTATTTTAAGGGGAATTTTAAGAATGTCCTAAATTTGATACATTCTTATAATTTTGTCCATTATAAAAATAAAGTTGATAATTTTACTATTTTATAATATTAAATTAAATAATTAAATGAAAAAATAACAAATAGACAAAAATATTATTATCTCTTTCTTTTCTTCTCTTTTTATTTATTGGAATATTTTTTAGATATCTCTAACTCCATTTGCAGGTCGGTCTTTGATCACCGACCGATCTCCGATCGTCGGTCACTGGAGAGATTTTGTTGGAATCCAAAATAGATTCTGACAGAATTTTTTTTCTTCTTTTTATTTATTTACTGAAATATTTTTTTAGATATCTCCGACCACGGTCACCGATCTTTGGTTGCCGGTCATCGGTCTCCAGTCATCAGAGAGATTCTGTTATAATTGGATTCTAACATTTTTTTTTAATATTTCAACAAAGATGACTAGACGTATCTGACTCCGGTCACCAGTGTTGACCGGTTGTCGATATCGGTCACCGAAGAGATTATGTTAGAATCTAAAATGAATTATGAGATTTGTTTATTTATTTATTCATTTTGCATTTCAATAAAGATAACCAGACGTATCCGACTCCAGTACCTATCACCAGAGAGATCATGTTAGAATCCAAAATGGATTTTGATTTTTTTTTTTCAACAAAGATTATCAGACGTATCCAGCTCTGGTAACTGACACCAATTGGTCACCGGTGCTGATCACTGGAGAGATTCTATTAGAATAAAAAAAAATTCTTTTTTCTTTCAACAAAGATGACTGATGACTTCGGCTTTGGAGCTGGTGACTAGACTAAGTCGCTGGATGGATTCTATCGGACTCCATAATGGATTATGTTAGAATGCTTTTTGAATTTTCTTAGACTGTTTTTTAAATTCTCCTAAAATGCTCGACTATAATACTTTTGACACCAAAATCTCAGCCATCAAACAAACAAACAAAGTGAATAGAATCAAACAAAAATACCAAAATCTCAGCCATCAAACAAACAAAAATACTAAAATCTTGACTCCTAATAAAACCTGACATAAGTGTTCTACATAAACTCTATTACCTACTAACTGAAAGATAGGCATATATTGGAATGCACTTCTTTTTTTTTTCCTCTCGTAATTAGTTGTTATATATGCACGGATGCAAAGTTTGAAAGACTTTCTAACTATAAATCTTATTAAAAAGCACGTCTCATTCTTCTCAACAAATCAAAGCCAAAGGAGGACTTGAATTCAAAAACAAAAGGGGAAAAAAAAAAAAAAAAAAAAAAGAGAGTGAGTAGACAGACCAAGGACAGCAGCCAACAAGCTCATACAGCTACAACTGAGAACTGAGCAAACAGAGCAACCAAGTAGAACAAACAAACACAAAAAACAATAAGCCTAAAATTTACAAAATTCGCTACTCCTAAGAGATCATTGATACGTGCTTAATTCTTCATTATTTTATATCAATTATCCTGTGTTTATTTGTTGGTTTCTTGAGATTTTTTTGTGTTTATTTATGTTCTTATATTTTATAGGTGTTTTGGATACTAAGGAATGAAAACAAAAAAAAAAAAAAAACAAAAAGAGGAGCAAAAAGGAAGGAAAATACACATTTATAGTACAAAAGGCCGAGGCCAGTGCACCTAGGCATTGGCTTGGAGCGCCTCAACACTAGCTTAAGTGCCTAAGCACTGGATTTGGAGCACCTAGGCGCTGGATTTGAAGCGCCTAGGCACTAGTCAGTGTATCAGCAGCCACTGACTTTAAGAACGCTATAGCATTTGGGGAATTTTTACAATTTTAAATTTCAAATGGCCGTCGAACTTTCTCCTTTTGAACCCAACTTTGAGAGCCTATAAATAGGTCCTTCTATGATTTATTTGGGAGTCTTTTAACCATTTTTTAGCAGCCATTCATGGAGAAGAAAAAGAAGAAAAAAGAGAAGATTCATTGGTGGCTCAAGAAGATTATGTGCGTAGAAATTTTCAAGACCAAAATCATTCTTCCTTCTTTATTCTCTTCTCTTCCATGTTCTTTAGTTTTTATTTTAATGTTCTTCTCAATTATGTTTCATTAAGTTTGCCTTTGGTTAAGGGAGATTTCAAAACCATAGACATATGATTACTAATTGAATGAATTAGATTTTATATTCCAACTTTCCAATTGAGATTGTTTATGTTCTTCCATATCTATTGTTCATGATTATTTTCTTGTTTTTGTTTGGGTTCGCAACTAAATAGGACTTGAGAATTATCTATTGCTAGATTAAGAATCTTGATCTATAATTGTCATGATTTCCTTATCACTAGTAGCGAATTGTGATTATTGATTATGGGATATTTTCGTATGATTGCATGTGGAACATAACCTAGGATAAATGAATCGAGCTTGTATGTTTGTTTCTTGGATCAACCTATCTTTCTCATCTTAATGCTTCCGTTGGATTAAATCTAGAGAGCTCGTTTTAGATTGTTTAATGGGAAGGGAATTAGGATAAGAGCTTGTTTTGCCTAACGACTAACAGAGGAAAGATTGGAATAATAGAGCTTGTCATTATATATGGTTGATAGTTTTGATAGAAAGTTGAGGGTAAATTCTTATTTCAATTATGATTCAATGCCTAGTGGTGGAGAATGATTCCTTAACCAATCTTTTATAATTCAAAAGTCTTTCTTTAATTTCTTTTACATTTTCATTTGTTCCCTTTAAATGTCAAAAAAACCCTCTTAATTTAGTATCTAGTTTTAGTGTGTCTTAAATTTTAGAGTTAATAACTAATTAATTAGAACCAATCATCTGCAAAAACGACCCTTGCTCACTTTATGCTCAACAACGGCACAATTATAGTAAGGTTTTTATTTGGTAACCCATTTAGAACCTACCAATCATCATCCCAACATAATCAATCAGAGAATGGAAAAGTTAATCGGCATGTATGGCAATAATGAAAATATTCAATTTGAGAGGTCGCCAATCATCACAGCAAAATCAATCAGAAAAACTGTGATTAGAAACAGAAAATTCCACTGGAATCTTTTTCTTTTCTTTATTGTACCTAACCACCAATCGCTCTTAATCAATCTTGTTTCCTCAGATCTGGAATGATGAGGCCAGAAAAGCAAATGAGCTCAATCTGTCATGGTGGAGTCAGATCTGAGGCTAGAGAAGCGAACATGCTCAATCTGTCATGGTGGAGTCAAATCTAGTCGCTTTGATACCCGGGGCCTCCGACAACAAGGTTTTGGTTGTTGCTGTAATATCCTGATTTTTTAGATCATTTACTAACTTACTTATTCTTAATTCAGTTAGTCTTAATACTTATTCATATTAGATTCTAAAAATACATAATTTTTTTTAAACAAATCATATTCGTATTTCAAGAGTTAAATATACTAAAATTTTTAAATAAGGAAATTGAAAATCTCTAGATTATAAATATCCTATTCAAATTCATACTTAGATAATATTTAAACAACTATAATGTTATGTGAGTTAAAAGGAAAAACTCAAAAATTTTTTTCTCGTAAAGTACTCCTATTAGTTTAGTAGCACCAAAATATTGAAAACATAGTTATAAATATAATCGATACAATAATTTAAGAAGTCTAAATGCGGAAATTAGATTCGTGGTGGTATCCTACTCCCTTCCTTCATCGTCTCCGTACTGCTTCGTCAGTCCAGAAAATATCTAAGTGGCAGGATACTTACATGCATTACCTACAGCACGAACATACGCATATGAGCTTTTACTCAGCAAACACAAACTATATCTCAAAAAATATTTTTATAGATCATATCATCACACGACACAACATGAATGTTTAAAATGCATGTAATATATATTTGTACAATTATACTTTATTATAAATATATTTTATCTACTTAAGGGTCCATATGTTGTACCCATATGCGTGCAACCAATGGGGACTTGGGGGAGTGACCCTCCAATAACCTCCAAAATCATAGCTTCTAAATTTTGTTCTTATCATATTCTCTCACTAATTGGAGGTTGGTACGACACTTATTCCGAACTTTCGTTTGCCTCATTCTTATTAATGGTGACAATTTGTAAATTTACATGTCACTATGTATCTATCATATGGCATAAATGTCTATGAGACATATTGATCATATTAGTGCAAGAGAAATTATGCACATCAAATGCTTAATCAAAACAATACATTTAACGTATATATTCATCACATCATCAAGGCAAATCATAGCAAACATAGAATATCAACTAGGAAAACATTTTGTTCCATGATGTAGGTGAGGTTTGTACTTACCTGTCTTATATG
Source organism: Ficus hirta (assembly GCA_038430175.1). Lineage (NCBI taxonomy): Eukaryota > Viridiplantae > Streptophyta > Magnoliopsida > Rosales > Moraceae > Ficus > Ficus hirta. Next base: position 10,249,566 of record CM076585.1, on the reverse strand, counting down.
CTTAAACTTCCAAAGTAATACCTCATACTATGTAAGTTTAGTAAATTGTCTTGATTTAAAAATACCTCGATATTAGAGCAAATCATGGTTATATATATTATATATATATATTTTTATTTTTTTTATAAATTAAGATGAGCTTAAATTACTTGTTTCATAATTAACCTTAATAATTAATTCATATTAATTATTAAGTATTAAAAAAATTTTATATTAGTTAGATGCTCACTCTAACCCCATAAATTTCGGACTATAGATTTAGACTACTTACTTTAGAACGTTATCTTCTCGCATACAAAAATTCATTGCATATAACATTCTAATAGTTTAAGTACCAAGTAGTCAATGAGCATATTTGCTTATATTTACTTTAACATGTAAATCTAAATTAGGACAGTATAGCAAAGATGTAATGAAAAAACCTCAAATATATTATTAATCAGTTCAAAATAAATGAAATACAACTAAAATGTATTCACTCTTAGGGCATTTCTAGAACCCTCCTTACAAAATTTTCTTCCTCGAAAATTAGAACAAAAATAGATAATTTTTTCTCATTTCGTCTTCACGTTCCCAAGTGGCTTCCTCAATCTTGTGATTTCACCATAACACCTTAACAAGGGGTATGGTCTTGAAATTCAAAGGGTCTCCTTCGCTTGTCAGCATAACTCTTTTGTCGACATTGAGCTGTTTCCATTCGTTGTCGTATATTCTTGACTGCTTCAGTGGTCTTGATGATGAAATCTATGATTTCTAATTATTTTTCGCCTGTCTCTTGCCAGTGTACCGATGATCGGCACTTTCTATCATAGAGTGCTTCATAAGGTGCCATCTCGATAGTCACCTGATAACTGTTGTTATAGGAGAATTTAATTAACGGTAGCTTCTTATTCCATGTATCTTTGAAGTCTATAATGCAAGCACGAAGTATATCCTCTAAGGTTTGAATGGTCTTGGATTGATCATCTATCTGAAGGTGAAAAGCAATGCTAAAATTGAGCTCAGTTCCCATCACTCGCTGATCATGTTTCCAAAACGTGGAGGTGAAATGACTATCGTGGTCTGAAATGATTGATAAAGGAATGTCGTATAGCTTAACGACATTGGATACATATAATTTCGCCAACTTTTTTAGATAATAAGTTACTTTAATTTCTATAAAACATGCTAATTTAGTCAAATGATCTACAATTACTTAGATGGTGTCATAACCTTCATTGGTTTTTGGCAATCCGACCACAAAATCTATAGTGATTTGTTTCCATTTCCACAAAATCATAGGTCAGGTATTTACTAGAGAATTCAGCCACATCGTTGTTCATCTTGTTCTACCAAAAATACCCATTCAAGTCCTCATACATCTTAGTTGCTCTGGGATGGATGGAGTATGGGGTGTTGTGGGCTTCAGATAAGATCTGCTTTTGAAGTTCTTTGTTGTCAAGCACATATAACCTACCCTTAAAAATGAAGAATCCTCTTATCTGACACACTAAAATTAGTTTCTTTCCCTTCCATGACTTCTTTTCTTATCCTAACCAAACTAGGATCGAGCCCCTGAGCTTCCTTGATTTCACCAAGAATTGTAGGCTGGAGAGTCAATGAGGAAAGTTTTCCCATAATAAGCTCCATTCCAAGCTTGAAAATATCTTCCTGAAGCGGTTGTGTTAGTACTTGAATTGACATAAGGGTGGCTGACGACTTCCGACTCAATGTATCAGTGACTTTGTTGACCTTTTTAGGATGATAAAGAATCTCATAGTCATAAACCTTAACTAATTCTAACCATCTTCTTTGTCTCATATTGAGTTCCTTCTAGGTGAAGATGTACTTAAGATTTTTGTGATCTGTGAAAATTTGGCATTTGACGCCATAAAGGTTATGTCGCCAGATCTTAAGGACAAACACTATAGCTGCTAATTCTAAATCATGGGTCGGATAGTTCTTTTCATGCTTATTCAGCTGTCATGAGGCATAAGCTACAACTTTCCCGTTTTGCATCAAAACTGCTCATAAGCCCATCTTGGATACGTCGCTGTAGATATCAAACTCTCCTTCGTCTAATAGAATCGTGAGAATAAGAGCACTACTGAGTCTTTTCTTCAATTCTTGGAAATTCTCCTCTCATTTTTCCGTCCATTAATACTTCTTTCCCTTTCGAGTAAGTGCGGTAAGAGGTGCGGCTAATTTTGCAAATCCCTCAATGAATCTTCTGTAGTAGCCTGCTAGACCTATAAAGCTTCGCACTTCAATCACACTCTTCGGTGTTGGCCACTTGTTCACAGCTTCAATCTTGGATGAGTCGATAGATACTTCATCCGTGGAGATCATATGTCCATAGAATTGAACATTGTTAAGTCAAATTTCACATTTAGAGAATTTTACATAAAGCTGGTAGTCCTTCAAAGTTTGGAGACCGATTCTTAAATGCTCTTCTCGGGTCTTTGAGTAGATTAAGATATCATTAATGAACACAATGATAAACTTGTCTAAATATTCCTTGAATACTTGATTCATTAAATCCATGAAAGCTGCAAGTGCATTCGTCAATCTAAATGGCATGACTATAAACTCGTAGTGACCGTAGCGTGTACGAAATGCTGACTTTGGAACATCGCTTTCTTTGATCTTAAATTGGTGATAACCTGAGCGTAAGTCGATCTTGGAGAAGACTAAGGCTCTTTTAAGCTGATCGAAGAGGTCATCAATTCTTAGAAAGGGATATTTATTCTTAATGGTGGCATTGTTGAGCTCACAGTAGTCAATACACATCCTCAATGTACCGTCCTTCTTCTTGGCGAACAAGACTCAAGATGAGTAACTAGAACGTATGAATCCTTTGTCCAAAAGTTCCTGAAGTTGCGTCTGCAATTTCTTGAATTCGGCTGGGGCCAAGTGATATGGTGCCTTGGATATCAGTGCTATACCGGACATTAATTCGATTTCAAAGGAGATTTCACGATCAGGAGGTATTCCTGGTAAGTCTTCTGGGAAGACCTTAACAAAGTTTTTGACTACCACCATATCTTCTGGTTTGGGTTGTTCTTCCTTCGTCGTGTCTATGATATTGACTAGGTATCCAATGCATCTACTATGTAGCATCTTTCGTGCTCTCATGGCAGAAATCATCACTTTTGGCTGTTTGTCAGAAATGTTGACATATTTGAACTTTTCCATTCCATCAGGTTTAAATGTAACTTTACGAGCCCAACAGTCGATGTTCGCATTGTATTTTCCTAGAAAGTTCATCCCTAGAATGACGTCATAGTTGAATATTTCTAAAATAACTAGATCAATGAATAGTTTTCTACTGACAATAATTATTAGCACGTGATGTAACTAATAACTTGACATCAAGGTTTATCCTGAAGGCAGGACCGTTCTAAAAGTCTAGTTGATTTTATCTCTAAATTGAATAAGTTTCCTAGTAAATGTATGTGGTACAAAGGAATGAGTTACTCCAAAATTAAACAGAACATGTGCATCTTTGTTGGCCATAAAGAGCTAACATGTCACCACATTTGAGGTTTCAGCTTCAACATCATTCTTGGTTAGGCGAAAATGTGAGCGTTCGGTGCTGGCAGGCCCTCCAAACGTCCCTGGTTAATCTGCGGACCCTTGATTTTGGCTTGTATGTTGTGGAGTTAAGTCCTTTGTGGTTTCAGCTGATTCTGCTTAGTCTGGTTCTACTTGTTGGTATAGTAATTCTTGGCAAAGTGACCCTCTTTACCACATAAGTAACAAGTGTTCGAGCCGAGTTTGCATTCATCTTGATGTTTTTTCCCACACTTAGGGCATGAAGGGTAAACAATGTTGTTCTTCTTCTGAGGATGGTTCTTCAGATTTTTGTTTCCATTAAAATTCCTTTTCCTCTTGTTGTGGTTTTGGTTGGAGTGATTGCTATTAGGGTTGACTTTGTTTCCCTGGTTGATCTGTTGATTTCCTTGGCTCTGTTTTGATTGCGACTTCTTTTTCTTCTTCTCTTCAGAGAACTTAGCCCTCTCTTGCTTGGCTTGAGTAAGACCATACTCAGAGCGTAGTACTCTTCTGAAACATTCAGCAACAGTCGTATAAGATCTCTCACCACTATCGATCACAACAACTATCTTTGGGTGAAACATGTCCAACATCCGCTTAACCCTTTCATCCTCAGTTGGCACAAGGTAAGGGCAGAGTCGTGCCAGTTGATCAAACTTGCGGACAACATTAGTTACTGACATAGATCCCTGCTTGATGTTGTTAAATTCATTTTGCTATGCTTTCATGGCCATATGATTGTAGTATTTGTCATTGAATTCCTGAATGAAATCATTTCATGTCATCTCAAGTACATTCCTCTTTATTTGCACAGTTTCCCAATAATAACGAGCATCTTTTTTCATGATGTAGGAAGCACAAAGTTTATACTGCACTACAAGAATCATGACTTTAAAAGATCAAACTATTTATTAAACAAATAATGAAAATACAAAAGGTATAGAATTCTTGTTGTGCGTGTTTGTTTTTTTAATCATTTTCACACTAAAATCGTAACAAATCAGAATGAAAAAAAAAATTTTACTAACTGAGATGAAAAATCTGATTATCCAAATGAGTAATTAGAATTCTCTAAATACAATACCAAATAAGGGATTTAAATTTTTTTTTTCTTTTTTTCTATTTTTTCAAGGAAAATTTAACTTTCTTGCTAATGTTAGTTTCGAAATGAATATTAACAAGAAAAAATGTGCACTTTGTAGTAAAGTTTTTCTTGTAAATTACACACCAAATGAACAGAAACCAATCAATAAAATTTTACATACGAGTGGTATCGCAGAAACATTTTTCCTAGAGCTAAAAACGAATTGCCTTACAACTGCCAAAATAGAATAGTAAATGCAAAAATAAAGGGAAAAAAGGAAAAAAAAAATACTGAAGGATTTGAAAGCGGCTGAAGGACATCAGATTAACAGCAACGTTAAAAGCCAGGTCCTCTCTTCAAACTCCTTACAGCAAAAATTTACATGACCTCCTTTCCCCTCTGTTGAAGTGCGGTTCGGTGCACAACTTCGCCAGCTGAGGTAACAGAATAGGTTACCTGCCAGCAACACAAGCATAAGTTGGCACTAAAAGCATTTCCTTTGGTATTAAACAACAATCAACGGCGGAAAAACAAACGCCTTACCAGCTCTAGTGCGCTGACTCTGTGAAGCAGGAACCCGTCAATGACCTCCCTACAAAACACACCCCCAACAAAGAGGAAAGTAAAATTTTTTTTCCTTCCCAAGTAAGGTGGCATATTCCTGGTTGTGTCTCTTTTTGAGTGGGAATATGTTATTTAGTACAAAATGTTTTTTTACATATTGGTGTCTGTGATATTACTTCGAAGAAAACATGGATTAAGAAACATTAGAAGATAAAGATACACCTTGTGAATACAGATCTTCCATTTGAGGAGGATAAGTGAGGTCCTTTGACATTTGAGCCCGGGTTCTCGGTGTAAGAAATGCTACCTTGGTGTATGCAGTCCTGCCCACTAATGTATGCACTCTGGAAAAATGATCGGCTTGGAGTTAAAAATTTCATCTCGTTTGGAACTTATTCAGATATTGAAATTAGAGAAAGCAGGTCATGAAACCAATTTCACCCGTAAGTCTTGAATACGATGATGAACAGCCATATCTTACCACTTCAAATTTCATGAACGTCTGCCATAGCGTTTCGAAAACTTGGTTCACTTCCGTTTCCTCATCCCTCTCTTCACAGCTATACAACGGGTGGAATCCAACTACAATGCACCTGATTTATAGAAGAAAATCTAAACAACCATTTAGCCAGGCGAACATCGCTGATCACTTGATAAGAAGTGTAAAAAGGCCCTATTCTTAAAAGAAGCAGCTAATAGAGATAGAATTCTACCAGTTACCAATGGCCGCTTTTTCTTCTAGTGTTCGTGTCAGCCAGTTTAATTGATTGTTTGCTGCGTCGCTTAATGGTTTCATGAGCATAGCCTTCTAGTGTAAAATGAGTTCAAGTAAGATAAAGAGAAAAAATGATATACATAATACTGCAGTAACTTATTATCGATACTTCTAGACGGCACCACCACTTAAAGAATGTAGGATGTCTTGATGGTGAATTTAAACATAATTATAACCGTCGTCCACGAGATGAAAACATGAGTAGCATCTAATCATCATGCAGAAATTCAGAAAGCTGAGATCCTGAAAGCTCCCAGATGAGCATTAGGCATTGAAAGGAAGGAAATATAAGACAAGTCCAGTAACAAGTGGATTGATAAAACAGTCCATAATTTATTAGGATTGCGGAACTCCAAGTCTATCATATTCTTTTTAAAAACCAATTAGCCTCTTACTAGTGTGATAAATTATAGAGCTCCAGTATGATCTTGATCTTGCAACGTTACCTCGATTTTCCATCTTCTATTTACACTAAAATAAAACTTTTACGAGTTTCTGCATAATGCAATAATCCTAATTATACGCTTCCATTATAGTGTTTCTGTTTATAAACTCAGTCCCACTAGCTAAAGACTGCCATCACCCATTTGATTTCAAATAAAGAGAAAAAAAATCTGTTAGTAGACTAATGCGTATTTCAACAAGAATACAATGAGTGCGTGAGAATTCTTTAAAGCTTCATCCATCTGTTGTATCAATTTTAGATCATAATCCAAAACTAAGCCGGGAAGACCATTCTTCCTAAAAGTTAACTTGATAGCGGATAAATATGGAACTTTTCTGGATTCGAAAACAAGTGTGCACCTGTATTAGCCCGGTATTAACTCCAATAATGTCTAGGGATTTCCCATAAGATACATTGACCTGCTCCAAAAAAGAACCTCCTTCTTCATGTACTTTTGAGACTCTAGTGGTGTACCTGCGCATATTACTATTATAAGCTGCGAAGTTAAGGCAATAGAAACAGAAAGACAGCTATTCAAATATGCATCTCTATGTTAACAAATTATGCTGTACACATGCATCCTATTCAGAGCATATTGCAAATGGACGGCCTACCAAGGGATTTTCAGTGAGGGGATGAGCCGAGTAGCCTGTACAAGAAAAGCACTTTCATTAATAACCAAGGCGAGTGAAACGAATCTAAGCAGGAAGAACAAATTTGTGTCTTTGGCCACTGCCACAGGCGCAAATCGAGACTTGGTGTCCATTATCTTGGAGTAACATTTACGAATTTCTATTTCCAATAGTCTCCCACCATATCTAGTTTTTATCAAATTTTCAGTCCATTTTGATGGTTTCAAGTTTCAGTTGCTCCCAATAACAAACATTAAAAGTGCTTTTGGTCTTTTTTTTGTTTTTTTTGTTTTTTTCTATAATTAATGAGAACAAGATGAGCTTACATTCTGCACCAGTGGATCATCTTCTCCAAGCTCGCTGACATTCACGACAAACCTTGCCTTGTAGCTCATTGCCACTTTCTCCAACTTCGTAGACAACAAATGAACCCAAAAAATCAATAAATACATAATGAGAGAGGGAACAACTTAAAGAGCTTGTTGAAATATAAAACTATTATTGGCTCAACTCCTAAAAGCTTAAGCATTTGGGAGAATTGGTAAACTAACATGGTATCAGAGTGGGAGAATCAAAGTTTGAATCCCTATAATTGTACTCTTTATATAACCCCTTTATTATCATTGCGTATTGGGCCTTTAATATGTTTTGGGCTTCTTATAATTTGTGTTGGACTTTTAAATTAATATCTGTCCGCACGTTTGTCCATTGTCTGATCTGTACGTGAGGGGGAGGGTTGAAATATAAAATTATTGTTGACCCAACTCCTAAAAGCTTAAGCTTTTGGGAGAATTGGTAAACTAACAGAGCTCATGCTCATATCTTTAGAATCTAATCTCAACCGAACTTGTAAATAAGTAGATTCAATTCTGCCTCCAAATGTACTACTAATAAACACCAAATTTCGTACTCAAAATGAATCCAAATGACCTAAAACTTCTTCTGTTTAACCAATCCCAACCCAATTAAACATTTTGGATCCCAAAGCCAATGAGGAGATGAAACCATCTTATAGAACAAAATGAAAAGGTCTATAAAACCTTGTATTACACATGGTGGCATTCAAATACAAAAGTTGCCTTTCTTTTCCCAACAAAGGTAAAAGCAAGATTCTAATCTATTCAGCAAAAGTTCTCTGTTTTGTTTTTTTTTTTTTGGCTGAAAAAAAGTCCGGGAAGGGGGTGACTAGTGTTTATATACCCTGAATATTACCAAAGGGACTCTCCAGATGCTCACAGGAACGATTAGTGAAAGCCTCACAAACGGGCCCTATCTCTCAACGAGAAGTGTGTCATCCCAGTCTCATTCAAATGTGGAAGCCGTAAGGATATGTGGGGAGGTATTGAGTACTAAACTGATAGAAAATAAACTATCACAAATAAGATCCCAAAATACTCCAACCTTTGACCATTGACCACAACCATTACCGCTTGGCCACTAGACTGTAGCAAAAGTTCTCTCTTTGGTTACCTAATAAAACCTCACTGAAAAACCTATGCACCGTACTAAACAAACAATAAACGAGTAATGGGCACGTTCCTAAAACCCACCAAGGTCGACAGAACAGAAGAATATCATGATATCTTTCTATAGTGAGAGGAAACAAACCGACCTGTTTGAGAAGATGGGTCTGTTGGTTGACAGGTCTGAAGCCTCCTCTAACACTTATGAAATACAAATCCCGAGGTCTGCTCTCACTTCTGTGGCTGAACAGAGACTTCTGAGGTCGACCCAGTTGAAGAGCGAGGAAGAGAGCCAAGCAAAGAGCCAACTGAGCGACCAGAGTACGAATCCAATTCCATGGTTTCTCCATTTCTTCAAAAGAGAGATATAAACCGATTCTGGATCTCACCCTCGTGAAAGAAAGTTGTAAAACTTTGTTTGAAGTATTGGCTTGTGATGTGACCGTGTTAAGATAGACTTTTGGACAGGTATCTGTCAAAATGACAGCCTCAAAGGTTAAAATTAGCAAAATAACAATTTTAATACAGGAATAACCGTGAACGTTTCTGGTTATTTAGAATCATTTTGTTAATAAAATTTTTTTGATCATTTTTAAAAAGGTGATTAAATTATTTTGTAAATTGTCACGAAGCGATCGTTATAAAAAAATAATAATAATAAAAGGGACAAAAAGGAAAAAGGAAAAGGATTATTTGAAGTCATTTGTCCGTTGATGAAACGTTAAGGTTGGACGACATGATGCTGGCAACTGAAGAATAAGAATAAGAAAAGACGGGGAGACGTACACAACCGAACCGAGCGGGCCATTGTTTGTTGTCGTTATCGAATGTCACAAATTTGCTGACACGACGTGCAGATAGGAAAAAGGAAAATGATTTATATCAAGTAAGAAAAGTTTCGGATCGTAAAAATAAAAGGTAATTTATTAGGAGTAAAAAAATAAGAATAAAGTAATCATTTAATTTTGTAAAATCTATAAAATTTAGATACTTGATAATTTATGATAAAATTTTATGATATGTATCATTACTCTAAGAAAAACATGTTCCAAGTATTATATTATGCAGAAAATATATATTTTTTAAATAATAAATTAATAATTGACCATTTGACAAATAATCAATCATGAAATGACCAAATGAGTTTATTAACACTTTACTGATCATTGATTATTTTTCTAAATATAAAAATGTTTGGCTATTCTTTAAAAGGATAAATTGTTCGACTTTTAGTTTTGTATAATTTTGATCTATGACCTTTTTTTATTCTTGGAATGTCTTAAACTTTAAATATTGCTATAATAGTCATTTATGTTAGTTTTTTTAGAGAATTTATTAGTAATTTAGTCAAAAAATAATACTAACTAATAGATTTAGTTTAAAAACTAATGGACATGACTATTTTAGTTAAGTTTTTAATAGTTTAGGTTCATTTCAGCTAAAAAAAAAAAAACATAGATCAAACTAGCATAAGCTTAAAAATTTGGAGACTAATTTAGTAATTTATCCTTTTTAAAAATGAGTGTCCATCTATCTAATGGCTTTTTTGCATATATAAGCCAAAAATGAACCACCATTGCAAATATAACCTCCATTTTAATTACCATTTTATATTTATTTTTTTAATTCAAATTTTAAATAAAAAGAACAAAAGCTCCTTCAACTATCTTCAATTAAAAAAAAAAAAAAAGCCGTTCGGGCGCCAAAAGGAAGTCAGAAGCAGTCAAATACCTACCTCCCTCCCTCTCTCCCCCTCCCTTGCCTTCTCTGTCAAAAAACCCCCCCACTCCCTCGTCGAAAGAAAGAAACCCAAGCCCCCCACCTTCTCAGCTCCTCGCCGAACCCCCCTCCTCGCCGAACCCAAGCCCCCCACTGAAGCTCAAAAAGAAAGCCTCCCCGTCCCCTCCCCCCCCCCCCCCCACCCCAAATAAAAAGATCCTTCTGCTTACTCGTCGTTCATTAAGGTAAGTCTCTAAAATCCTCTCTCTACACAAATTTTGAACTTTATCTATCTCTTCTGATTTTAGAATTTTTTAGAAGAAATTCCTAGTAGAATTTGTTGGCTAGAGTTTTGTTCATATTCCCTCTGTTCGGTAGTTTTTTTATTTTTTATTTTTCTTTCAATAGCAGGTCCACTTTCAATTTGAAAATATACTTTTGTTTTTGTTTCTGTATGCTTCGTTTTCATTATATGTGTAAAACTAGTTCAATATTATAGAAAGACAAAATAGTTACCGATAACATTTGTGAGAATAGTTCTGCATTACGATCACTTCTTCTAGGATCATCCTCTGAACCAACCATAAACCTGAAAGCAATGAAAGCCATCAAATTCAGCCAAAGACCACGAATATATCACTGAAGAAAATGTGAATAGAAATGAAGATAGGAATCATCAATTCAAGAAACTCCATGTGAATAACTCCCAGACTAACATCAATGATATAGACCAAAACATGTCTAAATTATTGTGTAAGGTTGAAAAAAATCTACAATGCTAACATAAAAGTAGACAAGGAATGTCTTTAGCCTAAGAATACTAAAGAAGTCAGAAGTGCACTTAAAATTTTCATATTCTCATCTCAGCGAGTTCAAATTTGTTTTCCTTAAACAGAGACAGGACTAAAAAATCTGAAAACTGGGTATCAAAAATAGCAAGAAGGCAATGTAGGCCGAAAAAAAAAAAAGTGTGGAAATCAATTAACAATTAGAAGTCCTAACTTTTAACAAATATATTTAGACTACATCATACCAGATCCCCTTCACGATCGAACATAACTAATTTAAAAAGGCGGGACAAAAAAAACATGGAACATCAATTAAATTATCCAAAACAGTTTCAAGGTTTCAATAGAAAATTGCAGGGATATTCTTACCTATGGGGTTTTCAGCTGTAGGTATTGATGCTGGAGCATTTGTTTTTTCTCGCCACTAAGTGAAAAAAGCTTGGAAGAGTCGGAATCGTATTTAATCAGAAAACCTATGTAAATTAGCATGTAAAGTGTACAAAAGCCACAATTATAACTTAAAAGGAAAGCAATCTTAAAGCCTTAGAATACTAAAGAAGTCAAAAATGCATTATCCAGGCCAAAATATCAGAATTTTTTGGAACAAAAAAGCAAAATCCAAAACAATGTGATCATCTGGGTCATCAATCATAACTTTTGCAAGTAAAACCATAAATGAATAGCAAGAGGGGCAACGTGAGCTAGAAAAATGCATGGAAATTTATGAACAGTTAAAGCCCAATTTTAAGATATTACTTAAGACTATATTGTACTAATCACCTTCTAGATTGAGCAAAAATTTTTGAAGAAGGTAGGACGTAAGCAGATAGAACTTTTAAAGACAAAGCAAAATAAAGTCAATAAACAACAGTTACAAGGTTTCAGTACCAAATTGCTAGGATGTTCTTACCAATGGGGCTTTCAGCAACAAGTATTGAAGCTTGAGCATTTTTTTTCCTTTTTTGCAAACAAGTCTAAAAAGCTTGGAAGAACCAGAATCCTCTTTCCTTATCCTGAAGCACTTATAGTGTTCCTTTCAACCTGCAGCCCCTGTTCAGACCAAATACAAATGCATGAATCAAGTGGGAAAGATTTTCATAACTTATTTATGCAACCTCACTAAAAGATCTCAAAAACTTCAAAAGCTTAACGTTTGACTGCAGTGGTAGACCAACATCTGTGTATTTCCATGATCCTAAAAGTTTTTCCTGCAGCAACATCGGCTCCTACTGTACACGTGGAATCTGAATGGAAAACCTTGTAAATCTTAAGATGGGTTGTTAAATAAAGATCATACTCGTCAATGATATCAGACAATCACAAAAACTAGTTTTCTAGCTAAAGGCGATTAATAGTACAAATCTACAATAACAGAGAAATTCTATGACTACAGGTTTTGTAACTAAAGATCTTTATGAATTTAGATTAGAGACACCGAATTCACAAATTTTTTTTGTCAATTGTTCGATCATTAGAAGAATCCAAACCTGGAAATCATAAACAATCAGACTTGAAGAACAGGGCAAGAAAAAATGAAAACAAAAACAAATAACAAAAATTTGGAAAACTCATCAAGGAAAAAAGCCCGAACTCAGAAACCAGATCGTAGTTATCTGATCAATCTTCAGTAATCGGAAACAGGGATTCCTAATTTTATAATTTCCGTCACAGAAACTTGTTTGGGGGGAATGAAAACCCCAAATTTTCCATAAAAACCTTACGACTCGTCGCGTTCCTTCCAGATAGACAGAGAGAAGAAGAAGAGAATCAAAAGAAAAGCATAAGAAACACACTTGGAAAACACGTAAATTAGGAAGAGAAATCGTAACCCAAAACCTTTGTGAAGTTAGAGACACCGAATGAAATTTTTTTTTTTTTTCCCAATTGTTCGATCATTAGAAGAATCCAAATTTGAAAAACATGAACAATCAGGCGTTAAGAACAGGGCAAGAAAAATGAAAACAAACAAACAAAAAGAAAAACAAAGAATTGGTAAACTAAAAAAAAAAAAAAACCTAAACTTGGAAACCGGATCGTACCTGTCTGATCAATCTTCACCAAACGGAAATAGGAATCCAATGGAACTTGTTTGGGGGAAAATGAAAACCCCAAATCTTCCTTACAGACTCGTTGCGATGAGTTATAAAACCCCAGAGAAATCCATCGTTTCAGAGAGAGAGTGAGGAAGAAGAAGCAACAAAAGAGAAGCTTTACGAAACCTTCTGAGATAGAGAGAGAGGAAGAAAGAGAAAGAGAAGCCATTTTTGCGTCACCAAGCTAGTGACTGTGAGAGGAAGAAGAAGGAGAGAGAGAGGAAGAAGTAGAGAGAGAAACAGAAGCCATTTAAGTTTAAAAATAAAAATGAAACAGAAGCCGTTTAGCTGTTTTAAGGTCGTAAAGTGGGGCTCTAGGCTTGATTCAATCTTAACCGTCCGTATGATCGCAACGGATAGTTTTTAAAACGATCTTACCAATCCGTGTGTGCAGCGTGCTTACCAAACAACTAACTATCAAACAGGATTAAAAAAAAAAAAAAAAAAACACTATCAACCAGACGGAAAAAAAATAACTCAAATGCTATGTTTAAATATGACCCAAATATTACATTATATAATGTCATCAAAATAAATTTTGCAAAAAAATTTGAAGTTGATGGAAATATCATTAAAATATTATGAAAACTTTTATATACCACACCTACTTAAATCACCCACCAATTTTAAATTTTAAATTTTATTTAATACTTTTAACACACCACTTATAATTACCAAAAAAAAAAAAAAAACTCATTAATTAAACCATATATTTTTCTCCTTCTTTCACCCACCCATAAATCAAATCACAGACTCTCACTTTTAACTGCTTTTCTTTTTATCCCATGTTCTTTTTTTTTTTTTTTTCCTCGAAGTTCTACGTTCCTTCAGCTAATAATGAAGAGATACATATAAATTTTTTTAAAAAATATAATATATATATATATATAAAATATAAACGGTAAATCCATACATACACACATTAAAGACTCAAAATCAAAGTATTTAATTTTAAAAAAAAAAAGACTAGAGTATTTTGTTTGCTTCCAATATAAGGCTCAATTTAATAATATATCTTTTCATTGCAAATTTATTTATATATTTGGAATTGTATGTACATATATATTTGTTTTCACAGGATATGAATTTTCAAATAGTATTTAAATTTTAAAAAAAAAAACTGAAACATAACAAGATATTAAACAAGTTCGCAATAATCCGTGGATGTATTCATAAACAAGTGCATGACAAGTGCAGTTGAAAGTAAACGAAAAGAAAAGGTATGAAAAATTATTGGTACAACCATATAAACTTTAAAAAAAAATACGATGTTTCTCATACAAAAAGATATTCCTATATCTTTTTCTTGCATAAAAAATACAAATTATCATCAATATGGTAGTCAAAAAAATAGTTAGACGAAAATTATATAAAAAAAAAAAAACCTTATTGTTTCCTTTTCATCAGAGGTCATTCTTCTTCTATTCATTTTTTATTAGAATTGAGCATTTTGTATTATATATAAAAAAGAGTATTTTAATTATTTTTTAATTTTAAATTAGGTATGTAAAAAGTATGTTTTTGAGTTTTGACCACTTTTTTTTTCTCCCTAAAAAGCAATTTAAATAATGGATAATTTGAGAATAACATTATTTATTAGATTGAGGTGTGAAAAGAGCGGACAGATGAATGGTAAATAGATGTATTTTTATATAATTACTTTGCAAGTTTTATATGAACATGTATCATATAAAAATCTCAATATCCAATATTAAGTCATATAAGGTAATATTAAAATGATATATTAATAACTGATTGAAAAAATATTCCAAATGTGTACCATACCATGAATCCTAATATTGAAATCATAATATTCTAGTCTACAAAGTTGACAAATACATGATAGCCATCTACTAGTCCAAGTATATAGTCCCATCAATACAACATCTCCCACCTTCCTGTATAGCGAAAAAAGCACAAACACACAAAAGAAGGGCAAACTATTAATTAAGAAATCCATTTAAGTTTAATAATGATAATCAAACAATAAAGTAGTTTTAATTGGAAAGACACTACAAACCTACCGTTGCAGAGCTCCCACAAGGCGTTTTTTCCTCTACTTGCTAGTGATCTCCTCCTGCCTCTTAAGGGAGCAATTGATATATGCCGCCATTCTCTGTCAAGCTTTTTCATGAGCCAACAATCGACGCCTCTATTAAAAAATACCATGTATCTTACAGATATTCCGATCACCAATCCGCTTCCATATCCCATCATCATCACCTTCCAATCAAGCATTCCCTCTTCATGTTCTTCATCATCATCACCTTGATCTTGTTATGCCTTATCATTGCTACATGACTTAGACAAAGGAAACCCGTATAATCCCGAGTTTGCAATGTAAGAATCGTTGCCGAATGTATTGAATTATGGTCCACTAGGTATCAGTCCCTCCAATTTGTTTTGAGAAAGGTTCAAGAGCGAAAGCGTTGTTAAATCTACCAACTGAACTGGAATCTTTCCAACAAGCTCATTAGAATGAAGGTCTAATCATTCAAGATTGGTCAAATTTCCCAAGGATGATGGAATAACTCCACTTAGCTTATTTTGAGAAAAGTTGAAGCCCTTGAGTGATTCAAGCCTTCTAATCAACTTTGGTATCCCACCGGTAAAATTATTACTTGAGAAATCAATTATCATCAGGATTGTCTGGATTTTCACCAGCTCATAATCAAAGCCATTCTTAGTTTTGCTATTCATAACTTCAATTATAACATAAACACTGAAACTTTAAAAGTCCATAATTTTATATATTAGTCCAAATGAGATATTTTTTAATAGCATAATTTTCTGAGACGAACAAAACAAACTCCATATTGATATTTTTTTCTGAACACATTTCAAATTTTTTACACTTTTTAACTCCGATCAGCCAAACACATAACTCAATTCAACTCAACTCCAATCAAATTTTTACAACTCAAATTTTTCCCCAAAACACATGCTAAGAATATTTTAGAAATGACAAAGTCCTAACTAAATGGTATAATTATACGTATCTTTTATAATTTCTTTTATATTCTAATTACACCACTATATAATGACATAATGTTAGTCTTGTTATCACGGATTCATACATATTATGTATATATATGTATCATTTTACAATTTTAGATCTGTAACTACGGAAGTATATGTGTCATTATGTATATATAATTGTACAATGCTAGACTAGTCGTCATGGTTTTCCTAACTGCACTCATATCAAAGATGTTTAAATTAATCGAGAACCAACGTAACCATTAAAAAAACCGCTGGAGGGTGATAGCCAACGCCGTTGGTTGATGAAACTGAACCGGCAATGCTGCTTAGTTGGCCAGCGGTTTTAGGAATTCATTTTCGGCCGATCACCAAAAGCGATGGGAAGCTCTTTTCCTTTGTAAATTTCCTTTCTTTCTCCATATTCACTAGTCGTCATCGCATTTGAAGCCTAGCCACAATGTCTAAAACTTGAAACTAGTCCTGTAAATTCGGACGGCCCGACCCAGCCCTTTATGGGCGGAAAGGAAAAAATCGGGCCGATTTTGAAATTATAAGCATGGCCCGGCCGGTAAACTTGACAGGCTTAAAATCGGGCCGGGTAAATGAACTTTTGAAAAAAAAAAAAAAAAAAAAACCAAAGAAAAAAAGGAGAGATAGATATGGGCGGTAAGGCCAGGCCCGACCCTTATACTTGCACTGAGCCAGGCCCGCCCTCGGGCCAAAAATGATAGCAACGGGCTAGCCCGCTTAGCCTGGCCCATATTTACAGCACTATATGAAACCCGTTTTCGCCTCATAACCCACAATGGGTTAAACTTTTTACCCATTCATATTGGGTTTTTCCCACCCGATTTAAGACAGATCCCTGAGGGTTAATAGATTAATGGGGAGCCTTTGAGTGGAGCTCGTTTTGGTGGATGACATGCGGAAGTTTCTCAAATGGGCAGAGGATAGATGCAGATTTTCTTTGGCCGCCTGGTGAATGGGATTTGAAGACTACAGATTCGGGTCTGATTCGAACGAATGAGATTTTTGGTGGGACTTCACAAGGCCAGTTTCCTAAGCACTATTCGAACACAAAGAGTCTGAGTTCAGCCCTCTAAAATTTGAATTCCAAGTACTATACATCTTCTATGGCGGTCTAAAAACTCGAACTTGGATCCTCGTTCCTCGCTAGTAAGTTGCTAGAGACGGTGCTAGTACTGTCCCCGACGTTGTCTGCGGGTGGTGTACAGCCACAAGGAGCCTAAAAGCTGAATTGTGGCCCGTGCTTGAAGCACTACAGCTTATAAATGTGAGTACTTGGAGGCTGGAGCTAGAGAGCCTAGATTGCGAAAATGTCCCTAGGTAGGAAGCTTCATCCACAACTCAACCCAATCCTTTTCTCTTTACAATTCTTTTCCAATTGCAACTAAATTATAATGCACATCTCCACATATTTAAACACAATAGATACAGAGCAGAAAATAAGATTCCTACAAGTTTCACACTCATATATATCAATCCGATGCACTAAGTACATAAATCATTACACAATATGTAAGAAGATTCTCTTCAGACCTTTGCAGTAGAGCTTGCCAACTTGCTTACAAAACATATTGTTCACATAAAGAAGAACTCAAAAATTAGATTAGTAGATGCTTTGAAGGAGACGACCCGCTTAAGCCTAAACAGAACTTGTCAATCCATCTGCATCAGGAGAACATGGATATAAGTCAATTTGCAAGCACCTCTGTTTTAAACAAGAAAAGATAGAAGTAAGAAAACCACCTTAGTGTCACCCCAATTCTATTCCTTCCGTTGCACTGAAACTAGACTCTTCACATACGAAGAACTCCAAAACTGGACATCAGCGTCCATCTCATGAATACCAATCTCTCTGAGCTTCTGACTAGCAATATTGTAAGAGCACAACACACCGTTTGCATTTTTTATAAGGAGCTCGTCATTGTTCCTTAATGCTAGTACGTCGTTCACTCCCACTAGGGGTCCGACGGTAAAAACTTTGTTCCAGGAACAAGAACCTTTGTTACTATCATAGTCGTTGTCCATCACCCATATCTCAAAGAACATTGCATAACCTTTATTATCATCCCAGAAAGAGTAAATCACAGCAACTGATTCATTCCACACAGCAAGCCTCGTGCATACTGATTCATAGCCACCATCACCAGGCATCGATATTGTCTGGAACATCTCATTGCACATATTAAAACAATGGATCACGGGCTCCGGATGCCAAATAAACCAATAAAAAATTCCATTGAGGTATACATAAGTACCTGAATATGGTATGCAATCAACATCAAAACCATGACTGATTTCTCTCCAAGAATGAGTAGCCAAAGAGTACACTTCAGCTCTAAAACGCTTCGAAAGATCAGACCCAAATATAACAACTTTGTAGTCACTGGCTCTTGAATCATAGCCAAATCCTACTCCTCGGTTTCTGAATACATGGCTTGGTTTTGGGAGAAGCCTGAACTCCTTGATTGCAGGGTTGCATAGAGTTATAGTATGAGCATCATCCCAGAAGTCAACTAGGCAAAAGATGCCATCACAATGGTACTGCTCCATACGATCACTTATGTAATTTGTCATCGGAATAAGGAGTGGACTTAATTTTTAGTGGAAAAATGAATCTGGTCATCGGCATTGTCATCACTTACTACACCGAACAATGAGAACGCTACTACAGAGAATTTGGGTGTATCGCAGTCTTTGCAGCAGAAGTAGAAGCTGCTAGTACCAAAAAGCATGTATGTAGAAGAAATGCTATTTTGGAGGTGCTTAGCCACGAATGTTGGGTCTTTGATGAGATTTTTGATAAAGACATACCATGACTTCGAGACGCACTTCAATCGCATTAGGGACTTGGGAGGCAATTGCGAAAGAATCTCCACCAACAGCTCCTTAGGCAGATTGCAAGTAAACCTCGTCATTGTTTCTCCTAAATCAAAACAAAATTTGCAACATAAGATTCCATTGACATAAGAACTTCAAAGCCATTCACAACTGAACTGATGGTAAACTGAATAAGCCAATTTTGTCAACCAAAAAAAAAACCCTAAAAATTTGATTTTATCTCTCCAACATAAACCCGAAGTTTGAATTCAGAACCCCAGTCATATTGGTCAAGACTGTTATTTATCAAATCCAAACAGTATAAAAAGGATATTACAATTTTCAAAAAAAAAAAAAAACGATAAATGAGTTAAGGAAAAAAAAAAGAGGACCTTTTACAGCAGAACTGCTACGTTTCTTTTCTTTCTGCACCATTATTAAAACATCATAAAGAGACTTTACACACACACACATATATATATATACACATATATCTATATAATGACCAACACGAGGAAGAAAATGTAAAAATAAGAAGGAAAAGGAACCTCAGAACAAGTACAAGTTGAGAGCCGAAGTGATAACTTCTCGTTCTCAGCCTCTAGCTCCTGGTTCAAGTAGAAAACCGGCGATCAAATCAGCCAAACTGAGCACATGCATACATACATATATATATGTATATACACACACACACATATATATAGACAGAGAGAGAACCTTCATTCGTAGCTGGAGAGATAACTTGGCGTTCTCAGCCTCTAGCTCCTGCTTCAATTAGAAATCCGGCGAGAGATTAAAAATCAACCAAACTGACCACACATGTATACATGTATATATACATATATATATATATATATATATAGAGAGAGAGAGAGAACCTTTATTCGGAGCTGGAGAGTGTCGTTCTTAGACTCTAGCTCCTGGTTCAAGAAGAAAAGCGATGAGGAAATTCCTAATGTTGAAACTCAACCAAACTGATCAAGAGAGAGAGAGAGAGAGTAGAGAGAGAGAGAGAGAGAGAGGACCTTATTTCGGAGTTGGAGAGAGGTTACAAGAGAGGTGAGAGGGTTTTCTCCATCGGCAACTTCCTTCGACATCGACATGGAATGGAGAAAAACGAAAGAGAGAAGTCAATCAATCAGTCTGGCTTTTTTTTTTTTTTTTTTTGGCCCCTCCTTTCTGAGACTCGCCTTTTGCTCTTCCTTTTTTATTGGAAGGATGGAGACGAGGTTTTTTTTTTTTTTTTTTCGCTGGAACTTTACTTCTCTTTAACTTCTTAACAAGGATTATGTCTTTTATGTCATGAAGTTATTTTATCTTCCATATTAGTATTTATATTTAATTTTAATTTAAATGATAATTTTTAAAAAAAAAAAAAAACTCCAATTTGTAATATACTTTTTTATTGAATTTTAAAAAAATTTATAATTTTTTTCACTCAATTAAATTTTTTAACAAAAAAAATTACACATAAATGCTTAATTGGAATATGGGTTACAGATATTAAACGTAAAATGCTTATAATCTTAAGCATTACATGATAAAAAAAGCCAATCTCACTATCTCATTTTTTAAATAGCCCTTAATGATTGATATATATCACTCTATTTTAAGGATTTTATTGGTCAATCTAACTATTTCACTTTTTATATAGCTCTTAATGATTGACACATATTACTCTTTTTTTAAGAACTAAGTTGATTTTCTAACTAATTTAGTTGCATTTTTTCTTTTTATTTTATTTCCAGAACAACTTTGCTTATTGCTTGATGTGACACCTACGTTTTTCCCCCCTTAATTTTTTCTCCTCCATGGCCATTGGCACTTTTTTTTTTTTAATTTATTTTGGGTGCTAATATGCTATGTTAATAATAAAACTCTCAAATTTGCCCCAATCTAGCTATATTTTTCTTTTCTTTTCTTTCTGTTTGTCTCTAAAGAAATAATTTTTCTCAGATATATCATCACACGCATAATGTGCATTATTAAAACTAGTTAGGTTAAAATAATAAACATTTATGATTGATTGTCATTTTTTTCTCATATCTCTATCTTATATATACCTTCATAATTTCACATTTAATAAGGATAACGGGTATCATGAGTGCTGACAATATGTGTCACTTTATTACTTTATATTTAATGCCCCTAACTTATGCTTCCAACGAGTGTTATGCGTATTTTTTTAATCAAAAACTCAATTAAGTGGGAAAATTTGTAAACTTTTTCAAAGTTCAGAAGGAAAGAATGTTATAAATTAAAGTTTAGGGGACAATTTGTGACAAGGCCTAAAGCTCGAGGGGAAAAATATAATTTGTCCTTATTTTTATGCTAAAAATATATCTTATCTTTTCTTGATCAATACATAGTTCTGACTTGAAAATATTTAAAATACCCTTAAAAATAAAAACTGCAATTTAAATTATTTATCTTTTTTATATTATGTAGTTTGCTTTTATTTATGAAGTATAAATTCCATTTAAAGTCATGCATTTTATACCCATATATTGCATTTAAATTATCAATATGAATCTTATTTGTTTTTTATCGAAATTTTATATAATTAAAAAAAATATCTCATTTAAACTTGAAATAATAAAACTATGGAGTTCTAAAATTTGAATTTACTGTAGATATTTTGATATTTGAATAGTTAAAAGGAATTTTTAGTTAAAGAAAAAGTTTTAAGAAAAAAATGAAAACTAGATACTAAATGCACCACTAAACGGGCCCTAAAATTAGCATAACGAGCCACATGTGTTGGCACTATAGCAAGCTTGTTGCCCACATTTCACATCTCTTTTGTTGCTGCCTATAAACAGGCGTCGATGTCAGAGTGTAGAAAAGTTGCCAATATTTTTAAGATGAGAAAATTAGATGGAGAGTCATATTTTAAATATTTTTTTATAATTTTACTTATTTTAATATTAATATTGATAATTTTATTGCTAATAAATGATAAAATTATCAACTTTAATATTATGGTGGATATAAATATAAGAAGATGTCAAATTTATTGCATTAAAATGCCTTTTTTCTTTGACCATTAAATAATCACTGATTGACCAGTAGTTAATCACTGATTGATCACTGTTAATCACTAATTGACTATTGGTCAATCATCGGTCAATCACTGATTGACTACCGGTCAATTAATGATTGACTGATATAACTCATAAATTTTGTAGTCAATCAATGATTAATTATGGGTAAATAAAAGATTTATCATTAAAAAAAATTAAAAAATATATAATTTTCTCTCTCTTCCCCTCTGTCCCTCTCCCCTACCTACGACAGCCTTCGCGAGCTCCCCCCCCCCTCCCCCCCCTTCTCTCTCTCCTCATGCCCGTTCGGTCTTCTTGCCGCTACAATCACTAGAAACTTGTGCCGGCACAGCTCGAGACCTCACCTCCGATGGTGGAGATCAGTGACGGCTGAGATCCATGACACGATCACCTCCCACCGTCACGATCTCATCCTAGATACCGGCTAGCTACAGATCTGGTTGGCGAGCTGCGTCGCCTCCGATGGTGGATCTCAGTCACAGGGAGAGGAGAAAGGGAGAAGGAGGGGAGGTGTTTAGGAAAAATGAAAATTAATTAACCAAAACATATATTAAGCCATTTAACTAAATAAAAAAAGATTGGACTATCTATTAGATTAGGTAATAAACGTAAGCCACCCACCCTAATTATCCTTTTTTATTTACAGTGATATTTTTAAGACAAGTTGCTGTCATAAATATGCTTTTTGTACAATTTATATCTTATATACATCATTTATCATCAATCAAAAAGTTTTCTACTAATTATTTTTATTATTAAAAGTTTTTGACCTATTTTCCTCCTTCTTCGTGGAAGAATTTTGTGAGAGAATTTCTTTTGCTTTCCTCTAGCGGCCTGTTAGGATAAGATTCTAATCCTTTGATTGGAGAAAACATTTAGGGGTTTTAAGACATATGAGGAAATATGGTTATTGGAGTTAAGATATAGCAAAAGAAAAAGAGTAACTTAGAAATGACAAAATTCTAAGGTAAATGATAAAATTGCTCTAATAATTTTTTATAATTTAATTGCACCACTTAGATGATAATGACATTAGTCTTGTATATCGTGGGTTTATACATATTAATATATGAGTGTTATTTCAATGGTTACTCCTATATTTACCTATCGATGATAACTGTTATTTTAGCCGTGTAATATAAATCGGATGGCTGTAACGAATTGAGTGGTTGGTTAACAAATTTAATGACAACTAATTAGCATGAAACTTAGAGAGAGCATTAAATATGATTTTGGATTGGTAACTTATTATTGACTTGTTTTTTAGTTTTTTTTCCCTAAATTTTTTTTAAACTATTTTTATTAAAGATTCATTCTTCCTCTGTTTGATATATAAAAGTTTGAAAAAAAAATTTACCTAAATAGTCAATTTTTTTTCAACCTATTGATCAATATAATACAAATTTCCTTATCTTTATTAACATGAGACAAACTTAATTTTATAAAATTGTCCTATTAGTCATGTACTATCTCCAATGTTTAGATTGCCAAAAAAAAAAAGGGAAAAAAAAAAAAGAAAAAGAGATTGCATACCAGCAAAACAAAGCAAAAAAAGGCCTACATCCGGAATATAAGAAACAAAATCATAAATTAACAAATAATTTTGTTACGAAATTCAAGGTGCATAATTGAAAAACTTACATAATACTAAAAAAATATGAATTATACTAAAGAAAAAAAAAAGTTGAACAACGGGGAAAAAAACATGAACAACAAACAGTTAAATACCAAAAAAAAAAAATTGTAGAAAAAGATATGTAGACACTAAGAAACTGGAAAAGATATAGAAATATGTAATAAAGGTTGTCCTCAAGCAATATTAATTTTTTTTGAGAAAGTTTTGGTGGAAAAAAAAAAACCTTTTGATTTAATATTTTTGAGAATATTATATATGTAAGGTTAATAAGTAAGTTTAACCTGTTATAGTAAGTTACAAAAATACCATATCATCAAATGTAATTAAGACATGCATTTATTTTTATAATTTTTTATGTAACCACCAATGGTAACAAAAAAAGAGTAATAATTGAAAACTCTTCTATATATATTTATCATATTTTATACTTTAGATCTGTAATTGTTCGATGTATACGTATCGTTATGTATATAAAATTGTACAAAACTAGACTTGTTATTATGGTTTTCCTAATTGTACTCAAATAGAGCCAGGGGCCGATTTACATGGAGATGGGTGGTGGTCATTGCCACCATTTAGATTTTTTTATCTTTTATTTTTACCTCAAAAATTTTATAATTTTTCAATTTTTATCCCCATTTAAAAATAAACAATTCTTATAAAGTCCTTAACTTTCCTCATTAAAATTAATTCTAGCAACAAAAAAAAAATTATGATTTTTATACTTTACCTCCATTAAAATTGAAATTGTCATATAAATTCATTAAAATTAAAAATTGTCACATAATCTTATCAAAATTATTTTTAAGACAAAATGTTGGTGTATGTCCCTAGTGAAATATATTTCTGGCTCTGCTTAACCGAGAACCGACGACAATCTATGACACTGATCAAAACCATAGGAAAAAAAAAAATTTGCCGTAGGACGAAGGCGAACGCAATTAGTCGATGAAACTGAACCGACAATACTTCTCAGTCGGCCAGTGGTTTTGGGAGCGATTATCTTTTCTTCATACGTCAAACCAGTTTAGACTTCAATTGGTTTTTGATTAAGAACATGGGAAGAATCAGGTACATAATTCTTCAGCATTGAGACATGGAAAACGTCATGCATAGAAGCTAATTCTGGCAGTAAAGCAAGCTTATAGGCTAATCTTCCAATCCTTTCAAGGATTTCGAATGGTCCTACATGTCTTGGACTGAGTTTGTCTTTCTTACCAAACCTCATTACTCCTTTCATAGGAGCAATCTTATTGAAAACAGAGTCTCCAACTTAGAATTCCAAGGGTCTTTGACGTTTGTCGGCATAATTTTTCGGTCGGCAAAAAGCTATGTCGAGTCTCTGTTTGATCATCTTAATATCTTCTGAGGTTTTTCTGATAAAATCCATAATTTGAAGCTGCTTTTGTCCAACTTCTTACCAATTAATAGGGAATCGACATTTTCTTCCATATAATAATGCAGCTATTCCAATTGAGGCATGATAACTATTGTTATAAGAAAATTCAGTCAAGGGCAGCTTCTGATCCCAACTTCCTTTGAAATCCAAAATACAAGATCTCAACATATCTTTCAGTGTTTGGATAGTTCGTTCCGATTGGTCATCTGTTTGGGGGTGAAAAGCTGTACTAAACTTCAATTTCAACCCCATAGCAGTGTGAATACTTGACCAGAATCAAGAGGTAAAATGCCAATCACGATCTGAAATAATGGATTTTGGAACTCCATGTAGCCTAACGATCTGAGATATGTAGATTTCAGCAAGTCTTTCTACTGAAAAAATAGCCTTAATAGCAATAAAGTGGGCTGATTTGATTAATCTATCAACAATAACCCAAAATCATGTCATTCCCACTTGCGGTCCTAGGTAATCCTACTATAAAATCCATAGTAGTTTGTTCCCATTTCCATTAGGGAAGCTCAATTTTTTGGAGATCTATGCCAGGTTGTCGGTGTTCAATCTTAACTTTCTAACAAGTTAGGCCTTTTGACACAAAATCCGTGATTTCATTCTTCATATTTGGCCACCAAAAATTCTCTTTAAGGTCCTTGTACATTTTGGAAGCTCCAGAATGTACCGAGTATGGTGTTTTGTGTGCTTCTGACATGATCTGTTTCTTAAGAAATTCAAAGTTAGGAATACAAATCCTTTCCTTGAAATAAATTATCCCATCCTTAGAGGTCTTGAATTCTTTATTCTTTTCACCAAAAAAAAAATACGCCTTTAGCAGAAAGGAATCCTTCCCTTGATGAAGCTTAATGGATTCTAGGAGGCTAGACTGGAGAGTCAGAACAGACAACGTCCCAGTTATGATCTCCATATTGAAATCAGAAATTTCCTTTTGAAGTGGCTTGGGCAACATTCCAATTGACATTAACTTGCCAGATGATTTCCTACTTAGAGCATCCGCTACCCTATTTGCTTTTCCAGGGTGATAAAAATTTCACAGTCGTAATCTTTTACAAGTTCTAGCCATCTACGTTGTCTCATATTAAGCTCCTTCTAAGTGAAAACATACTTGAGACTCTAGTGATCTGTATAGATTTCACATATATTCCCATACAAATAGTGTCTCCAGATCTTTAATGCGAAAACTACTGCCGCAAGTTCCAAATCGTGCATTGGATAGTTCCGTTCATGATCCTTCAACTGTCGGGAGGCCTAAGAGACCACCTTTCCTTTTTGCATTAGGACAGCCCCCAGTCCAGTTCTAGAGGTGTCACTAAAAATTACAAAATTCCTTGCGTCCGCATCTGGAATTATCAATACTGGTGCGCTAGTAAGTCTCTTCTTAAGCTCTTGGAAATGTTCCTCACACCTTTGCGTCCACTCAAATGGCTTTCCTTTTCGAGTAAGGGCCCTAAAACGTGAAGCTATCTTTGAGAATCCTTCGACGAAACGTCGATAATATCCTGCTAAGTCAAGAAAGCTTCGTATCTCCGTAACATTCTTTGGCACTGGCCATTTTTTGACTGCTTCCACTTTCACAGGATTAATGGAAATTCCTTTCTTTGAGACAACATGGCCTAGAAAATGAACTTTTTCTAACCAAAATTCACACTTTGTGAACTTGGCGTAGAGTTGGTTTTGTCTTAGCCTTTCTAAAATACATCTGAGGTGCTGCTCATGCTTCTTCGTGGACTTAGAGTATGTTAGAATATCTTCGATAAAGACGATAACAATCTTATCCAAGTACTCCTTGAATACCCGATTCATTAGGTCCATGAAAGCAACTGGTAAATTAGTTAAGCCAAACGGCATAACGAGAAATTTATAATATCAGTAGCGCATTCGAAAGGCTGTCTTTGGAACATCCGTCTCCTTAATTCTAAGTTGATGGTATCCCGATCATAAATCAATTTTCGAGAATACCACTGCTCCCCTAAGCTGATCAAAAAGATCATCAATTCTAGGGAGAGGATACTTAATCTTGATAGTGATCTTGTTTAGCTCACGATAATCGATGCACATCCGCAGTGATCCATCTTTCTTTCTGACGAATAAGACTGGGGCTCCCCAAGGTGAATAGCTCTGTCGAATGAATCCTTTATCCAATATCTCTTGCAACTGCACTTGCAGTTCCCTAAGTTCAGCTGGAGCCATGCCGTAGGGCGCCTTGGATACCGGTGCTAAACCGAGGAATAACTCGATCTCAAAGGAAATCTCCTACTTTGGAGGAAATCCTGGTAATTCTTCAGGAAAGATGTCCATGTATTCCCTTACAATCGGGACATCCTCAGGTCTTAACTCGTCCTTTTGTGCTACGTCCATCATACTAGCTAGATATCCTTTGCACCCATTAGTCAACATCTTCCATACCTTCATTGCTGATATCAACCTTGATGATGAACTCCGTGTTTGACCATAAAAGTTGAATTCCTCCTTGCCAATGGGGCTAAACATAACACAACGCTTATGATAGTTAATCTTAGTGTTGTACTTTCCTAAAGAAGTCCATCCCTAGGATAACATCATAATCCTGAAACTTGATTGCAACAAGATCCACGTATAGCTCTCTGTCGCTAATAACTACTAGAACATTTCATATCCAATAGTTGAACAGTAGAATTTCTCCTGACGGAAGGGAAGTCCTAAAAGGTTGCTCTAATCTATTGGTTGTTCAACCTAATTTCTGGGTGAACTCCATCGATACAAACGAATGGGTGGCACCATAATCAAACAAAACGATTGCATCATAGGTGGCAATAGGAAGCTAACCTATTACCACGCGAGAAGTTCTGGCTTCAACATCCTCTTTTATGTAGGCATAGATCATTGCTTGTGGTTCAGGAGCTTCTAATCTTCCCTAAGCAATCGTTGGGCCTTCAATCTCTGCTTTTACCACATGAAGTTGGTTGCTAGAATTCTGGTTCGGGTATTGCTTAATCTGATTCTGATTATTTGCGGTGCAATTCCTGGCATAATGGTCTTCTTTTCCACAAAGATAGCAAGCATTTGTTCCCATCCTGCATACTCCATAATGTTTCTTTTCACATTTTGTGCATAGGGGATGGTTGTTGTTATTACCCCCGTTACCTTGATTGTTCATTTTCTGAGGGTAATTTCTTTGTTGGCCCTGGTTGGAAGCATTCCCCTTCCTCTTATTTCTCTCGAACTGCCTGGCATTCTGAGCGAAATTACTAGTCTGGCCCTTCGAGTAAAGTTCCTTAGGCTGAGACTGTTTCAATACAGCCTTCTCCTCCTTTTTGGCTTTGAAAATCTGAGCCCTCGCCTCCCTATCCTGATTAATCCAATACTCAGCTCTTATAGCTCGACTTATATAGTCAGCTACAAGGGTTGGAGGGCTACTCCCAGCACTTACTTGCTTGGTAATATCTGTGTGGAGCATTTTCATCATTCTTCTTACTTTCTCTATTTCATTTGGTATGAGTTCCGGACACAAGCAGGCTAGCTGTTCAAATTTCTTGACAGCTTTCAACACTGTCATCGATCCTTGCTTCATACTGTTAAACTCATCTTGTTAAGCCGTAAGGATTTCTTGATTGTAATACATTACCCTGAATTCATTCACAAAATCCTGCCAGCTCATATTTGTCACATCTCTGCATAGTTGGACTGTTCTCCACCAATACCGTGCATTCTTTTTTAGTGCAAAGGAAGCACAAAGAACTTTTTCTTGCTCCATGAGTCCCATAAAATCCAAGATAACTTGGATATCCATCAACTAGTTATCTGTTTCAATTGGGTCCATGAGCCCTTCAAGTTCAGGTGCCTTCATATGCCAAAATCATTCGTACAACAATTCTTCTCGAGCCATAGGCGGAATCGCTTGCATCCCAACTGGTGCGACTGGCACTATCGGGACTTCGGCATTTTGTGGAAACCCTTGATTGACTTCCGTTGCCTGAGGAGCTACTGGGGGCATCGTATTGTCTCGAGGTGGAACTTCCCCAGCATGAGGCATCTGATTCAGATTAGCTATCTGCTCTCGGAGCCTATTTGTTTCTTGTTGTTGTTCCAACAATTGCTGTTGCAAGTCGGCTACCATCGTCGCAAGGTTAGCTTCTTGCGAAATCTGGTTCAATCGCACCCGTGGGCAAACCATCTTCTAATTCCTATTTAGTCACAAGAAAGGATATTATTATACTTCTAGTATCCATTCTTTCATTCATATCGTATCATGTCATATAAATATCATAACTTATCATATCATGTTCGTGTTGGAAAAATCGAATCTGATATCAGAGTTACGGCGCAGCGGAAGTTTTAAAATTTTTATGCCGATTTGGAAAAGAAGCTCATGATGCATATAACAATAAATTAAATTCATGATCAAGTGTACCTTATTTCTTGGATTCCGGAATTGCTAGAGCGTTTGACCAACGTTTCTTCTCTATTATTCTCGAGTTCCACGTCTCAGAGTGTGTGTGGGCATACGTTCTATGAATCCAAGTGACCGGTGTTGCTTTCTGAAGTCTAGATCCTTCCTTCTCAATTCCGATGTTCCTCGTTGAGAATATTATCCAACTTCTTTCTTCAAAACTGCAAAACAGGAACCGGTTAACCTCCTATGAAAATTATCACTCGGTTTAACCTTCCTCACAATTTTGATTCAATGGAATTTTCTCTTCTTTTTTTTTTCCTCACAAGATAGCCGAATTTTATGATGTGGAAGAAACCCAAATTATTTTTCTTCTCACTCTCAAAAACGTTTTTCCTCTTTGCGAATGACCAAAAATTAGTTTTTCAAGAATTCCTAGCCTTTATATAGAAGTCCAATCCTTTTCAAAATTTATCTCCTTTAAAAAATAATTAATTATTATTTTTCTGGATAAATTTTGAATCAAAAGATCATACAACTTTAGGACTAGATTCATTGAACCTAAAAACGTTTTTCCAAGAGGAAATCAATCCTCAAAAAATTCGGCCACTTTGAGATAAATCTTGATTGGTGGTTCAAATTTTAAATCAAGAATCTAGACTAGTCAAAAGATCCTAGTCCTATCTAGATTCAAATTCCTTTTAAACCTTTTTGAATTTAAATATGATTCACTTATTTGAATTAAATATTTTCCACACAACATCAACCATATTAATTAATTTAAATCAATGGAATATTTCAAATTTTCTTTCCTCACAAAAACCATGCACATCAATTTAAGGAAAGAAAAATCCATCAAATAATTTCCATTATTTAAATCAATTAATAATTTAATGTTAGGAATATATTTGAATAATTTAGAAACAAAATTTTCTTCTCTCCACCTATCTAAAAACCGTGCACCATATTTAGATTAGGAGAGAAAAATTTGTTTTCTAAAATTAAATAATTCAAACACAATCTTATTTCAAAATTCAATTAACCAATCTCATGTTGACAAATCATATTATTTGTCTACACAAATCTCACATGTCCAATCCTTTCTGGATTGCATGTT
Source organism: Ficus hirta (assembly GCA_038430175.1). Classification (NCBI taxonomy): domain Eukaryota; kingdom Viridiplantae; phylum Streptophyta; class Magnoliopsida; order Rosales; family Moraceae; genus Ficus; species Ficus hirta. The sequence goes on along the minus strand of CM076585.1, from coordinate 10,219,042 downwards.
AGAGAGTATCATGTCTTAATAGACATTACTAAATTCCATTTAAATTTACCGATCTCATTAGGAACAAATCCCGAGACGCTATACGGAACTATATGAGCTAATAGAGGGACCCGATGGAAATATGTAAAGAGGCTCCTATAATTGTGAAAAATTAATCCCAGATTAATTATTCATCAATTATCAACTTCAATACTATTCCACTAAAAGTTTGAAGCTGAACTCCTGTTTACATACCGTATTACGAAAGCTCTCTAACGTAGCGCTTCTTCAATGATTTATTCATCGCTTGCTTAATCCCCATATGTTATCCATGATTGAATTAAGGACTTTTTTCGTTTTACCTTTTCAATCATTTTAACTTAAAGTTCCATTATTCTCTATTGAAAGAATCACCAATTGTAAAACCATACAATTGGTAAACCACCAAAGAACACAAAGTAAACCGATGGCCAAGATCTTGTTATACTATCTTTCAATCCCCGAATAATGCCTTTAAGTAGATAACATTTACTATCATTAAGATAGCTATGGATTCCGTATCTATGAATCTTGATTTCTCCATCCATAAGTCATGCACCCAAAACACAAGTATATTGACCATGAATTAACAGTGTCTCACCTATAGTGCATTAAAGTACATAAGTCATGGATACGAACTCAAGTAATCATTTCAGGATTAAGATTAATGCAGGATGATAATCTAAGTGTCATTGATTCTTATAAACGGAATTATTAAACCGAATCAATTAACACTTTAGGTCCAGTTCAATGTCATACCTCAATACTGATATACATTAAAGTTTCTACTCGGAACCTATCCGATGGTCAAGACAAACCATCCCTCCAAGGAATTAGACAACCTTTACAATCTTATCATGAATAAGATCCCCAAATATTATTCCATCGATTGCGGACTATTTATTTAGACTGTTATCAAATTACCACGTCTTCTATGTATACCCCGTATACATATGGTAATCCGATATATTACCAACAGCCAAGGAGTATTTTATGTTTGCTCAAAATAACCATACAATCAACTAATGAAAGTAAATAGGACACAACTTATTAAACATGAATAACATCCTCTTATTAATATCAAAATGTCATATTTACAGAAAATCCCTAATATTGATTTTCTATCCTTAGGGCACATTTAGATCCCAACAATCTCCCACTTGCCCTAAGCGAGTAAATGTGACATATTACGCATCCCCATACCTTCAACGTGTTCTTCGAATCTTCTGGCTACCAAAGTCTTCGTGAACGGGTCAGCAAGATTGTCCTCTGATGTGATTTTGCAAACCGTCACATTTCCACTCTCAACAAAGCCTCTGATTATGTGATACTTTCTGTCAATGTGCTTACTCCTCTTATGATGCCTAGGATCCTTGGTATTAGCTACTGCTGCACTGTTGTCATAGTAGAGCACCATAGTTTTATCCATACCAGGAACGACCTCAAGGTCACCAAGGAACCTGCGGAGCCATACCGCTTCCTTTGATGCCTCACTAGCTGCCACATACTCTGCTTCCATGGTCGAGTCAGCAATACAAGATTGCTTAATACTCCTCCACACAACGGCACCACCTCCAAGGGTAAAAACAGATCCTGAAGTCGATTTCCTTGAATCCTGATCTGATTGAAAATCAGAATCTGTGTATCCTCTAGGAACAAGATCCTGACCGGAATACACTAGCATATAGTCCCTCGTTCTCCGTAGATACTTGAGTATATGCTTGACCGCAGCCCAATGGTTCGGTCCCGGATTCGACTGATATCGACTTACCATACCAACCGCAAAACAAATGTCAGGCCTAGTGCATAACATAGCGTACATAAGACTACCTATCGCTGATGCATAAGGTACATTTTTCATACGCTCACTTTCTTCCGATGTCTTGGGACAGTCATCTCTAGAAAGCTTGATTCCAATTCTGAAAGGTTGGGCACCTTTCTTGGAATCTTTCATAGAAAACTTCTCAAGTACTTTATCAATGTATGAAGCTTGAGAGAGTGCTATCGTTTCGTTCTTTCTATCTCTAAAGAGTTGAATACCAAGAACATAACTAGCTTCTCCTAAGTCCTTCATTTCAAACTGTTTGGCTAACCAAACTTTGACAGATGATAATATTGCCACATCGTTTCCAATAAGCAATATATCATCCACATAAAGTACAAGAAAAACCACTTTTTCGTTCTTGATACATTTATAAACACATGGTTCATCAATGTTTTGTTCGAATCCATAGGTTTTGATCGCTTGATCAAACCTAATATTCCAAGAACGAGATGCTTGCTTTAATCCATAAATGGATTTAAGCAACTTGCATACTTTGTCTTCTTGGCCTTTTGCCTTGAACCCGTCTGGCTGTATCATATAGATATCTTCTTCAAGAGAGCCATTCAAGAAAGTTGTCTTGACATCCATTTGCCAGATCTCATAATCGAGAGCAGCCGCAATAGATAAAAGAATGCGGATTGACTTGAGCATTGCTACAGGCGAGAAGGTTTCATCATAGTCGATTCCTTCTTTCTGCGTATAGCCCTTCGCTACAAGTCTTGCCTTGAAAGTTTCCACCTTCCCATCCACACCTCTCTTCCTCTTGTATACCCACTTACACCCAATCGGTTTTATGCCTTGGGGTAAGTCTACAAGTTTCCAGACCCCGTTGGAATCCATAGATTCCATCTCGGTGTTCATAGCTTTTTGCTAAAAACTAGAATCAACATCCTCCATAGCTTCCTTGTACGTAGCCGGATCATCAACATGTTCTATGGATTCTGCTTCAAAAACTTCACCATTGAACATGTACCTTTCAGGTTCCCTGATAATCCTCCCACTACGACGAAGCTCCCGTGGTTGTTGATTCTTTAATGGTTTTTCAACAGGGTTTTCTGTGACTTTTGGAATATCCAAACCCGAAGTCATCTCCTCAAGCACTACTTTGCTACGAGGTTTAAAGTCTTCCATGTAACTTTCCTCCAAGAATGTTGCATGTGTAGAAATGAAGACTTTATTTTGCTTCGGATTATAGAACAGACCACCTTTAGTCCCTTTTGGATAGCCAACAAACAAGCATACTTCTGATCGTGACTCCAACTTCTTCACTTCCTTATCCAGGACGTGTGCCGGACAACCCCAAATTCGAATATGATTCAAATTAGGTTTCCTACTCGTCCATAACTCATAAGGAGTTTTAGGAACCGATTTGGAGTGAACGTTATTCAGAAGACAGCATGCAGTTTGTATAGCGTGCCCCAAAATGACAAAGGTAATGTGGAGTAACTCATCATAGATCGGACCATATCCAATAGGGTCCTATTCCTTCTTTCAACTACACCATTCTGTTGAGGAGTACCAGGTGCAGTCAACTGAGATTGTATCCCATTCTCTATCAAATATCCTACGAACTCATTCGATAGGTATTCCCCACCTCGATCCGATCGAAGTGTCTTAATGGACTTGCCTAATTGTTTCTCCGCTTCAGCCCGAAATTCTTTGAACTTGTCAAAAGCTTCGCTTTTGCGGGTCATCAAATAGACATATCCATACCTTGAGTAATCATCAATAAAAGTGATATAATACTCATACCCACCTCGTGCTTCTATGTTCATAGGACCACAAACATCCGTATGCACAAGTTCTAAAAGTTCCTCGACACGACCATCCTTGGCAGTAAAATGCCATTTAGTCATCTTGCCCTCCAAACAGGATTCACATTGTGACCAAGGTTCAACCTCATACAAGTCAAGGCATTCCTCCTTTACCATCCTTTGAATTCTGTTAAGGCTTATGTGACCAAGTCGTAAATGCCAAAGATATGATTTGTTAGAGTGGGAAGACTTATGTCTTTTAGAGTTCTTTTCCAATTCTGTATCAAGCAGTGAGTGCATCTTAGGTTTGATAAAATAAAGATTTCCATGCATCCATCCATTACAGATAAGAGAATTGTTTTTCCTAATAACAACTTTATTATTAAAAGAAACTGAATAAGAATCTTTAATCAAACAAGCTAACGAAATTAGGTTCCTCTTGAAACTAGGAACATAAAAATAATGTCTCAAAACAATAAACCTAAATTCATCAAAATAAAGATGCACTTCTCCCACTGCTTCAGCTTGCACTAATGTCCCATCACCGGTTCTTAACGTGAAGTTTTCCTCATGCAGACTTCTCGTTACCTTGAACCCCTGTAGAGAAATACAAACATGGTTAGTAGCTCCAGAATCTATAACCCAATTGTCCTTAGATTCCTCCACTAAACAACCCTCAAGATACAGGATATCGAAATTACCTTTTTGCTTTTGCATAGATAGGTATTCTCGGCAATCCTTCTTGAAATGTCCTTTCTTCCCACAGTGAAAGCACTTAGCCTTTTTGGGATCCACCTTTCGCTTCTTAGTCTTGGTAGACTTCTTAGAAACAGGTGCATTCGCCACAGGCTTGTTCCCCTTGCTCTTCCCCTTTTCCTTCTTCCTTTTGGGATTAGGAGCAGGCGAACTAGGTTCAGCCACATTTGCCTCAGCCTTAGATCCAGAACCCTTAAAAATGTTCTTAAAGGCTTGCAACTCTTTCATCAATTCCGTTAAAGACATCTCCTTCCTGTTAAGGTTGTAGGATGCTTGAAACAAATCGAAATCCTTGGATAAGGTTTGGAAAACCATGACCAATTGAGTTGCAGCATCGATCTCAGCCCCATTTGCCTGAGCTTCAGACAAATAAGCCATGACTTTCATCATGTGCTCCTTGATGGGAGTTCCAACCTTCTGCCTGCAGTTCATGAGACCTTTGATAGCATCGGTCTTAGCCTGAATAGTTTGTTCACCAAACATTTCCTCCAGGTTATCCATGATCTGCCTAGCAGTTTGATGCTCTTCATGTTGTTTCTGGAGCACGTTAGACATGCTCGCCCGAATATAGCACATAGCACTTAGGCTGGAATTGTCCCAGCGCTCAAGCGCTACAAAATCCCTATCAGGAGCATCGATCGCAGGCGTTGGCGGTCGAGGTTGGGTTAGGACAAAACTGTGTTTCTCAAAGTTTAGGACGATAAGCAAGTTCCTTTTCCAGTCATTAAAATTCTCGCCAGTTAATTTATTTTGTGTAAGTATCACAGATAAAGGGCTCGACATTTTGATCTATAATAAGAAAACATGTAATAAGTATGAGTAAACATCCTATCAGTTTATAAAATATGGTTTTGTAATGAAAAAAAAAGATCTATATACAATCTAAATGTTCATGTGTAAAACCCTTAAAACACATACCTTACAACGATAATTCCTAGCTTCTGCTTTCTAAGCTACCGAGGGGTAGTCATAGAATAACTAGCCAAGAACACGGATCCCTTCTGATTAATACATATTCGTCCATGGAGATAATTCCATTAAATATATATTAACTATCGTTTATTTGGCCACTACTTTATATAACAGAGCCTCGATGGAGGGTTAATAAATAAAGTAGCATGAGTGTGTAACCATCGTTTCCAATTTTGAATCCATATTTTACATCCGCCACCGAGGGGTGATCTAAACATAAAATATGCCCAAAATTGTTATCCTTTCGGAAATCCAAATCAGTGTGCGCTCTAGGTAAGATACCTATCCGAAGGGAATTTTCGGGTCAAAACCGAGTAGTAGGTACTACCATGCGTAACTATTGGACCAACGATGGAGGCCGTAGGTCTTAGTGTGTAAAACCTTCTCCCACTCATTCTTTTAAATTAGGGTTTTTGTTTTTCATGCATAAACAATATTTATTGAGTGGTACTCCCTAGTCTATATGGCATGTTATCAATACATCACGAAATAGTATAACATATTCATCTAGCAACACATCATCTATGGTTTGCAAAATATGTAAATAGCCGTGGATCATGATTCCATCCTAGAGAAAAGAAAAATTGCAAAAATTACAAAAATTAACCGAAACGTATATCGGCCTTCATTTGTAGATCCATGCCTTGCATCCTTCTTTAATGTGTCTTCCTTCTCCAATGTCACATCTTTTCAAATTTAAAATTAAATTTAAATTTCAAAAAAGATTATATGTGATTTTTAATTTTAATCAAAATTACAAAATATCAAAATTTAAATAAAAAATCCGATTAATAAATTTTAAAATTCAAAAAATTTTGAAATTTCCAAATTTCAAATTTAAATTACAAAATTTTAAAATTCATAATAATATCTATTAAATTTTCAATTTTGATTTTCAAATTATTAAGATCACATATCATTGGAAAATTTAATTTTCAAAAGGATTCTGTGATTTTATTTATAATTTTATTTATAATTTTATTAATAAAAAACGTTTTTTAATTAAAAAAAATTCCAAAAAACAAAAAATCACATCCTTTGAAAATTTACATACCTTCGTTCATCTTCAATCTCCTCGAATCCATTGTAGCCCAAATTTTACAAAAAAAAAAATTCTTACGCCGTTTCCGGCTTATAAAAATTCTAGGAATTGAAAGAACGACCTAGCGGTGATAATAGACCGCATCTATTACACTTGAAAAATCTAGATACAAATTCTAGCCTCTATGGAATCATGACCGGTAAAATTGAACAAGATCATATATTATAAAAATAATATAAAGTATTCATTCATCCATACATCCATTCATAATATATTTAACATACTCAAAATAAAACCTAGAGTGCCAACACTCTAAAATATTTCATTAATGCATAGAGAGAAATTTATTCGATCAAATAATTTATATTATATACATAATCATGAGTTGGCTCTGATACCAATTGTTGGAAAAATCGGATCCGATATCAGAGTTACGGCGCAGCGGAAGTTTTAAAATTTTTATGCCGATTCGGAAAAGAAGCTCATGATGCATATAACAATAAATTAAATTCATGATCAAGCGTACCTTATTTCTTGGATTCCGGAATTGCTAGAGCGTTTGACCAACGTGTCTTCTCTATTATTCTCGAGTTCCACGTCTCAGAGTGTATGTGGGCACACGTTCTATGAATCCAAGTGACCGGTGTTGCTTTCCGAAGTTTAGATCCTTCCTTCTCAATTCCGATGTTCCTCATTGAGAATATTATCCAACTTCTTTCTTCAAAACTGCAAAACAGGAACCGGTTAACCTCCTATGAAAATTATCACTCGGTTTAACCTTCCTCACAATTTTGATTCAATGGAATTTTCTCTTTTTTTTTTCTCACAAGATAGCCGAATTTTATGATGTGGAAGAAATCCAAATTATTTTTCTTCTCACTCTCAAAAACGTTTTTCCTCTTTGTGAATGACCAAAAATTAGTTTTTCAAGAATTCCTAGCCTTTATATAGAAGTCCAATCCTTTTCAAAATTTATCTCCTTTAAAAAATAATTAATTATTATTTTTCTGGATAAATTTTGAATCAAAAGATCATACAACTTTAGGACTAGATTCATTGAACCTAAAAACGTTTTTCCAAGAGGAAATCAATCCTCAAAAAATTCGGCTACTTTGAGATAAATCTTGATTGGTGGTTCAAATTTTAAATCAAGAATCTAGACTAGTCAAAAGATCCTAGTCCTATCTAGATTTAAATTCCTTTTAAACCTTTTTGAATTTAAATATGATTCACTTATTTGAATTAAATATTTTCCACACAACATCAACCATATTAATTAATTTAAATCAATGGAATATTTCAAATTTTCTTTCCTCACAAAAACCATGCACATCAATTTAAGGAAAGAAAAATCCATCAAATAATTTCCATTATTTAAATCAATTAATAATTTAATGTTAGGAATATATTTGAATAATTTTGAAACAAAATTTTCTTCTCTCCACCTATCTAAAAACCGTGCACCATATTTAGATTAGGAGAGAAAAATTTGTTTTCCAAAATTAAATAATTCAAACACAATCTTATTTCAAAATTCAATTAACCAATCTTATGTTGACAAATCATATTATTTGTCTACACAAATCTCACATGTCCAATCTTTTCTGGATTGCATGTTAGAGAGTATCATGTCTTAATAGACATTACTAAATTCCATTTAAATTTACCGATCTCATTAGGAACAAATCCCGAGACGCTATACGGAACTATATGAGCTAATAGAGGGACCCGATGGAAATATGTAAAGAGGCTCCTATAATTGTGAAAAATTAATCCCAGATTAATTATTCATCAATTATCAACTTCAATACTATTCCACTAAAAGTTTGAAGCTGAACTCCTGTTTACATACCGTATTACGAAAGCTCTCTAACGTAGCGCTTCTTCAATGATTTATTCATCGCTTGCTTAATCCCCATATGTTATCCATGATTGAATTAAGGACTTTTTCCGTTTTACCTTTTCAATCATTTTAACTTAAAGTTCCATTATTCTCTATTGAAAGAATCACCAATTGTAAAACCATACAATTGGTAAACCACCAAAGAACACAAAGTAAACCAATGGCCAAGATCTTGTTATACTATCTTTCAATCCCCGAATAATGCCTTTAAGTAGATAACATTTACTATCATTAAGATAGCTATGGATTCCGTATCTATGAATCTTGATTTCTCCATCCATAAGTCATGCACCCAAAACACAAGTATATTGACCATGAATTAACAGTGTCTCACCTATAGTGCATTAAAGTACATAAGTCATGGATACGAACTCAAGTAATCATTTCAGGATTAAGATTAATACAGGATGATAATCTAAGTGTCATTGATTCTTATAAACAGAATTATTAAACCGAATCAATTAACACTTTAGGTCCAGTCCAATGTCATACCTCAATACTGGTATACATTAAAGTTTCTACTCGGAACCTATCCGATGGTCAAGACAAACCATCCCTCCAAGGAAGTAGACAACCTTTACAATCTTATCATGAATAAGATCCCCAAATCTTATTCCATCGATTGCAGACTATTTATTTAGACTGTTATCAAATTACCACGTCTTCTATGTATACCCCGTATACATATGGTAATCCGATATATTACCAACAACCAAGGAGTATTTTATGTTTGCTCAAAATAACCATACAATCAACTAATGAAAGTAAATAGGACACAACTTATTAAACATGAATAACATCCTCTTATTAATATCAAAATGTCATATTTACAGAAAATCCCTAATATTGATTTTCTATCCTTAGGGCACATTTAGATCCCAACAGTTCGAGATTCTTCTTGATCTCATCATACCATATCATATCATATCATAACATATCGTATCATATCATAAAAATATCATATTAGAGATCCATCGCGATCTCATTATCTCGTATCATAAACTCATCATAATCTTGTCATGAAAAGTAGCACTTAATCATATCATCATCATATATACTTCCATAAACATATTGTACCATTGTATACATTGTATAAAAAAAGTATAGCTTGTCGGCAGTGTCTAACACTTGTCCAATACATCTCAAGCCCCATATACCTGATCAAGATGGAAGTGTCTACCACTTACCATCAATACATATATACAATATAGAGTCAAAAAGAATCAAAGAACGTCAAACTATGATCAAAACTGACTACTTTATTGTGACATCAGGAAAAAAAAAAAAAAAGAAACATCCTAATTCTCGCTATCGTCAAACAGAATCTCCTCAGAATCTTCCTCTGGGTCAGCCTGCTGATCAACCGGATCCATCTCTACATTATCTACATCCTCCTCCTATGGAGGGATCTCTTGAATCGGTACGGCTGGAATGGGCTCCTCCCACATGAATGGACCTCCGTAGAAAACGGCTCACCCATGCCTGCATCGGCCATCGGCACAAACGGGTGGTTGTCCTCAGACATAGGTACGGGGACCTCTAGAATAGCCCGGGCCCAGTTAGCCAAAATCTCTGCATCTATAATTGCCTCCATCATCTCATCCAATGTCATCTTGGGTGCGGCGATCGGTGTGAACTGCATAATCTTAGGAGGTAAACACCCCTAAGAATACAAAGAGTCTATATCGTAAGTGTGCCTAGTGGGGTGTACAGGAGCATAGCATCACGAAACCGCTAGCAATAATGACCCATAGACTTGTTTGGATAGGCACGCCAAGCTGCAACATAACTGGCATATCACCTCCTATACATATCATTGTAAATCTCAAGATCACGATAGAGTATGTTGAATCCCTCTCCCGGTAGTGGCCCGCATCATGACATAATCAGATATAGGAAGTTCATCCATACATCCGTAGGAATCCCGGGGTCTCCCAAACAAAGCCACCATAGGCGGGCTTCACCCGTCAGTCTTCGACTAGCTAACATGACTTGGAGGTGCGCACCGATGTGACATAATCTAAAGATAGTCTCCATGTCATGTAGCCACTCGGCTAAAACTAAAGCTCATTGGGTTCCATCGAACATACGCGACTCTATCTCCCAGAATGCTAATGAAGCATCACGATCTTCTTCACTACGCCTCGGGTCCATATCTTTAACTATCATATCATACTTCGCATAATAAGTACACATATCACTATGTAAGGAAATTAACTTACAAAAACCATAGCACTAACAGCGGAACTGTGAAATCAGATGGCAGGACACCCGCTCTGATACCAACTCTGTAACATCCCACCTATGTAGGGCTGTTACTATGCTTACTTTACTTAAATACTTATCTTACTTATTCAAGAAAAAGTACTGAAAATTTTGTTCATTCAAATCTTATACTTATATAATATATATATACACAAGTACATACTTAATTAAGAACTATAGTTCAAACTTTTGTAACATATCTTGTAACTTATACTCAGTATTAGATATTAGTACCCTTAAACCAACATCACATAATACAATAAAATTTCAAAACGCGTGGCGGTGTCCAACCCAAATTTCACAATCCGCAGCGCCATCTCCATAGTCTTGTATCATACATTACTGATAGGCTACTTACCTACAGCATAAACGTAAGTAATGAGCTTTCGCTTAGCAAGTGCAACTTATCATCTGCAAAACAATTTGATAAAGATATGCATGAACCATTTATGCTTTCTTATCAAATCAGTTATGCTTCTTTATGTTAGTATCTTTTTGGGCCCCTTACATAACTTGTGTGTACGTACCGTGACGTGCAGCCATGGAGTGGTTAGGGTGGCCAGTCTAATCCAACTCAAACTATAGAACAAACCCGACCTTGGGCGGGTCGGTATGACACAAGGCAACTTGCTTGCCATCATACTTGAAAACTTGTTCTTACTTTGAAACATATTTGAAAAACCATTTCATGCTTGAAAAACATTTCATATTTGTAAACAGTTTCTTACTTCAAACTTGATCTTATTCTTACAATGTGACTTATCATTAGTGAGCATACTTTATGATGCCATAATAATAAAGCATAGATCACATGCACCTCAACATGTATGCATGAGCTTGAAAACATATAAGCAGTAAAAACATTTTTCATCTATGCTATAGGCAGAGTTGTACTTACCGATTACGCTACATCCTGAATTTGTTACTCTAACAACTTGCAACAACAGGTTGTATTCTTGTTTCCAAAAAGGATGTAAGATAAAGATCATCCTATCTTACCATAAATCATTACATTCAATGCTGGTATCTTAACCAACATTCATCAGTAACCTTAGTTACATGTCCCCCACATACTACAATGATATCTTATTCGGTTACTAAATGTAACCCTAAGGCACATGACCTAATTGTAATCAAACAGTATCTTGTTTGATTACTTAATGTAACCTGGGATAAAAGGCTCAATTATATTTAAATAGTATCTTATTAGGTTACTATTAGTAACCCTGGGTATAAGTCCAATCATTTTTAGATTAGTATCCTATTAGGTTACCATGACCTAATTACTTTTAAAGTAATACCCCATTAGGTTATTATTGGTAACTCTAGGTTTTAGGCCCAACCCAATAGCTTAGTATCCTATCTAGTAACCTTTCAAATAACTTGGCCCAATAAATTTGATAACCTTTCCGATTACTATATATCTTACAATTATTTACCATATTACTTGGCCTAACTTATTTATTTATTTATTTATTTATTTTTCTCTTTTCTTAACAAGGCTTGTCTAATTTTTAAAAGTCTTTTGTAAACTGCAATCTTCTTTGAACATGGATCATAAAACTGTAAAATTCTAAAAACTATCTTTGAAAAACAGTCCATAAGTTTGGTGATCAATGCATGCGTAGGAATTGCCTGTTCATGCACTGTTTTGAAAATCTCGTGCAGGAATTTCCTGTTTCCTATTCTGTTTTTAGGATCCAGTTTTATTTTAAAATATGTTTGGAATATGAAAAAGTTTTCTTCAACAAAAGTTATAGACCTCGAAAAACCCTACAACGTTCGTTCTTTACACAAAACCCAGTTCTGCCTTTATCCTATCCTTTTTCCTCTTTGAAACTTCCTGGCCGTGCACAAGGTCTGGGCAGACCAGGTTTGGATTTTCATAAAAACAGAGGTCTTTGGAACCTTATTTTTTAAAAACCGTCCACGCTGTCCCCTAGGATTTTCAATTTTTTACAACTTTGTGGTTTTAATCTTTACCAAATTCGGCTTCTAAAGGCCTCAACATTCCATTTTCAGATTACTACCCAGTTTTACCCGAAAACTGGTAGTTTTTCTTTTGGTTGATTTTTACGTAAAATTATGCGCACCCTACCTCAAACGGTTGAAACCGTGAGCCTACAACAAACATGCAGTGCATTACATAAGGTTTCCATCATCATGCTTCGGTTTCTCATCCTTACAAGCCCAAATGGTATTCTTTACCAAATTAGGGTTTTGGGTTAACTTTTTAACCCTCCATTCATCATACATCATCATCATCATTATCACTCATACCATTCCTCTTCTTGAGTATGTGGGGACATATTATAAACATATACTAGGTATTCACACATACCACATAATTTCTAACACATGATATCACAAACATGCATCAAATCATAAATCAAGACCACTAAACCCTAATCAAGCACATATCAAGCACTCTAGGCTATTGTATGAAAAATAAAAGATGAGCTTATACTCTTACAAACCCATGCTTGAAATACACTTAAATCCTTCATCAAAACTTAATTGAATACTTAGGGGGATTAAGAGGATTACCTCTAGGTCTAAGAGAGTGGATCTATCCTTTGGTTGAGAAAATTTTCCTTCCTTTCCTCACCTTCACAAATCCGGCCACTCTATCTCTTTTTTTGTTTTCCTCTCTCTCTCTTTGGGGTTCGGCTCCTAGGGTGGAAGAGAGAATGAGTTGAAAATGCTAGAATTTTTATGTGGAACTAAATGATCCAACACTCCCCTTTCATCACCTATTTATAGGTGAAAAATAATTAAATTTCTAAAATTATTTTTATTCCACAAATTGCACATCTAACCCTAACAACAAAATATTTGCTAATTACCCCTTAGAGGTGGCCGGCCATATGGGTGCCATTTTGCACTCAATAAATGCATAATTATCCACTTAATTTTTAATTCAAAAATTGCTTGTTTATCTTGAATGAGGTGTCACCCACTAAGACCATGTTTGGCACTTTCCTTAATATGTAATCCATTTTCTTAATAACCCAGATAGTGCTAATATTGTTTTTAACTAACAACAGTATAGTTGTACTGGACTGTAGTCCAGAATTTATCTGCACTTATTTGGACTGCCTCTAGGTTTTTCTTAGGAGTTGAAGTCACTTAGTCCTTAGTGCCCTAAATATTGTGCTTGATTTTTCTAAAGTGGTCTCGTACCTTATTCTTACATTTCCATCTGTGATGATGGTTTTTCGCAGTATAATTTTCATACTGCTTGCTATATTGCAGTACCGTCATAATCATATCTTGAGTTATTCTGGTCAAACGTTGACCGGAATAAAATCATAAATTCTTATTCTGCCTTTTTCTTCAAAAGGCCCCATGCTTGACTAAGCAAACTATTATTGAGTCTTATAAGACTATAAGAACTCAAATATAATCTGATAGAATCAGATCAGACATTTTACATAAACATTCATATTCCTTAACAAGGAAATCATGAATCAGTAAAAAGCGCGGCTATTACAACAGTAAACAAAAGGAACATTAAAGAGAATTCCAACCCACGAAGTCACCACTTGAACCAAACAAAAAGAAAAATCAAAGCATCCCACGAAGTAATATTTTCCGAAAAAAAGGGGGGGGGGGGGGCGGGGGGGAACCTACCTTTCAATGCCAAACCATGGTGACTAAAGTCTCTTCCATTGATTAAACACAGAGAAATCCAAAAGCTTAATAAACTAAGAATAAATGTACAGAGGGATCCAATATTATAAGATGAATCGGGATGATAGTGGTTCCAAAACTTTGTACTTCTTAATCTGAACACGAAATCATTATCATCCAAATAATTTTTCAATTTATCAATGGAGAATTTCACAATCAGACTTTGTTAATAAATAATTATATCTGGGGATTAGGATTAACAACGAATTTGTTCGACTCCAATTCCAAACACAAATATCAAACAGATTAATCAAAAGAACAAAGAAAATGAATCTGAAAGGGGATTATTTGCCACCACCAGTATCATCTTTTTAAACTTTTCTAATTACCATTCATTAATTAAAAAAAAAAAAAAGGGAAATATCATAGAATAAAAAGCAATACAAATATCTCCTAGAGGCCCATTTACATCATCGTTTACATGGGCACGCCTATGTTTTATTCTGATATTAGAGGCGGCTACCTATTTTGGGACCATCGTAGTTGAAAACAGAAAGCCTACCTGCAACATTTGGGCCAGAGACAGCGAGCACGGAGGAAGAGTGACTGACGGCAGGGCGGCATGGGTTCTAGTGTGGCTAGGCTGGGGGTTCGGCGCTATTTGAGAGAGGCAGAGACCAGAGAGAGAGAAAGAGAGAGGGAGGCCGAAGAAATCCTCGGGGTGGTTGTAGAGCGAGTGCTGCATCATGTCCGGCTGTTTGAGCGTCTGATGATGCATCTTCTGTACAACGATAGAGGCGATTCGAGTTCTGGAAAAATAAAATTGAAAAAAAACAAAAAATAAATCAAAGAAATTTAAGAACAGAGAAGAAAAGGAGCAAAAACAAAAAAAAAAAACATAAGAAGAAAGAACTCATAACAGAGATGGCGAGATGTGAACGAAGAACAAGAGATATGGGTTTGAGGACTTAAATCTCTTCGAAGTTCAAACCAACAGAAGTTGTATTTTGTGGGAGGTTTTTTTTTTTTTTTTTTTTTTTTTGTCTTCCTTTTTTTATCCTTTTTTTTTTCACAGGTCTTTCGTGATTTGGCGCACTTTCTTCAAATACTTCAGCCTTTTGGAGGCAAAAACAGGCGCCAACATCACTGAAATTTATTTAATCTAATATTAATTATTATATATTTTTTAAATTATTATATTTGTTCATTAATATTTTTGTCTTCTTTAATTTTTAAATATAAAGAAAATTTGAAACTTTCAACCATAAATCAAGATACTTCTAAATATTCTATTTTATACGTTAGAGTATTCGTACTTTTATAAATATTTAAGCATTTATATTTTTTAAATATTAAAATATAAAAGTATCTATACTTTAAGCAAAAGAAAAGGGCTTTTCTGCAAAATTATGAAAAAAAAGGTTAATACACATGCATATATATTGAATTCGTTATATTCTATTAGTTGTCGTTAAATGCAATTGAACAACTCTTTTAATGACAATTTTTAATGGCGACTAATATATCATCACAAAAAGTTAATAATTTATGACAAAAACTAGAAAATTAATGATAAAATTGATCATCGTTAAAAATCACTAATTCACTAGATTTTCAATGACAACGACCTTTATCGTTAAATGCGATTGGACAAAACTTTTATTGACAACTTTTAACGGTGACGATTGTATCATCATTAAAAGTTCATAATTTACGACAAAAAATGTATAATTAACTGCAAAGTTGATCATCATTAAAAATCACTAATTCTAAACATATTCAACGATGACATATGATTGTCACTAATTGATAGAAGTTGTAGTTAAAAGTTTACCCGCCAATATAATGGTGCCAAAGCTCGTTGGCGTCAAAACTCTCAAATTTTTAGCGACAATGTGAAGAAAAGTGTTGCTAATAAAAGCTTTTTAACGACAGTATAGTTGTTGTTGATGCTTGTATTGCATCCTGTCGATAACAGCGCAGTTTCAATGATAACCTGTCATTAAATGTCACTTTCAACGATGAAGTTTTAGTCGTCACTAAAATTGTTGTCATTGATTCTCACTTTCTTGTAGTGAATATTTAATGCCATTGGAATCTTCATGTTTTTTTATTTTTTATAAATACTAAATAAGGTCTTTGTGCATAAAATTCTAACATTTCTGGCATTTACTCTTCCAGCTGCCAAGAAGACTTACCTCAGAGAAATTCTCAAAGAAATATAGTACTGATGCACTCTAAATTTCTCACTCTTTGGCAATTTACCTATAACGCTGAGCTTAATTAATTTAAAATAACTAAGTTTAACAAGTATTATTAGGTGTTCATTAGTAGTAATGTTAATCATTTAATATGAAATTTTTTTTTTTCAAGAATTTATGTGTTATTAAAATTTGTTTAACTACATTTTTTAAGTAACTGTGCAGAGAAGGGTTGACAACCGCCGAAAGTGAAGCTGATCAATGTGCTTGGTTCATGAGATTGTTTGTATAAAAATGATAATTTAAAGTTATAAAATATACGTCAAATGATGTTCATTAAAATTTTCTATGAACTTATTTGCAAAGAAAATATATTTTTAAGGATTTAGCATAATTTTAAAGTCTATTGGGCATTTTATGTAATTTTTTAAAGAATTGTTTTGCTAGCTGTCCACTCTATCCTTTAGTGCCACGTTATTCAAGCATAATGGTTATCCAATTGGATAAACCTTACGATCCAAGGTTCGGTGAATGTAAACCTAAAGGATAAACCTTGCTATCCAAGTAAATGAAGATAATTACATCAATTTCTGATTTAGTGTTTTTTTTTTCTTTTTTTCCTCCACATGGTCGGTTGACAAGGGCATTAGTAGATAAACCTGAAAAGATTTTTGGCAAAAGCCCTCCACATGGCCGGTTTACTTGGGGGACAAGGAAAATTGGGGGATTTAATTTAATTATTGGAAATTTGGAAATTTCACCAATAAATAGGTATGAATAGTAGGAGAATTGACCATTTTGCTATCTCTTCTCCTTTCCTCTCTAGCTTTTAGAAAGAAGAAGGAAAAAAAAAAACTCATTTTCGGATTTCCACACAAACACCATTTTCTTTCAATCTAGTTGAACTCAAAGTGGAGTTTGTCACCATTTTTGGGGTCCGAATTTTATAAGCTACCTAAGGTCAGTTATAATTAGGATTTTAAATGAATTTTGAAGCTATTTAAAGCTAGAGATGTGAGGTTTTAAGTTGTGTCTGATTTGATTTACTTGAGATGCTTCATGTTAAAAGTGTGCTTTGATTTTCTCCCAAATGTGTAACTTCTGATTTTATTCAAGATTCTTGATGGCTAAATATTATTTGAGATATAAAGCATTGTGAGGTTTGATTAGAAAAGAGATTTGAGTGTTTTTAAAGTATTTTATGAAGTTGTATAGAAGGTGTTTGTAAAAATATTTGATTGAGAAAACTGAGATTTCAATAACAGGGCAGTAGGATTCTGAGTTTTGTTTCTCTATTTATACTCGGTATTTGAAGCATAAACTTTTGCAAAGTTATATGAATCTTGCTCTCCACAAAATTTCAAATGAAAATGTTGTAAAACGGATTTTTGGTGAATTTTCAAAAGTTAGGTTCTGTTGCTGGAATTTGTGGACAGCAACTATGTAAAATTTTGTTTGTGCTTAGAGCTTGTCCTAAAGGACCTTAAATGGTCTAAAACATTGACTAGTGATACTATAATGCATATCTTTATATTTTATATGACTGTTAATGGATTGAAGATACTTTTAAATGTAAAATGACTTGATCATGGATCTTAGGATAAGCATGATCAACTTCCTCGAAACGGTGGAGTCAATATCTCTGTGGTAGTTCAACTTCAAAAGGTAAGTAGGAATTCTACTTAAGGTGCCATAGAAATTTAAAAAGTATATGATATAGTATTTTAATGTCTTTGACATATGTTTAACATTTTAATTGAGACAATGGATAGAATGTTTCCCCTTAATGAAAAGAGTTTGATTTTCAAGTATGAAAGCTAAAGGAAAGTACAGTTTATTAAGAGGTTTTATGACATGTTTATTATGTTTTAAAGGTTTACAAAATTCTAAGTGTGGCCTATGAAATGATGGGAATATCTACAGAATGTGGTAACCCCATTATAAAGGTGTCATTGGGACTGACTGGTATCCACGGATGGGTCCTGAAAAGGACATGACTGATACCAACGTTTGGGATCCTAATGACAGTAATGAAAGTGTTTGGCCAAACTTAAAGGAAATGGAATGATTCTGTAGCTTAAGCCCAATTTGTGCCATATCTCAAGGGTTTTCATGAAATGTTTTAAATGTTAATTTGGATTTCTATTTGTTATAAGAAGATTCGCAATTCATTGAAAAATCTATTTTAAATACATATTGTATTTTAAAGGTTTTGTATTTAACTATGTTTCGCTTACTGGGCTTTAGCTTACTTTAAAGATTCTTGGCACAGGTGAGGAAGCAACATAGTGGCGGACTGAACTTCTTTTGGGAACCTGATGTCATGGAACCTATGTACATACTAAGCTAAAGTTGTTCCATGAAAATGCTTATCAAAAAAACTCTGTGGGCTACATTACTAAAGTTTTGATTTGAGACAGTGCTAATAATCTGGGATAGTTGTATTACCAACTTTTCATATTTTGACTAAACTATGATGAAGATTCTGTAAATATTTTATATCAATATCTTATCATATACTGTCTTGGTTTTACTATGTTTCTGTGTTATAGCAGATTTTATAAATGTATGGGTTAGTGACACGTTCTAGTTAAGTTTAGTTGAAGGCTAAACTGGCTAGGGGGTACATTTTTTGGTATCAGAGTAAAATGGTTAAAACGTTTCTGTAGACTAAGTATGTATATCAGGACGTGTAATTGGATCAAAGAATCAGCCAGCCGGTATGTCTTTATTTTTCTTGAAAGTAATTATATTGAAATTATATGTTATAATAGTAACCATTATTTTAAATTAATTAAGCAGAGGCATTAAGTATAAATGGCTCCAAAGAGAAGAGTTAATGATATTGGCGATCAACAAGATCATCTTGAGAGTTCAACTCAGCCACAGATGCCAGATATACCTCAGTTTTTCGTTGGTATGGCAAATATGTTTCAAAAACAATCGGAACAAATGCGAATACAAGTTGAACATCAAGCTCAGTTGCAGAGGGAACAATTTAGACAACAGATGGAAATGTAGAGTCAATAGTTCCAGCAATTAGTAACTCAACAAAGAGAGCAACAAAATATGCCACCACCACCACCTCCTCTACGAGTTGGAAATCCAGAGCCGTTGTATGAGACATTCCGAAAGCAACATCCTAAGGAATTTTCAGGTACTACGGATGCTATAACTGCTGAAGAATGAATTAAGCATCTAGAAGTCATATATGAATATATGGAGTTAGAGGATAGGCATCGGATTCTATTTGCAGTACGTTTGTTAATGCAAGACACTGGTGGGACTCTATTAAGTTGACAACGACGATTACAAATCTTACTTGGAGTGGTTTTAAGGATCTCTTTTACTACAAGTATTTTCCAGAGGAGATAAGAAAAGCGAAGATTTCAGAGTTTGTTTACTTGGTCTAAGGAAACATGTCTGTTAGTGACTACGTTGTGAAATTTGAAGCACTATCTCGGTTTGCTACATGGGTTGCTAATGATGAGAAACAAAAGGTAGATCATTTTGTGATGGGATTAAAAGCTGCCATTGCCAGAGATGTACGAGTGGCAAGAGTTAAAGAGTATGTTGAAGTTGTCGAGATAGCTATGATATCTGAGTGAGCTTTAGCAGGGGTACAAAAGGAAAACGAGTTGAAACGAAGTAATTTTACTTCTAAGGCTGGTCAGTGGAAGCATGGTGGAACAAATAAAGGAAATCAGAAGCAAGAGAATCCTCAGAAGCGACTAAGGCAAGATCATACCAATTCAACAAAGTACGAAAAGCCGGTTTGTAATAATTGTGGTAAGAATCATTGGGGTGAGTGTAGAATTGGTTCCAACAAGTTTTTTAAGTGTGGAAAACCTGGACACATGGCCAAGGATTGTAATAATGCAACAACTACTCATAGTGGACAACAAGGAGTACAGGATCGAGTATTTGCAATGACTACTAAGGAGGCTGATATGGATCCTTCTGTTGTTACAGGTAAAATTTTATTGATGGAATCATTGCTAGTGTTCTATTTGACTCCGGCTCGACGCATTCATTTCCTTCCCCCGCATTTGCTATGAAGTTGGGACAAATTCCATTAAAGTTATCGACAAAGTATAGTGTATCTATTCCATCTGGTGAAGTGTTGGAATCTGATATGATATTAAAGTCTTGCTCATAAGAGATAAAAGGGAGGATGATGTTTGCTGATTTGGTTGTATTGGATATTAAAAGTTTTGAAGTGGTATTGGGGATGGATTGGTTGTCCAAAAATAGAACAACAATTGATTGCCATAAGAAGGTGGTTGTTTTCCAGTTAGTTGATGGGCAACGATTTAAATTTACTAGTGTGAAAACTTCTTCGTCAATTATTTCAGTGATGAAAGCACGAAAGCTGATCAGTAAGGGTTGTAAAAGTTATTTAGTTTATGTAGTTGATACAACATTTGAGCAAAGTTTAAAACCAGAAGATGTGCCAGTTGTACGTGAATATCTAGAAGTATTTCCAGAGGACCTTCTAGGGCTGCCACCTAGTCGAGAGATTGAATTTGTTATTGATTTGGTTCCAGGAACAACGCCTATTTCTAAAGTACCATATAGGATGGCACCAACAGAGTCGAAGGAATTGAAGGTGAAACTTCAGGAATTACTAGATAAGGGTTTTATACGTCCTAGTTTCTCACTATGGGGTGCACCAGTCTTGTTTGTTGAGAAGAATGATGGAAGTTTCCGACTTTGTATCGACTATAGAGAGCTGAATAAGGTTACCGTGAAAAACAAATATCCATTACCACATATTGATGAATTGTTTGATCAGTTAAGAGGAGCATCGGTGTTTTTTAAGATTAACTTACGGTCATGATATCATCAGTTAAGGGTTAAGGAGACTGATATTCAGAAGACAGCTTTCAGAACATGGTATGGCCACTACGAATTTCTCGTTATGCCTTTTGGACTCACTAATGCACCAGCAGACTTTATGGACTTGATGAATCAGGTGTTTAAAGATTTTCTGCACAAATTTGTCATAGTATTTATCGACGACATCCTAGTATATTCATGCACCCGTGAGGAGCATAGTGAGCATTTAAGAACAGTATTGCAGATTTTGAAGGAGGAGCAGTTTTATGCCAAATTCAAGAAATGTGAGTTTTGGCTAGAGAAGGTCACATTTCTTGGACACGTTGTGACAAAGGAAGGGATTACTGTGGATACGAGCAAAGTGGAGGCAGTTAGTACTTGGCCAAGACCTAATACTATTTCAGAGGTTCGAAGTTTCTTAGGTCTTGCTGGTTATTACAGAAGATTTATTGAAGGTTTTTCCAAAATTATCATTCCGTTGACAGCTTTGACAAGGAAGAATGTAAAGTTTGAGTGGTCAATAGCTTGTGAAAAGAGTTTTCAAGAATTGAAAAGAAGGTTAATATCAGCTCCAGTTCTTACGCTACCTTCTGGAACTGACGGTTTTTCTGTTTACAGTGATGCTTCAAAGAATGGGTTAGGTTGTGTGCTTATGCAAAATGGAAAAGTTATAGCCTACGCTTCTAGGCAGTTGAAGGATTATAAAAAAAAATTATCTGACACATGATCTTGAATTGGCAGTAGTTGTTTTCACCCTTAAGATCTGGAAGCATTATCTGTATGCTGGAAAGTGTGAAATATTTACAGATCATAAGAGTTTGAAGTATTTATTCACCTAAAAGGAATTGAATATGCGGCAGAGATGATGGCTGGAATTAGTCAAGGATTATGATTGTTCCATCAACTATCATCCGAGCAAAGCAAATGTGGTAGCAGATGCTTTGAGTAGAAAATCTTTGACAAGTCAGAAGCAGATTCAGGCAGATTTATGTAAGTTAGAAGTGGAAGTAATGACAGAAGAAACTCGAGCTATTTTATCATCGCTTGTTTTGCAACCAAGTTTGATAGACAAGATCAAGTTAAAGTAGGATTCAGATTTGAAGTTGTTACATTTGAAGGAAAGGGTAAAGCTCAGAAATGGTGGAGATTTTCAATTAGCTAATGATGGAATGGTTTACTTCCGAGGGAGAATATGTGTTCCTAATGAGGAAGAGTTAAAGCGTGATATTTTGGCTGAGGATCATGCCACACCTTACTCGATACATCCAGGTAGTACAAAGATGTATAGAGATTTAAGGATGCATTATTGGTGGTCGAAAATGAAGAAAGATGTCTTTCAATTTGTGGAACGTTATTTGGTTTGTCAGCAATTCAAAATTGAACATCAGAGACATGCTAGAAAATTACAGCCATTGTTGATACCAGAATGGAAGTGGAAACACATCACGATGGACTTTGTTACTGGTTTGCCAAGAACTCAGAAAGGATATAATTCAATTTGGATAATTGTTGATCGTCTCACAAAATCTGCTCACTTCTTGCCAGTGAAGACTAATTTTAGTCTGGACCAATATGCTCGGTTGTATATCAAGGAAATCATTAGACTTCATGGAACTCTAGTCTCAATAGTTTCTGATCGAGATCTAAAGTTTACATCTATCTTCTCGAAGAGTTTGCATAAGGCCATGGGGACTCAGCTAGCGTTTAGTACAGTGTTTCATCCGCAGACCGATGGGCAATCAGAAAGAACAATTCAAACATTGGAAGATATGCTGAGAGCTTGTGTATTAGATTTTCAAGTGACTTAGGATGAGTATTTGTCATTGATTGAATTTGCTTACAATAACAGCTATCATTCTAGCATTGGGATGGCACCATATGAAGCTTTGTATGGCAGAAAATGTAGGTCGCCGGTTCACTGGGATGAAGTTGGAGAAAAGAAGTTATTGGGGCCTGAGTTAATTCGGCAAACGGCAGAAGCTGTGAGTAAGAGAAGAAAAATTACACAAAGATTGTTTACTGCACAGAGCTGACAAAAGAGTTATGCTGATACACAACAGAGAGATCTAGAATTTGAAGTTGGTGATCTAGTCTTCTTGAAGGTAACTCCTATGAAAGGTGTTATGAGATTTGGTAAAAAGGGAAAGCTTAGCCCTAAGTTTATTGGACCGTTTGAGATTTTAAGAAGGGTTAGAAAACTTGCTTATGAGTTAGCATTACCACCAACGCTATCAGGAGTTCATATCGTATTCCATGTGTCGATGTTGCGTAAGTACGTTTCTGATCCGTCACATATTTTAAGCTATGATACATTGGATTTGAGTCCAGATTTGACTTATCAACAACAACCAGTAAAGATTTTAGATCGTCAAGAAAAGATTTTAAGGACAAAGAGGATTTCTTTAGTCAAAGTTTTGTGGAGAAGTCAGAAAATGGAAGAAATCACATGGGAAAAAGAAGATGAAATGAGATCCAAGTATCCGACTCTCTTTGGTATGTCAAATTTCGAGGATGAAATTTTGTTAAGGGGGAAGGAAATGTAACGCCGAGCTTAATTAATTTAAAATAACTAAGTTTAACAAGTATTATTAGGTGTTTATTAGTAGTAATGTTAATCATTTAATATGAAATTTTTTTTTTCAAGAATTTATGTGCTACTAAAATTTGTTTAACTCTATTTTTTAAGTAACTATGTAGAGGAGGGTTGACAACCACCGGAAGTGAAGCTGATCAATGTGCTTGGTCCATGAGATTATTTGCATAAGAATGGTAATTTAAAGTTATAAAATATACGTCAAATGATGTTCACTAAAATTTTCTTTGAACTTATTTGCAAAGAAAATATATTTTTAAGGATTTAGCATAATTTTAAAGTCTTTTGGGCATTTTATGTAATTTTTTAAAGAATTGTTTTGCTAGCTGTCCACTCTATCCTTTAGTGCCATTCAAGCATAATGGTTATCCAATTGGATAAATCTTGCTATCCAAGGTTCGGTGAATGTAAACCTAAAGGATAAACCTTGTTATCCAAGTAAATGAAGATAATTACATCAATTTCTGATTTATTGTTTTTTTTTTTCTTTTTTTCCTCCACATGGTCGGTTGACAAGGGCATTAGTAGATAAACTTGAAAAGATTTTTGGCAAAAGCCCTCCACATGGCCGGTTTACTTGGGGGACAAGGAAAATTGGGGGATTTAATTTAATTGTTGGAAATTTGGAAATTTCACCTATAAATAGGTGTGAATAGTAGGAGAATTGGCCATTTTGCTATCTCTTCTCCTTTCCTCTCTAGCTTTTAGAAAGAAGAAGGAAAAAAAAAAAAAACTCATTTTCGGATTTCCACACAAACACCATTTTCTTTCAATCTAGTTGAGCACAAATTGGAGTTTGTCACCATTTTTGGGGTCCGGATTTTATAAGCTACCTAAAATCAATTATAATTAGGATTTTTAATGAATTTTGAAGCTATTTAAAGCTAGAGATGTGAGGTTTTAAGTTGTGTTTGATTTGATTTACTTGAGATGCTTCATGTCAAAAGTGTGCTTTGATTTTCTCCCAAATGTGTAACTTCTGATTTTATTCAAGATTCTTGATGGTTATATGTTATTTGAGATGTAAAGCATTATGAGGTCTGATTAGAAAAGAGATTTGACTGTTTTTAAAGTATTTTATGAAGTTGTATAGAAGGTGTTTGTGAAAATGTTTGATTGAGAAAACTAAGATTTCTATAATAGGGCAGTAGGATTTTGAGTTTTGTTTCTCTGTTTATACTCGGTATTTGAAGCTGAAACTTTGCAAAGTTAAAGTATACATATGAATCTTGCTCTTCACAAAATTTCAAATGAAAATGTTGTAAAACGGATTTTTGGTAAATTTTCAAAAGTTAGGTTCTGTTGCTGGAATTTGTGGACAGCAACTACGTAAAATTTTGTTTGTGCTTAGAACTTGTTCTAAAGGACCTTAAATTGTCTAAACATTGACTAGTGATACTATAATACATATATTTCTATTTTATATGACTATTAATGGATTGAAGATACTTTTAAATGTAAAATGACTTGATCATGGACCTTAGGACAAGCACGATCAACTTCCTCGAAATGGTGGAGTCAATTTCTCTGTGGTAGTTCAACTTCAAAGAGGTAAGTAGGAATTCTACTTACGGTACCATAGAAACTAAAAAAGTCTATGATATAGTATTTTAATGTTTTTGACAAATGTTTAACATTTTAATTGAGACTATGGATAGAATGTTTCCCCTTAATGAAAAGAGTATGATTTTCAAGTATGAAAGCTAGAGGTGGGAATTTGGGCCGGGCCAAACGGGCCGGCCCGGGGCCCGTAATTTTGGCCCGGTCGTTGGCCCGGTCCGGCCCGAATTCTCTAGGCCCGGTAAAAGCCCGGCCCGCCAGTAAAAGGCGGGCTGGGCTCTCCTTTTAGGCCAGCCCGGCCCGAAAATTTAAGCCCGTTGGGCCGGCCCGGCCCGCCCGTTATTTAAAAATTAAAATTTTATATATATATTATTTTTATTAAAATTTTAATTATTTTTAAAAATTTTATTAAAAAATTATATATATTATAATTTTATTTTATATATATTATATATATATAAAGAAAAGAAAAAACAAAAAAAATTAAATTAAATAAAAATTTAAAAAATTAGGCTCGGACCGGGCCGGCCCGATCCCGGCCCGCTCTAAGCCCGCGGGCCGGGCCGGGCCGGGCTTATATTTCAAAAATTCGGCCCGGCCCGGCCCGGCCCGTGTTTTCAAAGGGTCGGGCCGGGCGGCCCGAATTCCCAGCACTAATGAAAGCTAAAGGAAAGTATAGTTTATTGAGAGGTTTTATGATATGTTTATTATGTTTTAAAGGTTTACAAAATTCTAGATGTGGCCTATGAAATGATGGGAATATCTACAGAATATGGTAACCCCACTATAAAGGTGTCATTGGGACTGACTGATACCATGGATGGGTCCTGAAAGGGACATGACTGATACCAACGTTGGGATCCCAATGACAGTAATGAAAGTGTTTGACCAAACTTAAAGGAAATGAAATGATTCTGTAGCTTAAGCCCAATTTGTGCCATATCTCAAGAGTTTTCATGAAATATTTTAAATGTTAATTTGGATTTCTATTTGTTATAAGAAGATTCGAAATTCATTGAAAAATCTATTTTAAATACATATTGTATTTTAAAGGTTTTGTATTTAACTATGTTCCGCTTACTGAGCTTTTAGCTCACTTTAAATTTTCATGGCACAGGTGAAGAAGAACAGAATGAGGAAGCAACATAGTGACGGACTGAACCTCTTTTGGGAACCTGATGTCATGGAACCTATGTACATACTAAGCTAAAGTTGTTTCATGAAAATGCTTATCAAAAAAACTCTGTGGGCTATACTACTAAAGTTTTGATTTGAGACAGTGCTAATAATCTGGGATAGTTGTATTACCAACTCTTCATATTTTAACTAAACTATGATGAAGAGTCTGTAAATATTTTATATTAATATCTTATCATACACTATCTTGGTTTTATTATGTTTCTGTATTATAGCAGATTTTATAAATGTATGGGTTAGTGACATGTTCTAGTTAAGTTTAGTTGAAGGCTAAACTGGCTATGGGGTGTTACATTACCTGTTAAACTTTAAATTTGATGATTTACCCTTTGAATTTTCTAAATTATTGCACTATATCACATTCAATTATTTTACATTAAATTGAAGATTTAAATTTGGAGTATTTACATTAGAATTTGTATTATGTTTAAAAATTTATTTATCAATAATCGGGTTCTCCATCTTCACATGAGGTATAAGTGGGTCTTTCTTGATTAATTTAACAGAAATTTAGGTCCATATGTGATACATTACAACTCATTTAACATAGTTAATCATGCTAGCTGCCATGATAGCTACACGGATCGTGATCAGAGTCGACCAAAAAAAAAAAAAAAAACCTTTTCATATCAATTAACTAAATGCCATGGAAAAATTTTGTGATAAGTTGTTTTGAATTTTATTCAAGCCATTAATTACAATGAACTGTTAGGTATTGGGCTCTTTCGATGTCTTTGGGGTTATAGAGCAACAATAGTGCGAATAAATATTCGCTTGTGTACGTCATTTGAATAGGACCACACAAAATTAAAAAAGAAAGTTTAATCAAGTGCACTACTACTTAGTCATTTCTTTTTCTTTTCTTTAGGCACTTATTGTTTACAATAAATTAAATTGGAGTTTAATATGGTAGGATATGGGGGGGAAAATCCTACAAGAGGATATAGTTTTAAAGCCATCACATTATACAAAATTACCTGAAGAATATGACAATTTAGTGAAGGTTCAGAGAGAGAGAGAGAGAGAGGACACATGTATAATCTGAAATTCTCTCTACCCCACAACCAACACAGTAGAAAAATGATACCTCTCTTGAAGAATTTTTGTTAAATTTGTGGAATAAAGATATACAATCTTCCATATTTCTTCACTTGTCTATTGCCAATCCCTTTCCAACATTGCCAGAATCAAGACGTTAGAACTAATGCCATTGGAATTTTAATTGGAATCATTTATTAATTTGACTTCTTTATTTCTTTCGAGAAAAATATTGTCCCAAAATACAATTATTATTTTTTCTTGGATTCAAATCTTCTCTCAAATAGTGTCTAAACGATAATATTATACCACGTCATTTTGAAAAAGTTTGAAATTCTTTATAACTAATTTTTTATATCTTAAAATCTAACTTCATTTAATGAGTTGTCAAAATATAATTGGTTAGATACTATTTAACGCACCAAATCAATCCATTTTTCCTTCCTAGATTTCAATATTAATAAATCAACTTCCGCCTAATGATAGTTATGTACTACTACAAAATGTGGATTCCACGACGGAGCTCCCACGACCATTTTTTAAAAAACCGTCATGAAAAATATGGAAAAACACGGAGCGGAACAGTGTTTTCGAAAACTGTCGTGGAAGCCGAAGCTTCCACGATGGTTTTAGCTAACCGTCGTGGAAGTTGGATGCTTCCATGATGGTTTTCGGAAAACCGTCGTGTAAAATTCGCGTAAAAATTACACAAAACACTGAGATCAGTTGTTGCCCTCAATTTTTCACTTCAATGACTCTGCATATATATCCCAAAATAAGATCAGATCACTCCGAAAACAAGCAGTACACCATTGGACGTCATCACCACCATCTACCATATCCATCATTATAATCTCTCTATAAGTTATAACTAATTAACGTCTTCTTGTTATGTGTTGTGTTTTCCTTACTATTAATATTCTTGATTTGTATGATTTTATAATTAAGGTGCTTTTATATATATATATATATATATATATATGTTTTGGGATCGATTTAGAGAGTTAAATTTGTGCAATGGGTGTTAATAAATTAAGTGATCAAGAAATGTTATTTTTCCCCCGGTATTTAAACTTAATTAATTATGGATTTAGATGGTTTTGTATTTTAATTAGTTTTGTTATATACATTCTTAATTCAATTTTTAATTGTTGATCAATTAATGGGCCGGTGTTAATTAATGAAATAATATATATGCATGTTAAAATAGAGTACTTTGACTTCTAATAAAGTATTTTAATTTTTTTATTTAGGATTTGCAAATCATGGATAGGAAATGGATGTGGTTTGATAGATTGTCTAAAGCATATGAAGATGGTGTTGAAGAATTTTTACATTTGCCAAAGCTCACATACAAGATGATAAGATTCCGTGTCTATGTCAAATTTGTGGTAATCATAGATCTCATTCCATTGATGATGTTAGAGGGTATTTGCGCGCTTATGGGATTATTTGTTCTACCAAATATGGTATTTACACTGTGAAGATTTTTTCAATATTAAATATACATCGACGAGTACTAAAGGTAAAGAGCCTATTGTTGGGGAAGACATTGGTGATAATATGTTCAATATGGTAAATGATTTGGATGAAAACTTTGTGCACCGTCCGGAGTTATTTGAGGCAATGATTAATGATACCGAAACGCCATTGTATGTCGGGTGTATAAAATATATGAAATTAGAGGCATTGGTTAAATTATGGAATATGAAAGCATCGGGAGGGTGGACGAATTCTAGTTTCACGACTCTTTTAGAATTTCTGAAAGATGTTCTACCGGAGGATAACAAAGTGTCACCAAGTATGTACGAGGTAAAGAAGACGTTGAATACTTTGGGAATAATATAAAAAGATACATGCTTATCCAAATGATTGCGTCCTTTACTGGAAAGAATATGAAAATTTAGATGAATATCCGGTTTGTAACGAGTCAAGATGGAAGAACGGCAAGATGCCATCGAATGGTAGAAAATGAGTGCCGGTTAAGATGTTATGGTACATTCCACCGGCTCCATGTTTGCATCGTTTATTCCGTAATACCAAGCATGCTAAGAATTTGATTTGACACCATGATAAACATGTTGACGATGGTAAACTTAGGCATCCGGCTGACGCACCACAATGGAAGACTTTTGATGACAATCATCCAGATTTTAGTGCAGAACCAAGGAATTTACGTCTCGGTTTGTCGATTGACGAATGAACCCACATAGTAATATGAGTAGTCGGCATAGTACCTGACTAGTCATACTTGTCAACTACAATCTCCCTCTAGAATTGTGCATGAAGTGGAAGTTCTTGATGTTGACATTATTGATCTCAGGCCTGCAACAACCGGGGAATGACATTGACGTGTACTTGGCACCATTAATCGATGACCTCAAAAGCTTGTGGGAAGATGGTATACAAGTTAGAGATTCTCGCCGTCAAGATACATTTAATCTTCGTGCAATGTTGATTTAGTCAATTAATGAATTTCCTGCACTTGACAACCTATCTGATTATCCTGTGAAGAGTTCTATAGGTTGTCCAGTTTGTATGAAGGAAACATCTTCTATCCGGCTAAAGAATGATAAGAAAACCGTTTACCTTGGTCACAGGAGATTCTTGCCAAAAAATCTTCGATACTGCAAACAAAAAAAGGCTTTTGATGGTTATACCAAAGAAAGACCCACTCCTCAGATTTTGTCTGGCGAAGATGTATTTGAGATGGTTAAAGATGTCAAAGTAGTTTTGGGAAAGAAAAAACATAAGGCTCCAGATAGCGATGGACCTTGGAAGAAGAAGTCAATCTTCTATGAACTTCCATATTGAATGTCACTTTACGTTCGTCATTGTTTAGATGTTATGCATATTGAGAAATACGTTTGTGAATCGATAGTAGGCACATTGCTTGACATTCCAAATAAAACTAAAGATGGTGAAAATACATGGTTGGATCTTAAAGAGATGAAGATTAGATCAAATTTGCTCCTCGATAAAAGATCGAATGGCACATACTTACCTTCGGCAAAGCACACATTATCGAGACAAGAAAAGAGAAAGCTTTGTGAATGGCTTGCGTCCGTGAAAGTGCCAAGTGGATACTCTTCCAACTTCAAAAGGTTGGTGTCGATGAAGGATTTGAGGCTCATTGGAATGAAAATACGTGATTGTCATATCTTGATGCAATAATTATTACTTGTTGCATTGTGGGGAGTTTTAACGAAAGATGTGAAATATGCAATTACAAAGTTATGCTCATTTTTCAATGCAATATGCTCCAAGGTAATCGATCCACTTATGCTAGATTCGCTACAATCAGAATTAGTGATGACTTTGTGCATACTTGAGAAGTATTTCCCACCAGTCTTTTTTGATATAATGATCCACCTAACGGTGCACTTAGTTCGGGAAGTTAAGCTATGTGGACAGGTCCATTTGAGGTAGATATATCCTTTCGAAAGGTACATATGCTCAAATGCTTTTGGAGCGACTCCATCTAATCATCCGCAACTTGGGGTCCTTTTTCATCGTTGAATGTTGGAAGGTCGATGAAACTTGCAAAATACTCTTGTTTCCAATCTTCAGTGGATCGCTCATGGTGCGCGCAGGTAGCCATCCCTTGGAAAGCCTCATACATTGCGTTCAACAAATCGCCATTCACCATAGGTGGGGGATTCATGGTTAGGTGAGGCAGTGACCTTCTCTCGGGACAACACTAGATTGTTTAGTGGTTTTTCTGATGTCTGGTATATATATGTCAATCCCGAGGTTCAACAACATGGGGCTTTGATACCAAATTTGTCACAACCCGAAACCGAGTATGGTGATGTTGAAGGGTTTAATTAAAAATAAAGTCATCATTAAAATCACCAAATAAATAGAATACATAATATTTAGAAATTCGCCCACACTTTTAACAAAATTCCCATTTTAACTATCTTTAGGAATCATATCAGAGTATCGAGCCATATAATAATTTGACCTAGGGTCTATTCTTTTTAAGTTAATGAAACCATCAAGTAGCTTTTTTAATAAAAACAGTGGACATTCTGAAATATTAAGTTTTTCACAAGAGAACAAGTTTTGAAAATCCAACCTCTGATATCATCACACAAACAAGCAAAATAGGAAATAAAAGTATAGACATCCAAAACCTAAACTAGAGAGAGTTAAGTTTACATACCTTGGAAAAATAAAAGATTGAAAATAAAAATACAAATAGATCACCACCAAAACGCAGTGGCCTTGCATCACACCGTATACTCGGTGCTACTAGTAGCACCTCCTGGAGGGGTTAAACAATAAAATATGAGCTACGAGATATGATTGACTCATTTAACATATTAAAGTTTCAAAAGGATTCAAGGGTTACAAGTAAAACTAAAATAACAGGATATAAATAATTGCAATAAAGTAAATATTAATCATAACATAGTATATATTCACAAATAGTAGCATGATAACACCGCTGCACTGAACCGATCGGTTATAAGATACTATCTCAATATTTGGTCAAGGCTTACAAGCAAAACAATCAACCATCGATATCTAATCTAACAAGGTTTGAAATTTTTATTTAATACACTTGGACATACAAGCCAAATCTCAAAGCATCTCACTTGAGTCTTTCAAAATAATATATCTCTGTGCGTGCGTGTGTGTACATATACTTTGGACCCAAAACATTTGATTTATATATATATACTCTCCATTTAAAAACATTTTCATAAAACCATTTAATTTTTGAAAATGATTTTAAAACGAGGAGTTCATAAAATAATATAGCAAACATTCATGAAAGTGGGTTTTAGTATCCTACCTCTTTCACAAATAAAATGTGACAGTCATCAGTCCCTACAAGGAAATGGTAAGTTGTGCAATCCCACATCACTTGAGGATGAATATATGTGATCATTCATAAGTAAAGAAACCACATTTTAATGGTATGAGGCCTTTTGAAGTGAGCCCAAGAGCAAAACCGTGTGGGCACGAGACCTAAAGCGGACAATATCATTCCAAAGAGAGACATGGGTTGTTACAAATGATATCATAGCCTATACCCAACCAGAAGTGTAGCCAATGAGGATATTGGACCCTAAAAGGAGGGGTGATTATGATAGTCATTAATCCTTAGAAGGAAAATGATAAGCTGTGTAGTCCTATATCACTTTAAAATAGATATATGCGATGGTTTATAAGTAAAAAGACCACCTCTAAATAGTATGAGGCCTTTTGGAGTAGCCCAAGAGCAAAACCATGAGGGCACGAGGCCCAAAGTGGATATTATCATACCAAAGGGAGGTATGAGTTGTTATATAAAATCTACGAATAACTTCACACATACTGAGCCTCCTCACTCCTGCCACCAAAATCTTAAATCAAACCACACAGATAACCTAAGTATCTGACATAGTCCCAAACCTTAATTAAACTAAATATCGGCTTTAATGGGTGTGCGTTAAATAATAATATATTAAAATATTAAGGTTGAAAGCATCATTATTTGGGTTTAAAACATCAAATTAGGGCTGATTAGATCGAAACAAGACCTCTGCAGACTCTCTATCTCTGTCCGGTTGACCGAACAAGGACAGAGTGTATTATCCTATTCCTGGCATGTCCGATCGACCTATTGGAGTGTTTCGTTGACCGAACCATCAGGTAACAGAGATTTCTAGCTTTGGCCCAACCTGCAAACTCAACCAAATCTAGTTCTAATAGTTTCCAGATATCAAAAACAGAAAATAAACAATTCCTATAGCCTAAATAACTAGATTCTAACTCTAATTCATCAAATTCCAACAAAATCCATTTCGATATTCAAGTTATAAAACTAATGAAAATACATACTTCAAATCGCAAAACCAAGTTATTTGAAACATAAAACGAGTTTTAAAACAAACATGAAATACTTAGAAGCTTGATGGTTCATGTTTCCATGGGTTTGTGCCCCAGGTTTTACTGTTTTTTTGAAGAAATTTTTGAGTGAGGGTTAGAGGATGTTCAGGCAGAGTGAGCTCGAAGGAAGAGAGAGAGATGGGCGAGAGAGGGGTGAGAGAAAATGAGAGAGGCAAATTTGTGAGGGGCTCCGGGTTTTATAGATGGGGTTACTTCCCTTGGAGGGAAATCGGCACCGGACCGTTTGAAGGCCGAATTTAGAGGTTTAAGAGATGAAGGGCGGTTACAGGACACTTTTGCAGGTTATAGAGATCCGATCGACCGGTGGTGATGGTCAGGTTGACCGGTAAGAGGTATTTTGGTCATTTTACAAAAACTTAGGGGCAAAAATATAATTTCGCTAAAAAACTTTTAAAACCTTTAAATCGAAATTTTAAATGCGGATTAATTATTTTAAATAATTTTAGCACACTAATTAATCCAGTTTAGTATAATTAATCATGATTAATTCTAACGAGCGTTACATTGATTGTAAATACTACAAAAATCATGTGTGTACTCGAAATTTAATAAACCTAATTGAGTTTCTGGTTTTGAAACTTTGTTTATGTTTTTTCCGCTTAAATGTTTCATTTAAGTTTATTGACAAAACCGATTATTTATCAAAAAAGAGGTCGTGTGCTTCCTATTACTTGAAATCATACTAGCCAAAATTGATGTATGTGTTGAGATTTGATATGATTATCAAATATTGATTAAAATTATTCTTCACGATTTTTTTTTCCAATTTTTAGATTGATTGATTATAATATAGGAGATTTAAATTTATTTGTATTAATTTTCACATTAGGAAATAGGAAGTTTCTTAATTATAAAATATTTGATATCTTTAAATAAGTTACCTGTTTGTGTACTTATAAACTTATATTTATATGGAGTCCATTCATATAGCTCCTTTCTAGTGAATCATCTCTCTATTTCTAGTCCATGGATGAAATCATGTTAATTTTGTCTCCTTCTATATTTTATTCTCTCATTAATTTATTTTTATTTTTCAAGATGATATCAGAGCCAACAGAACTAATGAGAATTTGAGTTTGGGGTGTGAGATTTCCAAAGTTGTTCTCAAAGTTTTTTAATTTTTGGCAAGTTGGTGTGTTGTAATCCAATGATAATTTTGGGATTTAGAAGATAGGCATCAACTAAAGAGGGTGTGTTGAAATTTTTGATTATTTTTGGATTTAACAGATTTCTTTTGATTGAATTGGGATAACATATCCACATATTCGATTGTTAATTTAGCTTCCTAATTTCTCGATTATTAATTTTCTAATTTTCTTGTATAATTAGTTAACTAAGATATTGTTAATTCAGCTTCATAATTTCCCGATTATTATTTTTCTAGTTTTCTTGTATAATTAGTTAACTAAGATAGTTTGGTCTGTGTACCAATAAATTGTACATTTCATTGATATGAATAATAAGAAAAAATATAGTGTTATCTTCCATTTTCTTAATATGGTATCAGAGCCTATAAAACTGAATCCCTTAAAGGCTCTTTTAAATAATCCATACCAACCATATAGGAGGTGCCATCATCACATCTATTGTCAAATATGCTTTTGAACCACCATTGATGTTGTCGTCGTCTAAAATGGATGACCACCTTAGAGTCCTATGTTTTTTGTAAATGCATTTGGTTGAAACTCTTAACTAAATATGTCTTCTTTATCTCAACGCACGTGAAATTGCGGACGTGTAAATAAGGAAAAAAAAATTGAAAAAAAAAATGAGAGAGGGAAAATAAACACATTGAAAAAAGTTGGCAAAAAAAATGATTAAAAAAATACTTAGTATTTGTTTTTGTTTTTGATGTCATACAACCATGAAAAAAAAAAAAAAACAAAAACAAAACAAAACAAAAACAAAAACAACAAAGAAAAAACGAATTTGAAAAATAAAATGATCTTTTTTTATACCTGGATCCCTTGGTCCTTGATTGCTTGATTACATTGATAAGTTAATCGTATTGATCTAATTGAATCAAATTAAAGTTTATGCTGTGAAGCTTTTGTGAATTTGAGCATGGCATGTAAAGTCTCTAAAATTAAAACATGTGCTGTGAAACTCATATGAATTTGAGTTTGGTCTGTACAGTTTCTAAAAATCACTGCATATGAAGTTTCCAAAGTTGTTCTCGAAGTATTTAAGGCAAGTTAGTATGCACCAACTTCAGGGAGAGTGTTGAGATTTGATATGATTGTCAAGTATTGATTAAAATTATTCTTCATGGTTATTTTCAATGTTTAGATTGATTGATTGTAATATATGAGATTTAAATTTATTTATGTCAATTTTCGCATTAGGAAATAGAAAATTTCTTGATTACAGAAGATTTGACATTTTTGAGTAAATTACCCGTTTTTGTACTTATAAACTTGTATTTATATGGGAGTCCATCCATGATACTCCTTAATAGTGAATCATCTCTTTATTCCTAGTCTATAGATGAAACTGCATTAATCTTTGTCTTCTTCTTCTATGTTTAATTCTCTTATTAATTTATTTTATTTTTCAAGAGTATGCATTACTTTGATTTGTCCCTTTTCACATAACAAAACTAAGGCTCCGTTTGGTGTTACATTTTTTGTTGAAATGTTTAAGTTTGAGTTGATAGATTTTTTAAAAACTAGTTATAATTTTTTTTTGACTTTTTTGAAAAAGACAAAAACTGAAATGAAAATTTTGAGTTTAAGATGATTTACCAAACGGATGCTAAACTAAACACTTATTAGTCATCCGGGGTATTTAGTATTTACAACGAACAGTAGCATAGGAGTACATGATTATAAAATTGACCCTTAAACTTTTCATATTTAAAGCTGCGATAACATTTGGAACATTTCCCACTTTACACAGGATTGGTGAAATGATTATAAAATTGACCCTCAAACTTTTCATATTTATTGTTGTTGTTAAAGATTAATAAAAGATTAAAGAGATGAAAAGATCCAATCTTGGTTTTATTTTTGGATCAGGACTAACCAAATGAGGGATTAAAAGCATAAATATTTTGGTTGTTAGCACCCAAATCGATGCGTAGATTTTACAAACATCAGGGGGAGTTTTATTTTTATTTTTTTTTTATTTTTAGCTTTGTTTGTCTTACATGAAGATCTGTGTGTGCATGTGTGTTTTTTTTTTTTTTTCCTTTTAATTTTTTTTTATATGGGAAGAAGTATCACTTTAACTTGCATTTGGTTTAACGGTTAGTGATGAAATTTTTAAGTTAGAGTTGGTTGATTTTTCAAAAACTAGTTATAATTTTTATTACTTTTTAATAAAAGACAAAAACTGAGAAAAAAAAAAACAATTTAGTTGGAGTTAAGTTGAAATGCCAAACAAAGTCTTAGTCTCCGTTTGGTAAGTTAGTTGGAAATGAAATTTTTAAGTTTGAGTCGGTTGACTTTTTAAAAATTAGTTATAAATTTTATTTACTTTTCAGAAAAAGATAAAAAATGATATGAAAAAGTATAGCTTATTTAGAGTTAAACCTTAATGTCAAACATAGTCTTAGTATCATCTTAAAGAATTTAAGAGGAAAAAAAAAGCAATTTGTTTGGGGTTTTGTGCCTTAAAGAAGAAATAAAAACCATTATGCAATATGTTTTATTTTTATAATTTCCATGGAAATTTAATTTGTTAAATTATCATGCTTTTTTATTTAGTATTAATCAAATAAAAAAATTAAGGAATTAAGATTTTTTTTTTTTAAATTAGAGACGAAGAAATTTAAATACTACACATTTTAATAAAATTAAATGTAAAATTATTACTAAACAATATCAATAATCATAAAATAAGAATAGTAATCCTATATAACCCCACCGGGTTCTTACCCGGTCCCATTTGGCGATTATAGAAGAACTCCGGCACTGATATATGATCCCCACAGTCAGTGAGCGTAGGTCCACTTTTTTTTCACTTAAATTTTAAAATTAAAAAAAATGAAAGTCATCTTTCCTTATTTAATATTCTTATAATTTAATATTTGTGTCAGTTTATTATTTATTTAGTAAATATTTATCTCTTTTTCCTGCTATCGGTTTATCTCCTTCTACAGTACTACTCAATTTACCAATCATCCAAACTCATTATATATATATATATATATATATATTCCCCGGTAAGAAGAAATTTTCAAAGATAGTTAGGCACTATACATAGATGACCAAACACATTCATCAGAGTTTTAGCGGAAAAAATAAATAAGTAAATAAACACATTATGAAGTCTAGACATAAATGAACCGGAAAAAAAAAAATTTTGAATCAACAACATAAAACTCAATTAGCCGGTGGCAGGTGGGGATTGACAACGGAGTCAATAATGCCTCTCCGATCGTCATCGTCAAGCTGGCAGAATGGATGCTGTAGCCGCGGATGAGCATCAAAGTAGTGCCACATAATCGTACGTTGATTTTGTGGAATACCCATCTCCTTCATAATATTCATGCAGTCCAGAATGTGATCCCTTCGGCTTGATTGGTCACTGCTTGTACCCGATTGCGATCGACCTCAGAAATGATTGACGATTTCCTGCATTGCCAAGAAAGTCATCTCGTCCGTTACGTCTCTTTGTTTCCTCTTACTAGTACTTCCCCTAGATCGAGACGGACCAGCCTCGTCGGGCCGTCGTCTCGTGGGGCCCTGCCTCCCACCGTTGGTCGGATCTATTTCCTCCTCTAAAACCGGATGTGTTCCAGAGTTGTCCATAGAGAAATCAAATTCGGCGGATGGAGTACTGCCACCTCCCATCGTAACTGACCCAAACCCAAAGGCACCGGCTGCATGATTTTTTTCCAACATATTGTAATACAATTCCTTGTTGTGAAGGCCCTCGTGCCGGAGATGGTTGCATTCCTTGTAAACCTGCAAATAAATTATCATTAACATGTTCGTGGACTTATTGTGTTGTTAACGGATAGAATCAGCATGACATATATAAGACATGGCCAATTACTTTGATAAAACTCTACCACGCATCATCCGAGCAAATAACTCGATCGGTGACCGGATCATATCCAAGGCCGGTGTGAGATTGCAACACCTTTCATCCGCGATAAATTTTCTTCATCCTCTCCATTTTTTGATATAACGTTCCTCCGTAAGCAGGTACACCACCAAACTCTGTGTTAAACTGAGTGGCCCATAAGTCCAATATTTGCATGGTGGGCAGCTTACCGCCATGACACATCAAGAAGTCATCCAGTTTTTCGAGGAATAGTTTTTCCTTCGCGTTGTCCCAAACATATGTCTCACCCGAAGCTTTGCATGGCATTTCCTTAATATAGCGAAAAAGAAAATAAAAAACTATACTTTACATGTGTACGATAAGGATAAGATTTTGGCTCAATATTTATTGATTGACATTTTTCATCTGAAGCATGTCAATGACCCGATACAATGTCAGATACTAAGGCATAAAAACCGGCACCCAATGGTTTATATCGGACTATTAACGCACCAGTCAGACAAAATTACAATCTACCAACATGGGCTTCTTACATCATAGCCAAACAGAAGTGAAAAATGCAAACAAACACCAACAAAGTCGTTAAAAAATGGCCTGAAACCTGAAAACACATGCCAATACGGGTTGATCAATGTCAAGTTGCTGGAAAACCAAACTTGGACATGACAAAAACCATAAAAAACCACCCCGACCTGTTTTGGGTAAAAAAATTGTAAAACCAAGCCAAAATTGACGTACCAACTGTCCAAAATGCGAATTAATGACACCAATACCTGTTTGATCACTTAGGCAGCAATAACTTGACACAAACAAGCTATACCAATGAACAAAACTCCCCAAAACCTGCCAACACCAGTTTTGGGTCTCAAACTTGCAAATTGGACCCAAAAACGTTGCACCAAAACACCAAAATGCACAAAACTGACACAAATACCTGTTTGATCACTTAGGCAGCAATAACTTGACACAAACAAGCTATACCAATGAACAAAACCCCCCAAAACCTGCCAACACCAATTTTGGGTCTCAAACTTGCAAATTGGACCCAAAAACGTTGCACCAAAACACCAAAATGCACAAAACTTAAACCAATACCTGTTTGATCAATTAGGCAGCAATAACATGACACAAACAAGCTATACCAATGAACAACACCCCCCAAAACCTGCCAACACAAGTTTTGGGCCTCAAACTTGCAAATTGGACCCAAAAACGTTGCACTAAAACACCAAAATGCACAAAACTTAAACCAAGCCCTATTTGATCACTTATGCAGCAATTACATGACACAAACAAGCTATAACAGTGAACAAATCCACCCCAAACCAGCCAACACCACTTTTGGGTATGAAATTTGCAAATTGAACCCAAAAACGTTGAAAAAAATTTTGCAGAAAATCGACAAACAACCCGGACTTGCATCACACCATCGTGCAGTCCACAAGGAATAAAATATCTAAAAGTTTAAGGAACTATATAAGGGTTACCAAGTTCGAGCCGGAGGAGGAGTACACGGTGGAGGACGGCGGATCAGGGCAGGAAGCAATGGCTCGGTCAGATGCTTTCCGAACTCGAAAATAGTGGATAATCAAACCTTTTTTTCGAGCTTGCTTCGCGGACCCCAGACGGCGCCGCATTTGCCACCGGCGGTGACGGCCTGTAACGACCCCTCACGGACCGTTACAGTTTGCTTCTTATTTAATCATTCATCTCTTATAAAATTGCGGAAAATATTAAGCTTGAATTAAAAATCTTTACATAACGGAAAACTTTACTTAGATAATTTTAGAAAAAAAAAACTCTACAATTTTTTTTTTAAAACTATATCAAAATTAAACTTCATAATTAATATATATATTTTTTTTAAAAAACCCAATTCATGAAATAAAATTTAAGTCCATATGAAACATCCAATCAAATAATGATAAACTAAAATCTCAAAACTTTATTTGAAATAAATAAATAATAAAAAAAATCCATTTCAAGATCGTTCTTCCCGTTTTCCTATCACATATCGTCCCGCTATCCGCTCCAAGCTCCTCCAACACTATATCTTACCCTTTCCTTTATCTGCAATATGAATTAACTTATATAAGCAAGGGCTTAGTAAGACACTTAAATCTCACAAATGTAAATAAACATTTTTCTTTTATCATCATAAATATAAACATCATTTAAAAACTTTTTAAGTTTTAAAAACCATCATATATTGGGCCCGGCGTTATACCATCATAGCGCGCTAGTCACGGAAGGGTTGGGGTAGCAAATCCCAAACCAACGGTGACAAAAGTCCGCTCACCGGACGCATCATCATCATCATCATCAAGGGTGTACAACGCCATTTTAAAACATAAAATAGATATACATACCATATATATACTTTTCATCAAAACGTCAACATAGGAGAAGTATTATTTAAGAACATCATAACATCATCATCAACATCAAAATATATACTTCTCAAATCTTAATTCATGTTGCAGGTGAGAGTGTACTTACCTAAACGCCTTACTTAACCTTTTCAAATTTTCCGATGGTGACGCGCGATTGAGGTCTCGGGTGCTCGCCTTTAGAACCGTTCATGCCATGAATAGTTAATATAATAAAATCAACAAAAGCTCATAATAATTCATCAAACACATCCATCATATCATAGCAGTGCCTAAAAGGCCTATTTCATCATTCAATAACTTAACAATACAAAAATTGAACAATTTCATGAAATTTCAAATCTTGATAGAATCTGCCAGTCAGACCTTGGTCCCTTCAAAAATTCATAAAAATTCATACAAGGATCCAAATGACCTCAAACCAATTTTAAACAAAAGTAGACATCCAGATCTTTTTAATGATACCTAATTCGTAAAAAATGAAAACCGTTTGTACCCTCAAAAATAGTTTTAAAATTTGATCATTAAAATTTTACCGAAACTGGCAGTCCGACCTCTGCCTATTTGAAAAATTATAAAAATTCACACATAACTCCAAATGATATGAAACTGATTTCAAAAGAAAATAGACATCTAGGGTTTCCAACAATATCAAATTTGGTAAAAAAGGAGACCGTTTGGATTTTCATAAACAGTTTTGAAATCTGATCATTAAAATTTTACCGAAACTGGCAGTCCGACCTCTGCCTATTTGAAAAATCATAAAAATTCACACATAACTCCAAACGATATGAAACTGGTTTCAAAAGAAAATAGAAATCTAGGGCTTTCCAACGATATCAAATTTGTTAAAAATAGAGTCCATTTGCACCCTTAAAA
This sequence comes from Ficus hirta, assembly GCA_038430175.1. Classification (NCBI taxonomy): domain Eukaryota; kingdom Viridiplantae; phylum Streptophyta; class Magnoliopsida; order Rosales; family Moraceae; genus Ficus; species Ficus hirta. The sequence continues at coordinate 10,177,260 of CM076585.1, read as the reverse complement.
ACCGTTGGAATTCTTACCTTAGAATCTGGAAATTCCAGTAGCAGTGTCAAATCCGAAAATAAATAGAAATATATATAAAAATTATCATCACAATATTTATATAATTCATACACACATGATAACAGCCCTAAAATATATTTCTAACATATGAAATTATTCAATCACCATACAAATAAAATCATAAATAAAGAATATAAAAAAAATACCCTAATTTCATCTTGTTTATAAAATCAACCATATCGCTTTTTTTTTTTTTTTTCCGATCATCATTCGATAAATATTTCTTATCCTTTTCTCAAACTCACATGAAACACTCATCATGAAAATCATCCAATCCTTCAAAGAATCCCAAACTAAAACAAATAGCAAAATCATCCTCATCATCAAATAATTCCGAAGCATACCTTGAAATTCTTTGATTTTCGGTCTTGGAAGAATTTGGAGGTTTGGCGGAGATTTTTTTTTTTTTTTTTTGTTTGTGCGTGAGAGAGGAATAGAGAGAGCGAGAGAGAGAGGAAGAGAAAAGCAAAGAGTGAGTGTTGAAAAAAAAACAATTGCTGACTTTTTGATTTCAATTGGAAACCAATTGAAGGTAATTGATTGGAATAATGAGACCAATTAAGGGCTGTCATCAAAGGCAAATTAAGGGCTGTCATCAAAGGCTAATATTGAGCAAAGACAACTGATAGGTCGATGGGAAGGTTGGATGTCAATTATTAGGATAAAGGTTTCCCTTTTTCTTTCCACGATTTTTTTTTTTTTTTTTTTTCCCTCTTCGGCTGCAATTACTTTCCCTCCCTTTTTTTTTTTTTTTTTTTTTTTATCTACCGTGCGTACCACATACAAACACACACACATATATATATATATATGCATATAATATAATATATGTATATATTTGACTAATCAAATAACTTAATATATATATATGTTATATATATATAAAGACATATATATAAACAATACAATCTGTATACCTATAAAATAAAATATACTTATGACATGTAGAATATACATATAAACATATACTATAATCGTATAACTATATATGGTATTTATATGCAATATATACATAGTACACAAACATACAACATCATATATATATATTTTAACCGTCACACAAGTCATTATATAACACATAATATTCATCAATTTGGCATGAACTTTGTTCTTAGCACATCGAGTCCCCGTCGCGTCACCTGTGAAAAAGTAACTCAACGTAACATTAGAATTAAGAAATTGCTATCTCATCACAATATTTATGTTAATTCTAATGTTAATTTTCTAACCTAAAGTTAGATAGCTTTTGGGGCGTTACAATCCCTCTTACCTTATAAAAGTTTCGTCCTCGAAACTTAGAACAATTCCGGATAATTCGTTCTCATAGCATCTTCTCGCTCCCAAGTAGCTTCCTCTATCTTGTGATTACGCCAAAGAACTTTTACTAAGATAATCTCTTTGTTTCTTAAGGTCTTCGTCTTTCGATCAAGAATCTCAACAGGTTTCTCTTCATAACTCATATCTTCTTGAATCTGAATCGATTGCGGTTGAATGACGTGAGATGGATCCGGTACATACTTCTTCAACATCGAGACATGAAATACATTGTGGATGGACGTCATCTCCTGAGGCAAATCTAACTTGTATGCCACATTACCGACACGCTCAATTACCATATATGGTCCTATATACCTAGGACTAAGCTTGCCTTTCTTCCCAAATCTCATCACGCCTTTCATCGGGGCGACCTTGATAAATACCAAGTCTCCAACCTCAAACTCTAAGGGCCTTCAACGTACATCCGCATAGCTTTTCTGCCTACTTTGAGCTATGGCGATCCGCTGCTGAATCACTTTCAATGCTTCAGTCGTCTTATTGAAGAAGCCAGTTTTCTCCTTCAGTTCTGACTCCGCTAGCTTCTTCTCCCCAGCCTCATGCCAATAAATTGGGGACCTACAACGTCTTCCGTAAAGTGCCTCATAGGGAGCCATCCCAATCGTCGCTTGATAACTATTGTTATAAGCGAACTCAGCCAACGGTAAAAACTTACACCAACTCCCTTTGAAGTCCAAGGCACAAGCTCGAAGCATATCCTCAAGTATCTGATTAGTCCTCTCCGTCTGACCGTCTGTTTGCGGATGAAAAGCCGTGCTAAATTTCAACTTCGTACCCATAGCAGCTTGAACGCTCTTCCAGAAGTGAGAGGTGAACCTACTATCTCGATCCGAAATAATAGATCTGGGAACACCATGAAGCCACACGACCTCCTTCACATATAATTCTGCCAACTGTTCCATAGAGGACGTCAATCGTATAGGAAGAAAATGTGCTGACTTGGTCAATCTGTCAATGATCACCCATATAGCATCATATCCATTCGTAGTCCTTGGCAATCCAGTAATAAAATCCATCGCAATGTCTTCCCATTTCCATTCCGGTATCTGAATTGACTGAAGAACCCCTCCTGGCTTTTGGTGCTCAGCCTTAACTTGTTGGCACGTCATACAATACTTCACATAGTGTGCTACATCCTTCTTCATTCCGAACCACCAGAAACTCTTCTTAAGATCCATGTACATTTTGGTTGCACCAGGATTAAGCATATATGGGGTGTTGTGTGCCTCTTCAAGAATCTTTTTCCTCAACTCCTCGTCTTTAGGAACACATAACCGTCCCTTAAGCTTCAGCACTCCATCATCAGACACACTAAATCCTTCACACTTCCCTTCGAGCATTTCCTTTTTAATCCTCACAAGGCTTAGATCAAGATCTTGTTTGCTCTGAATGTCATCTAAAATAGTTGGAGACAAAGTCATTGCAGAAAGTTGCCCAACTATTACTTCCAACCCAAAATCAAAAATCTCCTTTTGAAGGGGCTTGGACATCGCATTCAAGGACATTAACGTGGCTGGGGTCTTCCGACTCAACGCATCAGCTACCCTATTTGCCTTCCCTGGGTGGTATAGGATTTCACAGTCGTAATCCTTTACTAGCTCAAGCCACCTCCTTTGCCTCATATTCAAATCCTTCTGCGTGAAAAAGTACTTCAAACTTTGGTGATCTGTGAATATTTGGCATCGGACTCCATATAAATAATGCCTCCATATTTTCAATGCAAAAACAACAGCAGCTAACTCTAGGTCATGGGTAGGATAGCTCTTCTCGTAGTCCTTCAATTGCCTTGAAGCATAGGCAATTACCTTCCCATTCTGCATCAAGACTGCACCAAGTCCCATTTTAGAAGCATCACTGTAAATTACGAACCCTTCAACCCCATCCGGAATCGTCAAGATTGGTGCACTTGTGAGTCGTCTCTTCAGCTCTTGAAAGCTCTTTTCGCAGTCCTCTGCCCATTCGAACTTCTTTCCTTTTCGGATAAGTGTCGTAAGTGGCATAGCAAGTTTTGAGAAATCAGCTACAAATTTCCTGTAATAGCCCGCTAAATCAAGGAAACTTCTGATCTCACTTGCGTTGGTTGGTCTCTTCCAATTACTAACAGCCTCAACCTTCGCAGGATCCACCATTATGCCATCTTTAGAAATCACATGACCAAGGAATGCCACACGATCCAACCAAAACTCGCATTTAGAGAACTTGGCATACAACTGATGCTGTTTCAATGTTTGCAAAACTGTCCTTATATGCTTCTCATGTTGGTCTCGAGTCTTTGAATAAATGAGAATGTCGTCGATAAACACTATCACAAACTTATCCAGAAACTCCTTAAACACTCTATTCATCAGGTCCATGAAAGCAGCAGGGGCATTGGTCAACCCAAATGGCATGACCACAAACTCATAATGGCCGTATCGGGTTCTGAAAGCTGACTTGGGGACATCTCCATCCTTGATCTTCAGTTGGTGGTATCCAGATCGTAGATCAATCTTCGAAAACACAGTCGCACCTTGCAGTTGGTCGAATAAATCATCAATTCTCGGCAATGGGTACTTGTTCCTTATGGTCACCTTGTTCAACTCCCTATAGTCAATGCAGAGCCTCATTGTCCCATCCTTCTTCTTCACAAATAAAACTGGAGCTCCCCACGGTGAATGACTAGGGCGAATGAAACCCTTGGTCAACAACTCTTGAAGTTGCTCATGTAATTCCTTCAATTCAGCAGGTGCCATTCGATAAGGTGCCTTAGAGATTGGCCCAGTGCCCGGTGCTAACTCAATCTCGAACTCGATTTCTCTATCTGGTGGCAAACCTGGCAAGTCCTCTGGAAACACAACACTAAAATCTCGTACGACGGGTACATCTTCAAGTTTCAATTTGTCTTCTTTCTTCCTATCCACAATGCTGGCTAAGAAACCATTACAGCCATTGGATAGCATCTTTCGGGCCTCCATTGCTGACAGGAACAATTTCGTCTTCTTCTTCGCATCACCAATGAATTCAAATCGATCATCTCGCTCGGGATTAAACACGACCTTACGTCTTCGGCATTCAATAGACGCGTTATACTTTCCCAAGAAATCCATACCTAAAATTAGGTCATAGTCAAACATCTCGAGCACTATCAGATTACTATAGAGCTCTCTATCAACAATTCTCATTGGCACTGCTCGTAGCCAATGAGTGGACATCATCACTTCTCCAGAGGGTAGTGTCGTAGTGAATCCCTGACTCAAGATATCCTGATTTATTCCTAATCTTTTAACAAAAGAAGAAAACACAAAGGAGTGTGAGGCTCCTGTGTCGAAAAGAACATTAGCACATAGGTTATTGACAAGTATCTGACCTGTGACAACAGTAGAAGTCTCAGCAGCTGCTTCTTCTTTGGTCATGGTGAAAATTCTGACATTGGTGGTAAGTGGAGGAGCCTCAAGTCGTCCCTGGGAAATATGAGGTCCATCAAGATTGGCCTGCATACTATGGAGTTGAGCTGGTGGGTTTCTCTGTTGTCTTTGCTGGAAGGGCTGGTACGTCTTGTTCGGACAATCCTTGGACAGGTGACCCTCGCGTCCGCAACCATAACATAGATTTGTGCCCATACGGCACTCCCCCAAATGAAGCTTTCCACACTTTGAACATGGTGGAATGTTCTTAGCTTGCTTAGCTGGTTGGCCCCCTCCTTGACGGTTGTTATGGTTCCTTTGATTGGAAAAGTTCCCCTTCCTCTTGTTATTGTTCCACTGACCTCCTTGAGACCTGCCTTGATTTCCAAAGTTCCCACGGTTATGGTTGTTGTTGTTGTTGTTCTTAGGGACTTCGCTCTGACGAGGCTGGCTTTCTTTTTGCTTATTCAGATGATATTCAGCACGAAGGGCACATTTGACACATTCAGCTGTGGTGGTTGGTGGAGCAGTCCCGCTATCAACAATCACTGCAATCTCGGGTCTCAGCATCCCGATCATTCTCCTTAGTCGTTCTTCTCCATTTGGCACCATGTGGGGACACAGGCGTGCCAGTTGGTTGAACCGCTTAACAGCTTCTGTCACCGATAAATTTCCTTGACGAAATTTATTAAACTCGTCATAATGTTCCCTGGTCACAGACATGTTGAAATATTGCTCGTTAAATTATTGGATAAAGTCTTCCCATGTCATCTGACTTATATCCCTGCTCAGCTCTATTCCTTCCCACCAGATTCTAGCATCATCCATCAAACAGTAGGAAGCACACTTCACTTTCTCATTATCGGTTAAATCCATGAAATTAAGGACTAACTCGATCGACTTCAACCATCCTTGAGCTACCAAAGGGTCAGTTGAACCATTGAATTCCTTAGGCTTCATCCTCTTAAATCGCAAATACAGGGGCTCATGATTTGTTGCTGCTTGAACTCCTCTATTTTGCACTGGCTGTGCAGCTGGTGGATCAATGGGGATTTCCACTCTGTTAGCATTAGCTTGCAAATTGTTAATGAGAGCCTGTAGTTCCTGAACTTGCCTCTGAAGTTGAACCACTAGTTCTACTAAATTAGGCTCTGCCACCGCTTCATTTCCAACTTGTCCACGACCTCTTCGTTGGTCTTGACGTAACTGTGCCATAACTTCTGCCAAGTTAGGTTCTGCAGCAACCTCATCTTCGGCATGCACTCGGCCGTTACCACGTCCTCGAACTGCACGTCCTCGTCCGCGTACCATCTTATCTTAGTCGTCTGTTAGTAGCAAAAATGTCAATAAGAGACCTTTCCCTTTTTTTTTTTTTTTTTTTTTTAATCGAGTCAGGATTCAAACTTTTCATAAATAGAACATCACCAGGATTCAAACTTTCCATAAATAGAACATCACCTCACAACTTACACATTTCTATTTAAGGAAATTGGTTAATTACTTACTTGAAGAAGTTTGAAGTGGATACGTGACGATGCATGATAGGAAATAGGAAACCGCTCTGATACCATATCTGTAACGACCCATCACGGACCGTTATAGTTTGCTTCTTATTTAATCATTCATCTCTTATAAAATCGCGGAAAATATTAAGCTTGAATTAAAAATCTTTACATAACGGAAAACTTTACTTAGATAATTTTAGAAAAAAAAAACTCTACAATTTTTTTTTTTAAACTATATCAAAATTAAACTTCATAATTAATATATATTTTTTTTTTTAAAAACCCAATTCATGAAATAAAATTTAAGTCCATATGAAACATCCAATCAAATAATGATAAACTAAAATCTCAAAACTTTATTTGAAATAAATAAATAATAAAAAAAATCCATTTCAAGATCGTTCTTCCCGTTTTCCTATCACATATCGTCCCGCTATCCGCTCCAAGCTCCTCCAACACTATATCTTACCCTTTCCTTTATCTGCAACATGAATTAACTTATATAAGCAAGGGCTTAGTAAGACACTTAAATCTCACAAATGTAAATAAACATTTTTCTTTTATCATCATAAATATAAACATCATTTAAAAACTTTTTAAGTTTTAAAAACCATCATATATTGGGCCCGGCGTTATACCATCATAGCGCGCTAGTCACGGAAGGGTTGGGGTAGCAAATCCCAAACCAACGGTGACAAAAGTCCGCTCACCGGACGCATCATCATCATCATCATCAAGGGTGTACAACGCCATTTTAAAACATAAAATAGATATACATACCATATATATACTTTTCATCAAAACGTCAACATAGGAGAAGTATTATTTAAGAACATCATAACATCATCATCAACATCAAAATATATACTTCTCAAATCTTAATTCATATTGCAGGTGAGAGTGTACTTACCTAAACGCCTTACTTAACCTTTTCAAATTTTCCGATGGTGACGCGCGATTGAGGTCTCGGGTGCTCGCCTTTAGAACCGTTCATGCCATGAATAGTTAATATAATAAAATCAACAAAAGCTCATAATAATTCATCAAACACATCCATCATATCATAGCAGTGCCTAAAAGGCCTATTTCATCATTCAATAACATAACAATACAAAAATTGAACAATTTCATGAAATTTCAAATCTTGATAGAATCTGCCAGTCAGACCTTTGTCCCTTCAAAAATTCATAACAATTCATACAAGGATCCAAATGACCTCAAACCAATTTTAAACAAAAGTAGACATCCAGATCTTTTTAATGATACCTAATTCGTAAAAAATTAAAACCGTTTGTACCCTCAAAAATAGTTTTAAAATTTGATCATTAAAATTTTACCGAAACTGGCAGTCCGACCTCTTCCTATTTGAAAAATTATAAAAATTCACACATAACTCCAAATGATATGAAACTGATTTCAAAAGAAAATAGACATCTAGGGCTTTCCAACAATATCAAATTTGTTAAAAACGGAGACCGTTTGGATTTTCATAAACAGTTTTGAAATCTGATCATTAAAATTTTACCGAAACTGGCAGTCCGACCTCTGCCTATTTGAAAAATCATAAAAATTCACACATAACTCCAAACGATATGAAACTGGTTTCAAAAGAAAATAGACATCTAGGGCTTTCCAACGATATCAAATTTGTTAAAAATAGAGTCCATTTGCACCCTTAAAAACCGTTGGAATTCTTACCTTAGAATCTGGAAATTCCAGTAGCAGTGTCAAATCCGAAAATAAATAGAAATATATATAAAAATTATCATCACAATATTTATATAATTCATACACACATGATAACAGCCCTAAGATATATTTCTAACATATGAAATTATTCAATCACCATACCAATAAAATCATAAATAAAGAATATAAAAAAAATACCCTAATTTCATCTTGTTTATAAAATCAACCATATCGCCTTTTTTTTTTTTTCGATCATCATTCGATAAATATTTCTTATCCTTTTCTCAAACTCACATGAAACACTCATCATGAAAATCATCCAATCCTTCAAAGAATCCCAAACTAAAACAAATAGCAAAATCATCCTCATCATCAAATAATTCCGAAGCATACCTTGAAATTCTTTGATTTTCGGTCTTGGAAGAATTTGGAGGTTTGGCGGAGATTTTTTTTTTTTTTTTTTTTTTTTTTGTTTGTGCGTGAGAGAGGAATAGAGAGAGCGAGAGAGAGAGGAAGAGAAAAGCAAAGAGTGAGTGTTGAAAAAAAAAACAATTGCTGACTTTTTGATTTCAATTGGAAACCAATTGAAGGAAATTGATTGGAATAATGAGACCAATTAAGGGCTGTCATCAAAGGCAAATTAAGGGCTGTCATCAAAGGCTAATATTGAGCAAAGATAACTGAGAGGTCGATGGGAAGGTTGGATGTCAATTATTAGGATAAAGGTTTCCCTTTTTCTTTCCATGATTTTTTTTTTTTTTTTTTTTTCCCCTCTTCGGCTGCAATTACTTTCCCTCCTTTTTTTTTTTTTTTTTTATTTACCGTGCGTACCACATACAAACACACACACATATATATATATATATATATATATGCATATAATATAATATATGTATATATTTGACTAATCAAATAACTTAATATATATATGTTATATATATAAAAAGACATATATATAAACAATACAATCTGTATACCTATAAAATAAAATATACTTATGACATGTAGAATATACATATAAACATATACTATAATCGTATAACTATATATGGTATTTATATGCAATATATACATAGTATACAAACATACAACATCATATATATATATTTTAACCGTCACACAAGTCATTATATAACACATAATATTCATCAATTTGGCATGAACTTTGTTCTTAGCACATCGAGTCCCCGTCGCGTCACCTGTGAAAAAATAACTCAACGTAACATTAGAATTAAGAAATTGCTATCTCATCACAATATTTATGTTAATTCTAATGTTAATTTTCTAACCTAAAGTTAGATAGCTTTTGGGGCGTTACACGGCCCCAAGCGTCCGTCGAACCAACCCGGCAGTGTTGCAATTTTCCCGAAACGATTCGAATAGAAGCCCAAAACGGAGACACCCTAGGAAAAAAATTAGGGATTTTGGGAATTAGGAATGGTTCGGATTCTCGGCCTCGAGAAAGTATGAGTCCGGATTCCGCCCTTGTGCAGAGATGGAGACGTACAAATGGGTAAAGAAGGTCTTACGTATGCCTAATCGGGCAAATTACCCCTGTACTCTGCAACCCACAGGAAATCGAATAAATTCGTTTCCAATACCCAGAAGTCATAGGCTCGGCAGACACAGGGGAACAAAAACCGAAGCTGCACATGGGCAAGAGGAACGGCAGTCTCCGAGCAACAGGGAATCACCGAACAGGCGAGGAGGGAGCGACAGGCCGGCCGGCTGGGCACAGTGCCGATAACACCCAAGCTGTGATAGCCTTCGACTTGGTGCACAGTAATCTCATTTTGATTTACAGTGCAACGGGTCAGATTGAAGTTGGAATGAAGATGGTGAGCCCAACGACTTCAGTTGCGTTTGAACTCAAAATTTTGAGTTCAAATGGAAATAAAACACCAAACCAGTACAACGAAAAGCCATGGCCGCCCGAATCAAAACAAAATAACAAAAAAAAATTTGTAAAAAAAAAAAAAAAAGAATATGCTAGGAGGAAGAGAAACTCAGGAGTCAAATTTTTGGGATCAACTTCTTTTTTATTTATAATTTTCCACAACTTGGAGATCAACTTGAACAATAGAGAATAATTGCCAAAAAAAAAAAAAAGAAAAGGTTCTTCTATGAGCGATTTCAGAGGAGAGGGAGACTGTAGAGTGTTGGAGTGATTGTTGATAGAAGAAAAATAGAGACGATGGCTTGACAAGGAGAGATTCAGCACACTCTTTTTTTATTTTTCTTTTCTTTCAAAAATTTAATAGTTTAAGTACAATATATAAAATAAAATTTAAATCATAAAAATCATTGGGACCCACACCACAAAATCATTGGGGCCCACATCACAAAGGACCCGGGTTTTTAAAATTTAATATTTTGTTTGGCATTTAAATTTAACTCCAATTAAACTGTATTTTTTTATCTTAATTTTTGTATTTTTTTAAAAAGTTAATAAAAATTATAATTAGTTTTTAAAAAGTTAATATTTTTAAAAAGTTAATAAAAATTATAATTGGTTTTTAAAAAGTTAACCAACTTCAACTTAAAAATTCCATCTCTAACTGATGGATCAATCACAAGCTAAAAAAAAAAAGACCTGCATCAACCGACTGCGGGAGCCATGCATCAGTGCCGGAGTTCTCCGACAACCACCTCTTGGGATTGGGTGAGAACCCGCTGTGGTTGTTTAGGATTACTCAAATAAGAAATGTTTTGGTGATTGTTTAGCACCCAAAAGATTGGGGCCCGTTTGCAACACGAACTGAAGTTGGCGATTTGGAAATGTTTTGATTGGAAATAAATTGAGTTTTAAAATTTGTATTTGGTTGAAAATATACTGTTTTGAGTTAAAAAGCATAAAAACTTGAAATTTGTTCGGAAAATGAAAACAATATGAATCTTATTTCGTTGATCTAATATTCTGTATAATGTGAATCTCAAGATATGAATGGCAATATGCAGTATGGATCTTTATTTGTCTTCTTGGCATTGTGAGTGATTAAAAAAAATTTTCTCATTTCAACTTGAAATAAGAAATTTTTGGACTTTTAAAATTTGAGTAACTTGAAATAAGAAAATTATGAATTTTTAAAATTTGAGTTTATATATATGTGTGTGTATATATATATATATATTTATATATATGGAATGGTCTTAAATATGGTACCTGATAGTATCTGATAACGTGGACTTTAGTTATTGTGAATATGAACTTCAATTACTAGAAATATGAATTCATGCAGAAGGAAATGTAAAATAAGGGGAATTTATATTCACTTCAGCTACATTTCCTTCTACATGAATTCACATTTCTAATAGTAACTGAAGTTCACATTATCAGATACTATCAGATACTAGATTTAAGACTTTGTATGTGTGTATATATATAGGGAGAGAGAGAGGGAGAGGATTTTTACTAAGCTAATTGGAATGAAATTTTTGGAATTTGACATACAAAACTTAGATTGGAATTAGTGTTTCAAATGATCTCTAAAATAATAGCAATTGACTCTTTTAATATAGTAAAAATAAAGATAAATATAAAGAGATCTATCCAAAAAAAAAAAAAGATAAAAGATAAATAATCGTTACATACTTACTAACCCTTTTTTTTTTTTTTCATTGTTACAATTCTTTTGCGATGCATGTGCAATTACCATCCCACCAATATCAATTTCCAAACTAACAACCACCATTTTAGTCTTGGCTTGAACACCTAACAGTTCCAATATTGCTTCTCCCCCTACAAACACATGGCTGCCTAACTTACACAAACTGACCAACCCTATTTCCATTTTTGAATTACAAATGCACTCCACCTTTTATTTCAATCTTCAAACCGGCAAATAAAACCCCCAAAAGGGCAATTTAAGTGATAAACATGTCCTAAAGATTCTTATAAACAATCACCAAAAAAAAAAAAAAATTCCTGTTTTCTTTAAGAACAAGATTGATAGCACTGTAACCTCATCTATAACCACTTTTATTCCACTCCCATACTTGCTCGTCACTCCTCACGATCACCCCCTCCGCCATTTGCGCATGTGAGAAGGAAGAAGCAAATCAATCAGAATGGAGACCAAAAGGAGACCAAAAGGAGAGGCGAAAGAGAGATATCAAGCTTGTAGTCGTTGTACGCTAGCTTGTAGTTTAGAAATGGAAGCCGACGTCGTCATCTCTAAATCTGTGGTGGCTAAAAACTATTAACAATTGTTAAATAAAACGGGAGTCTCCATCTCGTTATACAAGTTTCTCCAACATTACCATTGCCTCACTCAAACTTACCGTCGCCAAAACCGCCTCCTCAGCTTCCTTCTCCATCCCCATTACCTTATACGGATTGAAAATAAACCACTCAACCACAACTCGATGAGAATGAGATGTTGTCGTTTTTTGCCGGGCTCATCACCATGCTTCCTTATGGGTAACAAAAACAAATCGAATTGCATTTAAACGAGTGTATCAATCACCCTTGCTTTACTCTTCGACAATGTATGGCCGCGTGTATCACCAAATATATGCACCTCATCCATTTTGAACCCTTGGATTTCATCCCACCGGCGCTAGGATGAACTCTACGGGTAGTGCCCCACTAACTGCGTCTACTGCTTCTTCTCCCCATAAAATTTAAGAGGCATGTCATCACAAAACCTATAGCTCGGAAACCCTTTTTTTTTTTTTTTTTGAATACCCGTTTGATATGAGGCTAAGTTGATTTGTTTAGGCCAAAATTTTCATGATGACATCAATTTTTCCTAAGAAATTTCAGTAGTTTGTCTAATCAAGAAACTAGGCTTCCACAGCAATCTAGTAGGTGAGAAGAACAGTCTAAACACTATATGTATAAACAAAATACTTGAAACATTTGAAAGGAAGGAAGCATAACTTTTTTTTCCCTTCTCATATCATAATCATAATAATAACACAATCCACAAACACAAACTAGTTACTTCTTTCTGTTTCAGATCAGCATTGTGCCATATTTGTACAGCATATGGTAAATTAAATCACTTTGTAGACTGAATTTGTCACAAACATGACTAACATGTGATCGACAAATGGCACGCGGATTAGGTTTAATGATCATCAGCGAAAAACCGTTCACCATTCTTTTTTCTTGTGGAGCGATGAAAAAAAAAAATTTTACTACATGAAATCATCTTTAGCGCAAACTCAGCCTAACCTTGCTTCTCTTCTTAGCACCTGGAGAGAAAAAATAGTTGTTCAATGCTAGTGAGATGAAAAAATAACACTAGCCAAATATTAAACAGACAAAACAAACACCCTGGTTTATCAATGAGATTGTTGAATTAAACGGTAAGGGGATATCGCGCTGATTGAACCTACTGAACAGACATCATAAACACCAGGGAACACCTAACAAAGATATTCCAAATTTAACCCAACTCAATCACGAAAAACTCATTTTTCATCACAATGTATTGAGGTCATAACGAAACGAGACAGCCAGCCCACGAGATGCATCACGCCTTCATAACTCAAGGCGTTGATCATCTGCTTTGCAGCAGACTAATCAAACAAAAATAACTTGTACAGATTAGTTCTACAGGTTGGAATAATAATTAACTTTGGAGATACCAGTTCTAGAGGTTGGAACTAATAGATAAGCAATACAATATCTAGAGATCTTATTGATATCTTCCTGCAAATATTGCCATATTTTTGCGCTGGCTCAGGCCGGGTGGTGGAACTGGCAGGACAGATTAAAAGTTTTTTGTTTATGTTTTATTTTTGGAGAAGGATTAAAGTCAAATAAGAACGTTATAAATCTCATAATAGAAGCTGCACTAAATTGTTTGAAATCCATTCAAGCGCACACTAGTTTTTATGACAACTATCTGTAAACACGCATAGTGATTATCTTAAAAGTATTAGGTTAAAAAGTTCGATGATGCAGTCTGAATCCCCTAAAATTCAAGAACTCGAACTGATCCTAGTAACAACTATTATTACTCGTTGTGATAAACAACCTGATATTAGTCCTAATAGCTATTCTTTTGCGGGAACTCGTGTCAAGTTTCAACTTAATACCACATCATAGCGCCATTGACCCAACGCAAAAGGAAGACTACTAACAGAGAAAAGAACATAAAAGAAAAGGTATCATTTACCTCTTCAGCAAATTTGATTAAAATGGTTGTTCGAGGTCGTTGTTGACCCTCTATGGGTACAAAATGAGCTGTCACCACAGCTGGAAAACCAGCACCATCCAAAACGCCCTGCAAAGGAAAAGGCAATGTTTAAATTTGCGCAATCGGGTATTAAGGTGATTTCTGTTTACGAGTTAAGGCGTAAGCCTTAACGCATTTTGGGTGTAAGCCTCAACATAAAACCATAAAAATAAGTAAAAAAAAATATAGAAAATCTAGTAGGTAGAAATCTCGTCTTCCCCAGCCTCAATCCCTATCAATTTCCTCTTCCTAGTCAATAAAAGAACAAGAGGAGAAGAACCACAAGAAGAACGAGAAGAACGCAGCAGTCAACGATGGAGGATTTTTGAACTAGGAGCAGCCAAATAACAAACGTTTGTTTCTGAGGATTGTCAAACTTCTTCTAGGGTTTATTTCAGCTCGAAAGATGAGCTGAACTGGTTTTTTTCTTCTTTTCTTTTTTTTAAAATTAGTCTTGGGCCTTGGGCCTTTAGTCTTTGGGTTAGAAAGTTCTAACAAATTGAGGCAATGACTCTTCAATTGCGCAATAATACCTGCAATTCTGTACGTGTCAACTTAGAGAGGCGTACACAATTTTTTCTGCCTTTGAGGCTTAGGCCTCATTACTTTTTTTCCCCGCAATTCATGGAGGAGGCGCACCTCTTATTTCGCAATTTTAAACACTGGGAAAAAGAAACTTGGTAATAAGAGATCTTTACCACCAGATGATTACTTATTGAGGAAAATAAAGGGTAAAAGAAGCACTTACCCTTACAATTCCGGCAACAAATGCTCCACAGTTAAATGTCCCCATGTCTTTTGGGATAGAAATAAATCTACAATCCAAATGATGGCGAATTAGCTGGATAATTATACTAATTTTGCAATCCAGCGAGCGGTTTTAGTAGATTTTGAAAATCAGTGGAAAAACTGTTAACCTGTTTACGAGGAGCTCCTTCTCACTAATCATGTATTCATCTTCATGCTCGGTACCTTTCTCAAGTGAGTCAGCTACCTAATCGACACCAAAGAGAAGATGGTGAGGCCATTACCAAAAACTAAGAGAAGAAACAACTTCTGGCCTATGTATATTTATAGATAAATGTGTACAAACACGTGCCTGCATACACACGAGGAACTATCAGAGTTGTGCGTCGCAACTTAGCCCCCTAGAGGACTTACAGAAGTTGGTACCGAAAAAGCAAATTGCTTACAAATTGTGACTTGTGAAATGTGTGTGACTATTTTTTTGCACATTTAGCTCACAACTGCACCTAAGTATAAGCAATAGTTCAAAGATCAAAAATCAAAGTAGAAGCTCTCACCTTCCCGAATAACACCTTCCATACGGTGCTATGCACAAAAGACAGAATACCCAACAACCGTGTCTCCCTTCTGTTTCCCTGTGGTATCAAGACCATCCTCGTTATACAATGGGTAAAAGGCACTCAAGAAAGCTCACATAATACACTTATGCTCAAGTTCAATGCTTCGACCTACTGGAAGTCTTTATTAGGTAAAAACAAAAGGCTTATAAACCCTGATAAGTGAGGATGGTATTGCTAAATAGAAACTATGTGCTTGGCTCAAGCCATACAAATGTTTATATACGATTTCTTCCTTTTTCAACCTGGATAATGGCATACAGCAAATTCTCATACTAAGAACAAGATTGAGGTTAAAAGGATCCAGGAGTTACAGTATGTTGAGATACAAAGATTTCAATTGCTGAAATTTTCCAGGAATTCCCATAACAGGTCATGTATTCATTTTTAATATAACACTTGTATTAAAATCTATATAAATATAAATATATATATATATATATATATAATTTTTCCTTTGAAAGTGTGTGTATAAATCTAGTGCCACCAAGTGAATACCCGAATAAAGATCAGGCAGCTAGGACATATAACATCCGAGAACTGAAAATAAGAATTTGAGGCAAAGAGTACCATGCTAAACAAAAAGGCTAGAATGGCGATGTAGTCCATGAATAGATTATAGAACTCCAGTAAAGTACTTTACCTTATCCCTATGACAAAGGAGCTCTAGAACTCGAGCACCAACCGCGTAGCCCGCATCCTCCAGCCTGCTCAGTTTTTGACACACATAATTGAAACTCAACTCTCAATAGTCAAAAATTAAATGTGGAGAAACTTGAATTCTCATGTATTCCCTGGTGTAATTCCAAGTTTACAGCTGCAAATAACTATAAAAGAAAGCAAATTGAAATCACCTCCGTTCTAACTCAGCAATGTTGTCAACTTGTGTCTGATTGTACTGCACAAGCTCTGAAAACAAGAACGCGAACGCACTCAAACTGACCTGAAACAACCATTAAAAAAGATTAAAAAAAAATTCACTAAATTTACGGGGGAAAAAAAAAATCCCAGATCAAAATTGCCCAAATCATCACCAACATAAAATCCCAGCCTTGGATTTAGCTAATCTCGTCTGAGCACACGTAACTTCCATTATAATTCAACATTAGGTATCCATTTTTTAACTCGATTCCTCGCTACCCAGTAACCCAATTCAGTGAGATCCGAAATATGCAAGACATTCAACCCTGTTTGGTTTCCGAGAAAATGCAGAGAAACATACAAACAAAAATGAACAAAACCCAGAAGAGATAAAAGGCAAAGTGAGAAAAGAGACCTCTTGTTTGCCCTTGCTGAGGGGCTTGTCGAGGACATTAGAGTACTGCTTGATCTTGCCAGCCCCAATCATGGCTTCCGACCACCTCTTCTTCTTCGAAAACAGTGGCTGTGCAGATCACAAAACAGAATAGAAATCGTTTAGAGCTCCTCTGTAGGACAAAATTGAAGCTCCTTAAGTCTCTTTGGTCACTCGCTCGGTTTTGGTTTCGGTCGGTCGGGTTTGGTCAGTTTATTGGGGAGTAGCCCGGTTGTGACCCGAATCCTTTGGACAAAAAAAAAAACAAACAAACTGGTGGTAAACCGGTTAGCTTACATGGGTAATCTGATCCGTTTTTGAGGTTTTTAATTGATTTTTGGGGATTTTTTTCGGTTGTTTTGAGGCAAAACTTTTGATGTTGAAAACATGAACATTAACAACAGCTTTGGCAACTTTTAGGCCCAAAAAAATTTTTTCTACCGATCCAAATCCAAAATTTTCTCGTTTCAACAATCAAAAGAAAAAAACCCACATTGCATTTCAAGTTTTCAACCTAAAGAAAAATAAATGCATGTTCTTATTAACCTGCCGAAATGCCAAACGACGCCGTTTTGGTCTTGGGAAGGTTTTATCTTTTTTTTTTTTTTTAATATTAAACAGATTAGAGGAGATTACCAATCAAGTCAAAAAAAAATTAAAAAAAATATATCCTTTTATGTAAGTTGTCGTCGGTCGGTTCAGTTTGAAACCGACTCCAAAATTCGGAACGGACAACTGAGCCGAGAGGGCGTTTCTTAATTCGGTTTCCAACCGAAACTTTTGGTTTGGGGTTAAGGATTTTCGGTTACTTTAATTGGTCGTCGGTCATTTGGTCGATTTCAGTTTTTAGATTTTTCAAAACAGCCCTACTCTGTAGGACTTAAAGATCCATAGGCTCTTTGGTCACTCACTCTATTTTGTGCCCAGTTTAGACAGCAAGCTTCTTCACATTGTACTGTTGGGCTTCTTCGGAGCTCGAAAGGTGGGATTTCAATCTCCTATTCGGCCTTAGGCTTATTTTCATGTGATGGTCCTTATATTATCCATCACATGGATCCTTAATTTTCAATTATATATGTTACATTATCTTTTTTTTTTTTAATTATTACTCTGTATTTTGGAAAAAAAAAAAAAAAAAAGCAAAATTAAACACATTTAGAGCACAAGAACTTTAGTTACGACTTAAATCATAGTTAAATATTTTTTAAGAAATTTAATACTTTCAAAATGACTCTGCTAAGGCTATTATGTTTGATAAAAGTATAATTTATTTTTAAAATATATCCGATAAAAGTACAATTTAACTTATTTATAAATTCATGTGGTAGAATAATTTAATTTCTGTCCTTTTTTTTTCTTTTAACAGATATTGGAAGAGAGACTATTGGCATAATATTAAAAAAAAATACAAGGGAGCGTGGTATGTGAAATCAAAAATTAAGGATCAACATGAGACATTGGCTATAATTCAAGGACCATTTATAAATATAACCCTCCACTTTATTGATAAAAGTTATATTTAATTGTTTCATTAATTTTTAACGATTTGATATATTAGTATGTTCGTTAAAATTTAACAAAGCTCTTTTAACGGACCTTATCAAAGATTATTAGGGTACTGGGCCAGGTTGTAACTTGATCATGAGTGAATTTGTTGCAACACAAAATTGTTCCATTTATAAGTCATAATATTAAAATATTTATCTAAAGATTAAAATAGAAGTTTTCTCTCCTAACATAAGAGATCTTTTATGAAAACTCTCTTTTATTAATTCTTTTGTCTTTCTTACTAATTTAAGCAAACCAATCAAAATAAAATACTTGTAGCAAACTATAAATTGCTACAATAAATTCTTAAGGGACCATCTTCACTGTAACAAAGTTTAAACTAATAGTGCATTGAAAAAGTATAACAATAGATTAAGATAATTAAATTGTATAGGCATTTAAAGTGAGAAATTAAATTATCTCAAAAAAATTATATTAAATAAATATCATATTATGTTTTTCACTTTAGAATAACCATAACAAAACTGATATATATATATATATATATATATTCATATATATTTCATATCAAGGCAAAATAAAATGTTAGATACTATCTAAACGGCCTTCAAATATAGAAAAACTACGATCTTTATAAGAAATCGATTCCACTAATAAATTTAAATCAAACGCTCAAAAGAAATATATGTTTGTCGAGCTGGACACTCAAATCAGTATACCAACAACTGATCTTGATCTCTAATCTTATTTAAAAATCAAACAATAATAACTTTTTTACAACTAGAGATTTAGAATTTTAACACTTTTCATTAGATTATTCTCTGGCATGGTTATCCAATTTCTTTTAAGTTAAATAATAATTTAATAATAATTTATAATATACCTTAGAAAATGATTTTGAATACTATCTTTAGTTAAAATATCATTTTAAAAGTTGTGGTTGTAAATATAGTCTAACGGTTATTACACATCTGATTTCGTCATAAAAGTTAAGAATTCGAATCCTCCACTTTTAAATTAAAGGGGGAAAAAAAGTTCTGGTATGTTTACCTTAGAAAATGATTTTGAATACTATCTTTCAATTTTTTATTTTTCCTTTTCAATCCTCAAATAAGAAAGTAAAATTTGAGGCAAAGTAATAATTTAATTTTTATATCAGGAGTTTGAGTGCTAATCCAGTGGGGGGTTTAGGATTGTCAATCTCCTTATTCAATCCCAAATTTATGTGGGTCCTACAAAACTTCACTCCCATTCTAGGATAAAGATAGGTAAGCAAATATGTGATTGATTCACATTCCTTGTTCCGATTCTTTATTCCTGAAAAGTAAACAAGCCACAAGTGACAAACGTTGCTAATCATTGTTTTATGAGACTTTTTTTACTTGAAAATTTTCACGGTTATACTCTCGCTTACCAAAATTATGACAATATCAAATACTACATTTTTCACCACTTTCAGATTTTAGAATGTTTAAAATGGCACCCAAAAAAAAAAAGAAAAGAAAAGAAAAGCAAAAGGCAAAAACAAAACGAAATGGAAAAAAAAAAAAAAAAAAAAAACCAAACTAAAATATGTATTAAATGATTTTTAAGGATTTTTTTTTTAATTTTGTTTGCCCTACTTTCTCCAACCATCATCTTCTCAAGCTTTTCTGTACTTTTTTTTTTTCTCTAGAATTTTAGCTTCCAATTTTGTCCACATTTTGCATGAACTTTTAAAAAAAAAAAAGATTTTTATTCCAATTTCCTCCTTGATTTTGTAGTCCACAAGTTAGAATTTTGCAAAATGTCAGTTCCGCTGTAATCTCTCAAGTGTATCCACTAAAGGATGGAGAATAAAATTGCAAATATATGAAGAAATGAGTTTTCATTCAACATTATGTACATTCACCTACCAAGTTATGAACTTAAAACATTTTCATCAAATTTTAATAACCCCCATGTACAATCACTTTAACAAAGCTAACAACTACTTCAAAACAAACTTTTAACTTCCGTTTGGTTTTCAGGTTTGAACCTAAAGTTTTCGTATTTGTTTTTGTCTTTTCTTTTAAAAGTCAACAAAAAATTAAAACTAATTTTTAAAAAATTAACTAATTTCAACTTAAAAATTCAATTCCAGACCCATATACTAAACACAAGCTTAACGCTAACCTATTGAAACTAATTATAATGTCAATGCAATATTTCTAGTACAAATAATTAAATTTTCTACAAGAAATTTGAAGAATCAATCCTAAAACAAGCTACCTAATGGCATCAACCAAAGTTATGAACAACCTAATTTTAGCCTATGTTTGGTAAGAAGGAAAGAAAACAAGAGGGAAAGGAAAAATGGAAGTGAAAGAAAAATAAAAAGGAGATGAAAGATTTTGTTTTTCCTTTATAATGTTTGGTATCATGAAAGGAAAGAAAATAAAAAGTTCTGTAATTGCTATTTTATTTATCTATATATTACTTTAATTTAAAAACATGGACAAAAAAGTAATTTTAAAAGTCATTAGATGGATTTTGGTTTTCCTTCCACTTTTGGAGGGAATAAAAAAGTGGACCACGTTACAATAACTTTCCATCCTATTTTCCTTTCCTTTCTCTTTTCCTTCTTACCAAACAACCAACACAATCAATTTCCATCCTCCCTAAACCTATTTCCTTCCTTTCTCTTTTCCACCCTACCGAACATAGCATTAAACTCATAGGAAATGAGAGTGATGGCTTGAGCCTCACAGATAACAGATGGTTGGTTACTTGATGTTAGTTCTAGACCAACAAGGGGCGATGGTGAAGCTGGTTTTTCTTTTCTAATTTGAAGATTCTCATTTAGGAATGAAGTCAAAGGGGAATGGATTAAAGTTTCATACAAATTGGGGCTTTAGGTTTCCAACTAGTTGAAATGCACACACACTTTGCGCGTGTAGATAAACAAATAAAGCAAAACAAAACAAAAAAAAAATAAAAAAATTAATTTTTACTTGAAATTGTCAAGTACTGGGCTTAGGACCCATGCGAAATAGACAAATAAAATAAAATAAAACAAAACAAAAAATCAAAAAAATTAATTAAAAATTATTTTTAATTTAAAAATATCACGTGACAAGCTCAGGACCCACCACGTGGTAGCATGAGAGGTAAGAATGAAAGTCACTTTCGTCCTTTTAATAAGGGTAATAACTATCTACGAGCACAATATCAGAATATCTCATCATGAGCCCATGGTTCATGGCATTATAGAAATGAAGAAGAAGAGAAGTATGACTAAAATCCCTAATAATAAATAATGATAAATAGCATATTCACAATAAACAACGTTTTTATAAAGCATTATTCACGATAAATCTATCTTTAAAATATTCTTGTAAATAAAATTTTTGTGATAAATATCATATTTATGAAAAGTAATTTATTTATGATAAAACTTCAAAAAATTCTCCTAAATAAATAATTTACTATAAATGTATTATTCATCTCAAACATTTTAAAATATACTATTTACTTTAATTTTTTTAAAATGACATATTTACTATATGTTTTCATATAGAAATTCAATAGTATAATTTGTTTTTATTGATTGAAATAAATTCGTGATTCATCAACTAAATTAGCAAAGTAGTAAGATAAATTTTATTGCTATTACATTCGATCAAAGGATAAGTCAACTCTAGTATTGAAAAATCAGAGGGCGTCAATTTAAATTTTTCCTTAAACAAACAAAAATTCAAATAGCATATTTCATAGTACTATTGAAGTTTATATACAACAAGTTTTTAAAAGATATAAATCGTAACAAATATTTTCTAGAAAATTATTGGATTTTTTTGGTAAATCCTTGAAGTTTCTTGGATTTTCTAGAAAATAACGGATTTATGATTAATTTTTAATAACAAATTTATATGTATAATTTCATTTTAGAAAAAGAAAGAGTGATGAGGAGTGAGAGAGAGAGAGGGGAGGAGTTTTTGGTATTATGTAAGTATAAATTTGCTATTTTACTTTTTCTTCCTTAAAAAAAAGGGACAAATTAAGAGAAGAGAATTTGTATACGTGGGCACACTATGCAAGATCATAAAATCAGTTTTGCTGCCATATTTAACACTATTGATTTGAAACTTTATGGATCTCAAAACGCTAAAAACAACTAAAAATTTGACACTTGGATTGTGCTTGTTGAATGACCAAGATACACGATTGTGTTGATAATTCATAGGAATCCAATAATCCAAAAGAGTATAAATTTAGGCTCCGTTTCGGGATACCTTTGGAAACATAGTTTTCAAAAGTTTTTTTTTGTCATTTTCCTCTAATTTTAGTATTCACTTTTTTAAATATTTTTAAAAAATTTAAACTTTAAAAGTTCATAATTTTATCATTTTAAGTCAAAATGAGATTATTTTTTTTTTTCATATTACATAGAATTTTGAGATAAACGAAATAAGATCCATATTGCTATTTTTTTTCCCGAACACATTTTAAGTTTTTACATTTTTTCACTTCAAACTATTTATTTTCACCAAACGCACATTTCCAAAATTCAAACCATCTCTAGCCTCAAAAACACAATCTCCAAATGTGTCCCTAAACAGAGCCTTCATACTCAAACATTTACTAAACTAAAAAATGAAGGAAAATAAAATTTGCTAATTCAAATATCTTTGTATTTCTTTTAAGTAACTGTTTATATAAGTAAATTTGGAACTTAAAAAAATCAATACTTATTTGCTTGCTAAACCCTAACAATGGGAATTCATTTCCTTGATTATAGGCATACCAAAAAGTTTCTCATGTGTAAGTGAACCAAAAAAAAAAAAAAAAAAACCCATTTAGAATATAGGTTCAAATGCATAATTCAAACAATAAATATAAATATATAAGAGATAAAACTTTAGAAAAAAAAAATGAAAAATAAATTTAAAAAGGCTCTACCACAATAATCCGTTTGTTAATGCTAATTTGTGCATTTAAGAATTCAAAAGCCTACAAAAAGCCTAAACACTATCCAACCCGACTAAAAAGTACCACATTTCAGTTCTAACGAGCTGTACAACCAAACCCTCCACTTTGGCAGGCCCAAACCTACTATTGTCCCTAAAAAGCACAAAAGAAAATTTCCACGTTTCTTTGGCAATGTGCTTGGTCAATCGATTTGAAATGTGTTTAGTTTATCAGTTGGAGATAAAATTTAAGTTGGAGTTAATTGATTTTTAAAAAATTAGTTATAATATTTTTTAAATTTTCAAAAAAAATAAAAATAGAGATGAAAAATTTGAGCCTCTATTTGGTTTTTAAGTTTAACTCTAATTAAATTATACTTTTTCATTTTAATTTTTGTCTTTTTCTAAAAAAGTCAATAAAATTTATAACTAATTTTTGAAAAGCCAACCAACTCCAATTTAAAAATTTCATCTTCAACTAACTTACCAAACGGACGTTGAGTTGGAGATGTCAAACCAAACGGGAGCTAAATTTTTCATTTTTTATCTTTTTCTGAAAAGTCAACAAAAATTATAATTGATTTTTAAAAAGTTAATAAATTTCAACTTAAAAATTCCATTCCAAACTGGTGCACTAAATATATTATTAATCTTTCCTTAAATAAAAAAAACGATCTTTATATAACAATCTAAACTTCAACCTAAAAATTCTATTCCAAACTGATACACTAAACATATCATTAATCTTTCCTTAGACAGAAAAACTATCTTTATATAACAATCTCTTGTTGCTTCAACAAATGAAACAGGGTTTTCACTTTTCACTTTATTTTATTTTATTTTTAAAATTTTTGCATAGAAAGGGAAGTAGGTTAATTGGGTGCAAAATTACAAAAATAAATAAATGCATAATTAAACACACTAGTTTTAACTTTTTGGGTTTGCAAACAAGTGACCAAAAAAAAAAAAAAAAGAGCTTGAAACTTGTTTTATTTGTTCACTCCAATTTGGTTTCCCCAAACCTCAAAACCCTTCTCTCTCTCTCTCTCTCTCTCAAACTCTTTCTCTCTCTAGAACTCCTCTCTCGTTCTCTCTCTACATCTCCCATGGAAGACGACGACGAGTTTGGCGATCTCTACACCGACGTTCTTCGCCCCTTCGCGTTCTCGTCGTCTTCCTCTGCTCCGCAGCCGCACCACCAGCCTTCCGCTGCTCCGCAGCCTCTCCGCCCTCCGATCGATCTCAATCTTGGTAACGACGACGACGACGTTTTCGGAGCCCCCAGCTCCAATCCCGCCGTTCCCGGAGTCTCCTCCGGCCGAACCCTAGCTGTCCCGGTCAAAGTTCCTGTTCCGGCGGAGGATGCGGCGAAATTGGAGGAGGATTCGAATTCGAGCTGCGGAATTCGACGCCAAGACGAGAATTTGATGGAGAAGGAAGTGACTTTCGATATCGAGGAAGGTAATTTGGGGATTGAAGAGGATCTTGGCTCGGAGCCCGTGATTCCGGGGCTGGAGAGCAGCGTTCTTCCGGTACGTGCGACGGTGGTGGAGATAGAAAACCTGGAAGCTTCTAGAAGGGATGGTAGTGTTGGCGGCGATGGAGTTGATGGTGGCGATGATTGGGACAGCGATGATAGCGAGGACGATTTGCAGATAGTTCTGAACGACAACCACGGTCCCATGGCAATGGAGAGAGGAAGAATGGTTGGCGGTGACGATGATGACGATGAAGACGAAGACGGGCTCGTTATCGTGGCGGATGGCGACCCGAATCAGGGGTTGGAAGAGCAGGATTGGGGCGAGGATGCGGCGCAGGCGGCGGACGGGGAGAGGAAGGAGATGGGGGAGGGTGGAAAGCCCGGTGCCGGCGTCAGCGGTGCGATGGCGTCGAAAATTGGGTATAGCAGTCATGGTTACCACACGTTTCATTCTCAGTTTAAGGTTAGTGTCTCGATAAATGTTGTTGCTTGAAATAGGGATAATAGGGATTTTCTTTGTATTGTACACATGGGGTTTGTTTTCCCCTATGATGAGAAACTAGAGTTATGAAACTGATCTGGGCTTGTAATTATTTGCGGAATATGAATGATATATCTGTTTTTTATTCTTTCTTTTCCGACATGAATAAAATTTACTTCGGCAGTTGCTGCGCGAATTCACAAAATGACAGTGATTTCAGCCACAAAGAGTTGCGGATTGATTGAATTTAACTAGATAGCTTCACTAAAAGAAGCTGACTCGATGCCGAGATTCATTTGTAATCTCAAGTATATGCTGTGGTTCAAATGCCTAGAGATATTTTTCCGATCCGAGCGTACTAATTTTTCGAAATATCGTCAGCCATTACATTTCGTAATCGGAGGCTGAATGCTTCACATTCACAATACTTGAAAATTGGCTTTTCATCCCTCCTTTTTTATGTTAAACCTTTTACACTTTTCGGGTTTTTGATAAGATGCATAAACATGCTTAAAAAAAGTGTGAAGTTTTTCCAAATGCTCTATTTGTAATTGGTAATGGTACGTTTTTATGAGCTATTGAACTGTGGTTATTACCTTAGCACGAGCTACTAATCAATGAAGAACTTTCATTTTAGTGGGAGTGTGCGAGACTTCTAAATAAAAGGATGTAGTTCAAACAACAAAGGAGAGGAACTAGTACAAAGGGAAATTGGGAAAAAAAATTGTAAACTCGGCTTATTTACAAGAAAAAAAAGATTACAGATGGTTCATTTTATTTTTATTTTTAAAATTTAAACTTCCATTTGTCACCAACAGCCAGTCAATTGCGAAGTAATAGATCGCCGGATGCACTTCTTACTTTGGTTTCTTCTTAATCATAGTAGGAGTTATCCTCCATGTTTTCCCACTGTTGACTGAATAATAATGTTTTTCACATGTTAGAACTTAAGTAAAGATGTATTACCACATGCGTGCAATTACTCCCTTTCCTTGTTGTCGTTTTGCCTATTGAAAGCCTTTGTATTTGACATGAACTGTTTTGCCTATTGAAAGCCTTTGTATTTGACATGAACTGTTAATAGTTCGTATTGTCTCACTCCATATCTCCACCCCATTTCTCTCTCTCTCTAAAAGGAGTACCATCTTTCCCTTCTGTATGCAAATATGATAATTTTTCTTGATCTCTTCTAAACTGTTGTTCATGCTTTAAAAGGTTATTTTACTCCCTTCCTAGGTTTCTCTTTCCCTTCTACTGATTTTGTTCTTCATTTGCAACCCAACTAACAGTACTTTTTTCTTGTTTTGTATTGAATAACTTCTAAGGTGAAATTTTTTTGAATGCGATGTGCTGGAATTGTTTTGTCTGTTGCAAGTAAAGCTTACTGTAATATTTTTGTTTCTTTGTAGTATGTGAGACCTGGTGCAGCACCAATTCCTGGAGCAACTATTTCTGGCCCTGGAGGAGTGCCAGGTCAAGTTCGTCCACTAGTCAACATGGGTCCTATGGCTGGTCGAGGACGTGGTGATTGGCGACCAATGGGCGTGAAAAATGCTACACAAATGCAGAAAAATTTTCATTCTGGTTTTGCAGCTTGGGGTGGCAATGCAGCAGGGAGAGGATTTGGCGGTGGACTGGAATTCACACTTCCTTCACATAAGTAATTTCATTTTCCTTTGTTGTTCACAACTTGTATAATGACTATGTTCATTGTGTCATTAGTTGTTAGTTACATAATCAGGCATGTTGTTATGTGACTGTCATGCTGAATGTTCTGGTATAGATGCACAGGCACGGATGACTTCAGAGATGCGAAGTTTAGTTGGTAGGGTAGATTTTTCAGTTGTGTTTGCTATTGCTACTTTTCAGGCCTTTTTTCTTTTGAGTCGTTTTTTTGGTTGCAGTTCTTCTAAATGATATCTTTAGTTCTGTTGATAGAGAACTTAAATCCCGGAGGCGAGATTATACTTGCGGGATCCTTTAGGCTTTGTGGATTGTTGTTTATTGGTCTTTTTTTGTTTTAATTTTTTAGTCTCACTTACTAATTTTTACCGGTTTTGTGGATGGTTATTTATTTCTGATCATTACTTACACGGTCTTTATGATTTCAGGACCATATTTGACGTTGACATTGACGGTTTTGAAGAAAAACCATGGAAATATCCTGGTGTTGATTTATCTGACTTTTTCAATTTTGGCTTCAATGAAGATAGTTGGAAAGATTACTGCAAACAGCTGGTAATTGTTATCCTTTACCATAAAAAGTTTCGCATATAAATGAGGATTTAGAGGATCCCTGTATTTTATTTTTGCAGGAACAACTCCGCTTGGAATCTACTATGCAAAGCAAAATTCGCGTGTATGAAAGCGGCCGAGCAGAACAGGTGATAAGTGCTTCTGTATCTCAGGACATTGTTTATTTTCTGACTCATATATATATGTTTATTTTTAAATGTAATATTTTGGTCTAAAGATTAATCGTTAATTTCTTTACTCAGGAGTATGATCCTGATCTGCCTCCAGAATTAGCAGCAGCAACGGGTATTCAAGAAGTTCCTTCTGAAAATGCAAATCCTGGAAAGCCTGAGGTTGTGCAAAGTAATATACAAAAAGGGCCAGCTCGTGTTCGGCCACCACTGGTATGTACAACATTTTAGGCCTCTTATATTGTTTTCCTGTAATATCTAACGTTCCCACTGATGTTTTGCTTTTCATTCTATGCTGTTATTCTCTTGGCGGTTCTTAGATTTTTCTTCTTTTCAGTGCTCGTCGTTGTAACTTTTGTTTTTGGTTATTCTAATGGATATCTTCCCATATTTCATATGCCACAATTGTTTTCTGTTTAGATTCCATACTCAATTGTTTAATTATTTTTCTTCCAGCCAACCGGTAGAGCAATACAGGTGGAAGGTGGTTATGGTGAGCGTCTCCCCTCCATTGATACCCGACCACCCCGAATCCGTGATTCAGATGCAATCATTGAGGTAATTGAGGCCAATATTTCCCTGATCCTATGGCTATACTTTTACGCTTGTTTTAAAAGGATTGAATGTAGATTAACTTTTTGGTATTGGCGTACATAGATTGTCTTGCAGGACTCGTTGGATGATGATGCTTCTGCAGGAAATGATGATCCACACAGAGTAGACAAGGATTCCCCCAAGGAGGATTTTGGAGGGAGCGTAGCTGAAGAAGACATCACTCCAGTGGACTCTGAGTATGTCCAGGATTACAGTGATCGAAAGAGAGAGCCAGTAGGACCAAGGATTCCATGCCCAAATTCTGTTCGTGACGATACACCTGATACAGAGGGAGTTTTGCCATTTCCTCCAGAACCTCCCGTTCGAGCTGTTGGTTCCTCTGCACATGCTTCGGTGGATCCTGGTGGCGACTTTTCTGATGGATATGATGAAAGGTATAGACTACTATGCATTGGAGTAATATTTAACTTTTTTCCTGGTTTCTTTGTAAGCTATTTATTGATTGATTACTTCAGTTTGATGTCTATTAACTTCATAAGAATATGTCTAAACTTCATAGATACCACTTAACTCTTTCTTAACTCTTTTTTTTTTTTTTTTTAAACTAAAACTCAGGCGACCTCATGGAAGAGTACGTAACAGATCTCCCCATTTGACTCCCAGCCGAAGTGTAGGGGACAAAATGTATCATAATAATGAGCCAGAAGACTCGGTTGAGAGCATGGATAGTAAATATAGCCCTGTGTTATCATCTCCTGCCACTTTTAGGGATGCTCATGAATCAAGTGTTGAGCCCAGAGATGTTGATGATCACCATGAGCTCATGCCGGGGGATGGAAGCCCTGGAATGGAAAAAGATGATGCAACTTCAAATTCGATAGCTGTAAGTGATACTCTTGAGGATGGGGCAACAAAGAAACAGAAAATAAATTCTCGAGTAGAACAATCTTTCATCCAAGAACCTGATGATGGGGAAGACTCAAAGGCTGCAAGAAGTAGTGACAACAGCAGAGCAAGATCGGGAAGCAGCAGGGACTATCCCAAGCGTCGAGATGGGATTGAGGAGGAAGTTGTTCAAGGGCATTCAACTCGAATGGGAAGTGTCAAGAGGCACTTTGATGACAAAGAACAGGGTATCCATAGGAGAAATCGTGATGGGAGACAAGAGTTGGAAAGAATTCGAATGGTTGGAAAAGGGAGGGAGGACTATTATCCTTACAAGGAATTTGACCCTGTCTCAGTTCATTTGCACATGAGAACTGATGGGTTTGATAGACGGAAGGAAAGGGATAATCCTGATGGCACTTGGCAACGGAGAGATGATGATTCTTATAACAGAAGAATTAGAAATGAAGAATCAAGGAAGAGAGAACGTGGCGATGAAATGGGATCCAGGCATCGGGGTAAGGCTCGAGAAACTGACAGGGGTGAAAAAGATGAACTTGTCCATTCAAGAAAACAGATGGATAATGGCAGCCACAGGGTTAATTATGACAAGGATGTTGGCCCTCGTCACAGGGAAAGGGATGATAATTTGAAGGGTAGATATGAATATATGGATGATTACCACAGCAAGAGAAAGAAAGATGAAGAACAGCTGAGGAGGGATCATGTAGACAAAGAGGAATTATTGCATGGCCATAGGGAGACTACCAATCGTCGAAAGAGAGAAAGGGAAGAAGTCTTGGACCAGCGGAAGAGAGATGGACAACAGAGACTTAGGGATAGTCTTGATGATCACCACTCTGTTAGGCACAAAGACGAAAGCTGGTTTCAGAAAGAGAGAAGTGAGAGGCAGAGAGAAAGGGAAGAATGGCCGAGGTTAAAACAACCTCATGAAGAAAACATGCCTAAGAGAGAAAGAGATGAAGGGCGGGGTGTTACAAGGGGTGGGCGTAGTACAGAAGACAAAGGTTGGGCTGGTCATCCAAAGATTAAGGATGAAAGTAAAGGTGCAGACAAGGATTACCAATATAAAGAGACAATTCGGCACGGTGAACCGTCTAAAAGAAGGGACAAAACGGAGGATGAAGGTTCTCATTACGGGGGGCGTGAGGATGCTTATACACGTGGAAATCAAATGAGTAATGGGGGGGAGAGGAGATCCAGACAGGAACGGCCAAGTGTTCGCAACGATCGTTCTGTTAATGCTTCTGATGACCAAAAGTTTCATGAAAAAAAGCATAAAGAGAATGTGAGGAGGAATAGAGAATCTGAGGGTGGTGATAACAGCACTTTAGCCTCTT
This sequence comes from Ficus hirta, assembly GCA_038430175.1. Classification (NCBI taxonomy): domain Eukaryota; kingdom Viridiplantae; phylum Streptophyta; class Magnoliopsida; order Rosales; family Moraceae; genus Ficus; species Ficus hirta. The sequence continues at coordinate 10,146,817 of CM076585.1, read as the reverse complement.
CCAAGAGAAATCAAGAAGACCACGGTGGTCAGAGTAATGAGACGGTATGTTCTTTGCTTGAATGTAAGATTGCAGAACTTTGACAAGGAGTAAAATTTCCTTTAGAAGTCTACTATACTCCACATGGTACGGTTGGGTTCATTTTCATAAACCTTGTTTTGGAACAAATAAATTGTTTGGTGAGATGTGTGATGTGTGTGTTTGGGTGGGTGTGCTTGGGGGAAAGGTTGTAGAATAGTACGCATCAAAATTCTTTATTAGCAGGAATAGTCACCAAGAGTTAGTTGTCTCAATGTAGAAAACCAGGAAATTTTCCTAATGATCGTTTTCCTCCTGGTTTGCCCCACCCTCTCTTCGACATCAGGGATCGTTCTGCTGTAGGAGGTTTTTTCACTGACCCTCTGTAATTCAGATATTGAAATAACCGGATCAGTTTATTCAGTGTATTATTGCTTCTAAAAATGTGATATCTGTAAATTTTCTAACTAGTAATTTAACGATTTACTTCAACAATAATTTTAGATGTATTGTTTGTAGGATGGTCTGTCCTCTGGAAATCGAAAAACTTATTTTCTTTTCTTTTTGGTCATACGAAGTACTTTAAGTAATTATTTAGTAATTGCATATCCCATGTTTCACATCCCTAGGTTCCCTTTAAATTATAGTGAGTAATGGCTACTTCCCCCTTTCTATGTTGTGTCACGAAGAGTAGACCTACAGTCTTCATCTTTTGTACTATTTTCTTACACCAGACACTGGCATGCCAGTTAGCACAAGAACGACAGTGGCGCATTAGCGTCACTTCTGTTCCGCTTCAACTTTAACATGGCAGCAGGAAATGCAGCAGTGTCGTCAAGCCATCGACATACCAGAGTTAGCATGGCAGTTTGGTGAATGTGGTAGTGACTATTGGTCGGCTATAGCATTGTCATAGTTGGTGTGATTAAGGGTTGGTAAACAAAATCGTACATGTTTAATTGCTACCAAATCAATACTTATGTTGGCCGGGTTTCTTAAGTAATAGTCTTATGGGCACAGACGCAGTCTGTAATTTGCACTGACCACTTAAAAACTTCAAGAAATCTTTATTCTTACTTGTCACGTTAATAAAACTAATTATGTTAGAAGTTGTCTGCTATCCCCTGAACCTGTATCAAACGTTCTGATTCTCCACTGGACTGGTGTTTTGACTTGTTGTTCTGCTTTGTTAAATTGCTGCTGGAAAGAATAATGTGTAATACATAAATGCAGACGACTTTTGTAGCGAAACTGAATAAATAAGTAAATAAATAAAGACAAATTTCTTTTGATGTTCTGACTAAAGGGGAATACTTGATCTCCCTTGTACTGCATTACTAAACGTGGTGTAACAATTAACTTATGAGTTTTAAGAAGTCATCTTTCGACATATAAGTTGATTACTATTGCTTCTCTTTTGTACTGATTACTATTTTGTGATGTTGGTAAATTAGTTTGTGGTTGTTTGAAGTGATCTATTGACGGATAAATTGTTTGGTTTGCTTTATATCGTTTAGGCTATATAGTGCGTTGAGCTGTGTTGATGATATGGTTCCCTGTTTTTCCATTGTTTGGTTGAGGCAATCTTTGCTGATTAAAACTTGTGTTTTCAATTGCGTTAGTTCGCTTTACGTATACCTTTCCCTCTTTGGAAGTGACCGTGGAAGGGAGGGTGGTGGAACAATGATTCATTAATTTATACTTTTTAGATTTTGCAATCTAGGGTTGGTTAAAAGGAAAAAGAATACCAAAAAAGGAATATTTATGGATTCCAATTTCTTTGGTTTTTTTTTTTTTTCTGCCTTTGAAACTCGACTGCTTCTTGATCCATATAAAAACTTTACCCAGTCTGTCTTTCTTCCTCTCTTTTAATAGATATTTTTATTGTTATTGTTGTCACTTTTGGTCTTTTATAGGGTTTTAGAGGAAGCATTGAGCAAGGCTTTGGTGAGCGAGATATTCCTGTGCAGCATCAGTCTTCCAGAAAACGAAAGGAAGATGCTTCTTCTGATGACGAGCAGCAAGATTCAAGAAGAGGGCGGTCGAAATTGGAACGGTGGACAAGCAATAAGGAAAGAGATTTCTCTATCAACAGCAAGTCATCATCTACCTTAAGGTTAAAAGAGATGGATAGGAGTAACGGTAGATCTCTAGAAGGAAGTAAAATCTCAGATGAACCTTCCAAGCCTGTTGAGACTGTTGATCTCCAACATTCATTGGCCGAAGAGAGAGACGGCACTGATCTGGAGGTCAAGGATGCCGGCACAAAGCCGTTGGATGATCGGCACCTGGACACTGTTGAGAAGTTGAAGAAACGAAGCGAGCGGTTCAAGCTTCCAATGCCAAGTGATAAAGATGCAGTAGTGGCCAAAAAGATGGAGAGTGAAGAACTGCCTTCTGCCAAAAGTGAGACTCCGGTTGATTCTGTGATTAAACACGAACGACCGGCTCGGAAAAGAAGGTGGATCAGCAACTGAATCGAATCCAAGGAATTCATGCTCAGCGGACAAATTCCTGGTCTGCTTTCTAGTGGAAGGCCATCTTCGCTGCATTATTCCTCTCTAGAACCCTGGGGATCCGGTCAAGCTGTGTTCGTCTTTAAAGATTTATGTTAGGGTTCTTCAGATGGCCTTGTACTTTGTCAGTGTGCCACCATATGCCTTTCGATTTTCATGTATAGATATGGATGAATGTAATATTTAACTGGTCACACTGATGGTGGCACACAATTGCTTTTAGGGAGAATTTATAAATGTGCTACTCAGGTTCATCTCCGACTCGACGAGGACTGCTCGCCCGGAAATGCCATTAACCAAACCTGTTGTAGAAGCTCGGTTGTCCAGGGATGCCCAGGCACCAGTTGAACATTGACAAGCTTGAAGAACTTGTGAACCAAAAGACAAGCTTGGTTGTTGTTGAATCTAGAATTTTGTACTTCTTTTTTTGAATATTATACTCGTATTCCTATACACAAATATATATTTTTTAGCCTCACTAGAACAGCTTTTTTTTTTTTTTTTTTTTTTTTTTGATGTATCTTTTTGTCTTTTGTTATTCAGTAGGAAAGCATGAGACGAAGAAATATTATAAAGTTCTACTCGTAAAGTAGGACAATTGAGTTTTGCAAATTACTATGAAGTACTAATAAAAAAAATTGATTGAATGAGAAAGAGAGAAAAATATCAGTCTTCTTTCCGGCAAGCTATTAATGTCTCCTCCTTTATGCCTTTTACAATTACTTTTGAATCTTTACTCAGAATTTTATTCTGAATCCACCTTACAGTTTAAGGATGGCAATGGGGTGGAGCGGGGTTGGGTTGGGTTGAGTTGGGGTATCCTTCCTTGCCCCTCACCCTTCATCTGGGTTTTGAGAAATTAACGAGTAATTCATTTGTTTTAATTAAAGTGAAATCATTCTATTCAGATTTAAATTATTATTTTTTTTTTTTTTGCAAAATTAAACAGGCTAGGTTTGCGATGAGGATTATTGGTGGGGCACCTAATTCCATACCCCACCAAAATCTACAATGAACGTAACACCTAAACCCCGAGCCCGAACCCGATCCAAACAAAGATTTAGTTTCTCCCACCCTATTAGGGTTAGATGCCATTCAAGTCTTGCCCAATGGCTCAAGCTTCCATACTCGTGAGGATAGGGTTTTGTTCGAATCCTGATTAGATATGTTGGTTGAAAGTTTATGGATTCTCTAACCTTTTTCATGACCGTTTCGAGTGTTCAGTGCAAGATCATTTTTTTATTTATTTACTTTTATTTTGGATATTCTCTATTTCTTGTTTTTTTTTTTTTTTGGATATTCTCTATGATGATGCAAAAAAATCGTTTCTTCTTCATTAGTTGAACTAGTGTTAGAACTTTGAGCTTGATGAATGATTTTATTTATTCACACATTAACAATTTTATTAGGAGGAAAATTTTTTTACGTCTTAGTTCATAATCAACTAAGAACCCGATCACAATTATTAGCAAAATTAATTTTTTTTGATAAGTTATTAGTTAAAATAATTGCAGTGATGAACGTATTGCATTGTATTAATAGGACAATCATACAACATACGTTTTTTTTTTTTTTTTCCTTTTTAGAAAGACATGTATTTATGACTAAGCTTATTATGAAAGTTCTTTAGTAGTGGAGATTTCTTTACTCTCCCAATAGACTATAAAAACGTCAACGATAATTCTATTGAATATTTGTGAATTTTAACCCCGGAATTAATGGGACCTACACAATGGAAGCTCTAATTTATAAAAACGAAAAAGAATAGTTTCTAGAAATTTGAGAATTGTTCTAAAAATTCTCTTTTGACCCCTTACCTTTTAAAGTTTATATTTTGGCCCCTCAACATTTCTGAAATTTGCAAAAAGTGCCCCAACTTGAAATCTGACCTTCTCTCTCTCTCTCTCTCTCTCTCTCTCTCTCTTCACGCAGGCACAACCCAAGCTTCATTTAATGAGTCGGAGGCAAATTTCTGCAGAGAAACTTTTTGGAGCGAGGAGATATTTCAGAGATCTTTGATTTTGAGGTTTGGTTTTCTCTCTTGATTTACCTTAATCTGGAATTTTCCCTTTAGGATTGGTTTTTCTTTCTCGATTTCAATTCTGAGTGCGGTGAAATCTCTTTACTCATTCTGGTTTTACACCCAAAAAAAAAAAAAAACCTGATTAATATGATTAGTTTCAAAAATTTGTGACTCTTATGGATAATTAGCATAACTTAATAAAAAAACCAATTATTTGCCTTTTGGAATTCTCCCGGTAATTGAGAGTATTTTAGGCAATAATAAGTTGTCAAAATCCTTGAAAAAGCTCTAATTTTTCAGTCCTAAATTTTACTCTGCACAAAATCCATGTTTTCAACCTATTTTTTTGCTTTTGGGATAATCACAGGGATTTTCCTAGTCATTGAGAATTTGAGAGTGAGTTTTGTTGATTGGGTTTTTCAAAATCCTTCAAAAGAGGTCTGAATTTTTTAGGATCGGCTCTTTTTGTGTTTTAAAAAAGAATCAATGTCTATCCGAAAACCGCCACTTCCGAGGCTTCTTCTGAAGAATGTTTCTTGCATGAGAAATGCCCAGCAAATCCTGAGACATGTTAATGTGACGCTTTATGATGGAGGGTCTCTAGTGTTGACCGGCACAAATGGGTCGGGTAAGACGACTTTCCTCCGAATGTTGGCGGGGTTTAATCGTCCTTCGGCCGGTGAGATTCTCTGGAACGGTCACGACATCACAAAATCGGGAATCTTCCATCAGTACAAGCTTCAGCTCAACTGGCTTTCCTTTAAAGAGGCGATAAAAAACAATATGTCCGTTCTCGACAATGTTCAGTGGTTTGAGGTTCTTGAAGGGAAGCAAGGGAAGTCTATGCCGGCTTTGGAGCTGATGGGGCTTGGAAAATTGGCCAAAGAGAAGGCAAAGATGCTGTCCATGGGGCAGAGGAAAAGGCTTCAGCTCGCCAGGTTGCTGGCGATTGACAGGCCAATATGGTTGCTCGACGAGCCTTCGGTTGCATTAGATGATGATGGGGTGAAGTTGCTCGAGTACATCATTGCAGAGCACAGAAAGAAGGGTGGGATCGTGATAGTGGCAACGCATTTGCCGATTGAGATTGAGGATGCTGCGTACATGAGGCTGCCTCCAAGATTTCCAAGGAGAATGACGTTGGTGGATATGCTTGATCGTCGAGACTTCTGAGCTCTGTAGGCGCTTTCACAAATTTGGAGGAACAATATAGAAAACAATAGGAAACAAAATTCAGTTGTTCACATTCTCAATTTGAGACTTCTCATTTCTTTAACCATCCCAATTTTGGTTTTCAGAAACTTGTTGGAATAAGATAGAAAAGAACAGAAAAAGAAAATCATGTCGGCATATTTTGGTAGTGTACATTACATTGTTATAGCATGGCTCAAGCTTGGCCAAACTTGGAGGAACAAGATAGAATAGAATAGAATAGGAAATTCAAATGCTTTCCTAAGTTTGTTTTTTCTTATTTTTGTTTGTATTTGATATTGTAATGGCAGAACCATTTTTGTAAGTTCTGAAGTTGTCAATTTAGAAGTGAACTGTCAATTGCAAGATCACTCTTTTTTCTTCAGTAAATCCTTTTCTGCATCATTTTGAATTTTGATGGTAAAGTTTTGTCTTTTTTCCCCCCCTAATTTTGTTTCTTTGTTATCTGACTAAGCCGATGAATTAAGGCTTAATGTTTTCACAAAGTTTTCCTCCCAAACCTATGAACGTCCACTCCCTTGTCTTTAAACTTGTTGAACTTAATGCCATTGTCCTTTAAAAGCTGAATCGAGTCACGGGCATGGGCATCTTTGTCTTCATCAAATTCGCGGAAATTGAATTGCCAAACACAGTACTTGTCAGTCCCACAAGTGGGGAGATTTCCTTTCTCATTGAAGAGTGTGAGATCCAATTGGATCAAATTGGTGCGATTCACATTGTTCTTGAGCAAGCTGTAGGATTCTTCTGAGGGCGTCTTTGAATTCCGGTCTCGCTTATAAATGTATCCCGGGAACTCGGTGTCCATAGCTACATAGTTGAAACCATCCACGATTGATCTTATCATTGCAAACTCTTCTTGAAGATTGTCATTCCAAACATCCCTTATCTGAACTGAATTTTCAGTCATCGAATTCGCCATTTCTTCTTTCTGTTCAAAGCCAATGACTAAACCTCCCTTACTAAGGAAAACCCAAGAACCAACAAAACAGGACCAAAAAGAAAAAAAAGAAAAAAAAAAACGACAATAAGATAACATCCCATGATATCAAAAGCGAGAAAAGCCTCATTTCTTGAATTCAGTAAAAGAAAGATTCAAGTCATTACCTGCTAAAGCAAGAGTACTTGAAGATTAAGGAAATAGCGAGTCTTCGACCGATCACTCACCAATGAAACCGACTCTTTTTATGCCGTTTCTTCAAGAAGGCTAGGATGGTTTGGAGAACAACAAACGAGGGTTTTGTTGATGATGAGAAATGGGAGTTGTTTTTTTTTTTTTTTTTTTTTTTTTAAATTTTTTTTCCTTTTCAGAGAAGAGGAGGTAGAAGAGACAGAGAAACAGAAACAGAGGGAAGGTTTTGTTTTGTAGTCGTTTATATTTTTCTTTAATTTTGTATAATATAAATTAACAACCGTGTTTCTTTAAAGTATTCAGTCCCTGTCCAACTTCAAGATCATGCAAAATCCCAACAAACTTCTCAATCGAACCAGGAAAAGTCTCTTTGAGCCTCATGAATACAAGACAAGTGAGCAAACTATCTGAACCGGCTTGGTGAGACGCACCAATTCTCTGCACTCTGAGCGTCTTCGCAACCTGTTCCAACCCACCGTAAAGGCCGTTGATGTATTTTGTCATACGCTTGACATCGTAGAATTCAGGGAAAAAAAGTCCTCAACAACGAAATGAAAGTGTCTACGGAAGATTTTTGCCACTAAGGAGCTTGACAACGAACCCGAAATCAAATGAACCGTTCTTGCCACTAAGGAGCTTGACAACGAACCCGAAATCAAATGAACCGTGGAACACAATCCAACGCACGAAGAGAGAGAGAGGGGGAAAAAAAAAACAACAAAATGATTAAGAGAAGTTAATGAAACAAACCAGCGAAAAATGCATAGGCTTGCTTCACGAACAAGCTTCATTGAAACTGGCTTGGTGGGAAATTAAAGTCCTGGATTTGTTTATGGATAAGAAACAAATAAATTAAAAGTAAAAACCAAAGAAATATTGTTTTCACGAATTGTCTCTTAACATCTACCATCAAAGAAAAACTCATAGCTTAGAGGACATGCTGGTGTGTAGGGCGGCTGTTCTCGTATGATGAATGAAGGGCCTGACAAATAGAATTTATGACACGCCCGATATTCTGCGAGTGCCGACTTTCGAGTCTCAAAAAAATCCGATCCTCGCTCAGCCCCATCTCCAAAGGTATAATATGTAGGCAGATTTTCTGGTAGGTTGAGTTGGCCAACTCAAAATCATTGGAAAGGGTTCTTGCAAAAGGAAAGACCTTTGAACCCGCGGAGTCGCCCCTGTATTTGACAAGGGACAGGATAATGGGGGAACTCAGTTGAGCCGGGGAATGTTCAAACCATTCTCAGCATTCCATCGAAATAGCTACCCCGTGACGGATGGCATGTGTCGTGTACTCCGCCGTAAATGTTGTGATCTGGCGTAATCAAGAACACCCTAAACACGAACTGCACTCTCCCAACTGCCATTTGTAAGTTAAGCATCAGAAGTGCCTGTGGCCAGCACCATACCAGAATCCAGCTTCCGTGCTTGTGGAATCTCTTGTGTCTTCTATTAGGCCTTCCGTGCATGAGTCACAATATTAGAATTCCCTGAAATCAAGCCGAAACATTTACTTCACGACATGGTCAATGATTTGGCAAAACAACTAGATTAGGCACAAATGATAAATCTCGAATAGATTTGTTTCGCGGGTGATATGGTTACGGTTAATAAGATTTACATGGAGAGCTCCTATTCCAAGAAAAAATTACCCGGTTTCTTGCAAAAGAACGATCACCAAATCCCTGCAGAAATATCTAGTACAGACTCGCTGGATGTCCTTGCTTAAATAATGCAGTTTGGATCAAAAGAACAGCTTGTCATTGTTGTGAGAGATGGGATCCCAAAACCTACAATTACATTATTAAACAAAAGGCACATTATTTTTTAGCATTCCAATATCAAATACATAAGAAGAACATCAACATAAGACACTAGTATTGCGAGTTCTAATGCCGATGTACTCTCGAAACAAACTTCATAACAGACAGCTAGTATAAAGAAAAGAAGTACATGTTTTTATTCTTTCAAAATAGAGCATAATTGGGATCTTCTTAGTTCACCATGAGACTTGTAATTGATTTGTTTAATATATACACACATATGGAGAAGAAGAAAATGAAATTTAAACTGAAACAAGAAGTGATTGAACAGGATAACGCGTTCATTCAGGCAAAACGATGAATGTAATTTTGCTCGTTGATTTTAGAAGAGGCGATAAGAAGGCAACTCAAATTATGTGAAAAACAAGCTTTTCATTGTAATGATCAGCAGTTCCAAATTTAACTTTGTTGAAAACAGAACAAAAGACAACATTCATGCTGACACATGAAGTAAAATTAACTCACGGATAAAATTAAAAACAAAACTAAAACGAATATGGGAATTTTTGCCTCTCCCATAGAAAGAATTGAGGAATTTTTTTTCTTCTTTTGATCTATAACAAACTTTAAAATAAATGAAAACCAAGTACTATTCTTTATATTGTTGTTCAAAATCAAAAGAAAATTGAAAAATACCTTAGCATTTGCAAACCCGATGGAAAACACCACACGACATGATATGTCTTAGAAAATGTCAATCACCACATGAGGAATGTGGGAAATCTTATGCCAATCACTGCCTGTCCCTTTTCGACACCGTGGCTCCAATAAAGGACATTCATAGGGCAGCCCCTCTTCAGGCAAGCACTGTAGATTTTCGCAACTACCAATTGTCAATTCTTTAAGGGAGTTTAGGTGTGGAAGGCCCATTGGTTTCATCTGTTCAAGCATTGGAAAATCATTTGATCAAGAGAGAAGTGAGAGATCTCGGCAATCCGTTCTCTTCTAACAAGCTCCGGAGTTTTGGACAACTAGAAATCAACAACTTTATAAGTGAGATTAGGTGTTGAAATCCCTTACTCATTCGCTTCTAATGAGGTGTAATGGAGATTTTGGCACCAACTAATTTCAAACTCTTCAAGGGAGGTGAGTTGTTGAAATAAGCCATTGCCTATGTATTCAAGGCTTGGAAGGTTTTTGATCCACAGAGAAGTCAGAGACGCAGGCAGCCCATTTCTTGACAAGCACCGCAGCTTTTCACAAACTTTTATACGCAACTATTTAAGAGAGAAAATGTGTTGGAGGCCCTCTCCAAGTTCTTCAAGCTTTCCAAGTCTTGTCAAATGGAGAGAAGTCAGAGATATGGGCAGCATCTCTCCTACAAAGCATTGGAGCTCGTTGCAATCTTCAATTCTTAATTCTTCTACACAAGACAGGTGTTGAAATCCCTCCCCATTTAGAGCTTTAAGATTCTCGAGACCGCAAATATGAAGAGAAGTCAGAGTAGTCGGAAGCAATGCCTATAGAAATGTCAGCACATTTTCACGACCTCCTATCACTAAGCATAGAGGGACTTTGGTTTTCCAACAGTAAGAATCATAACCAACAAGGTAAAGTTTTTTAAAATTTGATGGTAAGTTATGCAACATAAATGTCTCGAGTCTAGGACAATAATCTACATTCAGCAGTTCAAGAGAAGGAAAGGCCGTTTCCATTTGTTGAGTTCCCGGAAGAGCAAAAGTTTGTAAATTGCTCCATACTTCTAGTATTTTCAGTGAAAGGAAGCAGTCTGGTAAGCACACATTTAGCTTGGCACATTCATAAATACAAAGATGCTCAGGACTGGGGAAACATCCACCATCTTCATGGCCTTTAGGAAATTACCACTCTTTCCACTCTTGACATACATTCAAATTCTAAGAAATTTAAAGATCTAAATGGCAATTGAGTTAGCTTCCTGCATTCTGATAATAGTAGTGTCTGCAACTGATATAGACTACAAAGCGTGTCGGGTATCTCTGCAATATCATTGTATGATAGATCCAAATACCTTAGACGTTTAAAATTGCCAATTGAATCAGACAATATTGGGAAATGAGATCTAGATAAACAAAGAGCTCTTAAGCATCCTCCTACCGGCATCAATAGTTTCCATCATAGCAAATATCGCGGCAATGGTAATAGTAAGCGAGTGCAGAGACTCTTAGCTGCAAATAAACATTCAAAATTGTCAAACTCGTCAATCTTGGAAAATGAAAAATGGCGAGTCTTGCTAGAAAAGTTAGTCCTGTCACGGTCGTCCAACCTAAAAGAAAATTCACCAGATATAAACACTGCCAAATCATGCATCAGGTCATGCATTAAGATAGTCGATTTATCCTTACTCAATGGTCGGAACAACAACCTTGATACCGGATCTTGGTAGTACTCGTTCCCTCCATCCTCAATTTGTTTCCATCTCGGCCCAGGCGGCAAAAGACCTTCCTCCATCCATAACAGTATTATCTTTCCTTTTTCCACTCATTCAGTACGTAATCCTTATGAAATATCGAACAGTAGGCAAAGCATCGCTTTAGTTACTTAGGTAGATAATCATTGCTCAACCATAGAGAAGGTAAAATGTTGTTACTCTCATTTCCTTGCAACTGCAAGTCCCATATGTCACTATTCAGTATCTTTATCCATTCCTCTGGATCCAAAACTGAGCGTAGGAGTCCGGCAGGAGACTTATCAACTAAAGGAACACCCTTACCTTTTTAACTATGTCCTCACCAATCACACGTAATTCTTGGTATGTCTCTTGATTTGCATTTGTAAACACATGCTCCACAGATAACTTCCAACAATCATTGTCAGGTAGTTTCTCAAGGTGATGTGTCGGCACATTTCCAATCTTGTTTGCAATAGTATCACTACGTGTCGTCACAATGATCCTGCTTCCATGTTCTGCAGACTGGAAAGAGCTAAACAAGACCTCCTAATGCTCATAGTTCTCATTCCATACATCGTCCAGAACGAAGAGAAACTTCTTGTTCCTCAATGCATCTTTTAACTTAGATTGCAGTTGATGAAGGCCGTCAGTTCAACACTTTTGTGAGGTATTCTCTTCAGGGATTTTTTTAGTTTTTGAAAATTTATAACTAGTTTTTGAAAAGTCAACCAACTCCAACTTAAAAATTTCATCTCCAACTGATGAACCAAACACAAGCTTAGATTCAACAGCGTACCTTAAAGTTTCATGTTGATGTCGTCCAGCAACTCTTCTGCAACACAGATGGCTTCTTTGAGCTCAAAAAGCCACTCTCTTGCATTTGGATTTGTGAGTTGTATCCAGGACTTGATTAGCAGAACACAACGTGATCTTCATGAGCTTCTTGAGCAATGGGTCATTGAGCTTCAATCCTCGGAAAAAGTTCAGGTACTCGAGCGAATCCAGTTTGTCAAACAGCTTCCCAAACAAAGAAAGAGACGTGTTTAGCGAATGAGTAAACAAATGGGCTCTGAATAGAATATCCAATGAGTAAACAAAATGGGGTTTAGCAAAGACGTGCTTCTCTAAAACATAAAACTAAAAATAAGTAGGTCTATAAACTTTTTACTTAACGGGGTTCACCTAATCTTTGAATTCAGCAATGGAACCAGCGTATTGTTTTATTACAAATGTACATCGAAAGAAAAAGTTTTTAAAAGAATTTATATAGAGAAAATTAATTTTTAGAGAGGAAATTAGAAAAATATACAATGTTTTTAAAAGTTAAATCGATAAAAAGGAAAATTCTCTGAGACAGAATACCATGGGAGCTAAGTTTATAATAACAAATAAAAAACAAACATGTTGGGATTAAAAACAAAAAGGTTAACATATGCAATTGGATAATAGAGCTTCTCACATGACCTGTCATTGGGTTCTGCAAAGCGTGCGAATAATAAAACGTTTTTTTATACAAAAAGAATAAGACACTAAAAAAAGAACAAGGCATTAAAAAATCAGGATAAAAATTAAGGGATTTGTTATAAGCATAATACAAGTAGAGGACAGAATGGTAAAACTATTATAAATAATATTAACATAGCTTAATATAATTTTTTTAAATATACTCAGTGAAGAGTGAAAATTAGGGTTTCATTTAGGTTTCAAAATAATAAAATTTATACGGTATTTATTTTACGATTTGACATGTAGGTGTGTGTGAAAAGAAAAAAAGAATATCACTAAGTTTCTTTTTTTTTTTTTTTAATAATAGAATCTTAATTTCATAATTAAGTCTATAATAGTTAACATCATTTCATGTTATTCTGTTTGAAAATTTTTTTTTCTTGTGACTAAAAAATTTAATTACTAGAAATGTATCAAAAGTCAAGTTTTGATGGAGGATTAGACATAGTGCGTGTCAACTTAGTTAAGATATCTTATTATTTCAGTTCAATTTGAATTTTCAACGGTTTCTCTTTATTTCAGTTATTTTAGAAAATTTGAAATTTAGTAGTTATCTTTGTTATTTTCAAACCTAAATAGGATTATGAAAGGACTAGATAAAGCGATTGAGTTTAGTTTTATTAATAAAATCATTGAGAATTCTCTTAAATATCTTACATAATCATCGGTATTTTCTTAAAATCAATGAATTTTATGTGTTCGCTTGCGCTTCTGCTACATCATTACCTTTATGCTCCGATAATCCCAAATTGATACCTGTAATACAAAAAATCTAATCCGAGTATTCATTAAAAAAAATTGTCAGAAGCATCATTTTCTTATTTCTTCACTTTCTTGTAATTATTTCTTCACTTTCTTGTAAATAATCATATATCTTTTTTTTTTTTTTTCCCTTACGTTTAACATTTTATGTAGTTTTACACTGAAAATAATTATCAGTGATTATTTTCTTAAACAATGAGCAAAATAAAGAAATAGTAATTAAGGAACTTTTCAAGCTTTCATCTCTGGTTTGTCTAATTATTTTTACACAAAAAATTCCATGCAACCAATTTCCCTCTAAACAAACAAAATTCTTAGTTTGAACTAGCGAACTGATTTCTTTTTCAAATAGCTTAACCCCTTTAAAGAAACAAAATTCTTTCATCTATACTACTGCCAATGACCTAGTTGGATAACTGTACAAAGTATATTTTCCTTTCCGACCAAGATTTCAGAGTCTCACCACCATATTATGAATACTCTTATAAGCAACTTAGGGCTAACTCGAGTGTTTGGGTGTGTGAGCGTATGAGGGTATAACCCATGGCTCGAATCCTGAACTTTTCATTTCTTAATAGTAATTGTAAAATAAATAATAAAATCTCTTATAAGCGCTCTTCCGGTTTATTCTTTTTTCCCCTCAACTTTCTTTAATATTTGAACTATATGCTTATTGAAGTCTTCTTTTCCAAATTTTTTTCTTTCTTTAATTAAATCAAAGGCAAAATCACTTTTCGGAATAACTTTGAGCTCTTATTGTCATGACGAAGAACTCTTATTTTCATGACAATTTTCTTCTGTTCAAAGAGGTTCGAAAGTTCCACGGTTTAATGTCGTGGTCAAGCAGCCTATACAGATATAAATATATATATATATATATATATTTATATTCTTTTCTTCAATATTCATATAAGTAGCCCTTCAAGTCAGCCTATTATATTGCTAGTTTTTTTTTTTTTTTTTTTTAAATTTTTAAAATATGATGAATCTCTATTCTTTTTTAACAACTTCTGAATTTCACGATGACCAAGATGCTTAGATTAGATGTTGTCTAAAAACGAAGTCTAAAGGCTAACTTGGGTATATATTTGAATCTAACCACCAAAAAAAAAAAAAAAAAAAAACGTAATAAAAAAAATTTGAGGCAACTTTGTTCTCGATCGAGTAAATTTCCTTTAAAGATTCTACACCCGTCTATATATGCACTACAACCTTCATAGTGTGTGTATATATATATATACACATTTATGTTCACATTCATAAAGTATGTCATGCACTCAAAGTCATGCATTTAATTTCATTATATCACATTTAATAAAAAAAAAAATCAAACTTTTTTCCTCAAAAAAAAAAAAAATCAAACCTTTTCTCTATCAATACTTTATTTTGACCTACAAATGTCAAAAATAGCCTTAAAAAAATGTGAAATGACAAACCTTTTAATTTTTGCAACAAAAACTTCAGACTTTTGAAACCCACCCTTATAACCACGAAGCCCTTTCTCACCTCGCCATCATGCACCCCTTTCGACCGCCTCATCCCTTTAAAAATTTTAATGTCTTCAATTATTTGTTTTTTTATTTTCAATAGTACTTTGGATATTTTAAATGTTTAATTTAAGTGTTGACCGTGAAAGTTTATAAATTTCGTATATTAAAAATAATCAGATGGTATAAAAAGATAAATTTTTCAAAACATCTATATTAAGTAAAATACATAATAGAAAAATAGAAACCCTTAATTAAAGACTGCAATCAATATTTGTTCGAAAAAAAGGTTGATTGAAGTAAATGTGGTTTTGTACAGATCATTCCAAAAAAGGTTGTATAAATCATGGCCAAAACGTTTCCCCCGGCAACCCATCGGTGTAACGACATGACCTAATTGCAGTAGTTAATTAACTTAATTAAGCTTAACTACTTAAATGGATCTTGAATTTGATCATCAAAATATCAGAGAATTTTGTTTTAAAAAACTTAAATATATCATAGCTTACACGAAGTTTATGATCATTCTAATTTTTGTTGGTTCAAAACAAAATTACACTTTCGAAAGACCTAAATCTTAGAAACATTTTTTTTAATCTAAACTTGATTAATCAATAGGCATAAGCCGAATAAAATCTTTAAAAACATCAATATGTCAAATCTAAATAATTAAAATTAGCATAGATATTTTTTAAGTTTGGTTTCTTGTGAACCAATCTACTTAATCAAATAAAAATATTATTATCGTTCAAATACTGATAAGCAAAAGAACAAAAAGTGTATTTTAAAATATTTAACATGGCTAAACTTGCTTATTTTAAATTAAACTAAGCATTCCTTTCATTTGGATCCAATTACTTGATAATAATTACTTTAAAAGAATACAAATTAGTTTATCATAATTTTAGAAGAGTTTCATAATTTGAGGAATTTACAATTTGATGGCAGTATCCATAACCCATACCTCGATTGTTTTGATTCAGTCCGTGAGTCCATTGAAATCATGTATTGCCTACAATATGTACAAACATTAATGAGCTGTCGCTCAGTAAGTGCAAACATAAGACTCACATAAACAAGATACATATAATAATGCATGACCTTTTGTGAATAGTTAAATTATGTTGGTTTCTTAGCAGTTGTTTCTTGTTTCTTTAACTTTTAATTTTGGGACCCATATGTGTACATACCCATAGCATGCAATCAATGGGAACTTGGATTAGCAACCCCAATACAACATATACCCAAAGTTTTAAAAATGCAGTCATAAATATCTTCACATGAGTAGAGGTTGGTACGATACTTTAACTTTCTTTCGCTTTCATTAGCCTCTTACTTTCTTGGGGTGAGCATGTAATTACGATCCCATAAACATCCATTCAAATATCATGATATACACGGTAGTGCATGACATTTTATTCATAGTTAATTTGTGCTTATTATCTTCTTATTATTTTATTAAAGATTTAGATTTTGAACTTGTGAGATTCGCAGTTGGTATTGCGACCTCACTTTCTCACGCCGCAGCGCTAAAGGCTCTACCCCAAAATGGTGTACACTGCACCACGGCTTCACTTTCTCGCGTTGCGGCTGCGCCAAAGTTCTTCGGAAATTCGAAAGCATTGCGCCATAGCTTCAGTTTCTCGGACCGTGGTTTCAAAGGTTCTACCAATATGGGCTTTTCTTCATACTTTTGGCGCCGCGACTTCATTTTATTGTGTTGCGGCTCCTTACTCTCGGCTTAAACACCCTTTTCTTGCCTTCTGGAGCCACATCTTCACCTAGTAGCGCCGTGGCTTCAATCATTTTCCTCTAAAAACTCCATTTTCGCGCCTAGTCTTTAAAGCAGTCCAATTGTACCAAAGCGTAACTTTTCAATCTATCCTACACATTAAGAAAGAAAGCACATTAAACTAACAAAAATTCTTGAAAAACCGACAAAACATCGATTCAAAGGTACTCAATTTGCGAGTATAAAACTCACTCATCACTCATCTGCGATTCGTTGTTTTTAGCTTCTTAAACATTCGACCGTTAGGTTTTAGGGTTTAATACCATGAGGGTTCTCAAATAGCTCTTTGGCTTGTAAGTTTCAGAATGTTGCTTGAGAGCTTGAGCTCCTTTCATGAGTGAATACCCTAGAGAACGATCACAGTTGTCGCCTTCTTTCATTAGCTCGTCCGCTACATTACTTACTGTTTGAGGAGAATTACAATAAGGAATAGAGGGCTTGGAAGGGACGAAAGAGGACATGAGGATGGGTAATTAAATTGTCATTTTGAAAAAAAGAGGGAATAATTTTTCAAATGGTTTTTTGGATCGATATTCAGAACACTAATTTGGAAAAAAAAAAAAAAAAAAAAAAAGTTTTCTAACAAATCTGATAAAACCTTAATGTCCTTGTTAGTATTGTGTTTCTCAAAGAGTATGATTAAAAGCAGAATCATCTTAATCAGTGTTAAAATGAAAAAAGTTCCTGACATTTTAAATCTTAAGTATAGAGGTGAAAGAAACATTGCAATCTGAAATGAAAATAAAATTTCACTTTGAAATAATGTGGTTACTAGACAACATTTTCATTCTGAAAAGAAAGTAAAATAAGATAAACCTACAAAACAAACAGGAGGTTGAGAGTTTCCCAACCGAATCATACCATTTTCCTGTTTCAAGAAGAATGAATGAAAAAAAGGATAATTAATTATTTTAATCTTGAATTCTGAGATTACAAAAAGTATAAACTATATTTTGAATGTAATAAAAAAAAAAAAACCTAAACAAACCGTGTTAAGTTTTAATCTCGTATTATCACTTGTTAAATCATGTTAAACCATAATTGTCAACTGTTGATTTTGGCTCTACAAGGGTATATCTGTCAAATATATTTGAGTATTAATTAATCCACAAGTATGAAAGGGTAAATTCATTTTACTTCTGAAAAAACGGTAAGTTCATCTTTTTAGAGAGGTTAATAATCACTTGTTTTCTTAAATCTCTGGGAAAAATAAAATTAAACTAAAAAGAATACAAATAGGATATGGTATTTAAAATTTTGAAGTGCATTATTTAAAAAAAAGGTCTAAGATGTTGTATATATTTTTACATTGTAATGTTATAAGCCTTTCTGTAAGTTCTCAAGTAGTCAATAAGTGATGAGTTGATTGCAAAATGACTCTTTTTTCTTCAGTAATTTAGTATTTTTTAGCTTTTGAGGAATTATGGAAAGAGCAGTGCTAGGGACACCAACTCTAATCCCAATTTTTTAAGTGTCAATTCATATTTCATCTTTTCATTGGTAGAAGCAATCAATTGATATGGTAATGTTTTATCTACTTATCAATAAAATAATGACAACTCATCATATGCCACATAGGTTGGTATTCAAAAGTTGGGATTAGAGTTGGAAAAATGCTAAAAAACATTAGTTATGTTCAACATCACATTAATAGAGAAGTTGACTCCATTGGTGGGCCCTATATTGTGCGACCTACCCTTTATTTGTAAGTAATGTTAAACATCATTGATATGTTCCTCTGCATTGCTCTTAGAGTTAGTATCCATAAAATTTTTCTTATGGAAATGGATTCTTCGACCTCCCCTAAACATTCATTTCAAACTTAAACAACCAAGGGCCCATTTGGAACACAATTGGAGTTGGAATATTAGAAATGTTTTGATTGAGCTGATTTCTAGAAATGTGCGTTGGTGGAAAAAAAGAGTATTTGGAGTTAAAAAATTTAAAACTTAAAATGCATTCAGGATGAAAAAAGATCAAATTGGATTTTATTTTATTCCTCTCGTCATTCTATGCAATTAAAGGGGAAAAAAATTAAAGCATCTCATTTCGACTTGATAAATGAAAGTTATAGATTTTTAAAGATTGAGCTTTCTTGAAAATTAAAAAAAATAATAAAATGCATTAGGGAAAAAAAAAAAATAGACTTATTATTATCGTCATTCTACGCAATTCAAAAAAAAAAAAAAAGTTAAAGCAACTTACTTTGACTTGATGTACAAAAGTTATTGTCTTTTAAAACTTTGAATTTTTTTTTATAATGAAAATAAAAAAGAGATTTAGATACGTAAATAGTGAAATTGGATTAGTTTTGAAGAAAAAGATTTTTTTAAATAAAAAAAGAAAGAAAGAAAGAAAGAAAAACTTGATTTGGAGTTAATGCCCCAAACGGCCAAGATTCCTAAGATCATGAATTTGTCTCATGACTCATGAGTATAAGTTTTTCATAGTTCTGCTTCATCAAGCACTTTCTTAAACTTGAGCATCTTCCCATCAATTTGCATTCTAATTGCAAAAAACCAAATAAACGTAGAAAAAGAGTAGAAAAATCTTCCAATTGAAGATGAGAAATTAAAAAATAAAATAATAATAAAATAAAATAAAATTTGTGCCTCTCAACATACGCAAAAATGACAATTCTCAATAATTATAAGCACATAGAAAGGAAATGCATCGCTTGTAACAAGATTTAAGAGCCGGAAAAAATAGAAAAAAGAAAAAAGAAAAAAGATCTCATCGTGTACATTTATATAGCAAACATAAATAACTTTCTATTTTTCATAAATTTCAAATAACAGAAGTTCACAATTATGTTTTAGGTTCAAGAAAATTCAAAATCCGAGCGTACTTCTCAATCTTATCAGTAGAGTGACTCTCCTTGAGCTTCATGAAGACAAGACCAGTGAGCAAACTATCCGAACCGGCTTGGTGAGACGCACCAACTCTCTGCACTCGGAGCTTATTCGCAGCTTCTTGCAACCCGCCGTGAAGGTTGTTGGTCAATTTGATCACATGCTTGACGTCGTAGAAATTAGGGACATAAGTCTCCAGCAACTTAAGGAAACGCTCTTGTGTCTCCGGAAGACTTTCGCCACGAAGGAGCTTGACAACGTACCCGAAATCGAACGAGCCGTGGAACACAATCCAATGCACCTGATTGAGCCTTGTCGGATCTTTCATCACAATCCCTGAAGACATCAACAGCTCACCAAACCTATGAATGTCCACTCCCTTTTCCTTAAACTCGTCGAACTTAATGCCGTGTTTCTTTAAAAGCTCGATCGATTCAGGGGCACATTTGTCCACAAGTTCATCGAATTCGCGGAAATTGAATTGCCAAACGCAGTACTTGCCAGTCCCACAAGTGGGGAGATTTCCTTTCTCATCAAAGAATGTCAAACCCAATTGGATTAACTTGGTATGATTCACATTCTTCTTAAGAAATTCGTAGTATGGTCCCTCGATTTCTTGTCTCTTATAAACGTTTCCTGGGAACTCAGTGTCCATTGCTACATAGACGAACTTGGGATCTTCAGAGATTGATTTTATCATTTCAAACTCTTCGTCAAGATTTTCATTCCAAACATCCCTTATCTGAACCAAATCTTCGGTTATCGGGTTCGCCATTTCTTCTTTTGGTTCTGAGCCGATGACTGAACCTTCCATACTAACGAAAACCCAAGAACCACAAAACTGGACCGAAAAGAAAAACAGAACAACATTAAGAAAAATGTCACATTATATCAAAAGCGAGAAAAACCCCATTTCTTGAAATTCAGGAAAAGAAAGATTCAAGTCATTACCTGCTAAAACCAAGAATGCCCTGTTGAAGATTTGGGAGATAGCGAGTCTCCGACCGATCACTCGTTTATGAAACCGACTCTTTTTGTGTCGTTTCTTGGAGAAGGTTTCTTTGATGATGAGAAATGGTAGTTCTCTGTACTCTCTTTTTTTTTTTTTTTTTCTTTTTTCTTTTTTCAGAGGAGAGGAAAAAGAAAAGACATAGAAACAGTAAAAGGGAGGGTTTTGTTTTGTAGTCGTTTATATAGGGGGGGTTGGATTTGAGCGTTTGTAGTAAGCCTTGTTCTGCTTCTTAAGTTGTCACAATTGCATGGACACTGATGTTTGAAAGACACTTCACGTAAGCTTTTTACTGGCCATATATATATATATATATTATACACACACACGAATATGTATATATATTCATTTCTTTTGCTAAGTACTTAATGTTATCTACGGCCTGTTTGTAATTTGGGGAATTCTATTGCTCTATAGTCTACTTCACCAAACGAATTTAAAGGATGGAGTCTGGTTCTGTCAAAGAGCAAGAAAATCGAAATATTATAAGAAAATTGTTGTTGTTGTTGTTTTTTTTTTTTTTAATGTTTTGATGACAAAGTTTGAAAAAAAAAAAAAAATCGCTAAAAGCAAACATGCATGATTTTATTTTATTTTTTGGGCTTTTCCACTTCCTTTTATGGTCTCTTTTTTTTTTTTTTTAAACTATATGAAACGATCTTGTTCCCGCTCTCTTATTTACTACATCTTAGTAATAGAAAACTTATCATCTTAATCACAAAAATATTTTCTCTAACTTGACAAGAACATGAAAGTAAGTTCGTGTTTAATTGGGGAAATAAGTGCCAATGGGGAGTTAGAACTAGCATTTTTTTTTCTTCTTCTTTTAAAAAAAATCCCTACGTCATGTTGATCCCCCTAAATTAGTAAACGTCTCCTCTGTTGAATATATATATATATATATATATGTATGTATGTATGTTCAGGTAGAGATAGCTTAGTTACTTAAATCTCAACTTCAAATCAATGCACTTTGTGATTTGGACTTCATGTTTCATTGGCACTACTTAAAATCCTTTATAATAAATTAAGAACAAAATAGGCGAAAGAAGTACAAAAAACAATTTTCCGAAAATTCCTTAAAAAAGAAACAATTTTCATAAAATAATTGAAGTAAATAACATGTTTTTAAAATATTAGAATAAAAAACAGATTTATCAAGTAAATGATTTATTTACGTACTGAAAATATGTTATATACCTAGTAGATTTTCTATATACCTGATAAATATGATATTCACTTTAAATATTTTAAAACCTTTTTATCTACTTCAATTAAAAAAGAAAAAAGAAAAAGCTATTTACTACAATTTTCATAGAAAAGGGGTATTATACATAAAAAGAAAACAAAAAAAAAGGCTTTAGTAGAAACAAACTACCCCGCCATTACTAGATTTTGCGACCTTCCCATAATCGAGCCGAATGTAAGTCCAAACCTGAATCCAAAATCAAACCATCCTCTCCATTATTCTTCACCTTATCATTCTCCTTATGCTCGATATGGTACACCGTATACCAGACACGATGATCTTTTGACCTCCTTCAAACCCTTCGTGATCAAACACCACGAGCACCCCGAATCATGAAACATGTTGCCTTCGATAGTTACTGCTTACAAAGCTTACAAGTATCGGCATTGCCGCGGGCTCAGGAGCGCAAAATTAGGGTCGAGATAGGGGAAATCTGGGAGTTCATAATTGAGAAGTTGTCGTCAAGAGGCTTACTATTCAAGGTGAATTAGAATAAGGAAGAGAGGGCTTAGAAGGGACGAAAGAGAATATGAGGATGTGTAATTAAATTATCATTTTGAAAAAAGAGAACAATTTTTTAAATGGTATTTGTGTAGATATTCGAAACACTCATTTGGGAAAAAAAAAAAAAATGATTTTCTAACAAATCTAATAAAACCTTAATGTCTATATCATATTAGTAGGGTATGTGGATGAGTATTTGTTTCTCAAGAGAGTAATGAACACATTGAAAGAAGAATTATCTTAATCAGAATTAAAACGAAAAAGTTATGATATTTTAAAATTTAAGGAGAAAAGAAAAAACAATTTTTGATATGAAAATCTTATTTTGTAAATACCATGAGTGGCTAATTTAAAAATAATTTTCTAACAAATCTAATAAAAGCTTAATGTCTATAACATATTTGATAAGGTATTTGGATGAGTATATGTTTCTCAAGAGAGTAATTAACATATTAAAAAAAGAATTATCTTAATCGGAGTTAAAACAAAAAAGTTATGACAATTTGAAAATTAAGGAGAAAAGGAAAAAAAAAAAAAAAAAAAAAAAAGAAGACATTTTAGGATGAAAAACACTTTTCATGAGTGGCTAGTTTCAAAAATAAATCCTAACTCATTTTCAATCTGAAATTTTTTATAAAAAAAAAATCACCTTAATATGTGGTTACTAAACACAACATCATTATGCAATGAAAATAAAATAAGATAAATTTACAAAACATATGGGGGGTGGAGAGTTTCACAACGGAATCATACCATTTTGGAGAATTTCAGGGTTTGTAATTGGGGCTCTGGAGAGTGTTTGTTTCCTGAGAAAATAGAGAGAAACTGAGAGACACTGTTGTATTGAGAGTTCATGTGTTCTTGTGAGAGACTGAGGGTGTACAAATCTTCAGATTATTGGATTGGACTTCCCTGCCTTGGATGTAGGATCAATTCGATCCGAACCAAGTAAATCTTCAGATTACTTAATGATTGACTGTAGTTAGCTAGTAAAAAAATATATAATCATTGATTAATCATGCTCAATCAATAATTGACTAGTTAGTATTTTTTAAAAAACAGTTTTTCTAATATTTTAAAACTTCAGTCATTTATTAAAAAAAATTCTTTAAAAAAAAAAAAAAAAAGATCATTTACCCACAAATCTTTTGTCTTGAAAGCCGAGAATAGCTTTTCGAGGAATTATGGAAATGGATTCTTCAGCCTCCCCTAAAGATCCTGAATTAGGCCCTTGATTGAAGGGGTTCATGTTTTTCATTGTTCTGCTTCATGGGATTTGGCTTCCTCAAGATCTTTCTTAAACTTATGCATAGTCCCATTTATTTGCATTCTAATTGCAGAAAACCAAAGAAACGTAGAAAAAGAGTAGCAGAATCTTCCAATTGACAATAAAATAAAATTAAAAAAAAAATTGTGCCTCTCAACATACGCAAAATTGACAATTCTCAATAATTATAGGCACGTTGAGGGGAAATATATGGCTTCTAACAAGATTAAAAGGGAAAAAAATGCAGAGAAAAAAGATCTCATAGTGCACATTCATATAACAGACATAAATAACTTTCTTTTTTTTTTTTTCCTTCAATTTCAAATAATAGAAGTTCACAATTATGTTTTAGGTTCAAGATAATTCAAAATCCGAGCAAACTTCTCAATCCTATCAGTAGAGTGACACTCCTTGAGCTTCATGAATACAAGACCAGTGAGCAAACTATCCGAACCGGCTTGGTGAGACGCACCAACTCTCCGCACTCGGAGCTCATTCGCAGCGTCTTGCAACCCGCCGTGAAGGTTGTTGGTGAATTTGATCACATACTTGACGTCGTAGAAATTAGGGATATAAGTCTCCAGCAACTCAAGGAAACGCTCTTGTGTCTCCGGAAGACGTTCGCCACGAAGGAGCTTGACAACGTACCCGAAATCGAACGAGCCGTGGAACACAATCCAATGCACCTGATTGAGCCTCGTCGGATCTTTCATCACAATCCCTGAAGACATCAACAGCTCACCAAACCTATGTATGTCCACTCCCTTTTCCTTAAACTCGTCGAACTTAATGCCGTGTTTCTTTAAAAGCTCGATCGATTTAGGGGCACAGGCGTGTTTGTCTTCAAGTTCATCGAATTCGCGGAAATTGAATTGCCAAACGCAGTACTTGCCAGTCCCACAGGTGGGGAGATTTCCTTTCTCATCAAAGAATGTGAGACCGAATTGGATTAACTTTGTGTCATTCACATTCTTCTTAAGAAAGTTGTAGTATGGTCCTGAGATTTGGTATCGCCGATAAATATATCCTGGGAACTCAGTGTCCATAGCAACATACTTGAATTCTTTAACGATTGATTTTATCATTTCGAACTCTTCGTCAAGATTGTCATTCCAAACATCCCTTATCTGAACCGAATCTTCGGTTATCGGGCTCGCCATTTCTTCTTTCGGTTCGGAGCCAATGACTAAACCTCCCAGACTTGGGAAACCCCAAGAACCACAGAACTGGACCAAAAAGAAAAACAGAACAACATTAAGAAAAATGTCCCATTACATCAAAAGCGAGAAAAACCGCATTTCTTGAAATTCAAGGAACCAAAGATTCATGTCATTTCATGCTAAAGCCAAGAATGCCCTGCTGAAGATTTGGGAAATAGCGAGCCTCCGACCGATCATTCGCCAATGAAACCGACTATTTTTAAGTCGTTTCTTCGAGAAGGTTGGGATGGTTCAGAGGCCAACAAACGAGGGTTTCTTTGATGATGAGAAATGAGAGTTCTTTCTTCTTTTTTTTTTTTTTCCCCAGAGAACAAGAAGAAGAAATGACAGAGAAGGAGAAACAAAAACAGAAAAGGGAAGGTTCTGTTGTCGTTTATATAGGGTGGTTGGATTTGAGCTTTTTTAGTTGGCCTCACTTCTGCTTCTTACGTTGTCACAACTGCATGGACATATATACATATACACACACACACATATATATATATATACAGATATATATTAGATGTTTCATTTATTTCGCTAAGTACTTACGATCTGTTTATGATTTGCTGATTTCTATTGCCGTTAGTCTACTTCACCAAAAGAATTTTAAAGAATGGAATCTGGTTCTGTCAAAGAGCAAGAAAAATTAAAAGATTACAGGGAAAAAAAAAATTTCCTAAGTTTTGAGGACAGAAAAATATATTTGCTAAAAGCAAACCTGTGCGTTTGTGTTTAAAATTGGAGTCGTACTGCATAAATATTTTATTTTAATTTCTAATTCCCTCTCTCTTGTTTACTGAATTTAGTAATAAATTTTTTTTATCAATTTAATTACTAAAATATCTTCTATAATTGATGAGGACAACTCAAGTATATTTCTTGTTTATTTGGGGGAATAAGTACCAAGAGGTATTTAGATATTGTATTCTTTTTTATTTTTATTTTCATTTTTATTTTTTTTCAAAGACTTGATCCACTAAAATAGTAAACATATCCTTTTGTTGGGGGAAAAAAAGAATTCCACACAGAGCAGCTTATATTCGTAAATCTCAACTTCAAATCAAACGTACTTTGTGATTCGATTTGATGTTTCATCAGCACAACTTCAAATCTTTTATGACATAAATCGGTGTTGTGCATTGATTAACGTCCAAAGATGCATTTATAAAGTGATCGATTGTAATAGAGATCCGACGGTTATATCCACAAGAATGTGACAACAAAAACAAATAATATTAATAGAGATAAACGTTAAAAAGACAAGGAAATAAAAAAATAAAAAGTAAATATATTTTGGTTGATTTCTGCGATAGAAAAAATAAACAAAATATGAAAAAGATAATATTTAGTTAGAGAAAAATTCAATAATAAATGAGGTGAGGCATTGTGAATCCTTCATATGCTTTGTTCTTCAATTCGAATCTAATCTTCAATTTATGACTCAATTATAAGTTTTACATCCCAAACAAGCAACCAAAAATATGGAATTAAAAACTAATAAAAACAAATAAATGTGTCTCGGTGGATTAAATCTCAATTTTGAACTAAATGGATTTATCGTCACAAGTTATCCAAAATCAACAAAGTACTGTTTTTAGCTAGTTATAGTAAAAGACAACTCATAAAACAAATCATGTCAAAATAAAATGTGACAATTTTACATAAACAAAGCATGACTGAATTTATATTAAAATGTCAAAACAAATCATAAAACAAAGCATGACTTGTAGTAAAAGACAACACATAAAACAAATCATATCAAAATAAAATGTGATAATTTTATATAAACAAAGCATGACTGAATTTGTATTAAAGATTGACACAAAATATTTTGAATAAAAATATAATGAAATGAAGAGATTCAATCCACTAAAACATATAAAATTTAAAAAAAAAATGAAAATCAAACCTAAATTAGATTACTTCACACATGAATTCATCACTAGCCTTACTAAAGTGTCTAGCCTATTTTGTAATTCATCTTACAAAATTCTAAAAAGAAAACATGAGATGAAAAATACAAGATATAAAGAAAATACAAGAAAAACACACTCCAAACTTAGTCAAACAATGCTGAGGGAAAAATGTTCTGCCCTCTTGAGAAGCCCCGATTATACATAGCCATGAAGTCCAACATGCTAGAGAGAATTTTGGCGCAACAAATCCGCCACCCAAGCTGGTAAATCAGCTGGAGACTCGTGGAAAACCAACTAGAGCTAAGGATCAGGTGAGCTGGAAACAAGGCCCGTGAATCTCGGGCTTGGAAGATGCAGCCCAGAGCTCATGCGGGCTTGAGTTTCGGCCCAAGAAATAAACAAGAAAGGTCGCACGGGGGAAGGAGCACTAACCTGCGGAAAGAAGGAAGAGGAAAGAAAGGGAAGAAAAATAGAAAAAAGAAAAAAGAAAAAGAAAATAAAAGGAAAGGGAAAATAAAATAAACCAAAATAAATAGAATACTAAATAAAATGGATTAAAATTAAATACTTCCAAATTAAAATACTTTGAATTAAAAGCATGGAAATACTCAATTAAAACTTAAATTATTTAATAAATTATATCAACAAAATTGCAGTTTCGTGCACTTATCATGCATTAAAATAGAACCAAAAAAAAAATTTAGTAGAAACAAATTACACGAGGAAATGAGGACATCTCTATTTGAGATTATTGCAGAACTTGGTGACAAATTGAGAGAGGCTTGCTATTCAAGGTGAATTAGAATAAGGAAGAGAGTTTCCCAATTCAAACATACCTGTTTCCGGCTCAAGAAAAACGTATAAATTCCCTTCTTTTTTTTTTTTTTTGGAAAATGAAATAAAGTTTTTATTTTTTTAAAATAAAAAAATGACAAGAATATTCTATATTTTGAATGTAGTAAATTTTGAGTTTATAACAAGTATATTCTAGATTTTGAATGTAGTAAAAAAATTACACTTGTAAAGTTAAGAATCATTTTAAATATTGATAGTGTTTAATCATGTTAAATCATGCTAAACTCTATACTTTATGTTTAGGTCAATTGCTGATTTTGGCTCTTAAATTAATGAATTTACTGTTAACTTACAAATAAATGAATAAGTAAGTACAATTAGTCGTTGAAAAATCATGAACATATAATTTTTTAAGTTTAAGTACAAGGGTATACCTACTAGCAAAAAGTACAAGGGCATATCTGTTAATTAGTGTTTGATTATAAATTTATACATAAGTTAGAAAAGGGTTTATTTTTCTTCTTAAAAAAAAAAAAAAAAGGTAAAGTCATCTACTTAGAGGTTAAAATCACCTTCTTTTTTTTTTTTTTTTGCCCTCAAAATACATGTTAAAACCACTTGTTATCTTAAAAACTGAAACTCCAGGGGAAAAAAAAAAAAAAAAAAAAGAACGAATGAACTTAAACTAAAAATGATACAATTTTGATATGATTTTAAAAACTTGAAGTGTGATTTTTTAAAAATGTATAAAATGTAATATATAATGTTTTGATGAGACTAAAAGACTCAGGGAAAAAGGAGTAAATAGCATATTCTTGAAAATATTCAAGTAAATAGTAAATTTATTAGGTTAATAGATTATTGCATGAAATAAATAATCTAGTTATCTAATACATTTGCTATTTCTGATTTCCCATAATTTTTTTTTCTTTACTTGACAATGTGAGAATTCAAAATCTTCATTTTATCGTGATGTCACATATGTAATTATCAATATATTATATCTGTAACCACTCTAGATCTTGCTATTTAGTTATGTAAAAGTGGTATTTACTACTATTTTCAACTTTGTACAGAAACAGCCCCAAAAAATGCTTAAGGTCTTGATTTTTTTCCTTCCCTTAATACTAGTTTGGAGTTTTTACGCTCGACTTTTTTTCCCCCCTTTGCTTATCCACTAAGGCCTTGTTTGCTATTCCTAATTGGATTGGATTATAAATTTAGAATTGGACTGGACATGATTGGATTGGATGGTGTATAATTATGTCTTGTGTTTGGCATACTATAGGATTGGACTAAATTAAAAGTTAGTTTAATTAATGTTTGATAAAAATTAAATTAACTAATGAAAGTTTTACCAAAATACATACACAAAAAAATTACTAGATTACAAATTACATTAAAATTTTCCAAAAATTTACCAAATCCAACAATTGAATTGGGGAAAAAAAAAAAAAAAAAACGAAACAGGAGTGGATAGGAAATGGCAATCTCTAGCAGCCAATGGTGGGTTTTATTAGCACCTGGGTTTAGACGACGGTTTCTCAACAACATGGGCGGCGGGTTTCACGGTGCCTAGGCTTCGCGATTGCAAGGTTAGGGGTGGCAATTCGAGTCACGTGTCCGGTTCTTATCGTGTTAGAACCGTGTCGATTTTTTTCTTCCCCAACCCGAACATGACCTGTGACACGAAAACGACTTCAAACCGCGACACGAACACGATACGAACCCGTTACGGGTTGACACGACATGAACAGAAATTGACCCACGACATGAAATTGACTCGTGATACGAAATTGACCTGTGACACGAAATTAACATGAAATTGACACGAAATTAACCCGTGACACGAAATTGACACGAAATTTGACCCAAAATTAACACGAAATTAACACAAAATTGGCACGATATTTGACCCGAAATTGACACGGGAAAAAAACGGGTGTGTTCGGGTTATACGAGTCCAACCCGAACACGACCCGTTTTTTCTCGTGTCAATTTTGGGTGACCCGAATTTGACCCAACATCTATTTTTTCCAACCCGAACCCGCGAAATTCGTGTCGTTTTCGAATCGTGTCGTCGTGTTGTGACCCGTATTGCCACCTCTAGGCAAGACAGATGCTAGTTTTCGTGGCGCTTGGGTTTCGCGACAACAGGGTGGAGTCTGGTTTTTGTGACGCTTAGGTTTCGCGACGACGGGGGCGGACGCTGGTTTCACGGTGCCTAGGTTTCGGGATGACAAGTGCGGAGGATGGTTTCAGTAACACCTGGGTTTTTGGGTTTTCGCAATGGCAGGCTTTCGTGGTTGGTGAGATGGGCGAGCTCCGATGATTGAGGAATGGGTCAGCTCCAGTGACCGACGAGCTGATGGGGTGGAGGATTTAGTGAGCAACGATGGTGAGAACTATCTAGATCTGTAGGGGAGGGGTGGTAAAATGGAGAAATACTCTAATCCCAAGCTCAATTCTAATTATCCCACCATTTTTTGAGGGATTACTTATCCCATGAATTTGGGACTATTTTTTGGTCAATGGATAATTAATCCGGTCAAAAATTGTTACGAAACATGAGAATAGAATTATTTATCCCAATCCTAGTCCGAATCCGGTATACCAAACACAGCCTAAAAAGACTAAAATAGCTTCATTATGTTAGTTAGAACAACAGCTCTCTCTCTATCCTCGCTCTATACTCACTCTTTGCCAAGTTAGGCATAAAAGATATCGTCAGATGCGATCTTGGTCGCTGAGCGAGATTTCGTGTGATCTCGACGTGCTGCCATGCTGTTGGCTGCCATGAGGAACAAATTAGAGCTTGGGGCTTTTTTTTTTTTTTGGGTATTTTAGCTTTTTGTGATATAATTTTTTTTTTTTTTTTTTGGTTACTATCATTATTCTTATTATTGTGAGGAATTCTTTTTATTGTCTTTGTGATTTTTTGTTATTAAATTGGGGAAGTAATAGGATAGACTGATAATTTGAACTAATAAGACAAAAAATTTTGGTAGATAACAAAAAAGAAAATCAAAATATCATTAGGTATAAAACAAACATAATAAGATTACCGTAAGTAATTTGGTAGAATATATAAAATAATAATTGACTTAAATGATCCCTGAATTTTTTAAAAGGTGATGGTTTTGTTTCTGTTTTTTTAATTTTGACTGAAAAAATCTTAAACTATTTAAATATTAGCAATCTTAATTTTTTCTGTTCAAATCCGTTAAGTTTCTAATAGAATCACATATATATAATATATGTGATCTAATTTAATAGGATATCTTAATAATCTAACAAAAAAAAAAAACTCATAAAAAAATCTTATTTTTCAACAGATCTTTTATCTCTCTATCCTCCCTCTCTCTCTCTCTTCTCCCAAAACCCATTTTTCTCTCTCTCCAACAATGCCCGTGAGCTTCTCCTCCTCCTAACCATGCCCTGATGTACGCTTTCAACAGATAAAAGCAAGGCCAGCCTCCCGTCTGAGATGGCTTTCAAGCCCATCTTCCACCATCTCTCTCTGTCTTCGAGCGTCCGCCGCTCCACCTTCTGAGATGTATTTCTTCATGTTCGGAGTTTTTGAGCTTCTGGGCTCTAGGGTTTCGTTGGTTCTGAGATTTGGGAATGGGAATTTTGTGAGACGACGTTTCCCCCCCCCCCTTTTTTTTTGGTACAATTGAAAGGGTGTTTTGGTCTTTTAATTTAAAAATTATAACGTGATTGCTCACATATGTGATTCCGTTAGAAACTTAACGGATTTTGATGGAAATAATCAATATTGTCAACATTAAAGAATTTAGATTCTTTTCGATCAAAATTTTTTTAAAAAAATATGGACCAAATCGTCATATTTTAAAGATTTTAGAGAGTATTTAAGTCAATTACTCTATATAAAAATCTAATAGATTACCAAAAGTAATATGGTAAAGTAATTTGGTAAAGTAATCTACTAAATTACTCTTCGGTGATTGGAACCAAAGACAGCTGGCAGTTTTGTATTGTAAATAAAAAGTAATATGATAGATTATCAAAAATAGTTTATCAGAATACTCCTGGATGAAAAGAGACCTATGTTGATTATGGTAACATAAGATTGATTACGAATACAGGTTACCTTTTTGACTAACTAAGGGTGATTTTGAAAGAAAATATTATGTTGATCTTTTACTTATCTTATGGGAGATCAAATATCCTAAAATCACTGTAGATATGGCAATTAGGGATGACAATGAGGTGGGGGGCATGGTCAATGAATACTTTCCCATCTCCATCCTCATCCCCGCCCCCAAACCATCCCCATCCTCATCCTCATCCCCACCTAACTAGAAGCGGGACTGAAGACAATGATCTCCCGTTGAAAGGCCTTTTTTTATACCTGCCGTATTTTTCATTTATTATAACTATCCATTTGGAAAAAGATAAAAAAGAAAAAAGGGGTTAGTCTTCCTTTTAGTTGAAAAGAAAATAATTAAGCTTGATTAATTCATTTAACAATTATAAATTAGAAACCTCATTGGATATTGGATAGAGAGTCTATTATTTATTTTTCAATAAAAAAAATAATGTTTAAAGATTATTATTTATAATATTGGATATAAATATGTATATGTATTATAAATACATACATCACACACACATATATGGGCGATGGTGGATGGGAGTGCTCTCACTGTCCTTACTCCATCAACCTTCGAGGATAAGATTTTATCCCCAATCCCGTCTCCATTCTAGATTATTGTCCTTCATTCCTATCTTATTCGGAGCGAATCCCAGTGAGACTTGGTCCTCGATAGAATATTGCCATCCCTGGTGATAATATTACATAAGTGTGTTATTTGAAAGACAATATTCTAAATCACCTATTAATGAGTAAATTTATCATTTATAGTACAAATATTTTTAAATGTTATTTACTCCAATTTTCAACCTCATATTTAAATAAGAATATCCAAATTCTTAGAAAAAAAAAGGGATAATCCCATGAGGGAAAAGCACTTGAATCATATAAATTTAAAGATTATTGTATTAAAATAATATAAAAAATTAATACTAAATTAACATAACATAAAATTAAACTAAAATTAATTATAATTTATGTCATGTTGATTAATAATATGAAATTTGTACCATAGATTAATATAACATAAAATTAAATAAAAATTAATTATAATTTATGTCATGTTGATTAATAATATGAAATTTGTATCATGTTATCGGTTGATTAAAAAAAATGGTTATTTAAGTAATTTTATCATCTCCCGTAACGTGGGCTAAGCAAAGCCCAATTATCCATCCTTGCAGCCTATTAAATTTGAGGCCCATACTAGCAAAGGGTAGTTTAGTAAATGCAGAACTAGATTAGGGTTTTAGAAATCATAAAGATTCCTCCTATAAGAATTCCTCGGTCGCCTCCTCTCTCTGTTCCTCCTCCATTGCTTCCGGCTCTGAATCTTCATCACCACATCCACAATTTTCTTCGAGGTCAGAAAAGTTTCTATTTTCGTATTTAATTTCAGTCAATTTTCTTCATGTTTTTCATAACCCGAGAGAAATTTAGCGGAAAAGCTATTTAAATTGTTTCGGATTTTGACTGACCAACAATTTTTTCCACCCCCCACCCCCTCAAATTTTTAGTAGGAGTTTCTGATTACAGAGTTTTGGATCCTTTTGTTTTTTTTTATTTTTTTATTTTGGTTGACATTTTTTTAAATTTTTTTTCCTATGTTAACAGAGCTTCTGATCCGAACATCTTCGCCAAAATGTCAGGGTATGTTTATTTTTTCCTCTCAAATTATTGAATTTCTATGAATTCTTGTTGTAGAAAGGTTGTTTGTTTCATCATTTATACGTTTATACGTTAGTAGAATGTATGAGGTTTTGCAAGTGTGCCGAGGTAGAATTTGGAAAATTTCAGAACTTGAAGAAATTTGGTAAAATGGTGATATTTGCTAGTTTGGTATCGCTCAAGTGTTCATTGAAATTGAGGTTAAGTTTGTATCAAAAATGGGTCTTGACTACTTCCTTAGCTTGCCCGACAAGATCCTGTTTTATTTTCGGGATTTCAAATGTAGCGGAATTTTATACGCTGATTAGTGCATCAATGTTTTGACTAAATCCTAAGGAAGCCCAAGATTAAGGATTTAGATGAACTATGTACCAATTACGATAAACGCTGTTATGGGCCGTGACCGGTGCGATGACAATTTTGATAGTCACAGTACTATTGGTTGGTTATTTATTGATAGTCATAGCTCTTCTGATATTAAGATGCCCCAAGTTCAGAGTTATTATTCCTTTGCCGTAGTTGTAACATTTTCTTTTAAGCTTCATCTTGGAGTAATTTTGTTAGCCCTTTCGTTGACGACATCACTATGCCTATGATGTACACGTATCATGCCTCCTATCTTAGCTTCATCTTAAGGACATCACTAACCATGCCCTGATGTACGGTTTTTTAAAACAATTTATTTAAGTTTTTGTTTCTTATAAAAAAAAAAAAAAAAAAAAAAGTGACACCACTAACCATGCAGTGCCATTTTTTGTGATGTCGTTAAACCCCCTTTTGCCGGTTCTTTCTTCTAGATTCACACTTTGTTGTCTTCTGGAATAAATAGTTATTTAGCATCGGTTAGTGACGACATTCTTTGTTTGGATTTTTTTTTTCTGCTGGTTGTTTAATCATGTTTTATGCCTTTTAATCTTCTGGGTTGTTTGATAAATTAGCAACCGTTCCTTCTATCCTTGTTGCTTTAGCTGCATGTGTTTACATACTTTCTTGTCTACATTGCAATACAGAGAGGAAGGAGCTGCTCCAGTTGAGGCTGCCCCAGTTGCGGCCCTTGGTGAGCCCATGGACCTGATGACAGCCTTGCAGCTTGTGCTGAGGAAGTCATTGGCTCACGGCGGCCTCACACGTGGACTCCATGAAGGAGCGAAGTCCATTGAGAAGCATGCTGCCCAGCTCTGTGTGTTGGCTGAGGACTGTGACCAGCCAGATTATGTGAAGTTGGTCAAGGCACTCTGTGCTGACCATAATGTTAAATTGATTACAGTTCCTGCTGCTAAAACCCTTGGTGAATGGGCGGGGGTAAGAAGATTATTTCTTGTTATTGTTTCAAGATATCTTGGAAAATAGTAATAACCCTTGAGGACAACCTCGTTATAAAGTGACAGATCTCTCTCTCTCTCTGAAAAGGATTTCTGAAAATTGCACGCATCCTAAAAGTTGCTAGACCTTGAATTTATTCCCTTATTTTCATGTTCTAAATGGTATTTTTGTTTCCTTATTCTGATAGCTGTGCAAGATCGATTCCGAAGGAAAAGCAAGAAAGGTGGTTGGTTGCTCTTGCGTCGTTGTGAAGGTATGAACAAATCCTAGAGTACATTCTTTTTTTAATATTTCCGAGGTCATGTCTAGGATCGATAACAAAATCTAGAGTCAATCCATGCATGTTATTTTGTATCAAGAACAAAAACTTTACATGAATGAAAAGTTGAGTTCTCTTTTCAAATTTAGTCTTCTAAACTTGTCTTTTGATTGTTTTGCAGGATTTCGGTGAAGAGACTGAGGGTCTTCATGTTGTTCAAGAGTATGTTAAGTCCCATTAAATTTAGTGAAAATGGAGAGTGACAGCCTTCTCTTTTAGGATATGTTTGAGTTTCTTTTTTCTTCTTTTTTTTTTTTTTTTTTTTTTTTATGTTTTCATTTAATGATACTCTACACTTAAAAGACATTCCTTGATTGAGGTTTTTGAATTGAGCGTTAGATTGTCCAACTTCAGATGTATCTCTTTAGCAACTCGCCCTTTTAATTTATAAAACTTATCCGTTTCGTAGTTCATGAGATGTTTAATCTATGGCGCGGTGCTTCCAATTCACCTCTTTTTGATTGCTTATTAAAGATTTGTGTATTTTAAGTTAATCTTTTGTTGAGAAAAATTACAGGTCTTGGAAAGTAGAGAGCTAAAAGAGCTTGTGAAATGGGTATCTAAATAGTGATACAACTGATTGGTCGAATTATGAGTGAGATTCTAGTTAGTATGATTAAGATCAATTGCTCTTATAGTAGGGTGTTCCGATCGTTGAATAAATATTCTGTTATTTTGTTTGGAAGCCATAGATAACTATGTTGCTGTTACCAAACTGACCATTACATGTCATTTCATAGTTTGTCCTTCGCATGAGAAGCAGACTGATTCTTCCATGTAGGATGCCTCATCTTATGTGGCACAAAACCTAGGCCCGGTTTGGGGGCACGTCTAGAGATGGTCTTCTGGAGGTTTGGACTTTGGAGTTGAGTTTTGGAAAGGTTTTTTTTTTATTTTATATTGGTACACCTTAAATTTATCAAAGAGTTGCAATTTACACATTGAATTTTTAATTTAGGCAATTTGCATCATAAACTTATAAATCTGT
Source organism: Ficus hirta (assembly GCA_038430175.1). Classification (NCBI taxonomy): domain Eukaryota; kingdom Viridiplantae; phylum Streptophyta; class Magnoliopsida; order Rosales; family Moraceae; genus Ficus; species Ficus hirta. Next base: position 10,110,966 of record CM076585.1, on the reverse strand, counting down.
AGTAATTTGCACTTCATTGATAAATAATGTTGATTTTTTAATGAAAATTGATACTTCATTTGCATATAGATTGTTAATTAAGAGTATGAAATTTCCTTTTTAATCAATGTTAACCTAAATTAATATTTGGAACAAAGTTAATTCAAACTTTTATATTTTGATAAAACTTAATAAAAGATCTTAACTTTAATAAAATTGAGGTTAACATAGAGAAAAATGATTATTTATATCATGAATTAACAACCTATATACAAATCACATATCAATTTCCTCCAAAATATTAATATTATTATCACTGGGGTGTAAATTGTTACATATTTGTAACTTTAGGATGTAAATTGTCAAAATTAAAAGTTCAGGATATAAATTACAACTCTACTATAAGTTTAGGGTGTATCAATCCAAAAAAGCCTTTTGGAAATGTAGGTTTGGGGTAAAAACTTTTAGAAAAAAAGTTGTTTTGGAGTTTTGTGTTTAGTGGAAGAATAATTAGAAAATAGATATTTTGGGATACGTGTTTTGTTGATTTTTATTTAAAAAAATTGTAGAATAGTAAATTTTTAGAAATCCATAAGTTTCCAATAGTCCCCCAAAACACCATTGGGAAACCAAATGATGTTTCACAGTCTCGAAAAGTGTTCCCAAACGGGCCCTAATGAATGAAACATACAAAGCAAGCACAAGCAGTGGAAAGGAAGGAGCTAAGAGATGTCGCAAGATCTGTTTACGGGAAAGATAGAAAAGAATAAGGATAAAGATGTTATGTTTAAAGAGAGAAGAAATTAAAACATGAGGTTTGGGACACTAGAATATAGAGAGAAGAAGAGGAAGGAATACGAAAAATCCAAGAGAGCAAAAGGAGAAGAGAGCTAACCATATATTGAGGCTGTGCAAAATCTTTTAGAATTATGAGACCTTCAAATACCCTAGCTTGGTGCACATATGATGGGCACACAATCACTTAATGAGAAAAAATTGACAAAGTACAAGAAAACGACTCTATTATTTACATAATAATAATAATAATAATTAAAATAATGAATGGGGATTCAGATATCACGCTTGTGATATGTTGGTAACTGTATGCATTAGAAAGCTCGGCTTCATAATGCGATTGATAATAGCTCGCACAACTATTCCTCCTAATATGGTGACAAGAATCGACTAAGGTTTAAGAACACGAGAATGTTACTATGTATAATTGACAAAATTGCTTCATCCAATCCACACTCTAAAAATGAAAAATGTATACCTTATAACATTTTTGTCTATGCTAATTAGTCCTTTGGAATTTGTTGTAAATAATAGTCTTTTAGTAAATTCCTTCAAATAACCCAGCTAGATGCATACATGTGGGCATGCAATTTCATAACGAGAGAGATAGACAAAGTACATAATAATAATAATTGAATGGGGATTCAAAGGCCATACTCGTGATATTTTGGTGCTATATGCACCAAAAAACTCAACTTAATAACACAATTGATAATAGATCGCACAAACTATTCCACCTTATCATGGTGACAAGAATGGTAGCTTACAACTGACAAACTGTTTCATTCACTCTCTACAAATGAAAAATGTATACCTTATAATATTTTTGTCTATTCTTATTAGTCCTTTTATCTTATGAAAATTGTTGAAAATAGTAGTTTTTCAGTAAACTCTGTAATATACACTGGCTCGATGCACACATGGTGGGCACACAATTACGTAATGAGTGACATATCCAAAGTACGAGAAGAAGACTGTTATTTAGAAAATAATAATAATAACATTAATATTATTGCTAATAATAAATGAAGGGCCCCAAATGTCACAGTCGTGATAATTTTGATGATTATACGCATCAAAATGGCCAACTTAATATCGTAATTGATAATAGTTCGCGCAAACTATTCTCTTCTATCAGGGCGACAAAATCAACCGAAGTTTAAGAACATGAGAATATGATAGATTTATAATTTGATGATTTATACTTGGATAATCTTTTTTGTTCACTCTCCAAATGAAAAATATGCACCTCATAATATTTTTACCTATGCAAATTAGTCCTTTTTATCTTCTGACATTCTTGCTCAATGTTGAGTCATTTTCTTCGGTCTTTGTGTAACATTGAAGGCAAAGATAGCAACCCAATTGAAGAGGAACATGACCCACAAGATGACTGATGGTCAGGACCATCAAATTGAACAGCAAAGTGGGTGGGTCAATGGGCCTTTAACAATAATGATTTTGGCCCTTAACTTTTGTGGCTCTTAAGCACTTGTCAAAATCAAAAATTCACCCCACACCACAAAGTCCTATGTGAACCACAAAACCCATCATCCACCAAACCTTTTTTTTTTTTTTTTTTATATTCCCATCAACAAATTGGGATTTCATCTACTACTCTCCCCATGCCTTGGACGTGTCCTTTCTGTACCTAATGGTACACAAGCATGACATATTCGTGTTCACCAAACTCATCACGGCCACACAAAATTTGTAACAAGTTTGGCAGGACATGGAATAGCACAACTTTGAGAGGGGGGAGGGGATAAATTATTTGTTTGGTTACTAATCTTTTTATGATATTACGATTTGGTCATCAATCTTTTTGGATGACTAAAAGGTTCCTAAAGTCTTGAAAATGGTGAATGATGGTCCTTATTACTTAGAAAATGGGTTAAAAATTAAGCTGAAATATCACGTGAAAAACATATGAATTACTACTTAAGGATAATTAAGAAAATATTTTTTACAATTCAATTTGTATGTGTCATACACTTGATCTATTCCATCTAATTTTTAACATTTTAGTAAAAAGAACCATCATGCACAATGTCAAAGAGTTCAAGGACCTTTTAGCCACAAAAAAAGATCGGGGATCAAATCACAATTTCGTAAAAAATTAGGGACCAAACACACAATTTACTAAAAAAAGAAAAAGGAAGAAAAGAAAGGAAATGGGATGATTTAGTTATAACAAATTATTAACCCCCCTTTGATTTAATTACTTGTTACGCAAACTTAATGAGACATTTGAGTCATTTTCAATTGTCTAGGTGTGGACAAAAATAAACTCGAAATTTCCTAAATTTCTATCAAAATTTTGGAAATTCCAAGGTCCTAAAATATCTTCGGGGAATTCTAGAATGGGGTAGGCTTTTTTTTTACCCCATTTTATAGTGTAAAAATTCTTGACCATTAGATCAATTTTTAACGGTTTAGATTAAAAATGTACACTAAAACACCAGATTATATATGAAAAAGATAAAAAATTGAAAAAAAGCCTAAAATGTGACGGACAGGGGGCAATTGACGGCCGCACGGTAGAAAGGGCTCGATGGCTTGCGCAACGAGAGGGGGGGGGGGGGGGGGGGGGGGGGTTGGCGCATCACTGGGTCTGGGGGTGGGGGGCCAAGGGCTCCATGTCAGGGGTGGGGGTGTCTGGGAAGTTTGCTCCTAGAGCTGGTTTGTTTGTTTGTTTTTTTTTTTTTTAATTTTTATAAAGTACAATCAATGTTAAAATTAACACTATACCTCATTATTCTACTCGTTTTTATCTGTTGGATCTTATTCCATTGATGGAGTAAAATTTTTACCCCATTGTATAATCCCCCAATATCTTTTAGGTATTATATATTTTTAGAAAAAATATATGATTATAAGAAAATATCATAAAAATATCAATTTTGATGAGGTTGTAGTTTGTTTGTTTGTTTGTTTTGTTTTTGTTTTTGTTTTTTTTCGTTTTTTTTGTTTTTGTTTTTGTTTTTTTGTTTTGTTTTTGTTTTTGTTTTTTTTTCCTTTCGTTTCTACAGGCTGTGGCATGTTTTCTTTTACAAGATTTCAGCAAATAACGGAAAAGCATAATAACCTTTCGAAAATTTTGTAAAAATCAACAATCAACCCCTATTTTTTTTCATTAACATTAATTTATTAGCTAAATAGTTGATTTTGTCATCTAATATATCGTCAAGTTTAAAAAATATAAAATTATATATTATAACACTAGTATTATTTGAATCACTATAGAATACCAATCATTTTTTTTTGGTTACTAAAATTTTCTATATTATATGCATAATTTTTTTTTTGGTGTGAAAATTGTTTCTTATGTTTTCTATGTTTATTATATCTTAACTTATCATAACAAATATTGAGCTTTAAAATAAATAAACACAATTCTTGTAACAATGTCCTGATATTTTCATCAAGGTCCACTAAAAACTTATCCAAAAATATTAGCCATACTCTGACAAATGTATAAGTTTCTTTAGTCATGAATGCCATACACTTCCTCTATCCTGATTTAACTCATCCTGAGAAACTTTGAGAAAAATTCTTGCAAATTGTTCAGGGAAATCTGGCTCTTAAATCAAGGAAACAAAAGTGAAAAAAGATGAACTTCAAGCTCAGAAAGGAACTGGGGGAATGCTGATCTGGGCACAGAGTTCAAAGGGAATACAAAGAACTGAATATATATATATATATATATATATATATATATATCCACTACTACAAGTAATGGAAGGAGGATAAGCTGAGCTCTACTGAAGTATAAGAGCAAGCTGGGAAATGAATGAGATGCCCATAAGGGAAGGATAAAGTTTTATTAATCATTTCTGGCAATACATACCTATGGTCCCCTAGTCCCTCCTCTATATATAACTTCGTGTATATATATAGGTTAAGTCTCTTGTCTGATAATCGTATGATTCAGTATATATAAGATCAAGATTTATAGCTATTGAATATGAGGCTCATCCTATATATGTAAATACATAATCCTATATTCAGTAGTAGGACAGTCTGACAGATCATGCAACTTTTTATTTAGATACATATACTATTAGTTGATTTATATGAAACTTTATATGTAAAATGATATAATTTGTAGTGGTTAGTACAAATAACATATATCCAATGATTTTAGAGATGTTACTGCAAATAACATGCATCAATAAAAATCTTACACATTAATGATCTTGGTATTACACACTATTAATCTTATGTCTTTTTTCTCGTAAATTAATCTTATGTTATATTGCTGAACCATTATAATTATGTCAAATATGAGATCTTGTCTCTAGAAAATTGACTATGTGTCTCTTCTCTGCTAACACCTGACCCCATTGTAGTTACTTTTTTTTCCCCCAAACGATGAAGATTTCCTAGAATCCAAATTTTCTGTCTAATTTTTGGTATCCCAAATAATGTCTAACTAATAATATTATACCACGTCATTTTAAAAAGTTTGAAATATTTTATTACTGATTTTTTAATCTAAAAATATAACTTCAGTTAATGATGTGTCAAAATATAATGATTAAATATCATAACACTAAAATTGAACGTAAGATGTAGATCCGATTTTCTGTATTGAACTAAACATTCCAACATAGATGTATGAAAAGAGCTATCCTTTGTCAGCTGTGTTAGATGTTATTTACCCCCCCAAAAAAATTTGTTTAATATACAAGACACTTTTCTATGCTCCCAAGAGCCTCAATTTCAATAAGTAAAGGGCAATATTATTTAAATTACTTGCGTCAAAAATGAATTGTCATTTATTAAATTAATTTTTAATAAGGTGATTGCAGATTTAATATCAAATTGAACTCTATTTAAATGTATAAAGTTCAAATCTCGCATCTTTAAATTAATATATATATATATATATATTAATACGTAAAAATTAACAACTTGTTTACCATATGAAATTCAAATAAAGTGAGAATTATATTATTGTCTAATTGGTATCCTAGCATTAACCATATTAGCTGAACAATAGATTGCTTTTTCCAGCATAATTGTTCTTTTTGGAAAGTCGTTATTAGCGAATTAAAAGCATCTGGGACAATATCATAATTTTAGAAAATGGAGTGTTTCTTAATCATATTATTACATTAAAAAAAAAAAGTCAATTACTTGTAATTGATATAGAAGAAAAATAATTTTTTAAGCAAAAGACAAACGTTTACATGCTTATGAACGATTGCCAAATGACTTTGTACAAGTACAAGTGTTTATTGGCACTTTAACCCCTTTGAATTTTTGTGAATTGAGAAATTATTTCCTGAACTTTTAGTTTTAACAAATTATCTTCTAAAAGTAATAAAACATTGTAGAGTCCGAGGGCTATTTAAATTTGGATGGAACACCCTCAAACACATAACGTGATGTGCTCTTATGTCATTCGAAATTCTAATCTATAACCTTGAAACGAATTTATCTAAGGAATTGTCATTCAAATTTTAACACCCGTCACTTATTTAAAAACACTGTAATATTTATATATATATATATATATATATATATGTAAGCTCCAAAATAGACAAGAAATGATTCATAAAAAAAAATGTACAGGAAATGTATAAAACTTTTGCTTGAATGTTGAAAAGTACCATATGATTATGTCTCTCACAAAAATTTTAATAATTGATCTAATAATTTAAACATGCTTGGCCAACGCGGGAAGCAATTAAAATTGACATGTAAAAGATTATGGGGGCCTCTCTGTCTGTCTTCCTTGTTCACCTAGTACGGACGACATTCATGCACTTATATAGGAGTATAAATTGTAGCCAAGAATTCGCGAGGAAAAAAATTCGTCTCTATAAGTCGATAGCGACGATATGTTATTGCTAATGCTATTTTTTCTAGTAGTTATCGGACATTTTTGAAGCTCAGGAGTGGCCAAAAAATAACGTTCATGAATTATAAGTGAAATTTGTTCTTGTGAAAGGTACACAATAGTGCTTTCTAGTAAAACTTGGGACAAATTTTCAAATTTTCAGGACTGTGACAACGTGTCCCGAATTTATGTTTATATCTTTCCAGTAATTGTTGACGGCATTTGATTTTCTTGTCATGAGAAAAAGAAAACCATACAACAAACTTCTCTTTCTCCATTTCAATTCCATTTTAGAGCTTCGAGCTGGGAAAAATAATCAGTTCTTGAAATCAAAGAAATCAAATATGCAAGTGCTTAAGATGTGGCAATTCCATAAATGAAAATTAACAGAATAAAATTGATACAATTTTAAAATAGGAGGTAATGTAATGTACAAATACAAGTTCAGAGAATATGTTGTCACGAAATTTATCCCAAAATTAAACAAAGTTATCCTTAAATGTATATTTCCATGTGAATCCTATTTAATAATTGTTTCAACGCTAATATACATATATATTTAGAACAGTAAAAAATATATATGGTAACAATCCATATTTAGAGTGTTAAAATTCATCAAAATTTATAAATTTTTTTTTAAGCGAAGGAAACTGCTTCTCAATCGGAGAAAGTAGAGTATGTTAAATTAACAAAAAGTGGACCTCATGTGATGAATCCCACCAGATACTGGTCACTCTTTGTGAGAGTTTAGCTAGGGTGTTATGCAGTCAGAGAGTTTTTACAATAAGACATTTTCATATTATTATATTGTTGGTATATATTGAACTATTTTTTAATCATTTGATTTAAAATATATACTCATAAATCAGACTTCAAAAAATTATAAGATTAATTAAAAAAATAATTTTCTTTTAATAATATAAAATAAGAGGTTTTACTGTAAAAGTTTCCGTCAAGTTAAACGGGGTAATGAAATTTGAGATAATAGACATAAATTTTTTTTTGACTCTATTAAGAGCTCATTTTAATGTTTTTGCCCATATATGTGTTGTTATAATTGCATCCTAATCATGTTTTGAACCTTTTTATAAAACTTCTTTTTAGTACTGAGATATGCAAGATATAAAAAAGTCGCACATAGAAAACTTATGTATTGATGTATTTTCTTAATATTTATGCTATCTTAAAATGTTAGAAACGTGTTTTAAAGTAAATTCCATAATTTTTGTTATTTTTTCCAGAATTTTTGTAAAATCAGTATATCGATATTTTCAATGATACCAATATTTTCATCCATGATGTGATGAGTCTCACTAGATGTTAGGTAACTCTTTGTGATAGTTTAGTTTGAATGTTATGAAGTTAGAAAGTTTGTATGATAAGATCTTTCATATTACATTCATTGTTGCTAAGAACAAATGTTCATAAATCATATCTTTATCACAAAAAAAAAAAAAAAAAGTTCATAAATCATATGAACCTTATATGATTTACTACATGGTTAAAAAAATTAATTTAAGATTTGAAAAAATAACTTTTACCAATAATATGAAAATGAAATAGATTAACAAAAAAAAGTAAAAACGTTTTGACAATTATTGTCTCGAATAAGAGCTCATTTTCATGTTTTTGCACATATATGTGTCGTTAAAAACGAGGCCAACTACTTTTTATGATTTTGCTCACTACTCTGGAGTCTGGAAAACCAAAGCAAAGCGACACTCATTGAGTGGCATTGGCGTCAATACATAACCCCAAAAAATGAGGCGAAGAAACCAACAAAAAAAATAAATTAAAAAAAAGGAAAAAAAAAATAAAAAAGAAAGAAAAAGATCACAAAGTAACAAAAAAACCACCCACTTGGCAATTTTTGAACCACCTACGCAAACCTCCTTTTACTCTGTCCCATTTAGTGGCTTACCTTCTTCCTTATATAAACACCACTACCGTATCAAAAAACCAAAACCAGTCACACCATTCTCTCAACCCCCATTTTTTCCTTGAATTTCTTTTTTTTTTTTTCTTTTCTTTTTCCCCTTAGTTTCTCAATTCTTGGGTTGTTTTTCTTTTCTTTTCTTTTCTGGGTTTTTGAGTTTTTTTTTTTTGAATTTTATTTAAAAAAAAAAAAATCAATGGCTGGGACTGGAGTATTTGCAGAGATATTGGATGGGGAAGTGTACAAGTACTTTGGTGATGGAGGGTGGAAGAAATGTGCTTCTGGTAAAACTGTTTCCATTATCAACCCCACTACTAGAAAAACTCAATACAAGGTTCAAGGTTAGTGTTTTTTTTTTTTTTTTAAATTTATTTTTTGCTTAATTTAATTAAGTAAATAAATATATTATGCTTTGTGTTTCATGCATGTCATATATAGATATATATATATATATATATATATGGATACAAAACTAATATATTGAGGAAACAGCATGTTCACAAGAGGAGGTGAACAAGGTGATGGAAATAGCAAAAGCAGCACAGAAAACATGGGCAAAGACTCCTCTGTGGAAGAGAGCAGAGCTGCTTCACAAGGCAGCTGCTATTCTCAAGGAACACAAGGCTCCTATTGCTGAGTGCCTTGTCAAAGAAATTGCTAAACCAGCCAAAGATTCTCTCACCGAGGTCTTTCATTTAATATTGTTTGTTATATTATTGAAATTGGAGTTTTTAATTTTGTCAAAAAAAAAAAAGTAACTTTTGTTCTTGGATTGATAACATCTTAGTATTTCTGGGAATTTTCTATGGTGGTGAAGGTACATTATCCCTACCGGTAGAAATTATGTTTTAACCGTTGGATTAACTTTATAACAATCTGTGATTGTGAGCACTTTTGTGTTACGCAATGTAAATCTATAATATAATGACACATAAATCAGACTGTTTAACAATTAATCCGACAATTAAAACACACAGTTCTGTGGTTAAAAAGTACCTTCCCTATTGTTAGTAAAAAAAAAAAAGTATGTTTCATGTGTTTTGTTTAATTAAAAAATGAAGTGTGGGCTAACCGCACAACTTTTTGAAAGTTTAAGAATCAGTTTTACTTTAATTTAACTTTTTACCATTACAAAAGATTTTGTTTTTTTTCCAATAATGTAGAGACCAATTAAAGGTTGAACTTTGTTTTTATTTTCACTAATTTTTGAGTAATTTGATTTTTCATTTTTCAAGATGATTGACAAGGATTTTTTTTTGGTTTTAATGAAGGTTGTGAGGTCAGGAGATCTTGTGTCTTACTGCGCAGAAGAAGGGGTTCGGATTTTGGGAGAAGGGAAGTTCTTGGTTTCTGATAGTTTTCCCGGAAATGAGAGAACCAAATACTGTCTCACTTCCAAGGTACATTTCATTTTTTTTTTTCCTAGTACTTATCTCTGTTTCTTAATCACGATCCCAAATCGAAACACAACGCGATCACGACAAGTTAAATATGTTTGTACTATCCCATGTGAAAATTTCGATCGTTGAAAATTTTTTATTGTTAAATTTCACCTCATAAAAATAGTTCAAATTTTCATAGGGACAAACTACATTTTTTTCTCCTGAACTTTAGGCCTCGTCACAAAATACCCCCCTAACTTTAATTTGTTCTTCCCTTTTGAACTTTGAAAAAGTTTACGAATTTTCCTTCTTAACTAATTTTTTGACCAAAAAATACACATAATACTCGTTTAAAGTATGGATTGCGGATATTAAATGTGAAACACTAATAATTAAGTTAAAAAAGTAAATATTTACAGTTAATTGTCATTATTTCTCATATTTATCCCTTATAGGTAACTTCGTTATTTCATAATTAATAAGAGTAACATGTGTCTGAAATTCTATCAATATGTGCCATTTCATAATTTTATGCTTAATACCTTAAACTGATGCTTCCAACGAGTGTTAGATGTATTTGTTTTGTCAAAAATTTAATTAATGGGGAAAATTCACAAACTTTTTGAAAGTTCAGAGGGAAATAATATTTCAATTTAAAGTTTAACGGATATTTTGTGACAAAATCTAAAGTTCAGGGAAAAAAGTGTAATTTGCCCTTTTGTTAGTTCAGATCGATTTACTAATCGTCCACCGAAGAAAAAAATAAAAATAAAAATAAAAACTAGTTTTTCGTGTTTCTATGGCATGCTTTGCCTAAAATAGTTTGAAGAGTTTTGAGTCTATAAAGAGTAACATAGATCTTTTTTTATTTTTTCAAAGCATTAACAAAATCCGTGGACCCACCCACCAAGTAATCACATAAATGTGTGTGCATATGCTTACACACATATATATACATACATATATATATATATATATATATAGATATGAGCAATGCAGAAATAGTTGGATTAAATGACGCAAGCCTAAAACAGATTTATGTAAGAATTTATCTTGAAGGGGGTCATATGGACAAAAATATATTTCGGTATATGAAAGAAGAAAAGCACTAGCAGATAGTATAGTAGTTTCTTCACGTCATGCTATAGTTACTTCTTAATGGCATTACTTATGTCTGCTACCAAAAATGACAAATATTTTAAGACAAGAAAACCTTTTCAAATCATCATTTCTAAAGTTGTAATTTTTTTTTTTTTTTAAACTGCAGATTCCTCTTGGAGTAGTTTTGGCGATTCCGCCTTTTAACTATCCTGTAAACCTTGCTGTCTCAAAAATTGCCCCTGCCCTCATAGCCGGGAATTCGCTCGTGCTTAAACCCCCAACTCAGGTACTTAAACACACTTATAATGAATAATTAATTCCATAAACTACATGTCAAAATCTTCATTAGATTCAAAATGCTAATTAAAACACGAAGAAATTAACGTTGTTTAATTAACCGTTGACATGATCAACTCTCCGAATCGCCTAACTTCCTTATTAGGGAGCGGTTTCTTGTCTCCACATGGTGCACTGCTTTCACTTAGCCGGCTTTCCCAAAGGCCTTATCAACTGTGTCACTGGAAAGGGATCCGAAATCGGTGACTTCCTCACCATGCATCCCGGGGTAAACTGCATTAGGTATGATTACTACAAGATTAGGCCCTCGCTTTTTTTTGATGTGATTACTTTGTTAGCTAATTATGGTCAAATTCATTCGGTCTTAGCTTCACCGGTGGAGACACTGGCATCGCGATTTCAAAGAAGGCCAGCATGATCCCTCTCCAGATGGAGTTGGGAGGAAAAGATGCGTGCATTGTGCTTGAGGACGCTGATTTGGATTTGGTTGCGGCGAATATTATTAAAGGAGGCTTTTCTTATAGGTAAAAGGGATTTGTATCTAAATTGAAAACTGACGAAATAGTTTATTTAACATGTCACGAAATTAAATCTTAACTTGACATCTCTGCTTTCATGATGTTCGTGATAAAACTCTTTTATGACGTTTACAAAAAAATCGTATTTCACTTTTTTTTCTTGATCAATATTTTTACATCAGTGGACAAAGGTGCACCGCTGTTAAGGTAGTATTGGTAATGGAATCCGTCGCCGATGCCCTGGTGGAGAAAGTGAAGGCCAAGGTGGCAAAACTGACGGTCGGGCCACCGGAGGAAGACTGTGACATCACTCCAGTTGTCTCGGAGTCGTCTGCGAATTTCATCGAGGGATTGGTTAAGGATGCAAAAGAGAAAGGAGCAACATTTTGCCAGCCATACAAGAGAGAGGGCAATCTCATCTGGCCCTTGTTGTTAGATAACGTAAGGCCCGACATGAGAATCGCGTGGGAGGAGCCATTTGGACCGGTGTTACCGGTACTTAGGATTAGCTCTGTTGAAGAAGGAATCCACCATTGCAATGCCAGCAATTTTGGACTCCAGGTACAAACTCATCTTTCTAGCCCTCTTCCACAATAATAATAACATTTAATATTAATATTGACATTAATAAAACTTAAAATGATCTCTCTGTTTTTTTTTTTTTTTTTTTTTTTTTTTTTGTATGTTCTTTAACTACAAGCAACTAAAACTTATATGTAATTGCCATAGTATTATGTTCATTCCATGTGCGGTCCTGAGATTAGCCTAGCGGTAATTTTACACGCAGCTCAATATTGCAGTGTTGGAATCAAATTTCCCGACCCCAATTTTTTTTTTTTAAAAAAATTACTAATGATACAAGTTCATTCTCATGCTTAGTGTTGATTCATATCTCGGACAGGGTTGTGTCTTCACAAGGGACATCAACAAGGCGATTTTGATCGGTGACGCAATGGAGACGGGTACGGTGCAGATCAACTCCGCACCGGCTCGTGGACCCGATCACTTCCCATTCCAGGTAACTTAACAAACCGCCACAAGAGCGCGCTTACTACATCACCCACCATTTCTTTCCAAGGCCGAATACTTTCAACGGATCTAAACAAATGCGTTTTCCGATTGCAGGGTATAAAAGACAGCGGAATCGGGTCACAAGGAATCACCAACAGCATCAACATGATGACCAAGATCAAGAGCACTGTGATAAACTTGCCAACTCCTACTTACACCATGGGCTAGTACTTAAGTAGTTGTATGTGCAAGTGAATTTAGTCAAAAAAAAAAAAAAAAAAAAAAAAAAAGAGATTTAAGGACTTATAATTGCTATAGTTTTCTCTCTAGTAATTTTGTGTTAGGAAAAAGTGTATAATGGGGACGGTAGTCTTTGTTCAGACAGCTAATAAAGGAATTTGGCTTCTGTTTTGCTTGGGGTGACATTTTAGCTTAAAACATGTTTAATAGCTTAAGATGAATAATGGAATTTACGGTCCAAGAGCTTTTTCCTTGGCCTTTTAATTTATGGTTTTCAGACATTAAATTGATGTCTTTTTTTTTTTTTTTTGGGTCCTGCCAAATGAAATTAATGTAAAGACTTTGAAAGGTTTAATTTCCATTTTCCAGCCAATGGATATAATGATAAAAATTCCCTAAAAAGAAACAAATTAAAAAATCCAAAATAAAATAAACATAAAAAATCGGCCTTTTTCTACAAAACAAAAAATAAACAAAATGAAATCTTTTCTTTGTTTTGAGTTTTTTTTAATGTCTTTTATTTTTCTTTTCTTTTTCCTTTAGGGTTTTTATTTTTTTGGTTTTTATTTTTCCTGTATTAGTCAAAATTGAATACTGATCTCCAAATGATACGAGTTTGATGCACAGTTCTGCTACATATGAATGGTATACTTTTTTTTTTTTTTGGATAAACTTAAAAATGGATGGATATTTGTAAAAATATCCCAATTGAAAATATAAAAATTATAATATATAACATTTGTACGAAACTAAATAAAGTAAATAACATGATTCTAAAATATACGAAATAAGTAGAAATAAATAACAGTAAATAATTTACTATGTAAATATATTTATTTACTAAATGACATAAATAATGTTTACCTAATAAAGTTGTTATTTACTGATATATAATTTTTTTTTTGAAATAAAAATTATCATTTAAGATAAAACGAGATACAAACACCAATATCTAAAATAAAACAACCTTGTAATACAAGAAACATAACCCTCGACTAAGACCGATTCTATCAGTAAAATTTGATGAAGTTTAGTGAAGAGCACATAAGTCGAGACCCGGTGACAAGAAAATTCATCGAATTCCTCGGCAATCTTATAATCGAGCATGTACAAAGCTCTTTTTGAAAAAAAAAAATCTACAATCGATGGAATATTCCGATCGATCGAGAAACAATCACTCGTAGTATAGAGACTGCAACAAACTCTGCCTAGCCATAGCACTAGTGGAACCAATAGACATATACCCATATACAAAAACAAACCGGAGATGGGGGGATTATCTCCTTTATTACAAAATTAAAACTAGATCTGATCAAGAAACTCCGATCTAAAACCTTCCGACTCCATTCCCGCTGAAATCACCGAACCGATCACCCTCACTAGCCGTGGCAACGACGGTGGAAGTCCCACACAAAGGGAAACCTTAGATATGAGAAATTTGGAAGAAAAAGGGGTAGAGAGAAAGAAAAACCTTGTTCATGATATACTGTTATTTAATTTAGATATTTTTAAAATCACCTATTTTATTTTAATTGTTTAGTGTAAAACTGCTATCTAACTTTATTTATTTATTTATTTATTTTATCTTTCTTAAAAAAACTACTCGCAACGAGTGGGTCGACATGCACAAGGCCGCATCTACGCCAAGAAAGCCAATATTCGTGGGTTTGAGAATGGTCTTGATTTTAAGATGTATGCTTGCTGAGTTTTTCTGAAATTAATACAAATTTTTAGGAATGTCATAAGAAGATCTCAACTTTAGATTTTTCATTACGGATTTTGAAACTTAAAATTTATACCATACAATACAAATGAACTTGATCAACTAACCATGAATAAGTGACATGAATATAGAGGCATAAAAGCTGTGCAATTTGTAACGTCGGTGTTAGATTAAAAATGAGCCAAGCAGCTGACTATGTGAATAATAACAAAGTTTAGATGTAGACAACATTATCTTCTTCCAAATAAAAAGGGTAAGTTAGATATATACTAGTGATATTTAGTAAAAACAAAACAAACAAAAAAATTTAATAAATAGCTCAACTTCAAAATCGTTATAGTATTTGATACAAATTTCGTAACATAAAATGTCAAAATCATTATAATAATTAAGTACTTTTGTTATTTTTAAGATATTCTAAAAACATTGCTATATATCAATTTCATAGTGTACAAATTTCTTTATATATATATATAAAAGATAATATTATCTCATCATCTAAATTTCAGCCTTATCGGCTGGATCCAATTTCAGCCCCAATTTCATCACGCAATTGTCGGATCTTGGGTCTTGGCCCAAGGTTGATGCATAAAACTAGCCCAGAAGTTATGTCCGAAATATGCAGGTTTTAAGGAATTCTTCCTATATTTTTCCACTGGATTACTTGTAGAAACTTTTTATATCATTGGAGGACAAAAATGTTAGAAGGTTGATGTAAATTAATGGGTAGATTTTGGGATTCGTAAGAATGATTATCCCTTTCTAAACGGGACTTCAAGAAATGCCACAAAATCATATGGATTGATTTTTGCTACAAAAGGAAAATTTTGAAAAAAAAAAAAAAAATCATATAATTAATTAATTTTAGAACATCATTTATACTCTTAAGTTACCAACTAGCATCAATATTGACTCAAACTAGTTATCGACAGTTGACGCCCTCCGCCAGCTGGTTACTGATTGATAACCACCTAGTTACTGATTGGTAACCGGTCGGCAATTGGTTACCAATTAATAACCACTTAGTTGTTAACTAGCCATGATTGATTCCCAGTCGGTAACCACTTATTACTTGATTACCAGCCGATAACCGTCGAGTCACCAATTGATAACCACCTAGTTACTGACTGAAAACTACAGACTACCGGATTTTTCAGGTTTTGTCATCGATATATTAGTGCAAATGTCAGATCTTAACAACAAATTTAACTAAATATCACCAAAATTCCAAAAAAACCATAAACAATTCAGAATCTACAAAACCACAAAATTACCACAATTTTTAATTGAATTTTAGGTTTTTAATTTTTAACTAATGTATTCCATAATTCAGAAACCATCAAGTTTTTTAAATTGCTTTAAACTACCACAAATTCCTAACCCCAGTTGATGCTGCATGTGCTGCCACTTCCAGTACCATCGATGCCGAAGACGAAGAAGATGATGATGTCGAGTAGTTTGAGAGGAGAAATAAATTGCGCGGAGGTGAAACCGAGAAACAATTGTGTGGAGTAGCAACATAGAATGAAATCACGCACGGAAGAGAGGGAGAATCGCAAAGGGTCGAGAGCGAGAATCAACTGATGAGGTCAGGAGTTTCCAGGGACATGGAGAAGTCTCGATCGCCATTGGCACGACATCCAAGATCTGAGGAAATGGATGACGAAGTGAGGGGGGGAGGTGGGGAGAGGTGGAATTATGAGAATGATATAACATAGAGAGGGGGTAGGAAGAGGAAAAAAGAGAAAGATGGATTACTGAGAAAGAGAGCTAAGAGAAAGAAAGAAAAAAAAAACTATGGAGATATTTTAGTATTTTTAATTTAAATCTCTATACAGATGATGACATCGTTATGATATATTTTGCAAGAATTAAAATGATATATTTTGCAAGAGTTTTTAATTCTGAAAAAAAAAAAAAAAACAAAGATCAATTCACAACCAATTTTTATGGTATCTATCCTAATTATCACCTTTCAATCTAATTGGAACTTTTACCTAGCACTTGAAAGTAAAAATTCATAGGAGCTTCTTTTTGTTACACGGTTTCCACCATAAAGAATGTCCTACATTTATGAGTAGTATTTGGTACAATATTGTAAATGAGAGATAGAGATATATATCATTTGTCTCAAAATTTTAACCATATATACATAGCTTATATTAGAAGTATTTTAGATGAATATCATATTTTCAGTAAATAATTCATTTACGAATCATATTTATGATAAAATAATCTTATAAATATTCTCGTAAACTAAAGATGACAATAGAGCATAGTGGTGGTGGTATGCTTCCCCCAACCCCATGACCATCTCCTTTTCTACCCCCTCATACTTGTTTAACTTATTGCGGGGTGTGAGGGTGAATAATTCCTATTAGAGATATTATATTTATATATTATTCATTTACCCATTAGAGTTGAAAAAAAAAAAAACAATGCTCTTCAAATTTTCATAAAATCTAGCACCGCAGTCACAATTATAACCGAAAATAAAACTAAAATCTTAAAACAAATATAAACTATAGGAATTTATAAACTAAATTTATAAAGCAAACTAAAACATTAAAAATACTAAAACTTCAAATATATATACATATATTGTGATAACTTGCTCATTTAATCCCTAAACTTTTAAATTTGTGTAACTTTGCTCCCTGATCTTTTTTTCGTAGTTAAAATGCCCCTAAACTATTGAAATATACCTACAATAGTCATTTCCATTAATTTTTGGATGGAATCCGTTAAGTCTGTCCAAAAATTAACATAAATGTCTACTATAACAACGTTTTTTCTATAGTTTAGGATAACTTTTTTAGTAGCTGGAATGTCTCTAAACTATTAAAATATTGTTATGATAGTCCTTATACATTAATTATTTGACGAAATCCGTTACTAACGTGGTCAAAAAGTGATGCTAACTATTGGATTTTGATGACCACAATTATTATTAGTAGGTCAATTTGATGACCTTAGTATTTATTTTGGTCATATTAATATTTAAGTATTGAGAGTATGATTGGGAAAAATTAATGTGTCACATAAATAGGAGATGAATGGTTAGTATTTACAAGGAGTAAATCCAAAGGTAGAGGATTGATCAAGAGTTGGGATTAGGTTTGAAATCAATAGTGTAGATTTTATGTGAAGGGATCCTAGACAAATCAATGGTAAAATTTGGATTTTAAGTGACCAATGAGAGCTTAGGTCAAGTATTGGTGTCGTGGAGAATCCAATGGCTGAGATCAAAGATGACAACCTTTGATCAATAGATGAAAAATTTGAAGAAAGGAAAAAAATAAAATTAAATGGGAAGCCATGAAGGATTCAGATCTTTGTAGTCAAAAGAAGAAGAAATTTGAACAAAGAGAATAGAGGTATGTGGTGCATGCATGCAACCTCAATTAAGAGATGACATGGTTTGTTTAGGTATATGACACAAACCAAGTACATGTGAAAGGGACCATTTGTCTTCCACCTTGTAAAACAAAATTTCACACCAACCCTCCCCTCAAAGTGTTACCATTTCAAGCTGGAAATCAGCAAATATTTTCCACTTTTACCCCTCAAAAGACAGCCCGATTTAAGAAACATATTGGCTGAAAATAAACCCTAACATCTCATTCCATTCTCACACAAGTTAAGCTAAAAAACCTAATTCTTCTAGCCACCACCAAGCTCAAAAAACTACCAACACTATTCTCCATCCCCAACACCCCTCTAGCATCCTCCTCACTCCATTTTCAAGCTCCAAGCAACCCCATTACCAAGTTCGAAGAAGTGTGAAGCGGAGTTAAAGGATGTGTTACCAGAGGTAACCTAGTGGTTCTCTTTGTGTTTTAGTCATTTATAGAGAATTAAAGCATGTTATGTAGTTAGAATCTTAATGCTAGACTCTTTATTACTAGAAAATGGTTTCGAAAAGAACTTTAGAGGTCTGAGGTCTTAGAGGATCCACAGAGTATTTCAGTAAGATCTACGAATTTCGTTAGAGCTTAAGATTTTTGTGATAATATGGCATGAGTCAGAAAGTTTGGTATGAAAAATAAATTATATGACAAGATTCTAACAAGGATAAGCTTCATGTTACACATTGGGATCACTTAGGTTGCTCATGTATGCCTAAAGTTATATACATTTGAAGTTGTGACATAAAACTAGAAAGCAAAGAAACCCTTGGGGTACAGTCTAGCCATGGTTTTAATGACAACCGAACCCCTTAAGCTCAAAATTTTGAATTATAAGTTATATATCTAATTATTAGACTCTTTAAGCTTTCCAACAAGTATCTTACGCCTCAAACGGATAAATATACAATATTTGGTGAATTTTACAAATTAAGACTACGAACTGAGAGGTTTTGCTAGAACCCTGTACCAGCCACAGGTTTTGTATGTTTTGGGTTAGTAAACTATGATATTTTGTAATAATATTTTTATACATATATTAGACATTATAAGCTTTTTAATGACATATCGTTTGCCTTATTTGGAATTGTAAGTAAATTATTATGATTTTTCTACTTTTAACCATAAATCTGAGTATATGGTACATACGTGAGACCAATAATTAAAATACCTCATTATACAGCATAACAAACTCTAAAAATTTAAGAAAATAACTTTATGATTGTGAATTAGACATCTTAAGCTTTGAAATGAGCTATCATACTTTTAAAATGAATAAGTATATAATGTTTAATAAATCACACAACATTAGATTGAAATCTAGTAAACTGAAATTTTACTATGGGACACTGTGGAAAACATCCATACTAAGGTTTGAACCCTTAATATTTTGGAAAATAAATTAGAAGGGTAGAAACTAGATACTTCAAGCTTTCTAAGAGGTCATCAACGATCTAAAACGGAATTCTATATAAATTTAAATAAATCTTACAAGTAAAGATCTCATGCTGATAAAACGATTAAACATTAAAAATGTGACCTAAGGGTAAGTCGCAACATATGGACATAAAGATTGATAAAATGAGTTGATATTAAGTGTATAATCAAATAAATGTGAAAAACCTTAACTTTATAAAGTTAAATCACAAGTTTTAGATGAGTAAAAATAAAGTAAACTAGAGGATTAATAGATGTACACCAAGAGACTACTTTAGCCCAACTTAATAATTATGACTAATAAGATTGGGCCTTATAAATCGAATACTAAATAGAAGACAATCCACTTAGAGGTAGATACTTAGGTGACTCATTGTCACCAAGGTGATGTAGATTAATTAATTGATTAAGAAATAGATTAATGAACTAATAAATATATAACAAAATATATTCATGTGAAGAAGGTTAATTAGTAATTAATTTAATTAATTAATTAATTATAAGAGATAATAAATAATTATTAGTTATGTAAATAAGGATATTATATTGAGTAACTACATAATTAAAATACATGATTTATTAAAGATTAATTAATTATTAATTATTGATAAAATTATTAATACAATTATGAATGATTAATTAGAAATTAATTGAATATTAATTATTAATATAAGAAATGAATAATTGATAATTATTATATGAGAAAGAATATATAAGTTACATAATTAATTATCAAGGATATAATTATTAATTAATCAATTAAAATTATGTAATTTATTTATAATTATTCAAAATTAAGTACTAGCTATTAATTAATTAATTAAATGATTGATTAATTAATTA
The DNA here is from genome assembly GCA_038430175.1 of Ficus hirta. NCBI lineage: Eukaryota > Viridiplantae > Streptophyta > Magnoliopsida > Rosales > Moraceae > Ficus > Ficus hirta. The sequence goes on along the minus strand of CM076585.1, from coordinate 10,090,449 downwards.
ACTGATTGATTAATTAATTAATTAATTAATCAATTAAATTAATTAATTAATAATTAATAGAAATATTTTTAACACTTAATAATTAATATAAATTAATTATTAAGGTTAATTATAATACAAGTAAATTAAGCTTATAAAAAAATAATAAAATATATATAGCCATGATTCACTCTAATATTGAAGTATTGTTAAATCAGGACAATTCACCAAACTTATGTAGTAGGAGGTATTATTTCGGAAGTTTTAAGCATATAAGACAGTTAAGTACAAACCTCACCTACTGCATGGAACAAAATATTTTCCTTGTTGATGTTCTATATTTGTTATGATTTACCTTGATGATATGATGAATATATACGTTATATATATTGCTTTAATTAAGTATTTGACGTGCATAATTTCTCTTACACTAATACGATCAACATGCATCATAGACATTTATGCTTTTATGCCATAATGGTATATGCATAGTGACATGTAAATCTACAAATTGTCATAATTAATAAGAATAAGGCTAATGAAAGTTAGGAATAAGTGTCGTACTAACCTCCAATTAGTGAGAGGATATGATAATAACGAAAGTTATAAGTTATATCCTTGGAGGTTGTTGGAGTGTCGCCCCCCTCCCCCAACTCCCCATTGGTTGTGCGCAAATGGATATGACATAGGGGTCCTTAAGTAGACAAGATACATATATATATATATATTAAAGCATAATTGAACATATATAGATCACATGCATTTTGAACATTCATATTGTGACGTGTGATGATATGATCTATGAAAATATTTTGTGAGATATAGTTTATGCTTACTGAGCGAAAGCTCATTTGTGTGTATTCGTTCGGTATGTAACGCGGGTACGCAGCTCATCACTTAGATGTTTTTGAGACTGGCGAAGTAATACAGAGGCGACGAAGGAAGGGAGTGAGATACCATCACAAATTTAATTTTCGCATTTAGACTTCTTAAATTATTTTGTATCGATTATATTTATAACTATATTTTCAATATTTTGGTACTACTAAAATAGTATGAGTACTTTACGAGAAAAAGACTTTAGAGTCTTTCTTTTTAACTCACATGATGTTATAGCTTTTTACATATTATTTAAGTATGAATTTGAATATGATATTTGTTATCTACAGATTTTCAATTTTTTAAGTTAAAATATTTTGTATATTTAACTATTGAAGTATGAATATGATTTGTTTAAAAAACATTTATGTATTTTTGGAATATAGCATAAATAAATGTTAAGACTAAATAAATTAAAAATAAGTAAGTTAGTTAACGGTTCGAAAAGTCTGATCGTTACAGTGTCTGCCCCGTACCCATATACTATTCCACTTACCTATCCCGTCAGGGACGAATACCGCATGTACTTGCATCCATGGGTTAAATACCATAAATATGCTATCTATCTCAAATATTTTAAATTATGCTATTTATTGTAAATATTTTTTAAGCATACCCTATTTGTTGCGATTTCTGTAAAATGTATATATATTTGTGTGCGTGAAATTAGCACAATAGACCTTATGGTTTACTAAATGTAATTACTTATGAAAATTGTTATAAATCCATCCAAATTCTTTTAATACCATTCAGTCCAATTTTAATTATCTAGTGATAAAAAGAAACAATCTCATCTGATGAAAGGAAAAAAAAAAAAAAAAAAAACTATTAGCTAAATTTTAATGGCTCACATAATTTATATCATCCAATAGTTGAAAGTGGATTACAAGTTACATTCCAAGAAAGTGAGATGTAATGTAGCTTCTATCGTAATTACCATGTTACTTGCGTTTTAGTTTTGATTCCACCAGTCTATATGATATATATATATATATATATATATATATTTTATAAATAATGTGGGTCTATATGACGTTGTAATTATAATAGGTCTGATTAGTAAATAAATTGTTGGGTTATTTACATAGATATCTAACTTAGAGGTGTTGATTCGAAAAATGTTCATTTTTTTTCTTGTATTTACAAAAATGTCTAAAATAGTACTTATAAAGACAATATTATCCTTCATAAAGAATTGAGACTTAATAAATAAGGGAAATGTAAAAAAAGGAAACAAAAAAAAAAAGGGAAGAAAAACGTTTGAATAAAGATATATGAATTTGATTTCATGAAATTGGTAAACAAAATGTTATAAAAGGAAAAAAATGTCATTATGGTGTAATAATTATCATTAAAAAAAATCATAATGACATATAGTAATATCATAAAGAAAAAATAATAATGATATAGTAATTATCATTAACAAAAATCTCAAGGTCAGGCGCTGATGAGCACATTGAACTATCCATGTGGCTGAGAGTAAAACAATTTTTATCACATTTAAATTTTAGAAACTAACTATTAAAACAATACCAACAATAATAAAAGAAAAAATTATCATCATATCGTTATAATTATTATAAAGAAACTAAATCATACTTAAAAAAAAATACTTAAGAAACATGCTTATCAAAAACCTTAATCATATTAATAAGCAATCAGTATAATAAAGAACTAGTTATTAAAATAAATATACAATAATAATGAACAAATAAAAAAAATTGAAACATGATGAGAGAAATGATTTTAAATATAATAAAAGGACAAAATAGGTATTACAAGTGATTTTTTAAAAATGAATATTTACACAATATTATTAAAAAATGAACATATTTTAAAACAGAGTCCTAAAAATAGTCTTTTTATGTAATTATTTTTAAATTGTTCAATCGTGGATGAACTTCCACAAAAAGATTGTCAAAAATCCAAAGAAAAATGAGAATTTTATGGCCGGAAAGGTATTTTATTTTTATTATGTAGTCTTAAACCATAAATAATATGATGATTTAACGGACCTTTTTGAAAATTTAAGGACTCATAACCAATAAATTTCTTTTTCATACCAAATATAAAATTCACTGAAAAAGAATCAGCTGCTTTTTTTCTTTACTTTTTGGCTTTTGCTAGGAAAAGCACAATCAAGTTTTGGCCTGCCTTTGGACATTATTGAAGTAGATAGTGATAAAATCACATTTAGACCACTATACACACACACACACACACACACATACATACATATATATATATATATATGTATATCGTTTGCTTTAATGATGATTAAAAGAGGAAGTTTATGGCTTTAATGCATTTTAGGAGTAATCCTCAAGCATCAAACTCTTTATAAATGCTCCAAAGTAGGCATCTAAGTCGGAAGCATAGCATAGGTGTGCTTTTTTAAAAGGAAAAAAAAACAAAAACAAAAACAAAATCAAAATAAAAAAAGGTCAACACGCTAGTGTAAAAACCGTGTAAAACATGTTTTAATATTCCATAATTATTCAAAGCTTATCCACTTTGATCTTGTCATTAACAGCATTAAGTTATACTTTTTTAACTTTTAAGAATCTATTTTCCTTCTAACATTGTGATTAATCTACTTCAAGAAATGTGACTACCCTTCTCTCTTTCGCACATATAAATAAATAAAGAAATATATATTGGAATATTAACGATGTTAAATACTCTAATCAATAAAGAACGGGTCGCACTCGTAAATCAAACTCTGTGTTGTAGGATTCACTTATTAATATTTGTTGTTGATTACCATCGATGTCCTTTAGCATCATTCGTATATAAAATAGGAAAAGGGGTTTGATTGGAAAGAGAGGATCTCTCTCTTTCACCCATATATAAAGAAAAATGTTTTGAGACATTACTGGTATATTAAATATCACAACAAATAAAGATAACTCTCACTCGTAAACTGAGTTATATACTATAAGTTTCACTATTTATTAACGTGTATTATTGAACATCATCGACATCCATTAGCATTGTTCATGTATAAATTATGAAAGAAATCTCAAAGTTGAAGTCTAAGGCACTTTTGGGAAACCTAACGTCCGCCAAAACCTTTGTGTCCAAGTGCACAAGCTTTAACCACAAATTAAATATTATAATTGAGACAAAACCCACTCAAGCCCACCAACCTTGGTTAAATACTTTATCATAAATTAGTCCAAATCAAAAGCTATTCCTTCTCTCATCCACATTTCAATTCAATTAACAAGTGCCAAAAAACCTTCTCCAATTACCAAACCCATATTATTGGTCTAAAGCTTCTCGAATCTCAACTTGTTATCTAAAATTTATTAATTAACTGATTAATTAATTAACATGCTTGTTTATCTCACTTTTGTGACCTTCTTTTGCAGAATAGTCAGTACATGTGTAGTTGGGGATTCTTGTGTTCTTTGTGCCTAGTCTTTTTTTGTCCTAAACCCTAAAAGATATACATTTTTTCTTTTTTATTCAATGATTCTTAACCATCTGATAAAGTGCTTAGCTTTTTCCGATAAGCTTTTTTTTTTTTTTTTTTTCCTTCATATATATAAGTACACACACACACACACACATATATATATATATATATATATATTAACAGATCTCAATACTTGATTAAGCAACTTTCGATCAAGACTGAGCTGATCATTGGGCCATTAACAATTTCTACAGGGTCTCACAAAAGTTTGGCACTTTATGGAATATGCCACTTTTGTACGATACAAAATATATATAAAATCCTTTCAATATATATATATATATATATAATTCCCTTTCCCATGCCCTTAACTTTAATCAAACCATCATAAATTCCTACAATATATAAACTTCCCAAGAGTTGACTTCTCTCATATACTTTTGTGGAAATAGACACAACATTAGACCGTATATATCAAAAATGGATCTGCAGCTTAATTAATTGTACCTTTTTGTCCTACATGTATATAAATATACCCATCTAAGTTAGAGTAGGATATTATTGACCTAGCTAAAACCTTCTTGTATTTCAAAATGGAATATTTACATAGTTTCAAATAATCCATAGGCTTATCAATTCCTAGTTCTAAGTCTAACAAGTTGAGAGTCATAATGGGTCTTGAGACTTTGTTAACCATGCGTTTGCAAGTAGTTCAAAAAAATTGAAAAACAGAAAACAAAAGCAAAATTGTATTTACCTAATTTTTCTTGCCACTTATTTTTTTTTATTTTTTTTATTTAATTATAAAATAGACAATATACTTGTAACCGCATCAATTTCTATGGTTGGAAAGGATGCATTCTCATTTCGTCCACATTATATCTTGTGCATATTAATTTGCTAAGCATAGTGTACGTGGCCATTTCTTTAGTTTATATTATTTTCAAACAACTAAATTTATTGTTATTATATTTGTTATTATAATTATTATTATTTTCATCATTATTTTTATTATTATTTTCTTGGTGACAAAAATAGTTTTAGTTCTTTAGTTTAGTTAGCCCTAATCATTAGACTTAATAGACATTCTTTTTATTTTTTTAATTGCAACATGCAAGCACGTCTCAGAATTCCTAGTTCAGCGAAAATGTCATAGATTCAAGTCCAAAGGACGAAGAAAGGGAAAAGCAAAAAATAAAGAAATATAGTTTTTTTTAATGATTAAAAAAGATAGTGTTAATAAACAAGAGAGAAATTAATATTAAGCAACATTAAAAAGGAAAGAAATTTTCTTTTTAGGCGGGGAAGGAAAGAAAGTTGATGTACAAATATGTGTACTACTAATTATTGGATTTGATATCTAGATACCCAAATCTGATTCCTCATATTCTGCCAACTCAAAGTTGGCGTAGAATTATATTTAGGGTTGATTGATTGATTTAAGGGAAGGAATTAATTAATGTTTTGATATGTATTGAAAAAAAGAACTAAAGTTATGCATGCTTTATGTCCATCAAAAAGAAAGGAAAAGAAATGGTTTCAGATAAAATCTGAGAAACATTAAAATTTAGGCTGTATTTGAAACCTCCACTCTAGTTAGAGTTTTCAAAATATTTTGCCTTTTTCTTCAAAAATAAATCAATTTTATTATTCATTTCAAAATACTTAAACTTAAAAAGTTCATAATTTTGTTATTTCAACTTGAAATAAGATGCCTTTTTTTTTTAAATACATAATATAATGAGTGAAATAAAATAAGATCCATGTTGTTTTTTTTTTTCCGAACATATTACAAGTTTTTACACTTCTTCATTATTATAACTCATTTTCAACCAAACGTACATTTCTAAACATTAACTCATTTCAATCAAAATATTTCTAATATTCTACCTTCAGTTAGTGTTCCAAACGCCACCTTTAATTAGTATAGAAATGCTAGTTCTATTTTACTTTAAGAACTACAAGTAAATTAATTTAATACTTTCCGAGAAAAAAATTAATTTAATACGAATATTTTAAGAACAACTTGTGCATTGGTTTTTCGTTTTTCGATATACATTCCTTTTTCTTTTCTTTTCTTTTTTTCGTAGAAGTTCGATGTAACATTCAAGCTATCGTGAATCTTCTCCTTTCTATGTGGTAGATCTAAACGTAGTCTAGCAACTAGCAAGTAATTCTCTCAAAAAAAAAAAAATGTCTATCAATATTTCAGGTGACTATAATATAGTTTATTTTATTTGTAAAAATAGAAAAAAAAAAAAAAAAAAAAGTAAAAGAGAAAAAGAAAGAAAGAAAAAACTTCCAATAACATGGAAAGACCGATTAAGAGAGAAAGATAAGCTAAAGATAAAAGACATTAATAACCTTGGCATGGATTCGATTCGTAAATTTCATTCTTTCTATACAATATCACGTTAATCAAAATAATCTTAATTTATAATATAACATTTTAATTATTGTGATATATTAACATTATCAGATAGACATAAAAAAGAGACGAAAAAAATGTAACATGAGAGTTGGAAGCCCTTATTTTCACTATAAATCTCGTTAATTAACATGTATCATCATCTATATTGATGACTAGATCATAAACGGGTCTTCATTATTCTATGAAAAGTGTATAGATAACTACTGTCCCACCAAGAAACCCTTCTACATATGAGTACTAAACAAAGAAGATATAATCATGGTTGATATAATATTATATATGTGTGTGTCATTGAATAAAATTGTTCATATTTGTCGTGTAGGCTAGTGGGTGGCATGAATTGGAAGATAACATAGCCTATCACCTGAGGAGAAGTGGGTATGAGCCATTATATTAAATTAATTAGCTTAAAAACAAGGACATTTATATATCTAATCCCTTCTTGCTTTGTCAAGTATAAGAAATTCACAATATATATGTGTGTGTCTACTTAAATGTACACATATATACACACTAAAAATAAATAAATTTTTAGTCACAATATTTTTATTGAAACTTTTAATCACAATCTTTTTACGTGATTAATTGCCGCTTTTAATCACCAGGTTAAGACTAATTTGCTTTTAGTCACGAATTTTTGTTGTTATTAATTGTTTATTAGTTAGAAGGTTATGACTAAAAGTGATATTTAATCACACAAAAATTTTGTGACTAAAAGTGTAAATGTTGTGATTAAAATTTTTTTTTTTTTGTGTAGTGATATATATATATATATATATATTGTAATCTTAATATACTTTCTTGAAGTCCCTCCTTCATTTCTGCTAGAGTACACACACAGATATATATTTAACAATAATACCTAATTTCCATGTTTAACGAACTGTTTAAACGTCATACATGATTATTAATTAGCATTTGTGCGCCTACCAAAAAACAAAAACCTGAAAAATAATATGTTCGTGTATCACATAAAATCGTTCGGATATAACTATAATATATAAGTTTTTTAATTTTAAAAAAACACTGTTTGTTGCACACAAAAAAAAAAAAAAAAAGATTTAAAACATACATATTTTGTATGAGTACTCGAAGCATGTATATCAAAGATAATTAATTATAATTCAATTTTTTTAAAAATTTAGAAGCAGAAAAACTTGGTTTAAAAAGTGTCGAGTTTTTGAGGAATCATATAAATATGTATCGTGTAGTGGTGAGACCAAAAAGAAAAACGTTGAGAAATATATATTTTTTTATATGTATATATATACATATATGTATATGTGTGTATTGGACATGTGTTCGCCCATTGTTTCACGAACAATATTGTTGCTCTCACATGGTGCATGTTTATGGCTTTATTGGCTTTCACATTCTTATCGTTAATTCGTGGTTGTAAACTAGCTCTCTAGTAGGTCGTACGTATTTGTAATAATTTTATCTTTGAAACTACTTGTCGGCCTGTATTGTATATACCAAGTAATTTAATACTATATATATCCACGTGAAAAATGATCCGCTTTATGTTTTGGTACATAATAAAAAAAAAATGGAGGGAATAGAATAAGAAAAATATTTTTTCCCCTTCTCTTCACCAAAAAATAAAAAAGTGGACTTTTTCCAAATTCTATAGAAGAAATTTTCAAAATTGTTTATCAAACCAAAACTACATATATTTAGGAAGCGTTGAGGAAAAAAATAGTTTTCATCATCTTGATATGTAGATGGTTTATCTTATGCAACTAAAATGTTGCAAGGACAAAAAAAAAAATCATAAACGAGGTGGTTCCAATTTTGTTAGGGGTATTTGCCCCATAAAAGACTAGGCATGACACCTATCTGTTGAATATTAGAGGTTAGGGTTCTGGCATGTGTCAATCGAAATGAACCTAAGACAACTCAAAACTAAAACAGTGATACGATGTGCTCAAGATATACAAAGATCATCAAGGCCACGAGGTACAAAACTAAGAACTCTGCATGCACAATCAAGTTCGAGATCAAGTTACATGTCTCAATCGAGTTCGAGATCCAGTCAACAAGTCTCAATCGAGGCCTCCCATAATCAAGACTAATTCAGTCGAGAAAAAATATGTACCTTAGCAGGGCACATGCACCCGTCGTGTGTAGATGTCAGGGTTTTGACAAATGTTAGTATAGCCAAGATTCCTTAGTCCTTTTTATGATACGAGGGAATTCTCTTATGGACATAGAAACCCTAAGAGCTGTTTACTGGTTTGTTTGGTATTTTAGTTTAACTCAAGTTAAATTATACTTTTTTTGCTAGATTTTTATTTATTTTTTCTGCAAAGACAATAAAAATTATAACTACTTTTTAAAAAGTCAATCAATTCCAACCGACAATCCAAATGGAAAATACGTGTATCAATTAGAATAGGACCTTGAGATCTTTCTAATTGATCACCTCATCTATAAGTTGAGCAATACTTGACTCTATTTGAAGGATCCTTTTACTCTCTTTCAAAAATTTCTACAATTCTCTTATCTTTTTTTAAAATTGTTTTGTCTGATTTAAACATCGGAATGCCTTATGCAGATAAAGCACCGATGCGGCGATGCCTCCCACCATGAAAAGCAGCTGAGAGCGTCAAAGGACAGCAGAGGAGGATAGAAGGACGATGATTTGGAGAGATCTACACCAACAAGTGTTACTTAATTACATGTAAATGCAAAAGTGCCTAACTTAATAGGTATATACATTAAAAATATATATATATTTAGAAAGGCATTTATTAGGGCATAATTTTACGATCAAATCAAGCTAGAAATCTGTAATTATGATCATGAAATAAGTCTACAAATCTAACATACTAATTCCAACATAACATTCGCTTCAAAATACCAAAAAATCAAACATGTTCGTGTGATCATGTATGAACATCTTTACTTTTAAAAATAAAAACTTTGTTGGCTGATCATTATGATGATAGTAACACAATCTTCAACACCAATGCCACGGATTATGTAGTAGCTTACAAGTGTGGCCATGTGCATAGTTTTCTCGAGAACATGTACAAATTAAACTTTATTTATTTATTTATTTATTGCTATAGTATTGAAGATATCATCTAGGGCACGCGCTGAAAATATTGCATTTATTTCACTTTGACTTCAATCATAAAGCATATATACACATATATGCATACACACACACACACATATATATATATATATGGACACATATACACACACATACACGTGTATATTGCATATACCTATCGGTTTTTTCTATATATACACCGAAGCAAATTAAATTCTCATAAAAAACAACTTTCTTGGAAATTATTGATGTGAGGAGGTTATACAAGCATATCTTTCTACTATTGAGCAGAATTTTCAAACACAAAATATTCAATTCATCTTATTGAGATTCCCTTACCAAATTATAAAAATCAATGATTCAATGAACATGGGTTTCAAACAATTAAGATCGCATCCCAAATGGGAGAGCTTGAGAATGACAACATTATTAATGATTTGGTTGAAATATATATTATAAATATTTTATTGTCTAATAAATTTAACACTGTGAACTAATATATAATTAATTAGTCAAGTACACAAACAAAAATCAAGATTACACTCTTGTGGTCCTCATATTAGCAAGCAAAAGTTTGGCAACGAGGTCGGTCGAAATTCCAAAGAGTGAATTCAAAATAATAAAATAATAAAATAAAAAACAAATCAAGATGTAGAGAATTCTTTTGTATGGCCATTGAGATATTCTGTTGAAATTGTATATAACATAAATCTTGAACAAGTCATATCTGGATTTTATCTTTATGTTGTTCTTCATGAATTATTTAGCATATTAAAATGAGATAGGAAAGAGTGACAGAGAGATCGCACACTATCATAACTAATTATATGCTTTTTTTGAACAATAATATTATTAATGCTATAAAAAGCATATATATAGCTGCTGACAGATATTGTCAAACTTTTGTTGTGATTAATCATTCATTGGGAAAGAAAAAATACTCCAAAAGCTATCGTTGCTATGGAAAATATTTATTAAAAAAAAACCATGATTTTTTTAATACCAAGGAACTAAAAAAAAAACCCCATGATTCTTCTTCTTCTTCTTCTTGTTCTTTTTTTTTTTTTTTTTTTTAATGTGTAACCACTCATGTCTCCTGGTAATGAAAGGAATTATATATATACAAACATGTATAATATTGTAACATAAATGTTGATCTACAAGAAGGTTAGCGTCACTTGACTACAATGATACAAGAGTCCAAATCAGTTGTCATCATTTTTCTATCACATAATGACTGTTAACCTACTTCTTATTTAGCATATCATCTACATATACAACCTCATCTTGTTAGATAGAAACTAAATGTAAAAAATACTAAAGCAATTTTTTTTTTCCTATAAAGTAATTTATTGAGATGTTAAAATTTAATTGAAACGATAACTAAAAAGATAGAGAAATAGAATAGCATATCTGAGCTCAACAGATCTGAACTCGTGATACAAAGCTTTAAAAATATGTTCTCTCTGTCAAGTAGCATTAATTCACGCATGCTTCAGTTAAATCTCCATTAATATTGATGAATTTATTTATTTATTTTGGAAGAAAATTGAAATTCTTGTACCACATGTTAAATCATGCTGCCAGAGAATTACTTGTTTTTGTTTAGCTCCATTTTCTCTTTCTCTCTCTTTTTAATGCTTGAGGACTAGGGTTTCTCAATTGTTTTCTTCTTTTGGGGCCAGATTTCAGTGGCAGTATTCGGCTTGTCTCTAGTTTCTCGACTCTATGGGTGGAGATGAAAATCCTTTGGTGATGGTCTTGGCAAGACAAGCCCGTGGAAGGAGGGTAGGTGTTGTGGGAAGGAACATCCATGAATGAGATAGTTGGCGGTGGTGTATGGTCATCACAAGCCGGGGAGGTCTTGCAACATCTCAGCTTCAGTAATCCAATTTCTCCTCTAGTGTGGATTGATTTATTTGCAAGGACTCTTTTTATGTGATTGGTTTTTTTTTTTTTAATTTGTCGTGTGTACATTGTTTGTAATAATAGTGATATCTTTATCGTCTTTTTATCTGGGTATTTTATTTCTGTTTGTTATTGTTAATAACAGAGTTGGTTTACCCAACTTCTACGTTAGTTGTTCATATGCTAGATTTAAGTTTTAGCGATGTTTTGGTCCCATTATATTTGCTTATAAGTGGAGTTAGTAGTTGTCCAAGAGCTATTGAGTATTGGCCCTTGATCAATATGAAAATCCCATCGATTGTCAGGGTTTTATCAAAAGAACCTTACATATGCTCGATTTCAATGTGTCAAAGTACATATATGTTATCGGATCTCAAGCATACGTCTTTTTTTTTTTTTAGCATCATCAGACCTTACTTATATATACATATCTTATTTAAGGGCTTAGGGGGTTTTGTTATATTTGGTGTTTTTATATCTCCTTAGTAAATTTAATGAAATTTCTCCTTTAAAAAAAAAAAAATTTTCCCTTTCAAACATACATTTGAAGTTCTCATTAAAAGGTATGACAATTAACTATTTTGTCTCGTCACGATTCATAATCATAGAATTTTTTTCCTTATTCTGATAACAAAGTTCGGATCAAATGGATAAATTAATTAGTCATTTTTATATGGGGATGGCAATAGAGTGAGTTCAGGGCGGGTGGTCTTCTCGCCTACCCACCCCATGAATAAAAACACACCCCATACCCAATTTTAATTGGCAGGGACAAGATGGGTTCTCCCAATCATAGGATCGGGGTATTCACACGGTGTCTTATTAACCCTACTATATATTTTGATCATAAGAAAAATAAAAACTAAAATTAAAAACTAAAAAAGAAAAATGTATAAATATGAGACTTTAAATTAATAGTATTCAACTTTTATATATCAAATATGTTAAAATTTAGTATTTTAAATCATATATATTATATAACATTTTATATAATATATTATAAAAAATAATGTAAAACTAAATGGGAAATAGGGTTGGGGACCTCTAAACCCGTCTCTGCCCTATAATACGTGACGGGTTAAACTTTTGACCCTTTTTGTAACCCGAACCCGTTTAGGTCGAAGGGTTAATTGGTTAATGTGGAAAATTACCATTCCTACTTTTACCTCTTGGAATAGATTCAAAATAATTTTGGAAGCTGGCCACCAGAAAACCTGCTTTGATAATAACATAAGTCATTAGTGTAGAGCTAGTTTGTTTAATAGTGATGTAACTCTATTAAACTACATTATGATTTGCTCACCTAGTGTTATACCATATAATTAAGCCATATTCCCTCTAATTAGATGTGTGTAGGCGGTGAGTTTCAACAATTACTTGATCAGGGGCTAATAACTGAGTTTAGGAGTCGTTTGACTGGGAGGTGAATTTCTACAATCTCACCGGTCGACGTGATGTGAGAAAGTAAAAGTATAAAAAAAATAAATAAATAACAGATCAGACACTGAATTTTATATACACATTCATCGTTAATGAGAGTTTTCCTCAATAGGGTCTTGGGGATCGTCCACTATACTTGAAGAATGTAGTATAATGAAGGTTGAGAGTGAGAATGTAGAGAAATAAGACGATGAAAATTTTGGAAATACAACGAATATAAAGGAAATATAGGTGTTATTGCTGAATAAGAAGTCTGAAATGTCTTCAAAATTTGTAGTTGATGAGGTGACAAGCTTGTTTCATGATGCCTTCACGATTAGGCCTCTGTATGATACTTTCTTTTTCTGGCTTACTTGACTTTCACTTATAGATTTACTTTGACCGATCAAAATCTGTTTATTGCTCTTTACGAGTTGATCTTGTGCCTTAGTTGCGTGATGCTGCTGATTTGGTTTCCTTTTTGGTCATGCGTTAACTTTAATTCATGGGAGTGATTCTGTTTGGGAACAACCATTGAATATTAATTAGCAGCCTTTTACTAGTTGAGCCGCTTGATTTTTTGTTCTCAATTTGGCTAATCTGATTGTACATTCCTCAAATAAGAGAGATTCTCATAATATTCTTTATTAACTTCCGCCAAGGTCGTACATTGACTCGTGGAGTCGACCCCTGAGGCTGGCTCTCCAGTGAGTTGATTTGATCTGTCGGGCAATCATTATAACTTAGGGAGTCCTTCTAACTCATTTCTTTGTAGTTTAGAAATTCGAATTGACACATATACGATAAGATGTGGGATACAAAATCTGACCTGAACATTATGTCAATTTAGCTTTAGCTTCTTCCATCAATCAAATGCTAACACATTCCATATTTCATCTAAATGGATATATATGACATAGTGCGGCTCTTCTAAATTGTCTATGCAGCTCTCGATTATTCTCTCATTATCCATGTATTAGATTTTGATATTTTTCAAAAATCAAAGAATTTCGTATAATCGTTAGTAATCTCCCCAATTATATAGAATCAAAATGTGATGAACACTCTTCTTTGTAATTTAATACCATTTCATGGATCATATATCTATTACCTATATGTAAAAGCAAGAATGTATTTTTCATCCTGCCTCCAATGGTTGATACGTGGCAGCTACATCAACGTCATATAGCTGCTTACATGGTGGCCCAGTCAACATCATATATATATATATATTTTTTTTTTTGGTTTACTTTATTTTGTTTGTCTATTCTATACGCATGAAATATGTGTAGTACAAGTAGTTTATATATATATATATATATATATAAACAAGTGGCATCTTTTTTAATAATCGTCTAAATTTTGAAAAAGGACATGAAAGTAAAAACGAGTAGAAAAATTATGCTCAATTTGTCATTGACTACACAATCGATATTTACTTTTTCCCTGGAAAGAGAGATTTGTATATTTTCTTCCCCAAGACCCCAACTCATCTTTTTAAAATGGAGGGCGTAAAAAGGAAAATTTGCTAGAATGACAGCTTGAAAAAGTAAAATTTGCAAAATGATCTTTTTTCTATCCTTGTTTTTTCCTAATTAAATATGGAACTAAATTTTTTGAGTTGCAGTTATTTAATTTTTTAAAAATTAATTAAAATTTTTATTTGACTTTTTGAAAAAAAATGAGTTGAAAAATTTAATTTAGAATGGTGTTTCGAATAAAGGCACGTAAAAAACTGGAGTCATTTGACAAATAATAAGAATTTTTTGAAGACATTTTTGTAAATAAGATATTTAATTAAAATTTAAGAGTCATTTTACTAGAAAAATTTGTTATGAAGACAACTATTAAAACGAAACTAGCTACACGACAGTTTTGTTTTAATTCTTACGATAAATGATTTTTAAACATGGACTTTTTTTTTTTTTTTTTGAAATTCCACAATCCAAAGTTGATTCTTTGACGGATCCCAACCCAACGAGCTCGGCGAGATTGAAGCAAAAACAAAAAATCATGAAAATGAAAAACAAAAAAAAAAAAAACAAAAAATTCATGAAGAAAAAATAACAAAAAATTTTGGCGGGTAAAACATAAGAATTAAAATGTAGAAGAATTGGGATTGAGGAGAAACCTACTCGCGAAAATGATGTGGAGAGCATAATACTTGCTTTTATTGCGCGACACGTTTTGGATAACAGCTTGAGATTCAATCTGATTGGTAGATTAAGTCACAGCAAATGGGTAATTATGAGCGGTTTGTCCGTTGTGAGACTAAAAGATGAAAGAAAATTTTATTTAAAAAAAAAAAAAAAGAAAGAAGAGTTTAAAAAAAGGGCAGTGGGCGCGTGGAATTTGGGAGTTTTGAGGTGAGGGTGTTTTCGTCAACATGAAAGCGAGACCTAGTGGAACTGGCCGACCATGCGTGACGAAAAGCTCCTACAACTGGCCCCACCCCCCAAAATTCCGCTCCCACGCCCGCCATCAAGCGCGTCATACTTAATTGAAATTCTCTTTAATTAGGGTTTGTCTCGAATTCAAGTTCAACTCTAATCAAACTGTACTTTTTCGATTGAATTTTTAGGGGGAGTTTGGTTAGTTAGTTTGAGTTGAAATTTTTAAGTTTCAATAGTGAATTTTTTTGAATTTTCAGAAAAGACAAAAACCTTTTTGGGAAAAGACAAAAACTTTTTAGGAAAAAGACAAAAATTGAGTTGAAATATTTTAGTTTGAGTTGTGGTCCCAAACACACCCATATTTTTCTGAAATGTTAATAAAAATTATAACTAGTTTCTAAAAATATAACTAACTCTAATTTAAAAATTTCAACTCCAACCAGCGATCCAACAGAAGGTTGTACTTTTTATTTTTAGAACTAAAATCATCAAATCAAAATTTGAGTACTTAAAAAAATGTTTGGGACGTACTCAAGAGTCCAGATCGATTTTATTTTTCTGTCTCAATAACTGTTTTCTTAATAGTGTTTTGACAATTTATCAATTTGTTCAAGAATTTTTCTATGCGACTAAGTTTTCAAATTCAGATGATATGATATAACAATATATTTGAGACAATCAATAAGACAGGAAATCCAGTACAATAGATCTTGACTCCATACTCAAAGTGTTAAACATCATTATTGATTAAAAGTAGACATTTCATCTATGATCCTTTTAACTTATTCATAAATAAAATGAATGGTGATAATTAAATAGTATACAAACTTGAACTGCTTTAGGCAAAAAAACGAAAAAGTAACAATTTGAATTTTTTTTTTCCATTTCATCATTTTATGAGATTAAAAAAAATTATCTCATTTTGACTTGAAATTATAAAATTATAGACTTTTAAAATTTGAGTTTTACGAAAATGAAAGAGAGATTTTGAGATGTGGATTTGAAATTAATTACTTTTAAAAAAAAGACAAAAAAAAATATTTCTAAAACTCCAATTGGAGTTGGATCGTCAAACACCTTCTAAATTTAACGTTTATAAATTTTTACTTTTGATAAGGATATCTTCTCATACATATAACTCACTCTGAAAGTTTAGATCTTGTTTCATATTTCACCTTTTAACTTTAAAAAGTGTTAGATTGGCACTTCACCTTTAGCCCGCATGAGTATTTTGCACTTAAGTTAATAAAACGTTAAAAATGATTGATAATGATGATGTGCCATGATTAAAAGAAACATAAATGAGTTTTATTTTCAAATCAAAAGGTCATATTCATTGTTGCTTAAAATTTTTTTCCTCCATCAATTATTAAAATGCTATTTAAGAGATTTTTTTAGGAAAAAGTTTTAAGTGATCATTTAACAAAAAAGATATCATAATTTTCCATCATATTAAAGTGTTCACTTCTCTCTTTACGAACTTGAGATCTAGGGTTTTTTGCGCGTGCTGGTCTTTGGACTCTCGACCCTAGGGATAGTGGGAGGGGTTTCATTGATACATTATTTAGATAACTAGAATTCTCATAACTATAAAAATAATTTTCTGGTTCACCTATAAAAGAATCATCGCTGTCAATTTTGAAAACTTGATTTTCTAAATCAAAATAAATGGAGTAACGATACCTATTTCTATACCTAACTAAAAAAGTGTCATCAGATAGGAGATTCCAAATGTACATTATTCCGACTAAAAGATTAACATTATTAATTGTAACTAAAGTTATCATTATCACTCCCACTATGAATGTCTTTCTCCATATCATTTAAAATCGGATCTTCATTTACAATGGTATTTTCAATGGGATCACCAAGACTATTTATTGATTATTCAATGGGATCACCAACACTATATTCTATATAGCGTTAAACAACATTGAATTGAACCTTCATTTTTCCATAGAACTTGGTGACGGATACTAGGACGACAGTGGCCTCGTGGAAAGACATGTCGGGGTTGCACACATTGAAGATTTTGCGGATCTACGACCTACGGGGTTACGAGGCGAAAGGATGTGAGTGCTGCAGGATGCAAATTTGAGAGTGGAGATGGCTATATGAGTCTTGACGGTTGAAGGGTTCACGATGAGTTTCTTTGGGGTTGAAGGGTCTCGACCTATGATGTTGCGAGGCGAAAGGATGTGAGTGCACCAATGGTTTTATTTATGAGGCTGAGTTTTTAACTTTGTAGTTAGATATAAATAGAATCGGGGTGATTTTTTCACCCCGTAAGATTTGGATTTTTTTGTGTTATAGTCATTTTGAGTTTCAAATAATGAAGGTGGTTTCCCAACTTTTGGGCTGGTTTGTTATCCGTCTTTTTTTTTCTTGACAGTGTGTTTAGTTTTGTTTTCGTTCCGCTAGATTTGTTTCTATGCAGGGTACGTGGCTGCATTTGTATGTAGAATTCTGGCCCTTAATTGATCGAAAGTTTCTATCGATTATCAAGGTTTTGTCACAAAGAGCCTTAGTGTGCTCGATCGTAGTGTGCTGAGGTACATTCCCGTTATCAGGCCTCAAACATCCATCTTTTCCTTCGAGCGATCGATATCAGAATTTTCTGTTGGAACCATTCTCAATTGAGGGTTATGTCTTTTGTATTGCGAAGTCATTCATATTATTTTGTAGTGTTTATCGCTTTATAGTTTAAATGCATATTTTTCTCAAAGAAAAATTGTTGTCACTGATATGGATAGATTTTTAGTTTAACCAAATTTGTTGTCTTTTTATTGAGTATTTAACCATTCCAATGATAGAATTAAATGCCATGCCATAGAGTTCTGAATGAGAACTTTGTTTGTCTTCTCTCTCAAGGTGTGCTAGGGTTTCATTTGTTTGTCTTCTCTCTTTAGACTGGAGTCTAGGGGCGTACTTCGGTCGGTCACCGACAAAATGTTCGGTTAGGTGACAGACCGACTACATTAGTTTTCAAGAGGTGAGAAACTATTACCGATTGAGGCGAAGGCTTCACCGCCTGCAAAACCATCTGAAATGTTTGGTTTTCGTCTGTCAGTACTATCGGCTTCACGACAAACAAAAGGACGTCGGCAATGGAGGTTTAAAAAAAAAAAAAACATCATTGTGGCTAAGAAGAAGAAGACGAAAGAAGAAGAAGAAGAAAATATAGAGTTTTATTCGTTTAAAGTATTAGTGTCCATTTGGATCGTTAATTGGAGTTAAAATTTTTAAGTTGAAAATTGTTGACTTTTTAAAAATTAATTATAATTTTTATTGATTTTTATTTAAAAAAAAACAAAAACAAAATAAAACAAAAATCTAGCAAAAAAAAGTACAGTTTAGTTAGAGTTAAACTAATAAGCCAAACAAAGCCTAAGTTTTTTAAATAAAAAATATAGATAAACATATATGGGCAGTGGAACGACAACGTTTCACTTACTGCATAGTGTGTAATGTGTACGCACATTAGTGGAACAGTGTCGTTCCATATGTAATAAAAAATAAAAATAAAAAAAATAAAAAATAATAAAAAGAGAAAAAGAAAGAAGAAGAAAGGAAGGAAAAGCTGGAGAAACATCGCCGGAGAAGAAGAATGACTGCTGGAGAAGAAGAAAAAACATCACCGTAGAAGAAGAAAGGCTGCTGGAGAAGAAGAAGAAGAAAGGTAAGGACAAATGCTCGGTCGGTTCGGTTAACCGTCGATTACAGAGGTGCAAAACCGTTCACTCATCGGACGGGTCGGTTTCACAGACAACCGGCGTAATTGACCATCACTTTCGGTTTTTCTGGTCGGTTTCGATAGGTGCCGTTGGTTCTCGGTTAATATGTTCACCTTTATCAGAGTCCAGCACCACCCTTGACTGACCTCAGGCCGATTCCCGGCCCTAGAGGACAAGCCTTTGGCTGCTCAGTGAAGGGCTAGGCAGCGGGTTGGGCTTCGTGATTGCTCAGAGGGGATGGACAGTGGCCAGAGTGTTGCTACTTCTCAGGCTTTGGATCCGGTGTCACGGCGGTGCTCGCAGGTGCACAGTTTGGGGTAGATCTAGTGGATCTGAGCCTCGGAGTCTAGTTTCGTTGTGCCATTGGAGGTTGCTTGCCTCCATTGGTGTTTTGTCGATGATGAAGGGTACCTCTTCCATGATAACGTGGTGGCATATTCATGGCGGTGGCTATGATTAGTTACAGTATTGCTTATCCAGGTCGCTTCAATCACGTTGGTCGGATCTGCACCAATGGTCTAACTGTGTTATTGGTGCTGTGTCTCCTTTAAATAGTTGTTTACTTTTAATAAATGCGATGTTATTTCTGTCATATATGTCTTGTTTGTTATTGGTTTGTTTTCGTTTTTACTTTCAACTGATGAAAGTGGTTTTCCCACATTCTGGTTTGGTTTGTGTGTCCGATTCATTTGAGTTGTTTCTTGATAGTGTCGATGTTAAGAGTACCGCTAGATTTGTTTCTATGTGGTGCAGTGGCTGGTTTTAGTATTACAAGTCATTGACTCTCAATCGATCAAAGTATTCTATCATTTGTAGAGTTATTGTCAAAACTCAAAACGAGTCTCATACATGCTCGACTATATGTGTGCTAAGGAATTTTTCTATTATTGAGTCTTATTAGTATATGTCCTTCTCCATGAACTTCATTAGATTTTATTATAATTCCGATCTCAGTTGATGGTTTTGTCTAGCAATACATAGGGCTATTCCCATTGATGTTTATATATTTTTATTTAGTTGAATACAAATTTCTTTTCAAAAATAAAACATTTCTAGTTAATTTTTTTTAGCTAAATAATAGGATTTAACGTTAATAGAGAAGTTCTTAGTTAATTTAAGAGGGTGCACATGGGGTGCTTTAAAAAAAAAAAAAAAAGTTCTTAGTTGGCTCGAAATATGAGCTATTCATAGGAAGGACAAAGACATAATATGTTTGTTTTTCTTAATTAATCATGCCATATCATCGTTTAATGGTCATTTTTAGTGGTTTAGCAGTAGAACTAAACGGATAACTAAAGTAAATGAGTTCAAGAACTGTTATGATATTTTTCGAAGTTGAGGGACTACTTCGACAGAACATGCAACTTTTAGAGCTTCTGTCGGTTTACATTTTTTTTTTTTTAAGGGATGTAAAAGGAGAAAGAAGCCGAAATCTCTAGTAATAAATATTAATAGCATAAATTTTTTTTGGTGATAGTAAACAGTATACTCACTGTAAATTATGGATTTACGTATGGATGATATTTTTTATATATGGGTACGGGTATCCGCCCCTAATTAATGGAGCGAGTATGAGAATATAATACCCGTCCTCCTTTTTACACAAGATAGTTTTTATCAAGAAGGATGATAATGGAGCGGGATGGATACCCACCCCGCCTCGCCCCGTCCCGTCCCATTCCATTATCATCCTTCTTAATAAAAGCTATCATAAAAACATTTGTGTAAATAAAATGTTTGCTATAAATATCATATTTATAATAAATAATTTATTTATAAAATATATTTATGATAAATTTATTTTAAAAAATTTCGTAAATAAATAATTTATCATAAATTTATTATTTACCACAAATATTTTTAAAATTTGTCATTTTCTTTCAAGATTTTTTTTTTAAAAAATAACTTACTGTAATTTCCCGGATTTAAATTCTTTTTGACACTTGAATACTTTTCTTCTATTAAAAAATATCTCAATTGTTGCTAAGGTTATTGGTAGGGTCGGATTATTATTATTATTTTTTAAGTTGAGTTGCAAAATGTAAATAAGTTTGACATTTTATAGAAAAACTAAATCAAAGATATAGAATTGGTATAATGGAGAGTACTGAATTTACGTTTGCTATCTCAACTTTGCGTCTTTTTACAAAATATTCCCTGAATTTTAATTTGCAATATATGTTCTCCCTAAATTTTGAAGTGAGTTAATGGAATTGTCACTCATCACAAAAAAATCAAAAATTAAAAAGGGTAATTTTGTAAAAGCACAAATTAAAATTTACCCCTAATAATAAATCAATAGCAAAATTAAAGCATTATAAGAATTTATTAGTCTTATTTTATTTGTAAAAGAAAGTCTTACGGCCTATTTTGAATGCAAACTAATTTTCAAAATGGAAGATTTTCTCATTTGAAATGAGAAAGTCATTTCCTTTTGAAAATAAGATAGTGTTTGGATGTGTAAAAACTAAAAAAAAAAAAAGATTTCCTTCTTGAAAATAAAAGGAGTCTAAATTTTATTTGGAAAGTAATCTCATTTTCAAAATGAGAAGAAATGATATTGAGAATAGTGCATTACGAGAAGATTTCAAAAGGATTCCAAAAGAGTATTGTACAACATAAATTTGAGACGGAGATGTCCACCCTTTTTCAAAATTAAAATAATGATGGAAAAAGTTGGGAAAAACACTCATTTACACAGTTTTCCACCCATTTTGAAAATTGGCAACCAAACCAAACCAAACATCCTTATTTGGTTAACAAATTAATTTAATGGGTTAATATGCATCTTTTTTATTAGTTTTCTTCTTTTTCTCTTTTTAAGATTGAAGAAGTTTTTTTTTTTGTTTTTTTTATTAACATGATAATTTTTTATCTGCGATAGAATTCTTATAAAAATTAGTTTGTGTTTTTGCAAAATTATCTTTAAATATTTTTCTTTTTCGTGACACGTGGAAACTCTATTAACAAAACTAGTAATAGAAAAAAAAAATTACAAACATTTCAAAGTCCGGGAGAATTGATGTTATAAATTTAAGTTTAGGGGGACATTTGTGACAAAAACCAAATTTCAGAAGACAAATGTAAAATTTGTCCTCAATTTCCGTTTACAAAACTAATAGAATGGAAAATTTTTCTTTACGATTTGAAATTTCGAGAGAAACAAATATTTACAATTTATAGTTCGGAATATAGATTTAAAATTTAGGGGACAAACATGAAATTTATCCTAATCACTATGAGCTTTACACACCCAATAATCATATAAAAAATTGATAAATTTTGTTAAGTATAGAATCAATTTTAAGCTCTTTATACTTTATCCGGCGAGTTAAAAATATTACTCAAATCATATTTGTATATGTCTAACATAAGTTACGAAAAATGACGTGTGAAAATATAGAAGAACATATCGATCTTTGTTGTTATTTTCATTTTGATTGGTTTTTTGAATTCTTTAATAAAAATAATTTAAATTTGCTATTTGAGACAGATATTGTCAGTTATAAACCAATGAGAACATACCACATATAAAATTTTTTTTTTCGAAAGGGCAATTATATTTAACTAATGTTTGCAAACACCAATGCAAATGACCCCGTAATATACAAGGTAAAACCCTTGATTGGGATTGGATCAATCAATAAAATATCTAATAAAGCTTAAAGAGAAGGACATACACTGAGATATGAAAATGGAAAAGTTACTTGGCACATCAATATTCGAGCACATATAAAACTTGTTTTGAAAAGATCTCTACAATCGATGGAGTCTTCTGTTCAATTGAGAGTCAATAACCTGTAGCATTGATGCCACTACTAACTCCACATAGATAAAAGTCTAGTAGAACAAAAATATTGTCAGGATATAGATTTGGTGAATCATAAACTAACTCGAAAATATGGAGAGACCACCTATGATATTATATATTCAAAATATAAACAAAACCACAAGGTAGAAACAACATCTCCATCATTTAACACAAATATCTATCACAAAGTGGAAAAAGAAACTTTAACAACACGAGAAAAACTACAAAAGGAAAGCTGACCCACGTCATCAAAGAGGTGGGAAACACAAAGTCACGAAGACTCGGAACCATAGTAGATGGAATACCATGCCGGTGAAAATCATAGCAAAACCACCACCGACGCCAAGTACCCACCAAAAAATGCCATCTACTCCAAACTCTACCTCGACAAGGGGGTCGAACCTCAAGAGTCATAAACCACTGGAAAGACGACGCGACCAAAAGATATGATTGCAAATCCGGCATCCCCACTTCTCCACCTCGCCAAAACCCAACCCCTCAGACCATAAGGCTACCTTTGCCTCTGGATCCTTCACCGTGGAACTCAGAGTTTTGTCTCTAGAACCGAAAATCCGAGAGATAATAGAATACCGCTGCCAAACTCCGACTCCAAGAGACGAGCACACATAAAGAAACCCTAGTACAAAGAAGAGAGAGAAAGAGGCTCTACTAGGGTAGAAGTACAACAATCTTTATCTCATAAATTTACTAATTTAATTATGGTAAATATGGAAAGTTAACGTAATATATCATGGACAAAAATTAAATGTTTTTATTTTTATTTTTATTTTTATTTATGGATGCACCATGAGCTTTTCAAGTTTGTTAGATTAGTCTATAACAAAAAAATATATTTGATCAAGTTTGTTTAATTATAGACAGATACTAACACATGATTTGTATGGTTTATGCCCTCATTCACTGTCCAGATACCATACACAATTCAATTTACATTTAAAAAGAGTGGTTGACGAAGATATAAAAGAGACCGTTAAGGTAACAGATTTTGAAGTTTTAATAGTCAATTATCAAGATTTTTAATTTATGAACAATAATAGTCGCGTGATGGGTCACAAGTGGGAAATTCGTTTTACCAATCACAAAGAGTTTAGGGAGTGATGGTGAAGAAAGTTTATTTAAAGAGTTAAACTTTACATTAAAGAACAATCGTTTTACATGATTACCAATGGAACTTTCATTTGTATATTACAAATTTACATGTTAGTAAAAGAATTATCCAAACTTATCCATTCAAGCATTCTTTTTTTCCGTTTTGCTAAAGCATTCAAGCTTTCATTAGCACATCTCCTTGAAAAAGGCCTAAATCATAAAATTAAACATAAATATTAAACATAAATTAGCAAAGCCCACGCGCGTCCAAAAGAAATGGATTTAGAGGCATCCTAAGTGTGACCAAAACATTAGACCCACCTAGAGAGAGAAAAAGAGAGGCAAAGGCAAAGGCAAATGAAAACAAAACAAACAAAACCAAGCTCTACTTTTGCTATTTAATAATATCTCTTTATCTCTCTCTCTCTCTCTCTCTCAGAAGACTCTTATAAAAGACAACAAAACAAAAGGGAACTGAGATACAGCTTTTCCTTCTTCTCTTCAACACATAAATTTCTCATCCCATCCATAAATATAACCCTCACAAAAACAAAACAAAAAAAACAAAAAAAAAAAAAACCCAATGCTTTTCTCAACATTTCTTCTTCTTTCTCACCCCCCAAACATCTAAAAGAGCTTCTCTCTCTAACTCTCACTCTATTTCTCTCTCTAGAATCCGAATTCGAGAAAGATGCAGCCGTGCAGCAGAGAAATGCAAGGGATGAGCTCTCATCACTTAAACGCATC
Organism: Ficus hirta; assembly: GCA_038430175.1. Taxonomy (NCBI): domain Eukaryota; kingdom Viridiplantae; phylum Streptophyta; class Magnoliopsida; order Rosales; family Moraceae; genus Ficus; species Ficus hirta. The sequence goes on along the minus strand of CM076585.1, from coordinate 10,065,556 downwards.
GTCGTCGTCGTCGTCCCAACTCTCTCTCCAAGACCTTCACCACCACCAACAGCAACAGCAACAGTCTCAGTCGTCGTCGTCGTCTCAGATTCACCAGATTCACTCCTACGACCCAACTCCTCCCTCCCACGACGACTTCCTCGAGCAAATGCTCTCCACTCTCGGCCCTCCCTCCTCCTGCTCCTGGGCCGACCTCGCCGCCGGCCCTCCGGCCAAGTCCCCCTGGGACATCTCCTCCTCCACGACCAAGCCCTCTCCTGACGACGACCCGCCGCCGACCTCCGCCTCTTTCCCCTTCGACGACTCCGCCAACTTGGCCTCCAAGTTCCGCAACCACCAGATCAGCGGCGGCGCCGGTGCCGGCGCCGGCTCCAAGTCTGCCGCTGCTGCGGCGGCGGCTGCCATGATGCTCCAGCACCAGCTCTTGATGGCTCGCGGCGGGGGTGGCGCGGGCGGAGATGCTGATCTTGTTCCGTTGTTTGACCGGTCTCAGAACGACGTCGTTGATGGCTCTTCCTCGTTTAAAAATCCTGTGAATTTCTTCTCCCCCTTGTTTCCTTGTTCGACAAGAAAGAGGGAAAAAAATAAAATTATTGACTAATTTTTTTATCTAATTTTTTTTTAAGGGAGGTGACGCTGGGGTTCAAGCTTTGTTCAATGGATTCGGCAGCGGATCTTTGGCCGGCGCTGGTCAGGCACCGAACCAGTTTCACCATCCTCAGGCATGCTCTAGATTTTACGGTGTTGATTTTATTTTATTTTTATTTTTATTTAATTTCCAAATGTTTTAATTATTATTTTTTATTATTTTGTGGTTTTTCGATTTGATTAGGGAGGTCCGATGGGGGCGCAGCAGAACTACGGAGCTCCGGGGGCGGCGGTGAACCAGACGCCGGCACCGAGCGGCTCGTCGGGAGCTCAGCCGGCGCAGCCCAGACCTAGGGTTAGGGCTCGGAGAGGTCAAGCCACCGACCCGCACAGTATTGCTGAAAGAGTACGTTTAAGAGACGAGTGATTGTATATACATATATATATATATATATATATATATGTATATATCGGTATCTGTTTGGTTGCAGGGAAAGGAGGAAAAGTGGGGACTGGGAAAAGAATATTTTTCGTTTTTACCAAATTGTGTTTGTATCTGTGTTCTTTCGTTTTCTTGGAAGCCAAACAGAAACGTTCATAGTAATTAGGGTTTTGTGCTTCTATTCGTTTCTGAAACTGAGGATGCGTTTGTGGGGCTTTTATTTTTTATTTTATTTTTTGGTCATTTTGTTTGCAGTTACGGAGAGAGAGAATCGCAGAGAGAATGAAAGCTCTGCAAGAACTGGTTCCCAATGGCAACAAGGTAAAACTGACTCCAATTTTTTTTTTAATTTCTGAAAATGAAAATGAAAATAAATAATTTTTTTTTGCAAAAGAAAATAAATAGAATTTGATTTATTATTTTTGGTAAATAAAAAACAACCTTAAATTAAGGATGTTTAACAAAAGCTTTATTGAGTTCAGAGTTGTTTCAACTAGGAGGATTTGTAACCGCCTATCCGATTGCAATTACTGATATTCCACAGGGTCATTTTCGTCATTTTAGCTTTGATGGCCGTGTATTAAATACATAAAGGGTATGAAGGATGTAGGAGATGGTTGAGTTGAGAAGAAAGATAATCTTAAGATCTTATTAATCAATCTTATTAATCGAAAGATCGGAGATTTAAATCCTCAGTTAATTCAAAGGAATGTATCTATTTTTTATCTTATTTATGAGAATTTAAAAATAAAAAAATAATAGGATCCCTATCATTTTTTTTTAGTAATAAATAAATGACGTTGTTATAACATCATCTCACAGGACACGTGTCCCTGTTATACGAGAGGTTGTTTTTCTTAGGTCACAGTCTTATAATTATAGGTCTCCGTGCGTACTTGGAGATAAAAAACCTGCAAAAGCAAAAGATGGTCTTGAATTTGTGTTGTTTAATTTAGTTTAACAATACAAAAAAAAAAACACAAGAATAATGGTCAAAGAGACCCTAGTTTAGTCCCACTAATCACAAAAAAGAATTTAATTAGTGTAATTAAAAATTGTAAAGTGTGAATTAGTAGTAGTTAAGAGTGAAGTCTGAAATGGGTTTTTGGAATTAATTTGTGGCAGACAGATAAAGCTTCAATGCTTGATGAGATCATCGACTATGTGAAGTTCCTCCAACTCCAAGTCAAGGTAAAGGCTCCCTCTTTTCACAGACACACACATATAATATATATATATATATATTTATATATATGTGTGTGTATATATAATATTATATATAATTCTGTTTGGTACTTAATCACTTTTCTTATGTACTTGGGGTCTAAAATACTAATAAAAGTGGTTGATGGAATCACATGGTTGACATTGTCTCTAAGATATGATCATTAAGTAGGTATCTACTAGTATAATTATATATACATATAAATATAAAAATATATATATTCATATTTGGGGTATTTTCCATTTTGGTGGGTAGGACAGGTTCTGAGTATGAGCAGGTTGGGCGGTGCAGCTGCTGTTGCTCCTCTTGTTGCTGACATGTCCTCTGAGGTAAAACGAATACCATTTTGTTCTTAATAAGCTTGAGAAAATTAACTTGTTTGGACACAATTCTTGCATAAATATTCTAGCTCTTAAATGTGGATAAATTATTATATGAATTTTATAAGATATGGTAGCATGTTATAAATTATTGAATAATGTCCGTTTACACATGACTGTTATTTATTTTTAGATTGTAATATTTATCATCGTCAAATACCCCAATTTGTTACAAAAAAATGAAAAGGAAAAAAAAAGGGAAAATTGCAAAACCCCAACAGGAACACAAACCCAACTTCACCTACCGCAAATGAAAACTCAGCTTTACCAAACCTCACCTCCTAACCCAAAATAAAATTAAAAATTAAAAAAAAAAAACCCCAATTTTTCTGTCACAACAAAACGACAAAAACAAAAGCAGCACGCGTGCCGGCTTTCTCAGATTCCTCTCTCTCTCTCTCTGTCTCTCTCTCTCTTCCCCATAGCTTTTCAAGGCCAAAGAGCCTTTTTCCTTTTCCTTTTGTTTTTCTTTTTTCCTCATTTGGCTTTTCTTAAAACGCCCCCATTTCTTTTTCCTTTTCCCCTAGAGACCAAACAAATCAATACAACATTCCAACGCAACTTTTTTTTTTCTTTTTCTTTTTCCCTTTTTCCTTTTTCCTTTTTTTTTTTTTTGGTTTTTGATTTTTGTTTTTTTTTGTTTTTGTCTTTGCAGGGTGGAGGTGGTGGTGACTGCATACAGGCCAACTCCAACGGTAGGTCCCACGGCAGAACGGCCAACGGCAACACCTCCAACACGAACAATAACTCCAACAACAACAACCAAACGGCGTCGTCTAACGACACCATGACGGTGACGGAGCACCAGGTGGCGAAGCTCATGGAAGAGGACATGGGCTCCGCCATGCAGTACCTCCAAGGCAAGGGCCTCTGCCTCATGCCCATCTCCCTCGCCACCGCCATCTCCACCGCCACGTGTCACACCAGGACCCCCTTGATCAACCACCACCACCACCCTCCCGGCGGATCCAACGGCGACGGTCCCTCCTCCCCCAACATGTCCGTCCTCACCGTCCAGTCCGCCGCCGCCGCGGCCGACGCCTCCGCTAAAGACGCCGCCTCCGTCTCCAAGCCGTGATAACGGCCGTTGAGTAAAATGATCACAAAAAGGAGAGAATTAAAAAAAAAAAAAAAAAAACAGAATATTAGGAAGGGAAAAAAAAAGAGAGGGCCGATTATTATATATTTTACTAAAGTCTACGAAAATAAGGCCTCGGTGGGGCTGTAAACGACGCCGTATTTGCTTAGACTTTGGGTGAATCTAACCTCTACTACTCAACCACACCACATGTACCAAGAAGAATCCTTATAAATTCCCTTTTTTTTTATCTTTTTTTTTTGGGGTTTTTTTTTAATTATTGCTTTCTATTTATCTAATTGAAATTTGGGTATGTAATGTTCTAATTTGGGAGTAGCCCTTTAATATCGGGATCTTAATATGTTTATTATGTTGATTTTATAATAAGAGTAAGGAAAAGTCAACATGAAAAGAAGTGGCGAATTTTTTTTTTAAAGTTATTTTAATTTTCTTAATGGGTTTTGTTTTTGTTTTTGTTATTTTCTTTTAAACATAAACGACTAAAGAGCCAGCTGGGTTGGTTGTGTTTGTTTTCATTTTTTTCAATGGAAAAAGGACTTGTGATTCTAACTCGGCTTGTTTGGAAGTGTCTTTTTGTAAAAAGAATAATGTTGGATTAGGTTTGAAGTCAAAGACATCTCACATTCTTTTGTTTGATTTTGGAAACACCCAAAGAGAAATGTGAATGAGAACTGCACCGTTGGTTTGTTTTGACAATATTTTTATGTTATATATTTGGCTGCCAACGGAAGTTCTGGTTTTTGTATGTTGGATTTTAGGAATTTATGGCTGTTGTCCATTAGTGGAGAATTCAGAATGAGGTTGTGTGACCTAGGCAAAATGAGAAGATTGCCAACTTGACTTTAATATAAATGTTACAACATATATATATATATATATATATTTTGAAATTATCTCTCGTCCAACAGAACGGCCATCTAGCGGTACAACCCGCGTAGGGGACCAACACAATCTGGGAAAGACCGCGGTATAACCCATTAGAGAGAGATAGAGATTGATAGAGAGAGAAAGGGAAAACTTTCCCGTCCAACAGTGCCGCACAAGAAAATTCTTATATATTTTTTTAGACATAATATTTATAATGATATATTTTTAACGTGTGAGAAAGCAGCATTTGCTTTTTTTTTTTTTTTTTTTTTACAATGAAAGAAAATATAAGAAAATCACACGTTATCCGAACTCTTTGTTTTTTTTTTTTTTCCTAATATGAAGAGATCGATTTATGTATTATATATGTATCAAAAATAGTAATTGAACTCCAATTCTTGACAATAGCATGTTTGACATTGCAAGAAACCTGAAAATTTTCCAATCAAGCATAGATTTTGAAACTGAAGGGGGGGAAAAGTTCATTTCTTGTGAATTTTTTATTTTTTTGGTGAAAAAGATTTGTAGAAATATCTTCCAATACGGCCCTAAGGGTTGATTAATATTGGGATCTTCAAGTGCACATAAGACAGAAATTTGGCTACGAAAGAGGAAGAGAAGCTTCTTAAGTTGACTTGGAATTTGGAAGGATGAAACTACCAAATTACTCGAGCGAGTCGGTCAATTTACCTTCTCCATTGTCAATAAGAATATTGACAAAGTATTATGTTGGACAATTATACAATCCGACACACACGTAATATGAAAATTAATATTTTGTAACATTAACTTATTAATGTATAATATTTATGTTGATATATCTTCGGATAATACGGTTATCGGATAAGAGACTCATCACTCATTTAAGAATATTGCTGTTTGAATAAAATGAAAAGGAGAATGATGTCATTTGTTGATTCATGTTAGTAATCTTTGCAATTTAGTTTACTTCATTAGTGTTATATTTATTTATTTATTTTAAAAGAGTTGGCCAGCTCTTCATGTTCTCATTAGATGATTGTAAACCTGCAACAAACATACTCAATTTCTTTGTCCATTTTTAGTTGATGGAATGTCTAATTAAGTCACTTAATTGTCCACTTTGGCGTGGAAGTAAACTAATATATTTTTAGTTATGGAAGTCCTAATCATTTTTCTTAATCCTAAACACAACTTTGACCACCCTAATTCACTTTCTGCCCACGTCAGGTTCTGTCAATAAATAGTTAAAAATAAGGTCATATCAAATTTTAATATTTTACTTCAAAAGTAAAGATTAGAAACTTGAAAGATTTCTATTATGGGTTACACACAATAAAATCGATTTTGGAAATATTTGTGTCCAAACGTAATGAAATATTATCTTTTCAGTGTCTATCTCTCTCATGCAATAGAAGAATAATCAAATGACTGGTTAAAAGATTATAAAGAAATTTCCTTTTTTAACCCCTTGAAGATGTAGTTACTTTGTTGGAGTGTAGATAGTAACATTCTCTTGAAGAAATTTATATTTAACTCTTTCAGACTTTTTTCTATTATGTTTCTTCTCAGAAAAAGTTAAATTTACTCTTCAAACTTACTATTCGAATCTATGATCTAAACCGATCATTAGATTGAGATATGGACACAAGTAAAACTATGGACGTTCTAAGAAAGCCCCTTGGTTCAAACTTGTGTTCATGTAGTTGTTACTTTCCCTCTAATTGGCCAATTATAAAACAGGAGGTATCTTTCAGCTCACTCATAAAACCCTTATTTTCTTTTATTTTTCTTTTATTTTTTTTCTATTTTTTTTTTTTGGCTTGTGAAAAAAGAATGATTTGTGTCATCTTGTTCCCATTTTTATATATGTAAAAAAAAAAAATCTCGAGACCCACTAATAAAATGAAAAATGACCTGATGACCTAATTTTATTTGAAGGATGGATCCAAGTTCATCCAATCTGCCATGGGCTCGATGTTGTAAATATCAAACGCTTGTTTAATAAGTTAATCAAGTCGTTGAAATAGGATAACCATTTCTCTCTCTCAAATGATACAAAGACAATATATGATTTATTCCATCCAAAATTATGACATAAAGTAAGAAGTTTAAAATTTGTGATACCAAGATATATAAGGATCGGTTCAGTGAGATTTTGAAAGTAGCCATTTAGTAAAATTTTTAAAATCAATTCAAGTTAAAGTTATTATAAGGGCCATTGTTTTAGAAAGCTTATTATTATTATTATTATTATTATTATAGGTGGTGGCCGAAGGATTTTGTCAAGTAAGAAACCGGAGGACAACAAGAACAATTTTGTGTTTAGCCCATTTGGTTCTGTTTGGTTTGGGAAATTGTAAGCCCGCATCTCAGTTTTTGCGCGTGTAGAAGACAGTCCAATAAAAATTTAAAAAAAAAAAAAAAGAAAAGAAAAAAAATGGGGGCTGCGATTTAGCCTATGGGTGTGCTAAAATTCAAATCGAATAATCGATTGATCCAAAAAATAAAAAATAAAAAACAAAAAACAATTCAAAATATTATTTTATTTTTGGATTATTGATTGATACTGATCGACTTTTCATAGTTATTGTAGTGGCCGAATCGATAAACAACTTTAAGGTCTAGATCTAAAATCGATTAAATCAATCATCAATCCATTCAGAATTATTTCTATACAATCTCTATAATTTCAAAAATATTTTAAATTGTATTGTTTGATGTTATTAATTGATTCTATGAGTGACTTTTAACTTTGGTTGTTGGTTTATCTTAAAACCTTAGACGGCACATTTTAGACATGTTATATTTTGAACTAAATTGTGAACTATGAATGTGATCTTCATTATTATGGATGGAAAACTTTAACAGGTTTATTACTTTGGATGTTATTTTCATTTTTACAGAGGTCAACTTATATTGATTGAGAAAAGTAAAAAATTCTTTAATTGTTTTTTTTTTTTTGGGTACTTAAAATTCTTCAATTGTTAACTCTAAAATCACTGCTTAATTTGATTTAATTTGTTTTTTTTTTCTATAAATATCAAACGGCTTAAAAAATTAAACAATTTGTATCAGTGGGGGGTTTTTTTTATTATTATTTTTTAACTTTTAACTAAAAAACTGACCAAGCCGTCTCCAAACATCCATAATTTGAAGTGTAGGCCCAACATTAGACATTTACTTGGCACATTGTGATTGCTTACGCTATAATGATGTCATCTAGACATCTGTCTACGTGTGAAACATGAAGTAGATATAATTCTCAGTAATTTAATCAATATAGATTTTGGATTTTATTTTTTTATATTTATGAAAATTGGATTTATAAAAGTAAACTATCCCAAGGGTCTTCGGCAGAGATTTTGGAGATGGAATTGAGATAAATTTTAGAAATATATGTTTGGTTAAATAAAAACTGTTTGGGATAAAAAAAATAAAAATTTAAAATTTGTTTCAGAAAAAAATATTAATATGAATTTTATTTTATTTTTATTGAAATTATATGTAATTTGAAAAAAAAAATCATATCATTTATACTTTAAATAATAAAGTTATGAATTTTTAAAATTTGAATTTACTGTAGATATTTGTAAATGTAAATAGAAAAAAAAAATTTTGAGTTGAATGAAAAAACAAAAAAACAAATAAATAAATAAATAAACATTTGGAAATATGTTTGGAGAATATTACCAAACTGGACCACATCCCATGTCCAATTTTAGTATCCAAATAGTAATTATATTTTGACATTTTATTGAATTAAGTTAGATTTTAAGATACAAAAAAAATCAATTTCAAAGCATTTCAAACTTTTCAAAATTATATGATATAATATTATTGATTAGACATCATTTATGATTAAAACTTAGACAGAAGATTTGAATCCATCAAACAGGCCCTAAAAGTTACCCATAAACAACTAATGTACATCCTAGAAACACTAAAAACAAAAGAAAGATTGTGGACAGCAACGCTACCACTGTTGTCAGTGCTTTTAAGGGTGGCCAGGAGCTCTGCCCGTGGGAGACTGAACCCCTTTGGCGTGATTGCTGTGTGTTTTGCTATTTTTGAGTGGTCTGTTATTCCCAAGGATAAAAACGTTGTTGCCCGAAATCGCTAATTGGGCAATGTTGAATGTAGTACTGTAATTTTCTATGTTCCAGTGGTGGTTTTCGAGGAAGGAAGCGTTTGGGAAAACACCTATATACTCAAAACGCAGCAGAAAAATAAACTCAAATAAAAATAAAAAGAAGACAACGATTTACTAGCTAGTAGTTTCAGAATTACACACTCATTAAATTCTCTCTTAATCTCTCTCTACCCGAAGCCTCTCATACCATTTGCTTATCTCTCTCACTTTTTCTGAAAATGAGACATATTTTTTCTATTTTTCTAACCACGTATAATTCTAAACACAATAGACCTATTTGTAGACTCTTAATAGGACACAATATTAGCACTTTCCCAAAAAAAAAAAAAAAAAAAAAACTTACCAAAGACTAATTTGAGTTGTAAAGCCTAACAATCTCCACCTTGACTCAATTTCTCTCAATTTACACTCACCCTTGATAAGAATAAACATATGTCGTCATCATACTTGACACAATAACCCGATTTCGTCTTCTTTAATTATTTGTCTTTATTAGCATAAGCCTTCATCATCTTGCCTTTATCATTTTCAGTTATCACAATTGTCTTGTTGCACTCTCTCACAACAAATGAAGACCTTTTCTGACATGGCTCTACCTTCATAGCTCCACCAATAACTATCTTCCTAATCAACTTGTACAAATTCTTCACTTTTAACCCTTTATAGCTATAAAAGCACCCCTTCTAACTTCTATAAAACTACCTTTTGCAGAATAATCATAACCCAAAATTAATGTCTAAAGTCTCAAAGAAATTAAACTTCTCATTAGTTTAGAAATATGCCTAACATTCGTCAATGTCCTCACAATTCTATCAAACATCTTCACATTCACAATACCCTTATTCTAATAGCATCAACACTCGAATCATTGACCATCATAAGAGTACCAATATCATAGGGCTTATGAGAATCAAACTAACCTTATGTGGACATATATGAAACAAACATCTAAAATCCAAAATACAAGAGTGAAGAGTTAGAAATATTTTCATCAGTACTAGCAAAATAAACATCACCTTTACCGTCAAACTTGTGACCAACAACATTTGCATATTCTATCTCTTGAGTCTTTTGCTTCTTTTTCTCTTCAAGGTGCTTTGTCAATTCTTCATAATTTCTACTAATATGTCCTTTCTCATGACAATAAAAGCACTCAATTTCCTTCCATGATCGCTACTATGAACGGTCATCTCTCTTGTCATAATATTTCACTCATGTCTTACTCCAACCCCTAATTGAATCCGACTTCACTACAATAACTTGTTCCATCGGAGACGAAATACTAGGGTGTTTCATGTTTGTAGTCTCCAATAATGTTGTCAACAACTTATCCATAGTCAATACAGTACTTTTTCCAACCAATAGAGTAGTTACCAAAGTCATATATGATTTAGGTGGGGAGGCCAACAAAATTACCACTTATTAAAATTTTTTGTATTATCCAACATCAGTTTCCTTATCCATCTTCAACTCATACAACTCTTTATTCATCTATAAATTATTTGTTAAAAATTTCTATAATCCCTTAATTAAAATGGAGATTTTTCATTCACAACGCTATATTACAATTTTGGAGCCAAACTGGAACATAAAGTGCTTACCACTTGCTTCTAACTCTTCACAATTACTTCCACTTTTATCTTTTCCAGCTTCTTCATTTGCAGTGCTTTTAGAAGTCCATGTTGTATTAGAACATATTTCACCGTACTTTGCTAAATACTGAAATTATTTTTTCCATCAAAACACTCAATTTGAACAAACTTTACTCCAAGCATCATTTTTATTTTATTTTTTTTCAAATCTTTAACTTGGCTCCTATACCTTTTGTTGGGGAAAACTTCCCTATACCCAAAGCACAGCCAAAAAAACAAAAAACAAAAAACTCAAATAGAGACAAAGAGACGACAAAGATTTACATAGTTCGGTAAAATTATCTACGGCTACGGGAAAGGAAAAATAAATTAGCAGCTTCAAAATAAATATATTCATTAAACTCTCTCTCAATCTCTCTCTGCTCAAATCCCCTTACACCTTTTGTCTATCTTTCTCTCTTTAACTTATTTTCAAAAGGAGACATACTTTCTCTACAATTATAAACACAATATACCTACTTATAAAGTATCAATAAAACACAATATTAACTCAAAATCTAACTTGAGTCATAAAACCCAACAGGAAGTGAGTGTTTACCTTACTGATCTCTAATCCAGTTTTGTGCTTTCCCTCCTAGTTGTTTGTTGTTTGTTTGTTGCGGCTTGTTTTGGGCTTCTCAATGAAAGTTTCTATGCAGCAACTAAAAAAAAATGTATTTGTTTTTCTTTTCTTCTGTATTTTTATTTTATTTTATTTTTAATATTTCAGGTGAGAGATTTTTTTTTTTGACTAATTCAGGTGGGAGATTTGAAACTTCATAGTGCATATCTCAAATTTGGAAATAGATTTGAATTTGTTTTCAAGTTAATTTTGTAGGTCACTTTATTTTTTAGTGAATTAACTAATGCTGGTTTACTCACAAAATAAGTTAACGGCTACCTAATGAATACATCAATTGTCTTAAAATAAAACAAATCAATAAGAAATTGTGGATTTTTTTATTTTCATTTTTTAAAGCAACGTTCAGTCATAAGGCCATTTTCACTAGACATAAATTAAAGCCATTTTCTATTTTGGTAGATGACATACAGCCACTTTCACTAGACAAATTATCTTGCTTTATATTTAATGATTTTAATACGAGATACGATGGGTTCAAAAATTATCAGCTGACTTAAGACATTTATTCTGATTTTCCGTTTCTTCTTCTTTATTTTCTTAATCTCAATTTGGATCTCTCGCTCGCATGATTTTTTTTTTTTGGGGTCTTATATAGTTTTAATCTTTATGTTAGGAATAAAAGTATTTTCGATCTACTTCAATTAATCTATAGCGATCATGATTTTGATCTATGCACATCTCGATCTATTTATGATTTCATAGTTCGATTTATCATATTATGTGTTCGTGTGTAGTTTGGTTAAATATGTAACTCTTGATCCAATTCCAGTCCAGAAGCTTTTAGGGGAGATTAAAATCGAGATTAACAAAAAGATTTGTTATTAGGGGAAGAAGTAAATAGCACTTGTAAACCTATATTATAGGAGGATTGCATTATAAAGGGTCAGCAATTAATTTCGTATTTAATTCTCTCTTATATCTTCCTTGTAGGATTTGTCTGCACACTGTTTTTTCCCTTTAAATGCATAAAAATTAATCCTTTCTTTAGCTGAACCAATGGTTTTGCTAGACCTAAATCGCCTCCTCCCAACCCTAGCTCGCCGTCATCCCCAGTCCCTAATTCATGCAACGTCGATTTCTCCGCCTCCTTTCTCCGCGTGTGACACCATCTCTTCCGTCCACCCTCACCCGTGCAATGCTACGCAACCTCCTTGCCAGATCCTTCATGCTTACAGAGTTTGGCACCTTAAAAAGGACAGAGCAGGAAATAGAAGGGAGAGAGAGGGAAAAAAAATTTTAACAAATAATAAATCGTTTCTTTTACTTTGTTAAACAAACAAAACATTTTTTTTTATTGATTTAATAGGATTGATTAATTTGTTTTATATTTTAATTTTGCTATTTAATCTATTTTACATAATTTTATTGAACTCGTTCACGTGGCAATTTCATTAACGAAACTAATTATAAAATGAAAAAATTTGCCAAAATTTTCATACATATAATTCAGGAGGAACATATATTATTACAAAATAAAATTCGGAAAGCATTTTGTTATATAATCAAAAGTTCAGGAAGAAAATATGAAATCTGTCCTAAAATTTTAAATGTGAGGAAACGCAATGAATAATATTGTTGAAACAGCAAGAGAATTCATTCTTACGAATATTTTAGATTATTTGTTAGTTGAAGAGCTCTTCTTGGTATCTGTGTATGTGTGTGTGTATATATATATATATATATATATAATTTTTTTTTTCTTACATATACGAATCTGGTTATCTTAATTATATCAAAACAATCTCTAAACAACAATATCTTTAGAGAGAGAAAGAGATAAAGAGAGATGACATTGATGAGCTTTAGATGTGAAGTATGACTTGACCAGATCCCATGAAAATCAAATGTGATTTACAAATTCAACTTTGAAGCACATGGGAGTACTAAGCGACATGTAGTCCACTACTTACAGTCAGTTCATTGCTGTCTCATTTTTCAGCCTTGTATTAATTGATGTTTTTTTGTTTTTTGTTTTTTGTTTTGTTTTTATTTTATTTTATTTTATTTTTTTATTTTAGCTTAATAGGAATGCTTTTTTACGTAGGATGTGCACATACTTTTCGTTAAGGCAACCTAAGTGAGCATTTAGATCTCCAAACCCATTTTTCTGTTTCAATTATTATTCATTTAATAGTGTTTTGATATTTTAATAATTTGTTTAAAATTTTTAACATTTAGTATTTTTTATGTGGTAAAATTTTTACTTTTGTAATATAACATAATATTATTAGGGAGACAATCAATGAGATACGAAATACATGAGAGTAGATTTTGTCTCAGTCAAAATGGTTTTTTTTTTTTTTTTTTTTAAGGCAATCAAAGTGAATATACTTTTCCCGCAATGCTGATTATTCTGTAAGCTCTCTGATTCAAAATTGAGAAAATTTTACTGCATGATTTATTGCTGCATATATAAAATGAGAAGACAAGGTCTTATAGGTATTTAGTAACATCAAAGTTTTTGTGGTCGTGGATCATAATCATTATTATTATTATTATTATTATTATTATTATTATTATTGACATGATAAAAATTTGAGGTTGACTAAAAGAAAGGACAATATTATTATTATTGACATGATAAAAATTTGAGGTTGACTAAAAGAAAGGACAAATCTTAGTATTTAAGAAAATTACACCATCAATATAAATTTTTTTCTTTTCTTTGATTAGTTTAATCTTGATAATTAACAATACGATAATAAGAAAACAAAAAAGATGTTAATTTTGAAAGTACAATTATAAAGGTTGTACAAGTAGATTTACAACCATTTATTTGGATTCTTTGTTTAAATAAACATATGAGTGGGGTTTATAATGAATTCAATTCCAAATCTCATAATCAAGTTAACAACTTATTCGTATTCCGAATCCTCATTTTGAATATTATCCACATTGAATCTTTTTAATTCAAATCCACTCCTGTTACACTTAAGTAAATATACTATAGACTTATTTAGTACACCGTATTAGAACTCCATATTGTATTATTTAAAATAAAACGATGTTTGACAACATCAAAGTATTGTATAATCTAATATGAAATCAAAAAATAATATAATACAAAATATGTTGTCTAATATGATGAACTACCTCTGTATTAGGTCACATTGCATAATTAAATCTAAATGATTATATAAAAAAATATTAAATGTTTCAGAATTAGACTAAGGTTGGGTTTCAGGATGTGAGTCTGGATCGGGTTTCGGGATCAGGGTCAGTTCGGGTTTCGAAACTGGTATCAGGGTCGAGTTTCGGGAAAAGATTTGGAGTTGGGTTTCAGGATGGGGTCAGGATCAGGATTAGGTTTCTAGACAAGGGTTAGGGTTGAGCTCGGGTTTCAGAACGACAGTCGGGGTTGGGTTTCGAAAAGAGGTCGAGATCGAATTTCAGAATAGGAGTCGAGATATGGCTTCCGGATTGGTGTTGAGGTCATGTTTCGAAATCAGATGGGGCCAAGTTTTGGGACGAGAGTTGGAGTCGAGGTCGGATTTCGTGACAGAAGTTGGGATCGCATTTCAAAACTGGGTGCGGTTTCAGGACCAGGAGTCAGGGTTGTTCGGAATGGAGGTCAGGTTTCAGGACGGGGCTCAGGATCCAGTTTTGGGAGTAGGGTTTCGGGATTGGGGGTTAGAGTTGGGTTTCGAGATCGGGTCAACGTTTGAGTTTTGAGATCAGAGATGATTTCAGAATGAGAGTTAGGATCGGGTTTTGAAACAAAGGTCGAAGTCAAGTTTCGAGATGAGAGTTAGGATCGGTTTCGATCCCGATCCCATCCCAATACCTGATCCAACCCTGATCTCGAAACTTGACCATGAAACCCGACTCGTCCTTGTACTGAAACCTGACTCCAACCTCTGTCTCGAAACCAAACCCTCATCCTAACCCTAAAACCCCACCCCGACACCCGTTTGCAAGCCTGACCTCGACCCTAGTCCGAAATTGAACCCAACCCCGACCCCGTTTTGAAATCCAATCTCGACCCCCCATCTTGAAACTAGACCCTGACCCCATCCCAAAACCTGACCCTAATCTTGGTGACTTCCCTCCAAAATCTCAATCCTGGCCCTATCCTGAAACTTAACTTGACTTGACCCAAATCTCGAAACCCACCCTAACTCTGACCTCGACCCAGGTCACAAAACCCGACTTTGGTCCCTATACTAAAATCCGACTCCTGTCTTCAGATCATGACCTAAATTTTATCTTTTAAAACTCAATTCTTTATATAATATAATATGATGACAAACAAATAATTTATAATGTAATAAAATATTATAAGGTAATGTAAAAACAAACATGGTATACAATTTATAACAAAAATACAATAAGACAAACTCCAATACATGTTACATAATATAATATAATACAATATGATATACCAAACATATCTTATATAAATTACAAAATGATGACATATAACCAGGCAGAATCATGACAAACTAGCAAAGGGTCTCTCTCTATTTCTTTTCTCTTTAAGGAAGGGAAAAAAAAAAATCTCTCTGTATATCTTGGAAGTACAAAGAAGGGCACAGTAGACAAAAATGGAGATTTGATTAGGAGATTTTTTTTTTTTTTTTTTTTTGGTTCTGGCCCCTGTAATCACGCTGTTGTTCAACATCTCGTCTGTGAAGCTGTTTTAAAAGCAAAACGTCTCCTCATTCCAGCTGGTGGTGACCTTTGGAATTTTTATTTTTAGTTTTAGTTTTTTTGAGGGATTTGGCATTTTAATTTTGGTTCTCTGAAAAATTTGCTAAAAGCATGTCCTTCAAAACGATTCCAGTCCCGTGTCCACCAAGAAAACAACACTAAGGGTTCGTTTGGTTCGTCAGTTTGAGTTGAGATTTTTAAGTTGAAATAGTAAATTTTGTTGACTTTTCAGAAAAGACAAAAAACTTTTTGAGAAAAAGACAAAATCTTTTGAAGAAAAAGACAAAAAAACTTTTTGAGATGGTAAGTTTAAACTTACCATCCAAACAAAGGCTAAGGGTGCGTTTGTTTGCACTGGTGGAATTGGTAATAGTAATGGAATAGAATGGAAATGAATGTTGATTAATGTGTTTGGTTAGAACTTTACACATGTTATGGAATGCAACAACATAATTTTTATTTTGACCAAAATGCCCTCGTTTTTAAAATTTATGACCAAAAAAAGATAATTGTTAATTGTTTGCGTTTAATTCATTAGTTAGAAATGAAACTTTTAAATTCGAATTAGCTGATTTTTTAAAAATTAGTTATAATTTTTATTGATTGTTTTTAAAAAAATTAAAAATTAAGATAAAAAAATATAATTTAATTAGAATTAAACTTAAATACTAAACAAAATCTTAGGTTAATAAACCAACTCAAACTTAAATTTTTCATCTCAGTTTTATCTTTTCGTAAAAAATCAATAAAAATTATAACTAATTTTTATAAAATGAATCAACTCTAACTTAAAAATTTTAACTCCAATTATAACACCAAACTGAGGTTTATCTTTTTTTTGTAAGTCAACTTTTATTAATCTTTTTACTTTTCTTTTTAAAGAAATAATTTCTAAGAGAAAAAATTATAAAAGGTAAAAAGAATTATGTCCACCAAGGACGACAAGCTCTGAAGCTTCAAAAATCCAAAAGCCACCATTATCGTCAATGGCAATACGATGATTCATGCTATGGGCATTCTCTTTGTCCATTTCTTTTGTAGTTTCTATTTTCTTTTCCAAATCTGGACTTTTTTTTTTTTCCCCCAGATTTGCAGTGAACCATTGGATTGGTGGGCACTGGGCAGCGAACAGGCAAGACATAAGCGAGTAAGCGACGGCGAAGAGTTTGTCAAGTTTAGCGAGGATCGCGCGTAGGGTGACAAGCTGGGCGGATCTGGCGACGAATGCGAGACTCGGTGAGAGAAGCGGATGGGCGACGGCGGCGGCTGTGGGAAGGAGAGCGGCAGAGAGTGACTTGGGCCGTTATGCTCCGGCGGCGAACTAGCCGGAGTGGGTCGTCGGAGGAGCAGAGTTGGGTAGAGAAGGGGGGATGATAGAGGAGATGATGGCTTTCTTCAGAATTAAAGGGGTGTTTGGTGAATGAGTTTGAGTTAAGATTTTTAAATTTCAATAGTAATTTATGTTGACTTTTCAGAAAAGACAAAAAACTTTTTCAGAAAAGATAAAATTTTTTTTCAAAAAAAGACAAAAAAAAAATACAGTTTAGCTTGGAATGAACTTGTGAACCAAACATCCCCTAAAAATGAAAATGAGAGAGAGAGAGAGAAGATGAAGAAGGGCAGCCGTGGAAAAAAAAATTAAAAAGGGTTCAGAATGGCTATTCCTTCCTCACATGAGGAAGGAATGACGATTCACCCAAATCGGTGGAAAAGTCGTTCCTTTTGAATGGCTATTCCTTTTTCTTAGACCAACCAAACAAAGGATTTGCATTCCTTTCCTTTCGATTCCATTCCATACAATTCCATTACCTCCAACCCTCAGGTCCGTTTGGTGAATAAGTTTGAATTAAAAATTTTAAGTTTGAGTTAAAATTTTAAGTTTGAGTTGAAAATTTTTGTTGACTTTTCAGAAAAGATAAACTTTTTCAGAAAAAGACAAATTTTCATAAAAAGATAAAAAATTGATATGAAAATTTTGAGTTTAAACTCAAACGACAAACGAGGCCTGAGATTCAAAGGCCTATGACATCCAAAACAGTTGCATGGTAAAGCAAAATTGATTGAATTAGAGAAAAAAGAAACGACAAAAGGGGCATTTTTCGCATTAGAAAGTTTTTTTTTTCTTTTTTTTTTTTTGGATAGGTTAAAAGTACATTTGGATGTCTAATTATATTTGGTATTGTATTTGAATAACATAGATAGATACATTTCAATTTACGTTTAGATGACCACTTTAATCATTGTATTTAAATGTAATATGTATTCAGATTGTTTATATTTGAATGATTATTCTTATGTGTATTGGTAAAAGAAAAAGAGTATCTGATATGATTGGTAAAAGAAAATAAAAAAAACAAAAATGAAAATAATTAATTGAATGGATTAATTGTAAAATCACGTGGGTTTACTATTCAAATGCAATTGTATTCAAATCTAATATTTGAGTACCCAAATGAAAATTGCATTGTACTCAAATTGAATGATGGATCTAATTGCACCATAAAACAAAAACCTTCGTTCCCATAGAAAAACAAAAAACAAAAAACAAAAAAACAAAAACAAAAACGAGACCTCTATTATGCAACTTTTATCACATCACGTATTTTAACTTTTTTTAAATAAAAAAATTCATTGGTGTCATTCCACCCCCTCCATACTCATCGTCTATGGATTTTGTCTCAAACCTTGTTAATACAACGGAAAGGTCTAATCCAATTTTGCTTGAAAATGAATCCTAACGTCACACAACCTACTAACGACTTCTTCATTAACTTGAACAGATATTTGCAACCAAAATAAAAAGATAATTGTTGATGACCCGATCAGCTCCGACCACTTCAGCGGACGCGCCGGCCGCTTGAAGCCGGTATCCGCCAGGTTTGGGACCCCGTCTGGTCGGACAGCACCCTCAACCAAAGTCGTGTGGGTCTGCTCGGTCCGTAGCGTAATAGGAACGTTACTCGCCGAGCATACCAGAGTGCTTGCGGTCATAGCCGAGTACTCGGACCGCCGACTCTCCGAGCACCCTGATCGACACTGATGGGTACCCCGGCTCTGATCCCCAGGCCAGGCTCCGCTAGCGGCCGGGGATGTGACACCGGTCACATCACTGCCCTATTGGCTGCTGACACCGCCCACTCACTCCTGCCAAACGTCAAGTCACTGCCTGCAGCCACCTACCCTGACAGGCACTGTAGCCTCCCTACTGATGACGCCTAAGAAACCCAACTACCCACTGTGCTGAGACCTAGGGACATATGGCATCGATCCATTGGACCAATAGCACCTGCAAGCCTACCTGCCCACCAGGTACTCTAGATAGCCGACCCGACCGGATTGCCCCGAGCGCCCGGACCCGCGGGAAGCGCCTATAAAAAGAGGAAGAAGCCTCAAACTTAAGTATGGTCATTCTTGCCTTGTCAAAACTCTGCCTCTCCCCTTGCTCATCAGTTTCCCTGTTGACTGAAGTATCGGAGTGCCCACGGCAGACACCACACCGGTGTCCCCCTCATTCCGCGGAGTGACTGGCAAGTTTCCACCGAACTACCCGACCACATTGGGTGTTGCTGCCGGAATCATTTTAGGCATCAATATTTTGGCGCTAGAGGAAGGGCACCCGCCTTTCCAACAATCTACATCTTCACTCTCGTCCCCCTAGCACACCATGGACGAGCACACCAACCAAGAAATCCAGGAGTTTGACAACCCTGCCCCCACGGGCTGGCAGAGAACCTAACCACCGCGGCACCGTGGAGGCGCCCGGGCCCCAGCGAAGGCCCACACAAACGGAAATCCTTGCCGGCAACGTCCAAGCTCTGACCCAAACCGTGCAAGTGTTCATGGAGGCCTTCCGCGACACCCATAACGTCCAGCTGTCCCAGCATCAACCAGAAGCAGTCGAGTCAACGCCGACCAGGCCGCCTAGATCGGCAAGCTGGCACCGTGACCCTTCACCCACAGCCGACCGGAGCGGCCGCTCGCACCGGGAGAGCGCCGAGAGACAGCAACGGGAGGCCGAGCCGAGTAGGATGCGTTCGAGGAGCCGCCACACGCGAATCACCCTCTCGGAAGTAACTGCTCAACAGGCCCCAGCCGGAGAGTACCCTGACGACGACTACAGAGAAACTGTCAATGTCAGAGGAAACACCACATCGGTCTTCAACCGTTTGGGAAGACCGACGATCTACCGCCATTTAGGCCAGGAAACCTCGGTGGATAAGCCCGCCGAGAGGGAGAACCGTGACCAGAGCCAGTTAGATCATTTGCAGCATCAGCTTGACCGGCTGGTGGGGCAGCAATACGGGTTGGAGCCCGCCGGGTCGGCCGACCCGCCGTTCACCCCGTTCATCATGGCATCTCCTTACCCCTCCAGGTTCAAGATGCCAACTGTGCCTTCTTACGACGGGTCCACTGATGCGGACGAGCACCTCGAGAACTACCAGGCGCACATGCTGATTCAGAGTGCCAACGAGGCCGCTCTTTGCAAGTCATTCTGCCTAACCCTGACCGGAGCTGCTCGGCAGTGGTACAGAAGGCTTTCCTCCGGTTCAATCAGCAGCTTCAGGCAACTGGGGAATTTGTTCTCAGCCGTGTTCCTTGGCTTCAGGACTAGGAAGCTGGGAGCTTCTCACCTGTTCAGCATCAAGCAGGGCGAGAACGAGACGCTGAAGAAGTATCTGGAGTGCTTTGACAAGGCCGTCGTGCAGGAGAACTGCACAGACGACACCTTGATTCAGGCCTTCAGCGAAGGCATCAAGGACGCCCGCCTCGTCTGGACACTCGCTTACGACAGGCCGCCCACCTTCGCGCACCTGAGGGGAATTGCCTGGAGGCACGCAGAGGCGGACGAGTATGTTAGAGGACGAGGGCTGAAAGCCCAAAATCAAGCCCGGCCTTCTAGCAGAAGGTTGAAACGGGGGAAACCGAGGACCACCGACCAGAACCGGCCAGACAAAGGAAAGGCCCCTATCGTGGAGACCCGCGCCGAGGCCATCCCCAGCCCAAGAACACTAGCGGGGAGGTTCCGCCAGTACACCCCGCTGGTCACAACAATTGAGCACGTCCTGAACCAGGTATCTGGTAAGGGACTGCTCCGGGACCCACCACCCATCCGGACCGACCGTGCTCGGAGGAACCAGAGCAAGTACTGCAACTTCTACAAGGACGTTGGCCACGATACAAAAGACTGCATCCAGCTTCCAGATCAGATCGAGCTGTTGATCAGGGATGGCCATCTACGGGAGTTTGTGGAGAGAATCATCACCCCAACCGGACCGAGTCGTCGGCCGAACCAAGGTTCGGCCGACCGACCAGACGAGCAGGAGCCCGAGCACATTTTCCACACAATCTTCGGTGGGACGGCTACTGGAGACACTGCCAGTAGCTGGAGAAGCTATGCCCGCGAGGCCAGGCAGTTCGCCCGTCGAGAACACATCAACATGGCAGAACATATCTCGAAGATATGCCGTCAAGATAGCACCCCGATCACCTTCACGGACGACGAGGCAGATCGGTTACTCCACCCGCACAACGACGCCCTGGTCGGCGAGATCAGGGTAGCCAACGATGTCGTTCCGCACGTCCTCATCGACAATGGGAGCTCTGCGGACGTAATGTTCATGGACGCGTTTTCGAGGTTGAGGATCGAGGGAGCCGTGCTGACACCGGCGCAGACGTCATTGTACGGGTTTACCGAAGACTGCATCCGCGCAGCTGGCACCGTCCGTCTCCTAGTTACGATCGGGGACGGCCCGGAGAAGGCAACCAGGATGGTGGAGTTCATAGTGGTAGACCGACCATCCGTCTACAACGTCATCCTGGGAAGGCCTACCCTCAACGCACTGAAGGCGGTGGTCTCCATCTACCACCTGTCCATGAAGTTCCCCACCGGCAAGGGGATTGGCGTCTTCCGAGGAAACCAGGAGGGGGTCCGCAAGTGCTACATGGAGGCGGTAAACAAAGTGTGCCGAAACGCCCCTGCCCATGCCACCGTAGCCGCCATTCTCATGGTGGATGAAGCCGAGGTCCCCAGCGGGGAGGTCAAGCCCCTGAGCGACCTGGACCCCCGGATGCCAGAGGAAGAGGTCCGAGCACTTCCGATGGAAGACCTGATCCCTTACCAGACCCAGAGCACCCAGAGAGGACGGTACTACTCGGCTCTCGGTTTGCCCCAGAGACCCGAGCAGAGATAGAGCAGACTCTCCAGGAACACAAAGATGTCTTCGCCTGGTCTCACGAGGACATGCCGGGAATCGACCAAGCGGTGATGTGCCACCAGCTGAATGTCAACCCAAGGCACCGGCCAGTGATCCAGAAGAGGAGGGCTTTCAACCCGGAGAGGTATGAGGCCATCAACGCGGAAGTGAAGAAGCTGCTCGCCGCTGGCTTTATCCGGGAGGTAACCTACCCGGATTGGCTGGCCAATGTCGTCCTGGTCAAGAAATCCTCCGGGAAGTGGCGCGTTTGCATTGATTACACCGACTTGAACAAGGCGTGCCCGAAGGATTGCTTCCCACTCTCGCAAATCGACCAGCTCGTCGACGCGACGGCCGGGCACGATCTGCTCAGCTTCATGGATGCGTACTCGGGGTACAATCAGATACCCCTGAGCCAAGCCGACTAGGCCAAGACCACGTTCACGACCGACCAAGGGCTGTACTGCTACAAGGTTATGTCGTTTGGTCTCAAGAACGTTGGAGTAACCTACCAGCGGCTGATGAACAAGATGTTCGCCCCGCTCATCGGGAAATCTATGGAGGTTTACGTGGACGACATGCTGGTGAAGAGCCGGCATCGGGACGATACGTCCGAGACCTCCAAGACTACTACAACATCCTGCGCCAGTACAGGATGAAACTCAACCCGGCCAAGTGTGCGTTCGGGGTAGAATCTGGGAAATTCTTGGGGTTCATGGTGAACCATCGAGGAATAGAGATTAACCCCACAAAGTCCCAGGCTGTTGTGGACTTACAGCCCCCCCGAACAGTCAAGGAGGTGCAAAGGCTGACCAGGATGATCGCGGCCCTCTCCCGATTCGTATCCAGGTCAACCGACAAGTGCTTCTCATTTTTCCAAGCTCTCAAGACCAGGGGAGGGGTGAATTGGGATAGCAAGTGCGGAGAGGCCTTCGAAGGCCTTAAGGAGTACCTCGCTAGCCCGCCGCAGCTGTTAAAACCACTCCCTGGAGAAACGCTTTACGTTTACCTCGCTGTCTCGGAAAAGGCCGTGAGTTCCGTCCTGATCTGAGAAGAAGACAAGGTGCAGCACCCGATCTACTACAACAGCAAGGCGTTCCAGGGAACGGAGGTGAGGTACACTCCATTAGAGAAATTGGCCATTGCGCTAGTTTCATCAGCCCGCAAGTTGAGGCCTTACTTCCAGGGCCACCCAATCCGAGTCCCGACCAGCTACCCACTCCGCCAGGTGCTGCAGAACCCTGAGCTATCAGGGCGAATCGCGAAGTAGACAATAGAACTCGGAGAATTCGACATTGAATACGTCCCCCGTACTGCGATCAAGGCGCACGCCCTGGCCGACTTCGTGGCCGAGTTCACCGGAGTACCCGGACCAGATCCCGGGCATTCAGAGAAGACTACCGATGTTCCCCCTGCGGACTCCCCGGCTGAGGGCCGCCCAAGTATGGAAAGATGGAAATCGTTCGTCGATGGGTCCTCCGGCTCGGAAGGCTCCGGAGCGGAACTTGTTCTCGTAAGCCCGGACCAGTTCAAGACCAGCCAAGCTCTACGCTTCAATTTTAAGGCTTCGAATAACGAAGCGGAGTACGAGGCTGTGATTGCGGGACTCGAGTTGGCCCGAGAGCTCGGGGTGCAGGATATTGAGATATTCAGCGATTCGATGCTCATCGTCAACCAAGTCTCCGGGGAATTCCAGGCTAGGGAGGCCCGAATGGCGAGATACCTGGACAGGGTAAGGGCTCTTCTCGGCCAGTTCAGTAGCCAAGTCGTTACTCGGATACCCCGGTCCGAGAACGTCGAGGCGGATGCCCTCGCCCGGTTAGCTTCAAGAAATGATCTAGAAGGTCTCGTCTCCTTCCCCATTGAAAGGCTCGACCATCCGAGCATAGACCGAGAAGAAGTGGTCCTCTTTGCTGAGAACACCCCGATTTGGATGGACCCAATCGTCCGGTATCTCACCAACTCCCAGTTGCCGTTGAACCGAGAAGAAGCCCGGAGGATCAAGAACACTTCGGCCAGATTCGCAATGATCGACGGGAAACTGTACCGCCGAGGACTCTCTGCTCCCTACCAGTGCTGCATTGGACCGACCGAGGCCGAGTACGTCATGAAAGAGATCAACAGTGGCGTATGCGGGAATCACTCGGGGGGAAGGTCCTGTCGTTTAAATATCTCCGTCAGAGGTACTACAGGCCGACCATGAGCAAGGATGCTATGGAATTCACCAGGAAGTGCATGAAGTACCAGCAGTTCGCCAAGGCTATAAAGTCTCATCCTGAGAGGCTCACCTCGGTAGTATCTGTATGGCCGTTTGTCAAATGGGCCATCGACTTAATCGGACCACTTCCGATGGCCCGGTCGTAACTTCGGTACTGCTTGGTCGCTATAGAATACTTTACGAAGTGGGTTGAGGTGGAGCCCTTGGCCCAACAGACCGAAGCAAAATACACGAGTTTTCTTTGAAAGAGCATCTTCTGCCGGTTTGGCCTCCCCCATACTATAGTCACAGACAATGGGAAACAGTTCGGAGACATGTTCCTCCCGCTATGTGAGCAGTTTGGGATAAAGAAAGTGTTCTCCTTCCCAGGGCACCCTCAGGGCAACGAACAGGTAGAAGCCGCCAACAAAACGATCGAGAAAAACTTGAAGAACCTTGAGAGGTATAAGGGGGCTTGAATTGATGAGCTTCTCCGAGTACTCTGGGCATACCGGACGACCAAACGGATAGCAACTGGGTAGACTCCATTCGCCATGGCCTTCGGCGTGGAAGCCGTCATACCTGTGGAGGTCGGGTTGCCTAGCCTACGAGTTGAGAACTACGATGAAGAGGACAATGCTGGTCGGATTTTGCCGGAGCTCGACTTAGTTGAAGAAAAGCGAGAACCAGCATTGGTTCGAATGGCTGCTCGCAACCAGGTCGTCGCCCGATATTACGACAAGAGGTTTCGACCGAGAGTCTTCCGAGTAGGAGATTTGGTGATGAAAAGAGTGCTCGTCCAAGAGTCTGGGCTCGGCTCTTTTGGCCCTAAGTGGGACGGACCCTACACGGTCACGGGCATTGTACGACCGGGGACATACCGACTACGCGACAAGGACGGCAGGAACCTGGGGAACCCATGGAATGCCGACCACCTGAAGCGCTTTTATCAATAATTGTGGTCATCCATTCTTCTGTAAAGATTCATCTATTCAATAAAACGATTGATTTCATCAGACAACATGTGTCTCTTCGGAGGCAAACCCCTGTGGTCCCCGGGCCACAGGGTCAGGTCCCATGACCGGACACCCGAGAGGGCTGCCCGATCAGGACCCAACATCTGCCTTCGCAGACAAACCTCTGTGGTCCCCGGGCCACAGGGTCAGGTCCCATGACCCGACACCCCAGAGGGCTGCCCGACCAGGACCCAGCATTCATCCGACCAAGGTTGGAGTTGGGCGAAACCCCCAAGCTAACCAGGGGGGACACCGTCGACTAAGTCAAAGAAAATAAAATAAACAAATATAATGTTTTGACAAAAATGTAATTTTCATTAACGTCTATTCGGAGGGGGGTACAAGTTGGGCACCCTCAAGCCCAAAAAAAAAATGAAGTCATGCGGTGGGCGGCCTAGGGGCTGGCTGCTCTCTCTCAGCGGGAACGCTTGAAGGCTCGGGCTCTGCAGGGGCTACTGGTTGCTCCGACTCCGCTGGATGCTCAGGTTCAACAACCTGGTCGTCCAGAACAATGACGTCCCCAGGCACCCGAGCAGCGCCGGTGACTTCCTGTTCCTCGGCCGCCTCCTCGCCCACCGTCTCCCCAGACTCTACCAGCACGAAGGACCAGTCCACCCCAACCAACGACGGATTGGCTGCGGTGAACCCGGCCTTCATGTCCCGCATACCTTCCTGGTACATGTGGACGACGCGGGCGTTGAAGACCTCGGACTCAAGGAAGTCGGCCACCGCTTGAGCTCGAGCCTCCTCGAGGGCGGCAGGAAGGGCGACCCGAAGATACCTCTTGTGCTCAGCCCGGGCAGAGGCGAGATCCTGCTCGACCTTCGCGAGAGCCTGGCCCAGCTCAAACTTAGAAGTCTCCGCTTCCTCGGCGTCCCGCTCTGCCTTCTGGGCCCAGTCCTCAGCAAACCGCTGCCTGTCCTGGGCGGCCTTAGCCCTTTCCTCGGCAGCCCTCCCGGCCTCGTTCGCCGCGTTCGTGGCCGTCTTGGCATCCTTCTCGGCACGCCTGGCATACCGGGTATCAGCCTCAGCCGCCTTCAACTCATCAGCCGCCCGGTTGGCAAACCCCTTGGCGGCAGCAGCCCCAGAGAAAGCGAGGCATAGAGCCTCGACCACCTTCTCGGCACAGTCCTCGATGGCTTTAACAGGATCCGAGCGCTTTGACGACTCCGCAACTCTGACGCTAAGCTGGTCCCCGAACTTCGTCACAAACGCTCGATGAGCCGA
Source organism: Ficus hirta (assembly GCA_038430175.1). Lineage (NCBI taxonomy): Eukaryota > Viridiplantae > Streptophyta > Magnoliopsida > Rosales > Moraceae > Ficus > Ficus hirta. The sequence continues at coordinate 10,039,265 of CM076585.1, read as the reverse complement.
GGACTCCGCAACTTGGCTCGATGGGGCGGACGAGCCTGGTCTCGGTTCCTCCCGGCTGCTCCGAGAGGCAGGTGCCGGGGCTGGCCTTTCCTCCCTCGAACGGCTCGCTCGGGCCTCCTGGCGAACCGCTGGTCGATCATTGCGCTCGCGAGCGGCTGGTCTGCGGGGCTGGTGGCACGACCGGTGCTGGGGTCGGAGCCAGCGGGGGCACAGTCCTGGCGACCGGGGCAGCCGGGGGCGCCGCGCCCCGGCTAGGTGGGGCTGAAGCCCCGGCCTTGTCCTTCCCTTTGCCGAGCATGGCCATCTTGGTCAGCCTCTCCCTCCTCTCGTCCTCGCTCAGCCTCTTCGTTCCGCGCCGGTCAGCCATCGGTTCTGCAAACAAAAGAAAGGAGTTAGTTATCGACTAGAACCTTCCATTAATAGCTGCTGCGAGTACTCAGCAGTGCTTTGTCGCCTATCTTGGATCCGCAGCCCTCGAGCAGGATGCTGACCCCGAGCAGGACTTAAACTTTTGATCACCAGGTCTAGGTCCTCATCAGCGATGCGAGGACCCCAGGACCCTGGAGACGGATCACTGGGCTGGTCGGGGGTAGCACTGTCCGGGACCGACAGTGGAGAACCGACTCTGGCACCCTAGCAACCGTGACATACTCCGGCATCTGACAGTCTGGCCGCGGGGAGGACGACGAAGAACCAAGCCAACCGTTCTTGGCAAGGCTCGCCTGACTCAAGAGCATCCGCTGGTCTCGCTCGTGCTCGGCCAGGTTCTGGAGGCCCTCCAACATGTTTGAGGTCAACTCTGGTATGTGCGGCACCCGAGTCCACGCATAGCCCCTCCGGAAGACCATAGGTACCCTCTCCGAGCGGGGAAGCTCATTCTGAGCCAAGTGCCCGTGCAGCCACCGGCCACCTGCATAGAACCACAGGTGCTTAAACTGCTTGTCGGAGTTCGGGCACTTGGTCACGAATGTCCCCTTGAACCCCTGGAAGTAGTAAGAGCCCGTTGACGAGGGCACGGACTTCATCCGGTACAAGTTCTGAAACGCCCGGAATGGCAGATCGGCAACAAAGTTCTTGGCCCAGAGGATGAAATAGCCGATCAAGATTCGGTAGGTGTTGACGTTCAACTGAACTGGGGCCACGTTCAACTGCTTGAGTGTTCGCCTTAAGAACGGGTGGAGGGGTAGATGGAGGCCGGCCCGGAAGTACTCGGCGGAGAGGGTTATGTAGCCGGGTGGTGGCCGAGACGGCAGATCGTTTTCGCCAGGAGCCCTCAGGTCCACCTCAGCGGGGATCTGGAACTCCCTCCAGAGGGGAGCAAGGTACCTCGGAGTCACGGCAGACGTATAGAAATCCACCGAATACACCGGAAGACCTCCTACCAGCTCCAGCATTTGCTGGTCAGATCGGCGGTGCACCCGCTGGTCGTTGATCCCCATGGCCTGGCCGGCCGGCCGGTCACGGTCCTCTAGTCGCTCTCCAGGAGGATCCGAGCTGCCCGAGCTCTCTGTTTCATCCCGACCAGATGTGCTCGCCTCACCGGCCGACCTCTCGGATGAGACTTCCTCAACAGCGGGGTTTGCTCGGGCGGGCAGCTCGGCAGCAATTCCGCCCAGTTCTCGTATGAACAGGCTATCTGGGCGGGTGCTTGGCCCTACCCGTAAAATCTCTTCCATCCGGGCCGCCCCCTCGCCTCGGCTGGTCGGAGTGGCGGACCCACTCGTCGACGTTGACGTGCTCAGGGTCATGGTGCTTGGACTCCCGATGACGTCCACTGACCCCGAAAGGACGTCGTTCTCGGAATCAGACACGCCGCTCATAGTGGGGTTAGGAAGAAGTTCATTACCTTCTCGGACGTTCTTGTACGTTGATGATTCTCTGAAGTCTTCGGGAAAGTGCTACGGCTTGAAGTCCTCGGCAGTCTTCGGCAGCTCTCGGCAGGTTGATTTCCTTCGCAAGCGATGGCAAATGAGGCACCTCCCCCCTATTTATAGGCGCCCAACGGCCGTGCGGGCGCGAGTTCCCAAGCGTCGATTTGACTTCCCGCCGAAGCGCGAGTTTGAATTTCAAATTCCCAGTTACCGGTTCAGCTTCCCGCCAGCCACGGTTCGACGCTTGGCAAACCCGACGCGTGGCAGACCCGACACGTGGCTTCCGACACGTGGCGACCGTACACGTGGCAGCAAGCCGCGCCGCCACCGCCGAGAAATCACGGCGTCCGAGTAGCCGACTACTCGTACACGATATACGGACGGAGCCTGGTCGATTACACCCGGGCGTGAAGCACCCCTGGCCTAGACCCGCCCAGGGATGCTGGGGGGCTTCTGTTGATGACCCGATCAGCTCCGACCACTTCAGGCGGACGCGCCGGCCGCTTGAAGCCGGTATCCGCCCGTTTTGGGACCCCGGTTGGTCGGACGGCACCCTCAACCAAAGTTGTGTGGGTCTGCTCGATCCGTAGCGTAATAGGAACGTTACTCGCCGAGCAGACCAGAGCGCTTGCGGTCATAGTCGAGTACTCGGACCACCGACTCTCCGAGCACCCTGATCGACACTGATGGGTACCCCGGCTCTGATTCCCAGGCCAGGCTCTGCCAGCGGCCGGGGATGTGACACTGGTCACATCACTGCCCTATTGGCTGCTGACGCCGCCCACCCACTCCTGCCATACGTCAAGTCGCTGCCTGCAACCACCTACCCTGATAAGCACTGTAGTCTCCCTGCTGATGACGCCTGAGAATCCCAACTACCCACTGTGCTGGGACCTAGGGACATGTGACATCGATCCATTAGACCAATAGCACCTGCAAGTCTACTTGCCCGCCGGGTACTCTAGGTAGCCGACCCGGCCGGGTTGCCCCCGAGCGCCCGGACTAGCGGGAAGCGCCTATAAATAGAGGAAGAAGCCTCAAACTCAGGTATGGTCATTCTTACCTTGCCAAAACTCTGTCTCTCCCCTTGCTCATCAGTTTTCCTGCTGACTTAAGCATCTGAGTGCCCACGGTAGACACCACACCGGTGTCCCCCTCATTCCGAGGTGTTTCCGTTTTGCAGGTGACCTACGGCGGAGTGACTGGTAAGTTTCCACTGGACTACCCGATCACATTGGATGTTGCTGCCGGAATCATTTTGGGCATCAACAATAATATAAATACAAAAGCAGCCAAAACATAAGCAAATAAAAAAGAAAAACATAACAGAGGCTGTCACAGCCATCTCAAAACAAAACAAAATAACCTCGTAGCAACGTTCACAGCTAAATATGAAACGGATACGTGGATAAAAGCAGAGTTTGCAAAACACTTCTAATCTGTTGTACATTCTTTAATAATTTAAAGGTAACTTCTAAAAGTAATACGAAACGGGCCGTAGATGTAGAGAGAGTGAGGAGATAGACGGGTATGTGAGAAGAGGAAAAGTAGATCTAAACTAAAAAGGGTAAAATTAAAATAAGTTAATTTACTTTTCCAAAAACATTTACGTATGCTAATATTTTCATGATTTAAAGAACATGCTATTTGCCCCAAAAAAAAAAAAAAAAAAAAAACTTCGATTTATGTCCACTACTCTTGTTACACATAAGTAAACACGCTAAAAATCTATAGAACAATGATAGATAAACATGCATAATAATGATAAACGAAACTAACCAAGGGTCTCAAGGCTCTCAATTTCTTCTCTCCTAAGAATAAAATCTCTCTGCATATCTTAGAAGTAAAAACGGAGGCCCCAATAGACAAAAATGCAGATTCGACTGGAAGACATTTTTTTTGTTTTTTTTCGGCCCCTAAAATCTTGTAGCTGATGAACGTCTCGTCTGTGACACTATTTCAAAAGCAAAACGTCAAGTCATTTATTTGGTTGTCTTAAAAATTGGCTAAAAATCTTAGGCCTCGTTTGGTGTTTGAATTCAAACTGTATTTTTTCAACTCAGTTTTTATCTTTTTCTAAAAAAGTTTGTCTTTTTCTGAAAAAGTTTGTCTTTTCTGAAAACAGAAAGTTTTTATCTTTTTCTGAAAAAGTTTTTGTCTTTTCTGAAAAATCGATAAAAATTTTCAACTCAAACTGTACTTTTTCAACTCAAACTTATGCACCAAACGGACCATTAACCATTAAAAGATTCCAGTCCTATGACCTCCAAAACAGTTGCACGGCAGAGCGCGATTGATTCAAGAAAAGAAAAAGAAACGACGGAAAAGGCCATTTTTGGTATAAGAAAGATTTTCTATTTCTTTTGACTGGTTAAAGTTTTAAAACTCTGTTCCAAAAAAAAAAAAAATCTCTTCTATGCAACTCTTATCTCGTCGTCCTGAATCCTCATCGTCCATATAGATTGTGTCGCGAAAATTTTAACGAAAATGCAGGATCCAATTTTACTTGAAAACGAATCCAACATCACACAATCTATCTGCACAAAACCTTCAATTTGACCTACCAAGTATCGAACATGAAGACATTCTGAGAAAAGGAGAAGGAAGAAAAGGATAGATAGCTTCAACATTATTTTTTTTTCAAATTTTTTATCGAGTTATTATTGATAAGTAATTGAATTATATTATGACTGTAGTGTGATATAGTAATTCAAAACACGTAACATTGATCCCTTACCACAAATACTTGTGCAAATTATATCAGTCAAATTAGGACAAACTCATCATTCATCTTCAATAGCTGACTTTTGACAACATTCCTAACGTGATGTCATTAAAACCTTCCAAAACTTTTCACCAATTGCACTATTTTTCTTTTCTAAGAATAATGATATCTTCATAACTTGAACTATTGACAATATTACTGAAGGAAAAATTCGATCACTTGGCTACCATGAAAAATACCAACAGATATTTGCAACCAACATATAAAATATAAATACAAAAGCAGCCAAAACATAAGCATATAAATTATTATAAAAATATATATATAGAGAAAAACATAACACAGGTTGTCACAGCCATCTGAAACCAAGAGAAAAAATCTCATAACAACGTCCACAGCTAAATATGATAAGAATAGTAACATGGTACTTTAACTTTTGCAATTACAAGTTGAGTTTATAAGAAGCCTCTTCATTTTTTATTCTATTATTCATAAATTGGATTTATTATAAGAAGCATGCTGAGAAGTTGAAAAATTACTCGTGCAAATATAGACATCTTGTTAGGTACAACTGCACTACATTTTGTGTGTCAAATTTAGATCTTAACAAAACAACAGATGAAATGAACACCAAAGGTATAGACAGCTTAAAAACTGTAGAAATGCTGCAACATCCCTTAAGATCATTCTAGAAGCTCTTTCTCCGATATGACAAGGATATTAAACATCATATTAAACCACTTTCTACTCGCGACGATCTGCTTCTGCCTCCCTCAGGGGCCAAGTGAAGCCTCATACCCCTGCCAAAATGAATAAACCCGACCTAATGAGCCACATAATTCAAACGCTCCACGAGCACGGGTTTTGTTTACTCCTAATGCTTCACTCCTATAATTTAGAACAAAGGCACCTCCTACTTGGCATTTATAGTAGAGTACTAACTATTACCTTAAGAAAGAGATAATTCAATGGAAATATTTAGCTACAATAGAGTTCATACTGCTGAATGATAGAATCAGCCAGGAAACTAAGAATTAGAGAGACCAGAACTGTCTTTTCCTTTACATATCTCGTGTGACTGTGCATATATATGCATAAATGTTCAGGAATTTTTCTATGTTATACAGTCATATAGTCATCAATGTAAAACTTCAAGTTCTTTAAAAGAAGTTGAAAAATAACGAGGCAAGTAATAATCACTTAATAAGTGTTTGCTCCAAACACTAGACTTCTATGGTTAATAAGATAGGTGCCCATATTTTTAGCTGGCTACTGCAAAACCCGGTTAAAAAAAAAAAAATAGTTGATTCAACAAAAAACAGGCAAGATACCGCGGCAATAAGTATATTCATAGTAGCAACCATATTTGATATATCTATGTTTTCATCGCATTTCTAAGATTTAGAACAACAATTACTATATGTTAATGGTATGGTCATAAGTACGAATTCAAGTTCATCAAAAGAACTTCGAAAGGAATGGGACAAGTAATATTCACTTTATATGCACCAAGAACAAGTGTTTCATTTCGCTCGCTACGATCGACTCTATAAGAAAAGTGGCTATATTTTAGCAAGATACAGCAAACATTGGTAAACAAATAAGTTAATCCAACGAAAATCTTGCTAGGTACTGCAGGAATTAGTGTATTAGTATAAGCAAAGCAGCCATGAAAGCAACAATTAGGGGGGAAAAAAAAGGCCTTTACTTTTTTCGGTGTACATAATTACGTTTAATCAAGCATTTGTTATGTGTAAAACAACAATTACTATGTGGTAAGGTCATAATGTACAACTTCAATTTGTAGAACTTCGAAAGTAATGAGGCAACTAACATTCACTTCAACTGCTACGAGAACAAGTATTTGATCCCTGACCTTGACTCCTACTATCAAATATGTAATTAGAAAAGTGCCTATGTTTTAGCTAGATACAGCAAACGCTAATAAAAAATAAGTCAACTGAACAAAAAACCTAGCTAGATTATGCAGGAATCGGTGTATTACTGTATTTATATAAGCAAAGCAACCGTGAAATCGATAAGTAGCAGTTACTGTATCGTATGGTATCAATGTACAATTTCAAGTTCATTAAAATTCAAAGCAACTTCAAATGTAACAAGACAGGTAACATTTCACTTGAAATATTCGAGGAGGAAGTGTTTGCTCCAACTGCTTAACTTAAACTACTCATAAGAAAAGTGCCTGTATTGTAGCTAGATACAAACATTGGTAAAAAATATATATATATAACTAAAATCAACAAAAAAACGTACCTAGATACTGCAGGAATCAGTGTCAACAATTACCAACAAAAAATTCCCATTTTATTACCGTGCGTATATAGTTATGTTTTGTCAAAGCATTTTGTGTGATTCAGAAACAACTAACACTATATGGTAAGTCATCAATGTACAAGTTCAAGCTCATCAAAAGAACATCAAACTCCAATCTGACCCGGAAATCCAACAAAAGTAGATCAAGTATTGGTGGTGGGCTTGAAAGTATAAGGCTGTGGAAGAACCAACGGACCTCTTCTTGTGTCTCTATCATCCAAAAGCCTCTGAACCGTTCTGTTCCTACAGTACTGTCTATCGAAATGGTGCACCTACCAATCAATACCCAAAACAAAGAAGAACCCATTAACCCAAAACCACAAACATTTCAGACCAAAAGAATTGAATCCTAAATTATCAATTCTAGAATACCTAACAATCACATTATATATCTACATACATACCTATATATATATATATATATCAAGATATATCAGCAAGCCAAACCCATATACATTTCAGACCAAAAGAATTGAAACCCAAATTATCAATTCCAGAATACCTAACAATCACAGTACATGTCTACACACACACACACACACACACACACACACACACAGATATATCAATAAGCCAAAACCATATACATTTCAGACCAAAAGAATTGAAACCATTCTAGAATACCTAACAATCACAATACATGTCTACATATATATAAAGAAGAGTCTTTCTAAAGAACTTCGGGCCTTCAAGCATCCGAAATACGCCGGGGTTGTAAATGACATAGCGTTCCTAATAGAAAATGACGACTCCTTCAGAAAAACGAAGTTATTCAAGTTCTTTTTGCCAAAGAAGTCCCGCTTCAACGGCCCGACGAGTCATCAACGACCCTCCCTGCAGTGCACCCCTCCTTGAATTATTTGGTCATGCAATACTTAATGAATACAAAGAACCAAATTAATTTCGACCTCATCGGAGTTCTCAATCATTTCGTGGCACCGGGCGTGGCTGAACCATCTACGATGGAGGGAGCGAATGCACAGGGAAGAAGCTTAGATAAGAGAATACGTTCTCGCATCGCTTTTTTTGTAGAAAGCTTGACCAGTGAGAAAAAGTGTTTGGCCGAAGCCAAAAAGAGGTTGACCCACTTCATTCGCTTGGCGGATGATAGGGGCGCTTGTGAGTTGTGGAGCTGGGTGACGAATACCCTACATTTAAAGAAAAAAACCTTGTGGGACCTGAAGAAAATCGCCGGCCTTCCTAGTTACGGCCAAGTTTACGATGTTCTTTTTTCCTTGGAATGAAGAGTTGTATGGCTTCGACGAGATTTCGAAAGAGAAGTACCTTCGGAGTGTGTCCGGGAACTCTTCGCGAAGTACCAACGCTTGGTGCTTTGTAATCAATATACAAAAGTGGGCCATCACGTATGGGTGAACCATTTCTTCAAGGGTGAAATTGAGAGACAGGCAGGCCCCATAGCCTAATAGAGCCAAGAAGAAAGGTATGTAAGAGACGGCCTACTTCCATTCTACCACAAGTCCAGCGGCATAATATGCTGGAGAAGAAGAAGTCTTTGCTGCTGGTTACCGAAGCCCGACTCCGGATGAGACAACTTAGCCTCATTCTTGGCTCACTGGTTGAGCCGCTTTGTCCTTCCGAACAACCGCAGCAACGTCATTCGCCCGGAAACATTCGTCATGGCCGGGTTCTTGGTGTAGGGAAAGAGAGTGGCCATAGCTCCGGCCGTCCTTGCCAGCATTAATTACGGTTTGGGCGCTGTTGCCCAAGAGAAACTGGGTCCAGGCCAGTGCAATGCGGAATTCCCGGTCCACTACTTCTATGCATGGCTGGACCAGTATTTTCCTAAGCTGTATATGACATTGCCGCTATATAGACACACACACAGACAGATAAGCCAAAACCATATACATTTCAGACCAAAAGAATTGACACCCAAATTGTCAATTTTAGAATACCTAACAATCACAATACATGTCTACATATATATACACACACATACACACACACATATATCAATAAGCCAAAACCATATACACTTCAGACCAAAAGAATTGAAACCCAAATTATCAATTCTAGAATACCTAACAATCACACTGCATATATCAATAATACCTACCAATCACACTGTATATATAACCACAAACATTGCAGAGCCAAAGAACTGAAACCCAGATCATGAATTCAAGAATGGGATTTTATTTTGTATTACCCAAGAGGAACGGCACATTTTAAGATACTCAGACCTGGAAGCCTTGCATTCCGGCGGGTATAAGAGCCCCACCGACGCGATTTCGGTGGGTTTCTTGTCAGATTCCTTCTCCAAACATGCGTAGAAAGCGTCTCGAGCCTTTCACATTTAAAAAAAAAAAATCGAAAAATCGAATCGAAAATCCGTAAAAAGAAAAAAATTTTAATTCAACGAAGAGAGAGGGAAAAGACCTTATAGCAAGCTCGTCTGGCTTCGGAGAGAACGTCGGTGTGGATCTCAGTGGGCTGTCGTGGGGCGTAAGTTTCCGCAGACATGGCTTTTTCTCAGCTGCCAAACAAAGAGAAGAAAATGGTAAGGGAAATTTACTGTGATTTTGGGTTTTGCCGCTTCTAGCTTGAAGAAGAAGTGGTTCTTTTTTTAATTATTTATTTTTTTAAATATTTTTTTTTTTTACTTGAACACTATGAACTTATAAATTTGTTACAATTTATCTCTCATTAATAATAATATTAGTTATTTGAAGAAAATTGATATATAATTTATACATAAATCGTTAATTGATAATATGTATAATCATTTTTGCATATTTCAACACATTTATTTAGGGCTTGTTTGGTGTATGAGTTTAAGTTAAGATTTATAAGTTTAAATAGTGATTTTGATTGACTTTTTCAGAAAAGACAAAAAAACTTTTGAAGAAAAAGACAAAAATTGAGTTGATGGTGATGAGTTTGAACTCATCACCCAAACGGGTCCTTATATCAAGACCCTATTTGAAACGACATCTCCATATGATAAAATATTATCTGGATTTCAAAATTTTAACTTTATATCAAATTTTATCTTCCTTACATTTTCAAAAAACTCAAATTTTAAAAGTTCATAACTTTCTCATTTTAAATCGAAATAAGATGATTTTTATGTTAAAATACTCGTAACGACGAGATGAGTAAGATAAGATCCATTTTGTATTTTTTTCCGAACACATATCAATTTTTTTGCACTATTTTTTATATCACCAAACTTTTCAAAAAGTTTTTTTTCTAAATACATATTTCCAACCTAATTTTCAAAATATCATCTCCAAATATCCCCCAAAATAGGTCATAAGATTATGAGTTAAGTATTGTCAAAGTAAAAAACTTTCAATTAACTTTGTTTTAAGTATAAAGTTAGGCTAATATTGATTAAAAATGAATTTTTATATTCTTAATTAACAATCTATATGTAAGTTAAATATCAATTTTTATTAAAATAATAATAATAATAATCAACTTTGTAATTAATAAAGGTTAAATTGTTACAAATCTATAAAATGTAAATTACAAATTGTGTTATAAGTTTATGGTGTCCGATATGAAAAAAGAAAGAAAAGAAAGAAAAAGAAAAAAAAAAAAAAAGGCTTAAATAAAATAAAGGTTGAAAGGAACAAGGCAAGGGATTGGGGTTCTCTCCAAATGAAGAAGCCCACTGGCCCAAGATATAATGTGGCCCGGATCCTTTCTGATAGGAAAAGTAGAGAGAAGGAAATGACAGTTTAAAAAAAAAATAATAATTACAGTAAATATAACAGAATTTTAAAATATTTTTAGTAAATAATAAATTTATAAAATAAATAAAAATTAGTATGTGCGAATAAAAAGTCCTATATTTACTAGACATGGAATTGGTGATGGGCTTAAAAAGACTTGGGCTACTCTTCCTAATAGACTAACATTTTAGGATAGAACACTAAGGACCCAACACTAATAGATTATCTTTCGAACTAGTTTTTGGTTGAATTATGAAGGTTGAATTTAAATGACTAATTTATACTGGAAACTCATAAACATTCACTTGCTAGAGATTGATTATTAAAAAATTTGTTAATAGTTGTAATTAATTATCATATTTATTTGATTCTGTTTTGTTTAATTTGACACTAAGGACATTATTAGTACGTTTAGTGGTGAGAATAAAGAGTATTATTATCGATAATAACAATATTATAACTGATAAAGAGCGTTATTATATCATTTGTTTTTTCTTTTTATCGTTATTTTACAGAAGAATTATTGTATATCTCGTCTCATACAAGATATTCACATTCCAGATTACCTAGGAGTAAGATTGACCATATGATGTAATTAATATATATATTATAGCAAAATAAAGCTTTTGTAGTTGATCTCTATCAAAAATATTAAAATGTTTGAAGAATGACAAAATGATAATTTACAATAACACACCTTAATTATGTTAAATATTCTTTTAAAATTTTAATTTGTTGTGGAATTTACTACAATAAGGGGAACTAATAATGATATCAATTAATCAAGATAGTTATTCTCAAAATCTCTCCATATGATCTTCAGTTGTAAGTATATATACATATATATATATATATATATAGCAATCCACTAAATCAAATTACATCAAACTTATGACATATATTTATATATTTGCTTCCTTCAAAAATTTCTCTTAACAATTATGTTGTTAAAACATCATGAAATTCTTAATTTTTAATGACATTAATGATATTTTGAGATTTCTCATATCGCTGCATGAAATTTAAGATCTTGTAAGTATAATTTATGTTAATATCATTACTATATTATTCATTGCTATGATTCCATGTTGTCATAAGAACATCACTGTCATTGGCATTACAATCATGTCATTGCAATTTCAGATATTATTATTTTTTGATAAATAATTTCAGATATTATTTTTGTAGTTTAACTTATTAGCATTATTATATTTGATTAGAAACTCCAGACAGGCCTTCGGCAGATTATGTAAAATGATTCATTTTTGTAACCACCATGGCAATTGCACTAAAAAAGCTCTTCTTGTCATAAAAATTATTTCCATAGCGAAACTATTTGATTAGCAGCTCCTTATAGGCCTCGAACAGAATATGCAAAATAACTCCTCCTCACAACCTTCATGGCAATTGCACTAAAATAGCTCGTATATTGATTACATTATATTATACTGACTTCATGTCATTGTTTTTTTTTAATATTATATTTATGTGTAGATAATAAACAATATTTTATAATACTTTTATTCTTATTTGAGATCATTATTATTGTGTTAATGTCATTTTTGTCATTATTTCTTTAGGTGTAATCATCACAATCACATGTTGGGGTTGTACTATTTTAGTAATTAAAGGTCATTATATACAAAGCCGAAAAGAGTTATAAAAACGGGAGATTTTTAAAAATATCAATAAAAACAAACTAAATTCGTAAACTTAAACAAATAAAACATGAGAACTGTAATCTTCCAAAATTAAAGGGTAAAATTGACCATATTTATAGGGAGAGCAGATATTTAACAAATTTAATGTTTTTAATATATTTTAAATATTTTGTTACAATTCAACTCCACTCTAGCATACTTCCATTTTTTTTAAAGAGAAAAATAAAAAGCCTTTGGATTTATCGAAATAAACTTTATATTTAGATAGTTTTGCTCATTTTACAGGTAATTCGTTACGAATGTATATAGGCAAAACTATGCTTGTTGTCTATTAATTAAAAGGCTCGTGAACATTGTTAATCCAAGACGGATTAACAAACATTGTTATTCTTATTCAAGACAGATATTATGATAAATAGGAAACCAAAACAATATTGTATTTTAATTAATCTTTGGTTGCAGTAAATTGTTTATACTATATGGTACATATAAGTTGATGCTAACCGTAAGAAAATATATTATTAAAACGTGATTTAGTATTCTATATTATCTATCTTATTTTATTGAACACAAATATCTTGCCAAACATAATACTAAATTTATTTATTTATTTAGTTAATTTTAAGCTTTGAAACTTATGTAAATAACTTTATAATAATGAACATTATAATAGGATATACATTAACCAACAGGAGACGAATGTAAAATTTGATGTGTGTTATGTTTGGTGTTAAATTTAACACAAATACGTAATGTATATATTATATGTCAAATTTGAAGATAACATATAAAAATACTAAAAAGAAAGAACATGTTACTAGATGCATGTGAATTTAAAAGTGATTAGATAGAATATGTAAACTAGATAATTAGTAAAACAAATAGTCAATTAGCATAAAATTAGTAGATTTTTGGGCATCTCATTAGGTATTTTTCATATAATTAGATAATTAGTAAAAACGAATAGTCAATGATCAAGCCAGTGAAATGATTGACTTTGACATTGAATAAAAATCCGGACAGATGGGGCAACTGGCAATAATTTTTGTTGATGATCATTGGTAGATTTAGGGTTCTCAACTATTGGATGTTGAAGGAACGGAAGCAGATGAAAGAAAGTCAAATCTTTTAAATTGTTTTTTAGATTTAAAACGGTCTATTAATTTTGATTTTTCTATTTCGCATAGGTATTTTTCCTTAAAACTAGTGTATTGACTTGATTTACAACTTGAAATACAATCCTTTTATATGTTTCATTTTAATCTCGGTCATTATCTTTTTTTTTTATATATATATGCTTTCTAGTGATGAAATCTGTCGGATCTTGTAAAAATAATTTGAGTTGTCTTATTTAGATTTGCTGACTGAGAGGTTGTCTAAGTTTGACCTAAAAATTGTTTGTTGTAAAGACTTTGTGATAGGTAAATTAAAATCTTGCTTTAACTAATCAAAATAAACCCTTCTTTTAATTATGTCGATATTGAGTATAGAAGTGAGCAAGGTATGTTCCCACAAAGAATTGGGTCTAATTATTTTATTATTGACTCTAAACCTAAAGGACTCTAATTAAAACTCTAAACAAACTAATTGACAATAACGAAAAGGGAGTTTGATTGATTAAGGTAAATAAAAACAAATTTAAAGGAAATTAAAATATCGCAAAACACAATTTAAATGCTGTAGAAAACAATGATAAAAAAACGGATCATTCTCCACTACTAGATAATGATTAATCATTAATATTGATATTATTCCCAATTTTCTATTAAAACTATCAACCATAGATAACAATAAGCTCTGCTACTCTAATATTTTCTTAGTTTATCGTTAAATAAAAAAAACACATTATTTAATCATATCCAACAAACAACCTAGAATAAGCTATCTAGATTAAATCTAACGGAAACATTAAGACGAGAAAGATATATAGGTTGATCTAAAAAATAAATATACAAGCTTGGTTCATTTATCCTATGTTATATTTCACATGCAATTAATTGAAAAATTGACCATAATCAATTACCACAATTCGCTACTAATGCTAAGGAAATCAAGACAATTACAGATCAAGACTGCCAATCTAGCAATAGAAAATCCCCAAATCCGATTTAGTTGTGCATGTAACTAAAACAAGAAAATAATCACAAACAATAATTATGGAAGAACATTAACAATTTCAATTGAAAAATTGGAGAATAAATCTAAAAATCAATTACACAATCATATGTTTAGGGCTTTGAAATCCCCTTCAACCAAAAGAAAATCTAGCTTAACTTAATTGAAAATAACAAATAAACAAAAATTGACGACATTAGGAGTTCAAGAGAAAAAAAGAGAAGAAGAATTGGAAGGGTCTTCAAGAATCTCTACGCAGATGATCCTCTCCAAAGCCACACTTGAATCTCTATCTCTCTCTAATCTTTTAGCTCTCCTAAAACTAACAAAAAGATCTCCAATTCAGCCCTAAAATGACCTCTTTATAGGCAATCAAGATTTGGATCAAAAGGAAAGTTTGCAGTCCAAATTTAAGATTGCGTTTGGTTCGTCGGTTAGAAATGAAATTTTTAAGTTGGAGTTGGTTGGCTTTTCAAAATTAGTTATAAATTTTGTTGATTTTTCAGAAAAAGACAAAAACTGAGATGAAAAAATATAGTTTAGTTGAAATTAAACTTAAATGCGAAACGAAATATAAATTATTTATTTCATTTCTTCTCTCTCTCTTTTTCTTGTCTCAATTAAATATATATATATATATATATTTATAAAATCTATCTATATGCCGGCACGTCGGATCACATCCTAATCCAATCAACCTTCCTCAAGTTTTTATTTATATTTTTAGTTATTTTACGGTCCTCTTAACTACTATATATATTTTTTTCGTCATAATACTTCATAATAATTTTTTACCTAATAAAACTTTTTCAAATGTATCCTACCCAATTCTATTTTTTTTTGGTGGCTCTCTCAATTATACATTTTTTTAATACTGTATCCAATTTTATTTTATTTTTATTTTTATGTTTAATTTGTCATGTTCTTTTATCAAATACGTGACTACTAAAATATTTAACAAACTGAATATGTACATATAAGGTATGTGTTTTCAATTAGTATATATATAAAAGCAAGATTCTCCAAAAACCTAATATACAATATCTATCACATATTGTGATTGCAGACATAACCTAATGATAATACCACACTTGACTCCATCTAAAGGTACAGGTTTCAAATCCCCCTACTCCAAATTCCAAAAAAAAAAAAAAAAAAAAAAATTCTAACAAACTATAAACTATCTGTTAATCTACAAACCCTGAATATGTATCATGCATGTATGGCTAGATGTTAATTAACTATTGCATCTTAAATGGAATATATATCTCGTTGATGTGTATATAAGAAATGCAGTGTAGAAAAATGAATTCATGTGCCATGAAAAGAATTTGTACCATGCATAATCTGCAAAAACACAGAGACTGCGACAAAATATATGGGAAAAATTCTGTTTAAACTTTTGGTGTAATCCTAATATATCTTAGATGATAAGACAGGCACAAGACAAAATGCATACAAACACAACAAAACCTCTTCAATCCCAAATATAAGAAAGTATAATATTACATCAAGACATTGAACAATTTTATTCTCATGTCTTGTCAGATATATAAGAAGACTAGTTATCGTTTAATAATGAAAAGAACTAATGTGAAAAAAAAAAAAAAAAAAAATCCCTGATGAGATACATGAACCTATTGATGTGGATATGGATTCTTATCAAATAATTGTGCGAGTCCGCCAAGAAATCTGTATCGTGGTCTGTGGACAAATAGATAAACATGACATACATATATATATGTCATGTTTATTGTATTTTTCAATGGTTATTATATTTTTATAACCATGGATGATTATAAGATAAAATTATAAAAAGTAGAGTATACATTAATTACATTTGATGATGTAACATTTTTCATAACTTGTTATAGCAAGTTAAACAGTCAATTTAAGGTATTTAAAGATAATTATTATTGGAGGTGGATAAATAAAAATTTGGAATTCAAAATCCGGCAATGAAATATAATTTGTTTTCTTTTTTAATTTTAATTTCCTTTTTTATTTTGTTATATAACTTTTTTTTAAATAAATTTCTTTAAAAATTTTTATATGGCCACTGCATATATATTTGATTGACGCATACGGTGGAAGTTCATTTATTATTTTTTTTTTTTACAATACATATCGTATTATGGAAGGGAAAAAAAAAACTTAGGATCTTTTTTTTTTTTTAATTACACAAAGATCAATATAACGCTTTTTTTTTTGTTCCTAAATTTTTTTTTTCCCCACAAACTATATCTAACATGGTCGTTGTAGTATCTAATATATTTCTCCATAATTGAGTTCATACACCGATTTTTTTTTTTTTTAAATACAATTGTGGAATATAAAGCAACAAAAGAAGTAGTAGATTGAAAATGAAAAAAAAAGAAAAATCTGAAATGGAAACAAACTACTATGATTTAATAATTAAGGAATAAATCTATAATTTTGATTCTATTTAATTAAAAGAATCTAAAAAAGCCATATTAACAAGTTAAGAACAAGTTGTCTATCCAAACTTATATTTAATGACCTTTATAAGTTCGATACTCATTAATTGTCGTAAATTTTTTTTGACCAATTATCCAATTCATTACAACCATCGGATTTATATTACACGAGTGTGGTTTCAATGATTACTCTAATATTTATCCATTAATAGATATCATTTTTCAACCGTGTGATATGTATCGGACAGTTCTAACAAATTGCTTAGTTGGCAATAAAATTAATGACAATTAATGAATATTGAATTTGGAGATATCATTAAATCAATTTTGGATAGGCAACTTATTCTTAACCTGCTGATTTGGATTTTATAACTTTTTTTTAAATTTAAATAGAATCTAAACTAAAATTCAATTCCTTATTCATATTCATATATATATATATATATATATATATTGTAATTAGAATTCAACGACTTTTTTTTTTTTTTTTTTTTTTGCTGATTTCTGAATATTTGTTTGATTTCCTAATTTTATGATTATTAACTGACAAGATAATTAGTCAATCATTTGGGCTTTAATTTTGGAGCCTTTTTTGGTCCTTACAAAGAATCATAATTAGATTACCGACTTCTAAATATTTGTATTTCTTTTTCTCATAAAATGATATAATAAAATGTAACCTACTTTCTATTTTATCATATAGGGAGAGAGACATGACAAAGTAAATAGAAGTGATCTAAATATGCAATTTGCAGTAGTGGCCAGTGATTTGACCTGAGAACTTAAATCTTATTCGATGTTTGTTAGAAGAGGGATGAAAAAAAAGGGAGAAGTAAAATATTTAGATAAAGAAAATAAAATGAAGGAGATTTTCTCCTTCATATTATTTGATTAAAGAGAGAGAAAAAATGACAAGAAAAATGTGTTTAATAACTTATATATAAATAAGAAGATGTGAGATTAAGTTTAAATTAATTATTTTGATTTACTTTTGTTTTTCAAAGTTTTCCTAATCTTTTTTTTTCTTTCAAAGTTGGAAGGATTAAAAAATGAGTCTTACTTTTCCAATTTCCTCAATTTTCTATCCACCCAAACAACCTAGGATTCCCTTTTTCTCTATGAATACCTTCTCTAACTTCCCAGCTTCCTTTCCTTTTTTCACTCTACCAAACTTATTATCCACATTTAAAGGGTCTCGACAACTAATAACTTGTTTGTCACTATGTTTGGAGACTGTTTTTTAGTATTATTTAAAAGTTCTCTATAATATTTTATCTCACAAAAATTTGAATTTAATTTTCAAACCTATTATCTAAATGCAAGCCAAGACTTTTATGGTAAGTTGGAGAAGGGGAAAAAAAACCTATTGATAGAGTTCTGAGTTATCAGATGAGACCAAAGTCATCTGAAACAAAGAAAAATATGACAAAATTATAATCGAGCTTGATAAAGGTTTGATGATACTGAATTGTGTGCTATTGATGCATTATTATTTTTTTGAACAATAATATTAAAAAATATTAATAAAAAATGAGTCTTATAATATAAGATCTACATATAATATCCGCTCTTTATTAATCATAATATTAACACTAATGGTGCAGAAAAAACATTTTCGATTTTCATTCTCCCTCTCTTTAGTACTCTATCATAGATTCTTCCTCCATAATATGGCCTATTTGAGCTGGTCTAACTTTCCATCACTAGACTTCTCTAACTATGATATTGTCTGACAATTTCCTTGCTCCTTTGCAACTTTTTCATGAGTGCTCACAAGAACACACAACACACTAGCTACGGCGGTAGGACCCATGCTATAAATCCAAGAAACAAAAGGTGCAATGGAGTGCCAAAAAATTCACCCCCAAAAAAAAATTTTTTGATGGAGTACCAAAAAGTTTGAAGGCAGTCATATTTCACTAGATTTTATTTTGAATCTAATTAAAATGTCAAATATGTATATATATATATATATATAACCCATCAAATCTGACACCGGATTATCCGATAGTTATAATATTTATTTATAATCATGTAGGTGATTTATTATTGAAAAATATTATATTAAAATTAATTGGTTGTTACATTTTTATGTATAAAAAATTTATAAATGCCATTTTTTTAAAGTATCGTGTATATTCAAAATATGTACATATATAAGATAATTCTCTTGTCTGGTGACCGTACGTATCCTGTAAGAGAGAGAGATGGTATAATCTGAAATGTTCTATCTTTATCTATCTTCTCTCTCATCATCACTGTTTATTTTCGCATTCAATCGTCCCTAACGTCCTGCTGTATATGTCCGATTAAAAGGGGTTGCCGTACATGAGAGTTTTTGTTTTTTGAATTAATACTGGATATCTGAGCCGGATACGAAAGCTGATGTGTGTGTATATATATATATTATTTATTTTGAGTTTGATATTTAGAAATGTTCAATGGATTCGCAAGCAAGAATTCTCAAAATTTTGTTTGTTGTGTTTCTCAGAATCTTTTTTAACTTGAGACGGTCCAAGTACTTTCCATTATTGGAGGGGGCTACTCGTACGATCTACTGGACTTCTTGTCCTATTGGTCGCAATAAATTTCCCTTTTATCCTTTTCTTCTTCGTTCAGTACTGTTCACAGAAAACACATCTTTAATGTCATGACAACCTATTCTACACAATTACTTATAATTGGGTTTGGTGGTCGTTTTTTTTTTTTTTTTTTTTAATAACTAAAATAAAAAAATTAATCCTATTCTTTTCACCGCTTAGTTATTGGCCTCTCCAAAAGTTGGGTAAAGGCCACCTAGATTGTTTTTTGAAATAAGAAAAATGTTATTAAAAACAAAATAATAATAATAAAAGATCTTACAAAACCTTTTTTTAAAAAATCTATTAAACTAAGCTACAAAAAGAAAAACAATCAAGTAAAACAAGAAAAAGTACTAATTCAAGAGAAATCTTTAATTTTTTTAATTTTTATTTCTTTTAACTTATCTCCTTATGAATCATAAACTTATAACAGATGATTTTCTTTCCAAACTCCTTGTTCATATTCTTTCTCCAAGTATCCATTTCTGTATATTTTTCTTAAAACTCAAAATGACAATTTCCATCTCTTTCTAGACACTTGTACGCTCATTGAGTTTAATGTCTCCTTCAACACTTCGGTTAGTTTCAGGCCACCGGAATTTGAGTACGTTTTATGTGCCAACTTTCTTGGTAACTAGTTAATGGATAAGAACATTACTACACCATTTTCTTTTTCTTTTTCTTTTTTTTTTTAATGTAGAATGTTTGTAAGAAAATAATGATAATCAGATATAAAATTATTGTTGAATATGCATATATATATATATATATATATATACACACACATATATAAAGAATGCTATTTTTTACTGTTATCAATACAAATATATCAAAATTTAACATTTAATTTCCCTCAAAAAGAATTTTGATATTTAAATAAAAAAGAATAATTTTCCAATATAATGACACTATTCTAGTATCATGTTTTGCTCTAATTGTAACATATATCATATTTGGATATTTTTTTCAAAGGGTATTTGTATTTTAAATAACACTAATATTACTGACTTAAATGACCTCATAACACAAGTAAACTTCACCCTAATAACTAATCTGTTCCACCAGTAAATTCAAATAAAACATAAACATGCGTTAGATTCTAACAACGAGAAATCAAATAGGCACACTAATTATTGAGTACATATATGACTCTTTTAGCAACATCATAACAGTCGATGAAAACTCCAACTAAGTGAGACGAAGAGACCTATAATAAAAAGATCACAATCAATACTACATATATAGAAATAACTCTAGCAGATTTGATATACCAACAATACGAAAGCATGGGGAGATCACCTCCGCTATTACAAAATAGAAATAAACATATCACAATAACATGCAATGCTTACATGATGGAAAGAACATCACCTTTATTTTAGACAAACAACTATCTAAAACAAGAGAAAATATCTTGACTACATGGATAATACTTTCACTGATAAGCCAACTAACCCGATCTAAATAGGTTTAAATGTGTCCCCTTTGATCACGAAGTTTTTTTCACCATTAAAGCCATTACTGTGCAATCCAAAGCACTTTCTCTAGAATCAGGAGCCTGGTGATAACCAAGAGGCTATGCTGAACTCTTACTCCAAAGAAAAAATGCCAACAGTGCAAACCTAGCAAGAGAGAGGGAGAGGGAGAGAAAGAAGGTATGTGACCTAAAGCCTGGCATATAAAATTTTTTTTTTTTGATACCTTGAATATTTTTGGGTATGTGACCAGTAGCCTGGCATTTAAAAAAAATTGATAACCTTGAATATTTATCAGTTAATTTCTTGACTTTGTTTGCTTAATAATAATATGATGATAATATTTTAATTTAAAAAAATAACTACAAACTTGTCTCCATAAATTCAAATGCTATAAATTTATGAAACAATAAATATAATACTTAAAATTTCGTTGCAAATTAGAGAACTATATAAAAAAGTATGAAATACGCTACTTATATGCATTTATAGTCTCAAACGTAGTTATATTTACATAATTTGCCATGGATAATCTTCTACTACTCCTATCGTGGAGATTTGAGAAGTAAGTTTGGAGGTAGAGTTTAAATATTACACAAGTTTAATTAATAAATTAACCTCAAATAGACTAATGGAAAACACATGCATAGCGAAGCCCAAAAAAAAAAAAAAAAAAAAAAAAAAAAAAAACAGGTGCCTTTTTTTGTTTTCTGACTAAGATGGAAAAGAAATGTATGTGATACATTATCATTGTCTCCAAGTAGGGGAAAAAATTATAAGGAAAAAAGAAGGTCGGGGAGAGAAAAATAATAAGAATTTCAAATATCCGGTTAATTGCATATATGATGTTTCTAGATATTGGACCATCATCCTGCTTCTAAAGAAAAGAGAGAACCTTTTTTTGTTTTTTGTTTTTTTTGTTTTTCTCTTCTTAGATGCCATATAATATATATATATATATAATATTAAAAGACATAAGATTAATTAGAATGTGCTAGTTTATCTTTTAGTTAGTTAATCCGATCCATTTTTTTAAAAAAAAGGAAAAAGACATAAGACTAAATTACTGAAGATAAAATATGATATTTGTCAATTATCGGGAAAAAAAAAGTTACAAATTATCAAGAAAAGATATTGGCACATGAATACAGAACTAAAAAAAAGGCACATATAAAAATATATTATAGTAGAGCTTAAAAGATTTATGTACTAGTATCGAAAGTCTTCAACTAGAGATATACCAGTTAAAATCAGTTAATTGAACAACTATGGAGTTTAGTTTACCGTTGAAATATAATCAATAACATTTCTAAGCTACTTCAAGTTTTTATACCAAAAAAAAAAAAAAAAGAATGAATACAAAAAGGAAGTAGGTTTTAGCCTTTATGATGAACTTATCAAGTTGCCCGGGCTTGCCCATGTCTTTTGTTTTGTTTGCTTGCTCTTTTTCCTTTTTCTTCATTATTATATAGTCTGTTTGTCTCTTTCCGCAGGTGTAGTAGTCTTTCTTTCTTAAACATCTTGATCTATAGCAGATCCCAAACCCTTTAAACAAACAAACAAACAACTATCACAATTCACAAACAAGAAATAAAAACCCTGATTACATAGATAATATCATTAATGACAAACCGATCAACTCGATTAAAAAGGTCAAAACGTGCTCCCTCTGATCGTGAAACCATCATCGCTATCAAAGTCATTACTGTACAGCCCAAAGTATTTTCTCTAAAACTGGGAGTTCGGTGGCCATCAAGAGCTGACACCAAACTCCGACCCAAAAGGAGAAATGTAAATATCACAAACCCTATAGAGAATAAAAAATATTGATAAGTTATGATGTGAATTCTATCTATATCTATATAAATATGGATATAGAAAGGAAATGATAAAAGTATAAAGAAAGAATAACAAATCTGGTAATTAAAGAACACAAAAAAAGATTAAAAAAAATGTTGATTTACAAAAAAAAATAAAAAATAAATAAAAAATAAAAAAGAGATGTAACTCTAGTTCTTTCGGAAATGGTAAAATCTTTGACGCAAGAAAAAAGAGATCCATATCATCTTGATTTGAATTTGATTTCTCTATTATTTTTTTAAGAATACCGAGTCGATAGCCGAAACAAAGAGTCCCAGTGGGCTCGTAAAACTCACTCAGATATACAATATAATTCAACCAGACAAAACAACAAGCAATAAAACCAAAAACAGATAAAGCCTTCCTGCAACTTTGGCGGAATTGCCGCATATAAATTGAACTATACAACTCTAGATATTCAAAGAGATGAAGTCTCATTAACATATTATGCATATTATGGATGATATCCTGGCATACACAAGAAAAAACTGATACCTTGGATATTTATAATTAGTTAATGTCTTGTCTTTCATGTTTATTATATGATTATATTTTTTTTCTAAAAAATATAACAAATTTTCATCTTAAAAAAAAATCTGAAGCTATAAATTTATGAAATGAATAAATATAGTATTCAAAAGTTCAATGCAAATTAGAGCACAATGTAATACATGTGACATGGATACTCTTCTATTACTCCCAGCGTGGAGATTTGAGTAGTAAGTTTGGGGGTGGCAAATCGATTTGGATATGAAACAATTTTAATTAATAAATTAACCTTAATATTAAATAATTAAAGTGGAAAACACAGAGAGAAGTCAGAGAAGAAAATAGGCGCATTTTTTTTTTTTGGATTAAGATGAAAAAATGGTATGTGATACATTATCATTCGTCTCCAAGAAGGGGAGAAAAAAGGAAGGGGAGAAAAAAAGAATAAGAAGTTCAAATATCTGGTTTCTATTTTTATGTTAAAAAAACACAAGACGAAGAATGGACTAAGACTCTCTTTATGTTAGTTAATCTTCCATTATTTAGGTACAGAAAAACAAAATAAATAAAAAAGACACAAAACAAAAAAAATAATAATAATAAAGAGAGTGAGAAAGATGAAGAAAAGTGTTCTCAGCCGGAGGTTCAGCGCATATCTAAGTCTCTGACCATCAAATTTTATCTACAAATCTGTCATTAGATACTAAGATTAATAGTAGAGTTCGTGCCATTTGTGGAGGGAGTGGAATGGAGTTGAGTTGTTGTTGAGACGTGACGTTTTCTAACACATTGGTTATTGTCTTAGCCTGTCCTTGGAGGTCTTAGTATGCGAGTGTAACGACCCACGCTTCCCTTTGGTATGATATTGTCCGCTTTAGGTTTCGTGCCCGCACGATTTTGCTCTTGTAATCAACCCAAAAGACCTCATATCAATAAGAGGTGGTCTTTTTTACTTATGAACCATCACATATATCTATCCCCAAGCGATATGGGACTACACAACTTATCATTTCTTTTATAGGTACTCATGACTGTCACAATCACCCCTCATTTTGGAGGCCTAATGTCCTTGTTGGCCACACTTCCGATTGGGTATGGGCTCTGATACCATTTGTAACGACCCATGCTTCCTTTTGATATGATATTGTCCACTTTGGGTCTCGTACCTGCACGATTTTGCTCTTGGGCTTACCCCAAAAGACCTTATACCAATAAGAAGTGGTCTCTTTATTTATGAACTATCACATATATCCTTCTCCAAACGATGTGAGACTGCACAACTTATCTTTTCCTTGTAGGGACTGATGACTACCACAGCGAATCAATGCAAGTCATATAATGATGCATGTATTGGTCTTTGTCACTGTTGAATACATGTGTTTGCTAATTACTTGCCTTTTCTACTATTTTCTTCTGCTGATGTTGAGGGATCTTGCTCTCTTTGGTGTTTTCATGCTCTGACTTGTGGTTTTCGTTTTTGTATTTTTTTTTTCCGCTTATAATAACGGTGATTCTTAACTCAATTATTTTAGGTATTAATCTTGTACTTTTAGTAGTTGATTTTGTTTTTTGTTCGCAAGATCCATTTCTTTGTGAATGTTAGTGTAACCTCTGTGCAATAGATTTCTTGTCATTGATTGATCGGTTATTTTCATCAACCGTAAATGATTTGTTAAAGAGTTATATGTATTATACCTTTTTAAGTGTATTTTATTTATAGAGTCTGGTATACATTTTTCCTTGTGCGCTATTTTAATATACTCATGGAACCAACTGTCTATATGCATTGAATTATTTGTTGTAGAATTTATTCATGGAACGGATTGTCTAGTTAAATTATCTGTTGCAGTCGGCTTTATGTGTGAAATGTATTGTTTTTTATATTTGTAATAAAATTTCTAGTTAAAAATAAGACACAACAAAATTACTTAAAATAGCATATAATATTTGTCAATTATCAGGGAAAAAAAAAAGTAAACTATTAAGAAAAGATATTAGCACATGATGAATACAGAATTAAAAGATTTAGGAGCCAGTATTGAAAGTCTTCAACTAGTGATATGTCAGTTAAAATCAGTTAATGGAGCACCTATGGAGTTTAGTTAACCGTTAAAATGTCAATAACATATCTAAGCTACTTCAAGTTTTTACACCCAAAAAATAAAAAATAAAAAAGAGGAAAAAAAAAAGAAAGAATAAACAAAGGATTAGTTTTTAGCCTTTAATGATGAGCTTATCAAGTTGCCTTACCCTCTCTTTTGTTTGTTTGTTTGCCCTTTTTTTTTTCTTTTCCTTTTTCTTCATATATGTCCGTCTCTTTCCGCAGGTGTAGTAGTCTTTCTTCTTTCCTCTTCTGTAGCAGATCCCCGAACCCTTCTCTCTCTCAAAATGAACATACATGAAAAAGAAAAAAAGAAAAATATGTGGTTTTTTGTACTATATAAATCCCAGCTACCTAGCCATGTTAGAAAGATTGCATGTGGGTGGATGGGGAAAAAGGGGGGACAAAAAGTTAGAGAGAGAAAGAGAGAGAGAAGGGTTGGGTTAGTGAGAGAAGGAGAGGAGGAACAGAAAAAAAAAATGAAGATAAGGGTTTTTGTGGGGTTGGGTTATCTGAAAACCGAAAAGAAAAAGAGAAGAAGAACCCTAAATTTTGGTTCTTAGAAGATGTTTTTACCAAAAATGGCCATTTGTTTGGACTGAGTGGGTTGAGTTTTGCAGATCTGACTCCAGAAATGACTTCTGGTTCTGGGGTTGTGGCTAAAAAGCAAAAAAAAAATGATGTGATTTAGTGAAGAAGGAGAAATTTGAGGTGTTGAAATATTTTTGGGGCAAAAAAGAAATACTAGGAAAAAAAAAAGGGAAGAGCCATTGGTGAAAGCTGACAGAAGAGAGTGGGCACACGCTGGCAATTGTATGGAGAGCATACCTTCGTGCGGTGCGTGCTCACTTCTCTTCTGTCAGCTTCTGTTTCGCCGGTGTGTTCCACCGTTTTCGTAATTTGGTTTTTGCCCTCTCTCTCTCTCTCTCTCTCTCTCTTTCTTTAACTCTCTTCTTGCCCCATTTCTTTGACCGCTTTTTCTTCTCTCTCTGATCTCTTTTGCAACAGCTTTTTTCCTCAAGCTGGTTACTTTTTTTGCTTGTGTTTTTGATGGAAGAAAGTTTTTGTTTTTTTGTTTGTTTATCTTTTTGCCATGCTGGTAGTCCAGGCCAGATGTCGATATATATGTGTGTGTGTGTTTATATATATATATATATATATATATTTGTGCCCGGTAGTCTTTTCTGTGTCGGTCTTGCTTCTTGGTTTATGGTTTAATTTGATCTGATGAGGCCAGAAAAGTTCAGAAAACAAATTATACTTTGTGGCTAAAAATGCGGTTGATCTTTTCAATAATAATAATAATAATAAAAAACAGAAAAATAATAGCTACATTAATGACACACTGAGCTAAGCAACGTTTGATACCTATCCATCTCTCATGCTTATCCATATTTGATTTCTCTCTCTCTCCATACGTGCTTGCACATAGATCTATGATAACAAAGTGCTTTTATGACTCTCTCTCTTTTTTCTTTCCCTCAGTATTATTATTATTATTTTTTTGAGTAACTTTTCCTTATGTTTTTGTGTTTGATTCAATGTTTTTTTATAAAAATAATTGTTGTTATATAATTTTTGCTTGTAAAAATATATCATGTGATTAGTTGTTGGACATGAATTTTTAAAAGAATTCCTCTTTCTTCAACTTTCTCTCTGTTATAATTAATTAAATTAGAGTAAATAATGAATTTAGAGTTTTCAAATTACCGCGTTATATTATGAGAAATAGTTTGAGATAATTTTTTTCTTTTTATGGAAATTGTTTAGGGTTTTCTTAGTATGAAATTATTTAAGGGCTAAAAAGGATAACATGAATGCATATATGTATTTCATGACAAACTTTAATGACAAAAAAATTTGTATTAATTAGGTTAGAAATCATATATATAAAAATAAAGTGGCATCTTATAAATTGCCTACATGGAAGATTTTTTTTAATATTATTTTGTGTAAAATTAGTTTGGAAGATTGTTCCTATAGCTAGCTATGGTACAACTTTTTTGTTGCTGAATGCTATAATATACACAACATTCTTCGGTTAATTACAGTTAATTCCCTGTAAATTTTTGATTTTTAACTACGTAAAGATTTTTTTTTTTTGAAATACAAATGAAAGATTTTAATTTTTCGTTTTTTAACTAAATATTTTAATTTTTCTTTTGGATATGTGAAAGTTCAATTCCTTTTTGATAGAAATAGTTTCCCTTGTCATTTGTACATATATATATATTTTTTTTTGCGACATAAATTCTGTCCTTTAATCGTCATTAATTATTGGGAAATATAACTGTATTATGACTACAAATATAATTCATTGGGATGAAGCTCGAAAGCTGTACTTATTATGTCTCGTCCTTTGCTCTTCATTTTTCCATAAATCGAAACCGAGTACATTCAAAGGTACGCCCGTTTTACTGTTCCAACTTAACAGAAAATAAAACAAGAAGAAACCCCCTCAATTGGGTTCTTCAACCAGTTTCCAAAAACCCATTTTGAAAAACCTTTTTGATTTTGATTTTGATTTTGATTTTTTCCCTCCTCCTTTTTCCCAACTCAGGCCATCCAAGTTTAAGGCGTGTTTTCATCTGGGTTTTTTTTTTAACCTTAAAATCTGCTTCTGATATTTACTTTCCATAGATGGAACCAAACAGAAATTTCTTGTATTTTTATTTATTTATTTTTTATTTTGTTCATTCTAATAATATTCTGGTTTCTTATTATGTGACGATTTTGATTTTGGTGCCCTTTTTAAATAGTGGGTCAACGCTTAAGCGGGTGTTATATATGGAAACAATTTCTTGTTTCCTCTTCTGGGTTATTTTCCGATTCGTTACAGCCATGCCTAGAGTGAGCAAAAGGAAATTTTCCCTAATGCAGGTATTGTTTTTAGTACTTTGATTTTATTTTATTTTATTTTTTTGCAAATTTTATTCAATTCTTGATTTATTTTCCCTTTTTGGGTGTTGATGAAATCCTTTCAATAACCTAAGCAATTGAAATAAAAAGGGATTATATATCTTGGTTTTTTTACAGCGGTACCTGTTATTGTTTGGCGTTGGGAGGCAGCCACAACATATTTCTGCTTCTATTTGCAGCAGATTGAATATCCAGGTATATATAACGTTCATGTATATATATAATATATATATTTTTGTTTTATGGCTCATAAAAAAATATTTGGTCTCTTCTGATTTTATGTGCTACTTTTGATGGTGTTCGTCAAGTTCAGATGGTAAAGTGTTTTTAATTCTTAAAGTAACGAGTATATATGAAATTGATTTGTTTATATTAATTATATATGACCCTTTTATCTCCAGAACTTTGTTCTTGGATTTGATTCACATATTAGCCATTCTAAGGAGAACCATTTAGAATAATTTCCGAGATCAAATAATTACTTTTTTTTTTAATTAATTGAGTGAGATTTTCATCTTGTGATGAAGAAATCAATTTACCCTTTTAATTCCTTAGCCACTAAATTATCCCAAACCCTTGTAATCAATCTCTATTATTTGCAATGGATTCCGAAATTGAACATAGATAGAAGATAGTGGGTTTACCAGGTGTGTAATTTCTGTTTGTTAATAGTGTAATTAGTGTTATCGAAACTGTTAATTAGTGAGTCGTTGTGTGGTCTTCAAAAGATATCTATTGGTTTTCTTGGAAAATTATACAAACTTTTTTGCCAGTTCTTTTTTCATATCAGTGTCTGCCAATTACTGTTTATTGTCTTTTTCCCCCCTTTTGCTAAAGGTATTGCTATGATGTGTGCTTGAGGCGTTTTGTAAATGAACCACACTATTTTTAATTTGTTGGTTGAACTGTACTTTTTTCATGCCATCTTTATCTGTAATATAGTTTTTGATCATCATTTATAGTTAATCAATGTGCTCTTATTCAATTTGTTGGATCGATTCCATTACTATGCTTTTATGATTATGTTTAATATCGATATGCCCGATTTGAATGGGTTGATAACTGTTGGTTGTTAATATACGTACATGAATGTTGGAAATAGGACTTGTGCTCTTTCATGGAATTAATTGTGCCGCCTTTCAAATTATCCGTAGTTCATTCAAAGTTATGATAGATCTCTTACCTTTGGACCCGGACAGTAAATATCATTTAGAGGTCAAACTTTTTCTCGACTTTGTCAAGAATTTTTCGGTGTTTTTATCTTATGATGGTATTTGATTGGTGGTAAAACCATGTTAACTATTATTTGATAGTTTCTGTTTTAAGACACAAATAAATACTTTGTTCAGCATTTGGAATCTTTTGACTTTGACATACTTTCTTCAAAGTTATATGTATATGTTATTTATTCTCTCATCATGTAAAGTTTATGAACTAATTGATTTGGTGCATCGCCTTCCCGGACATTTTAGTTAGATTTGCATATATAGTAGAGTCTGACTTTGAAGACCAAATTTATTACCTCCTATAGAAGGATTTGACAATACATAATAAAACCGTCTTCCCGATCAGTTCTTTCTTCTCCCATTATGTAAAGTTTTGGAACAAATAGATTAGGTGCATTGCCTTCTTGGACATATTAGTTAGATGCAAATATATTGGAGTCTAAGCATGGAGACTGTTAGCACGAAGACCGAATTTGTTACCTATTAAGAAGATTTAATAATTGTCCCTTTTTTCCATATTTCAAAATTTTCGTCATTAGTGATGGATTTTTAACTTTCCATATACATCAAAGGGAGCATAGACTAGAAGCAACCCCTTTAGTCAGTTACATGGTTGGGATGTAATTTTTTAGGTATGGATCGAATATTTAATCAAATAGAGCCGTCTTCAGGTTCCCTATGAAATGAGGCATGGAATGGAGCTATGACATAATTTTTCGGAGTTCTTGAAACTTAAAGATTACAAATACATCTCTTATCTTAGAGCTTTTGGTAGGAGGGAGAAGTGGAAGGACGGGGTGGGGTGGGGGT
This sequence comes from Ficus hirta, assembly GCA_038430175.1. Classification (NCBI taxonomy): domain Eukaryota; kingdom Viridiplantae; phylum Streptophyta; class Magnoliopsida; order Rosales; family Moraceae; genus Ficus; species Ficus hirta. Next base: position 10,008,958 of record CM076585.1, on the reverse strand, counting down.
TAATGGAAGAATTGTAGGACATGTTAGAAGGATTAGAAGAGAGAATGGATTGGCGAGCGATTAAAAATCCTCTTAAGAAACCCAATTTTGATACCTCCTAATTTGGAGGGATTTCTGCGTGGAACTTATCCACTTAATCGGGCTTAGTGTGAAACTACTTTATTACTCCTCATTATTAAAGGAAACCAAACAAAGGATGTAACGGTACTTATAAATGAAATATTTTCTTCCCCAGTGAGTTTTACCTTCTTTTTTTCCTTTTATTTCAAATACCATTAGAAAAGGAACATCGCCTTCCTCCCCATTTTTTGCACCGAGGTCCACAATCTGCCACTTTTGTAATTCTTTCCCTCCCAAACCAAACAAGGCCTTATTGACACCAATGGGGGATGTCAATTAATGGAGCTCAAATATGGATTGGTGGAAGGAAATAAATCCATTTTGATGTTTAGGCATGGATTAGAGTTGCAAGGGGTCTACTTTGTTTTCAACCTTAGAGCGCATATTGGTCATAGGTAGAAAAAATCGGAATTTAATTTTACAAGATCATTGTTGTTTGGCTCCTTACTAGGTTCGTACTAAATTCTAATGTGTTCATTGTCTAAACTAGGCAGTCATGGCTTCAAATCCTAGGTTAAAGTGGTATGCAGTTATTGTTTTTAGGCTGTTGCTTGATGGATTACTCCACGGAATGGAAGAAAAAGTAATCATTCGAGTTGTCACATTTTTAGATGCTAATTGCAGGGTCTAAAGAATATTACAAGCATTTGAGTTAATTATTTGGGATTACTGTGTTTTGTATGAGAAATTGCTTTTTCTTTTTTTATTGTATTTGGGATTTTTTGTTGTATTTGGTTTGGTCATTTGGTAAAGAGTATTCCTTAATCCAACTTAATTACTAATGTGCAATTGCATTACATTTAAGACTTGTGTCTCATTATTCTAGTGTGGTCTATTTACAGCTGCTTCATCTATTCCTAGTTGCATAAATTGTTCCGTGTTGACTTGCTAGTAATAGGACTCCAGTCCTATCAATTTGGTTCCTTTTGGTGATGACCTGGATCATTTTACTTCTTTATTTTTGTGATTTAATTGATTAATATCATGAAATTAAACACCAGAATGTGGTCAACATGCGGTTGCGGCTCGTCATAGGGCACATCTTGAGCTGTTTGGTCATTGTCAAACAACTATCTAGAAATCTCGAACGAGTATCTTCCTTTTGATAACAAATTGATTAGATTTAAATCCCGTGTATATATATGAAGTTTCTGATTTCTTACCACTTCAATGTTATGATTTAATTTTGGTTAATGTAGGAATTGAACAGATTTTAGCCCTTAAGGGTTAAATATATTGGTTTTGGTTTTAAGTTATTGGATCATGCCGGTAAATTAATTATTCTCAAACGACTAGTCTTTATTTTTTCCTTTATTAATTATTTCGTTTGATCCAATATTCTTGGTCTTTATCATGGACATTTTCTTGCATGCCCTTGTTTAATGTTTAGCCTTTAGACCAAGTATCTATAGTTTCCAATATGAACGGTGCTAATGCCAGGGTCACTTGCGTTCTATTAATGTTAGAAAAACATGTTTTTCCTACTTATAATAAAATAAAAAGTAAGATATGGTTCTATTGTTTGTAACTTATGGGATATGTGTTATATATCATATGTTTTGAACTAAACAAAGTTTAGTTTCTGAAATCCGCTATTTTACTCTACGTATCTTGTTTCAAGGTCATAACATGTATTCGCAATTTGTACAAGTTTGATAAACCTTTTTCGATGTTTATGATCTTGTTTCGCTTGCCTTTCATGAAAATCGAGATATGCAATGAGAACTGATATGCAGAGGATTCCACTATATTTACTTTGTGACATTTTGTTCAAGAGTGTAGAGTGTTACTATTGATTTATTTTGTGTCCGTAGTTGTTATTTTTCCTTATCCCTCATGATGCTAAAAAATCACCTTTTGTTAAAAAATTTGACCTTTTGTTACTTTCCTCAGAGACACCATGGAAGACGACATGTTGAGCATTGTTTCGAATGGAGGCGGCAATGCAGCCGTGGAAGCTGTGGACTCCAACAGCAGCTCACTCCCTGTGAGCAAGCGTGCGAAATATGGGGGCTGCAGGGTTTCCCCGTCGAAATTCAAAGGGCTTGTGCCGCAGCAGAATGGGCACTGGGGTGCGCAAATCTATGCCAACCACCAGCGGGTTTGGCTTGGGACATTCAAGACAGAGAACGAAGCAGCCATGGCGTATGACAGTGCGGCAATCAGGCTCCGGAGTGGAGACTCCCACCGGAACTTCCCTTGGTGTAGTATCACCCTCGAAGAGCCAAGGTTCCAAGACGCCTACACCACGGGGGCTCTGCTTAGCATGATCAAGGATGGTTCCTACCCGTCCAAATTCGATGAGTATCTCAGGTCTCGCTTCAAGATCGTGGAAGCTGACAATGGTGATCTGGACTTGACCATGGTCCAGACAAAAGGGCTGGTGTACAAGCAACTCTTCCAAAAGGAGCTCACGCCGAGCGACGTAGGCAAGCTGAACAGGCTCGTGATTCCGAAGAAATACGCTGTCAAGTATTTCCCTCGCATCGAGGAAGCGGTGGACAACGATGTGGAGCTGGCGTTTTTTGACCCTACAATGAGGTCCTGGAAGTTCCGGTACTGCTACTGGAAGAGCAGCCAGAGCTTCGTCTTCACCCGAGGCTGGAACCGGTTCGTGAAGGAGAAACGGCTGAGGGAGAACGACACCATCACGTTCTACTTGGGCGAGTGTAGGGAAGGCGAGATTGTTGTTCGGACGTTCATCGCCATCGACGTGGCCAGGGCTGAACACGTCCATGGCAGGTTGGTTGAGGAAGGAGAAAACAGCAGCAATATGAACAAAAAAAATCATGGGATGCACCTGGACCATGAGGATGAGAACGAGGTCGGACAGATCGAAGAAGTGATGAACGCGACGCCTATCACTGAGGCTGGGAATTCGGGTTTCCGGCTTTTTGGTGTGCGGATCGTCTGATGGAAGATTGTGAGAGAGAGTATTATCTTGCATTTTTTATTTAAAAAATATATATATATATATATATATATATATTTCTCATGGGAATGTTAAGGCTATAGCCAAGTTTAGTTAGACCCCTTTAAGAAGTTCAAAGTTTGTTTGAGCTTTTGGTTGGAGGCGATTTTAATTAGCTTCAATAGTGAGTTGTTGAGAATTCTTGAGGTTAATGAGTTGATCCATATTAATGACATTTTTGTCATCATTTTCAATTACAAAACTTTTTTAGTTGGTAATAATTAACATGTCAATATAACATAAACTAGATAAAATGTTATGTTGATTTTTAAGAAATTAAAAAATTAGCGAACTTTTAAACTTTCATTATTTAGCGTGTTAAATTTTCTGGGTTTGATTTTGTTAGTTGTCGTTTTGATTTTCATTGATTTGCTGCATAAACTAGTCATGAGAGTGTTTGGGCCGGACTCCCCGGACCGGACTGGACTTTTTGCATATATAACCTTCGAATGAAACATCACTACAAATTTAACCTTCTTTTAAAGTGTTTTTCCTTTCACATTTTATTTATTCTATTTTTTTTTCTGAAAAGACAAAAAAACCCCTCATTTGTTTCTCAAAACACCATTCTCTTCTTCTTTCTCACACGGCCAACACATTTCGTCCCCCAACCCCACCCTCCTAACCCTTTTTTTTTTTTTTTTTTTTTTTTTTTTCTTCTCTTTTGCGTTGGCCTTTTTTTTTTCCTTCACCATTTGGCCCCCTTTTTTTTTCCCCCTCCTTTTGCCTTATTTTTTTTTTCTTCTGTATTTTCTTATGCTTTTTGTTAAACTCTCTTTTCTTTAAAGTTTTAAAGCATTTTCTTTACTCTTTTTTTTAGTCAAGATATGTTATTCCGATTTCTTGCCTTATTAACTATCTCCCAATAATATTATGTCATATTATCTGAATTTAAAAATTTAACAACATAAAAAAGGGAACAATTGCATATATAACCTCCAAATGAAACAGCACTACAGATGTAACCTTGTTTTAAACTTTATTTTCTTTTTTATTTTTTTAATTCAATTTTTAAGTAAAAAGACTAAAAAGACTCCCAGGTTTCAAAAAAAAAGACCCTTCCTTCCTCTGAAACTTAAAAGTCTCAGGCATCATCCGAATGTTCTTCCCCCCAAAAATCTACCACAAAAAAAAAAAAAAAAGAACTCAAGCACTCCCTCTGCTCTACTCTCCCTATCCGTCCCTAACCCCAACCCCATTGATCTTCACTCGTCCCCCCCCCCCCCCCCCCCCCCCGCCCAACCCAAATATCTACTAGGTAAAAAAAAAAAAAAAAATCAAGCACTCCCTCTGCTCTTCCCGTCCCTAACCCCAATCATCCCAACCCCATCCTAATCCCATTGATGTATTTGGGTATTTTGTATTTGTGATTTTTTCAAGATTTTAACAAAGTTGTTCTACAACTAGTTTTCAAGATTACAATTGGGACGGTCCGCACGACTTGTTGTCGTTACTATTTTTATCAACCGAGAAAACCGTTCCAACCGTTTGGCGGTTGGAAGAAATTCCAAAAATGAAAAATAAACCGTTTTTATTTTTTTCGTTTTGTTTTAACATGGAAAATGAAACATTATAAAATATCTTAATATCAATGAAATAGACTATTCAAATAAAGAGATATGTACAAATTAAAAATAAGAAAACAAGAAAAAACTTTCATTTTGTACATGTCGATCACTTCGATCAGTACAGTTAGGACGGTCCGCAAGACTTATTGTCTTCACTGGTTTTATCAATCGAGAAGACCGTTCCAACCGTGTGACAGTTGGAAGAAAGTTCAAAAATAAAAAATAAAGCTTTTTTTTTTAGCATGGAAAATGAAACATTGTGGAATATCTTAATGTTAATGAAATTAACTATTCAAATAAAGATATATGCAAAAATTAAAAATAAGAAAACAAGAAAAAACTTTCATTTTGTACATATCGATCACTTCGATCAGTACAATTGGGACGGTCCGCAAGACTTATTGTCTTCACTGATTTTACCAACTGAGAAGACCGTTCCAACCGTTTGGCGGTTGGAAGAAAATCCAAAAATGAACAATAATTTTTTTTTAACATGGAAAATGAAACATTGTGCAATATTATAATGTCAATGAAATTAATAATTCAATTAGAGAGATATGCAAAAATTAAAAATAAGAAAGCAAGAAAAAACTTTCATTTTGTTCATGTCGATAACTTCTTTCAGTACAGTCGAGACGGTCCACAAGACTTGTTGTCTTCAATGGTTTTACCAACCGAGAAGACCGTTCCAACCATGTGACGGTTGGAAGAAAGTCCAAAAATGAAAAATGAAGTTTTTTTTTTTTTTTTTTAACATGGAAAATGAAACATTATGGAATATTATAATATCAATGAAATAAACTATTCAAATAGAGAAATATGCAAAAACTAAAAATAAGAAAGCAAGAAAAAACTTTCATTTTGTACATGTCGATCACTTCGTTCGGTACAGTTAGGACGGTTCGCAAGACTTGTTGTCTTCACTGGTTTTACCAACCGAGAAGACCGTTCCAACCGTTTGGCGGTTGGAAGAAAGTCCAAGAATGAAAAATCAAGGTTTTTTTTTTTTTTTTTTTTTTTTTTTTTGTTTTAACATGGAAAATGAAATATTGTAGACTATCTTAATATCAATGAAATTAGCTATTCAAATAGAGAGATATGCAAAAATTAAAAATAAGAAAACAAGAAAAAACTTTCATTTCACTTCGATCAGTACAGTTGGGACGGTCCGCAAGACTTATTATCTTCACTGGTTTTACCAACCGAGAAGACCGTTCCAACTGTTTGGCGGTTGGAAAAAAGTCCAAAAATGAAAAATAATTTTTTTTTAACATGGAAAATGAAACATTGTGGAATATTATAATGTCAATGAAATGAACAATTCAATAGAGATATGTGCAAAAATTAAAAATAAGAAAGCAAGAAAAAACTTTCATTTCGTTCATGTCGATCACTTCTTTCAGTACAGTTAGGACGGTCCGCAAGACTTGTTGTCTTCAATGGTTTTACCAACCCAGAAGACCGTTCCAACCATGTGGCGGTTGGAAGAAAGTCCAAAAATGAAAAATGAAGTTTTTTTTTTTTTTTTTTGTTTTAACATGGAAAATGAAACATTGTGAAATATTATAATATCAATGAAATTAACCATTCAAATAGAAAATATGCAAAAATTAAAAATAAGAAAACAAGAAAAAACTTTCATTTTGTACATGTCGATCACTTCGATCAATACAGTTGGGACGGTCCGCAAGACTTGTTGTCTTCACTGGTTTTACCAACCGAGAAAACCGTTGTAACTGTTTGGCGGTTGGAAGAAAGTCCAAAAATGAAAAATAATTTTTTTTTGTTTTAACATGGAAAATGAAACATTGTGGAATATCTTAATATCAATGAAATTAACTATTCAAATAGAGAGATATGCAAAAATTAAAAATAAGAAAACAAGAAAAAACTTTCATTTTGTACATGCCGATCACTTCAATCAGTACAGTTGGGACGGTTTGCAAGACTTGTTGTCTTCACTGATTTTACCAATCGAGAAGACCATTCCAACAGTTTGGCGGTTGGAAGAAAGTCCAAAAATGAAAAATAATTTGTTTTTAACATGGAAAATGAAACATTGTTGAATATCTTAATCTCAATGAAATTAACTATTCGAATAGAGATATATGCAAAAATTAAAAATAAGAAAACAAGAAAAAACTTTCATTTTGTACATATCGATCATTTCGATCAGTACAGTTGGGATGGTCCTTAAGACTTGTTGTCTTCACTGGTTCTACTAAATGTTAAACCACCTTTAATTGCAACTAATAACTTTTGTAATTAATATGAATCCAATTAATTTGACATTTTGATTAATAAAAACATAATTTATACTTGATTTTTTATTATTAAAATTAGGTAAACCGTCTAATAATGAGACGGTCCGCAGGGTCAGTTCAGTATGCATGGACCAACCGTAAAATGGTTCGAATATTAATCCTATTTTAAAAATGTGTCATGATGATTTGATTATCGAGTATTAATTGCTTCTTGATCTAAGTAAATTATGAATTCCATGATCCTGATTACACAAGTAGAACAAAGCTAACCTTGCGAATTATTACACAGTTCATCCATGCAAATCATGCAGACCATGAAGACCGTTCTATTCGAAGACAGTCTTCTCATTTAAAATTATTAAATATCAACTCTATTTTAAGTTTTTTCAATTAGTAAGTACATATTAACTAGATACTTTATAATAAAAAATGTGACTTGTGAATTTAGTAGTGTTACCACAGTAATTGTGTGGCAATAGTACCATAATCATATTGATTGAAGAAGTCTAAATTAAGTAAATTATTTCGATTTTAGTCATATTTCAAAGATTTAATTGTAAATTTTGACATTGTTATCATTATAATAGTACGATTACAGTAACCCAATCACACTCTATACGTAAAGTTATGATTATAGAGTTTTAATAAAGTGGAGTCATAATTAAAAAAAAAAAAAGGCTAATCCAATTTTAATCTTTTTCAAAATGTGTTTTGGTGATTTGAGAATTACAAAAGAGAGATTTTATCTATTACTAAGTATTACTTGCTTCATAATCCAAGCGAACAAAGCGAACTATGGCTTCGATCACATAAGCAAACTAAGCAAACCGTACGAACTATTGCACGATTCATTTATGCAGGCCATGCAAACCGTTCTATTTCAAGACGGTCTTCTTGATCTATAACTTATTAAATATTAACTCTACCACAAGTTCTTTTATTTTGATTAGAAAAGTCTAAACTAAGTAAATTATTTTGATTTTAATTACATTTAAAAATTTCAAATTGTAAATTTATGTTACCATTGTAATAGTACGACAATAGTAAAATGTCCACAATTTTATACATTTAATTATGAACAGAGAGTTTTAATGGTAGGGTCAAATATTTTAAAGAAAACCTTGAAATTCCTATTAAGCAGACCGAGATGACAGTCCTGACTATTCCAACTATACTGACCAATATAGACTATCTGCTCGGTTTGCACGGTCTTTCCAATACTGTTAATCTCTTTTTCTTCTTCGGAATTTTAGATTTTTTAGGCCGAAAACAGTGCAAAATGGTCTAATCTTGTTGTTTTTTTCAGTTTAAACGCATAAATATGAATGCCCATACTTTGAATGACAATTTAAAACTTGATTCCTCAAATGTTTTTAGATTTTACAATGTTTTTGAATCTTTACTTCTCCCATGCAACACCCAAAGTATGAACTCCTAAGAACGCCAGCCCTAATGTATGGACGACGGTGGTCGGACGATGGTTGGGGGCGGCGATGGTGGTGGGAGAGAGGGTGAGGTAGTGGAGAGAAAGTGAAGGTTTTTGAATGAATAATATGAGGTTTTCGTTCATATTTTCTTTTATTTTCAAATTTATTTTTTTTTATTTTATAAAAGGGCATTTTAGAGAATTCAAAAGTTTCATTAAAAGTGGAGGTCATCCTTGTAAAACTTTTTTATTAAAGGTTAGTGATGCAATTGGATGACCATTTTAAGGTCAAATTTGCAAAGCACCCGGGTCGGGTGGCATTGACGGCGAAGTTATCCGAGCTGGATAGTGATTTTCGCGATGGTGAGAGAAAATTCGCAATGCTGAGCTCGCGATTTTTCGCATTGGTGAGCTAAGATTCGCAGCGCTAAGCTCGCGATTTTCGCGGTGGTAAAGGAAGATTCTCGACGCCAAGCTCGCGATGTTTCGCGGCGGTTAGAGAAGAGAATGTGTCACGGTGGAGCTTTCCTCGCCGTCCAGTCGTGTTTGCGATCTCGTAGCGGCCGGCGATCCCAGTTTCTCCGGTCGCGATCTCGATCTCGTCAACGCGATTCTAAAGATCGCGACACCGGCGCGATTCTGATTTGTGTTGTCGTCCGATCCCGTCGCCATCGCCATCGCTGTTGGGACCTCCGGTGGACAGGGAGAGAGACGACAGGTAGAAGGGGAAGAGAGAGACAAACGGATAGCGGGAGGAGAGAGAAACAGAGAGTTACTCAGAAGAGAAAGATAGATCAAGGATATTTTAGGAATTTAACTTGTTATTTATTCTAATTATGTTATTAAGTAAATATTTTAGATTATACTATAATTTTAAAACCATACATTAGATTATGCTACTTTGACCATTCTCTCTAAAATATTTATGTTATAATTTATATTTCTCTATTTAAAAATATTATCTTTCACCAAGACCTTCACCCATTTTTACATATTTCACGTCTAAAATAACCCATTTTAAACACTAGTCCCGACGACTACCCCACCACACCCCCCCCCCCCCTCTCCTCGTCACCGAGTGATCTCCAGCCACGTCGGTCGCCAGCTCCGCTCTCTCCTTGTCGACCGGAGGTCAAAACGGCGACGGCGACGGCGACGAGATCTGACGACAACACAAATCGGAATCGCGTCGGCGTCGCGATCTTTAGCATCGCGTTGACGAGATCGAGATCTCGACCGGAGAAACTGGGATCGCCGGCCACTACAAGATCGAGAACACGACTGGACGACGAGGAGAGCTCCACCGCGACACAATCTCTTCTCTCACCGCCGCGAAACATCGCGAGCTTGGCGTCGAGAATCTTTCCCCACCGCCGCGAAAATTGCGGGCTTAGCGTTGCGAATCTGAGCTCACCGCCGCGAAAAATCGTGAGCTCGGCATTGCGAATTTTTTCTAACTGTCACGAAAATCACTACCTAGCTCGAATAACTCCGCCATCAGTGACATGACGACCAGCGCCGCGCCCCCCCCCCCCCCCCCCCCCCCCCAAGTGATCCCCAGCCATATCGGTCGCCGGCTCCGCCCTTTCACTGTCGACCGGAGGTCCCAATAGCAACTGCGATGGCGACGGGATCGGACGACAACACAAGTCGAAATCACGCCGGCGTCGTGATCTTTAGTACCGCGTTGACAAGATCGAGACCGCGACCGGAGAAACTGGGAACGCCGGCCGCCACGAGATCGCGAAAACGACTGGACGGCGAGGAGAGCTCCACCGCGACACAATCTCTTCTCTCACCACCGCGAAACATCGCAAGCTTGGCGTCGAGAATCTTCCCTCACCGCCACAAAAACCGCAAGCTTAGCGCTGTGAATCTTAGCTCACCGCCGCGAAAAATCTCGAGCTCGGCGTCGCGAATTTTCTCTCACCGTTGCAAAAATCACTACCCAGCTTAAATAACTCCGTCGTCAGCGATGTCCAGCCACGTCGGTCGCCGGCTCCGTCCTCTTCGACGATAACGACATTGATTTAGGAGTGGGATTTTTAAGTTAAGGTTTGTTCATAATTTGGGGTAGATTTGAGATTTTCAATCAGTTGGGGCTTATTAAAAATTTTAATCAAGATTGTGTGGTTTGAAATTAAAAAAATGAAAAAATAATTTAAAATGAAAAAATATGTAAATAATAATAGTTACCTATTTTTTTTTTAGCATATCTATTTTTACTTGATAAATATTATATTTACTCGTTAAATAAAAATCAATAAATAATGATATTCACATGATTTATTTGAGTAAATCCTGTATTACTTGATAATTAAGTTATTTACCCGTTAACTAAAAACAATAAATAATGATATTTACAGCAACAATGACGGTGCCTAAAAAAATAATACTGACTTGATTTATCTATTAATAAATATGATATTTACTGACAAATAATGATATTCAGTATTTACACAAAAAATCTTCGAAACAAAATTCGTAGATTTTTCACGTATTTATTAAGTAAATTGCGTGTTTTTTAGTAAATACTTTATTTAGCATATTTTTTAAGAATCTTAGTTTTTCTAATAAATATATTATTTACATGAAATCTAAATATTTAATGAGGTAAATCCCATATTCCAATAAAAATAAAATATGAATATTTATCAGTAAATATGAATATTTACCGGGTATACTAGAAAGATATTACAAGGTCACATACAAAGAATATATATATATATGTATATATATTTACCTATTGAAATATATAATATTAAGTAAATCCAAGTATTTACTAAATTATTTGTAGTAATATTTGTGAAAACATAATTTTCCAAGTAAAAACCTTTGTAAATCTCTTTTTGTTTCTAAGTAAATATATTTATTAACAATTTAATAATACAATAATTTACTAGTAAATCCATTATTTATCTTTTTCATAATTTAACATATTTACTAAAAAAATCAGCATTCGCTAAATAATGGTAAATACATGAAAATTACAAAAATTGTCTATAATTTTATTAATTTATAATAAATCCGTCATAACTAAATAGCCTTAAAATATACCAAATATCAAACCTAACCTTAAGTCACCATTACACTGCCACCAGAGAAGATGATAGCTCCAGTGCCGAACATGACAGAGATCACAAGTTCAAGGAGGACCTATTTTTCATGACCGAAGATCTTATCGGAGCTATCGGCCACAATCAGAAGTCAACGTGCAAAAAGAATTAAAAATCCTAGAAAAGCAAAGAGAGGGAGGGCAATGGGATCATGGCGGAGATCTGAAACTACTAGATCACCACGGAGATCGTGACAGTGCCGACGGTTTCCATCTACATCGCAATTGAATCGCCTACCGGAGCTATCGGCCACAATCGAAAGTTGACCTGCGAAAAAAAAAATCACAAACCCAGAAAAGAAATAGGAGGTGCGATAAGATCGCAAATCTTCTTTGCCGTTAGAGAGAACGCAAAAACTGTCATCATCATGATCATGTCATGACAGTGCTGATGGTTTCCATCTCCAGTCAACAAAGAGAGAGAGAGAGATAAAGGAGAGCCAAAGCTAGAGAAAGAGAAGGGAGGAGAGAGAGAGAGTGAAGTGAGAGAGAGGAGAGAGAGAGAAGGAGCTTAAACATTAGGGATAAAAAAAGAATTAAACATTTTTAGAAACATGATTATGCTATAATTTAACAATAATAATAAAATATGCTATATATTTAAAATAGATATAAAGGAGATACTATTTAGTATCATTTTCGAAAATTTTAAATCTAATAATAAATAAAATAATCATATTTATGATCATATAGCATATTTAAAAAAGTTCCTCCTCCTCCCTCCTATCTCCTCCTCCTCTCCCTAACATAAAATTTTGTACATAAATCTGTTATTAAAAATTAACCATAAATCTAATATTTACTAGAAAATCTATGGATATATCCATAAATACATATTATAGTTTATCATCTTTAAAAAACCTATTATAAACTTTAAAAATACCTATAAGATATAATATTTGCTACAATTTTATATTAAAAAAAGACTAGCATTTGATAAATTGAATTGCCTCATAAAAAATTTTTGGTTGTAAAATATTTGGGGAGGGGGGAAATCATTGTTTTATAATGGCTTATGATTAAAAATACCGACCTAAGCCAATGATTAAGGCTCAATCCAAAAGTATCGTTGCTCGGTCGTTTGAGGACCATGATGCCCCAAGATGAGATTGAGCGATGATGTTGTATAGAAATACCATCCCTAATAACACTCTGTTTGTAGGAAGAAAAGAAAATAAGATAGAAAGAATTTATAAAATATAGAAAATTGGAATAATATAAAGGAAATTAATTTTCTTTTAGATTGTTTGGTAGATAAGAAGAAAATAAAATATTGAATTTGTAAAATTATTACATTTTTATTTATTCATTTTATTTTATTTTAGAAACAAGGATAAAAAAAATTAATTTTGATCATTTTTTTTATATAGATTTTTGTTTTTCACCCACTTTTGCAAGGATTACAAATAGTTGTTCTCCACTACAATTTTGTTTCCCTCCTATTCTCCCTTCCTTCTTACCAAACTATCGATTCTATCATTTTCCATCCACTTTTTTCTTATCTAATTTTCCTCTATCCTCTTTTCCACTATATCAAACATATTATAAATGTGTCTTTACTAATTAAATATATAATAATTTTAAAATTAAATTGGATTGCTCTATAAATTTAAGTGAATATTTAATTAACTTAAGTAATATCATGACTAATGAAGCTAATAATATAATTAATTTTTATATAATTACTAATACAAAATAAATAACCAACCATTATATTTAAGCTTATGTTTGGTAAGATGGAGAGAAAAGATGAGTGATGGAAAAAATGGAACTGAAAGAAAATAATAAGGGAGATTAAATATTTTATTTATTCTTTATTTTGTTTTTTGGTATCATGAGAGTAGAGAAAATAAAAAAGATGTATGATTATTATTTTTATTTATCTATATATTATTTTACTTTAAAAGCAAGGGTTAAAAAGTAATTTAGTAGTTACTTGATGGATTTTATTTTTCCTTTTCACTTTGGAGGGACTAAAAAAATGCAACCTCACTATAATCGTTTTTCCTCCTATTTTCCTTTTCATTCCCTTTTCCTTCTTGCTAAACAACCAATTCTGTTAATTTCTCTTTATTTTTCCCTCGTTCCACTTCCTTCCTTCCTTCCTATTTTTCCACTTTATCAGACATAATATAAGTGATTGCAGACATAATCTAATTATAATATATTACACATCCTGCTCCATCATAAGGTCAGTGTAGAAATCGAATCCCCCCGTTCCAAGTTAAAAAAAAAAAGCCATTGTAATGAAAAAACTATGTAAAAAATAGGTACAATGTAGAAAAGTAAGAGTAATTTAACCGTTTAGTACCTGAATCATAAATGCTCTGTCACTTTAATAACTGAGCTTTTAATTTTGATATATTAGTTTCTGAAATTTTTTTAGTAGTTTTGGTCCCTAATACTAAAGCTGACGAACGATTTTTAAAATTTAATATCGATAATTGTATACCTATTACATAATAACTAAAATTTTGAACTCCTAAAAAAATTAAAATCTTAAAGAAATGATTACACTAAGTGTAAAATATTTTGGTTTTTAATAAAGGTAAGAACGAAATTTTTATACTTAATGCAATTGTTTTTGTAAAAAGTTCATGTTAACATTGAATTGCAACATGATTACATACATTAAACTAGAAAAATATTTCATCAATTTCAATATCGGAGTTTAAAACTATAAAAAAATCAAGATTTTAAGAATTAATTTATTAAAATTAAAAATTTAGGAATCAAAATTATAAAGTATTCGTAATTCAGGTATTAAACAAACAAATTACCCGAAAAGTAAATTACACTGGCTGGGAAAAGAAAGCTACTAATATCCTGAGTAATATTAGCATCATCATTGTCGTAATTGTCGCCCTCAGTAGGCGCTCCCAGAGGCATCTCCCAATTAGCCACTCGGCATAGGCATATATATAGCTATTGTATTCCGTCATCGCACAGTCAAGAAAATGCAGACACGAGGACCTTTTTTTTTTTTTTTTTTGGGTTCCGCGACGGTTCTCTCCTCCTCTGATTCAAGTCTCTCTAGTATTATCTGAGATTTCATCAGTCTAATATTCGACTAATCAATTTATCAACGTTTAATTTCAATGCCTCATTTGAATCATAATATATTAATGACTAAACTAAATGGTCCGTTTGGTAAATGAGTTAAGTTTGAGTTAAGATGAAATTTTTAAGTTTGAGTTGAGTTAACTTTTTAAAAATTAATTATAAATTTTATTGACTTTTCAGAAAAAATAAAATAAAAATTGAGATGAAAAAATACAGTTTAATTGGAGTTAAATTTTGTTATCGAACAAAGCCTAAATCTCCGAATAGATAAATTAGTATACTAGAATTTTTAAACTTACAAAATCGTGTGGTAAAATCAGTTTTCATTTCAATTCATATTTTGTTATAACCACAATATATTTTACCCTTTAATTCATTAACCATCTTTTTTTTTTTATAAATTCTTTTGCTCTTCATCAACTATGCCATAATTATATAGAATAATGCAAACCAATAAAACATTGTTTAAAGTATCTGGGTTTCAAACCAATAGACGAATTATTTTTTCTTTCAGTTCACGTACCTAAGTACCTAATTATATTCACTAAATTGAATGTTTTCTTATAAAAAAAAATTATATTCACTAAATTACAAATTTATTTATACTCCAATTATTTTGGAACGCTACATTAATTCAAATCTCATGAATTTTGTCATTTTTTTATACTCCAGTTATTTTGGAACGACACATTAATTTAAATCTCATGAATTAAACAATACTTTGTTTTCACATCTCAGCAAATAATCACAACAAAACTGAACACTCTTATTTTTACAGAATTTACTACCTATAGTTGTTATGTTATGACTCCTCTCTCAATTTTTATTCTCTTTCTCCCTATGTACAATTTATTACCTATAGTTATTATGTTATGACTCATCTCCTAATTTTTATTCTTTTAGTATTAATTATTTAATTATTGAACATACTAATTTACATCTTTATCCAAAAGTTTCAGCTTTTTGTTACCCTATCCAACAACTTTATTGTGTGAGTTTACCTCTATGTCCCTTAATTCATCATTTTGTTCTCAAAATTTTCTCTCGTCCGGTGGCACAACCTTCCATTGCCGGTCAACTTTTCTCCACTGCCAAGCCTATTACACAGCCACCTCATGACTGGGCCGAACCCCCATTTTATTGTGCTGAGCTTTAAAAGCTGCCCTACAAAAATAGTCGTTTTGATGTACTCATTTTAAAAGATGAACACTATTTAAATTACTTGTAAATTTGTATGAAATTTGAAATTTTGTATTTTTTTCGTTCCAGATTTACCCTTTCTCGATTTAAGTTTGCATTTTTGTTTTAGTGGTGTTTTTTAAAAAATATATATATATATATATATCATGTCGTCACGTTTGTTTTCTCGTTAACTACCTTTGATTTGATGGATTTTTTTTTCTTTTTTTAAGGAATAAAACAAACTTCCTTATTTTATGGAGTTTCATTTCAATAAATTGATAATATACAATTACCATGTAGATAAATATCATAACGACCATGTCCATATATAGCAATTCCCAAATCCATATTACAATGTGATTGTGATATGATTTACATTTTACAATTTCATTATCTCATTTGATAAAATCAGGTGTGGACCAAGTCTCGGGGAAAAAAAAAATCAATATATCATAGGGGACAAATCCCTGACTTCTATTTAAAAAAATAAAAAATAAAAAACCAAAAAATAAAAATGGCCAAATCCTTATTTTTAACAAGTCTGTTATGGACTGAAACAAAATATCAATAAATCATAATGACTAACTCCATATTCGAATATATAACATAATGACCAAATTCATATTTGAACTAATTTGGCACTTTTGATAAATGCCACAAAATCATGTCTTGAATTAATTTTTGTCACAAAAAAAAAGTAATAAATATCATTGATGACATCATAAATATTTATTTATTTAGTTATTTAAAATATCAATTATAATTACTATTTAGTATCCATGATATAACCACCTGGTTACCAACTGCGGGTGGATTTCTGAAAAGTAACCATCATTACCGACGAGTTACCAGTTGGCTACCAAATATTAACCAGTTGACTAGTTGGCTACCAAACGATAAACAGTTGGTTACCAGCTCGAAATTTCTGATTTCGCCAGATTATCCATGTTATGTCACCGGAATATTAAAAAAAAAAAACACCAAATTCAACAAAAAAAAGATAACCAGATTATCACAAAAATCATAAGATATTTTTTTTTTTCAGAATTTACAAAACACAATAATTTTTCAATCAAAATACATCATAACACTTAAATTAAAAAAGAAATATTCTGAAGTTTAAAACAAATATCCAATGGAGAGAAGAAATCGTGACTGACTGAACGCCATCTCTGAAAAATCCAAGATCGAAATAACACAACAAATATCCAAAAATTTCTAACAATATTCAATTTTGTAACATATCCCTAATTATCCCGAACTAACTAAACTATTACGGACTGAAACAAAATAAATAAATAAATCAATCAACTTATCATAATGATAAAAAAAGTCTCCCTCTAGGGGAGTTTAGGTTTTGCCCATCGGCGTGCAAGTTTTGGTACTTGTATCTCTATGGCGTTAGAGGATATATTCGGTCGTTGGAAGTCTCTGTCGATCACGGCAGAGGATAGTGAGGTTGTGGGAGCTGATGATGCTATTCTCGATCAGGGAGAATCAGAGTTGCAGTATGGCCTCTTAGGCAAAGTTTTATCGAAGAAACCCTTCCGTAAAATGTCGTTCAAATCGGCTATTGATAGGATGTGGAAGGTTCCAGGAGGTTTTACGATCAGGGAGATGGAGAATGATGTGTTTCTCTTCCTCTTGGGGATGAGAAGGAGAGGAGGAGAATTCTTGAGATGGAACCATGGATATTTGATAAATATCTGGTGGTGTTGAAGGAGGTTAATGGCGATGATGTTCCTTATTGGAATGGATGGTGCTTAACTCCGTTTCGGGTTCAAGCTCATAATCTTCCAATCAAAGGGGTAGCAGAGAAGATTGGGATGATGATTGGCGGTGCGACGGCAGTGGCGGTACGTATCTGGAAAGATAAAAATGGTCGTTGTAGTGGGAGTTTCCTTTGTGTGATGGTTTCATTGATGTCTCTAAGCCGATTCGAAAGGTGTTTCCGGTTCGGGTTAGTACGAATGGAACAACTCATTGAGCAGAACTGAAGTTTGAGAGAATTCCAAATTTCTGCTATGTGTGTGGCCGGATCAGGCATATTGCGACTGAATGTTTGGAGCCGGTTGCCGACGAGATGATTGAATTGGGTAATTTCCAATACGGTGATTGGCTTAAGGCGGCTAGTTTTTCTGGAAATAGCTATGGCGATGTTGGGAATGTGAAAAGAGGGGGAGGTCATCCTAGATTGGTATCGGATGCTAATCGGAATCTGCGTGGAAGGTATCATAGAGATAAGGACTATGGTGGTGCTCCTAGATCGGATTCTAGTGGAGCTAAGGGGATTTTCCGGCCAAAACCGCCGGAGAGTAATCGACGGCATTCTGAAACTGTAAGCATTGATGTGGAAAGTGATTTGCCGGATTATGTCAGAGCAATTGAAGAAGTTTCCATTCCAAGAGCAGATTTTTTGGGGGAAACAATCGAAATTAAATGTGATTCCAAATTTAAATCACTCTGATGTACTTGGCTATGTTGTAGATGGGTCAAAACAAGCTAGGAAGAAAGTGATAGTTATGGCGAAGGTGTCTAATAGGACAGACAACAACAATGATGCTGGAACGGTGAAACGGAAAAAAATCAGGTATCCCTTTTCTCTGATGAGGGTGAAGCTGATAAAATAATTTGTTTGGCTCTGGGTGAGTGCACAAATGTTGAGAGATCGGCGGAGGTTGCTCGGCAACCCTGCCGGGAATTATGAATCTCGTTTGTTGGAACGTACGGGGATTGGGGAGTACCCGTGTGTTCGACAAACTACAGATGCTTATTCGTAGAACTTCCCCCTCCATTGTCTTCTTGATGGAAACTAGGCTATTTGGTGTGGCGGCGGAGTCCGTGCGGAGACAACTCGGGTTCGAAAATGACTTTCACGTGAATTGCGAAGGTAGAAGTGGTGGTCTAATTCTCCTTTGGAACTCTGAGGTTGATGTCCAAATTCAAAGTTATTCCAGGGGTCATGTTGATTCTTTAGTTTAGGGGGTGGATAGTGTACTTTGGCATTCTACGGGTTTTTATGGTAATCCCGTTCGTAGTGAGCGACACCATTCATGGAGTTTGATTCGGAGACTGCATGAACTTTTCTCTATGCCATTGGTTAATCGGAGGAGATTTTAATGAGATATTCTACTTTTCCAAGAAAAATGGTGGTAGTGATCGTCCTTATGCGAGTATGGATGATTTTCGGGAAGTCATGGAGGAGTGTGGCCTTTTTTATCTTGGTTTTGAGGGTCCAGCCTTTACATGGGATAAAGGAATGGATGACGATTGGAATGTCCAGGAACGGCTTGATGATCGTTATGTGGGTTCGGATGATTGGCGAAATAGATTCCGAGAAAAGTGGTGGTAGTTGTAGGCAAAAGGGGTAATTTACGCAACGAAAATTTAAAATATTTTTCTTAAGATCATACTAACTTGTGTTGTCATATACAATAAATTATTCTACAATCTACGTACCATGAGAGAAGATAACAGGAATGCCAAAGGATGTAATCAAAGAGAGCTTTAACCAATTATCCTTCTTTACTATTCTCCAATTCCCGGATAGTAAAATGTGTGGGCACTTGGTTTCTCGATCGGTATTCGTGTGCGGCTTTCTCTTTCCAATCGCCCAGAACTCTTGCAGCTTATTATTACTATAATGGGAGAATAATAATAAGCTCGTTTATCTTAGAGTCTGTGGTATAAATAAAATAGGAGCCCCTAGGGTTTTATTTATAGTGAATGGACTGAGTGGAATTTAAATTCGAATAGGACACTTGAAAAAGATTTTTTTCTCTCCTCCTTCCCTCATCTGTGTTTTTCTCTTGCCCGGGAGACAGAAAAATTACCCACAATAAGTCTAAGAGATTCAAAATTTGATTCAAATTTTTATCTCCAATTAATTTATGATTTTATCTCCATGGATAATGTTCCATAACTCCAATTTAAATTCAAAATAAAATCATGGCAACTTTATTTGAACTAAACAATTATGTAATAATTATCCAAATAAAATCAATAAGGAGAAAATACTTTCTTTCCCTTATCCTCATAAAAAACCCTACACAAGGTAGATTAGGATAAGATTTTGTTTCTATTTTAAATCAAAATAGGATAATTACCATATTTAATTTAAAATATTTATTTAAATAAGATTATCTAGATATTTAAATTAATAATTAATTTATCCATATAACTTAATTTGAATTATATAATCTCATATTTATCACAAAATATAAATATAATTAAGTCAAATTTCAAATCTTATCTTCAAATAAATATTTATCCAAACTAAATAGTTATTCAATTAATTAAATGAAACAAAATTATCATTCTACCCTTAACAGAAAAATCGCCTACACCTTGTGGGAGGTATTCTGGATTTTCTCTTCACTAAGTCCAAGAATTAAAGCCATAATTAATATCTCAATTGATTACTATCCGTTAAATAATTATATTGAGCTAGTAAAAAGATCAATTTGACATATATAATATGGGCTCCAATAATGTATGTAATTTATTCTATATCAAACAAATTAATTACACAATTATTAGTTTCATAGTCACACTACTATAAACCTAAAACTACACTCCCAATTATATACCGTATAATGTAAGCCAGTGTGTAGCCGCATTCCAATGACCTTGTCATATATGCAACACCCTCATATGATATCCATGATCAATTTAAAGTCAAAGTCCATTCAACCTTTTGATTACGCTATCTTAAAGATCAATTATACATCCAATAAGAAAATGATTATTCACCCAAAGTGACTAATTACTCATTTGCCTAGCATACGACCCGAGGCTTCGTCCATTTTCACATCGTATATAATGCCGTTAAGAGGATAACCATTACTCTTTGTGGGAGCTATGATTCTATATCTATAAGTAAAGCTCATATCAAATATAAGTCATATACTCAACCAACCGGTTTAATAGCTTAGTACTCCGAGACCCTTTAGCCTTTGGAACATTAAAGTACACAAATTATAAACATGAAGTCATGTACTTATTTAGGATTAAGGTTATTGTATAATGAACGTCAAAAGTGAATTAATCTAAATAAGTGGACTTATAGATTAATTAAACTTTGGTCTAATCCAATATATCACCATCACTAGGAAATATATCTATGTCTCTACTTGGGAGTCGGCTCGCTCTAAATGGTCAGGACAAACCATCTCCCCAATTGGCTTTAGACAACATAATGGTCTGCATATGAGTTAGATGCTCACTCTAACCCCATAGACTACGGACTATAGATTTAGACTACTTATTTTAGAATGTTGTCTTCTTGCATACAAAAATCCATTGAATGTAACATTCTAACAGTTTAACCACCAAGTAGTCAATGAACTATATTTGTTTACATTTACTTTAACACGTAAATCTAAATGAGGACAGTATAGCAAAGATATAATGAAAAAACCTCAAATATATTATTAATCAGTTCAAAATAAATGAAATACAACTAAAATGTCTTTCACTCTTAGGGCATTCCCAACAGTAGTGATCGTCCTTATGCGACTATGGATGATATTCGGGAAGTCATGGAGGAGTGTGGCCTTTTTTATCTTGGTTTTGAGGGGTTTGGCCTTTACATGGGATAAAGGAATGGATGAAGATCGGAATGTCTAGGAGCGGCTTGATCATTATGTTGGTTCAGATGATTGGCGAAATATATTCCCAAGTCATAGGGTCTATCATTTAGACTTCTTTGGGTTGGATCATCGGGCCATTCTTCTAAAACTTGTGGACTCGGTTCCAGCTGGTCGGAGTCCAAAGAAACATCGGAGGTTTATCTTTGAACCTATGTGGATGACAGATGGTAGTTTCAATGAGATGTTGGGGCAATATTGGTGGCGTGAAAGTGTGGAGGGCCATGGTCAAAGGTGGTTGAGAAAATTGAAAAATTGTGCCAAGTACTTCAAATTGTGGGGATCCAAAATGTTTGGGAACATTAGTAGAAATATTAAAGATGCCTAGAAGGAGTTAGAGGACTTAAACAAATGCCCGTGGCTGGGTGAGGTGAGATCTAGTAATAGGTGGGTGGATAATGAGCTTAATCGGCTTCTGGTGCTAGATGAGTATTATTGACGTCAAAGAGCCCGTGTGGAATGGCTTAGGAGTGGTGATTGCAATACAAAAATTTTCCATTCAAAAGCATCAAAACATTTCAAGAAGAATAGAATTCGCAGGCTAGAAGATCCTAGTAGGAGTTGGATTACGAAAGATAAGGACATCACTAAGGAATTTGAACGTTATTTTAATGATGTGTTCCAAACCATCGCCCCTTTGCAGAGAACTTATCCAGAGTTATACATCATATTAGATCTAGTGTGTCAGAGGAGATGTGGCAATAGTTGGATAGCCCTTTTACTAGAGAGGATGTTAAAAAAGGTCTTTTTAGTATGGGTCCTACAAAAGCTCGAGGTCCGGATGGATTTCATGCACTCTTTTTTCAAAAGAATTGGGAATTGGTGGGTTACGACTTGACAACTGTTTGCTTGGGGTCCTAAATGGTGGGCAATCGGTTCGAGTGCTAAATGCAATACATGTGGTTCTTATTCCAAAAATTAAGAATCCTAAGAGAGTGGCTGACTTCTGACTGATTAGATTGTACAATATTACATATAAGATTATTACTAAGGTGTTGGCTATTAGGCTCAAATTATTTCTTCCGGAGATTATTTATCAAGACCAGAGTGCTTTTATTCTGGGGCGATTAATAACGGATAATGTGATAGTAGCTTTTGAGCTTCTGCACTATATTAGGAGGAAAGTGGGTGGGAAACAAGGATTGATGGGCATAAAACTCGACATGAGTAAAGCTTATGATCGAGTTGAATGGACTTTCCTTGAGGGAGTAATGCGGAAGATGGGATCCAATGATCGAGGAGTTGACTTGATTATGGATTGTGTATCTATAACTAAACTTTCTTTCATTATTAATGGGAGTGTGGAAGGGTGTGTCATTCCCAAAAGAGGGCTTCGTTAGGGTTGTCGAAACTCGTCATACCTATTTCCACTTTGTATTGAGGGTTTATCGGCTATGATCAAGGCTGTGGAAATTGATGGCAGACTTCATGGGATTGCTATGGCTAAGAGAGCACCCACAGTGAGTAATTTGTTTTTGCCAATGATTCCATTATTTTTGGAAAGGCCAATTTGGGAGATTGTCAAACAATTGTGAGGATTTTGAATAGTTTTGCTTTGGCTTTGGGTCAAAATCCTTGATCACCTTCAGTCCCAACATTGTGGAGGAGGTTCAGGGGGAGATTTGTAGTGAACTTGGTTTGGTGGAGTAGCCAAGTTCATGATAGGTATTTAGGCCTACCATCTTTTGTGGGTCGCAACAAGAGGAGGGTCTTTAATGTAGTTAAGGACCAAGTTGTGAAGCGTTTACAAATATGGAAGAGTAAAATTTTCTCCATTGGGGGACGTGAAATTCTCATTAAGGCAGTTGCCCAAGCCACGGCCACATATATTATGAGTGTGTTCTGAGTTCCTGCTTCACTTTGCCAAGAAATTTAGTCATTGGTTGCTTGATTTTGGCAGGGTGGCTCTGATGAGGATAGGAAGATTCATTGGCTAGGATGGGAGAGACTATGTCAACCAAAAAATCGAAGAGGTATGGATTTTTGTGATATTAGTAATTTTAATAAGGCTTTATTGGTCATACAGGGTTGGCATATTCTTAAGGCCCCATATTCCCTTATGGGAAAAGTATTGAAAGCTAAGTATTTCCACAATTGCTCTTTTCTGGATGCTAGAATTGGTGCGAATCCATCATATACTTGGCGATCAATTATGTAACGCCCCGACTTCCCACGCCGGGTCGTCACCTTACTTACATACTGAACTTAAACTTGCGGAAAATTTGGGAGAATTTTTTTTTTCTTTTAAACTTTATTTTAAAACTTTCAACTTGAACTTCATCCTCAAACTCATACTTACTGATAGGTACTTACTCGAGTACCGAACTTTCAAACCCTCCTTGAAGACCATCGAAATCAAATTGTAGACCAAACCCGACTTAATGCGGATTAGTACCATAAGAGGCAACTTGCTTGCCATACATACATAAACTTTGTCATTCATACTTGAAACATCATGAAAATATGAAAATCCTTTTTCATTACAACATATTTTATAGAGTATATTTTTTTTTTCAAAATCCGTGGCAGTGTCCATCCCACATTTCACAGTCCGCAGCACCAGCCTTTCACAGTATTGCATCAGAGATTGCTGGCAGGTTGCTTACCTACAGCATAGACGTAAGACGTGAGCTTTCGCTCAGCAAGTACAACTGTTACATCCGCGACGCAAAACACATATCATTATGCATGAACCAATTATGACCTCTTATGGATCAAATATGGATTCATAACTTAGCTTAGTTCTATTCCGTTACTTATCATGTGTGCTCGTACCGTGGTACATAGCCAAGGAATGGTTGAAGGCGGCAGTCCGTTTTAACTCAAACCATGAAACACAAAGTTTAACATGGAGTAGTTTAGGTAGCCATCCAATCCAACTCAAACCATGAACCATACCATTTAAACCCGCCTTTGTGGCAAGTCGGTACGACACAACATCTTACTTGTCTTGTTCTTACCAGGTGGTTTAACATTAGTGAACATGCTTCATGATGTCACAATATTACAACATATAACATAACATAACGTCATTCATAACGTACCATGACATTACACGCCATAACATATCATCACATGCCATAACATACCATCACATTAGGCAAGTAACAATAAAGGGCCTATGCTGTAGGCGGAGTTGTACTTACCTCTCTTGTTATGTCTTGCGCAATGCTGCTCCTGCTCTGAGTACAGCTGCAGGTTCCCTCCTGCTTGTTGAAGGATATAGGTGAGGTTCTAATTAGTATTGTGGAATGTTGGTGATCTAACCAACATGCCTACATAATCCTAGTTGTATGTCCCCGATACTAGATGTCTTACTGGGTTACAAATAGTAACCTTATGTGCTAAATCATCATATATACCATTAGGGTTAGGTTACCTTCCCAACCTTAGGCTTTATCCTTGTTCATAAACCATTGGGTTACTTCAATTAACCCTATATCTTAGCCCAATTAATTAATCTTGGTATCCTTTAGGGTTATCTTGACTAACCCTTAAGGTTAATTGTAGTTAAACTCTTGGTCAACCAAAGTCAATTTTTGGTCAACTAAGGTCAACTTTATACGGGTCAAACTTGAGCTTTAGGCTTTGGCCCAGTAACTCGGATATTACTTCCGGTTATTACCCATAATCATCTTGCTTACCCAATTTTAGTTTAAAACTCTATTTTCCATTTCTTTGGAAACTTAGGTAAATTAACTTCAAAAATCGTTTATTTAACTCATAAAAATTCATATTCTTGAAATAGGTCTTTGTAAAAATCATTTAGGACTGGAAACTGCCTTTGGAACAGTTTTCCTAGTCAAAACAGTGGTTTTGGGAAAGATACAATTTTTTTCCAAACTGTTTTTAGAAAATCCTGTGCAGGAATTTCCTGTTCCCTGCACAGTCTTTATAAAACCATGTCAGTTTAAAGATCCATTCCAATTTTGAAAAAATTTTCTTCACAAAAGTTCTAGCTCTCAGAAAATCCTAAAACTTTCATGTTTTGCGAAAAATCCAGTTCCGCATGTATCCTTGTCAGTTTTCATTTGAAACTGGCTGGTCGTGTAAACTAGGTCTGGGCAGACTAGTCTCGGATTTTTATAGAAACGGAGGCCATTGGAGCCTCATTTTGAGAAACCGTCCATGTTGTCCCCTAGGAAAAACTCTTCCGAACAACTTTCGTGTTTTAAGTTTCACCCAGTTCGGCCTCTAAAGGCCTTAAATTTCCACTTTCCCGAAACTGGCCAGTTTGGAATCCGAATTGGCAGTTTCGGTTGTTAAGTCCGGTTTACGTCTTATTTCGCGCAAACTACCTCAACCGCCTGCAGCGGGAGTCTAATATCAATCATGCAGCACTTTCTAATGTAAAACATACATCCATGTATAATTCAAACATTTTCATGCAAAGCAAAACCCTTGGGTGTTCTTGCACCAAACCAAGGTTTGCAAAACATTTGGTTTGCATCACCATTCATCAATCAAGCTTCTAATCTAGCTCAAACATAAACATGCATGACCTATAACTTCTTAGGCATATTGGGGACATATCACAAACACCTTATGTGCATGCACGCAATCTTAATAATCATGCAAGCATACTTATCAAATCATGCACCATAATCATAATTGAGACCTTAGTACCCTAATCAAGCACTTAATAAGCATTAAACCCATTACATGAAATGAGAAAATGAGCTTATGCTCTTACATCCCAAACATAGAAATACACTTAAATCTCCAAATTTAAGTTCTAATTGAAAAGCTTAGGGTCAAAGGGAGATTACCTTAATCAATCCAAGGATTGTGCTCGGTTTTGGGTCTAAAACTTTTTTTTTTTTTTTTTTGATCCTTCACCATAACCGGCCATCCTCCTCCAAATGGGGTTCCTAATTTTCGGCCATACCACATGAAACATACACATAAATTTCTTGCTCCAAACTTAATAAAAACTTAGAGGTTTAATGGTTTACCTTAACCTATTCAAGGTTTGCTAGCTTGGTTCCAACCATTTTTTTCCTTTTCCTTGCCACTACCCACAACCGGCCTCCCCTTGGCCTAGTGGTTCCAAAATTTTTCAGCCACTTGATGGCTGCCTCACCAAAGTCCGGCCACCAAGAAATCCGGCCACCACCTAGCTCAAATCCTTCCTCACTATTTTTTTTTCTTTCTTTTCTTTTCTCTTCCTTTTTGGATTTGGATTTTTGACAGAATTTTTGGCCATAGTTTGGCTGTCTTTCTCAAATTTTCAGCCCCAAAAATCTGCCCATCTCATGGGTATTTATAGGCAAAAGGGGAACTTTTAAAAATTGTAATTTGACCCCTAAATTTTTGAAAAATTACCAAAAAGGCATGCAAGAGGTGGCCGGCCATCAACCTTGGAGAACAAGAAAGAATTTTCTAGAACAAGACACTTGTCTTTAAAGGCTTGGTTCATGGAATTATGATGTCATAAATCCAAATAAGATGATGTCATAAATCAAAAAGGTAGGTGATGTCATCCTAAGGCCTCGTTTGGCTACTTTTTGAAAAAGCAGTCCAATTTTAAGCTAACACAGATAAATCCAACACTGTATTCACTAATACACAGTATAATTCAGTACTGTTTTGCTTGACTGTAGTCCAAAATTTATCTGCGTAAAAATGGACTGTAAAAATTTTTTTCTTATTTCTTCAAACCTTTTTACCCTTGATATCCAACTTAGTGTGCTTGATTTTTCTAGGGTGGTCTCTTAGCTTATTCCAGCTATCTTGTCCAAAAGATAATTTTCGCAGTATATTTCTCAGACTGCTTATCCCATTACTATACAGTCATACCTTTGACTGTTCTTGGTCAAACTTTGACTTTCTTGGTCAAACTTTGACCAACATGAAATCATAAAATTTTTTCATACCGTTTTTCTCAAAACGCCCATACTAGGTTAAGTAATCTATCGTTGAGTCTCGTAGCTAGTTAACCGAGAGCTCAAACTTATACCATCATTCTCTTCCGATCATGATCCAGACTTAGGTTTTCCTTGTTTCAAAGGAAATCTAAAGTCATCAAAATTTCGGGTATTACAAATTATATGCGGGAGGGACTTATTGGCCTCAAGTGTTAGGTGGAGAATTGGCAATGGAAGCAATGTTGGAGTTTTTTCAGATCCGTAGCTTCCCCGACCTCATAGTTTTAAACCCATTACGAGCGTTCCTAGGGGTGCATCAAATTGGAAGGTGGCAAACCTTATCCAAAATAGTCAATGGGATCATGAATTTATTTCTCAGTCTTTCTTGTCAATGGATAGCGGGGTGATTTTGAGTATTCCTTTGGGGAGATCTAATTGTTATGATAACTTGATTTGATACTACGACTCACATGGTCTATACATAGTGTGTTCAAGATATTGGGTGGCTATGGAGGCTAAAGGATTGGATGGCTCGTCCAATGCAGCAGTCAGTAAGGCTTGGTAGGGAAAACTTTGGAGTTTGAAATTACCAAACAAGGTAAAAATCTTTTTATGGCGGGCTTTTCATGGGGTCCTTCCCCTTTTTGATGTTCTCAATAGATGGGGTGTGAAATGTTTGAATGGATGTATGCAGTGTTGCAAAGGGGTTGAGTCAATTTGGCATAGCTTGTGGGAGTGTCCAAGTGCTAGGGAGGTTTTGGATTTTTCTATCCTCTGGTCCAAGTTGATATATTCCTTGGCTATATCATTTGCTCGGCTTTGTTTAGAATTCTCTGAAAAAGGGTCCCGAGAGGAGCTAGAATTGTTACTAGTATGACTTGGCTATTTGGATGACGAGGAATATGTGGGTTCATTCCAATCATGTAATTGATGCCTGAAGTGTGATGGAGATGGCGGGTAGAATGTTAGGCGATTTCCAGTAATGTTTCAGACTTGAAATTCCAGTGGTCAGTTCACCCACTGTTGATAATCAAATAAGGTGGAAAAAAACCAACAAGTGACTCTTTGAAACTAAATGTAGATGCCTCAGTACGCATTGGAAAGAAGGAGGCTGTCATTGGAGCTATAATTAGAGATTCTGAGGGTATGGTAGTTGCTAGCTTTGCAAGATGTGTGACTGGATTCTTCTTGCCCCATATTGCCGAATGTCTAACTCTTCAGGAAAGACTCTCTTTTGCTTAGGATTTGGTTTGCAGATCGAGATAACTGAAATGGATGCAGTGCATTTGGCTTTTGAGGTAGAAAATCCGTCATTAATTAGTGAAGACAGTGTATTAATTGCAGATATTGTTGTATTGTCTAGATGTGGTGTTTTTAATTACTATTTTTATGTTCCTAGAGGAGCAAAACGAGTGTCTCAAACCCTTGTTACCTCAGCACTTGTCTTTCTTTGGATTGCAGTTTTGTGGACTGTTGTCCTTTTTTTATTGCCTAATCGGCTTTGGTTGATTTAGCCTAGATAATGCAATATGAAATTCCCCTAAAAAGAAAAGTCCACATTTATATAGAAAAAGCCATTATATAATGAAACTCAAACACTATAGTACCAAGTACGTAATTTAAAAATAATCAATATATACTATAATGACTAAATCCTTATTCGAACAATATCTGCTACGGACTAAAACAAAATGGCCAGTACAAGATAATAATCAAAATCAATATATGAATTTTGGATATTTTGAATTGGTGGGGAGAGAATAGTGATTGAGATTTCATTTTTCTAGGTATTTTGATTTTAGTTCCTGATATTAATACCCAATATTATAAAAGAGTGAGAAATATAACGAATTGTTACAAATAATCATTTAAAAAATAAATATGTCATTTTAGTCATATAGAAATGTCTAGTGTCTATTTTTGTTCATAGATGCAAATAGGTTTAGAGAAATCATATACCATAAAGTATATTTGATAACTACTATTTAAATAAATAGCAGTTATAATAAAACATAATATAGTATATTTTAATTTTTCAATTAAAACAGATTTAGTTGTTTACAACTTTACCCTTTTTCTCTTTCCTTACTCCTTCCCTTTTCTCTTCACTCTCTCTCTCTTTTCTCGATCTGCTCTCTCTCTCTCTTTCTCTCATTAATTAACCACCGTAGGTGCCCACCAGCGACTGACGGTGACGACGAAGAACAACGGCAAAGGATCCCGATGGCTATGAAGAACGACTCCTCAGATCTCCCCGGTGCGACGATGAGGTTCGCAGCCAACAAGGACCCGAGGATCTGAGCTTTGATCTCTGCATATTGTCGGAGCCAGGAGGCAGACCAGATCCACAAGATCATGAGGTCGAGTTGAAGTATTTGTTTTGCATGTTGAAGTGGTCCTGGTTTTATCTCGATAACTGTGGTGGCGGCGATTGTGGTAGCGACCACAGTGACAGTGGCTACTGTGGTGGTAGCGACTATGGCAGCAACGTGGAGGAATTGGATTTAGGGTTTGTAGTTGGGGTAGATTTGTTGGATTTAGGGAATTTTTGGGGCTGTTTTTATATTTATTAAAAATTTGTGTAATTTTCTTAATTTAATGAAATACATAAAGGTAAATATCATATAAAATCACAAAACTGAAAAAAAAAAAAAAGGATTAATTTATAAATGAGTAAATATTAAGATTTCCGAGTAAATACTAAGATTTACAAGTAAATATTTTGATTTACTTGATAAATAGGTAATTTTTATAACAACGTAAATACTTTATCAATAATTATAAAGATTTATTATGTCAAATCAAGTAAATATCATTCTTTACCAATAAATATCATTATTTTCTTACCTTTTTCATAATTACATATTCAGAATAAATACTAAGATTTATAAACTAGTAAATATTAAGATTTCCGAGTAAATAATAAGATTTACAAGTAAATATTTTGATTTATTTGATAAATAGGTAATTTTTATAATAACATAAATACTATATTTTCTCTTAAATACTAGGACTAATTTATAAACTAGTAAATATTAATATTTTCGAGTAAATATTTTGATTTACTTGATAACAACGTAAATATTATATTTATCAATAAATATTAAGATTTATTATGTCAAATCAGGTAAATATCACTCTTTACTAATAAATATCATTATTTTATTACCTTTTTCATAATTATATATACAGCCGCTAATTATTAAAAAATCCTAAATCAAGCCCTAAATCCAAATCCCTAACCCACCAAAGCCACCGCACAGGTGGCCGTAGCCAGAGAAGACGGCATGCTCGGTGCATGGAAAATAGGAGACCGGAGAAGACGGCTTGCTCGGCTTGGAGAAGTCGGCTAAAGATCTCGCACGCCTACAATGAGATCTCGTCGGGATCTCACACACAATTTCACTGTTGCTAGAAGGAGACCGCGATTTTCCGTGAGCCAGGAGCGTGACTTTCCCAGCGACTATCTTCCCACCCGTGAGACGGAATTTCAATCCCTTCGATGACGAGGTGGAAATCGTGATTTTTCGGAGACTTTCATCACAATTTTCCGATGACTTTCCTTGCCAGTTTTTTAGGCTCTTTTCTAGATGATTTGAGATGGATGTTGCCGCGATTCTCGCCATCGCGATTCTTCTGTTCTTGCCGTTACGATTTTCCTATGGTTCGCAATGGCTACAGTGACAGGAGAGAAAATAGAGGGAGAGAGAAGAGACAGAAGAGAGAGGGACTTAGAGAGGGAATTGGAAGGGGAGGATGAAGATGAGAGAGAAAGAAGAGAGGGAAATGAATGAGATTTGGAGATTTTTGGAAAAAAGGGTAATTTTGGTATTGTAGTGTGTCATTTATTTTAAAGATGCTATTTGGTTATATTAGTTTCAATTATGCCATAATTTTAAAACCTTAGACTCAAGTATGCTATATCACTTATTCTCTCATAGGTTTATATTTGGACAAATTTCAAACTCATAGTGTCAAGTTGGTCATGTACGTAACTAGTTTTTTTGTTTTTGAACTTAGGGTATATTTGGTTGGGGGGTGAGATACAGGGAGGGAAATAGGTGCAGGGAGAAGGATGGAGGGAGAGCACCAATCCATTATTCGGTTAGTAAGGAAGAGAGGAGAGGTGGAGGGAAACTCTCTTCCTTCGAGCCCACCACATCGCATCCTTCCATCAATGGAACGATGTAATCTCTTCTTTCCACTTTATTTAAAAAGACTATTTTACCCCCCAAAAAAACTATTAACAAATTTTTAAAAAAATGGATAATTTAGTAATTAGACAAATAATTATTATCAATCTTTTCAACTCTTCTTCCCTCTTACCAAACAATATAAAGGATTTATACAATCATCTACATCCCTCATGTTCTCCATCCCTCCATCCCTCCATCCCTCCAACTCTCTCCATCCTTCTTCCTCTCCATCCCCCCTACCAAACATAGCCTTAGGGATGAGGGATTCGAACTCGGCATCTTTAAATAGAATTAGATGTAGTTTTATCACTAGATCATGCCAGCAACAACTACATAAACAATTTAATTTTACAATATTTGCAAAGTTGTGTTGCCAATCAAAAGTTATAGTGATAAAAAGTAGCTAGGTGTTTGATGAATTTTTCTCAAACCTGTTATGAATATCAAAATAAGAAATTTTATAAATTTAATAAAATATATATAATCAGACTCTTTTATCTTGATGTCAGATTTGTAATTTTTCTTGTACATTATTGTAACAACTAGTTGATTATTTTGTAATATTTTTTCATAATAATTGTGTTTTACAGCAACAATTATTAAATAATATCATGTTACACATAATGTTACGTAAATTTATTAGAAAATCAACTATTGTAATGGAATTTATTAGACCTTACAATAGCTGGACCTGTTTGGTTACTGGATAGGAAACAATTCTTATATATACATATGTGGAGATGTAGAATGACTACCATACATACTCTATTTTCATTCAATAAAATATTGCGTTACAAATTAAAGTTTTATTTTTTTCCCTGTTACTATGGTCAACTTTCATAACTTTTTATCCCAAAACGTCTATAAAAATATGAATAATATTAGTTATATTATCAAGCATATAAAATAAAAAATAAAAAGATTTATTCATTTGTCTCCCCAAACTATAAGATTAATTTAAGTTTACCCTTCAAACTTTAAAAACTCTCATTTTACCCTTTGAATTTTAGATTAGTTCTACTCAATCCATTTTATTAGAATTTTCGTTAAAAAATATGGAAAAAAGAATAGAATTTGTTTCAATTAACCTATTATGTTAAATTTTTTTTATTACAAACAAACAGAAAAAAGACTAGAGGGTCACTAGAGGGTCACACTTAATCCCATATTTTTGTGTGTTTTTAATAAAAAATTATAATAGAAAAGTAAAGTGAGACTAATTCAAAATTCATGAGGGATTGCTAAAATTAAGGGTACAAATGATAATATTATTATAAAAAAATTTCTTTCACAATTTTTCATTTTTTTTTATTATTACAAATATTTGAACAAAATTTAGAAAATTAAATTTTTTTTTTGTAGAGATAAAAAAAAAAAAAACATAGATGAATTATATTTTATTATAAGAATTCTTTAGTAAATTTGAACAATACCAGTAAAAGCAGTTGTGCAAGTAACCCTCAGACCAATTTGTCAAATTCTACTGGTAGCAATTTAAGAATCTATTGATAAGAAACAAGGCCTACCGCACACCATGATCAGAATCTAAAAACAACTCCAAAAGTAACGTCAAATGTGCCCTAAGCCAAAAATTAAAAACACTTAATTAATAGTTCATTACAAAACTTATCTTATTTTTTTTTCTTTTATAAATAAATTGAAAATTGTAAAAAAATTGCATCTACTAAATCTGTGGTGACTTGCTTTTTTTTTTTTTTTTTTCCTTTTTTTTTTCCCTGTCTCTCTCTCTCTCTCTCTGGCATTCTTCTGTTTGCAACTTGTCTGTCTGTATTTCTCTCTTATTTTTATTGTTTTATTGTCTCTTGCTTTCTAATCTTTCCCTTCGTCCATCTATTTTTTCTAAATAAAAAACTTTTATATTTAAGTTTTTTTTTTCAATACAAATATCTTTTTTCTAGTCATATGTATTCCTCAGTTAGTTTTCTATTTGATTTTGATCAATTTTTCTTAAATATATTTGGCTTATATATGAATATAAGAGATTGGATCAATATATGTGTTTTTATTATAAAATGTGTATTTTATTCTATCTGCTCTTCTTGTGAAAAAGAATGTTCTAACGTAAGTTTGATACATTTGTGTGTTTGTTTTCTTTTTTAATGGCTTTATTTATTTGGATTCTCTTAGACTATTATTGTTGGATACTAATGTTGAGCTAATAGGACTAGATATATGGATAGATATTTTTGTGTACTATTCGATATAACTTCAACTATGATCGTTAACAATATCCTATTACTTTTTTTTAAAAAACTAAATATTGTTATACTATATTAATTTGATTGTGTTTACTGCATGATAATAACTCATTAGGACCTCTATTATTCTACATAAAACCTAATATCATGATGATCCAAAATTTAAAACGTGGATTGAACCTATAAAATTACACCACTAGTCCTAACAATACTAAAAGAGCCAATTAGAGGCACATGAGTCGTTTAAAACGATCTTTAAAATTGTCATTTTTAATTCACTCTCTCCTGAATTGTCCATGAGCCCATGACTTGGTGGTCTCAAGTGTTTAACTTAGGCCCTTTTTGTTGTAAAAGGATGTGGTTGTGTGGGTTCAAAGCCCACCTCTTATGCTTGTTTATTATTTATTTTTGTTTATGTTTTTCTTTTTCCGTTCGTTTTTCATTTTTTTTAGTAGAAAAATTCTTTAGTTCTTTTACTTCTTTTTGCTTCCTTTTTTTTTTTTTGTGTGTGTTCTTAATTCTTATATTTACTTTTCTTTTTCTACATAAATTCATTAGTTTTTTTTTCTTCCCAATATGTTCCTTCGTAAATGTGTTTCCCATAGTAAAAGAATGGGTTGTGAGACGTATTACTCATTATTAATTATCCAAAATAGTGCCATAAGTTTAATTAAATGCTCTATTATATATATCGTATCATGTTTTATTATTATAACTTCTCAATAAAATGAGTCTAGTTTATGAAAGATTTTAATCATTAATAATTTATTCATCTTTCGGTTGTAACTATTCAAGACAATTTTAGTTTATGAAAGGTTTTAATCATTTACAATCTATCAATCTTTTAGTTGCAACTGTTCCAGGAAAATTAATTGCTCTAATATATGTATCGTATCATGTTTTATTATTGCAACTTCTCACTAAAAGGAGTCTATTTTATGAAATGTTTTAATCATTCATAATCTATTCATCTTTTGGTTACAACTATTCAAGACAACTCTATTTTATGAAAGGTTTTAATCATTCACAATCTATTAATCTTTCGGTTGTAATTGCTCAAGACAACTATAATTTACAAAAGGTTTTAATCATTCACAATCTATTTTTCTTTCGGTTGAACTGTTCAAGACAACTTTTTAATACTTATATTAAATAACACTTATAAGTGTGTTCGTGTGTGTTGTTCAGTTTTCAATTGTTCAAAACAAATGTAGAAGAATCATATTTTTCTTTGTGAAATTCATATGTTTATAAGTAATTAGACTTATCAGTGCAATCCCTCGCTCAAATAATTAGTATACATCAATCTCTCACTCTCTCTATATGTATATAAATATTTGTTTATTTCTCACCGACACAAACATCTTGGTGGATATAATTCTCTTACGCACACAAGCACGGAAAAGAGCTTAAAACATGTCGGTCTGGAGAATTAGAGGAAATTGATATGTTCTAACTAAAAATGTTATGGCTGTTGTTTCGCTTTTCTACGACTAGATTATAAGATGTTTACAACTGTTATTTTTTTGGAAAACTCACTAAAAAAAATATTTTTTGTTAATTTTCTTACATTTAGATCCGTACACATATACTAAATTAAAGATATTTGATAGTTTTTATCAGTCTTTTTTAATTATAAAATCTACAATTAATTATTATAATAAGTAAATAACACGTGCAACGCAAGTATTCAAACTAGAATTATATATAAAAGAGAGTTTCCTCTGATTCGCTGTTCAAAACTTCGTCGACTTATTTTTTTGTCGACTTCTTTCTTTCTTTTACTCTTGCCCTTCACTTTTCCTAGCTTTGTCATATTTTTTGCTTTCCTTATACTTTTCCTTTTCCTTTTCCTTTTTCAATTTTTCTTGTTTTTTTCATTTTTTGCCTTGTTCCCCTAATAAAATCAAATTCTTAAATATACGTAGTATCAAAGTACTTTTTTATTCTAATTTGTCTCTTTTGATTTTTTTTTTTCCAATTGTGGCCCTATTAATGTTTTTCTTGTGGTTAATCCTCTAAATTTTTATTCTATCGAAATAACATTTACAAATATTATTTTTACTAGTGGTCCAAATAAAGTTATATTTTCAAACAAATTCCTCCTTTAAAAGCTTTTTCCTTATCATATGTATAACTATTTAGTTTTCTAATTTTGTAGAAAAGAATTTAGTTTTCTATTTGACTTGATTTGGTTGACCTA
Organism: Ficus hirta; assembly: GCA_038430175.1. Classification (NCBI taxonomy): domain Eukaryota; kingdom Viridiplantae; phylum Streptophyta; class Magnoliopsida; order Rosales; family Moraceae; genus Ficus; species Ficus hirta. The sequence goes on along the minus strand of CM076585.1, from coordinate 9,973,116 downwards.
AATCTTTAATTTCTCTTTTTTCCCCTACTTAATATCTTTTTTCTGCATACAAGTATCCCCTAAGTTGTTTTACGAGCACGTCACTAAAAATGGACAGTTCAATCTCTATCCTTGACATTTCAACTACTCATAAAAAAATATAATTGACATTTCGAACCATTTGAATTCAGCAATTTGACTCTAGAATTGACGAGGGACGTATTTTTTTCCATCCCGTCTTTTCAATATGGCCCCAAAAACCGCGGCATCTGATAACTACAAAGAAATTTCGATCCCTAGAGTTTCTATGAAACCTCCTGGACAAAATTTCTTCATTAAAATACAAAATAAATGTATAAATGTTATAACCATGTATGTCACAGTAATGCTGCATAAGTTCTATTATTAATATGTCGTTTATAGTTTGAAATTGAACTCATCTAGTGGCAACCATGTTTTCCAAACAAAGTGTTACGACTTTGCTTCTACTAGCACTAGCAACCGTTGCATTAGCCGGCAATGATCTGGGTTTTACCTACGCCGGATTCAAGTCGGCCAATTTGAGCCTCGACGGCGCAGCTGAAACTACATCCAATGGCCTGTTGAGGCTCACAAACGACAATAAACAACAGAAAGGCCACGCCTTCTACACCAACCCGGTGACCTTCAAAACCAAGCTGAACAGCACCAACGCCTCCTTCTCCTTTTCTACCAACTTCGTCTTCGCAATCAGATCGGAGTACAAGACTCTGAGTGGCCACGGGTTCGCTTTCGTCATTGCTCCAACGAGGGGTCTTCCTGGTGCTCTCCCGAGCCAATACCTAGGCCTTTTCAACTCGACTAGTAATGGCAAAACAACAAATCAGGTCATTGCATTCGAGTTCGACACGATACTGAATAGCGAGTTCGGAGACATAGATGATAATCACGTTGGTATTGACATCAACGGATTAGAGTCATTGAAATCTGCCACAGCAGGATATTATGCTGAAAATACCGAGTTTCTAAACTTGGTCCTCATAAGTGGCGAAAAGATGCAAGTCTGGATCGAATACGATGGCGTTGACAAGCAAATAAACGTTACAATGGCTCCAATCGATATGTCTTCTAAACCCCATGTTCCACTTTTTTCTATGAATGTTGATCTTTCCCAATATCTTAATCCCACCATGTATGTTGGCTTCTCTTCCTCCACTTGCTCTATTCGAACTTCTCATTACATTTTAGGATGGAGCTTCCAGATTAATGGTCCGGCACAAGATCTTATTCGCTCTCCGCTTCCAGAACTGCCTCGTCTAGGACCAAACAAAATATCAAAACTTTTGACAATTGGGGTTCCTCTAATTTCTGTTTCTTCGGTCTCTTTAGCGATCTTCGTCATCATTTCTATCATAAGAAGGAAGAGAAAATTTGCGGAGCTACTCGAAGATTGGGAACTCGACTATGGTCCTCAGAGGTACAGATACAAAGACCTTTACATTGCCACAAAAGGGTTCGGAGACAAAGAGCTTTTAGGTGCCGGTGGATTTGGTACCGTCTATAGAGGAGTATTATCCGCCACTAAAGTTGAGATTGCCGTGAAGAAAGTTTCCCACAATTCAAGACAGGGTGTGAGGGAATTCGTTGCAGAAATTGTTAGCATGGGTCGGCTTCGTCACAGAAATTTAGCCCCTGTGTTGGGATATTGTCGTCGGAAAGGAGAACTTCTATTAGTGTATGATTACATGCCTAATGGAAGCCTAGACAAGTACCTCTACGACGAACCCGAAACAACACTCAATTGGAGCCAGAGATTCCGAGTCATAAAAGGCGTCGCTGCGGGCCTTTTCTACCTCCACGAAGAATGGGATCAAGTGGTGGTCCACCGGGATGTGAAAGCAAGTAATGTCCTTCTTGATGGTGAATTCAATGGGAGATTAGGAGATTTTGGCTTAGCCAGACTATACGACCATGGAACCGACCCTCAAACCACCCACATCGTTGGAACCCTCGGCTATCTGGCACCAGAACACACCAGAACCGGAAAGGCCACGACAAGCACCGATGTCTTCGCTTTTGGAGCTTTTCTTCTCGAAGTTGCTTGCGGAAGGAGACCTATGGATAATCGAGCGTCATCGAAAAATGTGATCTTGGTCGACCTAGTGTTTACATGTTGGAAAAAAGGGCGAATTCTTGAGGCGAGGGACCAAAAATTGGGCGTAGATTTTGTGGCCGAGGAAGTGGAGCTGGTGCTTAAGCTAGGCTTGTTGTGCTCCCATTCGGAACCCTCATTTCGACCGAGTATGAGGCAAGTGGTGGAATACTTAGAAAGGCAGGTTCCTTTGCCGGATTTAACGGGGCTCAACTTTTGTTCTAATGGCTTAATGTTTGCATCCGGTGACGGCTTGGGCAATTTTCCGTTGTTTAGTCAATCTTCTGCGGCAAACTACGTGTGCTCGCATCAATCTTCTGTCGTAGAGTCGCTTCTCTCCGGCGGCCGGTGATTCTACAAAACATTTTGTATGATTCTCCGTTGAGTGTTCTTTCAATATTTGTGATCATTCTGCTGATATCTGACATGATTTGTATCCGTCGTTCGTATCATAGGAGTTTTCATGGTCTTTTTTTTTTCTTTTTTTTAAACAATCAGCAACTTTGAATGACGAACGGGGAGAAACAATTTGTATCAGACTCCACATAGGAAAGATACTAAAAAAGAACTATAAAATATCGACCACATATATTATGACTCTTAACAAATCCTTTACAGTTGACGGATATATCCGATCATCTTATGTGAGCCTCATCAACAATTGAAACAACAGTATTATTCGTGATTGATATCATAGGTTTCCACAGTCTGCCCGAGGAACTAGTATTTAGAAAATTGGTGGGTATGAAAAGCCTTTCTATCACAGTAAATAAAAGCTTTATATTTATCCCGAAGGCTTAATTCCATTTTTATATGTGAATAGGGGAGCTAAAAAAATTAACACTTGTTTTTCTTTTTTGTTTTTTATTTCCTTTCTTATTTGGGAAAAAATTATGACTGTTGTAGCAGGTTGGCACACATGCATTATTATGCTGTACTTACTGACGTGCTAGGATTAAGGGCTTTACATAATACTAAAAGAAGTATTTACAAAAAAAATGTCATTTAAAAGATGAACTTTGTTTAACCCAGTTTAGTAATGGGTTACTTACATTTGAAGATTTCATCTAAGTTCTCCTCCATCCAAAAAAAAAAAAAGAGAGGCGAAGTTCTCCTCCATCCAAGTTCGAAGTTCCAACATTTGAAGATTTCATCTTCCCCCCGCCGGCCGCCGCAGTTCCTTCCCAAGCAGGTGATGTTTTTTTTATTTTATTTTTCCCGTTTTAATTCGTCTTTCTTTTGGATTTCTCTTAATACGTCAAAAAACTTGAAACTGAAACATCCGGATTTGAGCTTGCAAAAGCCGTGGTGGGTTTTCAACGGAAAAAAAAAAAAAAAAAATAGAGGGGGGGAGTTGGAAGGAGATACGTCAGAGGTTCTCTTCTCTCCAAGTTCGAAGTTCCAATGGTTTTTTTTTTTTCCTTTTTTTTTTTTTTTTTTTGGTTCTGCGACTGTTCTCTCCTCCTCTGGATTCAAAGTTTGTACTAGTCAGAGTCTTCATATTAATTATTACAATTGTTGACTTTGTACTATATCTTAATTTATCAATTATTAATTTTAATGTCTCATATGAATCATATGACTAAACTATATATCTCCGAATAGATAAATTAGTATATTAAAATTTTTAAACTTACAAAATCGTGTGGTAAAATCAGTTTTCCTTTCAATTCATGTTTTGCAATAACCACCAATATATTTTACCTTTTAATTCATAAACCATCTTTTTTTTTTTTTTTTCTATTCGTCAACAGGACCATAATTATATAGAATAATGCAAACCAATAAAACATTGTTCAAAGTATCTGATTTTCAAACCAATAGACGAATTATTTTTTCTTTCAATTCACTTATCTAAATACCTAATTATACTCACTAAATTGAATACTTTCTTATCAAAAAAATTAATATTCACTAAATGACAAATTTTTTTTTATACACCAATCATTTTGGAACGTCACATTAATTTAAATATTATGAATTAACAACACTTTGTTTTCATATCTCAACAAATAATCACAACAAAATTGAATATTCTCTCTTTTGCAGAATTTACTACTTATAATTTTTATGTTATGACTCCTCTCCCAATTTTCATTCTCTTCCTCCCTATATATAAAATTTATTACTTATAGTTACTATGTTATGACTCATCTCCTAATTTTTATTCTTTTAGTATTCATTATTTAATTTTTGAGCACACTAATTTACATCTTTATCCAAAAGTTTCAGCCTTTTTCTACCCAATCCAACAACTTTATTGTGTGAGTTTACCTCTATGTCCTCTAATTCATCATTTTGTTCTCAAAATTTTCTCTCATCCGGTGCCACAACCTTCCATTGCCGGTCAGCTTTTCTCCGCCGCCAGCCCTGTTACACAGCCACCTCATGACTGGGCCGAACCCCCATTTTATTGTGCTGAGCTATAGAAGCTGTCCTACAAAAATAGTCGTTTTGATGTACTCATTTTAAAAGATGAACACTATTTAAATTATTTGTAAATTTGCATGAAATTTGAAATTTTGTATTTTTTTTTTTTGTTCCAGATTTCCCCTTTCACGATTTAAGTTTGCATTTTTGGGTTTAGTGGTGTTTTTTTTTAATTATTTGTTTAAATCATGTCTCCACGTTTGTTTTCTCGTTAACTACCTTTGATTTGATGGATTTTTTTTTCTTTTTTTAAGGAATAAAACCAACTTCCTTATTTTATGGAGTTTCATTTCAATAAATTGATAATATCATAATGACAATTACCATGTAGATTAATATCATAACGACCATGTCCATATATAGCAATTCCCAAATCCATATTACAACGTGAATGTGATAAGATTTACATTTTACAATTTTATTATCTCATTTGATAAAATCAGGTAGGGACCAAGTTTATGATATATATATATATATATATATATAAGTATATCATAGGTGACAAAATCCCTGACTTATTTTCCCCAAAAAAAAAAAAAAACCAATATATCAAAATGGCCAAATCCATATTTTTTAACAAATCTGTTATGGACTGACACAAAATATCAATAAGTCATAATGACTAACTCCATATTCGAGTATATAACATAATGTCCAAATTCATATTTGAACTAATTTGGCACTTTTGATAAGTATCACAAAATCATGTCTTGGATTGATTTTTGTCATACAAAAGAAAAAAAATTGTAATAAATATCATTAATGACATCACAAATATTTATTTATTTAGTTATTTAAAATACAAATTATAATTACTAATTAGTATCCATGATTTAACTACCTAGGTTACCAAATCGTAACCACCTGGTTATCAACTGCTGGTGGGTTTCTGAATAATAACCACCATTGCCGATGAGTTACCTGTTGCTACCGAATGATAACCAATTGGTTACTAATCTCGGGTGGGTTTCCGATCGGTAACTACTTTCGTCTGCAGGTTACCATCTGGAAACTTCTGATTTCGTCAGATTATCCGAGTTCCATCACCATAATATATATATATATATATATATATATATTTAAAAACACCAAATTCAACCAAAAAATGATCAGAATATTACAAAAATCATAAAAAAAAATTTCAGAATTTTTTAAACAGAATAATTTTTCAACCAAAATACATCATAACACTTAAATTAAATTAATAATAATAATAATCTGAAGTTTAAAACAAATGTCCAATGGTAAGAAGAAATCGTGACTGACGGAACCCGATCTCTGAAAAATCCAAGATCGAAACTCCTCTGTCGACCACAAAAAATCGGATCTCGAACACCATCGTCCATAGTCAGTTAACAACAGGACAATTCACATAACACAACAAATATCCAAAAATTTCTAACAATATTCAATTTTGTAACATATCCCTAATTATCCCGAACTATTTAAAGTATTACGGACTGAAACAAAATAAATAAATAAATAAATAAATCAACTTATCATAATGATCAAGTCCGCATTTAGATAGAAAAAACCATTATATAATGAAACTCAAACACTATAGTGAAAAACCAAGTCCACAATTTAAAAATAATCAATATAAACTATAATGACTAAATCCTTGTTCAAACAATATCTGCTACGGACTAAAACAAAACGGCCAGATAATAATCAAAATCAATATCTGAATTTTGGATATTTTGAATTGGTGAGGAGAGAATAGTGATTGAGGTTGCATTTTTCCAGGGATTTTGATTTTAGTTTCTGACATTAGCACCCAATATTATAAAAGAGCGAGAAATATAAGAAATTGTTACAAATAATCATTTAAAAAATAAATATGTCATTTTAGTCATACAGAAATGCATAGTGTCTATTTTTGTTCATAGATGCAAATGGGTTTATATTTGGACAAATTTTAAACTCATAGTGTCATATTGGTCATTTACGAAACTAGTTTTTTTGTTTTTGAACTAACGGTATGTTTGGTTGGAGGGAATGATGGAGGGAGGGAGAGAGGTGCGGGAAGAGGGATGGAGGGAGTGTCCTAATCCATTGTTTGGTTAGTAAGGAAGAGAGGAGGGAGAGGAGAGGTGGAGGGAGACTCCATCAATAGAAAAATGTAAGTTCTCATTCTCACTTTATTTAAAAAGACTATTTTGACCCCAAAAAAAATTATTAACAAATTTTAAAAAATAGACAATTTAGTAATTAGACAAATAATTATTATCAATCATTTCAACTCTTTTTCCCTCTTATCAAACAACATAAAGGATTTATACAATCATCTCCATCCTTCATGTTCTCCATCCCTCTATCCCTCCAACTCTCTCAATCATTCCCCCTCTCCACCATTCTACCAAACATAGCCTTAGAGATGAGAGATTCGAGCTCTGCACCTTTAGATAGAATCAGATTGTGGTTTTATCGTTAAGTCATGCTTGCAACCACTACGTAAACAATTTAATGTTACAATGTTTCTAAAGTTGTGCTGCCAATCAAAAGTTATATTGATAAAAAGCAGCTAGGTGTTTGATTAATTTTTCTCAAACATGTTATGAATATCAAAGTAGAAATTTAATAAATTTAATAAAATAAATATAAGCAAACTCTTTTATTCAGATATCAGGTCTGTAACTTTTCTTGTATATTACTGTAACAACTAGTTGATTCTTTTATAATGTTTTTTCATGATAGTTGTGTTTTAAAGCAACAGTTACTAAATAGTATCATGTTACACATACTATTACATAAATTTATAAAAAATCAACTACCGTGATGTAATTTATTAGAACTTACAACTGTTGGATCTATTTGGTTACTGAATAGGAAACAATTCTTATATATACATATGAGGAGATGTAGAATGACGAATATACATACTCTGTTTTCATTCAATAAAAATTTTCGTTACAAATTAAAGTTTTAGTTTTTTTCCTTTTACTAAGGTCAACTTTCATAACTTTTTACCCCAAAACGTCTATAAAAATATGAAAAATATTAGGTATATTATCAAGCACAAAAAAAAAAAAAACATTTATTCATTTGTCTCCCCAAACTATAAGATTAATTTAAGTTTACCCCTTAAATTTTAAAAACTCCCACTTTACCCTCTGAATTTTAAATTAGTTATGCTTAATCCATTCTATTAGAATTTTTGTTAAAAAAATATAGAAAAAAAGAACAGAATTTGTTTTAATTAGCCTATTATGTTAGAATTTTTATTACAAACAAATAGAAAAAAGAGTAGGGGGTGATACTTAATCCCAATTTTTTTTTCTGTGTATATAATAGAGAAGTAAAGTGAGACTAATTCAAAATTCATAAGGCAAGGGGGCAAGATGGGAGTTTTTAAGTTCAAGTGGAAAGTTGGGAACAACTCTACAATTAAGGGGTACAGATGATAATATTATTAAAAAATTACTTTCAAAATTTTTTTAAATTTTTTTTATTAATACAAATATTTTAACAAAATTTAGAATATTAATTTTTTTATATTTGTTATAGAGATTTTAAAAAAAATATAGATGGATTATATTTTATTATAAGAATACTTTAATAAATTTGAACAATACCAGGAAAAGGAGGTGTAATCCTCAGACCTACTTGTCAAATACTACTGGTAGCAATTTTAGAATCTATTTATAAGAAACAAGGCTTGCTACACACCATGCGCTATAGATTCTTTAAGAATCTAAAAACAACTGTAAAAGTAATGTCAAATGTGCCCAAAGCCGAAAAATTAAAACACTAAATTAATAGTTCATTGTAAAACGTATCACTATTTTTTTTCTTTTATAAATAAATTGAAAATTGTACATTTTTGTTCAACATGGTTTAATTTTATTTGCATTATTCCCCAGAGCACAAGAACTCGGATAAACTCGTTGCATGGATAGCTATAGTTCAAGGTTGGGGAGAAGGGGGGCCGGTGAATAAATATCGCTTTTCATTCCACTAGGTGGAAAAAATATGGTAGGAGATATGGAGCTAATGAGTGGTAACTGGTTCGGCCTTGTAATGAAAAATAACAGTCAAAAGTTGAAGGGCTTGGTTTCTCTAAAGTCTCTAGGTTTATTTACTTTCAAAGAGGTCATCAAAGACCTAACAGATGATAACATTTATAAGCAACACATCCACACACATGAAAGGCTAGACAAGTTCATGTCAGAAGGATGGTGCACCAGAATCCCTGGACCAAACCATTGATTCCCAGTCAATTATAAACTCAAGTATCTTAGGATAATGAGAAATGTTATACTAGTATACTTTAGAGAGGACCTAAGACCTATTGGGTACACAAATGTCAATTTTCATTTGGATATGTCTTGACGATGGTGAGATCTCGCATACCGGGAAGTAGGTCGTCATTGGAGCGACGACTGTCAAATCTAAGCAACATTGAATTCTGGGTGAGTTGGAATTTGCACAGGTTAGTTTTGTACCTTAGAAAATAAAATGCTATTTATTTTCTGTAGGGTGGGTCTAATGGCACCCCCTATTTTATTTTCCCATCCATTTTTTAAAACCACTTACTAGATTAATTTTAGAATTAAATAATTACTTGTTCCGCCCTTTAATTTTTCTAAAAAAACCCTTATAAATAAATTATTTACTTTTTTCTTTCTCCTCCCATTACAGCCTAAATACCTATATATTTTTGTGATGCCCTAGAAATTCATAAGCTTGATTCATGAATTATTATTTTGGATTTCCTTTATTAATATACTTCTAATAAATTATTTTGATGAATATCAAATTTCAAGATCATAAATGATAGTATATGTATCATCGGTGTGATGATGTCAATGATTTAACAATGTTGAGTTTCTCTATTTAAATGAGAAATTTTAAATACATAAAAGATGAGTTGAACGACATATAAATTTATACAAAAAATTTATTATGTCGTATTAGAGGGATAATGTTAATTTTTGAGAATAACCCCGATTTTTATTAGTAGGTCAATTTAATGATCTTAGTATTTATTTTGATCATACTAATTGCTAAGCTTTGGGAGTGTGATTGGGAATTAATGTGTCACATAGGTAGAAGATGAATTATTAGTATTTACTCTTAGGAAATCCAAAAGTGGAAGATTGATTAAGAATTATGCTTGATTTGAAATCAATTGTGTAGATTTCATGTTAAAGAATCCTAGGCAAATCAATGGCCAAACTTTGGAAGATAATTGACCAATGAGAGCTAAAGGTAAGGATTGGTGTGATGGAAGATCCAATGGATGAGAATAAAGAAGATAACCTTGGATCAATTTGGAAATTGGAAGAAAGAAAAACAAAATTTAAAATGAGAAGACACGGGAGGATCCGGATTTTTGGTTCAAGAAACAAGAAGAAAAGTGAACAAATGAGAGAAAGGGAAAGTGGTGCATGGATGCAACCACATGTAAGAGATGGCATGGTTTATTTTGGCAAGTTGACCCAAGGAAGAGACAAGTGAAAGTGACCCCTTGTCTCCACCTTGTTGAACCAAATTTTCACTCCAAAGCCCTCCCAAAAGTGGCGGCAATGCAAGGGTTGATTCAGCCAAAAATTTTCACTTTTACCCCTCAAAATACAGCTCCCTTAAGGTGAAAGTTGGCTGATGACAAGCCCCTAACATTTCATTTTGTTCTCACTCAAATTAAGCTCAAAAACCCTAGCTCTCTAGCCACCACCAAGCTCAAAACAAAAGAAGAACCTCCAACACTATTCTCCACCTCCAACACATCTCTAGCACCCTCCTCCATCCATTTTCATGCTCGAAGAAACCCGTCCCCAAGATCGAAGAAGTGTGAGACGGAGTTAGAGTACGTTTTACTAGAGGTAACATAGTGGTATTCTTCGTATTTTAGTCATTTTTGGAGAACTAAAATATGATGTTTAGTTATGATCTTAATATTAGACTTCTTCTTACCTAGGAAACGTTTTGAGAAGAACTTGAAAGGTTCGAGATCTTAAAGGATCCCCGGAGCATTTCGGTAAGATCTATGAACCTTGTTGAAGTTTATAGATGTTGTGATGATATAGTATGCATTGGAAACTTTGGTATGAAAAATAAATATATGTTAATATTCTACAGAAGATAAGCTTCATTTTAGGCTTTGGAATCACTTAATTTGCTTTTATATGTCTAAAGTTATGTTCATTTGAATTTGTGACACAAAACTAGGGAGAACATGCACTACTAGAAAAGAGGGATTACACGACGGTTTTTAACCGTCGTGTAAAGTTTACACGACGGTTTTTAACCGTCGCGTAAAGTTTACACGATGGTTACCCAACCGTCGTGTAATCTAGCATCGTGGAAGATAACACGACGGTTATATTACCGTCATCGTATCTCAATGTTACACGACAGTTAAAACCGTCGTCGAAACAAGGTAAACCGTAGTGGGAACAAATAATGAAGCGACATTACACGACGGTTCCACTTGGAACCGTCGTGTAATACATACGTTACACGACGGTTCCACATGGAACTGTCGTGTAATCCACAACATTACACGACGGTTCGGTGGAACCGTCGTGTAATGCGTACGTTCTGCACATTATACGGCGGTTCCACTCGGAACCGTCGTGTAACGTACCAGACATTACACGACGGTTCCAAGTGTAACGTACCGGACATTACACGACGGTTCCAAGTGGAACCGTCGTGTAATGTTGTGCATTGTACGGTTTCAGCTGGAACCATCATGTAATGTGTTTCATTATACGACGGTAGGTCGAACCGTCGTGTTACTATGTAAAAAATATTATTTTGGGTTTTTTGGTGATTTCCCACGGGTCGCCTAAACTGTATGTGATAATACACGATCCAAACTTCATTGATCAAAATTATTACATTACAAGTTTATACATCATAATTAATGAATTCCATTACATGGCTAGCCCATTCTCCCCTAATCAAATCCAAATCCAGAGAAGTAAAAAATTCTTTACTTTCAAGTGCGTCAATTCCATTCACCACTATGTCCCTCATAAAACCTAAAATAAAATAACCACATTCAACACTTCCCTCTTGGAGAGGACAACGACGGTTTGAGCATTTGGTTTTGCAGTCTCGTCTCCTTTTATTCCCTTCTCCAGCCATAAGTAGCTTCCAATCCGATAGGGCCCTAGCAAATTGGTAAAATTCAAACTAATTAATTAAGATGCATATAATTAAGATTTAAAAAAATAACATATTAAAATTGACTTACATGTTCATTAGCTCAGTAAAATTATCTTGTTTCTTCTCTCGAAGAGGATCAAAATAAAAGGACGAGGTCCTCCCATGGGTCAATGACACCCAAAACCCAATGTCTCCCTCTGTTATGTGGCACAAGATAAAGCCGTCCTTTAGGTGCGTCACGCGAAAAGCTGAGAAGATTGTCGGCTCGCTCTCTCCTGCCAACATCTTCCGTATCTGTTCTCACCGGTGAGATCAAGCTTGGAGACACAAATACAAACTTCTCAGCTTGCCCGTTAATCCTACATAGTTCCTCCAAATATCTGCATAAGCGTATCAAAATTGTTACTCTACCTGACATAGAGAAGAATTTCCAGATAACAAAATAATTTAAGAGATAGTATGTCATACCTCATGTAGACTAATATACAATTCGCACTGATTTCTTGTAAATTAATGAACTCATAAATATCTTCACAGCTCAGAAAGACAGGCATTTCAAAAGTCATGTTCGTGTATGGTATTGGGATCTCAATCTGATTACCTTCACGCATGGAACTATGTGCATAATAAGCCAAAGGCCTCATCACCTTGTTCATGGTATTAAAGTCGAACAGTTGTTCTTGCGCACCTTGTTGTACCTCAGTTCGAGAGTCGATCGTTTTATTTCCAACCTTTTTTTGGCATTTTTTTCTGCCAGCTGCTGGGTCAGGAACGTGACTAGGCCCTCGACTCGCCTTATTCATACTCGTGTCGAGCTCAACTAGTGCCTTAGGCCAAGCAACAAACCCATTAACAGCATCCTCCACAGTGGCTGTGTCGGACGTCGGTATAGGTAATGGTGATTTTTTTAATTTTGGCACATTGATTGACACTCGCACGTTCCCTTCCCCCAGTGGAATACCATGCACCGTATCGGTGGGAAGGCTCTCCAGCCATACTCTTCCAAACGCAACAAGCAACTGTCCACCCTGTACTTCATCGAAAATATAGAGCTTACACTCCTGACTGTCGACCGGCATGGTTGGTGGATCAGAAACTCCATGTTGTTTTTCTTGGGCAGAGAACTAGCCTTAAAGCTGTTGTGTTGGTCCACCGTTGGCACATTGTTGGGATCAACTGATGGCTCCACATCTTTGTTCGCACATAGACCATGCACTAACGCCTTTAATTCTTCTATTTCACGTCTCATTGATTGTACTTCATTGTCTTTACTCGAACTTTGATTTAGGTTAAAGTACTGAGACAGCTTTACGAACTTTGATTGCCCACGGACACGGCCTTTGTATTCGGGTCTAGATAATGCGTTCGATAATGCATCACTAGTGCCAACTGATTCGAAAGTGCCTTGGCTCTCCTGTGTGTTGTACTCCATCTACAAGATATTTAACAGAACTCATTTAAGCTAACGGGTTGTAAGTACGTATAGTAGTGATGAAGAATTCATTGTTAGTTAGTAAACTTACTATCAACTCGCTAACTTTTTTACATGCTGGATCTTTCAACTCTCCATCTGTGCCTGTCTGTTGCTCTAGCCACAAACCATCTCTTTTTCCCCATTTCCCAGTCTTCTTAAACTGTAATTTAACATCATTAGTATAAATGGAATACGATTTAGTACGAACAAAATTTATTGACATACCATTTCCTGGTCGAGCTTCCTATATCTGTCTCGGCCTCCTCTTGATGAGTATTCGTTGTTTGTCCTTATTTGGCTTCCACGATCAGATAGTTGTTGGAACTGTGAGGATGTTCTATACTGAATGAATTTCATCCAATCCTCTTCTTCTATATTGGGGGTAGTTGTCAATAACTTTTTCCGGCTGTGTCCACACACTTTCTTCTGTTACAAATTCCTCGACAAACGTCTTGTACAGATCATACCGAAAATTCCTTGCAGCTTCACCACATGATTTTAAATAAGTACTCTGGAAGCTTTCATCCTCGGTGAAAGAAGTAACAGTTTCTTTCCAAATATTCTCTTTCAATCCGTCTAAATCACGAGATCTCCAATCTTGTATCCAAATTGGAACGTGCTCTCGAGCGAGCACACCAATCCAGCTCATCAATTCGTCACCGTGCTTCCCTTCCGGTTGTCCTTTATCGTCAAACGTGACTTGAATTCGTTCACCTCTCCTTGCCATATGGACGCATTTCATCATTGTTGCCCTTCGCTTGCCATCGACAGTGGGATCCATCGGGTTTCTCCTTCGTGCTCGTCCTTTTTTGGAATGTTCCATTGTATTCGTTCACCTATATTTATTGTCAAAAAAAAAAAAAACAATTATATCGGACCAATATAATTGAATCAAATTAACTTTAACAACAAACCACACAATACATTAATTATTAAACATGCCGCAAAGGTACACAAACATGCGCGTGCGCCCACATGCACAAGGGCGCCTGGCGCCCCCCACGGGTGCGAGGCGGCCCCCCACCCCCCCCCCCCCCCCCCGGGGTCCCCAGGCACCCCCCAACGGGCACCAGGCGCCCATCGCGGTCTCTACGGGCATAGGGCGTTTTGAGGCATTCTTGATGTATTTTCATGCTAGGGGACTTCATGTAATCTTGCTATAGTTATGCTATGAATATTTGTCAAACTCTATACACTTTTCGATAAGAAAAACTCAATTTGACATTTCATCGAGCATGTTGTGGGTGGGAAAAAAATCATGTGGAAAAAAACAAAACTATTCACAAACCATTCATCTACAAAGAGCAACATTACAAACAAAAACACCCATATTCAAAAATGGATCTTTAGTGACAAACAACAATATAAAAGAGCAAATTCAAGTATTTTAGTTTATACATGAAGTTACCTTGGTTTTATTTGAAGAAGAATAGGCACGGCCACACCAAGAGAGAGGCGGCGGCGGCGGCGGTGGCAACGACGGTAACGGCGGGTTGGACAGATTTTAAAAGAGAGGTTGGGGCGGGTTGGTGAAGGATATGGGTACTTGAGAAATGTAGAGAGTTTGAAGAGAAATGAAGAGATACATGAAGAGAAATGGAGAGAAAGTTGTATTTAAGTAATAGGTTTTCGCGCGGATTTTGAAAAACGAAAATCGAAAATTTTCAAATTTTTTTGATGACTACACGACGGTTTATTTTCAAACCATCGTGTAATAATGGGGATTACACGACGGTCCCTGGAACCGTCGTGTAATCGCCGTCGTTTAATCCCTATTTTGTAGTAGTGATGGATCTCTGGGTATAGACCAGTCACGGGTTTATTGTACTCCGAACCCTTTAGGCTCAAAATTTTGGATTATAGGTTATAGATCTAAAAACTAGATTTTTTAAGCTTTCCAACAAGATATCATACGCCTTGAACGGATATATGTGCAAATTTTGGTGAATTTTACAAGTTAATTTGGATTACGAACCGAAAAATCCTTGCTAGAACCCTGTACTAGCCACGGGTTTTGTAGATTTTGAGTCAGTAAATCATAACTTTTTATAAAACTGTTTTTATCATACCAAATAGATATTATAAGCTTTCGAATGACATATCTTTTGTCTTATTTGGACTTGTAAGTAAATTGTTATGAGTTTTCTAATCTTACCTATGAATCTGGATTTGTGGTTCAAATGTGAAACCAACAGTAACAAAACCTAAGTTAATGGTATGAAACACTCAGTACTAAAGGAAATAACTTTACCACTATAAAGTAAACATCTTAAGCTTCAAAATAAGATATCATGCATTTAAAACGGGTATGTACATAAATTTTAATAAAAATCCCTTAATATTGTATTGTAATCTGTTAATCAGAGATTTTACCATAAGACACTTAGAAAAACATCCACATTTATATTTGAAATGCTTGAAATCTTGGAAAACAAATTATAAAGTCAGAATCTAGATGTTTTCAGCTTTCCAACATCAAGTGTCTAAAACGGAATTATACTCAAATCTAAATAAATCTTAAAAGTTAAAATCATATACCGATAAAATGATTAAACATTAAAATGTGATTTGAGAGTAAGTCATAATATATGAACATATTTAGTTATGAAATGAGTTGATGATCAAATAATGTGAAAAACCCTAACCTTATAAAGTTGAATCACAAGTTTTAATGGGCTAAGATGAAGTACACTAAAGGGTTACTGGGCATATACCAAGAGACTACCTTAGCCCAACTAAGTGAGCATAACTAAGGGGATTGGACTAGCCCAATAATAAAAAAAAAGTATACACTTAGATGACTTCTTGTCACCTTGATTGATTAATTAATTAATTAATTAATTACTTAATTAATTAATTAAATAATAAATACGTAACCAAATGTAATTAATAAAGTAATTAATTGATAAATTGATTAATAATTAATTAATTAATTATAAAAGTTAGTTGATGATAATTAAGATTATTATGTTAAATAATTACATCATTATTACATGATTAATTATAAATTAATTAATTATTAATTATTAATCATTGATATAATCATCAAAATAATTATGGATGATTAACTAGAGATTAATCAAACATTAATTATTAAGTTAATCAAATTATTAATTATTAATTATTAATATTATAATTAATAATTATTATATGAGAAAGAATATTTAAGTAATATAATTATTAATAAGTCAATTAAAATTATATAATTTATTTATAATTACTCAATTAAATAAAGTAATATTAACTATTACTTAATTAATTAGTTAATTAATTAATTAATCAACTGATTAATTAATTAATTAAATTTAAAAAAATTAAATTAAATTAATTAAATAATAATTAGTATAAATTTATTTTAACACTTAATAATTAATATGAATTAATTGTTAAGGTTAATTATGATATAAGTAAATTAAGTTCACTATAGTTTATAAAATAAATAATTAAATGAATAAAGTAATATAATTAAGATTATATCTAATAATGAGATATTGTTAAATCAGGACAATTTCTCAAATCTGCATAGTAGGAGATTCAACTTCGGAAGCTTAAGCACATAAGACAAGTAAGTACAAACCTCACCTACAGCATGGAATAAAAATGTTTTTCTTTGTTGATGCTCCACGTTTGCTATAACTAGACTTGATGATGTGATGAGTATATGAGTTATACGTATTGCTTTAATTAAGTATTTGATGTGCATAATTTCTCTTGTACTGACCTGATCGACATACCTCACAGATATTTATGCCATAATGATAGATGCATAGTGACATGTAAATCTACACATTGTCACAATTAATAAGAACGAGGCAAATAAAAGATAGGATTAAATGTCGTACCAACCTCCAATTAGTGAGAGGATATGATAAGAACGAAAGTTATAAGATATGACCTTGGAGGTTGTTGGAGGGTCGCTTCCCTAACTCCCCATTGGTTGCGCGCATATGGGTACGACATAGGGGCCCTTAAGTAGATAAGATATAAAAATAATAAAGCATAATTGAATACACATAGTTCACATGCATTTTTGAACATTCATGATGTTACATGTGATGATATGATTTTATGAAAATGATTTGTGAGATATTGTTTGTACTTGCTGAGCGAAAGCTCATCATTGTATGTTCGTGCTGTAGGTAATGCGGGTAAGCAGCTCGCTACTTAGATATTTCATGGACTAGCGAAGCTATGCAGAGGCGATGAAAGAAGGGAGTGTGATACCACCACGAATTTAATTTCTGCATTTAGACTTCTTAAATTATTTTATAACGATTATATTTATAATTATGTTTTAATGTTTTGGTACTACTAAATTAGTATGAGTACTTTACGAGAAAAAAACTTTAGACTTTTTCGTTTTAATCAACATGAAGTTATAGCTTTTTAATATTATCTAAATACGAATATGAATAGGATAATTTTTTGTTAGAGGTTTTCAATTTGCTCAGTTAAAAATTTTAGTAATTCTAACTTTTGTAGTACGAATATGATTTATAAAAAAAAAATTTATGTATTTTTTTTGAACCGAAAATAAATAAGAGTTAAGACTAAATGTACTTAAGAATAAGTAAGCTAGTTAATAATCCAAAAAGTTGGGTCGTTACAATTTTTGCCTTACTTTTTTTTTATTTAAATATTCTATTTTTGTTATCATTTTTTAATTCATTTCCACGAGAATTTTTTTAAGAGAAGATTCTTTTATTTTGTATATCTTATTCCTATTTTTCAATAGTTTTTGTAGTCCCATGTTATTCTAACTAGTTTTTTGTTTTCTAAGAAATAACAAGCAAATGGAAAACATGTTTGCATGATGAGGTTATATAATAAAATATGTTGATTTGATTGTTAGGAATTTATGCAAACTTTGAAATGTGAGTTTTTTTTAATTATTTAATAAAATTTATAACATTTTCAACCATGCTAGTAGAATACTCAGCTTCTTCAGTAATTATCCTCAAGTTCTTATCATCTCAAGAAGAAGTATACCAAAGAATAAGTTCATTGATTTTTATCTCAACATATAAACTGATGAAGAATTTTTATTTGATATCTAAAAGGAAAAAAAAAAAGAAAAAGAAAAAGAAAAAGAAAAAGGAATCTTGTGAGAAAAGAATTTAAAAATGAAAATAAAACAAAACATATTTAAAAAAATGGTAATGGTTTAGATTTAGTATGTGGATAAAAAAGAAAGAAAGAAGAAAGACAAATAATTTAATTATAAGGGTTTTTTGGTAAAATTAAGGGGTAGAATAAGTAATTTTTTAATTTTAAAATTAATTTGTTGGTGATTTTAGAAATTAGTTGAGAAAAGCAAAACGGAGGGTGTCAATAAACCTACCCATTTCTGTACCTTTGAAATCTTGTCAATTTTTCAATTCTCACTAAAAAAATGTTATTTACCTCTTTATCCTTTGTTTAAAAACGTATACTTGTACATTAGATGTTACTTATTAAAAGAAGGAAGTCTAATTAGCAATGTCTATTAATGTTTCAATCTAGGTTTTTTTTTTTTTTTTTTCCCCCAAGACCTTTTGTGAAGTTTGTTCATCTTTTAGATCTCAGGATAATAATTATAAGGGAAAACACCCAAAACACTCCCTGTTTTTAGTCTAAATAACACTTTTGCAGTTTTGCTTATCTTATTATCCAAATGCCTAAAACATTTCATGTGTTTATAAAATCAGTTACAAAATATGCTATAAAGTGATTAAAGTTTTAAAATATCAAGATTTCTGGTTATTCCTTTATAACAGATATCAAATATTGTTTTAGACATGATTTAACCTATAAATAAATAAATTTTAAAATGATCAAACAAGCAATTCAATTATTTTCAGATTTTTTTTCTTTTAAGATTTGTTTTGTTTTAAAATTCTACTATAATTAATACTTTAAATTGACTCCATCATAAGGTGAAGAGTTCAAATCTCCCATATTCAAATAAAAAATGAAAAGAGACACAAATCAAAGTGGTATTTAGTCTTAAGCTATGTGATATTTTGGGTATTTTCCATAATTATAAATATAGTAATTTTCATATGGAGAATAATAAATCTTCTAAACAATCTATTTCTATTACTATTATATAAAGTCCAGTTTCCTTTTTTCATTGTTTCTATTTTGTCGTTTTGTGAGCTTTTCTTTTCTTTTCTTTTCTTTTTTTTTTTTTGGATGAAATCGTTTGATGTCACTTTACTCTTTGGTGCCATCATTTTTTACTGTTATTATTTCTCTTTTGGCTAAAAAGTTGTTACTTGTTTTATTTTTATTTTTATTTTTACTTTTTTTATTTTTTATTTTTTGCATCTTTTGCTTTTAACGTTTTGAAAAATACTTTTATTTACTCATTTCATTTAAGAATTTAATATCCATATTCTTTCTAAATAAAATAAACCTTGAAATTTACTATTTATGTATATATAACAAAATAAGCCTCTGTTTGGTTCTACATCTTTAACTTAAATTTTTCATCTTAATTTTTATCTTTTTTTCTGAAAAAGAATATATATAATAAGTCACATATTTGAGCTACCACAGCACAATCGAATCTCGTCGTCACGAGAGTTCAGATATAAGCATGATTTCGGAGTTACTCTAGAAATTAATCTATTAGATTATTGTTGTTCATCTCTCATATTCTAATAGATTGCTGTAAGTAATCTAATAGAATTTAAAAAATAATAATTCAAAAGAATATTTCTGATAGATTACTGAATATAATTTGATAAAATACAAAAAATCCAGTAGAATATAAAAAATAAGTTATTATATTACACTCTGGCGACGAAAACCGAAGATAACCAACCTTCATTGTCAAAAAGGAAAAATAATCTAGAAGATTATTAGAAGTAGTCTACCAGATTACCATGTTGAATCCGTCAATATCTACTAGATTACCACTACTAGTCTACTAGATTACTACTAATCTACTAGATTACTACTAGTAATCTACTAGATTATAAATCACATATCAATTTTCTTCAAAAGATTAATATTTATTATCAATGGGGTGTAAATTGTTACATATTCGTAATTCAAAATGCAAATTGTCAAAATTAAAAGTTCAGAGTGCAAATTACAACTCGATACCAATGTAAAAAATCCTATTATTACATAGTAAGTACAATATATTATGGACAAAGTATTTGATGTTATACATTTAAAATAAAATGTATGATAGTTTAAGGAAAAGATTATAGGGGAAAATGTTAGAAGATAAACAAATTAAAATAAAATATATAAAAGTTTAAGGAAAAGATTTAAAAGGGTAAAATTGTATGAAGATAAACATAATACAAAAGAAGAGGAAGAGGAGGAGGGGGGGGAGGGAAAAGGACAAAAGTGAACCACACTAGTGTACACATATAAGTCATATAAGGAGTAAATATTCACCCTTTTATATACATTGTTAAGATTAAGATTAAGATAAGATCTATATATTTAACGTAAGAGTATTATTGAATACGAAAAATGTTGAATGTTTTAATTTCTTGAGCTTCTAAAAATAAATATATATTTGAAACGGTGGAAAAACGTTGGATTTCTCACGTTTGATTAATTTGTTGGATTTCTAAAGTCTTAAAAAAAAACGTAAGAAAACTGGAATTCTCACAATTGAAGATGAAGAAAGATTGTTTAGAAAAATTAGGAAAAGACTTTTAAAAAATAATTTAGAAAAAAAGGGGGTCATTTATGGAATGGTGGGTGAAATAAGGATTGAAATTATAATTTAGTTGGAGGGACTTTTTTGGAATAATAGAAGGGTGTACTAAGTAGTAATTGAAGTTTAAAATTTAATTGAGGGTGGTTTAAGAAAGAGTGTGGAAAAAGTAAACTGCGGGTGTCAATAGACCTCTGAAATATAATATTATTATAGAAGTAATAATATATAAATAGCAATACAGAGATTAATCTTTAGCTCGTTCTTTCTTTCTTTTCCCTCTTACACCTCTAATCTTCACAATATTTTTCTCTCATTTCCTTCAGAATTCTTCACTCTCTCTTGCTTCTCTCTTTCTCTTATATTCTACAGATGTTTGCATTCGTTTGTTTGTGTGTATCAAACTAGATAAATGAAGGCCTATTTAGGAATACAAGGCCATCTATTGAATATCCATGACGTCAACTTTTTGACAATTTGACAACCATTTAGCAAGTGGGTGTCTTTCAAATGCTTAATTTATGTAATATTGTCACGTTCTGTTTTGACAAATCTTTGTTTTAATGAAAGATGGTTATTGCAAACTTGCTTTTAGCAATTCTGAATGAAGGGTATCCACTTGAATCTAAAGCTAGTATGGTGGTTTACACAACAATTCCAACTAATTTTATGAAAAAACAAACAAATTATTGATCTTAATTGTATCATTTAAATTCTTGATTTTTTGTTTTTGGAATTTTTTTGTATTCTGTATAAAACAGTTGTAGAGAAATAATTAAAATATGTTAATTAGAAGTTTTTCTTGAGTTTCTTATTACTTTAGTTCATAATTTTTTTTTTTTTTTTTTTTTTTTGTGATTGTGCTTGAAATAAATCCTTAAGTTATCACTGATCACGTGTTACATTCTAAACAGTAGAAAAAAAACTCATGGCAAGTAATTCCACAAAATTCTTGCAAAAATAATAATAATAATAATAATAATAATAACTGATTTGTTTCCTTTTAAGGAAACATGCATTGGCACGTTCCCACAAACTTGTAAAAATAATAGTTATTATTAAATACTTGCAAGGGGTGGTCATAAGATTTATTCAATCTAATAAAACCAATCCAATCTAATATACTCCTAACACATGAAAATAGTTAACTAAAACTAATATACAATAGTATTTCTTTTTCTTTTTCTTTTTTCAACATTTTCCCTATGAATTTTTTTATTTGGCATTTTTTAGATGTAAAACATAAAGTTTTTCCTCTCAGAATTAAAAATCCTTTAATCTCATGTCATTTTATTTTCTCATAAAATTTTTTAATCCTTAAATATCACTTTTTCTACGCCGTTGAAGACCTATGGGCCAATACATTGTTGAGCTCCAATTCTAGACCATCTTCACTTCTCTTTGTGTCTTCTCATCGTTAAGCCCAGTACCACTTTGTTGAATCCCAACATCACCTATGTCCTAATAGTGTGGATTTGGGAGATTTATTTTTCTCTACTGTTATGTTGGGGTGTTTATGATTTATGTTATATACAACGAATGGATGATTGATTGACTAAATTGGTGTCATGAAAATGAGACTTGTCATTTTGAGTACGTTTCATGAAATTTAGTAGTTTTAATAAGTTATTAAAAAAGTTTAAGTATGATCCAATGATCCGATCTAATGGATTATGAACTGGATTGGTTGGATTTGAAAAGATCTTTTCCTAATTTGATTGGATAATGGATTAAAAAAAAAAGTTGGTTTCGATCTAATTCTCATGTCTAGGTGATTCTGTTGGTATCCACCTCTTAACTCTTCACACCTTTCTCTGAAATAAATTTTTTTAAATTTTAAAATGATTAAATTTACTTATTGCACATCCGTACAAATTCTAAAACTATCCATCAACAAAATAAATAATGTTCCACCATTTCAAATATATTTTCACATCCTATTTTTTTTTTTGTTTCTTTGACATTCATCTTTTTTTACATTTCTCTCTCTCTTTTTATTTGAATATTTACACATATTTTTTTTATAGATAAAAAAATTATACATAAAAATACGTGTCTATTTAGTTTTTGAAATAAATACATTTGTTATTAAATTTACCAACTTAAAAATTTGAATTTAAAAGTTTGAAAGAAATGGGCAAACAACGAATTTTCCTTACTATTTTCAGAAATTTACAATGCTTTATGAGATGGAATCCTTGGCAACGGACATGCAAGTTCATGCTTAATTTAGAACTCTTCTAACATGCTAAATCTACTTTTTTATTGATAAATGAAAATAAGTAATAAATGGTGATTACAGGTATAGTCTAACGGTAATATCACACCTGACTCAACTTAAAGGTGCAGAGTTTGAATTCCCCATCCGAAAGTTCAAAAAAAAAAAAAAGAGTAGTAAATGTAATTGTAAATACACTTATTACAAAAACTAATCAATAAATATACTCATTTTTATTTTAACAATTTACTTATCTATAAAAAAGGTTCCAGGCCTAAACCTTCAAATTAAAATAATTATTTATCAACAAATTAAAAGAATAAAAAAGTGAGAGAGACAAAGATATAGAAATGTGAATATCAAAGAAAAAAATTGAAAAGATTGTGAAAATTTATTTGAAATCGTGGAACAACATTTATTTTAGGAAAAATGTCACAAATTTTTCATGAACTTTGTCATTAATGTTAATACACCTTTTGAACTATGAAATGTACCTATTGTATCCCATGAATTTTAACATGTGTGTTAAATTGTTACTCTTAGTTTTTGTTAGTTTTCCCGTTATTTTTAATGTCAAAATGTCCCATCAACTTTGTATTTGTGTCAAAATGTGTGCCTCCCCTGGTTCTTTGCATTTGTGTCAAAAAGGCCCCCTGATCAATATTTGCATCAAACTACCCCTGATCTTTAATATATGTGTTAAACTGTCCAATTTATCTTATTTTAATCATTTAAAATTGTATAATTACTTAATAATTATTAGCTTTATAAAAGAGGTAAAAAAATTATTTTTTATTCTACTAAAGTGATATGTATATATTTTTTAACACACCTTTTGCTATACTTATTTTAATTCAAGTTTATTTGGGTTATGAGTTTACTTATGCATAATCATAGTTGGTGCAAATCAGAGAGAGGATTTGGATTTCAAATACGCTGTTAACTTAGCCTACATAATTCGAAATCATAGTCATAACGAATTTCGGTTATGCGTTTACTTGAACCCCATAATGAGAATAAGTATTATAAATTTACTCTTATACCCAATCCTAGTTATATTTTTAATTTAAAAAATGATTGGTTTGCATATTTTGGTACATTATTATTGATCATAAATAAACTAAAAATTGTAATATATAGACAATAAACAATATATATAAGTTATTTTTGTTTAAGGAAATCAAGATGAATGTAAACTTGAATTAAAATAAGTAAAATAAAAGATAGTAAGTCAAAAAAAGATACATTTTCTTTTATTAGAATAAAAATAATTTTTTACCAATTCTAAACAAAATTAATAACTATTAGGTAATTATACAACATTAGATAAATAAATTAAGAAAAATACTGCAGTTTGACACAAATATTTAGGATGTAGTTTGACATAAATATTAAAAATTAAGGGTAGTTTGAAACAAATATTAAAGATCATGGGGCATTTTGACACAAATGCAAAGATCATGGGGCAGTATGACACAAAAGCAAAGATCATAGGGTATTTTGACATTAAAAATGATAGAAAAACTAACGAAAACTAACAAAAAGAGCAACCTGATATACATGTTAAAGTTTAGGTGATACAATAGGTACATTTCATAATTCAGGGAGTATATTGACATTAGTAACAAAGTTTAGAGGGAATTTATGAAAGTTTTTCTTGGGGGATATATTGCCACCCCCTTGTTCGCTTTTTCCACACCTTAATTTAATTAATTATGTTATTCTTTAATTATTCACAATTAAATTACTTTTAAGGATAAAAAGTGATTAAATATATACCTTTCACACACCTCATCAAAAAATTAAAAATTAAAAATAAAAATAAAATATTCTTTTTTAAATATAATACAAAATGTTCAACCCTAATCAACAATAAATAGAAGAATAATGGTCTTTCTTAATAGGAAACAAAAAGTATTTTTTTAAACTTTCATCTAAATTTTTTTTGTAGTACTATCGTGTTGATAATAATTTGCATTTTTGGACGAGAAGCAATAAAAGTTTATATCGTTATTTTGACATTTTTTAATAAATTTTTTTCCGTTTCTTACTATCTACTGCAATTTTTTTTTCTTTTTGTTGAAAAAAAAAAAGACAAAAGGAGCAAAACGGGAATGGATTAAAGGCTCTCATTCGACAAACAATATCACAGGAGGGAAAATACAATCCATGAGTTGTTGTATATTTTTTGACGCTCGCAGATTATTGCTTTGTTAATGAAAACAAAAACTAGCATTCCATCTCTTTTAGTAATGATGAAACCTTTTTTTTGTTTTTTTTTTTAATATGTGCTTGGTTCATCATGCTGTGTTTCACGAAAAATAAAATTCTAGTACTATTTGAAAATCTAAATCTTTTGAAAACTACATATATATATATATATATATATATAACGAATAAAAAAAAGTAAAGAAATATGGGAGAAATAAAAGCAGTTAAGAAAGAGAGAGAGTTTGGTTTGTGAGTGGGTGAAAGAAGGAGAAAAATTTATAATTTAATTTAAGGGTCATTATAAGAGACATGTAATAAATAATAGGTAAAATTTTTAATTTTAATTAGGAGCGTGATTTAAATAAGTGTGTGAAAAAAATACAAAAGGGGTGTCAATAGATCCAATTTTGAAATAATTAAGTACATCTAATCATTTTACATTAAAAAGGATATATATAGAGATGTGGATAGTTTTGAGGTGGGAGCCAAGCCAACATAATCATCTAAAAAGAAACAAAAAAGGAAAGATAAAACTAGAAAAGTCCAATAATCCACATAAAATACTAAGTGCCGCCCCCAATATATTTTTTTATTTATTTAATGGTATTAAAGGCTTTCTTTATAATAAAGATTGTGAAGCTCGATAACTTCGATTGCATCATTTTTATTTTTATTTTTTTCATATTTAAATGCGTCACAATCGAAAAGAGTCTAGGAAACAAAATCATAATTAATTCTTCGATTAATATATGAAGCTCAATTAATTAGCAACTATGTCAATTGAATTACTCTCCGTTTGCTAAACTTTTTTTTTTTTTTTTTTGTCTTTTGATATTCTCTCTCAAAAACAAATTAATTACAACATATATAGGAGCACTAATGTAAATAAGGTATTTTCCACATGACTTTTAACACATCCCTTGTAATCAAAATATTTATTACAATAAATCATCACATAAATTACAAAAAAGAACAACTATAGTCAATTTGAACTACATAATCATATTTATAGAAAAGAATTCGACAATCAAATATATATATATATATATATATATATTAAAGCCACACTCCCAAGCCTGCAAAACAAATCTTCTAATTTCTTTCATTTTCCAAAACTTTATTCACAATAACTATTCTAGAAAATCATACATTCAATGAAATTATGTTCCAATAATCCTGTTTTTTAATTTTTAATAATTAGAAATGTGGTTATATAGAGACATATGGTAATATTCATAGTATAATATAACATAGGGTGTCATATATATACTATGTTTATAGTTTGAATCAATTAATTCTTTTAGAATTAAATGAGGAGTGCGTTTAGAAGAGGGTGTGAAGAGTTCAGGGGTTGCCCATTAATAAAATTATTAGAAGTTTGACTATTGTAATTTGTTTTTTCGTTTTCGTTTTTTTCAAAGGCTGGATAGGAACAATAAAAGGGGAAAATATGAGTGTATATATATATGTGTGTGTGTGTGTGTGTGTGTGTGTGTGTGTGTGTGTGTGTGTGTGTGTCTCGTTATACATAGGAAATTAAAGGGCAATATATCAAAATAGATCATAATTAATTGACTTCTTGTGGTGCATTGCTTAAACATTATAATTTTTAACTTATATATAAGAAAGAAAAAAAATTCGGAAGTTATATTAGGAAAGTATAGGAAATGGGTTGAATGCTAAAAATGTCAGAGAGAGATGAAAGGGATGTGATAGAGTTTCAGAAAGTGTCCACACGCAAAGGAGAGTAATTTTGGTGGGCTTTTCCGTTCTCCTTCTCTCTTTGAAGACGCAGTCAAGCCCATCCTCCTTTCCAATTGCACGTATTTACAATTTAATTACTATTTTTATGGATATATTATATTATGTTATATTACATTACATTTTATAAGTGAAAAATAATGAGACATGCATTAATTATATTTAATCAACATTTTAATATTAATATTATTATATTAAGCTGATAACAGGTATTTATATATATATATATATATATGGTATTTCTATAGGTGGTCGAGGACATTGGTGATCGCTGAAGGTCTATGCAAACTTCAATATGAGATAGCTATTAATAATATTGGTGGTCATAACAATAATAATAATAGAATAATATTGGTGGTCATAATAATAACAATAATATTAGTAGTAGAGGTCACAAGAGGAAAAGAGGAGCAAAAAGTAGTAGTAATAGTAAACCTAAACCAATTGGTAGTAAAGAAGCAAATAAGGAAATTGTTGATGATGAGAAAAAAATTATTAGTTTCAAAAAAAAAAAAAAAATTAGGCTACTTTCCAAGCACAAGAGAAATAGCCAACATTGACAAGAGTTGGTTTGTGAAAAACTACAAGTCGTTGCTTGGATATAAAAGCCGGGTTCATTGTGGAACTTACTAAGGACGTTGAAGGTGGAAAGTTAGGGCTTGACGAACTTGAGGAATTAGCTGCCCGAGTTGATTATTATTATTATAATCATCATCAAAATAGAAACAATATTTATGAACAAGTAGAGAGGAATATATTAATGAAGATCAAAGGTGTTGGTTCTTTTACATGTGCCAATATCATGATGTGCATGAGATTCTATAATAAAGTTGCTGTTGACACCGAAACCACCAGGCATTTATTTTAGGTGATGATCTATTTATCCGTTATACACATAATATATATATATATACATATATATAAATATATATGTTTTTTTTCCTCTAATATGTATAGTTATATATTGAATTTAATTAATTATTTGTTGGCTGCCCGTGCATGCGTGCAGGTACATATGGAAAGAAAAAATGCCACTCGAAAACAAGAGAAAAAGAGGTCGGACCAATTTATGACAAGTATGCGCCAATATTCCAATGCTTGGCATATTGGTGCCTACTTAATCCTCAACTAGTTTCTTCATCATCATTAATACATATATATACACAATTTATGATTTTTATAACATTTTGTATTTCCATGCAATTGAAATTGAATTAATCTTTATTTACTGGATGGAAATGATAGGATACTACAAGAATAATTTTGGGAAGCTGAGTGAACTGCCTGCATCTTCTTATGAAAATATTAGTTGTGGCAGGCTTTGAACAGTCTAGAGGTGAGGGACGGCCATGATCTGAAAAATCATATCTGTCGACATCTCTACATCCTTACTAATATTGATGTTTCCGAAAAGTTACAGCTTAATTTATTATCTTCACTATGGCCTGATTATTTTATAAGTTTTATTTTTTTACTAGTTGAAACACGTGCCGCGTATGTATGAAATTCAGTATAAGAGTATAATATAGTATTATTAAAATATATATTTTTTAACACTCTTGACGTAGCTTATTAAAAGAGAATGATGTTAAATAGGGACACATTAAAGAAATTCAATAGGCTGAGTATTTCTATATGTTGTACTTGATGAATAAAGAGAATGATAAGAGAATATTCAAGGAAGGAAGAAAGAATATGAGTGTGAAATATCTGAAACCTAACTCCGACTCCAACTCCGACTCCGACCCCAATCCCAACTCTCGTCTCAAAACACAACCCCAACCCTCAACTTTAAACTTGATCATTTTGAAATTTTACAATATACATCAAAAATATGTTGTATTAAATAATACAATATAAATCGTATTAATTTGCAATCGATATTATTTTATATTAATATGAATAATATTTGTATACTGTATTAGTATAAAATAATAAAATACAGTATTCTGATACAGTCCACCAAACATGTCTTAAAGTACACTTGAGCTAAAAATTCAAGTTGGATGTTATCTTTCGAAAGTAGACCGTTTAGAAACAAATTTCTCAATAATACACGCACACTATAATAAGCTGGCACGTGCCAAAGGCAGGTGTACTTTGAGTATAGTTACAATATTTTTTTTCTATAGTTGTTATAAATTTTGTAAAAAAAAAAAATTTGATATATTTTAGAGTTTTCTTTTATGAGGAAGAGGTTAATTATATTTCTTGACATGATAATCCTTTAGGACTACATTAATCTATAGTTCTAATTTTAATGTTTTGTAAAGATATCAATGTTTTAGTTGAACAGTTGTATAAATAATTTGAACACGTTTCATTATATAGTATACAATTTTAGAGTGTAAATATCACACATCCAAAATGCGTGTTTTAATGAAAAACTGTAGGAAATTTGGCACCTGTTGCTGGGGAGGTGACCAAATTACGTAGAACAGATGGACTCTCGTCGGAGGTTGCAGGATTGGCGGAGGCTGTGGCTCAGCCCCGCCAGAGCAAATGAGTGTTCTTTGCTGGAATGTTCAGGGATTGGGGAACCCCCGAGCATTTAATAGACTTCGGAAACTTATCCGAAACACTTCCCCAGGTTTGGTCTTCCTTTCAGAGACTAGGTTGTGCAGGCGGAGAGCGGCTAATCTAAGGAGGAGGCTTGGTTTTGATGGTATGGTTTATGTTAACTATGTAGGCCGAAGTGGTGGTCTTGCGCTGCTTTGGAGGGATACCTGGCAAGTTCACTTTCGTAGCTCATCGTGTTCTCATATTGATGTAGATGTTATCTCTGATCTCGGTGATAAGTGGCAGTTCACAGGATTTTATGGACCACCGAAAAAAAAGGCTCATCGTCATGCATGGGAGTTGTTGAAGCGTCTGCGTACGAATCCGGAGGTCCCTTGGATTTGTGGTGGTGATTTTAATGAGATTCTAAATCCGTCGGAAGTTACCGGTGGTGGTGAACGATCTCTTAATGAGATGTGGATGTTTAGGGAGACGTTGGATTGGTGTGATTTGACAGATATGGGCTTTGTTGGGCTAAAATTAACATGGGATAATCGGCGAAGCGGTGATGCAAACATCCAAGTTCGTCTTGATCGATTTGTTGCTAATACTAGTTGGCGACTTAAATTTCGGAGAGCTAAAGTGGTTGTCTTGGATTTTTGGGGGTCTGATCATAGGGCCATTTTACTTCAGCCTGTGCCGAATAGGAGGAACAATTATAAAGTGAAGTCCAGTGGTTTCCGGTTTGAGCCTTTATGGGTGAAACATGAGGAGTGCCCCAGGATTGTTGAGGATTCTTGGAAGAATCTACATTTTGATGGCTCTCCTAGCCGTCTTGTTTCTGGGCTGTCTTCTTGTGCAGGTTCTTTAAGGAGATGGGGATCAAGGATATTTGGTAATATTCCTAGAAAAGTGGCTCGTCTTCAGCAATCGGTGGCGGCACTTCATAAGGGACCTCGTGATAGTGATTCCATGGCCAGAATTCATGAGGCAGAGAAGGAATTTGATAAGGTTTTGGGGTGGGAAGAAGAATACTGGCGTCAGAGATCGAGAGTGGAGTGGCTTAAAAACGGGGACAGAAATACCAAATATTTTCATTCTAAAGCCTCATCTAGGAGGAAAAAGAGTGAGATTCTTGGTTTGGAAGATAGGGATGGTCATTGGAGAGAAGATGATAAGGAGATTAAGGAGGTTGTTTGTAACTATTTCTCGGAGATTTTTTCCTCTTCGAATCCTCTGCTTTCGGATGTTGAGGTGGTGCTTAACTGCATTGATGGGAAGATTAATAGATTGATGAGTGATTTTCTCCTTTCTCCTTATTCGGACGAAGATATTCGGCGGGCGGTGTTTAGTTTGTGGCCGACTAAGGCTCCGGGTCCTGATGGGTTTCATGCTATTTTCTTCCAAAAAAATTGGTCGGTGATTGGACATGAGATTTCTCGCGTTTGTATTGGGATTCTAGAAGGGAAGTACTCGATTCGTTCGTTTAACAGCACTAATATTGTTCTTATACCTAAAGTGGCGGCTCCTAGGAAGATGACAGACTTTCGACCTATTAGTCTTTGTAATGTAATTTATAAGATTGTTACAAAGGTTCTTGCTTTCCGTTTGAAATCTATTTTACCTTCCTTAATTTCAGCCAATCAAAGTGCATTTGTTCCGGGACGTTTAATTACTGATAATATTATAGTAGCTTTTGAGCTGATGCACTCTCTTGGTAAAAATCGTACGGGTAGGAAAGGTTGGATGGCTTTGAAGCTGGATATGAGTAAAGCATATGATCGTGTTGAATGGCCTTTTCTTTTCGGTGTTATGCGAAAGATGGGCTTTCCGGATGCGTGGATTAATGTGGTCACGGATTGCGTTACCACTACTACTCTCTCCTTTATGGTTAATGGGGAATCTTGTGGCCAACTTGTACCTTCCCGTGGGCTGAGGCAGGGGTGCCCATCTTCTCCCTATCTCTTTCTCTTATGTGCTGAAGGTCTTTCGGGTCTTCTTTTGACTGCGGAAAGGGAGTCGTCCATCTCTGGGTTCTCTTGTTCGAGCAATGGACCAAATGTAAGTCACCTCTTTTTCGCAGATGACAGCCTTATGTTTTGTCGAGCTTCTCTTGTCGAGTGTTTGCATATTAGAGAGATTTTGTCTATCTATGAAAAGGCTTCCGATCAATTTATTAATATGCAAAAATCTTCTATCACATTTAGCAAGAATGTTCGGGTTGAACTGCGTGCTTCTATCCTCGGTATATTGGGTTTGGGGCAATCTCAACCTCACAATAAATACTTGGGTCTTCCTACGTTGGTGGGTAGGGGTAAAAGAGAAGCTTTTAGAACTATTAAGGAGAGAGTTTGGAGTAAAATGCAATTATGATGTGGGAAACTCTTCTCTAATGGGGGTCGGGAACTCCTTATTAAATCAGTGGTGCAATCGGTACCAGCTTATACTATGAGTGTCTTCCGGCTTCCACTTGCTCTTTGTGATGATCTCCAAGCCATGATGGCTAGGTTCTGGTGGGGCAGTGATGTCGAGTCAAGGAAACTACACTGGTGGAGATGGGAGAAATTATGTTGGAGGAAGGAGGAAGGTGGTCTGGGTTTTCGAGATGTTTCGGCTTTTAATCAAGCATTGGTTGCGAAGCAGTCTTGGAGAATCCTACAAAATCCAGATTCTTTGGTTGCTCAAGTTTTAAAAGAAAAGTACTTCAGAGGTGTTCATTTTCTTGAGGCAAAAGCGAGGAGTGGTGCGTCCTACCTATGGAGGAGTATTTTATGGGGACGGAATGCTATTAAACTTGGGCTTCGACGTCGTATTGGGGATGGGCTCTCTACACGGGTCTTTAGTGATCCATGGCTTCCTAGACCTTCATCCTTTCGTGTGATAACTAAGATGCCAGTAGGAGGGGAGTTGTTGATGGTTGCTGATTTGATGTTGGATGGGAATCGCACCTGGGACAAGGGCAAGATTGAGAATACTCTTTGGCCGGTTGACCAAGAGCTCATTTCAGGTATTCCTTTAGGCAATGGTGCAGGAGGTGATAGATGGGCTTGGCATTTCGACACCAAAGGTCTTTATAAGGTTCGTTCTGGGTATAGGGTAATCATGGAGGCAAAGCGAAGTGAGTCCTCATCCATTGTTAACTCGGATGTTTTATGGTGGAGGAAGATGTGGAGTTTACCAATTCCTCTTAAAGTCCGGTTGTTTGAATGGCGGGCCTTCCACGATATTCCCCCGACGATGGTTTCGTTGAGCCGTAGAGGTATTGGCGACGATGTTGTTTGTCCAAGATGTAAAGATGTTATGGAATCCACTTCCCACGCAATTTTCGATTGTCCGATTTCGTAAGCGGTGTGGAAGTTGTCTCGATTCTGGAAGGTGATTGAGAATAGGAGGGCTATTCCAGTTGCAGATTGCTTTAGAATTATGCAGTCAGAAGTTCCTTTGGAGGATTTTGCTCTAGTATGCTGGTTAGCTTGGAAATTATGGTATGAGAGAAATAAGGTTGTTCACGGGGGAGAAGTTGGAGATCCGCAAGCCATTTTTGATCTGAGTATCGCCAGTTATGGTGAATGGCAGGTTTTGTAGAGGATTCCGACCCAACCACAAGCTGTAGGCTCAGATGTTTGGTCGCCACCTCAACCGGGTTATCTCAAGCTAAACATCGATGCATCGGTCTTTCCGAATTCGGACCACATTGGTATAGGAGCTGCTATTCGTGATGAGAAGGGGTCAATCTTAGGAGCTGTGGCTAAAGCCGTTCCCCTTTTTTGGCTGAGTGTTTAGCTCTTCGTGAAGGTTTGAGATTTGCACAGGAAATTGGGTGTGCTAATTTGGTGATGGAAACTGATGCAATTAATGTCGTTTCAGCTGTTGTAGATAATCGAGAACTTTCTATGGAAGGTCCGATTCTAGAGGATATTAAACAGTTGTTTGTCCAACTGCGAAGTACAGGTATTCATCATATTTGTCGAAGTGCTAATCACGTTGCTCATCTTCTAGCTAGATTTGGTTTCAATTCAAATTGTTCTAAAGTATGGATTAGTGAGACTCCTATTGTAGTCTCTAATGCTGTTTCTATTGATGCTATTGCTTAATAAAGTGATTCTTTTCAAAAAAATATATATATATGTCAACTTAAACTATTCAAAATAGTAAATTTAATTAAAAAAATAAAATAGGAAGTTAAAAAAGACAACAAGCAAGCATTCAATTGAATTAAGCAAACAAGTGCCACTTTAGCGCGCGCCAAAAAAAAAAAAAAAAAAAAAAAAAAAGGCAAGCTGTGCTAAAGGGGAAAAAAGGTGCACATGATAATGTTGAGAAAAAAATATTAAAAACATATTAATGAAAACAAATATTTTAATAAGCCCCCAAGGAAAAAAAAAAAATAAAAATAAAAATAAAAATAAAAATAAAAACTTTCCATTAAAAATGTGAAAAATAGAAAAATTAAGCGGAAAAAATAAAGCAAGTAAGAATTCAATTGAAGTAAGCAAGTATCGTGTTGAGGAAGGCAAAATAAATAAATAAAAATAAAAATAAAAAAGCGCCATGTATGGCAGAATTTTGAAGATGCATGACATCAACTTTTTGACAATTTGACAACTATTTATTTAGCAAGTGAGTGGTATATCAAATGCTTATCAGCAATTCTGAATGAAGGATATCCACTTGAGTCTAAAGTGGTTTCATAAGAATTCCAACTAATTTTATGAAAAAACAAATAAATTATTGATCTTAATTGTATCGTTTAAATTCTTGATTTTTTGTTTTTGGAATTTTTGGATTCTGTATAAAACAGTTGTAGAGAAATATTTAAAAGAAGTTAATTTAAAGTTTTTCTTGAGTTTCTTATTACTTTATAGTTCATAAAATTTTTCTTGATTGTGCTTGAAATAAATCCTGAAGTTATCACTCATCCCGTGTTACATTCTAAACAGTAGAAAAAATATATTCATGGCAAGTGATTCCACAAAATTCTTGCAAAAAATAAAAATAAAAACTGGTTTTTTTTTCCTTTTAAGGAAACATATCTTAGCACGTTCCCACAAACTTGTAAAAATAATATTTACTATTAAATACTTGCAAGGTGAATATGATATTTACCATATATCTATTAGTATATTCTTAGGCGCTTTATCTC
Organism: Ficus hirta; assembly: GCA_038430175.1. Classification (NCBI taxonomy): domain Eukaryota; kingdom Viridiplantae; phylum Streptophyta; class Magnoliopsida; order Rosales; family Moraceae; genus Ficus; species Ficus hirta. The sequence continues at coordinate 9,938,491 of CM076585.1, read as the reverse complement.
TCATTTCAACATCTTCGATAGCTTGCTTTTTTTTTTCTTTTTCATTTTTTTGGTAGATGATCCATTGTCCAGCTGAAGACACGCGCAAGAGTTCTTTTTTTTTTTTTTTTTTTGTAGCCGAGTTCATTTGACAAGTATATATTGCTCACTTACATTCCTTTTTTTTTTTTTTTGGCACATGTCATTGCAAATTCTGCAAGTAACTCGAAACCTTGAGTAGTAATAATGATCTAAAAATTATTATTATTATTATTATTATTCCTATGACAAGAAATTAATCTTGTTTAAGCGCATATCATTGTTATCTAAAATTTTTGAACACGTAGTGGTTGCAGATAAAATTAAAAAAAAAAAAAAAGTTTTGGAAACCAACATATGAGAGAGTCGTTTGTGTGTCTAGAGCTTTTTTTTTTTTTTTTTTGGTGGTGAGAGACGTGATAGAGGAAATTAAAAAGTTTAAAAATATATATTTTTTAATATATAATTATTTTTTACTACATGCCCAAAACACATCTATTTCCTAATTATTTGCAACACTAATACGTGGCAACAATGTGGACAATGGGTAGAGAAAAAGAAAAAAAGCAAGCAATGATAAGTATTTGGAGAAGAATAGAATAGGGTGGAGGATAACAAATGGTAAATTATAATGTTATTGGTTAATATAAAGAATATTAACTAAAGGATAAACATAAATAATAAAAAATATTTTAAAATATTTGAAATATTTCAACTTCATTACTCAGTTCATGTTTGGTTCACCATAAAATATAAATTAAAAAAACTCAAAAAACTAAACTCAATTTTGTCATTGTTTTTGAAAAACTTTCAATTATAATTTAAAAAATCAAATTTTAAAAATCCGTAACTATTCATATATAAGTTCAAATGAGATTAATTTTTTTTAAATTATTTAGAATTTCGAAACAAATAAAATAATTTGGATATTGATTTTTTTTTTTCCAAATATATTTGAAGATTTTTACAGTTTTCAACTCCAATCAACCAAATACATAACTCAATTTCAACTTAAATAAAAAAAATATACAACTCCAGCCTACCAACTAAATATATGCTCATTATTGTCATTTAGTATAATTTTATTAGTTACAAATATCTAAAGTCCATAAGTCCATAACGTTTTAGAGACCCGCTTGAATCATGATTCAAATTCATAATTCAAATAATAAACTTAAAGTTTTATAAAAGAAAATGTTGTAAAAAATCTTCAAAAAAGAGTTTAAAACAGAGTCTCTATTAAGAACTATTACTATATGAGAACAAACATTCTTATACATTAATCAATAATCATATTAGTGTTTTTGCGTCTTATTTTACAAAATAATATATTATAATAAAATCCAGCTTGCTAATAATATTTTGTTTCATTATTAATTATCGTGAAACATATATGTATAAAACATATATATATATATATATATATATATATTAATAACATTATGTTAGGGTGCGTGCCTTTGGCACGTGCTCAAACTAGTATCATCTATTTTGTCTGATAAATACTTTGTTTTTCTTTTAAATATTTGCTGTAAATATGTTGGTACTTGTTTACACAGAAAAATCCCCCCAAATTCAGCCACAATTTCATCATTACCCAAAACCCAACCTTCACGCCACAAAAAAAAAAAAAAAAAAAAAAAAAAAAAAAAAAAACCCCTTCCAAATTCTCAAATCCTTCGGCGAAAAAAAAAAAAACAAAACAAAAAAAGCAAAAAACAAAAAACAAAAATACAAAAAACCCTTCCAAATTCTCAAACCCTTCCCAAAAAACCGCAAATCTTCCATAGATTCCGGCGCAAATTGACAACGCCGCCGGTACCACAGTCAGCAATTAGGAAGCTCATCCTCCATTGTTCTGCAGCGGAAGCTCAAAGCAGAGGGGCATATTGGGCATAAAAAAAGTAACATATATATATATATTTTTGGTGAATGAGTTTGAGTTGAAAATTTTAAGTTTGAGTTGAAAATTTTTGTTGATTTTTTAGAAAAGACAAAAATTTTTTCAAAAAAATACAAATTTTTCAGAAAAAGATAAAAATTAAGATGAAAAAGTACATTTTAATTTGAAATGAGATGGATATCCAAACGAAGTAATAGAAAACATAATATGCTATTTTTGAATTTTCTTCCACCATTTTAAAAATCCTGTTTCGAACTTCAAATAATTAGTTACTAAATATCTCCTAGTTTTTACCATTTCCCGCCCAAGAAAGAATTAGGGTCGTTTGGTCTTTCAAAATATCGTCCAAATTAAAATCTTTTAATTTAATAATAATGATTTAAAGAGGGAAAAGAAACGGAAATTGGGAATTGGAATATTATTGGAAACGACTACTGACTCTTCCTTTGGTGTCCACACCTCTAACTAACCATAATGATACTAGTAACGCTATTACTATGCATATATATATATATATACAACTGTAAATTTAATGCAATTTACATTGGAGAAGATATATAGAATAAGACTTTATTTGATATTTAAATTTAACTGTAATTTAAATTGTACTTTTTCATATTAATTTTTATTTTTTTATGAACCGTCAACAAAATTTATAATTAGTTTTTGAAAAGTTTACCAACTCCAATTTAAAATTTCATCTCTAACCAGCGAACTAAAGGCAAGTTAAGAATATTTCGTTAGTCGAGAAAATTTTATGGAAACTAGACAGTGGACGGAAACAAATCAAATGTAAAATCATAAATTATAATTTGTATATTTTGACTTCTGAACATTCCTTATATGCTAAAAATATAGGAAGTTAAAAAAGATAACAAGCAACCATATTCAATTGAATTAGGAAAACAAGCGCTACTTTAGCGCGCGCGCACCAAAAAAAAAAAAAAGAATTAACGTGATTTAAGTCCGGTAATATAGAAAAATAAACTATAAAAGAATAGATTTTTTTAATACAAATTAAGAAATATGAATTAATCGGGACACTTATATATTTGATGATGTATATATACACATTTGTATAGTTGACTTAATGTGATTCTTCCTTGACTTTGGGAACATTCGTACATCTTGATATTGCTCCTCTTTTAAATGTACATTAAGAAATCCGAATTAATTGGCGACATTTATACATGTTTGATGATGATAATTTTCATTTTTTGTACCGTTGACTTAACGTGATTATTCCTTGACTTTAGGAACATATGCACATCTTGATATATATATATATATATATATATATTTAAGTATACCTTAAGAAATACAAAATAATTAGGGCATTTGTATATTTCATGTGGCTGATGATTTTTTTTATAATTAATTTAACGTGATTAAAAAAAGAAAAAAAATTCAAAAGCTGAAAAAATTCCTCAGGACTCGAAAAGAAGAAGATGAAGAAAAGTCCTGCATCTGGAGCACCCTCGTCCTCGTCTCGGCCGAAGAAGCTCATCAAGCCAATCTGGTCCGACGAGGACGTCATCATCATCCTTGATGGGATGATAAAATATGCTGCTAAGAACGGCGGCGAACCCGCTTCAGTAAACAAAACAGCTTTGCACGATTCCGTCAAGGACTCGTTACACTTCAATGCGTCCCTTCCAAAGTTACGTGACAAGGTCAAGAAACTGAAGAAAAAAAATACCACAACAATGTCAAGGGAAAGACTTTTGATGCAAGCAAGCTGAGGCCGAGTTCCTGGAAGGCCTTTCACTTGGCCGATTAGATTTGGGGCGACGGCGGTGGCAGCGACGGTCAAATGCATAAGCCCGAGTTCAACAACGCCGAAACAGTGGGTGCTCTTCAACAAATTTGTTCTTTTCCTCTAAATTTTAATATTGATCAACTTCATATCATTCCCGAATCCCAAAAGTTCATTTCAGTTTTTGTTCTTAATGATATTACAGATTCTCTAATTTTGATAACTGACAGCGTTTTAGAATTAGAAGCGAGTAAATGGTTGAAAAGTTCATTTGCTTAGTTAAAATGAAACTTGCAATTGCTTTCTTTTGAGTGTTTTCTGTTTCTGGTTTTCAAGCTTTCAAGTACTGTTTTTATGTGAAGCGTTATTCTTGTATGATTTGAAACTCTTCTCCTATATATGTATGTGTGTGTGTGTGTATATATATATATATATATATGCACTATTGATACAATCTGCATTATGAGCCATTGCATTTTTATGATTAAGCTCAGGCATTCCAACTACTTAATTCGATCTTGTTGGTATTTACATACACTGAAGTTGATGCGTATATCGGGGAGTTTCTTTTTTTTTTTTTTTCCCACTGCTTTTGTTTCATTTGAATTTGTTAGTGGATGGAAGCTGGTCTTTTTTCCCACCTTGAACTTGTGTGTGCGGGATTTGAATTCTAAACCTTGTAGTGGAATCGTGTACGGATTTTTGGCTAGGCTATGCTTACAATCATGAGCTCGTTGTTTTTAGGTTAGTGATTTTTGAAATTGTCCTGTGTCTTTGGTATAAATCAACTCTCTTTCACTCTTTCTGTGTATATACATTTAGACACACATAGATCTATGTGCTTGGTGGTGATTAGTTATGAGCAGTAGGCATAAGTTTGGCCATTGTTTTACCCTTAAAAAGGTTCTGGTCCTTAGATTTTCAACAATAGGTTCTTGTAGTTTGTAGTTTCAACAATAAGTTCTGGTCCTTAGATTTGTAGTTTGATTCTTCATCCTCGACAGATAATTTAAGGTAATCCGTCTGAACTTTAGGTTGATATCTTCCATATACTGATGGTAGGGAATGAGCTTCTGATTTTTGGTTTTCCAATCACCAGTTGTCTGAAAGATGATAAATGACGAATCTCCATATTCATAAATCTCCTTGATTCTCAAGTCGAGGGTGCATCTTTGAAGCGCCTGTGATACATGCAGAATATTCTGTGATATTATTTGTGCAAAATAACCTCAACTTGACTTTAGAAAACCTTTTGGTGAGCTTTAAGATAGCATGTAGACAGGGGCTGCTCCAACTCCATTTCCGTTCGGATTTACTGCACCGTCAAAGAACATTTGCCAATCATGAGGAGTTTTGTTTTTTTCTTCGCCTAGCGCAAATAGAATAGCTTCGTCCGGGAAATTCGTCCCCTTACTAATAAAATAAAGCTCATAGTCAGGCACGGGATGGGATGATCCGCAAGTGGTCTGCTATTGCCTGCCCCTTGCCTTACTCATTTAGGGCTTCTGGGGGACATACACAATATCGAACTCTGAGAGTAACATCTGCCACCTTGTTGTACGGCCAGTGAGGGCTGGCTTTTCAAAGAGATACTTCAGCGGGTCCATCCTTGCAATCAGCTTGGTCGTATAGTTCACCATTTAGTGGCATAGGCGTTGCGAGGCCCATGTAAGAACACAATAGGTATTTTCTAGAACCATATACCTTGTCTCATAATCAGTGAACTTCTTGCTGAGATAGTATATGGCTCTTTCCTTCGCCATCCTTCTGAGATAGAGCCTTCGACCCTCTCTTTTTTTTTTTCTGGTCCTTGGTGGTTGAATGTTATAGTTACTGTGCTAGCCGGGTTTACCCTCTACTTGCTCGAAGGCTTATATCCCTTTTCTTTATATGCTTAACTACGACCCTTTGTTCTACCCAGTGGGGTACATACACACCTCTCGGGCTCAACGGTTAGGTTCTACTTTAGACTCATCGGACACCCAATGAAAGGCTGACATTCAATTATGAAGCGGGCATATATATGAGATGAAGCATACCCAAAGACAAGGCTGGATACACTCTCGTTAAGTCATAGTTGGGTAAACTTGGAACATAGTATGAAAAAGACAACTCTTTATAAGATACTTAATTGAGGCTTTATTCAACAACCCCTCAACTATACCTAGGGGTGGCAATACGGGTCGCGACACGACAACACGACTCGAAAACGACACGAATTTCGCGGGTTCGGGTTGGGAAAAATAGGGGGCGGGTCGTGTTTGGGTTGGGAAAAATTGACACGAAAAAAAAACGGGTCGTGTTCGTGTCGGACCCGTTTTTTTTCGTGTCAATTTCGTGTCACTTTTTCGTGTCAATTTCGGGTCAAGTTCGGGTCAAGTTCGGGTCGCGTGTCAATTTCGTGTCAATTTCGGGTCAAATTTCGTGTCAATTTCGGGTCAATTCCGTGTCAATTTCGTGTTACGGGTCAATTTCGGGTCAAGTTCGGGTCGCGTGTCAATTTCGTGTCAATTTCGGGTCAAATTTCGTGTCAATTTCGGATCAATTTCGGGTCAATTTCGTGTCGCGGGTCAATTTCGGTTCGTGTCGTGTCAACCCGTGACGGGTTCGTGTCGTGTTCGTGTCACGGTTTCGTTTCGTGTTCGGGTCGCGGGTCGTGTTCGGGTCGGGGAAGAAAAAAATCGACACGGCTCTAACACGACACGAACCCGACACGTGACACGAATTGCCACCCCTAACTATACCTATAGTTTATTATCCTAACTAAGTTGTAATCCTTTGATAGAGTAAGTGTGAGTCACAAACGGTTGTTTCGATGCTAGCTAGGTGAACAGAGGTCTGATTAAGCCTGAAAAAAAATGATATAAGCAAGTTAAATAAGCAAGTAAAATGACTAACGGCGTGAACGAAAATCCTGACTAACAAAAGGAATGGGACTACCCCAAGATGCTCTAGCTCCCAGATCGGATAATAACCTGTTGGGTACTTTGAAGAGTGAGAAAGCTACTAGTCTTTGTTTGTTTTTTCCATCTACAAAGTTCACAGAAAAATGTTCCGTCTTATATGAAATTGATACCTAGCTGACAGAAACAAGTTCCGTAACACGGAGCATTGTGGTGTGCTTTCTGCTCTTTGGCCTTTTTCAAATTTTTTTTCCCTATTCATAGCAATTTGTTAGCTAATTGTTCTAGTAGAGTGTCTTTAGGAGTCTGTCAAGACCAAAGATTTTGTTTCGTGATGTTGTCCTAGCATGAGGAATTCAGGTGATGTTGATGACGATGACAATGATGACGATGATGATGACAAACGGAAGCCTCCAACTTTTGATCCTATTAGTCTTTTCCAAACCCTTGGAGGGTATTAGTCATTTTGTATCTTCTTAATAGGACTTCTGGTACCCAGGTATATATCTTATTTCGCTTCGTACATTGTTACTTTACTTTGTTGTGAAGAATTGTATACTAATTGATTTTGTTCCCTCAAGTTAACAGATGTTATAAAAAACCTTTAAATTAATTCAGATCGGTTCTTTATAAATAGGAAAAAAAAAATGAAGTTTACGGTTTTTTTTAATTTGTACTTAAGTTGTTGGTTCTTGGAATTTATTTTGTCATGACCTCTCTTGCTGCTAATGCTAATATGTATAAGAAAATCAATTCTTTAACCACGTGTATCAGTGATGGTAGTGCAATGGCGTTGATAAGAATAGTTGTTTGGTTTTTGGTTAAACATACTATCCTAGTAAACCGGTCTTTTGGTTCTTTTTTCTATTTTCAATTTTTGCTTTGGGTCTTAGAATTTGTTAGTTGCATACAGATGTATGGGCTAAGAATTTGCATATATATATATATATATGTGTGTGTGTGTGTGTGTGTATGTGTGTGAGCGTGTGTGTGTGTGTATAGAGTAGTAGTAATAGTAAAAATAATTCACGTGATATAATGTGATGGAAATGCAATTGCATTTGATAAGATAACAGGACACTTCTACTCGCAGACAGGAAGAGTTACATCTGATTTCTTCACTTCGTGTCCGAATGCAAAAGCTGTCACTGAGGTTGTCCCGGAGCAGATACAGAAGATTATAGAAACTGTTGGTCTACATCAGAAAAGGGCTGTGATGTACGTATATATTTTTACATATGTTTTGTATCTAGATAAGATAACATTTTGTTATTCTCTTGTTCAATTTTTATCTAGTTGACGAATATGAAATATCTAAAGAACTAGGAGAACGATATTGTCTCCATAGGTTATTGCAAAAATTCACCACAGTCCATTGGTCGGCGTCTTCGATTCGATTTCAGATAGTTACAACTAGAAAATGAATGGGGAAGAAGTTGACTCAAACAATTGCCGGCAGTGATCATTACAAGTTTTGCATAGGTATTGTGAATATATCAAAAGAATCAGTCGTTACTTCTGAATGTCCTACATGATTATTATTATTTTTTTTATATTATTGTTTTTCTTTATATATAACTGTTGCTTCTTGTAGGTGCAGGACTGGTTATGGAAGGTTGGGACGTTGGCATTGCTGTAAAGCTTTGGCACTGTTTTTTTCTTATGCTTTTAGTTCTTAGATTAGAAGAAGACTAAATGTGAAAATTAAAGAACTAAAGAACTTTGGCGTTGTTTTTTTTCTTATGCTTTGGCATTTATTTATTTATATTTTGGCGGTAAAAAAAAAAAAAAACTAAAGAACTTTATGGAAACAAAAAAGGAGAAGAAGATATTTGCCACTAAAAAATCATTCATATTTCGATCATGCCACTTCTCTGAAAAAAAAAAAAAGAGCAGAAAACTAATTTTTGGAAAGTATATCTCTTTTTATCATGGTTTTCTTGGTCAAGGAAAAGAATAATAATTCCATTCCTTCTATCAAAGGAAAAAATAAAGATTAGAAAATGTTTTATAAAATTCTGTCGTTAACAAAAAGTCAATACAATTCATTTTAGTAATTGTGAAAGTATTGGTGAATTTATTATCCCTCCTCTGTAGATTAAACAATTTTGCCGAACTATGTAAATTTTTTATCTTCTCTTTATTTCTATTTTAGTTTATTTTTCTATTATGCTTCGAGTATAGGGGTATTTTCCCCAATAACAACAAATGAGAACAATCTTTACTAGTTTCCATGATACTGCCGTGTCTTGTACTGTTAGTCACCCGTGGAAAATAATAATAATAAAAATAAAGGTAACATGATAAAGTTTACTTTACAAATCTTCTTCTTTGTTAACTTTTTTTGGAACACAACGAAAGTAACACATGCATAATTCACTAGCAAGTCGATCACAAATGGACTTTAGGATAAGAAACTAAGTGGATTCATAAATAAACCTCACTAAGTTATAATTTTCAGGTAATTGTTGACTGAAAGATAACCCATAAACAAGTCATATTGGTTTAAAGTTCAAAGTCTTCTCTACAAGTCTTGTAACTTTATAGCCATCTTAAGCAAGACATGACAAGATTAGGAAAGTTAGTATTAGTATTAGGTAAAATTACTAATTTATATATAATTATTCTTAATATGAACTTTTTATTTATTTGTAATTATTGTAATTTAGAATAGTATTGATTTTAGGAGATTGATAAGTATTATGCAACTTATCCGATTGTATATGTTGTAACTTCTATTTATATGGAAGTTCATTCATATTGCTCTTGACTAATAAATTCATTATCCTTAGTCCGTAGATATAAGCACATCCACGTTAAACATCCTTATGCTCTTCTTCTTCTTCTCTTATTACTATTATTACTTTCTTATTTAATTTTCTATTAGACAATATACTGAATTAATGGTCTCTACCAAGTCTTCGGCAAAGTCTTCTAAAAAAAATGAAAATTAACAAATTTGGTATCTAAATTCCAAACAAATATTACAAAAATAAATAAATAAATAAATAAATGATGTGAATTTTGAATTTAACATTCATGCTTTTTCAAGATATGATATCTTCTATATGCCTGATTCTATACGTTTGTATTTTGATGTGATCAACCAAGAAAAAACAAAGAAAATTAACAATTTGGTATCCAAACTAATTTTACAAAAAACAACAACAAGAACAACAACATTAATAAATGATGTGAATTATGAAGTTAATATTTAATGTTTTTCCAAGCATATATTATCTTGTATATGCTTGATATATTTTCATGTGACAGAGAAAATAAAAATAAAAATAAAAGGGTTAATGGTCTCTACCAAGTCTTCACAAAATCTTCTGACAAAAAAAAAAAAAGAAAGAAAATTAACAAATTTGGTATCTAAATTCCAAACTAATATTATAAAAATAAATAAATAAATAAAATGATGTGAATTATGAATTTAACATTTCATGTTTTTTCAAGGATATGATATCTTCTATATGCCTGATTCTATACATTTGTATTTTGATGTTATCAACTAAGAAAAAACAAAGAAAATTAACAAATTGGTATCCAAACTAATTTTACAAAAAGAAAAAAAAATTTAAATGATGTGAATTCGATGTGAATTGTGAAGTTAATATTTCATCATGTTTTTTCAAGGATATGATATCTTCTATATGCCTAATTCTATACGTTTGTATTTTGATGTGATCAACCAGAAAAAACAAAGAAAGTTAACCATTTGGTATCCAAATTAATTTTACAAAACAAATAATAATAATAATAATAATAGTAATAATAATAATAATAATAATGATAATAATAAACGATGCGAATTGTGAAGTTAATATTTCATGATTTTCCAAGGATATATTATCTTGTATATGCTTGATACGATACGTTTCTATTTTCATGTGAGAAAGAAAATTAACAATCTGGTATCCAAACTAATTTTCAAAAAAAAAAAAAAAAAAAAAAAAACACCTATTGATATGAGTTTTGAATTTAATATTTCATGCTTTTCCAAGAATATGTTATTGGGAACCAAATTTACAATTAGGATTGTTTGGCATTGCTTTTACTTTAAACCATTTTGCAGTCAGATTATTATGGTTCTTGAATACATCAGTTGGTTGTTCTTATTTGTTCTGATAGTTTTTCTTATGGCTGGTTAATTTTTATTCTAATTTCCGACATTTATGTAATTTTTTCATTTGTATTAATAATATGCGTGGGGAGCTTAATGTAGGATGGAATTACTAGTGACTGTCAACCTAATATTGGGATGTCTTAGTTTCCCTGATCCTAGTTGTTCCCTCTTGCCGTTTTTATACGCAAAAAATAGCTTAACAAATTTAATTTGATATTTACATCTTATACATCTTCTAATGAACAATGAATTTATTATAATGAAATTAATAAGGTCTTACTTAAACCATGATATAAGTTTCAAACTGTTAGTAAAAGAGATTTTTTAAGGACTTTGAGTAAAAGCTTATAGAGATCAGAAGCAATCCAACACTTAGGGCCCGTTTAGGCTTCAAGTTGGAGTTGGAGTTTTGGAATGAATGTTTCAAAAATGTGAAATGTAATCTTAGCTTAATGGGCAATTTAGATATTGTTTTATTTTCCTCGTTGTTGGGAGCGCTTAGCAAAAATATTAAAAAAAAAGATTCATCTCATTTTAATTTGAACTTTAAAAAAAATTATTAACTTTCAGAGTTTCAGTTTCATAGAAATGAAAGAAAGAGAGAGAGAGAGAGTTGAAAGTAATTGGAGTAAAGTTTTGCAAACCAACCTCTAAAACAGAGGTTAGAGCATGTGTTCTAAATGGGGTCTTAATTAGTGGCTTTTGTACTCGAAAAGCTAAAACCACCTTCAATAATTTTCTCTTATATTTTTCTTTTTGTCGTATTCACTTAGTATTCGGTGTCCCTAAGTCTTCACAATCACTTGCACCAGGCTCCACATGGTTTTCTAATGAAAAAAAGTCTTTTACAACGTACAAGAAGGAAAACAATTATCGTAAAGTCTAGCAATGACGTGCACCTTTTTCTCTTCCGAAATTGAACGACAATAAAATTGGTGTCGTGCGACTTTTCTGATATGATCAGCTGTACAAATGATGCGACAATGTCGTTTTCTTTCAATTCATTGTTTTGAAATTTTTAGTAGCTTACTATCTTCTTGGAAACTGCAATGAAAATTACTCATTTTTTCTTATAATTGATGGGCAAACCTCAAGCGTAGGTTCCACTGTCTCCTAACTCGAAAGTTCGCCAAGTCTTTTTACGACAGAATAGAAAGGGTTAAATTTAGTAGACAACCTAAAATTTTCGAGCAAGGATACATGAGGTTAATAAGATCAAGCGTTTGTGTATATATAAAAGCGTGTGTGCGTGTGTGTGTGTTTTTTTAACCGTTGGAAAAAAAATAAAATTTTCATATAAATGACGAGATAGAGTAACTAATAACGTCAAAGGAAATTATAACATCCTAACTAGATTGGTACCTTATTAGCAACTCCCTGTTAAGCTCCCACCTCGATATTATTCAATAAAATGTAAATAAATACAAAGAGTCTGAAAAGAGAAAGGTAATGAACCAAAAGTAATAGGGTGAATGGATGATATAGCATAATTAGTTATAAGATTTTAAAATAATAGCATAATTGAAACTAATGCAACCAAATAGCATAATTACAGTAATGTAAGAAACCAAAAATGCCCCTTCACTCAACTAAGAAACCAACCCATTCCTAATCTCAGTCGCCATCACCGCCGGCAACCCAACGGAGCTCCAGCAGATATAAGATCGGAACCCAGAGCTCACTAGCGTCAGCAAGATCACCAACGTCGGAATTCGCGGTACCTAGGATGATCCGGCGTCCTCCTCACGATCGCGATCTCTAGAACTCCATGGACGAGACGACGAGCAGCCATCGTCGGAACTCCACGAACAACGAGATGCCATGCTGTCGAAGTTGTAGCATCACCGTTGCCAGTCACGAATCTCCGACCTGGACTACGAATCGCAAGAACAATCTTGGAAATTGGGAGGAAAATCTGTGGGAAAATAGAATGGAAATCGCCGGAAGACGCTGGGATATCACCGGAAAATCGCGGAAATCGCCTTATGAAGTGTCGGCACCGGATCTTCGGCCTCCCGCGATGGTTTCTTGCTAGCCTCCTTGTCTTCTCCGGAAAAACTTGTTTGGATATGGGTTTTTACCTTTTTGGGGTGATTTTAGAATTTTTTATAAAATTAGGGATTATTATTAATTAACTATAAACCTGCAATTCTTAAAAGGAGAAAAAAAATCAGTAAATAAATAAATTGTTTAATATAAAATAGTGTATTTACTGTAAACTCTGATATTTATCAAATATTTACTAGTAAATCTTAGTATTTATTAATAATTTGAGTTATTTTAAAAATTAAATCATTAAGTAAATCAAAATATTTACTAGCTAGTAAATTTTAATATTTGCTAGTAAATTTAGAATTCTCATTGCTTTAAAAATTATCAATTTAGCAAGTAAATAAAAATATTTGCTAGTAAATCTAGAATTTACGTTGTTTTAAGAAGAATAAATTTATCATGTAAATCAAATGTTTACCAGTAAATCTAGTATTTACCAATATTTGTATTTTCTAAAAATTAATAATTTGTCAAGTAAATAAATATATATTAATAAATCATAATATTTATATTATTTACATTGTTTTAAAAATTATCAGTTTATGGACTAAATCAAGTATTACAGTAATATATTAATGTGTATTTATAGGTAAATAAAAGGATTTACATGGATTTACATTATAAGTTGATATAATCAAGTATTAGAGTATTAAATTAATGTGTATTTACATATAAATAAATGGATTTACATGGATTTGCTTTATAAAAACATATGCTAGTAAAATAAAAGGATTTACTTTGAAAAACATAAGTAAAAATACAAAAAACAAAAAAAAAACAAACAAACAAACAATCAAAGTAAATAAAACGATTTACACGGATTAACAGTTATTTGTATCCATTGCATTTATTTCCTTCAAACTTGTCTATTTTATTAATTAATTATACAAATTTATAAAACTTATTGCGATTCAAATTGTATGCTCTTCAAGCTATTTCCTAGGCGGATACATTTCTCACAAGGATGCATGTCTTCCATAAATTTGGCCAAGAGAAGCAGATCCTCCTAAGATAGGTACATTTTCGCCACTTTCTATACCACCTAATTGCTTCGGTATTTCCACGATGCATGGGTGTTATATGGAAATAGGAGTTACTAGTGTTAGCTTCTTCCCTTTGCCGTTATATGCCGTTTCAGAGGGTGGTGGTGTTGTTGATCTTGTCGTTTACTTCCTTTGTAATATTCTCTGATTTAGGTGGAATGAATTCAATATTTTTTTGCTGATGTATCTATATGTTTATATATTTCTCGTATGACTTTGCGAGTTTTAGTTGGAGAATCAATTTTCAATGCTTTCGAAGCACTCTTATAACTTAAATTTTAGCAAAACAAACTTCACTGCGATCATCTATCTCTGCATGAACCGGAAATCATCTCATTATCCTGTTAACATGAAATGCAGGACAAAACTTGCATTCGTTGCGGGAGGAATGAACTCACCAGTATGCAAAAAACTTGTTGACGTATGGAGAAACGACTCCAAGATCTTTGCCCACTTCGGTCGGCTGAAAACACCTTACGTTGATGAGCTGCTTCGGAGCAAGTTCTGCCTCCATGTTAAAGGCTATGAAGTAAACACTGCCCGTATCGGAGACTCACTGTACTATGGTTGCGTTCCAGTTATAATTGCCAATTACTATGATCTCCCATATTAAACTGGAATAACTTTTCGGTTATTGTTTCTACAGAAGATATCCCTTTGCTAAAAAAAGTCCTCAAAGATATCAGCTCTGATGAATATTTGAAGTACAAAAGAATGTGTTGAAGGTGAGAAACACTTGCAATGGCATCCTTCTCCTACTGATTTTGACGCTTATGAATAGCATGTTTTAGTTTGAGGGTATTATGGTCTTTTCAGGTTTAAATTTGGTTATGGGCTAGTTTGATATTGCTCTGCTATGGAAAATTTTTGTTATAGCTGTGCTGTGAGTCTAAAGTTACTGTGGCTATAAGCAGGTAAGCATTTGGTAAATTTTTTTTTTTTCAAAATTGTTGTGAATAATAGAAGCAGAATTATAGGTATTTGGTAAACTATAAATAAAATTACTGTGTAGACATATAATGACTAAAAATGCATACCATATTTTTTTGCCTAATAAATACTCTAGTATATATATTTATTGTCTAACATTTTAAAGTTGTACACCAAATTATAGAAATATACAATTTTTATTTTATAATAAAAAATGTCTAAAAAATTACATTTATTAAAAATGATAGATTATAAATCAATAAAAAAATTGAGTATAAACTATAATAATTTTTTTGTAAAAAAAAAAAAAAAAAACTACAAAAGAAAGGTATTAGTTATAACTTCAAATTTGAAATTATTTTTAAGTGGAAAGTAATATATAAATCTCAAATAAATAGTTTTATTATTTAGCATGTAGATAAATATAGTGGGTATATTGGAATTATTATTCATTATTAAGGATATTTTAATAAATTTATAAATTGACAGCAGAAGCAGCTGTGTATAAGCAACCTTTGACATGTTTTTCAAATTCTGTTGCGCTCTGTAGCTGTTTTAAGAATCTATTGGGCAGCAGCAAAGTTTACCAAACACCCATATCCTACAGTAGATTCTTTAATAATCTACAAGCAACATCTAAAAACAATGCCAAAGGGGCCCTGTGTTTTGTAGAAGGGTGAATCTATTCACACATCCCTATTAACTCTCTGGGTATTTAGTACCTATACCCTCCTAAACTTGTCACTTTTTAGTAGCTTGCCCCTTAAACTTCTAATTTTGACAATTTATCCCTTGAACTTGCTAAATTATTGCTATGTACCCCCTATGAATAATTTTTCCGTTAAATTAGTCATGAAAAGTTTATGTACACCTCATTTGAAGACAAAAAACCTCATTTATGACCCAAAATTTCCAACTTTAATATAAATCCTAATGCATATCTTCTAATTTCAAATCTTCAATTTAATGTAAAATCAACTAATAGGGTACATTGCAACATTTCAATATGTTCAGGAGGTAAAATGCCAAAATTAAAAGTTTATGAGGTATGTTATCAAATGCTAACAAGTATTGGTATTAGTGCTTAATACCCTAACTCTCCACACCTATTATTTGAAAATATTTAAATTTACTTATTACACACCCCAATGTATTTCAAAATTAACCTAACTATTATGATTCTACCACTCTTTAAATACCTTTTCACATGCATCGTTTTATTTTATTACTAGTTGAAATGGTTTAAGGCATGTTTCGATTTGTAATTGAAATATTTATAACGCAGAATATGAATAATAATTTGAACATTAATAATTTGAATAATAATTTGCATAAAAAATCTTAATTTAAAAAGAGTACTAAACACTTAATATGAACATTAAAAAACTTACGTTGTGCATAAAATGTAAATCTTACGGTACTTTTAAATTAATGGATATTAGATTGTATGATGATTACAAATGAAGATTAAAAAAAAGAAGTATTTACGCAAAATGACTATTTTTAACCCACCCGTTTAAAATATGTCTACAAACCAACTTACTTGTAAATTTAAACGAATTTTGAATTTCAATAGTGTTTCTTTCCACAATTACCCCTCCACAATCTGCGTTTGCATTTGAATCCTCCTTATTTTATACAAAAACAATCCTCCTTAATTTATGCAATTACTTTTTAAATTTCAAAATTTAAATAGTTAATAATCCCATCATTTTTTCCCTTTTTCAGGATGGACCTTTTTTTTTTTAGAGTATTAATTTTCTAAATAAATGTTTATTTTATTTTATTTCTTTCATTAATTTTGTTATTCTATTTCTATTTGTCAGATAGAAAGTAGTTCATACTTCTTTATGAATTTATTTTTACTTTTTTAAAAAGTAATTCTATATTTTAGGGTGTTATTTAGGATTTGCTTGTTTTGCGGTCCTCATTTTTTTCTTGTGCACTCACATTCTACCGACTATATACATAATTCTATCAACATAATGTGTATGGTGATATAAAGATAGTCTATATGATAATGAACATGCAATATTACATATGAATTTAATTAGCATGTTATTCTAGTCTTTATGATAATGACCCAACTATATCGTATTGAGAATCTTTTCTTGATTTTATCAATTAATGAGGTAAATCTTCATTGTTGTTTGTATGTCCTTAGGATTGATTGGATCGTTTCTCTGTATGAATGCATTCTAAATTAATTATACAAAGAAAATGATATAGTAATTTTGCTAATGATCATTAACAAAAACATATGAAAATATGCACCTAGATACCAAAAATCAAAACTTTTAGCAGAACCAATACACTAACCATGACACAATCTCTAGAGCTATAACTAATACATAATGTACGTTATTACAAAATTCAGAAAAAAAAACAATCCAATTGAAGCCCAAAAACACCTAATATTACACGACATCAACAATAATGACCATAACATTGTTATGAATTTCAAAAACTTAAACACCTATTCCGTGCTTTTCAAAAAAATAATAATAATAATATATGTGAACCAAGTCAATATCGTAACATTGAATTCAAACGGCTTCAAGTACTGCATATGAATAACTAATGTTGTCGCTTGTAGTTTCTTAACAACGACCTGTGAGATATAGTAATGGCTCTGTCATTTTGGTAAGAAAATAGAAAAGTTAAAAGTTAAATTTATAGCAACATTATATGCATACCTTATCTTTGGGATCAAAGTCAATTATCTTCTAATTTATTTACTCAAAACTAATCAACAATTAGAATAAAAATTTCTATTTGGAGTCCATAAACATTCAGTCAATTTATCAATGACCTAACCAAAATTATCAATGGACCTCACTACTATAGAATGTAGATTCCACAACAGTTTTTAACTGTCGTGGTAACACTTCCACGACGTTTCAGTTTTCTAACCGTCGTGGAATCCAGGATTTCAGATTCCACGATGGTTTTTTAACCATCGTATAATAGACAAAAATAAGGCCTAACTGTGGACATTTAAGACCATACCATAACGGTTTTATATAAAAAACCGTCGTGGTAGCTCTACCTACCACAACGGTTTCCTTAGGAAACCGTTGTGATAGATGGAGCTACCACGACGGTTTCCAAGAGGCGCTACCATGATGGTTTCCATTGGAAACCGTCGTGGTAGACGGAGCTGATCACGCTTTTTATAGAATTAAAGTTCTCCCGGTTTTTTTTTTTTTTTTTTCCCCTTCCTACTTCTTCTTTAACATTTGTTCTTTGAATTTTGTGTTTAGAAAAGGAAGAGCTGAAAATTTTGTGATCCTTATAATAATGATTTAACATTCAAAGTTTGATATATTTTAATAATACTATAAGGACCTATCATTATCTTGTGTATGCTAGATTAATCACATTATGGACATGTTCTCCATGATAATGATCACATCAATCTACACAAGATTTTCCGTATTAACACAATATTTATATAGCAAAATTGGTCAAGAATTATGATTGTGAGATTCTTTATCATCCCAGAAAGGCCAACAAAGTCACTGATGTACTAAGTCGGAAGTCGTCTGCCACCTTCATGTCAATTCAAGCATAATCATAACCGTTTCAGGAAGATATTTTCAAGCTTCGAATGGAGCTTATTACAGGAAAACTTTTCTCATTGACTCTCTAACCTACAATTCTTGGTGAAATCAAGGAAGCTAAGGGGCTCGATCTTAGTTTGGTCAGGATAAGAAAAGAAGCCACGGTAGGGCAAGAAATTGATTTTAGTGTGTTAGATGAGGGGATTCTTCATTTTAAGGGTACGTTATGTGTGCCTAACAATGAAGAACTACGAAAGCAGATTTTATCCAAGGCTTACGACACCCCATACTCTATCCATCCCGGAGCGACTAAGATGTATAAGGACTTGAAGGAGTATTTTTGGTGGAACAAGATGAAGAATGATGTAGCTGAATTCATAAGTATATGCCTAACCTGTCAGAAAGTTAAGGCGGAACATAAGCGTGTCCAGCTGGGAAATTGTAACCTATTGAAGTACCAGAGTGGAAATGGGAACAAATCACTATGGATTTTGTGATCAGATTGCCAAAAATCAGTGAAGGTTTTGACGCTATCTAGGTAATTATAGACCGTTTGACTAAATCAGCACGTTTAATATAAATTAAAGTGACTTATTCTCTAGAAAAATTGACGGAATTGTATGTATCCAATATTGTTAAGCTACACAACGTTCCGTTATCAATCATTTCAGACTACGACAGCCGTTTTACCTCCATTTTTTGAAAAAATGTTCACCAAGCAATGGGAATTGAGCTCAAGTTTAGCACTATTTTTCACCCTCAAATGGATGGTCAATTCGAGCGAACCATTCAAATCTTAGATGTTATGCTTTGTGCTTGTATTATGGACTTCAAAGGTGCATGGAATAAGAAGATATTGTTGATTGAATTCTCCTACAACAATAGTTATCAGGCAACTATCGGGATGGCACCTTATGAAGCACTCTATGGTAGGAAGTGTCGATCACCGGTAAACTGGCATGAGATAAGGGAGAAGCAATTGGAAACCATATATTTCATCATCAAGACCACTGAATCAATCAATAAAATACGACGATGAATAGAAGTAGCTCAATGTCGACAGAAGAGTTATGCCGACAAGTGAAGGAGGCCCCTTAAATTTCAAGAATGAGACTTTGTTTTCTTAAAGTTAGCCCCGATGAAGGGCATGATGCGATTCGGAAAGAAGGACAAGTTGAGCCCGAGGTACATAGGACCCGTCGAGATCATAGGATATGTTGGTAAGGTAGCTTATAGATTAGCATTACCGTCAGAGTTGTCAATAGTGCACAATGTCTTTCATGTCTCAATGTAGAAGAAATATAACTCGGATCCGTCTGACATAATAGAACATGAACAATCCAAGTTCATGAGGATCTCACTTGTGAGGAAAAGCCTGTGCAACTTCTAGTCCGTGAAGAGAAGAAACTCAAAAACAAGAGGATGCCTCTTGTCAAGGTGTTATGATGAAATCACAAGATGGAAAGAAGCCAATTGGGAACGTCAAGATGAGATGAGAAAAAATTACCCGTTTTTGTTCTAATTGTCGAGGTCAAAAATTATGTAAGGAGTGTAGATTATATCGTCCTAGAAATTCATAAACTTGATTTTATGGATTCTTATCATGGATTTCCTTCATTAATATATTTCTAATAAATTATTTTAATGAATATCAAATTTTAAGATCATGAATGATTTTACATGTATCATCCATATGATGATGTTTATGCTCTAACAATATTGAATTTCTCTTTTTAAATAAGAAATTATAGATACATAAAAATATAGGTCGAACGACCTATAAATTTATACAAAAAATTTATTATGTCGTATTAGAGGGATAAATGTTAATTTTTTAAAAGGAACTCCAATTATTATTAGAAGCTCAATTTGACGACCTTAGTATTTATTTTGGTCATATCAATATTTAGATATTGAGAGTATGATTGGAAAAATTAATGTGTCACAAATAAGAGATAAATAGTTAAGATTAATTAAGAGTAAATCCAAAAGTGGAGGATTGATCAAGAATTGTGATTAGATTTGAAATCGATGGTGTAGATTTTCTGTGAAGGGATCCTAGATAAATCCATGGCCAATTTTTGGATATTAAGTGACCAATGAAAGCTTCGGTCAAAGATTGGTGTAGTGCAAGATTCAATGGTTGATACAAAGATGACAACCCTAGATCAACGGTTGGAAAAATTGGAAAAAGGAAAAAGAGAAAGAGAGAGAGAGAGCTAGAGAGAATTGGTTTTGGTGGTCAAAGAAAAGGTAGAAGAAGATTTGAATCAAGATGAAAAGGTAATGTGTGCATGTATGCAAGATCAAGTAAGAGCTTGTGTGGGTTATTTTGACAATATGATACAAACAAGGTACAAGTGAAAGTGACCATTTGTCTTACAACTTATAGAAGAAAATTTTCATACAAACCCCTCCCTCAAGTGGCGATAATGCAAGGTGGGAATCAACTAATATTTTCCACTTTTATCCCTCAAAATACAGCTCTTCTTAAGCATATATTGGATGAACATAAGCTCCTAGCATCACACTTTATTTACACAAAGTTTAAGCTCAAAAACCTAGTCTTTTCTAGCCTCCACTGAGCTCCACCAAAATCCACCAACACTATCCCTCATCTCTAACACCACTCTAACACTTGCCTCTCTCCATTTTCAAGCTCCAAGCAACCCAATTACCAAGTTCGAAGAAGTGTAAAATGGAGATATAGGACGTGTTATTAGGGATAGCCCAGTGGTTCTCTTTATGTTTTGGTTATTTTTAGAGAACTAAAGCATGTTATGTAGATAGAATCTTATGTTAGACTCCTTCTTACCTAGAAAAAGGTTTTGGGAAGAACTTTGGAGGTCCTAGGCCTTAGAGGATACATGGAGCATTTCGGTACGACCTATGAACTTTGTTAGAGCTTGTAGTTGTTGTGATAATATAGCATGCGTTAGAAACTTGGTATGAAAAATATATTATATGACAAGAACAGACGATAAGCTTCATTTTAGGCTTTAGAATCACTTAGTTTGCTTATGTGTGTCTAAAGTTATGTGCATTTGAAGTTGTGGTGCAAAATTAGAAAGAAAATGAACTCCTGGGTACAGTCTAGCCACTAGTTTTATGATATCCGAACCCCTTAAGTTCCAAA
Organism: Ficus hirta; assembly: GCA_038430175.1. Classification (NCBI taxonomy): domain Eukaryota; kingdom Viridiplantae; phylum Streptophyta; class Magnoliopsida; order Rosales; family Moraceae; genus Ficus; species Ficus hirta. The sequence goes on along the minus strand of CM076585.1, from coordinate 9,917,058 downwards.
TTTTGGATTATATATTATCTATCTAAATAATAGATTCTTTAATCTTTCCAACAAAGTATCTTATGCCTTAAACGGATATATATGCAATTTTTGGTGAATTTTACTAATTAAGATTACAAACTAATAGGTTTTGCTGGAACTGTACCAGTTATAGGTTTTGTATGTTTTGAGTTAATAAATCATAATTTTTTATAAAACTGTTTTTCGTGCAAAAACTAGATATTATAAGCTTTTACATGACATATCTTTTGCCTTATTTGGATTTGTAAGTTAATTGTTATGATTTTTCTAAGTTTAACAACAAATTTGGGCATATGGTATATATGTGCGATCAATAGTAACAAAACCTCTTTATACGGCTCATATATCTTCAAAACTTAAGAAAATAATTTATGATTATAAAGTAGACATCTAAGCTTTGAAATGAACTATCACACGTTTAAAACGGATAAGTATATGATTTTTAATAAATCATACAACATAAGATTCAAATGTGGTAAACTGAGATGTTACTTGGGACACTAAGGAAAACGTCTATACTAAGGTTCGAAACCCATGAGATTTTGGAAAATAATTTATAAGGACAGAAACTAGATACTTCAGGCTTTTCAACAGGCTATCAAGTATATAAAACAGAATTATACAAAAATTTTAATAAATCTTACAATTTAAGATCTCATACCGATAAAATGATTAAATATTAAAAATGTGTCCTAACAGTAAGTCATAATATGTAAACATAACGCTTGATAAAATGAGTTGGTATTAAGTGTACGATAAAATAGATGTGAAAAACCTTAACTTTTTAAAGTTAAATCACAAGTTTTAGATGGGCCAATAAAAAGTAAACTTGAGGATTATTAGACAAACACCAAGAGACTACCTTAACCCAATTTAATGACTATGACTAATGAGATTAGGACTTAATTATAAGCCCAATACTAAATGAAAGACAAATCACTTAGAAGTAGACACTTAGATGACTCCTTGTTACCAAGGTAATGAAGATTAATTCTTTAACTATGAAATAGATTAAAAAACTAATAAATATATAACAAAATATATTTATGTTAAGAATGTTAATTAGTAATTAATTAATTATTAATTAATTAATTATAATAGCTAATAAATGATTATCAGTAGTGTAAGTAAGAGTATTATGTTGAGTAGTTACACAATTAAAATGCGTGATTAATTGAAGATTAATTAATAATTTATTATTAAGAAAATTATTAATATAATTATGGATAATCAGTAGATTAATTAAACATTAATTATTAGCATAATCTAATTATTAATTATTAATATAAGAAATGAATAATTGATAATTAATATATGAGAAAGAATATTTAAGTGACATAATTAATTATTAATGATATAATTATTATTTAGTTAATTAAAATTATGTAATTTATTTATAATTATTCAAAATTAAGTACTAACTATTAATTGATTAATTAATTAATAAATTAAAAAATTAAATTAATAAAATAATAAGTAATATAATTTTTTTTTTCACATTTAATAGATAATATTAATTAATTATTAAAGTTAATTATGATGCAAGTAAATTAAGCTCATCTTAATTTATAAAAAAAATAATACGTATAACCATGATTTACTCTAATATCGATGTATTGGTAAATCAAGACAATTCACCAAATTTACGTAATAGGAAGTATTACTTTAGAAGTTTAAGTATATAAGACAGGTAAGTACAAACCTCACCTACATCATGGAATAAAATGTTTTCCTTATTGATGTTCTATATTTACTATGATTTGTCTTGATAATGTGATGAATGTATGCGTTACATGTATTGCGTTGATTAAGCATTTGATATGCATAATTTGTCTTGTACTAGTATTATCAACATATCTCATAGATATTTATGTCATAATGATAGAGGCATAATTACGTGTAAATCTACACTTTGTCACAATTAATAAGAATGAGGCACTAGTATGATCAACATACCTCATAGATATTTATGTCATAATGATAGATGCATAGTGACATGTAAATCTATACTTTGTCATAATTAATAAGAATGAGGCTAACGTAAATTAGGATTAAGTGTCGTACCAACATCCAATTAGTGAGAGGATATGATAAGAATGAAAGTTATGAGTTATGACCTTGGAGGTTATTGGAGAGTCTTTCCTTAGTATGAGTACTTCAAGAGAAAAAGACTTTAGAGTATTTCTTTTTAACTCACATGACGTTATTGTAAGAAAAAAGGATAATTTATGTAGTGAAATTTTTTAAAAAAATTTCTTAAGATCGTACTAACTCATGTTGTCATATACAATAAATTATTCTACAATCTACATACCTTGAGAGAAGACAACAGGAATGTTGGAGCATGTGATCAATGAGAGCTTAAACTAACTAACCCTCCTTACTATTCTCCAATTCCAGGACGGTAGAGTATGTGGGCACTCGGTCTCTCGAACAGTATTCATGTGCGGCTTTCTCCTTCCAATCACTCGAAACTCTTGCAGCTTATCATTACTATAATGGGAGAATAATAAGTTCGCTCACCTTAGAGTCTGTAGTCAAAAAAAAATTTGAGTCCCTAGGGTCTTGTTTATAGTGAATGGACTTGGTGGAATTTTAAGACAAATAGGACACTTGAAAAAGATTTTCCTTTCTCCTCCTTCCCTAATCTGCATTTTTGTTTCTTGCCAAAGAGACAGAAAAATTGCCCACCATAGGTCTAGGAGATTCAAAATTTGATTCAAATTTTAATCTCTAATTATCTTATGATTTTATCTCCATGGATAATATTCCATAACTCCAATTTAAATTCAAAATAAAATCATGTCAACTTTGTTTGAATGAAATAAAGTCACATTCTCTACAAGATGTCCTAAAAATTTATCAGAGAGATATTCACCACCTCAATTGGATCGAAGTGTTTTTATGGATTTACCTAATTGCTTATCCATTTCTGCATGATACTCTTTGAATTTATCAAAGGTTTCACTCTTGCGGTGTATTTGGTATACATATTCATATCTCGAGTAGTCATTTATAAAGGTGACATAGTATTCGAACCCTCCACGTGCCTCGACGTTTATGGGGCCACATACATCAGTGTGCACTATCTCTAGGAAATCATTGGCCCTAGTACCCTTAACTCCAAAAGACCTCTTAGTCGTTTTTCCCTCAAAGAAAGATTCACATTGTGGAAGACGTACCTCCTTTAGAGTATCCAAAGAACCGTCTTTCACTAATCTTTAAATCCTTTCTCGATTAATATGACCAAGTCTTAAATATCAAAAATATGTCTTCTAGAATGAGAAGTTTTTAACCTTTTAAAGTTATCAATTAATTCAATGTCAAGCAGTGAGTGCATCTCAGGTTTGATAAATAAAGATTACTATCTATACGACCAGAACAGATCAAAGACTTGTTTTTACGAATAACTATTGTTTTAGTAAACGAAACTGAATAAGAATCTTTAATTAAACAAGCAACCGAAATAAGGTTCCTCTCAAAATTAGGAATATAAATAAAGTCTTTCAATAAAATAAACCTAAATTTATCAAAGTAAATATGCATGTCTCCCACTGCTTCCGCTAACACCAAGCTACCATCTCTGGTTCGCAATGAATGGCTCATATCATGTAGACTTCTCGTTTCCTTGAGCTCCTGTAGAGAAACACAAACATGATTAGTGGCTCTCGAATCAATGACACAAGTGTCTTTTGAATCTTCCAGCAAACAAGCTTGTAAGTAAAGAAGATCCTTATCTTTCTTGCCCTTGGCAGTTAGGAATTCCTTGCAAATCTTCTTAAAGTGACCAACCTTGCCACAATGGAAGCATTTGGACTTCTTCGAGTCCTTAGGCTTCTTGTTCTTTTTCTTCTTCCTGTTCGAAACAGGAGGAATGGAAGAGCTAGAAGCCCCTTGCTTCTTTAGCTTTTGCTTCTTCTTTTTGTTCCCCGAAGGACCAGAAGATGTAGCAACAGCTTAATTGGCCTCTCCCTTGGATTGGACCGGTACCCCATCATTGATCATAAATTCATAAGCTTGCAATTGCCTCATGAGCTCGGTGAATCCTAACTTTTTGTTACCAAGGTTTGACAAAACCGTCGTGTAAACACCGAATTACACGACGGTTTACCCTTACCGTCATGTAATCCGGTGGATTACACGACGGTTATATTAACAATCGTGTAATCTTACGGATTACATGAGGGTTTGACCTAACCATCGTGCAATTCGTGGTTTTATAATCCCTACTAGCAGCCCTCTTTTTATCTTACAGAACATTTCTGCAGTCGCGCAAAATATTACAGAGACCTGCGAAACCAGATCCTCCGCTGGCACCGTCCACCAAAACCAACACTCTCTTATAGTAATTATTTGTAAGTATTGATTATTACTTACTCTTTTGAGTTATTTAATTTGTATTGATGAATTAATGTAGATATTTTAGATATCTAAAACGTTAAATTCTCGTTTTTTTTTTTTTTGTATTTTTTTTAAAGTATGATTTGTTAAATTATTTTGAAAGCTTAATATGGTTATTTTAATAGCAAAAACTTGATTATTGAATGAATTGTATGATCTTTAATTTGGATTTAGGCCAGGTTCTTGCAAATGGATCGAAAATGGATGTGGGCTAATAGATTGACTAGAAAATATCGAGATGGTGTTAAAGAATTTTTATCAGTTGCCAAAACTTACATGAAAAATGATAAGATTCGATGTCCTTGTGTGGATTGCGAAAATCATAGATCTCATTCGGTTGATGAAGTTAGAAGACATTTGCTTGCCCGTATGATTATTTGTTCGTACCAAACATGATATTTACACGGTGAAATTTGTTTGAATCCAATATTGAAGAACAAAGGAAAAGAACCCATTGTTGAGGAAGATTTAGGAGATAATTTGTTTCATATGGTTAATGATTTGAAAGAATAGTTTGTGCATCGTCCGGAGTTATTTGATGTAATGATTAATGATGTCGGGATGCCTTTGTATGACGGGTGCACTAAATGTACGAAATTGTCCGCATTGGTCAAATTATGGAACATGAAGACATCAGGAGGGTGGACAAATTCTAGTTTTACGACTCTTTTAGAATTTCTAAGAGAGGTTCTATCGGTTGATAATAAAATACTGGCTAGTATGTATGAAGTTAAGAATACATTGAGCACTTTGAGAATGGAATATGAAAAAATTTATACATGTCCAAATGATTACGCCCTTTACCGAAATGGGCATGAGGATTTGGATGAATGTCCGGCTTGTAAAGAGTCAAGATGGAAGAAGGGTAAAAAGCCAACGAATGGTAGCAAAGGAGTGCCGGCAAAGGTGTTATGGTACATTCCTCCGACGCCGTGTCTGCGGCGTTTATTCCATTATGCCGATCATGCCAAGAATTTGACTTGGCACCATGATAAACATGTTGAAGATGGAATGCTTAGACATCTAGCCGATGCACCATAATGGAAGATCTTTGATGCCGATCATCCTGAATTTAGTGCGGAACCACGAAATCTACGTCTTGGTTTGTCAGCGGACATAATCAACCCATATGGTAATATGAGAAGTAGGCATAGTACTTGGCCCGTCATACTTGTCAACTACAATCTCCCTCCGAAGTTGAGCATGAAGCGGAAGTTCTTGATGTTGACTTTATTGATCTCTGGTCCTCAACAACCAGGGAATAACATTGATGTGTACTTGGCACCGCTAATCGATGATGTAAAAAGCTTATGAAAAAAGGAAATCGAAGTTAGAGATACTTACCTTCAAGAGACATTCACACTCCCTGCAATATTGATGTGGACAATTAATGACTTTCCCGCTTATGGAAACCTATCTGGTCATTCAGTAAAGAGTTCTATTGGTTGTCCCGTTTGTATGAAAGAAACATCTTTCATCCGGTTGAAGAATGGTAAGAAAACCGTTTACCTTGGTCATAGGAGATTCTTACCAAAAAATCATCGATACCGCAAACAAAAAAAGGCTTTCAATGGTAATACCGAAGAAAGAATCCCTCCCAGGGTTTTGATGGGCGAAGACATTTTCAAAATTGTTAAGGATTTGAAAGTAGAGTTCGGGAAAAGAAAACAGAGTAACAAGGATCCGGTGGTTGATGGACCTTGCAAAAAGAGGTTAATCTTCTACGAACTTCCATATTGGAGGACACTTTTTCGTTCATCATTGCTTCGATGTGATGCATATTGAGAAAAACATTTGTGAATCAATAGTGGGCACGTTGCTTGACATTCCTAATAAGAGCAAAGATGGTAAAAAGGTACGGTTGGATCTTAAGGATTTGAAGATTAGACTTAACTTGCTCCCTAAGAAAAGAGGGAATGCCATTTACTTACCTCCGGCAATGTACACATTATCAAGACAAGAAAAAAAGAAAGCTTTGTGAGTGGCTCACTTCTATAAATGTGCCCAACGGGTATTCTTCCAACTTCAAAAGGTTGGTGTCTATGAAGGATTTGAGGCTGATTGAAATGAAAACACATGATTGTCATATCTTGATGCAACAATTATTACCGCTTGCCTTGCGAAGAGTTTTAACGAAGGATATGAGATTCGCGATTATTAAGTTATGCTCATTTTTCAATTCGATATGCCCCAAGGTAATTGATCCATTTACACTAGATTCGCTACAATCAGAGCTAGTTAAGACATTGTGCTTGCTTGAGAAGTATTTTCCACCCTCTTTTTTTTTTTTTTTTGACATAATGATTCATATAATGGTACATTTAGTATGGGAAGTTAAGCTAAGTGGACCGGTGTACTTGAGATAGATGTATCCTTTTGAAAGGTACATGAAGGTTTTGAAGGGTTATGTCAAGAACCGAAATAGACCGGAAGGATGTATAATAGAAAGCTACATAGCGGAGGAATCGGTCGAATTTTGCTTCGAGAATTTGTCCAACGTGGAAGCAATTGGGTTGCTAAAGACTACAAACATTGACTCGAAAGGACTATCCGTCAGCATTCCATCGTCGGTAAATCAAGGTGAATGAGAGCAAGCTTGTCTCTATACTTTACATAATAGGATTGAAGTCGAGTCTTTTATTGAGGTTCACCTACAGGAATTAGGAGATGGAAATCCAAGAAGAGGAAGAAATGAAAACTGGTTGCAAGATGAACACAATCGGACTTTTTGTCTGTGAATACAAAGACATGTCTTTCAGAAGGATGGCTTTTCGCAAGACTTAATGAATCTCGCTAGAGGACCGTCGATGATAGTTACATGGTATACATCACATTTTGCCAATGGTTATCCATTCTACACTTGCGAAAGAGATGAGAAGTATCCCGTCTAAAATAATGGTGTTAGTATCCGTACTAAGGCCATGCATATTTCATCTGCAAAAGACAAGAATCCAGTCTATGGAACCATGAACTACTTTGGTTTCCTTAAAGATATTTGGGAACTTGATTACAGTGGATTTCAAGTAGCACTCTTTATGTGCAAGTAGGCCGACAATAATTATGTCAGGATTGACAGTAATGGCATCACAGTGGTGGACTTTAGAAGATTTTGATACAAAAATGATCCATTCATTATGGTATCATAAGCAATCCAAATATTTTATACAACGGATACCAACAACTTAGAGTTTTCCTTAGTTGTGCCGATGAAGCAAAAAATGATCCGTGATGGCCAAGCAGATGAGGAAGATTGCTCTGACATTCCATCATTCACAAAAGGATTGCCACCGGTTGAGGAGATTGATGAATTCGATGATGATGTTTCTCACTTGCTTCGACCCAATATTGAATGGACACGTGTTGAGGAAGTAAAGAAAAAAAAAAGAAAAAAACTTGAACATTTTGTCATTTAATTTATACATTATTACTATTTTATTTTAATTCAAGATGTATTATTTTTGTTGTATTACTTGCTCTATATTGAACCTTAATTTTGAACAGGGATCAATATTATATCCGTTTGGGTCACATTTTAAATAACACATGGGTATTAGGCCGTGTGATGGCAGGAGAGAAAAAACTATTATGACAAAAGTAGACTACATTTACATGACGATTTTTGGACAAAACCATCATGTAATCCATGGATTACATGACGATTTTGAGAACCGTCGTGTAATCGTCTGAAAATTTTGAAAATTTTCAAATTTCATGCTTTGAAATCCACACGTAAACCCATCACTTAAATATACTTTCCTCTTCATTTATCATCATTTTCATCTTCAACCCTCTAGACAACTCAAAGTTTTTCTCCTACCAACCTCCTTCGCACGCCCGCCGCCCCTCTTTCCGGTCACGACGCCATTGTCGCCGTGGCCGCCGCCTACCACACTCTCCTTTTTTCCCACACCGCCGGCATATTCCCCATTTTTTTCCCTCCTACGCCGTCGCCACCAACCTTCTCTCCTGGTATTGCTCAAACTCTTGTTTTATAACAAAAATACGAACATACAATGCTTTGAGTTGTTGCTTTATAGTGTTGTTTGAATGTTTTCTTATTGTTGCTCTTTGGAGATGAATGTTTTGTGCACGGTTTTGGCACTTTACACACATTTTTTAGCATGATTTTTTTCCGCCCACCACGTGCTCGATGAAATGCCCAAATGGATTTTTGTTTTGGATAATCATATGGAATTTGATTCTAGTGTAGTGTGTACGATTTTTGAGTTGTTGCTCTAGGTTTTGGTGCATGTAGTGCATGGTTTTTTTCCGCCCACCACATGCTTGATGAAATGTCAAAATGGATTTTTGTTTCGGATAATCAAATAGAATTTGATTCTAGTGTAGTGTGCTCGGTTTTTTAGTTGTTGCTCTATATTTTCGAATCTTTTGTGTACGGTTTTGGCACTTACACTATTTTACACATGGTTTTTTTCCGCATACCCCATACTCGATGAAAAGTCAAAATGGACTTTTATTTTGGATAATAACACGGTTTTAGGTTTTTTATTGGTGAAATTAGTACACGATAAGTTTGTGCAATTTTTTTCCATTTTAAGTTTTTCGTGTAATGTGTGCTTGGTTTTGTTAAGGTTACTGGTACTTAATGTTAATTTGATTTGATTATATTTATTGGCCATACTGTTTTTTTTATTTGTGTTGCAATAAATATAGGTGAGTGTTGGAATAAAACATGAGCCAAAATACAATGGAAGATTGCAAAAAGGGACGAGCACAAAGAAAAAACCCATTTAATCCCAATGCCAATGGCAAGCGAAGGGCAACAAAAATGAAACGCGTCCATATGGCAAGGAAAAAAGGTGAACGAATTGAAGTCACCTTTGACGAGAAAGGACAACCGGAAAGGAAGCACGGTAATGAATTGATGAGTTGGATTGGTGTGCTCGCTCGAAAGCACGTTTCAATATGGATTCAAGATTGGAGATCCCGTGATTTATACGGATTAAAAGAAATAATTTGGAAAGAAACTGTTACTTCTTTCACCGTGGATGATTGCTTTCGGAGTACTTGTTTAAAATCATGTGGTGAAGCTGCAAGGAATTTTCAACATGATCTTTACAAGATGTTTGTCGAGGACTTTGTAACAGAAGATAGTGTGTGGACACGGCCTCAAAAAGTTATTGACAACTACCCCAATATAGAAGAAAAGGATTGCATGAAATTCGTTTAGTATAGAACATCCTTACAATTGCAACAATTTTCGGATCATGAAAGCGAAATAAGGACTAATAACGAATGCACATCGAGAGGAGGCCGAGATGGATATAAAAAGCTTGACCAGGAAAAGGTATGTCAATAAATTTTATTTATAATAAATCGTATGCAAATTATTTATTTAATGTCCTCATGTATACTAACGATGCTAAATTATAGTTAAAGAAGACTGGGAAATGGGAAAAAAGAGATGGGTTGTGGCTAAATGCATGAACAGGCTCAGATGGAGAGTTGAAGGATCCAGCATGTAAAAAAGTTAGCGAGAAGATAGTAAGTTTACTAATTAACAATAAATTTTTCATCACTAGACCCACTTATAAAACTTTTATTTATAATGAGTTATTTACATTATCTTGTAGATGGAGTACACATAAGAGAACCAAGGCACTTTTGAATTAGTTGGCACTACTGATGTATTGATGCAAGCATTTTCTAGACCCGAACACCCAGGACGTATCCGTGGGCAATCAAAGTTCCTAAAGCAGTCTCAGTACTTCAACCTAAATCGAAGTTCGAATAGAGATAATGAAGTACTATCAATGAGACATGAAATAGAAGAATTAAAGGCGTTGGTGCGTGGTCTATGTGCGAAGAAAGATGTGGAGCCGTCGTTTGACCAAGATAATGTGCCAACCGTTGACCAATACAATAGATTTAAGGCTAGTTGCTCTATCCAAGAAAAACAACGTGGAGTGTCTGATTCACCAACCATGCCGGTCGACAGTCAGGAGTGTAAGCTCAATATTTCGATGAACTTCATGGTGGATACTTGCTTGTTGCGTTTGGAAGAACATGGCTGGACAGCCTTCCCACCGATACAGTCCATGGGATTCCACTGGGTGAACGGAACGTGCGAATGTCAATCAATGTGCCAAAATTAAAAAAAGCAGCATTACCTTTTCCGACGTATAAGGCAACAACTGTGGAGGAGGCTGTTAATGGGTTTATTGCTTAGACTAAAACATTGGTTGAGCTCAACATGAGTATGAACAAGGCGAGTCAAGAGCCTAGTCACGTTCCTGACCAAGCAGCTGAGGTAAACAAACGCCAAAAAAAGCTTGGAAAAAAAACGATCAACTCTCGAACTGAGGTACAACAAGATGTACAACAACACAAAGTTTTGTTCGACTTTAATAAAATGAACATGGAGATGAGGCCTTTGGCTTATTATGCACATAGTTCCATGCGTAAAGATAATCAGATAGAGGTCCTAATACCATACACTATCACGGGTTGACATGCCTGCTATTCTGAGCTTTGATAATATTTATGAGTTTATTAATTTACAAGAAATCAGTGTAAATTGTATATTACTATACATCAGGTACGTCATTCTGTCTCTAAATTTTTTTTTTATCTGGAAATTCTTCTATATATCAGCCAGAGTAACAATTTTGATATGCTTATGCAGATATTTGGATGAACTATGTAGGATTAACGGGCTAGCTGAGAACTTTATATTTGTATCTCCAAGCTTGATCTCACCGGTTAGAACATATAATCAAGATGCTGGCTTGAGAGAACGAGCCGATGCTCTTCTCGGCTTTTTGCGTGACGCACCAAAAGGACAACTTTATCTCGTGCTACATAACAGAGAGAGACATTGGGTATTAGGAGTCATTGACCCATAGGAGGACCTAGTCCTTTATTTTTGATCCACTTCGAGAGAAGAAACGGAACGATTTTACTAATCTAATTAAAACGTAAGTCAATTTTCATGTATTAATTTTTTATTTAATCTTAATTATATGCATCTTAATTATTTTGAATTTTACGAACTTGCTAGGGTCCTAACGGATTGGAAGCTTATAATCGGAGAAGAGATTAGAAGGAGACGAGACTGTAAAAAGAAAATCCCGGATCGTCCTTGTCCTCTCCAAGAGGGAAGTGTTGAGTGTGGTTATTTTGTTTTAGGTTTTATGACGGACATAGTGTTGAATGGAATTGATGTACTTGAAAGTAAAGAATTTTTTACTTCTCATGATTTGGATTTGATTAGGGGAGAATGGACTAGTGATAAGTGCACAAAAATACACTTTTGGTCATATAATTTATTAGATAATTTACGTTTTAAATGAGTATTTCCATAATATTAATTCATAATATTTTACTTTGGAAATATTTATTATTTTATTTATTTTATTTTTCTTTCCTCCCCCTCTTTTTCCTTTCTTTTCCTTTTTCTCTAATTTCTTCCGCAGGCATAGCCACCGTTGTGGCTCAATCCACATGCACCAGCTCAGGCCGGCGAATCCACTGCCAGCTCAGGCCCTGATTCCAGCCCAGACTGCAGCCCAAGCCCGTGCGTAGCCCAGCTGCCAGCCCCAGCTGTTCTCTCCACGTGCACCAGCTTAACCCCGCGAATCCACTGCCACTCCAACCCGTGATCCAAGCCCACGAGATTTCTGGGCTGCTCATGCCACCAATCTCCCAGTCAAGCCCCCGCCAATCTCGGGTCGAATTTCCAGCCAAGCCCGCACGCAACTACCTCCAGCCGGTTTACCGGATCTAGTCTCCGGTTTGACAGCATGGTTCGTGGGCCGAAACTCGAGCCCGCAAATCACAGGCCTTGTATCCAGCCTCCCTGATCCTCAGCCCCAACTGGTTTCCCACGAGTAACCGACTGATCTACCGGCCTGGGTGGCGGATTTATTGAACCGAAAATTCTCTAACATGTTGCATTTATGGCTATATAATGAGGGCTCCTCAAAATGGCGTGTTATTGTTTTTCTAACCAATTTTTGGTGGAGTTTAGAGCCAAGATATAGTCATATTTTTATCTTTTCTTCTCCTATTTTCTTTAGAGTTTTTGGAGAGAATGTTGAGCATGTTAGGCTAATTTCTCTCGGTGAAGCTAGAGATGAACTCATGTGTTGAGTGTTCCAATTGAGGTTTTATTTGTTTGGTTTTATAATGCATATATATTTGAACGAATTATTCTTCTCATTTTTCTAATTTTCTTTGAATGCAAAATATTATGTGCTAAGTTTTATATAGATTCAGTCATGCTTTTTCTATGTAAATTTTGTCATATAATGTTTTGTAACTAGAATTATTTTATAAGTTGATCTACTACTGCAATATTGTCAATTTGATATATTGTCGATTTTAGATAATTTATAATAATAATCTTTTTAGTTTTAACGTGAGAAGTTTAATTCATTTTAATACTTTTGTTGAATCAAAACTAAAATTGGAAAACAATACACGTGAGGGATTCTTGATGCTTTACCACCTTTTGATTCTTGAATTTAATTCATTTTAAATTACACTGTCTTTAAATTTATTTCAAAATCACAAAAATACTTCTTCTTCTTCTTTCTTTGATTACTTATTTCTCTAACGCTTTTGTTCCGCTAATCTCTTCTTGTTTGTTTTTATTACCTCCTCGTGGGATCGACCGTCCTAATTGTGCTATAATCGACCGCTTGTTTTTATACACGTTTGGGCGTAATCAAATTTTGGCGCCGTTGCCAGGGAGGTGCCAAGAAGCAAGATTGATCAGGAGATATTAAGCCAAAGAGGTAAGTACATTTTTGTTTTTATTTTTATTTGTATTTTTATTTTTTTTTGTTTTTCTGTAGTTTTAGTCATGTGTTTTTGTTTACAGATTGATTAATCAAGTTTGATAACTAAGTTTTTGTTAGCGTGTTTTTGCATATTTTTTTAAATTAATTTATTAATTTATTTATTTTTATTACATTACTAAAAGTTTTTGTTAGCGCATTTTTTTTAATTAATTAATTAATAATTAGCATATTTTTTTAATTAATCAATTAATTTAATTATTTTTATTACATTACTAAACAATTAGCGTTTTATGTATTTTTGTTAGAATTACAAGTAGCTAGTTTCTTTTTGTGAATTATTGATTTCATTTTGTTTTAAATATTAGTTTTGTTTTGAAAATATAGCTTTTGTTCTTTCTATTTCAGTTAATAGATTTAATTACTTCCTTGTTGTTATTATTCGTAGGTTATATATCAGGACTTTAATTTTATATTTTCAGTTTTGTTAAGCATTTATTATTTTTCTTTATTGTTTAGAAATTAGTGGTCAGTTTTGTTCTAAGTTTGTATACGAAATAAGTGGTTTTTAATTTTAGTGTTTTAATATTACATTATTATACAATTTAACGTTTTGTGTGTTCTATTTGATTTCATATTTTTTTCTCGGTTAAGTTTAAAACAAAAAAAAAACGTTAAGAGTTTTAAAATATATATATATATATATTTATATAGTTAGAGTTTTTATTGGTTTGATTTTTTTAAAACGTTTTGGAAAAAAAAAATACTGTTAATTTCTTTCCACTTGTTATTATTATCATTATTATTATTATTAATTCTAATTAGTTTCGTTGTATCTATTTTATCAGTTTGCTAGTTTTCATTTTTATTTTTATTTTTGTTTGTTTTTGTTTTTATTAATTTTCATTTAATTTCCATTTTATAGCTTGTTTTTAATTCCTTGTAGAGGTGGGAATTTGGGGCGGGCCAAACGGGCTGGCCCGCGGCCCGTAATTTTGGCCTGGTCGTTGGCCCGGCCCGAATTCTCGAGGCCCGGTAAAAGCCCGGCCCGCCAGTAAGAGGCGGGTCGGGCTCTCCTTTTAGGCCCGGCGGGCCGGGCCGGCCCAACCCGAAAATTTAAGCCCGTTGGGCTGGCCCGGCCCGCCCGTTATTTAAAAATTAAAATTATATATATATACTATTTTTATTAAAATTTTAATTATTTTTAAAATTTTTATTAAAAATTTATATATATTATAATTTTATATTATATATATTATATATATATAAAGAAAAGAAAAAACAAAAAAAAATTAAATTAAATAAAAATTTAAAAAATTAGGCTCGGGCCAGCCCGGCCCGCTCTAAGCCCGCGGGCCGGGCCGGGCTTGTATTTCAAAAATTCAGGCCGGGCCGGCCCGGCCCGATTTTCTTAAAAAGCCCATCGGGCTCGCGTCGGGCCGGGCCGGGCGGCCCGAATTCCCAACACTAATTCCTTGTATTACTTTTAGGTTTTAACTTCCTAGGTTACTAATTTAGATATTAATTAGGGCTCATAATTTGTGTAACTTTAGGTTTTAGACGCCACTACAGAATGCGGATTCCATCACGGAAGGCCGGGACTTCCATGACAGTTTTCGAAAACCGTCGTGGAAGCATGAATCTTCCACGACAGTTTCTAAAAAACCGTCGTGGTAGGCACGAAGGAGGGAATTTTTCCTTTTTTTTTTTTTTTGAATTTTTCACCCTACCACGACGGTTTTTGAGAAAAACCGTCGTGGTAGTAATCTACCACGATGGTTTTTTGGAAAAACCGTCGTGGTAGGTCAAAAAAATTTTTTTTTTTGAATTTTGCACCTTATCACGACGGTTCTTTTTTTTTTTTTTTTTTCCAAAAACCGTCATGGTAGGAATGAAGGCGGGAATTTTGAAAATTTTTGAAATTGTTCAACTTTTTGGAGCATATATTAAAACCCAATAAAATATCATCTTTCCCACCCCATTACATTCCGAGCCTTTTTCACTCTCTAATACAAACTCTAACTCCAAACCCAAAGCCGCCCATATCCTCCCTCCATTTATCTCTCTCTGCTCCCTCTCTACATTCTCTCCACCATTCCTCTCTCTCTCTCTCTAACTCCGAGCCTTTTTCCCTCTCTCTCTAGCCGCCATTCCTCCCTCTCTCTCTAACTCCGACCTTTTTTCCCTCTCCCTCTCACCGCCATTCCTCCGTCCCCTACATTCTTTACCACTCCACCCGTATCCATTCTCGACAATCTGATAAGTTGATATCTTACTTGGGTAAGGCATGGATTTGAGAATTTTCCGTCCAAAATGTTGATTTTGTTGATTGTGGTTGTTAATTATGAAATTTCCATCCAAAATGTTAAAAATCCACAATGTTCCTTTCAAAATGTTGATTTGGTTGATTGTTAATTTCAGAATTTTCCGTAAAAAAATGTCTAAAATCCGTCCTTTCGGTGATTGTTGATTGTCGTTGTGATTTAGATTGCTTTAAAATTGATTGGGTAAGGCACGTATTTGGGAATTTTCCAAAAAAAATAATTGATTTTGTGAGTTAAATTTTCCGGATTTGCCACCCGTGGGAAATGAAATGAATTCACAAAATTTTTTTTTTCGGCGGACCCTACCACGACAGTTTTTCTGAAAAACCGTCGTGATAAATCCGCCTATCACGATGGTTTTTTACGTAGAACCGTCGTGGTATGTTCTTAAATGTCCACATTTAGGCCCCTTTTTTTGCCTATTCCACGACGGGTAAAAAACCGTCGTGGAATCTGAAAAGATTCCACGACCCTGGATTTCACGACAGTTAGAAAACCGTCATGAAAATGTTACCACGATGGTTAAAAACCATCGTGGTATCCACATTCTGTACTAGTGAGAATAGTATTAACTTAGGTACTAATATCTAACATCTAACATCTCATAAAACACGCCATAAAATTTAATAAATATTGCAAGCAATTGTGTGGAAACGTTGGAAAGTACAAACTAAGGGAGTTCTGTCTAGGAGATGGGTTTCTGTTAGCGTTCTACGCCACCAGTCTTTCCTGGGAACATTGCTCTGTCTAGGAAGTTGGTTTTTAAGGAGGCCTCGCCCCAGTAATTTTTCCTTGGAGCACTCTTAGGGATTGCGATTCGTGGTTTTACACTATTGTTGTTTTTTGTAAAAGTTTTCTTTGTTTAAAAAAAAATTAAAATTGAAAAAGTAAATAAAAAAAAATTAATCGCTCAAGGTGAATGAATCGTTATAGAAGTGAACTAGGGAGATTTACAAAAACACCTGAAGACCCTAGTGAAGTTTATTCTACTACGTCTAGTCTTCCTCCATCTCCAAACGCTCTAGCAATTCCAAATCCATTTGTGATGGCTCAAAACGAGGAGGTCCAGCAAAAGACATTGAACGACTACCTTCACCCTACGTGTACGGCCACACCATCATGCATAATGTTTCCACCTAATCTGCCGAATTTGGATTTCAAGCCGGGTATGATTCAACTTTTGCCAACCTTTCACGGGTTAGAAAATGAAAATCCGTACGTGCATATTCGGGAGTTTGAAGAGGTGGTGGTCACTTTCCATAACCGAGCTGAGGCTGTAGATTCTGTGCGATTAAAATTTTTCCCCTTTTCTCTGAAGGACAAAGCCAAAAGCTGGTTGTATTCTTTGCGACCTAGGTCTATTGGAACATAGGAAGAGATGACAACTGCATTTTTCAACAAGTATTTCCCACACCATAAGACTAATGGTCTTAAACGACAGAACTCGACCTTTACTCAGAAGGACAATGAAACTCTATATCAAGTCTGGGAGCGGTTTAAAGATTTGTTGAATCAATGTCCCCACCATGATTACGAGAGTTGGCACCTCGTCAGTTATTTCTATGAAGGACTCACAATCCGAGAGCGTCAATTTGTGTAGATGATGTACAATGGTGAGTTTCTCCAGAAGGATCCCGAAGAGGCTTTCGAGCATCTCAACGAGCTAGCCGAGAAAGCCCACACATGGACTGGACCAAGTGTTACTGACAGCATTAGTCGATCCCGACCTGCTGGAGTCTACCAACTAAGGGAAGAAGATAACCTCAAGGCCCAAATCGAGTCTTTGACACGACAGATTGAGGCCCTCAAAACCAAAGAAGGTAGAGGAATCCACATGGTCGCAAGGGCAGAGTCACAAGAGCCATGCTTCATTTGCGGAGGGGTGGAACATTTAGCTAAGGATTGCCCTACTTATAATGAAATGAGAGGGGGTTATGAGGAGCAATGTAATGCCTTAGGGGCATATAACAAGCCTTTCTCTAACACATACAATCCTGACTGGAGGAACCATCCAAACTTCAGTTGGAGAGATTCCAATCAAACATAACCATCAGATGGACAATGGAGAACGGAGCAATAGCCACAACCACCAAATGCGAATTATGCACCTCAGTATCATGCACAACTACTGAGGAGTTCTCTCGAGAATACCTTGCAATCTTTCATGGAGGCACAGACTAGGATGAACCAAAAGTTCGAATCACTTTTCACGCAAATGGTGGAAGAAAGTAAAGAGATGAAGAGCCAGATCACAAAGCTGACTGGTGCCTTGGCTGTTCAAGAACGAGGCAAGTTTCCTTCCCAAGCTCAATCTAACCTCATGGGGCAACACATAGCACAAACCTCCAAATCTGAAGGTCAAAGCATCAGGGAGGTCAATGTCATCACCACTCATAGTGGTAAGATTTTGGATGAACCATCAAGAACTGCTGTCACTTCAAGTAGTCAAGAAGTCACCCCCAAGAAAGATGAGCTAACTGAACTTCCAGTAAATGTGCCTTTCCAACAAGCTCTGCGATCTGCTGGGAAAGTTCTAGATAATCAAAGTGAGATCCTAGAACATTTGACTCAAGTGAAGATTAATCTTCCTTTGCTTCATGTGATCAAGCAAGTGCCGGCTTATGCCAAAGTTATCAAGGATTTGTGCACCGTCAAAAAGAAGTACCACGTCAAAAAAACTGCCTTCTTGACGGAATAAATGAGTGCGGTGATCGAGCAGAAAGCACCGCCAAAGTACAAAGATCCTGGTTGTCCCACCATCTCGTGCCAAATTGGGACTCAGGAATTCGACCAAGCTTTGCTCGACCCTGAAGTGAGTGTCAATCTCACGCCTTACTCTATCTACTCGCAACTTGGTCTTGGAGAGATTAAGCCCACATCTGTGGTTTTGCAGCTGGCCGATCGTTCAATCAAAAAGCCTCGGGGTATAGTTGAGAAGTTTTATTACCCCGTTGATTTCCTTATCCTAGATACACAATTTGTGGCGAGCATAGAATCTAAGATTCCCATCATCCTCGGTAGACCTTTCCTTACTATAGCCAATGCTTTGATCAACTGTAGGAATGGTCTCATGAAGATATCTTTCGGGAACATAACCTTGGAGGTGAATGTTTTCCACATTGCGAAGCAGCCGCATGATGATGACGAGTGTCACCAAACATTTCTAATCAACACACTTGTCTCGGAGGAGTTTCAACTGCATAATAATTCCGATGATCTTGATGATCTCCTCCACAATTCTAAATCTCATAGTTTCGGTCCTTGTGAGTTGGCCAACAATGATATCATTAATAAAGACTCACAAGGCAAAGGAACCAAGTTTTGGCAACCACGTTTTGAAAAGCTTCCTCGAGAGAAAGAAAAGCCAAAACCATCCATCGAAGAGATCCCAACACTTAAGCTAGCTCAATTGCCTAATGGCCTGAAACATGTCTTCCTGGGAGCTGGTGATACCTTTCTTCTTATCATTTCATCTAAACTTGACGCATCACAAGAGTAGAAGTTAGTCGACATGCTACGAGAGCACAAAGCTGCATTAGGTTGGACGATTGCTGCCATTAAGGGTATTAGTCCCTTAATTTTCTCCCATCACATCAAATTGGAAGACGGGGCTGTTCCACGAAGGGATCCCCAAAGGAGACTGAACCCAATGATGAAAGAAGTTGTGAAGAATGAGATCTTGAAGCTTCTGGATGCAGGTATCATCTATCTGGTCGCCGATAGCAAGTGGGTTAGTTAAACTCAGGTAGTGCCCAAGAAATCAGGGGTGACAGTGGTGGAGAATGAGAAAGGGGCTCCTGTCCCCACAAGGACAATTACGGGTTGGCGCATGTGCATTGACTACCGAAAGCTGAATGCCGCCACTCGCAATGATCATTTTCCACTTCCGTTCATCGACCAAATCCTAGAACATGTGGCTGGTCATCCTTTCTACTGCTTTCTTGATGGCTACTCAGGATATTATCAGATCGAGATTGCATTGAAGGATCAAGATAAGACTACTTTTACCTATCCTTTTGGTACTTATGCCTTCATGCGTATGCCATTCAGACTGTGTAATGCACCGGCCATTTTTCAGAGGTGCGTGATGAGAATTTTCAGCGATATGGTTGAGAAATGTATGGAAGTGTTCATGGATGACTTGACCATCTTCGGCGATTCCTTTGACTCGTGCCTTCTCAACTTGGAAGCTGTTCTGACAAGATGTGAACAGAAAAGTCTCGTGCTCAACTGGGAGAAGTGCCATTTCATGGTACCATCTGGCATAGTCTTGGGGCATGTTGTTTCTGAGAAAGGGATTGAGGTCGATCAGTCTAAGATTGAACTTATCTCTAAATTGCCTACCCCCAAGTCAGTGAAAGAAGTTCGGTCATTTCTCAGATATGCTGGTTTCTATAGGAGGTTCATACAGAACTTTTTTGTGATTTCTCGTATGTTATGTAATCTCCTAGCCAAAGATGTCGTTTTTGAGTGGATGCAAGAGTGTGAGGATGCCTTCCGAACGCTTGTGGTGAAGTTGACTTCTGCCCCCATCATTTAGTCACCGGATTGGAGCTTACCATTCGAGATTATGTGTGACACAAGTAACCATGCTATTGGGGCAGTCTTTTATGAAAGAAGAGAGGGGAAGTCCTTTGTAGTGTATTACGCAAGCCGCACTCTGAATAATGCTCAATTGAACTAGTCAACCACTGAGAAATATTTACCCACTGTTGTGTTTGCACTTGACAAGTTCCGTGTATATCTTATTGGGTCACCCATCACCATCTTCACAGATCATGCAGCCCTTAAGTATCTCCTTTCCAAAAAGGATGCCAAGGCGCGATTGATTAGGTGGGTACTCTTGTTGCAGGAATTTGACATCACAATCAAGGACAAGAAAGGAGTCGAAAACGTTGTGGCAGACCACCTCTCTCGACTCGAATTTAGTGACCCCGCCGACGGTCCTGCCATCCGAGAAGATTTCCCCGATGAACATCTGTTCGTTGTCATCGAGCTACCTTAGTACGCTCACATCGTCAATTACTTGGTGGCCGGCGAACTTCCTGCT
The DNA here is from genome assembly GCA_038430175.1 of Ficus hirta. Classification (NCBI taxonomy): domain Eukaryota; kingdom Viridiplantae; phylum Streptophyta; class Magnoliopsida; order Rosales; family Moraceae; genus Ficus; species Ficus hirta. Next base: position 9,896,500 of record CM076585.1, on the reverse strand, counting down.
GATCGGAGTGCTCAAGATAAACATAAATTTTTGGTCGAGGTGCATAATTTCTATTGGGATGATCCGTACCTATTCAAGTACTGCCCTAACCAAATCATGAGACGATGCATTCCAGATGACGAGATTCATAGTATTCTGAACTTTTACCATAATGATGCATGTGGTGGTCACTTCTCCGTGAAAAAGACTGCTACGAAAATCTTACAGTGTGGTCTTTATTGACCCACTTTGTTTAAAGACACTAATGAGTTTTGTCATTCATGTCTGAGGTGCCAAAAATTAGGTGCTTTGTCCTGTCGTCATATGATGCACTTGAACCCAATTATTATGATACAGATATTTGATTGTTGGGGGATAGATTTTAGGGGACCTTTTCCATCTTCTTCTGTTTACCTCTACATTCTCCTCACTGTGGATTACGTTTCTAAATGGGTAGAATCCGTGCCGTGTCGAACCAATGATAATACAACAGTTGTGAAGTTCTTGAAAGAGAATGTGTTATCTCGGTTTGATATGCCCCGCACTATCATCAGTGATCAAGGCACACATTTCTACAATCGTTCGCCCTGATGCCCAAATACGGTGTGATCCATAAAGTTTCAACCGCTTATCACAACAAACGAATAGCCAAGCTGAGCTGGCAAATTAAGAAATCAAGCAGATCTTGGAGAAGACGGTAAACCCCGACCGTAAAGATTGGTCTTTGCGCCTTTCCGATGTACTTTGGGCATATCACACTGCTTACAAAACCACCATTGGGATGTCTCCTTATAGGCTTGTCTTTGGAAAAGCCTATCATTTACCTGTAGAGCTTGAACATAAGACTTATTGGGCTATTAAAGCCCTTAAGTTTGATCTCAGTGCTGCAGGTATACATCGCAAGCTCCAGCTGTCGGAAATTGAAGAGTTGAGAAATGATGCATATAATAACTCCAAGATTTACAAGGCTAGAATGAAGGTGGCTCATGACAAGCAGATTTTGAGGAAGAACTTCAAGCCAAATCAGAGGATGCATCTTTATAACTCCCGTCTGCATCTTCACCTAGGTAAGTTGAGGTCGCGGTGGACTGGTCCATTTGTGGTGAAACAAGTATTTCCTAATGGTGCTGTCGAGGTCGAGGACCCAAGCGATAGGAGGATTTTCAGAGTCAATAGTCAGAGACTGAAGCATTACATTGAGCGAGTAAGCCAGGCTGAAGAAATCATTCTTGAGGTCCCGATTTATGAGTAGTTTGCTTCCAACCCTTTTTGTATCATATTTTTGTTTATTTGTTTTGCTTGTTTCTTTTATTTTTGTGTGTTTTGTGTTCTTTTTTGGTTTGTTTTTTTTTTATGTGCTTTTATATTTGTTTGTGTGTTTTAGATAATCAGATCAGGTAGCTCATTTATATTCCTACCGTCATCATCCAGGTATTCTCTTTCCCTGTCTTCTTCACATTTGTATATATTTTTAGACATTAAGGATACTGTCTGATTTTTAGTTGGGGGTGGTGAGCATATTCAGGCGTGAGTTTAATTTTTGTCATTTTGGAATTTGGATCAAAATTTTTACAAAGTTACCTAAGTGTGATTTCAAAATATTCGGTTTGACTCAATTTTTGTTATCTTGGCTATTAAGAAATAATTTCCAGAGTTCTTTTTGTGCACATGCTAAACCTTGTGGTAAGATGGTTGTTAACACATTTAGTTGAAAAAAATTCTCGAGTTTAAGTGTTTCATTTTTGGTGAGTTGTGAGAGTTGAGAAAACAGCTTTAAACTTTTATTGATATTTCGAGTTGGTACAATCATTATTTGGAACACCACTACTTAACTTGTATTTTTGCTTGAGGGATGATTTTTTGTTAGATAGAATTGATATTTTGTAATAGAGCCTTGCTCTGTAAATATACGTTATTTTTCTTTTGTATTGTCCAAAAAAAAAAAAGGCACAACAAGAGCATTCATTTCATCATCAATATTCATGTAGTTCGGTTATAATCTCATCTGGGGCTGCATAGCAGTCAAAAGAATTCCTTACTATATTTGTTCTATTAAGCATGATGTCTCTTGTTTTATATAAAAAAAAAAAAAGTGTTGTGTATTTATTTGTTTGTATTTTACGACTCTTTGTTTGTGTAATTTTCTATTTGATCCAAATGAAATCCCAAAAGCTGGTTTATGGTGTAAGTAGTGTAATGTTCCGAATATTTGATTCGTCTATCATTTGATCAATGGTTGTTTATTAGCTTGTTTTGAGTGTTGACTAATGTCTTTCCAACTCCATGAGTGGAAACCTCTGTACTAAAATATTTCCAATACCCGTGAAGTAATGGAGTTGAGACTTTCTCTTGGTGAATTTTTTGATGCTATTTATGTTATGGACTATGGTTAGAAGGTATGGTTTGGTGCACACACACACAACTCTGGAGAAATGACTGAAGTAGTTTTGATAGCATTTTCTGATTTTTTGCTGATGTTTTGTTTGAGTGCTTAGATGATTTTGCAGGTTTCGATTTGAATTTTCAGCTTGACTTGATTTTTCTTACACTTGAATTGCTAGGGACTAGCAAAAAGCTGGTTGGGGGTTGTGATAAATGCACAAAAATACACTTTTATTCATATAATTTATTAGATAATTTACGTTTTAAATGAGCATTTCCATAATATTAATTCATAATATTTTACTTTGGAAATATTTATTATTTTATTTATTTTATTTTATTTTATTTTTCTTTCCTCCTCCTCTTTTTCCTTTCTTTTCCTTTTTCTCTTCTTTCTTCCGCAGGCATAGCCACCGTTGTGGCTCAATCCACATGCGCCAACTCAGGCCGGCGAATCCACTACCAGCCCAGGCCCGTGATTCCAGCCCAGACCGCAACCCAAGCCCACGCGCAGTCCAGCTGCCAGCCCTAGCTGTTCTCTCCACGTGTGCCAGCTCAACCCCGCGAATCCGCTGCCACTCTAGCCCGTGATCCAAGCCCACGAGATTTCTAGGCTGCTCAGGCCACCAATCTCCCAGCCAAGCTCGCACCAATCTCGGGCCGAATTTCCAGCCAAGCCCGTGCGCAACTCACTCCAGCCAGTTTACCGCATCTACTCTCTGGTTTGACAGCATGGTTCGTGGGCCGAAACTCAAGCCCGCAAATCACGGGCCTTGCATCCAGCCTCCCTGATCCTCAGCCCCAACTGGTTTTCACGAGTAACCGGCTGATCTACCGGCCTAGGTGGTAGATTTGTTGCACCGAAAATTCTCTAATATGTTGGATTCATGGCTATATAATAAGGGCTCTTCAAGAGGGCATGTTGTTGTTTTCTAGAGATGAACTCATGTGTAGAGTATTCCAATTGAGGTTTTGTTTATTTGGTTTTATAATGCATATACATTTGAACGAATTATTCTTCCCCATTTTCTAATTTTCTTTGAATGCAAAATATTATGTGCTAAGTTTTTATATAGATTCAGTCATGCTTTTTCTATGTAAATTTTGTCATATAATGTTTATAACTAGAATTATTTTATAAGTTGATCTCTTACTGTAATATTGTCAATTTGATATATTGTCGATTTTAGATAATTTATAATAATAATCTTTTTAGTTTTAACGTAAGAACTTTAATTCATTTTAATACTTTTGTTGAATCAAGACTAAAATTGGAAAACAATACATGTGAGGGATTATTGATGCTTTACCACCTTTTGATTATTGAATTTAATTCATTTTAAATTACGTTGTCTTTAAATTTATTTCAAAATCACAAAAATACTTCTTTTTCTTCTTTATTTGATTACTTATTTCTCTAATGCTTTTGTTCCGCTAATCTCTTCTTGTTTGTTTTTATCACCTCCTCGTGGAATCGACTGTATTAATTGTGCTACAATCAACTGCTTGTTTTTGTACACGTTTGGTCATAATTAGCTAGCCATGTAATGCAATTCATTAATTATGATATGTAAACTTGTAATGTAATATATGGTACGTATTTTTACTTTGATACAATGTAGCTAATATCTTGGATCGTGTATTGGATAACACACAGGTTAGGCCACCCGTGGTAAATAACCAAAAAAAGCTAAATTTTTTTTTAATTCAAGGCCAATTACACGACGGTTTTGAGAAAAACCGTCGTGTAATGGCACACATTACATGATGGTTTTGTTCAAAATCGTCATGTAATTGCCCTTGAATTAAAAGAAAATTTTGACTTTTTTCTAGTGATTGCACACATTACACGACGGTTTTGAGCTAGAACCATCGTGTAATAGCTTCATTACACGATGGTTTTTCCTCGAAACTGTCATGTAATATGTGCCATTGCACTACGGTTTTGCCTCAAAACCATCGTGTGAAGTTCATAATTTTATGGCATTTGGTACTATATTTCTTGATTCGACAATGGTGTGAACCGTCGTGTAATATTGAAATATCACGACAGTTCTATAGCCGTCGTGGTATCTTCCACGATGTTGGATTACACGATGGTTATTAACCGTCATGTACGGTTAATAACCGTCATGTAATCCACAATTTTTACTAGTGTAGCCACCAAAGTCTTAGTAAAGGGATCAGCAATGTTGTCCTCGGATGCGTTCTTACATACATCTACTAGTGCATCCTCCACGTACTCTCTAATTATATGGTATTTTCGATCTATGTGTTTGGTCCTTCTATAGTGCCTCGATTTCTTTGTGTTGGCAACAGCCACACTATTATCAAAATAAAATGTGATAGCCTTGTCAAGACCCGAAATGATTTCAAGGTCTTCAAAGAACTTGAAAAGCCAAACTGCTTCTTTAGAAATCTCAGCTGCAGCCACATACTGCGCTTCCATTGTCGAGTCAGTAGTGCAACCTTGTTTCATATTTCTCCTCACAATGGCGCCTCCACATACTCCGTTTCCATCGTATGCCATTGAATTTTACCCTTTAGTTTTTATATTGTTTGTGTAATCTTAAGTTTTATACTTTGATGTTATTTAGTGTTTTTCTTTCCTTTCCGTAAATGGTATACGTCTTCATTAAAATATATTTTTAGCTAGATCTACCCCTGTCTATATTGTTACATGTTCGGCATAGATGCCAACATATAGCAACAAACCATATCATTATATTGAATCTAATGAATTACATAGGCATTCTTAATAATCTTTTAAGGTTTTCAGCCGGGTTCATGTGAGATATTCAAAATAAATTGTAGCAAATTATATATTTTATAGGTACTTTTGAAGTTTATAACATGCTTTTTAAAAGATGATAAATTATATTATATATTTTCGGATAAATCCTTGAATTTATAAAAAAAATCCTTGGATTTTCAGAAAAAATCCTTAGATTTCTTTAGATTTTCTAGAAAATAGTGGATTTCTGGCTAATTTTTAATAATAAATTTATATGCATAGTTTCTTATTTGAGAAAGAGAGAGGAGTGAGAGAGAGAGAGAAAATTTTTCTATATCATATAATTTATTATTTGATATTATGTGATCATAAATTTAATCATACTTAGTACATATATTTTTTACTAATTTAAAATTTTATGTTATAATTTCTTATTACTCTTTTCAAGAAAGACCGATCCAGCTTTTTTGCATATGAAGGCCCATATCATCGCTGAGGCCCACTCTACCAGCCTTCCCCACTCCTTTCGGTGTTCCGTTCATTAATAACTAGTCAAAAACATATTCGTCAATATTCAATCCAAATATACAGGTTGATTTGTAGGATTGCCTTCAACACTAACATTTCTGGAATACATAATGTGAGTTTTTTTAACCTCTAATTACATTAAATATAGAGGATTTAAAATCCAAATAGAAGGGTAATTTAAAATATGTCTGTTTGAGAGTTGTTTACAAAATTTTCTCAAATATATATAGAAGCGAATTTATAAGTAAAAACAGTTATAATACTTAGAGACTATTTGAAACAACGTTTTGAAACATAATTTTGTAACTTAACTTCACTATTGCTCCCAAATTTGCATCTCACTCTCTCTTTTTTCTAATTTTTAAAAACTCAAACTTCAAAAACTCTTTATTTTTTTATTTCAAGTCACAATGAGATATATTAATTTTTAAACCATATAGAATGATAAGAGAAATAAGACAAAATCCATAATGTATATTTTTTTTACGGACACATTTCAAATATTTACACTATTTTTTATATCATAATTTATTTTCAATTCACATTTCAACTAAACACATATTTAATTTCAATATATAAAACTCTAAGGGTCCGTTTGGTGAATGAATTTAAGTTGAAAAAGTACAGTTTGAGCTAAAAATTTTTATTGACTTTTCAGAAAAGACAAAAACTTTTTCAGAAAAAGATAAAAACTTTTTCAGAAAAAAATAAAAATTAATATAAAAAAATACAGTTTGAGTTCGAACATGAAACTAGGCCTAATTCTAATTATTGTTTCAATCTGGTTCTTAATCAACTTGGTTAATTTACTTGTAGGCTACACACTTTTGTCAGTGATTTCAATCAACAAAAGTCATTATTTGCTTTTTGTCCTGAGTCTCACTTATTGCCATAATTACATAACTGACTATATATTTAATTCTGTTGAAAGTGATTCATAATTGCTGTTAGTTAGATGGGATTTATCAATAATTATTGCAATTTTTAAAATTTTGCCATTGTATGATGCCAATTCTATGGGTGGAAATCCTTGTTGTACAGCCTGAACCGTTGTTTTCAGGGACAACCTTACAATTATGAAATAAATTATGATTATTGTAACTTGAAATGGGGACTGGAAGAATAATTCTGTAAGTCATCACCTCCCCCACACACGTGCAACAAATCAAAGTGTTTCAAATATTCTTTTTTTTTTTTAGGCTGAAAACTGAGAGAGAAGATAACTGATATAAGAAAAAATAAACACATCACAATTAGGTTGACACCTGTTTATAATATCCGTCCTTTATCAAATCCCCACCTCGATATTATTAAATAAAGAAAAATCAATAATACATAATAGTCAAATTCAGGAGAAAAATAAAAAATAGCCAAGTGAAGGCAACTAAAACAAACTATAAGAGCCAGAAACTAGTCTTAGAGTTTTAAGCCGAAACTTTCACCTTAAGAGTAAGCTACAATTATGCCTTATTAAAAATCCTTTAGCCAAAACCCAGTGAGAAAAAGAGTAAAGGAGAAAAAGAGTACATAATTACCACAGGCGGTCAATTATTGTTGCGTAAAATCTCACAAATGTACGAGTCTTATAAGTAATAAAGTGATGAGTAAGGTTGTCGATCTCATGAGAATTGTATTTAAATTTAAGTTAAATACTGAAATTTATTAACACTAAGATTATTTGAACGATCAATAAAAATAGTGAAAATGCAAATTAAACTAAATAAAGGAAACTAAAATGATCAAACAAAACCAAAGGAATAAAAAGACACAAACAAACAACGTACTATGGTCTTACTTTCACTCTATCCTTCTTATGTTCTTTCTATTAAGAAATTGCTAACTAGTCTCAATCAATTCATTAATCAAGGGCTCAAAATTAACTTCACTACCTCTCCCAAGTGTCAAATGAGATAATATGCATAAATGTCCTAATTGATATCCCTATTTAATTTGTCTATACACATTCATTAAGCAGACCCTTTTATGATTATCAAAGTGTCATCGACCTCCCGAACTCAACAACAATTAAGATTATATTTCCCAAACCGATAAATGAATTAATCTCTCCCGAACATTAAAATTCATAAATCAAATCAACTAATTTACTTCCCAACAAATTAGAATTATTAAGCATAGAAAAACACAAATGAATTGAATAGATATTTCATTAATAATTAGCTAAATCATCAAAATATAATTCAAGTAGAGTTACATCAAACCCAAGAACTAACAAACTACACAAAATCCATAAATGAAATTAAACACAAAATAAGCAAATCAAGAGTTCAAGCATCATCCAACTATAAAAATAAAAGAGATAAGGAAAAGGAATGAAAACTCCAATGATTGTTTCCATAAATTTTTAAATTTTTTACCAATTTCTCATCTCCTCCTTTTGTTCTTAAAATACTATCTCCCTTGAAATTTATTAAAAATAAAGTCTAAAACTAAAAATAAAAACTAATTTCTAAACCTAAAAATTCTACACTACTATTTTTTGGTTTTTTTTTCTATTTTTCTTTTTTTTTTTTCTTCTTCATTTTCTTCTCTTATTTCTTCTTCTCGGGTTTTTGGCCTCTGTTTCACGCCTCCTCCCCCAGACCTCTCTTCCTTTCTTTTTGCTTTTCTTCCCCTTGGTGATGGGTCCAGCCATGACGCAACTCTTTCTTCTCTCTCTTCCTTTTTTTTTTTTTCCTGACAACACGTGGCGGATAGAGGTTGGATGAAGCCTGCAAATACACACTAGCTTGGTGGAACGCGTTGCAATGGAACACCTGTCAGTCTCTGGATAAGCCCAGCTTAATTTCAAATTTTATCTCATTTAAAGGCATTTTAATAACCGTTCTACCCCCAATTTGAGTCCAAAATTCCTATTTTGCCCATTCACACCTAATTATCATACATAAATTAGAAAATTAATTATTTAGAGGGGTAACTTAATAACAATATATTGAAGTTAATATTAAACTAATTAAATCAAATTATATAATATCAAAATAAACTAATTTAAATTAAAATTATGTAAAATTAAACTAAAGCTATCTCGAGAATCTATAACAAGGGAAACCTACCATATCACGACCAACAGCATCCGAGCACAAATCTAGGCAATTGAACCACCAAATTATATCAGGAAGCTTTACTGTATGAGCTGCAAGTCTATCAACAACATAGATTACCCTCCCTATATATATATATATATATATATATATATATATATATGAGAAACGCAATAAGGAATTTTGGAAAGGAAATTCAAAGCACGTATCTATCTTGTAAGCCACTTCCAAGGGACCGATTTGCTTTGACTTCTTAATAGTTCCACAACGTAAGAAGAGTCATATTCGAACCATAATCTGAACCAGTTAAATTGCTGGAGCTCGTCTAATCTTGTTGGCAATTTTAAACTGCTTTAAAATCATCAAATCCGTAACCAAATTTTCCATGGTGCCAGAATCAAGAACATCAACTTCCTGGAAACAACTCCATATAACCATGATGGCCCGACGCAAGATAGGAAATTTTCCTTCATAAATCGCCAAATTCCTAAGTTTCCAAACAAGACAAACAACAGAGATAACGCCTAAAATCCATAAATTATAGACCTGTTTGCTCATTCTCTTTTTAAAAGCAGAATCCACAAGGCCTTTCATGCCATTACTTTTTTCAAGAACAACCTGAAAATGCTTATTATTACCTCTGGTCCTGATGGACTTTCGAACATTTTGTTTTCTCGCCTGAACTAAAGTAAAAGCTCCTTGTTCTTCATTTTCTGCTTGATCCGTCCATGAAGCTGTTGTCACCTTGTTAATAACTTTCTCCACTCCTGCTGAAACATGTTCATTAAGTGCTGAAAAAGGCAAATCAATAGTAGTATTACCAACAGACAAATCCGTGATGTTTGGCATTTTGACAACTGGCGTGCTAATTGGAGTAGTTTCCATTGTCTTCTTCTCATTAACATCCACAGTCCGCTCCTTCTCCTTATCTTTATCATGCGACTCTTGCTCCGAAGTTGGCTTCTGAGTATCAGCAGTCTGCACATTTTCCTCCATTATTTGCTTATCCCGCTGTTGGTTTTTTGTTTGTTGAACCTGTGCCGAAGCTTCCATTCCGTCCTTCTTACCCTTGAATTCAGATGAGTCGGAGTAACAGCAATGAGAAACAGCATGCCCAATGGATTTGCATCGAGAGCAAAAGTTCGGGACATTTTCATGCTCAACCATTGTAAAAATCGAGCCTTGTGATCTTTCCACCAGTAAAGTATATTCTAATGGCTTGGCTAAATCAAACATCAATCAATACTCTGGCGTAGTGACCAAAGTTTCCCTCCAGCGTGTTTTTGTCAAGTTTCAATGGGGTTCCAATTCCACGCGCAATTTCCCAATATTCCCATGAAAGGTCATAAAAGCGAACCCACAACTGAGTGTTTGTTGTTTTCTGCCTGTAAGGATTGAAATCCGGAGTCCATGGCTGAAGACGAAGAATTCCTGGACTCAAAAGACAAAAGCCAGCCGCCCAAACACGGTTTTTATCTTCAGTTGATGAGAATTGCATCTGGAAAAAACCCCTTCCCAGTGGAACAAGACGCCAATCTCCAGTTGTAGTTTGTCCCTCAATTCTGTAAGTTTCCATGGCTTTTCTCCTTTTAAAAGGAATACACGTCCGATTACGGCTTGTTGGCATAGAGCCACACCGTCTTTGATACACACCCTCCGATATGCGAATTGAAACGAAATCTCCATTTTTAACAGGAGCAGCCGAAGTCAAGAGATCCGGTGATGATTTGTTGAGGTTTTGCAGAATTGCAGCGTAAGAATTTTTCTGAACCCTAGGGGTTTCTTGGGTTGTAAGAGAATCCATAATCACAGTATTGCCCAAAGTTGGATCAGAAACAGTCGCCGTAGTATGTAGAGAAGTCTGTGCCGCAGGTAGTGAAGCCGGCCGGGCCAGCGGTGGTGATTCGCTGTCGTTCATCGTTGATGTTGAAGGCAGGATGAAAAAATCGCAAAAACCCTAGCAGAGCAAATTCTCATGCCACGTCATCCCCTCCACATAAATCTCATCCAAACTGTTTCAAATATTCGATTTCTGATTAACTATGGAAATATTTGTCTGCTTTAGTACGAGGTATTACATTTTATTTTAGTTTAGCTTGTCTTAGTTACAAATGCTGATTAATGGTTTAATATTAGACTAATTTAATGTTTCCCAGTGTGAAAATTTGTAACTAGTTGTGATTGCAAGACTATTCTAATCGTAGTAAATAAATATTTATATACATATAAATATATTATTAGTAGTTCATAAAGGTGTAGCACATATATATTGGTTTACTTTTACTCGGTTGTCAAATTGTAACCTTTTTTTTAACGATATTGTAACATCTAGTTGATTTTATTATAAATTTTTTAAGTAATACTTGCATTTTGTATTAATAATTATTAACCAATTTCATATTACATCAATTTTACATAAAAATTACCAATCAATTAATTGTTACAAATAATGTATTAGAAAGTTTTTATACTACTAGAGCTATTCGACTGCTAGATACAAGACAAATCTCATATATATTAAACATATTTCACAAATTTTAGTGGTAATTCTACATTTAACTCCGTCACAAAATGTATAGTTCAGTCTACTAGATACGAGGCATTCCAATAGTTATCTGTGATAGAGAATTATATGTGGATCTTGTTGTGATCAAATTTCAAGATTATGAAATTCATTATACTCAAGTTTAGATTCCTATCCTCAAATTCAAATACATATATATACACACACATACATATTTCTTTATTGGTCTCGCAGCACTGCACCAACCAGAGAAATGTCCACAAATTCCACACATATATATTCGATAAACATGGATTGTCATTTTAAAGAAAAAAAAACGATAAACATAGATAAAATATTAATTATTTTGTTTATTTCTTTTACATTAAAAATTGCTATAGGTTTTGTGATAGTTAGTCAACTTGATAGTAACATATAGTGTTTGTCACATAGATTAGAAAAACAACTTATATATTACACTCATTAGCAAGTATCTCCATTTAGAAAAATAGAAAAATAATAAATAATAAAAACAAAACAATAGTAACTTTGCCACAAAATTTTAATTAGCAATCAGTTTCATTAGAGAACTCTAGAAGTTGGATCAAATTGCGCTTCATTCATTGCAATTGCCGAACCAGTAATTATAATATCCAATGATTTACTATTTCACATGAATTACTTCTGTACTTTTATAGTCTTGGTTTCTTTTTTTTTCTTTTTCTTTTTTAATTCTACTGAGGCTTTTTATTTGGTTTTTCTAAGATAGCATCCTATGTATGATTATAGTTTTTGATGGGAAAATAAAAAAAAGTTACCAAAAAAAATTGTTGCTGAAATAAAGTTCTTTTCATCTATATGAGTATGACATTGGCATAAATCAAAATGAAAACCTAAACAAGTATAAATTTAAATAAATTTGATGAAAGAAAGCATATTAATATTAGTAAGGCGAAAATTAAAAATGAAAAAAACAAAAACAAAACAAAAAAAAAAAAAAAACTCTATTAAATGGTGGGTGACTATGTGGCGAGGGAAGTGTTAGATCCGTTTTTATCAATTTACCGGATTTAATTAAAATACCAATTTACTTAAATTACTAAAAGCGTAAATAAATAAATAAAAAACACATGCAATTTTTAGAACAATCAACTACTATCAAATGATTATAATCACTCTTGGATACCCAAAGACTCCCTCTTCCTTGTTATCAGTCGTCTTGAATCTATTAGCCTGATTTATTCGGTGAGCACCACTCGTCTTGTTGTTGAACTCCCTTCAACTGAAAACGCCTTCTCTCGAAAGCTTCAATTTCTTCTCCCAAAGAACGATAATGTCTCCTCCTGAAGCATCTAAATTCTTCTTCTAAAGAATGAATATTGACCACACAAATTAAATCTCAAATATACGTGAATTTCCAAGTGTCCGGGGTTAAACAAATTGTATTTGAGACCCATATAAATAGCAGCAATAGCCAATCTCCAAGAAGATCTCAGATTAAAAAAAAATTTAAAATTTCAAAATGTTTCCTGATCTGTAGCAACACTTTCGGAAACATTCTGAAATAAATTTCAAATTTCCACCATAATCCGAAATAAATTTCCTCCATAATAGTTGCTAACAAATCATAAAAAACCTTCACAAGAATCGCCAGAAATAAAATCTTCCAACTTTCCAAATTTCAAATGTAAGATCCTTTTTGGGATAGTTTGAATTTCTAATTTAAATAGGACAAGAAAACTTACTCAAATTAGAAATCTCTTTTTAATGAAATCCCAAAATTATCTCATTTAATTTAGGTAACCACCCGTGACTTTTATCAAAACAGAAATTGCCAATTTGTAGACTAAATCAATTGCACTCTGCCATGCCAGTAACTTCCAAATCATGCATCTTTCCTAACTAAGCAGCTAGCCACATCTTTAAAACGGACTAATTGTTGCAACACATATTGCAACACCCGATGAAACTCCTAACAGCTAACTTACAGAATATTGTTTTCGATTTTTCTAACAAAATTGTCATAAATACCAACATATATAAACCTAACATGAAGTAAACACATGCGTTTATATACTTATGTATATATGTATGTTTATTTTCCATGCGCACAGAAAATGACTAGAAATATATGAAAAAAAAATGACAAAAATATATATAAAATTCTCCATTGATGAGATTCGGTTTTTAATTGCCAAAATTTGTATCGTGTTTTGTCGGTTTCACTTTTTTTCTCATGGTATAAACCTACACCATATCCTACCGTAAAATGTCAATTTTACTTCCATTTTCTTTGTACAAATATGTCAAATTAAAATTGCAAATTTCAATTAAAGGACGTAATTGTTCATTGTAAATATTTTCCCACTTGCACGCTTTGTATGAGCAAGGCCACATAACTGTGGACAGCATAAATGAGCTCTTATATATTGTAGGGTCCTATTTATACATATGCCTATATACTGTAGGGTCCTATATTTTTACATATACCTTTATATGTATATATGCATGCACATGGGGCAGGGTCACTTTCCGCGATCAAAATTTGGAGTTGGAAAAAGTAATACAACAATCATGTTTGTGGTGGGATCATCTATAGTTATAACTTACGTCATAGTGCGCGGTTCAAAAATGATTAGAGATATACAACTATATACATATATATATATATAGGGGGTGTTTGGGTGATGAATTCAATTTTTGTTTTTTTCTTTAAAAGTTTTTTGTCTTTTCTGAAAAGTCAATCAAAATCACTATTTAAATTTATAAATCTTAACTCAAACTTACACACCAAACACCCATATATATTTGTATATATCTTGGAAGAACTCTCCCGTCTTCTAATTAAGATTGATAAATACCTCATATGATCTCCTAAATAATCCAATATCATTTTCCTTTCTTTTTCTCCCGTTATAGTCTCAACATCATTGCACTAATTTAGCCATTTCTCTTCTGTATACAAAGCTATTTTCTATTTAAGGCAAAGGGGTATATATCATCATTATTTTTTAAAAAGAAAATGGACAAAAAAATTAGCTAAAAACTGTTATAATATGTCTTATTTTTTATTATTATTTTGATATAATTTTAATAAGATTTAACATCAAATGACATGTATTACGGATAGCAATACCCTTAAATAGAAGTTCAAAATTCAAAAAGTGCAGACCTAGGCTTTGTTTGGTTGGTAAATTCAAACTTACCATTTTAAAAATTTTTTTGTCTTTTTCTTAAAAAATTTTTGTCTTTTTTCTAAAAGTTTTTTGTCTTTTCTGAAAATTCAAAAAAATTTACTATTAAAACTTAAAAATTTCAACTCAAACTCATTTACCAAACGGACCCCTAGTAAATTTATCCTTGGAGAATTTGGTTTTTCCTTTTAGAGCTCTAGAAATAATACGTATTCTGTCTAGTGGAGGTGTCTCTGAACTTCTAAGGCTTTGTTTGGTTGGTAAGTTTAAACTTACCATTTCAAAATATTTTTTGTCTTTTTTCTAAAAAAATTTTATTTTTTTCTCAAAAATTTTTTTATCTTTTCTAAAAATTCAAAAAAATTTACTATTAAATTTAAAAATTTCAACTCAAACTCATGTACCAAACGGACCTTAAATCATCCACATCATGTCCCATCATTTTCCTTTCCTTTTCTCCGGCTATATATGGTCTCACATCACCATACTAATTACGGCTTTTTGATGCAAAATTATTTCATTTCGCCCGAGGCAAAGGGTACGTCATCATGATGTAAAAAGAAGCTAGACACACAAAAAAATTAGCTAAAAACTATTAATATATATATATATATATTTTTTAAAAAATTTTGAGGTGATATTGCTTATAATCATTAATTACCGATAGCGATATTCTTTTATAGAAGTTCGAAAGGCAAAAGCCATATTCTTTCTTTCTAAAATTGTAACCCTAGTGATAAAGTCGGAGTGAATTTGGTTTTCCACTGAAGAACTCTAAAAATAATACGTGTTGTTTGTCGGGTGAAATCATATCTGATATTATTAAAATCGTAATGTTATTTGTTCTAATAGAGAAATTTTAAAAATAAAAGGGCAAGAGTAAAAAAAGAGCCGTGTATGAGAAAGGTTTGTAGAATTTTTGGTGGGTGATAGAGAAGGAAGGACAATAATTCAGGAAGAGAGTTACTTAACAATTAGGATAAGGGTGGGTCTATTAACACCCCCTATTTTTTTTTAAATTTATTTTCTAAAATTATCAATAAATTAATTTTAAAATTAAAAAAAATTACTTATTCTACCTCTTAGTTTTCCCAAAAAAACCCTTATAACTAAATTTTTTGTCTTTCTTCTTTCTCCACGTACTAAATCTAAACTACTGTACAAATTTTTTTTTTAATGTTTTGTTTTATTTTTATTTTTAAATTTTTTCTCATGAGATTTTTTTTCTTTTTTTCTTTTTAGATATTTAATAAATATTCTTCATCAAATTATATGTTGAGATAAAAATCTATGAACTTATTCTTTGCATACTTCTTCTTGAGATGATAAAAACTTGAAGATAAAAATGTTATAAATTTTGTTAATACTTTTATTAGATAATTAGAAAGCTTACAATTCAGAGTTTGCATGAATTCCTAAGTTCCTAACTATTTCTCTTAATTATTCATAAAATAAATAACCAATGAAATCAATATATTTGATTATATATCTACATCATACATACATATTTTCCATTTACTTGTTATTTCTTAGGAAACAAAAGACCAGTTACAACATAAAACTACAAAAAGTATTGAAAAATAAGAATAATAACAAACAAAATAAAAGAATCTTCTTTTAAAAAAAATTCTTGTGGCAAAGCTATTAGGTCAGCTAGCAGTGGTCTTGATGGTGACCACAAGAAAATGAAGGTGAAATGAATTAAAAAATAACAACAAAATAGTACATTTAAAAAAAATAAGGAAAAAAATATATAGAAATTTAGACTATAATAAGAGGAGAAAGAAAAAAAAAGTAAATAATTTATTTATAAAGATTTTTTTAAAAAAATTAAGGGTGTAATAAATAGTTATTTAATTTTAAAATTAAGATGATAAATGATTTTTAAAAATAGATAAAAAAGTAAAATATAGGACGTTAATAGACCCACCCTTAAGATATTGATGGGAAACTTTGTGGTGTAAAGGCACCAAGCATCCTGACAATATGACACCACGTGAACTTATCAACCTTGTCTATTTTTGTACCATCTGATAAAATCTTTCATCAACTTAAGATAGGAATAACTCTGTCAAGTTGGATGCAAAAAGAAAATTTTTATTTTATAGTTCTGAACCATTAGACTATATAAAAATCATAGGTATTTTTTTATACTCGACACATCTATAGAACGACACTGATAACTTTATTTTAGTATATTAATATAATAATTAATTGATTTTAATCTAACATTTTTTTTATGATATTTGTCATTTACACTAATAATAAAAGTTTCGTTTGGATTATATGTCCATTTTTTAAAAGAAAAATTTTCTTATTTTACATGAGAGAGTTTTTATTTTGAAAATAAAATGGTGTTTGAATGTGTAAAAAATTTTCTTTTTGAAAATAAAAAGTTATTTGGAATGAGAAAAAATGGTGTTGGGAATTGTACATTATGAGAAGATTTTATAAAGATTTATTTTCTTTTTCCAAAAAGATACTATACAAAATAAGTTTTGAAAATAACATAGTTTTCTTTTTGAAAATGAGAGAATGATGAAAAAAGTTGAGAAAAATATTCTTTTGTAAAAATTTTCTCATTTCCAAAATTGGATATGTCATCCAAACAAAGGGTAAATATTCTCAATCTGACAGACCATGTCATAATATATAGTTTTGAACTATTAGACTATATTAAATTCATAGATATATTCTTGTATACGACATTTTATAAAACGATACTTTTAACTTTTATTTTGTATATTATATTGATGTAACTTTTTTTTTATTGATGATACTTATCATTTACATTAATAATTCTAAATAATTTAATATTAGAAAATTCTAAACTGACAATCAACTAATAGGTACCGAGATTTTACATTTTATCCTTTTTCTACAAAGTTTCAATTGTGACATCATTTTACAATACAATTATAGTTGCCTCACCAACAGATATATTATATTTGTTTCACAGTTAATAAATGAAATAATATCCTTTTTTCATATTGCCCCCACAGAAAAATTTTCCGATTCGGACGCTGTTTATTACAAAATTATGCTCGAGATAATTTAAGAAGCTCCTCAACATGTTTGTCAATAAAGAGAGAGAGGGGGAAAAAAAAAAAGAAAAAAAAAAAGCTAAAAAGATAAGTGATAGTAGAAGTATAGAGATGAACTTTTCCAATTTTCAACACCCAAAAGCCAATTGAAGTTGAAAGCACAATAATCTGGTGAGCGTCTCAATTACTTTCAGATAATTCAAGTCATTTATCAAATATTCATGGACTTTCTTTCGCTATTGAAAGTCGAAAGAACGCCCAAAATAAGTGAGAAATAAAAGCCGAATTAAAGGAAAAAAGAGGAATTGGTCTTTCCATGATTTATTTTTATTTATTTATTTATTTATTTTTTTGTCAAACAAACATACCCACTGCCAGCTTGCTTGCGAAAAAGAAGTACCAAGTGAATTATCAAAAAGCTCAAGATCTTTCTTTTGCTGTTGAAATTAAGTTAAGCAAATCCTCTAAGTTTGTAGAAATTAAAGTTGAATTTCAGCCAAAGCAATTTGCCCTTTTCATGAATCATTTCATAAAGATCCATAACAAGATGGAGATTTCTACGGGAGATCTAAAAAAAGGCATTATCAATAGATTTTTTTTTTCCCCCTAATTATGAGATCCGTGTTAAAAATTGTCGTTCTATTTGACGAAATTTTAATCATATTCAACAGTTAAAAGGTTACAAGGAGATAAAGTCCAAGTTTTTTGTGAACTTTACATAGATAATCCTACCTTTTTTTTTCTTCTTCTTTTTTTTTTTTTTTCCCCTCTCTCTTTGCTTAGTACATTATTATTGAGTATTAACAATTGCAAAATGTTAAAAATAAGAGCATGTGAAGCAAACCCGAAGTAGCGGCATATATTCACATGAAAAAACATCATCAGAAGTCAAATGAATCAAACAAACGTAACTTGTTTGTTGATTCACAGAAATAATTAACCAAAGCACATGACAAAAAAAAAAACCCGGTAAACAAGCCATAATTCAAGCCAACGACACAACACAAACAGGTTGAAATCGAAATTATAGTAATCCCATCTTTCAATTACCATATTTCTAAGTTCCAAAACAAATAACTACAACAATTTTCAAATCAACCAACAACAATTCTTGAATCCAAAACAATCATCATCATTGTGATCGTCATCGTCGTCACCGTCGTTACCTCTTAAACGACCTTCGAATTGTTCGGCGGCGACGTCCAGACGATGTCCTTAAGCGCCGGCCGGAGCTCCTTGCTGCAGAACTGGTTGTACTCAAGAGTGTCACCGTTGTCCTTCTTCACCTCCACCACCAAAAGCGACGGCGCCACGGAGAAGATCTCCGCGGCGATCGCCAGCTTCCCTTTTCGCCCGCTCTCCTGACCCTGCAGCCTCACTCTGGACTCGCTCTTCTTCACATTGAACTTGACCGCCTTAGCCAACTCCTCAAGCTTCGAAATCACACTGCTCGCCGGCCTTGTCGTCGCGAACCGCAGCTCCTCCTTCTCCTCCCGCTTCTTCTCCTCGAACATCGGCGACAAATCGAACCCTTCCGACAGCGAGATTATGTGGAAGGCGTTGAGAGTCTCGGTCTGTTTAACTGGCTTCTCGCAATTATCTTCGAATTCTTGCTCTTGCTTCGATTTCAAAATCTTTGGCGCCGATTTCTTGAACCAGGAAGAGTCCATGATTTTCGAGATGGTGATTCTCGTGCTCGGATTAGGATCGAGAAGCTTCGTGATGAGTCGGCGAGCTTCAGGGGAAAACCATGGCGGACACTTGAAATCTCCTCTGTAGATTTTGCGATACATGGCGACCAAATTATCATCCTGAAATGGAAGAAATCCGGCAAGGAGGACGTAGAGAATGACTCCGCAGGACCAGATATCGGCCTTTGCGCCGTCGTAGCCTTTCTTTCCGATGACCTCCGGCGCGACGTAGGCCGGAGTTCCGCAGGTGGTGTGTAGGAGGCCGTCCTGCTTGAGATGCTCGGAGAAGGCGCTGAGGCCGAAGTCGGTGACCCTGAGATTCCCGTCCTCATCGAGGAGGAGATTCTCCGGCTTCAGATCGCGGTGATAGACGCCGCGGCTGTGGCAGAAATCGACGGCGGAGATTAGCTGCTGGAAGTAGACTCTGGCGGCGTCCTCCTTCAGCCGACCTTTCGCGATCTTCGAGAAGAGCTCGCCGCCGCGGACGAGCTCCATGGCGAAGTAGATCTTGGATTTCGACGCCATGACCTCGTGGAGCTCCACGATGTTCGGATGTTTCACCATCTTCATCACCGATATCTCTCTCTTCACCTGCTCCGTCATGCCGACCTTTATCACCTTCTCCTTTCCGACGACCTTCATCGCCACGCTCTTTCCGTTCTGGAGATTCCTCGCGTGGTAGACCTTCGCGAAGGTTCCATGGCCGAGGAGACGACCGAGCTCGTACTTTCCATGGAGCAGAGTCGAGTTTCCGTCTTTGCTACCAGTTTTTTCGCCCATTTTTTCCTTCCTTCGAGTAATTTACACCAGAAAAACACAAACTAAACAGATATTTATATACAGAAGATTTGAGTATGAAGTATTGTTTGGAGAGTCGGAAATAGCGAGAAAGTAAGCGAGAAAAAGGAAAATCGATTTTCCGATCACCCGTCTTCGACGTGCTTCCGGTGGCAATTTCTGCCGCCGACGCACCGCTGGGCACGCCCACAAATATCAGGATTCGACAACAAAGCTCCTCTCATCTCTCTGCATTCCCTAAAGAAGGAGAAAAGCGGAGAGAAAAGCCCGAGAAAGCTGTTTGAAAGCCCTAGGATTTTCTCGAAAGACAAACACCTCTTTTTCTTTCCTTCCTTCTTTGCAGCCTGCGCTTCGCCTTATATCGTCGATTTAGATTAGTGAAATTACCTTTTTGTCCCTGTCAAGGGATTTCCATCACATCAAATGATGAAATCAATCGACGGTTTCAGAGCCTCAAGTTCTCCTCTTTATCACACTTGTAGAGTCATCCGGTGGTCCTCGCTTATTATCGGATTTTTCGCCACGTAAGTGGGTCCCATCTGAAATTTTTATGACGACAGTCGATTGTTATAATTACCATATTGTCCTTGCTGACGTATCTAACAATATTTGGGAGGTTTTTAATTGGTTACATGGGCCCGTGCAGGGTTTTGTCGTGTGATGATAATGCAAAAGGAGGTAAATTATCCTAGAGAGAGAGAGAGAGAGAGAGAGGGATGAGGCTAAAATGGTAAATTTTGTAAGAAAACTGTAAGTTAATTAGAAATGAAAATTTTAAATTAAAATTAATTATTTTTTTAAAAATTAATTAATATATTTTATTAATTTTTAAAAATATATTAAAAATTAAGATAAAAAAAATATAATTTAATTTGAGTTAGATTTAAATATAAAGGGAATGTGTAGAATTTGTATAATTATGAGGGTGGTGGGAGGAATAATCCATGTGTTAGTACGCGGAGGTGAATTCATGTGTTGGAGGGTGCACGGGAAGGTTGAATGGACTGCGCAGACTTCATGTTATTTTCAGAAGTGGAGCCCATGGATTCTCACCTTGTCAGTAGGTGAGGTAAGTGATAGGTTAGCTTTTAGAGGCAGACCACCTTAGTTTTATGTGCTAATGGGTCCCACCTATCCCTTACTTGTATGTGGTTGAAACTATGGATACTTTGAACATGAAATGGTAATTTATTTATTTATTTATTTATTTTTGAAAAGTAACCTTAGGAGTTTTTAATCCAATTATGTTCTTTATTATTTTTTTTAAGAAAGGAAAAAAAACTTTACAGCTCATGATATAATGCTAATTTTATATTTAATATTAAAAGATAAAGAATTTTAAGGATTTATTTAATGTTTAAGTTTAATTTTAATTAAATTGTACTTTTTTATTTAAGTTTTTGTCTTTTTAAGAAAAGTTAACAATATTTATAATTAGTTTTTAAAAAATCAATAAATTTTAATTTAAAATTTTCATATCCAATTGACAAATCAAACGCAAGTTAAATCTTTCATTCTCAAGTTCATAAAAAAGAGTACAATTTTTAACTATTATTTTTTATTTTAATGAAATTTCATTAAAGTGTCTCCTTTATTTTAATTCTTTACATAATTTGAAGGTACAAAATTGCATCTATAAATAGGGTTTTCTTGTCATACCCAAATAGTAAATTATGCTAAATTATTCTAATAATTTTTTTAAATTTGATATAATTATATTGTTTTCAGGAAAAATTATTCCATGAACCGAGTGTACCACATTATCGTGTGCATGTGGTACATTCCTCTAGTAAAAATTTGACATTTGGTTGTTTTTTATCATGTCATCCCTTTATTTTATTTTTCTTTTTCCTAATGTACAATAAATTAACTGCTAACTCGAAAACTTTCATAAATATCTCACATAAATCTTTTTATAATCAATTCAATTTAAATTAAACCTTCCTTATTCAAATAGAAGTTATTGAGCTCCTTTAAAAAATAAATAAATAAATAAATAGAAGTTCAACAAAACAAAGATAGAACGGTGAAGAAAAAAAAAAATTTTTGAAGGCTCTGAGGTGTCCCAAAAAAACCTTGTTTGTACTTTCACTTCTTTGGGAAGATTTTATTTCAGCAGTAAAAACATCTTTAGAAAATGCAGTACTCCACTTTGCTCTTACTTTATACAATGAATTAAGCCACCTATGACTCTCAAGACTGTATTGTTGAATTATTTTCTCAAGGTTTTTTTTTTTTTTTTTTTTTCCTGAACTTCTATTTGAATGGGGAAGGTTCCTCATAATCGTGGATATAGGAGATATGGTTACTTAATTTCTTTTTTTTTTTTAAGCAAAAATTAATTAAATATACTAAAAGATATCAGAAAACAAAAAATATGATATTTATTTGAATTGAATTGATTATGATAAAAATTAAAAAAAAATGATTATAATAAGATTTAGGTGAGACATTTATGGGAGTTTTTAAGTTGACAACTGATATATTGCACATTTGGAAAGAGCAAAATAAAACAAAGAGGTGATATGGAAAAAACATTCAAATGTTAAACTTTTATTGGATGGGTACATCACAAAAGCATGATGACGTGATACGCGCGGTCCACCGAATAATTTCTCTGTTTGTAGACAGTTAAAAACTTATTTAAATTCTCTTAAAAAAAAATTTATTTGATCCTCTACTATAAATTTCCTTTTTTGAAAATTTTTTTTTAGGCTTTTATTTCAGTGTCAACAACTTAATTATAAAAAAAATAATAATGAGCAAGACTTGGTAACTGCAAGACATTTTCTTTTTAGGTATAATTACCACATCTAATTGTTCAGGTCATGATTCTAAAATATGTGTTCTCCTAAGAATAAGGATAACCATTATGTACATTACTTCATTGGGATAAAAAAGGCTTTTGAGTTAAATCTGGCATCATATTCATAGCAAATTTGCTGGCAAAACATTAAAAAAAATTATAAATATCTTGGTTTTTTTTTTTAATCCAAAGTAGAAGAATTCGAAATCTATACTTTATTTTATTATATTAGTTGATAGAATTTAAAAATAAAAAATAAAAAAAAAAGGGACATTGCTAAGGCTGTCGTATGCATTATTATCCAAGACAATTTAGCGACTTATAGCCGCATTTGTTAACCTTAAAAAGCATTTGTTGGATTGAAAGGCTTAAAAACAAGATACGAATTGTGGACCAAGTCCCTCCTTTTGTCCTCATACGACAACTTGCACATACACGACATATATACATATTCGTTCTTACCAAAAAATAAAAATGAAAATAAATAAATTAAATTTGTTTGGGGGAAAAAAAAAAATTTTGCTAGTTGCATATTTGTTTAAACTCTATGCTATCACAGGTATTGGTGCCAAAGTACTATTACAATTTATTTGCATAATTTTAGGTATTTGGTATCACCTGTTATTATGAATTTCTGGTACAATTCATTCACTATAACTTAAATCTTCTCAATCATGACAAATAGGGATTTTATCATTTTATTTAAATTCCATATCGAGTTTATATTATGTAACCATGAGAGACGCATAATTTTAAGGAAAAAAAAATTAAGACAAGCGAGTTATTTTATTTCTCTTTTACATGTAATATAGTCTAACTTATATTAATATTTATAAATTCTCGATCAAATTCATTCCTTACCTTAATCCCTCCAATGAAATAACCTTAAATCTTCGAATTTACCTAATTATTTCCTTTCTTTCTTTCTTGTTCCTTAATTTCCTACCAAACATAGAGTAAGAGGTTTTACCAACTTAAAAAACCTCCATTGCATCACAAATTTTGATGGCTTTGTGGACATGGGAACATACAGTTAGGGGGTGTTTGGTGTATAAGTTGAGTTTGAGTTGAGTTGAGATTTTTAAGTTTGAATAGTAATTTTTATTGACTTTTTCAGAAAAGAAAATTTTTTTTTTCAGAAAAGACAAAAAACATGATGAAAAAAATACAGTTTAGTTTGAGACGAGTATTAATACCAAACAGGCCCTTAATCAGTAAAACAAGAATGAGACCGTTGATCGCCATCATCAGCATCCGATTTGTGTTGGGACAAGTAGGGGCTGAATGGAGCTGCAGTCCACATTGAATTTTTTTAACTTTCTACTCCAAAAATTTTGAAAATTTTCTATTTAACCCCATTAACAATTAAAAATTCTCACATAACCCTATTAAAATTTTACCTTTTAATTTTTATACTTTGACATTATTTAAAAAAAAAAAATTTAATATACGTCTCCACTAAAATATATATCTTACACCATTCCTACTCATCGTTACCACTCTTGTTTTTTTTTTTTTTTTTTTCATCCGAATTCTCAAAGGGACGAAAACAAGAGCGAAGACGACTATGACCAATTTTTCCTCTTTCCATGTTCTGACTAGTAGTTAGCTCCAACAGTTGCTGTATGTGTAAAAATGTTTTGTGTGTTTCCAAGCAAGGCGCTATAAATAGACAGGCACTAAAATCAATTTCGTCACGAGAAAAGAACTCTCGTAGTCGCGTAATATTGGCTTGGAAGACCGCACAACCCAACACCAGCTTTGTTAGAAGTTGCCAGGAATCGCACCACTTTTGGGCGGTGGAAAAAGGCATGACCCGCGCACAGACCGCCAAAGCAGACTTGAACCCCACTTTTGTGGTTTCTATTTTTCTTATTATTTTAAAGTTTTATTTCATATTATTTTAGGGAAATACATATTTTTAACAAGTTTTATCTTTTTTAAATTTAAAGATAAAGAAAATTCAAACTCAATAGGCAATAACTGCAATCACTTAAAAATATGATTTTATCATAAATATAACTTTTTTTAGACAAAATTGTAAATTGATATATATATATATATAGATCATATATAGTATAATTTGACCACTAGTGTATTTTCTTTTCTATTATATAAAGATAATAATATCGTCTTCCCTCTTAATTCGTTTTGTTTTACTCATGACTTGGCGATTTACACCTTTTATCTTGTTAAAATATAGAAAAACATCCATTTGATTACGTTAAAATTCTCGTAATTAAGAGATTATTTCTTTTTAATTCAAATTCAAGGGAAAAAGACTTTTATATAAGGAGAATCCAGGATAATCCAAACTAATTACTCTTGTTCTTTTCCTCATAATAACTTTTCATATTTGTACATTACTCTCTGACCTTTTAAAACTATCCTCCGAATTATTTATTTATTTATTTTTGTTAAAGGTAAAAGCATAATCAATAAATATCTACAAAGACCATCAAATTAGAGCAAAACATTTACAAAAAGAAAGGGAAAAAAAAAAAAACATTTTTCAAAATTTCTCTTAACATATTTATTGGAACGCGCAACTTTGAAGAAAGTGGGCTATTGAAAAATATTGATTAGTGAACTGTGGATACTGAGAGGAAGCTGCGAACTGACCAAGTTTTCTTTTGTGGCGGCCATTTCCAGACAAAGTTGCCACCCATTGTTTTATTGTAATTCCCTATTCTCTACCAATCATTTTGCTTTTGATTAATTTGCCTAATTGTTCATTATCCCTATTTGTGTTATATTTATCCTCCTCAAGATTAAATAATAATTTGTTTTCACGTTCTTAATGATAGAAATATTTTATTTCTTTAGGCTTTGTTGGCATTTAAGCTTAACTTTATCTAAATTTTATTTTTTTATCTCAGTTTTTATCTTTTTTTAAAAAATCGATAAATTTTATAATTAATTTTTAAAAAATCAACCAACTCTAATTTAAAAATTTCATCTCTAATCGGAGAATCAAACACAAATTTAGAAAAAAAAATTAAAAAAATATGCTATTGGACCAACAAACAAAAATGAACATATAAAAGAAGCAAAACTTTAGTATTAGTATGTATTATCATATTATCTGTTAGATTAATTTTTTAACGGTGTATAATCATGAGATAATGTAAAACTGCATCTAAGCATAAATAATTTGTTGAAAATTTGATTTAATATTTAAAATATAATCATGAGATAATGTAAAACTGCATCTAAGCATAAATAATTTGTTGAAAATTTGATTTAATATTTAAAATAAAATATCAGTTGTTGTTATAAATTTTTTTTTTCCCCCCCCCCCAATGAAAAAAAGGTGAAAGGGTAGTTAGAGAGTTGTATGCTGACCAGTTTTTCCTGGTTCAGGTTGGCTTATCAACTGTTCACTAGATCAGCAGCAAAGGGTCCCACCACCCAATTGTAATGGTTCTCTATTATTTTGAATTTTTGAGTCCTTTTCTGTCTCTATCTTATTTATTCATTTATTCATTTTGTCAGAAAAACTCCATCCCAAAAAAAAAAAAAAAAACCTGTGCAGTGTGTACCGCCACAAAGTCCACTTAGAAGGCCTAAAGATGTGGACCATAGAAGAGAAATAGATGGTCCGTATGCTAATATATATTATCTTAAATTAAAATATATATTTTTATCTTAATTTTTCTTTTTTTAAAAATTTTTTTTGTCTTTTTTTAAAAAATAATAAAAATTTTTAACTCAAATTTAAAATTTTCAACTAAAACTTAAATTTTTCAACTCAAACCAAGATGAAGTTTAGAAAACAAGAGAAAGAGGCCTGTGTGTAAATAGAGTACTCTGCTATATTTTACACTTAATGAATACCAAACCCAAAACAGGTTTATATACAAAAGAGAGCCTAACGGCTATATGAGCACCAAAGGTTAAAAGCAATACAAGAATGGAAAGAATGATTTCTAAAGGAAAGAAACCATTTGTTGAAAATAAGGATTAAAGCATATTAATTCTAGATGGTGTAAATCCATGAGTAACAGCTAAGTATTGTGTCAAATTTACTAGAGAAGAGTTGACTAATTTCTTGATGTCTAACGGTTTTCCATGATTGTAGGAGTTAGAGTTGCTCTCTCCTTAAATTAGATCTTTATCAAAACTCATTTATCAAACGGACCCTGAGAGTTTCTCTTTGTTCTGGGGGAAAATGGGAACGAAATTTGTCTTTCCCAGTACGAACGTTCAATGATTTATTGGAATTAAGTTCATGTATTTATCTTTGCTTATACAGGGAATTAGAAAACTGTCAGCGTTTTGGAGTCAAAAGATGCAAATTTTTTACCATAATGATTTTAACTATGTCACTTTATTTGTTTGTGTTTTAAGGTAAAAAATAATAATAATTATTGTTTGTGCTTTAAATCAGTAGAACGAGACAGTAAAAGTCATTTACTAGCACACAAACAAAAACAAAAACAAAAACAAACAGTAACAAAAGTCATGAATTTTATTAATGGTTTAAAAATTATATTTTTTGAAGAGTTTAATAGACAAAAATGGTATTTAAATTCTATAACAAATCAAAATGTTAGAATAAGATTGATCAATTTTTGTTAAAAGTTTGATATATGTACTTTACATGGATTGAAATCTCTTGTCCAATTTAAATGTCTCAAATACTATCTAACCAATAATATTATGTTATATTAGTAAATGAAGTTTAGATCTTAAGATATAAAAAAGAAGTTATAAAATATTTCAAACTTTTTAAATAATATGATATAATATTATTAATTAGATATTATTTTAAATATAAAAAATTAGACATAAGATTTGAGTCCTGTTTCAAAATCCAGTCAGATGATGTTTTTTGAGATATCTTATTTAATATTGTTTTTAGGTGGTAAAAAGATAAGTAAAAGTTAAATTTCTTTTTAGTCAATTCTTTCAACCACCTTTTGAAAAGGAGTGAAAAAAAAATTTTTAATAGTTGAATATTCTCTCAAGAAGCAAACATGTTATAAAAACTTTTAAACTCGTCTTAACTGTGATATAAGTTTTAAAATTCTATTTCAAGAGCATTTTTTAAAAAATTGTAAAATACTGTTTTGATCAAAGCTCTTTTAAAAGTCATTCAAACACTTCGAAACGGAAAACCAAAATCAGCTTTGATAAAAGCAATGACAAACAAAACGTGGTTTTGATTGGCAACTCCGTAAAAAAAAAAAAAAAAAAAAAATCATAATCGTTTTAAAAAAAAAAAATTTTGTCTAAGCAATACTAAAATTTGCTTCTTTATTCTAACAACCAAAACCAGATTCTACAAAATCATGTCAAACAAATCCAATT
The DNA here is from genome assembly GCA_038430175.1 of Ficus hirta. Lineage (NCBI taxonomy): Eukaryota > Viridiplantae > Streptophyta > Magnoliopsida > Rosales > Moraceae > Ficus > Ficus hirta. The sequence goes on along the minus strand of CM076585.1, from coordinate 9,868,469 downwards.
TACAACAATATATATTTCACTTTTTCTATTTTTCTAATTTTATTTGTCGTTTCTTTTAGCTTCCACAAAAATATGATGCATGAGTGGCCCTGCATACAAGTTAACTGCTGTTAGAGAATACAATAAAAAATATATTTGTCGTTTTCCCAATATTCTTTGAATTTCTATTTTGTTGTTTATACATGTGATATTTGTTGATTGGTCAAGACTTGTTAACAAATATAAGTTAAAAAGATATGTCGACCAAAACAAGGCGGCTCAAGAGAGGAAGGCGGCTCAAGAGAGGAAGACTGGAAGATTAAAGGTAAACTAACGCTTTGTTTGACATCTGGATTTAACTTTAATTAAATTATATTTTTTTTATCTTAATTTTTATCTTTTTCTAAAAAATTAATAAAATTTATAACTATTTTTTAAAAAATTAACTCAATTCAAACTTAAAATTTTCATTTTAACTCAAACTCAACTCATTCATCAAACGGATCTTAAGATATATACGAGTACAAAAGGTAATTAGAGGTAAACATTTTCAACTTTATCTAATAGATAAGTAATGAAAAGATAATGATGAAATCTTCTTTGCTTTCTTACGCTTTTGGGGGCTTTTGTCTTGTTCTCTACAATTTATAGCTCTTAGCATATAGATTATGAAAGCTACCCTTGTTAAAAAAAAAAAAAATCATAATTCATACACATTCATTTTTTAATAAATATGGTGAAGACATATCCAAAGTCTATGGTTATATTATAAATTTCCATTTTTTCCACTATCCGTAACCGTGCATGAAGCGATTTCCACATATTTATTAATTACGACTAAACTACAATTATAGTGAATAATGATGTTAATGTTATTAGAGAAAGGAAAAGATTGTAAACAATAAAAATACAAAAATCCGATAATAAATATTACGTGAAAACATCATTAATATTAATATTATTATTATTATTATTATTATTATTATTAATGAAGGAAAAGAAAATTTTAAAAAATAAAAGTAAACGGTCTTGGTGGAATGAAAACTTTGTGAGTCGGCTTATAAAGTCTGCGGTGTGGCTCTAAGTAACAAAGTGTCACACTTAAACCTTCCCAAGTTGTGATATTAGTATAAGTAGTACAGCTCAAGTCAAAATGTCAATTTAATTATAATTTAATTTCCATTTACACAACGCTAGCACACAAACAGTAATATATGTTGACTTGGTCTGCTTTGAACTGTGTGCAAAATTACAAATCAAACACAAACTATATATATATACATGTATATATATATATGTATGTGTGTGTGTATATATATATTTCGCTCTCATATTGAACTCGTGCTATAATGGAAGTTTCCTCGTATGGTCTTAAACAAAATCAAGTCTAGAGAGACTGTAAAGCCGCTTTACACCAACTACTAAAAAATTAATTTAAGCATTCTTTGGATAAGTACTTACGCACTTAAATTAGCTCTATATATCTTTTAATCCCCTTGATAAACAAGTTTAAAAAACCACGTTTTTGAAGCTAATTATAAAATTATTAGTAGATACTTGCTGATTTCTTTTGTTCTACCTTATCTTCGATATTTAGTTCGCTTGCATCTGCAACGTCAATGCTTATCTAAATTACCACCAACCTATAAATATCTTTTCTAAATATATATTTCGTGTTGCTGCAAAGAATTAATAATGCCACGACATAATTTATATATATGCGCCTAGTGACAAAGTTTTGTAAAAATTGTTTTTTACTTTCTAACTTCAAAAATAATTTCTGAAAGTGTTAATCGGATATATGCTTCTTATTTTTAGAAGAACTTTCGATCAAAACAAAAAAATATAACTTCTAAAAAAAAATTTCAAAAAAAATTTCTGAATATATTTTGAAACTTATGTAAAAGTTTTAGTAAGATATTAGAAACTTCATTCTAATATTTTTTTTAATTATTAGAAAATTTTAAAATCATTCGAACTATTAAAAACTCTTATAGAGATGTACTTATTTATAAGCACATTACTGAAAAGGTATATCTATTGTTTCTCTTATTTTAATAACTAAAAGCAAATATAAAAACTCTTCTCAAACGAGATCTATACATATTTAACACCAATAGCATTCCGCATTCATACTATTTCTTGCTCTTAAAAAATAAAATAAAATAAAAAATCAAATCTGCGTCTTACTTTTCTAACTATAATTTCTTTCTAAATAGTTAAGCTAATAACATATATCATCGCTAAGCTGGACATATATTGAAACACATATACGTAAATGTGTATAATTATATATACATGGTTTCAAAGTGTGAGAAATGGAGTTTTAAGATCTTCTTCAATGCATTTGTGTACACTAGTGCTATATTTATTACACAATAATGTAACAAATAGTATTATCTTACTTTATATCTAATACATTATGTTATTTCTAATGTTATTTTTATTTTTTGTCATTATTATTGTGCTTTGAAAGTTGTAAAAGTGAACTTTTAATATTTAAATAAATGAAAATAAAAATGTTATAATAATTGTTGGAGACAACAATCAATACGAATCAAAAATAAAATTTGGCATTGACTATATCTTATGATAAATTTACCATAAAGTTTAATATATGACGAATTTGACATGAAAGATTTGGAGAATACTTTTTTCATTCAAATCTCAAAATTTAACATTGACACACTAATTTAGCATTGCATTAGAAATGCTCCAATTCCATCTAGGAGATAACCATAATAACAAAATAGAGCCAAGAACTAGCTTAGTCCAATATCAAGCTTACGTTTAGAATGCAAGTTGAGTTTGAATTCAACTATGCTTTATGGCTGGTTTTTTTTTTTTTAAATGAAAAAATCAATAAAAATTATAATTAATTTTTGAAAAGTTAACTAACTTCAACCTAAAAATTTCATTCTATCTCAAAATTCAATCCGAACACCGAACACACCCTAAATAAAAGCAAAAATTGAACTCAATCGAAAATGACTAGGGTTGGGGAGTGATGAGAGATTTCCCACATTTCCTTCCAAAATTTGAGAAGAGGATATGAGATGGATTCAAGGTGATTTCACATGGGTGACAAGATTCTTTTTTCAACTAACATATTTTAAAGTAGTCCAACGATCTGAAAAATCAATCTGTTCATGAGATATGGAAAACCTACGGTTCTGATTTTGTCCTGAAATTAATCATGAATGGGTTTTGATGGTTTTTTGGTTTTTTTGTGTCTTTTTTCTTTAATTAAAAAAAAAAATGGGCCCCACGAGAGAGACTAGAGACCACATCTAGAATACCAGCTGAAATTGAATGGGATGTGGGCATTCTAGAGTCACGTGACACACACCATCCCATGCATCAGGTGCAAATAATTGAAGGCATGTTTGTACCTCAATTATTGGTTTATGTTTCGTTTGTTTGTTGTTATTCTTCTTCTTCTTCTTCTTCGTTTTTTCTTTTCTTTTTTTATTAATAATTTGAGTGTTTGGATTAAAATTTTATATATTTATAATAATTTCTGGTATGAAATTACTATTAGATTTTACATATAATCATATGATCATGGTAAGTAATGGTTTTTTCTTGCTTTAGATTACCAAGTCTTTCACATCAAAGTATGTAACACTAAATAGAAACATCTTTTTCTTTCGAAGGTTTATATGTATATTAGTTTTCTTACTTGTATACTTGAAATCCAATAAAAATATAAAAGTGCGGTTACAAAAATTTTAAACATTATTTTTTCTTTAGAGATATAAATTTTAAACTCAAAACAACTTAATTTCTTCTTCAACTAAATCTATATATATATATATATATATATATATATATAACTGAAGACAACTTGATATGTGTGACTCTGTTGGATTTTCCAAAAACTTTAAACATTAATGACATGTTTCCATTATTTCCGATTTTATATTTTGAATTTTACAAATAGAAAAAAAGAATATTTACTAGAAATATATATAAAATATACTTATATATATATTGCAAAAAGAATAAAAGAGCTTGATATATATATATATATATATAATTTCATAAAATGTACATATTCTCTCTCTCTCTCTCGAAACCTTTTGTGCAGAAATAATTAATGTAAAGTCGATGATTGCTGTTTGCTGGTTCAAGGGCCCAATCAGAGCACTAAATATTTGTCTAGATATACATTAAAATATTGCAAACTATATAATTATTGCCTTTTTTGTTGGACGCCAACTTTCCAATATTGGACACCCCAGTACCGAATATAAACGAATAGTGATATCAGCAGGAAAAAAAAAAAAGATAAATAAATAAGGACTGGTGATAAATATAATAATCAATATTCGAAATAATTTTAGTAATATATTCGCAACTTCAATCCTTAAAAAACTAATTTTAATTTTATTTGTTCAAAATGATAGCATTATTTCGTAAAAATAACAATATCTTTTGGAATTTAAAAATGGTGAAAACAAGGTGTACGTTACATGTGTGCATGTCTGATATTTTTAAAAGATTCCGCCGCGAGACATGCACTAAATCGCACGCGAATTATAAAACCCATAGTAATAATTAAACAAAATTTTCTAACATTTTATATTAATCATATATATATATATATTTTATAAGAATATTTTTGTACATATATTGAAAATACTAATTGTCTGCGAAATTCTCTGTTTCTTCTTTTAGGGCTTCATGGGAAACTGTCTTCTTGTCTCTCTTTTTCTCTTTCTTTTTCTTTGTTTTTTCCTTGCTTCCATTAACAAGGGGATTGACGGATTATTATTAATATTAATTAAACTCAAATTTTGTATGCCAAAATTTAATTATTAATGAACCAAAATATACACCTTTTTTCGGTTTACTTATGTAAGTTGTTAATACTATAGAAAAATAGTCATTTTTAAGAGAAAAAATAGTACTCAATATTTGTTCTAGCTGCTAATGATTATTTTCCTAATACTTGACTTTAATTATACATTATATGGAAGTAAGTTCAATGAAGTTCAGAAAAATCAAATGTAATTAGATATTATAAAGAAAATCAGCGAACTAATTATTGTCATTAGTGATAAATAATAGAAAACGGAAAAGCTAAATTTGAATCCAATAATAGGAAGTGATATTAGGGACGTAGGTAAGGTAGTGATGAGGCCCGGGGAAGGCTTAAGCCCACATCTTTCTCTTATTATTATTATTATTTTTAATTTAATTTAATTTTTTGTGCATGTATTTGACTCAAATTTACAAATTAAATAATTCCCCTTAAAAATTAAAAACGTCATTTTATTCCTTCAAATTGAAAATTTGCAATTATTAACCCCTCATCAAAACTCTTGGCGCTTCGTATGCATCACTGCGATCTATTCTTTATACGGAAGACAAAAGAGCCAAAGAACGACAAAAGAGTTTGGCCATAAATAAGTCCAACATATTTGCAATTTGCACATAAATACATAACATATATATATACATATAACTTGTGTATATAATAATTTCAGTTTAAAAACATTGACAAAAATGCTAACTATTCTAGATGAATATATACATACATATATATATATATATATATATATATACTCATATGCTACCATGTGAGGGATAGCTAATTATGTGGTTTTTGTGTCCAGCAATAATAGTACGGGTTCTAACTTTTCTTGACCCCATCGTGATCATCTGTGTTTTTATCTTTTACTAGAGTTGTAACTTTTCCTCCATAGTTTTTGTTTGTTTGCTTAGAAGTGAAAAGTGATGCATGCAATATACTGTATAGTCACCATCCATATATATATATATATATATAACATTGTCGTTATGAGATTATTAGGTTGTCACAGAATCTATAGAAGATTAATGTAGGGAATTAGGGACCCAAAAATGGTGAACTGTCCCAACACGAGAACGTGTATTCTTCTTGGAGGGATGAAATGTCACTTATCGATTGCAAAAATTTTTAAAAATCAAGATAAAAAACCAAAACTAGCACGATATATATGGAGAATAGCTGTATACCGGGTTTCAAAAATGGACACTCAAATAGAGACATGAATGAGCGAGTACATACATACATCTTTAACAAAATCTCTATAATCAATGAAAAAAGTCCGATAGATCGAAATCAATGAACACGTAGCACCAGAACCAATAACACATAAATAACCTGATATAATCTACTCTAAGAATTGACCCAATTTCACTAATACCACGGTGGACCTTGAACCAATTATATTTGTTATTAGCAAATGAAATTGGCATATGATCTATTGTAATTATTCATAATTAAATGAGTTTATTGAGCAAATAAAACTGTTAACTAGATAACGTATATTGTGTTTGTTTAGCTATACAAATAATACTTAATTGTGCAATTTTGGTAAATTACACTTGTGTAGAAGATGTACGTGAAAATATTAATTCAGCTTAGTGAATATGCAGTTGTTATATATATATATATATATATATATATATAGCAAGAATTAAAATTTTAAAAAGAAAAGGTTAAACAAAAATAGCCTCATATTTTTATTCTTCTCAGTTGAGAATATGATTAAAACACATAATAATAGCTATAATTTTATATTTAAGTTCATTATTAATATAGAGTTTAAATCCTTCGCATCTAAATTTGAAAAAAAAAAAAAAACCAAAAGAAAAAGAAAAAACAAATTGAAAATGGAAATACAATAATAAATCTTTCATGAATTTATAATCAATTGAGCCATATTATAAAATAGCTGGTTGTCTTACAAGAAATTATTTGGAGCAAAGTGCAATGTACATAAATGATTTCTCTCTCTCTCTCTCTCTTTAAATTTTCTTCTTTTTGTTTTGTTTTGTTTTTTGTTCCTTTTTTTTTTTTTTTTGTGTGTGTATGATAGCACGAACGATAAACTTCAATTAAATTAAGATTTCGTCCCACAAAGTCTATGCTGGTGCTGTCTGATTTGTCAAAGCTAATTCTAGTAAAATAAGCTTAGTGCGATTAGATATTTTTCTCAGAAAAGTGCTATAATAGTCTATGAATTATTTAGTAGTAAATTATTACACACACACACACACACGTATAATTGCATGTCTTGATGTTTTTGTCTTATACGTGCATATTTCATATGGTGTAATAACCATAAATATCGATTATTTAAAAAAGCAGTAAAACTGCAAAACCTTCATTAAACTTAATTATATTTAACAAATACTTAAAATAATTAAGTAAAAATAGCTTGATCCCTTACATAAAGTGATTGCCTTTTCAAATGAGTGGAAAGACACTTTTTCCACCCTTTTTTTTTTTTTTTTAAATAAGGAATTCTAATTACTGGTGTCTTTTCTGCAATATACAGACTCTTTTTTTTTTTTTTTTTTTTTGTTTTTTTGTTTTTGTTTTTGTTTTTAAAGATCTAGAGATAAATAGCACCTACTCAGCAAGTGGTAGTTGAGATTATTGCGTCCGAAGTAGTTTCTTTTTTTTTGTTTTTTGTTTTTTTGTTTTAATAACAACAGACTACCAATACGATAATAATAATAATAAAAAAACAATAAAACTACTTGGTTTTTAATTAGTACATTAACTCCAATCAAATCTAATTAGAAAAATTTAGTGAAAATGTAAATGTTAAAAAAAAAAAAAGTCTTAGTAATATGTTCATACCAAGCCCATAAGAAATTCTTGTCTTCTAAAATTTATTGTTAAACTTCGAACTTATAAGAATCTCCGCTTGAAACTAGTTCTTTTGTTGTAACAAATATGCAAATTTACCAATATCAATATTAAATTTCTACGAAAAAAATATGAAAATTATAATAACATATCTCATGGGACATCTAATATTATTCCTAAATGTATAGTGCTATTTTTCTATTGTTGTATTTTTTTTTTTTTTGCCATCTTCATTAAACTATGAAAGTCGTAAAAATAAATTTTTATCTACTAAATGAAAATAATACGATTTTAGTGATTGAATTAAAAAGTCAAATCATCAATCAAAGCAGTCAGATATCAAAATTTGGTATTTAATATAGATGGCGACAAACAATTGCTAGATTTAACATTCGAAATAAAGTATTGCACTAAAGAGTGGTTTTCCTATCCCACTGATTTAAGTTACGGTATACGAATTCAAAACACTTTTTTTTTATTTTTTATTTTTATATATATTTATTGAAAGATGTTCTAAGGGCTGATATCTTTGGTGACCTCACTAACCACGCTTGCTATACTTAATTAAATTTGAAAGTCACACGTCCAAGTCAATGTCATGTTTTGTTCGCTCCTATTCCTGGAAGTGAACAAAAGTTGTACGCATGAAATGAAAATAGTAGACGTATGTATAGCTTAATTATTATTAGCTTGCTAGCTAGTTATACAGATATAACGAGAAATTAAGGGTTAGTTTGATTGATAAGTCTAAATTAATATTTTTAAATTTTTTTTGTTTTTTTTTAAAAATTTTTATTTTTTCTGAAAAGTTAACATAATTTATTATTTAAATTTAAAAATCTTAACTTAAACTTACGCACCAAATACCCCCTAAGGCAACCAAAATTTAAAGTCTACTCACTTGACGCAGACAATTTGGAGAACTCTAGGACATATGTGGCAAATAAATGGGAGATAAGATTAAACGATAATTTGTTCACATAAATGAACTTTTATCGAAAATGCTAAAATTTTATTTTTGTGTCTTTAAAATGTGTAATACTAAAAATATCATCTCTAATATCACGCTTTTTTTTTTTTTTGAAATTTCTAACATTACTTTTTAAATATTAACTCATATGAAGATCGATAGATTGTTATCTTTATATTAGTATATACAATCAATTGATCGGGTAAAATTTTAAATACTTGTCAGAATACTAGTTTGTATGTCAATAAGTTAGAATTTAAAAGTTGAATTTAGAATTGATGTATACCGATACTGATTCGTTCTAAAAAAAACTTAATTTTTATTCGAACCAAGCAAAGGACTACTTTTACAAAGATTGGATGAACAAATGAATTGAATCTAACCAAAAATAAATGAATAAACTGACTGCGAACAAGTAAAATTAGCTAATTAATGGGCTATCATATTCCCACGATTGAAAACATAACAAACATAATCAATATTAGATTTGAAATACAGCTTCTCTATCGTCTTCAATGATAGAAGTTTTATGGGTTTTGAAAGCCGAACACTGAATAACATGAATCATATTATTCTCATGAAATCACATATGATTTTAAGGACAACTTTGTCGATTATCAAAAAAACAAAAAATTTGTCTTCAATGATAGGAGTTTCATGGGCTTTGAAAGCCGAACACTGAATAACATGAGTCACATCAATCTCATAAAATCCATCATGTAATTTTAGTCAGATTAACTATCTTATCCCCAATATCAAATTTTGTCAAAATTAACTGCATAAAAGTGTCTTTTACCTTATGTAAAAGAAATTGTGCACATTTATTTTAAGAACAATAAATTTGTCGAGTATCAAAAAAATAAAATAAAAACAAAAACAAAAACAAAAAATCTGTCTTCAATGATAGAAGTTTCATGAGCTTTGAAAACCGAACACTGAATAACATGAATCACATCAATCTCATGAAATCCATCATATAATTTTAGTCAGATTAAACTATATATCCCCAATATCAAATTTTGTCAAAGTTTAACTATATATTCATATTGCTGACATATTATCACATACCATGTTGATACCCTACAAAAGAATCATCTCACACTAAACAAAAATAAAAATGTAAAAGTTCAAAGAAAATAAAAATCCAACGCCAATGCTCAGTCGAAAAGAAAAAAAAAATTGAGAGAAATCAATTGAGACAATGGGTTAGGAGAATCTCTAGATTCACATCTCGTAGAGAGAACATCTCTTGAAAACCTTTCATGGTAAAATTCAGAAGAAAAAACCCATTAAAAGAAAACGAAAAAGAGAGCATAATCCTGAACTAGATCAATCCCTTCCTTCTTCAAGCATGTAATGAATATGCACTTTTTATTAGTGATCATTAATCACAGTCCTTCCCAGTTTTAATTATGACGATCTACAAAATCAAGAACCTAAGGTAATGATCTTTATCGATCTCTTTCTAAACATGTGCATAATTGTCAATTTTATCTTACCATGAATTCTAAATGCCTATCTGTATATATATTCATTCTTTTTGTAATGTATATAGTAAGATAAGACCTACTTATTCTCAACTAAAATAATTGTTCGTGCAATTAAGTCAGCTTAAAAAACAATCTAAAAATTCAAGCAAAAAAAAAAAAAAAAAAAAAAGGAGAGAGACAACAAAAGTTAGAGTGTAATTTGATTGACAGCACTTAGCGGATACATGATACTGGTATATCCGTTCAAAATAAGGTTGGTTTCATGCATAAGCAACATCCACAAATATATATGTGAGTATACAATCAAAAAAAGCTTATTTGCATGTCTCCTGAATTTTTTGAGTTTGACAAATCGGTTCATAAATTAAAAATCTTGATAATTAGTCCGTTAAGTTTTAAACTTTGATCAAAATTGGGGTTTAATTTTTGACGATATTCTTGCATGTAACTCTCATGTGACCTTATATATTGAGGGAGACCTAGGTTTTTCTTCTTCTTTTGGACCGCATATATGAGCAAAACTCCTTGCCTTCCACTATGAATATCCAATTTTGTTAATGGGAGATCTAATTTGAGGGGGGCAAATACGAAGGATTCACGTTCAAGTCACATACAAGAAAGCCATAAAAAAAAAACTCCACTTTTGATTTGGGTTAATTGCAACGAATTTTGAAGTTTAAAAGATCGAGTGACAATATTTTTAGTTAAGGGACTGATTTGTTAAATATGAAAAGTACAAGGGACCATACATGCAAAAAAACCATCACAAACTATGCGTACATGTCATTATAGAAACAAAAAATAAAAACAAAAATTCTTGTAGTAAGATTCCAAGAATAATTGAGCAAAATAATAATACAAAATACTCCAAAGATAAGTATCTGGCACTTGTTTTTGTTTCTTTTTTTGTCTAACCTCCCCATTCCTGTCATATTGGACTGAAGTGTGCATATATAAATACATACATACATACATACATATATATATATATATATATATATAGTATCCTGCAAACATAAAATAAAATAAAATCCATATGCTGGAAATTTACTAAATCTAATTAGTGTTTTTTCCCTAAATCCTAGTAAATTTATTATATTTTATTATTTTTTTTTATTTTTAATTTTTTGCTAAACTAGTAAATTTATTATAATTTGATTTCTTTAAACTAATACTTATTTGTAATTAGTCTTTATTTCTGTGCTTTAGAAAAAGAAAAATCAAGTAATCTAGAAAATTCATGGGAGGTAGAGTGAGTGCCAACTTTTTATTTATTTATTTTATAATTATTATTTTTTTAACAAATTGTTTCGTTTTGACATTCATAGAATGACAACTTTAGTGGTCCCCCACTCCGCTAAATTCTAATTAGAGATGCAAATATATCTTTACATATTAATTTCAAGTAATAAATATATAAATGTGTGTGTGTATATTAATTTCAAACAAATACACCTATTACTATATTGTATATGTAGGCGGACGCACGCAATTACATGACTTGCGAGAGTAATTATATTAGGTGCTTGCTTGATACAAGGAATTTAGCCAATGTTTTCTCGAATAATCATAGAATTTGTTTCACGTTTTAATCACACATGGACTTTTGTTAGCCACAAAAAAAAAAAATAATAATAATAATAATAAGAGTAATATAAAGAAAAAATAGTTTGATGATTCTTTCTAAAATAATGCTATTTTAGCATCAACATTCTTGTATATTTTCAGCATATGTTTCGTAGAGAAATGAAACTAAATGAAACATTAACAACAACAACAACAATAATAATAGTCAAATAAACACACCTATATATACAGCTACTTTTTCCCCCCGCCGAAAATAAAGAATAAGAGGAAGGGAAGAAAGAAGCATAAGTCAAAGCATCGAAAACAGTCCCTAAAAAATGTTGGATGCAAAAGATATTGATAATTAACTTGGATTATCTCCTATAGACGTACTTATTGCAAAAAAGAGTTATATAAGTACATGAGTGATAAGGTCAAAACGAGGTAGATGAATTTTTGCTTAACAACTCTATCTTTATTTTAAATAAAATATTGTGAGAGGAAATACATTATATTTAAAGTTTTTTTTTTTAATGCCTTGAACATTTCATATGTATACATACAGTGGCGAAGCCACATTAGGCCGGGGGAGCTCCCCCCGTCCAATAATTCCTTTATTTTTATACCCCCATTATATTAATTTGTTTCAATTAAATCCCTAATTTGCCCTCCTAAAATTTTAAAATTACAAAATTTACTTAAAATATTTCAATTATATCCCAAGATTTGATTTATGAATATATATTGTTTTACATTTAAACACCCTAAATAAGCAAAAAGTCAATTACACTACTATTTAAATCTATATAATCTTGGGCTTTTTGAAATTAGTTAAATTAGATTACAAAGTTTACATAATAAGAAAAGAAGAATATAATAAAGTCGAGTATTTTTTTAGTTTAAAATTTAGTTTGAGTAACGCCTCCTCTAAATATATATATATATATATATATATATATTTGTATCTAGTACGTTGTCAAGATATACACTTCTTAATTCCAATATTGATACTTTTTTAAAAGGTTAGCAGCAGATTCTGACCACCCTTGAATAAACATAATTACTCTTGTAAATACACTTACCATCAAATACTAGTTGATAAACTTACAATCAAATAATAGTTGATCACTCTTAAAAATATGATTTGTTTTATGTTTTATTTTTAAAAGTAATGTCCAACTCGTATTTTTGATAAATTAAAAAAAAAAAAAAAGAAAAGAAAAGAAAAGAAAGAAACAAGATACAAGCTAGTGAAGCTGACATATCATCACGTACCATGTTAACACCCTAGAAAGAATTCATCTCGCACTAAAGAAAAAGAAATATATAAAACTTTAAAAAGAATAACAATCCAACCCAATGCGCAGTCGAAAACAAATAAAAATAAAAATGAGAGAAGAAAATAAAAACCTAAAAAGAAAATTATTTAAAACAATGGGTTTTAACGGTGTGGGTAAAAAGAAACCCAAGTCCAACATTGTAAACACATGAAAACAATAATAAACATTTAAGGGGTATTAGGCAACTTCACTTAACAGTTTGACTTTTTAAGCTGGAAGTTTGATCCCTTAACAGTCTAAAACTCCATTTCTTCTCCCAATCTTCACATGATACAAGAGCCCAATAAGTTTAAATGAGCATTTCGATCCATCCAATATAAGATTAATGACTCCAAACATAGCACCATCTTGTGAGAGTGTGTTGGAAGTAAAAAGAAATCAAAGTCTCATATTATAAATACATAACAACGAGGATCATTTACAAATATGACCAAATTAGATTAGTGGTTTTAAAAAAGTCCAAAAACAAACTTATTTACAAAATTAAATAAAAAAGAAAATTATCATATTATCTTGGCATAAATCCCCTTAATTCTCATTTAAGAAATAAAAAAACAACTTCATCGTAAAAAAAAAAAAAAAAAAAGCCTCATATAAGTCAGTTGCCAGAATGATTTTGTTCTAAAATAATATTTCACTTACCCAAAGATTTCATCCTAAAAAATTGATCATATATTTTTTTATGATTGTCATTATTTTTTGTATTACTGTCAATATCATAATGATTAGGTCAATATGCTAATGAAATGATGTTTGGTTTATATATATACATATATTTTGCTCAATAACACGGTCAATATGGTAGTGATTATGATAAAACTTAAAATAAACGATATGAAGTTTTTTTTTTTATAACATAATACAGACATTGTCATACATATCATGACAAGATTATTACTAATTAGGATATAACGATAAAATCCCTATAGTATAAATTTCGTATGATAAAACATAATCGTTAAAATGACAAAGTCATTATCGTATTGACCATATTATTATTACCACCATATCGAAACATGAATCGAATAATACTAAGGTCATTATCATATTGATTACAAAATTCGGATGTACGTGTCTGTATATTTATTATTGAATCTTCGTATATATTGACACACACATATATATATATATATATATATATATATATAAATAAGAGGAATTCAGATATGTAACAAAAAAAAAGTTTTTTTTTTTTTCAATAAAAGGATAATTCTTACATATGAAAAAACATATCAAAAAAATATTGAAGGGTAAACATGGAATTTAAATTTTGTTCAAATTCGTAAATAAGTTTGGTTTTAGACATTTTTGAAGAGGTTTTTAAAAAGGGACATTTTGTATAAATATTTCAAACGACAATAATAAACATATAAGGGTATTGGTTCACTCCACTTAACATGTTGACCTTTTAAGATTGAAGACCAATCCCTTAACAGTTTTAAATTTCACTTCTTCTCCCAATTCTTCACAAATAGAACCTCTAGATTTACGTCTCTCATGGAGAGAGAATGCCCGTTAAAACCTAATTTCTTAGTAAAACCTTATTTCATTGAAACCGTTGCTAACTAGCTAGTAGATGCCAAAAAAAAAAAAAAAAAAAGAAAACCTGAATCCCTTCCCACTTCAAAGCATGAAGTGAATTCTTTTTTTTTTTTTTTTTTGAAATCTGAAATCATTGATCACATGAATTTTCCACAGTTCTATGAAAATCTACAAAATCAGGAACCTAGGGTATTGATCTTTATCTCTTTCTGAACAAGTGCGTAATTATAAACGTGTCATTTTTAAGGCCTCCTACTTCTATATCCATGCTTTTAGTTATGTAGTATAAGATGAGACCCAGTTATGTTCAACTAAAATAACAGTTCATGCAATTGAGTCAGCCAACAAAAAAATTCTGAAAATTCCAGCTAAATATAGAGACAACAAAAATAATTAGGGTGTACTTTTTATTCACATAGGCACATAGCGCATACGAAAAGCAAATTTTTTTTTTTTTTTTGAGAAAAAAAGAAAAAGCAAATATTAGTCTATCAGTTCAAATGTAATTGCCTCAAATATATGTGTGAGTCGTCAACTTTTTGAGTTTCACAGACCGGTTCATAAACTAAAAATCTTAATAATTAACCCCTTAAATTTTAAAACTCATTGTAGATAAACCCAATCAGAATTGGGAATTATGTACAGTTTTCTTGTATGTATCTCTCACGTGACCTTTTATTTTTTATTTTTGGCTCAAATTATATATGGGAGGAAAACTTCCTCCTTCCCCGCTCCCATTATGTAAGGATAACTGACCTTGTAAGTGAGAAAATTTTGTTTCATAGAAGATCCAATTTCAGTTTAAAAAAAAAAAAAGAAGAAAAAATGACCTAAACCGCCCTTAATACATGGGAAGTCACGTGCGAATCACATACGAGAAAATCATACAAAATTTTAACTCTGCTTTTGATTAGGGTTTTTTGCAACGAATTGAATTTTAAGGGATTAATTGATAATATTTTTAGTTAAGTTGTCGATTTTCTAAATATGAAAAGTACAAGGGATCATACATGCAAAAATCCATCACAAACAATGCCTGCACATGTCATTACAGAAAAAAAAAAAAAAAAAAATCGCAGTAAGATTCCAAGAATAATTGAGCAAATAATAATAGAAAAGATTCCAAGATAGGTGTATTTGGTCAGTACGTAATCTCCCCATTCCCGTTATGTCGGGTTGAGGTAGCATATATTATCCGGCAAATTAAACATAAAAATGAAATCCCTATGCTGGAAATTTACTATCTAAATAGTTTTTTTTCCCCCCTAATTCCTAGTAATTAAATTCAATTAAATTTGATTTTCTTAAACTACTAAAGGGGTAGCTAATTAATAATATTGTATTTGTAAATAGTCTTTCTTTTTGTGCTTCAAAGAAAGCAAAATCAAGTACTCTAGAAAATTCATGGGAGGTAGAGTGATACCAACTTTTTTTTTTTCTTTTTCTTTCTTTCTTTTAAAATTTTTTTTTTTTTTCCAAATTGTTTAATTTTGAGTTACATAGAACGGCAACTTTAGTGGTCCCCAACTTCTAGAAAATATTCTAATCAGATAAGCAATATATATTTTTAATTTCAAATAAACACACACCTATAACTATATTGCATTTTTATGCGGAAGCACGCAATTACATTACTATCGAGTGGTGCTTTCTTGATACAAGGAATTTAGCCAATTTTTTTTTTCTCTAATTATTATAGAATTTGTTTCACGTTTTAATCACACATGGACTTTTGTTAGCCACAAAAAAAAAAAAATATATATATATAATAATAATAATAATAAAAGAAAATTATAGTTGACGATTCTTTCTGAAATAATGCTATTTGAGCATCAATAAACTCGTATAATTTTAGCATATGTTTCGTAGAGAAATGAAACTAAATGAAACATAAAACTAATAAATAATAGTTCAAATAAGCACACCTCTTTAGCTACCTTTCCACCAACCGAAAATTAACAATAAGAGGAAGAGAAGAAAGCAGCAGCAGTCAAAGCAAGAGAGATTGATAATTAACTTGGATTATCTACTATACATATATATATATACGTATATATATTTACATTTACATATATATATGGAGTCACACATCAAGCACATGAGTGATAAGATCAAAACGAGATCAATGAGTTTGTTTATTTACTCAATCTTTCTTTCAAATAAAATGTGATAGGAAATAAATGATATGTAATGTAATTTTTGCTTTCTGCCTTCATGATAATATACACTCTCTTTTTTTTTCCTATTTAGTAAATTTTTTTAATTGAGTTTTGATTACAAGATTTTTAACGAGACATATTTGGAGATGCTAGCAGGACTAAATGGCTTCTCCCGATTTGTTTGATGCCCTGTTTCTTTGGTGGTTAGCCTGCGTGCATTGATTTGCTTCTATTAGGTTTTTCCTTTTATTTCCTTGGTATGACTCATGATTTCACAAATAAAATAATGGGACAGAAAACTAATGAGGATGCAGAATAGATGCTTATCTAATTATAATATCTTAGCGTATTTATTGATATCTGTCACCATCGATAATTTATGTAGTAAAGATTTGATATTTACAATAATTAGTATATCCCAACTAAATTGACACTTACTATCATAAATAATAATTGTTTAATATTTCATAGTCATGTGATTAAGAGTCTGATAGGCAGAGCTTTTTAAAAGTTGTTTTTCACTTCGTAGGTCTGAAAGAAGTTTTTGGAAGTGTTTGGATGATCTGTTAGAAAAGTTTCTACTTTCCAAAAGAGCTTTCTGTCAAAGTTAAAATTTATGACTCTGAAAAAAGCTTTTCTTAAAAGATTTAAAAACAAAAACAAAAACTCTTTCAAACAGACCATTAGATCTTCTTAATTAATCAATCTTTGGTTCATACGACTTGACATATATATCTTCTTGAATACAACTTACTTCTATTTATGTCTCTCTCTCTCTCTCTCTTTTTTTTTTTTGGGAGTTAAAACAACATATATCTTTTCTTAGTTTAAGGTGTGACAGTCATCAGTTCTTAGAAGGAAAGGATAAGCTGTATAGTCATACAAATGAATATATGTGATGGTTCATAAATAAATAGACCACCTCTTAATAGTATGTGACCTTTTGGGGTGAGCCCAAAAGCAAAACCGTACGGGTACAAAACTCAAAGCGGACAGTATCATACTAAAGGAAGACATGGGTCATTACATATGGTATCAGAGCTTATACTCAATTGAAAGTGTAGCCAACAAGGACGTTGGGTCTCAAAAAGTGATTGTGACATTCATCAGTTCATTGAAGGAAATGATAAGCAGTGCAATCTCACATCACTTAGAAATTGATATATGTGATGGTTCATAAGTGAAGAGACTACCTCCTAATGGTATGAGACATTTTGAAGAGAGTCCAAAAACAAAACCGTATGGCCACAAGACTCAAAATAAATAATATCATATTAAAAGAAGGCATAAATTGTTACATAAGGTGAAATTCGATCTCAAGATCTCCAAAGATTTGACACTAAGGGTCGGTTTAGCCTTGTTACATTGTGAAAAATCTTTGTTATAGTTATGTTGTGAGTCCAAAGTCAACCATCTCTAGAAGCAAGAAGATGTTCAGAAAAACATTTTTTTTTTCAAAATTGTTGTCAAAAGCAGAAATTTAAATATTTGATAAACTATTAATAAAATTCGCGTGTAAACATTAAAAATGACCAAAATTTTGGAATACTTTATTTTAATTTAATAAATATGTTAGTAGATATACATTCTTTTACATAATATAAATAGAACGAATAGAACGAATTCAATGGCAGTATTAATCACAACCATCTTCACATACACCACAGCGATGAAATTCTAATAAAAAAAAAGAAAAAAAGAAAAAGGCAATAAATTGATTTGATTATTTATAAAAATGCAATAATGCATTCCCTAACAACCACCGTACAAAAATTCGGTTGAAAAATAACCTTTTTAAACAACAATACACGTCAACAAAAATTTCGTCATGAACATCATGAATAAATATCTGTCAAAATTCTGTAATTTTTCCACAATGGAAATGAATAGTTTGTCCCACTTTTTCTACACTTGGCAAGTTGAAGTGAACTCCGAGAAGTCTTGTATTGTACTGATAACCCTTATCAAAATGTTCAAAGAGACCAGTACCGGTTTGACACATGTCATATTGTGATGTGAGAATCTCAATAATATCAAATCAATAAATAATTTAATAACCGTTTGAGGAAAAAATTCACTTTAATTCTTAAAACAAAAGAAACCAACAGTGACAAGGGAAACATCCAAACAGCAATTCGGTACAGTGTTTGGTATCTGGTCATCATCTTTCTTGATTCTTGAATATTTGTGCCTTTCAGTTGAGCTGCATATATATATATATATATATAAACATATATACATATATATACATATGTATCTCCATATACTGATTACGCATGGCAGACAATGAAATAAGTATTGGCTTTATGTGTCCTCTCTAAAACTCTGCACAACTCTGTATATGTTAGTTACATATATGTGTGTGTGTATATATATATATATAATATACACAGTACATGCATATATGTTGATACGGGTCACATTCTCATACTGTACGCCACAAAAGATATATATTCCTTGATCCGTATCTTATCCTAGACAACCCGTATATCTGTAGCAGATGTAGCATTTACGAGGCACGTGGATCTCACGTGCCCTTCGTTCAATAATTCTCTCCAGTGGTATATATAGTTATTTCATTGGGGGCAAAAAATAATAATTACAAAAAGCATAAAAATAATTCTCTACAATATAAATTGGTACTGTTGATGCTCGAAATGGCTCCGGCAACAACACCCAAATGTGGTCGGGTTGACCGATGAAGACTCGCCGGTTGCTTCGCCGTAGACCTCCTGCAAAATGGAAGCACCTCGAAGTGATGGGGACACCGGTGTGGTGTCTGCCGCGGGCACTCCGATGCTTAAGTTAGTAAGGGAACTGATGAGCAAGAGGAGAGGCAGAGCTTTGGCAAGATAAGAGTGTTCGTACCTGAATAGTGAATTGAAATGTCTATTTATAGGTGCTTCTCGCGGATCCGGGGGCTCGGGGCAACCCGGCCGGGTCGGCTATCTAAGGTACCCGATGGGTTAGTAGGTTTGCATGAGCTATTGATCCACTGAGCTGAGGACGCGTGTCCCTAGGGGGATGTGACTTGTGTCAGGCGTCATCATTGAGGGAGCTACAGTGGGCGGCTGTGATTTGATGTCTGACAGGAGCAGGTGAGCGGCGCCAGCAGCTGTCGGGGCGGGGATGTGACTGGCGTCACATCCCTCGTTACTAAAGTCGCCATGGCGGAGGTCTGGGCCGAGGTGCGTATTAAGGCCGATCCGAGTGCTCGGCAAGAAAGTGATCCGAGCATCCGACTATCCGACTATACTCGCTCCTGGATGCTCTCGGCATGAGACTTCGTGGAAAGCCATGGTCAGTGTAGGCCTCTCAAGTTCCCGGCTGAGGATACTGTCCGGCTACTCCGAGTTCCCCGGAGTAGCGGTCGGCGTGTAGTCGGCAAGTGTCAGAAGTGGCCGGATTTGGTCGGTCATCAACAGAAGCCCCCTAGCACCTCTGGTCGGGTCTAGGCCAGGGGTGCTTCTTGCTTGTGCATAGTCGGTCAAGTGCGACAGTGGTCGGATGGTCGGATGGTTCTCGGACAGATGCGGGGACTCTCGGGTGCCATGTGTCGTACCACGTGTCACGCCATGTAGCAGGATTGCCACGTGTCGGGTCAACCATGTGGCGGGTCGGCCACGTGGCGACCCGCCACGCGTCGGATAACCATTGGCAGGGAGACGAACCGGCGACTGGCGTTTGAAATTTGAACTTTCGTTTAGGCGGGAAGTCTAATCGTCGCCTGGGAATTCGCGCCAACTGCCATCAGTCGCCTATAAATAGAGGGGGGGGGTGCCTCATTTGTCATCATTTGCGAAGGAATTTTCCTGCCGAGAGCTGCCGAAGTCTGCCGAAAGCTGAAGCCGTTGTATTCCGAAGACGAGTAGACCGTCAACCGCCGAGAACTTCAGCAAAGGTAATAATTTTCTTTCTACTTTCATCATGAGCAGTCCGTCTGATTCCGAGAACGAGGCCCTTTCGGGGTCGGTTGATATTGTCGGGAGCCCGAGCACAATGAGTCCGAGTACGTCTGCGTCGACTAACGGGTCCGTGACGCCGACCAGCCGAGGCCAGGGGGCGGCCCGGTTGGAGGAGATTCTGCAGGTCGGGCCGAGCACCCGACCAGATAGGCAGTTTGTTCAAGACCTGGGCGGGGCTGCTGCCGAGCAGGTTGTTCGAGCAGGTTCTGCTGCCGAGGAGGTGGTGTCCGAGAGGTCGGCCGGCGAGACGAGCACGTCTGGGCGGGGCGACGAGGAGAGCTCGAACAGCACGGATCCCGCCGGGGAGGACATAGAGGACCGCAACAGGCCAGCTAGCCACGTCATGCGGATCAACGACCAGCGGGTTCACCGCCGGTCCGACCAATTAATGTTGGAGCTGGCAGGAGGCTTACCAGTGTACTCGGCGGATTTCTTCACATCTGCTGTGACGCCGAGGTACCTCGCCGCCCTTAGGCGGGAGTTCCAGATCCCGGCTGACGTAGAGCTGAGGGCCCCTGGTCAGAACGATCTGCCGTCTCGGCCACCACCCGGCTATGTGACCCTCTACGCAGAGTACTTCCGAGCAGGCCTGCGCCTACCCTTCCACCCGTTCTTGAGACGAGCCCTCACAAGTTTGAATGTGGCTCCAATCCAGCTGAATGCGAACGCCTTCCGGATATTGATAAGCTGTTTCATTCTCTGGACCAAATACTACGCGGCTGGTCTGCCCTTCCAGGCATTCCAGAATCTTTACCGGATGAAGACCGCGCCCGCGTCCACTGGTTCCTACTACTTCCAGGCGTTCAAGGGAACGTTCGTGACAAAGTGCCCGGACTCCGACAAGCAGTTCAGACACCTTTGGTTTTACGCAGGTGGTCGATGGCTGCACGGGCACTTGGCCAGAAACGAGCTTCCCCGTGCTGAGAGGGTACCAGTGGTCTTTCGGAGGGGGTATGCGTGGACTAGGGCGCCGTTCGTACGGGAGAGGACGTCGGACATGTTAGAAGGCCTTCAGAACTTGCCCGAGCACGAGCGGGACCAGCGCCTGCTTCTAAGCCAGGCCAGCCTGACCGAGTACGGCTGGCTTGGTTCTTCATCGTCAGCCCCCCGACCAGATAGCCGGGTGCCGGGTAATGTCACGGTGGCCAGGATGCCGGAACCGGTTCACCAGTATCGGTCCCGGACCATCGTGGTCGAAGACGAGGCCTCCTCCGACCAGTCCCATGATCCTTCCCCGAGATCTTGGGGTCCCCGCATTGCCGACGAGGACCTTGATATGGTGATCAGGGGTTTGAGTCCTGCTCGGGATCAGCCGTCCGCCCGGGGACTGCGGATTGAAGGTCGGCATCAGAGCAATGCCGAGCACTATCAGCCACTGGTAATCTATTCTATCTGATAACTAACACGTTCTCTTGTATTTGCAGAACCGATGGCTGACCAACGGGGAACAAAAAGGCCGAACGAGGATGAGAGGATTCAGAGGCTGGCCAAGATGGCGGCGCATGGCAAGGGGAAGGGCAAGGCCGGCCCCTCAGCCCCACTAAGCCGGGCAGCTGCACCTCCGGCCACTAAGACTGCGCCTCCACCTCCGACTACGGCGCCCCCTCCTCCGCAGACTACTCGCCCAGCCGCACGGGAGCGGGAGGATCGTCCGGTTCGCCAAGACGCTAGGGCGAGCCGACCGAGAGAGGACAGGCCAGCCACGGCGTTGGCTGCTCGGGGCAGCCGGGAGACACAAAGGGCAGGGTCTTCGTCCACCCCCCCGGGACAAGTTGCTGAGTCCTCGGCTCACCGAGCGCTCGTGGCGAAGTTCGGAGACCGACTCAGCGTCAGAGTCGCCGAGTCGTCGAGGCGTTCGGACCCGGTCGTGGCCATTGAGGACTGCGCCCAGAAGCTGATTGAGGCTCTGTGCCTTGCCTTTTCTGGAGCTGCTGCTGCGAAGGGGGCGGCCAACCGAGCGGCCGACGACTTGAAGGCCGCTGACGCCGACACTCGGCATGCCAGAATTGCCGAGAAGGAGGCCAAGGCGGCGAGGGCCGTGGCGGATGAGGCAAGGAAGGAAGCCGAGGACAGGGCTAGTCGTGCCGAGGACGGGCGGCGGCAGGCAGAGGAGTGGGCGCATAGGGCCGAGCTGAGAGCCGAGGAGGCCGAGACTTCTAGGCTTGAGTTGAGCAAGTCTCTCGCCCAGGCTGAACAGGACCTCGCTTCCGCCCGCGCCGAGCACGAAAGATATGTCAGGGTGGCCCTTCCTGCTGCCCTCGAAGAGGCTCGAGCTCAGGCGGTGGCCGACTTTCTTGAATCCGAGGACTACAATGACCGCATCGTCCATATGTACCAGGAAGGGATGCGGGACATGAAGGCCGGTTTCACCGTGGCCAACCCATCACTGGTCGGGGTGGATTGGTCCTTCGTGCCGGCTGAGTCCGAGGAGGCAGGGAACGAGGAGGCGACCGAGGAAGGCGAGGTCACCGGTGCTGTCAGTGTGCCCGAGGATGTCATTATACTGGAAGAACCCGAGCACCCGGCGGAGCCGGAGCAGCCAGCACCCGCCCCCGCCGAGCCAGAGCAGCCAGCCCAGTTACCGCCTACCGAATAACTTGGCCTTTTGTTTTTTGTTTTTGACTTACACATGTAAAATTTTTTTTTTTTTTTTTTTGGGTTCGGGGGTGCCCAATTTGTAACCCCCTCCTTATTATACATTAATAAAATCTTTTTTCTTCTTTTCTTCTCCTTTCCGCTTTTTTTTTTTTTTTTTTTTTTTTTTTTTTTTTTTTTTGCGGCTCTCAACTGACCCTGGCCCCCCCTAGTTGGTTTGGGCGTTTCGCCCAAGTCCAATTCTTGGTCGGGAGATTTTTCTGCTAGCACTAAGTGGACTTCGGGTCCTGGTCGGGTAGCCCCCTTGGGGTAGCCGGTCATGGGACCTGCTCTGTGGTCCGGGAACCACAGGAGTTTGTCTGCAAGGGCAGATGTTGGGTCCTGGTCGGGTAGCCCCCTTGGGGTAGCCGGTCATGGGACCTGCTCTGTGGTCCGGGAACCACAGGAGTTTGTGGGAAGGTACTCGTTGTCTGATGAAATCGAATGTTTTTATTGAATGAGCAAGTCTTTACAAAAGAATCAGTAGTCATAATTACTGATAAAAACGTTTCAGATGATCGGCGTTCCACGGGTTCCCCAGGTTCCTGCCGTCCTTGTCTTGTAGTCGGTATGTTCCCGGGCGTACAATGCCAGTTATTGTGTATGGTCCGTCCCACTTAGGGCCGAACGAGCCGAGCCCAGGCTCTTGAATAATTACCTTTTTCATCACCAAATCTCCTACTCGGAAGACTCTTGGCCGAAAGTTTTTGTCGTAATATTTAGCTATGACTTGGTTGCGGGCGGCTGTCCGAATTAGGGCCTGTTCTCGCCTCTCTTCAACCAAATCGAGCTCGGGTAGAATCCGGCCAGCATTGTCTTCTTCATTGTAAT
This sequence comes from Ficus hirta, assembly GCA_038430175.1. Taxonomy (NCBI): domain Eukaryota; kingdom Viridiplantae; phylum Streptophyta; class Magnoliopsida; order Rosales; family Moraceae; genus Ficus; species Ficus hirta. The sequence goes on along the minus strand of CM076585.1, from coordinate 9,844,345 downwards.
CCTCGACTCGCAGGCTAGGCAGTCCGACCTCCACAGGTATAACGGCCTCAACGCCGAAGGCCATAGCAAAGGGAGTCTCCCCAGTCGCCGTTCGTTTAGTAGTCCGATAGGCCCATAGTACTCGGGGAAGCTCGTCAATCCAAGCCCCCTTGTGCCTCTCAAGGTTCTTCTTCAAGTTTTTCTTGATCGTTTTGTTGGCGGCTTCCACTTGTCCGTTGCTCTGAGGGTGCCCGGGGGAGGAGAATACTTTCTTAATCCCGAACTGCTCACATAGTGCGAGGAATTTGTCCCCGAACTGTCTTCCATTGTCTGTGACTACAGTGTGGGGAAGGCCAAACCGGCAGATGATGCTCTTCCAGAGAAAGTTCGTACATTTTGCTTCGGTCTGCTGGGCCAAGGGCTCCACTTCAACCCATTTAGTGAGGTAATCTATGGCAACCAAACAATACCGAAGCTGTGATCGGGCCATCGGGAGTGGTCCGATTATGTCTATGGCCCATTTCGCAAAAGGCCACGCAGATACTACTGAGGTGAGCCTCTCAGGATGAGACTTAATAGCCTTGGCGAACTGCTGGCATTTCATACATTTCCGGGCGAATTCCATGGCATCTTTGCTCATGGTCGGCCAGTAGTATCCCTGGCGAAGGCACTTAAATGACAGGGCCTTCCCCCCGGAGTGATTCCCACATACCCCACTGTGGATCTCCTTCATAACGTACTCGGCCTCAGCCGGCCCAATACAGCGCTGGTAGGGGGCAGTGAGTCCTCGGCGGTACAGTTTCCCATTGATCATTGCGTACCTAGCCGAGGTGTTCTTGATCCTCCGGGCCTCTTCCTGGTTTGACGGCAACTGAGAGTCAGAGAGATATCGGACAATCGGGTCCATCCAAGTCGACGTGTTCTCGGCGAAGAGGACAGCTTCTTCTTGGTCGATGCTCGGATGGTCTAGCTTTTCTATGGGGAAGGAGACGAGGCCCTCCAGATCATTTCCCGAAGCCAACCGAGCAAGGGCATCTGCCTCGGCGTTCTCGGACCGAGGTATCCGAGTAACAACTTGGCTACTGAACTGGCCGAGAAGAGTCTTTACTTTGTCCAGGTATTTTGCCATTCGTGCTTCCCTAGCCTGGAACTCGCCGGATACCTGGTTGACGATTAGCATTGAGTCGCTGAATATCTCAATGTCCTGCACTCCGAGCTCTCGGGCCAGTTCAAGTCCGGCAATCATGGCCTCGTACTCCGCTTCGTTGTTAGAAGCCTTAAAATTAAAGCGGAGGGCTTGGCTGGTCTTGAACTGATCCGGGCTAACGAGGACGAGTCCTGCTCCGGAGCCTCCAGAACCAGAGGACCCATCGACAAATAGTTTCCACCTTTCGGGGCTCGGCCGAACTGCAGCCGAGAACTCCACTGAAGGGTCGGCGATCTTCTCTGGTTGTCCGGGATCTGTCCCGGGAGCTCCCGTGAATTCCGCTATGAAGTCGGCCAGGGCCTGTGCCTTGATCGCAGGACGGGGGATGAACTCGATGTCGAATTCCCCAAGTTCTATTGCCCACTTTGCGATCCGCCCTGAAAGCTCGGGATTTTGCAGCACTTGGCGAAGTGGGTAGCTAGTCGGGACTCGGATTGGGTGGCCCTGAAAGTGAGGCCTCAACTTGCGGGCTGACGAGACCAACGCGAGGGCTAATTTTTCCAATGGGGTGTATCTCGCCTCTGCTACCTGGAACGCTTTGCTACTGTAGTAGACCGGGTGCTGGACCCTGTCTTCTTCTCGGATCAAGACAGAGCTCACGGCCTTCTCCGAGACGGCGAGGTAGACATAGAGCGTTTCCCCAGAGAGCGGTTTTAACAGCTGCGGTGGGCAGGCAAGGTACCCCTTAAGGCCTTCAAAGGCCTCTTCGCACCTGCTATCCCATTTTATTCCTCCCCTAGTCTTGAGAGCCTGGAAGAACGGGAAGCATTTGTCAGTAGACCTCGACACAAACCGGGACAGGGCCGCAATCATCTCAGTTAACCTCTGCACCTCCTTGATTGTTCGCGGCGGCTGCAAGTCTACAACGGCCTGGGCCTTGGTGGGGTTGATCTCTATTCCTCGATGATTCACCATGAACCCCAGGAACTTCCCCGATTCAACCCCGAATGCACACTTGGCCGGATTGAGCCTCATCCTATACTGACGGAGGATGTTGAAGCACTCTTGGAGGTCTCGGACGTGGTCGGTACGTTGCCGGCTCTTCACTAGCATGTCGTCCACGTACACCTCCATGGATTTGCCGATGAGGGATGCGAACATCTTGTTCATCAGCCGCTGGTAGGTCGCCCCAGCGTTCTTGAGACCGAATGGCATAACCTTGTAGCAATACAGCCCTTGGTCTGTTGTAAACGCGGTCTTATCCTGGTCGGCTCGGCTCAGGGGTATTTGGTTGTACCCGGAGTAGGCGTCCATGAAGCTGAACAGCTCGTGCCCGGCCGTCGCGTCGACGAGCTGGTCGATCCGCGGGAGAGGGAAGCAGTCCTTCGGGTACGCCTTGTTCAGATCGGTATAATCAATGCAGACGCGCCACTTCCCGGAGGACTTCTTGACTAGGACGACATTGGCCAGCCACTCCGGGTAGGTTACTTCCCGGATGAAGCCGGCGGCGAGTAGTTTCTTCACCTCCATGTTGATGGCTTCATACCTCTCCGGGTTGAAGGCCCTTCTCCTCTGGATCACAGGCCGGTGCCTCGGGTTGACATTCAGCTGGTGGCATATCACTGCTGGGTCGATTCCCGGCATGTCCTCGTGAGACCAAGCGAAAACGTCCTTGTGCTCCCGGAGAGTCTTCTCCAGCTCTACTCGGATATCCGGGGCCAACCGGGTGCCGAGTAGTACTGTCCGCTCTGGGTACTCGGGGTCCAGCTGATAGGGGACCAGATCCTCCACAGGAAGTGCTCGGACCTCCTCCTCCAGCATCCGGGGGTCCAGGTCACTCAGGGGCTTGACCTCCTCGATTGGGGCCTTGGCGTCGTCCACCATGAGAATGGTAGATACGGTGGCATGGGCGGGGGCCTTCCGGCACACTTTGTTGACCGCCTCCATGTAGCATTTGCGGGCCCCTTCCTGGTTACCCCTGAAGACACCGATCCCCCCTCCAGTAGGAAACTTCATGGCTAGATAGTAGGTGGAGACTACCGCCTTAAGCGCGTTGAGGGTTGGCCTCCCCAGGATGACGTTGTAGACGGATGGACGATCTACGACGATGAACTCCACCATCCTGGTCGCCTTCTCTGGGCCGTCTCCAATCGTGACTGGGAGACAGACAGTGCCGGCTGCATGGACACAGTCCCCGGCGAATCCGTATAATGGTGTCCGGGTTGGCTTCAATACAGCTCCCTCAATCCGCAGTCTTGAAAACGCGTCCATGAACATCACGTCCGCGGAGCTCCCGTTGTCAATGAGGACGCGTCGGACGACATTGTTCGCCACTCTGATCTCGCCGACCAGGGCATCGTTGTGCGGGTGGAGTAATCGATCTGCCTCGTCGTCCGTGAAGGTGATCGGGGTGCTGTCCTGGCGGCATATCTTCGAGATATGCTCCGCCATGTTGATGTGTTCCCCACGGGCGACTAGCCTGGCCTCGCGGGCATAACTCCTCCGACTACTGGCGGTGTCCCCAGTAGCTGTCCCACCAAAAATCGTGTGGACAATGTGTTCGGGCCCCTGCTCGTCTGGCTTGTCGTCCGGACCTTTATTCTGACGACGACTCGGGCCTGCCGGGGTTATAATCTTCTCGACAAACTCTCGCAGGTGGCCCTCCCTGATCAGCATTTCAATCTGATCCCGAAGCTAGATACAGTTCTTTGTATCGTGGCCGATGTCCTTGTGGAAGTGACAGTATTTGTTCTGGTTCCTCTGAGCGCGGTCCGACCGGATGGGAAGTGGGTCCCGGAGCAGCCCTTTACCAGATACCTGGTTCAGGACATGGTCAATCGTCGTGACCAGGGGGGTATACTGGCGGAACCTCCCCGCTCGTACTCTTGGGCCGGGGTTGGCCTCGGCGCTGGTGTCGACGGCTGGGCCCTTCCCTTTGTCTGACCGGTTCTGGTCGGAAGTCCTCGGATGTCCCCGCTCGGGTCTCCTGTCAGTTGGTTGGGACTGACCCTGGACTTGTAGTTCCCGGCTTCTAACGTACTCATCCGCCTCCGCATGCCTCCACGCGATTCCCCTCAGGTGCGCAAAGGTAGGCGGCCGGTCGAAGGCGAGGGTCCAAACGAGGCGAGGGTCCTGAATGCCTTCTCTGAATGCCCTCCTTCTAGCGCCAAAATGTTGATGCTCGAAATGGCTCCGGCAACAACACCCAAATGTGGTCGGGTTGACCGATGAAGACTCGCCGGTTGCTTCGCCGTAGACCTCCTGCAAAATGGAAGCACCTCGAAGTGATGGGGACACCGGTGTGGTGTCTGCCGCGGGCACTCCGATGCTTAAGTTAGTAAGGGAACTGATGAGCAAGAGGAGAGGCAGAGCTTTGGCAAGGTAAGAGTGTTCGTACCTGAATAGTGAATTGAAATGTCTATTTATAGGTGCTTCTCGCGGATCCGGGGGCTCGGGGCAACCCGGCCGGGTCGGCTATCTAAGGTACCCGATGGGTTAGTAGGTTTGCATGAGCTATTGATCCACTGAGCTGAGGACGCGTGTCCCTAGGGGGATGTGACTTGTGTCAGGCGTCATCATTGAGGGAGCTACAGTGGGCGGCTGTGATTTGATGTCTGACAGGAGCAGGTGAGCGGCGCCAGCAGCTGTCGGGGCGGGGATGTGACTGGCGTCACATCCCTCGTTACTAAAGTCGCCATGGCGGAGGTCTGGGCCGAGGTGCGTATTAAGGCCGATCCGAGTGCTCGGCAAGAGAGTGATCCGAGCATCCGACTATCCGACTATACTCGCTCCTGGATGCTCTCGGCATGAGACTTCGTGGAAAGCCATGGTCGGTGTAGGCCTCTCAAGTTCCCGGCTGAGGATACTGTCCGGCTACTCCGAGTTCCCCGGAGTAGCGGTCGGCGTGTAGTCGGCAAGTGTCAGAAGTGGCCGGATTTGGTCGGTCATCAACAGGTACCAACTCTGATGTTAAATAAATAGCCATTTTTTTAACTACAAACTTGATATAAAAATGAAAATCCATAAGCGATGTTAATTGTTATTAAAAACTTGATGTAAATTTTTTTTTTAATTTTTTTTTAACTTGATGATTGGAAGATTTAAACTATACATAATTTGATGTAGTTAGGTGTGTATTAGATTATGACACACCTCTATGATGCATATATAGTTATTAGAATGCACTCAAACCTTTTGGTTAATGCGCATTATTGTAGTTCAGGTTGGAAAATATGTAGAATAACATCAACTTTAATATCAATTTTCAAATATTGTTACTTTCAAATGTCATTATATTACATATGAATTGTCAATTTCTTTTTAATTGGTAATGGCATTAAATAATTTCCATCAAATAAATTGAAAGATTGTGTCTACTTGTAAAAAAAAAAAATGACAATTCATGACAGATAATTTGATATTCAAAATTGTTGATATATGTATATATATACCTGCATGTATATATAGTTAGCATTTAATTCTTACGCCGGTAGTTCAGAGAAAGTACTGAAAGAAAGAGGCCCAAAAATCCAGAAGCGTAAATTGTATTTTTTTGAAACACCCTAACTGTATACAAACAAAATATGTATTTGTGTGTGTGTCTGTGTATATATAATTACATTTCATTTTTCCCAAGTGGAATATATATGGAAAATTCACGATAAGCATTAATCATCTTGGGTTCTAATGGATATTATTTTTATTTTTTACCATCACAACAAGGAAACGGATAACAAAGACAACCAAATGATAGCTACACACAAAGGCAGGTTATTTATGAACAATTTGTTCGTAGAAAAAGTCTGAAAATTAGATCCTTCTAGTGGAATGTGATGGACTGGTGCAACCAATAAATTACCTTTTCTTATTTCGGAAAAGTTTTACGAATTCCTCCTCAACTATATCACTAGTGTCAACATACTGTCGAACTTTAAAACAATACCTATTATGTCCCTTAAACCCACCCATCCAGCCCCCTGGCCGAACTTTGAAATGAGCTATGTTTTTTTTGTGGAATTGTTTAGTTATTTCTTGGATTAAAGTTAGACGTAGTAGTTAGGGTTTAATGAATGGATTCACTCAAAAATAAATCAATTGTCCACCCAATCTAATTAGACATGTTCTCTCATTTGAGCAGTTGTTTTGAAGCAAGAAAAGATGGTAAGGAAAGCATATGATGAATTTTAACAATTCGATTAGTTAAGGGTCTAAAAGAAATTAATAAATTTGCATTCCTGATCGTGCACATTGCATGTTCCATATATTTGATTTAAAAAATAACTTTTTAGAATTTAGGGGGTGAATATAAATATGTATAATAGTTCAAGGGCTGCAATAAGTACATTTCAAAGTGCAGGAGACATGTTGATAATAGTGACACAGTTCACTGTGAATTCATAAAATTTATCCTTCTTGTTCTCCTTACAATATGGGTTTAACGTCCAGTATTTTAAAGTGGATTGTATGATGTTGAACTCGTATTGCTGGGTCTGTTTTATAAATAGGCTCATATAATCTTTCTATATATAAAAGTCTCAAAAACCAAATCATCCTCCTTCTATAACGTGTCCTCAATTTTGGTTCCTTTTTTTTATTTTTTTATTTTTAACTTTTACCTTTTCCTTCTAATGTCTTTTATTTTCTCTCTTTTTATACACTATATATTCTTATCTCTTACTATACTTTAATGGACGTTACACGATGGATTCAATACCCATCACATGATAATTTTACTAAAAATTACATTTTTTATTTGTTTTATTTGTCTTTTTTTTTTTTTTTTTTTTTTTGTGTTTTCCAAGTAGTTTTCCTATATCATGAGAATAAAAAGAAACTGTATACAAAATTATAGATGTCTTATCTACAAAATTGTTTAAATTTTAGGCCATCCTAAAATGACATATTTTTGTATAATTGGTTGGTCCAAAATGTTCCGTCTAATCAAAAGGTGTAAACGTCATAGAAATGCCAATAGTGTTAAAGCGACATAACTTTTTCTTGAAAGAAGTATGGCGTCATCACTTCAGTTGTACAAACCACATCTGCTCCAAACGGTTTGTTGTACCAAAAACTCAGAACAATATTACTTTCTCTAGTTGGAATCAAAATTTTATCCGACTAGTAAATAGTTTTATTTCAATCCAATTAAGTTTTCATCGGTATGATATATATGTATCCTATTAAAAATTACAGAATATGACATAATTAAGTTACTTTCAAATATATATAAAATTGTTAAAAAGTTAATCTAAGAATTAAAATAACAATAACTATCAATATGACAAAAAGATACTGTTTTTACTATAAGTTTTTTCGTAAGTTAGTTTTTTCATAAGTTCAACACAGATAATTATTTTATTTGGACATGTAGATCTTCACAAAAAGAAAGAGCTAAAGAATGATAATCATTCTCACTTGCAAAAAATACACGCCAACATATATATATAACACTATAACTTCCCTAAAATATATATATATATATATATATATATAATGCAACAACTCCTGTTTAAAGCACCACATATTGTTAATAATCATTAACAGATAGTCTATCATGTCACAAACTGACATTGTACCTCATGAAAATATCATACATATATAATCCTGATTTCATGATATATATATATATATATATAAATATATATGCAAGTATACCAACAAGGTACCACCGTGCATATCTAAGTGCGCATATACTACACATACGTATATGCATATGTATACGTATGAAGTATGTATATGCATGTATGTGGTGCATGTGCAGTATATGTTACAAATGCATGATATTCTTATGACTAATATATCCCATATGAAAATATTCGTATTGCTTCACTTTGTCATGCATTATACATACTCACACACACAAACGTTAATCCCAGATTTCATTGATATCTCAATAACTATATGAATCATAAGATTCATAACCATAAATTACATTTACTTAAATTTCAATTCAGGTATTCATTGTTTACTACCAACTAAATTTGTCGTCACAAATAATATAGTTTTAGACTTTGTTTGGTAACACATCTCATCTCAAACTAAAATATATTTTTTATCTCAATTTTTATTTTTTTCTGAAAAAGTTTTTGTCTTTTTCTGAAAAATTTTTTATCTTTTTTGAAAAGACAACAAAAATTTTCAACTCAAACTTAAAATTTTTAACTCAAACTTAAAATTTTCAACTCAAACTTAAAATTTTTAACTCAAACTCATTCACCAAATGGACCCTTCACCTTATGTGGGGACAAGTTTTTATTATTCCTTAGTGTGGTTGTTGTCCATCACAGTTCCTCTTTTAGTTATTACGGAAGGTTGAATTAATTGAATCTTTTAATATTCTTTGTTGTTTGAAAAGAAGGTTGAATTGGTCAACCAAAATAATGCTACAGTTTATACCACGTATTTATTTTTTTTTTCAAATGAGAAGACAAAAAATTTCATATCACGAAAGATAATACATTACTAATATATACACATAGTTTCTAATTGCAGAAAACACGACATTAATAGACAACCATTTCCATGATCTTAAAAGCTTAACTTCATGTTGTGCTACTAATTAAAGCAGCATTAGAAAAGACCAATAGGAGTAATTAAACGATTCTAACACCAAATTTAGTTAATGAAAAATTAGACAAATTGACCAATTTTTTAATCAATAGGTAAGGGCTTGTTTAGTAGAGTTTTTTCCCCCCTAAATATGGTAGTTACATATATTTGGGGAGTTTGTACACCCTTTAAAAAAAAAAAAAAACTACCTTTATAATAATTATAACTGCTTCTTTTGTGACCATGGCATGCATATAATTATGGAATTATGCTAAATATATATATATATATATATATATATATCTAAAGATTAATTGTCCAAACTTCTATGAAATAAACAATTGACTTTGCAGGGTCATGCTGAGAACAAGTTGTTAGAAGTAGGGGCAAAAAATTAGAATTAAGTAAAACTAGAAAAACAACAGCCACTAATTGTGATTGAATGGATTTGAGAAAGCATATGGACCAAGCAATAGATCTTAAACGTCATCGTTTATTCTAGGTTTTTCTCCATTTTTGCGTGCAACTTAACTACAAATATCATAATGTATATTTAATTAGACACTTAGACAGCTAATTAGACTTTAACCGATCATGAATTAGATATAGAAAACAACCTACAACTGCGACTACCTAACTGTTATATACCACAAATACATGCACACACACACACACACACACACACACACACATATATATATATATATATGAAAAAACCTAGCTGCTTTGGAAGCCTTCTTTATTCTTTTCTTGGACTAATTTATAGAAACCACTTAATTTTCACTTGTGCACCATCATAAATACAATCAATTTACTTGACAATTACATCAATATATATTCGCATATGATATATAGATTTTGCAAATATTTCTATCATATAATTATATTAAATCATATAATTTTTATATATACACATTATGTAGCATGTAAGAGCTGCATTCTCTACGTCAAGGTATATCAAATACATAGAAATGCCAATAGTGTTAAAGTGACATAACTTTTTCTTGAAAGAAGTATGGCGTCATCACTTCAGTAGTACAAACCACATCTGCTCCAAACGGTTTGTTGTACCAAAAACTCAGAACAAGATTTAACTTCTATAGTTGGAATCAAAATTTTATCCGACTAGTAAATAGTTTTATTTCAATCCAATTAAGTTTTCATCGGTATGATATATATGTATCCTATTAAAAATTACAGAATATGACATAATTAAATTACTTTCAAATATAAAATTGTTAAAAAGTTAATCTAAGAATTAAAATAACAATAACTACCAATATGACAAAAAATACTGTTTTTACTATAAGTTTTTTCGTAAGTTAGTTTTTTCATAAGTTCAACACAGATAATTATTTTATTTGGACATGTAGATCTTCACAAAAAGAAAGAGCTAAAGAATGATAATCATTCTCACTTGCAAAAAATACACGCCAACATATATATATATATAACACTATAACTTCCCTAAAAAAAAAAAAAAACAATGTATAATGCAACAACTCCTGTTTAAAGCACCACATATTGTTAATAATCATTAACAGATAGTCTATCATGTCACAAACTGACATTGTACCTCATGAAAATATCATACATATATAATCCTGATTTCATGATATATATATATATATATATATAAATATATATGCAAGTATACCAACAAGGTACCACCGTGCATATCTAAGTGCGCATATACTACACATACGTATATGCATATGTATACGTATGAAGTATGTATATGCATGTATGTGGTACATGTGCAGTATATGTTACAAATGCATGATATTCTTATGACTAATATATCCTACGCCATATGAAAAGATTCTTATTGCTTCACTTTGTCATGCATTATACATACTCACACACACAAACGTTAATCCCAGATTTCATTGATATCTCAATAACTATATGAATCATAAGATTCATAACCATAAATTACATTTACTTAAATTTTAATTCAGGTATATTCATTGTTTATTACCAACTAAATTTGTCGTCACAAATAATATAGTCGTCACAAATAATATAGTTTTAGGCTTTGTTTGGTAACACATCTTATCTCAAACTAAAATATACTTTTTTATCTCAATTTTTGTTTTTTTCTGAAAATTTTTTTATCTTTTCTGAAAAGACAATAAAAATTTTCAACTCAAACTTAAAATTTTTAACTCAAACTTAAAATTTTCAACTCGAACTCATTCACCAAATGGACCCTTAACCTTATGTGGGGACAAGTTTTTATTATTCCTTAGTGTGGTCGTCGTCCATCACAGTTCCTCTTTTAGCTATTACGGAAGGTTGAATTAATTGAATCTTTTAATATTCTTTGTTGTTTGAAAAGAAGGTTGAATTGGTCAACCAAAATAATGCTACAGTATACACCACGTATTTATTTATTTATTTTCAAATGAGAAGACAAAAAATTTCATATCACGAAAGATAATACATTACTAATATATACACATAGTTTCTAATTGCAGAAAACACGACATTAATAGACAACCATTTCCATGATCTTAAAAGCTTAACTTCATGTTGTGCTACTAATTAAAGCAGCATTAGAAAAGACCAATAGGAGTAATTAAACGATTAGAACACCAAATTTAGTTAATGAAAAATTAGACAAATTGACCAATTTTTTAATCAATAGGTAAGGGCTTGTTTAGTAGAGTTTTTTCCCCCCTAAATACGGTAGTTACATATATTTGGGGAGTTTGTACACCCTTTAAAAAAAAAAAAAAAAAACTACCTTTATAATAATTATAACTGCTTCTTTTGTGACCATGGCATGCATATAATTATGGAATTATGCTAAATATATATATATATATATATATCTAAAGATTAATTGTCCAAACTTCTATGAAATAAACAATTGACTTTGCAGGGTCATGCTGAGAACAAGTTGTTAGAAGTAGGGGCAAAAAATTAGAATTAAGTAAAACTAGAAAAACAACAGCCACTAATTGTGATTGAATGGATTTGAGAAAGCATATGGACCAAGCAATAGATCTTAAACGTCATCGTTTATTCTAGGTTTTTCTCCATTTTTGCGTGCAACTTAACTACAAATATCATAATGTATATTTAATTAGACACTTAGACAGCTAATTAGACTTTAACCGATCATGAATTAGATATAGAAAACAACCTACAACTGCGACTACCTAACTGTTATATACCACAAATACATGCACACACACACACACACACACACACATATATATATATATATATATGAAAAAACCTAGCTGCTTTGGAAGCCTTCTTTATTCTTTTCTTGGACTAATTTATAGAAACCACTTAATTTTCACTTGTGCACCATCATAAATACAATCAATTTACTTGACAATTACATCAATATATATTCGCATATGATATATAGATTTTGCAAATATTTCTATCATATAATTATATTAAATCATATAATTTTTATATATACACATTATGTAGCATGTAAGAGCTGCATTCTCTACGTCAAGGTATATCAAATACATAGAAATGCCAATAGTGTTAAAGTGACATAACTTTTTCTTGAAAGAAGTATGGCGTCATCACTTCAGTAGTACAAACCACATCTGCTCCAAACGGTTTGTTGTACCAAAAACTCAGAACAAGATTTAACTTCTATAGTTGGAATCAAAATTTTATCCGACTAGTAAATAGTTTTATTTCAATCCAATTAAGTTTTCATCGGTATGATATATATGTATCCTATTAAAAATTACAGAATATGACATAATTAAATTACTTTCAAATATATATAAAATTGTTAAAAAGTTAATCTAAGAATTAAAATAACAATAACTACCAATATGACAAAAAAATACTGTTTTTACTATAAGTTTTTTCGTAAGTTAGTTTTTTCATAAGTTCAACACAGATAATTATTTTATTTGGACATGTAGATCTTCACAAAAAGAAAGAGCTAAAGAATGATAATCATTCTCACTTGCAAAAAATACACACCAACATATATATATAACACTATAACTTCCCTAAAAAAAATATATATATATATATATATATAATGCAACAACTCCTGTTTAAAGCACCACATATTGTTAATAATCATTAACAGATAGTCTATCATGTCACAAACTGACATTGTACCTCATGAAAATATCATACATATATAATCCTGATTTCATGATATATATATATATATATAAATATATATGCAAGTATACGTATATGCATATGTATACGTATGAAGTATGTATATGCATGTATGTGGTGCATGTGCAGTATATGTTACAAATGCATGATATTCTTATGACTAATATATCCTACGCCATATGAAAAGATTCTTATTGCTTCACTTTGTCATGCATTATACATACTCACACACACAAACGTTAATCCCAGATTTTATTGATATCTCAATAACTATATGAATCATAAGATTCATAACCATAAATTACATTTACTTAAATTTCAATTCAGGTATATTCATTGTTTACTACCAGCTAAATTTGTCGTCACAAATAATATAGTTTTAGGTTTTGTTTGATAACACATCTCATCTCAAACTAAAATATATTTTTTTATCTTAATTTTTGTTTTTTTCTGAAAAAGTTTTTATTTTTTTCTGAATTTTTTTTTATCTTTTCTGAAAAGACAACATAAATTTTCAACTCAAACTTAAAATTTTTAACTCAAACTTAAAATTTTCAACTCGAACTCATTCATCAAATGGACCCTTAACCTTATGTGGGGACAAGTTTTTATTATTCCTTAGTGTGGTCGTTGTCCATCACAGTTCCTCTTTTAGTTATTACGGAAGGTTGAATTAATTGAATCTTTTAATATTCTTTGTTGTTTGAAAAGAAGGTTGAATTGGTCAACCAAAATAATGCTACAGTTTATACCACGTATTTATTTATTTTTTTTCAAATGAGAAGACAAAAAATTTCATATCACGAAAGATAATACATTACTAATATATACACATAGTTTCTAATTGCAGAAAACACGACATTAATAGACAACCATTTCCATGATCTTAAAAGCTTAACTTCATGTTGTGCTACTAATTAAAGCAGCATTAGAAAAGATCAATAGGAGTAATTAAACGATTATAACACCAAATTTAGTTAATGAAAAATTAGACAAATTGACCAATTTTTTAATCAATAGGTAAGGGCTTGTTTAGTAGAGTTTTTTCGCTCCTAAATATGGTAGTTACATATATTTGGGGAGTTTGTACACCCTTTAAAAAAAAAAAAAAAACTACCTTTATAATAATTATAACTGCTTCTCTTGTGACCATGGCATGCATATAATTATGGAATTATGCTAAATATATATATATATATCTAAATATTAATTGTCCAAACTTCTATGACATAAACAATTGACTTTGCAGGGTCATGCTGAGAACAAGTTGTTAGAAGTAGGGGCAAAAAATAAGAATTAAGTAAAACTAGAAAAACAACAGCCACTAATTGTGATTGAATGGATTTGAGAAAGCATATGGACCAAGCAATAGATCTTAAACGTCATCGTTTATTCTAGGTTTTTCTCCATTAATTTTGTGTGCAACTTAACTACAAATATCATAATGTATATTTAATTAGACACTTCGACAGCTAATTAGACTTTAACCGATCATGAATTAGATATAGAAAACAACCTACAACTGCGACTACCTAACTGTTATATACCACAAATACATGCACATATATATATATATATATATATATATATATATATGTAAAAACCTAGCTACTTGGGAAGCCTTTCTTTATTCTTTTCTTGAACTAATTTATAGAAACCACTTAATTTTCACTTGTGCGCCATCATAAATACAATCAATTTACTTGACAATTACATCAATATATATTCGCATATGATATATAGATTTTGCAAATATTTCTATCATATAATTATATTAAATCATATAATTTTTATATATACACATTATGTAGCATGTAAGAGCTGCATTCTCTAGGTCAAGGTATATCAAATACATTTTCTAGCTAGCTATTATAACAACTGGGCCAAGTACTCTATTCTGATAATGACAAAACCTCTCTTGAGGTCTTGACCACCCTCAATAATGGAGTTGTTTCTTTTCCTTTTTTTTTTTTTTTTTTTCATAAATTCCTTTTTCCCCTACTTGATTTTAATTTGGTGATTTTGGAGACCTTTGTGACAAGAAAGTAAAGTGTCTTTGAATTTACTATATCTGTCGGAGAACAAATATAGAAATGATATCATGGTCACAAGACTATAGCCCAACTGGTACATCTCTTCACATATTTATAACCCAACAAAAACAAACAAATAAAATCTATAACCAGATATTGTTAGTTTCTAGCAATTTATTGTTTTGACAACAAACATATATATATATATATATATATATATATGTATAAGAATGGGAAAAAAAAGTGCTTACAGATCTAATCAAGATATTATTTACCAAAAAAAAAAATGTAATCAAGAAAAAATCTAAATAATTAAAAAGAATTAACAAGACAAACTAAAACATATTAAAAAAAAGAGTGAGGGGAGCGGTCATTAAAAACACATCACAATTCTTCAACTTAAAACTTCCCACGATCTCTAGATTGATAAAATTTGTTTACGGTCCTAAATTAAAATTAAATTTATTATTACTTTCCTTTTAACAAATCGTCTTAAACTCAAATTTCAAACTTTTTTGTACATAATTTTCTCTCACAAAATTTGAATTTACTGTTTAAATTGTGAATATAAATTTATAATTTAAACTAGTCTTAACTTATATAAGTGATGATTTAACGTTGAAACCAAAACTTTCTTCAACATTGCTTGCTTGCCATGGTGATATTTTTTTATTTTTTTATTTTTTGGTGAGTGCCATGGTGACATTTATCAGTACCAGTCAACTCTACAATGCTTCGTACCTGGCAGACGTAATATATATATATATATATATATAGATAAAATTATACACAGACCAAACACTTGTCAGACTCTGATATACTAGAAAGTATTTATAAATATAGCGATCGTTCAATTTAACACGGCTTTTCTTGTTTCTTTTTCAAAATTGAAAGGTTTAAAAGAGTATCAAATCAGCTCATCACAGTTGGAACATAGGCAAACGAAGTTGTCCAAAGTAAAATGGACGAATATTTATCTTTCATAATTATATAAACAATTTTGATTTGCAGCTTGGAATATGCATACATACATACATATATATATAGAGTATATTATAAGCACATATGTTGAAAATTACTTGGGGAAAAATTCTCCAAAGGACAAGTGGGTGTTGAGAAATTGTCGTTTTGCACACGTCTCATAATTTTTTGTGCATACAAACTTGTCGTAGACTCTTGGATAAGTTATCAAACTTTAGCCTCTCATGCTTAATAATGCGACTATATGTATATATACACATATCTGTGTGTATATACATCAATCAATATCATAAAAAATCTTTACTACTTACTGAATCATTGTTTTATTTAAAGGCAATCGTACTCCTAATCATATTGATCAACATAATTGGAGTGTCATTATAATCTTCTTGAAGAGTTCAAATATTATTATTCCATGATTAATTAAGTGCCACGTATCTCTTTGTATTTTGACACATGAAAATTGTTTCAGATTTTGTACATTTCTCGGCTTTGAAGCAAAAAATTAGGAGAAAATCGTGAAAATTGTCACTCAAAGAAATATATTTATATATCTTGTCTTCTTTTAATATTTATTTGAATTTTTAATATTTCATATGTATCAAGTTGGAGGTTTAAAAAAAAAAAGACTGAAAATATTATAAAACTAGAGAAAATTACCCAACTAGCTACTTATTATTATTTTTTTAAATTGATTTAACATAACATAAATTCTTCATTCTTAACTGATCCAAATTTTATTATTATTATTTTTTAACATATTAATTTAGTATCAAATTTTTGTATCATATAAGTGTAATGGTCTTGAAATTTATATCGATTCATCTGTTTTTCTCTTTTAACTAGGTTAATAATTCAGAGATTGCTTTTTCAGAGGTAATCTTTCAGAATTCACCCACGTAAAAGAAAGAGAAAAGGTTCCGCTATGCAAACTACATCTGATCTTGTCTTAGTTACAAGCCCAACTATCGGCTTTCAGTTCTTAGAATTTTGTCCATATTGTTTGTTTGGCCCAATTCACTAGATGGTTTTCCTAGTTCAATGCTCTTCCAAACTTTCATGCCAAGTTTTCTCTTAAAACACAGCCAAAAGTGGTTTTTTTTTTTTTTTTTTTTTAATTCTTTTTTAGAATATCTAAATACCTAATAGCAAAACACTATTTTGCACTATAAGATTTTTATTTATTTATTTATTTATTATTATTATTTTTACAGATTCTACCATTTTTATATTTTGATAAGATTTTGATGAGATTTAACATTTAAAAATTATTATTCTAATTGATATTATTAAGTATTTATTTAACATTTAAAAACTATTATTCTTATTGATATTTTGTTAAGTATTTTCATATAAAAAAAATAAAGTCAGTCCGCTTTTTTATTCTTTGTATTTTGTTTTTATTTTTATTTTTATTTTTTGTGCTTAATTCCAAGATTCAGAGTTTAATAATGTTACAGCCCATGGGAATTGTCTCTCATGCCAAGGAATCTTGTGTCAAGTTGTTGAATGGGGCCCATAAAGTAGGAGGAAACACATGGAGCATTTGAGTGTTGAGAAATTACAAAGACAATTCCTATGGAAACGGGGTTTTCATGTGGCCCTCCATGAATGTCTCGTTCTCTGCCTAATCTTTGATTTATCACTTTTTGTTGTCCTATGTATGACATAATTGAAACTTGAAAGCCACCTCTTCAAGACATTCTCATGTGCAAGTTTGTTTGTTTGTTTATTTTTATTTTTATTTTTATTTTTTTATTGGCCCGTGAGCCGTCCAATTTAGTTACATTGCATGCTAAACTAAAATTAAAGTCACCCGCCAAACTTATTTGTTTCAAGTCTCCTTCAGTTCTCTGGACTGGTAACAAGATGAGGCTGCCTAATTCAAAATGTTTATTCATACACACTCCTATAGCGGAACTTGTAGCACAATTTTGCCCCCGTTTGGCAAATTAATGAGCTCTAGTTCACAATTTTAAACTTTTTTCAATAATGTTTTCTCTCATAAATTTGAAGTTTTCTATTCAAGTTTACTATTCAAATTTATGAATTAAACGAGATCTTTTTTTTTTTTTTTTTCAAATTGATTTTATGTCGTTTTCTTGTTCATGGTCATAAACCATTGCTTTTCTTTTCTATCCGAATTGGTCTTTCTTTTTGTTCTTTTTTTTTTTTATTTATAATATTATCTTCTACTAGATAATTATTGACAGGGATACTAGACCCATACTTCAAGTTGTTTGATACCACAAATGAACTCGAACACTTAAGAAATCCGTTGGACAAGCATATCAAAACAACAAAAGGGCATTTCTTATGTTGGTGGGAAGGTTTAAAGATAGGTGTAAATTCAAGGTTTAAAAAATCATCAGATTGGTCCATATTGGAGGTTTGCAGTTTTTCTTGCACAGCCGTAGCTGCCACCGCCATTCCCAGCAGTTTTGTCATCATTCGAGAAGAAGATACGGTGGATATGGCGATGTAAATTCGAGTAAATACGTGATTTACACGATAGAAAACAAACAATATAAAGTAATTATTAGAAAATACTCTATTCACTTAAGTACATTTATGTCATAAATTAGTTACGTGTAATTCTCTACATACAAAGTACAATATTTGTCATTTCTTATAAAGAAAATACATTATTTATTAATAAATTTGGTATTTATGATTATTACTTACGTGCAATTATATAGTAACTGACTACATTATTTTTCATAAATTATTAAGTTAATCTAATTTTTGCTGGTAAATCCAGTATTTACTAACGAATATGATATTTACTTTATTTTTAACTTTTTTTTTATTTATATGGTAAATTCAAAACTTATTATGTAAACCAACTATTTATTAGATATTCACTTTGTTTTTGACTTTTTCATTTATATAGTAAATATAATCTATTATGAAAATTTAATATATACCAAATACTTAGCTTTTTTCCAAATTTAAATGTACTATAAAATGAGTATTAGAAAATATATAATATAATTTGTTTTTTTTTAAAATTTATTTCATCTACAATTTGTACTCATATATTTCATAAAGAACAATTTGAGTTCAATTCATAGATTGAGGTGAGGTTATACTATCCAGTTTTACAAGTTAATTTAACTTTATTTGAGTCTAAGAAATAAATTATTTTAAAATCCCTGTATTCAAGTTAAATAAAAGGTACAAGATCAATAAAAATGCAGATTAATATTAAAATCATTACATTAAAATTCTAATTTTTCAAAAAGTTTTTATCCAACAATTTTTAGTTTAATCTTTCTTAAATATATATGGTATTTATTGCATTGAATTGAATACTTCAATCTCGATGATTGAATAAAAATGGGTTATTATAATTTTGAACAAGTTGCTATGGTGAAATCGGTAGACACAAAAACAGTACTAGTGGATCAATTACTTTTTTTCCAAGTAACAAAATAAATCTGTGATATTTAGAACTTCATCCTTGATATAAACCACCTATTTATTGTGCAAAGGAAATAACTCACTTATTTATTTTAATTGCAATATTATAGTAAAATATTATCTTCTAGTACATAATATTTTTATGTAATATTTAAGGTCACATTTATTATCATGGGATTTAATATTGATATTCAATAAGTATCAAACATAAACATAAAGTATAGTGAAATAAATAAATTACTTATTTAATCAGAATAAAATCTTAACAGAGTATCAACCCCAATAGTTTATGCATAATGCATGCTCACATGCATATTTAGATTATTGGATTTCTGTGTTTGGTCTAATTGTGAAAATTTTGGTACGAATACGAGTCATATGGAGGTGGATATAAGATTCAAGGTGTGGATCTACAAGGTAAGAAAGCAGTCACTGGTACATGATGAACCGGTCAACAACATCTACGGCACTCATCATCTATTGAGAGATCAAATGAAAAAATGGTTATAGATGATATCTACCTCGTAGCAAATTAATACCCTTATCCATTATATCATAGTTTTATATATGCTATCATTTTTTATTGTTGATTATCTTGTAGATATATATAAGGACTTTAAACAAGACCAGTCTCACATGCATAACATGTAAAAGTTGCATATCATTCTCGCACAAATAACAAGTAAAAGTTGAGGTGTAGCATAACATGTTAATTCAATTAAGTAATGACATTCAATTGTTACATATTTATAAGGTTAGTATATAGTATATATATCTTATTACACCTCAACTTCTACATATTATACATGTAGAACTGATTGTCTAAAATTTAGGTATACCCTGTATTTTGAACTTTTATAATAGAATACCATCAGATTTTGTTTAATATACAAATTTATACCCCTTTCATGGGCAATACTTAATTTTGACATTGAAAACACCCAAATTACACTTGCAAAGAAAGACTGTAATTATGTATTATTTATATTTTTATACCATGTTTTTTTTTATTTAAAAAGTATATAATGTATTTTGAAATTTTACATTTTTTTTGATTAGATTACATCTAATACATAAATCTATACATTCTCAAACAACAATTAATTTTACATTTAAAATACACAAAACACCCTTGAATTTAAATTTAAAAATAATCAAAGAACTCTAATTTAAATTATAAAGTTAAATTTCTCTTATTCAACTTGACAATTAGAATTTTTTTGATTATTTTTAATTTTAAATTCACGCTATTTTGGTATTTCAAAAGGAAAAATTAAGCGTTGATTGAGAAAATGTATAGATTTATGTACTCAATGTAATATAATCCTATAAAAATGTAAAATTTTAAGACACATTGTATACTATTTAAATAAAAACAAAATGTATAGTATAAAAATATAAATAATACATAATTATAGTCTTTTTTTAAAGGGTAATTTGGACACTCTAAGGTCAAAATTTAGTGTTGACCAAAAATAGGTATAAATTTGTATATTAAATGTAATCTGATGGTATATAAATGTAACAGTTCCTAATGCATGGTATACGTTCTGAATAAAAGCAAAATATATGATATAAAAATGTAAGTAAGCATTTAATATTCAATTCAATATATTGAGTTACCTTAAAAAATAAGAAAACATTTACACTCCTATTACTTGTTATTTGCTCTAAAGAGAAAAGTTTGAATCGTATATCCATTGGAAGATTTGTTATTTCTCCGACCAAAACTACAAGCTAAGTAAGTGAATTTTTTTACTTCGAGAAGTCTTTCTAAACTTTACTATAATTTAAGAGGAGGTAGAGTATATAATAATCAAATAAACTCTATTAATTAATACACCAAATCATGACTAATTTTCAAAATAAATATTGTATAAGTACTTATGGATGGATCTTAATCCTAAGTGATTGATGGAGTCACATCCTTTATACTATAATACGCCAACGAGTGAGAATGTTTTGTAGACTAATATCTCCGTGTTATATTGACCATCAACAAATAGAAGAGTTCATTAAATGTGACATTCAAACTAAAACTATATAAGGTGATATTAAGTTAAAATATCTGTTCGATGGAATGATATTATGTTTATAATCTATGTTTCTAATATTAGTTAAACATAAACATAATAATATGATGTTGTATATTGAAATTTGAAAAATCATTATGAGTACAAAATATAACTATAAAACACATGATGGATACTATTATTCAAAAATCAGAATGGTAAACGATATACCAATATTCAACCTATTATGGCCATAATAAGAACTTAGATTTAGAAACTTATATTCCTGTTTCGGATTTAGAATGATACATTTATGACCTAATATGATTAGCCTAAATATATGATTATCATAAAAAGGAACATGACATGATTAATGAACATATTAAAAACTCAAACACAAACACGCTATTATAAGGGTAACACGGAATAGGATATCAATATATTAATTAAATGAGTCATGAAGAATTAGTGTTAAATTTCTTAAAAATTAATACTAACATCAATTGATTTCTAGTTAAACTTAATCAATTATATAATTTATGTAACCAACAAAAAATAAATTTCTCTCAAACATATATAATAATTAACAAATGCATAAAAATATCTAATACAAAACGTATATATGATACTTCTAATCGTATTAAGCAAGTTATGCTAGTTGAGTCAAAACTAACCCAATTTATTAATTGTGATATACTCTAAAATTAAACCGGGTCATCCAAATCTATTTATTTTTTATGTTCTCAAGTTGAACCAGCATGTCATGTTAGAAATTTTCAAAATTCAGAAGAATTAATCAAAATCTTTTAACTATTTTGGTTTATACATAACTAAGTGGTACAACCACATTATGAAAATATAAAATATTCACAAGCTTACCAATTATAAAACTCGATTGTTACACATGGTGTGAACTTACCTAGTTTAAATCTGTGGTTCATATTTCTAATTACAAGTACCTTTATCTGCAAGATTAAACTAATAGTAAACTTACAAATAGTTTGAAATTACAATTAATATGATCGTTGTTTTTTTTTTTTTCCTTTCAATTTATTAGATTCCATTACCAAATACCTCTTCTATTGAGTAGTCTCATATTGTGATTTATTTAATTTAAGAGCAAAATGGATACAATTTCCATACTGAGTAAGATTAAACTATAAAATTTTTTTTTTCAACTTGTTTCCCCAAATGCATTTCCAATAACTACAAGCACAAATTACTGTAGTAGTCATTTAAAACACATGAAAGGTGTAAGCACTAATTGGATTAATAGCAGTCACCCAAAATACATGAAAAGAATAAGCATATTTTTACATCACTTTGAAAATTTACAATTTTGAAAAGTTTCTAGAATTTATTAAAAGACGTTTGTAGTTCTCAAAAGTAATGAAATATTTATGGATGATTTTTAATGCTATTGGGAGTTGCTTGTAAAAAAAAATGATAAAATTTTATTATTTTTAAAACTTTAGTAGCATCAACATGAGATTGACATTTTATTTATTTGTTATTACTTAGGCGATCACGTATACTTGTACGCGTTTAAAATTAAGCAAACTTCTTCCTAATTAATATTGGTCAAGACTCAAGAGAGCTTTTGTCATTCTTAAGAGTGGACTATTGATCTGGTTATTATAATACTATATATTTGATATGCTTGATATAGAGATATCTTTATATAATAAATATTGAATATTTATATAATAGGAATTATTTGAAAAATCTTTATATTATATGTGAATACTAATTTATACAACGAATAAATTGATTACACTAATAATGATGAATATACGGCAGTGAAAATGGATTATTTCTAGAAATTAGTCGAATAAAATAATAAAGAAAAGCTTCCGAAATAGCTAGGTTATATGTATATTTCTGGTATATAACAAATAAGTAGGTTGTTGTAGGTTGTTTTATATCTAATTCATGAGACGAAGTTTGTAATTAGATTCTCATATGGCAAATGTTACATATGAAAACAAACAAAGATAAAACATATTAATATTAAAAAACATGCATCACCTAAAAAAAAAAGAACAATTATTTTCCAAATAATAGATATGAACGATGTACATATTAAGGAAAATATATATATATATATATAAATTTGAATATGTTGTGATACCTTAGCAAAGAAAATATGTATCAACCTCCAAAACCATGATCAACTAAAATTTTTTTATCAGATGCGATAAAGATACCCTTTACTCATGATAATCGAATTCTGTAATACTCCCAGTAGTTATAATTTTATTTCTGAACAAGAAAAAAGATTGATAGTTCAAATTATAAATTGAGAAATAACGTCAATTAAACGAAATAATGTGATACAAAAAAATAAAAAACACATGTAATGTGTGAAAGAACTCAATACTAAAAGCCAAAAAAGTAGACAGAGATATGTGCATTATAAGCAACTACCACGCCACTAGGAACTGGTGTAACGCCGCTACCTTTTGTTCTACATGTATAAAGAAAATTCCAGAAATAAATAAATACTCTAAAAGTAGCAATAATTAGAAGATATTAGACAGTTAGGTTATTTAAAATATATGATAAGCTCTTTATTAATCTCACATATATGAGGCATTAAAAGAGGCAAGGGTAAATTGGTCTTTGTGGTTATGCTAAGCAAATTGTTTGTTTTTCAGATGTTTTGAGACTAGGTTCTTTTTTCTATTAAAGAATGAATGAAAGAGGATGAGGAGATATCTAAAAAATTTAGCAGAATTTAGGAAAATTTAGCAGGCTCTCAACGAGTTTATAAATTTTCTTATATTATGAGTTTTCAAGTGATTTTCAATAAAGATTCTCTAACTTTTCTGCCTACTTTCCTAGTGTTATAATTCATAATTTCGGTTTAATTTATTGGTTATTAACATCACATAAATAACCAAGATCTCATGTAACATGTATTCATTTGACAATTCTCCATTCCTCCAAATCTATAATTTGAAATTATAAATTAAATAATTTTGATTTATGCAAAGAAGCGATTATTCATACATAAATTATATATCGTGACTAAGCCTACAACATCACATGAGTAAAGACGATCTTTGTAGACAACAAGTCCTATCATATCTTGAATTTTATTATTTAACCTCATATATGTAAACATAGTTTTTATTATTTATTGGTGTCGTTATTATGCATGACAACTTCTCTGTCAGCTATTGTGACATATATTGAGAAGAAAGTTGAATTAAGTTAACCAACAATAATATTACATTATAACACTGATTTTTTTTTTAAAATGATTAAAATAAAAAATGTCATAACATGAAAAATTAATCATTTACTAATATATACATATAGTCTCTAGTTACAAAAAACGCAACAAGGATAAACTACCAGTTCCATTATCTTAGAGATGTAGCTTCATGTTGTGCTACTAATCAAAGCATTTTTAGAAAAAATTAGTATGATCAGTAACAAAAAAATTAAATACACCAAATTTAATTAAAGAATAATTAAACATATTTACCAAATTGTTTATAAATAGATAATGGCTTGTTAATTGAGTTTTTTAAAATATTATAATTACAAAAAATGTGATACCGATAAACAACCGCTTCCCATTATCTTAAAAGCCTAATTTCATGTTATGCTAATAATTAAAGTGTCATTAGAAAAGATTAATAGTAATAACTAAACGATTATAAACACCAAATTTTTTTATCAATAGGTAAGAATTTGTTTATTAGAATTTTTTAAATATGATATTAGATATATTTGGGGAATTTGTATATCCTTAAAATGTAAATGACATTTTTAATAATTAATTACTTCTCATGTCATGTGTACATATAAATAACGGAATGATAATATATGTTTATCTAAAGATGAACACAAGTAAACATGCTTAAGAAATATAAGCTAATACGATATTATTATTTCACTATCTACAAAATCTATGACTAGTTGATCAAATATCTATTGAAGAAAGAATTTACCTTGCAAGCTGGTCATTCTTAGAGTAAGTTGCTATAATTAACAGGAAAAGTTAGAACAAAATAAAACTAGATAAACTATAGCCTTAAATTATGAATGAAAGGATTAGTGCATTGATCAAATAATAAACTTTATACGTCATCATTGCTCTAGATTTTTCTTTATTAATGTTGGGTATGACTTAACTACAAATATTTTATTGTATATTTAGTTAGACAATTAAATAGCCAATTAAACTTTAACATATCGTAAGTTTGATATACAAAACTCTAACATACCTAGCTGTTATATAGCAAAATATATATATATATATATATATATAAACCTAGCTACTTAAAAAAAACTCTTCTTTATTATTTTCTTAGACTAATTATAGAGAACACTCCATTTCCACTTGTGCACCATCATAAATATAATTTATTTACTTGACAATTACATCAATATATATATATATATATTTACATATCAATAGTGTAGAAATGTGAATGAGTTTTGCATCTCATCCACCCCTTTTAAGTAATCTAATGGTTCAAAATTATTAACTCACTTTTATTTTACTTATAATGGCTTAGATTTAACAACAAGGCATATTCTTGTTCTTACACATCTCACACTTCAAATTTTACAACTCATATCTTATGTTCTAATTTTTGTAATTCAACCAAAGTACAAATGCCAATGAAAGCAAAGGACAACAAGTTAAAAAAGTCTTCAACAATGTCAAGCATGCATTTGATAAATGACAGTATTCACAAACAACAAGAAAGGCTTGAAAAATGATATTCACAAATAATATCTATTGAGAATTGACACTACATGACAAACTGAAACAACTAAAATGAGTATGAGAATAAAATTAAAAAAAAAAAAGGAAAGAAAGAGAGCGAACTCTATTACATTTCATTTTTTTGTACATATTTAAAAAGGAATTTATTAACAGGTCTCTATTTTTGATCGTCAAATTTTTTGATTTTTTAATAGTTTATTTTGAAATGTTTCTTATAGAATATTTGTATTCTCTAATTTTTCTTTTTAATCAAATTTTTTCTCAAATACATCCTTACTTAAACATTTTAATGTAGTCTTTTGAAATAAATAAAGTATTTTTTTTTTTGTTCTCATTAATTTTTTTTTCTGACTTTCCTTAAAAATATTTCTCCTAAAATACCTCGCTACTCAAACATTTTTTCCCTTAACAATTGAAATATTATTTTCTTAGATAAGACCTAATGAATAAGTTTTAAATCCCTAATTAATATTTGTCATTTCTAAATAGCTTTTCTCAAATTTGTTGAAAGTATTCTTTAGTATATTTTTAATTACTACATGCATACTGCAAGTTTTAGTTTTCGTAATGCACTTTCTTTTGAATTGGAAGAATTTCTATACTCTATGATATTGCATATCTATAATTAGATAGAATTAAAGATGCATTTATTTTTCAATATATTTTTTTTGTTTAACCATCATTACATAAAACATAAGCTTATTGATTCTTGTTCAACCATCATATATGTTAAATTTCTTTACTTTCTAACGAATTTACACTAATACTTTTAAAAAACTAATCATATTATTATTTCATTTATAAAAATACTTACAAGATGGCCATATTTGTCCATATTTGCATTTTATACATGTAAAAAAAAAATACCATACATATTAAGGAAATCAAATAAAAATATATAAAGATTAAAATTTTGACTAAGGGGAACGTGCCTCCATACTAACAATGTATAGATTTTCCAAATACTTCTATTTTGTAAGTGCATTAGAACATGTTTTATGGGATGTATTGCATAACATCTTATTGTCTTGTCTTAATTTTTTAATGTCGTAATAAATAATATAATAAATAGAAGCCGTTAACTGTTGTATTATTTTAAAAAATACAATATAAAGGGGTAATACGGTGTACCAACTGCCAAACATGTCTCTATGTACATAACATATACGTATAACATATAAGAGTCTTCTATTTGTCAAGGTGTATCAAATATATGTACTAATTGGCTAGTATTATAACAACTGGACTAATTATATACCTACCTTTTTTTGACAATGACGAGCTCTCTTATATCTGGATCAATATTAATTATTAGGAAGACCTCAATAATGGAGTTTTTTGGCTTTGTTTTGTTTTGTTTTTTCTTTTTCTTTTAAAGTACCTCAATAATGGAGTTGTTTCTCTTGCTTTTGCCCTTTACCCCACCCCATTTCTGTGATTAACAGACAACTTTGTGACAAGAAAGTACAACACACTAATTATCTTGGAGTTTAGTACACATGTCAAGGGACAAATTTGATATAATGATCACAAGACTCTAGCCCAATTGGTACATCTGTTCAAATAATTATAACCCAACAAAAAGTACCAAATAAAAGCGATGACCAAATAATGTTAGTTTCTAGTGATTTTTTGTTTTAATTAAAAAAAAAAAACACTATAAAAAAGAAGGATAAGAAAGTGAGTGCTTACACATCTAATCAAGACTAGTTTGAGGGGTGTGCCTTGCTCCGTTTGATTTCCAATAAAAAAATTTCATTAAACCAATCCAAAAAATATTCAAAAAATAAAATGAAAGTAAGCAAGCTAGCACAAATTGATGCTTGAGGTATGAGATGATAAAGAAGTCATGTGGATTAAAACTGAATGATTGGATTTAAATTAAATGAATATGATAAAAAATTAAAGTACAAAAACTTCAAAAGTTATTCTCACCCTTATATATTACTAGTTTACGAGCACGCATGAACAAACAAAGTTAAAAAAAAAGAAAAAAGAAAAAAAAGCAAATGAACAAAAAGGCCATGTGGTAATTGAACACCCATCATGTAACGGGTGATTGAACTATCACATGATGGATAGCAGAGTTACCACGTAACAGGTGATAGAGCAGTGGTAAAAAAACACTATTCAAAAACTATTCGCATTATAAATTATAGATATTTACGTAAAAAAACATATCTAATCAAGAAAAAATCTGAATAATTAAAAAAAAAAATCTAATAAGACTATGCAAAACATATAAGAAGAAGAGCAAAGGAACAGTCATGGAGCAAACATCACGATTTCTTCAACTTAAAAACCTTCCCACGAGCTCTAAACTTATAAGACTAGTTTATAGTCTTGAATTAAAGCTAAATTTATTGTTGATTTCCTTTTGACACATTGTTTTGAACTCTATTTTTCAAAGTTTTTTCTTAGCATGTTTTCTATCACAAAAATAAAAATTTATTATTTGAATTATAAGTTTAGATTTATAGTCTAACCAGAGTCTTAATTTCTGTAAGTGATGATTCAAAGATGAAAAGAAAATTTTGTTAATCAATTTGCATGCCATAGTGACATTCATCAACCAGTCAACTCTACAAAACTCTCCAAAAGTAAATATGGAGGGATGTTTGTGTTTGATAATTATATAAACAATCTGATTTGCTGCTTGGAATATATATACATTTATATATATAATTAATGTAATATATTACATATAGGCACAAATGTCGAAAATTACTTGGGGAAAATTATCCAAAAAAAAAAAAAAGTGGTTGTTGAGGAATCGTCGTCTTGCACACGAGGGTCTCGTAAGTTTTAGAGTCTTGGATAAGCTATCAAATTTTGGCCACTCATGCTTAAAAATGCAATTATATTTGTATATACAAAGATATGCGTGTGTGTGTATATAAATATCAATCATAATCATAAAAAAGTTCTACTTACTGATTCAATGCTTTATTTAAAGGCAATTTCTAATCATGTATCAGCATAATTGAAAAATGTAATTATAATCTTCTTGAAGAGTTCAGATATTATGATTGCATGACTAATTAAGTTCCACGTATTACTTTGTATTTTTGGCACATGAAAACTGTTTCGCCTTTTGCATAAGTCTCAACTACGAAGCAAAAAAAATTAGAGAAAAACGTGAAAACAGCCACTCAATTTAATGTTTGTTTAGAATTTTAACTCTATATTTATCTAGTTGGGATGGAAAACAAATTATGTAATTAAGATTATAATCTAGAGATATAATATAACAAAATCACCCCTAAATAAAAGACAAATTATAATAAATAGCAGCTTTAAGTAAATAATTAAAATAGATGGTAGATTTATAAAATATTTAAAATAAATAATAAATGTAAAAGGTAAACAAAAACTTATTAAGTTAATACTTAATTTATTAAGTACATAGTAAATTTACTTTTAGTAAATAGAATATGTTATTTACTCATATTTTATAAAAACTTGTATTAAATTTTTTTTTGTTGTTACTTACATCTTTCTCCTAATAAAAAGAAAGAATAAGGTGCTAGGCTCTTCAAAACTACATCACTTGTCCTAGTTTCAGGCCCAACTATGGGCTTTGAGTTCTGAGCATTTTGTCCAAATTTGTGTCAGATTTCGAGAAATACCATAGATGACATTATAAATATATATTTATCTATTTATTTTAAAATACCAATTATAATTATTAGTTAGTATCCATGATCTAACCATTTTGGTTATCATTTAATTACCGACAATCGATGGGTTTTTGATTGATAACCACTACCACCGATGGGTTACCAGTTGGTTACCAAATGGTAATCAATTGGTTACCGACCGGTATGCACCACCAGCAGTGGATAACTAGTTGGTAACCAGTTGGCTACCGACCGCCAGTAGGTTACTAGTTAGCCAACTGGTTACCAGTTGGTAATCAACTAGAAACTTCTAATTTCGTCAGATTTTTTGAGTTTTGTCGCTGGAATATTATTTAAAAAAAACACCAGATTTTCACTGAAACACTCAATAAGTCCACCAATGATACTCAGTTGATTACCGGTTGGTAACCACCTCTACCTACGGGTAACCAGTTGGTTACCGATCACTGGTAGGTAACTAGTTAACCAACTTGTAACCAGTTAGTAATCAACTAGAAACTTCCAATTTCGCCGGACTTTTCGAATTCCGTCACCAGAATATTTAAAAAAATACACCAAAATTTCACTAAAACACTTAATCATTCAACAAAAAATCTTAAAACGTCCCCAAAAATGATCACGATTGCCCAAATAAGGAGGAGATCTAATCTCTCGCACCGAAAATTTAAACCAATATCACAAACCAATACCAAAATCAAAAAGAAAAAAAATAGAGAATAAAAATTTCACAATGATAATTTGTGAATTTGCAATGGTTGCAACCATCAGAGCTCGGGTTGTCACTGGCGGCTTCAACACCGTCTCTCTCGTCAAGAAGCTAGGGAAGCTGCAAGAAATCACGATCAAGAATGTCGATGTCCGTGACGTTGCGAACCACGTCGTACTTTGTTTACTACATCCTAAGCCATTGGTTCTTCGACAAGGGCAGATTTGAGCTAGATCGAGAGCAGATCATATCTCTTTTTATATTTATAAGATTTTGATCAAAGTTAATATTCAGAAGCTCTTATTGTTAAAAAAATCATCAAAATTAGATATTTTTATTTTTAGAAAAAAGTCGGTCCGCATTTTGATTTATTCCAAGGTACATAGTTTAATCATGTTCAAACACATAATTTGTCTCTCATGCCAAGAAATATTGTCTCAAGTTGTTGAATGTGGCCCATAAAGTAGGAGGAAGCACATGGAACATTTGAGTGCTGAAAATGTCCAAGACAATTCCCATGGAAATGGGGTTTTCATGTGGCCCTCCATGAATGTCTCCTCTGCCTAATCTTTGATTAATCAGTGCAAGCTTTTTGCACTTCTCAAACCTAAGAGACGTCCAATTTAGTAACATTGCATGCTAAACTACAAACTCAATTCCCAAACTTATTTATTTCAAGTCCTCTTCATGGGCTGGTAAGAAGATGAGGCCGCTTAATTCAAATGGTTCATTCATACCCACTTCTATAGCCGAACATATAGCACAATGTTGCCCCCATTTCGCAAAGGACTTCGAATCCACAATTAAAAAATATATATATCGATATATATTACAGTGTTTTCTCTTATAAAAATTTGAATTTTCTATTCAGATTTACTATTCAAATCTATGAACCAAATAGACACTATTTTCTTGTTTTTATGACTTTCTTGTTTATGGTGACAAACCTTAGCTTAAAAACAACGAAGGGCTTTTCTTATGTTGGTGGAAAGGTTTAAAGATAGGTGAAAATTCAAGGCTCTCTTTTGGGAAAACTCAGCAAGTTAATGGACGTGTGTTTTTTGTATTTTCAAATTGTTTTCCCAAAAGCCTTACCTATAACTACGAGTACAAATTAGCATAGTAGTCATTCAAAGAACATGAAAGATGCAAGCATACATTGGCCTAATAGTAGTTATCCAAAATACATGAAAGGAACAAGCACAAGTATGTATTTGTTGATATTAAAATAAAATAGTAGGTGTTGATTCTAAAGTTAATTTTCATTTCCTAAAATCTAATAATATTTTGAGTGCTTAACAAAAATTATCGAATTTTTTAAAATTAAATTTATACATCATTTTGGAAATCCATTGTTTTAGAAAGTCTCTAGAATATGTTAAGAGACGTTTTTAGTTCTTACAAACAATGAAATGCTTATGGATGATTTCTAAATTGAGATATCCTTATTATTTTGCAAACTTTAGTAGCATACTCTTGAGATCAACATTCTGTTTATCTTTTATTACTTGTATGATCATGTATATTTGCATGAGTTTAAAAAAAAAAAAAAAGACAGAGAGAGAGAGAGAGAGAGAGAGAGAGAGAATTTCTTTCTAATTAATAACGGCCAAGACTCAAAAGAGCTTCTGTCAATGTTAAGAGTTGGCAATTGGTCTAGTTGTTTTGTATGTATTTTGATACACTTGATGTAAAGAAGTCTCTTATATATGTGTATATTGTTAGAAATTTGGTAAAATAAAATGGTAGTTCAATTCCACATTGGAAAGGAAGTAAGAGTTGAGGGATAATGAAAGCTATATAATCCTATGTTTGGTAGGAAGGAAAAAAATAGGATGGAAAGGAAATGTGAAAGTGAAAGAAAAGATTATTTTTCCTTAATAATGTTTGGTATGAGAAAAAGAAAGAAAAAGAATATGCCTTCACTTTTTTGATATTAGAAGATAAAGGAAGAGAAAAGATAAAAATACTTTACTTAAATTACTTTTTTATCCCTTAATAGTGTGTAGAAATTATAGAATATAAAAGAATTAAAAAAAAGTTAAAGGGCAAATTTGTACTTTACAATTAAGTACATAAACAGTATGTTTTCCCTCCCATAATCCTTTAATCCTTTCACATTTGGAAACATAAAAAATGGCGGCCCATGACTTAAAATCCCTCATATTTTCCCTTCCTAGTTTTCTTTTCTCTCTACCAAACAAGCATCAAAGGAGTTTTCCCATTTATTTTCTCTCCACCCTTTTCTTTCCTTCCAATAATCCATCATACCAAACAAAGCCTAAGAAGCTTAAAGCATTTGGATTTCAAGCATTATAATATTATATCTATATGACAGAACTATTTGCAAATATTTTATACTATACGTGAATATTATAACATTTCTAACAATTAAAAGGCTATTTCAAAAGAAGAGAAAAATAGATAATTCAAATTGAATGATAAAAAATAACGTCAATTAAACAAAAGAATGTGATATGAAAAATAAAAAAGATGTTTAAACTAGAAAATAATTTAATCCTAAAAGGCAAAAACAAGTAAACGGAGGTATGTGCGTCCCAAACAACCTCCACGCCACCTTGAAACTGGCAGAATGCAACCCCCATCTTGTTTCACATGTATAAAGAAAAACTCACAAATATAAGTTTTGTAAAAATCACAATAATTATATTATTCAAATCAAATGATAAACTCTCCATTAATATCACATATATGATACGTCAAAATTAATCTCACATATATGATATGTCAAAAGAGACAAGGGTAAATTGGTGTTCGCGGTTGCAGGCTTTGTGAAAAGTTAGCTGTTCAGTTATCTTGAGACCAGGTTCTTAAGTTTTCTATTAGAGAATGAACAAAAGGGAGAGGGAGATATCTAAAAACTTGGGCGGAATATGAGAAATGTTTCAAGTCAATACCCTTGTACCTTCGTCCAACGTGCCCCAGATCGCCCAAATTGCTCCTCCTAGTTCTTCAATGATATTTGGATACCCCGTGCGCCACAACTACCATCATTGAATCCCGCCTCCTTTGTCGAAGCCTCGCCCCGCTTCTTGTAAAGCGCCTTCGGCCCCCTTGCCCTCGTCATTGACATATCTCTCCGGCCGCACCTCATCTCCGACTCCGTCACCCACTACGCGCTCACCTTCGTTGGATGAAAGGCCCTTCATTGTTAAATACCAAAGGCTGCTATATTTTCCGTAAAGGAAATAATGCTGCTCACCTTCTTGCTAAGTTTGCATTTCAATCTTCTTTTGGCTTTGTTGGCATGGAGGTTAGGCCTTTTTATATTTTTTATTTTGAATGCCTGATGATGCAATTCAGGTTGATTTGGCCTATTAATAAAGATTGAAAGTGTTTCCTAAAATGAATCCTTTTCTACCCCCAAAAAAAAATGTTTCCCTAAAAAAATGGATATTAAGTATGGAAAAATCAATTTTAGGAAAAAAAAAACTAAGTTGAATTTTAGATATTAGTTTGTGAATTGTATGAAATAATATTTGTGAAAGTTGTTTAATATTTGTCAATTTAATTTGATATTTGTTGAAAATTCATATGATTATCCCTTTAAAATTAGTTTGAATTTGAATTTTTTAAATTGAAATTATATTCCAAATCTGAAAGGTAATACAATCACCAATTTACACATAAAATCTTCTACAATAGAAACTCTATACCAATAGACAATTGGTTCCATCAGTAAATTTAAATGACACACGAGGAGAAATGTGTACAGAACTATACAAATAGAAGACACCTAAAAAAGTACACAAAATATCAACTACACATATAGCTTTTTAACAAATCCTCTATAGTTGACGAAAATATTCGATCAACCAATTACGGAAATCTGCAGCACAGAGACTACATAAACAACTACAAAAAAACAGATCTTGCGGACAAAAAATAAAACCAAATACTAACACAACAAGACAAAAACCTAAACTAATGGAACAAAATGGCAAAAACGACAAGCAGTTGGAATTTTGTGATTATTGGATACCTACATTTTGTAGGTGAATTTATCAAGATAATTAATGGTACAATAATTATGAACAATTTGATGACATTTTAGCTACTATTAGAAAGGGTGTTTCAAATTAAAGGGAAAAAAAATCTTTCTAGTAGTCGTACATTGTAAGAATTAATGCTCTCTTAAAAAAAAAAAAGAATTATAATTCTCAAACAAAAGTGTATAATACACTCTTAAAAAAAGAATTAATATTCTCAAACAAAAAAAGTGTACGTATAAGAATCATTCTCCACAAAAAGGGGGAACAATTATGCATATATGTAATCACCTCAAAGGTAAAGTTATTTAATTAAAAAAATTAAATAAGAAAAACAAATTATAAAACTGAAGAGATTTTTATCAGTATAAAAAATTTATGGGTTAGATTTCGTATAATGTATCAAATATTGTATGTGAATTCACATTCTTATAAATTATTGAGGCTTTTTTTAATTATTTTTACTAGATATAAGCTATGATGTAGTGTGAAAAGAAGCACATGCATTCTCATTAAGATTCAATTTGAACCTTTAGATTTAGCTTATCGATTGGGAAAAACAAGCTTATAAATATTATATCAAATATTGGGTATGAATTCACATCCTTATAAATAATTATTGAGGCTTTTTCTAAATTATTTTTACTAAATATAAGCTATGATGTAGTGTGAAAGGGAGCACATATACTCTCATTAAGATTCAACTTGAACCTTTAGATTTTACCTTATCGATTGAGGAAAACAAGCCTACCCCATTGTATAAGTCCCCTTAAGAAATTATATTTATTAAAAAAAAGAAAAAAAAATTAGCATGTGTTTGGTGCAAGGGTTTGGTTTATAGAATTTGAGTTTGAATTGAATTGTGTATTCGGTGTGGCATTTGAATTGCTAGAGTGAAAATTTGTAAAAACTTGAAATGTGTTTGGAAAAAAAATAGATATCAATAATGAGCTTCTTTCGTTCGTCTTGAAATTTTATACAATTTAAGAAAAAAAATCATCTCATTTAGACTTATATATATAAAATTATGTGCTTTTAAAATTTAAAAATATGCCCCAAAAATAAGGGTCGGTTGATTTTTGCTACAAGTTAAAAAAGTAATGTAAAAATGCCAGTTGATGATGTCATAAATTAATTTAAACATACTTTTAAAATTTATTTCTCTCTCTTCCCTAATCACCCTCTCTCTCTCTTCCTCCACCCAACCACCCACGCACGTGACCTCTCTGTCTCTGTCTCTCTCTTTCTCTCTCTCTACTCCGACAAACTTTTCTCCCCAAAACACTTAGCGCCAGTGACGCCGATCTCCTTCGACTAGGCTGTGGGATCTATCAACCTTTCTTCCTCTGTCTTTCTTTGTAACGCCTACCAAACCTAATCATACCGCTAATGTATAATTAAATTAGGTGACGTTAATTTACTCGAAAACTGCTTAATAATTATATAAAATACTGGATAAATTTGAATTTTTGAAAATCTTTATAAATTTACATGTAACTATGGAGATTTACTCGTGAAACATTGGTCAACATGATATTTATAATAAATTACATCTCAAAATGAAATGTTACCCGGATAGTAAATAAAGCAATCCCCATAGTTGATACAAGTTCCAAAATTCACAAGACAAAACAAAAATGCGCCCCTATAAGATCAACAGAGTCCATATAGAACCAGTCACAAGCGTGGAGAGCGTGCCAGTCAACCTCCTATCGATAACAACTATTGGGATGTACTGTCGCTTGTATCACAAAAACTACATGAGCTAATGCCCAATGAAGTAGAAATTCATTCAACTGCATCACAAGATAAGTAATGATATATGATTTGCTAGAGCAATTGCAGGCATGACATTATGGCTAAGTACCCCAATCTAACCCATGAGACGCTGTAGTTCCTCGATCCTAGGAACTACATTCTCTCTCTTATCTTTCTCTCCTACAACCGTCACCTCCTCACATGAAAGAATATGCCGCTGCGACGATCGGAGCTGCCATCATGCCTCGCGATCGGATTTGTAGCAATCTGGCAACCAGATCCTTTGTGACCTGAGATTGTGGTTCCATTTGTGATCTGCCGCCATGTCTCTCTCTCTCTAGTAACTGCAAGAGCTCAAATCATCGGCCATGACAGTGGTACCTCGTCACGTGGTGGTGGTACCTCAAAGGTCGCTCTTCCGCAAGCTCGTGGAGAGGTCCGGTGACAAATTGTTAGATCCAAGGACCTACTCCATATGCGGAGGAGATCGGGTGGAGGAGCACTTGGAGCAGGCGCCACCATCGCCTCCGGTCTGGTTTCCGGTGGTCGATCTCTCCTGCGCGGCCACTGGAGAATCGCAATCATTGACTCTCTTCATGAAGTAGATTTGTTCCACATTTTTTATGAATTTTTTCAAAGCACATTTTTTGTGTTGGTTTGCTGGTATATGTGAATATATTATTTTTTATCAATTTTTTCACTAATCCACTAAATCTATTTTTTTTTATCAAAATTTTAACTAATCCAGTGATAAAATCAACTTTTTTGGAAAAAAAAAAAAAAATTTGGTTTTGTTTATTGAATTTGGTGGACTTTGAATTTTGTTTCTTTTGTGAATAGATTGTGGATTGCTTGGTCTGTGAATTCTAGGTTTTGCGGATTTTGATGATTTTTTGCTGAATTTTGTGGTGTTTCAATGATAAATTCTAGTAATTTGACGATGAATTTGGAAAATCTGGCTAAATTGGAAGTTTTCAGTTGGTGACCAACTGGAAACTAATTAGTAACCAATTGGTTACTTGCTGGCAATGGTGGTTATCGTCTAATAGTGAACTGGTTACCATTTGGTAGTCAACCAGTAACCTACCATCAGTGATGGTTACCGATCGGAAACTCGCTGACTATCAGTAACCATTTGGTAGCCAAACGGTAATCCGCTGGCAGTGGTTGTTTCGAATCGAAAACCCACCGACGGTTGGTAATCAATTGGTTATCATTTAGTAGCCAATTGGTTGCCATTTGGTAGCCAACTGATAACTCACCAGTGGTGATGGTTACCGATCGGAAACGCACTGGTGGTTGATAACCAATTACCATTTGGTAGCCAACCGGTAACTTACCGATTGCGATGGTTACCGATCAGAAACCCACCATGATCAATAACTAACTGGTTACTATTTGGTAACCCAGGTGGTTATATCGGGATACCTATTAGTAATTATAATTGATATTTTAAATAAATAATCAATTAATTATGATATTATCTATAGCATATCTTGGAAGAAATTTTTCTTGTATGGTAAAATCAATCCCAGGCATGATTTTGTGGCATTTATCAAAACTGCTCAAACTGTAATAGTAACTATGAATAGTAAAATTAGAATTGACTTTTCAGAAAGTATAAAAATTGGGTTGTAATTTGTGATCCAAACTGTGGTCAAACAAGATTTAGTTCATATGTCCCCTTATTTGTTTCCCCATTCCTGTCCTTCCAATAATATTATAATACGTGTGTAACTAACTTTATTTTTTAAGTGATCTGACGTGATATTGTAATTAAACATGTATTTTTAATTCGTATATCATGATATTATTAGTGGGATATAAAGGGGACACAAATAAGAAGATATAGGAGTTGATTTCGTACCAAACCTATGCTTGAAGTTGTTAAACAGTGTCGTTAAACAACTATACCTAATTCTCTCTGACTCTCTCGTTCTTCTATGTCTCTCACTCTCAGACTGAAACACCAGTTTTACTCACTCTTAGGTCAGTCCTACAGAAGAGAAGAGTCTGCGGCCACTCACTTGTGAAGCCTTCTGTCGCCGCGCAGCCGCAGAAGCCTACGCCAGTGCGGCCACCACCAGTACCTCACTATATTTGTTCGTCTTCAAGGTAAAGCCCTTCCCTTTCTTCCGATTTTTCTATGTACAACAGCGATTTGTTAGAAATTGCATCAATTTAGGGTTTAATTTCAATAGTTATAGATATATATATACATGTATACATGGTTGTTGGCAACTTTTAGAAACAAGGTGAGTGATGAATATTGAATTGAAAGAGGCTTATGTTCTTCTTTTGTTTAGATAAGATTACATTGCAAGTTTGTGTCTTAGAATTGGGAAAAAATCCTTTCTCTAATACACTGGTCTCAAACTTTTTATTCCCTTTCTCTTAAAAAAGTAAAAGAATCTAGTTTCTGTGATATGTAGATGCTTTAATCTACGGTCAAATTCTAATATTTGTTATATCATATAAAATTCAACACGCAGAAATGTTAGGTTCTTTGGACATCACATATGAGAATCACAAAGCAAGCATAAATAGCAAACATAAATGGCAAAGTGATAAAAAGCAATAAAAGATAACAACACCATAATTTAGAGAGATTCGTCAGAATATCGTACTACGTCCTCTTAGAGTCTGGTGTTTCACTATGTATAAATTTTGAGTACAAGGTTATAATGATATTCCGGCAGAATTTTAGTAAGTAAGAGACTAATAGATACCCCAAATGTGAAGGGACTTCCTCTGTTTCTAGAGGGAAAGTAATGGGCCCGAATTCGTGGGATGGTAGTGGGCAGTTCTCTAATACCCGAATAATTCAGAACGTGTGTTGGAACGTGGGCCATAATGCTACGATTGATCGTGGGCTTGGCGATTATGGAACCCGATCTTCCATCATTCATCGTTTGCTGAAAACGAGCATCGAATGATAAACTGATCATCATTCGTGATGAACAACAGATGAGTACGCATCAGACAATCGAACGCCATTGTTCATCGTTCATCATGGTAGGCCAGATATTAACCTGATCAAAATACTTAGTAATTTTATGGGCTTAAGAGGTCAATAAGACCGATATTGAATGACCAACGGATCATTGTTCGGCATTCATTGGTTCCTCCATAGGTGGTAAATCAGTTGATGGGCCGAGTTCAAATATTTGAGCTTAGGAATGCATAACGACCAATCAATACTAGACCATGGTTCATTGTTCACCGCTCGTTAGTCCAATAGTCATGGTGAACTAAGCATAACGTAATGGGGAGATGAAGCCCGGCCCCAACATAATACTTGTTCTTATGTTAAGTTTCGGCTTTAATCTTCAACTTGAATATTGTTCCTATTTTTGGTTGTTCGTACTGTTATTTGGAGACTGAACTGTGGAACTTGTGTAGATATTAATGTAGCATGTTTGTAACTTGATCGTTTATAAACCACTGAGGTTTGTTTTTCTTCTTTTTTTGTTTTGTCTTGGTTTGTTTTGATGATGTTTCTAAGATTTTATTAGGAAAAAAGAAAATAAAGTTAAAGGGGATTTTTATTTTTGTGGTTGTTGATCTAATATTTGAAGTTGAATTTGCTTGATTGATTGCATACAATAAATTTTGATCGATTTAAAACAAGAGCCATGCATCCATTCTGTTTCCAGCCTTTTGGAATTGCTATTATCTATGACGCATGAATTTTATGATTAACAGTGCTCAGCAAAAACGAAGATAATTATTAAGGAACCATTGATTCTTTTTTGCCATTTGACTAATTTTTTTGGCTCATTGATCTTATGTTTGAAGAAATGCCTGACTGCATACAAATATTGATGATGTGGTGGTCCTTTGACCTAGTTTACATATCCGTTTGGAACACGAGTTTGAGATGAAGTTGGTTAACTTTTCAAAAATTAGTTATAATTTTTGTTGACTTTTCAGAAAAAGATAAAAATTGATATGAAACACTTAGGTTCACATCTACAATCCAAACGGAGGCTAAGAGTTCAACTTTAGCTTGTGATTATTAATGGTCACCATGATTATGTTCATATTTTTAATGAATTCGATACTTAAGTCCTTTTGTTAATATTTGTTCCATGCGTCTCTGGTTTAGAAGGTTTAGAAATGGGAAAAGGAATGAATGATGTAAATGCTTAATGCACTGAAAACTAGAGTCCTAGCCGGCGTTTGGTTCCACGGTTCAATTCAAATGCAATTTTCTTTTTTTCCAGTTTATTCACTATTCACAGTTCCAATTATAATTATGCAACTCAAACTTTAAAAGTCCATAAATTTGCATATACAAGTCCAAAAGGTTTTTTTTTTTTCCTTTTCAAATTGCATAAAATTTTAAGACGAATAAAAACAAGCTCTATATTGATTTTTTTTTTTTCCGAACACATTTCAAATTTTATATATTTTTAGCTACAGCCATTCAAACTTGAGCATCAAACGTAAATAATTCAACTCAAATCCAACCCAAAAAATCAATTCAAACCGCGTACACCAAACGCAAGCTTAGAAAGTGTCCCCTTGACGATGATTATTTCTTCTTGCGGATTCTCTTCTGTATTCCAAAAATGTTTCATGTTGTGCGTTTATTCATCAACTGGTTCTTTTTTTGTTTTTTTTTTTTCTTTCCTTATTTTAAAGATTATTGAGATACTAAAATTGGTGGTAAAAAGAGAATAACGTCTGACATACTCTGTAGGTAATTCTCTTTCTACGAGAATCTTACAATCTGAAATAAACTAGAAACATTTTCCAAGAACCATTGATGCGAGCCAAAATATGAACAAGAAATCAAATCTGTATAGAAAATTCTCAAGTAGTATTGGTAGATCCATATGTTTTTTACACTTTTGGATAGGTTGAGCTAAGATGAATGTTTATTGTGTCAGAATTAGGTTAATCATTCTATTACGTTTTCTTTTTGTAACATTATGTTTAGAATCTTGTAAAGTGAAAGCTTTTAAATAGTTATTGATTTGATTGTTGATTGGTTCTTGAACTGCATGATTGAT
This sequence comes from Ficus hirta, assembly GCA_038430175.1. NCBI lineage: Eukaryota > Viridiplantae > Streptophyta > Magnoliopsida > Rosales > Moraceae > Ficus > Ficus hirta. Next base: position 9,803,223 of record CM076585.1, on the reverse strand, counting down.
ATTATTATGGATACAGAAAGCGATGCTTAGAAGTCTTAGAAAGAAGAGATCTTTTCTGAATTTGTTAATTTTATTAAATTTTGTTTTGCAACTTTTTTACTTGGAGTTATTGTAATTGTTCTAACTAACATCTCACATATCTCTCTCCTAGTTTAGATGGAATCTAGGGTTTATACCCGAAGCCACCCAATTTTCAACGATTTCCGAATTCGAGATCAAAAAGGAGATGGTAATGTATTATATATGAATATGTATGTACTTATTGATGTATGTTTATGATTATATGTATGTACTTATTGATGTATGTTTATGATTATATGTATGTACTTAAACATGAATGCTTATGATTGAACAATGACATTATTTGTTGTCAATATATCAAAAAGGAGATGGTAATGTATGCATATATATATATATATATATATATATACACATAATTATTGATGTATGTTTATGATTATATATATGTATGTACTTACACATGTATGTTTATGATTGAACAATATCATTATTTGTTGTTAATATTATTTATCTATTTTCAGCCTTATGTATGGTTTATGGCACTGTCAGCTTGTTGGAGCTTCTAGTTAGGATTCGCCATATAGACATTATTTGGCATTATTTGTTGTTGTTGTTGTTTTTTTTGTTTTTTTTTTTTTCGCAATCTAAATTTATGTTTCTTTTTATATATTATAAAATTGAGTTTGCTGATTTATGTACGTGTTGCGGAATTTTTTTTTTTTTTTTTAACTTTACTTTACAGCCTTCGTTCCGTAAGTTTTCAATCGAGTATGGAGAGCTTTTTTATTGGGAAGTTAATGAAGAGACGACTTTTTGCATGACAAAGAAGATGGAGAGGCTTTTGGAAGGTAACCAAGGGGTTGGCATGGAACATAATTGGACACAATGGCGGAGGGAGAGGCGGGGGGGGGGGGGGGCGCCATGGTCCCCCTGTCTTTTTTGATCCTTTTTTTTTTTAAAAATTTTAGTATAATAGTTTTTTTTTTAAATTTTAATATAGTGAGTATATGTATAAGTTAGTCTTGGCACCCCTTAAAGATGTAATGACGAGGTTAATGGTCCCATGGTTATGGGGATCAGGATTAACAATGATACGTTTCATAATTGGTCTAGTTAGGTGAGTTCAATCTCATTTTATTCTCTTATTCTTGAATATATATATATATATATATATATTTACTGTTAATTGAATACTCGATATATATATATATATATATTTGTAGGATATATATGATCCAGGCTTTGGTGAAACAGTTGAAGGTCGGCCCCTTCCTATAGGATATATGCATGCTATGGTGGTGTATGATTTTGGTCTCAATTATTGGGAAGTCATAAATTGTGGGGGAACAATATGGGGTAAAGGTGGACATGGACGCATCTTGCGCTCCTCGACAAGAAATCCAGTTAACCTTGCAGCCTCGATATTCTTAAGCGTTAGGCTTGATATATCTTTGAATATGTTTCTTACTTTTTGCTAGTATTTTTGTTGGTATCCCATAAATTATGCATCGGAATCTTATACTTGGAAAAAAAAAATACATACAAACAAACAAACAAACAATAGGATTGGAATTCTAACATATAGCCAATAAATAAATAAATAAAATAAAATAAAAAATTCTATTGCTGGAGAGTAGTCTATGGGGTAAAAGTGTGTAAAGGGATAATTAATTACTTTGTGTAAAGGGATAATTAATTACTTACTGGTTGGGACATTATGTTAATTGTGCATGCTAATTAAATGATTACGAGATTAAAGTAAAGTTAAAGACAATTATATTCAGTTTGGAAACACAAATGATCAGGATTTGTAAATGTGAAATTTTACTTTGAAAAATTTCACGAATTCTCCCTGAATTATATGTCACTACTGTCAGCATGACTCATGAATTATCAATTGTAGTTGTTTAACCCTCTAAAATATAACATTTGTGTCAAAACATCGCCTTCGTTTGTTTCCAATATAATTTCCATCAATATTTTATCAAAATGCGGGGAACAATAGGCATATTTCATAATTCAGGGGGTATGTTGATACTAGTGTCATAATTTAGAGGGAATTCATTATTAATATCAAGCACTCCATGTTGTTGGTTTTGAAAACGGTAATTTAAAAATTTTAGCGGAAGCAAGAGACCGTGAATAAAAAAAAAAATTCTCAAATTTTCCTTATTATTCTATATCTATATTGATTTAATAAATAAAAAGAAAAGATGAGATTTTTATCATTGTCCGATTAAGTCGATAACTTCAAAACTCCTTCGGAAAGAAATCTCATAAACTTGCAAATGGCTCGTCTCCTCCAATACAACGTTCTTCAACACCTTACTTTTATTACTTGATTGAACGAGCAAGTGGGTGTTTTCTTTTTTATGGAAGGATTCATGCGCTCACAATTTAGGTGTCTTTGTTTTTTGCTGCAACACATGAGAAAAACAAAGAATGTAGAAGGAAAACGTTTCTCTCTAGGTTTTCTTATGGCAAAAAATCACATCTACCTTGTTATAAAGTTCTATTTGCAGAACAAGATAGGTTACCCTAAAATTCCATCTTGAACTTGGAATATTTATGATCAATTCAAAATTGAAAGCTAATTATGTAAAAATTAAATAAAATAAACAATTCAACGTAAACATTCATTATCTTTTAATGATAATATTATTTGCTATCATCCTTTTTGTTTTCAAATATTTACTATCATCATAAAGTACAGATAAAATTAGCTTTCGTTTGGAACACGGGTTTAAGATAAAATTTTTAAGTTGAAACTGGTTAACTTTTCAAAAATTAGTTATAATTTTTATTGACTTTTTAGAAAAAGACAAAAATTGAGCTGAAAAACCTTAAAAGTCACACTTGTGAACCAAACAAAGCATTAAAATAATCAAAGTTTTCTTTTAAAAAATTATGATAATAAATCAGTTATAAAATTATGATAATTGACAATTTATTTTCAAGATGAAAAGAATTTATAAATTTTAAACAAATAGCTTAATGTGGTTTTATTATTATTTGTTACGAACATAAATAAAGTGTGTTGATTGAAATTATTACCTATTATTAATGATATTTTTGTAAATTTGTTAAATGACAACAGGCTTACTTCTCAAATTCTATTGCAGCAATTTTAAGAATCTGTTAGGCAAAAGTAAAATTTGACAAGCATGCTTAAATTATCGTAGGTTCTTTAAAACAGCTTCTAAAAGCAATGTCAAACGGCACCTAATTCTCCTCTTACCGTTAGATTTGAGTAATTGGGACCTTTAGATCTCATCCAACAGCTGACACATAATAGAAGTTTTATTTCTCCAATTCCTCGTTGAAGGACCAAATATATATAGATATATATAAGACAAATTAAAGATTTTTTCTCCCCGAATTTTAGGCATTTTCACAATATGCCCTCTGAATTTTAATTTGTTACATTTTTCCCCCTGAATTTTGGAAAAGAATGTGCATTTTCCACCCTCAATTAAGTTTTTGACTAAACAAAATGCACATGACACTCGTTGAGAGCATGAATTGTGGATATTGAATGTTAAACACTTATAATTAAATTAAAAGAGTAAATATTTATGGCTGATTATCATTTTTTCCCCCATATATCTCTCTTACTTTGTAATTTTACATTTAATAAAAGTGACGAGTGTCAGAAATGTTGTCAATGTGTATTACTTCATAATTCTTCACTTAATACACCTCAAACTCATACTTCTAATGAGTATTATGTGCTACTTCATAAGGTACTGCTACTGCTATTTCTTTATTTATGCAATTTTTTTCTTATTTCCCCTATTTTGATTCGGAGTCAGAAAATTTTCTTAATTTTAAAATAAAAATTTGAACCGAAACTAAAACGGATCATCATTTACAACCACCACCACCCCCCCCCCCCCCCCCCAAACAAAAAAAAAATGAAACTAAGCTTGGTATAGAAACTTGGTATAGAGTTTAATTTAACTCTAAAGGTTAGTCAGAGTTCAAATATTTGAGAATTTATATTAGTATATAGTATAATTTAATCGATTTTGATTCATTTGAGTTTTAAATGTGAGTACTTGAGTTAAGACAATACTACTCTCAGTGATTGGATCAGTGGTGAATCCAGTGAGATGAGGAAGATATATAGGTCGGGATTCGAGAGTTAAGAGGAGAGCAAGAGGATAGAGAGAGTATAGAGACTTGGTGGGTCTTGTGACGTTGTGTCTCTCGCCAATAAGGATGATTAGTTTGAGCTTTGAAGAATTTTTAGAAATTACAATAGGATTTTGATATATGGGTCAAGATTGGCTTAGTTCAAAAAACCTATTTGTGGATGGTTAAGGTGTTTTGTTTTTGTTTTTGTTTTTAAGCCAGCTGATCCATAGCTTTGATGATTATCATTTTTGTTAGGTTGATCATGTTAATACTTTTATGCTAGGGACTATTTCCAAGTACATATATAGGGGGAAATCATTTAAATTCATACAACTCTCTAAATAATTTGATCTATGAACAGCATCGTTATGGTAATGGGACAATTTAAATAAAATATATTTGGTTGAGTTTTGACCAGTATTCTTGAGTGGTTAAATGGTCAAGTGCAAAAAGTGTGGCTTTTGGGGACCTTTCCCCAATTTGAAATCGCTACTCTTCCTTTCTATGTTCAGTAGGACCAAAATGGCATTGGAAGCCCAATAACAGAAAAGAGAATTTTCTTCTTAAAGAAAATTACTTAAATAGCCATTTTTTTTATCAATTGATCAATATAACATAAATTATCCTCTCTTAATCAACATGACACAATTTTAATTTTAATTTATGTCATATTAATCTAATATTAATTTTTGTATTATGTTGATGTAGTGATTTTTAAATTGTTTTAGGGACTTTCCCCAACACTCTAACAGAGTAGTCATCAAAATCAAGTGCATCACAATGATTTGAACCACAACGACTTTCCCATGTCCCAATACATAATAGGAGCCATATTTTCTCTAAAAGTAACTCCAATGGTCCATTTAAAAACTACATTCATTATGTATTGTATTCAAATATAATACAATAAAATCATGCGTTTGGATTTTTTCGTCTCATATTATATTCAAATATAATGTGTGTTTAAGTTATTATTGAGTGAGAGAGAGAGTATATGATGTGATTAATAAAAGTAAACAGAAAAAAGAAAATGATATAAATGAGGTATCCAAATACACATTGCATTGCATTTGGATAGAATATAAGATGTAGGATGTTTCGAAACACCCCATAAATTCATTATTCTTATTCCGTAGCATAAGTTTAAACAACCTTGTAATAACACTTTTTTATTCGAGTCGAGATATATTATTCTAAATTTTCTGTCTTATTAGCTATCCTCCAAATATTATTTTCCCGTATCTCCTAGATTTAAAATTTTAGATCACATAAATCTTTAATCTTCAAATATTAAAAGTGAGAATAAGTTTCTTTAGAGTTTTTTGGAGTTTCGTCCTAATTTTTTAGGGATGGTAATATGGCGGGACGAGGGTGGGTATGCGTCCCCTACCCCCATACCTGCCACCCATTTTATTCCCATAACTGACTAATCTAATGGGGTACGAGGGCGGGTAATTCTCATTGGGAGTGTTATACACATACCCTATCCATTTACCTATTAAGAATAAAAATAAAAAAATAAACTCAAAATAAATTCCATTAAAGTTTTCATAAAATTTATCAATATAATCACAAATATAACTGAAAATAAAACTAAAATTATAAAAAATAAATCAAAACTCCAGAATCTATAAACTAAATTCATAAATAAAATAAATAAATAAAGCATTAAAACATTAGAATTCACATAGTTATATATATATACATATAAATACATATATATATATATATATTTATATCTCTACATATATAAAAACGTGATGAAGCAAGCAGTTGTGTTGTAACTTTTATTTTCAATTATACCCTTGTTATAATTTTTAATTAATTTTCAGTTATGTCCTCTTATTCTTTGTTTTTATTACTTTTTTTTTTTTTCTTATCCATTAAGAAATGATAACAAGATAAGGACAACTAATGATGACTGTTGTGTTTAATTTTTATTTCCAATTATGCCCTTTTATGCTTGGAGTGCAAGCCAAAAATAGATAACTTTAGGATTTTAAGTTGGTTTATTTATCTCAGTCAATCATTTATATTCGTGAGAATAATGAAGGGTTAAGTCGGTGGTTTGGTGTTTTGCTATCAAGGGAGGTTTCAACTCGGAATCTATTTGATGTTATTGTATGGTATTTATCTTTTTTGTAATATTTTTGAATGAAAAACGATTACATTTTTTTTCGAGATTTAGTCATTAGTATATCTCTTTTTTCCCCAAGAAATTTTGGACACAACCCGGTGACACGACATGAGAACAACACAGAATAACTGGGTTTGGACCGCATATTTAATAATTGAGTCGAAACATTTAACACGAAAATAAACGGACCAGAAATGAGCTAATATGGTTATCCTGTTTATTTAAATTGGTCATAAACTAGACACCCACCCCGTTTAGAGTCCATATGTATATAATTTCTCAATATATTTTTTTATTAAAAAAAACCCAAAAAAATAACAGCACATAAAAGTATAACCCTAATTCTTTTCTCCTCTCTTCCTCATATCAGCCACACCGCACCCTTTCCCAACTCTCTTATCAAAATGAGTCAGCTCACCATCTCACTTTTCTTCGGCCCTCACCGCCTCACTTTACTCTTACCATCTCTTTCCCCCACCGTCTCTAGTCGCCATGAGCCCACGACGATTTCCTTTTAGGCCTTAGGTAGTCTTATTCTTCTTAATCTTTCGCTCTTTGATTTCTCTCTCTATGTTTGTAGTGCTCGTGTTGTTTTATTTATCTCTCTCTCTCTCTGTTTGATTGCTCTTTGTGTTTGATTTCTATTTGTATTTCAAGTATCTGGGATCTATTCATTACTGTTATTCAATTTCTAACTTGATTCTTGTTTTCTCCCATTTTTTATTTTTTTTAATTTTTAAATTTTTTTTTTGGCAGATGGATGGTATAGAAGGACTTGAAGTGAATCTTGAGTCTGGTAGTGCTACTGCTCCTACCGATACATATTTGCCTATTGATAAAGATGAGGAAGAGAAGCTTGAAGCTATTTCTGAAGAACCAACCGGCAAAGCCAAATGCAAAAGAAGGACTACTTCTATTGTCTGGTCACATTTTGATAAGCTTCTGTTGAGTGAAGACAAGAGGTTAAGGGAAAAATGCAAGGAATGTAGTTTTGTTTATCTAGCTGATAGTAAGAATGGGACTGGAAGCATGGGGCATCACATGGTAGTTTTCCAATATAAAGACATATGTGATATTGGCCAACTTGATATCACAAGAAAAAGGCTCTTTAGCATTGAGTGCAAAGAGGTTTGATCCTGAACACTTTCATGAATTGATAACAACAACCATCATTTTGCATGATCTTCCATTCTCTTTTGTTGAATATGAAGTTGCTAGGGCCACTTATCAATATTTGCTTCCCGACGTTAATTTGGTTTCAAGAAATACTTTGAAGGCAGATGTATTTAAAATGTTTTCAGGGGAACGAGCAAGAATTAAATCTATGTTGGATGCAACTCCTAGTAGAATTTGTTTGACATCTGATTTGTAAACTTCTATAGTCACAGATGGTTATTTGACATTTACTGCTCATTTTATTAACAAAGATTGAGTGTTGCAAAAGAGGATTTTGAATTTTATTTCATGCCACCTCCATATACTGGTATTGTATAGTCGCAAAAACTTTATGCATTGCTATGTGATTGGGGAATTGAAAATGAGGTGTTCTCTCTTACTTTGAATAATGCTTCTGCTAATGATGTGTCTGTGGATTTATTGAATTGTAAGAAAGCACTTATTTCTAATGGTGCTTTTTTCCGTATTCGTTGTTGTGCCCATATTCTTAACCTAGTAGTGCAGGAGGGTCTAAAAAATATTGATAAGGTGGTGAAAAAGGCCCGTGAAAGTGTGAAATATGTGAAAGGGTCACAATTAAAAAGAAGAAGTTTTTTGAGTGTGTAAATCTTGTGGGTCTTGATGTTAAAAGGGGTTTAAGGCAAAATGTGCCAACTAGATGGAACCCTACATTTCTCATGCTTGATAAGGTCTTGTATTATCAGCGTGCACTTTGTCATTTACAGTTGAGTGACTCAAATTACAAGAATTGTCCTCCTTCTGAAAAGTGGGAAAGGGTAGAGAAGATTAATGAGTTCTTGGAACCATTTTATTATATGACTTGTGTTTTCTCCGGAGTTCAATACCCCTCAGTAAATTTGTACTTTCCTATTGTGTACACCTGCTATTCGACATTAAAATCATCAGTAGAAAGTGACGATCATATTTGTCCTCTATGGCAGAGGCAATGCTTAGCAAGTTTAAGAAGTATTGGAAGGAATTCTCTTTGATATTTGTAATAGCATTAGCTCTTGGTTTACAATACAAGTTAAACTTTGTGGATTACACTTATGCCAATGTTTATGGAGAAAGAGGATCAAGGCTAATTTTGTTGGTTAAGGATAATTTGGAAGCATTGTTTGATGAATACGTTGAACATGCTTGCTGCTGCAGCAATACTAAAACCACATCTACCAGGGCAGTTCCTACTCATGTTGCAAAGAACCCAACAAAGAAGTTCTCATTGAGGCAAAAGAAAATAATGAAGGTAAAAATATATATATATATATATATATATATATGTGTGTGTACAGTTTTCTAATTTAGCATTTATTATAATTGTTGTTTTATATTTTCTCTTGTTAATCTTGTTTTATATCTTTGTGATTGTAAGAGTTCACTTGTTTTGAAAGTCAATAACAAGTTTTTATGCTAAAGTCAGAGTTAGAGGTTTGTTTAGATGAGCCAAGAATACAACCAATAGTGAAATTTGATGTTCTTGAGTTTTGGAAAAGAAACCAATTTCGCTATCCGGAGCTTTCTAAGTGAGCTCATGATATGTTGAGCATACCAATAACTACTGTTGCATCCTGATTAACGCCTAAAGATGCACTCGCAAAGCAGTCGGTTATAGTACAGTTCAGGCAGTCGTATTCACAGGGAGATGATAATAAAAATAAATAATATTAGTAGACATCAACGCTAAAAACAAGGAAATAAAATAATAAAACGTAAATATATTTTTGGAGGATTTTTGTAGTAAAGAAAACAAATAAAATATGAAAAGGAAAAGATTTAGATAGAGGAAAATTCAATAATAAATGAGGGGAGGCATCATGAATCCTTCATATGTTTCGTTCTCTAATTTGAATCCAATCTTCGTTTTATGACTCAATTATAAGTTTCACATCCCAAACAAGCAACTGGAAAATATGGAATTAAATATCAATAAAAATAACAAAAATGTTTTGGTGGATTAAATCTTAATTTTAAACCAAACAAATTTATCGTTACAAGTTATTCAAAATCGACAAAGTACGTTTTTAGCATATTGCAGTAAAAGACAACTTATAAAACAAATCATGTCAAAATAGAATATGACAATATTACATAAAGAAAGCATAAATAAATTTATATAAAAGATTGGCATAAAATATTTTAAATAGAAAATGAGATGAGGAGGTTCAATCTTCTAAAACATATAATCTTTACAAAACAAATGAAAATTAAACTCAAATTGGATCAATCGCCATATAAGTTCATCACCGACCTCACCAAATTGTCAAGCCTAACTTGCAATCCATCTCACAAAGTTCTAATAAGAAAACATGAGATGAAAAATACAAGAATAAGAGACACACAAAAATATAAAAATAAAAAATAAATAAAGATAAAAGATACTAAAAACTCAGCCATATGAAGAAAAAAGAACGTCCCTCCTTTGCTGAAAACTCAGCCTTATGTAGGCATAAGGTATAAGAGCTTTGGAGCGACGCTCGACCCAAGAAATCCACCTCACAGCCGGTAAATCAGCCGGATACTTGGGGCAGACTAGCTGGCGAAGAAGCTGGTCAACTGGAGGTGAGGCTACGCACGCAGGATTCTGCCGAAGACAAGGGCCCAAAGTCACGGACCCAACTGAAGGAAGGAAGGAGATTTGGCCCAAGACTCACATGCGAACCGGCGGAGGGAAAGAAGAGAAAAGGAAGGAAAGAAAAAGAAGAAAAGAGAAAAAAGAATAGTAAAGAAAAATAAAATAAAACCAAATAAATAAATTAAAATTAAAATTAAACATTTCGAAAGTAAAATATTTTGAATTAATATTATGAATATACTCAATTAAAATTTAAATTATCAAATAAATTATATGAACAAAAATGTATTTGTGTACACTTATTACATCCGAATCTGCTTTTAGTATTGGAGGAGGAGTATTAAATTAACATAGGACCTCACTTGAACCTGATATAATTCAGGCATTGGTTTGCGTTAGGGATTGGCTATTTGGAGATAAAGGTATATTTTAACCTTTTCAGTCTTTTCAGTCTTTGATATGAAGTAATGATATAATCTGGTTTTCATTTATATATAGAAGTTATTACTTGGTTTATAGCTATTCACTGTATTACAAGTAAGCTGGTGGAGTCTTTTGTTTGAAATATGATAGTAGGTATGAAATTATATAGTATTCAGTTTTTGACATGACCAAATCAGTTTGCGTTTCTCCTAGTACACATAATTATGCTAGTTAAGAGTACTTGGTCTTACTACCTCAAGTAACTTTCTTCTTGAGACTTTATTAAGCGTGTACACACACACACACACACACACGGACACACACTAAGTTGGAATGATCAGATAACTAATTTCATGGTGCCCTAACTTGTATTAAACTGTGATTTTTTCTTTTAATGTTCTAAATGTTTTTAAGTTGAATGGAGAGATAGTGTCCTTATTGACCGCAAAAGATTACATTATGTTATACTTATCAAATTTTTGTGCAGACAATAACAAATCAATTCACATGGTTGTAGATGAAATCATTGAAGCTGTGTTCAGTATGGAATTCAATGAGTCCAACTCTATGTCTGCTCAAAGTTCCCACAACCCCCAACTCCTCAAATACAGTGGTCCCAATGGAAGGTAATTTAGATATAGTGACATTTTTTTTTTAATCTTTAGATAGTTTTTAAATATGTTTTAATTCCATTCTCATAAATTTCTTGAATAGGTTGAAATACTTGGGAGCTTTTGAAGATTTGTGGAGTTGGAAGTTAAGATGCTATCATTCTAAAGCAAGAAAGCATTTCCTTTTGCTTTAATATTTTGTTGTCTTTTTTTGTTTCTCTTAGTATGTTGGATCTTGATTATGTGATAATTTGAGACTTGTTTGGGTGATGATTTGTATATGGACACCAACTACAACTTAGACTTATATTTTATTCTAAGATATGTTTGTCTTAATCATTATAGATATTTGATAATTCTAGTTGTTAGTTTTATATTTTATATGAATATGATGAGTTTCTTTTCTTAGTGAATTCAAAATTTTAAGTTATTTTTTATCCAAAATTTATGGGTCAGAAACCAGTTTCGTATTAAATGGGACGTAAACGGGTTTTTTTGTATTAAATGGGTCATAAATGGATTTATTTTCATGCCAACCCGTCGTGGCCCGTTTAATAATCATATTTTCATGTCATGTTGTGCTACCCGTTTATTAAACAGTTCGTGTTCATGTTTAGGTTTTTGGTCTGTTTATTAATCGTGTCGTGTTTATGTTTATGCTTATCGTGTCTTGCTATAATCGAACTGATTCGAACCTAACCCGCAAATACAAATTGTCAGCCCTAGTTTTTTTTAGCATACAAGACGGAAGTACAATACTTTTGTCGTAAATAGTTGTGTACCTCAGGTACTTCACAAAAGCAAAAATGCTTTGTAATATATAAATGTATTTAAAAATAAACTTTGGTATATATTGTACACCCTAACCAGATAACTAGCACTTTATAGATAAAAGTTACCTCTCTAAATTTTTTTTTTATTATTATCATGAGATATGGTAAAGATTTATCACGTTTCATAATCCAAAAATAGGTGCTATGATAATAACTAAAGTACATTTACACATAAAATCACTATAACTCTTAGAGAAATAAAATTTTATACATTAACTTAATTAATAAAACTAGCACATGTGATGCACGTGCTAAACTCTACTAGTATATTTATAAGATTGAATATAAGCAGAACGGGTGTGAGTATGGGGGAGTTTACCCCACCCTGTCCTGGTACATACCTACACCTATACCCATATCCGTGGGTATCCATATCCATGAGTCAAAATATCATCCCTATAGATTCTTAATCTAGTTAAAAGTTCGTTCAAGATTTTTTTGCAATAATATCGATAATTTCTTTAAAATTTCATGAGAGTTTCGAGTTTTTTTTTTTTTTTTTTTTTCCCTAGTGATTGTGGTTTTGTGCTGCTGTTGCTTCTATTTTCATTGTTTTTTTTATATATTCCTTTAATCCTGCTTACACTTCTTTTTTTATTTTCTCTCTTTATATTCTTGAAACATTTAAAAAACATACCATACACGCGTGCTTCAACTAGTAAATACTAAATAGCCGAAAATACTTGAGCAATCAAATGACGAACAAGTAGTTAGAATAGTATGAAAAAATAACTAATAGGATAGAAAAATGAGACCGTAGATCTGAACTCTTTCTAATCGCGATAGGACTGCGCAATTCTTCTGAGTTACTAAGATAGCAAACAAAACGTCTTAAGAAAGCAAAAAACAAAAACACCAGAAAAAAAATAATAATAAATTTTGAAAATCTGAAAAGCTTCCAAGCCCCAAAAAGAAGTGACTGCTATATGTTGTAGTGTCTAAGTAGTATTACATGGTCCAGTTGCTATGGAAAATGTACATAATATGTTCCAATTCTACAACCATTCGAAATGGAGCCCTGCAACAGTAACCTTCCAAAACTTGCAATGAACCTAAGACTCAGCAAAACAAGACCATCAGTGCAAAAAGGGTTGAAGACTAAAGTCTAAACTACCATTGGCCCACGTATCAGATATTAAACTGCTAAGATCGGATACTACACTTGATCTCAGCCAAAAGACTAGAGTCTAAACTACCATAACTACAGAGGGTTAGCAGCAATAAAAGAATTTTGTCATTGGTTTTTAACTTAGTTAACGGGATAGTTCTCTTCGGGTTGCTTTTGCCACATATAGTTCGTAGCTTCGATCCAACTCGGATGGACCAGGAACTTCTTCTCTTTCACCGCACAGCGGGACTTCTCAGTTCCCGCATCCATTGAAACCACATGAGTCACCGACAGATCATGTTCTGTTACGCAGGTTGCACCCAGTTGCTCTGCCATCTTCCACAGAGGGTGGTTATCAGCCTGGAAATTGGTGGGGAAGACGTGGGTAAAAACAATTCTACATCCCTCCAATACTTCCTTCCGAATGGTTTTCAGCACCTGCATAGAATGATTTCCAGAAAATTATATCCAACCCCCACATCCAAAATCTTCTCAACTTCGATTTGGCAGATGTCCCATGAAAAGAGTCAAACTGAACAATAGCTATAACTGTTACTTGATTTGCAGGATATAATAATCTCGCGTAGAACATGAAAAAGGAAAGACACGGCAACGATGTAAAAACAATTGCAGAAAAATAACCATGACAATACACAATTCACTGCATTTAAAAGTCTGTGCTGACAAGTTCAAAAAATCAAGTTGAGAGACAAAAAAAAAGATGAGACTTGATGAAAAAGGGGACCAGAGAGAGAGGTCAAGGGTAGCTAGAATAGATTAAAACATTTACCTGCCTCACATCTCTGTCGATAGGATCACTCCCGGGTTCCTACACAACGGTTTCCAGAAATAAATCAGCATACAACAAGCAACAACAGCTTATGTCAACCGAGCGAAGGGAAGATGGAACATACATCGAAGAACCTACTGTGCACTTGTTGAAGAACTTTGAGAACTGTCACAAGAGCTCCTTCAGTCTCACTTTCATCACTCCTCAACTCAGAAAGGGACTTGCAATTGAACCCAAATTGTTGAGCACTTGATTTGAAGAAATGATATCTCTCGATCAGTATTAAATTGTCCTTGTGCTTTGTCCATGCCTGCAACAGTTATAGACGCATAATGCAAAAGCCTTTTATGCAGCATTCTTAGCCATATCGACGAGAGAAACTACTTACGTTTTCTGTATCATCAAGGATCAGAACAGCGTTGTCTTGCCCTAACACCACGTCAAGACCCTTTTGATGCTTGAGGGTGCCATCGTCCCTCGATATAATTCTATCACCAAAATACTCTTTCTTAGGATCCAGAAGCTTTGCCATGGCCAACGCATAGGGTCGGTCCCCCATCGTGTAGATGTAAAGTTCAAAAAAATTGTGAACCTCCTTTAGAAATTTTTGGACGAACGGCCTTAACTTCGTCATCATGTACATAGACTCCAACATGAAGAGGCTTCCTTCAGAGACATCTATCCATTTAATGTAATCGAAATAAGACATTAAAATACTTTGAAATCGCACTAATCCACAAAAAAGAAAGTAAAAATTTAACAGCTAATGAAACAAAATCATAGATAACAAACTCCACTTAACATACCTTGCAGAGAAGCCGCTTGGCTCTTCAAATATTGCTCCTCTATAGACATATCTACAAGTCGAGTGGAATTTAGGAGAGTGTGGTCAAGATCAAGAACCAAGCAAAGCTTCCTATGGCGAATCAAGTTCTTCATGTCAGTGCTTCGGAGTCGAACAATTTCATCGTTGTTAAGCCTTAATCCCTAGTCAAAATAGAGTAATCAAATTTTTCCATCACCAATCAAATCCAAGAAGCACGAGGAAGTTCAAAGCCCTTCAGTGAAAAAGCTGGTTCACCATGCCCTACTCCTAATGCCTTTTTTTTTTTTTTTTTTTCACGTAAGGAAATTATATGCGTAAACTACAGCTTGTGGCAACTGGCAAGTGGATAGTGGCTCCGCAAAGTAAGTTATTAACAATTTTTTACATAAGGATTTAAGTTTTACTAAAAGAATCTCAAAGAATCTTACTCACATAAACAAGAGGTAGGTGCTCCTGCCACTCAAAAAAAATAAAAAAAAGTAATAACCATAAATTTGAAGAAAAATAACCACAGGAAAATACACACAGAGCCCACTTATACCACGCAAAAGCCATCTAATTTCAATTTTATCTATATTTTATTTCAATTTTTTTTTTTTAAAAGAAATGACTAAAAACCAATTATAGAAGTAACGGGGATGAGCTCCTCAAAAAGAAAAGAAACAAACTAACAGAAAAATAAGAAAAGCAGAACGACAACACAACACAACACAGTCCCCAGTCCCTTCACACTTTTCTCTCGAGTTTTTTAACCATTATACCATCACAACAACAGCAAAAACACGAGTCAGAACAAAAACACGCAAGAATCATAGCAAAACTGATAGTCGAAGAAAAACTGTGCAAACAACCAACTAGTTATCTCAAAGGAAGGAATACCTTGTGAATGTACCCAAAAGTCACGCCAGTTTCCTCTTCCAATCTCTGACCACAACGAATACACATATTACCAAAAGAACCAGGATGTGTACATGCATCCTTCTCTGTTGATTCCTCTGCACAAATTAATGACATTTTGCTGATCAGTGTACACAAATCTAGTAAATATATCTTCCTGTCTTTCAAAAATACAACAAGAAATAACAATAAACAACTTGAGGGCATATCGAAAGTGTAGATTCATAACTAAGACTAGATGTTTCCTATGCACATTGTGTATTTATGTTATCAGGTACACAGAGCCACATTTACGAGCGGGTTTGTATTAAGGAAACTTTTAGACAGGAATCATAAATCAACTGACAACAAGATACAAGAATCAAATTTGACTCTGGAATTCAATATGCGTAACAGATCTTCCTATGCTATGCTAATCAGTTCTTGATGATGAATCAATCTATCAGATACTTTTTTTCATGATCCAATTGGACATCTTAACGTGATTCATCCCATTGAGTTTATAGACACAAAAGATTTACCATCTCTGTGGGATTAAATCCCAACTTAATGTGAATTAAAGAGAAGAAAAAAACAATGATATTATGAATGTAAATATTATCAAATTTATTGCTACAACGTTGTTCATTCTTACTCCTACTGCTTTACTACTTATAAAATATGTAAAAACAGTTAATCAACGTGATTAATCGGAATTAAAATTGTGACTTTCTCATATGATAGCCCCTCCACTAATAATATAGTGTATACTGTTTTTCAATGTGTTATAGCAAAAGTCAAAAAATAAAAATAAAAACAACCAACTAGATACTGAGATCAAATAGGACGGACGAAAGAAGATAGAAAAATCTGTTCAATGAGAGATCACATAATTGGCTTTTTTTGCATCCCCACAAAAGGATCGGAAGTTCGGATCCTTAAAGCATTCCTTGGAGGCCTTTCAGAGTGCAAAAAAGGGATAAGATGCCTAAAATAAATCAAAGAACAGCAGGGGCATGAGAAAAACTACCTATCTTTTCTTCGACCGATACTTGCAAAGTTGATTCGGAAGATACTTCAGCAGTCACCGAATCCTCTACTTTGCACCGCTTCACCCTAAACCAAAAAAACAAATAAAGAAAAGATATATGAGCAGCAAAGTTGAAACAACAAAGAAAACAAGAGGGTACAGTTAAAATGTGGACAAATGGTTTCGAACATTATATTTCAGCATAAAGATACAAAAGGAAACAACAAGAATAGAACCTCTTGTTCTCAATATCATCGTCGTCCTCCTCCTCCTCCTCCTCAGCTTCGCCGTCGCCGTCATCCTCCTCCTCCTCGGCTTCTCCTTCTGGTGATGACTCTTCAGAATCCGAAAGCGCCGCATCTAAAAATGATGCAAAGTCATCACTACTAGACGAGTTGACCGAAGAATCAGTCACAAGACTCATCTGAATCGCCCATTGCAACATAAAAACCAATAAACCACATCAACATCATAACA
This sequence comes from Ficus hirta, assembly GCA_038430175.1. Lineage (NCBI taxonomy): Eukaryota > Viridiplantae > Streptophyta > Magnoliopsida > Rosales > Moraceae > Ficus > Ficus hirta. The sequence continues at coordinate 9,786,206 of CM076585.1, read as the reverse complement.
ATATCTGCATTAACGAAATGCAAATTTCACTAAAATTCACTGAATTACCGAGGGGAAAAAAAAAAGGGCAGTATTTCATAACAGAACAACTTAAGCACAAAAAGAACATCAAAAGGCTGAATAGTGATGGGTTAAGAATAATGCCTGTTTAAGTTAACTATCATTTTCAACATTTTACAGCAACTATATGTAGTTATTTTTCTACTCTTTTTTTTTTCCCCCTCAAAAGAACTAAAATCTGGATTATTATTTTTTCTGTTTTGCATACACACAAGCATGTCAAAGAAATTTCCAGAATTTCTCGAGAAACCCAAAAACCCTTTCATCGTGAAAAATCAAAACCAATCATCCAAACAAGATTCCTAGCTCTGAGAAGTAAAACCCAGTTCCTAAAATCTAAAAAGGAAACAATTCACCAAAATTTGTTCATCAACAAATGCGGAGAAAAGAACAAGCTGTGTTTCTTCCATTAAAAAAAATGAAAATAAAAAATGAAAAATGAAAAGAAAACAAGTGGGCAATCTTCAAAAAGCTCAAAAATAGCGTGGAAGGAGAAGAAGAATAAGTAAATCGAAAGTGAAAAAGGAATACCTTGTTTTTTTCTTCTTTCTTTTTTTTTTTTTTTTTTTGGCAGAGGCTGTTGAAGTTTTTTTTTTTTCTTTTTTTTTTTTTTTTTTTTTTTTTCTTCCCTATTCCTCTTCTTCTTATTGTTCTTCTTCTTCTTTCGGGGGATTTTCCGTTGGAGTGAACTGTTTCATCTTCCAAACTCGGGAGCGCAAGAGTTGGGATTTTGATGTCGGCTTGGTTTTCAAACGACATGAACATGGGTGTCGTTTATTAAGCAAACCATTAACCTTTTATGACAAACTCCACCAACGCTAACAGTTTTGGTAATAAAAAAGACTTATTCGACCGATAAATATTAGTCAACACTCCCAAAAATACAGTAAATCGTTTTTTTTTTTTTTTTGGAGAAGCACAAATTAATTTGGAAAAACCATCCTTATATCATCAATATGTAGCTAATTTTTAAGAAAAATACTTGGAGGTACTATTGATGTTATACACCATAATTAATAAAAAAAAATACAAAGAACTTAACATTTGTAGCATTCTAAACTTGTCATCAGTTTTTTTTTTTTTTTTTGCTAAATAAAAGAAGATTAATTGATGTTTTTACGCCTTTAAAATTAATATCATAATAAGAAATTACTAATATCACAGGAGGTGAAATGGTAAGGCTCTTTAATATAAAATCAATTAGTCAAAATGCATGTAAAATGCTACAGAAACACGTATAATGTCAATACACTTCTCCCTTCTCTTTTATTTTCTTTTTTTCAACAAAATATGTTTTAAGAAAATAATAATACAAGCCCAATCCACACCCATATAGCTTTCAAGAACATGAAACATGACATACAATCAGTTTCATTTATAAACTTTTACAATCAGTTTCTATAATCTATTTGTTTTGAGGGCCGATTCAGTGTCAATAGTTAGACGTGATCTATTATCTGGAGTTGATCTAGCGTGTTTGCGTATGAATGAAGAGATAAAGTGCATTAAATAAATAAGAGACGCATAATTTTTTTAGAGGTTCACTCTCAATATTAGAGCTAGGGATTTCGTTATAGTTAATAAGAATTACGGTGAATGTTATAACAATAAGAATGAGAAGAGAGAAGATGGGGAATTTATAACATAGAGAGAAAATGTAGAAAATAGAAAAGAACAACCCGAGCATGTAGAGAATGCGGATTATTTGGAATGAAAGCCTATGAGAGCGGGATCTTTGGGGCGTATGATGATGCCCCTTATTTATAGGATATGATTGCTGATTTTAGTTGCCTGATTTTGTGCAGAATAAGCGTTAATTGCTTATGGGAAGTTGCCTTTTTTCTGGTCTAAGTTGACTTTTCTTGTTGGGCAAGCTTCCTAAAAACGGGTAAGTGACCATTTTTAGCTTGATTACTCGTGTTCTTCACTTGATTCTCATGCAAAACCGAATATGTTAAGTTTCCCAATCTAATTGAGTTATAATCTCCGATGGGTGCTTGGGTTTGCTCTGTGAGTCGACTTTTTGGCTCGATTATGTTGGCTCGACTTGATTGGCTCATGGGTCAATCTGCTTGATGAGCTGATCTAAGTTATCTTCTAGATGATTATTGCCCTCTTGTTGTCCTGGAATTGATGATCAATCGACTTAAAGTCGATCTTTGTCATCTTAGGAGTCGAGCTTTCTTATCAGTTGATAATGTTATTTGGATCATTTCTGAATTAATTTTTGATTTTTTGGCAATCCGAGTTGATACTGAATAGTAAAAGATGAGGTACGACTTTTAACCTCAACAAAACTCGAATAAAAAGCTTAAAGAAAAATAGTATTTGTTGAATTCTGCAAACAGACACATAAAGTAGACTAAAAATTGAGCACACAAAAAAACTATCAAGGCATACATTTTAATTTTTACCATATCAACAAAATCTCACTATAATTTTTTTTTTTTTAAATGGAATCTTACTTAGACATACTTTTAGTTATCAATTGAATCCTAATTGGACAAACTTGAACGCCATGCCATTCAAAATGGAATGGCATCTTCTCAATATGATAAGAGAATTTTTTTTGTAAGTAACGAATATTGTTCACGCTTTGGAAAAAAAAAAAAAAAAAAATAGTACGAGACAACTTAGTGGGACACAAATAAGAATAAAATTAATAAACTAAAAAAAATTAAAAGTAAAAACAAATTATTCCATTAATAACACATTATACTTGTGAATTTGTTGTAGGATAATCTTATAATCCATATAGTACGAGTAAAAATATCTTTAACATACATAACTAATTGTCATTTACCTGCTGGTGTCTCATATCTTTTTACAACATAAATAGCATAAAATTATCTATTATATTCTAAAACAATATCATGACTACAGAAATAAAATACAAATATACAAGTATAGATATTGAAACTAATCTTCAAATTATAAAGTTTACAAACCTCTCTAATATTACCCATAATCATAAAATTACATATCTCGATGTTTTTAATTTTTAATTGAAGCCAATAAATCATGGGAGCAACTAAACTTTTGACATTGAATACTTTTTCAAAAGAGAAGCTAGAGAAAGAATGTGACAAAATGAATATATATACCATCAGACCATTAGACCATCGCCATCTTAATATATACCAATGCTATAACTATCTTTTTATCAACATGATTAAGCTTTTAAACTCGTAAAAGTAAAGGTTAGATATTTAAATAATTTAGAGATGATAAATTTTCGGATAATTAAATGAAAAAGTTGATTAACCAACGAATAATGGTATCCCGAGATGTAAATGGGCTCATTCCGTAGACCCAAGCTACACTCGAGATACTCGTATAGGTTATGATTTGGTGGGCCATGAGTAATCAAATGGACCCGGTTATCCTTGATCATAGTTGTATTTTTCTCCATTTGGGGGATTTCAAATTGGTTTGCAAGATAAAATAGGCGATGGAGAAATGAGAAATAACCAAGAAAATCTAACATCTTACCTTAGGTAGACGAAAATGTTCCCACCATGAATAATAGCCTAAAAATCCATCTCTTTCTCCATAATGACCCAAAAAGATTGGTTTTAGAAGCTTCCGACAACTGTATCAGCATCTTAAGTGGTTAAGACAATTTTTTACATTTCTTTAACCAGTCTCCCGAGGGCTCCTTGACCTGACTCTAGAGACAAGACAATTTTTTTCATATCTACTTTGACGGCTTGCTTTGGATCAGTTCATAGCAAGTCGCCCACTACAGAAATGGTAGGACAAGTGCCAAACACGTGAAGAGCAATCTCTAGAAGTTTATTGGCTTTTGAAAACATTCCAAGTCAAATCACTTAGTCCGCATCACTTCCCATTTTCGTCATTCCTCGGAGCCCAAACATACACACAACACACACAACACAATCCAGAAACTCATCTCTTGGTGTTAGAAACCTTGAAGCTCCATTATCTTTGTCTAGTTCTTCATTTTCAATAGATTTCCATAAATCACAAAAGTTTATCCACGGAGGCGACCCTTGTTCGTCTCCAGAGTGACCTTGAGTTACCTCTCGGAACGCTCCAGAGATAGTACATCATCTCCAGCTTACCTTACCAAATCTCCATCTCTATTTTACTATTCCTCCCACTATTTTTCAATCATACCGGTTTCTTTTAGTCGATTTTCTTGTGTTTGTAGATTCTCTTGATGATTTGACAACGGAGGATGTCTTGGGGGTCATCCTCTCTCGATTTACTTCGAGCCTGATCGAGCTCATATCGTGATGGAGGCTCTATTCTAATCCTTACTCCAACTTCTCAACATCTCTGACACGTCGAAACCTCCACCAACTAGCCAAAGATGGCAACATTAACACCCCCTAACACGTCACTTTCCAGATTTACCGGGCACCATCAACAACAATCCAATGTCAAAGTTAACATTTGTTATATTTGGTAGCAAATTTTCCATCAAGTTCAGTATTTGCCAAATTTTCCATCAAAGATGGCATTCTATTAAAGAACAATATTTTCACTCTAAAACCGAAATTTGACATTGATGTATTGTTTTGACACTCTAGTGGAGTTGCTCTTACATAAAGCTAAACTACCACATTTCAATTAGGGTTCGTTTAGAGCATCATCTCCAGGTGGAAAAATACCATATGGATTTCAAAATCCCAACTTTACATCAAACTTTCTCTTATATTTTCAAAAAAAAATACTGAAACTTTAAAAGTCCATAACTTTTTCATTTTAAATCGAAATTAGATAATTTTTATGTCAAAATACTTGTAACGACGAGAAGAACAATACAAGATCCATTTTGCATATTTTATCCAAAATTATTTCAAATTTTTATACTATTTTCGATATCACATAACTTTTTCAAAAATTTTTCCCCCAAAACACACATTTTCAACCCAATATTCAAAACACAATCTCTAGATGTCCTTGAAACAAGCCCTTAGAAAATAAAAAATCCTATATTTGACAAATGGATTTTTCAAAATTAAAATATTTAACCGCCAATTACCAAATTAATTGGTTGATAAAATTTAGTAAACAATTTCGTATAACTACATTATTTGAGAAAACAAGTTGGAAACAATAAGAATCTGTCATTCTTGATCAATTATGAGAAAACTTTTTATTAACAAAAGTAAATGAGAAATTTTTGTTGAAAATACGCATAAGTAATAAATGATTATGATTATAGGCATAGTGTAACAATAGTTTCATATTTGTCTGCATTAAAATAAAGATTTCGAATTCTCCATCCTTAATTCAAAAACAAAAATAAAAAATAATTAATTGTTGGCCATATCCCCTATTACACTTTTATTAATAAGATAATAAAGATATCACCAATTACCAAATATATACAGAGAAAATTTTTTGTAAGGAAAAAAAAAAACCTATGGGCACAAAAGGATAGTAAAATCTAAATGGCATATTATTTTTCTTCTTCTTCTTTTTATTTTTTATTTTTTTTCCTTTTTTATTGCTGAAAAATGGCAAAGCATATTTATATCATTATGATCTCTTCTTCTGTTTGGTATTAGTATCTACTATAGTGGGCCCATGCTCTTGCCTCTGTCCTCCATTGGGATCGTACCACGTGTCCTCATCTTGTGCACCATCTTCCACCCAATCTTCTCTCACTATTGTCTGCTGATAGTATCGGAAGGCCACGTACAGCATGAACACTGAAAACAATGGTATTCCATTACACACACTATAAAAACCCAAGTTCTTGATTGAATTGTGACATAGCCCCTAAAGTACTTGAAATTAAAAAATGAACGTCTTTTTCTTCTTTTCTCTCATTTTTACCTGCCCAAATGCGAGCAACGATTGAGGATAAGTTCCAAACAAGCAGGAAGACGGCGACCGTCACGGCTTTCTTGTGCGAGCAAGAGTCCCAAGCGTCCCGAAAGCGTCGAACCCAAAATTTAGCTTCACAATTAAGAATTATTGAATGTCAACTTGATAGTATACCATTTTGCACTTTTCATGGATTTCATACATGCATAATAAATATATATATAGAGCAGATTCCTATAGTGTCAATGTAAAATATTCCTAAATATAATCTTTTAGCCCTATTAGGGAATGATGAATACCGAGAGGCTAAACTGCCACCACACTAGAAAATCTCAAAGATATATTCTCATCTTTATTGATTTCTTTTTATTTTGTTTTTATTTTTATTTTTTGTTTATGTATTTTTTTTTTTAGGTCAAAATATTCTGGTTGATTGGGTAGCTTATGTAATGATTACGAAATCTAGAAGCACTGAAAAAGGCTCAAGCAAACGAGGTCATTTTTGGGATCCTAAAAACTCCGCAGAGAACATGAAGATCTATTTGGACCTTACTATCATGCCAAAGGACTAAAATCCCACAATAAAAAACACACAATATAATATACACACACACACACAATTTGAAAAAAAAAAAAAAAAAAAAAAAATCCTTTTTTGGGCCCCTTTCAACAATGGAGTGAACGCACTTAGATATCTAGCCAACCCAATAAAAATAACAAGATTCTTAACAAAGTATCATCTTATGCAACTATTTATTTTTAATCCTTGATCAAATAAACGGGGTCACATAAGGCGCGATTAACCTTAACAGAGCCCTTACCTAACGTTTGACAATTATCTCACATCTCGACTCGACCCAAATTGGGGTGTTTAGCGAGGTTAAAACATAAAAAAGGCTAGATAATAAAAGGATAAATCATAAAAGTCACAAGACAAGATTAATAAAAAAAAGTCATAAGATTTAAGACCCCACAAGTTACTACTATAGTAAACCCCAAATGGTCCCCATCAATAGAGCCGTTATGTTGGGATGGGGTTGGCTTTATGTGAGTTTGTTTTGTGCCCAACGACCAATGCTTCTGCAGATTAAAGTCCTGGTGGACCAACTGTCTGCAAAATGGTATGTCCGATTCTATGCTATGATATGAAAAAATATCGATGGTTTGGTTTTGAACCATCAGATTCCGTTAGTTTTATATAATTTTTTATTTTGATTGGATTTTGAACAAGAATTATATTTAGAAACATGTGATACCCTACTACACAGTTATATCTATTCATTATTCAACATTGTATCTATTTATTATTCAACTTACATACAATGTGATAATAGCGACTCGTGTTCGTTTTTTTTTTTTTTTTTTAATCTAAAGAAAATGGAATCAGGGATGCCATCCATTTCGTTTTTCTATATTTGAGAACACCTAAGATAAAATAGAAGGCTCAAAACTTAAGGCCTGTTTGAGAGAGGTATTGAAGACAGAATTTTAGAGTATTTAGATTAGAATTGAGATGAATTCTAAAAATATATGTTTAATTTAAAAAAAAAACATTTAGAATGAAAAAATATAAAAACTTAGAGCTTGTTTGGTGTTATAGCTCAAACCAAGTTTTTCAAGATAATTTTTATCTTTTTCTCTAAAAATTTTTGTTCTTTTCTGAAAATTTTTTTTATCTTATCTGAAAAGTCAACAAAATTTACTATTTAAACTTAAAAAACTTAACTCAAACCCAAACACCAAACGGACCTTTAAATATATTAAAAAATATATATATATTTAATATAAATCTTATTTTCCTCTTGAAAATCTATACGACTTTAAAATATATCCAATGGAAAAATATACAAGTTCTTGGATCTTTTTCTTTAATTGGGGTCAAAGAAGGCGAGCCCCCAATCATATCGTCCCCTGGGAAAGACGTAGGGGGTGTTTGGTGAATAAGTTTAGTTTAAGATTTTTTAGTTTCAATAGTAATTTTTCAGAAAAGATAAAAAAAATTTTCAGAAAAGACAAAAAACCTTTTAAAAAAAAGATAAAAATCATAATAAAAAAAAATACAATTTAATTCAAAATAAATGAATAACCAAACATACCCGTAGTGGTTTATGTACGAAAGAAATATGAGACGTAAAGTTGAAGGAATTATTACCGTATGCAGTAATCTGTGTGGAATACAGAGAGCAGACTTTTGGTACGGTGAAAACGCCAAAAAAGCCTGTACATTTAATTTAGCACAAGATCAAAGTGTGTACATCACAAAAGTCAAGAAAGTATGCAGAGAATATTTTGGCAGTTCTCTGCACTAACCATGGCAGGGGGTTAATTGTGTAAACAAATAAAATTTTAGGCCTTAAAAAAAATACACAGTAATTTACTTCCACGTGTATTTAACTTTTAGGACCCCATTGGTTGGAGATGGCAAACATAGTCTGTATTTTAAAATTTCAACTATATATCAAACTCATCTTTCTTTTATTTTTAAAAAATTCACATTTTAAAAATAAATAACATTTTCATTTCAAATCAGAATGAGATGATTTTTATGTTAAAATACTCATAACGACGAAAGGAAAAAGAGAAAATCTATTTTGCATATTTTTTCTAAGCACATTTCAAATTATTATATTATTTTTTATATTATAGAACTTTTTCAAAAATTTTTCCTTCAAATACATATTTTCAACCCAACTTTTAAAATATCATCTTCAGATATTCTCCCAAACGGACCCTTAAAATTAAGGCTACCCTACATTCCTCTTTTTTTTTGGAAAATATATACACTACCCCATTTTTCAGCCTTAGGATGAGCTTGAGAACGATCTCATCCATTGAAGTTTTTATAACTTCTATCCATGGCAGTCGACATCCTTCTTTTTTTTTTTTTCAACTGTTTAAGATCACCTTTTTTTTTCCCCCATCATTCAACGGCTGAGAAATAGAGTGCATGTATTTCCCAATATTTTTGCGATGTACGATAGTTCTACGGTCAAAAAAGTAAGCCAAAATGAGGGGGCAGAAACTGCCAAACTTCTTTTGGTTATTTTTATTTTTTAATTTGAGACTGATGATTTAAATTTTTACATTATGATGAAATAAAGTGTGGAATTATAAGTTAAAAAAAAAAAAAAACAAAGCAGTAACTAAATGTGGGTTAATCCGAGTAGGAATTTAAAAAGGTTTTCAACCTTATCGAATTTTCCCTCAAAAAACTAAAAATAAAAATAAAAACTTACCCAATTTTGCCATAGTCCAGATGGTCACGGAGCTGCCACACCTGGCCAAAACGAAGAGCAGCACTGCCAACTGCCATTTACACACATTATCAAAGCCTTGTATACCCTTTTGTAGATTTACTCAAAAAAAAAAAATAATAATAATAATAAAACACACAAAAAAAAAAAAAAAGTAGAGAGAGAAAGGAATAACCTTCATTGTAGTGGCAGGGTCACCAGAAAACAAAGCTTTGAGCTTTAGCAGAAACTCATTTAAGTAAGGAAGTACCAGCTTTAATAACCAAATTGCTTCTTCTTCTCCAAGAACATAACTTGTATAGTTTATATCTATAACTCCTCTGTTAATATTTCATTTTTTTCCCAAAAAAAAAAAAGGGTATATTATAAATAAAAACATCCATATGGCAATTTGATTCTCTATAATTTTATTTTTTTTGGGTGATTTTTTTTAGGGAATTTACCTGCACACAATGGATCTAAAGAGGAAAATGGCTGCAAGATAAACCAGACCCAGATAGGACATTACAGAAATAAAGCTGCAAATGAAAAAAAAAATATCAAAAAAAATTTTCAGTTGTGAAACTGACAAAATGCGAAACTTTTTTTTTTTTTTTTTTCCTATTCAAAAATTTTGTTAACCTGATGTTGAGATCTTTAGTGTAGGAAGATGAGATTATGGTGAATGTTCCAAGCCCAAATATAAACACTGATCTTGAAATTTCTTTCCACATTATCAAATCCACTGCACCCAAAAAAAAAAAATGCAAAAATTCAGTTCCTTAAAAACTGAAATTATTTCTAAAGAATTATTAATTCCCTAGAACTCACCAAAACTCTGCAATCTGCTATGTGTTTCTGGAAAACTTCGGTATTCATTTGAAGCTGCATTTTTATTATGACACACAATTCAAGACCAAAAACCATCAAAACTTTTAGAAATGAATGAGATAATCAGATGCATCAAAAAAAGAAAATAAAAAGAAGCACAAATTCAAGACCAAAAAATCATAAAAAAATTCAAGGCAACATACAACTATCAATGCTTGACTATATATATATATATGATGCACGATAATGGGACCCTCCAATAAGTCTATTGGAATTGATTCTGTATCGATGGAATCTCATCATCCATACATAACGAATTGGTGTGGATTTAATAAGAAGAAAATTTATGCATGGAATCAATTATATAAATATATATATATGTATATATATAATATAATATATATATATGAGAGGGAAAATTCTTACATGGGGATGATTTAGTGGGAGGCCCTTTAGCAAAACTTGAATGAAGAGTGGATCTTCTAAGCACAGGAGGCTGTTTCTTGACATTCAAGGAGATGGGGTCAGGCTGTTTCTGGTGATGGACTTGGTGAACTTTTCTTACTTCTCTCCTCTCAAAATTGACCTTCTTCACTTGACAATCACTCAAAACACTTTTCTCTTCATTCTCAACCTTGTTGTTCGGTTTCGATTTTACCTCAATTGGGGTCTCAATTTCCTTAACCATCTCCACACTCTTCTTCTCGACCTCGACCTCGATCTCGACCTCGATTTCGTCTTCAACAACCTCTTCCTCACCATCTTTCTCGTCATCACCATCATCATCATCATCATGATCAGGAATGTAATTTGGCGTACAATTCGCAACCTCAACATTGCCGGAAATCGCCTTTTCTTGGCAGACACCAAATTCCTTACAAGCCTCGTCAGATTCAGATCCAACTTCCTCACATTTCTCCATTGTGCTCTTCTCAATCTCCTCAACGACCTCCTTACTTGTCTCTTCACCAGACACACCAACAACTGTCTCTTCACCAGACACACCAACAACATCCTTAATTTTCTCAACAGAAACCTTAACAAGCTCCGATTTCGGCTTCGGATTCGACAATTCAGACCGAGGCCTCCTAGTCCCAACTGGGCTCCTCTCAATTTCAGATCTGGCCACCTTCCTTGTCTGCTGAGTAACATCAGAATTCCTCTTCTCCTCAGTTTTCCCTCTAGCAATCTGAATTGGGTTCTTCTCAAACCCCTCAAAACTCTCGGATTTCCATGTCTTTCTCTTCCCACTTGGAGTACCAACCTGATTTCTCTTCACCTTTGTCCCGACATTATTTTTCTCGCTTAGTTGATTTTGTTTTTCTTCAGTAGTTTCTTCGCCATTGAAGACCTTAATTCCACCTCTGACTTCATCAAGCTTCATTCTGCTCTCCCAAACAGACCCTGTCCTCACCCCTCCAACTCTTCTCTTCCCCACATCCATTATATTACCCCCCACCCTTTTCTCCTTTCTCTCTCCTATTCTTCTTTTTTTGTCTCTTTTTCTCTCTAGAAATGATGAGTACAATGGGGCATGGGATGTTGGGTGAGAAGTACCAATGGGAGAGAAGGCTTCAAGGTGAAGAAATGGTTATGGAGGTTGGTGGAGGTGGTGATTCCATGGGAGTAAAGTAAAGCAAATTGAGAAAACAGGGGAGGAGAGAGAAAGAGAGAGAGAGGGAAAAAAAAAAAAAAAAACAGGGCAGGAGAGAGAAAGTGGAGGGCAAGATTTGTGTTTGTGTTTGTGTTTGTGTTCCTTCCTCCTGGTCGCTCTGGATCCTGGTTTACTTGCCTTTTTTTTACTTTTTTCTACTTTTAATTCTTGATAAAGTGAAAAGAAAAAGAGGAAAAGTTAAGATAATTTGGTGGGGTTGAAATGATTAGGGGGTGTGTTAAAGATTTTTTTAAGAGATAACAATAATAATAATATTTTTATTTTTATTTATTTTTATTTTTTGGGTTATTATGTTAATATAATATTATTTTAGGTACTTATATTCTCCTTTAACTTTTGTGATATACTTATTATTAGTATAGAATCTGTCTGTAGGAGCACTGTAAACGAGGCAGTGAAAAAGTCATATCTTTCACATGCCATGCGAAAGAGGAGGACAAAACTGACTGCGGCTGAATTTAGCATAGTAAACATGGATTTTGGCACTAAAAGATTGCAATTCTTTTCTTCGCCTTTATTTGTTGTCACTTGTTGGCACTGCAGATAAGCCAGGCACCTGACTATTATGTGGGTCGGAAAGATCAAATCCTAAGTTTTGTAACCAATGTCAACAAATGCCAGCTTTCTACGGTTGGGTTATCTTATCGAGTATGTTATAATTCTTACGATGAGGTTTTAGTTAAAGATATAACCTTTTAAAATAATTGGCTTGATTACATCTAGTAATTTTACGTTTAATTTCATCGTAAGATATATTAAATTTCAAAAAAAAAATGTTGGCAATAGATTAGGAGTCCCTTAACCATAATCCATTATTAGAAAATATATGAAGAATTATGTCCTATTTGTTATATTTAATTTTAAATTATCAGGCCATATTTAAATCCTATCAAATCAAAAAAGATAATTTAACAAAATTTGATAAAGATTTTAATGTTTTTCTAATGACAGTGTGTTTTTGGATAGACTACTGAAAAATTCTCCTAAAAATATAAAGGGAGAAGTTAATAATTGCATTCGAGTTTCATTGATTGCAACATATTGAAATTTTGCAACTTTAATTGTTTGTCACATCATACAGTGTTTTATTATGTGAACGTTAAGGGGCAGTGACAATAATTACCCGTGATGATATTTAGTCTACGTTTAACATTCAGATTTAATTTTAATTAAACTGTATTTTTTTTATCTTTTTTTAAAAAATTAATAAAATTTATAACTAATTTTTAAAAAGTCAATCAATTCATTAAAAATTTCATCTCATCTCAAACTCAACCCAAATCTCAAACGATCCCTTAGGCCCCTTTTATCATAAGTTCTCTTGTTTGATATCATTGATAAAAATTGTTTTTAACTTTTGGATTAATCTTTAATATTTATCGATATAATTTGGGTTAGCCATTTAAAAGCTGTAAATTGGCAAAATCATGTTGGTATTAGTTTGTTTCTCCTCTTGTTTGTCTTCTTTAAAATCCCATTTTCTCATTTTGGATAGACAATACATAGACCCTGAATTGAAGGAAAAGTCCTTTCACTTGTATGTGACAACGAAAGGTCACATTTATTGTTGTACAACAATTTAACGGAAAAGGGAAGGAATTTCTCTCTTTTTGCTTTTTTTTGCTTTTTTTGCCTATCTAATGAATCTAAGGCCAGGTATTGACACTAATTTTCCTCCACTATATATATATATATATATATATATATATATTTCCTGATGTTTCTTATGTTTTAATTTCTTGACACTTAAAAAATATAAATTAAGCAAAAATTAAAAAAAATAAAAAAAGGCTATAAATACGAGAGAGTAGAGGCCAAGATTTTGGTGACGTAAATTTGCTTGTGTAGTGGTTTAGGTTTTGGTTTTGGAACATTCTTTAGTTTGGTGATGTTAGACATACTTGTCATTATATATGGGCAAAAATCCAAAAAAGAATTTAAAATTTGATTCCTATCATCTAAAATTTGGACTCAGTTTTCCTCATTTGTTCTCTATGGAAAGATAGTTTTTCATTCAATTGTGTTTTCCTTGCCATCAATTTCTACATCCTTATAACTAGAAATCCCCTTTTGTAAATCATAACTAATCTCCTATTTTAAAAATCATAAATCTATATAATAAAAAAAATGTTAAGGGTACTAATTCTAATCCTATTATCATCTTATATAAAATGTGAATTATTATTCTTTTATTGACATAATTGTCACATTAATTAAAAATATCTGTTATTTAAAAAAATGACAACTTACTACTCAGACTTTTGATCTAGTATAGAAAATGCTTTTGTGGTATTGCATTGTTTTGGATAGACAGGTTTTGCCTTTTTTTTTTTAAACATAATTTAATGTTTAGAAAAAGACAATACAAGTAATGATGGGCTATAATAGAAGTATTCTATCTTACATATCTCAAGGGAAAAAAAAAAGGGAAAACTTAAAGATAAAAGTAGAATTATAATAGGGTATCTTTATTGATACTTTATACTTTTAAATCATGTATCAATTTCAGTATCATATTAAAATAAGGAGTAAAAAAAACCAAGATGCTCCCTTAAAATAAAAAATATAAAATAAACCAAGATGCAAATGTAATGAACGTTGACAAAGTAAAACTCACAAGTTCATAAAATCCAACAAGGGTCGTTTTAAAAAGCTTCCTAACCTTAGCAAAATATAGATATATAGATATATATATATATGTATATGTGTATGTATGTATTATAAAATACTTTTTATTGCAACGTTGTGCCAAACTATTTCAAGTTCACATCAACTTCAAAAAATTTAAAAACAAACAAACAAACAAATTACAGGTGTAATCGAAGAGTATTGCACTAGTTAACTAAGATGCCATAATTGCTGCATGGAAACAAAATCTTACACTTCATTATTTTACATCTTTCTTTTTGGCCTTATGAAATGATTGAATATGGTAATAAAAGATATGTACTAACTGTTTGAATGTCTAATCTGCTAGAATTAATTTTATACAGTGTTGGGGTGATCTTTTTGCTATAGGTCTTTTGTTTTTGATTGATCGGAGTTTTTCATCAATTATAATGGTATTGTTGAAAGAGCCATATGTGTATTTGATGATCGATGTGCTTTTTTGATTTTCTATTATTAGATTTCATTGCACGTTTTACCCCCTTATGTGTTTTATTAAAATTTACTGGTGAAATTAATTTATAATTGGGGTTAAGTTGCCTTGTGTTATAAGGTCATTCAAAGTATTAGTGTTTGTATTTTATTGATTTAAAATACAATTATCCTTTAAAAAAAAAGATATGTACTGGCTTGAAAAGATTTCTTAATTTACATTATTAATAAAATTTAAAAATACAAAACTAGTTCATAAATCTAACTATTGAAAAATAATCTAGTTATTAAAACAACAATTCATACCAATAATGCAGAATAAGAGATCTCATTATTAAAACTACATCGAAAGGATAAGACACAATTTTGTGTCATAAAATCTTTATTGGATTTCATTAAATTATCATATTTTATCTGACATGTTAAATATTGTAACCAAAATTAATATAATCATTAAAATTTATATAATCTTGACAAAGTCTTTTTTTTTTTTTTTTTTTTGGGTTGAAGTCTTGACAAAGAATTTTCCTCAACTTTAACCAAATTATCCCCTTAAAGATGCTAAAGAGTTAAAGATAACAATGATAACAATTGATGCAATCATATCTCATTAGATTATGCCTAAAAACTAAAAAAGTTAATCCATTTGGAGATCAAAATCTCTAACGTATCAAAAAACAGGTTGATGGAATCCAAGAGAGCTGCCCCAACTTTAGAGTAGACCCCACCACACTTTGGCCACAACAAATTAATGTAGATGATTTGCCAATGGATAGGGGGGGCTATCCACAGGTGGCGACAAGAAACATTGCAAACCGCTAGCTTCCACCGACACATCCCCATTTCCTTTTTTTTCTTTTTCTTTTTTTTTTTTTTTTTTTTTTCAATTATTGGTTTTCTGGGTACAGAAATCTGTAGAAAGTACGTTTAGCAGTGACAAGAACTGAAAAATAACTGTCCACCCACAAAAAAAAAAAAAAAAAAGTAAGGAGAAATCACACGTGAAAACTATAAAGCAAAGCAATTTGTCAAGGGAAAAAAATTTGTCAGCAGAGTGTTTTCACTTGTTGAGTTGGGATGGAATACCTTACTGCAGGGACGGAGTTAGGATTTTATTTTAGTGGGATATTGATGAGTTTTTTTTTTTTTTTTTTTCTTTTTGATTTCTCACCATTGATATTTTTTCTATAGGTACTAACATTTTTTTTTTTTTTTTGAGTTGAAAACTCTCTATTGAAGTGTTGATATTAAGTAAGAAAAACGAAAGTGGATAATAGAATAAATAAATGATAGCTGAGTTAATTTAGCAAAAAAAATAATAATAATAATAATAAGTGACAAGGATATTAAGTAAGAAAAACAGTTAAATAGTTTTATTTTAGTGGGGCACATTTGATTAAAAGAAAAGTTTGTTATGGAGGGTATATTTGAAAAATTAAGCAAACATATAGGTAAAATTATAAAGTAGAAAAAACTGAGTGGAGGATACGTGCCCCCGCTAGTCTCCATGTAAATCTATAGGTGCCATACTAATAGAATTTTGTTTTAATCATTAGATTTATGTAAGAAAATAATCTTGATGTAATTTTGATTAAATTTAAAATTTAGAAGCATGCATGATAACAAAAATACCTTATTAAAAAAGGCTCTTAATAAAAAAAAAGAAAAGAAAATTAATGTTGATTCCGGATGTATATACATTTTAAATTAATTTACTAATTACTATTATGTTAATGCAAATTTTTTTTTTGGGGGGTAATTGCATGGTTTCCACATGTTAGTAGTGCATATACTTTGTTTAGTGGTTTGCAATCTAAATGCATATAGTTTATAGGTATTTACTAAAATAAATCTTTTTTTTTTATATGAGAAAGTGTGCCTCCAACTTGAAGTTTCTAACAAGTTTCCAAAGACTTATTTTGATAATAGCAAAGCATCTAGATAACATTTTTTTGATTTTATTAATTTTGGTGTGGAAATGGATGTCCATGTCTTGGGATTTTCCTTACACCAAAAAAAAAAAAAAAAAAAAAGAGGGAAAAAAAGAGAGAGCCAATAATTTCCAAAATGTATTGGGATTGAAAGAGAAGGGAATCAAAGTTTTTTAAAAAATAAATAAAAACAAAAGTCCGGAGCTCTAAAAACAATGTATATTTGAATATTTCTATACAATGCAACGTGTAGAAGCATTCGTATAATTTTGCAACGTGGAAGGCACGTGACTTGCACGTCACAAAAGACATAATTGTTTGGGAAGACGAAGATATGCCAAAGTCTCCTCTCTCACCATTCCCAAACACAGTCCTAACCCAGATCCTATGCATTTTTTTTTGTTTTTCTCAATTGTTATTTTCAATATTTTCATTATTAGATTCAACCCTTTTTCGTTGAATTAATGTTTAATATACAAAAATTAGTGTGTGTATATATTGATAATTTTATTTTATTTATTGGCATATCAGATTATTTGAATAATTATACTGACAAGATAGATTAAAAAAAATAAAAACCAATATTAATTTTAAAATATATTTTTCCTTAATGCTAAAAAAAAAAAAATCAACCCTCTTCCTCCTATGGTTTAAGAGATTCTCGCAATAAACAACATTATTTCAAGAATATAGCCTTGGAAAGACCATTAAGAACTTGAAATAAACCATAAGGAAACAGACCACAGTAGCTGGATGGAAGTCAGGAATTAGGGTTAAAAAAAAAAAAAAACCCTCAAATGAGCTAGCTAAACCGGTGGGAAAAATAAGATTCATGGTCTTAGGTATCGGATTCGAAACTTAAGATTTTTTTTTCAAATTAATAAACTGAGTGTTCAAAAGGTCCTATATTGAAATTTTTTTTTTTTTTTTTTTTTTTAAGATCAAGATAGAGGATGACATTGGATTTTGATAAAAAGAGAAAGGGGGGGAAAAATCAACACTACACATTTGTTATTTGAGTTTGAGATGAGAAAGTAATTCAATACCAATTATTATTTTTAATTATTTTTCACACTCCAAAGTGATTTAGTTATTGTACAATCTTACTTCTGTTACTTCTACAAGAAACTTTTGTCAAAGGAATTTTACTTTTTTTTTTTTTTTTAATAAATGGATTTTACAATTTGTTACACTTATATTATCTTTTCTCGACAATGCATAGTACAAATGAAACAATATATAAATATATTGACAGAATCTTTCCCTCAACTCAATGAATCCCATAATCTCTAAAACAACACAAAATCTTGTGCATTTGTTCTAATATTTTGATGCAATTTCTTAAAACAGAATCAACCTTACAACTCCTAAAATATTAATATTATTCATCCAATCAACATAATTGTTTTTTAATCAATAAAATCCCCCACTTGGTTTTTCGAATTATAATATATAATCCAAAAGAAAAAAAAAAAAATTGGGGAGAAGGAAAAAAAAATAAAATAAAATAAAGGAAGCCAAAACCTAACCTTAAAAAACAAAAGAGAAAAAAAAAAAAAAAAAAAAAAGCCCAACGCCCAATACAATACAAAACTAATTGATTTATATTTTAAGTTCTGATCAACTGCAAAAGTCACGATCTTGACTTAAATTAAAGTTTGAAAATTTTGTCGTCGACGCACGTATGCACACCAATGTATAAACATAAAAATATTATAAAAAAAAATGTTAGGCCACGACTAGACAGTAACATTAGCCTGACGTGCTTTCACACACACAACATAAAATCTCATATCCGGTATTATATGATATACAGTTCAATTGTTGTAAATGTGAACTTCAATTATTAGAGTATGAATTCATGCAGAAGGAAAATATAACTAAAGTGAATGTGAATTTTTCTCATTTTACATTTTCTTTTACATGAATTTATATTTCTAGTAACTAAAGTTAACATTTACTGGATGCCATTCGGTATCGGATAGGAGACCAACCCTAAAACATAAAGTCTCATATCCGATATCGAATATATATAGCAAAAGCCTCAAATCCGACAATGGAGGGAAAACAGTACCTACATGGTCTCTTTTTTCTGTCAAGCAGTGAACACGTGTTGGGAGGAGGGAAGCTGGCGCTTCAAAATGCTGCTTGAAAATCAGATATGTATAATATAAATTAATTGAATGAGGGGCAGAATGATAAATGAATATAGGTTTATAGATGGAAGGAAAATAAGTAAATTAAAAAATAGGCAAAATGTAGAAGCACAAATGAAATAATGTATATTTAGGAGAAATGAAATGTAAAACTATGGTATAAGCAATGTGAACTGCAAAAGTGTATGTTACAGGCAAGGGGAAAAAATTTTGGAGGTTGTTGTTTGTATAGTAGGGTAACCATAAATGTAACAATATTGTAAATACAATGCGAAATGAAGAAGGGTTGTAATTGGCATGGGGATAGTGGCAAGTAGCGGAAGAACATTTGGGAACGGAAGTTGTAACTTGTGGTGCCGATGTTAGATTTGAATAGATAGGATAAAAGGGAAAAAAAGTTGGGAGATTAAGAGATAAGATGAAAAAGCAGCAAGCATGTGGATGAAACAGAGAATTTCAAGTATTGGAACAAGTTTTTGGAAGAGAATATGAAATTAGGGATATGTATAAAAGTGTTGTTAAGCAAAAATGGAGGAATAACACTTAAGCGAATAGAAAATGGGCATAATAGTTAAGAGATAAATTTTGTTTGCGTTTGGTGCATGGGTCTGGAAGGCAGAGATTGGGTTTGAATTGAAATTATTGAGGTTGAATTGTTTAATTTGATTGAGTTTAAAAGTGAAAAAAACGTGAAATGTGATTGAAAAAAGCTCTATAACAATATAGAGATTGGTTCGTTTATCCCACAAATTGTAAGAAAAAAATAAATTTAGTAAAACGTCACTGGAGCACGTATATGGAAAGTAAGGGAATATTAATATTGTGTTTCAAAACTGATCTGAATGAAGGGCCAAAATTAGCCAAGTTACAGGTTCATGAAAATTGCCTAATTATGTAATTAATTTATATCGGCAATAGCGTATGTATAGATGAAGGACCAAAATTAGGTTCAACAAATTGAGGTAATCTAAATGAATTCGATTCTACATGTGCAGGGGACGCAAAGTGAAACATGGTATAATCAATAATGTATGAGAAAAATGTAATAAATTGGTTAATCAATGAAACAGAGATCTCGGAGCATAAGAAATGAATAAAAGTACAAAAAATAAACTTAATGATGAAAGTTCATAAGAAAATAACATAGTTCTATGTTTCGTACACGAAGAAGTTGGATAGTTAAGACATGATAAAAGTAAAGTGAAGTCGACTTGATATAATGTAACACCTATATGACAGAATGATTAAGATAGAAAGTATTTAATAGTCGCACGAAAATAGTTTGGACAAAAAAAAAAACGTTATAAGTTATACAACAATGAAGAAAGTAATATTTAAGAAATGAATAATTGCATATCGAATCTAGCTACGTAACCATCTTCAACTGGAAACAAAGATCAAACCAACAAAAATCAAGAAGTGAATTAATTAACTTGCATAAATATATATAATTGATGGGTTGGATGAAGAAAACAACAGCTCAATAATAAACAATAGTTTAACTGGATAATTAATTCAGGACCAGGTATTCAACTAAAGGGTAAAAATTAGTTAATTTGATGAAAAGATGAATGGTAAGTCAATAGTTAGTAATTAGTGAAATAAAGTCCTACTGAATGTATATGTAAGCGGCAATTAATTAAAAAAAAAAAAAAAAAGAGAAAAAAGGAATGTATATGTAAGAGCAAATGTGTTGTAAACTTGTATGGACGGGACTGTACTCTGCATGATTAGTCTGTGTGTAATTCAGGCGGTAGCAAATCATCAAAAGGCACCAAATCTGCAAGCGTGAGATGAGACAAGTTGGGTATGTAGTTAGCTTCTTGTGAATAACCAGGGACTTTCTTTCCCTTACACCGGGACGTTTGGCTCGTTGGTTCAATTCCAATTAAACTGTATTTTTCATCTCAATTTTTATCTTTTTTTTAAAAAATTAATAAAATTAACTAATCTTTAAAAAATCAACCAACTCAAACTTAAAAATTTCAATTCACCATTAGTCAAAGGGCATATCTGTTTATTTGGTATGTAGTTAGCTTCATTTGAGGTTCTGGGGACTTTCTTTCCCTTAGACTTAGTCAAATGGCAGGTCTATCAATCTTCCATTGTTTTATTTTTTTATTTATCTTCATTTCAATTTTCGGTCTCCAAAATATTTGAATTTTTTAAACTTTTTTCGTACCTTGCACCTTCACTGTACATTGGTCAGCCATGTTTTTAGCCTACCCTTAACTGACTTCTCATAATCCAGGGGTTCATTTTTGATCGAACGGTCTTGGTTCACGTGCCGGACACATCCGGTATTTTGCCCCTACTGCATGTAAGACCATCCCTATATATATATATATATATATATATTAATTTAAAACATGTGTGTGATGTATATGATTGAACATATTTAAGAAAATTTATCTAAATAAAAAAATATAGGTAAAAATAGATAAAAAAAAAATCAACAAAGTACTTGAAAAAAAGACCAAAAAGATAAAAGAACTAAAATGTTAAAAATATACCAATATAAAAAACGACTAAAATAAAAAAAATAAAAAAAATTGGGCCGAAAGAAAAAAAAAAAAAAGGAAAACTGAAGGGCCAAAAAATTAAAAAAATTTTTGGCAAAAAAAAAAAATCAACAAAGTACCTAAAATGAAAAAAAGGAGGCATAAAAAAGATCAAAAAGATAAAATGACTAAAATATTAAAAGTATATCAATACAAAAGAAAAAAAAAAACGGAACTAAAATGAAAAAAAGGGGCCGAAAGGAAAAAAAAAAAAAGAAAACAGAAGGACCAAATAAAAAATAAAAAAAAATTTCGTCAGTAATGAATATTGGCACTTCTTATATATATAAATATATATATATATATATATAGTATAGATATATACACACATATATATATTTGAACTTGTGTATTTACATGTTTAGGGTACATTTAGTGTGTCGGTTTAAAATGAAAATTTTAAATGAAAATTGATTAATTTTTCAAAAATTAGTTATAATTTTCATTAATTTTTTAGAGAAATAAACTGAGATAAAAAATTTATATTTAGACTAGAAAATCAAACGAAAGCTTAATTTTACTAAATTATAGTTACTATATGCTTTGTCACCCACTCATAACCATTTTTTAAGGGATAAGATAAGAATAGTGGACAATAAGTCAATAACCATTTGGCCACTTTCCACTAACAAACACATATCTGTTCAACCATCGGATCTTTAAGTTAGTATGTTAGTACCCAAAAAAAAAAAAAAAGTTAGTATGTTATTATGTCACATCGAATTGACAAAAGAAGGGTTGTATTTGTTTAATAACAGCCTCTTAATTTATAATAAATTAAAGTTTTTCTGCATCATTACCTTTGGAACTTTTCGTGATTAGCAAATTAGTTCCCGAACTAAACATTTGACAAATCCCTTAAATTTAAAAATCCATTACATTTCATGGTTCTTTTGATAATTTTCATTTGCTAGAACTTGATGTATACATTGGACATGAACAGTAAATGAGGGACAAAAACCGTGCATTATGAATATCAATATGGTATAATAAATCGTGATAAAAAAGACTACTGATATAACAGATTTTGAAGTTTGAGAGTTCATTAGCAAATTTTTTAGTTTGAAGACTGATTTACAAAACATGAAAAGTTCATGGGCATCCATGCAATTAGCTTCATTTTATATTATTGTTCATAGAAAGGATTGGTCATTCCGTTGCGTTTTGCCTAAATATCATTTTTGTCGCTCTTATTATATAAATGCTCAAAGCACCTTCTGTGTTTGTAACATCAGTAACGAAATACCTCCTAAAGCAATAAATTTTTTTTTTTTTTTGGAAGTACCAAATTTTCCTTCCCAACATTTATTAAGTACAATTTGAAGTAATATTGAACTAAAACTATTAAATTAATTCAAGATCAATTGAGAAGGATAATCTTGATATTTTCAAAATTTTAATTGAGTTAGGGGGTATTTTTTGACTGACTTTTACAAACACATGGGATATGCTGGGCATTTGTATAATAAATGGGGGAAAAGTGATATTTAAGCTAAACACACAGAGTGTTCTAGTATTTTCTTTTTTTCTTTTCTTGAAAAAATGGATGATGTACATAGATAATTTCAAGAAAATAATACATACAAGTGTACATGTGTATGGTTGATGAAGTAGATTGCACATACAGCCGGTCCATCTAGGACTGGCTCGAACTTAAGGCTGAAGACAAATAAGATAAGAGTGTGTAATGCTTTCTCGTACCCTCCCTCTCGCCCCAATCCCTATCATAGAGCTAGAAACAAAAAATAAGGTGGAATTCATTCCAAATTAAAAATCCAATTTGGTGTTCTGATAGAACAACCAAATTGCAACAAATATATAAAAATAATAATATTATGATTATCGTAAATGGTCTATAAATATTAAGAAATAAACAAGATGTTTAATTTTTTAATGTGTATATCGGGGGCAATATTTTCCCAACCCCACCTTATTAGGGGTGGGATATGTGGTGAAGTTATCATCCCTGCTTAAACATAAGATTTTTATGAAGGAGAACTCGCAACCTTACCACCCTGTTAAATAACTTGCGGTACGTTGAGTGGGTTATGTAGACAAACCATACATGGAGTGATCTTCTTTGATTAATACTAACACTAATTTGTTCATCTAATTTTACTGCCTATGTGATTCAACACTTAAACTTGTTAAGGTTGTTGGAAACTCTCTTTAAAAAATCCTAATATTACTGGATCTAGACGTTGTGAATAGCGCTTGTCCGTGTGCTTGGCCATGGGGAAGAGCTCTCAAGTTGCAAGCATGCGACTTGCCTATAACACAAGTCGTTTTTAAAATCCCATCTGGCAGATCTTTCCACCGAGATCTCAATATGAGTTCGTTGGCCAAACTCTGGCGAGATCGCAGCCTCACAACTCCGGCAAGGTCATGATCTTGCCGTTTCAAGGAGCCTCGGTTTAGCGGCACATTGAGTGGCTGCAGTGCGCCACGGGAAGTGGTAGAGTGAGAGAGGGGCGAGGGAGGAAAGAGAGGAGAGAGGAAGAACGAAACTAGTTTCTTTTTGGTCTTTTTGGTTGTCCTAATTGGCAAAATCTGCTAGCAAGCCATACCAAGATGTGAAAGATAGATGACATGACAAGTTAACCGTCTGTTGTGACAAATCAACTACCACATTGAGAACTTACTGTTTCCGGTATTACTTGATCTTATGTGGTAGTCACCTAAAAAGTTAAAAAAGACAACAGAAATTCAACAACATTTCCAATGCAGCTAAGAATGGCAAGTTGACAACGGGACGGGACAGGATGGGACGGGGACGAGAAATGCTTCCCCTCATCGGTACCCTTCAAAACAATCCCCATCCCCACTTAAGGAGAGGTGGGGACGGGGCTGAGGAATCCCCATTAGATTTAGGAGTGTCTTCCCCCTACCCGTCTTAATTCCGATCATAAGATTCATATTCAACAAAAATTTCAACAAGTTAGACATAAAAAAATAAGTTAAATATCATCATAAATTCAATGATCTCACAAAAGACATCAAATTTCAATAAAAATAAGTATAGATAAAAATATTAGAGATCAAGATTAATTCTACGGACCGTTTTGGGGGTAAGAACTTGTCTCCATCCCTGTCATAAACTCCGTTAACTACCATCCCCAACCGACTTCTTTTTTTATTTTTTATTTTTTATTTTTAAATATCATGCTATTTACTTTACAATTTACAAGGCTCCATTCAACAGCAATATTAGCACCACTAACGAACAGAGATTTTTATGCATTATTAGTTATCAAGAAATAATAATTGTGATTCTGTCTCTCTCATGCATTGCAAATTACATAAAATTCCGAGACGGAACAAAAATCGCCTACAAACAGCTCATTAAAGCTTTCTAAGTAGTTCTTCAATCTTCCCTTTGACTACAAAACCAGATATTTACTCACCCAAAAATTACTATACAACCCAACCAAAAAAAACTATTTTACAACCCAACACACATTACTAAACACATTGAATCAAATATAATGTAAAAAAATAATTATTATAATTTCAAACCTGCGGGTTCTTTATTCTTTGATGTACAACTTTATTTTTCCCATTATTTCACTTACAAAAATGAATTTGGTGCGTGGAGATTTGTACGAATTGCATACTGAATAAAGGCCGGTTTTGCGTTATCTGCTCTAGCAAACCTAACAGGGTTAAATGCATAGAAGAGTGAAAATGCGACAAACAATATTTTATTTACTAATTGTAGAATTTAATATCAGAAATGAATTTGGTGTATAGAAAGCTTATTTACCTCTCCAACGACAGAATCAACGTGCTCATCATGGCATCTCTCAGAACTTCATATTTACGCATGCGGTTCCATCTTCTCGGACAATATACACTCTTTATTCAAACATTAGCAAAGAAAATCTTTTGTAATACCGAGATTAGTCGACATCACCATCCTAAGCCAGATTGTGTAAAGGCTTTTCGGACTGCTTAGGTGAAGCACCAGTGTTTAATTTCTCTCTTTCGGCGGCTTTCTGCTCCAGCTCTTGCTGCTTGCAGTTTTCCTTGTGGGCTTCGTTGAACATCTTTGTGAAGTTGAGCAAAGATGAAACAACTGTCACAGTAAATTTTGGAGTTAAATAAGGCCGTCTGTGATTACGTTGAAAAAATTAAGAAAATGAAGAATGCATATATCTTTTAGAGGGTCTTTCGTAGACCAAAACACAACATGCTGTCGGAGTCTGTATCCTGTAACTCAGAAAGAGATGGACTACAAACTACCCATCTTTCGGAAAGATAGTCATTAAGAAAAGTACTAAACTCGAACCCAAAACATCGCCACGTTAGTTTTCCGATAATACCTTGTTCAAAAGTGCATCGAGCGAGATCCTCTCCAAAATAAAGAATCAAAGAGTCCACGTTCTTACCCTGAAAAACATTAACGCCAACGTTTTAAAAAAAAAAAAAAAAAAATTTAAACCACCTCCTAACAACTGAAGCTTTGGGGAGAAAATAGTAAACTGACGTGTATCAGAACAGGAGGATAAACTAACAAAGGTAAATTCAAAATCACATGCAATGAAAATTATAAGCTAGGAAAGCAAGACCTACCACGGCAGAATACAACGAGGCCAACAACCTCACTTCAGCTTCAGCAGATTGAAGAAACTCCTTTAAGTTCTGCGAGGAGAAAACGAGTAATCAGAACCTGAACAGAAGATGCTAGGCTACAGCATAGAATACAATTATCCTCGTTCTTAGCATAGCCGTATCTTGGCTTATAATGCGTAAACACAAAGATCAGCACTTTGGACAAACTTCGACTAGCTCACTAGAGAACAAACTTCACTCATCTTTTGCATAGAAACTGAGCCCGAAACATCCCTACTTCCAAGATGAAAAGGAAAGGAGGTGAAGAATTCCACCAGTAAGCAATAAAAATTAAATTTCTAGGCAATTCTTTTACTCGATGTAATATTTTATCCGCTGTATAGATGGTATACAAATATACCTTGCAGAAATTTTCTGAGATAGGACCATCATTATCAGCAGAAGAAAACTCCTCGACAACTTTCTCCAATCCTTTGCTTATTGCTTGCATTTCCTCCGCCAAAACTTTTAGTTGTATCTAGAAAATTTTACGATGAAATCAAATGATGCAAGTATTTATCGACATCTGGTTTCCGAACACAAATAAAAATACCTTTGATGCCGATTCCAAGCTGCCAAGATCATTAGAAAAATCTACAACTTCAGGTAGTTTGTCAGCGAGTACCTACAGCTTATTGATAAAAACTGAATGTGATCAACATTAATATCAGAAAATCTAGGTAGCTATTAACAGTTGAAATAAACATAAAATGTTTTACACACAAAAAACACTGTTACAAAACCGACATACAAAGAACTGGTTCAATTTTCAGATTAAGCCCATAAAAGAGTCGCTGTCGGTGTCATTGTTTAGTTGTTACTAAATATTTATATTGATAATCAAAACATTCAAAAAGCACCGTGGTCCTGCTAAATTCCCCAACAAAATCCAACAGAAGGATACCAACTCTACCTTACAAAGATAATGCATAAGAGTCATCTTGTTGTTCCGTGCACGAGTCTCAGCGAGTTTAAGAAGGCTATCCAACTTAAATCCGACAGCAGACCCTAATAGAGAATGTTCATGAAATTAGTTACGATGGATAATACCATTAAGTCCATAAGCTACGTCCATTTCATGTTGTTCCTCATCTAGCATCTTCTACCAATATAAAATTATAAAAATTGAGTTCCTCAAGCCTCTCATACTCGCAGTGAAAGGAGACTAACTGCTTATTTCAGAAACTAAATCGACTTACCTTGAAAAGTCATTCAGAGTTTTAGCGGTACTGTCACATTATCCTATTTCGTACCGAGAATTATCATGCAATATTACATTATTTTGATCACTATTGGAATGAACCTAACGACATTTTTAAATTTTCTTAGCAATGGAGAACTCAACATTCAAAAGATAGCTAGTGTCAAGAACGATCCTGTATTTCAACCAGACCCCAAGAAAGAATTATACAAAAACTAACGATTTTTTGGTGTATTAGACTAGAGGACTGTCTAGTCCCTTGCATTCATACTAGTATTTCATCGATGAAATGGCTGCTGACATTGATCATATGGAGCAGTTGATGACAAATTCAACTAAGATATCTCATTGATTTAGTATCAGCTTACCCCGAATGGTTCCCTGATTCAGAGCATTTCCTAAGGAGAGAATTGTCCGCATGATTCTTTTCAACTTTAAGGAACTTCTGATCTGATTAGAAGAAAACATCAGTTATAAGATTTGGTACCATTTCGATAAAACTTGATGCAACTCTTGTAGGTAAACGAGGAACATAATAGATTACTTGCCTCTTCTGATGCAGAGTTAACAACATTCAAGCTACATCGAAGGTCAGAAACCTACATGGCGCCAAAGATCCAGTCAAGGAATGAAGGAACCATGAAATGTAGAATACGGTCTGACAAATATGATTTTCACCTGAGAATGGAACTGTATCTTGAACGAAAAAACTCTGAGCTTAGTTTCTACACGTGGTACTTCCATTAACCCGAAGAAGAACTGTCGCAAAGAGAAGCGGGAAGAACCGACGTGAAACAATATATTGATAGTAGATTTATTCTACGTACAGAAAGAGAAAAGAATGTAGCATAGCCACAGGAGCTCACACCCCAATTATTTCTTTAAAATTAAAACTAGGAGCAGAACAGTTGCTTTTGCCCCTCTTGAGCTGAACTAATCAAGGAACTTTATCAGAAAAATCACCGTTTTTGAGGAATGAAAATTAAATAAATCAAGTCCTGGTTGGTGTAGGACCAAATCTTTATACATTGTAACTTTCTTTCCAAATTATGCAGATAAGTTAATAAATTAGGAGACTAACTTATTCTGCGTGGCCTTCCCTTCTACCGCATGTGATGCATGTCACGTGTAATGGAAAATAATATAAACACAATCTCTTTATAATATATTCATATCATGAAGTAGCTTAATTATGTTAAAATGGTTGAGCAAAAGATAGCATGTGACAGAATTTATACCATTACCAGATAGAATAAACTTTTTAAACAGTGAAACCAATCATTTTTGGTTAGGAAAGAAAACCTTAAACCTTAAATAAAGTAGCGATTTTCCTATAAGATGAAAGTCATAAAATGATGCAACGGATATAGGCCCTTAAGCACTTCACACAATTAGTTGAGAAAAGGGAAAGCAAGATTAAAATCCTACACACCTGTTCACATCTTCCCAAGTTTTCCTTCTCTCCAGAGTATCCCTGAACAGGAATCATAAAGCAATTTATAACTTGAAAAGTACACCAGACAGTCGTCAGTTAAAACACTGCCATACCTTGAGTATTTCCATCTCCTCTGTTGTTGGACAGAACTTTATGAGATTATCAACCTGACCAGCATCTAATACTGAATCTTCCAGGGAAAGCACTGAATTCTGTCAATTTGACACAGAAAAATTCATCATTAATAAGGGCGATAAATGAGAAATTCTTGCTAGATATTTGTCTGCAACCATCAAACCCAGAAGAAGAAAATAATGCATAATACTATAAATTCCGGGGAAAATGTGACGGAAGAAATAAAAGAACACGAAATATTATAAATTCTGGGGAGATGGGGCAAAACAAGAAAGGGAAGCTGTGCGGTTACACAATTAAAGGTTCATAACCAAAGAAACAATCTCCGTATGAGACCTCTTGGGGTAAAGACCAAGAATAAAATGTTCCTTGAGTTGGAATCCCTGGAATTGGAATTTTTGCAACTTTTCACATGTGGGCCTATTCTCTCCTTTTATAGGCCAATGTTGGAAATTTGCATCCCCCACCTCCTTTGATTGGCCCATGTTTGGTACTTTATTTGGTCAAGGCCCACACATGAAGGGGAAGTTTGACATCATAATATCATTTTTCGTCACCTCGTAACAACTTAAGCTTTTGGGATGGACACGTAAACAAACAATAGGCAGGGACACTATCTCTCAATGGTATAAGGTCTATTGTGGTAAAGCCGAAAAATAAAAATTATGCAGGATTAAACACAAAAGATAAAATATCATATCATGTGAAGGTTAGGGTCATTACAATTAAGGTCATCAAGCATCTCCCAAATGATGTGTTTAGAGAAGAGAGATATAAAAGGAGATGCATCAAGGATGGTAATCCAAGAATCACAGTACTTTATCAGGATCAACACTCAGCTAAATTTCTCTTTGAATCATTTTTTTTTTAATTTTTTAAATTATTTTCCCCTTGAATCAGATAACGTATGGCAAACTGCTATAAGAGAAGGGACTGGAAGCATAAACTATAGCCAACAAAATAATTTTAACACATTAAGAGTAGTTTCCGCGATAATTTGTACAGAACTCACGGGAAGGGATTGAACTATCATTACCCTTTAAGATGGTAAAGACAGCAGAGTTCTTACCATCAATACATGCAACGGAACTTTCACCTTCGAGAGCATGATCTCGCAATTGTATGCCCGTCGGTGGTCAAGCTGAAAGACGCAAGAAAACTAGTAGGTTTGAAAGACAAGGAAGTTGGAAGAGCATTTCATATCAACACAAATGTATACTTCCCTCATGTTTAATCAGGACAAAGTTAAATATAAATCGCAATTCTTCGTTGACGATAATCAAGTAGCCAAGCTATGAATTTAATCAACTATGTTATTTTTTCACCTATGAATTTGATCATTCCACACTTGGTCCAACATTAAAGGCCCTCCTACATCTAAACAATTCCTAACTTATCTAGTCCTCCTTTGTTCTTTTTCTTTTATTTTGAATCAATACACTTTTAAAGGTTCAACTTCAGTTCCCTACAAGTAACGGAATTCAACAGCATTAAAGTTTTAATTTTAAACTCTTCCAAGTTTCAAAGCAAAAAGTAAAAACCCTTTTGCTTCTTTCCAAAATTTTCTTTGCTAGTACCTTAACATGGTGAATAGGGGAAAAATAATGGACAAATATAGAGACAACAAAGGCTAATTATACTTCTTGACAAAAATTGAAGCATAAATTACCAGTTGCACTTTTTCAGTTTTCGATCCTACTGAACCACGCTTGAATGATCTCCGGCCATGTGCTGAAATTGGAAGTGTTACTGAGAAAAGATTCTCAAGCTCTGACATGTCAATCTCTGGGGCTCTAGTTAAAATAATAAAAAAGGAATTAAAGTTTAAGATACCAGAATTATGTGTCACTATAAAACTTTATCAGATATGTAACTTTTTCACAGCATTATAGAGCATACATGTCACCACTTTTTTGCCCCTCTGCCCACAAGCTTCCTTGATTTGCTCTCGCCAGTTTCATCCAGTGCAATGGTTTCAGTTTCTTATTGCTACCTTTTGAACTGAGGGTGCGTGACAGACGTCCTTTTCCGCTGTTGGAAGAACTGAATGCCGGTGGAGACGGAATCTTTGAAACTCCCTTAAGCGCTGGTGGAGGGGGAGGAGAAGGAATACACGAGGAATTTAGTGTCGAGCTGTTGGACTGTTTAGATGAAAGGTTGGGGACAGGAGGAGGTGGAGGTGTCACTGCAGATGGATTTTCTGGACGCAAAGGAGGAGGAGGAGGAGGAGGAGGTCTAGCTGTAACAGAAAGATTTTCCCTTAACGGTGGACGAGGAGGAGGAGGAGGAGGAGGAGGAGGAGGAGGGGTCGGCGGTGGCGGAGGCATTCCAGATTGAGTTTGATTAGACTGAACAACCAAAGTATTTGCATTATCTATAGGTATGGGGCTAGTTTTGGATCCCTGAGCTCCACTTGGTAAAAAGGTTGTGATCTCGTCTGTAGGTGCAGAATTTCCCGGTTTTGAAGTTGAAAGGTGATAAGATGGCAATGGCGGTGCTCGAGGAGGTGGAGGAGGTGATTGTAAAGGAAGAGAGTCTGTAGCATTGGAAACCAAGGCAGGTAGTATCGTTCCAGGTTGTAGCGGTGTCAATGGTGAAACCGAAA
This sequence comes from Ficus hirta, assembly GCA_038430175.1. NCBI lineage: Eukaryota > Viridiplantae > Streptophyta > Magnoliopsida > Rosales > Moraceae > Ficus > Ficus hirta. The sequence continues at coordinate 9,754,871 of CM076585.1, read as the reverse complement.
CACCTTCCGAATCCACGGCTTTAGATACAGGTGAAATAGCCAAGTCAGAGCCTGGAACAGCTTGATCTCCATTCTTTTGATGACTAACTTTTATACACTCCATTGAGCCATTATCGTTCTCCGAAGGCTTTATACTGCCAACTTGAGGTGGTAAACTTTGATCTGATTCCGCTGATGCTGGTAATTGGGGCTTTGCCTCCTTTATACTTGCATCAACAATTGTAGATTTCTTAGGTGAATACGGTAAACGCTGAATCTTAAATGCAGTGATGACTCCCTTGCTGTCATTCTCCAATTTGGAAGGTTTCTGTTTGTTTTGATTTTCTTTTGGACTTGGACCCTGCAACTTCAATAAAATGCAAGCTTCGGTGCTTTGCGGAGAATCGCTATCAGACTTCCCATCAAAAATGTTGGATTGGCTCATCTGTTGGAGCACATTCAGTGTAGCATCATCTAACCAATCAACATGACTAAAGATCTCTTGGACTTTGGAAAATGCTTCTTCTGGAAGACCCTCCCCTTCCTCGAAGCATGAAATACTGCGCACAATGACGGAATTTGTAGCATCCATCTCAGAGAAAAGAATCTTCATTCCAATGACAGCCAACCAAAACATTGAACATCAGAACAGAACCACAAAACAGAAATTTCAATCCAATGCAGAGAAACATACCTCCGCTCTGAAGTCCTTTGGAAACTGATCTTTAGCATCCCATAACATGTCAACTTCGTCGCGGTTAAGTATCAAAATATTGGACCGAATAAAAGCGGTATTGAACATGAAGCGAAACATCATCTCTTCCCGCTCCATGTCATCATGCAAGCTAATGCACTCAACCACAACATCACCTTGAACGTGGCAATTGATGTCAATCTTAACCAGTTCACTTTCTTTCTGCAAAAAAATCAACCATAAATACTAAGAAGCAAAACGGAGTTACAAAAAGAATTGTTTACACTTTTCCTTTCAATCTCCCTCTCCTCTAGGTGGATAGAACAAAAATGCAATTTTCCAGAAATACTAGATTAGATAAATTAGGGACGTAAGAATCACCTGCTTGTAAGCCCGGACAAGTTTGCTTCTTTTTGGAGTCGAGTACAATACTTTAGTAGCTGGATCTGCACCTGAAAATAAGTCCTGTCCATATACCCGAAATATAGGACGGCAACCTCCAAACTTATCGAAATTCGGGATGAACCTGAGAATGATGCAGTCCAACACCAGAGCCCTATCGACCGGAGGCCATTCCGAGGCTACAGTCCTCCTCGACACATATTGCAGATACCGAATCTGAGAAGGGATCGGATTCAATGGCGAAAGCAAATGCAAAAGCTCCTGTGGAGCCTGCTTGTAGACCATGTCCAATGTCCTCTGCTCCCCGGTGTATTGCTTCTTGTAAATCAAGAGCGCAGCAAGCATGAAGGCCAGAACAGGCCAACCACCGCGCTCGCAATGAATCAGCAACACGTTTTGATGCCCGAGTGAGAGCCAGCTCTCGCATGACCGCAGGAAATGCTGGATCACCTCCATTTTGAGCACTGGACAGCCCTCAAACTGCCTAGGGTAGTCCATTATGGTCATGTCATACTCCGACAAGATTTTAGACACCTGGCTCTGCGCTTCTCCTTCCCGAAAATTGAACGCCAAGATCGAGGCGTCCGGGAAGTGATCTCGGAGCTGACTAAACATGTTACCAACGTACCCCTTGTAGTCCTCTTCATCCCAAGCTTCAGTAGTGAAGCACGAATCGAAAACTATACAAACACACAGATTTTCAAAGAAAAATCACAAATCAAATAAAAATTTACATCAACCAACCACAGAATCATTACTCTATGCACATAATTTGACATTGTAGTCGTTAAAAGGAAATTTAAAAAAAAAATAAAAAATAAAAAATGACAACATTGTTACAAGAAACGAAAAAATAACACATTATTATCAACAAGGAATTAAAAATGTCAAAATTTGGAAACCAAATATAAGATATGTCAAAGTTTGTTATCCGAATGTCAAATTTGACGTTTGCACAGAAATTTAGCAATTTGATTCGGAATGCTAAGCTCTTGGGGGGGGGGGGGGGGAGGGAATACAAAACAAAATCAACACAAGCCTATTCCATTCCCAAAATTTCCGCTAAAATTTCCTATATTTTCTCGGCAACCAAACATACTCCACGAATCATTTCTACTAGTAAGTAACAGTTACCATAAACTCGCTCGCATATCTCGAACAGTCCATCGGGTGGCTTCCGAAAGAAGAATCTTCGTAGAAGCGCCATTTTTTCAGCTGCTCACACTCCTCCAATCCCTGCAAAAAAAATATATATATATATATAATAATAATAATAATAATAATAAAATAAAAATAAAACTTAATTCATCAGCTGATTCCAACTCCAGAATCACACTTCAGAAGAAAAACTTGTGAAAAATTGAAAATCAAAATAAATAATAAAAAAAACTCATTACAGTTTTGTCAATTTTGACTTCGCTTATAACCAAAAATAAAAAACTAAAAATCGATTTCCAGATTTTCTTCTTGATTTATTGTTTTCAGGTGATTTTGATCTTTGATTGTGATTGAAGATGTGTGATAAGAAATTGATTTTTTTTTTCCCCTTTTTTTGGGAAGTTTGTTGGATTCTTCGTTAATTTCACCAACCGACTTACTTGCAAAAAAGTTAACGAAGGGAGGATGATGACGTGGGAAACACTACTCACCGACCAAGTGGATTAAAAATTAAAGCAATCATTAGTCAATTTTGATTACCTTGTTAATCCAATCATTAGCGTCTAGGTTTGATCTCGGTCAGCAACAAAGTTAACCTTTTACTTAATTCAGTGAAAACGTATGCTAAAATTAAATCTTATATGATAACTACATTTTCAATATAATCGAAAATTTATTGTTCGATATAATGATAAAGGAGTTTATACTTTATTGACAAAATAGTAAAATTTTAGTGGGAGTTTGTATGAAATAATTAATTTTGTATATGTACAAAAAAGAAAAATCACAAAAAAATTTCAGTTTAATTTTAAAACAAGAAAATAATTGGCACAATGTAGTTTCGTCCCTGATCTTATTTGTTAGATTTTCATTTCGACAATTGGTTTATGTGAAATTAACGTTAATCTTGTTTGTTAGCGGACTTGTTGTTTGATCAATAGTCAAAAGATGAGGACATTGACGTAGTTGTCCTTTGACACCTATGAAGAGATTAGTTAAATTTAACGAAATGCACAAAAGCCTGTCCCCATAATGTGTTTAAACGTTAATTGAGAGTTTAATTCTAATGCTTGGAAAAACTGAATGGGGTTTGGATCTTCAAAAATTAAATTTTAGATTAAATTATCAATTTAAACCCGATAAAATGATTCTAAACTTATTTATTAAATATAATCTAAAGATCTGTTTGGATTATAAATTTCAACAGCCTGTCCGACAAGAATGTTTTGAAACATTTTATAGTACGGCCGTTCAAATGCATGTTTGGCAACTCATTTGCAAGATAGAAAGTCTAAAACACGTGAACGTGATGCATGTAATGGTCAAATTCAACCTCTCGTACTTAAAAGTAAAAAAGTAAAAATAAAAATAAAAATAAAAAAGTCAAATTCATATTCCGAGTACTTTAAGTCAGTGGAACTTTACCTGCCTAAGTAATCATTTAAAAATTTTGTTAAGACTTTATAGAATACCGCCATATCATTTCTTTTAATTTTGTTCAAATATAAATGTTTACGCCCGATTTCATTAAAAAGCATCACCCTAATATCAAAAAATATGTATACAACCCAAACCAAAAAAAAAAAATATCGCTAACACTTGACATTTTCGTTAGTGCTGCCGACCATTTATATTAGAACTATTTCTTAATTTTCTTTTTCTTTTTTTTTAGGAAAATTTTCTTTTCAATATTATTAGAATTTTCAATCTAATATTAATTAAGATGTAATCAATCGAACATTATTTGAAGCTATTAATGACTGTTGTGTTCAGAAATGAAGTATTCCAACTCCCAAATGTTCTTGTAAATTTTTGCTCCCAATAAGAGATATATATATATATATATATATACATATTTAACAACAATTGACTCTGATTTCTAGTATAGTTTATATGCAATCTAATATAGTTTAGCTTCAGTGTTTTTTAGATAAAATGAAGAGAAATAATTATAAATTAGAACACACACACATATATAGTGGAATCAGTTTACTGGTTGGAAATGAAATTTTTAAGTTAAAGTTGGTTTAAAAACTAGTTATAAATTTTGTTGACTTTTCAGTAAAAGACAAAAATTGAGATGAAAAAGTACATTTTAGTTAGAGTTAAACTTGAATACCAGACAAAGCCTTTGTGTATATATATGCAGCCAAGAATACATATTAAACGGCATCCATTACATGAAGAGATAGAATAAATAAATAAAATGCATCGATTATATGAAATCAACAAAGAAAAAAAAAACTATAACAAATATAACACAACAGATCATGCATATTTTCTTTTATATTTTAACAGTGAACGAATTTGTATGTCTTTATCACGCTTCATATACTAGAAATTTCCTTTGAAAGAAACATCGTTCATAGTACTCGCTACTTTAAGAGAGAATAAAGAACACAGATAGAATGAAAAGAGAAGATATCATAGTAAAATAGGGTAAAATAAAAATTTAACTTCTATATTGGGATTGACTAATCCGATGGTATTTTGGGATTGTCAATCCTCTTATCCAATCCTAATTTATGTTGTTCAACAAAAAAAAATTCCAAACTTATATTGGCCTCACACATTTCCACTTGTATTTCAAGATAAGTAGACATGAGGTCGACTCTTAATAACACTAGTGATAAGTAAACATACAACTAAAGATTATCACATAAATCAAAAATAATTTTTTTTTATTTACTGATGCAAATATAATAACTCACCAACAAATAAATTGATACTCAGAAATTAAGATAAAAGTTGTCATCTCTTACACTATTAAGATAAAGATTATCAAATCGCACAGCAAGAAAGGCTTGAGTTGCACAAAAGCTCAAGTGCACACTGCAGCATACAACCGCGTGGTTTGCACCCATTTCTCCAACACAAACAAATTTCCATTAATTTCCATGTAACGACCTCTTACGGACCGTTATAGTTAACTTTTCTTTTAATAATTCATCTTTTATAAAATTACGGAAAATATTAAGAGATTGAGGGTGGAGTTTTGGTGACTAGTTCATGAAGGGCTTTTTCAATTATTATTTATTTTTTTAATATACTGGACTTACAAGAGGAGGTGAAGGAGACAGAATAAGCGGCATAGAGGGATTGGAAGAGAATATGCATGGAAAAAGTAAGAGTAGACTTTTATGGACTTCAATTGGGAATTAATTGAAAATTAATTTTCTGAAATAATATTTGGTTAAGGGCTGTCATTAATGGCTCATTTTGGACAAATAAAGTTGTCATACAATTTGCATATTAAATGGAATGCAAAATCTCTCCCTTTTTTTCACACGTTCCGCCCAACCCACACCAACACACCCCACACCACACCCCCCCCCCCCCCCCCCCCCTCTCTGCCAACTTTCTTTCCTTTCGTATACGTCCTCCCCCATTGTTTTCCTCTTCTGATAATTCTACATTCTTACATATTTAAATAGCTAGCATTAATATAGTATATTATATTTATACTTATAATTATAACGTATATACGTTAATCTTGAAAACATATATAACTTATAAATAATATATTATATAAATATACACATATACACAAAGATTACGTAATATACTTATATTTAAAATATTTCTTTAATTAAACTATCACACAAAATTATTAAACCATCATAAAAAAAATTTTACAATTTGGCATGAATTTTGTTCTAGCAAATCGAGTTCTCATCGCGTCACTTGTGAAAAATAAACTCAATATAACATTAAAATTAACTAATTGTTATCCCATCACATTATCGATGTTAATTTTCATGAGGCTTAAAGCGGACAATATCATACCAAAGAGAGGCACGGATCGTTACAAATGGTATCAGAGCCTATACCCAATCGGAAGTGTGGCCAATGAGGACGTTGGGCCCCAAAAGAAGGATTGATTGTAACAGTCATCAGTCCTTATAAGGAGAAAGGATAAGTTGTGCAGTCCCACATTACTTAGGATGGATATATGTAATAGTTCATAAGTAAAGAGACCACCTTCTAGTGGTATGAGACCTTTTGGGATGAGTCTAAGAGCAAATCCATACCAGCATGTGGCCCAAAATAGACAATATCAAACCAAAGAGAGACACGGGTCGTTACATTCCAGCCAAAAGAAAAGAGGTTAGTGACCACTATGGGAGGGGCTCTAGGGTTCTTGCCACCTTGGGATCAGGCCATGGAGACCGCATTGCGACCCACAGATTGCAACAATAGCACAACCCACTCCCTTTTGACCTCGGAACCTCCATCGCCAACGGTTTCCATCCTTTCCCTAGGTCACGACCAAAGACAGGGAACTGAGGCCCTCAATAATGAAGACATAAGTTTTGATGAGGTGTAGCTAATAACTACAAGTTTTTAATTTTATAGACAACTAAATGAAGTTCTTATTTTTATTTTTTAGAAGGGAAAGGGGACTATTTGTAAATGTTGGTAAAATACATATATAAAAACAAAATTAAGAAAAAGTTGATTGGGGGCTTAATCCCCCTAAAGCTTTAGTGCTTTCGTCACTGCAGGACCTCACCCCCCTTCCCCAACAACATGACACAGTCTTTTGAGTTTCTGCTCAAAAAAATTTCTTAGTGTTTATGCTTGTTGGGGTAAAACCGCACTGACCTGCTTATGTGGACGATGGTGCTTCTGTGGTTCACTTTGATTGGACTAGAGATACTGACTTTTATATGATGTCCAGTCTCTAGAGAACTTATGCAGTGTCAATCTCCAATGGTAGATGCAGAACCCCAAGTCTAGGGATCTAACTAGGCACAAATGAACCTGAAGAGATGACCTTTATGGACTCAAATGTTGTTGAACTTCAATGGATGAGAGCTTCATTATAGATGAGAATCTCTACGAGTATGGAGAGGTAGAAGGAGTGCATAAACAATTTTCTGGAGACAAGAGAGAAGGCATCTAGCAAAAAAAATAATAATAAAATAAAAGAGCTTCTAAAGGCATAGAGTTTCCAAAAAAAGTCTCTGACTAGAAAACCGAATAAAATTTCTAAAGACAGAGTCTGCAGAGAAAGTCTTTGGCCACAACACAAAACCAAAGAAAACTTCTAAAGACAAAGAGTCTCCAGAAAAAGTCTTTGGTCACAAAATGAAAGAAAACTTCTAATGACAAAGAGTTTCTAGAAACAAATATTAACAGGAAGGTGATGACTTTGGAAAAGGCACGGGCTTAGCGAGTTTCCAGAAACAACTCAGGCACGCATATATTTTTGCACGTATCAATTCTCTCACTACTAGTCACACTGCAATTACACTCCCTTTTGCATTTTGTTAAAGCATCTCCGCCGATGATGAAGTTCTCAATGAATGTTCCTCCAAATGAATCATTGAATCCCCCCCGGTATATAATTCGATCATTAGGTTTGCTCACAAAGTAAAACAGCCCTACCACATTGTTTCTAGTCATAAAGTTTGGCTGGACAGGGACGACAATGAATATCCTGTTACTGTTAGAATACCTTCTCTTAGAGCACCTAAGCGTGCTAGAGTGCCCACCACCGTCATTCGAAGTTCGACAATCCCTTTTTCTGCTAAAGGACATCGTAAAAGGAAAAGAGCTAAAAGCCCACCATTCATTGGACTCTCTTCTTCGACGTGTGCCGATACTTTAGTACGGAGGAGTACTCGCTTGGAAGATAAAATCCGAAAAAGGTTTGATGCTGAAATGATCGTTGAGTATGATTCTCAAGAACTTTCAGAAACTAGCACTGACAGAGATAATTCTATATTAGGAGTCGTTCAAATTACGGAGGTAATACTTCTTTCCTTCCTTTGACCCTTTTTTTTTTTTTTTTTTTTTGCGTGCTTGCTTGATGTAATGACTTCAGAAGACAACTAAGTAGTATCGCCTAAGGCCTTTTTTAGCTGCAAGGGCCATTATTATAGCAATTTTGTATTGATAACAACATAACGAACACATGTGTGTGTGTGTGTCATCTAAGGCCTTGAGGGTTTTTTTTTTCTTTTTTTTCTTTTTTTTTTTCTTGAGCCAGCCCTGTGAATAGTGCATGTTGCATGTGCATAAGAGCTCTAGACGGAGGCTTTGAGTGTTATGTGAGAGCTTAAGGTAGAAGCTCCATATATACATACTTAATGTACTTACTTATGCATGAGCATATTGAACTTAAATTTTGAATTAATATGGTATATACTAATAGCTTTAGACCAAAGTTTTATATTGCTAAGAAGCTTCAAAACAAGGCTTTAGCATGTACTTTATACGCATGAGAGCTTCAGACCGAAGTTTGATATCGAGTTCAATGAAAACATTTTGCATACATGCTTTTATGCTTTTGCTTGTTGCTTGTGCGCATATAATTTGTTTTAATCGCATTTGCAAGAGAAAATGAATCTTTTTTTTTTTTTTTTTTCTATCTGTCTTTGTTGCATGCGCAAAATGAGCAAAACACCATTATTCCAGAGACAGATCCTTTGGCAAAGATCACAAAATCTGGCTTAAAGTCACCATTAAAAGTGGTTAAGTAGGTTTTGGGCATCGGTCAGAGGGGCAATAGAAGTCCTTCTCCTCTGCCATATTTGGGTTTTTCCAGTCAACTAGCCAGATTAGTCAGATAAAGACTCTAGTGGTGTGCCACTAACTAACTTGTTTTAGAATATTTTCTCTGAACTTTTCCATACAAATGGGTCACTACTAAATCGAACTGAGGTGCCTCTAGAGACAACATCGGAAGTAGAGGCACCTATTAAAAAAAAAAAACATTTCAAATGGAGATTTGAATGCAATGTAGGATGAGGAAATAAGAATAATAGTTAACGATGCTTCAGGAGAAGGTGATTTCCAATCCTTTTTGAATCCTGATGCAGGCATTGAAGAGTTACATAAAATACCCCGTTTGATGGTGACGTTGTTAGATATGGAAATGTTGGTTCTAACAAAGATAAAAGTCTTGACGTATGCCTTAGTAAGGGAGATGAGAAAGCTTCAAGAGGTGAAAACAAAATCATGAATGAAGATGTTGCTTATGATGAGAATCTTGATGTTGGTCGGTCAGAAAATGGTGATTCGATAGCTAGTGACGTCGTTAGAGATGGTGACAATGTAGACAGAGGTATCAACTTTGATGTGGAACTTAATCAGCCAGTGGGAGAAATCTCAAGAGGTGCTGATATCGTCCTAGAAACAGACAACATGCTTGTAGACAATACTCCTTCAGAGGTCTCTATAGGTGAAAAAGCCTTCATTGCAGAGTTCAGTGTATGATAGTATTTGAATCAGGTGATGCTTCTCCTAGCACTGCAGAAGACTTCTACAAACTTAGTGGCAAGGTTGCTTCTTTTAAGGACATGGATGTATTGGTTGAGACATTTGTCTTGGCTCGATTGGGCCTGGTTTTGTAAATATTTGTTGCATTCGTATTGCACTTTTTTTCTTTTTTCTTTTTTTTGGAAGTTCATTGGAGAGGGAAAGTATTTAAGCGTTAGAGAGCTCTTTTTTGGCCCTTGTCTTGATTTCATTCTTCGTACCTAGATTTTTTTTTTTTTTTGGATGATGTAACAACTTTGACACAGTCTGAATATTTGTTGGATTCGTATTGCACCTTTTTTTTTTTTTTGGAAGTCATTTTTATTTTTACTATGTACATATTAACTTCGCATATATTATACTTTTTTTTTTTTTGGGTCTATATGATGCTTCATCTTTTGAGGTTCATCCCTTTTTTTTTTTTTTTTTTTTTTAACTTTTTTGTAATCCTACAATGAATGGGGTAATAAGATAAAAGAACTTCAAAAGATTGTTTATTAAGCTTCAAAGTGAGTTGCATGACCCTTTTTTTTTTTTTTTCTTTTTACAAACTGCTACAATATTCACATGAAACCTGAAAAAGAACAACAAGACAACAGATTTTGACATACATATCATCTAAGCTTGCCATCTCTGCCAGCAGTCTTCTTATTCTTCTAAAACATCTCTGAATACCCCCTTTAATGAAAAAGATATTCAAGGATAATAACGTTGAAGCCATTTTCCATTTATCACCTCTACTTAATCCCCTACAATGGCGTTGGTGATCTCATAATAGCTATGCCTTTTTAACAACATGTGGTCCTTCCCAGGAAGGGGTAAACTTTGAAAATCCAGAGATCTATCTCCGGACATGACAAGACACCTTGAGGATGAGGTCTCCTTCATTGAAAGTGCGATTTCAGATGGTTTTATCATAAGCCACTTTTATACTCTTTTGTTACAAATAGACCTTTTGATGAAAGAGTTCCCTCTTTTCTTGTTTTGCCTCTAAATCTACTATCCTTATTTCTCCACATGATTCCATTGCCCATTCTACATTGTTTACAACAAGGACTCTGACCGTGGGCACTTCTAATTCCGTAGGAGAGATTTCTTCGGAACCATAAGCAAGAGAATATTGAGAAAATCCAATTACAAAACAAAGCAAAATACGATATGCCCATAATGCATTAAAGAGATGAAGTTTCTAGCCCCTGACATATTCATTCACCATTTTGCTTAAAATTCACAAAAGCGTCTTGTTTATAGCCTTCGCTATCTGTTGCTGTTAATGCCAGGTGTCAACTTGATTACTCTAGGTGGTTGTTGCTAAGGTGTACCATTTATTGGGTAGGATCTGTTGAATAGCTAGCTTAGGTATTAAAGGCTTTTGACTTGTTAACTGTATAAAAGTAGAGAGTCTTAAGGAGGCTAAGAGTAAGAGAGGCTATTGTACAAAAAGAGAAAGAACGTGAAAACAGAGAGTTCTAGAGAGAGAAAGTTAGAGACTTGGGAATTCTTTCTGGCTTTAGAAGAAAGATAGAGTCTGTAACTTGAAGATAATCTTAATAATAATGTTTTTCAGTTTTTTCTTCCAATTTTCTTTTTCTGGTGATTATTTATGTATAGTCTTGTGGGATTGATTCTATGAGAGTATCCTGGGTTTTTTTCTCAACAAACTGGTATCAGAGCCAAGTTCTGATTCAAGAATGGGTTTGACTAAGTACGATGTTGAAAAGTTCACCGAGAAAAATGATTGTGGGCTGTGGAGACTCAAGATGAGGGCTTTGCTCGTTCAACAGGGTTTAGAAGATGCACTTGAGGGTGAGAAGAATCTCTCGTCATCGCTATCCGAAGGAGAAAAGAAGCAGATTTTGGGTAAAGCTCATAGCGCGTTGATTCTGTACCTGGGAGATAAAGTCTTGAGGGAAGTCTCAAAAGAGAAATCTGCCGCTGGAGTATGGTCAAAATTAGAGAGTCTTCACATGACAAAATCATTGGCGAATAGGCTATTCTTGAAACAAAGACTATATACTTTCAAGATGCCCACGGGGAGAACAATCGAAGAACATCTGGACGAGTTCATGAAGGTAATCTTGGATTTGGAAAACATTGATATTAAGATTGACATTGAAGATCAAGCATTGTTATTGTTGAAATCTCTGCCAAGTTCCTATGAAACCCTATCAGATACTCTGATATATGGCCGAGATTACTCGACTCTGGAGGAGGTTCAATCGACATTGATTTCAAAAGAACTCAAGAAAAAATCAGAGGGTAAGGTTGACAGTCCAAGGGATTCATCAGGGGAAGGTTTGGTGACAAGGGCTCGACCAGCGAAATGAGATTTCAAGGATAACTAGAAACTGAAGTCCAAGCCAAAAGGGAAATTAAAGTGCTTCAATTGTCATAAAGAAAGACACTTTAAGCGTGACTGTCCAGACAAGAAGAAGAAAAAGTTTAACAAGAAGGCTCAAGAAAATGGGGATGCTGATGTTGTCTCTGATGGCTATGAAAGCGCGGAGGTACTTACTATTTCTGAATTAAAAGTAGAACATGACTGGGTGTTGGATTCAGGGTGTTCCTTCCACATGACACCACATGAATCTTGGTTTGTTAATTACAAAAACAAGATTCTGGTCAAGTGCTACTCGGAAATAATAAGGCTTGCAGAGTGGTGGGTGTTGATACTGTCTCTATTCTTATGGTAGATGGGTGTCAAAGAAAGTTGTTCAACGTGAGTCATGTACTAGAATTGAAGAGAAATTAAATTTCTCTTGGCACTCTTGATTCGGAAGGCTTTCAATTCAAGGCTAAAAATGGATGCTTGAAGATTCTGAAGGGATCAATGGTTTCATGAAGGGCAACAGGGCTAATGGGCTATATCTGCTGCAAAGAAATATTGTTATTGGAAGTCTCTTAATAAAATCTAAGGAGATCTCAAAGTATGCCTCTCTGTGGCATTATCGGCTAGGCCATATGAGTGAAAAAGGCTTACAAGAGTTGGGAAATCATGGGCTATTGGATAAGAAGAAACTTGGGAAGCTTGATTTCTACGAACACTATGTTTATGGTCAGGCCTGCAGAGTCAAGTTTGGGACTGGTGAGCACAGAACCAAGGGGACTTTGGATTACTTGCATTCAGACTTGTGGGGGCCATCAAGGATTGCATCTCTAGGTGGAGCAAGGTACTTTATGTCTATTATTGATGATTACTCACGTAGAGTATGGGTGTTTATTTTGAAAAATAAAGACCATGCCTTAGAAACCTTTAAAAAGTGGGTGGTGTTAGTCGAGAACCAGACAGAGAAGATAGTGAAACAGTTAATGACAGACAATGAACTAGAATACTATTCTGGGTTGTATAATGACTACTGCAGTGAAAAAGGGATGGCTAGACAACATACTGTTGGTGGTACCCCACAACAGAATGGTCTTACAGAGAGGTTTAATAAGACTATTTTGGAGAGGGTTAGATGCATGCTCTCAGTTTTAGGTCTGCCGAAGACATTCTAGGTAAAAGCAGTTAAGACTGCTTATTACTTGATAAACAGATGTCCTTCCTCTGCAATTCGGTTCAAGACACCTCAAGAAATATGGTCAAGAAAGCCTCCTAAGTATGACAATTTGAAGATATTTGGGTGTGTGACCCATGCTCATGTTAAGCAGAGTAAACTAGACCCTAGAGCCAAGAAGTGTGTTTTCTTAGGCTATCCAGAGGGTGTTAAGGGATACAGACTATGGTGTGTAGAACCAGGGGCTGCTAAGGTGGTCATTAGCCGTGATGTGATCTTTAATAAGACTGAGTTTTACTAAGATTTGAAGCAACAAAGAGGTGAAAACATAGACCGAGTCTCAGAAGGGGATATAGAGCTTGAGGTGAAGAATGTAGATAAACAGCCTAATGAACCAGAAGAGGTGTTTGATCAACCCGCTCTGGAGCCAGATATGCAACAGCAGACTTATAATCTGGCTAGTGATAGACAAAGAAGGGATATAAGGCCTCCAACTAGGTGTGGTTACACTGATTTGATTGCTTTTTCTCTCTACACAGCAGAAGTAGAGGTACCAACTAGCTATGAACAAGCTATGACAAGCTTAGAGAAAGAATCGTGGAAACAAGCCATGAATGAGGAAATGGAGTCATTATCCAAGAACCAAACATAGGAGTTAGTAAGAAAGCCTGATGGATAGAAACTGGTTAGCTGTAAGTGGATTTACAAGCTCAAGGAAGGCATTCCAGATGTTGAGAAGCCTAGGTATAAGGCTAGGCTGGTAGCAAGAGGATTCACCTAAAGAGAGGGCATTGACTACACAGAGGTTTTTTGTCTAGTGGTCAAGCATACTTCAATAAGGGTGTTATTGGCTTTTGTGGCTACACAGAATTTGGAATTAGAGCAGCTAGATGTCAAGACAACTTTCCTTCATGGAGAGCTTGAGGAGACCATTAACATGAAGCAACCTCAAGGCTATGAGGTTTAAGGAGAGAAGGAGATGATGTGTCTTTTGAAGAAATCTCTATATGGCTTGAAGCAATCCCCTCGTCAAGGTACAAACGATTCGATGATTTCATGCTACAATCAGGTTTCACAAGGAGCCTTCATGACAGTTGTGTTTATTTTAAAAGAACGAGAAATGAAGGGTTCATCTATTTGTTGCTTTACATAGATGATATGTTGGTAGCTTGGTCAAACTTGACTAAGATTAAGAGGATCAAGAAGACATTGCAATTAGAGTTCGATATGAAAGATTTAGTGCCCGCTCAAAAGATTCTGGGAATGCAAATTTCTAGAGATAGAAAGAAATGGGTCTTGTGCCTTTCTCAGCAGGGTTATATCCAGAAGGTCCTTCAAAAGTTTGACATGGTAAATGCTAAACCAATTGCAACGCCTCTTGCTCAACATTTCAAGTTTTCATCCGGTGATTTGCCAAAAACAAATGAGGAGAAACAAATAATGGAGAGAGTTCCTTACTCAAGTGTTGTGGGGAGTTTAATGTACTCTGTGTTTTGTACTAGACCGGACTTAGCTCACTCAGTAAGTCTGGTTAGCATATTCATGAGCAATCCTGGGAAGTAGCATTGGCAAGGAGTAAAGTGGATTTTGAGGTATCAACAAGGGACTACTTCTGTTGGTTTGGTGTATGGAGAAGCAGGTGGAGTAGAGAATGAGATAATGGGGTATGTGGACTCTGACTACACTGGAGATCTGGATCAACACAGATCACTTACAGGTTGTGTCTTTCAAATAAATGGTTGTACAATAAGTTGGAAATCAACTTTGTAACATGTTGCAGCTTTATCCACGACAAAGGCTGAATATATTGCTTTAACTGAAGCAATTAAGGAGGCCTTGTGGCTTAAAGGACTGTTAGGAGAGCTGGGCTTTCAACAAGACAATGTGGAGGTTCTGTGTGATAGCCAAAGTGCTATTCATCTGTCAAAGAACCAAGTGTTCCATGAACGTACAAAGCACATTGATGTAAGGCTGCATTTCATTAGAGAAGTTATGTCTGATGGGAAGGAACAGGTGAAGAAGGTGATTGCAGAGGAAAATGCAGCTGACATGCTTACTAAGTTAATGCTAGCATTAAAGTTTCAACACTACTTAGGTTTACTACTAGTCAAACATACAGGGCTCTAAAGTACCTGGGGAAGACAAGACTAAAAAGGAAAGCTATAATAGAATCAAAGCTGACAAGGTGGAGATTTGTTAATACCAGGTGTCAACTTGATTACTCTAGGTGGTTGTTGCTGAGGTGTACCATTTATTGGGTAGGATCTGTTGAATAGCTAGCTTAGGTATTAAAGGCTTTTGACTTGTTAACTATATAAAAGTAGAGAGTCTTAAGGAGGTTAAGAGTAAGAAAGGCTATTGTACAAAAAGAGAGAACGTGAAAACAAAGAGTTCTAGAAAGAGAAAGTTAGAGACTTAGGAATTCTTTCTGGCTTTAGAAGAAAGATAGAGTCTGTAACTTGAAGATAATCTTAGCAATAAATTTTTTAAGTTTTTTCTTCCAATTTCTTTTTCTAGTAGTTGTGTTCTGTATAGTCTTGTGGGATTGATTCTATGAGAGTATCCTGGGTTTTTTCTCAACAGTTGCCTTGTGGATAATATGGTGTAAAGCGTCTACACTTGATGCCATATCCCAAAAGAATGGCGCTAATCTCCTTATTCACAAATGGGGTCCAATTATCAGTCACAATCTTGTATGGGATGCCAAAACAAAAAGCTATGTTTTCTCTAATGAAATTCGCAACAGCTGCTTTGGAGCATTCCTTAGAGGTATGGCCTCCACCCATTTTGTAAAATAATCTATTGCAATTAGAATCTAAATGTGACCTTCTGATGCAGGGTTGATCGGATCGATCAAGCCAAGCCCCATGTAAGATTCACGTCTTGCAAAGCGGTATGTGGCTTATGATAGAGGTTCCCATAAATTTGGTAAGTGTGACATCTTTTGATAAATGTTGCCAAGTCTTTTCACATAGTCAGTCAAAAATATCCCAAATTCAATACCTGTCGGTAGAACTTCTTCCCCCGGTGCTCTTTATATTCTCCAACATGTACTTCTTGCAATACCATTAGAGCTTCCGTATCACTGATGCACCGTAGTGGTTCTCTATTGAATCTGTTGCGGAATAAGATGCTCCCTTCACAAAATAGCTCTTTGCCATTCTTTTGAGCCGATGAGCATCCTTCATATTCGTGAGTAGTATTTGATTCAAGAAAAATTCTAAATAAAAATAGCGTCAATGATCAGCTAGAGCCGTAGTGAAAGCTTATACTCCAGAGGGTATTGGTTGACAATGAGGATAAGATGATTGTAAAGTATCAGATTCTTGTTTCGTATCTGGCCAAAAGTACCCCTTCCTTTGCAATCTCCTATAAAGGCTCATGGCATTATGAATGCCACAAATCTCTCGATGAGTTTCTTGAAGTTGTTGTTTGGCCTCGTTGTCTCCTATACATTTTACTAGCACCCCTCCAAGTAGCCTCCAGTACAAGTCTCCTGCAAGAATCGTGTATTCTCTCAAGAGCTTCAAATTTCCTTCTTTTTCTGGCAGTAACAAGATCTCCTTGATGGGAGTTCTTCAATCAACTTGGTATTCCTCAAAGTCTTCTAAAGACTCTTCTAGAATCTCTATTATGGAAATGTTTCTTCTAAATACAGCTACGCTCGTCCCATCTTCGAAGAAGAGCATTCTGGAGCCACGAATGGATAACGCATTAGCATAGTAATTGTTGGATCCAGGTGTGTGCTCAATTATCACTTTTTTGAAGTGCTTGATCAACTTTTGTTCATGCGATATGATGCCAAAATAGGTTCTCTTACAGAAAATTCACATCCAATTGCCTTACCACCAAGTTAGAGTCACCCATCACTTTGAGTCTCTAGACACCCAAGTTTTTTGTGGTTGCTAGCCCTGTGAGAAATGTTTCATATTTTGCCACATTATTCGTGTTAGAGAAGGTGAGCTTGTGTGAAAAGCGGTCCACTTTGTACATTTGATGAGGCAGACCAATCAGGAATTTTAGAAAAAGGAAGGGAACTTCTCACCGAAGGAGGCAGTAGGAATGAAGGAGGTAGGAAGGTACCGCTTCTGGAATACAAGCTTATCCCGATATTATGTCCCTCTTTAGGGATAGATACAGCTCAGTCCAGTCCGGTATAATGATCCCAATATCTAGTCCCTGTTTAGGGATATATACAACCAGGATAACTACTTACTTTACTCCTAGTCTCTTAACTTATTCGTGGAAAGAGGCAGATGGGAGTATTCGGATAGATAACGAAGATTTAGGCGGGTCTGGACACTACTAGAGATGCATGGTCATTGTGTAGCCATCAGGGCTTGTCAACACCACCCAATTCCTCCAACAGCTATTGTAGATGAGCCGTCAAAATGCAATCTCCAAAAGTCTTCCATTTATGTGGTCACACAAGTGTTCTCTAATACCTCCCCAAGAAATTCATCGATCACTCTTGGATCATTGTTCGCATTGAATTTTGCCATTAAGTCAATGACAGCTAGGCCTTTGATAGCCTCCGACATGATACACGTAATATCGAATTTCGAAAGTTGGAGTAGCCATCTTGTGAGTCGTCCATAGAGCACCATTCGTGTTGGAAGATATCTTAAAGGGTCGGATTATACCATAAGGTAGAGCTTGTGAACGGGAATATAGTGATGTAGTCGTTGCGAGGCATAAATCAAAGCCAAGCAATTTTTCTCTACCTCCGGATATCATGTCTCTAATCCATTCAACTACCTACTGACATAGAAAACTGATTGTTCACTTCCTTCCTTGTCTTCTTGCACCAAAAAAGATCATATCGTCATCGTTGTAGAGGCGACGTAGATATGCAAGGGTGAAATCGGAGCTCTCATGGTTGGTAACCAAGTTATCATGTCTTGTATGTCCTTGGATGCTTGTTGATGCTTCTTTGTCCACTGGAATTTAGCTCCTTTCTTAAGAAGTGGGGTGAAGACTTTTAAGCATGCGGCCAAGCCTGGAACAAATCTTCGATTGTTGGAGAGTTTCCCCAATAGGCTTTTTAGTTATTTTTGAGACGAAGGAGGTGGGGATGCAGCAATCATCTGAGGTTTAGAAGTATCAACATTTATACCTCTCTGATGAACAACAAGTCCTAGAAACTTGCCAACCGATATTCCAAAAGCGCACTTCTTGGGATTCATCTTGAGATTGTATTTTCGATAACATTTGGATACCTTGGCTAGTGTGCTCCAATGACCCTCTCTTGTTTTGGACTTCCCCACCAAATCATCCACATAATCTTTTACTTCTTAGTCCATCATATCATGAAAAATGACTGTCATAGCTCATTGATAGGTGGCATTGGCATTTTTTAATCCAAACGGCATGATCGTGTAGTTGAAGTTTCTAAAAGGTGTTCAAAAAGCGGTTTTCTCGTCTCTGACTGACATCTTTGTTTGATTGTAACCACTGAAACCATCCATGAAAGAAAGCATTCCATGGTCTATTGTCAAGTCAATGAGAACATCCATGCTCAACAATGGGAATTCATTCTTGAGGCGTACCCTGTTCAAGTCTCAAAAATCCACACATACCCGAATCTATCCATTCTTCTTCTTTACTGGAACTATGTTCAACAGCCAAGTTGGATGCTTTATTGGTTTGACAAAACCTATTGCTATGAGTTTCTCGGCTTCTTCTTTGATTTGAACTTCTATTTCTAGATGAAAGTTCCGTTTGGCTTGTTTAACTAGCTTTGCTCCAGTTGCAACGTTCAATGCATGACACACCATATTGGGATCAAGTCCGGACATCTCTTCATAACTCGAAGCGATCACATCAACATTCTTTTGAGCAGGTCGACTAATAGCACCTTCACTTCAGTTGAAAGTCGCACACTAATGGAAATAGGCCTCTGGATAGAAGGTTTATCACTGAGATTGGCTTCATTGGGTTCTTGCACTACAGATTGGATAGCATCTTGCACACATTTTGGTGCTGGTAGTGGTGATTCATCTCCTGCTGGTCCGTCAATTGAGGCTTTTTCAAGCTGAGCACAAAGCTCATGTTTTTCTCTAGACCCTGGACCTTCGCACATATCATGGTTAGGCCCCCAACATTGTCATAAGTGATAAACAACTCGTCCCCTAGGAAGCCTGACCTTGGTGCATCATGTCGCATTTGTCTTCTTTTGCCTCTTCTTGTTTAGTATATTCCAAAGATCATCGTCATCCAACTCCTTTATCTCTTCCCATGCAGGCAGAGGGCTTCCAACAGGCTTTGCAACATTTCCTTCTTTAGAAGAAGTGAAGTCATCATAGAACTTTGAATCAGTAATGCATCTCCGTTTGGCTTAATGGAGTTTGATTTGCAGGAATGCGAATGATTTCCGAGCCAATTCTCCCTTCTACACATTGATGAAAGGTAGAGCAAACAAATCTATGCTTGTTCAAACCAATCTATTAAGAGCTAGAAGAGATTTAAACTAACATTTGGACATGGTCAAACTTAAATTTTGGTGTGAAAAATGCACATGGGATTGACGACCAATAGGATTCTTTTGAAACTCTATTTTGGATTGTCTAAGCATTTACGAAATATACTCAGCTGAACAGTATATTTTTTACATGATAACCAACCGTACAAGTAGATGTTGAAATGTGATAAGATACTACCTCCGTCTCTGGATAAGTCCGAAAGCTTAATTTTAGCTTTCTACCTAATGAATATTCTAATGGGATATTAAAAAATAAATAAATAAATTGGTCTTACCAGGCTAGTTGAAGTGAAGAAACTGATGAGTTGCTATTCAAATGACCGATTGTTTTTTCCTTCATTTGTCCAACTTATTCTTTTGGCCAAATGAGCTCAATACCCTGAAGCAGGTTAAGAACTACTTGAACCAAAAATAAGTGGACCCGTTTACATTCTTATATCCCACCAAACCATAACCCACTACAATTCCCCAAGTATAGCTTGGGTCCTCGTAACGTACCTTCTTTTTTACGTGTCTCGTAGCCGCAATTAGACCTATAGGCCTCGTACTTGGTTTTTGTATACATAAATTTTTTGGGAATCAACAATGCTTGATATTCTGATTTAAATTATTTAAATTTGGATTGATAATACAAATAATAAAAAGGTCATATGAGATTTGTCAACAAATTGGTCCTATTTGAGGGAAAATAAAAAATAAAAAGAAAAATTTTGAATAATTCAAATCTGCAAAAAAAAAATTTTGAGAGAGAGGAGAAAAGAATGTCATTCATATAAATGTAAATTTTTTTTTTTTGAACCTCAGAGATGGGGGAATTCGAACTCTCCAACTTTAAGTTGATTTAGATATGGAATTACCGTGCAGGTATAGAAAAATTCGAACTTTACATTTTTAAAAGAATCAAGTGTGATATTACTGTACAAGTCTAGTGAATTCAAATTATATACCTTTTAATAAAATCAAATATAATATTATTTCCTATAATCATCATAAAAAGATAAATTTAATCCAATATTTAGCGACAAATGGGCTCCGATTTAGTACAACCTATCTTAAATTTACACAATATTATAGTCATTCACGTCAAAAGTAGCTCCCTAACTGCCCTCATATGGAACATAATGGGTAACGCTGTTCCATTGGGCACTTCCACATATGGGTTTGTTTTTTTTTTTTCGGGGGTTTTTTTTTTCTTCTTTCTTTTTATTTGCTTTAAATTATGAACGAGTTGGAGGCTGACAATTAAACGAGGGAAAATAATAAACAAATAAATAAAAAACAAATGGTAGTGATGACTCGATCAAAGTCAGCCACACTGTTACTATAGCGGCCAAAAGTTGGAAAAACAAACGACAGACGCGAGAAGTGTCTCCTATAAAAGCAGACTTCTGAGGCCATTCTCTGACTCCTCTTTTCTTCTCTTCCCTTGTCCGCTCAGAGGAAGCTTATCCTCAAGAGCTTCAAGAGGAGCTGATTTTCTTTTGGTTTTGGTTTTTTTTTTTTTTTGAACTGGAATTTCCTCTGCAACTCTCTTCTTATCATGGCCTGCAGAATTGCAGATTCCGTGTTCCTTTTCAAGGTTCTCTTTCCTTAGCTCTGACCCCTTCAAAGTTTTATTTTTGTTTTTTTGGTTTGTTTGTCTTGTTTTCTCTGTTGGGTTTGTTGAAATTTGTTGTTTGGTTTGTGTTTTTTTCAGGGACCCCATCAAAGCCCAGTTCGAATTCAGAAGTTTTCAGCTCATTTTTCACCAGGTGGCTCACATTCTCTCTCTCTCTCTGCTTTTTTGGTTTTATTTATTTATTTATTTAATTTATGGAAATTTTTGATTTTTGGTTGTGTTTTGGATGTTAATGGTGTTGTATAGCCAAAAGGGTATTTGGGGTTTCACTTCTTTTGTTTATATATATGGGGTATAGTTGAGAAGTTGCTCTCAAGTCACAACCACTTAGCTTGTAGCTGCATTGTGATTTTAAAGAGAGAGAATCCGATTTTATTGATTTTAAAGATGTGGGTTTATCAAATAAAGCATCAAACCTATCATTTCAAATGAGGGTTCTATGATATTGTTTGATAGACAATTTACAATAGAGTCCACGACAATGAAGTTGGTTAAATTAACAATGCTCTCAAGCCTTTTGAATTGATATAGTAATCGAACCGCCAAACCGACTAAATTGCCCCCCAAAAAAATATTCGTGCTATTTAGTTTAGTTTCATATTATGCACAAACCACACATTTGATTTGGTTTGCAGTATCTGCATTTGTCAAACTGCAGAAAACGAACCAAACCTAACCTATGTATGTATGTATGTGTTTTGTGTGTGTGTGTGTGTGTGTGTGTGTGTGTGTATACAATCTAAAATGTATTGGATGTAGTTTGGATTATTGGTTGATCGTAGAGGTTATTGCATGCTCTACCTCACCATATAACCCCATCACTGATTGAAAATCTATATTTAGAGATATATAATTAATTCTATCACCCTACCCTAGGTTTGTAACCCATTGATGTTGGAATTTACTTTTGTTTCAGTTTAACTTTGTTTGGGGATTCAACGGATTTTAGTAACTTTGTTATGGCAGTTTTATTTTATTTTATTTTATTTTGTTGTTATTATGTTTGAATTTTCTATGAGAATAGTGAAAATTGAGAGTTTATTCAGCACAATTTGGATGCTTAATTTGGGAAGCCCAAATTGAGCCGAATCATGAAACGCGGTTTAATGTGGTTCGGTTTTACCTTATATTTTGGTTCGGTTTTACCTTATATTTTGGTTTAGTTTAGTTTGCATAAAAACTTAAATCGCAATTTGTGTTTTAGCCTATAAACCACCCAAACCAATCCGTGAACACCCCTAATTGATAGTAATGATTTATCTAATCCTCGTATATTGTTGTTCTGAATCTCATTGCCATTGTCACTGTGTGATACATTCTTGTGATGGACAGGGATGTCTTGTTTGAAATGGGATGGCCTTCTACAGAAGGGAGTAAAAAGCCGGCGATTATTAAACACCAGTAGAAGGACTAACTTTGTACAAGCTGTGGCTGTTCCAGTTTCACCATCTCCTCTAGACACTGCTGAGTGCAGAGAACAATTAGCTGAAACCTATGGTTTCAAGCAGATTGGAGAGCCACTTCCTGACAATGTTACACTGAGAGACATTATTGAAAGCCTCCCAAAAGAGGTATTATATAGCTTTTCGAAATGCACACAAATATCTATATAAATAGGGTTTTGAATGTAATAGCTTTAAGCATTTGAATTTCTGGTCCTATCAGTGGTCTGTTTGTATTAGCAATATTATTGATTTCTGTTCAAGTACATCGAAATTTATGAGAAATTTCTTAACTCATCTGGAAATGGATAGCTTCTGATATAAAACATAGAGATATCTTCTAAGTCTTTTTGTTTTCTCTTCATTTTTTCTATTGTTAGGTGTTTGAGATCGATGATGTGAAATCTTGGAAGTCAGTTCTAATATCCGTCACTTCGTATGTGTTGGGGCTCTACACGATAGCGAAAGCCCCATGGTACCTACTTCCTCTGGCTTGGGCGTGGACAGGGACTGCGGTTACTGGGGTTCGTTCTTCACTCTATCAGTTTGTATTTCGTTACTGGATATACATCCAAACCAACTCCGTTATATTTTCTGCCCTGCTTTTTTAGTTTTTTGTTATAGGTCATGATTGTGCACACAAATCATTTTCAAGAAACAAATTGGTTGAAGACATTGTTGGAACGCTGGCCTTTTTGCCGCTGATATACCCTTATGAACCGTGGAGGTTCAAGCACGATCGGCATCATGCAAAAACAAACATGTCTGTGATTTTCCTTATTAATTTCTTTGTTATCTAAATAACTTTCATCTTTTTTTTTTTTTTTTTTTTGTGCCTTGTATATCATCTTCCCATGTCATTTTATAGTGGAATATCTTCTCTTGATAAGCATGTCTGCGTCTTTGACTAACTTTAAGTACTAAGATTTTCCAATATCTGTATTAGAATGAACTACGCAAAACTACATAAATTATGTTAAAAATGTTCTCTCTCTTAATGCTAGATATTTATATTACTTGTACAAGTCTTGTTTCTTTTTTTTCCCCTTATGTCATAACCATGTTCTTTTATTCTCAGTTTCCAAGCTAGTTTGTACTAAATCTTGTATTGAAACTTTCACTTGGTCCATTAATGACTTGGGTCTATTTATTTTTCTTGTATTTTTGGTGTTAACTACTTTTATTTTTTAAATCTTCAGGCTATTTGAGGATACTGCTTGGCATCCGGTTTGGGAAGAAGAGTTCAATTCATCTCCTGCTTTGCGCAAGGCCATTATATATGGATATGGCCCGTTTCGACCTTGGATGTCGATAGCTCATTGGTATGTATGATACCTATTTTCTTGGCCTATATGTCTCCGGGGGAGAACGTTGGACTTACAACCTGTATACATGTCAATACTGTTTTGCTTCTTAACAGGTTGATCTGGCACTTTGATTTGAAGAAGTTCCGACCAAATGAAGTCAACAGGGTTAAGATAAGTTTGGCTTGTGTGTTTGCGTTTATGTTCATTGGATGGCCATTGATTATTTATAAGACGGGGATTGTTGGATGGATCAAGTTCTGGTTGATGCCTTGGCTGGGCTATCACTTCTGGGTAATGCTACTTCCTGTAGTCTTCCTCTTATTTTTTCCTTGCAGTTTAAAACATTTTATTTTGGAGAAAACCATCGAATTTTTCTTCATTAAAATAATCATGAAGTACAAAGAACGTCAACAAGGACGGGTAGTCCTCCAACTAAAGTATTGAATTTTTTTTCTCAACTCTGTAGTTATATTTCTGTTCTTAAATAGCTTGTGGAAATGATAAACAAAACATGGCACCAACATTTGTCATTCTTCATGACCTCGTCAATTAAATATTTATATGCCGTTCTATTCAATCTGAACTATGCATTTCTTCTCTTTTGCAAATTCATCCTTGAATGTTGTTAACGATAATGTTTTTTCTTTGCGATTATTCTAGCATTATCTGGTCTTTTGTAGTTGTTCAAGCTCAATCCTTTGACTCGGTGGTGTTTTGATTGTTTTTTGAACTTGAAAATCCTAATTGAAGTTAGAAATCTTCAATATTCATTTCTAGAATTTCTTCTACTTGACTTGTAGATGAGCACGTTCACGATGGTTCATCATACGGCTCCTCATATACCATTTAAAAGCTCAGACGAGTGGAACGTGGCTCAGGCTCAACTTAACGGAACAGTTCACTGCGATTACCCCAGTTGGTACTGTTTCTTCATGCCCTAATTCTCTTTCTTTTTTAGTTCTTCTTTTGTTTATTAATCATATTTTTTGTATTTATGCTACCTAATAGTGTCAATCTTTTGCTTTTTTCACTTTTTTCATTCTACAATTGTCTGCTCGTAACATGCGAGTGTTCGTTCGACTGTTTTCTTCTGAACAGGATTGAGATCCTATGCCATCACATCAATGTCCACATCCCTCACCATATTTCTCCAAGGATTCCGAGTTACAACTTGCGTGCAGCTCACAAGTCCATCCAAGAAAATTGGGGAAAGGTACATTTAGTTCTTCTCTTCCACATATTATCTAAATCAAGAGAAATTCTGATGAATGTCTGTTTCAGACACTTCTCTCTTTAGTTTTATAGTCGTAAAGTTATGACGTACTATGGTAAATTCCTGATTTACGCGATTTATTAGTAGTTTTATCAAGAACTGTTTGGTTGTTTTCCATTAGAGATTGATATGGAGCAAATTTAAGCTGAAAACTTGTGAAACTATATCCTTTTTGTCTCCGGATCTATAGTTATTGCTATCAAGAAAAACATAAGATGCCAACCAGTACTAGCTCAGTTGGTAATGACAGGGCGGGTTAAGTAAGAGATCTTATTTTTAAATCCTAGGAACATCGAGCAATGTTACAAAACAAAAAGCGAAACGAAACGAAAAAAGTTGATGCATCACGATAACATGTTTTGATTTGATTTCATTCATTTTTTTTTTTTCTTTTTTCCAATCACAGTATTTGAACTTGGCTACATGGAATTGGCGCTTGATGAAGACGATAATGACAGTGTGCCATGTGTACGACAAGGATCAAAACTACGCCGCTTTCGATCAACTTGCCCCGGAAGAGTCTCAACCAATTGGCTTCCTCAAAAAGGTGATGCCTGATTATGCTTGAGACTTTGGCCCCTCTCTCTCTCTCTCTCACACTTTTGTGTGCCCTTGTGGGGTTCACAAGCCCATTTTTGGTTCTTTACTTATCTCTTCTTTATATCTCATTTATCATCATCTTTCTTGGGTCAAGATAGGTCAGCTAATGGAATCCTATTATTCTTTTACAAGCTTTTCATTTTATCGTACTCTTCTTTCTTTCTAAAGATATTTTGATTGAGCAGAGGAAATATTTCCCAAGGTTCTTCCTTTGATTGTACTCTTCTATCACAAGTTTTTTTTTTTTTTTTTTCCTTCTTTTTCAATTGGGCCCAGTTGGTAGGGGTGAGGTGGTTTAAGAGAAAGATTGTAGGTTCAAATTCTGAGAACTAGTACTGTATAAAATAAAGGATAAATTATTCATTTTGTTTTTAACCTTTTTATAAGGTTACAATTTGGTTCCCAACTCTTTTTTTTTTTTTTTTTTGTTACTAAAGGTCTCTAAACTCTGAAAAATGGGTTTTTTTTTTTTTTTTTTGAAACTAGACATTAAAAATTAAATAAAATATGTCACATTAATCATAATAATTTAATATTTAAGGGAATTTACAAAAAAAAATTATACAATTTAACTTAAATGTGTTATACACATGATCTATTCCTTCAATTTTTAACCTTCGTTTTTAAAATGATCAAATTATACATTTTAAAAAAGTTAAGGCATCTTTTGATTAGAAAAAAAAATAATAAAAGATTGGCAGATAAATTGTAATTTCCTAAAAAGTTTCAAGATCTAACGAATAATTTATCTTAAAATAAAAAAAATTAAAAAAAAAAAAAGGCGAGAGAGAGAGAATGGAAATGTATGACGGAACCTTCCAGGAAACTCACTAAAATGGGTTTATTAAAAAAATGCAAACGGCAATGACGTTTAAGTGTTTTGGATTTCATGGGAATGAACCTCTTTTGTAGTCAGAAGGTAAAAAGATGCTTAATACAAAAATAATCACTGGCGTGGAGGATTCTCATTGGTCGAACAGAACCTCCTTTGTTTTCACCATATATTTTATTCAAAGATAAACCTTCCTTACCTCTCTGATTTGTTTTGCGCTTGGAACATACTGAGCTTCTAAGTTAAACAAAACCCCTAGATCAGTGTAAGACATGTCGGACCTACAGTCACTATTGTGATGAGCTGACATTATTTCCTTCTTGCTCATAGCATCTTTTCATATATATATATATATACATATACATATATATATATATATATACACACACGTACGTTTGTATGTATGTATGTGAAATTGTTTATCACATTATAATGTAGCACTTTTTGAATGTCATTGTTATATAAAAAATAAATATCATGTTACATCTCTTATTTTATAAGATATGGTATGTGACCGCTCCAAATTATGTGCATAAATCTATCAATTTTAATACTTTGACACTGGGTGTAGACATATATCTCATGCTGGCTGCATTGAGCCAATCAGGGTACTAAAGATAATTTAAACTATTGCATGGCATCTAACTCTTGTTTGTCGTTTGCTCCGTACAAATTGTGACAAAAGATCAGATCGATATTGTGTTTGGTGTGTAAGTTTGAGTTGAAATTGATAAGTTTAAATAGTAATTTTTATTGACTTTTTCAGAAAAGACAAAAAACTTTTTCAGAAAAAGACAAAAATTGAGTTGATAGGTGTAAGTTTAAACTTACACCCCAAACAAGCTCTTATATTTCCTTACAAGGGTGTTTTTTTTTTTGTTTTTTGTTTTTTTTTGTTTGTCCATCACACGTCACGGGATTTTGTTCATTGTTTCATCAAATTACTACTTGAAAAAGCTAAAAAAGGGACATGAGAGGAAATCTTGTTGCTTAAGTTTTGCGGTTAGTCTGTCTAGAGATAAAGACATAAAGCAAACTTTGGCTGGTCCAAGGGAAAGACGTTTTACTTGGAGTCTTCATTTTTATCACTTCAAAATTTAACCTCCGTTTGATGATACAGTTTGAGTTGAAATTTTTAAGTTGAAATTAGTTGACTTTTTAAAAACTAATTATAATTTTTGTTGACTTTTCAGAAAAAAAAAAATTGAGATGAAAAATTTAAAAGTTTGAGTTGAATCACTAAACGAAATATTAGTGATATCAAACGGAAAAATTTGTCTTTTGAGATAGATCATATGTTGGTGGTCTCTGTAAACTTTGAACTGATAATTATTGAAGATATATGGTCATTCTTTTTTATTCTACTTGTAGACTAGACACCTCGAATGATGTCAATAACGGTGGACACAGAACTTGAATACATCATCGATTTCCTTTTATTACCTAAAAATAATTAAAAAAAATTAAAAAAAATTGACTGGTCTAAAGGTTTCATGAAATTGAGAGTCCTATGTGACTATGAGCATGTTCGTTGCACGAGTAAAAGTCATAAACACTGACATTAAAGAAGCATAAAATCAGAGCTCTATCTGAAACTATGATAAGGCTGCGATGAGCCAACTACTTGCAACTTTATCCAAAGTGATTCGAATCATATAATAACAATTCTATCTGTCAGCCAAGTTAGTAGTTGCAACTGCTCACATGATATGGAAGCAATATATATATATATATATATATATATATATCTCTCTCTCCTCTTCATTCTCTTTCTCTCTCTAACACATTTGAACGACAGAGGGAGAGAGTAAACTTTTGGAAAGTCGAGGTCAAAAGAAGTTGTTTATAGGGTTCTGTTCAATAAGTTAAGAATTAATAGCGCCGTCCATATCTCTTTATGGGTTCATGAATGAAAAGATAATATGAATTTTTTGTGCCAAAATATAATAAAAATAGAAAAAAGTGAGAATTCACGTTAGGATGTTAAAAAAAGGGAGATTCCTAATATTGATTAATTTCTAAACCTGTCTAATTTATCAATGTAAGCAGTTTTGGATCGAATAATTTGAATCTTAAAATGGATACACAATAATAAGTTAGATGAAAAATAATCTCACAGTTAAAACGATTGATGATGATTTCAATCATAGAAATTTATGAGGAAATTAAAAAAAAATAAAAAATCTGTTGGTACTTGGTGGTGAGAATATTACTCTCTAACGTAGTTTTTAATTTTGACAGATTTTAAGAAGATCAAACATTCGTTTAACATAATATAACTACTAGAAACTCCGTCCCAAAAAAACAAAAAAACAAAAACAAAAACAAAAACAAAAAGGCGCCTTATTGGTGTTGGGATTGTTGCTCTTGACGAGATGGGACATGATGGGACATGATCTTGGCGCAGCTGTTATTAAAATTTCCTAGCAGTTTACTCCCCATGCTGCAGAATGTTGGAAAACATCCTAATAACATAAATTTAAAGGTTATTTTATTAAGATGATACAAAAATTTAATATTAAATTAATAAGATTAAAAAAATAGAAAATTAAATTAGACAATTTTTTTTAATTATTTTATCTAATAGATGATTTATTTTTTTTTATTTAGAAAAACAATCATTGGTTATTTTTCAGATTTAGTCAATCAGTGATTGATTAATGTCAAAACTTGACTAAGAAAATTAATAATTGACTAATAATTAATCAATGATTGATTATGAAATTTAGTTATTTATGTTAAGGTTAATCAATAATTCACTGATTGATCATTCAAGAAAAAATGATTAATCATTTTAGAAAAAATGAAATTTTAATTAATTTTTAAAAACTTCAGTCATTTATTAAAACATTTCTTAAAAAAGGGTCATTTAGCTATAACCCCACTAAAGTTTGTGTCACATTAGTTAAAGATAAAGAATTTATGTCATGTTGGTCAATGAATGAAAAAAGGTTACAATTTGGATAATTTTCTCCATAATGTTTGGTAACCCGAGAAGGTGCTAAGTTGGCAATCAGTGTGGTTTCACGTATTGGGTTCACGAGCCGCAAGTGCTTAATGTGATTCGGTGTCCAGCTTCCAAAGCTTGTGAAGCTTTTGTCATTGAGGAATTAGAGTAGCTATGTTTCAATGTAGTGGCTACTTTCCTTGTGAGAGGGAATATAGTAATCCACTATTTAGCTAATTTTGCTTCATCGCAGTCTTTTGATATTTTCTGATTAGATTCAATTCCTTGGTTTATCCAATCTTTTGTAAAAGCAAACCTTTCCTTAATTTTTGAATCAAATTCAGTTTTCACATTTAATTATAATTAAAAAAAAAAAAGGACCCTTCTTGAAGAGGATGCCAGAATTTCAAGCTAGCTATGAATGATTTTAAGTTAAGCAATCGATTTCGTTTCTCTTTAACAATGTCACGTCTCATCAATACATACTCTTTGAAAATGTGCACGTCTCACCAAAGCTATGTTATTCATTGTTAAGCCATCACTTTCATTTCTGTTTCTGTTGTTGAGCAAACCCCTGTAAATATCAAAAGCTCATAAGAGCTCTCTCAAGTAAAGTACACATCTCTAAAGCTTCTCTAACCTATTATCTGTTAATGGTATTCCTCTCAAATTACATGACCAAAAAGAATACGCCACAACTACGTATACATGTCAACACAAATCAAAAGCACTCACGCACCCCCTAAAAATAAAAATAAAAATAAAAATAAAAAAGGAAGTGGCATTAAATATAGTTTTTCACAATAGAAACTCTTCCTTTTTCACTATCGGTAGGAACTACAGTTTTAACCGCTTGATCAAATTTTTCACCAGTCTGATATATGAGAATTTCCGGTGCATGACACATAAAGTCTATCCCCACCAACAGAGAAATCACATGTTGAGCCTCAATAGACAGTTCTTATGGTAGAAATCTTCCGAATCATATAATGAATGGTGGTGGAGTTTCCTAGATATCAAACACATTCTCCTCACTATGCAGAGCAAAAACCATATCCCCACCAACGGAGAAATCACAAATCGAGGTCTCCATAGCTTATCTTGCAGTTCAAACCGATAGTGAAAAAAGACAGTTCCTAACATAAAAATCTTCCGAATCATATAATGGGCGGAGGTGGAGTTTCCCAAATATCAAACACATTCTCCTCACTATGCAGAGCAAAAAGCCTATCCCCACCAATGGAGAAATCACAAATTGAGCCTCCATAGCTTCTCCTAAGCCTAGAGGTCAAAACCCAATCAGGTCCACAAAACACAGAAATACAATCATTCATGGAAGAGAACAACTGGCCTTCATGTAAAGCCAGCTTGGGATAACAAGGCTCATCAGGCATTTTCCCTTTCATGAGCCTACTTCTTGAGCTCCACCTCACACTCCCACCAGAAATCCTCAAGTCAATGAACCCCAAATCCTCAAACTCATTCACCACACAAACCGAATTCCCTTCCCCCATCGCGATCGCATCCCTCACCCGCTTCTCATCCACGGTGAACGGCGCCCCGATATCGGACCAGTTCCACACCATCTTCCTCTCCCTAAAATCAACCAGACTTATGTAACAATTGTCCTTTCTTGGGAACAATGTGGCCACCAACAAACAGTTTGTGCCACTCATCCATTGCAGCTTGTCTGCGTCGCCAAGCGACCAACCGGGCGGTTCGTAGAAGAAATCGATCTGTTTCCCGGTGTTTTGGTCCCAAACCCCGATTCCATACTCATTGCTCCTCCCTTTACAGCTAGAGAAGATCTTGCAATCCGGGCTGAAACTCAATGCCCCGGCGGTGAAACTCTTAATCTGATTCTCATGGCTGACTTGAAATTTATGCCGAAGTTCGCCACTTGATGAACTGAACAGCCCCATCCCGCCATCTCCTCTCCCAAGCCTCTCACAGACACTGATCACAATGTTCTCGGCATCGACCCAACCGACGTCGTTCACTCGCTGGTAATCGAGGCTAATTGGCGGGTGCTCCTCCAGCATCCAATCATAGACATGAACCATACTGCCGTGTGCTACGCAGCAGCCTCCGTCCGGGCCTGCCCTTATCGCCGTGCCGTCCCCCGGGGCCTGCCCCGCCACGGAGCGACACAGGCGCAGCCTGTTGCCGTCGAATTGCCCCCATTTCGCCGACCGGACATGGTCCAGTAGGCCGTAGAATGCGGCCTCGCGGTAGAGGAGCTTCTCTGGGATGTTGGGAGGGATGCTGAGTTCTTGCGTTCGGAGGAGATCAAGGAGGACGGAGAAGCAATCTGGGTTTCGGTCGATGAAGTACTCTCCGCTTCCGCCGCCGCCGCCGGAGTTGTTGAATTGGAAGTTCCAATTGTCGTCGAACATGGCGCCGAACATCGAGTTTCGGCCTGCGTTGGCGAGGGTTGTCGATGTTGTCTCGAAGATTCTGCCTCCGACATTGAATCTGACCCTGTCCCTCTGAATTCCCATGTAGGAAAATTGGTGCTGGTGTTGAATTTTCCAGGGAAAAATTCTGAGGAGAAAAGCAAAAAAGAAAAAGGGAACGGAAAAAGAAAAGAGAGAGAGAGGGAAAAAAAATTTAAAAAAAAAAAAGCAAGGCAGGATATTTGGATAGGAATCAAACTCAGGAATTCTAGGAAGCTTTTTTTTTTTCTTTTTTTCTTTTTTCTTTTTCTTTCTCAAAGTGTTTGATAGGGGAGAAATGAGAATATGTACTGAAGACTTTGGATAAACAAATGGGATTGGTTGAAATATTTTGAGCTTTCCATAGAGGAAAATTGGAAACGAACTTTCCGGGGAAAATTCTGAACAAGGATGAGTATTCGGATTGGAAAACGCAAAAAAAGTGTTTGGTTGGAGAGAAAACAAAAGTAAATTGACAAAATCCCGAATTGGGGAACGCTCTGTTTCAACGATCAGCGACGACGTGAGAAAAGAGAAGAAGATTATCAAGAAACAATACGGAAATACCTTGTTTTAAGAGTATGAAGAAACAGGATTTCAAAGAAAAAAAAAAACAGGGGAAGCTGAAGAATTTGATTGGAAAAAAGAAGAGTTTTTATCAAATTCTGAGGGAAAAGAAGATCTGGGTATTGGAGGGAGGAGAGAACCGGAGATGGGTTTTTAAATTCATGGGATTTGGTGAAGAGGGATAGGAGAATTGGAGCGGTTGGATTTCAAAAAAAACCAGACTAATTTTCTTTCTTTCTTTCTCTCTCTCTCTCTACTTTCTCTCCCCTCTTTCTTTAATTTGCTTTGCTTTTTCCATGTTTCTCTCTCTCTCTCTCTCTCTCTTCACGACTTTGTGCGTGTCTTATGGTCTTCCTATGGTCTGGACATAGGTGAACTTTTTTTCTTCTGTGGTGGGGTCTACACTTGCTTTTTCGTTCTCCTTGGATATCCACCGTTGGATTGCTTCTCAAATTAATATCTTGAGCTTTAAGAGATCGTTGGACGGTGGGGACACTGTGGTTTAGGTGATCTTTTGTAAGGGCTCCAACATTGAGTCCCCACATTAAACTTCTTTTGTTGAATAAATTAGGGCAATGGGCAATACTATAGAAGTCAGCTCTCTATTCGCCAAAGCGTGTCTCGTGGAGCATCTTTATTATTTTTTTTCTTGCATTTGTAAATTTTAAAATTCTTTCAAAAGAGAAATTGAAACTTCCTATCAAAGCCACCGTCCTTCAGTGAATTGATAAGCTGTTTATCTTTCTCGTGTAATATTTGGATTCAAGTTATCATTATATTAGTCAAAATATATGAATAATTTATTTTACGAGGAATCTAGATATCATATAAGGATATTTATCTCTTTAAGATTATCTGAATAATTTAATCTCTATATTTATAATTCAATTTCTTTTAGCAAAAAAAAATAATAATAATAAACACTAATTTATTTTTTTCAAAGAAAATTGATATTTTTCTCTTTTTTTTTTTAAGAATTTAAAAATAAAAAATTTAGATTTTTTGTCTTATAAAAGAATTAAATATAAAATTATCGTTAAAATACTAGACTTTCTTAAAAGACTTTTGGGTTAAGGGAAATGCCACTAACTTGGGACTTCCGGTTAAAATTGTCTTCTTCCTTTGTTCCTCCAATCATGTCACTAATTTGGGTTCTTAATTCTTATCCATGTAGTCGTATTAGGTTTCTCATCATTGTGAGCTTTGATTGGATGGATGAGTCTGGTGTCTTTATTTTATCCAAAATTTTATTCATATTGAAGTCCATATGGGAAGAAATGTCAATGAAAGTGGAAACTTTTGAGCAACTAGGGCATTTATATTGACTTATTCAAAAATTTTTGGATGCAAGAACTTGTCTTTAATCTTACACTATAGTGATACTTAAATGAAAATAACACGATTTTTTTAAATAAAAGCAAAATTAAATTAAATATATGTGTATATATATGATAATTTCTACGGTAGTAATTTTTTTTAACTATGACATTATTATTATTATTTTTTTTGGGCAGTATCTTTAAAGATAACATTAAAAATTTGTAACACAACGTCAGGGAGAAAAGGGCAAAAAAGGGTTGTTTCTCTCTCCCTTTTTTTCTCTCAAATTTCTCATAAATTACGATTTTTTTTTTGGGTGAAATTTTTGCCGTCGTCACCGCTGTGGCTAGCAAAGGTGATTGGCAGTTCGGTGATCTTGGCAGAGATGGCTCCTAATTGTGAGTTTCTCGATCAGATTTAACCCGATGAGCTTCCAGCAGTTTGGGATCCAACGAGACATTGGTGATCCGATGATTGATGAGGCTATCTCTTACCTTTAATTGAGTCAATTGATTTCCTCTGAGTTGTGACATACAGCAGAGTGGTTGTTTTACATTGAGCGAGAATTTAGCGGGTGATATTATTTTATATTCATGCTTTGTTTTTGTGTTTTAGTTTTAATTTTGTAATAAAGGAGGTAGTATTCCTACCTCCGGTTTGTTTTTGTGTGTGTGTTTCGGTTGAGTTGTTTTCTAACGGTATATGCCTATGGGTTCCGTTAGTATTAGGGCTATGAGGAATTTATTGCAGTCTCTGTGTCCCGAATGACTGTCTATCGATCGATTGGAATATTCCATCAATTGTAGATTTTTTTTAAAAAAAGAGCTTTGTACATGCTCGTTTATAGGATTGTCAAGGAATTTGAAGAATTTTCCCATCACTGAGTCTCAGCTTATGTTCTCCTCACTGAGCTTCATCAGATTTTACTGATAGAATTAATCTTAGTCAAGAGTTATCTCTTTTGTATCACATGGTTGTTTCATATCTGATATTGATGTTTATATCCAATTTTAATATGAAGAATAATATCCCTTTCAAAAAAATTTTTTTTTTTTTTTGCAACACTCACAACACATAACTTCTAATAATTTACATTAAAAAATTACTTCTAATAATAAGATCAGAATATTAAAAAATTAATCTAATATTAAATGCTACCAGTAGTAAAAATAAGAATTTCTCATGTAGAAATTTCTTATATATGCAAATATATTTGTATTATGTATATTGAGCTAAATAAGAATATTTCGAAACAGTGAGAGTGAGAGTTTAAATCATCGTAATTTGTTCATATCTTCTCATGATTTCAATAAAATGATTTGACTTTGTATTTTCCTTAATAGTATTCACTACCCAAAATTAGGGGAAAAATGCATATACCTTCTTCCCATGTCCCCTTATTGTCTATACCCAATTTAGCAAATCTGAGAAAACCGTCCTATTTGTGTTTGCCTCATTAATTAACCGTGTATTCTTTTTACTACAACCACCGCCCATTTTTGTACCTCCGGGTCAGCTACGGCACATTTACACACTTCTTGGTTTTTTCACGAAGTACAAAACGTGTGTGTCGATCCATGTTTTCAAGAATCTCAAATAGAACCTATCATAATAATAATAATATATATATATATATATGTAATATTCACTATTTGTGTGTGTGTATAAATAAATATATAGCATTCATATATCCACAAGCATGTAATTGTAATTTGAAGTGTGTGTATATAAATAAATATATAGCATTCATATATCCACAAGCATGTAATTGTAATTTGAATGTGGGCAACATGCACGTCTATCACGGATATATTTTTAAGAGCACGACTTCTCGAGCATGTATACGTGGTTTCTCTATTAAATAACCTGTGTTACAATATAGTCTAACAATTATACTACACATGACTCCATTTAAAGATAGAAAGTTTGAATCCCTCATTCACAGTTTCTATAAAAAAAAAAAAAAAAAAAAAAAAAAAAAAAAAAAAAACCTCATGTCACAATATCAGGATATTCCCCTAGAGTTGTAGACTCAAAAATCAAGTTCTAAGAAAAAAATCACAATCAAAATCAAAATCAAAATCTAGGCCTAGTGAAGTACCATCCGAACTTGGCATAAGAAGTGCGCATTTTAATAATATAGAATAAAGTACACTATCTACGCTATTGTCACTATTATACCTTTTATGCGTTATTTGCCATTTGCGTTTGAACTTTTCAGGATTTGATATGTTATTTGTTTAACCTCTAATTTTGACCAATTATCCCTGAAACTAATAAAATGTTATATATACCTCTAAATCGATAATGACAGCAAAAATTTAGATAAAAACACCCTCATACATATCATGTTAGCTCGTTTCAAGATAAATAGTTAAATTATAGATGCTAATAAAACACGTCAAATCTTGTGTGTCGATGTTCTTTTTTAATGCTACTAAACCTCAATGATTTTAGGTACTTGGCAATATTTTATGGTCATCTTTTAGAGATAATATATCAAAATTAAAATCTCAACAATCAACTATCAATTCACTAAAAGTTCAAGAATCAAAGTACCAAAAAAAAAAAAAAATACTTATTAACCTGTTATGTGATAAAGTCAAAGGAGCATGAACAGAGAAAGAAAAGAAAAGAAAAGCAAAAAAAAAAAAAAAAAAGGAATTTCTTGATTGTTCACCCTCTAGAATTTGCTGTTTTTCTTTTATTTTCTTTTTGGTAAATACCCTCTAGAATTTGCCCCCTTTTTTTTTTTTTTTTTTGGTTGAAACCTTTGATATTTGCCTTTTTTTTTTTTTTTAATCGCAAACCTCTGGAATTTGCTTGCTATTAGGAGAAAGATCCTCAACTAGAAATAATTGACTAACGCATGAAATGAAGGATATCTAGGAGCAAAGATCATCGGTCAGATTATCCCCCATTTGACTTAATTATTTATCAATATTTTGACCATTCCATTCAAATGATCCATCCGAATATGTATTTAGTTAACACAATTGAAAATAGAACATTCAAATATCTTTTATATTGTTGCTCTCGAATGATAAAAAAGTTATTCCAAAAAAATTTACACCCATTCTGATATATCTTCTACAGTTATTTTTCAAAAAAAAAAAAAATTTGAAAACCATTTTAGATTGCTATTTTTCTATTTCTCTCATATATTTTCATATCACTTCTTCAAATGCATATTTAAATATTTATGTTTACATTTTATGTTTGAAATATTAACATCTAAACACTAGTTTGGATGACAGTTCAAATATTTTTGGTTCAAAAATTTTCATTTTAAATAACTCCATTCAGATTCTTTCTCCAAACGGGCCCTGTAATTAATATTGGCATTGTGTAGAAATTTATAAAGCAAGACCATATATAATGATATTTCATCCTCTAGAATTTGCTTTGCTATTGGAAGAAAATCCCTCAACTAGAAGAATTTGACTATTTAATGTGAATATATAGAAGTACATATATGGAAGTTCATCAACAATCATTATTCATTTCAATGATGAGTAAGAAGTACTACATAAGACAAAATAGCAAATGCCTTGAAAGAGGAATGTTATGATTTGTGATTAATAACTATTCAAGGCATCTCCCAAACTTTAATTAAGAAAAAGAAAAAGAAAGAAAAGAAAAGAAAATCATTTTTCAGTTAGCTTCAAATTGACATTAATAATAATAGAAGTTTTCTTAAACTCAAAGAGAACAACTACTATAATCATTGTTCTATTTGTCCTCGTCTTCTTTTAGTTGCTCAAGGGCTTGTCACTACTCATCATGTTACTTCAATCTGCAATGGCTATGTGGCAATATTTTAGAGGATTTGGGTTTAGTGTAACTAATACCAATTATTCTTAAGCAACTAAATAATTTTGTCTAAAGAAAAGAAAAACATAAAAGAATATCGTGTATTATAATATAGGGTTCATAATAGAACTTACTCTTTATTAGTTGTCATGCTCAACACCCGTATACTGGTATTTGTTTTCTGAAGAAACCCCTTTTATTAATTGGATTTGAGAGCTGGTGTTGGTTGTAAGTTTTAATTTACGTTTGGTTTGTCGGTTGGAGATGAAGTTTTTAAGTTGAAGATGAATGACTTTTTAAAAATTAGTTATAAATTTTGTTTATTTTTTAGAAAAAGATAAAAACTGATATGAAAAAGTATAGTTTTATTGGAGTTAAACTCAAACGTCAAACAAAGCCTTAGTAAACTAAAGGGTAGAAAAATTTTATAACAAATGTTGCATATCCAAATAAAAAAAAAATGGCTCACCGAAGACATAGGCAACTTTTCAATTAATTTAATTACCAAGTTTTTAAAAACAATTTAATTAGTAATTAGTTTGTTATAAATAATACCCTTTTCTTGGTTAAGGGAGCCGGTCATGACTTGACTATTGTTTTACTTCTATGAAATTAGTGCAAAAAATATTAAGTAATAAAATCCTCTAAAAAATATGCTAACAATAATGGTGCATCAAAACATATCCCAAGACATAAAGATATAGAAATAAAGAAAATTGAATAACCAAAAGTGTTAAAATAAAATCGTTTTTAAGTCTTAAGAGAGATTCAAGAATCCAAACAAATGAACGAAACAAAACACAAGTTGCCAATTGGAAAGAGTTTGATTCAAATGGTCAACGGGCTTTTTTTAAGAAGGTCATCGCCCCTTCCTCAACTTCTATTTCATTGGCATTTTCTTGACTTCATTGCAAATAGGCTTATAATTTTGTAATTAATTTCCTGTCAATTTGTCTTTTCAAAAATAAAAAAAAATTCCCAACCAATATCATTAAACTATAGCCCATCGCTACAAAGTTGACATTGATATTAAAACTTTACAATAAAAAAAATTAAGGTGAAAGGAGGTATTGGATAAAGATCTTACTAGGATTTAGCAATGTAAGAAGATAATTT
Organism: Ficus hirta; assembly: GCA_038430175.1. Lineage (NCBI taxonomy): Eukaryota > Viridiplantae > Streptophyta > Magnoliopsida > Rosales > Moraceae > Ficus > Ficus hirta. Next base: position 9,716,124 of record CM076585.1, on the reverse strand, counting down.
TCGTTTTAATATTACTTTTTTAAACAAATAAATTTTTTGAAAGGCATTAAAGGAGAAAATAACTAGAATAAGACGCGCTTTGTTATGAAAAGTAGAAGGTGACAATACATACAGCAAAATAAAACCTATTAATAAAAAAAAAAGAAAAATTAGAGAGTTTGAAATACATAAAAATAAAATTTATTACGAACCATATATACATGCCTCAAAATAATGCTATAAGAGTTTTTGTTTGTTTGTTTTTTTCTTATGGGAAGGGAGAATTTTGTGTTATTTCATGTTGTGATGAGAGTGACCCAACAGCTTTTGATTACTTTTCTAAGTGAGAGTGACCTTGGAATTGCAAGGTTAAGTTAATTTTGCATCAAAATATTATTCTCTATCAATTTTAATCTTCTCATTTTTGGATTAGCAAGTAAAATAAAGGGACGGAAGTAAATAACTTTTTATAACAAATAATTGAAATAAAAAGTGCATTTTAATAATATTTGAAGTAAATAACAGTAAATAAAAAATGTACTCTATCTATATTTAAAATCTGTTATAGATTTTACTTGCTAATCCAAAAATAACAGTAAATAAATATTTGAAGTAAATACCTAATGAATCTGTTATTTATTGTTATTTATTTTAAATATTTTAAATATTATTATTTATTTTCTCTAGGGAATATATAGATAAATGATCTTTTTTAAAAAACTTTTAAATAAATGACAAAAGTTTTATAGAATTAGAAAAATTTTATAATTTTTTTATTTATAGTTGATTGACTGATTGATTGATCGTGATGAGTAACTATAATTTTTGTAAAAAGGAAATAGAATATAATAATTAGAAAATAAAAAATCTTCTCTTTTTCTTAAGGATTGCATTCCTTTATAGATCTTTTTAATGGGCCTGGCCCAACTGGTCATGTGAATAACTCCCATTATCACATGATCAAGTCAGAGACATTTTTATGGTAGGGCAGCACTCATGATTGGATCAGACGTTTGCATTCGAATAGCGTCAACAGATGACCCACGTATATAAAATGTATGTAAAGTCTGTATCCGATATCAAATAATATCCCACATATAAAATGTGAATTCATGCCTAACAAAATATAGCTAACATGAATGTAAATTCTCTTTATTTTACATTTTATTCTTTATGAATTCATAATTTCAGTAATTGAAATTCACATTATCGTATACCATCCGGTGTTGGATAGGAGACCAACCTATATAGATATACACACACAAAATCTTAAATACAGTATCTGATGGTATTCGATAGTATGAACTTCAGTTACTGCGAATGTGAATTTCAATTATTAGGAATATGAATTTATGTAGAAGAAAATATAACTAAAGTGAATGTGCATTTCCCTTATTTTACATTTCATTCGGTATGAACTCGTATTTTTAGTAACTAAAGTTCACATTGTTGGATACATCAATTATTGGATTTAAGACCATTTCTTTCCTTCTTTCTTCTTTAAATCATTTATCCAAAGAGAAAATGCAAAAGGAAAAAAAAAAAAAATTTAAGAATCCATTTGGTGAATGAGTTGAGTTTGAGTTAAGATGAAATTTTTAAGTTTGAGTTGAGTTGACCTTTTAAAAAATAGTTATAAATTTTATTAACTGTTCAGAAAAAGATAAAAATTAAGATGAAAAAATACAGTTTAGTTGGAGTTAAACTTTGTTACCAAACAAAGCATAAATTTTTTTTTAGTGACAGGGCATCCTTACCTATGACGGATCACAATAAAATCCTAACAATTAGGTTTTTTTTTTTTTGGATAAAAAAGTTTCCTTATCCTGCGAAAATAATTAGCAATATGTGGGAGATGTGGAAGATAGTTCTTTTTGCTAGTAAAAGGTGTGGAAGATGGTTAGAGCCTAGCTTTCCATCTATGTTCTACAAAATAATTTTTGGAGGATTATGTAATACTACTCTATTCAAGATAATTATAAAGGGTTGAATTTTCATCAAATTTTAACCAATTTGTAAATATTGACTTTTTTAGTTTGTTTGAATCATAGATAACATTTAAATATTCATTCAAATTGAATATTTGCACGTAGACGTAACAAATGAAATATTCGGTTGAATAGTTTTTGTTAAAAATAATATTTGAATAGTGTAAAAGTAAAAAAATGAGTGAAAATATAGTACGGATTTTTAAAAAAGTAAAAATTTAAATTTACATTTCAATTAAATTATTGTCAAATAGTAACTCAAACATATGTGTTTTGCATTAGAGTATAATAATAGCTATTCTAGCTCATCCAAAACGGGCCATTCATCTCTGTCGAAATTCGTGAGGAAAAAGCTTAACATGTTCTTGACGACTTTTATCATAGGAGACTTACTATATCACAAGAGCGCGATAGTCGCATTTAAATTATTAGGTTTCACACCAATAAAATCACCCATTTTGTTTATGAATTTTTATATGACACCCCTTATGTTAGGGTCAATTACGTAATTGAAAATAATGCAAATGTACATACATACATACATCTATACAAATATAAATATAATAAATACATCTATATATTAAGTATCTAAGGCATCATGTATAATATACCTTTATACTCTAAATTTGATCTCAACTACTGAATTGAATCTAAAAAAAAAAAAAAGGACAACTGAATTGAAAAATATACTTCAATAATAAGGAAGTTTTAGGTTGAATCATAATGTTGTTGTTTTCTCTTGTTGCTTTCAACAAGTCCTATAGTTTTATGTAAAAATGATAACTATGACGCTATTACTACTGAGATTTCAATTAGCTTCCCATTGTTGATGCTCGAAATTTGGCGAGGTTTGAACTCGACCCACATCCTTTAGTGTGGGCTGAAAAGCGGTGCATAAACTCAAGTCGCATTTCAGGGATCTTTGAGTGGGTCGTGGTTTGGAAGGCCAAGGAGTATGAGTGGGTCCTCTTCATTCATTCAGACTAGATTCGTAGCCTACTTAGGAGGCTTTGAGTCTATGAAGAATTAGAATAATATAGGTTGTAGAAAAACTATTAAAAAAACCCTAAAAATTTTAGCCCAATCCAATAAGTCCAGATAAGTTCATTAAATTTAGTAGAAGCCCAATAAATATTCATAAAATATCTTACAATTATCTTGAATAGAGTAGTATTACTCAAGGTCAGCTGGTTTAGCTTATCCCAACGGGCAAGCCTTGTGGCTTGCAAGGTAAAGCCCTCCTAAAGTAGCCTATAGTACCTCCAGTGACATGTTTGATCGATGCCAAATAGACGCCAGCTGGACCAACTGAAGGAAGCCACAAACATCTACCTTCCACATCAGCATAGCCACCCTGAAAGCGCCACATCATTTCATAACTCCACTGGGGAGGCTATACTAGGATTCATGACTCTGTCTAAAGCCAAATAGATAAATGGGACTCTCACGACAACAATATTTGAATGTTCGAACACAATACCGATACCGACAAGCTCATGCTTCCTAACCTTGTGAAAGCAATTCACGAGCTTGTTCAGATCCAAAATGATCTTCTACAGGAGGTGAATGAACTAAATGGATCCCTCTCCCACCGAGGTACCCCGACAACATCAAAAGATAAAGGGATCCAGCAAGGGGCCTCTACCACTGAAGAGCCTAAAATCCAAGCATCGGAAGAAGGAAAGAGGGATTTTCTCACTCAGACAGACGTGCTGTCACTTCTAGAGAAACACCTTTACAACACCTATCCGGAAGATTTGGAATTCATTCCATGACCTCTATATCCAACTGAGTTTTATCAAAAGTCATACTCGAAGGGGTACGAGACCCCTAACTTCGTCCTTTTTGATACCCAGATACTATTACCAAAGTTGGCTTAAACGATGGAAAATACACGATGGTTTTTGTGAAACCTTCGTCTTAAATTGGATTACACGACGGTTTGACAAAACCGTCATGTAAACACAGTATTACACGACGGTTTACCATCACCGTCGTGTAATCCGGTAGAATACACGACGGTTCTGTTGGAACTGTCATGTAATCCACCGGATTACACGACAGTTTGCCCTAACCGTAGTGTAATCCGGTGGATTACACGACGATTTATTAAAACCGTCGTGTAATCCACTGTTTTTATAATCCCTACCAGTAGTTCTCTTTTTATCTTACAGAACTGTTCCGCAGCCACGAAAAACATTACAGAGACCTACGAAACCAGATCCTCCGCTGCCACCGTCCACCAAACCAACACTCTTTTATAGTAATTATTTGTAAGTATTGATTATTACTTACTCTTTTGAGTTATTTAATTTGTATTGATGAATTAATGTAGATATTTTAGATATCTAAAACGGTAAATTCTCGTTTTTTTTTGAAAGTATGATTTGTTAAATTATTTCCAAAGCTTAATATATGTTATTTTAATTGTAAAAACTTGATTATTGAATGGATTGTATGATCTTTAATTTGGATTTAGGCCTTGCAAATGGGTCGAAAATATATGTGGGCTAATAGATTGACTATAAAATATCGAGATGGTGTTAAAGAATTTTTGTCATTTGCCAAAACTCACATGAAAAATGATAAGATTCGATGTCCTTGTGTGGATTGTGGAAATCATAAATCTCATTCAGCTGATGAAGTTAGAAGACATTTGCTTGCCCGTGAGATTATTTGTTCATACCAAACATGGTATTTACACGATGAAATTTATTTGAATCCAACATCGAAGAACAAAGGAAAAGAACACATTGTTGAGGAAGATGTAGGAGATAATTTGTTTGATGTGGTTAATGATTTGGAAGAACAATTTGTGCATCGTCCGGAGTTATTTGATGTAATGATGAATGATGTCGAGATGTCCTTATATGACGGGTGTACTAAATATACGAAATTATCCGCATTGGTCAAATTATGGAACATGAAGGCATCAGGAGGGTGGATAAATTCTAGTTTCACGACTCTTTTAGAATTTGTGTTGGAGGTTCTACCTGTTGATAATAAAATACCGGCTAATATGTATGAAGCTAAGAAGACGTTGAGTACTTTGGGAATGGAATATGAAAAAATTTATGCATGTCCAAATGATTGTGCCCTTTACCGAAATGGGTATGTGGATTTGGATGAATGCCCGGTTTGTAAGAAGTCAAGATGGAAGAAGGGCAAGAAGCCAACGAATGGTAGCAAAGGAGTATCGGCAAAGGTGTTATGGTACATTCCTCCAGCGCCGCGTCTACCGCATTTATTTCGTAATGCCGATCATGCCAATAATTTGACTTGGCACCATGATAAACGTGTTGAAGATGGCATACTTAAACATCCAGCCGATGCACCACAATGGAAGACCTTTTATGCTGATCATCATAAATTTAGTGCGGAACCACGGAATCTACATCTTGGTTTGTCAGCGGACGGAATGAACTCACATGGTAATATGAGTAGTAGGTATAGTACTTGGCCAGTCATACTTGTCAACTACAATCTCCCTCCGAAGTTGAGCATGAAGCGGAAGTTCTTGATGTTGACTTTATTGATTTATGATCCTCAACAACCAGGGAATGACATTGATGTGGACTTGACACCGCTAATCGATGGTCTAAAGAGCTTATGGGAAAGGGGATCGAAGTTAGAGATGCTTACCGTCAAGAGACATTCACACTCCGTGCAATGTTGATATGGACAATTAATGACTTTCCCGCTTATGAAAACCTATCTGGTTGTTCAGTAAAGAGTTCTATTGGTTGTCCCGTTTGTATGAAAGAAACATCTTCCATCCGGTTGAAGAATGGTAAGAAAATCGTTTACCTTGGTCATAGGAGATTCTTACCAAAAAATCATCGATACGGCAAATAAAAAAAGGCTTTCGATGGTAATACCGAAGAAAGAATCCCTCCCCGGGTTTGACGGGCGAAGACGTTTTTGAGATGGTTAAGGATTTAAAAGTAGTACTCGGGAAAAGAAAACGGAGTAACAAGGATCCAGTGGTTGATGGACATTGGAAAAAGAGGTCAATCTTCTACGAACTTCCATATTGGAGGTCACTTTTTATTGTTCATTACTTGGATGTGATGCATATTGAGAATAACGTTTGTGAATCAATAGTGGGCACATTACTTGACATTTCTAATAAGAACAAAGATGGTAAAAAGGCACAGTTGGATCTTAAGGATTTGAATATTAGACTTAACTTGCTCCCTACGAAAAGAGAGAATGATACTTACTTACCTCCGACAAAGTACACATTATCAAGACAAGAAAAAAGAAAGTTTTGTGAGTGGCTCGCTTCTGTAAAAGTACCCAACGGGTATTCTTTCAACTTCTAAAGGTTGGTGTCTATGAAGGATTTGAGGCTGTTGGAATGAAAACACATGATTGTCATATCTTGATGCAATAATTATTACCGCTTGCCTTGCGAAGAGTTTTAACAAAGGATGTGAGATTCGTAATTATCAAGTTATGCTCATTTTTCAATTTGATATGTTATAAGGTAATTGATCCATTTACACTAGATTCACTACAATCAGAGTTGGTTAAGACATTGTGCTTGCTTGAGAAGTATTTTCTACCATCTTTTTTTGACATAATGATTCATCTAACGGTGCACTTAGTATGAGAAATTAAGCTATGTGGACCAGTGTACTTGAGATGGCTGTATCCTTTTGAAAGGTACATGAAAGTTTTGAAGGGTTATGTCAAGAACCGAAATAGGCCGGAAGGATGTATAGTAGAAAACTACATAGCGGAGGAATCGGTCAAATTTTGCTCCGAGTATTTGTCCAACGCGGAAGCGATTGGGTTGCCAAAGAGTACAAACATTGACTTGAAAGGACTATTCGTCGGCATTCCATCGTCGGTAAATCAAGGTGAATGGGAGTAAGCTTGTCTCTATACTTTACATAATAGGGTTGAAGTGGAGCCTTTTATTGAGGTTCACCAACAAGAATTAAGAGATGGAAATCTAAGAAGAGGAAGAAATGAAAAGTGGTTGCAAGATGAACACAATCGGACTTTTCGTCTGTGGATACGAAGATATGACTTTCAGAAGGACGGCTTTTCACAAGACTTAATGAACATCGTTAGAGGACCGTTAATGATAGTTACACGGTATATATCATACTTCATCAATGGTTATATATTTTACACTCGCGAAAGAGAAGAGATGCATCCCGTTCAAAATAGTGATGTTAGTATCTGTGCTAAGGCCATACATATTTCATCTGCAAAGGACAAGAATCCAGTCTATGTAACCATGAACTACTTCGAATTCATTAAAGATATTTGAGAACTTGATTACTGTGGATCTCAAGTAGCACTCTTTAAGCGCAAGTGGGTTGACAATAATTATGTCAAGATTGACAGTAATGGTATCACAGTGGTGGACTTTAGACGATTGGGATACAAAAATGATCCATTCATTATGGCATTACAAGCAACCCAAGTATTTTATATCTGTGATGGTCAAGAAGATGAGGAAGATTGCTCCGACATTCCATCATTCACAAAGGGATTGCCACCGGTTGAGGAAATTGATGAATTCGATGATGATGTTTCTCACTTGCTTCGACCCGATATTGAATGGACATGTGTTAAGGAAGCAAAGAAAAAAAGAGTAAAACTTGAACATTTTGTCATTTAATTTGTACATCATTACTATTTTATTTTAATTTAAGATGTATTAGATTTATTTTATTATGTTACTTGATCTATATTAAACCTTAATTTTGAATAGGGATCAATACTATATCCGTTTGGATCATTTTTTAAATAACACACGTGTATTAGGTCGTGGGATGACAGGAGAAAAAAAACTATGATGAAAAAAGTGGACTACATTTACACGACGGTTTTTGGACAAAACTGTCGTGTAAGACTAGGGTTACACGATGCTTTTTGACCAAAACCGTCATGTAATCCTCCGAAAATTTTGAAAATTTTCAAATTTTATGCTTTGAAATTCGTGCAAAAACCTATTATTTAAATACAAATTTCATGTTATGAAACCGTTGTGGTATCTTCACGACGCAGGATTACACGACAGCTGTCTAACCATCGTGTAAACTTTACACAACGGTTAATAACCGTCGTGTAATCCACAATTTTTACTAGTGGGAAAGGCAATCTCAAAGAACACATTAGTCGGTTCTTAGATGCTTTTGGGGAACACGCTGGAGATAGAAGCTTGAGGTTTCGTGAGTTTTCCAAGTCACTCACAGGTAGAGCCTACACTTGGTACACCATCTTGACTCCTAGGACTATCCACAAATGAGAGGAAATAATGGTTGGGAAATTATGTCGAAAGTATTTCCAAAATGAAGAAAAAGTCACTACCATCACATTAAGCAGCATCCGACAGAATCAAGGCGAGAACTTGGTAGATGACGTCCAAAGATTTTGGGATCTTGCTCTTGATTGCTACAATGGTGACGATGAGGAGGCTCTAGTCGGGATATGCATTAATAATATCATGCCGAAATATAGGGTGTACTTGAAGAACATAGGAATCAAGCAGTTCTCAAGGTTCATGGAGTCGGCTAGTAACAAGAAGTATAAAGTGGAAATTTTAAGAATAACTATATTTCATTGACATAAGTAGTACAATATATATACAAGTGCATCTCCTAATATAAATGGAAATTACATAATTAGGAAACAATAATTAGAGAAAATATTTACAATTTAAAACATTCCCATAAATCATAAGGTTGACTTTGTGTGACTTTTCCTATTATGCCCCCTCAAGGAATGAATGCCAAACTTGATCCATAAATCATTCAGACGAAGGTGCGTAAGAGGTTTAGTGAGAGCATCGGCGAGCTGATCATTGGACAACACATGTGAGACACAAAGACTACCATTTTGAACTTTGTCTCAGACGAAATGAAAATCAATTGCAATATGCTTCATTCGGGAATGGAAGACAGGATTTGCACAAAGATATGTGGTGCCAACGTTATCACAGTAGATTGTTGGTGTGGAGGTTGGTGATATAGCAAGCTCGTGAAGAAGAGACTGAATCCAAGTGATTTCGGAGGCGGAGGATGTAACGGCGCGATATTCAGCCTCGGTGGAGGATCGGGCAATAGACTTTTGTTTCTTGGAACTCCAAGAAATAGCATTGGAGCCTAAGAAAACGACATATGCACTTATAGATGTGCAATCGTTAATATTTCCTGCCCAGTCAGCATCAGAGAACGCATGAAGAGATAAAGGTGAGCTTTTGTGAAAGTAAAGACCATGATTTAGAGTACCATGTAAGTACCGCAACAATTATTTGACGGCCGACCAATGTCTGGTAGTGGGACGATGCATGAATTGAGTGAGCTTATTGACGGCAAAGGCCACATCCGAACGTGTGAGAGACAAATACTGCAAACTACCAACGATATATCTATTTGTATTAGCATTAGTGAGAGAGGTGCCATCATGAAGAAACGAAACTTGATTGGGAGACATCGGAGACGTCACATCTTTGGCATGGCTCATATTGGCTTTGACTAGGAGATCATGAATGTATTGATGTTGTGAGAGGAAGATTTAAAAGGAAAAATATCTTCAACAAAGGTAACATGCCTAGAAATGTAGATCCGTTTTGAACTTGAATCATAACATTTATATGCACTTTGAGTGAGAGAATAGCCTAAAAAGATGCATAGTGTGGATTTGGAGTCAAGTTTATTGGACACATATGGCTTTAACCACAGATAATATGAACACCCAAAAACTTTTAATTTTGAAAAATTTGGTGCATGACCGAAGAGCTTTTCAAAGGAAGAAGACATGGTGAGTTGTACCTTTGGCATACGATTGATTAATTAAACAGCTATTTCAAAGGCATGAGGCCAAAAGGTGAGAGGCATAGAGGCCAAATGATGTAGAGTGAGTCCAGTTTCAACAATGTGACGATGTCGCCGTTCTGAAAAACCATTATGTTCCGGGGTGTGAGGTAGAGAAGTAAGATGTGAAATACCATTGAAGGATAAGTAGGATTCCAATGCTTGATACTCCCCCCATTATCGGTAAATAAAGTAATAATTTGTTTTTGGAAAAAAATTTCGACAACGGATTTGAAACAGACAAATATAGTATGAACTTCGGATATCTTTTTGAGTTGATATAACCAAATATACCGGGTAAAGTAGTCCACAAAAATGAAATAATATTTAAAATTATCATATGAGTAGATAGGAGAACTCCAAACATCAGAATAGACTAATTCTAAAGGTGTAGAACTCGTGAGAGATGAATCGGAAAATAGCAATTTGTGACTTTTATTGCAATTGCATGAATTACATGAAAAGGTAGAGGACAAAGTTGACGACAAATCTAAAAACTTGGAAGAAATTAGATGACTCAGAACTTTGGTAGAGGGATGACCAAGACAATAATGTCATTGTGAAGCTGGTGCTTTGATGGAGGAGAATGCAATTAATGGTTGATTGTCAGAAATGCGCTTTGGCCATTCATAAACGCCGTCTTTAGTTTTCCCTTGCACTAGGATTGTTCCCATACGACGATCCTTCACACAGAAAGAAGTTGGTAAGAACTCAATAGAAACATTATTAGTGAGACAAAATTGAGAAACCGAGATTAGGTTCCTTTGCATGCTTGGTACACATAAAACATTAGATAAATGGAAAGGTTGAGAAGGAGAAGGGAGTGAAGTGGAACCGGTGTGAGTAATGGATAGTCCGGTACCATCACCAATCATAATATCGTCGGAACCAATATAGGGAGAATGGAGAGATAAATTATGGAGATAAGTGGTAACATGATGAGAGGCACCGGTATCGAGAAACCAGTTGGAGGTAGAGGTGGGGTTAAAGGCAGCAAAGTTGGCTTGAGGAGGTTGGGGATGAGTTCTTTGTTGTGGTGGGGGGTATATTTTGGGCATGTAGTTGTAGGTAGAGCATCGTTTAGCAGAATGGCCCTGTTGGCCACACAATTGGCATTTCCCTAAGTAGGGACGTGGGTTTGGGTTGGAGAAAAGAGGGGTGGTTGGTTTTGGAGGGTGATTGGTTGTTTTGGTGGGATTGAAAATCTGTGATGGGCGTGGGGAAGGAATGGTGGTAATTGGGATTTGCTTTGGATATGGGTATGGGTATGGATTGTGTTTCGGATTATTATTGGGACCTTTGTAAGCAGGATTGGTGCTAGCAGGCATCTTTGAATTCTTTGCTGCTTCAAACTGGAGATGTACTTCATGATTTATAAGTTTTTCATGCAACTCATCAAAGGTGACAGGAGTCTCACGAATACGAATGGCATCACAGAGTGTTTTGTAGTCATCATCAAGACCACCAAGAATCTTGAGAGTAAGGTCTTCATTATCCATCGGGGCATTGAGCATAGCCAAGTCATCTGCAATAGACTTCACAGTTTGCATATATTCAGTAATGGTTTGTGGTCCTTTAGCAAGAACTCGCAATTGTTCATTTAGTTGACTGATGCGGCCTCTTGACAGTTTGGCATAGGTACTGGCTAGAGTGGTCCATGCCTCGCGAGACGTCTTGGCGGAAGCAATGAATAGAATAAGCGTAGGAGAGAGAGAACCGGCAATCGCATTTAGTATAAGTTGATATTGGCGAATCCGAAGAAAGTAATCAGAGTTTGCAAGATTTCCGTTGGAGGTTGTAAGAGTGGGAGATGGACAGGGGTGGGTGCCGTCAAGGAAACCCATGAGATCAAAACCAATAAGAAGAGTGTGGAATTGAAATTTCCAGGAGGTATAATTTGTAGAGGTGAGTTTTAATAGTAGTTGAGAAGTAGTATTGATAGCAATGAGAGAATTACTAGGTTCATGAGGATTGATAATGGTGATATTAAGAATGGAAGGTGTGGCAGTGGATGTAGGAGTGATTGGTGATTTTTGGTTAGAAATGTCGGACAATTTTTTTTTTTTTGGCTCTTGGGAGCTTAGAGCTCTGATTCCATAACAAGAAATATAAAGTGGAAATTTTAAGAATAACTATATTTCATTGACATGAGTAGTACAATACATATACAAGTGCATCTCCTAATATAAATGGAAATTACATAATTAGGAAACAATAATTAGAGAAAATATTTATAATTAAAAACATTCCCATAAATCATAAGGTTGACTTTGTGTGACTTTTCCTATTAGCTAGAAGAGCCTCTCTATCAGTTAAAGTCTCTTCTAGAGCTTGTGGTTGGAAGGGAGAAAGGAAGGAGACACCGCACTGGTTGACAATTTCCGAAGGCCACCAAGGCCGCCATATCGAGGGAGAAAAGAGAGAGAAACACAACCTCTTGTCCCTTGCATTGATGAAGAGTTTCACACCATCCACGACCAATGGATCCAGAATGGAGTGGTCCGTTTGTTTCCGCCGCGACGACCACCTACAAGAGAAGACAAGAAACATCTGAAATATTGCTGCCTTCATCAGTTTATTCTTGATCTCACGACAGAATGTCAAGTTCTAAGCAAGATTTTTCATGCCAAGGTCAACTATGGTACTTTGGAGCTACCAACAAAAAAGAAAACCATTGATTTAGACCCCCTGCCCCGGCACAAAGACAGAGAAACTTGTGCCATGGCAGGCCGTGCATCAAAGATGAAGAAATGATGGTCAACGATTTGGAGTGCCGTCCTTGTCTCTTGATGTCATTCCATATAAAGCAGATGCACGTAAACGCGCTCAATTAATAAACTATCTTAAAAGGCTTTTGATTCGACACCAAGGAATGCATACTCAAGTCAAGATTGTCGCATCCGATGGTGTCTGGAAAACAGCTTTAATTTTGGTGAAGAAAAGCATCGCGTTCCCTCATTGTTGCATTTTGCTGTTACATGCAACCTTAAACAGCTTGTTATTGATGTCAACCTTAAGCGTGGATCGGATTTTGTGTTGCCGCCTAGTCTACTTTGTTGTAAATCCGTGGAGTCTCTTACGATGAGGTTCAGAAATGGCACCGGTATTCTGAAGATACCGCCTTCTATTGGCGATACTTGTGGATTTTCTTTTCTCAAGTGCTTATGTTCAAATTGACGAGGGCATTGGCGAACTGATTTCTTCATACTGCAAATCCCTCGAGGATTATCTATTATGGATATTAAGGGGATAAAAAGCATCGCCATCACCAGTTCCTCTCTGAAAGTGTTGGATATTTGTTTGTTTTTTTGACATCTTACAACTTCACATCTCTGTGGAAGAACTTGTGCATATGGCTATATCTTGGACGTTCAATTCAAAGTCCGAGCTACAAATGTCTGCTCCGAAGCTCGAATACTTTGCGTATAAGGCTGAGAATTCAACGGAACCAAAACCCTCTTTTGATAAGAACCTAGTTCATGTTCTTTGTGATGTAGCTGGCAACGTCAAAGGTCTTGTTCTGGCTGATGATTTTGTGCTGGTAAATTAAATCTCTCTCAATTTTGTGAATCTTCAGGAGTCTGCCATTTAAATTCATGAATTGTATTATGCTGTAAAAAATAATTTGGCTTGTGAGTGACTCAGATCAAGTGCAATATTACAATCTCAATTAGCACGGCGTATGATTGCAGCTGCAAGACAGACGGAAATGCACTTTGATTATGCAAAGCTGAATTGTATTTAGAAATAAGAATTAGTTTTGTGTTTGCTTTTGGATGTCTAGTTTATGCTGCAAATATTCCTTTATTTCATGTCTTTAATATAGTTGGCCTTAACAATAATGCTGCAGGGACTGCTCGAACTCGGTTATCTGCCAAATTCTTTTCACAAATTTGGAAGTAATACATATGGATTACAGGTTCCAGTGACTACCTGCTGCCAATTTTGATATCCTTTTCGAAACAGCGCTGAATTTGCAATCTCTTTTCATCAGAAAGAGTGTATATGACACTATAGCTAACGGAGTGGGTGCTATTTCTTTTCTCTCAAATAAATGATTTTTTCATTCGACAATTTTTGTGACGTTTCTGCTGGGACGAAGGGAACCACAAGATGTAATGCTTTTGCAAAATTTGGAATTTGTGTCAATCGAGCTCGTGAATCAAGCGAAGAATGAATTAGAGCTGATAAAGTTCATTCTTGAGACTGCCAAATATTTGCGGAATATGACCGTCTTGTATGCTTCTTCTTTGTGATCCAAAGTTAGGAAAGCTATAATCCAATATAAGAAGGTTTCTTCCAATACCAACCCCAAGTTCCTTGAGCTATAAAAGCCGTTTTTTTTTTTTTTTTTTAAGTGCAAGGCACTAATCTCGAGCTTCACAAATTAAAGGATCTTAGACTCTCTGCTGTCTTTTTTGCAGTGATAGCTTCAAGGAAGAGATGACGGTTGCGATATTGCGAGGTAGTACTTGCTCAACCATGGACATAATCTCTTATGCTTCTCCTTTGGAACAAAATATATATGAAAAGAAAATATCAACTGACACATGACAATTCTGTTGCTAAAAGTGATTTTTTTTGCAATAGATAAAGCTTTGTTAGTTTTTACTGTAATTTAGACCTTTCGGACAGCTTCTTAACATGTCTCTTGGAGCGAAAATACTTGTTTCGCCTGCTAGATATTTGGAGACTCGGCCTATTCTATCCGACCCTTAATTTGTCGAGTTTTCGTTTTCTTTATTGAATATTGGCTCTGAGTACAACCTATACTTTCATGGGGGCTTGCCTTGCCCCAATATCTAAATAAAAGGCGCGCGCTGAAAAGGAACCAGCCCAGCCTCTTCAAGAAAGCTTTTCTTGGTAGGCGCTGCCTATTCACTCGGACAATGCTCTGAACACGAAAGTGTGCAGTTCCGCCCCCTTCTCCCATGCTGAGTCACAGGCAGTGCCTCAGAAAGTACAAATGTGTTGTTAGAAAAGTTTACTCATCATGGACATGAAATTATTACACACCGTACACTCAATTTTGGCAAATTAGCTCACACATCATGATCACGGAATAAAAGTCATTGTACATGACTGAGAAACTGTAGTCATCTAAGAAGTTTTTTGGTAGAAATGTTCATCTAGAAAATTGCATTCTACAAGATCTGAACCTCCAACAAACACATTATCTGAGCTATTCAATGCGTCTTTTTATCACCTTTCTCGCGTCTCTGCGCACTCTCATCTCCTGGAAGCAATGCCAAGAATGGTCCAAATCTGTTTTAGATGTGTTAAGCATCTTTGATCTTTGAATGTTCAATGTTTATTTTTGTCATTTCTCTGGTCACTTTTTTATTTTTTATTTTTTATTTTTTTATTTTTGTCAATTGCATGGTCATTCTTAAGTACGAGCACCTCTGCATGAGAAATGTTAGGTTCACTCTCTTTGTCACTTTTTTATCACTTGCTAGCTTCTCGTTTTGTCATCTGTCTTTCCAATTTCCAAAAAGAAACAAACATAAATTCAAACCAATCTTTTCCTATTTATTAGAAACATGCCATTACATTTTTTTTTTTCCCCACATCAAATTTTTTCATATACATGCAGCCACTTATTCATAATTATATATATATATATATATATATATATTTTTTTTTAATTCTTGTGGAAGGCAACCATTGCCACTGCATTCATATTTGTATGAGGAAAAAATAGTTATAACAGGTGGCTTCATTCATGAAATCATATTTCCATATAATATATTATATATATAGAACAAAAGATTTTATGTTCTGTAACTATTCATTAAAAAAAAATTTTTTTGATGAAACCACGTTTTATAAAACCATATAAGTTTTGTGTTTTGGAACTTCATTTCTTTTTTTATGATAGTGAATTTTCGTTAAAATACTGTAACAAAATATTGAATATTATTAGTTGTGGATAAAGAAGAATAGTTGTAAAAGACTTTTTCGAAATATTAAATGTATAAATTTTCAAAATTTGAATTAAAACGGCTTAAGAATGGAGGTAAGATAAGCATATTAAGGAGTGAGAACTAATGGCATTTTTGGTAATAAATGACAAAACAAAGGGTAGTTTTTTGTGTCATTTATTCTAGGAAAATAAGAAGAAAAGTGGCAATAGGAGAAACAGGCAAGCCATGAAGAGAATGACAAAGAAAGTTACCCTAGCATTTCTCAATCTATATACATAATTGACAAGTGCCTTATTCGAACATATAGACTAGTACCAATTCATTCCATTGATTAGTGTCTACATTGTTAACTCTGTTCTAGGTGACCTTTTGTCGAAGTTGTTGTTGTTGTTTTTTTGTTTTTTGTTTTTTTTCTTTCTTTCTTTTTTAAATTTTAGTCAAAGGACTCCCGAACGCTGTAAATGTTAATAATTAAACACATTCTACTCATTTTCATTAAGTTTTTAACAAAATAGACCATATGCAATGCATCTTATTCATATTCATATGGTATGGATTTGATTTTGATGTAAAGGGATAAAATTTGAGGTGAGATGGTCAATCATATAAAAATGGTAGATTTTTTTTATATCTTTTTTAAAAAACATGATAATTAAATTGTTGGAAACAGATTCAATCAAGCAATGATAAATCAATATCTATTCACAATTGTGATTAAACATAAAGTAATCAATAATTCGTTAATTACTGTTTATTAAACACTAATGAATGTCAATCAATAAATAATCAACCATTCTTTAAAAGTAATGCGGTTTTCCTAGTTTTTCAAAACCGGTACTTTTTTTTTTTTTTTTTGAGAACATAGAACCTGTTATTATAAACAGTAAATGTATGATACAATAATAGTTTATATATGTGAAGGTGAATCATCTAATCAAATAAGCTTATCATCTATGTTAAGAGCATAAGACGTTAGTAAATGGGTGACTCTGTTAACTTCCTGTTACACATGACATAACTTAGCATGCGTTTGGACGTACTCCTGTTGCAACCTACTGCCAACTTTGATATCCTTTTCGAAAAGAACGCCGAACTTGGAGGCACTTTTCTCCCAAATACAGTATTCTTTCTTTCTTTCTTTCTTTCTTTCTTTTTATTCTTTTTTGCTTGATGTCACTTGTAGGCACTGTAGGAAGATAATAGAGCCTTGGGACGACAGGAATTAGAAGATGTCTTGATTTTACAAAATTTGCAATTTGCGACGGTTGAGCTTATTTGTCATGGGAATTAGAGCTAATAAAGTTCATTCTGAAGACTGCAAAAGATTTGCAGATTATGACCGTCTTGTATGCTTCTCCTTTGCGATCCAGAGTAAGGATTGTGATCAGGGGTGGAGCAGCCCCCACTCAAATTTTTGTTCTTTAATTTTATCTTAATTTTTTTTTTAATTTTTATAATTTATCCCACTGAAAATTTAAAAAAAAAAATTCTCATACAATCCCTATTCTGCCAACACTAAAATAAAAAATTCTCATATAATCCCCACTAATAATAATTCTATAATAAAAAAGTTTATACTTTTACAATTTTGCTTCACTAAAACTAAAATTTTTATATAAACCCACTAAAATTAAAAATTCTCATATAACCCCTACTAAAATTTATTCTATCTTAAAAAAAAATATGTTTTGTTGCATGCTCCTACTGAAATATACTTCTTGTTCCGCATCCAGTTTAAGAAGGCTTCTTCCAATACCAAGACGACGTTCCTTCCGCTACAAGTGCCCTTACATTTTCCTATAAGAATCATCCGTTATAAGAATCATCCGTTATAAAATATAGTAAAATACAGTATTCGTTATATATCTCGAGCTTCACAAAATAAACGATTTTATACTCTTTGCTGTCTTTCTTGCAGTGATGGCTCTAAGGAAGAGATGACGATTTCGATATTACAAGGTAGTACTTGCTCAAGCATGGAGATAATCTCATATGCTTTTCCTTCGAAACCAAACATATGTGAAAATAAAATATCGACCGACACATGAGACTCGTGCTGCTAATAGTGATTTATTTGCAGGAGATTATGAAGCCTTCTTAGTATTATTATTATTATTATTTTGTTCTTAGATTCCTTAAGTTATAGCTTTGGGACAGCTTCTTAACTTGTCTGTTGGAAAAAAAAAATATATATTAATTTCGCTTTGATAGATATTTTTGTTGAGCTTTTGTTATCTTTCTTAGACATTGGCTTTGAAACGCTTCAAACCATGGTTAATGAGCTCGTCCGAAACCAACTCATCCGCCCAAGTTTGAGCCCGTGTGCAGTACCGGCGTTATTGGTCCCTAAGAAAGATGGCTCTTGGCGTATGTGCGTGGATAGCCAGGCGATCAACAAGATTGCGGTCAAATACCGTTTCCCTATTCCTCGGATTGATGACATGATGGACAAGCTTGCGGGTGCCAAACTTTTCTCCAAACTGGATTTGAAAAGTGGATATCATCAAATTCGGATTCGACCCGATGATGAGTGGAAAACAGCTTTCAAATCTCGGGAAGGTCTCTACGAGTGGCAAGTAATGCCCTTTGGGTTATGCAACGCGCCTAGCACATTCATGCGCCCCATGACCAAGGTCCTCAAGCCATTCATTGGGAAGTTCTTGGTGGTTTACTTCGACGACATACTCATCTATGGTAAGCACGACGAATCACATCTCGAACATCTTCGGATGGTGCTTTCTTCGTGAGCATAAACTCTACCTTAACTTGGGCAAGTGTGTCTTTTGGTCTTTGGAGCTTCTTTTCCTCGGGTTCATTGTGAGCGCCAAAGGTGTGGCGGTTGATCCCGCCAAGATTCGTACCCTTCAAGAATGGCCCACAAGGTCCGTAGCTTCCATGGTTTAGCTACCTTTAATCGCTGGTTCATATGCCATTTTGGAAGCTCCAAAACCTTTTCCTGCCCACAAGCTCCGAGACCGGAAGCTTGGTCCTTTTCATGTGCTGACCAAGATCAATGACAACGCCTACCAACCGGAACTTCCTCCTGATCTGTCCATTTCTTCAACGTTCAATGTGCGCGACCTGTTTGAGTACTTTCCGCCTGATGATGCTCCTGTTGCTGCTCAAGATTCGGGAGGAATCTTTTCTGGGGAGGGTAGTTCTGATGTAGCAGTTTGACTGCTAGATTTCAGCCACTAGGCACATTAGTGTCTTTTTTCGTTACTAGCTAAATAAGCGGTTGTCGTTTATCTTAATAGACCTAATCCTTTCTGTCGTTTATGTATTGTCTAGAATATTCAGTGGTGAACTCTTGAGAGTGTCGTTTCATGTGTAAAGAGTAAGAGCGACTTGCGTTTAGGCCTTTTTCTCATTTTAAAACTTATTGTACTTAGTTGAGAACCCAGCTTCTGAATGTCAAATTTATGGAGATTTTGAGAGGTTTTCTCTTGTTATTCCGTTTCCTTCTTCTGGGTTGGAACGAGATTCCTTCTCCACCGAATCTCGGGTCTGCTTGCTCGTCAAGTTGTCGATTGGCTCCTCCGCCAGATGCGGAGAATAGAGCAAGAAAATGAATGAAGGAAACAAGATATCAAACCCGTAATATATACAATTGGCCTGTAGAAAACAATCGTACAACACACAAAAAAAAAAAAAAAAAAAAGAAAAAAAGGCGGGGAGGGGGGAGCTCTAATCTCAAGGAGCAAGAGGTGAAGTTAATGGGGGCTTACCAGAATGTCTATCGAAGTGGTGGAGCAGAGACCCGAAGTCACAGGTCAAAATCCACAACAATAGCAAACACCACCCGAAGAAAAATCAATTCAAATTATGGAGTAATTGATAAAATAAGGTTAAAAATCCCTTATATTATTTATATTTAATTTAATATTATTTATTTAATTTAAGTTTAGAATTTTTATATTTCTTATAATCATATATTTGTTATAATTAATTGTTTGTTGTATCCATCAGTCAAATTCTCTAGGAAGAACCCAATCACAATTTTATACTTTTTATTTCGTTTTTCTTCTTACCTTTGAATTTCTTTGGCGTTTCAGTTTTCTTTTCTTCTTTGTTGAATTCTCGTGTGTCTGATTGATGCTCTTGATATATTAGGGGAAAAAAAAAAACAAAAAACAAAAAACAAATGGAAGAGAGGAAGACGAAGAAGAGGAGGCGGTGGTGGAGTATTTGATAATTTTAAGTTAGACACTCCGTATATATGTGGAAAGGCAAAACACACGCTCGTATGTATTTAATACATTAGAAATGACAATATGTAACAGAGAGCCAAAAAAATAAATAACATGATATATATATATATATATATAAGTAATTAAATAGTAAACCATTCGAACAAGCTTTATTCTCTTTTGTATTTATATATATGTGTAATATACATATAAATTTAAGTAGAAAAGAGAAGAGATTTATAATTGCTAATTAGTTATTTGTTTGACAATTTTAAGTTAGACACTCCGCATGTATGGGGTAAAGCAAAATATATGCTCGTATATATTTAATACATTAGAAACGACAATGTGTTGCAGAGAGCCAAAAAAAATATATAACATTATATATGTATACAAGTAGTTAAACAGCAAACCACTCAAAAAAGCTTTATTATCTTTTGTATTTATATATATGTGTATTATACATATAAATTTAAGAAGAAAAAAGAAGAGATTTATAGTTGCTAATTAGTTATTTGTTTATTCTTATGGTATATAAATTATTATTATTGTTATTATTATCATACTTTTTTTATTATAAGTTTTAAATTTGTGATTATCAAGAAATTCAAGTAGTGTATAGAAAACAATTGTAGAAACCAAAAAGAGGGGGGAGGGGGGCTCTAATCTCAGGGAGCAAGGTGAAGTTAGTGGGGGCTTACCGGATCGTCTATCGTGGTGGTGTAGCAACGACCCGAAGTCACAAGTCAAAACCCACGACAATAACAAACACCACCTGCAAAAGAATTAATTCAAACTATGGAGTAATTGACAAACTTTTTTTTGTCTTTTTCTCAAAAAATTTGTCTTTTTCCCAAAATTTTTTTTGTCTTTTCTGAAAATTCAAAAAAATTTACTATTGAAATTTAAAAATCCCAACTCAAACTACTCCACCAAACAAATCATATCCTTGATTTATGTTTTTTATTTATTTTCTCCTCTTACCTTTAAATTCCTTTTGAGTTTCGCTTTTCTTTTCTTCTTTGTTGAATTCTTGTGTGTCTGATTGATGCTCTTGATTTAGTAGGGGGGGAAAAACAAAATGGAAGAGAAGACGATGAAGAAAAGCAGGCAGTGGTGGAGTGTTTGGCAATTTTAAGTTAGACACTCTGTATATATGGGGTAAAGAAAACACATACTCGTATGTATTTATTTTTATATTATGGAACAATTGACAAAATAAGGTTAAAAATCCCTAATTTATGCTTTTTTTATTTCTTTTCTCCTCTTACCTTTTGAATTCTTTGAATTCCTTTTGAGTTTCACTTTTCTTTTGATAAATGAGTTATAAGGTCTGGGATTCTTAAATCAGTCCCTGACTCGTAATTTATGTTGGGTCAATCATTTAAGAGAGAAAGAATCAAATAGAATTTTGAAGAAAGTGATACTAAAATATAATATAAAACATTAAACATAATAATAAAGAACATAATTATATTTGTAATAACACAATATTAAAAATAAAAGTTGGACCTTTCCCACCAATAAATATATATATATATATATATATATATATATAAACACCTCTTCTTTTCTTCTTGTCTCTCTTTTTCTCTTTCTTTGTTAAAAATTGACCGTAAATCAATTATTTACTAGAAAATCTAAGGATTTATCTAAAAGTCCAATGATTTTTCCAACAATATAAACCGTAATTTATCATATTTTGAAAAACCTACTATAAACTTCAAAAGTAACTATAAAATATATTATATGCTATAATTTCCCATAATTTATCGTTTATAATCTTATATTGAGTTTTTGTGGCCTTATTCAAAACGCTCATTGTGAGTAAATGAGTTCGCAAGTAAAATTACCACATTTATTTAAAACTAGAGACAATGTTCAATATTCAATGGTTGTGATAAATAACATTCCTCAAAACTTGTACATTTCCATAATCTTTTGTATTCACAGCACTAGCGTTTATAACATAAATTTATGGTTCATTTGGTAAGTGAGTTACAAATTTATGGTTCATTTGGTAAGTGAGTTTGAGTTGAGTTTTTGAAGTTGAAATAATAAATTTTGTTGACTTTTCAGAAAAGATAAAAAAACTTTTTGGAAAAAAGACAAAGACTTTTGAGGAAAAAGACAAAACTTGAGTGTTGAAAACCAAGTTTGAGCTTGGTTTCCAAACAAACCTTTAGATTGTTGTGTTCAGATAGAAAAATCAAATGTAAACCCCTACTCTGAAATTTGACTCCCCTTAATTTGATGATTTGAAACCTAGCATCATAGTAAAAAATTCAAAATTTTCAGTTTAAACAAGAAATTTCCAAATTATATGAATTCCAATTGTGTGCCAAACAGAGTAAACATCACTTCCTAGTTCGGCTGCGATTGCCACTCGAGCCATGGCGAATCTCCTCCGCGAGCGATCATGGCCGCGTGGAGGAGATCAGCTCCTTCTCGCGGTGATGGGCGAAGGGCGGCGATGCCGGGCTGTTCTGGAGGTCTGGAGCGACCGGACTTCTACGATTTTGTAGATCGGCGGCTATGAGTAGCTTACTGGCAGCGTGATTGAAATGTGCGGTGGATGACGAAGAGGGAAGATCGCTTTTTGTGGCGCTTGGATGTGAAAATGGTGGCAATTCAGCGCACCGTTGACTGGGTTTCCAAATTCAGAGGCCGAAGAGTCGATCAGTGGAGGCTGCGATGACAGGTGCCAGCGGCAAGCAACGAGTGGCGATAATGATGAAGTTCGGGGAAAATGAAATTTTGTTCATGTTGTGTTTACCACCTTTTTTGTGATTTTAAGGAACTTTTGTTAATTTTTTTAAAAGTAATTTAGAGGTAAAATCCAGAAAATTAAACGTATTTGATGGTTATTGATCGGTAACCAACTGATATCATGCTGACGGTAGTGGCTACCAATTGGTAACCATGTATTTTGTCGGAAAAAGATAGTTATCGACTAGTAACTAACTGGTATCCTGTCGGAGGAGGTAATTACTAGTCGGTAACTATCATGTATCTTGTGGGAGGTGGTGGTTATCGGTTGGTAACCATTCGATATACCGTCCGAGGATGTGGTAACCGGTTAGTGTCACGGTGGATACCGAATGGTAACTAACCAGTAATCATAAGCTAGCCGGTATCATCATGGATACTAATTGATAACTTAAAAGTATAATCAATAATATAAAATAAAAATATTAATATAATGTGACGAGATGTCGTGACATTTTTTGTAACAGTTTTTTTCTTTCCGTGGTAAAAATCAATCCAAGATTTTCAATTTGTGGTGTTTCTCTAAAGAACCCACAACGAAGGCTCAAATTTTCAATGCCCAAAATAATATTTCGCATAAAAATGATAGTAGATTACAGTTTTAACAAAATCAAAATAACAATAATATAATTTTAAACATTTGAAGTAAATAATAGGTGTGCAATAAATTTTTTCTATTCACTGCTATTTATTTTAAATTCAACGGTTTAATGACAAATTGTAACTATTTTTTTTAAATAATGCATACTTTAAAATAGTTAAATAACACATTTATGATAAATAATTTATTTATAAAGCATATAGTCGATAAATTTGTCTCATAAATTTTCTTTAGTAAATAAACTATTTATCATAGATATATCATTTAGTTAAAATAATTTTAAAATCTGTTATTTATCTTTTTAAGTTTCAAAAATATTTGTCTCAAAGTATTTTTAAAATCTTCTATTTATCTCTTTTAAGTTTTGAAAAAAAAAAAAAGAAGCTATTTATCTCTTTGTTTTTCATTTACTGTATCTTTCTCCTTGTCTTAGACCATTAGGAACACCATTGTAGAAGAAATTTTGCCTATTTGATTTTAATACTCTTAAATCTACAACTCACTTTTTTTATCTTAAATTTTATTGCAATTCAAACTTCAAAGGTCCATATCTTTTTTATTTGAACTCAAAATTAGACGATACTTATGTCTAAATACTCACGACGACGAGAGAAACGAATTATATCCATATTGCAATTTTTTTTCAAACATATTTCAAAATTTTATACTATTCTTTATATCACGGTTTATTTTCAATTCACATTTTGATCAAACACACATTTCAACTCAAACTTCAATCATCTTTACTCTATATTAAAAGCACGAATAGAAACTTTAACAATGCCTTTTATACACTATATCAAAAGCATGAATAAGCGTTTCAATAATATCTTTTTGTCACTCTCCACAACCCACCACATGATCTTCTTTTTTTTTTTTTTTCTTTTTTTTTTTAATTTTTAAATTTTTATATTTTGCTTTGCAAAGATAAATCTACTCACTCTCCCATCCATATTCCCTTTGTCAACTCATTAAATTCTCTCTACCTTCTTTCTTCTCTCTCTCCACCTTCTTATTAAAAACAATCCTCATTTATTCTTGGCAAGCTTGATGGACTGTCATTTTTTTTTATAATCGATCAGTTTTTTTTTTTACAAATACATGTGCTTTTTTTATAATTATTTTTATTTATCTCCTCTTTCTAGTAAAAAAAGTTTCATCTTCATTATTGTTAACTCCAGAACTAATCATCTGTTGATGAAAGCCAGAGTTTTCTTCGTTCACTTCCCTGCTAGATGGCCTAATGTGAACATCACGTAAACAAAGGAGGTTTTTGATGGAATGGTCCAGAGAATATGGTGTTTGAGGTCGCCATTGATGGAAATGGTGAGCAACAGGAGAAGACAGAAGAAAGAGAGAGGAAGAAGTTTGAACGCGTGAGAAACTGATAATTTTTGTGTGAAGAGGACGTGTGAAGAAAAGAAAAAAAAAGTTGAGGCCTTGGGGATATATATGGGTAATATACAGGACAAATACATTTTAGAATTAAAAAAAATAGAAAATGATTTAACAAAAAAAAAAAAAAGATAGAACAAGAATGGTAACTAATTAAAAAAAAAAAAAAAAAGAATGGTAACCAATCATGCTTGCTGAGAACAAAAGAGGATTGTTTTTAATAAGGAGATGGCGAGTGTGGAGAGATGAGAGAGAAGGGAGAGAGAATTTAATGCGTTAACAAACAGAATATGAATGAAAAATTGAATAGATTTATCTTTGTGAAGTAAGATTATATGAGTGATTGGATATCATTTGATACAGGAATTATTGGACAGAGAATGCAATTCCCTAACTCTGCACGCCCGTTAACTAGTTATTATAAAGGGGGGTTTTGACAAATGTTACAAAATCATGTCTGAATCTTGCTACATAAGAAAAAAATTTGCAAGAAATGTCATTTATGAAATAATAACTATTTATTTATTTAAAAAATCAATTACAATTATTAATTATTATTCATGATGTAACCATCTGGTTATCAAATGATAACTAATTGGTTATTGTCTCTCGGTAGATTTTCAATCGGTAATCGTCGTTGTCGCTGGCCTCTGACACGTAATCAGTTGATTACTAAATGATAACCAATTGGTAACTAACTATCGGTTAGTTTCTGATTGATAATCACTGACTAGTGGGTAATCAATTGATTACCAAATGATAATCAGATGGTTACCGACTGTATTTCTAATCATTAAATGCCGTCGCGGGTAACCAATTGATTTTTGATTAGTTAACCATCACTGTAGTAGGTAACTAGTTGGTTACCGATCGATAATTTCCGATTTCGCCGGATTTTTAGACTTCCATCATCGGAATATTAAGAAAAAACAATATATTTTACAAAAGATCACCAAAATTTCACAAAAATCATAAACCATATATAACAAAATTCAATAAAAATCACAAAAAAAAAAAATTTTTTTTTGAAAAAATTAATTACAGAAAAATCAAAGCTAAAAAATTTAAAAAATAAAGTTAAAAAAAAATGCAAAAAAAAAAATGCAATTTGACTACAGAATCTGACAGCGGTGCAGCGGCGACTCGGGCGACGAACCGCGAGTTCGGTGCCAGAAGGATCGCCCATCCTCACTATGCGAGACACAAGACGGTTCGTCGCCCGCGCTGGTGAGGAGCAACGGAGGAGCAAGGGAGGTGGGACTCGCGATCTCCGCCCCTGATCGGACGCCGGCCGAGCAGTCTCCGGTGGTCTGGAGCGACAGGGTTCTGTAGATTGGCGGCTTTTGAGTCGACTGGAACTGGTGGTGACGGTCAACGCGCGGTGGAGGAGAAGATCGCGAGGCAATCAGATTCGATCTCCGGCCAAGATCGCGACGCGAGCAAAGATCCGATCTGATCTCCAACGCTAGAGCGCGATTGGAGCGACGGACCTTGGGAGGCCGGTGAAAAGGTGAGAACCTCCGGCGGCTGGGCGGCGTGAGGACGGAACCGGTGCCGGAGTGTGAGGAGAGAGAGAGGGAAGAGAGAGAGAGAGTGAGGGGCTGCCATTGCTAGAGAGAGAATCCGAAAGAAAGAGAGAGAGTGGCGGTTCACGTCGGGGAGGAGAGAGAGAGAGAGAGAGAGGAGAATTGGGAAGAGATTGATTTTTTTTTAAAAATAGTTTTTAAATTAAATATGACATCATTAACATGTCATTTTATAGATAGTTTTTAAGTCGATGGGAAGATCAATCCACGTGGCATACCCGGATTATCCCTATTATAAACGGGCCAACCTCAATGGGCTTTCTAGTATCAACTGGGCCCAACTTCCGGCATTTTCCCAAACACTCCTCACTCCTTCCGGAGCCGCGTGTCAACAGTAGTAAGACTCACCAACTGGAACCCAAGAACAAAGAAACATCCAATAGAATTACTCCACGTCAACTTACCTTGGCACATTTTCCTCGTTTCACAAATTCAAACAACCAATATTTTTAAAATAAAAAACCTTTGTCTGACGTGGATATGTCCCATTGGTTATATGTCACCAACCGACCCGCGGCGAGTGTCCAGTCCCCTTGTTGGTCAGTCTCGCAGCCGAGTGGTGGGAAACAATCCCGTACGGTCGCGCCCACCGAACGTAAATACGCGTCCCACTAAAAAACTTGGTAGGGTTTAATAGTCGCCTCCGTTTCTTCACCACTCTCTCTCTCTCGCAGAAAACCCTAATTTCAGATTCTTGGAATTCTAGAGAGAGAATCAGGAAGAGAGAGAGAGAGAGAGAGAGAGAGAGAGGAAAAGCTGCCAAAGACTTCCAAAAGCTTCCAAAAGCTGACGTGGTTTCGTCAATGGCGGAGGCTTTGGAGCAAAAGCCTTCTTCGGAGGTGTTTTCCATTGCCGACAAGATGAGCGGATCGTCCTCCCTGTTTCAGAGGAGGATCGAGTTCCACCCCGAGAGGAGGCCGTTCAAGGGATTCACTAATGGCGGCGATTTTCATATCGAGACACTAAACCCTAGTAGTGGTTCGAATTCGGGTCGGGCCGGGTTTGGTGCTGGTCAATCGGGGCTTGGTGTGAAGAAGGCTGAGGGTTCTGAGGTTTTGGAGTGTGGATTGGATCCGGAGCTCAGTTTTGGAATTACCTTTCGGAGGATTGTAAGTTTGTGTAGTCATTTCGTGAGGATTTTCGTGTTTTTCGTTTCAGTTTCGGTTTTCGGATTATTGTGTGTTTAGTTACAGCTGTAAATGTTGTGGATGTTGAAAGTCTTGCAAAGTTCTTGAAAAAATGAGCTTGTTTGCTAAAAATTGAGCAAAATTGAGCTTGTGTTTTTGGGCCTTTTGACATTGCATTTGCGGATGCTTTTATACAGTAGAATAAGAGAAATGAAAACTTTGGCTTTTTAGTTAGTGATAGGAACCACATTTTGGGAGTGCTTAATGCGAGAGATCGAATTAAAATTGTCTCGACGGATTTTTATGATTTTTTACGAAAGCTCTGATACAAGATTCAAAGTTTTCTTAGAAGAGCTTTTTGAGATTCAAACACATGCCATGAGTGATTAGGCTTTTAAATTCAAATAACAGTTTTTTCCCGCTTGCGGGAAGAAGTGTTATGGCAGTTTAACGATATGGATGGAATACATATTTTCAGGGTGCTGGTTTAGAAAATCTGGGGAACACTTGTTTTCTCAACTCGGTACTGCAGTGTCTCACATACACTGAGCCTTTAGCAGCATACCTGCAAAGTGGCAAGCATCAGAATTCTTGTGAGTGACACCTCCTCCATTAACTGCTCTTCTTCCTTTGAGCGAACACTAAATCAATATCTTGCACGCGTGCATTTGTACCTTCTTGAGCAAATATTTATTTGGTGGAACTCTTGAAGTATGTTACGGAGATGGAAAATCATTGAAATGGGGTTTCAAATTCAAGTTTTAGGAGTTGTGTTAGTTTCTGAATTAATTTGAGTTTTATGATTTAATTTCTCAGTTAAAGGTGAAAATGTTTCGAGGCCACTTAAGTTGATAGATCTTATGGAGGAAGGGGTAAAATCCCTTATGAGACAAATTACTTTAGTTCCGGAGTGAGTGGAATTATATAGATTTCACTTTGAGAAATGTTATGGCAGCTGTCCTGTTGATTTTGAGTTTGCATGCTTATGCATATGTGTGGAATTCTATGTATATTTTCATTTCTAATTCTGTTTTTTAATTTGGGAAGGCCATATTGCTGGATTTTGTGCTTTATGTGCCATCCAGAAACATGTTAGTAGGGCTCTGCAATCAACTGGAAGAAGTTTAGCTCCTAAGGATCTTGTGTCGAACTTGAGATGTATCCTTTATTATATTATTTTGTTGTGTTAACCTACCATTTTGGAGTTTGGGTTTTTGTGACCTCTCTCTATTCTAAGCTTTAGATTGTTAGACAGATTATATAGATATCGTCTCCAACAGGGAAGATCACTGTTTATTTTGGCTTTGCTTTCCTTTTGTCTCCTTCTTCCTTTCTTTTTTGCTTATTTATTTTTGTATTTTATAATTAATGTGTAGTAATGGCAAGTCTATATTGTTGTAATAACTGCAGCAATAGTAATGAAACTGTTTTAAACCAATGGTGGCAAATATCTAGATCCAGAACATCATAACTGGGTTGTTTCATAAGGCATGTTTAGTTCATAATGCACATAACTTGTTGTCCTTGACTGCCCAAATAGGCATATCTCGAAATTTTCGTAATGCTAGACAGGAGGATGCACATGAGTACATGGTAAACTTGCTGGAATCCATGCATAAATGTTGCTTACCTTCCGGTGTCCCTAGTGAATCTCCTAGTGCCTATGAGAAGAGTTTGGTGCACAAGATCTTTGGTGGTAGCCTTAGAAGTCAGGTAGTCTTCTGTTAAATTCTGGTTGGATTTTCTTGTAAATTTGCATTGGAAAGTGCTTCTGCGTGGAACAAGTTTAGAGTTTAATGTTCACTTTATTTAACTTTTTGCCTTGTAAGTTTGCATATGTAATGGTTTTGTTTTAGTTCTTCAGGTCAAATGCTTGCAGTGCTCCTTTTGCTCCAATAAATTTGATCCATTCTTAGATTTAAGTCTTGAAATAATCAAGGCAGACTCCTTGCATAAAGCTCTTTTAAATTTCACTGCTGCGGAGCTACTAGATGGAGGAGAAAAGCATTATCAGTGTCAGCGATGCAAGCAGAAAGTCAGGGCTCGCAAACAGCTAACAGTTCACAAGCCACCTTACGTTCTTACCATTCATTTGAAACGATTCCGTGCACATGATCCTGGCCAAAAGATTGACAAGAAAGTTAATTTTGGTCCAACTTTAGATTTAGGACCATTTGTGAGTGATTCCCATGTGAGTATATTTTTAGTTGATATTATTTTTGCAAATGCAGACTTTATGTCTTCTTGGTTTATATGTTTGTTTGATGCTTACAAATTGTTGTTGTTTTACTTTGTTATATATTTATAACCAAGTCAAGAATGAGCTTGGAGCGAAAACATTATTGATTGCGGGTATAGAAGTAAACAATTTTGTCAAGTGAAAGGAATATGAACTGAAGGATGCACAATGGGGGAGTGAAAAATGAAAGTCACCTTGGAGAAGTATTACATAGAAGAACAATCAGACTAATTGTGCACATAAATTTATTAATTCTAGGCAAAACTTCCTCTAATTTTTTTCCCCTCTCCCCATCATATTTTTTTTTTCCAAGACAAGAAACTGCATAAAAAGCCTGAACCTTGAAGTGGAATGAATTAGTAGATGTGATCGATTTGATGAGAGATTTGTGTTTCTCATAATATGTGAATATATGTGCTATAGAAACTTGTTTCACACACGTGCGCCAAAAAAATAAAAAATAAAAAAAAGAAGGGAATGAAGGGTGACCCTGGCACAAGACATTTTAGATTCAATACTTTCTTGTGTATGCATACTGTTTTTCTGTTCCACATTTTCTTTAACTTCCTTTTTGTTGTTTCTATGCATGTAATACTGTTGCTGTGTTCTTTTATTATTTTGTCACTGATGATAATGATGTTTCTGAAGTATTTATATACTGTTATTTTCTTGTGCTTAGCAGGCAGGAAATTTGAAGTATACTCTCTATGGAGTTTTGGTTCATTATGGTTGGAGCACCCATTCAGGTCACTACTACTGTTTTGTTCGCACTTCAAGCGGCATGTGGTATTCCCTTGATGATAGCCGGGTATGCATAATTGCTTAAGGTTTCCTAGTACATATTTACTTGAATTTTGAGCTTTTAGGTGAATATTTTATTTCTAGTACAAATTCATTGAATTTTGTATGATGGAGGAACCTTGTTAAGTTCTATATATGATTGCTTCCATTGGTTCATTAGTATCAGAATTTTTTTGTTTCTTTTTAATTTGCGGTAGTAGTTGATATGTTGCAAAATCAGGATTTCATTGGCAGCAAAAAACCAATCCGTATTAAGAAGTGCCTTATTGTTTTGGAGTTTTAAGGAGTATTTTGGATTACTTTAGGGAATGTTATGAGTCTCATTTGTTTATTTTTGCTTATTATTTTCTAGCTGAAAGCTCCTCAATTAATGTTGTTTATTCATGACTTCTTAAATACTGTTAGATTCCTATTGTCCCACATGGAAAGATTATAAGACAGGTTTTGTAAGGGTGAGTTCTACCTAATGGGTTCCTAACAAGTAACCTTGAAAAATCAGAAAGGAAGGAAAAGTTTCTATATTTATGGTCCTACAGCATGTGGCAAGCTAGCTTATGCAATTTTACTGTATCAGGTTGTCCAAGTTAGTGAGAGGACGGTCCTGGAACAAAAGGCTTACATGTTGTTTTATGTACGTGATAGAAGTAATGTTGTTCCAAGGAAACTGTTGAATGTCTCTCAGAAAGAGAATATCAAAACAAATGAATACGGAATAAAAACTCCTGCTGCTAATAACCAACCTTTGAAAAGACCGGTTCAAAATGGATCAACCGAAGTCAAACCAAATGGTATAGCCTCTTCTGTTTCTGTGGCACAAAAAGATACATCAGATGTTGGTCCACCAAGGATACCCCTTTCAAATGGAACATTAAAAATACCAGTTCAAAATGGAGCAACCGAAGTCAAACCAAATGGTGTAGCATCTTCTGTTTCTGTCGCAAAAAAAGATGCATCAGATGTTGGTCCACCAAGGGTAACCCTTTCAAATGGAACATTAGATCAGCCAAAGTCTGAGCCATCCTTGACAACATCACTCTTGAAGAATCAATCCGAAAAGCCTCTTTTGCTGGCTAAAAATCCGGGACAATGCTTAAAAAACTCTGTGCCACAGAGCTACAAGGATGATGCTTGTAAGCTTAAATCTTGTTCAGCGACAACAGCTGCTGCTAGTACAAAGGACCTCAATGAGAAAGGAAGTTTAACTAAAAAGTTGTGTGTATCATTTGTCAACTCTCCCAACTTAGTGGAAATTGAAAGCCCTGCTCCTGCTGAGAATATTGCAACAAACAAGACTTGCCCGGAGGCAAGTCGATGTTCTCTCTTGTGGTCATCTTACTGCCCCCATTTTTTAGGTATCTAGTTTTTAACTTTATTTTTCTTGCTTTTTATTTTTTATTTTTTAAATTAGAAGGATCCTGCTTCACACGAGGATAATTCAAAAACGGTTTCACACAAAGAGCCCATTGCGTTACCATCGGAAAAGATTGATTCCATTAAGCAAAAACAATCACCAAGCTGTGAAAAAGTTCAGGTATGCCTGCTTTTGTTTTCTTTTTTTTTTTTTTTCTGGACTCTGAACAGGTCAAATATTTGTTTGGTCAACATCTAATTAATTGTGAAATGTCGACTAAAATTTCTATTTATCAGGTTGGAAGCATTACAAATGGAAATGCCACTGATAATACATTGGATAAGGCTGGTGACTGCAGTCAGAATTCAGTGTATGATTCGTCTGTAAAATCATCTAAACAATTACCTGGTGCAAAAGGATCTTTACATGTGGAAGCTTCTGATTGCAAGTCCCAAAAGAGATTGAAAAAGAAGATTTTAAGGCGTCAGGTTGTAAGCATGCATTTCCGCTCAAGTCTATTTTTGAGGGCAACCCTGGCTCTACGAAAGAAAAAGAAGTACAAAAGGAGTAAAAGCAAACTCTTGGATACCAAGAATCTTAGTAAGGAACTTTTACTGGCCAGTAATTGCTTTCCATCAGATTTTGGACCCTCTACATCTGAGATGACGCAAACAATTTCAACCAGTTCAGCTCCTCAGAAAAAGGAAGCCAAATCAGAAATAGAAGCAAATGGTACCGTAACTA
Source organism: Ficus hirta (assembly GCA_038430175.1). Lineage (NCBI taxonomy): Eukaryota > Viridiplantae > Streptophyta > Magnoliopsida > Rosales > Moraceae > Ficus > Ficus hirta. The sequence goes on along the minus strand of CM076585.1, from coordinate 9,683,592 downwards.
AAGATGGAATTAGTTCTCGTGGCTATTCATTGAAAAATGTTTTAGATGCAGAATTTGAAGAGAGAATTGGTCAAAATGGCTCCGTTCAGAATCATTCTGGCTTTGGGTTGTCAATGAACCGGCTCGATGCTAGAAGGAAAAATGGTTCCCGAGGTCTTGAGGAGACAGTTGGTGAGTGGTTTATCTGGAATTTGTTTTCGTCTTCTGGGCTTATTATTATTATTGTGTACAGATCAGTATTTTTAAATCATTTACATGGTGCTGATGCTAACACATTAGTTTTAAATTACATCTTTTGTGTACTGCCACACACACACACACACACACACACACACACACTCAGACATGCACGCAACACAACACACGTACTAGCTACTAGACGATTTTGGGTGGCCTTCCTTGTATTTTACTTGGTAGATGTTTTTTCTGTTGAAATTTTTGGTTTTTCAAATTGGCTGATTGTAATTCCTTAGCTTTTTGGACACAAGAGTCAATTTATCATCCTTTTCTGGGGTTTGCTAGCCACTTGCACGGTAAATCATGTTTGTAGTGGATGATCGCATTTATGCCGATGAAAGTGAATCTCTGTTTACTTGATTTTAAGTCAAGTGGAGATACACACACATGCCCTTGTTTCCATCTCTTTTTTGGGTTGTAATGTGTTGGATATCTGAATCTGTCACATTGGAGCAGACTAAAAAATTTTCCTCGATCCAACTTGGTTTGATAATTTTTCCTTGTGGCAGCCCTTTTTTTTTTTTTTTTTGGCAGAATTTAGAACTTTGCAATTGAGAAATCCCTGGGCAGAGATTTTTTCTACTTCTATTTTGCGAATTGCCTTGAAGCAGTTGTGTAATCTTTGGTTGCTTAATTATTCAACATATGTTCCATTGCAGTTGCACGTTGGGATGGGATAGAATTGCCTTCTAAGACCTTGGAATCTCATGCTGTGGAGAGCGTCAGCATCGGTTATGTACCAGATGAGTGGTAAGTTAGAATTTGCCCTCAAATAGTTTGTCCTTATTGCTAATTATATCCAAGGTTGAGACTTGGCGTACGTACTTGAAGGACATGAAAAGTTCAAGGCTTGTTAATTGTGAATCTCGAGCTTTTCTTTTCGTAAAAGGGTCTTCAACTTACATAATATTATCTAACCTAGTAGTAGTGCCCGTAGTAATTGAGACACTTTGTACGTAGTTTCCTGCAATCTCAATGCCGCCACCAAGTTTAAGATTTGAAGCAATGAATATTACTTCTCTCACGGAAATCTTTTTCTTATTAGAATATTATTTGATATGCAATCAGACTATGTCTCGATTTAAAAATTGTCTTAATTGGCCAAATAAATAATTAAAAGAATCTAGAGATTTGTCACCATTTTTCAAAATTATTTCTCACAATGAGCTATTGCCAAGTATGTTTAAGGTAGAACTAATATATTGAGCTATTTATTCTTCTGTTGTGCGTTTTATGAACTATTTTGTTCTTGCAGGGATGAAGAATACGACCGGGGAAAGAGAAAGAAAGTAAGGCAGGCAAAGCATGATTTTGGCGGGCAAAATCCTTTCCAAGCAATTGCAACCAAGAAGACAAAGTTGAAGGCAGCGAAGATGGAGAGGTCCAGAGCAGGAAACCAGCCATTCAGGATATAAGAGGGAGTAAGTAGAACTGCGATGACAATTTTGACCTGCTGCTGAATTTCCTTTAGCAATTCTTGCTTCGTTGAGCTGAAATCATGAGAGGGCGCGTTTTGGGATTCACTACATTTCTTTTTTTTGGGTTGTGTTGTGTCTGCCGGAATCGGACAAGGGGGCGAGTTGGGATGCTGAGTAAACCCCATTTATGGGAGACAGATTTCTCACGTAGAGAATTTTCCCAGCTTAAGTATCCTTTGTTTGAGAGTTGAATTGAACGCGTTTAATCTTGTCTATTAGCGTGTGACTGAAAAAGAAGGATTTTATTTATACTAATGTGTAGTTCTAAGAAATTTTGGTTATCTATAAAGGTGCATATTTAATGTTTTTATTCTTCCAGAAGAATGATCTTGCAACCAAATTGACACAATTTGGATTGAGAAAAATGTGAAACTGCACGCTAGAGTTGTGAAAAATGTGAAAAAATAAAATTGAAAAAATACGTGTAAATATACTAAAAAAAGCTGTAAGTCGCAATTTTCTTGTAGATTTATATAAATAAATGGGTAAATAGCTAGGTTGGTCCTTGAATTTTTAACTTTGACAGTTTTGGTCTTTGAACTTCTTTTTGTAGGTGGATTGCCTTTAAATTTTTAAAATGTTGTTATAATAGTATTTTATGTTAATTTTTAGATGAAATTCATTATTTAACATCATTTTTGATTAAATTACCAACGGATTTCGTTTGAAATTAACAGAAATGAATGTTGTAGTAACATTTTAATAGCTTAAGAGAATTTTCTGTTCTTTTTATCATAGCAGGAATGATCATAAATTATTAAAAACATTATTACAGTAGTCTTTTTCATTAATTTTTTGACGGAATCCGTAGTTAGCACCATTTTTTGATCAATTATGAATAGATTCTGTCAAAAAATTAATGAAAATGACTATTTTAGTAATATTTTAAAAATTTAGAGATATTTTAATTACAAAAAAAATTTATGAATCAAAATTGAACAGTATTAAAAATTTAGGAATTAAAAGAGTAATTTACTTTAAATAACACAGGACAGGTACATCAAAAATTGCCAGATTCAATACACTCATTCACAGACAGCATCAGATCAAATGTCATTGGCTCTTGTTCATTGAATGGCAGGCTACTTTCTCTCTAAATCTAGCCTGACAAGTTGGTTGCGTACAATTTATTAAAAAAAAAAAAACAATATAAACAACCAAAAGTAAATTTTTTGTTTGTTTGTTTTTGTTTGTTTGTTTTTTTATGTTTTTCTGTTTTGGGTGTTTTTCGCTCTTCGCTACTGGCATTAAACAATGATTTATTTATTACTTTCCAAACCATGTGATTAAAAGAAAAAAAAAATGAAAAAACTTAGGCTTTGTTTGGTGAGTCAGTTTGGACTCAATTTTTTGAGTTCAAACTGAACTCAACTCATTTGGTTTATAAGTTTGGTCCCAACTATGCTTTGGACCGTTACACAGTAAACCAAACTCGGTTTATTGTGCACCCAACCCCCCCACTGTGTGCCCATCTGCTACTTCACAGTGGCTCGGTTGACGACGTTCTCGATCGTCGGCCACCCACCCCATGTCGCCCACTACCCGAATTGCAACCTCACGTCAACACCGTCGTCTTGGAGTTCTTTCCCGACTGTAACAACTCGCGAGCCACTCACCGCCGAATCGCGAGCTCGTCGGCCTTGCAAGCCAACCACTATCCAATTGCGACAAGAAGCTCGGTGCTGGGCATGGGGGAGAGCGAATTTTCGACGGCCAAAGGAGGCCGAGGAGCGAGCAAGGTGGAGGTGGCGGTGGCTCGTGAAACCCACCGGCTGGTCGTGAAAGTCGCCTGAGGTTGTTGCAGGAAGAAAAAAGCCAGATCCTGCAGATTTGTATGGTGGGGGAAGTGGGGAATGCCGGTCTCGTCCACAAGCCCACGGGGCTCTGTGATGGACAAAGAGGGGGGCGAGATGTCGACGGCGAGGAGGGCGTGGGGAGAGACGGACATTGTTCCGATGTGAGGAGAGGTCGTCTACGGGGTCCGTGAGTTTCCGACGACGGAGAGATGGACGAGAGAGGTCCAACCGCCGCGACTTCTTGAGGGGCGAGATGTCGACGACGACGACCACACGATGCCTTGCATCTCACGGCGGCGGAGCCTAAATCCGAATTTAAGCAAATTATCAAGAGGGATTTCTAACCTTGAGCTTTTTCTTCTTTGAATTCACAGGTCCAATGGTTGAGATTTCCTTCGAAAATGTTAAATGAAAGGAAAAAGAAATGGAGAGACAAAGAGCGTGGGAAACCGAGAGAGATGGAGGGGAGAGAGCGTTTGTGAGAGAAAGAGATGGGTGTGGTGAGCTTCTCTGTTTTGTCGGTTCTTTGGAAAAAGCCTAGTGAGCTAGAGAGAAAGAGTTGTTTTCCTCTTTTTGGTGCTTCGGTTTCCAGTGGGTAGAGAGAAAAAAGAAAAGGATAGTGAAAGGGAGAGAATTAAAGGGTGGGAGTGTCTAACACACGATGATTTAAGAGTTTTGATGTATGGAAGGTCAAATTTAAAATCTTGTTGTTGTATTTTATGGTTATGTAAAAATTATTGTAAAAACTTTAATGTATGTTTTTGATGTGTGTTTTTATTTTAGTTTATTTTGTTTTTTTCATTTTTCTATTCACAACCTACAATGGCATGTTAACTTATCTTTTCCAGTTAAAGTTTTTAACTCATACTTTTTACATCAAAACACTTAACTCAAGTTAAACTTTTTAATTCAAACTTTTTACATCCAAACACTCAACTCAAGTTAAACTTTTTAACTCAAACTTTTTACCAAATGCTCAACTCTAACTCTCTACTTAATTTATTTTCAACTCAACTTAAAAATCTTAACTCAAACCATTTCACCAAACGGAGGCTTATTTATTTATTTTGCTGAATATCCTCTCTTTCTATTTGTCCACGTCTCTCTCTCTCTCTCTCTCTCTCTCTCTCTCTCATTATAAGGTAAACATGGAAAATTCCAAAGAAATGAATTTGGAAAAGATTTTCTTCCCTTTTTTTTTTCATCTTCCCGACTTCCTCTCTCTCTCTCTTCGTCCACTTCTCTTGCTCTTTGATTAGAAGGTAAACATTTAATTCCAAAGAATTGCATGTATATATCTATTAATGGTTTAATTTCCTTTTTCCTAAATCATTAATTCTTAATAAATTCTTTCGAAATTCATCAAAGAATATAAAGAGAAAAAAGAAGAAAGGAAAATAAAAAAAAACAAATGAATGATTTTTTTGGACTAACATTTTTACCTATAAATACGAGTGTTAGCGGATACCCATCCCATTAGAAGCGTATATAAGAAATAATATATAGGTATAAAGTGGGTATATGGGTTAAAATTAACCCTCACACGGCGGGATGGGGTACGAGGGGTGGGAGAAACTCACTCATACCCACACCCACCACTCTTATATTTAAGTCATGGATTGTCTCTGCAGGTTCCCCGAGGATTGAGGACTGAAACTCATCATCCTTCTCACACATATTCCTCAAGCTCCTTATCGAAATTCCGAGACTCTGTATCTTATCTCTCAAAGAATTACAACATAGTTCGGAACATTCTTTATCTTCAGCAAAGGCTAATTCAGTTCGAAGAGAAACCAGGGTCTTTTCGAGTTCATCAATTTCTGTGTCGGCCTTTGATATCAGTATCCGCAACACTTGAATACAAGATTCCTCATACAAAATGCTTTCTTCTATTACATCTATGATCATAGTAAAACCCAACTGTAAATATGTATTTATATCTGTATTTATATATTCATAGATTTATGGATATCCCAACTGTAAATATTGAAATTAAAAAAAAAAAAAAAAATTTGTGTGACAAGGAAAAACACAAAAAACATACCATGTCCATTACCAAAGTAGAAGTCACACTGGCATCCAGACTGCATGGAGTCACTTTCCGCAGGAGTATCTGATAAACAAGTGATCTTTAAGTTGAAAGATTGCGAATGGAAAATTCAAAGACGGAAATAGAAGGGACTTCAGAAACCTTGATCAAGTGGCAGTTCCCACAGACCCCAAGCCATGGAACAAAGAAGTTTTACCTGCGATGAAAACATGACAATATCACATTACTTCACACATATTAATATACTTCGTCATATATTAAACGAGCCTAATCATTTACTAATGAGAGCATGAAAAAAAGAAAAAGAAAAAGAAAAACAAGCACACACGAGATTTCATTATGGTTCACCCCCAATGCAAGAGGAGTTTGCCAAAATGACACTCACAAATTGAAAGTAGCAAAATCATCTTCTTTCAACACATACCTGTTGCGCAATGTAAAATTGGGTTATTCAATATCTCGCCAAAGTGATTTTACGAACAAAAATTTTTAAAAGTCATTTTACAAATAAGTGTTCCGTTAAAGTTATTTGCAAAATTTGTTTGTCCACTTTCAGCCGCTGTAAGTTTTCACAGCGATGAAGGGAAAAAAAAAAGAAAAAAAAAAAAGACAGATTACGAAAAAATATTAACACCTCTCGTACTCACTGTGTTTTTGTCTCTTTAATCAAACACATCGCGATCGGCATGTTAACTCTGCCTCAGGGTGATATTACCCCAGTTCGTTAACTGAAGATCCATTTCGACTTCAGGAAATATGTCAATCTAAAAGATATTTTCGATTGCGGAAATTTCTTCGTAAATGGCCCTCTTAAATGGGAGAAAACACTAATCTTAGATTAACACTAAACATGATTAGCAGCGTAAACAAAGATTAGGGGAAATAGCTCAAAAAAAAAAAAAAAAAAAAAAGATAAAAGGAGCGTGGAAAATAGTATAAATCAAACTCTAAAATCCGAAACAACAAATAAAATATCAAAATTCATGCAAATTCTAGCAAAGAAATAATAATAATAGATAAATAAAAATATTTAAAAAATAGTCCATTAAAAAAACCTGAAACTAATACAAAATAATAAAGTTCTATTAAAGAAAAGAACAACAAACTGAACAGAAAAATGCAAACTTTCAAAACAAAATGACGAGTTTCCATTACCGACTGTAGTGATTGTTGGTCGACCATGCATTCCACCTACGATCAATGATCAAACACTCAAAACCTCAAAAATGGGAAAGTTCGATCATCGTTGCGCGTCGAGAAATCACAAAACATACTCTGGCTTAGAGAAGAAAAAGAAAAAGAGAAGAAAAAAAGTCAGGAGCTTGGTCTTGGAAAGCCAAAACATGCTCTGGTATTGAAAGAGAGAGAAAACGAGGGAAATGTGGTTTTCTCGGACGCAAACAGTACGGAAAGAAAGTGAAGAGACACAAAAGGGAAAAGTAAAAAAAAAAAAGTACAGAACCTTAGAGAGAGAGAGCGAGATTATGCTCTAAAATGGCAGTGGCAATGGAAGAGAGAGAGAGAGAGGAGAGAGAGAGAAGAGAGAGAAACTCACCTCCGATTGAGCAGAACAATCTCCAAGCAGTGACTGCTTAGGGTTTCGAGCTCAAGAACTCAGAGGAGAGGGAAAGAAATGTTAGAGAGAGAAACCTCTAGACAGAGAGAGAGTGGAGGCAATGAATCTGGGAGTGACAGTCTGACAGAGGAAAAGGCTGCGTCTGAAAGCGACGAACTCTCTCTCGCGCGTGTATTAATAATGTCTGATAATTAATAAATAAACGACCGAAAAAAAAAATTAAAAAAGAGGGAAAAAGAAAAGGCTGGTTTCTTGGGGGCACGTTAGTCTATATGTGGACTCGAATAGGACAATAACGTCATTTCAGTCCTATCAAGGCTGACGTGGAGGAAAGAGAGAAGAGTCGGACCACAGAGTGAGATTCTTTATTACCAACTTTGCTCGCCACGTCAGCTGATTTTGGACCGTTGAATTCTCCTTATTCCTATTTTGGTAAAGAGAATCCCGGCGATTGGACCAGAGTTTGCGGGGTCCACCAGATCTCTGGTAAAAGTTTTAACCCTTTTTTAATTTGCTTGACCATTCTTTTTATTTCTTTTTTGTTTTTTGTACGCGTGGACCCCTGCTGGCGATGAATTTGTGGGCCCTTTTAGGACCTGGATTGGTGTGGTTAAAATACGATTGACTGCTGGATTTTTTTTATTTCACCAAAAAAAAAAAAAGCTAAATTCAAGCTGGAGTTACGCGTGTACATAATTTGGACCGTTTAGATTAATCATTTAATGTCATCTATAAAAATAAACGATCTTGATCTTGCACTGGCGAGTGATACGATTGCGATTTTGTTTATTTATTTATTTATTTATTTATTTTTTTTCAGTTTCTTTTGTTTTTCATTATAGGATCGTTTAGATTTCAGAAAGGTGTGTGTAAGTAGATTATATTTTATTGACATTACCATGTTAAGAAGGGAGAAATGGTTAAAAGTGCAAAATGTCGCGTGTTTGGCTATGTGGGAAACTGTATTGTCGTTGGGTACTTCGCCCATCTGGTTTCGGTTTCAGAATCAATTTTATGATTTTGCAAAAAAAAAAATAAAATAAATAAATAAAAAAATAAAAAAACTACTTGATAATTGTACTCAGATGGATTCTTTTATGGGCTCCACATAAATGAACAACCCTGATCCTGCATTCGAGAGCGACGTGTCAACAATAAATAAATACTCATTGTTTTTCTTTTTATTTTTCATTTTAGTAATGTCGCAGTTGAGAAAGATGTAAATAGATGGATTTCATTTTAATTACATTACCATATTTGAGAAGAGAAAAGTAGTCAACGATACGAAAGGACATGAGTTTTGCTTTGTAGGAAACTTTTTTTGTTGTTGGAAACTCCGTTGTTTTGCTTTCGATTTCGAAATCATGTTTATGATCTATAATAATAATAATAATAATAATAATTGGGGGGAAAAAAAGAATTTGATAGTTGTATTCTAATGGATTTTATGAGTTTCCAATAAATGAAAAACCTTGTCTCTGTATTCCAGAGCAACGCGTCTGCAATTACCAATCTTTTTCTTTTCTTTTCTTTTCTTTTCTTTTGTTTTTCATTTTAGGATTGTTGAATTTGAGAAAGCTGGTTTGAGCAATTGGATTGCATTTTAATCATATTACCTTAACAAGAAGGAGGGAAAAGTGGTAAAGAAACTTCGTTGTTGTTGGTGTCAAGTGGGCTTGGAGGAAGAAATAGAAAAATGTGGTGGAATTAGTCCTAAAATTTTCCAAAACACTCAGAATACGACTTATAATATTACGTCAAATAAATAATCATTCAATATAATTGTACATACCTATCGGGTCCTTCGTCTCCGATCTATCTCGAGCGTCCTTGCAATAGTTGACCTTCTCTCTTTTTTTTTTTTTTTTTTTTTTTTTTTGATATTTTCCTTGCTAAAATTTTAGAGAGAAAATTTTCTCTCTAAAATTCAATCGGTTTTTGGGAACCGTCGAATCACACTAGGCATTAGTATTTTTATTGGCTATCACTTTCTTAACTCTTAGGAAGAGAATCTAAAGAACTCAGTTGGAGGCTAAAAGATATGTAATTCTATTATTAATCAAATTAGACACCTCTAAGCATCTATTTATAACCATAAAATTTCAAGTGGTAGGAAGGAAAAATTCCATTCCTGCCCCATCATGATTGTGCCCACTCCTTGTGCCCTAGGATAGGTGTGATAATCATCAATCCATACAAGAAAAATGGTAATTTGTATAGTCGTACATCATTTGGGAATTGATATATATGTTATTGTTAATTGGTAAAAAGACCACCTCCTAATGGTATAAGGACTTTTAGGGTAAAGCCCACGAGGTTCAAAGTGGATAATATCATACCAAAGAGAGCTATAGATCATTATAAATGGTGTCAGAGCTTATGCTCAACCGAAAGTGTGGCCAATGAGGACGTTAAGACCCTACAAGGAAGAGTCATTGTGACTGTTGATGACCCGACCAGATCCGACCACCTCTGACGGACTAGCCGGTCACTTAACTCCGACGATCGCCCAGTCGGACCTCGGCTGGTCAGACAGCACCCTCAACCGAGCACAAGAGGGGCCTACTCGGACCTTAGCGTTCTAGGGAAGTCGCTCGCCTAGCGTGCCAGGGAGAGCGCCTAATCAGCTGCTCTGGCCGCCGTCTCGCCGAGCACTCTGATCGGCCTCGATATGAGCGCGCCTAATTGGCTGCTCGGGCAGCCGTCTCTCCGAGCACTCTGATCGGCCTCGATATGTATCTCGGCCCTGGCCCCTATCCAGGCAACGCCAGAGACGGGGGATGTGACACCAGTCACATCCCTGCCCTATTGGCTGCTGGCGCCGCCCATCTACTTCTGTCAGACATCACATCATAACCACTCACTGTAGCCCCCTTACTGGTGATGCCTGAGAAACCCCATTACCCACTGTGCTGGGACCTAGGGACACGTGGCGTCGGCTCAGTGGACCAATAACGCCTGCAAGCCTACTTGCCCACTGGGTACCGTAGGTAGCCGACCCGTCCGGGTTGCTCCGAGCACCTAGACCCGCGGAAGGCACCTATAAATAAAGGAATGAATCCCCAATTCAGGTACGGACATTATTACCTTGTCAAAGCTCTGCATCTCCTCTTGCTCATCAGTTTCCTTGTTGACTTAAGCATCGGAGTGCCCACGGCAGACACCACACCGGTGTCCCCATCATTCCGAGGTGCTTCCATTTTGTAGGTGATCGACGGCGGAGTGACTGATGAGTTTCCATCGAACTACCCGACCACATTGGGTGTTATTGCCGGAGCCATTTCGAGCATCAACAGTGACAGTCATCAGTCCCTACAAGGAAAAATATTAGTTGTATAGTCTCACATCACTTAAAAATGGATAAATGGGATGGTCATAAGTAAAGAAACCACTTCCTAATAATATGAGCCCTTTTAGGATTAAGCCCAGAGGTAAAACCATATAGGTATGAGATTCAAAACGGATAATAGCATACCAAAAGAAGGCATGAGTCGTTACAGTGGGTGCGTGCAACTCCTACAAGGTGGAGTGTAGGGGTTAGTATGGATCGAGACCAACGTTTTTTTAAATCAACCATCATCCATCATCCATCATCCATCATCCAATCCTATTACATATGAAAAAAATTCTTTTCAAATCCAACCAATTCAGTCTAATGCATTATATCACACAGTCTAATCCCATTCAAAACCTATTAGATTGGATGATTGGATTGTACTTGATATTTCATAAGAACTTATTAAAACTTGCTAAATTTCATGAAATTTAATAAAAATGACAAATCAAATTTTCATGACATCAAGCCAGTCCTTCATCACCCATTCCTTATGTAACATAAATCAAAGTCACCCAATATAATAGTTAAGAAAAATAAAAATATCTCAAGTCTAAACTCCTAAGTCAGAGGATATGTTTGGGATCGAATGATGTGATAGTGGGTTCGACAATGAGATGACAAAACGAGAAGAGAAGATGATGTGAGATTGGATTTGGCAGTAGCTTGTGGATCTTTCGATGGTGCAAAGAAAGTGGTGTTTTATTAATAGATAATTGTGAGAGAAAATAAAATGAAATATAATTTAGGTATATTAAGAGTGAACACCTTTTGGTAACTAACCAATTTTGCCGATTTGGTTCATTGACTAACGACTTCATTTTCAAGGGAAGAGGAACCAGACACCGAGCTGAGAAAAGGATGGCTCAGTTAGTTCACCAATTATCGGTTCCAGAGAGAGACAGAGAAAGAGAAAGAGAGATCTAAGGATTTCAGCTTTAAGAGATATGCTTTTTCAAATCTAGATGGAGAGACGAAAGATCGAGAAAGAGATGGGAAAGATCGAGATCTTGATCATAGTGATTTCACATCGTCGGAGATCAAGAGAGAGACTGAGATCTTGACCATAGTGATTTCACATCATTGAAATCCATATAGATTTCACATAGTCAAAATCCATAGATATGCAACTTGTGGGTCGATTTTAGTCTGAAACTAAGACACCAACCCCACTTAATATCGATATGCCCCCTACTTTGTTGATTCAGTTCATCAACCAATGATGTCGGTTTTTGTTGTGACACTGACAGTGTCGATTTTCTCCAGACGATTTGAAAATTTCTTATGGATGGTTTTGGTCTACTGGTTATTCTTAACACCCATATTTCTAGGGCATTGAATTTTGAGATAAAGAAATTGATGTTTTATATATGAAGGAAAAAGAGAGGGGGGCAAAAAAAAAAAAAAAATCAAAGGATACATGTTTTAAAAAAAGAAATATTATCATATGTAATATGCATGTATATTTATAGGACTCTTGTATGTGGCAGTAGAATAGTCCGACAAAGAGATCCGGAGCTGTTGGATGCAAGATTGAAGGGAAAGATGAGAGGGAGAGAAATAGCTAGAATACTGTGACAGTCATTAGTCCCTACAATAAAAGGGTAAGCTGTACAGTCTCACATTGCTTGGGGATGGATATATGTGATGGTTCATAAGTAAAGAGACCACCTTTTAATGGTACGAGGCCTTTTGGAGTGAGTTCAATAGCAAAACCGTGCGGGTGCGAAACCTAAAGCGGACAATATTATACCAAAGAGAGGCATGAGTTGTTACAGATATAACTCAAGAGAGAGAGTCTGTGTGGTCGGAAAGAGTCGCCGGAGTGGCCCCATGCACTATTACTCACTCGAAGAGTGTCTCGTCCTCGCCCTCTACCACGTTCGACATTGTCGAAGAGCTGTCATCTGCCTTTTTCTGCTCTTCGCCATGAGTTTTGGAGATGATCGCCATGATTTCCGGTGAAATCATCGAGAGCCTCCGAAATGGCTTTTTGGCCCATCCCACTAAAAAGGGAGAGAGAGAATGCAGTTACAGAGCTCATGGAAGACATAGTCGTAGATGGAGATGGCTTAGAGATCTTTGATGATGGGCTTTAAATCCTTTTGGTGGCGGCATTGGGCGTCCTTTCGGTGGCAGTGTTGGGTCTCTCTCTATCCCTCCCCCCCTCCTTCCCTCTCTCTCCCTCACCCACCCCCTCCCCTTCCCTCTCCATCCCATCCCCCTCCCTCCCCCCCCCCCCCCTCCCTCCCTCTCCATCCCATCCCATATAATTATTATTCTATAATAATATATTATTGTATTTGGTGGCTTTATTGTATCTTTAAAATTCATATTTAACATCTAATCTTATCAGATGAACAAAAAAAAACCATTTGAATCTAGTATAATAGTACGTGGATATCTATTTTTTCTTTTATGGATTAAATTAGTTTGGTTGGATAAATTGGAGTATGGAATCTTATGCTCACCCCTCGTCATTGTTGGTTACGGTTACACGAATTAACACATCGGAATATATTTGAATAATCTTTCACCATTAAAAAAATTATTAAGTTAAAATGAGAGAGAAATTAAAGAAGTGAATATGTTTGTAAATAACAGTAAATAGCAAATCTAGTTACTTGGTATATAATCTATTTTCTAGAAGTAAATTTGTAATTTATTTAGTAAAATTTCTATTAATTATTTTTTATTTTAAATATTTTAAAATCTTGTTATTTACTTTGTTTAGTTTGGTAAAAACGTTATATACTACAATGTTTGTAATTACTATGTAAATAACGCTTTTTTTTTTTTATACACAATATAAAAATCAGATATATTTTTAAAAATGTAAATAAATCGGAAAATATATGCATTTATTAAGTAAACGTATTAGGAAATATTAGAAAAGTTCTTAAAGAATAAACTTACGACATTTATTAAAAAAATGCTTAAAAAAGTCATTTTCCTATAAACTTCTAATTTTTTCTTTTTTGAAAAGACTCCTAAATTTTTCTAATAACAATTATGTTTTTTCATTACTCTTCTTATAATAAATATTATTAGTGATTAGAGACATAGTCTAGTGAAAAATATCGCACCTAACTTTATTAAAAATATAGAGTTCGGCTCCCATTTCAAATTCAAAATAATGATAATTTTATTATATATATCATGTGCTACTAATTAACTTGCATATTTGTGTTTATTGACAAAAAAAAAATTGCATAAGCCTAATCGCATGCATATAAGAGTTTTCATTGGTTATTCCTTTTTTGGTAACCATGGGTGATCACAAACAAAATTATTAAGATAAATACATGTCTCAATTATTTAATGATGTGATATTTTATATGACTTATTATAGCAGGTAAAAAAAGGTTTATCTTATATATTAAAATAAGTTGATTTTTAAATTGGAGAATAATATCTAAATCGATTACAGTAAGATAAGGAATAAAGTAACGTTGGAAAATATATATATATATATATATAAAGGAAATATTTGTGATCGAGATTGTTTTTTAATGAGTTTTTTTTTTTTTTATAAAGCTCTATTTTTTTTAGCATATCTAAAAGATGGTTATTTTCAAAAAATATATATATATATATATATATATATGAATAAAATTTATGATTTTGGTTTCGAAAAATATGAAAAAGATATCAACTATACATATAATAAAATGTTCACATTCATATATTAAAGGATAGACATTTTTATAATTTATAAGTGATTAAATAAACAAGTCAGATTCCTATACTAAATTTACAGCAACCCAATTGAAAAAAAAAAAAAAAAAAAAAAAACTGATAGCAATTTCCAATTATTACAGAAATTTATTTGAAAACTAAGAGCAACCTAATAAACGGTGTAAAATCCAATTATGTAATTCTTTTTTACGAAAAAAAATTCATGAGAGATAAAGATCATTTTGCTGTTATGAAAATGGAATCATACGCTGAATAATGATTTAAAAAAAAAAAAAAAACCTTAAAGACTAGAAGGTTCTTCTTCTTGGCCTGTTGGGTCTCGTAATGGTAAATGAGGTTTGTAGAAAGAAAAAGGAAATATTTGTTGCACATACTATGTTTAAAAACCATATACGGCTGTGATTAAATAAATATATATATTTATAAAAATAATAATAATAATAAAAAAAAGCTATACCAAATAAGTAAATAATAAGTTTCCATCCAAAACATATTTAATGAGCTCTCTATATTTAAGGTTCATTAATTTTCTTTAAAATTTTTATCAACTATTCAATTTTATTGTAGCTATTAGATCTATATCAATTAGTTAAAACAACGATACTTATTAATGAATAAATATTGGAGCAACCATTAAAACCGCATCAATATATATATATATATATATATATATATCCACACAAGCCTTTCTCTTCTTTTTGTTTAGGATAGCCGCAAAAGCAATATTTCCCTTCACGCGTTGAAGTATCTGCATTATGCTGCCTGTTTTCCGGTAATCAATCTCTAATTCTCTATCTTGTTTGTCTTCAGTCTTTCATGAATCATAACCATGAACCCGTGTTGCCTGCTATGCTACGTTCCTAGAATTTGAGTTGTCGTTTTTCCCAACTTGTTGTCGTTTTCGATATCATGTCGAGAAGAAGTTGATTTATGTTCCTCCGTTTAAGATGGCGAGAATGGCAAGAGAAGCCGCTTTCGAAGACGAAAACAGGCTCGGTAATGAGATCACGGGTGGCATGTCCATGACTTACCGACGTGTGTGCCGCCCTACTAGACACCATCAAAGCCAATTTGTCCGATGACATAGCCAAAATGCTTTTGAAAAAGGTTGCCTTGCAGCGCAAGGCAAGCCTACAAGCAGAACGACAAGCCCCGATGTTGGCTGCCGTTAAATTCATAGCGAATTTAGTGAACCAAAGAGTGGCTTATGACATTCTAGCCTTGAACTCCTCACCATCTTGCTCGAAAACCCTACAAACGACAATGTGGAGGTCGCTGTGTGTTTTGTGACTGTGTGCGGGGCTATGCTGCAAGAGCTTTTCCCTAAAGCGTTGCGCAGCGTGTTTGAGCGTATGCGAGGGATTCTCCATGAGGTAGAGATAGAGGAAAGGGTTCAGTTTCTGATTGAAGAGCTGTTTACGAAAAGAAAAGTGAATTTTTGGGTTGTTCGTCCGGAATTAGACCTTGTAGAGGAAGAAGAAAATCATGATCCGATGATTATTTTGCTTCTAGATTAGATAGATCTAGAAACCAGCCTAGATTTGTACCAACCAGGCTTGAATTTTCTCGAACACGAGAAGGAATTCGAGAGAATAAAGAAATATGATTTTGAGGTAAATAACTTTTTTTTAAGAATTTTTTATAAAATAGTTGAAGTTTTTAAAAATTAGTTAAAAAGCCTTTGTTTTTTTAAATAGTCAATTATATTTTTTCAAATGGTCAATCATTAACTAGCTATATAATATTGTCAAGGGTAAATTGCTTATTTAGTTCATAAACTCTTAACATTGTGCAATTTTGATCCTTGAACTTTTTTTTTTAGTTGGAATGCCCCTAAATTTTTAAGTCCTTTCTGTTAATTTTTGAACAAAATATATTAGTAATTTAGATAAAAAGTGACGTTAACTTTGGATTCCGTAAAAAAATTAACAAAAAGGTCTATTATAGTAATATTTTTAATCGTTTATGATTATTCCAACTACAAAATGGAATGTCCCTAAACTATTAAAATATTGTTGCAAATCATTTTTGTTAATTTTTAAATGGAATATGTTAGTAATTTAGTCAAAAAGTAATGCTAACTAACGGATTTAATCTAAAAATTAACGTAAATGACTATTGTAGCAACATTTTAAAAGTTTAGGGGCATTCCAGCTACGAAAAATAGTTCAGAGGCCAACCTAGCAATTTACCCTATTGTTAAATTGTTAAATCAGTAATTGACCGTAGTCAATCATTGATCTACTATAATGTAAACCATTATTTTTCAAATCAATTACTAATTGATTATGAATAATCACTGATTAATTAAATCTAAAAAAAATGACAAATAGTCATTTTGTTTAAAAAAAAAAAAAAGTTCGGCCATTTATAGACCTAGCCTAATTTTCTTAAAAAAGGGAAAATCCCTCTTCGGAGAGAAGTTCGAGGAGTATCATAGTAATGAATCCGATGAAGAAGAAGAGGATTGAAGGAAAATAAAAGATCAAACAGACACAAACCTTGCTAGAAGAACAATATACTTGGCACTAATTGTCAAGTCTAAGTTAAGAAGCTGATAAAAAAACTCCTGAAAATCAACCTAAAACCCGGCCAAAGAGATGGAGTTTTGCATCATGATTGACAGGGAAAGCTCTCAAAAACTGTTAGCTCAATAGTTCTCCATGGTTCACCAGCTCGAAACTTGCAAGCTCCGTAATGCGGCGTAGTTTTTCGCGCATTTGCTGGCCAAGGATGCTCTGCCTTGGGATGTTTTCTGGAACATCTGCTTAACTGAGGAGGCCACGACTTCCTCTTCTAGAATCTTTGTGAAGATTCTGCTCCAGGAATTGGCAGAGAATGTTGGGATTAAGGCTGCTGAAGGAGAGGCTCAATTCGGAATCCGTACGTGTTTCCGAGGGCCTATGCCAAGGACTTGAGGTTTGTTATCAACTTTCTTACAAGCATTGGGCGTAGAGGCATCACTGAGGATTTGCACCAGACTTTGAAGATATGCAGAACAAGACTAGTACAAATAGGAATTTTTATTGTTACTAATCGTATAGCACAAGCAAATAGTCAGGCAAAACAAAACATTGGAAATAAAAATAAAAAATAAAAAATCACGTGACAATTTATTACTCGTCACATGACAAGTGACAGAACTACTATGTGACGGTGACAACGCTACCTTACGATAACCTGAGATCAATGATCAAAAATATTATTCATGAGCTATTGGCTCTTTTATAATATGTTAAAGATTAATAGGAATGGTCTGACAAAGACCATCTTTAAGAGGAACTAACTTCAGAAAAACTATTACCTGTCCAATCTACCCAAAACGGTCTAGTGATGCTGAGTTTGAGCTTTGAAAAAAATCATTTTTATTTTAGAAAAGGTGACGAATCATGTTTTTTTTATTTTTTATGTAAGGAGAATTATATTTAACTAAACAAAATGTATAAATATCGATACGAATAATGTCATAGTACACGAGACAAAACCCATAACTGAAATCGGATCTATCAGTAAAATCTGATGAAACTCAGGGAAAATGACGTATACTGAGACCCAACATTAGGAAAGTTTCTCATCACACCAATAATCGAGCATGCATAAGACTCTTTTTGACAAGATTTCTCCAATCGATGGAATCCTTCGATCGATTGAGAGCCAGTAACTTGTAACACTGAGATCAACTACTACAGTACATAGAAACAAATCTAGCGGTACTCTGTCACCACTGATAAACAACTCAAATGAATCAGACACACAAACCAAATCGAAAAGTGAGGACCACCTCCGTTATTTATTATAAAACAAAAATGAAAACAAACCAATAACAAACAACACATACATAGAGGAAATAACATCGCTGTAAAAAATCATGTTGAGAATGTTAAATACATAGACTTGGTTAACATATAAAACACTAAGCTCCCATTTGAATCATAAGTTCGAATCGCAAATTCAAACTTTTTAATGTTTTTTCTCACAGTAATCTAATCTTTCTATTCAAATCTATTGTTTAAACTTATTAACCAAAACAAATATTTGTTCTAATTCTTTCTCCGAATCATTTGTCATGCTCCAAATCGTGACTCTTTTTCATTTTAATACACCATTTTCGCACCCCGATTATGACTATTATTTTATTTTGAAGATTTTGATGTGTTTATTGACGAAACAACTAGTCAGTTGTTTTTATTTATTTATTTATTTATATTGTATTCCATGTGTTCAAATGCTTAATTCCATCTTTTATCTTTGAAGGAAAGCTTAATTCTCTAAGGATGTGCTTAGATTTTAGACTCGTTTGCACTTTTTATTTCAACTTTAAAATTTCTATTTATTTAAAGAATGTTGAATTATTCTCACTTAATTAATCCTTTTTATTAGAATCTCCAATAAAAACTACAAAAAAAGACCACGTAACAACATTTAAATGCTCCCTCCCCTTTTTAACAGAATTATAATAAATAAGGTTAAGTGAAACTAATTCAAAATTCAAGAAAAGTATCGTTTAATAATACCTAGAATATACTTGAATCTATAACCATAATCTTGTAATTTAAATCCTCTTTTCCCTAAGTTCAAAAATAGAAAGAAAAAATAAGCTTGAATCTTTTCAGGAACCTAATAATGTGCCTCCTATTAATATCATTTAATATCTTTCCACAAATAAAGTTGGCATCGGGCTCCATCTTATAAATTATAATTACTATTATTTTTCCTTTAATTTTCATGTTGCATTACACAGATTAAACTAATTAAGTACATAAATATATTACTCAAATGGAAAGCAGTGCAACTAACTAGCGTAAGCAGAAAAATAAAAATGTGTTTACAAACTCAATCGTCAGTTATAAATACATATCAAGTTCATCAAGTTTTAATTATAAACTAAGAACATCAGTTTTAGATGCTAAAAAAAAAAAAAAAAAAAAAAGAGAGAGAGTGGTTGCAAACACAACTTAACGGTAATACCACACTTGACTCCACTTCAAGGTGCAGAGTTCGAATTCCCTAACCATCCAAGTTCAAAAAAAAAAAAAAAAAAGATGGATATTCATTTATACACCGGTTACAACGGTGGTCCATGTGATGGAAAAACGTGAGGAAAATTAGACCGCAAAATTCAGTCAGGTGATCCAATCCAATGATTGTTGTATCTGAAGATTGTGCACTTCTTAAGATCGACGCTGGCGAACTTTCCGCTTTATTTCTTGTTCCGAAAACCGGTTGCTTCGTGGTGGGTAGGTTTCTTCTTCTGTCGAGTTATCTAACGAGTTACGTTCCTCGCGCATATTTGCAACCACCATTTCCTGCAAATATCGATCGGGAGTAGTAAGATGTGTGTAAATTTATTATAAAAAGGTTTTTTTTTTTAATTTTTTTAAATTTTAAATTTAAATGCAAGTATGAGAATTACTAGCATATATACTCACGTAATCCTTCTCTGCTCGAGGGTCACACGAATTTACGTTCGCATGGCAATGCATGGCTTTATCATTTCCTTTCCCTTCACTTTACTAACATGTTCGTCAAGATCTTCACCATGATAAATAATCCAAGACCCTAATTTGTAAGATTCTTTCATTATCTAATTAAGTGTGCCTCAGCTACATGCAGAAATTGCCAATAGACATTATGTAACAATCCGGACATGGACATCTAATCTTTCCAAATCTAATTAAAAGATTCTGAGCCCTTTCGACAAATGATTTCACCCCAAGGCGGTATTCATCACAAAATTTAAAATCGATAAAAATCTAAGCCCTTGTTTGGCAAAACTACTCAAACAACTCAATTTAAACTTTTTTTTGTCTTTTTCCTCAAAAGTTTTTGTCTTTTTCCCAAAAAGTTTTTTGTCTTTTCTGAAAATTCAAAAAACTTTACTATTTAAACTTAAAAATCCAACTTAAACTACTCCACCAAACAAACCCTAAGCCTACCTCCAAGCAAAGCGACACCGATGAAGCGACTCCGGTGACGATGGCGCAACGGCAGCTCCATCAACTCCAAGGTGTGGCTGTGAAAATTTTGAAGGTGAGGACGTTTAACACAAAAGGTGGAGAAGAAAGAAAGGGCTCTTTGATTTTTTAAGCTGTAGACCAAACCTATAGCTAGGAAAATATTCCTTGCTATAACTAATTTCAAAATTCAAAAATGCTTACGAAAATTGCACAACGCGGTCTACTTCGCGCCTTTAATGAAATAAATACTTATTTGGAGGAACAAATTCCTCGCTATAGGTTACTAATTATATATATATATATATATATATATGTATATGTCACTGTGTAAATAGTTAAAGTGGAGAACAGTTATTGTATATTTATAACTAGAAAATATTTCCTCGCTACACCTCTCTTATACACTGCAAATATAAAAAAAGTAATCTAGGACAGTCAAATTTGTTCTAATCACTTGTTCTTTCTCCTAGACGGTCTTGTGATCGATCTGTATTATGAAAAATATGTATGTGTTCGTTTATGGGTATACTAAAAAAACTTCTTATAATGGTGGGAAAAAAAAATCACCTCTAATATTTCGTTCGGTAAAAGTGAAAGAAAATAAGAGAGATAGAAAACTTATAAAAAATAAATTAAAATGACTTTTCTTTTACGTTGGTTGACAGATAATAAGAAGAAAAAAAGATGAAAGATTTGTAATAAGACCACTATTTTATTCATACAATTATATGGTTTCACTCTAAAAAAAGATAAAAAAGTAATTTTAATTACAGGAGGAATTTAAGTATTTCACCTACTTTTAAAATGACTAAAATGAATTCCTATTACAAATTTTTTCTATCGTTTTTTTTTTTTTTTTTTCTCATGTTCTTACCAAACAACCCACTTAATTATTCTCTATCCAATTCTCCCACCTCTCGCTTCTTTTCTCCTCCTTTTTCATGTTACCAAACATAGCATAAAAGTTTTCTTGCTAATTCTTCCCATTCTATTTTTGAGGAACTAATTCTTCCCATTCTTGTTGTGCTAATGGGGATGTTCCAGCTTCTTTTGAAATCAATCCTCTCCTCTAACTTCATTAATTAAAAAAAAAAATCACAAGAAAAAGATTATTGCAAAAATAGAACTACACGTGGAAGGAGCTTATTAGTACTGTTGGCCATTAGTTTCGGCACTAACTCACAGTGCGGTGTCTTTATCACTGTCTGCTGTCGGCGACCTCATCGTTTTCGTCGTTTTTCAAATCCACGTGGCATTTATTCATGTTAGTCATGTAACTCATGTTCATCTTTTTTAAGCCAAAAACAAAAAACAAAAAACAAAAAAAACAAAAAAAAACAAAAAAAAAACCAAACAAACAATTGTTTTGTTTGTCGTCTCGTACTTAGCAGCATGCAAAACGACGATGCTTTAATATGATTACAACCTTCGAATTACTTAAAATTTTGAGGATCTAGACATTTTCTAAAACTTTTGGAAATAAATAAGAAGTTTTAAAGATTTCTTTACTTCAAAATTTAAAATCTACGTCCTTCAAAAAGAATTTAATGATAATTTCACACTTAATTTTATTATAGATGTAGATTTTGAATCACTATTTTTATGTTCAATTTTTTTTTTAAATATAAGATTTATTCCTTTTAAGTCTTTCTTCTACAATGCTATTTACCTATTTCTCCCTAAAATAAATTTAATTTCCTATGCTCATCTTCTTTTTAATGCATTAAAGATTAAAGAAAACAATATCTGAAACGTTAGATCTTAACGGTAAATGTATGATGTGTGAAATCAAACTATTAGAATATAAATTTTTTGTAATTAAAAAATTGTAATTCTTTAAACCACAGATATTTTGAAATTAGAAAACTATAGATAAAGTCACGAAAGAAAAGAAAACAGTATATTCTATTTTTGCTGGAATAATTCGAAACAATATAGTAGTCACCTATATATATAAACAATTGTTGTTTCTTTAGAAAAAAAAAAAAAAAAAGTTATCTTCTTTAGTCAATGTAGGTTTTTTTTTTTTTTTTTTGGGGGGGTGTTGAAAAGGATCACCCGTTAGCTTAATTTGTTAACAAACTACAATGAGTATGCTTTAAGCCAACTAATGATTCAATGAACATATGAAAATTATGGTTTAAGTAACTTCCAAAAGCAAAAGGTTGTACATCTAAAATAAATTTGATATAAATGCAATTAAGGATTCTAGTGAAGGCCGTATATTTCTCGAAAAGCTAATAAGTGAAATGTATTCAAATTGTGATAATTCTATACTAGATTCTACTATAAGATTAAGATGCGTTGTAACTCTCCATATCTAAGTTTTTAAAAAAAATTTGTATTCAAATTACTAAAGATCCTAGAATAATTGATGAGTTAATTTAATTTAGATCACAACAAACTACGTATTTTTTTATGGCTTTTTTTAGAATGTTATTGTTGGGGTTAGACTTCGTCTTCCCATTACGACGTTAACTACTAAAAGTTTGTCTAACGAACGTCGAACGTATTACTTTTGGGCCGGACCCAACATTATAACATTGCCTTATCATGGGCAACAATCGATCACATAATTGGGCCAGACCCAATCCATTCCGTTCAAGCTCGAACGATGATCGCTCGTTTAACATGGGCCGGACCCAGTTAACGACCAAGTCATTACAATAAAACGCTCGTTCACACTCGAACGTCGAACCAACAGATCAAACGCGATCTCTATATAAGCTACGAACGATGGATCACAATATCAGACTTGTGTCCGAATTAACGTTCGTCGCTCGTATTCGACAGATTGAGACATCTCTCCTATATTCATCGAACTCAAATATCAACAACGATATTACATCAATAACCGCCAAGCCCATTGTCCGAGATTAAGGCTTACTCTGGTAACCGTCTGTTCAAAATCTCCAATGGCATGCTTACACGTGTCCCAAGGACATTATCTGAAACTGTCTGAAGCAGTTACGGGCTCAGGCCCATCTACCTCTATAAATAGGGGTAGACCCCCCTTTTACAAAGGATTCCTCTTCTCTCCGAAATCTTCATCTTCTTCAAACTTTTCTGACATTCTATTATTCTGCCAAATTATTCCCAAAAGCAGATTATTGTACCTACAATACACATACATAGTGAAATCGTTCACTGACAGAGGACGTAGCTTTTAATTGGGCGAACCTCTTTATTTCTTGGTGTTAATTTATTTCTTTCTGCCTGTCTTCATTTTCATTTTCTGACATGAAATATCTGATCTTGCATTGTTTTTGTTAAATTTCATCACGATGTCCAAGGGCCCAATTAATCGATTTTAACATACTCTGTTTTAACTCTTCTGTTAATTTTTGACTGTAGAAAATCAGCATCTACAGTTTGGCGCCCACCGTGGGGCTCTTGGACGTCTTACATCGGAAATTTGCAGAACAATCATGGCAGCAGAACATGAACGCCAGGAAGAACTTCCCCAGGGAAGCCCAGTCAACCGTGAAGAAGCTTCAACCTCTGAAGCAAACTCCCAAATCGCTCATCTGACGCGATTGGTTGAGGAACTAACCAAGAAACATGACAATCAGCAAAGTCAGATGGAGAACATCGCTGCAGAGAACCAGATTCTCAAGAGCCAGTTGATGTCCAACTCTCAAACCGCCTACTCGTATTACTACCCATACTTCGGGTACTCAACCGGAGCGAGCGCTGAGGGCTGGAACCCAGCGACATCACAAAATCCCCAGGGTGTGAATACTGGGGGCTGGCAACCATCCACATCCCATTACCGACATGGGTCGAACGCTGGGGGCTTGCAACAAGCAACGCCTCAACAACGAGCGTCGAGGGCTACTTACAGCCCTGTGGCTTCGATGCAACCCTTGTTCACACCTGGGGACACTCCGGCAGTAAACGAGTGGCGAGCCCAGCAGAGGCCGACAGCATCAGGATCCGAAGACAGAAGACGGATCACTCCCACTCGGCGTTCGACGCCCGACGTACCACCACAGCAAGGTCCAATTCAACAAGGACCTACAAATGTCGAAGACTTTATGCGGCGTATAATGTCCGAGGAGATGAGGACATTGGAAGCGCAGATGGAGCAGCGCTTTGCTTCCCAATTACACAGGGCGACAACTTCCACCCCAGGATTTGACGATCTTGCTCGGGGTGTTCGAGAAACGCCACTTACAAGCCGCATCACCAACACCATTACTCCCAAGTATGGTAGTATTTCTTTTCCTCGGTTCGACGGAATGTCGGATCCACACGACCACCTCCTCCAGTACAAACACGTCGTTCAATCGGTGAATATCCCAAACGACATGCTCGATGATATGATGTGCAAGTTGTTTGCACAGAGCTTAAAGGGAGCAGCGTTGAGATGGTTCTGCAACCTCCCACCGGAGTCGATCGATTCGTTCGATGAACTGTCTCTGGAATTTATGCGAAGTTACTCGGTGCACATCCAGTCCGGGAAGACGACCAAGGACCTGTGGGGTGTGATTCAGGGACCTCACGAATCACTGCGCGCTTATATCAAGCGCTTTAGCAAAGCCATTTCAGAGATCTCCGGGCTCGACGACGGAACGGCGAGAGAAGCGCTGAAGAAGGGCTTAAAGCACAAGTCCTTGTTCAAGAATGAGATCTGTGCGCGATACCCACCGACGATCCAGGACGCCTTGCATCGAGCGAAGGGTTTCATCGAACTGGAGGAGGAGAACGAGCGAATAGAACGAGACCTTGTTCGAACAAGGGAAGAACTGTCGAAGGCTCGTAACGAGCAAAACAAATCCTTCAGACGCGAACGCCCGCGGCCACAACGTCGAACGGACAACAGAGTCGAACACTCGACTAGGCGTGACCACAAGCGTCCTCTCTCACCGCCAAAGTATGCCCTTGGCATTAGTCCTTCCGAACTGATCGCTCACCTCAAGCGACAGGACTTTGTCACCTGGCCCAAAAAGCTGCCAGCGAACCCTGCCAGAGACACAACGAAGTACTGTGAGTTCCACAAAGATCATGGTCACCAGACCGTTGATTGCAGAGCTTTGCGAGCGGAAGTGGCTGAGCTTTTGAAGAAGGGTCACCTTCGAGAATTTCTCACAGAGAAGGGGAGAGAGACGTACGGGCTTGGAGGCGAGAGCAAGGAAAGAAGAATAGTACAGCACATCGAAGACACGCCTTCACCACCGCCAGTTCGAAAGACGATAGGCGTAATTTGCGGAGGCTCGATTTACTGCGGAGAAACAGTCACTGCTGTCAAGTCTCATCGAAGAAAAGCCTTGCAGCCGATCGCGTCAGTTCTTCCCGACGATCCCGTCGAGCATTCAATTTCTTTCCACAGCAGCGAGGCTACAAACCTAAGCCGACCTCACGACGATGCACTTGTTTTGACACTTAACGTGTCGAACTGTGAAGTTGGTCGTATTCTCATCGATAATGGTAGTTCTGCCGATGTTCTTTTCCTTTCAACACTCAGAGAGATGGAGTTATCTGAGTCGGACATCGAGCGTTCAACGACCATATTGACAGGCTTCAACGGAGAATCGACCGCTGCTGTTGGAAAAATCAAGCTCCCAGTTTTTGCAGGAGGAGAAAACAAGCTGACCACCTTTTTGGTGTTAGACTGCCCGTCTGCCTACAACATTATTCTGGGTAGACCATGGATACACTCCATGAAGGCAGTACCGTCCACCTATCATCAGAGAATCAGGTTCCCGACGAAGAGAGGAGTTAAGGAAATCAAGGGGAACCAGGAAGTCGCGAGGACATGTTACTTGCATTCTCTGAAGATGAAGAAGACCGATCGCTTATAGCAATTAGAGCAGAAAAGCGAATCGAGCGATCGTGTACAACCGGACGTTGAACAACTGGATGAGATCCAGATCGACCCAGCCCAGCCAGATCGAGTCATCAACATTGGCTCTCTGCTCGATGACACTACTCGCACACAGCTCCTGAGTTTCCTTCAGAAGAATCTAGACTGCTTTGCATGGTCGCACAAGGACATGCCAGGCATTGACCCAGAAGTGACAACACATCGACTCAACGTCGATCCAAGCCACAAGCCTGTTAAGCAGAAAAGAAGGAAACTTGGTATCGAGCGGAACAAGATCATAAATGACGAAGTGCGAAAGCTAATCGAGGCTGGATTCATCAAGGAGGTTCAATACCCAGACTGGCTAGCGAACGTTGTAATTGTCAAGAAAAAGAACGGCAAATAGAGAGTTTGTATCGACTTCACAGACCTAAACAAAGCATGCCCAAAAGACAGTTTTCCCCTTCCACACATCGATCGTTTAGTTGATGCCACTGCAGGCCATGAATTACTCTCGTTCATGGACGCATTTTCAGGATACAATCAGATCCTCATGCATCCTGATGATCAGGAGAAGACAGCATTCATTACAGAAAGGGGAATTTACTGTTACAAAGTCATGCCATTTGGGTTGAAGAACGCCGGTGCAACTTATCAGAGACTCGTCAACGCAATGTTCGCTGATCAACTCGGTCGAACGATGGAGGTATACATTGACGATATGCTGGTCAAATCATTGAAGGCTGCAGACCACATTGGACACCTATCAGAATGCTTCTCGGTACTCAGGCAACACAACATGCGTTTGAATCCTTCCAAATGCTCGTTTGGTGTTTCGTCTGGAAAATTCTTAGGTTACATTGTGACGCAGCGTGGTATCGAAGCTAACCCTGACCAGATACGAGCGCTAATGAACATGCCTTCACCAAAAAACAAGCGAGAGATCCAGAAGTTGACTGGACGTATAGCAGCGCTGAACAGGTTCATCTCTCGATCGACCGATAAATGCCAGCCATTTTTCAAACTGCTCAAAGGCAACAAGAAGTTTGAGTGGAACGAACGATGCCAACAAGCCTTTGACGAACTGAAAAGGTATCTGTCCACACCTCCAATACTAGCCAAACCCGAAACAGGAGAAAATCTATTTATTTACTTGTCCGTAACGGAAGTTGCGGTAAGTGCCGTTCTAGTACGTGAATCGAACGGCGAACAGCCAATCTACTATGTCAGCAAGTCATTACTCGATGCGGAGACACGATACCCGGTGGTTGAGAAATTAGCACTGGCCCTCATAACTGCTGCGAGGAAGCTGAGGCCATATTTCCAATCACACTCGATCATTGTAATGTCAACCTACCCCTTACGAGCGATACTTCATAGTCCAAACTTGTCTGGACGTTTGACAAAATGGGCAGTGGAGTTGAGCGAATTTGACATCGAGTACCGGGTTCGAACGAGCATTAAATCTCAAGTACTTGCTGACTTTGTAGCTGAACTCACTCCCGATCCTTCTACGCCAAAAACGCAAGAAGAATGCTGCTGGACGCTCATGGTGGACGGAGCATCGAACGTTAAAGGATCAAGAGTGGGAGTTTTTTGCAAGACCCCTGAAGGAGAAATAATCGAGCAGTCGTTCCGCCTGGGATTCAACGCTTCGAACAACGAAGCTGAGTACGAAGCTTTGATTGCTGGGCTACGTTTGATGAAAGCGCTGGGGGCTCGACGTTTGAAGATTCAAAGCGACTCACAGCTCGTCGTGAATCAAGTGCTGGGAGAATACACAGCCAAGGATACAAGAATGGAAGCTTATCTGAACGTTGTTCGTTCGCTTGTACAACATTTCGAAGAATACTCGATTGAACAAGTGTCGAGGGATCTCAACACACAAGCGGACGCCTTGGCATCATTTGGTTCAACTTCGGAGCCGAATATACGTCGAAGCATCCCAGTAGGATACATCGAGGAGCCAAGCATCCAGCTCGAGTCCACAATCAACACAGACGAAGCCCCAGACGACTGGAGAACGTCTATAACTGCCTACCTGAAAGAAGGAGTTTTGCCAGAAACCAAGCAGGAAGCTCGAAAGCTCAAGACCAAAGCTGCAAGATTTTCACTAATCAGCGACATCCTTTTCCGACGTTCGTTCAGTGGCCCCTACGTTCGATGCCTCGGTGACAAAGAAGCAACATACGTTCTGAAGGAAGTTCATGAAGGTGAATGCGGAAACCACTCTGGGGGACGATCATTATGCAACAAAGTCAAGCGACAGGGCTACTACTGGCCCACTATGCTTCAAGACAGCGAAGACTTTGTCAGACGGTGCGACAAGTGCCAGAGACATTCCCCCGTTTTCCATCAGCCAGCAGAACGACTATCGAGCATCGCATCTCCATATCCATTCATGAAATATTCAATGGATATAGTGGGCCCATTACCGAGAGCGAACGGTCAACGCAAATATTTGCTTGTACTCACTGATTATTTTACTAAGTGGGTCGAGGCAGAAGCATTTGCGGACGTTAAGGATTCGGACGTTGAAGCCTTCATCTGGAAGAGCATTATCTGCAGATTTGGTGTGCCCCAAGAAATTGTTACAGACAACGGTTCACAATTCATTTCGGGTAACTTCAGAAAATTCTGCAAAGAGTGGAATATCGAGCTTAGCTTCTCTACCCCTAGATATCCTCAAGGGAACGGGCAAGCTGAAGCAAGCAACAAGACAATTGTTCAGAATTTGAAGAAGAAACTCGAGGCTCGAAAGGGGCGATGGGCAGACGAACTTCATGGCGTACTTTGGGCGTACAGAACAACCCCGAGAAGGGCGAACGGAGAATCTCCATTTTCACTAACCTTCGGTGCAGAAGCTGTTGTCCCAGCAGAAATCGGTGTCCCTACACTCCGGCGTCAATTGGCTTTTGAAAACGAAAGTCAAAATCAAGAAATGCTCAACGACAGTCTGGACCTGCTTGACGAACGACGAGATCAAGCCCTGATTCGCATGGCAAACTACCAGCAGTCGGTGGCAAAGTACTACAACTCCAAAGTTCGACCGAGAACTTTCAACGAAGGAGATCTCGTACTTCGCAAAGTATTCCAGAACACTGCCGAGCCAAACGCAGGAAAGTTGGGAGCAAATTGGGAAGGTCCTTACCGGATCTTGAAGGTTATCAAACCAGGCGTCTACCGTCTGGAAACGAGCGATGGAGTGGAGGTTCTTCGCAGTTGGAATTCTCATCATTTGAGAAAATATTACTTGTAATTTTTATACTTGTAATTTATATTTTGGACATTTTTTCTGTAAAGGCTAGATCCGTTACAGCGAACGTTCGACACACGTTCGAATCTGTAGGTCTACGCCTCAAGACAATTTAGTTCGCCTCCTGAACTACGTTCGACTTGATCCCTAAACATTGGGTACGTAGGCAGCTCGTATACGTTTGTACGAGTCCAGTCGTAAAAATCACACAATCTCATTGTAAATCGAACTACGGAAGGCTTGATCCCTAAACATTGGGTACGTAGGCAGCTCATCACATTTGAATGAGTTCAGCTAATATTACTATTCAAAAACATTGTGTTTCACACAGTTGTTTTCATTCGATGTTCATCTTTACGGACATGATGAGTTATATCAAATTATAATTCATTTAAAACAACGTTCGTCTTCACGAACTACATTATTCGATTGCAAATTTCATTCGATGTTCGTCTTTACGGAATCGATTTAATATAACATTCGTTATCACGAATTGTTACATGCAATCCAATCATCCACCGTTCGTCTTTACGAATGGGTGCATCTACATTTCACAATAATCGTTCAGATTATTAACGTTCGTCGATACGAACTAAACGAGCTACAATCATACTCCAATTTCTTGACAATTGTCCGAGT
Organism: Ficus hirta; assembly: GCA_038430175.1. Classification (NCBI taxonomy): domain Eukaryota; kingdom Viridiplantae; phylum Streptophyta; class Magnoliopsida; order Rosales; family Moraceae; genus Ficus; species Ficus hirta. The sequence continues at coordinate 9,653,764 of CM076585.1, read as the reverse complement.
AACGCTCGTTTCGACAATAAACATGCGACACTTCGCATCATCATCACACAATTGAAAGTAAAAATTTAAACTTCATTAATAAATTTAAAAATTAATGTCGTTTACAAATCATTGTTTGAATAAAATAAGAATACAAAAACAAATATCAATCAAGAGGCTCGCAGGCATCAAATAGGTCCTCAAGGGCTGGGGGCTCGACTCCAGGTTGGCCAGGATCAGTCGACGTTGCCTCGGTCTCAGCTGCAGGAGCGGATGATGGACCTTCCATCTCATCCCGGTACAGTTCTAGCTCTTCGTCGATGTCAGCATCAACGAAGAGCCCTTGTTTGTACTCCTTCAGGAGATCGTAACGAGCCTTGATGGTGGCCTTCTCGAATGCATCAAGGATCTGTGTAGCGAGCGCAGCATTTTCTGTCTCAAGGTTTTTGATTTTGGCTTGCGCCTCATCAAACCTCTCGACCATGACTCCCATCATGCTCGTACCTTCCTTCGCCTGATGCATAATCTCTTTCAGGTTGGCCGTCAATCCATCAGCGCTCGCTTTGACATCACCGAACTTTCGTTCGATGTTTTGCAACATCTCCCCGCGCTTATTGTCTCTTTCTTCGAGCTCCTTAAGTCGAGCCCGCAGTTCGACATTCTTATCATTTGTGCGCTTCATCAACCCCATCGCTCGAATATTGGTCTGCAAGGCATTCAAAAAGTTCAATATTAGTACTCGATATTGAATTCACAAAGTATAAATTTCAAAATCATACACCCATACATACCTTCAGGCCATCCCATAGGAGGTCATCAATATGGGCCTGAAGAGGACCCTGGCGCAATGTCTCTGCATCGGCATCAGAGAGCAGTTGATGCATTATCTCAACGCTCGTCTGTCTGTCCTGAAGAAGCCTCGCTCTTAGAGGTAAATTCACCTCGACCTTCGGACCTTCATCGTCCGCCTCCGGAGTCGAAATCTTCGACTTTTTACTCCTCTTCGCCGGGAGCTTCCTCTTTCCCTTCTCGATTGCCTTACGTTTTTTGGCAATCGGCGAAGTAGGCTTCGCAGGAGGTTCCGGAGAAGATTCGAGCACCGGAAAAGGGTCGGGTTCATTCCCTTTCGATGCGCTCGCAGCTGCAGCAGCAGCTGCAGCAGCCGCAGCTTTCTCCGCTTCTTTGGCGGCTTTTCGCTTCGCCATTATTTCTTTTGGGTTGGGGAAATCCATCACCATTGTATCGAGCGCGAAGTCTACGATTAAAGCTTCCTCGTCAGTTAAGGCGTCGATAAACAATGGAGCATCGAACAGTCTCCTTAACGCTCCCCTGACTACGAAAGACCAATCTACCCAGGGAGGAACTCGTTTAGGAATACCTGAAGGGATTTCCACGAAATTCTTCCAAAGGCTCGATGCTCGAAATCTCTGGGGAGTGTCGATCTCGTCCCACTCTCTATTTGGCAAGGCGAGCAGACGTTCGAGCTTCTCCTCGAATAATAGACCTAGAGGAGGTGGCTTCTTGGATTCCTTGTCTGCAAAACGAAAGATACTAAAGTTAGTATTCATGCAAAGTACAACGTCGTACCTTCGATAGTCGACGTTCGACACTTACGAAGAATTCCCCATAACGGGTAAAATGCATTGGCGAGTCCACCCATTGACTTCTCATTAATATGCATGAAGAAGTAATGGTTTTGCCAGTATCTGTCCGCGTTCCTCATCTCGCCAACGATTTGCCTCCCCTTCCTGGGATACATAGAGTATCGCCCTTTGTCTTTGAAATTTTCTTGGGGATAGTAAGTCGCAAGAACGTCATCCACTGACAGCTCGATGCTCGCTTCACCCGCAAGTACAACTAAGCCCAAGAAGACCCTCATCCCGTTCGGCATCAGTTGTGGAATGGCCAACTGGTAATGATTCATGCACTGGATGAGGAGAGAAGGAAGAGGAAGCCGAAGTCCACACTCGAAGTAGATGGTATACATACAAATCCATCCTTCGGTCACGGTATCTGCTCGTTCGTCCTCCATTGGAAGGCGAAGCTGGACTTCATTGGGAAAGCCGAATTTACCACGGATTTCGGCCAAGTCATCTTCCGTCAGAACAGACTTCGGGTTCGACGTTCGCAAAAACGACTCGATGCTCAATTGCCTTGGCTTCTTCGTTAATCGAGCGATAGGAGGAATTGACAAGACTTCAGCTCCTGATGTCGTCGCCGGTCGATTCCGCTCAGACGCCGCGTTACTTGACCCAGTGTCCGTTCGACTATGTTCGAAAGCATATTCGAACCTCGAGCGCTGAGTGTCGGAAGCCAGTTCGACATCCGGACTTTCTTCGCTGGAGTCGGTGCTCGTCCACTCCACATCTGCATCTTCGATGACTTGCTTTTTCTTGTCCATAACTAAAGTCGTGACGAACGATGGAAGGTTTGTGGATCTAAAAGCGGTTTCCTAACCCAGATCCTATGAAGTTTCGTATGAACACGAAGAACACTATACTAAAAACCCGAAGAACAACCCAGAGAAACTTCACTAAACTACAAACCTTCGGGTAGAAATGCAGAAAAACTAACCAGAAAGATTCGGAAGTAAAACGAAAAACGTTTTACTAAACCAAAATTACACAAAATGGAGGAGAAGAAGAAAAGAAATCTTGCCTGAAAGTCGGTGGTCTGAGAAAACTCTGGGTTCTTGATTTTTCGAAATGCTCTGAATGAATGCAAATATAAGCGAGAGTGAGGGTATGCGAAGAGTTATAAAGCCTCGCCAAGCATCAACGGTCCCGATTTATTCGGAGAGGTGTGATCAAACGGCGTGAATATCGCAACTTTTCGCATTCCCGCTCGAAGAATCGTACGATGCAACGGTTCGAAATCCCAAAAATCTCGCGTATTACAGCTGTATTTTCATACGTCACAACGGTACGAATCCCAACAGAAAATAATGATGCCGTTTCAGAATACCCACTCAATACACGCCACGTGTACACTAGTAACATCTCTCACTGGGCTCGAGATTTCCCATCGAGTGATTCGTCAGTCTGTTCAGATTTCCCTTATCTGATGTAACCAAGACTGATGCGATTTTCTCGCTAACGTTCAAACACTCTATCGAGGATCCATCGCTCGATAGAGTGGGGGGCTATCTGTTGGGGTTAGACTTCGTCTTCCCATTACGACGTTAACTACTAAAAGTTTGTCTAACGAACGTCGAACGTATTACTTTTGGGCCGGACCCAACATTATAACATTGCCTTATCATGGGCAACAATCGATCACATAATTGGGCCAGACCCAATCCATTCCGTTCAAGCTCGAACGATGATCGCTCGTTTAACATGGGCCGGACCCAGTTAACGACCAAGTCATTACAATAAAACGCTCGTTCACACTCGAACGTCGAACCAACAGATCAAACGCGATCTCTATATAAGCTACGAACGATGGATCACAATATCAGACTTGTGTCCGAATTAACGTTCGTCGCTCGTATTCGACAGATTGAGACATCTCTCCTATATTCATCGAACTCAAATATCAACAACGATATTACATCAATAACCGCCAAGCCCATTGTCCGAGATTAAGGCTTACTCTGGTAACCGTCTGTTCAAAATCTCCAATGGCATGCTTACACGTGTCCCAAGGACATTATCTGAAACTGTCTGAAGCAGTTACGGGCTCAGGCCCATCTACCTCTATAAATAGGGGTAGACCCCCCTTTTACAAAGGATTCCTCTTCTCTCCGAAATCTTCATCTTCTTCAAACTTTTCTGACATTCTATTATTCTGCCAAATTATTCCCAAAAGCAGATTATTGTACCTACAATACACATACATAGTGAAATCGTTCACTGACAGAGGACGTAGCTTTTAATTGGGCGAACCTCTTTATTTCTTGGTGTTAATTTATTTCTTTCTGCCTGTCTTCATTTTCATTTTCTGACATGAAATATCTGATCTTGCATTGTTTTTGTTAAATTTCATCACGATGTCCAAGGGCCCAATTAATCGATTTTAACATACTCTGTTTTAACTCTTATGTTAATTTTTGACTGTAGAAAATCAGCATCTACAGTTATAATATTAGACCGACAACTTTTGACAGTGTTAGAGTTCGTTTCCCAAGTGTTATGAAAGGAGTTGAATAAGAACTACATTCACAATTTAAGAGAATTTTTATTTTTCTTTCATTAAAAAAAAAGAAAAAAACCATACACCCTTACTTAAAATATATATTAAATTATCATCGTTAATATTTTCTCTTTATATTTTACCATATATTTTTGCAGGTAATAGTGAAATATAGGTCTTTGTAAGAATAAACTATGCACATGTTTTAATATACCATATTAGTACTCCGTATTGTGTTTTTTAAAATAATATGATGTTTGGAAACATCAATTCATTATATAATTTAATACAAAAAAAAATTTAATACAATACAAAATATGATATCTAATACGAGGAAAAAATCTCTGTATTAGATTGTAGTGCACCATTTAATCTAAATGATAATATTCAAACACATAAGATAATAGGTTTCGGGATGGGAGTTGTAGAGTGAAGATTGGGGTCGGATTTCGGGACCAAGTCGTTGTCGGATTTTGGGACAAGTATAGGGGTCGGGTTTTGGAAGGGGGTCGGGGTCTGGTTTCGGGCCGAAGTCGGATTTCGGGGTTAGGATCAGAGTCAAATTTGGGTAACAACAATACAATACAATACAACATATGTTATATGATACAATACGATACAATAAGGTTGCTAACAAATAAAAAAAAAAAAAGCAAAACAATAAGACGTGCCAAACATACCCTTTAAGTCCTTGCTAAAAACAGAACTCCTAAGATTTTGTTGTTCATTACGTGAAAAAAGAATATGAAATTAGTCATTTTCATTTTTCTCTTTTTGTTTGTCATTCTTTTTTTTTTTTTTTCCTCATGATAATATCTAAACGAATAATTAACCTAAATAGTCTCTGAACTCTTTTGAAGGTGATGATTTGATTTCTATTTTTTTTTTTAGAGATAACCTTAAACTCTTATATTTTTGCCATTACTGTCATTTCCGTCAAATTTCGATAAATTTCAAATGAAATCTTGCTGAAATATACTTTTTTAGTAAAAAGACTAAAATACCCTTAAATCTCTCAAAGTGTCCCTCTTTCCCCTCCCTTACCCCCCTCTCTCCGCCCCCCCCCCCCTCCCTCTCGCCCTTCTCTCTCCTCTTGTTGTTCTGATTCAAAGTCAAAACAAAACCGAGCTTTCGATCTGGCCAAACCCTCCCCCCCCGCCCCCCGCCCCACCGTATTTCCAGGTCATCGCCCCTCCCCCAAAAAGCTTTCAAGCTGGTTCCCCCCTGCACCCAATTTCCAGGTCGTCGGCCCCCTGCCCAAGCTTTTGATCAATTCGTCCCCCCTCCCCCCGAGTTTCCGATCACCGGCTTCCCCCCAAGCTTCTGATCTAGTTTGCCCCCCCCCCCCCCCCCAATTTCGGATCTAGTTTGCCCCTCAAACCTGATTTGGATAGAAAATTACCTATTTGACCTTCAAAAAGCAAGAAACGTGCTTCTCACGTGATCCATCCGTTAGTTTTTTTACGAAAAAGACTGTAATGACCAAAAAAAAAAAAAAGTTTAGGGTTATCTCGACAAAAAAAAAGAGGACCAAACCGTCACCTTCAAAAAAATTCAGAAACTATTTAGATCAATTACTATTTCTAAATTTTGGAGTTTATATAATAATTTCCAAAAGATGAGGACACAAACACATAATAGACGTTTTCTCCCTTCCATTTACCTGTATCAAAAAAACACCACATATACATGACACACCAAAAATATCTGTCACAATATTTTATTTTTTCAAATGAAAATTGCACTCGAATTAAACAAAAATTATAGACATCAATGACAATAGGAATGATTCAGCAATACATAAGATATGATTATTAATTAAGACTGATTAGAAATCAAAATCTAATAATGAGAAAGTTTTTTTAGTACACTAATAAGAGGTTATTTAATTGGTACATTTGAGTTTGAATTTGAAATTTATTTTGATTAACTTGAAATGTGTTCTAAAAAAAAAATATTAATATAGATATTATTTTATTCATATCGAGATTATATATTTTTTTAAAATTTATCTTATTTTGACTTTAATTAATAAATTTATGAACTTTTAAAATTTAAATTTTTAATTCAAAAATATAAATAATAAAACTGAAATTATTTAAAAAATAAAAAATAATTAAAATTATTTAGTTAGAACTAAAGAACCATACACATGTTAATAATCAAGTACCAATAAGAGTCTATTGAGTTAAAATTAATTTTAAATTTAAATAACAGAGAATAGATATACTAATTACAAAATCAAATAAATAAATAAATAACAACAACAACAACAAAAACAAAATAGGCGATTTTCCATTGAAGCTCAAATGCGAGCTTCTTCTTCTTGTTCCTGTTGTTCTTGATTCAACAAACAACACTGGCTCTGTCGAAGAACGCCATTTTCATATCTTCCCTGGTGATCCTGTGGTACTCGTCGAACATCGGAGTCCTCCTGAACAAGTTCTTGCTCTCCAACTATGGCTTCCGCTTCCCAATCTTCCTCACAATGTGTCACATGTCGGCCTGCGCGATCCTCAGCTACCTCTCCATCGTCTTCTTCATGGTCGTCCCTCTCCAGACGCTCAAATCCAGGCCTCAGCTCCTGAAGATCGCCACTCTCAGCCTCGTCTTCTGCGCCTCCGTCGTCGGCGGCAACGTCTCGCTCCTTCAACCAGGCCGTCGGCGCCACCACCCCCTTCTTCACCGCCCTCTTCGCCTACCTCGCCACCTTCAAGCGCGAGGCCTGGCTCACCTACGCCGCCCTCGTCCCCGTCGTCACCGGCGTCGTCATCGCCAGTGGAGTATGCTTTCATTTCTCTTTGTCCTTCAATTTATTGCATTGATTTTGGTTTCGAATTTGTTTCTCCATAAATGTGGGATCTTTCCTGGTTTTGATCTTGTCTTGGTGATAAAAACTGATTTTGTTCAATTATGCTCTTACAGATCTGAAGTCTTCGTTGATTTGATGAATTTTTGTTGTTAAATTTTTTTTTTGTCGGTTTTTTCTTGCTTTGAAACTAATTTTGGTTCAATTATACAACTTCAGATCTGAAGTTTTCGGTAATAGGATTATGTTTTTTTTTTTGTTTTTGGTTCCCAAAACAGAATTGGTTTGTGTATAAATGTAGGAACTTTCCTGGTTTATCTTGGTGTTTTGATTCTTGTTTTGGTGATCAAATTCGGAAAGTTCTATTTCTCTAAAATTATTAGCGATTTTTTATTGATTTTGAACCTTGCAATTTAGGTAGTTGTTCAGCATGACAGATCTGAAAATCTTGTTTACATACTTGGTCCAAGCTATGTCATCTTCTTTTGGAGAGAGAGAGAGAGAGAGAGAGATATATATATATATATATATATATATATATTATGTAAGGAAATGGTGGTGAAATTTATTTTTTTGGAGTATCGTTCTATTTTTAATTTATAATATCAGATTGGGGTAGAAAAGTAGGATGGAAATTGTAGCGGGAGAAATTGAAAATTTATGGGTGAAATTGAAAATATCATTATGAATTGTCTATTAGAATATATATTTTTTATAAAAATTGATCTGCTAAGAAAATTCTAGGATCTCTGTTTACATATAATTTAATCTGCAATGGCTAAAGGCAAAAAAGCCTCAGGCTCAAGGTATAGGGTAGAGCACGGATATGTCTCGGAGTGGATTGGATCTGTAGTGCTACTTGTTCGCTGAATCAACTGGTTTCTTTACAGCCTCAAGTGTATCGTTATGTTGTTCATATCGGTTGAGTGGCGTTCCTATGTTGAAATGGTTGTTGTATGAAGTTGCATTTTTGTAACGGTGGCTGCTCAATTTCTGCCTTGTTTTCGAACAATAGTTTCTAAATTAATCATATTTCTATGAGTATTATCAACCAGATTGAACTTGTATCAGAACTAGATTTCCTTCTAAATAGAAATGGCCTCATCAAATATGACTAATTTTGTGTTTTCGTCTTAATCTTTGCATTAGTGATATTTCTGTATGTGATGGAACTTTGGGAACGAACTATTCATTTTACCTTTCCCATTTTTAGTCAATCTCTCTCCTTTGTAATCTAGATAAATCGAGAGTGAGTCATAGGCATACTTAAAAACATCTATTGAGCTGTTCCGTAAATCGACTCCTAAGAATGTTGGATTTCTATTGATTTTAGCATGGCCTTTCTTTATGTTTTTCTTCTTCCTCCATCGTTCCATCTTTTCACTGAAATTAAAAGAATGTGTTGATTGGTGATAGGGTGAACCGGGTTTTCACTTGTTTGGCTTCATTATGTGCCTAAGTGCGACTGCTGCAAGGGCCTTTAAGTCTGTTCTTCAGGGCATCCTACTTTCTTCCGAAGGGTAAATGCTCTGTTTTCTCAGTATTTTCCTTCCACTTCTCTCTCTCATCATAACAACTTACCGTTCTGGATTTTATTCGTCCTACCCCATGTCGTGTGTGTGTGTGTGTGTGTGTGTTAGAACTGTACATAAGATCTTTGAGCATAGTAACTATGAAAGTACTTAAGAAGTATTAAATGAATTTGATGCTCTATATGTCCCCGATCGCCGTGCTAGTATTATTGCCTGCATCACTTGTAATGGAGCCAAACGTCTTGGAAGTCACATTAGAGCTCGGAAGGGAACATAGATTTATGTGGTTACTTCTTTTCATCAATTCGGTACTGGCTTATGCAGCTAATTTGTCAAATTTTTTGGTCACTAAACATACAAGTGCACTAACTCTCCAGGTTTTCATTCCCTTATTACCCTATTTCTTTCTTTTTTTTTTTTTTTTTAAATGGTTTCATTCTTAACATATGTTTTCTGATTTTCTGCTTCTGTTGAACTCTCATATTGATCCGCCACTGAAACCGTGTCATGATCAGGTATTAGGCAATGCAAAAGGTGCTGTGGCCGTTGTAATCTCTATACTCCTGTTCAGAAATCCGGTCACTGTCATGGGCATCGGCGGTACACAATTACAGTCATGGGGGTTGTGGCATATGGGGAAGCAAAGCGGAGGTTTAGATGAGTAATCCCTGCATTAACCAAATTTAACTGCGGTTTATTTTGATTGAGAATTTTCTTTGATGAGACAGTGACATTATCTCCAGCATTTTGTTGTGCGTGAGATAGAGAGAGATACAGAAAGCAAGAGATGGAGAGAGTATTATTTTAGTCTAGTTTTGTATTTATCATTCTCTAGTTTTAATCCCGTTCTCATGATTTATAGTAGTACCCTGTCCTTGCCACTGTTATGCTATAGAAAATGTCGTTGTAACTATTTTTAGCTACTGGTATTTATTTCCAGATTATATTATCGTTAAGAACTCATTTTCCATTAATAAAAATTATGGTTGCTAGTTGCTACCAGTATTTTAAGTGCCCGTTTGGGGTAATATCTAGAGATAGTGTATTGTTTTGGAAGTTAAGTTAGAAATGTGTATTTGGGGAGGAAACTTTTCAAAAAGTTTTGTGACATAGAAAATAATATAAAAATTTGAAAAGTGTTTGGAAAAAATAAAAAAAAATACAAAATGGATCTTGTTTTGTTCGTTTCGTCGTTACGAGTATCTTGATATAAAAATCATCTCATTCCGATGTGAAATGAGAAAGTTACAAACTTTAAAGTGTGAGTTTTTTTGAAAATAGAAGAGAGAGAAAGTTTGGAAAAAAAAAAATATAAGATGGATCTTGTCTTGTTCGTCTCGTCGTTACGAGTATCTTGATATAAAAATCATCTCATTCCGATTTGAAATAAGAAAGTTACAGACTTTTAAAATTTGAGTTTTTTTGAAAATATAAGATAAAAAAGTTTGATATAGAGTTGAAAATTTAAAATACAGATGACAAAATATCATCTTCATATGATAACACCAAACAACCCCTAAATGTCGTAATCATAGGCTCTTTATTGTGAGGCATATTTAATGTGGATGAACATCTCCTGTTTAATTTTTAAGATGAACATCTCCTGTTTAATTTTGATATCTCAAATGATATTCGACTAATTATATTATGACACATCATTAAAAAAAATATTTTAAGATATAAAAATTTAATTATAAAATATTTTAAACTTTTTAAGATGACGTGGTATAATATTATTAATTAGATATTATTTAAAAAATCAAAAATTAGACAAAAAAAACCTGGATCTATTTAATGTCTAATCACCTGATAGCTTATGATATTATTCACGATATTGCTATTATTAACGAGACTTGACCTCTATTTCTTATGACCTTATTGAACTCCTGTCCACTGAACCAGACCCTGCAGTTTCGTAATCCTCAAAAAACCCAGAAGACAACATGGCCAACCTGATGAAGTGCTATAAAAGGACTCAAAATTTTCTTCTTGAGCCTGTCCTGTGCCCACATCGCGGGAGAAGATGACGATAGAATTGCTTACAGACAGCCCAACATTTGAGGAAACATCCACTCTATCCCATAGGACATATGGGGCAGAGATTTGGAAAAGCAACTGTTCCTAAGGAATAAAATAATCCCATGTTTTTCGATAAAACTATTTTCGAAAACGATTGCAAAATAGCGTTTGTTTACCCAAACTAAAAAAAATTATCTTTTGAGACCAATTGGACTAGTTAGTCTAGTAGTTTTTTTGACTTTTGGAAATACTTAAAACTCCCATTTTAAATACACTTTTAATTTATCTAATAAAACTTTCAATTAACAGTTTGAAGTTTATGTGATACAAACGGACTTTTAACATCAAGGCTTTAAGAATGTAAAATAGGGAGGTAGGTTCCACGTGACATGTGGGGGCCACTCGGATTGTTTAGATTTGCTTTTCTTAGTTCCAAACCTCAAGGCTTGAGGGATGGCCGTCTCTTTTATGTATCTCTCTCTATTTCTTCAATTATATTTAAATACCTCATTAGAAATGTCAATTCATATTTAACAATTATTTAATCCTCGAACGGTTTTGTCTTTTTGATTGTTATATCCACTCCTCTCTCTTTTCGAACCACTAATTAAGTACGAGAGATTATCTCTCTTGTTATCTTTTTAAGTGGGACTTATAGTTATTTTTAATTAATTTTTTATATCATCTTCTTACTTCATTGCCGAAGGAGTTTCAAATTCTTCCTAATTAAACAGATTGCTTCTTTTTTCTTTTTTCTTTTTGGTTTGTAGAGAAGCCAAGAAAACATAGATTAAAGGGGAGAAAGTGGTGTAAAATTCCTTATCAAATCATCTGAGGAAATTTATCCCAAAAAAAAATTGTCACAAAGAAAAACGTTTGGAGTTAAAAAAAAAAAAAAATTAGCAACCCTGATGTAGGAAGGAGAACGTCGTTTGCCATTTTAGTCCTTTATTTTTATTTGTTTGTCATCCCTGTATACTACTTGTCGTTTTGTATATATAGTAAGCAACTATGTTAGTTGGTGTCATTTTTATGGAGCTTAAAAGCTCCGTGGTTTTTGGAGGAAAATCAGATTTTGGGATATTTGCATATTGAGAAACAGACGTGCGCCTCCATTTACCTTCCAGCCATGGATTTGGCTTGTTTCTAAGCTTCTTGCTGCGTCAAACCCCCTGCCACCCCTATACTTTTTTTTTTTTTTTTTTTTTTGGTTATATATAATAGGGGAATGATTGCATAGAGACCCTTTTATATACTCTATCAGTAGAATTCCATTTAAGGCCATTCAAATTTAATCTAATGGACAAGAAATTAAGAGTGCACAAGAACTACAATACACACTGATCTATAGGATTGTAATAAAAAAAAAATTGAAGTTCCTCTGATTTCTTCTTTCTCGATCGGGGGGCGGGGGGGGGGGGGGGGGGGGGGCGGCTAATGTGGGGGTGTGGGTGGGTTGTTTCGCACGTCCGGTCACCATCGCTGAACATGGGGGGGGGGGGGGGGGAGGGAGGGTGTGGGTTGTTTCGTAGGTTGTGTTTGGTAGGGCTCGCCGAGGTCGTGAAAGGAAGGAGGGACATGCACCGGGGGTGGGGGGGCTAGGTCGTTGGTCGGTGGGATATGTCTACGGGGGCGTCGTCCGGGGGCCTCACCCTTTTTTTTAATTTTTTTTCTTATTTTTTTGGTATATAACCCTATGAGTTAAGGTATATCATAACTATCATATACAAATAATATCTAAGCTATTAAAATTTATCAAACGGTTTATAAAATAAGCTCTATCGATAATGGGTGAATAAAGAGTAATATTAGTGGGGAAAAATTGTGGAGAACAAAAGTAAAACTAAAAAATAAAATAAAAAAAAAGAAATAACCTTTAATTAAAAAAAAAAAAAGGAGTAAACCACGGTACCCAAAAAAATTATAGTGTTAATAGATTAGCTTATAGCCGACTTGCTCAGTTCATGTATTGCACAAGTATAAGAAGAATTTCTTGTCTTAGAAACTGGATACATAATAATCGTATTGGGGAAAAAATGTAGAGAACAAAAGTTAAAAAATAAAAAAGGAGTAAACTTTAATTAAAAAAAAAAAAAGGGAATAACCATGGTACCCAATACTACAAATTTGGGGATAGTACCAAAAAAAAAAATGCAATAGCAGTGCCAAAAAAAAAATAGCGTCCCAGGTCTAACCATTAAAAAAAAAAAAGAAGACAATAGAGAAAAATAAATTCCAATAAAAATAATTAATGAGAATTAAACGTAAAAAGGAAGAAGACAATAAATAAAAGAGTTTAAAAAAAATTATTTTAAAAACTAACTGTGGCCCCACTTAAAAAGATAACAAGAGAGAATCTCTCACACTTAAGTAGTGGTTCTAAGAGAAAGAGAAAATGAAAGAGAAAGAGAGAGAGAGAGAGGAGTGGATATAACAATTAAAGATATAAAACTGTTTAAAGGTTAAAGATTGTTAAACATATATGAGTTGATATTTTCAATAAAATGTTTAAATATGATTGGAGGATAGAGAAGGGGACACATAAAAGGGACATAGGAGGCCACGAACAAAAAAATTGTTGAATGGTAATGTAAATAAAAATAACATCATATAAGCTTGTAAAATCCTTTTTAACTTTTTATCAAAAAATAAAATCCGTGGGGTCTCAAACTTGATACGTGCATATGCTGTAAGTTAAAAATTGATTGAGATGAGATGCACCTTGTAAAGTTCTCTTCAAATTGAATTATCTTTTGAAAAATATGAACAGCTTTTTCAAGAAATGAAAAACCTCATTGTTCAATATTTATTAATCGGCTTCTTGTCTTCTACAACATTTTTGTTTTTCAGAACGAATTTGGATGAAGCAGGAAACAAATTGAAAACATAAAATCTCAAAAACATAAATCCGTTGAACAAATTCCAGATTGTATCAAGAAAATAAGCTAATTAAATTGTTGGAAGAAATTCTCTGAAGCAAAAAATACATATAGATTCCAATTTCCAACCTTTTGCTCTTCCAATATTGACTTGGATGCCCTTTTGTCTTGTCAATTTTGATTGGAAGACTCTGAAAAACACCTGCAAAAATATCTCAAGAGCATAAGATGTTTGTTTCAAGAGTATAAATAAAATATGAAAGGTTCTCCCTAATTTAAAATCAGTTGAGCTTGATGCTAACTAAAAATAAACAAATAAATAAATTTTGTTGATATTTGAACTTTGAGAGTTTTCTTGATTTCTTGGGTACCAAGGCAGCACTGTTTTAACTTTTCTTAAAATGCTCGCTTCTTCATTTCTTCAAAAGCCCGCCATCTATTTGCCAACTGATTTTTTTTCAACCAAAAAAAATGAAACTTTCTTTTTTTTTTCAAGTGAATTTTCCGAAGTACTCAAGATCTGGTAAAATTTGTGAATGAAGGATTAAATTCCGATCTTTTTAACACCATGGAAGGAAAAATTTAACAAGAACAAGCTTGACAGAGCTATCTTGTTACGAGAGAACAAGCTTCACAGTATCAAGAGAGAGAGAGAGAGAGAGCCCACGCACATTTGTGGATGTGAAGGTTCTTTCCTCTTTTTTAACAGTGCAGCCACCCTTAAAATCATACTTGCATTTAAAAAGAAAATATGTCGGAATTTTTTTTTCCCCCTCTAACCAATATCAGCAAAATTCAAGGATTTGCAAGACGGTGTCGCATGATAAACTCATAAGTTAAAAGGAGGAGTCAACGATAGAATTCGATAATGTTTTACCCAACAGCAAACACCTAGTAAAGTTACCTAAAAGGCAGATAATTCGATGTTTTAAGGATTTGAACAGAAAGCATCTCTCTTGACGAGAGAAAAAAAAAAGTAGACCAAAAGGCATTCTGCTGGTTAGTCTAGTCACCAACAGTTAGCTACCTTTTTTTTTTTTCCTAAACCAGCTTTTGCTTGCTCCGTCTTAGGCAAGCTCTGGGTCACTAGGGAGTTCGTCGTAGCCGCCGTGTTGCTTAGTTTTGGTTTCAACCGGGATGCACTTCAGGACAACTGCGATTGGCATACTTACGAATCCAATTACGATACTGAGTAACCATAATTGCCAGTTTAGTGGAACAGTGCTCGCGAATATGCCCAAGAACTCAATTATGACCACTTGGAAGGTCACCGTGCAAAACATGACGCCAAGGAAAATCCAGCTGCCAAACATGCCTCGGAATATGTTTATCTTGTCTATGTCTCGGCTGTTTATCTCATTAAACACCTGTCGAAATAGAGAGAAGCATTGTGACCAAACATCAAACTCGTCTGAGATTGCTTCTTTCGCCCAGAATTCATTATAGATAAAAGATGAGCTTTTTGAAAACACGTGAAACGCAAATATATTATGATATTTCAAATAAGATATTGGGTATGAAGCAGATTTTAATTTGGATAGATATACCTGGCAAAACACAAACGCATTGAATATCAAAGTGTTGAGAACCCGAGTTCCATCTGAACCAGTAAGTCCTAGCAGCTTCTTCCCAGCAAAATTAAGCACTGCGAGGACGGCCAATTGATAAATACTCTGACCAATGATATTCCTCCACATGGTCTTTGTGATGAACCTAGCACCCCTCGGTATCGGGGGCCTTTTCATAAGTTCATTGTTAGGAGGTTCTGTGGCCAGTGCCAATGCACCAAGAGTGTCCATAATCATGTTGACCCACAGCAATTGCACAGCCGTAAGAGGAGTCGAACCTGACATTGTTATAGAAATATATCATTGCTCCTGATACTAGACATGCTTTCTTCGGAAATGAAAAGCAAGCTTAGATCAACAAACCTGAAATGCACGCAGAAAAGAAATTGAGCACCAGAGCAACAATATTAACTGGCAACTGGAACTGAACAAACTTTTGAATGTTTATGTAAACCGAACGTCCCCATCTAGCTACGTTCACATTAGTTGAAAAGTTGTCGTCCATCATTATAACATCAGCATTTTCTTTGACGACCTACACAAATTATCCCCTAAAACGTCGGGTTGAGAACATATAAGTAGCATCAAATAATCAAGCTGCAGAACATGGTAACAAATATTAAAACATAACCAATACCCAATGAAATTGCTTAATAATTTGCATAAATAATTGGTGGGAAGCTTTTCCAGCCAAGTGGACATAAGAGGGAAACAAACAAGTTAATAGATTGCAACACGGATACAAGAAAGCAAATGGTAACCAGAAACGAACACATTACATGATGAAGAAGAAAAAAATCTCTTGCATTAATCATGGGATGGCACAGATTGGCTGGTAAGCAAAACAAAATAATATATTAAGGTCGCAAATACACAAACCTCTGTTCCTGCTATGCCCATAGCAAGTCCTATGTCTGCTTCGTACAAAACAGGAGCATCGTTGGTCCCATTGCCAGTCACTGCAACGACCTCACCAAACATCTTTCTCAAAT
This sequence comes from Ficus hirta, assembly GCA_038430175.1. Taxonomy (NCBI): domain Eukaryota; kingdom Viridiplantae; phylum Streptophyta; class Magnoliopsida; order Rosales; family Moraceae; genus Ficus; species Ficus hirta. The sequence goes on along the minus strand of CM076585.1, from coordinate 9,637,852 downwards.
TGGTCACCAAGATGTGTTTGTCCATCGGCGAAGACCGTGCCATTACCTGTGTCCAGTTGAAGTAAAGAGAGTTCAAGCATCTTCAATCATATAGCAGAAGGAGAGTTCTTTATGCACTACCACTTATGTACCTGGATTTTGGGTGTAACGACTCTCATCTGTTCAGGAGACAGATTGGAGAACTCTGGTCCTATTATGGCTACACCATCTGGTGTGAGTATGCCACATTCTTTAGCTATGGCCTTAGCTGTGTTTATGTTATCACCAGTTACCATTCTAACAGTTATTCCAGCAGCTAAACAAGTCATAACTGCATCCTTTACCTCCGGACGCAGAGGGTCTTTGATTCCAACAACCACTACCAATGTATAGCCGTCTTCAGGGATTGTGTTTTCATCGGAAGAGTCGTCATCTATATCTTTGAAAGCCAAGCATAGAGTTCTCAGAGCTTCAGAGGCAAATGAATTTATAACATCGTTTATTTTTCTTGCCTCTTGCTCCGATAAAACAATAGTTTCTCCATTAGAGTCGACAAACTTACTGCACATTCTCAATATTATTTCTGATGCTCCTTTGCAAAAAGCACGTTTCCTGCCATTAGGTTGAGCAACCAGTACAGACATCTTTTTCCTGACTGAATTAAAATGCTCTATCTTAAGTATGTTGATATTTCTACGCTGCTCATCAAAGTCGGCACCCAAACGCATGCCGAAATCTAATATTGCTATCTCTGTAGGAGATCCATAAGTAGTATACTTATCATCTACTCTAACAACTTCAGAACCAGTATTTAGAAATATTACTTGCAGAAGGAGGCTTAAAACTTCTCCAGATAATTCAGATTTTAGCATGGCTACACTCTCCTCGCTGTTTACCTCTGTAGGTTTTTCGCATAACCAAATTTTATCAACCACCATATGGTTCGTAGTTAATGTTCCTGTTTTGTCTGTGCAAATGCAACTTGCGAAACCCATTGTTTCACATGCGGCTAGATGTCTCACAAGTGCCCTTTCAGTCATTAATTGGTTCATTGCAAAAGCAAGGCTCAGTGTAACCGCCAATGGCAATCCTTCAGGAACCGCAACTACAATTATGGTCACTGCAATAGCAAAGTAGTCCATAAGCACAAGCGCATCAGTTGAAGACCAAACAGTGAACTCATGATGAAGTCCTTTCTCGAGCAAAAATCTTACCGTCAATACCAGAAATGTCAGCACAGCAAAACTCAAACCGATTTTACCGATAATTGTAGCAACACCATTCAGCTTAACCTGCAGTGAAGTCTCATCTTCACCCCCTTCGCTCAGTGTCTCCATCAACTTACCCCATTCAGTCCTCATCCCAACTGCCATCACCAACATTTTCGCTGCTCCATCCAGCACTTTGGTTCCCAAAACAAGAAAAGGTCTCTCTTCAGATACAATAACTGGCTCGCTCTCACCTGACAAGCTTGATTCATCAATCAGCAAACCATAACCGGATATAAACACCCCATCGGCTGGAACTTGGTCTCCAATTGACAGATGAACAATGTCTCCAACAACCAAGTCATAATTGGCGATCTTTTGTCTCTTCCCATCCCTAGTGACATGAACAAAAATCTTTTTTTTTTCTTCATCCAAATTCTTGAATTTCAAAGATTGCTTGTAGTCACTGATAGCGGTAACCATGACAACCAAGATAATACTAAGCAGGATTCCTAAACCATCATACACGCCCTTTGGCCACCCTTTGGTGGCGATTCCCACGCCTATAGAAACCACAGCACATACCATAAGAATGATCAGTGTTAAATCATGTAGTGCTTCCCATACAAACATCAAAAAGGTTCTGGCTTGTTTTTCCGCAAAACGATTCAGCCCAAAAAATTTTTGCCTGGTAGTTATGCCATTCTCACTGACACCTTCCTTCAGCGAGACGGAGATTTTTCTAGCTACTCCATCAACCCCTCCATGGCTTTTCAATGCCCTAACATCATGGCTACGTCCAATTGATGCAAGCTCATCAGGGTGAATACCGAAACCTGCTTCCCTGGCCTCCTCAGACAGCCTGCATTCATATCGACCACCATCTGCACAACGAAAAACGGGATTAAACAAGATAGATATAACAAGGTAAAAGATCGGTTTGAGAATGTACAATACCATCGATGAACTGCAGCGCTGCTTTCTGAATATAAAGAGCAACTCGTATTTTTTCCTGGTAAAGCAAATGAACATGGCAAGTCAAAACACTGACTAGAAAACAAACAGTGAGAGGTATAATTGCTGATAAATTAGGAAAATTTAAGTTAATGAACTTTAAAATGATGCAATGACATAGGCCTCCATTCCTCTACTTCAAATCTTGAGTTTTGCAATAACTGGGGTACGTAGTTGAATTCTTCTCTATGATTTTCTAATCAATGCTTGATTTGCCCCGCAAAAATTATTTGTTCGAAGAATCATTTTAGGATAGTAGAGACAGACAAATAAAGAAATACATAGTTTGTAGTACATAATTGTTAGCCATTGAGTTGCATAGCCTTCTTTGAGAGAGGTTTACACAACATAATGAGGAAAAAAAAAATTTCTATACTTATTTATATTCAACTTTAGAAATAAACAATTTAGAGTAGGAGAGACATTTTGAACGATTTTAAAGCACTTTTTTTTTTTTTTTAAATAATGAATGGTACAAGCGCTATTATTTATTTATTTTGAACTTTGAGGTTGAGTCAGATACGAAATTCTTACTAGATTATATCATGAGAATAAAATATTTTTTTGAACTTAGATGAGAGGATTCAAACTTTACATTTTATAATAGAGTAAGTTTGGAATTACAACTATATCATACCTATAAGTATATATTCCCAAACATTAAACTCAACATCTTATAATAGAGTCAAGTATAAAATTATCATTATACCATATCTATAATTACAGTTTTTAAATAAAATTAGTTGTATGTGCGTGCTTCATATGCGTGGAATTTAGTTTATTATATATATATATATATATATATTAATTTTTAAGTTTTTTATTTAAAAAAAATGTAATATCTAAATGAAATGAGCAAATCAAAAGTATTTTTCAAAAAATTAAGAGCAAAAGATGAAAAGAAAAGGGTTAAAAAATAAAAATAAAACAAGTTAAAACTTTTCAGCTAAAAAGATAAAAATAGTAATAAAAAATTATAATATTAAAGAGTAAAAAACATCAAACGATTTCTTCTAGAAATAAAAAATAAAAAAAAATCCACGAAAGGACAAAATAAAAAGACCAAAATTTTAAATAGTAAATATATTTACATTTAAAAAATAAAAGCTTAGAGCCTAGTAGGGCCGACCCTTCAATAGTAGGAAGCGCCAAGACTTGACCTCCCTCATAAATATTACGCCCACTTCTCATCAGGCCTGCCCTTTTATTAGTGGGGGCAGACCTAGGGCCTTCTGCCGTCAGAAAGGCACCAGGAGGGCCCTTTTGCCACCGTCCACTACCCGTACTTCTATCCTATTGATAAAATAATCCAAAAAATCTTTTCATTTTTGTCACAAATATTCTTATTTTGAAATATATATATCTATTTCAATACCAAATAATTTGAATTACTATACTCCCTTTGCTTTAAATGTTAAGATTAGATTAAATAATTTAACATGTCAAATTTACTCTTTTCAAAGAGCAGGAAATAGTAGACAATACCACTTTCCTGGACGCCTGGTATGATCATTAGAAAGATGGTTTAAGGGGCTTGATATCCTAGCAAAAGATCTCTTTCGCACTTCAAGGAGAGACTTAAAAGCTTTCCAGACTGTGTTGGCTCTAAAGCGACACCCCTGTATCTCCTATGTTTGGAGTCCAGTAGTGCAATTCTAGCACAAACTGGAAGTCCTTTTCTCCCATGGAAAGTAAGGGCTAATCTGATAGCACCAAAGTGGAGGTGGGAGAAACCTTGCGTCTGCCACTGAGCTGGGTACTCTTGAGGGATTTCCAAAGATATGAAATGTTCTTGAGTAGTGGCTAGAAGGTTGCACTAGTTAAACTTGGTGGACTGGATATATTCTCTGACTTTTCTGGGGGTGTGTCTGATGAGTTGTTTGATAGATCTGCTAATAGGATTTACTGGTTTAAGAAAAGCATGATACGGGTTTATAAGAGGAACGTCTTCAAAAGTAACCTTTTGTTCATCTGGAACATAGTTTACTTCATAAAGGAAATCTAACTTGGAAGCAGAGGATTTTCAGGTAGAAGGGGAAAGTAAAGAAAAAGGTGCAGAAGTAGATTGAAGAGCTGTAGATGTAGGTGGAGAAGAACTAGACGTTTCAGTGTTTGGGGTTTCCATAATTGAAAAATACGATATACTTTTCGGAGTATGTATAACCTATTATAATACCATACAACTTTACCAGGCTCTGATACCACTTTCCTGGACACCTGGTACGATCATTAGAAAGATGGTTTAAGAGGCTTGATATCCTGGCAAAAGATCTCTCTCTCACCTCAAGAAGAAACTTAAAAGCTTTTCAGATTGTGTTGGCTCCAAAGTGGCACCCCTGGCCTGAGCGAGCACAAACAGTCCTTACTGGCTTCTAAGTTTCCTATTAATGAGAGAGCTAACTTTGAGAAGATATCAAATCCTAAAAATTATTTTTATAATGACCATACCAGTGTGATGACTGATAATTTATCAGCAAAATACTTGGATCATTGTATAGTATTATAATAAAATAAAATAACTCCTAAAGTATATCAGAAAGGTTTTTAGCTAGACATAATGGAAAGTGGATTTTTATTAAAAGGAAGGATTTTTACAAAACTCAACTCTGCCTTCTCAAGGAAGGAGAATGCCTCTTATATAGAGGAGGCGAAGAAGGAGAGGTTCCGGATTTAAAAACCGGATTTCAAACCTATTTTACAAACAGTAAATTATAATGCGAGGCCTAAACAAGTGGCTGACAAACTGATTTTCAAGGCCAAAAGTTATGGCCGACAAAAACAAAATAAATATTATCGTCTAGACAGGTGGCTAGAGCAAGTAGCGAAGGAATCTTATCCTTCGAGGTAGTGTTGGATGACGCAAGTGCTTATGTATGGATGTTGATGAGGTAAGGGCTTACGTATGGCTAGTATCACTTTGATTTTTTGATCGGCTCATGGCTTGAGCTCTTGTTGGCTCTCTTGGCTTGTTCAGCTGCTTCTATCTCGTCTATGAGTCTCAAGATTTCTTGTCTGTTGTTTTCGTTTTCTCAGAACTTGTCTATTAACCATTCATTGTTGCAAAGTCTGTGGATATCTTGTGGAGGAGAACAGTGGGGTTCTCCTGCTATCTAGTATTTGGATGAACAACTTTGGGTAACCTGTGTCTGTTCTTGGGATGATGGAGGTGAGATTCCAAGCTTTCTGAAGTCTTCTGAATTGAGTGGTTCTTGATCATATGGATTTTGAACCCATTGAATGAATCAGAATTCTTCTTCAAAGGAGGGTCCTTCGGATTGGAATCTGACTGGTTGGGATTCTTCTGGTTCTGTTGGCTTTGGGATGGAGTCAGAACCTGAATTGGAGCTAGGAATCGTACTTGGTCTTGAGCTAGTACTGGAGCCTGAGTTGTGGGCTGTATTCACTTCGTCGAAAATCCTTTTGATCTGCTGGGTGTATTTTGTTGGGAGTTGTTCCCATGGTGCATCTTCTTCTGGTTTTGGCCAGACTTCATCTGGAATAACTTGATTCTTGATGAAGAGCTGTTTTTCTATTTGTCTGATATGAGGATTTCCCACAGGGGAAAGTGGCCATTCATGTGATCCCTGAATCTCGATGCTGAGAGCAAATGCTACTTCTCCATTTCCTATGGATCTGTAGTTTAGACTGATGAGGAAGATGGTGTAACATTTGGTAAGGGCCTCAATTGGGATTTGTTGTGCTTCTTGGTATCTTTATTTGAATCTTTCCCATTCAAAGGAAAGATACTGATCCCAAATATTGAGAGGGACGAACCATGAGAGGAGGTTCATCTGGGCCATGTAAGGTTCTCTGAGATTTGGTCTGTCTCTAAAACTTCTGATGGAAGTTCTGAGAGGAACTGTATGGACTTCTACAGCTATGGTGTAGAAACTTGCCAGGTACCAAAAGAAAAGAACTTATGGTTTTGGCATGTACCAGTTGTAACACCTAGTTTTTCGACGATTGTAATTTCTTGTATAGAAATTCAAATTGAACCATGAAGGTATTTATGGAAAAAGCCAGTTAAGGGTTTTTACTATGTTTTGTGAGTTTTTACAACTTTATAAGACTCGAAAATGATTGCCTAGTCAAGCAAACGACCTTTTAGGTGAAAAGGAGTAAAATTGCCAAAATTTTTATGGTGGTCAAAGTTTGACCAAAAAACGTCGACGGTTGACCAAAAAGTCAACTGTTGACCACGGGAGTTAAATCTTGGCGAGAAAGTCAATGGTAGACGAGAAAGCCAAAGGTTGACCCCAAAAAGTCAAAGAAAAGACTGTACGATTAAATAATCCACAGTATAGAAATTATACGGTTTAAAACCGTTTTTACGGATAAAATAGTATGTTTATAATTCAAAACCACCATAGAAAATCAAGCACATTAAATAGAATATCTTGGGCCAAGTGGTTTCAAGTTATAAGAAATTTTTTATACAGTTCGTTTTTATACAGATGAATTTTGGACTGTAGTTCAGTAAACCAATACTGTGTATAAGTGAATCCAGTATTGGAAATACCTGTGTTAACTTAAAAATGGATTGTATAATAAGGAAAGAGCCAAACAAGCCTTAAAGTGGCTTACCTCACATCACTTTTTGATTATGACATCATTATGTTAATTAAAGAAAATTTGGAGAGTATTTAGTGGGTTTTAGCCATGCATGGCCGGCCACATGCCCCCCCTCCCCCCCCCCCCCAAGGTGCAATTTCTGATTTTCTTCAAGGACTAAAGTTGCAATTTCAAGAAGTTCAAAACCTCTATAAATAGGTGACCCCAAAATCAAAATTTATTAGAAAATCCAAACCAAACTTTGCCAAATTTTCTACTCACCAAAACCGAACTTGTGGGAGAGGGAAAGGAAGAAATTCAAGCCAAGATCAAGTGAAAAAGAGAGTGTGTTGGTCGGTTTCTTGTTGGAGAGCAAGCCAAAAAGTGTGGAAAAATTTTGTACCCATTTTCCCTAGCCAAGGCCGGTTGTGGGAACCAAGGAGGAAGAAAGGAAAAAAATTTTAGAACTAAGGGAGATTAGGGTTTTGAGTGTTGGGTTTTCTATTTTGAGCATCAATCAAGAGCTCTAAGGATTTTGGTGCCCAAATTTGGCCAAAAGGCCGGTTGAAGGGGAGGAAGAACAAGGAAGAATCAAGCTAAGGGGTGACCGGGTTTTGGGAGCTTGTGTGGCCGGAAATTTTGAGCAAGTTGGTGACCGGACTTCAAGGCAAGAGAGGCTGAAAAATTTTGGACCTTATTGCTAAGGAAGGCCGGCTGATTAGTGAAGGAAGCAGGGGAAGGAGAAAGCCAAGCCAAATCTTGGATCTAAGTAAGTCATAATTCCTTAAACCCCTAAGTTTTCATTTAAATTTCATTTGGGAAATTTAAATGTATTTCAAGCATGGTTTGTAATGGGCATAAGCCCACTTTCAGTTCTGCCCTAGGTTGAGATTTTAGAGTATGTGCTTGATTTAATTAGGGTTTTATGGTTGGTGGTTATTAATTGCATGTTAGGTGTTTGATTGAATGGCTAGGGTTTATATGCTTGTTGTATGATATTAATTTTGAATTGCATGATGAAAACTAAACATTAGAAACGTGTTGCATGACTGTTTTAGGCTCCCGCTGTGGTCGGTTGAGGTAGGGTGTACGTAATAGGACGTAAAATAAAACCGAAACTGAAAATTGCCATTTCGGGTAGAAATTGGCCAGTTTCGGGAAAAGCTGATTTTAAGGCCTTTAGAGGCCGAATTTGGAAAAACTCAAAACATGAAAGTTGTAGAGTAGGGTTTTTCCAAGGGGATAACGCGGACGGTTTTGCAAAATGAGGCCCCAATGGCCTCGGTTTTCACTGAAACCCAAGCCTGACCGTGCCCAGGACCCATGCACGGCCAGGATTGGTTCATCAGGGCATATGACCAGGTAAACGTTCGAACTGGGTTTTACTCAAAACACGAAAGTTGTAGGGTTATTCGATAGCTAAAACTTTCGTGAAGAAAACTTTTCCAAAATCGGCTTTGATTTTTAAATGAAATTGGATTTCAAAAACTGTACAGGAAATAGGGAAAATCCTATACAGGATTTCTAGAAACAACACAGAAAAAGAGTAATTTTACAGTTACACTGATAATTGGCATTGTGAAACTGTTCCCCAGGCCAGTTTCCAATAGTCAATAATTTTGCCAGTCTCATTCTATGATTTCCAGTTTTTAAAGTTAAACAAAAAGGATTTTTATACCTAAATATAAGGTTTTCTTTTCCAAAGAAATAAGATTTTGAAACCTAAGGTTAAAACAATCCGATTAGGTTAGGGTAGATTTAGACCCTAGGGTTACTTAATATAACCAAGTAGGATAACGTAAAATTAAGTAAGGGCATATAACTAAGGTTATATAAGAGTGTTGGTTATACTACCAACATTTCTAACCCTTACTTTTATTTGATTACAGAATATTGTACGCAGCAGTGTCCTGACGGGAATTAACTCGACATCGGACACAACCAACACAAACAAGGTAAGTACAACTCCGCCTACAGCATAGGCTTTGTTGTGTATACTTGCCTAAGTATGTTTGTTAAATGCTATGTGTGAATGTTACATGTTATAAAATGTTACATGCTAAGTGTTATAAAAGGTCTTATGAAAATGTTATGCTATGTGCTATGGTATGCTAAGTGCTATAATATGATTTGGGTATGCCATGTTATATGTTATGATTGTATGCTTTGGATTATGAAATGTCAAATGCTATGCTATATGTTATGTATTATAGAAACATGTTAAGGTTACGATATGCTAAAGATAAGATCATAAATTAATTGTGTGAAACATCACGATGCATGTTCACCAATTAACAAAAGTAAGATTAAGTATGAGATAATAAAAGTTACGATGGCAAGCAGTTTGCCTGTGTCGTACCGACCCGCGTTAGGTCGGGTTGGACTATGGATTGAGTTGGAAATGGACTGGCCGCCCCAACCAATTCATAGTTGCGCGCCCGGTACGAACACTTACGTTATGGGGCCCATAAGATAAGATAAGATAAGATAAGTTAAGAAAAGAAAGTTATGAATGAATAAGTAAGCATAATGAAGCATAATTGGCTCATGCATATGCTAAGATAAGTTACGATATGTTAGGATTTATGTTATGATTATGTTAAGTATGAAATACTAGGTTCTGTTGTTTATAAACATTAAGTTATGTTGTGTCGCGGTATAGAATGGTTGTACTTGCTGAGCGAAAGCTCACTGTCTTACGTCTATGCTGTAGGTAAGCAGCCTGGCAGCAACCCTTGATACAAGATGGAGGGCATGGACTGGCGGACTGTGAAACGTGGGAATAAACCGCTACGCGTATTGACATTTGTTTTGTTACTTCATATAATTATTTTATAAGTTTCATATTACGCCCAAACAAATTTATTAAGTATTCGTTATACTTATTTATGTATGTGCATATGTGATTACGCTATATATAAAATAAAAAATAAAAAAAAATTTCCGCTGTTTAAGCTAAGTATATAAGTACGGTATGTATGTATGTATGGTAACGGCCTGTGCTAGGCGGGTCGTTACAGAGTTGGTATCAGAGCGGTTCCTTGCGATCAAATTTCACAGTTAGCCTGCCATCATTGTAAGTTAAAAATGTATTTTCATATATTAATTCATTATGCGATTATGCATTAATATATACACGATTATGGACCCTGCACAAGTAGAGGAGGACCGACGCTCGATTACTTCATTCTACGAGTCACGGCCCCTGCTATTTGACGGCACCCTCCGGACAGTATCATTATCAGTTTGGCTTTATGATTTGGAGCTGATATTCCACCTTTGCCACATAGAGGCTCATCTTCATGTCTCGTTAGCTAGTCGGTGTCTGATAGCTGACGCGAGATCTTGGTGGATGTCGATCGGAGAGGGGACTCTACCAGATCACACCTGGGCACATTTCCGTACCATTATGATCACACGCTACGGACCGGTACCAGAGGAGGGGGTAGACGAGCCATATCGTGACCCCGAGATTTATCGGGACATGCAGCATGAGCGATATTACATATTTGTCGCAGACTGGCACGCATACCCTCAGGAGACGATGGATCATTATTGCCGGAGGTTTCAGGAGGCTATGTTTTCTCACATTCCTTTGGATATACCTAGTCCAGGGATGCAGGCCCTAGTGATTCTGCGGAACGGGTTACCTCCCCCGATTCGGCAGCATACCCCAGATCCCACACCAGACATGACAGTGGCGCATATGGTCGAGTACATTCTGGGTGCAGAGGTCATCGTCCACGCTATGCAGGCCGACGCTTACATGGCAGAGCCCGAGGTACCAGATGACGATACTGGGATGCCAGAGCCGGTGTACGAGCCCGAGCCGGTATACGAGCCAGAGCCGGTATATGAGCCAGGCCCAGTCTACCCAGAGGACCCGATTCCAGCCGATCCAGCGCAGGAGATGCCTGCTCATGAGGCCGATTTAGAGGACGAGGCTGACGATGATCGGTAGATATAACGATGATCGGAGGGTCCTCAGGCGGGTCCTCGGGAGCGTCCATCTCCTCGTCCTCATCCGGGTCGTCAGCCTCGTCCTCTAAATCGGCCTCATGAGCAGGCATCTCCTGCGCTGGATCGGCGGGAATCGGGTCCTCTGGGTAGACTGGGCCTGGCTCATACACCGGCTCTGGCTCGTATACCGGCTCGGGCTCGTACACCGGCTCTGGCATCCCAGCGTCGTCATCTGGTACCTCGGGCTCTGCCATGTAAGCGTCGGCCTGCATAGCGTGGACGATGACCTCTGCACCCAGAATGTACTCGACCATATGCGCCACTGTCATGTCTGGTGTGGGATCTGGGGTATGCTGCCGAATCGGGGGAGGTAACCCGTTCCGCAGAATCACTAGGGCCTGCATCCCTGGACTAGGTATATCCAAAGGAATGTGAGGCAACATAGCCTCCTGAAACCTCCGGCAATAATGATCCATCGTCTCCTGAGGGTATGCGTGCCAGTCTGCGACAAATATGTAATATCGCTCATGCTGCATGTCCCGATAAATCTCGGGGTCACGATATGGCTCGTCTACCCCCTCCTCTGGTACCGGTCCGTAGCGTGTGATCATAATGGTACGGAAATGTGCGCAGGTGCGATCTGGTAGAGTCCCCTCTCCGATCGTCATCCACCAAGATCTCGCGTCAGCTATCAGACACCGACTAGCTAACGAGACATGAAGATGAGCCTCTATGTGGCAAAGGTAGAAGATCAGCTCCAAATCATAAAGCCAAACTGATAATGATACTGTACGGAGGGTGCCGTCAAATAGCAGGGGCCGTGACTCGTAGAATGAAGTAATTGAGCGTCGGTCCTCCTCTACTTGTGCAGGGTCCATAACCGTGTATCTATTAATACATAATCGCATAATGAATTAATATATGAAAATATTTTTTTTTAACTTACAATGATGGCGGCGATGGCAGGCTGACTGTGAAATTTGATCGCAGGGAACCTCTCTGATACTAACTCTGTAACGACCCGCCTAGCACAGGCCGTTACCATACATACATATATACCGTACTTATATACTTAGTTTAAACAGCGGAAATTTTTTTTTTTATAGCGTAATCACATATGCACATACATAAATAAGTATAACTAATATTTAATAAAGTTGTTTGGACATAATATGAAACTTATAAAATAATTATATGAAATAACAAAACAAATTTCAATACGCGTAGCGGTTTATTCCCACGTTTCACAGTCCGCCAGTCCATGCCCTCCATCTTGTATCAAGGGTTGCTGCCAGACTGCTTACCTACAGCACAGACGTAAGACAGTGAGCTTTCGCTCAGCAAGTACAACCATTCTATACCGCGACACAATATAACTTAATGTTTATAAACAACAGAACCTAGTATTTCATACTTAATATAATCATAACATAAATCCTAACATATCGTAATTTATCTTAGCATATACATGAGTCAATTATGCTTCATTATACTTACTTATTCATTCATAACTTTCTTATCTTAACTTATCTTATCTTATCTTATCTTATGGGCCCCATAACGTAAGTGTTCGTACCGGGCGCGCAACTATGAATTGGTTGGGGCGGCCAGTTCATTTCCAACTTAATCCATAGTCCAACCCGACCTAACGCGGGTCGGTACAACACAGGCAAACTGCTTGCCATCGTAACTTTTATTATCTCATACATAATCTTACTTTTGTTAATTGGTGAACATGCATCGTGATGTTTCACACAATTAATTTATGATCTTATCTTTAGCATATCGTAACCTTAACATGTTTCTATAATACATAACATATAGCATAGCATTTGACATTTCATAATCCAAAGAATACAATCATAACATATAACATGGCATACCCAAATCATATTATAGCACTTAGCATACCATAGCACATAGCATAAAATTTTCCTAATATATAACATAAGACCTTTTATAACACTTAGCATGTAACATTTTATAACATGTAACATTTATACATAGCATTTAACAAACATACTTAGGCAAGTATACACAACAAAGCCTATGCTGTAGGCGGAATTGTACTTACTTTGTTTGTATTGATTGTGTCCGATGTCGAGTTAATTCCCGTCAGGACACTGCTGCGTACAATATTTTGTGATCAAATAAAAGTAAGGGTTAGAAATGTTGGTAGTATAACCAACACTCTTATATAACCTTAGTTATATGCCCTTACTTAATTTTACGTTATCCTACTTGGTTATATTAAGTAACCCTAGGGTCTAAATCTACCCTAATCGGATTGTTTTAACCTTAGGTTTCAAAATCTTATACTTTTGGAAAAGAAAACCTTATATTTAGGTATAAAAATCCTTTTTGTTTAACTTTAAAAACTGAAAATCATAGAATGAGACTAGCAAAATTATTGACTATTGGAAACTGCCTTTGGAACAGTTTCACAATGCCAATTATCAATGTAACTGTAAAATTACTCTTTTTCTGTGTTGTTTCTAGAAATCCTGTACAGGATTTTCCCTATTTCCTGTACAGTTTTCGAAATCCAATTTCATTTAAAAATCAAAGCCGATTTTGAAAAAGTTGTCTTCACGAAAGTTTTAGATATCGAAAAACCCTACAACTTTCGTGTTTTGAGTAAAACTCAGTTCGGACGTTTACCTAGTCATATGCCCTGATGAACCAATCCTGGCCGTGCATGGGTCCTGGGCACGGTCAGGCTCGGGTTTTAATAAAAAAACCGAGGTCATTGGAGCCTCATTTTGAAAAACTGTCCGCGTTGCCCCTTAGAAAAAACCCTGCTCTACAACTTTCATGTTTTGAGTTTTTCCAAAATCGGCCTCTAAAGGCCTCAAAATCTATTTCCCGAAACTGGCCAATTTCTACCCGAAATGGCAGTTTTCGGTTTTAAATTCGTTTTACGTCCTATTACGTACACCCTACCTCAACCGACCGCATCGGGAGCCTAGAACTGTCATGCAACACGTTTCTAACGTCCAATTTTCACCATGCAAAACAAAATTAACATCATACATCAATATATAAAACCCTAGCCATACAACAAACACTTAGCATGCAAAAATTGAAACCACCAAATCATAAATCCTAACTTAATCAAGCACATACCCTAAATTCCTAGCTAAGGCAGCAAATTAAAGTGAGCTTATGCTCATTACAAACCATGCTTAAATACATTTAAATTTCCCCAAATGAAATTTAAATGAAAGTTTAGGTATTTAGAAATTATACCTCACTTTGGTCAAGAGTTTGGCTTGGCCTTTCTTCCTCTTTTTTCCTCCTTCAACAGCCGGCCCTCTTTGGTAATTGAATCCCAAAATTTTCAGCTTTCCTTGTCCTAAATTCCGGTCACCAACTTGCTCAAAAATCCGGCCAAAAAACTTGGCTTCCTCTTCCTTTCTTCCTTCCTCCCCACGACCGGCCCTTGGCTTGAAATGGGTCTCCAAAATTTTTCCCAACTTTTCCTTGTGCTCCCACACAAAACCGACCACTCTCCTATGGTTTTTCCCTCTTGGATTTGGCTAGAATTTCCTTCCCTCTTGGCCTCTCAATTTCGGTTTTGGTGAGGAAAAATTTGAGCAAAATTTGGCTAGGATTTTGAATTTTTTTGAATTATGGCTTCACCTATTTATAAGTGAAGAGCAATTCTTGTTAAATGCAATTTAGTCCTTGGAAAAACAATGAATTGCATAATGTGTGTGTGTGTGGGGGGGGGGGGGGGGTATGTGGCCGGCCATTCTTGGCTAGAAAGTTCCAAAATACTTTCCACCTTTTCTTTAAATCAAAAATGATGTCATTAATAAAAGTAAGGTGATGTCATCCACCTTTAGGCTTGTTTGGATCTTTTTTCTTATTATACAGTCCAATTTTAAATTAACACAGGTATTTTCAATACTGGATTCACTTATACACAGTATTGGTGTACTGGACTACAGTCCAAAATTCATCTGTGTAAAAACAAACTGTATAAAAATTTTCTCATAACTTAAAACCACTTAGCCCAAGATATTCTAATTAATGTGCTTGATTTTCTATGGTGGTTTTGAATCCTAAACATATCATTTTATTCATAAAAACGGCTCTATGCAGTACAATTTTATACTGCGAATTATTTTATCTTACAGCCTTTTCTTTGCCCTTTTTGGGGTCAACCTTCGGCTTTCTCGTCCACCATTGACTTTCTTGTCAACCGTTGACTTTCTCGCCAAGATTTGACTCCCGTGGTCAACAGTTGACTTTTTGGTCAACCGTCGACGTTTTTGGTCAAACTTTGACCAACATAAAAATTTTGGCAATTTTACTCCTTTTCACCTAAAAGGTCGTTTGCTTGACTAGGCAATCATTTTCGAGTCTTATAAAGTTGTAAACACTCACAAAACATAATAAAAACCTTTAACTGGGCTTTTTCCATAAATACATTCATGGTTCAATTTGAATTTCTATACAAGAAATTACAATCGTCGAAAAACTAGGTATTACAGATAAGTTACGATATGTTAGGATTTATGTTATGATTATGTTAAGTATGAAATACTAGGTTCTGTTGTTTATAAACATTAAGTTATGTTGTGTCGCGGTATAGAATGGTTGTACTTGCTGAGCGAAAGCTCACTGTCTTACGTCTATGCTGTAGGTAAGCAGCCTGACAGCAACCCTTGATACAAGATGGAGGGCATGGACTGGCGGACTGTGAAACGTGGGAATAAACCGCTACGCGTATTGACATTTGTTTTGTTACTTCATATAATTATTTTATAAGTTTCATATTACGCCCAAACAAATTTATTAAGTATTCGTTATACTTATTTATGTATGTGCATATGTGATTACGCTATATATATAAAAAAAAAATTTCCACTGTTTAAGCTAAGTATATAAGTACGGTATGTATGTATGTATGGTAACGGCCTGTGCTAGGCGGGTCGTTACACCAGTTTTCTCGGATTGGAAAGATTCTGGTGAAGGGGTATTTTGGATGGAAGTGGAGATCTTGGACCATGGGTTCACCATAGATCCGTATGAGTGTATTTTGGATTTTTAAGGCATGATCAATGGCTTTTTTCTTTGGATTGTCTGAGAGGGTGATCTTCGTAGCATCTTTTGGGAAAGTTGGAGGGAACATGGCTACGAGGTTTGAAGAGGAGGCTGAAGACATGGATCCTGGAGGTTTTGTGATGGTGAAGATGAATGGGATGGTTTTATCTTTGGTAGTGATGATATTTATATTTGGTCTTGACAGGAAATCAGGGATAATGTTGTTTTTTCCTTTAATATGAGAAATATCAAAGGAATACTGTGAAAATCATGTGGCTAGTCTGAATAGCTGAGTATTTACCGCTTTATTAGGTTTGAATCTAAGCATACCTTTTAAGGCGGCAAAGTATATTTCGACTAGGAAGTGATGTCCAATCAGGTGAAACTCAAACTTCAGAATTCCTTACTTAATAGCTAGGAGTTCTTTTAAGGTAGAGTGATGATGGAGCTATGAGTCTTTGAACGTTCCACTTTTGTATCCGCATATCTGTCTTTTTCCCTTTTCATCCTATTCATAAAGAACTGCTCCCCAATGCTAATGGCTTGCGTCTGTCTGGAGGATTCTTTTTCCTATTGAAGGAATCTTTAGTGGAGGCAAGTCCTGCATCTTTCTTTTCAGCTATATGACTGCTTCAGTGTGGATTGAGGACAAGGCTGGAGAGTCCTTTATGAGCATCTGTTCAAGGGGCGCTGTGTATTGAGACATCTGTGGAATAAAATCTCGGAGATAATTTATTATCCCGAGAAATTGTTGGACTTGGACCTTTGTGAGTTGATCTGGGAATTTTATTAATTCATGGGCTATACGGGGCTGGATCTCATATTTTCCATTACTTAATTTCATTCCCAAAAATTCTATTGAAGATTGTCCAAGTATCATCTTTTTTTTTTTGATAACATCACACCATGTTATCGACTAATGGCTTCGAAGTGGGTTAATAGAGTTAAATGGGCCTTTTGTGATGGTGAGAACAAGAAGATGTCATCTATATAGATAAGAGTCTGATTAAGGATTGGGCTGTATATACGGGTCATAGCTTGCTAGAAAAGAGATGGAGCTCTTTTAAGGCCAAATGGCATAACAGTCCATTAGAAATGGTGATTGGGTATGGAGAAAGCTGTTTTGGACCGATCGTCGGGTTTTATTCCCAATTGTCAAAAACCTACTTTCAAGTCAAACTTTTGAAAAAACTTTCACATTTGAAAGACTTGAAAACAAAGTATTTCTCTTGGGTAATGGGAATTTATCATCGGCAAGAAAATGATTGAGAGGCTGATAATTGATTACCAACCTTTGCTTACCTCAAATTTGTTCTGATCGTTTGTTGACATAGAACGCCTGACGTGCCCATGGTGAATTTGTTAGTTTAATCAGTCCTTGTTGTAGAAGTTTTGCACATTCGTCTATTGCCATATGTTGATGTTCATGATTCATTCCTGGATGGCTTGCTTTTGTGGGATTAACATCCTCATTCTGCTTGAAGGGAAGAGATATGAAGAACTCCTCATTCTTCCATAGAGGCTTGTTGCACATCTGGAGGAATTCAGAATGAGTGGTGGTACAAAAGTGCTGTATGAGCTTCTATTTGATCTCCTGATACGGTTCTAGGTGCAATTGGAAGTAATTCGAAATTGACTCCCATGCAGTGAAATATTGCTTGAACGCCAGACCATGAGGAAGGATTTTTAATCCTGGCTTCTTCATATACAGATGAAAACCTATAATTAAATCTTTACCAGGTAATTTAGATCCAATAATCCGATGGATTAAGGAACATCCTGGGAAAATTCTAATTTAATAGGTTTACTGATTAAATCTGTACAGAAGACTTCTCCGTTTGCAGCATGGAAGAATTGTTTCTTCTTTTTCCAATGTGCTGGAGGAAGGATGTATGGAATCATGATGGAATATGAAGCACCTGTATCAAAGAAAGCAGCAACCCAAATAGGGTTAGCATACTTGGAGGTGATGACTTTCATCTTAATCATCGGAACTTTCTATGCCAGGTTGACAGCATTCATTTGAAAGGCTTGTCCTTGCTCTTGTTCTGAGTCTGAATCTGATTCTGATTGGCTGGGCTCTATATCAGAATCTGAGAGCTGGAGTACACAGAGAGTTTACTCGTTGATTTTCTCATCAACAGAGAAAATAGATTCCACTTCATTGTCTGAGAGTGAAAATCCTATTTCTTTTCTTCCCAAAATTTCTTCTTTTGCGAGGGAATTTCCACGAACCTTTCTTCTTAAAGAGGAACTTGTTTCTTTTGAAACCTTTTTTCCTCATGAATTTTCTGGTTCTGGATGGTGGTTTAGCAGAGCATGAAGCACATGTACATCTCGGAGTTGGATTGCTGGGGCACTTGGTGTAGAGCTCCTTGTTGGTGCAGACCTTGTCAAGATTCTTAGTCTATTTTATATGTTTTTGGAGAAACTTGTTCTGTGAGCACATCTTGTTAATGGCTTTGAGAATGAGTTGGCAAAGTTCTCTAAACGTTGTGTATGCAATCTTCTTCTTGGTGGCAGATAACAATTTGAATGTTTCTTCTCCTAGTGGTTCTGGAATTGAGGAGAGAAATGCCTGTTTGAGATTTGGGTCGTTGAGTCCTCCAATCAGATAAAAGCGTCGTGATATCTTTTGGAAATGGACTTCAAGGTCTTTCTTGTGTATAGAACAACATTTCATCTTGAAGTATTCCGATCGAGCTTGCCCAACAATCTGGTTCTCTTCTCCACAGAATTCTGAGTACAATTGAGCTAAAGCTTCTTCAACAGATTATGTTTGAAGGAACATAAGCTGTCTGTATTCTCCTAAACTCATCCACCAATCCTGTAGGATTCCTACAAATCTTGAGACAAAATCAAGCAAGATTTGGCGGGATTGAGCATTAGGCTTCTGTATCTGGAGAATAAGAAATGCCTTAAACTCTTGAAATCTATCTCTCCATTTTGAGGGAGGGATATCATCTAGAGTAAAGGTCTGTGGCTTGCCATTGGAGGCTGTTGTCCTTGATTCTTGGGATTGTCTAGGCTAAAGAGGTGGTTGGTTCACTTCATCTTCTTGCTCTTCTAGATCTAGGATTTCTGTCACTGTAGGTTCATCCGCAAGTTGGTTCATCATGATTGGTTGAGGAGACATTGGTTCTTCTGGCTCAGAAACATCAGAAGACCAATCTAAATATTCAGGAACACTTTCTTCCTCGGAGGAGGTGTTGTTGGTTTGTTGGAGTTGGATCTGTGGAAGCTGTTTTGTGCAGTGATCCTGGATTATCTGCGTCAAAGGATTCTGGGTGGATTTTTGCACCATCATTTGAGAAGAGGTTGACTCTTGAGCCTTTTGTTTTCCTTTTAACTTTCTGAGAGTATCTTCTTGTTCAAGAAGCCTCTTGAGTAGTAAGATATGATCTTCTCTTTGAGACACCACTGGGAGTGGTTGCTCTTGTTTTGGGATGCAGTCATTGCAATGGTGCAAACTACTCTGAATGCAGGAACCATTATCACAACGGTCTTTCCTAACTTCTGCATGTCTCTTCAAAACCCATGTCTTCTAAACACCCTCAAGGTTCAGCTACAGATTACGAGGATAGATATTGATCCAAACTCCATTTCTGCAACTCTACATTATCAGATGGTGTACAGAGTCCAGAATCACGCTCTGGATCTTACCCTTCCAAGAACTACAGATGCCCTGATGATCACTGCAGATTTGCAGAATTCCCCGATGTTCACATAGATCTCCACTGAAAAATTGAAGAAACTCCTTCCACACTCATGGATAACCAACTATGAGAAGCTTCACTAGTCTCATGTTGCAGTTCAATCTTCGGAAGTGACGTTCGTGACTCGGAAGGATGGATCAACCCTGATCACCTTCAACAAGCCTCAAGAAGCTCCTAATAGCCTCTTTCCAACTCAATATATGATGACTCCAATTATTCCTGATCAAGCCAAGGCGGAAATACTTTCCTTCAAGTCTGATGGCGAACCTCAGTATGCCCAAAGATCCCAGACAGGACACTGTTATTGGCATGTATGTTTTTGCCAAGACTGTATAAAGGATTCTTACCAGGATAATTTCCGAGTCTACCCAAAGAAGGTTAGCTCAGGCAAGAAGCTGAAACAACAGCTCCAAAATGGTCACAGACACGTTGGCACTCTTGGACAGCCCTCAAGAAAATTTGACTATATAGTCAAATATTCCCCACCTCCAAAGACGGACGGACCAATTTTCCCTACTGGATGGAATAATGATGATTCAAACAATCATCCAAGGAAGTCACCACCTCCACCGTCTCCACCATATGTTCCTCTAGTACTCCCCTGTTACAGACAGGCCCAGAGATACCTGCAAAAACAAGGACAACAACTCCTTGGTCTTTGCAGTCCAGTACCACAGGCAGCTCTTCCTCAGGTCCACATGATGTCTTCAGTCTCATATGACGAAGAATTTCCTCCACTACAGCAGGCAACTACAAGTGACGGAACAGAAACTCGACAGCCAAAGGTGTTAAACCCAAGGATTGTTGAACCAAACGGAACAACCAAAAGGATCAACCCTGTTGAACCAGTCTTAAATTGACAATCAGAGAACCTTATAGCCCAGAATAGGGTCCTCGAGAAAATTGACCACAAGATTTCTCAGGTAGAGTCCAAGATAGATCAGTCTAACATAGGACTGATAAGATCTCAGACTATCCTTGAGAGACTTGAATCACAAATCCAGACGGCTCACTTGGAATTGATGAGACTCGCTAGTACTACTTCTTTTTCAAACAGACTCTTCTCAGAAAAAGAAGCGGAGATGAAATCTCTCCAGACTCAGCTAGCTGCTCTCAAGACAGAAACTCAGATAGGTTGAGTGCTCCTTAATGCTAGTTTGACTATTTTGGTATCCCGCTTGAAGTTAGGCCGAGATCATTGACCAGAAGAGATTTGTAATAAAACAATAATTGTATGTACATGATCCTTGTATTATTTGTTAGTTTTATAAAAACTCTGTTTAAAATATTGTTTCTGTTACTAAATCAATCAATAAACTTTAATTTATGTACCATCATCCTTGTATGATTCGTTTATTTTATTACAAAGTATTTCCTTACTAAGATCGATAAGCACACGGAAAAATAAAGAAAAAAAGAAAGAGACGAGAATTCACTTAAAAATATTGCTTTTCTTGTTGAACTTGCAATATAATTCCCGTTTAAGTACAAGCAATAACGAGTGTTCATAGTGATTTCTTGGAGCTAATATAGAAAATATATGTATATAAATATATAGAAATAATATTCCAAGGCTTATAAAAATTGAAGTTAATAAGTAATACAATTAAAATAAAAAAAATGATCAAATAGAATTAGAGGGCCTTTGGAACACTGATAAATGTTTTGATTAGAAATGAATGAAGGTTTGGAAATATGCATTTAGTTGAAAATGAACTGTAATAATTAAAAAATATAAAAACTTGTAATGTGTTCCAAAAAAAAAAAGAATATAAATTGTTCTGTTTCTCTCGTCATTTTATGTAATTTAAAATAAAAATCATTTTACTTTAACTTGAAATAAGAAAGTTATTGATTTTTAAAGTTTGAATTTTTAAAAATAAAAAGGAAAAAAAAGATATGGATATACAAATAGTTAAATTGGCTTACTTAAAATAAAAAATACAAAAAAATACAAAAAAAGGGAAAAAGATTTTTAAGAAAATGGAAAACTCCCACCGGAGGTGAGACACCAAAACACCTCAATATAAACAAACTACCCAATGTCAAACTTTTTTAACTAATGAAATGAAGGTATTAAACAAATTTATAATAGGGCCGCGTCTACTCTGTGTTAGAAAGTCTGACCGTTGTATTGAAAGCAACTTGCATTTAGCATACTTTATGTTATGCTGTGACGCAGAAAGTGACCCATAAACAAACAGAAGAATACACATATCAAGAGCGAGCCTTTGAACACTGGGTATCGAACAAAAATTAATTTATCACTGCAACAATTTTATGTTACGCATCAAAAATTTTTGAAATGAACATTAATAAATCAAAATAGTGTCAACTTCAGAATTGATGCAAAAATCCAATTTATCTAATTATCTTCCAGGCAAAAAAAAAAATCCAATTTTATCTTGATAACTGAATACGTAAGGGTGCACGACGGGCGGGTTAGACAGTTATTGAGTGGTTTAGACAGTTTTGTTTCCTGGCATTTTATGAAAAATCCAAACCGTAACTGCCCACAGTTTAAGCGGTTTGAGTGGTTTTTTTGGCGGGCAGCTTGGGCAGTATATTAAGCAGTTTGATATTTGTACTTGTTGATAAACTATCATTGTAAACACAATTTAAGCCAAGTCTATCAATGCAAAAATTAAACTCTAAGATCATCATATAATTTAAAGGTGCAATCCGTACATAATCCAACATCTAAAAGTCTAAAATTCAATAAAGAAACATCCATATTCGAAAGTTATAACAAACATGGAGTAGAGGAAGAAATAATGTTGGCATTTGGTAAGAACTAGTGTAAATTGAGAATAATGAATGGAAGATTATAATTAATTTGTCAATTAATGAGAATTGGAAGAGATTCCAAAATTAGTATATATGAAAAGTCAATAGTATTTTAAAAACCCAAACCATATTTTGAGACTTTTAAATTTTATGTTATTTAATATTTTAAATTAAAAATATACATGTATATATATATAAATGTATAAAACTTTTAGGCAGATGGGGCGGTTTCAAACCGTAATCTCAAGCTTCAAATTGCAACCGCCTTTCAAAGATGACAGATTGAAACCACCCCATCAATTTGAAAAGTGATTTTGCAAAAACCCGTCTGTAGCATAACGGAACGGTGCATAACGGGTGGATAAGCAGGTCATGGATATTTTTGTGCACCCCTATGAAAACATGTAACTTCAGAATTTTAAAAAGGCCGATCCAAAGCAAGCAATGGGTGACGCCACGTCAGCACTCCCCATTGACGGTGGTTCCAATAGGCATGGGGGACACCAGATTATTAATATCGGACATGTGATACATAAATACATAAAATTGCTCATCCCACTACCAATCTTTAATTATTTTCTCTCCGTCAAGAGTGCAACTACCGGTATGACAAAAGGACATAAAATAAGACTCCATCTGGGGCACTTTTTCAAACACTAAGAGGGTATTTGGTAACTCAGTTGGAACCCATATTTTTGAATTGATTCCCAATTGAAGTTGTTTGACATGTCAGTTCAGTTGGAACCACCAATTGAATTGCACAGTAAACCAAGTTACTGTGCACCCAGTCTCCCCTGTTATTTTGTCTCACCCATGCCTCATCTCGTATTCACCAATCTCGTGTTCCTCGCCACCGGCGCCCATCTACTCGCTGGCCTCGCGAGCCAACCACTGTCCAATCACAACAAGAAGCTCGGCACTGGGCAAGGAGGAGAGCGAATTTTCGACGGCGAAGGGAGGCCGAGGGGCGAGCAAAGTGACGGTGGCTTGTGAAACCCACCGGCTGGTCCTAAATTTAAATGAAAGGAAAAGGAAATGGAGAGAGAGAGAGTGGAAAACCGAGAGAGATGGAGAGAGAAAGGGGGATAGAGAGAGAAAGAGAAGAGAGAGAGATGGGAGAGAGGGCACAAGGGTGGGGGGCATGATTGTGTCGTCATGTTGGGGGAAGGGGGGCTGTCGGGGTATGGGGTGGGGGGCGCGACAACGTTGGCGGAGTTGGTGGGGGCGACGGCAACGAACGCAACCCTGAGAAATAGAATAACTAGAGAGAGAAACTCAGAGCTTTAGAGAGAGAAAGTATGGCGGCAACAGTGTCTCCTTGGGCCAAACCCGGCGCTTGGGCCCTCGATTCCAAAGAACATGAAGTCGAGCTTCTTCAACAACAGCAGCAGGAGCAGCAAGCGAAGGATCCTTCGATTTCCCTTCCCTCAACGCCGCCGCTGCCACCAAGCAGCCCAAGAAGAAGAAAGGTCAAACCATATCCCTAACGGAGTTCACCACCTACGGAGCCCCTAAATCACCGTCACGGACCAGCGAGCCCGTGGATCTGACTCACGAAGACCGCCTCAAACTCCCCACCGGCCCTCGCGAGCAAACCGCCAAGGAGCTCGACCGCAACCACCTCGGCGGCGGCTTCAGATCCTTTGATCGTATCTCGAACGGCGACAGTGCGGATTCGGATTTCTGGGGAAAGAAAAGGGAGGACAGCAATGGTGGGATTGGGAACGAGAGCGAGAGGCGGAGGCGAAGGCGGAGGCTGAATTTGCAGCCACGAACCCTGCCGATCAATAACCCAGATCGGGGGGTTGTTTTTTAATATTTTAGTATTAAAATATTAAAAAACAACAAATAAAAAAAAGGAGAAAGCAAAAAAGGAAAAATGAAAAAAAGAAAGGAATAATTTAAAGTAAAAATTATTTAAATCTCAAAGTAAAACAACTAACAAATCTCAAAAAAAAATTTTATGGACTATAGTTATTGGGATTAGACTTCGTCTTCCCTTTACGACGTTAGCTTTTGACAGTTTATTAAGCGAACGATAAACTCTCTACATTTGGGCCGGACCCAACTCATGACACAACTTCTTTCGATCGTGAACAATGATCATTCGTATACTTGGGCCGGACCCAACTTATCATCTATAGTCATTCCAACATGAATAACGACGATCAAAATTCGAACATCGAACATTCAGATCAAAACAAGATCGAACGTTCTCCGAATGAAGTATATATTACGAACGATGTGATCGCGAGCATTGAGCCTTGTGTTTAAGTCATCGTTCGAAACTCGTGTTCAACGGACACTATAGGGGACGTTCCCCACAATAGTCGAACATACCATCGACGATGACATGTCAGATCCTTCATAATAACTGACAAGCCATATCTGGCAATCATATCAGTAACTGCCAGGCCCATGATCTAAGATTCAAGTTCATTCTGGTAAATATCAAATCAAAGATCATCAATGACATGCTTACACGTGTCCCTTAGGGCAACATCTGAAACTGTCATCAGCGGTTATGGGTTCAGACCCACAGAACTTCCTCTATATATTGAGGAAGACCCTTCTTACAAAGGGACTCTGGAACAACACAAAAAAAAAAAAAAGAACATCTCTCTCGGACAGTTCTCTGAAAACCTGCATTCCTTTACTTTTACTATAACAAAACTCTCCCATAAAGTATTCATGTACTTACAAGCATTCATTAATAGTGAAATCACTCACTCACAGAGGAAGTAGCACATCTTTGGGCGAACCTCTTTATATCTTGGTGTCAATTAATTTTCTATTCATTTTTCTGATCTGATTATCTGATTTATATTCATTTTCTGACATGAATATCTCTGTTCTTATGTTGCTTTACAAGTTTCATTACGATGTCCAAGGGTTCAAATAATCGATTATTACATTCTTTATACTAACATTTTTGTTAAATTTTGATTATAGAATCCCGACATCTACAATAGTCATAATTATTCTACACATAGTAACCAAATTAAGATGTAAAAAAAAATTATTAATTTTCAAAATATAATACAATTCTAACAAATTACATTTCTCAATACAATAAAATTTTTACATCTAAACACTCAACTCAAGTTAAACTTTTTATCTACAAAATCCATGGTATAAATCCACTTAAAAGCAAGCTCAGTTTTACCAAATTTAAACCAGATTAGGATTATAATTATGATGTTTTTTAATTAGCACTTTTAGTTAGCAATTATGTAATTCTTGTTGTTGTATTTTATGGCTATGTAAGAAATATTATAAAAGGTTTTGATGTATGTTATTGATGTGTCTTTTTATTTTAGTTTATTTTAATTTTTTTTTTCATTTTTCCATTCACAACCTACAATGGAATGTTAACTTTGAGTTAAATTTTTTAACTCAAATTTTTTACATCCAAACAGGATCCTAACTCAAGTTAAACTTTTCAACTTAAACTTTTTTACCAAACACTCAACTCAAGTAAAACTTTTTATCTCAAAATTTTTACCAAACACTCAACTTAACTTATCTTGAACTCAATTTAAACTCATTCATCAAAATACTATAGAATTTGTAAATGAGTGTTTGTAAGGACTCTCCTAAAATAATGGTATGTCCAGTTTCCAAAATTAAAATATTTTTATATAAAAAATAAAAAAAAATGTGTTTTCCTAACTTTTTCTATAAACCTCTCTTAAAATATATATATATATATATATATATTAACGAAAAAATCACGCAGCAACAAACAAAGAAAATCAAAACACATAGCAGAAAATAATAATAATCGAGAGGAATCAAAACTCGGTAAAATGAGGTTAAAAATAAGATGAAACCCTAATGTCATGAGAACAGTTTAAATTGATAGCTCGAGAAACTCGTTAAAGACTGGGGGAGGAAAAAAAAAAAAGGAAAAAAACAAAGCAAAGCCTCCCTGTTTGGATGCCGAGAATAAGAGAAGGAACGCATTTATTTTACGCACCAACTCGAGAGGAACCGGAACTCTAAGCTATTGCGTAAAGTCAGGCCAAATAATAACCGAATCAAATTAACAGCGAATCTCCACTTTCGATGCCGGGATTAAAGGGGAAAAAATCAAACAAAATGAAGAAATTCGTTGGATTATTGAGACCAATTTTTCGTCTATGTTTCTCCGCAAGCAAACAAGATTTTCAAAACCGCTATTTTTTTTTTTTAAAGAGATCTAACAGTACACTCCTCCATCAAACAGGACAGAAAGCCAAAAAGAATAATAATCACGATTTGCGCAAACGTAGATAGAAAGGAAATGGAAAATTGAACCTGGATAGTTTTCCTGGTTTTCTCGGCCTCATAGCGCTTATCGAGATCGGCGACGAAGCGGAACCTCCGCCTAGGGTTCTTGACAACGGGGCCGACGGCGGATCTCCATCTCCGTTGAGCCTCCCGCGACGGGTGCTTGTGCTCCACTTCGAAGTCGTCCAAGTTCCACAGCTTATTCGCCATATCTCTCCCTTATTTTATCCTTATTTTCTCTCCGTACCGTCTCTCCTCTTTCTCTCTCTAGAATGAAAAACGACAAAGAGATCTGAAGAATAGGAATTTCCTGCGGCGGAACCCCCTGAGGACAGAGAATCGCTCATATGGCAAAGGGGGTGCGACCGAGAGAGCCAGTCAGCCAGTCTTTCCATTCTCAATTCCCTCTTATAGAAGGGTCATTTGTACTGACTATTTATTTTCTTCAAAAAAAAAGTGGGGGATATCGTATTTATTGATGGAATCAATATATAATTAGGATTAAAATTTTTTTTGTTATGATGTTATTTAAAATATTAATATTAATATTTTATTAATTTAAAATATAATTATTATTTTTTTTAAAGTATGTCTGATCGGATATCATATTTTTTATTAAGAAAAAAAAAATGATCATTTACCCAAAAAAAAAAAAGAACGAGGGCTTGTTTCGTATAATATCTAAAGATGGTGCTTTGATTGAGTTAGAAATATGTGTTTGGGGGAAATTTTTTTGAAAAAGTTCTATAATATAGAAAATAGTGTAAAAATTTGAAATATGTTTAGAAAAAAAATGCAAAATAGATTTTGTATTGTTCGTCTCGTCGTGACGAGCATTTTGATACAAAAATCATCTCATCCGATTTAAAATGTGAAAATTAATAATAAGTTAACTGTTGATAAATGATAACTGTGTCATGAACTTGGAAAGATTTTTTTGTAATTAAAAAGAAAGAAAGAGCACCTTTTACGAATTCCATCCTATCGATTTTTAGGACTGATATTGAAGCTTTTACATTGTGTTTGGTAGGAGGGATAGAGGATATAGAGTTAGAAGGATGGAGAATTTGATAGATGAGAAGGGTTGTGGGAATTGTGTGGTTTAGTAAGAAGTTGGGAAGTTGAAATGATGAATGAATAAGGTTGTCGAGGATAGAAATTAGTAGATGTACAAGGACATCTCAATTATATTGGCACCTACTTAGCACCTTAATCATATACATATCTCCAATATTTTATTAAATATAAGAAAAAATAACAATAGCTCTAATTTGACATAGTACAAACTAGTCACAAATGGAAAAACAACTAAAAGTAAATGCATATGAGAAACAAAACAAAGCAAATTCTGATGCTAGAAGATACAACCGAATTACATCTTTGAAAATCATAATCTACGATAGATCTCATTAAAAACCTTATTAGTAAAATCCAATGAGAAAAACCTAACAAGGGAAAAAGCGTGTTTACGCTTGCTATGTAACAACCCAATAAGAAAAAATGAATAACATAAAGAAAACCTATGTTATAGTCTATTGCTAATATCACATGTAATAAAGATGAAGATAAAATCAGGGGCCAATCACTATCAAGTAGCGGAAACAATACTTGGAGTACAAGAAGCCAAAGAATTTGTAGCTATATTACCTTTTTCATAAATTTGTGAGACTACAAACTCCATTTGAGAAAGATAACTTAAACAACGAAGCCAAACCGATGTCAAACGCCAAGAGACTTTGCAAGATCTAGAATGAAGAAGTGACATACTATAAGTGGAATCACTTCCCAGCAACAGCTTTCTCCAGTGAAAAAGCATACTCAATGACATGAATGGTGTAGCTAACTTCGCTTCAAAAGCAAACCTAGCAAAGCAACCCTTGAAGAAGCCTTTATAATTTCGAGAACCCCAGCACAACCCACAAGTGCTAGAGCATCAAAAGCTACACTATCCGTATTAACCTTGATCCAGTCAGGGAAAAAAAAGTGTTAAATAACCTCAATAGTGGAAGGAGCATTAGAAAGATGACTAGAAACCTAAAGTCTTCCAAGAGATCTATTTATCAGTAGAATTCCTCATCTATAGTACCTAAACCAAGAGAATCAGTTTATTTAATAAAATTGCCAAACCATAGATGAAGTGTCTGCAAAATAAAGATTCATTTCATCAAAAGTAACATGATTCAAGAAGTATAACATCACACAAAAAAACATAGAAAATGGAAGCCTGTCAAAGACCGTGCAGCTGAAAGCCAAAAGATACATTCATAGCATTTTGCCAAAGGTCCAAAGTAGTACCATTGACAATAATACAATGAACAAAAGCGAAAGCCACCACATCCCAAAGGCCAACAACAAAAAGGCAAGAAATATATGCTGCATGGATCAAGTTCAAACCATGGTGTCTGATTCAGTCTTAAACAAGACTCCATCAATCTCGGAAGCAAGATCTAGATGCAACTGCTGAAAAGGATGAAGGTAGGCGCCACCTCATATCCAAGGACATGTTCCCCACAACAGTGTCAATAGGAGGAAAAATAGACGACTGATCATCCACCATATCAACAATGGCCTTCCTAACTAGTTATCAAGCCAAAAATGGACCTTGGAATGACGTCCCAATAACCATCTAGACCAATTTCCTAAGGAATTACAATGAGGTCACAACCCTAACCAAATCGGAGAATGAACATACCAAGATTTAAGATCATTAGTTCTTGTGATGGACTGAGCTTGAAGGTAAACGAAAATCATGTAATCATTAGTAATCATGAAATGATGGATGATTGTTATATATCTGATTATTATGTTGTACTTTTGTAAAATATTTTAATAGTTTAGAATAAGGGTATAACGATCTTTTCAAACTCAAAAAGCAAGAGAGAATTTGCATCCTTCCATTAGTAGAAGGATGCAAAATGGTGGGCCTGGAGCGGGACTTTCTCCCTCCACCTTTCCTCTCACTCCACTCCTCTCCCAACCAAATTATGGAATCGGACTCTCCCTCCACCTCCGTTCATTCATCTCTCCCTCCAACCAAACACACACTTACATTTTTGTCATCCAATAACATTATGTATCAATCAAGGTCAACCGAATATTTTTTATCAAATTTTTTATGTCAGTAAAAAATAATCTGCTAAAAGTTTATTGATAATCTACCAAACGTCCACAACCCCATTAGGATTAGTACAGTGGATGCGGGGAAATGATTTAGATAAGAGCTCTCCGATTTATCACTTGTAAATATTTTTATTTTTATTTTTATTTTTAAATAAAAGGCCTAGGCCCCGTATGCATAAAAACAAATTGTCAATAACAGCTCATAGCGTTTCCCAAATACAAAACGCTATAAAATCAAACACTTCTTTGAAACGCATTGATGCCATGTGACTGTTATTCAAACAAATCAACCACCTCTTTGAAAGGCATTGATGCGATGTGACTGTAATTCAAAATAATAATAATAATAATTTACGGTATTTTTTCACCAAAATTTTAAAATTAAATGAAAACGTTTTGCTAAAAACATTGATAATCCGTTTAGTGAAACAGTTTGAGTTGAAATTTTTAAATTTGAATTGGTTGATTTTTTAAAAATTAATTATAATTTTATTGAATTTTCAAAAAAAGACAAAAACTGATATGAAAAAGTACAGTTTAGTTTAAAATGAATGGTTTTACCAAACAAACTATGAATTTAAGTTTCTGTCAAAGTAGAACCGTGTTTTCAATTGGATTTTGACAAACTTTATGGTTAGAAAGAAAGATGGAACTTCAAAAAGAACAAGAAAGATGGGGAAAAAAAAATCTTTTTGAAACGTTAATTTCCAAACCAATACATAACAACAGTTTTACGCAATATGGACCAAAATTAATGAGCCTCGCAACATATCAAAATTAAAAGACTAATATTTTGTTTGAGGTTTAAGTTTAACTCCAATTAAATTATATTTTTTCATTTTAGTTTTTATCTTTTTCTAAAAAGTTAATAAGAATTATAATTAATTTTTAAAAAGTTAACCAATAATTTAAAATTTTCATCAATAACTAACTTACCAAATGAAGACTAAAATTCATGACTTGCTATTTAGAATATATAGTTGAGAAAAATTTACTGTAAAAAAATAATAATAATCACACCTAATATGGTACCGTGTACAATTTCTTAAAATTTTCTCTTTTTTAACTTTTAAAATTATCTTTTAAAGTATATTTCTTTAGGAAAATATATCTTTTTAAGAGTTCAGCAAACAAAAAAACAAAAAAACAAAAAACAAAAAACAAAAACACAGAAACAAAAACAAAAAATATTGCATAATTTTAAACCATCAATTTTTTGTTACAATTTCTCAAATTTACATGCTGTTTAACTAAAACATCATAAACTTTGTTTTGTCTTAAATTATTTTAACAAAGAACATAAGTTATAAAGTTTATGCTTAGTTCATAACATAGAGATAATTTCACGTGTAGAATTTGAATCCTCTTCCAAAAAATAAAAAAATAAAAAAAAGTGTTAAAATTGCGCCTAATTAGGCACTTTGTTTTTACCTACTCGTTTTATTTCCTAAAAATGGATAATGCCTCAATCAGGCCACATGAGGATCTACACCAAACAAATTTGTGAGCATACACAGATTGCTTTCATCAAGGCATCAGTTGGGTTTTCTCCTTTTTGCTAATTTTCTTCATTTCTACATTTTCTTCCTCCCCTATGTTCGAAATGAACGACGCACTCTGACTGTCACAAAACAGATAAATCTTCTCTTGCTTGTGCTTGAGTTCCTTCAATATAATCTTCTAATCCATATTGCTTCCTTGCAAGCTTGAGTAACTACCATGTATTCAACTTCTGTTTTTGATAAAGCCACAATAGTTTGCAGTTTAGAAACCTAGCTTATAGACCACTTGCAAAATCTGAGTCTACATAACCCTTAACAACAAACTTTGATCCTACATAACACAGCTCCCAATGTTTGTGCAATCCTTCAGTTGTCATGAATTGACTGATCCGCTCCCAATGTTTGTGCAATGTCTGGTCTTATGCATTTCATAGCTAACATATAAGACTTCTCACTAGTGATGCATACTGTAGAGCGTCGAATCTACAATTAAAAAACGGGGGGGGGGGGGGGGGGGGGGGGGGGGGTCAATTACCAAAACAAGACGAGACAACTGGCGAATCATCGGCTGGTTGTCAGCGTGTCATTAATGAGTCACAAGAAATAAAGTAAATTGCAAGAAAAGTAAATAGAGACAATGATAACCGATTTTATAGAGGTTCGCTCGTAATCTCTAGGATACGTCCTTTGTAGTGCTTCCGGGAGCCTCCACTATATGTAAAGGGCATTAAAATGGTGATATGTGCACAGCATCGATATTGTATCCTTCATCTCCTGCTTCCTTCGACAAGTATAAGACAGCTGGTAGCAACTGGATGCTTAAAAGCAAAACATAAGGATACACTAGAGGATCCTTTCCATTTTTTGTATAATATGACGGGTCAAACTTATTTAGGTAAACCTGCAAACCATCCAGAGTGTATGGTACCAAGCCATCACTTAAAACAACAGACTGGGGACCAAAATTGCAATCTCGTACAGCCGACAATTTGAACCACAAGAAGTCCTCAATTGTATTGAAAAGTGTCGGTGAATCTCTCAACACTCGGTCAATTTGCTTGCGTGACCCAGATATAATAGCATATAATAGCAACTTCTTCTTGTCATATGCATTTCCACTCATGCGATCACCCATCCGCAACATTTTGTCACATTCTTCAGAGGCAGCGGCTGCAATTTCTGCTGGAACCATACCCCCAGTATTTATCCACTCCGAGAGCTTTTTTATTTTTTAAAGAAAAGAAAAGGATAAAATAAACCCCAATCATCAGCTCTCATATTGTCACAGTGCAAAAAATAAATATATAAACAAAACAAGTACACAAACTAGATATCAGTACCAGAGGAGCAAATTGATGTGAGGAACGGGAAGAAAGAGCAACATTTCTTGCTTCATCATGGTACCCAGTTCTCAAGCAAAAGTATATCTGTTATGGACAACAATAAGGATTCAGTTCGAAAGATAGCCTCATGAATGGTGTACATCAAGTTTTAGATGATTAACATAAATCAAAAACAACTTTTATTCAGTAAAAATTTAAAAAAAGTTAAAAACCCCAAAAACTAGAGAAAATAAAATATATCAAAAAATAAACAAAAAGGAACAAGAATTTCAAACCTGCTGCCAAGTAGTATCAACAGGAGGTGGCCTACGAGCATCACCTGCATCGAAGTCTAGGACTCCGTAATCCCTCAAACGAATCTGTACAGAAAAAGACAAGTGTCAAATGACTATTCATGACGGAAATATCTGACTGATACTATAACATATAACTTGCACGTCTTCAAAAATTGAAGATCAGTTTGGAACAAACCCGAAGAAAGGCACAAATTCTTTGCATGTTTCCAACAACCCCACCAAGTGCAGCCTACAATGAGATCAAAAGATGAGCGGAATTGTGAAATTGAAATAAACAGTTCCCAGTTTACAAGCATGATATCTGAATAAAAAGTTTTACAAATTCTTTAGAGGAAGAATACATATTATGGATCAGTAAAACTTCACTCAAACGTCAAGAAAAA
Organism: Ficus hirta; assembly: GCA_038430175.1. Classification (NCBI taxonomy): domain Eukaryota; kingdom Viridiplantae; phylum Streptophyta; class Magnoliopsida; order Rosales; family Moraceae; genus Ficus; species Ficus hirta. Next base: position 9,604,669 of record CM076585.1, on the reverse strand, counting down.
TAATTCCAACCAAACATCTATATAGAGGAATTATCAATAGAAAGTATTAATGATGTAAATATTAAAAAAATCCACAGATTTAATACAATCCAGGAAGGCAGAGATATACTAACGTGATAATATATTAAGTTTTTACCTGGGCAGGATGACTTTGAATAGTATCCATTATATATTTTTCATGCCCCCGTTCAAGGTGGCGCCTTGCACCAATGACTAACGACATCTTCTTTGACATACTCCTTTGAGTAGTCAAGTCTTCACCAGTCAATGCCTGTACCGTTTTTTAAATTACAAAGGGGGGAAAATATCTTACTTTCCTTATGACTAGCAAAGCCAAAGAAAATCAGACAAGAGCGTGAAAAAAGAGAAACTGAGCACATAATATAACCATCATAAAGTTGATGAGCATCATCAAATCATCCAGTATACCTGAACAAGGTGCCAAATCTTCTGCATGTTAACTGATTTTCCACCAGTTGCGTCAAGGCCTAAACTTTCATAAGCACTCTTAAACGCTGTTGCAGGCTAGTGAAAAAAACAAATATGTAATTAGGTTCATGTTTTAAGTAGAACAAAACTTGAATGAAATCTAAGAGCACCACCCATTTAGATGATATCAAGATAGCGTAATATGACAAGAAAAACTGACTTCAAAAACAAAGAACAAACAGCAAATATCTTAGCAAAAAATAAGACCAGCTATACTAATAATGACTTCCAAGATTGAAACATATCAAGTTGAACTAAACATCTATATTTCAAGGTCAAACTAGCCACTCAGTCATGCCTCTATCTAATAATTTAAATCCCCTTGAGATTAGATTCATTAAATAATCATATACAAGGATTACAGAGGGAAAGGGAAACGAAAGAGCCTTACTTTAAAGGGCAAGCCACGTTCCCTTGCATTATTCAGATCCTTTACAACTTTAGCATAAACAGTTGCTTTTCTCTCAAGGGTGGGCTTGTTAGCCAGTGGTACTTTCTCCATGCTCGATGCACCAGATGAAACCTGAGGGCTAGAAGTCACAGGCACTATCTGACCAGATCGGGTACCCACACTGCTGCTAACTAACATGTTAGTCCTGGAAAATGTGGAAATTCGACTTAAGCTCTGAAGACTATCCCGTTTCTATTTGCCAATCCTCCCGAAAAGGCAATCAGGGCCCAAAACACAATTAGCAAAGATAATCACTCCAAATATGATCAAGCATATATTCCTTCTCTAAGAGCTTTAGTACAAAATCTCATGCTATCAACTCCAGAATGCCGTAGCGTAAAATTTCAAAATAAGTAAGAAAACCCTACTTATCAATTATGTCAGCTAACCTCCAAGACTTTCAACTTATAATCATTAAAACTTCTGAGATTATCCTTTTGAGCTTCCTGGACAACCCGTTTCATGGACCTGTAGCAAGGGTATGATTAAGAAGCATTATTAGTAACTGCCAAAGAAAAAAGAAGTGTTGCCACAAGAATTGCAAGATGCTCAAAGATGAGTAAACTTTCAGGATCACAGACATAATGAAAGATGTCTAAACTAGGAATGTAAACTTTCACTTCACTGTGATGGCTAACTTTCACTTCGCTTTGACGGCTCAATCAAATTGTCTATACTAAGAACAAGAATATCCCTTTCTAAAGTTGAATTTGAACAAAAATGTGGATAACAATCGACCAAATGACTGGGAAGACTCCCTTCACTACACCCAAACTACTACACCGAATAGATTTGAGCTTAAGAGGGATACAACTACTGAAACATCTAAATTGTGGAAAAGTTCAGAGAGAGAGAGAGAGAGAGAGAGAGACTATATCACTTGTACACATACCCAGAGCTGACACCTATACCCATTTTCCTGTAATACAAGGCTTCCTAACAGTTTACATGTTTAATTCTATATCCGCAACAATAAAAATGGGTTGATTAGGGATTTGGCAAATGGCAATTTCACGATGTAATAGTCCTAACACTAAACTAACAAATTATATTGTAAGAAATTGAATCGGTAGCAAACATTATAAAGAGTAAAGTACCTGCTGCATATACTCCTCATGGGCAAGCTGCTGTGCGTTTATTCCTTCACGTGCAAGAAGCCTATAAATGCCACAAAAAACATATTAGGTTGGTTCAATCATGTGTTATAGAAGACAAATCACAGGGAAAATACAGAAACAGAAATATTTAAAACTGATAGATAGACCACATTTCCTATTTCTATATAAGAAATAGAAAGTTAAAGAATCACAGTGATTTCTTTGAGGGTAAACACTGAAGTACCTCGTGGCGGCAATAGATTGAGATGGAGCCTCGGTTCTTAGAGTTTTTGCCTTGAGCTTCTTTGATAATGCTTCTAACTGATCTAAATTTCTCTGATATAAAGGAGAAGAAGAAAAAGGTTAAAGTCATGAAAAACACAAATCTAAATCTCTCTCTTTTGTCTCACTTAAAACTACACCAATAAGACAAAATTCTTGCATCAAGAAGAAATCTCTTTTTTAATTTGGCTGAACTCCAAATTTTCTCTCCATTTCTCATTTCCCACCCATTCAACTTTAGAATTTCCAACAATTTCTGAGCATCCAAATTCCAAGCAGTCGATTTAGTGCGAGTAACAAAGCAGAACTAACATATTTCTCATTTCAACAAGTCAATTACAATTTCGAATATCCAATAACTGATAATCCGATAATCATATTTAAACTTCCCCACTTTGGTTCAGTTTATAGGCATTTTTCCTTATTACCTTCCACGAAACCCGAAGAACAAAACCAAACGACTATAAAAGAAAATTAATCAATTCTTGTTTCGCATTTTCTCGGGAAACAAAAGGAAAGTGGGGGCGGTGAACCCAGAGAGGATGGAACTGAGCGGACGGAGCAGCTTGCTCGAGAAGCTTGGTGGAGGAATGGAGGAGATCGGTCCAGTTGCTCATGTCTTCCTCGCCCGCCATGGCTGTGGAGAAGAGAGCTGTGAAAGAGCGAAAAGTTAGAGAGAGAGAGAGAGAGAGAGAGAGAGAGAGAGGAAAAAGGGGTTTTAAGGGTCTTTTCTCTCTTTCTAAAGCCCTAAAAGAATTTCAAACCGCCTGGCCTGGAATATAAGCTGTAGAGCTACCTTCTCTTTTTCTGTCTCTCTCTTTTTTTTTTTTTTCTTTGGTCAAAAAAAAAAAAAAAAAAAGGGGGCTAATCAGCCAGGATGACTTGAAAGGAAAGGAAAATGAGAAACTGACAAATCATTTTCCTAGATATTTGTTGAAATAATTTCAAAGAAAAAGAAATTGGTAGAAATTAATAGCTACTCTCAGGTACAAGAGTCAATACTCAGAAAAAAATAGAGATTGTTTTCAACGTCTTGAGAAAAAATAAAACAACTCAATGACTTACAATGATATATTATACTAATATACTAAAAGAAAGAGGATTTTCCATGTTTCTTCTACAGTATTCTAACGGATTTGCCCTTTCACTCATGTGGAATTGCGCCTGCTATATTAAGAAATATTGTTGTAATATATGTAATTGATTTCCTTAATTAACTTTCCTAAGTTAGTATATAGATCAAATCTCACTATAAATGGATCACGGTTTCTTAGCCTTAGAAAGAGCAGTGATTGATTCTTGTATTTGGCTATATATTCTGTACACTATTCTTTGATTAAATATATAGAAAATAATTCAACCATATTCCTCTATTCCTTCTCTAGACACACCTTTGTTCTTCTTCTACACATACCATTCTTTCCATGATACAGTAGAAGGACACTTATGCCCTCTCTTCCTTCTCTACCGGTTGGGCTGTCTACAGTGAATGGACGGTTTTGTCCTTCCCTTGCTCTCTCTCTTTCTCTCTCTCTCACATTCATTTGTGAGTAATGTGATGTTACATCAGATTGCTCAACTCTCTAGGCCATACATGCTATATCTCTTTCCACTTTCAACCGCCTTTGATTTCTTTTTCTGGAGTTATTTTATTTTATTTTATTTTTCCCCTTTTCTCATGCTCACTTCCTCTCTCTCTCTCTCTCTCTCTCTCATCTTTTCTCTACCGCCCATTGTGTTGCCCATTGTGTAGTGTCATTTTCTCTATCTACTGTTGATGTTCTAACTCTTTCTCTCTCTACTGCTCTCTCTTTCTCTTCTTAGGATCCGTTTGGTGCATGATTTTGAGTTGAAATTTTTAAGTTTCAATAGTAAATTTTTTTAAATTTTCAGAAAAGACAAAAAACTTTTTGGGAAAAAGACAAAAACTTTTTGGAAAAAAGACAAAAAAAAAATTGAAATGGTAAGTTTGAACTTACCAACCAAACAAAGCCTTATTCTTCAAATTTTTGACTTTCAAAACCACATTTTCTCTTTCCTTTTTGCTTCTGCCGCTGATAAATTTCTTCCATTGTGTATGTTTATTGTTGATGTTCTCACTCTCTCTCTCTCTTTGCCGGTTTCTCTCTCTTGCTTCATATTTTTCCGATTTTTGGTGTTCAAACCCTAGAATTTTATTTCATTTTTTTTATATTATTGGATTTTTGTGTTGAATGTTAGATTTCCACATCTGGTCTCTCTCTCTTTTTTCATATTTTTTGGATTTTTGGTCTTCAAACCCCAAAATTTTATTTTGCTTTTTTTTTTTTAATATTGTTGGATTTTTATGTTGAATGTTTAGATTTTCACATTTGTTATGTTGTTTTGTGTTCCATTACTGTATGTGGGTTTTTTTTTCCCCTTTCTTTTTGTGGTTCTAGCCGAATCCCCTTTTTTTTTTCTTCATTTTTTTGTGTTGATATTGATCTCTATTGTTAATATTTTAACTCGCTTTTTCTCTCTTTCTACTAGTCTCTCTCTCTTTCTTTGTTTTTTTTTTTTCGGATTTTTCGATTTCAACTCGTGGGAAATTTTTTTTTAAATATTATTAGGTTTTTGTGTTGAATGCTTAGATTCTTATATTTATTATGTTGTTTTGTTTTTGGTTAGTGTATCCGGTTAATTTTTTTTTTTTTTTTTACCTCTGTCTCTCATTGGTTTTGTCCGAAGTGTAATTTTTTTTTTGATCCATTTTTTTGTGTTCATGTTGATCTCTATTGTTGATTAGCTAGTTTTTTTCCCTCTATTTTTGCAGGTCTTTCTTTCTCTCTCTCTCTCTCTCTCTTTATTTTTCGGACTCTTGGACTTCAAACCCTAGAATTTCTCCCTTTTTTTTTTTTTGATATTGTTGGGTTTTTGTGCTCAAACTTTAGATGGATTTTTGTGTTGAAGGTTTAGATTTTGATATTTGTTATGTTACTTTTTTTTTTTCATTATTGTATTCGGTTTCCCTCACCCTTTCCTCCGATTCTGTACGGCTCCTTTTTTTTTTTAGTTCATTTTTGTGTTGATGTTGTTTAGTTTTTAAGTTGAAGTTTTGGATTGGTTTTTATGTCCAAGATTTAGATTTAGATTTTTGTTGTTCGGATTTTTGGCTTGCAAACCCGAAATTTTTTTTTCCTGTTATTGAGTTTTTGTATTGAAGGTTTAGATGTTTTTTGTCCGAATGATGAGTTTTTTTTTTTTTTTGGTTGTGTCCGAATCCTGCATTTTTCTTTTTTTGCGGACTAAACCCAAATTTTGCGAACTCAGGGGAGGGGGAGACAGCTGGAGATGGAGGCTGTGGGACCTGTTTGCAAAGGTAGGTGAAGAGAGAGGGGAAGGAAGGGGAGAAGGAGGGACTTTTTTCGGAGATTTTAGAGTGTGTTTGGTCCACTCTCTCAAACTCAACTTTTCTATCTCAAATTTTATCTTTTTCCTCAAAAGTATTTGTCTTTTTCTCAAAAAGTTTTTTGTCTTTTCTGAAAAGTCAACAAAATTTACTATTTCAACTTCAAAAACTCAACTCAAACTAACGAACCAAACGAACCCTTAGTCTTTTTACTACAAAAAAGTTCATTTTAGCAAGATTTCGTTAGAAATTTAATGGGATTTATCTGAAATGACTGTAATGGTTAAAAAATAAGAGTTTAGAGTTATCTCGACAAAAGAAAAAAAAAAAGAATAGGAATCAAATTATAGCCCTTGAAAGAGTTCAGGGACTATTTAAGCTAATTAAATAGACATGGAAGGGCTTCATGAGAAAGGCATACAGAGAGGAAACATCATACCTCTATTTAGAGGTGGACATTTGATCAAGAGCAACTTTTTTTTAGCATCTAATATCCAATCCAATAATAAATTTTTTTTAAAAAAATCTAACCAATCCAGTCCAATGTATTCTATCATGCGGTTTAATTCGGTCCAAAATTCATTAAATTTGATTGAAGTATTGGATTGTACTTTCTAACTATATTGTGTTTGGTGTATAAGTTTGAGTTAAGATTTGTAAGTTTGAATAGTGATTTTGGTTGACTTTTTCAGAAAAGACAAAAAACTTTTAAGAAAAAAGACAAAAATTGAGTTGATGGTGATGAGTTTGAACTCATCACCCAAACACCCTCTTAAAAGAGTAGAAAAACTCTTACTGTTTATTTTTCGTAGTAAAAAACGCTCCGTTTTGGGTGTTGTTTTTGTTTTTGGCTGCTGTGCAGCTGACACGGGGAGGAGAGGGAAGGGGAGAGAGAGAGAGAGAGAGAGAGAGACTTTGGTTAGCTGCCGTGCAGCTGACACGGGGAGGAGAGGGAAGGGGAGAGAGAGAGAGAGACTTGGGTTTTGAAATTTTTAAGGCTTTTTTTGGCTGCTGTGCAGCTGACATACGGGGAAGGGGGGGGGGGAGAGAGTGAGTGAGTGAGTGTGGGGGGAGTTGTTGGGGTTTGGGTCTTTTTAGAGAGAGAAAAAGAGAGAGAGAGAGAGAGAGAGGGGTGAGTGGCTTGCTGTGCAGCTGACATACGGGGAAAGGGGGGGGGAGGAGAGAGAGAGTGAGTGAGTGTGGGGGGAGTTGTTGGGGTTTGGGTCTTTTTAGAGAGAGATAGAGAGAGAGAGAGAGAGAGGTGAGTGTCATGAGGGATTTTTTTTAGATATTTTTTTTTCTTTTGCTCGAGGGGAAGGAAGGAGAGAGAGAGAGATAAAACCAAAGAGAAAACAACTTTCAAATAGTAAAAATTAAATGTTAAAATCAGTATATTGATTTGACCAAATCTCACTCATCAACACAAATGAGTATATCCACTATTACTTAAAATAACATCTATTGAAAACTCAGATTTAAAAATATATTAGTATTTTATCTATATTTATTTTTATTATAAAACTTTAAATAATTAGATATAAATATTACCGCTAGTATATTATTCTATAGTTAAAAATATTTATAAAAATAAATTATTTTATTTTTTTAACTTTGTTTACAGATACATATGTATATGTGACTCTATATATAAATTAAAATGTGTGTAAAATATTCATATTGGTTCTTTTTTTATTTACTTTTTACTTCATTATCATATTTTCAAAATATTTTTAGTTTTCTTTTTCCAATCATTTTTTTTTTGTTATTGCAATGTTTTATTTTGTATAGCCAACAATGAGATTAAAACCTTTTTTGAGATAACAAAATGCAACTCTATATGTTTTGAAAAAAATAAAAATAAATAAGTTGTGTTTTATTATCTTATTTATTAAAATGCCTGATTTTGTTATTATTGTGTATTTTATGATTGCATTATGAAATTTAACTCTTCAATTTTGTTTATTAATATGTATTTTTTTATAATCTCTAGAGAATATTTGTTCATATTAAACGTTATGAAAATTTTCATCACGACTCAACACGTGCGTTGCACGTACCCAAACTAGTACATATATAAAAGAGTGTATAAACTTGCACTGTTCATCCTTGGTAGTCAAAAACAGTGCGTTTGGTGCTTTTTTTTTTATTTTTTTTTTTCCTTTTTGCTTTTTCATTGAAACCGTTTATCTTCTTCTTCTTTTTTTTTTTTCCTTTCCTTTTTGCTTTTTCATGGAAAAACTTTATCGGTAATTTTTTATTTTTTTTCCTTTATGTGTTTTTTTTTTCCTTTTTAAAAAAACTTTTAGTGTTTTTGTTTTCTTTTTATTTTATTTTTTTCTTTTCAAGTTTTTTTTTTCTTCCAACCTTCTTCTATTTTGCTTTATCATCATCATTATCATTATTATCATTATCATTATTATTATTATAGTTGTTGTTGTTGTTATTAATTTTTTTAAATTTTTACTTGTCTTTTCCTAAATTTATGCTTAAACATTTTCTGTAGAATTTTGTTTTTCCTTTTTCTTTTTCTTTAATTTCTTTATTGAAAGCTCAATATTTTATCACTTGCTCTCTTAAATATTCTTTTTTAATCACTATCTCAACTTTTTCACTCAAAATTCTAATTTTTTTAACTATAATCAAACCTAATTGTGATAAGTTTTCTTTTCTTTGTTACATGATCAAACTTTCTTTTTTGTTTAAGAGTATATTTCCTTAACATTTAACAGAATAATAAATTTGGTTGTAAAATATGCACCTTATTAGTGCGTTTTTGTTTTTTTGTTTTTTTTGGGACAACTGTTTAAGTGTTGTTGTTGTTGGTTTTTTTTTTATTATTTATTTTTTTATGAAACTATTTGGTTTTTCATGTCATTTTTCAATATTTTGCTTTTCTGATGTTAATTTTTTCTTATCCCCTTTCTACTTTGTTTTACTTATATTTCATCATTTTTCTTAAATTTCTGACTTGTCTTTTTTTAATTTTTTTAAATATTTCTTCCTGCAACTTTTTTATTTTCTTTGTTTCTTTCTTTTTTTCTCCTTATTAGAAGCTCAACGTCCCAAATTTTCTCTCTTAAAGTCTATATTATATCAGCTTTCTCATTGATAACTCTAATATTCTTAATTGATTGTGGTCAGTCTTCAAAAATATATTATTAGATTACTGTTGTTTTAAATAATTATTTGTAATAAAATGATATAAAATTTTGATTTTAGATAATATAATACATACTGTAAATATTGTGAAAGAATAAAATAATCAATATTATTATGTATTTTATGTAATAAATATTAACTCATCATGATTTTATGATGAAATGTAATTTTTGAATTTAGATAATTATTATTATATTTTATTTTTGAATTAATTTTTTTATTTATTTTTTATAATATTGTTTATATTACACATTATAAAAACTACAATTACAGTATAAAAACTACAATTACAGTTTTATACGTGCATTGCACGTATTTGATAACTAGTAGTTTTGATAAGAACTTACTAAAACCTACTAAATTTCATGAAGCTTTCTCAAAATACCAAATCTGATTTTCATGACATCAATTTAGTTATCCATCATATGTACCATAAAATCAAAATCACGAAACATGGTAGTAGAGAAAATTAAATATCTCAAATCCAAACTCTCAAGACATTAAAGATGTAAGGATTCAATGATTTGACGACGAGTTTGACGATGAGACGACACAAAGAAAGTGCAGATGCTTTAGGATTGGTATTGGAGACCAAAAAAAAAAAATGATATGAGATTCAAGAGTTTTGAATTTTGAAATTAAAAGTGTTTTTTTTTTTTTTTTGAAAGAAAGGCCAAATAAAAAAAAAAGTCAAAGGGAATGTGTTAAAATTATAACGATTATAATTGTATATAATCATATAGTTATTTATATATATATATATATATATTAAAACTATATTAGATTCAATCGGTTTTATTGGATTTTTGAAATTAATTATCTACTATCCAATCCATAATTTCAAATCCAATCCAAACTATTTGGATATCCAATTTTTTTTTTTTTTTTGATAGATTGAATTGATTCGGTTGAATGAATTGGCTTAATGGATCTTGTGTATATCCCTACCTCATATCTAACTTCCTTGGATAAGGAAAACGTATTTTGCTTTTATTTATTTATTTATTTATTTTATCCATTATTTATGATACCCATGTTACGTATCTCTAACGCTGTAAGCTTGTAACTCAGATATTAGGTCGTGGAGGTCATTAATGCAATTGATTTTGAAAATAATCATCCTTTGATCATTAAACCAAGACAACACTCCCACTTAAAAAAGATTTTCTGTTTTTTTAAATGAAAAGTCCCTTAACCCCAAAATTGAAATTATTTTTGTCTTCAATAGGAAGGAAAAAAAAAAAAAAAAAAGCTAGAAAAGAGGAAAAAGATAGAATTTTGGGGTTTGCTCTCAAAGATGTGGCTTAGTTTGGCCCAGTAACTCAAATTCATCATCATCAACTCAATTTTTGTCTTTTTTCCTAAAATTTTTTTGTTTTTTCTCAAAAAGTCAATCAAAATTACTATTTAAACTTACAAATCTTAACTCAAACTCATACACCAAACTAACTCGTAGACTTGTGTAGTTGAGTTGTCGAAAAGTGTGTGAAAACCCCCCAAACTCATGCAAAAACGTGGACCAAAGAAAATATAACAACTAAATAAACTAAAAAATTAAGATGAACAAAAATAAAAGTAAATTGTTTAGAAATTTGGCTTGTCTCCTAAGAAGCTCTTGATTTAGAGTCTACAACAAGACTATCCGCAAGGATCATGGAGGCTTTTGGATGGATGACAAAGGTCAGTTAGGCTCCCAAGATTTCTTCATTGTTGGTATTGATGGAATTGGAATGGACAATGCATGTTTCAATTGGCTCTTTTAGAAACTCAGTATTGACTAATTCGGCCATTATTTTGTCCACTACCTGTTTGGAAATATGAATTATCCAACGAGGGGTGTTTGCATAATCTGTTGAATCTACTCAATCCAGTATGATTTGTCATATTAGATTGAGTTAAGAGACTAATAAATTGATAATTGATTTAGATTTTCACAATCCAAAGTTTACAGATTAAAATAATTTCACATCAATCTGTAACCCTGTGAATCTGAAATATATATGTATATACATATTTATATGTGTATATATATATTTTTCTCTAAAAAAATCTAATACATATGTACGTATATGTTGAAGTATTTGTTTGGTGGAGTAATTTTAGTTGGGATTTTTAAGTTTCAATAGTAAATTTTTTTGAATTTTCAGAAAAGATAAAAAACTTTTTGAGAAAAAGACAAAAACTTTTTGGGAAAAAGACAAAAAAAAGTTTGAGTTGAATGGTTTGAGTTGGTGAACCAAACTCACAATTAAAGTTAATTGTCTTGTAATTATGTTGAACTATTTTATTTTAAGGATTTTATTTTTATTCCTAGAGTCTAGGGATTGAATCTATGTAATCCGAAATTTACAGACTAGATTGAATTAGTAGTCTCATAAATTCATAACGGATTCGGATTTTCCCAATCTAATTATTACGGATTGGACTATAAATTGAGACCTAATCCGTATAATCTGGTCCATATACATCTCTACTTCCAACATATCAGATGGAAACTTTATAATTTGAACATATTGAAAGTCACTTACTCATCTTAGACTCTCAAAAGTAGTTCGTCCAGCCGCTCAGAATGGTAATCCTATAAAGATTAATAGTATGTCTCGATTTTATTTTGCTGAATGGCATTGCACTCTTTGGTTAGCATGACCATCTAATATTCCTCCAATTTCCTTTTGTTGGAGAGAGAGAGAGAGAGAGAGAGAGAGAGAGAAAACAAACAAACAAACCTTACTTCAATATATATATTTTATCCAACGCATTTGCAAAAAGGATGTTCATATGTAATTTTATAATAATAATAATAATAAGAAATTTAGGAAATTATTTCTTATACATCTTTATCAGCGGTGTTGAGGAAATGAGATTCATGGCACATATTCCTTGATGAGAGCGGGTTGAGGCTTTGGTACTCGAATCTTCTGTCCAATATTTGATAACCCAAATGTTGTTTAATTATTAATGTTATGTCACGTCATTTTTAAAAGTTTGAAATACTTTTTAACTGATTTCTTATAATCTAAGATCGAACTTCAGGCAAAAACAGTCAAAATATAATTAGTTATATATTATTTAGAACATCAAAATTGAACAGGAGATGTCGATCTATTCCTAAGCATGCAACCTTAGAAATTGGTTTGTTGCTATCTCGTGGCTCTTTTAGCTTTGGTCTCTATCGTGGCCTTTTGGGTTTCCTTCTTTTCTTGATGTTCTTGTAATGGCCCTTTTAGTTGTTTTACACTGCAGAGTGTAATGGCTTTGACTTGGTCCTTTTGATTAGTTTTGGTGTTACTTGACAAGGATCTTTGTGATCTTGCTTGAGCGAGCAAGTTTTCTATTTGTCCAATTTGGACTTGCACTTCAAGGTTTCGTATGGATCCCGCTTGCTTCTAGAATATTTTTTTTTCAGAATTATGTAATTTTTTTTGCATTTTTTTTCCTTCATTTGGTGTGCGATTTGTGATGTTTGCTGGCTTTTCTTATTTCTAACGATTATTATTTTTGTGTGTGATTATTTTCTCAATAATCCGTTGCTAAAATCCAACAGATTTGATGGTTACCAGTTGATAACCAATCGATATCCTAGTAACAGAAATGGTTATCAGTCATTATCCTACTAGTAGAGGTGGTTGGTGGTTACCGGTTGTTATCATGAGGATACTGTATGGTAACCAATAGAGGAGCATTAGTTGGTTGATATCATCATGGATACCGGGGAAAAAAAAAATAAAAGAAAAGAAAGATTGAAGTATTTATCGGTCAAATAGTTAGTTAGTTTTTTTTTTTTTTTTTTTGTGGTAAAGATTGATGAAAATTTCACTTAAAAGTTATTTTCTTTTGAAATTGTTTCCTTTACTTGCAGGTTTTTGTTTTTTATTTTTTGTTTTTGTTTTTGTTTTTTTTGTTTTCATCTTCAACGAGAACTTGTTCAGGAAAGAGCACGCTTATCAGCCCACCAAATGAAGAGTGGTAAGGGAGCTTTGGGGTCTAAACTGTACTTTTTAAACTAAATTGTACTTTTTTTTAAATTAAACTGTATTTTTTTTATCATGTTTTTTGTCTTTTTCTGAAAAAGTTTTTTGTCTTTTCTGAAAAAAATTTTTGTCTTTTCTGAAAAATTACTATTGAAACTTAAAAATCTTAAACTAAACTTATTCACCAAACACCCCCAATTAATAGCTCAACAAGTCATTGTCCTCAAGGACAATTCACTAGATTCGCTCCATTACGACACTTTGGCTGGAGACTAGATTTTTGGTCACTTAAGACAAGGAATATCATTACCCGGAAGAAATAGATATAATCTTTTCTTATCCACAAAAAAAGAAAAAAAAAAAAAAAGTAACGCCAAAGGATTACCAAGTTAACTCTTGGGAAATAATAATAATAATAATAATAATAATAATAATAATAATAAAAATCAGTCTTCGTGTTCTTCAAGTTTTAATGATGCTCATCTACTATACATTGTCATATATACCCAAATAATTAAGGGTGTGTGTGTGTATATATATGAAGTGTGTATGTATCTCTTGAATGGAGAACAAGAGAAACGGCATAGAATCATAGTTCATCAAAGGATAGAGGTACATGCAAAAGCAGCTACAACATTGACCAGAGCAAATTTATTTTTTTAACGTGAACAAAGAGTAGTGGAAACTAACTGCATAAAAAAAAAAAAAACAAAGCATGCCCTTATTAGGTTGGCACTCACTAACGAAAAACATCGACAAAAGAAAAGTCAAAACGCTGAAAAATTAAAATTCATATGCTCCCCAAATACCTAGTCAAAACAACTTCTAACTTTTTTAAGCTTAACTATCTAGTGATATGAGCAATGAAAGAAATTCAATTCCATGCGAGAAACTCCACCTTCAGCGGTAGCTTTTCTCAATTCACAACCCAATTCTTCAGCCAATTTCCTCATTTCATCACCTTCCTCTGAAGCCATCAATCTCTTCACGGCATCTCTTATTGCCGACGAACTCACTAGCTCGTCGCTCTGTCCCCGATTTCTAACAAACACCCCAACTTTGAGCACTTCCGTGATCAGCGCGGCGCTTATGGGCTGATCCGTGTGTGTATTGGCCAGGCTGCAATGGGAACTCCATATGACTAAAGACTCTCCAAGCAAGAGTTCCACCCGCAATGACTCATGAAGCCGCCTGTTACGCTGTGTCCTAAAATCTCCAACTGCGACAATTTCTCACCACCATTCCCTTCTCTTTCACCCTTTCCTCGAACCCGTTCGGGAGTTGAGGCCTCCTAACTTCATCAAAAACATTGCCCCTATCGGCATCTCTCAAAACCCACAAAAAGTTCACCTCACTCTGCTCCAACCCAATAGCCAATTCTCTTATCTGCTCATTTTCCATGAAAGTTGTGGTCCCGAAAGAGACGTACAACACCGAGTTTGGCCTTTGCCTGTCAAGCCAATCCAAGCAATCTTTTTGTTTACGAGAACTTGAGTTTGATATCTGCTTGAAGATTGTCACCGACTCCAACGGACCGATTGCCCACAGCTTCATTTCCCGGTTAATTTCCGTCTCTTTCTCCAGAATCAAGTCCAGGAAATCGCTTTCCAACAGCCGACTAGTGTTGAAAGGATGTATTTATAATAACGTTACATTATTGGTAACCCGAATATACAAGAGTTCCTTAATAAACACAAATTCACCTCAACATTTTTTTCCTCATACCAACCCTGCCGCATTTCACAGTATATCTACAATAATTTTACATTACGTTACCCACAAAGATACATAAGTTCATTTATAAGCACACATTCACCCCTAATTTTTTTATTTAATTACTTTCCTGACATCTAAAAACCTACATACAATTACCAATCCACCATTCTTTCAATTAAAACATATTTTCCAATTCTTATTTTCGACCTATATATTCTGACTTCCAGCCTGCATGTTACGGTGACAGTTTCCCTCCTCCCAACACATGTTCATTGTCTGACACACAAAAAAAAAAAAAAAACACATTAGTACCGTTTCTCTTCCGGTATCGGAAATAAGACTTTTGCTATAAATATATATAAGTTGTAAATATCTTATGCCATAGTAACAGAGAGGGAAGAATGAGAGGCAGATAAGCAGAAAAGAAAAAAAAAAAGGGAAAGAACGTGTGAAGAAGAGAGTAAAAAATAAAATAAAAAATGAAATAAAAAAACAGAGAATTTGCTTTTTTATTTTCCATTTAATGTCTTAATTGTCTCACAAATTTTCTTGTCCAAAATAAGCCCTTGACAGCCCCTCGTTTGGGTGAAAAATTTTAGTCATTCACAACTCTCATTCTCTCGTATAATTTTTCCACGTCTCTCTCTCACCTCTATATCCCTCTTTCACGATTAAAAAAAAAGTAACCATTATCTTCATACTAGTAACCATTATCTTCATACTTCATTCTCTTCTATATCTTTCAAGACCACAAAGACAATTCTATTAGCTAAGTATGTTATTATTGTTGTTTGGTGATGATTATTTATATCTTTTGTTGTTTTGATGGTCTTGATGTCTCCGATTAAATCTCCTTTGCAAATGTAATTGGTTAGGGCATATTGATGATCACGTTAATATTGATATTTATGTCTATGATGATGGTTGTATTATTGGCATTGAGATTGGGACTAAGGTCTATGGAGTAGGTTGTTTTGTAATCTCTAAGTTTTTTGCAAGTTGGTGATGATAATTAATGATTGTATTGTTTGATAGAAGAGCATGTTAGGGCTTTCGGATTTTCGGGATATGATTTTTATTGTATTGGTTTGACTAGGTTCTTGTATAGAATTATTATAATAGGTTTTGTATCAAAGAAGCTATGATTTATGATGAAATTTTGATGCTTTAATATGAAATAAGATGAATTTTTTGGTTTTGACCATTGTTGGGAATTTTTAAGTTTTATGATCAGACTTTTGCACTCTATTTTAAGGTCCAAATGGACTTTGTTTTTAGTGAATTATTTGAAAGCTCTAGATATCTACTTTCCTTTGGAACTGGTTTCAAGTTGTTTGGAGTTCTGTGCAAATTTTTAAGATTTTCCATTAAAGGGTAAGAGGTCTGGTTGACAGTTTTTATAAAGTTTTGTGATCGGATTTTAAAACTATGTTTGAGGGTCCTAATGGACTCCATTTTAATGAATTATGTATCTTTAAAAAGCTCTGTGATCATTTGGAATAATGTGTGAATATTTATGATTTTTTAAAGAGACAAACGTCTGGCTGTCAGTTTTTGCAAAGTTTTGTAATCTTATGTAATTATTTGGTTTTTGTGTTTTGATGTCATTAAATAATGAAATTGGCCTTTTTGGTGCTATTTTAACGTGATGAATGTATTTGTTGTATTATTATGGCTTTCTTTTACTTATAATTTATTTATATTTATTATTAATGGCATGAACGGTTTTAGAGATGAGCACCCGAGAACTTCATTCATTGCTTGCCAACGGAGGTGGTTGCCATTGGTAACCAACTGGTAACCAATTAGTAACCTATTGGTAACGGCAGTTACCGATTAGACACCCATCGATAGTCGGTAACTGTTGGGGTTAGACTTCGTCTTCCCATTACATCGTTAGCCTTCGACTGTTTATCAAAAAATCAACGGACTCCCGAATCAAATATACATTATTTTCATATATTTGGGCCGGACCCAACTTATGGTATTACTTCGTTCAATTATGAACAATGATTGTTCGTATAATTGGGCCGGACCCAATTTACGATCTTAATTCGTTCCATTATAAATTATGACCGTTCACATTCGAACGTCGAAATCAATTAGTTCAAATATGATTCGGACGTACTTCGAATCTAATATAAGTCACGAATGGTGCGATCACAAGAATTAAGCCTTGTTTTCTAGTCAACGTTCGTCGCTTGCGCTTGACGAAAAACTACAAGGGATATTCCCCATAATCATCAAGCCCACAATCGACAATGATATGTTAGATCTTTTATGATAACTGACAAGCCCATGATTGACAATGACATCACACCCCAATAATTGCTAAGCCCACTATCTGTGATTCATCCCAATTACCACTAAGTCCACATTGTGACATGTGTCTCAAAAGACATTTGAGCGAGAACCGCTCACCAGGAATGGCAGGTTCAGACCCACTATTCTTTTTCTATAAATATAGGAAGACCCCCTTAAGACAAGGGACAACTTTTCCTAATTCGGACATACCCTTACACTACCAAAATACTCTCAGAAATTATATTTCATTGTATTCAAGAACAATCGTATCCAGTGAAGAAACTATACTAACAGAGAACATAGCACACATTTGGCGAACCTCTCTAAATTTTGGTATTGTTGATTCTCTTTTCATCTTTCTTTATTTGATTATTTTAATATTATAATGCTTTATGAATTTCACAAACGATTTCCAAGGGCCCAATCGATTGTTTGTTTCATTCTTTTTTACTAACTTCTGTTAAAATTTGACGGTAGATTCCCAACATCTACAGTTTGGCGCCCACCGTGGGGCCCTTGGCCATCTTACACCGGAGATTTATAGAGCATTCATGGCAGACGAACATGAACATCAGGAAGAACTTTCGCAGGGTAGCCCTGCAAACCAACCAGAAGCCTCAACATCAAGAGGAAATACCCAAATCGCTAACCTCATGCGTTTGGTTCAAGAACTCACATGGAAACACAACACACAACAGAGCCAGACAGAAAGCATCAGTGCAAAGAATCAAGTTCTAAAGAACCAGTTGATGGCCATCAACACACAAGCCGCCTACTACTACTACTACAACCCGTACATTGGGTATTCAGCAGGGGCAAGCACTGGGGGCTAGCAGCATGCTACTCCCTACTATCTTCAGAGAGCGAGAAACACCGCTAACAGCCCCATGGCTCCAATGGAGCCCCTGTCTACACCTAGAAATACACCAATGGGAAACGAAAGGCGAGCACAACAACAACAACAGCAGCAACAACATCCAGCACATGGATTCGATTCCAGAAGACATGCCACCTTAACACTGCGTTCGACACCCGATTTACCACCACCACCAGAAGGTCCCGTTCCACCAGGGACGATGAATGTTGAATGTCTGAGGAAATGAGGACATTAGAATTGTAGATGCAGCAGTGTTTCTCTTCACAGATACACAGAGCAACAACATCATCACCGGGGTTCGATGATCTCGCTCGCGGAGTCCGAGAGACACCCCTTACAAAGCGGATTACAAACACTATCACCCCAAAGTTTGGCAGCATTTCTTTTCTAAGGTTTGACGGGATGTCAGACCCCTATGACCATTTGTTACAATATAAACATGTCGTATAGTCGATGAACACCATCGATTGTAGAGCATTAAGAGCTAAAGTTGCCGAGCTATTGAAGAAATGACACCTTCGTAAGTTCCTCACCGAGAAGGGAAGAGAGACATATGGACTTGGAAATGAGTCTAAGGAATGAAAAATAGTGCAATAGATCGAGGATACACCTTCACCATCACCAGTTCGAAAGATGATAGGCGTCATTTGTAGGGGGTTCGACCTATAGCAAAGAGACTGTGACAGCCATCAAGTCTCACAGAAGAAAAGCCACACAGCCAATTGCAACAATCCATCTCGATGATCCTACTAAACATTCAATCATATTCCACAGTAGCGAGGCCACCAGCCTTAGCCAACCACACGATAATGCATTGGTTCTCACTTTGAACGTTTCAAACTGTGAAGTAGGTCAAATTCTTGTCGACGATGGGAGTTCAACAGACGTTCTTTTCCTCTCGACCTTAAGGGAAATGGAATTGTCTGAGTTGGACATCGAGAAGTCGACGACAGTTCTTACTGATTTTAATGGAGAATCGACCACAGTTGTTGGCAAGATTAAGCTTCTTGTTTTTGCAGTAAGAGATAACAAGATAACCAGTTTTTTAGTTTTGGATTGCTCATCTGCCTACAATATCATACTTGGTAGGCCATGGATCCATGCTATGAAAGCAGTACCGTCTACATACCATCAAAGAATAAGATTTCCCATGAAACGGGGAATAAGGGAGATAAAGGGGAGCTAGGTAGTAACTCGAACCTGCTACCTTCATTCGATGAAGCTGAAGAAAAGCAAGAACATATAGTAATTAACTGCGAAAGAATCGAATGATAAGTCTCAGCCAGACGTCGAACAGGTCGACGAAATCCAGATCGATTCAACAAGGACAGACCGACTCATTAATATTGGCTCACTGCTCAATGATACAGTTCGTGGTCAGCTTATAAATTTTCTCCGAGACAATCAAGATTGCTTCGCGTGGTCACACAATGACATACCCGGCATCGATCTTGAGGTGACGACACATTGACTCAACGTCGACCCTAATCATAAGCCAGTGAAATAGAAGAGAGGGAAGCTAGGTATCAAACGCAACCGTATAGTCAACGATGAAGTGCGTAAGCTGATCGAAGCAGGATTTATAAAGGAAGTACAATACCCAGATTGGCTAGCAAACGTCATCATTATAAAAAGAAGAGCGGAAAATGGAGAGTCTGCATCGACTTCACTGAATTAAAACAAAGCTTGCCCAAAAGATAGCTTTCCGCTACCACACATCGATCGGTTGATTGACGCGACCACAGGGCATGAACTACTCTCATTTATGGACACGTTTTCTAGATACAATCAGATTCTCATGCATCCAGACAACCAGGAGAATACGGCGTTCATTATGGAGAGAGGGATTTATTGTTACAAGGTAATGCCATTTGGGTTGAAGAACGCTGAAGCGACGTATCAAATGGTCGTATATGCAATGTTCGCTGATCAACTCAGCAGAACGATGGAGGTTTATATAGATGACATACTGGTCAAATCACTGAAGGCTGAAGATCACATTGGGCACCTGTCAGAATGCTTCTTAGTACTACGGCAACACAACATGCGCCCGAATCCATCCAAATGCCCTTTTGGCATTTCGTCCGGGAAGTTCTTGGGCCATATCGTCACACAGCAAGGGATCGAAGCTAATCCAAACCAGATTAGGGCGATTATAAACATGACATCACCGAGAAGCAAACGAGAGATTCATAAGCTAACTGGCAAGATCGCAGCACTGAACAGATTCATTTCTCAATCAACCGACAAGTGCCAACTGTAATAACTAGATTTTTACAATATTTTTAATTTCCTGTAAAAACCCGTACGCTGTACCAAGGAGATATTTTTGAAAAAGCCCGACTAGGGTTTTTCATGAAAATTATGAGTTCTCATGATTTTTTGAGACTCAACAATAATTACTTAGTCAAGTATGTAACCTTTTGAGTAAAAAGGGTTAAATATTTTATGATTTCATGTTGGTCAAAGCTTGACCTAAAAAGTCAAAGTTGACTTTAAAAAGTCAATGGTTGACTTCAAAAGTCAACCATGAGATGATGCAGTTATATGATAAGCAGTATGGGTAATATACTGCGGAAAAATATTTTTCGGACAAGATAACATGAGTTAGACCTAAAACCACCATAGAAAAATCAAGCACACAAGATAGGGTATCTTGGGCCAAGAGGCCTTAAGTTATCAAAAAATTTTTATACAGTCCATTTTTACACAGATAAATTTTGGACTACAGTTCAGTGTAAAAATACTGCTTTTAGTAGAAAGCAGTATTGAAAATATCTGTGATAGCATGAAATTGGACTGCATATCAAGTAAATACCCAAACAAACCCTAGTAAGGATGACATCATTTAACTTTTAAATTATGACATCATTAAGGATTTAATGAAAATTTGGAAAGAAATTGGTTCTAGAACCCTCCCTAATGGCCGGCCACCTAGCATGCTTTTTGGGCAAAATGTTGCTTCTTCAAGGACTATTTTGCAATTTCAAAAAGTTTCCATTTGCCTATAAATAGGGGTGAGCATTATTCACAAAAAATGGAAAAGCTAGCCAAACTTTGTCCATTTTGTTCTAGAAAATCCGAAAATTGGAGAGGCAAAACCAAGAGTGAGGATTAAGTGTTTCAAGTGAGAATCAAGGTTAGGGAAGTTGGATTTCTAACCTAGAACCCACAAATTTGAAAGAAAAATTTTGGGACCCATTTCTTCTAGCCTTGGCCGGTTGTGGTGGAGCAAGGGGAAGGAAGAAAAAAAAAAAAAAAAACTGTTTTGGCCGGATTTGTGGCATCAAGTGGTGGCCGGATTTTAGTGCAAGGGTGGGGGGAAAAATTTGGAGCCTAGATAGCCAAGAAAGGCCGGTTCTAGGGGAGCCAAAGGAAAAGGAGATTTCAAGCCTAACCTAGTCCATTTCTTGAACCAAAGCAAGGTAAACCTCTTTACACTCTAAGCTTCTCAATTTATGTTTCAATTGAGAAATTTAAGTGTATTTCCCAAGGGTTTGTAAGAGCATAAGCTCAAGTTATTTATTTGCTTAGGTTAGAATCAATTATGTGCTTGATTTAGATTTAAGGGTGGTTTGGTTATTTTTGTGATTATTTAGTATGATTAAATATCTAGAATTGCATGATAAGTTTATGATTTATGTGCTTGATGATGGATATGTTATAGGTTCCCTTTATATGCCATGAATGATGATCAAATGTATGTTAGGTTGCTAGAATCAAGTTAGAATGATTTTTGAACCAAATTGTGCAACCTAAACCATGCAAACCCTAATGGGTGATTTTTAAAAAAAATGGTTTGCATGAGTTGGATAGGTAATGTGTTTAAGAAAAGGTTACGTTAGAAAAGCATTGTATGAATGTTTTTTAGACTCCCGATGTGATCGGTTGAGGTAGTATGCGCATATTAGGCCGAAAAACGAAATTCAAACCAAAACTGCCATTCTCGGGTAGAATCTGCCCAGTTTCGGGAAAATCGAATTTTGAGGCCTTTAGAGGCCGATTTTGGAAAAATTCAAAACACGAAAGTTGTAGGAAAGGGTTTTTCCTAGTGGAAAACGCGGGCAGTTTTCCAAAATAAGGCTCCAACGGCCTCGGTTTTTACAAAAACCCGAGCCTGACCGTGCCCAGACTTGATACACGGCCAGGTGAATTCAACAAAGAAAACGAAGGGGTTAGAGCCCGAATCAGGTTTTGTGTAAAACACGAAAGTTTTAGGATTTTTCGAGATCTAAAACTTTAGTGAAGAAAACTTTTTCAAATTCAATTTAGATTTTTAAATAAAAACAGATTTCAAAAACTGTGCAGGAAACAGGAAATTCCTGCACAGGATTTTATAAAAGCAGTGCAGGAAAATGATATTTCTGCACATACACTGATAATTTAATCAAAGGAAGCTGTTCCAAAGGCAGTTTCCAACCCTTAAGTATTCTATGAATATAACTCAAGAATTATGACTTTTCAAAGGGATTTTTAAGTTTGAAATCTAAGTTTTCTAAAAAGAAAATAAACATGAATTTGGAAACTAAAGTTAAAGTTTTACCCTAGGGTTACCTATTGTAACCCAATAAAATATAACTATAGGAAGGGGACATATAGCTTAAATTACGCACGAGTGTTGGTTTAATACCAACAGTATACTTACCTATGTCCTTTATGTATAGCAGAAATTTGTAACGCCCCGACTTCCCATGCCGGGTCGTCACCTTACTTACATACTGAACTTAAACTTGCGGAAAATTTGGGAGAAATTTTTTTTTTTTCTTTTAAACTTTATTTTAAAACTTTCAACTTGAACTTCATTCTCAAACTCATACTTACTGAGAGGTACTTATTCGAGTACCGAACTTTCAAATCCTTCTTGAAGACCATCGAAATCAAACTGTAGACCAAACCCGACTTAATGCGGATTGGTACCACAAGAGGCAACTTGCTTGCCATACATACATAAACTTTGTCATTCATACTTGAAACATCATGAAAATATGAAAACCCTTTTTCATTACAACATATTTTATAGAGTATATTTTTTTTTTTCAAAATCCGTGGCAGTGTCCATCCCACATTTCACAGTCCGCAGCACCAGCCTTCCACAGTATTGCATCAGAGATTGCTGGCAGGTTGCTTACCTACAGCATAGACGTAAGACGTGAGCTTTCGCTCAGCAAGTACAACTGTTACATTCGCGACACACAATACATATCATTATGCATGAACCAATTATGACCTCTTATGAATCATATATGGATTCATAACTTAGCTTAGTTCTATTCCTTTACTTATCATGTGTGCTCGTACCGTGGTACATAGCCAAGGAATGGTTGAAGGCGGCAGTCCGTTTTAACTCAAACCATGAAACACAAAGTTTAACATGGAGTAGTTTAGGTAGCCATCCAATCCAACTCAAACCATGAACCATACCATTTAAACCCGCCTTTGTGGCAAGTCGGTACGACACAACATCTTACTTGTCTTGTTCTTACCAGGTGGTTTAACATTAGTGAACATGCTTCATGATGTCACAATATTACAACATATAACATAACATAACCTCATTCATAACATACCATAACATATCGTACCATAATATCACATGACATAACATACCATAACATTACACGCCATAACATATCATCACATGCCATAACATACCATCACATTAGGCAAGTAACAACAAAGGGCCTATGCTGTAGGCGGAGTTGTACTTACTTGGTTAGCTGTG
Organism: Ficus hirta; assembly: GCA_038430175.1. Lineage (NCBI taxonomy): Eukaryota > Viridiplantae > Streptophyta > Magnoliopsida > Rosales > Moraceae > Ficus > Ficus hirta. The sequence goes on along the minus strand of CM076585.1, from coordinate 9,581,231 downwards.
TCCTATTTCGTGCGACTCCAAGCTGAGGCACAACAACAGGCTATCTCCTGTTATGTCAAAGGACATAGTATAAGGCTTCATAATTATAACCTTAAGATGCTGGTGACCTAACCTAACCAACACCCATTCATAATCTTAGTTACATGTCCCCCCCTATACTCATGATAGCTTACTTGGTTACATAAGGTAACCTTGGGTATTAATCCCAATCATTCATGAATAGGGTTAGGTTATCATCCTAACCTTGGCCTATGCCTGGTTATCTATCCATAATCTTTTGGGTTTAGATCCAAACCCAATCTTAACACCTTGTTGGGTTACCTTGAGTAACCCTTGAGGTAACCAAACTTAGTTCAATTATCCTAAGTCAACCTTGGGCTTTGGACCCCGTCCAGTAACTCGGGTATCACTTCCGGTTATTACCCGTAATCATCTTGCTTACCCAATTTGGTTAAAAATCCATTTTCCATTTCTTTGGAAACTTGGGTAAATTAACCTCAAAAAATCTTTTACTTAACTCATAAAATTCATATTTTTGAAATAGGTTTTTGTAAAATTATTTAGGGCTGGAAACTGCCTTTGGAACAGTTTCCCTAGTCAAAACAGTGGTTTTGGGGAAAGATACAATTTTTCCGAACTGTTTTTAGAAAATCCTGTGCAGGAATTTCATGTTCCCTGCACAGTCTTTATAAAACCGTGTCAGTTTAAAGATCCATTCCGAGTTTGAAAAAGTTGTCTTCATGAAAGTTCTAGCTCTCAGAAAATCCTAAAACTTTCGTGTTTTGAGAAAAATCCAGTTCTGCTTGTATTCTTGTCAGTTTTAATTTGAAACTGACTGGTCGTGTAAACTAGGTCTGGGCAGACTAGTCTCGGTTTTCTGTAAAAACAGAGGCCATTGGAGCCTCATTTTGAGAAACCGTCCGCGTTGTCCCCTAGGAAAAACTCTTCCGAACAACTTTTGTGTTTTACGTTTCACCCAGTTCGGCCTCTAAAGGCCTTAAATTTCCACTTTCCCGAAACTGGCCAGTTTGGAATCCGAATTGGCAGTTTCGATTGTTAAGTCCGTTTTACGTCCTATTTCGCGGATTCTAACTCGACCGAACACGCGGGAGCCTAGATAGCAAGCATGCAGCGTATTCTATCGTCCCACATAAACAATCATGCAGCTCGAACGGGTCCATGCAAACCAAACCCAAAAAGCTCTAATCCTAGGTTTGCAAGGTTCTAACTTTTGCATCTCATTCAAACAAGCATCAATCATTCACCCTTAAGCTAGCAGCCAAGCATGCACTGCCTAGGGCAGATTTTGAACCAAGAAAATCAGGGGACACACAACCATTCACATCTAGCATGCACCCTAGCATTAAATCAAACATAAGCATAAAATTTAAAGCTCATAACAAAATTAAACATCAAACCACCCTTAAAACCTAAATCAAGCACCACATCTAATCAATCTAGGGCAAAGAAAACTTGAGCTTATGCTCTTACATCCTCTCAACTTGAAATACAAATAAAATTCCAAATTGAACTCAATGGAAGGATTAGGGCTCAAGGAAGTTACCTTAGATCAAAGTTAGGGTTTGAAAATTGCAACTCCCCTTCCTCCCTTGCCTTCCCTTGCCCACGGCTTCTCACCACACCAAGATACCAAAAATTTTGGTTTGGCCTCAAGATTTGTCCTTCACCTAAGGCTCGGCCACACCACCCTTGTAATACCAAAAATTGTAGTTTTTCAACTACTTTCCCCTGCTCAAAACAGTGGCTGCCCTAGACCAAAAAAATGGTCTCAAAACTTGTTTTTGATCTTGTTTTCGGTTGATTGAATCAAACCCGAATTGACCCTAGCTTTTCCCCTTAAAATTTTTGGTTTCTCTCTTGGTTTCCCCTTGGTTCCCACAACCGGCCCTAAGCCTAGAAATGGGTATCCAAAATTTTTCCAACTTCCTTGCTTGCTCTCCAACACAAAACCGTCCACCACACTCTTGTTTTTCTCTTGATCTTGACTTGAATTTCTTCCTTTCCCTCTTCCTCAAGTTCGGTTTTTGGTGAGGAGAAAAATGGACATAGTTTAGCTAGGTTTTCTTGCTAACACAGATATTTCCAATACTGTGTTTATTAATACACAGTATAATTCAGTACTGTTATACTTGACTGCAGTCCAAAATTTATCTGCGTAAAAATGGACTGTAAAAATTTTCTTCTTATTTCTGAAAGTCATTAGGACTTTAATATCCAACTTAGTGTGCTTGATTTTTCTAGGGTGGTCTCTTAGCTTATTCCAACTATCTTGTCCAAAAAGACAATTTTCGCAGTATATTTCTCATACTGCTTATCCCATTACTGTATAGTCATACCTTTGACTTTTTGGTCAACTTTGACTTTCTTGGTCAAACTTTGACCAACATGGAATCATGAAATTTCATCACGCCATTTTCCTTAGAATGCCTTATACTAGGCTAAGTAATCCATCGTTGAGTCTCGTAGCTAATTAACCGAGAACTCAAACTTATACCGATATTCTATTTCAAACATGATCTAGACTTAAGTTTTCCTCATTCAAAGGAAATCTAGAGTCATAAAAATTTGGGTTATTACAAAATTAACCTGTTGTGGCATCCTGAATAGGATCAACGTTTAATCGGACATAGCGGACAAGGTAAGAACAACGCCGCCTACAGCATAGGCTTATGTATTACTTACCTGAATATGTTAAGTGTATGTTATGATGTAATACATGAATAAAGATTATAACTTTGTAACATCATGTAGCATGTTCACATATAATAAGAACAATATCAAGTACAATATGAACATGATGGCAAGCAAGCTTGCCTGTGTCGTACCGACCCGCGTCAGGTCGGGTTGGACTATGGTTTGAGTTGAATTTGGTTTGGCCGCCCCGACCACACCATAGTTGCGCGCCTGGTACGAACACTCATGACAAGGGGCCCATAAGCAAGATAAGCAATAAAAGGAATTATGAAGTATGATAAGAAAGCATAATGAAGCATAACTGGATCATGCATTATTAGAATATGCTAGATTATGTTATATTATGCTATGAAATGATTATGTATGTTTATGTATGTTTATTATGCGGGTAAAATAGTTGTACTTGCTGAGCAAAAGCTCACAACTTACGTCTATGCTGTAGGTAAACAACCTATTGGCGATTTTTGATACAAGATGGCGAGCGTGGCGAGGTGAACTATGAAACGAGGGAATGTCGAGCCGCTACGCGTTTTGTTTAATCATGTTTATTATTTTATGTTTAAACACTCCGAGACACTACACGTATATATATATATTTATACGCGTATAATAAAAAAAAAAAATGTTCCGCTATTTTCCTTAAATAAACAAGTATGTTTATAGAAACAAGTCAAACACGTATGTATGTATAGTAACGGTCCGTGCTAGACGGGTCGTTACAGAGTTGGTATCAGAGCGGTTTCCTGCGACTCGATTTCACAGTCTGCCTGCCATCGCCACCATCATTGTAAGTTAAATTATTTATTTGCGTAAATATTTATTATTTAATTATGATATGGTAGATACGACGTCATGGATCCCGCACGAGTAGACGAGGATCGAGAGGCGGTGACGTCATTCTTTGAGGCGCACCCACTGTATTTTTTTGGCACTAGACAGCCGGGAGCATTAACGGCATGGTTACGAGATATGGAGCTGATTTTCCATTTATGTCACATCGAGGCCCGCTTACAGGTCTCCTTAGCTAGCCGATGCTTAGCTGAAGATGCCCGTTTATGGTGGTTGACATGGGGCGAGCAAGCATTGCCTAGCCGTACCTGGGCAGACTTTCGTACCTTGATGATGGAGCGTTTCGGACCCCTACCTGGTGAGGGAGCCGCTGAGCCTTATCGCGATCCAGAGATTTACCGGGACATGCACCAGGCCCGATACCTGAGCTTTTCAGTGACATGGCATGCTTACCCTTAGGAGTCCATGGGTCACTACTGTCGGCGGTTTCAGGATGAGATGCTGCCATATATTCCTCAGGACATTGAGAGTCCGGAGATGCAGACACTCGTGATCCTTCGCAACGGGTTGCCACCCCGGATTCGACAGTTTGTTGTAGATCCTGCACGGGGTATGTCCGTAGCACACATGATCGAGAGCATCATGGAGGCCGAGATAGTGGCACATGCGATGCAGGCCGATGCTTTCGTTGGAAAGCACCAGGCACCTGTAGATGATGCCGGGATGGCTGAGCCAGTGTATGAGCCAGGTCCGGTTGTTCATGAGGACCCGATTCCTGCCATTCCATTACAGGAGGTACCAGCCCAGGAGGCTGAGGCAGGGATTGATGCTGACGACCAGGATGCCGATGATCATGATGTTGATGATTTTATCATTGCCCCGGAAGACCAACCTGAGGATCCTCCGATCATAGACATCCCGAGCGACGACGAAGGGCAAGAGCCAGAAGAAGATGCAGAAGATCAGGGACCCCAGCATGCTGATTGGTTGGAAGACGAAGTAGGGCAAGAGCTGCAGCACGCGGGTTGGCTAGAGGAGGGAGAAGATTTTGAGGATGATCCGGAGGAGATTTTATTCCACGATGGAGATTGGGAGGCTGACTCCGACGCTTCCTCCGTGATCACGGACGAGTTTATAGATTAGGTTTAGTTTGTTTTTTTTTTAGACGGATGTACTAGCTTGTTCTTTTTGATGATAGGCTTGTACTTATGTATGATGGTCAAGTGGTAGACACTTCCATCCCAGTTTTGATCATGTATGTATTAATGTAATAATTATGTAATTACAATATTGTAAATATGATGTACTTTTTGTATATGCTCAAAAGTTATGTCATGATACGTTATGATATTATATGCTATGTTACGATAAATGTATGAATGATACGAAATGCATGATTATGTTACGATATGTAAATATTTTGTACGAAAGAAAGGATATTAATAGTGCGATAATATCTTTTCTCATGGTTTGATAGGAAGATGGTACGTCCACGACGAACGATACCTTTAAACCAAAATCCACCTGTACCAGATCTGGCAACTGTTGTGGCAAATCTGCAACGGCAATTGCTTGAACAGCAGCAGGAAACAAACAGACTCCGAGAGCAGTTAACTCGGATAAATCAACAACCGCCAGTTAACGAGGTTCCTCATCGAAACAATAGGGTACCCCCTGTAGTACCTCCAGTACCCGAGGTTCAACCAGAGGCCCATCCAGAAGTCCCGTCACCACCCGCTGAAGCACCGGTGAATTTACCCCCAGTACGAGAAGATTTACTTTATGAGCGATTCAGGCGGATGAGGGCGCCTGAATTTGAGGGACCCACTGACCCTATAGCCGCCGACAATTGGCTGATCGATATCCAGGTCATCCTGGATTTCATGCGGCTGACTGAGCAAGAAAAATTTCTATGTGCTTCATTTGCTCTTAAGAAGGACGCGCGACACTGGTGGATGACAGTCCAGATGCGCAGAGATGTTACAGTCATGAGCTGGCAAGATTTTGTGTCTGAGTTTCGGACCATGTACTACAACAGTGAAGTTCTTGCCGCCCAACAAGATGAGTTTACGAGTTTGAAGCAAGGGTCGATGACCGTTATGGAAGCTGTCAAGAAATTTGAGCAGTTAGCCCGTCTGTGTCCTGAATTGGTGCCCACCGAGACAGAGAAAGTCCGGAGAATGATGAAAATGTTCCGGACAGACATCTCTAAGCAAGTAAGCGCTGGCAGTAACCCACCTACCCTGGTATCCGATTGCATAAGCCGAGCATTAAGAGCCGAGTACTGGATCAATCAGGACAAGGAAGCTAGGGCTCAGTTTTTCAAGACCAGAAAGGAAGAAAAGGCCGTGGTGAAGCAGACACAGCCCCGACAGAATGCAGAATCAAACCAGAAAGGCCAGACCAGCAGTCCTGCACAAGGTTCCAAACAGTTTGGGAGGAACAAAAGAAAAGAAGACTTTACTGGTCAGGGCCAACAAAGAAATTTCCCTCAAAAGAAGAATAATCGTGGAAATGAGGGAAACAACAACAGCTATCCCGTGTGTGCCAAGTGCGGGAGAAAACATCCGGGAGTATGCCGTATGGGGACCAATGCTTGCTACCTTTGTGGCAAGAGGGGCATTTTGCGAAGAACTGTAATCTGAACACCCAAGGCCAGAACCCCTCCTATCAGAACCGGAACCCCCCTAGGCAGTTGCACGCAGTTCAAGCAAAGCTGGAAGGACCCTCAATCACGCAGGGCAGATTGGAGGCTCCTGAACCCCAAGCTAGGATTTATGCCTATACCAAGGGTGATGCAGAAGCCGGAACATCGCATGTGGTGACAGGTCAGATCTCTATCGCCACTCATGATGCAATTGCCTTGTTTGATTCTGGTGCCACTCATTCGTTCATGTCGTTGGAGTTCGCCCAGAAGATAGGAAAAGGTGTGGATAGTTTAACTCAACCTTTCAAAACCTCTTTGCCATCCGGAGAATTTTTGTGGTCCAGTTTTTGGATGCGAAATACATCCGTAATTATCTGTGGTAGAGAATTGTACGTAGATCTCATCGCAATCAAGCTTCAGGATTTCGATGTGATCTTAGGAATGGACTTCTTGGGCAAGTATAATGCCAAGATCGACTGCCGGAAACGTTGTGTGATTTTCAACCCTTACGGCGAGGAAGAGTTTAATTTCTACGGGCAATCACGAAGCTCAGCAACCAGAATGGTTTCGGCATTGAAAGCTTGGAAGATGTTAGCTAATGGCTGTCAAGGATATTTAGCTAACATGGTGGATAAAGATCAAAAAAAGGAGCTGACACCAGGGGATCTGCCCATTATCAAAGAATATGTGGATATCTTTCCGGAAGAATTACCATGACTCCCGCCGGAGCGTGAAATTTCATTCGAAATTGAGTTGCTGCCCGGAGCTGCACCGATATCGAAAGCACCCTACCGTATGGCACCTGCCGAGCTTAGGGAACTCCAAGTCCAACTACAGGAACTGCTTGACAAAGGATTCATCCGATAGAGTTACTCTCCGTGGGGAGCGCCTGTTTTATTCGTTAAGAAGAAGGATGGATCGTTACGGATGTGCATCGACTACCGTGAGCTGAATAAGATTACAATCAAAAACAAGTATCCACTTCCAAGGATTGACGATCTGTTTGATCAACTCCGAGGAGCAGTGGTGTTTTCAAAAGTCGATTTACGATCCGGATATCATCAACTTAGGATCAAGGAGTCGGATATATCCAAGACAGCTTTCCGAACTCGCTATGGATATTACGAGTTTTTGGTTATGCCTTTTGGGTTAACCAATGCCCCAGCTGCCTTCATGGACCTTATGAACCGAGTATTCAAAGAGTATTTAGATAAGTTTGTTATCGTCTTTATTGATGACATTTTGATTTACTCAAGGTCCAAGGAAGAACATGAACATCACCTTAGGTTGGTATTGGAAACGTTAAGGAGAAACCAGCTTTATGCCAAATTCACGAAATGCGAATTTTGGCTGGAAAAGGTTCATTTCCTGGGTCATGTGGTGTCTAAGGAAGGAATTTCTGTTGATCCTGCAAAAGTGGAGGCGGTCAGTGCATGGCTAGCACCCAAAAGTGTTACCGAGATCAGAAGTTTTCTTGGGTTAGCCGGATACTACCGACGATTTGTCGAAGGATTTTCGAAAATTGCAGCACCACTCACCGCTCTTACTCGAAAAGGGAAGATATATGAATGGACCCAGAAGTGCGAGGAAAACTTCCAAGAGCTCAAGAGAAGGCTGACCAGTGCGCCAGTGCTAATTATTCCTGATGTTGATGCGGGAAATTTCGTGATCTACAGTGACGCTTCCAAAAGTGGATTAGGAGCGGTCCTGATGCAAAACGGGAAAGTAGTGGCTTACGCATCCCGCCAACTGAAGACTCACGAAAGAAATTATCCCACACATGATTTGGAGCTTGCAGCAGTGGTTTTTGCGCTCAAAATCTGGAGACACTATCTGTATGGAAATAAGTGTGAGATCTACACCGATCATCAGAGTCTCAAGTATATTTTTACTCAGAAGGAGCTCAATATGCGACAGCGTAGATGGCTAGAACTGGTAAAGGACTACGATTGTGAGATTCTTTACCATCCGGGAAAGGCGAACAGAGTAGCAGATGCCTTAAGTAGGAAATCAATAGGCATGCTGATGTCTATTGAGACATTTTCTAAGCCACTACAACGAGAGATTTCTGAGTTCAACTTGGAGATGATTACAGGAAAACTGTCGTCTCTGACCCTTCAATCCAATCTGCTGGAATCCATCAAGTCTCATCAAGGAAAAGATTCCTTTTTACTGAAAGCACAACTTTTTGGCAGAAAGAACAAGGAATTTAAGACCTCTGCGGATGGTGTAATTTACTTCGAAGAAAGGATTTGTGTTCCCGACTTTGAATTTCTGAAGAACCAGATACTGTCAGAGGCACATAAGACGCCATATTCGGTACATCCAGGAGCTTCTAAGATGTACAAGGACCTCCGAGAGAACTTTTGGTGGCCAAACATGAAGAATGAAATTGCAGACTACGTGTCAAAATGCCTAACTTGTCAAAAAGTTAAGGCTGAACACCGACATCCTGGAGGGGATTTGCAGAAAATTGAGCTTCCAGAATGGAAATGGGAACAAACTACTATGGATTTTGTAGTAGGACTACCCAGGACTGCAAGCAAGAATGACACAATTTGGGTGATTGTGGACAGATTAACCAAATCAGCCCATTTCATCGCAATCAAAGCCACCTTTTCAGTAGAAAAATTGGCAGAAGTCTATGTATCTCAGATAGTCCGACTGCATGGAGTGCCAAGATCGATCATTTCAGACCGTGATGGACGTTTCACCTCCCGATTTTGGACAAGTGTACATCATGCCATGGGGTCGAAATTGAAGTTCAGTACAGCTTTTCACCCACAAACAGACGGTCAATCAGAACGAACCATTCAGACGCTAGAAGATATGCTGAGATCATGTGTTCTAGATTTTAAGGGAAATTGGGATCAGAAGCTGCCATTGATCGAATTTTCCTACAACAACAGTTATCACGCTTCGATTGGTATGGCTCCATTTGAGGCATTGTATGGAAGGAAATGTCGATCTCCTATCCATTGGCAAGAAGTCGGACAGAAACAGCTGCAAACCACAGACTTCATCAAGAAGACCTCTGAAGATATCAAGAAGATCAAGCAGAGGCTCGACATAGCTTTTAGCAGACAGAAAAGTTATGCCGATAAACGAAGGAGGCCATTAGAGTTTCAAGTTGGAGATGCCGTGTTCATCAAGATTGCTCCTATGAAAGGAGTAATGAGGTTTGGCAAGAAAGGAAAACTCAGCCCAAGGTATACAGGACCATTTGAAATCCTTGAAAGGATTGGAAAAGTAGCTTATAAGCTTGCCTTGCCACCAGAATTAGCTGCGATGCACAATGTATTCCATGTCTCGATGCTAAAGAAATACATACCAGATCCTTCGCACGTGCTTAGTCAAGAACCAGTTGAAGTTCACACGGACTTGACATACGAAGAAAAGCCAGTTCGAATTCTGGATCGGGAAGAGAAGGTCCTGAGAAACAAAACCATTCCCCTGGTTAAAGTGCTTTGGCAGAACCACAAGGTTGAAGAAGCAACCTGGGAATTGGAAGATGAAATGAGAAAGAACTACCCCAGTTTGTTCTAATTTTCGAGGACGAAAATTTTTAAGGGGGGTAGATTGTAATAACTAGATTTTTATAATATTTTTAATTTCCTGTAAAACCCGTACGCTGTACCAAGGAGATATTTTTGAAAAAGCCCGACTAGGGTTTTTCATGAAAATTATGAGTTCTCATGATTTTTCGAGACTCAACAATAATTACTTAGTCAAGTATGTAACCTTTTGAGTAAAAAGGGTTAAATATTTTATGATTTCATGTTGGTCAAAGCTTGACCTAAAAAGTCAAAGTTGACTTTAAAAAGTCAATGGTTGACTTCAAAAGTCAACCATGAGATGATGCAGTTATATGATAAGCAGTATGGGTAATATACTGCGGAAAAATATTTTTCGGACAAGATAACATGAGTTAGACCTAAAACCACCATAGAAAAATCAAGCACACAAGATAGGGTATCTTGGGCCAAGAGGCCTTAAGTTATCAAAAAAATTTTATACAGTCCATTTTTACACAGATAAATTTTGGACTACAGTTCAGTGTAAAAATACTGCTTTTAGTAGAAAGCAGTATTGAAAATATCTGTGATAGCATGAAATTGGACTGCATATCAAGTAAATACCCAAACAAACCCTAGTAAGGATGACATCATTTAACTTTTAAATTATGACATCATTAAGGATTTAATGAAAATTTGGAAAGAAATTGGTTCTAGAACCCTCCCTAATGGCCGGCCACCTAGCATGCTTTTTGGGCAAAATGTTGCTTCTTCAAGGACTATTTTGTAATTTCAAAAAGTTTCCATTTGCCTATAAATAGGGGTGAGCATTATTCACAAAAAATGGAAAAGCTAGCCAAACTTTGTCCATTTTGTTCTAGAAAATCCGAAAATTGGAGAGGCAAAACCAAGAGTGAGGATTAAGTGTTTCAAGTGAGAATCAAGGTTAGGGAAGTTGGATTTCTAACCTAGAACCCACAAATTTGAAAGAAAAATTTTGGGACCCATTTCTTCTAGCCTTGGCCGGTTGTGGTGGAGCAAGGGGAAGGAAGAAAAAAAAAAAAAACTGTTTTGGCCGGATTTGTGGCATCAAGTGGTGGCCGGATTTTAGTGCAAGGGTGGGGGGAAAAATTTGGAGCCTAGATAGCCAAGAAAGGCCGGTTCTAGGGGAGCCAAAGGAAAAGGAGATTTCAAGCCTAACCTAGTCCATTTCTTGAACCAAAGCAAGGTAAACCTCTTTACACTCTAAGCTTCTCAATTTATGTTTCAATTGAGAAATTTAAGTGTATTTCCCAAGGGTTTGTAAGAGCATAAGCTCAAGTTATTTATTTGCTTAGGTTAGAATCAATTATGTGCTTGATTTAGATTTAAGGGTGGTTTGGTTATTTTTGTGATTATTTAGTATGATTAAATATCTAGAATTGCATGATAAGTTTATGATTTATGTGCTTGATGATGGATATGTTATAGGTTCCCTTTATATGCCATGAATGATGATCAAATGTATGTTAGGTTGCTAGAATCAAGTTAGAATGATTTTTGAACCAAATTGTGCAACCTAAACCATGCAAACCCTAATGGGTGATTTTTAAAAAAAATGGTTTGCATGAGTTGGATAGGTAATGTGTTTAAGAAAAGGTTACGTTAGAAAAGCGTTGTATGAATGTTTTTTAGACTCCCGATGTGATCGGTTGAGGTAGTATGCGCATATTAGGCCGAAAAACGAAATTCAAACCAAAACTGCCATTCTCGGGTAGAATCTGCCCAGTTTCGGGAAAATCGAATTTTGAGGCCTTTAGAGGCCGATTTTGGAAAAATTCAAAACACGAAAGTTGTAGGAAAGGGTTTTTCCTAGTGGAAAACGCGGGCAGTTTTCCAAAATAAGGCTCCAACGGCCTCGGTTTTTACAAAAACCCGAGCCTGACCGTGCCCAGACTTGGTACACGGCCAGGTGAATTCAACAAAGAAAACGAAGGGGTTAGAGCCCGAATCAGGTTTTGTGTAAAACACGAAAGTTTTAGGATTTTTCGAGATCTAAAACTTTCGTGAAGAAAACTTTTTCAAATTCAATTTAGATTTTTAAATAAAAACAGATTTCAAAAACTGTGCAGGAAACAGGAAATTCCTGCACAGGATTTTATAAAAGCAGTGCAGGAAAATGATATTTCTGCACATACACTGATAATTTAATCAAAGGAAGCTGTTCCAAAGGCAGTTTCCAACCCTTAAGTATTCTATGAATATAACTCAAGAATTATGACTTTTCAAAGGGATTTTTAAGTTTGAAATCTAAGTTTTCTAAAAAGAAAATAAACATGAATTTGGAAACTAAAGTTAAAGTTTTACCCTAGGGTTACCTATTGTAACCCAATAAAATATAACTATAGGAAGGGGACATATAGCTTAAATTACGCACGAGTGTTGGTTTAATACCAACAGTATACTTACCTATGTCCTTTATGTATAGCAGAAATTAACCTGCTGTGGCATCCTGAATAGGATCAACGTTTAATCGGACATAGCGGACAAGGTAAGTACAACGCCGCCTACAGCATAGGCTTATATATTACTTACCTGAATATGTTAAGTGTATGTTATGATGTAATACATGAATAAAGATTATAACTTTGTAACATCATGTAGCATGTTCACATATAATAAGAACAATATCAAGTACAACATGAACATGATGGCAAGCAAGCTTGCCTGTGTCGTACCGACCCGCGTCAGGTCGGGTTGGACTATGGTTTGAGTTGGATTTGGTTTGGCCGCCCCGACCACACCATAGTTGCGCGCCTGGTACGAACACTCATGACAAGGGGCCCATAAGCAAGATAAGCAATAAAAGGAATTATGAAGTATGATAAGAAAGCATAATGAAGCATAACTGGATCATGCATTATTAGAATATGCTAGATTATGTTATATTATGCTATGAAATGATTATGTATGTTTATGTATGTTTATTATGCGGGTAAAATAGTTGTACTTGCTGAGCAAAAGCTCACAACTTACGTCTATGCTATAGGTAAACAACCTATTGGCGATTTTTGATACAAGATGGCGAGCGTGGCGAGGTGAACTGTGAAACGAGGGAATGTCGAGCCGCTACGCGTTTTGTTTAATCATGTTTATTATTTTATGTTTAAACACTCCGAGACACTACACGTATATATATATATTTATACGCGTATAATAAAAAAAAAAAAATATGTTCCGCTATTTTCCTTAAATAAACAAGTATGTTTATAGAAACAATTCAAACACGTATGTATGTATAGTAACGGTCCGTGCTAGACGGGTCGTTACACCAACCCTCTTTTAAATTGCTCAAAGGGAATAAAAAGTTTGTGTGGAACGAACAATGTCAGCAAGCATTCGACGAGCTTAAAAGGTATCTTTCATCCCCTCCCATTCTGGCTAAACCTCTGACTGGTGAGAGTTTATTTCTTTACTTGGCTATCACAATAGAAGCAATCAGCACTGTTTTGGTTAGAGATGCGAACGGCGAATAGCCTGTTTACAACGTCAACAAGTCGCTATTTGATGCTGAGACAAGATACCCGGTGGTTGAGAAGTTTGCCTTAGCTCTCGTCATTGCTGCACGGAAACTGAGGCCATACTTCCTGTCTCACTCGATCATCATGATGACAACTTAACCCCTACGAGTCATTCTTCATAGTCCGAACTTATCTGGCGCTTAACAAAATAGGCGGTTGAGTTTAGCAAATTCAACATCGAGTACCAGATTCGAACCAGCTTGAAATCACAGGTACTTACTGACTTCGTGGTTGAATTGACTCCTGGTCCTCCAACGACGAGCATTGAACCAAAAGATTGGTGGACACTTATGGTTGATGGAGCATCCAATGTCAAAGGTTCTGGCGTAGGGGTATATTGCAAGTCCCTCAATGGCGAGGTTATCGAACAATCATTCAGCCTAGGATTCAATGCCTCCAACAATGAAGTTGAGTACGAAGCATTGATTGCTGGACTAAAATTGGCGAAAACGCTGGGGGCTCGACGTTTGAAGATTCGTAGCGACTCGCAACTCGTTGTGAACTAAGTACTTGGGGACTATACAGTGAAGGATACAAGAATGGAGGCTTATCTAATCATTGTTCATTCGCTTGTAAAGAATTTCGAGGCACATACAATCCAGCAGATTTCAAGGGATTTGAACACTCAGGCAAACGCTCTAACAACATTTGGTTCGACATCTGAGCCAAGCTTACAACGAAGTATTCCTATTGGTTATATTGAAAAACCAAGTATCAAGATCGAAACGATGGTTGCTACGGAAGAAATTGAAGAAGACTGGAGAACGTCCATTGTCGCTTACCTGAAGGAAGGGATACTACCCGGAGACAAGCAAGAGGCTCGAAAGATTAGAATGAAGTCAACAAGATTTTTGTTGATCAACGATGTTTTATATCGTCGTTCGTTTAATGGCCCCTATGCTCGTTGTCTCAACGAGAAAGAAGCTACATACGTTTTGAAGGAGATTCATGAAGGCAAATGTGGGAATCATTCTGGGGGAAGGTCTTTGTGCAACAAAACCAAACGACATGGCTATTATTGGCCTACTATACTTTGCGACAGCGATGACGTCGTTAGGTGGTGTGATAAGTACCAAAGGCATTCCTCAGTATTCCATTAACTGGCAGAGTGATTATCAAGCATCGGATTTCCCTATCCGTTTATGAAATATTCGATGGATATTGTGGGTCCATTACCGAGAATGAGTGGCCAACGCAATTACCTGCTTATACTCACTGATTACTTTACAAAGTGAGTCGAGGCAGAGGCGTATACAAATATAAAGGATTCGGACATTGAAGGCTTCATAGGGAGGAACATAATTTGCAGATTTGACGTACCACAAGAGATCGTCCCCGATAATAGATCCCAATTCATTTTGAGTAATTTTAGAAAATTCTATCAATGGTGAAAAATCGAGCTTAGCTTCTCTTCTCCAAGGTATCCCCAAGGAAACGGAAAGACTGAAGCAACCAACAAGACAATAGTATAGAATTTGAAGAAGAAACTCGAAGCTCAAAAGGGGCGATGGGCGGATGAACTTCATGGTGTACTTTGGGCATATAAGACTACGCCACGAAAAGCAAATGGTGAGTTGCTATTCTTATTAACATTCGGTGCAGAAGCTATTGTCCCAGCAGAAATTAGTATCCCTACACTCTGGTGACAATTATCCTTTGAAAATAAGAGTTAGAATCAAGAGATGCTCAATGACAGTCTAGATGTCCTTAACGAAAAATGAAATCGAGTCCTGGTTCGCATGGCGAACTATCAGCAATCTGTGGTGAAGTATTACAACTCAAAAGTTCATCCACGAACTTTTAACGAAGGAGATCTTATGCTTCGCAAGGTATTCTAAAACACTGTTGAACCAAATGCTGGAAAGTTGGAAGCAAACTAGGAAGGCCCTTACAGGATCTCAAAAATAATCCGCCCAGGTGTTTACCGTCTCGAAACGATCAATGGAGTTAAGGTACTTCGCAGCTGAAATTCTCATCACCTCCGCTAGTATTATTTATAAACTTCTTGTAATTTTTATAAAGTCCTTGCAATTTCTTTTAACTTTGTTTATAAAGACTATATCCGTTACAGCCAGCGTTTGATACAATATCGAACATGTAGGTCTATGCTGACAACTTTATTGTACTTTGAACTACGTTCGACTTGATCCCTAAACATTGGGTACGTAGGCAGCTCGTATACATTTATACGAGTCCAGTCACAAAAATTAGACAACTACATTGTATATCGAACTACGAATGGCTTGATCCCTAAACATTGGGTACGCAGGCAGCTCGTCACATGTGAATGAGTGCAGCTACTTTTCCTAATTAAAAACGTGTTTTCAAACAGAAAAAGCATATTCCTCACATTCACTAACGATTTGTCCAAGCTTAGCTATGAATATACATTTTCAATTCCTTCAAGTCAATCCAATTGGCACACAATCTTGATGACCATTAACTTCACGGTCAAGGTTTGAAGTTTGAATGTTCGTCCTTACGAACTAAACGATTCATTATCGTACGACAATCCATCACCTATCGCAGCACGATCAATGCTCGATTCGTCATACAACATTTGATATTTCGCATCATCATTACACAAAGATAGATGTGAATAAAAATTCAAAGTTTTTGATAAATTAATAAAATCATCACCGTCTACAATTTAACATTTAAAAAAAAAAACTACAAACTACATCTTATAATCTATTGCTTTGTCTCGTGGTCTTTCAAAGGATCAATGTTGACAAAGGGCTCAACTCCAGTGGGCTTTTGCTCATTTGACGTTGGCACAGCTATGTCAATAGGGGAAGATGATGAGCATCCAGCCTCATTGAGGGTATCTTCATACAAATCGATCTCATCATCGAGTCAGTATCAACAAGGAGTCCTTGTTTATACTCCTTTAACAGATCGTAGCGTGCCTTAAGAGTTGCCTTCTCATAAGCATCAACGATCTTAGTGACAAGCGCGGAGTTATTAGCTTCAAAAGCCTTGTTTTTTGCCTGCTCCTCGTCAAACCTGTCGACCACTTTCATCATGTTCGTCATCTCTTTAGCTGATTGGGTGGCCTTTTTAAGCTCCCTTACCAACTCGTTGGCACTTGTCTTGACATCTTTAAACTTTCGCTCGACATTCAATAACTTCTTCTAACGCTCTTTGTCCTTATCTTCAAGCTCCTTGATATGATTTCTATGCTCGAGAACCGTGTCAGTAGTACGTTACATCAATCCCAGAGCTTGCAGATTACTCTATAAGAGTAAAGGCATTGTTAAGCAACTTTACCAAGATGATCCTTAGTGTTGAAATTTGAATTTATATGATAAGAAGACATACCTTTAAACCATCCCATAATAGATCATCAAGATGGTTGGGAATTCGACTACTGTTTATGGTTTCATGATCAATGTCAGACAATAGTTGACGCATGATCTGAACACTAAGCTTCCTATCTTGGAGGAGGCTCGTTTGTAAGGGCAAATTCACCCCTATGGCCTAATCATCCTGCTCGGACTTCCGTTGCCCAGCATCCATTTATGGGGTCGCAGTCTTTGAGGCTTTATTCCTTTTGGCCGAAACCTTTCTCCTAGGTTTTTCATATGCCTTCCTTTTCTTGGCAATGGATTGAGCAGCCTTTTCAACTAGAGGTTCAGGAGAATATTCGATGACCGGCAAATGAGGAGGTTCATTTCCACGAGCGGCTGTGGCTGCGGCTTCGGCTGCCTTTGCAGCTTCTTTTTGGGCCCTCTTCTTTGCAAGAAGGTCTTTGGAGTTGGAGAATTCCACACTCATCGTATATAAGGCTAACTTTGTGATTAAAGCCTCTTCATCAGATAATGGCTCGATGAACAGCAGAGGGTCGAAGAGTCTCTTCAACGCTCCCCTGATCACGAACGACCAATCAACCCAGGAAGGAACTCGTTTAACTATACCTGTCGGGATGTTGATAAAATCCTTCCAAAGGCTTGACGCCCTGAGTCTTTTTGGAACAATTATCTCGTTCTACTCTCTGTTCGGCTGTGCAAGCAAACGTTTGAGCTTTTCCTCGAACAAAAAAGCCTTCAGAGGTGGCTTCTTCAACTCTTTGCCTGCAACACAAAACAGAAAATTACATCAGAATTTTAATATCAAACATTTTGTTTAACCCTCGATGTTCTTCGTTCAAAGGGTAAAAAGCATTGGCTAGTCCACCCATTGAATTTTCATTCACATGCATAAAAAAGTAATGATCTTACCAATATCTGTCGGCGTTTTTCATTTCGCCAACCACTTGCTTCTTCCTCGTAGGATACATTGAATAACGACCATCATCTTTTGGGTTTTCTTGTGGATAATAAATGGCGAGAATGTCATCTACTAACAACTCGACACCCGCCTCATCCGCTAATACGATCAGACCCAAGAAAACTCTCATACCGTTTGGCATCAATTGAGGAATTGCCAGTTGATAATGATGCATGCTCTGGATGAGAAGAGGAGGAATCGGAAGTCGAAACCCACATTCAAAGTAAATGATGTACATGCAGATCCATCCCTCTGAAACGATATCTGCTTACTCATCTGGAAAAGGGAGGCGAAGTTAAACTTCGTTCAAAAACCCATATTGACCCCTGATGTCTGACAAGTTTTCATCCGTCAGAACGGAACAAGGGTTCGACGTTCGTAAAAACGACTCTACACTTAGACGGCGTAGAGGTTTACTTAGTTGAGCTATTGGAGGAATCGATAAAACTCCTTCCCCTGATGTCGTCGCAGTCGATTCCGCTCTGATGCCACATTACTTGTCTCGGCACCTTTTCGATTTTGGAGGAACTCATATTCGACTTTCGAATGACGAATGGTTGAAGTCCATTCATCGCCATCAGAGCTACTTTCGTCGGAGTCGGTGATCGTCTATTCTACGTCTATGTCCTCGATGATTTGCTTCTCCTTATCCATGGGTTCACAAACCAATATTTGGACGAAAGATGGAAGAATTTTGGATCTAAAAGCCTCTTTTTAATCAAAGCCCTATGAAGCTAGGGATGAACACGAAGACTAGCAAACCAAGAACTCGTAAGAAAAAACCAGAAAAACTCATAAAATCCCCTCAATCAAATTACTTACCCATAAGAAATGCATAAAATTAACCAGAAAGACTCGGAAACAGAACAAAACCAAATCAATATTACTCAAAAAGGAGAAGAAGAGAAAAAAAAAAAAGAAATCTTGCTTAAGATTCGAAGGTCTTGGGAAAACTTTCAGACTCTGATTTTTCGAATGCTCCAAGTGTATGCGAAGCATTATATAGCTTCGCAATACAACCAACGATCCTGATTTTTAGGTGAAGCCTGATCGTGAATCATGAAACTTTTCGCATTCCAGCTCAGTGATCTTATGTCACAACGGTTCAAATTTTGGAAAAGGAGAAGCTGTTGCTTCGGAACACCCAATCAATGCAGGCCACATGTATGAAGTGACTTTTCTTTTTGGGGCTCAAGATTTTTAATCAAGAAATATCAGTTCATTCAAATTTTACTAATCTGACATATCAAAGATCAACACTGCATTATTGCCAATGATCATACACTCTATCGAGGATCCATCGCTCGATAGAGTGGGGGGCCATCTGTTGGGGTTAAACTTCGTTTTCCCATTATATCGATAGTGTTTAACTGATTATCAAATGAACAACAGACTCCCGAGTCAAATCTACAATATTTTCATATATTTGGGCCGGACTCAACTTATGTGTTACTTCGTTCAATTGTGAACAATGATCGTTTGTATAATTGGGCCGGACCCAATTTACGATATTAATTCGTTCCATCATAAATTATGATCGTTCGCATTCGAATGTCGAAATCAATCAGTTCAAATATGATCGGACGTACATTGAATCTAATATAAGCCATGAACGGTGCGATCACAAGAACTAAGCCTTGTTTTCTAGTCAACGATCGTCGCTTGTGCTTGACGAAAAACTACAAGAGATACTCCCAATAACCGTCAAGCCCATAATCGACAATGACATATCAGATCTTTTATGATAACTGACGAGCTCATGATTGATAATGACGTCACACCCCAATAATTGCTAAGCCCACTATCTGTGATTCATCCCAGTAACCGCTAACTCCACATTGTGACATGTGTCCCAAAAGACATTTGAGCGAGAACCACTCACTAGGAATGGCGGGTTCAGACCCACTATTCTTTCTCTTTAAGTAGAGGAAGACCCCCTTCAGACAAGGGACAATTTTTCCTAATTCGAACATTCTCTTACGCTGCCAAAATACTATCAAAAATTGTATTTCATTGTCTTCAAGACCAATCGTATCCAGTGAAGAAACCATACTCACAGAGGATGTAGCACACGTTTGGCTAACCTCTCTAAATTTTGGTGTTGTTAATTCTCTTTTTATCTTTCTTTATTTGATTATTTCGATATTATAATGCTTTATGAATTTCACAAACGATTTCCAAGGGCCCAATCGATTATTTGTTTTATTTCTTTTTACTAACTTCTGTTAAAATTTGACGGTAGATTCTCAGCATCTATAGTAACCAACTGGTAACCCAGGTGACTGTATCATGGATATCAATTAATGATTATAATTGGTATTTTAAAATAAATAGATTAATAAATATTTATGATGTTGTGTTATGATATTTCTTGTAAGAGCTTTTTCCTGTGTGGTAAAAATTATCTAAAGCATGATTTTGTGACATTTCTCTAAAGTACTTTTTTTTTTTTTGAAATGGTCGTTATCGGGTTTCTGGTTGAGTTGAAAAAAAAAAGGGAAGAAAATAACTTTTTATTCTTGTTAAGGGTGTTTATGTCTTTCTAATACAAAGGGAGATCACATGAAGCTCACAATGTTTTTTTAATTAAAAAAAATAACGTCCGTTGAAAAGAAAAAGAGATGGTTTTATTCCTTTTTTATGAATTTAAGGATCAATCAATGAATAAAAAAATTAATCCATAATCAAACGGTATCTTTATAAATAATTCAGGAACTATATTAATAATTTATTTTATTATTATTTTAATATAACTAACTTGATCAAATAATTAAAAAAAAATGTATAAGATTATCATCAAAGACTTATTAACACTTAAAAAAAAAGAGATTTTTTATGTAATGTCAATGAGTTGAAAAAAATAAAAAACTTTTTTTTAAAGGGAATGAAACTCTATTTTTAGACATCACGAGTTTAATGTCCGTGCATTGCACAGGGAAGAAGGAAAAAAATAAATGAAAAAAAAATTATTATTATATAATAAAATAGTTGGTTAGAGTAAATAATATAATTATAATGAGTATATTTTTTTTAATATTTTCTATTTTAATAATATTAGAGTATATACATTCTAAATATTGCATTTGATAAAACAAATTTCCCTTAAAATTTTTATAGAGAGTGAGAATCTTTTCTAACAACAACGAAGGAACAAAAAATAATGTTAACCAAATTTGTGCAGAAAAGGACTTAAAAAGAAAAAGAAAAAGAAAAAAAAAAGAGGAATATGTAATTATCAAGAAAAGCTTGAAAACAAAAACAAAAAGAAAAAAGAAAAAGAGGAAAGATGTATTTTGATGCAAAAGTCGGTTAAATACGTCCACAAACGTTTGCTGGTGGGCTAATTTTACATAATTGCAAACCAGCCATTTTTCTATTTTCAGACACGTAAATATTTTACATTTATAAATTCTCTCCTCCTAGAGAGAGAGAGAGAGAGAGAGCGAGATGGATTAAGGAGAGAGAGAGTGGAGTATTTCAGAAGCTCAGTGCTTCGCTGATTTTGAGGCATGAAATAGAGAGAGAAAGAGAGGGGGGAGAGAGAGATAGGAGTGCTGCCCAAGTTTCACACACTCTCTAATACTCTCCATTGGCAAGAAAAAACTCCATTTTTATTATTTTTATGTCTACTTGATTTGGCTGTTTTCTTTCTCAAACGTCATTCTCTGTGAAGTTTCCACAGCAGAGAAACGAAGAAGAACCCAGGTGGGTTTTCATAATCTTTCTTCTGTCATTGTTATCTCACTTCTTTTTTTAATCTTTTTTTTTTGGGTATCCAAATTTTCATTCTTTGTAGCTTTTTTCCTCATTTTTTTCGATTCTTCTTGCTGGATTTTGCTGGGTGTGAAGCTAAAACTAAAAATTATTCAAGTTCATGCTTTCATTTTTCTGGGTTTTGGGTATTGATCATCTTGTTATGAACAAATTTTTGCTTTTTTTAATCTGTTTTTTAAAATGGGGATTAATTTATTAGCTATATTGTGATAGATTTAATAATTTTCTTTTCATTGAAAAGCTGTCTAACAGCTTGGCATTTAATTAGACATTAGTAATAGGAAACCAAAGTAGGGTTTCAAAGGGCAAAAACGTCCGGTCACTGTACACAGCAAACCGGTAGGCACATTCAGGAGGACAAAAACGTCCGCGTAATGTCAAAAGCCCAAAACCGGCAGTTTACTGTGGAGGCTGCATAGGAAGCAACAAATTAGGAGGGTAAAAGCGTCAATTTACTGTTAAAAAACAGTAAAAGTTTACCACCTTATAATATATTAAATAATATCTATATTAAAAATAGTGAATTCCACAATTTTTTAAATTTAATATAATTTTGATAAAATTCAACCGTCATTGATAAAAAGACCCTACCATTTACCCTTAAAACAAACAAAAGATGATCATGAAAGGAACCCCATCAAATTGTGTAATGCTTCTTTTTTATGATTTATTTATTTATTTATGTGCAAGTGGGTTCTATATATATATATATATATATATATACCTAAAATTTTATGATCTATGATTTCTTTTGGCTATACGAGGCCCTGGAAAATTCTGCAAGGTCTTTGAAGGTGGTGTAATTTCCGATTTCCTGGTTGCTGTTGGCACATACAGACGCGCGCGCACACACACATATATATATATATCTATATATACACCTAAAATTTTATGATCTATGATTTCTTTTGGCTATACGAGGCCCTGGAAAATTCTGCAAGGTCTTTGAAGAAGGTGTAATTTCCGATTTCCTGGTTGCTGTTGCCTGTTGACCATCATTTCCCGGTTATACGAGGTTTGTTTATTTTGTTTTTCCTACAAAACTCTATGAGTTTCTGTTGGTTATATATGATGTTAGTTTTTATCTCATCTTAATAAATCAATAACAGAGCTAACGAAGACCAGATGGACACCAAATTTAAATATAATCCCCGGCCAAAAAAAAATAATAATAATAATAATTAAATTAAAATGAAAAAAACTTGATTTTGTTCCTCCCACAAGATTGAGAAAATATCACTTTAAACTAAAGTCCAAGTAAAATCTCTAATCAACCACTTAGCAAATTATTTACTTTTCCCTAATATTGGCTTTGATTATTTATTAAGTTAAAGTCTTTTTTTTTTTTTTTTTCCCTCTCTCTTTCTCTTATTTTTTTTAAATTTTAAATTTTGGTATTTCTTGATTTTTATGACTAGCGTACTCGCCCCTTTTAAGAAAAGAAAGTATGTACACAAAATTATGCATAAGGTTTTGGATAGGAAGAAAGAGTAATTTTGATATGTCTATGTTATAACCTTTTTTTTTTTTTTTTTTTTTCATTATTCATTCTAGGGTTGGTAATTTATGTTTGCGGGTTGGGTTTGGACTAACTTGATTTCAGCACAACACGATAAGCATGAACATGAATACGGGCCAAGAACCTAAACACAAATACAAATCGTTTAATAAACGGGTAGCACGACATGATATGTGAATACGATTATTAAATAGGTGACGACGGGTTGGGAGGAAAAAAAACCTGTTTATGATCCATTTAACACGAAAATCATGTTTATAGCCCATTTAATACGAAATTGGTTTCTGACCCATTGAACACGAAAATTTTGGATAAAAATTCACATAAAATTCTGAATTCACTAACACAAAAAACCCATCATATTCATATAAAATATAAAACTAACAACTAGAATTATTAAATATCTATAATGATTAAGACAAACATATTTTAGAATAAAATATAAACGGGTTATTAGGGTTAGGGTTATGCTTTTATATATTGTTATTTTTAAGGTTTTTTTTAATATATTGAGAAATTTTATATATATGAGCTCTAAACGGGTTGGGTCGTGTTGGCCTTTTTGCACCTCATTTAAATAAACGGGTTAACCATGTTAGCCCGTTTCTAGCCCGTTTATTTTCGTGTTTAACTTGTCGACCCAATTTCAACCCAATTATTAAACGTGCGGTATAAACTCATTTTTTCCGTGTCGTTTTTGTGTCGTGTCTAAAATTGCCGACCCTCTAAATTCATTCTATTTTGCTTGCTTCACTCTTTGAACAGTTTTTTTTTTCCCCCCTCGAATATTTAGATGGCAATGCATTGAATGCATAGGAATGCATAATAAAGATTAAAAAACAAACCATTAATCTTTTATAAAATTGTAAAAATTGGACAAAAGAAGAGTTAAACTTCTGAATTTGGTAACCTGAGACTTCTTAATTGGTCAATAACATAAATTCTCTCAAATATGTCTTGATTAAATGCTAGTAATATATGATTTTGTTCATTTTGATTCCGAATGATCTGCTGCTTTTATTTTTTATAGGACTTATAAATTGTTTCAACTCCAAGCTACAAACTGGCCAAGTGCTCAAGTTATCTAGATAATCTTGTAAAGCAAAAAAAAAAAAAAAAAAGGGTTATCTCAATCATCTACTGTAAAAAGTTTTTCTAACTCCAAGCTATGCTAATTAATTTCTAGGTCAATATCTAAACTTCAGAAATGTCTTCAAATGCTTCCTCAAGCCGTCGCTGGAAACGTGACGTTTTCCTCAGTTTCAGAGGAGACGACACTCGTAGGGGTTTCACGGACCATTTATATAATACATTGAAGCAGAAAGGAGTTGATACCTTCAGGGATGATGAAAAGCTTGAGAGAGGCAAAGACATCAATCCGGAGCTATTGAGATCGATAGAAGAATCGAGATTTGCAGTCGTTATTTTCTCGAGAAACTATGCTTGCTCTAAGTGGTGCTTGGATGAACTACAGAAGATTGCTGAATGTAAGAAAAATATGGGGCAGACAGTCTTTCCTGTTTTCCACGGCGTGGATCCGTCAAACGTGAGAAAGCAAGAGGGTGATTTTCGGGCAGCATTTGTTAAGCATGAACAAGATTTCAAAGACAATATGGAGAAGGTGAACAAGTGGAGGGAAGCTTTAACTGAAGTTGCCAATATATCCGGTTGGGATTTGACAAATAGGTAAAAAAGCCATTTCATTTTTTCACTACTTTTACAGCTACGACTCTTTCACCGAATTTTTTTTTTAAATTTTTACAGTGACACTTATTTGAGTACTGTTAAATTATTTTAAAATGTCTGGATGCATCTTATAAGGTAGAAATAATTTGGCCATTAAAATATGCATAAAATAAGTCCACCCTTTGAACGTTGTACAACCAACATAGGAATAGGGAGAAATTAGGTTTTAATATAAAATACTTGAAGAAAGAAAAACTCATAGATAAATCCAAACAAAAAAACTTAAATATAAAGGAAAAAAACACGAAATCTAACAAACTCCAAATCTAAACCTAATAAAATTAAAAACAACGACGACGATGACAAAAAACCTAAAAGTACTTGGATTTCAGTGGTAACAGTGGAGGTAGTGGTGGCAGGGTCACGGTGGCAACGGTGCATGGTCGTGGGGAGGGAGAATGAGAAAGAGGATGGACAAAAGATAAGTGAAGAAGAGAGTGGGGGGATTTGGGAGAAATTTGGAGTTTGAAAATTAGCAAGGGATGGAAGAGAGAGAGATAGAGAGAGTATTAGGGAGTTTGAAGATTTTTTTTATCTATATTTTTTTTTGGAGGGAATAAGGGAGTGCTTTAAATTACAAAAAAGGGGGAGAAATTTTCAAAATTTGCAAGTAGAACAATCAGCATGAAAAAGTCCGCCATTTTTCTTTTAGAAAATATTGACATTTGAAGTTAATATCCCGAAAATTCATCCTAAAAATGTCCATGGACAGATTTCCAAAACACTGAAATTTTGCTTGCCTGATAAATATCAAATATCTCAACTGACCATAAAATCACAACATGCCAAAACAAATAGATCAATCAATATTCTCAAGGAGCAAAACTCTTAGATATTAACACATGTACACTTAAACAAATGATATCAATAATTATAATAACAGGAGTTAAGGATAAAAGTGTTCCAAGCACTATTTGTAGTGGTTCGACACTATCCCTACATCCAACCGTAGCCAAACAAACGATGGTTGATCTCTTCCACTAAAATGATAGACTTTGGCTTATTCACACCAAGTACAATTGGTGCCAAAATTTGACAAAGGATGTTAGCTGTTATGTACCCTCCAATTTACAAGGGATTGGCAACCTGTCACTCTTGTTTTTCAAGGATTAAAAAGTTGGGTCACTCAAGATTTTCTCCCAAAGATTTCAAATAATGTAGGCCTAGAATATGTAAGAGCACACACTGTAACTTTGAAACAAGTTTGCCTCAAGTGTGATTTTTATTACTCAAACAACGTTTAAAACAAGTTTGTCTCTGTGATTTTTCTTTTTCAAAAATGATTTGAAACTAAGCAGGGCACTTGGGAGACTTAAGAGTGGTTGGGGATTTGTTTCTATGTGTCAAAACCTCATAAAAACTTGAAAATATGATTTTTTTTTTTTGTTTTTTTGTTTTTTTCATACCAAAAAACCTTGAAACTAGACATTGAACTATTTTAGCTGCTATCCTTGTGTAGTCAATGAACAACAAGATTAGTCGCCTTGTCCTCCTCCACCAGCCACTCCCATTTTAGTGCAAAAAAACCATTACGACCCTAGCTCACTTAATTTTTGTCGGAATTCGATGACTCTTAAATCATTACGAAAGTAGAAGACTTGACAATCTTAATATAATATTTTTATGTCTATATAAAAGTAAAAATCTATCAACACGTTAAATCTTTGATATAAACATTAAGCAAGTCTAAAACTTGTCAATTTTTAAACCAACCTTTTCAAATTAGAATAAATCAATAATAAGTCATTCTGAGCTCATAGAAAACTTGTAACAGACTTTGTCTAGACTTGGAAAAGATCAAAACTAGTTTTGTATAGTCCAAAGTCTAGTTTTTGTAAAATCTCAATTGATTTGAACTTTTGATGAAATCTTTTTGAGTCAAGTACTTGAATTGATGTCATGCAACACTCAAACATGAATACAAGAATAAGTAGAAGAAAAAACCTATAAAGATTTTGTCTTGTCCATTTAATCTTCATTCTTCAATCAAGCCCTTAAATTCTTGAATCTTCATGCTTTCATTTTTTCTCTCTCAAATTCCATTTATAGAAAATTAAATAAGAAAATAACAAAAGTAATAAGAGAAGGGAAGAAAACACAAAGATATTTAAGGTAAATATACTTATGTCTGCATATTAGGAACAAAGAGAAGAATTCTAGTAAGGAGCGCTATGAATGAAATCACATATAAATACGAGTCACTATAAAAAATAAAAAATAAAAAGAGAAAGGAAAAAAAAAAAGGAGGAGATTCCACATCAGCCCACAACTGACGTTGTTTCTATACGACATCGTTCAAAAAACCGACATTGTATCTGGCATCGTGGAAAGTACCCACTTTCACATCGGTCTTGGACCGATGTGAAAATCTTTCCACGTTGGTTTAACACTGACATAAAAGGCTTTTCACATCAGTTGCTAAGTAATCGACGGGGAAAGTGATTTAAAAAAAAAAAAAAAACCTGATTTGCAGTGCAACTCCTGCACCCCACAAATCTCTCTTATCCAAAAACAGAGCAAACTACCACCCTTTCCTAATTTATAAAAAAAAATTAAAATGATTTGTGGCATTGCTATTCTTGTAGTGAGTTACAAGAATACAGAATCGGGTACGAGTTTTTATATTTGAGTTTGTTCTTCTTTTGCAGGCACGAGTCTGAAGTCATTCAGGAAATATCTAAAACTATTTTAAATAAATTGAACCTCATATTCTCAACTGACAACAAGAACTTGGTTGGAATAGATTCTCGTATGCTGAAAATGGATTCATATCTAGATATCAGGTCAGATGAAGTTCGCACTATTGGGATTTGGGGTGCGGGAGGGATAGGCAAGACAACCCTAGCGAAACAAATTTTCAAACGGATCCATGATGAATTTGAAGCTAGTTGTTTCCTTGCAAATGTTAGGGAGGAATCCCAAAAACATGGTATAGTTCATATGCAAACCCGTCTCTACGAAATCTTGGCTCAAAACCAGGCAAAGATACAAATGGATGATATGGGAGTTGATGTGTTAAAGAGAGCATTTCATTCTAAGAGGGTTCTTGTCGTTCTAGACGATGTCGATCAATTGAACAATCTAGAAGCTTTAGTTGGCAGAGCAAGTGAACAGCATAATTGGTTTGGTTCGGGAAGCAGAATCATTGTAACAACGAGAGACAAACACTTATTAAAGATGTACGGTAACATTGTATACGAGGTTGAAAAACTAGACAATGTCGAAGCTCTTCAACTCTTTAGTCAGAGAGCTTTCAATCAAGATTGTCCTCCAGATGATGACTATAAAAAGCTGTCTGAGAACTTCGTAAAGTATGCTGATGGGCTTCCTTTGGCTCTTGAAGTTTTAGGTTCCTTCTTGTATGGGAGAGATAAAGATGAATGGCCGGGAACAATACGTCGTCTAAGGGACAACCCGAAAAGCAAAATTTATAAAACGCTTCGACTGAGTTACGATGGATTAGAACAGACGGAGAAGCAAACCTTCCTAGATATTGCGTGTTTCTTCAAAGGAGAGGATGCCGTTCGTGTTAACAAGATACTTGACAGTTGTGAGTTCCACCCTACGGTTGGTACAAGGGTCCTCAAGGAGAAGTCTTTAATCTTTATTGAAGGAGGAAAATTATGGATGCATGATTTACTGCAAGAAATGGGACGGGAAATTGTTCGCGAAGAATCTCCTCAAGAGCCTGGAAAACGTAGCAGGCTATGGCTCCATAAGGATTCCTATCAAGTTCTTGCTGAAAATAAGGTACAATATTGGATAAATTAATCTTTTCATATTGTGCATTGTACATTCATACGCTATGTACAAATAATTGCAATTAATATAGGCATAGAAGCAAATAAGGTATTACAACTAATTAGTAAATTAGGGATGTCAAAAA
This sequence comes from Ficus hirta, assembly GCA_038430175.1. Lineage (NCBI taxonomy): Eukaryota > Viridiplantae > Streptophyta > Magnoliopsida > Rosales > Moraceae > Ficus > Ficus hirta. The sequence goes on along the minus strand of CM076585.1, from coordinate 9,552,811 downwards.
GATGGGTGATCTTAGGCCGATGTTGCCCCGTGAATAAAAACAAGCCGCATCCCACTTTGTTAACTCTTTAAGTTGATAGAGATGGGACGGGTTCAAGGTACACACCAGTACTCCTTTTATCTATAGATGATATAATTAAGTGAATAAATAGTAAATGCATATAATAAGACTTCAAGTAAAAATACCAAGAAAAATTGTAGTTGTCAATTAATTGATCTACTTTTTAAAATACAACATTACACATTACAAAAGATTATGCATCGTATTTTTCTTTAAGTTACTTTCAGATTAAAACGAAGCCAGTAATTTATAACATGGTATCACTAATTACGATTGTCAACCTTTTCAGTACCTTTTGTCTTTCTTGAGAAAAATAGTTCATTGTCCTTGGTATTACAGGGCACATCTGCTGTCCATGGCATATTCTTAGGCTCCCAAGCAAAAGAAGAAATACTCTACAATGCCGATCCATTCTTAGAGATCAGGGATTTGAGACCGGTGAAGATTGGAAAGCCGGTCCCGGTCCAGGTACGTGATGTAAGACAAATTAAATTTTAATTACTTATAATATCTTCAAGATTTGAATTCAGAAAGTCAAAACTTCCGTTTTGAAAATTATTCTCTCTCCAAACACAAATTGTTTTGCACTTCCGCACATTGTTATCAAGTAATGTCAAATAGTATGACAACATGACTTTCAAATTACAGTGTTACTTGGTACGCAAACAATTTTAAATATGCGCATAGAATATCACATGGTTCTCAAGATGATACTTTAAATGACGGTTTTTGCGAAAACGACTTTTGTAAAAACCTTATTGTAGCAATTAATCTAGAGCTCCAACCACAATTGAATATTCTGTGTCCTTTTTGTGCAGTCTAGAGGAGCTGAAAGTTGGGATGTCCAAAAGTTGCTTAGAATAGATCAAGAGGTGCATTTGTGTTGTGATCCGTTCGTAGAGTTGAAAAATCTTCGATTACTTAAGATTCGCTATGTGAACATTTCGGGATGCCTGAATTATTCTCTCCCTAAAAGTTTACGACTTCTCGAATGGCATGGATATCCTCTAAAATTGTTGCCATCAAATTTTCAACTTGGAAATCTTGTTGAACTCAGCATGCCTAACAGCCGCATTGAAGAACTACCGAAGCTCGAAGCTCTAGTAAGATAATTTACTGAACTATTATTAAACATCTTTGCTTAATCTTTTACTGAACTAATCGAGATCAGAAACGTGTCTATGATTTCTTTTTACTTTTGGCAGCGTCTCGGAATATTGATATCAATCGATCTTAGCAATTGTGAATACTTGATCAACACTCCCGACTTCACTAAGATCCCAAATCTTGAGGTTCTAATCCTCGAAGGTTGCATAAAGTTACAAGAAGTTCACCCGTCAGTTGGAGTTCTTGAACATCTTGTTTTATTGAATCTGAATGGCTGTAAATGTCTTCAGAAGCTTCCTGACAAAATCAGCTTGCGATCTCTTGAGACGTTTATACTTTCCCGATGTTTGAGTCTCAACAAGTTTCCCGAGATTGTGGGAGACATGAAAAATTTGTCCCAACTTTACTTGGATGGTACGGGTATACGGGAGCTTCCAATTTCGATAAATCAGTTAACTGGACTTGCTTTGTTAGACTTAAGCTACTGCAAAAACCTTTCAAGTCTTCCAAGTAATGAAATTTGCGGTTTGACAGCTCTTAGAACTCTTCGTCTCTCGTATTGCTCCAAGATTGATCAACTACCGGAAAACCTAGGAAGCTTGAAAGAGTTGGAAGAGTTGTATGCGAACGGAACTGCTGTAAAAAGAGTTCCTTCCTCCATTCTGCGTCTAGATAACCTTAAACACTTATCTTTCCGACGATGTCACACTGGATCAGGAACGCAAAGATCATGGAAATCACTCATTTGTTGTTGTTTGTTGCCAACAGATCATCACTCTGAAGTGATTAACTTGCAGTTGCCTAGTTCGTTCGCGGGCTTAACCTCTCTGATATCTTTGAATTTGAGCCACTGTAATCTACAAGAAGGAGCAATACCTAATGATATCGGCTGTTTATCCTCGCTGCAGAATTTAGACTTGAGCGGAAACTACTTTAAGGTCCTTCCTAAAAGCTTCTCTCAACTTTCCAAGCTAAGAGAACTTGACTTGTCTGATTGTCGCGAGCTTAGGTGCTTGCCACATCCTCTTCCATTAAGTCTGAAATATTTATATGCTCGGAATTGTCCTAAGATGGTAACTAACCTTTCGCATTATCGTGATACGGATATATTGATCTCGGAAAACGGATTCCATTTCATAGACTGCGGAGAATCATCAAGTTTTGCTGATGATCAAGCATTTCTTGGACGACTTTCAATGCCTGAAGAATATATTGATCTACTCTTCCCAAAATACATCGAGGTTTTTCATGCTCTCGCTCTCTTTCTTTTCTCGTTGCACCCCCTCACAAAAAAAAAAAAAAAAAAAAAAAAGAAATTTTATTTTCTTTTCCTTTTTACAGGATTCAATTAACCAAGGAAGATCATTCGAAATCGTTTTTCCTTATTCAGCTAGAATTCCTGAGTGGTGCAGCAAATGGAGTAATAATGGTTCTTCCATTACGATCAAGTTATCTCCGGAAGATAATTTTGGTACGAGGAAAGGATTTGCCCTCTTCTTTGCTTTTGAAATTAAAGAGCAAGATAATATTCATGAAGGTTTGGAACCACAAAAAACCATCTGTCTTTTTCACTCCGACAAAGGGGGGTATCTTCCATTACTTACCAACTTCAAAAAGCTCACGGCTGGATCTTTTGGAGTTTGTTGCTACCTTCCACGCGGAAGGTTTCAAGAAAAATACTTGAATCAAGAAAGTAGTGTTTTTGGAGCTTTAATTTTGACACAGAGACAAGATTTGGAGATTAAAATGTGCGGTTTGCATATAATATTTGAGCAAGATGTGGAAGAGTTTAGCCAAAATCTCTTCAAAACTCTAACTGAATTTCAAGATTTGGATTTGAATTTCATACAACATTGTAGGAAATTTTTAGATCCAGCAAGAGAACTAAACAACTTGGGTGAACCGAGCACGGTTTGGGATTATTCTTCGCGTAAGGAACAAGGATCCGAAGAACCACAAAAAGACGATCATGTAGAACAAACTTGCACTACTATGGACCCAAACTCAAGTTCAGAGGACCGGACAACCCAGATGAGAAGAGATACACAAACATTGCTTTCAAGACTCTTCGAGGTAAGTTTTCGCTGTTTTGTTGTTTTAAGGAAAAATAGTTCTCTGTCACCGTCACTCTCACATGATTTTACTTTTACATGTTATGCAGGGATGCTATGCACATTACAACCCGTTTTATTTCATTATTCCAATCGAAACAGTTTCAAGCTGGTTCTTACATCACTGTGTAGGGGACACGGCAATTTGTTACCTTCCGTCGAATTTATATGACGATGAGAGATGGGTAGGACTTGATGTTTACATTACATTTAAACGGTCCAATCCATCAGAAACTCCTTCCTTGCTTTTAGCTGATTTCTATGCCCATGGAACCAATAACGACAGGCTCTTAATCCTGTCATTTCCCCTAACCATGAACGGGTTGCATGAGTCCTCTTTTGTTGTATCTCATGTACCCCGTGCATACTTTCCAAAGCAGTTGAATCAATGTCAGGGTATTAGTGTTCTGTTTAGACCTGATGCTCGATCTGATGAGAAGGTGGATTTGAGAGTTGTAATATGTGGGACCAGGTTACTATACGAGCAAGATTCGACATCCTTTATCGATAAAATGGTTAACCTGGCATCGATGCATCCATCTCTTCTTCAAACTCTTCACTATCAAGCTAAATCTCATCTTCCGAAGGTGGAAGAATTCCTTTGCAAAACTGAAACTCACAAACAAATTGAAGTGGGAAAACAATGGAGGCTTGGTCCATCCACATTTGAAGAGTAAAATTCTATTGCACCTTTTTTCTAGTGGGGTACTTCTACATGGCACATGTTTTTTGTACCCTACCAGTGAACAAATTTTTTACCCATTAGATTAAGTTTTGATGAGCAGATCTATGAGTGAAAGAAATTTTATATTGTATAGTGCGTTTTTTAACGTAAACACTTATAGATCTGACTGAAAATTTAATCCGAATGGCTAAATGTACTTGCTTTATTGGTAGGGAAAAACAATGTGCCCTACCAAAGAAGTATCCTCTTTTTTATCATTTTAATAAGTTTCGATTTGTTTACCCCATCTCAACTAACACAAGAATTCTTTATGTGGACTATTATAGGTCGTTTCTTCAATCCTTGCAAAAGCTGCTAACAAGTACGAAACCCTTAGCAAAAGATGTTTGTAATACATTGGAGAAATATCGGTTCTATCGTGCACAGAACAAGGCTTCTCAAGAACTTGGCCCCATGTTAGTCCATTCTGAGGAGTTTTTTTCGAAAATTTTACATCATATGCAAAGGAGTGCTCAAGTACGTGTTTTAATAGGCTCGTTCAATCATTTCCACATAATGCCTGATAAGTTTCTAAGCTTCGGAAGGAAATTGAACGAATGGAGACATGATCTTGAGAGTTTTCTTAAATTGTTTTTCGAGGATAAGGGCTTGTTGATCACTCTAAGCGTAGGAGGAAAACTGATTGCTGTTACGAAGCGCTTTGATCCTAATCTAGTATTCAATTTTTGTTTCCCTCAAAAGGAAATGCTAGATTGTTTCCAAGATCAAAGTAGTACATCGAGAGTGGCAATCGAACTTCCCCAAAATCTGTATAATGATAGCAATTGGGAGGGACTGGCTGTATGTGCTGCTTTCTCTGTCAACGAGCATCCAAATGCATTTTCAGAAATTTCCGTGGACCTTCTGTGTCACTTATCAGTCAATGGATGTTGTTTGGATCCCGTCCCATCTTTCTCCGTCACCAAAGATAGATACAAGTGGTTACATCTCCGGGGATTCATCTGGCTAATGTACTTACCCCGTATGATTCTGATAGAGCTTGATCAACAAAGAAATGTAGAGGCTAGAATCTTTAGCTCATGTCCTGGATTGATAGTGAACATGTGTGGAATCCGCTTATTGTACCATGAAGATGTCGAAGAGTTTAGGCACGCAATTATTCAATGTTCAACCTCAATCTTTACCACTTCGGACTTCTTTCAATATGAGGCCCAATTGGATTTAGAATTGGAATGCTAGCTGGTCTACTTTTTTATGAAGAGGAAAGTAGCTTTGGGATTACTGATGAGCAGAACACACCACTTCCTGCAAATGATCGGAAAGACAACACGGAATCTAGAGTTCTTGATGAAAGTACTATCGATCAATCCACATTTTATCAGACATCGAACGAGGTCTCCCTCCCTCTCCCTCTCTCTCTCTCTCTCTTAAATCTATATCAGGCTGATCAATATCATGTTCAAATATTTAATCACTTGCAGGAATTTGATCAAAACTCGATCTACAACTCATGCTTCCCTGCTATTGAAATTCAAGACTGGTTCGGGGATCAATCCAGATTTGATTCTTCGGGGAAAATCCATTTACCACCAGATATAAACGATGACAACAATTGGATAGGATTGACCATGCGTGCTTATTTTTCGGACTCGGAGATTACAGATATTGACCACAATTCAGATCCAGATATTGTTCCTCATGTTACTCTTATTTGTCAATTTGAAACCGAGAATGGCAGTGTAAGACCTCTCCGTCACCATCAAACAACCTTGGAAGACTTGAATTTGTTACGTTGCGGAGGATTAATGTGGTTATCCTTTTTACCAAGACGATGGTTTTATGAAGCAAATCATGAAGCTCCATATCAGCTAAACGAGTGCAGAGTCATGAAGGCTGCATTTGAAAGCGACATACGAGGTGTATGTGTTCGAAGGTGTGCTTTCCGTCTTCTTTACCAACATGAAGTGGAAGAATTTAAGCAAACTATAAGACATTGTGTCCTCAATACCTCTTCACCTTGTGACAAGAAAATATCAGAAAGTTCCGCGGATAAATTGCTCAAGGACAAGGGTAAAAGAGTTCTGGAGTAACTTATACCCTCATATCAAGACTCTTTGAAGGTAAAAATATAATTCTATAACTCTTTTTTTTTCCCCTAAAACTCATTGAATTATAAAGATCTGCATTCAAGGACATTGTTTCATAATGTGTGTGAACAAATATAAATAAATAAACATTTTGACAAATAAGCTTGAGAATAATGGTGCGGAAAATATTGTCCGGGATCAATCTTAGCCCACCTAAAATCTTTTATATCTAGCCCCTCATAAGTTATAGATCAAACAAGAGACCCAACAAAAAAACAAAAGAAAAAAATAATAATAATCTAGTCAAAAATCGACGTAATCCAAACATGTCGATCTGAAATAGTCATTTGATATTCTGGATTTAGAGGGCCTTCCTAGGTACAGATTCTCAGTAGTTCTTGACAGTGGATTGCATTCATGTTGGATGACTCAGAGAGACAGAATTACAACCTTGCTTTAACCATATTTTCTCAGCAAGATTGCTTTCATGTTTTCTGAGCCACGTTGCTTTAACCTTTTTTATTTTTTTTTTGGCTGGTTCAAGTTGCTTTAACCTTGTTTCTGCCACAACCTTGCTATTCTTGGGAAAAAAAATTAATTGGGTAGTGGCGCAGTTTTTTAAATAATCGCAAGAAACTAACTCATGAATGTTGCTATGAACAATAAATTAATTCATGATCATTGTACCTTTTCCAGATAATCGAACAGCACGTCTGGCAGAGCTTTTCAAGGAGAATCATGAAGAGTTTCAAAACTCTCTGTGAATATATTAATATTCATCTATTCAAGCCTTGGGTCTCTATATATACAAGTGGTTGGAGGATTTTAAGTCCTATAAGATACTGAATGATTTTTCTGAACCCTTGGTGCTAGGGTTTTCGCCGTTGGTAGTTCTCTTTTATGGCCGGAGTTCAGTACCGTCTCTTGATTGGCCACTGAACTCTCGGACCTAAAGATGCCTTTAGACTCCACATTGATGGCTTTGATGGTGATATAGCTTCACGGTCGGAGGGAACACCTTTTGATCTTTTTGATCATGTTGTTTGACTTGTCATTGGAGGTATTATCCTTGTATTTGAGGTTTTTTTTCTCCTTTTTGTGATAGTTGTTTGTTTGAAATAAAGATGATGATATTTCCGCCATACAAGTGTTGTGATTTTTTGCTATATTTTTATTTCTATTTTGTAATAACAAAGATGGTCTTTTCACACTCTCGTATTGAATGTTTGTCTAATCCGTTGGAGTTATTTCTATGTCGTGTTGGTAGTGACCTTTTTGTTTTAGGTCTCTTGGTCTCAATTTATCAGAGTTATTCATCGATTGTAGTGGTATTATTAAAAGAGTTGTATGTATATTTGATAATTGGTGTTCCTTTTTATTTTTCCATTGTTGAAATTCGGTATACATTTTACCCTTTTGTGCACTTCATTAAAATTTACTGGTGAAACATATCTATAATTAGAGTTAAGTTTTCTTGTATTATGAGATCATTCCAATCAATACTGATATAATTAGGGAATTCTCCCTATGGTGTTTATCCATTTGTTTTGAATAAAAACTAAACCACCAAATTTTCTTTTTTAAAATTTAAATAATACCAATCTAATAATTATCAAATTAAAATACCTAGTGATATATTCATCCAAATAATATCCTAAACAAAATACTATATCCAAGTAGGATTCAAATTAATTAATCGTCTCTAATCCAAATCTAGTTAAATTGGCTTTATAATTATAAACTAATAGGATAATTCTCATTTTGAAGTTGATCCAAACTTGAATTATTAATAATTCTATTTTTTTTAATAGATATTTAATCCTTATTCAAATCTTTAGAATTACTAAAAGAAAAAAAAAAATTTCCAAAAATTCTCATAGAATAGCACCTAACACAGAGGGATTGTCCGGCACCTAGTCCCTCCTGGGACAGTGGTAGGGTTGAACATTTTGATCGAAAACCGAACAGGATTGACGGGGACCGCATGGATAGTCGGTAACACATCAGCATCGATATTACAGGCAATTAACCAAACCGACCATCATGAAAATGGGTGGTTTACGATTCTAAAGTTTTGGGTTCGGTCGATAACCAAAACCAACCTACCATGAGTTACTTCACCCCCCGCCTCTTTTCTCCTCATCCTCCCTTTCTTCTTCTTCTTCTCTGGCTTCTGCAGTTGCACTTCCAACAAGTCTGCAAGTATAGCCTCGCCAATCGCCGCCATCAACTTTCTTCTTCCACTGAACCGAGTAGCATCGATCGAAAAAAAACTAAAAATTTCCGCCGATTTTTGGTCAGTTGTGGCACCCTAATTGATCGGTGGTGGTTTTGGATTTTGAATAAAAAAATGTGGTGTGAGTAGTCACTGAACCAACAAATTTAATCAGTGACCAACCGATGAACAATCCTATATAGTGGGTTGCATAGGCCCAGAGTCTCGGAGGGACACCTAGTCTGTTCCTGGGACTGGTAGATTGTATTTTGAATACTTCTTACTATGATTCACATAGCCCAATGGACATATATAACTCAAGCTATATTTATAACGGATAAATTGACTCTAATCAATTTTTTACTTTATTATTATTAGTTTCGGTGCTACTCCACGAAAAACCCAAAGTTAAAATCTTAAGGTGCGTTTACTGAACTATAAAGAAATGTAATGGGAGACGTAATAGAATTAGAAAGTAAAGTAAAACAATAGAAATGGTTATTATTAATTCCTTTTCTAGTATTTATTTGCCTATTAGATGGTGTAAAGAAAAATAATCTTATTCCATTTGTAGTGTTTACGAACCTTTGTAATATTATTCTAATTAATATATTTATTAAAATATCTGTTTACATAATAATTAAATTAAAAAAAAAAACTTAGCATATGAAAACTATTAAGGGTGTATAAACAAAATATCTATTTATTCTTTTTTACAAGAAATCAATACCAAGGTGATGAAAGGATTGACATTCATCTTTTTCATTCCTTATATTGTGTGGCAAAAACTGTTTGCTCCGAGCTGGTCTCGTTTTGCCGTCGCTGAGGCTTGTACCGGCTTGTGTGGAGATCCACCACGGCTCGCGGAGGCTAGTTGAGGCACAAATCTCTCACCTGCGTAGTTGTGCGACGAGATCCAATGGGATCTCCTGCTATTGTGGATTCTGATGTGATGGTTGCCCCATTTTTGCCATATATGTCTTTTTTCTTTTTTGGGATTTTCACTCTGATTTTTGTATAAATTTTTGTGATGATGCCATTTTGTTTCATGCATTCCTCTATTTTTTTTTATTTTTACTCTGATTTTTGTGTAAATTTGTGTGGTGTACTGTAGATTTTTGTGATTTTTTATTGAGTTCTGATTATTTTTTCAGTAGTCCAGTTACAAAACCAGAAAAATATGAGGGGTTTTGATTTATTCTTTTAGTGCTTGACTAAATTTGGCGTGTTAATATTTCGGTGAAGAACATGGAAAAATGGAGTCAGAAGTTTTTGGTTGGTAATTAAGTGGATATCGATTAGTAACTCGACAGTTACAGATTTGTGACCAATTGTCGGTTGGTTACCAGTTGGCAACTATGTGTTTACGAACTAATCACCAATCATAGGCTGGTTACTGGGTGGTGAATTGGTTACCAATCGCTAGCCGATTCCCGATCGATAACTAAGTGGTTGTCAACCAGTAACTAGCTGGATGATGATGTTATCAATCGGTAACCAATTGATGTCAACATATATACTAATTTGTGCTAGTTGGTAAATTAAAGATATCATTGGTATTCTAAAATTATGGTATTATTGTAAAAGTTTTTTTCTATGGTAAAAATCAATCCAATACATGATTTTGTGACTTTTCTAAAGTTCCCAAGATAATTTATAATCCACTTGAGACATAATTCTATTTTACGTTCTTTATTATTTTATCTTAAATTATGTTGTCAATTTTAAACTTACTTTCTCAACTTAAAACCTTTTACTTTGTTGGATCCCAAAAATTCAAAAGTGTTTTTAATACTTAAAACTTTTTAATTATATACTATGGTGAAAGAAATCCCTCTATGGTCATTTTACTGCTCCTTGTTTAACTACTAGTTGTTAGCCACGTGCGTAGGACGTGGGAATAATTTTATATAATCAATTCATATGTTTAAATTTTGATTATCGTGCTATTATTTTTTTCTAATGTATTTAGTAATATTATATTTCTATTTTTTTTATTTAAAAAACTATTAGGATGTTGTTAACGCTCTCATAGTTCAAAATTATGAATTCTAATATTCAAATATTGCACAAACATGTTTACACATATCTAATCTTAGTAGCCAAACATTAGCCTTCCACAATAATAGTCCAAAAGACTCCAAATGAATAAACTCATTAAAAATTAAGCCTTCTTTTGGTAATTTAGTTGGAGGTAAAATTTTTAAGTTGAACCTGGTTGGCTTTTAAAAAATTAGTTATAAATTTTGTTGACTTTTCAGAAAAAAGATAAAAATTATTGTGAAAAGTACAGTTTAGTTGGAGTTAAACTTGAATACTAAATGAAGGCTAAAAATTAATGTGTCAAGTTTAAATTTGAACATGTGCACATATCAATACAATAGATAAAACATTTATAAAAAAAGGAAGGGGGGGGGGGGGGGGAGAGGAATTAACATAAGAAAAAATTAAAAAAAAATAAAAAAATAAAAAAATAAAAAAGGAACTTAACATAAGAAAATATTTAAGATGGGTGAAAGAAAGGAACAATGGAGGCAATTTAAAGAGAAAATGACTTAGAAATTTGTATGAAAAAATTGAATTTAAGAAGAATGTAAGTAAAAGATATTAAAGAAAATAATATTTTAATAACAAACATAATAAATATGTTTTTTTAATAAATAATTAGATGCATGAAAATGTATGGTTAGGTCAAAATGTGTGTCTCGATCTAATAGTACAGTTGAGATAATTATTTTTATATGACAATTAAGAAAAAACCTTTATCAGGGCCAGGTACATAACGTAATATTTAACAAGAAAATTTATATAAAAAAACTATAATAATTTTTTTTTGAGAAAAAATTAATAAAAGGTAGATAGAGTAACTGTTTATTAGAAAAAAATATATAATTAAAAAATCTACATAAATAATATTGTAGAGAATAATAAAAGAAATATGTAAGTAAAGACATATAAGAGAAAAATTAATATATGCCGATTTAGTTTTTTTAATTTATAATGCAAAAAAAAAAAATGTGTAGTTGAAAATGTAATTGGGAAGAGAAAAAAACATTTTCACATGTAGCATATTTAAATATTTAATTTTTTTAAGATGGACACCAAAATATATGTTCTAATCAAAATATGTATTTTGGTTGGAATAAGGACGTTCATAACTTTTAAGGAAAAAAATTATGAATGAACCAAAGCAAACAGAAACCAAATTAGAGATTTATGGAAAGGAAAATATATATTTTTGAAGTAAAAGAAAAAAATAATTTTTGAAGTATAAATACATTTGATAAAATTTATTTCAATCAAACTATTAAAACAAAAGATATTTAACATATTCACATGGATAAAATAATATTTAAGAGGATAGTAAATGAAATATGTAACTAAAGATATATTACAGAAAATTTATTTTACTGGATAAGTTGAAAGAACAAATTATCCAAAAAAGAATTAAAAAAATTTAAGATAAAAGAGTTTAACGAAGAAATAAAAAACAAAAACAAAAGAACAAAAGAACAAAAGAAAGAAAAACAAAAGGAAAAAGAAAAAGTGAAAACACATACAATTGAGAAAAGACAAAATAAGGAACTGGGCCGAAACTTCCAGTCTCCTAAAGAGAAGAATAAGCCCAGCAAAATAAAAAATAAAAAAAAATAAAAAAAGAAGAAGAAGAATAAGAAGCAGCAAACCACAAAACGCCAAAATAGATGGATGAAAGTTTGAACAGTGCACATGTGAGAGGAGGTACAGTTAAACAAACTCCCCTGTTTATGTAATAGATCTAGGTTTCAACTTTATTTTTCTTGCTTTCTCAATTTTCTTTTGTTTCAAATTAGAAAAACCAAGCTATGAAAATATTTAGGTATGCCCGCCTTTGTTTTCTTTTTGGACAATTTCATTTTTGCTTCCAGAATTTTAAAAACTAGTAAAAATACTCCATAAATTATAAAATGGTTTTATCTTTACTCATTCCATCAGTTAAATAAATAAAATACTAATATGACAACAAGTAAAGTGTAATTTTTTAAGGACAAACTTTTTTGTTGCTCCTTAAACGTTAATATTCTTGTAACTTTGCCTCTGAATATTGAAAACTAGTATTTTTACCCCTCAAACTTTAAACAGTTAGTAAGAATACCTCTCAAACTTTAAACTGTTAGCAATGATATCCCTTGTTTCATACTTTGGCCATATTAGACTTGGATATCTTTGTTTTTATCCCCTAAATTTTAGTACATTTGCAACTTTACCCCTATTAGTGCTTATAACTCCTCACCTTTAAACTATTAGAAAACTCACTTATATTTTGTCCACTTAAAATTGATACGACATTAGTATTGTGAAAGCTTAATTTAAAACAAATATTTATAATTATAAAAGTAACTTAAAAATCTATCAAAATTTAAGAGATCTAAATATACAAGTTCCTTTGTCATTTTTTTTTTCTTCTTCTTCTTCTTCTTTCTTTCTTTCTTTTCTTTTTCTTTTTTTTTTTTTTTTTTTGTAGTGACTTCAATAATTTTATAAACAAATCTTATGAGCACATTAGTCATTTTTATGCTTCGGTACATTAACTTTGTGTTTGTTTTATGTCTTTTATCCTTTCTAGTGTTGTTAGCTTTCACAAAATTTATTTTTATAATGGAAGCCATTACAAAAGCAAAACAAAATTAAAAGAACTTGTATATTTGGATCCTTGAATTTTATAGATTTTAAAGTTTTTTTTTATTAATTATAAATAATTTAATTCAAATTAACTTTTTATTATATTAGTATTACATCGGTTTTAAGTGGACAAAATATAAATGCGTTGTTAATAGTTTAAAAGTCGAAAGGTATAAACATTATTTTTTAAAAATTTTCAGAGATAAAGTTACAAATATACTAAAATTTATTATACGATCAAAATATGAAATAAGGGATATTTTACTACTAGCTTAAAGTTCGAGAGGTAGTTTTACTAACAATTCCATCCATTCAACTGACGGAAGGAGCGAAGCTAAAACCATTTCATTGTTAGGGAGTACTTCTACATGTTTTTAAAGTTCATATAGCAAAGTTACAAGCACACCAAAATTCAAAGAGCAAAAATAAAATTTATTCTTTCTTGGTTAACTGTTTACGTCAACTATTTCTCTAGTCAACATCCGATCAATGGTGAAATGCTGACCAGCCTCTACTTGGTTCACCAACTTGAGTAGGAAATTTTTTATTTAAGTTGAATTTGAGCTGTGTGTTTAGATGAAGAAAAACTGTTTTGTATGAAAAAGTGTAAAAACTTAAAATATTTAGAAAAAAAATATCATTATTGATATTATTTCATTTATCTCGAAATTTTATGCAGTTTTTGTTTTAAATCTCATCTAGACTTGTATATACAAAATTATAAACTTTTAAAGTTTGAATTTTTAAGTTATAATTGAAACTAGTGAACATTGAAACTTGTTGACTTTTCAGAAGACAAAAAGTGAGTTGGAATATTTTGGTTTAGAATAACGAACCAAACGAAGGAAATCTCCAGGTTGGAAGCATTACGAATCCTTGGATTAAAAATTTTATAAAAAAAAAAATTAGTAGGAACTATTAGTGGGCTTTTCACAATTAATTTAACGGAAAATTAACTTAGAGAGTACATTGCCATAATTTAGTAAATTGAGATGGTAAATTGTCAAAATTATAAATTTAAAAAGTAAGTTGTCAAAATGTGACAAATTTAGAGAACATTAGTGTTAAATAACCTGTATATGTGTATGTATATTTATATAAACATTCTTCCATGAATACTTTCTTTTATGTCAGTGGAGTTTTGCTTCACCGAGAGGTTGTCGACTTGTCACTTTAGACACTCAACATGCATGTGATAAAAGTTGAAATTAATAGCCATTTGGCCCCATGTTTCACCTCTAAGCTTGTTTTCCACCGTACCCACTTGTGTTTTCCTCATCCAAGAATTCAAGAGAGAAAGAGAGAGAGAGAGAGAGAGATTATAATATCTAGCGTATATATCTTTCAAGAATTTCCAAACCTGCCCCACTTCCTACTTTTATGTCCCAATTTCCCACTTCATTTAAAAATTTAAAAAATTATTAAAAAAAAAAAAAACCCACCTTTTGCATGATCCATGTTCCACACTGAAAAATACGCAAACCATATATAAGTATAACCTCCATGGTCTGAAAGTACAGCAAGTACGAACTAAACTACTCTATCATACTACTCTAACACGTACGACACATTAATAACAAAAAAAATTTGGCAACATGAGATGCTTAAATGCAGTATTCTTTCTATTAATTATGATGCTAAGCTATGGACCCATGTTAGGGTCAGTGGGGGCACGTGTTCCCATAAAAAAAACGTAAAAATCTATATACATTTGTGAGTTTTCAGCCTGTGTCCCTACTAATTGGTAGGGATGTTGTTTTTGGACCTTTTATAAGCTAGCTGGGTTTTATTAAACTTATTTGGGTTGAACCAAATTGGACTACTTCTCTCTCTCTCTCTCTCTGTTTTTTTTTTTTTTTTTTGTTTATTGTACATTTTTTATTCGTTTACTTGTAGCAAATCTGTCTCTCCCCCTATTCTCTCTTTTCTCCACTCCCATTCTTTTATTTGTTTCTCTTCCTTCTCATTTTATTTTATTTTCTATATAATCTATACTTTTCAGAGACCAACGCACCGTCATTGTTGGTTCATTTTAGAATAACCACAATTAATAGCTTAAGATATAAACACTTACGCAAATATGTAAAATATTTAGAAATTTATAAACTTTTTTAAGAATTTTATTTTAGGAGATAAGGTTCAATGTTTGTATAGTTATTTTATTTTATTTTTTTACTTGCATAACATTGTTTTGAAACATGCATGATACTCAATAAGATATTATCATTAAACAATCTTAGGTCTAAACCAAATAAAAAAAATCTAATATTTATACTATGAAAAACATGAAAAAAAAAATTACTAAATGTTTTCTACAAAAATAAAACAAAAGTAAAAATTATTAAAGCAAGCTTAGGTCTCTTATATTATTAACAATATTTATTAAGAATAACTAAAATATAATTTGACTTCGTCTTTAGCTATCAAGTGAAATGTTTGAGAATGTGTTAAAAAAAATTTTAATAAATGTTTGCAGCAAATATAGAAGGGAAAAAAAGGGGAAAAATAGTGAGAAAATTTTAAAAATAAAATAATATAAAAACAGTAACATAACCAATACTGTTATGTTGTAAAAAAAAAAAAAAAAAAAAAGAAAACAAAAAAACAACACAAATCCCAAACATCTGTAGCAACAATAAACACTGTCAAATAAAATTTAACAGTTATCTAACATATGATATCAATGATATCGTATTCAGCAACATATGCCAAATTAAATAATAAATCAGGTATATGCATTATTATATACCTAAACAGAGATCATCATAGCAAGCTTAAATTTTTATGCAAAAGTTCTCTTCAAAACCTTTTACAATAACAGAAGAACAAAACAACAAAAGTTAAAAAAAAAATAAAAATACCACAACATTAGTGATAGAATAACATCTGTAGATAAATACTAAAGTTTTATAAATCATATAAAGATAGAAACATGATTAACATAATCATGGGAGGAAATATAATTATAAAAAAAACTCAAAAACTGCAAATGATCATAGCAGTTATAAAAAATTGACAAATCATGTTGCATAATCATCTAATGTATAATAACAATAATATTCACAAAACATTGACAAATAAAAAAAGTTGTCTACGTTGTCTTAAAAAAAACAACAGAGACAAAGAAAAAAAAGAAAACACAATAACAAAATTAAATCATTTTATATCATAATAATAATAATAATAATAAAGATGCCGAGGTAGTGTAATAAAATAATAACTTTCAGACCCTTTTACGATATTGTATATTAGTATTAATGTTTTAATAGTAATAGTAATAGCGATGATCATAGATAAATAAGATGGAAAGTAGACAAATGTTAAAGAAATAGATTTGAAAAACATAAAGGAATATAAAATCAACAAAGAAACCGAAAGAGAAAACACTAACAATAAACAAATTGAACATAAAAACAGTAATATTTTTTTGTAAACATTAATAATAAAAATAGCACATCATCATAATATAATAAAACAACAATCAATAATAATTAAGAGATATAAATAAGAAAACTATTTTGATTAAAAAAAAAAAAGCACATTTCCTCATAAAACAATATATGGAAATGATTAGTTTTTAGAAGATAAGAAATAACAGAATAAAAGATCTCAAGTAACAACCAAAAAAGGTTGAAAGCAAAGTAGATAAGAGGATGTTACAGAGGCAGTAATGGCAAAGCATGAGAATAAAGCAATAAATGAAGAAAGACTTTATTTATAAGGGAAAATCTGTTAAATAAAATATTAACAAAATAAAAATAAAAAAAATCAGTGAAGGAGAAATTTTTTTTTTTTTTTTTACACATACAACGGAGTTACATCTGTAAAACATCAAAGAAAAACACATTAACTCACAACAAATAACAGAGTTTGAGTAAATTAGAAGCATTGATGACAGAGTTACATGGGTAAAAATTTTCAGTCAAGCTGATGATCTCACTGTAAATAACAGAGTTACAGCAAATAGCACAATTACAGCTAGAGGAAGATAATTTAGAAGCATTAAATGTCTAGGACTGATCAACAAAAACACAAGAACATATCTAAGTACAGAAGCTGCAAATAAAAAATAATATGAAAAATCTAGAAACCTAAATAATAAAAAAGTTTAACAATTCATTCAGATGTTACTAAATGTAAAATGCAGTCATAAAATAGAATTAGATCGGTAGAGAATCAGCAAAAAAAAAAAGAAAAATACATGAAACGACAAAATCAAAAATAAAAAAGACTTAGTTTAGAACCATTAAACACCTTGCATAGATCAACAAAAACACAACAACATATCTAAAGACAAATACAACAGACAACATTAGCATTAAAAATGAACAAACCCAAACAGTAGGAAGCTACAACAATTCGTTTAAATATAACCAAACAATAGAATATAGACATAAAACAGAGTTATATCTATATAAAAATCAACCAAAAAAAATAATAATTTACAATAAATAACAAAATTAGAGCAAATAAGAAATTTACACATCAGATAAACAAATTGGAGACAACAAATATGATGAAAAATCTACAATCTTAGATAATAATAAAACTTAACAATTCGATCAAATGTAGTTAAACAGCAGAAAACAAAAACAAAAAACAAAGCCTAGAAAGTTGATAAATAAAATTAGAAATTTCTCACAGATTAAACATAGCAAATTGTAGAATAATGATATTAAAATACCACAACAAAACTAACTTAATCACAGTCAATCATTATTTAAAAAAAAATGTCCTATTTATAACAAAATGAAACAGCATAAAAGGAAAAAAAAAACCCTCATAAAATAAAGAGCAAACTGCAAATCCTAAATACGATAGAAAATCATAAACACAAAAAATAAATAAATATAATTTGAAAACAAAATCAGTGAAATATTACCTAGGAAAAAAAAAAAAGGAAACAAATACATAAATACAAACATCACAGAGAAAAAGTCTTTAATTTTTCACTTGATACTCCCAATTCACCATTTTGGAACCATTATTATTGTAATCTACAAAAACAAATTAACAAAAATCAAAAATTAAAATCAATATATATAAACATAAAAAGAAAAAAAACTATTGAAATAAATACAACAAAAACAAAACATACCCCATTCTTTCTTTAATTTTTTGCTCTTCATTTGTTTCTATGATTTCCTCCAATCATATAAATGCAAGTAAACAATAATAATAATAATAATAATAATAATAATAAAAGGAAAAATAAAACAAAACGGAAAATATTATTCTTTGATTATATACATGCACATCAAAAAAATGGAAATAATAAAAAAACAAAAATAAAAAATCGGCCAAAAACTCAAAAAATAGAGGAAAAAATAATCATAATAAAAAAAAGTAAAAAAACTTTTGTTCAATCATCTACATGCAGAAAAAAAAAATATAATAGTAATAATAATAAAAAAAAGAAATCAAAATAAGGAGAATACATTCAGAAACCCAAAAAATAAAAATAAAAAATAAAAAATAAACAACAAAATATAAATTAGAATATAAATTTTAGCCAAAAAAAATTGAAAACAAAATTTAAAGAAAAAAAATGAGGGGGGAAAAAGAAACGACGATAAAAGAGAAAGAAGATAAGAGAAAAACTAAACCAGTGATAGAAAAAAAAAAAGGATCAAAATTTGGGGTTCGGAGAAGAGGAAAAACCCAAGAGAGAGAATGAACATAGGCGAAAAAAAAGATAAGAAAGAAAGAAAAAAACAAAAAACAAAACAGAAACAACAATGAAGAAAAAAACAACACAACAAATATGAAAATCTAAAGTTTGAAAACAAAAATCGAACAACAACAGAAAAGAAAGAAAACGACAGAAAAACTAAACTAGTGAGAAGAAAAAAAAAATCAAAACTTAGGGTTCGGAGAAAACAAAGACACAGAGAAAGAAGATGAACAATGAAGAGAGAAAATGAAAAGAGAAAATGAACGGCGGAAAGAACAAGGTAGAAAAAATGCTAATGCTAAGATCTGAAGAATACAAAGATTCGTTTAGGGTTCGGAGAGAGGATGATGAACAGTAGAGAGAGAGAGAATGAAGAGAAGGAATGAGCAGCATAAGAGAGGAAGATGAACAGTACAGAGAGAGAGAATGAAAAGAAGGAATGAGCAATAGAGAGAGCAAGGCACACCTAAAACTAGAGATAGGGTTTGAAGGACATAAAAGTCCATCCACTATAGACAAAGCACACTTCAACCACATTCAAAAGGACAAAATCATCCATGCAGTAACAAAAGGGTAAAATCGTCCACTCACTGTGGATGCTTTAAAAAAAAAAACTCTGAATGAAAGGTAAAATCATCCATACGTTATAGAAAGAACAGTAAATTCTCCTTCCTTTTTAGTGTATTGCTATAATATCTGTATAAAAAATAGTAGGTTCCACGATTTTTTAAATTTAATATAATTTTGACAAATTCAACCGTGAATGGTGTTGATCGAAGACTCTACCGTTGACCCACAAAACAAACAAAAGATGACCATGAAAGGAACCCCATCAAAATATGTGATGCTCCTTTTTTATGATTTATTTATTTATTTATTTTTGTGCAAGAGAGTTCTAGACCATTGACCAAAGATTATAAACTATCTTGATCCTCTGCAAGAAAGACATAAAATAATTGCAAATCTCAGTTGGCACATACAGACGCGCACACACACACACACACATATATATATATACACCAAAAATTTTATGATCTATGATTTCTTTTGGCTATACGAGGCCCTGGAAAATTCTGCAAGGTCTTTGAAGAAGGTGTACTTTCCGATTGCCTGGTTGCTGTTGCCTGTTGACCATCAGTTCCCGGTTATATGAGGCTTGTTTTTTTTTCCCTTCAAAACTCTATGAGTTTCTGTTGGTTTTTTATGATGTTAGTTTTTATCTCATCTTAATAAATCAATAACAGAGCTAACGAAAACCAGATGGACACCAAATTTAAATATAATCCCCGGCAAAAAAATTTTTAATTAATTAATTAAATTAAAATGAAAAAAAAAACTTGATTTTGTTCCTCCCACAAGATTGAGAAAATATCACTTTAAACTAAAGTCCAATTAAAATATCTAATCAACCACTTAGCAAATTATTTATTTTTCCCTAATGTTGGCTTTGATTATTTATTAAGTTAAAGTCTTTTTTTTTTCCCTCTCTCTCTCTTATTTTTTTTTAATTTTTAATTTTGGTATTTCTTGATTTTTATGACTAGTGTACTCGCCCCTTTTAAGAAAAGAAAGTATGTACACAAAATTATGCATAAGCTTTTGGATAGGAAGAAAGAGTAATTTTGATCCATTTATGATCAATTTAACACGAAAATCCTATTTATAGCCCATTTAATACGAAACTGGTTTCTCACCCATTGAACACGAAAGTTTTGGATAAAAAATCACTTAAAATTCTGAATTCACTAACACAAGAAACTCATCATATTCATATAAAATATAAAACTAATAATTAGAATTATCAAATATCTATAATGATTAAGACAAACATATTTTAGAATAAAATATAAATGGGTTATTATGGTTAGGGTTAGGCTTTTATATGTTGTTATTTTTAGGATTTTTTTTAATATATTGAGAAATTTATTATATATGAACTATAAACGGGTTGAGTCGTGTTGGCCCTTTTGCACCTCATTTAAATAAACAGGTTAACCATGTTAGCATGTTTCTAGCCCGTTTATTTTCGTGTTTAACTTATCGACCAAATTTCAACCCAATTATTAAACGTGCGGTATAAACTCATTTATTTCGTGCCGTTCTTGTGTCATGTTAGAAATTGCCGTCCCTCTAATTCATTCTATTTTGTTTGCTTCACTCTTTAAACAGTTCTTTTTTTCCCTCGAATATTTAGATGGCAATACATTGAATGCATAGGAATGCATAATAAAGATTAAAAAACAAACCATTAATCTTTTATAGAATTGTAAAAATTGGACAAAAGAAGAGTTAAACTTCTGAATTTGGTAACCTAAGACTTCTTAATTGGTCTATAACATAAATTCTCTCAAATATGTCTTGATTAAATGCTAGTAATATATGATTTTGTTCATTTTGATTCCGAATGATCTGCTGTTTTTATTTTTTATAGGACTTATAAATTGTTTCGACTCCAAGCTACAAACTGGCCAAGTGCTCAAGTTATCTAGATAATCTTGTAAAGCAAAAAAAACAAAAAACTCAAAAAAACAAAAAAACAAAAAAAGAAAGAAGGAGTTATCTAGATCATCTATTGTAAAAAGTTTTTCTAACTCCAAGCTATGCTAATTAATTTCTAGGTCAATATCTAAACTTCAGAAATGTCTTCAAATGCTTCCTCAAGCCATCGCTGGAAATGTGATGTTTTCCTCAGTTTCAGAGGAGACGACACTCGTAGGGGTTTCACGGACCATTTATACAATACATTGAAGCAGAGAGGAGTTAATACCTTTAGGGATGATGAAAAGCTTGAGAGAGGAAAAGACATCAATCCGGAGCTCTTGAGATCGATAGAAGAATCGAAATTTGTAGTCGTTATTTTCTCAAGAAACTATGCTTGCTCTAAGTGGTGCTTGGATGAACTACAGAAGATTGCTGAATGTAAGAAAAATATGGGGCAGACAGTCTTGCCTGTTTTCCATGGCGTGGATCCGTCAAACGTGAGAAAGCAAGAGGGTGATTTTCGAGTAGCATTTGTTAAGCATGAACAAGATTTCAAAGACAATATGGAGAAGGTGAACAAGTGGAGGGAAGCTTTAACTGAAGTTGCCAATATATCCGGTTGGGATTTGACAAATAGGTAAAAAAAGCCATTTCATTTTTTCACTACTTCTACAGCGACGACTCTTTCACCGGATTTTTTTTTATTTTTATATTTTTACATTTTTACAGTGACACTTATTTGAGTACTGTTAAATTATTTTAAAATGTCTGGATGCATCTTATAAGGTAGAAATAATTTGGCAATTAAAATATGCATAAAATAAGTCCACCCTTTGAACATTGTACAACCAACATAGGAATAGGGAGAAATTAGGTTTTAATATAAAATACTTGAAGAAAGAAAAACTCATAGATAAATCCAAACAAAAAAACTTAAATATAAAGGGAAAAAACACGAAATCTAACAAACTCCAAATCTAAACCTAATAAAATTAAAAACAACGACGACGATGACAAAAAACCTAAAAGTACTTGGATTTCGGTGGTAACAGTGGAGGTAGTGGTGGTAGGGTCACGGCGGCAACGGTGCATGGTCATGGGGATGGAGAATGAGAAAGAGGATGGACAAAAGATAAGTGAAGAAGAGAGAGGGGGGATTTGGGAGAAATTTGGAGTTTGAAAATTAGCAAAGGATGGAAGAGAGAGAGAGAGAGTATTAGGGAGTTTGAAGATTTTTTTTATCTATATTTTTTTGGGAGGGAATAAGGGAGTGCTTTAAATTATAAAAAGGGGGAGAAATTTACAACATGCCAAAACAAATAGATCAATCAATATTCTCAAGGAGAAAAACTCTTAGATATTAACACATGTACACTTAAACAAATGATATCAATAATTATAATAACAGGAGTTAAGGATAAGAGTGTTGCAAGCACTATTTGTAGTGGTTCGACAATATCCCTACATCCAACCGTCGCCAAACAAATGACGGTTGATCTCTTCCACTAAAATGATAGACTATGGCTTATTCACACCAAGTACAATTGGTGCCAAAATTTGACAAAGGATGTTAGCTTTTATGTACCCTCCAATTTACAAGGGATTGGCAACCTGTCACTCTTGTTTTTCAAGGATTAAAAAGTTGGGTCACTCAAGATTTTCTCCCAAAGATTCAAACTAATGTAGGCCTAGAATACGTAAGAGCACACACTATAACTTTGAAACAAGTTTGCCTTAAGTGTGATTTTTATTACTCAAACAACATTTAAAACTAGTTTGTGTCTCTGTGATTTTTCTTTCTCAAAAATGATTTGAAACTACGCAGGGAACTTGGGAGACTTAAGAGAGGTTGGGGATATGTTTCTATGTGTCAAAACCTCATAAAAACTTGAAAATATGATTTTTTTTTTTTTTTTTTTTTTGTTTTCATACCGAAAAACCTTGAAACTAGACATTGAACTCGCTTTCTGACGACTATTTTAGCTGCTACCGTTGTGTAGTCAATGAACAACAAGATTAGTCGCCTTGTCCTGATCCACTAGCCACTCCCATTTTAGTGCAAAAAAACCGTTACGACCCTAGCTCACTTAATTTTGGTCGGAATTCGATGATTCTTAAAGCATTACGAAAGTAGAAGACTTGATAATCTTAATATAACATTTTTATGTCTATATAAAAGTAAAAGTCTATCAACACGTTAAATCTTTGATATAAATATCAAGCAAGTCTAAAACTTGTCAATTATTAAACCAACCTTTTCAAATTAGAATAAATCAATAATAAGTCATTCTGAGCTCATAGAAAACTTTTAACAGACTTTGTCTAGACTTGGAAAAGATCAAAACTAGTTTTGTATAGTCCAAAGTCTAGTTTTTGTAAAATTTCAATTGATTTGAACTTTTGTCAAAAAACCGACATTGTATCTGGCGTCGTGGAAAGTACCACCTTTCCACGTTGGTCTTGGACCGACGTGAAAATCTTTCCACGTCGGTTTAACACTGACGTAAAAGGCTTTTCACATCAGTTGCTAAGTAACCGACGTGGAAACTGATTAAAAAAAAAAAAAAAAAAAACCTGATTTGCAGTGCAACTCCTGCACCCCACAAATCTCTCTTATCCAAAAACAGAGCAAACTACCACCCTTTCCTAATTTATAAAAATAAAATAAAATGATTTGTGGCATTGCTATTCTTGTAGTGAGTTACAAGAATACATAATCGGGTAAGTTACCTAATATTAACAAATCTATTAAAATCAAGACGTATTCTAAATTACGATAATTACAAATAAATCAAAAGTTCCTAATAAAGAGAAATATATATACAATAATAACTTTCCTTCATGTAAAATACTAACTTTCCCTAATACTATCTTCATGGTTTAAATCTCAAGAGTCTCCTGTGATTCTTCCTATCTGTCTAGAAGTTATAGAAATATTTGATAATATTTAAACTTCTCGTTCAAGAAAATTGATTAGAATTCTCAATCAAAGTTTTGTTATCATAAAATCGATTACGGTTTAATTCACTAATATCTAGAGCCTACTCATTGGACGACGGTTTCTCCTGTCAAATTTTGGAAACCACATAATGAGAATACATGTTTGCTTGCAAAAGGTTCGAGTGGAAAAATTAGTATCATATGCAAATTTAACTTAAACTGATAATTAACAATTTTGGAAGAGATTTTGGATATTTTTAAAATTTTAACGGTCAAGAGATATCACTGTTATTAAATTCAGTCAAAGGGATATCACTGTCATTAAATTCAGTCAAAGGGATATCGCAGTTACTATTGACAAAAATTAGAGCTGTGACACAACCGGCGCTGATCGAGACAACTATGTTTTTATATTTTCTTTTGCAGGTACGAGTCTGAAGTCATTCAGGAAATAGCTAGAACTATTTTAAATAAATTGAACCTCATATTCTCAATTGATAACAAGGACTTGATTGGAATAGATTCTCGTATGCTGAAAATGAATTCATATCTAGATATTGCGTCAAATGAAGTTCGCACTATTGGGATTTGGGGTGCGGGAGGGATAGGTAAAACAACTCTAGCGAAACAAATTTTCAAACGGATCCGTAATGAATTTGAAGCTAGTTGTTTCCTTGCAAATGTTAGGGAGGAATTCGAAAAACATGGTATAGTTCATATGCAAAACCGTCTCTACGAAATCTTGGCTCAAAACCAGGCAAACATACAAATGGATGATATGGGAGTCGATGTGTTAATGAGAGCATTGCATTCTAAGAGGGTTCTTGTCGTTCTAGACGATGTCGATCAATTGAAACATCTAGAAGCTTTAGCTGGCAGAGCAAGTGGACAGCATAATTGGTTTGGTTCGGGAAGTAGAATCATTGTAACAACGAGAGACAAACACTTATTGAAGATGTACGGTAACATTGTATACGAGGTTGAAAAACTAGACAATGTCGAAGCTCTTCAACTCTTTAGTCAGAGAGCTTTCAGTCAAGATTGTCCTCCAGATGATGACTATAAAAAGCTGTCTAAGAATGTCGTAAAATATGCTGATGGGCTTCCTTTGGCTCTTGAAGTTTTAGGTTCCTTCTTGTATGGGAGAGATAAAGATGAATGGTCGGGAACAATACGTCGTCTAAGGGACAACCCGGAAAGCAAAATTTATAAAACACTTCGACTGAGTTACGATGGATTAGAACAGACGGAGAAGCAAACCTTTCTAGATATTGCGTGTTTCTTCAAAGGAGAGGATATCATTCGTGTTAACAAGATACTTGACGGTTGTGAGTTCCACCCCACAATTGGGATAAGGGTCCTCAATGAGAAGTCTTTAATCTTTATTGAAGGAGGAAAATTATGGATGCATGATTTACTGCAAGAAATGGGACAGGAAATTGTTCGCGAAGAATCTCCTCAAGAGCCTGGAAAACGTAGCAGGCTATGGCTCCATAAGGATTCCTATCAAGTTCTTGCTGAAAATAAGGTACATTATTGGATAAATTAATCTTTTCATATTGTGCATTGTACATTCAAACGTTATGTACAAATAATTGTAATTAATATAGGCATAGAAGCAAATAAGGTATTACAACTAATTAGTAAATTAGGGATGTCAAAAAGATGGATGATCTTAGGCCGATCTCGCCCCGTGAATAAAAACAAGCCGCATCCCACTTTGTCAACCCCTTTAAGTTGACAAAGATGGGACGGGTTCAAGGTACACACTAGTACTCCTTTTATCTACAGATGATATAATTAAGTGAATAAATAGTATATGCATATAATAAGAATTTAAGTAAAAATACCAAGAAAAATTGTAGTTGTCAATTTTTGATCTACTTTTTAAAATACAACATTACACATTACAAAAGATTATGCATCGTATTTTTCTTTAAGTTACTTTCAGATTAAAATGAAGCGATTAACTTATAACATGGTATCACTAATTACGATTGCTAACCTTTTCGATACCTTTTGCCTTTCTTGAGAAAAAGAATTCACTGTCCTTGGTATTACAGGGCACATCCGCTGTCCATGGCATATTCTTAGGCTCCCAAGGAAAAGAAGACATGCTCTACAATGCCGATCCATTCTTAGAGATCAGGGATTTGAAACCAGTGAAGATTGGAAAGCCGGTCCCGGTCCAGGTACGTGATGTAAGACAAATAAAATTTTAATTACTTATTATATCTTCAAGGTTTGAATTTAGCAAGTCAAAACTTCCGTTCACTCCAAACACAAATTGTTTTGCACTAAATTCTTTCCGCACAATGTTATCAAGTAATGTCAAATAGTGGGACAGCATGACTTTCAAATTACAGTGTTTCTTGGTAAGCAAACAATTTTAAATATGCGCATAGAATATCACACGGTTCTGAAGATGATACTTTAAATGACGGTTTTTGTGAAAACGACTTTTGTAAAAAACTTATTGTAGCAATTAATCTAGAGCTCCAACCACAATTGAATATTCCCTGTCCTTTTGTGCAGTCTAGAGGAGCTGAAAGTCGGGATGTCCAAAAGTTGCTTAGAATAGATCAAGAGGTGCATTTGAATTGTGATCCGTTCGTAGATTTGAAAAATCTTCGATTACTGAAGATTCGCAATGTGAACATTTCGGGATGCCTGAATTATTCTCTCCCTAAAGGTTTACGACTTCTCGAATGGCATGGATATCCTCTAAAATCGTTGCCATCAAATTTTCAACTTGAAAATCTTGTTGAACTCAGCATGCCTAACAGCCGCATTGAACAACTACCAATGCTTGAAGCTCTAGTAAGATAATTTAC
Organism: Ficus hirta; assembly: GCA_038430175.1. Taxonomy (NCBI): domain Eukaryota; kingdom Viridiplantae; phylum Streptophyta; class Magnoliopsida; order Rosales; family Moraceae; genus Ficus; species Ficus hirta. Next base: position 9,525,955 of record CM076585.1, on the reverse strand, counting down.
TGAACTACTATTAAACATCTTTGCTTAATCTTTTACTGAACTTATCGAGATCAGTAATGTGTCTATTATTTCTTTTTACTTTTGGCAGCGTCTCGGAATATTGATATCAATCGATCTTAGCAATTGTGAATATTTGATCAACACTCCTGACTTCACTAAGATCCCAAATCTTGAGATTCTAATCCTCAAAGGCTGCATAAAGTTACAAGAGGTTCACCCGTCGGTTGGAGTTCTTGAACATCTTGTTTTATTGAATCTGAATGGCTGTAAATGTCTTCAGAAGTTTCCTGACAAAATCAGCTTGCGATCTCTTGAGACGTTTATACTTTCTCGATGTTCGAATCTCAACAAGTTTCCTGAGATTGTGGGAGACATGAAAAATTTATCCCAACTTTACTTGGATGGTACGGCTATACGGGAGCTTCCAATTTCGATAAATCAGTTAACTGGACTTACTTTGTTAGACCTAAGCTACTGCGAAAACCTTTCAAGTCTTCCAAGTAATGAAATTTGTGGTTTGACAGCTCTTAGAACTCTCCGTCTCTCATATTGCTCCAAGATTGATCAACTACCGGAAAACCTAGGAAGCTTGAAAGAGTTGGAAGAGTTGTATGCAAACGGAACTGCTATAAGAAGAGTTCCTTCCTCCATTCTACGTCTAGCTAACCTTAAACACTTATCTTTTCGAGGATGTCACACCGGATCAGAAACGCAAAGATCATGGAAATCACTCATTTGTTGTTGTTTGTTGCCGACAGATCATCACTCTGAAGCGATTGACTTGCAGTTGCCTAGTTCGTTTGCGGGTTTAACCTCTCTGATATCTTTGAATTTGAGCCACTGTAATCTACAAGAAGGAGCAATACCTAATGATATCGGCTGTTTATCCTCGCTGCAGAATTTAGACTTGAGCGGAAACAACTTTAAGGTCATTCCTGAAAGCTTCTCTCAACTTTCCAAGCTAAGAGAACTTGACTTGTCTGATTGTCGCGAGCTTATGTGGTTGCCACATCCTCTTCCATTAAGTCTGAAATATTTGTACGCACGGAATTGTCCTAATTTGGTAACTGAACTTTCACGTTATCGTGATATGGAGATATTGATCTCCGACAATGGATTCCATTTCATAGACTGCAGAAAATCATCACGTTTTGGTGATGATCAGGCATGTATTGGACAACATTCAATGGCTGAAGAATATATTGATCTACTCTTCCCAAAATACATCGAGGTTTCTCACTCTTGCTCTCTTTCTTATCGCTTCGCACTCCCTCAAAAAAAAAAAAAAAAGGCTCAAAGCGTTATTTAATTTTATTTTATTTTCCCTTTTACAGGATTCAATTAACCATGGAAGATCATTCCATATCATTTTTCCTTATCCAGCTAGAATTCCTGAGTGGTGCAGCAAATGGAGTGATAATGGTTCTTCCATTACGGTCAAGTTATCTCCTGAAGATAATTTTGGTATGAGGAAAGGGTTTGCCCTCTTCTTTGCTTTTGAAATTAAAGAGCAAGATAATATTCATGAAGGTTTGGAACCACAGAAAACCGCCTGTCTTTTTCACTCCGACGAAGGGGGGTATCTTTCATTTCTGTCCGACTTCAAAATGCAAGCGGCTGGATCATTTGGAGTTTGTTGCTACCTTCCACGTGGATGGTTTCAAGAAAAATACTTGAATCAAGCAAGTAGTGTTTTTGGAGCTTTAATTTTGACAGAGAGACAAGATTTGGAGATTAAAATGTGCAGTTTGCATATAATGTTTGAGCAAGATGTGGAAGAGTTTAGCCAAAAACTCTTCAAAACTCTAACTGAATTTCAAGATTTGGATTTGAATTTCATACAACATTGTAGGAAATTTTTAGATGGAGCAAGAGAACTAAACAACTTGGGTGAACCAAGCACGGTTTGGGATGATTCTTCGAATAAGGAACAAGGATCCGGAGAACCACAAAAAGAAGATCATGTAGAACAAACTTGCACTACTAAGGACCCAAACTCAAGTTCAGAGGACTGCATTGATGACTGGACAAACCCGATGAGAAGAGATACACAAACATTGCTTTCAAGACTCTTCGAGGTAAGTCTTCGCTGTTTTGTTTTTTTAAGGAAAAATAGTTCTTTGTCGCCATCACTCTCACATGAGTTTACTTTTACATGTTATGCAGGGACGCTATGCGCATTACAACTCATTTTCTTTTATTATTCCAGTCAAAACAATTTCATGCTGGTTCTTACATCATTGTGTAGGTGACACGGCAATTTGTTACCTTCCGTCGAATTTATATGATGATGAAAGATGGGTAGGACTTGATGTTTACGTTAGATTTAAACGGTCCAATCCATCAGAAACTCCTTCCTTGCTTTTTGCTGATTTCTATGCCCATGGAACCACTAACGGCATGCTCTTACCTATCCAATCATTAAACCTGACCATGAACGGTTTGCTTGAGTCCTCTTTTGTTGTATCTCATGTACCCCGTGCATACTTTCCGAAGCAGTTGAATCAATGTCAGGGTATTAGTGTTCTGTTTAGACCTGTTGCCCTGTCTAATGTGAAGGTGGATTTGAAAGTTGTAATATGTGGGACCAGGTTACTATATGAGCAAGATTCGACATCCTTTATCGATCAAATGGTAAACCTGGCATCAATGCATCCATTTCCTCTTCAAGCTCTTCACCATCAAGCTAAATCTCATCTTCAGAAGGTGGAAGAATTCCTTCGCAAAGCTGAAACTCACAAACAAATTGAAGTGGGAAAACAACGGCCTGGTCCATCCTCATTGGAATGGTTAAATACTATAGCACCTTTTTTCTACGTGGAACACGTTTTTTTACCCTACCAGTTAACAAATATTTTACCCATTAGATTAAATTTTGATGAGCAGATCTATGAGTAAAAGAAATTTTATATTGTATAGTGCGTTTTTTTAATGTGAATGCTCATAGATCCAACAAAAAATTTAATCCAAATGGCTAAATGTACTTGCTTTATTGGTCGGGAAAAACAACGTGCCCTACCAGAGAAGTATCTCTTTTTTATCATTTTAATAAGTTTCGATTTGATTACCCCATCTCAACTAACACTAGAATTCTTTATGTGGACTATTATAGGTCGTTTCTTCAATCCTTGCAAAAGCTGCTAACAAGTACGAAACCCTTAGCAAAAGATGTTGCTAATACGTTGGAGAAATATCGGTTCTATCGTGCACAGAACAACGCTTCTCGAAAACTTAGCCCGATGTTAGTCCATTCTAAGGAGGTTTTTTCAGAAAATTTATGTCAAATGCAAAGGAGTGCTCAAGTACGTGGTTTAACATGCTCATTCAATCATTTCCACATAATGCCTGATAAGGTTCTACGCTTGAGAGGGAAATTGAATGAATGGAGACATGATCTTGAGATTTTGCTTGAATCGTTTTTCATAGATGAGGGCTTGTTGATCACTCTAAGCGTAGGAGGAAAACTGATTTCTGTTACAAAGCACTTTGATCCTAACCTAGTATTCAATTTTTGTTTCCCTCAAAAGGAAATTATAGATTGGTTCGAAGATCGAAGTAGTACATCGAGAGTGGCAATCGAACTTCCTCCAAATCTGTATAATGATAGCAGTTGGGACGGACTTGCTGTATGTGCTGCTTTCTCCGTCAACGAGCATCCAAATGCATTTTCAGAAATGTCCGTGGACCTTCTGTGTCACTTATCAGTCAATGGACATTGTTTGAATCCTGTCCCGTCTTTCTCCGTCACCAAAGACAGATACAACTGGTTACATCTTCGGGGATTCATCTGGCTAACGTACTTACCCCGTATGATTCTGATAGAGCTTGATCAACAAAGATTTGTAGAGGCTAGAATCTTTAGCTCATGTCCTGGATTGATAGTGAACATGTGTGGAATCCGCGTATTGTACCATCAAGATGTCGAAGAGTTTAGGCACGCAATTATTCAATGTTCGATCTCAATCTTTGACACTTTGGACTTCTTTCAATATGTAGGACCATTTGGAATTAGAACGCTAGTTGGAATTACTGACGAGCAGAACACGCCACTTCATGCAAATGATCGGAAAGACAACACGGAATCAAGAGTTCTTGATGAAAGTACTATCGATCAATCCACATTTCGCCAGACATCGAACGAGGTCTCCCTCTCTTTCTCTCTCTCTCTCTCTCTTAAATTTATATCAGGCTGATCAATATCATGTTCAAATATTTATTTACTTGTAGGAATTCGATCAAAACTCGATCTACAACTCATGCTTCCCCGCTATTGAAATTCAAGACTGGTTCGGTAATCAATCCAGATTTGATTCTTCGGGGAAGATCCATCTACCACCAGATATAAACGTTGACAACAATTGGATAGGATTGACTATGTGTGCTTATTTTTCAGACTCGGAGACTACAGATATTGACCACAATTCAGATCCAGAAATTGTTCCTCATGTTACTCTTATTTGTCAGTTTGAAACTGAGAATGGCAGTTTAAGACCTCACCGTCACCATCAAACAACCGAGGAAGACTTGAATTTGTTACGTCGCCGAGGATTCATGTGGTTATCCTTTTTACCAAGACAGTGGTTTTATGAAGCAAATCATGAAGCTCCAAATCAGCTAAACGTGTGCAGAGTCATGAAGGCTACGTTTGAAAGCGATGTACGAGGCATATGTGTCCGAAGGTGTGCTTTCCGTCTTCTTTACCAACATGAAGTGGAAGAATTTAAGCAAACAATAAGACATTGCGTCCTCAATACCTCTTCACCTTGTGACAAGAAAATATCAGAAAGTTCCGCGGATAAATTGCTCAAGGACAAGGGTAAAAGAATTATGGAGTAACTTATACCCTCATATCAAGACTCTTTCAAGGTAAAAAAATAATTCTATGTCACTCTTCTGTAACTTTGATAGATTTTATTTAGCACTCATACTTTTTTTTTTTTTTTTTCTTTTTCTAAAACTCATTGAATTATAAAGATCTGCATTCAAGGACATTGTTTCATAATGTGTGTGAACAAATATAAATAGATAAAGAAATAAACATTTTGACAAATAAGCTTGAGAATATTGGTGCGGAAAATATTGTCCGGGATCAATCTTAGCCCACCTAAAATCTTTTATATCTAGCCCCTCTTAAGTTATAGATCAAACAAGGGACCCGACGAAAAAACAAAAGAAAAAAATAATAATAATCTAGTAAAAAATCAACGTAATCTAAACAAGTCGATCTGAAATAGTCATTTGATATTCTGGATTTAGAGGGCCTTCCTAGGTACAGATTCTCAGTAGTTCTTGACAGTGGATTGCATTCATGTTGGATGACTCAGAGAGACAGAATTACAACCTTGCTTTAACCATATTTTCTCAGCAAGATTGCTTTCATGTTTTCTGAGCCACGTTGCTTTAACCTTTTTTTTTTTTTTTTGGCTGGTTCAGGTTGCTTTAACCTTGTTTCTGTCACAACGTTGCTTTTCTTGGGAAAAAAAATTTAATTGGGTAGTGGCGCAGTTATTTAAATTATCGCAAGAAACTAACTCATGCATGTTGCTATGAATAATAAATTAATTCATGATCATTGTGCCTTTTCCAGATAATGGAACAGTACGTCTGGCAGAGCTTTTCAAGGAGAATCACGAAGAGTTTCAAAACTCTCTGTGAATATATTAATACTCATCTATTTAAGCCTTGAGTCTCTATATATACGAATGGTTGGAGGTTTTTAAGTCCTATAAGATACTGAATGATTTTTCTGAACCCTTGGTGCTAGGGTTTTCGCCGTTGGTAGTTCTCTTTTATGGCTGGAGTTCAGTACCGTCTCTTGATTGGCCACTGAACTCTCGGTCCTAAAGATGCCTTTAGACTCCACATTGATGGCTTTGATGGTGATATGGCTTCACGGTCGGAGGGAACACCTTTTGATCTTTTTGGTCATGTTGTTTGACTTGTCATTGGAGGTATTATCCTTGTATTTGAGGTTTTTTTTTCTCCTTTTTGTGATAGTTGTTTGTTTGAAATAAAGATGATGATGTTTCCGCCATACAAGTGTTGTGATTTTTTGCTATATTTTTATTTCTATTTTGTAATAACAAAGATGGTCTTCTCACACTCTCGTATTGAATGTTTGTCTAATCCGTTGGAGTTATTTCTATGTCGTGTTGGTAGCGACCTTTTTGTTTTAGGTCTCTTGGTCTCAATTTATCAGAGTTTTTCATCGATTGTAGTGGTATTATTAAAAGAGTTGTATGTATACTTGATAATTGGTGTTCCTTTTCATTTTTCCATTGTTGAAATTCAGTATACGTTTTACCCTTTCGTGCACTTCATTAAAATTTACTGGTGAAACATATCTATAATTAGAGTTAAGTTTTCTTGTGTTATGAGATCATTCCAATCAATACTGATATAATTAGGGAATTCTCCCTATGGTGTTTATCCATTTGTTTTGAATAAAAACTAAACCACCAAATTTTCTTTTTTTAAATTTAAATAATACCAATCTAATAATTATCAAATAAAAATACCTAGTGATATATTCATCCAAATAATATCCTAAACAAAATACTATATCCAAGTAGGATTCAAATTAATTAATCGTCTCTAATCCAAATCTAGTTAAATTGGCTTTATAATTATAAACTAATAGGATAATTCTCATTTTGAAGTTGATCCAAACTTGAATTATTAATAATTCTATTTTTTTTAATAGATATTTAATCCTTATTCAAATCTTTAGAATTAATAAAAGAAAAAAAAAATTTCCAAAAATTATCATAGAATAGCACCTAACACAGAGGGATTGTCTGGCACCTAGTCCCTCCTGGGATAGTGGTAGGGTTGAACATTTTGATCGAAAACCGAACGGGACCGACGGGAACTGCCTGGATAGTCGGTAACACATCAACATCGATATTACAGGCGGTTAACCAAACCGACCATCATGAAAATGGGTGGTTTACAATTCTAAAGTTTTGGGTTCGGTCGATAACTGAAACCAACCTACGATGAGTTACTTCACCCCCCGCCTCTTTTCTCCTCATCCTCCCTTTCTTCTTCTTCTTCTCTGGCTTCTGCAGTTGCATTTCTTATTGAAGAAGATGAAACCCACTTCACTAACTAATTAAGCCCATAAATTCTAACTTGAGCCCACTAAGCCCATTTCACCAAAGAGCCCGTGATGATCTCCATTCTCCGATTTTTTTTTTTTTCAGTTAATCTTATCTTATCTTAACATATATAAAAATATCAAAGTATATTTTCCCTCCTTACACGTGGCAAGTCTTTCATTCCTTTTTTTTTTTTTTTTTTCCATATTTCGTCTTCTTTGCCTCTCTGCTTAATGCTTCTTTTCCTTTTCTTTTTTTTTTTTCCTTTTTTTCTTCTTTTTCTTTGATTTGAGCATCCACTTTGTTTTTTTTTTTTTTTTTCTCTTTCATCTCCCCCCCCCCCCCACCCCATCACACTTTTCCCTCATGATTTTTCCGCTTTAATAACTTCTTATTACATTTTTTTCCCTCTTTTTCTTCAAAATCCAAAACTTTTAATATATGCCACCAATTACATTTTTCTTTTTTCTTATTTGTATTGTGTAATAACGTTTTTAAAATATATCTTCATTTAAATAATTTTCTTCCATCTCTTGAAATATTATTTTAAGAATATGACTTTCATAACTACTTTCCCATTTCACAAAATAGCCCGTGATGATCTCCATTCTCCAGTCTTTTGGTTTTTTTTTTTTCCTTAAGGTTAATAAACCTAAGTGGAACAATGACATTACCCTAGACACGTGTTGCACCCTCCCCTTCCCTTCCTCCTCCTCATTCTTCTTCTTCTACTCTTTTTCTTCTTTCTTTTGGCGCCACCAACAAGTCTGCAAGTATAGCCTCGCCAATCGCCGCCATCAACTTTCTTCTTCCACTGAACCGAGTAACATCGATCGAAAAAAAACTAATAATTTCAGCCGATTTTTGGTCAGTTGTGGCACCTTAATTGATCGGTGGTGGTTTTGGATTTTGAATAAAAAAATGTGGTGTGAGTAGTCACTAAACCAACAAATTTAATCAGTGACCAACAGATGAACAATCCTATATAGTGGGTTGCATAGGCCCAGAGTCTCGGAGGGACACCTAGTCTGTTCCTGGGACTGGTAGATTGTATTTTGAATACTTCTTACTATGATTCACATAGCCCAATGGACATATATAACTCAAGCTATATTTATAACGGATAAATTGACTCTAATCAATTTTTTACTTTATTATTATTAGTTTCGGTGCTACTCCACGAAAAACCCAAAGTTAAAATCTTAAGGTGCGTTTACTGAACTATAAAGGAATGTAATGGGAGACGTAATAGAATTAGAATGTAAAGTAAAAGAATAGAAATGGTTATTATTGATTTCTTTTCTAGTATTTATTTGCCTATTAGATGGTGTAAAAAAAAAATAATGTTATTCCATTTGTAGTGTTTACGAACCTTTATAATATTATTCTAATTAATATATTTATTACAATATCTGTTTACGTAATAATTAAATTAAAAAAAAAAACTTAGCATATGAAAACTATTAAGGGTGTATAAACAAAATATCTATTTATTCTTTTTTACAAGAAATCAATACCAAGGTGATGAAAGGATTGACATTCATCTTTTTCATTCCTTATATTGTGTGGCAAAAACTGTTTGCTCCGAGCTGGTCTCGTTTTGCCATCGCTAAGGCTTGTACCAGCTTGTGTGGAGATCCACCACGGCTCGCGGAGGCTAGTTGAGGCACAAATCTCTCACCTGCGTAGTTGTGCGACGAGATCCAATGGGATCTCCTGCTATTGTGGATTCTGATGTGATGGTTGCCCCATTTTTGCCATATATGTCTTTTTTCTTTTTTCGGATTTTCACTCTGATTTTTGTATAAATTTTTGTGATGACGCCATTTTGTTTCATGCATTCCTCTATTTTTTTCGATTTTTACTCTGATTTTTGTGTAAATTTGTGTGGTGTACTGTAGATTTTTGTGATTTTTTATTGAGTTCTGATTATTTTTTCAGTAGTCCAGTTACAAAACCAGAAAAATATGAGGGGTTTTGATTTATTCTTTTAGTGCTTGACTAAATTTGGTGTGTTAATATTTCGGTGACAGAATATAGAAAAATGGAGTCAGAAGTTTTTGGTTGGTAATTAAGTGGATATCGATTAGTAACTCAACAGTTACAGATTTGTACCAATTGTCGGTTGGTTACCAGTTGGCAACTAAGTGTTTACGAACCAATCACCAATCATAGGCTGGTTACTGGTTGGTGAATTGGTTACCAATCGCTAGCCGATTCCCGATCGATAACTAAGTGGTTGTCAATTGGTAACTAGCTGGATGATGATGTTATCAATCGGTAACCAATTGATGTCAGCATATATACTAATTTGTGCTAGTTGGTAAATTAAAGATATCATTGATATTCTAAAATTATGGTATTATTGTAAAAGTTTTTTTCTGTGGTAATAATCAATCCAATACATGATTTTGTGACTTTTCTAAAGTTCCCAAGATAATTTATAATCCACTTGAGACATAATTCTATTTTACATTCTTTATTATTTTATCTTAAATTATGTTGTCAATTTTAAACTTACTTTCTCAACTTAAAACCTTTTACTTTGTTGGATCCCAAAAATTCAAAAGTGTTTTTAATACTTAAAAACTTTTTAATTATATACTATGGTGAAAGAAATCCCTCTATGGTCATTTTACTGCTCCTTGTTTAACTACTAGTTGTTAGCCACGTGCGTAGGACGTGGGAATAATTTTATATAATCAATTCATATGTTTAAATTTTGATTATCATGCTATTATTTTTTTCTAATGTATTTAGTAATATTATATTTCTATTTTTTTTATTTAAAAAACTATTAGGATGTTGTTAACGCTCTCATAGTTCAAAATTATGAATTCTAATATTCAAATATTGCACAAACATGTTTACTCATATCTAATCTTAGTAGCCAAACATTAGCCTTCCACAATAATAGTCCAAAAGACTCCAAATGAATAAACTCATTAAAAATTAAGCCTTCATTTGATAATTTAGTTGGAGGTAAAATTTTTAAGTTGAAGCTGGTTGGCTTTTAAAAAATTAGTTATAAATTTTGTTGACTTTTTAAAAAAAAGACAAAAATTGTTGTGAAAAGTACAGTTTAGTTGGAGTTAAACTTGAATACTAAATGGAGGCTAAAACTTAATGTGTCAAGTTTAAATTTGAACATATGCACATATCAATACAATAGATAAAACATTTATAAAAAAAAAGGGGGGAGGGGGGGAAGAGAGGAATTAACATAAGAAAAAATTTAAAAAAAATAAAAAAATAAAAAAAATAAAAGAGGAACCTAACATAAGAAAATATTTAAGATGGGTGAAAGAAAGGAACAATGGAGGCAATTTAAAGAGAAAATGACTTAGAAATTTGTATGAAAAAATTGAATTTAAGAAGAATGTAAGTAAAAGATATTAAAGAAAATAATATTTTAATAACAAACATAATAAATATGTTTTTTTAATAAATAATTAGATGCATGAAAATGTATGGTTAGGTCAAAATGTGTGTCTCGATCTAATAGTACAGTTGAGATAATTATTTTTATATGACAATTAAGAAAAAACCTTTATCAGGGCCAGGTACATAACGTAATATTTAACAAGAAAATTTATATAAAAAAAACTATAATAAATTTTTTTTTTGAGAAAAAATTAATAAAAGGTAGATAGAGTAACTGTTTATTAGAAAAAAAATATAATTAAAAAATCCACATAAATAATATTGTAGAGAATAATAAAAGAAATATGTAAGTAAAGATATATAAGAGAAAAATTAATATATGCCGATTTAGTTTTTTTAATTTATAATGCAAAAAAAAAAAATGTGTAGTTGAAAATGTAATTGGGAAGAGAAAAAAACATTTTCACATGTAGCATATTTAAATATTTAATTTTTTTAAGATGGACACCAAAATATATGTTTTAATCAAAATATGTATTTTGGTTGGAATAAGGACGTTCATAACTTTTAAGGAAAAAAATTATGAATGAACCAAAGCAAACAGAAACCAAATTAGAGATTTATGGAAAGGAAAATATATATTTTTGAAGTAAAAGAAAAAAATAATTTTTGAAGTATAAATACATTTGATAAAATTTATTTCAATCAAACTATTAAAACAAAAGATATTTAACATATTCACATGGATAAAATAATATTTAAAAGGATAGTAAATGAAATATGTAACTAAAGATATATTACAGAAAATTTATTTTACTGGATAAGTTGAAAGAACAAATTATCCAAAAAGAATTAAAAAAATTTAAGATAAAAGAGTTTAACGAAGAAATAAAAAACAAAAACAAAATAACAAAAGAAAGAAAAACAAAAGGAAAAAGAAAAAGTGAAACACATACAATTGAGAAAAGACAAAATAAGGAACTGGGCGAAACTTCCAGTCTCCAAAAGAGAAGAATAAGCCCAGCAAAATAAAAAATAAAAAATAAAAAATAAGTAAATAAAAAAAAAAAAAAAAGAAGAAGAAGAAGCAGCAGCAAACCACAAAACGCCAAAATAGATGGATGAAAGTTTGAACAGTGCACATGTGAGAGGAGGTACAGTAAAACAAACTCCCCTGTTTATGTAATAGGTCTAGGTTTCAACTTTATTTTTCTTGCTTTCTCAATTTTCTTTTGTTTCAAATTAGAAAAACCAAGCTATGAAAATATTTAGGTATGCCTGCCTTTGTTTTCTTTTGGGACAATTTCATTTTTGCTTCCAGAATTGTAAAAACTAGTAAAAATACTCCATAAATTATGAAATTGTTTTATCTTTACTCATTCCATCAGTTAAATAAACAAAATACTGATATGACAACAAGTAAAGTGTAATTTTTTAAGGACAAACTTTTTTGTTGCTCCCTAAACGTTAATATTCTTGTAACTTTGCCTTTGAATATTGAAAACTTGTATTTTTACCCCTCAAACTTTAAACAGTTAGTAAGAATACCTCTCAAACTTTAAACTGTTAGCAATGATATCCCTTGTTTCATACTTTGGCCATATTAGACTTGGATATCTTTGTTTTTATCCCCTAAATTTTAGTACATTTACAACTTTACCTCTATTAGTACTTATAACTCCTCACCTTTAAACTATTAGAAAACTCACTTATATTTTGTCCACTTAAAATTGATACGACATTAGTATTGTGAAAGCTTAATTTAAAACAAATATTTATAATTATAAAAGTAACTTAAAAATCTATCAAAATTTAAGAGATCTAAATATACAAGTTCCTTTGTCATTTTTTTTCTTCTTCTTCTTCTTCTTCTTTCTTTCTTTCTTTTCTTTTTCTTTTCTTTTTTTTTTTTTTTTTTTTGTAGTGACTTCAATAATTTTATAAACAAATCTTATGAGCACATTAGTCATTTTTATGCTTCGGTACATTAACTTTGTGTTTGTTTTATGTCTTTTATCCTTTCTAGTGTTGTTAGCTTTCACAAAATTTATTTTTATAATGGAAGCCATTACAAAAGCAAAACAAAATTAAAAATATTTGGATCCTTGAATTTTATAGATTTTAAAGTTTTTTTTTATTAATTATAAATAATTTAATTCAAATTAACTTTTTATTATATTAGTATTACATCGGTTTTAAGTGGACAAAATATAAATGCGTTGTTAATAGTTTAAAAGTCGAAAGGTATAAACATTATTTTTTAAAAATTTTCAGAGATAAAGTTACAAATATACTAAAATTTATTATATGATCAAAATATGAAATAAGGGATATTTTACTACTAGCTTAAAGTTCGAGAGGTAGTTTTACTAACAATTCCATCCATTCAACTGACGGAAGGAGCGAAGCTAAAACCATTTCATTGTTAGGGAGTACTTCTACATGTTTTTAAACTTCATATAGCAAAGTTACAAGCACACCAAAATTCAAAGAGCAAAAATAAAATTTATTCTTTCTTGGTTAACTGTTTACGTCAACTATTTCTCTAGTCAACATCCGATCAATGGTGAAATGCTGACCAGCCTCTACTTGGTTCACCAACTTGAGTAGGAAATTTTTTATTTAAGTTGAATTTGAGCTGTGTGTTTAGATGAAGAAAAACTGTTTTGTATGAAAAAGTGTAAAAACTTAAAATATTTAGAAAAAAAATATCATTATTGATATTATTTTATTTATCTCGAAATTTTATGCAGTTTTTGTTTTAAATCTCATCTAGACTTGTATATACAAAATTATAAACTTTTAAAGTTTGAATTTTTAAGTTATAATTGAAACTAGTGAACATTGAAACTTGTTGACTTTTTAGAAGACAAAAAGTGAGTTGGAATATTTTGGTTTAGAATAACGAACCAAACGAAGGAAATCTCCAGGTTGGAAGCATTACGAATCCTTGGATTAAAAATTTTATAAAAAAAAAAAATTAGTAGGAACTATTAGTGGGCTTTTCACAATTAATTTAACAGAAAATTAACTTAGAGAGTACATTGCCACAATTTAGTAAATTGAGATGGTAAATTGTCAAAATTATAAATTTAAAAAGTAAGTTGTCAAAATGTGACAAATTTAGAGAACATTAGTGTTAAATAACCTGTATATGTGTATGTATATTTATATAAACATTCTTCCATGAATACTTTCTTTTATGTCGGTGGAGTTTTGCTTCACCGAGAGGTTGTCAACTTGTCACTTTAGACACTCAACATGCATGTGATAAAAGCTGAAATTAATAGCCATTTGGCCCCATGTTTCACCTCTAAGCTTGTTTTCCACCGTACCCACTTGTATTTTCCTCATCCAAGAATTCAAGAGAGAAAGAGAGAGAGAGAGAGAGAGAGAGAGAGTATAATATCTAGCGTATATATCTTTCAAGAATTTCCAAACCTGCCCCACTTCCTACTTTTTCAGAAAACAATGTCCCAATTTCCCACTTCATTTAAAAATTAAAAAAATTATTAAAAAAAAAAACCCCACCTTTTGCATGATCCATGTTCTACACTGAAAATACGCAAACCATATATAAGTATAACCTCCATGGTCTGAAAGTACAGCAAGTACGAACTAAACTATTCTATCATACTACTCTAACACGACACGTTAATAACAAAAAAATTTGGCAACATGAGATGCTTAAAGGCTGTATTCTTTCTATTAATTATGATGCTAAGCTATGGACCCATGTTAGGGTCAGTGAGAGCATGTGTTCCCATAAAAAAAACGTAAAAATCTATATATATTTGTGAGTTTTCAGCCTGTGTCCCTACTAATTGGTAGGGATGTTGTTTTTGGACCTTTTATAAGCTAGCTGGGTTTTATTAAACTTATTTGGCTTGAACCAAATTGGACTACTTCTCTCTCTCTCTCTCTCTGTTTTGTTTTTTTTTTGTTTTTTTTTTTGTTTTTTTTGTTTATTGTACATTTTTTATTCGTTTGCTTGTAGCAAATCTGTCTCTCCCCCTATTCTCTCTTTTCTTCACTCCCATTCTTTTATTTGTTTCTCTTCCTTCTCATTTTATTTTATTTTCTATATAATCTCTACTTTTCAGAGACCAACGCACCGTCATTGTTGGTTCATTTTAGAATAACCACAATTAATAGCTTAAGATATAAACACTTACTCAAATATGTAAAATGTTTAGAAATTTATAAACTTTTTTAAGAATTTTATTTTAGGAGATAAGGTTCAATGTTTGTATAGTTATTTTATTTCATTTTTTTACTTGCATAACATTGTTTTGAAACATGCATGATACTCAATAAGATATTATCATTAAACAATCTTAGGTCTAAACCAAATAAAAAAATATAATATTTATACTATGAAAAACATGAAAAAAAAAATTACTAAATGTTTTCTACAAAAATAAAACAAAAGTAAAAATTATTAAAGCAAGCTTAGGTCTCTTATATTATTAACAATATTTATTAAGAATAACTAAAATATAATTTGACTTCGTCTTTAGCTATCAAGTGAAATGTTTGAGAATGTGTTAAAAAAAATTTTAATAAATGTTTGCAGCAAATATAGAAGGGAAAAAAAGGGGAAAAATAGTGAGAAAATTTTAAAAATAAAATAATATAAAAACAGTAACATAACCAATACTGTTATGTTGTAAAAAAAAAAAAAAAAAGAAAACAAAAAAACAACACAAATCCCAAACATCTGCAGCAACAATATACACTGTCAAATAAAATTTAACAGTTATCTAACATATGATATCAATGATATCGTATTCAGCAACATATGCCAAATTAAATAATAAATCAGGTATATGCATTATTATATACCTAAACAGAGATCATCATAGCAAGCTTAAATTTTTATGCAAAAGTTCTCTTCAAAACCTTTTACAATAACAGAAGAACAAAACAACAAAAGTTAAAAAAAAAAAAATACCACAACATTAGTGATAGAATAACATCTGTAGATAAATACTAAAGTTTTATAAATCATATAAAGATAGAAACATGATTAACATAATCATGGGAGGAAATATAATTATAAAAAAACTCAAAAACTGCAAATGATCATAGCAGTTATAAAAAATTGACAAATCATGTTACATAATCATCTAATGTATAATAACAATAATATTCACAAAACATTGACAAATAAAAAAAGTTGTCTACGTTGTCTTAAAAAAAACAACAGAGAGAAAGAAAAAAAAGAAAACACAATAACAAAATTAAATCATTTTATAGCATAATAATAATAATAATAATAAAGATGCCGAGGTAGTGTAATAAAATAATAACTTTCAGACCCTTTTACGATATTGTATATTAGTATTAATGTTTTAATAGTAATAGTAATAGCGATGATCATAGATAAATAAGATGGAAAGTAGACAAATGTTAAAGAAATAGATTTGAAAAACATAAAGGAATATAAAATCAACAAAGAAACCGAAAGAGAAAACACTAACAATAAACAAATTGAACATAAAAACAGTAATATTTTTTTGTAAACATTAATAATAAAAATAACACATCATCATAATATAATAAAACAACAATCAATAATAATTAAGAGATATAAATAAGAAAACTATTTTGATTAAAAAAAAAAAAAGCACATTTCCACATAAAACAATATATGGAAATGATTAGTTTTTAGAAGATAAGAAATAACAGAATAAAAGATCTCAAGTAACAACCAAAAAAGGTTGAAAGCATAAAAGATCTCAAGTAACAACCAAAAAAGGTTGAAAGCAAAGTAGATAAGAGGATGTTACAGAGGCAGTAATGGCAAGGCATGAGAATAAAGCAATAAATGAAGAAAGACTTTATTTATAAGGGAAAATCTGTTAAATAAAATATTAACAAAATTAAAATAAAAAAAATCAGTGAAGGAGAAATTTTTTTTTTTTTTTTACACATACAACGGAGTTACATCTGTAAAACATCAAAGAAAAACACATTAACTCACAACAAATAACAGAGTTTGAGTAAATTAGAAGCATTGAATACAGAGTTACATGGGTAAAAATTTTCAGTCAAGCTGATGATCTCACTGTAAATAACAGAGTTACAGCAAATAGTACAATTACAGCTAGAGGAAGATAATTTAGAAGCATTAAATGTCTAGGACTGATCAACAAAAACACAAGAACATATCTAAGTACAGAAGCTGCAAATAAAAAATAATATGAAAAATCTAGAAACCTAAATAATAAAAAAGTTTAACAATTCATTCAGATGTTACTAAATGATAAAATGCAGTCATAAAACAGAATTAGATCGGTAGAGAATCAGCAAAAAAAAAAAAGAAAAAAAACATGAAACGACAAAATCAAAAATAAAAAAGACTTAGTTTAGAACCATTAAACACCTTGCATAGATCAACAAAAACACAACAACATATCTAAAGACAAATACAACAGACAACATTAGCATTAAAAATGAACAAACCCAAACAGTAGGAAGCTACAACAATTCGTTTAAATATAACCAAACAATAGAATATAGACATAAAACAGAGTTATATCTATATAAAAATCAACCAAAAAAAATAATAATTTACAATAAATAACAAAATTAGAGCAAATAAGAAACTTACACATCAGATAAACAAATTGGAGACAACAAATATGATGAAAAATCTACAATCTTAGATAATAATAAAACTTAACAATTCGATCAAATATAGTTAAACAGCAGAAAACAAAAACAAAAAACAAAGCCTAGAAAGTTGATAAATAAAATTAGAAATTTCTCACAGATTAAACATAGCAAATTGTAGAATAATGATATTAAAATACCACAACAAAACTAACTTAATCACAGTCAATCATTATTAAAAAAAAATGTCCTATTTATAACAAAATGAAACAGCATAAAAGGAAAAAAAAAAAACCTCATAAAATAAAGAGCAAACTGCAAATCCTAAATACGATAGAAAATCATAAACACAAAAAATAAATAAATATAATTTGAAAACAAAATCAGTAAAATATTACCTAGGAAAAAAAAAAAGGAAACAAATACATAAATACAAACATCACAGAGAAAAAGTCTTTAATTTTTCACTTGATACTCCCAATCCACCATTTTGGAACCATTATTATTGTAATCTACAAAAACAAATTAACAAAAATCAAAAATTAAAATCAATATATATAAACATAAAAAGAAAAAAAACTATTGAAATAAATACAACAAAAACAAAACATACCCCATTCTTTCTTTAATTTTTTGCTCTTCATTTGTTTCCATGATTTCCTTCAATCATATAAATGCAAGTAAACAATAATAATAATAATAATAAAAATAAAAATAATAATAATAGTAATAATAATAATAATAAAAGGAAAAATAAAACAAAACGGAAAATATTATTCTTTGATTATATACATGCACATCAAAAAAATGGAAATAATAAAAAAACAAAAATAAAAAATCGGCCAAAAACTCAAAAAATAGAGGAAAAAATAATCATAATAAAAAAAAGTAAAAAAACTTTTGTTCAATCATCTACATGCAGAAAAAAAAAAATATAATAGTAATAATAATAAATAAAAGAAATCAAAATAAGGAGAATACATTCAGAAACCCAAAAAATAAAAATAAAAAATAAAAAATAAACAACAAAATATAAATTAGAATATAAATTTTAGCCAAAAAAAATTGAAAACAAAATTTAAAGAAAAAAAATGAGGGGGGAAAAAGAAACGACGATAAAAGAGAAAGAAGATAAGAGAAAAACTAAACCAGTGATAGAAAAAAAAAAAGGATCAAAATTTGGGGTTCGGAGAAGAGGAAAAACCCAAGAGAGAGAATAAACATAGGCGAAAAAAAAGATAAGAAAGAAAGAAAAAAACAAAAAACAAAACAGAAACAACTATGAAGAAAAAAACAACACAACAAATATGAAAATCTAAAGTTTGAAAACAAAAATCGAACAACAACAGAAAAGAAAGAAAACGACAGAAAAACTAAACCAGTGAGAAGAAAAAAAAAATCAAAACTTAGGGTTCGGAGAAAACAAAGACACAAAGAAAGAAGATGAACAATGAAGAGAGAAAATGAAAAGAGAAAATGAACGGCGGAAAGAACAAGATAGAAAAAATACTAATGCTAAGATCTGAATAATACAAAGATTCGTTTAGGGTTCGGAGAGAGGATGATGAACAGTAGAGAGAGAGAGAATGAAGAGAAGGAATGAGCAGCATAAGAGAGGAAGATGAACAGTACAGAGAGAGAGAATGAAAAGAAGGAATGAGCAGTAGAGAGAGCAAGGCACACCTAAAACTAGAGATAGGGTTTGAAGGACATAAAAGTCCATCCACTATAGACAAAGCACACTTCAACCACATTCAAAAGGACAAAATCATCCACGCAGTAACAAAAGGGTAAAACCGTCCACTCACTGTGGATGCTTTAAAAAAAAAAACTCTGAATGAAAGGTAAAATCATCCATACGTTATAGAAAGAACAGTAAATTCTCCTTCCTTTTTAGTGTGTTGCTATAATATCTGTATAAAAAATAGTAGGTTCCACAATTTTTTAAATTTAATATAATTTTGACAAAATTCAACCGTGAATGGTGTTGATCGAAGACTCTACCGTTGACCCACAAAACAAACAAAAGATGACCATGAAAGGAACCCCATCAAAATATGTGATGCTCCTTTTTTATGATTTATTTATTTATTTATTTTTGTGCAAGAGAGTTCTAGACCATTGACCAAAGATTATAAACTATCTTGATCCTCTGCAAGAAAGACATAAAATAATTGCAAATCTCAGTTGGCACATACAGACGCGCGCACACACACACACACATATATATATATACACCAAAAATTTTATGATCTATGATTTCTTTTGGCTATACGAGGCCCTGGAAAATTCTGCAAGGTCTTTGAAGAAGGTATACTTTCCGATTGCCTGGTTGCTGTTGCCTGTTGACCACCAGTTCCCGGTTATATGAGGTATGTTTTTTTTTCCCCCCCCCTTCAAAACTCTACGAGTTTCTATTGGTTTTATATGATGTTAGTTTTTATCTCATCTTAATAAATCAATAACAGAGCTAACGAAGACCAGATGGACACCAAATTTAAATATAATCCCCGGCAAAAATTTTTTTTTTAATTAATTAATTAAATTAAAATGAAAAAAAAAACTTGATTTTGTTCCTCCCACAAGATTGAGAAAACATCACTTTAAACTAAAGTCCAATTAAAATCTCTAATCAACCACTTAGCAAATTATTTATTTTTCCCTAATATTGGCTTTGATTATTTATTAAGTTAAAGTCTTTTTTTTTTTTCCTCTCTCTCTCTTATTTTTTTTTAATTTTTAATTTTGGTATTTCTTGATTTTTATGACTAGTGTACTCGCCCCTTTTAAGAAAAGAAAGTATGTACACAAAATTATGCATAAGCTTTTGGATAGGAAGAAAGAGTAATTTTGATCCATTTATGATCCATTTAACACGAAAATCCTATTTATAGCCCATTTAATACGAAACTGGTTTCTCACCCATTGAACATGAAAGTTTTGGATAAAAAATCACTTAAAATTCTGAATTCACTAACACAAGAAACTCATCATATTCATATAAAATATAAAACTAATAATTAGAATTATCAAATATCTATAATGATTAAGACAAACATATTTTAGAATAAAATATAAATGGGTTATTATGGTTAGGGTTAGGCTTTTATATGTTGTTATTTTTAGGATTTTTTTTAATATATTGAGAAATTTATTATATATGAGCTATAAACGGGTTGAGTCGTGTTGGCCCTTTTGCACCTCATTTAAATAAACAGATTAACCATGTTAGCATGTTTCTAGCCCGTTTATTTTCGTGTTTAACTTATCGACCAAATTTCAACCTAATTATTAAACGTGCGGTATAAACTCATTTATTTCGTGCCGTTCTTGTGTCATGTTAGAAATTGCCGTCCCTCTAATTCATTCTATTTTGTTTGCTTCACTCTTTAAACAGTTCTTTTTTCCCTCGAATATTTAGATGGCAATACATTGAATGCATAGGAATGCATAATAAAGATTAAAAAACAAACCATTAATCTTTTATAGAATTGTAAAAATTGGACAAAAGAAGAGTTAAACTTCTGAATTTGGTAACCTAAGACTTCTTAATTGGTCTATAACATAAATTCTCTCAAATATGTCTTGATTAAATGCTAGTAATATATGATTTTGTTCATTTTGATTCCGAATGATCTGCTGTTTTTATTTTTTATAGGACTTATAAATTGTTTCGACTCCAAGCTACAAACTGGCCAAGTGCTCAAGTTATCTAGATAATCTTGTAAAGCAAAAAAAACAAAAAACTCAAAAAAACAAAAAAACAAAAAAAGAAAGAAGGAGTTATCTAGATCATCTATTGTAAAAAGTTTTTCTAACTCCAAGCTATGCTAATTAATTTCTAGGTCAATATCTAAACTTCAGAAATGTCTTCAAATGCTTCCTCAAGCCATCGCTGGAAATGTGATGTTTTCCTCAGTTTCAGAGGAGACGACACTCGTAGGGGTTTCACGGACCATTTATACAATACATTGAAGCAGAGAGGAGTTAATACCTTTAGGGATGATGAAAAGCTTGAGAGAGGAAAAGACATCAATCCGGAGCTCTTGAGATCGATAGAAGAATCGAAATTTGTAGTCGTTATTTTCTCAAGAAACTATGCTTGCTCTAAGTGGTGCTTGGATGAACTACAGAAGATTGCTGAATGTAAGAAAAATATGGGGCAGACAGTCTTGCCTGTTTTCCATGGCGTGGATCCGTCAAACGTGAGAAAGCAAGAGGGTGATTTTCGAGTAGCATTTGTTAAGCATGAACAAGATTTCAAAGACAATATGGAGAAGGTGAACAAGTGGAGGGAAGCTTTAACTGAAGTTGCCAATATATCCGGTTGGGATTTGACAAATAGGTAAAAAAAGCCATTTCATTTTTTCACTACTTCTACAGCGACGACTCTTTCACCGGATTTTTTTTTATTTTTATATTTTTACATTTTTACAGTGACACTTATTTGAGTACTGTTAAATTATTTTAAAATGTCTGGATGCATCTTATAAGGTAGAAATAATTTGGCAATTAAAATATGCATAAAATAAGTCCACCCTTTGAACATTGTACAACCAACATAGGAATAGGGAGAAATTAGGTTTTAATATAAAATACTTGAAGAAAGAAAAACTCATAGATAAATCCAAACAAAAAAACTTAAATATAAAGGGAAAAAACACGAAATCTAACAAACTCCAAATCTAAACCTAATAAAATTAAAAACAACGACGACGATGACAAAAAACCTAAAAGTACTTGGATTTCGGTGGTAACAGTGGAGGTAGTGGTGGTAGGGTCACGGCGGCAACGGTGCATGGTCATGGGGATGGAGAATGAGAAAGAGGATGGACAAAAGATAAGTGAAGAAGAGAGAGGGGGGATTTGGGAGAAATTTGGAGTTTGAAAATTAGCAAAGGATGGAAGAGAGAGAGAGAGAGTATTAGGGAGTTTGAAGATTTTTTTTATCTATATTTTTTTGGGAGGGAATAAGGGAGTGCTTTAAATTATAAAAAGGGGGAGAAATTTACAACATGCCAAAACAAATAGATCAATCAATATTCTCAAGGAGAAAAACTCTTAGATATTAACACATGTACACTTAAACAAATGATATCAATAATTATAATAACAGGAGTTAAGGATAAGAGTGTTGCAAGCACTATTTGTAGTGGTTCGACAATATCCCTACATCCAACCGTCGCCAAACAAATGACGGTTGATCTCTTCCACTAAAATGATAGACTATGGCTTATTCACACCAAGTACAATTGGTGCCAAAATTTGACAAAGGATGTTAGCTTTTATGTACCCTCCAATTTACAAGGGATTGGCAACCTGTCACTCTTGTTTTTCAAGGATTAAAAAGTTGGGTCACTCAAGATTTTCTCCCAAAGATTCAAACTAATGTAGGCCTAGAATACGTAAGAGCACACACTATAACTTTGAAACAAGTTTGCCTTAAGTGTGATTTTTATTACTCAAACAACATTTAAAACTAGTTTGTGTCTCTGTGATTTTTCTTTCTCAAAAATGATTTGAAACTACGCAGGGAACTTGGGAGACTTAAGAGAGGTTGGGGATATGTTTCTATGTGTCAAAACCTCATAAAAACTTGAAAATATGATTTTTTTTTTTTTTTTTTTTTTTGTTTTCATACCGAAAAACCTTGAAACTAGACATTGAACTCGCTTTCTGACGACTATTTTAGCTGCTACCGTTGTGTAGTCAATGAACAACAAGATTAGTCGCCTTGTCCTGATCCACTAGCCACTCCCATTTTAGTGCAAAAAAACCGTTACGACCCTAGCTCACTTAATTTTGGTCGGAATTCGATGATTCTTAAAGCATTACGAAAGTAGAAGACTTGATAATCTTAATATAACATTTTTATGTCTATATAAAAGTAAAAGTCTATCAACACGTTAAATCTTTGATATAAATATCAAGCAAGTCTAAAACTTGTTATTAAACCAACCTTTTCAAATTAGAATAAATCAATAATAAGTCATTCTGAGCTCATAGAAAACTTTTAACAGACTTTGTCTAGACTTGGAAAAGATCAAAACTAGTTTTGTATAGTCCAAAGTCTAGTTTTTGTAAAATTTCAATTGATTTGAACTTTTGTCAAAAAACCGACATTGTATCTGGCGTCGTGGAAAGTACCACCTTTCCACGTTGGTCTTGGACCGACGTGAAAATCTTTCCACGTCGGTTTAACACTGACGTAAAAGGCTTTTCACATCAGTTGCTAAGTAACCGACGTGGAAACTGATTAAAAAAAAAAAAAAAAAAAAAACCTGATTTGCAGTGCAACTCCTGCACCCCACAAATCTCTCTTATCCAAAAACAGAGCAAACTACCACCCTTTCCTAATTTATAAAAATAAAATAAAATGATTTGTGGCATTGCTATTCTTGTAGTGAGTTACAAGAATACATAATCGGGTAAGTTACCTAATATTAACAAATCTATTAAAATCAAGACGTATTCTAAATTACGATAATTACAAATAAATCAAAAGTTCCTAATAAAGAGAAATATATATAAAATAATAACTTTCCTTCATGTAAAATACTAACTTTCCCTAATACTATCTTCATGGTTTAAATCTCAAGAGTCTCCTGTGATTCTTCCTATCTGTCTAGAAGTTATAGAAATATTTGATAATATTTAAACTTCTCGTTCAAGAAAATTGATTAGAATTCTCAATCAAAGTTTTGTTATCATAAAATCGATTACGGTTTAATTCACTAATATCTAGAGCCTACTCATTGGACGACGGTTTCTCCTGTCAAATTTTGGAAACCACATAATGAGAATACATGTTTGCTTGCAAAAGGTTCGAGTGGAAAAATTAGTATCATATGCAAATTTAACTTAAACTGATAATTAACAATTTTGGAAGAGATTTTGGATATTTTTAAAATTTTAACGGTCAAGAGATATCACTGTTATTAAATTCAGTCAAAGGGATATCACTGTCATTAAATTCAGTCAAAGGGATATCACAGTTACTATTGACAAAAATTAGAGCTGTGACACAACCGGCGCTGATCGAGACAACTATGTTTTTATATTTTCTTTTGCAGGTACGAGTCTGAAGTCATTCAGGAAATAGCTAGAACTATTTTAAATAAATTGAACCTCATATTCTCAACTGATAAAAAGGACTTGATTGGAATAGATTCTCGTATGCTGAAAATGGATTCATATCTAGATATTGCGTCAAATGAAGTTCGCACTATTGGGATTTGGGGTGCGGGAGGGATAGGTAAAACAACTCTAGCGAAACAAAATTTCAAACGGATCCGTAATAAATTTGAAGCTAGTTGTTTCCTTGCAAATGTTAGGGAGGAATCCCAAAAACATGGTATAGTTCATATGCAAAACCGTCTCTACGAAATCTTGGCTCAAAACCAGGCAAACATACAAATGGATGATATGGGAGTTGATGTGTTAATGAGAGCATTGCATTCTAAGAGGGTTCTTGTCGTTCTAGACGATGTCGATCAATTGAAACATCTAGAAGCTTTAGTTGGCAGAGCAAGTGGACAGCATAATTGGTTTGGTTCGGGAAGTAGAATCATTGTAACAACGAGAGACAAACACTTATTGAAGATGTACGGTAACATTGTATACGAGGTTGAAAAACTAGACAATGTCGAAGCTCTTCAACTCTTTAGTCAGAGAGCTTTCAGTCAAGATTGTCCTCCAGATGATGACTATAAAAAGCTGTCTAAGAATGTCGTAAAATATGCTGATGGGCTTCCTTTGGCTCTTGAAGTTTTAGGTTCCTTCTTGTATGGGAGAGATAAAGATGAATGGTCGGGAACAATACGTCGTCTAAGGGACAACCCGAAAAGCGAAATTTATAAAACACTTCGACTGAGTTACGATGGATTAGAACAGACGGAGAAGCAAACCTTTCTAGATATTGCGTGTTTCTTCAAAGGAGAGGATGTCATTCGTGTTAACAAGATACTTGACGGTTGTGAGTTCCACCCCACAATTGGGATAAGAGTCCTCAATGAGAAGTCTTTAATCTTTATTGAAGGAGGAAAATTATGGATGCATGATTTACTGCAAGAAATGGGACGGGAAATTGTTCGCGAAGAATCTCCTCAAGAGCTGGAAAACGTAGCAGGCTATGGCTCCATAAGGATTCCTATCAAGTTCTTGCTGAAAATAAGGTACAATATTGGATAAATTAATCTTTTCATATTGTGCATTGTACATTCATACGTTATGTACAAATAATTGTAATTAATATAGGCATAGAAGCAAATAAGGTATTACAACTAATTAGTAAATTAGGGATGTCAAAAAGATGGGTGATCTTAGGCCGATCTCGCCCCGTGGATAAAAACAACATTACACATTACAAAAGATTATGCATCGTATTTTTCTTTAAGTTACTTTTAGATTAAAACGAAGCGATTAATTTATAACATGGTATCACTAATTACGATTGCTAACCTTTTCGATACCTTTTGTCTTTCTTGAGAAAAAGAATTCACTGTCCTTGGTATTACAGGGCACATCCGCTGTCCATGGCATATTCTTAGGCTCCCAAGGAAAAGAAGAAATGCTCTACAATGCCGATCCATTCTTAGAGATCAGGGATTTGAGACCAGTGAAGATTGGAAAGCCGGTCCCGGTCCAGGTACGTGATGTAAGACAAATAAAATTTTAATTACTTATTATATCTTCAAGGTTTGAATTTAGCAAGTCAAAACTTCCGTTCACTCCAAACACACATTGTTTTGCACTAAATTCTTTCCGCACAATGTTATCAAGTAATGTCAAACAGTGGGACAGCATGACTTTCAAATTACAGTGTTTCTTGGTAAGCAAACAATTTTAAATATGCGCATAGATTATCACACGGTTCTGAAGATGATACTTTAAATGACGGTTTTTGTGAAAACGACTTTTGTAAAAACCTTATTGTAGCTATTAATCTAGAGCTCCAACCACAATTGAATATTCCCTGTCCTTTTGTGCAGTCTAGAGGAGCTGAAAGTCGGGATGTCCAAAAGTTGCTTAGAATAGATCCAGAGGTGCATTTGAATTGTGATCCGTTCGTAGAGTTGAAAAATCTTCAATTACTGAAGATTCGCAATGTGAACATTTCGGGATGCCTGAATTATTCTCTCCCTAAAAGTTTACGACTTCTCGAATGGCATGGATATCCTCTAAAATTGTTGCCATCAAATTTTCAACTTGGAAATCTTGTTGAACTCAGCATGCCTAACAGCCGCATTGAAGAACTACCGAAGCTCGAAGCTCTAGTAAGATAATTTACTGAACTATTATTAAACATCTTTGCTTAATCTTTTACTGAACTAATCGAGATCAGTAACGTGTCTATGATTTCTTTTTACTTTTGGCAGCGTCTCGGAATATTGATATCAATCGATCTTAGCAATTGTGAATGTTTGATCAACACTCCTGACTTCACTAAGATCCCAAATCTTGAGATTCTAATCCTCAAAGGCTGCACAAAGTTACAAGAGGTTCACCCGTCGGTTGGAGTTCTTGAACATCTTGTTTTATTGAATCTGAATGGCTGTATATGTCTTCAGAAGCTTCCTGACAAAATCAGCTTGCGATCTCTTGAGACGTTTATACTTTCTCGATGTTCGAATCTCAACAAGTTTCCTGAGATTGTGGGAGACATGAAAAATTTATCCCAACTTTACTTGGATGGTACGGCTATACAGGAGCTCCCAATTTCGATAAATCAGTTAACTGGACTTACTTTGTTAGACCTAAGCTACTGCAAAAACCTTTCAAGTCTTCCAAGTAATGAAATTTGCGGTTTGACAGCTCTTAGAACTCTCCGTCTCTCATATTGCTCCAAGATTGATCAACTACCGGAAAACCTAGGAAGCTTGAAAGAGTTGGAAGAGTTGTATGCAAACGGAACTGCTGTAAGAAGAGTTCCTTCCTCCATTCTACGTCTAGCTAACCTTAAACACTTATCTTTCCGAGGATGTCACACCGGATCAGAAACGCAAAGATCATGGAAATCACTCATTTGTTGTTGTTTGTTGCCGACAGATCATCACTCTGAAGCGATTGACTTGCAGTTGCCTAGTTCGTTTGCGGGCTTAACCTCTCTGATATCTTTGAATTTGAGCCACTGTAATCTACAAGAAGGAGCAATACCTAATGATATCGGCTGTTTATCCTCGCTGCAGAATTTAGACTTGAGCGGAAACAACTTTAAGGTCATTCCTGAAAGCTTCTCTCAACTTTCCAAGCTAAGAGAACTTGACTTGTCTGATTGTCGCGAGCTTATGTGCTTGCCACATCCTCTTCCATTAAGTCTGAAATATTTATATGCTCGGAATTGTCCAAATTTGGTAACTAAACTTTCGCATTATCGTGATATGGATACATTGATCTCGGACAACGGATTCCATTTCATAGACTGCGGAAAATCCTCAAGTTTTGGTGATGATCAAGCATTTCTTGGACGACATTCAATGCCTGAAGAATATATTGATCTACTCTTCCCAAAATACATCGAGGTTTCTGATGCTCTCGCTCTCTTTCTTATCTCTTCGCACCCCCTCAAAAAAAAAAAAAAAAGAAAGAAAGAAAAGTAAAAGGAGCTAAAAGCCTTATTTTATTTTATTTTCCGTTTTACAGGATTCAATTAACAATGGAAGATCATTCAAAATCGTTTTTCCTTATCCAGCTAGAATTCCTGAGTGGTGCAGCAAATGGAGTAATAATGGTTCTTCCATTACGATCAAGTTATCTCCGGAAGATAATTTTGGTATGAGGAAAGGATTTGCCCTCTTCTTTGCTTTTGAAATTAAAAAGCAAGATCATATTCATGAAGGTTTGGAACCACAAAAAACCGCCTGTCTTTTTCACTCCGACGAAGGGGGGTATCTTTCATTACTTACCGACTTCAAAATGCTCACGGCTGGATCATTTGGAGTTTGTTGCTACCTTCCACGCGGAAGGTTTCAAGAAAAATACTTGAATCAAGCAAGTAGTGTTTTTGGAGCTTTAATTTTGACAGAGAGACAAGATTTGGAGATTAAAATGTGCAGTTTGCATATAATATTTGAGCAAGATGTGGAAGAGTTTAGCCAAAAACTCTTCAAAACTCTAACTGAATTTCAAGATTTGGATTTGAATTTCATACAACATTGTAGGAAATTTTTAGATGGAGCAAGAGAACTAAACAACTTGGGTGAACCGAGCACGGTTTGGGATGATTCTTCGTGTAAGGAACAAGGATCCGGAGAACCACAAAAAGAAGATCATGTAGAACAAACTTGCACTACTAAGGACCCAAACTCAAGTTCAGAGGACTCTGTTGATGACTGGACAATCCAGATGAGAAGAGATACACAAACATTGCTTTCAAGACTCTTCGAGGTAAGTTTTTGCTGTTTTGTTTTTTCAAGGAAAAATAGTTCTCTGCTACCGCCATTCTCACATGATTTTACTTTTACATGTTATGCAGGGACGCTATGCGCATTACAACCCGTTTTCTTTCATTATTCCAGTCATAACAGTTTCAACCTGGTTCTTACATCACTGTGTAGGGGACACGGCAATTTGTTACCTTCCGTCGAATTTATATGATGACGAGAGATGGGTAGGACTTGATGTTTACGTTACATTTAAACGGTCCAATCCATCAGAAACTCCTTCCTTGCTTTTTGTTGATTTGTATGCCCATGGAACCGATAACGGCATGTTCTTACCCATCCTAACATTTCCCCTGACCATGAACGGGTTGCTTGAGTCCTCTTTTGTTGAATCTCATGTACCCCGTGCATTCTTTCCGAAGCAGTTGAAACAATGTCAGGGTATTAGTGTTCTGTTTAGACCTGTTGCTCTATCTAATGTGAAGGTGGATTTGAGAGTTGTAATATGTGGGACCAGGTTACTATATGAGCAAGATTCGACATCCTTTATCGATCAAATGGTTAACCTGACATCGATGCATCCATCTCTTCTTCAATTTCTTCACTTTCAAGCTAAATCTCATCTTCAGAAGGTGGAAGAATTCCTTTGCAAAGCTGAAACTCACAAACAAATTGAAGTGCCAAAACAACAGCTTGGTCCATCTGCTGCATTTGAAGGGTTAAATTCTATTGCACCTTTTTTCTAGTGGGGTACTTCTACGTGGCACACGTTTTTTTTACCCTATCAGTGAACAAATTTTTTACCCATTGGATTAAATTTTGATGAGCAGATCTATGAGTGAGAGAAATTCTATATTGTATAGTGTGTTTTTTTAACGTGAACACTCATAGATCCGACTGAAAATTTAATCCAAATGGCTAAATGTACTTGCTTTATCGGTCAGGAAAAACAACGTGCCCTACAAAAGAAGTATCCTCTTTTTTATCATTTAAATGAGTTTCAATTTGATTACCCCATCTCAACTAAACAAGAATTCTTTACGTGGACTATTATAGGTCGTTTCTTCAATCCTTGCAAAAGCTGCTAACAAGTACGAAACCCTTAGCAAAAGATGTTGCTAATACGTTGGAGAAATATCGGTTCTATCGTGCACAGAACAAGGCTTCTCGAGAACTTGGCCCGATGTTAGTCCATTCTAAGGAGGTTTTTTCAGAAAATTTATGTCAAATGCAAAGGAGTGCTCAAGTACGTGGTTTAACATGCTCGTTCAATCATTTCCACATAATGCCTGATAAGGTTCTACGCTTCAGAGGGAAATTGAATGAATGGAGACATGATCTTGAAATTTTGCTTAAATCGTTTTTCATAGATGAGGGCTTGTTGATCACTCTAAGCGTAGGAGGGAAACTGATTTCTGTTACAAAGCGCTTTGATCCTAACGTAGTATTCAATTTTTGTTTCCCTCAAAAGGAAATTCTAGATTGGTTCCAAGATCGAAGTAGTACATCGAGAGTGGCAATCGAACTTCCTCCAAATCTGTATAATGATACCAGTTGGGACGGACTTGCTGTATGTGGTGCTTTCTCCGTCAACGAGCATCCAAATGCATTTTCAGAAATGTCCGTGGACCTTCTGTGTCACTTATCAGTCAATGGACATTGTTTGAATCCTGTCCCGACTTTCTCCATCACCAAAGACAGATATGTTGAAATACGTTCCTCAAACTTGTTTTTAGGAAAGTAGTTGTTTTTTGTATGATATTTCCTCTTTTATTGTTTCCTTTTTTAGAGGAATACTTTCCTCATTATGAGGTTTCTGTTTTTTCCTCTCCTTAAGTTTAGGAGTGTACAGTTAGGGCATCTATGTATGTATATATATATATACGTGTATTATGTTGAAAAAGTAAGGTGAATGAATACAGAAATTCATATTCAGAAAATTCTTCATGGTATCAGAGCACTGAAAAATTTTTCTGAAAATCTGTATCATTCTCATGACAAAACACGGTATGGCTTCAAGTCAATCTTCAGATGTCACCTCCAAAACAGAAGGCGCACCACCGGCAGCGAGCAATCCTGGAGGATCTGACGGATTATCTCTAACCATCACCAGCCATAAACTCAATGGGGATAACTACCTACAGTGGTCCCAATCTGTAATGATGTATATCTGCGGCAAAGGGAAGGATGAGTATATCACTGGGGAGGTCGAAATTCCAGACAAAAATGATCCCAAATTTAAGGTCTGGAAAACCGAGAACCACATGGTCATGTCCTGGCTCATAAACTCGATGCTCAACGACATAGGGGAAAATTTTCTCCTTTACCAGACGGCGAAAGACATATGGGATGCTGCAAAGGAGTCATATTCGAGTTCTGAAAATACCTCAGAACTATTCGAAATTGAGGGCAAACTCCATGATCTCAGGCAAGGTTCTCTCTCGGTCTCTCAATATTACAACTCTCTCTCCAGGTACTGGCAGCAGTTGGATATGTTTGAAAACCATAATTGGAAGTGTCCTGATGATGCACTCCAATTCAAAAAGATCGTGGAGCAGAAACGGACATTTAAATTTCTTCTTGGTCTCAATCAAAATCTGGATGAGGTTCGTGGAAGAGTAATGGGAACGAAACCTCTTCCATCGATTCGTGAAGCCTTCTCGGAAGTCCGACATGAGGAAAGCAGGAAAAAACTAATGATGGGATTAAATTCCATTAGCGATGAAGGATCTGCTCTCACGATTCGAGGAGTACAGGACAGTCAAATCACTCGCCAAACTGGAGATGGTACTGCCTGGGCTGTACGTGGTGTTCCCGGGAACAACAACCAGGATTCCAACACTCAGCAGCGACGAGGACGACCATGGTGTGATCACTGCAGAAAACCAGGACATCTAAGGGAGACATGCTGGAAAATTCATGGCAAACCACCTAATTGGAAGCCATCTCGTTTCAACCATACGAAAGAAGGACAAGCTAATTCTGCAACAACTTCAGATGACCACCACACCACTACTGAATCCAGCCCATTTTCTAAGGAACAACTCAAGATCCTCCAAGAGCTCTTCTCCAAAACCGGTTCCACCACAGGAACAAGTATGCTCGCCCAGAAAGGTACACACTTAAATGCCCTTACAGTAACTAGAAGACAGACAAAGCCATGGATCATTGACTCTGGAGCATCAGATCATATGTCAGGAGATGCTAACATTTTTTCTGAGTATAGGCCGTGTGATAAGGAGTCAACAGTTCGTATAGCAGATGGATCTTTGTCTAAAGTGGCAGGAACTGGCTCAGTTTGGGTTACAAGGGATCTCATGCTAAATTCTGTGCTCCATGTCCCTAATTTAGATTGCAATTTGCTGTCCATCAGTAAATTGACCCGGGACCATAAATGTGTTGCTAAATTTTGTCACAACTTGTGTGAATTTCAGGTATTGGATTCGGGGAAGACGATTGGCAGTGCTGAAGAGGACTCTGGACTCTATCTCCTCCAAGGTGCAACTCTTCCAAAAGGACAAGTCCAAAATGCAAGTTGTATTTCTTTTCAAAGTCAGTCTAGTTCAAATTTCAATAAAGATAGTGAAATAATGTTATGGCACTATCGTCTTGGTCATCCAAATTTCTTGTATCTTGAAAAATTATTTCCTTCCTTATTCAATAATAAAAGTTCAAAAGTTTTTAGTTGTGAAATTTGTCAACTTGCCAAACACACTCGAACCTCATTTCCCAAGTTGTCATACATACCATCTCATCCATTTGCCATGATTCATAGTGATGTTTGGGGTCCATCTCGGGTAAAGAATATAACAGGAGCTAGGTGGTTTGTTTCTTTTATAGATGATCACACTAGACTTACTTGGATATTCTTAATGAAAGAAAAATCTGAAGTTAGTGAAATCTTTCAAAATTTCCATAGAATGATCCAAACCCAATTTCAGACAAAAATCCGGGTCCTCAAAACTGACAATGCTAAAGATTACTTCAAATCTATCCTAGGTACCTACCTACTGAAAGAGGGTATTATTCACCTAAGCACTTGTGTTGATACACCCCAACAAAATGGGATTGCAGAAAGGAAAAATAGACATTTGCTAGAGGTTGCACGTTCACTTATGTTCTCCACTCATGTACCAAAACATTTTTGGGGGGAAGCTATCCTTACAGCCACATACCTCATCAATAGAATGCCTTCTAGAGTCTTAAAATTCCAAACACCTTGCCAAGTCCTAAAACAGATATTCCCAACTACTAAAATCATTTCTTCATTACCTACTAGGATATTTGGATGTTCTGTCTTTGTTCACATTCATGCCCAACACCGTAGCAAATTAGATCCTAAATCCATAAAATGTATCTTTATAGGGTATTCTTCTCATCAGAAAGGATATAAATGCTACTCACCAGCCACAAGAAAGATATACAATTCTATGGATGTAACATTCTTTGAACATCAATCCTTTTATCCCAAATCCGATCTTCAGGGGGAGAGTGTGAGTGAACATCAAATTTGGAATTTTGTTGAACCTTTAGACAATGGCAGTCTGAATCCTGATCCTGTAGTAACTTTGCAACCTACTCCTCCATCTGAAACTATTGATCATGGCAACTCCCTACCTCAAACCGAATCCATTTCAAATCCAAATCTGTCCGAGAGTCAAAGTATCCTACCTCAAACCGAATTCAGTCCAAATCCAAATCTGTCCGAGAGTCAAAGTATGTTTCCACAACTTGCAGTCAAGGATCTTCGTGTCTATACCAGGAAGAAAGGGCCCGGAAAGGATATAGAGAACACAGCTCCAATTCAACCCAGTCAAGAACCTGAACCGAATTCAATTCCTCCAGGAATTCACCCAGGTAACAGTTCCTTTGATCTCAGTCCCACTAATCCTATGGTTGATGATTTAGATCTCCCGATTGCACACCGAAAAGGAGTGAGAAACTGTACTCAGCATTCAATCTCCAAGTTTGTGTCATATGAAGGATTATCAAAGTCCTATCAAGCCTTTGTCTCTACTCTTGACAGTGTGCAGGTTCCAAGTTCGATTCAGGAAGCTCTTAAACATCCAGAGTGGAGAAAGGCTGTGAATGAAGAAGTCAGTGCCTTAGAAAAAAATGGTACTTGGATAATCTCAGATCTTCCTCAAGGAAAGAAACCAGTAGGCTGCAAGTGGATTTTTACAGTCAAACATAAAGCTGATGGGAGCATTGAGAGATTTAAGGCTCGCTTGGTTGCAAAGGGATTCACTCAGTCTTATGGAATAGATTACCAGGAGACTTTTGCTCCAGTGGCTAAACTCAACACTATTCGAGTGCTTCTTTCTTTGGCAGCAAATCAAGACTGGTCTCTTCACCAATTGGATGTAAAAAACGCTTTTCTGAATGGTGACTTAGATGAAGAAGTATACATGGAAATTCCTCCGGGGCTAGGAAAACTGTCTAATAGCAACAAGGTGTGCAAACTTCAAAAGTCCCTATACGGCCTAAAACAATCTCCTCGTGCTTGGTTTGGGAGATTTACAAAGTCTTTAATCAGTAATGGGTATACTCAATGTCAGTCAGATCATACATTGTTTGTGAAGTTTTCACAAGACAAGAGAATTGCCATTCTCATTGTTTATGTGGATGATATTATACTGACAGGAGATTATGAGGAAGAATTACTGAACTTGAAGAAGTACCTGTCCAGGGAGTTTGAGATCAAGGACCTCGGGTGTCTGAGATATTTTCTTGGAATGGAAGTGGCTCGGTCAAAACAAGGAATAGTTATCTCTCAGAGAAAATATATCCTAGATCTTCTAAAAGAGACTGGTATGCTCGGATGTAAGCCTGCTGACACGCCTATGGATCCAACCAAGAAGATAGGGACAGAAGCAGGAAGTGCTCTAGTGGACAGGGGGAGATATCAAAGACTTGTTGGCCGTCTTATTTACCTCTCTCATACTCGGCCAGACATTGGTTTTTCTGTTAGTGTTGTTAGTCAATTCATGAACAATCCAACAGAAGAACACATGGAAGCCGTGTATAGAATTTTGAGATATCTCAAAATGACACCTGGAAGAGGATTGCTGTTTAAAAAGAATTCCAACAGAGAAGTTGAAGTTTTCTCAGATGCTGACTGGGCAGGGAATTTACTAGACAGAAGATCTACATCTGGTTACTGCTCCTATGTGTGGGGAAATCTTGTAACATGGAGAAGCAAGAAACAATCTGTGGTCTCAAGAAGTAGTGCAGAAGCAGAATTTCGAGCCCTTGCACTTGGAATTTGTGAAGGAATGTGGATAAGAAGATTACTTGTTGAATTACAGGTAAGCCAACCAGAGCCTATCAAGATATTCTGTGACAATCAAGCTACCATAAGTATTGCCAAGAATCCTGTTCATCATGATAGGACAAAGCACATTGAGATAGATCGTCACTTCATCACCGAGAAGATCGAGAATGAAGTAGTGCAGCTTATCTATGTTTCTACAAGATGTCAGACTGCAGATATTCTTACAAAAGCTCTTCCAAGAATCAACTTTGAGGAACTAAGTAGCAAGTTGGGAATGTTCAATATTTACAAACCAACTTGAGGGGGAGTGTTGAAATACGTTCCTCAAACTTGTTTTTAGGAAAGTAGTTGTTTTTTGTATGATATTTCCTCTTTTATTGTTTCCTTTTTTAGAGGAATACTTTCCTCATTATGAGGTTTCTGTTTTTTCCTCTCCTTAAGTTTAGGAGTGTACAGTTAGGGCATCTATGTATGTATATATATATATACGTGTATTATGTTGAAAAAGTAAGGTGAATGAATACAGAAATTCATATTCAGAAAATTCTTCAAGATACAAGTGGTTACATCTTCGGGGATTCATTTGGCTAACGTACTTACCCCGTATGATTCTGATAGAGCTTGATCAACAAGGAAATGTAGAGGCTAGAATCTTTAGCTCGTGTCCTGGATTGCTAGTGAAGATGTGTGGAATCCGCGTATTGTACCATCAAGATGTCGCAGAGTTTAGGCACGCAATAATTCAATGTTCGACCTCAATCTTTGACACTTCGGACATCTTTCAATATGTAGACCCATTTGGAGTTGGAATTGGAACGGTAGCTGGTCTTCTTTTTGATAAAGAGGAAAATAGCTTTGGTATTGCTGATGAGCAGAACACACCACTTCCTGCAAATGATCAGAAAGACAACACGGAGTCTAGAGTTCTTGATGAAAGTACCATCGATCAATCCACATTTCGTCAAACATCGAACAAGGTCTCCCTCTCTCTCTCTCTCTCTCTCTCTCTCTCTCTTAAATCTATATCAGGCTGATCAATATCATGTTCAAATATTTAATTACTTGTAGGAATTCGATCAAAACTTGATCTACAACTCATGCTTCCCCGCTATTGAAATTCAAGACTGGTTCGGGGATCAATCCAGATTTGATTCTTCGGGGAAAATCCATTTACCACCAGATATAAACGATGACAACAATTGGATAGGATTGACTATGTGTGCTTATTTTTCAGACTCGGAGATTACAGATATTGACCACAATTCAGATCCAAAAATTGTTCCTTATGTTACTCTTATTTGTCAGTTTGAAACCGAGAATGGCAGTTTAAGACCTCACCGTCACCATCAAACAACCGAGGAAGACTTGAATTTGTTACGTCGCGCAGGATTCATGTGGTTGTCCTTTTTACCAAGACGGTGGTTTTATGAAGCAAATCATGAAGCTCCATATCAGCTAAACGAGTGCAGAGTCATGAAGGCTGCATTTGAAAGCGACATACGAGGCGTATGTGTTCGAAGGTGTGCTTTCCGTCTTCTTTACCAACATGAAGTGGAAGAATTTAAGCAAACTATAAGACATTGTGTCCTCAATACCTCTTCACCTTGTGACAAGAAAATATCAGAAAGTTCCGCGGATAAATTGCTCAAGGACAAGGGTAAAAGAATTATGGAGTAACTTATACCCTCATATCAAGACTCTTTCAAGGTAAAAAAATAATTCTATGTCACTCTTCTGTAACTTTGATAGATTTTATTTAGCACTCATACTTTTTTTTTTTTTTTTTCTTTTTCTAAAACTCATTGAATTATAAAGATCTGCATTCAAGGACATTGTTTCATAATGTGTGTGAACAAATATAAATAGATAAAGAAATAAACATTTTGACAAATAAGCTTGAGAATATTGGTGCGGAAAATATTGTCCGGGATCAATCTTAGCCCACCTAAAATCTTTTATATCTAGCCCCTCTTAAGTTATAGATCAAACAAGGGACCCGACGAAAAAAACGAAATAAAAAAATAATAATAATCTAGTAAAAAATCAACGTAATCTAAGCAAGTCGATCTGAAATAGTCATTTGATATTCTGGATTTAGAGGGCCTTCCTAGGTACAGATTCTCAGTAGTTCTTGACAGTGGATTGCATTCATGTTGGATGACTCAGAGAGACAGAATTACAACCTTGCTTTAACCATATTTTCTCAGCAAGATTGCTTTCATGTTTTCTGAGCCACGTTGCTTTAACCTTTTTTTTTTTTTTTTTGGCTGGTTCAGGTTGCTTTAACCTTGTTTCTGCCACAACGTTGCTTTTCTTGGGAAAAAAAATTTAATTGGGTAGTGGCGCAGTTATTTAAATTATCGCAAGAAACTAACTCATGCATGTTGCTATGAATAATAAATTAATTCATGATCATTGTGCCTTTTCTAGATAATGGAACAGCACGTCTGGCAGAGCTTTTCAAGGAGAATCACGAAGAGTTTCAAAACTCTCTGTGAATATATTAATACTCATCTATTTAAGCCTTGAGTCTCTATATATACGAGTGGTTGGAGGTTTTTAAGTCCTATAAGATACTGAATGATTTTTCTGAACCCTTAGTGCTAGGGTTTTCGCCGTTGGTAGTTCTCTTTTATGGCCGGAGTTCAGTACCGTCTCTTGATTGGCCACTGAACTCTCGGTCCTAAAGATGCCTTTAGACTCCACGTCGATGGCTTTGATGGTGATATGGCTTCACGGTCGAAGGGAACACCTTTTGATCTTTTTGGTCATGTTGTTTGACTTGTCATTGGAGGTATTATCCTTGTATTTGAGGTTTTTTTTCTCCTTTTTGTGATAGTTGTTTGTTTGAAATAAAGATGATGATGTTTCCGCCATACAAGTGTTGTGATTTTTTGCTATATTTTTATTTCTATTTTATAATAACAAAGATGGTCTTCTCACACTCTCGTATTGAATGTTTGTCTAATCCGTTGGAGTTATTTCTATGTTGTGTTGGTAGTGACCTTTTTGTTTTAGGTCTCTTGGTCTCAATTTATCAGAGTTTTTCATCGATTGTAGTGGTATTATTAAAAGAGTTGTATGTATACTTGATAATTGGTGTTCCTTTTCATTTTTCCATTGTTGAAATTCAGTATACGTTTTACTCTTTCGTGCACTTCATTAAAATTTACTGGTGAAACATATCTATAATTAGAGTTAAGTTTTCTTGTGTTATGAGATCATTCCAATCAATACTGATATAATTAGGGAATTCTCCCTATGGTGTTTATCCATTTGTTTTGAATAAAAACTAAACCACCAAATTTTCTTTTTTTAAATTTAAATAATACCAATCTAATAATTATCAAATTAAAATACCTAGTGATATATTCATCCAAATAATATCCTAAACAAAATACTATATCCAAGTAGGATTCAAATTAATTAATCATCTCTAATCCAAATCTAGTTAAATTGGCTTTATAATTATAAACTAATAGGATAATTCTCATTTTGAAGTTGATCCAAACTTGAATTATTAATAATTCTATTTTTTAATAGATATTTAATCCTTATTCAAATCTTTAGAATTAATAAAAGATTTTTTTTTTTTGAAAATTCTCATAGAATTGCACCAAACACAGAGGAATTGTTTGGCAGCTAGTCCCTCCTGGGATAGTGGTAGGGTTGAACATTTTGATCGAGAACTGAACGGGACCGACGGGGACCACCTGGATAGTCAGTAACACGTTAGCACTGATATTACACAGGCAGTTAACCAAACCGACCATCTTCAGAATGGGCGGTTCGCAGTTTTAAAGTTTTGGGTTCGGTCAATAACCGAAACCAACCTACCATGAGTTACTTCACCCCGCCACTTTTCTCCTCATCCTCTCTTTCTTCTTCTTCTCCTCTGGCTTCTGCAATGACACTTCTTATTGAAGAAGATGAAACCTACTTCACTAACTAATTAAGCCCATAAATTCTAACATGAGCCCACTAAGCCTGTTTCACAAAAGAGCCCGTGATGATCTCCATTCTCCAACTTTTTTTTTTTTAAGGTTAATCTTATCTTATCTTAACATATATAAAAGCATCAAAGTACATTTTCCCTCTTTCTTACTCGTGGCATGTCTTTCATTTCTTCTTTTTTTTTTTTTTCATATTTCTTCTTTGCCTCTCTGCTTAATGCTCCTTTTCTTATTACATTTTTTTTCCCCTCTTTTTCTTCAAAATCCAAAACTTTTAATATACACCACCAAATACATTTTTCTTCTTTCTTACTTGCATTGTCTAATAATGTTTTTAAAATATATCTTCATTTGAATAATTTTCTTCCATCTCTTAAAATAATATTTTAAGAAAATGACTTTCATAACTACTTTTCCCGTTTCACAAAATAGCCCGTGATAATCTCCA
The DNA here is from genome assembly GCA_038430175.1 of Ficus hirta. Classification (NCBI taxonomy): domain Eukaryota; kingdom Viridiplantae; phylum Streptophyta; class Magnoliopsida; order Rosales; family Moraceae; genus Ficus; species Ficus hirta. The sequence goes on along the minus strand of CM076585.1, from coordinate 9,486,797 downwards.
TTCTCCAGTCCTTTTTTTTTTTTCAATGTTAATAAACTTAAGTGGAACGACATTGTTCCACTTAAAACATTACCCTAGACACTTGTTGCACCCTCCCCTTCTCTTCCTACTCATTCTTCTTCTTCTCTTTTTCTTCTTTCTTTTGGCGCCACCAACAAGTCTGCAAGTATAGCCTCGCCAATCGCCGCCATCAACTTTCTTCTTCCACTGAACCGAGCAGCATCAATTGAAAAAAAACTGATATATTATGTGGGCCAACTAAATTCTCATTTCTTATAAGTAAACACACGATTAAATAGACAAGTAAATGACTACTTACTTTCAATTTTGCTTTGATGCAAAATAAAAATGCCCTTAATATATATGCCTTATTTATGTAAGCTCAGAATTAGCTCTCTCTCCAAAACTTCTCAATATAGATAATATCCTCAGATTATGGGTAAAATGATGCCACATGCCATCAGTTGGATAGTTGGAAGAAGAAAGAAGAAGAAGAAGAAGAAGAAACATACTCTCCAAAATGTGGCAACGACGAAATTACATATGTAATAGTTCAAATTAAAAGTTAAAAAAAAATATCCCCAATCATTTCGCACGATCCTTTGCCGTCGCTGAGGCTGGTGCCGGCTTGTGTGGAGATCCTCCACGGCTCGTGGAGGCTAGTTGAGGCACAAATCTCTCACCTGCGTAGTTGTGCGACGAGATCCAATGGGATCTCCTGCTATTGTGGATTCTGATGTGATGGCTGCCCCATTTTTGCCGTATAAGTCTTTTTTCTTTTTTGGGATTTTGACTCTAATTTTTTCATAAATTTTTGTGATGATGCCATTTTGTTTCATTACATTCCTCCTTTTTTTTTTTTTTTTTTTTTTTTTTTTTTGGATTTTGACTCTGATTTTTGTGTAAATTTGTGTGGTGTACTGTAGATTTTTGTTATTTTTATTGAATTTTTGGTTACTTTTTCAGTAGTCTAGTGACAAAACCCCGAAAATATGAGGGGTTTTGATTTAATCTTTAAGTGCTTGACTAAATTCGGCGTGTTAATATTCCGGTGACGAAACATGGAAAAATGGAGTCATAAGTTTTTGGTCGGTAACTAAGTGGATATCGATTAGTAACTCAACAGTTACAAATTGGTGATCAATCGTCGGTTGGTTACCAGTTGGTAACTAAGTGTTTATCAACTGATCACCAATCATCAGCTGGTTACTGGTTGATGAACTGGTTACCAATCGCTGGTCGGTTCCCAATCGTTAACTAAGTAGTTGTCGACTGGTAACTAGCCGGATGAGGGTGTTATCAACCGGTAACCAGTTTATATCAGCATAGATACTAATTTGTACTAGTTGGTAACTTAAAGGTCTCATTGGTATTCTAAAATTATGGTATTATTGTAAAAGTTTTTTTCTGTGACAAAAATCAATCCAAGATATGATTTTGTGACTTTTTTAAAGTTCCCAAAATTATTCATAATCGACTTGAGCATAATTCTGTTTTACCTTCTTTATTATTTTATCTTAAATTATGTTGTCTATCTTAAACTTACTTTCTCAACTTACAACCTTTTACTTTGTTGGATCCCAAAAATTCAAAAGTGATTTTTATACTTAAACTTTTAATTATATATTATGGTGAAAGAAATCCCTCTATGGTCATTTTACTGCTCCTTGTTTAACTACTAGTTGTTAGCAACGTGCGTAGGACGTGGGAATAATTTTATATACTCAATTCATATGTTTAAATTTTGATTATCGTGCTATTAATTTTTCTAATTTATTTAGTAATATTACATTTCTATTTTTTTTTATTTTTTTAGTTAAAAAACTATTAGGATATTGTTAACGCTCTCATAGTTCAAAAATACGAATTGTAATATTCAAACATTACACAAATATGTTTACTCATATCAAATCTTAGTAGCTAAACATTACACTCCCACAGTAATAGTCCAAAAAACTCCAAATGAATAAACTCATTAAAAATTATGCATTCGTTTAGTAAGATAGTTAGAGATGAAATTTTTAAGTTGGAGTTAGTGGATTTTTCAAAAATTAGTTATAAATTTTGTTGACTTTTCAGAAAAAAGACAAAAATTGTTATGAAAAAGTACAATTTAGTTGAAGTTAAACTTGAATACTAAACGAAGGCTAAAAATAAATGTGTCAAGTTTAAATTTGAACATGTGCACTGTTGGGATCTAAATGTGCCCTAAGGATAGAAAATCAATATTAGGGATTTTCTGTAAATATGACATTTTGATATTAATAAGAGGATATTATTCATGTTTAATAAGTTGTGTCATATTTACTTTCATTAGTTGATTGTATAGTTATTTTGAGCAAAGATAAAATACTCCTTGGCTGTTGGTAATATATCTGATTACCATATGTATACGGGGTATACATAGAAGACGTGGTAATTTGATAACAGTCTAAATAAATAATCCGCAATCGATGGAATAAGATTTGGGGATCTTATTCATGATAAGATTGTAAAGATTTCTACTTCCTTCGAGGGATGGTTTGTCTTGACCATCGGATAGGTTCCGAGTAGAAACTTTAATGTATACCAGTATTGAGGTATGATATTGGACTGGACCTAAAGTGTTAATTGATTCGGTTTAATAATTCGTTTATAAGAATCAATAACACTTTGATTATTATCCTGCATTAATCTTAATCCTGAAATGATTACTTGAGTTTGTATCCATGACTTATGTACTTTAATGCACTATAGTTGAGACACTGTTAATTCATAGTCAATATACTTGTGTTTTGGGTGCATGACTTATGCATGGAGAAATCAAGATTCATAGATACGGAATCCATAGCTATCTTAAAGATAGTAAATGTTATCTACTTAAAGGCATTATTCGGGGATTGAAAGATAGTATAACAAGATCTTGGCCATCTCTGGTGGTTTACCAATTGTATGGTTTTACAATTGGTGATTCTTTCAATAGAGAATAATGGAACTTTAAGTTAAAATGATTGAAAAGGTAAAACGGAAAAAGTCCTTAATTCAATCATGGATAACATATGGGGATTAAGCAAGCGATGAATAAATCATGGAAGAAGTGCTACGTTAGAGAGCTTTCGTAATACGGTATGTAAACAGGAGTTCAGCTTCAAACTTTTAGTGGAATAGTATTGAAGTTGATAATTGATGAATAATTAATCTGGGATTAATTTTTCGCAATTATAGGAGCCTCTTTACATATTTCCATCGGGTCCCTCTATTAGCTCATATAGTTCCATAGAGCGTCTCGGGATTTGTTCCTAATGAGATCGGTAAATTTAAATGGAATTTAGTAATGTCTATTAAGACATGGTACTCTCTAACATGCAATCCAGAAAGGATTGGACATGTGAGATTTGTGTAGACAAATAATATGATTTGTCAACATGAGATTGGTTAATTGAATTTTGAAATAAGATTGTGTTTGAATTATTTAATTTTGGAAAACAAATTTTTCTCTCCTAATCTAAATATGGTGCACGGTTTTTAGATAGGTGGAGGGAAGAAAATTTTGTTTCAAAATTATTCAAATATATTCCTAACATTAAATTATTAATTGATTCAAATAATGGAAATTATTTGATGGATTTTTCTTTCCTTAAATTGATGTGCACGGTTTTTGTGAGGAAAGAAAATTTGAAATATTCCATTTAAATTAATTAATATGGTTGATGTTTTGTGGAAAATATTTAATTCAAATAAGTGAATCATATTTAAATTCAAAAAGGTTTAAAATGAATTTAAATCTAGATAGGACTAGGATCTTTTGACTAGTCTAGATTCTTGATTTAACATTTGAACCACTAATCAACCTTTGAATTTCAAAGGTGGCCGAATTTTTTGAGGAAAGATTTCCTCTTGGAAAAACGTTTTTAGGTTCAATGAATCTAGCCTTAAAGTTGTATGATCTTTTGATTCAAAATTTATCCAGAAAAATAATTATTAATTATTTTTTAAAGGAGATAAATTTTGAAAAGGATTGGACTTCTATATAAAGGCTAGGAATTCTTGAAAAACTAATTTTTGGTCATTCACTAAGGAGAAAAACGTTTTTGGAGTGAGAAGAAAAATAATTTGGGTTTCTTCCACATCATAAAATTCGGTCATACTCTTGAGTGAGAAAAAGAGAGAAAATTCCATTGAATCAAAATTGTGAGGAAGGTTAAACCGAGTGATAATTTTCATAGGAGGTTAACCGGTTCCTGTTTTGCAGTTTTGAATAAAGAAGTTGGATAATATTCTCAACGAGGAACATCGGAATTGAGAAAGAAGGATCTAGACTTCGGAAAGCATTACCGGTCACTTGGATTCATAGAACGTGTGCCCACACACACTCTGAGACGTGGAACTCGAGAATAATAGAGAAGACACGTTGGTCAATCGCTCTAGTAATTCCGGAATCTAAGAAATAAGGTACGCTTGATCATGAATTTAATTTATTGTTATATGCATCATGAGCTTCTTTTCCGAATCGGCATAAAAATTTTAAAACTTCCGCTGCGCCGTTACTCTGATATCGGATCCGATTTTTCCAACAATTGGTATCAGAACCAGCTCATGATTATGTATATAACATAAATTATTTGATCGAATAAATTTCTCTCTATGCATTAATGAAATATTTTAGAGAGTTGACACTCTAGGTTTTATTTTGAGTATGTTAAATATATTATGAATGGATGTATGGATGAATGAATGCTTTATATTATTTTTATAATATATGATCTTGTTCAATTTTGCCGGTCATGATTCCATAGAGGTTAGAATTTGTATCTAGATTTTTCAAGTGTAATAGATACGGTCTATTATCACTGCTAGATCGTTCTTTCAATTCCTAAAATTTTTGTAAGCCGGAAACGGCGTAGGAATTTTTTTTGTAAAATTCGGGCTACAATGGATTCGAGGAGATTGAAGATGAACGAAGGTATGTAAATTTTCAAAGGATGTGATTTTTTGTTTTTTGGAAATTTTTTTAATTAAAAAACATTTTTTATTAATAAAATTAAAAAAAAATCACAGAATCCTTTTGAAAATTAAATTTTCCAATGATATGTGATCTTGATAATTTGAAAATCAAAATTGAAAATTTAAATTTAAATTTAATAGATATTATTATGAATTTTAAAATTTTGTAATTTAAATTTGAAATTTGGAAATTTCAAAATTTTTTTTTTGAATTTTAAAATTTAATAAATCGGATTTTTTTATTTAAATTTTGATATTTTGTAATTTTGATTAAAATTAAAAATCACATATAATCTTTTTTGAAATTTAATTTTAAATTTGAAAAGATGTGACATTGGAGAAGGAAGACACATTGAAGAAGGATGCAAGGCATGGATCTACAAATGAAAGCCGATATATGTTTCGGTTAATTTTTGTAATTTTTACAATTTTTCTTTTCTCTAGGATGGAATCATGATCCACGGCTATTTACATATTTTGCAAACCATAGATGATGTGTTGCTGGATGAATATGTTATACTATTTCGTGATGTATTGATAACATGCCATATAGACTAGGGAGTGCCACTCAATAAATATTGTTTATGCATGAAAAACAAAAACCCTAATTTAAAAGAATGAGTGGGAGAAAGTTTTACACACTAAGACCTACGGCCTCCATCGTTGGTCCAATAGTTACGCATGGTAGTACCTACTACTCGGTTTTGACCCGGGAATTCCCTTCGGATAGGTATCTTACCTAGAGCGCACACTGATTTCGATTTCCGAAAGGATAACAATTTTGGGCATATTTTATGTTTAGATCACCCCTCGGTGGCGGATGTAAATATGGATTCAAAATTGGAAACGATGGTTACACACTCATGCTACTTTATTTATTAACCCTCCCTCGAGGCTCTGTTATATAAAGTAGTGGCCAAATAAACAATAGTTAATATATATTTAATGGAGTTATCTCCATGGACGAATATGTATTAATCGGAAGGGATCCGTGTTCTTGGCTAGTTATTCTATGACTACCCCTCGGTAGCTTAGAAAGCAGAAGGTAGGAATTATCGTTGTAAGGTATGTGTTTTAAGGGTTTTACACATGAACATTTAGATTGCATATAGATCTTTTTGTTTCATTACAAAACCATATTTTATAAACTGATAGGATGTTTGCTCATACTTATTACATGTTTTCTTATTATAGATCAAAATGTCGAGCCCTTTATCTGTGATACTTACGCAAAACAAATTAACTGGCGAGAATTTTAATGACTGGAAAAGGAACTTGCTTATCGTCCTAAACTTTGAGAAACACAGTTTTGTCCTAACCCAACCTCGACTGCCAACGCCTGCGATCGATGCTCCTGATAGGGATTTTGTAGCGCTTGAGCGCTGAGACAATTCCAACCTAAGTGCTATGTGCTATATTCGGGCGAGCATGTCTAACGTGCTCCAGAAACAGCATGAAGAGCATCAAACTGCTAGGCAGATCATGGATAACCTGGAGGAAATGTTTGGTGAACAAACTATTCAGGCTAAGACCGATGCTATCAAAGGTCTCATGAACTGCAGGCAGAAGGTTGGAACACCCATCAAGGAGCACATGATGAAAGTCATGGCTAATTTGTCTGAAGCTCAGGCAAATGGGGCTGAGATCGATACTGCAACTCAATTTGTCATGGTTTTCCAAACCTTATCCAAGGATTTCGATTTGTTTCAGGCATCCTACAACCTTAACAGGAAGGAGATGTTTTTAACGGAATTGATGAAAGAGTTGCAAGCCTTTGAGAACATTTTTAAGGGTTCTGGATCTAAGGCTGAGGCAAATGTGGCTGTACCTAGTTCGCCTGCTCCTAATCCCAAAAGGAAGAAGGAAAAGGGGAAGAACAAGGGGAACATGCCTGTGGCGAATGCACCTGTTTCTAAGAAGTCTACCAAGACTAAGAAGCGAAAGGTGGATCCCAAAAAGGCTAAGTGCTTTCACTGTGGGAAGAAAGGACATTTCAAGAAGGATTGCTGAGAATACCTGTCTATGCAAAAGCAAAAAGGTAATTTCGATATCCTATATCTTGAGGGTTGTTTAGTGGAGGAATCTAAGGACAATTGGGCTATAGATTCTGGAGCTACTAACCATGTTTGTATTTCTCTACAGGGGTTCAAGGTAACGAGAAGTCTGCATGAGGAGAACTTCACGTTAAGAACCGGTGATGGGACATTGGTGCGAGCTGAAGCAGTGGGAAAAGTGCATCTTTATTTTGATGAATTTAGGTTTATTGTTTTGAGACATTGTTTTTATGTTCCTAGTTTCAAGAGGAACATAATTTCGGTAGCTTGTTTGATTAAAGATTCTTATTCAGTTTCTTTTAATAATAAAGTTGTTATTAGGAAAAACAATTCTCTTATCTGTAATGGATAGATGCATGGAAATCTTTATTTTATCAAACCTAAGATGCACTCACTGCTTGATACAGAATTGGAAAATAACTCTAAAAGACATAAGTCTTCTCACTCTAACAAATCATATCTTTGGTATTTACGACTTGGTCATATAAGCCTTAACAGAATTCAAAGGATGGTAAAGGAGGAATGCCTTGACTTGTATGAGGTTGAACCTTGGCCACAATGTGAATCCTGTTTGGAGGGCAAGATGACTAAACGACATTTTGCTGCCAAGGATGGTCGTGTCGAGGAACTTTTAGAACTTGTGCATACGGATGTTTGTGGTCCCATGAACATAGAAGCACGAGGTGGGTATGAGTATTATATCACTTTTATTGATGATTACTCAAGGTATGGATATGTCTATTTGATGACCCGCAAAAGCGAAGCCTTTGACAAGTTCAAAGAATTTCGGGCTGAAGCGGAGAAACAATTAGGCAAGTTCATTAAGACACTTCGATCGGATCGAGGTGGGGAATACCTATCGGATGAGTTCTTAGGATATTTGATAGAGAATGGGATACAATCCCAGTTGACTGCACCTGGTACTCCTCAACAGAATGGTGTAGCTGAGAGAAGGAATAGGACCCTATTGGATATGGTTCGGTCTATGATGAGTTACTCCACATTACCTTTGTCATTTTGGGGGCACGCTATACAAACTGCATGCTATCTTCTGAATAACGTTCACTCCAAATCGGTTCCTAAAACTCCTTATGAGTTATGGACGAGTAGGAAACCTAATTTGAATCATATTCGAATTTGGGGTTGTCCGGCACACGTCCTGGATAAGGAAGCGAAGAAGTTGGAGTCAAGATCAGAAGTGTGCTTGTTTGTTGGCTATCCAAAAGGGACTAAAGGTGGTCTGTTCTATAATCCGAAGCAAAATAAAGTCTTCATTTCTACACATGCAACATTCTTGGAGGAAAGTTACATGGAAGACTTTAAACCTCGTAGCAAAGTAGTGCTTGAGGAAATGACTTCGGGTTTGGATATTCCAAAAGTCACAGAAAACCCTGTGGAAAAACCATTAAAGAAACAACAACCACGGGAGCTTCGTCGTAGTGGGAGGATTATCAGGGAACCTGAAAGGTACATGTTCAATGGTGAAGTTTTTGAAGCAGAATCCATAGAACATGTTGATGATCCGGCTACGTACAAGGAAGCTATGGAGGATGTTGATTCTAGTTTTTGACAAAAGGCTATGAACACCGAGATGGAATCTATGGATTCCAACGGGGTCTGGAAACTTGTAGACTTACCCCAAGGCATAAAACCGATTGGGTGTAAGTGGGTATACAAGAGGAAGAGAGGTGTGGATGGGAAAGTGAAAACTTTCAAGGCAAGACTTATAGCGAAGGGCTATACGCAGAAAGAAGGAATCGACTATGATGAAACCTTCTCGCCTGTAGCAATGCTCAAGTCAATCCGCATTCTTTTATCTATTACGGCTGCTCTCGATTATGAGATCTGGCAAATGGATGTCAAGACAGCTTTCTTGAATGGCTCTCTTGAAGAAGATATCTATATGATACAGCCAGACGGGTTCAAGGCAAAAGGCCAAGAAGACAAAGTATGCAAGTTGCTTAAATCCATTTATGGATTAAAGCAAGCATCTCGTTCTTGGAATATTAGGTTTGATCAAGCGATCAAAACCTATGGATTCGAACAAAACATTGATGAACCATGTGTTTATAAATGTATCAAGAACGAAAAAGTGGTTTTCCTTGTACTTTATGTGGATGATATATTGCTTATTGGAAATGATGTGGCAACATTATCATCTGTCAAAGTTTGGTTAGTCAAACAGTTTGAAATGAAGGACTTAGGAGAAGCTAGTTATGTTCTTGGTATTCAACTCTTTAGAGATAGAAAGAACAAAACGATAGCACTCTCTCAAGTTTCATATATTGATAAAGTACTTGAGAAGTTTTCTATGAAAGATTCCAAGAAAGGTGCCCAACCTTTCAGAATTGGAATCAAGCTTTCTAGAGATGACTGTCCCAAGACATCGGAAGAAAGTGAGCGTATGAAAAATATACCTTATGCATCAGCGGTAGGTAGTCTTATGTACGCTATGTTATGCACTAGGCCTGACATTTGTTTTGCGGTTGGTATGGTAAGTCGATATCAGTCAAATCCGGGACCAAACCATTGGGCTGAGGTCAAGCATATACTCAAGTATCTACGGAGAACGAGGGACTATATGCTAGTGTATTCCAGTCAGGATCTTGTTCCTAGAGGATACATAGATTCTGATTTTCAATCAGATTAGGATTCAAGGAAATCGACTTCAGGATCTGTTTTTACCCTTGGAGGTGGTGCCGTTGTATGGAGGAGTATTAAGCAATCTTGTATTGCTGACTTGACCATGGAAGCCGAGTATGTGGCAGCCAGTGAGGCATCAAAGGAAGCGGTATGGCTCCGCAGGTTCCTTGGTGACCTTGAGGTCGTTCCTGGTATGGATAAAGCTATGGTGCTCTACTGTGACAACAGTGCAGCAGTAGCTAATACCAAGGATCCTAGACATCATAAGAGGAGTAAGCACATTGACAGAAAGTATCACATCATTAGAGGCTTTGTTGAGAGTGGAAATGTGACGGTTTGCAAAATCGCATCAGAGAACAATCTTACTGACCCGTTCACGAAGACTTTGGTGGCCAGAAGATTCGAAGAACACGTTGAAGGCATGGGGATGCGTAATATGTCATATTTACTCGCTTAGGGCAAGTGGGAGATTGTTGGGATCTAAATGTGCCCTAAGGATAGAAAATCAATATTAGGGATTTTCTGTAAATATGACATTTTGATATTAATAAGAGGATGTTATTCATGTTTAATAAGTTGTGTCATATTTACTTTCATTAGTTGATTGTATGGTTATTTTGAGCAAACATAAAATACTCCTTGGCTGTTGGTAATATATCTGATTACCATATGTATACGGGGTATACATAGAAGACGTGGTAATTTGATAACAGTCTAAATAAATAGTCCGCAATCGATGGAATAAGATTTGGGGATCTTATTCATGATAAGATTGTAAAGATTTCTACTTCCTTGGAGGGATGGTTTGTCTTGACCATCGGATAGGTTCCGAGTAGAAACTTTAATGTATACCAGTATTGAGGTATGATATTGGACTGGACCTAAAGTGTTAATTGATTCGGTTTAATAATTCCGTTTATAAGAATCAATAACACTTTGATTATTATCCTGCATTAATCTTAATCCTGAAATGATTACTTGAGTTTGTATCCATGACTTATGTACTTTAATGCACTATAGGTGAGACACTGTTAATTCATGGTCAATATACGTGTGTTTTAGGTGCATGACTTATGGATGGAGAAATCAAGATTCATAGATACGGAATCCATAGCTATCTTAAAAATAGTAAATGTTATCTACTTAAAGGCATTATTCGGGGATTGAAAGATAGTATAACAAGATCTTGGCCATCGGTTTACTTTGTGTTCTCTGGTGGTTTACCAATTGTATGGTTTTACAATTGGTGATTCTTTCAATAGAGAATAATGGAACTTTAAGTTAAAATGATTGAAAAGGTAAAACGGAAAAAGTCCCTAATTCAATCATGGATAACATATGGGGATTAAGCAAGTGATGAATAAATCATGGAAGAAGTGCTACGTTAGAGAGCTTTCGTAATACGGTATGTAAACAGGAGTTCAGCTTCAAACTTTTAGTGGAATAGTATTGAAGTTGATAATTGATGAATAATTAATCTGGGATTAATTTTTCGCAATTATAGGAGCCTCTTTATATATTTCCATCGGATCCCTCTATTAGCTCATATAGTTCCGTATAGCGTCTCGGGATTTGTTCCTAATGAGATCGGTAAATTTAAATGGAATTTAGTAATGTCTATTAAGACATGGTACTCTCTAACATGCAATCCAGAAAGGATTGGACATGTGAGATTTGTGTAGACAAATAATATGATTTGTCAACATGAGATTGGTTAATTGAATTTTGAAATAAGATTGTGTTTGAATTATTTAATTTTGGAAAACAAATTTTTCTCTCCTAATCTAAATATGGTGCGCGGTTTTTAGATAGGTGGAGGGAAGAAAATTTTGTTTCAAAATTATTCAAATATATTCCTAACATTAAATTATTAATTGATTTAAATAATGGAAATTATTTGATGGATTTTTCTTTCCTTAAATTGATGTGCACGGTTTTTGTGAGGAAAGAAAATTTGAAATATTCCATTGATTTAAATTAATTAATATGGTTGATGTTGTGTGGAAAATATTTAATTCAAATAAGTGAATCATATTTAAATTCAAAAAGGTTTAAAAGGAATTTGAATCTAGATAGGACTAGGATCTTTTGACTAGTCTAGATTCTTGATTTAACATTTGAACCACCAATCAACCTTTGAATTTCAAAGGTGGCCGAATTTTTTGAGGAAAGATTTCCTCTTGGAAAAACGTTTTTAGGTTCAATGAATCTAGCCCTAAAGTTGTATGATCTTTTGATTCAAAATTTATCCAGAAAAATAATTATTAATTATTTTTTAAAGGAGATAAATTTTGAAAAGGATTGGACTTCTATATAAAGGCTAGGAATTCTTGAAAAACTAATTTTTGGTCATTCACTAAGGAGAAAAACGTTTTTGGAGTGAGAAGAAAAATAATTTGGGTTTCTTCCACATCATAAAATTCGGTCATACTCTTGAGTGAGAAAAAGAGAGAAAATTCCATTGAATCAAAATTGTGAGGAAGGTTAAACCGAGTGATAATTTTCATAGGAGGTTAACCGGTTCCTGTTTTGCAGTTTTGAATAAAGAAGTTGGATAATATTCTCAACGAGGAACATCGGAATTGAGAAGGAAGGATCTAGACTTCAGAAAGCATTATCGGTCACTTGGATTCATAGAACGTGTGTTCACACACACTCTGAGACGTGGAACTCGAGAATAATAGAGAAGACACGTTGGTCAATCGCTCTAGTAATTCCGGAATCCAAGAAATAAGGTACGCTTGATCATGAATTTAATTTATTGTTATATGCATCATGAGCTTTTTTTCCGAATCGGCATAAAAATTTTAAAACTTCCGCTGCACCGTAACTCTGATATCGGATCCGATTTTTCCAACATGCACATATCAATACAATAGATAGAACATTTAAAAAAAAAAAAAAAAAACGAACTTAACATAAGAAAAAATTTAAGATGGGTGAAAGAAAGGAACAGTGGACGCAATTTAAAGAGAAAATGATTTAGAAGTTTGTATGAAAAAAATTGAATTTAAGAAGAATGTAAGTAAAAGATATGAAAGAAAATAATATTTTAATAACAAACATGATATATATGTTTTTTTAATAAATAATTAGATGCATGAAAATGTATAGTTAAGTCAAAATGTGTGTCTCGATCTAATAGTATAGTTGAGATAATTATTTTTATCAGACCATTAAGAAAAACCCTTTACCAGGGCCAGGTATATGACGTAATATTTAACAAGAAAATTTATTAAAAAAACAATAATAAATAATTTTTTTGAGAAAAAAATTAATAAAAGGTAGATAGAGTAACTGTTTATTAGAACAAAATATACTTTAAAAATCCACATAAATAATATTGTAGAGAATAATAAAAGAAATATGTAAGTAAAGACATATAAGAGAAAAATTAATATATGCCGATTTAGTTTTTTTAATTTTTTAAAGCATAATGAAAAAAAAAAGTGTAGTTGAGAATGCAATTGGGAAGAGAAAAAAACATTTTCACATGTAGCATATTTAAATATTTAAATTTTTTTAAAGATGGACACCAAAATATATGTTTTAATCCAAATATGTATTTTGGTTGGAATAAAGACGTGCATAACTTTTAAGGGAAAAAATTATGAATGAACCAAAGCAAACAGAAACCAAATTAGAGATTTATGGAAAGGAAAAAAAAATTTTGAAGTAAAAGAAAATTAATTTTTGAAGTATAAATACATTTGATAAAATTTATTTCAGTCAAACTATTAAAACAAAAGATATTTATCATATTCACATGGATAAAATAATATTTAAGAGGATAATAAATGAAATATGTAACTAAAGATATATTAGAGAAATTTTATTTTACTGGATAAGTTGAAAGAAAAAATTATCCAAAAAAGAATTTAAAAAATTTACGATAAAAGAGTTTAACGAAGAAATAAAAAACAAAAACAAAAACAAAAGGAAAAAAAAAAGAAAGAAAAAGAAAAAGAAAAAGAAAAAGAGAAAGAGAAACACATAAAATTGAAAAAATTCAGAATAGGGAACTGGGCCGAAACTTCCAATCTCTAAAAGAGAAGAGTAAGCCTAAAAAACTAAATAAATAAATAAAAATAAAAATAAATAAAAATAAATAAATGAGGAGGAGAAGAAGATGAAGAAGATGATGATGAAGAAGAAGCAAACACCAAAATAAATTGATGAAAGTTTGAACAGTGCACGTGAGAGAAGATACAGTAAAACAAACTCCCCTGTATATGTAATAGATCTAGGTTTCAACTTTATTTTTCTTGCTTTCTTAATTTTTTTTTTTTAAATTAGAACAACCAAGCTATGAAAATATTTAGGTATGCCTGCCTTTGTTTTCTTTTTGTACAATTTCATTTCTGCTTCCTAAATTTTAAAAACTAATAAAAATACTCCATGAATTATGAAATGATTTTATCTTTGCTCATTCCATCAGTTAAATAAATAGAATGCTGATATAACAATAAGTAAAGTGAAATTTTATAAGGACAAACTTTTTTGTTGCTCCCTAAACATTAATATTCTTATAACTTTGCCTCCGAATATTGAAAACTAGTATTTTTACCCCTCAAACTTTAAAGAGTTAGTAAAAATATCTCTCAAACTTTAAACTTGTTAGCAGCAATATCTTTTGTTTTATATTTTGGCCTTATTAGACTTGGAAAATCTTTGTTTTTATCCCCTAAATTTTAGTATATTTGTAACTTTATCCCTACTAGTGCTTATAACTCCTGACCTTTAAACTATTAGAAAACTCACTTATATTTTGTTCACTTAAAACTGATATGACATTAGTATTGTAAAAGCTTAATTTAAAATAAAATATTTATAATTATAAAAGTAACTTAAATATCTATCAAAATTTAAGGGATCTAAATATACAAGTTCCTTTGTCATCTTTTTCTTCTTTCTTTCTTTTTTTTTTCTTTTTTTTTTTTTTTTTTTTTGTAGTGACTTCAATATTTGTATAAACAAATCTTACGAGCACATTAGTCATTTTTAAGCTTCGGTACATTATCTTTGTGTTTGTTTTATGTCTTTTATCCTTTCTGGTGTTGTTAGCTTTCATAAAATTTATTTTTATAATGGAAGCCATTACAAAATCAAAACAAAATTAAAGGAACTTGTATATTTGGATCCCATGAATTTTATAGATTTTAAAGTTTTTTTATTAATTATAAATAATTTAATTCAAATTAACTTTTTATTATATTAGTAATACATCGGTTTTAAGTTGACAAAATATAAGTGCCATTGCTAATAGTTTAAAAGTTGAAAGGTATAAACATTATTTTTTAAAATTTTCAGAGGTAAAGTTACAAATGTACTAAAATTTATTATATGGCCAAAATATGAAATAAGGGATATTTTACTACTAGTTTAAAGTTCAAGGGGTAGTTTTGCTAACAATTCCATCCATTCAACTAACGGAAGAAGCAAAGATGAAACCATATCATAGTTAGGGAGTATTTTTACATGTTTTTAAAGTTCATAGAGCAAAGTTACAAGCACACCAAAATTCAAGGAGCAAAAATAAAATTTATCCTTTCTTGGTTAACTGTTTAGGTCAACTATTTCTCTAGTCAACATCCAATCAATGGTGAAATGTTGTCTAGCCTCTGTTTGGTTTACCAACTTGAGTAGGAAATTTTTTATTTAAGTTGGCTTTGAGCTATGTGTTTAGATGAAGAAAAACTGTTTTGTGTGAAAAAGTACGAAAGCTTGAAATATATTTGGAAAAAAATATTAATATTGATATTATTTTATTTATCTCGAAATTTAATGTAATTTTTTTTAAATCTCATTTAGATTTGTATATGTAAAATTATGAACTTTTAAAGTTTGAGTTTTTAAGTTATAATTAGAACTGGTGAACAATGAAACTTGTTGACTTTTCAGAGACAAAAACTGAGTTAGAATATTTTGGTCTAGAATAATGAACCAAACGAAGGAAATGTCCAGGTTGGAAGCATTACGAACCCTTGGATAAAAAATTAAAAAAAAAATAGTAGTAACTATTACTGGTAAGCAATTGCTTCCCTTTGGATTTTGGACCATCTATATCTGAGTAGTGACAGAAACAGACAAATATTATTTGAATGGGGGCGTTTATAAATTTTTTTAAAAGAAATAAATAATATTAAAATATAAAAACTAATCGATAAAAGTTTAGTGTACTATATATATACTTAATATTTAGCAGGGGCAAGTAGAAAATTTTAGAATTTTCATAATTTCGACTAGTCCAACTCCTCAGAAAAAGGAAACCAAATCAAGGGAAGAAGAAATATGAGAAATTAGAATTGTTTACTTATTTGTTCGGATATGTTTATCTTTAGTATTTGATTTTGAATTGATTATTTATGTTTCTCAGAATTATTCAGAATTTAGTCTTGCAAGAGGATTTAGCTATTAAATCACTTTTGTTCCATTCAAAAAATCTCTCTTTTTACCTCTCAATCTCATTTATCTGTCTGGCTAATAAATAAATTTACACTAATGTATATGTAGGGTATTTAACGTTAATGCCCCATAAACTTATTACTCTTTAATAACTTATTCTCAAAACTTTTAATTTTGATAATTTATCCCCTCAATTTGTTAAACTATTTCAATGTAACCTTTTTAGTTAATTTTACACTAAATAAAATATTTGAAACTAAAAGATTTGCATTAGAATTTGTATTAGATTTAGAAATTTTTGATTGAAAATGGGTTTTTCCGTCTTCTCATGAGACGTATGTGAACTTTTCATAGTTAATTTAACGGAAAATTAACTTATAGGGTATATTGTCACAATTTAACAAGTTAAGATGGTAAATTGTTAAAATTATAAATTTAAAGAATAAGTTGTCAAAATATGATAAATTTAGAGGATATCAATGTTAAATAACATGTATATGTGTATGTATATTTATATAAACATTCTTTCATGAATAACTAGCCTTTTATATCAGTGGAGTTTTGCTTCACTGAGAGGTTGTCGACTTGTCACTTTAGACACTCGACATGCATGTGATAAAAGTAGAAATTAATAGCCATTTGGCCCCATGTTTCACCTCTAAGCTTGTTTTCCACCGTACCCACTTGTATTTTCCTCATCCAAGAATTCAAGAGAGAGAGAGAGAGAGAGAGAGAGAGAGAGATTATAATATCTAGCGTATATATCTTTCAAGAATTTCCAAACCTGCCCCACTTCCTACTTTTTCAGAAAACAATGTCCCAATTTCCCACTTCATTTAAAAATTAAAAAAATTAAAAAAAAAACCACCTTTTGCATGATCCATGTTCCACAATGAAAAATACGCAAACCATATATAAGTATAACCTCCATGGTCTAAAAGTACAGCAAGTACGAACTATACTACTCTATCATACTACTATAGCACGACACATTAATAACAAAAAAATTTGGCAACATGAGATGCTTAAATGCAATATTCTTTCTATTAATTATGATGCTAAGCTATGGACCCATGTTAGGGTTAGTGGAGGCACGTGTTCCCATCAAAAAAACGTAAAAATCTATATATATTTGTGAGTTGTCAGCCTGTGTCCCTACTAATTGGTAGGGATGTTGTTTTTGGACCTTTTATAAGCTAGCTGGGTTTTATTAAACTTATTTGGGTTGAACCAAATTGGACTACTTCTCTCTCTCTCTCTCTCTGTTTTTTTTTTTTTTTTTTTGTTTATTGTACATTTTTTATTCGTTTACTTGTAGCAAATCTGTCTCTCCCCCTATTCTCTCTTTTCTCCACTCCCATTCTTTTATTTGTTTCTCTTCCTTCTCATTTTATTTTATTTTCTATATAATCTATACTTTTCAGAGACCAACGCACCGTCATTGTTGGTTCATTTTAGAATAACCACAATTAATAGCTTAAGATATAAACACTTACGCAAATATGTAAAATATTTAGAAATTTATAAACTTTTTTAAGAATTTTATTTTAGGAGATAAGGTTCAATGTTTGTATAGTTATTTTATTTTATTTTTTTACTTGCATAACATTGTTTTGAAACATGCATGATACTCAATAAGATATTATCATTAAACAATCTTAGGTCTAAACCAAATAAAAAAAATCTAATATTTATACTATGAAAAACATGAAAAAAAAAATTACTAAATGTTTTCTACAAAAATAAAACAAAAGTAAAAATTATTAAAGCAAGCTTAGGTCTCTTATATTATTAACAATATTTATTAAGAATAACTAAAATATAATTTGACTTCGTCTTTAGCTATCAAGTGAAATGTTTGAGAATGTGTTAAAAAAAAATTTAATAAATGTTTGCAGCAAATATAGAAGGGAAAAAAAGGGGAAAAATAGTGAGAAAATTTTAAAAATAAAATAATATAAAAACAGTAACATAACCAATACTGTTATGTTGTAAAAAAAAAAAAAAAAAAAAAAAGAAAACAAAAAAACAACACAAATCCCAAACATCTGTAGCAACAATAAACACTGTCAAATAAAATTTAACAGTTATCTAACATATGATATCAATGATATCGTATTCAGCAACATATGCCAAATTAAATAATAAATCAGGTATATGCATTATTATATACCTAAACAGAGATCATCATAGCAAGCTTAAATTTTTATGCAAAAGTTCTCTTCAAAACCTTTTACAATAACAGAAGAACAAAACAACAAAAGTTAAAAAAAAAATAAAAATACCACAACATTAGTGATAGAATAACATCTGTAGATAAATACTAAAGTTTTATAAATCATATAAAGATAGAAACATGATTAACATAATCATGGGAGGAAATATAATTATAAAAAAAACTCAAAAACTGCAAATGATCATAGCAGTTATAAAAAATTGACAAATCATGTTGCATAATCATCTAATGTATAATAACAATAATATTCACAAAACATTGACAAATAAAAAAAGTTGTCTACGTTGTCTTAAAAAAAACAACAGAGACAAAGAAAAAAAAGAAAACACAATAACAAAATTAAATCATTTTATATCATAATAATAATAATAATAATAAAGATGCCGAGGTAGTGTAATAAAATAATAACTTTCAGACCCTTTTACGATATTGTATATTAGTATTAATGTTTTAATAGTAATAGTAATAGCGATGATCATAGATAAATAAGATGGAAAGTAGACAAATGTTAAAGAAATAGATTTGAAAAACATAAAGGAATATAAAATCAACAAAGAAACCGAAAGAGAAAACACTAACAATAAACAAATTGAACATAAAAACAGTAATATTTTTTTGTAAACATTAATAATAAAAATAGCACATCATCATAATATAATAAAACAACAATCAATAATAATTAAGAGATATAAATAAGAAAACTATTTTGATTAAAAAAAAAAAAGCACATTTCCTCATAAAACAATATATGGAAATGATTAGTTTTTAGAAGATAAGAAATAACAGAATAAAAGATCTCAAGTAACAACCAAAAAAGGTTGAAAGCAAAGTAGATAAGAGGATGTTACAGAGGCAGTAATGGCAAAGCATGAGAATAAAGCAATAAATGAAGAAAGACTTTATTTATAAGGGAAAATCTGTTAAATAAAATATTAACAAAATAAAAATAAAAAAAATCAGTGAAGGAGAAATTTTTTTTTTTTTTTTACACATACAACGGAGTTACATCTGTAAAACATCAAAGAAAAACACATTAACTCACAACAAATAACAGAGTTTGAGTAAATTAGAAGCATTGATGACAGAGTTACATGGGTAAAAATTTTCAGTCAAGCTGATGATCTCACTGTAAATAACAGAGTTACAGCAAATAGCACAATTACAGCTAGAGGAAGATAATTTAGAAGCATTAAATGTCTAGGACTGATCAACAAAAACACAAGAACATATCTAAGTACAGAAGCTGCAAATAAAAAATAATATGAAAAATCTAGAAACCTAAATAATAAAAAAGTTTAACAATTCATTCAGATGTTACTAAATGTAAAATGCAGTCATAAAATAGAATTAGATCGGTAGAGAATCAGCAAAAAAAAAAAAGAAAAATACATGAAACGACAAAATCAAAAATAAAAAAGACTTAGTTTAGAACCATTAAACACCTTGCATAGATCAACAAAAACACAACAACATATCTAAAGACAAATACAACAGACAACATTAGCATTAAAAATGAACAAACCCAAACAGTAGGAAGCTACAACAATTCGTTTAAATATAACCAAACAATAGAATATAGACATAAAACAGAGTTATATCTATATAAAAATCAACCAAAAATAATAATAATTTACAATAAATAACAAAATTAGAGCAAATAAGAAATTTACACATCAGATAAACAAATTGGAGACAACAAATATGATGAAAAATCTACAATCTTAGATAATAATAAAACTTAACAATTCGATCAAATGTAGTTAAACAGCAGAAAACAAAAACAAAAAACAAAGCCTAGAAAGTTGATAAATAAAATTAGAAATTTCTCACAGATTAAACATAGCAAATTGTAGAATAATGATATTAAAATACCACAACAAAACTAACTTAATCACAGTCAATCATTATTTAAAAAAAAATGTCCTATTTATAACAAAATGAAACAGCATAAAAGGAAAAAAAAAACCCTCATAAAATAAAGAGCAAACTGCAAATCCTAAATACGATAGAAAATCATAAACACAAAAAATAAATAAATATAATTTGAAAACAAAATCAGTGAAATATTACCTAGGAAAAAAAAAAAAGGAAACAAATACATAAATACAAACATCACAGAGAAAAAGTCTTTAATTTTTCACTTGATACTCCCAATTCACCATTTTGGAACCATTATTATTGTAATCTACAAAAACAAATTAACAAAAATCAAAAATTAAAATCAATATATATAAACATAAAAAGAAAAAAAAACTATTGAAATAAATACAACAAAAACAAAACATACCCCATTCTTTCTTTAATTTTTTGCTCTTCATTTGTTTCTATGATTTCCTCCAATCATATAAATGCAAGTAAACAATAATAATAATAATAATAATAATAATAATAAAAGGAAAAATAAAACAAAACGGAAAATATTATTCTTTGATTATATACATGCACATCAAAAAAATGGAAATAATAAAAAAACAAAAATAAAAAATCGGCCAAAAACTCAAAAAATAGAGGAAAAAATAATCATAATAAAAAAAAGTAAAAAAACTTTTGTTCAATCATCTACATGCAGAAAAAAAAAAATATAATAGTAATAATAATAAAAAAAAGAAATCAAAATAAGGAGAATACATTCAGAAACCCAAAAAATAAAAATAAAAAATAAAAAATAAACAACAAAATATAAATTAGAATATAAATTTTAGCCAAAAAAAATTGAAAACAAAATTTAAAGAAAAAAAATGAGGGGGGAAAAAGAAACGACGATAAAAGAGAAAGAAGATAAGAGAAAAACTAAACCAGTGATAGAAAAAAAAAAGGATCAAAATTTGGGGTTCGGAGAAGAGGAAAAACCCAAGAGAGAGAATGAACATAGGCGAAAAAAAAGATAAGAAAGAAAGAAAAAAACAAAAAACAAAACAGAAACAACAATGAAGAAAAAAACAACACAACAAATATGAAAATCTAAAGTTTGAAAACAAAAATCGAACAACAACAGAAAAGAAAGAAAACGACAGAAAAACTAAACTAGTGAGAAGAAAAAAAAAATCAAAACTTAGGGTTCGGAGAAAACAAAGACACAGAGAAAGAAGATGAACAATGAAGAGAGAAAATGAAAAGAGAAAATGAACGGCGGAAAGAACAAGGTAGAAAAAATGCCAATGCTAAGATCTGAAGAATACAAAGATTCGTTTAGGGTTCGGAGAGAGGATGATGAACAGTAGAGAGAGAGAGAATGAAGAGAAGGAATGAGCAGCATAAGAGAGGAAGATGAACAGTACAGAGAGAGAGAATGAAAAGAAGGAATGAGCAATAGAGAGAGCAAGGCACACCTAAAACTAGAGATAGGGTTTGAAGGACATAAAAGTCCATCCACTATAGACAAAGCACACTTCAACCACATTCAAAAGGACAAAATCATCCATGCAGTAACAAAAGGGTAAAATCGTCCACTCACTGTGGATGCTTTAAAAAAAAAAAACTCTGAATGAAAGGTAAAATCATCCATACGTTATAGAAAGAACAGTAAATTCTCCTTCCTTTTTAGTGTATTGCTATAATATCTGTATAAAAAATAGTAGGTTCCACGATTTTTTAAATTTAATATAATTTTGACAAATTCAACCGTGAATGGTGTTGATCGAAGACTCTACCGTTGACCCACAAAACAAACAAAAGATGACCATGAAAGGAACCCCATCAAAATATGTGATGCTCCTTTTTTATGATTTATTTATTTATTTATTTTTGTGCAAGAGAGTTCTAGACCATTGACCAAAGATTATAAACTATCTTGATCCTCTGCAAGAAAGACATAAAATAATTGCAAATCTCAGTTGGCACATACAGACGCGCACACACACACACACACATATATATATATACACCAAAAATTTTATGATCTATGATTTCTTTTGGCTATACGAGGCCCTGGAAAATTCTGCAAGGTCTTTGAAGAAGGTGTACTTTCCGATTGCCTGGTTGCTGTTGCCTGTTGACCATCAGTTCCCGGTTATATGAGGCTTGTTTTTTTTTCCCTTCAAAACTCTATGAGTTTCTGTTGGTTTTTTATGATGTTAGTTTTTATCTCATCTTAATAAATCAATAACAGAGCTAACGAAAACCAGATGGACACCAAATTTAAATATAATCCCCGGCAAAAAAATTTTTAATTAATTAATTAAATTAAAATGAAAAAAAAAACTTGATTTTGTTCCTCCCACAAGATTGAGAAAATATCACTTTAAACTAAAGTCCAATTAAAATATCTAATCAACCACTTAGCAAATTATTTATTTTTCCCTAATGTTGGCTTTGATTATTTATTAAGTTAAAGTCTTTTTTTTTTCCCTCTCTCTCTCTTATTTTTTTTTTAATTTTTAATTTTGGTATTTCTTGATTTTTATGACTAGTGTACTCGCCCCTTTTAAGAAAAGAAAGTATGTACACAAAATTATGCATAAGCTTTTGGATAGGAAGAAAGAGTAATTTTGATCCATTTATGATCAATTTAACACGAAAATCCTATTTATAGCCCATTTAATACGAAACTGGTTTCTCACCCATTGAACACGAAAGTTTTGGATAAAAAATCACTTAAAATTCTGAATTCACTAACACAAGAAACTCATCATATTCATATAAAATATAAAACTAATAATTAGAATTATCAAATATCTATAATGATTAAGACAAACATATTTTAGAATAAAATATAAATGGGTTATTATGGTTAGGGTTAGGCTTTTATATGTTGTTATTTTTAGGATTTTTTTTAATATATTGAGAAATTTATTATATATGAACTATAAACGGGTTGAGTCGTGTTGGCCCTTTTGCACCTCATTTAAATAAACAGGTTAACCATGTTAGCATGTTTCTAGCCCGTTTATTTTCGTGTTTAACTTATTGACCAAATTTCAACCCAATTATTAAACGTGCGGTATAAACTCATTTATTTCGTGCCGTTCTTGTGTCATGTTAGAAATTGCCGTCCCTCTAATTCATTCTATTTTGTTTGCTTCACTCTTTAAACAGTTCTTTTTTTCCCTCGAATATTTAGATGGCAATACATTGAATGCATAGGAATGCATAATAAAGATTAAAAAACAAACCATTAATCTTTTATAGAATTGTAAAAATTGGACAAAAGAAGAGTTAAACTTCTGAATTTGGTAACCTAAGACTTCTTAATTGGTCTATAACATAAATTCTCTCAAATATGTCTTGATTAAATGCTAGTAATATATGATTTTGTTCATTTTGATTCCGAATGATCTGCTGTTTTTATTTTTTATAGGACTTATAAATTGTTTCGACTCCAAGCTACAAACTGGCCAAGTGCTCAAGTTATCTAGATAATCTTGTAAAGCAAAAAAAACAAAAAACTCAAAAAAACAAAAAAACAAAAAAAGAAAGAAGGAGTTATCTAGATCATCTATTGTAAAAAGTTTTTCTAACTCCAAGCTATGCTAATTAATTTCTAGGTCAATATCTAAACTTCAGAAATGTCTTCAAATGCTTCCTCAAGCCATCGCTGGAAATGTGATGTTTTCCTCAGTTTCAGAGGAGACGACACTCGTAGGGGTTTCACGGACCATTTATACAATACATTGAAGCAGAGAGGAGTTAATACCTTTAGGGATGATGAAAAGCTTGAGAGAGGAAAAGACATCAATCCGGAGCTCTTGAGATCGATAGAAGAATCGAAATTTGTAGTCGTTATTTTCTCAAGAAACTATGCTTGCTCTAAGTGGTGCTTGGATGAACTACAGAAGATTGCTGAATGTAAGAAAAATGTGGGGCAGACAGTCTTGCCTGTTTTCCATGGCGTGGATCCGTCAAACGTGAGAAAGCAAGAGGGTGATTTTCGAGTAGCATTTGTTAAGCATGAACAAGATTTCAAAGACAATATGGAGAAGGTGAACAAGTGGAGGGAAGCTTTAACTGAAGTTGCCAATATATCCGGTTGGGATTTGACAAATAGGTAAAAAAAGCCATTTCATTTTTTCACTACTTCTACAGCGACGACTCTTTCACCGGATTTTTTTTTATTTTTATATTTTTACATTTTTACAGTGACACTTATTTGAGTACTGTTAAATTATTTTAAAATGTCTGGATGCATCTTATAAGGTAGAAATAATTTGGCAATTAAAATATGCATAAAATAAGTCCACCCTTTGAACATTGTACAACCAACATAGGAATAGGGAGAAATTAGGTTTTAATATAAAATACTTGAAGAAAGAAAAACTCATAGATAAATCCAAACAAAAAAACTTAAATATAAAGGGAAAAAACACGAAATCTAACAAACTCCAAATCTAAACCTAATAAAATTAAAAACAACGACGACGATGACAAAAAACCTAAAAGTACTTGGATTTCGGTGGTAACAGTGGAGGTAGTGGTGGTAGGGTCACGGCGGCAACGGTGCATGGTCATGGGGATGGAGAATGAGAAAGAGGATGGACAAAAGATAAGTGAAGAAGAGAGAGGGGGGATTTGGGAGAAATTTGGAGTTTGAAAATTAGCAAAGGATGGAAGAGAGAGAGAGAGAGTATTAGGGAGTTTGAAGATTTTTTTTATCTATATTTTTTTGGGAGGGAATAAGGGAGTGCTTTAAATTATAAAAAGGGGGAGAAATTTACAACATGCCAAAACAAATAGATCAATCAATATTCTCAAGGAGAAAAACTCTTAGATATTAACACATGTACACTTAAACAAATGATATCAATAATTATAATAACAGGAGTTAAGGATAAGAGTGTTGCAAGCACTATTTGTAGTGGTTCGACAATATCCCTACATCCAACCGTCGCCAAACAAATGACGGTTGATCTCTTCCACTAAAATGATAGACTATGGCTTATTCACACCAAGTACAATTGGTGCCAAAATTTGACAAAGGATGTTAGCTTTTATGTACCCTCCAATTTACAAGGGATTGGCAACCTGTCACTCTTGTTTTTCAAGGATTAAAAAGTTGGGTCACTCAAGATTTTCTCCCAAAGATTCAAACTAATGTAGGCCTAGAATACGTAAGAGCACACACTATAACTTTGAAACAAGTTTGCCTTAAGTGTGATTTTTATTACTCAAACAACATTTAAAACTAGTTTGTGTCTCTGTGATTTTTCTTTCTCAAAAATGATTTGAAACTACGCAGGGAACTTGGGAGACTTAAGAGAGGTTGGGGATATGTTTCTATGTGTCAAAACCTCATAAAAACTTGAAAATATGATTTTTTTTTTTTTTTTTTTTTTGTTTTCATACCGAAAAACCTTGAAACTAGACATTGAACTCGCTTTCTGACGACTATTTTAGCTGCTACCGTTGTGTAGTCAATGAACAACAAGATTAGTCGCCTTGTCCTGATCCACTAGCCACTCCCATTTTAGTGCAAAAAAACCGTTACGACCCTAGCTCACTTAATTTTGGTCGGAATTCGATGATTCTTAAAGCATTACGAAAGTAGAAGACTTGATAATCTTAATATAACATTTTTATGTCTA
This sequence comes from Ficus hirta, assembly GCA_038430175.1. Lineage (NCBI taxonomy): Eukaryota > Viridiplantae > Streptophyta > Magnoliopsida > Rosales > Moraceae > Ficus > Ficus hirta. The sequence continues at coordinate 9,460,959 of CM076585.1, read as the reverse complement.
TATAAAAGTAAAAGTCTATCAACACGTTAAATCTTTGATATAAATATCAAGCAAGTCTAAAACTTGTCAATTATTAAACCAACCTTTTCAAATTAGAATAAATCAATAATAAGTCATTCTGAGCTCATAGAAAACTTTTAACAGACTTTGTCTAGACTTGGAAAAGATCAAAACTAGTTTTGTATAGTCCAAAGTCTAGTTTTTGTAAAATTTCAATTGATTTGAACTTTTGTCAAAAAACCGACATTGTATCTGGCGTCGTGGAAAGTACCACCTTTCCACGTTGGTCTTGGACCGACGTGAAAATCTTTCCACGTCGGTTTAACACTGACGTAAAAGGCTTTTCACATCAGTTGCTAAGTAACCGACGTGGAAACTGATTAAAAAAAAAAAAAAAAAAAACCTGATTTGCAGTGCAACTCCTGCACCCCACAAATCTCTCTTATCCAAAAACAGAGCAAACTACCACCCTTTCCTAATTTATAAAAATAAAATAAAATGATTTGTGGCATTGCTATTCTTGTAGTGAGTTACAAGAATACATAATCGGGTAAGTTACCTAATATTAACAAATCTATTAAAATCAAGACGTATTCTAAATTACGATAATTACAAATAAATCAAAAGTTCCTAATAAAGAGAAATATATATACAATAATAACTTTCCTTCATGTAAAATACTAACTTTCCCTAATACTATCTTCATGGTTTAAATCTCAAGAGTCTCCTGTGATTCTTCCTATCTGTCTAGAAGTTATAGAAATATTTGATAATATTTAAACTTCTCGTTCAAGAAAATTGATTAGAATTCTCAATCAAAGTTTTGTTATCATAAAATCGATTACGGTTTAATTCACTAATATCTAGAGCCTACTCATTGGACGACGGTTTCTCCTGTCAAATTTTGGAAACCACATAATGAGAATACATGTTTGCTTGCAAAAGGTTCGAGTGGAAAAATTAGTATCATATGCAAATTTAACTTAAACTGATAATTAACAATTTTGGAAGAGATTTTGGATATTTTTAAAATTTTAACGGTCAAGAGATATCACTGTTATTAAATTCAGTCAAAGGGATATCACTGTCATTAAATTCAGTCAAAGGGATATCGCAGTTACTATTGACAAAAATTAGAGCTGTGACACAACCGGCGCTGATCGAGACAACTATGTTTTTATATTTTCTTTTGCAGGTACGAGTCTGAAGTCATTCAGGAAATAGCTAGAACTATTTTAAATAAATTGAACCTCATATTCTCAATTGATAACAAGGACTTGATTGGAATAGATTCTCGTATGCTGAAAATGAATTCATATCTAGATATTGCGTCAAATGAAGTTCGCACTATTGGGATTTGGGGTGCGGGAGGGATAGGTAAAACAACTCTAGCGAAACAAATTTTCAAACGGATCCGTAATGAATTTGAAGCTAGTTGTTTCCTTGCAAATGTTAGGGAGGAATTCCAAAAACATGGTATAGTTCATATGCAAAACCGTCTCTACGAAATCTTGGCTCAAAACCAGGCAAACATACAAATGGATGATATGGGAGTCGATGTGTTAATGAGAGCATTGCATTCTAAGAGGGTTCTTGTCGTTCTAGACGATGTCGATCAATTGAAACATCTAGAAGCTTTAGCTGGCAGAGCAAGTGGACAGCATAATTGGTTTGGTTCGGGAAGTAGAATCATTGTAACAACGAGAGACAAACACTTATTGAAGATGTACGGTAACATTGTATACGAGGTTGAAAAACTAGACAATGTCGAAGCTCTTCAACTCTTTAGTCAGAGAGCTTTCAGTCAAGATTGTCCTCCAGATGATGACTATAAAAAGCTGTCTAAGAATGTCGTAAAATATGCTGATGGGCTTCCTTTGGCTCTTGAAGTTTTAGGTTCCTTCTTGTATGGGAGAGATAAAGATGAATGGTCGGGAACAATACGTCGTCTAAGGGACAACCCGGAAAGCAAAATTTATAAAACACTTCGACTGAGTTACGATGGATTAGAACAGACGGAGAAGCAAACCTTTCTAGATATTGCGTGTTTCTTCAAAGGAGAGGATATCATTCGTGTTAACAAGATACTTGACGGTTGTGAGTTCCACCCCACAATTGGGATAAGGGTCCTCAATGAGAAGTCTTTTGTAACGCCCCAAAAGTTATCTAACTTTAAGTTAGAGAATTAACATTAGAATTAACATAAATATTGTGATGAGATTGTAATTTCTTAATTCTAATGTTATGTTGAGTTATTTTTTTCACAGGTGACGCGACGGGGACTCGATGTGCTAAGAACAAAGTTCATGCCAAATTGATGAATATTATGTGTTATATGATGACTTGTGTGACGGTTAAAATATATATATATATGATGTTGTATGTTTTTGTACTATGTATATATTGCATATAAATACCATATATGGTTATACGGTTATAGTATATGTTTATATGTATATTCTACCTGTCATAAGTATTTTATTTTATATGTATACAGATTGTACTGTTTATATATATGTCTTTATATATATATATGTCTTTATATATATATATATCATATATATATATATAAAGTTATTTGGTTAGTCAAAATTATATATAATATTATATGCATGTATATGTGTGCGTGTTTATACGTATGTGCGGTTAAAAAAAAAAAAATGGGGAAAGTTATTGCAGCCGAAGAAGGGAAAAAAAAAAAAGGGCTTGACAATTTATTTTTCATTAATTTCAAATTTTAATTGAAATTAATAGCTCTTGATTTATAGGGTTTATTGCTTTGATTCTCTCTGCCTCTCTCTCTCACGCATAAACCCCATCCCCTTTGTCTCTCTCTTTCTGCCTCTCTCTCGTGCACAAACACAGAAAAAAAAAAAAAAAAAAAAAAAATTCCGCCAAACCTCCAAATTCTTTCCAAGACCGAAAATCAAAGAATTTCAAGGTATGTTTCGGAATTATTTGATGATGAGGATGATTTTGCTATTTGTTTTAGTTTGGGATTCTTTGAAGGATTTGGATGATTTTCATGATGAGTGTTTCATGTGAGTTTGAGGAAAGGATGAGAAATATTTATCGAATGATGATCGAAAAAAAAGGGCGATATGGTTGATTTTGTGAACAAGATGAAATTAGGGTTTTTTTTTTTTATTCTTTATTTATGATTTCATTGGTATGGTGATTGAATAATATCATATGTTAGAAATATGTCTTAGGGCTGTTATCATGTGTGTATGAATTATATAAATATTGTGATGATAATTTTTATATATATATTTCTATTTATTTTCGGATTTGACACTGCTACTGGAATTTCCAGATTCTAAGGTAAGAATTCCAAACGGTTTTTAAGGGTGCAAATGGACTCTATTTTTAACAAATTTGATATCGTTGGAAAGCCCTAGATGTCTATTTTCTTTTGAAATCAGTTTCATATCGTTTAGAGTTATGTGTGAATTTTTATGATTTTTCAAATAGGCAGAGGTCGGACTGCCAGTTTCGGTAAAATTTTAATGATCAGATTTCAAAACTGTTTTTGAAAATCCAAACGGTCTCCGTTTTTAATAAATTTGATATTGTTGGAAAGCCTTAGATGTCTATTTTCTTTTGAAATCAGTTTCATATCGTTTGGAGTTATGTGTGAATTTTTATGATTTTTCAAATAGGCAGAGGTCCGGCTGCCAGTTTCGGTAAAATTTTAGAAATCAATTTCAAAACTATTTTTTTGAGGGTCCAAACGGTTTTCATTTTTTACGAATTAGGTACCATTAGAAAGATCTGGATGTCTACTTTTGTTTAAAATTGGTTTGAGGTCATTTGGATCCTTGTATGAATTTTTATGAATTTTTGAAGAGACAAAGGTCTGACTGGCAGATTCTATCAAGATTTGAAATTTCATGAAATTGTTCAATTTTTTTGTATTGTTATGTTATTGAATGATGAAATAGGCCTTTTAGGTACTGCTATGATATAATGGATGTGTTTGATGAATTATTATGAGCTTTTGTTGATTTTATTATATTTACTATTCATGGCATGAACGGTTCTAAAGGCGAGCACCCGAGACCTCAATCGCGCGTCACCATCGAAAAATTTGAAAAGGTTAAGTAAGGCGTTTATGTAAGTACACTCTCACCTACAACATGAATTAAAGATTTGAGAAGTATATATTTTGATGTTGATGATGATGTTATGATGTTCTTAAATAATACTTCTCCTATATTGACGTTTTGATGAAAAGTATATATATGGTATGTATATGTATTTTATGTTTTAAAATGGCGTTGTACACCCTTGATGATGATGATGTGTCCGGTGAGCGGACTTTTGTCACCGTTGGTTTGGGATTTGCTACCCCAACCCTTCCGTGACTAGCGCGCTATGATGGTACAACGCCGGGCCCAATATATGATGGTTTTAAAAACTTAAAAAGTTTTTAAATGATGTTTATATTTATGATGATAAAAGAAAAATATTTATTTACATTTGTGAGATTTAAGTGTCTTACTAAGCCCTTGCTTATATAAGTTAATTCATGTTGCAGATAAAGGAAAGGGTAAGATATAGTGTTGGAGGAGCTTGGAGCGGATAGCGGGACGATATGTGATAGGAAAACGGGAGGAACGATCATGAGATGAATTTTTTATTTATTTCAAATAAAGTTTTGAGATTTTAGTTTATTATTATTTGATTGGATGTTTCATATGGACTTAAATTTTATTTCATGAATTGGGTTTTTAAAAAAATATATATATATATATATATATATATTAATTATGAAGTTTAATTTTGATATAGTAAAAAAAAAAAAAAAAAAAAAAAAAAAAATTCTAGAGTTTTTTTCTATAATTATCTAAGTAAAGTTTTCCGTTATGTAAAGATTTTTAATTCAAGTTTAATATTTTCCGCAATTTTATAAGAGATGAATGATTAAATAAGAAGCTAACTGTAACGGTCTGTGAGGGGTCGTTACAGATATGGTATCAGAGCGGTTTCCTATTTCCTATCATGCATCGCCACGTATCCACTTCAAACTTCTTCAAGTAAGTAATTAAGTAATTTCTTTAAATAGAAATATGTAAGTGGTGAGGTGATGTTCTATTTATGGAAAGTTTGAATCCTGACTCGACATAAAAAAAAAAAAAAAGTCTCTTATTGACATTTTTGCTACTAACAGACGACTAAGATAAGATGGTACGCGGACGAGGACATGCAGTTCGAGGACGTGCAGTTCGAGGACGTGGTAACGGCCGAGTGCATGCCGAAGATGAGGTTGCTGCAGAACCTAACTTGGCAGAAGTTATGGCACAGTTGCGTCAAGACCAACGAAGAGGTCGTGGACAAGTTGGAAATGAAGCAGTGGCAGAGCCTAATTTAGTAGAACTAGTGGTTCAACTTCAGAGGCAAGTTCAGGAACAACAGGCTCTCATTAACAATTTGCAAGCTAATGCTAACAGAGTGGAAATCCCCATTGATCCACCAGCTGCACAGCCAGTGCAAAATAGAGGAGTTCAAGCAGCAACAAATCATGAGCCCCTGTATTTGCGATTTAAGAGGATGAAGCCTAAGGAATTCAATGGTTCAACTGACCCTTTGGTAGCTCAAGGATGGTTGAAGTCGATCGAGTTAGTCCTTAATTTCATGGATTTAACCGATAATGAGAAAGTGAAGTGTGCTTCCTACTGTTTGATGGATGATGCTAGAATCTGGTGGGAAGGAATAGAGCTGAGCAGGGATATAAGTCAGATGACATGGGAAGACTTTATCCAAGAATTTAACGAGCAATATTTCAACATGTCTGTGACCAGGGAACATTATGACGAGTTTAATAACTTTCGTCAAGGAAATCTATCGGTGACAGAAGCTGTTAAGCGGTTCAACCAACTGGCACGCCTGTGTCCCCACATGGTGCCAAATGAAGAAGAACGACTAAGGAGAATGATCGGGATGCTGAGACCCGAGATTGCAGTGATTGTTGATAGCGGGACTGCTCCACCAACCACCACAGCTGAATGTGTCAAGTGTGCCCTTCGTGCTGAATATCATCTGAATAAGCAAAAAGAAAGCCAGCCTCGTCAGAGCGAAGTCCCTAAGAACAACAACAACAACCAGAGCCGTGGGAACTTTGGAAATCAAGGCAGGTCTCAAGGAGGTCAGTGGAACAATAACAAGAGGAAGGGGAACTTTTCCAATCAAAGGAACCATAACAACCGTCAAGGAGGGGGCCAACCAGCTAAGCAAGCTAAGAACATTCCACCATGTTCAAAGTGTGGAAAGCTTCATTTGGGGGAGTGCCGTATGGGCACAAATCTATGTTATGGTTGCGGACGCGAGGGTCACCTGTCCAAGGATTGTCCGAACAAGACGTACCAGCCCTTCCAGCAAAGACAACAGAGAAACCCACCAACTCAGCTCCATAGTATGCAGGCCAATCTTGATGGACCTCATATTTCCCAGGGACGACTTGAGGCTCCTCCACTTACTACCAATGCCAGAAATTTCACCATGACCAAAGAAGAAGCAGCTGCTGAGACTTCTACTGTTGTCACAGGTCAGATACTTGTCTATAACCTATGTGCTAATGTTCTTTTCGACACAGGAGCCTCACACTCCTTTGTGTCTTCTTCTTTTGTTAAAAGATTAGGAATAAATCAGGATATCTTGAGTCAGGGATTCACTACGACACTACCCTCTGGGGAAGTGATGATGTCTACTCATTGGCTACGAGCAGTGCCAGTGAGAATTGTTGATAGAGAGCTCTACAGTAATCTGATAGTGCTCGAGATGTTTGACTATGACCTAATTTTAGGTATGGATTTCTTGGGAAAATATAACGCGTCTATTGAGTGCCGAAGACGTAAGGTCGTGTTTAATCCCGAACGAGATGATCGGTTTGAATTCATTGGTGATGCGAAGAAGAAGACGAAATTGTTCCTGTCAGCAGTGGAGGCCCGAAAGATGCTATCCAATGGCTGTAATGGTTTCTTAGCCAACATCGTGGATAGGAAGAAAGAAGACAAATTGAGACTTGAAGATGTATCCGTCGTACGAGATTTTAGTGATGTGTTTCCAGAGGACTTGCCAGGTTTGCCACCAGATAGAGAAATCGAGTTCGAGATTGAGTTAGCACCAGGCACTGGGCCAATCTCTAAGGCACCTTATCGAATGGCACCTGTTGAATTGAAGGAATTACATGAGCAACTTCAAGAGCTATTGACCAAGGGTTTCATTCGCCCTAGTCATTCACCGTGGGGAGCTCCAGTTTTATTTGTGAAGAAGAAGGATGGGACAATGAGGCTCTGCATTGACTATAGGGAGTTGAACAAGGTGACCATAAGGAACAAGTACCCATTGCCGAGAATTGATGATTTATTCGACCAACTGCAAGGTGCGACTGTGTTTTCGAAGATTGATCTACGATCTGGATACCACCAACTGAAGATCAAGGATGGAGATGTCCCCAAGTCAGCCTTCAGAACTCGATACGGCCATTATGAGTTTGTGGTCATGCCATTTGGGTTGACCAATGCCCCTGCTGCTTTCATGGACCTGATGAATAGAGTGTTTAAGGAGTTTCTGGATAAGTTTGTGATAGTGTTTATCGACGACATCCTCATTTATTCAAAGACTCGAGACCAACATGAGAAACATTTAAGGACAGTTTTGCAGACATTGAAACAGCATCAGTTGTATGCCAAATTCTCTAAATGCGAGTTTTGGTTGGATCGTGTGGCATTCCTTGGTCATGTGATTTCTAAAGATGGCATAATGGTGGATCCTGCGAAGGTTGAGGCTGTTAGTAATTGGAAGAGACCAACCAACGCAAGTGAGATCAGAAGTTTCCTTGGTTTAGCGGGTTATTACAGGAAATTTGTAGCTGATTTCTCAAAACTTGCTATGCCGCTTACGACACTTACCCGAAAAGGAAAGAAGTTCGAATGGACAGAGAACTGCGAAAAGAGCTTTCAAGAGCTGAAGAGACGACTCACAAGTGCACCAATCTTGACGATTCCGGATGGGGATGAAGGGTTCATAATTTACAGTGATGCTTCTAAAATGGGACTTGGTGCGGTCTTGATGCAGAATGGGAAAGTAATTGCCTATGCTTCAAGGCAATTGAAGGACTATGAGAAGAGCTATCCCACCCATGACCTAGAGTTAGCTGCCGTTGTTTTTGCATTGAAAATATGGAGGCATTATTTGTATGGAGTTCGATGCCAAATATTCACCGATCACCAAAGTTTGAAGTACTTTTTCACGCAGAAGGATTTGAATATGAGGCAAAGGAGGTGGCTTGAGCTAGTAAAGGATTACGACTGTGAAATCCTATATCACCCAGGGAAGGCAAATAGGGTAGCTGATGCGTTGAGTCGGAAGACCCCAGCCACGTTAATGTCCTTGAATGCGATGTCCAAGCCCCTTCAAAAGGAGATTTTTGATTTTGGGTTGGAAGTAATAGTTGGGCAACTTTCTGCAATGACTTTGTCTCCAACTATTTTAGATGACATTCAGAGCAAACAAGATCTTGATCTAAGCCTTGTGAGGATTAAAAAGGAAATGCTCGAAGGGAAGTGTGAAGGATTTAGTGTGTCTGATGATGGAGTGCTGAAGCTTAAAGGACGGTTATGTGTTCCTAAAGACGAGGAGTTGAGGAAAAAGATTCTTGAAGAGGCACACAACACCCCATATATGCTTCATCCTGGTGCAACCAAAATGTACATGGATCTTAAGAAGAGTTTCTGGTGGTTCGGAATGAAGAAGGATGTAGCACACTATGTGAAGCATTGTATGACGTGCCAACAAGTTAAGGCTGAGCACCAAAAGCCAGGAGGGGTTCTTCAGTCAATTCAGATTCCGGAATGGAAATGGGAAGACATTGCGATGGATTTTATTACTGGATTGCCAAGGACTACGAATGGATATGATGCTATATGGGTGATCATTGACAGATTGACCAAGTCAGCACATTTTCTTCCTATACGATTGACGTCCTCTATGGAACAGTTGGCAGAATTATATGTGAAGGAGGTCGTGAGGCTTCATGGTGTTCCCAGATCTATTATTTCGGATCGAGATAGTAGGTTCACCTCTCACTTCTGGAAGAGCGTTCAAGCTGCTATGGGTACGAAGTTGAAATTTAGCACGGCTTTTCATCCGCAAACAGACGGTCAGACGGAGAGGACTAATCAGACACTTGAGGATATGCTTCGAGCTTGTGCCTTGGACTTCAAAGGGAGTTGGTGTAAGTATTTACCGTTGGCTGAGTTCGCTTATAACAATAGTTATCAAGCGACGATTGGGATGGCTCCCTATGAGGCACTTTACGGAAGACGTTGTAGGTCTCCAATTTATTGGCATGAGGCTGGGGAGAAGAAGCTAGCAGAGTCAGAACTTAAGGAGAAAACTGACTTCTTCAATAAGACGACTGAAGCATTGAAAGTGATTCAGCAGCGGATCGCCACAGCTCATAGTAGGCAGAAAAGCTATGCGGATGTACGTCGAAGGCCCTTAGAGTTTGAGGTTGGAGACTTGGTGTTTATCAAGGTCGCCCCGATGAAAGGCGTGATGAGATTTGGGAAGAAAGGCAAGCTTAGTCCCAGGTATGTAGGACCATATATGGTAATTGAGCGTATCGGCAATGTGGCATACAAGTTAGATTTGCCTCAGGAGATGATGTCCATCCACAATGTATTTCATGTCTCGATGTTGAAGAAGTATGTACCGGATCCATCTCATATCATTCAACCGCAATCGATTCAGATTCAAGAAGATTTGAGTTATGAAGAGAAACCTGTTGAGATTCTTGATCGAAAGACGAAGACCTTGAGGAACAAAGAGATTCTCTTAGTAAAAGTTCTTTGGCGTAATCACAAGATGGAGGAAGCTACATGGGAGCGAGAAGACGCTATGAAAACGAATTATCCGGAATTGTTCTAAGTTTCGAGGACGAAACTTTTATAAGGTAAGAAGGATTGTAACGCCCCAAAAGTTATCTAACTTTAAGTTAGAGAATTAACATTAGAATTAACATAAATATTGTGATGAGATTGTAATTTCTTAATTCTAATGTTATGTTGAGTTATTTTTTTCACAGGTGACGCGACGGGGACTCGATGTGCTAAGAACAAAGTTCATGCCAAATTGATGAATATTATGTGTTATATGATGACTTGTGTGACGGTTAAAATATATATATATATATGATGTTGTATGTTTTTGTACTATGTATATATTGCATATAAATACCATATATGGTTATACGGTTATAGTATATGTTTATATGTATATTCTACCTGTCATAAGTATTTTATTTTATATGTATACAGATTGTACTGTTTATATATATGTCTTTATATATATATATGTCTTTATATATATATATATCATATATATATATATAAAGTTATTTGGTTAGTCAAAATTATATATAATATTATATGCATGTATATGTGTGCGTGTTTATACGTATGTGCGGTTAAAAAAAAAAAAATGGGGAAAGTTATTGCAGCCGAAGAAGGGAAAAAAAAAAAAGGGCTTGACAATTTATTTTTCATTAATTTCAAATTTTAATTGAAATTAATAGCTCTTGATTTATAGGGTTTATTGCTTTGATTCTCTCTGCCTCTCTCTCTCACGCATAAACCCCATCCCCTTTGTCTCTCTCTTTCTGCCTCTCTCTCGTGCACAAACACAGAAAAAAAAAAAAAAAAAAAAAAAATTCCGCCAAACCTCCAAATTCTTTCCAAGACCGAAAATCAAAGAATTTCAAGGTATGTTTCGGAATTATTTGATGATGAGGATGATTTTGCTATTTGTTTTAGTTTGGGATTCTTTGAAGGATTTGGATGATTTTCATGATGAGTGTTTCATGTGAGTTTGAGGAAAGGATGAGAAATATTTATCGAATGATGATCGAAAAAAAAGGGCGATATGGTTGATTTTGTGAACAAGATGAAATTAGGGTTTTTTTTTTTTATTCTTTATTTATGATTTCATTGGTATGGTGATTGAATAATATCATATGTTAGAAATATGTCTTAGGGCTGTTATCATGTGTGTATGAATTATATAAATATTGTGATGATAATTTTTATATATATATTTCTATTTATTTTCGGATTTGACACTGCTACTGGAATTTCCAGATTCTAAGGTAAGAATTCCAAACGGTTTTTAAGGGTGCAAATGGACTCTATTTTTAACAAATTTGATATCGTTGGAAAGCCCTAGATGTCTATTTTCTTTTGAAATCAGTTTCATATCGTTTAGAGTTATGTGTGAATTTTTATGATTTTTCAAATAGGCAGAGGTCGGACTGCCAGTTTCGGTAAAATTTTAATGATCAGATTTCAAAACTGTTTTTGAAAATCCAAACGGTCTCCGTTTTTAATAAATTTGATATTGTTGGAAAGCCTTAGATGTCTATTTTCTTTTGAAATCAGTTTCATATCGTTTGGAGTTATGTGTGAATTTTTATGATTTTTCAAATAGGCAGAGGTCCGGCTGCCAGTTTCGGTAAAATTTTAGAAATCAATTTCAAAACTATTTTTTTGAGGGTCCAAACGGTTTTCATTTTTTACGAATTAGGTACCATTAGAAAGATCTGGATGTCTACTTTTGTTTAAAATTGGTTTGAGGTCATTTGGATCCTTGTATGAATTTTTATGAATTTTTGAAGAGACAAAGGTCTGACTGGCAGATTCTATCAAGATTTGAAATTTCATGAAATTGTTCAATTTTTTTGTATTGTTATGTTATTGAATGATGAAATAGGCCTTTTAGGTACTGCTATGATATAATGGATGTGTTTGATGAATTATTATGAGCTTTTGTTGATTTTATTATATTTACTATTCATGGCATGAACGGTTCTAAAGGCGAGCACCCGAGACCTCAATCGCGCGTCACCATCGAAAAATTTGAAAAGGTTAAGTAAGGCGTTTATGTAAGTACACTCTCACCTACAACATGAATTAAAGATTTGAGAAGTATATATTTTGATGTTGATGATGATGTTATGATGTTCTTAAATAATACTTCTCCTATATTGACGTTTTGATGAAAAGTATATATATGGTATGTATATGTATTTTATGTTTTAAAATGGCGTTGTACACCCTTGATGATGATGATGTGTCCGGTGAGCGGACTTTTGTCACCGTTGGTTTGGGATTTGCTACCCCAACCCTTCCGTGACTAGCGCGCTATGATGGTACAACGCCGGGCCCAATATATGATGGTTTTAAAAACTTAAAAAGTTTTTAAATGATGTTTATATTTATGATGATAAAAGAAAAATATTTATTTACATTTGTGAGATTTAAGTGTCTTACTAAGCCCTTGCTTATATAAGTTAATTCATGTTGCAGATAAAGGAAAGGGTAAGATATAGTGTTGGAGGAGCTTGGAGCGGATAGCGGGACGATATGTGATAGGAAAACGGGAGGAACGATCATGAGATGAATTTTTTATTTATTTCAAATAAAGTTTTGAGATTTTAGTTTATTATTATTTGATTGGATGTTTCATATGGACTTAAATTTTATTTCATGAATTGGGTTTTTAAAAAAATATATATATATATATATATATATATTAATTATGAAGTTTAATTTTGATATAGTAAAAAAAAAAAAAAAAAAAAAAAAAAAAATTCTAGAGTTTTTTTCTATAATTATCTAAGTAAAGTTTTCCGTTATGTAAAGATTTTTAATTCAAGTTTAATATTTTCCGCAATTTTATAAGAGATGAATGATTAAATAAGAAGCTAACTGTAACGGTCTGTGAGGGGTCGTTACATCTTTAATCTTTATTGAAGGAGGAAAATTATGGATGCATGATTTACTGCAAGAAATGGGACAGGAAATTGTTCGCGAAGAATCTCCTCAAGAGCCTGGAAAACGTAGCAGGCTATGGCTCCATAAGGATTCCTATCAAGTTCTTGCTGAAAATAAGGTACATTATTGGATAAATTAATCTTTTCATATTGTGCATTGTACATTCAAACGTTATGTACAAATAATTGTAATTAATATAGGCATAGAAGCAAATAAGGTATTACAACTAATTAGTAAATTAGGGATGTCAAAAAGATGGATGATCTTAGGCCGATCTCGCCCCGTGAATAAAAACAAGCCGCATCCCACTTTGTCAACCCCTTTAAGTTGACAAAGATGGGACGGGTTCAAGGTACACACTAGTACTCCTTTTATCTACAGATGATATAATTAAGTGAATAAATAGTATATGCATATAATAAGAATTTAAGTAAAACTACCAAGAAAAATTGTAGTTGTCAATTTTTGATCTACTTTTTAAAATACAACATTACACATTACAAAAGATTATGCATCGTATTTTTCTTTAAGTTACTTTCAGATTAAAATGAAGCGATTAACTTATAACATGGTATCACTAATTACGATTGCTAACCTTTTCGATACCTTTTGCCTTTCTTGAGAAAAAGAATTCACTGTCCTTGGTATTACAGGGCACATCCGCTGTCCATGGCATATTCTTAGGCTCCCAAGGAAAAGAAGACATGCTCTACAATGCCGATCCATTCTTAGAGATCAGGGATTTGAAACCAGTGAAGATTGGAAAGCCGGTCCCGGTCCAGGTACGTGATGTAAGACAAATAAAATTTTAATTACTTATTATATCTTCAAGGTTTGAATTTAGCAAGTCAAAACTTCCGTTCACTCCAAACACAAATTGTTTTGCACTAAATTCTTTCCGCACAATGTTATCAAGTAATGTCAAATAGTGGGACAGCATGACTTTCAAATTACAGTGTTTCTTGGTAAGCAAACAATTTTAAATATGCGCATAGAATATCACACGGTTCTGAAGATGATACTTTAAATGACGGTTTTTGTGAAAACGACTTTTGTAAAAAACTTATTGTAGCAATTAATCTAGAGCTCCAACCACAATTGAATATTCCCTGTCCTTTTGTGCAGTCTAGAGGAGCTGAAAGTCGGGATGTCCAAAAGTTGCTTAGAATAGATCAAGAGGTGCATTTGAATTGTGATCCGTTCGTAGATTTGAAAAATCTTCGATTACTGAAGATTCGCAATGTGAACATTTCGGGATGCCTGAATTATTCTCTCCCTAAAGGTTTACGACTTCTCGAATGGCATGGATATCCTCTAAAATCGTTGCCATCAAATTTTCAACTTGAAAATCTTGTTGAACTCAGCATGCCTAACAGCCGCATTGAACAACTACCAATGCTTGAAGCTCTAGTAAGATAATTTACTGAACTACTATTAAACATCTTTGCTTAATCTTTTACTGAACTTATCGAGATCAGTAATGTGTCTATTATTTCTTTTTACTTTTGGCAGCGTCTCGGAATATTGATATCAATCGATCTTAGCAATTGTGAATATTTGATCAACACTCCTGACTTCACTAAGATCCCAAATCTTGAGATTCTAATCCTCAAAGGCTGCATAAAGTTACAAGAGGTTCACCCGTCGGTTGGAGTTCTTGAACATCTTGTTTTATTGAATCTGAATGGCTGTAAATGTCTTCAGAAGTTTCCTGACAAAATCAGCTTGCGATCTCTTGAGACGTTTATACTTTCTCGATGTTCGAATCTCAACAAGTTTCCTGAGATTGTGGGAGACATGAAAAATTTATCCCAACTTTACTTGGATGGTACGGCTATACGGGAGCTTCCAATTTCGATAAATCAGTTAACTGGACTTACTTTGTTAGACCTAAGCTACTGCGAAAACCTTTCAAGTCTTCCAAGTAATGAAATTTGTGGTTTGACAGCTCTTAGAACTCTCCGTCTCTCATATTGCTCCAAGATTGATCAACTACCGGAAAACCTAGGAAGCTTGAAAGAGTTGGAAGAGTTGTATGCAAACGGAACTGCTATAAGAAGAGTTCCTTCCTCCATTCTACGTCTAGCTAACCTTAAACACTTATCTTTTCGAGGATGTCACACCGGATCAGAAACGCAAAGATCATGGAAATCACTCATTTGTTGTTGTTTGTTGCCGACAGATCATCACTCTGAAGCGATTGACTTGCAGTTGCCTAGTTCGTTTGCGGGTTTAACCTCTCTGATATCTTTGAATTTGAGCCACTGTAATCTACAAGAAGGAGCAATACCTAATGATATCGGCTGTTTATCCTCGCTGCAGAATTTAGACTTGAGCGGAAACAACTTTAAGGTCATTCCTGAAAGCTTCTCTCAACTTTCCAAGCTAAGAGAACTTGACTTGTCTGATTGTCGCGAGCTTATGTGGTTGCCACATCCTCTTCCATTAAGTCTGAAATATTTGTACGCACGGAATTGTCCTAATTTGGTAACTGAACTTTCACGTTATCGTGATATGGAGATATTGATCTCCGACAATGGATTCCATTTCATAGACTGCAGAAAATCATCACGTTTTGGTGATGATCAGGCATGTATTGGACAACATTCAATGGCTGAAGAATATATTGATCTACTCTTCCCAAAATACATCGAGGTTTCTCACTCTTGCTCTCTTTCTTATCGCTTCGCACTCCCTCAAAAAAAAAAAAAAAAGGCTCAAAGCGTTATTTAATTTTATTTTATTTTCCCTTTTACAGGATTCAATTAACCATGGAAGATCATTCCATATCATTTTTCCTTATCCAGCTAGAATTCCTGAGTGGTGCAGCAAATGGAGTGATAATGGTTCTTCCATTACGGTCAAGTTATCTCCTGAAGATAATTTTGGTATGAGGAAAGGGTTTGCCCTCTTCTTTGCTTTTGAAATTAAAGAGCAAGATAATATTCATGAAGGTTTGGAACCACAGAAAACCGCCTGTCTTTTTCACTCCGACGAAGGGGGGTATCTTTCATTTCTGTCCGACTTCAAAATGCAAGCGGCTGGATCATTTGGAGTTTGTTGCTACCTTCCACGCGGATGGTTTCAAGAAAAATACTTGAATCAAGCAAGTAGTGTTTTTGGAGCTTTAATTTTGACAGAGAGACAAGATTTGGAGATTAAAATGTGCAGTTTGCATATAATGTTTGAGCAAGATGTGGAAGAGTTTAGCCAAAAACTCTTCAAAACTCTAACTGAATTTCAAGATTTGGATTTGAATTTCATACAACATTGTAGGAAATTTTTAGATGGAGCAAGAGAACTAAACAACTTGGGTGAACCAAGCACGGTTTGGGATGATTCTTCGAATAAGGAACAAGGATCCGGAGAACCACAAAAAGAAGATCATGTAGAACAAACTTGCACTACTAAGGACCCAAACTCAAGTTCAGAGGACTGCATTGATGACTGGACAAACCGGATGAGAAGAGATACACAAACATTGCTTTCAAGACTCTTCGAGGTAAGTCTTCGCTGTTTTGTTTTTTTAAGGAAAAATAGTTCTTTGTCGCCATCACTCTCACATGAGTTTACTTTTACATGTTATGCAGGGACGCTATGCGCATTACAACTCATTTTCTTTTATTATTCCAGTCAAAACAATTTCATGCTGGTTCTTACATCATTGTGTAGGTGACACGGCAATTTGTTACCTTCCGTCGAATTTATATGATGATGAAAGATGGGTAGGACTTGATGTTTACGTTAGATTTAAACGGTCCAATCCATCAGAAACTCCTTCCTTGCTTTTTGCTGATTTCTATGCCCATGGAACCACTAACGGCATGCTCTTACCTATCCAATCATTAAACCTGACCATGAACGGTTTGCTTGAGTCCTCTTTTGTTGTATCTCATGTACCCCGTGCATACTTTCCGAAGCAGTTGAATCAATGTCAGGGTATTAGTGTTCTGTTTAGACCTGTTGCCCTGTCTAATGTGAAGGTGGATTTGAAAGTTGTAATATGTGGGACCAGGTTACTATATGAGCAAGATTCGACATCCTTTATCGATCAAATGGTAAACCTGGCATCAATGCATCCATTTCCTCTTCAAGCTCTTCACCATCAAGCTAAATCTCATCTTCAGAAGGTGGAAGAATTCCTTCGCAAAGCTGAAACTCACAAACAAATTGAAGTGGGAAAACAACGGCCTGGTCCATCCTCATTGGAATGGTTAAATACTATAGCACCTTTTTTCTACGTGGAACACGTTTTTTTACCCTACCAGTTAACAAATATTTTACCCATTAGATTAAATTTTGATGAGCAGATCTATGAGTAAAAGAAATTTTATATTGTATAGTGCGTTTTTTTAATGTGAATGCTCATAGATCCAACAAAAAATTTAATCCAAATGGCTAAATGTACTTGCTTTATTGGTCGGGAAAAACAACGTGCCCTACCAGAGAAGTATCTCTTTTTTATCATTTTAATAAGTTTCGATTTGATTACCCCATCTCAACTAACACTAGAATTCTTTATGTGGACTATTATAGGTCGTTTATTCAATCCTTGCAAAAGCTGCTAACAAGTACGAAACCCTTAGCAAAAGATGTTGCTAATACGTTGGAGAAATATCGGTTCTATCGTGCACAGAACAACGCTTCTCGAAAACTTAGCCCGATGTTAGTCCATTCTAAGGAGGTTTTTTCAGAAAATTTATGTCAAATGCAAAGGAGTGCTCAAGTACGTGGTTTAACATGCTCATTCAATCATTTCCACATAATGCCTGATAAGGTTCTACGCTTGAGAGGGAAATTGAATGAATGGAGACATGATCTTGAGATTTTGCTTGAATCATTTTTCATAGATGAGGGCTTGTTGATCACTCTAAGCGTAGGAGGAAAACTGATTTCTGTTACAAAGCACTTTGATCCTAACCTAGTATTCAATTTTTGTTTCCCTCAAAAGGAAATTATAGATTGGTTCGAAGATCGAAGTAGTACATCGAGAGTGGCAATCGAACTTCCTCCAAATCTGTATAATGATAGCAGTTGGGACGGACTTGCTGTATGTGCTGCTTTCTCCGTCAACGAGCATCCAAATGCATTTTCAGAAATGTCCGTGGACCTTCTGTGTCACTTATCAGTCAATGGACATTGTTTGAATCCTGTCCCGTCTTTCTCCGTCACCAAAGACAGATACAACTGGTTACATCTTCGGGGATTCATCTGGCTAACGTACTTACCCCGTATGATTCTGATAGAGCTTGATCAACAAAGATTTGTAGAGGCTAGAATCTTTAGCTCATGTCCTGGATTGATAGTGAACATGTGTGGAATCCGCGTATTGTACCATCAAGATGTCGAAGAGTTTAGGCACGCAATTATTCAATGTTCGATCTCAATCTTTGACACTTTGGACTTCTTTCAATATGTAGGACCATTTGGAATTAGAACGCTAGTTGGAATTACTGACGAGCAGAACACGCCACTTCATGCAAATGATCGGAAAGACAACACGGAATCAAGAGTTCTTGATGAAAGTACTATCGATCAATCCACATTTCGCCAGACATCGAACGAGGTCTCCCTCTCTCTCTCTCTCTCTCTTAAATTTATATCAGGCTGATCAATATCATGTTCAAATATTTATTTACTTGTAGGAATTCGATCAAAACTCGATCTACAACTCATGCTTCCCCGCTATTGAAATTCAAGACTGGTTCGGTAATCAATCCATATTTGATTCTTCGGGGAAGATTCATCTACCACCAGATATAAACGTTGACAACAATTGGATAGGATTGACTATGTGTGCTTATATTTCAGACTCGGAGACTACAGATATTGACCACAATTCAGATCCAGAAATTGTTCCTCATGTTACTCTTATTTGTCAGTTTGAAACTGAGAATGGCAGTTTAAGACCTCATCGTCACCATCAAACAACCGAGAAAGACTTGAATTTGTTACGTCGCAGAGGATTCATGTGGTTATCCTTTTTACCAAGACAGTGGTTTTATGAAGCAAATCATGAAGCTCCATATCAGCTAAACGAGTGCAGAGTCATGAAGGCTGCGTTTGGAAGCGACATAGGAGGCGTATGTGTTCGAAGGTGTGCTTTCCGTCTTCTTTACCAACATGAAGTGGAAGAATTTAAGCAAACAATAAGACATTGCGTCCTCAATACCTCTTCACCTTGTGACAAGAAAATATCAGAAAGTTCCGCAGATAAATTGCTCAAGGACAAGGGTAAAAGAGTTCTGGAGTAACTTATACCCTCATATCAAGACTCTTTCAAGGTAAAAATATAATTCTATGTCACTCTTCTGTAACGTTGATAGATTTTATTTAGCACTCATGCTTTTTTTTTTATCTCTTTCTAAAACTCATTGAATTATAAAGATCTGCATTCAAGGACATTGTTTCATAATGTGTGTGAACAAATATAACTAAATAAATAAATAAACATTTTGACAAACAAGCTCGAGAATAATGGTGCGGAAAATATTGTCCGAGATCAATCTTAGCCCACCTAAAATCGTTTATATCTAGCCCCTCATTATAGATCAAACAAGAGACCCAACAAAAAAACAAAAGAAAAAAATAATAATAATCCAGTCAAAAATCGACGTCATCCAAACAAGTCGATCTGAAATAGTCATTTGATATTCTGGATTTAGAGGGCCTTCCTAGGTACAGATTCTCAGTAGTTCTTGACAGTGGATTGCATTCATGTTGGATGACTCAGAGAGACAGAATTACAACCTTGCTTTAACCATATTTTCTCAGCAAGATTGCTTTCATGTTTTCTGAGCCACGTTGCTTTTACCTTTTTTTTTTTTTGGCTGGTTCAGGTCGCTTTAACCTTGTTTCTGCCACAACCTTGCTTTTCTTGGAAAAAAAATTAATTGGGTAGTGGTGCAGTTTTTTAAATTATCGCAAGAATCTAACTCATGCATGTTGCTATGAATAATAAATTAATTCATGATCATTGTCCCTTTTCCAGATAATGGAACAGCACGTCTGGCAGAGCTTTTCAAGGAGAATCATGAAGAGTTTCAAAACTCTCTGTGAATATATTAATATTCATCTATTTAAGCCTTGGGTCTCTATATATACGAGTGGTTGGAGGTTTTTAAGTCCTATAAGATACTGAATGATTTTTTTGAACCCTTGGTGCTAGGGTTTTTGTAATAACCCGAATTTTTTTATGACTCTAGATTTCCTTTGAATGAGGAAAACTTAAGTCTAGATCATGTTTGGAATAGAATATCGGTATAAGTTTGAGTTCTCGGTTAATTTGCTACGAGACTCAACGATGGATTACTAAGCCTAGTATAAGGCATTTTAAGGAAAATGGCGTGATGAAATTTCATGATTCCATGTTGGTCAAATTTGACCAAGAAAGTCAAAGTTGACCAAGAACAGTCAAGGTATAACTGTACAGTAATGGGATAAGCAGTATGAGAAATATACTGCGAAAATTATCTTTTTGGACAAGAAAGCTGGAATAAGCTAAGAGACCACCCTAGAAAAAAAATCAAGCACACTAAGTTGGATATCAAGGGCAAAAAAAAAAAAAAAGTTTGAAGAAATAAGAAAAAATTTTACAGTCCAAAAATACACAGATAAATTTTGGACTGCAGTCAAGCAAAACAGTACTGAATTATACTGTGTATTAGTGAACACAGTATTAGAAATATCTGTGTTGGATTTAAAGTGGACTACATTAAGAAAAAGCCAAACGAGGCCTTAGGATGACATCACCTACCTTTTTGATTTATGACATCATCTTATTTGGATTTATGACATCATAATTCCATGAACCAAGCCTTTAAAGACAAGTGTCTTGTTCTAGAAAATTCTTTCTTGTTCTCCAAGGTTCATGGCCGGCCAACTAAGGGGGTAAAAATGTAAATATTTTGTCTTTTGGGGGCAAAAGTGTAATTTTGGAAAATTTAATGATGTAAGCATGAGGTAAGCACATGATGTCATCAAGATGATATCATCATGATGAGGTAAGCAAAACTTGGGCTCCAAGGCATGCAATGGCCGGTCAACACTTGTAGGGGTCAAAGTGCAAATATTTTTACTTCAAGGACTAAAATGTAATTTTGGAAAAGTAATTAAATCCAAATTCAAGGACTTTTTAGCAATTTTAAAAGTTCAAAATCAGCTATAAATAGGGGTGAAGGGGGGCGGATTTTGAGGGGAAAAATTGGGAAAACAAGCCAAACTATGGCAAAATTCTCCCATACCCATTTTTCCTCTAAAACCGACCCTAGGAAGAAAAAAAAAATTGGTTGGCTGGATTTTTGGTAATGGCCAGACCTTGTGTGAGTGTGTGAGGCTCAATTTAATTGGCCAAATTTTTTGGAACCCCAATTGGAGGGGAGGCCGGTTGTGTGGAGCCAAGGAAAAAGGGAGAGAAAAGTTGGAATCAATCAAGCCAATCTCTTGGATTGATCTAGGTAAATCTCTAAAACCCTTAAATTTTTCCTATTGAGCTTGAAACTAGATACTCATGTGGTTGTTTTTCATGAGGAATGGCCGAAAATTGGAACCCATTTGGGGGAGGAGAATCGGCTGCAATGGCAGCCAAGGGGGAGTGAGGAAAAAGTTGGAATCCAAGCTTGTGAACTAACATCCAAGCTCTAGAGGTAAACCCTTGGCCCTAAACCTTTTTAATTTGAGCTTAAATTTGGGAAATTTAAGTGTATTTCCATGTTTGGGATGTAAGAGCATAAGCTCATTTTCTTATGCCATGCAATAAGTTTTGTGCTTGATTATGTGCTTGATTAGGGTGCTAAGGTCTCAATTATGGTTATGGTGCATGGGTTGCTAATTATGCTTGCATGATTATTAGGGTTTCATGCATGCACATAAGCTGTTTGATATATGCCCCCAATATGCCTAAGAAGTTATAGGTCATGCATGTTTATGTTTGAGCTAGATTAGAAGCTTGATTGATGAATGGTGATGCAAATCAAATGTTTTGCAAAACCTAGTTTGGTGCAAGAACACCCAAGGGTTTTGCCTTGCATGGATGAATGTTTTACGTTAGAAAGCGCTGCATGACTGATATTAGGCTCCCGCTGCGGGCGGTTGAGGTAGTGTGCACGTAATAGGATGTAAAACGAACTTAAAACCGAAAACTGCCAGTTCGGGTGCCAACTGGCCAGTTTCGGGAAAAGTGAAATTTAAGACTTTTAGAGGCCGAACTGGGTGAAACTTAAAACATGAAAGTTGTTCAGAAGTGTTTTTCCTAGGGGGCAACGTGGACAGTTTTCCAAATTGAGGCTCCAATGGCCTCCGTTTCTATAAAAATCCGAGACTAGTCTGCCCAGACCTAGTTTACACGACCAGCCAGTTTCAAATGAAAACTGACAAGGATACAAGTGGAACTGGATTTTTCATAAAACATGAAAGTTTTATGATTTTTCGAGATCTAAAACTTTCATGAAGACAACTTTTTCAAATTCAATTCAGATTTTTATACTGACACGGATTTCTAAAGAGTGTGCAGGAAACAAGAAATTCCTGCACAGGATTTTCTAAAACAATACAAGAAAACTGTATTTTTGCACCAACACCAATGTTTTGACTGTGAGAACTGTCCCAAGGGTAGTTTTCAATAGTTAATAATTTTTACAAACCTTTCTCAAAGAATTACAATTTTTCAAAGTTAAACTAGGGTTTTTGTAAGAAATAAACAAAGAGAACCAAGTTTTTCCAAAGCAAAGAGAAAAACAAGTTTTTGGATTCAAAAGTTATCTTTCTTTCGGTAACAAGACAATGATGGACGGTGACCGGGAAGGATACCCGAGTTACTGGACGGGGCCCAAAATCCAAGGTTGACTTAGGATAATTGAACTAAGTTTGGTTACCTCAAGGGTTACTCAAGGTAACCCAACAAGGTGTTAAGATTGGGTTTGGATCTAAAACCCAAAAGATTATGGATAGATAACCAGGCATAGGCCAAGGTTAGGATGATAACCTAACCCTATTAATGTATAATTGGGATTAATACCCAAGGTTACCTTATGTAACCAAGTAAGCTATCATGAGTATAGGGGGGACATATAACTAAAATTATGAATGGATGTTGGTTAGGTCACCAGCATCTTAAGGTTATAATTATGAAGCCTATGCTATGTCCTTTGACATAACAGGAGATAGCCTGTTGTTGTGCCTCAGCTTGGAGTCGCACGAAATAGGACACAGCTAACCAAGTAAGTACAACTCCGCCTACAGCATAGGCCCTTTGTTGTTACTTGCCTAATGTGATGGTATGTTATGACATGTGTTGATATGTTATGGTATGTTATGAATGAGGTTATGTTATGTTATATGTTGTAATATTGTGACATCATGAAGCATGTTCACTAATGTTAAACCACCTGGTAAGAACAAGACAAGTAAGGTGTTGTGTCGTACCGACTTGCCACAAATGCGGGTTTAAATGGTATGGTTCATGGTTTGAGTTGGATTGGATGGCTACCTAAACTACTCCATGTTAAACTTTGTGTTTCATGGTTTGAGTTAAAATGGACTGCCGCCTTCAACTATTCCTTGGCTATGTACCACGGTACGAGCACATATGATAAGTAAAGGAATAGAACTAAGCTAAGTTAGGAATCCATATTTGATTCATAAGAGGTCATAATTGGTTCATGCATAATGATATGTGTTTTGTGTCGCGGGTGTAACAGTTGTACTTGCTGAGCGAAAGCTCACGTCTTACGTCTATGCTGTAGGTAAGCAACCTGCCAGCAATCTCTGTTGCAATACTGTGGAAGGCTGGTGCTGCGGACTGTGAAATGTGGGATGGACACTGCCACAAATTTTGAAAAATATATACTCTATAAAATATGTTGTAATGAAAAAGGGTTTTCATATTTTCATGATGTTTTAAGTATGAATGACCAAGTTTATGTATGTATGGCAAGTAAGTTGCCTTTTGTGGTACCAATCCGCATTAAGTCGGGTTTGGTCTACAATTTGATTTCGATGGTCTTCAAGGAGGATTTGAAAGTTCGGTACTCGAATAAGTACCTATCAGTAAGTATGAGTTTGAGAATGAAGTTCAAGTTGAAAGTTTTAAAATAAAGTTTAAAAGAAAAAAAAAATTTCCCAAATTTTCCGCAAGTTTAAGTTCAGAATGTAAGTAAGGTGACGACCCGGCATGGGAAGTCGGGGCGTTACAGTTTTCGCCATTAGTGTTCTCTTTTAGGGTCGGAGTTCAGTATCATCTTTTGATTGGCCACTGAACTCCCGGTCCTAAAGATGCTTTTAGATTCCACATTGGTAGCTTTGATGGTGATATGGCTTCATGGTTGGAGAGAACACCTTTTGATCTTTTTGGTCATGTTGTTTGGCTTGTCATCGAATGTATTATCTTTGTATTTGAGGTCTTTTCTCCTTTTTATGATAGTTGTTTGTTGAAATAAAGGCGATGATGTTTCCGCCATACAGGTATTGTGATTTTCTGCTATATTTTTATTTATATTTTGTAATAACAAAGATGGTCTTCCCACACTCTCGTATTGAATGTTTGTCCAATCCGCTAGAGTTATTTTTATGTGGTGTTGGTAGTGACCTTTTTGTTTTAGGTCTCTTGGTCTCAATCTATCGGAGTTTTCCATCGATTGTAGTGGTGTTGTTAAAAAAGTCATATTTATACTTGATAATTGGTGTTTCTTTTCATTTTCCCATTGTTAAAATTCGGTGTACGTTTTAACCCTTCGTGCACTTCATTAGAATTTACTGGTGAAACCTATCTATAATTAGGGTTAAATTTGCTTGTGTTATGAGATCATTTTAATTAATACTGATATAATTAGGGAATTCTCCTTGTGGTGTTTATCCATTTGTTTTGAATAAAAACTAAGCCACCAAATTTCTTTCTTTTTAATTAAATAATACCAATCTAATAATTATCTAATTAAAATATCTAGTGAGATATATTCATCCAAATAATATCCAAACAAGTACAATATTCAACTAGGATTCAAATTAATCAATTGTCTCCAATCCAAACCTAGTTAAATTGGCTTTATAATTATAAACTAATAGGATAATTATCTCATTTTGAAGTTGATCCAAACTTGAATTATTAATAATTCTATTTTTTAATAGATATTTAATCCTTATTCAATTCTTTAGAATTAATAAAAGATTTTTTTTTTTCGAAAATTCTCATAGAATTGCACCAAACACAGAGGAATTGTTTGGCAGCTAGTCCCTCCTGGGATAGTGGTAGGGTTAAACATTTTGATCGAGAACTGAACGGGACCGACGGGGACCACCTGGATAGTCAGTAACACGTTAGCACTGATATTACACAGGCAGTTAACCAAACCGACCATCTTCAGAATGGGCGGTTCGCAGTTTTAAAGTTTTGGGTTCGGTCAATAACCGAAACCAACCTACCATGAGTTACTTCACCCCGCCACTTTTCTCCTCAGCCTCTCTTTCTTCTTCTTCTCCTCTGGCTTCTGCAACGACACTTCTTATTGAAGAAGATGAAACCTACTTCACTAACTAATTAAGCCCATAAATTCTAACATGAGCCCACTAAGCCTGTTTCACAAAAGAGCCCGTGATGATCTCCATTCTCCAACTTTTTTTTTTTTTTTTTTAGATTAATCTTATCTTATCTTAACATATATAAAAGCATCAAAGTGCATTTTCCCTCTTTCTTACTCGTGGCTTGTCTTTCATTTCTTCTTCTTTTTTTTTTCATATTTCTTCTTTGCCTCTCTGCTTAATGCTCCTTTTCTTTTTTCTTTTTCTTTTTTTTCTTTTTCTTATATTTGAGCTTTTTTTTTTTCCTTTTTCTTTCATTTGAGCCCCCCCCCCCCCCCCCCCCCCCCCAACTTTTGCCTTATGATTTTTCCCCTTTTATAACTTCTTATTACATTTTTTTTCCCCTCTTTTTCTTCAAAATCCAAAACTTTTAATATACACCACCAAATACATTTTTCTTCTTTCTTACTTGCATTGTCTAATAATGTTTTTAAAATATATTTCATTTGAATAATTTTCTTCCATCTCTTAAAATAATATTTTAAGAAAATGACTTTCATAACTACTTTCCCCGTTTCACAAAATAGCCCGTGATAATCTCCATTCTCCAGTCCTTTTTTTTTTTTTTTCAAGGTTAATAAACTTAAGTGGAACGACATTGTTCCACTTAAAACATTACCCTAGACACGTGTTGCACCCTCCCCTTCTCTTCCTACTCATTCTTCTTCTTCTCTTTTTCTTCTTTCTTTTGGCGCCACCAACAAGTCTGCAAGTATAGCCTCGCCAATCGCCGCCATCAACTTTCTTCTTCCACTGAACTGAGCAGCATCAATTGAAAAAAAAAACTGATAATTTCAGCCGATTTTCGGTCAGTTGTGGCACCCCAATTGATCGGTGGTGGTTTTGGATTTTCAAAAAAAAAATGTGGTGCAAGTAGTCACCGAACCAACAAATTTAGTTGGTGACCGACCGATGAACAGTCGTATATAATAGGTTGTGTAGGCCCATAATCTCGGAGGGACACCTAGTCCGTTCCTGGGACTGGTAGATTGTATTTTGAATACTTCTTACTATGATTCACATAGCCCAATGGATAGATATAACTCAAGCTATATTTATAACAAATAAATTGACTCTAATCAATTTTTCATTTTATTGTTATTAGTTTCGATACTATTCCATGGAAAACCTAAAGTTAAACTCTTAAGGCGTGTTTATTAAACCGTAAAGAAATGTAATGGGAGACATAATAGGATTAAAAAGTAAAGTAAAAGAATAGAAATGATTATTATTGATTTCTTTTCTAGTGTTTGTTTATTTACCTTTTAGATGGTGTAAAGAAAAATAATCTTATTCCATTTGTAGAGTTTATTAATATTTGTCATGTTAATCTTATTAGTATAATTATTAAAATATCTTTTTATATAAAAATTAAATTAAAAAAAACCTTAGCATATGAAAACTTATTAAGGGTATACAAATAAAATTTCTATTTATTCTCGTTGATAAGAAATCAATACTAAAAGTGATGCAAGGATTGATATTCCTCTTCTTCATTCCTTATATTATGTGGGCCAACTAAATTCTCATTTCTCATAAGTGAACACACGATTAAATAGACAAGTAAACGACTACTTACTTTCCATTTTGCTTTGATGCAAAATAAAAATGCCCTTAATATATATGCCTTATTTATGTAAGCTCAGAATTAGCTCTCTCTCCAAAACTTCTCAATATATATAATATCCTCAGATTATGGGTAAAATGATGCCACATGCCATCAGTTGGATAGTTGGAAGAAGAAAGAAGAAGAAGAAGAAGAAACATACTCTCCAAAATGTGGCAACGACGAAATTACAAATGTAATAGTTAAAATTAAAAGTTAAAAAAAAATATCCCCAATCATTTCGCACGATCCTTTGCCGTTGCTGAGGCTGGTGCCGGCTTGTGTGGAGATCCACCACGGCTCGCGGAGGCTAGTTGAGGCACAAATCTCTCACCTGCGTAGTTGTGCGACGAGATCCAATGGGATCCCCTGCTATTGTGGATTCTGATGTGATGGCTGCCCCATTTTTGCCGTATAAGTCTTTTTTCTTTTTTGGGATTTTGACTCTGATTTTTTTATAAATTTTTGTGAGGATGCCATTTTGTTTCATACATTCCTCTTTTTTTTTTTTTGGATTTTGACTCTGATTTTTGTGTAAATTTGTGTGGTGTACTGTAGATTTTTGTGATTTTTATTGAATTTTGGTTACTTTTTTAGTAGTCTAGTGAGAAAACCCGGAAAATATGAGGGGTTTTGATTTAATCTTTTAGTGCTTGATTAAATTTGACGTGTTAATATTCCGGTGATGAAACATGGAAAAATGGAGCCATAAGTTTTTAGTCGGTAACTAAGTGGATATCGATTAGTAACTCGACAGTTACAAATTGGTGACCAATCGTCAGTTGGTTACCAGTTGGCAACTAAGTGTTTATCAACTGATCATCAATCATCGGCTGGTTACTGGTTGATGAACTGGTTCCCAATCGCTGGTCGGTTCCCAATCGTTAACTAAGTAGTTGTCGACCAGTAATTAGCCAGATGAGGGTGTTATCAACCAGTTGATGTCAGTATAAATACTAATTTGTATTAGTTGGTAACTTAAAGTTATCATTGGTATTCTAAAATTATGGTATTATTGTAAAAGTTTTTTTCTGTGATAAAAATTAATCCAAGACATGATTTTGTGACTTTTTTAAACTTCCCAAGATTATTCATAATCGACTTGAGCATAATTCAGTTTTACCTTCTTTATTATTTTATCTTAAATTATGTTTTCTTATTTAAACTTACTTTCTCAACTTACAACCTTTTACTTTGTTGGATCCCAAAATTTCAAAAGTGTTTTTTATACTTAAACTTTTAATTATATATTATGGTGAAAGAAATCCCTCTATGGTCATCGTGCTATTAATTTTTCTAATTTATTTAGTAATATTACATTTCTATTTTTTTTTTAGTTGAAAAACTAGTGTGTTTGGTATGGGGTAATCTTTTATAAAGGAATAGAAATCTTAAAATTATCATGTTTGTTATGAAGTTATCTTATTTTAAGATACCTGGGAATTTGAAACCCATGGATTTCAGATACCCTTATAAAGGGGTAATCTGAAACCCACCTTCCCCCTTAGATTTCAGATTACCCCCTATTTAAATATCATGGTAATCTTAAAATTTAAATAATTTAGACACAACTATCCTTTTAACTTTTAATTTAAATAATCTATATATTTAGAGAGATGAAAAAAAAAAAAAAAAAACCTACGTAACTACATATATATATATATATATAATATTTTCATCACATTACCTCCCCAGCCTCCTCCTATTCTTGTCACAGCACCTCCCCAGTCTCTTCCTATTCATCACAGCACCTCCTCCACCAGGTAATCATTATTCTTTTCTTTACCATTCTTTTTTTTTTTTCCCCTCCTTTCTTACGGATTCTACTTTAATATTTTTGTTGTTTTGCTGTTTTGTTTTGTTTTTTTTTTTCTTTTCTCTTTTTTGTTTGTTTTCCTAATACGTGTGTGTGTATATATATATATATATATATATATACTTTGTTTTGTTTTGCTGTTTTCTTACGGATTCTACTTTGATATTTTTGTTCTTTTGCTGTTTTGTTTTGTTTTGTTTTTTCTTTTTTCTTTTTTGTTTGTTTTCCTAATACACGCGTGTATATATATATATATATATATATATAAGTCACCCATCTTTGTGAGTTCATTCTAGAGACTCTCCCCAGTTACTCTGTTTGTTTTTTAAAACCTTTTATGTTCTTGGATTTTATTTTTAGAATTTTTATATGTATAAGTCAATCTTATTTATTTTTGTTAAAACTTTTGTGGTTCTATTTCAATATTATAATGATGTGCTCCAGATATTTTTATGGCTGCCAGTGAAGATTAATTAAAAAAAATCATAAATCTTGAGTTTTTTTTTTGTTTTTGAACAAAAGATGAATATTGATGTGAATATTTTTGTTTTTTTTTTAATTATTTTGTTAATAAAATTTCTTTAAGAGTTCTCTCAATTTGTCATATATATTTTTTCATATATTCGTAAAGAATCAACGAATTTGTGTTTTAAGATAAGCATTTTAATTCTACTAATTCTTGAATTACAATTTTTATTTCTGTTGTTGCAATTTGATTTGACCGAATCATAAAGTTATGTTATTATCCTTATATTTGTAATTAATTGCTATTGAAAGTATATATTAATTTAGTAAAGGATAATTTTGTGCATTTATTAAGAAAAAACAACATTCATGTTCACAACCAAACATAGTAATTTAACATTCCCAGGAATCTTACTAAAATTGTTTATGCACAAACCAAACACTATAATCTAATATCCCCAGGAATTTGATTATTTTAAAAAGATTGTAAGTTATCTGATTCAGGAAATTGTTAACGCTCTCATAGTTCAAAAATACGAATTGTAATATTCAAACATTACACAAATATGTTTACTCATATCTAATCTTAGTAGCTAAACATTAGACTCCCACAATAATAGTCCAAAAAACTCCAAATGAATAAACTCATTAAAAATTAAGCATTCGTTTAGTTAGTTGGAGGTGAAATTTTTAAGTTGGAGTTGGTTGACTTTTCAAAAATTAGTTATAAATTTTATTGACTTTTTAGAAAAAAAAAAAAAAAAAAAAGACAAAAATTGTTATGAAAAAGTACAATTTAGTTGAAGTTAAACTTGAATACTAAACGGATGCTAAAAATAAATGTGTCAAGTTTAAATTTGAACATGTGCACATATCAATACAATAGATAGAACATTCAAAAAAAAAAAAGAAAAAAAAAAGGAACTTAACATAAGAAAAAATTTAAGATGGGTGAAAGAAAGGAACAGTGGACGCAATTTAAAGAGAAAATGATTTAGAAGTTTGTATGAAAAAAATTGAATTTAAGAAGAATGTAAGTAAAAGATATTAAAGAAAATAATATTTTAATAACAAACATAATAAATATGTTTTTTTAATAAATAATTAGATGCATGAAAATGTATAGTTAGGTCAAAATGTGAGTCTCGATCTAATAGTACAGTTGACATAATTATTTTTATATGACAATTAAGAAAAAACCTTTATCAGGGCCAGGTACATAACGTAATATTTAAAAAGAAAATTTATAATAAAAAAACTATAATAAATAATTTTTTTTGAGAAAAAAATTAATAAAAGGTAGATAGAAAAACTGTTTATTAGAACAAAATATACTTAAAAATTCTACATAAATAATATTGTAGAGAATAATAAAATAAATATGTAAGTAAAGACATACAAGAGAAAAATTAATATATGCCGATTTATTTTTTTAATTTTTTAAAACATAATGAAAAAAAAATGTGTAGTTGAGAATGTAATTGGGAAGAGAAAAAAAAAACATTTTCACATGTAGCATATTTAAATATTTAATTTTTTTTAAGATGGACACCAAAATATATGTTTTAATCAAAATGTATTTTGGTTGGAATAAAGACGTGCATAACTTTTAAGGAAAAAAATTATGAATGAACCAAAGCAAACAGAAACCAAACTAGAGATTTATGGAAAGGAAAATATTTTTTTTTTTGAATTAAAAGAAAAATAATTTTTGAAGTATAAATACATTTGATAAAATTTATTTCAATCAAACTATTAAAACAAAATATATTTAAAATATTCACATGGATAAAATAATATTTAAGAGGATAATAAATGAAATATGTAAGTAAAGATACATTAGAGAAAAATTATTTTACTAGATAAGTTGAAAGAAAAAGTTATCTGGAAAAAGAATTTAAAAAATTTAAGATAAAAGAGTTCAACGAAGAAAAAAAAATAAAAACAAAAGAAATAAATAGAAAAAGAAAAAGAGAAGCACATAAAATTGAAAAAAGACAAAATAGGGAAATGGGCCAAAACTTCCAATCTCCGAATGAGAACAGTAAGCCCAGCGAAGAAGAATAAGAAACTCCCCTTTGTTTTCGTTTTGGACAAACAGGGAACTGGCCATAGCTACAGTAAAACAAACTCCCCTTTCTATAATAGTTCTAGGTTTCAACTTTATTTTTCTTGCTTTCTATTTTTTTTTTTTTTTTTGGTTTTAAATTAGAACAACCAAGCTATAAAAATATTCAGTTATTCCTGCTTTTGTTTTCTTTTTGGAAAATTTCATTTTTGCTTACTAAATTTTAAAAACTAGTAAAAATGCTCCATGAATTATGAAATGGTTTTATCTTTGTTCATTACATCAGTTAAATAAATGAAATGTTGATAAGACAACAACTAAAGTATAATTTAATAAGGACAAACTTTTTTGTTGCTCCCTAAACATTTATATTCTTGTAACTTTGCCTCCGAACTTTGAAAACTAGTATTTTTACCCCTCAAACTTTAAACAGTTAGTAAGAATACCTCTCGAATTTAAACAGTTAGCAACAATATCCCTTGTTTCATATTTTGGCCATATAACACTTGGAAAATCTTTGTTTGTGTCCCCTAAATTTTAGTACATTTGCAACTTTACCCTACTAGTGCTTATAACTCCTGATCTTTAAATTATTAGAAAACTCACTTATATTTTATTCACATAAAACTGATACGATATTAGTATTGTAAAAGCTTAATTTAAATCAAAATATTTATAATTATAAAAATAACCTTAAAAATCTATCAAAATTTAAGCGATCTAAATATACAAATTCTTTTGTCTTCTTCTTCTTCTTCTTCTTCTTCTTCTTTTTTTTTTTTTTTTTTTTTGTGTGTGTAGTGACTTCATTTTAGAAACAAATCTTATGAACACATTACTCATTTTTATACTTCGGTGCATTAACTTTGTGTTTGTTTTATGTCTTTTATCCTTTCTGGTGTTGTTAGCTTTCACAATAATTAATTTTTATAATTGAAGCCATTACAAAAGCAAAACAAAATTAAAGGAACTTTTATATTTAGAGCCCTTGAATTTTTATAGATTTTAAAGTTTTTTTAATTATAAAGAATTTAATTTAAATTAACTTTTTATTATATTAGTTTTACATTGGTTTTAAGTAGACGAAATATAAGTGGCTTTGCTAGTAGTTTAAAGGTTGATAGGTATAAGCATTATTTTCTTAAATTTTCAAAGGTATAATTACAAATGTACTAAAATTTATTATATGGCCAAAATATGAAACAAGGGATATTTTTACTAATAGTTTAAAGTTCGAGGGGTAGTTTTGCTAACAATTCCATCTATTCAACTGACGGAAGGAGCAAAGCTGAAACTATTTCATAGTTAGGGAGTATTTGTACATGTTTTTAAAGTTCATGGAGTAAAGTTACAAGCATATCAAAGTTCAGGAAGCAAAAATAAAATTTATCCTTTCTTGGTTTACTATTTAGGTCAACTGTTTCTCTAGTCAACATCCAATTAATGGTGAAATGCTGACTAGCCTCTGCTTAGTTCACTAACTTGAGTTGGAAAATTTTTGTTTAAGTTGGATTTGAGTTGTGCATTTAGATGAAGAAAAACTGTTTGGTGTGAAAAAAATGTAAGAACTTGAAATGTGTTTGGAAAAAAAATATTAATATTGATATGGTTTCGTTTATCTCGAAATTCTATGTAATTTTTTTTAAAAAAAAATCGTCTCATTTGAATTTGTATATATAAAGTTATGAACTTTTAAAGTTTGAGTTTTTAAATTATAATTAAAACTGATAAACAATGAAATTTGTCGACTTTTCAAAGGAAAATAAAAACTGAGTTAGAATATTTTGGTTTATAATAATGAATACTTTCTTTTATGTCAGTGGAGTTTTGCTTCACCGAGAGGTTGTCGACTTGTCACTTTAGACACTCAACATGCACGTGATAAAAGTTGAAATTAATAGCCATTTGGCCCCATGTTTCACCTCTAAGCTTGTTTTCCACCGTACCCACTTGTATTTTTCTCATCCAAGAATTCAAGAGAGAGAGAGAGAGAGAGAGAGAGAGAGAGATTATAATATCTAGCGTATATATCTATCAAGAATTTCCAAACCCACCCCACTTCCCACTTTTTCAGAAAACAATGTCCCAATTTTCCACTTCATTTAAAAATAAAATTAAAAATTAAAAAAATTAAAAAAAAAAACGACCTTTTGCATGATGAATGTTCCACACTGAAAAATACGGAAACCATAGATAAGTATAACCTCCTTGGTCAAAAAGTACAGCAAGTACGAACTATACTACTCTATCGCAGCAATAGTAAAACCG
This sequence comes from Ficus hirta, assembly GCA_038430175.1. Taxonomy (NCBI): domain Eukaryota; kingdom Viridiplantae; phylum Streptophyta; class Magnoliopsida; order Rosales; family Moraceae; genus Ficus; species Ficus hirta. The sequence goes on along the minus strand of CM076585.1, from coordinate 9,427,330 downwards.
TTTAACAGTTATATCTGATACAACATGTTAATGGTCCGTTTGGTGAATGAGTTTGAGTTGAAAATTTTGAGTTTGAGTTAAAAATTTTTATTGAATTTTCAGAAAAAATAAAAACTTTTTCAAAAAAAGACAAAAACTTTTTCAAAAAAAGATAAAAATTGATATAAAAAAATACATTTTAGTTTGAAATAAAATGGTGTTCCAAACAAAGCATAAATAAAATGGATTTGGCAACATGAGATGCTTAAATGCAATATTCTTTCTATTAATTATGATACTCAGTCATGATACTCAATTACGGACTTTTATCGGAGTCAATGAGGACACGTGTTCCCACTGAAAAAACATGTAAAAAACCTATATATATTTGTGAGTTTTCAGTCTGTACCCCTACTACTGATTGGTGGGGATATTGTCTTTGGACCTTTTATAAGTTAACTAGGCTTTATTAAACTTATTTTGCGTGAATCCAATTGGACTACTTTTGTCATTTTTTTTTTTTATTGAACATTTTTTATTCGTTTACTTGTAGCAAATCTGTCTCTCTCCCTATTCTCTCTTTTTTCCACTCCCATTCTTTTATTTGTTTCTCTTCCTTCTCATTTTATTTTATTTTATTTTCTACTTTTCAGAGACCAACGCACCGTCATTGTTGGTTTTTTTTTTTTTTTTTTAAGATAACCACAATTAATAGCTTAGGATATAAACACTTACGCATATGTGTAAAAGTTTAGAAATTTATAAATTTTTTTAAGAATTTTATTTTAGGAGATAAGGTTCAATGTTTGTATAGTTATTTTATTTTATTTTATTTTATTTTTACTTGCATAACATTGTTTTGAAACATGCATGATACTCAATAAGACATTATCATTAAAAGATATTTGATTTTTTTTTTATGATTTTATATGGTTTTATTTTATTAATTTAGGTGTTATTGTGCTCCTATTGAATTCAAATCCTAAATCTGTCGCCGATGATGCTCAATGGTGCACTTAAGTGTTTTTCTTAGTTAAGTAGTGGCACATTCCAAAATTGAATGAAAACCCAGAAACAAAAGTGCTCAACGGTTGCTGGCTTATTAATTTAATTTGTCCCCATTGAGATGAAAACAGTTGAGATTTCCAAATCCAAACTTTTTCTGAGAGACATTTGTTTTCAATTACCTTTTTCTTTTCATCACTTTTTTTTTTTTTTTTTTCCTTCTCTGATTGCTAGTACATTTTTGGAGGCATAAGGAAGAGAGTCAACCATTAAGTAGTAAAGTTTAAAAAAATAATAAAAAATAAAAAATAAAGACACCAGTAAGTACTAAAAGACTCCATACCTTTGGAGAACAGTTGGGCCAGGCTTTGTCTGGGTATTAACTGTGTGGCCCTGGCCCACAAAAGAAACCCAAGTTTGGGATGGTTTAGTTGGGTCCAGCCCTGGGATTCCTTGGGCTTTGGAATCACACTTCAATAGCAACTACTGGTTTTTGAGAGCAAAAAAATACCCGGCACGTATGCAGAAGCATCTTTCTCGATTCTAGATCCGATACACAATTTACATTATTTCAGGTCTCGTTTGAGGTTTCAACTCAAACTATACTTTTTTATTTCAGTTTTTATTTTTATTTTTTAAAAGTTTTTATCTTTTCTGAAAAGTCAATAAAAATTTTCAACTCAAACTGTACTTTTTCAACTCAAACTCATTCACCAAACGAATCTTTAGAATTCATTAAAGATAAACTCAAGATACTTCATAATCACGAACATGATTTTCGTCCTCTAAAGTATGATTCACAGTGGACATAATCATTAACCCATCTTTGATTGCTCACAGTACATGCTAATTACAAAAGTATAATGCGACATATGGAAAGTCAAGTTTATTAGTTAGCAGACAGTAAATTAACCATAATATTAGGAACATTTCATAATATTCCAAATTAGTATTTTCCCTATTTGACTTTGCTTCAAATAAAATTCACATGTTGACTATTGGGTCCTGCGGCATGGGCGACCTAAAAAATCCAATAGTTATTAAGAAAAGAGATAAATAATATATTTTTGAAACTGTTAAAGCAAATACCATATTAATGAATAAGTATTTTTTTTATTAGAGGTAAATAAATGATTTACTAGTTACTGTATTATTTACTTTAATAATTTCATAAATATATTTGTACAGATAGATTCACGAAAAAGATTTAAAAAAATCAAATAAAATAAAAGGCAGCTAAATTATACACCGTGAGTACTATTCTTAAGTATTTTGAAAGGTGTATTCAAGTGGCAAAATAATCTTCGTCACTTTGAGCACTGTGCTTTTCCTTAGCTTTACGCCTTATTCACGTATCGAAGGTATTACGTATAATTTTAATATTAGCTTTTAAAACATATTTGTTGTCTTACTTACTCTGTAACTATTAGGACAATATTTATTATGCTTTTATAAGATGCATACATTTGATGTATTTTGATTTTTCTTATGTTAAATAAAGTTACTAGCAATTCGGTTTTTTATGAAATTATATTTATTAGTTCAATAGAATTATAAATAATATATCATTAGTTTCCAATACCAATAAGCTACTTTCCTTTTATGTGAGTGAAGAGTTCACAAACATAAACATAGTTTTTTTTTTTTTTTTTTCCCCTCATTTCTGATGAAATCAAGTGTAAAATTGTCATTAAATTATGTCTTTAACCACCATAAAAGATATAGTTAAGAGTTTAGTTTAAAACAAACTATAGTTTAATCAATAAATAAAGCTAAACACATTATTTTGATAAGACTGTGGTGCGATACTATTTCCTTACTAGCGAAATGATCATGTCTTGAATCATGATAATGTTGATTATATAATAACAAAGCACCATAGTAAATAGAGGCATTAAACTAGACAATTATTTATTAGGGTAATTTGCTCTTTCAGTCCCTGAATTATATATATTATGTTACTTTGGCCCCCGAACTTTTTATTTTGTTAAATTAGTGCCTGAAAATTTTTTTTGGCAGTTTTGGTCTCTCACACTAAAATTGACGGACAATTTTTGAAATTTAGCATCGATAATTATATCCTTATTACATAATAACTAAAAGTTTTAAGTGCGATGAGCATGTCTTGAATCATGATAATGTTGATTACAAAATAACAAAGCATCAGTGTAAATGGAAGCATTAAACTAGACAATTATTTTATAGGGTAATTTGCTCGTTTAGTCATTGAATTATGTATATTATGTCACTTTGGTCCCTTAATTTTTAATTTTTTAGTCCCTGAACTTTTTTTTTTTTGACAGTTTTGGTCTCTCATACTAAATTTGAAGGATGATTTTTGAAATTTAACATATATAATTGTATCCCTTTTACATAATAACTTAAGTTTTAAGTGGGATGACCATGTCTTAAATCATGTAATTACAAAATAACAAAGTATCAGTGTAAATGGAGACATTAAACTAGACAATTATTTTTTAGGGTAATCTGCTTGTTTAGTTCATGAATTATGTATATTCTATCATTTTGATTCCTAAATTTTTGATTTTGCTAAATTAGTACCTGAACTTTTTTTTTTTTTTTTTTTTTTTTTGTAGTTTTGGTCCTTCGCACTAAAATTAACTGACGATTTTTGAAATTTAAAATAGATAATCGTATCTTTGTCACATAATAACTAAAAGTTTTAAAGAAATTATTACATTAAGTTCAAAAAGTTTTAGATTTTAAGAGTTTTAACAAGAATAATAAGGAAATTTTTATACTTAGCATGTGTTTGGTAGGTTTTGATTATAGAATTTGTGTTTGAATTGAATTGTATATTTAGTGAGGCGTTTGAATTGCTGGAGTTAAAGAGTATAAAAGCTTGAAATGTGTTCGGAAAAAAATATATCAATGTGAAGCTTGTTTTGTTCGTCTTGCAATTCTATGCAATTTAAAAAAAATCATATCATTTGGACTTATATATTCAATGTTATGACTTTTAAAGTTTGAATTACAAAACTATAATATTAACTGTTAATAGTACTGAGAAAAAAGATAAAAATTGAATTATAATTTTAGAATCCAAATCTTAGCACCAAACAGGGGCTTAGTATAGTTATTTATGTAAAACTTCATATTAATATGGAGTTGACATATAACTATATACTCTAAATTAAAAAATCAGTTTCATCAATTTCAATGTCAGGGACCAAAACTGCAAAATCTTAAAAGTTTAAGAACTAATTTATTGAAATCAAAAGTCTGAAGACTAAAATGAAAGAATATATATAATTCAAGAACTAAACAGATAAATTACCTTATTTAATAATTGAACCTGGAAATCTTATCTTTACACTTAATTTCCCTATTAAGGTTGCCCTTATTTTATCTATTAATGTTCTTGGTATTATCAGAATCATCTTCAATTATAGTGCTAAGAACAATTAATTTCGATTAGATTTTTGTTGCAAGAATAAGTTTGCTGGCATGATTAAAATAACGTCAGTATCATTTTAATAAATGAATTAAAAGGATGTTTTTAATAATTAGTGATTGTATATTGTGTCGGCCAAGTTCTCATTAATCCTCAGTCCACAGCCCTCAGTCAATGCAAATCATTAAAGACTTCTTTTTTTTATTTATTTTTATTTATTTTTTTTAATAATGATAATTGACTAAATAAATAAATCATAAAGACTGAATCTGAAAGTCTCTTCCTCCAAAACTACCAGTGTTGTCTGGCTCTAAGGTTGGCGTGGCTCGATTCTCTTTCACAAAACAAAAGTCCTTCCTATGGGCTCTAGAATTTTGACTAGTAAAATTCTAAATATCAATGGTGGTTAACGTCACACATTAAGAGCATATGGGTCGTGTGTGACAACTAGTATAGATGAATAAATGCGAGTAGGAGAATTGATAGAGAAAATTAGGTTTTAAATTTTCAGAAAGCATACGAATATTGTTAGGACTAACAAATAGGATCTATACACTATCAATTTTGATGTTGAACGTTAATGATGTCCCATATATATATATATATAGATATATATATATATATATATATATTTACTCTTTTTCATATTTAAGTAGGAGGGAAAAAAACTACATGTCACAGTGACCTCTATAAGTTGTCAACATTAATAATTCAATATCTTTTCAGACATGATGCTCCTTACTCTCAGTCAGAATGAACATAAGCGAAAATTTTTTTCTAGAGAAATGTCATATCCATATGATATGTCTCCGTTTTGTAAATTAATTGGAGATGAAATTTTTAAGTTGGAGTTGATTGATTTTTTAAAAATTAGTTAAAAATTTTGTTAAATTTAAAAAAAAATTTAAGATAAAAAAATACAGTTTAATTTGAGATGAACTCAAATACCAAACGGAACAATGGTTATATTTTATATCTTTATTTACTGGAATGATTTTCTTACTGTTTTCTGTGTACGATTCTGAAAAATACAAATGGGGTTAATAAAATCCCACTCACATGATTCCTGTTTTTCACTTTAAAAATGGGGATAAAAGTTAGGCTTCGGAATTTAGGTTGTCCCAAGACATGTCCTTGGAAGAGGGCAACTGAGCCAAGTTCAAGTATTTTTTAATCTAATTTATGCGATTGTAGTAAAAAAATATTTTATAATCTAATTTTTGAATATGGACCTTTCAAATAGTAAGCCTCCATTTGATAAGTTAATTGTAGATAAAATTTTTAAATTGAAGTTGGTTGACTTTTCAAATATTAATTATAAATTTTGTTAACTTTTTCAGGAAAAAAAAAAACAAAAAATGAGATGAAAAAATATAATTTAATTGGAATTGAATCTTAATGCCAAACAAAACATAAGTCTTCTGTCATTATATTAATAATCTTAGGCTATATCTTGCCTTAAGTTTGAGATTATGAGATCCTTCTTTAGCTGCAATATCCATGAAGGTTAAAAGATTAAAAAAAAAAAAGAAAAGAAAAGAAAAGAAAAGAAAAGAAAACTCTCATGTGCTAGACATTTGTTAAATTGGAGTGCCCATACCACCTAAAAAAAGATTAATCATTCATATAATAACCATCATTATGCATCCACCTTTGCTCTTTTTTTTTTCTTTATTTTTTTTTTCTCTAAGAGAAAGATTTAACTTAGAAAGAGATTAAAAGGAAAGGATAAAAGGAAACAAAATGCTAACTCAATGATTATGGCCATAAGAGTACCCCAAGTTCACATCATGCCATGAACTTGGAACTGCATTATCTTAAATAGTCACACAATGATGAGTTCAAATATACTATCATATTTTCATACCTTTTAAATATCCTTTTAATTAAATTTTTGACATCTAAATAAATTATTTAAATATTTTTGATATTTAGCTCTTGCTTATGGATCGAGTTGTTAATTAAATTTTAACATTTAAATAAATAATTTAAATGTTTTTGATTTTTAGCTCTTGTTTATAAATTGAGTTGTTAAATTTAAGATGACATGCTAAATAAAAATAAAAGAACAATTAAAAGTACAGAAAAATTGAGACTTTGTTAGACTCAACAAGTTATCAAAAATAAAAAATAAAAATAAAAAAGGCTCCACAATGATAAGACAAAGCATTAAACTTTCCAAGCAAGAAAAAAAGGACAAACAATCACACTTAAATATCTATTTATTTAATTTTCTGATTTGGGGGATGGCCCACAACCTAAATGGTCCAGATAGTTGATTCGAGATGACAGTCAGACCTCATGTGTACTTAAGTTTGAGGATTGGCCCACCACATGCTTCATTGTAAGCATGGATTAAGGCAAAAATCAGATTTGAACTTTCAGCAACCAAAATAAAAATAAAAATAAAAAATAAAAAATAAAAAATAAAAAGATGAAAAATGAAAAAAATAATAATAATAAAATCAATGGGGTAGGAGAAAACTTTTCCAATAAAGTCAACAAAATCAACTTTCATGCCAACACTCCTTGCCTAATCAATTGAAAATTTTCCATCATGTTGGTAGAATATAGTTAAAATATCCACATAAAAGGACATCCAGAAGAGAGAAAGAAAGTTGTATGCTTAGGATTGAAGCCTCCATTCTATGCAAAAATAAAAAATAAAATAAAATAAAAACCATAACTTTTGCAGATCATTGTTCTATAAGTCCCATAATCGTTTGTCTTCCATTTTTTATTTTTTATATAATTTTTTGGGAAAGACTTTTTCTTTGTCTATATGTAATAGTGGAGTCAGTCTATTATTTCAATATGTATATACATGAAAAGATAAAATTTTCAGAGGACTTATGTAAGGATAATAAATTTTTAGTACGGTAAAAAGAGAAAAACAAAAAGATTTTTAATAGTAAAGTCGAAAAAAAAAAAGAAAACCTCATTTGGGGCACAAATCTGTACTTAGATCATAAATGACTTTGCCTTGTGCATAGGAAGTGAAGTTTTTTTTTTTTTTTTTTTTTTTTTTTTTTTTTTTTTTGCGGGGGCTGGTTGGTGAGGAAAACCAACCAGCAATATTTGTATATTTTCAATTCTAGGGGCGACATATTATACACATGAACTTAAAACCCAATCGTATGCGTCAATTTCTTAGTGGTTAAGAAAGCTAAGGGTTAAATTCATGTTACAATATTGAGATCGTTGGTATCACTTTTGATTCATTTTTGGATATAGAATAAGTTTAAGTTGAGTAGTCAGTTTTTTTTAATTGTAAATTTAAGTTTTTAATTCTAATTAACATGTAAATTGTTAGCCATTTACTATACAAAAATGGCAACTCACATTAGTATTTTACAATTGAATTAAAAGTTGATTAACCTTAGTATTATTCTTTCCAAAATGAAAAACGAATTTTTCCCTATGCATAAATCAACGGCTCTCTAAAAACGTTAAGTATCAACAATATAAATGACCAAAAAGTATTGTCATACAAAATTATAGTGATTATGGATACAATTGTTAACATTAATTGGCCAATATGTGCCATTCCATATGGAGCTGTAAAAATATCATTAAAAAAGGGGAAAAAAAATACATAGATATGTGATGAGCCGCAATACCAATAGAATCTTCATTAGTTTGATATGGTAAAACGAGAAAGATTATTTCCTTATTCAATGCCGTTTTCAGAATTATTGAAATTACAAGCTGAAAGAAAAATGGATCAGTTTACACTCTCGTTAAAGTTTTATGTATGTCAGACATACAAATTCGTTCAGAGAATTAAATACGAATGCAAAGAGTTTATCTACACATAGCGGTGTTTTTATTATTAATGAAATGTTTTCGACTGAGCGGTGTCCTACACAAGTGATACTTGTGAAGCATTATTTAGGTGGGTTTGTGATGGGTTTCTTTCAAGCCATGCAAAGTCGTGAGTGGCATTTAATTCATAAAACTTGAAGGTGGTTCTCGTCTGTTGAAAGCAATAAATTAAGAAAATAAAAGAGAATAAAGGAAGTCAAAATATGTGAAAAAAAATATAAAGCAAAGAAGCTGATATTGTCCAAGAAATGAAGCACAGATCTGCATTTGAGGATCTCACTATTATTATTATTATTATTATTATTATTATCATGATTATTATTATTATTATTATCATGATTATTATTATTATTATCTGGTGCTATAGTTGTACCACTTACACTTGATTCAGAACCCAAAATTAAAATAAAAGACAATTTTTTATACTCAGAAGAAAAGTAAATAATTTCATTTCTTAACAATAAAAATAAGACTCTGTTGGCTTATTTTAGTGGTGTTTATTTTGGCAGGTCTTAATGTTTGACAGCTATATAATATATTAAGGGCAAATATTAAAATTCCTACAAATCTGGCTTTGAATATGAAGCAAATTAGCAAAGTGGTCTATCTTGCTTTATGTGGAAAAAATTACAATCCTATGGAAAAAAGAAAAGGAAAAAAATAAAATAAAAAGAAATAGCTTTTGAAAAGAACTAATTTTTCGGAAGGAAAAGGCAGCATAAAAAGAACGCTTTTTTACCTTGACTTTAGTTTTCCAAAAATAAAACGTAAACCTTTTACCATTTTGATTAAAAATTTCAAATTGCACTTTCGCACCGTGGGGTGGGGGGCAAATGATGAATTAGAAAAATTTTATGGTGAAATATATAAATAAATTAATCGGGTGACATATGGCTTAAAAAATACACTCATAATATTCATCTCGGTATCATCGGCACCGTTTGATTTAAATCATATTATTGGAGTCAATTTTTTATTGAAGCACGTATAATTGGGTGCCCTATAAGTTTAGTAAGCATCAGATTTTATTCACATTTCACATTTGGTAAAAAACACATGTTATCAGTACAAAAAAGAAAAAGGCAATAGGGTTCTGTATGGAGTTACCTCTATAAGAGATACAATGAGGCTCATATTATTGATTTCTTAGCATTGAAAACCACTTTTATATTTTATGCCGAGTGAGTTCCGTACGGAATCGAATAGAATTGCTCTCTATACTCATAAAACATAATCTCCAAATAAACTAATTCACAACATGTTCATAAATACAAGGAAAAAAAAATATTTTCGTCTATGTCCCCTTAATTTTAGGGTCACTCTTTTTTTATCTTCTAAATTTAAAAAACTTCAATTTTATCCCCTGAATTTACCCTACTTTACCCATTCTGTCAGACTTTCAGGAGAATTAATATAATTAAGCCTATTCTGTTAGAATTTCTGTTAAAATCAAATGAAAAAAGACCATATTACTGCCCTAACTAATTTTTTTCGATCTGTTTTTAACTGAAATTCTTATAAAAAAAAGGTAAACTATAGCATGGGGTCAAATATAAAATTTTGAAAGTAAAGTTGGAATTTTTAATATTAAGGAACAAATTGAAAATGACCTTAAATTTAGGGCCTGTTTGGCACTTTAGTTTCACTCAAGTGAAACTGTACTTTTTTTTGTTTTTTTCTGATAAAGTTTTTTGTCTTTTCTGAAAAAGTTTTTTATCTTTTCTGAAAAGTCAACAAAAATTACTATTGAAACTTAAAAATTTTAACTCAAACTAAAACACCAAACACCCCCTTAATTGACATATATGAAGAAGAAGAAGGGAAAAAAAAAAAAAAAAAAGGCAATGATTTACAACGCTCAATGAAGAATCATTGAATTCCCACCAATAAAGTTCTAATAAATTCACCAACCAACCCAAACAGATATCTCTAATTAAAATCCTTACTCATTTATGAAGACCACCTCTCTCTCTCTCTCTCTCTCTCTCTCTCCACTCTCAGTGACCGCCACACTGTTCCATATCCATGTATTGCTGGTTTCTTACCTTCCCAATATAAAGCCACCTTTCCATGTTTTGTTTCTTTCTCCTCCCTTCTCACAGCCAAAACCAAAAAACCTTCCTCGATTTCATTAAAAAAAAAAAAAACACACATTCAAACCCTTCTTTTCATGAAAAAATTATGCAGTAAATTTTAAAAAAGTTTAGAGCTTTTCCCTTGGTCTATGCAAAGACAAAAAATAAAAAAAAAATAAAAAAAGTGCTTCCCACCTTCGGTTTTTGTTGTTGTTAATGATGTTTGTTTGTGCTTGTGTTTGTGTCTGTGTTGGGTTTTCGTTTCCAAAACCAGACAAGATGAGATCACATTATTTTTCTTAAAGCCCCCAGAAAATCTTCATACTCCTCAAAAACCTTTTCTTTGTTATCCAAACAGTATTGGGTTGGCTTGTTTTTCAAGGTCAGTTTTTTTCAGAACCACTTTCCTCTCTCTATAGAATTTTCTTTCTTTCAAACACCAGAACCCAGTTTAATGGAGAAATGGAAGTGTCTTTCTAGAGTGGGTTTACGTTGATTATTTATTATTTATTTTTTTTTATATTTATTTTTTTCAGAAAATTTAGACATATTCCCCGAATGGGTTCTTGTTTCTTTGGTCTAATACTTGCTCTGGCATTGTTTTTGGAGCCTTTGGCTTGTCAACAACAAGAACAGGAGGAACCACAAAATCCCAATTCAGATGGGTATTTTGTCACTGAGTTCTTCAAGGGAATGGGCTTAACCTCCTCAACCCACAACTTCTCTGTGCCTGTTTGTTCATGGCAAGTAGTTTCTTGTGATGAAAAAAATGAATTCGTTATCGACTTGTTAGCTTCTGGTTTGGGCCTCTCTGGTCCAATCCCAGAGACCACCATTGGGAAGCTTACCAAGCTTCAAACTTTGGACCTCAGCAGCAACAGAATCACCGCTTTGCCTGCAGATTTATGGAGCCTCGGTGGCTCGCTATTGAGCCTCAATCTCTCTTCCAACCGAATTTCCGGTTCCTTGCCGAACGACATTGGCAACTTCGGCTCCTTGAAAAGCCTTGACATTTCCAGCAATGACTTGTCCGGTGAAATACCTGAAACAATTGGCTCTCTTGTCAGTCTCAAGACCCTTAAGCTCAACCGGAACTGGTTCGAGCAGAGCATTCCTTCCGGGATTCTGAATTGCCGATCACTTGTTTCGATCGATCTTTCGTTGAATCGTCTAAGCGGGTCTCTTCCTGAAGGTTTTGGTGCTGCATTTCCCATGCTCAGGGCTTTGAATCTTGCTGGCAATGAGATTCATGGCCGGAACTCGGATTTTCTGGGGCTGAAATCCATCAAAAGTCTCAACATTTCGGGGAACTCGTTTCAAGGTTCGGTTATGGGGATGCTTAAGGAGGTTTTGGAGGTGGTGGACTTGAGCAGGAACCAGTTCCAAGGTCACATTTCTCAGGTACATTTCAACACTAGCTATAAGTGGTCGCATTTGGTTTATCTAGACCTGTCTGAGAATAAGCTTAGTGGCGAGATTTTTCATGACTTGAACTTAGCCCAGAATCTCAAACACCTTAATCTAGCTTGCAACAGATTTTCTAGGCAGGAGTTCCCGAAGATCGAAATGGTATCAGGTCTAGAATACCTTAATTTGTCTAAAACTAGTCTCATTGGTCATGTTCCTGCGGGTATCTCGCGATTAAGTAACTTGCATTCACTTGATCTTTCCGAGAACCACCTTGTTGGCCATATCCCATCACTTAAGGTGAAGAATCTCCAAGTCCTCGACGTCTCGCTCAACAACTTGACCGGAGAGATCCCGGTTTTGATTTTGGACAGACTCCCTTACATGGAAAGGTTCAACTTTTCTTACAATAACTTGACCTTTTGCCCAACTTCGAGAATTACCCCTGAAACCATCAATACAGCTTTCCGCGGTTCATTAAACAGCTGCCCCATAGCCGCAAATCCGGTTCTTTTGAAACAACGAGCTCCCAACCACAAGGGCCTCAAGCTCGCTCTTGGTTTGGCCCTCTCAATGGTGTGCTTGCTTGCTGCATTGCTTTTCCTTGCATTCGGTTGCAGAAGGCGAAATAGGTTGTGGGCAGTGAAGCAGATATCGTATAAAGAAGAGCAGAATATTTCAGGCCCATTCTCGTTCCAGACTGATTCCACCACATGGGTTGCAGATGTTAAGCAAGCGAACTCAGTCCCGGTAGTGATTTTCGAGAAGCCGTTGTTGAATATCACATTTGCAGACCTCTTGTCTGCGACGTCAAACTTTGATCGAGGCACCCTTTTGGCTGAAGGTAAATTCGGGCCTGTGTATAGAGGATTCCTACCTGGTGGAATTCATGTAGCGGTTAAAGTTCTTGTCCACGGTTCTACATTGACAGATCTAGAAGCTGCAAGGGAGCTCGAGTATCTTGGTCGAATCAAACACCCGAATCTCGTGCCACTGACTGGATACTGCTTAGCTGGGGACCAAAGACTCGCTATCTATGACTACATGGAGAATGGGAACTTGCAGAATTTGCTTCATGACTTGCCGCTCGGGGTTCAGACAACAGAAGACTGGAGCGCAGACACATGGGATGAAGATGACAATAACGGGATCCAAAATGTCGGTTCTGAAGGGCTGCTAACGTCGTGGAGATTCCATCACAAGATTGCACTTGGCACTGCACGAGCGCTGGCGTTTCTTCACCACGGCTGCTTCCCATCAATAATTCACAGAGATGTAAAGGCCAGCAGTGTCTATCTGGATTACAACTTGGAGCCTAGATTGTCCGATTTTGGATTGGCTAAGATTTTCGGAAACGGTTTGGATGAGGAGATAGCGCGTGGATCACCCGGGTACATGCCTCCAGAGTTTACTAACCCAGAATTCGACTCACCAACAGCAAAATCCGATGTGTATTGCTTTGGAATTGTTCTTTTCGAGTTGATCACTGGGAAAAAGCCGATCGAAGATGATTACCCTGAAGAGAAAGAAGCAACTTTGGTTGGTTGGGTTAGAGAGTTGGTCAGAAAGAACAACGCTTCGATTGCCATCGCTCCAAAACTTCGCGACACAGGCCCGGAAGACCAAATGGTGGAGGCACTCAAGATCGGATATCTGTGCACAGCTGATCTTCCTTCGAAGAGACCGAGCATGCAGCAAATTGTTGGACTTCTTAAAGATATTGACCCAACTGGAAGTTAGTGAGGATTTGAAGAAGAACCAAGCGGTTTAAAGAAAAGGAAAAACGTTGGAGTTTAATTTCATTGTCTTCATTTTCTTTACTTGTTCTTTCACTTTGTTTAAAACTTCCCTCTCTGATGCCATTGGGGAAATGTATAGTAGTCCTGGAAACTCTGTTTTGGCCAAAGTTTTTGGTGCATAAAAAAGTTCTAATTTATAATACACAGATTTTTCTTGTTTGAAAGATTGTTTTGTCTTTGCAATATCATCCATTCCTGGTATTTGTTTGGTCCTATGTTGCACACATCAAAAACTAAATAATTTAACTTTAAATGTATTTTTTCACTACATTATCCACAAACTTGTCTTTTGCTTCAGCTAACTTTTGATATGTCTGTAATGCACATATAGGGGGAGTCTCTCCAACGTAATATAGTGTAAATTTTATAAGACGCAATAGTAATTCAATAAAAACGGAACATGCAAACGATGAAACTAAAGTTTTATGTTGCTAGTGGACACCACATTTACTATGCATTAATATAGAAGACAAATCACCGTTTATGGTGGTGACATGGTGACAAGAAAGTCTTATTTTTGAGTGCTCGCTTCTACCAACTCCCATACGCAACCGTTCTTAAAGCTTGAGGGTTATTAGCTGTTGAAGACTTAGGATCAGGATCTTTGTCATCTCACATGCTCCCAAAGTCTCTGGCATGGCGCTGGAAGGGGGCGTGACACACTGACACTATTGTTCCCCTTCTTTCTACTAAAAAAAAAAAAACGGAAAACAAATCTTTTAGGTTTATCTTGTGTTATTATACGTTTTTCTTGAATTTACTGTTGCCTCTTAATTATATACATTGGAGGCATCTTATGTTACGTTATAAGGACTTCCCAATGGAGTGACAGTAGAAAAACCCAAATAATGAAAAAATATCAAACTTTGAGTGTTAAAAAATTGTCAATTCAAGTTGCTTTCTCTCTCTCTTTTCACTGTGGAGAAAAAAGTTACAAAACGTTTGCACTGATAGATATGATTCTGTCATTTTGAGATGTCTCATGTATGAACCCTTTTTATAGAGCTGCACGTTGTGCTGTCTTTGTACGTTTGTATTTTGTTATATCCATTTTTAGAACTATTTTGTTCTGTGTATATGTTAGTGGACCTGGTTTAAAACCCTAGGCGTGCCTTGACCCATCTTTTTTTTTTTTTTTTTTTTTTTGTAAATATATTATCGATATGTTGGACCACTTTCTTTAACTTTTGTCAGTGAATTGTGTGGTGATCATCTAAAGTTAAAAAAGCAAAGCCAAGTAGTTTAGACTTTATAACTTCTACTCTCAAGTTAAGGGATTGGAAGTAGTAGAAGCTTAAAGCTAAAAATTTTTCTTTTCTTTTTAAAAGTAACGGTAAAAAAGTAGTTGAATTATGTGGTAACAACTTTTATAATGTTTCTCATGAGCTATATAGCATCGTTACCTCCCAGCTCAAAGATAATTTACTTATTAAATAATTTGATGCCAAATTTTTTAATTTGTTATAATATAACATATTTTGTTAATTATACATAAATTGAAAATGAATATGCTAACGATATCAACTCTAATATTAATTTTTCAATATCAATTTATGTGATATGTGAGTTGTCGTTCTTTCGTAGGTAGGCATTTAAACGATTATCATATCAATTGATTGTATCTATAGTGAAAAAATAACAACTTATTGTCACGTGAGTTGATACTTAAAAGTTAGTATTGGAGTTGGTGTCCCTAACAATGCATTGAAAATTTGAATTTAGAATATTTATATTTGGTTTGGAAATGTTTGGTTAGAAATGGTGTTTTTTGTATTCAAATGAGGCGTACGTGGGCTTTCTATGACCAATTCAATGGAAAATTAAGCCAAATGGGATACATTGGAATAATTTAGAAAATTCAGTAGACAAATTGACCGAATCAAAAGTTAGAGGGAGAAGTTGTTAAAGGGTGATAAGTTTGCAGAGCAACAATGCTAAATACTCTTTTCCCCTATTGCCTCTAAAAGTTGATGTCTAAGATAGCAAGTCACGAAATAATCTATTCAAAAGTATTTGACCTTATTTGGATCATAGATTTGAAAATTAAATCCAAATTTTTAGAAGAGAAAACATTAGAAAATTGTTTTTTAAGTAATGTGAAAAAAAAAGTCTCAAAATGATGATTCAAACAGACTATATTAGATCAAATAACTAATAACTCTTCCTCTTCTCCACTAAGCTTTATTTAGAATCCAAATCAAGTAGTCGTTATTTGCATGTAAGATCTTTTTCTACTATCTTGATGGAATTATTGACCGTTACACTTACATGTGATTTTATTTCTGCCAACTTTTAACCACCACCACCCCCACATCGTATAACAACCCCATGACCCAAAAAAAAAAAAAGAAAAAAAAGAAGTACAACCAACCCGTGACATAATGCAGGCATGGAAATCTGTGCCAGGATTGCCTTGTTGTTACGTTTTGTTATAAGAGAAGGAGAGAGAGAGAAAGATTCCTGCATAATCGAAAAATCTAGCGTTCATCATTTGTGTTGAGTGCATTGGTCATCCTATTCTCGCAAGTGGATCTACAATTTGGGGGTCATGGAGGGATAATTGGAGACGGAGATTTAAATTTATTTTGATTGGAATATAATTGAGTTTTAAAAATATATTGAAAAAGAAAATATTTAGAATGAAAATATATAAAAACTTGAAATGTGTTAAAAAAAATAATATAAATCTTGTTTCGTTTATCTCAAAATTTTATACAGTTTAAAAAAATTATGTCATCTTATTTTGATTTAAAATCATAAAATTATCAACTTTTAGAGTTTAATTTACTGTTAGATATCTGAAAAAAAAAAAAAAAAATTTTGAAAATCTAAAACTCTTCCAAATGCACGTTTAGAAACCAGACGGCAAAACAGGTCTGGAGACAGCTCCTCAAACAATCCCCTTAGATTTTGATTACTAGTACTAACACATGGAACTTGCATGCTAACTTCATAATTGTGTATATATACATATATATATGTATGTATATGCGTATAGCAAGACAGACATAATAAATCATTAACCATGAAAGGTATGTTTCTTTATTGTTTCCAAGTGTATGATATACTCTGTTGCCAGAATTTTAAGAATGCAGATCATGATAGTACAAGTCATGATAAAATAATATACGCATATGCATGTTCAATGGTCCAAGTATAATTATGGTCTCAGCATGGTTCCTAGCACATTACTCTATGTTAGTACTTAGGCATACATATATATATATATATATATATATATGGCAGGCTCTGTTCTGTACAACATGACTGTTTAATCAAAGTTATTAATGGCTAGTTTAGTTTTAAAAAAAAAAAAGAAAGAAAATAAAAGTTATTAATGGATATGAGATCAATGTGAGTTTCATTGGAAGCCTATAAGATTTAGGGTTAATTTCATATGTTCCTGACTTTTAGAACCCCTCTCAATTTGTCTCTTAAACTTTAAAAACTTTCATTTTAAAAACTCTCACTTTACTTTCTGAATTTTGAATTTAACCTCATTTTACCCATTCTATTAGAATTTCAATTAAAAGCAGACTGAAAAAATGAAAAAAGTGCAATCATATGGTTTTTTTTTCCGTTTGTATTTAGTATAAATTCTAACAGAATGAGCTTATTAAAACTAATTTCTCTATTTTTTTCATCTAGTTTTAATTAAAATTCTTACAAAAGGGTTAAAGTGAGGTTAAATTCTATATTCAGGGGCATAAAGTGAGAGTTTTGAAAATTCGGATGATAAAAAGAAAATTATGCTAAAATTTAAGATATAGATAAAAATAATCTTGAACTTAATTATTGAGGGTGGAGTGGCAACAAGCCTTGACCATAAACAAAAGGACGTGGTTTTTAATGCGGAATGGGCACTAAAATATATTGGAGAATGTGTTTATACGACAAAACTACCTTATGGTAAGATACTTCGCTAAATAATCAGATCTTAATCCAATTAGTTGTAAATATTTTTCAAAGTCTAATATAATACTAATGTGATGGCGTTATGACATTATTTCATACACTTCAACAACTTTCTCTCTCTTTTATTTTTATTTACTATTATTCATGTCGTTTAGAACAAGACGTGTCCGATTCGGGGAAAAGAAAGGCGAGAAAATGGAAGGAAATTAAAAATAAATAAATAAATAAATAAATAAGATATCCTTCTTTGACTGCATAACATGTTCTTTATATTACAAGGCAAAAATTTCCACAACCACTTTGATTCTTTTGGCAGGCTAGCACTAAGAAAAATAGTTTAAGAGATCTATATTCCCTTTTTAATAAAATCTAAAAGGAATCAATTCTACTTAAGACTTTATTCTCAACCACATACCACGTTCAAGAGCAGGCAACACCTTTTATTCATGTTTTTAGTATTAAAAGCTTATGCCCATTGCTTCCTCCACCATGTTCCTTTTTCCTAAAAATGGATCATCAGCCCAAAGCTGATACCTTATCTTGAAATATAGTTCTTAAGTGGGGATACACACACACACACACACACACATATATATATATATATATGTATGCATGCATGCATGCATGCATGTAAGTATCTTATACGAAAGTTGGATTTGTAACTTTTTTTTTTGGGTACATTAATATGGTAATCAATTGATTTTATTGTTATATTTTTAAGTGATATTTGTCTTTTGTATCAACAATTGCTAAGTAATAGCATGATACACATAATTTTGCATAAGGAGACAAATAGGTCAACTAGTTTATAAAAATTGTTTATTAGAAAATTATAATTATTGGACATGTCCGGCTACCAGATAAGATAATATTTATACAAATCTAAACGTATAGGGTTAGTCTCTTATCCGGTATCGGATGGTATCCAATAATGTGAACTTTAATTACTGTGAATGTGAATTTCAATTATAAAATAAGAGAAATTCACATTCATTTTAACTATAGTTCATTCTACATGAATTTACATTTTTAGTAATTAAAATTCATATTCGTATTAACTAAAATTCATATTGTCGGATATCATATAGTACCGGATACAAGACTTTACGTAAATATAAATTATATATATTATCATTAGCTAGCAAAATTCAAAATGTAATAATGTTATTCTGGAAAGAGAATTTCTCACTTTTCAATTTGCTACAGAAACGCATTAGTATCTTATCTAAAAAGTAACTTATTCTAGTGATCTTTATCACCTCTTCTCATCTAATCTCAAATTAAATTCAACTTCGTGGAGTCCAAAAACTACCACGGGAAGAGAAAAGGACTTGGACTCTCGAAAAGTGTACTCGGCACGTTCTCATTCACGTTTCAGCATGTAGAATTTGTTATAGCAGCACCTCGTTTTTGCCCATTTTTCAAACTACCCAAAAAAAAAAAAAAAAAAAAAAAAAAACCAGAAGTTCATAGACAAATTTATCAAAATCAAAAGTTTACGGACGAAAAAGATGGAATATTCTTAATTTAGGGACAAAACGGACAAATTATGTTTATTTTTTTTAACAATGTTTCTCTTATAAAGATTTAGCTTGCATTTGGTTTGTCAATTGGATATGGAATTTTTAAGTTAGAGTTAGTTGACTTTTCAAAAACTAGTTATAAATTTAGTTGACTTTTCAGAAAAAGACAAATGAGATGAAAAAATACAATATAGTTGCAATTAAACTTAAATACCAAATAGAGCTTTAAATTTATTATTTCAATTGTGAGTTTGAAATTTGAACCTATGATCTAAACGAGAACTTTGTCCTACTATTGTAGTACTCTTTTTATGTACCTGTTACTACAAGGAAGATTGTATCATAAACCTAGGGTATTTATCACTGGTATCCCTTAAACTTGTTACCCTCTAACAACTTGCTCCCTATACTTTTTAAGTTTTTAACAATTTGCCCACTAAACTTGCTAAGCTATTACAACGAACCTCTTTTGCTTCATTTTTAACTAATTGAAGATTCTAAATTGGAAGATCTACATTAGGTTTTGTATTAGATTTGAAAATTTTTAATCAGAAATACGTTTTTTCATCTTCACTTCAGGTTTTTTCATCTTCACTTCAGGTGTACTTGAGTTTTTCATGACTAATTTAATAGAAAATTATAATACATTGTAACAATTTAATAGGTTCAAACTGTAAATTATCAAAATCAGAACTTTGGAGTCAAGTTGCCAAACTGTGATAAAGTCAGGCGCATCAATGCTAGATACCCCAGAAAACTGTATTTATAAGTTCTCAGGTATATATATATATGGAACAAATGGAATGCAATAGAACTCGACAAAACTGCCCAAACTGTGACAAGTCAGGCCCATCAATGCTAAATAACCCAGAAAACTGTAATTATAGGTTCGCAGGTGTGTATATATATATATATGTATGGAACAAATGGAATGCAATAGTGTGTATATATATATATATATATATATATATATGGAACAAATGGAATGCAATAGAACTCGAGTATAAAAAGTGCATATAGCACTTGTTTGATTCAAAATTTTGAGTTTACATCTTTTAAACAAAATTGTACGTATGAATCCGGGTTATAATTAGAGTTGTTGTCTCCACTTCATCTCATGTTGGCACTAGGGGCATTCTTGAAGATGAAAGAGTAAATTTTCCTAGGAATTTCTTAAGAATCAGAATCAGAATCTGAATCTGAACCTGAATCTGACTCTGCATGCAATTCATATGGTCTGATTCTGTTTGTATTGGCTTCAAGCGGAGGAAGTCCATCATCGTCACTCGACTTATCTTCTTGTTGGGAGGTCTCTCTCTCCATGCTACCATTAGAATCGTCCAGAACTGTGGATTTGAAAACTTCTGGCCTGCATGGAATGGCAGAAGCATGCGCAAGAAATATCGAACATCAATAAGAAAGAGAATCAAGAAAACAAAGCGAATATAAACAGGATGAAGATGCACATTCATTAACAAATGATTTGATAAGTTTGCTCTTCACTTTATTATATGGTAGAAGGGCTATTGTCATCTATACCCTCTGAACTGTAAAGTTGTTCCCATTTTACCACCTAAACTTTATACTCTCCCATTTTACCCCCTGAACTTTGGATTTGTCCCACTTAATCACTTTTACCAGAGTTTTTATAAAAAACATGCTGAAAAAAAGTAGATTTAGTCTTTACTAAACCCAGTTTTGTTAGAATTTACGGTAAAAACGAACAAAAAAATATCACATGACTGTAGTTAACTCACTTTTTTTCCAGTCTGTTTTTAACTAAACTTATAATAGAAAGGGTTAAGTGGGGGCTAACTCAAAGTTCAGGGGGGAGGGGGAGTTTTTAAAGTTCAGGGGACAAAGTGGAAATGATCCTAAAGTTCAGGGTGTATCGATGAGAATAATTCTATGTAGAAGAACGATATTAGCATCACAGTTTAAAAAAAAAAAAAAAAAATCATCTTAAGAACATTTTAAGTTCAACGTTACGACACCATGCTCAGTCATCAGATAGGTTACTACTAAAAGAGAAGACCATTTTACAACCCAGCAGCCAAATATATCTGGAGCCATTAAGACAGAGAAGTTCCGCTACCATTATATTTAAAAAGGATTTGAAAAGCAACACTCCGAACACTGAAGAAAGTACCACAATCTTCAAGTTGGTCTATCAGCCATATGCCAATATCTATAGATATTAGATGACGGAGAAAAATCCAAATTTGATCCAAAATGTATCAATTGGATACTTTGCATTCGAGGCCTAACTATGTCAAGTTCAGATTTTTACCAATGGGCTTCAAATAACTACAACCCTTATGCCCTAATTTTGTTAAAGAAGATGCTGAGGTAAGTTTAGGGGTGTCACATGGACATTATGATCATTTGCAACAACATAGACACAGAGAAAACATACCACTCTGGTGATTTCTGAAGCGCGCGGACTTGTTCGTAGAATAGAACTTTGGAAACAATACATGTCACCTTGCTGCCCGATTCAAGAGCCTTCTCCTTCGCACTATCGTCAACCACGACAAAACTACCTGTGCAGTTTTTAAGCTTTCATTTCATATATTTCTCTACCACATTGGAGGAACTCGTTGCAAAATCAATTAAGTTCAGAAAACCAAAAATAATCCAAAAGATTGGAACCTCCCCTACCCAAAATCGGAATTCACTCACTCACAAATATATTCTAACACCAAACTAATACTGGCCCGAAAACTATTATCACGTTGTTATATAGTAGTGCGCACCTCGTTTTATCCACATGCTTTTCTGAAACTTAGCTGGAAACAATGCCAATGATTTCTCGCCTTGTGCATCCATTACCTTCAATGATCACGGTCAAAACGAGGCCAAGTTTTTAGATGGCAGGGACGGGAAAAAAAAGAAAGACCTCATAATTTTGAGTTAAAAAGAAGGATTATTAGAAGCGAAAAGAGAACCTCAATGAGATTGGAACCTCTAAGGGACAACACTTGCATAATGTTGTGACCTTCATCAAGAGTTAAGCTCTCTTCATCAGTTGCCCTTTTCAAATTCTTCCTTCCTCCTTTCATGGCTCGCCTCTTCCTTTACTTAATTAAACCCAAGAACCAATAACTCTGGATATATATATTTATATATATACATTCATACATATATATGGGAAATACAAAAGTTCAATTGAGCACATTCAAGCATGAACTAAAGTATATAACCTGCTAAAAATCATCCCTTAAGTAACCCTAGATTTTTTTTTTTTTTTTTTCTAATTTGGAATTCTCTTTCACGTTCTGAAATTTCTCAAAATCTGATTCCAGCACTAAAATTCATATATAAAAAAAAAAAAACCCTAAAAAGTAGCAAAACTTTGCCAAGAAAGTCCTATGTTGAATTCAAGTCAACAAATCTAAATTATTTGTCAATTTATTCACCATCAAATTGGCAATAAACTGGTATATACTGCGCAGAGAAGCTAAAATTAAAAATCGAAAAAAAAAAAACCAGAGAGGAAAGGGAAGTGGAACATACAGAAAAGCGATCAATTGGAGACGTCAAACTGACGACGAAGTGGGAGGACGTGAAAGCGGTGGCTCCGTCGACTGGGAACGCTACGGGGACGAGCTCGCGCGGCGGAGGAGCTGGGCTGGCGTCGGCGGCTGCTCTCTCTCTCTCCTCTTTTCTCTCTCCTCTCTCGAGTAGTAGTAGGATTTTTCGTTTTTTAAGGAAGTTATTATTAGAGACTGACATTTTTATTATTTTTCTCCTATTTTATTATATAATTGTAATTTTTAAACGTCAAATTTTTTATTTTAATAATTTACCTCTTAATATTTTTAAATCTCTAACAATCCAGGCTATTAATAATATATTAATATTTTGAAAAAAATTTATATGTAATTTACATTTAAGTTGACAATTAAGTCCATTTGAAACACAATTTTCAATTAGAAATTTGCTCATTCAATTTTAAAATTCGCAAATCTACATCTCACTTACTTTATATTTAAACTTCAAAAATTCATAACTTTTTTATTTCAAGTTGAAATTTGAAAATTCATGTGTCTAAATGTTCATAATGACGAGAATAACGAAACAATATTTATATATTTTTATTTGGATACATTTCAAAATTTTACATTATTCTCTGTATTAAAGTTCATTCCAATTTATACTTCAACTAAATACACAATTTCAATTTTAACCTACAAAATTCCAACTCCAACAATTGTTCTAAACAGGTCCCAAGATATATGGTCTTTTTTTTTATCTTTTAACCCAAATTCATTGGGGATAAAATATGTTATAAAGTTATATCCAAATAGAAAATTTTGAATTAACTTTGTTTCAAAGATAAATTTGGGTTAACATTAATTCAGAAAAAAATCTTTTATCCTCTAAATTACCGACCCATATAAAATTCAAATGTCAAATTTTATATTTTAAAAAAACATTGTTATCCATGATGGTAGATTGTTAAATATTTGTAAATACATGGTGAAAATTGTCAAAATAAGAAGTTTAGAGTGCAAATTACAATTGTGTGATAAAAATCTAGTGGTACTAGTGAAATTCAACTTAGAGGTTCTAAGTTTTTATTTTTTATTTATTTACTATCTATGAAATTACCGAATTCAACTCGTGGATCAGATTAGAAGAATTCCATGAGGTGTTTTTATTTTTGTTTTCAATAAGTAGCATTCCCAAACATATCGACCCGAGTTACGTAATAAGATCTACTTTTTTTGAGCAGGGAGCTGAGCACTGCACTTAAACCACTGATGCACGAACTGATATTGTTTTTAATCACATAGTTACAATTCTTGATTGAATTTATGTTGGCCAGGAAGGGCCGCAAGGAGCTACATGTTTCTTTATCGTTGGTCCGCAACGAGCTACATGTTTCTTTATCGTTGGTCGGAAATGAAATTTTTTTTTTAATGATCTAGCACTCCGTATTTAACAATTTATCATTGATGGACCAAGTGATTCTTCATTAATAGATTGAGAGCTCAATTAATTATTAATTCATATGAATTAGGACCTATGCACAGGATTAAGAAGTATAGGACTGTATTCGATTTTAATCATTTGTTTGGATAAAAATTTTAAAGGATTGGACCGAAAAACTTTTATTCAGCCCATGACCGAATGCATTTGGAAGGGGATTCAGCTATCCCTTGCTGAGGCCCACAATTCATCAAGGGCAACAATGTTCTTGAGCTGGGCAATCTCTATTGTTTTTACTTTTTTTTTTTTTTTTTTTTAAGGAAAGTTGTGGGTTCGGTATATTAAATTGTTTTTCATTTTAAATTTTGTTTAATGAATTGTAAATTCAATTTAAAGTTTCAAATTTTATCAAAATATTAAATTTTCTCTTAAAAAAATATTTAGTTTCTATTAAAAAAAATATCAAATTTAATCATATCCTATCCTGAGAGTATATCACCAAATGTAGGATAGGATTCAGTAAAATCTAATCCTATCCTTTCCTATATAATTCAATCCAAATCTCTAATCCTATAAATGATGGACTATTATTATTGATGATTCGTTGTAGAATCCAATAATTTATCAAAACAAAAAATTGTACAATCCAATAAATAAATAAATAAGGTTACTTATCTAAAAAATAAAAGTTAGGCTTTTTTTTTTTTTTTTTTAAAGAAGTGGTTAAAAAAAAAAAAAAAAAAAAGCCCCCTCTCCTAATTTTTCCTTTTTATAGATAAATAATTTATAATCTATGATCTCGCATATGTCACTATTAATATGAAGAACAGTTTTATTGTTGTGTATTGTAAATTTTTCTTAATATGAAAACTTATAAAAATTAGACTGTTAAATTAGTTTAAGAATTAAAAAACAACAATCTCGCTCCAAGAATGGGGCATCTACGTTGCAACAATTTCGCATCAAGGGCGTCATTGCGAGCTTTTCCCATGCAGCCAACCCTGCGATGTAAAGGACGTAGGCAACTTCAGGCCTAGGGTCCCCTCAACTTTTTTTTTCCTCCCTCTTATATATATATATATATATATATATATTAGTTTAATGCATGTGTTACGCATATATTAAACATATTTGAGAATATTCATCTGAATAGAGAAAATTAACATAAGAAATTGAAAAAAAAAAAGACCCAAAAAAGAAAAAGAAAAATTAACAAAGGACCTGAAGAAAAAAAGTGAGTTAAAAAATTATCAAAAGGAGGACTAAGATGAAAAAAATTGACCAATACAAAAAGAAAGGACTAAATTGTAAAAATAAATAAATAAATAAATAAAATATCGAAAACAAAAAAAAAAAAGACCAAAAAATAAATGCAAAATATTTTCGTCTAAAACTAACCATTTTCAAAGAAACTTTCAATACAAAGTAGCACATATTGATAATTTATATATATATATATATATATATAAATTATCAATATGTGCTATAATTTCACTGATTATTCTAATATTTATTTATCGATGGGTATTATTTTTCAATCGTGTGATATAAATCTGACGATTCTAATAAATTGCATAGTTGGGAACAAAATTAATGATAATTAATGAATATTAAACTGATAGAGTTCATTAAATTCAATTTTGAATGGGCAACTTGATTTTAACCTACTTACTTGGACTTTACAATTTTTTTATTAAATAGAATCTAAATAAAAAATTTCAATACCGTTTTTATGAATCCCATTCTTAGTCTTTTTCATTATGGATTTTTTTTTGGGGTTAAAAATGCTAAGTAGCTTTATAGGCTCACGATACTACGGATTACCAAAAAGAAATGAAAACGGACAAAACCATTAACACAAAAAAGAAAAAAAAAAAAACTGATCATTAAAGTAACTCAATTTTCGTGTGCGTAAACACATGTTTATCAAAAAAAGAAAAGAAAAAAAAAAAACACAGTATATTTGCAGAAAAAGAAAAACTGAATATCAAATAATTAAATAATTAAATTTCTACGTATATAAAAACACTATATTTTATGCATTATAAAAAACTGAGAATAAGAAAATGATTAACTTAACTTATAATACATAAACACAAAATATAACGCTTATAAAAAAAATAATAACAAACACATAGTATTCATTAATAGAATTCAACTCTACACGTATATTTCTTTAAAAAAAAAACACTCTACGCGTATGCTTAATAAACTAGCTAATAAATAAGTTAACGAGCAAAAAAAACTAATTAATAAGCGAAAACGGAAAAAAAAAAAAAAAAAAGAGAGAGAGAGAGAGAGAGAAAAGAAAGAAAGAAACAAATAGGCTTAAATTAAGACAATACTGACCTTTAAAAAAAAAAAAAGACAATATTGAGATATGGGGGGGGGGGGGGGGGGGGGGAGAAAGAAAAACTAAATAGACACAAAGGTGAACCATTTGTTTAACCTACTCTAACATCATCTAATATGCTACATCATCAATAGTAATTAATATTTGCACTTATTTTATAATTTTATTTGTAATCATGGATGGTTACAAAAAAGAGTAACCATTAAAAATTTTTCCACACACTAATCTAAACATGTGCTATGTACATGTTAGATGCATTTGAAAAATTTTGTCTACATATAGAAAATTTAAAATAAAAATTTTAAAAATAGACCCACAAAAAAAAAAAGACCTAAAGATAAAAAAAAGAAAGCCATGAAAAAATTATTTAAAAAAATAGAGGGACAAAAATGGAAAAAAATTGACCAATATAGAAAAGGATTAAATTGTAAAAAAAAATAAAAAAAAATTGGGCTAAAATAAAAAAGAAAATCGGACGACTAAAAGGTAAATACAAAACATTTTCGTCCAATACAAAAAAAGGACTAAATTGTAAAACATAAAAAAAATTAGGCCAAAATAAAAAAAAAGAAAATAGAAAAACTAAATTGAAAAAAATATAAAAAAAAATTGGGTCAAAATAACCAAAAAAAAAAAAAAAGTAATGCACATTATGCTGTCTATATATAGTTATGGATATATATTTGAGTCTATATATTAAAAATAAAAAATCTAATCCGTATCTGTTAAAATTTTTTAGAAACGGTTTATTTAACCCCCTAACATTCCTGCCATTGTCACTGCTGCTATATGCTTGTTTCACGCGACGTGGCTGATGCCACAATAGGATCTTAAACATATACATATGCAATGAGATCCAATTTAGGGAACGTATCTTAGCGAAATTTCCTTTAAATTTTTGTTTTTCCTAAGTATTTCAATTTGAAATTATTGAAAAATATAAGAGGATGGTAGTAGTTGTAGATCTCAGGTAATCTATTAGACTACCTTAGATTTTTTTTTAAATTGCTTTTATTTGCAGTCGTATTAAACAAAGAGTCTAACGTGAATGTTTTATCAACAAAAAGCGATATAATTTATAAACACACACATATATATAATAAATTAGAAATTTCAAACGTTCCATTCCAGCCCGGACCGGCTGACTTATTGATTTTGAGCCCATTAGTGATTCATGCTATGTTCATGCTAGTTCATTAAATAAAACGTGTCTTGCCATGCCCGTTTTTCAATTTCTGAAGTCAAAACCATTCCACGACGTATTTATAAATGTGTTGTACTCTTAACGTGCCAGTGTTTTAAGTGTGCCTATCAAAAATTTTAAATAAAGAAGAAAAATAAATTTTAAATACAATATAAAATATTCTTTTTTAACAAAATCAAAGGATATTAATGAAAATAAATTACAATACTGAAAACGTTATTAAGTAAAAACTCAAAGTAAATGGAATCTTCATAAGAAAATTAAAAAAAAAAAAACACCATAAGTATAACGACCCATACCTCCCTTTGATATGGACAATATGATATTGTCTATATATGCTGGTTCATAACTAAAGAGACCACCTCTCAAGGTTATGAGACTTTTAGGATTAAGCCCAAAAGCAAAACCGTGCAGACACGAGGCACAAAGCGATAATATCATACAAAAAGAAGGCATGCGTTGTTACAATGAATCTTATATGAAAATTGTTAAAAATATCATGTAAAAAGAATAATGTTGTCGTGCCATTTTCGTGCTCCTTATCGTGATGTGCCCTTAACATGCTTTGTAATGAAAAATCATATCAAGTACGACCTATTTAGTTAAACATATTGGACAGGAACCGTCTAATAATCATGATGTGCTCTGCTATGCCAACTTTTTAGCGTATCGTGTCCATTTCAACCCACTAAGCATGGTCTATTTTAATATCTCTAATGTAAATACATATTAAACGGAGAAGGTATGTATTTTTATGTGATGTTTATCTTAATATTATTAGTGAATAAAATTACCAAAAATATATATATATATATATATATATATATATTTCAGTTTATTCGGGTCTTTATACAGTTTAGGGTAAAAATATAAGCACTCTTTGTTATTATTATTATTATTATTATTTTGAAGGTAGCACTCTTTGTTAATTTATTTTTAGGGGTATATATAAATGTGAGTGCATATATAATCACTCTTAGCATTGTTTGACTTATTTACGTAGCTCTTTATATCACAAACTCCATCATATCAAATAATTAAAGTAAGCCATTGGTCTACTTATGAGTAAACTAGTGATTAACATATGAGTGTAGCCATGCAAACCACAAATTCTAGAATCAAATATAAAAGAATCTTAAGTATTGTCGTTTGACGAAAAAGGGAGAGAGAGAATTCTAGAATCAAATAGAAGAATCTTGAGTATTGTTGTTTGGGAAGGGAGATATCTGTTACCATCATTTAGAGAGAAAAACAAAAAAAATGATAAAGAAAACATGCTTCTGTTTATAGGGGTAGAAAAACACCTCCTACCATAAAAATTTCCAAATTGTTGAGAAAAAAACATTTTAGGAAAAACTGGGAAGAAAAATTTATAAACATAAATGAAAATTTCAAGTTAGAGAAATTGTTCCTCTTTTTTTTTTTGTTTTGTTTTGTTTTGTTTCATGAACAAAAGGTCAGAGAGAGATATGTCAAAGTCTAAGGTTTGGAACAATACTTGTAGTTAGAGTTTTGTAGGTTAGAATTAAAAAGTGTATTTGGTTTAAGTATGAATTATAAATACAAAATAATGTAAAAACTTGAAATTTGTTCCTTTTGTTATTTTGTGCAATTTAAAAAAAAAAAAAAATCTTATTTCAACTTAAAATAGGAAAATCATGAACTTTTGAATTTTAAATTTTTTTAAAAATAAAAAGAAGAAAAAGTGAGATTTGGGAGTTTTAAAATTGAGTTGCAAAATCCCGTCTGAAAACATTGTTCCAAATGACTCCTTACAGAATTTTATAAAAGTCTATAAAGGAGCAAATTTTTTTTAAAAATAATCTAGAGAGCATCTTAATTATAAAAAGTATAAAATTTTGCTAAAAAGTAAATAAGAGAAATTTAAAAAAAAAATGTCTACAGAGCATATATCTAACGGACACAATTTGATCTCCAACGTATAAAAAGATATTAGCCGTAACTAAAGGGGAAAATAATTTTTTTTTAATGCCAGTGCTCTTTGAATTTATTACACAATTGTAATTTGCATTACGAATTTTTTATTTTGACAATTTATATTTTGATTTTACAAAATGGCATTAATTTACCACATTGATAATAATGTTAATCTTTTAAAAGAACTTGATATGTGATTTGTACATTAGTTATTATTTAATTACATAAATGATCATTTTTATTTATTTTAATCTAAATTTTATCAAAAATAGAAATTTTGAATTAACTTTATTTTAAATATAATTTGGATAAACATATATTAAAAACACCCTCTTATGCTTTTAATAAATAACTTATGTGCAAGTCATAAAATATAGATTGCAATAAATTTATAAGTTAGGATGTGAATTATAAAAATTAATAGTTAAGAGTGTAAATTGTAAGTGTGCAATAAGTTCAGGATGCATGTGTAATTTAGCGAAAAACAAAAAGAATAAACAGATAATGACTTCATGGAAGCCTTGTCTTCCCTCGTGTTCCTTTTTAGAAGGAGAAAGAAAGAGAGAGAGAAATATAGAGAGAAACAAACTTAGAGAGAGAGAGAGAGAGAGAGGAGAGAATGTCGAACGAGGCACCATTTCGACTCCAAGGCCGACGCCGGAGCTTCGAAAACTTACCCTCAGCAAGCTGGTACCATTCGCAAGAATGACTATATCGTCATCAAGTTCAGGCCTTGCAAGGTTTCTCTCTCTTCTCTCTCTGTCTCTCTCTCTCTCTCTCTTCCTTTCCTTTCATGTTTTTGAGTTTTTATCATCTGGGCTTTTTCTTCCATAAATAGTAAATCATTTGTGATTAATGTAATATTTTTTGTTAAATTTTTACGTATATTAACAAAATTGACCATTTTTGCAACTTTTTTTTAGAGACATTTTAGCCACCAAAAAAAAAAAATGTGGAGGACCTAGTTGCAACTTCGTAAGAAGATTAGGTACTCCACGAATATTAATTCCATATTATTAGTGCTCTTTGAATTTAATGCCAACGTATAAAAAGATATTAGCCGTAACTAAAGGGGAAAATAATTTTTTTTTAATGCCAGTGCTCTTTGAATTTATTACACAATTGTAATTTGCATTACGAATTTTTTATTTTGACAATTTATATTTTGATTTTACAAAATGGCATTAATTTACCACATTGATAATAATGTTAATCTTTTAAAAGAACTTGATATGTGATTTGTACATTAGTTATTATTTAATTACATAAATGATCATTTTTATTTATTTTAATCTAAATTTTATCAAAAATAGAAATTTTGAATTAACTTTATTTTAAATATAATTTGGATAAACATATATTAAAAACACCCTCTTATGCTTTTAATAAATAACTTATGTGCAAGTCATAAAATATAGATTGCAATAAATTTATAAGTTAGGATGTGAATTATAAAAATTAATAGTTAAGAGTGTAAATTGTAAGTGTGCAATAAGTTCAGGATGCATGTGTAATTTAGCGAAAAACAAAAAGAATAAACAGATAATGACTTCATGGAAGCCTTGTCTTCCCTCGTGTTCCTTTTTAGAAGGAGAAAGAAAGAGAGAGAGAAATATAGAGAGAAACAAACTTAGAGAGAGAGAGAGAGAGAGAGGAGAGAATGTCGAACGAGGCACCATTTCGACTCCAAGGCCGACGCCGGAGCTTCGAAAACTTACCCTCAGCAAGCTGGTACCATTCGCAAGAATGACTATATCGTCATCAAGTTCAGGCCTTGCAAGGTTTCTCTCTCTTCTCTCTCTGTCTCTCTCTCTCTCTCTCTTCCTTTCCTTTCATGTTTTTGAGTTTTTATCATCTGGGCTTTTTCTTCCATAAATAGTAAATCATTTGTGATTAATGTAATATTTTTTGTTAAATTTTTACGTATATTAACAAAATTGACCATTTTTGCAACTTTTTTTTAGAGACATTTTAGCCACCAAAAAAAAAAAATGTGGAGGACCTAGTTGCAACTTCGTAAGAAGATTAGGTACTCCACGAATATTAATTCCATATTATTAGTGCTCTTTGAATTTAATGCCAACGTATAAAAAGATATTAGCCGTAACTAAAGGGGAAAATAATTTTTTTTTAATGCCAGTGCTCTTTGAATTTATTACACAATTGTAATTTGCATTACGAATTTTTTATTTTGACAATTTATATTTTGATTTTACAAAATGGCATTAATTTACCACATTGATAATAATGTTAATCTTTTAAAAGAACTTGATATGTGATTTGTACATTAGTTATTATTTAATTACATAAATGATCATTTTTATTTATTTTAATCTAAATTTTATCAAAAATAGAAATTTTGAATTAACTTTATTTTAAATATAATTTGGATAAACATATATTAAAAACACCCTCTTATGCTTTTAATAAATAACTTATGTGCAAGTCATAAAATATAGATTGCAATAAATTTATAAGTTAGGATGTGAATTATAAAAATTAATAGTTAAGAGTGTAAATTGTAAGTGTGCAATAAGTTCAGGATGCATGTGTAATTTAGCGAAAAACAAAAAGAATAAACAGATAATGACTTCATGGAAGCCTTGTCTTCCCTCGTGTTCCTTTTTAGAAGGAGAAAGAAAGAGAGAGAGAAATATAGAGAGAAACAAACTTAGAGAGAGAGAGAGAGAGAGAGGAGAGAATGTCGAACGAGGCACCATTTCGACTCCAAGGCCGACGCCGGAGCTTCGAAAACTTACCCTCAGCAAGCTGGTACCATTCGCAAGAATGACTATATCGTCATCAAGTTCAGGCCTTGCAAGGTTTCTCTCTCTTCTCTCTCTGTCTCTCTCTCTCTCTCTCTTCCTTTCCTTTCATGTTTTTGAGTTTTTATCATCTGGGCTTTTTCTTCCATAAATAGTAAATCATTTGTGATTAATGTAATATTTTTTGTTAAATTTTTACGTATATTAACAAAATTGACCATTTTTGCAACTTTTTTTTAGAGACATTTTAGCCACCAAA
Organism: Ficus hirta; assembly: GCA_038430175.1. Taxonomy (NCBI): domain Eukaryota; kingdom Viridiplantae; phylum Streptophyta; class Magnoliopsida; order Rosales; family Moraceae; genus Ficus; species Ficus hirta. Next base: position 9,394,933 of record CM076585.1, on the reverse strand, counting down.
AAAAAAAAATGTGGAGGACCTAGTTGCAACTTCGTAAGAAGATTAGGTACTCCACGAATATTAATTCCATATTATTAGTGCTAATTTGCCATGCTTTATTTGTGTAGGGCTGGTTTGCAGCCATGTCTAAACCTCGAATATGAACCCGTTTATTGTGGCATTCATCGAACAGGTTGTTGAAGTTTCAACCTCAAAAACTGGGAAACATGATCTTCCAAAGTGCCACTTTGTGGGAATTGACATTTTCAATGGAAAAAAAAAAAAAAAAAAAAAACTTGAAGATATTGTTCCTTCTTCCCACAACTGTGATGTTAGGCTCTGATTTGTTCATTAAATATTTACTTATTTCGTCTTGCACGTTTTCGCGGGTTTTCTCTACTTGAAGTTTTGTTGTTGGTTTTGGTCTCCAATTTTCTTCCTTGTTGTTGTTTGCAGGTTCCTCGTGTCAATTGTATCAACTATCAGCTGATTGATATCTCCGAAGATGGTTTTGTAAGTTATCGAGACCGTTTAGCACATTGTCATGTTCATATGTTTGGAAACCTAGATTTTAGGTTGTGTTGTTCTTCTGTTACATATGAAAGTCGGAAACTCTTATGATCGAATTAAGACCAAATTGCAGAAGAATTTAAAGCCAAATACTTTTACTTGAAACATCCAAACATAAGACGTCCGATTTTCACATATTAGAGACACAGAATCACACTGAGGTATCAGCCCTTCCCTTGTTTTCTGTCAATAAACCGACTGCGGTTTGGCGTCCTGTAGGTGAGTCTTTTGACTGATGACGGAAACACCAAGGATGATCTGAAGCTTCCCACCGATGAAAATCTGCTTAGCCAGGAACTTTGAGAAAATTTTCATGTGAAACTGTACTTACACAAAAAACAATTATGTTTTTCTTGACCTGTATTTTAGGCAAAGGCTACAGTCCTACATTGTAACATGTAAAAACATGAGATGTAACATGGTATTTGTTCACTTTGTAAGGAATAACAAAAAGGAATTTTACTTGTGGCAGACCAATTTTAGACTTTTCCAACCAATATTTGAGATATTGTTAACCGAGACGACCCTAGAGAGCTAAGAAGATGGGCAATAGTAAGGCAATACAAAGTGGGGTGTCATCAGGGCTGGAGCCATCCATGACCAAACAATTTACCCCAGTGAACTTTTTTTTTTTTTTTTTTTTTCTCTCTCTCTCTAATTTTACCTCTAAAAACTATACATTTTTCTCATCCCTCACCCAACAAAAAATTTAAATTAATCATATATAATGCACGTCTTCAGTGAAACAATAGGCTGACTCTGTCGCTGTGTCATAAGATAGATGGGATGGCATAAATATCATGCTATACAAACTCGTTTTTAAATATTATAGTGTAGGATGATACCCTTATATTTAATTGATTATAGTATTCTTACGTGGTTCTCGACTCTTCGTTGAAAATGTTTGATCGTGTGTTTTTGTGTGTATGTATAGATTAAAGATGGGTTTGCTGAAGGAAAGGACCTTGTGGGTGTCGGTCATGTCTGCATTGGGAGAGAAGTAGATCTGTTCTCTCAAGGACATTGGTCCTAAGAAATAAAAGTATATATGATACTTTAGCACTAGCTATTGCTGATTAAAAACAAACCTTAAAAAAAATAGAATTTTCTTCTTAATGTTACTAACAAAAAGGTTTATCAACTATTTATATGTGATATAAAGTGTTTGTGTGCAATAAACCTTGGTCTAAGATGACATTAAAGCTGTGTAATTCCCAGGCTTGTTATAGTACGCCTGGAAAAGAATGGTGTTGTGATCCCTTGCCAAGTGAATTTGCATGTTCGAAAAGATAAGATGTAAAATCTTTCCTTTGGACTTTCTTGTTCCTGGTTTACATTTTAAAGATTGTAATGACTAATGATTAGTTTGCATCATGCGCTTCAACTTCAATAGCAAATGTTTTCAAAATAAATACCCACTGATGGAGATTGTAACAAATAGCATTTTTAGAATATGGAGAAAGAAGTAAATATAATTTTTATCTAAATAATTACAGTAAATACCATGTTTTTAAAAATTTGTAATAAATGACAGTAAATAACAAATTTACTAAGTAAATAATTTATTTACTTCATGTAAATATGTTATTTACTTATTAAATTTTTTGTTTACTTAGTAAATTTGCTATTTATTATTTATTTCAAATATTTTAGAGTTTTGCTATTTGCTTCAATTATTTTTCATAAAAATGATAGTATTACAATTTCTCTTTAAAATAGTTGAAATAGATAGTGATAAATAACAAATTTATTAAGTAATAATCTATGTAGTAGAAGAGAGTAACTTATTGTTTGGGAAAATACCCCTCTACCCAAAGCGCAGCAGAAAAATAAACTCAAACAGAAATAAAGAGAAGACAAAGAATTTACATAGTTCGGCAAAATTGCTTACGTCTATAGGAGAGGGAGAATAAATTCACTAACACTTTCACAATTATATACTCATCAAACTCTCTCTCAATCTCTCTCTACCCAAAATCCCTTACACCATTTGCCTATCTCTCTTCTCACTTTCTCTCACAAAGGAGGCACACACTCTCTCTATTTTTCTGAATACACACACACACACACATGTACAAAACTCTTAACACAATACACCTATTTATAGACTCCCAATGGGACATGATAATATAACTTTCCCTAACTTATAAAATAAAATCTTACTCAAAAACTAATTTGAATCACATACCTAACACTTGATAAATCTACTGTTTATTGAAATTTATTATGAATATTTTTAAAACCTATTATTTATTTTAATTATTTACCAAAAAAGAAAATCCATTTCTTTCTCCTCTTTATGTGGAAAAACAGGCTACTAACAAATGTTGATTCATTTCTCATTTTATTTGTTTATTATTATTTTTTTAATTTGGAGGTGAAAGAATTTTAAACTCCACATTTTTACGGTAGAGTAGGATGTGAAATTTTTACTAGACTAATATCTTGCAACCACAATATCAACTTTTATTTCTGATGACATTTACCTGTCAATAACATAACATGGAAAACCTAGGAGAAGGATTTTACAATGGTTATATGTAAGAATGCCATAAATTTGACACCTCTTTATATTTATGCCCAACATAACATGAAAGTTGATGGTTTTATCGTTTCATAATTCTAAAATTATCAATTTTAATTTTAAAACGGATAAAATTATAAGAAGATACTCAAAACATGACTCTCCACCCAATTTTCTCTTTTTTTATAATATTTTGTAAGTTTCACTAACCATTTTACGTTAAAAAAAAAAAAAAAAAAAAAAAAAAAACCATGTCGTTTGTGGTCAAGAGTACCATTCATCCAAAACGACATGCGTTTCATGTTTGAAAGGGCAACTAAATATAAAAAAGCCCGAATGAGCGTTAGTTTATACGCACTTTCTTTTATTGCCAATATAATATATATATATATATATATATATAGGTATATAAATGATATGATGTACAACATATACACTTACTGAACCACTTTTAAGTTTTACCTGAATTGAAAAAAAATATAATAATCAAATATAGGATGTATGCAATAACCTACTAATCCTGATCGAAGATGAGTCAGCTATAATTTTGTGAGGTTGAAGAGGAACTGCCATAGATATAGGAACCAAATCCCCAAAACGTTACTACAAGAGATAGGATCTTGAAGCCACTCATTGGGTCATTCATCAGAATGACCGCTGCAATGGCCGTGAGCGGCACCCTCACCGCGTTCAGAACTCCGGCGAACACTGTTGAAGCCAAGAACAGCACCGCGGTGCCTCCCAACACCCCCAGCTGGAATGTGATGGCACTCCAGATGAGCACAAGGTAATACGAACTTTCACCGCCTTTGAAAGTTTTCGCCTCGGATGCCATTCCTTGGAAATCCTCGTTGGCAATGACTCCGATGGTGGTGAACACAAACGCAAATGCAGAGACCATCACTTGCTGCTCCAACACGACGTGGAATGATCTTTTACCGAGCAATTTCACGAAAACCAGTTCAGATAGCGCGAAAATCAGCCCGTGAAGAGCGGATCCCAGGATGTCCCATATGAATCCCATGATGTATTGGCTGTTAGTGACATTGCCGTAGCTGTCTGAATTTGAATCCAAGGCTATGATGGTCATGGCAGCAGTGATGATGACAATGGCGTTGATTATCGACACGTTGATCTTGTTCTTCACGAGAAGATATCCGAATAACGCTGGGAAAATTAGGGAAGACGATGCAAGAAGAGCTGCAGTAGATGCAGGGAGGTATGCATATGCATATGCGTACAAGAGGTTGTCGGCAGCACTTAAGAAACCGAGCACAATGTAAGAAAGTGTGAGCTTCCAATCCAGAGGAGTGGGAAAGGTTCTACAGAAGAAGTACGTCGGGATTATGATGAAAGTAGTTAGAGGCCACCCTGCAACCGCCACCCACGAGATGATCCACTTGCTGGTTCCACCATTTTGGTAGTAGAGGAGGGATAGGAGGCTTGAGGCAGGGAACGCCACGAGCATTGCACTACTGCTCAACGCTAGAAGAATCCAATACGAGATTGGCTCTCTTCTGTATGTTTCCCATGCCTTTTGCTTGATTGTGGAGAAAATATACTCCATTTTTCAACCGGACAGAAAATATACTCGTTACGAGTGCTACTTTGCCAATCCTCCCGATTCAAAACCTATAAGTTCACAGCCGTCGAGATTTTAGAACTGAAAAGTTGAATCTGTTCTCAGTGCGAAACATGTGAAACATATGGTTCGATATGAACATCATCTTCCTTTATTTGTGCTCAAAGCCACTAAACTTGAAACTTAAGAGGAAATCCATCTAAAAGATTGCCTTTTCAAAACTATCTTTATTTATGTCTTACCTTTCATGTTCTCTTTGTTTCTCAAGGACACTTTTTCTTTATTGTGAAAGATAATGATTTCTAAAGAATTTGGCTTTTTTTTTGGTAACAAACAATTCTAAACTATTAAATCACATCATAATCATATCAGATAATAAAAGGAGAAATAATCCAATTCTTTCAAAAGTTATGATTTCTGAAATAAAGTTAAATATCTCCAAAAGAGAATTGATTCACAAATCAATTCTTCTTGGCAAATTGACATTAAAAGTAAAATTATGCACAAGTTCAGTTCTAAAAATTCTTAGCAATCACTTGGTCAAACAGAATTTCAACTTCATTATGGATTTTTTTTTCCTTCTCTTCACTCCGAATTTGAAATTTCAGCCCAAGACTTCTCCATTTTTGCATCAAAAGCAAATAACAAATTAGCAAAAAAACTTGTCACTATAAGCTCCAGTTAGAAAATCCCAAATGAAATAAATCTAAAATAAACCAGAAAAATCAGCAAAAACAAAATGAAAAACGAAATCTCATTGAAGCCGTAATATCTCAGCAGCAGTACACCATAAAAGCTTCTACTTCCTCAAATCCTAATCTGGAAGAAAAAACTAAAACAACCCTACTGCAGAATATACTTTCTTCCCCTTTTCCTGCCTCTTCCCAGCTACCAAACTCTACTTCAACATAAATTCAACGCAAACTTGAACAAAAAAAATAAAGAAATAAGCGACAAGGAAAGTAACAGAACTGACCAATTACATGAGACCGAAGATGAGCAGAGACAGACCAGGGGCGAGATTGAGGTGGGTTTTAACAACAAAACGTCGCCGTACAGTCGCCGGGCCAAAAATCTCGTGGGATTAAATTAATGGATTCTGTCTTTTTTTTTAATTATTTATAATTGGATATTTGGATTCTTTATCTATTTTTTTTAATTATTTAAGATTGGATTCTTGTCTATTTTTCATATGTATTTTATTTGTGTTTGGTTTTTCGTCCGTTTCGTAAATTAAAAAGGCTTGTTTACATTAATTTTCTCTTAATTTTGTGTGTTTGGTCAATCATAACTAAAAATATTAACAATTAACCTGTAAAATTTGTATCGATTATCAGCAGTTGAACAACGTCACGATTAAGAACATGTACCCGCTATCCAAGATTAATGAATTGTTCGATCAGTTAAGAGGTTTTCGCTATTTCTCGAAGATTGACTTGAGATCAAGTTACCATCAGCTTAGGGTTCGAGAAGAGGATATCCCTAAGACGGCATTTAGGACCCATTACGGACACTTCGAGTCTTGGTGATGCCTTTTGGACTGACAAACGCTCTGGCAGTTTTCATGGATCTGATGAACCGTACCTTTCGACCTTACTTTGACCAGTTCGTGATAGTCTTTATCGACAGTATTCTGGTCTACACCAAGACTCGGGAAGCAACATCTCCACGTAGTCTTGCAGACTCTTTGAGAGTATGAGCTGTATGCAAAAAAAGAGAGGTGTGACTTCTGGTTATCAGAGGTCAAGTTTCTTGGACACGTAGTTTTCGACAAAGATATTTCTGTGGACCCCGTTAAGGTCGAAGCAGTCTTACAATGGGAGCAACCCAAGAACGTAGCTGATATTCGAAGTTTCTTGGGACTAGCTTGATACTATCACCAATTTATTAAGTATTTGTCACGCATAGCTGAACCTATGACACACCTAACGAAGAAGGATGTGAAATTCATATGGGACGCTGATTGCGTACATGCCTTTCACGAACTGAAGCTCCATCTAACTACTGCACCGATTCTTACAGTTCCAAAGAGTGGTGAACCATACGAAGTCAACACAGACGTTACAGGTCGAGGCTTAGGTTGTGTCTTGATGCAAGGCGGATGGGTAATAGCTTACACTTCAGGACAGCTGAAGCGGCATAAGAAGAATTATTCTACCCACGATTTGGAATTAGTGACTGTAATTTTTGTCTTAAAGATATGGAGATATTACTTGTACAGCGTGACTTTCTAGATTTTCTCTAACCATCAGAGTCTGAAATATCTGTTCACTCAAAAGGATCTTAATCTGAGACAAAGGCGATGGATCAAATACATTAAGGATTACGACTTCACCCTACAGTACCATCCTGGAAAAGCGAACATTGTAACAGATGCCCTTAGTAGGAAATCTTCTGGTGTTCTTGTGTGTTTGGCACTTGAGGATTGGAATTGTAATGCTACGGTTAGTAACTACAACTTGCAACATTATGCTTTGGTCAAAAAATGGTCTATAACATCACTGTAGTCCCCGAGCTAATCCAACAAGTCAAGCAGAATCAAGGGCAGGATCCGCATGTCCAAGGTATCAAGACCCGACTTCACAATGGTGAGCAACTTGATGATTGAAACTTTTGAGCTGATGGAAAATCTATTTCCAGGATCAACTGGTTGTACCAAAGCTATCCGATTTAATAGAAATGATTTTGAGCGAGGCTCACAAATCCAAGTTCGCGATACACCCCAGAAGCACCAAGATGTGTCACGATCTTAAGAGGCACTACTAGTGGAGAGGTATAAAGAAGAGTGTTGTGGACTATGTCTCTATATGTCCCACATGTCTCCAAGTTAAAGTCAAGCATCAAAAACCTGCTAGCAAGTTGCAACCCCTACCTATTCCCAGTTGAAAATGGTACCACATCACGATGGACTATCTGATGGATTTACCAAGAATCGAGGAACACCACGATGCTATTTGGGTTGTCGTAGACCGTCTAAATAAATCTGTGCACTTTATCCCAGTCCGGGCGACCTACTCGAGGAAGGCTCTGGCTGAGCTGTAATGATGATTGTCATTTGACTACAATGAGTACCGCTGTCAATCACTTCAAATCATGACACACGTATCAATGTAAGGTATTGGAGGAGCTTCCAAGAGGCATTGGGAACTGAGTTCAACTTCAGCATTACAATTCACCCATAGACTGACGGTCAATCTGAACGAGTTATTCACATTCTCAAGGATGTGCTTCGCACTTGTATTTTAGATGTTGGTGGGAATTGGAAGAAGTACTTACACCTAGCCGAGTTTGCCTATAAACAGCTATCAGTCCAGCATCGAGATGGCACCATTCAAAGCACTTTATGGGAAACTGTGTAGATCACTAGTCCATTGGCTATAACCTGAGGACCGACTCTGTACTGGACCTGATGACATCCTAGATAACAACGAGAAGATTCCTATCATTCAAGAACACGTGTGAGCAGCTCAGAGTTGTCAAAAGAGTTATGCTGATCAGTGAGGTAGATTGCTAGAATTTGAGGAAGGTGATTACGTTCTGTTGAGGGTACACCACACAAGGGTATCATGATTTTGGGATCAAGGGGAAGTTAGCTCCGAGGTATATTAGATCGTTTCAGATTGTGCAGCGTGTTGATGTCATTGCCTACTATCTTGCCCTACCGCCCGAGTTGTCGCACGTACACGATATGTTTCACGTATCGATGCTTTGCAAGTGTTAGTTTGATTTGAATACCATCATTCAGTGGTATGATGTACTGATTTAAGAGGACACGTCTTATAAGGAAGCCCCTATTCAGATTCTCTATAGGAAGATGAAGAGATTACGCCATTGTGAGATTTCATTAGTTAAGGTATTGTGGCAACACCATTGTGTCGAGGAAGTGATTTGGGAGTTAGAGTCTAAGATGCGTGAGCGATATCATTACTTATTTACCCATTCTAATATTAAAATTGATAATTTTAACAAAATTATCATCTTTATATTATGGTGGACATATATATAAAGATGTATCAAAATTATGGCATTCTTGTATATTACTGAAGAATATAAGCCCATAATATAAATAAGTAGACCATGTGGTACAAACTTCATTTTAGGCCCAAAAAATAAAATAATAACAATTAAGAATTTGCCTTTGGTGTTTGGTTTAAAGATGCTTCACAAGTTGAAAGAGGCACCTTCCTTAAAGTATTCTCGACATCAACTCATTGGAAGCATCTCCAACAGGCACCTTCATTAAAGTTTTCTCGACATCAACTCATTGGAAGCATCTCCAACATTTATCTTCAACTAAAAGCAACATTTTCAGCTTGTTTGGGGTGTAAGTTTAAACTTACACCCATCAACTTAATTTTTGTTTTTTTCTGAAATTTTTTTTTATCTTTTCTGAAAAAGTCAACAAAAATTACTATTTAAATTTATCAATTTCAACTCAAACTTACACACCAAACACCCCCACTAAAGAATTCAAGAAGTTGAAAACAAATTTTGGTCGCTTCTATTTCCTATGGTATTTTGAGCCCTAAATTTTATTTATTATTATTTTGGGGGGGGGGGGCGGGGGGGGGAGCATTCAATTTTGTCCTCGTCGAAAATGAACAACAAATGTTGATGTGGGTGTTTGTCTTAACGTTAGTCTGTGTTATTCTTTTTTCATGTATATCTCTAAGGAACTCATAGTTAAAAAGGAGAGAGTATTTTATTTTAGATTAGCTTGTTCTGTGGTTGCACTATGAAATTCAGGAGTACTTTTTGGACGTACTATTAAAAAGATCCAACTAGAATGTTTTAACTCTCTGCTTTTCCACTTTGCGTGTAATTGGAGTCACACGCTTAACATTAATTATCATCTATCGAAAACAGTAATAAGAAGATTTTATGGTCGGTACTTAAAAAAAATACCGACATAGCTTCATTTTAAATCGTTATATCTATATTAAATATTATTTAAATTATTATAAATGTATCAAATACTATCAATATTTTGTTTTTAAAAATACGAAAATAAAAATAAGAAAATGTAAAATTCAGTAAGGTATATATGTGAAAACTCAATTTTGTGAAAACTGAATCATGGTATGATAAAATAAGAAAAAGTAATTAGTACAAATAGTCCTTGAACTTTTTAAAAGGTAAAAGTTTGGTCCTTGTTTTATTTTTTGTGGCTGAGAAGACCCTGAACTCCTAAAATATTAGCCATTATAGTTCTTTCCGTCAAAAACCGTTAAGTTTTTAATGGAATTAGTCATGTAACTCATCAAATGAGCTCAATTAACCATGAAAAGACAAAATACCCTTATTCACACCAATAACATTTAAAAAAAAAACCTTTTTTCTCTCTCCCACAACCATGGAGTGGTGGCAATACGGGTCGCGACACGACGACATGATTCGAAAACGACACGAATTTCGCGGGTTCGGGTTGGGAAAAATAGGTGTCGGGTTAAATGTCGTGTCAATTTCGGATCAAATGTCGTGTTAATTTCGTATCAAATTCGTGTCAATTTCAGGCCCAACCCAAATATGACCCGAATCCAACCCGAATATGAGTTTGAAAGGTTTTGAAAAAAAAAACCCTAAAGATGCAGCCCTTTCCCCTTTGGCCTTTACCTTTGGCCTTTACCTTTAAGAAAAAACACTAAGTTTAATTTTATGATTTTTTATTTGAAAACAATCCTTAAAACTTATTGTTTTGTCAATCGTATGTTTTTATTGAAGGTAAATTATTATTCTTCTAGGTTTTTTATGAATTTGGGATATAATTTGCTCAAATTGAATTGGTTTTTATGTCAAATTCAAATTAATTGAGGGTTTAATTTGGGTCCAATTCGAGTTGCGGGTTCAATTCGGATCAAATTCGTGTCGCGGGATCAGTTTGTGTCATGGGTCAATTTCGTGTCGCGGGTCAAGTTCGGTTCGTATCGTGTCAACCCGTTATGGGTTCATGTTGTGTTCTTGTCGTGGTTTGAAGTCGTTTTCGTGTCACGGGTTGTGTTCGGGTTGGGGAATAAAAAAATCGACACCGCTTTAACATGACATGAACCCGACACGTGACACGAATTGCTACCCCTAACCATGCTGAGCTCCCTCTCTCCACAGCCATGGCGACCCCCTTCCCCCCATGGTACCCAGGTCCCCCCCCAACTCCAGCAACTCATGCCTCCTGGTACCAGGTCTCCCCCAACTCTATCAGCCGCCCCCCCCCCCCCCCCTCTTTCGCCTCCCCTTCACCGTCGACCCCCTCTTTTCCCTTTCCCTTCGCCGTCAAACGCCCCCCCCCCCCACCCTTCGCTTCCCCTTCGCCGTCAGCCCCCGTCTCTCACCTCCCCTTTGTCGTTGCCCACCCAGCCCCCTCTCCCCGGAGTTCATCGATTCCTACCCTTCCAAAACCCTAACCCTAGATTCCCCAATTCCTCACTCCCTGAATCCCCAAAACCCTGACACCGACCAGAACGACGACGTTTTGGAGGCCTTCACCATCTAAACTCCTCGACCAAGCACCGACAAAGTACCCCCCCCCCCCCCCCCCCCCCCCCCCCCCCCCGCCAATCCACCTATCTGAGAAATGATAAGAAAGAGAGAAGGAAGGAAAGAGAGAGAACAAAGAGAGATGAATTTTATTTTATTTTATATTTTTATTAAATTAATTATTATTACATTACTAAAATACCCTCTCAAATTACTCATTCCGTTAGAAATTTAACGGTTTTAGACTAAAAAGACTATAATTACCAATATTTTAAGAGTTCGGAGTCTTCTTGACAAAAAATAAAATAAAATAGAAACTAAATTGTCATCTTATAAAGAATCCAGGGACTATTTGTAACAATTACTCAATAAGAAATGCTAAAAGTGCTCGGTTAAAAAAAGGGTAATATGTGACACTAGTCACCTATTTGAACCAAAACTTACCGTTTTGGTTGAAATTTTATTTTATTTAATTATTATTTACTTTTCTAATTTTTTCCATTTAATTTAATTTAATTTAATTTAATTTATTTAAGATTATACCTTCTTTTAACTTTTTTTTTTTGCCCTTTCCTACCTAAAATTTTATTTTATTTTAGTTTTTCGTTTTTTCCTACTTTGTTTAAGGAATTTTTCTTACTTTTTAGCTAAGAGATAGATGTGTCCTTTTTGTTTTTTGTTTTTTTTCCTTTCCAGCCTTTTTTTTTCTTTTTTATTTTTTCCTCTTTTTTGACTTCTCCTTTAAAGTTTTGAATGTTATTAACTATACATCATTAAATATGTTTCTCCTTATTTGCCTTATTAATATAAATATTCTTAGATAGGTCTCCACTTAAATTTTACATTTACGTATCTAAAATGAATTAAGCATACATATGGAAAGCACATATTTCAAAACTAATTTTAATAAAATGTCAGTGTGAATGGTTATCCTCTCGACCTCAAATAACTCGACCACTCAATGTAGTTTTTTTAGCTTTGTTATTTTATTCTCAAAGTAGGAGAGTTGAAACTTCAAATGAGAATTTCTATTGAAGAATTTGATACAAAGCAGAACTAGCTTTTCCCTTGTGCATCAGATGCTTATGCCATCATACCGTTTTTCGAAAAGGGAAGATTTAAAAAAAAAAATTTAAAAGAGAACAATTTGCACCATCTAAAGTGAGTGTCTAATATATTTTATTATGACAAGACAATCTCTAAGACATTTGTCTATGTTAATGCTATATTTATTATAAAGAAATGTGAAAAATAATATTATTTTATTTTATCCTCTAATACATAATGTTATTTATTATTGTATTTTAGAATTTGTAAAAGTGAGCATTAAGTATTTAAATAATTTAAAAATAAAATTATTGTAATATTTACATTACAAAAATCACGCCAATAACTAATAAAAATCAAATATTAAATTTAATATTGGTTATCTCTTATAGTTAATTTGTTACTTTTAAGTTAATAGATGTGTCTTTTTTTACCTTTTGCTTTCCAACCTATATATATATATATATATATATTCCATTTTTTCCTCTTTTTTGACTTTTTTCTTTAAAGTTTTGTATCTTATTAACTGTACCTCATTATAAGTTTCTCCTTATTTACCTTATTAAAATAAATATTCTTAAATAAGTCCCACTTAAATTTTACATTTATGTATCTAAAATGAATTAAGTATGCACATATTTGAAAACTAATTTTAATAAAATGTCAGTGTGAATAGTTATCAAATGACTTGACCACTCAATGTAGTTTTTTAAGCTTTGTTATTTTGTTCCCAAAGTAGGAGAGTTGAAACTTCAAATGAGAATTTCTATTGAAGAATTAGATCTAAAGCAGAACTAGCTTTTCCTTTGGACATCAGATGCTTATGCATCATACCGTTTTTTTTTGTTTTTTTGTTTTTTTTGTTTTTTTCTCTCTCTAATTTAATCTCTAAAAACTATACATTTTTCTCATCCCCCACCCCACCCCACAAAAAAATTAATTAATCCTATATAATGCACATCGTCAGTGAAACAATGGACTGAATTCATCGCTGTGTCATAAAATAATTGGGATAGCATAAATGTCATGCTATACAAACTCGTTGTTAAATATTACAGTGTAGGATGATACCCTTGTATTTAATTGATTATAGTATTCTTACGCGGTTCTTGACTATTAGTTGAAAATGTTTGATTGTGTGTTTTTGTGTGTATGCATAGATTAAAGATGGGTTTGCTGAAGGAAAGGACCTTGTCGTGTCGGTCATGCAAGCGATGGGAGAGGAGCAGATCTGTTCTCTCAAGGACATTGGTCCTAAGAATTAGAAGTATATGTGATGCTTTAGCACTAGCTATTGCTGATTAAAAACAAACCTTTAAAAAAATAGAATTTTCTTCTTAATGTTACTAACAAAAAGGTTTATCAACTATTTATATGTGATATAAAGTGTTTGTGTGCAATAAACCTTGGTCTAAGATGACATTAAAGATGTGTAATTCCCAGGCTTGTTTCCCAGGCTTGTTATGGTACGCCTGGAAAAGAATGGTGTTGTGATCCTTTACCAAGTGAATTTGCATTTTCGAAAAGATATGATGTAAAATCTTTCCTTTGGACTTTCTTGTTCATGGTTTACATTTTAAAAATTGTAATGAATAATTATTAGTTTGCATCATGGGCTTCAAGTTAAATAGCAAATGTTTTCAAAATAAATACCCACTAATGGAAATTGTATTAAATAGCATTTTTAGAATATGGAGAAAGAAGTAAATAATATTTTCATCTAAATAATTAAAGTAAATAGCATGTTTTAAAAACATTTATAATAAATAGCAGTAAATAACATATTTATTAAGTAAACGATTTATTTACTTCGTGTAAATATGTTATTTACTTAGTAAATTTTTTGTTTACCTAGTAAATTTGTTATTTATCAAGCAAATTTGCTATTTATTTTAAATACTTTAGAGTTTTGCTATTTACTTTAATTATTTTTCATAAAAATGATATTTTTACAATTTCTCTTTAAAATATTTGAAATAGATAGTGATAAATAACAAATTTACTAAGTAAATTATCTATGTAGTAAAAAAGAGTAACTTATTATTAAGGAAAATACTCATACACCCAAAGCATAACAGAAAAATAAACTCAAACAGAAATAAAGAGAAGACAAGAAATTTACATAGTTCGATAAAATTACCTACGTCTACGGGAGAGGGAGAATAAATTCACTAACATTCTCACAATTACACACTCATCAAATTCTCTCTCAACCAAAACCCCTTACACCTTTTGCCTATCCTCTTCTCACTTTCTCTCAAAAAGGAGGCACACACTCTCTATTTTTCTGAATACACACACACAAAACTCTTAACACAATACATCTATTTATAGGCTCTTAATGGGACACAATAATACAATTTTCCCAAACTCATAAAATAAAAACTTACCTAAAAACTAATTTGAGTCACATACCTAATAATCTCCACCTTGACTCAAATTCTGTCACCTCACACTCACACTTAACAAGAATAAACATGCGTGGAATGCAAATTCTCATTGAACTTGACACAAGAAACCGATTTCTTCTTCATCCATGCTTTGTCTTTGCCGCTACAAGTCTTCATCATCTTCCCTTTATTATTTTCAATTATCACGAACGTTTTGTTGCACTATTTCACTCTTGCAACTTCTTTCACAACAAAAGAAGACCTTTCTTGACGTGGCTCCACCTGTATAGCTTGACCTACAAATTTCTTCCCTATCAGCTTGTACAGATTCTTTACTTTTTCACCCTTCATGACAACCAAAGGACATCTTCTAACTTCCATAAAACTACTCTAAGCGGAATACTCATAACCCAAAGGATCTAAAGCCCCCAAAGAAATTAAACTTCTCTTAAGTCGAGCAACATGCCTAACATTCACTAATGTCCTCACAACTCTATCAAACATCTTCACATTCACAGTACATATCCCAATGGCTTTAGCACTCGAGTCATCAGCCATAAAAAACGTACCAGCATCGCAGGGCTTATAAGAATCAAATAACTCCTTATGTGGACAAATATGGAACGAACATCTATAATCTAAAATCCACGAGTCGGAATCAGCTCCCTTAGTAATAAAAGAATATACATCATCTTTACTGTCATAACTGTTACCAACAACATTTGCAACTTTTGTCACTTGAGCTATTTGCTTCATTCTTTCTTCAATGTGCCTTGTCAGTTCTTCTCAATTTCTCCTAATATGTCCTTTCTCATTGCAGTAAAAGCACTCAGCATCCTTCCATGAACTCGATTAGGAACGGTCATCTCTCATCTCAAATTATCTCCATCGTGTCTTAACTCGATTGGGAACGGTCATCTCTCATCTCATATTATCTCCATCGTGTCTTACTCCTACCCTGTTGTGCCAAAAACCTTTGGCACAACACCCGATGGGATCACTTGATGTGGTTGACCTTTCGCAGCTGCTCTTTACTCGATTGCCTGCAAAAGAGAAGCACCTAGGAGTAAGGGGACATCAGTGGGGTGTCTGCTAAGGGCACTCCGATGTTTAAGTCAGTAAGTGGCACTGATGAGCAAGTAAAGAAGCAGAGTTTTGACAAGGGAATTAGTCATACTTGACTGAGTGATGCACTCCTCTATTTATAGGCGTTTCCCTCGGGTCCAGGTGCTCGGGTGACCCTGATGAGTCGTATTCCGGGTAGTCCCGACAGGTTGACATGTTCCGGGTATACGGATATTTGGCCTTTACTAGACGAATGCCACGTACTCTTCCAATTGGGCAATAAGGGGGACACGAGTTTAGGTTAGTACTGGCATGGGTGGCAAGTACAGTGTCAGTTCGGCCAGGTGATGGAGGTTAGCGCCAAGGCATGAATAAGGACAGGTACAGTAACAGGTACCGTGTGTCAGGTGTCAGATGGTCTAGGGTAGTTGGTGTGGCGAGCCATGCCACAATACTGTTGTCAACCGGTACGGGACGGTGTGACAGGGGCCGTAAGGTCGACCACCCCAAAGGGTTCTCGATCGTGGTCTAGAAATTGTTACCCAGGCCAATATCCCAGGCTCCGATGGTGGTCTACTCGAGATCCTTACAAGAGAGCTAATTCGAGGGTCAATAGCCCAATAGAAATGGTGGTATACCAACCAGCTGACCTGAGACATGCCTACAACTACCCAAACTTATCTGGTTTGGTCGAATCTCTTCGGGTGATTGGATCTTCTCCACGAAACGAGAAAGTGAGTATATTTGTTCTCGCACACCTCATCCACCAGTGAAAAGGGGATCTCTAATATCAGAGAAATTACACCATCAACATTAGCCCCCAAGCACTCCTGGCCTGATTAGGTCGAGGTGTTTATGGCCGTATGGTCAGGACCATCTGGACGAATAACGTGTCTTCTCAAGATACTGATTGGAGCTGATCGAGTGGGTATGGTCAAACTTGGTCGTCACACATCTAGTCAGATTTGGTAGGATGCGTGTTTTCAAAAAACTTCTGACTCGCATTAAATTAGCACCACGTATTGCTTCTTAGTTGGTGGGCGGTCAAACAGACCCTTCGAATTCCGCATCTCCATTTTTCTATCTAAGTCCCTCCCTATAAATAGGAGGTTAGGGCCTTATTTTTTTTATTTTAAATTCTAGCCGTCAAAGTTCATGCAATCCTGCCGAGGGCTGCCAACAATTACCGAGAAGACTAACCGTTAGAAGCCTCGTTCAAAGTGTACGAGAAGTTCCGAGAATGTAATCCTTCTCTCCATTGTATTGATACTACACGAAGATAAGCTACCTGTCTGTTGACTCCAAGAACGATTATCTCTCTGAGGACGTTGACATAACCAGCTCTTCGGGGAGCACTGATTCTTTCAACTCCAATGACAGCACTGATGCTCCAGCTAGGCAAGTCAAGAGGAACCCGAACAACTTATCGTACATCTCCGACATTCCTACCCCGAAAGGTGAATCCATGTTAACCAGGAATGTGCAAAAAGGTGCCCAGCGGCTGAGGCAGATACTGCAGTTAGGTCCGACCACTCGTCCAGATCACTCCTTCATGGATGAGTTGATTGGTGTGTGGGTCCCAGAGCAACCAAGGGTGTGTTCAGGTTCCCAAGTCGTGGACCTGATTGGAGAAGAGGATAAAGCCGCGATGAGAACAGCCAGGCAACAGAGGACATTTGGTCGAGGAGAAAGCTCTAATGAAGAGTTCGAGAGCAAAGGGAGTGTGCCTCCCCTGGGTGAACCATCCAGTCTCGCAAGCGTGGTCGTAGTCATTCGGTATGAATCAACGGTATCCTGGTTTATCAAACGGTAGATATGAAGATGGTCAATCGGGTTGAAGGCCGCCCTGTCTACACGGTAGACTATTTATATTACGGCGGTCACCCCCGAGTATTTGGAGTCGTTACGGAAAGAATTTCAGATCCTAGGCGACATAGAGTTAGTCGTGCCTAGTCCGAATGACTTGCCTTCTCGTCCTCCCTCCGGCCACATCACGTGATCGGTAGAGTTCTTTCGAGCTGACCTTCGCTTGCCATTCATCCCTTTCTTAGGAGGGCGTCTGGAGACTAAATGTTGCCCCCATGCAACTGAACGCCAACGCTTATCAAATATTGATAAACTGCTTTGTTCTCTGGGAAAAGTATTTCTGCGTCAAGCTTCCGTTTAGCGTGTTCCAGAACCTCTACTGAATGAAGACAGCTCTTTTGTCGACCATGTCATATTGCTTCCAGGGTTACCAGGGTACATTCATCGCTGGTTGCCCAGATTCAGACAAGAACTACAAGCATCTGTGGTTCTTCGCGAAGGGCAAGCGGTTGTCTGGTCGGGAGAGCTTCGATCTGGTGCCGTCCGAGGAGTGTGTCTCCTTTACGTTTAAAAGGGATTATGTGTGGATACGAGAACCGCACACGGAGTCTTTAAACTGGGAAAGAATCGAGAAGTTTCGAGAAAAGGCAGACCCCGAGCGAAACCAGAACTGATTGTCGATAAACGAAAGTTTGGCCAAGTATAACAGGTTCGGTTCGTCCTTCACGTCCGGTTTCTTGCATGACCAGTCCTAATCGCTCTGATCAGAAGAGGAGGATGTGACAATCGCGGCACCAATGCCCAATTTTGCTGTTCATTATCGCGCCCAGACAGTGGTCGTGACTGACGGGGTAGGCTAATCCTTTGGTCGATCCAAGATCCTTCAGGGAGTACCAATCGCTTCAACCTCTGGTCTGCAGCCTTGTAGTTCCTCTCTTAGGACTTGAGGCCCGAGGATTGCCGACAAGGACATGGAAGAAGTGATCCGGCAATTCTATCCCGCATGGGGTCTTCGGATCGAAGGTTGTCAATTTCATAGATCTTCTTAAGAAGTGGTCCGACTAGGTTTTAACTTGCTTCGTTTATTTGCAGAACCGACCATGATCAACCAAGGGCAGCAAGGGTCTAAGCACCTAAGCAATCAGGAAAGGGTCGCTAGGTTGCAGCGGAAATTTGGGAAAAGGAACGATGGCAGCAAGACCCAACTAGGGAGTCAGGGTTCCAGCTCTATGAATGGGGTTTCCGCCGACCTCCCAGCAACTAGGGTCGGCCGCACTCGAGAATAACAACTTCTCTCAATCGACCAACTATCCCGGACCAGGAAAGATGATGTAAGATCCAGGGATCTGCCAGCAACAATAACCAAGGTAGAGCCAATCAGGAGGAAATCATCGGCACAAAAGGCGGTCGTTGCTAAATTCGACAATTGTTAAACCTTGGAGGTCGTCGAGTCCTTTAGGCGCTTAGACCACATACAAGCCAGTGAGAACATGATTGACAAGCTGATCAAAATACCTTCCCCAGCCAACCGTTCTTGTTATTAGTTGTTATTATTATTATTATTTTTCTTTATTCCGACTTGTTTGGGACTTGCTAACTTCAGGTGGTCTGCCTCGTATTTTCCGGCAATATTGAAACACAAAATCACTTTAACCGCATGGATAACAAAGTGACTGGCTGGTCCCCGAAGCCAAAAAGTGTCGGGACGCCGAGATGTCGTCCTTCGATAAGGCCGAGAAACTCCAAGAAGGCGGAGGTGCATGTACTTAAGACCGAGGAGGCAAGGAAAAAGGCCGAGTGCGAATTAGTATCAGCACGATCAAAGAACTCCTGCTATCTCCAAGAAGTGTTTCCCGTCGCACTCGACCAAGCCCGACAACAAGCAGTCACTGACTAAGAGAACTCCTCGTGGTTTGAAGCCCGTCTCTTCGCTAAATACAATGAGGGGATGAGAGACATGAAGGTCAGCTTTACCTTGGCCAACCCAAGTTTGACCGAGTTAAACTGGTCGTTCATGCCCGAGATCTCTGGTGATACTCAAGTTGGCGATGGCAATGGTGATGTCACGTTCGTCAACGATGGGGGTAGGGAATGTCCAGATGACCAAGGACGTGATGGTGTTAGAAGAGCCGGAAACCGCCGCTGATGCACAGCAACCGAACAAGTTGATCCTCCATCCGAGCATTGAACTGTTCCCCTGCTGTTCTCCCTTTTTTTGTTTTTGGGTTCAGGGTTGCCCAGGTTATACCTTCCTCCTTTTAAATCAATGAAATTTATCTTTTCCTCTACTTTGTTTTTGTACTATTTATCAGTTATATGTTTTGCTCTTGTAGTATCCCCTTTAGGTTGTACCGTGAACAACGTGGTACGCCAGGGTAGACCAAATTAGGCGGACCTGATCGGGTGCCCCCTTGGCTTGGGGTTTTGCGTTCAAAGTAAAACCTCAAGTCATACTCTGGCTAGCCTCCTTTCTCGGGAACTCCAGTTTTCCCAGCTGTCAGTGGACCCAGGGAACAATGTGGTCCGCTGAAGCAAATCAGGTCAAGTGGACCTGCTCGGGTGCCCCCTATGGTTGGCTTGAGGTTTTTCTTTCAAAATAAAACCTCAAGTCATACTCTGATCGGCATCCCTTTGCGAGAACCCCATTTCTTTAGGTCATACGTGAACCTTGGGAATGATATGATCTACCGAAGCAGA
This sequence comes from Ficus hirta, assembly GCA_038430175.1. Classification (NCBI taxonomy): domain Eukaryota; kingdom Viridiplantae; phylum Streptophyta; class Magnoliopsida; order Rosales; family Moraceae; genus Ficus; species Ficus hirta. Next base: position 9,374,802 of record CM076585.1, on the reverse strand, counting down.
CTAGGTCGTATATACTTGCTTGGGTCTCTCCTGTGGTTGGCCCCAGAAACAATGTGGTCTACCGCAACAGACCATGTCGGCTTCTCTTTTATGAGATGAATTAAAGCAACAAAATGATGTGATCCAAAAATACTTTTTTTCATTGAGATAATCAACTAGTACATGGCTTAAAGTAATGGGATAACTACTGCTAAAAATGCTTGGGGTGGTCGACATTCCAAGAGTGTCCAAGAACCATTCCATCTTGGTCTTTCAGTCGGTACATCCTCGGTCGCACAACGTCAGTAACCCTGAACGGTCCTTCCCATTTAGGGCCAAAAGAACCCAACCCGGGCACTTGGATCAAAACTTTCTTGAGGACCAGGTCTCCAACCTTGAAAGACCTTGGATGGAACATCTTGTTGTAGTACATAGCTACCACTTGGTTGCAGGCGGCGGTGCGAATAAAGGTTTGTTCTCTCTTTTCTTCGACTAGATCGAGTTCAGCCATAATCTGCTCGATGTTGTTCTCCTCGTCATAGTTTTCAACTCGATGACTTGGTAAACCTACTTCGGCTGGTATGACAACCTCTATACCAAAGGCCACAGCGAATGGGGTTTCATCGATCGCTGTGCGGTTAGTGGTCCAACAGGCCCATACAACTTTGGGTAGCTTATCGACCCATGCTCGTTTATGTCTCTCCAGCTTCTTTTTCAAGTTCTTTCTGATAGTCTTGTTGGTGGTTTCTACTTGCCCGTTACTCTGGGGTACCCCGAGGAAGATAACACTTTCTTAATTACGAACTGTTCACAAAGGGCAATGAAACTTGGGCTGTCAAACTGCTTCCCGTTGTCAGTGACCACGGTATGTGGAAGCCCAAACCTGCAAATAATATTCTTCCACAGGAAGTTTGTGCATTTTGCCTCCGTTTGCTGAGTCAGGGGTTCCGCTTCTATCCACTTAGTGAGGAAATCTATAGTTACAAAATAGTATCAGAACTGGGACCTGACCATTGGTAGTGGTCTGATCAGGTCAAGTACCCATTTGGCGAAGGGCCACACACTAACTATTGAGGCGAGTTTCTTTGGGTGGGATTTAATCATTCTTGTAAATTGTTGGCACTTAATATATTTCTAAGTAAACTCTTTAGTGTATTTTTCTATGGTTGGCCAGTAGTATTCTTAACAAAGGCATTTAAAAGACAGGGCCTTCTCCCTGGAGTAATTTTCACACACTCTACCGTGTATTTCCTTCATCAAATACACAATCTCCATTGGTTCAACGCACCGCTAATACGGAGCATAATGTTCTCTCCGATACAATTTTCTGTTAATCATGGTGTACATTATTGAAGTGTTCTTGAATCTCCGGGCTCTTCCTGATTTCCTAGGAGTCGAGATGTGGTGAAAATGTTCCACGGGGACATAAACTAGGCCCTCTGTATCTATACCAGAAGCTAGCCGGACTAATGCATTTACCTCGATGCTCTCGGACCGTGGTATACGGGTCACTACATGCCTCCTAAATTGATTAAGTAGGCTCTTAACCTTCCCCAAGGTACTTAGTCACTCGCTCCTCTTTAGCTTGAAATGCCTCTGTCACTTAGTTGACGATCAGCATTGAATCGCTGAAGATCTCGATGGATTCTACTCCAAGTTCCCGTGCCAAGTCAAGACTAACTATCAGAGTTTCATACTTTGCTTCATTATTTGATGCTTTGAAGTCGAAGCGAAGGGCTTAATTGATCTTGTAGTGGTTGGGGCTTATCAGCACTAGTCCTGCTCCGGATCCCGCCGAGCCTGATGACCCGTCCACTAATAGCTTCCATCGGGGAAGTTCAGGATCTGATATACTCGGGCTTTCCTTGGTAGGCTCAACGGTGGTATTTTTCACGACCCTGAGTACTGGTTCAACTGCTCGGTGATCTCGACTACAAAATAGGCCAGAGCCTGCACCTTGATTGTTGTTCGGGGAACATATTCGATGTCAAATTCCCCCAGCGCAACAGCCCAGTTGGTGATTCGACCAGATAACTTCGGGTTCTGTAAAACCTGACGGAGTGGGTAACAAGTCAGGACACGAATGTAGTGGTCTTAGAAGTAAGGTCTTAGCTTACGGGTTGATGTGACTAACGCTAAGGCAAGCTTTTCCAAGGGGGTATATCTTCCCTCTGCCCCCTGGAATGCCTTACTACTGTAATATACTGGGGTCTGTACCTTGTTTTGTTTAATGACTAGGACTGAATTGACTACTTTTTCCGATGCTGCCAAGTACACATACAGTACTTCCCCGCTCAACAGCATGGATAGTAGAGGCGAGCTTGCTAGGTACATTTTGAGACCCTGAAATGCCTTTTCGCACTTATCGTCCTAATTGACTTTGCCATTGCCCTTGAGTGCTTGGAAGAAGATGTGGCATTTGTCGGTGGACTTGGACACGAATCAAGAGAAAACCGTTATCATTCCGAATAGTCTTTAAATTTCTTTAACAGTGCGTGGGGGCTATAAGTTTACTATAGCCTGTGCCTTGGCCGGGTTAACCTCAATGCCTCGGTGGTTTACCATAAACCCAAGGAACATCCTAGATTCAACTTCAATGGCACATTTGGTTGGGTTCAACTTTATCTAATATTATCGTAGAATGTCGAAGCAATCTTTTAGATCTTTAACGTGATCGCTCACTCATTTACTTTTTACGAGCATGCTGTCTACATATACTTCCATGGACTTCCTAATTAGTAGGGCAAACTTGTTCACCAATCTCTGGTACGTGGCCTCGCCATTCTTCAGCCCAAAAGGCATAATCCGGTAGCAGCTTAGTCTGTCATAAATGCGGTCCTGGCCTGGTCAGTTTCGCTCACGGGGATCTGGTTGTATCCAGAGTACGCATCCATGAAACTTAATAGCTCATGACCGGCCATTGCATTGATGAGTTGGTCTATCCGAGGAAGGAGAAAGTAGTATTTTGGGCAAGTTTTGTTTAGATCCGTGTAGTCTATATAGACCCGCCACTTGCCATTGGCTTTCTTGACCAAGACCACGTTCACACACCACTCCGGATAGCTCACTTCTCGAATGAAGCCAACGGCAAGCAACTTTCTCACTTCCTCATTAATGGCCTTGTACCTTTCCGAGTTAAAAGCCCTTCTATTCTAGACCACCGGTTTATGCTTCGGGTTCACGCTTTTGTGACCAGGCGATGGCGTCCTTATGTTCCTCGAGAAATTGTTCCAGTTTCATTCGGATTTCTGGCCAGAGCTTCGATCTAAGCAACACTGTCTTGTCCGATGGTAGGAGACTAGATCCTCAACAGGTTGTGCTCGAATTTCTTCTTCGGACATATGAGAGTCTAGGTCACGCAATGGTTTGATTTCGCCATTGGGGATGTCAATCTCATCGATCTTACAGATGGTGGTTACCATCGCTGGTTGGGATATTTTGTGGCATACTTTGTTTACTGCTTCAACAAAGCATTTTCTAGCCCTCTCTTGGTTCCCCCTGAAAATCCCGACTCCATTTGGAGTGAGGAATTTCATAACCAGATGTAGATTGAGACCACTGCTTTGAGCACATTTAGGGTAGGTCTTCCCAAGATAACATTGTAGACCGATGATTTATCAACGACAAGGAATTACACCACTCGGATAGCCTTCTCTGGTCTGTCATCGAGGTGATCGGGAGACAAATTAGTCTGGCTAGCCGAACATATTCACCGACGAATCCGTATAGCGGGGCTTGGATGGGTGCCAGGACTGCCCCGCTGATTTTCAGCCTGTTGAATGCGTCCATGAACAAGATGTCTGCAGAACTCTCATTGTCGATCAGGACATTTCAAACGATGTTATCGGTTATCTTGATTTCTCCGACCAAGGTTGTGTGGGTGGATGAGATTGTTGGCTTCATCATCGGTAAAGATAATCGGAACACTATTTTGGTAGGAGATCTTCGCAATGTGTTCGACCATGTTAATATATTCCCCACGCGCTACTTGTCTAGTATCCCTGGTGTAGCTTTTTCTACTACTTACCATATCACATGTGGCCGTTCCCCCATAAATGGTATAGATAACGTGCTCTAGCTCCAAAGTAATGGTCCGGTCACTCGTCCCCAAAGCAGGGTGTGGTCAGACATGGCCGGTTCTATTGGCCCCACTTGTCAGGGTAATGGCCTTCTCAACAAACTCTCGTAAGTGTTTGTCTCCTACTAGGAGCTTGATTTGGTCCCGTAGCTGTATGTAATCTTTCATTTTGTGGCCGACATCCTTGTGGAAATTGCGGTACTTATTCTGGTTCCTACGGGCACGGCCTATCCTGATCGGTGGGGGATCTCAGAGCAGCCCACTACCGGAGATCCGGTTTAGCACGTGCTCAGTCGTGGCAACCAGGGAAGTGTATTGACGGAACCTTCCTGTAGGAGTTTTGGGCCCCGATGAACTTTCAGCTTTGCAAGTAGTCTTCTCGGTGACCGCTCTGGTCTGATCTGTCCCATCCTTCTTAGGATTCTTCTTCCTAACGGGTCGTGATGTCTCTCCGACTAAGGCATTTCGCCCCATGATGTACTCCTTTACTTCGGCATGCTTTTAGGCTATCATTCTCAAATGCGCAAAGGTTGGGGGAACATCGTAAACAATTGCCCACAACAATCTTTTGTCATTGACTCTTTCTCGGAAACCTTTTATAAGTGTGTCATTGAAGTAATTCTTGACTTGCATGATGGTCTTATCGAAGTGGTCGAGGTAACCTTTGAAAGGCTCATTCTCGCCTTGTTTGATTCTGAACAAGTACGAGGTCTCCTTATTCTGGGTCTTTGTGTTGAGGAATGCTCCGAGAAGGCATCGGATAAGTACTTGAACGAATCCATCGTCCCTAGTATCAATCTTCGGTGCCACTCCCGAGCGGTGCAGGTCAGGTTCAAGCAGAAGGCTTTACAAATAGTGGCCTCAAATGCATTTTAAATGAGTATGTGTGCCTGGTTGTTCTTCAAGTGCTCATCAGCATAAGTAGAGCCATCGTAAGGGGCTATGATCAGCATTTTAAATCTAATCGGGTAAGGTACAGCCATGATTATAGGGGTGAAGGGCGGATCGACCACTCCGACTTGCTCCTATCCATATCATTGACTCATTAGTAGGTCGAGCTGCTATTGGAGGTGGTCCAGTTTATTTTGGCCATCTGTCTTGATCTTTTGTGGTTTATTGACCGAGCAATCCCGGCCTCAACCACGATTGACTCAAGCTCATCCCAAGCGATCAAACACAAATGTTGTGCTCCCAGAGATGTTCATCGTGTCCTTTCGATGTTGGTTCTGGTCGTATCTTTTTCAGGCATCTGGGGATGTGGAGACAGATTCCTCAGGGTTTGTTCAAGTTCTTAACTAGGCTGCCTGGTTACGGCGACTTCTTGAGCGCTCATGATTCGAATTGTACTCCTCTAAATCTCGTCCCCCTCTCCTTGGTTTCCCTCGTATGCTCCGATTACCCGTATGCTCGACCAGTGGACTGGGGCTTCTCGACCTCTCAGCTAATCGATGTCGCCCTGGCAGTGAGGAGTCTTCAGCTTCTTCCTCCCGTGAAGGATGGGGTCAGGCACCTCAAAACTCCTTAAAGGCATCGGCGAGTATCCGAATGGTTTCTGTCAAGTTCTGGATGTTCCCAGTGAGGATCTCTGTCTGTGTGGGTTTCCGTGATGCTTATGTGACGTGCCTGCGTTAAGCCCGCTGAGTGCTTTGCAAGCCGATCGGAGCGGGTTCTTATGGCCCTGGTTGTTCTGGTTAGCCAACTCTCCCATGGGCTTGGTGAGGTATGCGAGGGGTGTGGAGGAACAGGTGACTTGCGAACAGGGATGATTAGGATGTGGTTGTTGGAAAGGCGTATGGCCCTTCTCTAGTGCCAAAAAGTTGATGCCAAAAACCTTTGGCACAACACCCGATGAGATCACTTGACGTGGTCGACCATGCACAGCTGCTCTCTACCTGATTGACTACAAAAGACAAGCACCTTAGAGTAAAGGGAACACCAGTGGGATGTCTGCTAAGGACACTTCGATGCTTAAATCAGTAAGTGACACTGATGAGCAAGCAGAGAAGCAGAGTTTTAGCAAGGGAATTAGTTCATATCTGAGTAAGTGATGCACTCTTCTATTTATTGGCGTTTCTCTCGGGTCTGGGTGGTTGGGTGACCCTGATGGGTCGTATTCCAAGTGGTCCCGGCGGGTTGACATGCTCCGGGTGTACGGATATTTGACCTCCACAAGACGGATGCCACGTACCCTTCCAGTCGGGCGATAGAGGGGGACACGAGTTCAGGTTAGTACTAGTATAAGTGGCAAGTATAGTGTCAGTTTGGCCAGGTGATGGAGGCTGGCGCCAAGGCAAGAACAAGGACAAGTACAGTAACAGGTATTGGGTGTCAGGTGTCGGGTGGTGCAGGGTAGTGGGTGCGGCGTGCCATGCCACAGTACTGTTGTCAGCTAATATGGGATGTTGTGACAGGGGCCGTAAGGGCCGGCCACCCCAAAGGGGGCTCGGTCGTGGTCCGATAAGTGTTTCCCGGGCCAATATCTTGGGCTCCGACAGTGGTCTGCTTAAGATCCTTACATGAGAGCTAATTCGAGAATCAACAGCCCAACAGAAGTGGTGATACACCAACCAGCTGAATCGAGATGGGCCTACAACTACCCAAACTTATCTGGTCTAGATATATCTTTTCCATGGAGCGGGAAAGTGAGTCTATTTGTTCTCGTGCACCTCGTCCACCAGTGAAAAGGTGATCTACAACATTGGAGAAATTACACCATCAACATACCCCTACACGCATCTGCCTTCACCACAAGAACTTGTTCACTGAGACGAACTACAAGATTGTTTCATATTTGCAGTCTCCAACAAAGCAGTCGACACCTCATTCAAATCAACGTAGTTTTTCCAACCAACAACGTAGTTACTAAAGTATCATATGATTTGGGTAAGGATGCCAATAAAATTACCGCTTAATCTTCCTCATCAATCTTGACCTCTACACTTAACAACTGAGTTATACACCTATTGAAATTATTTATATAATCCCTAACATCACTTTCTTCACTCATCTTTAACTTATACAACTACTTCTTCAGATACAATATATTTGTTTAAAGATTTTGACATAATAACTTTTTCCAATTTTTCCCATAACTTAGAAGGAGATTTTTCATTCATAACACTATATTTCAGTTCAGGAGCCAAACTCAAACGGATAGTACTTATTGCTCTCATTTCCAATTCTTACCAATCTTCATCACTCATTCTTTTCGGCTTCTTCCCTTGTAGGGCTTTTAGAAGGCTCTGTTGTGCCAGAACATTCTTCATCGTACTATGCCAAATGCTGAAATTACTATTTTCGTTAAAACGCTCAATCTGCTCAAACTTTACGCCAGATATCATCTTGATTTTTTTCTTAGATCTTCAACTTGGCTCTAATACTACTTGTTAGGGAAAAAAACCCCTATACTCAAAGCACAGTGGGGGAAAAAAACACAAACTCAAACAGAAATAAAGATAAGACAAGGAATTTACGTAGTTCGACAAAATTACCTACGTCTACGAGAGAAGGTGAATGTTTCATTAACACTTTCACAATAACACACTCATCAAACTCTCTCTCAACCTCTCTCTACCCAAAACTCTTTATACACTTTGCCTATCTTTCTTCTCACTTTCTCTCAAAAAGGAGGCACATGCTCTTTCTATTTTTCTAAACACACGCACACACAAAACTTTTAACATAATACACCTATTTATAAACTTTCAATGAGACACAATAATACAACTTTCCTAAACTCATAAAATAAAAACTTACCTAAAAACTAATTTGAGTCACATACCTAACACTTATTTACTTGATAATTTACTGTTTATTGAAATATATTATGAATATTTTTAAAACTGGTTATTTATTTTAATTATTTACCAAGAAAAAACTATTTAATTCTCCTATTTATATGGAAAAACAGGCTACTAACAAATGTTGATTCATTTCTCATTTTATTTATTTATTATTATTTTTTTAATTTAGAAGTAAAAAGATTTTAAACTCTACATTTTTTATGGTAGAATTTTCACCAGACTACTATCTTGCAACCACAATATCAACTTTTATTTCTGATGACATTTTACTTGTCAATAACATAACATGGAAAACCTAGGAGAAGGTTTTTACAAGGGTTTTATACAAGAATGTCATAAATTTGACACCTTATATTTATACCCAATATAATATGAAAGTTTATGATTTTACCATTTCATAACATTAAAATTATCAACTTTAATGTTAAAATCAACAAAATTATAAAGAGGTACTCAAAACATGACTTTCCACCTAATTTTCTCTTTTTTTATAATATTTTGTAACTTTCACCAACCATTTTGCGTTAAAAATAAAAAAATTAAAAAAATTAAAAACATGTCGTTTGTGGTCAAGAGTACTATTCATCCAAAACGACATGCGTTTGATGTTTAAAAGGGCAACTAAATATGAAAAAGCTCGAATGAGCGTTAGTTTATTCGCACTTTCTTTTATTGCCAATTTTATATATATATATATATATATATATATAGGTAATATATGGTATGACGTACAACATATACACTTACCGAACCACCTTTAAGTTTTACCTGAATTGTGGTATGACGTACAACATATACACTTACTGAACCACCTTTAAGTTTTACCTGAATTGAAAATATATATATATATATATATATATATATATATATATCAAACATAGGATGCATGCAATAATCTACTAATCCTGATGGAAGATGAGTCAGCTATCATTTTGTGAGGTTGAACCTTCTTTTGAAGAGGAACTGCCATAGATATAGGAACCAAATCCCCAAAACGTTACTACAAGAGATAGGATCTTGAAGCCACTCATTGGGTCATTCATCAGAATGACAGCTGCAATGCCCGTGAGCGGCACCCTCACCGCGTTCAGAACGCCGGCGAGCACGGTTGAAGCCAAGAACAGCACCGCGGTGCCTCCCAACACCCCCAGCTGGAATGTGATGGCACCCCAGATGAGCACAAGGTAATACGAACTTTCACCGCCTTTGAAAGTTTTCGCCTCGGATGCCATTCCTTGGAAATCCTCGTTGGCAATGACTCCGATGGTGGTGAACACAAACGCAAATGCCGAGACCATCACTTGCTGCTCCAACACGACGTGGAATGATCTTTTGCCGAGCAATTTCACGAAAACTAGTTCAGATAGCGCGAAAATCAGCCCGTGAAGAGCGGATCCCAGGATGTCCCATATGAATCCCATGATGTATTGGCTGTTAGTGACATTGCCGTATCTGTCTGAATTCGAATCCAAGGCTATGATGGTCATGGCAGCAGTGATGATGACAATGGCATTGATTATCGACGCGTTGATCTTGTTCTTCACGAGAAGATATCCGAATAACGCTGAGAAAATTAGGGAAGACGATGCAAGAAGAGCTGCGGTAGATGCAGGGAGGTATGCATATGCATACGCGTACAAGAGGTTGTCAGCAGCACTTAAGAAACCGAGCACAATGTAAGAAAGTGTGAGCTTCCAATCCAGTGGAGTGGGAAAGGTTCTACAGACGAAGTATGTCGGGATTAAGATGAAAGCAGTTAGAGGCCACCCTGCAACCGCCACCCACGAGATGATCCACTTGCTGGTTCCACCGTTTTGGTAGTAGAGGCGGGATAGGAGGCTTGAGGCAGGGAACGCCACGAGCATTGCACTACTGCTCAACGCTAGAAGAATCCAATACGAGATTGGCTTTATTTTGTATGTTTCCCATGCCTTTTCCCTGATTGTGGAGATTCGGAACCAGAACGAAGCTGAAGGTTGTTGTTGTAATGGCATTGAGAGCTGCTCCATTGTTCAACCTGACAGAAAACATAATCATTACGAGTGCTACTTTACCAATTCTCCTGATTCAAAACCTACAAGATCAAAGCCGTCGAGATTTAGAAGAACCGAAATGTCGAATCCGTTCTCAGTGCAAATCATGTGTAACACATAGTTGGATATGAACAACATCTTCCTTTATTTGTGCTCAAAGCCACTAAACTTGAAACTAAGGAGGAAATCCATCTAAAAAATTGCCTTTTCAAAACTATCTTTACTTATGTTTTACCTTTCATGTTCTCTTTGTTTTCTCAAGGACACTTTTTCTTATTATGAAAGACTTTGTTTTCTTAAGAATTTGACTATATTGGCAGGACACAATTCTAAACTAACAGACATAACAGAATCATATCAGATCATAAAAGGAGAAATAATCCAATTCTTTCGAAAGTTATGATTTCTGAATTAAAGTTAAATATCTCCAAACGAGAAATGATTCACAAACCAATTCTTCTTGGCAAATTGACATTAAAAGTAAAATTATGCACAAGTTCAGTTCCAAAAATTCGTAGCAATCACTTGGTCAAACAGAATTTCAACTTCAATATGGATTTTTCTTTTTTCTTTTTTTCCTTTTCTTCACTCGGAATTTGAATTTCAATTCAACAGAAAGCCCAAGATTTCTCCATTTTTGCATCAAAAGCAAATAACAAATTAGCATAAAAAATTTTCACTATAAGCTCCAGTAAGAAAATCCCAAATGAAATAAATCTAAAATAAACCAGAAAAATCAGCAAAAACAAAATGAAAAACAAAATCTCATTGAAGCCATAATATCTCAGCAGTAGTTCACTATAAAAGCTTCTACTTCCTCAAATCCTAATCTAGAAGAAAAAACTAAAACAACCCAATTGCAGAATATACTTTCTTTCCCTTTTCCTGCCTTTTCCCAGCTACCAAACACTGCTTCAACATAAATTCAACGCAAACTTGAACAAAAAATAAATAAAGAAAAAAGCGACAAGGAAAGAAACAGAACTGACCAATTACATGAGACCGACGATGAGCAGAGACAGACCAGGGGCGAGATTGAGGTAGGTTTATAACAGCAAAACGTCGAGCAAAACGTCGCCGTACAGTCGCCGGGCCACCGACCGTGAAAATCTCGTGGGATTAAATTATTGGATTCTGTCTTTTTTTTTATTATTTATAATTGGATATTTGGATTCTTTGTCTATTTTTTTTAATTATTTATGACTGGATTCTTGTCTATTTTTCATGTGTAATTTATTTTTGTTTGGTTTTTCGTCGATGGTCGAGACTTGAGGCCGGCCATGGACGGTGGACCATATCGTAAATTAAAAAGACTTGTCTACATCTATATTCTCTAAATTTTTTAAATTTGGTTAATCAAAATTAAAAATATTGACAATTAACTCGTAAAATCTATTTCAATCTAAAACATGGTTAAATTTTTTACGGTTTTGTCCCATTTGACCTTCTATTTGGGGTGATTTAAGGGGTTTTTTTTTTTATTATTTGATTTGGACTCTATGCCCATGTCTGGTGACTCAGTTTGGACTCAATTTTTTGAGTTCAAACTGAACTGATGTTGTTTGGAATGTCATTTCATTCCCAACCCATTGTTGGACCGTTGCACAGTAAACCAAACTCTGTTTACTGTGATCCCAACCCTCCCTCTTGTGTTGTCTCGCAGTTATTGATAACTGTGCACCCACCGCCTGCAGCTCCTCCCCCCCTCCCCCCCTCGCCCATCTGCTACTTCACAGTGGCTCGGTTAACTGTCCTCCCAACCCTCGCCCATCTGCTGCTTCACAGTTCCTTCGATTACTATGCTCCTTCCTCTTTCTCATGTGCTGCTTCGGTCGTTGATCATCTTTCTTCGTCCAACCTTTGTATTCTGGGTTTTCGAATCAAATATATTCGATTCCCTGTGACCACCAGCTCCAACTGTGTGTAGCATTTTCCCGAGAATCGAATATCTATTTATGATCCATTCTTTAACCCTAATCGCCTCCATCTCTTCCCTTCGGTAGATTCTGGGTTGTATGAAATCAGGGGTTTTCGCTCCCCTCTATCCGGTAAATCCGAATATCACCCCCTTTGTCTCACCGATTGGAACCCACTGCACTCTAACTCCCTCGTATCTAAAACCCAAACTCCCTAATTTCATTTCTAGGGTTTCTTTACTTTGGGCTTCTATTCGAAGAAAGCCGGGGAAGTTGCGACAACATCGGGTCTATTCAATGGACTCTTGGATTAGGTACCGCCGGTGGCAGATGCGGGGCCGACTGGGGTCCGTAAAGCAAACTCGAACAAGAGGGCTCATTACCCACTATTTCCGAGTTCAGAAATCATCTCCCCGAGCCATTGCTTCCTGCCTTGATCCGCCGTCATCCACTGTATACTCATCCTGCGGCCCAAACTCGGTAACCCTAATATAACTTCTTCACCTATTACTCAAACAAATTGGATTCATTCTCATATGTGGAAAGTAGATTTCATATCGGATTTGTCTGGATTTTTTGTTAAATCTTTTTCGATACTGAAACCGGATTTGTGTTGATTTTGGATGATGAAACCGGATTTGTGTGGAGTTTATTTTAAGTATGGATGTTGAAACTGGATTTCTATGGAGTTTTTGTTGATTTGGGATGCTGAAACAGTTTTGTTTGTGGAGTTTTTGTCCTATTTGCATACTCTAATCAGTTTTGTGTTAAGTTTTTGGAAATTTGCATGTTGAAACAGGTTTTGTTTGGACTGTTAGGTAAGTTTGCATGCTCAAACCCGGTTTGTGTTAAGATTTTGGTAATTTGCATGCTCAAACAGGTTTGGTTTGGACATTTGGGTAAGTTTGCATGCTCAAACCTATTTAGTATTCAGTTTTTGGTAATTTGCATGCTCAAACAGGATTTGTTTGGACTTTTGGGTAAGTTTGCATGCTCAAACCAGTTTTGTGTTAAGTTTTTAGTAATTTGCATGATCAAACAGGTTTGGTTTGGACATTTGGGTAAGTTTGCATGCTCAAACCTGGTTAGTGTTCAGTTTTTGGTAATTTGCATGCTCAAACAGGTTTTGGTTTGGACATTTGGGTAAGTTTGTATGCTCAAACTAGTTTTGTGTTAAGTTTTTGGTAATTTGCATGATCAAATAGGTTTGGTTTGGACTTTTAGGTCACTTTGCATGCTCAAACCCGGTTTGTGTTATGATTTTGGTAATTTGCATGATCAAACAGGTTTTGTTTGGACTTTTGGGTCACTTTGCATGCTCAAACCCCATTTATGTTAAGTTTTTGGTAATTTGCATGATCAAACAGGTTTGGTTTGGACTTTTAGGTCACTTTGCATGCTCAACTCCAGTTTGTGTTAAGATTTTGGTGATTTGCATGCTCAAACAGGTTTTGTTTGGACTTTTGGGTCACTTTGCATGCTCAAACCAGTTTTGTGTTAACTTTTTGGTAATTTGGATTATCAAACAGGTTTGTTTTGGACTTTTAGGTCACTTTGCATGCTCAAACCTAGTTTGTGTTAAGATTGTGGTAATTTGCATGATCAAACAGGTTTTGTTTGGACTTTTGGGTCACTTTGCATGCTCAAACCAGTTTTGTGTTAAGTTTTTGGTAATTTGGATGATCAAACAGGTCTGGTTTGGACTTTTAGGTCACTTTACATGCTCAAACCCAGTTTGTGTTAAGATTTTGATAATTTGCATGATCATACAGGTTTTGTTTGAACTTTTGGGTCACTTTGCATATGTCACTTTGCATGCTCAAACCCCGTTTGTGTTAAGTTTTTAGTAATTTGCATAATCAAATAGGTTTGGTTTAGACTTCTAGGTCACTTTGTATGCTCAAACCAATTTTGTGTTAAGTTTTTGGTAAGTTGCTCTCATTGATGACCAGATCAAACAATAAGTTCCAACCTTTTTCCCCGTTGTCCATTAGATAAATGGACTACTGGTCGGTGTTGATGTTGCCGCTTCATGATTCAATTATTCTTCTTTTCATGTTTTTTTTTACCCCGGTTGTGTTAAATTGTCTTCGTGCTAACTCTGCTGAATTTGTCTATTATTCCTCGCTTGATTTGGTAAGCTTATCTGTCTTGTGATCGATACATTAGAGCACTATTTTTGTTTTCAGGTTTCGGACATTTTATGGTGTTTATGTTGCTGTTTATGTGCAATTTTCCCATCCGTTTGGCTATGATGTAAAAAGCCTATTAACATAAATTGTAATTTTATCTGACTAGTGAGTCAGTAATCCGATATATATTGTCAGCTGCCGGTATATAACTCCATGTTTGTTGTTAAGGGACTGCCTTGTAGGTTATACTTGCCATGAACTTGTTTAACCACGAACCCATGGTTTATATGTCATGGTAGCTGCATTTGTATCGGGTCTTTGACATGCTTCAGATGAAATATGTCAATCAATTTATACTGAGCCAACTTCTCCTCCTTCTCTTACAAGTTTAAAGCATGTTTTTTCTATTTTGGTTTTCACTTTCTTAAGGAAATGCCTCGCAAAGTATCGAGTGAGACGTACGTTTCGGATAATGTGAAGGAAAAAAAATTCCTTGAAAAAATAGATGACTTTTTGTCTTATAGTAGCGGTAAACATCCCTCCATATAAATTCTTGAACAATGGGCTGCTCAGTTTAATTCTGAATATGGTAGAGTACCTGCCTACGGATTAACATTATATCAAAAAAAAAAAAAAAAAGGGATGAAGAAACTATATAGGGGATGGAAGGCATTGTAAGTACGGACCGGGCTTGGATATAATCCGTCGACCGATAGAGTCATTTGCTCGGATGATACTTGGCAGAGCTTTATCTAAGTAATTGCATTGTCTAATATATGGCCTGCTAATTTAATTGTTTAACCACGCAACTAGTACACGAGGATGTTGATAAAATTTCATTTGCCGGTTCACAAGGAGTGCAACCATCTTCGCCACGAGGGGCTTCGCAATATGGAGTTGTATTACAACGTTTTCGAAAAATATCATGTTGCAGGTGCCTCGGGGTTTGGGTCTATTACGATGCAGGATGGCAGTACTCCATACGTCGAGCCTGAAGCTTCTATGGATAACTCTGGAACACAGTCGGTTTTAGAAGAGGAAATAACTCCAACCAACGGTGGGCGGCAGGGCAACAACAGAAGAGCGGGTGACAATACTGGTCCATCACAGTCTAGGGGTAATTCTGGTAAGAGAAAGCAAAGAGAGGCAACAGACGAGATTACTTACTTGGCAATATAGGAAATAGTCAGTCATTTCCGTAGTCGATCGCAATCGAGTACCAGCAAAGAACAGTCAAGCGACCGAATCACTTGCTGATGTGCATGAATATTATGATCGAGATGAGTATTCCACTTGATCAGCAGATGATATGTGGCACTACTTCGAGACTCATCCACGGGAGCAGCGTACCTTCCATCAGCTTCCCAATGACGATAGGCGAGGCATTATTGCCTTCGTTGTTAAGTCCCAGTAGCCAGCGGCCGATTGAGTTTTAGGGTCGATAAATTTTTTTTTATTTTCATTTTTTTTAGACATAACATTGACATTAACATATTTATTGAATTCTGTTGATTTATTTATTTCATTTATGTTTCAACCATTCTTATATTGTTGGTTACGTGATTTTACTGAAGGGAACAAATATATTTATTTATGTAATGTTATGTTTTGTAGCGGTTGTGAAAAAAAAATTATTATATCACGACTTTTAAATGATTAGTTGAACGGAGTATAATGGTATTGGAACTAATTAAACATGTTTTGGAAACAATTGATCTATACCAGAAAAACAACCAAATTTAGCTCAGGCCACGTCATTCTCAATATGAATGAGTTTAGTTCCACATTCGAACATGAAGAAGAGGACTGATCTTCAGAAAATGAGCTAAGCGACGATGATGGTTTTCTTACGGTGGCAATCATTGCCATGGCTGCCAATAGGTGTAACAGATGAAAAGATCCACAACCAATACATAATTCAAGACTAACTGACGGCATGCGTGTAGAAGAGATAATAAATGGACATGAAGAAATTATTCAAGATTTGATCAGTATGAAATCAGATATATTGTAGTAGGGAATTATTAAGGCCAACTTGTAACATGAATATCGACGAGCAGTTGTTCATTTTTTTATCCATTTGTTCCTAAGGTGCAACGAACAGACACATTTCTTATTTGTTCCAGCATTCTAGATAGACAATTTCACGTTAGTTCTTTAAAGTGTTGACGGCTATTTGTGCTTTAAAAGACGAGTTCATCAGCCCGCCTGACTACACAGAGGTTTAACATTTGATTATAGAGCATTCCTACAAATATAGGCCATGGTTTGATGTACATTATCGATATCATCGCATCAAATTATAGTATTAACGATACTAAAAAAATAGAAAATCCACTATTTTTTATTTAACACATCTTATTAAGGCTATTAGTCATAATCTACATTTTTCTTCTTCATGCATGATTGTATTGGCGCTATAGATGGAACACACATACTATGTGTGCCACGGGAAGATAATTCTGAAGCATAGATTAATCGAAAAGGTGTGAACTCATAGAATGTATTGGCCACCTACTCATTTGATATGAAATTTACATATATGTTGATCGGCTACGAGGGATCTTGTCATGATGCTAGAATGTTGGAAGAGGCAATAACATTTCATGGTTTCCCAATACCGCCACCTGGTAAGATCATCTGTCACATGATATGGCTATTGATAAATAATCAAGTAATTATAAAATATTAGATTTGTGTTGATAATACAATGTTTACTTCATAGGAAAATTTTACGTAGTCGATTTGGGATACGCGAATAAGGATTGTTTCCTTAATCCATTTCGACGAGAGACGTATCATTTACCCGAATATCGAAAACGTCACGTCGGACTTGGCACCCGGAGGAAAGTATTTAACTACACGCACTCATCGCTACGGAATTATGTTGAGTGAACTTTTGGTGTATGGAAGTCCAGATTTAAAACACTTAATTATCCCATGGACAAACAAGTAATGAATCCAGTGGCATGTGCGATTGTTCATAATTTCATCAGGATGGTACAAGTTGAGGATCCTATTCTTGAAAAGTATGCAGCAGATGGTGTGCCTGTAGGTGGACATGTTGATGTTAACGCGGATTACGTGTTGGCCAATGGGGTCGATAATACAGGTCCAAGTACGGAAAGGCAGCAAGATGCATCGAGGAGGGGTGCAATAAATCAGCTGAGAGAAGTGTTGGCTGATATATCAACGAAATCCATGGTATAAATCCACTTGAAATTAATGCTAGTTTTATCTATTTAAACCAGATAAGGGGGAGAATTTCATGTTTTTTTATTAGCATTTTTAGTTAGCAACTACGTAATTCTTGTTGTTGTATTTTATGACTATGTAAACAATATTGTAAAAGGTTTGATGTATGTTGTTGATTTGTGTTTTTATTTTAGTTTATTTTATTTTTTCTATTTTTTCATTCACAACCTACAATAGCATGTTAACTTATCTTTTTAAGTTAAACTTTTTAACTCAAACTTTTACATCCAAATAATCAACTCAAGTTAAACTTTTCAACTCAAATTTTTTACCAAATGCTCAACTCTAACTCTCAACTTAACTTATTTTCAACTCAATTTAAAAATCTTAACTCTAACCGTATCACCAAACGGAGCCTATATAAACAAAACCCCTTTTCTTCCATAATAAAGATAACGATACTCACTATGAAAGCAAGGAATTTTTGTTCGTATAATACAAGTGAAAAAGACCTAAATTATCCTTAATAGATTACATGCAATGCAAGTCATGTGAAAGACAATCATAAAATTTGAACTTTATTTTCTATTGGGGTTTATTGCAACGTTTAAATTTGAGGAATCAATTGTCAATATTTTTAATTCAAGAAATGATTTACCAAACGTTCGTGAAAATAGTGGGAAACTCAAAGAGAAAGCATTTTACATAGAAGAAATACAAATATCCTTTTTTTTTTTTTTTTTTTTTGAAGGAAACATAAAAGAATGAGCTCTTACTAGTAAATAACTTTCTAACTCTAACCCTTTAAAAGAAACACACACACACACACACATATATATATATATATATATATCATATCTCTTACCTAATATATTAAAGTACGAATACACTTTCTACAGTGCATTCGTCGTTTCTTTTGAATTGCTATGGAACACTCGCGATGTGGTTTTTTTTTTTTTTTTGGTACTTTACTTTTGCTTTTATTTTTGTTTTTGCTTTTGGTTTGATTTACTTGTCTATTTTGCGTTTGCCAATTAATATATTGTCTATATATAAATATCTGAAAACCAGTTGACATATCTTAAGTTTCTTTTTCTAAAAGTTATTCTAGTTTTAATCTTGATTCCTTTTGTATGTAAGTTCTCTCTCTCTCTCTCTCTCTCTCTCTCTCTCTCTCTCTTTTAAAGCTTGACTTTTTGTATGTAAACTTGATACCTCACGATTTTTAAACGCTAGAATTGCTTCAACAAATAGAATCAATAAAGACAACCAAATGAAAAATAGTCTTTCACTTGTAACATAAATATAGAAAGAAATCTTTGCAAAAAAAATATAATAACAAAGAAATAAAGAAAAGTTCGATAAAAATTATACTTTGGTATGACTTTCTAGGTGGAGTATTGGAGAAGGCTGTAGCGTTCGGGTGTTTCGTGATTCTTGGATCCCGAGGCCTCATCTCCTCAGACTGATCACTCGACCGAGACCTGATGAGGAAGAAATGAGGGTGGCACGGTGTGACACGGTGTTATTGTTTTCTTGGCTATCCTGTAAAAGCTGATTTGCTATATCATAAGTAATAAAAATCACTCCAAATTTCAAAAAAAGAAAAATGTTTTTACCTATCGTATATTTTTCTTCTTCTTTTTTTCCCTTTTCCCTTTTTATATCGTGGATGAAGATATTCCAATTGCCAACCTCAATGTTGAGAAAGATGGGGCACGTTTTATCATTTTTAATATAAATTTTAATCCTTACCCTCGTAGCTACAAACCACTGTAAAACACAAACCCAAACACACTCGGTTCCAATGTTAATTTTGGTTAAAACTCTTAAAGGAAATTATCATTTATTTCTGAAACTGAATACCTAAGTAAATACATTTGTAGGAAAGCACGGGGAGAAAAAAAAAAAAAAAATGTTCCCTACTCCTTTAATTTGGAACAGAAAGGTGATTTGTAGGAAATAAATATGATTTCAACCGACGAAGAGTCGTTCAAAAATTATATCCTTAAGACGAATAATGCACCATTATTAATTACAATCATATACTTGCTCATAAAGATATGAAAATTGTTGTTTTAAATTCTTGGGATAAATTGCATTTTTAAGAATCTGGATATTATAAATAAATAAACTTAAACAGAGAAGATTAGAAGAAAAAACTTGGAGCCCATAGTGGGAAACGATAAGAAAATCTTAAGTTTTTCACTTTTTTTTTTTTTTGGTTATTTGATGTTTACTTCTTATTCTTGCTTAGTACATGTTTGGTTTTTTTTTTGGTTATTTACATAGATGTTCAAATTAGAGATGTTGATTTGAAAAATACCTATTTTTTTCTTTTATTTATTAAAATGTCTAAAATAATACTTAAAAAGATAACACTACCCTTCAAAAAGAATTGAGAATTAATAAATAAAGGAATTATTAAAAAGGAAACAAAAAAAAAAAAAGAAAGAAAAAAGTATGAATAAAGATGCCCAAATTTGATTTCATGAGATTAGTAAATAAACTGTTATAAAAAAATATATATCATAATGATATAGTAGTTATCATAAAAAAAAATATCATAATGATATAGTAATATCATAAAGAAACATATCATAATGATTTAGTAATTATTATTATAATTGGTCAAAAAAATTGTTATAAAAGGAAAAGATATCATAATGATATAGTAATTATCATTAAAAAAATAAGCAATTTCTTATCACATTTAAACTTTAGAAACTAACTATTAAAACAGTACCAATAATAATATAGAAGAATATATTATTATCATAACGTTATAATTATCATAAAGAACATAAATCATACTAAAAAAAATTTAGAAACCTAAATGATCATACTTAAGAAACACGTTTATAAAAAAACTAAATCATACTAACAAGTAATCACTATAATAAATAACTGATTATTAAGATAAATATACAATAATGATAAATAAATAAGGAAAAAATTGAAACATAATAAGAAAAATGATTTTAAATATAATAAAATAGCAAAATGGATACTACAAACGATTGTTTCTTTAAAAATGGACATTTACATAATATTATTAAAAAATAGATATATTTTAAAACGAAATCCTAAAAATAGATTTTTTATATAATTATTTCTTCTTTTTTTTTTTTTCCCTTTCTTTTTCTTGGCCTTTAGTAACTTTGGCTCGTGAGATACAGGAATAGCAAGAAACCTCTGGAGACGCAGGAGGATGCCAAAGCGCCATCCGAACAAAGGTGCATGAACCTCACGCGCCACCGCCGCTACCATCCAAACACAACATAGCCATCACCATAGGAAGCCCGTCATCGCAGGAATCAAAACATTAATAAAATAAAATAAAATAAAATAAAAGGGTGTCAAATGCACTTAGATTGACGCTTCAACCCTTCGGCCTTCAATCTCCATCCCTACTTGGATCATTGTATTTCCATTGATGCCATTTAAAAAAAAAATCAAATTAATTGTATTTTTTCTTTTTTTTTTTTTAAGTTGATCAAATATTAGTTTCCGTTTGGTTTGCTGATTAGAGATGAAAATTTTAAATTGGAGTCGATTGACTTTTTAAAAATTAGTTATAAATTTTGTTATCAAAAATTAGTTATAAATTTTGTTGATTTTTTAAAAAAAGACAAAAGATGAAAAAGTACAATTTAATTGAAATTAAACTCAAATATCAAATAAAGTATTAATATATATATATATGTTGATTATAACATTGGACATTTAATAGATACATAGATGAAAACATCAGTGTATTGCCAAATATTTGAGTAAAATAGTGAACGAATTGATGATAATTAATCTTTACAAATCTTATTATCTAGAAAAATCGATATTTTTTAAGTATTGAAAGAAAATATATGTTGACTTCTCTTATTAATTTAAGGAATAGTATCAAGATATCTCAAAATAATTGTCCATTGCTTATGGGAAAAAAAAATCAATAAAATTGTCCATGTTTACTTCCTGAAACTTTCTGACATTTTTTTGACCACCACAGAATTTGGCACATAAATTTAACCCTATGTCATTGTTACAACAATACTTTACTAATTTCAAATAATAATTAAAAAAAAAAAGAGACAATGCTTTACTTTACGTCACATAAATTTGACCATGTGTCACATACAACAATGCTTTACAAGAGTTAGGTGGCTATCATGGCACTCGTTTCGAAAATATAAATTGCTTAAAGGAGAATGTGCATTATGCAAACATTTTTGTAACACTCACGGGCTGGATAGATGGATAATGGTTAGGTGATTTTGTTAGTTTCTCCTTTTCGTCCACTGAATTCAAACTTTCATTGTCTTTTTTTATGTTTTGCTTCAGCTCTGATTGTTGAAGCATTAATTTGATGATAACAGGATAAATCCTAGATGGTCAATTGAAAGAAATTAGGGCCTGTTTGACACTTTAGTTTCACTCAAGTGAAACTGTACTTTTTTTATCTTTTTCTGATAAAGTTTTTTATCTTTTCTGACAAAGTTTTTTGTCTTTTCTGAAAAGTCAACAAAAATTACTATTAAAACTTAAAAATCTTAACTCAAACTAAAACACCAAACACCCCCTTAATATAAAGAGCACGTCTTTCTGTCATACCGAAGGAAAGGGATTTCTGTCTATGGAGTTAAAAACTTATAAATGATGGGTCCACCCAGACCCTTTTTTTCACAAAAAAATAAAAAATAAAAAATAAAAAATAAAAAATAAAAGTTCACATGTTTGTAATGTAGCAGTCCCTTAGTAACAACGACAAGTCGTTTTCAATGCGGCCTGTGGACATGACTTTCCATTTTTGGTCAACTCCGTACGCCCTCTGTGGGATCTTATTAGTTGCTGCTCTGATCTTACACTTGTTTCGAGAAAGAAATAATTTTCAAATGACCCCTATGGCTGTGGCATTCAATTAGCAAGATATCACATGCAAAGAAAGCTTCAAATCCTGGAGTGTACTATATTGGATGTACGAATGTATTATTTAATTTTAAGAATTGAATATTATCCGATAATTATAATTTTTTCTTTAAAATTATATAATTTTAATTGATTTATATATAAATTTATGTAAAATTGTTTATTATATGGTACTTGTTGTAATACTAGCTTATTAGGCACGTCCGATGGACGTGCGTTCCGTATTACATATTTAATACTTTTTGTTAAAAAAATTTTATACTATTAGTATATATTTCAATTATTTGTAGTACTATTAAAAATATTACTATTTCTTCTTAAAATTAATAAATATATGAAACTTTACTAAAATAAAATAGAAAAGAACGATATAAAAAAAAAATTTGTTTAGGCTGCTATAGAATATTGGAGAATTTTAGAATTGTGAATCCAAATTGGATTGATGGTACTTCATATAAGTTGACTAAATTGTTATCTATTTCAAAAGAAAATAGCATAAAATATATCAGCGTTATTTTTTAAAAACATAGTAATATTTATTTATGTATCTACAGAGAGCAAAATAGTAGTTTTTCTTTTTCAAATTGTAGAAATAATGGAGAATTTTTTTTAATGATATGATAAAGTATCAATTTCCTTTATTGCCAATGTAAACTTTGATCAAAAGTTTAATAGAGATAAAGGTCAGTTAGTCTAGAGTTATGTAAGGATATTCTTGAAATTTCACTAAGGGTGAGTTTGGCAGACCCATTTGAACTGCCATTTTCGAGTTCAAACAAAACTATTGGCGTTTGGGGCTTGAGTCCAACTCAAACTTTCCACTGAACCGTTGCACAGTAATCCGAGTCTTGATTACTGTGTTTTCGTTCATGGATAGCCGTATCTGCAGCTCTGTTCCCCACAGTTCCTCATCTCCCTCCCCCGTCGCCAGTTTCTGTTCTCCCCTGCTGCTCCTTCGTCTATCCTTTCTCTTTCCCATGTGCGTTCGGTCTTTTCTCCTCTGTCGAAGCCAGGTCTTGGTTCTGTGGGTGTTGGAATCGAATATATTCGATTCACTGTACCCCTGCTATTGCAGTAACTCCATAATCCCCGAGTTCTTTGCTCTACTTTTCACCCCTAATAACGTCCCCATCTCTGCCCTTCGGTTTATTGCGGAGTTTTGGCTGTTGGAATCGCCTGAAATCTGCCGCGATTTCGAAATCCCTAATTCCCTAATTTCGGTTCTAGGGTGTCTTCCACCTCAGCATATAGTCGATTTTAGTCGTCGGTCTTGGGCACCCGCCGTGTCTGTACATCGGACTCCTGGCTTGGGTACCGCCGGTGGCAAATGCGGCGCCGACTGGGGTCCGCGAAGCAATCTCGACGACGGTTTCGTTTTACCCACTATTTCCGAGCGACGAAATCAGTTCATCGACCGATTGCTTCCTGCCCTGATCCGCCTTCATCGACCGTTTACTCGTCCTCTGGCTCGAACTCCGTAAGCCAAGTATATTTTCCTAACCTTTAACTTTAGCTGTTCATTGTCCAAGGATTCGAGTGTTTCGAAGGCCGGTCTTCTCTCGGCTTAGGAATATCTGTTGATTTAGTTAACCCTCGAACTCCACCCCCATTTGTGTTGATGTTACTATCCTGGTTGTTTTGATTTCTCTGTTGCTGTTGTTTGCTAGTTTTTTGTTCATTTAGGTCATGTTTTTCTCAACTCAAACTCACATTGGTGGGTTGTATTTATTCTCAGGATTTGTGATGAATTTTTTTGGTAGAAAAAATTGTTTTCTTTCGTCAGTCAGGACCTGGTTTAGTTTGACTGATTCGTTTGAGATGGTTGATGCAATTTTTGGATGGTATAATTGTTTTCCGTGACCTAAACCATAGGTCGGCTTTGTTTTGTTTCTTTGTGCACATTGTTGATGCATCTTAATGGTCCAAATCTCAGTTTATGTGCAGTGTATCTGGTTTTTCTCGTTTCTTTCTCAATCATATTATGTCCACCTTCCGAAATGTTATAATCGGCCACAGAGGCTGTTTATGGTTTGTGTTCATATTGCAGTTGGTAGATGCGGTTTTGTTCCTTCTTTTGACTGTCGTTTCAGGTGTTTGATGCCTTTTTAATGCCTTTGTTGGTATCTGTTTCAAAATTCCCCTTACGTTTGGCTGTGATGTATCATTTTCCTCATCATGGACTGAGATTTCATCTGACTGGTGCGTCATTAGCCCGATATATATTGGTAGTTACCGGTTTTTCATGCCATGGCAGCTGACATTGTATCGGGTCATTGACATGCTTCAGATGCAATATGTCGATACAAATATACTGAGCCAACTTTACCTCCCAATCGGTGACGTATTTAGTATATTTTCAAATAACATATCGAGTGTTACGGCCAGTGTCTCAAAATCACTTATTTTTTTTTCCCTTTTATTCGCTATATTAAGGAAATGCCCCGTAAATCTTCGGGTGAGACCTTTGTTTGGAACTCCGTCAAAGAAAAACGGTTACTGGAAAAATTGGATGACTTCTACTCATCCAATCCCGGCCGACAACCCGGGAAGCAGATATATGAGTTATGGGCCAAAGAGTTTAACACCGAGTTTGGTGGCGTTGCCGCCCACGGCGATACTTTATACCAGAAAAAAGATCGTATGAAAAAAATTTATAAGGGCTGGAAGTTCTTGCAAGTCCAGACCGGCCTAGGGTACGATCCGGTAACCGAGACAGTTGTTTGCGCAGATGAGGCGTGGCAGAGTTTCATAAAAGTAATATTTATTTTCTAATATAATTCATGCTATATATTTTTATTAATCATTTGAGTAGTAGAGACGGATGATTGGATGATTCATTTGCAGGTGCATCCAGAGTGCAAGCATCTCCGTTACGAGGGCCTTCGCCATAAGGAGTTGCAGTACAACGTGTTTGAGAAAACTCACGCGTCTGGCGCCTACGGGTATGGCTCAGTTACACTGGGGGACGGCAGTACTCCATCCGTAGAGAACGAGTTCAACTATGCCAACTCAGAAACACACCCGTGCTTAGACGATGACCTAACACCGACCGTCCGTGGCTGGCAGGCCGACACGCGGCCTGTGCCCGACGTAGCCGATCCATCCCGACGTAGTGGAAGCCATGGTAAGAGAAAGCAAAGGGATGCAACCGATGAGATGGCGTACTCGGCTATGAAGGAAGTCCGAGACTACTTCCGAGGCCGATCACAAGGTGGAAGTGCCAGTGAGCAATCAGTCCAAAACGGTGGCCTTGTTCAGTGCATGAACATAATGAAGGGGATGGGTTTCTCAACACATCATCAGATGATGATGTGGCATTATTTAAATAGTAACCCACAACTGATGGTTCCATTCTGCCAGGTTGACGATGACCTTAGGAGAGCCATTATTGGCTCCGTCATCAACCCCCAGCCGCCGCCAGATATATGAGTGTTTATGTGTTTTTCCCTGTTTGTATGTTTTTTTCGTAGCTTTTTCTTAAAATGTGACACTTTTTTTAAAATATTTTCCTCCGAAATTATTATTGCGTGATGTATTAATTTAATGTACCAATTAACGCTAAATTTATTTACGTTATGTTATGTGGTCAGTTTCCAACTTATTTTGGCGTAAATTTTGTTGACGTACGTTAATGTATAACAGATTATCTAGAGCAAGCACGCACAACCATGCTTCCACCCACCACCACGAAGATGACAACCAGTCCGCCGAAAATGCAGAACGTGACGTTGATGCTATGGGCGCAATGGCAGTTTTTGCGACCTGTACATGGCGGCGTAACAGGCGCAGGGATCCTGTACCGATGCATAATTCAAGCTTAACTGGCAGGATGCGGGTGAACGAGATACTAAATGGCCACCCCCAAATAATTCAAGGCATCATAAGTATGGAAGCCGGCACATTCAGAGCGCTAACTGACCTATTAAGCAGTCGGGCATTATTATCGCCAACTATTAACATGACTGTCGACGAGCAGTTGTTCATATTTTTATATATTTGTTCCCACGGCGCCACAATCCGACAAACATCGTATCTATTCCAACACTCGAAAGAAACAACATCGCGGTGGTTCTATGCAGTGTTATTGGCCATTTGTTCGCTGAAAGACGAGTTCATCAGGCCACCCGACTACACGACGGTTCAACCGTTGATTCAAGAGCACGGGTACAAATATCGACCGTGGTTTGATGTACGTTATCCATTGACAATTACTGATATCATCGTATGGCACTACTTTATTAGAAAATCAGATGTACGTTGGAGTGGATGTTAACATTTAAATAGTTTATTTATTTTGCAGGGCTGTATTGGGGCGATAGACGGCACACACGTCCCATGTGTGCCTCCCAATGAAAATGCAGACGGCTGGATTAATCGAAAAGGGTTTCACTCACAGAATATATTAGCGGCCTGTTCGTTTGACATGAAATTCACTTACATGTTGGCCGGGTATGAGGGATCGTGGCATGATGCTCGAATGTTGGAAGAGGCAATTGCATTCAAGGGTTTCCCAATACCTCCTCCAGGTAAAAAGAGTTGGCCTTGTTATGTGGCCAGTAAATTAATCATATTCCACTTTTATTGAAATAGAAAATTGGACTTACAGCTCTTATTGTGGTATTTATTTTGTAGGTAAATTTTACTTAGCCGATTCAGGTTACGCTAACAAGGAATGTTTCCTGAGACCGTATCGCCGAGAGACATATCATATACCTGAATATCGAAGAAGGCGCGGCGGGCTCGGCAACCGAAGAGAGGTGTTTAACTACACACATTCTTCGCTGCGGAACTGTATTGAGCGGACATTTGGTGCCTGGAAGGCAAGATTCAAAATACTAAAAGGCATCAATAGCTACCCGATGGACAAACAAGCTATGATCCCCGTGGCTTGTGCGGTTCTGTATAATTTCATACGGATGGTGCAGGTTGGGGATCCCTTACACGAAGATTACGTCGGAGATTGTATACCTGTAAGTGGAAATGTCGATGTGAACGCAGATTATGTATTTGACGACGTGGCCTCTGGTACTGGCCCAAGTACAGGACCGCAGCAACATGACACGAGGATGGATGCCATGAATCGAGTGAGAGATATGATGGCTGATGATATGTGGGACAGATTTCAATCAGCCCCGTGGTATAAAACCACGTGATAGTCTGTGATGTTTTGTCACTGTTGGCAACATACTGATGGTGAGTGTATTTTACGGCTATTTACGTAATTTCACAAAATATGTCGATGACGTTCGTTGATTGGTGTTATAGATTAAAATTGTTAATCGTGACATTTTACGTTAATAGAACCTATAATAGAATGTTACATTGAGGATAAATGAAAATTTTAAGTTCTGAGTAGTTTGATTAATGATTTTCTTTAATAAAATAAATAAAATTTGTTGGTTTTTTTGAAAACAAGACAGAAGTTGGGATGAAAAAATTCCATTTAGTTGGAGTTAAGATAAGTTACCAAACACAAAAGGCAAAAAAATTGATTAACTCAATTTTTAAACATCCAAACAGGGCCCTTGTTTTTTTTAAACTTTTTAACTCAAACTTTTTTTACCAAACAATCAACTCAAACTAAACTTTTTATCTCAAACTTTTTACCAAACACTCACCTCTTAACTCAAACTTATCTTAACTCAAACTAAACTTAAAAATCTTAACTCAAACTTACACACCAAACTCACCCTAAGTATTTGTTTGGTAAATGAGTTTGAGTTAAGATTTTTAAATTTCAATAGTAATTTGTGTTGACTTTTTAAAAAAGACAAAAAAAATTTTCAGAAAAGATAAAAACTTTCTTAAAAAAAAATATATAATTTAACTTGAGTTAAACTTATATGTTAAACAGAACCTAATATTTAAAAAAAAATAAACACGTCGTTCTTCTTTTTTTTTTTTTTTTTGGATAGGGAAGAACTCAATTAAAGGCCCACGGCCGAAGGCCCATGTTTTTCTCTGACAACATTACAACCCAACTCCCTTCCCGACCAAATAACGGGAAAGAAAAAGGGTACGTAGGTCTAAAAAAGTTGACAAAAAGTTGTACAACGGACTTAGTTATATATAATAGATTAGTGCAAAGAAGAGGTATGCAAGAAAAAAGGTTATACTAAAATCAATTGATTGTTACATTGATGTTAAAAAAAAAATACAAGTATCGTTTTATAAATGTATTTAATATGAAACTATCAGTATAATTTTATTTCTACTCAAAATATATTCAATTTGAAGTGAACATATGGATGCGGGCATTTGTAATTTATAAATTTTGACATATCTGAATGGGTTAAAAATCTTATCGCGACAAACAGAAGTGCTCGATATGATATGATATTGCTGAACAGTGATAAACATTGTTGTTTGAGACGTGGCACATAGTCATTGGTGGAGCATCAAGTCATAAAATGATAATTAGCAAGCCGATTAGAAGAGGTTTTTCAGAAGTTATCATTTTGTCAGTTAAAAAGTCTTCATATTACGGATTCTTCATTGATTATGCATTGAAAACATATTCAAATGATATCAAAATAAAAAAAACATAAATAAACCTAAGATAATATTAAAAATATTTTAATGAATTAAAATAGTAACGTATGTAAGAGAAGTTTCTTTTGGCGGTGTATTTCATTCTTCTTTATAATTATTATATTAAAGAGGTTGAGAGATTATCGAGAATCGCATCAAGTAGAGTGTGTAAGAGAATTTTGGAGTCTTCCCGTCTCTCATTTCAATTTTTATCTTATCCAAATTCCTTTTTTTTTTTTTCCTTTTTTGTTTTTTTTTTGCCCTTTTTCTTTTGGAGTTTTTGGTTTGTTCTTTGTTCTTGATGGTTCTCTAAAGTTGTTCTTGATCCGAATTCGAAGTCTCAACACTAGTTAAAAGGAAGCTTCAATAATATTCCATGCTTCCTTTGAGGCTTGAGAGTTGACCCTTGAGCCTATCCATTAACTCGTTTAAAAATAAATAAAAATAAAATAAAAGATAATATTTTAACAGAGCGTCATCCAAATTTCATTGATAAATAATACTATAAATGACTCTTATATAAATGCAAATTTATAAATATAGAAATAGATTAGTTATTCAAAAGTGTGAAATGTACTAAAATCAAGAAATTTTATATTTCTTAACATGAAAATTAAGAGAAAATTAATAAAATAACAATTTTTTTTTATCTATTAACCAATATGACATTAATTCTCCTATTTTGACAAACATTACACAAACTTTAGTTTAATTTTGTGTCATGTTGGACTAATGTTACTTTTTTTTTATCATGTTAGTGCAGTGATCTCCAAACTTGTGTTATTCAGATACTTTTCTCAAAAATTAATATAAATAAATTCAAATATCATATATTACAATCAATCAATCTTAAAAATAAAAATAATCTTAAAAGATAATTTTAAAAAATATTTGATAATCATCTCAAATCTCAACCGTCATGAATATGAACTTCAAACTTGATGGAGCGCTAGAATACCATCAAACATGCCCTAAAGTGCATGATGTGCAAAGTTCATACTTTAAGTTTACATACTCAAATGATTGTGTGAGAGAGGAGACCATTTAAAACGAAATTGCTATTAGTTTTAAGTCTCGGTCCAAATAGTACTTCATGCTTATCTTAGCTCGGTATTAAAAATATTCTAGTAGACTACCAAAGGTGTTCTAGTATTATAGTAGATTATCAAAAAGTATTATACTAGAATATTCTCAGGCGATCAGAAACCAGTACTAGCGATTGGAGATAACGTTAAATACCAAAAATATTCTGATAAACTACCTGAGTATTTTACAAGAATATCTTTTTATGGTCGGTGATAATTTTGAAAATATATATTATGTTAATCTTAGACTTAATCTATAAGAGGTTAAAATTTTGAAGTCACTATAAATACAGTTATTTCATAAATTTGCTTTTTTAGAGCAACCTTCAAAAACGAACAGTTTTCATCTTGCAAAAGGGGACAGAATTGACAACCAAAGCTTACAAAATGGTTCCAAAATTGTAAATATAGTCCGAACATGTCCAAACATAATGTCCCCCTAAAAAAATAATGTTCATGATGATAGCTGAAGTGATTTGAAATATCTGTTACCATTCAAAAACGAAATGAGCTGTTTTTTTTTTCCTTTTAATGATTTTGAAAAATGGACAAAATTAACAGTCAAAACTACCATTTGAGCGAATTTTCAAGTGGTTGCCATCAAATATATATCGACTGGAATAGAAAAAAGAAAAGGGAAAAAAATGGTTTGCTGAAGAATTTAAAATTTTTTTTTATTGACTACAAGATACTAACTTATGTTATAAATAATAAACTAATGATATTTTTATTATCTTTTTTTTTTTTTTAAATGTATCAGCACTTCTTTTTTAAATAGAATCGCAAAGAATTTTAACTAACTATTCTTCTTATTTATTCTCTTTCCCACAATACTCTCCTTTCAACCACACAAGTGCCCGAATAATTAGTTATTTAATGTTATTAGCAAAAAATAATAATAATAATAATTTGTTAATGAGAATAATTAATTATTTTCTAATGTACTTAATTAAGTAGTTTAAAAAAGAAATAATTACACAAAAAGTCTATTTTTAAAATCTCATTTTAAAATATCTCCATTTTTTTATAATATTACGTAAATATTCATTTAAAAAAAACAATAACAAACTACTTGTAATACTCATTTTATCATTTTACTGTATTTTAACATCATTTTCTTTTATTATGATTCAAAATTTTTTTTCTTATTTGTTCATCGTTATTTTAACTTTATCTTAATGACTAGTTCTTTACTATAGTAATGGCTTATTAGTATAATTAAAGTTTTTTTATAAACATATTTCTTAAATATGATTTCAATTTCTTCGAAACCTTGTTAGTTTCTAAAGTTTAAATGTGTGATGGAATTGTTTATTTTTTTATGATAAATGTATTATGATTTTTTTCTTTATGGTATTACTATATCATTAAGATGTCTTTTTCTTTATGATAATTACTATATCATTATGATATTTTTTTTTAGGTCTTAAAGTATTTCATATTTCTTTACAATATCTATTTAATTTTTATATGTTCGTTGTGAATTTTATTGTAATAACCGATTATTTATTATAACGATTGTTTTTCATATATCATACAACTAATATCAGTTATGGTCCTTTTTTCTTTACAATAAAGCAAATAAAATGATCTTTTTTCCTTTTTATAAAAGATTTGTTTTGTTTTACATTTTTTTAAAAGATTTTTCTTTCCTTTTTTAATCAATTCCTTATTTGTTTAGTTTCAATTCTTGATGAAAGAGTAATGTGATCTTTATAAACATAAATTTAGACATTCATGTAAATAAAAGAAAAAATTGACATTTTTTAAATCATAGTCTTTAATATAAACATTTATGTAAATAAAATGAGGATCCAATTGCTCTAATTATATTAGTGAAGTTAATTGGAGGTGTTTTATTCAAACTGAGATACTTTTCTCTCCTCCTGCTCCTCTAACATGTCAATCACCACTTTTTTTTTTTTTCAGGATAAGCCTTAGACACAAAATTTGTATATATATATATATATATATATATATCTATATATGTAAATCATGCTATAATAATAATGGATAAATTCGTGCCAAATTAATTATATTTTCATTTTTAATTTGATGCTAGTTATTTATCATGTATGAAAGTTCCCAATAGCCTTTTGTCCGTATAACTTATTATATATAGCAGGTTATCCATGATGGATTTAAGGACAAATTTTGAATAAGCTTGTGTTTTGTTCATCGGTTGGAGATGAAATTTTTATGTTAGAGTTAGTGGATTTTTCAAAAACTAGTTATAAATTTTATTGACTTTTCAGAACAAGACAAAAAATGATATGAAAAAGTATAGTTTAATTGGAGTTAAACTTAAATACCAAACAAATTAAGCCTTAGTTTATTTTAAAATTTCATTGCTTCGTTACTGAAAAAACCTGTTTATAGTTCCATATAATTTAACACCGCGAATTACCCATTGTAATCAAATGATTGAGATCTCTTATATTTCCAAATTATGATAATGCTTTTAATAGGATAACATTAACTCTTCTTACAACAGTTATGAATTCCATATCCGTAAATAATACTCCTATACATCATTTATAAATCATGCTTTCAACATACTAGTATGGGATCTTTCGGTCATAAGAATTCCTACTTTAGGTATATCAAAAACCACAAGTCATAAATATGATGTCATGTTCTCAGGATTAAGATCGTTGCATTAATGATTATCAAAGTGAACTGATTTATTGAAAAGAAATTATTAATTAAATCAATTATGCTTTAGGTCCAATCCAATATAAGTTTGCTGCTAGGCATATATCAATGTTTCTATCTTGAAGTTCCAGCTCCGATGATGAAGACAAGTCATCTCCCTAATTGGAAGTAGACACCCATTATAATCTTATCAGAAACAAAGTGATCGTCTTTATTACAGAATTTGAGGACTAGAATTTAGACTGTTGCCTTAAAATTGTATCTTCATGCATATAACTCCATGCACAATTCAAGGTTTAGTAATCAATAGTTTTGGTGCTTTCTTTTTTCCTTGTTATATATAATTCCTCCAACCAACCATATGAAAGTAAATAATAATAATAATAATAAAATGACACGTGTAATAATTGAAACATTCTTTATTGAATCAAAATGTCATAAATACATCTAAAGTATCTTATTCTTAGATCAGTATTCCTAAGTCTGTCTGTCCAAGTTTTACTTTGAAAGAGTGAATTTATCACAAAGTGCCATTTATTATGTTTTTGGAAAAATAATGGCTCCACCTTTTATAATGAATACATGGACATATATAAGTCACATATTACAGAGTGTGATAGATTATTCAAAAAAAAATTAAAAAAAAAAACAAACAAACAAACAAACCTTCTAAAATTAAGAGAAATTTTAGTTTGAAATAAATTAATTTATCAAACTAATATGAAAAAGTAACTATGTACAAACTATTAAAATTAAGATGAAGGATTGGGTTTGATCTAGGGAATCAATTTGGGGACAAATGAAGGGGACAAATGAAGGTCGAAGAGGAAGATATAGGAGAGCCTAAAGATTTAGCTTTTTATTTTTTATTTAAAAAAAAAAAAAGGTTTCCTAGAAAGTAAAGACAAAGGAGCAATTATCTTTTTTAATTGGGCCCGGGTTTAGAGAGAGAGAAAAACATGATATGTTTGGGATGTTGGACGTGAAAGGAAAAATGTAGATATAATAATAATAATAATAATAATTAATAATGTAATGATAATAATTAAAGAGTGGTAAGCATTTTGATGGATAAGGAGAGCTCTAAAGCCATGGAGAGTGCGGTGATGCACGGGTCCGTGGGAAAGGGCACAAGAGTGGTAACAAACGTAGGGCATAGGAGCGACAATCGTAAAGGGCACTAGGGTGCAGGGATGCCATTAGGGACGATAATCACTAATGGCACAGGGACGACAAGCGACGAGGGTGGTAACGAGGAGTTAAGCTCCAATGACGACAATGTTGATGGAGATGAGGGAGTGAGAATTGTCAAATTTGTCAAAGGGATTGTTGATGGCAGGCATTGATAGTGTGGAGGAGGAGGATGTTTGGAGATGGAGTGGTGGTGGGCCTTTTCCCTCTCTGTGGGAGCCATTAGGGGTGTTGCTCTAATATTATATTATTATGTTATTAGAAAAATAGTGGCTCCACCTTTTTCATTGATCGATAACAAAAGCATGTAAAAGTTGCAAATTATTTATAAAATCTGACATAAGTTATCTAAAGTTATTTAGATCTGTTTGGCAGAGTTTTGCTTTTGGTTTTAATAGGTAGAAAAAGAGAAGTAAAACTGTGACTTCTCATTGGAAGCAAAAAGATTACGAGATCAAAATGATCTTTAAAGTTTTTTAATAACTAATGAAAATATTTAAAAGAAAATTTATAATGTCTAACTTAAATTTTGTTATAAATTTTAAAGTTTACTTAGGTCTCGTATGGTGTTTGAGTTTAAACTCAAAATTTTCATCTCAGTTTTTATTTTTTTCTGAAAGTTTTTGTCTTTTTCTGAAAAAGTTTTTGTCTTTTCTGAAAAGTCAACAAAAATTTTCAACTCAAACTCATTCACCAAACGGACTCTTAGAAAAACTTTTACTGGAAGTCATATTTTTTTACTTTAACAAAAAGCATTTCTGACAGATCATCCAACTATTTCCGAAAACTGCTTTTGAACCTAAATTAGTTCCTAAAAATCTTTGTCAAACAGGCCCTAAATCTCTTGAACTCAAGGAGACTTTCTAATTTAAAGCAATGCAAATTATAAATTCAAACTATTATTATAGATAATTATGCACAAAATGTAAACTTTTTTATAGAACCTCTTAGAAACTACCTTTGACATTATTTGTAATCCGATGGTTCTCTTCCTCTTCCATTTTCCACCCCTTTTTTTTTTTTTTTTTTTTTCTTTCTCCTTTTTCTTTCCCCTCCTTCCTACTCAAGCTTTACTTTCTTCTATCTTCATTCATATTTTGTAATGACACGAATATCTAACCTTTAATTTTAAAAGAATGAATATATCATCAGAATGCCTCTTAAAAACTATCTTTACGGGGGTAGACTAGTGTTAAGACACTACTTTGAGATGATTTGTAAATTTAAGATATTACTCTAACTAACAAGTCTTCTAGATTGTGTCCTATGTCTTCGACTTTAAACACACACAAAACAAAAAAAAAAAAGAAAAGGAATTTGTTATACATTTATACAGTCAAACGTTATTTCAAGTTATGAATCAAAATGTGTGCAAACGAAGAACAAAAAATGCTAGGAACACTAACTTCAATCTCAATATTTGAGTACCAACCTATATATGTGACATATGAGTTGTCGTTTTTTTTTATCTTCATTCATATTTTTTTATTGGGATCAGAGTTAATGTTCCTAACATTATTCAACAAAGTAATAGTATCTTCTCTACTTACAAAAACTACACTAAGAGTAATTTTTTTTTTGCAAATAAATAAATAAGCTAAAAATTTAGGTTTTTGACCTTTGTTTCTAAAATTACTAGTTTGAAAAAACAGATTAAAAAAAAAAAAAAAAAAAGCCACTTCGTGTTTCCTTTTAGGACAAGTAACTGTGCATTTCAAGAGGACACAAGTCCTCCAATTTTGTATTACAAAAGTTTTTCTTTAGTGTAAGCAAGCTCTTTTGATATGAGCTTGAGATCATTTTGATGCGAGATCGAAATCATTCTAATGAATGCGGGTTTATCCAATCATATGTTAGAAATCTTTTTCCTCATATGATTAAGGTTTCAGTTTAAGTTACGCTCATATCAAAATAAAAGATCGACTCTGAACGTTGATGGCACTCACTATGAACTTAATCACCAAACATTTTCTAATTGTCATTAGTTTGCAAACCATTCTCTCATAGATGCCACTACAAGAAACTTTTCAGCTAACAGTGCCGAGCATAATTTTCGCCAGTATTTTGGGGGGAATAATTTTAGTGCCACAAAGCATAATTTTTGGGCAATGTGTTCAAACACAATTGGTACAACTTTCTCTTTTTGGCAGGTAAAAAACTATAAGAGTTTTTTTTTTTAATAAGAATATCTTATTGATAATGCATACTTATTAATATTATATTGGATTAAAATCACATTAAAATAAAAAAAATGTACAAAAAATTAATAAAACTTGATATGAATTTGATAGTTTTAAAAGGAGCCATGTCGAAGAAGTTTTTTTTTTTTTTTTTTTTTTCAATAGCCTAACATAAAATTCTGAAAGAATACATTTATTTTTGGAAAAGAAAAGACTTATTAATGCAATTACATGTGGAACTATAAGACATTTCATTGAATAAAGAAGAGAAAAACAAAAGCCCAGCAAAAAAGAGGTACATGATTCTCTCTTTCTTTAGGAATTAATTCATTTTGAAAAGCAGAAATTCAACAAGAAAAAAAGTGGAGCACATTTGACATTGCTCTTTTTTTCGCTAAGGCCATGAAAGTCTCTCATTGTTGTCAGCCTAAAAGGGAATTCTTTTTTTTTTTTTTTTAAAGAAAAAGGAGAAGATTTTAGAGAGCCTTTTTGACCAAAACATTTGCATAAAGTCTAAAAGAATATGGTTACATGTAAAGGTGGTTGGATAATAACCCAAAAAAATTGTTCCACCCCAACATCACTAAGTGGCTGAAGCTGCATTTCCCTTCACAAAGAATTACTTCAAGTTCAGAATTTCGAAAAATTCATAACGTATTTTCTTACGATATTCATCTTTAAAACTCTCAAATCTACATTTCACTTTCTCTATTTTTAAATTTTTATTATGAAATTCAAATTTCAAATGCCTATACTTTTCTTATTTCAAATTAAAATGTGATGATTAAAAAAAATCTTACAGATTGATTGAAGAAATTAAATAAGATTCACATTGCATATTTTTATCAAATACATTTTAAATATTTATGTTATCTTTTTTATAGCAGTTCTTTTTCAACTTACACTTAAGCCAATACACACATTTAAATTGTAACTTATAAAACTCCAACTCCAATCTTTTTTCTAAATGCATCCTAAAGGTAGTAGTATATTTACGTATTCTATATACATATATTTGCATATATTTGTTGTGTTAGAACTGACTTAACACCAAAAATCTTGTTAAAAAGAACAACTACCAAATAAATGATGATACTGCAATTTCGCTTTTGAAATTCATTACAAAACGGTTCAAAATCATACAAAAGAAAATAATAAATTACTAGGCTTATCAGGCTATAGAAGAATTTTTATTCCTAGATTAGAATGGGAAATAACTATTTTCCAGTCCTATATATGGATGGATTAATTACATACTTATATTGTGCATTTTAATTATTTCTCAATATCACTTTCTATTTTTGAAAATTACAAAGGTATCTTTTGAATTTATTAATTTTTTAATTTTATCCATCGCACAACTATCATTAAATAATTGGTAACAGTATTTTAGATATTTGAAAAACATAAAATCGCAATAACAAAACATCAATTTAAAAGAAAATAACTTCAATTTTATATTTTGAAATATTAAAAATAATTTCCAAAGTTTTTTCTCATAAAAAAAAAAATTCAAAAACAAATTTAGTCTAGGCTATTTTTTTTCTTCTCTCTTGTTTTATTTAACACAAATTGTGCAAGGGTATTTTTGTTCTAAACAATAATAGTTTATACATTTACATAAAGCCCTAAAATAGAACATCAATTATAAAATCCTGAATTTATGTTACATTTTCAAAACTTTTTCTCATGAAAAAAAAAAAAAGAAATAGAAACAAACTCAAAGTTATTCGGATTATTTTTATCTTTACTCCTTGGTTTTTTTCTTTCACAAAGTGTCTGAGAAATGAAACTAAAATAAGTTTTTCAAATTTAAAAGATAACCTTATATTTTCTAAACACAAAGGATAAATTGAGAAATAACTAAAATAAAATATACATATACATATATATATATATATACCTATGTATCGTTATGTAATTAACCCTTCTTTCCATTCATCTGTGATTTCTTGGTAACCACAAAAGCATAACCACTTTAGTAATTATCGATGATACTTTTAACATAACCATTAATTTCTAAAAACAAATAGATGATGAATTAAGAAATAACTAAAATTAGAAGATATAATTATGCAAGCCCTTCTTTTCATTCATCTATGATATCTTGGTCATCCCAAAACCATAACCACTACATTATTAACTAATGATATTCCAAGGAAAAATAAATAAATAATATTCTTAGAATAAACTTGCAGCGAAATAGTACGTAAATTAAATAGATTTCTTTCCCTACCTTCTCCCCCACTCTCTTCCCCCCTCTTTCGGGTGGTCCCACGGAAATGCTCACGAGTGTAGGGCTTGGGCCAGGCCTAATGGATCTGAACCTCCGGGGCAGGTCCCGTGGTGTAATGGAAGGCGTGTTCGGCTCACTCCGTGTTTGCCCGTGACGTAGGGTGGCTCTTCCGTACTGATGTGGTGGAATATTTTTTTTTATGGTGGCTCTATTTCATCACGGCGTTGCTTCTCCAATTCCATAAGGTCGTGTTAGTCGGATCTACACCTATGGTCTAACTGGGTTGTGAGGGTTGCGTCTCCTTTTTGTGGTTGTTTATATTTAATAAAGCTGATGTTAGTTCCGCCATGTAGCGTTTCTGGTTTTACTTTGTAAAAACAAAGATGGTTTCCCCATCTTCTGATTTTGTTTGTATGTCAAATATCAGTTTGAGTTGTTTCTCGATGGTGCTGATTTACCACTAGTTTTGTTTATGTATGTAACGGTTGGTCTTAAAACTATAGGTTACTGGCTCTCAATCATTAGTAGAGGTCTTATCAAGACAATCCTTATGCCTGCTCAATTATTGGTATACCAATGAAGTTTCCCATTGTTGGGTCTAAGTGTACGTAGTTCTCCCTGAGCTTCATCAGATTTTATTGATAGATCTAGTATCAACAAGATCGCTCACATTGATATTTATATGTTTTTTTTAGTTGAATACAATTTTCCATAAAGTAAGTAACGAATAAACATACCAAATTTTCAAAAAGAAAATTCAAGACACAAGACTTAATTACTAGTGCACGCATCCATGGTCCCGAAAAAAAATTGCACACATCCTAAGATCATCTCCAATGCATTTATTTATATCAATGTTATATTTGTTAGTTGTTATAAAAGAATGTGAAAAATAACAATATCTTATTTTATACTTTGTTATCAATATTATGCTTTGAAACTTATAAAAGTAAATTTTTAGTATTAAATTAATTAAAAATAAAAAATAATAATAATTATATTAAAAAGTCAATACAACAATCAATAAAAATCAAAAATTTAATTTGACATTAATTATACCTTATAATAAATTTGTCATAATGTGTAGCATACAATGAATTTAATATGAAAGATAATACTCTTTTGAAGAGAATTTTTCCATTCAAATATTAAAATTTACCATTGATATTGCATTGGAGATGATATAAGAACGTACAAATAATTGAGCAAGATTTACTATTTCCCAAAACGTTAATGTTCGTTTTTTGAAAGACACGTGCTAAGAAATATGCCAAAATTAAAGGGGTGGAAAAAAGAGAATTTTTCACTTTACTATTTTATATCTTGATTAAATAATAGGCGTCCAATTTGGTCCTCCTTGTGTTTTTTAATCTCATTTTTTATAGAATTTGGTTTTCATTTTAGAACATGTGCCACAACTTACGAGCCACGAACTTCATAGAATCATTGATCACGACAATACGATTTGGATCAATGATATATAAATTAAGAATCATGTCATCAAACAGAATTTCTTTAATAATATTGTTACACTTACTTCATAAATAAATACTCTTATATTCCCGATATTTCTTGTCAAAAAGCAGAAATGTGATAAATAACTGATCTTTTATGTTTTCTCATCTCGTCCGTCATTTTTGTCAAATAGAAGTAATGTGATAAAGGGCCGACCTTCTCTTAATTCCAATGTAATCTAACTATCCGGCTTGACCATTCTTGCTAAAAAGCAGGAATAGGATTGGGATAAAAAGCCGATCTTTCTATCATATTTATATCATTTTAATAATATCGCAATGCATTAATTTAAAATTCTTCATTTTATTAAAATCTAATATCGTATTTATTAAAATACTATATTAATTAAATACGCAACATAAACAAGGAACACAAATATGGCGACTTAATTAATGATACGGTATGATCAATATACAAAACTACGATTTGATTAATCTACTATCGATGACCCGATAAACGATATATCCCACACTAGAATTCTGTACTTTTTGTCTAATGAGCAAGTTTAAGGCTAAGAATAAACAAGTAAACAAGGCAGGGCTCTCTCTCTCTCTCTCTCTCTCTCTCTCACTCAAAAATTCTTAATAGAAAATTAAGGTATTTTAATAAGCAAGTTTTAATTTTAAAAACACAAAATTAAAGGCAGTGAAACACACACAAACACCAGCACACTTCCCCAGGCCAATAAATAATACGAAAATGGGTCACTATGTCCCAGTCAAAGAGACCAGTAACAGACGCTCAGAAAATAGAAACCGTCAAGTCAGCAAGATTAACGGTGATCCAAGCCCCTGATTTAACGGTGCAATCCAACGGCCTCCGTTACACCGTCACAAAAACCACCTGAGAGTCAACCTCAGTCAAAGACACTTATGCCCCCTCAACCCCAAAAACCCCAATCTATTTTCTCTCTCTAAAATTAATAATATATATATCTCTCTCTTTCTCTCTCTCTAAATAACCCACTTTCTCTCTCTAGCCCCTTCGTAACAGAGAATCCGAGAAAAGGAAAAAACGTTTTTTTTTCCCCGTTTCGGATGGTATAAAACCCACACACAGCGAACAATTTCGGAACTTTACTCTCCATCTCTTTTTCTCTCTCTAACGGAGAATACGCCATGGCTGAGCACGAGAGCTCCGGAGCTGTAGAGGAGGAGAACCTACGGGAAGAAGGGGACGAAGAGGAAGAAGAAGAAGAAGAAGACGAAGAGACACAAGGAGAGGAATCGGACGGCGATGAAGGTGAAGATGAGGAGAGAGAGAGTGAATTGCGGAGCTCAGAACCGCGTGGTGGAGATAAGTCGAAGCGGTCTCGATTGGAAACCCTAGCTCCACCGTCGTCGGCGAAGGATCAGTGTGCCGGTAGGTTTCTCGGTTTCTGGTTTGGGAACTTGCTTGTTTGTTTGTATAGTAAAGATGATGAGTTTTTTTTTTTTTTTTTTTTTTGCCCCCTCTCGTTTGCTCTTTCAGGTGTTCATGCGAATTCTACGTCCAAGTCGAACGGTGGGGCTCAATCCGAAGTGAGTAGCTCAGTCTTTTTCACTTTTCAGTCGTTGATTTTTGGAATTTTTTTTCATTTTTTAAATTTAATTTAGCCATTTGTTTTTTAATTTCGAGATTTCTCTTTCCGTACTGTTTCTCGGATCTGTTGTCATGAATTTTCAAAATCTCTGCGATGATTTTCTGGTTTGTACTCTGTTTACCTAAATATTGCTTGGGAAATGTATCTCACGTATGTAATTCGGAGAATCCATTTGATCATCTGTCCTTGTGAAAAATTTTAGGCATTTTTTTGGCCTTTTTCTTGGCTTATTGATCATTGTTAACCTTTTGGTAAGTGTGTTTGGTGAGATCTAAGTTACTTTGTCCTGTAGTTTGTCACCTCCTTTGACCCTTTTGTATCTTTTAAGCGGGGCTTGATGAAAATTGAACTCCCAAGAATTTAGGATCGAGATCGTAAATCTGTAAAAATCTCTTATCCACGTATGTTATTGAAATCGGTGAACGTTTTTAGGTCATGAAGATGGAGGTGGGTAAGGTAAACTCGATTCGTTTTTGGGATGGGAATGTTGTTGGTTGTAGCGGGTAACAAAGTTCCGTGGTAAGGGGTAATATTTGTGTTGAGATATACCTGATATAATCTTTCTAACCAGGATGTATGCAGGTATAGCAAATCAAAATCTAGGTAAAGTGAAAAGTTGTTATTAGCTTTCCCCCATCTTTTCCGGGCTCCAGATGATTTATTTAGAAAAAATATATGATATGTACCTATTCATCCAGCTAGCAATTTAAGCTTTTCAATAAGCTGTTTCCTTAATTGAGAATATTTTGCCCGCCCTTGCTGAACTTGTCCCCCCCTCTTTTACAGTGATAAATATATGGGTCTTATCGTTGCATTATTCTTACTAAGGAAAAGTGTAAATAATAAGGATACTGTCTCGGCGGGTGACCGGTTTTCTGTACCGAGGGTGTCGAAGATAGATTAGTTGTTATTATGAGAAGAAATAATTAGATTAATGTTGAATCAACGTTGTTCAGACATTGTTTTGAATTTCTTTGGTGCTTTCCATGAGTGTAAATGTGTTTAAAATGCAGGATTCAGTAAGCACACGACTGAAGTCACCCAACCTCATGGCTTAAAAAGATTCTTTTGGAACCTTATCTAGTTTGTTCTCAAACTAAGCATTATTGCGACTTCTCAATTTTAGTTTACATCGATTCAGAATATTTCTGAGCTTGTAGAATTTATTTCGAGAAAATCTTCTGTTTAGATGTCTTGTAATGTTGTGCCTCTTCCAAATATGATACGCAAATATAAGTCACGAACCGTGCCTTGTGGCAATGTTAGAGTTTCTATCACAGAAAAATCTAAACAATGATGATAAAATCTTGAATTATTTCATAGCTCCAGAATTTTTTGTTCTTTAATTTTGTGCATTCTTCTGTGTATTAATTTTTGTTTAATCTCTTAGGAGCAAGTTGTGGTACTTAATGTAGAAGTTCAGGCTGCCTCAATTGGTCAGCATCTTGGCCAGGATGCTGACACTCGGTCAGAAAAGCATCAGCCAACTGCATGTCGACCTTTATCCGAACTATCACCAACCTCTGTTACCCAATCCATTTCATCTGCTCCAAGTCCAACGCCACTAGAGCAAAGACGATCACCGCCAAAGGACAATGATCTTCGCAAGACAGAGGCAGGCCAGAAAAACTCTTTGGCCCTAAAAACTAGAACTCCTATTTCTTCTGTGAAGATACCTTCTTCTGATGGTTACAACTGGCGGAAATATGGTCAGAAGCAAGTGAAGAGTCCTGAAGGTTCTCGAAGCTATTACAAATGCACATTTTCAGAGTGTTATGCTAAAAAGATTGAATGTTGCGACCACTCAGGCTCTGTGACAGAAATTGTCTACAAAAGTCAGCATTCCCACGATCCTCCGAAAAAGAGTACCGGTGCCAGGGAAACTAAGCTGTCATCTGGTGAGCTTGTTTCTGGAACTAATGTTACAAAACAGCCCTGTAGAGTCCCTAAAGATGCTGATCCATCCACATCTGCAAGAGAAAATATACATGAAACACCTCCATGTTCTGAAAGAAAACGACAGAACTCAGTCAACTCCGATGAGAATGGTGAAGTTATGGTCAAGGAGGAGCATGCCAATGAACCAGAGACAAAACGAAGGCAAGTTTTCAATGAAATTGGTTTCCTCAATATGTTCTCCGATGAACTTTCTCACTTTCTTCTATTAGGAGATTTTTTGGTGTCTTGTCCTAGTTTATTCTAATTTACTTCCTCCTTTTTGATAACCAGATTGAAGAAAAGTCACTTGGAATATTCAGGTTCTATCTTGAAACCTAACAAGAAGCCTAAATTCGTCGTGCATGCAGCCGGTGACGTTGGAATTTCAGGTGATGGATACAGATGGCGTAAATACGGGCAGAAAATGGTGAAGGGAAATCCTCACCCGAGGTGCATTTCTAAGTCATGGTTATTTTTTTCGTAGTATTTTTGACTTTGAACTTTTGACATGATTGATTCGCGTGTGCATCCCATGCTGCGTTTGTTTAGAGTTATATGTTTGCCTGGTCCATGCACTCTGCGGAATTTTATTGCATTATTGAAAATCTCACCGGTTTATGTCACGGTTTTGTTTTTTTGTTTTTTTTTTGTGTCATGATCGACCTCTCTCTGATTAAATAAATAAGACTTTGCAATTTCAGATTGCACTGATTT
Organism: Ficus hirta; assembly: GCA_038430175.1. Lineage (NCBI taxonomy): Eukaryota > Viridiplantae > Streptophyta > Magnoliopsida > Rosales > Moraceae > Ficus > Ficus hirta. The sequence goes on along the minus strand of CM076585.1, from coordinate 9,331,119 downwards.
TGTGTAAGGAGGTATAATTAGTAACATTACATATTGATGAATGGTCAATCTGTCTCGACTAAAATTGTGATCAATAATGCATCGTAAACTGCAGTACTGTCTCGAAAATTTGTGAGTGCCTGCGAGATACGATCGGTATAGATTTTGTTTTGCAAAGCCAGCTAATTTCTCGGTTTTTACAGAATTAGAGATTCAGTGGCCTCTTCTTCAGTTTGTTTTATAAGCCTCTATGGATTTGCTTCCATTTAACTGATAATCTGCTTCAATATTATCTTTCAGAAACTACTATAGATGTACTTCTGCTGGATGTCCAGTGAGAAAGCATATCGAGACAGCAGTAGACAACACAAGTGCCGTCATCATAACATACAAGGGCGTACATGACCACGACATGCCTGTACCGAAAAAGCGACACGGGCCTCCAAGTGCTCCTCTCGTTGCGGCCGCCGCACCTGCTTCCATGAACAATACGCAGCCCAAGAAATCCGAGACGGTCAAAAAACAAATCTCGTCAACCCAATGGTCAGTGGACAACGAGGGCGAGTTGACGGGTGAAGCCTTGGACCTAGGAGGCGAGAAGGCAATCGAATCAGCTCGAACCTTGTTGAGCATAGGATTCGAGATCAAACCCTGTTGAGAGAGCTTAGCAACCTTTTCATAGAAAACTATTGGGGTTTGTATACATAATGTTATCAGATTGTCAGATTTTTCCCTCTATGATTTTTTTTTTTTTTTTTTTTTTTCACATTTCATGTTTTGGTTTTATTTTCTTGGTTTCTTTTTATCTTTGGTTGTAGCCTTTCAGTCCACAGTTGTGTATATTTTCGATCGTATCGTATACCCTTGTAGGCTGCTTGTTTGGAATTAGGCTAATTGACATTATTGAATCCGTTGGCAAGGCATTATTGGAAAGGACTTTTGTTTTCTTCTACTAACGATTATTGTAGGTATAATTTAGCGGTAATTTCATGTTTCTCTTTATCAGAAGATGTGGAGTTAGAATATTTTACCTTTAGGTTAAAAAAAAAAAAAGAAAAAGAAAAATCTTTGATGACCGTAACAGAATTTGCTGTGTTGGTTTTTGACTTTTGAACTACTCGGGAAAAAAGAATAAAAAATAAATAAATCCTAATCCCAACAATGGTCTCTGAGTGATTGTGCTTGTAAACTACTAATCCCGATATCAATCTACTGTTAAAAATACGATAAAAAAAGAGTCACGTATGGTACGATAAAAATTAGTCATGTATGGATCCCATGAGTTCGTTGGTAAGGATTATTTCAGTGATTGTGTTGACACAAATAGTATTCGGCAAATTTGGCACAAAAAATAACACTATCAAAAATTGATTATCGAAAAGTGATTTACGTAATTAAATATCAAAATAGTAGCACGTTAATTTTTTCCCCACAAAGAATTAGCATTGAAGATGCACTTATTTGAGCGAGTAAAAAAAAAAAAAAAACTCGGTTTATTCAATAAATAAATTACAAAAACTCAATTTTTAGCTGAAAAGGGTATTAGACTAAAAACAACTCACAAGTCTGAACAGTTTTAGTCCAAGCCTTTCCCACAAGAAAAATCACCCAACCCAACAATCATAGTACCCATTTATTTATATCTAGCCGGATTAAACCCTTTTTTTTTTTGTTATTAAATAAAAGAATGACCATTATTTTCGTAAAATAAAAGTAACTCGATCATAGATGACCTTCGTTAGTTAACCGTCCAAAAGATCAAAAAATCCATCGAGTCTATGTCAAAACGACAGGTACGTGATATAGAAACTTGAATCCTTCACCTGATAGAAGAGAAGGTAGGACTTTCTATATCACAAAAACAGTGAAATCCAACAATTTTCAGTAGCTTATATAACTGACTGGGAACAAGGGATGGCCTTTCATAATTTGGAGGTCTGGAGGGAACAATATAAACATGTCTATCAATTAGGAGTCCTCCCAAGTCCTATGGAGACAAACCAACATTGTGCTACTCATCTTTTATTGTCATTATTAAAATCGAAAAAACTGACCAATCACTTCCATAATATTATCCATTTTTATTTTATAACCAACGCTCTCTTAGCTGTCCTCCACAATCCTCTTAGGTTACAGCCCTCCAGACATCACTGGGTCCCACCCCCCCAACACGCCACATCTGTAAAACCATCATGAATCGGATGGTGATTGATGGCTTTCCGCTAAAAAATAAAATAAAATAAAATATAATAAATCATTTATTTGGTTCGTTTATTTATTTATTTATTTTTTTAGTTGGCAGCTTCCCTGACGTTTTTAAAGGGTGCAGGTTGGACTTTTTTACTGAAGAAAGTTACAATTTTAACCCCGAAAAAAAAAAAGCTACGTTAGTCACATGATTTACTATTAAATAATAATTGAGATAAAAATTTACAATATTTAATTTATAAGTCTCATACATGATTTATTCTAAATTTTAACCTTTTTTTTAATAAAAATAATCAAATTATTTCCTTTTAAAGAGTTTAGGAATATTTTAATCAATTAAAAAAAAGTTTAGAACCAGACCATAATTTCGTAAAAAGATTAGGGATCAATCGAGAAATTAACACCGAAAAAATTTCTCATTCCTCTTGATTATACAACAAGTCTGGTTTTCAAAGACATTTTTTTTATTTTTATTTTTTTTTTAAATTCTTGACTGTACAAAATTTTGTACCTCCAGCTTCAAAGGCTTACCACTCTTCATACTAGAAGAAGAAGACCCTCCCACCGACAGCACAATCACCAGTTACATTAATTTTACTTACTTTTCAGTGATCTAATTCTGTGAAGGAAAAAAAAAAAAAAAGAAATTCATAATGCTTAAAGGCTCATTAAGAATTCATGAAAATTTTATACACAAATCACCTTCCGTGGAAGCAGCATTACTGATTTGATTTGATTGGCTTATCATTCCGAGCTGAAATTTAATTCGTCGATGGCGATGCATAGCTCTGATTTCGCTCCGTTGTCGGTTTTATTCTTCTCCTCAGGGTTGTTCTCAGTACCGTTCTTGCCCTTCCCTTCTGCTGCATTGGCATTCAGACATTCCTGAAATCTGAAGCAGCTTGTGAGATGGTCATTTGTGATCCCCGCAACTTGCATGAAAGAGTACACCACCGTCGGGCCTACACTTCGGAATCCTCTTCTCACGAGGTCTTTGCTTATCACATCAGCTTTCGGGGTTTTGACAGGCACCTGGCGAGGATATCGGAACCTATTGATTATAGGCTTGTTGTTCACAAAGCTCCAAATGTAATTGTCGAACGATCCAAACTCAACTATGACCTGGCATTTAGCAAAACCTGCAAAAAGTTAGCTCCAATGGCGGTAGTAAAAATTAACGGGAATGTCGATTCTGTCCCTTCACGATAAGGGTATGAGAACAGTTTGGTCAATGGCTAGGAAATTGTCCAGTCGATAAAATAATTCGGAACTGGCCAAAGAAACAACCTGGCTTGCTGAAAATTGAGGGAATTATTAGGTTAAGCACTATGGTCGGCCTGCGTGGCGAAAATTGAAAAAACAGGACCACCATTTCAACTACTTTATTCACCTACCCTACTTGATCAAATGATCACTAAGCATCCATTTTTATGTCATTTAATTGCTTGTAGAAGCAACAGCAAACATGCATGGTCCCTAGTCTATGCGAGTATAATATGCAAATCACTGCACTATGTCTATGGAGATTAAATTCATTTTCCAGTTGGACGATGTAACACTTCAGTCACGCGAGATAGGATTTTGACCTTTTAAGTTCCACCGAATCGGACGAACAAAATAAATTAATGACACCAATCAACTAATAAATACAGAGCCTGCATTCGTATCTATCTTAAAACAACATCGGAAGAAAAATGTGTACCTTATACATTTGCTTCGCGTTTTCTATTATGGCACGTAATTTCACCTCTGATAATAGGGAGCTTGCAGTGCTTCCCGGTGCAAGTATCTTCTTCTCATTCAATTTTGAGACGGTAACCGGATCAAAATCAGCAAAAACTTCCCTGCAAAATATGTGAAGTTTGTAAATATAACATTTTATGGAATCGCCATTGAGATGGGACCATAAGCGCAACGATATCTGTTATAACATTCATTTTAAGGAAACAAACTCAATACAAAATATTACCTAAAAATGTGTCTTTTGCTTAAAATGGCAGGCCACGTAAGTTCGGCCAACGCACCAGAAAGAACAAGAAGCTCAAAGAGTTTCCTGCATGTGGACAAGAAGATGAAGAAAACAGACTGTTAAAACTAGAGTGCGACGGACCTACCATTTTAACCTGTACAGATGTGAATAAATAGTTAACACATACTTGTCATCATGTACTGGAACTCCCCATTCTTCATCGTGGAAAGCAACGTAACATGGCTCTGATTTCAACAAACAGTAACTTTGTTAGCAGATAAAAACATCTGAAAGAATCCGATGAAAATGCTAGCTACCCATAGCAACACAACATTTAACGGTATCCAATTAACATGCATGTATCTCCACATCACTTTACTAAAATTCTCAACATGTTAATAAAATTCACCAACACCAAAAACAAAATAAATACTAATTATGGGGATCAAAAATTTTTTTTTGACTCAACCCGAGTTTCTACAGCTCTAGTCTCCCACTCTTGCACCAATTGGAACCTAAACTTGAAATCTTCCAAACCCAAGAAGTTAAAAGGCTAAAAGTATATCTTCCAATTTGGTGGTCAGCCAACATACTGTACAGAATAAAGCACTATATCGCGTCATTTCTTTGTTTTCGTGAGATCAACATAAAAACTGGGTTCCTCTTGGTTTAGTACACAACTTCCCCAAGTTTTCTTCCAATTTTCAATTTAGCCTTGAAAAGATGGAAATTGAATCAACAAATTGTCTTTAGCCACCAGAAAATATCTCCAAGAAAAACTGAACCGACCGTGAATCAAATAATTTCCAACATACACATTCATATTTTCATTATATCCTATCCACTAAATCAAAGCCCTTTAGTCAATTGATACAAAAGGATTTCTATTCAACTTCGCCGGTTAAACATATTTAGCAATCGAATCACTTTAGCTTTTAAGCTTATGATGAACTGAACAATTTGCAAGCACTCTAGAAAGAAGATATTGTACAGAATACTAGGATTGATATAGCTCTTTGCTCAACTATAAAATCAAAATCCTACGCGAAACGACCAGGGTTTCGATAGCATCTGCCCTCAGACAATACATACTGCTAATTATTATTGGCCCATGTAGTAAATCAAAATTTTTTTTTTCTGATAAATTAATTCCATGACAACCACAAAACCAAAAACATTGCGTGGATCAAAACAGATTTTTAACCCAAACCAGAAGAAATGGGAACAAACCGGTATTAGGCGTCACCCAAGCACACCTCTTCTTCTGCTGTGAATCATCAGGAGGAGACACCAACCCTCCATCGGAAACGACACTTCTCGTCCTCAAAATGTACTGCTTGCGCCTACTCCCCGTGCTATACGACCGAGTCAGCAGCCTGCCGGTCGATGCTCTACTGTGGAACGAATCTGTGGAGGCGTCGGAAGAGCAGGAAGCATTCAAAGACAGGTTAGAATGCAACAAAAGCTCATGCCGTCGGAGAACTGAAGGAACACCCGAAGAATGCGGCTGAGGAGAAGTAGCAGCGGCAGAAGACACTTGGCGGGTCTTCTTCTCCGCAGACAATGTGACCTCATCAGGCGATTTATCAACTTTTCTCGGAGTTTTCGAAGTGGGCTTTCGGGTACTACTCCATGTACCGCCCTTATTTCCAGCTGGTCCAAGCACAGGCCTAGACTCCGAATCAGCCACATTCATTGACCTCACTCTTGGAGCTCCTGACATTGATGGGGACAAAAATAACAGTGATACTAAAACCCCTTTTGGCTCTCAAGAACAAAACTTCTTTCTCAACTCAAAGCTTCCAATTCTATGGTGTCCTTTCTTTTCTTGTCTTTTCTTTTTTTTTTTTTAATCAAATTTTCAACATTGCTTCCAAAAACCCACCAACAAAATTAATTCAGATCACTTCAGTAGGCATATCCATTGAACCAAAGGCTCTCCTCAAGCTGTCAACACAGATCTCAAACTTTTAGCCCCACAAAATTAAACTTATTTGAATCCTTAGCAAAAACCTTAAAGTTCACAATAAAGCTAAATTCTCTAAGTTTCAACCATAACCCGCCAACATAAACACCACCAAAAGCCTAATAAAACACTAAAACCAAACTTTTTTTTTGAAAACCCAGATTTCAAATTAGCCTAAAACCCCTAAAGAGAAGACACATTTAGGAATTTATTAGAAAGAAAGGAAAGAAAATTTCACCTTTTGATGCCAAAGGAAGAAGCTTTTTATATGAACAAGCTTGGTAATTCGGAGTGAGAGAGAGAAATTTTTTTATGCGAAAAGTGAAGACGAAAATGAGCTTTCAAAGAGCCTCGAAGCACAGAGATTCCCATTCTGCATTTGTGGAAAAACGAGAGGAAGTTCTGACTGCAGCTCACTCACTCTCTCTCTCTCTCTCCACTTTCTCTCTCTAGAAAAGAAAAAAAAAAAGGAAAGAACAGAAGTGAAGGTGGGTTTTTTTGAAACTGTGCCGTTTCAGTCTCTCCCACACATTGGAGAGAGAAAAGCTGACAACACGGCGTGTCTCTTTGCAATTCTTCCCATTCTTTTTTTCCGAGAAAATGATGAAAGGAGCAGAAAATATAAATTTTCCTGAGAAAATGCAGGTGAGTGATTGTCCGAATTTAAGAGCTGACGAGTATTTTTCGATCTGAGGACTGGAGAGAGTGAGGGTGTGGAGGAGAAAACTTGTTGAATTTACTTGCTTTGCTTGGCTTTGCTCTGTAAAATTTGAGAGAGAGAGAGTTTAGAGAGAGAGAGAGAGCTGAAGTGCCAATGAATGAAAGACAGACAGAGGGAGGAGGATTGAGATTTGTTTGTCGTGGATGACCTGGACAGCCGGTTTGTCTTGCGGCTTACCGGTTTTGACCGGTTGCTTAAAGTTTTTTTTGTTTTTTTTGTTTTTGTTTTTTTTAATCACACAAAGCAAAATGCACGAACTCCTTGCTAGTAGCTCTACCGCAATGATCTTTAGAAAGAAAAACATAATTACTGATTAAAAACAACTTGTACTACTTATAAATCACCTGTATTTCTAAGATCAATTAGTGTCTGATTTTTTTAATTTTTAGATAAGATATATTTACACCTTGAATTTGTAGTTTTATTTTTGATAATTTTAGTCCTTGATATTAAAATTGATAAAAGATTTTTGAAATTTAATAAAGATAGTCACTTTCTTACCATATGATATCCAAAAATTTTGTAGAAATAAGTATATTGAGTGTAAAATATTTAAGTTTTCAAGGATTCTTAACAAACGTTTTGTACTTAATATAATTATTTTTATAAGAACTCAAATAATCACATGATATACACATGATAATTTTTTTTTATCATTTTCAAAAGTTCTTTGTCAATTAAAACGATCAAAAGAAATAAAATCCATGGCTTAATCTATCAAAATTAAAAATTAAGAAACTAAAGGAATACAATACTTATAAGAATGATTGGCACAAATAGTCTCTAAACTCTTTAAATTGTAACGGTTTGGTCCCTGTAATTTTTTTTTTTTTTACCGTGATGACCCGAAACTCTTATTTTCTTGACCCTTCACGTCCTTTTTCTGTTTGTTGTCATAAAAAATCTCACAGATCAAGCATGTGAGAAGCATGTTTGTGGCTTTTTGAAGGTCAATTTTGTAACTTTTGGCTTGGTGAGAACAAATTGGGGCTTTTTCTTAGTGGGGTGCCAAACCTAGATCAACTCCTGGGAGGTTGGGGGGAAAACTTAAATAGGCAGTGCGGCGAAGACTCAAATCAGCAGCGGCGCGGGACGGGGCAAACCCACACAGAGAGAGAGAATTGGGGGGAGTGGGGGGCGAACCTGGAGAGAGATAGAGGGGAGGAGGGAGGGAGAGAGAATTGGGCCGGGGGGGGGGGGGGGTGGAGAGAGATAGAGGGGAGGAGGGAAGGAGAGAGAGAATTGGGGGGGGGGGGGGGGGGCAAATCGGTAGCTTGACGAAGACTCAGATCGGCGGCACAATGAGGACTCAGATCGGCAATGTAGGGGGGTGGGGGGGATTTGGGGGCGAACCAGATTTTGCCACTTCCTAGGGGGGGGGGGGGGGGGGGGCAGATTCACGACTTTGGAAGGGGGGCACCCAGATCGGAACTTGGGGGGTGGGGGCGGGTGATGGTTAGAAATAGAGGCTGCTTGTCTGCAAAAGTAGGTACGAAGAGATGTAGAGAGAGAAAGAGAGAGGGGAACTTTGAGAGATTTGAGGGTATTTTAATCTTTTTACTACAAAAAGTTCATTTCGGTAAGATTTTATTAGAAATTTAACGGAGTTTGATGGAAAGGACTGGAATGGTCAAAAAATAAGAATTTAGAGTTATCTCAGAAAAAAAAAAGAATATAGACCAAACCGTTACCTTTAAAAGACTTACTTAAGTAGTCTATTTATTATTCTTTGGGTTTTTTTTTTTTTCATTTTTTAAACCACGTTTTAGGTTATACATTCACATTTTAAGTTCATGTTGAATCTTACATTTTTATGATGAAAGGGTGATTTTAAGATTCCTTATCTTTTATCTTTATTTATTTATTTTTTAATCTTTATTTAGTAAGGACATTTGGGTCATTTGTGATCAAAATTGACCCTTAAAAAAATTTTAAGAATTCAACATAAATTCAAAATTTGGAGACATAAATATGATACAATCCAAAATACATAACCTTAAAATATAAGATAGAATAATAAAAATAAAAAAACAAAAACTAAATAAACAAAACCTTTTTAAATGGTGAATGTGAAATTACATATCTATTCTTGACTAATTTAGCTTTTTTTTGTTACCTAAAAGAATAGCTTTTTGGATTTGAGGAATTTCATCTTGAAGGAACGAACAGTAAATTAACTAAATATCAAATTAAAAGCTAATGGATAAGTTTTAGTGTTATAATCTAAAGTTTTCATTATTGATGGAATGTTTGTCTTTCGTTTCATGATTTGAAATTCAATAATAGACGTCGTGGCAAAGCTGTAGCAAAAAGGGTGAAGAAACTTTTTATTATTTATTTATTTTTTGGGTTGACTACCATAGGGCATAGGAAGGGGTAATATATATATATATATATAACCCAAATATAAGGCATAGAATTTATATATACTCCGGTTGTCTTTCAGGTTCAAATCTAAAGTTTTCATATCAGTTTTTATCTTTTTTTAAAAAATTAATAAAAATTATAATTAATTTTTGAAAAATCAATCAACTTCAACTTAAAAATTTCATTCCAAACTCGTATACCAAACGTATACTAGATCTTTTAATAAGCGGATATTAATAAAATGGTCACTATATAGTCCTTATATCAGTTATCAAATCAAAATGGATATCCAGCAAAAACCAAAAAAAAAAAAAAAAGGATAGAGATTAGCAAAAAGAAAAATGGATACCTATACTTATACATTTCTTTTTCTTTTTTTTTTTTAAACTGTTTTGTTCAACCATTATAAACATATATATATAAATATAAATATATATATATGTATTATAATTTGATAAACAAAATGTACTGCATATTTTTCAACTTCTTTTTTTTTTTTTTTTAAATTAAACCGTCGTTCATATTATCATTTTATCAATAACATCTTCTTTTTTTTTTTCAGATGAAATAATTTTAATGTCTTACTATACTCTTCATTAACTCCAATTTCAAGCATAAGAATCCCCCAATATAAATGAATAAAATTCAAAAATTGGCTAAAAGTACTTTTATTAGCCATATTTTAGGACAACAAAGTTCATATCAATAAAATTGAATAGTAATAAGAGAATTAGAAAATTAATCCTATCATCATCTGTTTTACATGAATCCCTCGAAATAAATAACTCATTGTAGGTTGTACTACTCGCAATTAGTAAAAACCTGTTTTCTCATTTAAAAAGTGGTCTAGGCACTTTCCTCATACTATTGTACATTATAAAATTTAAAAAAAAAATTTAAAAATTAAAAATTAAAAGAACAAAATTGTCATTGCATTTTTTTTTCCTTACTACCACCACCACCATTATTATTATTATTATTATTATTTAAAATCTTTAAACTTAATGTGCGTCTATTCTACTGTATGACATAAATGTGTCATCGACAATATGGAATGTCAAAAGTTCTAAAGGGACTAGTAAGAGATTTTGGTAAGTGATATGTGGGTAAATGATGTTTTTTTTGAGAAATTTTTAATAAATAGTCGAAGTTTTGTAAAAATAACAAAATAGTCGTTTTTTAAAAAAGTCAATTAGTCAAACGATGATTGATCAAGGTGAATTGATAGTTGATTAATATTAATATGTATTTTTTATTAACGGATCATAAAGAATCACTAATTAATTACGATCTATCACTAATTAACTGTCATTAACTAAAATAAAAAAATGGTTATTTATTTAAATAAGTGTTGAAAAACTGTTTATATATCTAGTTTTTTTCTTTTGGTAATTATATATATAATGTAATGATAATTTCACATATGATTATATCATAAAAGATAAAGTTCAAATCATCCTACTTTCAAGTTGTTATTTTTATTTTTTATTTTTAACAAAATAGATCCTCATCATAGCTATCATAATCAATAGAACACAACAAAAATGGTAAATATTAACTATCTGTTGCCATCTCCAAAAAAGAAAAAAAAAAATCATGTTAGGCAAATAAATATAAAGGCCGTGCTCATCCCCATAAATATGGATAACTATTGACCAAATTAGCAATGTCTTAAATAAATAAATAAATAAATTTAATTTTCTTTGTTTTCTCTTCAACGTTATTATAAAAAAAAAAAAAAATTATTTGCGTTTTGGAGGTTTTGAAACATGACATTCCTAAACCAAAAATTATATTAAGCAGGTTCATTTGTATTTTAATGTAGGAAAATAATTGGCTTGCCAACCAAAATAAAAATATCTGTCACACTCAAGTTTTGATTAACAAATCTTATGTTTAGCATTAAAGCCAAAAAAGGCGTTGAGAAAAATGAAAAGAAAAAGAATATAAAAGAGAAAAAAGTTGCAGAGAAGAATAAAGAAGAAACAAAGTGTAAAAGGAAGGTATATATATAGTATTGGATAAGTGGAGTGAAAAAAGAGAAATATTTTCTTTCTTTGGGTGAAAATGACTAGTGATTTGCTGGCCTGCATCTACTAGTCAGGTTCGTAATGGCTTTTCTTTAATGTTTTGCCCCCCCTAGGAGAAACCCATTGTTATGGGGAGAAAAAGAGAGAATTATTATAAATGGGTTGATTTCATTATTAGTTTATAAATTATAGGTCAAATCCTATTTTGATCTCTTAATTTTAAAACGTTTGAGAAAAAAATCCTTAATTTATTATTTTAAAATCGTTTATTTGACTGTTAAAATCTCAATAAAAGAAAAATAAGTGAGGATTATTAACGATTTAGTAGGAGCTAATTTTATAGTTTTACATGTAGGAAATAAAATATTAAAAAGGAAGTTGTACTTTTTTATTTTTTCCCCGAGATTTAATAGTCAAACGGAGAAAAGAAGTAATTTCGAAAACTTGATAAATAAGAGTTCTTATTACTGTTAGTCCCTGAACTCACTCTCTCTCTCTCTCACAATTTTGATCCTAACCATACAATTGATGATGATTTATTATAAGACAATCACGTGCTAATCTTGTGATATATGAATTTTTATATAACTAGTCCCTGTTTGGATTACAGATTTAAAAGGTAAATTCAAATTTTTATAAGTAAAAATATTATAAAAAAACTCTTTAAATAGTGTTAAAAAACAATCTCCAAAGAAAGTGCCAAATGAGATTGAGATATTAGTTATTTAACGTGCAATTTTTCTCAAATTGTTTTTCTTATTATGCATTAAGAATAGGGTTATTCTTCGTTAAATTTTCATAAATTTTACCGTCAAGAATTAAAAGTACAAAAATATCAAATTGTTACGATATTTATCATTATGGGACCGTCGATGCTATTGGTAAATGAATAAGAATAGTATTATTTAAGGATAAATTGCTAGGTTGGTCCCTGAACTTTTACCTTTGTGTAACTTTGGTCCTCAAATTTTTTTCATAACTGAAATATCCTTAAACTATTAAAATGCTGCTATAATAGTGCTTTACGTTAATTTTTAGACAGAATCCGTTAGTAACATCACTTTTTGACCAAATTACTAACGGATTCCATTTAAAAATTAACAAAAATGACTATTATAACAACATTTTAATAGTTTAGCGGCATTCTATGTTCTTTTCTTTCATAGCTCGAATGATCATAAACTATTAAAAATATTGTTACAGTAGTCATTTCCGTTAATTTTTAGACATAATCTGTAGTTAACACCACTTTTTAATCAAATTATTAACAGATTCTGTCCAAAAATTGATGGAAATGACTATTGTAACAACATTTTAAAAGTTTAAAAGCATTTAAGTTATGAAAAAAAGTTCCGGAATCAAAATTGCACAAGATTACAAGTTTATGGACTAAATAAGTAATTTATCCGTTATTTTATTGGCAATGTCTTCATCAATCATACGTGACACATGTAGAGTACTCCATTGAACATATATGGGGTTTGAGGGAGGAACAAATGCTATCAACAGTTGCAAAAATGTCCACTATTGCAATTTGAGTAATATTAAAACTACCTCTCAACTGTTCATTGATAATTTCACATATGGACAACCCAGATGCAACAATTTTGAGTATGATGTAGACCTAGAAAACGGATTTTCTTCTTTTTGCCCCAAAAAAAAAAAAAAAAAAGTACCTGGAAGATGACTGTAAATAGTAAGAATTTGTCTTCAGCTCCTTCCTGAAGGAAAAGTGGGAAGGAGGCGTGTCCTTTACTCCATTTAACATTGAGTTTCGAAATAAACATGTAACAATTTGGAGTTGTAGTTTTAAAAGTTGATTTGAAAATGTATATTTGGTTGAAGAGTGGTTTAAAAAAAAATTGTGATATATAAAATAATGTAAAATTTTGAAATGTGTTTAGAAAAAATGTACGATATGGATCTTGTTTCGTTTATGTCGTCCTTGTGAACATCTTGATATAAGAATCATCTACTTTTGATTTAAAATAAAAAAATTATGAACTTTTATTGTTTGAGTTTTTTTTTTTTTTTATATTTATTTTAAATGGAAGAAAGAAAATGTGAGAAATACATATTTGAAAGTTTTGGAGTTGAGTAGTCAAAATTCCATCTGAAAACATCACCCCAAACGCCCCCAAATTTTCTTGTCGTTATCCTTTTAAACTTCATTACATAGAATAAACATTATGTTAAAGACCTCCCTTATATTCTGAGCGACGAACTTAAAAAAGTTTTATGAGTGAGGACTAATAACTACAATAAAGATTCAATAAAAAAATCAATAATTATTAATGTGTTTTTTTTCATGCCTTTAAAATGTCTGGTAAGGGGGTTCTAGCTCACCCGAGCCTATGCTAACTAGGTTAGTTCTTATATTACATCTTTGACAAAAGCCTTTAACTATGTAGTATTTTTACAATAAATAATTAAAATAAATATAAATATAAAAGTATTTATAGTAAATAACAATAATAACAAACTTACTAGGTGCATTTGTATACTTTTAGCAAATTGCCATAATCTCGATTGAAAGCACCATTTATACTGTTAAATCCTTTATTTCTATCTTGTATGTTATCTATAGAACCAGTTCTTCACGAACAACCTAAACATTTATCCATAATTTTTTTTGCTCACAAAAAGATGATCGATGGTCTCTTTATGTCTTCAACCTAGCGTCATAAGATGAATCTATTAAGACCACAAGTGGAATGAAAATGATTTCAATCCTCGACCTTCAACAGCTATCAATTCAAAGGCTCAAAAAGTCAAGCATTATATTAGACTAAATCAATGGATAGACGCTTACGTGAGATATGACTCAAACCTTGAATAAAAATAAGATGCCCTCTATCTCTAAAGCCCAAATCATAATCAGTCCCGGTGATTTCTATCTCTAAACCAAAATGCTATTATCCATTTAGGGGGGGGGGGGGGGGGAAAAAACAAAACCCCCTAAAAAAAACAAGGTCAATACCCACTACTCTCCAATCAAGAAAAGGAAAAAAAGAGAAAAAAGAAAAAAGCAAAAAAAAAAAAAAAATGGAAATTCCCCTCTATTTCTCCTCTCTTAGAATACATTACTCAAAATTTACATCCCATTTGGAGCGTAAGTTTTAAAAGCAAATTTAAACTTGTGAGAAAAAACCATGTAAAATTTTTAAATATTGCCAAAAAAGAAAAAGTCGCCAGACGGAATGCCAAACAAGTTATTAACATTATAAAGGGCAAGGCTGAAACAGACAGCTAAGGTGGAAAAACTGTCTACAATAGTGCAAAACTCAGAGGGCTATATCAGCAGTAAAAATTGTCAACATCACATTTCATTGCATTTCAGTGTTCCATAATAATCTGATATCAAACAGTTACCAAACCAACCTAAAAAAGATTTGGTTCTGAATAAAACGCAGGGAAAAAAGTTACTTTTGTAATAGACAGCCGTTTGCATTTATTTGTAATCAGCGATCTGAACCCCAAAACTTCCACTTCAAGAGCACAGAATCAGCTATTTTATCTCCCTGCTAGAAAATTCAACGAATGGTTCTTTAGAAGGCGCATCCATTTTGTACTGTATTCTAATGTAATAATATATGACATACAATATGCGTATGAAAGTCCCCTTTATACATTGTATTTAAATATAATGTGTTTGTGTTGTTTATATTTGAATAGCCAATTCAGTACATATTGATGAGAGAAAGAGAGAATGTTAGGTGATTGATAAAAGGTATATATAAAAAAAAAGTGATCGTGTGCATAGTAGTTTAAGTTGACTTACTGTTCAAATGTATTTATATTTGAATAGAATATATAAGGTACGCAAACACGTTGCATTGCATTGTGATATAGTATTATTACAAATGATGTTTTGAAACGCACCATAAATATTACAAAGACCGGGAATAGTTGAGAGAATATAAGTGGTGAGAAAATATCATGCATTTCTGCAACCTTTCAGGAAAAGTAATCCATAAAAAGAAAATGCATACGCATCATGATTTTTAAACTGGAAGAAAAATTTTTCTTCCAGGATCTACCAACAGTTATTCAAGCCATCATTCATCAATGCTCACATTTATAGTGGGGGCCAAGTTACCAATCAAAAAAGGGATAATAATGGGGGGGCTAAATCAGGAAAACCAAGAGATGTTGAATGCATGAATAAATAAATGTATGATTTTTCTTAAAAAAGAAAAAATTCAATAAACTATGTATCGACAGTGATCATTATGACATGTGGCTATTGATCCGATAACAAACAGGCATTGTAAGTTTTAACACAACCATATGCAAATGTATGCTCGAGTAAAAGATGAAAAAAGTCGATCTTCATGATCACCAAATGAAATGAAGAGAGGGGCTATATTATCTTATTTCTCTTTTGTTGCTGGAGAAAAACGTAATCATTCGATCATATCACATGAACAATGCTAAAGGACATCAGTAGTGATCAATACCACATACTAATAAAGAGTGGGTTCCACAATATGGGGTCCACAAATGGTGTGATAGCTCCTTATTTAGTAGCCTCACTTTAGATTTACCGTATATTACTTTCCCAAATTCAATAGAACAATTGAACTCGGCGTTAAAAAGGAAAACACAGGAAGACACTGCATGCTATAGGTCCAGTGGGCGCACAACACAAACAAACAAACTTCACTAGATCAAATAAATCCATGAAAGAGCTACATGTACCCCCCTAAGAGTTTCGTTTGCATATCAGAAGACAAAATTCTATAGAATATTAGCCATGATTATGCAAATCTTTACAAGGGTCCAAAAGATTTGTCATAATTATGTAGTAATGTACCGACATTAGATGCAACGAAAGAAATGAAATGGAACTCAAGTATCAGCAGTTGAGCATTGTCTTGCAGTTTCATAAAAAATAAAAACCAACTAGAATGCACCTGCCAGCTTATGAAAAATTGAAAGTCCTTCCAGTTACCAACTTATAACAACTTATAACATCCGAAAATGGCATCTGCAAACATCCACATAACCAACAGTTAGAACTTAGCGAAGTAGTTAAAAGCAAAGGTTGTATGCACTCCGTTTGTAAGAAGGAAAGAAATTATGAGGGAAAGGAAACAATGATGGAAAGAAAATTGTATGAAAAGAAAAGATTGTGATTTTCCCTTTTGTTGTTTGGTATGAGAACGTGAAAAGAAAATGATTTTACCTTCTCTTGTTTGGTATTGTAAGTGAAACTAAAGGGATAGAAATACTTACTATTAGAAAAATTACTACTTTACCCTAATACCATCAAACATATTTTTTTTGTAATTTTGATGGATAAGGACAATTGTATAATTTACTTCTTTACATTGGTGTCAAGCTTTTCCCTCATAAAATCCTTCCACATTTGGGAAGATAAATTTTGGTCGGACCCACCATCTAATTTTTCTGCCCACTTTTCCTTTCTATCCAAATTTCTACCCTACCAAACACCCCAAATGATCAATTTTCATCCTAAAATCCCTCCTATGTTTTCTTTCCTTCCACTTTTCAGTCATACCAAACACAGATGAGTGTGTGAATCAACAGTTAAGTTATAGACCGACAACAAACTCTAACAATAGCTATATATTTCTCTTTTATGAAACCCCAGTCCCGGAGGTAAGGGAGGGAAAAAAAAAAAAAAAGAGATAAATATCTGACATCTGTTTCCCAACCAGACCACGTGTGACAGTGAATTTAAGAACTATTATACATAGAACATAAAAGAGGAGAATAAAAATGTAGCCAGCTATTGAAAATAGTTGATATTCTATAAGTGAGGCAGCAAATGAAAATAAATAAATAAATAAATCCCCATACCCGAGTAGACCTCGGCCTTGCCATGTTCTAGGTGTCACTGCTATGTTGACAATAGCACCTTGCCTCATGAGCACAACAGGAACGGCACGGCCGTTATTACTCTGAGCTTCTGAAGCGAGTCGCTGCAGCAAATTGTCACCAGCTTCAACATCCCCAAATTTCACGATTTGATCTCCAAGTTGCAAACCGTCTTCTGCTGCTGGTGACGCATCAGCTATTTCATCAACCATTGCAAAGGGTATGCTGACTATCATGTCCACATCCTTGGCATCAGAAGACTCCCTGGGAACATTGTATGAGGATGCTGATGCAACCTCAATTCGAGTGACCGAGGTCTGATTAACTGAAACCCCATCAAGACCTACAAGATAAGAATGCGATTATTATGCTTTTATCCTGATCCGTTATTAATAACAAACTAAACCCAGCTCTGGCTTTGCAAAGACAAGATAAAGTTTTGTGAACAAAATAAAAACAAAAAGAAGCTCAAAATAAGAACAGCAGCAGTTAAGAAATAAAAACCATTTGAAGTTCAATATAAATACCATTGTTTAAAATTGTGCAATCAATAAATACATAACAGATATGCAAGAAGTCAAGCACCATCAGCAAAACAAACTTCTAGTTCTTTTTATTTGTTAAAACAAAACAAGTAATGTCAATTTTACCTAACAAAGAACAAGAAGGAAAGGAAAAACATCTCATGTCATCTCTGTAATATGCACGAGTTGATAAGATTAAAGACACAATAAAATGAACCCGACAAGCAATTAGTTTCTTTTTTTTTTTTTTTTGGTTTTGTTTTTAAGGAGAAGCAATTACTTTCTAGCAGGTAGAACAGCCACTTATGATCTCACTCTCACAATGAAAGCAGTGGAAAAAACAGGAAACAATTTCGGCCATACCCGGTTCTTTGACAGATGAAGACCTTGGAGAAAGCCTCGCAGAATGCAGAACTTGTATATTTTCATTTATCTTTTCAGTGATCTCCTTATGATCACTTCGCAACTCTGCAAAGAGAGGAATTATATCAAAATTTAAAACATATCAAATTGAAACTAGCCAACCCCAACAGCACTGACACCAAAGCAGCCACATCAACTAGTTCGCAAAACACGGAAAAAGAAAAATCTAATAACATTATAGTAATATACTATTATACACATAATATAGAGAGGAATTATATATAAATTAGAAGATATCAAATTGAAACTAGCCAACCCACAAGCACTGACACCAAAGCAGCCACATCAACTAGTTCGCAAAACACGGAAAAATAAAAATCTAATAACGTTGTAGTAATGTACTATTGTACACATAATATAGTGAGGAATTAAATCAAAATTAGAAGATATCAAATTGAAACTAGCCAACTCCACCAGCACTGACACCAAAGCAGCCACGTCAACTAGTTCGCAAAACACGGAAAAAGAAAAATCTAATAGCATTGTAGTAACGTACTATTATACACATAATACAGAGGTACATTAATGAAAAACCAAAATCTTGAACCCCATTTTAGAAGTCCGTATACTTTCTTACTTTGATCCATGGCCCTGTAGGTAAATCACTGGTTTAAACTTCATAAAACCACTGCAAATCATTGATGAAGTGCCAATTAAACAACATATAAAATGTATAAACAGGGGCATGCAACATGGCATTGTTCTATGTAGAACAATGACTTTGAGCATAACATTGAGGAATTTACTATTCAAAGTCATTGTCATACAGAATAAATGCCATGTTTAGACCTCCTACTTCTATGAAGGTGATGTACGACGGGATAGAAGAAACATAATAGAGATAAGAGCGACAAAATCAAGAAGATAATAGGACCACTAGAGATAGAAATCATAGGATTATGGAGAAGAATAAGAACTCAAGAGGGGAAAACTAGAAATTCAATATTCAATAATCAATCAACTCTGAACAAAATTACACTCACTAAGCTATTTACAGAGAATTACAAGAATAAGTTAGCTTATTAACTATTCTAAATCATCCTAAGAGATAAACATAAATCTAAATCCAAAATTAAATACAAAGATAAAAGATATCCTAATATACACCACGTTTGGCATGGAACTAGGTTCAAACCCACTTTTCAAACTGTAAATTCAAATATTTATAAGAGAAAACACTAGAGCAAATAGTACAAAAAAGTTTTAAAGGTATGTTTAAACCTATGTGGCGAACGGCCTAAATTCTTCATCAACATGGCGGACCGAAAAGAAACAATATTGAAACTATTTCTATTTCTGTTAAAAAAAAAAAATCATGGCATAATCTCTTCCTGGAATTATTGCTATTATATTTTACGACTTTGATACCTAAAATGTAATGTAAATACCCAAAAAATAGAAACTCGGTACAATACATGTGAGTACACACACAATGCATAAATTCTCTCGTAACAAATATTTATACACATTTCCATTCATCAAATTTCATCTTCCTAAATTCGAATTTATGATTCAAACCAAAAATCCAAATTTTACACAAATAGTGAGTGAGCACAATACCAGCAAGACGGCGCCTTTCTGCTCGCACCACAGGGATGTCAAGATCGGCCCGAGGAAAACCCTACAAAAATTTATCAACAAAACCCCCTAAACACTCGTAAATTCGGTTCTTCCAAAACAAACAAAAAGGAAGTTTCAACATTCTACCAATTAACACAGATATACGCATATACATACAAAATATATAGATTTATAATATTCAAAAGTGATTTCGAAATTTCAACAAAATCCCCTAAACACTAAAAAATCCGGCTCCAGAAACATATAAACACACATATACAAAAATATTTACACAAACATATAAGAATATAATATTCAAAAGTGATTTCGAAATTTCAACAAGATCCCCCAAACACTCGTAAATTCGGTTATTCCGGAAACATATAACGAAGTTTAACATTCTACAAATTACCATACATATATTTACACAAATATATAAGTACGTAATATTCAGCAGTGAATTCGGAAGATAACGAACGAGAAAGTGAACCTCGGAGTCGAGAAGGTTGCCGGAGAGGCCGGGACCGCCGGGCTGACAGAGGCGGTCGATGATGGAGTTCATCTCGGCTTCAATGGCGGTTCTCTTATCCATCAGATTCATCGTCTCTCCCTTGAGATTCGTTCCCACCATTTTTTTTTTCTCGCAGGTGCTTTTCTCAAAACCCTTCTTCTTCTTCTTCTTTCTGGGACGCAGTTTAGAGAGAGCGAGAGAAACACGAAAAATAAAGAAAAAGCGGTGGTAGTGGCGTTTTGCCAGCGTCTACTAAACCTCAATATAATAAATAATAAATAAATAAAAAGGACAAAATATGTCACAAATGTTTTTGGAATTTCAATTTGTAGTATTTTTTTCCCTTTAAATTTTGAGAAAAATTTACGAATTTCCATTTCAATTAAATTTTTGACAAGAAAATACACACGTGTAACGCCCGTTACATTTAATTGAGCTTAATTTAGCTAAAATGGATTGATGAATGTGCTAAAATGTGTTTTAAAATAATTAAACTACATTTAGATATTTGATTATGAGGTTTTAAAAGAAATTTTTGGAAATTACATTTTTACCTTTGAGCTTTTTTAAAATGACCAAAATTCGCCGAACCGGTCAACCAGATGACTAGAGTCTGCAAATAGCTTTCCTGCAGTAGCATTTCGTGAACCTCTCAATTAGACAAATATGCTAGCAGCTGCAGAGCCCCAATCGGGGGAAACCTCGCTTATAAAAACCAAATTTCCCCTCAATATTCCTTTTTCTCAGATCCTCCCGCAGCTTCCCTTTCCCTCTCACTCGCCATTGTCCCCGCTCCCTCTCTTCTTAGTTTTTATCAGAAAACATAAACCGAAAACCCAGAGACACTTCAGGTTAGAGACACTTCAGGTTTGTTTTAAAACTCGTGTTAAAATCCAAACCGTTTGATTTTGAAGTTCTATTTTCAGATTTACGTGTGTTTTTGAAATTTCAAGTTCTGAAATAATTTCGATGGAATTCTAATGATTTTGAGTTTGAAATTAGTTATTTAGGCTCTGAAAACTGTTTATTCATTGTTTGGAACATCAATGTTTGCTGGGAATTGGATTTGAGTTTTTTTGTAGGTCGGGCTCGAGGCTGGAACCGCCAGTTCTGTGACGGTCCGAGCTATCGGACATCCCATCCGGTCTACTGGACGGATCAGAAACAGAACAAGACACTCTATCGTTGTTTGGTCAACTGGACCTACAGGACCTCAACCGGCAGAGGCAAAGAGCCTACAGGGAACTTGTTTCAATCGGATCAGCCCTGTTTTGATATTTTAAACTTAAATAATGATGCTTTAAACTATAATATGAATTTTACAGTTTGCATGAAAATTGAAAAATATTAATATTTTAATATATTATTAGTAAAGTACACTAATTAAGGCCCAATGTATAGTTTAATTAGGAAATCGTGCTATGTCAGATAATTAGATTATTTACGTTGTTTAATTAAGGTTTGGTGACCAAGCAAGGAACCTCGGTTTACGTGAAGTTATCTGTAGATTAATTTTATCAAAGAAGTAGGATATGCCAACCCTGCTTTTATGAAATTTATTGTTTTACAATCATTTTGAAAATAATATGGTTTTTATGAAAATGTTTTTAAATGGAGAGTATATATATGTATCAAATGTTTTAGGTCAAAAGTATATATATAAGTAGATACATTATTTTGAGAGATTCAAGTGAGAATGTTTTAAGACTCAAGCAGTGATTTCTTCTGCCAAGTGTGTTAAATGAGGAGCTCAAATTCTGACCCGACGGATGATATTTGAGTATATATTAGAGCCTGTCAGGTATTGAGATGTTGCCTTTAACCGATTGGTCCACTTTGGTGGTATTCCACTACGGTGGTATTCTGGCTTATTAGATCTATGAGTATGATATGTTCAGTGAATGTTACTTCTAAATTTATTTATATATTCATTTGATTTTGGCTTTGTTCATTTTATTATACCCCAGCCAAACTCTTTTCAAGTCTAATTAATTTAAATGAGTCAATTATATCATACTGAGCTCATAGCTCACATTTTATTATTTTAACCCCTTAGGAGTTGCTAGGAGAGAGCCGAGTAGAAACGTGTGACTTCAAAGCCACTACGGTTTGGTGGTGATCTATCTGTATTTTTATTTCAGTCATTTATTTTACCAAGGCATGTATAGCTAAACTCTTTTTTTTTTTTTTTTTTTTTTTTTTTTTTTTTTTCATTTGTATGATGATACTAGATGTTGGATTTTCAAAACCTGTTTTCATGAGAAAAACTTAATACTTTGGAATGCCCACTATTTTGAATAAAAAGCTACTCGATGGTTTTCATTAATATATAAAATTTGTAGACTTAAGATAAAATTGTAGCCTGTCCAATACTCTGATGTATTTTCTAAAGATGACTAAAATTTCATAATATTATGTGTTTTATTTATTTGATAACTTTAATTGTGAATTCATTTTTAGTTAAACCGCTTCATGTCACCATACCTGGTTTCAAGTCGTGACAACATGACACTCGTCAAAAGTATGGATTGCAGATGTTATCTGAAATAACCTGAGATTATATCATCTGTCACATAAGCGTTGTCCCTAATTGGTACTGCCCCTGTGACCTACACCTATACCTAGGGAGGGGGTGGCATTTTTCTACTTCATCTTGTTCCATCAGGAACAGTTTCGACATAGTACCGGATAAATAGAAATTATTCCATGACATTTCTTAGAATTTGTGAGCTAGCAAGGGGACCCGATGGATATATAAAATCAAAGCTAAAATAATATTAGATAAATTAATTAACCCAAACCAATTTATTTATATTATTCAACTCTATGACTACTCTACTATAAGTATGAAGCTGAACTCTTTGATTTTATACTGAATTACAAAAGCTCATTAATAGGGCTTTTGTCCGTGACATATATTATAATGTACAATCCCCATAAGATATTCATAATTGAGATTAAGGTTAAAATTCCGTTTTACCTTCTCAATTATTTTATCATTAAAGTTTATGTTATTTCATCTTGATTAAACCTTATTTATGAAATCTTTCATAAAAAGAAAATCATTCAGTAAACAAATTACAGAATGACTGAGATCTCTTTTAATTAAGTCCTGAATGATACTTTAAGAGAATATCATTGACTTTCATGAAAGAGCTATTGATTCTAATTCTATGAATAATGTTGTCATCCTTTATGTAATGCATTTCCAACTTATTGAGTAAAATTTGTTATTCCTTTAGCGCCTAACCCTTTGATAAATCAAAAGATACATCTCATAGATATGCAATCATTTATCCACTCAAGATTAAAATGTCTACAAGAATATCCATCAAAGTGAATTGATTTATCTCAGGCGGAATTATTACATAAATCAATATAACTTTAGGTCTGGACCAATGAAAAACCTCATTCCAATAGTCAAGACAAACTATCCCGTAAGAGTGAAAGTAGACGAACATTACAATCTTACCGAAGTCAAAGTGCCCACCTTTACTTCATGACTGCAGCTCAATTTAGATTCTCACTTAATATTAAATCTTTCATTGTACTTTCTTATGCATAATATTAAAGTTATTATATTGATAATCTTTGGTATAATTTTCTTGTAATAAATCTAAATTAATAAAAGTATCCAACACAACCGATATGTGAAATAAATAAATAATTTTTATTGATAGATAAATGTCAAAAACTATGAACAAATTTTCGCTTTAAGGCACTATCCTAACAATCTCCCACCTGACCTTAAGTTAAAATGTGTGACATGCATTGCATCCCTTAGTCTGTATATGTTTCCTAAATCTTCTCGCCACCAAAACTTTTATAAATAAATCCACTAAGTTGTCCTTCCATGTGATTTTGCAACCATTAGATTAAGTTCAATAAAAAGAGAGTAAATTTGAGGTGGGGGAGGGAAAGGAGTGCGAGGTGGGGGAGGGAAAACAAAGCCATGTGGATTAAAGTAACCATTAGATTTAATTGAATAAAAAAAAAGAGTGAATTTGAACCATTAGATTACTTCAACCAAAAGGTGGAGTGCAAAATGCATTCCCCTTTCGATATAAGTTAATAGATTAGTAGATATGTATCATAGATAAACACATAAACAAAAAATTAAAAAAAAAAAAAAAAAAAGAAGCAAGCATTCAAGTTGGAGAATTTTTTTTTTTTTTTGTCTTTCTCTACCCCATTCTCTCCTTTATATATTATAGACTAGTGAGATAGGGAGAGTGATTTGAGTAAAGCAAAGCATATATGGGTTTTTGAAAAAGAAACATACAAAATGAGTCGTCGGCCTAAAGAAACTGATGAGGATTTGAGTTTAAATAAGGCTGTAGGTGTATAGGGTTTTTACCACCAACTTCTTTGTATGACGTTTCGTGTTTTTTTTGTCCACATGGGCTTATTATACGGCCAATTTATAGCGGGACCCACACGTTCATGTACTTAAATTTGGCTTACATTCATACTTTGTTTTTTTAATTGTCAAGAAAAGAGTTGGCATATGTAATATTTTTCTTGGGCAATATTCGTGTTTGTATACTTGGGCAGTCTTAACGTTTTGTCCCCTTCCTAAAGTTATAAACTCAAAAAAAAAAAAAAAAAAAAAAAAAAAAAAGAACCTAAAGACACCAATTATAATATTAATTTTTGAGTGCTAATTTATGTGATATATGAGTTGTCATTCTTTTATTGATAAATATTTGAAATATTATTATATCATAAAATACGACATGTGAATAATACTCAAAAAATTAGAATTAGAATTGAAGTCTTTAACATTACTGTAAATTCAAATAGGAGTCTTTTTATCCGGGACTTGAATCTTAATGTTATTGCTTTGCATTTAATCATGGTAATATAAGTGGAACAAATGAGTCAGTTGGTGAGATATAATTATGAGTGAGTTATGATAATTCTTTTTTCCTGTGTATTTAGTGGTCGATTTATTCGAGAATTATGGTGTCTTCTCTGTTTATGTGCATACAAATATTTTTAAACATATATTATTATCGCATAGTTTTTGATGTATATTCATCAAATTGATTGAATTTGTATATACATGTATATATGTTCATTCCTTTTTTATTATGGTGTAATTTAATGATACAAGAGTACGAGTATTTTTTTTATACCACCATAAAAATAGTTAGCTGTTTTAGTTTTCTTGTTTAAAGAATTTGCACTCATAAATTGTATATAATTTTTATTATCATTTTATCATATAATGAAATTACATTAATACCGGTTAAAAATAAACCATACGTCGCACATTAATTATAAATAAATATAGTATGTAATTACATTAATTAGACCTGGGTTCAATTTATATCAACTGACCATCTCAACAGCATGACAAATGTCAAGCCTTGTGCAAAGCGTAGCATACATGAGATTTCCCACTGCGAATCCATATAGGACTTTTCTCATATCTTCCACATCTTCTAATGTCTTTGAACAGTTATCATAGGAGACTATAATTCTAAAGCCTGAAAGGTTGAGCTCCTTTGTTGGGATTATGTATAGAGAACCTTTTTAGTCTCTTGTCTGTGTATGAAGCTGAGATAATGCCAACAACCTATTCTTTTTATTTCTAATGAGTTTGATTCCTAGAATATAATTGGCTTTTCCCAAGTCCTTCATGTCAAACTGTTTGGATAACCAAATTTTGACTAACAACAACACTCCCATATCATTAGCAATTAGAGTATGTCATCAACATAGAAAACTAGAAACACCAAATTTCCATCCTTAATACGTTTATAAACACAAGGTTCATCAACGTTTTTATTCAAAACCATAAGATTTTACCGCTTGATCAAATCTTATATTCCAAGAGTAGGAAGCTTGCTTTAATCCATAAATAGACTTAAGCAACTTGCAGACTTTGTTCTCCTTGCTCTTTTCTACAAACCCGTGTGGTTGTACCATAAAGATACTTTCCTCAAGATAACCATTTGAGAATGTCATCTTGATAACCATTTGTCATATCTCATAGTTTAGAGCTGCAGCAATGGATAAGAGAATGCAAATTGACTAGAGTATAAGTACAAGTGAAAGGGTTTCATCATAATTGATGCCTTCCTTTCAATTGTGTCCCTTTGCTAAAAGTCGAACCTTGAAAGTTTTCACTTTCCCATCTACTTCTCTTCCTTCAATAGATTTATGTGCACCCAATTGGTTTTATCCCTTCAGGTGGATCTACAAGTTCCCAGACTTAATTGGAATGCATAGATTCTATCTCGTTAGTTATGGCATTTTGCCATTAGTCTACATCAACATCAACCACCGATTCCCTATATGTAGCAGGATCGTCTATTGTTTCAAATACTTTCTCACAGATTTCTCCATGTTATAAGAATCTATCAAGTTACCTGACAATCCTCCCACTTTGACAAAGCTCCCTAGGTTGTTGTTCTTATGTGGTGACCTCCTCTATCCTGATTGATTTACTTTGCATTTCTAGAACCGTAGGACTAACCATGTCTTAAGGCATCTCCTCTAGCATGAATTTGCTTTGAGGTTTGAAATCTCTTACAAAGTCCTTCTCCAAGAACCTTATATGTGTAGAAACAAATGTCCTTTGTTCCTTCACATTGTAAAAGAGATATCCCTTAGTCCGTTTTGGATACCCTATGTAACGCCTCAGCCATCTACGTAGGGCCGACTACGTAAATGTGGGCCGTTACCTTACTTACTTAATCTACATCTTGGTTTTAATAATTTAAACTTACTTGAAATACTGAGAATATTTTTTTTTCTTCGTAACTTAATTAAACTTATCCATATGGGTAAACTTCACCATGCCTACCCATTACTTGTTAAGCCGATTAAAAGGTCACACATAACTTTCTAAACTGGACTTTTGAAACATCACATACATAACATGATACATATATTTTTTTAATCATACATGTACTAGTTCATAATTTAAAGAGATTGCGGAAAATCTACGTAGTGGTATCCCACACCGCTCTTCACTTGCTGCATCGTCTCCATGGCCCACCAAGTAAAGCTACAGGCATCTTACCTACAGTAGGAAATATACTGATGAGCTTTCGCCCAGCAAGTACAAACATAATCTCACAAAAACATAACACATATCGTGCATTTATGCATGAACCAATTATGATCAATTATGTATCTTTTATGATCAATTATGGACTTGAACTTATTATCTTGCTTAACATGTGGGCCCCTTGTGTACATACCAAATGCACGTATTCCACAGAAAGTTAAGGTTTGCAAGGTCCCTAACAATTCTGGGAATCATATTTATAACCCTTCACGATCTGGCGGAAGGTCTTAACATCTTGAACTTGAAACATGTATAATCCTCCACGATCTAGCGGGAGGTTGGTACAACACCTTGTTTGTCTTATCTTATGACTTAAAATCATGTTCTTAACATGTGGTTTAATATTAGTGAACATGCTTCATAATGTCATTATATCGTAACATATAACATAACATATACATACACATGACATATCATGACATAGCATGGCATATCTTGGCATAGCATGGCATATCATGGCATAACATGACATATCATGGCTTAGCATGACATATCATAGCTTAACATGGCATAACATGATAACATATAAATCATAACATACATGAAAACATGTCATACTTGAAAATAGTATTTACTATTTTCCATACTGTAGGTGAAGTTTGTACTTGCCTGTTATGCTATGTCCTAGGTTTTGTTGTTTCGAATCAGGTTGTAACAACAGGTTACTTCCTGCTTTTCAAAATGGACGTAAGATAAGGGTTATCTTATCTTACCATAAATCATTGCATTTAATGCTAGTATCCTTAACCAGCATTCAATAATAATCCTAGTTTTATGTTCCCTACACACACTCATGATAACTTATTTGGTTACTAAGTGTAACCCTAAACAGTATCTTGTTTGATGTGTTAATGAACTTTGGGTTCAAGGCCCAATCATACGTGAATAGTAATTAACATCTTATTAGGTTACTATTTGTAACCCTAGGTTTTAGGCCCAAATTATATCTGGATTAAAACCCTATTGAGTTTCTAAGGCCCAGTGACTTTTAAAATCATACCCCATTAGGTTACTATTGGTAACCATGGGTTGTAGGCCCAACTCAATAGCTCGGGTTCTTATATGGTTACTTTAAGTAACCCTAATTATTTGGCCCATTTAAAAGTTAGTAACCTTCTCGGTTACTATATGTCTTATGGTTGTTTACCATAGAACTTGGCTTATTTCATTAAATAACTCCTTGTATGATAAAATTTTAATCCTTTTTTTATAAACTGTTTTAAACAATCCCATAAACTTTGATTATCAGTGTATGTACAGGAATTTCCTGCTTATACACTATTTTTAAGAAATCCTGTGCAGGAATTTCATGTTTCTTGTATAGTTTTTAAGTTCTAATTTTATCTTAATAATCTGTTTAGAATTCAAAAAAGTTTTCTTCATAAAAGTTGTAGATCTCAAAAATTCCTGTAACTTTTGTTTTTTATTCAAAACCTAATTATGCACTTAACCTGCCTGTTTTCCTTGTGTAACGTGCCTGGCCGTGCACACTGGGTCTGGCAGACTCGGCTCGGGTTTTTGTAAAAACAGAAGCTTTCAGGGTCTTATTTTTAAAATCTATCCATGCTACCCCTTAGGATTTTTCCTTTTCTACAACTTTATAATTTTAACTTTCCTCAATTTCGGCTTCTAAAGGCCTCAAAATACTGTTTTCGTACTGCTGCCTAGTCTTGATCCGAGACTGGCAGTTTTCATCTTAATTGTTTCTTACGTAAAATTATGCACATACTACCTCGAACGGTTAAAACCATGAGCCTACATCAAGCATGCAGCGTGTTATATAACGTTTTTATTGCCATGCATTCACTTTCATTCATAAAATTATCCATGCAAACCCATATGGTGATCTTCACCAAACTAGGGTTTTTAGGGTTTTCTTTAACTCTCCTTGGCTCATGCATCAATATCAGATAGTCATTCATTACATACATCTTCTTGAGTGTGTGGGGACATAATACATACATATACTAGGCATTCATACATACCATACATACTCTAGTAATTTGAAATCATAACCAACTCAAAACCATAAATCAAAACCACTAAACCCTAATCAAGCATATTCAAGCAATCTAAGCTACTCCTATTGCATGAAAATAAAAGTGAGCTTATGTTCTTACAAACCCTATCCTGAAAATACACATAAATCTTGAATCAACACTTAATTGAGGAACTAGAGGATAAAGAGGATTATCTTTAAACCTTGAAAATGGTTCTAGGTTTTTGGATCAAATATTTCCTCCTTCCTTTTTCTTCCTCAAAAATCCGGCCACTCTATTTTTTTTTCTTCTCTCTTTGGCTCGGCTTTTAGGGGAGGGAAAGAGTGAGGTGAGATTTTGGCATAGTTTTGGTAGAGTCACATAAAAATGACTCAAAAACCCACACCCCCCATCACCTATTTATAGGTGAAAAATATTTTTTTTTGATTTATTTTTATTTCCAAGATTGCATATTAGTCCTTATGGGCAAAATATTTGCCCAAATACCCATGAGGTGGCCGGCCATTAGGGAGCCTTGGGGGCTAAGTTATTTGCTTACCTCACCATGTTTACATCATCAAGCTTACATCATCATGCTTACATCATCGTGCTTATATCATCGTGCTTACATCATCATGCATCCAATGACAATCGGCTATGTGTTGGCTTGAACCAACCAAAAACATTTCCATACTTATTTCTAACTTAATTGCTTGTTCCAATGTAACCAAGCTTGTAACTAATCATTGGCCTAGTTGAAGGCTTGGTTAGGAATATCCATAAATTCCTTAAATCAAAAATTACATACTTATCCATCATTACTCACTTTTCTGAAAATTGCACTTTGGTTCCTGAAGGTGGCCGGCTAGGGTGGAGCCACTTGGCTTCCAATTCATGCATAATTATCCACTTGATTCCAAAAAAATCCATTAATATAATTATGCAGTCCATTTCCTTACTAACTCAGATAATATCAATACTGTTTTTCACTAGAAACAGTACTGTCATACTGGACTACAATCCAGAATTCATCTGCACTTAACTGAGCTACGTATGGATTTTTCTTAAGACTTGAAACTACTAAGTCCTCATTGCTCCAAATATTATTCCTGATTATTCTAGAGCAATCACATACCTTATTCTTACTTCTTCATCCGTAATGACGGTTTTTCACAGTATAATTCCTATACTGCTTAATACACTGCAGTACCGTCTTAATCATATCTTAAATCATCCTGGTCAAACTTTGACCGGAATAAAATCAGAAATCCTTATTATACCTCTTTCATCAAAAGGCCTCATGCTTAACATAATAACTTATTATTGAGTCTCGTAGCTAATTAAACGAGAACTCAAACAGATATTAATATTCAACTCTGATCATGAGCTTCATATCTACATACATGATTCAGACTTAGATTCTTCTTATATCTAATGAAATCTCAAGTCATCAAAATTTCGGGTTATTATACCCTACAAACACAGAAACTTCAGAATGAGACTCCAACTTGTCTGATATCTTATTAAGAATGTGTGCCGAACACCCCTAAATTCACAAATAACTTAATATAGGCCTGCGTCCCATCTAGAACTCATAAGGGGTGTTAAGAACCGCCTTAGTTGGTATTTTGTTTAGAAGTTTGGTAGCTGTTTGAAGAGTATACCCCTAAAAGTTTATTAGTAGTGTATAATATCTCATCATGGACCGTACCATATCCAACGACGTCCTGTTTCTTCTTTCCGTTATACCATTGTGTTGTGGACTTCTAGGTGCAGTCAAACTAGATTACTATATCATTTCAATGAGATGTCTTAGAAATTTATCAGAGAGGTATTCTCCACCACGATCGGATCGTATTGCCTTTATGGATTTACATAATTGCTTCACTACCTCCGCTCGATATTCCTTAAACTTTTCAAAAGTTTCATTCTTGCGGTGCATTAGGTAAACATATCCATACCTTGAGTAGTCATCAATGAATGTGACATAATACTCACACCCTCCATGTGCCTGGATGTTCATCGGACAGCAAACATCACTATGCACTAATCCTAATACTTCTTTGACTCGATCACCTTTGCCTGAGAAGGATATCTTGGTCATTTTACCTTCCAAATAGGATTTGTGAGTAGGTAATAAATTAACTCTCAACTCCATGAGAGGCCCATACTTTACTAATCTTTATATCATTTCTTAACTAATATGACCCAATCGCAAATTTCAAAGATATGTATCATTGTTTTCCGAAGGCTTTGGTCGTTCTAAGTTATCAATAAGTTGCCTCGTGCCTGTCCTCAATGTGACCATCATTGAGATCCATTGTTTAGTTGTACCCCTATAAAAAAATATAAACATGGCTGGTGGCTCCATAATCCACAAACCAGAATCCTTGGAATCATCAACCAAGTATGTCTCAATGAAATAAAGATCACCTTACTTTGACCTTTCTTAGCTAGGTAATGCCGGCAATCTTTCTTGAAGTGTCCAAACTTGCCTCAAAAGTAGAACTTATTCTTTGCTACTTTTTTCTTCCCTTTTTTCTTGTTCTCCTTAGGCTTAGGAAGGACAAAATACTTGATGACTTATTTCATGTAATTCTTCTTCTTGTTAACCTTTGAAGGAGAAGTACTATCTTCAGACACATTTACTTTGCCAAAATTGTTGCAAGCTTCGATCATACTTTTTAATTTAGAATTGATGTCCGCTCAACTTGGTTTAAGTATCTGTCCAAAATCCAATGACCTTAAGCATATGATCACTAACGAGTGTACCATGTTTCTGCTTGCAACTCATGACAGATATGATGGCCACCTGTTTGACCCAGATGACAAATCCACCAAACATATCTAGCAAATTAAAACTAATCTGCCTGGCGGTATCGTAGTCCTCATGCCGCTTTTGCAACATATTGGACATACTGCCCATTATGTAACATAGCAGCTTTTGGAATCCTTCAACAATTGTAGGCATCAATTTGCTCTATAAGGGCACCTTTGGGAGGAAGTTCCGGGCATGACTCTTCCAACACGAAATAGTATTTCTCGAAGACTTAGCACAATTTTTAAGTTCCATTTCTAATCATTAAAATTCTCGCATTCTTTGTAAATATAACAACAAGTGGACTTGACATTTTGATCTACAATAAATAATTAAATCATATATTAACATGCAAATTTGTATATTGATTTAGTAGACAAATATGCAAAGAAGTACAAATGTTAAATGTGGAAAACCTTAAAAACACATTATCATACAACTATAATTCTTAGGCCTCGCCGCCTTAGACAATCCACCGAGGGGTGGTCTTGCCTAATGCCCGGTCAAGAACACCAATCCGAACAAAATGCGTTATCTAGCAATCCTGCCAATGCAAATTAAGTACCGTTACTTTGGCCACCAATTCAACCAACATAGCTCCTAGGGGAGGTTAATGGTTGAATCAGACTTGAGTGTGTAACAATTATTTACATTACATCAATGCATGATTTACTGCCTCCACTGAGGGGTGGCCAATGATAAAGCACGTTAATGAACGTTATCCCGAAAGAGATCTAACCTGTATATTGCCCTGATGAATACCTCTTGTAGGATCATCCAGCTATAACACTAGGTCGAGACACCATCTGCTTCACATATAGACAAAAATAATGGAGCTTGTAGGATTTTTTTTTTCCATAAGAGAACCCTTCTCTCATTCAATATTTTAAAGAACTTAAGGTTTTACTTGATATGCATGAATATATTTATATCAGTGGCACTCATATATTTTACATGACATGTTATCATCAATATACAATAGAACGATCATTCATGGCTTAATATAGTAAAATAAAGTAACCAACCATAAACATGATAAATGATTATAATATCATAGTTCCATTTCTAAAGAAAAGAAAAGAAAAATAGACTATTACAAATAAAAATAAATAATAATTGTAATAACCGATCAACAATTCGGCCTTCTCTTGCAATTGCTCGTCTTCGTGTATCCATTCAAGTCCGCTATCGGTCTTTGGTTTTGTTGTTTTTCAATTTTTCACCCAATTCAAATCACGAAGGTAAAAATTGAATTTTTGTATGCCATAAAATAATTCTCGGAATTTTCTCCCACTTGAAAAAATTTTCAAATTATTTTATATTTGGTTTTACCGCAAAAATTACCATTCTTGCAATTATTTTAGCCCACTGAGGCCAAAATACAAATACTTAAATTTTCTGGGTTTAATCCAAAACCCATATATTTTCTAGGTTTGATCCAAAGCCCTATTATATTATTTTCCGTATATTAAATATTTTATTATTCGATAACATAACATATATAAATAATATAATATAAATTTTAGGGGTTGTCTAGCATCCTTCATCCCTAAAATTGAAGGATATTCTTCGAAAGAAATGTAGACCGTTAAGATGCAAATGAACGGTTAAGATCAATTGAAGGGTAGTGAGTTGACATAAAACCTGATGTTGTTATCCAACTGGTTAATCTATGGTTATCTTCTAGTCCGATTATTTATGTTGGACTTTAAAAAAAAAAAAAAAAAATCCTTATGTTATATTTGTTCTATATAAATGTTATTTTCTAACTAACTATATGCTATGATGTCAACTGAAAAACCATAACTATAAACATTCAAGTTGAAGAAAAAAAAGAAAATTTTAATGAAATTAAAGTTATATTTATTACACAAGTGGAAAAAAAATATGAACAATTCATTTTCTTATTGTTAAGTAAGTGAATAGCTGTATTTATTAAATATATCATGGTTATCATCGTCGATGTTTACTAGTGGAATCAATCATATTAGAGGGTTATGTCTCATGTATTGTGGGGTCATTTGTATTCTTTATTAGTTTGTATCTTTCTTTTAAGCTGAATGAAATTTTCTCTTAAAGAAACAAAACAAAAAACAAAGGTAAACTGATGCTCTGATGTTTGGCACTAAGGTTTGGATCATAATTAACAATTCAATTTTTGTCTTTTTATAAAAAGTCAACCTCATTTTCATTATTTATAGTTACTATTACAGTTTTATAATTCAAACTTTAAAAACCATA
Organism: Ficus hirta; assembly: GCA_038430175.1. Lineage (NCBI taxonomy): Eukaryota > Viridiplantae > Streptophyta > Magnoliopsida > Rosales > Moraceae > Ficus > Ficus hirta. The sequence continues at coordinate 9,296,898 of CM076585.1, read as the reverse complement.
ACTTTACATATATTAGTCCAAACGAGATATATATTTTTTAATTACATATAACTTTAAGACAAATGAAATAAGCTCCATATTAAATTTTTTTTTTTCGAATAATCTTGGATTACTTGCAAACTATCTACTTAATTTTGCTACCAAGTGTGGACTCATTTTCCTATTAGCAATGTTGCTCGTACTAATTAGATAATAACAACAGATCTTCTATATATTCTTACCATAAATTTTGCATATTTCTTGCAAGGACATGGATTGAATTAATTAATTCATATTCATATTAGTTCAACTTTCTTATCTTATTATACAAAGGAAAAAACTGATTCTCCATTCCAAGTTTTTTAATTAACTGGTACATAATTGTATCCATTATACAACTTACTTATATATGTACATTTTTTTCACATAAATCATGAACCACCTGTTTCACCAAAAAAAAAAAAAAAAAACAAAAAGACTAATTTAATTTTTTTGTTGCTCTGAATCGATTAATGTTATGTTTGTTTTACTTAAATTTTATTCAATTTTGTACATTTATGTTATGACGTCTTCTAGGAATACAATAATACAGACATTTACTTTATAAAAATAAATGACAAATACTTGTGAAATTACTACTTCAGTCGATTGCTATGCATAGATTATAGATTTATACATATATGTAAATATACACATCATATATATAAGTAAACATATATCACGTAATATGCTACACATATAGACTTATATTACGTAACAAATTATATTTTAAATATTTCTTTAATTAAACTATCATACAAAATTATCAGATCATCATAAAAAAAATTTATCAATTTAATATGAACCTTATTCTAATACATCAAATCCTCGTTGTGTCATTTATGAAAAATAATTCAATATAATATTAGATTTAACTAATTTCTATCCCATCACATGTTATCCACTGTTTTTTACCTGCTCTATCAGGTAGTAAAAGGGCTTACACAAGTTAATAAAATATCGTCACCAAATGTTGACAGCTTTTCCTCATACTTACTTTCTATTTTCAATTAAAAAAATAACCCACGTCAGTGAAGGACATCCTTCATGAAGGATATTAGCAGCATCCTAAAATTTTATATTATCTTTATATATAAAATAAAAAATATTATGAGATATGTAAATATATATATATATATATATATAGGTTGTTGGAATCACCTTAAACGCACACACGCGCGGCCTCATGGCGGTGTGTGTTCACCAACCCTTTGGGCTTTTTAATGACCAAGCCCAATATTGGGCTGGGTTTGTTGCTTGCGCAACCAACACTTTTTTTTTTTTAATCCATGTGCACCCCCTTAAATTAATTAATCTATTACTTAAGTTGAAATTTTTGATGAAACGATTTGAGTTAAAATTTTTAAATTTGAGTTGGTTGACTTTTTAAAAATTAGTTATAATTTTTATTGACTTTTCAGAAAAAGATAAAAACTGAGATAAAAAAATACCGTTTAATTTAAATTGAATGATTTTACCAAACAAATCATTAATTTTTACAACGGCCAATGATCGATTCTAGGACTCACGACTCCTAACCTTAAACCTCCCCTTCTTTCACTGGGCTAACCCCAATGGCTTGGTTACGCAACCTACCTTGCACAATCGTAAGTAGAGGCCACAACCATGGTGTCGCAAGAATATCAACGTGTTCTTGCTCCTGTGCACGTCTAAATTCCATAATTTTAAACTTACAAAATATGCAGAAAATTTGAAAATTAAAATTCCAATCATCTCCATCAAGCTCCATCTTCAATCTTCATCTTCTTTAAGAATTACAAAAATTCCTATACTGTTTCCGGCTTACAAATAATCTAGAAAATGGATAATCTTTTTTTTGTTTTAAATTAATGATAATGGTTATCAAAAATAAATAAATTAAATATTTATCAGTAGCTATAAATATTTGATTGGTTGAACAATTTTTTAATAAGGTATAATGGACTAATGGACTAAAATGAACTATTATCTAACTTTCTGCATTTTTGTTTCTATTTCAGGAATTCTCTATAGAAATGAGAGTTTTCATGATTGAGAACGAAGAGACGGTAAAGAAAAGGAGTATTACTTCATAACCAGAAATTCTACCAAGTGTACCCACACACACACGTACATAGAAGGGGAAGATCCGATGATTAGTGCTCATAATCTACAAGCTAACTTGGTCATCCAAAATTGATTGCTAAACAAGTATGTATTCATGTAAATTAATTATTGTATATAGCAACATGGGTTTGTTCAATCCTATTAGTATGGGAAATTTTTTAAAATCCATCATATTAGGTTTTCCGCTGCGTAAATTATTTTCTCCAATTTTTCCTTCAATTGGTATCAGAGACAAGTTTTATGATCATGCTATGTACATAATTAATGACGTGATCTTCCGGCTCCTTATGTGTATGAATGATATTTTAAAGAGTTGACACTCTAGGTTTCTATGTGACTTTTCATACATGATTTTGTATGGTTATGTTTAATTGTTATCATATATTAATATGTATGTACGGTTAAAATTAATTTTTATGGATATTTATTTATTAATTTTACCGGTCATGATTCGTTAGAGTTTAGAATGGTATATCTAAGTTTTTCTTGTAATCAGGGAAGCGGTCTATCATCACCGTAATTTTTTCATGGATATACTTTTTCTAAATTATGATCTTTATCCAAAGATAACAAATTTAATTCAAACTTTGATTTCAAATATTATCATCTTATCGAAGATAATAATTATTTGAAGTACAGATAATTTCTAGAATTAAAAATTCATTTATTGGTAAAATTAATTATTCCCAAAATTATTCGAAACAATCTGAGACTGCATTATTTGTCATATAAGCATAGTCCCTAATTGGGACGGCCCCTATGACCTACGCCTACACCCAGGGAGGGGGGTGGCGTTTTTCTACTTCATCTTGTTTCATCTGGAACAGTTACGACATAGTATCAGATAACTAGAAATTATTCCGTGATATTTCTTGAAATTTGTGAGCTAGCAAGGGGACCCGATGGATATATAAAGTCAAAGCTAAAATAATATTAGATAAATTAATTAACCCAAATCAATTTATCCATATTATTCAACTCTATAACTCCTCCATTATAAGTATGAGGATGAACTATTTGATTCTATACCGAATTTTGAAAGCTCATTCATAGGGCTTTTATCTGTGACATATATTATAATGTGGAATTCCTATAGGATATTGATAATTGAGATTAAAGTTAAAATTCCGTTTTAACTTCTCAATTATTTTGTCATTAAACTTTACATCATTTAATCTTGATCAAACCCTATTTATGAAATCCTCCATAAATATAAAACTATTCAGTAGACAAATAACAACTTACCGAGATTTTTTGTTGTTTAATCGAGTCCCAAATGACACTTTAAGAGAATATCATTGACTCTCATAAAAGAGCTATGAATTCTATATCTACGAATAACGTTGTCATCCTCTATGCAATACATCTCCAACTTATTGAGTAAAATTGTCATTCCTTCAGCGCCTAATCCTTGGATAAATCAAAAAAATACGTCACATAGATATGCAATTATTTATCCACTTAAGATTAAGATGTCGACAAGAATATTAATCAAAGTGAATTGATTTATCTCAGAGGAATTATTGCATAAATCAATATCACTTTAGGTCTGGTCCAATACAAATGATAAACCCTTCACACATATCAATGTTTGTACTCGGAAAGCCCCATTCCAATAGTCAAGATAAACTATCTTACAAGAGTGGAAGTAGACGAACATTACAGTCTTACCGAAATCAGAGTACCCACCTTTACTTCACAACTGTAGACTATCAATTTAGATTATCGCTTAATATTATATCTTTCATTGTACTTTCTTATGCATAATATTAAAGTTATTATATTGATAATCTTGGTATAATTTTCTTGTAATAAATCTATATTAATAAAAGTATCCAGGACAACCGATATGTGAAACAAATCAATAACCTTTATTGATAGATAAATGTCAAAAACCATGCACAAATTTTCACTTTAGGGTGCTATCCTACCAATCCCCAACTTGTCCTTAAGTAAAATGTGTGACATGCATCGCATCCCTTAATCCGTATATGTTTCCTAAAGCTTCTGGCCACAAAAGCTTTTGTAAACAAATCGACTAATTTGTCATCCGATGTGATTTGCAACAATTAGATTAAAATGAATAAAAAGAGAGTAAATTTGAGGTGGGGGAGGAAAAACAAAGCAATGTGAATTAAAAGTAACCATTAGATTAAATTGAATAAAAAGAGAGTAAATTTGAACAATTAGATTACTTCAACCAACACATAAACAAAAGATTTAAGATTTAAAAAAAAAAAAGGCAAGCATGCAAGTTGGAGAAATTTTTTTGTCTTTCTCTGTCACATTCTCTCCTTTATATATGATAGACTAGTGAGAGAGAGAGTGAGAGAGCGATTTGAGTAAAGCAAAGCAAATGGTTTTTGAGAAAGAAACCTAGAAAGATGAGTCATCGGCCTAAAGAAACTGATGAGGGATTGAGTTTAAATAATGTTGTGGGTGTATACGGTTTTGACCACCAACTTCTTTGTCTGCTATTTCGTATTTTTCTGTCGACGTGGGCTCATTATGTGACCCATTTACAGTGGGACCCACACCCTCCAGTACTTAAATTTGGCCCACATTCAATACTTTATTTTTTTAATATAAAAGTATTGGCAGTCATAACGTTTTTCTTATGCGTGAAATTTGTGTCTGTATACTTGGGCTGTCTTAACGTTTTTCCCCTTCCTGAAGTTATAAACTCAAAAAAAAAAAAAAAAAAATCAATTATAATATTAATTTTTGAGTACTAATTTACGTGATATGTGAGTTGTCTTTTTTTAATTAATAAATATTTAAAGTATTATTATATCAAAAATACGATATGTGAATAATACTCAAAAAATTAGAATTAAAATTGGTGAGTTTAACATTACTGTAGATTCAAATAGAAGACCTTTTACCTAGGACTTGAATCTTAGTGCCATTGTTTTGCATTTAATCATATGGTATAATAAGTGAAACAAATGAGTCAGTTAGTGAGATATAATTATGAGTGAATTACGACAATTCCTTTTTCCTGTATATTAAATGGTTGATTTATTCGAGAATTATGATGTCTTCTTAGTTTATGTGCATACAAATCTTTTTAAACACATATTATTATCGCATTGTTTTCGATGTATATTCATCAATTTGATTGAATTTGTATATACGTGTATATATGTTCATTCCTTTTTGATTGTGTTGTAATTTAATGATACAAGAGTACAAGTATTTTCTTTTGTACCACCACAAAACTAGTTAGTTGTTTTTAGTTTTCTTGTTTAGAGAATTTTTACCCATAAATTATAGATAATTTTTATTATCATTTTATCATATAATGAAATTACATTAAGTATGTATAGTATGTTCTTAGAGAAATAAGAAAACACACCGCAAATTTACTATAAATAGAATCTTTTTTTTTTTTTCAAATGAATTTTAAAAAATACCCATATCTTTGATTATCCCAAATTTATGTCTATGATCTTAGATTTTCTTATCATACTATTTCTCAAAGAAAGGAAAATTAAAAAAAAAAAAAATCTTGATGTGTCAAACCGATATTATAGCTTTATTTATTTATTTATTTATAATTTAAACCCCATTGTCAAATACTTTATGGATATTTAGGTTACTTTATGATAGTTGAATATGCAGGAAATTGGTGAATTTTCAATTTTTTACATGATTGAGACCTTCCTCTTGTCATTACATTAAGCATCATGATTTTTTCTTTGTACATGATAAAGAAAAATTAAAGAAGAAGAAGAAGATTGAAGAAGTAGACTTATGACGTGTGAGTATTTGGTTTAAAAAATTGTAGGTGTATTAATTAGATTCATTGTAGATTTTTTTTTTTTGGAGTAATTGGCCTAAATAGTCCTTTAACTCTTTCTAAGGTGATGGTTTGGTCTTTTTTTTTTTTTTTTTTTAATTTTAATTTTTAATTTTTATCTTTGATGAGATGACCCTAAACTTCTATTTTCTTGGCCATTTCGGTATTTTCTGTAAAAAAAAACTAACGGATTGGTCACATGAGAAGCATGCTTCATGTTTTTTGAAAGTCAAATAGGTAATTTCCTAAGGTTTTCCCCCAAAATTTGAGAAACCCTTTTACTGAGAGTTGTGGATGGGTGGGGGGACCAACTTCGATCGCCGGCAGTGACGAGGATGGGTGTTGATTGGGGAGGGGGAGGGGGGTGGGGGCTCCAACTCGAAATCAGGGGGGGTGGGGGCCCAACTCGAAATCAGAGGGGGGGGGGGGGGGGGCGGGGGAGGAGGAGTGAACCCAGTTGTGGGTTGGGGGGGGAAGACGAACCTAGTCATTGGGGGGGCGGGGGGAACCCAGTCACTGGCGGGGAAGGGCCAACCCAGTCACAGGCGTGGTGGGGGGGGGGGGGGGGGGGGGACCGACAAAGAGAGGGAGAAGGAGGGGGGGGGGGGGGACCGACAAAGAGAGGGAGAAGGAGGGGGGGGGGGGGAGGAGAGAGAGAGGGGAGATGGATTTTTAGTCATTTTATTACATAAATGATAATTTTTACAAGATTTCGTAAGAAATTTAATGGAGTTTTACAGAAAGGACCAAAACATCTAAAAAAATAGAAGTTTAGGGTCATCTTGGTCAAAAAAAAAAAAAAAGAAACCAAACCGTCACCTTCAAAAGAGTTAGGGACTATTTAAGCCAATTACTATATATATATATATATATATATATATATATAAATCAAATCAAATCAAAATCAAAATCAAAATTAGAATGGATGTATAAGAGGATCAAATTGAGTATTACCAAAAAAGTTTACATAAAAAGATAGATTTAAAAAAAATAAAAAATCTTCATTAAAAAAGCATAATTTAATGGGTGCAATTATAACTACTTTTAGAGACATATGAAGAAGTTAGATTTCTGTACATTTGGAAAGTCTTGTTTGTTTTGTTTTGTTTTGTTTTTGTTTTTGTTTTTGTTTTTTTAACTTCAAAAAAGACTTGATTCACATTGAAAAATGCGGCTTCATCGATTTTGACTAGAATGCTTTTTAACAAGAAGATTTTTTTGATATCAAACATTGAAAGGCAATGTGTGATCTGGTCGTCATTCCGCCAAGAGTGTCAAGGCACTTGAAACATATGCAGCAGAGAAACATAGTAAGGACAAGCAATTTTTAAGTACTTCTGAAGATCCTGGTGATTAAGTTTTGAAGGCTAATTTCAGTTCTTTTGTAGAACTTTGTTTATCTTGAGAACAACAATGTTTAGAAAGGAGAACTGTTTTGTGAAGGTCAGCTTCTTATTGTGCCAGAGACGATGATTTCTGCTGCGCAATTAATTCAAAAGGAAACAGAAGATAACAAAGATTCATCTACTCAATTTAAGTATGTACATTTATTTTAGTACTTAATTTACTCGATGTTATTAGTTTCGTGTTTCAATGTTGGAGATGAGGAAGGAAAAAAATGTGGTTTCTTGTCGTGAATATTATTGTTATAAACTACAAATTAGATCTATATATCTATTTTATTACATTCAGGTCGTTTTCTTCAACAATATGTAGTCGATATGTATGTCAAACTTGAAACACATTATCTTCAAAATAACCAAAAAGAAATTCGTGCTAAAGTATACGATGGAATAAATCAGGGATAGGGATCCAATTGGGAGGGTCCATTCTTTGTACACACCCCAATCCCCCGCCCATAACATTCATAATCGACAAACATTTCGATACATTAGCAATGAAGAAGAAATATAAATTTATTATAAATTCAATTTATGTTCAATGATTGCGAAAAAAAAATAAAAAATAAAAAAAGCATATCATCCATACATGCGCCATCAATTCTTGATCCATATTGTGCAACGTAACTTTGAACGCAATCAGTTTTCGTTGGTTACTGATCTTGAATAAATCGTGAGGAGGAGTTGTTGATGTTGTTTTTATATGTCTACTTTATTTTATTTTATTTATTTACTTGTTTTGAATTTCAAATTATAAACAGACCCAAATTTTGAATTTTAAGTTTTCAATATTACTTTTAATTTTGGCTTATGCATCATGTGACAACTTCCCTTTTTTTTTTTTTTTTTTTTTTCACGTTGGTTTTCTTCTAATTCACGTCAAAAGCATTTTGTTTTTCTTCTAAACCTTCTTTGTCGATCAACAGACAACCAACGTGAAAACTACTTTTATTTGTACATGTTTGGATTTAAATTATTAATGCTGTGCTGTTCGGGTTTGGGAGGGGGAAAAAAATAGGTTTTTTGTATGTTGGTATTTATGGCAACTTTATTAGAAAAACCAAAAACAATATTTTGTTAACTAGCTTTAGGAAGTTGTATAACTTACTTATTTTGAAAATATGGCCAGTACTGAAACGGAAAGTTGTTCCTTTTGTGAAGTTGACTTGACAGATTAGTTTGTCTTGGTATATGACTTGGAAGTTTCTGTTTTAATTCAAGTTTAGGATATTCCGAGAATTTTTAGTGAAGATAATCTTGGTTTTTCCTTTAAGAAAGAATTTCTAATTTGGGCAAGTTTCCTTAACTCTTTAAATTTAGAAATTCAATCTTTCCCAAAAGAGAAGAATCATGCTTTTGAAATCTACAAAGTTGGAAGATTTTATTTTCTGGGATCTGTTAAAGGTTTCCGTGTTTTGATCAGTAGCTAGAATAAAGGAAAAGTTAAATCGGATTATGAAATAAGTTTCCGTATTTAAATTTCAAAGTATTTCTGAAAGTATTGCAATAGATTAGGAAATACTTTGAAATTAAAATTTTTTTTTTTCATCCGAGATTTTGTGAAGGTGGTGTGGCTGCTTATTTATAGTCACAAAAAAAAAAAAAAAAAAGAAAAAAGAGCACAGAGAGTTTTACAGCATATTTTGAGACTTGGTCTTTTGATGTGATTTTCGTTCTTCGGAAGAAGAATTTAGAGTCTTCGGGAGGAGACAGTATTATTCTTCAAGAGAGAAACTTGAAGCTTTTGGGAGAAGGTATTTTCAGTTGAAGGGAGTTCAACGTCAAGACGAGTGGTTCTCGCCAAACACATCCGGCTATAATGTTCATAACGACTGGTGGCAATAGGAGAGGGATTCTTTAAGTTGTTAAAGTCCAAGTGTATTTGTAATCATTTTGAGATTAGTAGAGTGTATAATAGCTGGAAGCTATCCTGAGGAGTTGATGTGATCGAACCTCGTAAAAATTACATGTGTTGTTTATTTTATTACACTTTCGCTAATTTAATTTAATTGATAATTTAATTATACTCGGTAATTGATAGAGATTGATTCTATTATTAAGTTGTGTATCAAAGATTGATTTTATTATTGAGTCGTTGTTCATTTCCCAGTATTGTTTAGCCGAAATGATCTTACTGCTAAGATTATAAGCTATACATTCATAAACTTGATCTCAACTCCTTCATCTGGGAATCCCGGCCAGCTTGGACAATCTGTATATGTATAAAATCTGATCAAATCAATAAAAGATAGCTATATAGAAGACGTGCTAGCAAGCTAGTCACACAGAAAAAAGAGCAAGCTCGGGAGCACATAACAATAAAGTACATATTCTAATTTAACCAACATTTATCTTATAGCATAGTATCATATTTTTGGTTTCTCTATATAAACGAATCATAAATACAATTCTTATATATCAAATATAACTGACAAAAATGTGGTTTGTAAGCATAGTCTAGCGGTAATATTATACCTGACTTTAGCTAAAAGTTCAGAGTTTAAATACTCCACCCCAAGTTCAATATATATATATATATATATATCTCTGACAGAACTCCCCATTTCTACACACTCACTCATTATGTGATAAAATCTCTGGCAGTTAGAAAACTTGACCTTAAAGTATGAACATATGAAAACAACATTGCTTTGTAAAGTAATCTTTTTCAATTATAACGGTTTTGATGATTAACAGACGTTATTAATATGATTTGTCTGGGAAGACGTTCTCATGAAACTTTTTAGTTGTGATTTTTAGGACCTAATTACAAGAAAGAGCAACAGTGTTTAAAATGAAAATGGCCATTCAACAAAAAGATCAGTGAATATATCGGGGATTAATAACTTAAAGTGCAACAGCGACAAATAAAAATTTATAGCTTAATTTCAGCTTCTTTCTCTTGATTTCCTGCCCAAAGTAAATAACAGGGAATCAATCCGAGTATATACATATATTTTCATATCAAAGTTTGTTAAAAGGATATATATTTTTATCTAGGTTGAAATTCATATTGGAGTATATGTAATCTCCATTGCCAAGTATCAATACATATGTAACTTAAACGTTATAGAATTATAAAATACAAAAAAATAGGACAAAATTGTTTGGGTATAATTAGATGATGATATTTATAAGTAAAATTTTAAGCTATACCTCAAATACCTTTTTAAACTTGATTATCTCAACTTTTGGATCCGGGAATCCTAGGCCAGCTTGGACAATATATATATATATATATATATATATATATATATATAATCTCAATTCTCCAATAGCAGAGAGAGACACATGAGACGTGCTAACATGTCCCAATAAAGTATACTATTATAATTTAAACATCCATCTTTTAGTATAGTCTCATATTTTAGGCTTCTCTATATAAATGAATCATGTTTACATATCCAATATAGCTCAAAAACTCCCTTTTCTACATAATCACACCATTCTTCTACCTCCCGACACAGCACCCATATAACACAATACTTCACCGTATTCCGCAACAATGACGAATTCAAATTCAAAACATCTCCTTGTTGTGTTTCTTGTTCTTGCAGCTGCTTCCATGAACATTTGCTCCACTCATGGAAGAAAGCTTTCGGAGGATAATGTTCTTAGCGGAAATCAAGTTGCTATTCCTGTATTAAGTCATGGGGATCAATCTAATTATCCTACATCCGGTGGAGGATATTATGATCATGAATCTACTGGGGAGGGCCATACTTTGCTAAGTGGAAATCAAGTTGCTATTCCTGTACTAAGTCGCGGAGATCAATCGAATTATGCTACTTCCGGTGGGGGCCACAATATTGTAAGTGGAAATCAAATTGCTATTCCTGTACTAAGTCACGGAGACCAATCCAATTATGCTACGTCTGGTGAAGGGCACTATTATCAGTCTCCTGGAGAGGACAATAATTTACTAAGTGGAAATCAAGTTGCTATTCCTGTACTAAGTCACGGAGATCAAACTAATTATGCTACGTCCGGTGGAGTGCACAATATTATAAGTGGAAATCAAGTTGCTATTCCTGTACTAAATCATGGAGACCAATCAAATTATGCTACGTCCGGTGGAGGAGATCGTGATCTTAATAAATATACTAAGTACTCTCCATGAAGATATATTGTTCATTGAAGATTACATTATTGTCATGTGTTTCCTATATTGCTCTGTGTTTTTCTATATTCTTTTGTGTGCTGATATTAATTTTTGAAGTCTTTGTATTATGAAAAATAAAAGTGTATCACTAATTTTATAGTGTGTTATTGTACGTGCAATTGGAATTCAAAATTTAATGTCGTGTTTCTCTTTTTACAAACACTTATAATCCTCCCTAAAAAGTACCCACCAAATAATGATTCTTTATGACTAATTTGATTTTATGCCTCAATAGTTATTTTTTTTTTACAATTTAGCTAAAATAATATTATATAAATTAATTAACCCAAATCAATTTATCCATATTATTTAACTCTATGACTACTCCACTATAAGTATGAAGTTGAACTCTTTGATTGTATACTGAATTTTGAAAGCTGATTAATTGGGCTTTTGTCAATGACATATATTATAATGTAAAATCCCCATACGTTATTCATAATTGAGATTAAAGTTAAAATTCTGTTTCACCTTCTCAATTATTTTGTCATTAAAGTTTACATCTTTTAATCTTAATCAAGCCCTATTTATAAAAATCTTCCATAAATATAAAATCATTCAGTAAATAAATTACAACTTACCGAGATCTCTTATTGTTTAATCAAGTCCAGAACGACACTTTAAGAGAATATCTTGACTCTTATAAAAGAGCTATGGATTCTATATAATAAAATTGTCATCCTCTTTCTTCGGTGCCTAATCGTTTTATAAATTAAAGATATGTCACATATATATGCAATCATTTATCCACTCAAGATTAAGATGTCTACATGAATATTTGTCAAAGTGAATTGATTTATCTCAGACAGAATTATTACATAAATCAATATCACTTTAGGTCTGGTCCAATACATATAATAAACCCCTCATATATATCAATGTTTCTATTTGGAAAGCACCATTCCAATAGTCAAGACAAACTATCCCATAAGAGTGGAAGTAGATGAACTTACAGTCTTACCGAAGTCAAAGTACCCACTTTTACTTCACGACTGTGGACTCTCAATTTAGACTATCACTTAATATTATATTTTTCATTGTACTTCCTTATGCATAATATTAAATTTATTATACCGATAATCTTGATATAATTTTCTTGTAACAAATCTATATTAATAAAAGTATCCGGGACAATCAATATGTGAAATAAATAAATAACCTTTATTGATAGATAAATGTCAAAAACCATGAACAAATTTTCGCTTTAGAGTACTATCCTACCAATCCCCCACTTGCCCTCAAGCTAAAATGTGTGACATGAATCATATCCCTTAGGCCGTATATGTTTCCTAAAGCTTTTGGCCACCAAAGCTTTTATAAACAAATCCACTAAGTTTTCAACGGATGCGATTTGCAACCATTAGATTAAAATGAATAAAAAGAGAGTAAATTTGAGCTTTGGGGGGGGGGGGGGGGGGGGGGGGGGGGGGGTGAGAGTGGAAGTGTGTGAGGTGGGGGAGGAAAAACAAAGCAATGTGGTTTAAAAGTAACCATCATATAAATTAAATAAAAAGAGAATACATTAGATTACTTCAACCAAAAGGTGGAGTGCAAAATGCAATCCCCTTTGTATATAAGTTAATAGATTAGTAGATATGTATTATAGACAAACACATAAGCAAAGATTTAAAAAAAAAAAAAAAAAGCAAGCATGCAAGTTGGAGAAAGGTTTTTTTGTCTCTTTCTACCACATTCTCTCCTTTGTATATTATAGAGTAGTGAGAGAGAGAGAGAGAGATAGTGATTTGAATAAAGCAAAGCAAATATGGGTTTTTGAGAAATAAACATAGAAAGATGAGTCGTCGGCTAGAGAACTAATGAGGAATTGAGTTTAAATTTTTTTTTTTTTATAATTTATACCCCATTGTCAAATACGTTATGGATATTTAGGTTACTTTATGATTGTTGAATATGCAGGAAATGGGTGAATTTTCAATTTTTTACATGATTGAGACCTTCCTCTTGTTCATTTCATTAATCATTATGATTTTTTTTTTTGGGCACATGATAAAGAAAAATTAAAGAAGAAGAAGAAGATTGAAGAAGTAGACTTATGATGTGTGAGTATTTGGTTTAAAAACTTGTAGGTGTATTACTTCTTCTTTTTTTTTTTTTTTTTTTTAGGGAAAAAAATAGGTAAAGTTTTTTTTTTCCTTAATTAGATTCATTGTAGATTTTTCATGGAGTAATTGGCCTAAATAGTCCTTTAACTCTTTCGAAGGTGATGGATTGATCCTTTTGTTTTGTTTTGTTTAATTTTTTTTACTGAGATGACCCTAAACTTTAATTTTCTTGACCGTTTCAGTACTTTCCATTAAAAAACTAACGGATTGGTTACGTGAGAAGCATGGTTAATGTTTTTCAAATGTCAAATATGTAATTTCCTAGGGTTTTCCTCCAAATTTTGAGAAACCCTTTTACAGAGAATTTTGGGTGGGTGGGTTGGTGAGGAGGAAGGGGGAGGACTCAATTGTGACGGGCGGGGAGGGGGTAGTGAACCCGGTCGTGGGTTGGGTGGGGGGGGGGGGGGGACTGAGAGAGAGGGGGGGAGGGAGGGGGGAGGAGAGAGAGAGAGTGGGGGAGATGGATTTTTGGGAGATTGAAGGGTATTTTAGTCATTTTATTACAAAAATGATAATTTTTGAAAGATTTCGTTAGCAATTTAATGGAATTTTACGAAAGGGACCGAAACGGCAAAAAAATGAAAGTTTAGGGTCATCTCGGCAAAAAAAAAAGGGACCAATTCGTCACTTTCGAAAGAGTTCAATGACAATTTAGGTCAAATACTCAATTTTTTTTTTTTGATAAATCAAATCAAATCAAACTAGAATGTATGTATAAGAGGATCAAATTAAGTATTACTAAAAAAGTATACATAAAATGATAGATTTTTTTAAAATCTTCATTAGAAAAGCATAATTTAATGGGTGCAATTATAACTACTTTTAGAGACATATGAAGAAGTTCGATTTCTGTACATTTGGAAAGTCTTGTTTGTTTGTTTGTTTGTTTGTTTTGTTTTGTTTTGTTTTTTTGTTTTTTTGTTTTATTTAAAACTTCAAAAAAGACTTGATTCACATTGAAAAATGCGGCTTCATTGATTTCGACTAGAATGCTTTTAACTAGAAGATTTTTTTGATACCAAACATTGAAAAGAAAAGTGTGATCTGGTCGTCATTCCGCCAAGAGTTTTAAGGCACTTGAAACATATGCAGCAGAAAAACATAGTAAGGACAAGCAATTTTTATGTACTTCTGAAGATCCTGGTGAATAAGTTTTGAAGGCTAATTTCAGTTCTTTCGTAGAACTTTGTTTATCTTGAGAACAACAATATTTAGAAAGGAGAACTGTTTTGTTAAGGTCAGCTTCGAACCGTGCCAGAGACGATGATTTCTGCTACGCAATTTATTCAAAAGGAAACAGAAGGTAACAAAGATTCATCTACTCAATTTAAGTATGTACATGTTTGGATTTAAATTATTAATGCTGTGATGTTCGTGTTTGGGTGGGGGAAAAAATAGGTTTTTCTTGTATGTGGTATTTATGGCAACTTTGTTAGAAAAACCAAAAACAATATTTTGTTAGCTAGCATTAGAAAGTTGCGTAACTTCCTTGTTTTGAAAATATGGCCAGTATCGAAATGGGGAAGTTGCTCCTTTTGTGAAGTTGACTTGGCGGATTGGTTTGTCTTAGTATATGACTTGGAAGTTTCTGTTTTGATTCAAGTCTAGCATATACTGAGAATTTTTAGTGAAGGTAATCTTGTTTTTTCCTTTAAGAAGGAATTTCTAATTTGGGTAAATTTCCTTATCTTATTTAAATTAGAAATTTAATCTTTCCCAAGAGAGAAGAATCATGCTTTTGAAATCTACAAAGTTGGAAGATTTTATTTTCTGGGATCTCTTGAAGATTTCCGTGTTTTGATCAGTAGCTAGAATAAAGGAAAAGTTAATTCGGATTATGAAGTAAGTTTCTGTATTTAAATTTCAAAGTATTTCTGGAAGTGTTGCAACATATTAGGAAACACTTTGAAATTAAATTTTTTTTTTCATCCGAGATTTTGTGAACGTAGTATGGCTGCTTATTTATAGTCTCAAAAAAAAAAAAAAAAAAAAAAAAAAGGATTGTGGAGCACGAGCACAGTGAGTTTTACGGCATATTTTGAGACTTAGTCTTTTGATGTGATTTTCGTTCTTCAGAAGAAGAATTAGGAGTCTTCGAGAGGAGATGGTGCTGTTCTTTAGGAGACAAACTTGAAGCTTTCGGAAGAAGGTATTTTCAGTTGAAGGGAGTTTAACGTCAAGACGAGTGGGGCTCACCAAACACATCCGGCTATAATGTTCATGACGACCAGCGGCAATAGGAAGAGAGATTCTTTAAGTTGTTAAAGTCCGAGTGTATTTGTAATCATTCTGAGATTAGTGGAGTATTTGATAGCTGGACGTAGTTTTGAGGAGCAGGTGTGATCGAACCTCATAAAAGTTACGTGTGTTCTTTATTTTATTATACTTTCGCTAATTTAATTTAATTGATAATTTAATTACACTCAGTAATT
This sequence comes from Ficus hirta, assembly GCA_038430175.1. NCBI lineage: Eukaryota > Viridiplantae > Streptophyta > Magnoliopsida > Rosales > Moraceae > Ficus > Ficus hirta. The sequence continues at coordinate 9,280,855 of CM076585.1, read as the reverse complement.
GATAAAGATTGATTCTATTATTAAGTTGTGTATCAAAGATTGATTCTATTATTGAGTCGTTGTTCATTTCCCAGTTTCTTTTCTTTTCTGTTTTTCTATAACTATTGTTTAGCCGAAATGATCTTACTGCTAAGATTATAAGCTATACATTCATAAACTTGATCTCAACTCCTTCATCTGGGAATCCCGGCCAGCTTGGACAATCTGTATATGTATAAAATCTGATCAAATCAATAAAAGATAGCTATATAGAAGACGTGCTAGCAAGCTAGGTCACACAGAAAAAAGAGCAAGCTAGGGAACACGTCACAATAAAGTACATATTCTAATTTAACCAACATTTATCTTATAGCATGGTGGCATATTTTTGGTTTCTCCATATAAACGAATCATAAATACAATTCATATGTATCAAATATAACTTACAAAACTATGATTGTAAACATAGTATAGCAGTAATACCACACATGACTTCACCTAAAAGGGCAGAGTTTGAATCCTCCATCCTAAGTTATATATATATATATATATATATATATATACATAGAAATATATAACTGACAAAACTCCCCCTTTCTACACATGCACTCACCCATTATGTGATAAAATCTCTGGCAGTTAGAAAACTTTACCTTAAAGTATGAATATCTGAAAAGAACATTGCTTTGTAAAGTAATCATATTTGGTATATGATTTGGGTTTTGATGATTAACAGACGTTATTAATATGATTTGTCTGGGAAGACGTTCTCATGAAACTTTTTAGTTGTGATTTTTAGGACCTAATTACAAGAAAGAGCAACGATGTTTAAAATGAAAATGGCCATTCAACAAAAAGATCAGTGAATATATCGGGGATTAATAATTTAAAGTGCAACAGCGACAAATAAAAATTTATAGCTTAATTTCAGCTTCTTTCTCTTGATGTCCGGCCCAAAGTAAATAAAAGGGAATCAATCCAAGTATACATATATTCTTATATCAAAGTTTGTTGAAAGGAGATATATTTTTAGCTAGGTTGAAATTCAGATGGGTGTATATGTAATCTCGATTGTCAGGTATCAATACGTATGTGACTTAAATGTTATAATTAATAATTGATCAAACTTGTCTCCTAGAACTAGATTTTGGAATAATTAAAAGTAGATCATATATCTATATTGATACAGGAGCATCCAATTTAATAAAATACCTGGTTATAGAATTATAAAATACAATAAAATCGGACAATACTGTTTGGGTATAATTAGATGATGATATTTATAAGTAAAATTGTAAGCTATACCTCAAATACCTTTTTAAACTTGATTATCTCTACTTCTGGATCCGGGAATCCTAGGCCAGCTTGGACAATGTATTTATAATCTCAATTCTCCAATAATAGAGAGAGATACATGAGTCGTGCTAACAAGCTAGGGCACATGTCCCAATAAAGTATATTATTCTAATTTAAACATCCATCTTTTAGTATAGTCTCATATTTAAGGCTTCTCTATATAAACGAATCATGTATACATATCCAATATAGCTCAAAAACACCCTTTTCTACATAATCACACCATTCTTCTACCTCCCGACACAGCACCCATATAACACAATACTTCACCGTATTCCGCAACAATGACGAATTCAAATTCAAAACATCTCCTTGTTGTGTTTCTTGTTCTTGCAGCTGCTTCCATGAACATTTGCCCCACTCATGGGAGAAAGCTTTTGGAGGACAATGTTCTTAGCGGAAATCAAGTTGCTATTCCTGTATTAAGTCATGGAGATCAATCTAATTATGCTACGTCCGGTGGAGGATATTATGATCATGAGTCTACTGGGGAGGGCCATAATTTGCTAAGTGGAAATCAAGTTGCTATTCCTGTACTAAGTCACAGAGATCAATCTAATTATGCTACTTCCGGTGGGGACCACAATATTGTAAGTGGAAATCAAATTGTTATTCCTGTACTAAGTCACGGAGACCAATCTAATTATGCTACATCCGGTGAAGGACACTATTATCAGTCTCCTGGGGAGGGCAATAATTTACTAAGTGGAAATCAAGTTGCTATTCCTGTACTAAGTCACGGAGATCAATCTAATTATGCTACGTCCGGGGGAGAGCACAATATTGTAAGTGGAAATCAAGTTGCTATTCCTGTACTAAGTCATGGAGACCAATCAAATTATGCTACGTCCGGTGGAGGAGATCGTGATCTTAATAAGTATACTAAGTACTCTCCATGAAGATATATTGTTCATTGAAGATTACATCATTGTCATGTGTTTCCTATATTGCTCTGTGTTTTTCTATATTCTTTTGTGTGCTGATATTAATTTTTGAAGTCTTTGTATTATGAAAAATAAAAGTGTATCACTAATTTTATAGTGTGTTATTGTACGTGCAATTGGAATTCAAAATTTAATGTCGTGTATCTCTTTTTACAAACACCTATAATCCTCACTAAAAAGTCATTATTCTTTATGACTAATTTGATTTTATGCCTCAATAGATATATATTTTTTAACAATTTAGCTAAAATAATATTAGTTAAATTAATCAACCCAAATCAATTTATCTATATTATTTAACTCTATGACTACTCCACTATAAGTATGAAGTTGAACTCTTTGATTGTATACCGAATTTTGAAAGCTTATTAATAGGGCTTATGTCAATGACATATATTATAATATAAAATCCCCATTCGATATTCATAATTGAGATTAAAGTTAAAATTCTGTTTCACCTTCTTAATTATTTTGTCATTAAAGTTTACTTCTTTTAATCATGATCAAACCCTATTTATAAAAATCCTCCATAAATATAAAATCATTCAGTAAACAAATTACAATTTACCGAGATCTCTTATTGTTTAATCAAGTCCAGAATGACACTTTAAGAGAATATCATTTACTTTCGTGAAAGAGCTATAGATTCTATATAATAACATTATCATCCTCTATGCAATGCATCTCCAACTTATCGAGTAAAAGATGCCATTCCTTCAATGCCTAACCCTTATATAAATTAAAGATACGTCACATAGATATGCAATCATTTATCCATTCAAGATTAAGATGTCTACATGAATATTTGTCAAAGTGAATTCATTTATCTCAGACGGAATTATTACATAAATCAATATCACTTTCGGTCTAGTCCAATACATATGATAAACTCCTCACAAATATCTATGTTTCTATTTGGAAAGGCCCATTCCAATAGTCAAGACAAACTATCCCACAAGAGTGGAATAGATGAACTTACAGTCTTACCGAAGTCAAAATACCCCTCACATATTAGTAGAGTGTTTGATAGCTGGACACAGCCTCAAGAAGTAGGTGTGATCGAATCTCGTAAAAATTACATGTGTTCTTTATTTTATTTTACTTTCGCTAATTTAATTTAATTGATAATTTAATTACACTCGTTAATTGATAAAGATTGATTCTATTATTAAGTTTCGTATCAAAGATTGATTCTATTATTGAGTCGTTGTTCATTTCCCAGTTTCTTTTCTTTTCTGTTTTTCTCTAACGATTGTTTAGCCGAAATGATCTTACTGCTAAGATTATAAGCTATACATTCATAAACTTGATCTCAACGCCTTCATCTGGGAATCGCGGCCAGCTTGGACAATCTGTATATGTATAAAATCTGATCAAATCAATAAAAGATAGCTACATAGAAGACGTGCTAGCAAGCTAGGTCACACAGAAAAAAGAGCAAGCTAGGGAACACGTCACTATAAAGTACATATTCTAATTTAACCAACAATTATCTTATAGCATAGTAACATATTTTTGGTTTCTCTATATAAACGAATCATAAATACAATTCATATGTATCAAATATAACTGACAAAATTGTGGTTTGTAAACATAGTCTAACAGTAATATTACCACACCTGACTTCACCTAAAACAGCATAGTTTGAATCTTCCATCCCAAGTTTTATATATATATATATATATATATATATATATATATAACTGACAAAACTTCCCTTTTCTACTCATACACTCACCAATTACGTGATAAAATCTCTGGCAGTTAGAAAACTTGACCTTAAAGTATGAACATCTGAAAAGAACATTGCGTTGTAAAGTAATCATATTTGGTATATGATTTGGGTTTTGATGATTAACAGACGTTATTAGTATGATTTGTCTGGGAAGACGTTCTCATGAAACTTTTTAGTTGTGATTTTTAGGACCTAATTACAAGAAAGAGCAACGATGTTTAAAATGAAAATGGCCATTCAACAAAAAGATCAGTGAATATATCGGGATTAATAACTTAAAGAGCAACAGCGACAAATAAAAATTTATAGCTTAATTTCAGCTTCTTTCACTTGATTTCCTGCCCAAAGTAAATAACAGGGAATCAATCCGAGTATATACATATATTTTCATATCAAAGTTTGTTAAAAGGATATATATTTTTACCTAGGTTGAAATTCAGATTGGAGTATATGTAATATCAATTGTTAGGTATTAATACGTACGTGACTTAAACGTTATAATTAATAATTGATCAGATTTGTCTCCTGTAATCAAATTTTGAAATAATTAAAAGTAGATCATATATCCATATTGATACAGGAGCATCCAATTTAATAAAATACCTGGTTATAGAATTATCAAATACAACAAAATCGGACAATACTGTTTGGGTATAATTAGATGATGATATTTATAAATAAAATTATAAGCTATACCTCAAATACCTTTTTAAACTTGATTTCTCAACTTCTGGATCCGGGAATCCTAGTCCAGCTTGGACAATATATATATGTAATCGCAAATCTCCAATAATAGAGAGAGATACATGAGACGTGCTAACAAGCTAGGGCACATGTCCCAATAAAGTATATTATTCTAATTTAAACATCCATCTTTTAGTATAGTCTCATATTTTAGGCTTCTCTATATAAACGAACCATGTAAACATAGCCAATATAGCTCAAAAACTCCCTTTTCTACATAATCACACCATTCTTCTACCTCCCGACACAGCACCCATATAACACAATACTTCACCGCATTCCGCAACAATGACGAATTCAAATTCAAAACATCTCCTTGTTGTGTTTCTTGTTCTTGCAACTGCTTCCATGAACATTTGCTCCACTCATGGGAGAAAGCTTTTGGAGGACGATGTTCTTAGCGGAAATCAAGTTGCTATTCCTGTATTAAATCATGGAGATCAATCTAATTATGCTACGTTCGGTGGAGGATATTATGATCATGAGTCTACTGGGGAGGGTCATAATTTGCTAAGTGGAAATCAAGTTGCTATTCCTGTACTAAGTCACGGAGATCAATCTAATTATGCTACTTCTGGTGGAGGCCACAATATTGTAAGTGGAAATCAAATTGTTATTCCTGTACTAAGTCACGGAGACCAATCCAATTATGCTACGTCCGGTGACGGACACTATTATGAGTCTCCTGGGGAGGGCAATAATTTACTAAGTGGAAATCAAATTGCTATTCCTGTACTAAGTCACGGAGATCAATCTAATTATGCTACGTCCGGTGGAGAGCACAATATTATAAGTGGAAATCAAGTTGCTATTCCTGTTCTAAGTCATGGAGACCAATCAAATTATGCTACGTCCGATAAAGGAGATCGTGATCTTAATAAGTATACTAAGTACTCTCCATGAAGATATATTGTTCATTGAATATTACATCATTGTCATGTGTTTCCTATATTGCTCTGTGTTTTTCTATATTCTTTTGTGTGCTGATATTAATTTTTGAAGTCTTTGTATTATGAAAAATAAAAGTGTATCACTAATTTTATAGTGTGTTATTGTACGTGCGATTGGAATTCAAAATTTAATGTCGTGTATCTCTTTTTGCAAACACCTATAATTCTCACTAAAAATTACCCACCAAATAATGATTCTTTATGACTAATTTGATTTTACGCCTCAATAGTTATTTTTTTTTTTACAATTTAGCTAAAATAATATTACATAAATTAATTAACCCAAATCAATTTATCCATATTGTTTAACTCTATGACTACTCCACTATAAGTATGAAGTTGAACTCTTTGATTGTATACCGAATTTTGAAAGCTCATTAATAGGGCTTTTGTCAATGACATATATTATAATGTAGAATCCCCATAGGATATTCATAATTGAGACTAAAGTGAAAATTCTGTTTCACCTTCTCAATTATTTTGTTATTAAAGTTTACATCTTTTAATCTTGATCAAACCCTTTTTATAAAAATCCTCCATAAATATAAAATCATTCAGTAAATAAATTATGACTTATTGAGATCTCTTATTGTTTAATCAAGTCAATAATGACACTTTAAGAGAATATAATTGACTTTCGTGAAAGAGCTATGGATTCTATATAATAACATTGTCATCTTCTAGGCAATGCATCTCCTACTTATCGAGTAAAAGATGCCATTCCTTCAGTGCCTAACCCTTTTATAAATTAAAGATACGTCACATAGATATGCAATCATTTATCCCCTTAAGATTAAGATGTCTACGTGAATATTTATCAAAGTGAATTGATTTATTTCAAACGGAATTATTACATAAGTCAATATCACTTTAGGTCTGGTCCAATACATATGATAAACCCCTCACATATATCAATGTTTCTATTTGGAAAGGCCCATTCCAATAGTCAAGACAAACTATCCCACAAGAGTGGAAATAGATGAACTTACAGTCTTACCGAAGTCAAATACCCACCTTTACTTCACGACTGTGGACTCTCAATTTAGACTATCACTTAATATTATATTTTTCATCATACTTCCTTATGCATAATATTAAATTTATTATGCCGATAATCTTGATATAATTTTCTTGTAATAAATCTATATTAATAAAAGTATCCAGGACAACCGATATGTGAAATAAATAAATAACCTTTATTGATAGATAAATGTCAAAAACCATGAATAAATTTTCGTTTTAGGGCACTATCCTACCAATCCCCCACTTGCCCTCCAGCTAAAATGTGTGACATGAATCACATCCCTTTGTCCGTATATGTTTCCTAAAGCTTTTGGCCACCAAAGCTTTTATAAACAAATTCACATAGTTGTCAACCAATGCGATTTGCAGCCATTAGATTAAAATGAATAAAAAGAGAGTCAATTTGAGCTTTGGGGGGGGGGGGGGGGGGGGGTGGGGGGGGGCGGCGGCTGGGGGGGAGTGTGTGAGGTGGGGGAGGAAATTGAATAAAAAGATAGTACATTAGATTACTTCAACCAAAAGGTGGAGTGCAAAATGCAATCCCCTTTGTATATAAGTTAATAGATTAGTAGATATGTATTATAGACAAACACATAAACAAAGATTAAAAAAAAAAAAAAAAAAAAAGCAAGCATGCAAGTTGGAGAAAGGTTTTTTTGTCTCTTTCTACCACATTCTCTCCTTTATATATTATAGAGTAGTGAGAGAGAGAGAGTGATTTGAGTAAAGCAAAGCAAATATGGGTTTTTGAGAAAGAAACGTAGAAAGATGAGTCGTCGGCCGGAGAACTAATGAGGAATTGAGTTTAAACAAGGTTGTGGGTGTGCATAGGGTTTTGACCACCGACTTCTATGTCTCACATTTCGTGTTTTTCTGTCAACATGGGCTCATTATGTGGCCCATTTACAGTGGGACCCACACGCTCTTGTACCTAACTTTCGTCCACATTCATCTCGTCATGTGGCCCATTTACAGTGGGACCCACACCCTCTTAAGTACTTTCGCCCACATTCATAATTTTTTTTTTTCAAGAAAAGTGTTGGCAGTCGTAACGTTTTTCTTGTGCGTGAAAATTTGTAATATACTTGGACAGTCTTAACGTTTTCCCCCTTTTCTAAAGTTATAAACTCAAAAAAAAAAAAAAAAAAGACTCCAATAATAATATTAATTTTTGAGTACTAATATACGTGATATGTGAGTTATCATTTTTTTAATTGATAAATGTTAAAAATATTATTATATCAAAAAATACGACACGTGAATCATACTAAAAAAATTAGAATTAAAGTTGGTAAGTTTAACATTATTGTAAATTCAAATAGAAGACCTTTTTATCTAGGGCTTGAATCTTAGTGCCATTGTTTTGCATTTAATCAATGTATAATAAGTGGAACAAATGAGTCAATTAGTGAGGTATAATTATGTGTGAGTTACGATAATTCTTTTTCCCTGTATAATTAATGGTCGATTTATTCAAAAATTATAGTGTATTCTTAGTTTATGTGCATACAAATATTTTTAAACACATATTATTATCGCATTGTTTTCGACGTACATTCATCAAATTGATTAAATTTATATATACATATATATATGTTCATTGCTTTTTGATCGTGGTGTAATTTAATGATACAAGAGTACAAGTATTTTCTTTTGTTCCACCACAAAAAAGTTAGTTGTTTTTAGTTTTCTTGTTTAGAGAATTTGTACCCATAAATTAAAAAATATTTTTTATTATCATTTTATCATATAATGAAATTACATTAATACCAGTTAAAAATACATCTTTATACACCGCACATTAACCATAAGTATATATAGTATGTTCTTAGAGAAATTAGAAAACACACCCCAAATTTACTATAAATAGAATCCTTTTTTTTTTTCAAATGAAGAGAAAAAAAAAAACCCAAATCTTTGATTATCCCAAATTTATGTCTATGATCTTTTGTTTGGTGAATGAGTTTGAGTTAAAATTTTTAAGTTTCAATAGTAACTTTTTTTTGAATTTTTAGAAAAGACAAAAAATTTTTTAAGAAAAGACAAAAAACTTTTTAAAAAAAAGACAAAAACTAAGTTGAAAAATTTGAGTTTGAGTTAAAATGCCAAACTCCCCGGCCCTTAGATTTTCTTATCATACTCTTTCTCAAAGAAAGGGGGGAAAAAAATCTTGAAGTGTCAAACCGATAATATAGCTCTTTTAATTTTTTTTTTAATTTTTATGATTTATACCCCATTGTCAAATATGTTATGGATATTTAGGTTACTTTATGATTGTTGAATATGCAGGAAATGGGTGAATTTTCAATTTTTTACATGATTGAGACCTTCCTCTTGTTCATTTCATTAAGCATTATGATTTTTTTTTTTTGGGTACATGATAAAGAAAAATTAAAGAAGAAGAAGAAGATTGAAGAACTAGACTTATGACGTGTGAGTATTTGGTTTAAAAAATTGTAGGTGTATTACTTCTTCTTCTTCTTGTTTTTTTTTTTTTTTTTTTTTAAGGAAAAAAAATAGGTAAAGTTTTTTTTTTTTTTTTTTTTTTTTTCCTAATTAGATTCATTGTAGATTTTTCATGGAGTAATTGGCCTAAATAGTCCTTTAACTCTTTCGAAGGTGACGAACTGGTCCTTTTGTTTTTTATTTTTATTTTTATTTTTTTTCTTTTTACTAAGATGACCCTAAACTTTAATTTTCATGGCCGTTTCAGTCCTTTCCATTCAAAAACTAACAGATTGGTCACGTGAGAAGCATAGTTCATGTTTTTCAAAGATTAAATAGGTAATTTCCTAGGGTTTTCCTCCAAATTTTGAGATACCCTTTTACAGAGAATTAATTGTGGGTGGGTGGGTTGGTGAGAAGGAAGGGGGAGGACGCAATTGTCATGGGCGGGGAGGGGGTAGTGAACCCGAGTCGTGGGTTGGGTGGGGGGAGGGGGGGGACCGAGAGAGAGAGGGGATGGGAGTGGGGAGGAGAGAGAGAGTGGGGGAGATAGATTTTTGGAAGATTGAAGGGTATTTTAGCCATGATCTTTTTTGAAAGATTTCGTTAGCAATTTAATGGAGTTTTACAAATAGGACCGAAATGGTAAAAAAATGAAAGTTTAAGGTCATTTCGGCAAAAAAAGGGGACCAATCTGTCACTTTCGAAAGAGTTTAATGACTATTTAGGTCAATTACTCTTTTTTTTTTTTTTTTTTTTAAATCTTCATTAGAAAAGCATAATTTAATGGGTGCAATTATAACTACTTTTATTTATTTAGTTATTATTTGAAAGTATAACTATATTTGAAAGTATAACTACTTTTAGAGACATATGAAGAAGTTCGATTTCTGTACATTTGGAAAGTCTTATTTGTTTGTTTGATTGTTTGTTTTGTTTTGTTTTGTTTTTTCTTTTTCTTTTTTTTTTTTTAAACTTCAAAAAAGACTTGATTCACATTGAAAAATGCGGCTTCATCGATTTCGACTAGAATGCTTTTTAACCAGAAGATTTTTTTGATATCAAACATTGAAAAGAAAAGTGTGATCTGGTCGTCATTCCGCCAAGAGTTTTAAGGCACTTGAAATATATGCAGCAGAAAAACATAGTAAGGACAAGCAATTTTTAAGTACTTCTGAAGATCCTGGTGAGTAAGTTTTGAAGACTAATTTCAGTTCTTTTGTAGAACTTTGTTTATCTTGAGAACAACAATGTTTAGAAAGGAGAACTGTTTTGTGAAGGTCAGCTTCGAACTGTGCCAGAGACGATGATTTCTGCTACGCAATTAATTCAAAAGGAAACAGAAGGTAACAAAGATTCATATACTCAATTTAAGTATGCACATGTTTGGATTTAAATTATTAATGCTGTGATGTTCGGGTTTGGGTGGGGGAAAAAAATAGGTTTTTTTTTTTTGTATGTTGGTATTTATGGTAAGTTTGTTAAAAAAACCAAAAACAATATTTTGTTAGCTAACTTTAAAAAATTGTGTAACTTTCTTGTTTCGAAAATATGGCCAGTACCGAAACGAGGAAGTTACTCCTTTTGTGAAGTTGACTTGGCAGATTGGTTTGTCTTGGTATATGACTTGGAAGTTTCTGTTTTGATTCAAGTCTAGTATACTCCGAGAATTTTTAGTGAAGGTAATCTTAGTTTTTTCTTTAAGAAGGAATTTTTAATTTGGGAAAGTCTTCTTATCTTATTTAAATTAGAAATTTAATCTTTCCCAAGAGAGAAGAATCATACTTTTGAAATCTATAAAGTTGGAAGATTTTATTTTCTGGGATCTCTTGAAGGTTTTCGTGTTTTGATCAGTAGCTAGAATAAAGGAAAAGTTAATTCGGATTATGAAGTAAGTTTCTGTACTTAAATTTCAAAGTATTTCTGAAAGTGTTGCAATAGATTAGGAAACACTTTGAAATTAAATTTTTTTTGTCATCCGAGATTTTGTGAAGGTAGTGTGGCTGCTCATTTATAGTCTCAAAAAAAAAAAAAAAAAAGAAAATTGTGGAGCACGAGCACAGAGAGTTTTACAACATATTTTGAGACTTAGTCTTTTGATGTGATTTTCATTCTTCAGGAGAAGAATTAGGAGTCTTCGGGAGGAGACGGTGTTGTTCTTCAAGAGACAAACTTGAAGCTTTCGGGAGAAGGCAATTTCAGTTGGAGGGAGTTCAACGTCAAGACGAGTGGGGCTCGCCAAACATATCCGGCTATAATATTCATGACGACTGGCGATAATAGGAAGAAGGATTCTTTAAGTTGTTAAAGTCCGAGTGTATTTGTAATCATTTTGAGATTAGTAGAGTATTTGATAGCTAGACGCAGCCTTGAGGAGTAGGTGTGATCGAATTTCATAAAAATTATATGTGTTCTTTATTTTATTACACTTTCGCTAATTTAATTTAATTGGCAATTTAATTACAATCGGTAATTAATAAAGATTGATTCTATTATTAAGTTGTGTATCAAAGATTGATTCTATTATTGAGTCGTTGTTCATTTCCCAGTTTCTTTTCTTTTCTGTTTTTCTACAACAATTGTTTAGCCGAAATGATCTTACTGCTAAGATTATAAGCTATACATTCATAAACTTGATCTCGACTCCTTCGATCATCTGGGAATCCCGGCCAGCATGGACAATCTGTATATGTTTAAAATCTGATCAAATCAATAAAATATAGCTATATAGAAGACGTGCTAGCAAGCTAGGTCGCACAGAGAAAAGAGCAAGCTAGGGAACACGTCACAATAAAGTACATATTTTTATTTAACCAACATTTATCTTATAGCATAGTAACATATTTTTGGTTTCTCTATATAAACGAATCATAAATACAATTTTTATCTATCAAATATAACTGACAAAATTGTGGTTGCAAGCATAGTCTAGCGGTAATATCATACCTGATTACAGCTAAAAGTTCAGAGTTTAAACACTCCACCCCAAGTTTAATATATATATATATATATATATATATATATATATAAAACTGACAAAACTCCCCATTTCTACACACACTCACCCATTACGTGATAAAATCTCTGGCAGTTAGAAAACTTGACCTTAAAGTATGAACATCTGAAAAGAACATTGCTTTGTAAATTAATCATATTTGGTATATGATTTGGGCTTTGATGATTAACAGATGTTATTAATATGATTTGTCTGGGAAGACTTTCTCATGAAACTTTTTAGTTGTGATTTTTAGGACCTAATTACAAGAAAGAGCAACGATGTTTAAAATGAAAATGGCCATTCAACAAAAAGATCAGTGAATATATCGGGGATTAATAACTTAAAGAGCAACAGCGACAAATAAAAATTTATAGCTTAATTTCAGCTTCTTTCTCTTGATTTCCTGCCCATAGTAAATAACAGGGAATTAATCCGAGTATATACATATTTTTTTATATCAAAGTTTGTTAAAAGGAGATATATTTTTCATTAGGTTGAAATTTAGATTGGAGTGTATGTAATCTCGATTGCCAGGTATCAATACGTACGTGACTTAAACGTTATAATTAATAATTGATTAAACTTGTCTCATGTAACCAGATTTTGGAATAATTAAAAGTAGATTATATATATATCCATATTGATACAGGAGCATCCAGGTTAACTAAATACCTGGTTATAGAATTATAAAATATAACAAAATCGGGGCAATACTGTTTGGGTATAATTAGATGATGATATTTATAAGTAAAATTATAAGCTATACCTCAAATAACCTTTTTAAACTTGATTATCTCAACTTCTGGATCCGGGAATCCTAGGCCAGCTTGGACAATATATATATATAATCTCAATTCTCCAATAATAGAGAGAGATACGTGAGACGTGCAAACAAGCTAGGGCACATGTCCCAATAAAGTATATTATTCTAATTTAAACATCCATCTTTTAGTATAGTCTCATGTTTTAGGCTTCTCTATATAAACGAATCATGTATACATATCCAATATTACTCAAAAACTCCCTTTTCTACATAATCACACCATTCTTCTACCTCCCGACACAGAACCCATATAACACAATACTTCACCGTATTCCGCAACAATGACGAATTCAAATTCAAAACATCTCCTTGTTGTGTTTCTTGTTCTTGCAGCTGCTTCCATGAACATTTGCTCCACTCACGGGAGAAAGCTTTTGGAGGACAATGTTCTTAGCGGAAATCAAGTTGCTATTCCTGTATTAAGTCATGGAGATCAATCTAATTATGCTACGTCCGGTGGAGGATATTATGATCATGAGTCTACTGGGGAGGGCCATAATTTGTTAAGTGGAAATCAAGTTGCTATTCCTGTACTAAGTCACGGAGATCAATCTAATTATGCTACTTCCGATAGTGGTCACAATATTGTAAGTGGAAATCAAATTACTATTCCTGTATTAAGTCACAGAGACCAATCCAATTATGCTACATCCGGTGAAGGACACTATTATCAGTCTCCTAGGGAGGGCAATAATTTATTAACTGGAAATCAAGTTGCCATTCCTGTACTAAGTCACGGAGAGCAATCTAATTATGCTGAATCCAGTGGAGAGCACAATATTGTAAGTGGAAATCAAGTTGCCATTCCTGTACTAAGTCATGGAGACCAATCTAATTATGCTACATCCGGTGGAGGAGATCGTGATCTTAATAAGTATACTAAGTACTCTCCATGAAGATATATTGTTCATTGAAGATTACATTATTGTCATGTGTTTCCTATATTGCTCTGTGTTTTTCTATATTCTTTTGTGTGCTGATATTAATTTTTGAAGTCTTTGTATTATGACAAATAAAAGTGTATCACTAATTTTATAATGTGTTATTGTACGTGCAATTGGGATTCATAATTTAATGTCGTGTATCTCTTTTTACAAACACCAATAATCATCACTAAAAAGTACCCATCAATTAATGATTCTTTATGACTAATTTGATTTTATGCCTCAATAGTTATTTTTTTTACAATGTAGCTAAAATAATATTAGATAAATTAATTAACCCAAATCAATTTATCTTTATTGTTCAACTTTATGACTACTCTACTATAAGTATGAAGTTGAACTTTTTGATTCTATACTGAATTTCAAAAGCTCATTAATAGGGCTTTTGTCCATGACATATATTATAATGTGGAATCCTCATAGGATATTCATAATTGAGATTAAAGTTAAAATTTCATTTTACCTTCTCAATTATTTTGTCAATAAAGTTTAAATCATTTAATCTTGATCAAACCCTATTTATAAAATTCTCCATAAACGTAAAATCATTCAGTAAACAAATTATAACTTACCAAGATCTCTTATTGTTTAATCAAGTCCCGAGTGACACTTTAAGAGAATATCATTGACTCTCGTGAAAGAGCTATAGATTCTATATTTATGAATAACATTATCATCCTCTATGTAATGCATCTCCAACTTATCGAGTAAATAAAAAGATGCCATTCCTTCGGCGCCTAACCCTTTGATAAATTAAAGATACGTCACATAGATATACAATAATTTACCCACTCAAGATTAAGATGTCTGTAGGAATATTTGTCAGAGTGAATTGATTTATCTCAGATGGAATTATTACATAAATCAATTTTACTTTAGGTCTAATTGAACTTATAGTCTTACCGAAGTCAAAGTACCCACCTTTACTTCACAATTGCTGACTATCAATTTAGATTATCACATAATATTATATTTTTCATCGTACTTTCTTAAGCATAATATTAAAGTTATTATACCGATAATCTTCTATAATTTTCTTGTTAAAAATCTATATTAATAAAAGTATCAAGGACAACCGATATATGAAATAAATAAATAACCTTTATTGATAGATAATTGTCAAAAATCATGAATAAATTTTTACTTTAGGGCACTATCCTACCAATCCCCCACTTGCCCTCAAGCTAAAATGTGTGACATGAATAACATCCCTTAGTCCGTATATGTTTCCTAAAGCTTTTGGCCACCAAAGCTTTTATAAACAAATCCTCTAAGTTGTCATCCGATGCGATTTGCAACCATTAGCTTAAAATGAATAAAAAGAGAGTAAATTTGAGGTGGGGGAGGGAAAAGAGTGTGAGGAGGGGGAGGAAAAACAAAGCAATGTGGTTTAAGAGTAACCATTATATCAACTTGAATTAAAAGAGAGTAAATTTGAACCATTAGATTACTTCAACCAAAAGTTGAGTGCAAAATACAATCCCCTTTGTATATAAGTTAATAGATTAGTAGATACTAGTTTAATGCCCGTGCGTTGCATAGGAGAGGAAAATAAATAGATAAATACATAAGAAAATTAAATAACATTTAATAATGACAGTTGGTTACGATAAATAATATAATTACAATAAGTTTTCAAAAATATAAATAAAAAAAAAAAGGTCTTCAATAGTTCTCTTTGCTTTCCCATTCCAAACCAGCATCACCGAAAACTAGAAAAACAAATTAACATCAATCAAAAAGCGAAAAATAAAATGTATAAATCTAAGGAAAAAAAAGCTGGAAATAACTTATAAAAATCAAAAATAAAACAAAAGAAAGTAGACCATACCTATATTTTGCTTCATCTTTTTTGTCTTTAATTTTTTTCTTCAGGATCTCCCTCAATCATAAAAATGTAAACTAATAATAATAATAATAATAATATAAAAAAACTTTTCTCCGGTGATGCAGAGATGAAGATAGAGAAATAAAATGATCACGATAATTAAAAATAAAAATAGAAAAAAAAACAAAAGGAGAAAAAAAACTCAACAGGGGAAAAAAAGATTGAAGAAAAACAACAAAACCAAAAACAAATTCTATTATTTTTTTATTTGCTGTTTTTTACACAAAAAAAAAAAACAACAAAAGAAATAAATTTCAGTTAGATTATATACATGCAAAACACAAAAATTAACAATAACATCTAAGAAAAAAAAACTGAACAAATAAAAAAGCTAAAAAAACCAAGCACAAATCGAAAAAAGAGAATAAAAAAATTTGAAAATCAGAAATGTGGAAACAAAAATCATTTAAAAATTATAAAATAACAAAAATATGAATAAAAGATGAATTAAAAACTATACTTTAAAATTTAAATCTCAGAAAGCAGGAAAAAAAAATACAGAAAAAAAAACAAAAGGAAAAAAAAACTAAAAAGGGGAAAAAAAGATTAAAGAAAAGCAACAAAATATAAAACAGATTCTATTATTTTTTTTGTTTACTGTTTTTTACAAACAAAAAAATAAATAAATAAATTTCAATTAGATTATATGCATACAACATTATACTTTAACACATCTTCAATGGAAAAAATCAAAAATGCACATTAAAATGGTAATAATGTCCAGTTATTATAGCTATCAGAAAAAGCAACTATAAAGGAAGGGTAAAATCATCCATAAATAATTTTAGAATGACAAAATTGTCCCAACACTGTAGCAAGCTGTAAAAGTAACTAAAGCCCAAGGGCAAAATTGTCAATTGACAAAAAAAGAAAGGGTAAAATCGGAATAACACTGTAGCAAAGGAAAAAAGCAACTACAAAGGAAGGGCAAAATCGTCCGTTAATAATTTTAGAAGGACAAAGTTGTTCCAACACTGTATCAAACAGTAAAAATAACTAAAACCCAAGGGTAAAATTGCCAATTGACTAAAAAAAGAAAAGGGTAAAACCGGCATAACACTGTAGCAAAGGAAAAAATAATTAGTGATAAAGGGCAAAAAAGTCAGAGTGCTGTAGGAAAAAAAAAGGCAAAAGTTACTGTAGAAAAACATTAAAAGTTAGTATTCTTTTAGTATGTTAAAATAAGGATAAAGTTGTCCCAACATTTTATCAAACAGTAAAAGTAACTAAAATCCAAGGGCAAAATTGCCAATTGACAAAAAAAAAAAAAAAGGGTAAAACTGACATAATATTGTAATAAAAGAAAAAAAGTAACTTGATAAAGGGTAAAAAAGTCAGAGTGCTGTAGAAAAAAAAAAAAAAAAAGCAAAAGTTGCTGTAGAAAAATAGTAAAAGTTAGTACTCTTTTAGTATGTTATAATAATGTATTATAGACAAACATATAAACAACTATTTAAATTTTAAAAAATAAAATAAAATAAAAAAGCAAGCATGCAAGTTGGAGAAAGGATTTTTTTTTTTTTTTTTTTTTTTTGTCTTTTTCTACTTCATTCTTTCGTTTATATATTATAGACTAGTGAGAGAGAGAGAGAGAGAGTGATTTGAGTAAAGCAAAGCAAATATGGGGTTTTGAGAAAGAAACATAGAAGGATGAGTCGTCGGCCTAGAGAACTGATGAGGAATTGAGTTTAAAAGGGAGTTTGGCAAACAAGTTTAAACTCATATTTTTCATTTCAGCTTTTATCTTTTTCTGAAAAGTCAATAAAAATTATAACTAGTTTTTAAAAAATCAACCAACTCAAACTTAAAAATCTTAACTCAAACTCATTAACCAAACACCCTATAAATAAGGTTATGGGTGTGTAGGGTTTTGACCACCGACTTCTTTATCTGACGTTTCATGTTTTTCAATCAATGTGGGCTCCTTATGTTGCCCATTTAAAGTGGGACCCACACCCCCTGTACTTAAATTTGGCCCACATTCATACTTGTTTTTTTTTTTTTTTTCAAGAAAAGTGTTGAAAGTCGTAAAGTTTTTCTTGTGCGTGAATATTTGTATATGTATACTTGGGCAGTCTTAACGTTTTCCCCCCTTCCTGAAGTTATAAACTAAAAAAAAAAAAAAACATCAATTATAATATTAATTTACGTGATATGTGAGTTATCTTTTTTTTTTAATTGATAAATGTTTAAAGTATTATTATATCAAAAAATACGACACGTGAATAATACTAAAAAAAATTAGAATTAAAGTTGGTAAGTTTAACATTACTATAAATTCAAATAGAAGACCTTTTATCTACTGCTTGAATGTTAGTGCCATTGTTTTGCATTTTATCAATGTATAATAAGTGGAACAAATGAGTCAATTGGTAAGGTATAACTATATGTGAATTGTGATAATTCCTTTTTCCTGTATATTAAATGGTCAATTTATTCGATAATTATGATGTATTCTTAGCATACAAATATTTTTAAACATATATTATTATCGCATTGTTTTTGATGTACATTCATCAAATTGATTGAATTTGTCTATACATGTATATATGTTCACTGCTTTTTGATTGTGGTGTAGTACAAGTATTTTCTTTTGTTCCACCACAAAAAAGTTAGCTGTTTTTAGTTTTCTTGTTTAGAGAATTTTTACCCATAAATTATGAATAATTTTTATTATTCTTTTATCATATAATGGAATTACATTAATAATAGTTAAAAATACATCTTTATACACCGCACATTAACTATAAGAAAATATAGTATATGTTCTTAGAGAAATAAGAAAACACACCCCAAATTTACTATAAATAGATTTTTTTTTTCAAATGAATAAAAACAATACCCAAATCTTTGATTATCCCAAATTTATGTCTATGATCTTAGATTTTCTTATCATACTCTTTCTCAAAGAAAGGGGGGAAAAAAAAATCTTGAAGTGTCAAACCGATATTATAGCTCTGTTTTTTTTTTTTTTTTTAACCCATTGTCAAATACATTATGGATAGTTAGGTTACTTTATGATTGTTGAATATGCAGGAAATGGGTTAATTTTCAATTTTTTACATGATTGAGACCTTCCTCTTGTTCGTTACATTAAGCATTATGATTTTTTTTTTCGGTACATGATAAAGAAAAATTAAAGAAGAAGAAGAAGAAGAAGATTGAAGAAGTAGACTTATGACGTGTGAGTATTTGGTTTAAAAAAAATTGTAAGCGTATTACTTCTTCTTCTTTCTTTTTTTTTTTAAGAAAAAAAAAAAAGCAAAAATTTTTTTTTCCCGAATTAGATTCATTGTAGATCTTTTTTTTGTTTTTTTTTTAAATAATTGGCCAAAATAGTCCTTTGACTCTTTCGAAGATGATGATTTGGTACCTTTTTTTTTGTTTTTTTTTTCTTCTGAGATGACCCTAAACTTTTATTTTCTTGGCTGTTTCGGTTCTTTCCGTCCAAAAACTAATGGATTGGTCACGTGAGAAGCATATGTTTCATATTTTTCGAAGGTCAAATCACTTTTGCAAGATTTCGTGATAAATTTAATGGAATTTTATGAAAAGGAACGAAAAGGTAAAAAGAATAAAAGTTTAGGGTCATCTCGGCTAAAAAAAAAAAAAAGAACCAAACCGTCATCTTCGAAAGAGTTCAAGGACTATTTAGGTCAATTACTTTTTTTGTTTTTTTTGTTTTTTGTTTTTTTTATAAATCAAATCAAATCAAAACTAGAATGGATGTATAAGAGGATCAAATTAAGTATTACTAAAAAAGAATACATAAAATGATAGATTTTTTTAAAATCTTCATTAGAAAAGCATAATTTAATGGGTGCAATTATAACTACTTTTATTTATTTATTTATTTATTTATTTTTTGGAAGTATAACTACTTTTAGAGACATATGAAGACGTTAGATTTCTGTTCATTTGGAAAGTCTTTTTTTTTTTTAATACTTCAAAAAAGACTTGATTCACATTGAAAAATGCGGCTTCATTGATTTCGACTAGAATGCTTTTTAACCAGGAGATTTTTTTGGTATCAAACATTGAAAAGCAAAGTCTGATCTGGTCGTCATTCCGCCAAGAGTGTTAAGGCACTTGAAACATATGCAGCAGAGAAACATAGTAAAGACAAGCAATTTTTAAGTACTTCTGAAGATCCTGGTGATTAAGTTTTGAAGGCTAATTTCAGTTCTTTTGTAGAACTTTGTTTATCTTGAGAACAACAATGTTTAGAAAGGAGAACTGTTTTGTGAAGGTCAGCTTCTTATTGTGCCAGAGACGATGATTTCTGCTGCGCAATTAATTCAAAAGTAAACAGAAGGTAACAAAGATTCATCTACTCAATTTAAGTATGTACATATATTTTAGTACTTAATTTACTCGATGTTATTTGTTTCGTGTTTCAGTGTTGGAGATGAGGAAGAAAAGAAATGTTGTTTCTTGTCGTGAATATTATTATTATAAACTACAATTTAGCAATAAAGAAGAAATAGAAATTTATTATAAATTCAATTTAAGTTAAATGATTGCAAAAAAAATAAAAAAATAAAACAAAGCATATCATCCATACATGCGCTATCAATTCTTGATCCATATTGTGCGACGTAACTTTGAACGCAATCATTTTTCGTTGGTTACTGATGTTGTTTTTATATGTCTACTTTATTTTATTTTATTTATTTACGTGTATTGAATTTTAAACTATAAACAGATCCAAATTTTGAATCTTAAGTTTTCAATATTACTTTTAATCTTGGTTTATGCATCATGTGACAACTTTCTTTTTCTTTTTCTTTTTTTTTTTTTCTTTTTTCCACGTTGGTTCTCTTCTAATCGACGTCAAAAGCATCATGTTTTTCTTCTAAACCTTCTTTGTCGATCAATAGACAACCAACGTGAAAACTACTTTTATTTGTACATGTTTGGATTTAAATTATTAATGTTGTGATGTTCGGGTTTGGGAGGGGGGAAAAAAAAAGGTTTTTTGTATGTTGGTATTTATGACAACTTTGTTACAAAAACCGAAAACAATATTTTGTTAACTAGCTCTAGGAAGTTGCGTAACTTGCTGGTTTTGAAAATATGGCCAGTACTGAAACGGGAAAGTTGCTCCTTTTGTGAAGTTGACTTGGCAGATTGGTTTGTCTTGGTATATGACTTGGAAGATTCTGTTTGATTTAAGTCTAGGATATTCTGAGAATTTTTAGTGAAGGTAATCTTGGTTTTTCCTTTAAGAAGGAATTTCTAATTTGGGTAAGTTTCATTATCTTATTAATTAATTTAGAAATTCAATCTTTCCCAAAAGAGAAGAATCGTGCTTTTGAAATCTATAAAGTTGGAAGATTTTATTTTCTGGGATCTCTTGAAGGTTTCCGTGTTTTGATCAGTAGCTTTAATAAAGGAAAAGTTAATTCGGATTATGAAATAAGTTTCCATATTAAAATTTCAAAGTATTTCTAGAAGTGTTGCAACAGATTAGGAAACACTTTGAAATTAAAATTTTTTTTTCATCCGAGATTTTGTGAAGGTGGTGTGGCTGCTTATTTATAGTCTCAAAAAAAAAAAAAAAAAGAATTTGGAGCACGAGCTTAAAGAGTTTTACAGCATATTTTGAGACTTGGTCTTTTGATGTGATTTTCATTCTTCGGGATAAGAATTTGGAGTCTTCGGGATGAGATGGTATTGTTCTTCAGGAGAGGAACTTGAAGCTTTCGGAAGAAGGCATTTCCCAGTTTCTTTTCTTTTCTGTTTATCTATAACTATTGTTTAGCCGAGATGATCTTACTGCTAAGATTATAAGCTATACATTCATAAACTTGATCTCAACTCCTTCATCTGGGAATCCCGGCCAGCTTGGACAATCTGTATATGTATATAATCAGATCAAATCAACAAAAGATAGCTATATAGAAGACGTGCTAGCAAGCTAGGTCACACAGAAAAAAGAGTGAGCTAGGGAACACGTCACAATAATGTACATATTCTAATTTAACCAACATTTATCTTATAGCATAGGATCATATTTTTGGTTTCTCTATATAAACGAATCATAATACAATTCTCATGTATCAAATATAACTGACAAAACTATGGTTATAAGCATAGTATAACGGTAATACCACATCTGACTTTACCTAAAATCACAGAGTTTGAATCCTCCACCTCCAAGTTCAATATATATATATATATATATATATATCTAACTGACAAAACTCCCCATTTCTACATATACAATCACCCATTATGTGATAAAATCTCTGGCAGTTAGAAAACTTTACCTTAAAATATGAACATATGAAAACAACATTGCTTTGTAAAGTAATCTTTTTCAATTATAACGGTTTTGATGATTAATAGACGTTATTAATATGATTTGTCTGGGAAGACTTTCTCATGAAACTTTTTAGTTGTGATTTTTAGGACCTAATTACAAGAAAGAGCAACGATGTTTAAAATGAAAATGGCCATTCAACAAAAAGATCAGTGAATATATCGGGGATAAATAACTTAAAGAGCAACAGCGACAAATAAAAATTTATATCTTAATTTCAGCTTCTTTTTCTTGATTTCCTGCCCATAGTATATAACAGGGAATTAATCCGAGTATATAAATATTTTTTTTCTATCAAAGTTTGTTAAAAGGAGATATATTTTTAGCTAGGTTGAAATTCAGATTGGAGCGTATGTAATCTCGATTGTCAGGTATCAATACGTACGTGACTTAAACGTTATAATTAATAATTGATCAGATTTGTCTCATGTAACCAGATTTTGAAATAATTAAAAGTAGATCATATATCCATATTGATACAGGAGCATCCAGTTTAATAAAATACCTGGTTATAGAATTATAAAATACAACAAAATTAGATGATGATATTTATAAGTAAAATTATAAGCTATACCTCAAATACCTTTTTAAACTTGATTATCTCAATTTCTGGATCCGGGAATCCTATGCCGGCTTGGACAATATATATATATATATATATATATATATATATATAATCTCAATTCTCCAATAATAGAGAGAGATACATGAGACGTGCTAACAAGCTTGGGCACATGTCCCAATAAAGTATATTATTCTAATTTAAACATCCATCTTTTAGTATAGTCTCATGTTTTAGGCTTCTCTATATAAACGAATCATGTATACATATCCAATATTGCTCAAAAACTCCCTTTTCTACATAATCACACCATTCTTCTACCTCCCGACACAGCGCCCATATAACACAATACTTCACCGTATTCCGCAACAATGACGAATTCAAATTCAAAACATCTCCTTCTTGTGTTTCTTGTTCTTGCAGCTGCTTCCATGAACATTTGCTCCACTCACGGGAGAAAGCTTTTGGAGGACAATGTTCTTAGCGGAAATCAAGTTGCTATTCCTGTATTAAGTCATGGAGATCAATCTAATTATGCTACGTCCGGTGGAGGATATTATGATCATGAGTCTACTGAGGAGGGACATAATTTGCTAAGTGGAAATCAAGTTGCTATTCCTGTACTAAGTTACGGAGATCAATCTAATTATGCTACTTCTGATGGTGGTCACAATATTGTAAGTGGAAATCAAATTGCTATTCCTGTACTAAGTCACGGAGACCAATTCAATTATGCTACGTCCGGTGAAGGACACTATTATCAGTCTCCTAGGGAGAGCAATAATTTGCTAACTGGAAATCAAGTTGCCATTCCTGTACTAAGTCACGGAGAGCAATCTAATTATGCTGAATCCGGTGGAGAGCACAATATTGTAAGTGGAAATCAAGTTGCCATTCCTGTACTAAGTCATGGAGACCAATCTAATTATGCTACATCCGGTGGAGGAGATCGTGATCTTAATAAGTATACTAAGTACTCTCCATGAAGATATATTGTTCATTGAAGATTACATTATTGTTATGTGTTTCCTATATTGCTCTGTGTTTTTCTATATTCTTTTGTGTGCTGATATTGATTTTTGAAGTCTTTGTATTATGACAAATAAAAGTATATCACTAATTTTATAATGTGTTATTGTACGTGCAATTGGGATTCATAATTTAATGTCGTGTATCTCTTTTTACAAACACCAATAATCATCACTAAAAAGTACCCATCAAATAATGATTCTTTATGACTAATTTGATTTTATGCCTCAATAGTTATTTTTTTACAATGTAGCTAAAATAATATTAGATAAATTAATTAATCCAAATCAATTTATCCTTATTGTTCAACTTTATGACTACTCTACTATAAGTATGAAGTCGAACTTTTTGATTCTATACCGAATTTCAAAACCTCATTAATAGGGCTTTTGTCTATGACATATATTATAATGTGGAATCCTCATAGGATATTCATAATTGAGATTAAAGTTAAAATTTTATTTTACCTTCTCAATTATTTTGTCAATAAAGTTTAAATCATTTAATCTTGATCAAACCCTATTTATAAAATCCTCCATAAATGTAAAATCATTCAGTAAATAAATTACAACTTACCGAGATCTCTTATTGTTTAATCAAGTCCCGAGTGACACTTTAAGAAAATATCATTGACTCTCGTAAAAGAGCTATGGATTCCATATCTATAAATAATATTATCATGCTCTATGCAATGTATCTCCAACTTATCGAGTAAAAGATGCCATTCCTTCGGCACCTAACCCTTTGATAAATTAAAGATACGTCACATAGATGTAACAACCGAAATTTTTACAGACTCGTGATTTCCTTAAAAATAACAGAAATCGAAGTCTGTACCATGTATGACAATATGAAGCTTACGATTTGATTTGATTATCAGAGTATATTTGAGTTCTTATAAGTATTATGAGACTCAATGATAGTTTATTATGTCAATGATAAGGTCTTATGTTGAAAAAATCAGAATCATGATTTATGGTATTATTCTAGCTAATGAATGACTAGGATAATTTATAATATGATTAAGATGGTATTATCATATTATAAGCAGTATTGAAATTATACTGTGACCAACTGTCATTACGGATATAGAATTGAGAATAAGGATTGGGATCACTATAGAATAATCAGTAATAATATTTGGAGCAAGGAGGACTAAGCAGTTTTAAGTCCTAAGAAATACCTATACGCAGTCTAGTTAAGTGCATATAAATTTTGGACTGCAATCCAACAATACTATACTATTGATAGTTAAAACAGTATTGGTACTATCTAGATTATTAAGAAAATAGACTGTGTATTAGGAAGAATGCCAAACATGGCCCTACTTGGAGGTCAAGTAATTGTAGATAAGTATGAAAGGATATTTTGGCTCCAACATTCCACATATCCGGCCATTTTGAGGGAGTTGGAAAGCAAAAATTTTGTCTTTAAGGACCAATATGCAATTGAAGGAGAATTTAAGAAAAAAAAATAATTATGGAAAATTATGAATTTTCAACCTATAAATAGAGGTGGGTTGAGAGAATTGAACCATTTTAGTTAGTCTCTCAACTTCTAGTTTTTTCTCAACTATTCCTTTCTAGTCTTAGAAGAGAGAAAGAGAGAGAGAGAGAGAGAGAGAGAGAGAGAGCCAAGATGGCCGGTTGTGGTATGGAGGGTGTAGAGCAAAATTTCTCTCATCCCAAGGTCTAGAGCAATCTTTCCAAGCTTTAGAAGTATTATTCTTGAACCTCTAACTAAGATTTTTATTAAGCTTTGATTTATGATATTTAAATGCACCGATTTTAAGCAAGAATAAACAAAATACAAACTGCCAGTTTTTAAAAATAATCTAGACAATTTTCTGGAAACCCAATTTTGAGTCCCTTAGAGGCCGAATTTAGAAAAAGTTATAACTATAAAGTTATAGAAAACAGAAAACCCTATGAGTATATGTTGACAATTTTTTGAAAAAAAGCACCAAAGCCCTCTATTTTTATCAGTTTTTAAAACTAGTCGGTCCAAGTACTATACACGGCCAAAACTTTTCAAAGGGAAAAACGAGTAAGTTAAATACAGATTTAAGTTTCGGACAAAAAATGAAAGTTGTAGGTTTCGATGAGATCTACAACTTCTGTAAAGAAACTTTTCCAAATTCTAAATATATTTAAAGATAAAACTAGATTTTCAAAACTCTACATGGTACAGGAAATTTCCTGCACAGATACATATTCAAGCAAATTAAAAAGTAGTTTAGAAAGCAGTTTTCAAGGTTTTAAAGTTTTGCTAAGAGACTATGACTTTATGAAAATAGTTTCAAAAGAGGTTTTAAATCCATTTGAAATTTGACATGTGATTTTTAAAAAGGTAATTTCAAGTATTAAATCAAGATAATACTTGATTTATGGAATTAAGATATTTTCCAAGTAAATAAGGTATTTTTAAGAAAAAGGGAATTTTAAACCGAAGTTACTTATGAATACAAGTAATAATTCTATGACGGATGGTAATCGGATTGGATACCAATTTATTATGTCAGGATTTATATTTTTGATTACCAATGGTAATCGGATTAGATACCGATCTAGTTTGTTATGGTTTGTAGTAAGATAGAACGATTCTTATCTTACGCCATGTTTGAAAACAGAAATATAACTTGTTGTCGTGCTTTACTGGAATGATAGATCAAGAGCATAGGACAGATTGTAAGTACAACTCTGCCTACAGTATGGGCAAAATGTTTTTACTGCTTTGTATGTTTTTCAAAAACTCATGCATTGATTTAAATGTTTTTACTACTTTGCATGTTTTTCAAAGCATCATGTGTTAATGTATGTGATGCATATGATTTATGTCTTATTATTGTGGTATCATGTAAACATGCTCACTAATAATAAATCACATGACAAGAATAAGATCAAGTTTTCAAGTAAGAAATAATAAAGATTTAAGTTTTCAAGTATGATCAAAGTAAGAACAAGTTTTCAAGAATGAAGACAAGTAAGTTGCTTGGTGTCGTACCAACCTACCACAAGGGCGGGTTTATGTTTAATCCATGGCTGCGTGCTACGGTACGTACACTCATGTTTATATTATGTAAGGGGCCCAAAAGTAAGTTAAAACAAGAAAGTATAATTGATTCATGTTAAGTTAACATAAGGAAGCATAATTGGTTCATGCATTCTTTTACTAAAATGATTTTACGGGAATAAAAAGTTGTACTTATTAAGCATAAACTCATAACTTACATTCATGCTGTAGGTAAGCAACCTACCGGACAAGCTTAATGCAAGACTGTGGAGAGATGACATTGCATATTGTGAAATTTGGGTTAGACCCCACCACGTGTTTTGTAAAATATGTTTATGTTATGATTTGATAATATAATGGTACATGTACTTAAAATATTTAGTACTGGGACAATATTTAAAGTTTATTACAATGGTAATTAGTATGTTTATCAAATGTGTTAAAATGGTTTTACAACTCTGTACTTGATTGTGCACATATAAATAAGTATGAGAATAAGATAGGTTTTAAATTTGAATTTAAAATGAATAAAGAAAAAAAAATATTTCCGGATTTTTACGAAATACAAGAGTATGTTTAAGTAAGTTAAGTATTTAAGTTAAGTAAGCAGATATATAAGCACGGTAATGGCCCTACGTGGTCGGGTCATTACAATAAATATGCAATCATTAATCCACTCAAGATTAAGATATCTGTAGAAATATTTGTCAAAGTGAATTGATTTATCTCAGACAGAATTATTACATAAATCAATATCACTTTAGGTCTGATCCAATACAGAAGATAACCCCTCCACATATATCAATGTTTCTACTTGGAAACCCCTATTCCAATGATACTCAAGACAAACTATCCTACAAGAGTGGAAGTAGATGAACTTACAGTCTTACCGAAGTCATATGGGGGTTGGGGGGGCGGGGGGGGGGGGGGGGGGGGAGGGTAGTGAACCCAGTCACAAGTTGGCAGAGGGGGGGGGGGCGAACTTAGTCATTTTGGGGGGGCGGGGGGAGAGACCAAGAGAGAGAGGGAGAGGGAGAGGGAGAGGGAGAGGGAGAGGGAGGGGGAGGGGAAAGGGAGAGGGGGAGATGGATTTTTGGGAGATTGAATGGTATTTTAGTCATTTTATTATAAATGATCATTTTTACAAGATTTTGTTAGAAACTTAATGGAGTTTTACGGAAAAAACTAAAATAGCAAAAAAAAAAAAAGTTTAAGATTATCTCAGCTAAAAAAAAAAATTAGACCAAACTGTTACATTTGAAACAGTTCAGGGATTATTTAGGTCAATTACTCTTTTTTTTTTTTTTTTTTTGATAAATCAAATCAAATCAAATCAAATCAAAACTAGAATGGATGTATAAGAGGATCAAATTAAGTATTACTAAAATAAACATAAAATGATAGATTTTTTTAAAAGTCTTCATTAGGAAAGCATAATTTAATGGGTGCAATTATAACTACTTTTATTTATTAATTTATTTATTGAAAGTATAACTTCTTTTAGAGACATATGACGAAGTTAGATTTCTGTACATTTGGATAGTCTTGTTTGTTTGTTTGTTTGTTTTTTTTTTTAATACTTCAAAAAAGACTTGATTCACAAAATGCGGCTTCATCGATTTCGACTAGAATGCTTTTTAACCAGAAGATTTTTTTGATATCAAACATTGAAAAGCAAGGGGTGATCTAGTCGTCATTCCGCCAAGAGTTTTAAGGTACTTGAAACATATGCAGCAGAGAAACATAGTAAGGACAAGCAATTTTTAAGTACTTTTGAAGATCCTGGTGAATAAGTTTTGAAGGCTAATTTCAGTTCTTTTGTAGAACTTTGTTTATCTTGAGAACAACAATGTTTAGAAAGGAGAACTGTTTTGTGAAGGTCAGCTTCGTATTGTGCCAGAGACGATGATTTCTGCTACGCAATTAATTCAAAAGGAAACAGAAGGTAACAAAGATTCATCTACTCAATTTAAGTATGTACATATATTGTAGCACTTAATTTACTCGATGTTTTTAGTTTTGTGTTTCAGTGTTGGAGATGAGGAAGAAAAGAAATGTGGTTTCTTGTCGTAAATATTATTATTATAAACTACAAATTAGATCTACAGATAAATCTATTTTATTAAATTCAGGTCGTTTACTTCAACAATATGTAGTCGATATGTATGTCAAACTTGAAACTCATTAGCTTTGAAATAACCAAAAAGAAATTCGTGCTAAAGTATATGATGGAATCGTTGACAGTATGGAGAAAACCAAGGATCTAAAGTTGGAAGAATTTTACCGGCTACTTTTATTGGTAGTCTTAGAGATATGCCTAAACGATATATGGATGCGATGGTATTAGTACAACAATTTTGAAAACCTGATATATTTTTGACAATTACGTGTAATCCTAATTGGCCGGAGATTAAACAAGAATTACAACCGTATGAAGAAATTCAAAATAGACCCGATTTAGTTACTTGTATGTTTAGAGCAAACTTAGAAGAACTAAAGAAGTATTAATTAAAAGAAAAATATTTGGTCCAGTAGTTGCATATGTGTAGAATTTCAAAAAAGAGGACTTCCACATGCTCACTTTTACACTCAATTGCTGTTTGCATAGCCCTTGTGGAAAGCTAAATTTGAATAATGTTTGCATGAAAAAAAAAAAAAAAAATGGTACATGTAAAAATCATTATCCTAAACCTTACTCTTCAAAAACATATAATGAGTATCCAAAATTCAAAACAAGAAATGATGGACAAAAAGTTAAAGTTAGAGGTCATTATTTAGATGACCAATTGGTAGTACCTTATTATAACCCTTATTTACTTGCAAAATTTGATTGTCATTCAAATGTTGAAATATGCTCTACTATTAAAGCAGTAAAATACTAATACAAGTATATTTACAAAGGTCATGGCCGAATTGCATTTCATATAAATCCAAAGAATGAAATAAATGACATAGACGAGACCGAAAATTTTCAATCCGCTAGATGGATTTCGCCATCAGAAGTAATATAGAGAATTTAAAGTTTTCTTCTAAATTAAATTTATCCATCTGTGATGACATTACAACTACATCTTCCTAATAAACAACTTATTACATTTAAGAAATCAGATAATCTTAAGAAAGCATTAAATAATGATTTCGCAACAAAAACTATATTAACTGAATATTTTCATATATGAATAAAATAAATGAAAAAGCAAGAACTCAACTATCTAAACAATTTCCTCAACATTTTGTTTGGAACCAAAGAGGCAAAATATGAACTCCGGTAAAAAAAGGGCAATGTAATTGGAAGAATTGTTACAACTAATCCAGAAGAAGGAGAAAGATATAACTTATAATTATTACTAAATCGTATAAAACTGCTACATCTTTTGAAAATTTAAGAACTGTAAATGGTATTTTAACTTCTTCTTATCGTAAAGCTGCTCTTTTACTGGATTATTAAACACAGATAATAACTTAAATTTATGTCTAGAAGAAGCTTCTTTATACCAAATGCCATATACTTTGCGTCGTCTATTTGCTATGACATTGGTTTATTGTGCATCAAATGATCCAAAACGATTATGGAAAACATTTTTAGAAAAAATATATCAGAAGATTTTAATCGATTGAATACATCTTCATGTGACGTGAGAAATAAGGCACTAGAACATCTTAGTTTCATATTAGAGTCAATGGGAAAAAATATTAATAATTATCACTTAGTTGATTACAAAGTTAACTTATCTGAACATCATAAATACATGAAAGAAATATATGAAGAACTGGCTATCATTTCTGAGGAAGATATATTAGCTAGCTCAACATTAAATGCGCAAGAAAAATATGCATATGATATGATATTAGAAAAAGTTTTCAACAATGAATTTGATGTTTTTTTGATTGACGGACCTGGAGGTACAAGAAAAATATATTTATATCAAGCCATAATTGCTACTATAAGATCTAAAAATTTCATTGTTTTAGCAACAGCGAGTTGCTGCAACTATATCACCTGGTGGTCCCACAACACATTCAAGATTTAAAATTCCACTTGATTTCAAAACTAATAATATGTAATGAGGCTCCAATAATGATATACAAACAAGCAATTGAAGCTCTAGATAGAATGTTGCAAGATGTGAATGATTCAAAATCACCTTTTGGAGGAAAAGTTATAGTATTTAGTGGTGATTTTCGTCAAGTTCTTCCTGTTATACCTAAAAGGAAAAGAGATGACATAATAAATACAAGTTTAGTAACATCTTATTTGTGGCCAATATTAATAAAAATAAAACTAACTGAAAATCTAAGATCTACACTTGATCAAAAAAACCAAAAAAAATAGTGATGGAAATATTAAATTGCCACCTCATATCGTTATACCTTATGAAGACGATATCGTCTCATTATAAGAACTAATAAAATTTGTATTTCCATATATAGCTTGCTATCCTAATTGTATAAATTTAATGGTCAATAGAGTTATACTCACACCAAAAAATGATTCTGTTGACGAAATTAACAATTTATCAAGAGAACAATTTCGAGGAGATCCTATTACTTATTATAGCTTTGATGAAACCGAAAATACAACCGACCAATGCTTTCAAGAAGAATTTTTGAATACTTTAACACCAATTGGAATTCCTTCTCATGAATTAGTACTTAAACCTAATTGTCCTGCTATATTACTTCGTAATATTATCCTTCACGTGCTATTTATCCTTTTTTTTTCTTTTTCTTTTTTTTATACTTTTGCTAATTTATTTTTAATATATTGATTCTTCTACCACAACACTCAACACAACCCTTTTTTTTTTTTTTTGCCTAAGACTTAGAATAATATATCAACCTATTGTTTTTACACATTTTAGTGTAATATGATAGGTTAGCTATAATATGAACA
Organism: Ficus hirta; assembly: GCA_038430175.1. Classification (NCBI taxonomy): domain Eukaryota; kingdom Viridiplantae; phylum Streptophyta; class Magnoliopsida; order Rosales; family Moraceae; genus Ficus; species Ficus hirta. The sequence goes on along the minus strand of CM076585.1, from coordinate 9,249,204 downwards.
TGTCATCTCTATATACCAATTCTATATATATGACATTTATAATTCATTTATAATAGTACTATATTCTGTATCATATGTGCTCATATAAACACTTTCAAATTTGATCATTTGGGTTGGTTTTTGGTGCATCCTTGATTGTCCTTTTTACTTGAGTTTTGCTTCTAATATTTTTCTTTCCCCCTTTTTTCTTTTTTGGTCCTTTTTGGATACATCTCTGAGTTATATAGACGTTTCTATCAATTTCACCCATGTTTCTTTGTCCTTCCCCAATGATCTTTCTTTAATATGTTTACTTTACTTTTCTTTTTTTTTTTTTTTAACACTTTACTCAAAGCCACAACCAAACCTAATGGCTATCTGTAATGACTCGTGCTTCTATTTGATGTGATGTTCTTCGCTTTAGGCCTTGTGGCCACACGGTTTTGCTCTTGAGCTCACCCAAAATGTCTCATACTGTTAGGAGGTGATCTCTTTGCTTATGATCCATCACATACATCTATTCCCAAGTAATATGGAACCGCACAGCTTACCCTTTTCTTTGTAGGAACTGATAACTGTTACAATCCCCCCCTCCTTTTGGAGCCCAACATCCTTATTGGCTACACTTTTGGTTGGGTATACGTTCTAATACCACCATGTCTCCATTTGATATGATATTGTCCTTTTTGGACCTCGTGCCCACACGGTTTTGCTCTTTGGCTCACCCCTAAAGGCCTCATACCATTAAGATGTGGTCTCTTTACTTATGAACCATCGTATATATATATTCTTAAACAATGTAGAACTGCACAGCTTACCCTTTTCTTTGTAGGGACTGATAACTATTCACTATCTTTATCATTCATATAGCATGCCAATAGAATGCAAACTCATAACACTACTACAAATATGGGATTCCACGACGGTTAAAAACCGTCATGGAATCACTTGCACGACGGTTCGAAAACCGTCGTGGAATCCAAAGTCGTGGAATATTTTAAGATTCCACGACGGTTTTTTAACCGTCATGTAATCGGGAAAAATGGAAGCAGGCAGCTAAATTTAAGAACATACCACGACGGTTTTACTGAAAAACCGTCGTGGTATCCACAGATACCACGACGGTCTCTTGGTGAGACCGTCGTGGTAGACCAATGTTACCACGACGGTCTCCCGGTGAGACCGTCGTGGTCTCCCAGGCTACCACGACGGTCTCACCCGGAGACCGTCGTGGTAGCCCCGGCTACCACGACGGTCGAACCACGAGACCGTCGTGGTCGCCCAAGTTACCACGACGGTCTCGTGGTTCCACCGTCGTGGTAGTGCCGGATACCACGACGGTCTCACCCGGAGGCAGTCGTGGCAGCGCTAGTTACCACGACGGTCGGACCACGAGACCGTCGTGGTAGCCAAATAAATAAAAAACATTTTCGATTGCGAATTTGTTTCATTTCCCATGGGTGGTAAATCCCGTTTGTTAATACGTTAGTACACATCCAAATTAATTTTCAAAAATATTATGTAATTACTTTGAAAACAATGTACAACAACAACTAATATAACGACAGTGAAAATTCTCTATATTGTTTCTAGTTAATATTGTATAAACCGCATGACAAATTTAGCCCACTCGTGCGTAACCAAACTCATGTCAGTATCAGTATAAAAATCCTTGGTTTGAAGCCCGTCTAATCCATCAACAGTAAATGTTATTTCTCGCATGCAAGCTAACACAAAATAACCACATTCTATATAACCTTCCTGTATTGGACATCGAACGGTATCAATCAACGTCTGCCAGTTACGTCGCTGTCTCATTCCACTCTCCACCAACAATTTCCAATCATTAAGTGCCCTATCAAGTTGACAAATTTCAAATCAGTACAAATTTCAAAACCATCGGGTGAAAAAGATATTTCGGCTTACCAAGAAGTCGAGTGGGCGACGGCGTAGGAGAGAACGTACCCACAGCTTGGGCGACGGCAAGGGGAGAGAGAGAGAGAGGGGCGTGGGCGGCGACGGCAAGGGGAGAGAGAGAGAGGGGCGTGGGCGGCGATGGCAAGGAGAGAGAGAGAGAGAGGGTCGTGGGCGACGGGCAGCCCGAAGGAAAGAGAGACACGGCGTGGAAGCCGGCCGAAGGAGAGAGAGAGAGAGAGGGGCGTGGGCGGCGACGGCAAGGAGAGAGAGAGACACGGCGTGGGCGAGGTCGCAGGAGAGAGAGAGTGAGAGCGACGGCAATGCAAAGTAAGAGAATGGAGGGAGAGTGCCAAAAATGAGAAGAGAAATGGAGATTGGAATTAAGAGACCCAATGCAAAATAAACCATTGCGCGCGCACAATTCCTGGGAAAGTTTTAAATTTTAGAGATACCACGACGGTTTATTCAATAAACCGTTGTGGTATCTTTTTTAAAAAAATTTCATAAATTTTTTTTTTTAGATGGAAACCACGACAGTTTCTACAGAAACCGTCGTGGTATCTTGAATAAACCGTCGTGGTATCTTTTTTAAAAAAATTTCATAAATTTTTTTTTTTAGATGGAAACCATGACGGTTTCTCTATAAACCGTCGTGGTATCCAAGATACCACGACGGTTTCTGTAGAAACTGTCGTGGTTTCCATCTAAAAAAATAAAAAAAATATTTAAAATATTTAAATAATAAAAAAGAATTTAAATTTTTTTATTTTTTAATAAGAAAATTCCACGACGGTTTGTGCAAACCGGCGTGGAAGCCGGCGGAAGATGGCCGGCTTCCACGACGGTTTGGCTAAACCGACGTGGAAGCCGGAGCTTCCACGATGGTTCACGAAAACCGTCGTGGAAACCGGTGGAAAAAGGCGGTCTTCCACGACGGTTTGCACAAACCGTCGTGGAAGCGTCCGGCCTCCACGCCGGTTTAGCCAAACCGTCGTGGAAGCAGGCCATCTTCCGCCGGCTTCCACACCGGTTCACGGAACCGTCGTGGATGCGGCCAGCTTCCACGCCGGTTTAGCCAAACCGTCGTGGAAGCCGGCCATCTTCCGCCGGCTTCCACGACGGTTCACGGGAACCGTCGTGGAAGCGTCCGGCTTCCACGCCGGTTTAGCCAAACCGTCGTGGAAGCCGGCCATCTTCCGCCGGCTTCCACGCCGGTTCATGGGAACCGTCGTGGAACCGGCCAGCTTCCACGACGGTTTTAAAAGACCGTCGTGGAAGCAATCATTTCCACGTCAGTTTTCGTAAACTTTTTCCCGCTAGGTGTTTTTGCGACTTTTCCACGACGGTTTTTTAAAAAACGGTCGTCGAAGTACCGTCGTGGAATCCCGTTTTTGTAGTAGTGTAAGGGAAGTCACACATAAAACTAGACCATGGACAACCAAAACCCTTGTGGAAGACAAAGCTATGCCACATTCATCACCTACAAATGCAATCCTCCTTCTCTTTATCTTTAAAATAAACTAACATCATTTTGTATTAAAATAGGGAACCAAAATTCAAGCCATAATCTCTGATCAAGATATTGAAATCTTCAAAGAAAAATTGGAGATCAGCAAATGTTATTACATTTCAAATGCATGGGTACAAGATACACTACCAAAGTACCACACTGTTGAGAATGAATGTCAATGGATCATCAACACATCTACCTTGGTCAAACCAGCGATAGATGAGCATGAAAAAATCACACCAATAATTAATCTTACTCCATTATCAGAACTTCAAAAGCACTTGGGAAAATCTAAACAACATCCAACCGGAGAGATTTTAGCTAGATTATTACTTGTAGTAGCTTCATAAAACAAAGTATGATCAAAGCATTTATATCTCACACTGATGTTGTTTTTTTTTTTTTTTTTTTTTTAATGTTTATTACTTATTTCTTTAATAGATATCATCGGCATAGCGATAGATCTCCTCCCTGTCAAAGAAAAGCACTCATAGAACGGACAACAAACACTTCAAGAAGTGATCATCATTAATCAAGGGTAACACTTTATCTTCTATATACATTTATCAATAATTAGAATCATTACACTAAACCCACTTATTATTGATTATTTTATTTGCAAATTGAACCCAATGACTCTAACTATGTGGGACCATTTTGTGCAAAGTGAATGTCTTGCCATTATGCAAACCGTACGCACCAAACCAATTATCATTGGAAAGCAGTTGAAAATTGTACCATATACTCAAAAAAAATTTTTTTATCAATTTAGTTTGATTAGTATATATGCACATATGTATGTATGTATAGTTATTTATATTTAATTAACTAAAATATTTATTTAAACTTTGGTTTATCTCTTTCTACAAAGCCATATCATCCACATTCATGATAAATCCAGGCATTCCTCAGGCTGAATCCCTCAGTATTTGTTATCATCGTATTTACAAGTCATTTTCTCTTCATATTTGCATTCCAATCAATTAATTCACATTTTGACATCTAATTCACAGGGCAATAGAAAACAAAGCAATCAAATCATCAATGCAAAGTCATACTTAAGCTCCTCAGTTACCTTAGCAAGTCCTTCAACTAATGACATCTTAGAAATTAGCTGCATTCCAAGTCTACCAGAAATGGTAATTCACCCTTATTTGATATTTATTCTATCCAAACTTTATATTCTCACACTTTTACTAAAACTCACTGACCATCTTTAACAAGCAAACAAGCTTTGGCTGAAAGCAACCATCTCAATCACAAATTTGACACAACAATTCTAGTACATAGCTTGCAATAAATGTCGCAAACTCGCCGGTGCTTCTAACAATGAAAGCTTCGAATGCCTCTTCTGCAACGAAAAGGAGGCACAATTGGAACGCCAAGGTCAAAAAAACAGAAATTTTTAATTTTTAATCTTTAATCTGTCATTGTACTTATTACTTAACCCTTTTTTTTTTAAACTCACAGATGTCGTCTTCAAGTCGAACTAACGGACAATTCTGGCTCGTTACCAGCAACTTTACTTGGTGACACTGAAGAAAAACCACTCGGTTGTTCAGCAAATGAGCTGATGAATAACACTTCCGAGGTATCATATTTTCATCTTCTTCATCATATAGCATCTAACCTGATGATTATATCTCAAAACTAAGATGATTATTTCACAATCAAACTATGTTTGTTTGTTCAAAACTCGAATCATGATTCACTAATTATAGTCCTTACTGTTTTTCTCAAACATTCTTTGTTTTGTGCTAAATATGTATCTTCATAATGCTCTTCAAAATGAGCTGCTTATGGTTTTAGATTTGGTAAAATTTTATTGTTTGTATTATAGAGCAAAAGGCCCATTTTATGTAATTAAACTAATGATCCTTGTTCTTTTATATGCTAGGTAATTAAGAATACACAAAACACTCTATTAACTGACAAAGAGTACATTGTATTCATCAAAAGCACATAGTATCAACAACATTGTATTCATCAAAAGCACAAAGTATCAACAACAAGGTGCATCTAAAACAATATTCACTATTTTGATGCTCCAATTAAATCAGCTCATGTTCCAAATGAATCCACTTCAACTGCATCCGACAAGTGCGTTTTCGTTACCTGTTCAAACATAGCACGAATTACTTTACTCGTTTTTTTAACTATCAAAATGTCTTAGCTCATTATGTGTATAAACAATGTGGCTTGTATCACCACAAAACAAGCACAAAATGAACTATTTTTTGTATCCATGTTTTTGTATCTCCATGTTTGAACTTTAGTTTCACGCAGCTTCTTCCTTTCTTTCTTTTTTTTTTTTTTTTTTGTCCTGGAAAGCTTCTCCTTCTCTCTTACTTTACTAACTGGTTGTTTAATGAACGTTACTAGTATCCCTAATAGTGGAAAATAAACTAAAGTATAGATGTTAGAAATAAGGGAAACGTGTTAGACAATCAAGTAAGTTATCATATTTAGAAAACCAAAATGTGACCTATTAGTTAGTGAGGCCCAAATTGATAGGCTCAATCCCCTTCTTCCTTTTCTTTTCTTTTCATTTCCTTCCTTCACATATCAGACATATTTCTCTTTCTCTCTCCATCTCTCTTTCACGTTCTCTCTCTCTGTCTCTCCATCTCTCGGTTTTCTCTCTTTCTCTCTCTTCCAAGGTATTTTTCTTCATGTACTCTTTCTCCTTGGATATCTTTGGATAATCTTCCAATGAAAGTGCAATTCCAACCCTATATGGTTGCCCTACTTTCTTGGGAATTTTGCGTTGCATTCTTCTACTATATTGTCTATATAAGAAGCTTAGTATAATGCTATTATTTTTGTTCTTTCTATCTTTAAAGAGACGGATGCCTAATTAGCTTTTCTTACGTCTTTCATGTCAAAATGTTTGGTTAACTAAACTTTAACCGATGACAAAATCTCTACATCATTCCCAATAAGTAGAATGTCATCAACGTAAAGACAAGAAAGACCACCTTCATCAAGTGGCTACCATTTATTAGTTTGGTATACAAGGAAAGTACTGCATACAAAATCCATATTGGCGGAGAGTGAGGAGATAGAATGACTTATAAGTGTCATTGAGTTCTCTTTCAGTTACTAATTATCTGGAAATTATAATTTAGTGAGGTCCACTTATGGATCTACCTAATTTCTCCTCCTGAAGGCCCTTTGTGGTCGAACTACCAGTGAGTTTTGCATTATTAATTTCCTTATGTACGAAAAAAAAAAATACCACCTTCATTTAAACCATTTTGCATGCTTGTATTTTTCCAATGTGAGAATTTTTGCATGTTACTACTTGAACTTTTGTGTATTACTAGTGCTCCAGGTTCTTTGCACACAACAACGATACCTGCTACACTACAGTAGTACAATTACCTTGACATTTTGTGGTCCGTTGGGTTTGTGTGTTTGGTTTTGAAATGAAATTATTTATTGTTTTTGATGTGAGAAGTCACTTTTTTTTTTTTGTTTCTAAAATAGCATTTAGATATGCTATTTTTTGTAATTATAAAACAAAAGGTGAAATTTCTGAAATAGTATGTAGATAGATATTAAAAAAGTTATTTGAAAATTAGTTTTTTTTTTTAAACAAATCTAATAAAATCTAATAATAAATTTAATAAGATATAGATGTAGATTTTTTTTTTTTTTAAACTTAGGGTGGAGGATTTGAATTCTGCACCTTTAAAATAAAAGGGTAAATTGTTATAATGGTATTTGAAATTTTAATAAAGGTGTCGTTTGGTTCTCAAACTTTTTTTTTTAATTGATCAGTCCCTAATTCTTAAAAAAGGTGCAAAACGGGGTCAAACCCTAATGGACGTTTAAAACTTAATGGATTTTTGTCACATGCCCATCATGTGCCCTTGATTTTTGCTGAAAAAGATGAAAATACCCCCAACATATCATGAATACTTAATTTTTATTTTATTTTTTTTAAATGGTCTTCTGCCTCAAACTCACATTTGCAGAGACTAGGAGACTAGTTCACCTCCCACTTCTTGACACAACAAAAAATTTCAAGTCTTCTTCTTTCTCTTACACTACTACAAAAATTGACTTAGAAGACGGAGATTACATGACGGTTTTATAAAAACCGTCATCTAAAACTTAGTTTCTCCTCTTGAAGGCCTTTTATGGTCGAACTACCAGTGAGTTTTGCATTATTAATTTCCTTATGTACGAAAAAAAAAAAATACCACCTTCATTTAAACCATTTTGCATGCTTGTATTTTTTCAATGTGAGAATTTTTGCATGTTACTACTTGAACTTTTGTGTATTACTAGTGCTCCAGGTTCTTTGCACACAACAACGATACCTGCTACACTACAGTAGTACAATTACCTTGACATTTTGTGGTCCGTTGGGTTTGTGTGTTTGGTTTTGAAATGAAATTATTTATTGTTTTTGATGTGAGAAGTCACTTTTTTTTTTTTTTTTTTTCTAAAATAGCATTTAGATATGCTATTTTTTGTAATTATAAAAAAAGGTGAAATTTCTGAAATAGTATGTAGATAGATATTAAAAAAGTTATTTGAAAATTAGTTTTTTTTTTTTAACAAATCTAATAAAATCTAATAATAAATTTAATAAGATATAGATGTAGATTTTTTTTTATTTTTTTTTGAACTTGGGGTGGAGGATTTGAATTCTGCACCTTTAAAATAAAAGGGTAAATTGTTATAATGGTCTTTGAAATTTTAATAAAGGTGTCGTTTGGTTCTCAAACTTTTTTTTTTTAATTGACCAGTCCCTAATTCTTTAAAAATGTGCAAAACGGGGTCAAACCCTAATGGACGTTTAAAACTTAATGGATTTTTGTCACATGCCCATCATGTGCCCTTGATTTTTGCTGAAAAAGATGAAATACCCCCAACATATCATGAATACTTAATTTTTATTTTATTTTTTTTAAATGGTCTTCTGCCTCAAACTCACATTTGCAGAGACTAGGAGACTAGTTCACCTCCCACTTCCAGACACAACAAAAAATTTCAAGTCTTCTTCTTTCTCTTACACTACTATAAAAATTGACTTAGAAGATGGAGATTACATGACGGTTTTATAAAAACCGTCATCTAAAACTTAATTACACGACGGTTTATTAAAACGGTCGTGTAAACCCAAGATTACACGACGGTTTATTTAAACCGTCGTGTAATCTCGGAGATTACACGATGGTTTCTAAACCATCGTGAAATCTCCGAGATTACATGATGGTTTTAGGAAACCGTTGTGTAATCTTCCGAAAATCACTCTAAAAATTTGAAATTTTGTACTTTAAAATTTGCGCGTAAACCATTAACTTAAATCTCCGAGATTACATGATGGTTTAGGGAAACTGTCGTGTAATATTCCGAAAATCATTCTAAATATTTGAAATTTTATGCTTTAAAATTCACGCGTAAACCATTAACTTAAATCTCCGAGATTACATGACGATTTAGGGAAACTGTCAGGTAATCTTCCGAAAATCATTTTAAAAATTTGAAATTTTGTGCTTTAAAATTCGCACATAAACCTTTAACTTAAATCTCCGAGATTACACGTTGGTTTAGGGAAACATTTATGTAATCTTCCGAAAATCACTCTAAAAATTTGAAATTTTGTGCTTTGAAATTCGCGTGTAAACCTTTAACTTAAATCTCCGAGATTACACGACGGTTTCCATAAACCGTCGTGTAATCTTCCGAAAATCACTCTAAAAATTTCAAATTTTGTGCTTTGAAATTTGTGCGTACACCCTTAACTTAAATCCACTTTCCTCATCCTTTCTCATCATTTTCATCTTTCTCCCTCTTGACCACTCAAAGATTTCTCCTACCCACTATCTCCTTCGCCGGCTCGCCGACAGTGCTGCTGCCCTCCTCGTCGCTGCCCCTTACCCTCTCTCTTATTCTCCCGGTGATGCCACCGCGGCCCTCCCCTCTTCCTCAGTCGACCGTCACCCGCAATGCCTCCATCCCCTCCCCCTCATTCTCCCGTTGCCCTCAACGCCGCCCTCCCTTCTCTCTCTTTTTTTCGCCGCCACTGTTGCTACCTCCACTATCACCCTGTCTTCCCATCAAAGCCGTGACTATTTTGTATCAAAGAAAGGCAAAGTGACTTCCATATTGCTCAATTTCTTGTTTTCCAACAAAAATACGAATACACAATTGTTTTATAACTTGCTTGGAGTGTAATTTGTGTTTTATTGTTGTTCAATTTTATTTTATTATTGCTCTTTGTATACAAATCTTTTGTGTAATTTTTTGGCATTTTAAGATCTACGAACACACAATATTTTACGTATTTTATTTCTACCCACCACATGCTCGATGAAATATCAAAATGAAATTTTGTTTGATTTAATCTTAATGGTATGCATCTTAATTATTTTGAAATTTGCAAACTTGCTAAGGCCCTAATGGATTGAAAGCTTATAACTGGAGAAGGAATTAAAAGGAGACGAGACTAAAAAATAAAAATCTCGGATCATCCTTGTCCTCGCCAAGAGAAAAGTGTTGAATGTGGTTATTTTGTTTTAGGTTTTATGAGGGACATAGTGTTGAATGGAATTGACGTACTTGAAAGAAAAGAATTTTATACTTGGGATGATATGGATTTGATTAGGGGAGAATGACTAAATTTGTAATGCAATTTATTAATTATGATATGTAAACTGGTACTGTAATGGATGGTTTTTTTACTTTGATATAATGAAGCTAATATTTTATCAATGATATCCTAGACCGTGTATTGGATAACACACGGGTTAGGCCACCCATGGGAAATCACCAAAAAATACTAAAGTATTTTTTAATTCATGTTGGACTTTACACGACGGTTTTGAACAAAAACCGTGGTGTAAAGTTCTCACTTCAGTGAAATTTACTCACTTTTTTCTCTATTCGATGATGGTGTGAACCGTTGTAGAATATTGAGATACAATGACGGTTTGAGATACCACGACAGTTTATTAACCGTCATGGTATCTCAAAACATTCCACGACAGTGGATTATACGATGGTTGTCTAATCGTCGTGTAAACTTTACACAACGGTTAATAACCATCGTCAAATTCATAATTTTTACTAGTGTTAGCGTACGTTTGGTTTACCGATTGGAGATGAAATTTTTAAGTTGGAGTTGATTGACTTTTTAAAAGCTATAATTTTTGTTGACTTTTCAAAAAAGACCAAAACTGAGATAAAAGAGTAAAATATATTTGGAGTTGAGCTGAAACACCAAACAAAGCATTAGCCTCTCTCACACCATCTAGATGGAAGCCTTGCCATCTTCATCCCGCACTGCCACTGCCACAAGTCCGTCACCGCCCTCCTCAAGCAGTGTCTGTGACGAGCTCTCTCCCCACCTACGATGGATTTGGGTTCTTCCACTGCAATCCCTGACACAACCCCTACCCTTCTTGATGAACTCAACCTACAAAAATAGTGAGAGAGAGGAGAGTAGAGGAGAGATAGAGAGAGAGAGAGAGAAACAGTTCGACTCAATTAGAATTAAACTGTATTTTTTCATTTCAATTTTTGTTTTTTTCCTGAAAAGCCAACAAAAATTATTACTAATATTTGAAAAGTCAATCAACTCCAACTTAAAAATTTTATCTCTAACCGGCAAATCAAACGCAAGAACATTTTACTTAGCATGCGTTTGGTGCTAAGGTTTGGATTGTAGAATTTGAGTTTGAATTAAATGTGTGTTTATTGAAATGTTTGAATTGTTGGAGTTAAAAAGTGTGAAAACTTGCAATGTGTTAAAAAAAAAAAAAAATCAATATGGAACTTGTTCATTTGTCTTGAAATTCTATGAAATTAAAAAAAATTATCTCATTTGGACTTGTCTATACAAAGTTATAGACTTTTAAAGTTTGAGTTACAAAACTGTGTAAATATTGAAGTTTAGGAAAAAAAATTGGATTGTAATTTTAAGATTTGGATTGTAATGTGAAACACCCCCTTAATGTTCTAATTTTTTAAGTAATATTTTACTAAATTACCCCCTTTATTATACCCATGTGCAACTCACATGGATAGATCCATCAAGTTTTAGACGGCTATTAGAGTCTGACCCAATTTTGTATCTTTTTTAAGAATTTAAGGACCAATCAATCAAAAAAAATTTTTGAAAACCAATTGACACCTACATTAAAAGTTAGGGATCTCTATAATAATTTGCCCAAATAAAAAATAGAGAATTTTAAAACTTAAAACAGAGAATAGATATTTTTGAATATGAAAATATTATAATATATAATAAATTTGAAATGAAAATGAGTGAAAGTGTTAGATTCTCAAAAAGAATTTTTTTTTTTTTAATCTCATTTCTAACGTGAGATAAATCTTAAGGTCTGAACAAGCGGACCCTCAATGTTTGACTTACCTATACAATTCTCCTGTTATTAATCGATGTGATTTCTTTGATTACGTATCATACGAATACTAACAAAAAAGAATCATTTTTCTAGATTATTGTTGTCTTTCAATGTATCTTATCCTAAAATTTGGAAGCTTTCTCAAATTAATATTCTATTTTTGTCACGCTATTCTTATATATCCATGTTACGTCATGTTGGAACCTAGGTTTCATTGTCGGTTCGGTCACTTGTATTTACAATAATGCCATGGAGCCAACCGGCAACAAAAAGAGGTTGAACAGTTTAATAGAGGGAAGACCATAGCAAACCCTAATTATGTTTTTTTTTTTTTTTTTTTTCGAGGCTCAATGAAAGTTTGGGAAGGAGGCGACTAGCCTCACTTGAGCATAACCAAAGGATCTCCTCAGACGCTGACATAAATGTTTACTGGGAACTCTACGGATAAGTCCTATCCTTTGACAAGGAACATATTACTCTAATCCCACCGAACATGTTAATAATAAGGATATGTAAAAGCGTGTAATTATGTTACTTATATAATAAGTATAGTTGACTGACCACTACTCTAAGGGAAATATTGTATTATTCCCTAATTCCTATCCCCTTGGAGTTTCCCCACAAATGGATTACAGAGTTTTGTTTTAGATGTAGGGTACTTTATTAGTATTGCATACTTTAAGAACACTAATTTTATATAAAGTTCATATTCATATCGAAGTATTTGAATAAAATCATAAGCCTCCGTTTGGTGTTACAGTTGAAGTTAAAATTTTTAAGTTAGAGTTGATTGATTTTTTAAAAACTAATTATAATTTTTGTTGACTTTTTAGAAGAAAAACAAAACTGAGATGAAAAATTTAATGCAGCCTAAGAATATGTATAATGTAAATTTTATTTTATTATGTTATTTATTTGTGATTGTAGTTCAATTGATCAGAGCACCACCCTATCAAAGCGGAAGCTGTGGGTTCGAGCCTTGTCAGTCTCGATGGATCCAAATCCAATATTCGAGTCACATAAAAAATTGTTATATACAACTACTGAAGTCTGATAAGAATACGTACGATTGTTTAGAATATACAATAAACAAAAAGGATAAATACCTTCTCTTTTGTATAGAACATGTTAAAATATTCTCCAAACAAAAATAAAAAACAATTTGTGTCCAAAGAGTCGAAATGCGAGAAATGAGCGAATCTCGTGTCTAGTCTCTACTTCCTGAGTCAAATACATAGACGTGCTCCTTTGTGTAGTTGTGTAGGATCTTGATGGATTCTCTTAGTACTCGTTTGGGGTGATTTTTGCGGATGGTATTTTGGAGATTTAAGATGGCTTTAGTTTTAAAAATGTGCGTTTAGTAAAAATAAATAATTTAAAATAAATAACTATAATTATTTACAATGTGTTTAGAAAAAAAAAATAACAGTATGAATCTTTTTCGGTTCTCTCGAAATTATATGCAATTTTAAAAAAATAAAATCTCATTTGGGTTTAAAATGATGAAGTTATGGTCTTTTAAAGTTTGAGTTTTTTAAAGATATTTGAAAAAAATAAATAGTAAAATTAGAGGAAAATGACGGAAAAAAAAAAAAACCTTCAGAAACAATGTTTCTAAAAGTGGACACCAAACGAGCCTTAAATTTTCACTTATCTTTAGTCAAAACTAAAAGCCTATTACCCAAAAAGGGGGAAAAAAAAATGTGTCATCCTAATGCTTCATTAAAAAAAAAAAAAAAAAAAGGTACTGTATGGTTGTTATATTGTTCAGCATTACCAAGATTTTAACGATTGGATTGGATTTATGCGTTCTCGTAAAAAAGATACAACATATTTATTAAAATACTCTTACTCATAAATCCCGTTGTTAAAATTTAATCTAACAATTAAAAGAACTGTTAATCTAAGATAATTCTACTACTGTAGGTACATTTACTTTATTCTTATCAAAATACTATTTTCCTCCTCTCCCCTCATTTTTGCATATTTTTGCAGACGAATTAAAGTTAAAAATAAATTATTGATCCAACTTCATAAATTTTCTCTCCATGTTTACAAGCAAATATGAAATTCTTTCCCCTATATTTTTGCAGATGAAAAAGAGTTAAAAAAAACAATGATCCAACTCCATAAATTTTCTCTCCATATTTACAAGCAAATATGAAATTCTCCTGTACTATGGAAATTTTTTTTTTTTCCGTTTTCCCAAAAGCAAATCATCCACAAAAAACGACTAAACATGTTCAAGTAAATTCATTTTAGTAAGCACTTTTAGGGGGCTTCCAGCCAAAAAAAAAAAAAAAAAAGAGCACTTTTAGGGGGGCATTTGGAATACCCATTATAAACTAAAGTTTTCCCTTTTTTTTTTTTAAAAAAAAAATCGTTTGTTTCACCACCGTATTTCAGATCATCTCTTTCTCTCTCTCTCTCATCCATTTTCAAAAACTTAAACTTAAGATTTCATAATTTTCTTATTTCAAGTTGAAATGAGATAATTCTTGTAGTTAAATACTCAAAACGACGAGATGATTAAAACAACCTCCATATTATTATATATATATATATATAATTTTGAGGAACATGTGAATATCATTTAACTAGCCAAATCAACAAGTGCAATCGGTCCAAAAATAAAAAGAACCGAGTCCAACCAAAACAGTGAATCACAAAATAAACAAGCAAAGCTAACTAAATAGTGAGCTATGGAACTTCCCTCCGGAGAAACATTGCAACCATCATCACTGTTCGAAGAAGTATCCTCTCTAACATCGTCAAGAATTGAGGCTTCTAGGGATCTTGGAGTCGGAGACTTTACAACTTGGATCACATTAATCGCGGCCGACTTGAGGATCCAACTTGGAAAACCACATCTCATGGCAAATTTGACACCCTCTCTAGTAGCCAAGCACTCCGCAGTGTACGGAGTGAAACATCCTCGCAACCTTAGCACGGCAGGCCCTAATTACCTAACACACTTGTTTAAACGTTCACTTATTTTCAATTAAAAAATAACTTCGAAACTCCAAACCCTTTAGCCGTAGGTTAAGCATTACAATCACGCTTCCCAAGGAATTTTAAAAAAAGGAGGAGGAAAAGTAAAAAACTGAATTTGAAAGCGAAAAAGTCAAAAGTTGTTACCATGAAATCTCATAAAATATCTCAACGAGATGTCCCCTCAAAAAATATCTGAACGAGATTCCTCCTTAAGTGGAATCGTACGAAATGGAACATATGGAAGAACAAACAACGAGGAATAACTGAGATTATTAAAAATATAAATGCACATATGGAATGACAGAATAACTTTCTTTACTTCAAAACAAACAAATATATATATATATATATATATATATATATTCCTTGGTGAAAGTCATTTTCATTAGAATTTATTTTTTTAATCATCAATATAATTTAAATTATGGGTCTTTCAACGATAAGGCACTCCCTGTTAATAGTACATGATTATTATATAATTCAATTTAAATTAGATAAAAAAAATAAAAAATACAAGTTTTTGATATAAATCTAACGGTTTAAAAATAAGTTTTTTATTTTTATTTTTTGAACTTATAATCTAGTTAATAGTTTATATTTTTAGTACTTATCGTAAAATTCTCCCGAAAAGATTTACAAAAATAACTGAAATCACATGTGAGGAAAACTAGGAAAATCAGTTAATAGTACAAAAAAAAAAACTTAAATTTTTCATTTATTCAAATAATTAAAAAATAAGTTAAAAATGGTCCAAACTCCAAAATAAGGATAAAATTTGTAAATTGCTTATGTGAAATTGAGAAAATTTGCAATTTTCTAAGTTCTAACGCCATGTAAAATAAGTTAATTAACCTAAAAAAAAGTTATTTATTAACTCCCATCTTCAAAATATATAAATGTTGTTCTTTTCAACAGAAAAAATAACCATGTTACATTGTTTTGGCTTTGTAGAAAAATCTAGAGAAATATTCTTTTTACTAGGGGGAAAAGATTTTAGGAATTTTCTCAAACATTGTTATAAGATTTCAACCCTTATTATCTCTTTTTCAAGGGTAAATTGTTAGGTTGGTTCCTGAATTTTTAATTTTATTTGACTTTGATTCCTGATTTTTTTTTCGTAGTTGAAATGTCCCTAAACTTTTAAAATGTTACTACAATAGTCCTTTACGTTAATTTTTGGACGGAATTCATTAATTAACATTATTTTTTGACTAAATTACTAACAGATCATGTTTAAAAATTAACAAAAATAACTATTGTAGTAACATTTTAATAATTTAGGGGTATTCCCTTTCATTATTGGAATGATCATAAACTATTAAATACATTATTATAGTAGTCTTGTTCATTAATTTTTTGATAGAATTTGAAATTAGCGTCACTTTTTGACCCAATTACCAATAGTTTTTGTTTAAAATTTAACCGAAAGGACTATTGTAGCAACATTTTAAAATTTTAGGAGCATTCCAACTACCAAAAAAAAAAAAAAAATTCATGGACCAAAATTGTATAATATTATGAATTTAGAGACTAAATGAATAATTTATCCATTTTTCAATAATAAAATTCAAATATGTCGTATTCAAATTAAATGAGTGATTAACACAACATCTTAAAATGAAAAATTTTTATTTTTAAATGTGAATTTTAAATACTTTTGGAAACCAAAAAATAAATGTAAGGTCGATTTTCCACAAAAAAAAAAAAAAAAAAAAAAGGAGGGGCAGGAGGTTGAAGGATACATCCCTAATTTGGTTCCTAAGCATTGTCCTAAACGATACCCAAACAACCAAACAATAACGAAATACAAATTAAATATTTTTTTAAGGAAAAAAAAATACAAAATAAATAAACAAATAGTAAACAAATAAATATTTTTTTTTGGGGAAAAAATTTATAAAAAAAATTGAAACAGGCTTTGTGAAGTGTGATGTTTATCCGATGACAGATTGAACCGTGAAGGTTCACTATAAATAAGATAGGGACTCCTCCACTCGAAGATGGTCGCCATTGTTGTGTCCTTGGCTTCTACTCTAATATCAGTCGCTGCTTCTTCTCCTTCTTCTTCCACATCCTTTTTGACCAAATTGCGTTCTTCCCCTAGTCTCAAACTTTCTTTTGCAGTTACACCCTTGGGCTACCGGAGAGGAAAGCTCATGGCTCACACCATTGCGAGGGCCACTCTCGGCCTCACTCAGCCCAACGCCATTGAACCTCCAAAGGTTCTCTCTTTCTCTCTCTAGCCTCAATAACCCGCTTTCTCTTTCTTCCTTAAATAGAATTTTTTGGAGGATTTTTTTTATTTTTTGGGTTTTGAGTTTTTAATATGCCTGGTTTATGATCGTGAAGGACTAATCAAGTTTTGTGCTTTAATGGGTTCCTCTTTGTTTTCGTCTGACCCTGTTAAAAAAATGGTTGATCAAGGACTTTTGCTAACTGGATTTTTGTTTTTATATATATTTTTTTCAATCTGGAAATTTTGATTGTTGATTATGGAGGTTCAGTTCTGTAAGAACTGTTTTTGTTGGGTTTGTTTTCAGTGGATTACTGAATATGTATGCCGGGTTTTTGTTGAAATGCGAGAAGATCTGTTTTTTAAATTTTTTTTTTCAGTGGATCACTGAATACGTTTGCCATCTGTTTGTGAAAATGCGTAAAGATCTTTTGTTCTTGATTATGGTGGTTCAGTTCTCTAAGAACTGTTTTGGTTGGGTTTGTTTTCAGTGGATTACTGAATATGCATGCCGAGTTTTTGTTGAAATACGAGATCTGTTTTTAAATTTTTTTTTTTTTTTTTCAGCGGATCACTGAATATGTATGCCATCTGTTTCTGAAAATGCATGAAGATATTTTGTTGTTGGTCATGGGGTTCATTTCTGCAAGAACTGTTGTTGTTGAATTTGTTTTCAGTGGATTACTTAATATGTATGCCGAATTTTTGTGAAAATGCGTGAAAATCTGTGCTTTTGATATGTTTTCTTATAGCACTGATTATGTATGCTAACTGTTTGTGAAAATATGTGAAGATCTCCTTTGCTGCTAAAGAGGTCGATGTGACTGAATGGAAAGGGGACATACTTGCGGTTGGGGTGACTGAGAAAGACTTGACTAAAGATGAGAACTCCAAGTTTGAGAATCCCATTTTGAAGAAGCTAGATTCCCATTTGGGTGGTCTCTTGGCCGAAGTCTCCTCTGAGGAGGATTTCACAGGAAAGGCAGGTCAATCCACGGTTCTGAGGCTTCCCGGTCTTGGCTCGAAGAGGGTTGGGCTGATTGGGCTGGGACAGTCTGCTTCAACTACCGCAGCTTTCCGTGGTCTTGGCGAGGCTGTGGCTGCAGCGGCCAAGGCTGCTCAGGCAAGCGAAGTTGCTATTGTGCTTGCCTCCTCTGAGGGCCTTTCTGCTGAATCAAAGCTTAGTACAGCTACGGCAATTGTCTCTGGTACATGGTTAACCATTTTTGTTCTAGATTTATGTTTGGTGTTTGATATTTTTTTGTTTTAACTTTTAAGTTTTAACCTTTCGGAATGGCTATTGTAGGAACTGTGTTGGGGACACATGATGATAGTAGGTACCGATCAGAGTCGAAGACACCTAGTATTAAATCTGTGGACATTCTTGGTCTTGGAAGTGGGTCCGAACTTGACAAGAAGCTCAAGTATGCCGAAGATCTTTCTTCTGGAATAATTTTTGGAAAAGAGCTAGTGAATTCGCCCGCCAATGTACTTACACCTGGTTCGTAAGAGCGCTGATGTTACCCTTTGGTTTTCAGTTTCTTGTGCAGTATTTTATATTTTGACATTAACTACCATATTATTTGGTTCCCTTCCGTTAGGAGGTCCATAGTTGTTGTACCTTCACGCATTGTTTAAAATTGCGCAATCAATTGCCCGCTTTGAGGCCCGCCTCACTGAAAGGCTATAAAAAATGGCCCTATGCCTCACGGGGGAAAAAAATTGCTTACGCCTCTCCCCCTTGAGGAACAGAAATTTGCGCGCAATAGCTGAGGCTATTTTCTAAAGGCCTAAGGCCGAAGCTTAAGTTTTCAGAAAAACAAAAAAACCAGGCCCGTTTTTGTCCTTTTAAGTTCATGGGCCCATCTATGCTGCTTAAAAAGCTTGAAACAAAGACATTTTTCATGGCTGCTCAAGCAATATATATGAGGATGGAGTTGACTTTTGAATTAGGAGTTACAACTAGTTAATTTTAGGGTGTGTTTCTTTCAGACTTCTTGTTGGACTAATTTCTTTTGTGCTTATTACTTATGAAATTTGTTTATTTTAGACTATTAATGATGTTAAGTATTGATTTATAACTACTATTAAATCTTTTATATTTTTTGAATTATTTTAAGGTGTAGTGTTGAGGCTTATGCCTCAAAACGCGTTAAGGCTTACGCCTCGACTCACAAAAGGAAAACTCCTTAATGCCCAATTACGCAATTTTAAACATTGCCTTCATGCAATCACAGCTTAGATTAGTGATTGTGTTGTTGATTCTGTGGTGATTACTGTACCTCAGGGGTGCTTGCTGAAGAGGCCTCGAAGATTGCAGCGATGTACAGCGATGTTCTGTCTGCAAAAATATTGGATGTAGAGCAGTGCAAAGAATTGAAGATGGGTTCATACTTGGGTGTTGCTGCTGCCTCGGCAAATCCTCCACATTTCATCCATTTGACTTACAAACCCCCAAGTGGGTCTGTTAAGACCAAGTTGGCTTTAGTCGGAAAAGGACTGACTTTTGACAGGTAAATGTAGGCTTTATCGAAGACACTATTTTGCTCTTCTCTAACATTTGTTTGGGGGGGGGGGGATGGAAGGGAAGGTGAAGAATTTTGTGGAAAGTTGTCAAAATTTTCTGTTTTCTTTTGACTGTATCCTTTAACACTTGTCCTTAATGTTCAGTGGTGGCTACAACATCAAAACAGGACCTGGCTGCTCCATTGAGCTCATGAAATTCGACATGGGTGGTTCAGCAGCAGTTTTAGGTGCAGCAAAAGCTATTGGTCAAATCAAACCCCCTGGTGTCGAGGTGAGTCCGTGTGTTTATTGCCGTTAGATGGAGTATCAATTAAATGGATATTGACCTGTTTGTAAATTTTTGTCCCTGATATATTTTAGCATATTTAATTTTGTGATACATGCATTTTGGTTCAACAAAAGCATCCTCTATGTGCAGGTTCATTTCATTGTTGCAGCTTGTGAGAATATGATAAGTGGAACGGGCATGAGACCTGGGGACATTGTGACAGCATCAAATGGAAAGACCATTGAGGTAAGGATTTTCTGGCTTGCATAAATCTGCATTTCTAATGTTTATCTAAGAGTGAGTTTTTGCTTAAAATATGCGGGAAGAATTTTGATTTTTTGTTTTTTGTTTTTTTTAAGTGAGGCCGTCATAGAAAATTGGCCGTTCTTGAGTACATAAGGAATGACGAACTTGATGACGATTAATTTGCATTAGGAGTTGTTTGCAAGAAATATAGTTTTTTATGGCTCCAAAAATCATATGGGCCACAATAGTCTACTTGTGTGTTTAAATATTCTCTGTTTTCAATTATCACAGATTGTTTAAAATTGTGCAATCAATTGCCCACTTTGAGGCCCGCCTCACTGAAAGGCTATAAAAAATGGCCTTGAGGCCTACGCCTCACGGGGGAAAAAAATTGCTTATGCCTCTCCCACTTGAGGAACAGGAATTTGCGCGCAATATTGCGCAATAGCTGAGGCTATTTTCTAAAGGCCTAAGGCAGAAGCTTAAGGTTTGAGAGAAGAAAAAAAAAAGTAGGCCCGTTTTTGTCCTTTTAAGTTCATGGGCCCATCTATGCTGCTTAAAAAGCTTGAAACAGAGACATTTTTCATGGCTGCTCAAGCAATATATATGAGGATGGGGTTGACTTTTGAATTAGGAGTTACAACTAGTTAATTTTAGGGAGTGTTTCTTTCAGACTTCTCGTTGGACTAATTTCTTTTAGGCTTATTACTTATGAAATTTGTTTATTTTAGACTATTTATGATGTTAAGTATTGATTTATAACTACCTACTAAATTTTTTATATTTTTTGAATTATTTTATGGTGTAGTGTTGAGGCTTACGCCTCAAACATTAAGGCTTACACCTCAACTCAGAAAAGGAAAACACCTTAATGCCCAATTACACAATTTTAAACATTGATCACAGGTCAACAACACTGATGCCGAAGGCAGACTTACTCTGGCAGATGCTTTGGTGTATGCTTGTAACCAAGGTGTTGAGAAGGTAATTTTGAAACTCTGTATTGCAGCCATGACTTTGTATCTCCGTTATCACGACACTGCCGTGGGCATACTTGACGGTTGAAAGACATTCATTAAACGCCTCTAAAGTCATTATTAATCACCAAATATGTTCTTGGAAGGGGCATCTTTCATCTTACAATGGTCTTAACTCGTCTGTTTTATTAAGAATAACGTCTGAGATTTTTATTGTGCCGTAGTCTTGGCTCCATGTAATTTGTTTTTTAGGAATACAAATTTTCGACTTCCATTGACTGCAGTAGAAGCTGGGTTTCTTCTTCTTCTTCTTCTTCTTTTTTTTTTTTCTTTTTTTTTTTTTTTCCCATTTTCAATTTACTTTTTATGTAACTTGGGTCTCATAGTTCTTGGATAAAACGGATGACTAATTCTATTCAGAAACTTGTTCGTTTGCTGGTTTAACTAAAAAACAGTTTCAGTAGTGTGTTTCTCGAAGGTGTATTTCTCTGCTTGTCTCTTTGTACTCTTTTAAAAGAGGTCCGCTCTTGTTGGATCTTCAACATGTGTGTTGGTGTCGTTCTAACTCCTTTTACAAATATGTCCCACAGATTGTTGACCTGGCTACCTTGACTGGTGCTTGTGTAATTGCTCTTGGCCCATCAATTGCAGGTATAGCATATTCTTGTGACAATTTTTTCGAGTTCTATTTACCCATTTTGACCGCACTTATGAGTTCCACAAAATGCACGTGATTAATAGGGACAAATTATGATGCACTAAAGTTTTATAATTACGGATAAGCAGTAGTAATAAGCCAAGCATATTAGAACTTTGTTCAAGTTTTGTAGTTTGTCTTTGGCACAAGACCTATATTATATCTTCGATTATGCGTTTTTATTTTATGTCAATAAAATGTCTGAACTCGTTTATAACTCGACTCCTAACAACTGAATCTTTTATTTGACAATATGACCTTTCTATTTAGGTGTCTTTTCACCCAGCGATGACCTGGCCAAGGAGGTACTTACAGCTTCAGAAGCCAGCGGAGAGAAACTTTGGAGGCTGCCATTGGAGGAGAGTTATTGGGAATCTATGAAATCAGGAATTGCTGATATGGTCAATACCGGTGGTCGTCAAGGCGGTGCTATCACTGCAGCTCTCTTCTTGAAACAGGTGATACGGATAGATGTACCCATCATCTTGATTTCATTTTATACATGCGGAATGAAAGGCACTAGAACAATGCGTTTACTTATGAAAACAAGATAAATTTCTTAAATATCACCGAGGTAGTGTCAACGAACATGTTTTCGAAAAGGAGTGCGATCATTGGTTTAAAGTTTGAGTTCTAAGAGTAGTGGTTTGAAAATGCACAAAATATATCACGAAATGCAAAGGGCCTTAACTAATCTACTTCATAACTTAAAGCTCCCTTCTTTTTTTTTTCCTTTGCTTCCTAAATGAACTCCGGTATAATGTATGGAATTCTGAATATATCAACCACGCTTGTTGCAGTTTGTTGATGAAAAGGTTCAGTGGATGCACATTGACATGGCTGGTCCTGTCTGGAGCGACAAGAAACGCACCGCCACCGGGTTCGGCATTTCTACTTTGGTGGAGTGGGTTGTGAAGAACTCCTCTTAGACGGGTATATTTTAGTTATCTCTCGAGTGCAAGGCCGCACAGTGATTTGCAGCAGAAACAGATTAGATCTTAATAGGTTATGTGATGATCAGTTGGGTTATGATATCGGTTTCTGCAGGCAAGTGATGAGCCTAGGCATTGCTCTTATATTATCAGTTCTCTTCCTTGTCTTTGGTCCTAATGATTTCTTTTCCTCTCTTTCAAAGGGGGGAAAAAAAGAAAGAACATAGAGAATATGAACTTTTTGTGACATTTTAAGGGAAAATAATATGTTTCTTGTGTTTTATCATTGGTCTATATTGTCTTTTTGTTCATAAACTTTTAATGACTCTTTAGCTCAATGCTTTTAAATGCTATCTCCGTATGTTTTCTTGCACAATAATTAAGGATTAAAAAAAAAAAAAAACCACCTAATGTTGAGGTCATTGAGTTGAGTGATCGTTTGGATCATAGATTGTATCTGAACGTTCATTCAAACTGAATATTTGCATTCAAATGTAGAAATTGAATTGTATATTCATATTACATGTATATTTGATTAGTTTATATATATATATATATATATATATATTCTTGGTTAGTGTAAAGGTTAAAAAAAAAATGATTGTTTTACGGATTTGTAATTAGGGAAAATTTGAATACAGAATTGAGTTGAATTGTACGCTGACCAAAATTCTCTTTTTAACTATTTTATGGATAGAAAGGGATGCGCTAACTTCCTTGCGCAATTCCCTCCAAGTGCAAAGTCTCTCTTCTCTTCATTCGTCTCTCAACTTTAGTTTTGTCGTTGCAATAATAAATTGGGACTTTTGGCACAATTGGTCCCTGCCCTGATTTAGTCGGTGACTAACTTGATTCTCAGACTTTTAATTTTGGCAAAGATATTTCAGATTCTGAAAACTTTGGTAATGACATCTTTTAAGAGCATTTGTAAAAATAATATAACCTATATTCTAATTAAAGTTATTTAAACATATGTTTAGGAAATTAAAAAAGAAACAACCACTTCTCATTCTCAGACCTGCCTTCCCCGAACATTGATGGGGGGGCTGGCAGCGACGTGCAAAGGGGGCTTGGCGAGGGACGGAGGAAGCTCGATGAACTGGCAATGGCACGGGGGGAGTTGCCGGGGGGTTCACAGCGAAATGAGGAGGAGGTTGCTCAATAACACACAACATTTAAGTACATAAGTTTAAGAAAATTATTGACATCTATCTAAAACAATTAAAAGAAGTGAAAGTGTAAAACCTAGAGTGCACGACACAATAGTATATTGTTTAAATATGCATTTAATATTTTAAATATGATAATATTTATAATTTACTATGACTTTATTATTGTCGAAAAAAAAAAAAATATATATATATATATATATGAATTTATGCTGTTAAATATCTAATTTGGTTAAGGCAAAGGAATTTGAACTCACGATCTTGATTAAAAGGTGTGTGTGGAACTATTTTGTTCTATCTAATGTATCCTAATTAAAATTTGTAAAAGTAAAATATGCATTTTATACATGCCGAGTTTTTTTTTTTTTTTTGAACTTGGGGATAGAATGATTGAAATTCTATATCTTTATATATAATCAAATATGATATTATCGTTGGTCTAGACCTACAAGCACCATTTTTTTTTTTCCCGAATTCATATCATATAACATACTTATAAGTACTCATAAAATATATAGCATATTTTTAAAAATTAATAAATTATAGCATATTTTAATTAATTCTTTTAAAATAAATTTACTTATTTCCGTATATACCCATGTTTCTCTCGCCTCACTCTCTCTCTCTTCCTTCCATCTCTGTCAATCTATGGTGAACAAAATTTAGTCGCCGGAGATAACTTAGTCACCGGAGAAGATGAAGCTCAGCCGGTGCCGGAGAACGCCTGCAAATCCTGACGTGCGAAGCACTCGGAGAACTTCTGCAAATCCCAACGCGCAAATCGCTTGCGCTCCCGAACATCACTTTGTTTCGATTAGCCGCCATCGCGGAGCTCGATCCAAGAGATGTCGGCGCGATTTAGCTGGGTTGCGATCGCGATCGCCATTAACTGTTGGGGGAGGCCGGGTGTCACGAATCTCGTTGTTGCGAGCCTCCATCCGAGGGGAACCATCGTCAATCCCACTCGACGTGATCTTGGAAGACGAATCGAGCAAGCGATGGTGGCGATCTTGGAAGACAAGTCGAGCAGGAGAAATCCCCGACGGCCGGCGCTCAAATTGCATTGGTGAAGACAAAATGAAGAAGCTACGGGGGAGTTTGGTTCTCTATTTTCACTCAAACTGAAATGTACTTTTTTCATCATATTTTTTGTCTTTTCTGAAAAAATATTTTATCTTTTTTTGAAAAAGTCAACAAAAATTATTATTCAAACTTAAAAATTTTAACTCAACTCAAATTCAACTTGTACACCAAACAGACTCCATCACCGTAAGAAGCTCATTAATGACGGAGTCTGGAGGGAATTTTTTCGTTTTCTTTTTTTTTTTTTTTTGAATCCACCTCTAAACGGGCGAAAGGTCTTTAAACACATAACCGGGACACAAAAAATGTTAGAGGGATAGCAAAATCAATGGCCGCCGGAGCTGTTAATTGTAGGGCTTGGACCATCCACGGTGAGAACTAGCACACAAATTATTGTATGTAATTATGGAAACCAACAAATTTACTTGATTTAAAGCCATAAAAATCTATTTAATCCATCACCAATTTGATTAAGATTGCATAAATAATAATAATTCATCTGTTCCCACTATTAGCGTTAATTTTAAGTTTAGTCCTCAAACTGTGCATCTTATCCTATTTTGGTTGCATAATCAAAACATTATAGACCGGTTTTCGATCCATCAAAAAACGTTCTAACGTTTGGCCTTTTCATTAAACTAGTAAAACAAATCAGTAAACAACAACTAATATTATAGTATTTTGAGTTTTACTGACATAAACAGATTATATTATCAAAAAACGTTTAAAAACATAAATTAATTAAAACAAATATTGCTTAATCACACACAATATAATATAATTACACCACACTCTACAGATACAAAAAGCCTAGATTTCAACCATTATTGTGCAAATTGACACTTATCCTGTGTCCTATAATATCAAGGAACGTTTAAAAAATAAATTAAATGTAGTAATTATTCCTTAATCACACACAATTTATTAATATCACCACACCCTACAAACACAATCAGCCTAGATTTGTTTTGTTAGTAACATCCACGTAGGGTATAACTTGTTTACTATATGTTTATCATGTGTTTACTGAATTAGGATATGATTATTAAGAGCAATAATTAACAACAGGTTAATACACGAAATTGTTATAGGTCTTTGTGATACATGTTTATATTTTCCAACTATTTCACCTAATTCAGACCAGGTTTCAAAGATGGAATCCTAATTCCTCCACATTCGACAATATTGACACCAAAGTCTATTTTTGTTGTTTTTTATTTTTTATTTTTATTACTCTTTTAATCGAACTCTCGTAATAGACCCTTTAAAAAATAAAAAATAAAAAATTATTATTATATATGCTAATTGGCATTATTAAACCTGGTTACCTGGGTCTGACATATTCCTAGCCTACACTCAAAAAACTCTAGTCATCCACAATAAATCCAACTGTTTTCAAAATGTCTGATGGAGATCATAAGCCTATTAGGCGTAAATCAAGGATTTAGAATTGTTGAGGTCAATTTTTGTATTCCATTTCTCACCATATACGTATCCTCAGGCATGCCATCAGAGAGCACAATATGACTAATAACAGATAGCCCACAAGACTCAGGAATGAGTCTTAGACGACAGCGGAATGACTGGCAGATGACTGGCAAATCACTAGAGGCCAAATAAGAAAAATGGACTTCGTGAGCGGCAATAAGGGAACATAATCCCATGTATCAGGCAAGAAAATCAGCCAGCAAACACAGATCTCATCAGAAAAGGTAGTTCCCGATATCTTCCAGTCGTTCTCGAATTGGAAAGTCAATCAACATAGAAAAGAGTAACTTTCCAACAAAGAATTAGATAGCTCAAGTCAGCCAATCATCCCCTATAAATAGAGGCTTACTCTACAAGCCTAAGGCTTTGTTTGGTTGGAGGGATGGAGAGGAGGATGGAAGAAGAGTGTTGGAAGGATGTGAAATGTGAAGGATAGAGAAGATTATATAAATCGCTCATATTGTTTAGTAAGATGGAGGGAGAGTTTAAAGGGTGGATGACAATTATATTGTCCCTTTTATAATTTGTTCACAATTTTTTTTTAATGTTTAAATTGTCATTTCACCTAAATTTGGATGGATTTATTGAATCCTCCCATTGATGGAAGGATCCGAATTGGTGGGCCTAAGGGGAGAGTCTCCCTCCCCCCCTCCCTCCAACCAGACAACAGATTTGTTATCTCCCTCCAACTCTCCCTCCACCCCTCTCCATCCCTCCATCTCTCCCTTCAACTCTCTCCATCCCTCCATCTCTCCCTCCAACCAAACATACTCCAAGGGATGGAGGAAGACGTCTCTACAGAGTTCAATTAATGCCCTACTCGGTATTCTCAGAAAGATACACACAATATTCTCGTACTATCTTGGTATCATATCATTCCTCATCCCAATCTATCATTTTCTTACTGAATATCATTATAGTAACGCTCATTTACATATAGTAAAAGCTCCCAGAAGCACTATAGAGGACGTAGTCTAAAGATTACAGGCGAACCTCAATAAAATTGGCTGTCTCTATCTCTATTTACTTGTCCCGCCATTTACCTTATTTCTTACGACTCACTAATGATACGGCGACGACTCGTCCGTCATCCTGTTTCGGTCATTGGCCCCTTTTTTTTTTCCTATGATTGTAGAATTCGACTCTCTACAAGAATTATCTTAGGATTGAGCTATTTTTTTTTTAGGTAATCTTTATCCTTTTGAGAAAATTACCTAAATAATTATCTTTTTTTAATCTATTGACTAACCTGACACAATTTCTCATTCTTTACTAATTAATACAAATTTTAGTTAACTTTAGTTTAATTTTGTGTCATATTGATCTATTGTTTTTTTTTTTTTTGTCATTTTGGTGCAATGATCTCTACATTTGTGTCATTCAGGTGTTTTCCCCTTATCTTTTAGTATTGTTTGAGTTCTATTAAGATTATTTTGGATTTATTAGAGTTCTACTAGTATTAGGAGTTTGAGTAGTATTTGAGGAAAAAAAATGTAAGATATAAATCATATTTTAAGAAAAAAATCATAAAGAAAAAGTATTTTCATAAGACATAATTAAAAATGTAAGATTTAAAGCAAATAAGAAAAACAAAAAGGAAAAATAGAAAGAAAAAGTGAGGTTATAATTGGAAAAAAAATATTTTAATAGGGATAAGTTGAAAGGAAGATTGATAAGGTTTTAGGAAAATGAACCAAAAAAAAAAAAAAAACCTTCAAACTGACGAAAATAAATTGACAAAATTTTAAATAGTAATCAAACTGAACTATTATTATATAGAAAATTAAGAAAAAAAAAATTATGTGGTAAAGAAAATGTTTTTAGAACAAAGGCAAATTTGTAAATAAAAAAAAAACAAGTGGATAATTAAAAACATAGTTATAAAATCAGATTCAATTAAATAATACATTAAAAAGATGAAAGAAAATTTATATTTAAAACAATTGTCATCCAACATGGATAAAACAAAAGAAAAAGTATTTGGTGACACACATTTATAAAATAAAAGGGATAAAATAAAAGTTTAGAGGGTGTAAAAACGTATCTAATCAAAATGAAAAAAAAAAAATCAAATCATAAATCACAAATCACAAAAGCAAGAAAAAAAAAGATAAGAGAAGAAAAAAAAGGAGGGAAGAAACGGTGGAACGAAAAAGCAAACTAAGCGTGAAGAGACCCACAACAAAATAATGAAAAAGACAGAGAACCAAAGGTGAGCCACGTGGTAAAATGAGGAAAATTTTACATTGAGACTTTTATATATGTTATATTATATTAGGTTTTACAAATCTATAAATAAAGATGGTACTTGTATTATTTTTCAACAGTTAAATGATTAATTAAATACAAATATTTTCCTCTATAATTTTTTTTTATTCATATATTGCTTATATCTTCTCTAAGATTTACTTGTGAATCGATCTAAAAAAGTTACATTTTTCTAGTCAGAAAAATCTTTAAGAATCAAGCATCAATTGCATCTCCTAATTAAGCTGTCTCACTATAAGGAGTTAGCACTCTTATGAGAGAACCGCACGTAATTTACTTTTGTTTCTTTTTTTCTTTAATAACAGGAAAAAAAAAAAAAAAAAAGTAGTTGAAAGCATATACCACGTACGTACATATTCAGTTTTTAAATATTCAAGTAGTCATACATTTGATAGAAGTTTATAAATTATATAAAAAAAAATTATTGGAAGGTGCAGCAAATAAAAATAATAATAATTGAGAGGGCCACATGAAAAAAAAAATTTGAGAATTGAATAGGGCAAATTTGAAAAGTTATTTTATTAGATAAAAAAATTAATTCAAAGGTAGTTGAGAGAGTCGCAAAGATGCAAAGAAAAAGTTTTAATATGGATATATGTAACAAAAATTATATTAATTGAGACAAAGAAAGAGAAAAGAATAAATGAAAGAAAGCAACATTAATTATGTGTATATGTATACCTATACTATTTATTATTATTTTTCTCAAAAGAAAGCGAACCACATTTTTACAATATCATTTCCTCGTTCTTCCCAACCCACCTTGTGGGTGGTCCAACACCTGTCATATGGGGTTTTTTTTTTCTTGCATTTCTGTACATACGAAGTGAAGTGCGTGATGTCTAACTAATAATAATAAAAGGAAGAAAAAGAAAACTAAAAGAAAAGAAGGAAAAAAATAAAAAGGAAAAGTGACATATGACATATGGAGAGGAGTATAACAAAAGTACGCTTCACTTTTTTATGTATGTTAAGATAAGATAAGATTAAGATTAAATTAAGATTTTTTATATATGTTAAGATAAGATTAAGATAAGATACGAAAACAGAAGTCCTAAAATTTCCATCCATGTGATGTTATTGATGGGCGTTGGATTGAAATTAAACAATCCAAATCTATGAAACATAGAACTTCTCTTACATTTTCAAGCTTACAAAGAACCGAAGAAACACAACTAAAGTAGTTTGATTTGTGGGAGTGGGAACATAGGCATATGGGCAGATTTGAAAATATAACATCAAACTGTGCATAAACAAAGACAAATTAATTGTTAATCGGATAATAAAGTAAGATTATTATAAGAAAAATACCGTTAGAGTAAGCTCAATAGATGGGAGGG
The DNA here is from genome assembly GCA_038430175.1 of Ficus hirta. NCBI lineage: Eukaryota > Viridiplantae > Streptophyta > Magnoliopsida > Rosales > Moraceae > Ficus > Ficus hirta. The sequence continues at coordinate 9,219,196 of CM076585.1, read as the reverse complement.
GATGGGTTTAGATATGAGCTCCTAAATTTGAAAACTTGTGAGTGTTTTCATAAGTTGGAGCCACAATTCTAATACCATTATGAATATATATATATATATATAAGGGGGAAAAAAAAGAAAAAAAGATTACACATCTTTTTAATCAAATAGACTATTATGATTGTTTATAATTGCAAAGATAAGATAAAATAAAATACTAATGTAATAAGGACACGAAAGAAAATTATATTTTTAAAATAAAATTTTTAATCATATTATTATTGGGGTCAAATTTCGTTTCTCAACTTCTGTCATGTATAGAGAGCGGGTCAAGATGAAGTAGTCTAAGAAGATCCGGAATTGACAACAAACATGTTAATGGAAAAAGAGTAAAATGACTCCATCTATTAGAGTTAAATAACTTATGATTATGATAGTCACTAGTCCATATAAAGTAAAAGGTAAGCAATACAATACTACATCGTTTGGTAACGGATATATGTAATAGTTCATAAATAAAGAGACTAATTCCTAATAGTAACCAACTCCTAATGGTATAAGGCATTTTGGAATTAAGCCCAAGTCTAAAACCATGCAGGCACAAGGGCCAAATCTAATAATATCATATCAAAGGTAGGTATGAGTCGTTACAATGAAAGACCCCTAACTTTCTAAGAAGGAGTCAAGGCTAGCTCTAGCTCTCCAAGATGATAACGATGCTTTCAGCTCTCGAAGTCGACAATGATGCCTCCAATTTATATGAGATTGTTGTGGAAAATTGTAAGTGCACAATATCGTAACAAGTAATAAAGTGATAAGTAAAGTATCATTCCCACGAGGACTGTCGTTACTAAGTACCAAAATTATATTTATTCTAACTTTATTTGAACAACCGAAAAGAGATTTTTAGATATATATAACAAAATTACAAAAGACGGAAGACTCAAAATACTAAAAATCAGGGGTTTTCGATTTTACCGGATCAATTATATTCAAATTCTCTATTCCAATCAATCAATATATGTTTCCTATATTATCAGTGAATCTCTCTAAAATAATAATTAATCTTTCTCAAACATTAACAATTTATCTCACTATAAGCTCGTTATCACCTCTCAGTGTCAAACTCTAAACTTATTACAATTCAATAAGAACAAGAAATTAATAATGTTGTAATGTTTCATAACTATTTGTAGCTTATGACAATCCCATGATAAATTAAATAAGGGCTTATTCAGCTCTCAAAGTCGACAATGATGCCTCCAATTTATATGAGACGACTACACCTTATGGAGTCTTCTCTACCTCTTGGAGCCATCTACACCTTATGGAGTCTCCTCCACCTCTCGGAGCTATCCCCATCTCACAGAGTAGTCACCAACTTGTCAAGCCATCTCCAACTCTTCAGTCGTCTCTGCCTCATCAAGCCGCCTCTACCTCGTAAAGTTGTCTTTGCCTTCTTGAGCAGTCACCACCTCTTGGAGCCGCCTTCACCTCCTCAAGCGTCTTCCACCTCCTGGAGTTGTCTCTACCTCATCAAGTTGTCTCCCCCTTAAGGAGTTAGCTCCTACTCAAGTCAAGCAACTGCCAAGTTAAGGGAGGTAGTTTTCGACCACTATGGATGGATTAAACGACTCTTACAAAGTGATGAAGCAGCATGTTTCGTGATGACTCTGAGGAGGCTAGGTGGCACTTTTATGATGATTATCCAAAAAACATTCAAAATACTTTGAAAGACTTAAATTAACAAGATATCTCGAAAGATCTCATTCAGATTCACTTCATCATTATTAAGAAGGCATAAATCAACACAAAAATTCTAACTACATTAAAGATACATGAGAGCGTTTGAAATTCAAATGATGGAGTTTCATCCGAATTAGACGGCTTGTCGAGGGCGAGCCAACCCTATAAGTATTTGGGAAATAATTGCAATTGTACTATTCTACTTTATGTTCTTAGCATCGTATGTACTTTTCTCTCTAAATAGTGAAATCCTAATACCACAAAAGATGTAGCTTCCTCGATGAGGGTGAGCCTCTACAAATGTTGTGTCTATTTATATACTTTAAGCACTTTACTTTATTGTTTATACACAAGCTCGGTTCAAGCAACATCAAATTGGTCATTGACATGGTTGCAACTATGCACAATATTTTTGAAAATTTCACCACAATTCCCATTTTTGGGGGTATCAAAATATCTTTTGGGGATCAAGTTTAAAAAAAAATCTTTCTGGGGTAAAATTGTTTTCATCAAAATGGGAAATATCTAAAATATATCAATACAAACTAAGTGTAATTTATACCCAATATCAGGACATTTTGGCAATATTTTGGAAATTTTGGTGAAAATATCAATAAGAGTTTCATATTTTTCCTTTTATTGATCTTCTTGAACATGTTAAAATTTTCTTCATAGATATACGATGAGAAGAGATCACAGATCTATATGTGGTATGTTCACAATTGTATTCAACACTATTTAAATAATATATCATGATAGTATTACTGCTTGAATTAGGATGATATTCAACCTTGTTTGAACTTCATACTTCCTTTTGGTATTGAGATTTATATATATATATATATATATATATATAAATTTTCACATGTAAAACTTGTGTATTTATGTATCTTTTTAACATTTATATTATTCTAAAATATTAGAAGTATGTTGTAAAGCAAATTTATGTAATTTCTATAAACTTTTTTTTTATTTCTACTGATTTCGATAACATCTTGAAAATTTCTGTAAGACTAAAGTACCGATATATCCACCAATACAGTAATATTTTCATCCTTGGTCATTTACCCCAAATACAAACTGACTGTAATTTTCACTATCTATAATTATAATTGATATTATTTAAGGGTTAATTTCACTTTTAGCACCTGTGGGAAAAATATTATTAAAATCAGCACCACTTTTTCATCCCTTAATTTTTAGCACCGTCACGTCATCAAAGCCCATGATATGTGGGGCCCATCTGCATTTAATGTATGTCAAATTACGGGTTTACCCTCATCTCCCTCGCATGCCCCAGAAAATTGTTTCAAACCAGCATCTACAGTATTTTAGAGAGAGAAAATGAAATCTAGAGAGAGAAATAGTTGCAATCGGCCGGAAACGCTCAGAAGCCGTCCGAAACCGCCACGAAACAGTTTAAAAAACTGGCACCAGAGATCGAGAGAATGGTGGCCAATGAAGGGTTGAGGGGAAATCGAAGTTAAGGAATCAAAGAAGTCGAATGTTAAAAATATTGCTTTTTCGTTTCAAGGTTTAAAAAGTTCGAAAAAACATTCAATAAGTAATGAATTTGTTTAACATTTGGTCTTCTTACAGGATCGGTCATTTTCATAATGACCACCTAGTCATTATTGTTGTCACAACGATATTGATCAGGTGGTCATAACGGTTATGACCATACGGTCATAACTGTTATGACCGATACTTATACACCAATGGTCATAACCGTTATGACCACCCGAACAGTTATAACCGTTATGACCACCCGATCATAACTGTTATGACTGATACTTACACGCTAATGGTCATAACGGTTATGACCACCCGGTCATAACTGTTATAACCGATACTTATACGCCAATGGTTATGCCACGTCATTGTCACTTTTTATGTGGATGTATAAATATAGTATATATATATATATGTGGTCATAACTGTTATGACCGATACTTACACGCCAATGGTCATAACGGTTATGACCATCCGGTTATAACTGTTATAACCGATACTTATACGCCAATGGTTATGCCACGTCATTGTCACTTTTTATGTGGATGTATAAATATAGTGTATATATATATATATATATACTCAGTCAACCCTAATCTGATGCTTTGCCCATTTTCCCACCCATCTCAGTACCCTAAATTTTGATCTTTCCCGCCCATCTTAGTACCCACTTATCCACTTATCCACTTTTTTCGTTTCGTCATTTTTCTCTCAGTGAAGCCTCATGAATCCTCTCTGCACCATTACCCTTCGTTAAAACTGACCCATACTATCTTAACTGAGTTTTCAGCCGAAGCTGCCAGATCTGCTTCTACTCCATTTGAATAGAGATCTTTACACTTCCAATCAGCCAATCTGAGGTAATGGTGCTTGTTATTTGGTTGTATTTGTTAATTTATGATTTAAATGGGTGTGCGTTTTGAATTATATTGTAGAAAATTATTCTCTGTTAACGTTTTTAGTGTAAGTTTTCGGTCTCCTGTAGCATAAACCATCCGGATATTATCATTGTGACCAGTTTTAAGATATAAGTCAACTCTCTATAAAAAAGAACTGGTCATTTTCAGTTATAAGTATAATCGGGTCATTATCATTGTGACCAGTTTTCAGTTATAAGTCAACACTCTAAATATAAAAAAAAAAAAAAAATGGTCATTTTCATAATGACCATCCGGTCATTATCATTGTGACCATTTTTGAGTTATAAGTCAACTTTCTATTACATCATTTTTCGTTCCTTTGTCACGCAAATTATTGGATAATTTGATGCTGTTTCATTCAGGAATAGATGCGGTCTGTGTTTTCGTCAAGTATAATGGTCAATGGGACGACACATTGAGATATGTTGGTGGCGAAATGAAGGGAATATTGGTGCCCGAGAACTCAACATATGTTGGTCTTGTTGAGTTGGTGAAAAGTGTGAATGGATTTAGGGGCCCAGACAAGAATATAGTCATGAGATACGGTGTTGAACCTGGATTGCCTCTTGTGAGGATACAGTGTGATACTGACGTTAAATTCTACATACAACTGATGAAGAAGGATGTTCATATGCTTAACAAATTTGCACTTATCATCGATGTATTAGATGAGTCTGCGGCGGACGCCATGCCACCAGAGGTAGGGGAAAACAACCACATAGACGTTCAACGTTCTAGGGAGGGGGGACAGAGTGATGAAGCCATGCAACATGTAAACGACAGTTATATGATCATCCCTCATCCTCCTCCTCCTCATATCCCTTCTTCTCCTCCTCCTCCTCCTCCTCATATCCCTTCTCCTACAGTAGGTCTGGATTTACACACTGAATATGGAATTGAGAAGCAACATCAAGTATTGAACAATGACTTCTACACGGCCCCTGATGATTGTAATGCCGGGAAATTGAACGTTGCGGATGATGCTCATCGTTCAAATGAGAAGAGTTTGGCAGCAAGCATTGGCGGCCATTCTATTGTCAATAATACTACATCTCAATATGACAAAGTATCAAGTAGTGACAGTGTATCTGACGGAGTCATTGTTGCTGATTATACACCTGTCACACTGCGCAAAAATTCTATTTTTGAGAACAAAAAGTTACTGCAATACCATCTTCATCACGATACCATGAGTAAACACTACCAATTCAAGGTGAAGAGGTCGAACTCTACTATATTACATGTGATATGTATAGATAATGAGGGATGCCTATGGTAATTGGACTAGGATGAGAGGTAGTGAACTGTTTGTTGTAAAGAGGTTCGACGACGTCCATACTTGTTCAATTGAAATCATTCAAGGGCATCATCGTCAAGCCAAGAGTTAGATGATTGGGGAGTGTGTTAAGGTAAAATACTTGGATCCGACTAATACCTTATATAGACTATCTGAAATAATGCGAGACATGCAGGCCGAATTTGGAGTGTCTTTCAATTATCTTCGAGCATGGCGAGGGAAAGGAAGCTGTACTAACCAGCCTGAGGGGCGATGATGCAGAGTCATACAAAGGTAATTTCCCTTATCTAGTTATATGTTCGTGATTGGCCTTATAACTATTACATTTACGACTTGGTACTGATAATTTAATAATTATTGTTCTGTTTATGTGGGCTGAAATGGTTAAGCGGAAAAATCCTACATCCGACATTCACATTGAGAAGGACTCAGAAAATTATTTCAGATACTTGTACATGTGCTTAGCTGCTTCGAAACATGGTTGGTCTTATTATCGTCCAGTAATTGTGGTTGATGGATCAGCACTAAAGGTCAGGTTTGGAGGAATGTTACTTGCAGTATACGGACACGACACAAATGGCTCTATATTTCCCCTTGCTTTTGGTATCGTTCCGTCGGAAAGTAATGAATCATGGAAATGGTTCTTCGAGAAGCTAAGAGATTCAATCGGCACGCGAGAGTCACTTGCTATTGTGGCCGATAGGCATAAGGGTATCGAATATGCAGCCAACCATGTGTATCCAGATGCTGCATTCGGTATATGCGTCCATCACTTGGCTGCAAACTTGAAAACTAGGTACAAAGATTTCAAAGGCCCTTTGAAGACCTATTTCGACGGTGCATCGAGGTCGTATTTTCCAAGTGAGCACCATTGTCATATGGATTCTATCCGTGGTTGTAACCCCAACATGCATCGATACCTTGTTGAGGCCGATCCTACAAAGTGGTCGCGAGCATACTTCAACGGCCGGAGGTATGCAATCATGACGACCAACATTGTAGAGTCATTGAACAGTATGGATCGGAAAGCCAGGTTAATGCCAGTTGGATTCTTGGTGAAATGGTTGAGGGAACTATTATAAAGATCGTTTGTCGAGAGACGTGAAGAGGCCCTTAAAATAACATCGAAACTGGCCCCAAAGGCTGAGACACTGATCCGAACAAACTTCTCATTAGGCCTAACAGTGACGGTATGTGAAGACAACCACATCATGCCATGGGCATTAAAAAATAAATTTTGTCTTGGCCTAAATGCGATCGCTTAAACTAATGTCTTAAAATTCACTTTTTTACAGCCTCGGCCAGCTGATCAATTTGAGTACGCCGTCACCAACAATGCTGCCCAAATATGGATTGTCGATATGAGCGAAAAGACATGTACCTGCAGACGATTTCAAGTCGATCAAATTCCTTGTCCTCATACAATGGCCGTCTGTAACCACCGACGAATTGATCCTTATAATTATTGCTCTAATTACTATACGAAAGACTATCTGTATGCTTGCTATGCACATGTAGTCCATCCGATTGGCAGCACCGAGGGCTGGGATGTTTCTGAAGATGTAAGTTTACAAATTATTAATCCTCCCTCTACAAAGCGCGGGCCCGGAAGGCCATGGGTTCACAGAATTCCGTCCCAAGGTGAAGACCATGCGCCTAATCGATGTGGTAGATGTAATGGTTATGGACACAACCGCCAAACCTGTACTAACTCAGTACCCTTACGAAAACATCCAACAACAAGCACTGATGTATCGTTAAGAACACCCAGTTCATAAATGTGATAAATTTATCAGTCATTTTACTTTTATAGTTATGTTGTATAACTATTTATCACACTTAACATTCTTTATTCTAAGTACATAGTTTATTTTATAGTACAATAGAGTGATATAACACGCAGTGACCATTCTCGATTTTAAAAAATTTACATCGCAGAAGCTAAAAAGTTTTAGGGAACATTTAGACTAACGCTCATAACAGTTATGATCAGGTAGTAATTACTGTTATGATCTATGTGTTTATGGTGAAGCAAATAATATTTTATATTTTTTCTTGTGGCACATATTGTAATTTATAATACAATAGAGTTATATAACACGCAGTGACCATTTTCGATTTAAAAAAAATGCAATAATAAGCTAACATTCTTTAGGGGGAATTTATAGTATCGGTCATAACAGTTATGACCGGGTGATCATTACTGTTATGACCTCTGTGTTTATAGTATCGGTCATAACAGTTATGACTGGGTGGTCATTACTGTTATGACCCCTGACATATACTATCGGTTATAACCGTTATGACCAGGTGGTCATTATTGTTATGACCCCTGGCATATACTATCGGTCATAACAGTTATGACCGGGCAATCATAACTGTTATAACCTCTGTGTTTATAGTGAGGCAAAGAGAACTTTTTATTGTTAGAAGATAACATTTTTTGTCTTATCAGGTACAAAAATAATTCCTTTTATTCCCATCTGCTCATGACAATTATGAGCACCAATACAATTAATGTGTAATGTAAAAATTCACAGTTTACAACAATATACCATATCATAAAAAAAGCATGGTATACCATGAATTAAAAAATGGCCCTAGTTACAGTCTTGTTAAGTTAGACAATAAAATTTTGGTTAGTTAAAATGTTAAAAGTCAGTATCCACATCATCATTACTTTTACATGTTTGTTTGATCTTCCGCTTGGAATGGGACCACAAGTAACATGCTAGCAACTCCCTGAATATTTACATGTGTTCAGCAATTACCCAATAACGGACATCCCTCCTTTCTATCAAGCATTCAGCATATTTTATTGTGAAAATTCCACAATCACCCCTGTGGCACAAAAGATGGAAAAAAAAATAAAAGAAATAAGCATCACACTCTACACAGTTAATTTTACGAAAACATTTTCAAAACTTGTACTAACCCATTCGCTTGTTGAGTGATATCTTTCATTATGGTAACCGGTATTGCGTAAATTCTAGGAGGATCTCGTCGTTTGAACTCGAACAAACTGTTTTTCTCAGCCAGAACTGGAATGAACTTTGACAGATCTTCCATTCATTCACGGACATTAGAATTGTGAGGGCCTTCATGCTGAAAAGAGTCGTACACCTCTAAGGTCCAGTTTGTCAGATCGAGCTTTGCTAATGCCCAATGTTTCAGATCACCAAAGTGTATTGGTATTAGCAAAGTGTTCACTTCAAACCATGAGTGACCACTCTGGACACTCACGCCAAGCATGATCCTAAATATAGAATCACAGGTGCCCCACTCGAACTTATTGGGTGCTGACTGGTAGACAGTCCACAATGAACGAACCTTTGCAGAAAAAAAACGTGTCTACCATTGTCACCTTCCGTTGTTCCAATTCGAGGTACTGCCTGATTTTCTTCCTCAAGTAGTAGAAGGCAACGTCAATGTGCTGCACAAACAAAACAAATGCAAATATATTGTAAAAAATTACAGGATTACAAACAATGTACCGTCTTGACTTTAGTATTTACAAAATTTATAAGTCATGGAGTATAAAAAATTGAAGAACAGTACTTACTTCATCCCATAGCCAAACATGTGATGTAGCTAACTCATAATACCAACTTTTTTTTTCCATCAACGTGCATCCGAGATCATGTGGTTTGTCCAAGGTATCATGCTTTGCACTGTATCGGGGAGGCCGTTTACTAAACATAATGAAAGCATATTAATTGGTGATGATATTGTTAATATATTATAATTTTCAAATCGAACGGACATTTAAATTAAAAAATTTACCCTGCAGGAGTCCTCTTCAATAATCCTTACTAGAACCAGTCCCTGAACTCCATTAGCGTCTTTTTCGGAGGTTCATCTGCGAGACCCGGAGGGAGGGCATAAATCAGCTGCGTCGGAGCCTGCAACGGCGAGCCAACCACGGTCATGGATCCAGAAGGCTGTTGGTCAAGCCTTGATAGTCTGGCCCTCTTCTTCTTCAGGATCTATAAATAACACACGTAAAGCTCGTTAACATTATACAATGACCATAATGAATATGTAACTAAGTTACAGATATTCGTAACAACCACATCACCGATGCTCTCCTCATCGTCTGGCTCTTCAAGCTTTACGACATCCAGCCCTATGTTTTTTTCTTTATCATCTTTCTCCTCCTTTAGTCCAACAAATGGATGAGATTTTGTCTTCACTGCTCCCTCGATTTCTTCTGAATGGTATTTAATATTTTCCTGCGTGGTTTCACAACATGTAATAATAAATACAAAATTCCAGTTGTGGAAGACAGTTATGATCATCTACATATATGATAGACTCGATTAACAAATAAATTATCACCTTATTCTTCTCATCCTTGACGTCTTCCCGAGAAACAATCGCCTTATCGGCTGTAAGGAACTCCATGGCTACTTGAACACCCATATCAGCAATGGCACCGATGTCAGAGTCGAATATCACATCAGCTTGTGAGCCGGTCTCCATGTGAGGTGAGGTAGTTTTCAACGCATCCGACTCAGCCGTGTGAACTTTAGTCTTCTGGCTGCTGCTGACATGGAACGTCGTGTGTGCCTTTCCCTGTCCCTCCTCGATCTTGTTGGTGGCCAACATTGTTATAACCCTTCGCAGGAGTTTGTTTGACTTCTTCTGTCCCTTTTTAAGAGCCACCAAATTTTTTTTAGTGGAGGCAACCTCTCCCCGGATCTTTTTTTGAAACTCTCTCCACTCGGAATATGTATCGAAGCTTAGTCGGGGGGCAGGAGTCTTGGGAGGTAAGCTAGGCACAACACTTGGGTTCTTCAAATATAGCCGCGCAATCCATGGGTCCTTCAACTCTTCTTCAGTTGGCATCATCACAAACCCCTTAGACTGAACACATTTGATATTATTAATAACAAATATGAGGAGGGGCTACAGTCAATATGTTAATTACCTTCATATATGAATATTAATTCATATTAACTTATTTATGGTAGATAATCAAATTAAATAACCACCCTTCTACTAAGTACGATGACCAACATTGATATTCAGAAAAACTAATTAAGATTCACTGTATACGGGGTGGTAGTCATTACAGGAATGACCACTGGTTAATTATATATATGGCCAACACCAGTAGTCAATGTAGCATGTATACGGTCATTACAGAAATGACCGCCCGGTCATTATACAGATGACCAAGCAGCGTATTAGTGATATAAAAGATATGGTGATAACCGTTATGACCACTAGCATATATATATACGGTTATGACGACTAGGATGATTATGTAAATTGAGCAACAATTGTAATTGACACTGCATACATAATAAATAGGGTTAATATATGGAAGACGACCAACAATTTTTATACCTGATTTTCACCAACCGCGGTAAAAGCAGACATAATATCATCGAACTTGACATTGTCTGAGGTGGTCTACGACAGCATACGCAGAATGGCATGATCGTACTTGGTACTAAATTTCAATGCTATCGATGGGAGGGTCTCATAGGCCCAAACGAGTAAGGCATGAGGAAAGCCCGCAACACTGTAATGTACTTTGTCAGCCTTTTTTAACGGTCTTCACTTCGAAGACAACCTGTTTTCAACTATATTGTAGATTGCAGACAGGGTTGCCTCCCATGAGAGCACACCCCAAGGAAAATCATTGAAATCAGCAATGTTATCGGTAAGGGCAAAAAATTTCAGGTCTATCTTAACTGAGTTTGCATTTGATAATGGAATGCAGAAAATCAAGTATAGTAGACTAAGCTTGACAGCGTCGTCGTCGTTGTCAAAATTTGCATTGGACAGCTGCAGCTCCAAATTTTCTCTCGACACACCTCTCAACGTCGAAAAATATCTTGTTATCAATCGGCTTTTGACCACTGGGAGATGAGTAGACCCCACACATTTCATGCCGGTAATGAGGCAGAACTCGTTGATGGAAAATCTGCCAAGTTCTTCACCGACCTCAAACCAAAAAGCATCACCCATTGCTGAGTGATCCATCAATCTCATAACAATGTTGTGGAAGACCTACCCAGCCCAACCAAGAGTACTTAATCTGAGAAAATGTTTAATGCATCGCTGTTGGATGACGGCCTCATACTGTTGGGGAGTCAACCACTGTCTCAATTTCGTACAACTCTCTGGAATGTTAATAAAAGTATTTATTTTAGCCCTAGTAATTTCAGTATCCGGTACCCGTCGATTATATTGATCCTGCGGTAATGTTAATGGTAACATAAAAGAGTAAGTATACTGATGACAGTGAAGTAACCATACAGATTACCAGGAATAAAATAACAGCAATTTGAAAGGTAACGAATTGATCACCATCAATTCCAAAAAAATTTATGTTTACGGTCCTAAAATGAGCAAGACATCATGAAAATGACCATCCTAAAATAAGTCAAAACTTATAGTAACTATTGTTATGACCAACAAGTCATAATGAAAATGACCACACGGACATAACAGAAAAACTGAGGTAGTATTATTTATTGTGATCAACAAGTCATCATGATTATGACCATTAGGAAATAACTTCAAACTGAGTAATTATTATTATGACCAGAGAGTCATCACAAAAATGACCATTACATTTTTTTTTTTTTAAAAAGAGCCAATATCATATACACTTAAACACCAACATCGACGACACTCACATATTTTTATATAAACCAAACCACTAACTTTAACGAACGGCTGGTTTATGGTACAGAAACAGATAAAAATTCTAACTTTATATACATTATGATAAGATTTTTCAACAAATCAATTAGAACGGTGGACTATCATCAAAAACACATATAAAAATGGAAACTTTGTTTTTACATGATCAATAAAAACTGCATATTCTTACTGAAAAATATTAAAAGTGTTAACTTTTTAAACACAAAAACCAAAACAACTTTTTAACCTATCCAGCTTCCGATATCTTATCTTATACGGCTCTTATATATTACCTCTGTAAATTTTTATTTTTTCAACATAAAAAACAAAAATCAAAATATTTACCTTTCCAGGGTCGGATATATTCTCGTCTAGTGAACTCATGAACTTCTTTGGATCCTTTACTTCGATTTCCCCCTGCGTACTCTTCGACGACATTTCAAGAATAGTGTTTTTCTCTGACATTTTCGTTGGAGTCGACATGGGTAATTTTTAAAGATTATTCGACGTTAACAGACGTTCAAGCAATGTTAAAAGGGTACTCGTGGTGGTTTAGGACGGTTTCCGAGCAGTTGCAAACCTTTCTCTCTCTAGAATCGGAGTTTCTATATCTAAAACACTGTAGAGGCTGGTTGGGAATTTTTGTTAGGGTATTCGAGGGAGAGTGACTTTTGGGCGGGTGGGAGATGAGGGTAAATATGTAATTTAACATTAAAATGACTCTTCGTATTACTATGGAGACGGTCATTATGAAAATGACCAGATGGTCAATACGGTTATGACCTTTGTGCCTACGGTCAATACGATTTTGTGTTGGTCAAATACGGTCACAACGAAAATGACCATCCGGTCATTATAAAAATGACCGTTCTGTAATAATATCAAAAGTCATTTTAAATGAATATGACAGGACGGTCATTTTTATAATGATCGGATGGTCAAAATCGTTGTGACCGTGTTTGAGAAATACAAACGTATTGACCGTAGGCACATAGGTCATAACCGTATTGACCATATGGTCATTTTCATAATGACCGTCTCCATAGTGACCAGGTGGTCATAACCGTTATGACCATTGACATATAAGTATCGGTCATAACAGTTATGACCGGGTGGTCATAACCGTTATGACCTTTGGCGTGTAAGTATCGGTCATAACAGTTATGAGCGGGTGGTCATAACCGTTATGACCACCTGGTCAATATCGTTGTGACAACGATAATGACCAGGTGGTCATTATGAAAATGACCGATCCTGTAAGAAGACCAAATGTTAAACAAATTCATTACTTATTGAATGTTTTTTCGAACTTTTTAAACATTGAAATGAAAAAGCAATATTTTTAACATTCGACTTCTTTGATTCCTTAACTTCGATTTCCCCTCAACCCTTCATCGGCCACCATTCTCTCGATCTCTGGTGTCGGTTTTTTAAACTGTTTCGTGGTGGTTTCGGACGCTTTCCGAGCAGTTCCGGCCGATTGCAACTATTTCTCTCTCTAGATTTCATTTTCTCTCTCTAAAATACTGTAGATACTGGTTTGGAACAATTTTCTGGGGCATGCGAGGGAGATGAGGGTAAACCCGTAATTTGACATACATTAAATGCAGATGGGCCCCACATATCATGGGCTTTGATGACGTGGCGATGTTAAAAATGAAGGGATGAAAAAGTGGTGCTGATTTTAGTAATATTTTCCCCACAGATGCTAAAAGTGAAATTAACCCATTATTTAAAAAAAAGGGTCTTTTCTAACCATCCGAGTAACTGTAATTTTAATATTTAATTAATTTTTCAATTGTCTGATTTATAAGTAAAAGTAGTTTTATATCAACATACCAAAAAATTTTAAGATAAATAGATAGATAATATTATTCAACAGTCAAAACTACTTCTATTCTCAATGATTGCCTTACCATATATTAAAGGATGAAAACATTTATCAACACTATTTTTTTCCTTTTTACTAAACTATCATGTGACAGTCCTGTCATTATCACATGATGGTTCAATCATTGTCATGTAATTTTTTTTTTCTTTTTTTACTTTATTTGTCTCGGCGTATAACTAGTGACAATAATAAGGAAAACTGTCATGAATCTCCCCTGAACTATGTCATTATTTTCAATATGTCACATGAACTATGAAATGTACCTGTTATACCCTCATGAACTTTTATATGTGTATCAAGTTACCCCTCAGTTAGCTTCTGTTAGTTTTTCCATTTACTTTTATGTCAAAATGTCTTTTGATCTTTTCTTTTTGTGTCAAAATACCCCTGATATTTACTTTTGTGTTAAAATACTCACTGATTTTTAATATTTATGTCAAATTGCCCAATTATCTTCTTTTATTTATCTAACATTATATAATGACTTAATAATTATTAACTTTTTTAGAATAGGTGAAAAAAAAATTTGTTTTTTCTAATAAAAAATATGTATATTTCTTTAACACACTGTTTTTTTTATTTTACTTATTTTAATTCAAGTCTACATTAATTATAAATTTCTTAAATAAAAATAACTATGCAACTTATATTTATTATTTTATTATCTTAATATTATAATTTTTAAGTTAATTATGATTGATAACACTGTAATAAAGGTATGCAAATCAATCATATTCAAAATTTAAACAAAAAATAATTAGGACTGTGTATATAATAAATTTATAATGGCTTATTCTCATTATAAGTTTAAATGAACGTATGAATGAGATTCATAATAATTATGATTTCAAATTATGTAGATCAAGTAAACAATTTATTTGAAATCCAATTCCTCTCTTTGAGTCCTACCAACTATAATTACGGATAAGTAAACTCATAATCTAAATAAATTTGAATTAAAATAAGTAAAATAAAAAATAGTGTTAAAAAAATATACATATTATTTTGTTAGAAAAAAATAATTTTTTAACCCATTCTAAAAAGGTTAATAATTATTAGGTAATTGTATAATTAGATAAATAAAATAAGATGTATGAAGTATTTTGACACAATTATTAAAGATCAGGAGTATTTTGACACAAAAATAAATATCAAAGCATTTTAACACAAAAAATAAAAATTATAGAGTATTTTGACATAAAAGCAAACTGAAGAACTAACGAAAGTTAACTAAATAGGCAATTAGACACATATATCAAAGTTCAGATATTACAATAAGTATATTTTATAATTACAGAAGTATATTGACATTAGTGACATGATTCACATAAAATTAATGACATTTTTTCTAACAATAAAGACAGAGAGACTGTAGGCATGTGACCTCGCACGTGTACAGCCCAAACCTGGATAATAAATTACTCTAAAAAAAACCATTACTAATATATTATTCTTAAAACAACTAATAATAATAATAACAATTAAACAAACACTCCCTCAGTTCAGACAGGACACCAGTTCTCTCTCTCTCTCTCTGCTTTTTTCTGAACACTTTTCAATAATTCCAGTCGATCCTCGAAAACCGATCTCTCGTCTCTGATTGAATCCATTTTTGTCTAAGCTCACAAGAATGGAATAACCTAAAAAAAAAACTTGCTCGTTTTGTCCTTCCCAGGAAACATCATCGGATGTAAAGTGACCATGTAGTGGAAGAACCAAAATACAAGAGAGAGAGAGAGGGATTTCGGCAAAAAATAGGAAAAAAATAATAATAATTAAAAATGAGTGTTTCTTTGACTGTGATGACCTTCAATCTTCACGATGATCAGCCGCCAGAAAGCCCGAATTCATGGGAAAAGAGAAGGGATTTGTGTTTGACTGTGATCACTAGTTATTACCCAATGATTCTCTGCACCCAACAAGGTATTTCTTGTCTTTCAACCATCCATTTTTTTTATCTTAATTCTGTCGAAATTCTTGATCTGGGTCATTTTTTATTTCTGTTTTTGAGGTGGGTTTTTGTTCTTTTTTGGATTTTGTTAGAGTTTTTTTGTTGAACTAGAATTTTTGGTCAATGAATGTACTGGTTGAAATGTTCACTTTACTTTGCGTAGTATTTCTTTGATTTTGAATTTGTCTAGGTATTGGGATAACTGTTTATGCCTGTATTGGATCTTCTGAGTTTGTTTGTGATGTTAAAAGTTTGAGGAAAGCTAGGAACACCAATTTCGATATTAATTTTTAAGTATCAATTCAGGTAATTTATCATTTTTTCATTGACAGATACGATCAATTGATGTGATCGTTTTTTAAAAATTTATCAATAAAAAAATAACAATTCAAAATTAGATATTGGGGTTGGTCTTTCTAGCAATTAAGGCTCTGTTTTGAGGAAACATTTTATAGAAACATTTGAATTGAAAAATTTTGAATGGAAACATTTGACCTTCTAGAAAAAAATTTAAATGACGAAAATCTTACTTCCCTAACATTTAGAATTTTGTCTAAAAGTTACAAATGACAAAAATTTGCAATATTTCATACTATTTCAATTGTTGCTTGCCAAACGCTCATTTGAAATGTTGAGAAATTGGAAACATTTGAAATGCTTAGGAAATGGTTGAGGCCATTTGAGGGAAAGTTTTTGTAAGTGTGAGGTTTTTTCTCTCTCTGATTCAATTTCTTTTCTATACTGGCTCTGGGTTCAGGAGTGAAATCTCAATTGGATTATCTTCAACAAGGCTTGCCAGGTATATTTTCTCAATGAACTTTTTGTACTAAAACTTGTGAGCTCATCGACCGGTAGTTTGGAAAAGTGGCTAATCTGTCAAATGTTTTTTTCCCCTGTAACTTGGATGAATTTTGATGAACCTTTAAGATGTCCAGTGTTGTATAAATTGGATTTACATTTATGAATTATGATTTTTTTTCCTCTCTTTTTTGGGATGAATGGCTAAAGAATTAGGCTGATATTTGCGATGATTTTCTAACAGAGTCCACTGAGTGGACCTCCCTCATGCTGCACAAAGATTGAAAATGAAAATAATATCATGTTGACTGGTATGGCTAAACTTCAATGCCTTGTTTATGTTACAAAAATGTCAAGATCAGCTTTATTTATTTATTTATTTATTTTTTGCCTCCTTTTAACTAGCCTTTGCTATGAATCTTGAGTGGTGTTGCTGCTAGCAAGTTGCTCATTTCTGTTATTTGAATTTTTGCTTTCTTTTGCGCGACATATGTAAAACAAAAGAAAACGAAGAAGTCACATAGTCACTCAATTATCGAATGATCCTTGATGTCCAATTTGACAGACTGGTGCAGTGATTTTATACTTAGTGGCCTCTCCCTAATCCTTAGCCTTAAATTGCCTTATGTCGATTAGGTTATGATCAATTTGGAATATCAAGAAAAGGACCACAAGACAGTTCGGACGAACATTGTACCATCTTCTATGACAAAGAGAAGGTATCAATTGTCTAATAAGGCGTTTTCTTATCTTTCCTCCTCATGGCATACCTTTCTTTTTACATCTTCTTCTCATTCTTTATCCCCTAATATTTAAAGCTAATCTAGCATACCTATCTAATATTGTTATTTCGTAAAAGTTCGGTCCACTAATTGTCCCTTTTCTATGTTGTTTGTTAATCATGTTAAGGTGGAGTTCCTAGAAGGTGGAACGTTTTGGTTATCAGAATCACCCTCTGTTCCTGGAAGCATGTCATGGGGAGCTATGGTCCCATGCATTGCGACGTGGGCGATATCCTTGTCATTTTACTTTCTTTTACTTGCATGATATTTACATATTGTATTATACTTGTGAAGAGCTGTATATTTGTTTCTTTGACGTGATGTCCACACATTTCAATTAAAAGGAGTTGAGCCACCTGGGTTTTCATTTCAAATAGTCAATACAAACATGGATGAGATTAGCCCTCGTTCTCGTAGACGAAGTGCCTTACTTACCTGGCAGCACATTGCGTCCTTGCCTCCTAGCTTGCCAGTTGTGTATTGCGGTGGATTTAACACACAAAAGGAATCAACTACTGGACGCTTTCTTCTTGGGCGATCAAGGTATATTTAGAATCTTTAAATCTAGCTGATGTTTCGACATGCTCGATTCTCACCCTTAAATTTTATTTGCATTCATATGTTGTGTTTGATCTTCTCCCACTAGTACTACTAGGTGCAAAAAGAGAAGTTTTGTAACTCGGGATTGAGGAAATGATTTTCGTCATGGAACTAGCATTGTTAAATAAATTAATGCTTTATCAATTTATGGTAAAATATAGAAGTTTTGTGGTTCCTTGGAACTAAGAAAGTGAGGTTTCCATATTTTTGTTCTTGTTGGGCATTTCTACGTGCACCAATCTTATGGTTATCTCCTAAACTGCGGTAACTTTGTCCTTGTACGGAAACAGTTTGCCTTCCCTGCATTTTAAAATATTAAAGAACATTGTAGTCACTTTCATTTTAAGGGGTCGTTTGGGGTGACAATTGGAGACGTAGTTTTGAAGGATGGTTTAGAAATGTGTTTTTGGTTGAAGTGTGAATTGGAAATGAACTGTGATATATGAAATAGTGGAAAAGTTTGAAATTTATTCAGAAAAAATATGCACTATGGATTTTGTTTTGTTCGTTTTGTTATTTTGTGCGATTTTGAAAAATAAAAATTAAAAAATAAAAAAAATAAAAAAAAAATCTTATACGTAGATTTGGGAGTTTGGAGTTGAGTAGTCAAAACTCCTTCTGGAGTTGTTCCAAATGGGGGCTAAGTTTGCAAAGTTTAAAATTTTCACCAATTCCTAACCTTTCTAATTTATCAATGTGTAGCTCTTTCCTTGTAGCTTTTGAAATGATGAAGTAGCCAGTTTATTCTTCTAGTCATTGTTTGTTTCGGTATATATTTACTTCTATGTCTTGACCTCAGAGAGCATGGTGTGGTCGGGGATATGAGAGACGCATGGCCGAATGCCCGAGTGAGGAAAAACATTTCCCTTATCCGCACTTATCACGGGTTTAAAGGTACCACTTGTGCTACTTTGAAATTTCCCTACTTAGCAAAGATACAACAATGGCCTAACTGAAAATAGTGTCTGATGATGTCAGGCAACAAACAAGGAGCTCTCGAGTTTCTCAAGTTGATCTTCAGAGCCCTTTGCCTTTGCTGGGATCGCCAAACTCAAGATCTGCACGTCGACTGGATTCTTTTCAGAGGTAGATCTCTGGTTCCTGTTTCGTGTGAAGTGATCAGAGACAACACCAACGGGTCTTACCCGTCCTCCCATTATCCCTTGTTTGCCGAGTTTATGCTTCCTCGGACTGTCAGAATGATCGAACCGCCTGCTCAAGGGGAAAGCTGAAAATCCAATTGTTTTGGAGACCCTTGTGTTTGTCTCTCTCTCTCATCCCTTTGCTATTATTTGTTTAGGTTGTTAGTACAAAAGCATAAACATTTTTTTTTTTTTAAATTATAATATGGTTTTCATTCTTTAAGTGTTGTTGAGGCTTCACGAGAAAAGAATGTGGATATGATTTCATTTTGGGTGGTTGTATCCTTGTACTTGTCTCCTTGTCCCCCAAAAATCAATTATTTGAAGGAATTTTGCATTCATGTTTTCTTTTACACTTCGTTTCGTTTGGGAGGAAGAAAAGAAAATGTGATTTTAAAAAAATAAAAATAAAAATAAAAACATGTAAAAGATAGAAAATTGGAATGATGGAGAGGATTTTTGTTTTCTTTTAGATTATTTGGTACAAATGAAAGGAGGAAATAAGAAACTTGTACAACTATTCTATCCATTATTTATATTAGGGTTTTTCTACATTCTCTAGGGTTCCTTTGGTGAAACGGTTTGAGTTGAAATTTTTAAGTTTGAGTTGGTTGACTTTTTAAAAATTAGTTATAACTTTTGTTGATTTTTCAGAAAAAGATAAAAACTGAGATGAAAAATGTGAGTTTAAGATGTAATATCAAACGGGTCATAAGTTTAAATTTTATGTATATATACCATAAAAAACACATTAAACGGTCAATATATAAAAGGCAAATTAATATGCATCCACCTGATACCTGTTGAGTAGGTTAACTTAATTAAGAGGAGGCGGAGAAGGGGGAAAAAAAAAAACCCCCAAATTTTGTCTTGAACCTCGAACACCGGAAAGGTTATGTTTACCATTGTTGACGACACTTTCCATTTGAAGTTGCTTTTGCAAGTTGAGTTGTGAATCAAAATCTTCGTCAAGCAAGTTTTTGCGTTTATGATGCTCTTCCTCTTCGAGCAGGAACGGATTTACATTAGGGCCGGGGGCACGTGCCCCCCTCAATTTTTTGAAATTTAAATTATATTCCTATTTTTTCTTAAAATTTTATAATTTATCCCCATTTAAAAGTTTTTTTTTCAAATGTATCTTCACTCAAAAGTTATTTTTCTGAAATGTGCTATATAACACTTAACTTCTTTTTATATTAAACTTTTTATCCTATAAAATTATTAATTTTAAAAAATTTTCCTCATTTGTACCCTCACTAAAAAAATTTTCTGAATCCGTCACCGTCTCCGAGTAGTTGATGTTGCTTCATAAGTTCAAAAGATTTTACCCTCTTTGTTATGCTTTCTACTTTCTCACGTTCTTCCATTCCTCGAGTTCAAGGTGGGCAAATATCAAGAGCACTGAAACTCGTCTCCAGCCGGGCTGTGAGCATCAAAATCTTTTCTTCTTTTCTCATTGTTGAACAGCTCCATTTCATCTAATAGGCCTCCGAAAGTTCTGATTTAAAGATTGCTACTGTGAATGATATCTCTTCGTTTACACCGCCGAATTTTAGAGCTCCACGACGGTGACCTCCGGCTTCACTTCGAACACAGCCACCGTCACCGCCAAACTCGACAGCTACACAACAGCAACCTCCGGCTACACCTCAAACACCGCCACCGTCACCGCCGAATTCAAGAGCTCCGCGACGGCAACCTTCGGCTACACCTTAAACACCGCCAGCGTCACCAACGAATTCGAAAGCACGACGATTACCTCCGGCTACACTTTGAACTCTGCCGCCGTCACCGCCGAATTCGAGAGCTCTGCGACGGCGACCTCCTTTAGGCCACAACAGTTTAAAATATTAAAACCACACTTGTGTATTATTTAAACCACCCACGTGTATATTCGTTAAGTTGACATATTATCACAATACTTTGTGATAGTAATAATAAAAAAAATACTTTTTCATTCTAAATTTACAAGTTTATCCTCGTTAGATTTACAATCATACCATTCATTAAAAAATAGAACTACCCTTATTATCCTTTTAAATTACATCTTGATTTGCGTGAAATGCAAAAGTCAATAAACAACAACCTTCTATAACTGGTTAAAAGCAATAAAATATACCTCACTTTTGTACCACAAGATTTTCTTTAAGAAATTGATTCCGTCAAAAAATTAATTTCGAGACCGTAGAAATGGTCTTTTATATTATTTTTGTTTAAAAATAAGGATAAAAACGTAATTGTTGATGTCATTAAGTGGATTTAAATTTTCCCGTCAATGTTAGAGAGATAAAAAATTAATGGGTCTCCATTTTTTTGTACCCTATTTTCCTTTTCTTTCTTTCTCCCTTCTTATCAAACAAATTACATTATCATTTTCCATTCAATTTTTCCTCCATCCACTTCCTTACTTTCTCTTTTTCCATCATACCAAACATAGCATTTGTCAATAACTCTACAAATCAACCTTGAGTTACATGTTTTTTTTTTTTTTTTAAACCCAGTTTGAGACTAGTCATTTTTCTCTTTTCCTTTTTGCCTAAACCCTAACCAGCAATTACTGAAACATTATAACTAATTATCAAAAGACAAACAAGTAGTCTTGCTCCCACTATGGTTCCCAACATTAGATCATGTCTACGCTAATCATTCTGATTGAAAAAAAAGAAGGATAGCTTACACATGATTATATACATTAATTTCAAAAACGTTTCTTAATTTTAATAAATTTTAATGTCGGGGACATAACTGTCAAAAACCAAAAATCTAGGGACTAATTCATAGAAATTGAACATTTAAGGACCAAAATAATAGCATAATTCAGGAACCAGACGAATAAACTACCCTAATAATAATGATAATAAAGATTAATTATAATTGTAGTTTTTAGTTTTAATTATTTCTCAAGTTAGCTATTGCTTTTAGAAACTACCTTGATTTGAGTTTGAAAAACATATTCCATTTTCATCCATCATGTCGTTTGTGAATGGAAAAAAAAATTGGACAAAACGACAAAAATTACCCTTTAGTAGTTCATGAAACCTATCTACATTTCAAAACATGAAAAATCATTAAAAAAAATTAAAAAAATTAAGATAAATATCTTTCATTTGGTATTTTTTTTAAATGTTTGAAATATCTAAAATAATTTTTTTGCAAGAAAATATTTTGAAAAAATAATTTTCTTCTAATCAAGGGCATTTTTGTCTTTTCCCTTGCCTCTTTTTTTCCCAGAAAAGTGTGCAAGGGATGAAATCAAAACAAGTTTTAGAACTCGAAGCATATTTGTAATTCTCGGAAATATAGAGATAAACTGAGAAATACTTAAAATTAAGGGTATTATTTAGGAATTAACCCATAATATGATATTAACAATGATTGTAATAGAGGGTAATTGTAATTATTATTATTATTATTATTATTAAATTAGATTTTAAACTTTTAACTTTATATAATTTTGATCCCTAAATTATTTTCATAACTGAAATGTTCATAAAATATTAAAATATTTTATATAATAATTCTTTATGTTAAACTCTCTTCTCATTCTCATTCATCATTTTCTTTTTGTCTCCATTCTCACTCATCACTTCCTGTCTTATCGTGTTCTCTCATAATTTTCTGTCCCTATTTCGCCCCATCACTTCCTCTCACCTTAGTTTCTCTCAAACTACTTTTGGTTATCAAAAATTTTTTTTTTTTTTTTTTGTTTAAAAAAGTTTAAAAATACAACACTACCTAAGTTACAAATGTTCAATTTACTCTATTAGACTTTATCTAAAAATTTAGGATCGGTTTGAAAGAAACATTCAAATGAAAATATTTAGCATTATAGAAAAACATCAAAATAGTCAGAATGTTTAGAATTTTGCCTAAAAATTACAAACAACAAAATTTTGCCTACTAGTTGCAAATAACAACAATTTGCAACATTTCACATCATTTCAAGTATTGCTTTTCAAAAACATATTTAAAATGTTGGGAAATAAAAACATTTAAAATATAGGGAAATGGTTCTCCCAAACAAAGTATTATCTTGTGCACCAATTTTGGCAGCATTCATGAGAAGAATGACATCTTTCAGTGGAGCTTGAGTTTTTTGTTTGTAAGGAGTAGGCAGGTTCATAAATTGTCCTCAACACTATGAAAGGGAAGGGGTTCTCCTATTTTAGAGCTATAATGCAAGGGCAGTATCTAATCAG
This sequence comes from Ficus hirta, assembly GCA_038430175.1. Classification (NCBI taxonomy): domain Eukaryota; kingdom Viridiplantae; phylum Streptophyta; class Magnoliopsida; order Rosales; family Moraceae; genus Ficus; species Ficus hirta. Next base: position 9,195,719 of record CM076585.1, on the reverse strand, counting down.
AGTAAATTTCCATTTGACCAACAAAGTAACGAAATGAGTAACTAAGTTCCTATGTCCATTGAATCTGAAAGAAACCATTTCGTCCACTGAAAACCAAAAGCAGTACTTGTAATTCATTTACATACCATACCAGAATGAGACCTGTAATCTGAAAGAAACACCCCAAAAGATAGTACCAGTTTCAAAACCCTATTGTACTTTCTTTCCCATCTCACCAGTCCTCTTGTGCCCCAGCGCCCTCTCTCCCTCTCTCAACGCTTGTCATCCCTTCTCTGCGCTCTTGCACTCCGACATCTTTTATTTTTATTTTTATAGAAGTTCAAAAAAAAAAAAAAACACAGAGAGAAAATTACAATATATATTTATATATATCTTCTATTATACTTCAAGTTAGACCTCCTATCGGAGCTATATCTTGCGGAGACATATTAGGAAACTTAGTATTATGTATAAAGGAAAAGTTATTATTTTATATGTAATTAACTTTATTATGAACTTTAATTTATTTGTAATTATTGTAATTTATAATAGTCTTAATTTTAGGTAAGTATTAAGCAACTTACCTGATTACGTATAGTGTAAACTTATATATATATATATATATATGATAGCCCATCTATAATGCTCCTCACTAATGAATTGCTTGTTCTTAATCCGTGGAAGCACATCCATATTAAATATCCTTGTGTTCCCATCTCCTATTCTCTCTTTACTTTTATTCCTTTCTTCTTTAATTTCTATAATCTCACAGTGGTTCCCATTGATCTGGCTAACTACTCTTAGGGCATGTTTATTTTGCATTAAAGAAAAAGAGAAAGTAAATATTCATTTTCTTTCCCACTTAATCATGTGTTCACTTACAAAGTACCTGGACAATTAAAAGCATCAAACCTGTAGGTTACAAGAATGCAGAGAATTTGAACATAAACGAAAAGAGACGGACATGGAAAAGGCGGGTCAGTCCATTTTTCCAGCTGTAAAAACTTCGGACTTGTGAGATTCTCGATTCAAATTGGAGAAACTTTCAATCTTCCAACGGAAAGTAGCATTCCTAATGTTAGGTCCATGAAGCAGAGATAAGAGATTCCCCGTTGTAAGTTGGAAGGATCATGAAAGCTTCAAGTGGAAGCAGTTGACCGAAACCCCTAGGGCTTCATATCGTGCTTCACATCTGAACCAAAAAAAAAAAACAATCACCAAATTCACAAGGGAACAAAAAAAAAAATGTGAATTTCTGCTTGTAGCAAGAGAAGGAAAGAGTAGTTTTATACCTTGGAGACTCGAATATATATTGCGTATCTGATCATACGCAAACAACTCGAACTTGACATAAGCCTCCGGAAGAGGAGGAAGATTCTCTGCAGTCTCGGCCATTGTCAAATAGAGGGATATATAGTTGTCTCTATTGTTGTTCTTGTCCCCATTTGGGTACAAGGACAATCTCCTAGAACCAACCAAAAATGTCAACATAAAAAATAAGAGGTTATTCTCATCTATATCGTCTGAACTTTAAGGTCATTCCCACTCTATCCTCTGAACTTTAAAAACTCTCATTCTACCCTCCCTTAGATTTTGAATTAGTCACCACTTAACCCCTTTCATTTTAATTTCAGATAAAAACAGAAGGAAAAAAGTGAAATAAGTGTAGTCATGTGATCTTTTTTGTTTCTTTTAAACATAAATCCTAACTTACTGGATTTAGTACAACTAATTTTCCTTTTATTACCCGACTATTTTTTAACAAAAATTTTAGTAAAAGGGGTAAAGAGAGACAAATTCAAAGTATAGAAAGCAAACTAGGAGATTTTAAAATTTAAGAGATAAAATAAGAACAGCCCTAGAGTTCTAAATGAGAACAATCCAAAAAAAAAAATCATAAAAAATTTTGCAGCTGGTTTGAATGCTTTTCCTAAATTCCAAAATTTTAAAAAAAATCTAAATATATATATATAATATATATACATAGGGGGACTTCTATGCAGCACCCCTCTCATAAGTCACTTTTAACGTGATTTGTATTATATTATACTAATAAGGTGATTAAAATATAAAATTTTTTAATAATAATTGTTCTTTACATCAATATTTAAATTATATCATATAATAATATTTTAAATAAAAAATTAATATAAATTAATTAATTATTATAAATTAAAAAAAAAATTATAAATATCGTATGATATAGAGTACCATATATGAGACATTTATATATACACACACATACATAGAGCTTAGGAACCTACCATTTGTAGCCCCCAGCTTCAAAAACATTGCTATCATACTTTTCCATATTTGACAGCAAGCTGTATGACTCGGCAAATAGTGAGCTGGTGTAACATGTCTTGAAATTTCTTTTTAAAAAATAAAAATATAAAAAAAAAAAAAAAGCAGCAACAACAACAACAACAAAATACCACATAGCCCTTTGATCATTATTAAAGCGACCCATTTTTTCTTAAAATTAAATTAATAATAATAGAAAAAGTTAGCCTTTGGTCAGAGGGAATCTACATTATGACTGATTAGAGATTAAGGTATTAATTTTTCCTTAGTTGAATTATAGATTTGCATTGGAAAATTTGGATTTGGGTTATGAATCTAAATTGGATGTGAGTGTGCTACAAATTTCTGAAACTTAAAAATTGAGATTTAGATTTTAATTGAATTGAAAATTTTGGATCCAAATAGTAATCCAAATACACTTGAAATTGTTATTTGGCGGTCTTATAATTATTGCAGTTTTTAATTCTAATTGAGGAAATGATTAATGAGTTTCCCCTAGAATCTAAACCGCATAGCACTTGCCGTATTCATGGGTTATTAGGGGCATCCGAAAACGTCCGGGTCAAAATATGATTTTCGAATTAAGTTCCGAATTAGTGGATGCTCCTTGAAGAGTAGTGGCAATGTCATATTGAAATATCCAAATTGGTTTTCCTATTCTCAGTTCTTATTCTCTCTAAAAGTCCTCTTTATTCTCTTCTTTGTTCTATTTCTTTTTCCAATGAGTCTATTATTTTCTCCGCATTCTATCTCTTGTATTTTTTTTTTTTATTGAATTCCTATCTCTTGTAATTTGGTACGAGGAAAGAAAAGAATGCTTCCTATATATAAAAATAAAACAAAATATAATATAATATAATATAAATTCAATTTAGTTCCCTAAAAATTAGAGTGAGAAAAAAAAAAAAAAAAAAGACAACCTTGGAAAAACGATATCTTTTTATTCATAGTGAAAGTCCTTATTAATGCTAATGGGTATTTTTAGCACAGAAGAAATCGAAACCTTACTATATTTTGCATTGCAAGGAAATCGCAAGAAATATTTGAAAAAAAAAAAAAAGAAAAAAAAAAAAAAAAAAGAGCATAAAGTTTGGAGAACAAAAATACCTGCTTGCACGGTTATCCAAGAAAGAGCGACGCAAAGCAGAGAGAGAGAGAGAGAGAGAGAGAGGACCAGCAAGAAGAGAGAATGTGAAGGTCCTCTGGGAGCCCTAATTTCTATTACTTGCTGTCGAAGAAACTAGACCAACAAGTTAAATAAGAAATGTCAAAAATAAAATAAATAAATAAAAGGGGGGAAAAATATTAACGATTTTTTTTTTTTTTTTTGAAAATACCTAAAAACATAGGTGTTTTGTAAAATTGGTCATAAAATAAAGAGTTGTTTATCTTGTATTTTGTTTTTGTTCATAAAGAATCTCTGATTTTGAAGTTCCCTTTATATTTTTATATTATCAGATTACATTTGAATTTTAATATACATATCTATACATTTTCTAAATCAACACTTAAATTTGACCTAAAATATACCCAAAATTCCTTTAAAAAGAAAACTTAAAATTTGAATTATTCGCCTTTTTATACCATATGTTTTGCTTTTATTCAGAAAGTATATCTTATATTTTAGAATAATGTATTTTTGTATCAATATATAATGTTTTAACACACAAATTTAAATATTTTCTCCATTAATTCTTCATTTGGACTTTAAATTATCCAAAATAACATCATCTTTGAATTTCGTCAGTTAGTTTTAATTTCAATTCTAACGGTATTTTCATTTTATTTGAGATCAAAATAAGTGTTGATAGAGAAAAAAAAATATATATATAAATTTATATGTTAAATATATTCTAATGGTATAAAAATGCATAGCTTCGAAATACATGATATACTTTTTTAATAAAAACAAATGCATGGTATAAAAAGGTAAATGGCACTTAAGTTTTGTTTTTATTTTTAAGTGTATTTTGAACATTTAGGTCAAAATTAAGTGTCGACTAAAAAATGTTATAAATTTGCATATTAAAAGTTATTCAATGTTATAAAGTATAAAATTTCAAAACACAAGTTATGCTTTCCGAATAAAAGCAAAATACAATATATAAAAAAGATAAACTAACCATTTCAACCAAAAAAAAAAAAAAGATAAAATAACCCTAAAATAAATCCCAAAGCATTTAGGTTTTTTAAAACATCAAATTTACCCGGACCAACTTATATAAAATACAAATTAATACAGTATTAAACTAACAAATTAAATAAAATCATACTTTTTTCTTTAACTTGAATAGAATCAATCTTAGAACTTAAAAATTCTCAGTATTATTGAAATATTTGTTTGATTTAAATATTTGATCATTTTAAATTTTTTTAGTTAAACAAATTTAAAATACAAATATATCATGGATTTTTATAAACGTTACTGCTATCGCTATTTTTTAATTTTATATGATAGATATGATAAGATTCATCTTTTTTTAATATTCATCTTATTTGCCATTTGGGGCTTGCTCAAGTGGTTGAGTGCGTGAGTGTGTGTATAATTCAGGGTTTGAATCTTAGATTTTTCATTTCTTAATAGCAGTAAAATTAAAAAAAAAGTAGAAGATTAAAAACTTGCTAGAAAAAAAAAATCAAACAGAGCAAGAAAAGAGTAACTGAAGAGAAATCGTTAAATTTTTCTCAATTTAAAACCCGTCCTCTTACGAATCGTAAGTTTATAAGAGGTCTTTTTCTCTTCAGGATCCTTATTTATTTTCTTTGTCAAAGTATCTAGCTCTCTTAATTTTTCCCATAACCTTGATACAATAATATCCATATCTTTCTAAGTAAGCATATGATTGTTGAGCTCAACGTCCCTCCTAGAACTTCTATCTTCTGAAAAGTCTTCAACTGCTAAATTTTTGGCTATAGTGTTATGAGTCTCCATCATATTGTCATTTTTTGAAACATTTTTTTCCCCCGTTTTTTCTTAGAATCTAAAGTAGACCCTTCATCCTCTGCTTCATCATCCCAACTTTTAGAAATTACCATGCCCATATCTTTGCAAGCCTTACGTAGAGAAATCTGAGGTTCAAAAGGAAGTTGAATGAAAATCTGACCTGGATAAATCTACAATTGGTATTGCGTGGAATGTAGAGCTGCAATATAAGAAGGTTTTTTTTACTAAAAATTACATATTTCGAATATGAATCGGACACAAAAGGAGACGAACTATACAAAATCCATGATGAAGCAAACCCCATAACTGAGCATGCCTAAATGGGGGTCCGAGAGTGAGCGTTGATTTGGGAGCAAGTCCGAGTCTGGAATAGGTCAAGAAAATTCGGGTATGGAGCAGGTCAGGTCAGGAAACACGTGTGGCACGGGTCCGGGTCAGGGGAGATCTGAGGTTGGGTTGCACGGATCTGGGTCAGGGCAGATCTGAGGTTGATGGCACAATGTGCAGTGTGTGACGGCACTCGCAGACGCCGACGATGACCGTCACGGCAATGACGCAGACGTTAATGACAGGGCGAATGGTTATATTTTTTGTCTTTTTCTCTAAAAGTAAATCAATTTCACTTTTCACATCTATAAAGTTCTCTTAACAATTCAAACTTTTAATATTCCTAATTCTCTTATTTCAAATCGGATTTTTTTTTTTTTACATAGAATGACAAGAGAAACGAAACAAGATCTATATTAGTATATATTTTTTAATATACATTTTAAGTTTTTATAATTTTTAACTCTAAATAGTTCATTTTTAACCAAAGACACAACTCCAAACATTTTTTTTTTGGTTATATGCAAGAATACCATGAATTTAATAACTTCTAATATTTATGTCTACCATAACATCAAAGTTGATAATTTTATCATTTCATAATACTAAAATTATCAACTTTAATATTAGAGTGGATAAAATTATAAAGTAGTATTCAAAACATGACTCTCCACTTTTTTTCTCAAAAAAAAAAAAAAAAAAATCCAAAGAACAGTTTAAACCAGACGAAACCATTATAAAACGATCTGATCCAGTTTGATCTATGTATATAAAACGATGTGGCACGGCCTATTACGATTTGGACCAGATTGGACATGCACACACCTAGTCTAAAGTAAGCGACCATCGGCTTGAGTAATGATCTTGGACAAACTTTCTTGGCCAAAACACGAGTGTGGATCATCACAGAGTGCAGCCAAACAACAATTCTCTCAAACTATTAGAAGTGGAACATGTTAGTACCAGGTAACTTTCGGATGTTGGCCTTTTGTGCATCTGGCAACTAATGGAATGATAGTTTATCCGACACATTTTGAACAATTACTTCTCTTAGGAGGGGGACGGAAAGGGATAAATTGATGCTAAATTCTGCTCAAGATAAACTACTTTTTTCTTACCACAATTTTTGAAATAGGACTATGTATGATCTTTCCTAAGATGGGTTAAAAAAAATAAAAAATAAAAAAAAACCTTGTCTCTTTAACTTTAGTTCTCCTAGGAAGAAGACTTTTCAGCTTTGCCCACATGTTTTTCTTTACTGAATTATTATTATTATTATTTTTTTATTTTTTTGTTACGTTGTCTTAATCATGGTTGACTGTTGATATAGTAAGTTTTAAGCAAGCTCATTATTATTATTATTATTATTATTATTATATTGTATTTTATTTTATTTTGCGTAGAACCACAGATTCCACTGTCAAACTCATTGGGGAAACAACTTCATGTGGTATTGACACCAACTTCATTTTTTTTTTTTTTTTTTAAATTTTTGGTTGGTGCTAAAGGACTCTAGAATTGACTTCATGTGAGGTGTAACATACTTATAATAGTGGCAAAGTGAATCTTCATGGCACATGTGAAACAAAGTCAGGTTAGTACTTGGCACATAAGTTGAGAATGTGGTAGGAAATTGAAGGAAAATATACATTTGTTTTGTCAAGTGAGATAAATTGTAGAAAATAAAATCTAAATAAGTTTAGGGGTGTGGTTAGAAATTGAAAGAGAAATCTATCTTTTTTTTTTTAATTTGTAATGAGAGATAAATTGAAGAAAATAAAATCGAAAATAGTTTAGGGTGTGGTAGGAAATTAAAACAAAAATATACTTTTGTTAAAATATGTCAATAAAAAAAATAATAAATAAATATACATGGCTTTTGTCTTTTTCTTGTTAAAAATATATGTATCGTTGTATCTTGATTGATACTTAAGCATGTAGCTTCCAAGACGGATGGCATACCTTGTCAGTCTCAGGTAGACGGTCACTCTCACAATGAATCCCTTAGTACATTTTTAAATAACAATAATAGCAATAATAATAATTCCTAACTTCGCCCCCTTTTTCTATTTTTGTTTTTTTATTTATAGTGGGGACATTTGCTTGTCCTTTTTTAATTATTATAATCAGTTTACAAAAAGGGGTATTTTAAGGCATTTGAAGGGCTAGTATAATCTAGTATTGAGATTCTATTACTCTTATTATTGTCCTTTTCCTCTTTTCCAACTCTTTTGGTAAAAATAGTTTTTTTTTTTTTTTTTTAAATGTGACTTCTACAATGGGGTCTAGTGTTTTTAACCCATCGATGGGGTTAAAAAATCTTCATCATCCAATTGATTTTGGACGGTTGAGATAAGGCCCCCTCCCTGTGTGAGTTTCTGGGTCCCCTCCCCCAGGGCGATGACAAAATACCATTACACGACCTCCCCTCCTCCTCCCAAGCACTGGCGACGAAGGAAGCCGCGAAAGGTTCTGACAGAGGCGAGAGGAAATCGATGTTCCGATCGTCTTCTCCGTCATTTCTCCGATCCAGAAACTCGCGCAAGGAGGGGGTGGGGGCGAACCTAGTCGGGGGAGGGGGGCGAGAGGGCTCAACTTCGGTTGGAGGGGGGGAGGCAGGGTCACCGAAGGCAGTAGCGAGCGTCGCACCTAGAATTGGCGGCAACAATCACCGGAATCTAGGTTTTTTTTTTTTTTAGATTCTGGTTTAGTAACTTTTTTATTTATTATTATTATTTTTTTGTAATGTTCTTTTATTTTATTAAAATAATATTTTTAAATTAATTGGATTAGAATTTGGTGTGCTAAAAAATACATATACCCTCACTTAAATCAAATAATGACCGTTGGATATGACCCCATCAGTGGGATAAAAAAAAAAAAAAAAAAGGACCTCATTGTAGGATTCCCAAAAAAAAAAAAAAACATGCTAAAAAAATTTAAGAGGTCTCCCGAGAAAGGCAAAAGGACACAAATAAAGAAGTTATTCCCCCATTTTCATGTCCTCTTTGTTAGAAAAGGAAACGAGTATTTATTCTTCACTCGCCTTTTTCACTTGGTTAGAAACTGAGGTGTTCCTTTTCTTTTTAAGTTTTAATCACATAAACATGATTGGAAAAAAAAAAAAAAAAAAAATCATAGAAGAGATGCGTTTAAGGCACTTGAAAAACCAACACAAACTTAGAGCCCACACAAATAAATGAGTGAAAATGGCCGTTTATTACCCGTCAACACGAACACAATAATTGCACTAATAGAAAAAAGCAGCCTTTAAAACACTAATCAAAATATGTCTTTTCGCTTTCGATGAACCATTCATTATTTTCCTTTAGCATGTTATAAAAAAAAAAAAAAAAAAAAAATTCCCGTGGCAAAAAAAAAAAAAAGTTTTCATTATTTATGTTTTCAAAAATTGACGAAATAGTTTTGGTAATGAATTAGGTCGTGACACACAACGAAAAATGCAGTTTGCAAAAAAATAAAGACCACACACTAGAATGATATTTATAAGTGGATCATTTAAGGGTATTATGCAAAATAGAATGTAAAGATCAGTGACGGATTCATGATTTATTGATAAGGGGATAAAAAAAAAATTCTTTTCGTTGAAGCCATTAGGCTTATTAATGTTTTTGAATTTAATAAAATTGTTTTATTTTTTAAAATCTAAATTATTTACCTAATAAAGTATGAGTAGTTTTATTTGCACTTATAATATTTGATAAATAACCCTGCCTAATAAATATTTCCTAATATAAACATAGTAAATCTATCCTCTTATAAATATTTTTTTATATAATATCACATTTAACACCCTCATACACTCTCTTGTATTGTAATTTTAATTTATTTTGTTAAAAATAAATTATTAAATCTAAATAAGCAAAAAAGATATATTTTCATTCTAAAAAAGAAAATATAAAGTATCTCTAAATAACAAAGTAAGGAAATAGTAAATAAGAGAAACTTAAGTAATGTCTACGTTAAAAAGCAAGGAATGCCATACTGCATTTTAAAAAATATATAAATATAGAATCATGTAAATGTATATAGCAAGAAAAATAAATAAAAAGAATAATCATATAAAAAAATCATAGAAAATCATTTTCAAATACTAAAAGAAAAGAAAAAAACATATAATACTAATGAATTAAAAAATTTAAAAATATATATTTTAATAGTTGTTGGCTCTCTAAAAGGCATCTTTCTTTTATTTTTATTTTACTTGAATCCTCTATTGAAATTTTTCATGTAATTGGAAAATTTTCTTAAGAAAAGAAATTGATGAAAAATAATTTAGAGTTTATTAAATGAACAATTTAGAGTTTAGAACAATTTCTTAGGATTTTTTAATATTTTTTAAAAATTATTTCCGTTTATGGTTAATGTGGTGAATTTTTTTTGATAATTTATAAACAAAATATTTTCATTTATAAGTATATTGGGTATGAGCATTCGTAATAGTTTTAAGATAATTTTCTTGTAGGGTAAGAATATATTATAAATCTTTATTGACTTTATGGGGATATTTGTTAATATTATGAGAGAAAATAAAATCTCCATAAAATATAGACAACTATTAATTTAAGGGGACCAATATTAATTTATACACTTATCCAATTACCCATTATATTAAAATTAAAAAAAAATAAAAAATAAAAAAATAAAAAGCTATGGGGGGCATGCGCCCTCCTGCCCCCCTCTCTCCGTCATTTATATATATATATATATATATATATTTATATGTGTGTATATATATTTATATATATATGTGTGTATATATATTTTATAAGTAGTCCCTCCCTCCGTCATTGGTAAAGACTTTATTAATCTCTTTTTATTCTAACAAAGTATAAAAACTTGTATTTAGCAAGTTAAAAAGAAAACGAAAAAAAAAAAAAAAACTTGTATAACAAATAAAATAACACAGTAATATCACAAAATCATATTGATATTAATTAACTAAGTTTTTTTTTTAAGGGTCCGTTTGGTGAATGAGTTTGAGTTGAAAATTTTAAATTTGAGTTGAAAATTTTTGTTTTCTTTTCAGAAAAGACAAAAATTTTTTTAGAAAAATACAAAAATTAAGATACAAAAATATATTTTAATTTAAGATAAGATGTATTACCAAACAAAGCATAAGAAGTTGTTATTATAAAACAGGTTGCATCGAATACAATAACCATTTTATAGAGAAAGTCCTCCAATCAAAATAGCACATAATTTATATAAGAACAATAATAAGATAGATATATTGGATAATAACACATCGAATTCCTGATATAAGAATGTAAAATTCTTCCTAGATATATCAGAGAAAGCACATGATAGAATAGAGATTTAGAGCTCCTTTGGTAGCATTTCAAACCATATTTTCTTTTCACTTTTCACCATTCACATATTTAAATCTTCATTGTAAACTCAAACTTTTATAACTTTATTATTTGAAGTTGAAATATGATAATTTTTTTAAAAAATAAATTACATACAATTTCGATAGAAACAAAACAAAATTCATATTGCTATTCTTTTGGAACATATTTTAAGATTTTATAATTTTTCACTCCAAATATTATTTTTAACCAAACACATACTCAAAATCAAAATATGTCTAAAACTCTATATCTTAATTGTCTCCTCAAACAGCCCCTTAAGGATATGAGCCCAAATACACCATTTTATGAGTGAGGAGTAACAATCTTAATTAATTAAAGAATTAATTTCTCATTAATAAGAAGAAAAATAATAAATTACAAATAAAGAAAGTAACAAACGATATTTTCACAAGAACTAATTTAAGTAAATAACATATTTAAAAATATTCGGACTAATATAAATAACAAATTTACTAATATTAAGTAACTATATTATTTACCTAATAAACTTATTGTTTGTCTAGTAATTTTTTATTTATCAGATAATTTATTATCATCTCAAATATTTTAAAACCTAATCATTTACTTTAATTATTTTCTCATGATGAATTTATGAATGGAGTTTCGAAATGACCATTTTGTCCTCAACATAAATGGTGAGCACCGTCAAATGATGGACGGTCCGAACTCCTCGTAGTAAGATCCGACGGCCATAACGAGAGTGCTTTCAATGTGGTGCGACTTCTAATAATCCAAACCCATTTTCGGTTGAGAGAGAGCTGTCTCCTTCTTCCCGTGTTTTTAAAGAAAAACTCTCACCCATTTCTGATACACTGAGGAGACACCCAAAAAAAAAAAAAAAAAAAATCCCACATTTCATTCCCAGAGAGGGAGAGAGGGAGATTTAGAGAGAGAAAGAGTGCATTCTAGAGAGAGAAAGAGAGCATTTTTTAGAGAGAGAAGGCGTTGTTGGGATCCAGATCTCTCTTTCTCACACTGCTGCTGCGACGCCATGGCGAGAGCAGCTCTCGCTCTTGAGCTATGGATCTGCTTCTTCGTCGTTCTGTTCTTCCATGTCCGCTGCTTCTATCTCCCCGGCGTCGCCCCTCAGGATTTCTCCAAGGTCAGCTCGGTTCCTTTCACATTCATGCATGCATTTGCGTATTTGTGTGTGTAATTTAGAAATATATGTATTTGCCTGTGAATTTCTTGTGTTTGTACGAGAATGGTCGAATTTAGGGTTAGATCTTCGTCGATTTTGTGGTGTTTTGCTTACTGGAATTCAGATCCGCGTTGTGAATTCAAGTGTCGGTGGTGATGATATTTTTTTTCGTTCTTTTGTGAGAATTTGATGCGATTGTATGAATAATGCTGCTGGTGATTTGAGATCTATGATTTGGTTTAGGAATTTACGCGCTTTATGGATTCGAACATGGTCGATTTGTGATTAGATTAGTGTATCAGTTTAGGATTAAAAAGATTTTGTCTTGGTTGATTACAGGGGGATCTGCTGAAGGTGAAAGTTAACAAACTGACTTCTACAAAGACACAGCTTCCGTACTCATACTATTCCCTCCCGTACTGTCGTCCGGATCACATAGTCGACAGCGCGGAGAATCTCGGGGAAGTTCTTCGTGGTGATCGGATTGAGAATTCTCCTTATGAGGTTGGTTTTAATTTTGCTGCTATTGTGTTTTCCACATTGTATGCTGTTTCTGAAAGAAAGTAATGTTTGTTGCAGTTTAAAATGAGAGAACCCCAGATGTGCAAGGTTCTCGGTCATCAAACTCTTGATGCAAAAACAGCCAAGCAATTGAAGGAAAGGATCGACGACGAGTACCGGGTGAACATGTGAGAATCTAACTTAAAAAAGGAAAAACAAAGTAGAATTGTATCCGTTGTCATGGTCCTTAGTGATAATTGTGGTGTTGCGTGTAATTGACAGGATTCTGGATAATCTTCCTCTTGTTGTTCCCGTAAAACGGACGGATTTGGATTCATCTATTGTGTATCAGCATGGCTTTCATGTTGGTCTTAGGGGGCAATACGCTGGGGTAAGTGGAGGCCTATTTACAAGTTGTTATTGTTTATGAATCTTTCTTTTTTGCATTGTTCTGTAAGCAAGTTTGTTTATTGGTTTCTTGTAATTATTTGCAGAGCAAGGAGGAAAAGCGTTTTATCCACAATCATTTGGCATTTGTAGTCAAGTATCATAGAGATCCAGTTACAGAGTTGGCTAGGATTGTAGGATTTGAGGTCAAGCCTTACAGGTTATAATTTATGATTTGCTTCTTTATGCTCTTTTTTCTTTTTCTTTTTTTTGTTGGTAATCTATTCATGTATGATGAGGATGAATTATTTTATCAAATCTAGTGTCAAGCATTCATATGATGGTAAGTGGAGTGACAACGTACGTTTAACGACATGTGATCCTCATGCAAGAAAGCAAGTTACCAATTCTGAAACTCCTCAGGAGGTTGAGGATAAACAGGAAATCATATTTACATATGATGTAGACTTCGAGGTTAGTAACTTTTACCTTTTAAAATGAAGAAAATGCTTTGCAATTGCCACTTTGAGTTGGAGTTTAACCTTCTTTCTTTTTGATCTACCTTATCTTTTGCTGATTTTCTAGGAGAGTGATGTGAAATGGGCGTCTCGTTGGGATACCTATCTTCTGATGGCTGACGATCAGATCCACTGGTTCTCTATTGTTAATTCTTTGATGATTGTTCTTTTCCTCTCCGGCATGGTGGCTATGATCATGCTGCGAACCCTTTACAGAGATATCTCCAAGTACAACCAACTTGAAACCCAAGAAGAAGCCCAAGAAGAGACAGGATGGAAACTCGTCCATGGTGACGTTTTCAGGCCTCCAATTAACTCGGATCTACTCTGTGTATATGTTGGGACAGGGGTTCAGTTCTTTGGAATGATTCTTGTTACCATGATCTTTGCTGCCCTTGGATTCCTATCCCCCTCAAACCGAGGTGGGCTGATGACCGCCATGCTCCTACTCTGGGTCTTTATGGGCCTTTTTGCTGGATATGCGACCACCCGCCTCTATAAAATGTTCAAGGGAACAGAATGGAAGAAAATCACTCTGAAGACAGCTTTCATCTTTCCTGCAACTGTCTTTGCCATTTTCTTTGTTTTGAATGCTCTGATTTGGGGTGAGAAGTCATCTGGTGCAGTCCCATTCGGAACCATGTTTGCTCTGGTATTTTTGTGGTTCTGCATCTCGGTTCCACTTGTCTATGTTGGTGCATACATCGGCTTTAAGAAGCCAGCAATTGAGGATCCAGTGAAAACGAATAAGATCCCAAGACAGATCCCCGAACAGGCTTGGTACATGAATCCTGTCTTCTCTATCCTAATTGGAGGCATACTCCCATTCGGTGCTGTCTTCATTGAGCTCTTTTTCATTCTCACCTCAATATGGCTGCATCAGTTCTACTACATATTCGGATTTCTATTCATCGTCTTTGTCATCCTCATCATCACCTGCGCCGAGATTACCATTGTGCTTTGCTACTTCCAGCTCTGCAGCGAGGACTATCTCTGGTGGTGGAGGTCGTATTTGACTTCGGGCTCCTCAGCGCTCTACCTTTTCCTCTACGCTGCATTCTATTTCTTCACCAAGCTTGACATCAAGAAGCCCGTGTCTGGAGCCTTGTATTTCGGGTACATGCTGATTGGCTCATACGCGTTCTTCGTGCTGACTGGCACAATTGGTTTCTACGCGTGTTTCTGGTTCACAAGGCTCATCTATTCGTCAGTAAAGATCGACTGATCCTTCATTTCATTTCTATCAAAAAGGAAAAATAGACTTTGTTTCTACACGAGGGAGCACAAAAATTCACTTGGGGACGGTACGTTTTGAATTGGGACGGTTTGATTCGAATGTCCGCGCAGAGCACACCACAGTTGGGTTCAGTTTTGAATCTTTGAGGCCATAGAAAATTGTTATTCTTCATAGCATTCTCAATACATGTTCGTCAGCTCTAGTTCTTTTTTTTTTTTTTTTTTTTTTTTTTTTAATAATTTCTCTTATATTGCCTTACTAGTGTTCTGTATGAAACATTTGTGAGAAACTGTTAAAGCAATCTTACTGTCTCCAATGCTTAAATCCAAATTGGAAATGGAATTGTTGTCTCTAACTGACGCTATATATGCACACACACACACACACACACACACACACACACACGCACATACACATATATGCGTTGTCTCATATCCGTCATGTATAACCTTGTAATTTTAAAAAAAATTATTGTAATAATTAGTCGATTATAATGTAGCATTTTTTAGTAATATTTATGCTTTGCATTAACAATTCTAAATAGTAACGTGTTATAAAAGAATAAATAAAAAAATACATGTAAATCAATTAATAATTATAAAATTTTAAATAAATTAGTAGTTACAAGATTTTAAATAAAATATCCCTTGCGCAAGATTAAAAACCTTGGTTGTAGTTGGAAGCAATTATCGATCTTGTTTGGTGATTTTATTGAAACAGCAGCTCATAATTCTTGTTTCTGATTCCTAGGAGGGCAGTGGACTTTCAGATACTTAGAAGGTCAACTAAAAGGTGCCGTGAGATATTTCTCAATAACAAACAGTGCACAAAAGATGAGGAACGTTTTATTTTTATTTATATTTATATATATTTTTTATTTTTTAAGAGAAGTTTCCTTGCAGTGGGCTAAAATAGATTTTCCACAGTGAAACTATAAAAGTCATTAATCATCCACTACAGTCTACATCTATCTAATCTAACCTTACCCAACCTAATCTAATCGAATCTTATCTAGTCTTGCCCATAATCTAATAATATAATATTATTAACTAATAATATAATATTATTAACGCATCAAAAAGAGTGAATGGGCACCTTCCTTTTCCTGGCCCCACGTGACCTATCGTCCACTTTTCTTTTTCTTTTTCTTTTTTTTTTTTTGCCACTTTGTTTCATCATTTGTTTTTTTATTCTAAGGGGGTGTTTGGGTGATGAGTTCAAACTCATCACCATTAATTTAATTTTTATCTTTTTCTTTAAAAGTTTTTTATTTTTTCTGAAAAAGTCAATCAAAATCACTATTTAAACTTACAAATCTTAACTCAAACTTACACACCAAACACCCCCTAAGCCTACTTTTGTCATTTTCTTTTCCCATTAATTGTTCTTTATTAAAAGGTAATCTACGACACATTATTCTATTTTAACGCTGGTTTTGCACTAAAATGGTATGACATTTACACCAAACTTTTGTTGACTTTTTAAAATTAAAAATAAATAAATAAAATTAAAAATAAAAATTAAGATGAAAACCATTTATGCAATAAAAATGATATAAAAAAGATGTCATTTTGTTGGAAAATATATAATATTGATAAAATATAAATTTCTTAACATGTTTTAAAGAATTTTTTATTATTAAGATCTCGTTTGGCATTCGAACTCAAATTGTACTTTTTCATATCAGTTTTTATCTTTTTCTGAAAAAGTTTTTATCTTTTTCTGAAAAAGTTTTTGTCTTTTCTGAAAAATCAACAAAAATTTTCAACTCAAACTGTATTTTTTCAACTCAAACTCATTCACTAAACGGACCCTAAAAATAAAAAAGAGAGAGAGATGGTGCAAGACGCGTTATCCCTACAGGTCCATTCACTCCAATTTCCCTTGGGATTTGGAGCAGCGTTGGAGATGAATTTCATCTCCATTTTGCATTTTGCGCTATTATAGAGCAGCGTTGGAGAAGGCCTAAAACCCTCGTTTGGGCTTCTCGAGACATAATTTTATTGAAAAGCAATAATGAGATAAATTTATAGATTATTATATTAATATGATATAAAAAATTAATACATATTAATATAATATAAAATTTAACTAAAGTTAATTAAAATTTATGTCATGTTGGTTAATAATATAGATTGTGTTATGTTGATCAATCGATGAAAAAATGTGACTTTTTAAGTAATTTTTTCATAATGTTTTAAGCGTTATATACAAAAATGTCATAAATTTGACATCTCTTTATATTTATACATATCATAATATTAAAGTTGATAATTTTACTAATTCATAACACTAAAATTATAAACTTTAATATTAGAGTGGGTAAAATTATAAAGAGATACTCCAAACATGTCTCTTCACCTAATTTTCTTTAATTTTAACTACTTCATTCCAAAACTCTCAAATCTATATATCTAATATCTCTTTTTTATTTTCAAAAAATTCAAATTAAAAATTCATAACTTTCTTATTTTAAATTAAAATAAGATGATTTCTTTTTAATCCTTATGACTTTTTTTTACTGAACACATTTCAAATTTTTATCATATTTTATATATCACACGTCATATCCAATCTACACTTCCTTTAAACAGGCATTTTCAAACCAACCTCAAAAGCTTCGTTTTAACCATCACCCGAAACGGCCCATCTTATTACAGTTTTTTTTTTTTTTTTTTTTAAACATTTTCCTTAAAAGTTTTTATCTTTTATAATTCTACAATGGGAATAGCTTACTTTACCTTATTGGCAGAGTAAAAATATTCAGCCAATCGGATTGCTTTTTGAGTATGATTTCACCAAAAATATCATGTACCCAACTACATTTGATCATAGCCAATATTGAGCCAAAAAACCCAGAACTTAGTCGTCGAAAGAAGTCTTTCCAAAACCCGTGGGCCGGCGTTCAGATTCCGGTGTTCCAAAACTCAGTCCCGGTGGGTTGCTGGGGTTGCAAGATTTTAGATCCAGCGGAGGATTGGGCTTGCAATAGCGCGAGGGCGACGACGGAGACTGAGTTTCCGGCGATCGTCTCTCTCAACTTCCGACAACCGTCTGGCCCGACGATGTCAAGTGGTGGAATCAACGTTCGGAGAAGGAAGCTAGGAGGCAGCCGACGTCGCGACCCATCGCGAGCTCGCCGGCATCCACAACATCGCGTGCTCGGATCTCCGTCGCCAGTGATGACTGCGTCACCGCCCCATCTCTCCGTCATGAACCAGTCCAACCACCTCCTCGCGAGCTTTTTTGGGTCCGGCGAACCACCATCCTTGCTGGTTGTTTTGGACGAAGGAAGGAAAAGAGGGAAAATGGTTCTGTCGTATGTGGGGGTTGGAGCTTTCGCCGCTTTCGCCGGAGGAGGGTGACGAATGGTCGGAGGTAGGGTAAACCCTCGCCGGAGTTTTCTTGCTTTTTTTATTTTTATTTTTATTTCTTTGATAATAATCATGTGCGGTTGGTTTTATGATTTTTTTTTTTTTTTGTATTTCTTTTTATCTCGACCATCCAAAACTAATCTGGCGGTCAATAAATTTTACACAATATAAAGTTGTCTTATCACATTGTAGAATTGCCTTTATTTTAAATGTGTATCACCAAATGCTTTTCTCTTCTATTTTGTCCTTATTATGTAATAAATTTTTTCAAATGAGTTGTCACTATTCTTTTTCTTAAATCTTTTGAAATACTATTTTACCAAACACGACTTTTATAACTATTTTTTTTCAAGGTTAATTATTCTATTAGTCCCAAAATTACATTTTTGACGTCTCATCGTCCTCATTGTTAGGTCTTGAACTCTTAAAAGGGGTCCTTTTAACATAATTCATTTTTTTTCCTTTTTGCCATAGTTGCTTAGTTTTCTAGATATGGTATGCTTTAGAAGCAGGAGAACTCTTCCACAGACCATTTGAACATGGTCAAAGTGGATTTGTCTTGGTAAGAGACACCTAGAGAAGGTAGTTAGGTGGCTGTTCTGCTACCTCGGGTGGACATTTTTTAGGTGGTCCACATTTGAAAGACATTTTCAGCAGGGGATGTTTTGTCTAAATGGTGAATATCTGATACTTACAGTAAAATATTATTAAATTCCCATATAAAGGAAAAAAGGAGAATATTATGGGAATATTCTTTGGATTTCTCTGGGATTTAATAGGCTTATTTAGGTTTTATTTGGACTAATGGAATTAAGCTAAGTATTTTAAGGTAGTTTAAGTTTCTCCACAATCCATATTATTCTAATTTCTCATAGACTTAAAGGCTCACAAGTTGGCTAAGAGTCTAATTGGACCGAATAAATAGGCCCATTCATGTTTATTGACCTTCCAACGACAACCCACTCAAATATCCCGGAAACGTGGCTTGGGTCCATGTACCACTTTTGACCCACGTTACAAGATGTGGGTTAGCCCTGAGCCGTGTCAAATTTGGGGCATCAACAACAACATACAATCGTTAATCAGTGATTGAGTGTAGTATAAAAAACCAAGTTTCATAATTAATCATTAGTTGACCATAATATAGTAATGTCTAAACTTGAACCCATCGAACCCTCTGACCTAAACCCATTGCAAAGTTGGCTGCCCGCCGGAGCAGACAAGGAGCTCGGGCACCAACGACCATGATCTTGTCGGAGAAGACGACAACGAGGCACTGTCAGAGGTTGGATTGCGATCAAAAATCATAATTTCACCTCAATTCCTGTCGTCATGCAAGGTTATTTTCGTCATGGGAGATTGCGATCAGCCCTTGCCTGAGGCATCTTCTTCTCTGACAATGTCACCCTCTGAGATCATGGCTGCAGTAAGTTTCATGAGAAAAAAAGAGATTGATTGACTCTAAAATATATATATATATATCTATTAAATTGGGTTACCAAAAATTGACACCTAACAAATTTTATTTCCTATCATAAATTACTAACTTTACTAAATAGAAAATTATAATTATGCCAATAAATTAGGAAGAGAATATATAAAAAGAAATGTCTAAATGGTTAGATCAGCAAGTATAATATAGTGGTAATACTACAAATTTCACCTAACAGCGAAGAGTTCAAATACCTCACCCCAAGTTAAAAAAAAAAAAAAATTAATGCCTAAATTGAAAATAATAATAATAATAATAATATAAATAAATAAATAAATAAAAGAATGAAAAGCTAGTCATAAAAAACCGACAATAATACAGCTTTAGGACCCGTTTAATGGAGTAGTTTGAGTTGAGATTTTTAAGTTTCAATAGTAAATTTTTTTGAATTTTCAGAAAAGATAAAAAACTTTTTGGGAAAAAGACAAACTTTTTGGAAAAAAGACAAAAAAAAGTTTGAGTTGCATTGTTCGAGTTGGTTTGCCAAAAAACTTTTAGAATTGCTTTCAGCAAACTTCACAATCACAAATACCATGAAAATAATGGAATGTGAACGTCTATAATACAACAGTTTTTCACCCATTCTAGCCACATACAATGTTATTAGTACATTCTCTCTTCTTGTTTGTTTGTTTGAGCAAATAGTTATCAGTGGATACAAATTAAGTCCTTGTAAACTACAAATCAATCAGCATCTTCAGCAGTGAAATCGGGCTCCGGGGGCTTCTGAAGTTTTACCAACTCCCTAGTGGTCTTTGCGTTCCGGTTTCGATGGACTCCCCTCAGAGCATTTGCAGCAAACCTTGAAGCCAAGAACGTGGCGCCAAGACTATACGTGCCACCACCGGCATTGGCTTGTGCCCCTTGTGCCTCTTCTTCTTCCTCCTTCTGACGAAGCTGCTCCAAGGCTTTTCGCTTCGCATATCGGCGCCATGCTGCTTGGATGAAGCAAGCAGCCCAGGTCCTCCATTGCTGCGAGTAGAAACGGAAGGTGTGTTGAACTTGCCTGCTGTGGAGGCGCCGGAACTGGCTAGCCACGAATTTAAGCTCCTCAGCTATGAGTGCAAAAGCCTCGACTTCTGTCAAAGCTCTCACCGTCCGAGTTGATGTTGGGAGATTAGAACCAGATTTCGGATCCAGTGCCCAGGTCAGAAGCTCCTCACCACAGAAATCGCCTTCTTTTAGTAAACTGTGGTTAAAGAACCCAGTTCTCCCTCCATCAGTAGTTATACTCTCGAGGCGCCCACGAATGATGAAGAGCATCTCATCAACTGGATCCCCTTCCCGAACGATGTACGTACTCTCTGTGAATAAACACGGTTGCAATCGTTCACAGATGGCATCAAGCAGCCTCTCGTCCATGTTCTCGAAAAGAGGAACCTATAAATCACAAGAAAGGCCATCACAGAAATTAGAGAACATGGAGAAGTTATAAATCACATTCGTTATAACTAGTGTATGCAAAGAAGGTAACAGAAGCTTAAAATCCGCACCCTCCTCACTAAAGCGAGACAGAGGTGGCGCTTGATATCTCTTCTTAGATCCTTTGGTAAACTTTGAACAATACTTTCTTCATCAACACCACGTGTTTCCAGCCACTTGTATTGGTCATATCGCCTAACCCGCTCCCTAAGGTCTGGGGGAAGCAAGCGATGATGCATCCACTGCTCTGAATCACGCCTTTTGACCCTCATTTCCTCAAGCCGTATGGTCAGTGACTGCAGATAGGTCTGTGAGGATAAAAACACCCAAATGTCAGCATCATCAAATTATATTAGCTTGCATTCCGTAAGTGCTTCCAAATAGAAACAAGTTCAAAGAATTATTAATAATTTGGGGGGAAAAAAAAACCACGCAAAACTATATCTAAACAGGATATTATACTTTTAATCACAGTTAATATACCATTCTTACAATTAGTACCGAGATACCTGCATGTTACCAATGAGAAGCGCAAAGAGGATGAGTCCAAATACAGCCAGAGCAATGGAAAATATAACTTCTCCAGGATATGTGCTGGTCTGAAGCCCCTGTCCAAGAGTACTTTACAGCAATATAGGAATTGACTTGTTAATGCTTAGCAGCAGTTCGACTATATTAAAAAAATAAAAATAATTAAAAAAAAAACGGATACAAAATACGTATGGACCGGGTTCGATTTACAGCATTAAAAATGATCAAGAATAATGCTTCTTGAAACCATATGAATCTCTTTTGACTAAGAATCGATAAGCGTGTTAAAACTGAGTTGCTATTTTGTTTCTAAGTGGACAATAAGGACAAAGAACAAGCACATTAAGATTTTAGTCATAGTAAAACCACCATTAAAACAATTACCTTAAATTCTGTAGTCCCCACCATAGACAGTAACAGTACTTAGAAATGAACTTCTTAGATGAAACAATCCCGGATGACAAAGCATTACTGAAGATACCAAAATTAAATTGCTGTCCATTTGCTGAGCAATTTGCCTGGACGATGGAACTGCCGGTTTGAGACCAAGCACTGTAACCTGACAAGCCGTCATTGCCACAATACAAGTAATTTACATTGCATCCATTTTGCCGCTTGCAAATCCTCTGCCAGCATGTGTCGTTGCGTTCCACAGCTAATAAATACCAAAGAGCCCCAACTATCTGCAAGATTCATCCACAATATATAAAATTTTAAGAAGGGGAAAAGTCAA
The DNA here is from genome assembly GCA_038430175.1 of Ficus hirta. Taxonomy (NCBI): domain Eukaryota; kingdom Viridiplantae; phylum Streptophyta; class Magnoliopsida; order Rosales; family Moraceae; genus Ficus; species Ficus hirta. The sequence goes on along the minus strand of CM076585.1, from coordinate 9,173,433 downwards.
TTATGTCAAAAGGAAAGGTATGAAAAGACGAGATTTTCATTCTTGGACATTCTAATACACTTGCAGCTGATAAAAACTTGATCCCAACATATAGGTTCTCTGAATATTGGGCGATTGAATAATCCATGATAATGTAACAAATACGTAAGAAATTTCAGTAATATGAATCTAGCAAAAGTGTGGTATAGTACAACTATTTAAGCATTCCCTACAATCAAAAATATTCAAGGGTTTCCTTCGGATGAAGATGATGCCCAAAAAGAAATAAATCACAAGGAAAAAAGGACCAGACAAGCGACCAAGAAAGTGGGAAATTAAGTAATATATTCGATTCAGATATCAAACGAAAGGCAACCAAACCCAAATAGCCACTTACATGACTAGCGAGCATGTATAACAGCAAATAGTATGCAGCACCAGCCCATGCAGTTTCGGCAAAGACACCTGCTGTTCGTTTGAGTTCTGAAGTTAATGGTAGCGCTCGAAGCAGTCGCGGAACATACTGAAACAAGACAATGAAAAACAATGCTTGTTTTGTCGCAAACACATCCGACCCGTTGGACCTCTGAAGAAATCTCCAAACAACAAACTGCAAAAATTGAGAAATAGAGAGAGATAACTAACACGTCAGTAGTCAATAATTCTAACCAAGCAATCTCTATAAGAGAATTGCAAAAGGTTAGGTAATAAACAAACTAACAAAGTTGCAATATAGCAATGAAAGAAAGAAAATTGCATCCATCAAAGAGCAAAAACAAGAATAAAGAATAATAATAAAACAGAGGCAAGAAACTGGCCTAACAGCCTCGATAAGCGCAGAAACTCCCCAACACATGGGGGTGAATATTTAAAGTATTGCGCTAAAATCGTCAACTAAAGCAAAAAGAGATACAAACAGAACAACAAAAGGAACAACTAAGAGACAGGAATAAAAAAGTACGAGAATAAAGAATGCATATTAGACAAATTAACAAACAAAATCTTTAAAACCTGTGGTAAGGGTAGCACGGCTAAGAAGTCAATAATGAAATGCCACCGCAAGTATCTTTTAGCTATCTGCGCAGGATCTATCACAAGTTCACCTCGTCCAAAGACTCGAGATGATGGAGCGATATAGGCTGTTCGGAACTGGAGAACTATGTGAATAAGATAGAAAGCATCAACTAGTGTCCGCAACGTTGTTGCTGTGATTGCGAACTTTCTATCAATACCAAGACAATTTGATGAATCATCTATAACGGGGAGATAAAAGAACAAGGGATCCACAAATATCGCCAAAATACAGGATACGAGAAAAAGTTTATTCCACAGCAGAAGAAATTTATCCTGAGGATCAAATATCTTTTTGTCTGATACTTTAAGATCTTCGGGGAACACCGCACGAGAAACACCAAATCGAAGTGATCGACCAATTGACTTTAGTCCTTCGGACCCTTTTTTCATTCCTTTCTTAAATGATCTAGATGTTGTATCCCTCGCATGACGAGAACCGCCTATTCCATCAATATTAAATCCACATTTTCTCCCTCCCACATCAGATGGCGATGACAATCTAGAGTCCAAGTCATCCAACCTGGAAAATAAAGATTTTATCAGCAAAAACCTGGAAATTAAGACAGTTCTACCAAAAAAATAAAACACACACACACACACAGACGGTCGGATGCCCTTTATCCTGTCATACCCAGAAATATAGTTCCCACAATGTTATAAAGACCCATCTTTGAAATAGACCCATTTTTAGCCATTCCCTATTGAAAAAAAGAGTGATACGTATCTCCCCCATATGCCCTAAAAGTCAACCATTCCAGTTGAGAAATCAAAACTTTCTTCGTGCCAAGAGCTCTCCTCAACCTTAACTCCACATACGAGAGAAAGAATCCACTTTTTTTTTTTTCCTCCCCTTGGCCACCCTTTGAATTTAAACAAATCAAAATTTCTAAACTTTTAATGCTTTATATTCATCAACACAAACACAAATGATAAGTTTCTTGTTCTAGCTAGCTACCACTAAGCATGAATGATTAAACCAAAACAAATAATAATAAAAAAAAGGGCATAAACAAGTAAATACATTTTAAAACTATTCTCTTTGACAAATGTTATTAAACCCTTACAAAGAGTAAAGATTATATTAGGTACCTCACAAACTTGTCTCGTTGACCACCCAAGCATTGTGACTTATAACTACAATCAAACATTTCCATCTATTAAGCACATAGATTCCACCTGTTAAAACACAATAAATTTCCAAATAAGAGTGCAAACCAATTGGAAATATTCATTGGATTCACATGCAAAGTGCCAACAATCTAACACAATTAACACCTTGAAGATAAACCCGAAGCAGCATAGATCAAAAGACAGATGTTTATTAGGATTCAGGACAACAATGCTGAAAGGGTAATTTTGTAATAAAATTTCTCAGGAAATGTGTTTCCTTTATAAAATTGACCTACATGAGGTTGCCTTTCCACCTTTTTCTGTTTCACTTTAATAGGTATTTACTAGAGTTACTTATATTATTTATTAGGGGCAGAATCAGCTAATCTACAGTGGAATAAGTTGTTTTCGTTGTATCATTTTTTATCACCTAGATTCTAGAGCAATCAATCCATCTATAATGTTATCACCTCGGCTTCTGAATGAATCCTGTCAAAACATGAAACAAGCCAAAAAAATAGGGATCAGATGTTATAAAAGGAGCATATAGAAGATTCAGATACGGTTTTCACTAAGATCTCATTTCATCACCAGCTAGTGGCAACTACGAAAAATTGTGAAATTCTGTAACTATTCTTCCCACAGTTAGAATCATGTTCATAAAACCTTGAACAAAACAAATACCTTCTTCACCAACAAGTAACAAGTTTACTTAAAACACTGCACATATAGGCACTATACATTTGATCAAGAAACTATGTATAACATCTTAAATGCAGTCCAAAATCTGTTCCTTAGGGAAAAGAAGTCCCTTTATCCATAAAACTAGAGTCCTAATTTAAACTCTCACAGTATTTTGGTTCTTATTCTGTTATTGAAAGGTTTTACCATTACATAAGTATGTTGTGTTTTTCCACAACAAACATCCTATACAAACTCTTATCCTTACCCAAATGGCCTTAATGGCTAAAAATGAATTCTTTAAGAGTCGTAACACCAATTATATCAATTTGGGTCTCCATCTTAATCATTAACCCATATTGGTCTGGTTCCATCCTCTTCATTTGCTAAGTGTGAAGCCTAATAATTGAACTGACATTAAGTGTGTGATTTCTCATATAATCTTCTTCTTCGTCCCAATAAAATCCTACAAGGTGTGAAAGCAGATGTAGCGTAGCACTCACATTGAGGATGAACAATTGCAAATCTTGTGTTTCCTCATTTGCATTTTCTTATTTTTATCGCTCCCGGAAGTAAAGGATCAGGGCTTTACTCCGTGACATCGTTTACTTCTAAAAACAAAAAAGAAAAACCCTTCCTCATATTTTTAATTTCTAGATTCCATCACATTTAACCATTGATTTTCTTTGACCGAAAACGCACCACTCACATTGAGAATGAACCACTGTAAATCTTATGTTCCCTTAATTGCATTTTCTCATTTTCATCGCTCTCGGTAGTAAACGGGCTTCAATCCATAACATCGTTTACTTCTAAAAACAAAAAACAAAAACCCGTCTTCATATTGCTTAATTCCTAGTTTCCATCACATTTAACCATTGATTTTCTTTGAAAAATTGGATCTTCAAAAATACTAATCCAAAAAAGAACTCTTCTGTTCGAAACCAAACAATATTATTTACTACCCATGAACAACTAAGCACAACCAAGTTCATTGCCTACCGTTGACTACCAAATCGAAACACAAGACAAGCAACCGATAGCCCTCTCTCTCTCTAAAAGCACAAAGCAGAAATTGATAATATGCTTTGTAGACCAATTTCAAAATCTGATAAAATAATTTTCAACAATAAACTCAGACAAAGTAACCCTTTTGCCTAAACCACATACCCATTTGTGTACACATCTAAATATCTACATACATAGACATAATATATATACAAATACATATGATCCCACTTGGTGAAATTGAATTAGAGAGAGAGAGAGAGAGAGAGATTTACAGTGAACTTCTGGGGTCAATTCATCCGATGGAACTGGAGATTGTAGAGCGAGAGAGAGGTTCTGGGGGAGAGCACGACTCTGAAGAGAGGGGGTTTAGAGAGAGACAGGAGAGAAAAAAGGGCGAAGACGGGTAAGACAAGTGAGAGAGAGGCACGTATCCTTGCCTTTTCCAAATAAATAAATAAATAATTAATTAAATTTTAATAAATAAGAAAAAAACAAAAGGAGGAGAGAGAAAATGGAGACAGGGTCAAACTGATACGCCTCCACTTGTTAAAAAAAAAAAAAATTAATGCTTTTGTTTTTTTTTTTTTTTTTTCAAACAGTTTTTAATTCTTTTGCTGCGGTTTGTCGGTTTCTTTCTTCTCTTTTTTTTTTTTTTTTTTTTTTTCGTTTAGAAGTGTTTAACTTTAAAAGACCGTGAAAATCTTGTTCCCTATTTTTTCGCACTTTGTAAAAATCTTAAATTTTTATTTTTGAAAAAGATAGTTCTTTATTCTTAACTTAAAAGAAAATATCTTTTTCTCAAAAAAAAAAAAAAGAAAAAAAAATTTGTTGGAAATCCCTTGGAAAAAAAAAATCGACTTCTTTTCCCATTTATTTTGTTTTGTTCTGGGGAAAGAATATTCGTTTGATTCTTCCTTTTCTTTTTTATTTCCCTTCTTCTTGAGTATTTGATCTTTTTTTTTTTTTCCTGATAATTTTTTTCATATATGTTTTTAAAATTTTAAAGTCACTCTTATTTTATTCTTTAAAATTTTAAAAATTCTCCTTTAATTTTCTGAATTTAAATTCAATCTCATTTTATCTTTTTTATCAAAATTCAGATAAAAATAGACAGAAAAATAATGTAATTAATCTAATTAAGTCCATTATGTAAGAATTATGCTAAAAATAATTAAAAAATCACACTTAACTCATTTTTTTTAATATGTTTTTAATGAAAATTCTCATAAAAGAGGTAAAGTGCGATTAAATTTTAAATTTATAAGGTAAAATAAGAATTTTAAAATCAAGAGACAAAGCGAATGCTTTTAGAAAATAATCTTTTCTAGAAAATGATGAAACTTTTCTTTTGGATAATTGTTCACTTTAATGAGAATGACAATGTGATTTTATCGGCTCATTAGAATACTCATGTCGCGTGTATTACGAAATGACATCAAGTTCATAGATTTTGTTTGGAATTTCTTTTTCTTTTTTAAAAAATGGATTTTTTTTCGAGGGAGAAAAAAAAAAGTTTGATCACTTGTCATGTGAAATTGACAGTTTCATTTAGAGGTGGCAATTCGTGTCACGTGTTGGATTCGCATCGTGTTAGAATCGTGTCGAATTTTTTCTTCCCCAACCCGAACACGACCCGTGACACAAAAACGACTCGAAACCGCGACACGAATACGATATGAATCCGTAACGGGTTAACTCGACACGAATCAAACTTAACCCTTGATACGAAATTGACCCGCGACACGAAATTAACCTGCGACACGAAATTGACCCGAAATTAACATGAATTTGACACTAAATTCGAGTTGGAACTGGGTCATATTCGGGTTGGACCCGAAATTGACCCGAATGACACGAATTTGACACGGAAAAAAAAAAAAAAAAAAAAAAAAAAAAAAAAAAAACCGTGTCGTGTTCGGATTCTACGGGTCCAATCCGAACACGACTTGTTTTTCCCCATGTCAATTTCGGGTGATCCGAATTTGACATGTCCCTTATTTTTCCCAACCCGAACCCACGAAATTCGTGTCGTTTTCGATTCGTGTCGTTATATCGCAACTCGTATTGTCACCCCTAGTTCTATTAGGTTATCTCAAATTAATTATTCTATTCATCTAATCCATAAAATATTAAAAAGAAAGAAAGGGGAAAAAAAAAAAAAGCACAGCTTCCTACTTGATAATTATTTTATAAGATGTAGCATTATAGCATCAACTTCTACTAAACCATATATGGTGTTCTTGTGTCATTAGGACAAGGGACTAAAATGTAATGTAGTCCATAATTTAAAGCCTAAGGGTCCGTTTAGTGAATGAGTTTATGTTGAAAATTTTAAGTTTGAATTGAAATTTTTTATTGACTTTTCAGAAAAGACAAAAACTTTTTCAGAAAAAGACAAAAATTAAAATAAAAAAGTACATTTTAGTTTGAGATGAGATTGATTAAGTACTTTTTCAATAAATCTCTAAAATTTTATAAAATTAAAAAAATATATTTTTTAAACTAGTCAATCAATAATTGATTGATTGACCATTAATATATATTTTTAATTGATAGATTATAATTAATTATATTCGATCACTTATTTAAGCAGATTAATTATGGTCAATCAATGATCATAAATTTTTTTTTAAATTAAAAAAATTCAGGCCATTTTTCTAAAAAAATATTTTTTAAAAAATATCTAATAATCTAATTGTTTTTCTAATAAGATTAAACTATAAAATAAAAGAAAGGAAGGAAGTTTGTTAGCATTTAGCAATATAAAATATGACATGTCTTTTTTTTTTTTTTTTAGACTGTCCTGTCATTTAATAAATATAAAGTTATTCTTATTTATTGTAGAAAGTAAGATGGGAATTAAAGTAGACGAGCAAATTTAAGTAATGAATGCATATGTACATATTCAAATTAAATCATGTCATTTAAATCATATCTGCCATCTAAACTTGCGTTTGGGTACAAAAAAAAAACAAAAAACAAAACAAAACAAAAATTCCAGACATATTCAAATTAAAAAAATCCAGTTAAAACCACCAATTAAGATCCTTGAACTTCATTATCTACTCTAAGGAGAATTGAAGAAAAGTTTATGATTTCTAGTTCCATGAAGGCATCCAAATGCTCAAGTCAATGTGCTCATATTGAACCTAGATGTAATTTAATTCCTATTAAGACCCACTCATTAACAAGAACTCCACAATTCTCAACTAAATTTACAAACAGTTATTAATTAAATGAGTAGTATTATGACACCATTTTTATTATCATCTTTTGAGTATCAATTTACGTGACGATAAGTTATCAACTTTTTATCAGTAGATATAATTAATTTATATGATAATCAGTTAAACGCTTATGGATAAAAAGAATGAAAACTCACATATCACGTAAGTTGATACTTAAATATTAATATTAGAGTTTTTGTTCTTAAGAGCTTGGCTTGGAAGAAGAAAATGAAATACGATCAACCGGGTTGGTTGGAATAGTCCGACTTTCCACTGGGGAATATGTAGGTTTCCGCATATCTTTAGTTATCAAATTGAAATGGTAAATTTATCTCACCGAAAACATAGTTCGACTTGCATGTGTTAAGCATAGAATCTTCCTTCGCATGGCCCGTCCATAGTAGTTACCGTAAAAGAGCCACGAGTGCTAATGGCAGATGAGTGTTGGGGAACGTCAAGATTTGGAGCAGGAAGGGCCATGGCTTCTTGGTATACATTGATGGAAGTTGTCATCTTCGAAATAACAACAAATTTTCATTCCCATCCTGATGCATTCTATGTGTAGGAAAGACGGTCTCTCAGTTCATTTGTTTGTTTTTCGCTTGAATGCTGTCATTGTATATGTTATTATTATTATTATTATTATTATTATTGTTATTATAATTAGAGGTTGGATCTATGAATGAGATACTTTTGTGTCTTATTATGATTTTTTTTTTAATGTGCACACTCATAACTCAATCATTAAAATTTAATCTTATAGTGTAAAAAAAAAAAAAAAAAAAAACTTTATTTGCTCTATGTCAATAAGACAAACACAACGTGTCCTATTCTAAAGGCACTCGAATTATTATTCATAAAGTATAACACAAACAAGAAGGCAACACCCAAATCAATAACAACCATTTAACCAAAAGTCAAAATTACAATAGAAAAACAAATTACTAATATTAAGTAAGTTCTTTATTTTTTAAAACGGGCAAAACTTATAGCTTTAACTGTATTTTTACTCTGTTGGTTGGTAATGTTATTTTAATCATTAGATTAATTTTTTAACGGTTTAATTTATGAATATACACGTTAAAAAAATTACAACGTGACATGTAGAACTACTTTCTACTAGGTGCACATGCAGGCAGTTTGGTTTTTTGGTTTTGTAAACTGGTAGTTTAGGAAAGAATTTAAACCAGGACCGCCAGTTGTATATGATTGAAGAGACGGTTTGATGGTCGACAGTTTGAGCCTAATTGGATCTTATTCAAAAAAGCTTATAACATATCAAAATTATATATATTAAAAACTAGTTTTTAGTTATGTTTTTAGTATGTTTAGTTTTATTAACTTATTAATTTTTTAAGTTAGAAAAAGATCAACAAATATCAAACATCATTTGTGATAGTATAACTTATTTGAGATTCCGTCCAAAAATTAGATTCTGTCAAAAAATTAATGTAAATGATTATTATAGTAATATTTTAATAATTTAGGTAGATTTCAACTACGAAAAAAGTTCAGGGACCAAAATTGCATAAGGTTAAAAGTTCAGAAACTAACCTACTAAATTACCTTATTATTTAATATGATATAATATGTTAATTGAGATGCAATTTACAAATTATGTGTTGTGATACTATTCGAAGAGAATGACAATTATAGAAATAAAGACACAAGAGGCGAATCTCTATTATTACTGTTTTTCTTACTTTTCTCCTGGAGTACTCTTGTGGTACTCTTAGGGTTCGTTTGGGGGGCATCTGAAGGTAATATTTTGAAGATTGGATTGGAAATGTGTATTTTGAGGAAAAACTTTTGGAAAAATACTGTGATATAAAAAAGTATAAAAATTTGATATGTGTTCGAAAATAAATATGTAAAATGGATCTTGTCTTGTTCGTCTCGTCATTACGAGTATTTTGACATAAAAATCATCTTATTTTGAGTTCAAATGAGAAAGTTATGGACTTAAAATTTGAATTTTTTAAAAATAGAATAGAGAAAAAATTTGATATAAAGTTGAGATTTTAAAATTCAAATGATGTTTTATAATCTGGAGATATTGTCCCAAACATGACCTTATTTTGGATAAAAACATTTTTCATCAAAAAAAAATTATCAAAAAAAATTTGGATAAAACACACGCGTGGAGATCATGGGACAAAAAGGTTTTGTATAGTTTTGACACGTGGGATTTGGAGGTTGATGGCAGTTTGAGAGGTAAGTGGTTGATGTGGGATATGAAGAGTCATGGTTTGCATGTTTTTTTTGGGGGTTTGACTTGTCTATTCACATTTTGTATTACTTTATCCATAGATAGGACACAATTTTTCAAACCGTTATATTTTCATCAAATTCGTCAAAAATATCTTTTTGTTTTTAATATGACACAATTTAAAATTATATTTACTAATTATTTTTTTAATTTCTTATCATAGAATTCTCATCTAATGTGGTTTTTTTTTTTTGGTCAGAAAGCCCATCTATTGTTGGGTTTTTGTTCATATATAAACGTAGCATAATTGTTGGGTATTGATAACTAGTGTAAAAAGTCTCACATGAGAAAAGAATGAGAGTGTAGAGTACTTTATAAGTTTTTCCCACTTTGAAGAATTGTATTTTTTCAGAAAAAATACATTAAATGGCAATTATTTCTTAAAGGGTATCGTCAAAAATTGTCAGAATTCTATAAAGAGTTGCAGAGAAATCAAATATCATTCACTAAAAAAAATTTTTGAATTCTCTCTCTCCTATTGTTATTCTTCTAGAAATATTGTGTAATTTTTCTATTCAAATTTTCACTTTTGCTAAAATTAGTTCAAAGGCTTGTCATATCCTAGAAGCGATTTATTGTTCAATCCGAAGCAATCTCTTTTCGAGAGAGGGCAAATAACGCGTTAAGAAAATCGTATTCGTTATGTGTTTCAAGTCTTCATTTTCAGATTTTCCAACATCTACCCGTCTATCAAGCTGATCCCATTTTTCATGAGCAGTGGACTTCAAAGTTGGTAGAGAATAACTAAAAAATTAAACAAAATTAAAAAAAAAATAGTGTGGAAATTACTTGTGCAAAAAAGACCAAGCTGGAAAATCTTCTAGTCAAGAAAGCTAACAGGCGGCGGGATTATAGGGTTTGTCAAATCTCAATTTGATACTATGTTTCCCTTTGGTGTGTACTTGGTCTCTGAGAGTGCCTTGTTTGGTTTTTAAATTTAATTTAAATTAAACTATACTTTTTCATTTTAATTTTTATCTTTTTCTGAAAAGCCAATAAAAATTTATAATTAATTTTTAAAAAGTTAATCAACTCCAACTTAAAAATTTTATTTCTAACTAACTTACCAAACGAAAACTGAATCCAACCAAGTGTGCATTGAGTTTGCAACCGCCGAGGAACAAATAATATTTTCATTTACCCTGCCAATTGAAATCACTGTTTTCCACGTTGAATTAACTTTTTAACGATTTCATATATAACTGAGAACGGTTTTGTACTTCACGTTGCAAAATTTTGTTAAGAATTGATACCAATTGTATTTTTACGTAACCAGTAGGTACTGCTATTTTAATTATTCGATTACATTTTAAATATATTACTAGAAGTAGTTCTGTGTGGTGCACCTTTTGATGTGCTTACTCACGTAATAGACAGTTGAAAAGTTAATAATATAATAAAACAACAGTATCTATTCTTACTTCAAAACAAAAGCATTTATCCTTGAATAAGAGTCTGTTTAGTTGATTCACTCCAATAAAATATTTCCAAAAATTATCTTTATTTTTTTTTTTTTCAAAAAGTAAACACAAACTCACTATTCACTTATACAAATCTATCTTAAAAACTTAAAATTTAAAAGTCTATAATTTCGTTATTTCAAGTCAACATAACATTTTTTTTTAATAAATTACATAGAATGACAGGAGGAATCAAATAAGATCCATATTGCTATATATATATATATATATATATATTTTCCGAACACGTTTTATATTTTTATTTTTTTTAACTCCAAACCATTCATTTTCAATCAAACATATATTTCCAAAACTCAACTTACGTGGGCCAACCAAATAGGCCACAGCCTATGATTGTGCACCATTTCCATGACAGAGAATTGGTTTTCTGATATTGCTTTTCGATTTCGACTAGTATTCACATTTTACAAATTTGAGGCACAACACAACATAAATACATGGACGAATAGGATATCAAAAAGAGATTTTCATGATTTAGAAGGGTGTGTAGGATAACAATCATTCTCAAACTACCATTTCAGCTTCTTTGAGATCTTCAGGGATTCCGACATCCAATCTCATGGTTCCTCTGTACTGATCAGGAACGGCGGCACCGGCCTGAATGCACATTTCAACAACGGCAGGGGCTTGGCCATAGAAGTTCCTGAGCTCCCTTCTCAACGGCGGTCCATTGACATCAGGAACATGCCACACGTATCTCGGCGGTATCAAGTCATCCAGCACGGCCGACTGCCAACCGTGCTGCCCATTTCGCTGTTGGTGCTTATAGGCCCCACAGTTTTGCGCCTTGTGGCCGCTGGGACCCACGTGCACTTCAGGGCAATATCCGCAAACTCTCACTGAATAAAGCTTCATTAGCCTCTGGGCTCCTTTCCTCAATTTTTCCCATGATCGGAGTGTTTCCTCTGCAAGCAAGGTTGTTTCTTCTTCGTTGGAGGGGCCTACTATTTCAAAGTCGGGTATTTCAGTCAACACCGGTCTCTTTGGAGCGTTGGGATCAGGATCTGGTAGTTCACTTTCATCTGCATCAATGTATTCACTCTTGCCGACTCTGATGACTGGTTTCCTTCTCCTTTTAGTGGGAAATTCAGGGATATCGACCCCTGCTTGAATACACAACTCGACCAATGCTGGAATTCGGGGAATCGAGAATCTCTGAAAGTGGGGAATACGTTTTCCAAGCCGGTCATAGAGGTGGTAAGCTTCAATGGGCAGAAATATGTCTTCCACAGTAGCAGTTCCCCAATCATGGATTCCCTTTCGGATACTAACGTTTTGGCCTCTACACGACCTGAATGGATGTCCAGTTGGCCCCACATGAATTTCGTTACACCACCTGCATGTGAATCAATATCCGATCACTAAAGCATTCAAGGAACTTTCTGTGAAAGATGCCATTGCCCAATGAACAAAAACAATGTCAATCAGTATAAAAGGTCACACGGGGAATACAGCAAAGTGAAAAAAGATGATGTCAATCAGTATAAAAGCTCACACTGGCATCTGACCAAGTGGTAGTAAGGGAATGGCTTCATTATCTAGAATAAGGAACATTTCCCGCAAAACGATCAGTCCCACAACACAACTCACTTGTAAAAAAAACATACCGTTCAGACCACCATTTAGAGTTGGAGTTTTGGAGTTTTTTTAATCAGAAATGAGTGGATGTTTGGAAATGTGTGTTTAGTTGAAAGGTGAATTGAAAATGCACTGTGATATTTGATCAGTTTAAAAACCTGAAATCTGTTCAGTAAAAAAATTAGGCAATATGGATCTTGTCTTGTTCATCTTGTTGTTGTGAGCGTTTAGAGACAAGAATCATCTCAATTCGACTTGAAATAAGAAAACTATGTACTTTTAAAGTTTGAGTTTTATGAAAATAGAATAGAGATGCAAATTTGAAAAGTTCTGTAAACAAAAGCCTTTTGAGAAAAATAAAATGAAATAAAATCCAACCAACTGGAGTTGGTATTCCAAATGGGCCAAATCCACCCTATAAATTGGATGCCTGCATGAAATCCAATCTCATAAAGAACCTGCTAGCTTTCACTTTGAGCAAGCACACATGCAACTATGCAGTTGCTGAATGAGTCCTGAGTCTGTTATTAGCAACTCTTGTCACTGGTAAGCCTAGCAAGAATAAAATTCTAGTGCTAACTAAACGAATATGTTGAAACCGCATATATACATGTATTCATGCATTCAAATATAACAATCATCCAATTCAGGAAGCTTCGTCCACTCCACATGAACAAGTCCTTTTTTATCACTGGGGATAATCGGCGCTCCAATTTAGTCAGTATGAGAACAATGATAACTTGGGAAAGTAACAATCATAGATACTGCCGGCCAAAGGCAGCCGTTTACGAGATACTTGACAGCCGTCCAGCCATTTATGTTATATACAATTCACAAAAGAATATTTACCTGCAAGCATGCACAGGTACCACCTTTAAGAGCTTCTTGAGATTGTTGATCAATGTTATTCTTGCATTAAACACATCATAGGCAAGCGGAATCATACTCTTCACAACCAGGCCATTCTTGGGTGGTGGAACAGGCTTTCTAGGCTGGCCTTTGTTCCTCTTGACCCTCTCCCGTGCAGCCCGCCTCAACTCCACTATCGGTATTGGAAAGGGTTTCTTCTCCTTTCTGGAATAGTACCGGGGCAAATCAGTATTCTGAGGATGTTCACTCCGGATAATTAATGCACGTGATGGTGGCAGCTTACAAGACGACTTCAATGGTGCTGTGAGTTTGTTGTTAGAATGCTGCAAGTGAACAGATACAGTGATCAAGATTAATTTGAAAAAAAAAAAAAAAAAAAAGAAAACTAGGATTTCAAAATCTTTGACGGGTAAAATTTTAAATGAACAAAGTCATTTCAAGTTTCCGGTTGTACTATCATATCAACATTATAAAAATTAGAGGAAGTTTGACGGTCAATCCAGCAGTCACCAAAACAAGAAGCTAAGCTGTTGTTGTGAATAATGATATAAAATAATAATAATAATAATAAAAAAAAAAAATTGCAAAACATGTGGCTCAGAAAATACTTCCTTTTCAGATGAATTGAAAGTTCATCAAGGCCAATCCAAATGGTCCTTGCATCATCAACGACTCAAAATGAATACTAATCCAATCGAACTCGGTAGTTCTAGAAACAAGTACTAAATTAAAAATGTGGGCCAATTTTTTTATATCTATTTTTTACTTAAAACACAAAAAGAAATCATTACAATAAATAAAGCCAGATGACAAAATCTATCAATTTAAGAACTCATAGCAAACTACTGAAAGATACCATCATGTATAAAAGGAGGACATTATAAGCAAAATATATAAAAGCTTCACTAGTGTTTTATTTTTCTTCCTCAAAAGGAGTTTGTTTACACAACTTTTCAAATCCATGTTTCGTTTTCTCTTTCTTCTATTTTCCATAAAACTCAAACTTTACAAGTACATAACTTTCTGAATTAAAGTTGAAATGAGTTGATTCTTGTCTCTAAATGCTCATAATGACGAGCAGAACGAAATCATATTCATATTGCCTAGTTTCTCTGAACACATTTCAGGTTTTTAAACTGTTCAAATATCACAATTTATTTTCAATTCACATTTCCCGACACACATTGCCAAATATTCACTCATTTCCAATTAAAAAAACCCCCCTCCAGAACTCCAATTCCAATTGATGGCCCAAACGGGCCCTTAAACTTCATTCTAAACCACTACTATTCTCTTGATATGGATGCATTGTACCTCAGTTCACTCATCAACTTAACTCTAAATTAAACACTAGTTTTTTTTTTTTTTTTTTTGAGAGACTAGTTCTTGTACCACTCTCTAATCAACCATACAAGTAGGTTATTTCCAGCAAAAACCAAAAACCCAGAAATTTAAAAAGGCAATACCTGCAAAGAATTAAGGAAACCAAGACCAGGGCACAGGCCAAGCTTGAAAGAAACTCTAAAGGGCACCACCATTCTATGAGAAGAAACCATTCCTTTGCCACTCAACAACAAAGGCATTGCCCCAAGTGAGGAGCTACAAGAACCACATTCCATGCTTAACACAAACATGCCCAGAAGCTGAAATTAACACACACCAGAGAAAGACAAGGAAAAACAATATGTGTGTGTGTGTGTGTGTGTGTATATATATATAGATTATATATAGATATTTAGATGTCTATACAAATGGGTATGCGGTTTAGGCAAAAGGGTTACTTGCTCTGAGTTCATTATATGTGTGTGTGTGTGTACGATTCCACTTGGTGAAATTGAGAGAGAGAGACTTACGGTGAAAACTCCTGTGTCAATTCATCGATGGAAATCGAGATTGTAGAGCGAGAGAGGAACTGAGTGAGAGCACGACTCTGGAGAGAGGGGGTTTAGAGAGAGAAAAAAGAAAAAAGAAAGATAAAAAGGGGAAGGAGGAGAAGAAATATAAAATATGCATATCCTCGCCTTGCCTTGCCTTTATCGAATAATTAACCGAAAAAGAGTTTAATATCAATAATACACTTCTAATATTTTTATTGCAAACCTAACATTAGGGGTGACAATATGGGTCGCGACACGACGACATGACTCGAAAACGATATGAATTTCGCGGGTTCGGGTTGGGAAAAATAGAGGGCGGGTCGTGTTCGGATTGGGAAAAATTGACACGAAAAAAAAAAGGATCGTGTTCGGGTTGGACCTATTTTTTTCGTGTCAATTTCGTGTCACTTTTCGTGTCAATTTCGGGTTACGTGTCAATTTCGTGTCAATTTCAGATCAAATGTCGTGTCAATTTCGTGTTGCGGGTTAATTTCGTGTCAATTTCGTGTCGCGGGTTAATTTCGTGTCGCGGGTCAATTTCGGTTCGTGTCGTGTCAACCCGTGACGGGTTCGTGTTGTGTTCGTGTCGCGGTTTCGTTTCGTGTTCGTGTCGCGGGTCGTGTTTGGGTCGGGGAAGAAAAAAATCAACACGGCTCTAACACGACACGAACCCGACACGTGACACGAATTGCCACCCCTACCTAACATTACTTTCCAATACCTTCAATTCTAGTATAAATACATCAGATTTTAAGATCTACACATTATTATTAATTATAGAAAAAAATTATCATTTAAAAAAATTAAAAGTATCCTAAATAAAATCTTACGTCAATCTCCTTTCTTTTTAATTTCAGTAATAACACTTCTAAAAATTTTTATTTCAAATCTAATATCACATTTGAATACTTTCTTTTATAATACCACCGCACCAGATTTGATAGATCTCGCGTAATTAAATTGTTGACAATATCCTAAAGTTTTCAGCTCAAAATCCATTACTAATAATTATTGGTTGGTATTTTTGTCATTATGTAAAACTTATTTAAAATAATTTCAACTCAAATTAATATAGGTAAGAGCCTATCGAATTATAAGGTTGGGGACAATCTAAATAGGAGCCTACTTAATTATAAGGTAAGAGATAATTTAAGTAGATGTCTACTTATTTATGAGGAAGGAGACAACCCTTAAGTAAGAGTCTTCCTAAGGTTATATCGGACGTCATAAGGAGAAGTTTAAGCGTCTACAGAAGACAACATTCAACAATTAATAGGAGTTTACAAAGGGAACTCAATCGTCTATATTTAATATCAAAGACGTTAAACATTCAGATTTATTACATATCAAATTACCGGAATGTGAATGGTTCATTGTAATTAAAGAGAGAATAAACTCTCAAATTAATAGGAGAATTAAACTCATATATTCCCAATGTATTATAAATTCTTTTGAATTGAGAGGAAAATGATAAGATACAATTCTCAATACAAAGCCTTGAGGCAATTATACCGGATTCCGGTTTTCTCTATATTATTCTTAAGGTTCTTGTGTTTTTTTATTTTTATTTTTTTTTGTGTTCATGATTAATGTTCTTGATTATTTTGTTCGTTTGATCTTGTTTTCTATTTCAAGAACGATTATTTAGTGTTGGATAAAATTCTGCTAATAATAATGATAATAATTATTTATAGTAATTATGTTTTGACTCATATAATAATTACTATGATTACCATTAATAATTATGATTATAACTAAATTATAATGTGTTTCTAATTGAATAAGAACAATTACGTTTATTTATTTTGTCTTTTAATTTTCTTTTTGTTTTTTCGTAATCAGTTCT
Organism: Ficus hirta; assembly: GCA_038430175.1. Lineage (NCBI taxonomy): Eukaryota > Viridiplantae > Streptophyta > Magnoliopsida > Rosales > Moraceae > Ficus > Ficus hirta. Next base: position 9,156,430 of record CM076585.1, on the reverse strand, counting down.
ATTTCTCTTTTTATCTTTTTAATTTGTTTTATTTATTGCTTGAATGCTAGATTATAATTTGAATAAAGTTCTAAATTATATTTACTCTCTAAAATTTAAGGTTTCAGAATAATCAAACCCTGTATTTTTAGTCCTAATATAATGTGATGAAAGATAACCCACATCTAAGTATTTAATACAACTTTATTAGTAAAATTCTAAAGGTGAGGGTTATCTTTTATTACATGGACATTTTCAACGGTTTTGAAAGATAGAGGAACAAATTGAAAAACGTGCATACTTCAAGGACATTTATGAAAATAATTCAGCACTTAATTAATTAAAATCCTTAATGCAATAAATTTGGACTAACATATACAAAGATGACTATTCTTGCTCAATGACCATTTTCAAGACAGAGGTTTATTTCTGACTAAAGCTAACATAGTTATTAAATTTAATGTGTTTCTCACCTCTCTCTCTCTCTTTTTTTTTTTTTTTTTTTTTTTAATTTCAGGGGGTAAATTACTGAAATTAAAAGTTCAAAGTGTGAAATACAACAATGCAAAAAGTTTGGGGACAATGTTGCAAAATAATCTTTTATATGTTTTGTTTTAGTTTTCAAAAGTAATTAAAACTGATGTCACTCAAATTTATCACCTTTCTCAATTTATCTTTTAAAATTCTAATTTTGGTAATTTACCTTTGAATTTATAAAATTGTTGTGATGCATCCCATATGGGTTGATTTTCTGTTAAATTAGTGATGAAAAGCACACGTATGTCCCATGTGAAGACTAAAAATCCTATTTCTGACTAAAAAAATTCTTAATGTAATACAAATCTTCTAAATTCAAATATTTAATTGAATGTAAAATTAACTAAATAAGGTATATTATAATAATTTAAAAAGTTTAGAAGTCAAATTATCAAAAATAAAAAGTTTGGAGTACATATTATCAAAGGGTGATAAGTTTGGGTTTACTCTAAAAACTTAATACCCACTAAAAACTTTTTTCCTTTTAAATTGTTTTTGAGAGTTTACTCTTTATTATTATTATTATTATTATTATTATTATTAGGAAAATTAGGTTGTGTGGTCTTTTTTAATCTCCTGAACTAATAGATGGCTCAATTTTATTTTTATTTTTTATCTAGGAAAATGGTTATTTGTCATTTTTCGAATTTAATCAATCAGTGATTAACTATGAAATTTAGTGACTGACCATAAATAAATCACTGATTAACAATTATGTGGTCAATTACTGATTGACCATTTAAGAAAATTGATTAACCATTTTAGAAAAATGGCCTTTTAAATAATTTTTAAAAACTTCGGCTATTTATTAAAAAACTTCTTGAAAAAAAGCTATTTAGATGCAAATCTCTTATTATTATTTGATATTATTATTACTTTATTTATTAAAAAACTTCTACACCTTATGATAAAGTCAGATGAGAAATTACTGCTAGATCAGATCTGTAATTATTTTATTATAATAATATAGATATATATATATATATATATATTTTGCAAGAAAGGAATTCAGCAGCTAAAAGCTTCATTTTTTTATTTTTTTTTATTTTTTAATTTTTTGGGAAAAAGAGATTCAATGGCTAAAAGCAAGGGTCACTTTGGATAATATCTAAATATGGTGTTTTAAAAGTAGGGTTGGAAATGTGTATTTGGAATGAAAACTTTTGAAAAAATTATGTGTATAAAAAAAGGAAGAAAGACCAAAATAGCAAATTGAGTTTCATAATTTTAACAATATAGTAGGTGGTAAAATTTGAGATACTAAATAGCATATTATCATTAAACTCAAATAGGAATTCTCCAAAATATCCCTCACAAACAAAACTCCCACAATCTCTCACAAACAACCCAACCCTGACGCATTCAGCTCACTCAAATTAGAAACCCTGTCAATTCCGTCGAGACTACCTATGTCGGTCGTTGTGGAGTTGTGAACCAAAGGATGGTGTGACGGTCACTGTGGATTTGCGAACTGGAGGAGGGTGCAATGGTCGCCGTGGAGTTGCGAAACCAGAGGAAGGTGCGACAGTCATTGTGGAGTCGAGATTCGAAGTAGGGCGTGACAGATCTCACCATGGAGTCACGATCCGGAGGAGGATCTTGCCATGGAGTCCACGATCAGAGGACGATCTCGCCATGGAGTCACGATCAGAGGACAATCTTGCCATGGATCCAAAGCTTGCGAGGAAAATCATCGGAATCGGGAGGAAATTTGTTGGAAAATCACGACTGTTCCTCCTTGTTTCCGTCGACATCGGATCTCTGTCCTCTTCGCTGTGATTTCTCTGACGACTGCCGTGGGGTTCTTGTTTTCTCCGGCTAAACCTTTTTGTATTATGGTTTTTGGGGTGGATTTGTAATTTTTAATAAAATTGGGGCTTAAATAAATGGTAAATCTATTTATTTCCAAATAACAAATTTACTATTTATCAAGAAAAAAATAAGTAAATAAATATATTTCCAAATAATTTATTTACTATATAATTTAAGTATTTATGGGAAATGAGATATTCACAAAAAAAAAAGAATGAAAAATATATATATATATATATATATATATATATATTAGTAAATCTAGTATTTACATGGTTTCAAAAATTATCAAGTAAATTAAAAATATTTACTAAAATATCTTAGTATTTACTATTAATTTACGTTATTTTAAAGATTATTAATTTATCAAGTAAATTAAATTTTTAATAGTAAATAAGTAAATCTATTATTTATTGATATCTAAATTGTTATTTATTTCAATTTGTTAGGAAAATCTTAATATTTACTAGTAAATCTTAATATTTACCAGTATTTACGTTGTTTTAAAAATTATAAACTTAGCCAGAAAATCAAATCTTTACTAGTAAATCTTAATATTTATTAATAAATGTAAATGGACGATTTAAATATTTACTATTTTTATGAAATTTATACCTGATAATTATTTATTAGTAAATATTTTAAATATGAAAGTTTCCATTACTAATTTGAGATATTTACAAAATGTCAGCATTTACATATATTGGTAAATACATGTAAATTTTACAATACCAATAACAATATATTATATTATTTTATTATTTTACAACAAATCCCTCAAAACCAAATAATTACAAACCAGCCCCAAAAATACCAAAACTCAAACCTAAGCCCAGTGCCATCATCGGAGAAGACGACCGCTCCAGTGCCAAAGTTAAGGAGAAGACGATTGCCATCCAGCTTGCCACAAAAAAATAAATCAAAACAAAACCTAGAAAAGCAAAAACTTAAACCCAGAGAGGAGAGAAAAACTCCTGTTTCTGTCACACCTTGTCGTTCGCCTCGTGATCCTATCACAGTAGCTCTCCTCTCGCCACCGGCCTACAGAAAACCAAAAGCAAAAGGCTGGACCTAAAGGGGAGAGAAAAACTCATGATCCCATCCCAATCGAGTTCATCTCGCAGTTGGCATCCAGTCGTGCTCTCCACACATGCGGAATTTGGTTCTTCGCGCCGCCGTCTGGTTCCAATTCTCATTGCTGCCGTGATCTTTCCATCATTGCTGGTGCGGGTCCTCTCCGGTCAGGGAGGGGAGGGGAGGGGAGGGGGAGGGGGTGGGGGAATGTGTATGTGAAAAGAGAAAAGGGCAAAATTGAAATAAATTAAAATATGAATTGAAATATATTACAATTTACATCATTTTAAAATATATGTTATAATTTTCATTAGTACTTTTTAAATATGCTATTTGATACAATTACTGTTTAGAAAATTACATAAAAATTTGAAATGTGTTCGGAAAAAATATGTAAAATGGATATAATTTTGTTCATTTCGTCGTTACCAGCATTTTTAATAGAAAATCATCTCATTCCAATTTGAAATGAGAAAGTTATGGACTTTTAAAGTTTGAGTTTTTTGAAAATAAAAAATAGAAATTTTGATGTAAGGTTAAGAAATAATGGCCCAAACAGACCCTTATTTTTTTTCTCCAGAAATTTGATTGGGCGATAACATAAGGCTACCTTGTACCCGAGCACACGGAATCACAGAGGGTTTAAGCTGTCAACTCTTCTCTGGTTTATAACGTCGCTGCTCCACCGTAAAGATTTGTCCTTTTCCCATTCTTCCTCTCACGCCTGCTATTTCGTTCGTACGTTCCTCTCTGAATCTCTTTCTCTTCATTACATCTAACAATTTTCGTTCTATTTATATATATAAATATATAATTTATTTTTCCTGTTATTGCTTTGCTTGTTGACTTAGCTCGTGTCTTTCCACAGTTAGAACATCTTAACCCGGTTTTTACTTTTTATTTTTTTGGTTTCTTTTCGGGAATTTTTATGTTGTTGGATAATAGACACCAGTTTTTTCAATCCTATGATGTCGGTATTTAACTGTCTGTTCGCTTGGAAATTTTTAACCTCTTAATTAATTTAATTTGTTTTTGGAGATTTGAGAATTTGAACTTGTTTCATGTATTGGGTCTTGAAAAGGGTTTTTATCCCAGTTTTGAAAAGTTTTTTTTTTTCCTTCTGTAATGTAGAATTTGAATGAATAGGGTTGATTTTTGATCAACTTTTTGTTCGTAATTGTGTTAGCTCTAGTCCCTTTTTGTAGATTTTTAATTTGGATATAATTTGAAAAATTTTCTATTGTTGCTTCCATTGTTGAGTGATTGCGATGTGGGTTGGAAAATTAGAGAATATGTGGTTTAATTTCTTTTTTAATTTGGTTGTTATCCATGTTTAGTTCGAGTTTGTATAAGGATTCTGCATTATTTATTTCACAGTTATGATATTTTTCTATTTACTGTTTTATTTGAATTAGAATTCGTAATTGGCTAGGATTCATCAGCCTATAATTTTGTACCTCAGTTCAGTTTTCATTATTGTCATTATCGAATTCTCGAGCTATTTTAGGGTATGCCTATCCTAGCTCTTCGAAGGAGTATAAACTGCATATATTCTCTTTTATTCTGCTGCATCAAATTGTCACCTTGATTGTTAGAGTATGTTATAATTATTTTTTGCAGACTTCTATGACAGAGTATTAAAAAAGTACTTTACCTGACAGGACATGGTTTCTAGCCCGATCTTCGTTAGATTCAGTTAAATTGTCATACTTTATTTTAACCTGCTATGATTCTGATTTCATGTAATGGATAAAATACTTTACATGAACTTGATCCGGTGTTTAAAATTGGTGTCCTATCAGTCACAAACCTCTCCTATATATTTAGCCATTTGGTAGCCCTTTTTTTTTTTTTTTTTTTTTTTTTTTTTTTCCGGTGTGTTGTGGTTTTGGGGGGTTGTTTAATAATTGTGTTACTTCTGGTTCTTTCTTTCTTTGGAGACTTTTTGTTTATATTTCTTTTTCTTCGTTCTATATGTGCATTATTTTTTCCTATCATGATAATTTTGTTGGTTTGAATAGGTTTCATAAATCCTTGAGGAAGTAGTTGGTCATTCACTCGCCAATATGCAGAACGAAGAAGGAGTTATCACTGAGCTTTACATTCCCAGAAAATGGTACACTTTTTTTTTTTAATTTATTTTTTAAGCATCCGTACTATGTTGTGTTGAATACCATAAAACAGAAACAAGCTAAGTTAAACACATAACAGTTTTGGCGTTGTGCATTCTGGCTAATTGTGGTATGTGGCTGCAGCTCTGCAACCAACAGGCTGATCACTTCGAAGGACCATGCGTCGGTCCAGATTAATGTCGGGCATTTAGACGAGAACGGTGTCTACACTGGCCAGTTCTCCACCTTTGCTCTTTGCGGTTTTGTTCGCGCTCAGGTTCGTTTTGTTTGCCCCCACTTCAACTTTGTGTTTTTTCTTTTATTTCTCGTAAAGGCACTTGCTCTTTTTTCTGTTTCTCAGATTATGCCCTTCAAGACTGTCTAATGTATTGATGTAGTAAAAGTTTGGAAACGAATTAATTTTTGCCAATTTGTATGTCTTATTGGAGTGAAGTTATGCTTTATGTTGGGAAATCTGGGAAGGTAGTTTCTGGTCTTGATTAGGTGCTTGGAAGTTGGAAAATTTTCTATACGATTTTATAAGTTTAACTAGTTTCTCTCCTTGAGTTTTTCTATAGTTCTTATACCTCACTTGATCCCATATATATGTGTGTGTATTTTTTGTGTCATCTTCTGTTTGAGAAACTTTTGAAATATTTCAGTTGTACCCCCACTCACACTCTATAAAAAAAAAAAAAAAAATTAGTGTGCTTTCGTTTGAAACTTGATATATATATATATATATATATGTCCTCATTAAAAAAAAAATCTATAATTGTTTCGCAGTGCCCTATTGAAAAATTTTCCAGCTACACCACTACATAATTCAGGTTGACAATTTTGCCATTTTCTTTTTCTTTTTTCTGCAGGGAGATGCTGACAGTGCTCTTGACAGGCTGTGGCAGAAGAAGAAAGCTGAAGTTAAACAACAGTAGAAAGATAGTAAGATATCTCCTACTAGAGTGGGTCGATTGCGGTTGAACTAGGGAACCATATTTCCTTTTTTTCTTTTTTGTTTTGTTTTTCCCCCAGAATTAGAAGGACTGAATGGCGGATTGGTCATTGAAATTCCATCATAACCATGAAATTTGGCATTGATTGGCAACTCTAGTTTTTCTTGGCACTATTTGAATTTGGATTTTTTTTTTAAAATAGTGAAATTAGTATTCTTTAGTTTGTTTATGTGCTTCTTTTTGTGAAATCCTTGGCTTTTCTTTTTTTTTTTTTTCGAGAATTTCTTAGTCAGAAACAAACGAGTCTAACATTTCGGGATGAACTTTTTGCGGCTTAGGGGTCAGGGTTTTAGATCAAAATGGCACAAATTACACTTAAGCTTGCTTATGGGTAAGCATTCACTTGATTAAAGTACATATGAGGATTGCTCAATTGTTTATAGGAAGAAATCATTTATATAATATGTCTGTGAATTTCACAAGTGTTGTATATCTAGTGGTGGTTTTGAAAAGTTTAACCGCGATATTGGGAGACGGAATATATCTAAGGAACTCAAGATATTTATAGGCAAGTGCTAGATATAGTCTTTTTGTATGTCTTTAGGGGAATCTTATGAACCTTAGGGAACTAGGGTATATCTATCGAATTTAGAAATGCTTTGATAGTCTGTAAGCCATGGAGAAGGTTCACTTGCGGACTCTAGGCTCCGTTAGAATGTTCTTAAAACAACGAGAAGTGTCGAAAATCTTAAGCAGATCATAACCTTAAGGAGAATGCTTGATCTGTTCAGAATATTTCAGGGTTCTTTATATCGTCATAAGGAACTCCAGGGTACTCGTAATATTTATGGAAGGAGTGCTAGGTTGTTTTGCGGCCTTTCTAGCGAAAGCTATAGGAGTCCTTGATCCATGTGGAGTTTAGGCGTTTTCCACAGATTTCTCAGAATAGGCTGCGAAAATTCTAACGTTTTGTTATTATCTTGCGATCTTGATAAAACTTTCTTGAACCATCACTAGTTTAATGATGCGAAACAAGAATCCAAACGTCCTCGTCGCTTTTCGTGGGCAACCAAAGCTTATCCTTGTAACCGAACTCGTACATTTTCTTTCTCGTTCTTCTCCTAGCCTCTTGCGTCGTTTATGAATGTGGTTGGATTGACTTGGCAAGGAAGCATGCTAATGTCACATAGTTGCTTTACTAACAGAATGCGGCGAACATCAAGTGTTGGCACTGTAACACCGGTTGCTACATACCATCTAAGCATATGCTTGCGCGTGATTTGGGGCTCTCTCGCGTAGAGCCGTTTAAATGACAATATTAACGATGCCCTTTTGTCCCTCTGCAATTTAGAGCTTGTTACTTTTTGTTAAAAATTGAGCTAATATCATATGATTTGCAATATAACATGCATGCAACACTGACCCTAAATTATTTAGTACGTAAATGTCCCTGAAATCACATGGATGCAATATAACTCAAAATTCCCCATATACCGAAATCAAACCCTGAAAGTTGCAGCAGAAACGAAAAACGAAAAACGAAAACCAAACAACGACAACAACAAAACAAAACAAGAAATCAAACTCTGAGACTCCCATGTAGCTTTCACAATTCTCCCTCTCATGTCACAAGCAATCCCGCCAAAGTACCTATCACCACCGCAAATCCCACCTTCATTGATCCGATGGCACCGTTACCTTGCCCATCTGGGGTTGGTGCCACCACCGGTGCCCCAGTCAACAACTCCACGTCACACCTGTCACACGCAACATTAGCTAATAGCTCCTGGCCCTTCTCACAGTGCCCCTTTGTGCCGCTGATGAAATAAAATGGCTTGCACCGATCCAACTTGATCAGAGTCTTCTTGTTCCTGTATCTTTCGATTGGCTTTGATGTGTTGCAGCTGTTGAAGTTCTTCTTCATGACTCGTAGCACTGAGTCCTTTTTGGGGTTGAACTTAAATACTGTTTTGTAAAAATAGAAGAGGAAATAATGAGAGGAGCTAAGGCTTGTTTGATATTGCTAAAACTTTGAGAAAGGTAAAAGGAAAAAAAAAAAAAAAACATTATGGTAAAGTTTTCTTGCATGGGATTTGGTAAACTGCAAGGTTAAAATAATGTGCAAAAGATACGAGATCATGACATACATGATGCTACAATTATTTATTTGTTATATTTGTTTCTTAAAGAGAGAATTTTTCCGAATATTAGTACTCTTACAAGATGAAATCATAAAAGAAAAAGAAGAATTACTCTATTAGCATATCATGTTTTCAAGATCTATACAAGTAGAAACTCCACAAGCTTGAACAGCCATGGGTGGAAAAGAAAAAAAAAAAGTTAATTTTTTTTTCAGAAGAAAAAAAAAGTTATATGAACACTAAAGAAAAGGTTTTACAAAATCTAGAGATACTGTTATTTTAATCATTGGATTAACTTTTTAACGATCTGATCTATGAGTGTCAACATTAAAAATTTATATCTTGACACATATAACTGCTTTTAGTTTTTGATCATATCAGTGAAAAGTTGATCCAATAACTAAAACTACAATACCTACTGATAAGATAAAACTGCAGGTTCTATCGTAAATTTTTACAAAAAGCAAACAAGTAGACATTATATATGCAACTTTTTATCCACTGAGATGAGATAAAATTTGATGGGCAAAACATAGATTAATATTAGAACAATGCAATTAGCTAAAAAAAAAAAAAGCAGTTATGAAACTAATATTTAGAAGTTGATAAAGTGAGGAGGAATTAATAATTAGATGACAATTACTGAGAATATCGCCAAGTCTTTGGCCCATTCATCAAAATAAGTTCTTTCCGAGGAATTTGATGGAATAGTATTCCATGAATTTTCTTTTCCTCCAACCAGAATTTCTACAGGTTCTGAGAAAGTGAAGAACAGAAAAACCAGGGCCAAAATGGGAATTATGATTCTAGGGCAAGCCATCGGTTTAGATGAAAGATGATTAGTAATGAAAAATGTGATAAACTCTTATATTTGTGAGACAGTAGATAGTTTTGAGCTTAACAAATGGTGTCATTTTATAGCCATTAGGTTTCGTTTTAGGGGCTTAGGTCCGGAGACCGCTTCGGAGTACCCCGAGCCAAGAGATGAACGCCACGTGTCGGAAACCGGGTAGTTGGATTAGTCTGGAGATTGGGTGGCCCTTGGCTGTAAATTAAAATCACTCATATAGTTTGAATGTGAAAATGTCTCTTCAATTTCCTCTAGGTGTAATAACCCTTCAATTTTGTTTTTATTCTTTTGGATTTCTTTTCCTTGGAAACTAACCTTTTAAATTTTGATAGGTACGGAAATGAGTTTGTTTTAACCCCTAAAATAACAATTCGCTTTTGTTACGATCTTACTTGGATTACAATATTCTGTAAATAATATTAATAATGATTTTCTCGTTGTACGCTATAAAATTACGTACTAGTTATAGTGATTTTAATTTTTTCTATTTGTAAAATATTTTATTATTTTACTATATTTTAACATGGTTAGTGGGATTATTCTAATGTACAATTCACCCTCAATTTTGAAAAGAAAAAACAGAAAAATAAAACGTGCATTTTGCACGTTTGAAAGCATAAAGTGACTCTTTCAAGGATTGTATATATATATATATAGTAATCACACATATATTAAGGGGTGGTGGTATATACACCCATAGAGGTGGATGGGTTGGTAAAGAGGACGGCGTCTTTCTTAGTCTTTTTTTTGTCCACCAAGGTTCGATCCCGTGGGATTTCCGTAAGAGCTGTAATAGCATTGGGTTAGTGACATTCGGGGTGGGGTCTTGATTGACAACTGAAAGAGGTTATGTTAAAGACCCATCTCTTTCTTCTCATATTCAAAGAAGTAGATCCTGCTTGTGGGACTGAAATTAGGGCGATGATGAGGCCACCACCAGATCCTTTTTCACTTATCAAAGGGGTGGGGGTGGTGGTAATATATATCTATGAAAGGCCAGAGCTTAATTTCATTAATATTTATCCAACTTGAAGAAATTGAAAATAAGGTTGTAACGTTGGAATGCAAAGACAAGTAAAAACATGCATATATATATATATATATATATGTATGTATGTATGTACGTTTGTGTTTGTGTGTGTATATTTTTCAAAATTAACTAATGCAATGTATGGGTACTGATTGGTCCTCAAACTTTTTTTTATTGGTTAGTCCCTGAACTCTTGAAAAATATATAAATTAGTCCTTTTTAATGATAGACGTTAAAAAACTTCCGGTTTTCTGTCCAAGAGTCAATAGTTAAGTTAAAAAGACTATCCTACCCCTAATATATCAACTAAACCATTTTTGGAAGCATCAGTTTGAGGTATTAAGTATAGAATTATGAAATAACAAACATTAACAGCACTCCTGGTATCCGTTATCCTTATTAAATGTGAAATAAACGAAATTACCTATAAGAGAGAAATATGAGTAAAAAATGACAACAAACCCTAAACATTTACCTTTTTAACTTAATTATAAGTGTTTCACATTTTATATTCTCAACTCAGACTTCAAACGAGTGTTATGTGTATTTTTCGTCAAAAAAATAATTGAGGGGGAAAATTCGCAAAGTTTTCCAAAGTTCAGGGGGAAATGTTAAAATTAAAGTTCGTAGGGCATTTTGTGACAAGACCTAAAGATCGAGGGGAACAAATATAATTTGTCCTAAATAAAAAGGTTTTAAAATATTTAAAATAAATAGAAAATTTACTAGTAAATAAAAAATTTACTAGGTAAATAGCATAATTATGAGACATCAATAAATCATTTATTTGATATATTTGTTATTTACTAATATTTATTCTAAATATTTTTAAAATATATTATTTATTTTAATTAATTTTTAAAAAATGCAATTTACTTTTTTCTGGCAAAAACAAGTTAAAAAAAAAAAAAAAAAGTCGATCAGGCATGTTCAACTCCAAAGGATGAAAAAAAAAAAAAAAAAAGGTTATTGTGTGCTATCGAATCACGTAAGAAAAAACATCGTAGTCGTGTTATTATTAATTAAAAGAGTATTTATTAGAATATCACATTTTTAAGAATATTAATTTAGAGGACTACATGAAAAACTAGTACAGACGTAGGAACATTTTTTTAAAAATTTTAGAGCATTGCATAAAAAAAAAAGTTTCAATAGGGATGTATTTAACCCAAAAAAAAAAAAAAAACCTCTTGAAAAGGAAAAATTAGAGAGCACAAACATTTTTATGCGAAACATTTTAAAATACAAATATTCTAAACAGACTAGAAATATTCATTCCTAAACATTAGTGCATATAATTAACTTGTCCATGAACTTTGAACTGTAAAAATAGGTAGCCCAAATCTTTGTTACCATACATATATATATATATAAATATGAGAATATAATTACTAGTTGTATGTGTATACTTCACATGCGTAGATTTAATTTGTTTTATATATATATATATATATTTATATATTATTTTTTAATTTTTTTAGAAAGAATATAGATATTAAAATTTAAAAAGAAACGGGCAAATAAAAAATATTTCTAGCTGATATTATATACATAAAAGTAAGTAGACATGTAAAAAGACAACGAAAAAAAAAAAAAAAACTATTGGATAGGAAAAATCAAATATAAAACTAATTAAAATGTTCTATATAAGAAGGAAAATGATGTTTAAATAGGAAGAGAGTTGAAAAAAATGGTGAGCACAAATCAAGTTAGGGATGCATATGAGAAGGAAAATTTTTTTAAGTAAGAGCACATTTGAAAAAAAAGGATATTAATGTGCACCTTTGAAAAAATAATATTATATACATGAGTTAGGAAGGAAAAACAAGTCAACAAATGTTAAACTAATCAAGGGTACGCATGAGAAGAAAAAAAGAAGAAGGATATTTAGATAAAAATGTTATTGAGATAACTGTTAAAAGATTAAGGCATATACTTTGCCTTAACCAAAAAAAAAAAAAAAGGTATTTTGACATAGTATTATTTTAGGCTATTTTCAATGATATAACATTTTTTACACATTATGTTAGACTATCACCAAAAAAAAAAAAAGTAGATACATATTAAAAATTATATTTTTATAGGGCTAAATTTGATTAAGAAAGTAAATCTATTAAAAAAGATTTAAAAGTTGAAGGAAAAAAAAAAAACAAAAAAATAATACAAGAAAGTAACAAATAAAGAAAAAGTTAAAAAAAAAAGAAAGACATCGTCATAAGAAGACAGAATAACTTAACTAAACTTTTAAATAGTATATTTAGGACACTTCACTCTTATAATATAGTTATAGATATATAAATATAAATGGATAAGAAGAGTGAAAAACCTATATTACCAACAAATTAATTTAAAAGAGACAAAAGTACTAAACTTCTAAAATCTTATTCAAAATAATAGACTCAAAAATTAGAGTAAAGCTAGAGATCATCAGTGATGTCTATTAGTGCATGAGGTGACAATACCCGTGGCAATAGAAGTTGGTGTTTCTAAGGTGATGGGGTCCATAATTTTTTAAAATATCAAGAGTAATTGACTCAAATAGTCACATTCTTTATAAGATGATGGTTTGGTCTATGTTATATATATATATATATATATATATATATTTTTTTTTTTTGGCCAAAATGACATTGAACTCTTAAAATATTGGCTATTATAGTTATTTCCGTCCAAAATCGTTAAATTTCTAAGGGAACCTTACTCAAATCATAATTTTTTTTAGTGAAAAAGACCAAAATACCCCTTAATTTTCTATCTCCTTACTCATTTACCTTCTCCCTCAAAGCACAAAACACCCTTCTGGGCAGCCAAACAAGAACCCAGATAAGCAAAGAGGGAGGAAGTCGCCAAACGGGGAAGGGGAAGAGAGGGAGTACTGGACTGAGTAGAGAGCGAGGGAGCCGGCGGAGGGTGAGGGGAGAGAGAGGGAGTCACCGGAGGGGAGGGGAGAGAGTGTTGTGTGATAACTCGTAAGTATATGAGATCGCCAAGTTTTGATAGTATAAGATGAGTGAGTGTTGTATCCACATAAATTGTTTCTTATGATATTAAGTACCATGATTATAGCAACCAAACTTTATCTAAGCCAACATAAAATGGAAAATAAACTAACCTAACAACTAAAATAAACTAAAAACAAGTGAAATAAATGTAATTAGCGATATGGATTGAATGGAACTCAATTTAATGTGTGGCTGGGGGTTTTAATTTCACTTAACTAGATTATGTATTCCAATTCAAAGGCTTGTCAATCAATTTCACCCAAATCATTAATCTTAGGTTCTAATTTTAATTTCATTCTCTCGCCCTAGTATCGAATAAAATAATGTGAAAATTAACCAAATTAATATCCCTATTAACTCAATCAATTAAGCATTCATTAAGCAAAACCTAATTTAGTGATTACCCAAGTGATATTAGCTTCCTGAACTTAATATTACTTTAGGTTGTATTTCCCAAGTCTCAATATATGAAATTAACTCTCCCAAACCCAATTTCACACATCTAATAACTCTAATTTAATGAAAAATCAAATTAGGAAAAAGCATATAGAAAAACAAATGATTCAAGATGAAATTCAATCAACAATCCTTCAAATCATCAGAACACAGTCATCATCAAGTTACATCATACCCTCTAGCTTAAAAAATTTAGCTAATCATCAAAAGATCTAACTCCATGTCCATAAACAAACCAAACATCCAATTTATCATTCTAGCACAAGTTCTAGAACAAAAATACAAGTTCAAGAATCTAAAAGAGATGGAAGAGAGAATGGAATGAGACACTAGTTGATGAAACTAAGCTTCAAGCCTCCAATCTTCATTGAATCTCCAAGAAATCCTCCCAAACTTGAGGGTTTTTGCCTTGAATCACTCGAAATTTTGGGTCTCTAAAAGCTCTCAACAATTTTCTAGCCAGTTTTCCTTTTATAGCCTCTCCAAAACATCACATTTTTCCTCAAAATTAGATTTTCATGTGTGTGGGGTACTGCAATGGGTTTTTTTCCCACTGCAGCACATATAAGGCTACTGAAGCATCTCAGAAGGTGAGCTGTAGTGGATGAAAGGCCCGCTGCAACGGTATATATTGGTTAGGAGCGGGCTGGAGCAGGCCTTTTATCCCTATAGCCTGTAATCATACTCTCTCTGGCCTAGCAACTGCGCTGCAACGCTTGTTTGGGGCGCTACAGCTTGCAGCTCCGCCTTTTCTGGTTATAATGTAGGGCGCGTGCTACAGCGCCTCTTTGGCGCGCTGTAGCCCGCTTTTTGCTTCTCTAATTCTTCTTTTTGGTGCCTTTGGGATCATCTTCTTGGGTCTTCTTTGATCCGGCATGCTTCGGTTTGCTTCCTTTGCCCACGACTTTTTCCAATTAGTTCCAAAAAATCTCATTTTGCCATATTTTCATCTAAATCCTCTTTTTATTTATAAATCCTATAAGATCACATAAAAACACATTAAACTAATAAAAGCCCTTCCCTCTGAATCTGAACCCAAAACCAAGCGCCATCACCTGGTCCCCCCCCCCCCCCCCCCTCCCAAAACTTTGATCTAATCTGATTTGATTTAGGTTGCCTCCCCTCCCTCTGAATCTGAACCCAAAACCAAGCACTGTCACCAAACCCCCCCCCCCCCCCCCCCCCGGCCCACCCAAAGAAAAAAAGAAAACTTCAATCTAATCTGAGTTGCCCCCCTCCTCCCGAATCGGAACCCAAACCAAGCGCCGCCCCACCCCCTTCCCCCCCCCCCCCCCCCTCCCTCTCTCCCCACACACACACACACACTCCGATATGATTTTCCTCCCCCCGTTGCTACCGATCTTGGGTCCCGACCCCCTAAACCCAACCAAAAACAAGCAAATAAACACATGGAACTGCAGTTCCATGCACCCCCAAACTTAAATTTAAACAGTGTCCTCACTGTTTCTAAGATATCTAAAGAAAAAGCAAACACACTAGCCAAATAAGTGAAAAGAAAAAAAAAAAATGAAAAGCAAAAATAACAATAGACTAATAGGCAAGAAAAAATCCCCTGAAACCGTGGAGGATACTGAAGATCACCTTTATTCCTTCCATTTCCAATTGGCCGTACTTCGAAGGATTGATTTATTTCTAGTTGGCTTTGTCATGGCAGCCATTCCTTTAGCTTGGGTTGTGGTAGGAGCAGTAATGGGTACTTCGTGGGATTCTTCCTTTGAATGATTGGAGGCCACAGCTTTTGGACTAGCGTCCCTCTCAGGCTCAGAATCCTCAGCCGAAGATTCACAAAAGTGTTGTGAGAATTTTGGAAATGAATGAAACCCTATCGATTGTTGGATCCTCGACTTGAAGGATGCTTCTCTATCAAAGGTGCTCAAAAAGCACTTCAGTTGGCAGCCCAGTGCCTTAGCCGTGATCAGAAAGCTAGAAATTTGATGAGTGAAGTTGTTGAAGTGCTAAAGCCTCTGCCTAACCTGAAGGACATGGCTTCTTCCTCTTCCTACTTCCAAGCACTGCAAGCGGAGCGTGGTGGGTCTGGTGCAAATGCTAGAAACAGCGGCAGAATGCAATTGGGACTTTCAAGGACTGGACATCCAATAAGAAGCCTCTCTGTACCGAATGGTCAGCAGTCATCTCCATGTCACCTAAATCAACGAAACAGGTAACCCAAACCTGGAGAACAGTTGCAGTGATGAATTCCCGCATGATCTGTGAACCACATTGTGCTTGTTCTTCTATCCTAAGGGACATGAAAAAGTTTTAGAGAACCGAATGAGGTGGGATTTGGCATTGTTGTGTATAATTTTGAGAGATGAGTGTAATTGAAACTTATGGGCTAGGAAATTGTATTAGATGTTGAAATTAAGCCGGGAACTTTACAACCTTTAGTTTTTCATTTCATTTAATGTCAGCAAAAAAACAAAAGTTTACCTTCTGGTTGTTTTTTAATTTATACAAATGATTCTAGGCATATAGAAATTAGCAAGTAGATTGCTGCACATGGTTTTAAAATAATTTCCTTTGCTAGCATGCTATTTTTGATTAGAAATTCCTTTTAAATTTTTTTTAATGTATTTTGTTCAACATTATGATATTTATTTATTTTCCTGCTTTCCTACCAAAATAATAAGGTTTGTAGATAAAAATAAACAAGCATCTTGTCCGGAAATGAGACTAGCATTCTTCATGCTTGGGAAACAAGCAAAGTTTTGTTTACAACAGAACATTCTTGATTTGCTAATTTCTAATACACAAGGAGAGCTTATTGTTTTGAAGCCACACAAACAAAAGGTAATACTGATCTCCAAACTTGTGCCACAAGGAAGAACCTGGTCATAAGAAACATCACTGAATTTCACTGGTACCTGTCTCACCTTCACCGTCCATGAAGACATTCGGGATCATGAGTTGCCCCATTGAAATATCACGGAAATGCTTGGCTAACGTTCTTCTGCGAGCAAGAAAAAACTGAGAAACTTGTTTCATTGTTGGCCGACACTTGGGTATGGCATTGACACATGCAAATGCTAGTGTAACAACAAGAACGACATCAGCTGCAATAAGGCGATTGCTTGGCGGGGGTAGTCGTTGGTCTAGTACCTCATATATCAGCATGTTTTGGACCGACGATGATGAAAATGACACCAGAAGTTCTCCTGGATGCTTACCCATTAGTGTTTCAAGTACCACCACTCCAAAGCTATAGACATCGGTTTTTTCCGTTACAGCCATTGTATAGGCTAGTTCTACATTCACAACCAAATCAATTATCAACTAAAGAAATTACTTTTACGTTATTGTTCAACATTGTTTTAAAAGCACTTATAGAACATAAGACAACAAGAGGTGGAGAAAGGAATAAATAGGACTTACCAGGAGCAAGATATCCATAAGTACCAGCAAGCATGGTTTGATTTGAAGAATCTGGATCAAGTAGTTTAGCTGTGCCGAAATCGGCGACAAAGGCCTCTAGCTTTGAGTTCAAGAGAATGTTGGTGGTCGTTATATCACGATGAATAATTGGGGGAGTGCAGTCATGATGCATGTAGGACAATGCATGAGCTATTCCTTTGACGGTGTTAACCCTCTTTCTCCAATCAAATTCCACAGCCTCGGCATCGTTGTTTAGCACACAGAACAAACTTCCTCTTTCCATGTACTCATAGATCAAAAACATGCATCTATTGTGTAAACAGAATCCGAGGAGTTTAACAATGTTTCTGTGACGTATTTCGGATAAAGTTTTCACCTCATTTGTGAAACTCTTTCTGAAAGCAGGCTCTTCAGCTTCTGAACCATGGAGCTTCTTCAAGGCAACTACTTTTCCACTGGGCAGTTGTGCTCTGTAGACACTACCATAACCACCTGTTCCAATGCAATACCTGATGTCAAAGTCCTCTGTTGCTTCTATGATGTCTTCAAATGCAATTTTTCCGTCATAATTCCACAATGAAAATATATCTCCATTCTTCATTTCTTTAACATCAAGCTGGCGTTTTTCTTTTCTCACCACACGTTTACGGACCAACATAATAATCCAGATGAAGGAAAAGCCAAGGAAGATTGAGATGGAAAGAATGATTCCCAGTTTGTGGGTTTGCTTGGTCTTTCTCTTTGGGATATGTTGTAAGCAAGCAGGGAAACCTGTGATGTTACCGCATAAATTCTTGTTGCCAATAAATGCATTGGACGAAAAATAATCATCAACATTATCTGGAATAGGACCCTCCAAACTATTGTAAGTCAAGTTGACATTACCAAAAAATGCAGGAGAAAAGGGTATGGGGCCAGTGAGATTGTTGTAAGCAAGATTCAGATAGACAAAATTGGCTGGAGGGGAAAAGTGGGCGGTAGTTGGTATTTCTCCACTAATGCAATTGTGACTAATGTCAATTTGACACCAAAAAATATTACATATTTCAGCGGGAATGCTTCCGTGTAAGTAGTTACAAGACAAACTAAGAACTTCTAGTTGTTCAAGAAGACCGATTTCATCTGGTATAATCCCGGATATGCTGTTATTTGACAGGTCCAAGTTTCTCAGTTGTTTTAGGCTTCCAATCCTTGCATGTATGGAACCATTTAGCTGATTGGAACTTAGGTTCAGATGCCAAAGATTGGCTACACCGCTCAGCAATGGGAAAATGGGACCAGTGAGCTTGTTAGAACTAAGATCAAGATAAGTCAAATTCCCTAACTTTCCAATTTCGGCAGGGATGGAACCGTTAATTCCATTAAAAGAGGCATCAAACTCCACTAACTGGGTGAGCTTTGAAAGTGAAAGAGGTAGATTCCCTTCAATCAGATTTTCTGACACCCATAGACGAGTGAGTTTGGTCAGAAAACCAATGGTCGAAGGGATCGGACCCACAAAGAAATTCCGCCCCAAGTTCAACTCGACTAGATTCTTCAAAAGGCCCAATTCTTGAGGAATTGAACCATTGAGTTGATTATAAGAAACGTCAAGCTTCATCAATTGGGAGAGGTTGGCTTGTGAAAGTGGTAACTCACCTGTTAGACTATTCCAGGAGAGGTCAAGTTGTGTGAGCTTGGAGAGGTTGGCTAGTGAGAGAGGTAACTCACCTGTCAAAGTATTATGGGAGAGGTTAAGGAGTGTGAGCTTGGAGAGGTTGGCTAGTGAACGAGGCAACTCACCCGACAGATTATTCCGGGAGAGGTCAAGGTGTGTGAGCTTGGAGAGGTTGGCTAGTGAACGAGGCAACTCACCCAACAGATTATTCCAGGAGAGGTCAAGGTGTGTGAGCTTTGAAAGACTGCCTATCTCTGGTGGGATTCTCCCGAAGAGTCCGACATCGTCAAGTTCCAGACTGACTAGATTTGGAAGGCATGAGAAGTTAAGTTCGTCGAGCATACGCTCTCCAGTGTACAAATACCATAAAGATATTTCAGAAACTTTTCCGGAATCGTTGCAAGTTATACCTTCCAAACCACAAAGTCCGTAGTTCCACGGCCAGGGCCACCAACCAGTTTTGTTCAAACAGTAAGCTTCTGAATCCTGGAAATCATCAATGCTTGGTGCCGATGCCAGAGCCGGTGATAATGAAACAGAAGCTGTGACAAAGAAAGAGGTAGTTTGGATGTTAAGTAAATGGGTGAAGATTATAAGAAAGGTAGCCCATGCTACTGAGCCACTATCAAAGAGGGAAATGGAACGCATATTCATGCTCAAGCTTGTTGATGGGTTTAGTCAGATACTCCTGATCACCAATTCTCACTCCGGGTACTTATGCTTGCTCTATTTAGACACTACTAGTTAATTAATTAATATTATTAACACGACCGATTCATGAAACGTGTTGCCTTGTTTTTCAGTTGCGGTACTGTCGGCTACAAATACTTTGTACGAGCGTATTAAACATGTTGTCAAAGGCACTTTTTGTGGTTTCCATGTAGTTAGTAAGGAGACTTGAGGTCTTCTTTATTATTTTTATTTATATTTTTTTCTTTTTGACGTGAGGTCTTCTTTGCCTTTCTGTTCTTCCCTTATTGACTTGAGGTGTTCTTTACTTAAAAAAAAAAAAAAAAGAATTAAAAAAATAAAAATAAAATGTAAAGAAGACCCCAAGTCTTTTTACTTTGTGTTGAAGGAAAGTGTACATTTAATACCCATATAAGCTCAAAATGTAATGACAAATGTAAGAAATAAAGTGAGAAAAATGTTAGGAAGAATAGAGATGTGAAAGATAAAAAAAACTTGATAGAATTCTCCTTATAGGGGCTTTCTTTTCTTTTCTTTTTTCTTTTGATAAAGAAAAATCGAAAATAGAGACTGGTGTTAGCATATCCTTTATGAGCATTACTAAAAGGGTTCATAAATACTGATATGAATGTTTGTTGAAGGCACTTATTTGAGCTTTTTAAATGTAGGAAACATCTTTGCTTATAATACATGTTTTAAACATGATCTAATAAAACTGACACAAAAAAAAATAAAAAATGTGGCAGCCTAATATTGTTATTATCATATATAAATAGTACAATTAGAAATTAATGAATATGTAAAAAAAAAAAAAATTAAGGCCGGTTACAAATTGTTATCGGTGTTAAGACCTTACTAATGATGCAAATATAAACATGACAATATAAATATGGGATTAGTTACATTACCTTCTGGAACTGCGCGATCATCAACGCTTGGTGCCAGTGCGGGTGATAATGAAACATAAAGAGGGAAATGGAAGGTATATTCATGCTCAAGCTTGTTCGACAGTTCAGATGCTCGTAACGGCCAATTCTTGCTCCGGAACTTAGGCTTGCTCTGTTTAGACACTACTCATTAATGATTAATATTTACTAACACGAGCGATCCACAAAACGAGTTGCCGTGCTTTTCAGGTGCACTCACTAGTCTACAATTAATAAGCTTGTTGAATGGGGACTTCTACACCTTCCATGAAGTTGCGGAGCGAAGACCGGGACTGACTTGTGCTTTTCAGGTGCACTCACTAGTCTACAATTAATAAGCTTGTTGAATGGGGACTTCTACACCTTCCATGAAGTTGCGGAGCAAAGACCGGGACTGACTTGGAAAAGTGTAGTCACAGAGTACTGTATTGACGAATTCAGAAATTTCTCTTAGTGGTGGCATATGTAAGGAGAAAATTTTTAAAATTAATAATTATATAGGATAACAAGTTTAATTTAAGAATAAATTGAGTGTTATAGGGCACATTTGAGGGGCAAAAAAACTTTTGAGTGAGGACAAATTATTAAATTTTAAGAAAAATAGGGGTATAATTTAAATTTCAAAAAATTGAGTGGGGGCACGTGTCCCCCTCCGGCCATAATGTAAATCTTTTCCTGCATAGTAGTAGTAGTAAGAGACTTTTGAGGTCTTCTTTACTTTTGTTCAAAAAAAAAAAAAAAGACGTACTTATTCTTGTCACTGTTAGCTCTTAAAGGGGGCATTTGAAATTAAAATAATCTTTCTAATAATAATTCTTTCTTCCAATTCTTTCCAACCTACTGCCTTTGTAACTACCCTTGGTTGTGTTACGGGTCGCGGGGACTCCTTCTTGATGGTCGTGCTACTTGTGGTGACTTTGGACGAGGATGAAATTTAAGAAATAAAGTGATAAAAAAAAAAAAAAAAGCAAAGAAGAATTGAGAAGAGAAAGATGAAAAGCTTAATAGAATTCTCGTTATATAGTGTAGGATGTTTATATTTTTAAAGTCCTACCTTAGAATTCTCCTATAGTTATTATCTTGCTTAAACAATATTGTTAATATTATCGTATAACTATATTCAATATACAAGTACAAATATAATTAATGAATACCGTCAAAAATAATCTAAGACCAATTACTAATTGCTATATATTAGTGTTGAGACCTTATTAATGATGTATATTGATGGATATATACACACAACATCTAGTCCCACGGGAAGAATTTTGTACTACCCCGAGTTATTCGCGAGCCGTACTCACCATGCAAGTCTTGCAATATT
Source organism: Ficus hirta (assembly GCA_038430175.1). NCBI lineage: Eukaryota > Viridiplantae > Streptophyta > Magnoliopsida > Rosales > Moraceae > Ficus > Ficus hirta. The sequence goes on along the minus strand of CM076585.1, from coordinate 9,134,495 downwards.
TCCTTATCAGTTATTTCTCTCCAAAAGCTTCAATGAAACCGTTGAACATAAAAATAAAGACCCATAATTGGTTTTAAAAAATGTTTTAATTTTATTGTCTATATCTTCTAGTTATAATCGTTTTTACTTTTTCATCGTTTTAACTTTTATTCGCGTCCTTTCCGTTGTCGTTTTTCTTTTAAATTTTATATTGTGTAGTTGTAAGTTATTATTGATAAGCAGATCCCAATCTAAGAACCGTTACATCAAAAGTCACCTTAAAAAAAGGTGACATGCAACGAAAGTATCGAATGGACTATATGGCCACCACCAACATGTGCATCGAATGCGCTAGTACTTGGCTTGGCTTGCAGCTTAGAGACTTCTTAAAGGGTACTTGTTTGCACTTTCTTCATACTTACTAGTTTAGTCTTCGTATACTTTCTTATCATGTTTCCCGTTTTTCAAAATGCTTGATCAATTGCCAAAAACTCCTCTAACTAGCACGTACGTCATCATGATCAAGTAATAATTAATCTTCATTTCCGTAAAACATACAAAGGGCAAAGGCAGCTAATGACTATAAAAAATCTATATATTTAATTCGATATGATCGATCTGGGACTTCATAATAAGCAATGGGACCAACGTATATAGTACACTTTTTCAAGCCACAACTACGACCAAAAAAAAAAAAAAAAGGACCAAAGCTTTGTATTAATTGCGGAAATATCCCCACTTAAGTTGTGGACTAATGTAGACTAAATTTGTGAACTTATTATTTTGATTCTGGTGGTTTTGTGATAGCTGTGGATTAATGTGGGTTAAAAAGATTGTGTACTTATTTTCTTTTTGATGCTAATAATCAATTGGTTTTTTAGACGTTTAATCACTGCTTATGTAAGTTTTTTCTAATGTTTTTTTAAGTTTTAAAATTGATTTAAACAGGTTGGTAAAATGGGTTAAAAAAAAAAGAAGAAAAGAAACAGGTTAAAATAACCCATTAGTATATGGATTTTATAAGTTAACACGATGCTTTGTGATCTGTTTAATTAACTGTATAGTCGAGTCATATCCGTATCAACCCTACTATTAAAGGGTCGAGTTAGAGAGAAAGAGGAGAAAAAGAATGCATAGAGGAGACGGATACGTTGCACCTGGAAATGGATTTGTGGCTTCGGATTTGACTTCAAAATCAGTTTTTCTTCTTTCTTCTTTTCTTGACGTTTTAGACAAGTGTTAGGATTTTCTCAAGCTTGAAATTAAACTGATGTTTATTCCAATATATGCTAAGTATTTTAATTTGTGCTATGCTTGTGATTATCTGGCCATCTATTGTATGATTTAGAGATTTAATTTGATTCTGAGAGGAGATAATTAAGTTTGTCATAATTAGAATACCATAAGATCATCATAGAATATAGATATATCTGTGGGGCTTGTTTAGTTATAATGAATTTCTTTTGCTTAATGAATTTTAATGGGATGAAATTGTCACGAAGATGTAGGGAATTTACTCGTTAGAATGAATTGTTAAGTCTTAAGAAAGATTAATGATTATTTTAGAGAAATTTACTGGCGGCATAGGAATAAACATTGATTGATTAAATTAGGGAGATTTGACATGATTTATCTTGCTGAAATCGGAAACCCTAAGTTTTAGTTTAATTGATTTATCCTTATTTAATTCACACTTTGTTAAATTTTTGCTTTCTTTTAGTTTTTAAATCAGTGTTTCTCATTTAGATTCGTTCAAATAAAATTTGAGTTAATATAATTTTAAAAATTAGTAACAATCAGTCCTCGTGGAACGATACTCGAATATTCTTCACTTTATTACTTGTTTCGACAACATGTACTTGCGTTCGCAAAATTCGCAATAATGGGTGTTTATTTGGCTTGCTTAAACCCAAGGACATCATAAAAGTGAAATTTTTTTTTTCCGGTGTGATCCGTGTATCGTACTGGCAAGACATTGGTGAGAAGGATTACGAAGGAGATTAGTAGTAAAATGGTACAAGTGATCCTTGTTCCTCTAGACGTATACTTTTGTTCCATATCCACAAAAACGAGTAATTGCCAATATGCTTTCAGGTGCACTCACTAGTCTACAAATTACTTTGTTTATATGTGCATATTTAATATCTATGTTGTGAGAGACACTTGAATGCAGACGTCTTTTCTACACGTTCCATGAAGTTGCGGAGCAATTACTGGGTCTTAATTACTTGGAAAAGTATAGTAACAAAACAGTAGGAAAGAGACTTTTGAGGTATCACTACTACAAAAGTTGGATTATACGACGGAGATTGCACGACGGTTTTGTAGAACCGTCGTGTAAACGGAGGATTATACGACGGTTGAGCCAAAACCATCGTGTAATCTATAGATTACTTGACGGTTCAAATCTGTCGGATTACACGACAGTTTCGACGGTTTTGGATTAACCGTCGAGTAATCATCCGGATTACATGACGGTTAATTAAAACCGTCGTATAATCAACCGGTTTTTACTATCCCTACCAGCACCTTCTTTTTATCTTACAGAACTGTTCCCCAGCCGTGAAAAACATTACAGAGGCCTGCGAAACCACATCCTCCGCTGCCACCGTCCACCAAACCAACACTCTCTTATAGTAATTATTTGTAAGTAGTTATTATTACTTACTCTTCTTTTGAGTTATTTAATTTGTATTGATGAATTATTGTAGAGGTTTTAGATATCTAAAACGGTAAATTCTCGTTTTTTTTTTTTTTTGTAAAGTATGATTTGTTATATTATTTCGAAAGCTTAATATGTTTTATTTTAATTGCAAAAACTTGATTATTGAAGGAATTATATGATCTTTAATTTGGATTTAGGTCGGGTTCTTGCAAATGGATCGAAAATGGATGTGGGCTAATAGATTGACTAGAAACTATTGAGATGGTGTTGAAGAATTTTTATCATTTGCCAAAACTCACATGAAGAATGATAAGATTCGATGTCCTTGTGTGGATTGTGAAAATCATAGATCTCATTCAGTTGATGAAGTTAGAAGACATTTGCTTGCCCGTGGGATTATTTGTTTGTACCAAACATGGTATTTACACGGTGAAATGTATTTGAATCCAACATCAAATAACAAAGAAACAGAACCTATTGTTGAGGAAGATGTAGGAGATAATTTGTTTGATATGGTTAATGATTTGGAAGAACAGTTTGTGCATCGTCCGGAGTTATTTGATACAATGATGAATGATGTCGAGATGCCCTTGTATGACGGGTGCACTAAATATACGAAACTGTCCGCATTGGTCAAATTATGAAACATGAAGGCTTCGGAAGAGTGGACAAATTCTAATTTCATGACTATTTCAGAATTTCTAAGAGAGATTCTACCGGTTGATAATAAAATACCGGCTAGTATGTACGAAGCTAAGAAGACGTTAAGCACTTTGGGACAGAACGGTCGTGTAATCCGTGGATTACACGACGGTTCCTCGAACGGTTGTGTAATCCGTGTTCCTCGAACGGTCGTGTAATCCGTGGATTACACGACCGTTCCTCGAACGGTCATGTAATCTGAGGATTACACGACGGTTCTTGAAGAACCGTCGTGTAATCCTCCGAAAATTTTCAAATTTCATGCTTTGAATTCCGCGCCAAAACCCATTACTTAAATACAATTCCTCTTCATTTCTCTTCATTTTCTGCCCTCACCCTCTCTAGACAACGAAAAATTTCTCCAAGTACCCACCTCCTTCACCCACCCGCCGCCACCTCTCTCTTAAAATCCGGTTAAGCCGCCGTTGCTGCCGCCGTCTACCACCTCGCTTTCTCGGTGTGGCCATTCCTATTCTTCTTCAAAGAAAACCAAGGTGACTTCCATATTGCTTAATTTCTTGTTTTATAACGAAACAACTAACACACAATGCTTTTTTGTAGTGTTGTTTGGCACTTAACACACATTTTTGAACATGAATGTTTTTTTTTGTTGTTGCTCTTTGGAGATGAATGTTTTGTGAATAGTTTTTGGCACTTTATACACATTTTTGAACTTGAATTTTTTCCGCCAACAACATGCTTGATGAAATACCAAAATGGATTTTTCTTTTGGATAATCATATAGAATTGGATAAATATTCATAGTATAACTATAGCAAGATTACATCAAGTCCCCTAGCATGAATATACATGAAGAATCCACAATAGAGAGAAGGTCGAGTTCCCCTGGCGCTCGTGGCCAGTGCCTGGAGCTCTTCCGCAATGCCTAGCGCTCGTGGCCAGCGCCTGGTGCTCGTGGGTGCGCGGACGAGTGATAGGTGTTCGAGTGCAGCACCTGGCACTCGTCCGCGCACCCTAGGTGTACGAGGGTAGGCGCTCGTGGGCGCGCGCCTCTCTCTGACTTGGCTGTCGTGTAATGAAGCATATTACACGACCTTGATCTCACCGGTTAAAATAGATACTGAAGATGCTCGCATGAGAGAGTGAGCCGATAATCTTGTCAGCTTTTTGGGTGACGCACCAAAAGGATGACTTTATCATGTACCACATAACAGAAGGAGACATTGGGTTTTGGGAGTCATTGACCCATGGGAGGACCTCGTCCTTTATTTTGATCCTCTTCGAGAGAAGAAACGTGACGATTTTACTGAGCTAATGAACATGTAAGTCAATTTTAATATGTTAATTTTTGATTTAATCTTAATTATATGCATCTTAATTAGTTTGAATTTTACCAATTTGCTAGGACCCTAACGGATTGGAAGATTATGGCCGGAGAAGGGATTGAAAGGAGACGAGACTGTAAAACGAAAATCTCGAACCGTCCTTGTCCTCTCCAAGAGGGAAGTAGTGTATTCCACAATTTTTACTAGTGTATGCTTTGTTTTTAAAAAAAGGCATACGTGTTCTTGTCATTATTAGCTCTTAAAGAGTGAGGTTCTTCTACCATCCCTCGGATGGGATGATACTTTATTGTAACTTTCTCTTAAACAACTTGTAACAAACGGTTGACTTACTTGTAATTAATTTATATAAAATTATGTGTAACATAATAAATTAGTAACAATAAGTATTATGTTACATATAGTTTTTATATAAAATTACAAATAAATTAACTGGTTGTTACAAGTTATTTAACAGAAAGTTATAATTGAGCAAGCATCCCACATAAGGGACAGTAGAAAACCCCTAAAGAGGGCATTTGAAATTCCGACTCCAATTAGAGTTTTAGAGTTTTTTTTTTTTTTTTTTTCAGTTATTAGTTTTCATAATTTAATTTCAAATTCACATTCTCTTTCTCTCTATTTCTCTCTCTCTCTCTCTCTCTTACTTTTCAGAAAATTCCATATTTTAAAAGTTTATAATTTTCTTATCTTAAGTCGAAATGTAATGATTGCGAAAGTATTAAACAAAATCCGTATTGCTATTTTTTTTCTAAATACATTTTAAATTTTAACACTTTGAATACTATAGCTCATTTTGAATTTACATTTCAACCATGCAAATATCCAAACATCCACTCGTTTCTAGTAACAAAAAAACTTCATAACTTCCAGTTCAGTTGATTTAATTTTTTTTAACTAGGCATATAATACCTATACAAGCTCTAAATTTTATAGATTAAACTATAATAACTCAAATAAAGGTAAACATTAAAAATTAAAATTATCTTTTATCCTACTTTTGTGCTGCATCATAAATATTGTAAGAAACGAAGTGAGAAAAAAAAAAAAAAAGTAAAGAAGAATTGAGAATAGAAAGATGAAAAACTTAATGAATGCTACTTATATATCGTAGGACATCTCTAATTCACATTAAACGACGGATATGCAAAATTAATAGCTAAGGTACAAATATTGGGTTCAAAATAGAATTATTGGTAGGATATATGTATATGTTTATATTTTTAAAGTCCTACACCTTAGAATTCTCCTTATATATAATATTTATTGTCTTGCTTAAAACAATATTTTTGATATTATCATATATTCAATACAAGTGCAAATCTAATTAATGAATGCCGTCAAAAAAAATTTAAGACAATTTCTAATTGCTATAGATTAGTGTTGAGACCTTATTAATGATGTATATGTTGATGGATATATACACGCAAAATTCTAGCCCCACGGGAAGACTTTTGTATTAACCAGAGTTATTAGTGAGCCATGTCGACAACTCATGACCATGCAAGTCTTGCAATATTTCCCATATGTAATATTTCTCTAAAATTAGCTTCAATGAAACCCTTGAACTTAAAAATAAAGACTCATATTTGAGTCATTGGTTGGTAGGGCAGCAGCTTCTACCCACTTGGAAACATAATCAACTGCCACTAGTATGTATAAATTGCCAAAAGAAGGAATAAAATGACCCATAAAGTATATTATTCCCCACACATCAAACAATTCTATCTCAAGAATGTTGGTTAGTGGCATTTTATGTCATCTTGAGATACTACCTCCTCGTTGACATCTATCACACTGTAGCACAAAATTCTGAGCATCTCAAAACAAGCTTAGCCAATAAAAGCCAGATTGCAAGACTTTTGCTGCAGTCTTGTCACTTTGAAAATGCCCTCCATACGGGGAATCATGGCAGTATTGCAGCACCTATTCGATTTCCTCCTCGGGATACACCGTTGCAAAATCTGATCAGCACATTTTCTGAACAAGTAAGGCCCGTCCCGGAAGTAAAATTTCACCTCAAGCAAAAACTTCTTCTTTTGTTGACCATTCAAATCAGGAGGTAACAGCCCACTCTCTAAGTAATTTACTAAATATACATACCAAGGTAATGTAGTACTTGCTCTAGTGACAACCAAGAGCTGCTCATCCAAAAACACCTCATTAATAACCCTTGAATCCGTGCCCTTCTCAACTTTCTCCTACCGAGACAAATGATCAGCCACTTGGTTCTCTGCTCCTTTCCTATCTTTGATCTCCATGTCAAATTCTTGAAGCATAAGCACCCATCTAATCAGCCTTGGCTTTGCATCCTTTTTCTCTACCAAGTATTTGATGGCCGAATGGTCTGTGAAAACCGTGACCTTTGCTCCTATCAAATAAGCTCAAAATTTATCTGCTAAAGTTCTTGCAGCAAAAACTTTTACTTGTTATATTAGAAGGCTATCTATTTTTAACATAAAAGCGACTGATGAGTATTCTAAGTTAAAAAAATGGTGGACAACCGAATTTAGGCGAGTCGGATTGTACAGAAATGTTGATCTAAGTTTTATCAAATATAAATGCAAGACTTCAAACGATTGGTGATAGGAATGCTTATGAAGTAACCCTTTCAATAAACCGTGGCATGCAGATTAGACTTTGAGTGAATATATTTTTATTGAGCGATCTCCTTTTCTCGTGTCCAATCTTCCAAACAATTTCTTTTCCTCGTATGAGAATTTTGTTGCGATTAAAAAAAAAAAAAGAAAGAAAAAAAAAACCCCTTATCGTTAAGATCACATAAAACATTTAAAACATGCATTCTTGACAAGAACAATTTTAGTGTTACACTATTAGCGATTGAAATACTAGCCCTCCGAAGAGGTTCTACTTTACTAACACTCCCTAATATGTGATATTTGTTAATGTAACATAGACACAAACGGAGTTTTGAAAATCAACATTTCCGAAATCAATATTTTACAAAAAATTCCGTATTATGGCACTACTGATATTGAAAGAGAAGTGCAATAATTTTTCTGCAGAAATTTCTACATAAATTTTCATAACATCGATTTTTCACAAATATATTGACTTTCATAAAAGACCGTAGTGTAAAATGGAAAATTTTCATTTTTAGTCTATAAGCCAAATCTTATTTTGGTCATTGACTTTTAAAATGTCACAGAACGAGTTTCGGATCAATTAAGTTGTCTAAATAAGTCATTCTTCCCTTGCAATTATTATAATCTCAACTAAAAAAATATATATATGTGATTTCATTCTTAGCAGGCATTTCATAACATGTCAAATAACAAAATTAACCCTCACTAAAAGGTTCGTGGTCCTCGCGTGTCTTTCTCCATCAAGATTTTAATAGTTGAATTGACAAAATGATTAATTTGGGACAACCTGATAGATAAAAAGACTCATTCTAAGACGTTTGAAACTTGAGGACCAAAATAAAATTTTGGCCTATGATTCGGGGACTAAAAATAAAAATATAAGATATTCTAAGTACCTTTGAATATCTAGAAACTCTTTATAGTAGTTTGATACTTTCTCATTTTGTATAAAACCATATTATATTAGGTTAAATTTCAAATTTGAATAATTTGTTAATCACCCTTATCATTTATATTAGCATGGTAACTTCTTACCATGTGTATGTATCATATACCTAGTATTCTAATTGATAGTGTCATCTAATTTATGAATCCTAACTGCATTAGGACAGTTGAGACAAATCTCCAAGTGTAGTTTATATGTCAATTTTATTATCATAATTTTTTGGTTGGAAATTTGCAAGAATTTTGTCGGATTGATCGCACATTCATTTGGTTCGACCAACCAACTATTTTTGGTTACAAGTGCCACATACAATAAATAATGACTCAGCATCAACTTATAATCTTTAGATAAGATCAAATAACTTTGTCGGCCATTTTCTCTTGCCATAAAACTTTTTTGCATTTTCCATGGTTTTGACTTTTGCCGACATGTTCAAAGCATTAATGGTGGTGACAGACATAATTTAACGATAATATCACATTTAATTTTATTAAAAGTTGTAAAATTTAAATCATCTTCTCTAAGTTTAATTAATGGGAAAAAAAAAGAGAGAAAATTATTCCCATCATTAAAGAAAAGTTTCAAAAAGTATCATGAAACTAAAAAATTACTTGATAAGGGTAAAAAAAAAAAATAAGGATAAAATAATCATTTTTATTTTATAGAATTTATAGAATTTGAACACTTAATAATTTATGATATTCATGATAAAACTTTTCATGATGTGTATCATTTCAAAAAAAAAAATTATTAACTCTAATTTAGCTAATATAAATAATTTTGTGTTATTTCTTTGTTTTAAGTTGTGTAATTAAAAAATATATATATTAAATAATCTTCAACATTCATAATTTGCATAATTATATTATCTGGGAATGAAGTTGGTATGAGAAAGACTACTCCAATAGGGTATCCCTGCACCCGACCCCGCCCTAAGGTGGAGATGAGAACGGGGATAGAGATGGTTTTAAAAGTCGGGTTTGGTGACCCGTTGTCATCCTTATGAAACAAAGATATACGATTGCTTGTGAAATTGATTGATTATAGAACCGTGATCTGCATTTCACAAACTTATGGTGGGTGTGTGCATTTGTTCAAGGGGAGATTCAAAAAAAAAAAAAGGTAAAATAAATTTAAAAAATCTAACATAATTTACAGCCGCAAAAGGACTGATTCATCTCCAACAAGACGGTTATGGGGGGTCATCAAAGGGGAAAAAAAAAATAAAACACCATAGAGGTTTGACAACAAACAAAGCAGCATTGTCCAAAACAGAGTGAATAGCGTGCACGTGAAAACCAAACCAAACTAGAGATTCATCACTTGAGGAGTGTCTTAACTATCGACTTCACGTTGAGCTTCTTCAGGTCCGTATACGACTGCCCGCAGCCGACAAACATGACGGGAGCTCCGGAAATGTAAACCATGGAGAGTGCAGCTCCAACCTACGAAAATCAATTCGCTAAACGTCAAATGTTTCGAACAATTGAAGTACCACAAACCGTTACAGGGCGTAAGAAGAGCTAGTCTACCTTGTCATCGATAGTATCGAACTTTGTGAGCAGTATTCCATCTATAAGCCTGGGGTTTGGCGATGTTGACAGGTCCGCTAATTTCTGCGGAGAGAAGGCAAAGTTCTCAGTAACTCAGCGTTGTAAATATGGGGCAACGGAGACAGATGATGAATTTAAGAGCTCAAACCTGATTGAACTTTGAAAGCTGATCGACGGCGTCATTTCCAACCAGTGCCTCTCCAACAAACAAGACCAGATCAGGATTGTTGAGGTAGATGAGCTTTGAGAGTGCCCTCATTAGTGGTTCATTATCCTGAAAAGCACAAGTACATCACGGTTAAGAATAAAAGTCGCCAAATAGAATTTTTCGGGATTAAGATTTTAATGCCTCCATCACAAAGTTGTTGCTAAACCACTGTAAAATGATTTAAATAACTTTACCTGCATTCTACCAGCTGTATCAACAAGGACCACATCAGAACCATTGCGTGTAGCTTCTTGGATTGCTTCCTTTGCCACAATTGCAGGATCTTTTTCATAGCCCTTTTCGAATATCGGGATCTAAAATAGAAGTTAATTACAAGTTAATCATCACTGCCCAGAATGCAAAACTGCACGCGTATGAATAAAAGCCATAAAACTATGTGAATAGGGGTTCTATAAAGACTGTCATACCTGAAGTCTGCGTGCATGAGTTCGCAGCTGCTCAACAGCTCCAGAACGGAATGTATCACAAGCAGCCATCGTGACACTGACCTTGTGCTGCAGCAGCCAGTAAGCAACCTGCAAATTGCCAATAAGCCAATAACTATCAGTTTAAAATGTGTGCGTCCACTAATGCATGTGCCAAAGTAGGAAAAGGATAGCAAGTAAACCTTAGCCAAGTTGGTTGATTTTCCAACTCCATTAACGCCGACGAAAACAACAACGTATGGTTTCCTTTGCTCCTTGGCGGCATGGACATCTCTTAAAATATCAATAGAGCGCCTAGGAGTTAAAATGCGAACAAGAGCTTCTTCCATTGCTGCCTGCAGTCAGTTTTCAACCAATCATTAGCCTCGATAAGAGAGGAGGGGGGGGGGGGGGGGGAGGAGAGAAAAAGAAAAGAAAAAGGAACGCCATTTATTGGAGTAACTGACAAACCTGCACGGTCGAAGAAATCCTTGTAAATGAAGCCAACTTTTTACCTTCAAGACTTGCAGCAACCGATTCACAAAGTTTCTCAGCTATCTCCTCAGCCTATGACATACCACAACACAACTCTATTAGCTGCCTTCGTTGGATTACAATTGCAGAGAACTAATTGGAAAACATAAAAGCGAAGAAAAATAGTGCATAGAGAACAGACGAACATACCACATTCTTGGTCATGAGCCTGTCCTTAAGAGCTTTCAAAGCAGGTTCCAAGTCTGACTTGTCCAAATTCGCCTTGCCAGCAATACTGTTATGCAAGGAGAGGAAAAAGAAAAAGAAAATCGAAAATTAATGACACGAGAATCTAAAAACCTAAATAAAACCTCCATTCAACTATGCAATATCAGGAAAATGATGCATTGTGGGTGCTTATCCACTAGACAAAATAACTAAAAACTGCAACTTTTACTATAAAGAACCGGATATGAGATAACAATTCTACCTCTGGAACATAGAAGAAAACCACCCTTTCTTCTTAGCTTCGGGCTTGCTGTCCTTCCCCACTTCTTCCTCCTCTTCATCCTCGCTTTCACTGCTAAAATTCTCTTCTTTGTCCATCATACTTTCACCTTGATCTGCTGCCACAACCTCTACGATATTGTCCCCATTCTCACCCACAGGATCTGTGAAATCCAACTTCGTCTCAGGAGGTGAATCGTCCCAAACTCTATTCTTCTTTGTTATCTTTTTCTTGGGCTCCACCTTAGGGGCACCCTTACTTACAACAGTATCAGTTTTCTTCCCACCTTTACTTCTAAGCTTATGGAGCTTATTTACATCAAAAGCCCCGATATTGGAGCTAGTGTTTTCTTTCCCATTGAAGAGACCATTCACCTTAGACTCTTCCGAGTCAACGTAATTACCATTGGAGAGACCATTCTCCAATTTCCGCCCTTTCGCACCATCGCCATCACCACCATCGCTTCCCAAACCGCGATCTCCTTTTTTGTTATTTCCTCCCTCAGCTCCAGCATTTTGCACCTGTCCTTGCTTTTTGTAACCAGCCAGAGGCTTCCCCATCGGCTTCGATTTCTTCAATTCTTCGGCACGAGCCTCGGCCTCCATTCTAAGTTGTCTAAAAGTTTCATCAAAATCATTGTAGACCGTCCGTTTAGGATCATAAATCTCAGAAAACTCACGCTTCACCATGGACAACAGATCATCCACATACAAGAGATGGAGGATTCGCTGATAGACGGCAACAAAGACGAGACCGAGGTCGTTGTGGAAGGTCCATTTGAGGGTGTAGGCAGCTCCTGGGGCATCATAGTTGTAAGATGCTGCACCAGAGCGCTCCTCCAAAAGACATGATCGGATCAAGGTGTCAATTGGAGACCCTTTTAGAGCATTCCCAAGTTCCTTACACGTCCAGAGGATTAACCCTCCTCTTGTAAATATCAGCAATTGTTCTAACATCTTACTATTATCGAATCCCCTGCACATCATAACACAATTCAAAATCCAAAATCCAAAAGAACATGCAATCTAAAACAGACACGAATGGAAAATTTGGGAAATCAAAAGGAAAACCTATAATCAAATTCGTTTCTTCAAATTTCATGTTCTTCGAATCACATGCGTAAGGAATAAAAAGAAATTAGCGAAATTTTGCAATTCAAGCCCAAAAGAAAATGACTTCAGATTAATTCCATTTAGTAAATAAAAAATTAAGCAGTAAATGAAAATCAAGAATATGCCAAGAAATTAAAATTGAGATCGGGATCATTTGGTATCAAAAACCAAAAGAAAATATTCGTTTAAAAAACGAGAAAAAAAATAAGAGAGAGAGAGACAACGAATTTGCACCAAACCAGATTCTAAATTTCCAATACTTTCCTACGGTTTCTAGCCAACCAAACAACTATCAAGCCCGATGAGATCAAATCTTCAATAGAATAAATAACTTTGTTTTGTTTTTTTTTATCTGAATTTCGCGTCCATCAAAGCATCTAAGATCTATCCAAAAAACTACCCCAAACAAAAAAAAAAGGGTATGAACGAGAAGGAGAGAGAACAAAATACCTGTTTTTGATTTCGTTTTGCGAGAAACGAGCAAAGACAAAACGGAAAATTGAGAAGAAAAAACAGAAAAAATAAAAATAAAAATAAAAACTTCTGTTTTGGGGAAGGTTCCGGTGGTTTAAATAGAGAATGGGCCTGAGGAGGAAAAAGGCCGAGGGCCTTGATTCAGGATGGGTGTCTAAGAGGAAAGGGCGGTTTTTTTTGACCATTTTTTGTTTTTGAGTCAAATTGGAACGGAAATCGGAATACGGACGTGTTCTACGCGTAAACTAATTCATAATCCCGACAACATTTGCCTGCCCTTTTTTTTTTTTTTTTTTTTTAATATTTATGATAAATGGCACATATTAAAATATTTTATATTTCTCAAAAAATATATATATATATATATTAAAATTTTTAAAGATAATTTTATTTCATTAAAAAGAAAGATAATTTCATCATAAATATTTGTAAATAACTGTCACTATGTTATTTATTATAAATATTTTAAAAAAAATGTTATCTTTTAGACAAATTTCACTTTTGTCCTGAATTTTAAATCTTGTCACAAAAAATCTTCTGAATTTTAATTGTAACATCTTTTTTCATGAATTTTGAAACATTTACAGATTTTTGCCCTCAATTAAATTCTTTTATAGAAAAACACACTGGACAATATTATAAAATATGAAATTACGAAATGATATTTATTGACAGCACACTTAACACTCGTTATTCCTTATTAAATATGAAATTACGAAGTTAAATATAGAGAGCAGTATGGGAAAAAAAATAATAATCGGTCCTAAATATTTATTGTTTTGACATAATTATAATAGCGACTTTGTAATTTCAAACCTAACACCCCTCGTTACATGCCTCCAATAAGTATCACACATATTTTTCTTTTAAAAATTTAACTGAGGGGGAAAAACTGTAAATGTTTCAAGAATGTTTCAAAAATTTGAAACATTTACAGATTTCCCCCCTCAGTTAAATTCTTTTATGGAAAAAGATACTTGGCAGTAGTATAAAATATGAAATTACAAAATGACACTTATTGACAGCACACTTGACAGTAGTTATTCTTTATTAAATGTAAAATTACGAAGTTAAATATAAAGAGCAGTATGAGAAAAAAATAAACAATCAGTCCTAAATATTTATCGTTTTGATATCATTATAATAGCGACTTCGTAATTTCAAACTTAACACCCCTCATTGCATGCCTCCAACAAGTATCACACATATTTTTCCTTCAAAAATTTAACTGAGGGGGAAAAAACTGTAAATGTTTCAAGAATGCTTCAAAAATTTGAAACATTTACAAATTTCTCCCCTCAGTTAAATTCTTTTATGGAAAAACACACTTGGCAGTAGTATAAAATATGAAATTACGAAATGACGCTTATTGACAACACACTTGACACTAGTTATTCTTTATTAAATGTAAAATTACGAAGTTAAATATAGAGCAGTATGGAAAAAAATAACAATCAATCCTAAATCTTTATCATTTGACATAATTATAATAACGACTTTGTAATTTCAAACTTCACACCCCTCATTGCATGTCTCCAACAAGTATCACACATATTTTTCCTTCAAAAATTTAACTGAGGGGGAAAAACTATAAATATTTCAAAATTCAAAAGAAAATAATAATACAAATTAAAATTCATATGTATTTTAGGACAAGGTCTAACGTTCTAAAGTAGGGGAAGTGAAATTTATCCTTTGTTATCTTTTCTTTTAATAACAATTTCTTAGATAATACTGTCAATAGCATGACAAGCTTAAAATGAACTTATAAATATCGGTAGGGTGAAATGTACGTCTTGTACGCTGCCTTCTTACCCGGACAGATAATTTTGTTGTAAATATACATCATAAATAAAATTATTTATGATAAAAGATTCCTTGTCATAGATTTGTTTTTAAAATGTTATTTACCTCTTTTTTCGTTGTTTAATTGACAATCTATTAAATTATGCTCTCAATAACATGACAATATTAAAATAAACTAATAAAAATAAATAAAATTAGGTGGGAAGCCATGTTTTGAATACTTTTATATAATTTTATTCATTTTAATTTTAAAATTGATAATTTTAGTATTATAAAATGAAAAAATATCAACTTTGATATTATGATTGGTATAAATATAATGACAAAATTATCAATTTGAATGTTATGGTGGGCATAAATATAAGATGGTATCAAACTTATAGTATTCTTGCTTATAACCACAATAAATATGGGCAAGATTAAATGGGTTGTTGTAGTCTGCCATCTTGACTCATGGTTTGACCTTATATGACGGGCGGGTAGGGTCTAGCTCTAATAGTTCATGGACCGATTAATATGGTGTCTTTTTAAGATTTTTGTTAGTTATTTAATATAGGGTTTCTTACATTTTTGTACCTTGTATTTTGTTTTTATTTAGAAAATATACACTAGGTTTTTAATTTTTATATTTTCATAAAATTTTATCATGGTCAACATTTAATTTTGACTTTAAAATACCCTGATTACCCTTAAAAACAAATGACTAAAACTAAATATTACTTACATTTTTATTCATTGTATTTTGCTTTATTCAAAGAGTATACCATGTCTTTTAAAGTTCTACATTTTAACATTATTAGGTTATATTTAGTACAAAAATCTTTACATTTTCTCGATTAATACTTATTAAAATACTTAATATACCCTTGAAATTGGGAAAAAAAAAAATCATTGAAAAAATTATAATTGAAGTAAAAGCTCAATAAATGGGTTGAGACAGGGGTTGAAAGGGGTGCATGGCAGTGGGAAAGGGATGCGTGATTATGAGGATGTGATTGAGAAGTATGAATTTTTTGTTGAGAAATTTAAAGGTTTTGTGTTTTTATAATTTTTCTTCTAAAGGTTATTTTGAGTATTTTTAGGTCAAAATAAAGTGTTGATCAAGGAAACGTATTGATTTAATGTTAATTGTTGTACAATGAATAAAATGCATAATTTTGAATGCTTAGTATATTATCTGAATAAAAGCAAAATACATGGTATGAAAAGGTTACAAATTATATTTCTCTTTTTAAGGGTATTTTTAGTATTTTTATGTCAAAATTATGTGTTGACCAATAAATTGTATATATTTATATATTAAATGCAATCTAATCATATAAAAATGTAACAGTTTAAAATACATGATATACTTTTTAAATAAAAACAAAAATTAATATATAAAATGATAAATAACCATGGTTAAAGATATAGGCTAGCTATAATTCCACACTTAACTCCGTCTCAAGATACAGAGTTTGAATCTCTCACTCCTAAATTTAAAAAAAATAAAAGGTAAATAATCCTTTAATATATAAAAATAGTATCGTGCCCGATTCACTATTAATCTATCGAAGTTATAGGATTGAATTATGCCAACTTTTACTTGGAACAAGCGAGTCCAATCCGACCCGCTTTTTCCTTTAGGTTCGGATGGATCAGAGTAGACGACCCATATTTGCACTTCGAGAATAAAACAATAACTAAATCGTGTTACGTTCATCATGTCATCTAGTATTCATAATTTGAAAAGAAAAAAATTATTTGAGTTGTCTGTAATGATCTCAAAATTAAGACAATAATGGGATTAATAAGACCATATGTTTCTTTTCTTTTTCTTTCAGAATTTATCTGAGTTGGTTGTAAATATTTATAATTGATATATTCAAAATTATTGATTGAATTAAGTGAATCCATAATGATATCCTTTCTTTTCAAGCTGTTAACCAAATTATACAACTTGCAGTTATCTTTTTCCAAATAGTAGATTTAAACTACTCAATGTTAACTCATCTTGTAAAGAACTCACACATAGATATATATATATAGAGAGAGAGAGAGAGAGATTGATCTCTGGGTACCTCCACTGTTGTCTCCACTAGAGAAACCACAAAGAATTATCTCATTTTGGAGTTACTTCTGATTAGGAAAAGAAACATTTCATATTATTATTCCTTGTGAATATAACCTTCACTAAGCCATCTTTAGATATATAGGTCAATTTCAATACAATGCTATATTTGTCACTAAAAAGTATGAAAAAAAACATTATATTACTTCACGACAAAATGAGAATTTTCAAAAGAGTTCACTATGGTTGAGCATGGACATGAGGAAAGAAGAATTTGGCGAGTGGCAAGTTCGATCATTTTAATTTCATTTATGAGAGCTTAGAACTCCTCTGATATCATTTGTAATAGCGAGGTCAGAAATCTTTTTAAGGGGCCGTGAACTGAATTAAAATTTCAAGCTAAAATAGCAGGAAGACCTTTTAAAGTTTACGATTGAGAAAATTATGAATTATTACAATAGCATGGTTGTATAAATAAATATACACACACATAAGTTTTTTAAGTCTGAAATATGTGTGTGTATTTTAAATGTCAAATTTTGGGGTATAATTGAAAATTTTCTGAAAAATTCAATATAAATATGAAAAATTAGATTGAATAACCCATAGTAATAATCTAATTTAATAGATTGTCCAACCTTTTTTTATTTAGCTAAATGGCCTAATCAAATTTCATCAACTTCCCACACTCCTTCCCCCCTCCCCCGTCTCTTTCTCTCTCTCTCCTCCCTCTATTCGTTTCTCTCTTCTTTCCTTCCAGCCATCACCGTCACCGACCATAGCCTTGGACAAAGACTAGTGACGTCGGAATAGCGACATCAAGGCGAACTTGTCGTGCCGCTCGAATGGAGAGAGAGAAACCAGATCACTGAGAGGAAGCCACTCTTGTCACCAGAAAAAAAAAGCTCGTGAAGCCTGCGACCCTCGATCGCTCGACCTGCCAGAAATCATGATAGTCTCAGCATTCTCCGGTCAAATTACAACAAGCCGCCACCGTTGCCGTTGCTGTTGTCATCGGCACATCGCCTTTCTGATCAACGAGGAAAGAGAGAGAAACCAGAAGAGAGAGAAGGGAAAATGAAAGCAGTGGAGAGAGGGAGAGAATCAAGAATGGGGAGAGAAAAAGGGGGCTATCGCAGGTGGGGGAGAGGGAGAGAGGGGAAGAGGGAGAGTTTTTTTTTTTACTTTTTAAATTTTTTATGGTAAATCAGTGATTTACTCATAGTTAATCACTGATTGACCGAAAAATTTGTGTTATTGTTTATGGTCAAGCTTGATTTACTATAAAAATTTATGAGTTATATTATGGTCAGTCAGTAATTGACTGATAGTCAATTATTGATTGATCGATGGTTAATCAGTGATTAACTGTTCAATATGGTCAATCAGTGATTAATCATTTACAAAAGTGATTGGTCATTTTAAGGAGGGAAAAAAAGCATCTTAACTAATTTTTGAAAACTTAACCCATTTATTAAAATACTTATAAAAAAAAAGGTCATTTAGCTATAAACTCCTATAAATATTCGAATTCGAAAATACAATGTGGCAAATTAAGTACATAATTAAGTGTAAAACTTTGAATTTTTGGGGGTGAAAGGTGAAAATTTATGAATGACTCAGGTAGAGTTTCTCATCAAATATCGTTAATTAATGATATATACAAAAGTACATTTACAACGATTAAAATATATATATATATATATGTATATATATAATCACTTAAAACTTCGTTTGATAAGTTAATTGGAGATGAAAAATTTATGTTTGAGTTAGTTCACTTTTTAAAAATTAGTTATAAATTTTGTTGACTTTTCACAGAGAGATAAAAATTGAGATAACAAAATACAATTTAGTTGGAGTTAGACCTTAATGCCAAACAAACCCACAAAATCAATTTACAATTAAACTAGCATTTAGAATGTCAAACTGAATGAGTTGCCTGGCAAAATTACCCTAAAGCCAAAACAAGTAAAATAAAGATATTAAACCTTGGAATTAATTCCCCGTTAAAGAAAAAAAAAAAACTTTGGAATTAGAATTAATGCAATATTTTTTATTGGATAGAGAGACCAAATAAATTCGGAAGCAGTTCATCTATCACTAAACTCTAGCTGCTTTAATAATTAAAAAAAATACTAATAATTAAAAAAACCTATCGAATCTTGCAAACTACAAATAATTTCTTATCTTTTATTTTCTCTTTTTTTTTTTTAAGTCCAAAAAGGGATAACAAGTGTTAGCATATCCCTCATGTACGTTATAAAAAAGGTTCTTCAGATACTGACAAGAATGTTCGCTGAAGGTCCTATGGGTGGACCCTGTTCCATGACAAAGAGCACTCATCCCAACCTTATCGAATGTGCTAATGGTAAGGATATATGTAAGCATGATCCCAAATACTCTGCATCGAATACTAGGCTGAGAAAAAACACACTTTCACATTTAAAACTAACAAGTGTATCACACCTAATATTCACACCTTTGACTACTGATCTATCAATGATAATCCATTATTGCTATGCCACTAAACTCTGTGGTCACTCCATTAAAGGCTTGTTGCTGCATGTTGTATGTCCAAAACGTCAATAAGTTTGTTTGCTATAGCACTGGCATATAAGGAAGAGCCTTCGTATATCTGCCAGTAACAAAATCAATAAAGCCAGATGGTTGTTTCCCAATAGTTATCAAATCTCTATTATACATACAATACAAAAATTATTTATCCTTATTGACAATTAAATAAATATATACATGGTACAAATTATATTTGTCGTGTAAAAATGTAGGACTGAATTGTCATGTTTTGGTCTTGTGATTTTTATGTTTTGTTGCAGATTGGGACATCGTGAAGAAAAGAGGAGAGAGAAAGAGGGAGATTGAGTGGGAGAGAGGAGAGAGAAAATAAATTAACGGATAGCTAGATTAACCAACTTATATGTAGACAGAATAAAAGAAAAAGATCATGGACGAAATTGTTATAATATTTTAGTGTTTTTAAATGCTGATATTCCACAAAAATCAGATCAGTTGATGAAACAAATTATGCACCAGAGTTAAAAATAATTCTTAGCAAAAAAAAAATAATTATAATAATACCTTGGTGTTGAACAAAAAGCTATAGGAGTCTCCAACGCAGCCCCCGGCAATATGGCGAATATCGAGCCGAAGTTGGTCCAGCACCTTGGAAGCAACCAGAAGGAGATTGATCTTCCTCCGTTGAACGAGTTTAATGGTGACCTCGTCATCGATGATTCGAACATCAACCTCGGTGTCCTTCGATTTCCTCTGAAGCCACGAAGTCCCCAAGAACATGTTGTTAATAAGGGACTGATCATGATCATGAGACTGATCATCAGCAAGTGCCGGGTTCTTGTCGCAAGAACTTTCGGTCATTGATGTTCTAGAAGCATCGTGATCTTGATCGGTTTTGTTTGTCCTCCGATCTTGATTTCTACCACTTGATCTCTTTTTCTTCACTAGTATTTTAAGCTCCATTATTGTTCTTGTGAGCTCTTTTATGTACTCTATAGCGTCTCCTATTGTGGATGCTCTGTCGGGCTTTCATTTGCATTTTATGGCCAAATTTGTCAAAATAAGCACAAGAAAGTTCATTATAAAAAAAAAAAAAAAAAAAAAAAAGAAACTATAGTTAATAGCACTTTCCTACCCTTTGAATTTTCCGTAACAGAAGGAGGGAAAAAAAAAAAAAACCCCGCTATCTGGACTTGCTTGAGTTCAATGCGTTATTATTGCATATTCTTGGACAGTTTCATGATTAACTATAGCTGTGAAATCAGTCTATTGTTCCAATAATGACGAAAACTAAAAGATAAAACTCTTAGAGGACTTGTACAACTTAATCATAACCCTTCGTTTCTTGGAGCCTCCCCCTAAGAGTCAGAAGAAGAAGCCATAGGAAGCAAACAACTCATCCCCCACTGCGCCTCCCCTCAACGGATCTGGAGTTAAAAAGGTCGATCGTTGTTAAAGGGGAGAACTTGCAATTCGTTCAATTATCTTTTCATCCTTTTCTTCACTATATATTGAATTTTCCATTTTGTTAAAAAGAAAAAAATCATTTACAGAAAAAGGCTCTGCTCTCTGGACACTGGACTTGCTTGTGTTCAATGCAATATTGTCGTATATTATTGGTATTGCACGGTTAGAGACTTCCATAATATAAATCTAATGCATAAATATAAATCGAAATCGTAATTGATGAAATCTATAGATTCAGCAAATAAGTTTTCAAATTAAAGAAATAATAGTAGTGCCTCTGGCAATTGGGGCTTTTCTAAACGAAATAGCTTCAAATGAACAAGTAGAACAAAAACACACGGAATAGGCCCAAAGAAAGAAGAACAAGCAACGAAAAAGCTCAACAGCAACAGCAACATTATCGCACTTGAATGAAAACAAAAAAAAAAGGTTACAACCTGTGAAACTACTTGAGTAGAACATTATTGGTCACCAAAAACTCAAACAGCAACATTATTGCACTTGGAACTACAACTAGCAGAATTTGTTTGAACTTTGCAAACAATGACTGGGTTTATAAATTAAGAGCGTGAATTTTTCTTACCCAATTTCTCGTCAAATTCTCTTCCATGAATGCATCCGGCCCTCAGCATCTCGCGAACTTGTAAAAACATTTGGCACGTCCTTCAGTCTTGAGAGGTCTGAATTTGGACTAGTGCTTGAATTATGTAGCTTTGCGAGCAACTCATCACCCATATTTATGAAATCAATTCGTTTGAGATTAGTTAGAAACTCAAACCCCTGGTGGCACTTCCTCTAATGATTTGCAGTCTTCAAACACTAGATATTGAAGACACGACATTGCCCCTCGTTCCACCCTCACTTTTCTCAATCTGCCCAGACCGCAAAATGTTCATTTCTTGAGCATTTGGAAACCTCCGACTTTCATACACAACTCTCTCTCCATCATAAGCTTTGTCAAATGCAAGGATCCGTAGATTGGGCAAAGCTTGAAGAGATTCAAGTGGATCAAGTCGTAACTTACTCCACCTCAATTATAATGCAACTAAGCTTGAAAGCTTAGGCACCCAATGCGGTAGCATCTCTAGACGTCCATGCATACACAACCGGTGAAGACATTGAGGAGATGATGATATACTCTGCACTCCAAGGATTTCAACTTCTTCTCTTGTTTCCAGCCTTAGATGGCGAAGGTGGCTCAGCTTCTCCATTAATGAGCATAATGCTGGCCCATGTTCTGCTCTTAATTGTTAAATTCGTAAATCTCTCAGTTGCATAAGATTTTCAAGTGATCTCAGTAAATCAACACAACCATGACTTGCTTGGATCCTGAAAAGAGACTGCAAAGAAGTTAATTCACCTTTTGCGGTGGGTACTCTAGCACCAATTAACTTTCTCGTCCCAGAACCATCATTCACATAATGAAATACCATGATATTGCAAAGACACCTGAGTTGTAAAATTTCAACAGGCAGCTCCTCAATTAAAGTTTTTTCAAAATCTAATATTTCAAGGCTTCGTAGCCTACCAATAGAGTATGGAAGTGATGCAATCTTGGTACCATTCAAGCTTAGAAACCTTAAACAGTATAGCTTTGTGATACAGTCTGGAAAAGTGTCCAATGGTAATCTTCTGCAAGTCTTAACCCATTATGTTTCCTAAAAAACTCTGACATGGAAGAGCTAGAAATAGACCATTTTGCATTAAAAAAGTGCAATGTGCGAAGGCTAGAAGTTTTTTCGGTCTCCCTGCAAACTCTCCAAAGGCATAAACACTGATAAATGCCGAACACGTTCAAGGAGGGAATGGGTTTTGCTCACTGGCTATTGCAGCAAAATTTTGATCTTTTGATTTCTCAAGAATAATTTCCTGCAGAAGGTCGTGGACTTTGAATGCAATAAATCTTTCATAAGTGCCCTCCTTGACCAATTGGATCAAGCTTCTATAACGAAGCTCACTGAAATAAACCACGGCAAACTTCTTCTTGTGTTGAATTTTCCTTTTTTTCAACAAAACCATGCGCCAACCATAAATCAATTATGAGATCCTTATGGAAAACCCAATCCTCTGGGAATAGGCTTAGATATAGGAAACATGACTTCAAGTGGTAAGACAAATCATTGAAACTACGCGAAAGAATCTTTTTCATATTCTCGATTTTATCACTGTTGTCAAAGCCTCCCCCCAAATGATGACAAACCATTTCCCGCACGTTTATTTTATCGATGTCCTTAGTAGCTTGCACTTGTTGTAACCATGGCGAGAAGTAATCCCATACACCTTTTCAAGATTTTGTAACAGATGCTCTCTAAATGGTGAGGGCAAGAGTTTTCTCGAAATGTTCTTACACAAAATAGATTCCATGATTTTTTTGGAGAAAAAGCCTTTAAAGGAAAAATATTACCTTCAAAAACATCTCTGGTTGTACTAGAGGCCACATCTAAATTGCGGATTGTGACAATTAATCGGCTGCCATGATTGTTGTCCATCGGAAATGCATTTTTGAGATCCTCCCATGAATCGGCGCTCCATAGATCATCCAACACAATCAAGTATTTCTTATCACCAAGGAAGTCAATTATGCCTTCCCTGACTGAAAGTGCATTCTTGGAATATGTCTCATCAGGGACTGGTTGCGAGATCCCTTTGAACAGTTGCTCAATTATTTTTACGAGCAACTCTTGTAGATTGAAGGATTGGGAAACAGTGATCCAAGCACGGTGTTGGAAACATTGCTTCACTTGCGCATCTCTGCAGACTTGACTGACTTAGAGTGGATTTGCCTCCTCCCATTCCCACCACCTTGGGATGTGTGCCCATAAACGAATGAGATGTATTATTCTGCTGATTTAATTTGAGGAATTTTTTCAATATTATTTTTACATGCATATTTGGATGTTTTATAAATATCGAAACCCTAGATTATTTAAATGTGACTTTAAATATTGTATATAAGTGTTATATTCAGGAGGATAATTTAAAGTAAAATAATCTAAATTTATCCGTAATTAAAAATTAAAGTTGGGATCTTTAATTTAAAATTACTAGCGCGGTTCATTATATTCTGAATGAAATGATCTTATCCGGATTGTTAATAATGAGATTATTAGAATGAAAGCGCTTTATATAATTTGATTATATAAGATTGGAACACGATTAATTATGAATCTCTAATAATTTCCGTTGTCATATAGAGTATTCAAAATTAATCAATGATGGTCATATATGAATCGATCTTAATTCTGAGTAATTAATAGACTCCTATTTATTGTATCATGTTTTTTGATATATCGAGTAATGACACAAATGAATAGTGTCAAATTCTTGGTATATTGGAAATATAATATAATAAATAGCCGAGAATATTAATATACAAGATGAAATCCATTCCTTCGTAAAGAAGTTAGATGGATGGTTCCCTTAAGTGTTGATTCGGGACTTGAATAATAAGAACGCTCAATTTATGATTAGATCATAAATATATTATTCATTAGAGAATCAATAGTACTTAAGGAGAAAGATATAATTAAAGAGGCTAACGGAAAATACCTAGCTTTAATTATGAACCGTTTATGGAGGATTGATTTATATGTAGTGACTATATCAATGGACAATTCAAATCCTTTGAATATAATTAGTTTTATAATTTTAAGAGTGCAATTCCAAATTTTTAGTGGAATAATTTGTAATTAATAATTTTGATATTTTAATTAAGGTGTTAATTAATTGTCAAAATTATTGGAGCTTAAAATTATAAAGTCCATAGTTCCTCTCAACGGCTCTATTGAATCATGTGAACATTATTTTATGTTGGGTTAATTTATTAATTTAGAATTGAGAATTCTATATTAATATTCACACAACAAATTAATTAGATTAATTTGTGTCTTTTAAATAATATGATTATTTAAAATAAATTTAAAATAGTTTTAAATTAAAGATTATACAATGTGGTAAGGACCATATCGTAATTGTGTACCACAGGGTGGTTCACATAATATCCACAGAGTATATGTGGAATATTGAATTTTTGAATTTTGATACATGTGGAAGAGAAAAGATCGGTTATTTTATTTTGAATAATTCAAAATAAATTTTAAAAAAAAATAACTAATCAGATAATGGGAGAGAGATTTTCTCTCTCCCATATCCATAAAACACGCCCACTATATGGAGTTAGTGGGTATGTGCATAGTTATTCCACATGGTTGAATTAATTAATTAATTAATTTAAATAAAAAAAAGATGAGTGTCAGTTATTTCTCTGTAATATTAAAAGAGGGTATATACGATGTATTTAAAAAGAAAGGGTATATACGATGTATCTGAAAAAGGGAAGATATATTAATTCTTTTTTGACAGAGAGAAAAGATATACGTATTTTTTTTATCTGAGAGTTTCTTCTCCTCTTCTCCTTCACTTTGTCTCATCAGTTAAGAACGCAAAGTGAATCAAAATTCAAGTGTGTGATCAAACCCAAATTCAGAAACGCCCACTCGTTTCCTGTTCATTGTGATATGGAGAACGCTGAGAAAGAATCGTTGGTGTTTTGAAGGATTTGGAGTTCTCAAGAAAATTGGTGTTTTCGAAGGATTTGGAGTACTCAAGAAGGTTCTTGGAGGAGTTCAAGAATTTCGACCTAATCGGACAATGGTCTATCTCTAAACTTTCTTTTTAATTTATTTTGTTAAATTAATATAAGTATTGTCGCCGGAAAAATTTTGAGAAAATTTTTATATGTGCAATTTGATCTGTACCATGCTTCCGCAAAATTTTTAAAAACTGGTTTTCGGAACCAACAATTGGTATCAGAGCCGGCAATACCTTATATTAATTTAATGAGTAATTATATGATAATTTTTGTATGATTTTAAGTAGGCACTTGTGCATATTGATGTATGTTTCTATTTATGATCATGATGATAAATGTTTGTGCGAATGGATTGGTCGTAAATTATTCCGGTTTCATGGAAAATAGTTTGTATTTTTCCTTTTGATTAGATCAATTGTAAATAGGAATCATGGTGTAATTTTCTTTTGATTAGATCAATTGTAAATAGGATTTATGTTGTAATTTTTCCTTTGATGAAGAATTGTTCTTCATATTTTTTTTAAAGAAAAGTTCTTATTTTTTTTAATTAAAAAAAAAAAAAAAAAAGGAAGGGAGGTGCCGGCGACTGTACGGACGTCGCCGGCGGCGCTGCACAGCGGCCATGGCCGATCGTCGACCATGGTCGCCGGCCGGCGGGGGAAGCCGGCCTGGGTTGGCTGCGCTGCCAACCCAGTCGTGACTGCAACAGCAGTCACAACAAAGCTAGGGTTCTGGGAACCCTAGCTGGCCCAAATGGTTTGGGCCACCCAGCCACGGGCTGGGCCTGCCTCACCCTGGCTAGGCAGCAGCAGAAGCAGGCTGGGCCTGCCCATGAGCAAGGCCCATTCGGCCAGTGCATGGGCAGTGGCCGGCCGCACAGCCACACCCACCGAAAAAGAAAAAAAAGAAAAAAAAAAGTTTTTTTTTTTTTTTTTAGATTTATGAAATATTTTTTTTTGAATTTCTTTTTAGATTTATGAAATATTTTTTTTTTGAATTTGAGAAATTCATGGAGGATCACCACCACTCATAAAGAGAAGTTGGAGAATTACAAGAAGACCCGAAGTTGGAGAATTACAAGAAGACCCATTTTTTTTTTATTATATCATTTTTTATTTTGGGTTGTAATTTTAGGTTTCCATGGAACTCGTACAAGGTTTTCCATTTCGCTTGGTTTGAATGTTTTTATTATGTTGATGATAATTATATTGCTATGCATATCACATGACATCTAAGATAGAAAAGTGCCTACCGATTTTGTATGTCATGCATTTTTTTGCGCATTTTTTTTCTAAAATTGTTTTAGCAATTAATTTAATGCGAGTAGTCACAAATTTAATGAGATTAAATTTGAAATTAATTTAGCAAACGGATTTGCAAAATTAGTGGGTCAAATGTGAAATTTGTAAAATTTAAGTGTTAAATTTTAAAATATCACAATTGATTTAATTTATAATTTTAAATTGTTTAAAATTATAAAGGCTTAGTAATTTAAAGTGTTTAAATTTACTAAGGTTTATGAAACAAGAGTTGTTTTATAAATAAAATACATTTTTGCAAAATAATGAGTGGGAGTGGATAATATGACAATATAAACCCAAGGTCTCCACCGTTAGTACAACATCGTGAGTTTTTTTAATAGTGCCTAGAGACGCTTTGATTTCGTCCTCCCTACGGAAGGTGTCTATTAAATACAATACCAAGGTTGTCTTCCATGAGATAGGATTTTAAGATGTATTTTAGAATTGACCTACCCTACGGCGGCAATTTCTAAGTTAAGTCTAAAAAATCTAATACGGCGGGTTACACTCATAAAGAGATAATTAAATTAGTTAATTATTTTCTTGATCAAAATTAAAGGAAATTAATAAGTATTAGAAATATGAGATATTTCGGGTAATATTTATTAATTGAAAATGTCTCATTTTAATTAGCAATTATTTGACCTACCCTACAGCGGCACTTAGTTGTGGTGATTAAAATTCCTTAGGATTTTAAAGTAAACATGTTTTTGTGTATTTTAACATGTGCATTCATGCATCATATTTACTTTGCCTTTAATTTTGTTACGATATTTATGCACTTATTTATTGAAAAATATTTTTTAATTATTTTCAGCAAATATGTCAAACACGATTTTCTCACTTCTCGCCTCTCAAGTTTTAACTGGTGAAAACTTTGCACATGGAAAAGCAACATGAATATTCCCTTGATAAATGAAAACTACCATTTTGTCCTTAAGGAGGATCGTCCTCAAGTGCCTCCGGCCAATGCCTCTAAGGCTGTCTCGGACAAGTACGACCGTTGGGTTGTCGCAAACAACAAGGCCCGCTGCTACCTTTTAGCAGCAATGAATGAAGTGCTTAGAGCTAAGCACGAGGCCCTTGAGACTGCTAGCGAGATTATGGAATCTTTACAAAACATGTTTGGATGCCCTTCCGATCAAGCCCGCCATGAAGCCGTGAAAGCCGTTATGAACGGCAAAATGAAGAATGGTTCTTCAGTTCGTGAGCACGTCCTCAAAATGATTCATCATTTTAACGAGGCTGAAATCAATGGTGCGAATATTGATGAAAAGACCCAGGTTGTGTTGGGATCTAAATGTGCCCTAAGGATAGAAAATCAATATTAGAGATTTTCTGTAAATATGACATTTCGATATTAATAAGAGGAGGTTATTCATGTTTAATAAGTTGTGTCCTATTTACTTTCATTTGTTGATTGTATGGTTATTTTGAGCAAATATAAAATACTCCTTGGCTGTTCGTAATATATCGGATTACCATATGTATACGGGGTATACATAGAAGACGTGGTAATTTGATAACAGTCTAAATAAATAGTCTGCAATCGATGGAATAAAATTTGGGGATCTTATTCATGATAAGATTGTAAAGGTTGTCTACTTCCTTGGAGGGATGGTTTGTCTTAACCATTGGATAGGTTCCGAGTAGAAACTTTAATGTATACCAGTATTGAGGTATGACATTGGACTGGACCTAAAGTGTTAATTGATTCGGTTTAATAATTCCGTTTATAAGAATCAATAACACTTTGATTATCATCCTGCATTAATCTTAATCCTGAAATGATTACTTGAGTTCGTATCCATGACTTATGTACTTTAATGCACTATAGGTGAGACACTGTTAATTCATGGTCAATATACTTGTGTTTTAGGTGCATGACTTATGGATGGAGAAATCAAGATTCATAGATACGGAATCCATAACTATCTTAATGATAGTAAATGTTATCTACTTAAAGGCATTATTCGGGGATTGAAAGATAGTATAACAAGATCTTGGCCATCGGTTTACTTTGTGTTCTCTGGTGGTTTACCAATTGTGTGGTTTTATAATTGGTGATTCTTTCAATAGAGAATAATGAAACTTTAAGTTAAAATGATTGAAAAAGGTAAAACGGAAAAAGTACTTAGTTCAATCATGGATAACAGATGGGGATTAAGCAAGCGATGAATCAATCATGGAAGAAGCGCTACGTTAGAGAGCTTTCGTAATACGGTATGTAAACAAGAGTTCAGCTTCAAACTTTTAGTGGAATAGTATTGAAGTTGATAATTGATGAATAATTAATCTGGGATTAATTTTTCACAATTATAGGAGCCTCTTTACATATTTCCATCGGGTCCCTCTATTAGCTCATAT
Source organism: Ficus hirta (assembly GCA_038430175.1). Taxonomy (NCBI): domain Eukaryota; kingdom Viridiplantae; phylum Streptophyta; class Magnoliopsida; order Rosales; family Moraceae; genus Ficus; species Ficus hirta. Next base: position 9,105,422 of record CM076585.1, on the reverse strand, counting down.
AGTTCCGTATAGCGTCTCGGGATTTGTTCCTAATGAGAACGGTAAATTTAAATGGAATTTAGTAATGTCTATTAAGACTTGGTACTCTCTAACATGCAATCCAGAAAGAATTGGACATGTGACATTTGTGTAGACAAATAATATGATTTGTCAACATAAGACTGGTTAATTGAATTTTGAAATAAGATTGTGTTTGAATTATTTAGTTTTGGAAAACAAATTTTTCTCTCCTAATTTAAAAGAGGTGCACGGTTTTTAGATAGGTGGAGGGAAGAAAATTTTGTTTCAAAATTATTCAAATATATTCCTAACATTAAATTATTAATTGATTTAAATAATAGAGATTATTTGATGGATTTTTCTTTCCTTAAAAGAGGTGCATGGTTTTTGGGAGGAAAGAAAATTTAAAATATTCCATTGATTTAAATTAATTAATATGGATAATGTTTGTGGAAAATATTTATTCAAATAAGTGAATCTTATTTAAATTGGAAAAGGTTTAAAAGAAATTTGAATCTAGATAGGACTAGGATCTTTTGACTAGTCTAGATTCTTGATTTAAAATTTGAACCACCAATCAAGATTTATCTCAAAGTGGCCGAATTTTTGAGGATTGATTTCCTCATGGAAAAACGTTTTTAGGTTCAATGAATCTAGCCCTAATGTTGTATGATCTTTTGATTCAAAATTTATCCAGAAAAATAATTATTAATTCTTGAAAAACAAAAAATTTTTGGTCATTCACTAAGGAGAAAAACGTTTTTGGAGTGAGAAGAAAAATAATTTGGGTTTCTTCCAAATCATAAAATTCGGCCATACTCTTGACTGAGAAAAAGAGAGAAAATTCCATTGAATCAAAATTGTGAGGAAGGTTAAACCGAGTGATAATTTTCATAGGAGGTTAACCGGTTTCTGTTTTGCAGTTTTGAAGAAAAAAGTTGGATAATATTCTCAACGAGGAACATCGGAATTGAGAAGGAATGATCTAGACTTCGGAAAGCATTACCGGTTACTTGGATTCATAGAACGTGTGCCCACACACACTCTGAGACGTGGAACTCGAGAATAATAGAGAAGACACGTTGGTCAATCGCTCTAGCAATTCCGGAATCTAAGAAATAAGGTACGCTTGATCATGAATTTATTTTATTGTTATATGCATCATGAGCTTCTTTTCCGAATCGGCATAAAAAATTTTAAAACTTCCGCTGCGCCGTAACTCTGATATCTGAACTGATTTTTTCAACAATTGGTATCAGAGCAAACTCATGATCATGTATATAACATAAATTATTTGATCGAATAAATTTCTCTCTATGCATTAATGAAATATTTTAGAGAGTTGGCACTCTAGGTTTTATTTTGAGTATGTTAAATATATTATGAATGGATGTATGGATGAATGAATGCTTTATATTCTTTTTATAATATATGATCTTGTTCAATTTTGCCGGTCATGATTCCATAGAGGTTAGAATTTGTATCCAGATTTTTCAAGTGTAATAGATGCGGTCTATTAATACCGCTAGGTCGTTCTTTCAATTCCTAGAATTTTTGTAAGCCGAAAACGGTGTGGGAATTTTTTTTGTAAAATTTGGGCTACAATGGATTCGAGGAGATTGAAACGAAGGTATGTAAATTTTTAAAGAATGTGATTTTTTGTTCTTTGGAATTTTTTTAATTAAAAAAATGTTTTTTTAATAAAAAAAAATCACAGAATCTTTTTGAAAATTAAATTTTCCAATGATATGTGATCTTGATAATTTGGAAATCAAAATTGAAAATTTAAATTTAAATTTAATGGATATTATTATGAATTTTAAAATTTTGTGATTTAAATTTGAAATTTGGAAATTTCAAAATTTTTTGAATTTTAAAATTTAATAAACCGGATTTTTATTTAAATTTTGATATTTTATAATTTTGATTAAAATTAAAAATCACATATACTCTTTTTGAAATTTAAATTTAAATTTGAAAAGATGTGACATTGGAGAAGGAAGACATATTGAAGAAGGATGCAAGGCATGGATCTACAAATGAAGGCCGATATATGTTTCGGTTAATTTTTATAAATTTTGTAATTTTTCTTTTCTCTAGGATGGAATCATGATCTACGGCTATTTACATATTTTGCAAACTATAAATGATGTATTGCTAGATGAATATGTTATACTATTTCATGATCTATTGATAACATGCCATATAGACTAGGGAGTGCCACTCAATAAATATTGTTTATGTATGAAAAGCAAAAACCCTAATTTAAAAGAATGAGTGGGAGAAGGTTTTACACACTAAGACCTACGGCCTCCATCGTTGGTCCAATAGTTACGCATGGTAGTACCTACTACTTGGTTTTGACCCGAAAATTCCCTTCGGATAGGTATCTTACCTAGAGCGCACACTGATTTGGATTTCCGAAAGGATAACAATTTTGGACATATTTTATGTTTAGATCACCCCTCGGTGGCGGATGTAAAATATGGATTCAAAATTGGAAACGATGGTTACACACTCATGCTACTTTATTTATTAACCCTCCTTCAAGGCTCTGTTATATAAAGTAATGGCCAAATAAACGATAGTTAATATATATTTAATGGATTTTTCTCTATGAACGAATATGTATTAATCGGAAGGGATCCGTGTTCTTGGCTAGTTATTCTATGACTACCCCTCGGTAGCTTAGAAAGCAGAAGCTAGGAATTATCGTTGTAAGGTATGTGTTTTAAGGGTTTTACACATGAACATTTAGATTGCATATAGATCTTTTTGTTTCATTACAAAACCATATTTTATAAACTGATAGGATGTTTGCTCGTACTTATTACATGTTTTCTTATTATAGATCAAAATGTCGAGCCCTTTATCTGTGATACTTACGCAAAACAAATTAACTGGCGAGAATTTTAATGACTGGAAAAGGAACTTGCTTATCATCCTAAACTTTGAGAAACATAGTTTTGTCCTAACCCAACCTCGACCGCCAACGCCTGCGATCGATGCTCCTGATAGGGATTTTGTAACGCTTGAGCGCTGGGACAATTCCAACCTAAGTGCTATGTGCTATATTCGGGCGAGCATGTCTAATGTGCTCCAGAAACATCATGAAGAGCATCAAACTGCTATGCAGATCATGGATAACCTGGAGGAAATGTTTGGTGAACAAACTATTCAGGCTAAGACTGATGCTATCAAAGGTCTCATGAACTGCAGGCAGAAGGTTGGAACTCCCATCAAGGAGCACATGATGAAAGTCATGGCTTATTTGTCTGAAGCTCGGCAAATGGGGCTGAGATCGATGCAGCAACTCAATTGGTCATGGTTTTCAAACCTTATCCAAGGATTTCGATTTGTTTCAGGCATCCTACAACCTTAATGTGACGCCCCGACTTCCCAAGCCAGGTCGACACTATACATACTTGTTCTTTACTTGAAAATTTGAGGGAAAATTTTTTTTTTTTTTTTTTTTTTTTAAAACATATTCACATGAGTTATTATGTAAATAAAAACTTGTCATGCCTACATTCCACACTGAAAGTATAATCTTTAGTCTTCAAACTTCATACATACTGTATAACATAATATACTTTTGAAATATTTATATTTTTACTCAAAAGCGATTGCGGAAAATTTTGCGTAGTGGTATCCCACACCGCCCTTCACCCACCGCATCGTCCGCATAGCCCACCACTTTAAACTGCAGGCTTCTTACCTACAGTATGAATATAAGAGTGAGCTTTCGCCCAGCAAGTATAAACATAATCTCACAAAATAATTCAAACATCTTAAAATATGCCAATCATCATGTAGCTTATGCATGAACCATTTATAATCGATTGAAAGTCTTATGCTTCATTATTGACTCAATCTTTAATTTATTATCTTGTCTCAACATGTGGGCCCATAGTGTACGTACCAAAAGCACGCAGCCTCCAGACAAAGCTAGGGTTTGCAAGGCCCTAACAGTTCTGGGAATTATAACTTAACCCTCACGCATCAACGAGAGGTATATGTCACAACTGAATCATGTAGCCTCCACGATCACGGGAGGTTGGTACGACACCTTACTTGATTTATCTTACCATGTGATTTAACATTAGTGAACATGCCTCATGATGTCACTATGTCATATCAAACTTAACACTTGCTATAACATGGCATTTTGAAAACATGGCATTTTTAAAACCATGACATTTTTGTAAACGTGGCATTTTTGAAACCATGACATTTTAGAAAACATGGCATTTTTATAACATGGCATAACATGTAACATGTCGTAGCATATCATCGCATATCATAACACAACATAGCAAGTATATTTAAACATATAGTGTAAATAGCATAGCTTAACATAGCATATATGAAAATAGTATTTACTATTTTCACACTGTAGGTGAGGTTTGATACTTGCCTGATATGCTAGGTTTCTGGTTTTGTTGCTTCAACCCAGATCGCAACTGCAGGTTACTTCCTGCTATTAAAAAGAACATAGGATAAGGATCCTATAAGATGTTGGTAACTTTTCCAACATTCATACACAATCTTAGTTATATGTCCCCCAATTATACACATGATAACTCATTAGGTTACATGAGGTAACCCTTGAGGTGGTCAATATTTTATGGTCAAACTTAGTCAACCAAAGTCAACATTTTGGTCAACTATGGTCAACCCTCTATGGGTCAAACTTGGGCTTTGGGCTTGGCCCAGTAACTCGGGTATCCTTCCCGGTTACTATCCGTCAACCTCTTGTTACTATACTTTGGCTTTAAAAATCTAATTTCCAAATTTGGAAAATTTGACAACAATCTTTTGTTTAACTTGAAAATTCGTGGTTTTTAAAGTGTGACTTTATAAAAATCATTATAGGCTGAAAACTGCCTTTGAAACAGTTTTCATAATCAAAACAGGGGTGTTGGTGCAAAAATATAGTTTTTCTGCATTGTTTTAGAAAATCCTGTGCAGGAATTTCCTGTTTCCGGCACAGTCTTTAGAAATCCGTGTCAGTTTAAAAATCCAATTTGAATTTGAAAAAGTTGTCTTCACGAAAGTTTTAGCTCTCGAAAAATCCTAAAACTTTCGTGTTTTACGAAAAATTTAATTCGGACTCTAACATGTTCATATTGCCGTTTGAACTCACCTGGCAGTGTATAAATCCTGGGCACGGTCAGGCTCGGATTTTTACAAAAACGAAGGCCTTTGGAGCCTTATTTTCAAAAACTGTCCGCGTTATCCTCTAGGAAAATCTCTTCTCAACAACTTTTATGTTTTACGTTTTTCCCAATTCGGCCTCTAAAGGCCTCAAATTTCACTTTCCAGAAAACTGGCCAGTTTGTACCCGAACTGGCAGTTTTCATTCTTAAATTCGTTTTACGTCTTATTGTCGCAAATCTAACTCAACCGAACACGCGGGAGCCTAGATAGCATACATGCAGCGTTTTCTAACGTCCCACATTAACAATCATGCTACTCAAATGCGCCCATGCAAACCAAAAACCGAACTGTCCTAGCCTAGGTTTGCATGATTCTAGGTTGTCTCACCATTCCATAACCGAAACTAACAACCTAGCATGAAATTTTGGAACCGGTTTGCACATAAAACAGGGGACATACATTTCATCATCCATCTAGCATGCACCCTAACATTCATACAAGCATAAACATAACCATTCAAACAAGCATAAACATAACCAATCAAAGCCATTAAACCAAACCACCCTTAATACCTAATCAAGCACCATACCTAAACTATTCTAGGGCAATAAGTAAATTGAGCTTATGCTCTTACATCCCTTGCTTGGAAATACATATAAATTTCCTAATTGAAATTTAAATTGAAGAGCTTAGGGTTTAAGGGATTACCTTGATCACTCAAGATTTTGGGCTAGGGTTTGGTCCACTTTTTCTTCCTCCTCCTAGGCTCCACCTAACCGGTTTCACTCCACCAATTGCACCAAGATTTCGGTTGATTCCTTGGTGGCTTCTTGAACTAAAATCAGCCACTAACCACTCTCAATTTTCCTCACTTTTCCTCCTTATCACAGTCGGCCTCTAGGCCTAGAAAAAGGGCACAAAAATTTTCAAAACCCTTGCTTGTTGTTGTAGAGAAAAACCGACTACCCTAACACTAAAACCCCTTTGGTTCTCAAATTTTTTTCTTTGTTCTTGCTCACCCTTGAAAGTCCGGATTTTTGAGAGAGAAAATGGCAAGAGTTTGGCTTAGGTTTTCTAATTTTTTTGAATTATGGGTTCACCTATTTATAGGTGATGAAGAACTTTCTAAAATTGCACCATTAGTCCTTGAAAAAGCAAGGAATCACACAAAAAGGGGAGGGGGGTATGTGGCCGGCCATGACTCTTGGAGAACAAGCAAGAAGTTTCTAGAATAGGACACTTGTCTTTCAATGGTTGGTTCATGGAATTATGATGTCATAATTCCAAATAAGGTGATGTCATAAATCAAAAGGTAGATGATGTCATACTAAGGCCTCGTTTGGCTTTTTCTTCAATATACAGTCCACTTTTATGCTAACACAGATAAATCTAATACTGTTTTCATTAATACACAGTACAATTCAGTACTGTTTTGCTTGACTGCAGTCCAAAATTTATCTGTGTATAGTTGGACTGTATAAAAATTTTTCTTTTTATTTAAAGCCATTTGGTCTTTAATATCCTATTTTAGGTGCTTGATTTTTCTATGGTGGTTTTAAAACTTAATTATACTATCTTGCCCGTAAAGACGGTTTCCGCAGTATGTTTCCCATACAATTGCACATAAACACATAGTACAAACTTTAGATTTCTTATATACAAGAAAATCATGAGTTCGTGAAAATTTTTGGATATTACAATCTACCCTCCTTAAAGAATTTTCGTCCTCGAAAATCAGAACAATTCGGGGTAGTTTTTCTTCATCTCGTCCTCGCGTTCCCACGTTGCCTCCTCAATCTCATGATTTCGCCATAGGACCTTAACTAAAGGTATAACCTTGTTCCTTAGCACCTTTTCTTCTCGTGCTAAGATTCGCACCGGTTTCTCCTCATACGTCATATCCTTGTGAACCTCAATTGGCTCGTGGTCCAATACATGGGATGGGTCCGAGATGTACTTCTTTAGCATTGACACATGAAATACATTGTGTACATATGCTAATTCCTGAGGCAAAGCCAACCTATAGGCCACGTTACCAATTCTTTCCAGTATTTCGAATGGCCCTATGTACCGTGGACTTAATTTCCCCTTCTTTCCGAATCTCATAACTCCCTTGAATGGAGCAACTTTAAGAAAAACCAAGTCTCCTACTTGGAATTCTAGAGGCCTTCTGCGTTTGTCGGCATAGCTCTTCTGTCGACTAAATGCAGTTTCCATCCGTCGGCGTATAAGTTTCACAGCCTCAGTGGTTTTTCGAATAAAATCTGTGGACACAAGTTCCTTTTCTCTTGTTTCGTACCAATGGACAGGAGATCTACACCTTCTTCCGTACAGGGCTTCGTAAGGAGCCATTCCAATTGAAGCTTGGAAACTGTTGTTGTACGAGAACTCAATCAAAGGAAGCTTCTTATCCCAAGTTCCTTTGAAATCCATCACACACGCTCGTAACATGTCTTCTAGAGTCTGAATGGTCCTTTCGGATTGTCCGTCAGTTTGAGGATGGAAAGCCGTACTAAAAGTAAGCTTTGTACCCATGGCTTGATGTACACTTCTCCAAAACTTAGAAGTGAAACGACCATCACGATCGGAGATGATTGCCTTTGGAATCCCATGGTAGCGAACAATCTGCGCAACGTATAGTTCTGCCAGCTGCTCTACTGAAAAGCTAAGCTTGATGGCGATAAAATGTGCAGACTTTGTCAAACGATCCACAATTACCCAAATAGCATCGTTGCCACTGGGAGTTCGGGGTAGTCCAACCACAAAATCCATGGTCACTTGGTCCCATTTCCATTCTGGGATGGAAATTTTCTGCAATTCTCCCCCTGGACGTTGGTGTTCTGCCTTCACCCTTTGACATGTAAGGCATTTACTGACGAATGTAGCAACGTCATTCTTCATTCTGGGCCACCAAAAACTTTCCTTCAGGTCCTGGTACATCTTTGTAGCTCCTGGGTGGACGGAATATGGAGTCTCATGGGCCTCCTTCATGATTTGCTCCTTCAACTTGTCTTCATTAGGGATGCATAATCTATTTTTCTGATAGAGTATGCCCTCATCTGATATGTTGAAGTCCGACTCCTCTCCTTCCAAGACCTCGTTCCTTGTTCTGAGCAGCGAGGCATCTCCTTCTTGTCGCTCCTTCATGCTATCCAAAATGGTAGGTTGGAAGGTTAGGGCAGCTAAACTTCCTGTGATGAGCTCTATTCCAGCTTTCACTAGCTCCTTCTGAAGAGGTTCGTTCAGCGACTGTATGGACATCAACGAGGAAGACGACTTCCGACTAAGGGCATCGGCTACTTTGTTAGCCTTCCCTGGATGGTAACGGATGTCTATGTCATAATCCTTCACCAATTCGAGCCATCTTCTTTGCCTCATGTTAAGCTCCTTTTGTGTGAAGATATACTTCAAACTCTGATGATCCGTGTACACTTCACACTTAATACCGTAAAGGTAATGTCTCCAAATTTTGAGCGCAAATACTACCGCCGCAAGTTCCAAATCATGCGTCGGATAGTTCTTCTCATGATCCTTAAGCTGTCGGGAAGCATAAGCGATCACCTTTCCATTTTGCATGAGAACAGCTCCCAATCCTATCTTGGAAGCATCGCTGTATATCACGAAGTTTCCTTCTTCCACATTCGGAATTGTGAGGATCGGAGCGCGAGTCAGCCTATTTTTCAGCTCTTGGAAGTGCTCTTCACACTTTGCAGTCCATTCATACTTCTTCCCTTTCCGTGTAAGTGCGGTGAGCGGCGCTGCAATCTTAGCAAATCCTTCGACGAAACGTCGGTAGTAGCCCGCCAAGCCGAGGAAACTACGTACTTCGGTGACGTTTTTCGGAGCTGGCCATTCACTTACTGCTTCAATCTTAGCCGGATCTACAGATATGCCGTCCTTGGAGACCACATGTCCTAAGAAATGGACCTTTTCCAACCAAAATTCACACTTTGTGAATTTAGCGTAGAGCTGGTTTTGCTTTAAAATCCGTAAAGCAATCCTTAAATGCTCCTCATGCTCTTCAGTTGATCTTGAATAAATCAAGATATCATCTATAAAGACGATAACAAACTTATCCAAGTAATCCTTGAATACTCGATTCATCAGGTCCATAAAGGCTGCTGGAGCATTTGTCAGTCCGAATGGCATAACGAGGAACTCGTAGTGTCCATATCGCGTACGAAAGGCTGTCTTAGGAACGTCTCCTTCCCTAATTCGAAGCTGGTGATATCCGGATCGTAGGTCAATCTTCGAGAAAATTGAAGCTCCTCTCAGCTGATCAAACAGATCGTCGATCCGAGGCAAGGGATACTTGTTCTTGATGGTTATCTTGTTCAATTCCCGATAGTCAATGCACATCCTAAGAGTGCCGTCCTTCTTCTTAACGAACAAAACTGGAGCTCCCCATGGCGAGTAGCTTTGACGAATGAATCCTCGATCCAGAAGCTCTTGTAACTGAATCTGCAGTTCTTTAAGTTCGGCAGGCGCCATCCTATAAGGTGCCTTGGATACTGGTGCCGATCCAGGAAGTAACTCAATCTCGAAGGAGATCTCTCGTTCTGGTGGCAGTCCTGGCAATTCTTCAGGAAAAACCTCTATAAATTCCCGGACTATTGGTACTTCTTCCGGCCTGCTCTCGGTCTCTTGCGTCTTGTCCACCATGTTGGCTAGAAATCCCATACATCCTTCTGCCAACAATTTTCTAGCTTTCAGCGCAGAAATGAACATTTTTGGCTGTTTCGGAGTCGATCCTCTAAAAATAAACTCCTCGCCTCCACTTGGCTTGAACGTGACAGTACGTCGTGGACAGTCGATCACTGCGTTGTACTTCCCCAAGAAATCCATACCCAGGATGACATCGTAGTCGTATAGGTCAATGATGATCAGGTTGACAAACATTTCCCTACCACATATAATTATTGGAACATGACGTATCCAATAATCAGACAGCAGAATCTCCCCGGAGGGTAATGCAGTCCTAAATGTTCTTCCGATTCTATCACTGGCTCTACCTAGTTTCTTAGCGAACCTAGGTGATGTGAATGAATGCGTAGCTCCAGAATCAATTAACACGTAGGCATCATGTTGGGCAAAAGGAAGCTGACCTGTCACCACGGTGGAAGGTCCAGCTTGAACATCCTCCTTTGTATAGGCATAAATGCGTCCTTGAGGTTCCGGAGCTTCCAGCCTGCCTTGAGAGATTGCAGGTCCCTCGAGCTTCATCTGTGCAGCGTGAAGTTGAGATCCCTGTCCCCTCTGTTGATTCTGCGGACTCTGGGGATTGAGATTACAGTTTTTAGCATAGTGGCCTTCCTTGCCACAAAGAAAACAGCGACCGCTTCCAGCACGGCAATCTCCCGGGTGCCTTCTCCCACATTTCTGACAAGTGGGATTACTGTTGCTATCAGGAGTATTCTTTTTCTGGGGAAAATTCTGTTGATTCCCCTGTCCTCCTGCATTCCACTTCCTCTTCTGCTGGTTGTTGCCGTACTGCCTGTTGTTGTTGTTTTGGCCCGAAGGTCCTCCTTGACCTTTCTGTTGTGAGGTCTGGCCTTGCTTGGCCTGATTCTGCTTAGCTTGGGCCTTTTCTTCCCTTTTCTCCTGGAAATACTTAGCCCGTTGCTCCTTGTTCTGTCCTACCCAGTATTCAGCTCGAATTGCCCTGCTGACACATTCAGCAACAGTGAATGGTGGATGGGGGCCACTGCTAATTACCACTGCTAATTCCGGGCGAAACATCCTCATCATTCTTCTTACTTTGTCCCTTTCGGAACTGATGAGGTGAGGGCAGAGACGTGCTAACTGCTCAAACTTTTTGACGGCTTCGGCTACCGACAGATTTCCTTGGCGGAACCTGTCGAACTCATCTTGTTGAGCCTCCATGACCTCAGTGTTGAAGTATTTCTCCTTAAACTCCTCCACAAAGTCCTCCCAAGTCATCTCAGTAACATCTCGCTGGATCTGAACTGTTTCCCACCAGAGGCGAGCATCTTTCCGTAACATAAATGATGCACAGAGGACTTTCTCCTGATCATTGAGTCTGAGGAAATTTAGGGCGACCTGGAGGTCAATCAACCAGTTGTCGGCCTCAATTGGGTTTGTAGACCCCTCGAATTCTGGTGCCTTCATGCGCCGAAATCTGTCATAAAGTTCTTCTGGAGTTCGAACCTGAGGTGCTGGTGGTACAGCTACAGGCGCAACAGGTATTTCAGGGGCTATGGGGTTCTCTGGAATCACCGGGTCAACATCAGGAATTTCCGGTGCAGCAGGCTGATTCACAGGTGCTGGTGGTATTCTGGCATCAGCAGGTCCCTGGTTCTGCTGAGCTAACTGAGCTCTAAGCCCCCCTATCTCTTGCTGTTGGGCTAACATCATTTGCCTTAGCTCATTTAGCTGGGCCGCAAGATCAACGTCTTGGGTCGGTACTCTTCTGCGCTTTGGTGGCATGGTTCTGTACGGAAAATAAGGAAATAATTTTAGCTTCTTGAAATCATGCCTTTTATATAGAATCATAATCTTTATTCCATATAAAAGCATAATATGAACATATCTGAATTTATCATGTTCTTGTTCGTATCTCCTTTACAACAGGAGTTCATAACCATAATATTTTTGGAAAATATAAAACTTTCCCATCATCTCCGTACGTCACCTAGTTGCCACCACAAGGCTAAGGCACCACCCATCGTCATCCCAGTGTCCAATATTTTCCAGCATGGCCGTTGAAGAAAGATACTTACTACGCACATAAAATCTTAACTAATTGTAAGAAAATAACATAACTTACTTAGGCCGTTGCAGAAGCGATGTGAGGCGAAGTGAAGTAGGCTGGCAGGATACCGCTCTGATACCAAACTGTGACGCCCCGACTTCCCAAGCCAGGTCGACACTATACATACTTGTTCTTTACTTGAAAATTTGAGGGAAATTTTTTTTTTTTTTTTTTTTTTTTTTTTTTTTAAAACATATTCACATGAGTTATTATGTAAATAAAAACTTGTCATGCCTACATTCCACACTGAAAGTATAATCTTTAGTCTTCAAACTTCATACATACTGTATAACATAATATACTTTTGAAATATTTATATTTTTACTCAAAAGCGATTGCGGAAAATTTTGCGTAGTGGTATCCCACACCGCCCTTCACCCACCGCATCGTCCGCATAGCCCACCACTTTAAACTGCAGGCTTCTTACCTACAGTATGAATATAAGAGTGAGCTTTCGCCCAGCAAGTATAAACATAATCTCACAAAATAATTCAAACATCTTAAAATATGCCAATCATCATGTAGCTTATGCATGAACCATTTATAATCGATTGAAAGTCTTATGCTTCATTATTGACTCAATCTTTAATTTATTATCTTGTCTCAACATGTGGGCCCATAGTGTACGTACCAAAAGCGCGCAGCCTCCAGACAAAGCTAGGGTTTGCAAGGCCCTAACAGTTCTGGGAATTATAACTTAACCCTCACGCATCAACGAGAGGTATATGTCACAACTGAATCATGTAGCCTCCACGATCACGGGAGGTTGGTACGACACCTTACTTGATTTATCTTACCATGTGATTTAATATTAGTGAACATGCCTCATGATGTCACTATGTCATATCAAACTTAACACTTGCTATAACATGGCATTTTGAAAACATGGCATTTTTAAAACCATGACATTTTTGTAAACGTGGCATTTTTGAAACCATGACATTTTAGAAAACATGGCATTTTTATAACATGGCATAACATGTAACATGTCGTAGCATATCATCGCATATCATAACACAACATAGCATGTATATTTAAACATATAGTGTAAATAGCATAGCTTAACATAGCATATATGGAAATAGTATTTACTATTTTCACACTGTAGGTGAGGTTTGATACTTGCCTGATATGCTAGGTTTCTGGTTTTGTTGCTTCAACCCAGATCGCAACTGCAGGTTACTTCCTGCTATTAAAAAGAACATAGGATAAGGATCCTATAAGATGTTGGTAACTTTTCCAACATTCATACACAATCTTAGTTATATGTCCCCCAATTATACACATGATAACTCATTAGGTTACATGAGGTAACCCTTGAGGTGGTCAATATTTTATGGTCAAACTTAGTCAACCAAAGTCAACATTTTGGTCAACTATGGTCAACCCTCTATGGGTCAAACTTGGGCTTTGGGCTTGGCCCAGTAACTCGGGTATCCTTCCCGGTTACTATCCGTCAACCTCTTGTTACTATACTTTGGCTTTAAAAATCTAATTTCCAAATTTGGAAAATTTGACAACAATCTTTTGTTTAACTTGAAAATTCGTGGTTTTTAAAGTGTGACTTTATAAAAATCATTATAGGCTGAAAACTGCCTTTGAAACAGTTTTCATAATCAAAACAGGGGTGTTGGTGCAAAAATATAGTTTTTCTGCATTGTTTTAGAAAATCCTGTGCAGGAATTTCCTGTTTCCGGCACAGTCTTTAGAAATCCGTGTCAGTTTAAAAATCCAATTTGAATTTGAAAAAGTTGTCTTCACGAAAGTTTTAGCTCTCGAAAAATCCTAAAACTTTCGTGTTTTACGAAAAATTTAATTCGGACTCTAACATGTTCATATTGCCGTTTGAACTCACCTGGCAGTGTATAAATCCTGGGCACGGTCAGGCTCGGATTTTTACAAAAACGAAGGCCTTTGGAGCCTTATTTTCAAAAACTGTCCGCGTTGTCCTCTAGGAAAATCTCTTCTCAACAACTTTCATGTTTTACGTTTTTCCCAATTCGGCCTCTAAAGGCCTCAAATTTCACTTTCCAGAAAACTGGCCAGTTTGTACCCGAACTGGCAGTTTTCATTCTTAAATTCGTTTTACGTCTTATTGTCGCAAATCTAACTCAACCGAACACGCGGGAGCCTAGATAGCATACATGCAGCGTTTTCTAACGTCCCACATTAACAATCATGCTACTCAAATGCGCCCATGCAAACCAAAAACCGAACTGTCCTAGCCTAGGTTTGCATGATTCTAGGTTGTCTCACCATTCCATAACCGAAACTAACAACCTAGCATGAAATTTTGGAACCGGTTTGCACATAAAACAGGGGACATACATTTCATCATCCATCTAGCATGCACCCTAACATTCATACAAGCATAAACATAACCATTCAAACAAGCATAAACATAACCAATCAAAGCCATTAAACCAAACCACCCTTAATACCTAATCAAGCACCATACCTAAACTATTCTAGGGCAATAAGTAAATTGAGCTTATGCTCTTACATCCCTTGCTTGGAAATACATATAAATTTCCTAATTGAAATTTAAATTGAAGAGCTTAGGGTTTACGGGATTACCTTGATCACTCAAGATTTTGGGCTAGGGTTTGGTCCACTTTTTCTTCCTCCTCCTAGGCTCCACCTAACCGGTTTCACTCCACCAATTGCACCAAGATTTCGGTTGATTCCTTGGTGGCTTCTTGAACTAAAATCAGCCACTAACCACTCTCAATTTTCCTCACTTTTCCTCCTTATCACAGTCGGCCTCTAGGCCTAGAAAAAGGGCACAAAAATTTTCAAAACCCTTGCTTGTTGTTGTAGAGAAAAACCGACTACCCTAACACTAAAACCCCTTTGGTTCTCAAATTTTTTTCTTTGTTCTTGCTCACCCTTGAAAGTCCGGATTTTTGAGAGAGAAAATGGCAAGAGTTTGGCTTAGGTTTTCTAATTTTTTTGAATTATGGGTTCACCTATTTATAGGTGATGAAGAACTTTCTAAAATTGCACCATTAGTCCTTGAAAAAGCAAGGAATCACACAAAAAGGGGGGGGTATGTGGCCGGCCATGACTCTTGGAGAACAAGCAAGAAGTTTCTAGAATAGGACACTTGTCTTTCAATGGTTGGTTCATGGAATTATGATGTCATAATTCCAAATAAGGTGATGTCATAAATCAAAAGGTAGATGATGTCATACTAAGGCCTCGTTTGGCTTTTTCTTCAATATACAGTCCACTTTTATGCTAACACAGATAAATCTAATACTGTTTTCATTAATACACAGTACAATTCAGTACTGTTTTGCTTGACTGCAGTCCAAAATTTATCTGTGTATAGTTGGACTGTATAAAAATTTTTCTTTTTATTTAAAGCCATTTGGTCTTTAATATCCTATTTTAGGTGCTTGATTTTTCTATGGTGGTTTTAAAACTTAATTATACTATCTTGCCCGTAAAGACGGTTTCCGCAGTATGTTTCCCATACAATTGCACATAAACACATAGTACAAACTTTAGATTTCTTATATACAAGAAAATCATGAGTTCGTGAAAATTTTTGGATATTACACTTAACAGGAAGGAGATGTCTTTAACGGAATTGATGAAAGAGTTGCAAGCCTTTGAGAATATTTTTAAGGGTTCTGGATCTAAGGCTGAAACAAATGTGGCTGAACCTAGTTCGCCTGCTCCTAATCCCAAAAGGAAGAAGGCAAAGGGGAAGAACAAGGGGAACAAGCCTGTGGCGAATGCACCTGTTTCTAAGAAGTCTACCAAGATTAAGAAGCGAAAGGTGGATCCCAAAAAGACTAAGTGCTTTCACTGTGGGAAGAAAGGACATTTCAAGAAGGATTGCAGAGAATACCTGTCTATGCAAAAGCAAAAATGTAATTTCGATATCCTGTATCTCGAGGGTTGTTTAGTGGAGGAATCTAAGGACAATTGGGTTATAGATTCTGGAGCTACTAACCATGTTTGTATTTTTCTGTAGGGGTTCAAGGTAATGAGAAGTCTGCATGAGGAGAACTTCACGTTAAGAACCGGTGATGGGGCATTGGTGCAAGCTGAAGCAGTGGGAGAAGTGCATCTTTATTTTGATGAATTTAGGTTTATTGTTTTGAGACATTGTTTTTATGTTCCTAGTTTCAAGAGGAACCTAATTTCGATAGTTTGTTTGATTAAAGATTCTTATTCAGTTTCTTTTAATAATAAAGTTGTTATTAGGAAAAACAATTCTCTTATCTGTAATGGATGAATACATGCAAATCTTTATTTTATCACACCTAAGATGCACTCACTGCTTGATACAGAATTGGAAAAGAACTCTAAAAGACATAAGTCTTCTCACTCTAACAAATCATATCTTCAGCATTTACGACTTGGTCACATAAGCCTTAACAGAATTCAAAGGATGGTAAAGGAGGAATGCGTTGACTTGTATGAGGTTGAACCTTGGCCACAATGTGAATCCTGTTTGGAGGGCAAGATGACTAAACGGCATTTTGCTGTCAAGGATGGTCGTGCCGAGGAACTTTTAAAACTTGTGCATACGGATGTTTGTGGTCCCATGAACATAGAAGCACGTGGTGGGTATGAGTATTATATCACTTTTATTGATGATTACTCAAGGTATGAATATGTCTATTTGATGACCCGCAAAAGCGAAGCCTTTGACAAGTTCAAAGAATTTCGGGCTGAAGCGGAGAAATAATTAGGTAAGTCTATTAAGACACTTCAATCGGATCGAGGTGGGGAATACCTATCGGATGAGTTCTTAGGATATTTGATAGAAAATGGGATACAATCCCAGTTGACTGTACCTGGTACTCCTCAACAGAATGGTGTAGCTGAGAGAAGGAATAGGACCCTATTGGATATGGTCCGGTCAATGATGAGTTACTCCACATTACCTTCGTCATTTGGGGGCACACCATACAAACTGCATGCTATCTTCTGAATAACGTTCCCTCCAAATCGGTTCCTAAAACTCCTTACGAGTTATGGACGAGTAAGAAACTTAATTTGAATCATATTCGAATTTGGGGTTGTCCGGCACACGTCCTGGATAAGGAAACGAAGAAGTTGGAGTCACGATCAGAAGTGTGCTTGTTTGTTGGCTATCCAAAAGGGACAAAAGGTAGTATGTTCTATAATCCGAAGCAAAATAAAGTCTTCGTTTCTATACATGCAACATTCCTGGAGGAAAGTTACATAGAAGACTTTAAACCTCGTAGCAAAATAGTGCTTGAGGAGATGACTTCAGGTTTAGATATTCCAAAAGTCACAGAAAACCCTGTGGAAAAACCATTAAAGAATCAACAATCACGGGAGCTTCGTCGTAGTGGGAGGATTATCAGGGAACCTGAAAGGTACATGTTCAATGGTGAAGTTTTTGAAGCAGAATCCATAGAACATGTTGATGATCTGGCTAAGTACAAGGAAGCTATGGAGGATGTTGATTCTAGTTTTTGGCAAAAGGCTATGAATACCGAGATGGAATCTATAGATTCCAAGGGGGTCTGGAAACTTGTAGACTTGCCCCAAGGCATAAAACTAATTGGGTGGAAGTGGGTATACAAGAGGAAGAGAGGTGTGGATGGGAAAATGGAAACTTTCAAGGCAAGACTTGTAGCGAAGGGCTATATGCAGAAAGAAGGAATCGACTATGATGAAACCTTCTTGCCTGTAACAATGCTTAAGTCAATCCACATTCTTTTATCTATTGCGGCTGCTTTCGATTATGAGATCTGGTAAATGGATGTCAAGACAGCTTTCTTGAATGGCTCTCTTGAAGAAGACATCTATATGATACAGCCAGACGGGTTCAAGGCAAAAGGCCAAGAAGACAAGGTATGCAAGTTGCTTAAATTCATTTATGGATTAAAGCAAGCATCTCGTTCTTGGAATATTAGGTTTGATCAAGCGATCGAAACCTATGGATTCGAACAAAACATTGATGAACCATGTGTTTATAAATGTATCAAGAACGAAAAGTGGTTTTCCTTGTACTTTATGTGGATGATATATTACTTATTGAAAACGATGTGGCAACATTATCATCTGTCAAAGTTTGGTTAGCCAAACAGTTTGAAATGAAGGACTTAGGAGAAGCTAGTTATGTTCTTGGTATTCAACTCTTTAGAGATAGAAAGAACAAAACGATAGCACTCTCTCAAGCTTCATACATTGATAAAGTACTTGAGAAGTTTTCTATGAAAGATTCCAAGAAAGGTGCCCAACCTTTCAGAATTGGAATCAAGCTTTCTAGAGATGACTGTTCCAAGACATCGGAAGAAAATAAGCATATGAAAAATGTACCTTATGCATCAGCGGTAGGTAGTCTAATGTACGCTATGTTATGCACTAGGCCTGACATTTGTTTTGCGGTTGGTATGGTAAGTCGATATCAGTCGAATCCAAGACCGAACCATTGGGCTGCGGTCAAGCATATACTCAAGTATCTACGGAGAACGAGGGACTATATACTAGTGTATTCCGGTCAGGATCTTGTTCCTAGAGGATACACAGATTCTAATTTTCAATCAAATCAGGATTCAAGGAAATCGACTTCAGGATCTGTTTTTACCCTTGGTGGTGGTGCCACTATGTGGAGAAGTATTAAGCAATCTTGCATTGCTGACTCGACCATGGAGGCCGAGTATGTGGCAGCCAGTGAGGCATCAAAGGAAGCGGTATGGCTCCGCAGGTTCCTTGGTGACCTTGAGGTCGTTCCTGGTATGGATAAAGCTATGGTGCTCTACTGTGACAATAGTGCAGCAGTAGCTAATACCAAGGATCTTAGGCATCATAAGAGGAGTAAGCACATTGACAGAAAATATCACATCATCAGAGGCTTTGTTGAGAGTGGAAATGTGACGGTTTGCAAAATCGCATCAGAGGACAATCTTGCTGACCCGTTCACGAAGACTTTGGTGGCCAGAAGATTCGAAGAACACGTTGAAGGTATGGGGATGCGTAATATGTCACATTTACTCGCTTAGGGCAAGTGGGAGATTGTTGGGATCTAAATGTGCCATAAGGATAGAAAATCAATATTAGGGATTTTCTGTAAATATGACATTTCGATATTAATAAGAGGAGGTTATTCATGTTTAATAAGTTGTATCCTATTTACTTTCATTTGTTGATTGTATGGTTATTTTGAGCAAACATAAAATACTCCTTGGCTGTTGGTAATATATCGGATTACCATATGTATACGGGGTATACATAGAAGACGTGGTAATTTAATAACAATCTAAATAAATAGTCCGCAAGCGATGGAATAAGATTTGGGGATCTTATTCATGATAAGATTGTAAAGGTTGTCTACTTTCTTGGAGGGATGGTTTGTCTTAACCATCAGATAGGTTCCGAGTAGAAACTTTAATGTATACCAGTATTGAGGTATGACATTGGACTGGACCTAAAGTGTTAATTGATTCGGTTTAATAATTCCGTTTATAAAAATCAATAACACTTTGATTATCATCCTGCATTAATCTTAATCCTGAAATGATTACTTGAGTTCGTATCCATGACTTATGTACTTTAATGCACTATAGGTGAGACACTGTTAATTCATGGTCAATATACTTGTGTTTTAGGTGCATGACTTATGGATGGAGAAATCAAGATTCATAGATACGGAATCCATAACTATCTTAATGATAGTAAATGTTATCTACTTAAAGGCATTATTCGGGGATTGAAAGATAGTATAACAAGATCTTCGCCATCGGTTTACTTTGTGTTCTCTGGTGGTTTACCAATTGTGTGGTTTTATAATTGGTGATTCTTTCAATAGAGAATAATAGAACTTTAAGGTAAAATGATTGAAAAAGGTAAAACGGAAAAAGTCCTTAATTCAATCATGGATAACATTTGAGGATTAAGCAAGTGATGGATAAATCATGGAAGAAGCGCTACGTTAGAGAGCTTTCGTAATACGGTATGTAAACAGGAGTTCAGCTTCAAACTTTTAGTGAAATAGTATTGAAGTTGATAATTGATGAATAATTAATCTGGGATTAATTTTTCACAATTATAGGAGTCTCTTTACATATTTCCATCGGGTTCCTCTATTAGCTCATATAGTTCCGTATAGCGTCTCGGGATTTGTTCCTAATGAGATCGGTAAATTTAAATGGAATTTAGTAATGTCTATTAAGACATGGTGCTCTCTAACATGCAATCCAGAAAGGATTGGACATGTGACATTTGTGTAGACAAATAATATGATTTGTCAACATAAGATTGGTTAATTGAATTTTGAAATAAGATTGTGTTTGAATTATTTAGTTTTGGAAAACAAATTTTTCTCTTCTAATTTAAAAGAGGTTCATGATTTTTAGATAGGTAGAGGGAAGAAAATTTTGTTTCAAAATTATTCAAATATACTCCTAACATTAAATTATTAATTGATTTAAATAATAGAGATTATTTGATGGATTTTTCTTTCCTTAAAAGAGGTGCACGGTTTTTGTGAGGAAAGAAAATTTAAAATATTCCATTGATTTAAATTAATTAATGTGGATAATGTTTGTGGAAAATATTTATTCAAATAAGTGAATCTTATTTAAATTGGAAAAGGTTTAAAAGAAATTTGAATCTAGATAGGACTAGGATCTTTTGACTAGTCTAGATTCTTGATTTAAAATTTGAACCACCAATCAAGATTTATCTCATAGTGACCGAATTTTTGAGGATTGATTTCCTCTTGGAAAAACGTTTTTAGGTTCAATGAATCTAGCCCTAAAGTTGTATGATCTTTTGATCCAAAATTTATCCAGAAAAATAATTATTAATTATTTTTTAAAGGAGATAAATTTTGAAAAGGATTGGACTTCTATATAAAGGCTAGGAATTCTTGAAAAACAAAAAATTTTTGGTCATTTACTAAGGAGAAAAACGTTTTTGGAGTGAGTAGAAAAATAATTTGGGTTTCTTCCACATCATAAAATTCGGCCATACTCTTGAGTGAGAAAAAGAGAGAAAATTCCATTGAATCAAAATTGTGAGGAAGGTTAAACCGAGTGAAAATTTTTATAGGAGGTTAACCGGTTCCTATTTTGCAGTTTTGAAGAAATAAGTTGGATAATATTCTCAACGAGGAATATCGGAATTGAGAAGGAAGGATCTAGAATTCGGAAAGCATTACCGGTCACTTGGATTCATAGAACGTGTGCCCACACACACTCTGAGACGTGGAACTCGAGAATAATAGAGAAGACACGTTGGTCAATCGCTCTAGCAATTCCGGAATCCAAGAAATAAGGTACGCTTGATCGTGAATTTAATTTATTGTTATATGCATCATGAGCTTCTTTTCCGAATCGGCATAAAAAATTTTAAAATTTTCGCTTCGCCGTTACTCTGATATCTGAACTGATTTTTCCAACAGGTTGGCATGATCTTGGAGACACTATCTCCCGCTTTTCTCCAATTCAGAACGATCTACGTCATAAACCATAAGATGTGTAATCTGACAGAACTTCTGAACGAGCTGCAGACCTATGAGACCCTTATTAATGATAAGGGTGGCAAGGCAAATGTTGCCGAAGCCAATGCAACTGAAGGGAAGGCTTCTTCTTCAAAGAATAAAAAGAAGAAAAATATGGGAAAGCAAAAGGGCAAAAGGAAGATCCAAAAGAAGAAAGGGAAGGCTGCTGAGCCTAAACCTAAGGGAAAATGTTTCCATTGCGATCAGGACAGCCATTGGAAAAGGAACTGTAAAAAGTACCTTGATGAGCTGAAAAAGAAGAAGAAACAAGGTAAATCAGATTTACTAGTCATGGAAACGTGCTTAGTTGAGAATGATTTCTCAAGCTGGATTATTGATTCAGGGGCATCTAACCATGTTTATGTTTCTTTGCAGATGCTTAAGTCATCTAGGGATCTTGAAGAGGGAGTTTTCACAATGAGAGTTGGCAGTGGGGAAAGACTATCAGTGACAGCAGTAGGGACCGTGCGACTGTCATTTAATAATAATAAATATTTGTTTTTGGACAATGTTTATTACATTCCGGATTTCAAGCGGAATTTGATTTCGGTTTCAAAGTTACTTGAACAATTTATTTCAGTTTCTTTTGAAGTTGACTTTGTTTCAATTTATAAGAATGGAGTGAATATTTGTTCTGGTTATGTGGATAATGGTCTATATTTTGTTAAACCAATTTCCAATAACTTACTTCAAATCGAAATGTTTAAAGTCGCTGAACCAACCCCTAAAAGAAGAAAGATTTCTAATGATAAAGATGACACATATTTGTGATATTTAAGGCTTGGTCACATTAACATAGATAGGATAGAAAGACTAGCAAAGGATGATCCTTTGAGAGAGCTAAAAGTTGGCACTCTGCCAGTCTGTGAATCCTGCCTAGAAGGTAAAATGACCAAAAGGCCTTTTTCGGCTAAAGGTGAAAGGGCAAAAACACCTCTAGAAATTATACATATTGATGTATGTGGCCCTTTGAATGTCAAAGCTAGAGGGGACTATGAATACTTTGTCACATTTATTGACGATTATTCAGGATATGGATATGCATACCTGATGCAAAGAAAATCCGAGACCTTTGAAAAGTTCAAAGAATTCCGTGCTGAAGTTGAAAAGCAACTTTGCAAATCAATCAAAACTCTTCGATCGGATCGAGGAGGAGAGTACCTAGATTATGAATTCAAGGACCACTTGATTAAGAATGGAATATTGTCGCAGCTCACGGCACCTTGAACACCACAACAAAATGGTGTTGCCGAAAGAAGAAATCGTACTTTGCTTGACATGATAAGATCAATGTTGAGCTATTCTTCTCTGCCTACCTCATTTTGGGGATATGCACTACAAACAGCTATATATATTTTGAATTTAGTTCCATCTAAGTCAATCTCTAAGACTCCCCTAGAGTTGTGGAACAGTCGCAAACCTAGTTTGAGACACATTCGCATATGGGGGTGCCCAGCACACGTGCTAAAGGGAAAGACTGGGAAGTTGGAACCTCGCTCGGAAGTAT
Source organism: Ficus hirta (assembly GCA_038430175.1). Classification (NCBI taxonomy): domain Eukaryota; kingdom Viridiplantae; phylum Streptophyta; class Magnoliopsida; order Rosales; family Moraceae; genus Ficus; species Ficus hirta. The sequence continues at coordinate 9,082,487 of CM076585.1, read as the reverse complement.
GCATGTTTGTAGGCTACCCTAAAGGAACGAGAGGAGGTCTGTTTTACAGCACTCAAGATAACAAAGTATTTGTGTCGACAAATGCTACGTTTCTTGAGCACAACTATATGGAATATTTCAAACCCAAAAGTAAAGTGGTTTTGGAAGAATTGCTGGCTGATAAGATCGGCCCCACACCAATAACAGTTGTTGAACGACAAAGAGTAGAGATCACTACTTGAGATCAAACACCACAGCCACCACGACGTAGTGGGAGGGAAATAAGATTGCCCATCCGCTATCGTGAAGATGGAGAAGAACAAGTTGCAGTCACTGATGGCAGTGATGATGATCCATTGACATATAAGATGGCAATGGATGATGTTGATCGAGAGAAATGGCAGGAAGCCATGAAACTCGAAATGGAGTCTATGTACTCCAATTCAGTCTGGGAACTCGTAGATCTACCATAAGGCATTAAGCCTATTGGTTGCAAATGGATCTATAAGAGAAAGAGAGGAGCCGATGGGAAAGTGGAGACTTTCAAAGCTAGGCTAGTGGCAAAGGGTTTTACCCAAAAAGAAGGAGTAGACTATGAGGATACTTTTTCTCCAGTGGCCATGCTAAAATCCATCCGGATTCTCTTATCTATTGCTGCTCATTATGATTATGAGATATGGCAAATGGATGTCAAGACGGTATTTTTTGAATGGTCATCTTGAAGAGACCATTCATATGGTCCAACCAGAGGGTTTCATGGTCCAAGGCCAAGAGCAGAAAGTCTGCAAACTGCAAAGGTCCATTTATGGACTTAAGCAGGCTTCTAGATCTTGGAACATCAGATTTAACGAAGCCATAAAGTCTTATGGTTTTGAACAAAATATGGATGAACCTTGTGTCTATAAGCAGATAGAAGGGAATAAAGTGGTCATCTTAGTTCTTTATGTAGATGACATTCTACTCATTGGGAATGATGTAGAATCTCTATCAAAGGTAAAGAACTGGCTAGCCAACTAATTCCAAATGAAGGATTTGGGAGAAGCAAGCTATATTCTTGGTATCCAGATTATACGGGATCGCAAGAATAGGCTTCTGGCATTGTCTCAAGCTTCGTACATTGATAAGGCGCTTATCAGATTTGCGATGCAGAACTCCAAGAAAGGCAACTTGCCTTCTCGACATGGAGTTCATCTCTCTAAAGAGTAGTGTCTTAAAACACCGCAAGAAGAGGAGAATGTGAGACGAATTCCATATGCATCGGCAGTTGGTAGTCTAATGTATGCAATGTTGTGTACCAAACCTGACATATGCTTTGCAGTGGGAGTGGTTAGTCGATACTAATCGAACCCAGGATTAGATCACTGGGTGGCAGTTAAGCATATTCTCAAATATCTGAGAAGGACAAGAAACTATATGCTCGTATATTCTTGTAGAGATTTAATTCCTATTGGATATACAGATTCTGATTTCCAATCAGATAGAGACTCTCGGAAGTCTACCTCAGGGGCAGTGTTCACTTTGGGAAGTGGAGCCATTATATGGAGGAGTATCAAGCAAACTTGTGTTGCTGATTCAACCATGGAGGGTGAATGTGTAGCAGCTTGTGAAGCAGCTAAAGAGGCAGTCTGGCTTCGCAAATTCTTGAGAGATCTGGAAGTTGTTACAGATATGCATGAGCCAATTAGACTCTATTGTGATAATAGTGGAGCAGTGGCCAATGCCAAAGAACCCAGAAATCACCGCAAAGAAAACCATGTAGAGAGGAAATTTCACTTGGTGAGAGAGATTGTCAGTAGAGGAGACGTTTCAGTTGAGAAGATCGCATATGCGAATAACATAGTTGATCCGTTTACCAAGACATTACCAGCTCGGAGTTTTGAGCAACATCTTGACGGGATGAGACTTAAAGACATGTCACATTTACCTTAGGGCAAGTGGGAGATTGTTGGGATGTGTGCCCATAAACAAATGAGATGTATTATTCTGCTGATTTAATTTGAGGAATTTTTTCAATATTATATTTGCATGCACATTTGGATGCTTTATAAATATCGAAAACCCTAGATTATTTAAATATGACTTTAAATATTGTATATAAGTGTTATATACAGGAGGATAATATTTAAAGTAAAATAATCTAAATTTGTCCGTAATTAAAAATTAAAGTTGGGATCTTTAATTTAAAATTACTAGCGCGGTTCATTATATTCTGAATGAAATAATCTTATCCGGATTGTTAATAATGAGATTATTGGAATGAAAGCGCTTTATATAATTTGATTATATAGGACTGGAACACGATTAATTATGAATCTCTAATAATTTCCGTTGTCATATAGAGCATTCAGAATTAATCAATGATGGTAATATATGAATCGATCTTAATTCTGAGTAATTAATAAACTCCTATTTATTGTATCATGTTTTTTGACATATCGAGTAATGACACAAATGAATAGTGTCAAATTCTTGGTATATTAGAAATATAATATAATAAATAGCCAGGAATATTAATATACAAGATGAAATCCATTCCTTCGTAAAGAAGTTAGATGGACGGTTCCCTTAAGTGTTGATTCGGGACTTGAATAATAAGAGCGTTCAATTTATGATTAGATCATAAATATATTATTCATTAGAGAATCAATGGTACTTAAGGAGAAATATATAATTAAAGAGGTTAACGGAAAATGCCTAGCTTTAATTATGAGCTGTTTATAGAGAATTGATTTATATGTAGTGACTATATCAATGGGTAATTCAAATCCTTTGATTATAATTAGTTTTATAATTTTAAGAGTCCAATTCCAAATTTTTAGTGGAATAATTTGGAATTAATAATTTTGATATTTTAATTAAGGTGTTAATTAATTGTCAAAATTATTGGAGCTTAAAATTATAAAGTCCATAGTTCCTCTCAACGGCTCTATTGAATCATGTGAACATTATTTTATGTTGGGTTAATTTATTAATTTAGAATTGAGAATTCTATATTAATATTTACACAACAAATTAATTGGATTAATTTGTGTTTTTTAAATAATATGATTATTTAAAATAAATTTAAAATAGTTTTAAATTAAAGATTATACAATGTGGTAAGGACCATATCGTAGTTGTGCACCACAGGGTGGTTCACATAATATCCACAGAGTGTATGTGGAATATTGAATTTTTGAATTTTGAATTTTGATACATGTGGAAGAGAAAAGATCAGTTATTTTATTTTAAATAGTTCAAAATAAATTTAAAAAAAAAATAACTAATCAGATAATGGGAGAGAGATTTTCTCTCTCCCATATCCATAAAACACGCCCATGGAATTAGTGGGCGTGTGCATAGTTATTCCACATGGTTGAATTAATTAATAAATTAATTTAAATGAAAAAAAAGATGAGTGTCAGTTATTTCTTTGTAATATTAAAAAAGGGTATATATGATGTATTTAAAAAGAAAGGGTACATACGATGTATCTGAAAAAGGGAAGATATATTAATTCTTTTTTGACAGAGTATTAAGATATACGTATTTTTTTTATCTGAGAGTTTCTTCTCTTCTTCTCCTTCATTTTGTCTCATCAGTTGAGAACGCAAAGTGAATCAAAATTCAAGTGTGTGATCAAACCCAAATTCAAAAATGCCCACTCGTTTTCTGTTCATCGTGATCTGGAGAACGCTGAGAAAGAACCTTGGTATTTTGAAGGATTTGGAGTTCTCAAGAAAATTGGTATTTTCGAAGGATTTGGAGTACTCAAGAAGGTTCTTGGAGGAGTTCAAGAATTTCGACCTAATCGGACAACGGTCTATCTCTAAACTTTCTTCTTAATTTATTTTGTTAAATTAATATAAGTATTGTCGCCGGAAAAATTTTGAGAAAATTTTTATATGTGCAATTTGATCCGTACCATGCTTCCGCAAAATTTTAAAAAACTGGTTTTCGAAACCAACACGCAACAACTTGGGAATTGGGGACTGCATCATCAAGAAGCCAACGAACCAACTCCTGTTTGGGTTGGTCAATGCCAACCAGCTGATTTTTATGTAGCAGACACGCATCATTCCGACGTAGCTCATGTCGAGCAATATTGTTTGTAGCTGAAGAGCTTGATGATGAGCTTCCCTCCATGATCATTGGCATGTTGGGGTACCTTTCATGCCTTTGAGAAATGTCGGTTACCCTGGACTTGACAGTTTGCAATTCAGAAGAAATTCGACAACGAGCTTTCAAGGTCTTGATGGCGCGAGCCACCTTACACAAACAACCATAATAACCAGGCCGTTGAGGATGCTCAAAGCGGTAAAGGAATTCGTCAACGAGGTCTTCAGTGTCGTAAGCGATTATTCTGACTTGTTTAACCCAAGCTTTGATCTCAAGATCTTCATCTTCGACCGCATCAGCCTTCTGAAGAAAGGCCTTTATACTTTGGAGCTCATCTTTAAAGAAAGTGGCAGTTTTGCCTTTTCCGCTAGTAAAGAAGTAAGCTTGTCCACTAGAAAAATCACAGCACTCATGCCATTTTCTCTTTTCTTTTTTTCTTTTGTTCAGTTTGGTGCTTTCAGGTTGCAGCTCATCTTTGTGACTTTGCCTCTCAAGTTGAAGTTATGTGGATACTCAAACGTGTCTCCAAGTCACATTCCAAGTGTGAAAGCCAAAAAAAAAAAAAAAAAAAAAAAAGAGAAGTTAAAGGAACTTTATTTTTGTTGGAAAAGTTAAATGAAAATTAATAATAATAATGATCTTTCCAACTGGGGAACGCGGACTCTACAGGGCCACTCATGAGTTGCCATGCTGTACTTTCATTTATTGTTTTCATTTTTTTTTAAATGGGAAAATTTTGTGTTTCAAGGATACTCAAATATCTCTCCCCCTGATTTCCCCTGTTTTCAAGCATTCTCCAAGTTTTTTTTTTTTGGTTTTCCTTTTTCCCAACAACCCCCACCCCCGCCCACCACCACCACCCACCCCCCCCAATTTGTTAAACCAATGGGTATGTTTGTACCATAGTTTTGATTACAAATTTTAATGATAATTAATAACATTTTTTCAACTTTATCCTATTTTATATCAACCTTTTCTTGTTTCGTTACGAACCCAAATCTGCTGCACCAAAAGATCTCTATGGAAGAAAGATCGAATGAACAACGGGATAAATATTTGCAAAAAAATGAGAAAAGGTTTGTACCACACTCATAGTTCTGACTAGAACGTAGACTAGAGGCACTGATAAGCCTTCCAAATTCCTCTAACTTGCCAGAAGCCCAGAGCTTCAAGTCCTGAAATTTATCATGATTTCAAGTGAACTTTAACTTGGTAAAAGGATGAAGAGATAAGTTAAAAAGTGCATGGTCATAACGTGTGTATCTGATCATACACACACAAACCGAACTTTATCATTTATAAAGGAGGGGGGGGGGGGGGGGGGGGGGGGGTGGGGAACCTTTATCATTTCCGAAAAGTAATGCTCTGCGTGTTTGGCAATGTCAATTTGCTCTGCAGGATAGAGATCATAAATACAAAAAATGTTGGGATGATAAACCATCTTAAACATGGGGGTGACAAACTAGTCTAACTGAGGTGATGGTCGTTGGGTTTCTAGTGCATGATAAGATTAAGGTTTTTAACGGATTGCAAAGAAGGAAGCCGTTTTTGCTCTATCTACACCGCTAAATGTTGAACTCTATGGCCATGGTGATTTCAAGTAGTATCTCTTTGAAAAGCCAGCGCTCACGGGACCTTACAGCAAGAGACATAACTACAAGAAATTTACTTCTTTGGAAGCGCGGGGACCTACATTGTTTCGGGGTAGTAGGCCAGTGTGCAATTTACATTGTCTAACGGAATTTATAAAATCTGATACATAATGGTGTAAACTTCAAAAACTTGAAAGCTTATGATGCCGAAGTACTTAATTTGTGTCTTTGATAGGCTTCCGGTTCAACTGTTTTCATAACAAAAGAAAAGAAAACTTAAATTAACACTACCACCGATGAACAAAATGCTAATTAAGCCTTCTAAAAAGTTATTAACAATACTCATCATCAGAGAGGAGAGGCTCCACTTCAAGGATTTCAACTTCAACTTCTTCTCTTGTTTCCATGTCTATAGTACACGAATATGACTTAGATTCTCAATTGATTATTAGCATAAAGTGGGCCGTGTTCTGCTCCTAATTGTTGAATGGCTAAAAACCTCTATTGTTTAAGGGATCTCACTAAATCAACACAACCATGACTTGCCTGGGATCATATAAAGAGCATGCAAGGATGTTACCTATCTTCCACTCAATTTTTTAAAACAAATAAAAAGTTTTATTAATGATATGTTTAATGAGCGTAAAATATGGATAAATCAATAGTTGCTAGTACAATCTCGTAATAATTACACACCTGACCCCCTCATAAGATGAATAGTTTGAATTTTTCCACTTTCAAAAAAAAAAAGGTGGATCTTTAAATTTAAATTTAAATATTTTTTTCATCTTCAGAGTTGGCCATTATACCGCTAGCTGACCCTCCGGCCTATTTCGGTTCTTCACATAACCCTTCAAAACCTTCATGTACCTTTCGAAAGGATACATCCACCTCAAATGGATCGGTCCACATAGCTTAACTTCACGAACTAAGTGCACCGTTAGGTGGATCATTATATCAAAAAAGGCTGGTGGGAAAAACTTCTCAAGCATGCACAAAGTCATCACCAATTCAGATTGTAGCGAATCTAGCATAAGTGGATCGATTACCTTAGAGCAAATTGAATTGAAGAATGAGCATAACTTCATAATTGCATATCTCACATCTTTCATTAAAACTCCCTGCAATGCAAGAGGTAATAATTGTTGCATCAAGATATGACAATCGTGTGTTTTCATTCCAATAAGCCTCAAATCCTTCATGGACACTAACCTTTTGAAGTTAGAAGAGTACCCACTTGGCACTTTCACGGACGCAAGCCATTCACAAAGCTTTCTCTTCTCTTGTCTGGATAATGTGTGCTTTACCGGAGGTAAGTATGTGCCATTCGATCTTTTCTCGGGGAGCAAATTTGGTCTAATATTCATCTCTTCAAGATCCAACCGTGCTTTTTCACCATCTTTAGTTTTGTTTGGAATGTCAAGCAATGTGCCCACTATCGATTCACAAACGTTTTTCTCAATATGCATAACATCTAGGCAATGACGAACGTAAAGTGACTTCCAATATGGAAGGTCGTAAAAGATTGACTTCTTCTTCCAAGGTCCATCGACATCTGGAGCCTTACGTTTTCTCTTCCCCAAAACTACTTTCACATCTTTAACCATCTCAAAAACGGCTTCGCCAGACAAAATCCGAGGAGCGGGTCTTTCTTCGGTATTACCATCAAAAGCCTTTTTTTGTTTGCGGTATTGATGATTCGTTGGCAAGAATCTCCTGTGACCAAGGTAAACGGTTTTTTTACCATTTTTCAACCGGATAGAGGCTGTTTCCTTCATACAAACTGGACATCCTATAGAACTCTTCACGGGATAACCATATAAGTTGCCAAGTGCAGGAAAGTCATTAATTGACTATATCAACATTGCACGTAGATTGAACGTATCTTGACGGTAAGAATCTCTAACTTGTAAACCATCTTCCCACAAGCTTTTTAGGTCATCGATTAATGGTGCCAAGTACACGTCAATGTCATTCCCCGGTTGTTGAGGGCCTGAGATCAATAATGTCAACATCAAGAACTTCCGCTTCATGCACAATTCTGGAGGGAGATTGTAGTTGACAAGTATGACTGGCCAGGTACTATGCCGACTACTCATGTTACTATGTGGGTTCATTCCATCCGTTGACAAACCGAAACGTAAATTCCTTGGTTCTGCACTAAAAGCTGGATGATTGTCATCAAAGGTTTTCCATTGTGGTGCGTCGGCCGGATGCCTAAGTTTGCCATCGTCAATGCATTTATCATGGTGCCAGGTCAAATTCTTAGCATGCTCGGCATTACGGAATAAACGACGTAAATGTGGAGCCGGTGGAATATACCATAACACCTTAACCGGCACTCATTTTCTACCATTCGATGGCATCTTGCCCTTCTTCCATCTTGATTCGTTACAAACCGGACATTCATCTAAATCTTCATATTCTTTCCGGTAAAGGACGCAATCATTTGGACAAGCATGTATCTTTTCATATTCCATTCCTAAAGTGCTCAAAGTCTTCTTCGCCTCGTACATACTAGGTGGCACTTTGTTATTCTCCGGTAGAACATCTTTTAGAAATTCTAAAAGAGTCGTGAAACTAGAATTCGTCCATCCTCCCGACGCTTTCATATTCCATAATTTAACCAATGCCCCTAATTTCGTATATTTTGTACACCCGACATACAAGGGCGTTTCGGCATCATTAATCATTTCCTCAAATAACTCCGGGCGGTGAACAAAGTTTTCTTCCAAATCATTGACCATATTGAACATATTATCACCAACGTCTTCCTCAACAATAGGCTCTTTACCTTTAGTACTCGTCGATGAATAATTAATATCGAAAAAATATTCGCTATGCAAATACCATGTTTGGTAAGAACAAATAATCCCATAAGCACGTAAATGCCCTCTAACATTATCAATGGAATGAGATCTATGATTACCACAAATTTGACACGGACAAGGAATCTTATCATCTTGTATGTGAGCTTTGGCAAATGACAAAAAATTTTCAACACCATCTTCATATGCTTTAGACAATCTATCAAATCACATCCATTTTCTATCCATGATTTGCAAATCCTAAATCAAGAAATCAAAGCTTTCGAAGTCAAATTGTGCGGAACTTTAAATTGCATACATTTAATTTTCATTTAGTTAATTAAACACTGCTACCGGCACATTAAATAATTGAACCATTAACAAAAAAGACGAATAAACATAAAAACTAAGAGCCGGGAAAAAATAGCAATTTGATCATGACAAGTTCGTATATTAAACACTCGGCCCATTGCAGTATTTAACATATCAAATGTAATCCAAAAACATACAAAATTAATATAAAATCATAAATAAAAAATACAGAGGAAAACAACATAAAGCTAAGTTTGTGTGATCATAACTTACAAGAGGTATTGATATGATCGATAGAAGATGGTGGCGTCACACAGTGGTGTACCGATTGTTTTTGGAGCTTTCTAGAATGAATTTAGTTCACCGCAGCTGCTGTATTGATGTGGAAATATCAGGAGTAACAATCGGTAATGGGAAAACATATCGCGATTTTTCAACGACGATTTATAAGAAAACCGTCGTGGAAGCCCCGTGATTCCACGACGGTCTTCAAAGACCGTCGTGGAAGCTTCGGCTTCCACGACGGTTTTCGGAAACTCGGTTCCACTCCGTGTTTTTACCCCATTTTCCACGACGGTTTTTTAAAAATCGTCGTGTATTTTCCGTCGTGTAATCCACATTTTGTAGTAGTGTAGATAGATATACAAATTTCATAACAATATCATTTCTTTTATATTATTATCATTTATCTTTATGTAAGTTTGCTATTTTGTTTTAATATGTATGGCTATAATTTTGTATTTAAATATTCATTTAAAAAATCATAATCTTAGGTAGAAGGATATTCATATCTACAGTACAATAGTTCTGTCAATGATAACATTTACTTCATGTATATCAATATAAAAATTAAAAAAATTAAAAAAATATATTTAAAAATAAAATTGTATGTCTGAACGTATTTTTCAATAGGCTTAACGTAACGGAAATAGGCATGTCGTTTTACTGAATGATGAGTTATCTAAAGTGAGTGTGGTTTGTTAAATTAGATAAATGGTACGCTGTTAATAGACTTGTAGACGACATTCATAATTAACAACACCTGTGGAATCAGTCAATTATTCCAGTAATAACATACACTAAAAGATAAAATTTTTATGGGACTTATATAAGAATAATCAATTTTTATAAGAAGTAAAATGAGAGACGGAAAAAAAAAAAAATTTTATTTGATGTGGGTGAAAGCCCTCACTCGGTTTATGGGTGGTTCCCTGATTAAGAACATATCTTTTTCATCCTGTCCAATGTTGTTGATAGCTAGCCAAGATTCTCCCACAATCTCGGCTCCTTGACATGGCCTGATTCTCGTAGATGATTTCAGCTCTCGGAGGTCTAGGACATAAAATTTCAAATATTTGAATATCAAATAACCAGTCAAGAAGATCATATATTATCAGCCATAATCTACTATTTTGAAGAGTATCTCTATATTTAAATTCAAATATCAAATATTTGTATTTTAAATCTTAGTTAAAGGATTATCTCTTAGGAGGCTATAAATACAGGATAAATGGCCTCCGGAAACCTAAGAACTCACATTCTACATATTACACCACTTGTAACTCTGAAAAAAGATAGTGAAACACTAAGCTCTAAGAGAGGATGTAACTAGCTCATTGACGGCGAACATCTTTAAATCTCTATGTTCTCTATTTTCTGTATTCTTTTAAGGATCCCTACCACCGTGGATTTATTAAGCAAGTTTTACCCGGTAACAAATGTTATTATTACCTGGAATTATAAAAAATTACTCTTGTTATATGAGTCTTGCACTTGGGCCCATTTCTAGACAAAACAACTTCAAATAAAGAAGTAGTAACTTCAGCCCGTTGCTCTTCCACTTCCGAAAGTTGTAACTTATTAAAGTTCACTTATGGGCCTATCTAGTTTATCTTTTTAAACCTTTTTGTGGTCGAATTATCAGTGGGTTTGTATATTATACTTTCCTAGTGTAAAAAATAATAATAAAATAAAATAAAAACATAGAATCATGAGGCAATGCTCATAGATTTCCTTTCAAGTGGAAGCTTTTTTGAAGAACAAGTTTCAAATGATTAATAAAGAAAAGGCCTTAGGAAGCATGATTTTGTCCAATTTCAATAAGAGTTTTTTTTTTTCATTTCTTAATATTTCTTATGTCCATTTTATGATTAACTATTTCTATTGGTTAATTGCTTGTCGTATTTTTACTTGTGTTGTACTTTTCCTTTGTATGTCGTTTCTCTAATTTGTCTTTTTTTTTTTTAAATTTTTATCCCACACCCCTAAATTCAAAACAAAAAAAAGGACGGATTATTAAATCTAAATATTTTTCCATTCACAGAGTTCGCCGCTAGATGTAAATTAATCTCATTACAATATCATTTATTTTAGGCTTTAACATTTATTTTTCTGTAAGTTTGCTATTTGGTTTTAATATGTAAGCTGGCTACATATAATTTTGTATATAATGTTCATTAAAAAATTAGCCTTAGGTAGAATGATGTTTATAATTATATATAATACACTAGCTCCGTCAGTGATAACATTTACTTAATGTATATTGTATATCAATTGATTAAATGCGAAACAAAAAATATACTTAAATATAAATATTGATTCTCCGAATGTATTAAAAATGCCAACGTTGATGTTAGAAAACGACATTTCGTTTTGTTGTCATTTCGTTGAGTGTAGTTTGTTACACTAGACAAACAGTTTGTTATTAGCATGTCTTTTTATCCAATTCAAAGTTATCATTTTCCACGAACCTTTATTTTTTATTTATTTATTTGCTTATTTATTATTATTATTATTATTTTACGATTGTGAAACTTATGACTCCCACTTATGACAAATAAATAAAAACACTTTGAAGTTTTGATATTTGAGATCTCCTACCCAAATATCTCCCATCCAATGCGCTAAGCTAGCCCCATCAGGATACTTAAAGGGCAAAGCTATCATTGCATGAGATTAAATTATCTTTGGATATCCTTTTCCTGTCTCTTGAATTTTTTTGTTTTCTTTTGTTTAATCATATTGCTTGAGTTCAACCAATATTGCTGTATTTTAATGATATTGCACAATATTTTTTGCGATTAAATTGATAACCAGCAGCAAATAAATTGCCGTAAGTTAAGCAAGCGGCACTAAAAAGAGAGTTATAATAAAGTCTTGTTATATGACTGGCCAATTTCCAGACAAAACTACACAAGATATATAAAGAAGCACGATTTTGTCTAATTTTGAGAGATGCCTTTTTTTTTTTTTTTAATCCTAACGTTTCTTGTGTCCATTTTATGAATAACTATTTCCCCTGGTTAATTGCATGTCGTTTTTAACTTGTGTTGTTATTTTCCTTTGTATGTCGTTTTCCAAAATGTCCCATTTTTTTTTTCTCTATAGATTGTCGTACATTTAAAGTCACAGTTTTTTTTTTTTTTTTTTTTTTTTGAAAGAGGCCAATCGTTTTTAATGGGGATAACTTGCAATTTGTTAAATTATCTTTTCATCCTTTTCTTCTCTTTTGATTTTTCCTTTTTTTGTTTTTGAAAAAAAAAAAAAAGTCGTTTATAGAAAAAAGACTCGGTTCTCTGGACTAATGATATTGCACGGCTAGAGACTTCCATAATATTTCACTAAAATTGATAAATCCAAATCAGGAAACAAGTTTTCAAATTAAAGAAATAACAGTAGTACTGACTCTGGCGGTTGGGGCTTTTCTAAACAAAACAGCTTCAAATGAACAAGTACACCAAAAAACACAAAGGATAAGAAGAACAAACCTTGAATGAAACCAAAAACAAAAACAAAAACACAGTAGAATTCAGAATCTCCAACAGCAACATTATTGCACTTGAACTTCAGAAGGGTCTCTCATTAAGTCTGGTAATCAAGAATTCGACAAACGATGACTGGTTAATTGAGATGGAGACACAAAAGTATTGCGACAACTAGCTAGCAGAATTAGTTGAAACTTTGCAAACAATGACTGGCTTTAAAAATTAAGAGCGTGAATATATCTTACCTTATTTCTTGTCAAATTCTCTTCCGTGAATGCGTCTGGCCCTCAGCATCTCGCGAAGCTGTAAAAACATTTGGCACGTGCTTCACTCTTGAAAGGTCTGAATTTGGACTGCTTGAATGTAGCCTTGTGAGCAACTCATCACCCATATTGATGAAAGCAAGTTGTTTGAGATGAGATAGAAGTTCAACACCTGATGGAACTTCCTCCAATGATTTGCAGTCTTCCAACCATAGCACTTGAAGACGTGGCATTGCCCCTTGTTCCACCACGACTTTTCTCAATTTGTCCAAACTCCAAAATCCTAACTTCTTGAGCATTTGGAAACCTCCAGCTTTGACACACAACTCCTCTCCAACATAAACGTTATCAAATTGAAGATTCTGTAGATTGGGCAAAGCTTGAAGAGATTCAAGCGGATCAAGCTCTAACTTGCTCCCCCTCAACTGTAGAAATACCAAGCTTGAAAGCTTAGGCAGCCAGAGCGGTAGCATCTCTAAACGTCCAAACATACGCAACCGTAGAAGGCACTGAGGAGCTACTGATATATTTTGTACGTCCAGGATTTCAGCTTCTTCTCTTGATTCCAGAGACACAGTGCGGAGGTGGCTAAGCTTCTCAATTAATGAGCATAATGCAGGCCAATGTTCTGCTCCTAATTGTTGAATTCGTAAATCCCTCATTTGTACAAGATTTTGAAGGGATCTCAGTAAATCAACACAACCATGACTTGCCTTGATCTGGTAAAGCTCCTGCAAAGAGGTTAATTTACCTATTGCGGTTGGTACTCTAGCACCAATAAGCTTTTGCTTCCCAGAGCCATCATTCACAGAATGAACTACCCGGATTATTTGGAGACGCCTGAGTTGTGAAATTTCAACAGGCAGCTCTTCAATTAAAGTTTCTTCAAGATCTAATATTTCAAGGCTTCGTAGCCTCCCAATAGAGCGTGGAAGTGATGCAATCTTGGTACCATTCAAGCTTAGAAACCTTAAACCGTATAGCTTTGTGATACAGTCCGGAAAAGTGTCCAATGGTAATCCTCTGCAATCCAACACCTTGAGGAGCCTTAACCCACTATGCTTCCTAAAAAACTCTGACATGGGAAAGCTAGAAGTTGACCTTTCTGGATTAAAAAAGAGCAAGGTGCGAAGGCTAGAAAAGTTGTTTTGGTCTCCCTGCAAACTCTCCATTGGCATAGACACAGATAAATGCCGGACACGTTCGAGGAAGTGGTTTTGCTCATTGGTTGTTGCAGCAAAATTTTGATCTTTAGATTTCTCAAGGATAATTTCCCTCACAATGTCGTGGACTTTGAATGTATTAAATACTTCATTAGTTCTCTCCCTAGCCAATTGGATCAAGCTTCTATTACAAAGCTCACTAAAATTGACCTCTGCGACTTCTTCTAGTGTTGTATTTCCCCTTTCTTCAACAAAATCATGCGCCAACCATAATCTAATTATACGTTCCTTATGGAAAACCCAATCCTCTGGGAATAGGCTTAGAAATAGGAAACATGACTTCAACTGGTAAGACAAATCATTGAAACTAAGGGAAATAATCTTTTTCATATTCTTCAATTGGTCACTGTTGTCAAAGCCAGCCGCCAAATGGCGACTAACCATTTCCCACTCGTTTATTTTACCAATTTCCTTCGTAGCTAGCACACCACTTACTGCAAGAATGGCAAGAGGCAACCCCTCGCACCTTTTCCAGATGTTCCTACAAACTCTCTCTAAATGGCGAGGGCATGGGTTTCCTCGAAATGTTCTTGCACAAAATAGATTCCATGAATCTTCTAGAGATAAAGTCTTTAAAGGGAAGATATTACCTCCAAAAACATCTCTAGTTGTCGTAGAGGCCACATCAAAATTGCGAGTTGTGACAATTAATCGGCTGCCATGATTATTGTCCATTGGAAATGCGTTTTTGAGATCATCCCATGAATCCACGCTCCATAGGTCATCCAACACAACCAAGTACTTCGTATCACCAAGGAAATCGATTATGTCTTCCTTGAGTGAAATTATGTCCTTGGAATATGTTGCATTTGGAACTTGTTGCGAAATCCCTTTAAAGAGTTGTTCAATTATTTTTACCAATAACTCTTGTAGATTGAAGGATTGGGAAACTGTGATCCAAGCACAGTGTTGGAAACATTGCTTCACATCCGCATCTCTGTAGACTTGACTGACTAGAGTGGTTTTGCCTAACCCTCCCATTCCCACCACCGCAACAACTTGGGAATTCGGGACTGCATCATCAAGAAGCCAATGAACCAACTCCTGTTTGGGCTGGCCAATGCCAACCAGCCGATTTTCATGCAGCAGACGCGCATCATTCCGACGTAGCTCAGGCCGAGCAACATTTTTTGTGGCTGAAGAGCTTGATGAGCCTGTCTCCATGATCATTGGCATGTTGCGGTACCTTTCATGTCTTTGAGAAATGTCGGTTACCCTGTACTTGACAGTTTGCAATTCAGAAGCAATTCGACGACGAGCTTTCAAGGTCTTGATGTCACGAGCCACCTTACACAAACGACCGTAGAAGCCAGGCCGTCGAGGATGCTCAAAGCGGTAAAGGAATTCGTCAACGAGGTCTTCAGTGTCGTAAGCGAGTTCTCTGACTTGTTTAACCCAAGCTTTGATCTCTGGATCTTCATCTTCCACCACATCAGCCTTCTGAAGAAAAGCCTTCATACTTTGGAGCTCATCTAAGATGAAAGTCACTTCATCTCGAATCCCACTTAGCAGTTTCGCCTCTTCCGCCAATAAGGAAGTAAGCTTCCGCACAAGAAAACCCGCAGCACTCTCTGCCATTTTCTTTTGTTTCTTTTGTTTTAGTTTCTGATCTAGTTGTAGCTCTTTGTGATTTTGCCCCTGAAGAAATGACTAGTTGTCAATTAACTTTGAATCAATTTTCTTTTAATTATTTATTCGCATGAGCTTGTGACAATACCAGCACATATATGAAACTATGTTGAAATAACAATGCAATTTCAAATTAGTTGTAATTTTATATTGCAACTTTTTTTCTTATCTTTGTAGCAAAAAGATGCAAGCAGCTCAACATGTTATTTATATAACGAATTTAAACATGGTTATAATAATATTAAGGCACCATTATTCATGCTAAAAACAAAACTTAACCATATGACATGAATAAATTTATTCCATCTTTGGACACAACTTTATATAAAGTTGCGGGGCAAGAATCTTATTTTATCCTTTTTTGCATTAATTAAATCTTACTTCGCTTCTTTTTTTCTTTTTTTTTTTTTTTTAATAGTGAATCTAACAAATTTGTTTTTTTTTTTTTTTAATTTATGGTGCGGGATTCGAACTCTGTATTTTTGAACTGAATCAGATATGAAATCTTACTTTGCCTCTGATAATACATTCACTACGAAATTGTTGAAAATATATTAAAATTGACTAAGGTTTTTTTTTTTTTTTCCTGAAATTTTAAAAGATTTTATATGCATGACTCAAGATGATAAATTACATGAAAATAGACAGCAAGGTAATAAAATCTTTATTAGTAACAAATCTAAAAATATTTTAAAACTTTTTTATACTCTAATTAATCTCTCTATAATCACAATCAGATCTACACCAAATCAAGTCTCAAAATACAGTATTTTACATTTTTATAAACCTGTTTACAGATTTGAAAGTAGAATTTGCTGTTTGATTCCAAAAATTACATTTTTCAACACTAAGGTCCCTCTTAGTGCATGTTTCTAATCCATTTGATCTCTGATTTGTACCAAAATGTGACACAAAATTCCTCATATTTTATAACTTCAGAATGAAAATTCGTGGGTTCTGATTCAGCCCCTAAGTTTCCCGTTTTTATAATTTTGTCCCAAAAATGAAAATTCTTTCACTTTAGTCCTTTTGGCAAATTTCGGGCAAATTCTTTTGGGATTTCTTTGTGCAATCAAATTTCAAAACCTCATATCTTACAGCATACAATTCCTTATTATATAATTTCAATGACTAAAATGTAGTAGGCTTCTCAAAATTCATGTCATATATTCACTTTATCAAAGCAAAAATATGTATCTCATACAATAATTTAACAAAGTTTACTAATTTCTTGAAAAGATTAAGGCTTTTATCAAAACGTTTCATACTTGAACATTTTATAATCTTATAAAACCATGAGAACCGTGCAAAACTTTAGAGTCCTCAGGAAATCAACCATTTTAATTAGCATTCATTAAGAGTTTTCATCATATGTTTTATTCCAAAAATTTTAAAAAGTTTGACATCTCTAGAAAAACTGAAACTTTTTCTTTAAAAGGTTTCATTTTTTTTTTACCCTTTTCTTAACAAAACCAAACATATACCACACAAAATCAACATATTAACTTACAATACGAACAATCACAACATAAATAAATAATTTTCATATTCCACACATAACAAAGTCCTCATTATTTTCATCAAAACTTCATTAAACCTCAAACTTTTTAACAAAAAAGAAAAGAATTAATACCTAGCCTTCATAGTATGACTTGATCTCCTTGAAGTCCTTTGAAACCTCTTGAAATCTTGTTCTTGATCTAGACATAAATGATTATAAAAACTATTAGTAACCCTAGCTTTTCTTGGAGTAAAGTCACAAAAGAAAGTCAAGAAAAACCTAAACGTGTTACCTTGGTTGCAATTCTAGAACACCTAAGCTTCTTGGAATCGGTTCTTGAGGAATTTGAGTGAGAAAAATGAAAGAAAAGTTTTGTATTTGCCAAGTGTTTTCTCGAGAGGAAAAAGAGAGAATTTGATGGGTGATCATTAAAGAAAGAATTTGTGGAATTGTAATCTTTAAAATAAGTCTCTTTATACATAGACTCTTTTTTCAAAAATAATAATTAAAAAAAAAACCTAAGCTTTATAAAGGCTTAGCATATACATTGTCTGGTGGTTCCCTTATCCCTTTTTTTATTCTATTTTTTATTTTTTATATTTCCTTTTGGATAAGTTTCACCTAACATTCTTATCTTATTAGTGACAATGGACCAAAAGTGAGTTGATTCTCGCCGGCCATTTAGAAGATATTTTCTTCTTATTGTTATATTTTAATCCAGTTTTAGTTTTGGACAGGTTATTACTTTTGTTCCGGTAATATGATTCAGTTAACTTGTACTGCTAATTTACTTTATAATTACATATCATGTTTGTAAGTAGCTATAAAATTTTTCGGAGTCACTCTCACGGTTCAGAATTTTTAATTCTGACAACCAAAGATTGTCTCAAAAACACTAAAAAAACTTTCTTTCAAATTATCATTTTTAATTTAAATTATGGACTTTGCATGCTTATTGGAAAATTTAAAATCACATAAATTTTACGTGATTACATTTTATGTAAATTTTACAACTTTTCGAATTATAATATGAATGTGGACCATCGAATAACATCTGTCATCACCAAATACGTCCTTCATGACTATCGTACATACAAAAATTCTATATTCCATTTACGCACACATAAAATCTTTCAAGTGGAATGCTTTATTTTTTATTTTGATTTTCTTTTTCAAATAGAAAAGGGGATTTTGATTAATCTTATGGTGGAATGCTTAAAAATTGTTGGAGATAATCTTGATGTTTTTAATTTTTTAATTCTTACATTTTAAGAATCCATTAATGGTAAAAATGCTAAGCCCACTGGCTAGTAAGCATAAATTGTCGTTTATATATATATAGAACAACGTTTTAATTTCATGACCTATCACCGCCAAATAGGATCTATTGTACTGTGTTTTTTTAATAAAAATTTTTCTGTCGTTTCTTTTTGGCTGCACATAATCTTAAATTCATTGATTCTACATTAGTGGTTTTGCAACAATGGTACCCCTAAAAACATTTTTATAATAATCAACTTATTAATCTCAAAGATAGAGAGTAAATCAAAAAGAAAGGAGCGGAGCATTCAAGAATTTGGTAAAGAATAAGGAAGTAAAGGGACAACAATCAAAGATACATTTACTGCGAATGTACTTGTATCCACGAACTAGAAACAAAGAGAAGAATAAAGTTATAATATGTAAAATCGGATAAAATTCCTAACACTAACAAATCAATTAAAATAAAAAGATTTCCTAAATTAAAATAAAAACAATATAGATTCAAAATTCTTAATAAATACAACCATATAAGATATAATAAATTTTCCTAATTCGCTAATACAATCACTGTGAAATTGTTGAACATATCCTTATGAGGGAAAGCAATCTTGATTCTCCAGAATTCTTTAATTAATAAGGTACATAAATTTTTTTTGATGTAATTGCAGCATAGTTTAACGATTTTATACTTGATTTTATCATAAAACATAGAGTTCAAATCTCCCATTCTAAATTCAAATATATATTTGATTGAGCTGTCAGATGCTTATCAAGTTTGATCAAACTTTTATTCCTAATTCCCTTTCTTGTTTCTTTGATTGCCTCAAAAAAAAAAAAAAAAAAAAAGTTTATGGAGAATTTTTCGATAGTAATAAAGTATCCCTATCATAGAATATATAATTATCTTTATCGTAGTAACTTATGAAGATATATATTTGAATTTTCCATAACGATAAAACTTTAATGTGACAAATACATAATAATGCTGTGTGGACCCTTATTTTTTATTTTATAATAGAGAGATGAATGATAATATTGCTAATCCCACTAGCAATCATGTAAATCATTTAAAAATCTTTTTAGTATCATGGGCGTGCTATTCTCACCCTCAACGTGCAACACTTGGTTGACCTTAAGTCAACCTATAACATTCTCTTTAGGGAAACAGCTCAATAGACAAGTCATATTGCTTACACTTATACAACAATGTTATACAGCAATCTATAACCAAGACAAAAATAGTTATTGAGCAGGAGAAAAAAAAAAAAACAAATTTATTGATAAGTGCGGGAGAGTACTCATCAAAACTCTCATCACCCCTGAACATTTTAAGTGGAATGCTTTAATTTTTATTTTTTCGGATTGAAGTGGCATAGTATTGTTGATAATCTTATGTAGTGGAATCATTTAAAATTACTGGAGATAAATCTTTGATGGTTTTTTGTATTAAATATTTTCTTGCTTTTCATGAATTTAACAATGGTAAATGATACTCCCACTAGCTTTTTTTAAAAAAAAATAAATTTTGATGATAGAACTCGGTAAATATGCTAATATATTACGATTGGAGCGACACCTCTTTAATACTTTAGTCATGAGAGCATAAACAAACAAACAGCAAAAACCAAAATATCTAAAAATTGAGAAAGTAACTAGAGGCCAGATTCAGAGAAATAAGTCAAATTTCTCATCTAGAATATAAATATCAAATATGTCTCCTTTAATCAAAACCCAATGAGAAAAGAGTACATATTTCTTATAAAGTCAATTAATTATAAAATCTATAATGGGGAAAAGCAGCCAAAACCCACTAGCTAGTAAGCATAAAAATATTGTTCATAGAATAAACGTTTTAATGTTACAATAATTTTGAGCGGCTATCAACACCAATTAGGACGTATTGTGGTTCATCTTTTCTGTTGGTTCTTATTTATTTATTTATTTAGTACGACGTTGTCGATTCATTGGTCTTGACTTGCATATAATGCTTAAAATGATTAAGTCTATATTAGTTGTTTTGCAAAAATGGTCCCCCCCAAAAATATTTTTAATATTCCTTTCTTTCTTATTGTTATAATCAACTTAATCTTGATAGAGAGTAAATCCGAAGGAAAGGAGCTGAGAATTCAGAGTTTTGGAAGAGAAAGAAGGGAAATTAAGATCATAATTGATGCCTTGATTGGATATTTAATTCGATAATCTCAATCTATTAATTAATTAAACTCGATCATCCTTTGTAGTTCAACGTTGTGGTATCCCTCTAGTAGGATGATTTTTATATATTTTGTTTTTTTTTTTGGTTGAATATATGTATTTTGTATTTACTTATTACATAGAAGTTCTTTTTGGTTTTGTTTGTTTGTTAATTTGTTTGTTTGTTTTTTTTTTTTTAAATAAACTGACGAGAGAAGAAAACTAATGTCAAGGATAATTAGAAGGTTAAAAACCAATCAGAAACCGATCGAACAATATATATATATATACACACACACCTTCTTTTCATCTGACAAGGTAATTAAAGAAACATGCACAAACAGTAACCTCTCTCAGTTGGGCTTCAAATAAAGAAGTACAATAAACACACAAAGAACCTTGAGCAGTATGCTCATAGATTGTTTATATACCGGAATTTTTTTTTTTTTTAAAGAATAAACCACGAAAAAAAAAAAAAAAGAGTTATTATGCTAGCATTGCCCTTGGAACTTCAAATTAAGCCCTCAGAATGGTCTCTCATAAACCCTGCTAATCAAGAATATTATTCAACTAATTGGTGAAGATGGCAATAACTAGCAGAATTTAGTTGAAACTTCACAAGCTACGATGAGCTTAATCTGAATTCAAAAAATAAAAAGACAGTGAAGTTAATTTTATCTTGTTTATGTGCAAATTCTTGGAACTCAAGATAATTTCCAATTGGTCCGTCAGCATCTCACGAACTACAAAATGTCAAAACCTTGAGGGGACATATGGAAACCTCCGGCTCGGACACACAATTCCTCTCCATCATAGGCCTTGTCAAGTACGTACAAGGGGTTCTAGCAAAGATTCAAGCGGATCGAGCTCCAACTTATTCCACCTCAATCGCAATACCACCAAGCTTGAAAGCTTAGGCAGCCAATGTGGTAGCGCATCTCTAGACGTCCGTACATAAACAACCGTTGAAGGCATTGAGGAGGTGATGATATGTTCTATACGTCGAGGATTTCGACTTCTCGTCTTGTTTCCATGTATAGCTCACAATTGTAACTTAGCTTCCCAATGATGAGCACAAAACGGGTCCATGTTCTGGTCCTGATTGTTGAATGGCTAAAAACCTCAATTGTTTAAGACTTCCTAGGGATCTCGCTAAT
Organism: Ficus hirta; assembly: GCA_038430175.1. Taxonomy (NCBI): domain Eukaryota; kingdom Viridiplantae; phylum Streptophyta; class Magnoliopsida; order Rosales; family Moraceae; genus Ficus; species Ficus hirta. The sequence goes on along the minus strand of CM076585.1, from coordinate 9,060,706 downwards.
TCAAACACAACCATGACTTGTCTGGGATCATATAAAGAGCATGCAAGGATGTTAACTTACCTATCTTCCACTCAATTTTTTAAAACAAATAAAAAGTTAGATTGATGATACGTTTGATGAGTGTAAAATTAGATGGATGGATCAGCAGTTGTAAGTATATTATAGTAATAATTACACACATGACTCCATCATAAGATGAAGAGTTTGAATTCCTCCACCTTCAAGTTAAAAAAAAAAAAAAAAGGACGGATATTTAAATTTTTTTCCATCGACAGAGTTGGCCATTATACCACGAGATATACAAATCCCATTGCAATATATTTATTTTAGACTTTTATCATTTATCTTTCAGTAAGTTTGCTGTTTTGTTTTAATATGTAAGACTAATTTAAATATTCATTTAAAAAATCATAATCTTAGGTTGAAGAATATTCATATAAAGAATACTATAGCCCTGTCAGTGATAACATTTACTACATGTATATCAATTTATTAAATAAAAATAAAAAAAAATTTTGAAACATAAAATTTTACGTCTGGTATTTTTTTTATTTTTTTTTTTGTCTGAATGTATGAAGAATGCCAACATTGATATTAGAAAACGACAGCCCGTTTTGATGTCATTAATGTTGTCGTTTCTAATCTGATTCAGACGTTTTTTTTTTTTTTTTTTTTGACGTTAAAGGACATGATTCAGTACTTTTCTATAGGCTTTAACGAAATGGTCATGTCATTTTACTGATTATTGAAACTAAGTGAGAGAATTTTTTTCATATTCCTGATTTTGTCACTGTTGTCAAAGTCAGCCCCCAAATGACGACTAACCATTTCCCACTCGTTTATTTTAGCAATGTCCTTCGTAGCCAGCACACCACTTATTGTGACAATGGCAAGAGGCAATCCCATGCATCTTTTCAAGATGTAGACACAAATATTCACTAAATGGTGAGGACACAGGTTTCCTTGAAATTTTCTTGAACAAAATAAATTCCATGAATATTATGAAGATAAAGTATCTAACTGATAGATATTACCTCCAAAAACATCTCTAGTTGTAGTAGCCGCCACATCAAAATTGCGAGTTGTGACAATTAATCGGCCGCCATGATTGTTGTCTATTGGAAATGCATTTTTGAGATCATCCCATGAATCAACGCTCCATAGGTCATCCAACACAACCAAATACTTCGTATTACCAAGGAAATCGATTATGTCATCCTTGAGTGAAAGTATGTCCTTGGAATATGTTGCATTAGGAACTTGTTGCGAAATCCCTTTAAAGAGTTGTTCAATTATTTTTACCAATAACTCTTTTAGATTGAAGGATTGAGAAACTGTGATCCAAGCACAGTATTGGAAACATTGCTTCACATCCGCATCTCTGTAGACTAGACTGACTTAGAGTGGTTTTGCCTAACCCTCCCATTCCCACCACCGCAACAACTTGGGAATTGGGGACTGCATCATCAAGAAGCCAACGAACCAACTCTTGTTTGGGCTGGTCAATGCCAACCAGCGGATTTTCATGCAGCAGACGCGCATCATTCCGACGTAGCTCATGTTGAGCAATATTGTTTGTAGCTGAAGAGCTTGATGATGAGCCTTCCTCCACGATGATTGGCATGTTGCGCTACCTTTCATGCCTTTGAGAAATGTCGGTTACCCTGGACTTGACAGTTTGCAATTCAGAACCAATTCGACGACGAGCTTTCAAGGTCTTGATGGCGCGAGCCACCTAACACAAACCACCGTAGAAGCCGAGCCGTGGAGGATGCGGAAAGCGGTAAAGGAATTCGTCGAGGAAGTCATCGGTGTCATAAGCAAGTTCTCTGACTTGTTTAACCCAAGCTTTGATCTCAGGATCTTCATCTTCAACAGCATCAGCCTGCTGAAGTATGGCCTTCATACTTTGGAGCTCATCTTTGACGAAAGCAACTTCTTCTCGAATCCCGCTGAGCAGTTTCGCCTCTTCTCCTAGTAAGGAAGTAAGCTTGTCCACTAGAAAACTGACTGCACTCTCTGCCATTTTCTCTTTTCTTTTTCTTCTTTTGCTCAGTTTGGTGTTTTCAGGTTGTAGTTCATCTTTGTGGCTTTGCCTCTCAGGTTGAAGTTATGTGGATACTCAAACGTCTCTCCAAGTCACATTCCAAGTGCGGAAGAAGAAGGGGGGAAAAAAAAAGTTAAATGAAAATAATATTAATAATAATAATGCTCTTTCGAACTGGGGAACGCGGATTCTTCAGGGCCACCCTGAGTTGTCATGCAAATTTCTTTGTAACATAGCAAAAAAAGAAAAGGGAAAAAAAAAAAAAGTGGAAGGTAAATTTCTTTGTAATATGTAAGTCAATAATACAAATGGTAGGCAACTTCCCGGTAATAAGCCACGAGTTTCACTGTATTTTCATTTGTCGTTTTAATTTTTTTTTTTAATGGGAAAAATTTGTGTTTCAAGTATACTCAAATATCTTTCCCCCTGTTTTCCCCTGTCTTCCAGCACTCTCCAAGTTTTTTTTTTTTTTTAATTTTATTTATCTCCTTATTTGTTAAAGGATAGATAACAAATAGCTATAACTTCAGAGATATTGAAAAAGAAAGGTTCCTCATTCCACAAAGCAACAATAATGTAACACTTTCCTATTACGAAAAAAAAGAAACCAATAATGTCACATTTTCCAAGCAGCTACAAAGCCATTATTCCAAGTGTGGATGCTTGAGGGCCAAGTAATCAAGTAAACTTATTTTGTTGTTAACAAAAAACAATAATAATAACAATAATAATAATAAACTTCTTTTTTAACATGGTGATAAGCTTCTCTGTCTATTTGGCTAATTTAAAGGTTTTTTGTTTTATGAATTTGACTTCCAATTATGTTGACACATTTTCTTCACGCACGTATGATATTGGACGCTACTGAGGTCCTTTAATATTGTTTTCTTTTTTCTTAGGGCTCATTTGGACAATAGGTTAGAGTTGGAGTTTTCAAGTCTTTTTTTTTTAATGAAAATGGGTGAATGTTTGTAAATATATATTTAGTTTACATATAAACTAAAAGTGAAGTGTGATATTTGAATTGCATAAAAACCTTATATGTGTTCCGATTTTAACAGGCAATATGACTATTGTGTCGTTGTGAGCGTTTAGTAAAATATATCATCTTAGTTCAACTTGAAATAAGAAAAGTGTAAACTTTTAAAGTTTGAGTTTCATGAAAATGAAGAGAGAAAAAAAGAGGTGGATTTATAGTTTACTTGTGTAAACAAACCACTTTTAGAGATCAATAGGCAAATCTAAGGGTCCGTTTGGTTCATAAGTTTGCTTTGGAAATAAAAAAATTTCTTATTGTAAAATGAAAAATCATTTTTTTGATTATGAAATAGTGTTTGGATGTGGAAGTTTTTGTAATTCAAGAAAAGATAAAATTTCTTAAATGGTGTTTGGATATATATAAGAAAAATTATCTTGAAAATTAGTTGTTTTACCAAATCTAATAAAATCTTATCAAATTTTAATAGGGTATGGATATAGAATTGTTCCTCTATTAATTATGAATACATTGAAAAAATAATAGTTTTAATCGAAAATGGAACTAAAAGTTATGAAATTAACTTAAAGTAGGAGAGAAATTTTTGAATATGAAAATATTACCGCATAAAATAAATTTGAAAGGCAAATGAGTAAAATGGTTGATTTTGAAAAATGAGATATTCTTTCATTTTATTCATAGAATGAGATGAGCTTTGGGTCCAATCAAACACCACTTCTCCCCAATAAAATTACCCAAAAAGCCACTTTTTTTTTCCCCATCTATTGACCAAGATGATATAAATTCTCTCATTTTAACCAACATGTCACAATTTTTAGTTTACCTTAGTTCAGTTTTGTGGAATGACAAAATCTTTCGATACTCTCTTCTGACAAATGACATGGCTTCATCAGCATGATTAGCATCCACGAGTGCGATACAACAGCCTCGGAAACTGGCACCACTGAACCGTGCTCCAAAATACTCCCGGAGCCTTTAAAAGAACTTCATAAAGTTGAATTAGTGGTTCCGAACCTAAAGAGAGAGTTAGGGATAGTCAGTGATCATTACTCCGAGACTTTACATCTTTTATAAGAGAAGAAAGAAGAGCCCGCAGTAATCCATCCATGACGTTACAAAAAACTTGATAGTTTGGTTTCCGGGGGCTATTTAAGTATGTTTGTATCATAGTTTTGATTACAAATTTTAATGAGAATTCGTAACATTTTTTCAACTTTATCCTATTTGACATCAACCTTTTCTTGTTTCGTTAAGAACCTAAATCTGCTGCACCAAAAGATCTCTATGGAAGAAAGATCGTATGAACAACGGGATAAATATTTACGAAAAAATGAGAAAAGGTTTGTACCACACTATATGGCCATGGAGATTTCAAGTAGTATCTCTTTGAAAAGCCAGTGCTCACGGGACCTTACAGCAAGAGACATAACTACAAGAAATTTACTTATTTGGAAGCGCGGGGATCTATATTGTTTCGGGGTTGTAGGCCAGTGTGCAATTTAAGTTGTCTAATGGAATTTATAAATCAGACACATAATGATGTAAACTTCAAAAACTTGAAAGCTTATGATGCCGAAGAACTTACTTTGTGTCTTTGATAGGCTTCGGTTTCAACTGGTTTCATAACAAAAGAAAATTAACACTACCACCGATGAACAAAATGCTAATTAAGCCTTCTAAAAAGTTATTAACAACACTCACCATCAGAGAGGAGAGGCTCCACTTCAAGGATTTCGACTTCAACTTCTTCTCTTGTTTCCATGTGTATAGTTCACGAATATGACTTCGATTCTCAATTGATTAGCATAAAGTGGGCCGTGTTCTGCTCCTAATTGTTGAATGGCTAAAAACCTCTATTGTTTAAGGGATCTCACTAAATCAACACAACCATGACTTGCCTGGGATGTCTAAAAACCGGATCGCCCAAATTCCATGAACAAAGGAGCCGGCCGTGGTGGCAGGGCTAGGTTATGGCCTAATGATGATGTCGACGGATCATAGACACTCGCAGCCTCGGGGAAGCCTAACGAGTATTGGACATGAGTAGTGTTGTAGAACGAGACATGTTCTTCTTGGATAGGAGGGTTATGGATGTGATTGTTTGAAAGCTCTTCCATTGTATTGAAGGGATTGATTAGATTTTGATCAGAGCTGTGGCCGAATTTCGTGGTCGAATTTAGCACACCTTTGGGAAGGCCTAGATCATGATTTTGATGTTCTGCCGAGATATTTTGTAAGGAAATTATGGGTGCAAGGTTGTGGCTATGTTCCTCATACATTTTAGGATTTTTTTTTTTTTGGGGTTAAAATTTTCTTCTTCTCCTGAGGCAAAGGCAGGAGCTAGCTTCGAGGTGAGTTTTTTTGGTTTAGACATGTATTTGAACTTGAAAAAAGAGTAATCCACATTATTGGTTTTAGTGAGAGTAATTATCAGTATCCAATATTTAATCAAGTTCTATTACAATCTATAATTATCTGAAAGTTTAATTTAATGGAGTCTACTATAATTCCTTCTCTTAAAGATCCTTATCATCTATTTGTCCCGTGATTATGTATGTTTTTTTTTTTTTTTTTTGTGAGAATATACATATGTAAATGAATTATTTAAAGAAAAGTCATAACTGTCTTTGGGATTAGCTGTCTCACACAAAAGTGATGATCTTATCAGTTTATGAAAGAATCGTATCTTAACTGAATTAGACTACTTAGTTGGTTTCAACTGAAACTTCCATCCAAACTAGCCAACTACATAGCTAACTTTTTCTCCCTATTAATATATTGTAATTTGATACAAAGATCAGGTTAGTAACGTTATACCTACAAATGTAACTAGTAGTACATATAAAACAATTATTAGTAGCATAAAATGTAGATTTTGACATTTGAGTAGAAAAACCAGCCTTCAATATTGTAGTGTTATTTTTGTTACCAAATTCAATTTATAATATATTTGGTAGTTTTATTTTGGAACTAAAGTCTGCATTTAATATGTTCGACATAGCTGTTTGATTCTCTTGGAACTTGGTGAACTTTGCAGCTTTTGAATTGGGAGCATAGTGCATTTACTAGCTCTAGGTAAGATCCCATCTTCGTGTCGCATGCCATATAATCGCCGCTAATCTAGTTCGCAATAAGTTAGAAATCACTTATTACCTTTAGTCTTTTGCTTTGATCAAGCATTTGACGTGTATAATTTCTTTTGCACTAATATAATCAACATGTCTCATTGATATTTATGTCATAATGATAGAGACATAGTAACATGTAAATCGATATATTATCATAATTAATAACAATGAGTCTAAGGAAAGATAAGATTAAATGTCATACTAACCTTTAATTAGTGAGAGGATATAATAAGAACGAAAGTCATAAATTATGATCTTGAAAGTTATTGTAGTGTCGCTCCCCTAACTCCCCATTGCTTGCGCGCATATGGGTACGATACAAGAGCCCTTAAATGGATAAGATATATATATATATATATATATATATAAAATAAAGCATAATTGAACACACATAGATCACATACATTTTCGAATATTCATGTTGTGACATGTGATGATATAATCTATGAAAATATTTTATGAGATGCAGTTTGTACTTGCTAAGCGAATGCTCATATTTATGTATGTTTGTGCTGTAGAAAATACAGGTAAGTAACCCGCCACTTAGATATTTTATGGATTGGCAAAACGGTGTGGAAGTGATGAAGGAAATGAGTGGGATATTACCACGAATGTAATTTTCACATTTAGACTTCTTAAATTATTTTGTATCGATTATCTTTATAACTAAGTTTTCAATATTTCGGTACTACTAAACTAGTAGGAGTACTTTACGAGAAAAAGACATTAGAGTCTTTTTTTGTAACTCACATGACGTTATAGTTTTTTAAATATTATCTAAGTATGAATTTGAATATGATATTTATTATCTAGAAATTTTAATTCCATCAGTTAAACTTTCAATTTATTTAATTCTTCAAGTACAAAAATGATTTGTTTATAAAAATAAATTTAAAAAAAAGTTCTGTATTTTTGAAACCAAGCATAAACAAGTATTAAGACTATATTAATTAAGAATAAGTAAGTTAGTTAACTATCTAAAAAATCAGGTCATTACAATATGCCCCCACCAAACTTCCCTCCTATATATATTGTCATTCATGTTGGGAATACCACCAATTAAACTTTTTCCTCTTTGTATAATAAAATGAGTTCTCTAAAAGTAAGTTTCAATAAAGGCAACAAATCAACCAAAACAATGAAAAATCAAAGTAATCAACTGCACAAGAAACATCTATTTTTACGTGAAAAACCCTTTAATGCGAAGGGAAAAACCACTAGACCGTAGTCCAATATCAACTTCCACTATATTAATAATAATGGGATTACAAAGTTCTCTCTAGATATAACTAGAGGCTCACAGTCATCAAGATAAAAACTCTTTGTGCTTGTTTGAGCCCATACAAACTCTTTTGAAGCTTACACATAAGATTCTCCTTTCCCTTAACTTTGAACCCTTCCGACTGCTCCATATAAATTTCTTCTTCTAAATCACTATGAAGAAATGTGGTTTTCACATCAAGTTGCTCTATCTCTAAATTCAAGTGAGCAGCTAGACCAAGAACAACTTTGATGTATGACATCTTCACTACCGAAGAAATATCTCTTCAAAGTCAACATCTTTCATCTGACCAAATCCTTTCACAACCAACCGAACTTTGTACCTTAGTTGTGGGCTATTGTTTTCAGTCTTCAGCCTGTAAACCCATTTGTTCTTAAGCGCTTTCTTGCCTTTTAGTAACTTCACGAAGTCATAGGTATGGTTCTCACACAAGGATTTCATCTCCTTGTATGGTTTTAGACTACTCTTTCTTTTGCTTATGAGAAACGACTTCTTTGTAAGTTTCAGGTTCTCCTCCATCTATATACATCACATACTCTCTTGAATTGTATCTTGAAGGAGATTGGTGCTCTCTAGTAGATCTTTCCAATGGGAGCTCAACTAGTGGCGGTGATGGTGCTTGCTCAACATCTTCAGCTAGCTTAACATCGTCAACTGGAGGGACAACATCATCAGTAGAAGGGGCCTCATCAACAATATCACCACCATCTTCTTGCATATCTCCCCCTGATCAGTATTAACTATAGGTGGAGGAATTGGATTCAAACTGACAGAAATCTCAATAGAGGAACTGGCCTTTTCAACTTTATCAGCATCATCACCAAGTTGATATTCAAGGAACACGACATCTCTGCTTCTGACAATCTTCCTGTTCACTGGATCCCATTATCTGTACCCAAACTCCCATGACCATATCCCAAAATAATACATGATTTTGCCTTATCATCAAGCTTGGACCTTTCATCTTTAGGAATATGAACAAATGCCCTGCAACTAAAAACTCTCAAAAAACCATAAGAGACATCTTTTCCAATCCAAACTCTGTTAGGAACATCGTCATCCAAGGTAGCTGCTGGAGAAAGATTAATCAAGTTGACTACAATCCTTATAGCCTCCTCCCAAATAGACTTAGGAAGCTTAGTATAAGAAAGCATACATCTTATCCTCTCTTCAATGGTCCTGTTCATTCTTTTTACCACACCATTTAGCTAAGGTATCTTTGCTAGAGTTTTCTCAAACCTAATTCCATGGGCTTTGCAGTAGTTTTCAAATGGCCCCTTGTATTCACCACCATTATCAGCTCGAACTAACTTCAACTACTTTCCTCTCTCTCTCTTTCAATCTTGGCATGAAATTCTTTAAAGACATTGAACACTTGGACTTTAGTTTTCAAAGCAGTAGCCCAAACTTTTCTAGAGGATTAAAGATCACAAAATAAAATGCACCTCTAAGAGTTTCAGTTTGCATAGAGCAGACATTAGTATAAATCAAATCAAGAATATTTGATCTTCTAGATGGAAAGTGTGAATGAATGCAACTCTATATATTTTTCCAGCTAAATAATCAACACAAGTTTTAAGAGGCATACCTTGCAAACTGGGGAGGAATTGCTTTCTAGCAAGAATTTGTAGTCCTTTCTCTCTAATGTGACCAAGCCTCTTGTGCCAAAGATCAATACTTCCATCCTTCTGAATAGCATTTATCTCTCCTTTCTAAAGCTTTGCTTGTGTGACATAGAGCGTATTCATCCTCTCTCCTTTTGCAGTCACTAAAGAACCTTTGATGAGCTTTCATTTTTTTTCACCAAAATAATTAATAAAACCCTCGTCGTCAAGTCTACCTGTAGAGATCAAGTTGAGACCAATATTCGATACATGTCTGACATCCTTGAATATTAATTTGCTTCCAAGATTGGTCTCCAAGCAAATACCACCAATACTGACAATTTTAGAGGTATCACTGTTTCCCATCTTGAAGTTGCCAAAATCACCGGTAGAGTAAGAAGTGAACAAATCACCATGAGCAGTAACATGAAATGAAGCACCAGAATTAATCACCCAATCACTCTCTTGGCATACGAGGCTAACATAACTATCATCACAAACAATGACAACATTACCCTCAGTGGATACTGTATTAGTCTCTTTCTCATCTTTCTTTCCTCCACCCTACTCTTTTTTCCAAAGCCTGCACTCTTTCTTCATGTGACCTGGCTTGTTACAGTGGTAACACTTGAAACTTTTTCTGTTTTGAGATTTTCCTCTAGATGTATCCTTTTTGCCATGACCTTGAGGATGCCTGCATTTGCTTCTTCCACGTCTTTCATGTTTTTTCAAAAACAAGTACCTCAAACAAAGATTCACCTTTTCCTTTCTTCTGGCTTCTTCGTTGAGCAAATTGTCCTTAACCATCTCCATGGTTAGCTTTCCTTCTGGTGCTAAAGTGCTTAGTGACACTACTAGTGTTTCCCAGCTTTCAGGCAATGAGCTCATAAGTAACAAAGCTTGTAGTTCATCTTCAAGTTTCATCTTCATAGTTGTCAACTGGTTCACCAAGCCTTAAAAATCGCTTGTATGTTTAGTCATACTCTTCCCATCTTTGTACTTCAAATTCACAAGCCTTCTAATGAACATGGCTTTATTTCTGAAAGTATTTTTCTCATACATCGCCACTAACTTTTGCTAGAGAACATCAGCTTTGGTTTCTTCAGCAATGTGATAGAATATATTTTGATTAACCCACTGCCTTATTATAGTAGAAGCCTTCATATGCAATATCTCCATGTCCTCATCACTCATTTTTTCTAACTTTTTCTTGCCTATAACAGGCCTAAACAAATATTTGCAATACAACATGTATTACATTTTCCGCTTCCTAATGGAATAATTCAACGGGGTTAATTTTATCATCCTAAACGAATTTTGTACATCAATCTCAACATACAAGAATTTTTCTCTAGCCAACCAAAAGCTCAGATATCACTTTGTTGGGAAAAGCACCAATTAAACTTTTCCCTTTTTGTGTGATAATATAGGTTCTCCATAAGCAAATTTCAACAAAGATAACAAATCAACCAAAACAATGAGAAATCAAAATAATCACCCGCACAAGAGACTGATTTTTACGTCGAAAATCCTCTAATACAAAGGGAAAAATTACTTGACTGTAGTCCGATATCAACTTCTATTATATCAACAATAATGGGATTACAAAGTTCTCTCTAGATGCAACTTGAAGCATGCAATCATCTGGATAAAACATAATCTTGACTAAACAACAAAGTTCATCATCAACAAGATGAATTTCAACACATAGCATCAATAGAAATCAATTCTAGGTCTCAAATGGGAATTTGGGACAAGCATATTAGAGACACCAATTCGAAAATCGGAACTGATAGATGAGAATAGCTTGTCACAAGAATTCACCACGTCAAATTTGAGCACCAATGGATACCGTTTCACCGCTCAATCATCTTGCACAAACCCTCTCTGTTTTTTTCTCTCTCTCTCTCTCTCCTTCTCTCTCTCTCTCTCTCCTTTCTCCCTCACCCTCTGTTTTTTGCACACACCCACATGGCTGCCCCCTTTTTTTTTTCTTTTTTTTTCTTTTTTTTTTTTTTTTTCTCCTTCTTTCGTTGCTGATCACGCAAGGCTTGTCCAACAAGCCATTAACCCCTTTTTTTTTTTTTTTTTTTTTTTTTAACTTCAAAACATATTGGGCCTTGCCCAATTTATTAGTCCAGCCCAATACATGGGGCGGACTCAACAATTCAGCGTATAAATTAGAAGTGTAATTTAACATTTATTCGATTTAATATTTCTCACTTTAATGTGTGTTACACCAAATTTCTGGATAAGCTAAAATGTACTACTGTATGAGTAATAATTAAACTCTAAACTTTAAAAAATAAATTAATCTATTGCAAGCTTAGGTTAGAAGAGAAACATACAAATAAACATATAAATAAATAAACAAAGGGAAAAGAAAGCGATAAATAATTTTCTTTAAACCTAGTTGCACGGTAATTTTAGTCTAGCTCCTGTTTGTAAATTTTTTGCACAGCCACCATATATATATATATATATATATATATGTTTATAAATTGAACAAGTAGTTAAATGCTGAAATTATCACTTTTGTTAGTTTTGAACTAAATAAATTTATTTTCCTTCCCTAAATTTATTTTCCATTAATGCCAAGAAAGAAGCCGCAAAGAACAACATAAGTGCCAAAAGCCATTAATGGGATAAACAAATCAGGTGCATTATTTATATCATAAATTGGAGGCTCATAGGCAAAGTTCCCCTCAACCAAGTTACTTGTTCTCATCCAATTTCCCTTATGGATCAGACAGAGATAGAAGCAGATGACTAATTCAAACAAAAACAAAATCCACCAAAAAAAAAAAAACAAAGAAATTAGAAAAAATTGGTTTGGGAGCACTTCATGGTAAAGACCATTTTATAATAATCTGTTTAATGTTTTGATCCCATTTTTGGTATTATTTTAGGAGTAATTAGATTAAGGTTATTTTCATCATTTTAGAATAATCTGTTTTATGTTTTGTTCAAATTTAGAATAATTTGTTGTTCAAATTTGCAAAATATTTTTATTTTAGGACTTTTTTTATTAAAAGCATAGTGTGAAAATGAGTATATACGTAAATGATCCTAATTTTATAACTGATTAAATCAGACAATGCTTAAGAAATTAGGTTAACGATTCAATTCATGTTAAATTTTTTTAGCAAAAGAAAGAAGAAAAAAAAAAGGTGCAACTCATTTTTTTTTTTTTTAATTAACAAAGTGAATGCTCTCGAAACACCCACAAAGGACGTAGCCTACGAGATTATAGATGAACCTATATAAATTCTTGTGTATATGTTCTTTCTATTTTTCTACATTCATTTTATTGTTACTCGCACTCAACTCATTATTGTGCCACCACCGTCTACCAGATATTGGCCTCTGTTACAAATTTGACTTTAGATTTTATCCTCTATACTAACTAATAATGTGTCTTTAGAATTTCTTAAAAAAAATTAAAACAAAAAAAGAATAAAACAAAAAAACAAAACAAAACAAAATTAAAAGAAAAAAAACTTCTTCATATTAGTCAAAATGTTGCGTTCTACCTTATGCTTTCAGTAATGTTTACACAAATAATTTATGTTTAACAAATTGTGTTAATGTTTCATAAATCATATTAAAACCATTCCCCGCATTGTACAAATTGTGTTAAAAAGGTCTCCCATAAATCATGTAAAATCCTTTCCAGTTCTAAAAATTATAGAGTAAAATGCAGCATTCAGATAAGAAAAATGCTAGAAACACAAACTCTTCTTACTGTTAAATATTAATCTATATGACACATACGTTGTCTTTCTTTTATTCGTAAGTATTTAAAATATTATCACATCAATTAATTGTATCTCTTAATAAAAATATGACAGGTGAGTTAATACTCAAAAAAATTAATATTCGAACTGGTATCCATAATATTACTTTTCCGATGAATTACTGGGAAATTTTTTGTTTTCTTCCCGGCAAAAGAAGTGAAATTTGTCAACACAAAATTGTCAAAAAGTTTCGGACATCACTATAAGGCCAGAATTAGAATTTAGAACCCGTTGGACTAGTTTCACTAGGACTGGGCCTGGACCAATATTCTTAGCTGAATAACAAGAAAAATGTATGGTTAGAAAATGTTTCAATCAACTACAACTACTAGTTAATCAAGAAATCACAATCTTTAGCAAACAAATAAATAAATAAATCACAAATCATTTTCTAAACAGAAATAGTAACAAATAGACTATTAAAAAACTACATTTGCGATAAATAGCATATTTCCAAATACTTAAGGTTAGTAGCATAATTACTGTAGATCACTTACGAACACAAATATTTATAAGATTATTTTACTGTAAATATGCTTCGTGAATTAATGATTTATTGTCAATATATTATTAACTTCAAATATTTTAAAAATTATGTTATTATTGTTTTTTTTTTTTGAAAATTAAAATTATGTAATATATCATAAATATTTTTAGAAATATGTTACAGCAAAGATCTAGTAAAACCCAAGGCAGGGAGAATATTCAGACAAGATCTTATTTATACACTCGCTCAACCAAACCTAATCTCCTATAGCTTTCTGTCGTCTGCATGAAATAAAATTAAAAATATATCTTTTATCTCCTTATTTAAGAAGCTTAAAAACGAAGAAAAAAAATAACAATAATTCGTTTTATAGTGTCTGAACATTTTCATACAGATAAGATTGTTTTAATTAAATCATTAAATTTTCATCAAATCCTGTTAAATTATCATTTTACAAGATGTAAATATGATTTTTATGTTAATTAACGAATTCAAATCCGTATCTTATCGGTAGAGCTACACGTTTCCAAATAAACACAAGTTGACCACCAAACATCACTCACTACTTTTGATTCTATTTGTTGTGCCTCCCTCAAAATGGTTATTATTAAACTTTTAAAAGTCTTGAATACATTAACTAGCACGTCACATATATATGTATTAGTTGTCCTTATCAAATGAGTAACTTATAAGCCAATGCAGCATTGTTTGTATAGATTGTATATATGTATAATATATATATATATATATATGCTATTGAAGCTATAGTCCTAAAGGTCAAATGTTTAGTTCCATAAATACTTCCGGTTCAAAGAGATCCATTGACCAAACTTTATGTATACATCAAATAAATCATATATATATATATATATATATATATATAACTACAAGGTCTAGATTCCCTAACTATTATTTGTTAGTTGAATACAATAACTATTATTTGTCATTTGTTTATTCAGTTCTAAAATTGTATAAAACCAACTAATTAAACTAATCTAAAAGGAAAGAAAGAAACCAACTAAACTAATATGAAAAGAAAGAAAAGAAAAGTCGTCACTTATCAATAGTATTATTAATCAAGCTAGTATTACTTGTATGGTAGCTAGTTGGATTAATATTCTACTTTCAAAAAAAAAAAAAAAAAACCCAGAAAAAAAACGTTGAAACATGTGTATTGGCTGTGTCTAGCTAAATAGAATTAGGTTTTTAATTTTTTTTTTTTTTTTTTTTAGGTCTAGAATTAGGTTTTGGCATTTCCTTGATCCTACTACTCATCTAGTCAGCTAAAATAATTAGACAAAGCATGCTTGTTTTTGTTTTTGTTTTTTTCTTTGGCAAGAGAATGGAAATCATGGCCATTTTAAAATCTTTAATTGGGAGAATAATTTCAAATCTAAACTTGAGCATTATAGGTATCAAGAAAATTATCCTGATTTTCTAAATGCTATAGGAAGATTTAATGAGCCCATTTTCCGATGGCAATCCTGGAAGATCAATCATCTACCAAAGACAATAAGAAATAATATAAACAAACTGTCGAAGTATTTTGTCAACATTTAGGGTTTTAATAAGGGTTTGTTTGATGGAGTAGTTTGAGTTGGGATTTTTAAGTCTCAATAGTAAATTTTTTTGAATTTTCGGAAAAGATAAAAAACTTTTTAGGAAAAAGACAAATATTTTTTGGAAAAAAGACAAAAAAAAGTTCGAGTTAAATGGTTTGAGTTAGTGAACCAAACTCACCATAAGTATCAATAATCTCATATTTTATATTTTTTATAAAACGGCACTAGTAACTTTTTTTTTTAAATATTTATGTAATAATCATTTGATTTTAATGTAACATATTTTATCTACATTTATTTTATACTAATAATATAAAATATTATCATATTACACATAATTTTTATATAAAATTACATGTAAATCAATTAACTGTTATATTATTTTAAAAGAAACTTACATCAGCAGACAAATCATAAAAGACAATATCTTTTTATTTTATCTTTTTTAATATAAGAAAGAAATTAAGAGAAAATATCTTAATAAGTAATGTGCCAAAGTTACTTGAAATATGGTATAGAACATAGTACACTGAATCGCCAGCCAAATAAGATGCTATAGTAGTAGTACAGATCAGAATTGCCAGCCTCTTAGCTATATAATATATATATATATATATAACACTTTTTTTCCTTGAGACATGAGCTCAAAATTAAAGTAAACCCATTACTTTCTCACCTCCCCAACTGCTCATATTCAAGGCCTATATCTTTGGTCCCTTGGCTAATAACTTGGAACTTTTTTCTTTTTCTTTTTTTTTTCCCCCTTGAATCTTGAAGAAAGGACAAAAGAAAAGAACAAATTGCAGCCAATCCAGAGCCGTTCTCTTTTTTTTTTTTTTTTTCCGTCTCTTTTTTTTTTAATTGTATATTTACACACAAAAAAATACACACAAATATATATATGTATGTATATACACGCACATTATACATGTACATGGTCAAAGTGCTGGTGCCGTTGCCGTTGGAAGATGAAGTCGACAGAGCTGAAGTCACCCAAAAAATAAAATAAAATAAAATAAAACTAGAGTATATTTTGGTGATTAGCATAAGAAATATTTATACGATGGTGCTTTTCATACAAATAACAAAATAACAATTTATCATAAATATAATTCTACAGATTAACCTCATAACTAGTCCACAAATTCTAATAATAAATCTTATATATTCCGGTCTTTTTGATGTTTAAAACGTCCTAATTAAAACCAGCCCTACTTATCTACCATGATGTGAGAGAGTGAGAAAATAATTATAGTTCTTTTGTTACATCTCTGTTTAGAGACCATTTTGGAGATTATTGGTCCAAGAAAGCTTGAATTATGACTCAAAGAGTATAATGTGATCACGACGAAGGCTCCGTTTGAGAGTATTTTGGGAATTATTATTAATATTATTATTAGATATGAAATAAAAAGGAGAATGCTTTGAAAATAAGTTTGAGAGATTTTTTTATAATGTGTTTGATTTTATATTTAGAGAAATTAGTTTGGCTACAAGGAAAACTAAAATTGTGTTTGAGTATATTTCTGAAAATATTTATTGAATATGTAAGCCTTAAACGATGATAGTAGAAATTGAAAAACAACTTTATTTTATTTTCTCATTTCTTAACAAAAAAAATGTTTCATTTTTGTTTTATAACTTTATTCAAAACACAGCTATTCAGAACTATTTTCAAAACAAATTTATTAGAAACAGTGAAACTCTTTTCTAAAACAATATCAAACAGCCAAAATATTTTATCGTGATAAGTGCAACGAATTATCTTAATTTCAATCCTTTGCTGTCATTTCCGATGTGTTCCATCGTATGTACTATCAAATATTCCATCTCAACAGAAAACGATTTTTTATATGAACAGTGATCTAATTTGCCTTACAAACTTTTTTATTTACGTATGCACAAGCTAAAACATGAGGAGGATGGTCTTATTCATAATAAGCAAGTTCTATTTTGGTAGTTCTTTTATTTAAATAGATTTTAGGCCCCATTTTTTTAATGAGAAAATTATCTAAATAATTATATTTTTTATTTATTTATTGATCAACATAACACAAATTTTAACTAATATTAATTTAATTTTGTGTTATATTGGTGTAATAATCTTTAAACTTTTGTCATTCAGGTGTTTTCCCCTTTTTTAATTTCTATCTGACAAAATGTTGAATTCCAAACAAAAATTTCAAGTTAAAATATTTATAATTTATAAGAATTTCTCTTTCTATTTATCTTTTTTTTTTTGTTTATGATAATTTATTTAGCTCGTACACAGCAGTATTGAAAAAAAAAAAAAAAAAAAAAAAAAAGGTTCTAAAACTTGTACCTCTGTAGGTAGTAACTCGTAACATACAACTTGCGTGGTGGTACCAAAAAATATGGGCCTTAAAAAAAAAAAAAAAGGAGATGGTATTAAATTTTATCTCCTTTGTACGTACTATGAAAGTTTATAATTGACTTGACGAGTGGCATGATAAGTACTGCATGGACCATATTAAATGCTATATATTGCTGGAGATAGAGAGAGAATAACACTAGACAGTGGCGGAATCAGAAAAGTTTTTAGTAGAGACACTTCAAAACATGTTTATACATTTTAATTATTAAATGAAGTCATAAGTAAAATTTTTCTTGCAAAATATGAGCGTAGTAAAATATTTTTAGTTTTTGATTGGCGACATAAACATAGTTTTTCTAGTAAAATGAGGATAGGAATAGAATTTTTGAACATCAACTTTAAAGAACAAAAATCTAAATCTAAAAAATTAGAGCGAGAGGATACGTGCCTTCACTCACAACATTATGGCTTTATCGTTGATGTTAAGAATACCATATCGGTTCTTTATTATCATTTTTTTAATAAGTAAGTTGTTAATTTTATATTAATAAGTGTTTAAAAGTTATTACATCATAAAATTAGAATTTTTATCCTCGTATTATTCACTAAATATATATATATATATATATATTTTAAGTTCTCTCTAACATTAAAGGAGGGACGAAACTTCTTGAGAAGTGGAGTTGAACTTGCATAAATAAGAGTAGTTTTGCTTCAATTAGGTACAAACTATAAAGAGGAATTTGCAGGATGCACATGGGATTTTTAGAACATTTTTGGAAGATAAGGAATTATGTATATCAATATTTAATGATCAAGAAACAACATCTCGCAAATCATGGGCACAGATCCCATCTATGCATGAGCCAGTTACAAACTAAAATCCAAGAATCAAATTAATTACAATTTTAAGCTAACTAGATTGGACTCACTCCTTGGGGTATATGATTCAGAATTGTTTAATATTTACTTATAATATACAATTTAGTATCGAATTAAAACTTGTCGTCGGTGCACGTGTTGATAGAGTAGACTGGTCAACTTTTATGATTTTCTTTTTTTTTTTTTTGAAGTAAATCTTTTGTGAATTTTTGTATTATTAGAAATTGCATTAGGGTCATATTTTTAATAAACTTGGTGGGAAGGAAGTCAAAAAAATGATTATAATTTAAAATAATTAATTATCGGATCATTGTAGGATTGCTTCTGAAAATGGACATATCTCAATTATTAGCAAGTAATAATTTCAAGGTTTTTTTTTTCCCCTTTTAATTAGATAAGTGCATAAGATCAAAAATTCAAGTTAGAGGACAAAAAATATAAACATGTCTATTTGAGAAGTTGTTCATAATTTTCTCTTAATTATCCATGGTGGAATCACAAGGCCGAATGAGTAGTATTAGAACAGATTACATTTATAATCATGTATATATACGCATAAAATGAGCTCTCGATAAAAAATCAGATGAAAGTTGTTAGCTCTTAAAGAAATTAGATCTACAGAAAATCCATGGAGCAAAACTTCATGCTAACGTGGGATTCCAACGTGATGGAGATCTCGATGGTGATATTCCTTGTTTCCCTGTATGAGCACATGATGAACAAAAAATCCATGATGTAAAATGGACTCTCGAGATAGAAACTCTATGGTAACAGAATACCTGACGCAATGAAGTTCTCAATGAAGTTGTGAATTTTTAAGAGTTTAGGAAAGATGAATAGATAGATCGTTGTAGCTTCTTTTCGATGGAAAAAAAGAAAAAGAAAAAGAAAAGTGTGATATGATTTGGTTTGGATAATCATTCTTAGTGGGCCTTTTAATTTAGTTATTTTTGTTCAAAAACAAATTATATATTCCACCAATCCCAATCAATAGAAATTTCGATGCTCATTTCATTGTAACTTGAATATTTGAAGTCTAGTTTAACCACATTCTAAATAGGCGTCCTTTATTATAACTTAATGAGAAACTTCAACAATTATTAATGTGTTTAATTGGCATATCTACATATGTATAACTCAATCTATCATATTTTCAGCCACACGAAAAAAAGAAAAACTTAACACGTCTCCTAAATAAATACTCGGTAAAAAAAAAAAAAAAAAAAAAAGCAAAGACTTTTGATCTTTTATAAATATCCAGTCTTACTTACACGTAACATGTAGTAGTATATATGATGTAGTATTATTATATTTGTTTTATGTCTTTAGAAGGTCTAACAACAAATAACAAACTAAGCTAGTATTTAACATTTTCATCGTTGTTTTACATAAAATAAATAAAGTTATTAGCACCGTCACCAGTTCTCAAACCATAACAAGCATGCATATATTGTACATATAATTTAGGGGAAACATGCATGGGTTTTATAAAATAGAGGAAAACTCTACCAAACTTTCCTAAGTTTTTATTTATTTAATCAATTTTAGTCCTTAAAAAGAAGATAGATAAATAACTTCTTAAATTTATTAGAGGTAATCATCTCTCTATCAGATAATTATACAGAAATAGTTACACAAACGATGGAAGTTCTAATATTCAAAGGTTTTTTAACAACTATAAAAATAATTTTTTGTAACAAATATTAACTCTTTATGCGAAACTTCAAGTTATAATAGACACATAATAATCTTAGTTAAATTTTAAAAATCATTCGCCCGCTATACGTCGAGAACTATATAAAACTATAAAATACTAAAATATCACGATGCTAAGAGATTAAAATAATTAAAATATTATGTTATATCTTGTTTTTTAATATATATATATATATATATATATATATATTATAAGAATGAACAACTAGAATCCAGAATAACTAACAGTACTCCCAATTTATTTTTCTTTTTTTGCTTAACAAATAAAAGTAAATAAGTGATACACCTCCAGACCAGCATCATTATAAGAATCTATTGATATCATAATTAAAGTCATCAAAATTCAATCCAATTTAGCAAGTTATTAGAAAGTCATGATTAGAGTCTCATAATAGACAACAAAATTTGATATGAATATGCTAGATAAGAGAGTCTTGATGGATTTATTTTCTTTCCCAAATACCATACAGTTTATGTTCATCCCAATTTAATTGGTTGTACCTATTTTCTTCCTTTTTGTATACCACAATATAAGACGGATCAGTGCTTACAAATCCAAAAACATGAAATAATAATAATAATAATATATTAAAAAATATATAGATGAATTTAATTTGGTCCGTAATTTAGTTGAACTCTGTTATTTGTTCGTATAATGCGTGAAGTTAGAGACTTACAGTCTTGAAATAAACGTAGTGGAGTCACTTCCAGACTAGTCCAGTACTAGTAATAGTTCCTTCTGGAAAAAAGAGAATTTGTAGTACCAACTTTTTGCATGGATAAGTCTGCTTTCAGGCTTTTATGATGATGTCTACGAATTTAAGGCGAAACAAAAAGTCATTCAAACTGAACTTCAAGGTACTTAAAAAAAAAAAAAAAAAATTGAGCTTCTAGGCAAAATTTATGGTATATATGTATTTTTTTGTTTGATAGTTTTATAATTGTTTTTTTTTTTTTACTTTATCAATTGATGCTCTTATTTTAATTATTCGATTTAATATTTTTAACATCTAATTTATAATTTAAAATAGTTTTATGATGTATATATTATAAAAAAAAATTAATAAAATTAAAAATCAGTATTTATTGATAATATAAAAATACAATTTTCAGTATAAAATTTTATTTAATTATGATTATGCATGAAGCTTCCAACCTTTTTCATGTTGACATGAAGCTTCCTACCCTGTGCATGGACAAGTCCCCTTTCAACTATACAAAGAGGTGCTTTTTTTATTTTTTTATTTTGGGTAAATTACAGAGAGGTACTTGATTATTATCCAAAACATATTAAAAATATATATATTTACGAACAGGTAGAATACAAACATGAATAACTGTTCGATAATATAGCAGCATCACTCTCGATAATTGAAAAGCAAAATCGATATATGACAAAAAATAGAAAAATCTCATATTTTCTTTTAGAACATTTCTATGACGTTTCCAAAAATAAATAGTATTTTGACGGAACTAAATATAATAAATAACAAGATTTTAAAATATTTAAATTAAATAACAGTAAATTTAAAGGTAAATAATCTATTTACAAGAAGTAAATAACTTATTTATATAATAAATTTTTATTTGCTATTATTTATTTTTAAAATATGTAATTTACTTTAATTATTCATTTTAATGATGCTATTTATTTCTTTCTCTCAATATTTATAGGGAGTTTTAAAATGTCTAAGTTTTAGTAAATTGCATTAAGATGCTACGATTTGTTTTTAATTTGGTCTAGTTATGATATAATTTTAACGTGTTTTATAACTATATCCTATTAGAAAGATATTCATATTCAGAGATGATAACGAGATAAGACGGAGACAAGTGAGCCTTCATCATTCCTATACTCTATCTCCATACATGCTTAATTTGAAGAAGGATCATGGTCAAAACCTAACTGAGTGACTATCTCTATCTCCTATCTAAAAAAACAAAAAACAAAAAATCTTGCAACGTTTAAAAACTCAAAGAAAATCGAATAAATTAAAATAAACTTTAGCAACATCATAAAAAGTTTCTCATAAAAACATACCAAAATCTCAAAACCAAACCCAAACTCTGATGATCACAATTCACAAACCAAAGTCTAAAAAACAATCCGAATTCCGACAAAATTACAAAACTAAACTCGTACAATTCAATCAAATTAAAGTCTTCAAAACAAAGCATGTTATATATATATATATATATATATATATATATATTCAAAATTAAATATACATAGAATATAAAAGTATAGATAAGTGGATTAAGGGTGGGGGTGGGGAAGTTTCTCTACTGTAGTGCTTAACTAATATGAATATGTTACATACTTGGAATGAGAGTTTAGGAGGAACGCAATAGCTCCACCGATAGAGGGAGGGATGTTTTGAACTCTGTCCCATCCCCGACTCGAGGGTTTTGACCTTCATACTCGCCTTCAGCTCCATATAGTATCTCTGATACCCGTCTTATTAGGAGCGCATCCATGTGGATAAGAATTTCATCCCGATGTATATGCATACCCTTCCATTTGTTCTCTTTCTCTCTTTTTTCCCATTGATTATTATTACTTGAAGTATTACTTTTTCAAGTTCAATAATCGCCCTCACGAAATTCTACCCTCAATATTATTATTGTGGATTACTTTCACTTTTGCCTTATGGACTAGTCTTTGAATTTCAAAATGTCACAGAATCGACCCTTAAACTATTTAGTCCCAGAGTGAGAGTTACATCCAAAACATTTTTAAAAATGGAAAGGAGTTACAACGTCAATAACATATGTGTCAAAGATTTAATTTTTAATAGGTTGGACCAAAGTATCGAGGGAAAAATTAATAATTCGAGAGCTGGTTCTGGAATTTTTAAAATTAAGGACTAAAACGACATTGAACCTATAATTTAGAAATAAAAAAAAAAATTATTCCTATTATTTTGGTATCCAAACTTTTATTTTTTTTTACCAGTAGCTAGTTTCTATTTTTTTTTTAATTCGGATTTCCAAACGAAATCTCATTGTAAAATAGGAAGACATTAGCATGTACTCTATTACTAATGAGTGCAAAACAACAAGATAAATGTGTTGTTTTTAGATACTAATAATAAAAAAATATGTGTGGGGTTTTGAAGGAGGATTAATTTTCTGAACCTAACTAACTACTTTCATTGACAACTCTATCATACACGGGATGGAAATCAATTTAGAAAGATGTCCAAACCCCTTAACCCCTCCCAATCAGGTAAACAAAAATCAACATATAGTGGTTAAATTACAACTATTAAGCAATTTTCAATTTTCTCGGTCAACCCACCAAATTTGTTGTTAACAACAATTAACAATAAATTAACAAGAGTGCTAACTAAAAAGAGTATTATCACTCACATCTCTCTCTTTTTAAATAAATAAATGATGAGAAGAAACAACTGGTATATCACATGTTACCGACATATTTTAACTAAGATGGGTGACTTATTTGAGATATGTTATTCCATATTTATTACTCTACCGAATAATATTATTTCAATCAGTTTAAAAATGACTTTGTCATCCTTAGTAAATTTTAAAAAAAAAAAGTTAATACAATAACCAATACCAATAAAATGAATATGACATATATATCTATATATCAAATGTATAATATTTTGTATTAAATTTGACATCAAATATAACATATGTCAAATTTAATTTAAGAAAGAGTATTGCATTATAGAGTGATTATTCATAATTAGTATTAAAATTTAATATTAGCACATTAATTTAAAACTGCATTAAAAATGTTTTAAGTTGACACCTGTTAAGTAAACACAACCCCACAAAAAGCCAAATCTAACATTTTCTTATGTATAAATATTTATTAAGATTCTTCTACCGTACTGAGGGCATCAATACCTAATACATATAAAAATATTTTTTTTTGGTGAATATATATATATATATATATTAAAAAAAAAAACTCGTGTATCATAGATCTAAACAAACACAAATAACTAGTTATGAAGTTACGAAATGGGGTTAATTAGACAAATTTGTAGCAAAGTGGGAAACCTCTAAGAAGATTGACTGACTATTGTTTTTATACCATGTACCATTGGTTTTTTTTATTTTTTATTTTTTAAATCTAATTCTAAATTGAGTATAGAAGGTTGAAACTTTATAATATACCAGATAGAATTACCATTAAGATATTTCTCCAACCAAATGTCTTATTAATTTATGTAGACTAGATTTGGAATATTCTTTTATTCCCAAAAAAAAAAAGAAATACTGAAAAAAAAAATTCAGGGGATTTTTGACTTGTAGTAAACATTACCCCCAAAATAAAAATAAGGAGAAGGATGTAGACATTTCTGGTTGTTTATGCGCACTCTTATTGGTCAGATTCCAGCTTCTCTTGTCTCATATAATATTCCAAGAATCAAAAAGGACTATTATATAAAACTACCCAATAGAAGGGGTCACAAGAAATTCCAACCCCACCACTCCACTCCACATTTGCTATTTGCCCCCTCGCATCTTCTTCCCCATTTTCACTGTTCAGGACCATTTTAAAACTTTTGTTTCTTGCATGTTAATTATGTCATAAATATTTGTATAAATAATCATATACATAATAGATAGAGCTTTTATATATATATATATATATATATAAAAGGTATTTTTATTTTGTAACGTATGTATTTGAATATTAAATTTGATCATAATTATATTAAAATAAAATTACATAAAAATTGATAGTGATATAAATTTCATGGTAAAAAATTCAGTTTATCATGTAACATGTTATGCTGTGAGTTTCATAATATATGAGAGTTTTTAGGTACAATAAACTCCAATTTTATGCTATAAATAGAAATTATTGTTTTAAATATAATTTTTTATCTATTGTATATATGAATAGAGTATTATTATTTTGCACGTCATAGATTTTTTAACGTGAATATTCATAAATCAAATTATTAAAAAATAAATTCAATAATAAAAAGATGGTTCCTACCTAGAAGCTCCTCATGTAAAATTTTCCCATATGTATATGTTTATTTCTATATAAAATTAGTGAGACAGTCTCTTAGTCACGCATACACACGAGATTGAGTCAAATAGCGGCTATGCTTATCGCTTAACTTGAAAGAAACAAATATTTATTATTATTATTATTATTAAATTTTTTTTTTGGGAAAAGAAACAAATAAGTTTAGTCAACTAGTTAATGCAATTAAAGAAAAGATAATGATAATAACAATGATAATGAGAACAAGAAAAAGAAGTATAGTACTCAACTAATTATTATTATAATAATAATCATAATTATAATAACTATTATCATGACTTTTTTCTTTACTTCTGAAATGGACTGATTCTTTCCATATAACTTGGCTTGAAGATTATTATATGTATATAGACAGAATAATCCCCATAAAAAATCAGCTTGGCTCTGTTTAGTATATGTAGTTATTAATCTTGATGCATTTTAATTTGTTCTATTTTATTATTTTTAGAATTATAAATTTTGATGCATATTACTTTGTTCCATTTTCAAAAACATTAAGGAAATGCTTATTATTAATTAGTAAATTTTACAGTAGAAACTAATATGTTGTACCTCACAGTTTATACTATAGAAGTGCTGAAAATCTATCTTTCTTTCTTTTTTTAATCCCTTTTTGTAATTTAATTAGCTCATTTAACAAGTTAAGTAGGCATTAACTTTGGCTGTCAAAGAGAGGGGAAAAAAAAAAAAAAGGGTTAGGAAGGCATTGACTGAGCCTTAATAGTATCAATTTGACTTGTTGAGCTAAAAGTGGCAAGGTTAGGCGCAACATATTATTATATTTGGGTTAAATCTAATATAGAAATCAAAAGTCCATAATTTTGGGGCACTTCTTACAAAAAGATATCTCGGAAAAAAAAAAAAAAAAAAAAAAAAAAAAAAAAAAAAAACCCCACCTCCCAATAGGAGCTCTTAGTTTTGAACCGATGGATATGAATTAGACTATCAATTTAACTTATATTTTTATATTTTAACACGATTTTGATTATATTTAACGTTTAAAATCATACATTAAAAAAACGTTATTTTATTGCTCTTTGAAGAAAAAGAAAAGAAAATGAGAAAAGAAAAAAAATAAAGGTGCACAACCATACTTATAAGTCTTGTGATGCATTTATTAGGATGGTTCTGGTTTTCCAATTAAACCCCCCAACACAAGACTTTGATATTTGCATCGATCTAGGCTTCAATTCTCTAATAGGACCAGCTGTCTCTCTCTCTCTCTCTCTCTCTCTCTCTAACTCTTTCTCTCTCTATATTTATAGAGAGAGAGAGAGAGAGAGAGAAGAGGGGGTGCATTAGCAGGTCCACATACAGAGTCAGCTGCGCCAACTTGCAGTTGTGAAGTAATGCTGCAAAACACTTCATATTCTCAGAGAGCCTTTGGAGTAGGCCTCTCTCTACTCTACTTATGTAGTGCCCCCGTATAATTGAGCCACAAAGCTGAAACTTTCTCCAATTTTCCCTCCACTTTCCCACTCCAATTTTCTCTCTCTCCAAACACCAAACAAAATATTCTTGTAATAATAATAATAATGGTCATTTTCCAAGGGAGATCAGAAAAAAAATCTCTAGTCTTGTTCTTGTTCTTGTTCTTTGTGTCATCTCTTTGTAATAGTATAGAAGAGAAAGAGCTTGATCGAATCTCAGCCCTTCCTGGTCAACCAATCGTCTCATTTGCTCAGTTCTCTGGGTATGTCACAGTCAACGAACAACATGGAAGAGCTCTCTTCTATTGGCTAACTGAAGCCACCTCCTTTCCTCAACAAAAACCCCTTGTTCTCTGGCTCAATGGAGGTTAGTGTGTATATATTATACATATATACATATATGTACGTGTATGTGTATGTAGTAATATATCCACTTTTAATGTTGTGAACATCTTCATTTTCTTCTTCTTTTTTTTTTTTTCTTTATTTCTTTCTGAAGATTATATAATAAATTCCCACCTAGAAACAATAAACTTTCCCGGGAAAATTTGTGGGATTAATGTGATCATTTTAACAAGCCAAAAAAACAAAAATAAAAATAAACAAAACAAAACTACATGCTTTGTTTTCATGAGTTTTACTATGTGGTACTCTTATATTTGTTTGTTTGTGTCCTGGGAAATTGGCATTGATGCCAAAATGATGAGCAACAAAACTGTTCCTGGTTTTTAAATTAATTGACAATTTTTTTTTTATTTTTTAGTTTTTTTGGTCATGTACTCACCCATATACATTGTCCTCGTTTGCCAAAAGCTCTCTCTCTCTCTCTCTCTCTCTATATATATATATAATTTACCAAATATATATTATTTCTTGCACGTGTGGATCATGTTCTCACGTGTGACATCAAATATCACCCAAATCCACAAGAGCAATTGTTTTGCATTCTCAAGTCATTTATGAAGAGTCAAGACGCGTACTTTAGTAGGAAAACCCTGGCAAGGGCTAAAATGCACCAGGAAATGTCACTTAAAACACAGTTTATATATCAGAGAATATTAGAGGGAAAAAGAAAGAAAGGGCCCCCCAAGAAAACCCACATGGGTACTCGTGACCTCTCTTTGTCTGTATTTAAAAATACAAAGTACTTTTGATGGGAAAATAGTAACTATGTGTAAGTTTCCATCTGTTTGGATTATATTTCTAATCATTTTTGGAAGAAACAAACTCTCCCATACCATAGGACTTATAAAAAAAAAGGGCTCCACATAAAAATACTTTATTAATTAGATATAATTCTGAATAATCATATTTTTATTAAATTTAGGTGAATTTTCATTTTTTAAAATTTTAAATGATTATTATGTAGTTCGATGACTAGTTAATAAGGTATTTTTTTTATATGTTATAATTATAAAAATTGTTGGTCACTTTTTCTTTGGTTTGTCGCTTGTCCCCCGAAGAAACAGTAATTCAAAAAAGTGAACCAACTTTTTTTTTTTCTTTTATCTTTTTATTGCAGTTTAACTTTTGGTGTAAATCCATGTTGTCCAATGAAAATAACTTTTTTCTCTCCTTCTCTTTGTCTTGTGTCGTTCGCCCTCTTATATGCACTGTTTCTTTTGCTCTGAATTGCACGCGTGTTCAGAAAGAGTTGATATTATTGGTGATGATAATGATGTGGGAGTGTTGAATTTTTTTTTCTAGCCCACAAAAAAGACAAACAGTTTAACACTCATGTTTGTTATGTCCGTTTGCAATTGTTAAGAAATAAGAAATTATATAAGATTCTACATTATAATTAATTAGTAAAAGTTTGAGTTGTATTAAAAATACGAATCGATGATTCTAACGATAAAAGATTATAATAATTATGTTTTTTATTTAAGATTCGAATCTTATGCAGTATTCTTGAGAGGTTTAAATATGAAGACTTATTCTTTTCAACTTAGTTTTTGATTCAGTGTATTTGTAATTACGCTGCTATGTATTTTGACAAATACCATGTGCACATCGGTAATTATGCACTTCGCATTCTAGGGATAAGGCCTACTGTTAAGATATTTGGCGAATAATTTTGTCAGCATTTTAAATTTGATTAACATTCAAAGAAGATATATGCTAATATCGGTCTCCCTCTCTTTTTGGATTTTTTCATAAGAGCAAACAAAGTAGTATAGAAAAAAAAAATGCAGATATATATATATATATATATATATATATAAATGGGGTCATTATCTTGGGTATTAGTATAACATGAGCTAACATCTCAAAGAAAGGACAAGAACATGTACAAAAAATATCAGCAAATATTGACTTCATACGTAGTTTGTTCGTTCTTGTTGATATTAATTATGAAGACCCACATTGAAATTGGAGGATCTCGATTTTTGTTTTGGACAAAAACAATGATTTTACATAATTTGGAGATGAGTACAAAACATCCTCATCTGCTACATTTATAATTATATTAATAATTCTGTTTTTAATTATGCCATATTTATCTCCAAGTATTGATTATATATATTTCGATTTAATTATAAATATCTTTATTACTGATTAATTTGGCCGGCAAACTGAATTTTGGTAAAGTCTTTTAAATTTTAATTTGGACCCAGCTTTTTCAATTTTCTCATTATCATATGATACAATTATTGAATGGTGACGTGACTGTGCAGGACCAGGCTGTTCCTCAGTAGCATATGGAGCATCAGAGGAGATTGGACCATTTCGGATTAACAAAACTGCTTCTTCTCTTTTTCTCAATAAAGATTCTTGGAATAGAGGTACTTTTAAGTACCATATTAATTAATTTGCACTTATTTTATTTACTGCTTTTGTTAGTGTTTTGAATATATTATAGCGTCCTTCTCTCTCATTATTAGTGGTTCACTCAGGAACGATAATTCTTATTTACATAATGAGTATAGGATATACTTGTAAGTATAAGTAGAAAAAAAGGATAAGTAAAAAAAAAAAGGAGGTTTAATGATATTTGATTTTATAAATATCAATTAATGCAAGGAATTCTTTCAAGATAGATCTTAATTACCATCATAACGAAAGGCATTTCATTGATATATGTACCTGTACCTATCAATTCAACTTAGATCCTAAATATTTTATCGAATCATTAATAAAATAAAGCGATTCAACTTGTCTCCCAAACTAAATCAAATTAAAATAAAATTTATTAAAAATAAATAATATTACTACTATTAATATTATTAATAATTATTGAAATTATTAATAATATTATTAAAATTAAAAATTTTAAGAAATAAAGTCAAATAGATTTATTTATCGAATTAGAAAATGTCGATTAGAATGAATGATAACGATTCAGGAATCTAAATAATCAAAAGATTATATTATAGAGCGAGAAGTAAAATATGATATTTATTTAACACAAATTTTACTTTAAAAATATGATCGTTTTGATTACTGTCTAAAGATTATTTTTGGATACTATTTAAAACATTTATTAGAGTTTTTTTTCCCTCACAAAATACAAATTTAAATTAAATTTTCTAACCTATATATGTGTATAATTAACAGACTTTAACATCAAAAAATTAATTTCCCCTTACTATGTTAGTATGACTTTCTAATATCAGTGTTACTTAATAATACTTTTATTTGTTACAAGAAAAGAAGTCGTCCTTTTGAAAAGACCATAAATTAGCCCTATTATAATCACGAATTACCATTTTATTTGATTTTCTCTTTTTCGTTTGCAGAAGCAAATCTTCTCTTTCTTGAATCACCTGCTGGCGTGGGATTCTCTTATACAAATACAAGCTCCGACCTCAAAAATTCTGGGGACAAAAGAACAGGTATTAAGTTAATTACTATAATATATTCTTAATCACAATTTTTAAGCCTTTTCTAATTTCTTATAATTAATATCAACAAATTAAAACTGTATTTTTTTTTGGTTGATTATGTAAATATTTTTTACAGCTCAGGATGCTCTAATTTTTCTTCTTAGATGGATGTCAAGATTTCCGGAATACAAATATAGAGAATTCTACATTGCTGGGGAGAGTTATGCAGGTACATTCTTATTTTGTTCACACAATATATATATATATATATATATATGTATGTATGTTTGGGCAAAAAATAATTAATTGTTTATTTAATCACGTATAGTTCTATAAAATTATTTAATTTATTAATTATTTACTGCTTTGTGTAGGGCATTATGTTCCACAGTTGGCAAAGTTAATCGTCAATTACAACAAAGAACATTCAAATTCCATCATCAACCTTAAAGGCTTCATGGTAAGTCAAATAGAAATTCTTCATTTACAAACTTATAATTAGTTCGAATTAAGTTTGTCATTTTTTTTTTAAAATACTTCAAAATACAATTTGAAGCTTATATTGCTACAGAGAAATATATAGGACTATTAGACCTCGTTCACTTGCATGGACATATTTAGGAAAAAAACAAAAAAACTAATTACACCTTGAATTAGATTGTGATTTCTGATTTTATGAGGTAGAGACAAAATGAACTTACCTAAAAGTTATTGTCCTTTCTTGATTATTGATTAGTCGTAACTATTCTTAACACAACTAATATTGTCCTATCCTCATTGTTAGTTAATGCAGTCATATTGCTCGTGATCCTGACTATTCATAAATTGTGATTATAATTGAGCTAAAATTATATTATTTTTTTACAATAATTTGACACTCTTCATGTGAACTATTCTGATTCCCGGATCATATTTTAGTCGTACCTCTTTTGTAATTATTGAACGGTCGCGATTTTTTTGGACACAACTTATATAAACATTTGGGATATAAACATCTAAGTCTCTCTTGTACTTTATCACAATGACACGTTTATTCTGTGTTTCCAAGAATTTTGTAATCATTTCTATAATTATAATTTCGTTTTGAGATAATAAGCCTCTTGTGTTTTATCTAAATGACACGTTCATTCTTTGTTTTTAAGAATGTCACGGTCATTTCTGTATTTCTAATTTCATGTTAAAAATCCTCCTTTTCATAAAATTGGACAAAATTAAAATTACAAAAAAAAAAAAAAAAAACCCATCTTAACAATCTAAAAATATCTTATCTTTTAGTAATTTAATCAACCTCGTGATTCTTAAGCTTTATGATTATTTCGAAATTGTTTATTATTATGACTCGTAGATAACGTGACATGTACATGTTATTTAATTAGCATACGCGTAGTATAAACTTAATTATGTAACATATATATGTGTGTATATATATATATATATACATGCAGGTGGGGAATGCTGTGACAGACAACTACTACGACAACATTGGAACCGTAACATATTGGTGGACTCACGCCATGATCTCCGACCAAACCTACAAGTCAATCCTCAAGAATTGCAATTTCTCATCAGACAAGACCACGAAGCCCTGCGACCACGCGGTGTATTACGCGATGAACCACGAGTTCGGCGACATCGATCAGTACAGCATCTACACCCCAACATGCACGGCCTTATTGCCCAGCAACAGCAGCAACAACATGCCACGTATGAGGCTCAAGAACTCTCTTTTGAGGAGAAGGGTTTCCGGGTACGACCCGTGTACCGAGAGCTACGCCGAGAAGTATTACAACCGGAAAGATGTTCAGAAAGCCATGCATGCAAACACCACTGGATCAATTCCTTACAAGTGGACTGCTTGCAGGTGATTTTAAAAAAAAAATAATAATAATAATAATAAAAATTAATAAATAACTTTGTGATACAGAATGAAAGAATATCATATCCGTGAAACGTAATTTTTAACTGTTAGATCATATTGGTATTCAAGCGTATTATTTTTGGCAGTGATATCCTGATCAAGAATTGGAAGGACTCAGAGAATTCTGTGTTGCCCACGTACAAGTTCTTGATTTCAGCTGGTCTAAGGATATGGGTTTTCAGGTAAATTAATTTTTTAACAATTACAATAAATTTGTGATTTTTTGACTTTCTCCTAATCTTTTCTATAATATGGAGCAGTTGAAATAGTAGTAATCACTAATATATAGCATTTTACACAACCATTAGCTTTTTGCTAGAACACATTTCTTTGCATGATAGTTCGTACGTGATATCACACATTATTATAGGATCCAATAAATATATACATATATATACATACACATATTGAAAGCACTGGCCTAAATTAAATATGATCACAACTTATGTGTGTATTTATATATATATATGTACCAAATGTACATTCTTGTTTAATGATTTACAAATGTTCATGTTAAAATCTACCCCTAAGACTTGTTGAAACTTGAAATAATAATTTAATAGTTAAAATAGTAATTTTCACAGATAATACAAAATAAGAGCAAGTCATAGAAACTCAATTCTTTTCTATTCATTAAAAAAAAAAAAAATCAATTCTTTAGTGGGGAGTTTTCTTTTATTCTCTTTTTCCTTTTTTTTCCCCCCACTCTCTACTTCTCTTGTCTTTTGCATCGGTGAGCTGAAAGTCGAAGGCGCCTTCTATTTTCTTTGTATTATTATTATTTTAAAGAGCTATTTTTAGATATTTGTGACACTTATAATAGGGAAGTTATGATAGTGTGATTTACGCAAAAAAAAAAAAAAAAAAAAAAAAAAGTTATGATCGTGTGAGGATGTGATTACGTTTCTGTTTCTCCATACCTCTACTTTTCCTTTAACAGTTAGATTTGATTGAAATGATTTGTTTTTGATAGAAAGACTGAAATGCCGACATATAATTTTAAAACAAAAAAATCCTGTATTAATGATTGAAAATTCAGGAAAAAAAAAAAAGAATACTACGTCCATTTTCCAAAAAGGCTTTTAATCCTATTCTTTGACAACCTATTAATTTCGGATAACTCAGTCCTGTTTGAATCATAAATGCAAATTCATAAATTTAATTTTTTGTGATTTTTGCTCTCATAAAAAGCTAATCTCAGTGTTTAATTAATTAATTTTTTAAATCTATAATTCAAAGAAAAAAAAAACATATATAAAGAAAATAAAATAAAGGCAACTCCCGAAAGGCTGTTTCATTAAATTGAGTCAAAATTGACTGTCAAAAAATTAACATGATTGTGACCCCTAAATTTCCAATCATCACATAAATGAAGATTTGTTGCTGCAACAGATTTCTTTGACGTAAAGTTGAGTGTTTGACTGGAATTTTATAACCTCTTCTCTCTCTATCTCTTTAGTCAGTCGGTCACTGTGCTTAAGTCTAGATGACGTTGAACTCCGGTTAAACAATTGCTCTTTTTTTTTTTTTTTTTTTAAATGTATTTCCGATGTTCTTGTTATGTATTTGATCCA
This sequence comes from Ficus hirta, assembly GCA_038430175.1. NCBI lineage: Eukaryota > Viridiplantae > Streptophyta > Magnoliopsida > Rosales > Moraceae > Ficus > Ficus hirta. Next base: position 9,027,082 of record CM076585.1, on the reverse strand, counting down.
ACACTTATTAGAAATCAATACTCTTTGTAAATTTGTAATAAAAATTCGATAAAAATTCGACGGTTTTTAACTGCATTTAGTATATTCAATCATACCTAGCTTAATTTTGTACCATTGGTCATTGGAAACCATAGTTGACCTCCATATTTTTATATATATCTTTTATCTTGTGAAAATTTTACGATAAAGTATGAAAAATACACTATTGATAAGATTTTGTATTGAATACTCGTCGGATTTGTATCAAATTTTATAAGTTTTGTATTTTTTTTTTAATCTGAATGTGATTTTAATCAAATTTAACATTCATAAATATGCATTTGTTTCTTTACAGTGGAGACACTGATTCAGTAGTTCCAGTGACAGCCACTAGGTTCTCCCTTAGCCATCTCAATCTCCCCATAAAAACCAGATGGTATCCATGGTACGCAAGGGGACAGGTATTTACAAAACCTAAAATATCAATTACAAAATTTTCTTTTTATCCTTATAAGATTGAAAGTTTTTTTATTTTATTCTATTTTTTTTCCTCCTAAAATTTACAAAAGTTTCTTTTTATCCTTCTAAGATTGAAAGTTTTTTTTTTTTAATTTTATTTTTCCCCCCTAAAACTTTTATTTTCGTTGTTCTATAGGTGGGAGGATGGACAGAGGTTTATAAAGGCTTGACTTTTGCCTCTGTGAGAGGAGCTGGCCATGAAGTTCCGCTCTTTAAGCCGAAACGAGCTTTCGTTCTGTTCCAATCATTTTTGGCTGGGAAAGAATTGCCGAAATCTTGACAATGGCGATCGAAGACGGGGTTTGATCAAGATACATTGATTGGTTAGGAGGCAAAAAACTACCATACAAACAATTGGATAGTGATGAAAGAATTAGATTAGGAACCATTCATTCAAGTTTAGGTACTGATATTCTCATGTGATTCATTTCTGTCTTGTACATTGAAGTGAATTGGGAAATCAGACACAAATTTGAATTAAATTTGTTATTCTACAAGAAAATTCTTCAATGGAAGATAAAATTATGATATGGCCTTGGTTGATTTGCCAAGATTATGGACCTATTGTAAAGGCACTAATAACTTGCTGTTCAAAATATATATATATATATATTACCACCACCAAGAGTGAGAAGTTCAAAATCATGGATGCTTTCTGTATTATGAATAACAGGAAAAGAAAAAAGAAAAAAAAAAAAACAAGTTTTTCATAATTTTACTAAAGTGAGTAATTTCTTTACCAGACAAATTTATTTTCTTTTGATTTTGGCGAGGCCAGAAATATAGGCTCAAAAACTACAACCATTTGAAATGTATGAAACTAAACTTATGGGCCTTACAAGGGAGCATCTTATGCCCGGTACATACACAACACAAAATTGATGTTAATCCCGGATCATTACAACAACAATGTAAAGGAAAAATACCCAAAACACCTTTTCATCCATTTACCATTTGAGAATATTTGGATATGTGAACAATCATTCGAAATGTGTGTTTTTCAGAAACAATTATAAATAAAAAATTTAAATATCATTTAGGTTTTTATTCTTAAATGGCAAAAAGTCCTCCCTAAAATTTTCCTTCATTTTGATATAGTGATTTCGAAAAAAATGAAAAATAAAAAATAAAAATCATTTCATATATCATTTTCTTATTTTTCTCACGTCTTTTCAGATAGCTACTTCCAAATACATATTTAAATGTATATGTTCAAATATTATGTTCAGAATGTTACAATCCAAATGCTAGTTCGGATAACAGTTCAAATGTTTCTGTTCAAAATTTTCCATTCATATGTTTCCATACGATGCTTCCCCAAAACGGTCCATTTGTATTTAGTCCAAGTGCCACTTTTACCCATCTTTTTATCCAGATACCTAAAACACCTCTGTGTTTGTAGAAATGAGTTACTAGCATGTCCTGAGTTAGAAACAAATATGAACTGAGAGGCCAAAGTAAAATCCATTGTAAAAACACTTTAGAAACCTCTTTTGTAGTATTCAAAAAGAACTGAGAGTAACGTAACCATGTTTACGTTACCATAATGAAATATGATGAGAAAGATAATAGGTTTGGAAAGAAAAGAAAATGAAGGAGTTGATTTCTATATGCTATAAGGTATATATGTGAATGCAACATTCTCAGTACACATCTATAAGCACTGGTCAATGAGATGAGCTGGCACTAGTCAAAGGATTTGGTCATTATGACTGGTCAAAGAATTAAGTGGTTAAATGAGTGAATAACATATTTTGAAGACTACTTAGGGAAATGATCGAAATTATACAATTATATTATTATACTAAAAGAAATGGATTTTTTACTGTTCTTTATATCGTGTTAAACAACATTTTTTTTCCTTTTTTTTTTTTTGTTTTTTGTTTTCTCAACCCTAGCTACAGTAATGCATAGTATTGTACAGTAAAATTATATTTTTGCCCTTTAGTCTTTGCCTGTCGGTTGGTTATCCCATAGTGGATGGATGATTTTGCCCTCCAAATCCTATTTTCCCCTTTCTCTTCTTTCTTCTACCGCCCATTATCTCCTCCATTTTCTCTCTCTCTCTCTCTCTACCGCTCTGTCTTTCTCTCTCTTCTCTTCTTTTTTGATTTTTTGACTTCCAAACCCTGTTTTTCCCTTTCTCTTCTTCCTTTCCCCGCCCATTATACTCCTCTATTTTCTCTCTCTATATTTTATGTTCTGCCTCTCTCTCTCTCTCTCTCTACCGCTCTGTCTCTCTCTCTTTCTTCTTCTTCTTCGGATTTTTGGCGTACAAACCCTAGATTTTGCGGTTTTTTTGGACTTTCAGCCGCTCATTGTCTCTTTTTTGCTTTCGGTTTGTAGTGTTGATGGTTATTTCCCCTTGGCTGTGTTTGTTCTCTCCAGATTCGGAAGTTTGGTTTTTATTCATTGTTTTTGGATTTTTTTTTTAAATGTTTTTTGTTTTGGAAACTTACGAATACGAATGATTTTTTCTACTGCGTTTTTTTTATTTCATTTTTTCCAAATGATCAGTTTTGATTATTGATTTTTTCTCTTCCCTATCTCCGAATCCTATTTTTGAATGTTGGGTTTTTTTTTTTGGAAACGTTTTTTGTGTTGGAAGTGTAGATTCTAATATTTTATTGTGTTGTTTTGTGCTTCATTGTTGTTTTTGTTAGGATTTTGTTTTTTTTTTTTGGCTCAGATTTTGGGTTTTTTGGTCTCCGGACCCTAATTTTTTATTGTGGGATTTTTTTTTTGGTTTTTCTTTCCTCCGGTACATTTTTTGTAGTGGAAGTATAGATTTTTGTTCAGATTATGGATTTTTTGGTCTTAGAACCGTAATTATTTTTCATTGGGGGTTTTTTTTTTTTGGTTTCTTTTCGGTACATTTTTTGTGGTGGAAGTGTAAGTTTTAATCTTTAGTGTGTTGTTTTTCGCTTCATTGTTCTGTTTTGTTTGGCATTTTTCTCTCCCTCAGATTTGGGTTTCGGTCTCTACTGTTCAAATGTTTCTTTGTTTTTTTATTATGAGTATTTTTTGATTTGTTTTTGTAATTTTTGGACACAAATGCAGAGTAAAAAACCTAAACAAAAGATAGGGTATGTTGATTTTTTTTTGGTCTTCTTTATTTCAATATTGTTCCCCCCCTCCCCCCTCTTTTTTTATTTTTTCTAATTGGTTTTTGTAGATTGGGATAACGATGGTGAGAAAATAGACAACTGCAAGTATCAAGAGGAACATTGAGGATTTTTTCTCTGTTGATTTATAAATATGTAATTTTTAGCCCTTTTTCTCCCCGGGTAATATTTTGTTGATTTTGTTTGCAAGTTTGATATGATTGTGTTAATGTGTGTGATGTTTTATTAATTATGCTCAAATTTTTTCTCTTATCTGTTATCTCCAAAAAAAAAAAAAATTTTTTTACTCTCTTTTGTATCGACTCTTTTAATTTACTTGCCTCTTTTTTATAAATAAATTATGTTCATTTATTGCTTCATCTCTTTCCTTCACTATTAATGCTTCTGTAAAATTCTCTTAACTGCTTTGCTTTGAATCTTGATTTACCTTTGGTCAAACGTGCTCTGTTATCCAGGTACTATTCTTATTTAAGACTTTTAATTAGGCTTAATTGGTGTTTTCATTTTGTATATTGTTAATGCTTTCTTTCTCAGTTTTCCTATTGATTTATGTATTGATTCTCTTATATTATCTCAACATATTTATTATTATGATGATGATATTGTAAAAAGATTCGATTTTTTTTATTGTGTTTTGTTTTTTCCCTCTGTTTTTCATTTTTCTCCCTATTTTTTTCCCTTGCCGTTTTTTGCTCCCACAATGTATACAGTTCTTTTTCTCTAATTTATAAATGTTCTAAGAATATTATTGATATTATAAGTTACATGATTATGTTATATATGATAAGTTTACTGTTTTATATTATGTTCCTTCCTTTCCCCCCCCCCCCCCCCCCCCTTCTCTTGTTATCATTTCCGTGTTCTGTTGGTGTAAATGTTTTGAACAAAAAGTTTTGGATTACAAATTTTGTATGCCATGATGATCTCTATTTAACTCTACAATAATGCATATACCATATTTATTGTTTAGTTTGGTATATAATACTGAATATGGTATTATTGATAGCATATGTTACATATACTATTTGACCATCTTTAGTGTTGCTGTAGGTATTTGGGATTTGTGTTAATTTTGTTTTTGTTACAACATAATGGTGTTTATTATATTACTATTTTCATATTATTGTAATATTTTAAAAGTTTTTTCTCCTTTTTATTTGTTGTCTCCATTTTTCCCATTTCCTTTATGTGTTTGGCGAAAACATTTGTAAGGCTTGCTTTTTTTTTTTTTTGGGACACATTCCCAAACATTACACTTGGTAGCTATCAAAGATGATGTTGAATTGTGTTATGATTATCATTAATAGATAATATTAATGAGATCTGAGCATACTATAAAATATTTAATAAAAATTTTTATACTATTTTTTGTAGTATATATGTATATGTATATCTATATATTTAGTTATTTATTTATATTAGTGTATATAATTAAGTGTAATGCAGATTTAAATTTCTGTTTTTTCATTATCTTCCATTATTGTTATTATTCATGTTTAATTTGTTGTTCAGTGCTTTGATTTTTCCCTTCTTTTTTTTTTCCCTATTAACCGGGGAATTTTTTTTAATTATATTGTTGTAATATTTGAATTTATTACAAGAGTTTCTGTATTTAAATGCTTTTATGATTAGAAATTATTGTACTTTTTATTGTATAGTTTAACTTTTTTTATTATGTAATTCCATAGTTTTTATTTGTGTTGATACATTTTTTTTCCCTGTATAATATTTAATGGTTAATTCAGATAATTTAATTTATTCATTATTTGATTTAATTAATGCAAGTTTTTATTAAAGAGAATAAAATCTGTCAAAAAAATGGGAGTACCCAAAAAAAAAAAAAGGTAGTAGTACTTAACGTTTTAGTAAATTAGGTTTTTTTTATTAATGTATATTAAATTTTTTATTTAGTATAAATTTCTATTTTGTTTAAGAACATAATTGAACATAATTTATTGATTATTTAATTAAATAAATCTAAGTTCTCATAAAAAAACAAAAAAACTTAAAAAATAACATTTTGATAAATTGTCATATATCAGAAACATGTAAATTTTGAGGAAAATTTTTTTCCCATCCGTACGAGATGGTGTAGATAGACCGAAGAAGGTCTGCAATGATAAAAAGTTTGTAGTTACAAATATATATATTAACAAAGTTAAAATAATATACCCAATTAATTTTAAATATGTAAAATAAAACTACATGAGTAAAACAACATATAGGAATTACAAAATAATCAATTGAAAAAAATTTAGAAGCAAAAAAAAAAAAAACCCCCCGGTTAACATAATAAAAAAAATTAATTTAACAAATAAATAAAATTTTTTAATAAAATAATATGGTATATACTAAAAAAATAATAATAAATTGAACTATAAATTAAAGCGTAATATTTTATTCAATTAATTTTAATTATGTAAAATAAAACTGCATAAATAAAATAATATCTAAAAATTACAAAATGTTAAATTTTTAAAAAAATTTACATGGAAAAAAAACAACTGAATTAACTTATTTAAAAATTAAATTAACACAATTAAAATAGAATATCAAAAAATTAAATCGGTAATACAAAATTTAAAATAAAAAATATTTAATGAAAATTTGTAAATATAAATTTAGAACAAGATGAGTAGATACAAATTTTTTCCCACCGTTTTTTTTTTCTTTTTTTTTTTTTTTTCTGTGTGAGAAGATTTTATTATCAAAAATATATATTTATAATAATCGTAATTAAATTATTATAGATGTTGTATTTAAAATTTTTTTAAAAAATTAGATTTATTAAATATGTAATATATTTTTACATTTATTTATTAACTAGATTATTATAAATGTTGTATACTAATATTATTCTCTAAAATTAAATTTATTAAATATCAAATATATTTTTCTAGTTATTTATTAATTTAGTTATTTTTTCTACTCTTTTTAACTATCTTTATTTAAGTTATTAAATTTTTTTGACTATTAAATTTTCAAAATTTTGATTTAATTTATTATTTATAGTCTTTTATTTGGAATGTATTATTACATTTTATTACAATGAAAAACATTCTAATGCTGAATATTTTCTTTTAATTTTAATATTTAATATTATTATGGTATTACTGTTTCATTTCCTTTTTTTTTTCTAAATAAATTGCATATTTCTTTTTTTTTTTTTTCCATTTTTATATGGATAATATTTATGTGTTAACATTATTTTATAATGCTGTTTCTATAATTTATATTAAAAAAATGAAATTAAGCAAAATGAAAAGAAAAACTTATAATAATATCAATTATTCATAACGTTCAAAACGTTATAAAAAACAAAATTGTGCAAATGATAACGAAGCATCCACATCAACAAAAATATACATTTCACAACCAATCAATTTGAAGAATTAAATATATAAATTATTACTGGTATTTGAAATAGATTTATTCAAATATCTTCAACTTATAACACCGGCGAAGGAACCTCAATTCTATCTTCGGAGGATCATAACTTATCATCAATTCAAGAAAGTAATTTCTTCATCTTAAATTCTTTTTTTATTTTTTTTACAATTATAAAATTTAAGAAAATTTTTTTACTAACAATTTTTTTTCTTCTTTTTGACACGAATTATTTATTTAGATTTAAATAATGAATATATTGATATTGGCGATTGTAATTGTATATGTCAATACTGTGGAGCACTATTTTGGAAAAAATGAACAAACAAAAAATACATACCCACCAAAATTTTCTTTATGTTGTCAAAATAGAAAAATTATGATACCTTTAACGAGAAAAACACCACTAATTTTAGATGAACTCTTAAATTATTATGGAGGACCTTTAAGTGCAAATTTTAGAAAAAATATTAGACTTTATAATTTTATGTTTGCTTTTACTTCATTTTGAGCAAATATTCAATCAGATATTAACAAGTCATCTGGACCATATATTTTTAAGATTAGTGGACACATTCATCATCTAATTGGATCTTTACTTCCAATTAATAATAATCCTCCAAAATTCGCCCAATCATATATTTATGATACAGAAAATGAAATTCAAAACAGAATAACAATATTCTCAAATAATAATGATTTAAATAATTTAAATGAGATTATCGTTAAAAAATTAATTATGATGTTATATGAAACAAATAAATTAGTTCAACTTTTTAGAAACGTTAGAGATGTTTATAAAAATAATGAAATACGATCAATGAAATTAAGATTAATCGGAAGACGACAAGAAGATAGTATTCAATATGATCTTCCAACTTCAACAGATATAGGTGGTTTAATTGTTGGAGACTTTGGTTTATATGAGAATGGTAGAGATGTTATTATTCATAGTCAAACTGGAGAATTACAAGAATTAATAAACTTTACCCATCTTATATGACATTACAATATCCATTGTTATTTCCTTATGGACAAGATGGATATAGAGCTGATGTAGAATGGAATCCAAATTTTACTGGTAAACAGTCATGTAGAAATCGAATATCAATGAGATCTTTTTATGCTTTTCAATTTCAACAACGATTACATGAAGGAAATACATTACTTAGAGCTGGATGACTTTTTCAACAATTTATTGTAGATAGTTATGCTTGTATTGAAGAAGATCGTTTAGATTATGTTAGATAAAATCAAAATAATTTAAGATCTGAAATTTACAAACGTATTCAAGATGCTATAATTAGAGGTGATACAAACGCAGAAGCAATAAGAAAAAGAATTATTTTACCATCGTCTTACATTGGGAGTCCAAGATATATGATTCAAAATTATCAAGATGCAATGGCGATTTGTAGACATTATGGAAATCCGAATATATTTTTAACATTTACATGTAATCCTAAATGGCCAGAAATCAAAAGAAGTTTAAATATAATTCCAGGATAAAAATCTGAAAACAAACGAGATATTATAAGTAGAATATTTAAAATAAAATTGAATCATCTATTAATTACAATAAAATCAGGTGATATTTTTGAAACTATAATAGCAGGTGAGTTGATTTATTTTACATAAAAAAAATAAACCATTAATTATTATTATTATTATTTATTATAATAAATTAAAAAAGCTAACATTTTTTTTATAACTTTTTGTCCTTCTCTAGATCTATACATGATGGAGTTTCAAAAATATGATTTGCCTCATTGTCATATGTTATTTTGGTTACATCCTGAACATAAATATCACAATGCTACACAAATAGATAAATTTATTTCTACTGAAATACTAGATCCAATAAAATATCCTTTAGGTTATAAAATTATAACTGAATATATCATACATGGACCATGTGGATATGCAAAAACAAATGGACCATGTATGAAAAACTCTAAATGTTCGAAAAAATTTCCAAAACAAATAAAAAATGAAACAATTATAAAAGAAAATGGTTTAGTTTTTTATCGTCGTAGAGATACAAAATTCAATGTTACGAAAGAAGGTATTAAACTTGATAATAGATATGTTGTTCTATATAATTAAATATTATGCTTAAAATATAGTGCTCACATTAATGTTGAAATATGTTCTCAATCTATGTTAATTAAATATTTAACAAAAGGTCCATATAAAATATGAGCTGTTATTGAAGATAATATTATTACTGAAAATAATGAAACAACAATTTTATAAAGAGGTTGATGAAATAAAAACTTATCTTAACTGTCGATATATCACATCTTATGAAGCAATTTGGAGAATATTTGAATATTCAATCCATTATAGAAATCCAGCTATTCAACGACTTTTTATTCATTTACCAAACATGCAAAACATCACATTTAATAAAAATCAACAACTTCAAAATATAATACGTCAACCACAAATACAAAAAACAACATTAACAGAATGGATGGAAATTAATAAAGCTAATAAAAATGCTCAACAACTTAATTATACAGAATTTCCAATAAAATGGGCGTGGAATAATAAAAACAAAGTTTGAACTTATCGAAAAAATGGTCATACTATAGGAAGAACATTTTATATTCACCCAGGTTTGGGTGAGTTATATTACTTAAATTATTATTGAATCATCAAAAAGGAGCAACAAGTTTTAAATCACTTAGAATAGTGAATGACATTGTTTATCCTACAAATCAAATGGCTTGCTATGCATTAGGTTTATTAGGAGATGATAAAGAATTGGATGAATCAATAAACAAAGCATCAATTTGGTCAACATCTATTCAACTTCGATAACTTTTTATTATTATATTATTATTTTGTAATATTTCTGATCCAACAAAATTTCTTAAAAAATATTGGAAATTAATGTGCGGAGATATTTTATACAAAATAAGACAATTATTTAATAATCCAAAATTTAAAATTCCAGAAAACGAATTATATAATTATATATTATATGAATTAGAGAAATTATTAAATTTAAATTTATCTTCTTTATCACATTATAATTTTCCACTTCCAACTGGATCGTTAATTGAAGATTTAAATAATAATCTTTTAAGAGAAGAACTCAATTATGATATATATAAATTAAAAGAAGAAAATATCAATTTAGTACAAAATTTAAATGAAGAACAATATTTTATTTATAACGAAATTTTAAAAGCGATCAAAGACAAACATAATAATCTATTTTTTATATATGGTTATGGAGGTACATGAAAAACATACTTATGGAATACTATTATTAGTAAAATTAGATCAAATGGTGAAATAGTATTAGCTGTAGCATTATCTGAAATAACATCATTATTATTACCAAAAGGTCGAACTGCACATTCAAGATTTTATATACTTCTTTCAATTGATGAATTCTCAACTTGTCAAATAAAAAAATCTACTCAATTAGCAAAATTAATAGAAAAAAACCACATTAATTTTATAGGATGAAGCACCTATGACTAACAAATATTGTTTTGAAACTTTAGATAAAACAATGCAAGACTTAAAAAATAATTTTGATAATCCTTTTGGAGGAATGTCAGTTATTTTAGGTGGTGATTTCAGACAAATATTACCTATTGTTCCAAATGGCACAAAAGAAAATATTATTGATGTAACTATAAATAATTCTTATCTTTGGCCATATTTTCGTATACTTACTTTAACAGAAAATATGCGATTAAAAAAAATAATTACTCTATTGAAGAACATTTAGAAATTACTAATTTTTCAGAATGGATTTTAAATATTGGTGATGGAACAACAAATGGAATAAAAGATCCGGAAAATGAAGATGCTACCTGGATTGAGATACTTGAAAAATCTTTAATACATACAATACAAATTCTATTGAACAAATTTCTATAATAATATATGATAATTTTCATAATAATTTTCAAGATATTAATTATTTAAAAAAACGTGTGATTATTACACCTAAAAATAAAACAACTAATGAAATAAATAAATATATATTATCATTGGTATCTATAGACACGAAAATTTATTACAGTTGTGACACTATTATTTCATCATCTGGAAATCTTGAAGAATTAAATCTTTTATATGCCCCTGAATTTTTACATACTCTTAATTTCAATGGTTTACCTCTACATGAATTAAAACTCAAGATTGGAATTCCTGTTATGTTAATGCGGAATCTTAATCAACCAATGGGTTTATGTAATGGTACTAGAATTATTATTACACAATTAACAAATAGAATTGTTGAAGGACGCATAATTAACTCCAATGATACAAATGAAAAAGTTTATATACCAAGAATAGAAATGACAATTCGTGAATCGAAATGGCCCTTTACTTTAAAGAGACGACAATTTTCTTTAAAAATTTGTTATGCGATGACAATAAATAAAAGTCAAGTCCAATTTCTGAATAAAGTCGGATTATATTTAGAAGATGAAATTTTTGTCATGGTCAATTATATGTTGCTTTATCTAGAGTAACTTCACCAAAAGGGTTACATATTTTAATACACGATACAATTAATAAATATCCAAATTATGTTAAAAACATTATTTACAAAGAAATATTGCACAATATTCATGAAAATATGATAAATATCTGTTAAAAAAATGAAATAATATTAATTTTATTTTAATTTGCTTTACAATACACCCCTCAAAATTTAATAAATATATTTGTATATATATTATTTCTATTTAAAGAAAATGTTCAGTCCAATACGAGTAATGAAACCTGGAGAGATGCACCAAACGATATGCGCTCGAGTATGTCAGTTATGGAGGAACACAGATTACAAAACTGGAAAGCTAATGAGTCTTGATTGCTTATTGGTTGACAAACAGGTAACTCATTTCATTTCTCATTAATATTATCATGCTTATAAAAAATATGTTTAATTATTATTTAATATATAACTAATATATATATTTTTAATATAGGATGAGGCAATACACGGTTTTATTCATGCGAAGGATGCTGAATTCATAACAAATAAAATAAAAGTAGGCAATATATATATGAAATCAGCAACTTCTTCATCACGAACAACAAACAAAGATACAAAATTGTTCCTCACGTAGCAATGTTACAATTTGCAAGATACACGGTTTTCAAAAACATTGAGGATGACATACCGGAAATACCTCAACTCAAATTTAATTTTGTGGAGTTTGATCAACTAACACCAAGAGTCGATATCAATGATCTTCTATCAGGTAAATTATATTTGATACTCATATTTGTTAGTCTGTAATTAATAATTAATAAATTAATTCTATAAAAAAAAATAAAAACTAATGGTTTCTTACTTATTATATTGTCTTAGATATGATTGGTCGCATTATCTCCGTCAAAAGCATAGAAAAATTCACTATAAATGATAGATCAGTAAAAAGACGAAGTGTGATTATTCAAAATATCAGGTAACTACAAATAATATATTATTAAAAAAATATTTTTAAAAATTTCATAATTTATTATTAATAAATTATTTATTTATATTTATTTTATTCAACAGAGAAGAAATGCTTAATGTCACTCTTTGGGGAGAACTTGGAGAAAACTTTGATGAAAATACAATCCAAACAATACTTGAACCAGTCGTGACAGTATTTTCAGCAATGGCGGCCAAACAATATATGGATAAGTATGTATCCAACAATTAAAAAAAAAATTCCATTCCCTTAGATAAAAAAAATTAAAATTTTATATCATTAATCACTAACTATTATAATTATACACATACAGGTGGACTTTATGTCGCAAGCACCACCGGTGCTTCATATTATCTTGATCCAGACATTGCTGAAACCAAAAAAATCAAAAAAAGATATTTTAAATTTTTACTCATATATTATTATAATTATTTATATTTATTAGTTAAAAAAAAACTCTAACTTCATTTAATATATTAATTTTCTATAGATTCAGTCATTCTATCCAAGGAATCGATTTTATTGCTGGATCAGCAAAACAACCATTATCAATAGAAGAACAAAAGACTGCCAATCTAACAACAATCGCGGAACTTCAGGTTTTAAATCCATTTCAAAATCAGGTAAATATTAAATTATTATGTATAAAATAAAAAAAATAATTTACTCGACATTATTAATATTATTTTATGAAACAGGAGACGAAATTCACTGTTAAAGCGACCATTACTGAACTTGATATTCGCCAAGGTTGGTTCTATAATGCATGTCTAAGATGTTACAGACAATTAGAACAATCAGGGACATCATGGTGGTTCGATAGTCATGGACATTTGACCACAATGCCAATCATTTGGTAATATACTTTATCTCTAAAAAAAAAAAATTTACATATATCAATATCAAAGTAATTAAAAATTAATAAATATTAAATTTTTGTAACAGGTACAAAATTAATGCACGAATTGAAGATGGCACCGGAGGGATAAATATCGTCATGTTTGGAAAAACTGTCCAATCATTAATAAATAAACCCTACTCCATACTGATGATCCAAGAAGGATACACCGATCGAACCATTATCCCTCCTATCTTGAACCAACTGAAAGACATATCAAAAATATTTGTCATCCAATTTCATCTCCGAGTGCTTTTATTGATGCAGTCATTATAAGGACATTTGATGATGATGTGCAACCAATGTTATTGCCTGCACAACAATTACGTCATCTGAAAAAATTCCACCATCATCAATTTCCATTGATCCAGAGACACCTCAGTTAGGAGGCAAAAAAAATAGCCAAAAGGGCAGCTTACCTTTACCGAACCTATCATTGAAGAAGTAGAATCAAGGTATATTATTATTTATATTTTAATTTCGATTTTTAGATTTTTTTATTTAACATACATATTTATATATTATTAATTATTATATAATTTTATATATTGTTATTTTAGTCTTCAGCATCAACCTCCGCCATCGCATCTTCAAATTGTATCTCCAAGCGATTCATCAAAAAAAAAAAAAAAAAAGAAAAGAAACCAGGTAATATTATTTTTTGTAAATAATTACACAGTAAATTAATAAATTTATTTCAATTCATATATCAACTATAAACATCATTTTACTAACATATAGAAATATTTTTATTATGATAGATCGGAGGAGAAAATGAAGAAGGTTAAACATGAATGACACCAGGTCATTCTACAAAGAAAAACTTCCTACTTCAAGACTTTTTATATGTAGAAATATTAATATATATCTATACTAATCTATATAATTCAGACATCTTAATGTAAATTTAAATATACAAAAAAACAAACTTAATTATCAAAGTTATTGTAAATATATTATCTTTCTTAATTAACTGCACTTAATGTATATTATTTATTTTCATACTTTGTTTTGAATTTTTTTCTCCTACTACCGTGCAACACACGGATATTAGCCTAGTAATATTCTAGAAATGATGAGAGTGTTTTTATCCCAAGTGCTTTATTTATGAATTTCATTTTAAATTTGATTGTATGAGAAATATAATAAATGTACTTATTTATGATTGATGTGTTGCATAAGAATTGATCTATTAAACTTTCTGAAATAAAGAAAATTGATTAAAATACTTTGTTTATTAGACTCTAAGATTAGTTTCATTGTGATAAATTAAGTGTGTTAAAATAAGTGACAACAATTATTGATCAAATAATAATGGGCCACAGTAATAAAGGCTGAGCATAAATAACTTCAACAATTTATCTAGTAACTAACCAACGGTAAATAGTAATAAAATTATTGCACTAAGTAAGTAAAAACAAATGAGCATGAATAAATAAATAAATAATGAAAATTGGAAAATGGACCAGTTTAAATAGAAAACTTGAAATAAATAAACGAAAAGGATAGACATCAAGCATAATTAAAGATAAAAGAAATAAGAGAAAATTATCTAAATAATCATTTTTTTAAAAAAATTTATTGACCAACATAACAGAAATACCCTCATCTTAACTAACATAATACAAATTTTAGTTGACTTTAGTTTGAATTTGTGTCATATTAATTTAATGTTACTTTTCTGTGTCGTATTGGTGCAATGATCTTTAAATTTGTATCACTTCGGTACTTTTCCCTAGAAATAGTGGTGATAGAATAAAATACTCGAATTAGATAACATTAAAGGGAGATTAGAAGTAAACTTGCTACCTTGTTTAAAATAGAAAAGATACAGGAATGGTAACAAGAAATGAGCTTGGGAAAAGTACAATTCCTACAGTTGCTTTTATAGAGAGTAAAGCAAGTTGCTTTTCCAAGGGAGGGCATTAGTTGCTTGTTGATGCATTGCAGCAAGCAAGGGCCTATTGGTCTTTTTTCCATGTTCCCATGGGCTTATTGGCATGTAGTATATAATCCCTTTTGCCTGCTTCAACATCCCAATTCTTCCAAGCAAATCATCCATGCATCCATATTGCTCGGTTCTAAGTTCTCAGCTCAACTCCATGAACTTCTGTCATTCGAAAGAAGTAACGACTCCCTTCTTCAACCAACCCCGAGTGAGTGCAAGCACTAGGGAGACTAACAAAGTGATGTGATGTAGGAGTAACGCAATCATTCTTCCTAAAAATTGTAACTGTGGGAGAGGTGCAATCAACTCCTTTAAACATCATCCATAATCAAACTCGGGAATCCATCTTAAGCACTATCCGTTTGGATTCTTATTTCAAGGAGTCCTTTACGAATCCGTAGGTGCACCTAATAGGCGGACTTAGGCACTTCTTCGAGGTCCAAACCACATAAGCCACCTCCCAAGTTCAAGTATGCTCTCATGTCACGATGTTTTCAGGAGCCACCATCTCCCTCTGCATCTTCTTAAAGAGCTTGACGACTGTGTTGTCTTTGGCATGCATTGCTAGCTCAGTAATCATGCAATTCCACGGCGAAATCTCTTAGTGTGGTAGTTCCATGAAAACTCTGTAGGCCTTCTCCAAGCAACTGCATTTGCAATAAAGGTAAATAATTAATTGTCGACGCGAGTTTGGAGTTTAATTCGATTCCACTTTCCTCTATACATCTGTGTAACCAATTTCCTGGATTTCGAGCACCTAATTCAGTACAAGTTGTGAGCATACTTGCCTCCAAGAACTGTCCAACCCTAACTTTTCGTCCGGCACCTAGAGTATCCGTCTATCAGAGTTGTACTAGACACTTTGTCCGACATGGGCATTTCATCAAATACGTTCCTCATATCATCCAAAGCTCAAAAGCTAACGTACATATTGATCAAGCTGTTTTGACAAAAGTCATTTTCTCAGAAGCCGAACTTGAGAATGTGGCATTGGCGAGGCAGCATGCGCCAACAACAGAAAGGAAAGTGAAGCAGTTCGGAACTTCGGTGCTTTGGAGTGGCGCAACATGCCTAGGTAGAAGAGGAGGCAGCTTGTGGGCAACTAGGAATTCGACGTTTCTCTCGTGATGGTGTTGTAAATGAAGGTATCTGATTAGGGAATTTCGTCGAACAATTTGAGTGCATTATAGCTCAAATGGCCATTTTGAGAGAGTGTACTGAACTTGATGAGGCGACCCATGGCATCGTTATTGGAGTTGAGGCGGATGGTTTGGGAGTGGAGCTGCTCGACGTGGGCCATCAAGTAACACTGCTCCATTTCATGGCGGCATATTAGTAACTTGTGAGCCTCCGACCACCGGGACTTGGAGAGACAACAATATTTTGTTGTCTGTCTTTTGGGCTTTATTATCAACTTTTATTTTATTTTATTTTTTTAAAGGCCTTTATTACCAACTAGAAACCAATAAACATTCTAATTTATACTAATTGAAATCACGAGTTTAATATATAAGAAATGCATACATATTACAATTGTTAAAGATTTATTTTATGAACGTAAATGTTAAAATTTTTGATATAATAATTTTTTATCACAAAAAAATTTGAACATAAATACACAAATTTGAGTAAGAAAATAAATTCATTACAAAATATTTTTATGAAAATAAAAAATAAGAGCTTAAAAAACACAAATTTAAAAAAGTTAGAAGGAAAAAAAAAAAAAAGAGAACAAATAGAATAAAGTAACAAATCAAGAAAAAGTAAAAAAAAAAAAAAAAAAGACGCCATCATCACAAAAGATTTAATAAAGTAAACAAAATTTTAAATAGTATTTTTTACTTTTAAAAAACTTTACACTTTTAGTATAGTTATATAAATAAGAGAAAAGACAAAGTGAAAAGACAGCGTGTGGAGTAAGCATACAACCTTGATAAATTAATAGTAACTATTAAACAAATATTTTTTGTCAGTCTCAACTTGAGGTCAATGTAATAAATGAATGCTTTCATAAATTTATAAGATAATGTATTTTAAAAATATCTTATAGAACCAGCTAAATATGTAAAATTTATTATTAAGGTACTAAATTAAAAACATATGACTAAATAAGGAGGCCTAATTTATAGGACATTTGTCTCTTCTTGTTTGTCTTTTCTTGAAATTGATATCGACTTGAATTTTATCTCCAACTTTTGAAACACAGTAAGAAGCTACGTTCTTCGTAGTGCAACAACAAAAAATTATTCAAAGTCATTATCGCCTTAAAGTGCTTCTTTGTGTGAGACAGGCTCCATAATAAAACTATCACCTTCAAATTCATCTTCTCTATCACTACCCATGAATTTTTCAACAATTTACTTGTCACTCAAAGTCTAGGAAGTTGTGTCATTTTCCACAGGGTAGTTATAAAGAGGTATTCCATCACTGCACCACAACTCTTTGATTACTTTTTTCTTGATTTTGCATGCCTTAACCTTACAAGCTTGGTCCATCCAAATTATCAGTAGCCATGTTATCCATGGACCTAATTATGCAATGCCAAAAACAAGTTGCAATTGTTTTTGCCTATACGTCTATTTTTCAAGCCAAAATGGAAGATGCATTGCATTAAAAAAAATTTCTAGATTTTGTCACTCTTCTTTACAACCACCATAAGATTATGATAAAATCGATGAAGATGATGCGTCTTGAAAGTATGTATGATCCCTCATCAGTCATCACAAGATCTTTGATGTTGTGTTGCGCGGCAAACAAAAGTAATTCGACATTGTTCAATCCTTCAATAGTTTTTCAATGGGCAGGACTATTATCGAGAGGAGAACTTCTCTACTGCCCATTTTTTGAAAATGGACACCCATTGTTTCAGTTGTTTCTTAGTGCAGGTTGGATCTTTGTTGTATACACACAATACTTTATGCACTTCATTTTTCATTGTTGCTTTAATATTTAGAACTCTAAAAGATTAAGAAAATTCAGAAATTAAAAAACCAAATTACACATTAATTAAAAATAAAAAAAAAAGAGGATAAGAAGAGGATTGAGAAAAGGAGAGGATAAGAAAATTTTGTTAGGATTGATGCCTAAAAAGCATATGATGTTTAAAAATTTATTGTTTTTGAAATAAATTAGCTTTATGTTTTATTATACTCTAATATGCATATATGTTTGAAACTTAATAAATATTATAAAATTTTGTAATTATCGTATATAAGTTAAGAGGCTAATTTGAGAATAATACTCTAAAATCGTCCCTAATAAATATCTAAAATTTTGATATTTAATTAATTATTAATGGCACGGTTCATCTTATTATGAACGGAACAATTCTATCCGGATAGTTGTTAAAGTGTCATCAGAATAAAGGTGTTTTATATAATATGATTATATAAGATGGGAACACTCTTAATTTGAATATATCTCTGTTAGTATATAGAGTATTCAGGTCCTATTTGGGAACACTTTTCCAAACAGTGGAATATCGTCTGGTTTACAAATGGGCATTTAGGGAACTTTTTGGTTTCCAAAAGTCTTTTCCAGATTATAATTTACAATTTGTTTATATATTAAAATCAACAAAATATGTATATCAAAACAACTATTTTTCCAATTATTCTTTCACTAAACACACAAAACTTCAAAACAACTTTTTTTTTTCCTAAATATTTTTAGCCCAAACTCACATAAAAACTCCTCAACTCCAAAAGTCCTAACGGCAAGACTCCATCTCCTTAAGTCCACCAAACGGGCCCTCAAATTTAATCGACGATGATCATATAAAGAACGGTCTTAATTCTGCATTGCCAACACACTCTTATCTATGGTGTTATGTCTTTTAATTTATTCGATATAGATTTACAAGATGTCAGATCTCATTCATGTTATCCATAACAAAGCAAATAGTAGATAATGTTAAAGTAATGAGATCATAAAGTTCGTTCTTTCATTATGAAGTAGATGGACAACTTCGTTAAGAGTTGATTCCTGTATTGAATAATAAGAGCGTTCAATTTATAATAAAATCATAAATATATTATTCATTACTGAATCAATGATACTTAAGAAAAAAAATACAATTAAAGAGGTTAACTGATAAATATAACTCTAATTGTGAATTGTTTATGAATAATTGATCTATATGTCGTGATTATATCAATGGACACTCAAACTCGTTGCACAACTTACATTTATAATTTCAAGATCAGTGCAATTCCAAATTTTTAGTAAAATAACTTTGGAATAATTAAAATTGATATATTAAATAAAGTACAGCTTCAAATTATAAGTCCACTGTTCAACATATCATTTCCACAATATTACATGAACACAATGTATTTAATTGGATTAGTAAATTTGAAATTAATGAATTCTAAATTAATGCAAACTCACTTTATATGATAAGTTAAATTAGAATTAATAATATAGTTTAAAAATAAAGTGATTATTTAAACAATCTCCAATTGGATGATCCAATCTCCAATTGGATGATCCAGCGTGGACAACCACACCAAAGGTGACGCCTACATCACTAAGTTTGGGTGTTTAGTAGTGATTTCTCCCAAAGTTATCACCTTTTGACAATTTACCCCTCCTCCAAATTTCTAATTTTGGTAATTTATCCATTGAACTTGTTAATAAATTAGTATAATGTACCCCCTATGAATTAATTTTATAAATGCTAAATTAGTTATGAAAATCCCACGTATGCCTCATTTAAGTTTCAATTTCAAATCTTTTATTTAGTATAAAATTAAATAAAATGGCTACATTACAATGATTTAACAAGTTCAGTAGCCAAATTATCAAAATTAAAAGTTTGGGGACACGTTACCAAAGGATAACAAGTTACAGGGCATGAGTGCTAAATTGGAACACTCAAATGTTTTAGATGATCATAAAGTATAGTATAAACTAGTATTACTAACATTTTTTTTTAAAGTATATTGCAAGTGACGGCGACAAAAGCTTTAATGTGCCCAAAAATTCATGTTTCATGTGAAAGATAAGTAAAGTAAGAATTATGAAGT
Organism: Ficus hirta; assembly: GCA_038430175.1. Classification (NCBI taxonomy): domain Eukaryota; kingdom Viridiplantae; phylum Streptophyta; class Magnoliopsida; order Rosales; family Moraceae; genus Ficus; species Ficus hirta. Next base: position 9,006,743 of record CM076585.1, on the reverse strand, counting down.
TTAATAGTAGTTTTATGTTGATTTTAGGATGCTAGGTTGCCCATGTATAGATGATTAGTGTAAAATAGGTTAAAAACATGAATAGATGAATTTGAACGATGCTAATTAAAGGCTTGGTCAAGCCTCAAGCGCCGCAGTGCCATCATAACGGCGTCACGGCACTCCAAGGTTCTTTTGAGTCCAAAACTCAAGCACAAAGCATTGCAGTGCTCATAAACGGGCTTGCAACACTACGTATAAAAGTACGTAGTGCTGCAGGGTGCCATGATGTTACGAAGAAAAATTATATAGCGCCGCGGCACTGTTCAGTGCCGACCCAAAAACATAAAAATAGAAAAGGGATTTTTAAAGAGTCGACTTGTTTGCACTCCATACAAAAGCTGAATGACAAACTTGGACGATTTTAATTATAAAAGCTTGTTTCTTGTCATTTTAATATTCGATTTAAAGTATTTAGTATCACATTTTTAGAATTTTTAATCATTTAACATTTTCTGTGAAGTTCAAGTGCTGCAGTTTTTGTCGGGTACTGGAATTCGCTTGTAACATTTCTATCAACATCTATGAAACCCTTTTGATAGTGCTAAAAAATATGCTAACATGGTCTTTCTCAGACTATGTATATTATTCAAAAACAAAAACATGTAGAAACAAAGCATGCATTTAGTGCTAAAATTTAGATTGTAGAAGTTGAATTTGAATTAATTGTGTTTTTATCGAGGCGTTTGAATTGCTAGAGTTAAAAAGTATAAAAACTTGAAATGTGTTCAGAAAAAAAAAATCAATATGGAGCTTATTTTAATCGTCTCGAAATTTTATAAAATTAAAAAAAAAATCATCTCATTTGGACTTGTCTATGCAAAATTATGAATTTTTAAAATTTGAGTTACAAAACTGTGTGAATAATAAAACTGAGAGAAAAATATAAAAATTAAATTATAAATATAGGATTTAAATTGTAACAACTAATAAGTCAAAAAAGTTCACAAACTAATAAATGGGAGAGGCTGTGGTAGAGCTTCTCCCAAATGACTATATCGGTAGAGCTCTTTTTTTAACCGTTAGATTTAAATCGAATGGTTGACATATCAGGGGTGCACCATAATTACTATACACTTATCTCATATAAATTTTCTCACCCTTATCTTCTCCGTTGCCGGCGACCTTTCCGCCGTCGCCGGTGACCTGCCCCCCGACGCTGGAGATCACCCGACGCCGGCGACCACATGCCCGGCCGGCCCCCACCCCATCCCCAGCCACCCCATCTCTCTCTCTTCCCGGCCGGCCCCTCTGCCCCCAGCCCGCCCGGCGCCCCCCACCACCCCAGCCACCCTTCCCCGGCGCCCCCACGCCCCCGGCGGTCCCCCCCGACGGGAACCCCCCCACCCCCCCTCTCTTCCTGGCCGGTCCCCTTCCTCCCAGCCCGCCCGGTGCCCCCCCCCCCCAACGGAACCCCCCCAGCCCCCCTCTCTTTCTCTCCTCTCTCTTCCCCTCTCTCTCTCTTCCCGGCCGGCACCCCCTCCCCCAACGGGAACCCCCGACCCCCCCTCTCTCTCTCATCTCTCTCTTCCCCTTTCTCTCTCTCTTCCTGACCGGCCCCCTTGCCCCCAGCCAGCCCGGCGCCCCCCCCCCCCCCCCCCCCGACGGGAACCCCCCCACCCCCCCTTTTTCTCTCATCTCTCTCTCTCTTCCCGGCCGGCCCCTTGCCCCCAGCCAGCCCGACGCCCCCCCCCCCCCCGACGGGAACCCCCCACCCCCCCTCTCTCTCCCCCCTCTCCTCTCTCTCTCTCTTCCCGTTAGCTTTTTTATTTCCCCTCTCTTTTTCATTTGCTTTGTTATAATATGGGTGTGCCTACAAATTATCATGTGCACTCTCAATATATAGACCATCCGATTTAAGATCAACGGTTTAAAAAATGACTGTATTGGTAGAGACTCTCAATGAATCTCTATCATAGTTTTATCCTTAATAAATAATGCATCATATACTTCGTCAAAAGTGCTTAAAGTATAACTGTTACTTTTCCTTATAATTCCTTTGGGAAGTTTCTTTGAAGTTCGCTAGGACTCATGTGGATGTCTCGCTCACACAGTGCCTATAAAGGTTTTTTTTTTTTTTTTTTTTTTTTTTTTTCTTCATATTCAGTCATACTTTCCAAGGGGAATTTCATAGAAGAAAACTGAGTCAGAAGCTTTTTTTTAAGAGTGTGTTTGCTTGGAGGGAGAGACAGAGAGAGGAAGTGGGATGGAGGGAGAATCTCTCTTCTTGGGCCACCATTATGTCTTTTTATTTGGAATGATGTCCCCTTCCTTTTCAATTAAAAAGACACTTTTGTTATTAACTTAAAAAAAAAAGTTTAAAATAGACAATATAATAATTAACTAAAAAATTATCATCCATCATTTTAATTCTTCATCTCTTTTATCAAAGAACATAAGGGATCCATACAATCCTATCCATCCCTCCAACTCACTCCATCCCTTCTTCGTTGCATCCCTCTGACCAAACATATGCCAAAGCAAGAAACCAAAAAGGAGCATAACTATTTACATGCCTACCAATACCATTATATATAACGCATCTTGTACATAGGTATATGCACCAAATCTTATATTCGATACCGTATAATATCCGGTAATATGAATTTCAGTTACTGTGAACACGAACTTAAGTTGTTAAGAATGTAAATTCATATAGAAGAGAATGTAATTAAAGTAGACATGAATTTTCTTTATTTTATATTTTTTTCTGTATGAATTCATATTTCTAACTGAAATTCACGTTTACAATAATTGAAGTTTCCATCATGGAGACTTTCTAGTATTGAATATCAAACCCACCTATGTATATGTATATCTATGTAATGTTTTATATATATATATGTATGTATGTATGTATTGTTTTTAAACTATGTAATGTTACACATGTAATAGAGAGTGGGTAATGGATACTTTTTCAATGACCAAGGAGTAAGAGAGTCAAAAAGCTGTTCACATGGTCGGTACACCCTACTATTTTTTTTTTTTTTTTTTTAAGAAAGAAAGGTCGACCCTACTCTTTTTTTTTTGGCTAACTTTAGACCCTGCTAATTAATCCCACCACTAATTCACCCAAGTATTTTCGTGGGTAGTGGATAGTTTTATCAATACAATAATAATAATGGGTGGGTGAGTGATATTTTTAAAGGATTTTAGTATAAAAATTTGGTTTTTTTGTCAGCCGAATATTCTATTTAAAGTGCTTGATATCACATGTGTAAATAGAGTGAAAAAAGGAGTGGAAGAAAATTAAAGTAGGGATTTTAGAGAGAAAAATAAAATTTTAGTTGTTTGGTAGAGAGGAAATAGAAAGGAAAAGAAATTGAAAATCCATACGTCTTACTATTTTTCAATCCTTCCAACTTTAGAAAGAAAAATAGATAAAAATATTTTAACAAAACAAATATAGATAAAATAATTATTTTGATCATAATCTATAATTATCTCTTAACTTTTATAAGGTTATTTTTACAAAAATATATTACATTAGACATTTTTTTTTCCCTTGTTTTCCTTCTCTTTTTTCAAACAATGAAAGAAAACATCACTCATTTTCGTCATCTAAAAATTTTACTCTTCTTTTCTTTCTATTTTTCATCCTTCTTATCAAAAATAGTACAAGTATCCTTATGATTAATATATTTGATGATACTGTTTGCCTCGTGAAGGAGAAGAATTTGTCTTTTTTGATAAAACTCAAAGACTATGCTAGTGTCAGTCCTCTCCGGACTTTTTATTATTAAAAAAAAAAAAAACAAAACATGTATTTAAAAATTAATATCCATCGGAAACTTCGACGAAAGTGCTTTAAAGTTAACTACTTTCCCTTTCATCTATGTCTTTGAGAATGTGGAGGTCTCTGGTTCACATGGTGTCCATTTAAGTTCTCTGTTTTCTCGTCGTACTTTCCAAGGAGAATTTCATAGAAGAAAACTGAGCAAGAAGCTTAATTCACTACTACATCATACAAGAGGTGTGGTTCTGTAAGGCTTCTTCTTCTTCTTCTTCTTCTTTTTTTTTTTTCCCTTATCAGTGCTAAGCCTAATATTGTTAATTTATATGTATTGATTTCTACAGGTCCCCTCTGAATCATCAACTAGGCATGGCTGCTAGTTCTTCTGTTCCTTTTCAAAAAAAGCTTTACGATGTATTTATCAGTTTCAGAGGTGAGGATACTCGTAATACTTTCACTTGTCATCTATACGAAGCTTTTCGTCGAAAAAAAATCCAAGCTTACATAGACGAGGAGGGCCTAAAAAAAGGAGATGAAATCTCACCTGCACTTATGAAAGCGATCCAAGAATCAAAGATTTCCGTAGTCATTTTATCGGAAAATTATGCTACTTCCTCTTGGTGTTTGGAAGAACTCAGTCACATTCTTCAGTGCAAGGAGACAGATAAACAGATTGTGATACCAGTTTTTTACAATATCGAGCCATCAAATGTTCGACATCAGAAAGAGAGTTATGCAGCTGCATTTACTGCTCATGAACAACGCTTTCGCCATAAGATGGACAAGGTGCAGAAATGGAAGAATGCTTTGACAACAGTGAGCAATTTATCTGGATTCCATTCATCATCAGCCACTAGGTAATTTCTAATAAACTTATATGTCAAACTCTGTATGGTTTTATAATTATGTGCTTTAGCCACTAGATTTATTACTCCAGTTGTTATTTTCATTACAATTAGTATTAGGAAAGACTTAATTTCCATGTTGTCTGATGATTATTTTGGCATGGTTGGGATATCAATTTGTTAGAAATTTGAAACTTGTCTGTAGGTGTAGGACTGAATTATCACACTAACAAAGGTTTAGTCCAATTAGTCGGATTATTTTTGTAACAATATCGTATATATTTTTCCACATTTTCAGAGATTCGTATACATAATTGAACTCTTAGCTAATTAATATCATCAACTACGGTTGTAAATTTAAGAACATATAGGGTAAAAATTAGTATTGGTAAAATAAATTTTTTGGGAAAACTTTTATCTATAAATCAGGCAGCAACCACTATCAAAAGCTCTATCCTATGATGAAAATGATCCACCATCTTTATTAAATAATAATTATTATAAAAATAAAAAAAATAAAAGAAGAATTACAAAGATCCGTAATGGGGGGGAAGTTCATGCCCAAAGGCTTATAGAAACAACGAAATTTACTTCAATAAATAGGCATGAAGTAACAGTAGTGTATATTAAAAAATGGAATAACAAATTAATTTTAAATTTTTAAATTCACACAAAAAGTCAAGAAAACAACTTCAAAATTAATCGTTTCCTAAAATAATACCAAAAATTCAAAGAGATAAAGATCTGCGATCAAGTTCAATTTCATTCAAGAAGGATTGTTCTGCACCAATAAAAAGGGCACACTTATTTATATGATAAAACACAAATGGATAACTAAGAAAAACGGTCTAAACATAATTAGAAAATAAAGAAATGCAAAATTTTTCAAGAAAAGGAAAAATTTGAACAAGAATAGGAAATCGTACCTATCAGACTCAAAGATTAAGGAAATGCTATTTAAAATGGGAATTCGAAATTCCTAGGTGAACTTATTCCCAAACAAAAATTACCATAAAAAGGAAAAAACATCATGTTGAACATCACACATTGTGGCTATAGAATATCACGAGTCTTGGTCGTTGATTCGTTTCTACACCAAAAAAATAAAAAATAAAAAAAATAACAAAACAAAACAAAAAACAAAAAACAAAAAACAAAAAAAAAAAACCTAAAATTTTCTCCCAAATCTAACACTGTGAGCAAAGCTTCAAAAAACTAGAAATGTGTCTTATTTAACCTTGAGATGATCCATCACTGTATAAAAGCCCAGATCTTGCTGCCCCACATCATCCTCCTCAAGATGGAGAAAATTTATTATTAACAACCAAAATGGTTAGTTACACATATATGGACCTTAAAACAAATGGTCCATATTTAAAAGGCATAAGAGGGCCCAAATGGCATAGAGATAGCTCACATCGTCCTGTTTTAAGGTTTATTTATCTGAAGTAGGAAATGAGAATTAAATCCCTTATTTACTTATTCATTTTTTTCTTAGAATGAGAGTGCGAATGGTAGGCCACACATCAATTTGGGATTGAAGAATCGTATTTGTAATTCCATGCCCATTCAGATTGTGATTCATAATCCTGATATTAGTATTAAATTACCATCTATTCTTTTGTTTACTTACAAATTATTATATTAAAAAATAATAGTAACATATATTAATTTTTATTAACTAAATATATTATATTTTTTTATTAACTTAATATTATATTATTAAATAACTGTCCTAATTATTGTTAACTTTATTACCATGAATAAAGAACTTAATTTTATCATAATATATATTTATCTATTTTAATACTCTATTTTTTTATTTTGCTTATTTTAATTCAATTTTTTTAAATTCTTTTTAGCTTTTTTTAAAACCAAAAAAACTTAAGTTTTATTATCTTAATATTTTTTACTTATAACGCCCCTAAGAGGGGGTTAATTATTAGTAGTAATAAATTAATTAAAATAAACAAAATGAGATAATTTCATAAATACTTAAAAACATTGCCCATGGGACTTGAAAGAAAATTTTGAAAATACAGTTATACATCATTAAATCCACAGTAAGAGTATAATTTTTTTTTAAGTACCTAAAAATCCGTCATCGTCGAAATAATCCAAGTCAAATATTAATTTGATACAGTCCACAATGATAAGTTCATAATTAAATGAAAATGTAAAAGACCCATTGTTGCAGAAAAATACTCCTCTACGATCTCCATAGCCAAATCCCTCGACTTACTTCTCACTAGATAAGTCGCACTGAACACTACCTGAGAGGTTAAATATAAGAGGTGAGCATCGACATGCCCATTAGGAATGCTTACTCCGATAATGCATTAGTAAACACACCCATAATCTGTTCAGATAATAATCCTTCATCTTCAAATTATCTCTTACAATTCAAAACAAGAACTTGTTCGTGCCTAATTCATTCAAATGGCTAGACAAGAACATGAATTGAAAAAAAAAATATATATATATATATATATATATTATAAGCAACATTAACATTAAATGAGAACGTCTTCGCCATAAGTGTCTTTGATTTCTTATCATAACTCATTGCTATTTACTCTTCATTGTGGTAGGTCCGAAGCTAAATTAGTTGAGGCAATTGTCAAAGATGTTATGGGGAAGTTGAATTGCTTATCACTAAGCAATAATTTGAAGGAAAAGGGCTTGGTTGGAATGGACAAACGAATTGAGCAATTTGAATCATTGTTGAACATCGACTCACAAGAAGTTCGCATTGTAGGCATTTGGGGCATTGGCGGTATTGGTAAGACAACCCTGGCTCGTGACTTTTTCCACCGATTTGCATCTCAATTTGAAGGTTGCATCTTTCTTGAAAATGTCAAGGAAGAGTCAAAAAGAAGTGGGCTCAAGAATTTACAGAAAGCACTCTTCTCTAAATTATTGGGGGAAGAAAGTTCAATAGAAGTCAATGAAAGTGCAAATGATCGGCTTCAACGGACAAAGGCTCTTGTTGTTCTTGACGATGTAGATGGTGCTAGACAACTAGAATATCTAGTTGAACAAGTTTCGTTTGGTCCTGGCAGTAAAATCATTATAACAACCAGAGATTCTCAAGTGCTCAATAATATTGCTGCTCATGAAATATACCCAGTAGAAGGACTAAATTTCGAAGAAGCACTTCAACTCTTTTGCTCAAAAGCTTTTCGACAAAACTCTCCCCCGGTGGATTATGAATTGTTGTCACGTAGGGTGGTCGAGTATACTCGAGGCCTTCCATTGGCTCTTAAAGTTTTGGGTTCTCACCTACATTCCAAGAGCCCAGAATCATGGGAAAGTGTATTGAATAAATTGAAAAAATGTCCAAACAAGGAAATCCATGAAGTACTGAGAATCAGTTATGATGGTCTAGAACGCAATGAGAAGGAGATGTTTCTTGATATAGCATGCTTCTTCAAGGGTAAGGATAAAGAATTTGTAGAAAGGATACAACATGCTCGTGATCTTGATGTGGAAATAGGAATTGATATTCTCATCGCTAAGTCTCTCATAACTCTCGAGGAAAACAGGTTACGTACACATGATTTGCTGCAAGAAATGGGGTGGGAGATTGTTCGTGAAGAATCTTATAATGAGCCTGGAAAGCGCAGTAGATTGTGGTCGGCTAAGGATATCTACCATGTCTTGAAATATAATACTGTAAGTCGCACCTACAACAAAATTTCATTAAAATTTGAGTAAACTGTCTGCATGAAAAATAGAAAGCACAAAACCATTTCAATTAATTTGTATATAACCACGCACACATATGTTATGTCAGCATTTAGCATGATTTAGAATGTTTAAATTAAGATAATCAGATACCAAACACCAAGATTTGCATGGACAAAAAGGAAAAACTACAATGTGTGCATATGTAGTGGTGTTTCTACTTATTACAAGCTCGTCTCCGTACCTTATATGAAGTTTACATTTTACAATTTTGTGTATGTAATATATGCTCATGACTCTGTTACTTCTCAATTTTCAGGGGACAAAAAAAGGCCAAGGGATTTATCTGAATGTTCATGGACTTGAAAGTGACATAGACTTGGATCCTCTAGTCTTCAAAGACATGATCAATTTAAAATATTTGTCAATTGCTGAATATTTTGGTCATCTAACCAAAAAGTTAAACCTTCCACAAGGTCTTTTGTCTCTTCCTGATGAGCTTAGATATCTTTATTGGAACCGTTACCCTTCAAGAACTTTGCCTCCAAATTTTAAGCCACAAAATCTTGTTGAGCTGAACTTGCGGGGGAGTAAGCTAGAGAAACTTTGGGATGGTGTTCAGGTAATATTTAGTTCCAATAGCTTCAAATATCTTATGTAATGAATCTAATATAAGTTTCTTTATTCCATTTCTATTTGGTGACAGAATTTTGGGAGCTTAAATGTTCTAGATCTTCAAAAATCTGAGAACCTGATTGAAATTCCAAACCTCTCTCAAGCACCAAAAGTGGAGAAGATCTATCTCACTGGTTGTACAAGTCTTGAGCATCTTCCAAGCTGCATTGGCAAGCTGAAGTCGTTGCAACTTCTTCATCTAAACCACTGCTCAAAGTTAACGTACTTGCCAGAAATTTCCGAATCAATGCCAAATCTAAGGTTTCTCGATTTATCGGAAACAGGGATTATAGATTTGCCAAAGTCAATTTACAACTTGATTGGGATTGAATCTTTATTCCTTAATCATTGCCAAAATCTCAAGAGTCTTCCAACCACCTTCTGTAAGTTAAAATCTCTTGAAAAACTTAAACTCATTTTTTGCCCAAAACTGGAGTACTTCTAGAAATTTCAGAGCCAATGCCAAATCTAAGGTTTCTCTATTTAGAAGGCTCGGGGATCAAAAAGTTACCAACATCAGTATTGGAAAATCTTACTAGGAATGATGAAGTCCTCCTTATTCGTTACAAAAATCTCGAGCTTATCCCACCCCACATCTACAATAAGATTCATCTGAGGATTATTGGATGTCCAAAGCTTAAAAGCTTGCCTCGTCCCTTGTCAGGGGGCCCGAACTTGGTGCAAAGCTTATGTCTTACAGGCACAAGTGTGTCCCAGATCCCTAATAATTTGTTCTCATGTTTAACTTTCTTGTTGTATTTAGACCTCTCTCAAACAAGTATTAGGAGAATACCTGAAAACATCAAATTTTCTAAGCTGCGTGAACTGCACATAAGTGGTTGCAAGTTTCTCCAATCTTTACCAGAACTTCCACTAACTATAGAGACAGTTGATGCAAGTGGATGCACGTCACTGAAAATGGTGTCAAATTTATTGACTGCACTCACACAACCACCTACAGATCGTGTTAATCTTGGGGTCGCTTTTTCATTTAGGGATTGCGTAAAGTTGGAACACCAGAAATTAATGTCTGAATTTCAGATGAGAGCTTCACTCATTGCAACAGAATTTGCATTGAGAAAAACTCCGGATAAGGTATGCCTCTTCTTTCTTTTATTCAAGTAAAATGTTTAATTTAATTTAATTTTTATTTGAAATAATTGTGATGTTTTCATGGCACAGCCAAGTTATAAGCTTTTTATCCTAAATTCGCTATTTATTGTAACAAATAAATTGATGTTTTATTTAAAAATAACCATGATTTATTCATGCTTTGCTGCAGTCTTGTCCTCCAACTACTGAAATGTGTTATCCAGGGGATAACATTCCGGAGTGGTTCAGCTATCGAAAGAAGGGACGTTCAATTAATATTCGGGTTCCTTATAATTCCAACTTCATGGGCTTTGCATTTTGCTTTATTCTTTCATGCAAGGAGGACTACGGATGGGCCCTGCAGCAATTGCCTTTAAACGGTGAAATATATGTCAAAACATTCGACGGCGATGAAAGGCATCTGCCACTTCCCCTGCAGCTATTGCCTTCGAATACCAAGAACCATGTGCTCATGACTACATTTATGTGTAATGTAGAAAACTTTTATTCCGCAGTAGAGATGTCATTTAACTTCGAAACTGATGAGGAAGCAGATGTAAAAATAAAAAGGTGTGGGATCCGCTTGCTACATGTCCAAGACGCAATGGAATTTGGTATCATTAGCAGTCATTTTGTATGTAGGAAATCAAATGTTTTCAACGATGAGGGCAGACCGAGCTTATTTTGGGAGAGTATTTTAGAGCAGCTGCGTCACTTTCAGGTTTCCTCATCAAGAAAGAAACTTTGTGAGAAAATATGGAGCTCCAACTTAAACCACAGGTACAAGATACTATGGTGGCAACTTCTTCGGGATGCTTTACCGGTCCGAGCAGCTCTGAATCATGCGGGTGATACTAGTTGCCCATTGTGTGGGTCGGGATTGCAAAGTGCCATCCACTTGTTTCTGTTTTGCAAGAGATTTAGACCTCTTTGGTCCATGTCTCGATGGGGCCATCGCACAGATTTCCTCCTCTGTGATTCCATGGCTTCTTGCCCATTGTGTGGCTTCTTTCCTCTGTGATTCCACCGCACAAGATACTATGCTGGCAACTTCTTCGGGATACTAGCAAGAGAAAGAGGAAGTGGAGGAGTTTGACATTAAGGAAGAGCTGCTTTTTGAAGCCCCAAAAAAGGTAATGGTTACTTTTTTTTCTTCTTTTTTTTTTTTTACAAACTCAATTCAAAAATATCAAATTGATTTTAACAAATTAATAGTTTAATTGGTATCAAATTAAGTTAGGACGTTCCAATTAGGTTAGCTCCCTGACTGAGTTACCCTCTACCAAAAAACTACACCCAATTTTACTAAGTAAAAATAAAAATATAACTATCATAAGTTTTATCTTATCATAATTCATACTATTGGGTCACACTATTGCAACCTCATATTATGACTTATTATTTAATTAAAATTTCACATATTTTTAATTGTCACGCATCCGAATTTAGCATATCATAACTTTAGGTTAAATTTATAGCAGAAACTTTAATACTACATAGGAAATCTTGATGAATTTCCTTAAGTTTATTTCATGTTATAGATTTCAAATTTTTTTAAATATTATTTTTATCTTATAAAATAACCTCTATAATGAATATAAAATTTTAAATCTATATCACGAAATAAACTTAAGGAAATCCAAAATAATCTTCCAACCAAAAATAACAATAAACCGAAGATCTTTGTCTGCAGCAATTAACTAAATTTTTCTTCCACCATCTACATCTTAACATTTTCTTTGTATGCAACAATTAACTTATCATCACATAATAAAACGTCATCATAAATATAAACATCTTTAAAAACTTTGAATTTTTATTTAACTCATGCTATAGGTGAGAGCATACTCGCATAGACGTCTTACTTAACTTTACTAAATTTTTCGATGGTGACACGACAATTGAGGTTCTCATGTGCTCATCTCTAGAACCGTTCATACCATAAATCATAAATATAATAAAATTGTCAAAAAGTCACAATAATTCATCAAACACATCTATCACGTTAAAACAATGCCTAAAAGGCTAATTTCATCAAACATCATAACACAAAAAGTCAACAATTACATAAGATAACAAGACTTTGTAAAAATTGGCTGCTAGACCTCTATCTATTTGAAAAATCATAACAAATCGCGTAAGACTCCAAATAATCTAAAACTAGTGGTAAAAGAAGTAGACATCTAAAGCTTTCAAAGATACTTAATTCACTAAAAATGAAGTCCATTTGGATCCTCAAAAATAGTTTTGAAATCGGATCACAAAATCTGAAAATTTCCAGCAAGGCCAAATCTGAAAATTTATTTAAAATTCATCTAAAACATAAAATCATCACCACAACGTGCATGACTCACATACACATAAAACACAGCCCGAAGGTATATTTCTATTACATAAAATCATGAAAACTTGCCTGAAATCACCACTCCCAATAATATCTTGAAGTAAGAGATGAAAAACTCTAAAATCATCTAAAACCACAAAATTCAATTATCCACAATACCTAACATATTTCTAAAACGATAAATCACCATTAACCAAACATATAGCCTCTCTCAAATACATGTTCATGCCCTCTCCCTAACCACCCTTCAACCAGCACAAAGTAACCATCAAGAAATTACTCAAATCCCTAATGAAATCCCAAAACACATACGAAAGAAAAAGAATAAATCATACCTCAACAAATCTTTTATTTCGGCTCTAATGATTGAGAAATATCAAGGGATTAAGAGGTGAGATTTGGTGGCTCATCAATGGAGGTTCTTGTTGTGTTCTAAAATGTGAGAGAAAGGAAGGGAAAGAGAGAGAGAGAGAATAGTGATAGAGAGAGGGAGATGGCTTATAATGCATAGAAAAAATTTAAGAGGATTAATTTTGGGATTAACTGGAAATTAAATTTAGGAAATTGGCTCTTAATAGGTGGGGGATGGCTGTTATTAGAGTGTGAAAACGTGTGAAAGAAAAAGAAAAAAATTTGGGCAACTTCTAGAATTTCCGCACCTATTTTTAGACAAAGTAAGCTGTTTGGTGACTGGAAAGTATCCGGAGAGTATACTAGCCATAACTTCTTACTCTGATGTCAAATTTATGCTAATGAGTAGGCGTTGGAACAATTATGAAGTGCTCTATAATTTTATATAAAATAGAGAAATAATTTCGGACATCGAGAGATACAAAATTAAGTGTGAAGTTAACATCATGAAAAATGGGTATTTCGTAAAAGGAAAGATCAAGGAAAACTTTGAATTTTCCTAGAATACTTATTTCCATACTTTATAACATAAAACACATCACGTCATAATCATATCATAATTCATCAAATCAAAACATGAAATTACATAAAATTTTCATTAAATTGCACGAACTTGTTCTTGTGCATTGAGTACTCACCGCGTTTATCTGTGCAAAATAACTCAACGCAACATTAAAATTAATTAAATATAATACCATTACATTACCCATGTTAATTCCAAACATCTAATTTATAACAATATTGTTAATTAAAATTTGGGTCATTGCAATTCTCTACTGTTCTTTTAGTTCTCTTGATTTATGTCCCGTTGTGTCTAATAGAAGAGGGGAAAGCACCTAAATGACACAAATTAAAAAACCACTGCACCAATATGATATAAAAATTTAATACTAGACCAATATAATATAAAATTAAACTAAAGTTAGCTAAAATTTGTATCATGTTGGTCAAGAGTAGAGATTTTGTGTCATGTTCGTCAATAAATGAAAAAAAAAATGTGGTTATTTGGGTAATTTTCTCAATAGGGGGAAAATGAGTTGCTTCTTTCCTTTTTGCTAGATTTTGTTTTCTTGATTTTCATTTTGGCATTGGGGAAATAATTTAAGTTAATTTATGCATAAGTTTCTTCATCCGATATTTAGAGTAGAATACACAAATTTGAATGTTTTGCCGTTTAGAAATGGGTTACTTTGTTAGTATGGTTGTAGTTCTTAGTTATAATTCACCAGAAAAAAAATAATAATAAAGAGTAAATAAAGAAGGCTGTATCTTCTAGGCAATTGACCATTTCATGCCTGCTTGTAAAATTATCCTTTGCATGCTGTCGGAAACAAAGGGGAGATTCGATAATCATTTTGTGCAAAAAGAGCTATTCTATGATAGTTGTTTATGTTTATTATCTGCCATTGGAGGAGTTCAGAAGAAGATATAATTGAGTTCAATGCTGATCATGATCTAGTTAGTGAATAATGCAAAAGGAAATCCTCAAGACTAAATATTTGTGTTCTTGTTATAACTTTTCCATGGCAATTACACCTAATCAAAGAAAAAAGCTTCTAAATTATGGCATTCCACGTTCATATAAGTAGAGGGCTTTGTTTTAAACTGTAAGATTTATATCAGATTCTGTCAATTTTACATTTAGTTTCATTTTGATGAGATCTTAATCAAATCTAACATTTATAGCATATTATTGCTCGAGATACCATAATGTAGAAAGCCCATCTAAATATTACTAAATTTATGTGTTATTGAAATTGATTTGGAATAGGAGAATTCTTGGAATTCAAGTTTCACATATTGTTTCTGTTTCTCTGCAGTGGAGTGATTGACACTAGGTCCTCTCTTAGCGTTCTCAATCTCACCAAAAAAAAAAAAACAAGTTGTATACATGGTACTCGGGGATAGGTATTTACAAAACCGATATTATATTTTTTTTTGCCCTAATAAGATTGAAAGTTTTTCTAAAATTTTTAGTGTAAAATTTTCATTCCATAGGTAGGAGGATGGACAAAGGTATACAAAGGCTTAACTTAGCAACTGTGAGCGGAGCTGGTCATGAATTTCCGCTCTTTCAGCCAAAATGAGCTTTCATTCAACACATGCAAGTGAAAAAAAATTGCTTCTCTTCTTCTTCTTCTTCTTTTTTTATTTTTTTCCACTCAAATAATTTTTAATGTTGGATCTGCCTCATATGGTGCGTTAGACAAATAAATGGGGCCAAGCCCAATAGTCCTTAAAAGGTTTTTTTTTTTTTTTTTTTTTTAAGTACTTATCTTGATGATTGTGAGCATCTAGTGGTATCTAGAAGTTGATATCGGACTACAGTCTCGTGGTTTTTTCCTTCGCGTTGAAGGGTTTTCCACGTAAAAAATTGATGTCCCTTATGTGGTTTGATTATTTTGATTTATTGTTACTTTGGTTGGTTCATTGGCTTTGCCGAAACTTGTTTGGAGAACCCATTTTATCACAAAGAGGAAAATGTTTAATTGGTAGCTTTCTCAACATTTGGTGGGGAATGAATTACTGAAATCTTGACGATGGCACCATTGAAAACGGGGTTTGATCGAGAAAGATTGATTGGATCGGAGAAAAGCAAACATATAAATGATGGCTTAGTGATAGAGGAATTAGATTAGGTACAGATAATCTCATGAAATTCATTTTTGTCTTGAAGATTGAAGTGAATTAGGGAATATAGACAAATTCTAATCAAATTTGTTATTCTACTTGAAAATTGTTTAATGCAAGATAAATTAGGATCTACAAATGTATTATTGATTGTATTTGCCAAGATTATGGACTTCTTGTAAAGACACTGAATTCCTCAAAATTAATAACAACCATGAATAACAAGGACTACAAGTTTTTCATTATTATACCAAAGTGAGGAATTTCTTTACCAGACAAATTTTATAGTCTATTAATTTTGTGGTAAGGCCAGGGATATAGGATCGAAAAACTTGCTACTACCGTAAAATAAAATGAAACTAGACTTTAAGTGCCTTTAAAAGTGAGCATTTTTGCCTGGTACATACACAAAATTGTTCATATTACATTAAGAAAAATAAGATTACTTCAATGCATCGTTGAGACCTGGAGGCATTCCGAGACTCTGGGCAAGATCACTCATCCTTTCCTTCATGGCCTGAGGATCAACAAGGTGAAGTATTTCATTTAGCAGCAAAATACGATAATTCTTTTCTTTTCTTTTTTTTTTTTTTCCCTTTGATAGAATAAACTGAGAAATTCTCACCTGAACACTTTTTGGGTGTGCATCCTTGTATGCCTCAGTAATCAAAAGAGAGAGTTTCTGCATTACAAAGCGGGAATATGTAAAAATCATTCCCTATTGAGCACCTCATGAAATCTTCCGAATTGTCATGCCAGACCGCCAAGTTCGGAGTAGCAAGGTGCCGATCATGAGTTAACAACTTGCAAGTAATATGCCCAGATGATGATAAAATGAGTGGTAAAATAAGTGATGACCAAGTAGAAATGAGTTACTAACATGCCCTAATGAGAAAGGCAAAAAAATGATGGTAAAATCAGTAATGAAAAAGTATTAAGTTGTCACTTTGGGACTCAGATGCAGCCAAAGTAAAATTCGTTGTAAAAACACTTTAGAAACCTCTTTTTTATTATTTACAAAGAATTGAGAGAGATATTTGCATGTTTACCAAATCATAATGGAACGTAATGCAAAAAGTAATAGGTTTGAACTGTAAAGAAAAGGAATAAGAATGGATATCTATATTGATTCTCTTTCGAGGATTTCCTTATCTATTAGGATGGGGAATTAAACATCTAATTCCGTCTCGAGTGTTTACTGAATTTAGGAATAAGAATCTCATCGATTTAAATATTAAATTGTCTTTGTGCATAATTAAACGTTTCTTCCAAAAAACAAGGAAACAACACCAAGGGAAAGGGAAACACTAGAGAAAAGTAGAACTCTGTAAGTCAAAACAATGGATCTTTCATGATACTTGATCAATAATCAACCCAGGACTACCAAGAGTACCCACCAAAAATAAAAAATAAAAAATAAAAAAAGGGATAAAACACAAGGACCGTGCATTTTCATTTGTCAACAAAGACATAAAGCAAGATTATATGTAAGAATATATATATATATATATATATATTTATATAAACACATATATACGTATACAAATTATCCATCCAAAGCAAAAAAACAAGGTGAAGTAAATTGTGGACACTCACTTGGTTCTAATTCCATTGCTGCTTCAGTGATCTCCGTGCGTATAGGTTGTTGGTTCCCAGATAGTGTTGCCTACATGGTAGTGATCAAGTTACAACCTTTATTTATGCTTATTAAAGAAGCAGGTCCAGTGCATATAAACATAGTTAAAGTCAAAGATTACAAGGATTTTCTGTTCTTCCTGTAGAATAAAAATGTAGACTTCCGGAAAGTTTAGGGAGGATGGCACGCATAAGATCAAATGATTGAACTCATGAAAACTAAATCCACTTTTTCACTAATTAATCTCCCAATTCCAAAAGAAGATTTACTAGAATGATATTTCACACAATTTCTAGCACCAGAAACAAATTGCATACTTGCAAGAAAAAGATACCTTTATTAGCTCGCCTTTGCAGTAACCATCAGTCTCTGTTCTGCAAACGTAACAAGAAAAATAGGAAAATTTAAGAATTAAAGCAGATATAAATACTAGAAAGGTTACATCGCAAACGAAAGTAATTTTCTCATACGCGGCCAGTTCTTTTTGTACTTTAACTGCCTCAACTTGGACAACTATCAGTGTCTTCTTCACAGTCTCAAAGAGGTTTTGCATGTTTCCGAAAACCCCTGCCTAAAACAAATTGGCATAACAAAATGTTAATCTCAACTAACAGATTTGAAATTTAGAGGCAAAATAACCAGAAACCAGTTACACAATGAAAATGCGTTCACAATAATTACGGTGATGATGAATATGATTCATAACTACTCAAGCCCCATCTTATAGTAGAAACTATTCATGATGCCCGGAAGCCAATTAAAAAAACAAAAAAACAAAAAAACAAAAAAACAAAAAAACAAAACAAAACAAAAACAGAAAACAAAAACAAAACAAAACAAAACAAAACAAAACAACAACAAAAAAAAAAAAAAAAAAAAAAAACCATGCCAGCTAGCATTTTCCTTACAAAACTAACATTCAGTTTGATAGATGGCATGACAGAAATGCTTAAGATGGCGCTTAACATTTATGTTTATCTAAAGTTTCTCAAGTTAAACAACAAAATCAATGTGAATACAAATACTTTGATGACGAATGTTGATATTGGATTGGCCCCAAAATTTTACTGCCATATTATATACATGAATTTATCCAGGCCAGGATATTGAAAATAGGAAGTAAAAACCAAAGAAATGGGAATCATGGAAAAAGTTCGTTAGAATGTAACCTCATCAACTATTTCGCACATAAACCAAGTCAATATAACTTTAGGTCAACGAGGGCTATGAATTTTGCGTACAGAGATCAAAATCTGCCTCAATCACAATGTTAAGTAAATACAGGAATAAGAGGCACTTGGTTAACCTTTGAAAAAGAAGCATCATCTCCCTCATTATTTTCCTTCTTCCCTCCAAATAGACCGCATACACAGAGATCTACGATTATGCCTGAGTTGGCTTATGTTACTGTTAAATAGAAAATAGAAAAAATTTAAACCAAAATTTTAACATATTATCCAATAGATATTCCAACAGAAAATTACCGAAGCAGCTAAAAGTACTTCCAATGAAAATGAGGTTGCAAACTTGCAAGTAAGCCTTCTTTATCTAAATTAAATTACAAAGACACCCCCTCGACTGAAATTAGTATCAACTTACCCTTGACACCCCTAAACTTGATATAAGTGGCATCAATAGTCCATCCTTTTGTTTTTCATTCAAAAACTAACATCAGGCACATGATTGCCCCTGAAATCTTCTGTCCACTTGTGTATTGAAATTTAGAATGTTTTAATACAACTCTTTAATCTAAGCCGTTCGATTGGACATCACTTTAATTCTCCAACATCCATTCACCATACAACATTAAACTAAAATCACCCAACACAGTAAATGAAATAAAAACTTAACAGAACTTAATCCTTGTCCAAATTAAACAATGCTAAGAAAAAAGATAAACTCAAAAACAGATATCATCGCACATTGACATGATAAGCCTGTGAAAAATGCTGAGCACGAAAGAAAGAAGAAGAAAAATGCTTTTTTGTGTTCTTCATACTGTATTCATTCACTTGCCGTGTAATATATAGGCAGATTACAACATTCAAAAATACATAAAGGAAGAAACTAACTCTCTGTTACAGTAAGTAAAGGCTGAAATATTGGAAAAGATAAAAACTAAAAGCCTAAAAATTAGAAACTAGCAATTCTGTTACAATAACTAATGGCCTAAAATATTGGTCTGTTATGGACCCTTAATTTTCGTCCAACACCCCCCCTCAAGTTGGAAGTGGGATTGAAATGTCAAGAACACCCAACTTGTGAAGTAGTCGGCGATGAGCGTCACCTCCAAGTGGTTTGGTAAAAAGATCTGCCAATTGGTCGCGAGAATGTAAATAGGAAGGAGTAATGAGACCTGCTTGAATTTTTTCTCGAACAAAATGACAATTAATCTCATTATGTTTGGTGCGTTCATGAAAGACAGGGTTTTCGGCAATATGAATAGCAGCTTGGCTATCACAATGAACGGGAATTGGTTGTGGATGATTGAAACCAAGATCCGAAAGAAGATATTTTAACCATTGCAACTCAGAAGTAAGTGCAGCGAGAGAACGATATTCTGCTTCTGCAGAAGAACGAGAAACTGTTGGTTGTTTCTTGGTTTTCCAAGAAATAGGACTAGAACCTAACATAGTGAAATAACCAGTGGTGGATCGACGTGTAGTAGGACAACCTGCCCAGTCAGAGTCAGCATATCCGACTAAAGTAAGAGAACTAGATGCAGAAAGGAATAAACCTTTACCAACAGTACCTTTAAGATAACAAAGAGCCCGGTTGGCAGCATCAAGATGAGTAGAATGAGGAAATTGCATGAATTGACTAAGTGTGTTTATAACATATTGAATATCAGGTCTTGTTACAGTGAGGTATAAAAGACGTCCCACTAGTCGACGATAGATTGTCGGATCAAAAAGGGGAGTACCATCTTTTGGTCATAAACGAAGATGTTGTTCCATTGGAAAATCAGATGGTCGAGAACTAGTCATACCAGAATCAGATAAAATGTCAAGAGTATATTTTCGTTGGCATAGAAAAATTCCTTGTTTAGAGCGAGATACTTCAATACCTAAAAAATATCGAAGATTGCCAAGATCTTTTATGGAGAAAGATTGAGCAAGAAATTGTTTGATGTCAGAGAAGGCATCATCATTGTTTCCAGTGATAATAATATCATCGACATAGACGAGAATAAAGATAGAAGTCTGATCATGAATATATGTAAAAAGACTATAATCTGAAATAGATTGATGAAAACCTCGGCGAATAAGAGTGGTTGAGAATTTAGAGAACCATTGACGAGAAGCTTGTTTAAGACCATAGATAGATTTATTTAATTTGCGTACACGAGTCTCCCCTTTACTAGAGAATCCGGGGGGAAGTTTCATATAAACTTCTTCATTGAGATCTCCTTGGAGAAATGCATTGTTGACATCAAGTTGGTGTAGTGACCAATTTTTAATGGCAGCAATGGAAAGAAGGAGACGAACAGTAACTAGTTTGGCCATAGGTGCGAAGGTATCATGATAATCGATTCCTTCAACTTGGGTATAACCTTTGGCAACTAAGCGAGCTTTTTGTCTCTCAATAGAACCATCAGATCGATATTTAATTTTGTAGGCCCATTTACAACCAATGGGTGATTTGTCTTTGGGAAGTGAACATAAAGAACAAGTGTTGTTTGATTCAAGGGCCTGAATTTCTTTGGCCATGGCATCATGCCATTCAGCAGATTTTATGGCTTGAGAATAAGATCTTGGTTCTTGATTTTCAATGACATTTGTTAGAAAGGCACGATGAGAATGGCTTAGATGGGACCAAGAAAAATAATTCGCTAGAGGGAAATTAGTTGAGAGTGAAATATGATTGCAAATATAATCCTTGAGATGACCTGGTGGGTGACGAATTCACTGAGGATGATTATTAATGATAGGAGCAGGTGCCATTGAAGGAGAATTATGGGAGAGAGTGTCCTCAGAAATAGATGGAGAATTGGTTGAATTATCAAGCTGAGAAGACGTGGAAATAGGCATTGGAGAATCATTGGAATGATCAACTAGATTATGAGGAATATAATCACTAGAAGAAACGTCAATTGGAACAATAGGTGGGGTAGTGTAGTCAAATGTTCCATCATCATTAATTGGAGTAATGGTAATTGAATTTTTAAACGATGGAGATGGAAGATCATGATATGGAAAAATTGACTCATGAAAAATGACATCACGAGAAACGTAGATTTGATGAGTTTTGAAATCATATATACGATATCCCTTTTGACCATATGGATAACCAACAAAAATACCGGGTTTGGCTCGCTCATCAAATTTATGTTGAATATTCATATTTTTAGCAAAACATAAACATCCGAAAACTCGAAGAGATGAATATGATGGAACAGTACCAAGTAAAACTTGATGAGGTGATTTATATTTAAGGATTGGAGTTTGAAGTTTGTTAATAAGAAAGGCAGCAGTGAGAATACATTCACCCCAAAAGGAAAGAGGCAAGTTTCCTTGAAATCGTAGAGCTCTAGCAACATCAAGTAGATGCCGATGCTTACGTTCTACAATGCCATTTTGTTGGGGGGTTGCAATGCAACTACGTTGGTGAATAATTCCATTGTCATGAAACCATGTTTGAATTTGTTTAGAAAGAAATTCAGAACCATTGTCTGAACGAATAGTCTGAAGTTGAGGAAGAAAAATGTCCCCATTACCGAAGTTGATACGAGAAATTTTTGTGTTGAATTGAAGATTGATTTGATTAAAAAAAAAATTAACATATTGAAAGTTTCAGATATATGTTTCATTAAATATATCCAAGTACACCTTGAATAATCATCAACAATAGTTAAAAAGAAACGTGATCCATTTTTGGAAGGTATAGAGAAAGAGCCCCAAATGTCAACATGAATTAATTCAAAACAATGAGAAGAACAAGATGCACTTTGAGAAAAAGAAAGACGTGACTGTTTAGCACGCAGACATATATCACAAACGAAATCTTTATTTGCAATAATACTTGGAGAATTCTTAACAATGAAATCAAAACGAGACCTAGATGGATGACCAAGGCGAGAATGCCATAGATCAAATTTATTACAATGCGTGAAAGAAAAAGCAGAATTAAAGTCTAAATCTGCATTTAGATAAAAAAAACCATTTCGAGCACTACCCCGACCAATCTTCTTCTTCGTTGTTCGGTCCTGAAATATACATTCAGAAGATGAAAAAATTACTTCACAATTTGTTGACTTTGTTAATTGCGAAATAGATAACAAATTGAATTTAAAAGATGGAATGTGAAAAACATTCGTGAGAGTAAGTGATGATGAACAATGAATTGTGCCTATGTGTGTCACAGGCGCCACTACTACAAATATGGGATTCCACAACGGTTAAAAACCGTCGTGGAATCCAAAGTCGTGGAATCTTTTAAGATTCCACGACGGTTTTTTAACCGTCGTGTAATCGGGAAAAATGGAAGCAGGCAGTTAAATTTAAGAACATACCAAGACGGTTTTACTGAAAAACCGTCGTGGTATCCATTGATACCACGACGGTCTCTTGGTGAGACCATCGTGGTAGACCAAGCTACCACGACGGTCTCACCGTGAGACCGTCGTGGTAGACCACAGATACCACGACGGTCGAATCACGAGACCGTCGTGGTCGCCCAAGTTACCACGACGGTCTCGTGGTTCCACCGTCGTGGTAGTGCCGGATACCACGACGGTCTCACCCGGAGACCGTCGTGGCAGCGCTGGTTACCACAACGGTCGGACCACGAGACTGTCGTGGTAGCCAAATAAATAAAAAACATTTTCGATTGCGAATTTGTTTCATTTCCCACGGGTGGTAAATCCCGTTTGTTAATACGTTAGTACACATCCAAAATAATTTTCAAAAATATTATGTAATTACTTTGATAAAAATGTACAACAACAACTAATATAACGATAGTGAAAATTCTCTATATTGTTTCTAGTTAATATTATATAAACTGCATGACAAATTTAGCCCACTCGTGCCTAACCAAACTCATGTCAGCATCAGTATAAAAATCCTTGGTTTGAAGCCCGTCTAATCCATCAACAGTAAAGGTTATTTCTCGCATGTAAACTAACACAAAATAACCACATTCTACATAACCTTCCTGTATTGGACATCGAACGGTATCAATCAACATCTGCCAGTTGCGTCACTGTCTCATTCCACTCCCCACCAACAATTTCCAATCATTAAGTGCCCTATCAAGTTGACAAATTTCAAATCAGTAAAAATTTCAAAACTATCGGGTGAAAAAGATATTTCGGCTTACCAAGAAGTCGAGTGGGCGACGGCGTAGGAGAGAACGTACCCACGGCTTGGGCGACTGCAAGGGGAGAGAGAGAGAGAGGGTCGTGGGCGATGGGCAGCCCGAAGGAAAGAGAGACACGGCGTGGAAGCCGGCCGAAGGAGAGAGAGAGAGGGGCGTGGGCGGCGACGGCAAGGAGAGAGAGAGACACGGCGTGGGCAAGGTCGCAGGAGAGAGAGAGTGAGAGCGACGGCAATGCAAAGTAAGAGAATGGAGGGAGAGTGCCAAAAATGAGAAGAGAAATGGAGATTGGAATTAAGAGACCCAATGCAAAATAAACCATTGCGCGCGCACAATTACTGGAAAATTTTTAAATTTTAGAGATACCAGGACGGTTTATTGAATAAACCGTCGTGGTATCTTTTTTTAAAAAATTTCGTAAAATTTTTTTTAAATTTTTTTTAGATGGAAACCACGACGGTTTCTTTATAAACCGTCGTGGTATCCAAGATACCACGACGGTTTCTACAGAAACCATCGTGGTTTCCATCTAAAAAAATAAAAAAAATTTTAAAATATTTAAATAATAAAAAAAAATTCAAATTTTTTTATTTTTTTAATAAAAAAATTCCACGACGGTTTGTGCAAACTGGCGTGGAAGTTGGCGGAAGATGGCCGGCTTCCACGACTGTTTGGCTAAACCGGCGTGGAAGCCGGCCGCTTCCACGACGGTTCCCGTGAACCGGCGTGGAAGCTGGCGGAAGAAGGCGGTCTTCCACGACGGTTTGCACAAACCGTCGTGGAAGCGGCCGGCTTCCACGCTGGTTTAGCCAAACCGTCGTGGAAGCCGGCCATCTTCCGCCAGCTTCCATGCCGGTTCATGGGAACCGTCGTGGAAGCGGCCGGCTTCCACGCCGGTTTAGCCAAACCGTCCTGGAAGCCGGCCATCTTCCGCCGGCTTCCACGCCGGTTTGCACAAACCGTCGTGGAAGCGGCCGGCTTCCATGCCGGTTTAGCCAAACCGTCCTGGAAGCCGGCCATCTTCCGCCGGCTTTCACGCCGGTTCATGGAACCGTCGTGGAAGCGGCCGGCTTCCACGTCGGTTTAGCCAAACCGTCGTGGAAGCAATCCTTTCCACGTCGGTTTTCGTAAACTTTTTCCCCCTCGGAGTTTTTGCGACTTTTCCACAACGGTTTTTTAAAAAACGGTCGTCGAAGTACCGTCGTGGAATCCCGTTTTTGTAGTAGTGCGCCTGAGAACCATCAGGCAATTGAACTGATATACTTTTATGAACGGTAGAATATGAAGAAAAAAATGAAAGAGACGTACATATATGATTGAAGTGCCTGAATCAATGATCCAACAAGAGGATAAATAAGTGAGAGCTATACCTGCCAAATGGACTGTTGATCCACCAGATTCTTCTTTGGCTAGAAGTGCAAGAATCTTGTTGTATTGTTCAGATGTTAATTGATTAGCAAAAGTAGCGGAAGTGGATGACGGTGGCCCTGATTTCTTCTCCTGCTTATTTGGGCAGCCATGAATCTGGTAGCATGTAGCAAGAGTATGACCATGCTTGTTACAATGTTCACAGAAAGGACGTTGGCGCTTTCTCGAAGGTCGAGATTGTGGTTTAGATGCATGTAGCGCTGCCAATCAACAGTAGGAGTTGTTTGAATATTAATCTCTTGTTGTTTTTCTTCTTGTCGTACCAAATTGTAGATACGCTGAATTGAAGGAAATGGCTCCATCAAGAGAATTTGACTGCGAATAGTTGAAAAACGATCATGGAGTCCTTGAAGAAACTCCATGGCACGATCTTGATTTTGCTGATCAATGATGCTTTTAGCATTACCACATATACATGGAGTGATAGAAATAATGGAACTGAGTTCGTCCCATAAAGATTTGAGTTGTGTGAAATATAATGAAACCGACATACCTTCCTGCTTGAGAACTGATATTAATTGTTTCAATTGATAGATCTTAGGAGCATTTGATTGAGAAAAACGATCCCTCAGATTTGTCCAGATTTGTGCTGCAGTTTCAACATATAGGATACTTGGACGGATCTCAAGTGAGACTGAATTAAGAATCCAACTTCCAACCAAATCATTACATCGTTCCCAGTTGGAAATATCATCTTTCTCCTTTGGAATTGGAAGTGACCCATCAACAAAACCAAGCTTGCTTTTTGCACGAAGTGCCATTGTTATTGCACGACTCCATGATACATAATTGTCTCCTATCAATAGAGGTGTAAAAAGAACGGTAGAAGGGCTATCTGAGTGATGAATGGCATAAGGATCTGTTTTGATAGGTATTGATGATTATGGAGATGATGCAGATGGTGTGATGTCAGACATGATGAAGAGACCAAAAGAAAAAAAAAAACTGAATATAAGGGTAGAATATGATATCTTTCACTTCTCTGATACCATGTGAAAAATGCTGAGCACGAAAGAAAGAAGAAGAAAAATGCTTTTTTGTGTTCTTCATACTGTATTCATTCACTTGGCGTGTAATATATAGGCAGATTACAACATTCAAAAATACATAAAGGAAGAAACTAACACTCTGTTACAGTAAGTAAAGGCTGAAATATTGGAAAAGATAAAAACTAAAAGCCTAAAAATTAGAAACTAGCAATTCTGTTACAATAACTAATGGCCTAAAATATTGGTCTGTTATGGACCCTTAATTTTCGTCCAACAAAGCCCTCCAAGAAAAAAGCATCTTCCAATTTTTCAATCTCTCTTGGGTTCTTCAATTCCAGCTAAGATTTCTACAAAAATTAGAAGGGAAAAAAAGAGAGTAAGAAAATATAAAGTTAAAAACATGCAAAAACCAAAACACAATATATAGAGGAGATAAACAACTCCTAAATGGAAAGACACGACAACAGGTAGAAAATGTCGATTCAAAGGCAACAATGTCTAGATACAATCAAAACATCTCAGCCTCTAGAAAAAAGTATCTTGTATGATAAATGATATATAACTTCTTTAAGAATTATAATATAAATATATGGGTTGGATTAGATTTATTAGATTTTCAAAATTCACATCTGATATCTAGTGTAATTCAGTTGGATGAGTAATATCATCATCCAAATTTAATTCTATTAAATATCTTTAAAAAAAAATTAGATTGATTCGGTTGAATAGATTAGAGACTGAATCTTGTGTCCATACCTACATGGTATACTTCTAATTATTTTGTACGATATTATAACAATTAAATTTGAGGAGTTTTACAATCAGAAATGATGGGGGGTAAAAATTTTAGACCGTCCGATGAGTTTTAAATGGTCGAGGTTGAAAAGGTTCACCAAAATAATTGTGAAATACATGTGTACGATAATATTAAAAAAAAAAAAAGAACCATTGTCTCCGACTCTCCATGAACACCAAGCAAGAGCAACGGTGATGGTGGCTCCCGGAGCGAACCCGGCGAGGCCATAGTGACGACGGTGCCAGCATTCTCGATCGTCGACCGCCCATCCCATGTCGCAAATGGCCAAAGAACACTCTCGATTTGAAGCTATTCGGCCGGTGTTTGGGCGGAGCCGCGGAGGAGAGTGAGGGGTTTTCATGATCGTCCAGATCCAGCACAGGTCTCACCTCCGTCGCCGCTGTGAGCCCACTCCGCCGTGCTAGCTTTCGAGCCCCCTCCACTATGTAGCCGAGCCCACTCCGCCGTGCTAGCTTTCGAGCCCCCTCCACTATGTAGCCGAGCCCACTCCGTCGCGGAAGCAAGGGAGGTGCTGAGTTAAAACTTCGCCAGATCTATGCTACCCAGTACCCACGATGGCGCCGCTCGCAAACCTTGGACGGGTCCCTGAGAAGATGAGTTGACAGGCGGTGGCTGGGGGCGGCTGCCGGAGGGCGTCAACGTTCGGAGACTTGAGATCGTGAGCTTGCCGGCATCCACAACATCGTGAGCTCGGATATCCGTTGTCGCCCGTTCCTTCCGCAGCCTCGCGAGATTTTTCGGGTCCGGCAAACCAGTTCCTCCCACCTTTTCGCGAGCTTTTTCTGATTCGGCTAACGTCCATCTCTCTTGTTTTTTTTGGACGAAAGGGAAGGAGAATTGTTTCCTTTTTTTACAAGTGTAATCCCATGTGTTGAAACTATTCTAGTTTTAACGTGTCTTTTCGATCTATACCGTTAAACTGATCTGATGGTCAAGATTTTTTAAACTAAATATTTATTCTTCTCCTCATCCTCTATCTTTATTTTTTTGCCCTGCCGGTCAAATGTCATTATTTTCTTCATCCCAACTCTCTCCCAGCTTTTTCTTTATAACTTTTTTTTTCTCCCGTTGCTTCTCTTCTCATGTTCTCTTACTTCATGCTCTTTATTTAAAAGATAAAGTTAACAAACAGTTTTAATGCAAAAATTAAAATTGGAAAAATTAAGTAATTACATATATAATCTAATATAATATCATATTCAAATTTATTAAAAGGTATAGAGTTCGAATCCCTCATCTTAAATATAAAATTTTTTGAAAAAGATCAATAGATAACTACTTTTTGAATTACTGTTGTTTTTTTTTTTTTATCTATATATATATGAATATAAATATATAATCTAGAAGAATATTTGAATATGCACAAATTCACGTATATTAAGGGTGTGTTTGGTTGGAGGGAGTGAGGGAGAAAGGTGCAGGGAGAATCTCTATCCTTAGACCCACCATAATATCTTTCCATTTGAAAGGACGCACACTCTCTTTGTTTTTTTCAATTAAAAAGACAATTTTGTCATTAACTTTTTTTTTTTCCTTTCAAAAAACAGAAGTTTAAAATGGACAATATAATAATTAATTAAAAAACTATCATTCATCATTTTAATTCTTTTTCTCTTATCAAACAACATGCGAGATTCATATAATCCTATCCATCCTTCACTCCCTCCAAACATAGCCTAAAGCAAGAAACCAAAAAGGAGCAGATCCATTTACATGCCAACCAATACTATTATATATATATCATGTCTTATATATAGGTATATGCACCGAGTCTTATATTCGGTATTGTATGGTATCCGGTAATGTGAATTTCAGTTACTATGAATATAAACTTCAATTGTTAAGAATGTGAATTCATGCAGAAGGGAATGTAGTTAAAGGAGATGTGAATTTTTTTTATTTTACATTTTTTTTTACATGAATTCACATTTCTAACCGAAGTTTAGGGGTGGCAATACGGGTCGCGACACGACGACATGACTCGAAAACGACATGAATTTCGCGGGTTCGGGTTGGGAAAAATAGGGGCGGGTCGATTTCGGGTCACCCGAAATTAACACGGAAAAAAAACGGGTCGTGTTCGGATTGGACCCGTGGAACCCGAACACGACCCTTTTTTTTGTATGTCAATTTCGGGTCAAATTTCGTGTCAATTTCGGGTCAATTTCGTGTCGCGGGTCAATTTCGTGTTAATTTCGGGTCAAATTTTGTGTCAATTTCGTGTCGTGGAACAATTTCGTGTCGCGAGTCAATTTCGGTTCATGTCGTGTCGTGTCGGGGGTCACGGGTCAATTTCATGTCGCGGGTCAATTTCAGTTCGTATTGTGTCAACCCGTTTCGGCTTCGTGTCGTGTTCGTGTCGTGTGTTGAAGTTGTGTTCGTGTCGCGGGTCATGTTTAGGTCGGGGGAAAAAAAATTCAATATGGCTCTAACATGACACGAACCCGACACGTGACACGAATTGCCACCCCTATCGAAGTTCACGTTTACAATAATTAAAGTTCATATTGCCGGAGACTTTCTAGTCCTATTGTGCTTAATTATGCAAAAAAGTGTATACTTTTACGTGACGCAAGAATCATAAATTCAAAATTTTAGCGGAAAAAAGGTAAAAATTCATGTCATTTTGGAGCAAGAATATTGCTCGAGGAGTGCGATGCCTAATCGTCATGAAAAAGGTATACGTTTCTGTGACTTGAAAATTGTGCCTCAATTTTCGAAGTATTGCTCAGTCCTATTGTGCCTAATCGTGCAAAAAAGTGTATACTTTTTGCACGACACAAGAATCATAAATTCAAAATTTTAGTAGGTAAAAAAGGTGACAATTCATGTCATTTTGGAGCAAGAATATTGCTTGAGGCTTGCGGTGCCTAATTATCATGAAAAGGGGTATATGTTTCTGTGACTTGAAAATCATGCCCCAATTTTGGGAGGAAAAAAATCAAAATTTTTGCAGGAAAAAAGAAAAAAGCGACAAACATAATTGTTTCGGCGCAAGAATATTTCTCAGTCTTGCTGTGCCTAATCGTTGTGAAAAGTCTATAAGTTTGCGCAATGCGAGAATCATGCCCCAATTTTGGGGGAAAAATTTTTAAAATTTTGGCCACGAAAAAGGTGAAAATTCAAGTTGTTTCAGAGTAGGAATATTGCTCGAGCCTTGTTGTGCCTAGTCGTCGTGAAAATGGTACACGTTTGGACTTTGCAAAAAACGTACCTCAATTTTGTCAGGAAAAAATCAAAATTTTGGAAGGAAAAAAATGAAAAGAATTGTTGTTTCGACACAAGAATATTGCTTGTGGCCTATAATGCTTAAATGTCATGAAAAAAAGGTATATGTTTCTGTGACGTGAAAATTGTGCCCCAATTTTAGAGGGAAAAAAAGTCAAAACTTTTGCAAGAAAAAAGTGAAAAACTTTTTTCTTTTTTTTTTCGGCACAGGAATATTGTTCGCTGCCTGTGGTGCCTAATCATTGTGAAAAAAGGTACATGTTTCTGCGACCCAAAATCATGGCCTAATTTTGGAGGGGGAAAATTCAAAATTTTGGTAGGAAAAAAGGATGAAAAAAGTTATTGTTTTGGCGCAGGAATATTGCTCGTAGCCTGCGGTGCCTAATTATCGTGAAAAAAGGGTATACGTTTTCGCGATGCCAAAAACGTACCCCAAATTTGGACAGAAAAAAAAGCACAAAACATTATCATATCGGCACGGGAATATTACTTAGCCTTATTGTGCATAATTGTCACAAAAAAGGATACAGATTTGCACTCCACAAAAAACGTGTCCTAAATTTGGAGGGGAAAAAATTCAAAATTTTAACGAGAAAAAAAAAGTGAAAGACATATTTGTTTCGACGTAGGAGTATTGCTCAGTCCTTATGTGCCTAATTGTGCAAAAAAAGTGTATACTTTTGCACAACACAAAAATAATAAATTCAAAATTTTAGCAGGAGAAAAAGGCGGTCAAAGACTTAAGTGGTTAAATGAGTGAATAACATATTTCGAAGACTACTTAGGGAAATAATATTCTAGAAATGATGAGAGTGTTTTTATCCTAATTGCTTTATTTATGAATGTCATTTTAAATTTGACTATGTGAAAAATATAATAAATGTACTTATTTATTATTGGTGTGTTATCTAAGAATTGATCTACTAAACTCTCTGAAATAAAGAAAATTGATTAAAATACTTTGTTTATTAGACTCTAAGATTAGTTTCATTGTGATAAATTAAGTTTGTTAAAATAAGTGACAATAATTATTGATCTAAATAATAAGGCAAATAATAATGGGCTACAGTAATAAAGACTGACCATAAATAACTTCAACAATTTATCTAATAAATAACCAACAGTAAACAGTAATAAAATTATTGCAATAAGTAAGAAATAACAGATGAGCAGGAATAAATATATAAATATTAAAAACTGAAAAATGGACCAGTTTAAACATAAAACTTGAAATAAATAAACGAAAAGAATAGACATCAAAAATAATAAAAGAAATAAGAGAAAATTACTTAAATAACCACTTTATTTATTTATTTATTGATCAACATCGATCATGGCCAAAGTAAAATCTATTGTAAAAACACTTTAGAAACCTCTTTTTGTAGTATTTAAAAAGAACTGAGAGAAACATAACCATGTTTACATTACCATAATGTAAAATGATGAGAAAGATAATAGGTTTGGAAAGTAAAGATAATACGTGAATATCACATTCTCAGTGCACATCTATAACCACTGGTCAATGAGATGAGCTGGCACTAGTCAAAGGATTTGGTCATTATGACCGGTCAAATTAAGACTTAGGTGGTTAAATGAGTGAATCACATATTTTGAAGACTACTTAGGGAAATGATGGAAATAATATTCTAGAAATGATGAGAGTGTTTTTATCCTAAGTACTTTATTTATGAATGTCATTTTAAATTTGACTATATGAAAAATTTAATAAATGTACTTATGATTGGTGTGTTGCATAAGAATTGATCTATTAAACTTTTTCAAATAAAGAAAATTGATTAAAAATACTTTGTTTATTAGACTCTAAGATTAGTTTCCGTGTGATAAATTTTAAGTGTGTTAAAATAAGTGACAACAACTAGTGATCTAAATAATAAAGCGAATAATAATGGGCCACAATAATAAAGGCTGAGCATAAATAACTTCAACAATTTATCTAGTAAATAACCAACGGTAAACAATAATAAAATTATTGCACTAAGTAAGTAATAAACAAATGAGCATGAATAAATAAATAAATATTGAAAACTGGAAAATGGACCAGTTTAAACAGAAAACTTGAAATAAATAAACGAAAAGGATATACATCAAGAATAATTAAAGATAAAAGAAATAAGAGAAAATTACCTAAATAATCATATTTTTTTTATTTATTGACCAACACAACACAAACTCCCTCATCTCGACCAATATAACAAAAACTTTAATTTATTTTAGTTTGATTTTGTATTATATTGGATTAATGTTACTTTTCTGTGTCACTTAATTTTTAAATTTGTATCATTCAGGTACTTTTCCTTAGACGTAATGGTGATAGAATAAAATACTTAAATTAGATAACATGAAAGGGAGATTAGAAGTATACTTGCTACCTGTGTTTAAAATAGAAAAGATATAGGAATGGTAACAATAAATGAGCTTGGGAAAAGTACAATTCCCACAGTTGCTTTTATAGAGAGTAAAGCCAAGGGAGGGCATTAGTTGCTTGTTGATGCATTGCAGCAAGCAAGGGCCTTTTGATCTTTTCCACATTCCCTTGGGCTTACTGGCATGTTGTTTATAATCTTTTTTGCCCCCTTCAACATCCCAACTCTTCCAAGCAAATCATCCATGCATCCATAATGTTCGGTTCTGAGTTCTCAGCTCAACTCCATGAACTTCTGTCCTTCAAAAGAACTAATGACTCCCTTCTTCAACCAACCCGAGTGAGTGCAAGCACTAGGGAGACTAACAAAGTGATGTGATGTAGGAGTGATACAATCATTCATTCTAAAAGTTACAACTGTGAGAGAGGCGCAATCAACTTCTTTAAATATCACCTATTATCAGACTCGAAAATCTGCCCCAAGCACTATCCGTTTGGGCCCTTACAAATCTGTAGGTGCACCTAACTAGCGGGTTCAGACGCTTCTTCAAGGCCCAAGCCACATAAGCCACCTCCCAATTTTAAGTATGTTCTTGCATCATGACTTTTTCAGGAGCCACCAACTCCCTCTGCATCTTCTTAAAGAGCTTGACGACTACGTTGTCTTTGGCATGCACTGCTAGCCCAGCAATCATGCAATTCCACAACGAAATCTCTAAGTGCGTTAGTTTCTTGAAAACTCTGTAGGCCTTCTCCAAGCAACTGCATTTGCATTAAAGGTAAACAATTAATTGTCGATGCCTGTTTGGAGTTTTAATACTATTCCACTTTCCTCTATACATATGTGTAACCAAGAACTGTCCAAACCTAACTTTTCGTCCCGCAACATTTGAAACAAAGCAAATGCCTTGTGAAAGCAGTAGCTTGTGGGCAACTAGGAATTCAACATGTCTCTCGTGATGCTGTTGTAAATGAAGGTATCTGATTGGGGCATTTCGTCGAACAATTTGAGTGCATTATAGCCCAAATGGCCATTTTGAGAGAGTGCACTGAACTTTATGAGGCGACCCATGACGTCGCTATTGGAGCTTAGGCGGATGGTTTGGAAGTGGAACTGCTCGACATGGGCCATCAAGTGACACCGCTCAATTTCATGGCGGCGTATTAGTGACTTGTGAGCCTCCGACCACCGGGACTTGGAGAGACAACGAAATTTTGTTGTCTGTCGTTTTGGCTTTATTATCAACTTTTATTTATTATTTTTTTAAAGGACTTTATTATCAACTAGAAATCAATAAACACACTAATTTATACTAATTAAAATCATGAGCTTTATATATACGAAGTGCATACATATTACAATTATTAAATATTTATTTTATGTAAGTAGTTAAAATTTTTGACACATATGTTAGGCTATCACAAAAAAATTTGAACGTAAATACACAAATTTTGATTAAGAAAATAAATTCATTAAAAAAATATTTTTATGAAAATAAAAAATAAGAGCTTAAAAAAGACAAATTTAGAAAAAGTTGAAAGAAAAAAGAGAGAGAGAGAGAGAGAGAGAACGAATAGAATAAAGTAACAAATCAAGAAAAAAAAAAAAAAAGACATAATCACAAAAGATAAAATAAAGTAAACAAATTTTTGAATAGTATTTTTTATTTTAAAAAAACTTTACCCTTTTAATATAGTTATATAAATAAGAGAAGAGACAGAGAAAAGGCAGCGTGTGACGATCTATTACTCCACTTCATTTGCATATGCAGTATAACCTTGATAAATTAATAATTATTCAAGGTCATTATCGCCTTAAGTGCTTCTTTGTGTCACTCATAATCTATGAAGTTGTGCATTTTCCACAGGGTAGTTATAATTAAAGAGGTATTCCATCACTGCACCACAACTCTTTGATTACTTTTTCTTGTTTTTGCATGCCTTAACCTTACAAGCTTGGTCCATCCAAATTATCAGTAGCCATGTTATCTATGGACTTAATTATGCAATGTCAAAAACAAGTTTTAATTGTTTTTGCCTATACGTCTATTTTTCAAGCCAAAATGGAAGATGCATTGCAATAAAATTTTTTTTTTCTTTCCTAGATTTTGTCACTCTTCTTTACAACCTCCAAAAGATTATGATAAAATCGATGAAGATGATGCATCTTAAAAACACGTATGACCACCCATCAGTCATCACAAGATCTTTGATGTTGTGTTGGGTGGCAAACAAAAGTAATTTGACATTGTTCAATCCTTCAATAGTTTTTGAATGAGCAGGACAATTATCGATGGGAGAACTTTTTTACCGTTCATTTTTGCAGTTGTTTCTTAGTGCACGTTGGATCTTTGTTGTATACACACAATACTTCATGCATTTCATTTGTCATTGTTGCTTTAATATTTAAAACTCTAAAAGATTAAAAAAATTCAGAAAATAAAAAACCAAGTTACACACAAATTAAAAAATCACAAAAAAAAAAAAAAAATAGAGCATAAGAAAAGGATTGAGAAAAGGTGAGTATAAGAAAATTTTGTTAGGAATGATGCCTAAAAAGCATATGATGTTTAAAAATTTATTGTTATTTAAGTAAATTAGTTTTAAGTTTTATTATACTCTAATAAGCATATATGTTTGAAACTTAATAAATATTATAAAATTTTGTAATTATCATATATAAGTTAAGAGGGTAATATTTAAGAATAATACTCTAAAATCGTCCCTAATAAATATCTAAAATTTAGATATTTAATTAATTATTACTGACACAGTTCATCTCATTATGAACAGGACAATTCTATCCAGATTGTCGTTAAAGTGTCGTCAGAATAAAGATGCTTTATATAATATGATTATATAAGATGGGAACTCTTAATTTGAATATATCTCTGTTAGTATATAGAGTATTCAGGTCCTATTTGGGAACACTTTTCCAAACGATGGAATATCGTCTGGTTTACAAATGGGCATTTAGGGAACGTTTTGGTTTCCAAAAGTCTTTTCCAGAAATTTACTATAATTTACAATTTGTTTATATATTAAAATCAACAAAATATGCATATCAAAACAACTATTTTTCCAATTATTCTTCCACTAAACACACAAAACTTCAAAACAACTTTTTTTTTTCCTAAATATTTTTAGCCCAAACTCACATAAAAACTCCTCAACTCCAAAAGTCCAAACGGCAAGACTCCATCTCCTTAAGTCCACCAAATGGGCCCTCAAATTTAATCGACGATGATCATATAAAGAACGGTCTTAATTCTGCATTGCCAACAGACTCTTATCTATGGTGTTATGTCTTTTAACTTATTCGATATAGATTTACAAGATGTCAGATCTCATTCATGTTATCCATAACAAAGCAAATAATAGATAATGTTAAAGTAATGAGATCATAAAGTTCGTTCTTTCATTATGAAGTAGATGGATAACTTCGTTAAGAGTTGATTCCTGTATTGAATAATAAGAGCGTTCAATTTATAATAAAATCATAAATATATTATTCATTATCGAATCAATGATACTTAAGAAAAAAAATGCAATTAAAGAGGTTAACTGATAAATATAACTTTAATTGTGAATTGTTTATGAATAATTGATCTATATATCGTGATTATATCAATGGACACTCAAACTCGTTGCACAACATATATTTATAATTTCAAGATCAGTGCAATTCCAAATTTTTAGTAAAATAACTTTAGAATAATTAAAATTGATATATTAAATAAAGTACAGCTTGAAATTATAAGTCCACTGTTCAACATATCATTTCCACAATATTACATGAACACAATGTATTTAATTGGATTAGTAAATTTGAAATTAATGAATTCTAAATTAATGCAAACTCACTTTATATGATAAGTTAAATTAGAATTAATAATATAGTTTAAAAATAAAGTGATTATTTAAACAATCTCCAATTGGATGATCCAATCTCCAATTGGTGATCCAATTTCCAATTGGATGATCCAGCGTGGACAACCACACCAAAGGTGACGCCTACATCACTAAGTTTGGGTGTTTAGTACTGATTTCTCCCAAAGTTATCACCTTTTGATAATTTACGCCTCCTCCAAACTTTTAATTTTGGTAATTTGTCCATTGAACTTGTTAATAAATTAGTAAAATGTACCCCATATGAATTAATTTTTTATATGCTAAATTAGTTATGAAAATCCCACGTATGCCTCATTTAAGTTTCAATTTCAAATCTTTTATTTAGTGTAAAATTAACTAAAATGGCTACATTACAATGATTTAACAAGTTCAGTAGTCAAATTACCAAAATTAAAAGTTTAGGGACACGATATTAAAGGATAACAAGTTACAGGGCATGAGTGCTAAATTGTACCCGAATGTTCTAGATGATCGTAAAGTATAATACAAATTGGTATTACTAAATTTCTTTTAAGTATATTGAAGGTGACGGCGACAAAGGCTTTAATGCGTTCAAAAATTCGTGTTTCATGTGAAAGATAAGTAAAGTAAGAATTATGAAGTTTTATAGTAGTTTTATGTTGATTTTAGGATGCTAGGTTGCCCATGTATAGATGATTTAGTGTAAAATAGGCTAAAAACATGAATAGATGAATTTGAACGATGCTAATTAAAGGCTTGGTCAAGCCTCAAGTGCCATAGTGCCATCATAAGGGCGCCACGGTGCTTCGAGGGTTCTTTTGAGTCAAAAACTCAAGCACAGAGCGTTGCAGCACTCATAAATGGGGTTGCAACACTACATATAAAAGTATGTAGTGCTGTAGCACTACATTTGGGTGCCGTGGTGCTACAAAGAAAAAGTACATAGCGTCGCGGCGCCTGGCGCTACTTAGTGCTGACCTGAAAAAATAAAAATAAAAAAGGGATTTTTAAAGAGTCGACTTAGTAACTTGCACTCCATACAAAAGCTGATTGATAAACTTGGACGATTTTAATTATAAAAGCTAGTTTCTTGTCATTTTAATATTGAATTTAAAGTATTTAGTATCATATTTTTAGAATTTTTTATCCTTTAACATTTTCTGTGAAGTTCAAGTGCTGCAGTTTTTGTCGAGTACTGGAATTTGCTTGTAACATTTCTATCAACATCTATGAAACCCTTTTGATAGCACTCAAAAATATGCTAACGCGGTCTTTCTCAGACTATATATATTATTAAAAACAAAAACATGTAGAAACAAAGTATGCATTTAGTGTTAAAATTTAGATTGTAGAATTTGGATTTGAATAATTGTATTTTTATCGAGGCGTTTAAATTGTTGGAGTTAAAAAGTGTAAAAACTTGAAATGTGTTCAGGAAAAAAAAATCAATATGAAACTTGTATTAATCGTTTTGAAATTCTATTTAATTAAAAAAATCATTTTATTTAGATTTGTTTATGAAAAATTATGGATTTTTAAAATTTAAGTTATAAAACTGTATAAATAATAAAACTAAAAGAAAAAAAGAAAAATTAAATTATAATTGTAAGGTTTGAACTATGACACCTAACAAGCCAAAAGGTAGCAAATTAATATACAATGCATCATATACTTCGCCGGAAGTGCTTAAAGTATAACTACTACTTTTCCTTATAATTCCTTTGGGAAGTTTCTTTGAAGTTAGCTAGGACTCATGTGGACGTCTCGCTCACACAGTGCCTATAAAAGTCTTTTTTTTTTTTTCATATACAGTCATACTTTCCAAGGGAATTTCATAGAAGAAAATTGAGTCAGAAGCTATATATATATCACTATGCTTTTTTATTTTCTTAACTAAGTGTGCATTTGACAACACAACTTAAACTTACATTTTTCATTTCAGATTTTATCTTTTTCTGAAAAATCAACAAAAATTATAATTAATTTTTAAAAGTCAATCAACTTAAACCATTTTACCAAACACAAATATTTTTTCTTCCCCTCATCCACCATCTTTATTTTTTTGCTTTGCTAGTCAAATGTCATTATTTTCTTCATCCCAAATCTCTCTCCAGCTTTTTCTTTATAACTCTTTTTTTTTTTTCGTTGCTTTTCTTCTCATTTTCTCTTGCTTCATGATCGTTATTTAAAAGGTAAAAGTTATTTTAGAGCGAACAAAGTTAACAAAACAGGAACAAAGTTAACAAAACAGTTTTAATGTAAAAATTAAAATTAAAAAAATTAAGTTATTATAGATATAATCTAACATAATATCACATTCGAATTTATTAAAAGATTTAAAGTTCGAATCCCTCACCTTAAATATAAAAATTTTTGAAAAAGATCACTAGATATATTACTTTTTGAATTACTGTTGTTTTTTTTTTGTTTATATATATATATATATATGTGTGTGAATATAAATATATAATATATAAGAATATTTGAATCCACACAAATTCCCCTATATTAAGGGTGTATTTGGTTGGAGGGAGAGATGGAGAGAGGAAGAGGGATGGAGGAGAATCTCTCTTCTTGGACCCACCGTAATGTCCTTCCATTTAGAATGATGCACACTCCTCTTTCAATTAAAAAGACAATTTTGTTATTAACTTAAAAAAAAAGGTTTAAAATAGACAATATAATATTTAACTAAAAAAACTATCATTCATTCTTTTAACTCTTCCTCTCTCTTAGCAAACAACATGAGGGATTCATACAATCGTATCCATCCCTCCAACTCTCTCCATATCTTCTTCGTTGCATCCCTCTTACCAAACATAGCCCAAAGCAAGAAACCAAAAAGGAGCATAACCATTTACACGCCTACCAATACCATTATATATATATCACATCTTGTATATAGGTATATGCATCAAGTCTTATATTCGATACCGTATAGTATCCAGTAACATGAATTTTAGTTACTGTGAATATGAATTTCAGTTGTTAAGAATGTAAATTAATGTAGAAGAGAATGTAGTTAAAATGAACGTGAATTTTCTTTATTTTATATTTTTTTCTGTATTAATTCACATTTCTAACTGAAATTTATGTTTACTATAATTGAAATTTATATTATCGGAGACTTTCTAGTATTAATTATCAAACCGGCCTATGTATATATATATATATGTAATGATATATATATGTATGTATTGTTTTTAAACTATGTAATGTTATACATGTAATAGAGAGTAGGTAATGGATACTTTTTCAATGACCAAGGAGTAAGAGAGTCAAAAAGCTGTTCACATGATCGGTACACCCTACTAATTTTTCCTTTTAAAGAAAGAAAGGTAGACCCTACTTTTTTTTTTTTTGGTTAACTTTAGACCCTACTAATTAATCCCAGCACAAATTCACCCAAATATTTTCGTATGTAGTGGATAGTATTATCAATAAAATAACAATAATGGGTGGGTGAGTGATATTTTTAAAGTATTTTAGTATAAAAATTTGGTTTTTCGTCAGTCTAATATTCTATTTAAAGTGTTTGATTTCACATGTGTAAGCCTATGTTTGATAGAGTGAAAAAAGGAGTGGAAGGAAATTAATGTAGGGATTTTAAAGAGAAAAATAAAATTTTAATTATTTGGTAGAGAGAAAATAGGAAGGAAAGAAAATTAAAAATTCATACATTCCATCACTTATTAATCTTTCTAACTTTAAAAAGAAAAGTAGATAGAAATCTTATAACAAAGCAGATATAGATAAAATAACTATTTTGACCGTAATTTATAATCATCTCTTAACTTGTATGAGATTATTTTTACAAAAATGTATTTTATTAGAAATTTTTTTCTTATTTTTTTTTCTCTTTTTCCAAACAACATGAAAGAAAATATCTCTCATTTTTATCACCTAAAACTTTTACTCTTCTTGTCTTTCTATTTTTCATCCTTCCTATCAAAAATAATATAACATCCTTATAATTAACATATTTGATGAGACTGTTTTCCTCGTGAAGGAGAAGAACCACACTGGACTAACATTCTTGTCGCTTTTGATAAAACTCAAAGAATGAGCTAGTGTCAGTCCTTTCCGGACTTTGAAACTTCGACGAAAGTGCTTTAAAGCTACTTTCCCTTTCGTTTCGTTCTTTGAAAATGTGGAGGTCTCTCGTTCACATGGTGTCCATTAAAGTTCTCTGTTTTCTTGTAAGGCTAATATTGTTAATTTACTTTCCAAGGAGAATTTCATAGAAGAAAACTGAGCAAGAAGCTTAATTCACTGCTACATCACACAAGAGGTGTGTTTCTGTAAGGCTTCTTCTTCTTCTTCTTCCTTTTTTTCTTTTGTTTTTTTTTCCCTTATCAGTGCTAAGCCTAATATTGTTAATTAATATGTATTGATTTGTACAGGTACCCTCTGAATCATCAACTAGGCATGGCTGCTAGTTCTTCTGTTCCTTTTCGAAAAAAGCTTTATGATGTATTCATCAATTTCAGAGGGGAGGATACTCGTAAAACTTTCACTAGCCATCTATACAAAGCTTTTGTTCGTAAAAAAATCAAAGCTTACATAGATGAGGAGAGTCTAGAAAGAGGAGATGAAATCTCACCTGCACTTATGAAAGCGATCCAGGAATCAAAGATTTCCATTGTCATTTTATCGGAAAATTATGCTACTTCCTCTTGGTGTTTGGAGGAACTCTGTCACATTCGTCAGTACAAGGAGACAGATAAACCGACTGTGATACCAGTTTTTTACAACGTCGAACCATCAAATGTTCGACACCAGAAAGAGAGTTATGCAGCTGCATTTACTACTCATGAACAACGCTTTTGCGATAAGATGGAAAAGGTGCAGAAATGGAAGAATGCTTTGACAACAGTGAGCAATTTATCTGGATTCCATTCATCATCAGCCACAGGGTAATTTCTAATAAACTTAGATGTCATACTCTGTATGGTTTTATAATTTTATGCTTTAGCCACTAGAATTATTGCTCCTGCAGTTATTTTCATTACAATTAGTAATAGGAAAAACTTAATTTCCATGTTGTCTAATGATTATTTTGGCATGGTTGGGATATCAATTTGTTAGAAAATTGAAACTTGTCTATAGGTGTAGGACTGAATTACAATAGTTTGTTTGTTTTTCATATACAGACATTCTTTCGAAGGGGAATTTCATAGTAGGAAACTGAACCAGAAGGCTTTTTTTTTTTTTTTTTTTTTAATTTAAATTTTCTTTTATTTTTTTTATATCACTAAGCATTTTTTATTTTCTTAACTAAATATTTTTTCTTCTCCTCATCCTCTATCTTTATTTTTTTTTTTTTTGCTTTGCTCGTCAAATGTCATTATTTTCTTATCCCAAATCTCTCTCCAGCTTTTTCTTTATAACTTTTTTTTTTCCGCTGCTTCTCTTCTCATTTTCTCTTACTTCATGCTCGTTATTTAAAAGATAAAGTTATTTTAAAGCGCAAAAAGTTAACAAATCAGTTTTAATATGTAAAAATTAAGATTGAAAAAATTAAATAGTTATAGATATAATCTAATGTAATATCATATTCAAATTTATTAATACGTGTAGAGTTTAAATCCCTCACCTTAAATATAAAATTTTTTTGAAAAAGATCAATAAACAAACTACTTTTTGAATTACTGTTGTTTTTTTGTTTATATAGATATATATATATATATATATATGAATATAAATATATAATCTATAAGAATATTAA
Organism: Ficus hirta; assembly: GCA_038430175.1. Lineage (NCBI taxonomy): Eukaryota > Viridiplantae > Streptophyta > Magnoliopsida > Rosales > Moraceae > Ficus > Ficus hirta. The sequence continues at coordinate 8,964,886 of CM076585.1, read as the reverse complement.
GGGTCCGCACAAATTCACGTATATTAAGGGTATGTTTGGCTGGAGAGAGAGATGGAGAGGGGAAGAGGGATGGAGGGAGAATCTCTCTTATTGGGCCCACCATAATATCCTTCCATTTGGAATGATGCACACTCTCCTTTCCCTCTTCAATTAAAAAGACAATTTTGTTATCAATTTAAAAAAAAAAATTTAAAATAGACAATATAATAATTAACTAAAAAACTGACATCCATCATTTTAACTATTCATATCTCATACCAAATAATATGAGGGATTCATACAATCCTATCCATCCCTTCAACTCGCTCCATCCCTTCTTCATTCCATCCCTTTTACCAAACATAGCTCAAAGCAAGAAACCAAAAAGGAGCATAACCATTTACACATCTACCAATACCATTATATATATCGCATCTTGTACATAGGTATATGCACCAAGTCTTATATTCGATACCGTATAGTATCCGGTAATGTGAATTTCAGTTACTGTGAATATAAACTTCAGTTGTTAAGAATGTAATTTCATATAGAAGAGAGTGTAGTTAAAGTGGATGTGAATTTTCTTTGTTTTATACTTTTTTTTGCATGAATTCATATTTTTAACTGAAATTCACGTTTACAATAATTGAAATTTATATCGCGGGAGATTTTATAGTATTGAATATCAAACCAACCTATGTATATGTATAAATATGTAATGTTATATATATATATATATAAATATGTATTGTTTTTAAACTATGTAATGGTATACATGTAATAGAGAGTAGGTAATGGATACTTTTTCAATGACTCAGGAGTAAGAGAGTCAAAAAGCTGTTCACCCTACTAATTTTTTCTTTTAAAGAAAGAAAGGTAGACCCTACTTTTTTTTTTTTTTTTTTTTGCTAACTTTAGACCCTACTAATTAATCCCCGCACAAATTCACCCAAATATTTTCGTAGGTAGTGGATTGTTTTATCAATAAAATAATAATAATGGGTGGGTGAGTGATATTTTTAAAGGATTTTAGTATAAAAATTTGGTTTGTCGTCAGTCTAATATTCTATTTAAAGTGTTTGATATCACATGTATAAGCCTACGTTTGATAAAGTGAAAAACCGAATAGAAGGAAATTAGAGTAGGGATTTTAGAGAGAAAAATAAAATTTTAATTATTAGATAAAGAGAAAATAGGAACGAAAGAAAATTGAAAATTCATGCATCTCATCACTTTTTAATCCTTTCAATTTTAGAAAGAAAAGTAGATAGAAATCTTTTAACAAAATAAATATAGATAAAATAACTATTTTGATTGTAATCTATAATCATCTCTTAATTTATATAAGGTTATTTTTATAAAAATATATTTCATCAGATATTTTTTTTCTTTTTTTTTTTTCCAAACCATATGAAAAAAATATCTCTCATTTTTATCACCTAAAAATTTTACTTTTCTTTTCTTTCTATTTTTCATCCTCCCTATCAAAAATAGTATAAGTATCCTTACAATTAACATATTTGAGAAGACTGTTTTCTCGTGAAGGAGAAGAACCACACTGGACTAACAGTCTTGTCGCTTTTGATAAAACTCAAAAGAATACGCTAGTGTCAGTCCTTTCCGGACTTTTTATTATAAAAAAAAGTACTTAAAAATTAATATCCTTCGGAAACTTCGACGAAAGTGCTTCAAAGTTAACCACTTTCCCTTTCATTTCTTTCTTTGAGAATGTGGAGGTCTCTCGTTCACATGGTGTCCGTTCAAGTTCCCTGTTTTCTCGTTCAAGCTTAATTCACTACTACATCATACAAGAGGTGTGTTTCTGTAAGGCTTCTTCTTCTTCTTCTTCTTCTTCTTCCTTTTTTTTTTTTTTTTTTTGCCCCCTTATCAGTGCTAAGCCTAATATTGTTAATTTATATGTATTGATTTCTACAGGTACCCTCTGAATCATCAACTAGGCATGGCTGCTAGTTCTTCTGTTCCTTTTCGAAAAAAGCTTTACGATGTATTCATCAGTTTCAAAGGTGAGGATACTCGTAAAACTTTCTCTAGTCATCTATACGATGCTTTTGTTCGTAAAAAAATCAAAGCTTTCATAGATGAGGAGAGCCTAAAAAGAGGAGATGAAATCTCACCTGCACTTATGAAAGCGATCCAAGAATCAAAGATTTCCGTAGTCATTTTATCGGAAAATTATGCTACTTCCTCTTGGTGTTTGGAAGAACTCAGTCACATTCTTCAGTGCAAAGAGACAGATAAACAAATTGTGATACCGGTTTTTTACAACATCGAACCATCAAATGTTCGACACCAGAAAGAGAGTTGTGCAACTGCATTTACTGCTCATGAAAAGCGCTTTCGCCATAAGATGGACAAGGTGCAGAAATGGAAGAACGCTTTGACAACAGTGAGCCATTTAACTGGATTCCATTCATCACCATCATCAGTCATTGGGTAATTTCTAATATACTTAGATGTCATACTTTGTTATTTTCATTACAATTAGTATTAGGAAAGACATAATTTCCATGTTGTCTAATGATTATTTTGGCATGGTTGGGATATCAATTTGTTAGAAAATTGAAACTTGTCTATAGACTATAGGTGTAGGACTGAAATATCACACTAACAAAGGTTTACTCCAATTAGTCGGATTATTTTTGTAACAATATCGTATATATTTTTCCCCATTTTTAGAGATTCGTATACATAATTGAACACTTAGCTAATTAATATCATCAACTTCGGTTGTAAATTTAAGAACATATAGGGTAAATATTAGTATTGTTAAAATAAAGTTTTTGGGAAAACTTTTATCGAGAAATCAGGCAGCAACCACAATCAAAAGCTATATCCTATAATGAAAATGAACCACCATCTTTATTAAATAATAATAATTTTTTAAAAAGAATTACAAAGATCCGTAATGGGGAGAAAGTCCAAAAGCTTATAGAAACAACAAAATTTGCTCCAATTAATAGGCATGAAGTAACAGTAGTGTATATTAAAAAATGGAATAACAAATTAGTTTCAATTTTTTAAATTCACTCAAAATGTCAAGAAAACAACTTCAAAATTTATTGTTTCCTAAAATAATACCAAAAATTCAAAGAGATAAAAATATGTGGTCAAGTTCAATTTCATTCAACAAGGATTGTTCTGCACTAATAAAAAGGGCGCACCAATTTATACGATAAAACACAAATGGATAACTAAGAAAAAACGGTCTAAACATAATTATAAAATAGAGAAATGCAAAATTTTTCAAGAAAAGGAAAATTATTTTGAACAAGAATAAGAAATCGTACCTATTGGACTCAAAATTTAAGGAATGCTATTTAGAATGAGAACTCAAAATTCCTAGGTCAACTTATTCCTGAACAAAAAATACCATAAAAAGGAAAACACGTCATGTTGAACATCACACATTGTGGCTATACAATGTCACGAGTCTTGGTCATTGATTCGTTTCTACAAAACAAAACAAAAAAACAAAAACCAAAAACAAAAACAAAAACAAAAACAAAAAACAAAACAAAAAAACAAAAAAAAATCTAAATTTTTATCCCAAATCTAACACTGTCAGCAAAGCTTCCGAAAACTAGAAATGTGTATTATTTAACCTTGAGATGATCCATAACCATACAAAAGCCCGGATCTTGCTGCCCCACATCATCCTCCTCAAGATGGAGAAAATTTATTATTAACAACCAAGATGGTTAGTTACATATATATGGACCTTAAAGCAAATGGTTCATATTTAAAAGGCATAAGAGAGCCCAAATGGCATAGAGATAGCTCATATCGTCCTGTTTTAAGATTTACTTATCAGGAGTAGGGAATAAAAGTTAATCTCTTATTTACTTGTTCACTTTTTTTTTTTCCCTAAAATGGGAGTGAGAATAGTAGACCACACATCAATTTGGGATTGAAGTATCGTATTGGCAATTTCATGCCACTCCGGATTGTGATTTCTAATCCTGATATTAGTATTAAATTACTATCTTATCATTTGCTTATTTAGAAATTATTATATTAAAAAATAATAGTAACATATATTAATTTTTTATTAACTAAATCTAATATATTTTTTTAATTATTATTAACTATATTACCATGAATAAAGAACCTTAATTTTATGATCATAATATATATATATATATATATATCTATTTTTTTGTTCTATTTTTATATTTTGCTTATTTTAATTCAATTTTTTTTATTCTTTTTAGTTTTTTTTAAAACCAAAAAAGTTACACAACTTAAGTTTCATTGTCTTAATATTTTTACTTGTAACGCCCCTGAGTGGGGGTTAATTAATAGTAATAAATTAATTAAAATAAACAAAATGAGATAATTTCATAAATACTTAAAAACATATGGGACTTGAAAGAAAATTTTGAAAATACAGTTATGCATCACCAAATCCACAGTAAGAGTAGCACCATAATTTTTTTTAAGTGCCTAAAATCCGTCATCATCGAATAATCCAAGTCAAACATTAATTTGATACAGTCCAAAACGATAAGTTCATAATTAAAAGGAAATGTAAAAGACCCATTGTTGCAATAAAATACTCCTCTAAGATCTCCACAGCAAAATCCCTCGACTTACTCCTCACTGGATAAGTCACACTAAACACTACTTGAGAGGTTAAATATAAGGGGTGAGCATCGACATGTCCAATAGGAATGCTCACTCCGATTATGCATTAGTAAACACATCCATAATATATTCATATTATAATCCTTCATATTCAAATTATCTCTTACAATTCAAAACAAGAACTTGTTCGTGACTAATTCATTCAAATGGCTAGACAAGAACATGAATTGAAAAAAAAAAAAAAAAAGGATATTATAAGCAACATTAACATTAAATGAGAACGTCTTTTCCATAAGTCTCTTTGATTTCTTATCATAACTCATTGCTATTTACTCTTCATTGTGGTAGGTCCGATGCTAAATTAGTTGAGGTAATTGTCAAAGCTGTTATGGGGAGGTTGAATTGCTTATCACCAAGCAATAATTTGAAGGAAAAGGGCTTGGTTGGAATGGACAAACGAATTGAGCAATTTCAATCATTGTTGAACAATGGCTCACAAGAAGTTCGCATTGTAGGCATTTGGGGCATTGGCGGTATTGGTAAGACAACCCTGGCTCATGCCTTTTTCGACCGATTTGCATCTCAATTTGAAGGTTGCTCCTTTCTTGAAAATGTCAAGGAAGAGTCAAAGAGAAGTGGGCTCACTAATTTACAAAAAGCACTCCTCTCTAAGTTGTTGGGGGAAGAAAGTATGATCGAAGTCAGTGAATTTGCAAAGAATAGGCTTCAGTGTACAAAGGCTCTTGTTGTTCTCGACGATATAGATAGTGCTAGACAACTAAAATATCTAGTTGAACAATTTTCGTTTGGTCCTGGCAGTAAAATCATTATAACAACCAGAGATTCTCAATTGCTCAAAAATATTGATGCTCATGAAATATACCAAGTTGAAGAATTAAATTTCGAAGAAGCACTTCAACTCTTTTGCTCAAAAGTTTTTCGACGAAACTCTCCCCCAAAGGGTTATGAATCACTGTCGCATAGGGTGGTCGAGTATACTCGAGGTCTTCCATTGGCTCTTAAAGTTTTGGCTTCTCACCTATATTCCGAGAGCCCAGAGAGCCCAGAATTATGGGAAAGTGAATTGAATAAATTGAAAAAATGTCTAGACAAGGACATCCATGAAGTACTGAGAATCAGTTATGATGGTCTAGACCGCAATGAGAAGGAGATATTTCTTGATATAGCATGCTTCTTCAATGGCGAGGATAAAGAATTGGTAGAAAGAAAACTACATGCTCTTGATCTTGATGTGCCAATAGCAATTAAGATTCTCAAGGCCAAGTCTCTCATAACACTCGAGAAAAACAGGTTATGTACACATGATTTGCTACAAGAAATGGGGTGGAAGATTGTTCGTGAAGAATCTTATGATGAGCCTGGAGAGCGCAGTAGATTGTGGTTGGCTAAGGATATCCTCCATGTCTTGGAACATAATACTGTAAGTAGCACCTACAATAAAATTTCATTAAAATTTGAGTAAACTGTCTGCATGAAAAATAGAAAGCACAAAACCATTTCAATTAATTTGTCTATAACCACGCACACATATGTTATGTCAGCATTTAGCATGATTTAGTATGGTTAAATTAAGATAATCAGATACCAAACACCTAGATTTGAGCGGACAAAAAGGAAAAACTACAATGTGTGCATACAAGCTCGTCTCTGTACCTTATATGAAGTTTACATTTTACAATTTTGTGTATGTCATATATGCTCATGACTCTGTTTCTTCTCAATTTTCAGGGGACAAAAAAAGTCCAAAGGATGTCTCTGAATATTCATGAACTTGAAAGTGACATAGACTTGGATCCTCTAGTCTTCAAAGCCATGATCAATTTAAAATATTTGTCAATTGATGAATATTTTGATGATCATACCAAAAAGTTAAACCTTCCACAAGGTCTTTTGTCTCTTCCTGATGAGCTTAGATATCTTTGTTGGAACCGTTACCCTTCAAGAACTTTGCCTTCAAATTTTAAGCCACAAAATCTTGTTGAGTTGAACTTGTGGGGGAGTAAGCTAGAGAAACTTTGGGATGGCATTCAGGTAATATTTAGTTCCAATAGCTTTAAATGTCTTGTGTATTGAATCTAATATAAGTTTCTTTATTCCATTTCCATTTGGTGACAGACTTTTGGGAGCTTAAAAGTTCTAGATCTCAAAGAATCTGAGAACCTGATTGAAATTCCAAACCTCTCCCAAGCACTAAATGTGGAGAAGATCTGTCTCGCTGGTTGTACAAAGTTAGAGAACTTGCCAGAAATTTCAGAGCCAATGCCAAAACTAAGGGTTCTTGATTTATCGTATTCAGGGATTATAGATTTGCCAAAGTCAATTTACAATCTAATTGAGATTGAATCTTTAGCCCTTCAAGGATGCCGAAATCTCAAGAGTCTTCCAACCCACATCTATAAGTTCAAATCTCTCAAAGAACTTCGACCCTATTATTGCTCAAAACTAGAGTACTTGCCAGAAATTTTGGAGCCAATGCCAAATCTAAAGTTTCTTGATTTATCGGAAACAGGGATTATAGATTTGCCAGAGTCAATTTACAATCTGATTGGGATTGAGTCTTTATTCCTTAATGAATGCCAAAATCTCAAGAGTCTTCCAACCACCTTCTGTAAGTTAAAATCTCTTAAAACACTTCAACTCCTTTCTTGCTCAAAACTAGAGTACTTGCCAGAGATTTCAGAGCCAATGCCAAATCTATGGTATCTTTATTTATCGGGATCAAGGATTAAAGATTTGCCAAAATCAATTTACAATCTGTTTGGGATTGAAACTTTAAGTCTTATTGGTTGCCAAAATCTCAAGAGTCTTCCAACCACCATCTGTAAGTTAAAATCTCTCAGAGAAATTCGGCTCTGTGATTGCTCAAAACTAGAGTACTTGCCAGAAATTTCAGAGCCAATGCCAAATCTAAGGTTTCTCTATTTAGAAGGCTCGGGGATCAGAAAGTTACCAATGTCAGTATTGGAAAATCTAACCGGGGATGATGAAGTCCTCCTTGTTCGTTGCAAAAATCTCGAGCTTATCCCACACACCATCTACAATAAGATTCATCTGAGGATTATTGAATGTCCAAAGCTTAAAAGCTTGCCTCGTCCCTTGTCAAGTGGCATGAACTTGGTGCAACACTTATGTCTTACAGGCAAAAGTGTGTCCCGGATCCCTAATAATTTGTTCTCATGTTTAACTTTCTTGTTGTATTTAAAGCTCTCTCAAACAAATATTAGGAGAATACCGGAAAACATCAAATTTTCTAAGCTACGTGGACTGGACATAAGTGGTTGCAGGTTTCTCCAATCTCTACCAGAGCTTCCACTGACTCTAGAGACAGTTGATGCAAGTGGATGCAAGTCACTAAAAATGGAGTCAAATTTATTGACTGCACTCACACAACCACCTACGGATCGTGTTAATCTTGGGGTCACTTTTTCATTTAGGGATTGCTTAAAGTTTGAACACCAGAACATACTGTCTGAATTTCAGATGAGAGCTTCGCTCATTGCAACAGAATTTGCATTGAGAAAAACTCCGGATAAGGTATGCCTCTTCTTTCTTTTATTCAAGTAAAATGTTTAATTTTATTTTATCTATATTTGAAATAATTATGTTTTCATGGCACAGCCTGCCAAGTTATAAGCTTTTTATCCCAAATTCGCTATTTCTTGTAACAAATAAATTGTTGTTTTTATTTAAAAATAACCATGATTTATTCATGCGTTGCTGCAGTCTTGTCCTCCTCCAACTACTAAAATGTGTTATCCAGGGGATAACATTCCGAAGTGGTTCAGCTATCAAAACAAGGGACGTTCAATTAATATTCGGCTTCCTTGTAATTCCAATTTCATGGGCTTTGCATTTTGCTTTATTCTCTCATGCGAGGAGTACAACGGATGGGGCCTGCAGCCATTGCCCTTAGACGGTGAAATATATGTCAAAACATTCGATGGCGATGAAAGGCACCTCCCACTTCCCCTGCTGCTATTGCCTTCGAATGACAAGAACCATGTGTTCATGACTACATTTATGTGTGATGTAGTAAACTTTTATCCTGCAGTAGAGATGTCATTTAACTTCGGAACTGGTGAGAAAGCATTTGTAAAAATAAAAAGATGTGGGATCCGCTTGCTACATGTCCAAGACGCAATGGAATTTGGTATCATCAGCAGTCAATATGTATGTAGGAAATCAAATGTTGTCAACGATGAGGGTGGACCGAGCTTATCTTGGGAGAGTATTTTAGAGCAGCTGCGTCACTTTCAGGTTTCCTCATCAAGAAAGAAACTTGGTGAGAAAATATGGAGCTCCAACTTAAACCACTGGTACAAGATACTATGCTGGCAGCTTCTTCGGGATACTAGCAAGAGAAAGAGGAAGTGGAGTTTGAAATTAAGGAAGAGCTGCTTTTTGAAGCCCCAAAAAAGGTAATGGTTGCTTTTTTTTTTCTTTTTTTTTATACAAATTCAATTCCAAATTATCAAATTGATTTTAACAAATTAATAGTTTAATTGGTATCGGTCTAAGTTAAGACGTCCCAACTAGGTTACCCTCTACTAAAAAAATATACCCAATTTTACTAAGTAAAAATAAAAATATACCTATAATAAGTTTGGGTTGAAAAAGAAACACAATAAGGTTATATTTTTATCTTATCATAATTCATACTATTTGGTCACATTATTGCAACCTCATATTGTGACATATTATTTAATTAAAATTTAATATATTTTTAATTGTCACATCATCAGAATTTAGTATATCATAACTTTAGGTTAAATTTATAACAAAAGCTTTAATACTACATAGGAAATCTTGATGAATTTCCTTAAGTTTATTTCATGATATAGATTTCAAATTTTTTTAACTATTATTTTTATCTTATAAAATAGCCTCTATAATTAATATAAAATTTAAAATCTATATCAGGAAATAAACTGGAGGAAATCCAAAATAATCTTCCAACCAAAAATAACAATAAACCAAAGATCTTTGTGAGAGGAAGGAAGGGAAAGAGAGAGAGAGAATAGTGATAGAGAGAGGGAGATGGCTCATAATGCACAGAAAAAATTTAAGAGGATTAGTTTTGGGATTAACTAGAAATTAAATTTAGGAAATTGGCTCTTAATAGGTGGGGGATGGCTGTTATTAGAGTGTGAAAATGTGTGAAAGAAAAAGAACGAATTTTGGGCAACTTCTAGAATTTCCACACCTATTTTCACACACAGTAAACTGTTTGGTGACTGGCAAGTTTCCGGAGAGTATTACTCAGATGTCAAATTTATGCTAATGAGTAGGCGTTGGAACAATTATGAAGCGCTTTATAATTTTATATAAAATAGAGGAATAATTTTGGATATTGAGAGATACAGAATTAAGTGTGAAGTAAACGTCATGAAAAATGGGTCTTTTTCATAAAAGGAAAGATTAAGGAAAACTTTGAATTTTCCTAGCATACTTAATTCCATACTTTATAACATATAACACATCACGTCATGATCATATCATAATTCATCATATCAAAACATGAAATTACAGAAAATTTTCATTAAATAGTATGAACTTCTTCTTGTACATTGTGCACTCACTACGTGTATATGTGAAAAATAACTCAGCGTAACATTAAAATTAATTAAATATAATACCATTACATTATACATGTTAATTCCTAACATCTAATTTGCAACAATATTGTTAATTAAAATTTGGGTCGTTACAATTCTCTATTGTTCTTTTAGTTCTCTTGGATTAGTCCCGTTGTGTCTAATAGAAAAGGGGAAAGCACCTAAACGATATAAATTTAAAGACCATTACATCAATGTGACATAAAAATTTAGCACTAGACTATATAACATAAAATTAAACTAAAGTTAGCTAAAATTTGTGTCATGTTAGTCAAAAGTGGAGATTTAGTGACATGTTAGTCAATAAATGGAAAAAAAAAAAAAAAATGGTTATTTGGGTAATTTTCTCAATAGGGGGAAAATGAGTTTCTTCTTTCCTTTTTGCTAGATTTTGTTCTCTTGATTTTCATTCTGGCATTGGGGAAATAATTTAAGTTAATTTATGCATAAGTTTCTTCATCCGATATTTAGAGTAGAATACACAAATTTGAATGTTTTGCCGTTTAGAAATGGACTACTTTGTTAGTATGGTTGTAGTTCTTTGTTATAATTCACCAGGAAAAAAAAAAAACAGAGAGAGAGAGAGTAAATAAAGAAGGCTGTATCTTGTAGGCAATTGACCATTTCATGCCTGCTTGTAAATTATCATTTGCATGCTATCGTAATCAAAGGGAGATTTAATAACTATTTTGTGCAAAAAGACCTATTCTATGATATTTGTTTATGTTTATTATCTGCCATTGGAGGAGTTTAGAAGAAGATATAATTGAGTTCAATGCTGATCATGATCTCGTTAGTGAATAATGCAAAAGGAAATCCTCAAGGCTCAATATTTGTGTTCTTGTTATAACTTGTGCATGACAATTGCATCTAATCAAATAAAAAAAGCTTCTAAATTATGACATTCCACATTCATATAATAAGGGCTTTGTTTTAAACTGTCAAATTTATATTAAATTCTATCAATTTTATATTTAGTTTCATTTAGATGTGATCTTAAACAAATCTAATATTTATAGCATATTATATTGCTCGAGATTCCATAATGTAGAAGGCCCATCTAAATATTACTAAATTTATGTGTTATTGAAAGTAGCTTGGAATAGGAGAATTATTGAAATTCAAGTTTCATATATTGTTTCTGTTTCTCTGTAGTGGAGTAATTGACACTAGATTCTCTCTTAGCAATCTCAATCTCACCATAAATACCAGGTTGTATACACGGTACTCGAGAACAGGTATTTACAAAACCGATATTATTTTTCTTTTTACCCTAATAAGATTGAAAGTTTTTCTAAAAATTTTTAGGGTAAAATTTTTCATTCCATAGGTAGGAGGATGGACAGAGGTATACAAAGGTTTGACTTAGCAACTGTGAGTGGAGCTGCGAAAAAAATTGCTTCTGTTCTTTTTCTTTTCTTTTCTTTTCTTTTTCTGGTCTTTTTTTTTTCAACTCAGATAATTTTTGTTGTTAGATCCACCTCATATTGTGCGTTGGACAAATAAATGGGGCCAAGCCCAATAGTCCTTAAAGATTTTTTTATTTTAAGTATTTATGTTGATGATTGTGAGCATCTAGTAGTATCTAGAAAAAACTTGGTAATTTATTGTTGATATAGTAGAAGTTGATATCGGACTACGGTCCCGTGGTTTTTCCCTTTACGTTGAAGAGTTTTCCAGGTAAAAAATCGGTGTCCCTTGTGTTGTTGATTATTTTGATTTATTGTTACTTTGATTGATTTATTGGTTTTGCCGAAACTTGTTTGGAGAATCCATTTTATCACACAAAGGAAAATATTTAATTGGTAGTTTTCTCAACATTTGGTGGCGAAATAATTGCTGAAATCTTAACGATGGCACCATCAAGAAAGATTGATTGGATCAGGGAAAAGCAAACACATTAATGATAGCATAGTGATGGAGGAATTTGAGCAGGAACCGTTCCCAATGAACAAACGTTCAAGTGTAGGTACAGATAATCTCATGAAATTCATTTTTGTCTAGAAGATTGAAGTGAATTGGGGAATACAGACAAATTTTAATCAAATTTGTTATTCTACTTGAAAATTGTTCAATGCAAGATAAATTAGGATCTACAAATGTATTATTGATTGTATTTGCCAAGATTATGGACTTTCTTGTAAAGACACTGAATTCCCTAAAATAAATAACAACCACGAAATAACAAGGACTACAAGTTTTTCATTATTATATACTAAAGTGAGTAATTTCTTTACCAGACAAATTTTGTAGTCTATTGGTTTTGAGGTAAGGCCAGAGATGTAGGATCGAAAAACTTGCTACTACCGTAAAATAAAATGAAACTAAGCTTTAAGTGCCTTTAAAAGTGAGCATTTTTGCCTGGTACATGCACAAAATTGTTCATCTCAGACCGTTACATTAAGAAAAATAAGATTACTTCAATGAGTCGTTGAGACCCAGAGGCATTCCGAGACTCTGGGCAAGATCACTCATCCTTTTCTTTATAGCCTGAGGATCAACAAGGTTAAGTATTTCATTTAGCAGCAAAATGCGAGAATTTCTTTTTTTTTTTTTTCTTTGATTGAATAAACCGAGAAATTCTCACCTGAACACTTTTTTGATGTGCATCCTTGTATGCCTCAGTAATCAAAAGAGAGAGTTTCTGCATTACAAAGTGGAAATATGTAAAAATCATTCCCTATTGAGCACCTCATGAAATCTTCCGAATTGTCATGCCAGACCGCCAAATTCGGAGTAGCAAGGTGCTGAACATGAGTTAACAACTTGCAAGTAATATGCCTAGATGACGATAAAATAAGTGGTAAAATTAGTGATGACGAAATAGAAATGAGTTACTAACATGCCCAAATGAGAAAGGGAAAAAAATGATGGTAAAATCAGTAATGAAAACGTATTAAGTTGCCACTTTGGGACTCAGACGCGGCCAAAGTCTGTTGTAAAAACATTTTAGAAACCTCTTTTTTATTATTTACAAAGAATTGGGAGTTATATTTGCATGTTTACCAAATCATAATGGAACATAATGCGAAAAGTAATAGGTTTGAACAGTAAAGAAAGGGAATAAGAATGGGTATCTATTGATTCTCTTTCATGGGTTTCCTTATCAATTAGGATGGGGAATTAAACATCTATTTCCATCTCAAGTGTTTTCTGAACTTAGGAATAAGAATCTCATCGATTTAAATATTAAATTGTCTTCGAGCATAATTAAATAACTATTTGAGATCATTGGCTTGTTAGGGAATATAAGTTAATTTAATGTTTATTCCAAAGAACCAGGAAACAACACCAAGGAAAAGGGAAACACTAGAGAAAAGTAGAACTCTATAAGCCAAAACAGTGGATCTTTCATGATACTTGATTGATAATCAATCCAGGACTACCAAAAGTACGCACAAAAAAAAAAAAAAAAAAAAAAAAAGAAGAAGAAGAAGATAAAACACAAGGACCATGCATTTGCATTTGTCAACAAAGACATAAAGCAAGATTATATGTAAGAATATTGTTGATGCTCGAAATGGCTCCGGCAACAACACCCAAATATGATCGGGTAGTCCGATGGGAACTGACCAGTCACTTTGCCGTCGATCTCCTGCAAAATAGAAGCACCTCGGAATGATGGGGACACCGGTGTGGTGTCTTCCGTGGGCACTCCGATGCTTAAGTCAGTAAGGAAACTGATGAGCAAGAGGAGGGGCAGAGCTTTGGCAAGGTAAGAGTGTTCGTACCTGAGTTGGGGATTCATTTCTTTATTTATAGGTGCTTTCCGCGGATCCGGGTGCTCGGGGCAACCCGGCCGGGTCGGCCACCTAGGGCACCCGGTGGGCAAGTAGGCTTGCAGGAGCTATTGATCCACTGAGCCGACGCCACGTGTCCCTGGGCCCCCAGCACAGTGGGTAGTTAGGTTTCTCAGGCATCACCAGTAAGGAGGCTACAGTGGATGGTTGTGATTTGATGTCTGACAGAAGCAGGTGAACGGCGCCAGCAGCTAACAGGGCGGGGACGTGACTGGTGTCACATCCTCCGTCTCTGGCGTTGCCAGGGTGGGGGTCCGGGCCGAGATACATATCGAGGCCGATCAGAGTACTCGGCGAGATAGTGCTCCGAGCATCCGACTAGGCGCGCTCCCTGGTACGCTCGGCAAGCGACTTCGCAAAACACTACGGTCAGAGTAGACCCCTCCTGTCCTCGGTTGGGGATGCCGTCCAACTAGCAGAGTTCGCCTATGAGGCGGCAGTCGGCGTTGAGTAGTCGGCAAATGTCAGAGGTGGTCGGATCTGGTCGGGTCATCAACAGAAGCCCCCCAGCATCTCTGGTCGGGTCTAGGCCAGGGGTGCTTCATGCCTGGGTATAATTGGTCAAGTGCGTCAGTAGTCGGATGGTCGGATGATCGGGGATTCTCGGACAGGGGCGGAAAGGCTCGGGAGCCACGTGTCGGGCCACGTGTCATGCCATGTGGCGGGTTCGCCACATGTCGGGTTGGCCACGTGTCGACCCGCCACGTGTCGAACCACGGTTGGCAGGGAGGCGAACCGGCGACTGGTAGTTTTGAAATTTGAACTTTTGTTTCAGCGGGAAGTCCAATCGTCGCCTGGGAATTCGTGCCAACCGCCATCAGTCGCCTATAAATAGAGGGGGGGTGCCTCATTTGCCATCGCTTACGAAGGGAATTATCTTGCCGAGAGCTGCCGAAGATTGCCGAAGACTCCCAGCCGTTGCATTCCGAAGGCGAGAAGACCGTCAGCATCCGAGAACATCCGCAAAGGTAAACAATCATCTCCTATTCTCATCATGAGTAGCGTGTCCGATTCCGAGAACGAAGCCCTTTCGGGGTCTGTGGATGTTGTCGGGAGTCCCAGCACCATGACCCCGAGCACATCTATGCCGACGAGCGAGTCCGCCACGTCGACCAGCCGAGGCCAGGGGGCTGCCCGGTTGGAAGAGATTCTACAAGTTGGGCCGAGCACCCGCCTGGATAGCCAGTTTGTACGAGAGCTGGGTGGGGCTGTCGTCGAGCAGGCCGGCCGAGCGAGTTCCGTTGCCGAGGAGGCGATGCCCGAGAGGTCGGCCGGCGAGCCGAGCACATCGGGGCGGGACGACGAAGAGAGCTCGGGCAGCACAGACCCCACCGGGGAGCAACTGGAGGATCGTAACAGGCCGGCTAGCCACGCCATGCGGATCAATGACCAGCGGGTGCACCGCCGATCCGACCAGCTAATGTTGGAGCTGGCGAGAGGTTTTCCAGTGTATTCGGCGGATTTCTTTACATCTGCCGTGACGCCGAGGTACCTCGCCGCCCTCAGGCGGGAGTTCCAGATTCCGGCCGAGGTAGACTTGAGGGCTCCCGGTGAGAACGATCTGCCATCTCGGCCACCGCCAGGCTACGTAACTCTTTATGCCGAGTACTTCCGAGTCGACCTCCGCCTACCCCTCCACCCGTTCCTGAGACGAGCACTTACGCATTTGAATGTGGGTCCAGTCCAATTGAACGCGAACGCATACCGGATCCTGATAAGCTGCTTCATCCTCTGGGTCAAAAACTACGCGGCTGGTCTGCCATTCCGGGCGTTCCAGAATTTGTACCGAATGAAGTCCGCGCCTGCTTCAACGGGCTCCTACTACTTTCAGGTGTTCAAGGGAACGTTCGTGACCAAGTGCCCGGACTCCGACAAGCAGTTCAAGCACCTGTGGTTTTACGCAGGTGTCCGATAGCTGTACAGGCACTTGGCCCGGAACGAGCTTCTTCGCTCGGAGAGGGTACTTGTGGTCTTCTGGAGTGGTTATGCGTGGACGAGGGCGCCGTTCGTGCCGGAGAGGACATTGGACATGTTGGAAGGCCTCCAAAACTTGCCCGAGCACGAGCGGGACCAACGCTTGCTCCTAAGCCAGGCGAGCTTAACCGAGCACAATTGGCTTGGTTCATCTTCGTCAGTCCCCCGGCCAGATAGCCGGTTGCCGGACCACGTTACGGTTGCCCGGGTGCCAGAGCCGGTTCATCGCTACCGGTCCCGGACTATCGTGATCGAAGACGAGGCTTCTCCCGACCAGTCTCGTGATCCTTCTCCAAGGTCTTGGGGGCCCCGCATCGCCGACGAGGATCTTGATCTGGTGATCAAGAGCTTAAGTCCTGCTCGGGGCCAGCCTCCTGCTCGGGGGCTGCTGATCGAAGGTCGGCAACAGAGCAACGCCGAGTACTCGCAGCAGCTATTGGTATGTTTTAGCCGATAACTAATTCCTTCTCCTTTTTGTTTGCAGAACCGATGGCTGACCGTCGCGGAATGAAGAGGCCAAAAGAGGACGAGAGGAGGGAGAGGCTGACTAAGATGGCTATGCTCGGCAAGGGAAAGGGCAAAGCCGTGGCCTCCGCCCCATCTAGCCGGGCAGTGACGCCCCCAGCTCCCCCGGCCACTAAGGTCGTGCCTCCGCCGGCTCCCCCAGTTGCGCCCCCTGCCGCCCAGGCCAGTCGTCCAGCCACTCGAGAACGCGAGGACCGTCCGGCTGTTCGCCAGGATAGCCGGGCGAACCGTCCGAGGGAGGAGAGGCCAGCTCCAGTGCTGGTTTCTCGGAGCAGCCGGGAGGAATCGAGGCCAGGCTCCGCGTCCACCCCACCGGGACAAGTTACGGAGTCCTCGGCTCACCGCGCGCTCGTGACGAAGTTCGGGGACCGACTCAGCGTCAAGGTTGCTGAGTCGTCCAAGCGCTCGGACCCAGTAAAGGCCATCGACGACTGCGCCGAGAAGCTGGTCGAGGCCCTATGCCTCGCTTTCTCTGGTGTTGCCGCCGCCAAGGGGTCCGCTAACCGGGCTGCTGACGAGGTGAAGGCGGCTGAGGTCGACGCCCGGCATGCCAGACGTGCGGAGAAGGAGGCCAAGGCGGCGAAGAACGTGGCGGATGAGGCCAGGTGGGAGGCCGAGGACAGGGCTAAGGCCGCCGAGGACAGGGCGAAAGCCGCCGAGGATGGGCGGCGGTAGGCAGAGGACTGGGCGCAGAAGGCAGAACTGGATGCCGAGGAATTGGAGACTTCAAAGTTCGAGTTGGGCCGAGCTCTCCAAAGGGCCGAACAAGACCTCGCCGCTGCCCGGGCCGAGCACGAGAGGTATCTCCGGGTCGCCCTGCCCGCCGCCCTCGAAGAGGCTAGGGCTCAAGCCGTGGCCGACTTCCTCGAATCCGAGGATTTCAACGACCGTATCAGCCATATGTACCAAGAAGGGATACGGGACATGAAGGCTGGATTCACCGCGGCCAACCCATTACTGGTTGGGGTGGATTGGTCCTTCGTGCCGGAGGAGTCCGAGGAGCTGGCGGGCGAGGAAGTGACCAGGAAGGCGAGGTCACTGGCACTGCTCGGGTGCCCGGGGACGTCATTGTTTTGGACGATCAGGCTGCCCAAACCGAGCACCCGACAGAACCGGAACAACAAGCAGCCACCACTGGGCCCGAGTCAGCCGCCCCTGCCGAGCCTGAGCAGCCAACCCATGAGCCGCCCACGGAATGACTTTTTTTTTTATGATGATTTTTTTTTTTTAGGTTCGGGGGTGCCCAACTTGTACCCCCCTCCAAGTGTGTATTAATGAACTCTTTTTTCTTCCTTCTATTATTATTTTTCTATATATATATATATATATTTTTTTTTTTTTTTTTTTTTTTGACATGGCCTGGTCGACCCTAGCCCCCCCTGGTTGGTTTGGGTATTTCACCCAACTCCAACCTTGGTCAGGTGAACGTTGATTTTGTATGACTTGGGGTAGCCGGTCATGGGACCTGACCTGTGGTCCGGGGACCACAGGAGTTTTGTCTGCAAAGGCAGATGTTGGGTCCTGGTCGACAGCCCCCTGGAGTAGCCGGTCATGGGACCTGACCTATGGTCCGGGGACCACAGGAGTAGTCTGCAAAAGCAGATGTTGGGTCCTGGTCGGCAGCCCCCCTGGGATAGCCGGTCATGGGACCTGACCCGTGATCCGGGGACCACAGGAGTTTGTCTGCAAAGGCAGATGTTGGGTCCTGGTCGGCAGCCCTCCTGGGGTAGCCGGTCTTGGGACCTGACCTGTGGTCCGGGGACCACAGGAGTTTGTGGGAAGATACTCGGGCTGTCTGATGAAATCAATTATTTTATTGAATAAATAAATCTTTACAAAAGAATGGGTAGCCATAATTATTGGTAAAAACGCTTCAGGTGGTCGGCATTCCATGAGTTCCCGAGGTTCCTGCCGTCTTTGTCTTGCAGTCGGTATGTTTCCGGGCGTACAATGCTAGTTATTGTGTATGGTCCGTCCCACTTAGGGCCGAACGAGCCGAGCCCAGGCTCTTGAACAATTACTCTTTTCATCACTAAGTCTCCTACTCGGAAGACTCTTGGCCGAAACCTCTTGTCGTAATACTTACCAACGACCTGGTTGCGGGCGGCTGTCCGGATCAGGGCCTGTTCTCGCCTCTCTTCAACCAAGTCGAGCTCGGGCAAAATCCGACCAGCGTTGTCTTCTTCATCGTAGTTCTCGACTCGTAGGCTAGGCAGCCCGACTTCCACAGGTATAACGGCCTCAACGCCGAAGGCTATAGCAAAGGGAGTTTCCCAAGTCGCTGTTCGTTTGGTTGTCCGGTAAGCCCATAGTACTCGGGGCAGCTCATCAATTCATGCTCCTTTGTGCCTCTCAAGGTTCTTCTTCAAGTTTTCCTTGATTGTTTTGTTGGCGGCTTCAACCTGTCCGTTGCTCTGAGGGTGCCCGGGGGAGGAGAACACTTTCTTTATCCCGAACTGCTCACATAGTGCGAGGAACTTGTCCCCGAACTGTTTCCCATTGTCCGTGACTACAGTGTGGGGGAGGCCAAACCGGCAGATGATGCTCTTCCAGCGAAAGTTCGTGCATTTTCCTTCGGTCTGCTGGGCCAAAGGCTCCACTTCGACCCATTTAGTGAGATAGTCTTTGGTGACCAAGCAATACCGAAGCTGCGACCGGGCCATCGGAAGTGGTCCGATTATGTCGATGGCCCATTTCGCGAACGGCCACGCAGATACTACTGAGGTGAGCCTCTCAGGATGAGACTTAATTGCCTTGGCGAACTGCTGGCATTTCATGCACTTCCGGGCAAAATCCATGGCATCCTTGCTCATGGTTGGCCAGTAATACCCCTGACGGAGACATTTAAATGACAGGGCTTTCCCCCCCGAGTGATTTCCGCATACCCCACTGTGGATTTCTTTCATGACATACTCGGCCTCGGCCGGTCCAATGCAGCGCTGGTAGGGAGCTGAGAGTCCTCGGCGGTACAATTTGCCATTGATCATTATATATCTGGCCGAAGTGTTCTTGATCCTCCGGGCTTCTTCTCGGTTTGACGGCAGCCGAGAGTCGGTGAGATATTGGACAATCGGGTCCATCCAAGTCGACGTGCTCTCGGCAAAGAGGACCACTTCTTCTCGGTCGATGTTCGGATGGTCTAGCTTTTCAATGGGGAAGGAGACGAGACCCTCCAGATCATTTCCCGAAGCCAACCGGGTGAGGGCATCTGCCTCGGTGTTTTCAGATCGGGGTATCCGAGTAACGACTTGGCTACTGAACTGGCCGAGAAGAGTCATCACCCTGTCGAGGTATTTCGCAATTCGCGCTTCCCTAGCCTGGAATTCGCCGGAGACCTGGTTGACGATTAGCATAGAGTCGCTGAATACCTCAATGTCCTGTACCCCGAGCTCTCGGGCCAATTCAAGTCCGGCAATCATAGCCTCATACTCTGCCTCGTTATTCGAAGCTTTAAAATTGAAGCGTAGAGCTTGGCTGGTCTTGAACTGATCCGGGCTTACGAGGACAAGTCCTGCTCCGGAGCCTCCCGAGCTGGAGGACCCATCGACAAACAACTTCCATCTATCTGCGCTCGGTAGGCTTTCAGCCGGGGAGTTTATTGGGATGTCGGCAGTCTTCTCTGGCTGCCCAGGATCTGGTCCGGGTGCCCCTGTGAATTCAGCGATGAAGTCGGCCAGGGCCTGTGCCTTAATTGCGGGACGGGGGATGCACTCGATGTCGAATTCCCCGAGTTCTATTGCCCACTTCGCGATCCGCCCTAATAGCTCGGGGTTCTGCAGCACCTGGCGAAGGGGGTAGCTGGTCGGGACTCGGATTGGGTGGCCCTGGAAGTAAGGTCTCAACTTGCGGGCTGACGAGACCAACGCAAGGGCCAATTTCTCTAGGGGGGTGTACCTCACCTCCGCTCCCTGGAACGCCTTGCTACTGTAGTAGACCGGGTACTGCACTTTGTCTACTTCTCGGATTAGGACGGAACTCACGGCCTTCTCCGAGACGGCGAGGTAAACATAGAGCGTTTCTCCAGGAAGCGATTTTAATAGCTGCGGTGGGCTGGCGAGGTACTCCTTAAGGCTTTCAAAGGCCTCTCCGCACTTGCTGTCCCAGTTCATCCCTCCCCTGGTCTTAAGAGCTTGGAAAAATGAGAAGCATTTGTCCGTAGACCTTGATACAAACCGGGATAGGGCCGCGATCATCCCAGTTAGCCTTTGCACCTCCTTGATCGTTCGCAGGGGCTGCAAGTCTACAACGGCCTGGGCCTTCGTGGGGTTGATCTCTATTCCTCGGTGGTTCACCATGAACCCCAGGAATTTCCCTGATTCAACCCCGAACGCACACTTGGCCGGATTGAGTTTCATCCTGTACTGACGCAGGATGTTGAAGCAGTCTTGGAGGTCTCGGATGTGGTCGGCTCGATGTCGGCTCTTCACCAACATGTCGTCCACATACACCTCCATGGATTTCCCGATGAGCGGGGCGAACATCTTGTTCATCAGCCGCTGGTAGGTCGCTCCAGCGTTCTTGAGACCGAACGGCATAACCTTATAGCAATACAGCCCCTGGTCGGTCGTGAACGCGGTCTTGGCCTGGTCCATGAAGCTCAGCAGCTCATGTCCGGCCGTCGCGTCAACGAGCTGGTCAATCTGCGGGAGGGGGAAGCAATCCTTCGGGCACGCCTTGTTAAGGTCAGTATAGTCAATACAGACGCGCCACTTCTCGGATGACTTCTTGACCAAGACGACATTGGCCAGCCAATCCGGATAGGTTACTTCCCGGATGAAGCCGACGGCGAGCAGTTTCTTCACTTCCGCGTTGATGGCCTCGTACCTCTCCGGGTTAAAGGCCTTTCTCTAATGGATCACCGGCCGGTGCCTCGGGTTGACATTCAGCTGGTGGCACATCACCGCTGGGTCGATTCCCGGTATGTCCTCGTGAGACCAGGCGAAAACGTCTTTGTGTTCCCGGAGGGTCTTTTCCAGCTCTACTCGGGTGTCCGGTGCTACCCGGGAGCCGAGTAGTACCGTCCGCTCCGGGTGCGCCGGGTCCAGCTGGTAAGGGACCAGATCTTCCACAGGAAGTGCTCGGACCTCCTCCTCTGGCATCCGGGGGTCCAGGTCCCTCAAGGGCTTGACCTCCTCGCTGGGGACCTCGGCTTCGTCCACCATAAGGATGGTGGACACGATGGCATGGGCGGGGGCCTTCCGGCACACTTTGTTTACTGTCTTCATGTAGCACTTGCGGGCCCCTTCCTGGTTTCCCCGGAAGACACCGATCCCTCCGCTGGTGGGGAACTTCATGGACAGATGGTAGGTGGAGACTACCGCCTTTAGCGCGTTGAGGGTTGGTCTCCCCAGGATGACGTTGTAGACGGACGGTCGGTCTACAATGATGAACTCCACCATCCTGGTTGCCTTCTCCGGGCCGTCCCCGATCATAACCGGGAGACAGACGGTGCCGGCTGCGTGGACGCAGTCCCCTGCGAATCCGTACAATGGTGTCCGAGCAGGCGTCAACACGGCTCCCTCAATCCGCAACCTTGAAAACGCGTCCATGAACATTACGTCCGCGGAGCTCCCATTGTCGATGAGGACGCTTCGGACGACATTGTTTGCTACCCTGATCTCGCCGACCAGGGCGTCGTTGTGCGGGTGGAGTAACTGATCTGCCCCGTCATCCGTGAAGGTGATCAGGGTACTGTCTTGGCGACATATCTTCGAGATATGCTCCGCCATGTTGATGTGTTCTCCGCGGGCAGCCAGCCTGGCCTCGCGGGCATAACTCCTCCGGCTACTGGCGGTATCCCCAGTAGCTGTCCCACCAAAGATCATGTGGACAATATGCTCAGGCCCCTACTCGTCTGGCTTTTCATCCGGACCTTGGTTCTGGCGACGACTCGGTCCGACCGGGGTGATGATCCTCTCGACGAACTCCCGCAGGTGGCCTTCCCTGATCAGCATTTCGATTTGATCTCGAAGCTGGATGCAGTTCTTCGTATCGTGGCCAACGTCCTTGTGGAAGTTACAGTATTTGCTCTGATTCCTCCGAGAGCAGTCCGTGCGGATGGGTAGTGGGTCCTAGAGCAGCCCCTTACCAGATACCTGGTTCAAGACGTGCTCAATTGTTGTGACCAGAGGTGTGTATTGGCGGAACCTCCCCGCGGGCACTTTCGGGCCAGGGTTGGCTTCGGCACGGGTATCCACGACCGGGGCCTTCCCCTTGTCCGACCGGCCTTGGTCGGTGGTCTTCGGCTGCCCTTGCTCGGGCCTCCTGCCAGAAGGCTGGGACTGACCTTGGACCTGCAGCCCTCGGCTTCTGACGTATTCATCCGCCTCTGCATGCCTCCACGCAATTCCCCTCAGGTGCGCAAAGGTAGGCGGCCGGTCGAAGGCGAGTGTCCAGACGAGGCGAGGGTCCTGGATGCCCTCCCTGAAAGCCTGGATCAAGGTCTCATCCGTACAGCCCTCCACCTGCACGACAGCCTTGTCGAAACGATCCAGGTACTTCTTCAGCGTTTCGTTCTCACCCTGCTTGATGCCGAACAGGCGAGAAGCTCCCAGCTTCCTTATCCTGGAGCCTAGGAATGCGGCCGAGAACAAGTCTCCCAACTGCCGGAAGCTACCGACGGAACCCGGCTGGAGCCTTCTGTACCATTGCCGAGCAGCTCCGGTCAGGGTCAGGCAGAACGACTTGCAAAGAGCGGCCTCGTTAGCGCTCTGAATCAGCATGTGCGCCCGGTAGTTCTCGAGGTGCTCATCCGCATCTGCGGACCCGTCGTAAGAAGGTATGGTTGGCATCTTGAACCTGGAGGGATAGGGGGACGCCATGATATCTGGGGTGAACGGTGGGTCGGCCGACCCAGCGGGCTCCAACCCGTATTGCTGCCCTACCAGCCGATCAAGCTGGCGCTGTAAGTGGTCTAGCCGGCTTTGGTCGCTCCTTTCCCTCTCGGCTGGCTTATCCACCGAGGGTTCTCGGCCTAATCGGTGGTATATCGCCGGTCCCCCCAATCGGTTAAAGACCGACGTGGTGTTTCGCCTGACGTTGAGGGCCTCTCGGTAGTCGTCATCAGGGTGTTCCTCGGCCGGGGCCTGTTGTGCAGCCTCTGAGGGGGTGATCCAAGTGCGGCGACTCCTCGAGCGCAACCTGACGGGCTCGGCTTCCTGCTGTTGTCTCTCAGCGCTCCCCCGGTGTGTGCGTCCGCTGCGGTCGGCTGCGGGTGAGGGGTCGCGGCGCCTGCTCGCTGATCTAGGCGGCCTGGACGGCGTTGACTCAGCGGCTTCTGGCTGCTGCTAAGGCAGCTGGACGTTATGGTGTCGCGGAAGGCCTCCATGAATCCTTATACGGTTTGGGTCAGAGCTTGGACGCTGTCGGCAAAGATCTCCGTCTGAGTGGGCCTCCGCTGCCCCCGGCCACCACGGCGTCGCGGTGGTCTGGTACTCTGCGACCCTGTGGGGGCAAGGTTGTCGTACTCCTAGATGTCTTGGTTGGTGTATTCGTCCATGGTGCGTGAATGAGGTGAGGAAAGATGTGGGTTGCTGGAAAGGCGGGTGCCCTCCTTCTAGCGCCAAAATGTTGATGCTCGAAATGGCTCCGGCAACAACACCCAAATGTGATCGGGTAGTCCGATGGGAACTCGCCAGTCACTTTGCCGTCGATCTCCTGCAAAATAGAAGCACCTCGGAATGATGGGGATGCCGGTGTGGTGTCTGCCGTGGGCACTCCGATGCTTAAGTCAGTAAGGAAACTGATGAGCAAGAGGAGGGGCAGAGCTTTGGCAAGGTAAGAGTGTTCGTACCTGAGTTGGGGATTCATTTCTTTATTTATAGGTGCTTTCCGCGGATCCGGGTGCTCGGGGCAACCCGGTCGGGTCGGCCACCTAGGGCACCCGGTGGGCAAGTAGGCTTGCAGGAGCTATTGATCCACTGAGCCGACGCCACGTGTCCCTGGGCCCCCAGCACAGTGGGTAGTTAGGTTTCTCAGGCATCACCAGTAAGGAGGCTACAGTGGGTGGCTGTGATTTGATGTCTGACAGGAGCAGGTGAGTGGCGCCAGCAGCTAACAGGGCGTGGACGTGACTGGTGTCACATCCTCCGTCTCTGGCGTTGCCAGGGTGGGGGTCCGGGCCGAGATACATATCGAGGCCGATCAGAGTACTCGGCGAGATAGTGCTCCGAGCATCCGACTAGCTGACTAGGCGCGCTCCCTGGTATGCTCGGCAAGCGACTTCGCAGAACACTACGGTCAGAGTAGACCCCTCCTGTCCTCGGCTGGGGATGCCATCCAACTAGCAGAGTTCGCCTATGAGGCGGCAGTCGGCGTTGAGTAGTCGGCAAATGTCAGAGGTGATCGGATCTGGTCGGGTCATCAACAAATATATATATATATATATATGAATATATATATATATATATATGTATATAA
Source organism: Ficus hirta (assembly GCA_038430175.1). Lineage (NCBI taxonomy): Eukaryota > Viridiplantae > Streptophyta > Magnoliopsida > Rosales > Moraceae > Ficus > Ficus hirta. Next base: position 8,939,949 of record CM076585.1, on the reverse strand, counting down.
ATTAACCATCCAAGGCAAAAAAACAAGGGGAAGTATGCTGTGGACACTCACTTCTGGTCCCAATTCCATTGCTGCTTCAGTGATCTCCATGCGTATAGGTTGTTGGTTCCCAGAAAGTGTTACATACATGGTAGTGATCAAGTTACAACCTTTATTTATGATTATGAAAGAAGCAGGTCCAGTGCATATAAACAAAGTTAAAGTCAATGATTACATGAATTTTCTGTTCTTCCTGTAGAATAAAAATGTAGACTTCTGGAAAGTTTAGGGAGTATGGCAGGCATAAGATCAAATGATTGAACTCATGTAAACTAAATCCACATTTTCACTAATTAATCTCCAAATTCCAAAAGAAGATTACTAGAATGATATTTCACACAATTTCTAGCACCAGAAACAAATTGCATACTTGCAAGAAAAAGATACATTTATTAGCTCGCCTTCGCAGTAACCATTAGTCTATGTTCTGCAAACGTGACAAGAAAAATAGGAAAATTTAAGAATTAAAGCAGGTATAAAAACTAGAAAGGTTACATCGCAAACGAAAATTTAAGAATTAATATGCGGCCAGTTCTTTTTGTACTTTAACTGCCTCAACTTGGACAACTATCTGTGTCTTCTTCACAGTCTCAAAGAGGTTTTGCATGTTTCGGAAAACCCCTGCCTAAAACAAATTGGCATAACAAAATGTTAATCTCAACTAACAGATTTGAACTTGAGAGGCAAAATAACCAGAAACCAGTTACACAATGAAAATGCGTTCACAATAATTACGGTGATGATGAATATGATTCATAACTACTCAAGCCCCATCTTATAGTAGAAACTATTCATGATGCCCAAAAGCCAATTAAAAAAACAAAAAAAACAAAAAAACAAAACAAAACAAAACAAAAACAGAAAACAAAAACAAAACAAAACAAAACAAAAACAAAACAAAACAAAAAAAAAAAAACCATGCCAGCTAGCATTTTCCTTACAAAACTAACATTCAGTTTGATAGATGGCATGACAGAAATGCTTACGATGACGCTTAACATTTATGTTTATCTAAAGTTTCTCAAGTTAAACAACAAAATCAATGTGAATACAAATACTTTGATGACGAATGTTGATATTGGATTGGCCCCAAAATTTTACTGCCATATTATATACATGAATTTATCCAGGCCAGGATATTGAAAATAGCAAGTAAAAACCAAAGAAATGGGAATCATGGAAAAAGTTCGTTAGAATGTAACGTCATCAACTATTTCGCACATAAACCAAGTCAATATAACTTTAGGTCAACGAGGGCTATTAATTTTGCGTACAGAGATCAAAATCTGCCTGAATCACAAATAGACCGCATACACAGAGATCTACGATTATGCCTGAGTTGAGCTTATGTTACTGTTAAATAGAAAATAGAAAAAATTTAAACCAAAATTTTAACATATTATTCAATAGATATTCCAACAGAAAATTACCGAAGCAGCTAAAAGTACTTCCAATGAAAATGAGGTTGCAAACTTGCAAGTAAGCCTTCTCTATCTAAATTAAATTACAAAGACACCCCCTCGACTGAAATTAGTATCAACTTACCCCTTGACACCCCTAAACTTGATATAAGTGGCATCAATAGTTCATCCTTTTGTTTTTCATTCAAAAACTAACATCAGGCACATGATTGCCCCTGAAATCTTCTGTCCACTTGTGTATTGAAATTTAGAATGTTTTAATACAACTCTTTAATCTAAGCCGTTCGATTGGACATCACTTTAATTCTCCAACATCCATTCACCATAAAACATTAAACTAAAATCACCCAACACAGTAAATGAAATAAAAACTTAACAGAACTTAATCCTTGTCCAAATTAAACAATACTAGGAAAAAAGATAAACTCAAAAACAGATATCATCGCACATTGACATGATAAGCCCTCCAAGAAAAAAGCATCTTCCAATTTTTCAATCTCTCTTGGGTTCTTCAATTCCAGCTAAGATTTCTACAAAAATTAGAAGGGAAAAAAGAAGAGTAAGAAAATATAAAGTTAAAAACATGCAAAAACCAAAACACAATATATAGAGGAGATAAACAACTCCTAAATGGAAAGACACGACAACAGGTAGAAAATGTCGATTCAAAGGCAACAATGTCTAGATATAATCAAAACATCTCAGCCTCTAGAAAAAAGTATCTTGTATGATAAATGATATATAACTTCTTTAAGAATTATAATATAAATATATGGGTTGGATTAGATTATTAGATTTTCAAAATTCACATCTGATATCTAGTATAATTCAATTGGATGAGTAATATCATCATCCAAATTTAATTCTATTAAATATCTTTAAAAAAAAATTAGATTGATTCGGTTGAATATATTAGAGACTGAATCTTGTGTCCATACCTACATGGTATACTTCTAATTATTTTGTACGATATTATAACAATTAAATTTGAGGAGTTTTACAATCAGAAATGATGGGGGTAAAAATTTTAGACCATCCGATGAGTTTTAAATGGTCAAGATTGAAAAGATTCACCAAAATAATTGTGAAATACATGTGTACGATAATATTAAAAAAAAATAGAACCATTGTCTCTGACTCTCCATGAACACCAAGCAAGAGCAACGGTGGTGGTGGCTCCCGGAGCAAACCCGGCGAGGCCATAGTGACGACGGTGCCAGCATTCTCGATCGTCGACCGCCCATCCCATGTCGCAAATGGCCAAAGAACACTCTCGATTTGAAGCTATTTGGCCGGTGTTTGGGCGTAGCTGCGGAGGAGAGTGAGGGGTTTTCATGATCGTCCAGATCCGGCACAGGTCTCACCTCCGTCGCCGCTGTGAGCCCACTCCGCCGTGCTAGCCTTCGAGCCCCCTCCACTATGTAGCCGAGCCCACTCCGTCACGGAAGCAAGGGAGGTGCTGAGTTAAAACTTCGCCAGATCTATGCTACCCAGTACCCACGATGGCGCCGCTCGCAAACCTTGGACGGGTCCCTGAGAAGATGAGTTGACAGGCGGTGGCTGGGGGCGGCTGCCGGTGGGCGTCAACGTTCGGAGACTTGAGATCGTGAGCTTGCCGGCATCCACAACATCGTGAGCTCGGATATCCGTTGTCACCCGTCCCTTCCGCAGCCTCGCGAGATTTTTCGGGTCCGGCAAACCAGTTCCTCCCACCATAATATCTTTTCATTTGGAAGGATGCACACTCTCTTTCTCCTAATCAATTAAAAAGACAATTTTGTCATTAACTTTTTTTTTTCCCCCCAAAAAACAGAAGTTTAAAATTGACAGTATAATAATTAACTAAAAAACTATCATCTATAATTTTAACTTTTTCTCTCTTATATCAAACAATACGAGGGATTTATATAATCCTCTCCATCCTTCACTCCCTCCAAACATAGACTAAAGCAAGAAACCAAAAAGGAGCATATCCATTAACATGCCAACAAATACCAATATATATATCACGTCTTATATATAGGTATATGCACCAAGTTTTATATTTAGTATCGTATGGTATCTGGTAATGTGAATTTCAGTTACTATAAATATGAACTTCAATTGTTAAGAATGTGAATTCACGCAGAATGGAATGTAGTTAAAGTGGATGTGAATTTTCTTTATTTTACATTTTCTTCTGCATGAATTCACATTTCTAATTGAAGTTTAGGTTTACAATAATTGAAGTTTACATTGCCGGAGACTTTCTAGTCCGATTGTGCTTAATCATGCAAAAAAGTGTATACTTTTGTGTGACGCAAGAATCATAAATTCAAAATTTTGGTGGGAAAAAAGGTGAAAATTCATGTCATTTCGGAGCAGGAATATTGCTCGAGGCCTACGATACCTAATCGTCATAAAAAAGAGTACACGTTTCTGCGACTCGAAAATCGTGCCTCAATTTTGGAGGGAAAAAAATTCAAAATTTTAGCAAGAAAAAAAAGTGAAAAACATATTTGTTTCGGCACTGAAGTATTGCTCAGTCCTATTGTGCCTATTCGTGCAAAAAAATATATACTTTTGCGCGACGCAAGAATCATAAATTCAAAGTTTTAGCGGGAAAAAAAGGTGACAATTCATGTCATTTCGAAGCAGGAATATTGGTCGAGGCTTGCAGTGCCTAATCGTCGTGGAAAAGGGTACACATTTCTGCGACTTGAAAATTGTGCCCCAATTTTGGAGGGGAAAAAAATCAAAATTTTTGCGGGAAAAAAGAAAAAAGTGACAAACATAGTCAAAATTTTGGTGGGAAAAAAGGTGAAAATTCATGTCATTTCGGAGCAGGAATATTGCTCGAGGCCTACGATACCTAATCGTCATAAAAAAGAGTACACGTTTCTGCGACTCGAAAATCGTGCCTCAATTTTGGAGGGAAAAAAATTCAAAATTTTAGCGAGAAAAAAAAGTGAAAAACATATTTGTTCCGGCACTGAAGTATTGCTCAGTCCTATTGTGCCTATTCGTGCAAAAAAATATATACTTTTGCGCGACGCAAGAATCATAAATTCAAAGTTTTAGCGGGAAAAAAAGGTGACAATTCATGCCATTTCGAAGCAGGAATATTGGTCGAGGCTTGCAGTGCCTAATCGTCGTGAAAAAGGGTACACATTTCTGCGACTTGAAAATTGTGCCCCAATTTTGGAGGGGAAAAAAATCAAAATTTTTGCGGGAAAAAAGAAAAAAGTGACAAACATAGTCATTTCAGTGCAAGAATATTGCTTAGTCCTACTGTGCCTAATCGTCGTGAAAAAGTCTATAAGTTTGCGCGATGCGAGAATCATGCCCCAATTTTTGGGGGAGAAAAATTTAAAATTTTGGCTGCAAAAAGGTGAAAATGCAAGTCGTTTTAGAGCAGGAATATTGCTCAAGGCTTATTGTGCCTAATTGTTATGAAAAAGAGTACATGTTTGCACTTCGCAAAAAATGTGCCCCAATTTTGATTGGAAAAAATTCAAAATTTTGGCTTGAAAAAAAAAAAAAAAAAGAAAAGCATTGTTGTTTCGGCGTAGGAATATTATTTGTGGCCTGTAGTACCTAATCATCGTGAAAAAAAGATACATATTTTTGTGACACGAAAACTGTGCCCCAATTTTGGAAGGGAAAAAATTCAAAACATTTGCGAGAAAAAAAGTGAAATACGTTTTTTTTTTTTTTCACTCAAGAATATTGCTCGCAACCTACGGTGCCTAATCGTCGTGCAAAAAGGTACACGTTTCTGTGACCCCAAAATCATGCCCCAATTTTGGAGGAGAAAAAATTCAAAATTTAGACCAGAAAAAAAGGTGAAAAAAGTTATCATTTCAGCGCAGGAATATTGCTCGTAGCCTGCGGTGCCTAATTGTCATGAAAAAGGTTACACGTTTCCGCAATGCCAAAAACATGCCCCAAATTTGGATGTGAAAAAATTCAAACTTTTGGCAGGAAAAAAAAATGCAAAACATAATTGTTTCGGCATAGGAATATTGCTCAGCTGTACTGTGCGTAATCGTCACAAAAAAGGATACACGTTTGCACTCCACGTAAAACGTGCCCCAAATTTAGAGAAAAAAAATTCAAAATTATGGCTAGAAAAAAAAAAAAGGGAAAGACATATTTCTTTCGGCACAGGAGTATTGCTCAGCCCTATTGTGCCTAATCGTGCAAAAAAATGGTACTTTTACACCACGAAAAAATCACAAATTCAAAATTTTGGCGGGAAAAAATGGTGGCCAAAGACTTTGAGTGGATAAATGAGTGAATATCATATTTTGAAGACTAGTTAGGGAAATTCTGGAAATAATATTCTAGAAATGATGAGAGTATTTTTATCCTAAGTGCTTTATTTATGAATGTCATTTTAAATTTGATTGTATGAAAAATATAATAAATGTACTTATTTATGATTGGTGTGTTACATAAGAATTGATCTATTAAACTCTCTGAAATAAAGAAAATTGATTAAAACACTTTGTTTATTAGACTCTGAGATTAGTTTCATTGTGATAAATTAAGTGTGCTAAAATAAGTGACAACAATTAGTGATCTACTAATAATAAAGCAAATAATAATGGGCCACAGTAATAAAGGCTGAGCATAAATAACTTCAATAATTTATCTATAAATAAACAATAGTAAACAGTAATAAAATTGTTGCAATAAGTAAGAAATAACCAAATGACATGAATAAATAAATAAATATTGAAAACTGGAAAAGGGACCAGTTTAAACAGAAAACTTGAAATAAATAAACCAAAATGATAGACATCAAGAATAATTAAAGATAAAAGAAATAAGAAAAAATTACCTAAATAACCACCTTTGTTTTTTTTTTTTTTTTTTTTGGTCCAACAAAATACAAACTTTAGTTTACTTTAGTTTGATTTTGGATCATATTGGTTTAATATTACTCTTCTGTATCATATTAATGCAATAATCTTTAAATTCATATCATTCAGGTACTTTTTCCTAGAAATAATGGTAATAGAATAAAATACCCAAATTAGATAACATTAAAGGGAGATTAGAAGTATACTTGCTACCTGTGTTTAAAATAGAAAATATATGGGAATGGTAACAAGAAATGAGCTTGGGAAAAGTAAAATTCCCACAGTTGCTTTTAGAGAGAGTAAATCAAATTGCTTTTCCAAGGGAGGGCATTAGTTGCTCGTTGATGCATTGCAGCAAGCAAGGGCCTTTTGGTCTTTTTCCCACATTCCCTTGGGCTTATTGGCATGTTGTTTATAATCTCTTTCGCCTTCTTCAACATCCCAACTCTTCCAAGCAATCCACCATGCATCCACAATGCTAGGTTCTGAGTTCTCAACTCAACTCGATGAACTTCTGTAATTTGAAAAAAGTCATGACGCCCTTCTTCGACCAACCCCGAGTGAGTGCAAGCACTAGGGAGACTAACAGAGTGATGTGATATAGGAGGGACGCAACCATTCCTCCCAAAAATTGTAACTGTGGGAGAGGCACAATAAATTTCTATTAAACATCACCCATTTTTAGACTCGGAAATCCACCCCAAGCACTATTCATTTGGGCCCTTATTTTGAGGAGTCCCTTACGAATCTGTATATACACCTAGCGAATGGGCTCAAGTATTTCTTCGAAGCCCAAGCCACATAGACCGCCTTCCAAGTTCAACTATGCTCCTGCACCATGATGTTTTCAGGAGCCACCAACTCCCTCCACATCTTCTTAAAGAGCTTGACGACTGCATTGTCTTTGGCGTGCATTAGTAGCCCAGCAATCATGCAATAAAACTCTATAGGCCTTCTCCAAGCAACTGCATTTGCAATAAAGGTAAACAATTAATCGTCGACGCGTGTTTAGAGTTTAATTCGATTCCACTTTCTTCTATATATCTATGTAACCAATTCCCTGGATTTAGAGCACCTAATTCAGTACAAGTTGTGAGCATACTTGCCACCAAGAACTGTCCAACCCCAACTTTTCATCCCGCAATGTTTCAGACAAAGCAAATGCCTCGCGAAAGTAGTAGCTCTGCACAAAAGACGCGAACATGGCTTTCAAAGAAACTGAGCTCCTCTCAAGATTCGACTCAAAAGACGTGAAACGCCTCATAGAAAATCCCGCACCCAGAGCATCTGTCTATCAAAGTTGTACCAGACACTTTGTCCGACATGGGCATTTCATCAAACACATTCCTCGTATCATCCAAAGCTCAAAAGCCGACGTACATATTGATCAAGCTGTTTTGACAAAAGTCTTTTTCTCCGAAGCCGAACTTGAGAATGTGGCATTGGCGAGGCAGCTTGCACTAACAACGGAAAGGAAAGTGAAGTAGTTCGGAACTTCAGTTCTTTGGAGTGGTGCAACATGCCTAGGTAAAAGAGGTGGCAGCTTGTGGGCAACTAGGAATTCAACATGTCTCTCATGATGGTGTTGTTAATGAAGGTATCTGATTGGGGCATTTCGTCAAACAACTTGAGTGCATTATAACTCAAATGGCCATTTTGAGAGAGCACACTGAACTTGATGAGGTGACCCATGGCGTCGTTATTGAAGCTGAGGCGGATGGTTTGGGAGTGGAGCTGCTTGACGTGGGCCATCAAGTAACATCGCTCCATTTCATGGCGGCGTATTAGTGACTTGTGAGCCTCCAACCACCGGGACTTGGAGAAACAATGACATTTTGTTGTCTGTCATTTTGATTTTATTATCAACTTTTAATTATTTTTTTTTTAAGGATTTTATTATCAACTAGAAACCAATAAACATTCTAATTTATACTAATTGAAATCACGAGCTTTATATATAGGAAGTGTATACATATTACAATTGTTAAAGATTTATTTTATGAACATAAATATTAAAATTTCTAATATAATAATTTTTGACACATATGTTAGGCTATCACAAAAATATTTGAACATAAATACACAAATTTAATTAAGAAAATAAATTCATTAAAAAGATTATTTATGAAAATAAAAAAGAAGAGCTTAAAAAACACTAATTTAGAAAAAGTTGAAAGAAAGAGAGAGAGAGAGAACGAATAGAATAAAGTAACAAATCAAGAAAGAAGAAAAAGAAAAAAAAGAAAAAAAAAACATCACAAAAGATAAAATAAAGTAAACAAATTTCGAATAGAATTTTTTATTTTTAAAAAACTTCGCTCTGTTAATATAGTTATGTAAATAAGATAAGAGACAAAGAGAAAAGGCAGCGTGTGATGATCTGTCACTCCACTTCATTTGCATATGCAGTATAACCTTGATAAATTAATAATAATTATTAAAGAGATATTTTTTGTCAGTCCCGACTTGTGGTCAACGTAATAAATTAATGCTTTCTTAAATTTAAATGATAATGCATTTTAAAAATATCTTATAGAACCAGCTAAATATGTAAAATTTATTATATTAAGGTACTAAATTAAAAACATATGACTAAATTAGGAGGCCTAATTTGTAGGATATTTGTCTCTTGTTGTTTGTCTTTTCTTGAAACTGATATGGACTTGAATTTCATCTCCAACATTTATAACACAGTAAGAAGCTCGGGTCTACGTAGTGCAACAACAAAAAATTATTCAAGGTCATTATTGCCTTAAAGTGCTTCTTCGTGTGAAACAGGCTCCATAATAAAACTATCACCTTCAAATTCATCTTCTCTATCACTACCCATGAATTTTTCAACAATTTACTTGTCACACAAAATCTATGAAGTTGTGTCATTTTCCACAGGGTAGTTGTAAAGAGGTATTCCATCACTGCACCACAACTCTTTGATTACTTTTTCTTGTGTTTGCATGCCTTAAACTTACAAGCTTGGTCCATCCAAATTATCAGTAGCCATGTTATCTATGGACCTGATTATGCAATGTCAAAAACAAGTTGCAATTGTTTTTGCCTATACGTCTATTTTTCAAGCCAAAATGGAAGATGCATTCCAATAAATTTTTTTTTTCTTTCCTAGATTTTGTCACTCGTCTTTACAACCTGCAAAAGATAATAATAAAATCGATGAAGATGATGCGTCTTAAAAGCACGTATGATCCCTCATCAGTTATCACAAGATCTTTGATGTTGTGTTGGGTGGCAAACAAAAGTAATTCGACATTGTTCAATCCTTCGATAGTTTTTTTATCGAGAGGAGAACTTTTCTACTGCCAATTTTTGAAAATGTACAACCATTGTTGCAGTTGTTTCTTAGTGCATATTGGATCTTTGTTGTACACACACAATACTTTATGCATTTCATTTGTCATTGTTGCTTTAATATTTAAACTCTAAAAGATTAAGAAAATTCAAAAATTAAAAAACTAAACACACAAATAAAAAATAAAAAAGAAAAAAGAAAAACAATAAAAAAAAAATGAAAAGACACAAATAAAAAAAAGAGAGAGACCAGATCAGAAAGGGGTCGGAGAAACTCGTGCTGTGGTTAGAGGAGGAGGACGAGGAATCGGTTTCTCTGTCATTGGGGTGTGGGAAGATCGGTGCCTATTATATGTGTTTTTCTTGTTTTTTATTTATTTATTAATTTATTTATTATTGGTCTTTCTCTTTCTCTTTCAATCTAGATTTTTAGGATAGTGTAAATGACTCAGAGAGATTGCATTTTACTATCCTTTACTTCAAACTCTGCTTAGGATTGAGAAAAGGGGAGCAGAAGGAAATTTTGTTAGAATTGATGTCCGGAAAAGCATATGATATTTAAGACTTAATTGCTATTTAAATAAATTAGTTTTATGTTTCATTATACTCTTATATGCATATATGTTTGAAACTTAATAAATATGATAAATTTTTGTGATTATTGTATATAAATGTTATATACAAAAGGGTAATATTTAAGAATAATATTATAAATTTGTCCCAAATATCTAAATTCGGATATTTAATTATTATAAGGATGATTCATAACTATATATCATGAATAATACATTATTGAGGTGTCGTTGGGATAAAAGTACTCTATGTATTATGATAGTATATGAGAGAACGTGCTTAATTTGAATATAAGTGATAATCTCTGTTAGTATTTAGAGTATTCAAATTTTATTAGTGATGATCATATACATAACAGTCTTAATTCTATATTGTTAACATACTCTTATATATGGCATTATGTCTTTTGACTCATCTGGTACAGGTCCACAAAAAGACATAATTTGGCATAAATTCACAAATTGTCAAATCTCATTCCTGGTATCTTAGAAACATAACAAAGTAAATAATTGAGAATGTTAATTTAACGAGATGAAGTCCGTTCCTTCGTTATGAAGTATATGGACAGCGCTCTTAAGTGTTGATTCATGGCTTGAATAATAAGAGTACGTGTTTAATTTATGATAAGATCATAAATATGTTATTCATTAGTGAATCAATAGTACTTAAAAAGAAAGATGCAATAAAAAAGATTAATTGATAAATGGAATATAGCTTTGATTGTGAACTATTTATAAATGATTGATCTATATTTAGTGATTATATCAATAAATTATTCAACCTTCTTGAATAAATCATATTTATAATTTCAACAGTGCAATTATAAGTTTTTAGTGAAATAACTTTGGAATAAATTAAATTGATATATTAGTGCCCATTTGGGTATTAACTACAAATGGTAAAATACCTTCTGATCCAAAAATCTTAATTTTACATGAAATTTTCTCTCTCGTACATTTTCAAAAAACTCAAACTTTAATTAAAAGTCCATAATTTTCTTATTTCAAATCAAAATGAGATGAATTTTACGACAAAATACTCGTAATGACGAGACGAACAAGATATTATATATTTTATATATTTTTTCTAAACACATTTCAAAGTTTTACATTGTTTTTTATGTTAGAAAACTTTGCTTAAAGTTTTTCCTCCAAACATATATTACCAACCCTACCTTAAAAACATCATCTCTAGATTTCCCCAAACGGGCTCTTAATTTAAAAGTTTAATTAATCATTAAATTTATTGAAGCTTGAAATTATAAGTTCATAGTTCTACATGGTGCTTGCACAATATTAATACATACTGACTTTATATGAAAATTGATTTGGAATTAACTTTATAAATTAAAAATGATGTGACTACTTAAATAAACTCCAATTGGATGATCCAGTGGGGACAACCACACCAAAGATGACGCCTACATCACAGGGATAATTCCTGGGGTGTGCAGTGAGCCCCTTGGGTGGATTCCTCCTTACAAGGTATTCGCAGCCGTTTCCAGCTGTTGTTCCCCTCACAAGGACAGGTTCTTACGCATTACTCACTTGTCCACTACTGCAAACATCACTTCCCTTCCGACTTGCATATTTTAAGCATGCCACTAGCATTCATCATGAACCAGAATCGAACTCTACATGAGATTCATTATTGCATTATATATAGCTTCCTTATCCATAGATAAAACGGATTCAGAATTGTCTTTCATTCCAAAACATAATTTAAATTCAAACAAGAAACAAAAGTTGAAAATTGGAATAAACCAAGGAGGAGATATGTGCCATCTAGCACTGGGTCGGGTGTGCCGCACGCCACCTCCCAGTGTAGGGAGATAGCCAATTTCTTTTACTTAAATTAATTTAATTATTTAATTAATTTAAAAGATTATCCAATTAGGTATTTCTCGTGACACTCTAAGTAGATGATTTATTCCATTAGATTATAACATTTGTCTTTTTTCTGAAAGAGAGAACCTAGAGTGAGAAAAAAAAAAAAAAATCTTCATAGCTATATTTGCTTCTCTCATGTGTTGAGAATTAAATGCAAAGAACATAAAGGAGAGATAGTGATCATATCCGATTAACAAAACACCCACATGTCGGTTTGTGAGATATTGAGATTAGGCATGGAAGACCTACAGTGTCTTGGATTTGAATCATTTATGAAGTTATCACCTAGTTGAACGTCATATTTCAAGCATATCCCTGAGACAAGCTTTCTTGGAATCCTTGGGTTCTATGGTTAGCTGAGAAGTTTGGGTGTTTTTTTGTTACCACTCTTGAAATGTTAAGATGAGTAACATAAATGTTTTTCATACATTCTGATGTTGAAAGCTGATGTTGTATCTTTTGGTTGAAGTAACTTCATAGAATTCAGTTTTTGTGTTTTGTTTTTAAATTGATTTTGTAAGAAAATCTTCTAGTAGATCATACATAATATTCTACTACAATCTTGTGTATGATCGAAAATCGGTGACGTCCAATTGTTTATGTTGAAAATACTACTCAGGAAGCACCTACTACTTTATGATAGATTTAACCGGGATATTGTTTGTATTTTTGCTCTATGCCCAATTTAAATAACTCCAGAAGACTAGAATTGTATTCAAAGTGTTTGGCCTGAGTAAATTCGTTTGCATTTGTGGAAAATGCTACTAGTGATTCTAATAGAATCCAAACAATATTTTGACAGAATATGAAACATAATCTATTAGAATCCAAAACTATTCTAACAGAATCTCTCCAACGATTAATGCCAGTGACCGGAATCGAAGATGTCTGACTACCTTTGTTGAAATCTAAAAATTTATTCTGCAATAGTCCTTTTGGAAATATCTAACAGAATCTTGAAGGTGACCTGTTCCGGTGACCGAAGCCCGAGATGTTCAGCTATCTTATCAAAAACATAAAATATTCTAGTAAACTACTCCAAATATTCTACTAGACTATTCTGGCGACTGACGTCGGGGATCGGAATTGGAGATATTCAACCATCCATGTTGTATTCTAATAAAATTACTAATACAAAAAGAGGAATTCACGACAGTTTTTAACGTCGTGATAGCTAACATTTCACGACAATTACAAACTGTCGTGAAATAGACAAAAATAACGCCAGATGGGGTAGCAGAGGTAGTTCCACTACGGTTTTTGATAACTCTATAAAATAGAGTTATTTCAGCATTTTAAGCTTATATTTTTACTATAATCTTAGCATTTATTTTTACTTTTCCCTAAAATTATTATGTTGTCCCAAATGTGTAGATAAATAATGTTAATATGGTTAAAAATAACAATTTGGAGCTAAAATGTGATAAAAATAAATTAAGGGGGTGTTTGGTGAATGAGTTTGAGTTAAGATTTTTAAGTTTAAATAGTAATTTGTGTTGACTTTTAGAAAAGACAAAAAACTTTTTCAAAAAAAGATTAAAAAAAATACAGTTTAACTTGAATTAAACTTGTATGTCAAACATGGCATAATGTTACAAAAGGAAATTTGGGCCACCATCCAACACTCGCAGGCAGACTCGACGGGCACTCACACGTTCGATCTAGCTGTCAGATAAGCATATAAGCATCTTACGGTGCAGATCGCAAGTGCAGTCCACTCGCCCTAGCCAAGCACGTCTGCTGTCGCGTGTCAAGGATCCAACATGTGTCAAATCTGGTGCAGCGCATCTCAATAGCTTCCGTGCTCTCCTACTCTAGCCGAATTAAAACTGCCACGTGTCCCACTTCCTCCAACTTTGCCAACTATCCGTCAGCGTGGGCCCGAATGGTTGACTGACGCAGTCAGCTACAGCAAACGAGAAAAGAAAAGAAAAATAAAAATAAATAAATAAAAAGGAGGCTTGTGGCGGCGGCTGGGAGGCGTCAAATAGGGGTTTTAGGTCTTTGGTTTCAAGTTTAGTTTAAAATAAATTGTATTTTTTTCATTATATTTTTTATCTTTTTTTGAAAATGTTTTTTATCTTTTTTGAAAAAAAATTTTGTCTTTTCTGAAAAATTACTATTGAAACTTAAAAATCTTAAACTAAATTCATTCACCAAACATCCCCTTAGATTTTAGTATTTTATTTTTAATTCAAGTTTTATGTTTAATTTTCTACAAAATTAGAGAGAAATAATCTTGAATCATCAAGAGGAAAAGACTTTGAAGACTTATGACACTTTTTAATTAAGTTTTCTTGTTTTATTTTCTAATCTTTTTATTTATTGTAATTTGAGAATAATTAAATCTTTGTTTTGCGGAATTTTATTTTAATTATGAAGTAATTTTCTTTTCTAGGAATCCGATCTATCGAGTTATGAATATTTGAATTTTTTTAATTTTTAATTAATTGATATTCTATTTCAGTTCTATGTTAAGTATTTTTAATTTGTGCTTAATACTCGTGAATTTCTAGTCAACTTTTACATGATAGGTACTTAATTTGAGATTAAGAATTAATAATTAATAAGTAATTGTTTAATCTATCATGAGATTGTCATAAGCTAAAGATAGTTATGAAATCTGTGCAGCATAATAAATTTATGGTTCTTAATAAATTATGACAGGTTGTTTGAGACCAAGAGGTGATAAGAGGATTATTATAATAAATTGTTAATACTTGAGAAAGATTAATAAATATATTAGAGAGATTTACTGGAAACATAGGGAAGAGATGTTGATTGGTTATACTAGATTATTCAAATATGTCTTTTTATTTATTTTGTTAATTTTTATTTAAAGATCTCTTTTCGGTTAGTCAAATAAAATTAGAGTTAATATAATTTTGATAATTAGTAATGACAGTCCTTGTGCTTTATTTATCACTTTATTACTTGTTAACGATATTGTGCACTTGTAATTTTCCGTAATAAATTTTGGCATTGTTGGCGGGAACTGTTTTGTTTTACTAATAGCGATACTAAATAACTATAGTTTTAATTTTAATTTTAATTTTTTTTCCTTTTAAATTATTTTCTTTGATTTTAAATTTTTTTTTTTTTATCTTATTTGAGGAACTTCAAGATATCTCATCGATAGATTCTCATGAGTTTGGCCCAACAAGACATGAAATCGATGTATAGTTTGGCCCAATCGAAATTTCCACCAAAAATTTCGACATACCCTCGATATTTCTTAATATTTTGCAAAAATTACACTTTGTTTTACTGATATCAATTATTTTTTACTGGTACTTCCTGATATTCACCGATATTTTAATGAAAAATATATCATATCTAAAAGATATTTCGATACCCTTTAAACAAAGAAATTTTGGTGGATATTCACGATCATGAGGCTATATATATTTTGTTCTTCTTCACTACTAGATATCTATTTATGTATGGTTATCAGCTAGTTCTGTTGTTTGGTTTGTGATCAATTTTGGTGTTTTGGCGTTGGGTGGACGGGAGTGAAAAGTTTTTAGTTTTTTAGTTTTTTAGTTGTTGTTGTTGTTGTTGTTGTTTTTTTTTTTTTTTTTTTTTTAACTGTTAGTTGTAATCGTTTGTACTGAAATTTAGAATGCTTTGATGTCTTGTTGAGAAAGACAATTTGACACGTTTGCTTGACTCACTGTAGAGAAAGTCCTTGCCCAGGAATTAAAGATTGACAACCTTTTTCTTTTTCGCTCTACGCGTCATTCAATGGTCAAAAGATGGCTCACTTTTGCTACTCTCATAATACACAACTAGGCAATACCTCTACTTTGTTTCCTGCCCATTGTTTCTGGTCCGTTATTTCATTAAAACGATAATTAGTTATTCTTTTATACATTATTTTATAACAATTAAATTTTTATAAAATGATACTTATAATTTTTTTATATGTTATTATAATAATTAATTGATTTTAATTAATTATTTTATAATGACACTTATTCTTTATAGTAATGGATCTAAATAAACAAAAAAATTTGCACAAATATTAATTATTAATTATAAGATTTTAAATATAATATTATGACTACAGGATTTGTCATTTCTTATTTTCTTATATATTTTCTATGACCACAAGTAAGGTAGTCAAAAAGCTCGTCACATGGGCGGACCCCACTAATCAATTCCAACACTAAATTCACCTAATTTGTCCGTAGGCAGTGGATATTTCATTCAACATATGGATATGTACACTCTGTCAGGAGTGATAATGAATTTACTTATAAAAAAAACTTGTTTTTCTTTAGTCTAATATTTTCTTTAAAATATTTAGAATCTAGACTTTGGATTTTTTCTCATAATTTCCAAGGGGAATTTCATAGAAGAAAACCGACAAGAAGCTTAATTCAACACTATCTTTTTATTTTCTTGCTCTTCAATATATGTCATTATTTTCTTTATCCCCAATCTCTTTGTAATTTGCTTATTTATTTTTTCATTCCTTCTGATCTTCTCATTTTCTCTCACCTCATACTCTCTCTCCAATTTCTCTCTAGACTTTTATTCCCATAACTTATCTCATGCTTTTGATTTATTTATCTTTGCTTTCTTTTCTTTAATTTTTCTTTGATTATTAACTAAACAAATTAAAAGATAAAGTTATTCTAAAGCGAAAAAAGTTAAATTGCTGGCTTGTTTAGATTTGGATAATCTTAATTCCGAAATTTGAATAAAATAATTCAAGACAAAATTAAAAATTAAAAATACACAAACACCTTTTTGTATTTTTTGTTTATATATATAATCCACAAGAACCTTTGATACCAGTTGTATCATAATAATTCTACTTGCTAGCAAAGCATATCGGTATTTTTATATATAACTTGATTATGAGATATAGAGATTGAACCCTACTAAATAAATAAATAAAAGAACTTATATTCATGGTAATTTAAAACAAAAAGGATTAAAAAAAAAAAACACACACACACACACGCACACGCACACACGTACCAAAAAGCAACCGCTGAGGAAGAAAAAAAACAGTACACAAATCTATCTTTACTATAATGATAAAAATTAAAAATTAAAAATAAAAAAAAAAATAAAAAAAGAAAAAGAGAGAATAACATATGCACGGTATTAATTTTCCACACCTCTTAGAGTGGTCAAGTGATTTTTTTGTTTTGTTTTTGATTTGTTTTTTGTTTGTTTGTTTTTATTATTATTTTTACTATTATTTTTTTTTTTTTTCAGCTTATTCAAATAAAGTTAGAGTTAACCAATTTCAGTAATTAGTGATCTATCAATTCTCATGGGAACGATACTCTACTTATTATTTTATTACTTGTTAATGATAATGTACACTTGCATTTGAATATCCGCAACACTTACCATGATTGTTTTCTTAGGAAACGATCGTGGAATGTATTGAAAGAAAAAAAATTTTAATTTCTTCGATTTCCCATGGGTGGCAAATCTCATATGTTATCCATTACACAGCCCATAATTAAAATAGGAAATCAGTAATCAATTTTATCCCAATGTACTACAATTCTTACAAAGACATATATTACATTACAAAATTTATACATTGTCTCCCAACTATATTGGATGAACCACATTACAAAATTAGCTCACTCTTGCCTTACTAAACTCATCTTAATGGCGATATAAAAATCCTTAGTTTGAAGTAAGGATAATCGATCAAGAGTCAAGGTTATTTTCTACATTAAAGCTAAAACAAAATAACCGCATTCGACATGACCTTCTTGTAGAGGATGTCGAGGAGTATCGATTAATGTTTCATAGTTTTGTCATTTTCTTACTCATTTTTTCCACTAAAATCTTCCAGTCATTAAGTGCCATACCAATTTAACAAAGCTCAAAACAATTAAAACAAGAATAATGTAATGTCAAATCACAATTTGGAATATAAAAATATACTTACAACTTAACTAGGGCTTCAAAATCATCACCCCGTTTGTTTCAAAGAGGATTAAATTACATGATCAAGTCATCCCACGGAGTAGTAACTATCTGGATCCAATGTTGCCCACTGTTATATAGTATGAGAAACAACTTTCCTTTCAGTGCTTTAGTTAAGAGCCGTAAAAGATTGTTGACTCTCTCTCTACGGTAGGTAATTGGATCTACATCCCATGCAACTAGTGAGACAAGGCTTGGATGCCTAAGTTTCCTATAGTCAACACGTTTATCATGGTGCCAAGTCAAATTCTTAGCATGCTCGGCATTACGAAATAAACGACACAAATGTGAAGCCGGTAGAATGTACTGTAGCACCTTCGTCAACACTCTTTTACTGTTATTCGATGGCTTCTTGTCCTTTTTCCATCTTGACTCTTTACAAACTAGGTATTCATCTAAATCTTCATATTCTTTCTGGTAAATGACGCAATCATTTGGACAAACTTGTATCTTTTCATATTCTATTCCCAAAGTGTCCAATGTCTTGTTCTCTTCATACATATTAGGTGTAACTTTGTTTATCATGCAGTATAATATCTTTTAGAAATTCTAAAAGAGTCATGAAACTAAAATTTGTCCACCCCCTCCCCCCCCCCCCCCCCCCCCCCGCCGATGTGTTCATATTCCATACTTTAACAAATGCCATTGATTTTGTATATTTCATATACCTGTCATACAAGAGCATCTTGACATAATTAATTATTACCTCAAATAATCTAGACGGTACACAAAGTATTATTCCAAATCATTTATCATATTAAACATGTTATCACCAACGTCTTCCTCAACAATTGACTATGTTCCTTTATTCATCAATGTTTGTTTAATATTGAAAATAACTTCACCGTATAATTCCATGTTTGATAAGAACAAATAATCACATATCCACACAAATGTCCTCGAACATCATCGATGGAATGAGCTCTATGATATTTCATAATTTTCAAAAGGACACGGAATCTAATCATCTTGTATGTGAGCTTTGGAAAATGACAAAAATTATTCAACAGCATCTTCATATCTTTTAGACAATCTATCAAACCACACCCATTTACTATCAAGGATTTGCAACTCCTAAATCCAAATATCAAAGTTTTAGAAGTCAAAGTAACTATCAAAATGCATATCAAAATTAACACTCATTGCACAATTAACTCAAAAATCCCCAAAAACAAATATAAAAGATAAAAAAACTAAAATCATAAGTCTAAATACAGGGAAAAATAACAAAAAGAAGTTAGTGATCACTTACAAGAGAAGGAGATGGATGGTAGATAGTGGTGGCAATGTCCACCTGTGGTGGAGGCACTGTTTTCAGAGCTTTCTGATATGATTTTGGCTGCTGTAGCTTCGATGTTGATCTGGAAAAAATGAGGGCACGATTTGGCTGCATGGGTTTTTTTGTGAAGATTCCACAACCGTTTTTATAAAACCATGGAAACCGAAGCTTTCGTGACAGTTTCCCAAAAACGGTTGTGGAAGCTGAAGCTTCCACTACGGTTTTCGTAAACCGTCGTGCAATCCATCTAAGGATTCCACGACTGTTTGTGGAAACTGTCATGGAAGCTTCGACGACTGTTTTCAGAAATTCATTTCCGCACTGTGTTTTTAACATGCCTTCTACGATCGTTTTTAAAAAATGATCGTAGAAGCTCCGTCATGAAATCCACATTCTGTAGTAGTGAATACCTATATTATTATACTAGATTATTCCAGTGACCGGTGCCGACAGCTGGAGTCGGAGAATTCCAACCATCCATATTGAAAACGGAAAATATTTTAATAGAATAACTATAATATTTCGGCACCTGGGCGTCGGAGCCGGAGATATTTGACTATCCATATTGAAAATAGAAGATATTTAAGTAAAATACCCAAAATATTCTTTTACTAGATTATTCTGACGACCAGCGTTGATGACTCATGCCAGAGATGCTCGACTATCCAGGTCGAAAACATGAAATTTTCTTGAAGAATTTTCCTAATATGGACAATTTGGTGTCTTGTAGATTTTTCTTTTTTATTAATATCAGCAATTTGGATGAAGCATATAACCTTAACCTTTTACCTATATCCTTTAACCTTTGACTATTACTCTTGGGTGGCAAAGAAGCAAAGTGTCCAGAAACAATGTTAAACATGTCAAGAAGTTTTGAAACAGTGGCCTTTGTGACATTCTCCCTTGATCTCTTTCCAATGTATTTTCATAAATAAGAAACTATACATAAAAATATAAGATAATTATAATGTGCTAGTTGCTTTCTCTCACTATTTGTTTTAAAAATAGAAGATAATTATAGCATGATAAAAAAAAATTTAGTAAACGATAGAAATTCGAAATTTCTGAAATTTCCAAACCAAAGTTTCTAAAATTGTCAGACCAAAATTTCCACCAAAAATTCCAACATGTCCTTGATATTTTCTGATATTTTATAAAAATTACATTTTATTTTACTATATCGATTATTTTTTACCGATACTTCCTGATATGCACCGATATTTTAATAGAAAATATATTACATCTAAAAGATACTTCAGTACCCTTCAAACATGAAAATTTGGATAGAAATTTCAAAAATATCATGGATATTCACGACCATGAGGCTATGTATATTTTGTTCCACTTCATTACTAGATATCTATTTAAGTATGGTTATCAGCTAGTTCCGTTGTTTGGTTTGTGATCAATTTTGAAGTTTTGTCTATGGGTGGACGGGAGTGAAAAGTTTTTTTTTTTGTTTTTTTGTTTTTTTGTTTTTCCTCTTAGTTGTAGTCCTTTGTACTGAAATTTATAATGTTTTTATACCACTTTTTGATCCAAGCCGTTGGATCGGAATCCGTTGGTCCTTATAAAATTCCCTATGGATAAGGATCCGAACGTTTCTATCATAGACTCGCCCTTGGTAGGCTTTTAATTTAATGAGGAGGCCAGGTCTAGTTTTATTTTTATTTTTATTTATTTTTTCGTTTTGTTTTGTTTTTGTTTTTGTTTTTGTTTTTGTTTTTTAAGGTCTAGTTTGATCGTGAAATGGAAGACATGTTTGCTTGACTTAGTGTAGAGAAGGTCTTTGCCCCGGAATTAACGATCGATAACTTTTTTCTTTTTCGCTCTACGCGTGATTCAATGGTCAAGAGACACAACTCGACAATACCTCTACTTTGTTTTCCTACCCATTGCTTCTGGTCCGTTATTACATTAAAACGACACTTAGTAATTTTAATATAAGTTATTATAATAATTAAATTTTCATAAAATGATATTTATAATTTTTTTTATACGTCATTATAATAATTAATTACTTTTAATATATTATTTTATAATGATACTTATCCTTTATAGTAATGGATCTAAATAAACAAAAACAATTACACAAAAATTAATTATTAGTTATACGAATTTAAATATAATGTTATGATTACAGGATTTGTATTTCTTATTTTCTTATATATTTTCTATGACCATAAGTAAGGTAGTCAAAGTGCTTGTCACATGGGCAGACCCCACTAATCAATTCCCATACTAAATTCACCAAACTTGTCCGTGGGTAGTGGATAGTTTATTCAATATATGTGGCGTGTACACTCCATATGAATGCTGAGTGACATTCTTGAAGGATTTAATTATAAAAGCTTGTTTTTCGTTAGTCTAATATTTCATTAAAAATATTTAGAATCTAGACTTTGGATTTCTTTATATTAACATTTTCTGTGAAGTTTGGGTGACAGTAACATATTTTTTATCAAATACTAGAGTTCGTCTAGAAGATATTTAACAAACATTCATGTCATTATCTGTGACGTTTTTAATAACGCGTTAAGGATAAGCTAACGCGAGTCCTTCGTAAACTTTTTATTATATATACATAGATATAAAGACATATACAAACAACATTTGCAAATTAACATGCTTCGGATGATTCGACGAAAGTGGTGAAAGTCAATATAACTACTTTTCCATCCATTTCTTTCTTTGAGAAATTTCCTTGATATTAGCTGCGACTCTAACGTGGGGGTCTCTCGTTCACATGTTATCCGCTTTTTTCTCATACTTTCCAAGGGGAATTTCATAGAAGAAAACCGACAAGAAGCTTAATTCAACACTATCTTTATTTTCTTGCTCTTCAATATATGTCATTATTTCTTGTCCCCAATCTCTTTGTAATTTGCTTTTAATTTTTTCATTGCTTCTGATCTTCTCATTTTCTCTCACCTCATACTCTCTCTCCAATTTCTCTCTAGACGTTTATTCTCATTACCTATCTAATGCTCTTTATTTATTTATCTTTGCTTTCTTTTCTTTATTTTTCTTTGATTATTAACTAAACAAATTAAAAGATAAAGTTATTCTAAAGCGAAAAAAGTTAAATTGCTGGTTTATTAAGATTTGGATAATCTTAATTCCCAAATTTGAATAAAACAGTTCAAGACAAAATTAAAAATTAAAAAATACACAAACAAGTTTTTGTATTATTGATATTTTTTGTTTATATATATAATCTACAAGAACCTTTGATACCAGTTGTATCATAGTAATTCTACTTGCTAGCACAGCATATTGGTAAATTTACACATAACTTCACTTTGAGGTATATAGATCGAATTCCCCCTAAATTAAAAAGAAAAAAAAACTTGTATCCATAGTAATTTAAAACAAAAAGGAATATAAAAACAAAAAACAAAAAAAAAAAAAACACACACACGTACCAAAAAGCAAGCGCTGAAAAAAGGGAAAAAAAAAAAAAAAAAAAAGCACACAAACCTATATTTACTGTAATGATAAAAAATAAAAAAAATAAAAAGGAATGAAAAAGAGAGAATAACATTTGCACGGTATTATTTTTCCACACCTCTAAGAGTGGCCAAGTTATTTCTTTGTTTTGTTTTTTTTGTTTTTTTTGTTTTTTGTTTTTTATCTAGTCCGCACATGCTCCAATTAGAGGATATCAAAACAAGAAACAGCAAAAGGAGCAGAACCAAATATATGTATATATATATATATATATATATAGGGAGTATATTCACATAAAAAATAAATAAATAAAAAGAAGAAGAAGAAGAAGAAGAAGAATAAAGAAAAAAGAAAAGAAGGAGCAGAACCAGATACACGCCTCACAATACCATTATCGGCACTTTTATATATGTAATATATATGTATATGTATATATATATATATATATGGTTCTTCTTCAATCACTCGAATGAGATGCTACTTCATTGTAACTTTCTTTTAACAACTAATATAAATAGTTGATTTAATATAACTTTATATAAAATTATGTGTAATATAATACGTTGCGATAAGTAGTATCATATCACATATAATTTTATATAATAAGTTACGATAAATAGTTGATTATTACAAGTTGTTTAACACGAAGTTATATTTAAGTGACCATCCTACACAAAAGAATTATAATTACCTTTCTATGACCGAAGTAAGATAGTCAAAAAGCTGTTCACATGGTGGGTAGCCCATACTAATTAATTCCAGCACTAATTCACCCAATATTTAGTGCCCCTTATTATATTGGTACCGTACTCTTAACGTGTTTCGTTCTAAAAAGTCACGTCAAGCAAAGTCCATCTAATTATACGTGCTGATTAGGCCTATTTAACAATCATATGATATCGTGTTGTGTTCACTTTTTAACATGTTGTGCTAGCCTTTTTTAACATATTTAGTGGTGGATAATTTTACCAACTTGTATACTCTATAATAGGTCTATGATATCTGTTCATAAATAATGGTAATAATAATGGGTCTATGATAAAAGTTTTGAGTGGTGAGTGATATTTTCAAGGATTTTTGTAATGAAATATCATTTTTTGTCAATCTAATATTCTATTTAAAGTGCTTGATATCGTATCCCTATTTGTCATTACCGTTAAAATATTTACAGTGAGGCTTAGATGACGTATTCATCGTTAAGTAGATGAACCACATTCAATGAATATTTTTGTAAGATATGGAAAACCCTTTGATAACACTTAGTTAAGGAATATTCTAATGCTGATCCTTTCCTGACTTTTTATCATTAAAAAAAAATGTTCAAATTTGCAAATTAATATCCTTCAGATACTTCGACGAAACTGCTTTAAAGTCTCACCACTATCCTTTTCATTTCTTCTTTGAGAAATTTCCTTGATATTAGCTGCGACTCTAATGAGGTCTCTCATACATATATATAGTAAGAGTGCCCATTAAAGTTATCTGCTTTTTTCTCACACTTTCGAAAGGGAATTTCATTCAAGAAAACTGAGCAAGAAGCTTAATTCAACACTATTTTTCACTCAAAAGGTGCGTTTCTGAAAGGCTTCATTTTTTCTTATCAATTTTAATCCTAATATTGTTAATTTATATGTATATTGATTTCTACAGGTCCCCTCTGAATCATCAACTAGGCATGGCTGCTAGTTCTTCTGTTTGTTTTCGAAAAAAGCTTTACGATGTATTCATCAGTTTTAGAGGTGAGGATACTCGTAAAACTTTCACTTGTCATTTATACGATGCTTTTCTTCGTAAAAAAATCAAAGCTTACATAGATGAGGAGAGCATTAAAAAAGGAGATGAAATCTCACCTACACTTAAGAAAGCGATCCAAGAATCAAAGATTTCTGTGGTCATTTTATCGGAAAATTATGCCACTTCCTCTTGGTGTTTAGAAGAACTTGGTCATATTCTTCACTGCAAGGAGACAGATAAACAGATTGTGATACCGGTTTTTTACAACGTCGAACCATCAAATGTTCGACACCGGAAAAGGAGTTATGCAACTGCATTTACTGCTCATGAAAAGCGCTTTTGCAATAAGATGGACAAGGTGCAGAAATGGAAGAATGCTTTGACAACAGTGAGCGATTTATCTGGATTCCATTCATCATCAGCCACCGGGTAATTTCTAATAAACTTAGATGTCATACTCTGTATGGTTTTCATTACAATTAGTAATAGGAAAAACTTAATTTCCATGTTGTCTAATTATTGGAAAAATCGGATCCAATATCAGAGTTACGGCGCAGCGGAAGTTTTATAATTTTTATGCCGATTCAGAAAAGAAACTCATGATATATATAACAATAAATTAAATATATGATCAAACGTACCTTGTTTCTCGGATTCCAGAATTGCTAAAACGTTGACCAACGTGTCTTCTCTACTATTCTCGAGTCCCCACGTCTCAGAGTGTGTGTGGGCACACGTGCTATGAATCCAAACGACCGGTACTTCTTTCGAAGTCTAGATTCCACCTTCTCAATTCCAATGTACCTCGTTGAGAATTCGAGTCAGGTTCGTTCTTCAAAACTACAAAACAGGAACCGGTTAACCTTCTATGAAAAATATCACTTGGCTTAACCTTCTTCACAGTTTTGATTCAATGAGAATTTCTCTCTTTTTCTTACACCCAAGAAGGACGAATTTTCTCAAGCCTGAAAAACCTAGTTTTTGTTTTTCTCTCTCCCAAAAAAACGTCCACCTTCTATATGATATGAAGGTTGGTTTTTTCAAGAACCCCTAGCCTTTATACAATACTCCAACCATTTTTCAAAAATATCTCCTATTTGAAAAATAATTAATAATTATTTTTCTGGATAATCTTTTGAACCAAAGGATCATTTGAATTTCGGGCTAGGTTCTTTAAACCTTATGGACGGTTTTTTTGCTTGGAGAATCTCAAAAAAAAAAATTCGTGCTCCCCTTATATGGATATTGATTAGTGGTTCAAATTTAAATCAAGAATCTAGACTAGTCAAAAAGTCCTAATCCTATCTAGATTCAAACTCCTTTTAAACCTTTGAATTTAAATAAGATTTTCTTACTTGAATTTAAATAAATATTTTCCACAAACATTATCCATATTTAATGAATTTAAATAAATGGAATATTTTAGATTTCCTTTCCATCAAAAAAAATGTGCACAATTGTTTAAGAAAAGAAAATCTATCAAATAAACTCCATTTTTTAAATCAATTAATAGTTTAATGTTTGTAATATATTTAAACAATTTTGAAACAAAATCTTCTTCCCTCCATCCATTAAAAAACCGTGCCCTATAATTAGGAGAGAAAAATTTTGTTTTCAAAAACTAAATAATTCAAACACAACCTTATTTCCAAAATTCAATTAACCAATCACATGTTGACAAATCATATTATTTGTCTGCATTAATTTCACATGTCCAATCCTTTCAGGTTTGCATGTTAGAGAGTATCATGTCTTAATAGGCATTATTAAATTCTCATTTAATTTATCGATCTCATTAGGAACAAATCACGAGACACTTCGTGGAACTATATGAGCTAGTAGAGGGACCCGATGAAAATATGTAAAGAGGCTCCTATAATTGTGAAAAATTAATCCCGCATTAATTATTCATCAATTATCAACTTCAGGACTATTCCACTAAAAGTTTAAAGCTGAACTCCTGTTTACATGCCGTATTACGAAAGCTCTCTAACATAGTGATTTTTCCATGATTTATTCATCGCTTGCTTAATCCCCATATGTTATCCATGATTGAATTAAGGACTTTTTCCGTTTTACCTTTTCAATCATTTTAACTTAAAGTTCCATTATTCTGCAATGAAAGAACCACCAATTGTAAAACTATACAATTGGTAAACCATCAGAGAACACAAAGTAAACCGATGGCCAAGATCTTGTTATAATATCTTTCAATCCCCGAATAATACCTTTAAGTAGATAACATGTACTATCATTAAGATAGCTATGGATTCCATATCTATGAATCTTGATTTCTCCATCCATAAGTCATGCACCCAAAATACAAGTATATTGACCATGAATTAATAGTGCCTCACCTGTAGTGCATTAAAGTACATAAGTCATGGATACGAACTCAAGTAATCATTTCAGGATTAAGATTAATGTAGGATGATAATCAAAGCGTCATTGATTCTTATTAACGGAATTATTAAACCGAATCAATTAACAGTTTAGGTCCAGTACAATGTCATACCTCGATACTTGTATACATTAAAGTTTCTACTCGGAACCTATCCGATGGTTAAGACAAACTATCCCTCCAAGGAAGTAGACAACCTTTACAATCTTATCATGAATAAGATCCCCAAATCTTATTCCATCAATTGCGGACTATTTATTTAGACTGTTATCAAATTATCATATCTTCTATGTATACCCCGTATACATATGGTAATCTGATATATTATTAACAGCCAATGAGTATTTTATGTTTGTTCAAAATAATCATACAATCAATAAATGAAAGTAAATAGGACACAACTTATTAAACATGAATAACCTCTTTTTATTAATATCAAAATATCATATTTACATAAAATCCCTAATATTGATTTTCTATCCTTAGGGCACATATAGATCCCAACACTAATGATTATATTGGCAAGGTTGGGATATCAATTTGTTAGAAAATTGAAACTTGTCTATAGGTGTGGGACTGAATTATCACACTAACAAAGGTTTAGTCGGATTATTTTTGTAACAATATCGTATATATTTTTCCACATGTTTAGAGATTCGTATACATAATTGAACTCTTAGCTACTTGCATAAAATCTGTCATCATCGGAATAATCCAAGTCAAACATTAATTTGAAATAGTACACAATGATAAGTTCATAATTAAATGGAAATGTGAAAGACCCATTGTTGCAATAAAATACTCCTCTACGATCTCCACAGCAAAATCCCTCGACTTACTCCACACTGGATAAGTCGCACTGAACACTACCTGAGAGGTTAAATATAAGGGGTGAGCATCGACATGTCTAGTAGGAATACCCACTCCGATTATGCATTAGTAAACACACCCATAATATGTTCAGATAATAATCCTTTATCTTCAAATTATCTCTTACAATTCAAAACAAGAACTTGTTCGTGCCTAATTCGTTCAAATGGCTAGACAAGAACATGAATTGAAACAAAAAAAAAAAAAGATATTATAAGCAACATTAACATTAAATGAGAACGTCCTTGCCGTAAGTCTCTTTGATTTCTTATCATAACTCATTGATATTTACTCTTCATGGTGTTAGGTCCGATGCTAAATTAGTTGAGGCAATTGTCAAAGATGTTATGGGGAAGTTGAATTGCTTATCACCAAGCAATAATTTGAAGGAAAAGGACTGGGTTGGAATGGACAAACGAATTGAGCAATTTGAATCATTGTTGAACAACGGCTTACAAGATGTTCGCATTGTAGGCATTTGGGGCATTGGCGGTATTGGTAAGACAACCCTGGCCGATGCCGTTTTCCGCCGATTTGCATCTCAATTTGAAGGTAGCTTCTTTCTTAAAAACGTTAAGGAAGAATCAAAAAGAAGAGGGCTCACTAATTTACAAAAAACACTTTTTTCTGAATTATTGGGGGAAGAAAGTTCGATAAAAGTCAACGAATTTGCAAAAAATAGGCTTCAGTGTACAAAGGCTCTTGTTGTTCTTGATGATGTAGATAGTGCTAGACAACTAGAATATCTAGTTGAACAAGTTTCGTTTGGTCCTGGCAGTAAAATCATTATAACAACCAGAGATTCTCAATTGCTCAAAAATATTGCTGCTCATGAAATATACCAAGTTGAAGAATTAAATTTCAAAGAAGCACTTCAACTCTTTTGCTCAAAAGCTTTTCGACGAAACTCTCCGCCGGAGAATTATGAATCGCTGTCAAGTAGGGTGGTCAATTATACTCAAGGCCTTCCGTTGGCTCTTAAAGTTTTGGGTTCTCACCTACATTCCAAGAGGCCAGAATCATGGGAAAGTGCATTGAATAAATTGAAAAAATGTCCAATCAAGGAAATCCATGAAGTACTGAGAATCAGTTATGATGGTCTAGATCGCAATGAGAAGGAGATGTTTCTTGATATAGCATGCCTCTTCAATGGCGAGGATAAAGAATTGGTAGAAAGAAAACTGCATGCCCTTGATCTTGATGTGGAAATAGGAATTGAGATTCTCACCAACAAGTCTCTCATAACTCTCGAGGAAAACATGTTACGTACACATGATTTGCTACAAGAAATGGGGTGGGAGATTGTTCGTGAAGAATCTTATAATGAGCCTGGAAAGCGCAGTAGATTGTGGTTGGCTAAGGATATCCTCCATGTCTTGAAACATAATTCTGTAAGTAGCACCTACAATAAAATTTCATTAAAATTTGAGTAAACTATCTGCTTGAAAAATAGAAAGGACAAAACCATTTCAATTAATTTTTCTATAACCGTGCACACATATGTTATGTCAGCATTTAGGATGATTTAGTATGTTTAAATTAAGATAATCAGATACCAAACACCTAGATTTGAGCGGACAAAAAGGAAAAACTACAATGTGTGCATATGTAGTGGTGTTTCTAGTCATTACAAGCTCGTCTCTGTACCTTTTATGAAGTTTACATTTTACAATTTTGTGTAGGTGATATATGCTCATGACTCTGTTTCTTCTCAATTTTCAGGGGACAAAAGAAGTCCAAAGGATGTCTCTGAATATTCATGAACTTGAAAGTGACATAGACTTGAATCCTCTAGTCTTCCAAGCCATGATCAATTTAAAATATTTGTCAATTGATGAATATTTTGATGATCTTACCAAAAAGTTAAACCTTCCACAAGGTCTTCTGTCTCTTCCTGATGAGCTTAGATATCTTTGTTGGAACCGTTACCCTTCAAGAACTTTGCCTTCAAATTTTAATCCACAAAATCTTGTTGAGCTGAACTTGCGGGGGAGTAAGCTAGAGAAACTTTGGGATGGCATTCAGGTAATATTTAGTTCCAATAGCTTTAAATATCTTGTGTAATGAATCTAATATAAGATTCTTTATTCCATTTCTATTTGGTGACAGAATTTTGGGAGCTTAAAAGTTCTAAATCTTAAAGAATCTGAGAACCTGATTGAAATTCCAAACCTCTCTCAAGCACTAAAAGTGGAGAAGATCTATCTCACTGGTTGTACAAGTCTTGAGCATCTTCCAAGCAGCATTGGCAAGCTGAAGTCTTTGCAATTCCTTCATCTAGTCCAGTGCACAAAGTTAGAGTACTTGCCAGAAATTTTAGAGCCAATGCCAAGTCTAAGGGTTCTTGATTTATCGTATTCAAGGATTAAAGATTTGCCAAAGTCAATTTACAATCTGATTGGTATTGAACGTTTAGATCTTATGTATTGCCAAAATCTCAAGAGTCTTCCAACCACCATCTGTAAGTTAAAATCTCTCAAACAAATTCTACTATGTTGTTGCTCAAAACTAGAGTACTTTCCAGAAATTTCAGAGCCAATGCCAAATCTAGAAGTACTCCATTTAGGTGGCTCGGGGATCAGAAAGTTAACAACGTCATTATTGGAAAATCTAACTGGGATTTATGGATTCACCCTTAATGGCTGCAAAAATCTCGAGCTTATCCCACACAACATCTACAATAAGATTCACTTGGATATTACTGGATGTCCAAAGCTTAAAAGCTTGCCTCGTCCCTTGTCAAGTGGCACGAACTTGGTGCAAATCTTATATCTTAGAGGCACAAGTGTGTCCCAGATCCCTAATAATTTGTTCTCATGTTTAACTTTATTGTTGTCTTTAGAGCTCTCTCGAACAAATATTAGGAGAATACCTGAAAACATCAAATTTTCTAAGCTGCGTAATTTGGACATAAGAGGTTGCAGGTTTCTCCAATCTCTACCAGAGGTTCCACTGACTATAGAGAAAGTTGATGCAAGTGGATGCACGTCACTGAAAACGGTGTCAAATTTATTGACTGCACTCACACAACCACCTACAGATCGTGTTAATCTTGGGGTCGCTTTTTCATTTATGGATTGCTTAAAGTTGGAACACCAGAACTTAATGTCTGAATTTCAGATGAGAGCTTCGCTCATTGCAACAGAATTTGCATTGAGAAAAACTCCGTATAAGGTATGCCTCTTCTTTCTTTTATTCATGTAAAATGCTTAATTTTATTTTATCTGTGTTTGAAATAATTGTGATGTTTTCATGGCACAGCCAAGTTATAAGCTTTTTATCCCAAATTCGCTATTTCTTGTAACAAATAAATTGATGTTTTATTTTAAAAATAACCATGATTTATTCATGCTTTGCTGCAGTATTGTCCTCCAACTACTAAAATGTGTTATCCAGGGGATAACATTCCGGAGTGGTTCAGCTATCAAAAGAAGGGACGTTCAATTAATATCCGGCTTCCTTGTTATTCCAACTTCATGGGCCTTGCATTTTGCTTTATTCTTTCATGCAAGAAGTACAACAGATGGGCCCCCGCTAAAATACATTTAGACGGCGAAATATATGTCAAAACAATCTACGGCGATGAAAGGCACCTCCGATTTCCCCTGAAGCTATTGCCTTCGAATGCCAAGAACCATGTGTCCATGACTACATTTATGTGTGATGTAGAAAATTTTTACTCTGCAGAAGAGATGTCATTTCACTTCGGAACTGATGAGGAAACAGATGTAAAAATAAAAAGGTGTGGGATCCGCTTGCTACAAGTCCAAGACGCAATGGAATTTGGTATAATCAGCAGTCAATATGTATGTAGGAAGTCAAATGTTGTCAACGATGAGAGCGGACCGAGCTTATTTTGGGAGAGTATTTTAGAGCAGCTGCATCACTTTCAGGTTTCCTCATCAAGAAAGAAACTTTGTGAGAAAATATGGAGCTCCAACTTAAACCACAGGTACAAGATACTATGGTGGCAGCTTCTTCGGGATGCTTTACCGGTCCGAGCAGCTCTGAATCATGCGCATGATACTAGTTGTCCATTGTGTGGGTCGGGATTGGAAAGTGCCATCCACTTGTTTCTGTTTTGCCAGAGAGTTAGACCTCTTTGGTTCATTTCTCGATGGGGCCTCCGCACAGATTCCCTCCTCTGTGATTCCATGGCTTATTTCCTTGAAATTGTGTTCGATCGAAATTATGACCGGGATTTCTTAATCTATGCGTCTCTACTTGTGGATACTATTTGGCGGGCTAGGAATAAGCTCGTTTATAAAGGGAAGGTGTTTCACGTTGCGGAAATCCATTCCTCTGTGCAAGCTCAATTCAACCAAATATCTACTAGCAAGAGAAAGAGGAAGTGGAGGAGTTTGACATTAAGGAAGAGCTGCTTTTTGAAGCACCAAAAAAGGTAATGGTTGCTTTTTTTTTTTTAATACAAATTCAATTCAAAAATATCAAATTGATTTTAACAAATTAATAGTTTAATTTGTATCAATCTAAGTTAGGACGTCCCAATTAGGTTAGCTCCCTGACAGAGCTACCCTCTACCGAAAAAATACACCCAATTTTACTAAGTAAAAATAAAAATATAACTATAATAAGTTTGGGTTGAAAAAGAAACACGATAAGATTATATTTTTATCTTATCATAATTCATACTATTAGGTCACACTATTACAACCTCATATTATGACATATTATTTAATTAAAATTTAACATATTTTTTAATTGTCACATCATCAGAATTTAGCATATCATAACTTTAGGTTAAATTTATAACAGAAGCTTTAAAACTACATAGGAAATCTTGATGAATTTCCTTAAGTCTATTCCATGATATAGATTTCAAATTTTTTTAAATATTATTTTTATCTTATAAAATAACCTCTATAATTAATCTAAAATTTAAAATCTATATCACGAAAAAAACTTAAGGAAATCCAAATAATCTTCCAACCAAAAATAACAATAAAAAAAGATCTTTGTCTGCAATAATTAACTAAAATTTTCTTCCACCATCTACATCTTAGCATTTTCTTTGTCTGCAACAATTAACTTATCATCACATAATATAACGTCATCAAAAATATAAACATCTTTAAAAAATTTTAATTTTTATTTAACTCATACTCACATAGATGTCTTACTTAACTTTACTAAATTTTTCGATGGTGATGTAACAATTGAGGTTCTCATGTACTCACCTCTGAAACCGTTCATAACATAAACCATAAATATAATAAAATTATCAAAAAGTCACAATAATTCATAAAACACATACATCACATTAAAACAATGCTTAAAAGGCTAATTTCATCAAACATCATAAGACAAAAAGCCAACAATTACATAAGATCACAAAACTTTGTAAAAACTGGCAGCTGGACCTCTATCTTTTTGAAAAATCATAACAATTCGCGTAGGACTCCAAATAAAGAAGTAGACATCCAGAGCTTTCAAAGATACTTAATTCGCTAAAAATGGAGTCCATTTGGATCCTCAAAAATAGTTTTGAAATTGGATCACAAAATCTGAAAATTTCTAGCAAGGCCAAATTTGAAAATTCATTTAAAATTCATCTAAAATATAAAATCATCACCACAACATGCATAACTCACATACACACAAAATACAGCCCTAAGGCATATTTCTAATATATAAAATCATGAAAACTTTGCCTGAAATCACCACTCACAATAATATCTTGAATTAAGAGATGAAAAACCCTAAAATCATCTAAAACCACAAAATTCATTCATCCACAATACCTAACCTATTTCTAAAATGATAAATCACCATTAATCAATCATATAGCCTCTCTCAAATACATGTTCATGCCCTCCCCCTAATCACCCTTCAACCAGTGCAAAGCAACCATCAAGAAATTTCTCAATCCCTAATGAAATCCCAAAACACATATGAAAGAAAAAGAAGAAATCATACCTCAACAAATCTTTTATTTTGGCCCTAATGATTGAGAAATATCAAGGGATTAAGAGGTGAGATTTGGTGGCTCATCAATGGAGGTTCTTGTTGTGTTCTAAAATGTGAGAGGAAGGAAGGGAAAGAGAGAGAGAGAGAATAGTGATAGAGAGAGGGAGATGGCTCATAATGCATAGAAAAAATTTAAGAGGATTAATTTTGGGATTAACTGGAAATTAAATCTAGGAAATTGGCTCTTAATAGGTGGGGGATGACTGTTATTAGAATGTGAAAACGTGTGAAAGAAAATGAAAAAAATTTGGGCAACTTCTAGAATTTCCGCACCTATATTCATACACAGTAAACTGTTTGGTGACTGGCAAGTATCCAGATAGTATACTAGCCATAACTTCTTACTCTGATGTCAAATTTATGCTATTAAATAGGCGTTGGAACAATTATGAAGCGCTCTATAATTTTATATAAAATAGAGAAATAATTTCGGACATTGAGTGATAAAAAATTAAGTGTGAAGTTAACATCATGAAAAATGGGTCTTTTTTCGTAAAGGAAAGATAAAGGAAAACTTTGAATTTTCCTAGAATACTTAATTCCATACTTTATAACATAAAACACATCATGTCATGATCATATCATAATTCATCAAATCAAAACATGAAATTACAAAACATTTTCATTAAATAGTATGAACTTGTTCTTGTACATTGAGTACTCGCCGCGTTTACCTGTGGAAAATAACTCAACGGACTATTAAAATTAATTAATTATAATACCATTACATTACCTACGTTAATTCCTAACATCTAATTTGTAACAATATTGTTAATTAAAATTTTGGTGGTTACAATTCTATACTGTTCTTTTAGTTCTCTTGATTTATGTCCCGTTGTGTCTAACAGAAAAAGGGAAAGCACTTAAGTGACACAAATTTGAATACCATTGCACCAACATGATACAAAAATTTAACACTAGACTAATATAACACAAAATTAAACTAAAGTTAGCTAAAGTTTGTGTCATGTTGGTAAAGAGTGGACATTTTGTGTCATGTTAGTCAATAAATGAAAAAAAAATGTGGTTATTTGGGTAATAATTTTCTCAATAGGGGGAAAATGAGTTGCTTTTTTTCCTTTTTGCTAGATTTTGTTCTCTTGATTTTCATTTTGGCATTGGGGAAATAATTTAACTTAATTTATGAATAAGTTTATTCTTCTGATATTTAGAGTAGAATACACAAATTTGAATGTTTTGCCGTTTAGAAATGGATTACTTTGTTAGTATGGTTGTAGTTCTTAGTTATAATTCACCACAGAAAAAAAAAAAAAAAAAAAAAAAAAAAAGGAGTAAATTTACTCCTTGTGAATTATCCTTTGCATGCTGTTGGAAACAAAGGGGAGATTTGATAACTATTTTGTGCAAAAAAAGCTATTCTATGATATTTGTTTATGTTTATTATCTGCATTGGAGGAGTTCAGAAGAAGATATAATTGAGTTCAATGCTGATCATGATCTAGTTAGTGAATAATGCAAAAGGAAATCCTCAAGACTAAATATTTGTGTTCTTGTTATAACTTGTGCATGACAATTGCATCTAATAAAAGAAAAACACTTCTAAATCATGACATTCCACATTCATATAAGTAGGACTTTATTTTAAACTGTTAGATTTATATCAGATTCTGTCAATTTTATATTTAGTTTCATTTTGATGTGGTCTTAATCAAATCTAACATTTATAGCATATTATATTGTTGGAGATACCATAATGGAAAGCCCATCTAAATATTACTAAATTTATGTGTTATTGAAATTGACTTGGAATAGGAGAATTATTGAAATTCAAGTTTCACATATTGTTTTTGTTTCTTTGCAGTGGAGTGATTGACACTAGGTTCTCTCTTAGCATTCTCAATCTCACCAAAAAAACAGGTTGTATACATGATACTCGGGGACAGGTATTTACAAAACCAACATTATTTTTCTTTTAACCCAAATAAGATTGAAAGTTTACCTAAAATTTTTTTAGGGTAAAATTTTCATTCCATATGTAGGAGGATGGACAAAGGTATACAAAGGCTTGACGTAGCAACTGTGAGTGGAGTTGGCAATGAAGTTCCGCTCTTTCAACCAAAACGAGCTTTCATTCAACAAATGCAAGTGAAAAATATTGCTTCTGTGTGTTTTTATTTTTTATTTTTTTTAAGTATTTATCTTGATAATTGTGAGCCTCTAGTAGTATCTAGAGAGAACTTTGTAATTTATTCTTGATATTGGACTACGGTCCCGTGGTTTTTTCCTTCACGTTGAAGGGTTTTCCACGTAAAAAATTGATGTCCCTTGTATGGTTGATTATTTTGATTTATTGTTCTTTTTGGTCGGTTTATATGGCTTTGCCGAAACTTGTTTTGGGAACCCATTTTATCACACAAAGGAAAAGGTATAATTGGTAGTTTTCCCAACATTTGGTGGGGAAAGAATTGCTGAAACCTTGACGACGATGGCGATCGAAAACAGCATTTGATCAAGAAAGATTGATTGGATAGGGAAAAGGCGAACATATAAATGATGGCTTAGTGATGAAGGAATTAGATTAGGAACCATTACCATAAAAACAAACATTCAAGTTTAGGTACCGAAATCCTCACGAAATTCATTTCTGTCTTGAAGATTGAAGTGAATTGGGGAATACAGACAAATTTTAATCAAATTTGTTATTCTACTTGAAAATTGTTCAATGCAAGATAAATTAGGATCTACAAATGTATTATTGATTGTATTTGCCAAGATTATGGACATTCTTGTAAAGACACTGAATTCCTCAAAATAAATAACAACCATGAATAACAAGGACTACAATTTTTTCATTATTATACTAAAGTGAGTAATTTCTTTACCAGACAAATTTTATAGTCTATTGATTTTGTGGTAAGGCCAGAGATATAGGGTAGGAAAGCTAGCTACTTCTGTAAAATAAAATGAAACGAAACTTATGTGCCTTAAAAAGTGTGCATTTTTGCCTGGTACATACACAAAATTGTTCATCTCAGACCATTACATCAAGAAAAATAAGATTACTTCAATGCATCGTTGAGACCGGTCAGGAGGCATTCCGAGATTCTGGGCAAGTTCTCTCGTCCTTTCCTTCATAGCCTGTCGATCAACAAGGTGAAGGATTTCATTTAGCAGCAAAATATGATTTTTTTTTTTTTTTTTTTTTTTTTTTTTGGTGTGCATCCTTGTATGCCTCAGTAATCAGAAGCGAGAGTTTCTGCATTACAAAGAGGGAACGTGCAAAAATCATTCCTTATTGAGCACCTCATGAAATCTTCCAGATGATCATTAAAATAGTATCTTGAAATGATTTTCTAACATGCCCAAATGAGAAGGGGAAAAAAATGACGGTAAAATCAGTAATGAAAAAGTATTGAGATGCCACTTGGGGACTCAAACGCAGCCAAAGTAAAATCCTTTGTAAAAACACTTTAGAAACCTATTTTTCATTGTTTACAAAGAATTGAGAGCTACCTCTTTTTTATTAGTCACAAAGAATTGAGAGTGATATTTGCATGTTTACCAAATCATAATGGAACGTAATGTGAAAAGTAATAGATCTGAACATTAAAGAAAAGAAAATAAGAATAAGGATCATTGATTCTCTTTCTTATGTTTCCTATCTATTAGGATGGGGTATTGGAAAAATATAATTCCGTCTCTATGTTTACTAAACTTATTTAGGAATAAGAATCTTATCAATTTAAATACTCAAATATGTTTGCGCATAATGAAATAACTATTTGATATCATTGACTCGATAGGGAAATATAAGTTAATTCAGCATTTATTCCAAAGAATCGTGAATAATACCGAGGGTAAGAGAAACAGAAGGGAAAAGTAGAATTGTATATGCCAAAACAATGGATCTTTCATGATACTTGATTGATAATCAATCCAGGACTACCAAAAGTACCAAAAAATAAAAATAAAAAAAGATAAAACACAAGTACCATGCAATTTCATTAGTCAACAATAGATTTTCTTTAGAGAAAATTATGTGGAGAGCCATATTTTGAATACTTTCTTATAATTTTATCCACTCTAACATTAAAGTTGATAATTTTAATATTAAGAAATGGTAAAATTATTAATTTTAATATTATGATAAATATAAATATAAAAATGTGTCAAATTTATAGCATTCTTGCATATAACCCTTTTCACTGTCATTTGCTGGGCTATTTGGACGGCATTTGTAATGGCCCAGAGCTTTCCGCCGTGGAGACACTAGAGATGGTTGGTTGGACGTTCCCTTGGTGATACCAAGTCTATTGTATGGTGGAATATGGTTCGGTTATTGCACCACCTCCAATATTTTTATTTACATAAATCTCTAAATAAAAGTATACACACAAGATCTTAAATCCGGTATTTGATAGTATCCGGTAATATGAATTTTAATTATTGTGAATGTAAACTTCAAATACTAGAAATGTAGATTCATGCAAAAGAAAATGTAAAAGAAAATGTAGCTAAAACAAATGTGAATTCCGTTCATTTTACATTTTTTTCTGCAAGAATTTACATTTTTAGTAACTGAAATTCACATTCACAATAACTGAAGTTTACATTATCGGATACTATCAGATACTGGATTTAAAACCATTCCAAAGTATACATTTAAAATAAAAATTTATCTATTTTTTCCTTTATTAATAAGAATTTCTGATATAATATCTAAAAAGACAAAGTTATTATTTTACAAAGAATTTGAAATAAACAAATAAATAATTGTTAAAAAAAATTAATTTTAACTGGGAAAAATGACATTTTTATTTTTTTTATTAAAAATCGATGAAATCTCATTACAAAACAAAAATGAAATGTTTAACATGTGAAAAAATAAAACCGAAAAACAAAAACGCACAATTTTCCAAAAAATAAAATAAACAAAAAGAAAAGTGAACACACAATGATAAATTAGTAGGATAATTATGATAAAGAATTATACGGAGATCATATTTTGCATTTCTTGCATACAAAACTTTTTAGGCTATCTTTTAGATAAAGATGACTTAGTTATCATGATGACCCCACTACGACACGAAAAGTAAATACACATAACAAATACATAGGAAAAAATATATATTTATGATAATAAAGATTGTAATTAAGGGTTGGTCACTTTTTTCGTTTTCACTTTACACGTCATTCCCAAAAATAAAGATACTGATATCAACAGAAATATTAATAGTCCAATTTTACAAAAATTTCAGAAATTTTATAAATATTGGTGGAAATATCGGAAAGAGTTACAGAAGTTATGGACATAAGCTTCAAAATATATTTTTAACATCTTAGGATAGGAAAAATGTTAGATGTTAAAAAGATACATATGTCTCTTTAATGATCTCTTCTCAATATATTTTCATAAATAGAAAATTGTACAAAGTTTGTAGAAGTATAAAAGAATATATTATTTCAGCTTTCATGTGTTGGTTTGAATTTCTTTTCTCTATATTTTAAAAGATAATTATAACATGCTAGTTGATAGTTGCTTTTTCTTATCATTTATTTTAAAAAAAAGATAATTATAACATGCTTAAAAAGATAGCAAATGAAAGAAATCCCACATTTTGAAAATTTCCAAACTGAAAATATTTCCTCAATATTTCCTAATATTTTATAAAAATTTCATTGCATTATATAAATATCGATATTTTTATCAATATTTTCTAATATTTTCATATTATTATATCTGAAAGATATTTCGATATCTCTTAAATATGAAAATTTTGAAAATATGCTTTGTTTGGAACACCATTTCATTTCAAATTAAAATGTACTTTTTTATCGTAATTTTTGTCTTTTTTTGAAAAAATTTTTGTCTTTTTCTGAAAAAATCTTTGTCTTTTCTAAAAATACAACAAAAATTTTTAACTCAAACTCAAAATTTTCAACTCAAACTCACTCACCAATCAGACCCTAGAGTGAATAATTGTGATCGTGATCATTCCATGGTCAAAAGATAATTCACTTTTTTAACTCCCATTTTCCCTAACTACTGTATGAAATGACGCAACTCAGCAATAATTCTACTTTATTTTCCTACCCATTGTTTCTGGCTCTTTTTTTTTTTTTTTTTAATGGCAATTGTAATTTCTTTCTTTTTTTTTTTTTTTGCACATTATTAAAACAATTAAATTTTTAGAGTGATACTTGTATTTTTTTGTATTTTATTTGTACATTGTTATAATTAATAATTGATTTTAATATAATATTCTTAAATGATACCTATCTCTTGTCCATTGTCCTACTCGTTCAAAATAAATTAAAAAAATTACACTAAATCAATTATTAGTTAGACGATTTAAATACCACATTATGACAGTGGGAGTTATCATTTCCTATTTTCTTAAATGTTTTCTAGGATCGAGAAGGTAGTCAAAAAGATATTCACATGGGCAGACCCCATTAATTAATTCCATCACGAAGGACTGATTTAGGGGAAGAATAAACATCTGATCTGAAAAACTTAATAAAATGCACAAAAACTTATTTTGCATTTTTCTTGGAAAAGGGAAATAATAAATTATAACATAAATTTAATAGAATAGAAATAATAGCAGAATTTAAATAAAAATGCACAAAAACCCAAAAATGCCCTCGTCTTCCCCAACCCAAAAACTGGCAGTAACCGCACCGCCGTCGTCGAGTTCGTGTGCTCGGAGATCGCTCTCATCGATGACGGTGCCGCCATTTGCTGCTGTAACCGATGAAATCACTCTTTACCCAGCACCGTGAAATAGCAACGGAACCTTGCGACTGAAGAAACTGCGAGATGCAATCTCCAAGCCCTCTCTTTCTCTCTCTTCTTTAAGCTTTGGCTGTTATCGACGGCCTTCACCTCGTGCCAGCGAGAGCAGTCGTGCTGGTTTTGTCGTTTCCCGGTAGTCACAGCTGGTTTTGGTTCTTGGCGGTACTGCTTCTTGGTCAGACAGTCGCGAGCTCGCGAGGAAGACGAGATCTCCTCCACCGGATCTGACGTCCACTACTCCGGATTTGGTTTTTGTCACCTTCTCAGTTGACGGAAACGCTACTGAGCTAGTCATCTTCTCCGAGGGGTGGGTTAGGGATTTGGGGTAGATTTTGGGATTTTCAATAAATATCTAGGCTGATTTTGAAAGAGGATAAAAAATAGTTCTCAAATAAAAAAGAAAAAAGTTTTAAAAGTACGATAATAATTAGATAAATAATAAACAATAATGTTAATAAAATTGGGACTTGTTAGGAAAATCGGATAATTAATTATTTATTATTATTCTGTAAATTATTTATTCATCTGCATGAAAATGTATTTACAACAAAATGAACGTTTTGTTTTTTTTCCTTAAGTTGATATTTACTTAGTAAATTCGTTGTTTACTACATATTAGAATTCTAGTAATCTTCATGTAAAAACCAACACTCTCTCGCTAATTTTCGTATTTATCAACAAGCTCTTTATTAAATTTAATAAATTCAGTAAATATAATATTTTCTCCGAAACTTTTTGTACTTTGATTTTCTTAAGTAAGTCTGGTATTTGTATGTAAATATGATATTTACTTAATAAATTAATCACTAATGAATCTAGTACTTGTAAATACTAATAAGTCATGTATTTACTGGTAAATCCAACACTATTAGTAAATTCAATAATTTACTTTGTTTTTAATTTCTCTGTTATAAAATAAATAAATTATTTACTATGCAAATCTAATATTTACCCAATAAACAAAAATAAATAATTAATAAATATCGGATTTATTTTACTAATAAAATCTAGTTTTTACTAGTAAATCAGATATTTACTTTGTCTTTTCTTTTTTTTATGTATTTGGTAAATTAAATATTTACTATGCAAATCTAATGTTTTCTAGATAATTAAAGTAAATAATTAGTAAATACCATATTTATTTTACTAATAAATCTGGTACTTATTAATTATTCTTTTGCAAATCCCATATTTACTAGTGAATCTATTATTTGCTAATAAATTGGGTATTATTGTACAATTTAAAATCCATATTTTGTCTAAATAAAAAATAAAACTTCTTTATTTATTATACTTCGACGAATAATCTACTTTTACAAAATAGCCCCAAAATCAAAACCAAGTCACATATCAACCCCGTCATCGGCGTGAAAGATAGTGATGAGAAGAGATGAGGGAGAAAGATGTGAAACAGAGAAGGGCGGAGGAATGGAGAATGGAGGAGAAAGAAACCCAATCTAAAGAAGGGGTAAAATTGGAAAAAAAATATATTTGATTTTCGAAGAATAATAAGCATATTGTTTAATTTAGAGTTTTTAGAAAGCTACTATATATTTTAACAGTGCATATGAAAAATATAAGTTACAATTTTCCAACTACCTTTTTACTATTTACATATTCAAATCTTTATACTAAACTCAAATTTTTTACTATTTACATATTCAAATCTTTATACTAAACTCAAATTTTAGAAGTCCCTAACTTTTTGTTCCAAGTTTAAATAAGATGATTTTTTTTTTCAACTCAATAGGATTTTGAAAGGAACGAAACAAGATCCATATTGATATCTTTTATCCGAAAACATTTTAAATTTTATATCTTTTCACACCAAATAATTTTTTTTTCCAAAAGTACATTTTCAAAACTATATCTCAATTTCAATCCAAAACACATCTCCAAAATCTCCTCCAATCGGGCCCTAATTAAATTCACCCAACATGTCTGTGGGTAGTGGATGGTAAATTTATTCAAAATGTACACTCTATACGAGTGCTAAGTATGTGATATTGTTCATGGGCTTAAAATATAAAAATTTGTTTCTTATCAGTCTAATAATCAATTTAAAGTATTTAGAATCATGTTTTTATTTTTTATTATGAATATATTTTGTGAAGTTCGTATGATGCATTTCTCGTTGGGTACTAGAGTTTGCATATAATATCTTTAACTAATGTTCTTGTCAATATTTGCCAAACTCTTTTGATGACGCTCAAAAATAGCTAACCAATCTTTCCGATCTTTTAATATGATTAAAAAAACCCTGCACAAACAAAATAGGCAAATTAGTAGATATGCAAAAGATACTTCGCCGAAAGTGCTCAAAGTATAACTACTACTTTTCCTTTAATTTATTTCTTTGGGAAGTTTCCTCGAAGTTAGCTAGGATTCTTGTGTTGAGGCCTCTCGTTCACATGGTGCCCACCTAAGTTACATGCATTTTTCTCGTTAAAAAAAAAAAAAAAAAACCTCCCTTTTGAAGGTGTAAACGTTGGAATTTGCCCGGAAAGCGATGTACATCGCGGTAGAATGATGAGTATTGCTCGTTGGCCCATTTCCACCCAAAAAAATTTTTTTTTTTTTTTTGTTTTGTCTAAACCTAAAATTGTCAAAAGATCCTATGAAAATGAAAAACTATCTTATTTAGTTTTGACATACTCCCAACGCGCGATAAAAACTAACCTCTTTTGACATTATTTAGTTTTGACATGAAAAACTAACTTCTTCTGCACCACATCAAATAACCTTTGGAGTCAAACGTCTCTATAGTAATTTAAAGAAAAGGATATAAAAAAAACACTAAAAACTAAAATATATATATATAGTATAAAATATAGTATTATATAATATAACATAATACATTAAATTATAGTAGATACTTTTTCAATGACCGAGTACGATAGTCAAAAAGCTGTTCACATGTTGGGAAGACCTAACTAATTAATTTCAGGACTGATTCACCCAATGTTTCTAAAGGTAGTGGGTAGTTTTATAAAACTATATATATATATATATATATATATATATATATTTTAGTGAATGATGGTTTTATCAACATGTACACTACCAAAAGAAAAAACATGTACACACTGTAATGATAGTCTAATATTCTTTTTAAAATGTTTTATATCACATCTCTATGTATATTATCATTAATATATTTAGCAAGGTTAGGATGATATATATAATCTTATTAAGAAGTAGAATCCGATGTACTGCTTAAAGAATATGCCATTGCTAGTCCTTTCTCTAAAAAAAATAAAATAAAATAAAACATGAAGAAACAAATTTTGCAAATTTATATCCTCCATATACATCGACGAAAGTGCTTCAAAGTCGACCACTTTCCCTTTCATTTCTTTCTTTGAGAATTTGGAGGTCTCTCGTTCACATAGTGTCCATTAAAGTTCTCTGTTTTCTTGTCATACTTTCCTCGGAGAATTTCATAGAAGAAAACTGAGCAAGAAGCTTAATTCACTGCTGCATCACACAAGAGGTGTGTTTCTGTAAGGCTTCTTCTTCTTCT
Source organism: Ficus hirta (assembly GCA_038430175.1). NCBI lineage: Eukaryota > Viridiplantae > Streptophyta > Magnoliopsida > Rosales > Moraceae > Ficus > Ficus hirta. Next base: position 8,895,908 of record CM076585.1, on the reverse strand, counting down.
TCCGTTTTTTTGTTTTTGGGTTTTTGTTTTTGGTTTTTGTTCTTTTCCTTATCAGTGCTAAGCCTAATATTGTTAATTTATATGTATTGATATCTACAGTTTCCCTTCTGAGTGATCAACTAGGCATATGGCTGCTGCTTCTTCTGTGAAATATAAAGTTTTTATCAGTTTTAGAGGTGAGGATACTCGTAATATATTCACTTGCCATCTTTACGAAGCTTTTCGTCGAAAACAAATCCAAGCTTACATAGACGAGGAGGGCCTAGAAAAAGGAGATGAAATCACACCTGCACTTATGAAAGCGATCCAAGAATCAAAGATTTCCGTGGTCATTTTCTCGGAAAATTATGCTACTTCCTCTTGGTGTTTGGAAGAACTCTGTCAGATTCTTCACTGCAGGGAGACAGATAAACAGATTGTGATACCGGTTTTTTACAACGTCGAACCATCAAATGTTCGAAAACAAAAAAAGAGCTATGCAACTGCATTAGCTGATCATGAAAAAAGCGATAAAAAGGACAAGGTGCAAAAATGGAAGAACGCTTTGACAACAGTGAGCAATTTATCTGGATTCCATTCTTCATCAGCCACTAGGTAATTTCTAATAAACTTATATGTCAAACTCTATGGTTTTATAATTATGTGCTTTAGCCACTAGATTTATTGCTCCAGTTGTTATTTTCATTACAATTTGTATTAGGAAAGACTTAATTTCCATCTTGTCTGATGATTATTTTGGCATGCTTGGGATATCAATTTGTTAGAAAATTGAAACTTGTCTGTAGGTGTAGGACTGAATTATCACACTAAAAAAGGTTTAGTCCAATTAGTCGGTTTATTTTTGTAACAATATCTTATATATTTTTCCACATTTTTAGAGATTCGTATACATAATTGAACTCTTAGCTAATTAATATCATCAACTACGGTTGTAAATTTAAGAACATATAGGGTAAAAATTAGTATTGGTAAAATAAATTTTTTGGGAAAGCTTTTATCGATAAATCAGGCAGCAACCACAATCAAAAGCTCTATCCTATGATGAAAATGAACCACCATCTTTATTAAATAATAATAATTAAAAAAAAAAGAAAAAAGAATTACAAAGATCCGTAAAAGGGGGAAGTTCATGCCCAAAGGTTTATAGAAACAACAAAACTTACTCCAATTAATAGGCGTGAAGTAACAGAAGTGCATATTAAAAAATGGAATAACAAATTAATTTTAATTTTTAAATTCACACAAAATATCAAGAAAACAACTTCAAAATTCACCGTTTCCTAAAATAATACCAAAAATTCAAAGAGATAAAAATCTGTGATCAAGTTCAATTTCATACAACAAGGATTGTTCTGCACTAATTAATAGGGTGCACTTATTTATATGATAAAACACAAATGGATAACTAATAAAAAACGGTCTAAACATAATTAGAAAATAAAGACATGCAAAATTTTTCAAGAAAAGGAAAATTTTGAACAAGAATAAGAAATCGTACCTATCGGACTCAAAGATTAAGGAAATGCTATTGAGAATGGGAATCCGAAATTCCTAGGTGAACTTATTTCCAAACAAAATTATCATAAAAAGGAAAAAACGTCATGTTGAACATCACACATTGTGGTACAATGTCACGAGTCTTGGTCGTTGGTTCGTTTCTACACAAAAGCAAAAACAAAAAAACAAAAAAAAACAAAAACAAAAAACAAAAAACAAAAAAACAAAAAAGTAAAGGCAAAAGCAAAAACAAAAAACCTAAATTTTTCTCCCAAATCTAGCACTGTCAGCAAAGCTTCTGAAAACTAGAAATGTGTATTATTTAACCTTGAGATGATCCATCACCATACTAAAGCCCGGATCTTACTGCCCACATCATTCTCCTCAAGATGGAGAAAGTTTATTATTAACAACCAAGATGGTTAGTTACAAATATACGGACCTTAAAACAAATGGTCCATATTTAAAAGGCATAAGAGAGCCCAAATAGCATAGAGATAGCTCATATCGTCCTGCTTTAAGGTCTACTTATCAGAAGTAGGGAATGAGTGTTAATCCCTTATTTACTTGTTTATTTCTTTTCCTAAAATGGGAATGGGAATGGTAGGCCACACATTAATTTGGGATTGAAGAATCGTATTGGCAATTCCATGCCCCTCCGGATTGTGATTCCTAATCCTGATATTAGTATTAAATTAATTACCATCTTATCCTTTGTTTACTTACAAATTATATAATAATAGCACCATATATTAATTTTTTATTAACTAAATATAATTTTTTTTATTAACTTAATATTATATAACATCCAATTTTTCCATTATTTTCGTATCCGTAATAGTGCGAAAAGAAGGCCCTAATTATTATTAACTTTATTACCATGAATAAAGAACTTAATTTTATCATAATATATATGTATCTATTTTTATGCTCTATTTTGTAATTTGCTTATTTTAATTCAATTTTTTTATTCTTTTTAGCTTTTTTTTAAACCAAAAAAGTTACACAACTTAAGTTTTATTGTCCTAATATTTTTACTTGTAACGCCCCTAAGTGGGGGTTAATTAGTAGTAATAAATTAATTAAAATAAACAAAATGAGATAATTTCATAAATACTTAAAAACATTGCCCATGGGACTTGAAAGAAAAATTTGAAAATACAGTTATACATCATCAAATCCACAGTAAGAGTAGCACCATAAATTTTTTTTTTTAAGTTCCTAAAAATCCGTCATCATCAGAATAATCCAAGTCAAACATTAATTTGATACAGTCCACAACGATAAGTTCATAATTAAATGGAAATGTAAAAAACCCTGTTGTTGCAATAAAATACTCCTCTACGATCTCCACATCAAAATCCCTCGACTTACTCCTCACTGGATAAGTCGCACTGAACACTACCTGAGAGATTAAATATAACGGGTGAGCATTGACATACCCAGTTGGAATGCCTCACTCTGATTATGCATTAGTAAACATACCCATAGTATGTTCAGATATTGATCCTTCGTCTTCAAATTATCTCTTACAATTCAAAACAAGAACTTGTTTGTGCCTAATTCGTTCAAATGGCTAGACAAGAACATGAATTGAAAAAAAAAAAGATATTATAAGCAACATTAACATTAAATGAGAACGTCTTTGCCATAAGTCTGTTTGATTTCTTCTCATAACTCATTGTTATTTACTCTTCATGGTGGTAGGTCCGATGCTAAATTAGTTGAGGAAATTGTCAAAGATGTTATGCGGAAGTTGAATCGCTTATCACCAAGCAATAATTTGAAGGAAAAAGGCTTGGTTGGAATGGACGAACGAATTGAGCAATTTGAATCATTGTTGAACGTCGACTCACAAGAAGTTCGCATTGTAGGCATTTGGGGCATTGGCGGTATTGGTAAGACAACCCTGGCTCGTGCCTTCTTCGACCGATTTGCATCTCAATTTGACGGTAGCTTCTTTCTTGAAACCGTTAAGGGAGAATCAAAAACAAGTTGGCTCACTAAATTACAAGAACAACTTTTTTCTAAGTTATTGGGGGAAGAAAGTTCGATAGAAGTCAACGAATTTGCAAAGCATAGGCTTCAGCGTACAAAGGCTCTTGTTGTTCTTGACAATGTAGATAGTGCTGGACAACTAGAATATCTAGTTGAACAAGTTTCGTTTGGTCCTGGCAGTAAAATCATTATAACAACCAGCGATAAGCGAGTGCTCACTTGTATTGGTGCTCGGGATATATACCAAGTTAAAGAATTAGATTTCGAAGAAGCACTTCAACTCTTTTGCTCAAAAGCCTTTCGACGAAACTCTCCCCCGGAGGGTTATGAATCGCTGTCGCGTAGGGTGGTCGAGCATACTGGAGGTCTTCCATTGGCTCTTGAAGTTTTGGGTTATCACCTATGTTCCGAGAGCCCAGAGAGCCCAGAGAGCCCAGAATTATGGGAAAGTACATTGGATGACTTGGAAAATTCTCTAGACAAGAACATCCATGAAGTACTGAGAATCAGTTATGATGGTCTAGACCGCAATGAGAAGGAGATGTTTCTTGATATAGCTTGCCTCTTCAATGGCGAGAATAAAGAATTGGTAGAAAGAAAACTACATGCTCTTGATCGCAATGTGGGAAAAGGAATTAGGATTCTCAAGGCCAAGTCTCTCATAACTCTCGAGGAAAACAGGTTACGTATGCATGATTTGCTACAAGAAATGGGGCGGAAGATTGTTTGTGAAGAATCTTATGATGAGCCTGAAGGGCGCAGTAGATTGTGGTTGGCTAAGAATATCTACCATGTCTTGAAATATAATACTGTAAGTTGCACCTACAATAAAATTTCATTAAAATTTGAGTAAACTGTCTGCATGAAAAATAGAAAGCACAAAACTATTTCAGTTAATTTGTCTATTACCGCACACACATATGTTATGTCAGCATTTAGCATGATTTGAGCGGACAAAAAGGAAAAACTGCAATGTGTGCGTGTGTAGTGGTGTTTCTAGTTATTACAAGCTCGTCTCTATTCCTTTTATGAAGTTTACATTTTACACTTTTGTGTATGTCATATATGCTCATGACTCTGTTTCTTCTCAATTTCAGGGGACAAAAAAAGTCCAAGGGATTTCTCTGAATATTCATGAACTTGAAAGTGACATAGACTTGGATCCTCTAGTCTTCAAAGACATGATCAATTTAAAATATTTGTCAATTGCTGAATATTTTGATGATCATACCAAAAAGTTAAACCTTCCACAAGGTCTTCTGTCTCTTCCTGATGAGCTTAGATATCTTTGTTGGAACCGTTACCCTTCAAGGACTTTGCCTACAAATTTTAAGACACAAAATCTTGTTGAGCTGAAATTGCGGGGGAGTAAGCTAGAGAAACTTTGGGATGGCGTTCAGGTAATATTTAGTTCCAATAGCTTTAAATATCTTGTGTAATGAATCTAATATAAGTTTCTTTATTCCATTTCTATTTGGTGACAGAATTTTGGGAGCTTAAAAGTTCTAGATCTTGAAAAATCTGAGAACCTGATTGAAATTCCAAACCTCTCTCAAGCACTAAATGTGGAGAAGATCTGTCTCACTGGTTGTACAAAGTTAGAGTACTTGCCAGAAATTTTAGAGCCAATGCCAAAACTAAGGTCTCTTGATTTATCATATTCAGGGATTATAGATTTGCCAAAGTCAATTTACAATTTGATTGGGATTGAATCTTTAGCCCTTAATGGATGCCAAAATCTCAAGAGTCTTCCAACCACCATCTGTAAGTTAAAACATCTCATGGAACTTTATTGCCCAAAACTAGAGTACTTGCCAGAAATTTTGGAGCCAATGCCAAATCTAAGGCATCTTTTTTTACCGGGATCAGGGATTATAGATTTGCCAAAGTCAATTGACAATCTGATTGGGATTAAAGAGTTAAATCTTATGTCTTGCCAAAATCTCAAGAGTCTTCCAACCACCATCTGTAAGTTAAAATCTCTTGAAATTCTTTTCCTCAATTCTTGCCCAAAACTAGAGTACTTGCCAGAAATTTCAGAGCCAATGCCAAATCTATGTTTTCTCTATTTACAAGGCTCGGGGATCAGAAACTTACCAACGTCATTATTGGAAAATCTAACTGGGGCTGATGTTTTCCTCCTTATCAATTGCAAAAATCTCGAGCTTATCCCACCCAACATCTACAATAAGATTCATCTGGATATTTCTACATGTCCAAAGCTTAAAAGCTTGCCTTGTCCCTTGTCAAGTGGCACAAACTTGGTGCAACACTTAAGTCTTACAGGCAAAAGTGTGTCCCAGATCCCCAATAATTTGTTCTCATGTTTAACTTTCTTGTTGCATTTAAAGCTCTCTCGAACAAATATTAGGAGAATACCTGAAAACATCAAATTTTCTAAGCTGCGTCGACTGGACATAAGCGGTTGCAAGTTTCTCCAATCTCTACCAGAGCTTCCACCGACTATAGAGAGAGTTGATGCAAGTGGATGCACGTCACTGAAAATGGTGCCAAATTCATTAACTGCACTCACACAACCACCTACAGATCGTGTTAATCTTGGGGTCACTTTTTCATTTAGGGATTGCTTAAAGTTGGAACACCAGAACTTAATGTCTGAATTTCAGATGAGAGCTTCGCTCATTGCAACAGAATTTGCATTGAGAAAAACTCCGGATAAGGTATGCCTCTTCTTTCTTTTATTCAAGTAAAATGTTTAATTTTATTTTATCTATATTTGAAATAATTGTGGTGTTTTCATGGCACAGCCTGCCAAGTTATAAGCTTTTTATCCCAAATTCGCTATTTCTTGTAACAAATAAATTGATGTTTTTATTTAAAAATAACCATGATTTATTCATGCGTTGCTGCAGTCTTGTCCTCCTCCAACTACTAAAATGTGTTATCCAGGGGATAACATTCCGGAGTGGTTCAGCTATCAAAACAAGGGACGTTCAATTAATATTCGGCTTCCTTGTAATTCCAACTTCATGGGCTTTGCATTTTGCTTTATTCTCTCATGCGAGGAGTACGGATTGGCCCTGCAGCCAGTGCCCTTAGAGGGTGAAATGTATTTAAGCAGTGAAATATATGTCAAAACATTCGACGGCGATGAAAGGCACTTCCCACTTCCCCTGCAGCTATTGCCTTCGAATGACAAGAACCATGTGGTCATGACTACATTTACGTGTGATGTAGTAAACTTTTACCCTGCAGTAGAGATGTCATTTAACTTCGGAACTGGAGAGGAAGCATACGTAAAAATAAAAAGGTGTGGGATCCGCTTGCTACATGTCCAAGACGCAATGGAATTTGGTATCATCAGCAGTCAATATGTATGTAGGAAATCAAATGTTGTCAACAATGAGGGCGGACCGAGCTTATCTTCTTGGGAGAGTATTTTAGAGCAGCTGCGTCACTTTCAGGTTTCCTCATCAAGAAAGAAACTTCGTGAGAAAATATGGAGCTCCAACTTAAACCACTGGTACAAGATACTATGCTGGCAGCTTCTTCGGGACACTAGCAAGAGAAAGAGGAAGTGGAGTTTGAAATTAAGGAAGAGCTGCTTTTTGAGGCCCCAAAAAAGGTAATGGTTGCTTTTTTTTCTTTTTTTTTTTTTGTACAAATTCAATTCCAAATTATCAAATTGATTTTAACAAATTAATAATTTAATTGGTATCGATATAAGTTTGGACGTCCCAATTAGGTTACCCTCTATAAAAAAAATACACCCAATTTTACCAAGGAAAAATAAAAATATACCTACAATAAGTTTGGGTTGAAAAAGAAACACAATAAGATTATATTTTTATCTTATCATAATTCATATTATTGGGTCACACTATTTCAACCTCATATTGTGACATATTATTTAATTAAAATTTAATATATTTTTAATTATCACATCATTAGAATTTAGCATATCATAACTTTAGGTTAAATTTATAATAAAAGCTTTAATACTACATAGGAAATCTTGATGAATTTCCTTAAAGTTTATTTCATGATATAGATTTCAAAATTTTTTAAATATTATTTTTATCTTATAAAATAAAGTCTATAATTAATATAAAATTTAAAATCTATATCAGGAAATAAACTGGAGGAAATCCAAAATAATTTTCCAACCAAAAATAACAATAAACCAAAGATCTTTGAGAGAGGAAGGGAAAGAGAGAGAGAGAGAATAGTGATAGAGAGAGGGAGATGGCTCATAATGCATAGAAAAAATTTAAGAGGATTAATTTTGGGATTAACTGGAAATTAAATTTAGGAAATTGGCTCTTAATAGGTGGGGGGTGGCTGTTATTAGAGTGTGAAAATGTGTGAAAGAAAAAGAAAAACATTTGGGCAACTTCTAGAATTTCTGCACCTATTTTCACACACAATAAAATATTTGGTGACTGACAAGTATCCGGAGAGTATAGTAGCCATAACTTCTTATTCTGATATCAAATTTATGCTAATGAGTAGGCATTGGAACAATTATGAATCGCTCTATAATTTTATATAAAATATAGAAATAATTTCGGACATTGAGAGATACAAAATTAAGTGTGAAGTTAACGTCATGAAAAATGGGTCTTTTTTCGTAAAAGGAAAGATCAAGGAAAACTTTGAATTTTCCTAGAATACTTAATTCCATAATTTATAACATAAAATACATCACATCATGATCATATCATAATTCATCAAATCAAAACATGAACTTACAGAAAATTTTCATTAAATAGCATGAACTTGTTCTTGTACATTGTGTACTCATTGCATATACTTGTGAAAAATAACTCAACGCAACATTGAAATTAATTAAATATAATACCATTACATTACCCATGTTAATTCCTAACATCTAATTTGTAATAATATTGTTAATTAAAATTTGGGTCGTTACAATTCTCTACTGTTCTTTTAGTTCTCTTGATTTAGTCCCGTTGTGTCTAATAGAAAAGGAGAAAGCATCTAAATGTCACAAATTTAAAGACCATTGCATCAACATGACACAAAAATTTAACAATATAACACAAAATTAAATTAAAGTTAGCTAAAATTTGTGTCATGTTGGTCAAGAGTGGAGATTTTATGTCACGTTAATCAATAAATTAAAAAAAAATGGTTATTTGGGTAATTTTCTCAATAGGGGGAAAATGAGTTGCTTATTTCCTTTTTGCTAGATTTTGTTCTCTTGATTTTCATTTTGGCATTGGGGAAATAATTTAAGTTAATTTATGCGTAAGTTTCTTCATCCGATATTTAGAGTAGAATACACAAATTTGAATGTTTTGCCGTTTAGAAATGGACTACTTTGTTAGTATGGTTGTAGTTCTTATTTATAATTCACCGAAAAAAAAAAAGAAAAAAGAAAAGAAGGCTGTATCTTCTAGGCAATTGACCATTTCATACCTGCTTGTAAATTATCCTTTGCATGCTATCGGAAACAAAGGGGAGATTCGATAATTATTTTGTGCAAAAAGAGCCATTCTATGGTAGTTGTTTATGTTTATTATCTACTATTGGAGGAGTTCAGAAGAAGATATAATTGAGTTCAATGCTGATCATGATCTAGTTAGTGAATAATGCAAAAGGAAATCCTCGAGACTAAATATTTGTGTTCTTGTTATAACTTGTGCATGACAATTGCATCTAATCAAAGAAAAGAGCTTCTAAATTATGACATTCCACATTTATATAAGTAGAGCTTTGTTTTAAACTATCAAATTTATATCAGATTCTGTCAATTTTACATTTATTTTCATTTTGATATGATCTTAATCAAATCTAACATTTATAGCATATTATATTGCTCGAGATTCCATAATGTAGAAAGCCCATCTAAATATTACTAAATTTATGTGTTATTGAAAGTGACTTGGAATAGGAGAATTATTAGAATTTCAAGTTTCATATATTGTTTCTGTTTCTCTGCAGTGGAGTAATTGTCCCAAGGTTCTCTCTTAACAATATCAATCACACCATAAAAACCAAGTTGTATACACAGTACTCAAGGACAGGTATTTATAAAACCGACATTATTTTTCTTTTTATCCTAATAAGATTGAAAGTTTTTCTAAAATTTTTAGGGTAAAATTTTCATTCTATAGGTAGGAGGATGGACAAAGGTATAAAAAGGCTTGACTTAGCAACTGTGAGTGGAGCTGGCCATGAATTTCCAATCTTTCGACCAAAACGAGCTTTCATTCAACAAATGCAAGTGAAAAATATTGCTTCTGTTCTTTTTCTTTTTCTTTTTCTTTTTTTATTTTTCAACTCAGATAATTTTTGGTGTTGGGTCAACCTCATAGTTGGACAAATTAATGGGGCCAAGCCCAATAGTCCTTAAAGGTTTTTTTTTTTTTTTTTTCTTTTTTTCAATATTTATCATAATGATTGTGAGCATCTAGTGGTATCTAAAAAAAACTTTATAATTTATTGCTAATATAGTGGAAGTTGATATCGGTCTACGGTCCCGTGGTTTTTTCCTTCGTGTTGAAGGGTTTTCCACGTAAAAAATCATTGTCCCTTGTGTGGTTGATTATTTTGATTTATTTTTGCTTTGATTGGTTTATTGACTTTGCCACATTTTATCACATAGAGCAAAAGGTTTAATTGGTAGTTCTCCCAACATTTGGTGGGGAAAGAATTGCTGAAATCATGATGATGGTGATCGAAAACGGGGTTTGATCGAGAAAGATTGAATGGATAGAGAAAAAGCAAATATATAATTGATGGCTTAGTGATGAAGGAATTAGATTAGGAAGCGTTACCACATAAATGAACATTTGTCTTGAAGATTGAAGTGAATTGGGGAACACAGACAAATTTTAATCAAATTTGTTATTCTACTTGAAAATTGTTCAATGCAAGATAAATTAGGATCTACAAATGTATTATTGATTGTATTTGCCAAGATTATGGACTTTCTTGTAAAGACACTGAATTCCTCAAAATAAATAACAACCATGAATAACAAGGACTACAAGTTTTTCATTATTATACTAAAGTGAGTAATTTCTTTACCGCACAAATTTTATAGTCTATTGATTTTGTGGTAAGGCCAGGGACATAGGATCGAAAAACTTGCTACTACCATAAAATAAAATGAAACTAATCTTTAAGTGCCTTTAAAAGTGGGTATTTTTGCCTAGTACATACACAAAATTGTTCATCTCAAACCATTACATTAAGAAAAATAAGATTACTTCAATGTGTCGTTGAGACCCGGAGGCATTCCGAGACTCTGGGCAAGATCACTCATCCTTTCCTTCATAGCCTGAGGATCAACAAGGTGAAGTATTTCATTTAGCAGCAAAATACGAGAATTTCTTTTTTTTTTTTTTTCCTTTGATTGAATAAACCGAAAAATTATCACCTGAACACTTTTTTGGTGTGCATCCTTGTATGCCTTAGTAATCAAAAAGAGAGTTTCTGCATTACAAAGCGGGAATATGTAAAAATCATTCCCTATTGAGCACCTCATGAAATCTTCCGAATTGTCATGCCAGACCTCCAAATTCGGAGTAGCAAAGTGCTGATCACGAGTTTACTTGCAAGTAATATGCCCAGATGACGATAAAATGAGTGGCAAAATTAGTGATGACCAAGTAGAAATGAGTTACTAACATGCCCAAATGAGAAAGGGAAAAAAGTGATGGTAAAATCAGTAATGAAAAAGTATTAAGTTGCCACTTTGGGACTCAGACGCGGCCAAAGTGAAATCCGTTGTAAAAACACTTTAGAAACATCTTTTTATTATTTACAAAAAATTGAGAGTTATATTTGCATGTTAACCAAATCATAATGGAATGTAATGCGAAAAGTAATAGGATTGAACAGTTAAGAAAAGGAATAAGAATGGGTATATATATTAATTCTCTTTCAAGGGTTTCCTTATCAATTAGGATGGGGAATTAAACATCTAATTCTGTCTTGAGTGTTTATCAAGAATTTTGATTTTTTGTTACCAAAAAATCGGTAGCTGAAAGTCCTGTTTTTTATAACAAATTATTTTTGCTACAAAAAAAAAAATTGTAGTAGAAAGTCAGTCACAGAAAGTATTTGATACTAAATTTTTGGTAGCAAAAACTTTTTGTTACTAAAATTCATTTAGATAACAAATTGTATTTGGTAGTGAAATGTATGACATTCGGGCACCAAAAAATTTGGTAACAAAAGATATTTGGTAACAAAAAATATGACATTTCAGGGACCAAAATTTCGGTAACAAAATATATTTGGTAGCAAAAAGTAAGTGAGTTAGTAACTAAAATTTTTGGTAGCAAAATGCATTTAGTAGCAAAAGGTATGAGATTTAGTTACCGAATGTTTTGGTAGCAAAAGGTACAAGATTTAGTTACCGAATATTTGAATAGTGAAAGGTATATGGTACCAAATTCTTATGTTTTAGCCACCAAATATTTGGTAGCAAAAAGGGCAAAAAAACTAAATTTTTGCTACCAAATATTTTTGGCCACCAAAATTTAAATAAATTTATATATCTGTATTTTTTCCCAAAAGATATGAGACAAAATACCAAATATTAACTTAAGCAAAATACCAAATATCTCTATATATCTCAATACAAATTAGAATCCAAACAAAATACTAAAACAGGCATACCTAAGCAAATCCAAATAATTGTGAACTACTAAATATTGTACTAGTAAACACTTAATCTTGCAAGAAGAAAAAGAGGTAACAAACTGGGGCCGAAGCTGGCGGTGGTGACGGATCTTCATTACTTGGGAGGGTCAGTCTAGGATGATTTGATGGCACATTAAGCCGCTGAATTTGGCTTGGAAAAGTATAGCAATATTTGGCTTGGAAAAGTAATTCAAGGAAAGAACAAGAAAATAAAAGCCAGTCTTAGAAAATAAGATCCTGACAATGATGCAACAGAACATGGTGTAAGCTATTTTTATTGGGTCAGGACTCAAGGGGGAGATCCTTGTGGGTGTAGATAACCCCTTTATCACCATCTACTGCTTGCCCACTTCCTTTGAGCATCCTGCAATTACAGCATTTCGGCATTAGTTACTTTCAACAGATCAATGTTTTGTTAGTATTTAGCATACAGAAGTTTTCAAATCCTCATATTCATATCCGCTCTCAACAAGCAAACAAGAAATTCAATTTCCTCCTTACTTCTGCTGCTAACTGCTAACTAATATACATGCACAAGTAATCAACAAGTCTTTGAATCAGAAACTAGTACCATCTTGTCGTTAACAATCCTTCCACTCCGACTGGACCACAAGCATGAAATCGACTTGTGCTTATCCCGACCTGTATGAAAATTCAAGAGTCATCAAACAAAAGAGCAGTGACAATGAGAATACTGAGTTTTGTGGTAACTGTTGCACACGATTATACCTCTGCACCAAGTCCAAACGGAGCACCATCAAAAAATCTTGTGCTTGCATTGTGGAAAACAACAGCACTGCCAAAGCATATAACAAGTCACATCTCATTAGTAACTGCAGACAGAGAACGGACAACCAAAAACATACCAAGACAGGTTGAATATTATCACCTATCAACTTGACATAGAAAAACTTCCACAACTTCTTTGGTCTTCTGCTACGATGCAGTCAGTATGTGCACTATCGAAAGTGGAAAAAACATAGAAAAATACAGGTCTATAGCATCTACAAAACCGCATAGTACATTGTTGTGGAGAAGAATGTGATGAAAGAAAAATTCAAAAAGTTATCAAGTTTTGTTATCCAAAATAAAATGCATATCACTTGCCTTCCATATTTATGAATATGACCAATGGCTGCATAAACATCATGCACAAAAAATTTGGTTACAGAAATATATGACGCTCAATAATATCTATACGATGGGAATAACAATTCAAACATTTTTTACAAGGACAACGACACTTTCCTTCCTCATCTAGGTGACTACATGCTTGTTCAATAAATCTTTCACTCCACTCCTATACGTCTCCAAAAGTCGATTCGTCACAAAGATCTAACTCTTATCCATATCTAAAACCAAACTATAAATCTGAAATCCAAAAAAAAAAAAAAAAAAAAAAAAAACCTACATTGTTTACATATAAGAAAGATTGAATGAAAGTGAGTTAACAACCAAGATTTAGCTCAAAAAAATTGAGATTCAATGGCAGAGGACTGGTAGTAAAGAGTCCCCTTGGTTTTTTTAGATGAAATTTTAGGGCAGCTATAAGGCAACAAATAAGTGTGAAAGAGACCTATATCAGTAAATTAACATTAATAGAAAAGAAACCATAAAATAAGGTTGACATCAAGAAAAAGATCAAAACTCCAAGTGTTAAACTTACCCCTTTTTCCTGATTCATCAGCCTGAATGCACTAGGCATTAAAAGTTTGGTATTGTTTTTCCCCCTACAAACAGAGGATTTCTTGCATTTGAAAGATAGACTAATAGTTTGGTATGGCTTTTAGTCACTCTTAGTTGTATATGTAATATGTTACTGACCAATATTTTCCCCTTACAGCAATATACATTATTGTAAAAAAATTTAAAAAGAAAATAAAAAGACTGAAAACTGTAATCAAAGCTCTGACTTATTTGTTGCCTTATGGCGTCCGTGGGGATACTCCAATCCCCGTAAGCAAACACTGGCCTTCCTCAAAAAGAAAATGTTTCAACCTAAACGCCCCCGTTTCAATTCCCATCCTTCGTCTTCCACGGACGCCACGCAACGCCGATATCATTTTTTGGATTTTTACCTCTCAAAGTTTTGAGAAATTTTTTGGATCTTGATTAGGAGATTTCATATAAATACTTTTGGGTTTCCACGGATTTTTACCTCGCAAGATTTATCGAATTTTCTGTTGGCTGGTCACAACAATATTCACGGCGGCGACTGGTAATAGATGGCAACCGCGAAGTACTGGCAACGGCGCGGAGATGGGACGGTGAAGCTGGTGATGGCGCAGCGATCGGCCGGCAAAGGTCTGCTGACGGCGCGACAAAGGTCTGATGATGGCGCGGTGAAGGGACGGAGCGGCGAAGTGTCTAATAAAGGGGCTGTAGCAGATTCGGCTTGAGATGATGCCAAAGGTGGAGTCGGATTGGGGGAAGTTTTGGTTGTGGCAGGCGTGTGGGTGGGCGATATGGACTCATGTGTGTTAGGCGTTTCAATTTGCTGAGTTTGATTCCATGGAGAACTGGTGGGGAAAGGTGCTGTGTCAAGAAGAAAATTGGGTGGAGTCAGAGTGAATTTGTGAGTAGAGAGAGAGAGCTAGGTCGAGAGAGTTAGAGAGAGAGAGAGAGAGATAGTGTTTTTTGAAATAAATGAAGTTTTTGATTCTTTTACAATAGAAATGGAAAAAGTTATGGGTTTGAATTATTAAAATATATTTAGTTACCAAATTTATTTTGGTAGCGGAATTTTTTTTTCTAACTATCAAAATTTGGTAATAAAAAATCATATATTTCATTACCAAATATTAGTTTAGTAATCAAAATTATGTATTTTGTTATCAAATTTTTGTTTGGTAACCTGAAGAAAATTTTTTTAAAAATGAAAAAAATTATCATTTGATAATAAAAATTTATTTAAAACCATTTTTTAACCACATTATAATATGAAAATTAGATTTTAACATGATAAATCTTATTCTATATAATAAAGTAATAGGATACTATCATAATTAAGTTTAAACATTATCTACTTTATATATAACATACTTAATACATATCATACCAGCTTATATGTCTTACAAGAAAGAGCTAAATCACCAAATAAATTTGTTCATTTAATACATATTATGATTATAAACTTTGTATCAAACATATTCATGAAAAACTATAAACAAAAATTTAAAAAAAAAAATTACAAGTACAAAATATGAGGTTATAAACTTTTCTGAAGATTTGCTACCAAATGTAACTTTTGGTAGCAAAAGATGACTTTCCGCCACCAAAATATTACTTTAGTAACGGATTCTTGCGTTAGGCCACAAAAATTTGGTAGCAAAAAAGCATATATTTCGCTACCAAATAATAGTTTGGTAGCCAAAAATATGTATTTTGCTATCAAATTTTGGTTTGGTAGTAAAAAGAAAAATTTTTTAAAAATGAAAAAAATTATCATTTGATAACAAAAATTTATTTAAAACCATTTTTTAGCCACGTTATAATATGAAATAAAGATTTCAAGATAATATATCTTATTCTATATAATAAAGTAATAGGATACTATCATAATTAAGTATATACATTATCTACTTTATATATAACATATTTAATACATATCATATAAACTTATATGTCCTACAAGAAAGAGTTAAATTACCAAATAAATTTGTTGATATAATACATATTATTGTTACAAACTTTGTGTCAAACATATTCATGAAAAACTATAAACAAAAATTTTAAAAAAAAAATTACAAGTACAAAATATAAGGTTATAAACTGTTTTGAAGATTTGCTACCAAATGTAACTTTTGGTGGCAAAAGATGACTTTTCGCTACCAAATGTAACTTTGGTAACGGATTCTTGCTTTAGGCCACCAAAATTTGGTAGCAAAAAAGCATATATTTCGCTACCAAATAATAGTTTGGTAGCCAAAAACATATATTTTGCTACCAAATTTTGGTTGGGTAGTAAAAAGAAAAATTTTAAAAAAATTATCATTTGATAACAAAAATTTATTTAAAACCATTTTTTAGCCACATTATAATATGAAATATAGATTTCAAGATGATATATCTTATTCTATATAATAAAGTAATAGGATACTATCATAATTAAGTATATACATTATCTACTTTATATATAACATACTTAATACATATCGTACAAACTTATATGTCCTACAAGAGAAAGCTAAATCACCAAATAAATTTGTTCATATAATACATATTATTGTTACAAACTTTGTATCAAAAATATTCATGAAATACTATAAACAAAAATTAAAAAAAAATTACAAGTACAAAATATGAGGTTATAAACTTTTTTAAAGATTTGCTACAAAATGTAACTTTTGGTAGCAAAAGATGACTTTCCGCTACCAAAATATTACTTTGGTAACGGATTCTTGCTTTAGGCCACCAAAATTTGGTAGCAAAAAAGCATATATTTCGCTACCAAATAATAGTTTGGTAGCCAAAAACATATATTTTGCTACCAAATTTTGGTTTGGTAGTAAAAAGAAAAATTTTTTAAAAATGAAAAAAATTATCATTTGATAACAAAAATTTAGACTCCGTTTGGTGAAACGGTTTGAGTTGAAATTTTTAAGTTTGAGTTGGTTGACTTTTTAAAAACTAGTTATAATTTTTGTTGACTTTTCAGAAAAAGAAAAAAACTGAGATGAAAAAGTACAGTTTAGTTTGAGTTGAACTAACTCACCAAACAAGCCCTTATTTAAAACCATTTTTTAGCCACATTATAATATGAAATATAGATTTGAAGATGATATATCTTATTCTATATAATAAAGTAATAGGATACTATCATAATTAAGTATATACATTATCTATTTTATATATAACATGCTTAATATATATCATACAAACTTATATGTCATACAAGAAAGAGCTAAATCACCAAATAAATTTGTTCATATAAAACATATTATTGTTACAAACTTTGTATCAAACATATTCATGAAAAACTATAAACAAAAATTTTTAAAAAAAATTACAAGTACAAAATATAAGGTTATAAACTTTTTTGAAGATTTGCTACCAAATGTAACTTTTGGTAGCAAAAGATGACTTTTCGCCACCAAAATATTACTTTGATAACGGATTCTTGCTTTAGGCCACCAAAATTTGGTAGCAAAAAAGCATATATTTCGCTATCCAATAATAGTTTGGTAGCCAAAAACATATATTTTGCTACCAAATTTTGGTTTGGTAGTAAAAAGAAAAATTTTTTAAAAATGAAAAAAATTATCATGTGATAACAAAAATTTATTTAAAACCATTTTTTAGCCACATTATAATATGAAATATAGATTTCAAGATTATATATCTTATTCTATATAATAAAGTAATAGGATACTATCATAATTAAGTATATACATTATCTACTTTATATATAACATATTTAATACATATCATACAAACTTATATGTCCTACAAGAAAGAGCTAAATCACCAAATAAATTTGTTCATATAATACATATTATTGTTACAAACTTTGTATCAAACATATTCATGAAAAACTATAAACAAAAATTAAAAAAAAATTACAAGTACAAAATATGAGTTTATAAACTTTTTTAAAGATTTGCTACAAAATGTAACTTTTGGTAGCAAAAGATGACTTTCTGCCACCAAAATATTACTTTGGTAATGGATTCTTGCTTTAGGCCACCAAAATTTAGTAGCAAAAAAGCATATATTTCGCTACCAAATAATAGTTTGATAGCCAAAAACATGTATTTTGCTACCAAATTTTGGTTTGGTAGTAAAAAAAAAAAAAAATTTTAAATGAAAAAAATTATCATTTGCTAACAAATTTTATTTAAAACCATTTTTTAGCCACATTATAATATGAAATATAGATTTCAAGATGATATATCTTATTCTATATAATAAAGTAATAAGATACTATCATAATTAAGTATATACATTGTTTATTTTATATATAACATGCTTAATATATATCATACAAACTTATATGTCATACAAGAAAGAGCTAAATCCCCAAATAAATTTGTTCATATAAAACATATTATTGTTACAAACTTTGTATCAAACATATTCATGAAAAACTATAAACAAAAATAAAAAAAATTACAAGTATAAAATGTGAGGTTATAAACTTTTTTGAAGATTTGCTACCAAATGAAACTTTTGATAGCAAAAGATGACTTTCCGCCACCAAAATATTACTTTGGTAATGGATTCTTGATTTCTGCCATCAAAATTTGATAATAAATGAGTTGAGTGGGAAAATATTTGACTTCCCGCCAACGTTATGCTACCAAAACAAGTTTGGTAGCAAAATGAGAAATTTTGCTACCAAAATTTGGTAGCAAAAATTTATATTCTGTTACCAAATTTTGGTAGCAAATTATCATATTTTGTTACCAAACAAAATTTGGTAGGAGATGACCTTAGGGGGGAAAAATTGTTGCTACCAAAATATGTTTGGTAGCAAAAAGAAATATTTTGCTACCAAAATTTGGTGATAGAAACTCATATTCTACTTCCAAACTTTGGTAGCAAAATGTACTGTTTGCTACCAAAAATAATTTGGTAACAAATGAGTTGTACGCGATAAAATTTGGCCTCCCGCCAACGTTTTTGCTGCCAAAAACAGTTTGGTAGCAAAATATGATATTGGGCTATCAAAATTTGGTAGCAGAAATTTATATTCTGCTACCAAAATTTAATAGCGAAATATCACCGTTTGCTACCAAAAGGAATTTGATAGCAAATGACATTAGCGGGAAAAATTTTTGCCTCCCACCTATGTTTTTGCTACCAAAATAATTTTGGTAGCAAAATATTATAATTCGTTACCAAATTTTGGTAGTGGAATCTTAACATTTTGTTACCAAATAGTGTTTTGGTAGCAAAATGTTTTTGACGGGAACCAAAATTCAATTCCAGCCATGTCATCTGTTATCAAAAAAATTTGATAGCAGATTGTGTTGTTTTTGCTACCAAAGTTGGTAACAAAATGTCTATATCTTTCTGTTACCAAAATTTGGTAACGGAAAGTCTATTTTCTGCTACCAAAATTTTTTTGATAGCAAAAAGTTTGGTCTTTTAAAGTCATAATTCTTGTAGTGATATTTAGGAAAAAAACAAAAAACAAAAACAAAATTACACCTCGAATTTTTGGTTGTGATTTCTGATTTTTATGAGGCAGAGACAAAATGAACTTACCTAAAAGTTATTGTCCTTTCTTGATTATTGATTAGTCGTAACTATTCTTAACACAACTAATATTGTCCTATCCTCATTATTAGTTAATGCAGTCATATTGCTCATGCGATCCTGACTATTCATAAATTGTGATTATAATTTAGCTAAAATAATAATATATTTTTTTTACAATAATTTGACTCTCTTCATATGAAATATAAAGATCCCCATATCATTTATCAGTCACACCTCTTTTGTAATTATTGATCGATCGCGATTTTTCAGGACACAACTTACATAAAAATTTGGGATATAAACATCTAAGTCCCTCTCATATTTTATCACAACGACACGTTTTATTCTGTGTTTCCAAGAATTTAGTGATCATTTCTGTAATTCTAATTCGTTAAAGGATAATAAGCCTCTTATGTTTTATCCAAATAACATGTTCATTCTTTGTTTTTAATAATGACACGGTCATTTTTGTATTTCTAATTTCATGTTAAAAATCCTCCTTTTCACAAAATTGGACAAAATTTAAATTACAAAAAAAAAAAAAAAAATCCAACTTAACAATCTAAAAATATCTTATCTTTTAGTAATTTAATCAACCTCGTGATTCTTAATCTTTATGATTATTTCGAAATTATTTATTATTATGCCTCATAGATAACGTAACATGTACATGTTATTTAATTAGCATACGCGTAGTTTAAACTTAATTATGTAACATATATATGTGTGTGTACATATATATATATATACATGCAGGTGGGGAATGCTGTGGCAGACAACTACTACGACAATATTGGAACCGTAACATATTGGTGGACTCACGCCATGATCTCCGACCAAACCTACAAGTCAATCCTCAAGAATTGCAATTTCTCATCAGACAAGACCACGAAGCCCTGCGACCACGCGGTGTATTACGCGATGAACCACGAGTTCGGCGACATCGATCAGTACAGCATCTACACCCCAACATGCACGGCCTTATTGCCTAGCAACAGCAGCAACACCATGCCACGTATGAGGCTCAAGAACTCTCTTTTGAGGAGAAGGGTTTCCGGGTACGACCCGTGTACCGAGAGCTACGCCGAGAAGTATTACAACCGGAAAGATGTTCAGAAAGCCATGCATGCAAACACCACTGGATCAATTCCTTACAGGTGGACTGCTTGCAGGTGATTATTTGAAATACATAAATAAATAAATAACTTTGTGATACAAAATGAAAAAATATCCTATCGGTGAAACGTAGTTTTTAACTGTCAGATCGTATTGGTATTCAAGCATATTATTTTTGGCAGTGATGTCCTGATCAAGAATTGGAAGGACTTAGAGAATTCTGTGTTGCTCATGTACAAGTTCTTGATTTCAGCTGGTCTAAGGATATGGGTTTTCAGGTAAATTAATTTTTTAACAATTACAATAAATTTGTGATTTTTTGACTTTCTCCTAATCTTTTCTATAATATGGAGCAGTTGAAATAGTAGTAATCACTAATATATAGCATTTTACACAACCATTAGCTTTTTGCTAGAACACATTTCTTTGCATGATAGTTCGTACGTGATATCACACATTATTATAGGATCCAATAAATATATACATATATATACATACACATATTGAAAGCACTGGCCTAAATTAAATATGATCACAACTTATGTGTGTATTTATATATATATATGTACCAAATGTACATTCTTGTTTAATGATTTACAAATGTTCATGTTAAAATCTACCCCTAAGACTTGTTGAAACTTGAAATAATAATTTAATAGTTAAAATAGTAATTTTCACAGATAATACAAAATAAGAGCAAGTCATAGAAACTCAATTCTTTTCTATTCATTAAAAAAAAAAAAAATCAATTCTTTAGTGGGGAGTTTTCTTTTATTCTCTTTTTCCTTTTTTTTCCCCCCACTCTCTACTTCTCTTGTCTTTTGCATCGGTGAGCTGAAAGTCGAAGGCGCCTTCTATTTTCTTTGTATTATTATTATTTTAAAGAGCTATTTTTAGATATTTGTGACACTTATAATAGGGAAGTTATGATAGTGTGATTTACGCAAAAAAAAAAAAAAAAAAAAAAAAAGTTATGATCGTGTGAGGATGTGATTACGTTTCTGTTTCTCCATACCTCTACTTTTCCTTTAACAGTTAGATTTGATTGAAATGATTTGTTTTTGATAGAAAGACTGAAATGCCGACATATAATTTTAAAACAAAAAAATCCTGTATTAATGATTGAAAATTCAGGAAAAAAAAAAAAGAATACTACGTCCATTTTCCAAAAAGGCTTTTAATCCTATTCTTTGACAACCTATTAATTTCGGATAACTCAGTCCTGTTTGAATCATAAATGCAAATTCATAAATTTAATTTTTTGTGATTTTTGCTCTCATAAAAAGCTAATCTCAGTGTTTAATTAATTAATTTTTTAAATCTATAATTCAAAGAAAAAAAAAACATATATAAAGAAAATAAAATAAAGGCAACTCCCGAAAGGCTGTTTCATTAAATTGAGTCAAAATTGACTGTCAAAAAATTAACATGATTGTGACCCCTAAATTTCCAATCATCACATAAATGAAGATTTGTTGCTGCAACAGATTTCTTTGACGTTAAGTTGAGTGTTTGACTGGAATTTTATAACCTCTTCTCTCTCTTTATCTCTTTAGTCAGTCGGTCACTGTGCTTAAGTCTAGATGACGTTGAACTACGGTTAAACAATTGCTCTTTTTTTTTTTTTTTTTTTTTCCGATGTTCTTGTTATGTATTTGATCCAACACTAATTAGAAATCAATACTCTTTGTAAATTTGTAATAAAAATTCGATAAAAATTCGACGGTTTATAACTGCATTTAGTATATTCAATTATACCTAGCTTAATTTTGTACCATTGGTCAATGGAAACCATAGTTGACCTCCATATTTTTATATATACCTTTTATCTTGTGAAAATTTTCCGATAAAGTATGAAAAATACACTATTGATAAGATTTTGTATTGAATACTCGTCGGATTTGTATCAAATTTTATAAATTTTGCATTTTTTTTTAATCTGAATGTGATTTTAATCAAATTTAACATTCATAAATATGCATTTATTTCTTTACAGTGGAGACACTGATTCAGTAGTTCCAGTGACAGCCATTAGGTTCTCCCTTAGCCATCTCAATCTCCCCATAAAAACCAGATGGTATCCATGGTACGCAAGGGGACAGGTATTTACAAAACCTAAAATATCAATTACAAAATTTTCTTTTTATCCTTATAAGATTGAAAGTTTTTTTATTTTATTCTATTTCTTCCCTCCTAAAATTTACAAAAGTTTCTTTTTATCCTTCTAAGATTGAAAGTTTTTTTTAAAAAAATTTTATTTTTCCCCCCTAAAACTTTTATTTTCGTTGTTTTATAGGTGGGAGGATGGACAGAGGTTTATAAAGGCTTGACTTTTGCATCTGTGAGAGGAGCTGGCCATGAAGTTCCGCTCTTTAAGCCGAAACGAGCTTTCGTTCTATTCCAATCGTTTTTGGCTGGGAAAGAATTGCCGAAATCTTGACAATGGCGATCGAAGATGGGGTTTGATCAAGATACATTGATTGGTTAGGTGGCAAAAAACTACCATACAAACAATTGGATAGTGATGAAAGAATTAGATTAGGAACCATTCATTCAAGTTTAGGTACTGATATTCTCATGTGATTCATTTCTGTCTTGTACATTGCAGTGAATTGGGAAATCAGACACAAATTTGAATTAAATTTGTTATTCTACAAGAAAATTCTTCAATGGAAGATAAAATTATGATATCGCCTTGGTTGATTTGCCAAGATTATGGACCTATTGTAAAGTCACTAATAACTTGCTGTTCAAAAAAAATATATAGATATATAGATATATATATATATATATATATATATATATTACCACCACCAAGAGTGAGATGTTCAAAATCATGGATGCTTTCTGTATTATGAATAACAGGAAAATAAAAAAGAAAAAAAAAACAAGTTTTTCATAATTTTACTAAAGTGAGTAATTTCTTTACCAGACAAATTTATTTTCTTTTGATTTTGGCGAGGCCAGAAATATAGGCTCAAAAACTACAACCATTTGAAATGTATGAAACTAAACTTATGGGCCTTACAAGGGAGCATCTTATGCCCGGTACATACACAACACAAAATTGATGTTAATCTCCCATCATTACAACAACAATGTAAAGGAAAAATACCCAAAACACCTTTTCATCCATTTACCATTTGAGAATATTTGGATATGTGAACAATCATTCGAAATGTGTGTTTTTCAGAAACAATTATAAATAAAAAATTTAAATATCATTTAGGTTTTTATTCTTAAATGGCAAAAAGTCCTCCCTAAAATTTTCCTTCAGTTTGATATAGTGATTTCGAAAAAAATGAAAAATAAAAAATAAAAATCATTTCATATATCATTTTCTTATTTTTCTCACGTCTTTTCAGATAGTTACTTCCAAATACATATTTAAATATATATGTTCAAATATTATGTTCAGAATGTTACAATCCAAATGCTAGTTCGGATAACAGTTCAAATGTTTCTGTTCAAAATTTTCCATTCATATATTTCCATACGATGCTTCCCCAAAATGGTCCATTTGTATTTAGTCCAAATGCCACTTTTACCCCTCTTATTATCCAGATACCTAAAACACCCTCTGTGTTTGTAGAAATGAGTTACTAGCATGTCCTGAGTTAGAAACAAATATGAACTGATGATAAACATCGATCATGAGGGAAGGCATTAAGTTGCCACTTCATAAGAGGCCAAAGTAAAATCCATTATAAAAACACTTTAGAAACCTCTTTTGTAGTATTTAAAAAGAACTGAGAGTAACATAACCATGTTTACGTTACCATAATGAAATATGATGAGAAAGATAATAGGTTTGGAAAGAAAAGAAAATGAAGGAGTTGATTTCTATATACTATAAGGTGTATATGTGAATACCACATTCTCAGTACACATCTATAAGCACTGGTCAATGAGATGAGATGGCACTAGTCAAAGGATTTGGTCATTATGACCGGTCAAAGACTTAAGTGGTTAAATGAGTGAATAACATATTTTGAAGACTACTTAGGGAAATGATGGAAATTATATTCTAGAAATGATGAGAGTGTTTTTATCCTAAGTGCTTTATTTATGAATGTCATTTTAAATTTGACTATATGAAAAATTTAATAAATGTACTTATTTATGATTGGTGTGTTGCATAAGAATTGATCTATTAAACTTTCTCAAATAAAGAAAATTGATTAAAAATACTTTATTTATTAGACTCTAAGATTAGTTTCACTGTGATAAATAAAGTGTGTTAAAATAAGTGACAACAATTATTGATCTAAATAATAAAGCAAATAATAATGGGCCACAGTATTAAAGGCTAAGGATAAATAACTTCAACAATTTATCTAATAAATAACCAACAGTAAACAGTAATAAAATTATTGCCATAAGTAAGAAATAATCAAATGAGCATGAATAAATAAATAATATTGAAAACTGTAAAATGGACCAGTTTAAACAAAAAACTTGAAATAAATAAACGAAAAGGATAGACATCAAGAATAATTAAAGATAAAAGAAATAAGAGAAAATTACCTAAATAACCACCTTTTTTTTTTTCATTTTATTGATCAAAATAAGACAAACTCCCTCATCTTGACCAACATAATATAAACTTTAGTTTACTTTAGTTTGATCTTGTGTTATATTAGTTTAATATTACTTTTCTGTGACATATTGGTGTAATGATATTTAAATTTATATCATTTAAGTACTTTTCCCTAGAAATAATGGTGATAGAATAAAATACTCAAATTAGATAACATTAAAGGGGGATTAGAAATACACTTGCTAACTGTGTTTAAAATAGAAAAGATATAGGAATGATAACAAGAAATGAGCTTGGGAAAGGTACAATTCCCACGGTTGCTTTTATAGAGAGTAAAGCAAATTGCTTTTCCAAGGGAGGGCATTAGTTGCTAGTTGATGCATTGCAGCAAGCAAGGGCCTTTTGGTCTTTTTCCACGTTCCATTGGGCTTACTGGCACGTTGTTTATAATCTCTTTTGCCTCCTTCAACATCCCAACTCTTCCAAGCTAATCATCCGTGCATCCATAATGCTCGGTTCTGAGTTCTCAGCTCAACTCCATGAACTTCTGTCCTTTAAAGGAAGTAATGAAGCCCTTCTTCGACCAACCCAGAGTAAGTGCAAGCACTAGGGAGACTAACAAAGTGATGTGATGGGACGCAACCATTTCTCTCAAAAGTTGTAACTATGGGAGAGACGCAATTAATTTTTTTAAATATCACCTATTATCAGACTCGGGAATCCATCCCAAGCATTATCCGTTTGGGTCCTTACTTCGAAGAGTCCCTTACAATTCTGTAGGTGCACCTAACGGGTGGGCTCAAGCACTTCTTTGAGACCCAAGCAACATAGTTCAAGTATACTCCTGCATGATGTTTTCAGGAGCCACCAACTCCCTCTACATCTTCTTAAAGAGCTTGACGGCTGCGTTGTCTTTGGCGTGCATTGATAGCCCAGCAATCATGCAATAAAACTCTGTAGGCCTTCTCCAAGCAACTGCATTTGCAATAAATGTAAACAATTAATCGTCGACGCGTGTTTGGAGTTTAATTCGATTCCACTTTCCTCTATACATCTGTGTATCCAATTTCCTGGATTTAGAGCACCTAATTCAGTACAAGTTGTGAGCATACTTGCCACCAAGAACTGTCCAACCCCAACTTTTCATCCCGCAACATTTCAAACAAAGAAAATGCCTCGTGAAAGCAGTAGCTCTGCACAAAAGATGCGAACATGGCTTTCGAAGAAACTGGGCTCCTCTCAGGATTCGACTCAAAAGAGGTGAAACGCCTCATTGAAAATCCCACACTGAAAGTATCCGGCTATCAAAGTTGTACCAGACACTTTGTCCGGCATGGGCATTTCATCAAACACGTTTCTCGTATCATCCAAACCTCAAAAGCCGACGTACATATTGATCAAGCTGTTTTCACAAAAGTCTTTTTCTCCGAAGCCGAACTTGAGAATGTGGCATTGGCGAGGCAGCTTGCGCTAACAACGGAAAGGAAAGTGAAGTAGTTCGGAACTTCAGTTCTTTGGAGCAGCGCAACATGCCTAGGTAAAAGAGGTGGCAGCTTGTGGGCAACTAGGAATTCAACATGTCTCTCGTGATGGTGTTGTAAATGAAGGTATCTGATTTGGACATTTCGTCGAACAACTTGAGTGCATTATAACTCAAATGGTCATTTTGAGAAAGTACACTGAGCTTGATGAGGCGACCCATGGCGTCGTTATTGGAGCTGAGGAGGATGGTTTGGGAGTGGAGCTGCTCGACGTGGGCCATCAACTAACATCGCTCCATTTCATGGCGGCATATTAATGAGTTGTGAGCCTCCGACCACCAGGACTTGGAAAGACCGACATTTTGTGGTCTGTCGTTTTGGCTTTTATTATCAACTTTTATTTATTTATTTTTTAAAGGACTTTATTATCAACTAGAAACTAATAAACATACTAATTTATACTAATTGAAATCACGAGCTTTATATATACGAAATGCATAGATATTACAATTGTTAAAGATTTATTTTATGAACATAAATATTAAAATTTCCGATATAATGATTTTTGACACATATGTTAGGCTATTACAAAAATATTTGAACGTAAATACACAAATTTGATTAAGAAAATAAATTCATTAAAAAGATTTTTATGAAAATAAAAAATAAGAGCTTAAAAAAGACAAATTTAGAAAAAGTTGAAAGGAAAAAAAAAAAAAAAAAAAAAAAGAGGGAACGAATAGAATAAAGTAACAAATCAAGAAAGAAGAAAAACAAAAGACGAAAAAAAAAAACATCGCAAAAGATAAAATAAAGTAAACAAATTTTGAATAGAATTTTTTATTTTTAAAAAACTTTACTCTTTTAATATAGTTATATAAATAAGAGAAGAGACAGAGAGAAAAGGAAGCGTGTGATAATCTGTCACTTCACTTCATTTGCATATGCAGTATAACCTTGATAAATTAATAATAACTATTAAAGAAATATTTTTTGTCACTCTCGACTTGAGGTCAACGTAATAAATTGATGCTTTCATAAATTTACAAGATAATGCATTTTAAAAATATCTTATAGAACCAGCTAAATATATAAAATTTATTGTTAAGGTACTATATTAAAAACATATGACTAAATTAGGAGGCCTAATTTGTAGGATATTTGTCTCTTGTTGTTTGTCTTTTCTTGAAATTGATATCGATTTGAATTTCATCTCCAACTTTTGAAACACAGTTAGAAGCTCCGGTCTTCATAGTGCACCCAAAAAAAAAAAAAATCAAGGTCATCATCTTCTTAAAGTGCTTCTTTGTGTGAGACAGGCTCCATAATAAAACTATCAGCTTCAAATTCATCTTCTCTATCACTACCCATGAATTTTTCAACAATTTACTTGTCGCTCAAAATCTAGAAAGTTGTGTCATTTTCCACAGGGTAGTTGTAAAGAGGTATTCAACATCCATTCCATCACTGCACCACAACTCTTTGATTACTTTTTCTTGTTTTTGCATGCCTTAACCTTACAAGCTTGGTCCATCCAAATTATCCGCAGCCATGTTATCCATGGACCTAATTATGCAATGTCAAAAACAAGTTGCAATTGTTTTTGCCTATACGTCTATTTTTCAAGCCAAAATGGAAGATGCATTGCATTAAAAAAAAATTTTTTCTTTCCTAGATTTTGTCACTCTTCTTTACAACCTCCAAAAGATTATGATAAAATCGATGGAGATGATGCGTCTTGAAAGCATGCATGATCCCTCATCAATCATCACGAGATCTTTGATGTTGTGTTGGGTGGCAAACAAAAGTAATTCGACATTGTTCAATCCTTCAATAGTTTTTGAATGAGCACAATACTTTATGCATTTCATTTGTCATTGTTGCTTTAATATTTAAAACTCTAAAAGATTAAGAAAATTCGGAAATTAAAAAACCAAATTACACATAAATTAAAAAATCACAAAAAAAAAAATAATAATAATAGAGGATAATAAAAGGATTGAGAAAAGGAGGGGATAAGAAAATTTTGTTAGGATTGATGCCTAAAAAGCATATGAAGTTCAAAAATTTATTGTTATTTATGTAAATTAGTTTTATATTTTATTGTACTCTAATACGCGTATACGTTTGAAACTTAATGAATATTATAAAATTTTGTAATTATTGTATATAAGTTAAGAGGATAATATTTAAGAATAATACTCTAAAATCGTTCCTAATAAATATCTAAAATTTAGATCTTTAATTAATTATTACTGGCACAGTTTATCTCATTATGAACGGGTCAATTTTATTCGGATTATTGTTAAAGTGTCGTCAGAATAGATGTGCTTTATATAATATGATTATATATGATGGGAACATTCTTAATTTGAATATATCTCCGTTAGTATATAGAGTATTCAAGTCCTGTTTGGGAACACTATTCCAAACGGTGGAATATCGTCTGGTTTATAAATGGGCATTTGGGGAACTTTTTGATTTCCAAAAGTCTTTTCCAGAAATTTACTATAATTCACAATTTGTTTATATATAAAAACAAACAAAATACGCATATCACAACAATGATTTTTCCAATTATTCTTCCACTAAACACACAAAACTCCAAAACAACTTTTTTTTCCAAAAATTTTTAGCCCAAATTCACATAAAAACTCCTCAACTCCAAAGTCCCAACGACAAGACTCCATCTCCATAAGTCCACCAAATAGGCCCTCAAATTTAATTGACGATGATAATATAAAGAACAATCTTAATTTTGTATTGTTAACAGACTCTTATCTATGGTGTTATGTCTTTTAACTTATTCGATATAGATTCACAATATGTTGGATGTCATTCTTGTTTTCCATAACAAAGCAAATAGTAGAGAATGTTAAAGTAATGAGATCATGAAGTCCATTCTTTCATTATGACATAGATGGATAACTTCATTAAATGTTGATTCCTGTATTGAACAATAAGAGCGTTCAATTTATAATAAGATCATAAATATATTATTCATTACCAAATCAATGATACTTAAGAAGAAAGATGCAATTAAAAAGATTAACTGATAAATATAACTCTAATTAGGAATTATTTATGGATAATTGATCTATATATCGTGATTATATCAATGGACACTCAAACTCTTTGAACAACTTACATTTATAATTTCAAGATCAGTGCAATTCCAAATTTTTAATGAAATAACTTTGGAATAAATAAAATTGATATATTAAATAAAGTATAGCTTGAAATTATCATTTCCACAATATTACTTGAACCCAATGTATTTAATTGGATTGATTAATTTGAAATTAATGACTTCTAAATTAGTGCAAACTCACTTTATATGATAAGTTAAATTATAATTAATAATATAGTATAAAAATAAGGTGATTATTTAAACAATTCCAATTGGATGATCCAGCGTGGACAACCACACCAAAGGTGATGCCTACATCACTAAGTTTGGGTGTTTAATACTGATTTCTACCAAAGTCATCACCTTTTGACAATTTACCCCTCCTTCAAATTTTTAATTTTGACAATTTGCCTATTGAACTTGTTAATAAATTAGTATAATTTACTTCCTATGAATTAATTTTATATATGCTAAATTAGTTATGAAGATCCCACGTATGCCTCATTTCAGTTTCAATTTCAAATATTTTATTTAGTGAAAAATTAACTAAAATGGCTACATTATAATGATTTAACAAGTTCAGTGGCCAAATTGCTAAAATTAAAAGTTTGGGGACACGTTACCAAAGGATAACAAGTTACGGGGCATGAGTGCTAAATTGTAACGCCCGAATGTTCTAGATGATCATAAAGTATAGTATAAATTGATATTAATAACATTTTTTTTAGTATATTGCAGGTGACGGTGACAAAGGCGTTAATGCGCTCAAAAATTCATTTTTCATGTGAAATATAAGTAAAGTAAGAATTATGAAGTTTTATAGTAGTTTTATGTTGATTTTAGGATGTTAGGTTGCCCATGTGCAGATGATTTGGTGTAAAATATGCTAAAAACATGAATAGATGAATTTGAACGATGCTAATTAAAGGTTTGGTCAAGCCTCAGGTGCCGCATTACCATCATAGGGGCGCCACGGCGCTCCTGGGGCTCTTTTGAGTCAAAAACCCAAGCACATAGTGTTGCAGCGCTCATAAACAGGCTTGCAGCACTATGTATAAAAGTACATAGTGCCATAGCACTATATTTGGATGCTGTGGTGCAATAAAGAAAAAGTACATAGCACCGCGGCGCTCGGTGCTGCTACAGTGCCTACTTGAAAAAATAAAAATAAAAAAGGGATTTTTAAAGGTCGACTTTGTAATTTGCACTCCATACAAAAGCTGAGTGATAATCTTGGACGATTTTAATTATAAAACCTTGTTTCTTGTCATTTTAATATTCAATTTAAAGTAGGGATAATTTCATTTTTAGCACTTGTGGAAAAAGTATTATTAAAATTGGCATCACTTTTGTTTCCTTTCATTCCTAGCATTGCTATGTCATCACCATCAATTAAGATGGATGTAAAAAGACAAAAATACCCTCAGGCAAGTCTAAATCTTATTTTTTTTCACTTTCCCGCCTAGCCCCCCCACCCATTTTGAAACCCAAATCTTCATATAA
This sequence comes from Ficus hirta, assembly GCA_038430175.1. Lineage (NCBI taxonomy): Eukaryota > Viridiplantae > Streptophyta > Magnoliopsida > Rosales > Moraceae > Ficus > Ficus hirta. The sequence goes on along the minus strand of CM076585.1, from coordinate 8,864,800 downwards.
TATCTTAACTTGATTTAAAACTATTTTCACTATTTTAGAGCGAGAAACTTCCATCTAGAGAGAGAAACTTCCATTTAGAGAGAGAAACTCTCACCGTTGGAAAAAAAAAAACTCCAAAAATCACTCGGAAACCATCAGAAACCTACATCAACGCCCTCTATAAAGCCTTTTCGAACTCTGTAATAGCTGGAGAATATTCTTAAACCACCCAAAACCAGTTGAAATTTCTTGAGTCTCCTATATTCAAACCCAAGAAGTTGGCGGAGAAAAACATTACTCCCGAAAAGAGGAATGTTCGGCTAATGGCTTCAGTAGAGAAAAGGCCATCGGCAGAGAAAAATCCTCAAAAATCGGAACCATAGAAAAAAAAGAAGGGCGCCCGAGAAATGGTCGAAGAAAAATAAGGGGGAAATCTGTATTATTAGTTGATTTCTGAAAAAAAAAAATTGCATAAAAATTATAATGTTTGAATTTTTATTTAATTTTGTGACATAAACTAAATGTTTGTTAGTTGGGTATTTCAATTTTGAGAGGAAAATTTAGTATATTGGTTTATATAAATTTTTATACTATATTAAAAATTATTACTGTTGGTATCATTTACAGGGGTTGGTCATTTATATAATGATCAGTGATAATTTTTTTAATGACCTTATTTTTATCTGTGTGAATGGCCAAAAATGTTAGAATTTTTTTTTAAATTTTTTTTAGACATAGGTCATAACTGTTATGTGGTCATAACAGAAATGACCTTTACTCAAAAATGGCAAAAAATATTAGATTTTTTTTAAAAAAAAATTTTTAGACATAGGTCATAACTGTTATGACCGGGTGGTCATAACAGGAATGACTTTTACTTAAAAATAACCAAAAATATTAGATTTAAAAAAAAAAAAACTTTTTAGACATATGTCATAACTGTTATGACCGGTGGTCATAATAGTTATGACCATGTTAACTGTTATGACCGGGTGGTCATAGCACCCGGTCATAATTGTTATGACCGGGTGGTCATAACTGTTATGACCCTGTTATGACCGGGTGGTTATAATTGTTATGACCACCTGGTCATAACAGGAATGACCTTTATTGGAAAATAGTCAAAAAAGTTAGATTTTTTTTAAAAATTTTTTTAGACATAGGTCATAACTGTTATGATCTTTACTCAAAAATGACCAAAAATATTAGATTTAAAAAAAAAAAACTTTTTAGACATAGGTCATAACTGTTATGACCGGGTGGTCATAACATGAATGACCTTTACTGGAAAATGACCAAAAATGTTAGATTTTTTTTAAATTTTTTTTTTAGATATAGGTCATAACATGTTATGACCGGGTGCTCATAACAGGAATGACCTTTATTCAAAAATGACCAAAAATATTAGATTTTGTTAAATTTTTTTTTTGGTTAAATGGAAGTGTTAAAGTTTTTTTCCGACGGTGAGAGTTTCTCTCTCTAAATGGAAGTTTCTCTCTCTAGATGGAAGTTTCTCGTTCTAAAATAGTGAAAATAGTTTTAAATCAAGTTAAAATATTATATGAAGATTTGGATTTCAAAATGGGTGGGGGAAGGGGGCTAGGCAGGAAAGTGAAAAAAAATAAGATTTATGCTCGCATGAGGGTATTTTTGACTTTTTACATCCATCTTAATTGATGGTGATGACGTGACAGTGCTAGGAATGAAAGGAAATAAAAGTGATGCCAATTTTAATAATACTTTTTCTACAAGTACTAAAAATGAAATTAACCCTTTAAAGTATCTAGTATCACGTTTTTATAATTTTTTATCATTTAACATTTTCTGTGAAGTCCAAGTGCTGTAGTTTTTGTTGAATACTGGAATTCGCTTGTATTGTTTCTATCAATATCTATGAAACCCTTTTGATAGCGCTCAAAAATATTTTAACGAGGTCGTTTTCAGACTATATATATTATTAAAAAACAAAAACATGTAGAAACAAAGCATGCGTTTAGTGCTAAAATTTAGATTGTAGAATTTAGATTTGAATTAATTGTATTTTTATCAAGATATTTGAATTGTTGAAGTTAAAAACTATAAAAACTTGAAATGTGTTAAAATAAAAAATATCAATATGGAGCTTGTTTAATTTGTTTCGAAATTCTATGCAATTTAAAAAAAATCATCTAATTTAGACTTGTCTATACAAAATTATAAATTTTTAAAATCTGAATTATAAAATTATATAAAAAATAAAGCTGAGAGAAAAATATAAAAATTAAATTGTAATAATAAGGGTTGAACTGTAACACCTAACAAACCAAAAGTTTGCAAATTAATATACACTGCATTATATAATTCGCCGAAAGTGCTTAAAGTATAACCACTACTTTTCCTTATAATTCCTTTGGGAAGTTTCCTTGGAGTTAGCTAGGACTCATGTGGAAGTCTCGTTCACAGTGCCTATAAATGTTTTTTTTTTTTTTTTTTTTTTTCCCTCATATACAGTCATACTTTCCAGGGGAATTTCATAGAAGAAAACTGAGCCAGAAGCTTTTTTTTTCTTTTTCTTTTTTTTTAGTCTTCGTCGAGTACTGGAATTTGCTCATAACATTTCTATCAATGTGAAACCCTTTTGATAGCACTCAAAAATATACTAACGCGGCTAGATATATTATTAAAAAACAAAAATATGTAGAAATAAGACATGCGTTTAGTGTTAAAATTTAGAATGTAGAATTTAGATTTGAATTAATTATGTTTTCATCAAGATATTTAAATTGTTGAAGCTAAAAAATGTAAAAACTTGAAGTATGTTAAAAAAAAAAAATCAATATGGATCTTGTTTTATTCGTCTCGAAATTCTATGTAATTTAAAAAAAAAAAAATCTCATTTAAACTTGTCTATCTAAAATTATAGATTTTTAAAATCTCAGTTAAAAAACTGTGTGAAGAATAAAACTGAGATAAAAAAAACAAAAATTAAATTATAATTGCAAATTAATACACAATGCATCATATACTTGGCCGAAAGTGCTTAAAGTATAACTACTACTTTTCCTCATAATTCCTTTGGGAAGTTTCTTTGAAGTTAGCTAGGACTCACGTGGATGTCTCGCTCACACGGTAACTATAAAAGTTTGTTTTTTTTTGTTTGTTTGTTTTTCATATGCAGACATTCTTTCCAAGGGGAATTTCATAGAAGGAAACTGAGCCAGAAGGCTTTTTTTATTTTTTTATTTTTTTTATTTTTTTTATTTTTATTTATTTATATATATATATATCACTAAGTATTTTTTTTATTTTCTTAACTAAATATTTTTTCTTCTCCTCATCCTCTATCTTTATTTTTTTTTGCTTTGCTCGTCAAATGTCATTATTTTCTTATCCCAAATCTCTCTCCAGCTTTTTCTTTATAACTTTTTTTTTTCCGCTCTCTTACTTCATGCTCGTTATTTAAAAGATAAAGTTATTTTAGAGCGCAAAAAGTTAACAAATCAGTTTTAATAGGTAAAAATTAAGATTGAAAAAATTAAGTAGTTATAGATATAATCTAACGTAATATCACATTTAAATTTATTAAAATGTGTAGAGTTTAAATTCCTTATCTTAAATATAAAATTTTTTGAAAAACATTAATAGATAAATTACTTTTTGAATTACTGTTGTTTTCTTGTTTATATATATATATATGAATATAAATATATAATTTATAAGAATATTTGAATCCGTACAAATTCACGTGTCTATTAAAAGTATGTTTGGTTAGAGGGAGAGATGGAGAGAGAAAGAGAGATGGAGGGAGAATCTTTCCTTATGCCCACCACAATATTACACACATATATATATATATATATATCTGTATGTATGTATTGTTTTTAAACTATTTAATGTTATACAGAGAGTTGGCAATGGATACTTTTTCAATGACCAAGGAGAAAGAGAGTCAAAAAGCTATTCACATGGTCGGTACACCCTACTAATTTTCTTTTAAAGAAAGAAAGGTAGACCCTAATTTTTTATTTTTTTTGGGTAACTTTAGACCCTACTAATTAATCCCCGCATAAATTCACTCAAATATTTTCATAGGTAGTGGATAGTTTTATCAATAAAATAATAATAATGGGTGGGTGAGTGATATTTTTAAATGATTTTAGGATGAGTTTGGTTCACCAACTCAAATCATTCAACTTAAATTATTTTTTTTTGTTTTTTTCTTAAAAAATTTATCTTTTTCTTAAAAAGTTTTTTGTCTTTTTTGAAAATTCAAAAAAAATTTACTATTAAAATTTAAAAATCTCAACTCAAACTACTCCATCAAACAAACCCTTAATATAAAAATTTGGTTTTTTGTCGGTCTAATATTCTGTTTAAAGTGTTTGATATCACATGTGTAAGCCTATATTTGATAGAGTGAAAAACGGAGAGGAAGAAAATTAGAGTAAGAATTTTAGAGAGAAAAATAAAATTTTAGTTATTTGATAGAGAGGAAACAGGAAGGAAAGGAAATTGAAAATTCATATATCCCATCACTTTTTAATTCTTCAAACTTTAAAAAGAAAAGTAGATAGAAATCTTTTAACAAAATAAATATTGATAAAATAATTATTTTGACCGTAATTTATAATTATTTTTTAATTTATATGAAGTTAATTTTACAAAAACGTATTTTATTAGATATTTTTTTCTTATTTTCTCTCTCTTTTTCGGAACAACATGAAATAAAACATCTCTCGTTTTTATCACCTAAAAATTTACTTTTCTTCTCTTCCTATTTTTCATCCTCCTTATCAAAAATAGTATAACTAGCCTTATAATTAAAATATTTGATGAGACTGTTTTTCTCGTGAAAAAGAGAAGAACCGCACTGGACTAACATTCTTGTCGCTTTTGATAAAACTCAAAGAATACGCTAGTGTCTGTCCTTTCCGGATTTTTTATTATAAAAAAAAAAAAAACATGTATTTAAAAATTAATATCCTTAGGAAACTTCGACGAAAGTGCTTTAAAGTTAACAACTTTCCCTTTCATTTCTTTCTTTGAGAATGTGGAGGTCTTTCGTTCACACGGTGTCCATTAAAGTTTTCTGTTTTCTCGTCATACTTTCCAATGAGAATTTCATAGAAGAAAACTGAGCAAGAAGCTTAATTCACTGCTACATCATACAAGAGGTGTGTTTCTGTAAGGCTTCTTCTTCTTCTTCTTCTTCCTTTATTTTTTTTGTTTTGTTTTGTTTTGTTTTGTTTTCCTTATCAGTGCTAAGCCTAATATTGTTAATTTATATGTATTGATTTCTACAGGTCCCCTCTGAATCATCAACAGGCATGGCTGCTACTTCTTCTGTTCCTTTTCGAAAAAAGCTTTACGATGTATTCATCAGTTTCAGAGGGGAGGATACTCGAAAAACTTTCACTAGCCATCTATACAAAGCTTTTGTTCGTAAAAAAATCGAAGCTTACATAGATGAGGAGAACCTAGAAAGAGGAGATGAAATCTCACCTGCACTTATGAAAGCGATCCAAGAATCAAAGATTTCTGTTGTCATTTTATCGGAAAAATATGCCACTTCCTCTTGGTGTTTGGAAGAACTCGGTCACATTCTTCAGTGCAAGGAGACAGATAAACAGATTGTGATACCGGTTTTTTACAACGTCGAACCATCAAATGTTCGACACCAGAAAGAGAGTTATGCAGCTGCATTTACTGCTCATGAACACAGCAATAAAAAGGACAAGGTGCAGAAATGGAAGAACGCGTTGACAACAGTGAGCAATTTATCTGGATTCCATTCATCATCAGCCACTGGGTAATTTCTAATAAACTTAGATGTCATACTCTATATGGTTTTATAATTATATGCTTTAGCCACTAGAATTATTGCTCCTGCAGTTATTTTCATTACAATTAGTATTAGGAGAGACTTAATTTCCATGTTGTCTGATGATTATTTTGGCATGGTTGGGATATCAATTTGTTAGAAAATTGAAACTTGTCTATAGGAGTAGAACTGAATTATCACACTAACAAAGGTTTAGTCCAATTAGTAGGATTATTTTTGTAACAATATCGTATACATTTTTCCCCATTTTTAGAGATTCGTATGCATAATTGAACTCTTAGCTAATTAATATCATCAACTACGGTTGTAAATTTAAGAACATATAGGGTAAAAATTAGTATTGGTAAAATAAATTTTTTGGGAAAACTTTTATAGATAAATCAGGCAGCAACCACAATCAAAAGCTCTATCCTATGATGAAAATGAACCGCCATTTTTATTAAATAATAATAATTATTAAAAAAAAAAAAAAGAATTACAAAGATCCGTAAAGGGGGGAAAGTTCATGCCCAAAGGCTTATAGAAACAACAAAATTTACTCCAATTACTAGGCATGAAGTAACAGTAGTGTATATTAAAAAATGGAATAACAAATTAATTTTAATTTTTTAAATTCACATAAAATTTCAAGAAAACAACTTCAAAATTCGTCATTTCCTAAAATAATATCAAAAATTCAAAGAGATAAAAATCTGTGATCAAGTTCAATTTCATTCAACAAGGATTGTTCTGCACTAATAAAAAGGGCGCACTTATTTATATGATAAAACACAAATGGATAACTAAGAAAAAATGGTCCAAACATAATTAGAAAATAAAGACATGCAAAATTTTTCAAGAAAAGGAAAATTTTGAACAAGAATAAGAAATCGTACCTATCAGACTCAAAGATTAAGGAAATGCTATTTAGAATGGGAATCCGAAATTCCTAGGTGAACTTATTCCCAAACAAAATTACCTTAAAAAGGAACAAACTTCATGTTGAACATCACATGTTGTGGCTATACAATGTCATGAGTCTTGGTTGTTGGTTCATTTCTACAAAAAAAACAAAAAACCTAAATTTTTCTCCCAAATCTAACACTGTCAGCAAAACTTCTGAAAACTAGAAATGCATATTATTTAACCTTGAGATGATCCATCACCATACAAAAGTCCGGATCTTGCTGCCCTACATTATCCTCCTCAAGATGGAGAAAATTTATTATTAACAACCAAGATGATTAGTTACAAATATACAGACCTTAAAAAGAATGGTCCATATTTAAAAGGTATAAGAGAGTCCAAATAGCATTTACTTATCAGAATTAGGGAATTAGTATTAATCCCTTATTTACTTGTTTATTTTTTTCTTAGAATGGGAGTGGGAATGGTAGGCCACACATCAATTTGGGATTGAAGAATCGTATTGGCAATTCCATGCCCCTCCAGATGATTCATAATCCTGATATTAATATTAAATTACCATCTTATCCTTTGTTTACTTACAAATTATTAGATTAAAAAATAATAGCAATATATATTAATTTTTTATTAACTAAATATAATTTTTTTTATTAATTTAATATTATATAACATCCAATTTTTTCATTATTTTCGTATCCGTAATAGTGCGAAAAGAAGGCCCTAATTATTATTAACTTTATTACCATGAATAAAGAACTTAATTTTATCATAATATATATGTATCTATTTTTATGCTCTATTTTTTATTCTGCTTATTTTAATTCAATTTTTAATTCTTTTTAGCTTTTTTTAAAACCAAAAAAGTTACACAACTTAAGTTTTATTGTCATAATATTTTTATTTGTAATGCCCCTAAGTGGGCGTTAATTAGTAGTAATAAATTAATTAAAATAAACAAAATGAGATAATTTCATAAATACTTAAAAACATTGCCCATGGGACTTGAAAGAAAAATGTGAAAATACAGTTATACATCATCAAATCAACAGTAAGAGTAGGATCATAAATTTTTTTTTTTTAAGTACCTAAAAATCCATCATCATCGGAATAATCCAAGTCAAACATTAATTTGATATAGTCCACAACGATAAGTTCATAATTAAATGGAAATGTAAAAGACCATTGTCGCAATAAATACTCCTCTACGATCTCCGCAGCAAAATCCCTCGACTTACTCCTCACTGAATAAGTCACACTGAACACTACCTGAGAGGTTAAATATAAGGGGTGAGCATCGACATGCCCAATAGGAATGCTCACTCCAATTATGCATTAGTAAACACACCCATAATATATTCAGATAAATTCATCTTCAAATTATCTCTTACAATTCAAAACAAGAACTTGTTCATGCCTAATTCATTCAAATGGCTAGACAAGAACATGAATTGAAACAAAAAAAATAGATCTTATAAGCAACATTAACATTAAATGAGAACGTCTTTGCCATAAGTCTCTTTGATTTCTTATCATAACTCATTGCTATTTACTCTTCATGGTGGTAGGTCCGAAGCTGAATTAGTTGAGAAAATTGTCAAAGACGTTATGGGGAAGTTGAATTGCTTATCACCAAGCAATAATTTGAAGGAAAAGGGCTTGGTTGGAATGGACAAACGAATTAAGCAATTTGAATCATTGTTGAATATCGGTTCGCAAGAAGTTCGCATTGGAGGCATTTGGGGCATTGGCGGTATTGGTAAGACAACCCTGGCTCGTGCCTTTTTCGACCGCTTTGCATCTCAATTTGAAGGTAGCTTCTTTCTTGAAAACGTTAAGGGAGAATCAAAAACAAGTGGGCTCACTAATTTACGAAAAGCACTTTTTTCTAAATTATTGGGGGAAGGAAGTTCGATGGAAGTCAACGACTTGGCAAAGGATAGGCTTCAGCGTACGAAGGCTCTTGTTGTTCTTGACGACGTAGATAGTGCTCAACAACTAGAATATCTAGTTGAACATAATTCGTTTGGTCCTGGCAGTAAAATCATTATAACAACCCGAGATTCTCAATTGCTCAAAAATATTGCTGCTCATGAAATATACCAAGTTGAAAAATTAAATTTCAAGGAAGCACTTCAACTCTTTTGCTCAAAAGCTTTTCGACGAAACTCTCCCCCGGAGGGTTATGAATCGCTGTCGCATAGAGTGCTCAAATATGCTCATGGTCTTCCATTGGCTCTTAAAGTTTTGGGTTCTCACCTATATTCCGAGAGCCCAGAGAGCCCAGAATTATGGGAAAGTGAATTGAATAAATTGAAAAAATGTCTAGACAAGGACATACATGAAGTATTGAGAATCAGTTATGATGGTCTGGATCGGAATGAGAAGGAGATGTTTCTTGATATAGCATGTTTCTTCAATGGCAAGGATAAAGAATTGGTAGAAAGAAAACTACATGCTCTTGATCTTGATGTGCCAATAGGAATTAAGATTCTCAAGGCCAAGTCTCTCTTAACTCTCGAGGAAAATAGGTTATGTATGCATGATTTGCTACAAGAAATGGGGCGGAAGATTGTTCGTGAAGAATCCTATGATGAGCCTGGAGAGCGCAGTAGATTGTGGTCGGCTAAGGATATCCTCCATGTCTTGGAACATAATACAGTAAGTAGCACCTACAATAAAATTTCATTAAAATTTGAGTAAACTGCCTGCATGAAAAATAGAAGCACAAAAACATTTCAATTAATTTGTCTATAACCGCACACACATGTTATGTCAGCATTTAGCATGATTTAGTACGTTTAAATTAAGATAATCAGATACCAAACAACCTAGATTTGAGCGGACAAAAAGGAAAAACTACAGTGTGTGTATGTAGTGGTATTTCTAGTTATTACAAGCTCGTCTCTATACCTTATATGAAGTTTACATTTTACAATTATGTGTGTGTCATATATGCTCATGACTCTGTTTCTTCTCAATTTTCAGGGGACAAAAGAAGTCCAAGGGATTTCTTTGAATATTTATGAACTTGAAAGTGACATAGACTTGGATCCTCTAGTCTTCAAAGCCATGATCAATTTAAAATATTTGTCCATTGATGAATATTTTGATGATCTTACCAAAAAGTTAAACCTTCCACAAGGTCTTTTGTCTCTTCCTGCTAAGCTTAGATATCTTTGTTGGAACCGTTACCCTTCAAGAACTTTGCCTCCAAATTTTAAGCCACAAAATCTTGTTGTGCTGAAATTGCGGGGGAGTAAGCTAGAGAAACTTTGGGATGGCGTTCAGGTAATATTTAGTTCCAATAGCTTTAAATATCTTGTGTAATGAATCTAATATAAGTTTCTTTATTCCATTTCTATTTGGTGACAGAATTTTGGGAGCTTAAAAGTTCTAAATCTTAAAGAATCTGAGAACCTGATTGAACTTCCAAACCTCTCTCAAGCACAAAATGTTGAGAAGATCTGCCTCACTGGTTGTACAAGTCTTAAGCATCTTCCAAGCATCATTGGCAAGCTGAAGTCATTGCAACATCTTCATCTACACGGCTGCTCAAAGTTAGAGTACTTGCCAGAATTTTCAGAGCCAATGCCAAATAGACGGGATCTTAATTTATCGGATTCAGGGATTATAGATTTGCCAGAGTCAATTTACAATCTGATTGGGATTGAATCTTTATTCGTTAATCGATGCCAAAATCTCAAGAGTCTTCCAACCACCATCTATAAGTTAAAATCTCTTAAAACTCTTGAACTCACACGTTGCCCAAAACTAGAGTACTTGCCAAAATTTTCAGAGCCAATGCCAAATCTAAGTTGTCTTGAATTAAAGATTTCAGGGATTATAGATTTGCCAAATTCAATTTACCATCTGATTGGGATTGAATGTTTAGATTTTTCGTCTTGCAAAAATCTCAAGAGTCTTCCAACCACCATCTGGAAGTTAAAATCTCTTGAAACTCTTGAACTCAGTTTGTGCCCAAAACTAGAGTACTTGCCAGAAATTTCGGAGCCAATGCCAAATCTAAGGTCTCTTGAATTATGGAAATCTGGGATTATAGATTTGCCAGAGTCAATTTACAATCTGATTGGGATTGAACATTTAGGTCTTTCGTTTTGCAAAAATCTCAAGAGTCTTCCAACCACCATCTGTAAGTTAAAATCTCTTAAAACTATTGAACTCAAATATTGCTCAAAACTAGAGTACTTGCCAAAAATTTCGGAGCGAATGCCAAATCTAAGGTTTCTTGAATTAAAGGGTTCAGGGATTATAGATTTGCCAGAGTCAATTTACAATCTGATTGGGATTAAAGAGTTAGATCTTACGTTTTGCCAAAATCTCAAGAGTCTTCCAGCCACCATCTGTAAGTTAAAATCTCTTGTAACTCTTCATCTCATTTCTTGCCCAAAACTAGAGTCCTTGCCAGAAATTTCAGAGCCAATGCCAAATCTAGGGTGTCTCTCTTTAGAAGGCTTGGGGATCAGAGATTTACCAACGTCATTCTTGGAAAATCTAACTAGGATTTATGGATTCTCCCTTTATGGTTGCAAAAATCTTGAGCTTATCCCACACAACATCTACAATAAGATTCGTCTGGATATTATTGGATGTCCAAAGCTTAAAAGCATGCCTCGTCCCTTGTCAAGTGGCACGAACTTGGTGGAACACTTAAGTCTTAGAGGCACAAGTTTGTCACAGATCCCTAATAATTTGTTCTCATGTTTAACTTCCTTGTCGGATTTAGAGCTCTCTCGAACAAAGATTAGGAGAATACCTGAAAACATCAAATTTTTTAAGCTGCGTAAACTGAACATAAGAGGTTGCCGATTTCTCCAATCTCTACCAGAGCTTCCACTGACTATAGAGGAAGTTGATGCAAGTGGATGCACATCACTGAAAATGGTGTCAAATATATTGACTGCACTCACACAACCACCTACAAATCGTGTTAATCTTGGGGTCGCTTTTTCATGTAAGAATTGCTTAAAGTTGGAACACCAGAACTTAATGTTTGAATTTCATATGAGAGCTTTGCTCATTGCAACGGAATTTGCATTGAGAAAAACTCCGCATGAGGTATGCCTCTTCTTTCTTTTATTCAAGTAAACTGTTCAATTTTATTTTATCTTTATTTGAAATAATTGTGATGTTTTCATGGCACAACCTGCCAAGTTATAAGCTTTTTATCCCAAATTCACTATTTCTCGTAACAAATAAATTGATGTTTTTATTTAAACATAACCATGATTTGTTCATGCTTTGCTGCAGTTTCTTCCTCCAAGTACTGAAATGTGTTATCCAGGGGATAACATTCCGGAGTGGTTCAGATATCAAGAGAAGGGACGTTCAATTAAGATTCGGCTTCCTTGTAATTCCAACTTCGTGGGCTTTGCATTTTGCTTTATTCTTTCATGCAAGAAGTACAAGGGACGTTACCCCGTAGAAATAAATTTAGACGGCGAAATATATGTCAAAACAATCTACGGCGATGAAAGGCACCTCCCACTTCCCCTGCAGCTATTGCCATCGAATGCCAAGAAGAACCATGTGTCCATGACTACATTGATGTGTAATGTAGAAAACTTTTACTCTGCAGTAGAGATGTCATTTAACTTCGGAACAGAGGAGGAAGCAAATGTAAAAATAAAAAGGTGTGGGATCCGCTTGCTACATGTCCAAGACGCAATGGAATTTGGTATCATCAGCAGTCAATATGTATGTAGGAAATCAAATGTGGTCAACTTTGAGGGCGGACCGAGCTTATCTTGGGAGAGTATTTTAGAGCAGCTGCGTCACTTTCAGGTTTCCTCATCAAGAAAGAAACTTTGTGAGAAAATATGGAGCTCCAACTTAAACCACAGGTACAAGATACTATGGTGGCAACTTCTTCGGGATGCTTTTCCGGTCCGAGCAGCTCTGAATCATGCGGGTGATACTAGTTGCCCATTGTGTGGATCGGGTTTGGAAAGTGCCATCCATTTGTTTCTGTTTTGCAAGAGAGTTAGACTTCTTTGGTCCATGTCTCGATGGGGCCTCCGCACAGATTCCCTCCTCTGTGATTCCATGGCTTCTTTCCTGGAAATTGTGTTAGACAGAAATTATGATCGGGATTTCTTAGTCTATGCATCTCTACTTGTGGATACTATTTGGCGGGCTAGGAATGAGCTCGTTAATGATGCGAATGTGTTTCACGTTGCGGAAATCCATTCATCTGTGCAAGCTCAATTCAACCAAATATCTACTAGCAAGAGAAAGAGGAAGTGGAGGAGTTTGACATTAAGGAAGAGCTGCGTTTTGAAGCCCCAAAAAAGGTAATGGTTGCTTTTTTTTTTTTTTTTTTATATACAAATTCAATTCAAAAATATCAAATTGATTTTAAGAAATTAATAGTTTAATTGGTATCAATCTAAGTTAGGACGTCCCAATTAGGTTAGCTCCCTGACGTAGCTACCCTCTACCAAAAAAATAGACCCAATTTTACTAAGTAAAAATAATAATAGACCTATAATAAGTTTTGGTTGAAATAGAAACACAATAAGATTATATTTTTATCTTATCATAATTCATACTATTGAGTCACACTATTGCAACCTCATATTGTGACATATTATTTAATTAAAATTTAATATATTTTTAATTGTCACATCATCAGAATTTAGCATATCATAACTTTAGGTTAAATTTATAACAAAAGCTTGAATACTACATAGGAAATCTTGATGAATTTCCTTAAGTTTATTTCATGATATAGATTTCAAATTTTTTTAAATATTATTTTTATCTTATAAAATAACCTCTGTAATTAATATAAAATTTAAAATCTATATCACAAAATAAACTGAAGGAAATCCAAAATAATCTTCCAACCAAAAATAACAATAAACCAAATATCTTTGTGAGAGTAAGGAAGGGAAAGAGAGAGAGAGAGAATAGTGATAGAGAGAGAGAGGTGGCTCATAATGCAGAGAAAAAATTTAAGAGGATTAATTTTGGGATTAACTGGAAATGAAATTTAGGAAATTGGCTCTTAATAGGTGGGGGATGGCTGTTATTAGAGTGTGAAAACGTGTGAAAGAAAAAGAAAAATATTTGGGCAACTTCTAGAATTTCCGCACCTATTTTCACACACAGTAAACTATTTGGTGACTGGCAAGTATCCGGAGAGTATACTAGCCATAACTTCTTACTCTAATGTCAAATTTATGCTAATGAGTAGGCGTTGGAACAATTATGAAGAGCTCTATAATTTTATATAAAATAGAGAAATAATTTCGGACATTGAGAGATACAAAATTAAGTGTGAAATTAACATCATGAAAAATGGGTCTTTTTTGGTAAATGGAAAGATCAAGGAAAACTTTGAATTTTCCTAGAATACTTAATTCCATACTTTATAACATAAAACACATCACGTCATGATCATATCATAATTCATGAAATCAAAACATGAAATTATAGAAAATTTTCATTAAATAGCATGAACTTGTTCTTGTACATTGTGTACTCGTTGTGTGTACTTGTGGAAAATAATTCAACGCAACATTGAAATTAATTAAATATAATACCATTACATTACCCATGTTAATTCCTAACATCTAATTTTTAACAATATTGTTAACTAAAATTTGGGTCGTTACAATTCTCTACTGTTCTTTTAGTTCTCTTGATTTAGTCATGTTCTGTCTAATAAAAAAGGGGAAAGCACCTAAATGTCACTAAATATTTGTGTTCAATTCTGATCATGATCTAGTTAGTGAATAATGCAAAAGGAAATCCTCAAGACTAAATATTTGTGTTATAACTTGTGCATGACGATTGTATCTAATCAAAGAAAAAAGCTTCTAAATTATGACCTTCTACATTCATATAAGTAGGGCTTTGTATTAAACTATCAGATTTATATCAGATTCTGTCAATTTTACATTTAGTTTCATTTTAATGTGATCTTAATCAAATCTAAGATTTATAGCATATTATATCACTCGAGATACCATAATATAGAAAGCCCATCTAAATATTACTAAATTTATGTGTCATCGAAAGTGACTTGGAGTAGGAGAATTATTGGAATTCAAGTTTCACATATTGTTTTTGTTTCTCTGCAGTGAAGTGATTGACACTAGGTTCCCTCTTAACATTCTCAATCTCACCAAAGAAACCAGGTTGTATACATGGTACTCGGGGATAGGTATTTACAAAACCGACATTATTTATCTTTTTACTCTAATAAGATAGAAAGTTTTTCTAAAATTTTTAGGGTAAATTCATTCCATAGGTAGGAGGATGGACAAAGGTATACAAAGGCTTGACTTAGCAACTGTGAGTGGAGCTGGCCATGAATTCCACTCTTTCGACCAAAACGAGTTTTCATCCAACAAATGCAAGTGAAAAAAATTGCTTTTGTTGTTGTTGTTGTTGTTCTTTTTCTTCTTCTTCTTCTTTTTTCAACTGAGATAATTTTTGGTGTTGGGCCCGCCACATATTGTGCGTTGGACAAATAAATGAGGCCAAGCCCAATAGTCCTTAAAAGTTTTTTTTTTAATTTTAATTTTAATTTTTATTTTATCTTGATGATTGTGAGCATCTAGCCATATCTAGAGAAAACTTTGTAATTTATTGTTGATATTAGACTACAGTCCTGTGATTTTTCCCTTTACGTTGAAGGGTTTTCCACGTAAACAATTGGTGTCCCTTGTATGGTTGATTATTTTGATTTATTGTTGCTTTGGTTGGTTTATTGGCTTTGCCGAAACTTGTGAACCCATTTTATCACACAAAGGAAAATGTTTAATTGGTAGTTTTCTCAACATTTGGTGGGGAAAGAATTGCTGAAATCTTAACGTTGGTGCCATAAAAAACGGGGTTTGATCGAGAAAGATTGATTCGATCGGGGAAGAGCAAACACATAAATGATGGCTTAGTGATGGAGGAATTTGGTTAGAAACTGTTACCAATAAACAAACGTTCAAGTTTAGGTACAGATAATCTCATGAAATTCATTTTTGTCTTGAAGATTGAAGTGAATTGGGGAATACAGACAAATTTTAATTAAATTTGTTATTCTACTTGAAAATTGTTCAATGCAAGATAAATTAGGATCTACAAATGTATAATTGATTGTATTTGCCAAGATTATGGACTTTCTTGTAAAGACACTGAATTCCCTAAAATAAATAACAACCATGAAATAACAAGGACTACAAGTTTTTCACTATTATACTAAAGTGAGTAATTTCTTTACCAGACAAATTTTATAGTCCATTGATTTTGTGGTAACGCTAGGGATATAGGATCGAAAAACTTGCTACTACCGTAAAATAAAATGAAACTAAACTTTAAGTGCCTTTAAAAGTGAGCATTTTTGCCTGGTACATACACAAAATTATTCATCTCGGACCATTACATTAAGAAAAATAAGATTACTTCAATGCGCCGTTGAGACCCGGAGGCATTCCGAGACTCTGGGCAAGATCACTCATCCTTTCCTTCATAGCCTGAGGATCAACAAGTTGGAGTATTTCATTTAGCAGCAAAATACGAGAATTTCATTTTTTTTTTTTTTTTTCTCTGATCGAATAAACCAAGAAATTCTCACCTAAATACTTTTTTGGTGTGCATCCTTGTATGCCTCAGTAATCAAAAGAGAGTTTCTGCATTACATGAAATCTTCCGAATTGTCATGCCAGACCGCCAAGTTCGGAGTAGCAAGGTGCTGATCATGAGTTAACAACTTGCAAGTAATATGCCCAGATGACGATAAAATAAGTGGTAAAATTAGTAGAAATGAGTTACTAACATGCCCAAATGAGAAAGGGGAAAAAAATGAAGGTAAAATCAATAATGAAAAAGTATGAAGTTGCCACTTTGGGACTCAGACGTGGCCAAAGTAAAATCCGTTGTAAAAACACTTTAGAAACCTCTTTTTTATTATTTACAAAGAATTGAGAGTTATATTTGCATGTTTCCCAAATCATAATGGAACATAATGTGAAAAGTAATAGGTTTGAACAGTAAAGAAAAAGGGACTAAGAATGGGTATCTATATTGATTCTCTTTCAAGGGTTTCCTTATCAAATAGGATGCTGAATTAAACATCTAATTCCGTCTCGGGTGTTTACTGAACTTGGGAATAAGAATGTCATCGATTTAAATATTAAATTGTCTTCGTGCATAATTAAATAACTATTTGAGATCATTGGCTCAGTAGGGAATATAAGTTAATTTAACGTTTATTCCAAAGGACCAGGAAACAACACCAAGGGAAAGGGAAATACTAGAAAAAAGTAGAACTCTATAAGCCAAAACAATGGATCTTTCATGATACTTGATTGATAATCAATCCAGGACTACCAAAAGTACCCACACACCAAAAAAAAAAAAAAAAAGGATAAAACACAAGGACCATGCATTTTCATTTGTCAACAAAGATATAAAGCAAGATTATATGTAAGAATATATATATGAACACATATATACGTATATAAACTAACCATCCAAAGCAAAAAAACAAGGTGAAGTAAATTGTGGACACTCACTTCTGGTCCTAATTCCATAGCTGCTTCAGTGATCTCCGCGCGTATAGGTTGTTGGTTCCCAGATAGTGTTACCTACATGGTAGTGATCAAGTTACAACCTTTATTTATGCTTATGAAAGAAGCAGGTCCAGTGCATATAAACAAAGTTAAAGTCAAAGATTACAAGGATTTTCTGTTCTTCCAGTAGAATAAAAATGTAGACTTCCGGAAAGTTTAGGAAGGATGGCAGGCATAAGATCAAATGATTGAACTCATGAAAACTAAATCCACATTTTCACTAATTAATCTCCAAATTCCAAAAGAAGATTTACTAGAATGATATTTCACACAATTTCTAGCGCCAGAAACAAATTGCACACTTGCAAGAAAAAGATACCTTTATTAGCTCGCCTTCGTAGTAACCATCAATCTCTGTTCTGCAAACATAACAAGAAAAATAGGAAAATTTAGAAATTAAAGTAGGTAGAAAAACTAGAAAGGTTACATCGCAAACGAAAGTAATTTTCTCATACGCGGCCAGTTCTTTTTGTACTTTAACTGCCTCAACTTGGACAACCATCTGTGCCTTCTTCACAGTCTCAAACAGGTTTTGCATGTTTCCGAAAACCCCTGCCTAAAACAAATTGGCATAACAAAATATTAATCTCAACTAACAGATTTGAAATTGAGAGGCAAAATAACCAGAAACCAGTTACACAATGAAAATGCGTTCACAATAATTACCGTGATGATGAATATGATTCATAACTCACAAGCCCCATCTTATAGTAGAAATTATTCATGATGCCCAAAAGCCAATTAAAAAAAAAAACAAAAAACAAAAAAACAAAACAAAACAGCCATCTAGCATTTTCCTTACAAAACTAACATTTAATTTGATAGATGGCATGACAGAAATGCTTAAGATGGCGCTTAACATTTATGTTTATCTAAAGTTTCTCAAGTTAAACAACAAAATCAATGTGAATACAAATACTTTGATGACGAATGTTGATATTGGATTGGCCCCAAAATTTTACTGCCATATTACATACATGAATTTATCCAGGCCAGGATATTGAAAATAGCAAGTAAAAACAAAAGAAATGGGAATCATGGAAAAAGTTCGTTAGAATGTAACCTCATCAATTATTTTGCACATAAACCAAGTCAATATAACTTTAGATCAACGAGGGCTATGAATTTTGCGTAGATAGATCAAAATCTGCCTGAATCACAATGTCAAGTAAATACAGGAATAAGAGGCACTTGGTTAACCTTTGAAGAAGCATCATCTCCCTCATTATTTTCCTTCTTCCCTCCAAATAGACCGCGTACACAAAGAGATCTACGATTAGCTCATGCCTGATATATGAACACCCATACCACGGAACCTGCTTACCAGCTATGTTTGTAGTTGAGCTTATGTTACCTGTTAAATGGAAAATAGAAAAAATTTAAACCAAAATTTTAACATATTATTCAATAGATATTCCAACAGAAAACTCCCGAAGCAGCTAAAATTACTTCCAATGAAAATGAGGTTGCAAACATGTAAGTAAGCCTTCTCTATCTAAATCAAATTAGAAAGACACCCCTCGACTGAAATTAGTATCAACTTACCCCTTGACTTTTCAAATGTGCCGACGGGCAACGACACCCCTAAACTTGATATAAGTGGCATCTCATCCTTTAGTTTTTCATTCAAAAACTAACATCAGGCACGTGATTGCCCCTGAAATCTTTTGTCCACTTGTCTATTGAAATTTAGAATGTTTTAATACAACTCTTTAATCTAAGCCGTTCGATTGGACATCACTTTAATTCTCCAACATCCATTCACCAGACAACATTAAACTAAAATCATCCAACACAGTAAATGAAGGAAAAACTTAACAGAACTTGATCCTTGTCCAAATTAAACAATACTAGGAAAAAAGATAAACTCAAAAAAAGATATCATCGCACATTGACATGATAAGCCCTCCAAGAAAAAAGCATCGTCCAATTTTTCAATCTCTCTTGGGTTCTTCAATTCCAGCTAAGATTTCTACAAAAATTAGAAGGGAAAAAAAAAAGAGTAAGAAAATGTAAAGTTAAAAACATGCAAAAACCAAAACACAATATATAGAGAAGATAAACAACTCCTAAATGGAAAGACACGAGAACAGGTAGAAAATGCCGATTCAAAGGCAACAATGTCTAGATATAATCAAAGCATCTCAGCCTCTAGAAAAAAGTATCTTGTATGATAAATGATATATAACTTCTTTAAGAATTATAATATAAATATATTGGTTGGATTAGATTTATTAGATTTTCAAAATTCACATATGATATCTAGTATAATTCAATTGGATGAGTAATATTATCATCCAAATTTAATTCTATTAAATATCTTTAAAAAAAAAATTAGATTGATTCGGTTGAATATATTAGAGACTGAATCTTGTGTCTATACCTAAATAGTAGGCCCTCAATTTAATAGGCCCTTAATTTAATAAAGAGGCAATGAATTGGACTACTTCTAATTATTTTGTACGATATTATAACAATTAAATTTGAGGAATTTTACAATCAGACATGATGGGGGTAAAAATTTTAGACCGTCAGATGAGTTTTAAGTGGTCGAGATTGAAAAGATTCACCAAAATATTGTGAAATACATGTGTATGATAATATTTATAAAAATTAAAAATAAAAATAAAAATAAAAAGAACCATTGTCTCCGACTCTCCATGAACACCGAGCAAGAGCAACGGTGGTGGTGGCTCCCGGAGCGAACCAGGCGAGGCCATAGTGACGACGGTGCCAGCATTCTCGATCGTCGACCGCCCATCCCATCTCGCAAATGGCCAAAGAACACTCTCGATTTGAAGCTATTCGACCGGTGTTTGGGCGGAGCCGCAGAGGAGAGTGAGGGGTTTTCACGATCGTCCAGATCCGGCACAGGTCTCACCTCCGTCGCCTCTGTGAGCCCACTCCGCCGTGTTAGCCTTCGAGCCCCCTTCACTGCGTAGCCATCAAGCCCACTCCGTCGCGGAAGCAAGGGAGGTGCTGAGTTAAAACTTCGCCAGATCTATGCTACCCAGTACCCACGATGGCGCCGCTCGCAACCCTGGATGGGTCCCTGAGAAGATGAGTTGACAGGCGGTGGCTGGGTGATTAGTGGAAAGGGCGGCTGCCGGAGGGCGTCCACGTTCGGAGACTTGAGATCGTGAGCTCGGATCTCCGTTGCCGCCCGTCCCTTCTACAGCCCGAGATTTTTCCGGTCCGGCAAACCAGCTCCTCCCACCTTTTCGCGAGCTTTTTCTGATTCGGTTAACGTCCATCTCTCTTGTTTTTTGGACGAAAGCGAAGTAGAATTGTTTCCTTTTTTAAAAGTGTAATCCCATGTGTTGATACTATTCTAGTTTTAACGTGTTTTCGATCTATACCGTTAAAATTGATTCAATGGTCAAGATTTTTTAACTAAATATTTATTCTTCTCCTCATCCTCTATCTTTATTTTTTTTGCACTGCCCGTCAAATGTCATTATTTCTTCATCCCAACTCTCTCCCAGCTTTTTCTTTAGAACTGTTTTTTTTTCCCCCCGTTGCTTCTCTTCTCATTTCCTCTTACTTCATGCTCTTTATTTAAAAGATAAAGCTAGTGTAGAGCGAAAAAAGTTAACAAAACTGTTTTAATGTAAAAATTAAAATTAGAAAAATTAAGTAGTTACAGATATAATCTATAAACCACTTTTTACAAATTAATCTATATAATCACTTTTTAAATTAAACTAGTTACAAATAATCTATATAATCACTTTTTTATATTATAATCTATATAATCTAGTTACAAATTAGATAAACCACTTTTTGAATGACTATTGTTTTTTGTTTATATATATATATATATATATATATATTCTATAAGAATATTTGAATATGCACAAATTCACGTAT
Organism: Ficus hirta; assembly: GCA_038430175.1. NCBI lineage: Eukaryota > Viridiplantae > Streptophyta > Magnoliopsida > Rosales > Moraceae > Ficus > Ficus hirta. The sequence goes on along the minus strand of CM076585.1, from coordinate 8,843,632 downwards.
ATTAAGGGTGAGTTTGGTTGGAGGGAGAGATGGAGAGAGGGAGAGAGGTGGAGGGAAAATCTCTATTCTTGGGTTCACCATAATATCTTTCTATTTGGAAGGATGCACACTATCTTTCTCCTTTTCAATTAAAAAGACAATTTTGTCATTAACTTTTTTTTTTTCAAAAAACAGAAGTTTAAGATGGACAATATAATAATTAACTAAAAAACTATCATCCATCATTTTAACTCTTCCTCTCTCTTATCAAATAACATGAGGGATTCATATAATCCTCTCCATCCTTCACTCCTTCTAAACATAGCCTAAAGCAAGAAACCAAAAAGGAGCATATCTATTAACACGTCAACCAATACCATTATATATATTGCGTCTTATATATAGGTATATGCACCAAGTTTTATATTTGATACCGTATGGTATCCGGTAATGTGAATTTCAGTTACTGTGAATATAAACTTTAATTGTTAAGAATGTGAATTCACGCAGAATGAAATGTAGTTAAAGTAGATGTGAATTTTCTTTATTTTATATTTTCTTCTGCATGAATTCATATTTCTAATTGAAGTTCACGTTTACAATAATTGAAGTTTACATTGTCGGAGACTTTCTAGTCCTATTGTGCTTAATCATGCAAAAAAGTGTATACTTTTGCGTGACGCAAGAATCATAAATTTAAAATTTTGACGGGAAAAAAGGTGAAATTTCATGGCATTTTGGAGCAAGAATATTACTTGAGGCCTGCGGTGCCTAATCATCATAAAAAAGGGTACACGTTTCTGTGACTCGAAAATCGTGCCTCAATTTTGGAGGGGAAAAAATTCAAAATTTTGGCGAGCAAAAAAAAAGTGAAAAACATTTTTGTTTCCACACTGAAGTATTGCTCAGTCCTATTGTGCCTAATCGTGCAAAACAGTTTATACTTTTACATGACGCAAGAATCATAAATTCAAAATTTTAGCAGGAAAAAAAGGTGACAATTCATGTCATTTTGAAGCAGGAATATTGGTCGAGGCCTGCGGTGCCTAATTGTCGTGAAAAAGTGTACACGTTTCTGTGACTTGAAAATTGTGCCCCAATTTTGGAGGGCGAAAAAATCAAAATTTTTGCGGGAAAAAAGAAAAAAGCGACAAACATAGTTGTTTCAGTGCAAGAATATTGCTCAGTCCTACTGCACCTAATCGTCGTGACAAAGTCTATAAGTTTGCGCGAAGCGAGAATCATGCCCTAATTTTTGGGGAGAAAAATTTTAAAATTTTGGCCGCAAAAAAGTGAAAATTCAAGTCGTTTCGGAGCAGGAATATTGCTCGAGGCTTATTGTGCCTAATCACCGTGAAAAAGAGTACACGTTTGCACTTCATGAAAAACGTGCCCCAATTTTGTCAAGAAAAAATTCAAAGTTTTTGCGGGAAAAAAATGAAAAGCATTGTTGTTTCGATGCTGGAATATTGTTTGTGGCCTGGGTGCCTAATCATCGTGAAAAAGGATACACGTTTCTGCGACACGAAAACTATGCCCCAATTTTGGAGGGGAAAAAATTCAAAACATTTGCGAGAAAAAAAGTGAAAAACATTTTTTTTTTTCGCGCAGGAATATTACTCGCGGCCTACGGTGCCTAATTGCCATGGAAAAAGGTACACGTTTCCGCGACCCCAAAATCATGCCCCAATTTTGGAGGGAAAAAATTCAAAATTTTGGCCAGAAAAAAAGATGAAAAAAGTTATCGTTTCAGCACAGGAATATTGCTCATAGCTTACGGAGCCTAATCGTCGTGAAAAAAGGGTACACGTTTCCGTGATGCCAAAAACATGCCCCAAATTTGGACGTGAAAAAATTCAAACTTTTGGCAGGAAAAAAAAAAAGCGCAAAACATAATCGTTTTGGCATAGGAATATTGCTCAGCCCTATCGTCACAAAAAAGGATACACGTTTGCACTCCGTGTAAAACGTGCCCCAAATTCGGAGGAAAAAATTCAAAATTATGGCGAGAAAAAAAAAAGTGAAAGACATATTTGTTTCAGCGCAAGAGTATTCCTCAGTCCTATTGTGCCTAATCGTGCAAAAAAATGTATACTTTTGCACAACGAAAAAATCATAAATTCAAAAATTTGGCGGGAAAAAAAGGCGGTCAAAGACTTAAGTGGTTAAATGAGTGAATAACATATTTTGAAGACTAGTTAGGGAAATTATGGAAATAATATTCTAGAAATGATGAGAGTGTTTTTATCCTAAGTGCTTTATTTATGAATGTCATTTTAAATTTGACTGTATGAAAAATATAATAAATGTACTTATTTATGATTGGTGTGTTGCATAAGAATTGATCTATTAAACTCTCTGAAATAAAGAAAATTGATTAAAACACTTTGTTTATTAGACTCTAAGATTAATTTCATTGTGATAAATTAAGTTGTTAAAATAAGTGACAACAATTAGTGATCTAAATAATAAAGCAAATATTAATGGGCCACAGTAATAATGGCTGAGCATAAATAACTTGAACAATTTATCAATAAATAACCAACAGTAAACAGTAATAAAATTATTGCAATAAGTAAAGAATAACCAAATGAGCACGAATAAATAAATAAATATTGAAAACAGGAAAATGGACCAGTTTAAACAGAAAACTTGAAATAAATAAACCAAAAGGGTAGAGATCAAGAATAAATAAAGATAAAAGAAATAAGAAAAAATTACCTAAATAACCACTTTTTTTTTTTATTGACTAATATAATACAAACTTTAGTTTATTTTAGTTTGATTTTATGTCATATTAGTTTAATATTACTCTACTGTGTCATATTGATACAATGATCTTTAAATTTATATCATTTAGGTATTTTTCCCTAGAAATAATGGTGATAGAATAAAATACTCAAATTAGATAACATTAAAGGGAGATTAGAAGTATACTTGCTACCTGTGTTTAAAATAGAAAAGATATAGGAATGGTAACAAGAAATAAGCTTGGGAAAAGTACAATTCCCACAGTTGCTTTTATAGAGAGTAAAGCAAATTGGTTTTCCAAGGGAAGGCATTAGTTGCTTGTTGATGCATTGCAGCGAGCAAGGGACTTTTGCTCTTTTTCCCACGTTCCCTTGGGCTTATTAGCATGTTGTTTATAATCTCTTTCGCCTTCTTCAACATCCCAACTCTTCCAAGCAAATCATCGATGCATCCACAATGCTCGATTCTGAGTTCTCAACTCAACTCAATGAAGTTCTATCATTTGAAAGAAGTCATGACGGCCTTCTTTGACCAACCCTGAGTGAGTGCAAGCACTAGGGAGACTAACAAAGTGATGTGATGTAGGAGGGATGCAACCATCCCTCCCAAAAGTTATAACTGTGGGAGAGGCGCAATCAACTTATTTAAACATCACCCATTATCAGACTCGGGAATCTACCCCAAGCACTATCCGTTTGGGCCCTTATTTCGAGGAGTCCCTTACGAATCTATATATGCACCTAGCAGATGGGCTTAGCCATTTCTTCGAGGCTCAAACCACATAAACCGCCTCCCAAGTTCAACTATGCTCCTGCATCATGATGTTTTTAGGAGCCACCAACTCCCTCTACATCTTCTTAAAGAGCTTGACAACTACGTTGTCTTTGGCGTGCATTGCTATCCCAGCAATCATGCAATAAAACTCTGTAGGCCTTCTCCAAGCAACTGCATTTGCAATAAAGTTAAACAATTGATCGTCAACGCGTGTTTGGAGTTTAATTCGATTCCACTTTCCTCTATACATCTGTGTATCCAGTTTCCTAGATTTAGAGCACCTAATTCAGTACAAGTTGTGAGCATACTTGCCACCAAGAACTGTCCAACCCCAACTTTTCGTCCCGCAACGTTTCAAACAAAGCAAATGCCTCGTGAAAGCAGTAGCTCTGCACAAAAGACGTGAACATGGCTTTCGAAGAAACTGAGCTCCTCTCAGGATTCGACTCAATAGAGGTGAAACGAATCGTTGAAAAACCCGCACCCAGAGTATCCGTCTATCAGAGTTGTACAAGATACTTTGTCCCGCATGGGCATTTCATCAAACACGTTCCTCGTATCATCCAAAGCTCAAAAGCCGACGTATATATTGATCAAGCTGTTTTGACAAAAGTCTTTTTCTCCGAAGCCGAACTTGAAAATGTGGCATTGGCAAGGCAGCATGCGCCAACAACGGAAAGGAAAGTGAAGCAATTCAGAACTTCAGTGCTTTGGAGTGGCGCGACATGCCAAGGTAAAAGAGGAGGCAGCTTGTGGGCAACTAGGAATTCAACATGTCTCTCGTGATGGTATTGTAAATGAAGGTATCTGATTGGGGCATTTCGTCGAACAACTTGAGTGCATTATAACTCAAATGGCCATTTTGAGAGAGTGCACTGAGCTTGATGAGGCGACCCATGGCATAGTTATTGGAGCTGAGGCGGATGGTTTGGGAGTGGAGCTGCTCGGCGTGGGCCATCAAGTGACACCGCTCCATTTCATGGCGGCGTATTAGTGACTTGTGAACCTCTGACCACCGGGACTTGGAGAGACAACGACATTTTGTTGTCTGTCGTTTGGCTTTATTATCGACTTTTATTTATTATTTTTTTAAAGGACTTTATTATTAACTAGAAACCAATAAACATACTAATTTATACTAATTAAAATCACGAGTTTTATATATACAAAGTGCATATATATTACAATTATTAAAGATTTATTTTATGAAAGTAAATGTTAAAATTTTTGATATAATAATTTTTGACACATATGTTAGGCTATCACAAAAATATTTGAACGTAAATACACAAATTTTGATTAAGAATATAAATTCATTAAAAACAGATTTTTATGAAAATAAAAAATAAGAGCTTAAAAAAGACAAATTTAGAAAAAGTTGAAGGAAAGAAGAGAGAGAGAGAGAACGAATAGAATAAAGTAACAAATCAAGGGAAAAAAAAAAAAAGACACAATCACAAAAGATAAAATAAAGTAAAAAATTTTTTGAATAGTATTTTTTATTTTAAAAAAAACTTTAACCGTTTAATACAGTTATAAAATAAGAGAAGAGACAGATAAAAGGTAGCGTGTGATGATCTATCACTCCACTTCATTTCCATATGCAGTATAACCTTGATAAATTAATAATTATTCAAGGTCATTATCGCCTTAAGTGCTTCGTTGTGTGAGACAGGCTCCATAATAAAACTATCACCTTCAAATTCGTCCTCTTTATCATTACCCATGAATTTTTCAACAATTTACTTGTCACTCAAAATCCATGAAGTTGTGTCATTTTTCGACAATTTTCGGCATTTTCGTTATCATTACCCATCACTGCACCACAACTCTTTGATTACTTTTTCTTGTTTTTACATGCCTTAACCTTACAAGCTTGGTCCATCCAAATTATCAGTAGCCATGTTATCCATGGACCTAATTATGCAATGTCAAAAACAAGTTGCAATTGTTTTTGCCTATACGTCTATTTTTCAAGCCAAAATGGAAGATGCATTGCATTAAATTTTTTTTTTTCTTTCCTAGATTTTGTCACTCTTCTTTACAACCTCCAAAAGATTATGATAAAATCGATGGAGATGATACGTCTTGAAAGCATGCATGATCCCTCATCAATCATCACGAGATCTTTGATGTTGTGTTGGGTGGCAAAAAAAGTAACTTGACATTGTTCAATCCTTCGATTGTTTTTGAATGAGAAGGACATTTATCGATGGGAGAACTTTTCTACCGTTCATTTTTTGAAATGGACACGCATTGTTGCAGTTGTTTCTTAGTGCACGTTGGATCTTTGTTGTATACACACAATACCTTATGACTTCATTTGTCATTGTTGCTTTAATATTTAAAACTCTAAAAGATTAAGAAAATTCAGAATTAAAAAACCAAATTACACATAAATTAAAAAATCCAAAAAAAAAAAAAAAAGAGGATAAGAAAAGGATTGAGAAAAGGAGAGGATAAGAAAATTTTGTTAGGATTGATGCCTAAAAAGCATATGATGTTTAAAAATTTATTGTTTTTTAAGTAAATTAGTTTTATGTTTTATTATACTCTAATATGCATATATGTTTGAAATTTAATTAATATTATAAAATTTTGTAATTATCGTATATAAGTTAAGAGGATAATTTAAGAATAATACTCTAAAATCGTCCTTAATAAATATCTAAAATTTAGATCTTTAATTAATTATTACTGACACGGTTCATCTCATTATGAACGGGACAATTTTATCCGGATTGTTTTTGAAGTGTCGTCAGAATAAAGATGCTTTATATAATATGATTAATAAAATGGGAACACTCTTAATTATTTGAATATATCTCAGTTAGTATATAGAGTATTCAGGTCCTGTTTGGGAACACTTTTCCAAACGGTGGAATATCGTCTGGTTTACAAATGGGCATTTGGGGAACTTTTTGGTTTCCAAAAGTCTTTTCCAGAAATTTACTATAATTCACAATTTGTTTATATATTAAAATAAACAAAATACGCCTAAAAAAGCAACTATTTTTCCAATTATTCTTCCACTAAACACACAAAACTCCAAAACAACTTTTTTTTTTTTTCCAAAAAATTTTTAGCCCAAACTCACATAAAAACTCCTCAACTCCAAAAGTCCCAACGGCAAGACTCTGTCTCCTTAAGTCCACCAAACGGGCCCTCAAATTTAATCGACGATGATCATATAAAGAACGGTCTTACTTCTGCATTGTCAACAGACTCTTATCTATGGTGTTATGTCTTTTACTTATTCGATATAGATTACAAGATGTCGGATCTCATTCCTGTTATCCATAGCAAAGCAAATAGTAGAGAATGTTAAAGTAATGAGATCGTGAAGTCCGTTCTTTCATTATGAAGTAGATGGATAACTTCATTAAGTGTTGATTCCTATATTGAATAATAAGAGGAATAATAAGAGTGTTCAATTTATAATAAGATCATAAATATATTATTCATTACCAAATCAATGATACTTAAGAAGAAAGATGCAATTAAAGAGGTTAACTGATAAATATAACTTTAATTGTGAATTATTTATGGATAATTGATCGATATGTCGTGATTATATCAATGGACACTCAAACTCTTTGCACAACTTACATTTATAATTTCAAGATCAGTGCAATTCCAAATTTTTAGTGAAATAACTTTGGAATAATTAAAATTGATGTATTGAATAAAGTACAGCTTGAAATTATAAGTCCACTATTCAACATATCATTTCCACAATATTATTTGAACACAATGTATTTAATTGGATTGATTAATTTGAAATTAATGAATTCTAAATTAATGCAAACTCACTTTATATGATAAGTTAAATTAGAATTAATAATATAGTTTAAAAATAAAGTGATTTTTTAAACAATTTCCAATTGGATGATCCAGTGTGGACAACCACACCAAAGATGACGCCTACATCACTAAGTTTGGGTGTTTAGTACTGATTTCTCCCAAAGTTATCACCTTTTGACAATTTACGCCTCCTCCAAACTTCTAATTTTGGCAATTTGTCAATTGAACTTGTTAATAAATTAGTATAATGTACCCCCTATGAATTAATTTTATATATGCTAAATTAGTTATGAAAATCCCACGTATGCCTCATTTAAGTTTCAATTTCAAATCTTTTATTTAGTGTAAAATTAACTAAAATGGCTACATTACAATGATTTAACAAGTTCAGTAGCCAAATTACTAAAATTAAAAGTTTGGGGACACGTTACCAAAGGATAACAAGTTACAGGGCATGAGTGCTAAATTGTAACGCCCGAATGTTCTAGATGATCATTAAGTATAGTATAAATTGGTATTACTAACATTTTTTTTAAGTATATTGCAGGTGACGGTGACAAAGGCTTTAATGCGCTCAAAAATTCATGTTTCATGTGAAAGATAAGTAAAGTAAGAATTATGAAGTTTTATAGTAGTTTTATGTTGATTTTAGGATGCTAGGTTGCCCATGTATAGATGATTTAGTGTAAAATAGGCTAAAAACATGAATAGATGAATTTGAACGATGCTAATTAAAGGCTTGGTCAAGCCTCAAGCGCCGCAGTGCCATCATAGGGGCGCCACGGTGCTCCGAGGGTTCTTTTGAGTCAAAAACTCAAGCACAGAGTGTTGCAGCGCTCATAAACGGGCTTGCAACACTACGTGTAAAAGTACGTAGTGCTGCAGCACTACATTTGGGTGCCGTGGTGCTACGAAGAAAAAGTACATAGCGCCGCGGCACCCTGCGCTGCTCAGTGCCGACCTGAAAAAATAAAAATAAAAAAGGGATTTTTAAAGAGTCGACTTGATAACTTGCACTCCATACAAAAGCCGAATGATAAACTTGGATAATTTTAATTATAAAAGCTTGTTTCTTATCATTTTAATATTCGATTTAAAGTATTTAGTATCACATTTTTAGAATTTTTTATCATTTAATATTTTCTGTGAAGTTCAAGTGCTATAGTTTTTGTCGAGTACTGGAATTCGCTTGCAACATTTCTATCAATATCTATGAAACCCTTTTGATAGCGCTCAAAAATATGCTAACGCGGTCTTTCTCAGACTATATATATTATTAAAAAACAAAAACATGTAGAAGCAAAGCATGCGTTTAGTGCTAAATTTAGATTGTAGAATTTGGATTTGAATTAATTGTGTTTTTATCGAGGCGTTTGAATTGTTGGAGTTAACAAATGTAAAAACTTGAAATGTGTTCAGAAAAAAAATCAATATGGAACTTGTTTCAATCGTTTTGAAATTCTATACAATTAAAAAAAAAATCATCTTATTTGGACTTGTTTATGTAAAATTATAAATTTTTAAAATTTGAGTTACAAAACTGTGTGAATAATAAAACTAAAAAAAAAATGATAAAAATTAAATTGTAATCGTAAAGTTTGAACTATAACATCTAACAAGCCAAAAGTTTGCAAATTAATATACAATACATCATATACTTGGCCGAAAGTGCTTAAAGTATAACTACTACTTTTCCTTATAATTCCTTTGGGAAGTGTCTTTGAAGTTAGCTAGGACTCATGTGGATGTCTCGCTCACACAGTGCCTATAAATTTTCAAGGGGAATTTCATGGAAGGAAGCTGAGCCTGAAGCTTTTTTTATTTTTATTTTTTTTATTTTGTTTTATTTTTTTTATTTTACTACGCTTTTTTTTATTTTCTTAACTAAATATTTTTTCTACTTCTCATCCTCTATCTTTATTTTTTTGCTTTGCTCGTCAAATGTCATTATTTTCTTCCTCCCAAATCCCTCTCCAGCTTTTTCTTTACAACTTTTTTTTTTTTTTTTTCGTTGCTTCTTGTCTCATTTTCTCTTACTTCATGCTCGTTATTAAAAGATAAAGTTATTTTAGAGCGAAAAAAAGTTAACAAAACAGTTTTAATGTAAAAATTAAAATTGAAAAAATTAAGTAGTTATAGATATAATCTAACGTAATATCACATTCGAATTTATTAAAAGGTATAGAGTTCAAATCCATCACCTTAAATATAAAAAATTTTGAAAAAGATCAATATATGAACTTCTTTTTGAATTACTGTTGTTTTACATATATATATATATATATGAATATAAATATATAATCTATAAGAATATTTGAATCTGTACAAATTTACATATATCAAGTGCATGTTTGGTTGAAGGGAGAGATGGAAAGAGGAAGAGGGATGGAGGGAGAATCTCTCTCCTTGGGCCTACCATAATGTCCTTCCATTTGGAATGATACACACTTTCTTTTTCCTTTTCAATTAAAAAGATAATTTTGTTATTAACTTAAAAAAAAAGAGTTTAAAATGGACAATATAATAATTAACTAAAAATCTATCATCAATTCTTTTAATTCTTCCTCTCTTACCAAATAATATGAGGGATTCATATAATCCTATCCATCTCTCCAACTCTCTACATCCCTTCTTCGCTGCATCCCTCTTACCAAACATAACCCAAAACAAGAAACCAAAAAAGAGCATAACCATTTACACGCCTATCAATATCATTAGATATATACCGCGTCTTGTACATAGGTATATGCACCAAGTATTATATTCGATACCGTATAGTATCCGGTAATGTGAATTTCAGTTACTGTGAATATAAACTTCAGTTGTTAAGAATGTAAATTCATATAGAAGAGGATGTAGTTAAAGTGGATGTGAATTTTCTTTATTTTACATTTTTTTCTGCATGAATTCACATTTTTAACTGAAGTTCACATTTATAATAATTAAAGTTTACATTGCCGGAGACTTTCTAGTATTGAATATCAAACCGACCTATGTATATGTATATATATGTAATGTTATACATATATATATATGTATGTATTGTTTTTAAACTATGTAATGTTATACATGTAATAGAGAGTAGGTAGTGGATACTTTTTCAATGACCAAGGAGTAAGAGAGTCAAAAAGCTGTTCACATGGTCGGTACACCCGACTATTTTTTTTTTTTTAAAAGAAAGAAAGGTAGACCCTACTTTTTTTTTTTGGCTAACTTTAGACACCCGACTAATTAATCCCAGCACAAATTCACCCAAATATTTTCGTAGATAGTGGATTGTTTTATCAATAAAATAATAATAAAGGGTGGGTGAGTGATATTGTTAAAGGATTTTAGTATAAAAATTTGGTTTTTTGTCAGTCTAATATTTTATTTAAAGTGTTTGATATCACATGTGTAAGCCTATATTTGATAGAGTGAAAAAGGAAGCGGAAAGAAATTAGAGTAGGGATTTTAGAGAGAAAAATAAAATTTTGATTGTTTGATAGAGAGGAAATAGGAAGAAAAGGAAATTGAAAATTCATAAGTCCCATCATTTTTTAATCCTCCCAATTTTAAAAAGAAAAGTAGATGGAAATATTTTAATAAAGCAAATATAAATAAAATAACTATTTTAACCGTAATCTATAATTATCTCTTAATTTGTATGAGGTTATTTTTACAAAAACGTATATCATTAGATATTTTTTTTCTTATTTTCTTCTCTTTTTCCAAACAACATGAAAAACAATATATCTCATTTTTATTACCTAAAAATTTTACTCTTCTTTTCTTCAATTTTTCATCCTTCCTATCAAAAATAGTATAAATATCCTTACAATAAACATATTTGATGAGACTGTTTTCCTCGTGAAGGAGAAGAACCACACTGGACTAACATTCTTGTCGCTTTTGATAAAACTCAAAGAATATGCTAGTGTCAGTCCTTTCCGGACCTTTTATTATTTTAAAAAAAAAACATGTATTTAAAAATTAATATCCTTTGAAACTTCGACGAAAGTGCTTTAAAGCTACTTTCCCTTTCGTTTCTTTCATTGAAAATGTGGAGGTCTCTCGTTCACATGGTGTCCATTAAAGTTCTCTGTTTTCTCGTCATACTTTCCAAGGAGAATTTCATAGAATAAAACTGAGCAAGAAGCTTAGTTCACTACCACATCATACAAGAGGTGTGTTTCTGTAAGGCTTCTTCTTATTCTTCTTCTTATTCTTCTTCTTCTTCTTCTTCTTCCTTATCAGTGCTAAGCCTAATATTGTTAATTTATATGTATAATTGATTTCTACAGGTACCCTCTAAATCATCAACTAGGCATGGCTGCTAGTTCTTCTGTTCCTTTTCGAAAAAAGCTTTACGATGTGTTCATCAGTTTCAGAGGTGAGGATACTCGTAGATCTTTCACTAGTCATCTATACGATGCTTTTCTTCGTAAAAAAATCAAAGCTTACATAGATGAGGAGAGCCTAAAGAAAGGAGATGAAATCTCACCTGCACTTATGAAAGCGATCCAAGAATCAAAGATTTCCGTAGTCATTTTATCGGAAAATTATGCTACTTCCTCTTGGTGTTTAGAAGAACTCGGTCACATTCTTCACTGCAAGGAGACAGATAAACAGATTGTGATACCGGTTTTTTACAACGTCGAACCATCAAATGTTCGACACCAGAAAGAGAGTTATGCAACTGCATTTACTGCTCATGAAAAGCGCTTTGGTAATAAGATAGAAAAGGTGCAGAAATGGAAGAATGCTTTGACAACAGTGAGCAATTTATCTGGATTCCATTCATCATCAGACACTAGGTAATTTCTAATAAACTTATATGTCGTGCTCTGTATGGTTTTATAATTATTTGCTTTAGCCACTAGATTTATTGCTCCTGTTGTTATTTTCATTACAATTAGTATTAGGAAAGGCTTAATTTTCATGTTGTATAATGATTATTTTGGCATGGTTGGGATATCAATTTGTTAGAAAATTGAAACTTGCCTATAGGTGTAGGACTCAATTATCACACTAACAAAGGTTTAGTCCAATTAGTCGGATTATTTTTGTAACAATATCGTATATATTTTTCCACATTTTCAGAGATTCGTATACATAATTGAACTCTTAGCTGATTAATATCATCAGCTACGGTTGTAAATTTAAGAACATATACGGTAAAAATTAGTATTGGTAAAATAAATTTTTTGGGAAAACTTTTATCGATAAATCAGGTAGCAACCACAATCAAAAGCTCTATCCTATAATGTAAATGAACCACCATCTTTATTAAATAATAATAATTTTTTAAAAAAATTACAAAGATCCGTAAAGGGGAGAAAGTTCAAAGGCTTATAGAAACAACAAAATTTACTCCAATTAATAGGCATGCAGTAACAGTAGTGTATATTAAAAAATGGAATAACAAATTAATTTTAATTTTTTAAATTCACACAAAATGTCAAGAAAACAACTTCAAATTTCATCGTTTCCTAAAATAATACCAAAAATTCAAAGAGATAAAAATCTGTGGTCAAGTTCAATTTCATTCAACAAGGATTGTTCTGCACTAATAAAAAGGGCGCACTTATTTATATGATAAAACACAAATGGATAACTAAGAAAAAACGGTCTAAACATAATTAGAAAATAAAGAAATGCAAAATTTTTCAAGAAAAGGAAAATTTTGAACAAGAATAGGAAATCGTACCTATCGGACCCAAAGATTAAGGAAATGCTATTTATAATGGGAATTCAAAATTCCTAGGTCAATTTATTCCCAAGCAAAAATTACCATAAAAAGGAAAAAACATCATGTTGAACATCACACATTTTGGCTATACAATGTCACGAGTCTTGGTCGTTGGTTCGTTTCTACAAAAAAATAAAAATAAAAAAAAATAAAAATCAGAAATACCTAAAATTTTCTCCCAAATCTAACATTGTCACCAAAGCTTCTGAAAACTAGAAATGTGTATTATTTAACCTTGAGATAATCCATCACCATATAAAAGCCAAGATCTTGCTGCCCCACATTATCCTCCTTAAGATGGAGAAAATTTATTATTAACAACCGAGATGATTAGTTACACAAATATGGACCTTAAAACACATGGTCCATATTTAAAAGGCATAAGAGAGCCCAAATGGCATAGAGATAGCTCATATCGTCCTGTTTTAAGGTTCACTTATCAGGAGTGGGGAATGAGAGTCAATCCCTTATTTACTTGCTCTTTTTTTTTTTTCCTTAGAATAGGAGTGGGAATGGTAGGCCACACATCAATTTGGGATTGAAGAATCATATAGGCAATTCCATGACCCTCTAGATTGTGATTACTAATCCTAATATTAGTATTAAATTACCATCTTATCCTTTGTTTACTTACAAATTATTATATTAAAAAATAATAACAACCTATGTTAATTTTTTATTAACTAAATATAATATATTTTTTATTAACTTATTATTATATAACTATCCTAATTATTATTAACTTTAATACCATGAATAAAGAACTTAATTTTATCATAATATATTAGTATGTATCTATTGTTATGCTCTATTTTTTATTTTGCTTATTTTAATTCAATTTTTTTAATTCTTTTTAGCATTTTTAAAACCTAAAAAATTACACAACTTATGTTTTATTGTCTTAATATTTTTACTTGTAACGCCCCTAAGTGGGGATTAATTAATAGTAATAAATTAATTAAAATAAACAAAATGAGATAATTTCATAAATACTAAAAAACATTGCCCATGGGACGTGAAAGAAAATTTTGAAAATACAGTCATACATCATCAAATCCACAGTAAGAATAGCACCATAATTTTTTTTTTAAAGTACATAAAATTCGTCATCATCGGAATAATCCAAGTCAAACATTAATTTGATATAGTCCACAACGATGAGTTCATAATTAAATGGAACTATAAAAGACCCATTGTTGCAATAAAATACTCCTCTACGATCTTCACAGCAAGATCCCTTGACCCACTCCTCATTGGATAAGTCGCATTAAACACTACCAGAGAGGTAAAATATAAAGGGTGAGCATCGAAATATCCAGTACGAATTCCATTACCTACTTTTCGATTTATTTACCATCTATATAATTAATTTAGTTATTTTTTTCATTTTATGATTTACCACATGAATGTGTCACAAATAAAACATACAGAGAACCTCATGCCAGGATAATTGGCCGAAACAAGAGGAGACAAATAACATGAAACCTTGTAGACCAATTGTCCTTCCCACTCCCAAGGGCCACAGTCTAGACCTAGAAGGGTAACCGGAAAGGGGTAAATCTAAATCCTATCCATGTACTGGTTCCCAAATGCAGTAGCCTATCCACCCTGTGACAATGCAGTCTAAGCAAGGACTTCAAGATCCGATCTTTTTCCCTAACATAACCCAATACCTACTGCACAGTAGAACCCCGCTCGTCAGCTAGAACCCAGTCAAAGCGAATAAATAATAATAAATCCCGCCAATGACCGTAACCCACACATGTGATAATAATAAACCTTACCTTGCATTGCAATCCATGCAATGCCAGTAAATCTTCCATATTAAAATATATTAACAAAATCAATTTAAATTTAAATTCCATGAAAAATAGGTAATAGAACCCTACCTGGAACAGATCCCTAAAGGGGCAAACAATGACTAGGAACACTTCATGGGAGACTCTCAAGGAATAGCTAACTCGGGTCGCTTTCTGTTTCACTGATACAACTCGCCTAGTTTTACGTGCAACCAGTACCAATGGTTTTTAACGATAGGGAATTAGCCAAACCAGACTGCACGGTTGCGATCAGCGCGTCAAAACAATTTAAAGGGTGGTCTCGGATCGTCAATCAAAAACCGGTGGTGCAGGGCCATCGATGGCACGAATACCAATGGGGCACGCAAATCGAGTTCTTGAGCTGATGACTTCTGACTGCTGAGATTAGGTATACCCCCCTACATCATGCCTCTTGAATTCAATGGTGCAATTGTTGTGAAAATTTAGCAACAATATCGCTACAAGTAATATAATATAATAATAATTTGAGTTATTGTTATCACGAAAATTGTTGTTATCTAATATGAAAATTATATTAATTCTAATTTTATTTGAACCAATCGAAAGTTGAGAGATCAAAGAAAATTTAGAAAATACACAAATTAAAATTAACGAAAATTAAGAAGAATGCAAGACACAAATAAGAGTTTAACAATTAATGATAACGTATTTGAGATTTCAATTTCACCGGATTACTCCTATTTAAATCTTATAGTCTAATTAATTAATATCTATTTTCTATGTTGTCAACAAATCTCATTAAAATAATTATTAATTTTTTTCAAGCATTAATAATTTATCTCACATTAAGTCCGTTATCACTTCTGGGTATCAAACTCTAAGCCTATCATAATTCATTAAGAATAGGAAATTCAAAGTGCTACAAAAGTTTTATAACTATTTCTAACTTATGACAATTTCATGATAAGACAATAATTTATTCAATTATCATTTCTCAGTCTCAAATCAAATACTAATTCATGCAAATGGTGATTACGCATTCATAACCATTAAACATAGATTAATTACTTCAACATAGAAAATGTACATTAAATTCTCTTGCAATTTTAAATCCTGTTTATCACATTTTACCTCTAAATTGTACTTTCAAACTTATTAACACAATTAACTTGCACATTTGGGACAACATAATAAATTTAAGGGAAAAATTAAAATAAATATCAAGATTATAATAAAAATATAAGCTTAAAAATGCTTAAATAACTCTTATCAGCAATCAATTTCAACAAATTAAGTCTCTAACACAGTGGATCTAACATTAAAGTTTCGGCAAATTCCGGCGAAACAAAAATCAACTTACCGGCAGGGGAATCACAAAATTGGTTGAGGGGTTTTGAAGCCCGAGCCACAAGGAGTTGAATGACGGTGATGGCGGTCGAAGGCGGCGAGGTTGGAACTCCGGCCACGTGTGGCTGTTGAGGTCCGGGACCTTGGGGCTTTTGCTCCCCGGCTCGGTTTGAGTCTAACGAGCCCGGCGGTGCACTCTGGCAACGACGAGGAACGATGGCGAAATTGTGGCGAAAATGGACGGTGGGTGGGAGCGACGGTGAAAGAGAGAGTAAGAGGGGAGGTTTCTGATTGGTCGGATAGTGAGCTAGGTAATTCTGATTGGGTGTGATGTGGAGAGTGGCGTGATGTGTCAATTTATCAGTGGAGGATTTTTTTCCTCATATGGCCCATCTGACCAGTCAATGGTCTAACAAGAACTTGTTCGTGCCTAATTCGTTCAAATGGCTAGACAAGAACATGAATTGAAACAAAAAAAAAAAAAGAAAGGATATTATAAGCATTAAATGAGAACCTCTTTGCCATAAGTCTCTTTGATTTCTTATCATAACTCATTGCTATTTACTCTTCATCGTGACAGGTCCGATTCTAAATTAGTTGAGGCAATTGTCAAAGATGTTATGGGGAAGTTGAATTGCTTATCATCAAGCAATTATTTGAAGGAAAAGGACTTGGTTGGAATGAACAAACGAATTGAGCAATTTGAATCATTGTTGAGCAATGGCACACAAGAAGTTCGCATTGTAGGCATTTGGGGCATTGGCGGTATTGGTAAGACAACCCTGGCTCGTGACTTTTTCCACCGATTTGCATCTCAATTTGAAGGTTGCTTCTTTCTTGAAAATGTTAAGGAAGAGTCAAAAAGAAGTGGGCTCAATAATTTACAAAAACAACTTTTTTCTAAATTATTGGGGGAAGAAAGTTCGATAGAAGTCAACGAATTTGCAAATAAAAGGCTTCAGCGTACAAAGGCTCTTGTTGTTCTTGACGACGTAGATAGTTCTAAACAACTAGAATATCTAGTTGAACAAGTTCCATTTGGTCCTGGCAGTAAAATCATTATAACAACCAGAGATTCTCAAGTGCTCAATTATATTGCTGATCGTGAAATATACCCAGTTGAAGGATTAAATTTCGAAGAAGCACTTCAACTCTTTTGCTCAAAAGCTTTTCGACGAAACTCTCCCCCGGAGGGTTATGAATCACTGTCACGTAGGGTGGTCGAGTATGCTCGAGGTCTTCCATTGGCTCTTAAAGTTTTGGGTTCTCACCTATGCTCTGAGAGCCCAGAGAGCCCAGAGAGCCTAGAATTATGGGAAAGTGCATTGGATGACTTGGAAAAATGTCTAGCCAAGGACATCCATGAAGTACTGAGAATTAGTTATGATGGTCTAGATCGTAATGAGAAGGAGATATTTCTTGACATAGCATGCTTCTTCAATGGCGAGGATAAAGAATTGGTAGAAACAAACCTACATGCTCTTGATCGCAACGTGGAAATAGGAATTAAGATTCTCAAGGCCAAGTCTCTCATAACTCTCGAGGAAAACAGGTTACATACACATGATTTACTACAAGAAATGGGGTGGGAGATTGTTCGTGAAGAATCTTATAATGAGCCTGGAAAGCGCAGTAGATTGTGGTTGGCTGAGGATATCTACCATGTCTTGAAATATAATACTGTAAGTAGCACCTACAATAAAATTCATTATAAATTGAGTAAACTATCTGCATGAAAAATAGAAAGCGTAAAACCATTTCAAATCATTTGTCTATAACCGCACACACATATGTTAGGTCAGCATTTAGCATGACTTAGTATGTTTAAATTAAGATAATCAGATACCAAACACATATATTTGAGCGGACAAAAAGGAAAAACTACAATGTGTGCATATGTAGTGAGTGTTTCTAGTTATTACAAGCTCATCTATATACCTATATGAATTATACATTTTACAATTTTGTGTACGTCATATATGCTCATGATCTCTGTTTCTTTTCAATTGTCAGGGGACAGAAGTAGTCAAAGTGATGTCTCTGCATACGGATGAACTTGAAAATGACATAGATTTGGATCCTCTAATCTTCAAAGACATGTTCAATTTAGAATTTTTGTCAATTGATGAAGATTTTGATGATCTTAGTGATGAAGATACCGAAAAGTTAAACCTTCCTCAAGGTCTTCTGTCTCTTCCTGATAAGCTTAGATATCTTTGTTGGCTCGGTTACCCTTTAGGAACTTTGCCTCCAAATTTTAGGCCAAAAAATCTTGTGGAGCTGAACATGCAAGGCAGTAAGCTAGAGAAACTCTGGGATGGCGTTAAGGTAATATATAATTTCAGTAGCTTTAAATATCTTGTGTAATGAATCTAATATAAGTTTGTTTTTTCCATTTCTATTTGGTGACAGAATTCGGGAAGCTTAAAAGTTCTAGATCTCAGTTTTTCTGAGAACCTGATTGAAATTCCAAACCTCTCTGAAGCAGTAAAACTGGAAAAGATCTATCTCAATGGTTGTAAAAGTCTTGAGCATCTTCCTAGTAGCATTTGCAAGCTAAAGTCGCTACAACATCTTCATCTCCACAGCTGCTCAAAATTAGAGTACTTGCCAGAAATTTCAGAGCCAATGCCGAATTTAAGGCATATTATTTTGTCAAATTCGGGGATTAAAGAGTTACCAACGTCAATTTACAATCTGATTGAGATTGAATATTTAGACCTTGGTAGTTGCAAAAATCTCAAGAGTCTTCCAACCAGCATCTTTAAGTTAAAATCTCTCAAAAGGCTTGGACTCCAAGGCTGCTCAAAACTACAGTACTTGCCAGATATTTTAGAGCTAAGACCAAATCTAAGGGTTCTTTGTTTAGGGGGATCAGGGATTGTAGAGTTGCCAACATCAATTAACAATCTAATTGGGATTAAATCTTTAGACCTTAGTTGTTGCCGAAATCTCAAGAGTCTTCCAATCAGCATCTGTAAGTTAAAATCTCTCGAAAAACTTGATCTCCAATGTTGCTGTAAATTAGAGTACTTGCCAGATATTTTAGAGCCAATGCCAAATCTCATAGTGCTTTGTTTACAGAAATCTGGGATTAGAAAGTTACCAATATCTTTATTGGAAAATCTAACTGGGATTTGTGAATTAGAACTTTTTGGTTGCAAAAATCTCGAGCTTATACCACACGCTATCTACTATACAAGAATTCAATTTCTGCAAATTACTGGATCTCCAAAGCTTAAAAGCTTGCCTCGTCCCTTGTCAAGTGGTCGGAACTTGGTGCGTTATTTATGTATTAGAGGCACCATTGTATCCAAGATCCCTGATAATTTATTCTCCTGTGTTAACCCAATGTGGTGTTTAGAGCTCTCTCGAACAAATATTAGGAGAATACCTGAAAACATCAAATTTTCTAATCTGCGTAAATTGGACATAAGAGGTTGCAGGTTTCTCCAATCTTTACCAGAGCTTCCACCAACTATAGAGGAAGTTGATGCAAGTGGATGCACGTCACTGAAAATGGTGTCAAATTCATTGACTGCACTCACACAACCACCTACAGATCGTGTTAATCTTGGGGTCGGTTTTTCATTTATGAATTGCTTAAAGTTGGAACACCAGAACTTAATGTCTGAATTTCAGATGAGAGCTTCACTCATTGCAACAGAATTTGCATTGAGAAAAACTCCGTGTGAGGTATGCCTCTTCTTTCTTTTATTCAAGTAAAATGTTTAATTTTATTTCATCTATATTTGAAATAATTGTGATGTTTTCATGGCACAGCCAAGTTATAAGCTTTTTATCCCAAATTCGCTATTTCTTGTAACAAATAAATTGATTTTTTATTTAAAAATAACCATGATTTATTAATGCTTTGCTGCAGTCTTGTCCTCCAACTACTAAAATGTGTTATCCAGGGGATAACATTCCAGAGTGGTTCAGCTATCAAAAGAAGGGACGTTCAATTAATATTCGGCTTCCTTGTAATTCCAACTTCATGGGCTTTGCATTTTGCTTTATTCTTTCATGCAAGAAGTACAACGGATGGGCCCTGAATTTATTGCACTTAGACGGTGAAATATATGTCAAAACATTCGACGGCGATGAAAGGCACCTCCCACTTCCCCTGCTGCTATTGCCTTCGAATGACAAGAACCATGTGTCCATGACTACATTTATGTGTGATGTAGAAAACTTTTACGCTGTAGTAGAGATGTCATTTAACTTCGAAACTGATGAGGAAGCAGATGTAAAAATAAAAAGGTGTGGGATCCGCTTGCTACGTGTCCAAGACGCAATGGAATTTGGTACCATCAGCAGTCAATATGTATGTAGGAAATCAAATGTTGTCAACTTTGAGGGCGGACCAAGCTTATCTTGGGAGAGTATTTTAGAGCAGATGCGTCACTTTCAGGTTTCCTCATCAAGAAAGAAACTTTGTGAGAAAATATGGAGCTCCAACTTAAACCACAGGTACAAGACACTATGGTGGCAGCTTCTTCGGGATGCTTTACCGGTCCGAGCAGCTCTGAATCATGCGGGTGATACTAGTTGCCCATTGTGTGGGTCGAGTATGGAAAGTGCCATCCATTTGTTTCTGTTTTGCAAGAGAGTTCGGTTACTTTGGTTCGTGTCTCAATGGCGCCTCCGCACAGATTCCCTCCTCTGTGATTCCATGGCTTCTTTCCTTGAAATTGTGTTAGACAGAAATTATGATCGGGATTTCTTAGTCTATGCATCTCTACTTGTGGATACTATTTGGTGGGCTAGGAATAACCTCGTTTATGATGGGAAGGTGTTTCACGTTGCGGAAATCCATTCCTCTGTGCAAGCTCAATTCAACCAAATATCTACTAGCAAGAGGAAGAGGAAGTGGAGGAGTTTGACATTGAGGAAGAGGATGAGTTGCATTTTGAATCCCAAAAAGGTGATGGTTCCTTCTGTCTTTTTTTTTTTTTTTTTTTTTAATTTAAATTTAATTTCCTTTAACAAATTCGGTTCAAAACCACACATTGATTTTAACTAATTGATGGTCAGATAGTTTAATTGGTATCTAAGTTAGGATGTCCCAATTAGATTAATATAAAATTCATACTATTAGGTCAGACTATTGCAACCTCATATTGTGACATATTATTTTATTAAAATTTAGCGTATTTTTAATTGTCACATCATGACCAGAATTTAGCATATCATAACTTTATGTTAAATTTATAACAGAAGCTTTAATACTACATAGGAAATCTTGGTGAATTATATTATTAATTCACTAAAATTTCTTATCAAAAATTTAAGTATTACATATATCTTGTACGATCAATCTGTTGAACATCTACTAATGAGGAAGGCAGTGGCTGTTAAACATTTGGAATTCCAACTTCTTCGTGCTCTCGAAATTCAGATGCAATGTTTCTGAGGATCTTTAGTTGTATTTTATTTTATTTTTTTAAACAAAGCAATGACAACTTACCATGGAGATACTAATTTAATAAGAAGGAGAAATGAATATTTTTTATAAATTTTATAAGAAGCATGACTCAGAAACTTCATTCATCAAACAAACAACTGCATTTTTGGATAATGGTGCAAATTCCTAACTAAATTTTGCGTGTTCTTTTAGTTTTGCAAGCTCGTCGTCGAGAATCAAGAGTGGCTGTAGAAGTCACGTACTTCATAATCTGAGGTATGTTTTGAGTTTAATTTTTTTTTTTCCGTTGTTTAATTAACTATTCAATGCCTACATCTGTTTTGCATTTGTATTGTTTTCACTTTTTAATTTTTTTTATTTTTTAAACAAGGAGCAAGATAGTGTCTAACTATTATGTGAAAAAAGATGTGATCTTATAACGACCCCTCACGCACCACTATAGTATATTTATCTTTCAAACAATCGTTACTTAAGAAAAGTGGAAAACAAATAAACTTGAAATAATGTTCATTATTTATTGAAAAATGACTTAGAAAATTTCAAGAAATTCTATGAAATTTTTTAAAATATTATTTTTATCTTATAAAATAACCTCCATAATTAATGTAAAATTTAAAATCACGAAATAAACTTAAGGAAATCCAAAATAATCTTCCAACCAAAAATAACCATAGACCTAAGACCCAAAAATTCCTTTAAAATCAAGCGTGTTCATCACATGATCGGTTCTCCCGTTTTCCCATCACTCATCATCCCGCTTTCACTCCAAGCTCCACCATCTACATCTTAGTATTTTCTTTG
The DNA here is from genome assembly GCA_038430175.1 of Ficus hirta. Taxonomy (NCBI): domain Eukaryota; kingdom Viridiplantae; phylum Streptophyta; class Magnoliopsida; order Rosales; family Moraceae; genus Ficus; species Ficus hirta. The sequence goes on along the minus strand of CM076585.1, from coordinate 8,821,236 downwards.
TCTGCAATATGAATTAACTTATATAAGTAAGAACTTAGTAAGACTCTTATCTTATATCCCACAATTAATTTTTTTATTTTTTTATTTTTTATCATCACATAATAAAACATCATCATAAATATAAACATCTTTAAAAACTTGTAATTTTTATTTAACTCATGTTACAGGTGAGAGAATATTCACATAGACACCTTCTTAACTTTATTAAATTTTCCGATGGTGATGCGACGATTGAGGTTCTCATGTGCTCACCTCTAGAACTGTTCATACCACAAACCATAAATATAATAAAATTGTCAAAAAGTCACAATAATTCATCAAAAACATCCACCACATTAAAACAACGCCTAAAAGGCTAATTTCATCAAACATCAAAACACAAAAAGCCAACAATTACATAAGATCACAAAACATAGTAAAAAATGGCAGTTAGACCTCTACCTTTTTGAAAAATCATAACAATTCGCATAGGACTCCAAATAAATTGAAACTAGTGCTAAAAGAAGTAGACCTCCAGAGCTTTCAAAGATACTTAATTTGCTAAAAATAGAGTCCATATGAATCCTCAAAAATAGTTTTGAAATCGGACCACAAAATCTAAAAATTTCCAGCAAGGCCAAATCGGAAAATTCATTTAAAATTCATCTAAAATATATAATCATCATCACAACGTGCAAGACTCACATACACACAAAATACAGCCCTAAGGCATATTTATAATACATCCACTCATGAAAACTTGCCTGAAATCAACACTCCCAATAATATCATGAATTAAGAGATGAAAAACCCTAAAATAATCTAAAACCACATAATTCAATCATCCACAATACCTAACATATTTCTAAAACGATAAATCACCATTATTCAATCATATAGCCTCTCTCAAATACATGTTCATGCCCTCCCCCTCATTACCGTTCAACCAACACAAAGTAACCATCAATAAATTACTCACTCCCTGATGAAATCTCAAAACACATATGAAAGAAAAAGAAGAAATCATACCTCAACAAATCTTTTAATTCGGCTCTAATGATTGAGAAATATCAAGGGATTAAGAGGTGAGATTTGGTGGCTTATCAATGGAGGTTCTTGTTGTGTTCTCAAATATGAGAGGAAGGAAGGGAAAGAGAGAGAGAGAGAATAGCGATAGAGAGAGGGAGATGGCTCATAATGCGTATAAAAAATTTAAGAAGATTAATTTTGGGATTAACTGGAAATTAAATTTAGGAAATTGGCTCTTAATAGGTGGGGGATGGCTGTTATTAGGGTGTGAAAATGTGTGGAAAAAAAGAAAAAAATTTGGGCAACTTCTAGAATTTCCGCACCTATTTTCACACACAGTAAACTATTTGGTGACTGGCAAGTATCCGGAGAGTATATTGGCCATAACTTCTTACTTTGATGTCAAATTTATGAAATGAGTAGGCGTTGGAGCGATTAGGAAGTGCTCTATAATTTTATGTAAAATAGAGAGATAATTTCGAACGTTGAGGGATACAAAATTAAGTTTGAAGTTAACGTCATGAAAAATGGGTTTTTTTCGTAAAAGGAAAGATCAAGGAAAACTTTGAATTTTCCTAGAAAACTTAATTCCATACTTCATAATATAAAACACATCATGTCATGATCATATCATAATTCATCAAATCAAAACATGAAATTACAGAAAGTTTTCATTAAATAGCATGAACTTGTTCTTGAACATTGAGTTTTTGTCACGTTCACCTATGGAAAATAACTCAACGCAATATCAAAATTAATTAAATATAATATCATTACATTACCCATGTTAATTCCTAACGTCTAATTTGTAACAATTTTGTTAATTGAAATTTGGGTCGTTACTATTCTCCACTGTTCTTTTAGTTCTCTTGATTTATGTCCCATTGTGTCTTATAGAAAAGGGGAAAGCACCAAATGACACAAATTTAAAGACCATTGGACCAACATGATTTAAAAATTTAATACTAGACCAATATAACGCAAAATTAAACTAAAGTTAACTAAAATTTGTATCATGATGGTTAAGAGTGGAGACTTTTTATCATGTTAGTCAATAAATGAAAAAAAAAATGTGGTTATTTGGGTAATTTTCTTAATAGGCGGAAAATGAGTTGCTTCTTCCTTTTTGCTAGATTTTGTTCTCTTGATTTTCATTTTGGCATGGGGAAATAATTTAAGTTAATTTATGCTTACGTTTCTTCATCCGATATTTAGAGTAGAATACACAAATTTGAATGTTTTGCCATTTAGAAATGGACTATTTTGTTAGTATGGTTGTAGTTATTAGTTATATTCACCAGAAAAAAAAAAGAAAAAAAAAAGAGTAAATAAAGAAGGCTGTATCTTCTAGGCAATTGACCATTTCATTCCTGCTTGTAAATTATCCTTTGCATGCTGTCGGAAACAAAGGGGAGATTCGATAACTATTTTGTGCAAAAAGAGCTATTCTATGATATTTGTTTATGTTTATTATCTGCCATTGGAGGAGTTCAGAGGAAGATATAATTGAGTTCAATGCTGATCATGATCTAGTTAGTGAATAATGCAAAAGGAAATCCTCAAGACTAAATATTTGTGTTCTTGTTATAACTTGTGCATCTAATCAAAGAAAAAAGCTTCTAAATTATGACATTCCACATTCATATAAGTAGGGTTTTCTTTTAAACTGTCAGATTTATATCAGATTCTGTCAATTTTACATTTTGTTTTATTTTGATGTGATCTTAATCAAATCTAACATGTATAGCATATTATATTGATTGAGATACCATAATGTAGAAAGCCCATTTAAATATTACTAAATTTATGTGTTATTGAAAGTGACTTGGAATAGGAGAATTATTGGAATTCAAGTTTCACATATTGTTTCTATTTCTCTGCAGTGGAGTGATTGACACTAGGTTCCTTCTTAGCGTTCTCAATCTCACCATAAAAACCAGGTTGTCTACATGGTACTCGGGGATAGGTATTTACAAAACCGACATAATTTTTCTTTTTACCCTAAAAAGATTGAAAGTTTTTCTAAAATTTTTTAGGGTAAAATTTTCATTCCATAGGTAGGAGGCTAGCCATGAATTTCCGCTCTTTCGGCCAAAACGAGCTTTCATTCAACAAATGCAAGTGAAAAAAATTGCTTCTCTTCTTCTTATTCTTCTTCTTCTTTTTCAACTCAGATAATTTGTGTTGTTTGGTCCGCCTCATATTGTGTGTTGGACAAATAAATGGGGCCAAGCCCAATAGTCCTTAAAGTTTTTTTTTTTTTTTAAGTATTTATCTTGATGATTGTGAGCATCTAGCAGTATCTAGAGAAAACTTTACAATTTATTGTTGATATAGTAGAAGTTGATATCGAATTACAGTCCCGTGGTTTTTCCCTTCGCGTTGAAGGGTTTTCCACGTAAAAATTGGTGTCTCTTGCGTGGTTGATTATTTTGATTTCTTGTTGCTTTTGTTGGTTTATTGGCTTTGCCGAAACTTGTTTGGAGAACCCATTTTATCACACAAAGGAAAATATTTAATTGGCAGTTTTCTCAACATTTGGTGGGGAAAGAATTGCTGAAATCTTGACGATGGCGCCATCAAAAACAGGGTTTGATCGAGAAAGATTGATTGGATCATGGAAAAGCAAACATATAAATGATGGCTAAGTGATGGAGGAATTAGATTAGGAACCATTACCAATAAACAAACGTTTAAGCTTAGGTACAGATAATCTGATGAAATTCATTTTTGTCTTGAAGATTGAAGTGAATTGGGGAATAAGGACGAATTTTAATCAAATTTGTTATTCTACTTGAAAATTGTTCAATGCAAGAAAAATTAGGATCTACAAATGTATTATTGATTGTATTTGCCAAGTCTATGGACTTTCTTGTAAAGACACTGAATTCCTCAAAATAAATAACAACCATGAATAACAAGGACTACAATTGTAATACCTAGTTTTTCGACGATTGTAATTTCTTGTATAGAGATTCAATTTGAACAATGAAGGTATTTATGGAAAAAGCCCAGTTAAGGGTTTTTATTATGTTTTGTGAGTTTTATAACTTTATAAGACTCGAAAATGATTGCCTAGTCAAGCAAACGACCTTTTAGGTAAAAAGGAACAAAATTTGCCAAAATTTTATGTTGGTCAAAGTTTGACCAAAAACGTCGACGGTTGACCAAAAAGTCAACTGTTGACCACGGGAGTCAAATCTTGGCAAGAAAGTCAACGGTTGACAAGAAAGTCAATGGTAGACGAGAAAGCCGAAGATTGACCCCAAAAAGTTAAAGAAAAGACTGTACGATTAAATAATCTGCAGTATAGAAATTATACGGTTTAAAACTGTTTTTACGGATAAAATGATATGTTGAGGATTCAAAACCACCCTAGAAAATCAAGCTTATTAAGTAGAATTAAAGGGCAGAAGGACTTTATGAAATAAGAGAAATTTTATACTGTCCATTTTTACACAGATAAATTTTAGACTGCATTATGACATAACAGTATTGTGTATTAGTAAGCACAGTACTAGAAATATCTGTGTTGGAATTAAGTGGACTGCCTATTAAGAAAAGAAGGCAAACAAGCTTTAGTTAAGCTTGCATCACACCACTTTATATTTATGACATCATTAAGTTAATTAGAAAAATATTGGAAAGTATTTGGTGGATTGGTAGCCAAGGTTGGCCGGCCACATACCCCCCCCCCAAAGGGTAATTGCTGATTTTTTTGAGGACTAATTGTGCAATTTCAAAAAGTTCAAAACCCCTATAAATAGGAGGACATTTGTTCACAAAAAATTAGAAATCCTAACTAGGTTATGCCAAAATTTTTCTCCACCCAAAAACCGAACTTGAGGGAAGCAATAGGGAAGGAAGAAATCCAAAATTTAAGAGGCAAAAAAGGCTTGAGAAGTGGCCGGAATTGTTGTGGAAGCAAGCAAGGAAGTTAGAAGAATTTTGGTAGCCATTGGAGGCCAAGAGGCCGGCTGCAAGGGAGAAAGGAGAAAGGGAAAGAAAAGCTTGTGGTGGTTAGGGTTTTGAGGCTAGGAGTGGCCGGGTATTGAAGCAAGAGGAACTGAAAATTTTGGAGCCAATTAGCTCAAGGGGACCGGCTGTTGGTGAAAGAGAAAACCAAGCCAAATCTTGATCAAAAGCAAGGTAAAATTCTTAAGTACCTAAGCTTTTATTTAAATTTCAATTGGAGAAATTTAAATGTATTTTGAGCATGGTTTGTATGAGCATAAGCTCACTTTTTAATTTCTGCCCTAGTTCAAAATTTTAGGGTTTATGCTTGATTTGGTTAGGGTTTTTGGTTGGTAGTTACAAATGTTGCATGCTAGATGTTTGATTGAATGGTTAGGGTTGCATGCTTGTTGAATGTTATCGATTTTGATTTGCATGGTGAAACTTGAACGTTAGAAACGTGTGCATGACTGTCCTAGGCTCCCGCTGTGGTCGGTTGAGTTAGGGTGTACGTAATAGGACGTAAAACAAATTTTAAACCGAAAACTGCCATTTCGGGTAGACATTGCCCAGTTTCGGGAAAAACAAATTTTAAGGCCTTTAGAGGCCGAATTTGGAAAAACTCAAAACACGAAAGTTGTAGAGTAAGGTTTTTCCTAGGGGACAACGCGGACAGTTTTGTAAAATGAGGCTCCAATGGCCTCGGTTTTTACTGAAACCCGAGTCTGACCGTGCCCAGGACCAATGCACGGCCAGAACTGATTCAACAAGGAATTTGAACGTGTTAAAGGCCGAACTGAGTTTTTCTCAAAACACGAAAGTTATAGGGTTTTTAGATATCTAAAACTTTCGTGAAGACAACTTCTTTAAAATCAGCTTTGATTTCTAAATGAAATTAGATTTCGGAAACTGTACAGGAAACAAGGAAAATCCTGTACAGGATTTCTAGAAACAACACAGAAAAAGGATAATTTTGCAGTAACACTGGAAATTGACATTGTGGAACTGTTCCAAAGGCAGTTTCCAATAGTCCATAATTTTACTAAGTCTCATTCTATGATTTTCAGTTTTTAAAGTTAAACAAAAAGAATTTTATACTTAAAATAAGGTTTTCTTTTCCAAAGAAAGAAGACCTTAAAAACTAAAACTTGAAACAATCCGATTAGGATAGATTTAAATCCTAGGGTTACTCAACGTAACCAAATAGATTAACGTAAAATTAAGTAAGGGCATATAACTAAGGTTATATAAGAATGTTGGTTATACTACCAGCATTTCTAACCCTTACTTTTAATTTATCACAGAATATACTACGCGGCAGTGTTCTGACGGGACTCAACTCGATATCAGACACAACCAAAACAAACAAGGTAAGTACAACTCCGCCTACAGCATAGGCTTTGTTGTGTATACTTGCCTAAGTATGTTTGTTAAATGCTATGTTTGTTTGTTAAATGCTATGTTTGTTTGTTAAATGTTATGTTATATGCTATAGTATGCTAAATGTTATAATATGTTCTGAGTATGCCATGTTATATGCTATGAATTATGAAATGTCAAATGCTATGTTATGTATTATAGAAACATGTTAAGTTACAATAGGCTAAAGATAAGATCATAAATTAATTATGTGATACATCACGATGCATGTTCACCAAATTAATAAAAGTAAGATTAAGTAGTTACGATGGCAAGCAATTGCCTGTGTCGTACCGACCCGCGTTAGGTCGGGTTGGACTATGAATTGAGTTGGAAATGGTTTGGCCGCCCCAACCAATTCATAGTTGCGCGCCCGGTACGAACACTTACTTTATGGGGCCCATAGGATAAGACAAGATAAGTTAAGATAAGTAAGTTATGAATGAATAAGTAAGCATAATGAAGCATAATTGGCTATGCATACGCTAAGATAAGTTATGATATGTTAGGAATGATGTATGATTAAGTTAAGTACGAAATACTAGGTTCAGTTATTTATAAACATTAATTTATGTTGTGTCGCGGTATAGAATAGTTGTACTTGCTGAGCGAAAGCTCACTGTCTTACGTCTATGCTGTAGGTAAGCAGCCTAGCAGCAACCCCTGATACAAGATGGAGGGCATGGATTGGCGGACTGTGAAATGTGGGGATACACCGCTACGCGTATTGTTATTACTTTATTATTTCATATAATTATTTTATAAGTTTTAGATTACGCCCAAACAACTTTAATAAGTAATCCTTATACTTATTTATCTATATGTGATTACGTTATAAAAAAAAAAAAAAAAATATTCCGCTGTTTAAGCTAAATATGTATGTATGTATGTATGGTAACGGCCTGTGCTAGGCGGGTCGTTACAGAGTTGGTATCAGAGCGGTTCCCTGCGATCAAATTTCACAGTCAGCCTGCCATCGCCGCCATCATTGTAAGTTAAAATTTTTTTTTTCATATATTAATTTATTATGTGATTATATATTAATAGATACACGGTTATGGACCCCGCACAAGTAGAGGCGGACCGACGCTCGATTTCTGCATTCTACGAGTCACGGCCCTTGTTATTTGACGGCACCCCCCGGACGGTATCATTATCAGTGTGGCTATATGATTTGGAGATGATCTTCTACCTTTGTCATATAGAGGCTCATCTTCATGTTTCGTTAGCTAGTCGGTGTCTGACAGCTGACGCGAGGTTTTGGTGGATGACGATAGGAGAGGGGATGCTACCAGATCGTACTTGGGCACATTTCCGTACCTGTATGACCACACGATACGGACCGGTACCAGAGGAGGGCGTAGACGAGCCTTATCGTGATCCCGAGATTTATCGGGATATGCAGCACGAGCGATATCACATGCTAGTCGCAGACTGGCATACATACCCACATGAGCCGATGGATCATTACTGCCGGAGATTTCAGGAGGCTATGTTGCCACACATTCCTCATGATATACCGAGCCCAGGGCTGCAGGCCTTAATGATTCTCCGGAACGGATTACCTCTCCCGATCCGACAGTACACCCCAGAGCCTACGCTGGACATGACTGTGGCACATATGGTTGAGTACATTCTGGGGGCCGAGGTCATCGTCCAAGCTATGCAGGCCGATGCTCACGTGATGGAGCCTGAGGTACCGGCTGACGACGCTGGGATACCAGAGCCAGTATACGAGCCCGAGCCAGTATACGAGCCCGAGCCAGTATACGAGCCCGAGCCGGTGTACGAGCCGGAGCCGGTATATGAGCCGGGTCCAGTTTTTCCAGAGGACCCGATTCTCGCCGATCCAGCGCAGGAGATACCTGCTCATGAGGACGATGAGATGGATGCGCCTGAGGACCCTCCGATCATCGTTATATCCAGCGATGACGAGGATGATGAGGAGGAGCCTGAGCACGAGCCAGGGTTTGGAGGATGGCTCGATGAGGGTGATGACTTCGAGGAGGATCCGGAGGAGATCTTAGATGAGGACGGAGATGCGGACTCCGATGTCTCAGTAGTTACGATAGTAGAGCTAGATTAGGATTAGATCGATCATGTATATCCTTTTACTCTCTTTCTTTTAGATTTTGAGACTGTTGTACTAGCTTATTATTTTTGGAGATAGGCTTGTACTTATGTACGATGGTAAAGTGTTAGACACTTCCATCCCATATTTTTGACCCTGTATATATATAGTACGATGAAAAGACATGTATATAAGTTATTGTAAATATGAATACTTTTTGTACATGTACAAAAGACAAGTGCAGAAATGAAACATATGTTAAATGTTATGTTATGAGATGCAAAGAGCCCTGTTATGGTTATGGATGCTATGATTATGAATGCGATGTTAAATATTATGCTAAGATACAATTAATTATGTATGAAAGAAAGGATATCAACAGTGTGATAATACCTTTTCTAATGGTTTGATAGGATGGTACGCCCACGTCGAACAATGCCCGTAAATCCGCCCGAGCCGGATTTTGCAACCATTGTGGCTAATTTACAGAGGCAGCTGCTCGAACAGCAGCAAGAAACCAACAGACTACGTGAGCAAATAGCTCAAATGCACCAAAGGCCTCAAATGAACGAGGTTCCACCCCCAGTTCACCCAGTACCTCCAATTCACCAGGTACCGCCAGTAGTACCTCCTGTTCCAGAAGTCCAACCAGAGATTCCCCGGAATGCTGAGATTCCGATGGCACAAGTGGGAGGACAAGTTAATGTGCAGCCAGTGCGGGAAGATCTGCTTTACGAGCGATTCAGGCGGATGAAAGCACCTGAGTTTGAAGGGCCGACCGATCCTATAGCCGCCGATAACTGGTTAATCGATATCCAGGTTATTCTGGATTTCATGCGACTCACCGAACAGGAGAAGGTCCTATGTGCTTCTTTTGCTCTGAAGAAAGATGCACGGCACTGGTGGATGACAGTGCAGATGCGAAGGGATGTCATGGCCATGAACTGGCAGGATTTTGTGACCGAGTTCCGTGCCATGTACTACAATGCAGAGATACTGGCAGCTCAGCAGGACGAGTTCACCAATTTACGACAAGGGTCGATGACGGTTATGGAGGCCGTAAAGAAATTTGAGCAGCTAGCCCGTCTGTGCCCAGAACTGGTTCCGAACGAGAAGGAGAAAGTTCGAAGAATGATGAAGATGTTCCGCACAGACATCTCGAAACAAGTGAGTGCTGGCAGTAGCCCGCCTACCCTGGTATCTGATTGTGTCAGCAGGGCGATAAGAGCTGAATACTGGATTAACCAGGATAAAGAAGCACGAGCTCAGATCTTCAAAGCCAGAAAAGAAGAGAAGGCCGTTGTGAAGCAGACCCAGCCTCGTCAGAATGCTGAGTCAAATCAGAAAGGCCAAACCAGTAGCCCCGCTCAGGGTTCCAATCAGTCTGGAAGGAACAAGAGAAAAGGAAACTTCACGGGCCAGGGACAACAAAGAAATTTCCAACAGAGAAGAAATAACCGTGGAAGGGAGGGTAACAACATTGACTACCCGGTGTGCGCCAAATGTGGAAAGAAACACCAGGGTGTGTGCAGATTGGGGACGAATGCTTGCTATTTATGTGGCAAGGAGGGGCATTACGCCAGGAACTGTACCCAGAACCCCCAGAATCAGAACCCTCCACATCCGAGCCGAGGTGCACCCAGCCAGTTGCACGCAGTCCAAGCCAGACTTGAAGGACCCTCGATCGCGCAAGGCAGATTGGAGGCTCCTGAACCCCAGGCCAGAATCTATGCTTACACAAGAGGAGATGCCGAAGCAGGAACTTCTCATGTGGTGACAGGTCAGATTTCTATCGCCACTTATGAAGCTATTGCCCTGTTTGATTCTGGTGCCACTCACTCGTTTATATCTTTGGAGTTCGCCCAGAAGTTAGGAAGAGGTGTGGATAAGTTAGATCAACCTTTCAAAACTTCTCTGCCATCCGGAGAAATTTTATGGTCCGATTTCTGGATACGGAATATTTCTGTAATTATTCGTGGTAGAGAATTGTATGTAGATCTCATCGCGATCAAGCTTCAAGATTTTGATGTGATCTTGGGGATGGACTTCTTGGGTAAGTACAACGCCAAGATAGACTGCCGGAAGCGTTGTGTGGCTTTCAATCCTTACGGTGAGGAAGAGTTCAGTTTTTATGGACGGTCTCGGCACTCAGCAACCAGATTGGTCACGGCAATGAAGGCTTGTAAGATGTTAGCTAGTGGTTGTCAAGGGTATTTAGCTAACATGGTAGATAAGGATCGAGAAGTGGAGCTAACGCCAGAAGATGTCCCCATTATTAAGGAATATGTGGATATCTTTCCGAAAGATTTGCCAGGGCTTCCGCCAGAACGCGAAATTTCGTTCGAAATTGAGTTGCTACCTGGAGCTGCTCCGGTATCGAAAGCACCGTATCGTATGGCACCTGCAGAGCTTAGAGAGCTTCAAGTGCAATTACAAGAACTGCTCGACAAGGGATTCATCCGTCAGAGTCACTCTCCGTGGGGAGCGCCAGTTTTATTTGTAAAGAAGAAGGATGGAACGTTGCGCATGTGCATCGATTATCGCGAGCTGAACAAGATCACGATTAAGAACAAGTATCCCCTTCCGAGGATAGACGATCTTTTTGATCAGCTCAGGGGAGCAGAGGTATTTTCGAAGGTCGATCTGCGATCGGGTTATCATCAGCTCAAGATTAAGGAGTCAGATATCTCCAAGACGGCTTTCCGTACGCGCTATGGGCATTATGAATTTCTAGTTATGCCATTTGGACTAACCAACGCCCCAGCTGCTTTCATGGACCTTATGAACAGAGTATTTAAGGAATATCTGGACAAGTTCGTCATTGTCTTTATTGACGATATTTTGATTTATTCAAGGTCCCAGGAAGATCATGAGCGGCATCTGAGAATAGTGTTGGAAATGCTAAGACGACATCAACTTTATGCCAAGTTCACTAAATGTGAATTTTGGCTAGAAAAGGTGCATTTCTTGGGGCATGTCGTGACAAGAGAAGGAATTTCTGTGGATCCTGCTAAGGTAGAGGCGGTTAGCACATGGCCTAGACCTAAAAATGTTACGGAAATAAGGAGTTTCCTTGGATTAGCTGGTTATTATCGGCGATTTGTTGAGGGATTTTCCAAGATTGCAGCCCCTCTTACTGCCCTTACTCAAAAAGGGAGGAATTTCGAGTGGACATCGAAATGTGAAGAGAATTTTCAGGAGCTCAAGAAACAGCTGACGAAAGCTCCAGTGTTGATAATTCCCGACGTAGATGCAGGAAATTTCGTAATCTACAGTGATGCTTCCAAAACGGGACTTGGAGCTGTTCTGATGCAACATGGAAAGGTGGTCGCCTATGCCTCACGACAATTGAAGGATCACGAAAAGAACTATCCTACGCATGACCTAGAGCTTGCAGCGGTAGTTTTCGCACTCAAGATCTGGAGGCACTATTTATATGGGAATAAATGTGAAATCTACACAGACCATCAAAGCCTGAAGTATATTTTTACTCAGAAGGAGCTCAACATGAGACAACGTAGATGGCTAGAGCTTGTAAAGGATTATGATTGTGAAATCCTTTACCACCCTAGAAAGGCAAACAAAGTAGCAGATGCCTTAAGTCGGAAATCTGTAGGCATGTTGATGACTATTGAAGCTTTTCCGAAGCCACTACAAAGAGAAATTGCTGAGTTCAACTTGGAGCTGTTGACAGGAAAATTATCTTCGCTGACTCTCCAATCTGATCTTCTCGAAACCATCAGGGCGCATCAAGGAAAAGATCCCTTTTTGATTAAGACACAACTTTTTGACGGGAAGAAAAAGGAGTTTAAGACCTCTGCTGATGGTGTTATGTACTTCAAAGGAAGGGTTTGTGTCCCCAACTTTGAGTTTTTGAAGGATCAAATACTGGCAGAGGCACACAAGACGCCGTATTCAGTACATCCAGGAGCTACCAAGATGTACAAAGACCTCCGAGAGAACTATTGGTGGCCAAAGATGAAGAATGAGATAGCGGACTATGTGTCAAAATGCCTAACTTGTCAGAAAGTTAAGGCCGAGCATCGACATCCTGGTGGAGAATTGCAGAAAATAGAGCTTCCGGAATGGAAATGGGAGCAAATCACTATGGATTTTGTCGTAGGACTGCCCAGAACTGCAAATGGGAATGACACAATTTGGGTGATTGTTGATCGACTAACCAAATCCGCCCACTTCATCGCTATCAAAGTCACTTATTCAGTGGAAAAATTGGCTGAAGTCTACGTATCCCAGATTGTTAGATTTCATGGAGTGCCAAAATCGATCATCTCAGATCGTGATGGACGGTTCACTTCTCGATTTTGGACAAGTGTGCACAATGCCATGGGGTCGAGATTGAAGTTCAGTACGGCATTTCACCCCCAAACCGACGGCCAGTCAGAGCGAACTATCCAGACTCTGGAAGATATGTTAAGGTCCTGTGTTCTAGATTTTAAGGGAAACTGGGATCAGAAGCTGCCATTGATCGAATTTTCATACAACAACAGCTACCACGCTTCGATTGGTATGGCTCCGTTCGAAGCACTATACGGAAGAAAATGTCGATCCCCCATTCATTGGCAAGAAGTCGGACAGAAGCAGCTTCAAAACACAGATTTCATCCGAAAGACTTCCGAGGATATTAAGAAGATTAAACAAAGGCTGGATGTGACTTTTAGTCGCCAGAAAAGTTATGCTGATAAGCGTAGAAGGCCTTTGGAATTTCAAGTCGGAGATGCGGTGTTCATCAAAATAGCTCCAATGAAAGGAGTAATGCGATTTGGCAAGAAAGGGAAGCTTAGTCCAAGGTATACAGGACCATTTGAAATCCTTGAAAGGATTGGAAAAGTAGCCTATAAGCTTGCCCTGCCGCCAGAACTAGCAGCAATGCACAATGTATTCCACGTCTCAATGCTTAAGAAGTACGTGCCAGATCCTTCTCATGTGCTCAGTCAAGAACCAGTGGAAGTTCAAACGGACTTGACTTATGAAGAGAAACCCGTACGAATCCTAGATAGGGAAGAGAAGGTTCTAAGGAGTAAGACAATTCCCATGGTGAAAGTGTTATGGCGAAACCACAAGGTGGAAGAAGCAACCTGGGAACTAGAAGATGATATGAGAAAGAATTACCCCGAATTGTTTTAATTTTCGAGGACGAAAATTTTTAAGGGGGGTAGATTGTAATACCTAGTTTTTCGACGATTGTAATTTCTTGTATAGAGATTCAATTTGAACAATGAAGGTATTTATGGAAAAAGCCCAGTTAAGGGTTTTTATTATGTTTTGTGAGTTTTATAACTTTATAAGACTCGAAAATGATTGCCTAGTCAAGCAAACGACCTTTTAGGTAAAAAGGAACAAAATTTGCCAAAATTTTATGTTGGTCAAAGTTTGACCAAAAACGTCGACGGTTGACCAAAAAGTCAACTGTTGACCACGGGAGTCAAATCTTGGCAAGAAAGTCAACGGTTGACAAGAAAGTCAATGGTAGACGAGAAAGCCGAAGATTGACCCCAAAAAGTTAAAGAAAAGACTGTACGATTAAATAATCTGCAGTATAGAAATTATACGGTTTAAAACTGTTTTTACGGATAAAATGATATGTTGAGGATTCAAAACCACCCTAGAAAATCAAGCTTATTAAGTAGAATTAAAGGGCAGAAGGACTTTATGAAATAAGAGAAATTTTATACTGTCCATTTTTACACAGATAAATTTTAGACTGCATTATGACATAACAGTATTGTGTATTAGTAAGCACAGTACTAGAAATATCTGTGTTGGAATTAAGTGGACTGCCTATTAAGAAAAGAAGGCAAACAAGCTTTAGTTAAGCTTGCATCACACCACTTTATATTTATGACATCATTAAGTTAATTAGAAAAATATTGGAAAGTATTTGGTGGATTGGTAGCCAAGGTTGGCCGGCCACATACCCCCCCCCCAAAGGGTAATTGCTGATTTTTTTGAGGACTAATTGTGCAATTTCAAAAAGTTCAAAACCCCTATAAATAGGAGGACATTTGTTCACAAAAAATTAGAAATCCTAACTAGGTTATGCCAAAATTTTTCTCCACCCAAAAACCGAACTTGAGGGAAGCAATAGGGAAGGAAGAAATCCAAAATTTAAGAGGCAAAAAAGGCTTGAGAAGTGGCCGGAATTGTTGTGGAAGCAAGCAAGGAAGTTAGAAGAATTTTGGTAGCCATTGGAGGCCAAGAGGCCGGCTGCAAGGGAGAAAGGAGAAAGGGAAAGAAAAGCTTGTGGTGGTTAGGGTTTTGAGGCTAGGAGTGGCCGGGTATTGAAGCAAGAGGAACTGAAAATTTTGGAGCCAATTAGCTCAAGGGGACCGGCTGTTGGTGAAAGAGAAAACCAAGCCAAATCTTGATCAAAAGCAAGGTAAAATTCTTAAGTACCTAAGCTTTTATTTAAATTTCAATTGGAGAAATTTAAATGTATTTTGAGCATGGTTTGTATGAGCATAAGCTCACTTTTTAATTTCTGCCCTAGTTCAAAATTTTAGGGTTTATGCTTGATTTGGTTAGGGTTTTTGGTTGGTAGTTACAAATGTTGCATGCTAGATGTTTGATTGAATGGTTAGGGTTGCATGCTTGTTGAATGTTATCGATTTTGATTTGCATGGTGAAACTTGAACGTTAGAAACGTGTGCATGACTGTCCTAGGCTCCCGCTGTGGTCGGTTGAGTTAGGGTGTACGTAATAGGACGTAAAACAAATTTTAAACCGAAAACTGCCATTTCGGGTAGACATTGCCCAGTTTCGGGAAAAACAAATTTTAAGGCCTTTAGAGGCCGAATTTGGAAAAACTCAAAACACGAAAGTTGTAGAGTAAGGTTTTTCCTAGGGGACAACGCGGACAGTTTTGTAAAATGAGGCTCCAATGGCCTCGGTTTTTACTGAAACCCGAGTCTGACCGTGCCCAGGACCAATGCAC
Source organism: Ficus hirta (assembly GCA_038430175.1). Lineage (NCBI taxonomy): Eukaryota > Viridiplantae > Streptophyta > Magnoliopsida > Rosales > Moraceae > Ficus > Ficus hirta. The sequence goes on along the minus strand of CM076585.1, from coordinate 8,805,832 downwards.
GGCCAGAACTGATTCAACAAGGAATTTGAACGTGTTAAAGGCCGAACTGAGTTTTTCTCAAAACACGAAAGTTATAGGGTTTTTAGATATCTAAAACTTTCGTGAAGACAACTTCTTTAAAATCAGCTTTGATTTCTAAATGAAATTAGATTTCGGAAACTGTACAGGAAACAAGGAAAATCCTGTACAGGATTTCTAGAAACAACACAGAAAAAGGATAATTTTGCAGTAACACTGGAAATTGACATTGTGGAACTGTTCCAAAGGCAGTTTCCAATAGTCCATAATTTTACTAAGTCTCATTCTATGATTTTCAGTTTTTAAAGTTAAACAAAAAGAATTTTATACTTAAAATAAGGTTTTCTTTTCCAAAGAAAGAAGACCTTAAAAACTAAAACTTGAAACAATCCGATTAGGATAGATTTAAATCCTAGGGTTACTCAACGTAACCAAATAGATTAACGTAAAATTAAGTAAGGGCATATAACTAAGGTTATATAAGAATGTTGGTTATACTACCAGCATTTCTAACCCTTACTTTTAATTTATCACAGAATATACTACGCGGCAGTGTTCTGACGGGACTCAACTCGATATCAGACACAACCAAAACAAACAAGGTAAGTACAACTCCGCCTACAGCATAGGCTTTGTTGTGTATACTTGCCTAAGTATGTTTGTTAAATGCTATGTTTGTTTGTTAAATGCTATGTTTGTTTGTTAAATGTTATGTTATATGCTATAGTATGCTAAATGTTATAATATGTTCTGAGTATGCCATGTTATATGCTATGAATTATGAAATGTCAAATGCTATGTTATGTATTATAGAAACATGTTAAGTTACAATAGGCTAAAGATAAGATCATAAATTAATTATGTGATACATCACGATGCATGTTCACCAAATTAATAAAAGTAAGATTAAGTAGTTACGATGGCAAGCAATTGCCTGTGTCGTACCGACCCGCGTTAGGTCGGGTTGGACTATGAATTGAGTTGGAAATGGTTTGGCCGCCCCAACCAATTCATAGTTGCGCGCCCGGTACGAACACTTACTTTATGGGGCCCATAGGATAAGACAAGATAAGTTAAGATAAGTAAGTTATGAATGAATAAGTAAGCATAATGAAGCATAATTGGCTATGCATACGCTAAGATAAGTTATGATATGTTAGGAATGATGTATGATTAAGTTAAGTACGAAATACTAGGTTCAGTTATTTATAAACATTAATTTATGTTGTGTCGCGGTATAGAATAGTTGTACTTGCTGAGCGAAAGCTCACTGTCTTACGTCTATGCTGTAGGTAAGCAGCCTAGCAGCAACCCCTGATACAAGATGGAGGGCATGGATTGGCGGACTGTGAAATGTGGGGATACACCGCTACGCGTATTGTTATTACTTTATTATTTCATATAATTATTTTATAAGTTTTAGATTACGCCCAAACAACTTTAATAAGTAATCCTTATACTTATTTATCTATATGTGATTACGTTATAAAAAAAAAAAAAAAAATATTCCGCTGTTTAAGCTAAATATGTATGTATGTATGTATGGTAACGGCCTGTGCTAGGCGGGTCGTTACAACAATTTTTCATTATTATACTAAAGTGAGTAATTTCTTTACCAGACAAATTTTATAGCTATTGATTTTGTGGTACGGCCAGAGATATAGGATTGAAAAACTTGCTACTTCTGTAAAATGAAATGAAACTAAACTTATGTGCCTTGAAAAGTGAGCATTTTTGCCTGGTACATACACAAAATATTTCATCTCATCAAGAAAAATAAGATTACTTCAATGCGTCGTTGAGACCCGGAGGCATTCCGAGACTCTGGGCAGGATCACTCATCCTTTCCTTCATAGCCTGAGGATCAACAAGGTGAAGTATTTCATTTAGCAGCAAAATACGAGAATTTCTTCTTTTTTTTTTTCTTTGATTGAATAAACTGAGAAATTCTCACCTGAACACTTTTTTGGTGTGCATCCTTGTATGCCTCAGTAATCAAAAGAGAGAGTTTCTGCATTCAAAGCGGAAATATGTAAAAATCATTCCCTATTGAATCATTCCCTATTGAGCACCTCATGAAATCTTCTGAATTGTCATGCCAGACCACCAAATTCAGAGTAGCAAGGTACTGATCATGAGTTAACTTGCAAGTAATATGCCCAGATGACGATAAAATGAGTGGTAAAATTAGTAATGACCAAGTAGAAATGAGTTACTAACATGCCCAAATGAGAAAGGGAAAAAAATGATGGTAAAATCAGTAATGAAAAAGTATTAAGTTGCCACTTTGGGACTCAGAAGCGGCCAAAGTAAAATCCGTTGCAAAAACACTTTAGAAACCTCTTTTTTATTATTTACAAAGAATTGAGAGTTATATTTGCATGTTTACTATATCATAATGGAATGTAATGCAAAAAGTAATGTGTTTGAACAGTAAAGAAAAGGAATAAGAATGGGTATCTATATTGATTCTCTTTCAAGGGTTTAGGACGGGGAAATAAACATCTATTTCCATCTCAAGTGTTTACTGAACTTAGGAATAAGAATCTCATCGATTTAAATATTAAATTATCTTCGTGCATAATTAAATAACTATTTGAGATCATTGGTTTAATAGGGAATATAAGTTAATTTAACGTTTATTGCAAAGAATCAGGAAACAACACCAAGGGAAAGGGAAACACTAGAGAAAAGTAGAACTCTATAAGCCAAAACAATGGATCTTTCATGATACTTGATTGATAATCAATCCAGGACTACCAAAAGTGCCCACAAAAAAAAACAAAAAAAAAAAAAAAACAAAGAAGATAAAACACAAGGACCATGCATTTTCATTTGTCAACAAAGACATAAAGCAAGATTATATGTAAGAATATATATATACATATATATATATATATATGAACACATATTGTAGTGCCCCAAATGCTACCTAACTATAACATTAGAAAATTAACATTAGAATTAACATAGATAATGTGATGAGATAGCAACTTCTTAATTCTAATGTGATGTTGAGTTATTTTTCACAGGTCACGCGACGAGGACTCAATGTGCTAGAACAAAATTCATGCCAAATTGATGAAATTTTTTTTTTATGATGACTTGATAATTTTGTGTGATAGCTTAAATATATATATATGGTATGTAGTATTTGTGATGATGTTAATATTAAAAAAAAGGGGGGGGGGGGGGGGGGAGAAGTATGTTATCCGAAAAAAACATATTTTATATGATGTTAATTTCCAACTCAATTATGAATCTTTAAATGTCAAAAATTATTCTATAATTTAGATAAACTTATAGAGCTTTTCATAAGCTTTCCAACACCTACTCATTTATACAAATCTGATATTAGAGTAAGAAGTTATGACCAGTATACTATCCAGATACCTGCTAGTAACCAACCAGTTTACCATGTGCGATTTTAGGTGCGAAAATTCTAAAAGTTAACCTAGTTGTTTCCTTCTCCTCCCACACGTTTTCACACCCTAATGACAGCCATTCCACAGCTATTAAGAGACAATTAAACTAAAGGATTCAATCCCAATTAATTCCAAAATTTATTTGGGATTAAATTACTCACAAATTAGTTTATAATTTTCAAAGTTTCTCTTTTTACATGCTCTCTCTCTCTCTCTCTCTCACTTTCCTAGCCTTCCTTTCCCTTTCTTTCCCATTCTCTTTGTCTGCTCTCTCTGCCCCTCTCTCACGCACAAACAGAAGGAAAAAAAAAAAATTCCGCCAGACCTCCAAATTCTTCCAAGCCGAAAATCAAAGAATTTCAAGGTATGTTTCGGTTTGCTTGATGATGAGGATGATTTTGTTATTTGTTTTAGTTTGGGATTCTTTGAGAGATTGGATGATTTTCTTGATGAGTGTCTTCATGTGAGTTTGAGGAGAGGATGATAAATATTTATTGAATGATGATCGAAAGAATGACGATATGGTTGATTTTGTGAATAAGACGAAATTAGGGTTTTTGATTTCTTGATTTATGATTTCATTGGTATGGTGATTGAACAATTTTATGTGTTAGAAACATGTCTTAGGGCAGTTTTGTGTGTATGAATCATATACATTGTGATGGTAATTTTTTTTTATTTTTTTTAATGATTTTCATATTTGACCACTGCTACTGGAATTTTCAGATTTTATGATAAGATCTTGAAACTGCTTTTAAGAACGCAAACTGCCTTTGTTTTTAACAAATTTAGTATTGCTGGAGCTCTGGATGTCTATTTTCATTTGAAATTAGTTTCATATTATTTGGAGATATATGTGAATTTTTATGATTTTTCAAAGAGGCAGAGGTCCGGCTGTCAGATTCTATACAATTTTAGCGGTCTGTGTTCAAAACTATTTTTGAGGACGCAAACAGTCTTCGTTTTTAACAAATTTGATATTGCTAGAAACTCTGGATGTCTACTTTCACTTGGAATCAGCTTTAGATCATTTGGAGACATATGTAAATTTTTGTGATTTTCCAAATAGACATAGGTCCGGCTGCCAGTTTCTGTAAAATTTTGGAAATCAAATTCAAAACTATTTTTGAGGGTAAAAACGGTCTTCTTTTTTTTTTTTTTTCAAATTGAATACCATTAGAAAGATGTGGATGTCTACTTTTGTTTAGAATTGGTTTCAGGTCATTTGGAGCCCTATATGAATTTTTATGAATTTTTGAACGGACAAAGGTCTGACTGGCAGATTCTATCAAGATTTGAAATTTCATGAAATTATTCAATTTTTGTATTGTTATGTTATTGAATGATGAAATAAGCCTGATGGATATATTTGATGAGTTACTATGAACTTTTGTTGATTTTATTATATTTATTATTCATGGCATGAACGGTTCTAAAGGCGAGCACCCGAGACCTCAATCGCGCGTCACCATCGGAAAATTTGAAAAGGTTAAGTAAGGCATTTATGTAAGTACACTCTCACCTGCAACATGAATTAAAGATTTGAGAAATATATGTTTTGATGTTGATGATGATATTATGATGTTCTTAAATAATACTTCTCCCATGATGATGTTTTAATGAAAAGTATATATATATTATGTATATATATTTTATGTTTTAAAATGACATTGTACACCCTTGATGATGATGATAATGATATTGTCTGGTGAGCAAACTTTTGTCACCGTTGGTTTGGGATTTGCTACCCCAACCCTTCCATGACTAGCACGCTGTATGATGGTACAACGCCGGGCCCAATATATGACGGTTTTAAAAGTTAAAAAGATTTTAAATGATGTTTATATTTATGATGATAAAAGAAAAATGTTTATTTACATTTGTGAGATTTTAGTGTCTTACTAAGCCCTTACTTATATAAGTTAATTCATATTACAGATAAAGGAAAGGGTAAGATATAGTGTTGGAGAAGCTTAGAGCGGATAGCGGGACGATACGTGATAGGAAAACGGGAAGAATAATCATGAGATGGACATTTGTAATTTCAAATAAAGTTTTGAGACTTTAGTTTACTATTATTTGATTGGATGTTTTATATGGACTTAAATTTTATTTCATGAATTGGGTTTTAAAAATATATATATTAATTATGAAGTTTAATTTTGATATAGTTTTAAAAAAAAAATTTCTAGTGTTTTCTAAAATTATCTAAGTAAAGTTTTCCGTTATGTAAATATTTTTATTTCAAACTTAATATTTTCCGCAATCTTATAAGAGATGAATGATTAAATAAGAACTCAACTGTAATGGTCCGTGAGGGGTCGTTACAGATATGGTATCAGAGAAGTTTCCTATTTCCTATCATGCATCGCCACGTATCCACTTCAAACTTCTCCAAGTAAGTAATTAACTAATTTCCTTAAATAGAAATGTAAGAGTTGTGAGGTGATGTTTTATTTATGGAAAGTTTGAATCCTGACTTGATATCCACACACACACACACACACACACACACACACACACACAAAGAAAGGTCTTTTATTGACAATTTTGCTACTAACAGACAGCTAAGATAAGATGGTACGTGGACAAGGACGTGCAGTTCGAGGACGTACAATTCAAGGACGTGGTAATGGCCGAGTGCATGCCGAAGATGAGGTTGCTGTAGAACCTAACTTGGCAGAAGTTATGGCGCAGTTGCGTCAAGACCAACGAAAAGGTCGTGGACAAGTTGAAAATGAAGCGGTGGCAGAGCCTAATTTAGTAGAAATTGTGGTTCAACTTCAGAGGTAAGTTCAAGAACAATAGGCTCTCATTAACAATTTGCAAGCTAATGCTAACAGAGTGGAAGTTCTCATTGATCCACCGGTTGCACAACCAGTGCAAAATAGAAGAGTTCAAGCAGCAACAAATTATGAGCCCCTATATTTGCGATTTAAGAGGATGAAGCCTAAGGAATTCAATGGTTCAACTGACCCTTTGGTAGCTCAAGGATGGTTGAAGTCGATCGAGTTAGTCCTTAATTTCATGGATTTAACCGATAATGAGAAAATGAAGTGTGCTTCCTACTGTTTGATGGATGATGCTAGAATCTGGTGGGAAGGAATAGAGCTGAGCAGGGATATAAGTCAGATGACATGGGAAGACTTTATTCAAGAATTCAACGAGCAATATTTCAACATGTCGGTGACCAGGGAACACTATGACGAGTTTAATAACTTTCGTCAAGGAAATCTATCGGTGACAGAAGCTGTTAAGCGGTTCAACCAACTAGCACGCCTTTGTCCCCACATGGTGCCAAATGAAGAAGAATGGCTGAGGAGAATGATCGGGATGCTGAGACCCGAGATTGTAGTGATTGTTGATAGCGGGACTGCTCCACCAACCACCACAGCTGAATGTGTCAAGTGTGCCCTTCGTGCTGAATATCATCTGAATAAGCAAAAGGAAAGCCGGCCTCGTCAGAGCGAAGTCCCTAAGAACAACAACAACAACCAGAACCGTGGAAACTTTGGAAATCATGGCAGGTCTCAAGGAGGTCAGTGGAATAATAACAAGAGGAAGGGGAACTTTTCCAATCAAAGGGACCATAATAACCATCAAGGAGGAGGGGGCCAACCAGCTAAGCAAGCTAAGAACATTCCACCATGTTCAAAGTGTGGAAAGCTACATTTGGGGGAGTGCCATATGGGCACAAATCTATGTTATAGTTGCGACGCGAGGATCACCTGTCCAAGGATTGTCCGAACAAGACATTCCTGCCCTTCCAGCAAAGACAATAGAGAAACCCACTAGCTCAGCTCCATAGTGTGCATGCCACTCTTGATGGACCTCATATTTCCCAGGGATGACTTGAGGCTCCTCCACTTACCACCAATACCAGAATTTTCACCTTGACCAAAGAAGAAGCAGCTGCTGAGACTTCCATTATTGTCACAGGTTAGATACTTGTCAATAACCAATATACTAATGTTCTTTTCGACACAGGAGCCTCACATTCCTTTGTGTCTTCTACTTTTGCTAAAAGATTAGGAATAAATTAGGATATCTTAAGTCAGGGATTCACTACGACACTACCCTCTGGGGAAGTGATGATGTCCACTCATTGGCTATGAGCAGTGCCAATGAGAATTGTTGATAGAGAGCTCTACAGTAATCTGATAGTGCTTGATATGTTTGACTATGACCTAATTTTAGGTATGGATTTCTTGGGAAAGTATAACGCGTCTGTGGTATGCCAAATTCTCTAAATGCGAGTTTTGGGTGGATCATGTGGCATTCCTTGGTCATGTGATTTCTAAAGATGGCATAATGGTGGATCCTGCGAAGGTTGAGGCCGTTAGTAATTGGAAGAGACCAACTAATGCAAGTGAGATCAGAAGTTTCCTTGGTTTAGCGGGTTATTACAGGAAATTTATAGCTGATTTCTCAAAACTTGCTATGCCGCTTACGACACTTACCCGAAAAGGAAAAAAGTTCGAATGGACAGAGGACTACGAAAAAAGCTTTCAAGAGCTGAAGAGACGACTCACAAGTGCCCCAATCTTGACGATTCTGGATGGGGATGAAGGGTTCGTAATTTACAGTGATGCTTCTAAAATGGGACTTGGTGCAGTCTTGATGCAAAATGGGAAGGTAATTGCCTATGCTTCAAGGCAATTGAAGGACTATGAGAAGAACTATCCCACCCATGACCTAGAGTTGGATGCCATTGTTTTTGCATTGAAAATATGGCGGCATTATTTGTATGGAGTCCAATGCCAAATATTCACCGATCACCAAAGTTTGAAGTACTTCTTCACACAGAAGGATTTGAATATGAGGCAAAGGAGGTGGCTTGAACTAGTAAAGGATTACGATTGTGAAGTCCTATACCATCCGGGGAAGGCAAATAGGGTAGCTAATACGTTGAGTCGAAAAACCCCTGCCACGTTAATGTCCTTGAATGTGATGTCCAAGCCCCTTCAAAAGGAGATTTTTTATTTTGGGTTGGAATTAATAATTGGGCAACTTTCTGCAATGACCTTGTCTCCAACTATTTTAGATGATATTTGGAACAAACAAGACCTTGATCCAAGCCTTGTGAGGATTAGAAAGGAAATGCTCGAAGGGAAATGTGAAGGATTTAGTGTGTATGATGAAGCTTAAGGGACGATTATGTATTCCTAAGGACGAGGAGCTGAGGAAGAAGATTCTTGAAGAGGCGCATAACACCCCGAATATGCTTCATCCTGGTGCAACCAAAATGTACATGGATCTTAAGAATAGTTTCTGGTGGTTCAGAATGAAGAAGGATGTAGCATACTATGTGAACCATTATTTGACATGCCAACAAGTTAAGGCTGAGCACCAAAAGCCAGGAGGGGTACTTCAGTCAATTCAGATACCAGAATGGAAATGGGAAGACATTGCGATGGATTTTATTACTGGATTGCCAAGGACTACAAATAGATATGATGCTATATGGGTGGTCATCGACAGATTGACCAAGTCAGTACATTTTCTTCCTATACGATTGACGTCCTCTATGGAACAGTTGGCAGAATTATATGTGAAGGTGGTCATGAGGCTTCATGGTGTTCCTAGATCTATTATTTTAGATCGAGATAGTAGGTTCACCTCCTATTTCTGGAAGAGCGTTCAAGCTGCTATAGGTACAAAGTTGAAATTTAGCACGGCTTTTCATCCGCAAACAGACGGTCAGACAGAGAGGACTAATCAGACACTTGAGGATATGCTTCGAGATTGTGCCTTGGACTTTATAGGGAGTTGGTGTAAGTTTTTACCGTTGGCTGAGTTCGCTTATAATAATAGTTATCAAGCGATGATTGAGATGGCTCCCTATGAGGCACTTTACGGAAGACGTTGTAGGTCCCCAATTTATTGGCATGAGGCTGGGGAGAAAAAGCTAGCAGAGTCAGAACTTAAGGAGAATACCAACTTCTTCAATAAGACGACCGAAGCATTGAAAATGATTCAGCAGCGAACTGCCACAGCTCAAAGTAGGCAGAAAAACTATGCGGATGTGTGTCGAAGGCCCTTAGAGTTTGAGGTTGGAGACTTGGTATTTATCAAGGTCGCCTCGATGAAAGGCGTGATACGATTTGGGAAGAAAGGCAAGCTTAGTCCCAGGTATGTGGGACCATATATAATGATTGAGCGTATCGGCAATGTGGCATACAAGTTAGATTTGCCTCAGGAGATGACATCCATCCACAATGTATTTCATGTCTCGATGTTGAAGAAGTATGTATCAGATCCATCTCACGTCATCCAACCACAATCGATTCAGATTCAAGAAGATATGAGTTACAAAGAGAAACCAGTTGAGATTCTTGATCGAAAGGCAAAGACCTTGAGAAAAAAATAGATTTCCTTAGTAAGAGTTCTTTGGCGTAATCACAAGATAGAGGAAGCTACTTGGGAGCGAGAAGATGCTATGAGAACGAATTATCCAGAATTGTTCTAAGTTTCGAGGACGAAACTTTTATGAGGTAAGAGGGATTGTAACACCCCAAATGCTACCTAACTATAACGTTAGAAAATTAACATTAGAATTAACATAGATAATGTGATGAGATAGCAACTTTTTAATTCTAATGTGATGTTGAATTATTTTTCACAGGTGACGCGATGAGAACTCAATGTGTTAGAACAAAGTTCATGCCAAATTGATGAATTTTTTTTATGATGACTTGATAATTTTGTTTGATGGCTTAAATATATATATATATATATATATATATGGTATGTAGTATTTGTGACGATGTTTAATATTAAAAAAAAAAAGGGGGGGGGGGGGGGGGGGAAGGGGGGAGGGGAAGTATGTTATTCAAAAAAGATATATTTTATATGATGTTAATTTTCTACTCAATTATGAATCTTTAAATGTCAAAAATTATTCTATAATTTAGATAAACTTATAGAGCTTTTCATAAGCTTTCGAACGCCTACTCATTTGTGCAAATCCGATATTAGAGTAAGAAGTTATGACCAGTATACTATCCGGATACCTGCTAGTAACCAACCAATTTACCATGTGCGATTTTAGGTGCGAAAATTCTAAAAGTTAACCTGGTTATTTCCTTCTCCTCCTACATGTTTTCACACCCTAATGACAGCCATTCCACAGCTATTAAGAGACAATTAAACTAAAGGATTCAATCCCAATTAATTCCAAAATTTATTTGGGATTAAATTACTCACAAATTAGTTTATAATTTTCAAAGTTTATCTTTTTACATACTCTCTCTCTCTCTCTCTCTCTCTCTCTCTCTCTCTCTCTCTCTCTCTCTCTCTCTCTCTCTCTCTCTCTCTCTCTCTCTCTCTCTCTCTCTCTCTCTGCCCTAGCCTCCCTTTCCCTTTGTTTCCCATTCTCTTTGTCTGCTCTCTCTGCTCCTCTGTCACGCACAAACAGAAGGAAAAAAAATTCCGCCAAACCTCCAAATTCTTCCAAGCCGAGAATAAAAGGATTTCAATGTATGTTTCGGTATTGCTTGATGATGAGGATGATTTTGTTATTTGTTTTAGTTTGGGATTCTTTTAGTGATTGGATGATTTTCTTGATGAGTGTCTTCATGTGAGTTTGAGGAGAGGATGAGAAATATTTATTGAATGATGAACGAAAGAACGACGATATGGTTGATTTTGTGAACAAGACGAAATTAGGGTTTTTGATTTCTTGATTTATGATTTCATTGGTATGGTAATTGAATAATTTTATGTGTCAGAAACATGTCTTAGGGCTGTTTTGTGTGTATAAATCATATACATTGTGATGATAATTTTTTTTTTATTTTTTTTAATGATTTTCAGATTTGACCACTATTACTGGAATTTCCAGATTTTATGATAAGTACTCGAAACTGCATTTAAAGATGCAAACTGCTTTTATTTTTAACAAATTTAGTATTGCTGGATGTCTATTTTCATTTGAAATTAGTTTCATATTATTTGGAGATACATGTGAATTTTTATAATTTTTCAAAGAGGCAGAGGTCCGACTGTCAGATTCTATACAATTTTAGCTGTCTGTTTTCAAAACTGTTTTTGAGGATACAAACAGTCTACTTTCATTTGGAATCAGTTTTAGATCATTTGGAGACATATGTGAAATTTTGTGATTTTCCAAATAGGCATAGGTCCGGGTGCCAGTTTCTGTAAAATTTTAGAAATCAAATTCAAAACTATTTTTGAGGGTACAAACGATCTTCTTTTTTTTTTTTTCAAATTGGTACCATTAGAAAGATCTGGATGTCTACTTTTGTTTAGAATTAGTTTCAGGTCATTTAGAGCCCTGTATGAATTTTTATGAATTTTTTAAAGGACAAAGGTCTGACTGGCAGATTCTATCAAGATTTGAAATTTCATGAAATTGTACAATTTTTGTATTGTTATGTTATTGAATGATGAAATAAGCCTAACGGATATGTTTGATGAGTTACTATGAACTTTTGTTGATTTTATTATATTTATTATTCATGGCATGAACGGTTCTATAGGCGAGCACCCAAGACCTCAATCGCGCATCAACATCGGAAAATTTGAAAAGGTTAGGTAAGGCGTTTATGTAAGTACACTCTCACCTGCAATATGAATTAAAGATTTGAGAAGTATATGTTTTGATGTTGATGATGATGTTATGATGTTCTTAAATAATACTTCTCCTATGATTATGTTTTAATGAAAAGTATATATAAGGTATGTATATATATTTTATGTTTTAAAATGACGTTGTGCACCCTTGATGATGATGATGATGATGTTGTTTGGTGAGCGGACTTTTATCACCGTTGGTTTGGGATTTACTACCCCAACCCTTCCGTGACTAGCGCGCTATATGATGGTACAACGCCGGGCCCAATATATGACGGTTTTAAAAATTAAAAAGATTTTAAATGATGTTTATATTTATGATGATAAAGAAAAATGTTTATTTATATTTGTGAGATTTAAGTGTCTTACTATGCCCTTACTAATATAAGTTAATTCATGTTTCAGATAAAGGAAAGGGTAAGATATAGTGTAGGAGAAGCTTGAAACGGATAGCGGGACGATACGTGATAGGAAAACGGGAGGAACGATCACGAGATGGACATTTTTAATTTCAAATAAAGTTTTGAGACTTTAGTTTACTATTATTTGATTGGATGTTTTATATGGACTTAAATTTTATTTCATGAATTGGGTTTTAAAAAATATATATATATATTAATTATGAAGTTTAATTTTGATATAGTTTAAAAAAAAAATTCTAGTGTTTTCTAAAATTATCTAAGTAAAGTTTTCCGTTATGTAAATATTTTTATTTCAAACTTAATATTTTCCGCAATCTTATAAGATATGAATGATTAAATAAGAAATCAACTGTAACGGTCCGTGAGGGGTCGTTACACATATATACGTATATAAATTAACCATCCAAAGCAAAAAAACAAGGTGAAGTAAATTGTGGACACTCACTTCTGGTCCTAATTCCATTGCTGCTTCAGTGATCTCCGTGCGTATAGGTTGTTGGTTCCCAGATAGTGTTACGTACATGGTAGTGATCAAGTTACAACCTTTATTTATGCTTATGAAAGAAGCAGGTCCAGTTCATATAAACAAAGTTAAAGTCAAAGATTACAAGGATTTTCTGTTCTTCCTGTAGAATAAAAATTTAGACTTCCGGAAAGTTTAGGGAGGATGGCAGGCATAAGATCAAATGATTGAACTCATGAAAACTAAATCCACTTTTTCACTAATTAATCTCCAAATTCCAAAAGAAGATTTACTAGAATGATATTTCACACAATTTCTAGCACCAGAAACAAATTGCATACTTGCAAGAAAAAGATACCTTTATTAGCTCGCCTTCACAGTAACCATCAATCTCTGTTCTGCAAATATAACAAGAAAAATAGGAAAATTTAAGAATTAAAGCAGGTAGAAAAACTAGAAAGGTTACATCGCAAACGAAAGTAATTTTCTCATACGCGGCCAGTTCTTTTTGTACTTTAACTGCCTCAACTTGGAGAGCCATCTGTGCCTTCTTCACAGTCTCAAAGAGGTTTTGCATGCTTCCGAAAACCCCTGCCTAAAACAATTTGGCAAAACAAAATGTTAATCTCAACTAACAGATTTGAAATTGAGAGGCAAAATAACCAGAAACCAGTTACACAATGAAAATGCGTTCACAATAACAACGGTGATGATGAATATGATTCATAACTCACAAGCCCCATCTTATAGTAGAAACTATTCATGATGCCCAAAAGCCAATTAAAAAAAAAAAAAAAAAAACAGCCATCTAGCATTTTCCTTACAAAACTAACATTTAATTTGATAGATGGCATGACAGAAATGCTTATGATGGTGCTTCACATTTATGTTTATCTAAAGTTTCTCAAGTTAAACAACAAAATCAATGTGAATACAAATACTTTGATGACGAATGTTGATATTGGATTGGCCCCAAAATTTTACTGCCATATTATATACATGAATTTATCCAGGCCAGGATATTGAAAATAGCAAGTAAAAACCAAAGAAATGGGAATCGTGGAAAAAGTTCGTTAGAATGTAACCTCATCAACCATTTCGCACATAAACCAAGTCAATATAACTTTAGATCAATGAGGGCTATGAATTTTGCGTACAGAGATCAAAATCTGCCTGAATCACAATGTTAAGTAAAAACAGGAATAAGAGGCACTTGGTTAACCTTTGAAGAAGCATCATCTCCCTCATTATTTTCCTTCTTCCCTCCAAATAGACCGCATACACAAAGAGATCTACGATTATGCCTGATATATGAACACCCATACCACGGAACCTGCTTACTAGCTATGTTTGTAGTTGAGCTTATGTTACCTGTTAAATGGAAAATAGAAAAAATTTAAACCAAAATTTTAACATATTATTCGATAGATATTCCAACAGAAAACTCCCAAAGCAGCTAAAAGTACTTCCAATGAAAATGAGGTTACAAACTTGTAAGTAAGCCTTCTCTATCTAAATCAAATTACAAAGACATTACCTCTACTGAAATTAGTATCAACTTACCCTTTGACTTTTCAAATGTGCCAACGGGTAACGGCACCCACGACACCCCTAAACTTGATATAAGTGGCATCAATAGTCCATCCTTTTGTTTTTCATTCAAAAACTAACATCAGGCACATGATTGCCCCTGAAATCTTCTGTCCACTTGTCTATTGAATTTTAGAATGTTTTAATACAACTCTTTAATCTAAGCCGTTCGATTGGACATCACTTTAATTCTCCAACATCCATTCACCATACAACATTAAACTAAAATCACCCAACACAGTAAATGAAGTAAAAACTTAACAGAAGTTAATCCTTGTCCAAATTAAACAATACTAGGAAAAAAGATAAACTCGAAAACAGATATCATCGCACATTGACATGATAAGCCCTCCAAGAAAAAAGCATCTTCCAATTTTTCAATCTCTCTTGGGTTCTTCAATTCCAACTAAGATTTCTACAAAAATTAGAAGGGGAAAAAAAAAGTAAGAAAATATAAAGTTAAAAACATGCAAAAACCAAAACACAATATATAGAGGAGATAAACAACTCGTAAATGGAAAGACACGACAACAGGTCGAAAATGTCGATTCAAAGGCAACAATGTAACTTCATAGTAGGGTTGGATTAGATTTATTAGATTTTCAAAATTCACATCTGATATCTAGTATAATTCAATTGGATGAGTAATATTATCATCCAAATTTAATTGTATTAAATATCTTTAAAAAAAATATTAGATTGATTCGGTTGAATATATTAGAGACTGAATCTTGTGTCCGTACCTACATAGTAGGCCCTTAATCTAATAGGCCCTTAATTTAATAAATAGGCAATGAATCGGAATACTTCAAATTATTTTGTACTATATTATAACAATTAAATTTGAGGAGTTTTACGATCAGACATGATGGGGGTAAAAATTTTAGACCGTCAGATGAGTTTAAATGGTCGAGATTGAAAAGATTCACCAAAATTATTGTGAAATACATGTGTTTGATAATATTTATTAAAAAAAAAGAAGCATCGTCTCCGACTCTCCATGGACACCGAGCAAGAGCAACGGTGGTGGTGGCTCTCGGAGCGAACCCGGCGAGACCATAGTGACGACGGTGCCAGCATTCTCGATCGTTGACCGCCCATCCCATGTCACAAATGGCCAAAGAACACTCTCGATTTGAAGCTATTCGGCCGGTGTTTGGGCGGAGCCGCGGAGGAGAGTGAGGGGTTTTCACGATCGTCCCGATCCGGCAAAGGTCTCACGTCCGTCGCCGCTGTGAGCCCACTCCGCCGTGCTAGCCTTCGAGCCCCCTCCATTACGTAGCCATCAAGCCCACTCCGTCGCGGAAGCAAGGGAGGTGCTGAGTTAAAACTTCGCCAGATCTATGCTACCCAGTACCCAAGATGGCGCAGCTCGCAAACCCTGGATGGGTCCCCGAGAAGATGAGTTGACAGGCGGTGGCTGGGTGATTAGTGGAGAGGGCAGCTGCCGGAGGGCGCCCACGTTCGGAGACTTGAGATCGTGAGCTTGCCGGCATCCACAACATCGTGAGCTCGGATCTCCGTTGCCGCCCGTCCCTTCCACAGCCTCGCGAGATTTTTCGGGTCCGGCAAACCAGTTCCTCCCACCTTTTCGCGAGCTTTTTCTCATTCAGCCAACGTCCATCTCTCTGGTTTTTAGGACGAATAGGAAGGAGAATTGTTTCCTTTCTGAAAATGTGTAATCTCATGTGTTGAAACTATTCTAGTTTTAATGTGCTTTTTCGATCCATACCGTTAAAAATTGAATTAATGGTCAAGATTTTTTAACCAAAATTTTTTCTTCTCATCATCCTCTATCTTTATTTTTTTGCTCTGCCCGTCAAATGCCATTATTTTCTTCATCCCAACTCTCTCCCAGCTTTTTCTTTATAACTTTTTTTTTTTTCCCCGTTGCTTCTCTTCTCATTTTCTCTTACTTCATGCTCCTTATTTAAAAGATAAAGGATCCGTTTGGCATCCAGGTTTAACTCCAACTAAAATGTACTTTTTCATCTTAATTTTTATCTTTTTCTGAAAAGTCAATAAAATTTATAACTATTTTTTAAAAAATTAACTCAACTCAAATTTAAAAATTTCAACTTAACTCAAACTCAACTCATTCACCAAACTCCCTAAAAGTTATTGTAGAGCGAAAAAAGTTAACAAAGCTGTTTTAATGTAAAAATTAAAATTGGAAAAATTAAGTAATTACAAATTTAATTTAATATAATATCATATTCAAATTTATTAAAATGAGTTGAGTTTGAATCCCTAACCATAAGTAAAAAATATTTTGAAAAATATCACTAGATAAACTACTTTTTGAATTACTGTTGTTTTTTTGTTTATATATATATATATATATATATATATGAATATAAATATATAATCTATAAGAATATTTGAATCTACACAAATTCATATATATTAAGGGTGTGTTTGGTTGGAGGGAGAGATGGAGAGAGGTGGAGGGAGAATCTATATCTTTGGGCCTACTATAATATCTTTCCATTTGGAAGGATGCACAGTCTCTTTCTCCTTTTCAATTTAAAAAGATAATTTTGTCATTAACTTTTTTTTTTCAAAAAACAGAAGTTTAAAATGGACAATATACTTAATTAATTAAAAAACTATCATCCCTCATTTTAAGTTTTCCTCTCTCTTATCAAACAATAAAATTGATTCATATAATCCTCTCCGTCCTTCACTCCCTCCAGACATAGCCTAAAGCAAGAAACCAAAAAGGAGAATATCCATTAACACGCCAACCAATACCATTATATATATCACGTCTTATATATAGGTATATGCACCAAGTTTTATATTTGGTACCGTATGGTATCCGGCAATATGAATTTCAGTTACTGTTAATATGAACTTCATTTGTTAAGAATGTGAATTCACACATAATGGAATGTAGTTAAAGTGTATGTGAATTTTCTTTATTTTACATTTTCTTATACATGAATTCACATTTCTAATTGCAATTCACATTTACAATAATTGAAGTTTACATTGCCGAAGAATTTCTAGTCCTATTGTGCTTAATCGTGCAAAAAAGTGTATACTTTTGCGCGACGCAAGAATCATAAATTCAAAATTTTGGCGGGAAAAAAAGGTGAAAATTCATGTCATTTCAGTGCAGGAATATTGCTCGAAGCCTGCGGTGCCTAATCGTCATAAAAAAAAAGGTAAACGTTTCTGCGACTCGAAAATCATGCCTCAATTTTGGAGGGAAAAAAATTCAAAATTTTGGCGAGAAAAAAAAAGTGAAAAACATATTTGTTTCGGTGCTGAAGTGTTACTCAGTCAGTCCTATTGTGCCTGATCGTGCAAAAAAATATATACTTTTGCGCGACGCAAGAATCATAAATTCAAAATTTTAGCGGGAAAAAAGGTGACAATTCATGTCATTTCGAAGCAAGAATATTGGTCGGGGCCTGCGGTGCCTAATCGTCGTGAAAAAGGGTACACGTTTCTGCGATTTGAAAATTGTGCCCCAATTTTGGAAGGGAAAAAAATCAAAATTTTTGCGGGAAAAAAGAAAAAAGTGACAAACATAGTCGTTTCAGTACAAGAATATTACTTAGTCCTACTGTGCCTAATTGTCGTGAAAAAGTCTATAAGTTTGCGCGATGCGAGAATCATGCCCCAAATTTTTGGGGGGAAAAAATTTAAAATTTTGGCCGCGAAAAGGTGAAAATTCATTTCTTTTCAGAGCAGGAATATTGCTCGAGGCTTATTGTGCCTAATCGTCGTGAAAAAGGGTACACGTTTGCACTTCGCAAAAAACGTGCTCCAATTTTGTTAGGAAAAAATTCAAACTTTTGGAGGGAAAAAAATAAAAAGCATTATTGTTTCAACGCAGGAATATTGTTCGTGGCCTGCGGTGCCTAATCATCATGAAAAAAGATACACGTTTCTGCGACACGAAACTGTGCCCCAATTTTGGAGGGAAAAAATTCAAAACATTTGCGAGATCGTTTATTTTTTCACGCAGGAATATTGCTCGCGGCCTATGGTGCCTAATCGTCGTGGAAAAAAGATACACATTTCTGCGACCCCAAAATCATGCCCCAATTTTGGAAGGGAAAAAATTCAAAATTTTGGCCGGAAAAAAAGGTGAAAAAAGTTATCGTTTCGGCACAGGGATGTTGCTTGCAGCCTGCGGTGCCTAATCATCGTGAAAAAGGGTACACGTTTCCGATACGCCAAAAACATGCCCCAAATTTGGACGTGAAAAAATTCAAACTTTTGGCAGGAAAAAAAAAAGCGCAAAACATAATCGTTTTGGCACAAGAATATTGCTCAGCCCTATTGTGCGTAATCATCACAAAAAAGGATACACGTTTGCACTCCGCATAAAACGTGCCCCAAATTTGGAGGAAAAAAAATTCAAAATTATGGCGAGAAAAAAAAAAGCGAAAGACATATTTGCTTCGGCACAAGAGTATTGCGCAGTCTTATTGTGCCTAATCGTACAAAAAAGTGTATACTTTTGCACAATGAAAAAATCATAAATTCAAAATTTTGACGGGAAAAAAGGCGGTCAAAGACTTAAGTGGTTAAATGAGTGAATAACATATTTTGAAAACTAGTTAGGGAAATTATGGAATTAATATTCTAGAAATGATGAGAGTGCTTTATTTATGAATGTCATGTTAAATTTGACTGTATGAAAAATATAATAAATGTACTTATTTATGATTGGCGTGTTGCATAAGAATTGATCTATTAAACTCTCTGGAATAAAGAAAATTGATTAAAACACTTTGTTTATTAGACTCTAAGATTAGTTTCATTGTGATAAATTAAGTGTGTTAAAATAAGTGACAACAATTAGTGATCTAAATAATAAAGCAAATAATAATGGGCCACAGTAATAGAGGCTGAGCATAAATAACTTCAACAATTTATCTATAAATAACCAACACTAAACAGTGATAAAATTATTGCAATAAGTAAGAAATAACCAAATGAGCATGAATAAATAAATAAATATTGAAAACTGGAAAATGGACTAGTTTAAACAGAAAATTTGAAATAAATAAACCAAAAGAATAGACATCAAGAATAATTAAAGATAAAAGAAATAAGAAAAAATTACCTA
Source organism: Ficus hirta (assembly GCA_038430175.1). Classification (NCBI taxonomy): domain Eukaryota; kingdom Viridiplantae; phylum Streptophyta; class Magnoliopsida; order Rosales; family Moraceae; genus Ficus; species Ficus hirta. Next base: position 8,786,230 of record CM076585.1, on the reverse strand, counting down.
AATAACCACCTTTTTTTTTATTGACCAACATAATACAAACTTTAATTTATTTTAGTTTGATTTTGTGTCATATTGGTTTAATGTTACTCTTCTGTGTCATATTGATGCAATGCTCTTTCAATTTATATCATTCAGGTATTTTTCCTTAGAAATAATGGTGATAGAATAAAATACTCAAATTAGATAACATTAAAGGGAGATTAGAAGTATACTTGCTACCTGTGTTTAAAATAGGAAAGATACAGGAATGGTAACAAGAAATGAGCTTGGGAAAAGTACAATTCCCACATTTGCTTTTATAGAGAGTAAAGCAAATTGCTTTTCCAAGGGAGGGCATTAGTTGCTTGTTGATGCATTGCAGCAAGCAAGGGCCTTTTGGTTTTTTTCCCACGTTCCCTTGGGCTTATTGGCATGTTGTTTATAATCTCTTTCGCCTTCTTCAACATCCCAACTCTTCCAAGCAAATCATCCATGCATCCACAATGCTCGGTTCTGAGTTCTCAACTCAACTCGATGAACTTTTGTCATTTGAAAGAAGTCATGACGCCCTTCTTCAACCAACCCCAAGTGAGTGCAAGCACTAGGGAGACTAACAAAGTGATGTGATGTAGGAGGGACTCAACCATTCCTCCCAAAAGTTGTAACTGTGGGAGAGGCACAATCAACTTTTTTAAACATCACCCATTATCAGACTCGAGAATCCACCCCAAATACTATCCGTCTGGACTCTTATTTTGAGGAGTCCCTTATGAATCTATATATGCACCTAGCGAACGGGCTCAGGCATTTCTTCGAGGCCCAAGCTACATAGGTTGCCTCCCAAGTTAAACTATGCTTCTGCATCATGAAATTTTCAGGAGCCACCAACTCCCTCTACATCTTTTTATCAACTAGAAACCAATAAACATACTGATTTATACTAATTGAAATCACGAGCTTTATATATATGAAGTGCATATACATATTACAATTGTTAAAGATTTATTTTATGAAAGTAAATGTTAAAATTTTCGATATCATAATTTTTGACACATATGTTAGGCTATCACAAAAAAAATTTGAACGTAAATGCACAAATTTTGATTAAGAAAATTAATTCATTAAAAATGATTTTTATGAAATAAAAAATAAGAGCTTAAAAAAGACAATTTTAAAAAAAGTTGAAGGAAAAAAAAAACAAAGAAAAAAGAGAACGAATAGAATAAAGTAACAAATCAAGAAAAAAAAAAAAAGACATAATCACAAAAGATAAAATAAAGTAAACAAATTTTTGAATATTTGAATAGTATTTTTTATTTTAAAAAAACTTTACCCTCTTAATATAGTTATATAAATGAGAGAAGGGACAGAGAAAAGGCAGCCTGTGACGATATGCCATCCTACTTCATTTGCATATGCGATATAACCTTGATAAATTAATAATCATTATCGCCTTAAGTGCTTCTTTGTGTGAGACAGGCTCCATAATAAAACTATCACCTTCAAATTCATCCTCTCTATCATTACCCATGAATTTTTCAACAATTTACTTGTCACTCAAAATCTTTGAAGTTGTGTCATTTTCCACAGGGCAGTTATAAAGAGGTATATATTCAACATCCATTCCATCACTGCACCACAACTCTTTGATTACTTTTTCTTGTTTTTGCATGCCTTAACCTTACAAGTTTGGTCCATCAAATTGTCAGTGGCCATGTTATCCACGGACCTAATTATGCAATGTCAAAACCAAGTTGTAATTGTTTTTGCCTATACGTCTATTTTTCAAGCCAAAACGGAAGATGCATCGCAATAGATTTTTTTTTTTTTTTTTTTTTCTTTCCTAGATTTTGTCATTCTTCTTTACAACCTCCAAAGCATTATGATAAAATCGATAAAGATGATGCGTCTTGAAAGCATGTATAATCCCTCATCAGTCATCACATGATCTTTGATGTTGTGTTGGGTGGCAAACAAAAGTATTTCCACATGGTTCAATCCTTCAATAGTTTTTGAATGAGCAGGACTATTATCGAGAGGAGAACTTTTCTACTGCCAAATTTTGAAAATGTACAACCATTGTTGCAGTTGTTTCTTAGTGCAGGTTGGATCTTTGTTGTATACACACAATACTTTATGCATTTCATTTGTCATTGTCGCTTTAATATTTAAAACTCTAAAAGATTAAGAAATTTCAAAAATTAAAAAACCAAACACACAAATTATCAAATTAAAAAAAAAAAGAAAAAAAAAAAAGGAGACCAGATCAGGAAGGGGTCGGAGAAACTCGTGCTGTGGTTAGAGGAGGAGAAGGACAAGGAATCGCTTTTTCTGTCATTGGCGTGTGGGAAGATCGGTGGCTATTATACGTGTTTTTCTTGTTATTTATTTGTTTATTTATTTATTATTGGTCTTTCTCTTTCTCTTACAATCTAGATTTTTAGGATAGTGTAAATGACTCAGAGAGATTGCATTTTACTTTCCTTTACTTCTAACTCTGCTTAGGATTGAAAAGGGGTGGAGAAGAAAATTTTGTTAGAATTGATGTCCAGAAAAGCATATGATATTTAAGACTTTATTGCTATTTAAATAAATTAGTTTTATGTTTCATTATACTCTTATATGCATATATATTTGAAAACTTAATAAATATGATAAATTTTTGTGATTTTTGTTTATAAGTGTTATATACAAAAAGATAATATTTAAGAATAATATTCTAAATTTGTCCTAATATCTAAATTCGGATATTTAATTAATTATTATGAGCATGATTCATCGTTATCATGAATGAAACAATATTGAGTCGTTGGGATAAAAATGCTTTATATATTATGATAGTATAGGACGATAACGTGCTTAATTTGAATATGTGATAATCTCTATTAGTATTTAGAGTATTCAAATTTTATTAGCGATGATTATATGCGTAACAGTCTTAATTCTATATTGTTAACATACTCTTATCTATGGCATTATGTCTTTTGACTTATTTGATACAGATTCACAAAAAGACATAATTCGGCTTAAATTCACAAATTGTCAAATCTCATTCCTGGAGAGACATAACAAAGTAAATAACTGAGAATATTAATTTAATGAGATGAAGTCAGTTCCTTCATTATGAAGTATATGGACAGCTCTCTTAAGTGTTTATTCATGGCTTGAATAATTAGAGTGTTCAATATATAATAAGATCATAAATATGTTATTTATTAGTAAATCAATGGTACTTAAAAAGAAAGATGCAATAAAAGAGATTAACTAATAAATGGAATATAGCTTTGACTATGAACTATTTGTAGAGGATTGATCTATATTTAGTGATTATATCAATAAATCATTCGACCTTCATGAATAAATTATATTTATAATTTCAACAGTGCAATTCTAAGTTTTTAGTGAAATAATTTTGGAATTAATAATAAAATTGATATATTAGTGCCCGTTTGGGGCATTAACTCTAGATGGCAAAACACCATCTGATCTAAAAATCTCAATTTTATGTCTAACTTTCTCTCTCGTACATTTTCAAAAAACTCAAACGTTAAAAGTTCATAACTTTCTCATTTCAAATCGAAATGAGATGAATTTTATGTCAAAATACTCGTAGCGACGAGACGAACAAGAAAATATCCATTTTACATATTTTTTTTTTGAACATATTTCAAATTTTTATATTATTTTTTATATTATAAAACTTTTCTAAAAGTTTTTCCTCCAAACATATATTACCAACCCTGCCTCAAAAACATCATCTCTAGATTTCCCCCAAACGGGTCCTTAATTTAAAAGTTTAATTAATCATTAAATTTATTAAAGCTTGAAATTATAAGTCCATAATTCCACATGGCACTTGCACAATATTAATACATACTGACTTTATATGAAAAATTGATTTGGAATTAATTTTATAATTTAAAAATGATGTGACTACTTAAATAAACTCCAATTGGAAGATCCAGTGGGGACAACCACACCAAAGATGACGCCTACATCACAGGGATAATTCCTGGGGTGTGCAGCGAACCCCTCGAGTGGATTCCTCCGTTTGCTCCTCAGTCTACGGGGTATTAGCAGCCATTTCTAGCTATTGTTCCCCTCCTAAGGACAGGTTCTTACGCCTTACTCACTTGTCCGTCACTGGAAACACCACTTCCTATCCGACTTGCATGTTTCAAGCATGCCACCAGCGTTCATTGTGAGCCAGGATCAAACTCTTCACGAGATTCATAGTTGCATTATGTATAGCTTCCTTGTTCGTAAACAAGCAGATTCAGAATTGTCTTTCATTCCAAAGCATAATTTAAATTCAAACAAGAAACAAAAATTGAAAATTGGAATAAACCAAGGAGGAGATATGTGCCATCTAGCACTGGGTTGGGTGATAGGTGCCGCACGCCACCTCCCAGTGTAGGGAGATAACCAATTTCTTTTACTTAAATTAAATTAATTATTTAATTAATTTAAAAGATTATCCAATTAGGTATTTCTCATGAGACTCTAAATAGATGACTTATTGCATTAGATTATAACATTTGTCTCTTTTCTGAAAGAGAGAGCCTAGAGTGAGAAAAAAAAAATCTCCATAGCTATATTTGCTCCTCTCATGTGTTGAGAATTAAATGCAAAGAACATAAAGGTGAGATAGTGATCATATCCGATTAACAAAACGCCCACATGTCCGTTTGTGAGATATCGAGATTAGGCGTGGAAGACCTACGGTGTCTTTGGATTTGAATCATTTATGAAGTTATCACCTAGTTGGACGAGTGTAATATTTTTACTATTGTGCATAATTTATTTATTAAATTTAATATATCTATGTAAAACTTTTAAGCAAGTTTTTGTTGTACACAATCCAAATTAATATATAATTTATTTTGTGACAAGGCAATGTTCGTTTGAAGTGAACCATGTTGAATAATATGATTGTTAAGAGAAATTATTAATGTTTTAAAAGCACTTTGCTAATGGACAACGTGGTTTGGAGAGCGTCCGATTAGTGCTTCCTTGTTGTTTCGTTTTGATGGCCTTTGTTAGCTCTTTTTCAATGAAAGTTTTTCTTAAGTTTAGCTGTTATTGTTTGGATAAGAAGTAAGACTTTTTTGACAATCGGTGTGTACGGGTTCAAATCTGAACGTCAGATTTCAAGCATGTCCCTGAGACAAGCTTTCTTGGAATCCTTGGGTTCTATGGTTAGCTGAGAAGTTTGGGTGTTTTTTTGTTACCACTCTTGAAATATTAAGATGAGTAACATAAATGTTTTTCATACATTCTGATGTTGAAAGCTGATTGTATCTTTTGGTTGGAATAACTTCACAGAATTCGCTTTTTGTGTTTTGTTTTTAAATTGATTTTGTAAGAAAATCTTCTGGTAGATCATACATAATATTCTACTACAATCTTGTGTATGAAAATCGGCGACGTCCAATTGTTTAGGTTGAAAATACTACTTAGGAAGCACCTACTACTTTATGATAGATTTAACCGGGATATTGTTTCTATTTTTGCTCTATGCCCGATTTAAATAACTCCAGAAGACTAGAATTGTATTCAAAGTGTTTGGCCTGAGTGAATTCGTTTGTATTTGTGGAACATGCTACTAGTGGTTCTAATAGAATCCAAACAATATTTTGACAGAATATGAAACATAATCTATTAGAATCCAAAACTATTCTAATAGAATCTCTCCGACTATCAGTACCAGTGACTGGAGTCGAAGATGTTCGACCATCTTTGTTGAAATCTAAAAATATATTCTGTCATAGTCCCTTTGGGAATATCTAACAGAATCTTTCCGGTGACCTGTGCTGGTGATCGAAGCTGGAGACGTCCAGCTATCTTATCAAAAACATAATATATTTTAGTAAAATACTCCAAATATTCTACTAGATTATTCTAGCGACTGACGTCGGGGATCGGAATTGGAGATATTCAACCATCCATGTTGTATTTTAATAAAATCACTAATACAAAAAGAGGAATTCACGACGGTTTTTAACCGTCGTGATAACTAACATTTCACGATAGTTACAAACCGTCGTGGAATAGACAAAAATAACGCCCGATGGGGTAGAATAGGTGGTTTCCACTATGGTTTTTGATAACTCTATAAAATAGAGTTATTTCAGTATTTTTAGGCTTATATTTTTGCTATAATCTTAGTATTTATTTTTATTTTTCCCTAAATTTATTATGTTGTCCCAAATATGTAGATAAATAATGTTAATAGGGTTAAAAATAACAATTTGGAGCTAAAATGTGATAAAAATGAATTAAAATTACAAAAGGAAATTTGGAGCCATCATCCAACACTCGCAGGCAGACTCGACGCGCATTCACACGTTTGATCTAGCTGTCAGATAAGCATGATGGCGGTGGAGATCGCAAGTGCACTCCACTCGCCTGAGCCAAGCACGTCTGCTGTCGCGTGTCAAGGATCCAACATGTGTCGAATCTGGTGCAGCGCATCCCAAATACTCCCGTGCTCTCCTGTTCTAACCGAATTAAAACTAGCCACGTGTCCCACTTCTCCAACTTGCCAAATACGTCAGCGTGGGCCCCAATGGCTGACTGACGCAGTCAGCTACAGCAAAAGAGAAAAGAAAAGAAAAATAAAAATAAATAAATAAAAAGGAGGCTTGTGGCGGCTGCTGGGAGGCTTCAAATAGGAGGTTTAGGGTCTTTGGCAGCCAAAGAAGAAAAAGAAGAAGAAAAAAATATTTTAGGTTTTAGATTTTAGTATTTTATTTTTAATTCAAGTTTTAGGTTTAGTTTTCTACAAAATTAGGGAGAGATAATTTTGAATCATCAAGAGGAGAAGGAGAAGAAACTTTAGGAGAAGACCTTGGAGACTTATGACACTTTCTAATTGGGTTTTCTTGCTTTTTTTCTAATCTTTTTATTTATTATAATTTGAGAATGATTAAATCTTTGTTTTATGGAATTCTATTTTAATTATAAAGTAATTTTCTTTTCTAGGGATCCGATCTATCTGAGTTATGAATAATTGAGTTTTTTTAATTTTTAATTAATTGATATTCTATTTTAGTTCTATGTTAAGTATTTTAATTTGTGCTTAATACTTGTGAATTTCTAGTCAACTTTTATATGATTAGGTACTTAATTTGAGACTGAGAATTAATAATTAATAAACAATTGTTTAATCTATCATGAGATTGTCATAAGCTAGAGATAATTATTAAATCTGTTCAGCATAATGATTTTTGGGTTCTTAATGAATTATGATAGGTTGTTTGAGACCGAGAGGTGATAAGAGGATTATTATAATAAATTGTTAATACTTGAGAAAGATTAATAAATATATTAGAGAGATTCACTGGAAACATAGGGAATAGAAGTTGATTAGTTACACTAGATTATTCAAATATGTCTTTTTATTTATTTTGTTATTTTTATTTAGAGATCTCTTTTCGGTTATTCAAATAAAGTTAGAGTTAATATAATTTTGATAATTAGTAATGACAGTCTTTGTGAGAACGGTACTTTACTTGTTACTTTATTACTTGTTAATGATATTGTGTACTTGTAATTTTCCGCAATAAATTTTGGCATCGTTGGCGGGGACTGTTTTGTTTTACTAATAGCGATACTAAATAACTCTAGTTTTAATTTTAATTTTAATTTTTTTTCCTTTTAACTTATTTTCTTTGGTTTAAATTTTTTTTTTGTATTATTTGAGGTATTTCAAGATGTCTCATCAATAGATTCTCATGAGTTTGGCCCAACAAGACATGAAATCGATGTATAGTTTGGCCCAACCGAAATTTCCACCAAAATTTTCGACATGCCCTCGATATTCCTCAATATTTTGAAAAAATTACACTTTGTTTTACTGATAATGATTATTTTTTATCAGTACTTCCCGATATTCACCGATATTTTAATGAAAAATATATCATATCTAAAAGATATTTCGATACCCTTTAAACACAGAAATTTTGGTGGATATTTACGATCATGAGGCTATATATATTTTGTTCTTCTTCACTACTAGATATCTATTTTAGTATGGTTATCAGCTAGTTCTGTTGTTTGGTTTGTGATCAATTTTGAAGTTTTGGCGTTGGGTGGACGGGAGTGAAAAGTTTTTTTTTCTTCTTTTTTTTTTTTGTTTTTTTTTTTTCCCTGTTAGTTGTAATCGTTTGTACTGAAGTTTAGAATGCTTTGATGTCTTGTTGAGAAAGACAAGTTTGACACGTTTGCTTGACTCACTGTAGAGAAAGTTCTTGGCCCGGAATTAACGATTGACAACTTTTTTCTTTTTCGCTCTACGCGTCATTCAATGGTCAAAAGATTTTGCTACTCTCATTTTTCCTGCCCACAGAATGAAATGACACAACCCGGCAATACCTCTACTTTGTTTTCCTACCCATTATTTCTGGTCCGTTATTTCATTAAAACGATAATTAGTAATTTTTTTTATACATTATTTTATAACAATTAAATTTTTATAAAATGATACTTATAAATTTTTTTATATGTTATTATAATAATTAATTGATTTTTTTAAATTACTGTATAATGACACTTATTCTTTATAGTAATGGATCTAAATAAAACAAAAATTACACAAATATTAATTATTAATTATAAGATTTTTAATATATGATAATATGACTACAGGATTTATCATCTTATTTTCTTATATATTTTCTACGATCACAAGTAAGGTAGTCAAAAAGCTCGTCACATGGGCAGACCCACTAATTAATTCCAACACTAAATTCACCTAATTTGTCCGTAGGTAGTGGATATAATTCATTCAACATATGGGTATGTACACTCTGTCAGAATGCTGAGTGATATTCTTGAAAGATTTACTTATAAAAGCTTATTTTTCGTTAGTCTAATATTTCATTTAAAATATTTAGAATCTAGACTTTGGATTTCTTTATATAAACTTTTTACGTGAAATTCAGGTGATGGTAACATATTTTTTTATCGAATATTAGAATTCGTCTATAAAATTTTTAATTTCATATCATTATCTGTGATCATTTTAATAACATCTTTATAAAATCTTTAATGAATATTCATATTATTATCTGTGACCATTTTAATAACACGTAAAGGATAAGCTAACGCGAGTCCTTCCTAAACTTTTTATTATATATACATAGAAATAAAGACATATACAAACAAAATTTGAAAATTAATATGCTTCGGATGATTCGACGAAAGTGGTGAAAGCCAATACAACTACTTTTCCATTCATTTCTTTCTTTGAGAAATTTCCTTGATATTAGCTGCGACTCTAACGTGTGTTATCCGCTTTTTTCTCATACTTTCCAAGGGGAATTTCATAGAAGAAAACCGACAAGAAGCTTAATTCAACACTGTCTTTAATTTCTTGCTCTTCAATATATGTCATTATTTTCTTTATTCCCAATCTCTTTGTAATTTGCTTATTTATTTTTTCATTGCTTCGATCTTCTCATTTTCTCTCACCTCATACTCTCTCTCCAATTTCTCTCTACACTTTTATTCTCATTACTTATTTAATGCTCTTTATTTATTTATCTTTGCTTTCTTTTCTTTATGTTTCTTCGATTATTAACTAAACAAATTAAAAGATAAAGTTATTCTAAAGCGAAAAAAGTTAAATTGCTGGTTTATTAAGATTTGGATAATCTTAATTCCAAAATTTGAATAAAACTGCTGAAGACAAAATTAAAAATTAAAAACACACAAAAATTGCAAATTAATATCCTTCAGATTCTTCGACAAAAGTGCTTTAAAGTCTCACCACTTTCCTTTTCATTTCTTCTTTGAGAAATTTCCTTGATATTAGCTGCGACTCCAATGAGGTCTCTCGTTCATATATAGAGTAAGAGTGCCCATTAAAGTTATCTGCTTTTTTCTCATACTTTCGAAAGGGAATTTCATTCAAGAAAACTGAGCAAGAAGCTTAATTCAACAATATTTTCACTCAAGAGGTGCGTTACTGAAAGGCTTCATTTTTTCTTATCAATTTTAAACCTAATATTGTTAATTTATATGTATTTTGATTTCTACAGGTCCCCTCTGAATCATCAACTAGGCATGGCTGCTACTTCTTCTGTTTCTTTTCGAAAAAAATTTTACGATGTATTCATCAGTTTCAGAGGGGAGGATACTCGTAAAACTTTCACTAGTCATCTATATGAAGCTTTTGTTCGTAAAAAAATCAAAGCTTACATAGATGAGGAGAGCCTAAAAAGAGGAGATGAAATCTCACCTGCACTTATGAAAGCGATCCAAGAATCAAAGATTTCCGTTGTTATTTTATCGGAAAATTATGCCACTTCCTCTTGGTGTTTGGAAGAACTCGGTCACATTCTTCAGTGCAAGGAGACAGAGAAACAGATTGTGATACCAATTTTTTATAACGTCGTACCAACAAATGTTCGACACCAAAAAGAGAGTTATGCAACTGCATTTACTACTCATGAACAACGCTTTTGCGATAAGATGGAAAAGGTGCAGAAATGGAAGAATGCTTTGACAACAGTGAGCAATTTATCTGGATTCCATTCAGCATCAGCCACTGGGTAATTTCTAATAAACTTAGATGTCATACTCTGTATGGTTTTATAATTATATGCTTTGGCCACTAGAATTATTTTCATTACAATTAGTAATAGGAAAATTTTAATTTCCATGTTGTCTAATGATTATTTTGGCATGGTTGGGATATCAATTTGTTAGAAAATTGAAACTTGTCTATAGGTGTAGGACTGAATTATCACACTAACAAAGGTTTAGTCCAATTAGTCGGATTATTTTTGTAACAATATCGTATATATTTTTCCACATTTTTAGAGAGATTCGTGTACATAATTGAACTCTTAGCTAATTAATATCATCAACTACGGCTGTAAATTTAAGAACATATAGGGTAAAAATTAGTATTGGTAAAATAAATTTTTTGGGAAAACTTTTATCGATAAATCAGGCAGCAACCACAATCAAAACCTCTATCCTATGATGAAAATGAACCACCATCTTTATTAAATAATAATTATTATTAAAAAAAAAAGAATTATAAAGATCCGTAAAGGGGGGAAAGTTCATGCCCAAAGGCTTATAGAAACAACAAAATTTACTCCGATTAATAGGCATGAAGTAACAGTATTGTATATTAAAAAATGGAATAACAAATTAATTTTAATTTTTTAAATTCACACAAAATTTCAAGAAAACAACTTCAAAATTCGTCATTTCCTAAAATAATATCAAAAATTCAAAGAGATAAAAATCTGTGATCAAGTTTAATTTCATTCAACAAGGATTGTTCTGCACTAATAAAAAGGGCGCACTTATTTATATGATAAAACACAAATGGATAACTAAGAAAAAATGGTCTAAACATAATTAGAAAATAAAGACATGCAAGATTTTTCAAGAAAAGGAAAATTTTGAACAAGAATAAGAAATCGTACCTATCAGACTCAAAGATTAAGGAAATGCTATTTAGAATGGGAATCCGAAATTCCTAGGTGAACTTATTCCCAAACAAAATTACCATAAAAAGGAAAAAACGTCATGTTGAATATCATACATTGTGGCTATACAATGTCACGAGTCTTGGTCGTTGGTTCGTTTCTACACAAAAAAAAAAAAACAAAAAAACAAAACAAAACAAAACAAAACAAAAAAAACTAAAAACTAAAAAAAAAAAAACTAAAAACTAAAAACTAAAAACTAAAAAACAAAAAGCCTAAATTTTTCTCCCAAATCTAACACTGTCAAGCAAAGCCTCTGAAAACTAAAAATGTGTATTATTTAACCTTGAGATGATCCATCACCATACAAAAGCCTCAAGATGGAGAAAATTTATTATTAACAACCAAGATGGTTACTTACAAATATACAGACCTTAAAACAAATGGTCCATATTTAAAAGGCATAAGAGAGCCCAAATAGCATAGAGATAGCTCATATCATCCTGTTTTAAGATTTACTTATCAGAATTAGGAAATGAGCGTTAATCCCTTATTTACTTGTTTATTTTTTTTCTTAGAATGGGAGTGGGAATGATAGGTCACACATCAATTTGGGATTGAAGAATCGTATTGGCAATTCCATGCCCCTTCGGATTGTGATTCTTAATCCTGATATTAGCATTAAATTACCATCTTATCCTTTATTTAGTTACAAATTATTATATTAAAAAATAATAGCAACATATATTAATTTTTTATTAACTAAATATACTATTTTTTATTAACTTAATATTATATAACATCCAATTTTTCCATTATTTTCTATCCGTAATAGTACGAAAAGAAGGCCGTAATTATTATTAACTTTATTACCGTGAATAAAGAACTTAATTTTATCATAATATATATGTAACTATTTTTATGCTCTATTTTTTATTTTGCTTATTTTAATTCAATTTTTTATTCTTTTTACCTTTTTTTAAAACCAAAAAAGTTACACAACTTAAGTTTTATTGTCGTAATGTTTTTACTTGTAACGCCCCTGAGTGGGGGTTAATTGGTAGTAATAAATTAATTAAAATAAACAAAATGAGATAATTTCATAAATACTTAAAAACATTGCCCATGGGACTTGAAAGAAAATTTTGAAAATACAGTTATACATCATCAAATCCACAGTAAGAGTAGCACCATAATTTTTTTTTTTAAGGACCTAAAAATCTGTCATCATCGGAATAATCCAAGTCAAACGTTAATTTGATACAGTCCACAACGATAAGTTCAGAATTAAATGGAAATGTAAAAGACCTGTAACGACCCGCCTAGCACAGGCCGTTACCATACATACATACATACTGAACTTCTTATACATACTTACATACTTACGAAAGACAGCGGAAATTTTTTTTTTTTTTTTTTTACAAACGTAAAAGAGTATAGCGTATGCGTCATATAAACGTGTCTGTAGTACGGATTTTAAACATAAGATAAATACATAAGTAAACAAAACGCGTAGCGGCTAGATTTCCCACATTTCACAGTTTGCCCTGCCACGCCCTTCCATCTTGCATCAACCATTGCTGACAGGTTGTTTACCTACAGCATAGACGTAAGACAGTGAGCTTTCGCTCAGCAAGTACAACTTCCTATACCGCGACATAAATAAACATAATCTAACCTTACATATTCTAACTTAACTTATCATACATCTCATACCACTTCTTAACTTTATTCATCATAGCATAACATACACATCATAATGCATGGTCCATTTATGCTCGTATTATGCTTAATTCATTCTTAACTTACTTTCATTACTTATCTTACTTATGGGCCCCTTACTTGTGTGTACGTACCGGGCGCGCGACTACGGAGTGGTTGGGGCGGCCAGACCATTTCCAACTCAAACCATAGTCCAACCCGACCTAACGCGGGTCGGTACGACACAGGCGACATTGCTCGCCATCTTACTTTCTTTTCATCTTATCATGTCATACTTGATCTTATTATTCTTATAAGATTTCGTGAACATGCCTCGTGTTCTCATACATACATGCTTCATGTCTTAATAATCATACTTCATAACCTAGCATACAACATAGAATTAACATGGCATATAACATGGCATAACAATAACATAACATAATAACAACAACATAACATAGCAATAACAACATAACATAGCAACAACAACATAACAAACAATAAGGCATACACCCCTAACATACATCTAACAATAACATACTTAGGCAAGTACCACAACAAAGCCTATGCTGTAGGCGGTGGTTGTACTTACCTCTCTTGCTATGTCCTGCGTAGTACTGCCCCTTCTCTGAGTACAGCTGCAGGTTTCCTCCTGCTTGTTGAAGGACATAGGTGAGAGTCTAATTAGTATTGTGGAATGTTGGTAATCTAACCAACATGCCTACATAATCCTAATTGTATGTCCCCATACTAGGCGTCTTACTGGGTTACAAATAGTAACCTTATGTGCTAAATCATCATATATATACTGTTAGGGTTAGGTTACTTTCCCAACCTTGGGCTTATCTTAATTCATAATCCATTTGGTTACTTCAATTAATCCAATTTATTAATCTTAGTATCCTTTAGGGTTATCTTAACTAACCCTTAAGGTTATTTGTAGTCAAACTTGAGCTTTAGGCTTTGGCCTGGTAACTCGGATAACACTTCCGGTTATTGCCCGTAATCATCTTGCTTACCTAATTTTGTTTAAAAATATCCATTTTCCATTTCTTTGGAAACTTGGGTAAATTAACTTCAAAAATCTTTTACTTAACTCATAAAAATTCATATTCTTGAAATAGGTCTTTGCAAAAATCATTTAGGGCTGGAAACTGCCTTTGGAACAGTTTCCTTAGTCAAAACAGTGGTTTTGGGAAAGATACAATTTTTTTCCGAACTGTTTTTTAGAAAACCCTGTGCAGGAATTTCCTGTTCCCTGCACAGTCTTTATAAAACCGTGTCAGTTTAAAGATCCATTCCGATTTTGAAAAAGTTGTCTTCACGAAAGTTCTAGCTCTCGAAAAATCCTAAAACTTTCGTGTTTTGAGAAAAATCCAGTTCTGCATGTATTCTTGTCAGTTTTAATTTGAAACTGACTGGTCGTGTAAACTAGGTCTGGGCAGACTACTCTCGGTTTTTTATAAAAACAGAGGCCATTGGAGCCTTATTTTGAGAAACCGTCCGTGTTGTCCCCTAGGAAAAACTCTTCCGAACAACTTTCGTGTTTTACGTTTCACCCAATTCGGCCTCTAAAGGCCTTAAATTTCCACTTTCCCGAAACTGGCCAGTTTGGAATCCGAATTGGCAGTTTCGGTTGTTAAGTCCGGTTTACGTCCTATTTCACGCAAACTACCTCAACCGAACACGCGGGAGCCTAGATAGCACACATGCAGCGTTTTCTAACGTCCCACATGAACGAATATACAACTCAAACGCTCCCATGCAAACAAAAAACCAAATTGTCCTAGCCTAAGTTTGCATGGTTCTAGGTTGTCTCAACATCCATACATTCACATACCATTCCATAATCAAAACTAACAACCTAACATGCATTTCTAGAACCGATTTGCACATAAAAATAGGGGACATACAATTCATCATCCATCTAGCATGCACCCTAGCATTAAATCAAACATAAGCATAAAATTAAAGCTCATAACAAAATTAAACATCAAACCACCCTTAAAGCCTAAATCAAGCACCACATCTAATCAATCTAGGGCAAAGAAAACTTGAGCTTATGCTCTTACATCCTCTCAACTTGAAATACAAATAAATCTCAAATTGAAAGCTTAATTGCAAGCTTAGGGCTTAAAGAAAAATACCTTGGTTCAAGACTAGGGTTTGGGCACCAAAACTTCTCCTTCCTCCTAGGTCAACACAACCGGCCTCACCACTCACCTAGGCCACCAAAATTTCTTTTGGTCACTTGGTTGGTTCACCACAAATCCGGCCACACCACCAAGGCTTCCTACCTCAAATTTTTCTCTTCCTTTTCACCTCCCCCACACTCGGCAACTTTAGCCAAAATGGTTCAAAAATTATTTCAAACCTTTCCTTGGCTTTCTAGCTCAAATCCGAATTCCCTATAAGCAAAACCCCTTTGGAAATTTTGATTTTTCTCTTCTCCCTTTTCTCTCCCTAATGGTCGGTTTTTGGTGAAGAAAAAAGACAAGAGTTTGGCTAGGTTTTTGAATAAAATGATTTAAATCTCTCACCTATTTATAGAGGTAGAGAAACTTTGCTAAATTGCACAAAAACCCCTAAAAAGTTACAAATTGCACAATGGGAGGGTGAGGTGGCCGGCCATAAGCTTGGTGATCAAGCAAAAATATTACTTTCCAAGCTTTATTAACTAATTATGATGTCATAATTAAAGGATAAGGTGATGTCATTCACCTTAGGCCTTGTTTGGCTCTTTTCCTCAATAACCAGTCCATTTTTAAGCTACACAGATATTTTCAATACTGTGTTCACTTATACCCAGTATTTTTATACTGTACTGCAGTCCAAAATTTATCTGTGTAAAAATGGACAGTATAAAATTTTTCTTATTTTTCCGAGCCCTTTTGTCTTTAATTCATACTAGGTGTGCTTGATTTTCTAAGGTGGTTTTTAAAGCCTATTCATGCTATTTCAACCATAAAGATGGTTTTCGCAGTATACTTTATTTCACAATACTGCAAAGTCAATCCTTTGACCGTTCTTGATCAAACTTTGACTTTCTTTAAATCATGTACTTTTCGTTCCTTTTTACTCAAAAGGTCCGTTGCTAATTTACATAATCCATTTTGAGTTTTATTAAACCTGAAAAACTCATAAAATATAAGAAAACTCTTAACCGAGCTTCTCTTTCAATAACACCTCTATGGTATACATTTAATTCCTTTGGAAGGAAATAGTAATATCGGAAAATCTAGGTATTACAATCTACCCCCCTTAAAAATTTTCGTCCTCGAAAATCAGAATAATTCGGGGTAGTTCTATTAGTTTGGGGTGAAAAACCGTATTGAACTTCAATTTCGACCCCATGGCAGTATGAACATTCGTCCAACATCGAGCAATGAAACGTCCATCCCGGTCTGAGATGATTGATTTTGGCACTCCATGCAGTTTAATGATCTGGCTACGTAGATTTTTACTAATCTTTTCACCGAAAAGGTGACTTTTATCACGATAAAGTGGGCTGATTTGGTTAATCTATCCATGATAACTCAAATCGTGCCATTTCCACTTGTAGTTCTGGGTAATCCTACTACAAGATTCATAGTAGTTTGCTCCCATTTCCATTCTGGAAGCTCTATTTTCTGCAAGTCTCCTTCAGGATGTCTGTTTTCGGCCTTAACTTTCTAACAAGTTAGGCATTTGACACGAATTCCGTCGCTTTATTCTTCATGTTTGGCCACCAATAATTCTCTTAGAGGTCTTGGTACATCTTAAAAGCTCCTGGATGTACCGAATATGGCGTCTTATGGGCTTCTGACATTATCTGATCCTTCATTGCCAAAATTAATCCGGTTGTTGAGCTCCGCAACTGACCGTAACGGTTAAACTTTTCCTTGACGTAAGAGCTAAACGTCTCTCAACGCTTTTGGTAGTCAAACTTAGTGTTGTAATAACTTAAGAAATTCGTTTCTAAAATCACATCGAAATCCTAAAACTTGATTGCGATGAGATCTACAAGCAATTCTCTGCTATTATAACTACAAAAGTATTTTGCATTAAAATATTCATATCACAAAATTTCTCCAAAATGGCAAAGAAATTTTAAAAAAAACTGTTTTAAACTATCTATACTATTTTCTAATTTCTGGGCAAACTCTATAAATACAAACAAGTGAGTGGCACCAGAATTAGATAATGCAATAATGTCTTATGTGGCGATAAGGATTTATCTTGTCACTTCATGCGAAGTTCCAGCTTCGGCCTCTCCATTAGTGTAGGCATAAATCCTAACTTGGGGTTCAGGAGCCTCTAATCTTCCTTGCGAAATTGAGGGTCCTTCGAGCCTTGCTTGAACTGCATGTAACTGGCTGCTTGCATTCCGGGTTGCATAAGAGGAGTTCTGGTTCTGGTTCTGGTTCTGGTTGTTCTGGGGGCAGCTCCGTGCATAATGCCCTTCCTTGCCACAAAGGTAGCAAGCATTTGTCCCCATTCTGCATACTCCCTGATGTTTCTTCCCACACGTTGCGCACACCGGGTAGTAATTGTCAGTATCCTCATTTCCTTGATTATTTTTCTTTTGAGAAAAATTTCCTTGTTGATTCTGGCCCGAGAAATTTCCTTTTCTCTTGTTCCTCCCAGATTGTTTGGAACCTTGTATAGGGTTGCTAGCTTGGCTTTTCGGGTGCGACTCCGAGTCTTGTCGAGGCTGTGTTGGTTTTGCTGCCGCCTTTTCCTCCCTTTTCGCCTTGAAAATTTGAGCCCTAGCTTCCTTATCCTGGTTAATCCAGTATTCGGCTCTTATCGCCCGACTTATGCAGTCAGACACCAAGGTAGGCGGGCTGCTGCCAGCGCTCACTTGTTTGGCAATGTCGGTTCGAAACATCTTCATCATCCTTCGTACCTTTTCTGTTTCACTCGGTACCAAATCTGGACATAACCGAGCTAACTGTTCAAACTTCTTTATGGCCTCCATTACCGTCATCGAACCCTGTTTAAAGCTTGTGAATTCATCTTGTTGAGCAGCAAGGATCTCTCTATTGTAGTACATTGCGCGGAACTCAGTCACAAAATCTTGCCAGCTCATGGTCGTAACATCACGGCGCATTTGTACGGTCATCCACCAATGTCGCGCATCCTTTTTCAGGGCAAAAGAAGCGCAGAGAACTTTCTCTTGTTCCGTTAGTCGCATGAAATCCAAGATAACTTGGATATCAATCAACCAATTATCCGCGGCAATCGGGTCCGTCGGGCCTTCGAACTCAGGCGCCTTCATTCGCCTAAATCGCTCGTACAGTAGGTCCTCCCTCACTGGCTGTAGGTTCACTTGCCCTCCAGCGGGTGCCATCGGAATGTTAGCATTCTGAGGAATTTCTGGCTGAACCTCAGGTTGAACTTCCGGTTGAGCCTCAGGTACCGGGGGTACTGGTTGAGCTCGGAGTGGAACCTCATTAATCCGGGGTCCCTGGTTCATCTGAGCTATCTGAGCTCGAAGTCTGTCCGTCTCCTGCTGCTGCTCTAGCAGCTGCCGTTGTAGATTAGCTACGACGGTTGCGAGATCTGGCTCGGGCGGGTTAAGTGGTACCGTTCTACGTGGACGTACCATCTTCCAAATCCTATCACAAGAAAAGATATCATCGTACTATTAATATCCTTTCTTTCATACAGGACTTATCGTATCATGATTTAACACATCATATCGTAATATCATACATTTCACATCATAACATAAAAGGCATCATTGTATCATATCAGATACTTATCATAACATAACTTTCATAATATATAACATACTCTTGTTATATATCCCGTGTCTACACGGTCTTTTTGTACATTTCAAAAATACATTTAGTACATACTCTGTACATCGTAATTTACAATACTGTAATTACAAATTGATTACATTATATTGTACATACATATCTTTATATACATGATCAAAATATGATGGAAGTGTCTAACACTTTACCATCGTACAAAAGTACATACCTATATCCAAAAATAATAAATTAGTACATACAATCCTAAGGTCAAAAATACATACACACATCAATCCTAACTAAACTATAATCTCAAGCATGATCATCGAAATATCGGACTCTGCGTCAGAGTCTACGTCCCAATCTCCATCGTGGAATAGTGTCTCCTCGGGATCGCCCTTGGCGTCGTCAATGTCCTCTTCCCAGTCACCCTGCTCGGCCTCGGGCTCCATATTATCCTCCTCGTCCTCGTCATCACTAGAGATGATAATAACGGGAGGATCTTCCGGTGGGTCCACTGGATCAATCAAATCATCAGCAGCGCCCTCGGCGTCCATCTGGTCCTCAGCCTCCTGGGCTGGGATCTCCTGTACGGGCATGGCGGGAATTGGGTCCTCGGGAAATATCGGACCTACCTCATACTGAGGCTCTCCTATCCCGGCATCATCGACTGGGACCTGATACTCATCCATATAGGCGTCAGCCTGCGCCATATGTGCTGTAACCTCAGCCTGCAAGATGTCATCCATCATATCCCCAACTGTCCTCTCTAGCATGGGCTCCATGACGAACCGTCGGATACGAGGTGGTACCCCGTTTCGCAATATCACCAATGCCTGCAGCTGGGGGTGAGGCATATCCTGAGGAATATAGGGCAGCATAGCCTCCTGAAATCTGCAGCAGTAATGGCCCATAGACTCCTGCGGGTACGCGTGCCAATCTGCCACGAAACTCTGGTATCGCCTATAATGCATGTCCCGATAGATCTCGGGATTTCGATACAGCTCATCGTCACCAGGCCCTTCCATAGGAATCGGCCCGTATCGTGCAAGTATTACAGCGCGGAAATGTGCCCACGTCCGACTGGGCATCTGCTGCTCTCCGTAGGTCATCCACCATAGCCTAGCGTCCGCGATCAGGCAGCGACTAGCTAACGAGACCTGTAAACGGTCCTCGATGTGGCAGGTGTAGAAAATCATCTCCATGTCGTATAACCAAGCTGATACCGTGACCGATCGTCCCGTACCGTCATATAAAAGAGGACGTGATCCATAAAAAGCCGTAACTGTCGCGCGATCCGCCTCGATCCGTGCAGGATCCAAATCCATGCGTCTATCATAGCATAATCCCATCATCATTACTTACGCATATACATAAAACATAAATTTAACTTACAATGATGGTGGCGATGACAGGCAGACTGTGAAATTGTATCGCAGGGAACCGCTCTGATACCAACTCTGTAACGACCCGCCTAGCACAGGCCGTTACCATACATACATACATACTGAACTTCTTATACATACTTACATACTTACGAAAGACAGCGGAAATTTTTTTTTTTTTTTTTTTACAAACGTAAAAGAGTATAGCGTATGCGTCATATAAACGTGTCTGTAGTACGGATTTTAAACATAAGATAAATACATAAGTAAACAAAACGCGTAGCGGCTAGATTTCCCACATTTCACAGTTTGCCCTGCCACGCCCTTCCATCTTGCATCAACCATTGCTGACAGGTTGTTTACCTACAGCATAGACGTAAGACAGTGAGCTTTCGCTCAGCAAGTACAACTTCCTATACCGCGACATAAATAAACATAATCTAACCTTACATATTCTAACTTAACTTATCATACATCTCATACCACTTCTTAACTTTATTCATCATAGCATAACATACACATCATAATGCATGGTCCATTTATGCTCGTATTATGCTTAATTCATTCTTAACTTACTTTCATTACTTATCTTACTTATGGGCCCCTTACTTGTGTGTACGTACCGGGCGCGCGACTACGGAGTGGTTGGGGCGGCCAGACCATTTCCAACTCAAACCATAGTCCAACCCGACCTAACGCGGGTCGGTACGACACAGGCGACATTGCTCGCCATCTTACTTTCTTTTCATCTTATCATGTCATACTTGATCTTATTATTCTTATAAGATTTCGTGAACATGCCTCGTGTTCTCATACATACATGCTTCATGTCTTAATAATCATACTTCATAACCTAGCATACAACATAGAATTAACATGGCATATAACATGGCATAACAATAACATAACATAATAACAACAACATAACATAGCAATAACAACATAACATAGCAACAACAACATAACAAACAATAAGGCATACACCCCTAACATACATCTAACAATAACATACTTAGGCAAGTACCACAACAAAGCCTATGCTGTAGGCGGTGGTTGTACTTACCTCTCTTGCTATGTCCTGCGTAGTACTGCCCCTTCTCTGAGTACAGCTGCAGGTTTCCTCCTGCTTGTTGAAGGACATAGGTGAGAGTCTAATTAGTATTGTGGAATGTTGGTAATCTAACCAACATGCCTACATAATCCTAATTGTATGTCCCCATACTAGGCGTCTTACTGGGTTACAAATAGTAACCTTATGTGCTAAATCATCATATATATACTGTTAGGGTTAGGTTACTTTCCCAACCTTGGGCTTATCTTAATTCATAATCCATTTGGTTACTTCAATTAATCCAATTTATTAATCTTAGTATCCTTTAGGGTTATCTTAACTAACCCTTAAGGTTATTTGTAGTCAAACTTGAGCTTTAGGCTTTGGCCTGGTAACTCGGATAACACTTCCGGTTATTGCCCGTAATCATCTTGCTTACCTAATTTTGTTTAAAAATATCCATTTTCCATTTCTTTGGAAACTTGGGTAAATTAACTTCAAAAATCTTTTACTTAACTCATAAAAATTCATATTCTTGAAATAGGTCTTTGCAAAAATCATTTAGGGCTGGAAACTGCCTTTGGAACAGTTTCCTTAGTCAAAACAGTGGTTTTGGGAAAGATACAATTTTTTTCCGAACTGTTTTTTAGAAAACCCTGTGCAGGAATTTCCTGTTCCCTGCACAGTCTTTATAAAACCGTGTCAGTTTAAAGATCCATTCCGATTTTGAAAAAGTTGTCTTCACGAAAGTTCTAGCTCTCGAAAAATCCTAAAACTTTCGTGTTTTGAGAAAAATCCAGTTCTGCATGTATTCTTGTCAGTTTTAATTTGAAACTGACTGGTCGTGTAAACTAGGTCTGGGCAGACTACTCTCGGTTTTTTATAAAAACAGAGGCCATTGGAGCCTTATTTTGAGAAACCGTCCGTGTTGTCCCCTAGGAAAAACTCTTCCGAACAACTTTCGTGTTTTACGTTTCACCCAATTCGGCCTCTAAAGGCCTTAAATTTCCACTTTCCCGAAACTGGCCAGTTTGGAATCCGAATTGGCAGTTTCGGTTGTTAAGTCCGGTTTACGTCCTATTTCACGCAAACTACCTCAACCGAACACGCGGGAGCCTAGATAGCACACATGCAGCATTTTCTAACGTCCCACATGAACGAATATACAACTCAAACGCTCCCATGCAAACAAAAAACCAAATTGTCCTAGCCTAAGTTTGCATGGTTCTAGGTTGTCTCAACATCCATACATTCACATACCATTCCATAATCAAAACTAACAACCTAACATGCATTTCTAGAACCGATTTGCACATAAAAATAGGGGACATACAATTCATCATCCATCTAGCATGCACCCTAGCATTAAATCAAACATAAGCATAAAATTAAAGCTCATAACAAAATTAAACATCAAACCACCCTTAAAGCCTAAATCAAGCACCACATCTAATCAATCTAGGGCAAAGAAAACTTGAGCTTATGCTCTTACATCCTCTCAACTTGAAATACAAATAAATCTCAAATTGAAAGCTTAATTGCAAGCTTAGGGCTTAAAGAAAAATACCTTGGTTCAAGACTAGGGTTTGGGCACCAAAACTTCTCCTTCCTCCTAGGTCAACACAACCGGCCTCACCACTCACCTAGGCCACCAAAATTTCTTTTGGTCACTTGGTTGGTTCACCACAAATCCGGCCACACCACCAAGGCTTCCTACCTCAAATTTTTCTCTTCCTTTTCACCTCCCCCACACTCGGCAACTTTAGCCAAAATGGTTCAAAAATTATTTCAAACCTTTCCTTGGCTTTCTAGCTCAAATCCGAATTCCCTATAAGCAAAACCCCTTTGGAAATTTTGATTTTTCTCTTCTCCCTTTTCTCTCCCTAATGGTCGGTTTTTGGTGAAGAAAAAAGACAAGAGTTTGGCTAGGTTTTTGAATAAAATGATTTAAATCTCTCACCTATTTATAGAGGTAGAGAAACTTTGCTAAATTGCACAAAAACCCCTAAAAAGTTACAAATTGCACAATGGGAGGGTGAGGTGGCCGGCCATAAGCTTGGTGATCAAGCAAAAATATTACTTTCCAAGCTTTATTAACTAATTATGATGTCATAATTAAAGGATAAGGTGATGTCATTCACCTTAGGCCTTGTTTGGCTCTTTTCCTCAATAACCAGTCCATTTTTAAGCTACACAGATATTTTCAATACTGTGTTCACTTATACCCAGTATTTTTATACTGTACTGCAGTCCAAAATTTATCTGTGTAAAAATGGACAGTATAAAATTTTTCTTATTTTTCCGAGCCCTTTTGTCTTTAATTCATACTAGGTGTGCTTGATTTTCTAAGGTGGTTTTTAAAGCCTATTCATGCTATTTCAACCATAAAGATGGTTTTCGCAGTATACTTTATTTCACAATACTGCAAAGTCAATCCTTTGACCGTTCTTGATCAAACTTTGACTTTCTTTAAATCATGTACTTTTCGTTCCTTTTTACTCAAAAGGTCCGTTGCTAATTTACATAATCCATTTTGAGTTTTATTAAACCTGAAAAACTCATAAAATATAAGAAAACTCTTAACCGAGCTTCTCTTTCAATAACACCTCTATGGTATACATTTAATTCCTTTGGAAGGAAATAGTAATATCGGAAAATCTAGGTATTACAAGACCCATTGTTGCAATAAAATACTCCTTTACGATCTCCACAGCAAAATCCCTCGACTTACTCCTCACTGGATTAGTTGAACTGAACACTACCTGAGAGGTTAAATATAAGGGGTGAACATCGACATGCCTAGTAGGAATGCTCACTCTGATTATACATTAGTAAACACACCCATAATATGTTCAGATAATAATCCTTCATCTTCAAATTATCTCTTACAATTCAAAACAAGAACTTGTTCTGCCTAATTCGTTCACATGGCTAGACAAGAACATGAATTGAAACAAAAAAATAGATCTTATAAGCAACATTAACATTAAATGAGAACGTCTTTGCCATAAGTCTCTTTGATTTCTTATCATAACTCATTGCTATTTACTCTTCATGGCAGTAGGTCCGAAGCTGAATTAGTTGAGGAAATTGTCAAAGATGTTATGGGGAAGTTGAATTGCTTATCACCAAGCAATAATTTGAAGGAAAAGGGCTTGGTTGGAATGGACAAACGAATTGAGCAATTTCAATCATGGTTGAACAACGGCTCACAAGAAGTTCGCATTGTAGGCATTTGGGGCATTGGCGGTATTGGTAAGACAACCCTGGCTCGTGACTTTTTCCACCGATTTGCATCTCAATATGAAGGTTGCTTCTTTCTTGAAAACGTTAAGGAAGAATCAAAAAGAAGAGGGCTCACTAATTTACAAAAAGCACTTTTTTCTAAATTATTGGGGGAAGGAAGTTCGATGGAAGTCAACGACTTGGCAAAGGATAGGCTTCAGCGTACAAAGGCTCTTGTTGTTCTTGACGACGTAGATAATGCTCAACAACTAGAATATCTAGTTGAACATGATTCGTTTGGTCCTGGCAGTAAAATCATTATAACAACCAGAGATTCTCAAGTGCTCAATAATATTGCTGATCGTGAAATTTACCAAGTTGAAGGATTAAATTTCGAAGAAGCACTTCAACTCTTTTGCTCAAAAGCTTTTCGACGAAACTCTCCCCCAGAGGATTATGAATCGCTGTCGCATAGGGTGGTCGAGTATACTCAAGGTCTTCCATTGGCTCTTAAAGTTTTCGGTTCTCACCTATATTCCGAGAGCCCAGAGAGCCCAGAAATATGGGAAAGTGAATTGAATAAATTGAAAAAAATGTCTAGACAAGGACATCCATGAAGTACTGAGAATCAGTTATGATGGTCTAGATCGCAATGAGAAGGAGATGTTTCTTGATATAGCATGCTTCTTCAATGGCGAGGATAAAGAATTGGTAGAAAGAAAACTACATGCTCTTGATCTTGATGTGCCAATAGGAATTAAGATTCTCAAGGCCAAGTCTCTCTTAACTCTCGAGGAAAACAGGTTACGTATGCATGATTTGCTACAAGAAATGGGGTGGAAGATTGTTCGTGAAGAATCTTATGATGAGCCTGGAGAGCGCAGTAGATTGTGGTTGGCTAAGGATATCCTCCATGTCTTGGAACATAATACTGTAAGTAGCACCTACAATAAAATTTCATTAAAATTTGGGTAAACTGTCTGCATGAAAAATAGAAAGCACAAAACCATTTCAATTAATTTGTCTATAACCGCGCACACATATGTTATGTCAGCATTTAGCATGATTTAGTATGTTTTAAATTAACATAATCAGATACCAAACTCCTAGATTTGAGCGGACAAAAAGGAAAAACTACAATGTGTGCGTATGTAGTGGTGTTTCTAGTTATTACAAGCTCGTCTCTATACCTTATATGAAGTTTACAGTTTACAATTTTGTGTATGTCATATATGCTCATGACTCTGTTTCTTCTCAATTTTCAGGGGACAAAAAAAGTCCAAAGGATGTCTCTGAATAATCATGAACTTGAAAGTGACATAGACTTGAATCCTCTAGTCTTCAAAGCCATGATCAATTTAAAATATTTGTCAATTGATAAATATTTTGATGATCTTACCAAAAAGTTAAACCTTCCACAATCTCTTCCTAATAAGCTTAGATATCTTTGTTGGAACCGTTACCCTTCAAGAACTTTGCCTCCAACTTTTAAGCCACAAAATCTTGTTGAGCTGTACTTGCGGGGGAGTAAGCTAGAGAAACTTTGGGATGGCGTTCAGGTAATATTTAGTTCCAATCGCTTTAAACATCTTGTGTAATGAATCTAATATAAGTTTTTTTATTCCATTTCTATTTGGTGACAGAATTTTGGGAGCTTAAAAGTTCTAAATCTTAAAGAATCTGAGAACCTGATTGAAATTCCAAACCTCTCTCAAGCACTAAATGTGGAGAAGATCTGTCTCACTGGTTGTTCAAGTCTTGAGCATCTTTCAAGCAGCGTTTGCAAGCTGAAGTCGTTGCAACTTCTTTATCTAAACTACTGCTCAAAGTTAGAGTACTTGCCAGAAATTTCAGAGCCAATGCCAAAACTAAGGGTTCTTCATTTATCATATTCAGGGATTATAGATTTGCCAACGTCAATTTACAATCTGATTGGGATTGAACATTTAGATCTTAGGTATTGCCAAAATCTCAAGAGTCTTCCAACCACCATCTGTAAGCTAAAATCTCTTGAAAAAATTCTACTCCATGATTGCTCAAAACTAGAGTACTTACCAGAAATTTCAGAGCCAATGCCAAATCTAAAGGTTTTTGAATTATGGAGAACAGGGATTACAGATTTGCCAAAGTCAATTTACAATCTGATTGGGATTGAATATTTAGATCTTAGGTATTGCCAAAATTTCAAGAGTCTTCCAACCACCATCTGTAAGTTAAAATCTCTCGAAAAAATTGTACTCGTTGATTGCTCAAAACTAGAGTACTTGCCAGAAATTTCAGAGCCAATGCCAAATCTAAGTTTTTTCTATTTAGAAGGCTTGGGGATCAGAAAGTTACCAACGTCATTATTGGAAAATCTAACTGGGGCTGATGATTTCCTCCTTATTAGTTGCAAAAATCTCGAGCTTATCCCACCCAACATCTACAATCAGATTAATCTGGATATTACTGGATGTCCAAAGCTTAAAAGCTTGCCTCGTCCCTTATCAAGTGGCACGAACTTGGTGCGATACTTACGTCTTGTAGGCACAAATGTGTCCCGGATCCCTAATAATTTGTTCTCATGTTTAACTTCCTTGTCGAATTTAGGGCTCTCTCAAACAAATATTAGGAGAATACCTGAAAACATCAAATTTTCTAAGCTGCGTAATTTGAGCATAACAGGTTGTAGGTTTCTCCAATTTCTACCAGAGCATCCACTGACTATAGAGAGAGTTTATGCAAGTGGATGCACGTCACTAAAAATGGTGTCAAATTTATTGACTGCACTCACACAGCCACCTACAGATCGTGTTAATCTTGGGGTCGCTTTTTCATTTGTGGATTGCTTAAAGTTGGAACACCAGAACTTAATGTCTGAATTTCAGATGAGAGCTTTGCTCATTGCAATAGAATTTGCATTGAGAAAAACTCCGCATGAGGTATGCCTCTTCTTTCTTTTATTCAAGTAAAATGTTTAATTTTCATTTTATCTATATTTGTAATAATTGTGATGTTTTCATGGCACAGCCAAGTTATAAGCTTTTTATCCCAAATTCGCTATTTCTTGTAACAAATAAATAGATGTTTTTTTTTTTTTTTTTTTTTTAAATAACCATGATTTATTCATGCTTTGCTGCAGTCTCGTCCTCCAACTACTAAAATGTGTTATCCAGGGGATAACATTCCGGAGTGGTTCAGCTATCAAAAGAAGGGACGTTCAATTAATATTCGGCTTCCTTGTAATTCCAACTTCATGGGCTTTGCATTTTGCTTTATTCTTTCATGCAAGAAGCACAACGGATTGACCCTGCCGCTATTGCCTTTAAACAGCGAAATATATGTCAAAACATTCGACGGCGATGAAAGGCACCTCCCACTTCCCCTGATGTATTTGCTTTCGAATGCCAAGAATCATGTGTCCATGACTACATTTATGTGTGATGTTGGCAACTTTTACTCTGTAGAAGAGATGTCATTTAACTTCGGAACTGATGAGAAAGCAGATGTAAAAATAAAAAGGTGTGGGATCCGCTTGCTATATGTCCAAGACGCAATGGAATTTGATATCATCGGCAGTCAATATGTATGTAGGAAATCAAATGTTGTCAACTTTGAGGGCGGACCGAGCTTATCTTGGGAGAGTATTTTAGAGCAGTTGCGTCACTTTCAGGTTTCCTCATCAAGAAAGAAACTTTGTGAGAAAATATGGAGCTCCAACTTAAACCACAGGTACAAGATACTATGGTGGCAACTTCTTCGGGATGCTTTACCAGTCGGAGCAGCTCTGAATCATGCGGGTGATACTAGTTGCCCATTGTGTGGGTCGGGATTGGAAAGTGCCATCCACTTGTTTCTGTTTTGCCAGAGAGTTAGACCTCTTTGGTTCATGTCTCGATGGGGCCTCCGCACAGATTACCTCCTCTGTGATTCCATGGCTTCTTTCCTTGAATTTGTGTTGGATCAAAATTAGGACCGGGATTTATTAATCTATGCGTCTCTACTTATGGAAACTATTTGGCGGGCTACGAATAAGCTTGTTTATAAAGGGAAGGTGTTTGACGTTGCGGAAATCCATTCCTCTGTGCAAGCTCAATTCAACCGAATATCTACTAGCAAGAGAAAGAGGAAGTGGAGGAGTTTGACATTAAGGAAGGGCTGCTTTTTGAAGCCCCACAAAAGGTAAAAGTTGCTTTTTTTTTTTCTCTTTTTTGTTTTTTTTTATACAAATTCAATTCAAAAATATCAAATTGATTTTAACAAATTAATAGTTTAATTGGTATCAATCTAAGTTAGGACATCCTAATTAGGTTAGCTCCCTGACGGAGCTACCCTCTACCAAAAAAAATACACCTAATTTTACTAAGTAAAAATAAAAATATAACTATACTAAGTTTGGGTTGAAAAAAGATTATAATTTTTTCTTATCATAATTCATACTATTAGGTCACACTATTGCAACCTCATATTGTGACATATTATTTAATTAAAATTTAACATATTTTTAATTGTCACATCATTAGAATTTAGCATATCATAACTTTAGGTTAAATTTATTACAAAAGCTTTAATACTACATAGGAAATCTTGACGAATTTCCTTAAGTTTATTTCATGATATAGATTTCAAATTTTTTTTAAATATTATTTTTATCTTATAAAATAACCTCTATAATTAATATAAAATTTAAAATCTATATCACGAAATAAACTTAAGGAAATCCAAAATAATCTTCCAACCAAAAATAACAATAAACCAAAGATCTTTGTCAACAATTAACTAAAATTTTCTTCCACCATCTACATCTCAGCATTTTCTTTGTCTGCAACAATTAAATTATCATCACATAATAAAACGTCATCATAAATATAAACAACTTTAAAAACTTTTAATTTTTATTTAACTCATGTTGTAGGTGAGAGTATACTCACATAGACGTCTTACTTAAATTTACTAAATTTTCTGATGGTGACGCGACAATTGAGGTTCTCATGTGCTCACCTTTAGAACCGTTCATGCCATAAACCATAAATATAATAAAAGTGTCAAAAAGTCACAATTATTCATCAAACACATCCATCACGTTAAAACAATGCCTAAAAGCCTAATTTCATCAAACATCATAACACAAAAAGCCAACAATTACATAAGATCACAAAACTTTGTAAAAACTGACAGCTGGACCTCTATCTTTTTGAAAAATCATAACAATTCACATAGGACTCCAAATAATCTAAAACTAGTGCTAAAAGAAGTAGACATCCAGAGCTTTCAAAGGTACTTAATTCGCTAAAAATAGAGTCCATTTGGATCCTCAAAAATAGTTTTGAAATCGGATTATAAAATCTAAAAATTTCCAGCAAGGCCAAATATGAAAATTCATTTAAAATTCATCTAAAATATAAAATCATCACCACAATGTGCATGACTCACATACACACAAAATACAGCCCTAAGGCATATTTCTAAAACATAAAATCGTGAAAACTTGCCTGATATCTCCACTCCCAATAATATCTTCAATTAAGAGATGAAAAACCCTAAAATCATCTAAAACCACAAAATTCAATCATCCACAATACCTAACATATTTCTAAAACGATAAATCACCATTAATCAATCATATAGTCTCTCTCAAATACATGTTCATGCCCTCCCCCTAATCACCCTTCAACCAAGACAAAGTAACCATCAAGAAATTACTCAATCCCTAATGAAATCCCAAAACACATATGAAAGAAAAAGAAGAAATCATACCTCAATCTTTTATTTTGGCTCTAATGATTGAGAAATATCAAGGGATTAAGAGGTGAGATTTGTTGGCACATCAATGGAGGTTCTTGTTGTGTTCTAAAATGTGAGAGGAAGGAAGGGAAAGAGAGAGAGAGAATAGTGATAGAGAGAGGGAGATGGCTCATAATGCATAAAAAAAATTTAAGAGGATTAATTTTGGGATTAACTGGAAATTAAATTTAGGAAATTGGCTCTTAATAGGTGGGGGATGGCTGTTATTAGAGTGTGAAAACGTGTGAGAGAAAAAGAAAAAAATTTGGGCAACTTCTAGAATTTCCGCACCTATTTTCACACACAGTAAACTATTTGGTGACTGGCAAGTATCCGGAGAGTATACTAATCATAACTTCTTACTCTGATGTCAAATTTATGCTAATGAGTAGGCGTTGGAACGATTATGAAGCGCTCTATAATTTATATAAAATAGAGAAATAATTTCGGACATTGAGAGATACAAAATTAAGTGTGAATTTAACGTCATGAAAAAGGGACTTTTTTTGTAAAAGGAAAGATGAAGGAAAACTTTGAATTTTCCTAGAATACTTAATTCCATACTTTATAACATAAAACACATCACGTCATGATCATATCATAATTCATCAAATCAAAACATGAAATTACAGAAAATTTTCATTAAATAGCAAGAACTTGTTCTTGCACATTGAGTACTCGCCGCGTTTACCTGTGGAAAATAACTCAACGTAACATTAAAATTAATTAAATATAATACTATTACATTACCCATGTTAATTCCTAACATCTAATTTGTAACAATAATGTTAATTAAAATTTGGGTCTTTACAATTCTCTACTGTTCTTTTGGTTCTCTTGATTTAGTCTCGTTGTGTCTAATAGAAAAGGGGAAAGCACCTAAATGTCACAAATTTAAAGATCATTGGACCAACATGACACAAAAATTTAATACTAGACCAATATAAAATAAAATTAAACTAAAGTTAGCTAAAATTTGTGTCATGTTGGTCAAGAGTGGAGATTTTGTGTCATGTTAGTCAATAAATGAAAAAAAAAAAAAAAAAAGTGGTTATTTGGGTAATTTTCTCAATTGGGGGAAAATGAGTTGCTTCTTCCTTTTTGCTAGATTTTGTTCTCTTGATTTTCATTTTGGCCTTGGGGAAATAATTTAAGTTAATTTATGCCTAAGTTTCTTCATCCGAT
The DNA here is from genome assembly GCA_038430175.1 of Ficus hirta. NCBI lineage: Eukaryota > Viridiplantae > Streptophyta > Magnoliopsida > Rosales > Moraceae > Ficus > Ficus hirta. The sequence goes on along the minus strand of CM076585.1, from coordinate 8,754,744 downwards.
ATTTAGAGTAGAATACACAAATTTGAATGTTCTGCCGTTTAGAAATGGACTACTTTGTTAGTATGGTTGTAGTTCTTAGTTATAATTCACCAGGGAAAGAGAGAGAGAGAGTAAATAAAGAAGGCTGTATCTTCTAGGAAATTGACCATTTCATGCCTGCTTGTAAATTATCCTTTGCATGCTGTCGGAAACAAAGGGAGATTTGATAACTATTTTGTGCAAAAAGAGCTACTCTATGATATTTGTGAATGTTTATTATCTGCCATTGGAAGAGTTCAGAAGAAGATATAATTGAGTTCAATGCTGATCATGATCTAGTTAGTGAATAATGCAAAAGGAAATCTTCGAGACTCAAAATTTGTGTTCTTGTTATAACTTGTGCATGACAATTGCATCTAATCAAAGAAAAAAGCTTCTAAATTATGACATTCCACATTCATATAAGTAGGGCTTTGTTTTAAACTGTCAGATTTATATTAGATTCTGTCAATTTTACATTTAGTTTCATTTTGATGTGATCTTAATCAAATCTAACATTTATAGCATATTATATTGCTCGAAATTCCATAATGTAGAAAGCCCATCTAAATATTACTAAATTTATGTGTTATTGAAAGTGACTTGGAATAGGAGAATTATTGAAATTCAAGTTTCACATATTGTTTCTGTTTCTCTGCAGTAGAGTAATTGACACAAGGTTCCCTCTTAACAATCTCAATCACACCACAAAAGCCAAGTTGAATCCACAGTACTCGATGACAGGTATTTACAAAACCGACATTATTTTCTTTTTACCCTAATAAGATTGAAAGTTTTTCTAAAATTTTTAGGGTAAAATTTTCATTCTATAGGTAGGAGGATGGACAAAGGTAGACAAAGGCTTGACTTAGCAACTGTGAGCGAAGCTGGCCATGAATTTCCAATCTTTCGACCACAACGAGCTTTCATTCAACAAATGCAAGTGAAAAATATTGCTTCTGTTCTTTTTCTTTTTCTTTTTCTTTTTCTTTTTCTTTTTTTGTTTTTGTTTTTCAACTCAGATAATTTTTGGTGTTGAGTCCGCTTTATAGTTTGACAAATTAATGGGGCCAAGCCCAATAGTCCTTTAAGGTTTTTTTTTTTTTTTTTTCTTTTTTTAAGTATTTATCTTAATGATTGTGAGCATCTAGTAGTATCTAAAGAAAACTTTATAATTTATTGTTAGTATAGTGGAAGTTGATATCAGCCTACGGTCCTGTGATTTTTTACTTCGTGTTGAAGGGTTTTCCACATAAAAAATCAGTGTCCCTTGTGTGGTTGATTATTTTGATTTATTGTTGCTTTGATTGGTTTATTGGCTTTGCCGCATTTTATCACATAGAGCAAAAGGTTTAATTGGTAGTTCTCCCAACATTTGGTGGGGAAAGAATTGCTGAAATCATGATGATGGCGATCGAAAACAGGGCTTGATTGAGAAAGATTGATTGGATAGGGAAAAAGCAAACATATAATTGATGGCTTAGTGATGAAGGAATAGATTAGGAACCGTTACCATATAAATGAACATTCAAGTTTAGGTACCGATATTCTCATGAAATTCATTTGTCTTGAAGATTGAAGTGAATTGGGGAACACAGACAAATTTTAATCAAATTTGTTATTCTACTTGAAAATTGTTCAACGCAAGATAAATTAGGATCTACAAATGTATTATTGATTGTATTTGCCAAGATTATGGACTTTCTTGTAAAGACACTGAATTCCTCAAAATAAATTTCTTTCTATTGATTTTGTGGTAAGGCCAGGGATCTAGGATCGAAAAACTTGCTACGATCGTAAAATAAAATGAAACTAAACTTTAAGTGCCTTTAATAGTGAGCATTTTTGCCTGATACATACACAAAATTGTTCATCTCAGACCATTACATTAAGAAAAATAAGATTACTTCAATGCGTCGTTGAGACCCGGAGGCATTCCGAGACTCTGGGCAAGATCACTCATCCTTTCCTTCATAGCCTGAGGATCAACAAGGTAAAGTATTTCATTTAGCAGCAAAATACGATAATTTTTTTTTTTTTTTGCTTCTTTGATTGAATAAACCGATAAATTCTCACCTGAACACTTTTCTGGTGTGCATCCTTGTATGCCTCAGTAATCAAAAGAGAGAGTTTCTGCATTACAAAGCGGGAATATGTAAAAATCATTCCCTATTGAGCACCTCATGAAATCTTCCGAATTGTCATGCCAGACCGCCAAATTCGGAGTAGCAAGGTGCTGATCACAAGTTTACTTGCCAGTAATATGCCCAGATGACGATAAAATGAGGGGTAAAATTAGTGATGACCAAGTAGAAATGAGTTACTAACATGCCCAATTGAGAAAGGGAAAAAAATAATGGTAAAATCAGTAATGAAAAAGTATTAAGTTGCCACTTTGGGACTCAGGTGCGGCCAAAGTAAAATCCGTTGTAAAAACACTTTAGAAACCTCTTTTTTATTATTTACAAAGAATTGAGAGTTATATTTGCACGTTTACCAAATCATAATGGAATGTAATGTGAAAAGTAATATGTTTGAACAGTAAAGAAAAGGAATAAGAATGGGTATCTATATTGATTCTCTTTCAAGGGTTTCCTTATCTATTAGGACGGGGAAATAAACATCTATTCCCATCTCAAGTGTTTACTAAACTTAGGAATAAGAATCTCATCGATTTAAATATTAAATTGTCTTCGTGCATAATTAAATAACTATTTGAGATCATTGGCTCAATAGGGAATATAAGTTAATTTAACGTTTATTCCAAAGAACCAGGAAACAACACCAAGGGAAAGGGAAACTGTAATAACCCGAATTTTTATGACTCTAGATTTCCTTTAAATGAGGAAAACTTAAGTCTAGATCATGTTTGAAATAGAATATCGGTATAAGTTTGAGTTCTCGGTTAATTAGCTACGAGACTCAACGATGGATTACTGAGCCAAGTATAAGGCATTTTAAGGAAAATGGCGTGATGAAATTTCATGATTCCATGTTGGTCAAAGTTTGACCAAGAAAGTCAAAGTTGACCAAAAAGTCAAAGGGTTGACCAAGAACAGTCAAAGGTATGACTGTACAGTAATAGGATAAGCAGTATGGGAAATATACTGCTAAAATTATCTTTTTGGACAAAATAACAAGAATAAGCTATGAGACCACCCTAGAAAAATAAAGCACACTAAGTTGGATATTAAAGTCCTAATGACTTTCAGAAATAAGAAGAAAATTTTTACAGTCCATTTTTACGCAGATAAATTTTGGACTGCAGTCAAGTATAACAGTACTGAATTATACTGTGTATTAGTGAACACAGTATTAGAAATATCTGTGTTGGATTTAAATTGGACTGCTTTTTCAAAAAAGTAGCCAAACGAGGCCTTAGGATGACATCACCTACCTTTTGATTTATGACATCATCCCATTTTTGATTTATGACATCATAATTCAATGAACCAAGCCTTGAATGACAAGTGTCTTGTTCTAGAAGAAAAATTTTTCTTGTTCTCCAAGCATATGGCCGGCCACCTAGCATGCCTTTTTGGCAAATTTTCAAAAATTTAGGGGTCAAAATGCAATTCTTAAAAGTTTCCCTTTTGCCTATAAATAGGAGTGACCTTTATTCATTTTATTCAAAAATTTGGGGAGGTTCTTGCCAATTTTCTTCTTGAAAATCAGCAGCCAAGGAAGAGAGAAAGAGGTGAGAAAAATCAAAATTTTCCTAAGCCAAGCCTAGGTTAGTGTTCGGTTTGCAAGGGGAAGCTAAGGGGAGAGTTTCAGAAATTTTTCCAGCCCTTTTCTAGGCTTGCTGCCGAATTATTGAGGGCAGGGAAACCAAGAGAGAAACCGAAAATTTTAAGGGGAAAAGTTAGGGTCAATTCGGGTTTGATTCAATCAACCGAAAACAAGATCAAAAACAAGTTTTGAGACCATTTTTGGTCTAGGGCAGCCACTGTTTTGAGCAAGGGAAAGTAGTTGAAAAACTGCAATTTTTGGTGTTACAAGGGTGGTGGCCGAGCCTTAGGTGAAGGACAAATCTTGAGGCCAAACCAAAATTTTTGGGTCCCTAACTAGGTGGAAGCCGTAGGCCAGGGAGGAAGGGGAGTTGCAATTTTCAAACCCTAACTTTGATCTAAGGTAACTTCCTTGAGCCCTAATCCTTCCATTGAGTTCAATTTGGAATTTTATTTGTGTTTCAAGTTGGTTTTGTAAGGACATAAGTCCATTTTAATTTCTTGCCCTAGTTTAGTTAGTATGTGCTTGATTAGGTGATTAAGGGTGGATGGTTTGATTATGAGCTTGCATAGTTATATGCTTATGTTTGCATGTTAGGTGTTTGATTAATTGCTAGGGTTTTTGTGCTTAATATGTGATGATGATGAATGTCCCCAATCTGCCCTAGTATTGGTGAATGATAAATTTTGTGCTAGGTTGCTAGAATTTAATTAGTATGCTTGTTAGGTTTTGTACAACCGAAATCATGCAACTTAGTTGATCCAATATCAATTAGATTTGCATGGTGATGTTAGAAATTGTGATTAAAGAAAATTTACGCTAGAAAACCGCTGCATGTGTGTATTAGAGCTCCCGCTAGTTCGGTTGAGGTAGTTTGCGCGAAATAGGACGTAAACCGGACTTAACAACCGAAACTGCCAATTCGGATTCCAAACTGGCCAGTTTCGGGAAAGTGGAAATTTAAGGCTTTTAGAGGCCGAATTAGAGGAAACTTAAAACATGAAAGTTGTTCAGAAGGGTTTTTCCTAGGGGGCAGCAAGGACAGTTTTCCAAATTGAGGCTCCAATGGCCTCCGTTTCTATAACAATCCGAGACTAGTCTGCCCAGACCTAGTTCACACGACCAGTCAGTTTCAAATTAAAACTGACAAGAATGCAAGCCGAACTGGATTTTTCTCAAAACACGAAAGTTTTAGGATTTTTCGAGAGCTACAACTTTCATGAAGACAACTTTTTCAAAATCGGAATGGATCTTTAAACTGACACGGTTTTATAAAGATTGTGCAGGGAACAAGAAATTCCTACACAGGATTTTCTAAAAACAGATCGGAAAAATTGTATCTTTCCCCAAAACCACTGTTTTGACTAGGGAAACTGTTCCAAAGGCAGTTTCCAGCCCTAAATGATTTTACAAAAACCTATTTCAAAAATATGAATTTTATGGGTTAAGTAAAAGATTTTTTTTAAGGTTAATTTACCCAAGTTTCCAAAGAATTGGAAAATAGATTTTTAAACTAAAAATTGGGTAAGCAAGATGATTACGGGTAATAACCGGAAGTGATATCCGAGTTACTGGGCCAAAACCTAAAGCTCAAGTTTGACCCGTATAGGGTTGACCTTAGTTGACCAAAAGATTGACTTTGGTTGACCAAGAGTTTGACTACAATTAACCTTAAGGGTTAGTCAAGATAACCCTAAAGGATACCAAGATTAATCCATATTGGGTTGTTTTTAAAATAATAGGGTTACTATTTGTAACCCAGTAAGACATCTAGTATCGAGGACATACAACTAGGATAATGTAGGCATGTTGGTTAGATCACCAACATTCCACAATACTAATTAGAACCTCACCTATGTCCTTTAACAAGCAGGAGGGAACCTGCAGCTGTACTCAGAAAAGGAGCAGCACTACACAGGACATAGCAAGAGAGGTAAGTACAACTCCGCCTACAGCATAGGCCTTTGTTGTTACTTACCTAATGTGATGGTATGTTATGGCATGTGATGATATGTTATGGCGTGTAATGTTATGGTATGTTATGTCATGTGATATTATGGTATGTATGGCATGTCATGGTATGTTATGAATGAGGTTATGTTATGTTATATGTTGTAATATTGTGACATCATGAAGCATGTTCACTAATGTTAAACCACCTGGTAAGAACAAGACAAGTAAGATGTTGTGTCGTACCGACTTGCCACAAAGGCGGGTTTAAATGGTATGGTTCATGGTTTGAGTTGGATTGGATGGCTACCTAACTACTCCATGTTAAACTTTGTGTTTCATGGTTTGAGTTAAAACGGACTGCCGCCTTCAACCATTCCATGGCTATGTACCACGGTACGAGCACACATGATAAGTAAAGGAATAGAACTAAGCTAAGTTATGAATCCATATTTGATTCATAAGAGGTCATAATTGGTTCATGCATAATGATATGTGTTTTGCGTCGCGGATGTAACAGTTGTACTTGCTGAGCGAAAGCTCACGTCTTACGTCTATGCGGTAGGTAAGCAACCTGCCAGCAATCTCTGATGCAATACTGTGGAAGGCTGGTGCTGCGGACTGTGAAATGTGGGATGGACACTACCACGGATTTTAAAAAAAATATACTCTATAAAATATGTTGTAATGAAAAAGGGTTTTCATATTTTTATGATGTTTTAAGTATGAATGACAAAGTTTATGTATGTATGGCAAGCAAGTTGCCTCTTGTGGTACCAATCCGCATTAAGTCGGGTTTGGTCTACAATTTGATTTCGATGGCCTTCAAGGAGGGTTTGAAAGTTCAGTACTCGAGTAAGTACCTATCAGTAAGTATGAGTTTGAGGATGAAGTTTAAGTTGAAATTTTTAAAATAAAGTTTAAAAGAAAAAAAAAAAATTTCTCCCAAATTTTCCGCAAGTTTAAGTTCAGTATGTAAGTAAGGTGACGACCCGGCGTGGGAAGTCGGGGCGTTACAGTTTGGTATCAGAGCAGAGTTCCTGCCATCCAATTTCACAGTTCTGCTGCCAGCACCACAGTTTTGTAAGTTTGTTTTCTTACTTTGTTTTATAAGATTTTTATAATGGCATGTACCTGGTGTTAAATTTGGCTCGGATTAAAGAGGACCACGAGGCTCCGTTGACATTCGGAGGAATGGAAGAGAAGCTTCGCATCTTCAATAAGACTCAAGGAGTGGATGCACGATATGGAGACCCTCCTCAGATTATGTCATGCAGGGACGTATCTTCAGGATATGCTTGTCAGTCGAGTCGATGTCTAGTCAAGGAAGCTCGTGCAAGGAGCCTTGGCCAAGAGGATCTTGAGAGGAGATTCCTAAATGGATTTCTTGACGACAGCAAGGATCGTCCATGTATTACCACGATATCAAGATGTACTAGGATATGTACATGAGACGATACGTCAGCTATGTTGCAGCCTGACATGCTTATCCAAACGAGTTTATGGGCTTTTATTGCCAGTAAATCAGAGTCGCACAATGGAAGCGTGGAGGATAAGCTAAGCTTACGATATGATGATCGCTAGAATAGTAATAAGAAATGAGTAGGCTCTAAGATTAGATAGCTTATCGCCTTATTTTGGGTATAGTGATCTTTCCATTTAAGGAATTGGATTGAGATTATGGAAGTTAAGTTTCCTGATTGTGAAACTTTTGCTCCATAAGAGAAATATTGGACATGGGAAAATTTTGAGGATGCCTTAGTTTGGGGGTAGCAAATAAGCAATATGCTACCAACAACAATTTATTAGGCTATGATTTTTATGATAAGGATGATGATTATGAGATTTGATAATATGAAGTTATCGAGACTGTAGACAACCATTTAAGTAATGGAAATTATGAGATGATGATTGGGAGTTTTAGATATCCCTTAGAACTATGATTATGCCTTTGAGCTTTAAAAGAAATGCTAAAGGCAATAAGAACGTTTCTACTAGCTAACAAGTAGCTAGTTGATAAAGGATACCTTTCATTGCATCACTTGAACAGTAATATGTTTTCAATAATACTATTTATTATTGATTTTCACGATTGAATTGGAAAAAATTCCAAAAAGTATCTTAAATGTAAGAACATATTAAGATACATGAAAAGACAAGTAACAGTAAGGTGTCGTACCAACCTCCCGTGATCGTGGAGGCTACATGTTTCAGTTGTGATCTTGACCGTCCGTGATCGTGAAGGGTCAAGACTATAAGACCTTTCGTAAAATCGCAAAGGCTTATAAAATTCCCAGAACTGTTAGGGACCTTGCAAACCCTAGCTTTGTCTGGAGGCTGCGCGCATTTGGTACGTACACTATGGGCCCACATGTTAAGACAAGATAATAAAACACAAAATGCTTTTCAAATATGAAAAAGCTATGTGATATGATATGTTTTTAAAGTATGGAAAAGTTATATATATGATTTTCAAACATGGCAAGTTATATAATATACTTGCTCAGTTTTTCATGTAAATAGTTCTTGTGATGCAATATGAAAGGAAAGTATGATGGTATGAAATGAAAGCATGAGAGTATGAGGAATGAATTATGATGATGTAGAAAGAAGATTATGGTTCTATATAAAAGACATGATTCCATTAGGGTATTAAAATGGGAACATGAACAAGTTATTCAATCCATAGTAACTTGTTATGGATTGATGGTGGATTTGAAGAAAAGCCACTCAGGATAATTCGAATTTTCGAGGACGAAAATCTTTTAAGGAGGGTAGGATGTAATAACCCGAATTTTTATGACTCTAGATTTCCTTTAAATGAGGAAAACTTAAGTCTAGATCATGTTTGAAATAGAATATCGGTATAAGTTTGAGTTCTCGGTTAATTAGCTACGAGACTCAACGATGGATTACTGAGCCAAGTATAAGGCATTTTAAGGAAAATGGCGTGATGAAATTTCATGATTCCATGTTGGTCAAAGTTTGACCAAGAAAGTCAAAGTTGACCAAAAAGTCAAAGGGTTGACCAAGAACAGTCAAAGGTATGACTGTACAGTAATAGGATAAGCAGTATGGGAAATATACTGCTAAAATTATCTTTTTGGACAAAATAACAAGAATAAGCTATGAGACCACCCTAGAAAAATAAAGCACACTAAGTTGGATATTAAAGTCCTAATGACTTTCAGAAATAAGAAGAAAATTTTTACAGTCCATTTTTACGCAGATAAATTTTGGACTGCAGTCAAGTATAACAGTACTGAATTATACTGTGTATTAGTGAACACAGTATTAGAAATATCTGTGTTGGATTTAAATTGGACTGCTTTTTCAAAAAAGTAGCCAAACGAGGCCTTAGGATGACATCACCTACCTTTTGATTTATGACATCATCCCATTTTTGATTTATGACATCATAATTCCATGAACCAAGCCTTGAATGACAAGTGTCTTGTTCTAGAAGAAAAATTTTTCTTGTTCTCCAAGCATATGGCCGGCCACCTAGCATGCCTTTTTGGCAAATTTTCAAAAATTTAGGGGTCAAAATGCAATTCTTAAAAGTTTCCCTTTTGCCTATAAATAGGAGTGACCTTTATTCATTTTATTCAAAAATTTGGGGAGGTTCTTGCCAATTTTCTTCTTGAAAATCAGCAGCCAAGGAAGAGAGAAAGAGGTGAGAAAAATCAAAATTTTCCTAAGCCAAGCCTAGGTTAGTGTTCGGTTTGCAAGGGGAAGCTAAGGGGAGAGTTTCAGAAATTTTTCCAGCCCTTTTCTAGGCTTGCTGCCGAATTATTGAGGGCAGGGAAACCAAGAGAGAAACCGAAAATTTTAAGGGGAAAAGTTAGGGTCAATTCGGGTTTGATTCAATCAACCGAAAACAAGATCAAAAACAAGTTTTGAGACCATTTTTGGTCTAGGGCAGCCACTGTTTTGAGCAAGGGAAAGTAGTTGAAAAACTGCAATTTTTGGTGTTACAAGGGTGGTGGCCGAGCCTTAGGTGAAGGACAAATCTTGAGGCCAAACCAAAATTTTTGGGTCCCTAACTAGGTGGAAGCCGTAGGCCAGGGAGGAAGGGGAGTTGCAATTTTCAAACCCTAACTTTGATCTAAGGTAACTTTCTTGAGCCCTAATCCTTCCATTGAGTTCAATTTGGAATTTTATTTGTGTTTCAAGTTGGTTTTGTAAGGACATAAGTCCATTTTAATTTCTTGCCCTAGTTTAGTTAGTATGTGCTTGATTAGGTGATTAAGGGTGGATGGTTTGATTATGAGCTTGCATAGTTATATGCTTATGTTTGCATGTTAGGTGTTTGATTAATTGCTAGGGTTTTTGTGCTTAATATGTGATGATGATGAATGTCCCCAATCTGCCCTAGTATTGGTGAATGATAAATTTTGTGCTAGGTTGCTAGAATTTAATTAGTATGCTTGTTAGGTTTTGTACAACCGAAATCATGCAACTTAGTTGATCCAATATCAATTAGATTTGCATGGTGATGTTAGAAATTGTGATTAAAGAAAATTTACGCTAGAAAACCGCTGCATGTGTGTATTAGAGCTCCCGCTAGTTCGGTTGAGGTAGTTTGCGCGAAATAGGACGTAAACCGGACTTAACAACCGAAACTGCCAATTCGGATTCCAAACTGGCCAGTTTCGGGAAAGTAGAAATTTAAGGCTTTTAGAGGCCGAATTAGAGGAAACTTAAAACATGAAAGTTGTTCAGAAGGGTTTTTCCTAGGGGGAAGCGCGGACAGTTTTCCAAATTGAGGCTCCAATGGCCTCCGTTTCTATAACAATCCGAGACTAGTCTGCCCAGACCTAGTTCACACGACCAGTCAGTTTCAAATTAAAACTGACAAGAATGCAAGCCGAACTGGATTTTTTTCAAAACACGAAAGTTTTAGGATTTTTCGAGAGCTACAACTTTCGTGAAGACAACTTTTTCAAAATCGGAATGGATCTTTAAACTGACACGGTTTTATAAAGATTGTGCAGGGAACAAGAAATTCCTACACAGGATTTTCTAAAAACAGATCGGAAAAATTGTATCTTTCCCCAAAACCACTGTTTTGACTAGGGAAACTGTTCCAAAGGCAGTTTCCAGCCCTAAATGATTTTACAAAAACCTATTTCAAAAATATGAATTTTATGGGTTAAGTAAAAGATTTTTTTTAAGGTTAATTTACCCAAGTTTCCAAAGAAATGGAAAATAGATTTTTAAACTAAAAATTGGGTAAGCAAGATGATTACGGGTAATAACCGGAAGTGATATCCGAGTTACTGGGCCAAAACCTAAAGCTCAAGTTTGACCCGTATAGGGTTGACCTTAGTTGACCAAAAGATTGACTTTGGTTGACCAAGAGTTTGACTACAATTAACCTTAAGGGTTAGTCAAGATAACCCTAAAGGATACCAAGATTAATCCATATTGGGTTGTTTTTAAAATAATAGGGTTACTATTTGTAACCCAGTAAGACATCTAGTATCGAGGACATACAACTAGGATAATGTAGGCATGTTGGTTAGATCACCAACATTCCACAATACTAATTAGAACCTCACCTATGTCCTTTAACAAGCAGGAGGGAACCTGCAGCTGTACTCAGAAAAGGAGCAGCACTACACAGGACATAGCAAGAGAGGTAAGTACAACTCCGCCTACAGCATAGGCCTTTGTTGTTACTTACCTAATGTGATGGTATGTTATGGCATGTGATGATATGTTATGGCGTGTAATGTTATGGTATGTATGGCATGTCATGGTATGTTATGAATGAGGTTATGTTATGTTATATGTTGTAATATTGTGACATCATGAAGCATGTTCACTAATGTTAAACCACCTGGTAAGAACAAGACAAGTAAGATGTTGTGTCGTACCGACTTGCCACAAAGGCGGGTTTAAATGGTATGGTTCATGGTTTGAGTTGGATTGGATGGCTACCTAACTACTCCATGTTAAACTTTGTGTTTCATGGTTTGAGTTAAAACGGACTGCCGCCTTCAACCATTCCATGGCTATGTACCACGGTACGAGCACACATGATAAGTAAAGGAATAGAACTAAGCTAAGTTATGAATCCATATTTGATTCATAAGAGGTCATAATTGGTTCATGCATAATGATATGTGTTTTGCGTCGCGGATGTAACAGTTGTACTTGCTGAGCGAAAGCTCACGTCTTACGTCTATGCGGTAGGTAAGCAACCTGCCAGCAATCTCTGATGCAATACTGTGGAAGGCTGGTGCTGCGGACTGTGAAATGTGGGATGGACACTACCACGGATTTTAAAAAAAATATACTCTATAAAATATGTTGTAATGAAAAAGGGTTTTCATATTTTTATGATGTTTTAAGTATGAATGACAAAGTTTATGTATGTATGGCAAGCAAGTTGCCTCTTGTGGTACCAATCCGCATTAAGTCGGGTTTGGTCTACAATTTGATTTCGATGGCCTTCAAGGAGGGTTTGAAAGTTCGGTACTCGAGTAAGTACCTATCAGTAAGTATGAGTTTGAGGATGAAGTTTAAGTTGAAATTTTTAAAATAAAGTTTAAAAGAAAAAAAAAAAATTTCTCCCAAATTTTCCGCAAGTTTAAGTTCAGTATGTAAGTAAGGTGACGACCCGGCGTGGGAAGTCGGGGCGTTACAGAAACAATAGAGAAAAGTAGAACTCTATAAGCCAAAACAATGGATCTTTCATGATACTTGATTGATAATCAATCCAGGACTACCAAAAGTACCCACAAAAAAAAAAAAAAAAAAAAAAAAAAGGGGGAGATAAAACACAAGGACCATGCATTTTCATTTGTGAACAAAGACATAAAGCAAGATTATATGTAAGAATATATATATATGTATATATATATATATATATATATATATGAACACATATATACGTATATAAATTAACCATCCAAAGCAAAAAAACAAGGTGAAGTAAATTGTGGACACTCACTTCTGGTCCTAATTCCATTGCTGCTTCAGTGATCTCTGTGCGTATAGGTTGTTGGTTCCCAGATAGTGTTACCTACATGGTAGTGATCAAGTTACAACCTTTATTTATGCTCATGAAAGAAGCAGGTCCAGTGCATATAAACAAAGTTAAAGTCAAAGATTACTAGGATTTTCTGTTCTTCCTGTAGAATAAAAATGTAGACTTCTGGAAAGTTTAGGGAGGATGGCAGGCATAAGATCACATGATTGAACTCATGAAAACTAAATCCACTTTTTCACTAATTAATCTCCAAATTCCAAAAGAAGATTTACAAGAATAAAATTTCACACAATTTCTAGCACCAGAAACAAATTGCATACTTGCAAGAAAAAGATACCTTTATTAGCTCGCCTTCACAGTAACCATCAATCTCTGTTCTGCAAACATAACAAGAAAAAAAGGAAAATTTAGAAATTAAAGCAGGTAGAAAAACTAGAAAGGTTACATCGCAAACGAAAGTAATTTTCTCATACGCGGCCAGTTCTTTTTGTACTTTAACTGCCTCAACTTGGACAACCATCTGTGCCTTCTTCACAGTCTCAAAGAGGTTTTGCATGTTTCCGAAAACCCCTGCCTAAAACAATTTGGCATAACAAAATGTTAATCTCAACTAACAGATTTGAAATTGAGAGGCAAAATAACCAGAAACCAGTTACACAATGAAAATGCGTTCACAATAATAACAGTGATGATGAATATGATTCATAACTCACAAGCCCCATCTTATAGTAGAAATTATTCATGATGCCCAAAAGCCAATTAAAAAAAAACAAAAAAACAAAACAAAACAAAACAGCCATCTAGCATTTTCCTTACAAAACTAACATTTAATTTGATAGATGGCATGACAGAAATGCTTAAGATGGCGCTTAACATTTATGTTTATCTAAAGTTTCTCAAGTTAAACAACAAAATCAATGTGAATACAAATACTTTGATGACGAATGTTGATATTGGATTGGCCCCAAAATTTTACTGCCATATTATATACATGAATTTATCCAGGCCAGGATATTGAAAATAGGAAGTAAAAACCAAAGAAATGGGAATCATGGAAAAAGTTCGTTAGAATGTAACCTCATCAACTATTTCGCACATAAACCAAGTCAATATAACTTTAGGTCAACGAGGGCTATGAATTTTGCGTACAGAGATCAAAATCTGCCTCAATCACAATGTTAAGTAAATACAGGAATAAGAGACACTTGGTTAACCTTTGAAAAAGAAGCATCATCTCCCTCATTATTTTCCTTCTTCCCTCCAAATAGACCGCATACACAGAGATCTACGATTATGCCTGAGTTGAGCTTATGTTACTGTTAAATAGAAAATAGAAAAAATTTAAACCAAAATTTTAACATATTATCCAATAGATATTCCAACAGAAAATTACCGAAGCAGCTAAAAGTACTTCCAATGAAAATGAGGTTGCAAACTTGCAAGTAAGCCTTCTTTATCTAAATTAAATTACAAAGACACCCCCTCGACTGAAATTAGTATCAACTTACCCCTTGACACCCCTAAACTTGATATAAGTGGCATCAATAGTCCATCCTTTTGTTTTTCATTCAAAAACTAACATCAGGCACATGATTGCCCCTGAAATCTTCTGTCCACTTGTGTATTGAAATTTAGAATGTTTTAATACAACTCTTTAATCTAAGCCGTTCGATTGGACATCACTTTAATTCTCCAACATCCATTCACCATACAACATTAAACTAAAATCACCCAACACAGTAAATGAAATAAAAACTTAACAGAACTTAATCCTTGTCCAAATTAAACAATACTAGGAAAAAAGATAAACTCAAAAACAGATATCATCGCACATTGACATGATAAGCCTGTGAAAAATGCTGAGCACGAAAGAAAGAAGAAGAAAAATGCTTTTTTGTGTTCTTCATACTGTATTCATTCACTTGCCGTGTAATATATAGGCAGATTACAACATTTAAAAATACATAAAGGAAGAAACTAACTCTCTGTTACAGTAAGTAAAGGCTGAAATATTGGAAAAGATAAAAACTAAAAGCCTAAAAATTAGAAACTAGCAATTCTGTTACAATAACTAATGGCCTAAAATATTGGTCTGTTATGGACCCTTAATTTTCGTCCAACACCCCCCCTCAAGTTGGAAGTGGGATTGAAATGTCAAGAACACCCAACTTGTGAAGTAGTCGGCGATGAGCGTCACCTCCAAGTGGTTTGGTAAAAAGATCTGCCAATTGGTCGCGAGAACGTAAATAGGAAGAGTAATGAGACCTGCTTGAATTTTTTCTCGAACAAAATGACAATCAATCTCAATATGTTTGGTGCGTTCATGAAAGACAGGGTTTTCGGCAATATGAATAGCAGCTTGGCTATCACAATGAACGGGAATTGGTTGTGGATGATTGAAACCAAGATCCGAAAGAAGATATTTTAACCATTGCAACTCAGAAGTAAGTGCAGCGAGAGAACGATATTCTGCTTCTACAGAAGAACGAGAAACTGTTGGTTGTTTCTTGGTTTTCCAAGAAATAGGACTAGAACCTAACATAGTGAAATAACCAGTGGTGGATCGACGTGTAGTAGGACAACCTGCCCTGTCAGAGTCAGCATATCCGACTAAAGTAAGAGAACTAGATGCAGAAAGGAATAAACCTTTACCAACAGTACCTTTAAGATAACGAAGAGCCCGGTTGGCAGCATCAAGATGAGTGGTGTAATAACCCGAATTTTTATGACTCTAGATTTCCTTTAAATGAGGAAAACTTAAGTCTAGCTCATGTTTGGAATAGAATATCGGTACAAGTTTGAGTTCTCGGTTAATTAGCTACGAGACTCAACGATGGATTACTTAGCCTAGTATAAGGCATTTTAAGGAAAATGGCGTGATGAAATTTCATGATTCCATGTTGGTCAAAGTTTGACCAAGAAAGTCAAAGTTGACCAAAAAGTCAAAGGTATGACTATACAGTAATGGGATAAGCAGTATGAGAAATATACTGCGAAAATTGTCTTTTTGGACAAGATAGTTGGAATAAGCTAAGAGACCACCCTAGAAAAATCAAGCACACTAAGTTGGATATCAAAGTCCTAATGACTTTCAGAAATAAGAAGGAAAATTTTTACAGTCCATTTTTATGCAGATAAATTTTGGACTGCAGTCAAGCAAAACAGTACTAAATTGTACTGTGTATTAGTGAACACAGTATTGGATTTATCTGTGTTAGCTTAAAATTGGACTGCTATTTCAAAAAAGTAGCCAAACGAGGCCTTAGGATGACATCACCTACCTTTTTGATTTATGACATCATCTTATTTGGATTTATGACATCATAATTCCATGAACCAATCCTTTAAAGACAAGTGTCTTGTTCTAGAAACTTCTTCCTTGTTCTCCAAGGTGCATGGCCGGCCACCTATGCCCCCCATTGTGCAATTTTGTGTTTCTTCAAGGGCTTTTTAACAATTTTAAGGAATTTCCATCACCTATAAATAGGTGAAGCCATTGTTCACAAAAATTAGAAAATCTAGCAAAACTATGCCAAATTTCTCTCTCAAAAACCGAACTTGAGAAGGAAAGGAAAGAAAGAAAATTTTGCAAAACCAAGAGTAACAAGAGTGTGTAGGGTGGTCTGAATTGAGCTAGAACACAAGGAAAAGTTGGAAAAAAATTTGATACCCATTTTAGGCCAAAGGGCCGGTTGTGGGGAGGAAGAAGAAAGGAAGAAAAATCCAAGCTTTTGGCCGGATTTTTATAGGCTAGAGGTGGCCGGAGTTGGAACAAGGGTGGCGGCAAATTTTGGAACTCAACTAGCCAAGGTGGGCGGTTGTTGGTGGAGGCAAAGAGAAAGGAAAAGCCAAGCCAAATTCTTGACCTAAAGTGAGGTATAAATCCCTTAAACCCTAAGTTTTCATTTAAATTTCATTTGGGAAATTTAAATGTATTTTAAGCATGGTTTGTATGAGCATAAGCTCACTTTTAATTGCTGCCCTAGTTAGAAATTTTAGGGTTTGTGCTTGATTAATTAGGGTTTTGGTTTGGTAGTTTAATTATTGCATGTTAAGTGTTTGATATGTTGATTAGGTGTTTTAAGGGTGGTTTGGTTCATTTATGTGCTTATGATGATTGAATACTAGGTTGCATGCTAGATTATGGTTATATGTCCCCAATCATGTGTTTGAGAATGTGTATGCATGTTAGGGTATGAATTGAAACGGTATGGCATGAATGGTTTGGTATGTGCTAAGTTTAGACCATGCAACCCTAGGTTTAGGAGATTCGGTTTAGGGCTGCATGGACACGTTGGGTTAGCATGATTGAATATGTGGGACGTTAGAAATGCTGCATGTTTGCTGTGTAAGCTCCCGAAGTGGTCGGTCGAGTTAGAATCCGCGAAATAGGACGTAAACCGGACTTAACAACAGAAACTGCCAATTCGGATTCCAAACTGGCTAGTTTCGGGAAAGTGGAAATTTAAGGCTTTTAGAGGCCGAACTGGGTGAAATGTAAAACATGAAAGTTGTTCGGAAGAGTTTTCCCTAGGGAGCAACGCGGATAGTTTCCCAAATTGAGGCTCCAATGGCCTCTGTTTTTACAGAAAACCGAGACTAGTCTGCCCAGACCTAGTTTACACGACCAGTCAGTTTCAAATTAAAACTGACAAGAATACAAGCAGAACTGGATTTTTCTCAAAACACGAAAGTTTTAGGATTTTTCGGGAGCTACAACTTTCGTGAAGACAACTTTTTTAAAATCGGAATGGATCTTTAAACTGACATGGTTTTATAAAGACTGTGCAGGGAACAGGAAATTCCTGCACAGGATTTTCTAAAAACAGTTCGGAAAAATTGTATCTTTCCCCAAAACCACTGTTTTGACTAGGGAAACTGTTCCAAAGGCAGTTTCCAGCCCTAAATGATTTTACAAAAACCTATTTCAAAAATATGAATTTTATGAGTTAAGTAAAAGATTTTTGAGGTTAATTTACCCAAGTTTCCAAAGAAATGGAAAATGGATTTTTTTAACCAAATTGGGTAAGCAAGATGATTACGGGTAATAACCGGAAGTGATATCCGAGTTACTGGGCCAAAGCCTAAAGCTCAAGTTTGACCCATATAGGGTTAACCTTAGTTGACCAAAAGTTGACTTTGGTTGACCAAAAGTTTGACTACAATTAACCTTAAGGGTTAGTCAAGATAACCCTAAAGGATACCAAGATTAATCCATATTGGGTTGTTTTTAAAATAATAGGGTTACTATTTGTAACCCAGTAAGACATCTAGTATCGGGGACATACAACTAGGATTATGTAGGCATGTTGGTTAGATCACCAACATTCCACAATACTAATTAGAACCTCACCTATGTCCTTCAACAAGCAGGAGGGAACCTGCAACTGTACTCAGAGCAGGAGCAGCATTGCGCAGGACATAACAAGAGAGGTAAGTACAACTCCGCCTACAACATAGGCCCTTTGTTGTTACTTGCCTAATGTGATGGTATGTTATGGCATGTGATGATATGTTATGGCGTGTAATGTTATGGTATGTTATGTCATGTGATATTATGGTATGATATGTTATGGTATGTTATGAATGAGGTTATGTTATGTTACATGTTGTAATATTGTGACATCATGAAGCATGTTCACTAATGTTAAACCACCTGGTAAGAACAAGACAAGTAAGATGTTGTGTCGTACCGACTTGCCACAAAGGCGGGTTTAAATGGTATGGTTCATGGTTTAAGTTGGATTGGATGGCTACCTAAACTACTCCATGTTAAACTTTGTGTTTCATGGTTTGAGTTAAAACGGACTGCCGCCTTCAACCATTCCATGGCTATGTACCACGGTACGAGCACACATGATAAGTAAAGGAATAGAACTAAGCTAAGTTATGAATCCATATTTAATTCATAAGAGGTCATAATTGGTTCATGCATAATGATATGTGTTTTGTGTCGCGGATGTAACAGTTGTACTTGCTGAGCGAAAGCTCACGTCTTACGTCTATGCTGTAGGTAAGCAACCTGCCAGCAATCTCTGATGCAATACTGTGGAAGGCTGGTGCTGCGGACTGTGAAATGTGGGATGGACACTGCCACGGACTTTGAAAAAAAAATATACTCTATAAAATATATTGTAATGAAAAAGGGTTTTCATATTTTCATGATGTTTTAAATATGAATGACAAAGTTTACGAATGTATGACAAGCAAGTTGCCTCATGTGGTACCGATCCGCATTAAGTCGGGTTGGTCTACCATTTGATTATGATGGCATTCAGGAAGGGTTTGAAAGTTCGGTACTCGAGTAAGTACCTATCAGTAAGTATGAGTTTGAGGATGAAGTTCAAGTTGAAAATTTTAAAATAAAGTTTAAAAAGAAAAAAAAAAAAAAAATTTCTCCCAAATTTTCCGCAAGTTTAAGTTCAGTATGTAAGTAAGGTGACGACCCGGCGTGGGAAGTCGGGGCGTTACAAGTGGAATGAGGAAATTGCATGAATTGACTAAGTGTGTTTATAACATATTGAATATCAGGTCTTGTTACAGTGAGGTATAAAAGACGTCCCACTAGTCGACGATAGATTGTCGGATCAGGAAGGGGAGTACCATCTTTTGGTCATAAGCGAAGATGTTGTTCCATTGGAAAATCAGATGTGGTTGAGAACTAGTCATACCAGAATCAGATAAAATGTCAAGAGTATATTTTCGTTGGCATAGAAAATTTCCTTGTTTAGAGCGAGATACTTCAATACCTAAAAAATACCGAAGATTGCCAAGATCTTTTATGGAGAAAGATTGAGCAAGAAATTGTTTGATGTCAGAGAAGGCATCATCATTGTTTCCAGTGATAATAATATCATCGACATAGACGAGAATAAAGATAGAAGTCTGATCATGAATATATGTAAAAAGACTATAATCTGAAATAGATTGATGAAAACCTCGGCGAATAAGAGTGGTTGAGAATTTAGAGAACCATTGACGAGAAGCTTGTTTAAGACCATAGATAGATTTATTTAATTTGCGTACACGAGTCTCCCCTTTACTAGAGAATCCGGGGGGAAGTTTCATATAAACTTCTTCATTGAGATCTCCTTGGAGAAACGCATTGTTGACATCAAGTTGGTGTAGTGACCAATTTTTAATGGCAGCAATGGAAAGAAGGAGACGAACAGTAACTAGTTTGGCCACAGGTGCGAAGGTAACATGATAATCGATTCCTTCAACTTGGGTATAACCTTTGGCAACTAAGCGAGCTTTATGTCTCTCAATAGAACCATCAGATCGATATTTAATTTTGTAGGCCCATTTACAACCAATGGGTGATTTGTCTTTGGGAAGTGAACATAAAGACCAAGTGTTGTTTGATTCAAGGGCCTGAATTTCTTTGGCCATGGCATCATGCCATTCAGTAGATTTTATGGCTTGAGAATAAGATCTTGGTTCTTGATTTTCAATGAGATTTGTTAGAAAGGCACGATGAGAATGGCTTAGATGGGACCAAGAAAAATAATTCGCTAGAGGGAAATTAGTTGAGAGTGAAATATGATTGCAAATATAATCCTTGAGATGACCTGGTGGGTGACGAATTCACTGAGGATGATTATTAATGATAGGAGCAGGTGCCATTGAAGGAGAATTATGGGAGAGAGTGTCCTCAGAAATAGATGGAGAATTGGTTGAATTATCAAGCTGAGAAGACGTGGAAATAGGCATTGGAGAATCATTGGAATGATCAACTAGATTATGAGGAATATAATCACTAGAAGAAACATCAATTGGAACAATAGGTGGGGTAGTGTAGTCAAATGTCCCATCATCATTAATTGGAGTAATGGTAATTGAATTTTTAAACGATGGAGATGGAAGATCATGATATGGAAAAATTGACTCATGAAAAATGACATCACGAGAAACGTAGATTTGATGAGTTTTGAAATCATATATACGATATCCCTTTTGACCATATGGATAACCAACAAAAATACCGGGTTTGGCTCGCTCATCAAATTTATGTTGAATATTCATATTTTTAGCAAAACATAAACATCCGAAAACTCGAAGAGATGAATATGATGGAATAGTACCAAGTAAAACTTGATGAGGTGATTTATATTTAAGGATTGGAGTTGGAAGTTTGTTAATAAGAAAGGCAGCAGTGAGAATACATTCACCCCAAAAGGAAAGAGGCAAGTTTCCTTGAAATCTTAGAGCTCTAGCAACATCAAGTAGATGCCGATGCTTACGTTCTACAATGCCATTTTGTTGGGGGGTTGCAATGCAACTACGTTGGTGAATAATTCCATTGTCATGAAACCATGTTTGAATTTGTTTAGAAAGAAATTCAGAACCATTGTCTGAACGAATAGTCTGAAGTTGAGGAAGAAAAATGTCCCCATTACCGAAGTTGATACGAGAAATTTTTGTGTTGAATTGACGATTGATTTGATTAAAAAAATAAATTAACATATTGAAAGTTTCAGATATATGTTTCATTAAATATATCCAAGTACACCTTGAATAATCATCAACAATAGTTAAAAAGAAACGTGATCCATTTTTGGAAGGTATAGAGAAAGAGCCCCAAATGTCAACATGAATTAATTCAAAACAATGAGAAGAACAAGATGCACTTTGAGAAAAAGAAAGACGTGACTGTTTAGCACGCGGACATATATCACAAACGAAATCTTTATTTGCAATAATACTTGGAGAATTCTTAACAATGAAATCAAAACGAGACCTAGATGGATGACCAAGGCGAGAATGCCATAGATCAAATTTATTACAATGCGTGAAAGAAAAAGCAGAATTAAAGTCTAAATCTGCATTTAGATTAAAAAAACCATTTCGAGCACTACCCCGACCAATCTTCTTCTTCGTTGTTCGATCCTGAAATATACATTCAGAAGATGAAAAAATTACTTCACAATTTGTTGACTTTGTTAATTGCGAAATAGATAACAAATTGAATTTAAAAGATGGAATGTGAAAAACATTCGTGAGAGTAAGTGATGATGAACAATGAATTGTGCCTATGTGTGTCACAGGCGCCACTACTACAAATATGGGATTCCACAACGGTTAAAAACCGTCGTGGAATCACTTGCACTACGGTTCGAAAACCGTCGTGGAATCCAAAGTCGTGGAATCTTTTAAGATTCCACGACGGTTTTTTAACCGTCGTGTAATCGGGAAAAATGGAAGCAGGCAGTTAAATTTAAGAACATACAACGACGGTTTTACTGAAAAACCGTTGTGGTATCTATTGATACCATGACGGTCTCTTGGTGAGACCATCGTGGTAGACCAAGCTACCACGACGGTCTCACCGTGAGACCGTCGTGGTAGACCACAGATACCACAATGGTCGAACCACGAGACCGTCGTGGTCGCCCAAGTTACCACGACGGTCTCGTGGTTCCACCATCGTGGTAGTGCCGGATACCACGACGGTCTCACCCGGAGACCGTCGTGGCAGCGCTAGTTACCACGACAGTCGGACCACGAGACCGTCGTGGTAGCCAAATAAATAAAAAAAATTTTCGATTGCGAATTTGTTTCATTTCCCACGGGTGGTAAATCCCATTTGTTAATACGTTAGTACACATCCAAAATAATTTTCAAAAATATTATGTAATTACTTTGATAACAATGTACAACAACAACTAATATAACGATAGTGAAAATTCTCTATATTGTTTCTAGTTAATATTGTATAAACCGCATGACAAATTTAGCCCACTCGTACCTAACCAAACTCATGTCAGCATCAGTATAAAAATCCTTGGTTTGAAGCCCGTCTAATCCATCAACAGTAAAGGTTATTTCTCGCATGTAAGCTAACACAAAATAACCACATTCTACATAACCTTCATGTATTGGACATCGAACGGTATCAATCAACGTCTGCCAGTTGCGTCGCTGTCTCATTCCACTCCCCACCAACAATTTCCAATCATTAAGTGCCCTATCAAGTTGACAAATTTCAAATCAGTAAAAATTTCAAAACCATCGGGTGAAAAAGATATTTCGGCTTACCAAGAAGTCGAGTGGCGACGGCGTAGGAGAGAACGTACCCACGGCTTGGGCGACTGCAAGGGGAGAGAGAGAGAGAGAGGGGCGTGGGCGGCGACGGCAAGGGGAGAGAGAGAGAGAGGGTCGTGGGCGACGGGCAGCCCGAAGGAAAGAGAGACACGGCGTGGAAGCCGGCCGAAGGAGAGAGAGAGAGAGAGGGGCGTGGGCGGCGACGGCAAGGAGAGAGAGAGACACGGCGTGGGCGAGGTCGCAGGAGAAAGAGAGTGAGAGCGACGACAATGCAAAGTAAGAGAATGGAGGGAGAGTGCCAAAAATGAGAAGAGAAATGGAGATTGGAATTAAGAGACCCAATGCAAAATAAACCATTGCGCGCGCACAATTCCCGGAAAATTTTTAAATTTTAGAGATACCACGACGGTTTCTTTATAAACCGTCGTGGTATCCAAGATACCACGACGGTTTCTATAGAAACCATCGTGGTTTCCATCGAAAAAAATTAAAAAAAGTTTTAAAATATTTAAATAATAAAAAAAAATTCAAATTTTTTTATTTTTTTAATAAGAAAATTCCACGACGGTTTGTGCAAACTGGCGTGGAAGCTGGCGGAAGATGGCCGGCTTCCACGACGGTTTGGCTAAACCGGCGTGGAAGCCGGCCGCTTCCACGACGGTTCCCGTGAACCGACGTGGAAGCTGGCGGAAGAAGGCGGTCTTCAACGACGGTTTGCACAAACCGTCGTGGAAGCGGCCGGTTTCCACGCTGGTTTAGCCAAACCATCATGGAAGCCGGCCATCTTCCGCCAGCTTCCACGCCAGTTCACGGGAACCGTCGTGGAAGCGGCCGGCTTCCACGCCGGTTTAGCCAAACCGTCGTGGAAGCCGGCCATCTTCCGCCGGCTTCCACGCCGGTTTGCACAAACCGTCGTGGAAGCCGGCCATCTTCCGCCGGCTTCCACGCTGGTTCACGGGAACCGTCGTGGAAGCGGCCGCCTTCCACGCCGGTTTAGCCAAACCGTCGTGGAAGCCGGTCATCTTCCGTCGGCTTCCACGCCGGTTCATGGAACCGTCGTGGAAGCAGCCGGCTTCCACGTCGGTTTAGCCAAACCGTCGTGGAAGCAATCCTTTCCACGTCGGTTTTCGTAAACTTTTTCCCGCTCGGTGTTTTTGCGACTTTTCCACGACGGTTTTTTAAAAAACGGTCGTCGAAGTACCATCGTGGAATCCCGTTTTTGTAGTAGTGCGCCTGAGAACCATCAGGCAATTGAACTGATATACTTTTATGAACGGTAGAATATGAAGAAAAAAATGAAAGAGACGTACATATATGATTAGAAGCGCCTGAATCAATGATCCAACAAGAGGATAAATAAGTGAGAGCTATACTTGCCAAATGGACTGTTGATCCACCAGATTCTTCTTTGGCTAGAAGTGCAAGAATCTTGTTGTATTGTTCAGATGTTAATTGATTAGCAAAAGTAGCGGAAGTGGATGACGGTGGCCCTGATTTCTTCTCCTGCTTATTTGGGAAGCCATGAATCTGGTAGCATGTAGCAAGAGTATGACCATGCTTGTTACAATGTTCACAGAAAGGACGTTGGCGCTTTCTCGAAGGTCGAGATTGTGGTTTAGATGCATGTAGCGCTGCCAATCAACAGTAGGAGTTGTTTGAATATTAATCTCTTGTTGTTTTTCTTCTTGTCGTACCAAATTGTAGATACGCTGAATTGAAGGAAATGGCTCCATCAAGAGAATTTGACTGCGAATAGCTGAAAAACGATCATGGAGTCCTTGAAGAAACTCCATGGCATGATCTTGATTTTGCTGATCAATGATGCTTTTAGCATTACCACAGATACATGGAGTGATAGAAATAATGGAACTGAGTTCGTCCCATAAAGATTTGAGTTGTGTGAAATATAATGAAACCGACATACCTTCCTGCTTGAGGACAGATATTAATTGTTTCAATTAATAGATCTTAGGAGCATTTGATTGAGAAAAACGATCCCTCAGATTTGTCCAGATTTGTGCTGCAGTTTCAGCATATAGGATACTTGGACGGATCTCAAGTGAGACTGAATTAAGAATCCAACTTCCAACCAAATCATTACATCGTTCCCAGTTGGAAATATCATCTTTCTCCTTTGGAATTGGAAGTGACCCATCAACAAAACCAAGCTTGCTTTTTGCACGAAGTGCCATTGTTATTGCACGACTCCATGATACATAATTGTCTCCTATCAATAGAGGTGTAAAAAGAACGGTAGAAGGGCTATCTGAGTGATGAATGGCATAAGGATCTGTTTTGATAGGTATTGATGATTATGGAGATGATGCAGATGGTGTGATGTCAGACATGATGAAGAGACCAAAAGAAAAAAAAAAAAACTGAATATAAGGGTAGAATATGATATCTTTCACTTCTCTGATACCATGTGAAAAATGCTTTTTTGTGTTCTTCATACTGTATTCATTCACTTGCCGTGTAATATATAGGCAGATTACAACATTCAAAAATACATAAAGGAAGAAACTAACACTCTGTTACAGTAAGTAAAGGCTGAAATATTGGAAAAGATAAAAACTAAAAGCCTAAAAATTAGAAACTAGCAATTCTGTTACAATAACTAATGGCCTAAAATATTGGTCTGTTATGGACCCTTAATTTTCGTCCAACAAAGCCCTCCAAGAAAAAAGCATCTTCCAATTTTTCAATCTCTCTTGGGTTCTTCAATTCCAGCTAAGATTTCTAAAAAATTAGAAGGGGAAAAAAAAAAAAGAGTAAGAAAATATAAAGTTAAAAACATGCAAAAACCAAAACACAATATATAGAGGAGATAAACAACTCCTAAATGGAAAGACACGACAACAGGTAGAAAATGTCGATTCAAAGGCAACAATGTCTAGATACAATCAAAACATCTCAGCCTCTAGAAAAAAGTATCTTGTATGATAAATGATATATAACTTCTTTAAGAATTATAATATAAATATATGGGTTGGATTAGATTTATTAGATTTTCAAAATTCACATCTGATATCTAGTGTAATTCAATTGGATGAGTAATATCATCATCCAAATTTAATTCTATTAAATATCTTTAAAAAAAAATTAGATTGATTCGGTTGAATATATTAGAGACTGAATCTTGTGTCCATACCTACATGGTATACTTCTAATTATTTTGTACGATATTATAACAATTAAATTTGAGGAGTTTTACAATCAGAAATGATGGGGGGTAAAAATTTTAGACCGTCCGATGAGTTTTAAATGGTCGAGGTTGAAAAGGTTCACCAAAATAATTGTGAAATACATGTGTACGATAATATTAAAAAAAAAAAAAGAACCATTGTCTCCGACTCTCCATGAACACCAAGCAAGAGCAACGGTGGTGGTGGCTCCCGGAGCGAACCCGGCGAGGCCATAGTGACGACGGTGCCAGCATTCTCGATCGTCGACCGCCCATCCCATGTCGCAAATGGCCAAAGAACACTCTCGATTTGAAGCTATTCGGCCGGTGTTTGGGCGGAGCCGCGGAGGAGAGTGAGGGGTTTTCATGATCGTCCAGATCCGGCACAGGTCTCAACTCCGTCGCCGCTGTGAGACCACTCCGCCGTGCTAGCTTTCGAGCCCCCTCCACTATGTAGCCGGGCCCACTCCGCCGTGCTAGCTTTCGAGCCCCCTCCACTATGTAGCCGAGCCCACTCCGTCGCGGAAGCAAGGGAGGTGCTGAGTTAAAACTTCGCCAGATCTATGCTACCCAGTACCCACGATGGCGCCGCTCGCAAACCTTGGACGGGTCCCTGAGAAGACGAGTTGAAAGGCGGTGGCTGGGGGCGGCTGCCGGAGGGCGTCAACGTTCGGAGACTTGAGATCGTGAGCTTGCCGGCATCCACAACATCGTGAGCTCGGATATCCGTTGTCGCCCGTCCCTTCCGCAGCCTCGCGAGATTTTTCGGGTCAGGCAAACCAGTTCCTCCCACCTTTTCGCGAGCTTTTTCTGATTCGGCTAACGTCCATCTCTCTTGTTTTTTTTGGACGAAAGGGAAGGAGAATTGTTTCCTTTTTTTACAAGTGTAATCCCATGTGTTGAAACTATTCTAGTTTTAACGTGTCTTTTCGATCTATACCGTTAAAACTGATCTGATGGTCAAGATTTTTTAAACTAAATATTTATTCTTCTCCTCATCCTCTATCTTTATTTTTTTGCCCTGCCGGTCAAATGTCATTATTTTCTTCATCCCAACTCTCTCCCAGCTTTTTCTTTATAACTTTTTTTTTCTCCCGTTGCTTCTCTTCTCATGTTCTCTTACTTCATGCTCTTTATTTAAAAGATAAAGTTAACAAAACAGTTTTAATGCAAAAATTAAAATTGGAAAAATTAAGTAATTACAGATATAATCTAATATAATATCATATTCAAATTTATTAAAAGGTATAGAGTTCGAATCCCTCATCTTAAATATAAAATTTTTTGAAAAAATCAATAGATAAACTACTTTTTGAATTACTGTTGTTTTTTTTTTTATCTATATATATATATATGAATATAAATATATAATCTAGAAGAATATTTGAATCTGCACAAATTCACGTATATTAAGGGTGTGTTTGGTTGGAGGGAGTGAGGGAGAGAGGTGGAGGGAGAATCTCTATCCTTAGACCCACCATAATATCTTTCCATTTGAAAGGACGCACACTCTCTTTGTTTTTTTCAATTAAAAAGACAATTTTGTCATTAACTTTTTTTTTTTTTTTCCTTTCAAAAAACAGTTTTAATGCAAAAATTAAAATTGGAAAAATTAAGTAATTACAGATATAATCTAATATAATATCATATTCAAATTTATTAAAAGGTATAGAGTTCGAATCCCTCATCTTAAATATAAAATTTTTTGAAAAAGATCAATAGATAAACTACTTTTTGAATTACTGTTGTTTTTTTTTTATCTATATATATATATGAATATAAATATATAATCTAGAAGAATATTTGAATCTGCACAAATTCACGTATATTAAGGGTGTGTTTGGTTGGAGGGAGTGAGGGAGAGAGGTGGAGGGAGAATCTCTATCCTTAGACCCACCATAATATCTTTCCATTTGAAAGGACGCACACTCTCTTTGTTTTTTTCAATTAAAAAGACAATTTTGTCATTAACTTTTTTTTTTTTTTTTTCCTTTCAAAAAACAGAAGTTTAAAATGGACAATATAATAATTAATTAAAAAACTATCATTCATCATTTTAATTCTTTTTCTCTTATCAAACAACATGCGAGATTCATATAATCCTATCCATCCTTCACTCCCTCCAAACATAGCCTAAAGCAAGAAACCAAAAAGGAGCAGATCCATTTACATGCCAACCAATACTATTATATATATATATATCATGTCTTATATATAGGTATATGCACCAAGTCTTATATTCGGTATTGTATGGTATCCGGTAATGTGAATTTCAGTTACTATGAATATAAACTTCAATTGTTAAGAATGTGAATTCATGCAGAAGGGAATGTAGTTAAAGGAGATGTGAATTTTTTTTATTTTACATTTTTTTTAACATGAATTCACATTTCTAACCGAAGTTTAGGGGTGGCAATACGGATCGCAACACGACGACATGACTCGAAAACGACACGAATTTCGCGGGTTCGGGTTGGGAAAAATAGGGGCGGGTCGATTTCGGGTCACCCGAAATTAACACGGAAAAAAACGGGTCGTGTTCGGATTGGACCCGTGGAACCCGAACACGACCCTTTTTTTTGTGTCAATTTCGGGTCAAATTTCGTGTCAATTTCGTGTCGCGGGTCAATTTCGTGTTAATTTCGGGTCAAATTTTGTGTCAATTTCGTGTCGCGGAACAATTTCGTGTCGCGAGTCAATTTCGGTTCATGTCGTGTCGTGTCGCGGGTCACGGGTCAATTTCATGTCGCGGGTCAATTTCAGTTCGTATCGTGTCAACCCGTTTCGGGTTCGTGTCGTGTTCGTGTCGTGTGTTGAAGTCGTGTTCGTGTCGGGGGTCATGTTTAGGTCGGGGGAAAAAAAATTCAACATGGCTCTAACATGACACGAACCCGACACGTGACACGAATTGCCACCCCTATCGAAGTTCACGTTTACAATAATTAAAGTTCATATTGCCGGAGACTTTCTAGTCCTATTGTGCTTAATTATGCAAAAAAGTGTATACTTTTACGTGACGCAAGAATCATAAATTCAAAATTTTAGCGGAAAAAAGGTAAAAATTCATGTCATTTTGGAGCAAGAATATTGCTCGAGGAGTGCGATGCCTAATCGTCATGAAAAAGGTATACGTTTCTGTGACTTGAAAATCGTGCCTCAATTTTCAAAGTATTGCTCAGTCCTATTGTGCCTAATCGTGCAAAAAAGTGTATACTTTTTGCACGACACAAGAATCATAAATTCAAAATTTTAGTAGGTAAAAAAGGTGACAATTCATGTCATTTTGGAGCAAGAATATTGCTTGAGGCTTGCGGTGCCTAATTATCATGAAAAGGGGTATATGTTTCTGTGACTTGAAAATCATGCCCCAATTTTGGGAGGAAAAAAATCAAAATTTTTGCAGGAAAAAAGAAAAAAGTGACAAACATAATTGTTTCGGCGCAAGAATATTTCTCAGTCTTGCTGTGCCTAATCGTTGTGAAAAGTCTATAAGTTTGCGCAATGCGAGAATCATGCCCCAATTTTGGGGGAAAAATTTTTAAAATTTTGGCCACGAAAAAGGTGAAAATTCAAGTTGTTTCAGAGTAGGAATATTGCTCCAGCCTTGTTGTGCCTAATCGTCGTGAAAATGGTACACGTTTGAACTTTGCAAAAAACGTACCTCAATTTTGTCAGGAAAAAATTCAAAATTTTGGAAGGAAAAAAATGAAAAGAATTGTTGTTTCGACACAAGAATATTGCTTGTGGCCTATAATGCTTAAATGTCATGAAAAAAAGGTATATGTTTCTGTGACGTGAAAATTGTGCCCCAATTTTAGAGGAAAAAAAGTCAAAACTTTTGCAAGAAAAAAGTGAAAAACTTTTTTTTTTTTTTTTTTCGGCACAGGAATATTGTTCGCTGCCTGTGGTGCCTAATCATTGTGAAAAAAAGGTACATGTTTCTGCGACCCAAAATCATGGCCTAATTTTGGAGGGGGAAAAATTCAAAATTTTGGTAGGAAAAAAGGATGAAAAAAGTTATTGTTTTGGCGCAGGAATATTGCTCGTAGCCTGCGGTGCCTAATTATCGTGAAAAAAGGGTATATGTTTTCGCGATGCCAAAAACGTACCCCAAATTTGGACAGAAAAAAAAGCACAAAACATTATCATATCGGCACGGGAATATTACTTAGCCTTATTGTGCATAATTGTCACAAAAAAGGATACAGATTTGCACTCCACAAAAAACGTGTCCTAAATTTGGAGGGGAAAAAATTCAAAATTTTAACGAGAAAAAAAAAGTGAAAGACATATTTGTTTCGACGTAAGAGTATTGCTCAATCCTTATGTGCCTAATTGTGCAAAAAAAGTGTATACTTTTGCACAACACAAAAATAATAAATTCAAAATTTTAGCAGGAGAAAAAGACGGTCAAAGACTTAAGTGGTTAAATGAGTGAATAACATATTTCGAAGACTACTTAGGGAAATAATATTCTAGAAATGATGAGAGTGTTTTTATCCTAATTGCTTTATTTATGAATGTCATTTTAAATTTGACTATGTGAAAAATATAATAAATGTACTTATTTATGATTGGTGTGTTATCTAAGAATTGATCTACTAAACTCTCTGAAATAAAGAAAATTGATTAAAATACTTTGTTTATTAGACTCTAAGATTAGTTTCATTGTGATAAATTAAGTTTGTTAAAATAAGTGACAATAATTATTGATCTAAATAATAAGGCAAATAATAATGGGCCACAGTAATAAAGACTGACCATAAATAACTTCAACAATTTATCTAATAAATAACCAATAGTAAACAGTAATAAAATTATTGCAATAAGTAAGAAATAACAGATGAGCAGGAATAAATATATAAATATTAAAAACTGAAAAATGGACCAGTTTAAACATAAAACTTGAAATAAATAAACGAAAAGAATAGACATCAAAAATCATTAAAGATAAAAGAAATAAGAGAAAATTATTTAAATAACCACTTTTTTTATTTATTTATTGATCAACATCGATCATGGCCAAAGTCAAATCTATTGTAAAAACACTTTAGAAACCTCTTTTTGTAGTATTTAAAAAGAACTGAGAGAAACATAACCATGTTTACATTACCATAATGTAATATGATGAGAAAGATAATAGGTTTGGAAAGTAAAGATAATACGTGAATATCACATTCTCAGTGCACATCTATAACCACTGGTCAATGAGATGAGCTGGGTCATTATGACCGGTCAAATTAAGACTTAGGTGGTTAGATGAGTGAATCACATATTTTGAAGACTACTTAGGGAAATGATGGAAATAATATTCTAGAAATGATGAGAGTGTTTTTGTCCTAAGTACTTTATTTATGAATGTCATTTTAAATTTGACTATATGAAAAATTTAATAAATGTACTTATGATTGGTGTGTTGCATAAGAATTGATCTATTAAACTTTTTCAAATAAAGAAAATTGATTAAAAATACTTTGTTTATTAGACTCTAAGATTAGTTTCCGTGTGATAAATTTTAAGTGTGTTAAAATAAGTGACAACAACTAGTGATCTAAATAATAAAGCGAATAATAATGGGCCACAGTAATAAAGGCTGAGCATAAATAACTTCAACAATTTATCTAGTAAATAACCAACGGTAAACAGTAATAAAATTATTGCACTAAGTAAGTAATAAACAAATGAGAATGAATAAATAAATAAATATTGAAAACTGGAAAATGGACCAGTTTAAACAGAAAACTTGAAATAAATAAACGAAAAGGATATACATCAAGAATAATTAAAGATAAAAGAAATAAGAGAAAATTATCTAAATAACCATATTTTTTTTATTTATTGACCAACACAACACAAACTCCCTCATCTCTAGGGATGGCAATACGGGTCGCGACACGACGATACGAATCGAAAACGACACGAATTTTGCAGGTTTGGGTTGGGAAAAATAATGGTCGTGTCGTGTTCGGGTCACCCAAAATTGACACGGAAAAATTCGTGTCGTGTTCGGGTTGACACGAATTTTTCCGTGTCAATTTCGTGTCAATTTCGTGTCAATTTCGTGTCAAATTCGGGTCAATTTCGGGTCCAACCTAAATTTCGTGTCAAATTCGTGTCAATTTCGTGTCAAATTCGTGTCAATTTCGGGTTCAACCTGAATTTCGTGTCAATTTCGTGTCGCGGGTCAATTTCGTGTCGCGGATTAATTTCGTATTGCGGGTCAATTTCGTGTCGCGGGTCAAGTTCGGTTCGTGTCGTGTCAACCCGTTACGGGTTCGTGTCGTGTTCGTGTCGTGGTTTCGTGTCGTTTTCGTGTCACGGGTCGTGTTCGGGTTGGAGAAGAAAAAATTCGACACGGCTCAAACACGACATGAATCCGACACGTGACACGAATTGTCACCCCTACTCATCTCGACCAATATAACAAAAACTCATATTTTTTTAGTTTGATTTTGTGTCATATTGAATTAATGTTACTTTTCTGTGTCACGTAATTTTTAAATTTGTATCATTCAGGTACTTTTCCTTAGACGTAATGGTGATAGAATAAAATACTTAAATTAGATAACATTAAAGGGAGATTAGAAGTATACTTGCTACCTGTGTTTAAAATAGAAAAGATATAGGAATGATAACAATAAATGAGCTTGGGAAAAGCACAATTCCCACAGTTGCTTTTATAGAGAGTAAAGCCAAGGGAGGGCATTAGTTGCTTGTTGATGCATTGCAGCAAGCAAGGGCCTTTTGATCTTTTCCACATTCCCTTGGGCTTACTGGCATGTTGTTTATAATCTTTTTTGCCCCCTTCAACATCCCAACTCTTCCAAGCAAATCATCCATGCATCCATAATGTTCGGTTCTGAGTTCTCAGCTCAACTCCATGAACTTCTGTCCTTCAAAAGAAGTAATGACTCCCTTCTTCAACCAACCCGAGTGAGTGCAAGCACTAGGGAGACTAACAAAGTGATGTGATGTAGGAGTGATACAATCATTCATTCTAAAAGTTACAACTGTGAGAGAGGCGCAATCAACTTCTTTAAATATCACCTATTATCAGACTCGAAAATCTGCCCCAAGCACTATCTGTTTGGGCCCTTACAAATCTGTAGGTGCACCTAACTAGCGGGTTCAGACGCTTCTTCAAGGCCCAAGCCACATAAGCCACCTCCCAATTTTAAGTATGTTCTTGCATCATGACTTTTTCAGGAGCCACCAACTCCCTCTACATCTTCTTAAAGAGCTTGACGACTACGTTGTCTTTGGCATGCACTGCTAGCCCAGCAATCATGCAATTCCACAACGAAATCTCTAAGTGCGTTAGTTTCTTGAAAACTCTGTAGGCCTTCTCCAAGCAACTGCATTTGCATTAAAGGTAAACAATTAATTGTCGACGCGTGTTTGGAGTTTTAATACTATTCCACTTTCCTCTATACATCTGTGTAACCAAGAACTGTCCAAACCTAACTTTTCATCCCGCAACATTTGAAACAAAGCAAATGCCTTGTGAAAGCAGTAGCTTGTGGGCAACTAGGAATTCAACATGTCTCTCGTGATGCTGTTGTAAATGAAGGTATCTGATTGGGGCATTTCGTCGAACAATTTGAGTGCATTATAGCCCAAATGGCCATTTTGAGAGAGTGCACTGAACTTGATGAGGCGACCCATGGCGTCGCTATTGGAGCTTAGGCGGATGGTTTGGAAGTGGAACTGCTCGACATGGGCCATCAAGTGACACCACTCAATTTCATGGCGGCGTATTAGTGACTTGTGAGCCTCCGACCACCGGGACTTGGAGAGACAACGAAATTTTGCTGTCTGTCGTTTTGGCTTATTATCAACTTTTATTTATTATTTTTTTAAAGGACTTTATTATCAACTAGAAATCAATAAACATACTAATTTATACTAATTAAAATCACGAGCTTTATATATACGAAGTGCATACATATTACAATTATTAAAGATTTATTTTATGTAAGTAGTTAAAATTTTTGACACATATGTTAGGCTATCACAAAAAAATTTGAACATAAATACACAAATTTTGATTAAGAAAATAAATTCATTAAAAAAATATTTTTATGAAAAATAAAAAATAAGAGCTTAAAAAAGACAAATTTAGAAAAAGTTGAAAGAAAAGAGAGAGAGAGAGAGAGAGAGAGAGAGAGAGAGAGAGAGAACGAATAGAATAAAGTAACAAATCAAGAAAAAAAAAAAAAAAAAAAAAGAAGACATAATCACAAAAGATAAAATAAAGTAAACAAATTTTTGAATAGTATTTTTATTTTAAAAAAACTTTACCCTTTTAATATAGTTATATAAATAAGAGAAGAGACAGAGAAAAGGTAGCGTGTGACGATCTATTACTCCAATTCATTTGCATATGCAGTATAACCTTGATAAATTAATAATTATTCAAGGTCATTATCGCCTTAAGTGCTTCTTTGTGTCACTCATAATCTATGAAGTTGTGTCATTTTCCACAGGGTAGTTATAATTAAAGAGGTATTCCATCACTGCACCACAACTCTTTGATTACTTTTTCTTGTTTTTGCATGGCTTAACCTTACAAGCTTGGTCCATCCAAATTATCAGTAGCCATGTTATCTATGGACTTAATTATGCAATGTCAAAAACAAGTTGCAATTGTTTTTGCCTATGCGTCTATTTTTCAAGCCAAAATGGAAGATGCATTGCAATAAAATTTTTTTTTTCTTTCCTAGATTTTGTCACTCTTCTTTACAACCTCCAAAAAATTATGATAAAATCGATGAAGATGATGCATCTTAAAAACACGTATGACCACCCATCAGTCATCACAAGATCTTTGATGTTGTGTTGGGTGGCAAACAAAAGTAATTTGACATTGTTCAATCCTTCAATAGTTTTTGAATGAGCAGGACAATTATCGATGGGAGAACTTTTTTACCGTTCATTTTTTGAATTGCAGTTGTTTCTTAGTGCACGTTGGATCTTTGTTGTATACACACAATACTTCATGCATTTCATTTGTCATTGTTGCTTTAATATTTAAAACTCTAAAAGATTAAAAACAATTCAGAAAATAAAAAACCAAATTACACACAAATTAAAAAATCACCCAAAAAAAAAATAGAGCATAAGAAAAGGATTGAGAAAAGGTGAGTATAAGAAAATTTTGTTAGGAATGATGCCTAAAAAGCATATGATGTTTAAAAATTTATTGTTATTTAAGTAAATTAGTTTTATGTTTTATTATACTCTAATAAGCATATATGTTTGAAACTTAATAAATATTATAAAATTTTGTAATTATCATATATAAGTTAAGAGGGTAATATTTAAGAATAATACTCTAAAATCGTCCCTAATAAATATCTAAAATTTAGATATTTAATTAATTATTACTGACACAGTTCATCTCATTATGAATGGGACAACTCTATCCAGATTGTCGTTAAAGTGTCGTCAGAATAAAGATGCTTTATATAATATGATCATATAAGATGGGAACACTCTTAATTTGAATATATCTCTGTTAGTATATAGAGTATTCAGGTCCTGTTTGGGAACACTTTTCCAAACGGTGGAATATCGTTTGGTTTACAAATGGGCATTTGGGGAACTTTTTGGTTTCTAAAAGTCTTTTCTAGATATTTACTATAATTCACAATTTGTTTACATATTAAAATCAACAAAATACGCATATCAAAATAACTATTTTTCCAATTATTCTCCCATTAAACATACAAAACTCCAAAACAACAATTTTTTTTTCCAAAAAATTTTTAGCCCAAACTCACATAAAAACTCCTCAACTCCAAAAGTCCCAACGGCAAGACTCCGTCTCCTTAAGTCCACCAAACGGCCCTCAAATTTAATCGACGATGATCATATAAAGAACGGTCTTAATTCTGCATTGTCAACAGACTCTTATCTATGGTGTTATATCTTTTAACTTATTCGATATAGATTTACAAGATATCGGATCTCATTCATGTTATCCATAACAAAGCAAATAGTAGAGAATGTTAAAGTAATGAGATCATGAAGTTCGTTCTTTCATTATAAAGTAGATGGATAACTTCGTTAAGTGTTGATTCCTATATTGAATAATAAGAGCATTCAATTTATAATAAGATTATAAATATATTATTCATTACCGAATGAATGATTCTTAAGAAAAAAGATGTAATTAAAGAGGTTAACTGATAAATATAACTCTAATTATGAATTGTTTATGGATAATTGATCTATATGTCGTGATTATGTCAATGGACACTCAAACTCTTTGCACAACTTACACTTATAATTTCAAGATCAGTGCAATTCCAAATTTTTAGTTAAATAACTTTGGAATAATTAAAATTGGTATATTAAATAAAGTACAGCTTGAAATTATAGGTCCACTGTTCAACATATCATTTCCACAATATTACTTCAACACAATGTATTTAATTGGATTGATTAATTTGAAATTAATGAATTCTAAATTAATGCAAGCTCACTTTATATAATAAGTTAAATTAGAATTAATAATATAGTTTAAAAATAAAGTGATTATTTAAACAATTTCCAATTGGATGATCCAGCGTGGACAACCACACCAAAGGTGACGCCTACATCACTAAGTTTGGGTGTTTAGTACTGATTTCTCCCAAAGTTCTCACCTTTTGACAATTTACGCCTCCTCCAAACTTTTAATTTTAGCAATTTATCCATTGAACTTGTTAATAAATTAGTAAAATGTATCCCATATGAATTAATTTTTTATATGCTAAATTAGTTATGAAAATCCCACGTATACCTCATTTAAGTTTCAATTTCAAATCTTTTATTTAGTGTAAAATTAACTAAAATGGCTACATTACAATGATTTAACAAGTTCAGTAGCCAAATTACCAAAATTAAAAGTTTAGGGACACGATATTAAAGGATAACAAGTTACAGGGCATGAGTGCTAAATTGTAACACCCGAATGTTCTAGATGATCGTAAAGTATAATACAAATTGGTATTACTAACATTTTTTTTTAAGTATATTGAAGGTGACGGCGACAAATGCTTTAATGCGTTCAAAAATTCATGTTTCATGTGAAAGATAAGTAAAGTAAGAATTATGAAGTTTTATAGTAGTTTTATGTTGATTTTAGGATGCTAGGTTGCCCATGTATAGATGATTTAGGGTAAAATAGGTTAAAAACATGAATAGATGAATTTGAACGATGCTAATTAAAGGCTTGGTCAAGCCTCAAGTGCCATAGTGCCATCATAATGGCGCCACGGCGCTTCGAGGGTTCTTTTGAATCAAAAACTCAAGCACAGAGCGTTGCAGCGCTCATAAATGGGGTTGCAACACTACATATAAAAGTATGTAGTGCTGCAGCACTACATTTGGGTGCCGTGGTGCTACAAAGAAAAAGTACATAACGTGCGGCACCTGGCGTTACTTAGTGCTGACCTAAAAAAATAAAAATAAAAAAGGGATTTTTAAAGAGTCGACTTGGTAACTTGCACTCCATACAAAAGCTGAATGATAAACTTGGACGATTTTAATTATAAAAGCTTGTTTCTTATCATTTTAATATTGAATTTAAAGTATTTAGTATCATATTTTTAGAATTTTTTATCATTTAACATTTTCTCTGAAGTTCAAGTGCTGCAGTTTTTGTCGAGTACTGGAATTTGCTTGTAACATTTCTATCAACATCTATGAAACCCTTTTGATAGCACTCAAAAATATGATAACGCGGTCTTTCTCAGACTATATATATTAATAAAAACAAAAACATGTAGAAACAAAGTATGCGTTTAGTGCTAAAATTTAGATTGTAGAATTTGGATTTGAATAATTGTGTTTTTATCGAGGCGTTTAAATTGTTGGAGTTAAAAAGTGTAAAAACTTGAAATGTGTTCAGAAAAAAAAAATCAATATGTAACTTGTTTTAATCGTTTCGAAATTCTATTTAATTAAAAAAATCATTTTATTTAGACTTGTTTATGAAAAATTATGGATTTTTAAAATTTAAGTTACAAAATTGTATAAATAATAAAACTAAAAGAAAAAATAAAAATTAAATTATAATTGTAAGGTTTGAACTATAACACCTAACAAGCCAAAAGGTGCAAATTAATATACAATGCATCATATACTTCGCCGGAAGTGCTTAAAGTATAACTACTACTTTTCCTTATAATTCCTTTGGGAAGTTTCTTTGAAGTTAGCTAGGACTCATGTGGACGTCTCGCTCACACAGTGCCTATAAAAGTCTTTTTTCTTTTTTTTTTTTTCTTTTTTCATATACAGTCATACTTTCCAAGGGAATTTCATAGAAGAAAATTGAGGCAGAAGCTATACATATATATATATATATATATATATATATATATATCACTATGCTTTTTTATTTTCTTAACTAAGTATGCATTTGGCAACACAACTTGAACTCACATTTTTCATTTCAATTTTTATCTTTTTTTGAAAAGTCAACAAAAATTATAATTAATTTTTAAAAAGTCAATCAACTCAAACCGTTTTACTAAACAGAAATATTTTTTCCTCCCCTCATCCACCATCTTTAATTTTTTGCTTTGCTAGTCAAATGTCATTATTTTCTTCATCGCAAATCTCTCTCCAGCTTTTTCTTTATAACTCTTTTTTTTTTTCGTTGCTTTTCGTCTCATTTTCTCTTGCTTCATGATCGTTATTTAAAAGGTAAAAGTTATTTTAGAGCGAACAAAGTTAACAAAACAGTTTTAATGTAAAAATTAAAATTAAAAAAATTAAGTTATTATAGATATAATCTAACGTAATATCACATTCGAATTTATTAAAAGATTTAAAGTTCGAATCCCTCACCTTAAATATAAAATTTTTTGAAAAAGATCAATAGATATATTTGTAATAACTGAATTTTTATGACATTATGATTTCTTGTAAAAAATTCAAGTTGTACCATGAAGGTATACATGAAAAAGCCTGATTAGGGTTTTTATCAGACTTTGTGAGTTTTTATGATTTTATAAAGACTCAAAAATAATTATTTAACCTAGCATGTGACCTTTTGAGTAAAAAGGGGTAGAAAATTTCATGATTTTTTGTTGGTCAAAGTTTGATCATAAAAAGTCAAAGTTGACATAAAAAGTCAAAAGTTGACTAAAAAGCTCAAACATATGATAATACTGTTATATGACAAGCAGTATAGGAAAAATACTGCGAAAACCGTCTTTACGGACAAGATAGTAAGATTAAGATCTAAAACCACCATAGAAAAATCAAGCACACAAATTAGGATATCAAGGGCCAAATGGCTTCAAGTTACAAGAAAATTTTTATACAGTCCGTTTTTACACAGATAAATTTTGGACTGCAGTTCAGTGTAAAAATACTGTTATTAGTAGACAGCAGTATTGAAAATTTCTGCGTTAACATAAAAATGGACTGCATATTAAGGAAAAAACCAAACAAACCCTAATGTGGATTACATCATCCACCTTTTAATTAATGACATCATTTGGATTTAAGAAAAAAATTGGAAAGAATTTGTTGGTTCTAGATCACTCCATGGCCGGCCACCTAAGAGGTTTTTTATGCAAAATTTTGCTTCTTCAAGGACCGTTTGGCAATTTTGAAAAGTTTCCCATCACCTATAAATAGGTGAGCCATTGTTCACAAAAATTAGAAATCTTAGCCAAACTTTGCCAAAATTCCTCCACAAATTCACTCTCAAATCCGAATTTTAGGAAGGAAAGGAAAAAAGAAAATTTAGCAAAACCAAGAGAAAATAAAGTTTGGAGTGGTTGGATTTTTAGCTAGAACACCAACCAAAGTTTGAAAAATTTTTGGAAACCCATTTTGGCCAAAGGGGCCGGTTGTGGTGAGGAAGAAGAAAGGAAGAGAAAAATCCAAGTTTTGGCCGGATTTTGAGTCTAGTGGTGGCCGGATTATTGGAGCAAGGGTGTGGAAAAATTTTGGAACTCAACTAGCCTAGGAAGGCCGGTTCTAGGAGGAGCCAAAGAGAAAGGGGGAAAATCAAAAGTAAAGCCAATTTCTTGAACTAAATCAAGGTAATTCCCTTTAAACTCCAAGCTTCTCAATTTAAGTTCCAATTGAGAAATTTAAGTGTATTTCCAATGGGTTTGTAAGAGCATAAGCTCAATTTAAGTTTTTGCCCTAGGATTAGAATTATGGTTTGTGTTTGATTAGATTAAGGGTGGTTTGTTTTTTTTATGAGCTTGCATGATTTAATATTTATGCATGCATGATTAGTATTGTTTGCTTGCTTGATAGATGATATGTTGTATGTCCCCAAGATGTGCTAAGTATGATGAATAAGTGTATGTTAGGTTGCTAGAATGATTTATGTATGTTGGTGCAACCTATACCATGCAAACCCTAATTGGTGAATTTTGAATAATGGTTTGCATGGACTTGATGGGTAATGTGTTTTAAGAAAGTTTACATTAGAAAAATGTTGCATGACTGCTCTTAGGCTCCCGATGCGGTCGGTTGAGGTAGAGTGCATGTGCTAGGGCGTAAAATGAATTTTAAACCAAAAGCTGCCATTTCGGGTGGAAACTGGCCAGTCTCTGGAAAATCAGATTTTGAGGCCTTTAGAGGCCGAATTTAGAAAAATTTAAAACACGAAAGTTGTAGAGAAGGGTTTTTCCTAGGAGGGTGCGTGGACAGTTTTTCAAAATAAGACTCCAACGGCCTTGGTTTTTATAAAAATCCGAGCCTGACCGTGCCCAGACTTCATGCACGGCCAGGTGAGTTCAACAAAGAAAACGAAGGGGTTAGATTCCGAACTAGGTTTTGTGTAAAACATGAAAGTTAAAACTTTCGTTAAGAAAACTTTTTCAAATTCGATTTAGATTTTTAAATAAAATCAAAATTTCAAAAACTGTGCAGGAAACAGGAAATTCCTGCACAGGATTTTCTAAAACAGTATAGGAAAAAGGCATTTCTGCCCATACATTGATAAATTAACTAAGGGAAGCTGTTCCAAAGGCAGTTTCCAACACTAAAGTATTTTACAAATATTACTCAAGATTTATAATTTCTCATAAGTTGAACAAAGGATTTCTAAGCTTTGAAATGTTAGGTTTTTTCCCAAAAAGGAAGTGAAAATGGGTTTTTAAACCAAAGTTAAATTTGACCCAAGCTGGGTAAGTCTTAACTCTAGGGTTACTTACTATAACCCAACAAGATATTATATGGGTGGGGACATATAGCTACGATTATGCACGAATGTTGGTTATATTACCAACAGTTTTAAATACTTACCTTTGTCTTTTATTATAGCAGGAGATAGCCTGCTGTGGTATCCTGAATTGGATCAGTACGTTACTGGACATAGCAAATAAGGTAAGTACAACTCCGCCTACAGGATAGGCTTTTGTTGTGTTACTTGCCTTAGAATGATATATGCTATGATGTATGCTAGACTTATGCGATAAGTTGGTTACATGGTTATATGATTTATGTATGTGTAATATTATAAAGCATGTTCATTAATTATAAAAACACGATCAAGAGAGATATGAAACATGATGGCAAGCAAGCTTGCCTGTGTCGTGCCAACCCGCGTCAGGTCGGGTTAGACTATGGTTTGAGTTGGATTTGGTTTGGCTGCCCCAACCACTCCATAGTTGAGCACCCGGTACAGACACTCATGATAAGGGGCCCATAAGCAAGATAAGCAATGAAAGTATTATGGAAGTATGATAAGAATGAAAAAGAAAACATAATAAAGCATAACTGGATCATACATTGTTAGAACATGTTAAGTTATGCTATACTATGTTATGAGATGATATATGATTGTATTTGTTTGTGTTGCAGATGATATAATTGTACTTGCTGAGCGAAAGCTCACGTCTTACGTCTATGCTGTAGGTAAATAACCTACTGGTGATTTTTGATACAAGATGGAGGAGCGTGGCAGGGCGAACTGTGAAATGTGAGGATGATATGCCGCTACGCGTTTCTTTAATATATGGTTATTATTTATGTTCGAACAA
This sequence comes from Ficus hirta, assembly GCA_038430175.1. NCBI lineage: Eukaryota > Viridiplantae > Streptophyta > Magnoliopsida > Rosales > Moraceae > Ficus > Ficus hirta. The sequence goes on along the minus strand of CM076585.1, from coordinate 8,712,815 downwards.
TTCTAGTCAATGCTCGTATATACGCAAGTACTTCCATAGGAAAAAAAAATTTCCGCTATTATCGCTAATTAAGTAAGTAAGTTATATGAAACAAGTTAAGCATATATGTACGTATGTATGTATGGTAATGGTCTGTGCTAGACGGGTCGTTACAATATTACTTTTTGAATTACTGTTGTTTTTTTTTGAGTTTATATATATATATATATGTGAATACAAATATATAATATATAAGAATATTTGAATCCACACAAATTCCCTTAGGGTGTGTTTGGTTGGAAAGAGAGATGGAGAGAGGAAGAGGGATGGAGGAGAATCTCTCTTCTTGGGCCCACCATAATGTCCTTCCATTTAGAATGATACACACTTCTTTTTCAATTAAAAAGATAATTCTGTTATTAACTTAAAAAAAAAGGTTTAAAATAGACAATATAATATTTAACTAAAAAAACTATCATTCATTCTTTTAACTCTTCCTCTCTCTTACTAAACAACATGAGGGATTCATACAATCGTATCCATCCCTCTAACTCTCTCCATATCTTCTTCGTTGCATCCCTCTTACCAAACATTGCCCAAAGCAAGAAACCAAAAAGGAGCATAACCATTTACACGCCTACCAATACCATTATATATATATATCGCATCTTGTATATAGGTATATGCACCAAGTCTTATATTCGATACCGTATAGTATCCAGTAACATAAATTTTAGTTACTGTGAATATGAATTTCAGTTGTTAAGAATGTAAATTAATATAGAAGAGAATGTAGTTAAAATGAACATGAATTTTCTTTATTTTATATTTTTTTCTACATGAATTCACATTTCTAACTGAAATTTATGTTTACTATAATTGAAGTTTATATTGTTGGAGACTTTCTAGTATTGAATATCAAACCGGCCTATGTATATGTATATATGTAATGATATATATATATATATATGTATGTATTGTTTTTAAACTATGTAATGTTATACATGTAATAGAGAGTAGGTAATGGATACTTTTTCAATGACCAAGGAGTAAGAGAGTCAAAAAGCTGTTCACATGATCGGTACACCCTACTAATTTTTCCTTTTAAAGAAAGAAAGGTAGACCCTACTTTTTTTTTTTGGCTAACTTTAGACCCTACTAATTAATCCCAGCACAAATTCACCCAAATATTTTCGTAGGTAGTGGATAGTATTATCAATAAAATAACAATAATGGGTGGGTGAGTGATATTTTTAAAGTATTTTAGTATAAAAATTTGGTTTTTCGTCGGTCTAATATTCTATTTAAAGTGTTTGATATCACATGTGTAAGCCTATATTTGATAGAGTGAAAAAAGGAGTTGAAGGAAATTAATGTAGGGATTTTAAAGAGAAAAATAAAATTTTAGTTATTTGGTAGAGAGAAAATAAGAAGGAAAGAAAATTAAAAATCCATACATTTCATCACTTTTTAATCCTTCTAACTTTAAAAATAAAAGTAGATAGAAATCTTATAGCAAAGCAGATATAGATAAAATAACTATTTTGACCGTTATTTATAATCATCTCTTAATTTATATGAGATTATTTTTACAAAAATGTATTTTATTAAAAAAATTTTTCTTATTTTCTCTCTCTTTTTCCAAACAACATGAAAGAAAATATCTCTCATTTTTATCACCCAAAACTTTTACTCGTCTTGTCTTTCTATTTTTCATCCTTCCTATCAAAAATAATATAACATCCTTATAATTAATATATTTGATGAGACTGTTTTCCTCGTGAAGGAGCAGAACCACACTGGACAAACAATCTTGTCGCTTTTGATAAAACTAAAAGAATGTGCTAGTGTCAGTCCTTTCCGGACTTTTTATTATTAAAAAAAAAAACATGTTTTTAAAAATTAATATCCTTTGAAACTTCGACGAAAGTGCTTTACAGCTACTTTCCCTTTCGTTTCGTTCTTTGGAATTGTGGAGGTCTCTCGTTCACATGGTGTCCATTAAAGTTCTCTGTTTTCTTGTAAGGCTAATATTGTTAATTTACTTTCCAAGGAGAATTTCATAGAAGAAAACTGAGCAAGAAGCTTAATTCACTGCTACATCACACAAGAGGTGTGTTTCTGTAAGGCTTCTTCTTCCTTTTTTTTTTTTGTTTTTTTTTCCCTTATCAGTGCTAAGCCTAATATTGTTAATTAATATGTATTGATTTGTACAGGTACCCTCTGAATCATCAACTAGGCATGACTGCTAGTTATTCTGTTCCTTTTCGAAAAAAGCTTTACGATGTATTCATCAATTTCAGAGGAGAGGATACTCGTAAAATTTTCACCAGCCATCTATACAAAGCTTTTGTTCGTAAAAAAATCAAAGCTTACATAGATGAGGAGAGTCTAGAAAGAGGAGATGAAATCTCACCTGCACTTATGAAAGCGATCCAGGAATCAAAGATTTCCATTGTCATTTTATCGGAAAATTATGCTACTTCCTCTTGGTGTTTGGAGGAACTCTGTCACATTCGTCAGTACAAGGAGACAGATAAACAGACTGTGATACCAGTTTTTTACAACGTCGAACCATCAAATGTTCGACACCAGAAAGAGAGTTATGCAGCTGCATTTACTACTCATGAACAACGCTTTTGCGATAAGATGGAAAAGGTGCAGAAATGGAAGAATGCTTTGACAACAGTGAGTAATTTATCTGGATTCCATTCATCATCAGCCACAGGGTAATTTCTAATAAACTTAGATGTCATACTCTGTATGGTTTTATAATTTTATGCTTTAGCCACTAGAATTATTGCTCCTGCAGTTATTTTCATTACAATTAGTAATAGGAAAAACTTAATTTCCATGTTGTCTAATGATTATTTTGGCATGGTTGGGATATCAATTTGTTAGAAAATTGAAACTTGTCTATAGGTGTAGGACTGAATTACAATAGTTTGTTTGTTTTTCATTTACAGACATTCTTTCGAAGGGGAATTTCATAGTAGGAAACTGAACCAGAAGGCTTTTTTTTTTTTTTTTAATTTAAATTTTGTTTTATTTTTTTTATATCACTAAGCATTTTTTATTTTCTTAACTAAATATTTTTTCTTCTCCTCATCCTCTATCTTTAATTTTTTTTTTTGCTTTGCTCGTCAAATGTCATTATTTTCTTATCCCAAATCTCTCTCCAGCTTTTTCTTTATAACTTTTTTTTTTTCCGCTGCTTCTCTTCTCATTTTCTCTTACTTCATGCTCGTTATTTAAAAGATAAAGTTATTTTAAAGCGCAAAAAGTTAACAAATCAGTTTTAATATGTAAAAATTAAGATTGAAAAAATTAAATAGTTATAGATATAATCTAATGTAATATCATATTCAAATTTATTAATACGCGTAGAGTTCAAATCCCTCACCTTAAATATAAAAAATTTTTGAAAAAGATCAATAGACAAACTACTTTTTGAATTACTGTTGTTTTTTTGTTTATATAGATATATATATATATATATATATATGAATATAAATATATAATCTATAAGAATATTAAGGGTCCGCACAAATTCACGTATATTAAGGGTATGTTTGGCTGGAGAGAGAGATGGAGAGGGGAAGAGGGATGGAGGGAGAATCTCTTTTATTGGGCCCACCATAATATCCTTCCATTTGGAATGATGCACACTCTCCTTTCCCTCTTCAATTAAAAAGACGATTTTGTTATCAATTTAAAAAAAAAAGTTTAAAATAGACAATATAATAATTAATTAAAAAACTGACATCCATCATTTTAACTATTCATATCTCTTACCAAATAATATGAGTGATTCATATAATCCTATCTATCCCGTCAACTCGCTCCATCCCTTCTTCATTGCATCCCTTTTACCAAACATAGCTCAAAGCAAGAAACCAAAAAGGAGCATAACCATTTACACATCTACCAATACCATTATATATATCGCATCTTGTACATAGGTATATGCACCAAGTTTTATATTCGATATCGTATAGTATCCGGTAATGTGAATTTCAGTTACTGTGAATATAAACTTCAGTTGTTAAGAATGTAATTTCATATAAAAGAGAGTGTAGTTAAAGTGGGTGTGAATTTTCTTTGTTTTATACTTTTTTCTGCATGAATTCATATTTTTAATTGAAATTCACGTTTACAATAATTGAAATTTATATCGCGGGAGATTTTATTGTATTGAATATCAAACCAACCTATGTATATGTATATATATGTAATGTTATATATATATATATATATGTATTGTTTTTAAACTATGTAATGGTATACATGTAATAGAGAGTAGGTAATGGATACTTTTTCAATGACTCAGGAGTAAGAGAGTCAAAAAGCTGTTCACCCTACTAATTTTTTCTTTTAAAGAAAGAAAGGTAGACCCTACTTTTTTTTTTTTTTTTTTGCTAACTTTAGACCCTACTAATTAATCCCCGCACAAATTCACCCAAATATTTTCGTAGGTAGTGGATTGTTTTATCAATAAAATAATAATAATGGGTGGGTGAGTGATATTTTTAAAGGATTTTAGTATAAAAATTTGGTTTGTCGTCAGTCTAATATTCTATTTAAAGTGTTTGATATCACATGTATAAGCCTACGTTTGATAAAGTGAAAAACGGAATAGAAGGAAATTAGAGTAGGGATTTTAGAGAGAAAAATAAAATTTTAATTATTAAGTAAAGAGAAAATAGGAACGAAAGAAAATTGAAAATTCATGCATCCCATCACTTTTTAATCCTTTCAATTTTAGAAAGAAAAGTAGATAGAAATCTTTTAACAAAATAAATATAGATAAAATAACTATTTTAATTGTAATCTATAATCATCTCTTAATTTATATGAAGTTATTTTTACAAAAACATATTTCATCAGATATTTTTTTTTTTTTTTTTTTTTCTTTTTCCAAACCATATGAAAAAAAATATCTTTCATTTTTATCACCTAAAAATTTTACTTTTCTTTTCTTTCTATTTTTCATCCTCCCTATCAAAAATAGTATAAGTATCCTTATAATTAACATATTTGAGAAGACTGTTTTCTCGTGAAGGAGAAGAACCACACTGGACTAACAGTCTTGTCGCTTTTGATAAAACTCAAAAGAATAAGCTAGTGTCAGTCCTTTCCGGACTTTTTATTATAAAAAAAAAGGACTTAAAAATTAATATCCTTCGGAAACTTCGACGAAAGTGCTTCAAAGTTAACCACTTTCCCTTTCATTTCTTTCTTTGAGAATGTGGAGGTCTCTCGTTCACATGGTGTCCGTTCAAGTTCCCTGTTTTCTCGTTCAAGCTTAATTCACTACTACATCATACAAGAGGTGTGTTTCTGTAAGGCTTCTTCTTCTTCTTCTTCTTCTTCCTTTTTTTTTTTTTTTTTTTTCCCCTTATCAGTGCTAAGCCTAATATTGTTAATTTATATGTATTGATTTCTACAGGTACCCTCTGAATCATCAACTAGGCATGGCTGCTAGTTCTTCTGTTCCTTTTCGAAAAAAGCTTTACGATGTATTCATCAGTTTCAAAGGTGAGGATACTCGTAAAACTTTCTCTAGTCATCTATACGATGCTTTTGTTCGTAAAAAAATCAAAGCTTTCATAGATGAGGAGAGCCTAAAAAGAGGAGATGAAATCTCACCTGCACTTATGAAAGCGATCCAAGAATCAAAGATTTCCGTAGTCATTTTATCAGAAAATTATGCTACTTCCTCTTGGTGTTTGGAAGAACTCAGTCACATTCTTCAGTGCAAAGAGACAGATAAACAGATTGTGATACCGGTTTTTTACAACGTCGATCCATCAAATGTTCGACACCAGAAAGAGAGTTGTGCAACTGCATTTACTGCTCATGAAAAGCGCTTTCGCCATAAGATGGACAAGGTGCAGAAATGGAAGAACGCTTTGACAACAGTGAGCCATTTAACTGGATTCCATTCATCACCATCATCAGTCATTGGGTAATTTCTAATATACTTAGATGTCATACTCCGTATGTCATACTTTGTTATTTTCATTACAATTAGTATTAGGAAAGACATAATTTCCATGTTGTCTAATGATTATTTTGGCATGGTTGGGATATCAATTTGTTAGAAAATTGAAACTTGTCTATAGGTGTAGGACTGAATTATCACACTAATAAAGGTTTACTCCAATTAGTCGGATTATTTTTGTAACAATATCGTATATATTTTTCCCCATTTTTAGAGATTCGTATACATAATTGAACACTTAGCTAATTAATATCATCAACTTCGGTTGTAAATTTAAGAACATATAGGGTAAATATTAGTATTGTTAAAATAAAGTTTTTGGGAAAACTTTTATCGAGAAATCAGGCAGCAACCACAATCAAAAGCTATATCCTATAATGAAAATGAACCACCATCTTTATTAAATAATAATAATTTTTTAAAAAGAATTACGAAGATCCGTAATGGGGAGAAAGTCCAAAAGCTTATAGAAACAACAAAATTTGCTCCAATTAATAGGCATGAAGTAACAGTAGTGTATATTAAAAAATGGAATAACAAATTAGTTTCAATTTTTTAAATTCACTCAAAATGTCAAGAAAACAACTTCAAAATTTATTGTTTCCTAAAATAATACCAAAAATTCAAAGAGATAAAAATATGTGGTCAAGTTCAATTTCATTCAACAAGGATTGTTCTGCACTAATAAAAAGGGCGCACCAATTTATACGATAAAACACAAATGGATAACTAAGAAAAAACGGTCTAAACATAATTATAAAATAGAGAAATGCAAAATTTTTCAAGAAAAGGAAAATTATTTTGAACAAGAATAAGAAATCGTACCTATTGGACTCAAAATTTAAGGAATGCTATTTAGAATGAGAACTCAAAATTCCTAGGTCAACTTATTCCTGAACAAAAAATACCATAAAAAGGAAAACACGTCATGTTGAACATCACACATTGTGGCTATACAATGTCACGAGTCTTGGTCATTGATTCGTTTCTACAAAACAAAACAAAAAAACAAAAACCAAAAACAAAAACAAAAACAAAAACAAAAAACAAAACAAAAAAACAAAAAAAATCTAAATTTTTATCCCAAATCTAACGCTGTCAGCAAAGCTTCCGAAAACTAGAAATGTGTATTATTTAACCTTGAGATGATCCATCACCATACAAAAGCCCGGATCTTGCTGCCCCACATCATCCTCCTCAAGATGGAGAAAATTTATTATTAACAACCAAGATGGTTAGTTACATATATATGGACCTTAAAGCAAATGGTTCATATTTAAAAGGCATAAGAGAGCTCAAATGGCATAGAGATAGCTCATATCGTCCTGTTTTAAGATTTACTTATCAGGAGTAGGGAATAAAAGTTAATCTCTTATTTACTTGTTCATTTTTTTTCCCCTAAAATGGGAGTGAGAATAGTAGACCACACATCAATTTGGGATTGAAGTATCGTATATATTGGCAATTTCATGCCACTCCGGATTGTGATTTCTAATCCTGATATTAGTATTAAATTACTATCTTATCATTTGTTTATTTAGAAATTATTATATTAAAAAATAATAGTAACATATATTAATTTTTTATTAACTAAATCTAATATATTTTTTTAATTATTATTAACTATATTACCATGAATAAAGAACCTTAATATTATGATCATAATATATATATATATATATATATCTATTTTTGTGTTCTATTTTTATATTTTGCTTATTTTAATTCAATTTTTTTTATTCTATTTAGTTTTTTTTAAAACCAAAAAAGTTACACAACTTAAGTTTCATTGTCTTAATATTTTTACTTGTAACGCCCCTGAGTGGGGGTTAATTAATAGTAATAAATTAATTAAAATAAACAAAATGAGATAATTTCATAAATACTTAAAAACATATGGGACTTGAAAGAAAATTTTGAAAATACAGTTATGCATCACCAAATCCACAGTAAGAGTAGCACCATAATTTTTTTTAAGTGCCTAAAATCCGTCATCATCGAATAATCCAAGTCAAACATTAATTTGATACAGTCCAAAACGATAAGTTCATAATTAAAAGGAAATGTAAAAGACCCATTGTTGCAATAAAATACTCCTCTAAGATCTCCACAGCAAAATCCCTCGACTTACTCCTCACTGGATAAGTCACACTAAACACTACTTGAGAGCTTAAATATAAGGGGTGAGCATCGACATGTCCAATAGGAATGCTCATTCCGATTATGCATTAGTAAACACATCCATAATATATTCATATTATAATCCTTCATATTCAAATTATCTCTTACAATTCAAAACAAGAACTTGTTCGTGCCTAATTCATTCAAATGGCTAGAAAAGAACATGAATTGAAAAAAAAAAAAAATAAGGATATTATAAGCAACATTAACATTAAATGAGAACGTCTTTGCCATAAGTCTCTTTGATTTCTTATCATAACTCATTGCTATTTACTCTTCATTGTGGTAGGTCCGATGCTAAATTAGTTGAGGTAATTGTCAAAGCTGTTATGGGGAGGTTGAATTGCTTATCACCAAGCAATAATTTGACGGAAAAGGGCTTGGTTGGAATGGACAAACGAATTGAGCAATTTCGATCATTGTTGAACAATGGCTCACAAGAAGTTCGCATTGCAGGCATTTGGGGCATTGGCGGTATTGGTAAGACAACCCTGGCTCGTGCCTTTTTCGACCGATTTGCATCTCAATTTGAAGGTTGCTCCTTTCTTGAAAATGTCAAGGAAGAGTCAAAGAGAAGTGGGCTCACTAATTTACAAAAAGCACTCCTCTCTAAGTTGTTGGGGGAAGAAAGTATGATCGAAGTCAGTGAATTTGCAAAGAATAGGCTTCAGTGTACAAAGGCTCTTGTTGTTCTCGACGATATAGATAGTGCTAGACAACTAAAATATCTAGTTGAACAATTTTCGTTTGGTCCTGGCAGTAAAATCATTATAACAACCAGAGATTCTCAATTGCTCAAAAATATTGATGCTCATGAAATATACCAAGTTGAAGAATTAAATTTCGAAGAAGCACTTCAACTCTTTTGCTCAAAAGTTTTTCGACGAAACTCTCCCCCAAAGGGTTATGAATCGCTGTCGCATAGGGTGGTCGAGTATACTCGAGGTCTTCCATTGGCTCTTAAAGTTTTGGGTTCTCACCTATATTCCGAGAGCCCAGAGAGCCCAGAATTATGGGAAAGTGAATTGAATAAATTGAAAAAATGTCTAGACAAGGACATCCATGAAGTACTGAGAATCAGTTATGATGGTCTAGACCGCAATGAGAAGGAGATATTTCTTGATATAGCATGCTTCTTCAATGGCGAGGATAAAGAATTGGTAGAAAGAAAATTACATGCTCTTGATCTTGATGTGCCAATAGCAATTAAGATTCTCAAGGCCAAGTCTCTCATAACACTCGAGAAAAACAGGTTATGTACACATGATTTGCTACAAGAAATGGGGTGGAAGATTGTTTGTGAAGAATCTTATGATGAGCCTGGAGAGCGCAGTAGATTGTGGTTGGCTAAGGATATCCTCCATGTCTTGGAACATACTACTGTAAGTAGCACCTACAATAAAATTTCATTAAAATTTGAGTAAACTGTCTGCATGAAAAATAGAAAGCACAAAACCATTTCAATTAATTTGTCTATAACCGCGCACACATATGTTATGTCAGCATTTAGCATGATTTAGTATGGTTAAATTAAGATAATCAGATACCAAACACCTAGATTTGAGCGGACAAAAAGGAAAAACTACAATGTGTGCATATGCAGTGGTGTTTCTAGTTATTACAAGCTCGTCTCTGTACCTTATATGAAGTTTACATTTTACAATTTTGTGTATGTCATATATGCTCATGACTCTGTTTCTTCTCAATTTTCAGGGGACAAAAAGAGTCCAAAGGATGTCTCTGAATATTCATGAACTTGAAAGTGACATAGACTTGGATCCTCTAGTCTTCAAAGCCATGATCAATTTAAAATATTTGTCAATTGATGAATATTTTGATGATCATACCAAAAAGTTAAACCTTCCACAAGGTCTTCTGTCTCTTCCTGATGAGCTTAGATATCTTTGTTGGAACCGTTACCCTTCAAGAACTTTGCCTTCAAATTTTAAGCCACAAAATCTTGTTGAGCTGAACTTGTGGGGGAGTAAGCTAGAGAAACTTTGGGATGGCATTCAGGTAATATTTAGTTCCAATAGCTTTAAATGTCTTGTGTATTGAATCTAATATAAGTTTCTTTATTCCATTTCCATTTGGTGACAGACTTTTGGGAGCTTAAAAGTTCTAGATCTCAAAGAATCTGAGAACTTGATTGAAATTCCAAACCTCTCCCAAGCACTAAATGTGGAGAAGATCTGTCTTGCTGGTTGTACAAAGTTAGAGAACTTGCCAGAAATTTCAGAGCCAATGCCAAAACTAAGGGTTCTTGATTTATCATATTCAGGGATTATAGATTTGCCAAAGTCAATTTACAATCTAATTGAGATTGAATCTTTAGCCCTTCAAGGATGCCGAAATCTCAAGAGTCTTCCAACCCACATCTATAAGTTCAAATCTCTCAAAGAACTTCGACCCTATTATTGCTCAAAACTAGAGTACTTGCCAGATATTTTGGAGCCAATGCCAAATCTAAAGTTTCTTGATTTATCGGAAACAGGGATTATAGATTTGCCAGAGTCAATTTACAATCTGATTGGGATTGAGTCTTTATTCCTTAATGAATGCCAAAATCTCAAGAGTCTTCCAACCACCTTCTGTAAGTTAAAATCTCTTAAAACACTTCAACTCCTTTCTTGCTCAAAACTAGAGTACTTGCCAGAGATTTCAGAGCCAATGCCAAATCTATGGTATCTTTATTTATCGGGATCAAGGATTAAAGATTTGCCAAAATCAATTTACAATCTGATTGGGATTGAAACTTTAAGTCTTATTGGTTGCCAAAATCTCAAGAGTCTTCCAACCACCATCTGTAAGTTAAAATCTCTCAGAGAAATTCGACTCTGTGATTGCTCAAAACTAGAGTACTTGCCAGAAATTTCAGAGCCAATGCCAAATCTAAGGTTTCTCTATTTAGAAGGCTCGGGGATCAGAAAGTTACCAATGTCAGTATTGGAAAATCTAACCGGGGATGATGAAGTCCTCCTTGTTCGTTGCAAAAATCTCGAGCTTATCCCACACACCATCTACAATAAGATTCATCTGAGGATTATTGAATGTCCAAAGCTTAAAAGCTTGCCTCGTCCCTTGTCAAGTGGCATGAACTTGGTGCAACACTTATGTCTTACAGGCGAAAGTGTGTCCCGGATCCCTAATAATTTGTTCTCATGTTTAACTTTCTTGTTGTATTTAAAGCTCACTCAAACAAATATTAGGAGAATACCGGAAAACATTAAATTTTCTAAGCTGCGTGGACTGGACATAAGTGGTTGCAGGTTTCTCCAATCTCTACCAGAGCTTCCACTGACTCTAGAGACAGTTGATGCAAGTGGATGCAAGTCACTAAAAATGGAGTCAAATTTATTGACTGCACTCACACAACCACCTATGGATCGTGTTAATCTTGGGGTCACTTTTTCATTTAGGGATTGCTTAAAGTTGGAACACCAGAACATACTGTCTGAATTTCAGATGAGAGCTTCGCTCATTGCAACAGAATTTGCATTGAGAAAAACTCCGGATAAGGTATGCCTCTTCTTTCTTTTATTCAAGTAAAATGTTTAATTTTATTTTATCTATATTTGAAATAATTATGTTTTCATGGCACAGCCTGCCAAGTTATAAGCTTTTTATCCCAAATTCGCTATTTCTTGTAACAAATAAATTGCTGTTTTTATTTAAAAATAACCATGATTTATTCATGCGTTGCTGCAGTCTTGCCCTCCTCCAACTACTAAAATGTGTTATCCAGGGGATAACATTCCGGAGTGGTTCAGCTATCAAAACAAGGGACGTTCAATTAATATTCGGCTTCCTTGTAATTCCAACTTCATGGGCTTTGCATTTTGCTTTATTCTCTCATGCGAGGAGTACAACGGATGGGGCCTGCAGCCATTGCCCTTAGACGGTGAAATATATGTCAAAACATTCGATGGCGATGAAAGGCACCTCCCACTTCCCCTGCTGCTATTGCCTTCGAATGACAAGAACCATGTGTTCATGACTACATTTATGTGTGATGTTGTAAACTTTTATCCTGCAGTAGAGATGTCATTTAACTTCGGAACTGGTGAGAAAGCATTTGTAAAAATAAAAAGATGTGGGATCCGCTTGCTACATGTCCAAGACGCAATGGAATTTGGTATCATCAGCAGTCAATATGTATGTAGGAAATCAAATGTTGTCAACGATGAGGGTGGACCGAGCTTATCTTGGGAGAGTATTTTAGAGCAGCTGCGTCACTTTCAGGTTTCCTCATCAAGAAAGAAACTTGGTGAGAAAATATGGAGCTCCAACTTAAACCACTGGTACAAGATACTATGCTGGCAGCTTCTTCGGGATACTAGCAAGAGAAAGAGGAAGTGGAGTTTGAAATTAAGGAAGAGCTGCTTTTTGAAGCCCCAAAAAAGGTAATGGTTGCTTTTTTTTTTTTTTTTCTTTTTTTATACAAATTCAATTCCAAATTATCAAATTGATTTTAACAAATTAATAGTTTAATTGGTATCGGTCTAAGTTAAGACGTCCCAACTAGGTTACCCTCTACTAAAAAAATATACCCAATTTTACTAAGTAAAAATAAAAATATACCTATAATAAGTTTGGGTTGAAAAAGAAACACAATAAGGTTATATTTTTATCTTATCATAATTCATACTATTGGGTCACACTAATGCAACCTCATATTGTGACATATTATTTAATTAAAATTTAATATATTTTTAATTGTCACATCATCAGAATTTAGTATATCATAACTTTAGGTTAAATTTATAACCAAAGCTTTAATACTACATAGGAAATCTTGATGAATTTCCTTAAGTTTATTTCATGATATAGATTTCAAATTTTTTTAAATATTATTTTTATCTTATAAAATAGCCTCTATAATTAATATAAAATTTAAAATCTATATCAGGAAATAAACTGGAGGAAATCCAAAATAATCTTCCAACCAAAAACAACAATAAACCAAAGATCTTTGTGAGAGGAAGGAAGGGAAAGAGAGAGAGAGAATAGTGATAGAGAGAGGGAGATGGCTCATAATGCATAGAAAAAATTTAAGAGGATTAGTTTTGGGATTAACTGGAAATTAAATTTAGGAAATTGGCTCTTAATAGGTGGGGGATGGCTGTTATTAGAGTGTGAAAATGTGTGAAAGAAAAAGAACGAATTTTGGGCAACTTCTAGAATTTCCGCACCTATTTTCACACACAGTAAACTGTTTGGCGACTGACAAGTTTCCGGAGAGTATTACTCAGATGTCAAATTTATGCTAATGAGTAGGCGTTGGAACAATTATGAAGCGCTTTATAATTTTATATAAAATAGAGAAATAATTTTGGACATTGAGAGATACAGAATTAAGTGTGAAGTAAACGTCATGAAAAATGGGTCTTTTTCAAAAAAGGAAAGATTAAGGAAAACTTTGAATTTTCCTAGCATACTTAATTCCATACTTTAACATAAAACACATCACGTCATGATCATATCATAATTCATCATATCAAAACATGAAATTACAGAAAATTTTCATTAAATAGCATGAACTTCTTCTTGTACGTCGTGCACTCACTACGTGTATATGTGAAAAATAACTCAGCATAACATTAAAATTAATTAAATATAATACCATTACATTATACATGTTAATTCCTAACGTCTAATTTGCAACAATATTGTTAATTAAAATTTGGGTCGTTACAATTCTCTATTATTCTTTTAGTTCTCTTGGATTAGTCCCGTTGTGTCTAATAGAAAAGGGGAAAGCACCTAAACGATACAAATTTAAAGACCATTACACCAACGTGGCATAAAAATTTAGCACTAGACTAATATAACACAAAATTAAACTAAAGTTAGTTAAATTTTGTGTCATGTTAGTCAAAAGTGGAGATTTAGTGTCATCTTAGTCAATAAATGGAAAAAAAAAATGGTTATTTGGGTAATTTTCTCAATAGGGGGAAAATGAGTTTCTTCTTTCCTTTTTGCTAGATTTTGTTCTCTTGATTTTCATTTTGGCATTGGGGAAATAATTTAAGTTAATTTATGCATAAGTTTCTTCATCCGATATTTAGAGTAGAATACACAAATTTGAATGTTTTGCCGTTTAGAAATGGACTACTTTGTTAGTATGGTTGTAGTTCTTTGTTATAATTCACCAGGAAAAAAAAAAAAAAACAGAGAGAGAGAGAGAGTAAATAAAGAAGGCTGTATCTTCTAGGCAATTGACCATTTCATGCCTGCTTGTAAATTATCATTTGCATGCTATCGTAATCAAAGGGAGATTTAATAACTATTTTGTGCAAAAAGAGCTATTCTATGATATTTGTTTATGTTTATTATCTGCCATTGGAGGAGTTTAGAAGAAGATATAATTGAGTTCAATGCTGATCATGATATCGTTAGTGAATAATGCAAAAGGAAATCCTCAAGGCTCAATATTTGTGTTCTTGTTATAACTTGTGCATGACAATTGCATCTAATCAAATAAAAAAGCTTCTAAATTATGACATTCCACATTCATATAAGTAGGGCTTTGTTTTAAACTGTCAGATTTATATTAAATTCTATCAATTTTACATTTAGTTTCATTTAGATGTGATCTTAAACAAATCTTATATTTATAGCATATTATATTGCTCGAGATTCCATAATGTAGAAGGTCCATCTAAATATTACTAAATTTATGTGTTATTGAAAGTAGCTTGGAATAGGAGAATTATTGGAATTCAAGTTTCATATATTGTTTCTGTTTCTCTGCAGTGGAGTAATTGATACTAGGTTCTCTCTTAGCAATCTCAATCTCACCATAAATACCAGGTTGTATACACGGTACTCGAGAACAGGTATTTACAAAACCGATATTATTTTTCTTTTTACCCTAATAAGATTGAAAGTTTTTCTAAAAATTTTTAGGATAAAATTTTTCATTCCATAGGTAGGAGGATGGACAGAGGTATACAAAGGTTTGACTTAGCAACTGTGAGTGGAGCTGCGAAAAAAATTGCTTCTGTTCTTTTTCTTTTCTTTTCTTTTCTTTTTCTAGTCTTTTTTTTTTCAACTCAGATAATTTTTGGTATTGGATCTACCTCATATTGTTCGTTGGACAAATAAATGGGGCCAAGCCCAATAGTCCTTAAAGGTTTTTTTATTTTAAGTATTTATCTTGATGATTGTGAGCATCTAGTAGTATCTAGAAAAAACTTAGTAATTTATTGTTGATATAGTAGAAGTTGATATCGGACTACGGTCCCGTAGTTTTTCCTTCACGTTGAAGAGTTTTCCAGGTAAAAAATCGGTGTACCTTGTGTTGTTGATTATTTTGATTTATTGTTACTTTGATTGATTTATTGGTTTTGCCGAAACTTGTTTGGAGAATCCATTTTATCACACAAAGGAAAATATTTAATTGGTAGTTTTCTCAACATTTGGTGGGGAAAGAATTGCTGAAATCTTAACGATGGCACCATCAAGAAAGATTGATTGGATCAGGGAAAAGCAAACACATAAATGATAGCATAGTGATGGAGGAATTTGAGCAGGAACCGTTCCCAATGAACAAACGTTCAAGTGTAGGTACAGATAATCTCATGAAATTCATTTTTGTCTAGAAGATTGAAGTGAATTGGGGAATACAGACAAATTTTAATCAAATTTGTTATTCTACTTGAAAATTGTTCAATGCAAGATAAATTAGGATCTACAAATGTATTATTGATTGAATTTGCCAAGATTATGGACTTTCTTGTAAAGACACTGAATTCCCTAAAATAAATAACAACCATGAAATAACAAGGACTACAAGTTTTTCATCATTATATACTAAAGTGAGTAATTTCTTTACCAGACAAATTTTATAGTCTATTGGTTTTGAGGTAAGGCCAGAGATGTAGGATCGAAAAACTTGCTACTACCGTAAAATAAAATGAAACTAAGCTTTAAGTGCCTTTAAAAGTGAGCATTTTTGCCTGGTACATGCACAAAATTGTTCATCTCAGACCGTTACATTAAGAAAAATAAGATTACTTCAATGAGTCGTTGAGACCCAGAGGCATTCCGAGACTCTGGGCAAGATCACTCATCCTTTTCTTTATAGCCTGAGGATCAACAAGGTTAAGTATTTCATTTAGCAGCAAAATGCGAGAATTTCTTTTTTTTTTTTTTTCTTTGATTGAATAAACCGAGAAATTCTCACCTGAACACTTTTTTGATGTGCATCCTTGTATGCCTCAGTAATCAAAAGAGAGAGTTTCTGCATTACAAAGTGGGAATATGTAAAAATCATTCCCTATTGAGCACCTCATGAAATCTTCCGAATTGTCATGCCAGACCGCCAAATTCGGAGTAGCAAGGTGCTGAACATGAGTTAACAACTTGCAAGTAATATGCCTAGATGACGATAAAATAAGTGGTAAAATTAGTGATGACGAAATAGAAATGAGTTACTAACATGCCCAAATGAGAAAGGGAAAAAAATGATGGTAAAATCAGTAATGAAAACGTATTAAGTTGCCACTTTGGGACTCAGACGCGGCCAAAGTCTGTTGTAAAAACATTTTAGAAACCTCTTTTTTATTATTTACAAAGAATTGGGAGTTATATTTGCATGTTTACCAAATCATAATGGAACATAATGCGAAAAGTAATAGGTTTGAACAGTAAAGAAAGGGAATAAGAATGGGTATCTATTGATTCTCTTTCATGGGTTTCCTTATCAATTAGGATGGGGAATTAAACATCTATTTCCATCTCAAGTGTTTTCTGAACTTAGGAATAAGAATCTCATCGATTTAAATATTAAATTGTCTTCGAGCATAATTAAATAACTATTTGAGATCATTGGCTTGTTAGGGAATATAAGTTAATTTAATGTTTATTCCAAAGAACCAGGAAACAACACCAAGGAAAAGGGAAACACTAGAGAAAAGTAGAACTCTATAAGCCAAAACAGTGGATCTTTCATGATACTTGATTGATAATCAATCCAGGACTACCAAAAGTACGCACAAAAAAAAAAAAAAAAAAAAAAAAAAAGAAGAAGAAGAAGATAAAACACAAGGACCATGCATTTGCATTTGTCAACAAAGACATAAAGCAAGATTATATGTAAGAATATTGTTGATGCTTGAAATGGCTCCGGCAACAACACCCAAATATGATCGGGTAGTCCGATGGGAACTGGCCAGTCACTTTGCCGTCAATCTCCTGCAAAATAGAAGCACCTCGGAATGATGGGGACACCGGTGTGGTGTCTGCCGTGGGCACTCCGATGCTTAAGTCAGTAAGGAAACTGATGAGCAAGAGGAGGGGCAGAGCTTTGGCTGTAACGACCCGCCTAGCACAGGCCGTTACCATACATACATACTTAGCTTAAACAGCGGAATATATTTTTTTTTTTTATAACGTAATCACATATAGATAAATAAGTATAAGGATTACTTATTAAAGTTGTTTGGGCGTAATCTAAAACTTATAAAATAATTATATGAAATAACAAAATAATAACAATGAGCGTAGCGGTGTATCCCCACATTTCACAGTCCGCCAATCCATGCCCTCCATCTTGTATCAGGGGTTGCTGCTAGGCTGCTTACCTACAGCATAGACGTAAGACAGTGAGCTTTCGCTCAGCAAGTACAACTATTCTATACCGCGACACAACATAAATTAATGTTTATAAATAACTGAACCTAGTATTTCGTACTTAACTTAATCATACATTATTCCTAACATATCATAACTTATCTTAGCGTATGCATAGCCAATTATGCTTCATTATGCTTACTTATTCATTCATAACTTTCTTATCTTAACTTATCTTGTCTTATCCTATGGGCCCCATAAAGTAAGTGTTCGTACCGGGCGCGCAACTATGAATTGGTTGGGGCGGCCAAACCATTTCCAACTCAATTCATAGTCCAACCCGACCTAACGCGGGTCGGTACGACACAGGCAATTGCTTGCCATCGTAACTACTTAATCTTACTTTTATTAATTTGGTGAACATGCATCGTGATGTATCACATAATTAATTTATGATCTTATCTTTAGCCTATTGTAACTTAACATGTTTCTATAATACATAACATAGCATTTGACATTTCATAATTCATAGCATATAACATGGCATACTCAGAACATATTATAACATTTAGCATACTATAACATATAACATAACATTTAACAAACAAACATAGCATTTAACAAACAAACATAGCATTTAACAAATAAACATAGCATTTAACAAACATACTTAGGCAAGTATACACAACAAAGCCTATGCTGTAGGCGGAGTTGTACTTACCTTGTTTGGTTGTGTCTGATATCGAGTTGAGTCCCGTCAGAACACTGCGGCGTACTATATTCTGTGATAAATTAAAAGTAAGGGTTAGAAATGCTGGTAGTAAACCAACATTCTTATATAACCTTAGTTATATGCCCTTACTTAATTTTGCGTTATTCTACTTGGTTACGTTGGGTAACCCTAGGGTTTAAATTTACCCTAATCGGATTGTTTTAAATCTTAGGTTTCAAAGTCTTCTTCCTTTGGAAAAGAAAACCTTGTGTTTAGATACAAAATTCTTTTTGTTTAAAAATTGAAAATCATAGAATGAGACTTAGTAAAATCATGGACTATTGGAAACTGCCTTTGGAACAGTTCCACAATGTCAATTTTCAGTGTTACTGCAAAATTATCCTTTTTCTGTGTTGTTTCTAGAAATCCTGTACAGGATTTTCCTTGTTTCCTGTACAGTTTCCGAAATCCAATTTCATTTAGAAATCAAAGCTGATTTTGAAGAAGTTGTCTTCACGAAAGTTTTAGATATCTAAAAACCCTATAACTTTCGTGTTTTGAGAAAAACTTAGTTCGGCCTTTAACACGTTCAAATTCCTTGTTGAATCAGTTCTGGCCGTGCATTGGTCCTGGGCACGGTCAGACTCGGGTTTCAGTAAAAACCGAGGCCATTGGAGCCTCATTTTACAAAACTGTCCGCGTTGTCCCCTAGGAAAAACCTTACTCTACAACTTTCGTGTTTTGAGTTTTTCCAAATTCGGCCTCTAAAGGCCTTAAAATTTGTTTTTCCCGAAACTGGGCAATGTCTACCCGAAATGGCAGTTTTCGGTTTAAAATTTGTTTTACGTCCTATTACGTACACCCTAACTCAACCGACCACAGCGGGAGCCTAGGACAGTCATGCACACGTTTCTAATGTTCAAGGTTCACCATGCAAATCAAAATCGATAACATTCAACAAGCATGCAACCCTAACCATTCAATCAAACATCTAGCATGCAACATTTGCAACTACCAACCAAAACCCTAACCAAATCAAGCATAAACCCTAAAATTTTGAACTAGGGCAGAAACTAAAAAGGGAGCTTATGCTCTTACAAACCATGCTCAAAAATACATTTAAATTTCTCCAATTGAAATTTAAATAAAAGCTTAGGTACTTAAGAATTTTACCTTGCTTTTGATCAAGATTTGGCTTGGTTTTCTCTTTCACCAACAGCCGGTCCCCTTGAGCTAATTGGCTCCAAAATTTTCAGTTCCTCTTGCTTCAATACCCGGCCACTCCTAGCCTCAAAACCCTAGCCACCACAAGCTTTTCTCTCCCTTTCTCCTTTCTCCCTTGCAGCCGGCCTCCTTGGCCAATTGGACACCAAAATTTCTTCAACTCTTTTTGCTTGCTTCCACAAGAAATCCGAGCACCCTAGAACTAGTTTCCCTTGGTTTCCAAATTTTTTTCCTTGTTCTTGCTCTAGCTTGGAAGTCCGGATTTTTGAGGAGGAATTTTGGCAAAGTTTAGCTAAGTTTTCCAATTTTTTTGAATAATGGCAACCCCTATTTATAGAGGTTGGGGAAGTTCTTGAATTTGCACAATTAGTCCTTGAAGAAGCAAGGAATCACACCAAGGGGGGTTGAGGTGGCCGGCCATACTTGGTCTAGAAGCCTCCCAAATTCTTTCCAACACCTAATTAATGAATTATGATGTCATAATTTAAAAGTTGGATGATGCAAGCTTAATTAAAGCTTGTTTGCCTTCATTTCTTAATAGGCAGTCCACTTAATTCCAACACAGACATTTCTAGTACTGTGCTTACTAATACACAATACTGTTATGTCATAATGCAGTCTAAAATTTATCTGTGTAAAAATGGACAGTATAAAATTTCTCTTATTTCATAAAGTCCTTTTGCCCTTTAATTCTACTTAATAAGCTTGATTTTCTAATGTGGTTTTGAATCCTTAACATATCATTTTATCCGTAAAAACAGTTTTAAACCGTATAATTTCTATACTGCAGATTATTTAATCGTACAGTCTTTTCTTTAACTTTTTGGGGTCAATCTTCGGCTTTCTCGTCTACCATTGACTTTCTTGTCAACCGTTGACTTTCTTGCCAGGATTTGACTCCCGTGGTCAACAGTTGACTTTTTGGTCAACCGTCGACGTTTTTGGTCAAACTTTGACCAACATAAAATTTTGGCAAATTTTGTTCCTTTTTACTTAAAAGGTCGTTTGCTTGACTAGGCAATCATTTTCGAGTCTTATAAAGTTATAAAACTCACAAAACATAATAAAAACCCTTAACTGGGCTTTTTCCCATAAATACCTTCATTGTTCAAATTGAATCTCTATACAAGAAATTACAATCGTCGAAAAACTAGGTATTACAATCTACCCCCCTTAAAAATTTTCGTCCTCGAAAATTAAAACAATTCGGGGTAATTCTTTCTCATATCATCTTCTAGTTCCCAGGTTGCTTCTTCCACCTTGTGGTTTCGCCATAACACTTTCACCATGGGAATTGTCTTACTCCTTAGAACCTTCTCTTCCCTATCTAGGATTCGTACGGGTTTCTCTTCATAAGATAAGTCCGTTTGAACTTCCACTGGTTCTTGACTGAGCACATGAGAAGGATCTGGCACGTACTTCTTGAGCATTGAGACGTGGAATACATTGTGCATTGCTGCTAGTTCTGGCGGCAGGGCAAGCTTATAGGCTACTTTTCCAATCCTTTCAAGGATTTCAAATGGTCCTGTATACCTTGGACTAAGCTTCCCTTTCTTGCCAAATCGCATTACTCCTTTCATTGGAGCTATTTTGATGAACACCGCATCTCCGACTTGAAATTCCAAAGGCCTTCTACGCTTATCAGCATAACTTTTCTGGCGACTAAAAGCCACATCCAGCCTTTGTTTAATCTTCTTAATATCCTCGGAAGTCTTTCGGATGAAATCTGTGTTTTGAAGCTGCTTCTGTCCGACTTCTTGCCAATGAATGGGGGATCGACATTTTCTTCCGTATAGTGCTTCGAACGGAGCCATACCAATCGAAGCGTGGTAGCTGTTGTTGTATGAAAATTCGATCAATGGCAGCTTCTGATCCCAGTTTCCCTTAAAATCTAGAACACAGGACCTTAACATATCTTCCAGAGTCTGGATAGTTCGCTCTGACTGGCCGTCGGTTTGGGGGTGAAATGCCGTACTGAACTTCAATCTCGACCCCATGGCATTGTGCACACTTGTCCAAAATCGAGAAGTGAACCGTCCATCACGATCTGAGATGATCGATTTTGGCACTCCATGAAATCTAACAATCTGGGATACGTAGACTTCAGCCAATTTTTCCACTGAATAAGTGACTTTGATAGCGATGAAGTGGGCGGATTTGGTTAGTCGATCAACAATCACCCAAATTGTGTCATTCCCATTTGCAGTTCTGGGCAGTCCTACGACAAAATCCATAGTGATTTGCTCCCATTTCCATTCCGGAAGCTCTATTTTCTGCAATTCTCCACCAGGATGTCGATGCTCGGCCTTAACTTTCTGACAAGTTAGGCATTTTGACACATAGTCCGCTATCTCATTCTTCATCTTTGGCCACCAATAGTTCTCTCGGAGGTCTTTGTACATCTTGGTAGCTCCTGGATGTACTGAATACGGCGTCTTGTGTGCCTCTGACAGTATTTGATCCTTCAAAAACTCAAAGTTGGGGACACAAACCCTTCCTTTGAAGTACATAACACCATCAGCAGAGGTCTTAAACTCCTTTTTCTTCCCGTCAAAAAGTTGTGTCTTAATCAAAAAGGGATCTTTTCCTTGATGCGCCCTGATGGTTTCGAGAAGATCAGATTGGAGAGTCAGCGAAGATAATTTTCCTGTCAACAGCTCCAAGTTGAACTCAGCAATTTCTCTTTGTAGTGGCTTCGGAAAAGCTTCAATAGTCATCAACATGCCTACAGATTTCCGACTTAAGGCATCTGCTACTTTGTTTGCCTTTCCAGGGTGGTAAAGGATTTCACAATCATAATCCTTTACAAGCTCTAGCCATCTACGTTGTCTCATGTTGAGCTCCTTCTGAGTAAAAATATACTTCAGGCTTTGATGGTCTGTGTAGATTTCACATTTATTCCCATATAAATAGTGCCTCCAGATCTTGAGTGCGAAAACTACCGCTGCAAGCTCCAGGTCATGCGTAGGATAGTTCTTTTCGTGATCCTTCAATTGTCGTGAGGCATAGGCGACCACCTTTCCATGTTGCATCAGAACAGCTC
The DNA here is from genome assembly GCA_038430175.1 of Ficus hirta. Classification (NCBI taxonomy): domain Eukaryota; kingdom Viridiplantae; phylum Streptophyta; class Magnoliopsida; order Rosales; family Moraceae; genus Ficus; species Ficus hirta. The sequence goes on along the minus strand of CM076585.1, from coordinate 8,690,096 downwards.
CAAGTCCCGTTTTGGAAGCATCACTGTAGATTACGAAATTTCCTGCATCTACGTCGGGAATTATCAACACTGGAGCTTTCGTCAGCTGTTTCTTGAGCTCCTGAAAATTCTCTTCACATTTCGATGTCCACTCGAAATTCCTCCCTTTTCGAGTAAGGGCAGTAAGAGGGGCTGCAATCTTGGAAAATCCCTCAACAAATCGCCGATAATAACCAGCTAATCCAAGGAAACTCCTTATTTCCGTAACATTTTTAGGTCTAGGCCATGTGCTAACCGCCTCTACCTTAGCAGGATCCACAGAAATTCCTTCTCTTGTCACGACATGCCCCAAGAAATGCACCTTTTCTAGCCAAAATTCACATTTAGTGAACTTGGCATAAAGTTGATGTCGTCTTAGCATTTCCAACACTATTCTCAGATGCCGCTCATGATCTTCCTGGGACCTTGAATAAATCAAAATATCGTCAATAAAGACAATGACGAACTTGTCCAGATATTCCTTAAATACTCTGTTCATAAGGTCCATGAAAGCAGCTGGGGCGTTGGTTAGTCCAAATGGCATAACTAGGAATTCATAATGCCCATAGCGCGTACGGAAAGCCGTCTTGGAGATATCTGACTCCTTAATCTTGAGCTGATGATAACCCGATCGCAGATCGACCTTCGAAAATACCTCTGCTCCCCTGAGCTGATCAAAAAGATCGTCTATCCTCGGAAGGGGATACTTGTTCTTAATCGTGATCTTGTTCAGCTCGCGATAATCGATGCACATGCGCAACGTTCCATCCTTCTTCTTTACAAATAAAACTGGCGCTCCCCACGGAGAGTGACTCTGACGGATGAATCCCTTGTCGAGCAGTTCTTGTAATTGCACTTGAAGCTCTCTAAGCTCTGCAGGTGCCATACGATACGGTGCTTTCGATACCGGAGCAGCTCCAGGTAGCAACTCAATTTCGAACGAAATTTCGCGTTCTGGCGGAAGCCCTGGCAAATCTTTCGGAAAGATATCCACATATTCCTTAATAATGGGGACATCTTCTGGCGTTAGCTCCATTTCTCGATCCTTATCTACCATGTTAGCTAAATACCCTTGACAACCACTAGCTAACATTTTACAAGCCTTCATTGCCGTGACCAATCTGGTTGCTGAGTGCCGAGACCGTCCATAAAAACTGAACTCTTCCTCACCGTAAGGATTGAAAGCCACACAACGCTTCCGGCAGTCTATCTTGGCGTTGTACTTACCCAAGAAGTCCATCCCCAAGATCACGTCAAAATCTTGAAGCTTGATCGCGATGAGATCTACATACAATTCTCTACCACGAATAATTACAGAAATATTCCGTATCCAGAAATCGGACCATAAAATTTCTCCGGATGGCAGAGAAGTTTTGAAAGGTTGATCTAACTTATCCACACCTCTTCCTAACTTCTGGGCGAACTCCAAAGATATAAACGAGTGAGTGGCACCAGAATCAAACAGGGCAATAGCTTCATAAGTGGCGATAGAGATCTGACCTGTCACCACATGAGAAGTTCCTGCTTCGGCATCTCCTCTTGTGTAAGCATAGATTCTGGCCTGGGGTTCAGGAGCCTCCAATCTGCCTTGCGCGATCGAGGGTCCTTCAAGTCTGGCTTGGACTGCGTGCAACTGGCTGGGTGCACCTCGGCTCGGATGTGGAGGGTTCTGATTCTGGGGGTTCTGGGTACAGTTCCTGGCGTAATGCCCCTCCTTGCCACATAAATAGCAAGCATTCGTCCCCAATCTGCACACACCCTGGTGTTTCTTTCCACATTTGGCGCACACCGGGTAGTCAATGTTGTTACCCTCCCTTCCACGGTTATTTCTTCTCTGTTGGAAATTTCTTTGTTGTCCCTGGCCCGTGAAGTTTCCTTTTCTCTTGTTCCTTCCAGACTGATTGGAACCCTGAGCGGGGCTACTGGTTTGGCCTTTTTGATTTGACTCAGCATTCTGACGAGGCTGGGTCTGCTTCACAACGGCCTTCTCTTCTTTTCTGGCTTTGAAGATCTGAGCTCGTGCTTCTTTATCTTGGTTAATCCAGTACTCAGCTCTTATCGCCCTACTGACACAATCAGAGACCAGGGTAGGCGGGCTACTGCCAGCACTCACTTGTTTCGAGATGTCTGTGCGGAACATCTTCATCATTCTTCTAACTTTTTCCTTCTCGTTCGGAACCAGTTCTGGGCACAGACGGGCTAGCTGCTCAAATTTCTTTACGGCCTCCATAACCGTCATCGACCCTTGTCGTAAATTGGTGAACTCGTCCTGCTGAGCTGCCAGTATCTCTGCATTGTAGTACATGGCACGGAACTCGGTCACAAAATCCTGCCAGTTCATGGCCATGACATCCCTTCGCATCTGCACTGTCATCCACCAGTGCCGTGCATCTTTCTTCAGAGCAAAAGAAGCACATAGGACCTTCTCCTGTTCGGTGAGCCGCATGAAATCCAGAATAACCTGGATATCGATTAACCAGTTATCGGCGGCTATGGGATCGGTCGGCCCTTCAAACTCAGGTGCTTTCATCCGCCTGAATCGCTCGTAAAGCAGATCTTCCCGCACTGGTTGCACATTAACTTGTCCTCCCACTTGTGCCATCGGAATCTCAGCATTCCGGGGAATCTCTGGTTGAACTTCTGGAACAGGAGGTACTACTGGCGGTACCTGATGTACTGGAGGTACTGGGTGAACTGGGGGTGGAACCTCGTTCACTTGAGGCCTTTGGTGCATTTGAGCTATTTGCTCACGTAGTCTGTTGGTTTCTTGCTGCTGTTCGAGCAGCTGCCTCTGTAAATTAGCCACGATGGTCGCAAAATCCGGCTCGGGCGGATTTACAGGCATTGTTCGACGTGGGCGTACCATCCTATCAAACCATTAGAAAAGGTATTATCATACTGTTGATATCCTTTCTTTCATACATAATTAATTGTATCTTAGCATAATATTTAACATCGCATTCATAATCATAGCATTCATAACCATAACAAGGCTCTTTGCATTTCATAACATAACATTTAACATATGTTTCATTTCTGCACTTGTCTTTTGTACAAAAAGTATTCATATTTACAATAACGTATATACATGTCTTTTCATCGTACTATATATATACAGGGTCAAAAATATGGGATGGAAGTGTCTAACACTTTACCATCGTACATAAGTACAAGCCTATCTCCAAAAAATAATAAGCTAGTACAACAGTCTCAAAATCTAAAAGAAAGAGAGTAAAAGGATATACATAATCGATCTAATCCTAATCTAGCTCTACTATCGTAACTACTGAGACATCGGAGTCCGCATCTCCGTCCTCATCTAAGATCTCCTCCGGATCCTCCTCGAAGTCATCACCCTCATCGAGCCATCCTCCAAACCCTGGCTCGTGCTCAGGCTCCTCCTCATCATCCTCGTCATCGCTGGATATAACGATGATCGGAGGGTCCTCAGGCGCATCCATCTCATCGTCCTCATGAGCAGGTATCTCCTGCGCTGGATCGGCGAGAATCGGGTCCTCTGGAAAAACTGGACCCGGCTCATATACCGGCTCCGGCTCGTACACCGGCTCGGGCTCGTATACTGGCTCGGGCTCGTACACTGGCTCGGGCTCGTACACTGGCTCGGGCTCGTACACTGGCTCTGGTATCCCAGCGTCGTCAGCCGGTACCTCAGGCTCCATCACGTGAGCATCGGCCTGTATAGCTTGAACGATGACCTCGGCCCCCAGAATGTACTCAACCATATGTGCCACAGTCATGTCCAGCGTAGGCTCTGGGGTGTACTGTCGGATCGGGAGAGGTAATCCGTTCCGGAGAATCACTAAGGCCTGCAGCCCTGGGCTCGGTATATCCTGAGGAATGTGTGGCAACATAGCCTCCTGAAATCTCCGGCAGTAATGATCCATCGGCTCATGTGGGTATGTATGCCAGTCTGCGACTAGCATGTGATATCGCTCGTGCTGCATATCCCGATAAATCTCGGGATCACGATAAGGCTCGTCAACGCCCTCCTCTGGTACTGGTCCGTATCGTGTGGTCATACAGGTACGAAAATGTGCCCAAGTGCGATCTGGTAGCATCCCCTCCCCGATCGTCATCCACCAAAACCTCGCGTCAGCTGTCAGACACCGACTAGCTAACGAAACATGAAGATGAGCCTCTATATGACAAAGGTAGAAGATCATCTCCAAATCATATAGCCACACTGATAATGATACCGTCCGGGGGGTGCCGTCAAATAACAAGGGCCGTGACTCGTAGAATGCAGAAATCGAGCGTCGATCCGCCTCTACTTGTGCGGGGTCCATAACCGTGTATCTATTAATATATAATCACATAATAAATTAATATATGAAAATAAAATTTTAACTTACAATGATGGTGGCGATGGCAGGCTGACTGTGAAATTTGATCGCAGGAAACCGCTCTGATACCAACTCTGTAACGACCCGCCTAGCACAGGCCGTTACCATACATACATACTTAGCTTAAACAGCGGAATATATATATATTTTTTTTTTTTTTTTATAACGTAATCACATATAGATAAATAAGTATAAGGATTACTTATTAAAGTTGTTTGGGCGTAATCTAAAACTTATAAAATAATTATATGAAATAACAAAATAATAACAATGAGCGTAGCGGTGTATCCCCACATTTCACAGTCCGCCAATCCATGCCCTCCATCTTGTATCAGGGGTTGCTGCTAGGCTGCTTACCTACAGCATAGACGTAAGACAGTGAGCTTTCGCTCAGCAAGTACAACTATTCTATACCGCGACACAACATAAATTAATGTTTATAAATAACTGAACCTAGTATTTCGTACTTAACTTAATCATACATTATTCCTAACATATCATAACTTATCTTAGCGTATGCATAGCCAATTATGCTTCATTATGCTTACTTATTCATTCATAACTTTCTTATCTTAACTTATCTTGTCTTATCCTATGGGCCCCATAAAGTAAGTGTTCGTACCGGGCGCGCAACTATGAATTGGTTGGGGCGGCCAAACCATTTCCAACTCAATTCATAGTCCAACCCGACCTAACGCGGGTCGGTACGACACAGGCAATTGCTTGCCATCGTAACTACTTAATCTTACTTTTATTAATTTGGTGAACATGCATCGTGATGTATCACATAATTAATTTATGATCTTATCTTTAGCCTATTGTAACTTAACATGTTTCTATAATACATAACATAGCATTTGACATTTCATAATTCATAGCATATAACATGGCATACTCAGAACATATTATAACATTTAGCATACTATAACATATAACATAACATTTAACAAACAAACATAGCATTTAACAAACAAACATAGCATTTAACAAATAAACATAGCATTTAACAAACATACTTAGGCAAGTATACACAACAAAGCCTATGCTGTAGGCGGAGTTGTACTTACCTTGTTTGGTTGTGTCTGATATCGAGTTGAGTCCCGTCAGAACACTGCGGCGTACTATATTCTGTGATAAATTAAAAGTAAGGGTTAGAAATGCTGGTAGTAAACCAACATTCTTATATAACCTTAGTTATATGCCCTTACTTAATTTTGCGTTATTCTACTTGGTTACGTTGGGTAACCCTAGGGTTTAAATTTACCCTAATCGGATTGTTTTAAATCTTAGGTTTCAAAGTCTTCTTCCTTTGGAAAAGAAAACCTTGTGTTTAGATACAAAATTCTTTTTGTTTAAAAATTGAAAATCATAGAATGAGACTTAGTAAAATCATGGACTATTGGAAACTGCCTTTGGAACAGTTCCACAATGTCAATTTTCAGTGTTACTGCAAAATTATCCTTTTTCTGTGTTGTTTCTAGAAATCCTGTACAGGATTTTCCTTGTTTCCTGTACAGTTTCCGAAATCCAATTTCATTTAGAAATCAAAGCTGATTTTGAAGAAGTTGTCTTCACGAAAGTTTTAGATATCTAAAAACCCTATAACTTTCGTGTTTTGAGAAAAACTTAGTTCGGCCTTTAACACGTTCAAATTCCTTGTTGAATCAGTTCTGGCCGTGCATTGGTCCTGGGCACGGTCAGACTCGGGTTTCAGTAAAAACCGAGGCCATTGGAGCCTCATTTTACAAAACTGTCCGCGTTGTCCCCTAGGAAAAACCTTACTCTACAACTTTCGTGTTTTGAGTTTTTCCAAATTCGGCCTCTAAAGGCCTTAAAATTTGTTTTTCCCGAAACTGGGCAATGTCTACCCGAAATGGCAGTTTTCGGTTTAAAATTTGTTTTACGTCCTATTACGTACACCCTAACTCAACCGACCACAGCGGGAGCCTAGGACAGTCATGCACACGTTTCTAACGTTCAAGGTTCACCATGCAAATCAAAATCGATAACATTCAACAAGCATGCAACCCTAACCATTCAATCAAACATCTAGCATGCAACATTTGCAACTACCAACCAAAACCCTAACCAAATCAAGCATAAACCCTAAAATTTTGAACTAGGGCAGAAACTAAAAAGGGAGCTTATGCTCTTACAAACCATGCTCAAAAATACATTTAAATTTCTCCAATTGAAATTTAAATAAAAGCTTAGGTACTTAAGAATTTTACCTTGCTTTTGATCAAGATTTGGCTTGGTTTTCTCTTTCACCAACAGCCGGTCCCCTTGAGCTAATTGGCTCCAAAATTTTCAGTTCCTCTTGCTTCAATACCCGGCCACTCCTAGCCTCAAAACCCTAGCCACCACAAGCTTTTCTCTCCCTTTCTCCTTTCTCCCTTGCAGCCGGCCTCCTTGGCCAATTGGACACCAAAATTTCTTCAACTCTTTTTGCTTGCTTCCACAAGAAATCCGAGCACCCTAGAACTAGTTTCCCTTGGTTTCCAAATTTTTTTCCTTGTTCTTGCTCTAGCTTGGAAGTCCGGATTTTTGAGGAGGAATTTTGGCAAAGTTTAGCTAAGTTTTCCAATTTTTTTGAATAATGGCAACCCCTATTTATAGAGGTTGGGGAAGTTCTTGAATTTGCACAATTAGTCCTTGAAGAAGCAAGGAATCACACCAAGGGGGGTTGAGGTGGCCGGCCATACTTGGTCTAGAAGCCTCCCAAATTCTTTCCAACACCTAATTAATGAATTATGATGTCATAATTTAAAAGTTGGATGATGCAAGCTTAATTAAAGCTTGTTTGCCTTCATTTCTTAATAGGCAGTCCACTTAATTCCAACACAGACATTTCTAGTACTGTGCTTACTAATACACAATACTGTTATGTCATAATGCAGTCTAAAATTTATCTGTGTAAAAATGGACAGTATAAAATTTCTCTTATTTCATAAAGTCCTTTTGCCCTTTAATTCTACTTAATAAGCTTGATTTTCTAATGTGGTTTTGAATCCTTAACATATCATTTTATCCGTAAAAACAGTTTTAAACCGTATAATTTCTATACTGCAGATTATTTAATCGTACAGTCTTTTCTTTAACTTTTTGGGGTCAATCTTCGGCTTTCTCGTCTACCATTGACTTTCTTGTCAACCGTTGACTTTCTTGCCAGGATTTGACTCCCGTGGTCAACAGTTGACTTTTTGGTCAACCGTCGACGTTTTTGGTCAAACTTTGACCAACATAAAATTTTGGCAAATTTTGTTCCTTTTTACTTAAAAGGTCGTTTGCTTGACTAGGCAATCATTTTCGAGTCTTATAAAGTTATAAAACTCACAAAACATAATAAAAACCCTTAACTGGGCTTTTTCCCATAAATACCTTCATTGTTCAAATTGAATCTCTATACAAGAAATTACAATCGTCGAAAAACTAGGTATTACATTGGCAAGGTAAGAGTGTTCGTACCTGAGTTGGGGATTCATTTCTTTATTTATAGGTGCTTTCCGCGGATCCGGGTGCTCGGGACAACCCGGCCGGGTCGGCCACCTAGGGCACCCGGTGGGCAAGTAGGCTTGCAGGAGCTATTGATCCACTGAGCCGACGCCACGTGTCCCTGGGCCCCCAGCACAGTGGGTAGTTAGGTTTCTCAGGCGTCACCAGTAAGGAGGCTACAGTGGGTGGTTGTGATTTGATGTCTGACAGGAGCAGGTGAGCGGCGCCAGCAGCTAACAGGGCGGGGACGTGACTGGTGTCACATCCTCCGTCTCTGGCGTTGCCAGGGTGGGGGTCCGGGCCGAGATACATATCGAGGCCGATCAGAGTACTCGGCTAGATAGTGCTCCGAGCATTCGACTAGCCGACTAGGCGCGCTCCCTGGTACGCTCGGCAAGCGACTTCGCAGAACACTACGGTCAGAGTAGACCCCTCCTGTCCTCGGTTGGGGATGCCGTCCAACTAGCAGAGTTCGCCTATGAGGCGGCAGTCGGCGTTGAGTAGTCGGCAAATGTCAGAGGTGGTCGGATCTGGTCGGGTCATCAACAGAAGCCCCCCAGCATCTCTGGTCGGGTCTAGGCCAGGGGTGCTTCATGCCTGGGTATAATTGGTCAAGTGCATCAGTAGTCGGATGGTCGGATGATCGGGGATTCTCGGACAGGGGCGGAAAGGCTCGGGAGCCACGTGTCGGGCCACGTGTCATGCCATGTGGCGGGTTCGCCACGTTTCGGGTTGGCCACGTGGCGGGTCGGCCACGTGTCGACCCGCCACGTGTCGAACCACGGTTGGCAGGGAGGCGAATCGGCGACTGGCAGTTTTGAAATTTGAACTTTTGTTTCGGCGGGAAGTCCAATCGTCGCCTGGGAATTCGCGCCAACCGCCATTAGTCGCCTATAAATAGAGGGGGGGTGCCTCATTTGCCATCGCTTACGAAGGGAATTATCTTGCCGAGAGCTGCCGAACCGTCAGCATCCGAGAACATCCGCAAAGGTAAACAATCATCTCCTATTCTCATCATGAGTAGCGTGTCCGATTCCGAGAACGAAGCCCTTTCGGGGTCTGTGGATGTTGTCGGGAGTCCCAGCACCATGACCCCGAGCACATCTATGTCGACGAGCGAGTCCGCCACGCCGACCAGCCGAGGCCAGGGGGTTGCCCGGTTGGAAGAGATTCTACAAGTTGGGCCGAGCACCCGCCCGGATAGCCAGTTTGTACGAGAGCTGGGCGGGGCTGCAGTCAAGCAGGCCAGCCGAGCGAGTTCCGTTGCCGAGGAGGCGATGCCCGAGAGGTCGGCCGGCGAGGCGAGCACATCGGGGCGGGACGACGAAGAGAGCTCGGGCAGCACAGACCCCACCGGGGAGCAACTGGAGGATCGTAACAGGCCGGCTAGCCACGCCATGCGGATCAATGACCAGCGGGTGCACCGCCGATCCGACCAGCTAATGTTGGAGCTGGCGGGAGGTTTTCCAGTGTATTCGGCGGATTTCTTTACATCTGCCGTGACGCCGAGGTACCTCGCCGCCCTTAGGCGGGAGTTCCAGATTCCGGCCGAGGTAGACTTGAGAGCTCCCGGTGAGAACGATCTGCCATCTCGGCCACCGCCAGGCTACGTAACTCTTTATGCTGAGTACTTCCGAGTTGGCCTCCGCCTACCCCTCCACCCGTTCCTGAGACGAGCACTTACGCATTTGAATGTGGCTCCAGTCCAGTTGAACGCGAACGCATACCGAATCCTGATAAGCTGCTTCATCCTCTGGGTCAAAAACTACGCGGCTGGTCTGCCATTCCGGGCGTTCCAGAATTTGTACCGGATGAAGTCCACGCCTGCTTCAACGGGCTCCTACTACTTTCAGGTGTTCAAGGGAACGTTCGTGACCAAGTGCCCGGACTCCGACAAGCAGTTCAAGCACCTGTGGTTTTACGCAGGTGGCCGATGGCTGTACGCGCACTTGGCCCGGAACGAGCTTCCCCGCTCAGAGAGGGTACCTGTGGTCTTCTGGAGGGGTTGTGCGTGGACCAGGGCGCCGTTCGTGCCGGAGAGGACATTGGACATGTTGGAAGGCCTCCAAAACTTGCCCGAGCACGAGCGGGACCAACGCTTGCTCCTAAGCCAGGCGAGCTTAACCGAGCACAATTGGCTTGGTTCATCTTCGTCAGCCCCCCGGCCAGATAGCCGGTTGCCGGACCACGTTACGGTTGCCCGGGTGCCAGAGCCGGTTCATCGCTACCGGTCCCGGACTATCGTGATCGAAGACGAGGCTTCTCCCGACCAGTCTCGTGATCCTTCTCCAAGGTCTTGGGGGCCCCGCATCGCCGACGAGGATCTTGATCTGGTGATCAAGAGCTTAAGTCCTGCTCGGGGCCAGCCTCCTGCTCGGGGGCTGCGGATCGAAGGTCGGCAACAGAGCAACGCCGAGTACTCGCAGCAGCTATTGGTATGTTTTAGCCGATAACTAATTCCTTCTCCTTTTTGTTTGCAGAACCGATGGCTGACCGTCGCGGGACGAAGAGGCCAAAAGAGGACGAGAGGAGGGAGAGGCTGACTAAGATGGCTATGCTCGGCAAGGGAAAGGGCAAAGCCGTGGCCTCCGCCCCATCTAGCCGGGCAGTGGCGCCCCCAGCTCCCCCGGCCACTAAGGTCTTGCCTCCGCCGGCTCCCCCAGTTGCGCCCCCTGCCGCCCACGCCAGTCGTCCAGCCACTCGAGAACGCGAGGATCGTCCGGCTGTTCGCCAGGATAGCCGGGCGAACCGTCCGAGGGAGGAGAGGCCAGCTCCAGTGCTGGTTTCTCGGAGCAGCCGGGAGGAATCGAGGCCAGGCTCCGCGTCCACCCCACCGGGACAAGTTGCGGAGTCCTCGGCTCACCGCGCGCTCGTGACAAAGTTCGGGGACCGACTCAGCGTCAAGGTTGCTGAGTCGTCCAAGCGCTCGGACCCAGTAAAGGCCATCGACGACTGCGCCGAGAAGCTGGTCGAGGCCCTATGCCTCGCTTTCTCTGGTGTTGCCGCCGCCAAGAGGTCCGCTAACCGGGCTGCTGACGAGGTGAAGGCGGCTGAGGCCGACGCCCGGCATGCCAGACGTGCGGAGAAGGAGGCCAAGGCGGCGTAGAACGTGGCGGATGAGGCCAGGAGGGAGGCCGAGGACAGGGCTAAGGCCGCCTAGGACAGGGCGAAGGCCGCCGAGGATGGGCGGCGGCAGGCAGAGGACTGGGCGCAGAAGGCAGAACGGGATGCCGAGGAATCGGAGACTTCAAAGCTCGAGTTGGGCCGAGCTCTCCAAAGGGCCGAACAAGACCTCGCCGCTGCCCGGGCCGAGCACGAGAGGTATCTCCGGGTCGCCCTGCCCGCCGCCCTCGAAGAGGCTAGGGCTCAAGCCTTGGCCGACTTCCTCGAATCCGAGGACTTCAACGACCGCATCGTCCATATGTACCAAGAAGGTATGGGGGACATGAAGGCTGGATTCACCGCGGCCAACCCATCACTGGTTGGGGTGGATTGGTCCTTCGTGCCGGAGGAGTCCGAGGAACTGGTGGGCGAGGAAGTGGCCGAGGAAGGCGAGGTCACTGGCACTGCTCGGGTGCTCGGGGACGTCATTGTATTGGACGATCAGGAACAACAAGCAGCCACCACTGGGCCCGAGTCAGCCGCCCCTACCGAGCCTGAGCAGCCAACCCATGAGCCGCCCACGGAATGACTTTTTTTTTTATGATGATTTTTTTTTTTTTTTGGGTTCGGGGGTGTCCAACTTGTACCCCCCTCCAAGTATGTATTAATGAACTCTTTTTTCTTCCTTCTATTATTATTTTTCTATATATATATATATATATATATATATTTTTTTTTTTTTTGACATGGCCTGGTCGACCCTAGCCCCCCCTGGTTGGTTTGGGTGTTTCACCCAACTCCAACCTTGGTCAGGTGAACGTTGATTTTGTATGACTTGGGGTAGCCGGTCATGGGACCTGACCTGTGGTCCGGGGACCACAGGAGTTTTGTTTACAAAGGCAGATGTTGGGTCCTGGTCGGCAGCCCCCTAGGGTAGCCGGTCATGGGACCTGACCTATGGTCTGGGGACCACAGGAGTAGTCTGCAAAAGCAGATGTTGGGTCCTGGTCGGCAGCCCCCCTGGGATAACCGGTCATGGAACCTGACCCGTGGTCCGGGAACCACAGGAGTTTGTCTGCAAAGGCAGATGTTGGGTCCTGGTCGGCAGCCCCCCTGGGGTAGCCGATCTTGGGACCTGACCTGTGGTCCGGGGACCACAGGAGTTTGTGGGAAGATACTCGGGCTGTCTGATGAAATCAATTATTTTATTAAATAAATAAATATTTACAGAAGAATGGGTAGCCATAATTATTGGTAAAAACGCTTCAGGTGGTCGGCATTCCATGGGTTCCCGAGGTTCCTGCCGTCTTTGTCTTACAGTCGGTATGTTTCCGGGCGTACAATGCCAGTTATTGTGTATGGTCCGTCCCACTTAGGGCCGAACGAGCCGAGCCCAGGCTCTTGAACAATTACTCTTTTCATCACTAAGTCTCCTACTCGGAAGACTCTTGGCCGAAACCTCTTGTCGTAATACTTAGCAACGACCTGGTTGCGGGCGGCTGTCCGGATCAGGGCCTGTTCTCGCCTCTCTTCAACCAAGTCGAGCTCGGGCAAAATCCGACCAGCGTTGTCTTCTTCATCGTAGTTCTCGACTCGTAGGCTAGGCAGCCCGAGTTCCACAGGTATAACGGCCTCAACGCCGAAGGCCATAACAAAGGGAGTTTCCCAAGTCGCTGTTCGTTTGGTTGTCCGGTAAGCCCATAGTACTCGGGGCAGCTCATCAATTCAAGCCCCTTTGTGCCTCTCAAGGTTCTTCTTCAAGTTTTCCTTGATTGTTTTGTTGGCGGCTTCAACCTGTCCGTTGCTCTGAGGGTGTCCGGGGGAGGAGAACACTTTCTTTATCACGAACTGCTCACATAGTGCGAGGAACTTGTCCCCGAACTGTTTCCCATTGTCCGTGACTATAGTGTGGGGGAGGCCAAACCGGCAGATGATGCACTTCCAGAGAAAGTTCGTGCATTTTGCTTCGGTCTGCTGGGCCAAGGGCTCCACTTCGACCCATTTAGTGAGATAGTCTTTGGCGACCAAGCAATACCGAAGCTGCGACCGGGCCATCGGAAGTGGTCCGATTATGTCGATGGCCCATTTCACGAACGGCCACGCAGATACTACTGAGGTGAGCCTCTCAGGATGAGACTTAATAGCCTTGGCGAACTGCTGGCATTTCATGCACTTCCGGGCGAAATCCATGGCATCCTTGCTCATGGTTGGCCAGTAATACCCCTGACGAAGACATTTAAATGACAGGGCTTTCCCCCCCGAGTGATTTCCGCATACCCCACTGTGGATTTCTTTCATGACATACTCGGCCTCGGCCGGTCCAATGCAGCGCTGGTAGGGAGCTGAGAGTCCTCGGCGGTACAATTTACCATTTATCATTATATATCTGGCCGAAGTGTTCTTGATCCTCCCGGCTTCTTCTCGGTTTGACGGCAGCCGAGAGTCAGTGAGATATTGGACAATCGGGTCCATCCAAGTCGACGTGTTCTCGGCAAAGAGGACCACTTCTTCTCGGTCGATGCTCGGATGGTCTAGCTTTTCAATGGGGAAGGAGACGAGACCCTCCAGATCATTTCCCGAAGCCAACCGGGTGAGGGCATCTGCCTCGGTGTTCTCAGATCGGGGTATCCGAGTAACGACTTGGCTACTGAACTGGCCGAGAAGAGTCTTCACCCTGTCCAGGTATTTCGCCATTCGCGCTTCCCTAGCCTGGAATTCGCCGGAGACCTGGTTGACGATTAGCATAGAGTCGCTGAATACCTCAATGTCCTGTATCCCGAGCTCTCGGGCCAATTCAAGTCCGGCAATCATAGCCTCGTACTCTGCATCGTTATTCGAAACTTTAAAATTGAAGCGTAGAGCTTGGCTGGTCTTGAACTGATCCGGGCTTACGAGGACAAGTCCTGCTCCGGAGCCTCCCGAGCTGGAGGACCCATCGACAAACAACTTCCATCTATCTGCGCTCGGTAGGCTTTCAGCCGGAGAGTTTATTGGGACGCCGGCAGTCTTCTCTGGCTACCCAGGATCTGGTCCGGGTGCCCCTGTGAATTCAGCGATGAAGTCGGCCAGGGCCTGTACCTTGATTGCGGGACGGGGGATGTACTCGATGTCGAATTCCCCGAGTTCTATTGCCCACTTCGCGATCCGCCCTGATAGCTCGGGGTTCTGCAGCACCTGGCGAAGGGGTTAGCTGGTCGGGACTCGGATTGGGTGGCCCTCGAAGTAAGGCCTCAACTTGCGGGCTGACGAGACCAACGCAAGGGCCAATTTCTCTAGGGGGGTGTACCTCACCTCCGCTCCCTGGAACGTCTTGCTACTGTAGTAGACCGGGTGCTGCACTTTGTCTACTTCTCGGATTAGGACGGAACTCACGGCCTTCTCCGAGACGGCGAGGTAAACATAGAGCGTTTCTCCAGGAAGCGGTTTTAATAGCTGCGGTGGGCTGGCGAGGTACTCCTTAAGGCCTTCAAAGGCCTCTCCGCACTTGTTGTCCCAGTTCACCCCTCCCCTGGTCTTGAGAGCCTGGAAAAATGGGAAGTATTTGTCCGTAGACCTTGATACAAACCGGGATAGGGCCGCGATCATCCCAGTCAGCCTTTGCACCTCCTTGATCGTTCGCGGGGGCTGCAAGTCTACAACGGCCTGGGCCTTCGTGGGGTTGATCTCTATTCCTCGGTGGTTCACCATGAACCCCAGGAATTTCCCTGATTCAACCCCGAACGCACACTTGGCCGGATTGAGTTTCATCCTGTACTGACGCAGGATGTTGAAGCAGTCTTGGAGGTCTCGGATGTGGTCGGCCCGATGTCGGCTCTTCACCAACATGTCGTCCACATACACCTCCATGGATTTCCAGATGAGCGGGGCGAACATCTTGTTCATCAGCCGCTGGTAGGTCGCTCCAGCGTTCTTGAGACCGAACGGCATAACCTTATAGCAATACAGCCCCTGGTCGGTCGTGAACGCGGTCTTGGCCTGGTCCATGAAGCTCAGCAGCTCATGTCCGGCCGTCGCGTCAACGAGCTGGTCAATCTGCGGGAGGGGGAAGCAATCCTTCGGGCACGCCTTGTTAAGGTCAGTATACTAAATACAGACGCGCCACTTCCCGGATGACTTCTTGACCAAGACGACATTGGCCAGCCAATCCGGGTAGGTTACTTCCCGGATGAAGCCGACGGCGAGCAGTTTCTTCACTTCCGCGTTGATGGCCTCATACCTATCCGGGTTAAAGGCCCTTCTCTTCTGGATCACCGGCCGGTGCCTCGGGTTGATATTCAGCTGGTGGCACATCACTGCTAGGTCGATTCCCGGCATGTCCTCGTGAGACCAGGCGAAAACGTCTTTGTGTTCCCGGAGGGTCTTCTCCAGCTCTACTCGGGTGTCTGGGGCTGGCCGGGAGCCGAGTAGTACCGTCCGCTCCGGGTGCTCCGGGTCCAGCTGGTAAGGGACCAGATCTTCCACAGGAAGTGCTCGGACCTCCTCCTCTGGCATCCGGGGGTCCAGGTCGCTCAGGGGCTTGACCTCCTCGCTGGGGACCTCGGCTTCGTCCACCTTGAGGATGGTGGACACGATGGCATGGGCGGGGGCCTTCCGGCACATTCTGTTTACCGCCTTCATGTAGCACTTGCGGGCCCCTTCCTGGTTTCCCCGGAAGACACCGATCCCTCCGCTGGTGGGGAACTTCATGGACAGATGGTAGGTGGAGACTACCGCCTTTAGTACGTTGAGGGTTGGTCTCCCCAGGATGACGTTGTAGACGGACGGTCGGTCTACAACGATGAACTCCACCATCCTGGTTGCCTTCTCCGGGCCGTCCCTGATCGTAACCGGGAGACAGACGGTGCCGGCTGCGTGGACGCAGTCCCCTGCGAATCCGTACAATGGTGTCCGAGCAGGCGTCAACACGGCTCCCTCAATCCGCAACCTTGAAAACGCGTCCATGAACATTACGTCCGCGGAGCTCCCATTGTCGATGAGGACGCTTCGGACGACGTTGTTTGCTACCCTGATCTCGCCGACCAGGGCGTCGTTGTGCGGGTGGAGTAACCGATCTGCCTCGTCATCCGTGAAGGTGATCGGGGTACTGTCTTGGCGACATATCTTCGAGATATGCTCAGCCATGTTGATGTGTTCTCCGCGGGCGGCCAGCCTGGCCTCGCGGGCATAACTCCTCTGGCTACTGGCGGTATCCCCAGTAGCTGTCCCACCAAAGATCGTGTGGACAATATGCTCAGGCCCCTACTCGTCTGGCTTTTCATCCGGACCTTGGTTCTGGCGACGACTCGGTCCGACCGGGGTGATGATCCTCTCGACGAACTCCCGCAGGTGGCCTTCCCTGATCAGCATTTCGATTTGATCTCGAAGCTGGATGCAGTTCTTCGTATCGTGGCCAACGTCCTTGTAGAAGTTATAGTATTTGCTCTGATTCCTCCGAGAGCGGTCCGTGCGGATGGGTAGTGGGTCCTGGAGCAGCCCCTTACCAGATACTTGGTTCAAGACGTGCTCAATTGTTGTGACCAGAGGTGTGTATTGGCGGAACCTCCCCGCGGGCACTTTCGGGCCAGGGTTGGCTTCGGCACGGGTATCCACGGCCGGGGCCTTCCCCTTGTCCGACCGGCCTTGGTCGGTGGTCTTCGGCTGCCCTTGCTCGGGCCTCCTGCCAGAAGGCTGGGACTGACCTTGGACCTGCAGCCCTCGGCTTCTGACGTATTCATCCGCCTCTGCATGCCTCCACGCAATTCCCCTCAGGTGTGCAAAGGTAGGCGGCCGGTCGAAGGTGAGTGTCCAGACGAGGCGAGGGTCCTGGATGCCCTCCCTGAACGCCTGGATCAAGGTCTCATCCGTACAGCCCTCCACCTGCACGACAGCCTTGTCGAAACGATCCAGGTACTTCTTCAGCGTTTCATTCTCACCCTGCTTGATGCCGAACAGGCGAGAATTGTAATAACTAGATTTTTGCGACATGTTCGGTTTCTTGTAAAAACATTTATGTTATACCATGAAGGTATTTATGAAACGGCCTGATTAGGGTTTTTCATGAAAATTATGAGTTCTCATGATTTTACGAGACTCAAAAATAATTACTTAGTCAAGTATGTAACCTTTTGAGTAAAAAGGGTTAAATATTTTATGATTTTATGTTGGTCAAAGCTTGACCTAAAAAGTCAAAGTTGACTTTAAAAAGTCAACGGTTGACTTCAAAAGTCAAACATGAGTTGATACAGTTATATGATAAGCAGTATGAGAAATATACTGCGGAAAACCATTTTTACGGGCAAGATAGCATGTGTTAGACCTAAAACCACCATAGAAAAATCAAGCACACAAGATAGGATATCATGGGCCAAGGGGCCTTAAGTTATCAAAAAAATTTTTACAGTCCATTTTTACACAGATAAATTTTGGACTGCAGTTCAGTGTAAAAATACTGCTTTTAGTAGAAAGCAGTATTGAAAATATCTGTGATAGCATGAAATTGGACTGCATATCAAGTAAATACCCAAACAAACCCTAGTAAGGATGACATCACTTAACTTTTGATTTATGACATCATTATGGATTTAATGAAAATTTTGGAAAGAAATCCATGGTTCTAGACAACTCCATGGCCGGCCACCTAGCTCCCCCTTTGTGCAAAATTTTGTTTCTTCAAGGACTATTATGCAATTTCAAAAAGTTTCAATTTGCCTATAAATAGGGGTGAGCATTATTCACAAAAAATGGAAAAGCTAGCCAAACTTTGTCCATTTTGTTCTAGAAAATCCGAAATTTGAGAGGCAAAACCAAGAGAGAGAATTAAGTTATTCAAGTGAAAATCAAGGTTAGGGAAGTTGGATTTCTAACCTAGAACCAACAAATTTGAAAGAAAAATTTTGGGACCCATTTCTTCTAGCCTTGGCCGGTTGTGGTGGAGCAAGGGGAAGGAAGAAAAAAAAACTGTTTTGGCCGGATTTGTGGCATCAAGGGGTGGCCGGATTTTAGTGCAAGGGTGGTGGAAAAATTTGGAGCCTAGATAGCCAAGAAAGGCCGGTTCTAGGGGAGCCAAAGGAAAAAGAGATTTCAAGCCTAACCTAGTCCATTTCTTGAACCAAAGCAAGGTAAACCTCTTTACACTTTAAGCTTCTCAATTTATGTTTCAATTGAGAAATTTAAGTGTATTTCCCAAGGGTTTGTAAGAGCATAAGCTCAAGTTATTTATTTGCTTAGGTTAGAATCAATTATGTGCTTGATTTAGATTTAAGGGTGGTTTGGTTATTATTATGTTTATTTAGCATGATAAATATCTAGAATTGCATGATATGTTTATGATTTATATGCTTGATGATGGATGTGTTGTATGTTCCCTTGATATGCCAAGATGGATGAACAAATGCATGTTAGGTTGCTAGATTCAAGTTAGAATGATTTTTTGAACCAAATTGTGCAACCTAAACTATGCAAACCCTAATGGGTGATTTTAAAAAAAAATGGTTTGCATGGGTTGGATAGGTAATGTGTTTAAGAAAAAGTTATGTTAGAAAAGCGTTGTATGAATGTTTTTAGGCTCCCGATGTAATCGGTTGAGGTAGTATGCGCATACTAGGCCGGAAAAACGAATTTCAAACCAAAACTGCCATTCTCGGGTAAATCTGCCCAGTTTCAGGAAAATCAAATTTTGAGGCCTTTAGAGGCCGAATTTGGAAAAACTCAAAACACGAAAGTTGTAGAGAATGGTTTTTCCTAGTGGACAACGCGGACAGTTTTCCAAAATAAGGCTCCAACGGCCTCGGTTTTTACAAAAACCCGAGCCTGACCGTGCCCAGACTTGATGCACGGCCAGGTGAACTCAACAAAGAAAACGAAGGGGTTAGAGCCCGAATCTGGTTTTGTATAAAACACGAAAGTTTTAGGATTTTTCGAGATCTAAAACTTTCGTGAAGAAAACTTTTTCTAAATCAATTTAGATTTTGGAATAAAAACAGATTTCAAAAACTGTGCAGGAAACAGGAAATTCCTGCACAGGATTTTATAAAACAGTGCAGGAAAATGATATTTCTGCACATACACTGATGATTTAATCAAAGGAAGCTGTTCCAAGGGCAGTTTCCCATCCTTAAGTGTTTTATGAATATAATTCCAGAATTATGATATTCAAAGGGATTTTTAAGTTTTGAAATCTGAGTTTCAAAGGAAAAGAAAATAAACCTGAGTTTTGAAACTAAAGTCAAAGTTTTGACTAAGATAAACCCTAGGGTTACCTATTGTAACCCAATAAAAATAACTATAGAACGGGGACGTATGATTTAGATTACACACGAATGTTGGCTTAATACCAACAATATACTTACCTATGTCCTTTATGTATAGCAGAATATAACCTGCTGTGGCATCCTAAAAAGGATCAACATTTTAATCGGACATAGCGGACAAGGTAAGTACAACTCCGCCTACAGCATAGGCCTATGTATTACTTACCTAAGTATGTTAAGTGTATGCTATGATGAATGAATGTTATGATGTTATGCATGCCAGTATGTTACTATAACATGAATATGATTTATCACTTTGTAACATCACGAAGCATGTTCACAAATAATAAAGATAATATCAAGTACGATATGAACATGATGGCAAGCAAGCTTGCCTGTGTCGTGCCGACCCACGTCAGGTCGGGTTGGACTATGGTTTGAGTTGGATTTGGTCTGGCCGCCCCAACCACTCCATAGTTGCGCGCCCGGTACGTACACTCATAATAAGGGGCCCATATGCAAGATAAGAAAGCATAATGAAGCATAACTGGATCATGCATTATTAGAAAATGTTAGATTATGTTATGCTATGAAATAAGTATGTATGTTTGTGTATGTTTATTATGCGGGTAAAATAGTTGTACTTGCTGAGCAAAAGCTCACAACTTACGTCTATGCTGTAGGTAAACAACCTATTGGCGATTTTTGATACAAGATGGTGAGCGTGGCGAGGTGAACTGTGAAACGTGGGAATGTCAAGCCGCTACGCGTTTTGTTTAACCATGTTTATTATTTTATGTTTAAACACTCCGAGACAATACACGTATATATATATATATATATTTATACGCGTATAAAAAAAAAAAAATGTTCCGCTATTTTCCGTAAATAAACAAGTACATCTATGGAACAAGTCAAACACGTATGTATGTATAGTAACGGTCTGTGCTAGACAGGTCGTTACAGAGTTGGTATCAGAGCGGTTTCCTGCGACTCGATTTCACAGTCTGCCTGCCATCGCCACCATCATTGTAAGTTAAATTATTTATTTGCGTAAATATTTATTATTTAATTATGATATGGTAGATACGACGATATGGATCCGGACCTTGTAGACGCGGATCGAGAGGCAGCCTCATCGTTCTTCGGGGCGCATCCGTTACATTATTATGGTACGAGACAGCCGGGATCGGTAGCGGCATGGTTGCGTGACATGGAGCTGACTTTCCTTCTATGTCATGTCGAGGCCCGCCTACAGGTCCCCCTAGCCAGCCGATGTTTAGCTGAGGACGCCCGCATGTGGTGGTTGACATGGGGCGAGCAAGCAGTGCCTAGTCGCACATGGGCAGATTTTCGTGCCCTAATGATAGAGCGTTTTGGAGACCCACCCGATGAGGGAGTCGCTGGACCACCTCGTGATCCCGAGATTTATCGGGATATGCGCCATGCTCGATATTTGAGCTTCTCTGCTACGTGGCACGCTTACCCGCAGGAGTCCATGAGCCACTACTGTAGGAGATTCCAGGAGGCGATGATGCCTTACATTCCTCAAGATATAGACAGTCCAGAGCTGCAGACACTTGTGATACTCCGCAATGGACTACCACCCCATATTCGACGGTTTGTTTTGGATCCGATGCGGGGTATGTCAGTGAGGTTTATGATCGACCACATTCTGGAGGCCGAGATCGCCGCTCAGGCGATGCCAGCCGATGCCGCTGTGGGAGGTCACCAAGCACCAGTCGCTGATGCTAGGATGGCTGAGCCAGTTCATGAGCCTGAGCCGGTCTATGAGCCTGAGCCGGTCTATGAGCCAGAGCCGGTTTACGAGCCTGAGCCAGTAGACGATGCCGGAATGGCTGAGCCATTGTACGAGCCAGGTCCGGTTGTTCACAAGGACCCGATTCCTGCCATTCCATTACAGGAGGTACCAGCCCAGGAGGCTGAGGCGGGGATGGATGCTGACGATCAGGATGTCGATGATCATGATGTGGATGATTTTATCATTGCCCCGGAAGACCAACCTGAGGATCCTCCGATCATAGACATCCCGAGTGACGCCGACGAGCCAGAAGAAGATGAAGAAGATCAGGGACCCCAGCATGCTGATTGGTTGGAAGATGAGGTAGATCAAGAGCTGCAGCACGCGGGTTGGTTAGAGGAGGAAGAAGATTTTGAAGATGATCCGGAGGAGATTTTGTTCCACGACGGAGATTGGGAGTCTGACTCCGATGCCGCCTCAGTGATCACAGACGAGTTTATAGATTAGGTTTAGTTTGTTTTTTTTTTAGACGGATGTACTAGCTTGTTCTTTTTGACGATAGGCTTGTACTTATGTATGATGGTAAAGTGGTAGACACTTCCATCCCAATTTTGATCATGTATGTATTAATGTAACAATTATGTAATTTCAATATTGTAAATATGATGTACTTTTTGTATATGCACAAAAAGACAAGTTCAAGTATGAAACATGGCGATATATGCACAAAGGTTATGATATATGATATTGTATGCCCTGTTACGATGAGTGTATGAATGATACAAGATGCATGATCATGATACGATATGTAATAATACGTACGAAAGAAAGGATATTAATAGTACGATAATATCTTTTCTTATGATTTGATAGGAAGATGGTACGTCCACGACGAACGATACCCGTCAACCAGAATCCACCTGTACCAGATTTGGCAACTGTTGTAGCAAATTTACAACGGCAATTGCTTGAACAGCAGCAGGAAACAAACAGACTCCGAGAGCAGTTAGCTCGGATAAATCAACAACCGCCAGTTAACGAGGTCCCTCATCGAAATGATGGGATACCCCATGTAGTACCTCCAGTCCCCGAGGTTCAACCGGAGGCCCATCCAGAAGTCCCATTACCACCCGCAGAAGCACCAGTGAATTTACCTCCAGTGCGGGAAGATCTACTATATGAGCGATTCAGGCGGATGAAAGCACCTGAATTTGAGGGACCCACTGACCCTATAGCTGCCGACAACTGGTTGATTGATATCCAAGTTATCTTGGATTTCATGCGGCTGACAGAGCAAGAAAAAGTTCTCTGTGCTTCTTTTGCTCTTAAGAAGGATGCGCGACACTGGTGGATGACAGTCCAGATGCGCAGAGATGTTACAGTTATGAGCTGGCAAGATTTTGTGTCTGAGTTTCGGACCATGTACTACAACAGTGAAGTTCTTGCTGCCCAACAAGACGAGTTTACAAGCTTGAAGCAAGGGTCGATGACAGTTATGGAAGCTGTCAAGAAATTTGAGCAGTTAGCCCGTCTGTGCCCTGAATTGGTGCCCACTGAGACAGAGAAAGTCCGAAGAATGATGAAAATGTTCCGGACAGACATCTCTAAGCAAGTAAGCGCTGGTAGTAACCCACCTACCTTGGTATCCGATTGCATAAGCCGAGCATTAAGAGCTGAGTACTGGATCAACCAGGACAAGGAAGCTAGGGCTCAGATTTTCAAGACAAGGAAAGAAGAAAAGGCCATGGTGAAGCAGACACAGCCCCGACAGAATGCTGAATCGAACCAGAAAGGCCAGACCAGTAGTCCTGCACAAAGTTCCAAACAGTTTGGGAGGAACAAAAGAAAAGAAAACTTTACTGGTCAGGGCCAACAGAGAAATTTTCCTTAAAAGAAAAATAATCGGGGAAATGAGGGAAACAGCAACAGCTACCCCGTGTGTGCCAAGTGCGGGAGAAAACATCCGGGAGTATGCCGTATGGGGACCAATGCTTGCTACCTTTGTGGCAAGGAGGGGCATTTTGCGAAGAACTGTAATCTGAACACCCAAGGCCAGAACCCTTCCTATCAGAATCGGAACACCCCTAGCCAGTTGCACGCAGTCCAAGCAAAACTGGAAGGACCCTCAATCACCAGGGCAGATTGGAGGCTCCCGAACCCCAAGCTAGGATATATGCTTATACCAAGGGTGATGCAGAAGCCGGAACATCGCATGTGGTGACAGGTCAGATCTTTATCGCCACTCATGATGCAATTGCCTTATTTGATTCTGGTGCCACTCATTCGTTTATATCATTGGAGTTCGCCCAGAAGATAGGAAGAGGTGTAGACAGTTTAGCTCAACCTTTCAAAACCTCCTTGCCATCCGGAGAAATTTTGTGGTCCAATTTTTGGATGCGAAATACCTCTGTAGTTATTTGTGGCAGAGAATTGTATGTAGATCTCATCGCAATCAAGCTTCAAGATTTCGATGTGATCTTGGGAATGGACTTCTTGGGCAAATATAATGCCAAGATCGACTGCCGAAAACGGTGTGTGACGTTCAACCCTTACGGTGAAGAAGAGTTCAACTTTTACGGACAATCTCGGAGCCCAGCAACCCGACTAGTTTCAGCAATGAAAGCCTGGAAAATGTTAGCTAATGGCTGTCAAGGATATTTAGCTAACATGGTGGACAAGGATCAAGAGATGGAATTGACGCCGGAAGATGTTCACATTATCAAGGAATATGTGGATATTTTTCCAAAAGACCTGCCAGGACTTCCGCCAGAACGTGAAATCTCTTTCGAGATCGAGTTGCTGCCTGGAACTGCACCAATATCGAAAGCACCCTACCGTATGGCACCTGCCGAGCTTAGAGAACTCCAAGTCCAACTACAGGAACTGCTTGACAAAGGATTCATCCGACAGAGTTACTCTCCATGGGGAGCGCCTGTTTTATTCGTAAAGAAGAAGGATGGATCGTTACGGATGTGCATCGATTACCGTGAGCTGAATAAGATTACAATCAAAAATAAGTATCCACTTCCAAGGATTGATGATCTGTTTGATCAACTCCGAGGAGCAGTGGTGTTTTCAAAAGTCGATCTACGATCCGGATATCATCAACTTAGGATCAAGGAGTCAGATATATCCAAGACGGCTTTCCGAACTCGCTATGGGCATTATGAGTTTTTGGTTATGCCTTTTGGGCTAACCAATGCCCCAGCTGCCTTCATGGACCTTATGAACCGAGTATTCAAAGAATATTTGGATAAGTTTGTTATCGTCTTTATTGACGACATTTTGATTTACTCAAGGTCCCAGGAAGAGCATGAGCATCACCTTAAGTTGGTATTGGAGACGTTAAGGAGAAACCAGCTGTATGCCAAATTCACGAAATGCGAATTTTGGCTGGAAAAAGTTCATTTCTTGGGTCATGTGGTATCTAAGGAAGGAATTTCAGTTGATCCGGCAAAAGTGGAGGCGGTCAGTGCATGGCCAGCACCCAAAAGTGTTACGGAGATAAGAAGTTTTCTTGGGTTAGCAGGATACTATCGACGATTCGTCGAGGGATTTTCCAAGATCGCTGCACCTCTAACCGCTCTCACTCGAAAAGGGAGAAACTATGAATGGACTCAGAAATGTGAAGAGAACTTCCAGGAGCTTAAAAAGAAACTAACAAGTGCGCCAGTGCTAATTATCCCTGATGTTGATGCAGGAAATTTCGTGATCTACAGCGACGCTTCTAAAAATGGATTAGGAGCTGTCCTAATGCAAAATGGGAAGGTGGTAGCTTATGCATCACGACAATTAAAGAATCACGAAAGAAATTATCCCACCCACGATTTGGAGCTTGCAGCAGTAGTCTTTGCGCTCAAAATCTGGAGGCACTATTTGTATGGAAATAAGTGTGAGATCTACACTGATCATCAGAGTCTCAAGTATATTTTTACTCAGAAGGAGCTCAACATGCGACAGCGTAGATGGCTAGAACTGGTAAAGGACTACGATTGCGAAATTCTTTACCATCCAGGAAAGGCGAACAGGGTAGCAGATGCCTTAAGTAGGAAATCAATAGGCATGCTGATGTCTATTGCGGCATTTTCTAAGCCATTGCAACGAGAGATTTCTGAATTCAACTTGGAGATGATTACAGGAAAACTGTCTTCTCTGACCCTCCAGTCCAATCTGTTGGAATCCATCAAGTCTCACCAAGGAAAAGATTCATTTTTACTAAAAGCGCAACTCTTTGGCAGAAAGAACAAGGAATTTAAAACCTCTGCGGATGGTGTGATTTACTTCGAAGAAAGGATTTGTGTTCCCAACTTCGAATTTTTGAAGGAGCAAATAATGTCAGAGGCACATCAGACGCCATACTCGGTACATCCCGGAGCTTCCAAGATGTACAAGGACCTCCGAGAGAACTTTTGGTGGCCAAACATGAAGAAT
Organism: Ficus hirta; assembly: GCA_038430175.1. Classification (NCBI taxonomy): domain Eukaryota; kingdom Viridiplantae; phylum Streptophyta; class Magnoliopsida; order Rosales; family Moraceae; genus Ficus; species Ficus hirta. The sequence continues at coordinate 8,664,696 of CM076585.1, read as the reverse complement.
GAAATTGCAGATTTCGTGTCAAAATGCTTAACTTGCCAGAAAGTTAAGGCTGAGCACCGACATCCTGGAGGAGAATTGCAGAAAATAGAGCTTCCAGAATGGAAATGGGAGCAAACTACCATGGATTTTGTAGTAGGACTACCCAGGACTGCAAGCGGGAATGACATAATTTGGGTGATTGTGGACAGATTAACCAAATCAGCCCATTTCATCGCAATTAAAGCCACCTTTTCGGTAGAAAAATTGGCTGAAATCTACGTGTCTCAGATAGTCCGATTTCATGGAGTTCCAAAATCGATCATTTCAGACCGTGATGGACGTTTCACCTCTCGATTTTGGACGAGTGTTCACCATGCCATGGGGTCGAAATTGAAGTTCAGTACAGCTTTTCACCCACAAACAGACGGTCAATCAGAACGAACCATCCAGACGCTAGAAGATATGCTGAGATCATGTATTCTGGATTTCAAGGGAAATTGGGATCAGAAACTGCCATTGATCGAATTTTCCTACAACAACAGTTATCACGCATCGATTGGTATGGCTCCATTTGAAGCATTGTATGGAAGAAAATGTCGATCTCCTATCCATTGGCAAGAAGTCGGACAGAAACAGTTACAAACCACAGACTTCATTAAGAAAACCTCTGAAGATATCAAGAAGATCAAGCAGAGGCTCGACATAGCTTTTAGCAGACAGAAAAGTTATGCCGATAAACGAAGGAGGCCATTAGAATTTCAAGTTGGAGATGCCGTGTTCATCAAGATTGCTCCTATAAAAGGAGTAATGAGGTTTGGCAAGAAAGGAAAACTCAGCCCAAGATATACAGGACCTTTTGAAATCCTTGAAAGGATTGGAAAAGTAGCCTACAAGCTCGCCTTGCCGCCAGAATTAGCTGCGATGCACAACGTATTCCACGTCTCGATGCTAAAGAAATATAAACCAGATCCTTCGCACGTGCTTAGTCAAAAACCAGTTGAAGTTCACACGGACTTGACGTACGAAGAAAAGCCAGTTCGAATTCTGGATAGGGAAGAGAAGGTCCTGAGAAACAAAACCATTCCCCTGGTTAAAGTGCTTTGGCGAAACCACAAGGTTGAAGAAGCAACCTGGGAATTGGAAGATGAAATGAGAAAGAACTACCCCAGTTTGTTCTAACCGATCTGCCTCGTCATCCGTGAAGGTGATCGGGGTACTGTCTTGGCGACATATCTTCGAGATATGCTCAGCCATGTTGATGTGTTCTCCGCGGGCGGCCAGCCTGGCCTCGCGGGCATAACTCCTCTGGCTACTGGCGGTATCCCCAGTAGCTGTCCCACCAAAGATCGTGTGGACAATATGCTCAGGCCCCTACTCGTCTGGCTTTTCATCCGGACCTTGGTTCTGGCGACGACTCGGTCCGACCGGGGTGATGATCCTCTCGACGAACTCCCGCAGGTGGCCTTCCCTGATCAGCATTTCGATTTGATCTCGAAGCTGGATGCAGTTCTTCGTATCGTGGCCAACGTCCTTGTAGAAGTTACAGTATTTGCTCTGATTCCTCCGAGAGCGGTCCGTGCGGATGGGTAGTGGGTCCTGGAGCAGCCCCTTACCAGATACTTGGTTCAAGACGTGCTCAATTGTTGTGACCAGAGGTGTGTATTGGCGGAACCTCCCCGCGGGCACTTTCGGGCCAGGGTTGGCTTCGGCACGGGTATCCACGGCCGGGGCCTTCCCCTTGTCCGACCGGCCTTGGTCGGTGGTCTTCGGCTGCCCTTGCTCGGGCCTCCTGCCAGAAGGCTGGGACTGACCTTGGACCTGCAGCCCTCGGCTTCTGACGTATTCATCCGCCTCTGCATGCCTCCACGCAATTCCCCTCAGGTGTGCAAAGGTAGGCGGCCGGTCGAAGGTGAGTGTCCAGACGAGGCGAGGGTCCTGGATGCCCTCCCTGAACGCCTGGATCAAGGTCTCATCCGTACAGCCCTCCACCTGCACGACAGCCTTGTCGAAACGATCCAGGTACTTCTTCAGCGTTTCATTCTCACCCTGCTTGATGCCGAACAGGCGAGAATTGTAATAACTAGATTTTTGCGACATGTTCGGTTTCTTGTAAAAACATTTATGTTATACCATGAAGGTATTTATGAAACGGCCTGATTAGGGTTTTTCATGAAAATTATGAGTTCTCATGATTTTACGAGACTCAAAAATAATTACTTAGTCAAGTATGTAACCTTTTGAGTAAAAAGGGTTAAATATTTTATGATTTTATGTTGGTCAAAGCTTGACCTAAAAAGTCAAAGTTGACTTTAAAAAGTCAACGGTTGACTTCAAAAGTCAAACATGAGTTGATACAGTTATATGATAAGCAGTATGAGAAATATACTGCGGAAAACCATTTTTACGGGCAAGATAGCATGAGTTAGACCTAAAACCACCATAGAAAAATCAAGCACACAAGATAGGATATCATGGGCCAAGGGGCCTTAAGTTATCAAAAAAATTTTTACAGTCCATTTTTACACAGATAAATTTTGGACTGCAGTTCAGTGTAAAAATACTGCTTTTAGTAGAAAGCAGTATTGAAAATATCTGTGATAGCATGAAATTGGACTGCATATCAAGTAAATACCCAAACAAACCCTAGTAAGGATGACATCACTTAACTTTTGATTTATGACATCATTATGGATTTAATGAAAATTTTGGAAAGAAATCCATGGTTCTAGACAACTCCATGGCCGGCCACCTAGCTCCCCCTTTGTGCAAAATTTTGTTTCTTCAAGGACTATTATGCAATTTCAAAAAGTTTCAATTTGCCTATAAATAGGGGTGAGCATTATTCACAAAAAATGGAAAAGCTAGCCAAACTTTGTCCATTTTGTTCTAGAAAATCCGAAATTTGAGAGGCAAAACCAAGAGAGAGAATTAAGTTATTCAAGTGAAAATCAAGGTTAGGGAAGTTGGATTTCTAACCTAGAACCAACAAATTTGAAAGAAAAATTTTGGGACCCATTTCTTCTAGCCTTGGCCGGTTGTGGTGGAGCAAGGGGAAGGAAGAAAAAAAAACTGTTTTGGCCGGATTTGTGGCATCAAGGGGTGGCCGGATTTTAGTGCAAGGGTGGTGGAAAAATTTGGAGCCTAGATAGCCAAGAAAGGCCGGTTCTAGGGGAGCCAAAGGAAAAGGAGATTTCAAGCCTAACCTAGTCCATTTCTTGAACCAAAGCAAGGTAAACCTCTTTACACTTTAAGCTTCTCAATTTATGTTTCAATTGAGAAATTTAAGTGTATTTCCCAAGGGTTTGTAAGAGCATAAGCTCAAGTTATTTATTTGCTTAGGTTAGAATCAATTATGTGCTTGATTTAGATTTAAGGGTGGTTTGGTTATTATTATGTTTATTTAGCATGATAAATATCTAGAATTGCATGATATGTTTATGATTTATATGCTTGATGATGGATGTGTTGTATGTTCCCTTGATATGCCAAGATGGATGAACAAATGCATGTTAGGTTGCTAGATTCAAGTTAGAATGATTTTTTGAACCAAATTGTGCAACCTAAACTATGCAAACCCTAATGGGTGATTTAAAAAAAAAATGGTTTGCATGGGTTGGATAGGTAATGTGTTTAAGAAAAAGTTATGTTAGAAAAGCGTTGTATGAATGTTTTTAGGCTCCCGATGTAATCGGTTGAGGTAGTATGCGCATACTAGGCCGGAAAAACGAATTTCAAACCAAAACTGCCATTCTCGGGTAAATCTGCCCAGTTTCAGGAAAATCAAATTTTGAGGCCTTTAGAGGCCGAATTTGGAAAAACTCAAAACACGAAAGTTGTAGAGAATGGTTTTTCCTAGTGGACAACGCGGACAGTTTTCCAAAATAAGGCTCCAACGGCCTCGGTTTTTACAAAAACCCGAGCCTGACCGTGCCCAGACTTGATGCACGGCCAGGTGAACTCAACAAAGAAAACGAAGGGGTTAGAGCCCGAATCTGGTTTTGTATAAAACACGAAAGTTTTAGGATTTTTCGAGATCTAAAACTTTCGTGAAGAAAACTTTTTCTAAATCAATTTAGATTTTGGAATAAAAACAGATTTCAAAAACTGTGCAGGAAACAGGAAATTCCTGCACAGGATTTTATAAAACAGTGCAGGAAAATGATATTTCTGCACATACACTGATGATTTAATCAAAGGAAGCTGTTCCAAGGGCAGTTTCCCATCCTTAAGTGTTTTATGAATATAATTCCAGAATTATGATATTCAAAGGGATTTTTAAGTTTTGAAATCTGAGTTTCAAAGGAAAAGAAAATAAACCTGAGTTTTGAAACTAAAGTCAAAGTTTTGACTAAGATAAACCCTAGGGTTACCTATTGTAACCCAATAAAAATAACTATAGAACGGGGACGTATGATTTAGATTACACACGAATGTTGGCTTAATACCAACAATATACTTACCTATGTCCTTTATGTATAGCAGAATATAACCTGCTGTGGCATCCTAAAAAGGATCAACATTTTAATCGGACATAGCGGACAAGGTAAGTACAACTCCGCCTACAGCATAGGCCTATGTATTACTTACCTAAGTATGTTAAGTGTATGCTATGATGAATGAATGTTATGATGTTATGCATGCCAGTATGTTACTATAACATGAATATGATTTATCACTTTGTAACATCACGAAGCATGTTCACAAATAATAAAGATAATATCAAGTACGATATGAACATGATGGCAAGCAAGCTTGCCTGTGTCGTGCCGACCCGCGTCAGGTCGGGTTGGACTATGGTTTGAGTTGGATTTGGTCTGGCCGCCCCAACCACTCCATAGTTGCGCGCCCGGTACGTACACTCATAATAAGGGGCCCATATGCAAGATAAGAAAGCATAATGAAGCATAACTGGATCATGCATTATTAGAAAATGTTAGATTATGTTATGCTATGAAATAAGTATGTATGTTTGTGTATGTTTATTATGCGGGTAAAATAGTTGTACTTGCTGAGCAAAAGCTCACAACTTACGTCTATGCTGTAGGTAAACAACCTATTGGCGATTTTTGATACAAGATGGTGAGCGTGGCGAGGTGAACTGTGAAACGTGGGAATGTCAAGCCGCTACGCGTTTTGTTTAACCATGTTTATTATTTTATGTTTAAACACTCCGAGACAATACACGTATATATATATATATATTTATATGCGTATAAAAAAAAAAAAAAAAATGTTCCGCTATTTTCCGTAAATAAACAAGTACGTCTATGGAACAAGTCAAACACGTATGTATGTATAGTAACGGTCTGTGCTAGACGGGTCGTTACAAGAAGCTCCCAGCTTCCTTGTCCTGGAGCCTAGGAATGCGGCCGAGAACAAGTCTCCCAACTGCCGGAAGCTACCGACGGAACCCGGCTGGAGCCTTCTGTACCATTGCCGAGCAGCTCCGGTCAGGGTCAGGCAGATCGACTTGCAAAGAGCGGCCTCGTTAGCGCTCTGAATCAGCATGTGCGCCCGGTAGTTCTCGAGGTGCTAATCCGCATCTGCGGACCCGTCGTAAGAAGGTATGGTTGGCATCTTGAACCTGGAGGGATAGGGAGACGCCATGATATCTGGGGTGAACGGTGGGTCGGCCGACCCAGCGGGCTCCAACCCGTATTGCTGCCCTACCAGCCGATCAAGCTGGCGCTGTAAGTGGTCTAGCCGGCTTTGGTCGCTCCTTTCCCTCTCGGCTGGCTTATCCACCGAGGGTTCTCGGCCTAATCGGCGGTATATCGCCGGTCCCCCCAATCGGTCAAAGACCGACGTGGTGTTTCGCCTGACGTTGAGGGCCTCTCGATAGTCGTCATCAGGGTGTTCCTCGGCCGGGGCCTGTTTTGCAGCCTCCAAGGGGGTGATCCGAGTGCGGCGACTCCTCGAGCGCAACTTGACGGGCTCGGCTTCCTGCTGTTGTCTCTCGGCGCTCCCCTGGTGTGTGCGTCCGCTGCGGTCGGCTGCGGGTGAGGGGTCGCGGCGCCTGCTCGCTGATCTAGGCGGCCTGGACGGCGTTGACTCAGCGGCTTCTGGCTGCTGCTGGGGCAGCTGGACGTTATGGTGTCGCGGAAGGCCTCCATGAATCCTTGTACGGTTTGGGTCAGAGCTTGGACGCTGCCGGCAAAGATCTCCGTCTGAGTGGGCCTCCGCTGCCCCCGGCCACCACGGCGTTGCGGTGGTCTGGTACTCTGCGACCCTGTGGGGGCAGGGTTGTCGTACTCCTGGATGTCTTGGTTGGTGTATTCGTCCATGGTGCGTGAATGAGGTGAGGAAAGATGTGGGTTGCTGGAAAGGCGGGTGCCCTCCTTCTAGCGCCAAAATGTTGATGCTCGAAATGGCTCCGACAACAACACCCAAATGTGATCGGGTAGTCCGATGGGAATTCGCCAATCACTTTGCTGTCGATCTCCTGCAAAATAGAAGCACCTCGGAATGATGGGGATACCGGTGTGGTGTCTGCCGTGGGCACTCCGATGCTTAAGTCAGTAAGGAAACTGATGAGCAAGAGGAGGGGCAGAGCTTTGGCAAGGTAAGAGTGTTCGTACCTGAGTTGGGGATTCATTTCTTTATTTATAGGTGCTTTCCGCGAATCCGGGTGCTCGGGGCAACCCGGTCGGGTCGGCCACCTAGGGCACCCGGTGGGCAAGTAGGCTTGCAGGAGCTATTGATCCACTGAGCTGACGCCACGTGTCCCTGGGCCCCCAGCACAGTGGGTAGTTAGGTTTCTCAGGCATCACCAGTAAGGAGGCTACAGTGGGTGGTTGTGATTTGATGTCTGACAGGAGCAGGTGAGCGGCGCCAGCAGCTAACAGGGCGGGGACGTGACTGGTGTCACATCCTCCGTCTCTGGCGTTGCCAGGGTGGGGGTCCGGGCCGAGATACATATCGAGGCCGATCAGAGTACTCGGCGAGATAGTGCTCCGAGCATCCGACTAGCCGACTAGGCGCGCTCCCTGGTACGCTCGGCAAGTGACTTCGCAGAACACTACGGTCAGAGTAGACCCCTCCTGTCCTCGGCTGGGGATGCCGTCCAACTAGCAGAGTTCGCCTATGAGGCGGCAGTCGGCGTTGAGTAGTCGGCAAATGTCAGAGGTGGTCGGATCTGGTCGGGTCATCAACAAATATATATATATATATATATGAATATATATATATGTATATAAATTAACCATCCAAGGCAAAAAAACAAGGGGAAGTATGCTGTGGACACTCACTTCTGGTCCCAATTCCATTGCTGCTTCAGTGATCTCCATGCGTATAGGTTGTTGGTTCCCAGAAAGTGTTACATACATGGTAGTGATCAAGTTACAACCTTTATTTATGATTATGAAAGAAGCAGGTCCAGTGCATATAAACAAAGTTAAAGTCAATGATTACATGAATTTTCTGTTCTTCCTGTAGAATAAAAATGTAGACTTCTGGAAAGTTTAGGGAGTATGGCAGGCATAAGATCAAATGATTGAACTCATGTAAACTAAATCCACATTTTCACTAATTAATCTCCAAATTCCAAAAGAAGATTTACTAGAATGATATTTCACACAATTTCTAGCACCAGAAACAAATTGCATACTTGCAAGAAAAAGATACCTTTATTAGCTCGCCTTCGCAGTAACCATTAGTCTCTGTTCTGCAAACGTGACAAGAAAAATAGGAAAATTTAAGAATTAAAGCAGGTATAAAAACTAGAAAGGTTACATCGCAATCGCAAATTTAAGAATTAATATGCGGCCAGTTCTTTTTGTACTTTAACTGCCTCAACTTGGACAACTATCTGTGTCTTCTTCACAGTCTCAAAGAGGTTTTGCATGTTTCGGAAAACCCCTGCCTAAAACAAATTGGCATAACAAAATGTTAATCTCAACTAACAGATTTGAACTTGAGAGGCAAAATAACCAGAAACCAGTTACACAATGAAAATGCGTTCACAATAATTACGGTGATGATGAATATGATTCATAACTACTCAAGCCCCATCTTATAGTAGAAACTATTCATGATGCCCAAAAGCCAATTAAAAAAACAAAAAAACAAAAAAACAAAACAAAACAAAACAAAACAAAACAAAAACAGAAAACAAAAACAAAACAAAACAAAACAAAACAAAACAAAAAAAAAAAAAAAAAAACCATGCCAGCTAGCATTTTCCTTACAAAACTAACATTCAGTTTGATAGATGGCATGACAGAAATGCTTACGATGACGCTTAACATTTATGTTTATCTAAAGTTTCTCAAGTTAAACAACAAAATCAATGTGAATACAAATACTTTGATGACCAATGTTGATATTGGATTGGCCCCAAAATTTTACTGCCATATTATATACATGAATTTATCCAGGCCAGGATATTGAAAATAGCAAGTAAAAACCAAAGAAATGGGAATCATGGAAAAAGTTCGTTAGAATGTAACGTCATCAACTATTTCGCACATAAACCAAGTCAATATAACTTTAGGTCAACGAGGGCTATTAATTTTGCGTACAGAGATCAAAATCTGCCTGAATCACAAATAGACCGCATACACAGAGATCTACGATTATGCCTGAGTTGAGCTTATGTTACTGTTAAATAGAAAATAGAAAAAATTTAAACCAAAATTTTAACATATTATTCAATAGATATTCCAACAGAAAATTACCGAAGCAGCTAAAAGTACTTCCAATGAAAATGAGGTTGCAAACTTGCAAGTAAGCCTTCTCTATCTAAATTAAATTACAAAGACACCCCCTCGACTGAAATTAGTATCAACTTACCCCTTGACACCCCTAAACTTGATATAAGTGGCATCAATAGTTCATCCTTTTGTTTTTCATTCAAAAACTAACATCAGGCACATGATTGCCCCTGAAATCTTCTGTCCACTTGTGTATTGAAATTTAGAATGTTTTAATACAACTCTTTAATCTAAGCCGTTCGATTGGACATCACTTTAATTCTCCAACATCCATTCACCATAAAACATTAAACTAAAATCACCCAACACATTAAATGAAATAAAAACTTAACAGAACTTAATTCTTGTCCAAATTAAACAATACTAGGAAAAAAGATAAACTCAAAAAAGATATCATCGCACATTGACATGATAAGCCCTCCAAGAAAAAAGCATCTTCCAATTTTTCAATCTCTCTTGGGTTCTTCAATTCCAGCTAAGATTTCTACAAAAATTAGAAGGGAAAAAGAAAGAGTAAGAAAATATAAAGTTAAAAACATGCAAAAACCAAAACACAATATATAGAGGAGATAAACAACTCCTAAATGGAAAGACACGACAACAGGTAGAAAATGTCGATTCAAAGGCAACAATGTCTAGATATAATCAAAACATCTCAGCCTCTAGAAAAAAGTATCTTGTATGATAAATGATATATAACTTCTTTAAGAATTATAATATAAATATATGGGTTGGATTAGATTATTAGATTTTCAAAATTCACATCTGATATCTAGTATAATTCAATTGGATGAGTAATATCATCATCCAAATTTAATTCTATTAAATATCTTTAAAAAAAAATTAGATTGATTCGGTTGAATATATTAGAGACTGAATCTTGTGTCCATACCTACATGGTATACTTCTAATTATTTTGTACGATATTATAACAATTAAATTTGAGGAGTTTTACAATCAGAAATGATGGGGGTAAAAATTTTAGACCATCCGATGAGTTTTAAATGGTCAAGATTGAAAAGATTCACCAAAATAATTGTGAAATACATGTGTACGATAATATTAAAAAAAAAAAATAGAACCATTGTCTCTGACTCTCCATGAACACCAAGCAAGAGCAACGGTGGTGGTGGCTCCCGGAGCGAACCCGGCGAGGCCATAGTGACGACGGTGCCAGCATTCTCGATCGTCGATCGCCCATCCCATGTCGCAAATGGCCAAAGAACACTCTCGATTTGAAGCTATTTGGCCGGTGTTTGGGCGTAGCTGCGGAGGAGAGTGAGGGGTTTTCATGATCGTCCAGATCCGGCACAGGTCTCACCTCCGTCGCCACTGTGAGCCCACTCCGCCGTGCTAGCCTTCGAGCCCCCTCCACTATGTAGCCGAGCCCACTCCGTCACGGAAGCAAGGGAGGTGCTGAGTTAAAACTTCGCCAGATCTATGCTACCCAGTACCCACGATGGCGCCGCTCGCAAACCTTGGACGGGTCCCTGAGAAGATGAGTTGACAGGCGGTGGCTGGGGGCGGCTGCCGGAGGGCGTCAACGTTCGGAGACTTGAGATCGTGAGCTTGCCGGCATCCACAACAACGTGAGCTCGGATATCCGTTGTCGCCCGTCCCTTCCGCAGCCTCGCGAGATTTTTCGGGTCTGGCAAACCAGTTCCTCCCACCATAATATCTTTTCATTTGGAAGGATGCACACTCTCTTTCTCCTAATCAATTAAAAAAACAATTTTGTCATTAACTTTTTTTTTTCCCCCCAAAAAACAGAAGTTTAAAATTGACAGTATAATAATTAACTAAAAAACTATCATCTATAATTTTAACTTTTCCTCTCTTATATCAAACAATATGAGGGATTTATATAATCCTCTCCATCCTTCACTCCCTCCAAACATAGACTAAAGCAAGAAACCAAAAAGGAGCATATCCATTAACATGCCAACAAATACCAATATATATATCACGTCTTATATATAGGTATATGCACCAAGTTTTATATTTAGTATCGTATGGTATCTGATAATGTGAATTTCAGTTACTATAAATATGAACTTCAATTGTTAAGAATGTGAATTCACGCAGAATGGAATGTAGTTAAAGTGGATGTGAATTTTCTTTATTTTACATTTTCTTCTGCATGAATTCACATTTCTAATTGAAGTTTAGGTTTACAATAATTGAAGTTTACATTGCCGGAAACTTTCTAGTCCGATTGTGCTTAATCATGCAAAAAAGTGTATACTTTTGTGTGATGCAAGAATCATAAATTCAAAATTTTGGTGGGAAAAAAGGTGAAAATTCATGTCATTTCGGAGCAGGAATATTGCTCGAGGCCTACGATACCTAATCATCATAAAAAAGAGTACACGTTTCTGCGACTCGAAAATCGTGCCTCAATTTTGGAGGGAAAAAAATTCAAAATTTTAGCGAGAAAAAAAAGTGAAAAACATATTTGTTTCGGCACTGAAGTATTGCTCAGTCCTATTGTGCCATTCGTGCAAAAAAATATATACTTTTGCGCGACGCAAGAATCATAAATTCAAAGTTTTAGCGGGAAAAAAAGGTGACAATTCATGTCATTTCGAAGCAGGAATATTGGTCGAGGCTTGCAGTGCCTAATCGTCGTGAAAAAGGGTACACATTTCTGCGACTTGAAAATTGTGCCCCAATTTTGGAGGGGAAAAAAATCAAAATTTTTGTGGGAAAAAAGAAAAAAGTGACAAACATAGTCAAAATTTTGGTGGGAAAAAAGGTGAAAATTCATGTCATTTCGGAGCAGGAATATTGCTCGAGGCCTACGATACCTAATCGTCATAAAAAAGAGTACACGTTTCTGCGACTCGAAAATCGTGCCTCAATTTTGGAGGGAAAAAAATTCAAAATTTTAGCGAGAAAAAAAAGTGAAAAACATATTTGTTTCGGCACTGAAGTATTGCTCAGTCCTATTGTGCCTATTCGTGCAAAAAAATATATACTTTTGCGCGACGCAAGAATCATAAATTCAAAGTTTTAGCGGGAAAAAAAGGTGACAATTCATGCCATTTCGAAGCAGGAATATTGGTCGAGGCTTGCAGTGCCTAATCGTCGTGAAAAAGGATACACATTTCTGCGACTTGAAAATTGTGCCCCAATTTTGGAGGGGAAAAAAATCAAAATTTTTGCGGGAAAAAAGAAAAAAGTGACAAACATAATCATTTCAGTGCAAGAATATTGCTTAGTCCTACTGTGCCTAATCGTCGTGAAAAAGTCTATAAGTTTGCGCGATGCGAGAATCATGCCCCAATTTTTGGGGGAGAAAAATTTAAAATTTTGGCTGCAAAAAGGTGAAAATGCAAGTCGTTTTAGAGCAGGAATATTGCTCAAGGCTTATTGTGCCTAATTGTTATGAAAAAGAGTACATGTTTGCACTTCGCAAAAAATGTGCCCCAATTTTGATTGGAAAAAATTCAAAATTTTAGCTTGAAAAAAAAAAAAAAAAGAAAAGCATTGTTGTTTCGACGTAGGAATATTATTTGTGGCCTGTAGTACCTAATCATCGTGAAAAAAAGATACATATTTTTGTGACACGAAAACTGTGCCCCAATTTTGGAGGGGAAAAAATTCAAAACATTTGCGAGAAAAAAAGTGAAATACGTTTTTTTTTTTTTTTTTCACTCAAGAATATTGCTCACAACCTACGGTGCCTAATCGTCGTGCAAAAAGGTACACGTTTCTGTGACCCCAAAATCATGCCCCAATTTTGGAGGAGAAAAAATTCAAAATTTAGACCAGAAAAAAAGGTGAAAAAAGTTATCATTTCAGCGCAGGAATATTGCTCGTAGCCTGCGGTGCCTAATTGTCGTGAAAAAGGTTACACGTTTCCGCAATGCCAAAAACATGCCCCAAATTTGGATGTGAAAAAATTCAAACTTTTGGCAGGAAAAAAAAATGCAAAACATAATTGTTTCGGCATAGGAATATTGCTCAGCTCTACTGTGCGTAATCGTCACAAAAAAGGATACACGTTTGCACTCCACGTAAAACGTGCCCCAAATTTAGAGAAAAAAATTTCAAAATTATGGCTAGAAAAAAAAAAAAAAAGCGAAAGACATATTTCTTTCGGCACAGGAGTATTGCTCAGCCCTATTGTGCCTAATCGTGCAAAAAAATGGTACTTTTACACCACGAAAAAATCACAAATTCAAAATTTTGACGGGAAAAAAAGGTGGCCAAAGACTTTGAGTGGATAAATGAGTGAATATCATATTTTGAAGACTAGTTAGGGAAATTCTGGAAATAATATTCTAGAAATGATGAGAGTATTTTTATCCTAAGTGCTTTATTTATGAATGTCATTTTAAATTTGATTGTATGAAAAATATAATAAATGTACTTATTTATGATTGGTGTGTTACATAAGAATTGATCTATTAAACTCTCTGAAATAAAGAAAATTGATTAAAACACTTTGTTTATTAGACTCTCAGATTAGTTTCATTGTGATAAATTAAGTGTGCTAAAATAAGTGACAACAATTAGTGATCTACTAATAATAAAGCAAATAATAATGGGCCACAGTAATAAAGGCTGAGCATAAATAACTTCAATAATTTATCTATAAATAAACAATAGTAAACAGTAATAAAATTGTTGCAATAAGTAAGAAATAACCAAATGACATGAATAAATAAATAAATATTGAAAACTGGAAAAGGGACCAGTTTAAACAGAAAACTTGAAATAAATAAACCAAAATGATAGACATCAAGAATAATTAAAGATAAAAGAAATAAGAAAAAATTACCTAAATAACCACCTTTGTTTTTTTTTTTTTTTTTTTGGTCCAACAAAATACAAACTTTAGTTTACTTTAGTTTGATTTTGGATCATATTGGTTTAATATTACTCTTCTGTATCATATTAATGCAATAATCTTTAAATTCATATCATTCAGGTACTTTTTCCTAGAAATAATGGTAATAGAATAAAATACCCAAATTAGATAACATTAAAGGGAGATTAGAAGTATACTTGCTACCCGTGTTTAAAATAGAAAATATATAGGAATGGTAACAAGAAATGAGCTTGGGAAAAGTAAAATTCCCACAGTTACTTTTAGAGAGAGTAAATCAAATTGCTTTTCCAAGGGAGGGCATTAGTTGCTCGTTGATGCATTGCAGCAAGCAAGGGCCTTTTGGTCTTTTTCCCACATTCCCTTGGGCTTATTGGCATGTTGTTTATAATCTCTTTCGCCTTCTTCAACATCCCAACTCTTCCAAGCAATCCTCCATGCATCCACAATGCTAGGTTCTGAGTTCTCAACTCAACTCGATGAACTTCTGTAATTTGAAAAAAGTCATGACGCCCTTCTTCGACCAACCCCGAGTGAGTGCAAGCACTAGAGAGACTAACAGAGTGATGTGATATAGGAGGGACGCAACCATTCCTCCCAAAAATTGTAACTGTGGGAGAGGCACAATAAATTTCTATTAAACATCACTCATTTTTAGACTCGAAAATCCACCCCAAGCACTATTCATTTGGGCCCTTATTTTGAGGAGTCCCTTACGAATCTGTATATACACCTAGCGAATGGGCTCAAGTATTTCTTCGAAGCCCAAGCCACATAGACCGCCTTCCAAGTTCAACTATGCTCCTGCACCATGATGTTTTCAGGAGCCACCAACTCCCTCCACATCTTCTTAAAGAGCTTGACGACTGCATTGTCTTTGGCGTGCATTGCTAGCCCAGCAATCATGCAATAAAACTCTATAGGCCTTCTCCAAGCAACTGCATTTGCAATAAAGGTAAACAATTAATCGTCGATGCGTGTTTAGAGTTTAATTCGATTCCACTTTCTTCTATATATCTATGTAACCAATTCCCTGGATTTAGAGCACCTAATTCAGTACAAGTTGTGAGCATACTTGCCACCAAGAACTGTCCAACCCCAACTTTTCATCCCGCAATGTTTCAGACAAAGCAAATGCCTCGTGAAAGTAGTAGCTCTGCACAAAAGACGCGAACATGGCTTTCAAATAAACTGAGCTCCTCTCAGGATTCGACTCAAAAGACGTGAAACGCCTCATAGAAAATCCCGCACCCAGAGCATCTGTCTATCAAAGTTGTACCAGACACTTTGTCCGACATGGGCATTTCATCAAACACATTCCTCGTATCATCCAAAGCTCAAAAGCCGACGTACATATTGATCAAGCTGTTTTGACAAAAGTCTTTTTCTCCGAAGCCGAACTTGAGAATGTGGCATTGGCGAGGCAGCTTGCACTAACAACAGAAAGGAAAGTGAAGTAGTTCGGAACTTCAGTTCTTTGGAGTGGTGCAACATGCCTAGGTAAAAGAGGTGGCAGCTTGTGGGCAACTAGGAATTCAACATGTCTCTCATGATGGTGTTGTTAATGAAGGTATCTGATTGGGGCATTTCGTCAAACAACTTGAGTGCATTATAACTCAAATGGCCATTTTGAGAGAGCACACTGAACTTGATGAGGTGACCCATGGCGTCGTTATTGAAGCTGAGGCGGATGGTTTGGGAGTGGAGCTGCTTGACGTGGGCCATCAAGTAACATCGCTTCATTTCATGGCGGCGTATTAGTGACTTGTGAGCCTCCAACCACCGGGACTTGGAGAAACAATGACATTTTGTTGTCTGTCATTTTGATTTTATTATCAACTTTTAATTTTTTTTTTTTAAGGATTTTATTATCAACTAGAAACCAATAAACATTCTAATTTATACTAATTGAAATCACGAGCTTTATATATAGGAAGTGTATACATATTACAATTGTTAAAGATTTATTTTATGAACATAAATATTAAAATTTCTAATATAATAATTTTTGACACATATGTTAGGCTATCACAAAAATATTTGAACATAAATACACAAATTTAATTAAGAAAATAAATTCATTAAAAAGATTCTTTATGAAAATAAAAAAGAAGAGCTTAAAAAACACTAATTTAGAAAAAGTTGAAAGAAAGAGAGAGAGAGAGAGAACGAATAGAATAAAGTAACAAATCAAGAAAGAAGAAAAGAAAAAAAAGAAAAAAAAAACATCACAAAAGATAAAATAAAGTAAACAAATTTCGAATAGAATTTTTTATTTTTAAAAAACTTCGCTCTGTTAATATAGTTATGTAAATAAGATAAGAGACAAAGAGAAAAGACAGCGTGTGATGATCTGTCACTCCACTTCATTTGCATATGCAGTATAACCTTGATAAATTAATAATAATTATTAAAGAGATATTTTTTGTCAGTCCCGACTTGTGGTCAACGTAATAAATTAATGCTTTCTTAAATTTAAATGATAATGCATTTTAAAAATATCTTATAGAACCAGCTAAATATGTAAAATTTATTATATTAAGGTACTAAATTAAAAACATATGACTAAATTAGGAGGCCTAATTTGTAGGATATTTGTCTCTTGTTGTTTGTCTTTTCTTGAAACTGATATGGACTTGAATTTCATCTCCAACATTTATAACACAGTAAGAAGCTCGGGTCTACGTAGTGCAACAACAAAAAATTATTCAAGGTCATTATTGCCTTAAAGTGCTTCTTCGTGTGAAACAGGCTCCATAATAAAACTATCACCTTCAAATTCATCTTCTCTATCACTACCCATGAATTTTTCAACAATTTACTTGTCACACAAAATCTATGAAGTTGTGTCATTTTCCACAGGGTAGTTGTAAAGAGGTATTCCATCACTGCACCACAACTCTTTGATTACTTTTTCTTGTGTTTGCATGCCTTAAACTTACAAGCTTGGTCCATCCAAATTATCAGTAGCCATGTTATCTATGGACCTGATTATGCAATGTCAAAAACAAGTTGCAATTGTTTTTGCCTATACGTCTATTTTTCAAGCCAAAATGGAAGATGCATTCCAATAAATTTTTTTTTTCTTTCCTAGATTTTGTCACTCGTCTTTACAACCTGCAAAAGATAATAATAAAATCGATGAAGATGATGCGTCTTAAAAGCACGTATGATCCCTCATCAGTTATCACAAGATCTTTGATGTTGTGTTGGGTGGCAAACAAAAGTAATTCGACATTGTTCAATCCTTCGATAGTTTTTTTATCGAGAGGAGAACTTTTCTACTGCCAATTTTTGAAAATGTACAACCATTGTTGCAGTTGTTTCTTAGTGCATATTGGATCTTTGTTGTACACACACAATACTTTATGCATTTCATTTGTCATTGTTGCTTTAATATTTAAACTCTAAAAGATTAAGAAAATTCAAAAATTAAAAAACTAAACACACAAATAAAAAATAAAAAAGAAAAAAGAAAAACAATAAAAAAAAAATGAAAAGACACAAATAAAAAAAAGAGAGAGACCAGATCAGAAAGGGGTCGGAGAAACTCGTGCTGTGGTTAGAGGAGGAGGACGAGGAATCGGTTTCTCTGTCATTGGGGTGTGGGAAGATCGGTGCCTATTATATGTGTTTTTCTTGTTTTTTATTTATTTATTAATTTATTTATTATTGGTCTTTCTCTTTCTCTTTCAATCTAGATTTTTAGGATAGTGTAAATGACTCAGAGAGATTGCATTTTACTATCCTTTACTTCAAACTCTGCTTAGGATTGAGAAACGGGGAGCAGAAGAAAATTTTGTTAGAATTGATGTCCGGAAAAGCATATGATATTTAAGACTTAATTGCTATCTAAATAAATTAGTTTTATGTTTCATTATACTCTTATATGCATATATGTTTGAAACTTAATAAATATGATAAATTTTTGTGATTATTGTATATAAATGTTATATACAAAAGGGTAATATTTAAGAATAATATTATAAATTTGTCCCAAATATCTAAATTCGGATATTTTATTAATTATTATGAGGATGATTCATCACTATATATCATGAATAATACATTATTGAGGTGTCGTTGGGATAAAAGTACTTTATATATTATGATAGTATAGGAGAGAACGTGCTTAATTTGAATATAAGTGATAATCTCTGTTAGTATTTAGAGTATTCAAATTTTATTAGTGATGATCATATACATAACAGTCTTAATTCTATATTGTTAACATACTCTTATATATGGCATTATGTCTTTTGACTCATCTGGTACAGGTTCACAAAAAAACATAATTTGGCATAAATTCATAAATTGTCAAATCTCATTACTGGTATCTTAAAAATATAACAAAGTAAATAATTGAGAATGTTAATTTAACGAGATGAAGTCCGTTCCTTCGTTATGAAGTATATGGACAGCTCTCTTAAGTGTTGATTCATGGCTTGAATAATAGGAGTGTTCAATTTATGATAAGATCATAAATATATTATTCATTAGTGAATCAATAGTACTTAAAAAGAAAGATGCAATAAAAGAGATTAACTGATAAATGGAATATAGCTTTGATTGTGAACTATTTATAAAAGATTGATCTATATTTAGTGATTATATCAATAAATTATTCAACCTTCTCGAATAAATCATATTTATAATTTCAACAGTGCAATTATAAGGTTTTAGTGAAATAACTTTGGAATAAATTAAATTGATATATTAGTGCCCATTTGGGGTATTAACTACAGATAGTAAAATACCTTCTGATCCAAAAATCTTAATTTTACATTAAATTTTCTCTCTCGTACATTTTCAAAAAACTCAAACTTTAATTAAAAGTCCATAACTTTCTTATTTCAAATCAAAATGAGATGAATTTTACGTCAAAATACTCATAATGACAAGACGAACAAGAAAATATATATTTTATATATTTTTTCTAAACACATTTCAAAGTTTTACATTGTTTTTAATGTTAGAAAACTTCGCTTAAAGTTTTTCCTCCAAACATATATTACCAACCCTATCTTAAAAACATCATCTCTAGATTTCCCCCAAACGGACTCTTAATTTAAAAGTTTAATTAATCATTAAATTTATTAAAGCTTGAAATTATAAGTTCATAGTTCTACATGGCGCTTGCACAATATTAATACATACTGACTTTATATGAAAATTGATTTGGAATTAACTTTATAAATTAAAAATGATGTGACTACTTAAATAAACTCCAATTGGATGATCCAGTGGGGACAACCACACCAAAGATGACGCCTACATCACAGGGATAATTCCTGGGGTGTGCAGCGAGCCCCTTGGGTGGATTCCTCCGTTTGCTCCTCAGCCTACAAGGTATTCGTAGCCGTTTCCAGCTGTTGTTCCCCTCACAAGGACAGGTTCTTACGCATTACTCACTTGTCCGCTACTGAAAACATCACTTCCCTTCCGACTTGCATGTTTTAAGCATGCCACTAGCATTCATCATGAACCAGGATCGAACTCTATATGAGATTCATTATTGTATTACATATAGCTTCCTTATCCATAGACAAAACGGATTCAGAATTGTCTTTCATTCCAAAACATAATTTAAATTCAAACAAGAAACAAAAGTTGAAAATTGGAATAAACCAAGGAGGAGATATGTGCCATCTAGCACTGGGTTGGGTGGTAGGTGCCGCACGCCACCTCCCAGTGTAGGGAGATAGCCAATTTCTTTTACTTAAATTAATTTAATTATTTAATTAATTTAAAAGATTATCCAATTAGGTATTTCTCGTGACACTCTAAGTAGATGATTTATTCCATTAGATTATAACATTTGTCTTTTTTCTGAAAGAGAGAACCTAGAGTGAGAAAAAAAAATCTTCATAGCTATATTTGCTTCTCTCATGTGTTGAGAATTAAATGCAAAGAACATAAAGGAGAGATAGTGACCATATCCGATTAACAAAACACCCACATGTCGGTTTGTGAGATATTGAGATTAGGCATGGAAGACCTACAGTGTCTTGGATTTGAATCATTTATGAAGTTATCACCTAGTTGAACGTCATATTTCAAGCATATCCCTGAGACAAGCTTTCTTGGAATCCTTGGGTTCTATGGTTAGCTGAGAAGTTTGGGTGTTTTTTTGTTACCACTCTTGAAATGTTAAGATGAGTAACATAAATGTTTTTCATACATTCTGATGTTGAAAGCTGATGTAGTATCTTTTGGTTGAAGTAACTTCATATAGAATTCAGTTTTTGTGTTTTGTTTTTAAATTGATTTTGTAAGAAAATCTTCTAGTACATCATACATAATATTCTACTACAATCTTGTGTATGAAAATCGGTGACGTCCAATTGTTTATGTTGAAAATACTACTCAGGAAGCACCTACTACTTTATGATAGATTTAACCGGGATATTGTTTGTATTTTTGCTCTATGCCCAATTTAAATAACTCCAGAAGACTAGAATTGTATTCAAAGTGTTTGGCCTGAGTAAATTCGTTTGCATTTGTGGAAAATGCTACTAGTGATTCTAATAGAATCCAAACAATATTTTGACAGAATATGAAACATAATCTATTAGAATCCAAAACTATTATATCAGAATCTCTCCAACGATTAATGCCAGTGACCGGAATCGAAGATGTCTGACTACCTTTGTTGAAATCTAAAAATATATTCTGCAATAGTCCTTTTGGAAATATCTAACAGAATCTTTCCGGTGACCGAAGCCCGAGATGTTCAGCTATCTTATCAAAAACATAAAATATTCTAGTAAACTACTCCAAATATTCTACTAGACTATTCTGGCGACTGACGTCGGGGATCGGAATTGGAGACATTCAACCATCCATGTTGTATTCTAATAAAATTACTAATACAAAAAGAGGAATTCACGACGGTTTTTAACGTCGTGATAGCTAACATTTCACGACAATTACAAACTGTCGTGAAATAGACAAAAATAACGTCAGATGGGGTAGCAGAGGTAGTTCCACTACGGTTTTTGATAACTCTATAAAATAGAGTTATTTCAGCATTTTAAGATTATATTTTTGCTATAATCTTAGCATTTATTTTTACGTTTCCCTAAAATTATTATGTTGTCCCAAATGTGTAGATAAATAATGTTAATATGGTTAAAAATAACAATTTGGAGCTAAAATGTGATAAAAATAAATTAAGGGGGTGTTTGGTGAATGAGTTTGAGTTAAGATTTTTAAGTTTAAATAGTAATTTGTGTTGATTTTTAGAAAAGACAAAAAACTTTTTCAAAAAAAGATAAAAAAAAAATACAGTTTAACTTGAATTAAACTTGTATGTCAAACATGGCATAATGTTACAAAAGGAAATTTGGGCCACCATCCAACACTCGCAGGCAGACTCGACGGGCACTCACACGTTCGATCTAGCTGTCAGATAAGCATATAAGCATCTTACGGTGCAGATCGCAAGTGCAGTCCACTCGCCCTAGCCAAGCACGTCTGCTGTCGCGTGTCAAGGATCCAACATGTGTCAAATCTGGTGCAGCGCATCTCAATAGCTTCCGTGCTCTCCTGCTCTAGCCGAATTAAAACTGCCACGTGTCCCACTTCCTCCAACTTTGCCAACTATCCGTCAGGAGCGTGGGCCCGAATGGCTGACTGACGCAGTCAGCTGCAGCAAACGAGAAAAGAAAAGAAAAATAAAAATAAATAAATAAAAAGGAGGCTTGTGGCGGCGGCTGGGAGGCGTCAAATAGGGGTTTTAGGTCTTTGGTTCAAGTTTAGTTTAAAATAAATTGTATTTTTTTTATTATATTTTTTATCTTTTTCTAAAAATGTTTTTTATTTTTTTTGAAAAAATTTTTTGTCTTTTTTAAAAAATTACTATTGAAACTTAAAAATCTTAAACTAAATTCATTCACCAAACATCCCCTTAGATTTTAGTATTTTATTTTTAATTCAAGTTTTATGTTTAATTTTCTACAAAATTAGAGAGAAATAATCTTGAATCATCAAGAGGAAAAGACTTTGAAGACTTATGACACTTTTTAATTAAGTTTTCTTGTTTTATTTTCTAATCTTTTTATTTATTGTAATTTAAGAATAATTAAATCTTTGTTTTGCGGAATTTTATTTTAATTATGAAGTAATTTTCTTTTCTAGGAATCCGATCTATCCGAGTTATGAATATTTGAATTTTTTTAATTTTTAATTAATTGATATTCTATTTCAGTTCTATGTTAAGTATTTTTAATTTGTGCTTAATACTCGTGAATTTCTAGTCAACTTTTACATGAATAGGTACTTAATTTGAGATTAAGAATTAATAATTAATAAGCAATTGTTTAATCTATCATGAGATTGTCATAAGCTAAAGATAGTTATGAAATCTGTGCAGCATAATAAATTTATGGTTCTTAATAAATTATGACAGGTTGTTTGAGACCAAGAGGTAATAAGAAGATTATTATAATAAATTGTTAATACTTGAGAAAGATTAATAAATATATTAGAGAGATTTACTGGAAACATAGGGAAGAGATGTTGATTAGTTATACTAGATTATTCAAATATGTCTTTTTATTTATTTTGTTAATTTTTATTTAAAGATCTCTTTTCTGTTAGTCAAATAAAATTAGAGTTAATATAATTTTGATAATTAGTAATGACAATCCTTGTGCTTTATTTATCACTTTATTACTTGTTAACGATATTGTGCACTTGTAATTTTCCGTAATAAATTTTGGCATTGTTGGCGGGAACTGTTTTGTTTTACTAATAGCGATACTAAATAACTATAGTTTTAATTTTAATTTTAATTTTTTTTCCTTTTAACTTATTTTCTTTGGTTTTAAATTTTTTTTTTGTCTTATTTAAGGAACTTCAAGATGTCTCATCGATAGATTCTCATGAGTTTGGCCCAACAAGACATGAAATCGATGTATAGTTTGGCCCAACCGAAATTTCCACCAAAAATTTCGACATACCCTCGATATTTCTTAATATTTTGCAAAAATTACACTTTGTTTTAGTGATATCAATTATTTTTTACTGGTACTTCCTGATATTCACCGATATTTTAATGAAAAATATATCATATCTAAAAGATATTTCGATACCCTTTAAACAAAGAAATTTTGGTGGATATATATATTTTGTTCTTCTTCACTACTAGATATCTATTTATGTATGGTTATCAGCTAGTTCCGTTGTTTGGTTTGTGATCAATTTTGGTGTTTTGGCGTTGGGCGGACGGGAGTGAAAAGTTTTTAGTTTTTTAGTTTTTTAGTTGTTGTTGTTGTTGTTGTTGTTGTTGTTTTTTTTTTTTTTTTTTTTTTTTTTAACTGTTAGTTGTAATCGTTTGTACTGAAATTTAGAATGCTTTGATGTCTTGTTGAGAAAGACAATTTGACACGTTTGCTTGACTCACTGTAGAGAAAGTCCTTGCCCAGGAATTAAAGATTGACAACCTTTTTCTTTTTCGCTCTACGCGTCATTCAATGGTCAAAAAGATGGCTCACTTTTGCTACTCTCATAATGACACAACTCGGCAATACCTCTACTTTGTTTTCCTGCCCATTGTTTCTGGTCCGTTATTTCATTAAAACGATAATTAGTTATTTTTTTATACATTATTTTATAACAATTAAATTTTTATAAAATGATACTTATAATTTTTTTATATGTTATTATAATAATTAATTAATTTTAATTAATTATTTTATAATGACACTTATTCTTTATAGTAATGGATCTAAATAAACAAAAAAATTTGCACAAATATTAATTATTAATTATAAGATTTTAAATATAATATTATGACTACAGGATTTGTCATTTCTTATTTTCTTATATATTTTCTATGACCACAAGTAAGGTAGTCAAAAAGCTCGTCACATGGGCGGACTCCACTAATCAATTCCAACACTAAATTCACCTAATTTGTCCGTAGGCAGTGGAGAATTCATTCAACATATGGATATGTACACTCTGTCAGGAGTGATAATGGATTTACTTATAAAAAAAACTTGTTTTTCTTTAGTCTAATATTTTCTTTAAAATATTTAGAATCTAGACTTTGGATTTCTTTATATAAACTTTTTATGTGAAATTCAGGTAATAATAATATATATATATTTTTTATCGAATATTAGAATTCATCTATAAAATTTTTAATGAATATTCATATTATTATCTGTGACTATTTTAATAACACTTTTATAAAATCTTTAATGAATATTCATATTATTATTTGTGACCATTATTTTAATAACACGTAAAGTTTTTATTATATATACATAGAAATAAAGACGCATACAAACAAAATTTGAAAATTAATATGCTTCGGATTATTCCACGAAAGTGGTGAAAGTCAATACAACTACTTTTCCATTCATTTCTTTCTTTGAGAAATTTCCATGATATTAGCTGCGACTCTAACGTGGAGGTCTCTCGTTCACATGTTATCCGCTTTTTTCTCATAATTTCCAAGGGGAATTTCATAGAAGAAAACCGACAAGAAGCTTAATTCAACACTATCTTTTTATTTTCTTGCTCTTCAATATATGTCATTATTTTCTTTATCCCCAATCTCTCTGTAATTTGCTTATTTATTTTTTCATTCCTTCTGATCTTCTCATTTTCTCTCACCTCATACTCTCTCTCCAATTTCTCTCTAGACTTTTATTCCCATAACTTATCTCATGCTTTTGATTTATTTATCTTTGCTTTCTTTTCTTTAATTTTTCTTTGATTATTAACTAAACAAATTAAAAGATAAAGTTATTCTAAAGCGAAAAAAGTTAAATTGCTGGCTTGTTTAGATTTGGATAATCTTAATTCCGAAATTTGAATAAAATAATTCAAGACAAAATTAAAAATTAAAAATACACAAACACCTTTTTGTATTTTTTGTTTATATATATAATCTACAAGAACCTTTGATACCAGTTGTATCATAATAATTCTACTTGCTAGCAAAGCATATCGGTATTTTTATATATAACTTCATTATGAGATATAGAGATTGAACCCTACTAAATAAATAAATAAAATAACTTATATTCATAGTAATTTAAAACAAAAAGGATTAAAAAAAAACACACACACACGCACACACGTACCAAAAAGCAACCGCTGAGGAAGAAAAAAAAAAGGCACACAAATCTATCTTTACTATAATGATAAAAAATAAAAAATAAAAAATAAAAAATAAAAATAAAAAGAGAGAATAACATATGCACGGTATTAATTTTCCACACCTCTTAGAGTGGTCAAGTGATTTTTTTGTTTTGTTTTGTT
This sequence comes from Ficus hirta, assembly GCA_038430175.1. Lineage (NCBI taxonomy): Eukaryota > Viridiplantae > Streptophyta > Magnoliopsida > Rosales > Moraceae > Ficus > Ficus hirta. Next base: position 8,639,895 of record CM076585.1, on the reverse strand, counting down.
TTTTTTTTTTTTTTTTGTTTTTGATTTGTTTTTTGTTTGTTTGTTTTTATTATTATTTTTATTATTATTATTATTTTATTTTTTTTTTCAGCTTATTCAAATAAAGTTAGAGTTAACCAATTTCAGTAATTAGTGATCAATCAATTCTCATGGGAACGATATTCTACTTATTATTTTATTACTTGTTAACAATAATGTACACTTGCATTTGAATATCCGCAACACTTATCATGACTGTTTTCTTAGGAAACGATCGTGGAATGTATTGAAAGAAAAAAAATTTTAATTTCTTCGATTTCCCATGGGTGGCAAATCTCGTATGTTATCCATTACACAGCCCATAATTAAAATAGGAAATCAGTAATCAATTTTTATCCCAATATACAACAATTCTTACAAAGACATATATTACATTACAAAATTTATACATTGTCTCCCAACTATATTGGATGAACCACATTACAAAATTAGCTCACTCTTGCCTTACTAAACTCATCTTAATGGCGATATAAAAATCCTTAGTTTGAAGTAAGGATAATCGATCAAGAGTCAAGGTTGTAGATGCCGGTTTTCTACAGTCAAAATTTAACAGAAAAGTTAATACAGAAAATATGATAATCGATTGATTGGGCCCTTGGACATCGTAATGAAATCTAGCAAAGCAATGTAAGAACAGATTTTCATGTCAGAAAATAAAAGTAAAGGAAGACAGAAATTAAATTGACACCAAGAAGTATAGAGGTTCGCCCAAATAAGTGCTACGTCCTCTGTCAGTGAGCAATTTCACTATATATGAATGTTTGAGTACAATGAAGACTTGAGGATTCTCGAGTCTGATTTCTGGAGAAATTTTGGCAGGGTGAAAGTATGTTCTTTGGAAAATATCAAAAGAAAGGCAAAGATTTAGAATTAGAATCAGTCCGTGCTCTTCCCGTAGGGGGGTCTTTCTCTATTTATAGAGGAAGATGGGCCTGAGCCCGTAACTGCTCATGGCAGTTCAGATATTGTCATCTGGGACACGTGTAAGCATGTCATTGGAGATTTTGAACAGACGGTTACCAGGGTAAACCTTAATCTCGGACAATGGGCTTGGCGGTTATTGATGTAATATCGTTGTTGATATTGAGTTCGACGATTATAGGAGAGATGTCTTAATCTGTCGAACGAGCGACGAACGATGATTCGGACACAAGCCTGATATTGTGATCCATCGTTCGTAGATTATATAGAGATCACGTTTGATCTGTAGGTTCGACGTTCGAGTATGAACGAGCGTTATATTGTAATGAATTAGAATCGTTAACTGGGACCGGCCCATGTTAAACGAGCGATCATCGTTCGAGTTTGAACGGAATGGATTGGGTCTGGCCCAATTATGTAATCGATTATTGCCCATGATAAGGCAATGTTATAAGTTGGTTCCGGCCCAAAAGTAATACGTTCGTCGTTCGTTAGACAAACTGTTAGAAGCTAACGTCGTAAAGGGAAGACGAAGTCTAACCCCAACAAAGGTTATTTTCTACATTAAAGCTAAAACAAAATAACCGCATTCGACATGACCTTCTTGTAGAGGACGTCGAGGAGTATCGATTAATGTTTCATAGTTTTGTCGTTTTCTTACTCATTTTTTCCACTAAAATCTTCCAGTCATTAAGTGCCATACCAATTTAACAAAGCTCAAAACAATTAAAACATGAATAATGTAATGTCAAATCACAATTTGGAATATAAAAATATACTTACAACTTAACTAGGGCTTCAAAATCATCACCCCGTTTGTTTCAAAGAGGATTAAATTACATGATCAAGTCATCCCACGGAGTAGTAACTATCTGGATCCAATGTTGCCCACTGTTATATAGTATGAGAAACAACTTTCCTTTCAGTGCTTTAGTTAAGAGCTGTAAAAGATTGTTGACTCTCTCTCTACGGTAGGTAATTGGATCTACATCCCATGCAACTAGTGAGACAAGGCTTGGATGCCTAAGTTTCCTATAGTCAACACGTTTATCATGGTGCCAAGTCAAATTCTTAGCATGCTCGACATTACAAAATAAACGACACAAACATGAAGCCGGTAGAATGTACCATAGCACCTTCATCGACACTCTTTTACTGTTATTCGTTGGCTTCTTGTCCTTTTTCCATCTTGACTCTTTACAAACTGGGTATTCATCTAAATCTTCATATTCTTTCTGGTAAATGACGCAATCATTTGAACAAGCTTGTATCTTTTCATATTCTATTCCCAAAGTGTCCAATGTCTTGTTCTCTTCATACATATTAGGTGTAACTTTGTTTATCATGCAGTATAATATCTTTTAGAAATTCTAAAAGAGTTGTGAAACTAAAATTTGTCCACCCCCCCCCCCCCCCCCCGATGTGTTCATATTCCATACTTTAACAAATGCCATTAATTTTGTATATTTCATATACCTGTCATACAAGACCATCTTGACATCATTAATTATTGCCTCAAATAATCTAGACGGTACACAAAGTATTATTCCAAATCATTTATCATATCAAACATGTTATCACCAACGTCTTCCTCAACAATTGACTATGTTCCTTTATTCATCAATGTTTGTTTAATATTGAAAATAACTTCACCGTATAATTCCATGTTTGATAAGAACAAATAATCACATATCCACACAAATGTCCTCTAACATCATTGATGGAATGAGCTCTATGATATTTCATAATTTTCAAAAGGACACGGAATCTAATCATCTTGTATGTGAGCTTTGGAAAATGACAAAAATTATTCAACAGCATCTTCATATCTTTTAGACAATCTATCAAACTACACCCATTTCCTATCAATGATTTGCAACTCCTAAATCCAAATATCAAAGTTTTAGAAGTCAAAGTAACTATCAAAATGCATATCAAAATTAACACTCATTGCACAATTAACTCAAAAATCCCCAAAAGCAAATATAAAAGATACAAAAACTAAAATCATAAGTCTAAATACAGGGAAAAATAACAAAAAGAAGTTAGTAATCACTTACAAGAGAAAGAGATGGATGGTAGATGGTGGTGGCAATGTCCAACTGTGGTGGAGGCACTGTTTTCAGAGCTTTCTGATCTGATTTTGGCTGCTGTAGCTTCGATGTTTATCTGGAAAAAATGAGGGCACGATTTGGCTGCATGGGTTTTTTTTTGTGAAGATTCCACAACCGTTTTTATAAAACCATGGAAACCGAAGCTTTCGTGACAGTTTCCCAAAAACGGTTGTGGAAGCTGAAGCTTCCACTACGGTTTTCGTAAATCGTCGTGCAATCCATCTAAGGATTCCACGAATGTTTGTGGAAACTGTCATGGAAGCTTCGACGACTGTTTTCAGAAATTCATTTCTGCGCTGTGTTTTTAATATACCTTCTATGACCGTTTTTAAAAAATGATTGTAGAAGCTCCGTCGTGAAATTCACATTCTGTAGTAGTGAATACCTATATTATTATACTAGATTATTCCAGTGACCGGTGCCGACAGCTGGAGTCGGAGAATTCCAACCATCCATATTGAAAACGGAAAATATTTTAATAGAATAACTATAATATTTCGGCACTGGGCGTCGGAGCCGGAGATATTTGACTATCCATGTTGAAAATAGAAGATATTTAAGTAAAATACCCAAAATATTCTTTTACTAGATTATTCTGACGACCAACGTTGGCGACTCATGCCAGAGATGCTCGACTATCCAGGTCGAAAACATGAAATTTTCTTGAAGAATTTTCCTAATATGGACAATTTGGTGTCTTGTAGATTTTTCTTTTTTATTAATATCAGCAATTTGGATGAAGCATATAACCTTAACCTTTTACCTATATCCTTTAACCTTTGACTATTACTCTTGGGTGGCAAAGAAGCAAAGTGTCCAGAAACAATGTTAAACATGTCAAGAAGTTTTGAAACAGTGGCCTTTGTGACATTCTCCCTTGATATCTTTCCAATGTATTTTCATAAATAAGAAACTATACATAAAAATATAAGATAATTATAATGTGCTAGTTGCTTTCTCTCACTATTTGTTTTAAAAATAGAAGATAATTATAGCATGAAAAAAAAAATTTAGTAAACGATAGAAATTCGAAATTTCTGAAATTTCCAAACCAAAGTTTCTAAAATTGTCAGACCAAAATTTCCACCAAAAATTCCGACATGTCCTTGATATTTTCTGATATTTTGCAAAAATTACATTTTATTTTACTATATCAATTATTTTTTACCGATACTTCCTGATATTCACCGATATTTTAATAGAAAATATATTACATCTAAAAGATACTTCAGTACCCTTCAAACATGAAAATTTGGATAGAAATTTCAGAAATATCATGGATATTCACGACCATGAAGCTATGTATATTTTGTTCCTCTTCATTACTAGATATCTATTTAAGTATGGTTATCAGCTAGTTCCGTTGTTTGGTTTGTGATCAATTTTGAAGTTTTGTCTATGGGTGGACGGGAGTGAAAAGTTTTTTTTTTTTTTTGGTTGTTTTTTTGTTTTTCCTCTTAGTTGTAATCCTTTGTACTGAAATTTATAATGTTTTTATACGACTTTTTGATCCAAGCCGTTGGATCGGAATCTGTTGGTCCTTATAAAATTCCCTATGGATAAGGATCCGAACGTTTCTATCATAGACTCGCCCTTGGTAGGCTTTTAATTTAATGAGGAGGCCAGGTCTAGTTTTATTTTTATTTTTATTTTTATTTTTTCGTTTTGTTTTGTTTTTGTTTTTGTTTTTGTTTTTGTTTTTTAAGGTCTAGTTTGATCGTGAAATGGAAGACATGTTTGCTTGAATTAGTGTAGAGAAGGTCTTTGCCCCGGAATTAACGATCGATAACTTTTTTCTTTTTCGCTCTACGCGTGATTCAATGGTCAAGAGACACAACTCGACAATACCTCTACTTTGTTTTCCTACCCATTGCTTCTGGTCCGTTATTACATTAAAACGACACTTAGTAATTTTAATATAAGTTATTATAATAATTAAATTTTCATAAAATGATATTTATAATTTTTTTTATACGTCATTATAATAATTAATTACTTTTAATATATTATTTTATAATGATACTTATCCTTTATAGTAATGGATCTAAATAAACAAAAACAATTACACAAAAATTAATTATTAGTTATAAGATTTTAAATATAATGTTATGATTACAGGATTTGTATTTCTTATTTTCTTATATATTTTCTATGACCATAAGTAAGGTAGTCAAAGTGCTTGTCACATGGGCAGACCCCACTAATCAATTCCCATACTAAATTCACCAAACTTGTCCGTGGGTAGTGGATAGTTTATTCAATATATGTGGCGTGTACACTCCATATGAATGCTGAGTGACATTCTTGAAGGATTTAATTATAAAAGCTTGTTTTTTGTTAGTCTAATATTTCATTAAAAATATTTAGAATCTAGACTTTGGATTTCTTTATATTAACATTTTCTGTGAAGTTTGGGTGACAGTAACATATTTTTTTATCAAATAATAGAGTGCGTCTAGAAGATATTTAACAAACATTCATATCATTATCTGTGACCTCTTTAATAACGCGTTAAGAATAAGCTAACGTAGAGTCCTTCGTAAACTTTATATTATATATACATAGATATAAAGACATATACAAACAAAATTTGCAAATTAATATGCTTCGGATGATTCGACGAAAGTGGTGAAAGTCAATATAACTACTTTTCCATCCATTTCTTTCTTTGAGAAATTTTCTTGATATTAGCTGCGACTCTAACGTGGAGGTCTCTCGTTCCCATGTCATCCGCTTTTTTCTCATACTTTCCAAGGGGAATTTCATAGAAGAAAACCGACAAGAAGCTTAATTCAACACTATCTTTATTTTCTTGCTCTTCAATATATGTCATTATTTTCTTATCCCCAATCTCTTTGTAATTTGCTTTCTTATTTTTTCATTGCTTCTGATCTTCTCATTTTCTCTCACCTCATACTCTCTCTCCAATTTCTCTCTGGACTTTTATTCTCATTACCTATCTAATGCTCTTTATTTATTTATCTTTGCTTTCTTTTCTTTATTTTTCTTTGATTATTAACTAAACAAATTGAAAGATAAAGTTATTCTAAAGCGAAAAAAGTTAAATTGCTGGTTTATTAAGATTTGGATAATCTTAATTCCGAAATGTGAATAAAATAGTTCAAGACAAAATTAAAAATTAAAAACAGACAAATACCTTTTTCTATTTTTTGTTTGTATATATAATCTACAAGAACCTTTGATACCAGTTGTATCATAATAATTCTACTTGCTAGCATAGCATACCACTAATTTAACATATGACTTCATTATAAGGTGTAGAGACCCTACTAAATTCACAAAAAAAAAAAAAAAAAAAAAAAAAAAAAAATCACACGTACCAAAAAGCAAGCGCTGGGTAAAAAAAAAAAAAAAAAAAGAAAAAGAAAACGAGCGAATAACATATGCACGGTATTAATTTTCCACACCTCTTAGAGTGGCCAAGTGATTTTTTTGTTTTGTTTTTTGTTTTTTTAATTTTTGTTTTTTTTTTGTTTGTTTGTTTTTATTATTATTATTTTTGTTATTTTAAATTTTTCTTTCAGTTTATTTAAATAAAATTAGAGTTAATCAATTTCAGTAATTAGTGATCAATCAATTCTCACAAAAATGATACTCTACTTTATTACTTGTTAACGATAAAGTACACTTGTATTTGAAAATCCGCAACACTTTCCTTGACCGTTTTCTTAGGAAATGGTCATGGACAGTATTTAAAGAAAAAAATTTTTTAATTTCTTCGATTTCCCATAGGTGGCAAATCTCGTATGTTATCTATTACATAGCCCATAAATGAAATAGGAAATCAGTAATCAATTTTGTATCGCAATGTACAACAATTCTTACAAAACATACATTACATTACAAAATTTATACGTTGTCTCCTTATTATATTGGATGAACTACATTACAAAATTAGCCCACTCTTACCTTACTAAACTCATCTTAATTACGGGATAAAAATCCTCAGTTTGAAGTAAGGATAATCCATCAAAAGTTAATGTTATTTCCTGCATAAAAGCTAAAACAAAATAACCGTATTCAACATGACCTTCTTGTAGAGGACATCGAGGAGTATCAATTAATGCTTCATAGTTTTGTCGCTTTCTTACTCCTTTTTCCCCTAAAATCTTCCAATCATTAAGTGCCATAACAATTTAACAAAGTTTAAAACAATTAAAACACGAATAATGTAATGTCAAACCAGAATTTGGAACATGAAAATATACTTACAACTTAACTAGGATCATCACCCGATTTGTTTCAAAGCGGATTAAATTACATGACCAAGTCATCCCACAAATTAATAACTATCAGGATCCATTGTTGCCCGCTATTATATGGCATGAGAAACAACTTTCCTTTGGTTCCATTAGTTAAGAGCCGTAAATGATTGTTGGCTTTCTTTCTAGGTAGGCAATTAGATCTACTTCCCATGCAACTAGTGAGACAAGTGTTGGATGCCTAAGCTTCCCATATTCAACACGTTTATCTTGGTGTCAAGTCAAATTCTTAGCATGCTCGCTTTATGAAATAAACGATGCAAACGTGGAGCAAGTAGAATGTACCATAACACCTTCGCCGACACTCATTTGCTACCATTCGAATGCTTCTTGCCCTTTTTCCATCTTGACTCTTTAAAAACTAGGCATTTATCTAAATCTTCATATTCTTTCTAATGAAGGACGTAATCATTTGGACAAGCATGTATCTTTTCATATTCCATTCCCAAAGTGCCCAGCGTCTTATTCTCTTCATACATACTAGGCGGTACTTTGTTTATCATCCGGTATAACATATTTTAGAAATTCTAAAAGAGTCGTGAAACTAGAATCTATCCACCCTCTCGATGCTTTCATGTTCCATAATTTAACCAATGCCCCAAATTTTGCATATTTTGTATACCTGTCATACAAGAACGTCTCGGCATCAATAATTATTGCTTCAAATAATCCAGATAGTACATAAAATGTTCTTCCAAATCATTTATCATATCAAACATATTATTACCAATGTTTTCCTCAACAATAGACTATTTTCCTTTATTCATTGATGTTTGTTTAATATTGAAAATAACTTCACCATATAAATACCTTGTTTCATAAGAACAAATAATTACATATGCACACAAATGCCCTCTAATATCATCGATGGAATAAGTTTGATGATTTTCATAATTTTGGCAAGGACACGGAATCTTATCATCTTGTATGTGAGCTTTGGAAAATGACAAAAATTCTTTTAGACCATCTTCATATCTTTTAGATAATCTATCAAACCACATCCATTTCCTATCAATGATTTGCAACTCCTAAATCCAAATATCAAAGTTTTAGAAGTCAAAGTAACTATCAAAATGCATATCAAAATTAACACTCATTGCACAATTAACTCAAAAATCCCCAAAAACAAAAATAAAATATACAAAAACTAAAATCATAAGTCTAAATATGGGGAAAAATAATAAAATGAAGTTAGTGATCACTTACAAGAGAGAGAGATGTATAGTAGATCGTGGTGGCGATGTCCAACTGTGGTGTAGGCATTGTTTTCAAAGCCTTTTGAACTAATTTTGGCTGCTGCAGCTTCGGGGTTGATCTGGAAAAAAATGAGGGCATGATTTGGCTGCGTGGGTTTTTTTGGCAAAGATTCTACGACTGTTTTTAAAAAAAGTATGTGGAAGCCGAAGCTTTCATAACTGTTTTCCGAAAACGATTGTGGAAGCCGAAGCTTCCATTGCGGTTTTCGTAAATCATCGTGCAATCCATTTAAGGATTTCACGACTGTTTGTGGAAACTGTCGTGGAAGCTTTGACGATCATTTTCGAAAATTTATTTCTGTGCTGTGTTTTTGACATACATTCCACGACCGTTATTTCATTAAAACGTTATTTCATTAAAACAGCACTTAGTAATTTTTTTATACGTTATTATAATAATTAATTGATTTTACTATATTATTTAATAATGATACTTATACTTTATAGTAATGGATCTAAATAAACAGAAACAATTACACAAAAATTAATTATTAGTTATAAGATTCTAAATATAATGTTTTGACTACTGGTTTTGTCATTTCTTGTTTTCTCATATATTTTCTATGACCATAAGTAAGTTCGTCAAAAAGCTGGTCACATGGGCAGACCCTACTAATTAATTCTCACACTAAATTCACCCAATTTGTCCGTGGCTAGTGGATAGTTTATTCAACATATGTGGTATGTACATTCCATATGAATGCTGAGTGATATTCTTAAAAGATATGATTATAAAAGCTTGTTTTTCGTTAGTTTAATATTTCATTTAAAATATTTACAATCTAGATTTTGGATTTTTTTTATATTAACATTTTCTATGAAGTTCGGATGACGGTAACATATTTTTTGTCGAATACTAGAGTTCGTCTAGAAGAAGCTTGACAAACATTCATATAGAGACCTTTTTAATACGCGTTAAGGATAAGCTAACGCGAGTCCTTCCTAAACTTTTGACTATATGTACATAGATATAAAGACATATACAAACAAAATTTGCAAATTAATATGCTTCGGATGATTCGACGAAAGTGGTGAAAGTCAATACAACTACTTTTCCATTCATTTCTTTCTTTGAGAAATTTCCTTGATATTAGCTGCGACTCTAACGTGGAGGTCTCTCGTTCACATGTTATCCGCTTTTTTCTCATAATTTCCAAGGGGAATTTCATAGAAGACAACCGACAAGAAGATTAATTCAACACTATCTTTATTTTCTTGCTCTTCAATATATGTCATTATTTTCTTTATTCCCAATCTCTTTGTAATTTGCTTATTTATTTTTTCATTGCTTCGTTCTTCTCATTTTCTCTCACCTCATACACTCTCTCCAATTTCTCTCTAGACTTTTATTCTCATTACTTATTTAATGCTCTTTATTTATTTTTTATCTTTGCTTTCTTTTCTTTATTTTTCTTTGATTATTAACTAAACAAATTAAAAGATAAAGTTATTCTAAAGCGAAAAAAGTTAAATTGCTGGTTTATTAAGATTTGGATAATCTTAATTCCGAAATTTGAATAAAACTGTTGAAGACAAAATCAAAAATTAAAAACACACAAAAATTGCAAATTAATATCGTTCAGATTCTTCGACAAAAGTGCTTTAAAATCTCACCACTTTCCTTTTCATTTCTTCTTTGAGAAATTTCCTTGATATTAGCTGCGACTCCAATGAGGTCTCTCGTTCATATATAGAGTAAGAGTGCCCATTAAAGTTATCTGCTTTTTTCTCATACTTTCGAAAGGGAATTTCATTCAAGAAAACTGAGCAAGAAGCTTAATTCAACAATATTTTCACTCAAGAGGTGCGTTACTGAAAGGCTTCATTTTTTCTTATCAATTTTAAACCTAATATTGTTAATTTATATGTATTTTGATTTCTACAGGTCCCCTCTGAATCATCAACTAGGCATGGCTGCTACTTCTTCTGTTTCTTTTCGAAAAAAATTTTACGATGTATTCATCAGTTTCAGAGGGGAGGATACTCGTAAAACTTTCACTAGTCATCTATATGAAGCTTTTGTTCGTAAAAAAATCAAAGCTTACATAGATGAGGAGAGCCTAAAAAGAGGAGATGAAATCTCACCTGCACTTATGAAAGCGATCCAAGAATCAAAGATTTCCGTTGTTATTTTATCGGAAAATTATGCCACTTCCTCTTGGTGTTTGGAAGAACTCGGTCACATTCTTCAGTGCAAGGAGACAGATAAACAGATTGTGATACCGATTTTTTACAACGTCGAACCAACAAATGTTCGACACCAAAAAGAGAGTTATGCAACTGCATTTACTACTCATGAACAACGCTTTTGCGATAAGATGGAAAAGGTACAGAAATGGAAGAATGCTTTGACAACAGTGAGCAATTTATCTGGATTCCATTCAGCATCAGCCACTGGGTAATTTCTAATAAACTTAGATGTCATACTCTGTATGGTTTTATAATTATATGCTTTGGCCACTAGAATTATTTTCATTACAATTAGTAATAGGAAATTTTTAATTTCCATGTTGTCTAATGATTATTTTGGCATGGTTGGGATATCAATTTGTTAGAAAATTGAAACTTGTCTATAGGTGTAGGACTGAATTATCACACTAACAAAGGTTTAGTCCAATTAGTCGGATTATTTTTGTAACAATATCGTATATATTTTTCCACATTTTTAGAGAGATTCGTGTACATAATTGAACTCTTAGCTAATTAATATCATCAACTACGGCTGTAAATTTAAGAACATATAGGGTAAAAATTAGTATTGGTAAAATAAATTTTTTGGGAAAACTTTTATCGATAAATCAGGCAGCAACCACAATCAAAACCTCTATCCTATGATGAAAGAACCACCATCTTTATTAAATAATTATTATTATTAACAAAAAAAAAAGAATTATAAAGATCCGTAAAGGGGGGGAAGTTCATGCCCAAAAGCTTATAGAAACAACAAAATTTACTCCGATTAATAGGCATGAAGTAACAGTATTGTATATTAGAAAATGGAATAACAAATTAATTTTAATTTTTTAAATTCACACAAAATTTCAAGAAAACAACTTCAAAATTCGTCATTTCCTAAAATAATATCAAAAATTCAAAGAGATAAAAATCTGTGATCAAGTTTAATTTCATTCAACAAGGATTGTTCTGCACTAATAAAAAGGGCGCACTTATTTATATGATAAAACACAAATGGATAACTAAGAAAAAATGGTCTAAACATAATTAGAAAATAAAGACATGCAAGATTTTTCAAGAAAAGGAAAATTTTGAACAAAAATAAGAAATCGTACCTATCAGACTCAAAGATTAAGGAAATGCTATTTAGAATGGGAATCCGAAATTCCTAGGTGAACTTATTCCCAAACAAAATTACCATAAGAAGGAAAAAACGTCATGTTGAATATCATACATTGTGGCTATACAATGTCACGAGTCTTGGTCGTTGGTTCGTTTCTACACACAAAAAAAAAAAAAAACAAAAAAACAAAACAAAACAAAAAAAACTAAAAACTAAAAAAAAAAAAAACTAAAAACTAAAAACTAAAAACTAAAAAACAAAAAAACAAAAAGCCTAAATTTTTCTCCCAAATCTAACACTGTCAAGCAAAGCTTCTGAAAACTAAAAATGTGTATTATTTAACCTTGAGATGATCCATCACCATACAAAAGCCTCAAGATGGAGAAAATTTATTATTAACAACCAAGATGGTTACTTACAAATATACAGACCTTAAAACAAATGGTCCATATTTAAAAGGCATAAGAGAGCCCAAATAGCATAGAGATAGCTCATATCATCTTGTTTTAAGATTTACTTATCAGAATTAGGAAATGAGCGTTAATCCCTTATTTACTTGTTTATTTTTTTCTTAGAATGGGAGTGGGAATGATAGGTCACACATCAATTTGGGATTGAAGAATCGTATTGGCAATTCCATGCCCCTTTGGATTGTGATTCTTAATCCTGATATTAGCATTAAATTACCATCTTATCCTTTGTTTACTTACAAATTATTATATTAAAAAATAATAGCAACATATATTAATTTTTTATTAACTAAATATAATATTTTTTATTAACTTAATATTATATAACATCCAATTTTTCCATTATTTTCTATCGGTAATAGTACGAAAAGAAGGCCGTAATTATTATTAACTTTATTACCATGAATAAAGAACTTAATTTTATCATAATATATATGTAACTATTTTTATGCTCTATTTTTTATTTTGCTTATTTTAATTCAATTTTTTATTCTTTTTACCTTTTTTTAAAACCAAAAAAGTTACACAACTTAAGTTTTATTGTCGTAATGTTTTTACTTGTAACGCCCCTGAGTGGGGGTTAATTGGTAGTAATAAATTAATTAAAATAGACAAAATGAGATAATTTCATAAATACTTAAAAACATTGCCCATGGGACTTGAAAGAAAATTTTGAAAATACAGTTATACATCATCAAATCCACAGTAAGAGTAGCACCATAATTTTTTTTTTTAAGGACCTAAAAATCTGTCATCATCGGAATAATCCAAGTCAAACGTTAATTTGATACAGTCCACAACGATAAGTTCAGAATTAAATGGAAATGTAAAAGACCCATTGTTGCAATAAAATACTCCTTTACGATCTCCACAGCAAAATCCCTCGACTTACTCCTCACTGGATTAGTTGAACTGAACACTACCTGAGAGGTTAAATATAAGGGGTGAGCATCGACATGCCTAGTAGGAATACTCACTCTGATTATACATTAGTAAACACACCCATAATATGTTCAGATAATAATCCTTCATCTTCAAATTATCTCTTACAATTCAAAACAAGAACTTGTTCTGCCTAATTCGTTCACATGGCTAGACAAGAACATGAATTGAAACAAAAAAATAGATCTTATAAGCAACATTAACATTAAATGAGAACGTCTTTGCCATAAGTCTCTTTGATTTCTTATCATAACTCATTGCTATTTACTCTTCATGGCGGTAGTTCCGAAGCTGAATTAGTTGAGGAAATTGTCAAAGATGTTATGGGGAAGTTGAATTGCTTATCACCAAGCAATAATTTGAAGGAAAAGGGCTTGGTTGGAATGGACAAACGAATTGAGCAATTTCAATCATGGTTGAACAACGGCTCACAAGAAGTTCGCATTGTAGGCATTTGGGGCATTGGCGGTATTGGTAAGACAACCCTGGCTCGTGACTTTTTCCACCGATTTGCATCTCAATATGAAGGTTGCTTCTTTCTTGAAAACGTTAAGGAAGAATCAAAAAGAAGAGGGCTTACTAATTTACAAAAAGCACTTTTTTCTAAATTATTGGGGGAAGGAAGTTCGATGGAAGTCAACGACTTGGCAAAGGATAGGCTTCAGCGTACAAAGGCTCTTGTTGTTCTTGACGACGTAGATAATGCTCAACAACTAGAATATCTAGTTGAACATGATTCGTTTGGTCCTGGCAGTAAAATCATTATAACAACCAGAGATTCTCAAGTGCTCAATAATATTGTTGATCGTGAAATTTACCAAGTTGAAGGATTAAATTTCGAAGAAGCACTTCAACTCTTTTGCTCAAAAGCTTTTCGACGAAACTCTCCCCCAGAGGATTATGAATCGCTGTCGCATAGGGTGGTCGAGTATACTCAAGGTCTTCCATTGGCTCTTAAAGTTTTCGGTTCTCACCTATATTCCGAGAGCCCAGAGAGCCCAGAAATATGGGAAAGTGAATTGAATAAATTGAAAAAATGTCTAGACAAGGACATCCATGAAGTACTGAGAATCAGTTATGATGGTCTAGATCGCAATGAGAAGGAGATGTTTCTTGATATAGCATGCTTCTTCAATGGCGAGGATGAAGAATTGGTAGAAAGAAAACTACATGCTCTTGATCTTGATGTGCCAATAGGAATTAAGATTCTCAAGGCCAAGTCTCTCTTAACTCTCGAGGAAAACAGGTTACGTATGCATGATCTGCTACAAGAAATGGGGTGGAAGATTGTCCGTGAAGAATCTTATGATGAGCCTGGAGAGCGCAGTAGATTGTGGTTGGCTAAGGATATCCTCCATGTCTTGGAACATAATACTGTAAGTAGCACCTACAATAAAATTTCATTAAAATTTGAGTAAACTGTCTGCATGAAAAATAGAAAGCACAAAACCATTTCAATTAATTTGTCTATAACCGTGCACACATATGTTATGTCAGCATTTAGCATGATTTAGTATGTTTTAAATTAACATAATCAGATACCAAACTCCTAGATTTGAGCGGACAAAAAGGAAAAACTACAATGTGTGCGTATGTAGTGGTGTTTCTAGTTATTACAAGCTCGTCTCTATACCTTATATGAAACAGTTTACAATTTTGTGTATGTCATATATGCTTATGACTCTGTTTCTTCTCAATTTTCAGGGGACAAAAAAAGTCCAAAGGATGTCTCTGAATATTCATGAACTTGAAAGTGACATAGACTTGAATCCTCTAGTCTTCAAAGCCATGATCAATTTAAAATATTTGTCAATTGATAAATATTTTGATGATCTTACCAAAAAGTTAAACCTTCCACAATCTCTTCCTAATAAGCTTAGATATCTTTGTTGGAACCGTTACCCTTCAAGAACTTTGCCTCCAACTTTTAAGCCACAAAATCTTGTTGAGCTGTACTTGCGGGGGAGTAAGCTAGAGAAACTTTGGGATGGCGTTCAGGTAATATTTAGTTCCAATCGCTTTAAACATCTTGTGTAATGAATCTAATATAAGTTTTTTTATTCCATTTCTATTTGGTGACAGAATTTTGGGAGCTTAAAAGTTCTAAATCTTAAAGAATCTGAGAACCTGATTGAAATTCCAAACCTCTCTCAAGCACTAAATGTGGAGAAGATCTGTCTCACTGGTTGTTCAAGTCTTGAGCATCTTTCAAGCAGCGTTTGCAAGCTGAAGTCGTTGCAACTTCTTCATCTAAACTACTGCTCAAAGTTAGAGTACTTGCCAGAAATTTCAGAGCCAATGCCAAAACTAAGGGTTCTTCATTTATCAGATTCAGGGATTATAGATTTGCCAACGTCAATTTACAATCTGATTGGGATTGAACACTTAGATCTTAGGTATTGCCAAAATCTCAAGAGTCTTCCAACCACCATCTGTAAGCTAAAATCTCTCGAAAAAATTCTACTCCATGGTTGCTCAAAACTAGAGTACTTGCCAGAAATTTCAGAGCCAATACCAAATCTAAAGGTTCTTGAATTATGGAGAACAGGGATTACAGATTTGCCAAAGTCAATTTACAATCTGATTGGGATTGAATATTTAGATCTTAGGTATTGCCAAAATTTCAAGAGTCTTCCAACCACCATCTGTAAGTTAAAATCTCTCAAAAAAATTGTACTCGTTGTGTAACGACCCGCCTAGCACAGGCCGTTACCATGCATACATACATACATACTTAGCTTAAACAGCGGAAATTTTTTTTTTTTTTTTTTTTTTTACAGACATTAAATGCGTATAATGCGTGCATCGTATAAACGTGTCTGTAGTACGGATTTTTAAACATAAGATAAATACATAAGAAAGCAAAACGCGTAGCGGCTAGATTTCCCACATTTCACAGTTTGCCCCGCCACGCCCTTCCATCTTGCATCAACCATTGCTGACAGGTTGTTTACCTACAGCATAGACGTAAGACAGTGAGCTTTCGCTCAGCAAGTACAACTATTCTATACCGCAACACAACATAACGTAATGTTTATAAATAACAAAACTTAGTATTTCATACTTAACCTAATCATAACATAATTTCTAACATATCATAACTTATCTTAACATATGCATGAGCCAATTATGCTTCATTATGCTTACTTATTCATTCATAACTTTCTTATCTTATGGGCCCCATAACGTAAGTGTTCGTACCGGGCGCGCAACTATGAATTGGTTGGGGCGGCCAAACCATTTCCAACTCAATTCATAGTCCAACCCGACCTAACGCGGGTCGATACGACACAGGCAATTGCTTGCCATCGTAACTGTTTTTATCTCATACTTAATCTTACTTTTGTTAATTTGTGAACATGCATCGTGATGTATCATATAATTAGTTTATGATCTTATCTTTAGCCTATTGTAACTTAACATGTTTCTATAATACATAACATAGCATTTGACATTTCATAATTCATAGCATATAACATGGCATACTCAGAACATATTATAACATTTAGCATACTATAGCATATAACATAACATTTTCCTAATATATAACATAGCATTTACAAACAAACATAGCATTTAACAAACAAACATAGCATTTAACAAACATACTTAGGCAAGTATACACAACAAAGCCTATGCTGTAGGCGGAGTTGTACTTACCTTGTTTGTGTTGGTTGTGTCTGATATCGAGTTGAGTCCCGTCAGAACACTTCTGCGTACTATATTCTGTGATAAATTAAAAGTAAGGGTTAGAAATGCTGGTAGTATAACCAACATTCTTATATAACCTTAGTTATATGCCCTTACTTAATTTTACGTTATTCTATTGGGTTACATTGGGTAACCCTAGGGTTTAAATCTATCCTAATCGGATTGTTTCAAATTTTAGGTTTCAAAGTCTTCTTTCTTTGGAAAAGAAAACCTTATTTTAGGTATAAAATTCTTTTTGTTTAACTTTAAAAACTGGAAATCATAGAATGAGACTTAGCAAAATTATCGACTATTGGAAACTGCCTTTGGAACAATTCCACAATGTCAATTATCAGTGTTACTGCAAAATTATCCTTTTTCTGTGTTGTTTCTAGAAATCCTGTACAGGATTTTCCTTATTTCCTGTACAGTTTTCGAACTCCAATTTCATTTAAAAATCAAAGCCGATTTTGAAAAAGTGTCCTTCATGAAAGTTTTAGCTATCGTAAAACCCTACAACTTTCGTGTTTTGTGTAAAACCCAGTTCGGCCTTTAACACGTTCAAATTTCTTGTTGAATCAATTCTGGCCGTGCATTGGTCCTGGGCACGGTCAGACTCGGGTTTCAGTAAAAATCGAGGCCATTGGAGCCTCATTTTACAAAACTGTCCACGTTGTCCCCTAGGAAAAACCCTACTCTACAACTTTCGTGTTTTGAGTTTTTCCAAATTCGGCCTCTAAAGGTCTCAAAATTTATTTTTCCCGAAACTGGGCAATTTCTACCCGAAATGGCAGTTTTCGGTTTAAAATTTGTTTTACGTCCTATTACGTACACCCTAACTCAACCGACCGCAGCGGGAGCCTAGGACAGTCATGCAACACGTTTCTAACGTTCAAGTTTCACCATGCAAATCAAAATTGATATCATACAATAAGCATACAAACCCTAACCATTCAAACAAACATCTAGCATGCAACATTGAAACTACCAACCAAAAACCCTAATCAATCAAGCACAAGCCTTAAAATTTCCTAACTAGGGCAGAAATTAAAAGTGAGCTTATGCTCATACAAACTTTGCTTGAAATACATTTAAATTTCCCAAATGAAATTCAAATGAAAACTTAGGGATTTTAGGGATTTTACCTTACTTTGACTCAAGATTTGGCTTGCCCTTTCTTCACCAACAGCCGGCCAATAGTGCTAATTGGCTCCTAAAATTTGCAACTCCACTTGCTTCAATACCCAGCCACTCCTAGCTTCAAAACCCTAGCCACCACAAGCTTTTCTCTTCCTTTTTCCTTTCTCCCTTGCAGCCGGCCTCCTTGGCCAAATTGGACACCAAAAATCTTCCAACTCTTTGCTTGCTTCTCTCAAGAAAACCGACCACTCCCTTGAGCTTTTTCCCCCTTAGATTTTGGTTTTTCTTCCTTCCCTCTTGCCTCCCTCAATTTCGGTTTTGGGTGGAGAAAAATTTTGGCATAACCTAGTTAGGATTTCTAATTTTTTTGTGAACAAGTGTTCTCCTATTTATAGGAGTTTTGAACTTCTTTATATTGCACACTTAGTCCTTGAAAAAAATCAGATTTGCTCCTTGGGGGGGGGGGCATGTGGCCGGCCAACCTTGGCTAACAATCCACCAAATACTTTCCAATTATTTCTTTAATTAATTTAATGATGTCATAATGATAAAGTAAGATGAGGTAAGCTTACTAAAGCTTGTTTGCCTTCTTTCCTTAATAGGCAGTCCACTTAATTCCAACACAGACCTTTCTAGTACTGTGCTTACTAATACACAATACTGTTATGTCATAATGCAGTCTAAAATTTATCTGTGTAAAAAAATGGACAGTATAAAATTTTTCTTATTTCATAAAGTCCTTCTGCCCTTTAATTCTACTTAATGTGCTTGATTTTCTAGGGTGGTTTTTAAATCATCAACATATCATTCTATCCGTAAAAACGGTTTTAAGCCGTATAATTTCTATACTGCAGATTATTTAATCGTACAGTCTTTTCTTTGACTTTTCGGGGTCAACCTTCGGCTTTCTTGTCTACCATTGACTTTCTTGTCAATCGTTGACTTTCTCGCCAAGATTTGACTCCCATGGTCAACAGTTGACTTTTTGGTCAACCATCGACGTTTTTGGTCAAACTTTGACCATCATAAAAATTTTGTCAATTTTATTCCTTTTCACCTAAAAGGTCGTTTGCTTGACTAAGCAATCATTTTCGAGTCTTATAAAGTTGTAAAAACTCACAAAACATAATAAAACCCTTAACTGGGCTTTTTCCATAAATACTTTCATGGTTCGATTTGAATCTCTATACAAGAAATTACAATCGTCGAAACACTAGGTATTACAATCTACCCCCCTTAAAAATTTTCGTCCTCGAAAATCAGAATAATTCGGGGTAGTTCTATTAGTTTGGGGTGAAAAACCGTATTGAACTTCAATTTCGACCCCATGGCAGTAAGAACATTCGTCCAACATCGAGAAATGAAACGTCCATCCCGATCTGAGATGATTGATTTTGACACTCCATGCAGTTTAATGATCTGGGCTACGTAGATTTTTACTAATCTTTTCACCGAAAAGGTGGCTTTTATCACGACAAAATGGGCTGATTTGGTTAATCTAACCATGATAACTCAAATCGTGCCATTTCCACTTGTAGTCTTGGGCAATCCTACTACAAAATCCATAGTAGTTTGCTCCCATTTCCATTCTGGAAGCTCTATTTTCTGCAAATCTCCTCCAGAATGTCGGTGTTCTGCCTTAACTTTCTGACAAGTTAGGTACTTTGACACGAATTCCGTCACTTTATTCTTCATGTTTGGCCACCAAGAATTCTCTCAGAAGTCTTGGTACATCTTAAAAGCTCCTGGATGTACCAAATATGGCGTCTTATGGGCTTCTGACTTTATCTGCTCCTTCATTGCCAAAATTAATCCGGTTGTTGAGCTTCGCAACTGTCCGTAACGGTTAAACTTTTCCTTGTCGTAAGAGCTAAACGTCTCTCAACGCTTTGGTAGTCAAACTTAGCGTTGTAATAACTTAAGAAATTCGTTTCTAAGATCACATCGAAATCTTAAAACTTGATTGCGATGAGATCTACAAGCAATTCTCTGCCATTATAACTACAAAAGTATTTTGCATTAACATATTCGGATCACAAAATCTCTCCAAAAAGGCAAAGAAATTTTTTTTTTTAAAAGGCTGTTTTATACTATCTATACTACTTCCTAATTTCTGGGCAAACTCTATAAATACACAAGTGAGTGGCACCAGAATTAGATAATGCAATAATGTCATATGTGGTGACAAGGATCTATCTTGTCATTTCATGCGAAGTTCCAGCTTCAGCATCTCCATTAGTGTAGGCATAAATTCTAACTTGGGGTTCAGGAGCCTCTAATCTTCCTTGCGAAATTGAGGGTCCTTCGAGCCTTGCCTGGACTGCATGTAACTGGCTGCTTGCATTCCGGTTTGCATAAGAGGGGTTCTGGTTCTGGTTCTGGTTGTTCTGGGGGCAGCTCCGTGCATAGTGCCCTTCCTTGCCACAAAGATAACAAGCATTTGTCCCCATTCTGCATACTCCCTGATGTTTCTTCCCACACGTTGCGCACACCGGGTAGTAAATACTAGTATCCTCATTTCCTCGATTATTTTTCTTTTGAGGAACATTCCCTTGTTGATTCTGGCCCGAGAAATTTTCTTTTCTCTTGTTCCTCCCAGATTGTTTGGAACCTTGTACAGGGTTGCTAGCTTGACCTTTCGGGTGCGACTCCGAGTCTTGTCGAGACTGCGTTGGTTTTGCTGCCGCCTTTTCCTCCCTTTTTGCTTTGAAAATTTGAGCCCTAGCTTCCTTATCCTGGTTAATCCAGTATTCGGCTCTTATTGCCCGACTTATGCAGTCAGACACCAAGGTAGGCGGGCTGCTGCCAGCACTCACTTGTTTGGCAATGTCGGTTCGAAACATCTTCATCATCCTTCGTACCTTCTCTGTTTCACTCGGCACCAAATCTGGACATAACCGAGCTAACTGTTCAAACTTCTTTACAGCCTCCATTACTGTCATCGAACCCTGTCTAAAGCTTGTGAACTCATCTTGTTGAGCAGCAAGGATCTCTCTATTGTAGTACATTGCACGGAACTCGGTCACAAAATCTTGCCAGCTCATGGCCGTAACATCACGGCGCATTTGTACGGTCATCCACCAATGTCGCGCATCCTTTTTCAGGGCAAAAGAAGCGCAGAGAACTTTCTCTTGTTCCGTTAGTCGCATGAAATCCAAGATAACTTGGATATCGATCAACCAATTATCCGCGGCAATCGGGTCCGTCGGGCCTTCGAACTCAGGCGCCTTCATTCGCCTGAATCGCTCGTAAAGCAGATCTTCCCGCACTGGCTGCACATTATCTCGTCCTCCCACTTGTGCCATCGGAATCTCAGCATTCCGGAGAATCTCTGGTTGGACTTCTGGAACAGGAGGTACTACTGGCGGTACCTGGTGAACTGGAGGTGGAACGTCGTTCATTTGGGGCCTTTGGTTCATTTGAACTATCTGTTCTCTTAATCGGTTGGTTTCTTGCTGCTGTTCGAGCAGCTGCCTCTGTAAATTAGCCACAATGGTTGCAAAATCCGGCTCGGGCGGATTTACAGGCATTGTTCGACGTGGGCGTACCATCTTCTAAACCCTATCACAAGAAAAGATATCATCGTACTATTAGTATCCTTTCTTTCATACAAGACTAATCGTATCATAAATTAACACATCATATCGTAATATCATACATTTCACACCATAACATAAAAGGCATCATTGTATCATATCCGATACTTATCATAACATAACTTTCATAATATATAACATACTCTTGTTATATATCCCGTGTCTGCACGGTCTTTTTGTACATTTCAAAAGTACATTAGGTACATACTCTATATATCGTAATTTACAATACTGTAATTACAAATTGATTACGTCATACTGTACATACATATCTTTATATATATAGTCAAAATATGATGGAAGTGTCTAACACTTTACCATCCTGCAAAAGTACAAGTCTATATAATAAGCTAGTACATACAGTCCTAGGGTCAAAAGTACATACACACAACAGTTCTAACTAAACTATAATCTCAAGCATAATCATCGAAATGTCGGACTCTGCGTCGGAGTCTACGTCCCAATCTCCATCGTGGAATAGTATCTCCTCGGGATCGCCCTTGGCGTCGTCAATGTCCTCTACCCAGTCACCCTGCTCGGCCTCGGGCTCCATATCATCCTCCTCGTCCTCGTCGTCACTAGAGATGATAATAACGGAAGGGTCTTCCGGTGGGTCCACCGGAGCAATCAAATCATCAGCAGCGCCCTCGGCGTCCATCTGGTCCTCAGCCTCCTGGGCTAGGATCTCCTGTACGGGCATGGCGGGAATTGGGTCCTCGGGAAATATCGGACCTACCTCATATTGAGGCTCTCCTATTCCGGCATCATCGACTGGGACCTGATACTCATCCATATAGGCGTCAGCCTGCGCCATATGTGCTGTAACCTCAGCCTGCAAGATGTCATCCATCATATCCCCAACTGTCCTCTCTAGCATGGGCTCCATGACAAACCGTCTGATACGAGGTGGTACCCCGTTCCGCAATATCACCAATGCCTGCAGCTGGGGGTGAGGCATATCCTGAGGAATATAGGGCAGCATGGCCTTCTGAAATCTGCAGCAGTAATGGCCCATAGACTCCTGCGGGTACGCGTGCCAATCTGCTACGAAACTCTGGTATCGCCTATAATGCATGTCCCG
Source organism: Ficus hirta (assembly GCA_038430175.1). Classification (NCBI taxonomy): domain Eukaryota; kingdom Viridiplantae; phylum Streptophyta; class Magnoliopsida; order Rosales; family Moraceae; genus Ficus; species Ficus hirta. The sequence continues at coordinate 8,617,065 of CM076585.1, read as the reverse complement.
ATAGATCTCTGGATCTCGGTACTGTTCATCATCACCGGGCCCTTCCATAGGAATCGGCCCGTATCGTGCAAGTATTACAGTGCGGAAATGTGTCCACGTCCGACTGGGCATCTGCTGCTCTCCGTAGATCATCCACCATAGCCTAGCGTCCGCGATCAGGCAACGACTAGCTAACGAGACCTGTAAACGGTCCTCGATGTGGCAGGTGTAGAAAATCATCTCCATGTCGTATAACCAAGCCGATACCGTGACCGATCGTCCCGTACCGTCATATAAAAGAGGACGTGATCCGTAAAATGCCGTAACTGTCGCGCGATCCGCATCGATCCGTGCGGGATCCATATCCATGCGTCTATCATAGCATAATCCCATCATAATTACTTACGCGTATACATAAAATATAAATTTAACTTACAATGATGGTGGCGATGACAGGCAGACTGTGAAATCGTATCGCAGGGAACCGCTCTGATACCAACTCTGTAACGACCCGCCTAGCACAGGCCGTTACCATGCATACATACATACATACTTAGCTTAAACAGCGGAAATTTTTTTTTTTTTTTTTTTTTTTACAGACATTAAATGCGTATAATGCGTGCATCGTATAAACGTGTCTGTAGTACGGATTTTTAAACATAAGATAAATACATAAGAAAGCAAAACGCGTAGCGGCTAGATTTCCCACATTTCACAGTTTGCCCCGCCACGCCCTTCCATCTTGCATCAACCATTGCTGACAGGTTGTTTACCTACAGCATAGACGTAAGACAGTGAGCTTTCGCTCAGCAAGTACAACTATTCTATACCGCAACACAACATAACGTAATGTTTATAAATAACAAAACTTAGTATTTCATACTTAACCTAATCATAACATAATTTCTAACATATCATAACTTATCTTAACATATGCATGAGCCAATTATGCTTCATTATGCTTACTTATTCATTCATAACTTTCTTATCTTATGGGCCCCATAACGTAAGTGTTCGTACCGGGCGCGCAACTATGAATTGGTTGGGGCGGCCAAACCATTTCCAACTCAATTCATAGTCCAACCCGACCTAACGCGGGTCGATACGACACAGGCAATTGCTTGCCATCGTAACTGTTTTTATCTCATACTTAATCTTACTTTTGTTAATTTGTGAACATGCATCGTGATGTATCATATAATTAGTTTATGATCTTATCTTTAGCCTATTGTAACTTAACATGTTTCTATAATACATAACATAGCATTTGACATTTCATAATTCATAGCATATAACATGGCATACTCAGAACATATTATAACATTTAGCATACTATAGCATATAACATAACATTTTCCTAATATATAACATAGCATTTACAAACAAACATAGCATTTAACAAACAAACATAGCATTTAACAAACATACTTAGGCAAGTATACACAACAAAGCCTATGCTGTAGGCGGAGTTGTACTTACCTTGTTTGTGTTGGTTGTGTCTGATATCGAGTTGAGTCCCGTCAGAACACTTCTGCGTACTATATTCTGTGATAAATTAAAAGTAAGGGTTAGAAATGCTGGTAGTATAACCAACATTCTTATATAACCTTAGTTATATGCCCTTACTTAATTTTACGTTATTCTATTGGGTTACATTGGGTAACCCTAGGGTTTAAATCTATCCTAATCGGATTGTTTCAAATTTTAGGTTTCAAAGTCTTCTTTCTTTGGAAAAGAAAACCTTATTTTAGGTATAAAATTCTTTTTGTTTAACTTTAAAAACTGGAAATCATAGAATGAGACTTAGCAAAATTATAGACTATTGGAAACTGCCTTTGGAACAATTCCACAATGTCAATTATCAGTGTTACTGCAAAATTATCCTTTTTCTGTGTTGTTTCTAGAAATCCTGTACAGGATTTTCCTTATTTCCTGTACAGTTTTCGAACTCCAATTTCATTTAAAAATCAAAGCCGATTTTGAAAAAGTGTCCTTCATGAAAGTTTTAGCTATCGTAAAACCCTACAACTTTCGTGTTTTGTGTAAAACCCAGTTCGGCCTTTAACACGTTCAAATTTCTTGTTGAATCAATTCTGGCCGTGCATTGGTCCTGGGCACGGTCAGACTCGGGTTTCAGTAAAAATCGAGGCCATTGGAGCCTCATTTTACAAAACTGTCCACGTTGTCCCCTAGGAAAAACCCTACTCTACAACTTTCGTGTTTTGAGTTTTTCCAAATTCGGCCTCTAAAGGTCTCAAAATTTATTTTTCCCGAAACTGGGCAATTTCTACCCGAAATGGCAGTTTTCGGTTTAAAATTTGTTTTACGTCCTATTACGTACACCCTAACTCAACCGACCGCAGCGGGAGCCTAGGACAGTCATGCAACACGTTTCTAACGTTCAAGTTTCACCATGCAAATCAAAATTGATATCATACAATAAGCATACAAACCCTAACCATTCAAACAAACATCTAGCATGCAACATTGAAACTACCAACCAAAAACCCTAATCAATCAAGCACAAGCCTTAAAATTTCCTAACTAGGGCAGAAATTAAAAGTGAGCTTATGCTCATACAAACTTTGCTTGAAATACATTTAAATTTCCCAAATGAAATTCAAATGAAAACTTAGGGATTTTAGGGATTTTACCTTACTTTGACTCAAGATTTGGCTTGCCCTTTCTTCACCAACAGCCGGCCAATAGTGCTAATTGGCTCCTAAAATTTGCAACTCCACTTGCTTCAATACCCAGCCACTCCTAGCTTCAAAACCCTAGCCACCACAAGCTTTTCTCTTCCTTTTTCCTTTCTCCCTTGCAGCCGGCCTCCTTGGCCAAATTGGACACCAAAAATCTTCCAACTCTTTGCTTGCTTCTCTCAAGAAAACCGACCACTCCCTTGAGCTTTTTCCCCCTTAGATTTTGGTTTTTCTTCCTTCCCTCTTGCCTCCCTCAATTTCGGTTTTGGGTGGAGAAAAATTTTGGCATAACCTAGTTAGGATTTCTAATTTTTTTGTGAACAAGTGTTCTCCTATTTATAGGAGTTTTGAACTTCTTTATATTGCACACTTAGTCCTTGAAAAAAATCAGATTTGCTCCTTGGGGGGGGGGGCATGTGGCCGGCCAACCTTGGCTAACAATCCACCAAATACTTTCCAATTATTTCTTTAATTAATTTAATGATGTCATAATGATAAAGTAAGATGAGGTAAGCTTACTAAAGCTTGTTTGCCTTCTTTCCTTAATAGGCAGTCCACTTAATTCCAACACAGACCTTTCTAGTACTGTGCTTACTAATACACAATACTGTTATGTCATAATGCAGTCTAAAATTTATCTGTGTAAAAAAATGGACAGTATAAAATTTTTCTTATTTCATAAAGTCCTTCTGCCCTTTAATTCTACTTAATGTGCTTGATTTTCTAGGGTGGTTTTTAAATCATCAACATATCATTCTATCCGTAAAAACGGTTTTAAGCCGTATAATTTCTATACTGCAGATTATTTAATCGTACAGTCTTTTCTTTGACTTTTCGGGGTCAACCTTCGGCTTTCTTGTCTACCATTGACTTTCTTGTCAATCGTTGACTTTCTCGCCAAGATTTGACTCCCATGGTCAACAGTTGACTTTTTGGTCAACCATCGACGTTTTTGGTCAAACTTTGACCATCATAAAAATTTTGTCAATTTTATTCCTTTTCACCTAAAAGGTCGTTTGCTTGACTAAGCAATCATTTTCGAGTCTTATAAAGTTGTAAAAACTCACAAAACATAATAAAACCCTTAACTGGGCTTTTTCCATAAATACTTTCATGGTTCGATTTGAATCTCTATACAAGAAATTACAATCGTCGAAACACTAGGTATTACACGTTGATTGCTCAAAACTAGAGTACTTGCCAGAAATTTCAGAGCCAATGCCAAATCTAAGTTTTTTCTATTTAGAAGGCTTGGGGATCAGAAAGTTACCAACGTCATTATTGGAAAATCTAACTGGGGCTAATGGTTTCTTCCTTATTAGTTGCAAAAATATCGAGCTTATCCCACCCAACATCTACAATCAGATTAATCTGGATATTACTGGATGTCCAAAGCTTAAAAGCTTGCCTCGTCCCTTATCAAGTGGCACGAACTTGGTGCGATACTTATGTCTTGTAGGCACAAATGTGTCCCGGATCCCTAATAATTTGTTCTCATGTTTAACTTCCTTGTCGAATTTAGAGCTCTCTCGAACAAATATTAGGAGAATACCTGAAAACATCAAATTTTCTAAGCTGCGTAATTTGAGCATAAAAGGTTGTAGGTTTCTCCAATTTCTACCAGAGCTTCCACTGACTATAGAGAGAGTTTATGCAAGTGGATGCACGTCACTAAAAATGGTGTCAAATTTATTGACTGCACTCACACAGCCACCTACAGATCGTGTTAATCTTGGGGTCGCTTTTTCATTTGTGGATTGCTTAAAGTTGGAACACCAGAACTTAATGTCTGAATTTCAGATGAGAGCTTCGCTCATTGCAATAGAATTTGCATTGAGAAAAACTCCGCATGAAGTATGCCTCTTCTTTCTTTTATTCAAGTAAAATGTTTAATTTTAATTTTATCTATATTTGTAATAATTGTGATGTTTTCATGGCACAGCCAAGTTATAAGCTTTTTATCCCAAATTCGCTATTTCTTGTAACAAATAAATAGATGTTTTTTTTTTTTTTTTTTTAAATAACCATGATTTATTCATGCTTTGCTGCAGTCTCGTCCTCCAACTACTAAAATGTGTTATCCAGGGGATAACATTCCGGAGTGGTTCAGCTATCAAAATAAGGGACGTTCAATTAATATTCAGCTTCCTTGTAATTCCAACTTCATGGGCTTTGCATTTTGCTTTATTCTTTCATGCAAGAAGGACAACGGATGGGCCCTGTGGCAATTGCCTTTAAACGGCGAAATATATGTCAAAACATTCGACGGCGATGAAAGGCACCTCCGATTTCCCCTGAAGCTATTGCCTTCGAATGCCAAGAACCATGTGTCCATGACTACATTTATGTGTGATGTAGAAAACTTTTCCTCTGTAGAAGTGATGGCATTTAACTTCGGAACTGATGAGGGAGCAGATGTAAAAATAAAAAGGTGTGGGATCCGCTTGCTACATGTCCAAGACGCAATGGAATTTGGTATCATCAGCAGTCAATATGTATGTAGGAAATCAAATGTTGTCAACTTTGAGGGCGGACCGAGCTTATCTTGGGAGAGTATTTTAGAGCAGCTGCGTCACTTTCAGGTTTCCTCGTCTAGCAAGAAACTTTGTGAGAAAATATGGAGCTCCAACTTAAACCACAGGTACAAGATACTATGGTGGCAACTTCTTCGGGATGCTTTACCGGTCCGAGCAGCTCTGAATCATGCGGGTGATACTAGTTGCCCATTGTGTGGGTCGGGATTGGAAAGTGCCATCCACTTGTTTCTGTTTTGCAACAGAGTTAGACCTCTTTGGTTCATTTCTCGATGGGGCCTCCGCACAGATTCCCTCCTCTGTGATTCCATGGCTTCTTTCCTTGAATTTGTGTTGGATCGAACTTATGACCGGGATTTCTTAATCTATGCGTCTCTACTTGTGGATACTATTTGGCGGGCTAGGAATGAGCTCGTTAATGATGCGAAGGTGTTTCACATTGCAGAAATCCATTCATCTGTGCAAGCTCAATTCAACCAAATATCTACTAGCAAGAGAAAGAGGAAGTGGAGGAGTTTGACATAAAGGGAAGAGCTGCGTTTTGAAGCCCCAAAAAAGGTAATGGTTTGCCTTTTTTTTTTTTTTTTTTTTTTTTTTTTTTTACAAATTCAATTCAAAAATATCAAATTGATTTTAAGAAATTAATAGTTTAATTGGTATCAATCTAAGTTAGGACGTCCCAATTAGGTTAGCTCCCTGACGTAGCTACCCTCTACCAAAAAAATAGACCCAATTTTACTAAGTAAAAATAATAATAGACCTATAATAAGTTTTGGTTGAAAAATAAACACAATAAGATTATATTTTTATCTTATCATAATTCATACTATTGGGTCACACTATTACAACCTCATATTGTGACATATTATTTAATTAAAATTTAATATATTTTTAATTGTCACATCATCAGAATTTAGCATATCATAACTTTAGGTTACATTTATAACAAAAGCTTTAATACTACATATGAAATCTTGATGAATTTCCTTAAGTTTATTTCATGATATAGATTTCAAATTTTTTTAAATATTATTTTTATCTTATAAAATAACCTCTGTAATTAATATAAAATTTAAAATCTATATCACAAAATAAACTGAAGGAAATCCAAAATAATCTTCCAACCAAAAATAACAATAAACCAAATATCTTTGTGAGAGGAAGGAAGGGAAAGAGAGAGAGAATAGTGATAGAGAGAGAGATGGCTCATGATGCAGAGAAAAAATTTAAGAGGATTAATTTTGGGATTAACTGGAAATTAAATTTAGGAAATTGGCTCTTAATAGGTGGGGGATGGCTGTTATTAGAGTGTGAAAATGTGTGAAAGAAAAAGAAAAATATTTGGGCAACTTCTAGAATTTCCGCACCTATTTTCATACACAGTAAACTGTTTGGTGACTGGCAAGTATCCGGAGAGTATACTACCCATAACTTCTTACTCTAATGTCAAATTTATGCTAATGAGTAGGTATTGGAACAATTATGAAGAGCTCTATAATTTTATATAAAATAGAGAAATAATTTCGGACATTGAGATATACAAAATTAAGTGTAAAGTTAACGTCATGAAAAATGGGTATTTTTTCGTAAAAGGAAAGATCAAAGAAAACTTTGAATTTTCCTAGAATACTTAATTCCATACTTTATAACATAAACACATCACGTCATGATCATATCATAATTCATCAAATCAAAACATGAACTTACAGAAAATTTTCATTAAATAGCATGAACTTGTTCTTGTACATTGTGTACTCGTTGCGTGTACTTGTGGAAAATAACCCAATGCAACATTGAAATTAATTAAATATAATACCATTACATTGCCCATGTTAATTCCTAACATCTAATTTATAACAATATTGTTAATTAAAATTTGGGTCATTACAATTCTCTAATGTTCTTTTAGTTCTCTTGATTTAGTCCCATTGTGTCTAATAGAAAAGGGGAAAGCACCTAAATGTCACAAATTTAAAGACCGTTGCACCAACATGACACAAAAATTTAATACTAGACTAATATAACACAAAATTAAACTAAAGTTAGTTAAAATTTGTGTCATGTTGATTAAATGTGGAGATTTTGTGTCATGTTAATCAATAAATTATAATAATAAAAAAAAGTGGTTATTTGGGTAATTTTCTCAATAGGGGGAAAATGAGTTGCTTCTTTCCTTTTTGCTAGATTTTGTTCTCTTGATTTTCATTTTGGCACTGGGGAAATAATTTAAGTTAATTTATGGTTACGTTTCTTCATCCGATATTTAGAGTAGAATACACAAATTTCTTCATCCGTTTCTAGGCAATTGACCATTTCATTCCTGCTTGTAAATTATCCTTTGCATGTTGTCGGAAACAAAGGGGAGATTCGATAACTATTTTGTGCAAAAAGAGCTATTCTATGATATTTGTTTATGTTTATTATCTGCCATTGGAAGAGTTCAGAAGAAGATATAATTGAGTTCAATGCTGATCATGATCTAGTTAGTGAATAATGCAAAAGGAAATCCTCAAGACTAAATATTTGTGTTCTTGTTATAACTTGTGCATGACAGTTGCATCTAATCAAAGAAAAAAACTTCTAAATTATGACATTCCACATTTATATAAGTAGAGTTTTGTTTTAAACTATTAGATTTATATCAGATTCTGTTAATTTTACATTTAGTTTTATTTTGATGTGATCTTAATCAAATCTAATATTTATAGCATATTATATTACTCGAGATTCCATAATGTAGAAAGTTCATCTAAATATTACTAAATTTATGTGTTATTGAAAGTGACTTGGAATAGGAGAATTATTGGAAATTCAAGTTTCACATATTGTTTATGTTTCTCTGCAGTGGAGTAATTGACCCAAGGTTCTCTCTTAACAATCTCAATCACACCATAAAAACCAAGTTGTATACACAGTACTCGAGGACAGGTATTTACAAAACCGACATTATTTTTCTTTTTACCCTAATAAGATTGAAAGTTTTTCTAAAATTTTTAGGGTAAAATTTTCATTCTATAGGTAGGAGGATGGACAAAGGTAGACCAAGGCTTGACTTAGCAACTGTGAGTGGAGCTGGCCATGAATTTCCAATCTATCGACCAAAACGAGCTTTCATTCAACAATGCAAGTGAAAAATATTGCTTCTGTTCTTTTTCTTTTTCTTTTTCTTTTTTTGTTTTTCAACTTAGATAATTTTTGGCGTTGGGTCCGCCTCATAATTAGACAAATTAATGGGGCCAAGCCCAATAGTCCTTAAAGATTTTTTTTTTCCTTCTTTTTTTAAGTATTTATCTTAATGAATGTGAGCATCTAGTGATATCTAAAGAAAACTTTGTAATTTATTGTTAATATAGTGGAGGTTGATAGCGGCCTACGGTCCCGTGGTTTTTTCCTTCATGTTGAAGGGTTTTCCACGTAAAAAATCGGTGTCCCTTGTATGGTTGATTATTTTGATTTATTGTTGCTTTGATTGGTTTATTGGCTTTGCCGCATTTTATCACATAGAGCAAAAGGTTTAATTGGTAGTTCTCCCAACATTTGGTGGGGAAAGAATTGCTGAAATCATGATGATGGCCATCGAAAACGGGATTTGATCGAGAAAGATTGATTGGATAGGGAAAAGGCAAACATATAATTGATGGGTTAGTGATGAAGGAATTAGATTAGCAACCGTTACCATATAAATAAACATTCAAGTTTAGGTACCGATATTCTCATGAAATTCATTTGTCTTGAGGATTGAAGTGAATTGGGGAACACAGACAAATTTTAATCAAATTTGTTATCCTACTTGAAAATTGTTCAACGCAAGATAAATTAGGATCTACAAATGTATTATTGATTGTATTTGCCAAGATTATGGACTTTCTTGTAAAGACACTGAATTCCTCAAAATAAATAACAACCATAAATAACAAGGACTATAAGTTTTTCATTATTATACTCAAGTGAGTAATTTCTTTACCAGACAAATTTTATAGTCCACTGATTTTGTGGTAAGGCTAGGGATATAGGATCGAAAAGCTTGCTACTACCGTAAAATAAAATGAAACTAAACTTTAAGTGCCTTTAAAAGTGAGCATTTTTGCCTAGTACATACACAAAATTGTTCATCTCAGACCATTACATTAAGGAAAATAAGATTACTTCAATGCGTCGTTGAGACCCGGAGGCATTCCAAGACTCTGGGCAAGATCACTCATCCTTTCCTTCATAGCCTGAGGATCAACAAGGAGAAGTATTTCATTTAGCAGCAAAATACGATAATTACTTTTTTTTTTTTTTTCCTTTGATTGAATAAACTGAGAAATTCTCACCTGAACACTTTTTTGGTGTGCATCCTTGTATGCCTCAGTAATCAAAAGAGAGAGTTTCTGCATTACAAAGCGGGAATATGTAAAAATCATTCCCTATTGAGCACCTCATGAAATCTTCCGAATTGTCATGCCAGACCGCCAAATTCGGAGTAGCAAGGTGCTGATCACGAGTTTACTTGCAAGTAATATGCCCAGATGACGATAAAATGAGTGGTAAAATTAGTGATGACCAAGTAGAAATGAGTTACTAACATGCCCAAATGAGAAAGGGAAAAAAATGATGGTTAAATCAGTAATGAAAAAGTATTTAAGTTGCCACTTTGGGACTCAGAAGCGGCAAAAGTAAAATCCGGTAAAAACACTTTAGAAACGTCTTTTTTATTATTTACAAAAGAATAGAGAGTTATATTTCATGTTTACCATATCATAATGGAACGTAATGCGAAAAGTAATAGGCATGAACAGTAAAGAAAAGGAATAAGAATGGGTATTTATATTGATTCTCTTTCAAGGGTTACCTTATCCATTAGGATGGGGAATTAAACATCTAATTCCATCTCGAGTGTTTACTGAACTTAGGAATAAGAATCTCATGAATTTAAATATTAAATTGTCTTCGTGCATAATTAAATAACTATTTGAGATCATTGGCTCAATAGGGAATATAAGTTAACGTTTATTCCAAAGAACCAGGAAACAACACCAAGGGAAAGGGATTCACTAGAGAAAAGTAGAACTCTATAAGCCAAAACAATGGATCTTTCATGATACTTGATTGATTATCAACCCAGGACTACCAAAAGTACCCCCCAAAAAAAAAAAAAAAGGGGATAAAACACAAGGACCATGCATTTTCATTTGTCAACAAAGACATAAAGTAAGATTATATGTAAGAATATATATATATATATATATATATATATGAACACATAAATACGTATATAAATTGACCATCCAAAGCAAAAAAACGAGGGGAAGTAAATTGTGGACACTCACTTCTGGTCCTAATTCCATTGCTGCTTCAGTGATCTCGGTGCGTATAGGTTGTTGGTTCCCAGATAGTGTCACCTACATGGTAGTGATCAAGTTACAACCTTTATTTCTGCTTATGAAAGAAGCAGGTCCAGTGCATATAAACAAAGTTAAAGTCAAAGATTACAAGGATTTTCTGTTCTTCCTGTAGAATAAAAATGTAGACTTACGGAAAGTTTAGGGAGGATGGCAGGCATAATATCAAATGATTGAACTCATGAAAACTAAATCCACTTTTTCACTAATTAATCTCCAAATTCCAAAAGAAAATTTAGAAGAATAAAATTTCACACAATTTCTAGCACCAGAAACAAATTGCATACTTGCAAGAAAAAGATACCTTTATTAGCTCGCCTTCACAGTAACCATCAATCTCTGTTCTGCAAACATAACAAGAAAAATAGAAATTTAGAAATTAAAGCAGGTAGAAAAACTAGAAAGGCTACATCGCAAACGAAAGTAATTTTCTCATACGCGACCAGTTCTTTTTGTACTTTAACTGCCTCAACTTGGACAACCATCTGTGCCTTCTTCACAGTCTCAAAGAGGTTTTGCATGCTTCCAAAAACCCCTGCCTAAAACAAATCGGCATAACAAAATGTTAATCTCAACTAACAGATTTGAAATTGAGAGGGAAAATAACCAGAAACCAGTTACACAATGAAAATGCGTTCACAATAATTACGGTGATGATGAATATGATTCATAACTCAAGCCCCATCTTATAGTAGAAATTATTCATGATGCCCAAAAGCCAATTAAAAAAACAAAAAAACAAAAAACAAAACAAAAACAAAACAAAACAAAACAAAAACAAGCCATCTAGCATTTTCCTTACAAAACAAATATTCAATTTGATAGATGGCATGACAGAAATGCTTAAGCTGGCGCTTAACATTTATGTTTATCTAAAGTTTCTCAAGTTAAACAACAAAATCAATGTGAATACAAATACTTTGATGACGAATGTTGATATTGGATTGGCCCCAAAATTTTACTGCCATATTATATACATGAATTTATCCAGGCCAGGATATTGAAAATAGCAAGTAAAAACCAAAGAAATGGGAATCATGGAAAAAGTTCGTTAGAATGTAACGTCATCAACTATTTCGCACATAAACCAAGTCAATATAACTTTAGGTCAACGAGGGCTATTAATTTTGCGTACAGAGATCAAAATCTACCTGAATCACAAATAGACCGCATACACAGAGATCCACGATTATGCCTGAGTTGAGCTTATGTTACTGTTAAATAGAAAATAGAAAAAATTTAAACCAAAATTTTAACATATTATTCAATAGATATTCCAACAGAAAATTACCGAAGCAGCTAAAAGTACTTCCAATGAAAATGAGGTTGCAAACTTGCAAGTAAGCCTTCTCTATCTAAATTAAATTACAAAGACACCCCCTCGACTGAAATTAGTATCAACTTGCCCCTTGACACCCCTAAACTTGATATAAGTGGCATCAATAGTTCATCCTTTTGTTTTTCATTCAAAAACTAACATCAGGCACATGATTGCCCCTGAAATCTTCTGTCCACTTGTGTATTGAAATTTAGAATGTTTTAATACAACTCTTTAATCTAAGCCATTCGATTGGACATCACTTTAATTCTCCAACATCCATTCACCATAAAACATTAAACTAAAATCACCCAACACAGTAAATGAAGTAAAAACTTAAGAGAACTTAATCCTTGTCCAAATTAAACAAAACTAGGAAAAAGATAAACTAAAAAAAAAACGGATATCATCGCACATTGACATGATAAGCCCTCCAAGAAAAAAGCATCTTCCAATTTTTCAATCTCTCTTGGGTTCTTCAATTCCAGCTAAGATTTCTACAAAAATTAGGAGGGGAAAAAAAGGAGTAAGAAAATATAAAGTTAAAAACATGCAAAAACAAAAACTCAATATATAGAGGAGATAAACAACTCCTAAATGGAAAGACACGACAACAGGTAGAAAATGTCGATTCAAAGGCAACAATGTCTAGATATAATCAAAGCATCTCCGCCTCTAGAAAAAAGTATCTTGTATGATAAATGACATATAACTTCTTTAAGAATTATAATACAAATATATGGGTTGGATTAGATTTATTAGATTTTCAAAATTCACATCTGATATCTAGTATTATTCAATTGGATGAGTAATATTATCATCCAAATTTAATTCTGTAAAATATCTTTAAAAAAAAATTAGATTGATTCGACTGAATATATTAGAGACTGAATCTTGTGTCCATACCTACATAGTTGGCCCTTAATTTAATAAAGAGGCAATGAATTGGAATACTTCTAATTATTTTGTACGATATTATAACAATTAAATTTGAGGAGTTTTAAGATCAGACATGATGGGGGTAAAAATTTTAGACCGTCAGATGAGTTTTAAATGGTCGAGATTGAAAAGATTCACCAAAATCATTGTGAAATACATGTGTATGATAATATTTATATATAAAAAAAAAAAAAAAAAAAGAACCATTGTCTCCGACTCTCCATGAACACCGAGCAAGAGCAACGGTGGTGGTGGCTCCCGGAGCGAACCCGGCGAGGCCATAGTGATGACGGTGCCAGCATTCTCGATCGTCGACCGCCCCTCCCATCTCGCAAATGGCCAAAGAACACTCTCGATTTGAAGCTATTCGGCAGGTGTTTGGGCGGAGCCGCGGAGGAGAGTGAGTGCTTTTCACGATCGTCCAGATCCGGCACAGGTCTCACCTCCGTCGCCACTGTGAGCCCACTCCGCCGTTCTAGCCTTCGAACCCCCTCCACTGCGTAGCCATCAAGCCCACTCCGTCGCGGAAGCAAGGGAGGTACTGAGTTAAAACTTCGTACCCACGATGGCGCCGCTCGCAAACCCAGGATGGGTCCCTGAGAAGATGAGTTGACAGGCGGTGGCCGGGTGATTAGTGGAGAAGGCGGCTGCCGTAGGGCGTCGACGTTCGGAGACTTGAGATCGTGAGCTTGCCTGCATCCACAACATCGTGAGCTCGGATCTCCGTTGCCGCCCGTCCCTCCCACCTTTTCGCGAGCTTTTTCTGATTCGGTTAACGTCCATCTCTCTGGTTTTTTGGACGAAAAGGAAGGAGAATTGTTTCCTTTTTTAAAAGTGTAATCTCATGTGTTGAAACTATTCTAGTTTTAATTCGCCTTTTCGATCCACACCGTTAAAAATTGATCAATGATCAAGATTTTTAACTAAATATTTTTTCTTCTCCTCATCCTCTATCGTTTTTGTTTTTTTTTGCTCTGGCCGTCAAATGTCATTATTTTCTTCATCCCAACTCTCTCCCGGCCTTTTCTCTTTTAACTTTTTTTTTTTCGTTGCTTCTCTTCTCATTTTCTCTTACTTCATGCTCTTTATTTAAAAGATAAAGTTATTTTAGAGCGAAAAATGTAAAAAAAAAAAAACAGTTTTAATGTAAAAATTAAAGTTGAAAAAATTAAATAATTACAAATATAATCTAATATAATATCATATTCAAATTTATTAAAATATGTAAAGTTCGAATCCCTCTCCTTAAATATAAAATTTTTTGAAAAAGATTAATAGATAAACTACTTTTTGAATTACTGTTGTTTTTTTTTTATCTATATATATATGAATATAAATATATAATCTATAAGAATATTTGAAAATGCACAAATTCACATATATTAAGGATGTGTTTAGTTGGAGGAAGAGAGGGAGAGAGGTGAAGGGAGAATCTCTATCCTTAGGCCCACTATAATATCTTTTCATTTGGAATGATGCACACTCTCTTTGTCCTTTTCAATTAAAAAGATAATTTTGTCATTAATTTTTTTTTTTCAAAAAACAGAAGTTTAAAATGGACAATATAATAATTGATTAAAAAACTATCATCCATCATTTTAATTTTTTCTTTCTCTTATCAAACAACATGAGAGATTCATATAATCCTCTCCATCCTTCACTCCCTCCAAACATAGCCTAAAGCAAGAAACCAAAAAGGAACATATCCATTTACACGCCAACCAACACCATTATATATATATATCGTGTCTTATATATAGGTATATGCATCAAGTCTTATATTCGGTACTGTATGATATCCGATAATGTGAATTTCAGTTACCATGAATATAAACTTTAATTGTTAAGAATATGAATTCATGCAAAAGGGAATGTAGTTAAAGGGGATGTGAATATTTTTTATTTTACATTTTTTTTTACATGAATTTACATTTCTAACCGAAGTTCAAGTTTATAATAATTAAAGTTTACATTGCCGGAGGCTTTCTAGTCCTATTGTGCTTAATTATGCAAAAAAGTGTATACTTTTGCGCGATGTAAGAATCATAAATTCAAAATTTTAGCAGAAGAAAGGGTAAAAATTCATGTCATTTTGAAGCAGGAATATTGTTTGAGGAGTGCGATGCCTAATCGTCATGAAAAAGGGTATACATTTCTATGACTTGAAAATCGTGCCTCAATTTTACAGGGAAAAAATTTCAAAATTTTGGCAAGAAAAAAAATGTAAAAACATATTTGTTGCAATGTAGAAGTATTGCTCAGTCCTATTGTGCCTAATCGTGCAAAAAAGTGTATACTTTTGCACGACACAAGAATCATAAATTCAAAATTTTAACAGGTAAAAAAAGGTGACAATTCATATCATTTCGGAGCAGGAATATTACTTGAGACTCGCAGTGCCTAATTATGATGAAAAGGGGTATACGTTTCTGTGACTTGAAAATCATGCCCCAATTTTGGGGGGAAAAAAATCAAAATTTTTACAGGAAAAAAGAAAAAAGCGACAAACATAATTGTTTCGATGCAAGAATATTTCTCAGTCTTGCTGTGCCTAATCGTTGTGAAAAGTCTATAAGTTTGCGTGATGCAAGAATTATGTCCCAATTTTGGGGGAAAAATTTTTAAAATTTTGGCCACAAAAAAGGTGAAAATTCAAGTTGTTTCAGAGTAGGAATATTTCTCGAGCCTTATTGTGCCTAATTGTCATGAAAATGGTATGTTTGGACTTTGCAAAAAACGTGTGCCTCAATTTTGTCAGGAAATAATTCAAAATTTTGGAAGGAAAAAAATGAAAAGCATTGATTTTTCGACACAAAAATATTGCTTGTGGCCTACAATGCTTAATTGTCATGAAAAAAAAGGTATATGTTTCTATGATGCGAAAATTGTACCCCAATTTTAGAGGGGAAAAAAGTCAAAACTTTTGCTAGAAAAAAAGTGAAAAACTTTTTTTTTTTCACACAGGAATATTGTTCGCTGCCTGTGGTGCCTAATCGTTGTGAAAAAAAAGTACACATTTCTGCGACCCAAAATCATGGCCTAATTTTAGAGGGGAAAAAATTCAAAATTTTGGTGGGAAATAAGGGTGAAAAAAGTTATTGTTTTGGCAAAAGAGAATATTGCTCGTAGCCTGCGGTGCCTAATTATTTTGAAAAAAGGGTATACGTTTTCGTGACGTCAAAAACGTATCCCAAATTTGGACAGAAAAAAAAAGCACAAAACATTATCATTTCGGCACGGGAATATTACTTAGCCTTATTGTGCATAATCGTCACAAAAAAAGGATACAGATTTGCACTCCACAAAAAACGTGCCCCAAATTTGGAGGGGAAAAAATTCAAAATTTTGGTGAGAAAAAAAAAGTGAAAGACATATTTGTTTCGACGTAGGAGTATTGCTCAGTCCTTATGTGCCTAATCGTGCAAAAAAGTGTATACTTTTGCACAACGTAAAAATAATAAATTCAAAATTTTAGCGGGAGAAAAAGGCGGTCAAAGACTTAAGTGGTTAAATGAGTGAATAACATATTTTGAAGACTACTTAGGGAAATAATATTCTAGAAATGATGAGAGTGTTTTTATCCTAAGTGCTTTATTTATTATGAATGTCATTTTAAATTTGATTGCGTGAAAAATTTAATAAATGTACTTATTTATGATTGGTGTGTTGTCTAAGAATTGATCTACTAAACTCTCTAAAATAAAGAAAATTGATTAAAATACTTTGTTTATTAGACTCTAAGATTAGTTTCATTGTGATAAATTAAGTGTGTTAAAATAAGTGACAATAATTATTGATCTAAATAATAAAGCAAATAATAATGGGCCATAGTAATAAAGGCCGAGCATAAATAACTTCAACAATTTATCTAATAAATAACCAACAGTAAATAGTAATAAAATTATTGCAATAAGTAAGAAATAACCAGATGAGCAGGAATAAATAAATAAATATTCAAAACTGAAAAATGGACCAGTTTAAACATAAAACTTGAAATAAATCAACGAAAAGAATAGACATCAAGAATCATTAAAGATAAAAAAAAGTAAAAATACTTAAATAATTACTTTTTATTTATTTATTTATTGATGAACATTGAACATGGCCAAAGTAAAATTTACTGTAAAAACACTTTAGAAACCTCTTTTGTAGTATTTAAAAAGAACTGAGAGAAACATAACCATGTTTACATTACCATAATGTAATATGATGAGAAAGATAATAGGTTTGGAAAGTATAGAAAATGAAGGAGTTGATTTCTATATACTATAACGTGTATATGTGAATGTCACATTGTCAGTGCACATCTATAAGGACTGGTCAATGAGATGAGCTGGCACTAGTCAAAGGATTTGGTCATTATGACCGGTCAAAGACATAAGTGGTTAAATGAGTGAATCACATATTTTGATGACTACTTAGGGAAATGATGGAAATAATATTCTAGAAATGATGAGAGTGTTTTTATCCTAAGTGCTTCATTTATGAATGTCATTTTAAATTTGACTATATGAAAAATTTAATAAATGTACTTATTTATGATTGGTGTGTTGAAATAAAGAAAATTGATTAAAAAATACTTTGTTTATTAGACTCTAAGATTAGTTTCATTGTGATAAATTAAGTGTGTTAAAATAAGTGACAACAATTATTGATCTAAATAATAAAGCAAATAATAATGGGCCACAGTATTAAAGGCTGATGATAAAGAACTTCAACAATTTATCTAATAAATAACCAACAGTAAATAGTAATAAAATTATTGCAATAAGTAAGAAATAACTAAATGAGCATGAATAAATAAATAATATTGAAAACTGTAAAATGGACTAGTTTAAACAGAAAACTTGAAATAAATAAACGAAAAGTATAGATATCAAGAATAATTAAAGATAAAAGAAATAAGAAAAAATTACCTAAATAATCACATTTTTTTTTTCATTTATTGATCAATATAACATAAACTCTCATCTTGATCAACATAATACAAACTTTAATTTACTTTAGTTTGATTTTGTATTATATTAGTTTAATGTTACTTTTCTGTGTCATATTGATGCAATAATCTTTAAATTTGTATCATTTAAGTACTTTTCCATAGAAATAATGGTGATAGAATAAAATACTCAAATTAGATAACATTAAAGGGGGATTAGAAGTATTCTTGCTAACTGTGTTTATAATAGAAAAGATATCGTAATGATAACAAGAAATGAGCTTGGGAAAAGTACAATTCCCACGGTTGCTTTTATAGAGAGTAAAGCAAATTGCTTTTCCAAGGGAGGGCATTAGTTGCTTGTTGATGCATTGCAGCAAGCAAGGGCCTTTTGGTCTTTTTCCACGTTCCATTGGGCTTACTGGCATGTTATTATAATCTCTTTTGCCTCCTTCAACATCCCAACTCTTCCAAGCAAATCATTGATGCATCCATAATGCTCGGTTCTGTGTTCTCAGCTCAACTCCATGAACTTCTGTCCTTTGAAGGAAGTAAGGACGCCCTTCTTCGACCAACCCAGAGTGAGTGCAAGCACTAGGGAGACTAACAAAGTGATGTGACGTAGGAGGGACGCGACCATTCCTCCCAAAAGTTGTAACTATGGGAGAGGCGCAATCAATTTTTTTAAACATCACCTATTATCAGACTCGGAAATCTACCCCAAGCACTATCCGTTTGGGTCCTTACTTCAAGGAGTCCCTTACGATTTCGTAGGTATACCTAACGGGTAGGCTCAAGCACTTTTTTGAAGCCCAAGCCACATAGGTCACCTCCCAAGTTCAAGTATACTCCTGCATCATCATGATGTTTTCAGGAGTCACCAATTCCCTCTGCATTTTCTTAGAGAGCTTGACGGCTGCTTTGTCTTTGGTGTGCATTGATTGCCCAGCAATCATGCAATAAAACTCTGTAGGCCTTCTCCAAGCAACTGCATTTGCAATAAATGTAAACAATTAATCGCCGACGCGTGTTTAGAGTTTAATTCGATTCTACTTTCCTCTATACATCTGTGTATCCAATTCCCTGGATTTAGAGCACCTAATTCAGTACAAGTTGTGAGCATACTTGCCACCAAGAACTGTCCAACCCCAACTTTTCATCCCGCAACATTTCAAACAAAGCAAATGCCTCGTGAAAGCAGTAGCTCTGCACAAAAGATGCGAACATGGCTTTCGAATAAACTGAGCTCCTTTCAGGATTCGACTCAAAAGAGGTGAAACGCCTCATTGAAAATCCCACACCGAGAGTATCAGGCTATCAAAGTTGTACCAGACACTTTGTCCGGTATGGGCATTTCATCAAACACGTTCCTCGTATCATCCAAACCTCAAAAGCCGACGTACATATTGATCAAGCTGTTTTCACAAAAGTCTTTTTCTCCGAAGTCAAACTTGAGAATATGGCATTGGCGAGGCAGCTTACGCTAACAACGGAAAGGAAAGTGAAGCAGTTCGGAACTTCAGTTCTTTGGAGCGGCGCAACATGCCTAGGTAAAAGAGGTGGCAGCTTGTGGGCAACTAGGAATTCAACATGTCTCTCGTGATGGTCTTGTAAATGAAGGTATCTGATTGGGGCATTTCATCGAACAACTTGAGTGCATTATAACTCAAATGGCCATTTTGAGAAAGTGCACTGAGCTTGATGAGGCGACCCATGGCGTCGTTATTGGAGCTGAGGAGGATGGTTTGGGAGTGGAGTTGCTCGACATGGGCCATCAACTAACATCGCTCCATTTCATGGTGGCATATTAATGACTTGTGAGCCTCCGACCACCAGGACTTGGAAAGACAACGACATTTTGTGGTCTGTCGTTTTGGCTTTATTATCAACATTTTATTTATTTATTTTTTAAAGGACTTTATTATCAACTAGAAACTAATAAACATACTAATTTATACTAATTGAAATCACGTGCTTTATATATACGAAATGCATAGATATTACAATTGTTAAAGATTTATTTTATGAACATAAATATTAAAATTTCCGATATAATGATTTTTGACACATATGTTAGGCTATTACAAAAATATTTGAACGTAAATACACAAATTTGATAAGGAAAATAAATTCATTAAAAAGATTTTTATGAAAATAAAAAATAAGAGCTTAAAAAAGACAAATTTAGAAAAAGTTGAAAGAAAAAAAAAAAAAAAGAGGGAACGAATAGAATAAAGTAACAAATCAAGAAAGAAGAAAAACAAAAGAGGAAAAAAAAAAAACGTCGCAAAAGGTAAAATAAAGTAAACAAATTTTGAATAGAATTTTTTATTTTTAAAAAACTTTACTCTTTTAATATAGTTATATAAATAAGAGAAGAGACAGAGAGAAAAGGAAGCGTGTGATAATCTGTACTTCACTTCATTTGCATATGCAGTATAACCTTTATAAATTAATAATAACTATTAAAGAAATATTTTTTGTCAGTCTCGACTTGAGGTCAAAGTAATAAATTAATGCTTTCATAAATTTACAAGATAATGCATTTTAAAAATATCTTATAGAACCAGCTAAATATGTAAAATTTATTATTAAGGTACTAAATTAAAAACATATGACTAAATTAGGAGGCCTAATTTGTAGGATATTTGTCTCTTGTTGTTTGTCTTTTCTTGAAATTGATATCGACTTGAATTTCATCTCCAACTTTTGAAACACAGTTAGAAGCTCCGGTCTTCGTAGTGCAAAAAAAAGAAAAAAAAAAAAAAAAATCAAGGTCATTATCTTCTTAAAGTGCTTCTTTGTGTGAGACAGGCTCCATAATAAAACTATCAGCTTCAAATTCATCTTCTCTATCACTACCCATGAATTTTTCAACAATTTACTTGTCGCTCAAAATCTAGAAAGTTGTGTCATTTTCCACAGGGTAGTTGTAAAGAGGTATTCAACATCCATTCCATCACTGCACCACAACTCTTTGATTACTTTTTCTTGTTTTTGCATGCCTTAACCTTACAAGCTTGGTCCATCCAAATTATCCGCAGCCATGTTATCCATGGACCTAATTATGCAATGTCAAAAACAAGTTGCAATTGTTTTTGCCTATACGTCTATTTTTCAAGCCAAAATGGAAGATGCATTGCATTAAAAAAAAATTTTTTCTTTCCTAGATTTTGTCACTCTTCTTTACAACCTCCAAAAGATTATGATAAAATCGATGGAGATGATGCGTCTTGAAAGCATGCATGATCCCTCATCAATCATCACGAGATCTTTGATGTTGTGTTGGGTGGCAAACAAAAGTAATTCGACATTGTTCAATCCTTCAATAGTTTTTGAATGAGCACAATACTTTATGCATTTCATTTGTCATTGTTGCTTTAATATTTAAAACTCTAAAAGATTAAGAAAATTCGGAAATTAAAAAACCAAATTACACATAAATTAAAAAATCACAAAAAAAAAAATAATAATAATAGAGGATAATAAAAGGATTGAGAAAAGGAGGGGATAAGAAAATTTTGTTAGGATTGATGCCTAAAAAGCATATGAAGTTCAAAAATTTATTGTTATTTATGTAAATTAGTTTTATATTTTATTGTACTCTAATACGCGTATACGTTTGAAACTTAATGAATATTATAAAATTTTGTAATTATTGTATATAAGTTAAGAGGATAATATTTAAGAATAATACTCTAAAATCGTTCCTAATAAATATCTAAAATTTAGATCTTTAATTAATTATTACTGGCACAGTTTATCTCATTATGAACGGGTCAATTTTATTCGGATTATTGTTAAAGTGTCGTCAGAATAGATGTGCTTTATATAATATGATTATATATGATGGGAACATTCTTAATTTGAATATATCTCCGTTAGTATATAGAGTATTCAAGTCCTGTTTGGGAACACTTTTCCAAACGGTGGAATATCGTCTGGTTTATAAATGGGCATTTGGGGAACTTTTTGATTTCCAAAAGTCTTTTCCAGAAATTTACTATAATTCACAATTTGTTTATATATAAAAACAAACAAAATACGCATATCACAACAATGATTTTTCCAATTATTCTTCCACTAAACACACAAAACTCCAAAACAACTTTTTTTTCCAAAAATTTTTAGCCCAAATTCACATAAAAACTCCTCAACTCCAAAGTCCCAACGACAAGACTCCATCTCCATAAGTCCACCAAATAGGCCCTCAAATTTAATTGACGATGATAATATAAAGAACAATCTTAATTTTGTATTGTTAACAGACTCTTATCTATGGTGTTATGTCTTTTAACTTATTCGATATAGATTCACAATATGTTGGATGTCATTCTTGTTTTCCATAACAAAGCAAATAGTAGAGAATGTTAAAGTAATGAGATCATGAAGTCCATTCTTTCATTATGACATAGATGGATAACTTCATTAAATGTTGATTCCTGTATTGAACAATAAGAGCGTTCAATTTATAATAAGATCATAAATATATTATTCATTACCAAATCAATGATACTTAAGAAGAAAGATGCAATTAAAAAGATTAACTGATAAATATAACTCTAATTAGGAATTATTTATGGATAATTGATCTATATATCGTGATTATATCAATGGACACTCAAACTCTTTGAACAACTTACATTTATAATTTCAAGATCAGTGCAATTCCAAATTTTTAATGAAATAACTTTGGAATAAATAAAATTGATATATTAAATAAAGTATAGCTTGAAATTATCATTTCCACAATATTACTTGAACCCAATGTATTTAATTGGATTGATTAATTTGAAATTAATGACTTCTAAATTAGTGCAAACTCACTTTATATGATAAGTTAAATTATAATTAATAATATAGTATAAAAATAAGGTGATTATTTAAACAATTCCAATTGGATGATCCAGCGTGGACAACCACACCAAAGGTGATGCCTACATCACTAAGTTTGGGTGTTTAATACTGATTTCTACCAAAGTCATCACCTTTTGACAATTTACCCCTCCTTCAAATTTTTAATTTTGACAATTTGCCTATTGAACTTGTTAATAAATTAGTATAATTTACTTCCTATGAATTAATTTTATATATGCTAAATTAGTTATGAAGATCCCACGTATGCCTCATTTCAGTTTCAATTTCAAATATTTTATTTAGTGAAAAATTAACTAAAATGGCTACATTATAATGATTTAACAAGTTCAGTGGCCAAATTGCTAAAATTAAAAGTTTGGGGACACGTTACCAAAGGATAACAAGTTACGGGGCATGAGTGCTAAATTGTAACGCCCGAATGTTCTAGATGATCATAAAGTATAGTATAAATTGATATTAATAACATTTTTTTTAGTATATTGCAGGTGACGGTGACAAAGGCGTTAATGCGCTCAAAAATTCATTTTTCATGTGAAATATAAGTAAAGTAAGAATTATGAAGTTTTATAGTAGTTTTATGTTGATTTTAGGATGTTAGGTTGCCCATGTGCAGATGATTTGGTGTAAAATATGCTAAAAACATGAATAGATGAATTTGAACGATGCTAATTAAAGGTTTGGTCAAGCCTCAGGTGCCGCATTACCATCATAGGGGCGCCACGGCGCTCCTGGGGCTCTTTTGAGTCAAAAACCCAAGCACATAGTGTTGCAGCGCTCATAAACAGGCTTGCAGCACTATGTATAAAAGTACATAGTGCCATAGCACTATATTTGGATGCTGTGGTGCAATAAAGAAAAAGTACATAGCACCGCGGCGCTCGGTGCTGCTACAGTGCCTACTTGAAAAAATAAAAATAAAAAAGGGATTTTTAAAGGTCGACTTTGTAATTTGCACTCCATACAAAAGCTGAGTGATAATCTTGGACGATTTTAATTATAAAACCTTGTTTCTTGTCATTTTAATATTCAATTTAAAGTAGGGATAATTTCATTTTTAGCACTTGTGGAAAAAGTATTATTAAAATTGGCATCACTTTTGTTTCCTTTCATTCCTAGCATTGCTATGTCATCACCATCAATTAAGATGGATGTAAAAAGACAAAAATACCCTCAGGCAAGTCTAAATCTTATTTTTTTTCACTTTCCCGCCTAGCCCCCCCACCCATTTTGAAACCCAAATCTTCATATAATATCTTAACTTGATTTAAAACTATTTTCACTATTTTAGAGCGAGAAACTTCCATCTAGAGAGAGAAACTTCCATTTAGAGAGAGAAACTCTCACCGTTGGAAAAAAAAAAACTCCAAAAATCACTCGGAAACCGTCAGAAACCTACATCAACGCCCTCTATAAAGCCTTTTCGAACTCTGTAATAGCTGGAGAATATTCTTAAACCACCCAAAACCAGTTGAAATTTCTTGAGTCTCCTATATTCAAACCCAAGAAGTTGGCGGAGAAAAACATTACTCCCGAAAAGAGGAATGTTCGGCTAATGGCTTCAGTAGAGAAAAGGCCATCGGCAGAGAAAAATCCTCAAAAATCGGAACCATAGAAAAAAAAGAAGGGCGCCCGAGAAATGGTCGAAGAAAAATAAGGGGGAAATCTGTATTATTAGTTGATTTCTGAAAAAAAAAAATTGCATAAAAATTATAATGTTTGAATTTTTATTTAATTTTGTGACATAAACTAAATGTTTGTTAGTTGGGTATTTCAATTTTGAGAGGAAAATTTAGTATATTGGTTTATATAAATTTTTATACTATATTAAAAATTATTACTGTTGGTATCATTTACAGGGGTTGGTCATTTATATAATGATCAGTGATAATTTTTTTAATGACCTTATTTTTATCTGTGTGAATGGCCAAAAATGTTAGAATTTTTTTTTAAATTTTTTTTAGACATAGGTCATAACTGTTATGTGGTCATAACAGAAATGACCTTTACTCAAAAATGGCAAAAAATATTAGATTTTTTTTAAAAAAAAATTTTTAGACATAGGTCATAACTGTTATGACCGGGTGGTCATAACAGGAATGACTTTTACTTAAAAATAACCAAAAATATTAGATTTAAAAAAAAAAAAACTTTTTAGACATATGTCATAACTGTTATGACCGGTGGTCATAATAGTTATGACCATGTTAACTGTTATGACCGGGTGGTCATAGCACCCGGTCATAATTGTTATGACCGGGTGGTCATAACTGTTATGACCCTGTTATGACCGGGTGGTTATAATTGTTATGACCACCTGGTCATAACAGGAATGACCTTTATTGGAAAATAGTCAAAAAAGTTAGATTTTTTTTAAAAATTTTTTTAGACATAGGTCATAACTGTTATGATCTTTACTCAAAAATGACCAAAAATATTAGATTTAAAAAAAAAAAAACTTTTTAGACATAGGTCATAACTGTTATGACCGGGTGGTCATAACATGAATGACCTTTACTGGAAAATGACCAAAAATGTTAGATTTTTTTTAAATTTTTTTTTTAGATATAGGTCATAACATGTTATGACCGGGTGCTCATAACAGGAATGACCTTTATTCAAAAATGACCAAAAATATTAGATTTTGTTAAATTTTTTTTTTTTGGTTAAATGGAAGTGTTAAAGTTTTTTTCCGACGGTGAGAGTTTCTCTCTCTAAATGGAAGTTTCTCTCTCTAGATGGAAGTTTCTCGTTCTAAAATAGTGAAAATAGTTTTAAATCAAGTTAAAATATTATATGAAGATTTGGATTTCAAAATGGGTGGGGGAAGGGGGCTAGGCAGGAAAGTGAAAAAAAATAAGATTTATGCTCGCATGAGGGTATTTTTGACTTTTTACATCCATCTTAATTGATGGTGATGACGTGACAGTGCTAGGAATGAAAGGAAATAAAAGTGATGCCAATTTTAATAATACTTTTTCTACAAGTACTAAAAATGAAATTAACCCTTTAAAGTATCTAGTATCACGTTTTTATAATTTTTTATCATTTAACATTTTCTGTGAAGTCCAAGTGCTGTAGTTTTTGTTGAATACTGGAATTCGCTTGTATTGTTTCTATCAATATCTATGAAACCCTTTTGATAGCGCTCAAAAATATTTTAACGAGGTCGTTTTCAGACTATATATATTATTAAAAAACAAAAACATGTAGAAACAAAGCATGCGTTTAGTGCTAAAATTTAGATTGTAGAATTTAGATTTGAATTAATTGTATTTTTATCAAGATATTTGAATTGTTGAAGTTAAAAACTATAAAAACTTGAAATGTGTTAAAATAAAAAATATCAATATGGAGCTTGTTTAATTTGTTTCGAAATTCTATGCAATTTAAAAAAAATCATCTAATTTAGACTTGTCTATACAAAATTATAAATTTTTAAAATCTGAATTATAAAATTATATAAAAAATAAAGCTGAGAGAAAAATATAAAAATTAAATTGTAATAATAAGGGTTGAACTGTAACACCTAACAAACCAAAAGTTTGCAAATTAATATACACTGCATTATATAATTCGCCGAAAGTGCTTAAAGTATAACCACTACTTTTCCTTATAATTCCTTTGGGAAGTTTCCTTGGAGTTAGCTAGGACTCATGTGGAAGTCTCGTTCACAGTGCCTATAAATGTTTTTTTTTTTTTTTTTTTTTTTTTCCCTCATATACAGTCATACTTTCCAGGGGAATTTCATAGAAGAAAACTGAGCCAGAAGCTTTTTTTTTCTTTTTCTTTTTTTTTAGTCTTCGTCGAGTACTGGAATTTGCTCATAACATTTCTATCAATGTGAAACCCTTTTGATAGCACTCAAAAATATACTAACGCGGCTAGATATATTATTAAAAAACAAAAATATGTAGAAATAAGACATGCGTTTAGTGTTAAAATTTAGAATGTAGAATTTGGATTTGAATTAATTATGTTTTCATCAAGATATTTAAATTGTTGAAGCTAAAAAATGTAAAAACTTGAAGTATGTTAAAAAAAAAAAATCAATATGGATCTTGTTTTATTCGTCTCGAAATTCTATGTAATTTAAAAAAAAAAAAATCTCATTTAAACTTGTCTATCTAAAATTATAGATTTTTAAAATCTCAGTTAAAAAACTGTGTGAAGAATAAAACTGAGATAAAAAAAACAAAAATTAAATTATAATTGCAAATTAATACACAATGCATCATATACTTGGCCGAAAGTGCTTAAAGTATAACTACTACTTTTCCTCATAATTCCTTTGGGAAGTTTCTTTGAAGTTAGCTAGGACTCACGTGGATGTCTCGCTCACACGGTAACTATAAAAGTTTGTTTTTTTTTGTTTGTTTGTTTTTCATATGCAGACATTCTTTCCAAGGGGAATTTCATAGAAGGAAACTGAGCCAGAAGGCTTTTTTTATTTTTTTATTTTTTTTATTTTTTTTATTTTTATTTATTTATATATATATATCACTAAGTATTTTTTTTATTTTCTTAACTAAATATTTTTTCTTCTCCTCATCCTCTATCTTTATTTTTTTTTGCTTTGCTCGTCAAATGTCATTATTTTCTTATCCCAAATCTCTCTCCAGCTTTTTCTTTATAACTTTTTTTTTTCCGCTCTCTTACTTCATGCTCGTTATTTAAAAGATAAAGTTATTTTAGAGCGCAAAAAGTTAACAAATCAGTTTTAATAGGTAAAAATTAAGATTGAAAAAATTAAGTAGTTATAGATATAATCTAACGTAATATCACATTTAAATTTATTAAAATGTGTAGAGTTTAAATTCCTTATCTTAAATATAAAATTTTTTGAAAAACATTAATAGATAAATTACTTTTTGAATTACTGTTGTTTTCTTGTTTATATATATATATATATGAATATAAATATATAATTTATAAGAATATTTGAATCCGTACAAATTCACGTGTCTATTAAAAGTATGTTTGGTTAGAGGGAGAGATGGAGAGAGAAAGAGAGATGGAGGGAGAATCTTTCCTTATGCCCACCACAATATTACACACATATATATATATATATATATATATATATCTGTATGTATGTATTGTTTTTAAACTATTTAATGTTATACAGAGAGTTGGCAATGGATACTTTTTCAATGACCAAGGAGAAAGAGAGTCAAAAAGCTATTCACATGGTCGGTACACCCTACTAATTTTCTTTTAAAGAAAGAAAGGTAGACCCTAATTTTTTATTTTTTTTGGGTAACTTTAGACCCTACTAATTAATCCCCGCATAAATTCACTCAAATATTTTCATAGGTAGTGGATAGTTTTATCAATAAAATAATAATAATGGGTGGGTGAGTGATATTTTTAAATGATTTTAGGATGAGTTTGGTTCACCAACTCAAATCATTCAACTTAAATTATTTTTTTTTGTTTTTTTCTTAAAAAATTTATCTTTTTCTTAAAAAGTTTTTTGTCTTTTTTGAAAATTCAAAAAAAATTTACTATTAAAACTTAAAAATCTCAACTCAAACTACTCCATCAAACAAACCCTTAATATAAAAATTTGGTTTTTTGTCGGTCTAATATTCTGTTTAAAGTGTTTGATATCACATGTGTAAGCCTATATTTGATAGAGTGAAAAACGGAGAGGAAGAAAATTAGAGTAAGAATTTTAGAGAGAAAAATAAAATTTTAGTTATTTGATAGAGAGGAAACAGGAAGGAAAGGAAATTGAAAATTCATATATCCCATCACTTTTTAATTCTTCAAACTTTAAAAAGAAAAGTAGATAGAAATCTTTTAACAAAATAAATATTGATAAAATAATTATTTTGACCGTAATTTATAATTATTTTTTAATTTATATGAAGTTAATTTTACAAAAACGTATTTTATTAGATATTTTTTTTCTTATTTTCTCTCTCTTTTTCGGAACAACATGAAATAAAACATCTCTCGTTTTTATCACCTAAAAATTTACTTTTCTTCTCTTCCTATTTTTCATCCTCCTTATCAAAAATAGTATAACTAGCCTTATAATTAAAATATTTGATGAGACTGTTTTTCTCGTGAAAAGGAGAAGAACCGCACTGGACTAACATTCTTGTCGCTTTTGATAAAACTCAAAGAATACGCTAGTGTCTGTCCTTTCCGGATTTTTTATTATAAAAAAAAAAAAAACATGTATTTAAAAATTAATATCCTTAGGAAACTTCGACGAAAGTGCTTTAAAGTTAACAACTTTCCCTTTCATTTCTTTCTTTGAGAATGTGGAGGTCTTTCGTTCACACGGTGTCCATTAAAGTTTTCTGTTTTCTCGTCATACTTTCCAATGAGAATTTCATAGAAGAAAACTGAGCAAGAAGCTTAATTCACTGCTACATCATACAAGAGGTGTGTTTCTGTAAGGCTTCTTCTTCTTCTTCTTCTTCCTTTATTTTTTTTGTTTTGTTTTGTTTTGTTTTGTTTTCCTTATCAGTGCTAAGCCTAATATTGTTAATTTATATGTATTGATTTCTACAGGTCCCCTCTGAATCATCAACAGGCATGGCTGCTACTTCTTCTGTTCCTTTTCGAAAAAAGCTTTACGATGTATTCATCAGTTTCAGAGGGGAGGATACTCGAAAAACTTTCACTAGCCATCTATACAAAGCTTTTGTTCGTAAAAAAATCGAAGCTTACATAGATGAGGAGAACCTAGAAAGAGGAGATGAAATCTCACCTGCACTTATGAAAGCGATCCAAGAATCAAAGATTTCTGTTGTCATTTTATCGGAAAAATATGCCACTTCCTCTTGGTGTTTGGAAGAACTCGGTCACATTCTTCAGTGCAAGGAGACAGATAAACAGATTGTGATACCGGTTTTTTACAACGTCGAACCATCAAATGTTCGACACCAGAAAGAGAGTTATGCAGCTGCATTTACTGCTCATGAACACAGCAATAAAAAGGACAAGGTGCAGAAATGGAAGAACGCGTTGACAACAGTGAGCAATTTATCTGGATTCCATTCATCATCAGCCACTGGGTAATTTCTAATAAACTTAGATGTCATACTCTATATGGTTTTATAATTATATGCTTTAGCCACTAGAATTATTGCTCCTGCAGTTATTTTCATTACAATTAGTATTAGGAGAGACTTAATTTCCATGTTGTCTGATGATTATTTTGGCATGGTTGGGATATCAATTTGTTAGAAAATTGAAACTTGTCTATAGGAGTAGAACTGAATTATCACACTAACAAAGGTTTAGTCCAATTAGTAGGATTATTTTTGTAACAATATCGTATACATTTTTCCCCATTTTTAGAGATTCGTATGCATAATTGAACTCTTAGCTAATTAATATCATCAACTACGGTTGTAAATTTAAGAACATATAGGGTAAAAATTAGTATTGGTAAAATAAATTTTTTGGGAAAACTTTTATAGATAAATCAGGCAGCAACCACAATCAAAAGCTCTATCCTATGATGAAAATGAACCGCCATTTTTATTAAATAATAATAATTATTAAAAAAAAAAAAAAGAATTACAAAGATCCGTAAAGGGGGGAAAGTTCATGCCCAAAGGCTTATAGAAACAACAAAATTTACTCCAATTACTAGGCATGAAGTAACAGTAGTGTATATTAAAAAATGGAATAACAAATTAATTTTAATTTTTTAAATTCACATAAAATTTCAAGAAAACAACTTCAAAATTCGTCATTTCCTAAAATAATATCAAAAATTCAAAGAGATAAAAATCTGTGATCAAGTTCAATTTCATTCAACAAGGATTGTTCTGCACTAATAAAAAGGGCGCACTTATTTATATGATAAAACACAAATGGATAACTAAGAAAAAATGGTCCAAACATAATTAGAAAATAAAGACATGCAAAATTTTTCAAGAAAAGGAAAATTTTGAACAAGAATAAGAAATCGTACCTATCAGACTCAAAGATTAAGGAAATGCTATTTAGAATGGGAATCCGAAATTCCTAGGTGAACTTATTCCCAAACAAAATTACCTTAAAAAGGAACAAACTTCATGTTGAACATCACATGTTGTGGCTATACAATGTCATGAGTCTTGGTTGTTGGTTCATTTCTACAAAAAAAACAAAAAACCTAAATTTTTCTCCCAAATCTAACACTGTCAGCAAAACTTCTGAAAACTAGAAATGCATATTATTTAACCTTGAGATGATCCATCACCATACAAAAGTCCGGATCTTGCTGCCCTACATTATCCTCCTCAAGATGGAGAAAATTTATTATTAACAACCAAGATGATTAGTTACAAATATACAGACCTTAAAAAGAATGGTCCATATTTAAAAGGTATAAGAGAGTCCAAATAGCATTTACTTATCAGAATTAGGGAATTAGTATTAATCCCTTATTTACTTGTTTATTTTTTTCTTAGAATGGGAGTGGGAATGGTAGGCCACACATCAATTTGGGATTGAAGAATCGTATTGGCAATTCCATGCCCCTCCAGATGATTCATAATCCTGATATTAATATTAAATTACCATCTTATCCTTTGTTTACTTACAAATTATTAGATTAAAAAATAATAGCAATATATATTAATTTTTTATTAACTAAATATAATTTTTTTTATTAATTTAATATTATATAACATCCAATTTTTTCATTATTTTCGTATCCGTAATAGTGCGAAAAGAAGGCCCTAATTATTATTAACTTTATTACCATGAATAAAGAACTTAATTTTATCATAATATATATGTATCTATTTTTATGCTCTATTTTTTATTCTGCTTATTTTAATTCAATTTTTAATTCTTTTTAGCTTTTTTTAAAACCAAAAAAGTTACACAACTTAAGTTTTATTGTCATAATATTTTTATTTGTAATGCCCCTAAGTGGGCGTTAATTAGTAGTAATAAATTAATTAAAATAAACAAAATGAGATAATTTCATAAATACTTAAAAACATTGCCCATGGGACTTGAAAGAAAAATGTGAAAATACAGTTATACATCATCAAATCAACAGTAAGAGTAGGATCATAAATTTTTTTTTTTTAAGTACCTAAAAATCCGTCATCATCGGAATAATCCAAGTCAAACATTAATTTGATATAGTCCACAACGATAAGTTCATAATTAAATGGAAATGTAAAAGACCATTGTCGCAATAAATACTCCTCTACGATCTCCGCAGCAAAATCCCTCGACTTACTCCTCACTGAATAAGTCACACTGAACACTACCTGAGAGGTTAAATATAAGGGGTGAGCATCGACATGCCCAATAGGAATGCTCACTCCAATTATGCATTAGTAAACACACCCATAATATATTCAGATAAATTCATCTTCAAATTATCTCTTACAATTCAAAACAAGAACTTGTTCATGCCTAATTCATTCAAATGGCTAGACAAGAACATGAATTGAAACAAAAAAAATAGATCTTATAAGCAACATTAACATTAAATGAGAACGTCTTTGCCATAAGTCTCTTTGATTTCTTATCATAACTCATTGCTATTTACTCTTCATGGTGGTAGGTCCGAAGCTGAATTAGTTGAGAAAATTGTCAAAGACGTTATGGGGAAGTTGAATTGCTTATCACCAAGCAATAATTTGAAGGAAAAGGGCTTGGTTGGAATGGACAAACGAATTAAGCAATTTGAATCATTGTTGAATATCGGTTCGCAAGAAGTTCGCATTGGAGGCATTTGGGGCATTGGCGGTATTGGTAAGACAACCCTGGCTCGTGCCTTTTTCGACCGCTTTGCATCTCAATTTGAAGGTAGCTTCTTTCTTGAAAACGTTAAGGGAGAATCAAAAACAAGTGGGCTCACTAATTTACGAAAAGCACTTTTTTCTAAATTATTGGGGGAAGGAAGTTCGATGGAAGTCAACGACTTCGCAAAGGATAGGCTTCAGCGTACGAAGGCTCTTGTTGTTCTTGACGACGTAGATAGTGCTCAACAACTAGAATATCTAGTTGAACATAATTCGTTTGGTCCTGGCAGTAAAATCATTATAACAACCCGAGATTCTCAATTGCTCAAAAATATTGCTGCTCATGAAATATACCAAGTTGAAAAATTAAATTTCAAGGAAGCACTTCAACTCTTTTGCTCAAAAGCTTTTCGACGAAACTCTCCCCCGGAGGGTTATGAATCGCTGTCGCATAGAGTGCTCAAATATGCTCATGGTCTTCCATTGGCTCTTAAAGTTTTGGGTTCTCACCTATATTCCGAGAGCCCAGAGAGCCCAGAATTATGGGAAAGTGAATTGAATAAATTGAAAAAATGTCTAGACAAGGACATACATGAAGTATTGAGAATCAGTTATGATGGTCTGGATCGGAATGAGAAGGAGATGTTTCTTGATATAGCATGTTTCTTCAATGGCAAGGATAAAGAATTGGTAGAAAGAAAACTACATGCTCTTGATCTTGATGTGCCAATAGGAATTAAGATTCTCAAGGCCAAGTCTCTCTTAACTCTCGAGGAAAATAGGTTATGTATGCATGATTTGCTACAAGAAATGGGGCGGAAGATTGTTCGTGAAGAATCCTATGATGAGCCTGGAGAGCGCAGTAGATTGTGGTCGGCTAAGGATATCCTCCATGTCTTGGAACATAATACAGTAAGTAGCACCTACAATAAAATTTCATTAAAATTTGAGTAAACTGCCTGCATGAAAAATAGAAGCACAAAAACATTTCAATTAATTTGTCTATAACCGCACACACATGTTATGTCAGCATTTAGCATGATTTAGTACGTTTAAATTAAGATAATCAGATACCAAACAACCTAGATTTGAGCGGACAAAAAGGAAAAACTACAGTGTGTGTATGTAGTGGTATTTCTAGTTATTACAAGCTCGTCTCTATACCTTATATGAAGTTTACATTTTACAATTATGTGTGTGTCATATATGCTCATGACTCTGTTTCTTCTCAATTTTCAGGGGACAAAAGAAGTCCAAGGGATTTCTTTGAATATTTATGAACTTGAAAGTGACATAGACTTGGATCCTCTAGTCTTCAAAGCCATGATCAATTTAAAATATTTGTCCATTGATGAATATTTTGATGATCTTACCAAAAAGTTAAACCTTCCACAAGGTCTTTTGTCTCTTCCTGCTAAGCTTAGATATCTTTGTTGGAACCGTTACCCTTCAAGAACTTTGCCTCCAAATTTTAAGCCACAAAATCTTGTTGTGCTGAAATTGCGGGGGAGTAAGCTAGAGAAACTTTGGGATGGCGTTCAGGTAATATTTAGTTCCAATAGCTTTAAATATCTTGTGTAATGAATCTAATATAAGTTTCTTTATTCCATTTCTATTTGGTGACAGAATTTTGGGAGCTTAAAAGTTCTAAATCTTAAAGAATCTGAGAACCTGATTGAACTTCCAAACCTCTCTCAAGCACAAAATGTTGAGAAGATCTGCCTCACTGGTTGTACAAGTCTTAAGCATCTTCCAAGCATCATTGGCAAGCTGAAGTCATTGCAACATCTTCATCTACACGGCTGCTCAAAGTTAGAGTACTTGCCAGAATTTTCAGAGCCAATGCCAAATAGACGGGATCTTAATTTATCGGATTCAGGGATTATAGATTTGCCAGAGTCAATTTACAATCTGATTGGGATTGAATCTTTATTCGTTAATCGATGCCAAAATCTCAAGAGTCTTCCAACCACCATCTATAAGTTAAAATCTCTTAAAACTCTTGAACTCACACGTTGCCCAAAACTAGAGTACTTGCCAAAATTTTCAGAGCCAATGCCAAATCTAAGTTGTCTTGAATTAAAGATTTCAGGGATTATAGATTTGCCAAATTCAATTTACCATCTGATTGGGATTGAATGTTTAGATTTTTCGTCTTGCAAAAATCTCAAGAGTCTTCCAACCACCATCTGGAAGTTAAAATCTCTTGAAACTCTTGAACTCAGTTTGTGCCCAAAACTAGAGTACTTGCCAGAAATTTCGGAGCCAATGCCAAATCTAAGGTCTCTTGAATTATGGAAATCTGGGATTATAGATTTGCCAGAGTCAATTTACAATCTGATTGGGATTGAACATTTAGGTCTTTCGTTTTGCAAAAATCTCAAGAGTCTTCCAACCACCATCTGTAAGTTAAAATCTCTTAAAACTATTGAACTCAAATATTGCTCAAAACTAGAGTACTTGCCAAAAATTTCGGAGCGAATGCCAAATCTAAGGTTTCTTGAATTAAAGGGTTCAGGGATTATAGATTTGCCAGAGTCAATTTACAATCTGATTGGGATTAAAGAGTTAGATCTTAGGTTTTGCCAAAATCTCAAGAGTCTTCCAGCCACCATCTGTAAGTTAAAATCTCTTGTAACTCTTCATCTCATTTCTTGCCCAAAACTAGAGTCCTTGCCAGAAATTTCAGAGCCAATGCCAAATCTAGGGTGTCTCTCTTTAGAAGGCTTGGGGATCAGAGATTTACCAACGTCATTCTTGGAAAATCTAACTAGGATTTATGGATTCTCCCTTTATGGTTGCAAAAATCTTGAGCTTATCCCACACAACATCTACAATAAGATTCGTCTGGATATTATTGGATGTCCAAAGCTTAAAAGCATGCCTCGTCCCTTGTCAAGTGGCACGAACTTGGTGGAACACTTAAGTCTTAGAGGCACAAGTTTGTCACAGATCCCTAATAATTTGTTCTCATGTTTAACTTCCTTGTCGGATTTAGAGCTCTCTCGAACAAAGATTAGGAGAATACCTGAAAACATCAAATTTTTTAAGCTGCGTAAACTGAACATAAGAGGTTGCCGATTTCTCCAATCTCTACCAGAGCTTCCACTGACTATAGAGGAAGTTGATGCAAGTGGATGCACATCACTGAAAATGGTGTCAAATATATTGACTGCACTCACACAACCACCTACAAATCGTGTTAATCTTGGGGTCGCTTTTTCATGTAAGAATTGCTTAAAGTTGGAACACCAGAACTTAATGTTTGAATTTCATATGAGAGCTTTGCTCATTGCAACGGAATTTGCATTGAGAAAAACTCCGCATGAGGTATGCCTCTTCTTTCTTTTATTCAAGTAAACTGTTCAATTTTATTTTATCTTTATTTGAAATAATTGTGATGTTTTCATGGCACAACCTGCCAAGTTATAAGCTTTTTATCCCAAATTCACTATTTCTCGTAACAAATAAATTGATGTTTTTATTTAAACATAACCATGATTTGTTCATGCTTTGCTGCAGTTTCTTCCTCCAAGTACTGAAATGTGTTATCCAGGGGATAACATTCCGGAGTGGTTCAGATATCAAGAGAAGGGACGTTCAATTAAGATTCGGCTTCCTTGTAATTCCAACTTCGTGGGCTTTGCATTTTGCTTTATTCTTTCATGCAAGAAGTACAAGGGACGTTACCCCGTAGAAATAAATTTAGACGGCGAAATATATGTCAAAACAATCTACGGCGATGAAAGGCACCTCCCACTTCCCCTGCAGCTATTGCCATCGAATGCCAAGAAGAACCATGTGTCCATGACTACATTGATGTGTAATGTAGAAAACTTTTACTCTGCAGTAGAGATGTCATTTAACTTCGGAACAGAGGAGGAAGCAAATGTAAAAATAAAAAGGTGTGGGATCCGCTTGCTACATGTCCAAGACGCAATGGAATTTGGTATCATCAGCAGTCAATATGTATGTAGGAAATCAAATGTGGTCAACTTTGAGGGCGGACCGAGCTTATCTTGGGAGAGTATTTTAGAGCAGCTGCGTCACTTTCAGGTTTCCTCATCAAGAAAGAAACTTTGTGAGAAAATATGGAGCTCCAACTTAAACCACAGGTACAAGATACTATGGTGGCAACTTCTTCGGGATGCTTTTCCGGTCCGAGCAGCTCTGAATCATGCGGGTGATACTAGTTGCCCATTGTGTGGATCGGGTTTGGAAAGTGCCATCCATTTGTTTCTGTTTTGCAAGAGAGTTAGACTTCTTTGGTCCATGTCTCGATGGGGCCTCCGCACAGATTCCCTCCTCTGTGATTCCATGGCTTCTTTCCTGGAAATTGTGTTAGACAGAAATTATGATCGGGATTTCTTAGTCTATGCATCTCTACTTGTGGATACTATTTGGCGGGCTAGGAATGAGCTCGTTAATGATGCGAATGTGTTTCACGTTGCGGAAATCCATTCATCTGTGCAAGCTCAATTCAACCAAATATCTACTAGCAAGAGAAAGAGGAAGTGGAGGAGTTTGACATTAAGGAAGAGCTGCGTTTTGAAGCCCCAAAAAAGGTAATGGTTGCTTTTTTTTTTTTTTTTTTTATATACAAATTCAATTCAAAAATATCAAATTGATTTTAAGAAATTAATAGTTTAATTGGTATCAATCTAAGTTAGGACGTCCCAATTAGGTTAGCTCCCTGACGTAGCTACCCTCTACCAAAAAAATAGACCCAATTTTACTAAGTAAAAATAATAATAGACCTATAATAAGTTTTGGTTGAAATAGAAACACAATAAGATTATATTTTTATCTTATCATAATTCATACTATTGAGTCACACTATTGCAACCTCATATTGTGACATATTATTTAATTAAAATTTAATATATTTTTAATTGTCACATCATCAGAATTTAGCATATCATAACTTTAGGTTAAATTTATAACAAAAGCTTGAATACTACATAGGAAATCTTGATGAATTTCCTTAAGTTTATTTCATGATATAGATTTCAAATTTTTTTAAATATTATTTTTATCTTATAAAATAACCTCTGTAATTAATATAAAATTTAAAATCTATATCACAAAATAAACTGAAGGAAATCCAAAATAATCTTCCAACCAAAAATAACAATAAACCAAATATCTTTGTGAGAGTAAGGAAGGGAAAGAGAGAGAGAGAGAATAGTGATAGAGAGAGAGAGGTGGCTCATAATGCAGAGAAAAAATTTAAGAGGATTAATTTTGGGATTAACTGGAAATGAAATTTAGGAAATTGGCTCTTAATAGGTGGGGGATGGCTGTTATTAGAGTGTGAAAACGTGTGAAAGAAAAAGAAAAATATTTGGGCAACTTCTAGAATTTCCGCACCTATTTTCACACACAGTAAACTATTTGGTGACTGGCAAGTATCCGGAGAGTATACTAGCCATAACTTCTTACTCTAATGTCAAATTTATGCTAATGAGTAGGCGTTGGAACAATTATGAAGAGCTCTATAATTTTATATAAAATAGAGAAATAATTTCGGACATTGAGAGATACAAAATTAAGTGTGAAATTAACATCATGAAAAATGGGTCTTTTTTGGTAAATGGAAAGATCAAGGAAAACTTTGAATTTTCCTAGAATACTTAATTCCATACTTTATAACATAAAACACATCACGTCATGATCATATCATAATTCATGAAATCAAAACATGAAATTATAGAAAATTTTCATTAAATAGCATGAACTTGTTCTTGTACATTGTGTACTCGTTGTGTGTACTTGTGGAAAATAATTCAACGCAACATTGAAATTAATTAAATATAATACCATTACATTACCCATGTTAATTCCTAACATCTAATTTTTAACAATATTGTTAACTAAAATTTGGGTCGTTACAATTCTCTACTGTTCTTTTAGTTCTCTTGATTTAGTCATGTTCTGTCTAATAAAAAAGGGGAAAGCACCTAAATGTCACTAAATATTTGTGTTCAATTCTGATCATGATCTAGTTAGTGAATAATGCAAAAGGAAATCCTCAAGACTAAATATTTGTGTTATAACTTGTGCATGACGATTGTATCTAATCAAAGAAAAAAGCTTCTAAATTATGACCTTCTACATTCATATAAGTAGGGCTTTGTATTAAACTATCAGATTTATATCAGATTCTGTCAATTTTACATTTAGTTTCATTTTAATGTGATCTTAATCAAATCTAAGATTTATAGCATATTATATCACTCGAGATACCATAATATAGAAAGCCCATCTAAATATTACTAAATTTATGTGTCATCGAAAGTGACTTGGAGTAGGAGAATTATTGGAATTCAAGTTTCACATATTGTTTTTGTTTCTCTGCAGTGAAGTGATTGACACTAGGTTCCCTCTTAACATTCTCAATCTCACCAAAGAAACCAGGTTGTATACATGGTACTCGGGGATAGGTATTTACAAAACCGACATTATTTATCTTTTTACTCTAATAAGATAGAAAGTTTTTCTAAAATTTTTAGGGTAAATTCATTCCATAGGTAGGAGGATGGACAAAGGTATACAAAGGCTTGACTTAGCAACTGTGAGTGGAGCTGGCCATGAATTCCACTCTTTCGACCAAAACGAGTTTTCATCCAACAAATGCAAGTGAAAAAAATTGCTTTTGTTGTTGTTGTTGTTGTTCTTTTTCTTCTTCTTCTTCTTTTTTCAACTGAGATAATTTTTGGTGTTGGGCCCGCCACATATTGTGCGTTGGACAAATAAATGAGGCCAAGCCCAATAGTCCTTAAAAGTTTTTTTTTTAATTTTAATTTTAATTTTTATTTTATCTTGATGATTGTGAGCATCTAGCCATATCTAGAGAAAACTTTGTAATTTATTGTTGATATTAGACTACAGTCCTGTGATTTTTCCCTTTACGTTGAAGGGTTTTCCACGTAAACAATTGGTGTCCCTTGTATGGTTGATTATTTTGATTTATTGTTGCTTTGGTTGGTTTATTGGCTTTGCCGAAACTTGTGAACCCATTTTATCACACAAAGGAAAATGTTTAATTGGTAGTTTTCTCAACATTTGGTGGGGAAAGAATTGCTGAAATCTTAACGTTGGTGCCATAAAAAACGGGGTTTGATCGAGAAAGATTGATTCGATCGGGGAAGAGCAAACACATAAATGATGGCTTAGTGATGGAGGAATTTGGTTAGAAACTGTTACCAATAAACAAACGTTCAAGTTTAGGTACAGATAATCTCATGAAATTCATTTTTGTCTTGAAGATTGAAGTGAATTGGGGAATACAGACAAATTTTAATTAAATTTGTTATTCTACTTGAAAATTGTTCAATGCAAGATAAATTAGGATCTACAAATGTATAATTGATTGTATTTGCCAAGATTATGGACTTTCTTGTAAAGACACTGAATTCCCTAAAATAAATAACAACCATGAAATAACAAGGACTACAAGTTTTTCACTATTATACTAAAGTGAGTAATTTCTTTACCAGACAAATTTTATAGTCCATTGATTTTGTGGTAACGCTAGGGATATAGGATCGAAAAACTTGCTACTACCGTAAAATAAAATGAAACTAAACTTTAAGTGCCTTTAAAAGTGAGCATTTTTGCCTGGTACATACACAAAATTATTCATCTCGGACCATTACATTAAGAAAAATAAGATTACTTCAATGCGCCGTTGAGACCCGGAGGCATTCCGAGACTCTGGGCAAGATCACTCATCCTTTCCTTCATAGCCTGAGGATCAACAAGTTGGAGTATTTCATTTAGCAGCAAAATACGAGAATTTCATTTTTTTTTTTTTTTTTTTTTCTCTGATCGAATAAACCAAGAAATTCTCACCTAAATACTTTTTTGGTGTGCATCCTTGTATGCCTCAGTAATCAAAAGAGAGTTTCTGCATTACATGAAATCTTCCGAATTGTCATGCCAGACCGCCAAGTTCGGAGTAGCAAGGTGCTGATCATGAGTTAACAACTTGCAAGTAATATGCCCAGATGACGATAAAATAAGTGGTAAAATTAGTAGAAATGAGTTACTAACATGCCCAAATGAGAAAGGGGAAAAAAATGAAGGTAAAATCAATAATGAAAAAGTATGAAGTTGCCACTTTGGGACTCAGACGTGGCCAAAGTAAAATCCGTTGTAAAAACACTTTAGAAACCTCTTTTTTATTATTTACAAAGAATTGAGAGTTATATTTGCATGTTTCCCAAATCATAATGGAACATAATGTGAAAAGTAATAGGTTTGAACAGTAAAGAAAAAGGGACTAAGAATGGGTATCTATATTGATTCTCTTTCAAGGGTTTCCTTATCAAATAGGATGCTGAATTAAACATCTAATTCCGTCTCGGGTGTTTACTGAACTTGGGAATAAGAATGTCATCGATTTAAATATTAAATTGTCTTCGTGCATAATTAAATAACTATTTGAGATCATTGGCTCAGTAGGGAATATAAGTTAATTTAACGTTTATTCCAAAGGACCAGGAAACAACACCAAGGGAAAGGGAAATACTAGAAAAAAGTAGAACTCTATAAGCCAAAACAATGGATCTTTCATGATACTTGATTGATAATCAATCCAGGACTACCAAAAGTACCCACACACCAAAAAAAAA
This sequence comes from Ficus hirta, assembly GCA_038430175.1. Lineage (NCBI taxonomy): Eukaryota > Viridiplantae > Streptophyta > Magnoliopsida > Rosales > Moraceae > Ficus > Ficus hirta. Next base: position 8,576,043 of record CM076585.1, on the reverse strand, counting down.
AAAAAAAAGGATAAAACACAAGGACCATGCATTTTCATTTGTCAACAAAGATATAAAGCAAGATTATATGTAAGAATATATATATGAACACATATATACGTATATAAACTAACCATCCAAAGCAAAAAAACAAGGTGAAGTAAATTGTGGACACTCACTTCTGGTCCTAATTCCATAGCTGCTTCAGTGATCTCCGCGCGTATAGGTTGTTGGTTCCCAGATAGTGTTACCTACATGGTAGTGATCAAGTTACAACCTTTATTTATGCTTATGAAAGAAGCAGGTCCAGTGCATATAAACAAAGTTAAAGTCAAAGATTACAAGGATTTTCTGTTCTTCCAGTAGAATAAAAATGTAGACTTCCGGAAAGTTTAGGAAGGATGGCAGGCATAAGATCAAATGATTGAACTCATGAAAACTAAATCCACATTTTCACTAATTAATCTCCAAATTCCAAAAGAAGATTTACTAGAATGATATTTCACACAATTTCTAGCGCCAGAAACAAATTGCACACTTGCAAGAAAAAGATACCTTTATTAGCTCGCCTTCGTAGTAACCATCAATCTCTGTTCTGCAAACATAACAAGAAAAATAGGAAAATTTAGAAATTAAAGTAGGTAGAAAAACTAGAAAGGTTACATCGCAAACGAAAGTAATTTTCTCATACGCGGCCAGTTCTTTTTGTACTTTAACTGCCTCAACTTGGACAACCATCTGTGCCTTCTTCACAGTCTCAAACAGGTTTTGCATGTTTCCGAAAACCCCTGCCTAAAACAAATTGGCATAACAAAATATTAATCTCAACTAACAGATTTGAAATTGAGAGGCAAAATAACCAGAAACCAGTTACACAATGAAAATGCATTCACAATAATTACCGTGATGATGAATATGATTCATAACTCACAAGCCCCATCTTATAGTAGAAATTATTCATGATGCCCAAAAGCCAATTAAAAAAAAAAACAAAAAACAAAAAAACAAAACAAAACAGCCATCTAGCATTTTCCTTACAAAACTAACATTTAATTTGATAGATGGCATGACAGAAATGCTTAAGATGGCGCTTAACATTTATGTTTATCTAAAGTTTCTCAAGTTAAACAACAAAATCAATGTGAATACAAATACTTTGATGACGAATGTTGATATTGGATTGGCCCCAAAATTTTACTGCCATATTACATACATGAATTTATCCAGGCCAGGATATTGAAAATAGCAAGTAAAAACAAAAGAAATGGGAATCATGGAAAAAGTTCGTTAGAATGTAACCTCATCAATTATTTTGCACATAAACCAAGTCAATATAACTTTAGATCAACGAGGGCTATGAATTTTGCGTAGATAGATCAAAATCTGCCTGAATCACAATGTCAAGTAAATACAGGAATAAGAGGCACTTGGTTAACCTTTGAAGAAGCATCATCTCCCTCATTATTTTCCTTCTTCCCTCCAAATAGACCGCGTACACAAAGAGATCTACGATTAGCTCATGCCTGATATATGAACACCCATACCACGGAACCTGCTTACCAGCTATGTTTGTAGTTGAGCTTATGTTACCTGTTAAATGGAAAATAGAAAAAATTTAAACCAAAATTTTAACATATTATTCAATAGATATTCCAACAGAAAACTCCCGAAGCAGCTAAAATTACTTCCAATGAAAATGAGGTTGCAAACATGTAAGTAAGCCTTCTCTATCTAAATCAAATTAGAAAGACACCCCTCGACTGAAATTAGTATCAACTTACCCCTTGACTTTTCAAATGTGCCGACGGGCAACGACACCCCTAAACTTGATATAAGTGGCATCTCATCCTTTTGTTTTTCATTCAAAAACTAACATCAGGCACGTGATTGCCCCTGAAATCTTTTGTCCACTTGTCTATTGAAATTTAGAATGTTTTAATACAACTCTTTAATCTAAGCCGTTCGATTGGACATCACTTTAATTCTCCAACATCCATTCACCAGACAACATTAAACTAAAATCATCCAACACAGTAAATGAAGTAAAAACTTAACAGAACTTGATCCTTGTCCAAATTAAACAATACTAGGAAAAAAGATAAACTCAAAAAAAGATATCATCGCACATTGACATGATAAGCCCTCCAAGAAAAAAGCATCGTCCAATTTTTCAATCTCTCTTGGGTTCTTCAATTCCAGCTAAGATTTCTACAAAAATTAGAAGGGAAAAAAAAAAGAGTAAGAAAATGTAAAGTTAAAAACATGCAAAAACCAAAACACAATATATAGAGAAGATAAACAACTCCTAAATGGAAAGACACGAGAACAGGTAGAAAATGCCGATTCAAAGGCAACAATGTCTAGATATAATCAAAGCATCTCAGCCTCTAGAAAAAAGTATCTTGTATGATAAATGATATATAACTTCTTTAAGAATTATAATATAAATATATTGGTTGGATTAGATTTATTAGATTTTCAAAATTCACATATGATATCTAGTATAATTCAATTGGATGAGTAATATTATCATCCAAATTTAATTCTATTAAATATCTTTAAAAAAAAAATTAGATTGATTCGGTTGAATATATTAGAGACTGAATCTTGTGTCTATACCTAAATAGTAGGCCCTCAATTTAATAGGCCCTTAATTTAATAAAGAGGCAATGAATTGGACTACTTCTAATTATTTTGTACGATATTATAACAATTAAATTTGAGGAATTTTACAATCAGACATGATGGGGGTAAAAATTTTAGACCGTCAGATGAGTTTTAAGTGGTCGAGATTGAAAAGATTCACCAAAATATTGTGAAATACATGTGTATGATAATATTTATAAAAATTAAAAATAAAAATAAAAATAAAAAGAACCATTGTCTCCGACTCTCCATGAACACCGAGCAAGAGCAACGGTGGTGGTGGCTCCCGGAGCGAACCAGGCGAGGCCATAGTGACGACGGTGCCAGCATTCTCGATCGTCGACCGCCCATCCCATCTCGCAAATGGCCAAAGAACACTCTCGATTTGAAGCTATTCGACCGGTGTTTGGGCGGAGCCGCAGAGGAGAGTGAGGGGTTTTCACGATCGTCCAGATCCGGCACAGGTCTCACCTCCGTCGCCTCTGTGAGCCCACTCCGCCGTGTTAGCCTTCGAGCCCCCTTCACTGCGTAGCCATCAAGCCCACTCCGTCGCGGAAGCAAGGGAGGTGCTGAGTTAAAACTTCGCCAGATCTATGCTACCCAGTACCCACGATGGCGCCGCTCGCAACCCTGGATGGGTCCCTGAGAAGATGAGTTGACAGGCGGTGGCTGGGTGATTAGTGGAAAGGGCGGCTGCCGGAGGGCGTCCACGTTCGGAGACTTGAGATCGTGAGCTCGGATCTCCGTTGCCGCCCGTCCCTTCTACAGCCCGAGATTTTTCCGGTCCGGCAAACCAGCTCCTCCCACCTTTTCGCGAGCTTTTTCTGATTCGGTTAACGTCCATCTCTCTTGTTTTTTGGACGAAAGCGAAGTAGAATTGTTTCCTTTTTTAAAAGTGTAATCCCATGTGTTGATACTATTCTAGTTTTAACGTGTTTTCGATCTATACCGTTAAAATTGATTCAATGGTCAAGATTTTTTAACTAAATATTTATTCTTCTCCTCATCCTCTATCTTTATTTTTTTGCACTGCCCGTCAAATGTCATTATTTCTTCATCCCAACTCTCTCCCAGCTTTTTCTTTAGAACTGTTTTTTTTTCCCCCCGTTGCTTCTCTTCTCATTTCCTCTTACTTCATGCTCTTTATTTAAAAGATAAAGCTAGTGTAGAGCGAAAAAAGTTAACAAAACTGTTTTAATGTAAAAATTAAAATTAGAAAAATTAAGTAGTTACAGATATAATCTATAAACCACTTTTTACAAATTAATCTATATAATCACTTTTTAAATTAAACTAGTTACAAATAATCTATATAATCACTTTTTTATATTATAATCTATATAATCTAGTTACAAATTAGATAAACCACTTTTTGAATGACTATTGTTTTTTGTTTATATATATATATATATATATATATATATATTCTATAAGAATATTTGAATATGCACAAATTCACGTATATTAAGGGTGAGTTTGGTTGGAGGGAGAGATGGAGAGAGGGAGAGAGGTGGAGGGAAAATCTCTATTCTTGGGTTCACCATAATATCTTTCTATTTGGAAGGATGCACACTATCTTTCTCCTTTTCAATTAAAAAGACAATTTTGTCATTAACTTTTTTTTTTTCAAAAAACAGAAGTTTAAGATGGACAATATAATAATTAACTAAAAAACTATCATCCATCATTTTAACTCTTCCTCTCTCTTATCAAATAACATGAGGGATTCATATAATCCTCTCCATCCTTCACTCCTTCTAAACATAGCCTAAAGCAAGAAACCAAAAAGGAGCATATCTATTAACACGTCAACCAATACCATTATATATATTGCGTCTTATATATAGGTATATGCACCAAGTTTTATATTTGATACCGTATGGTATCCGGTAATGTGAATTTCAGTTACTGTGAATATAAACTTTAATTGTTAAGAATGTGAATTCACGCAGAATGAAATGTAGTTAAAGTAGATGTGAATTTTCTTTATTTTATATTTTCTTCTGCATGAATTCATATTTCTAATTGAAGTTCACGTTTACAATAATTGAAGTTTACATTGTCGGAGACTTTCTAGTCCTATTGTGCTTAATCATGCAAAAAAGTGTATACTTTTGCGTGACGCAAGAATCATAAATTTAAAATTTTGACGGGAAAAAAGGTGAAATTTCATGGCATTTTGGAGCAAGAATATTACTTGAGGCCTGCGGTGCCTAATCATCATAAAAAAGGGTACACGTTTCTGTGACTCGAAAATCGTGCCTCAATTTTGGAGGGGAAAAAATTCAAAATTTTGGCGAGCAAAAAAAAAGTGAAAAACATTTTTGTTTCCACACTGAAGTATTGCTCAGTCCTATTGTGCCTAATCGTGCAAAACAGTTTATACTTTTACATGACGCAAGAATCATAAATTCAAAATTTTAGCAGGAAAAAAAGGTGACAATTCATGTCATTTTGAAGCAGGAATATTGGTCGAGGCCTGCGGTGCCTAATTGTCGTGAAAAAGTGTACACGTTTCTGTGACTTGAAAATTGTGCCCCAATTTTGGAGGGCGAAAAAATCAAAATTTTTGCGGGAAAAAAGAAAAAAGCGACAAACATAGTTGTTTCAGTGCAAGAATATTGCTCAGTCCTACTGCACCTAATCGTCGTGACAAAGTCTATAAGTTTGCGCGAAGCGAGAATCATGCCCTAATTTTTGGGGAGAAAAATTTTAAAATTTTGGCCGCAAAAAAGTGAAAATTCAAGTCGTTTCGGAGCAGGAATATTGCTCGAGGCTTATTGTGCCTAATCACCGTGAAAAAGAGTACACGTTTGCACTTCATGAAAAACGTGCCCCAATTTTGTCAAGAAAAAATTCAAAGTTTTTGCGGGAAAAAAATGAAAAGCATTGTTGTTTCGATGCTGGAATATTGTTTGTGGCCTGGGTGCCTAATCATCGTGAAAAAGGATACACGTTTCTGCGACACGAAAACTATGCCCCAATTTTGGAGGGGAAAAAATTCAAAACATTTGCGAGAAAAAAAGTGAAAAACATTTTTTTTTTTCGCGCAGGAATATTACTCGCGGCCTACGGTGCCTAATTGCCATGGAAAAAGGTACACGTTTCTGCGACCCCAAAATCATGCCCCAATTTTGGAGGGAAAAAATTCAAAATTTTGGCCAGAAAAAAAGATGAAAAAAGTTATCGTTTCAGCACAGGAATATTGCTCATAGCTTACGGAGCCTAATCGTCGTGAAAAAAGGGTACACGTTTCCGTGATGCCAAAAACATGCCCCAAATTTGGACGTGAAAAAATTCAAACTTTTGGCAGGAAAAAAAAAAGCGCAAAACATAATCGTTTTGGCATAGGAATATTGCTCAGCCCTATCGTCACAAAAAAGGATACACGTTTGCACTCCGTGTAAAACGTGCCCCAAATTCGGAGGAAAAAATTCAAAATTATGGCGAGAAAAAAAAAAGTGAAAGACATATTTGTTTCAGCGCAAGAGTATTCCTCAGTCCTATTGTGCCTAATCGTGCAAAAAAATGTATACTTTTGCACAACGAAAAAATCATAAATTCAAAAATTTGGCGGGAAAAAAAGGCGGTCAAAGACTTAAGTGGTTAAATGAGTGAATAACATATTTTGAAGACTAGTTAGGGAAATTATGGAAATAATATTCTAGAAATGATGAGAGTGTTTTTATCCTAAGTGCTTTATTTATGAATGTCATTTTAAATTTGACTGTATGAAAAATATAATAAATGTACTTATTTATGATTGGTGTGTTGCATAAGAATTGATCTATTAAACTCTCTGAAATAAAGAAAATTGATTAAAACACTTTGTTTATTAGACTCTAAGATTAATTTCATTGTGATAAATTAAGTTGTTAAAATAAGTGACAACAATTAGTGATCTAAATAATAAAGCAAATATTAATGGGCCACAGTAATAATGGCTGAGCATAAATAACTTGAACAATTTATCAATAAATAACCAACAGTAAACAGTAATAAAATTATTGCAATAAGTAAAGAATAACCAAATGAGCACGAATAAATAAATAAATATTGAAAACAGGAAAATGGACCAGTTTAAACAGAAAACTTGAAATAAATAAACCAAAAGGGTAGAGATCAAGAATAAATAAAGATAAAAGAAATAAGAAAAAATTACCTAAATAACCACTTTTTTTTTTTATTGACTAATATAATACAAACTTTAGTTTATTTTAGTTTGATTTTATGTCATATTAGTTTAATATTACTCTACTGTGTCATATTGATACAATGATCTTTAAATTTATATCATTTAGGTATTTTTCCCTAGAAATAATGGTGATAGAATAAAATACTCAAATTAGATAACATTAAAGGGAGATTAGAAGTATACTTGCTACCTGTGTTTAAAATAGAAAAGATATAGGAATGGTAACAAGAAATAAGCTTGGGAAAAGTACAATTCCCACAGTTGCTTTTATAGAGAGTAAAGCAAATTGGTTTTCCAAGGGAAGGCATTAGTTGCTTGTTGATGCATTGCAGCGAGCAAGGGACTTTTGCTCTTTTTCCCACGTTCCCTTGGGCTTATTAGCATGTTGTTTATAATCTCTTTCGCCTTCTTCAACATCCCAACTCTTCCAAGCAAATCATCGATGCATCCACAATGCTCGATTCTGAGTTCTCAACTCAACTCAATGAAGTTCTATCATTTGAAAGAAGTCATGACGGCCTTCTTTGACCAACCCTGAGTGAGTGCAAGCACTAGGGAGACTAACAAAGTGATGTGATGTAGGAGGGATGCAACCATCCCTCCCAAAAGTTATAACTGTGGGAGAGGCGCAATCAACTTATTTAAACATCACCCATTATCAGACTCGGGAATCTACCCCAAGCACTATCCGTTTGGGCCCTTATTTCGAGGAGTCCCTTACGAATCTATATATGCACCTAGCAGATGGGCTTAGCCATTTCTTCGAGGCTCAAACCACATAAACCGCCTCCCAAGTTCAACTATGCTCCTGCATCATGATGTTTTTAGGAGCCACCAACTCCCTCTACATCTTCTTAAAGAGCTTGACAACTACGTTGTCTTTGGCGTGCATTGCTATCCCAGCAATCATGCAATAAAACTCTGTAGGCCTTCTCCAAGCAACTGCATTTGCAATAAAGTTAAACAATTGATCGTCAACGCGTGTTTGGAGTTTAATTCGATTCCACTTTCCTCTATACATCTGTGTATCCAGTTTCCTAGATTTAGAGCACCTAATTCAGTACAAGTTGTGAGCATACTTGCCACCAAGAACTGTCCAACCCCAACTTTTCGTCCCGCAACGTTTCAAACAAAGCAAATGCCTCGTGAAAGCAGTAGCTCTGCACAAAAGACGTGAACATGGCTTTCGAAGAAACTGAGCTCCTCTCAGGATTCGACTCAATAGAGGTGAAACGAATCGTTGAAAAACCCGCACCCAGAGTATCCGTCTATCAGAGTTGTACAAGATACTTTGTCCCGCATGGGCATTTCATCAAACACGTTCCTCGTATCATCCAAAGCTCAAAAGCCGACGTATATATTGATCAAGCTGTTTTGACAAAAGTCTTTTTCTCCGAAGCCGAACTTGAAAATGTGGCATTGGCAAGGCAGCATGCGCCAACAACGGAAAGGAAAGTGAAGCAATTCAGAACTTCAGTGCTTTGGAGTGGCGCGACATGCCAAGGTAAAAGAGGAGGCAGCTTGTGGGCAACTAGGAATTCAACATGTCTCTCGTGATGGTATTGTAAATGAAGGTATCTGATTGGGGCATTTCGTCGAACAACTTGAGTGCATTATAACTCAAATGGCCATTTTGAGAGAGTGCACTGAGCTTGATGAGGCGACCCATGGCATAGTTATTGGAGCTGAGGCGGATGGTTTGGGAGTGGAGCTGCTCGGCGTGGGCCATCAAGTGACACCGCTCCATTTCATGGCGGCGTATTAGTGACTTGTGAACCTCTGACCACCGGGACTTGGAGAGACAACGACATTTTGTTGTCTGTCGTTTGGCTTTATTATCGACTTTTATTTATTATTTTTTTAAAGGACTTTATTATTAACTAGAAACCAATAAACATACTAATTTATACTAATTAAAATCACGAGTTTTATATATACAAAGTGCATATATATTACAATTATTAAAGATTTATTTTATGAAAGTAAATGTTAAAATTTTTGATATAATAATTTTTGACACATATGTTAGGCTATCACAAAAATATTTGAACGTAAATACACAAATTTTGATTAAGAATATAAATTCATTAAAAACAGATTTTTATGAAAATAAAAAATAAGAGCTTAAAAAAGACAAATTTAGAAAAAGTTGAAGGAAAGAAGAGAGAGAGAGAGAACGAATAGAATAAAGTAACAAATCAAGGGAAAAAAAAAAAAAGACACAATCACAAAAGATAAAATAAAGTAAAAAATTTTTTGAATAGTATTTTTTATTTTAAAAAAAACTTTAACCGTTTAATACAGTTATAAAATAAGAGAAGAGACAGATAAAAGGTAGCGTGTGATGATCTATCACTCCACTTCATTTCCATATGCAGTATAACCTTGATAAATTAATAATTATTCAAGGTCATTATCGCCTTAAGTGCTTCGTTGTGTGAGACAGGCTCCATAATAAAACTATCACCTTCAAATTCGTCCTCTTTATCATTACCCATGAATTTTTCAACAATTTACTTGTCACTCAAAATCCATGAAGTTGTGTCATTTTTCGACAATTTTCGGCATTTTCGTTATCATTACCCATCACTGCACCACAACTCTTTGATTACTTTTTCTTGTTTTTACATGCCTTAACCTTACAAGCTTGGTCCATCCAAATTATCAGTAGCCATGTTATCCATGGACCTAATTATGCAATGTCAAAAACAAGTTGCAATTGTTTTTGCCTATACGTCTATTTTTCAAGCCAAAATGGAAGATGCATTGCATTAAATTTTTTTTTTTCTTTCCTAGATTTTGTCACTCTTCTTTACAACCTCCAAAAGATTATGATAAAATCGATGGAGATGATACGTCTTGAAAGCATGCATGATCCCTCATCAATCATCACGAGATCTTTGATGTTGTGTTGGGTGGCAAAAAAAGTAACTTGACATTGTTCAATCCTTCGATTGTTTTTGAATGAGAAGGACATTTATCGATGGGAGAACTTTTCTACCGTTCATTTTTTGAAATGGACACGCATTGTTGCAGTTGTTTCTTAGTGCACGTTGGATCTTTGTTGTATACACACAATACCTTATGACTTCATTTGTCATTGTTGCTTTAATATTTAAAACTCTAAAAGATTAAGAAAATTCAGAATTAAAAAACCAAATTACACATAAATTAAAAAATCCAAAAAAAAAAAAAAAAGAGGATAAGAAAAGGATTGAGAAAAGGAGAGGATAAGAAAATTTTGTTAGGATTGATGCCTAAAAAGCATATGATGTTTAAAAATTTATTGTTTTTTAAGTAAATTAGTTTTATGTTTTATTATACTCTAATATGCATATATGTTTGAAATTTAATTAATATTATAAAATTTTGTAATTATCGTATATAAGTTAAGAGGATAATTTAAGAATAATACTCTAAAATCGTCCTTAATAAATATCTAAAATTTAGATCTTTAATTAATTATTACTGACACGGTTCATCTCATTATGAACGGGACAATTTTATCCGGATTGTTTTTGAAGTGTCGTCAGAATAAAGATGCTTTATATAATATGATTAATAAAATGGGAACACTCTTAATTATTTGAATATATCTCAGTTAGTATATAGAGTATTCAGGTCCTGTTTGGGAACACTTTTCCAAACGGTGGAATATCGTCTGGTTTACAAATGGGCATTTGGGGAACTTTTTGGTTTCCAAAAGTCTTTTCCAGAAATTTACTATAATTCACAATTTGTTTATATATTAAAATAAACAAAATACGCCTAAAAAAGCAACTATTTTTCCAATTATTCTTCCACTAAACACACAAAACTCCAAAACAACTTTTTTTTTTTTTCCAAAAAATTTTTAGCCCAAACTCACATAAAAACTCCTCAACTCCAAAAGTCCCAACGGCAAGACTCTGTCTCCTTAAGTCCACCAAACGGGCCCTCAAATTTAATCGACGATGATCATATAAAGAACGGTCTTACTTCTGCATTGTCAACAGACTCTTATCTATGGTGTTATGTCTTTTACTTATTCGATATAGATTACAAGATGTCGGATCTCATTCCTGTTATCCATAGCAAAGCAAATAGTAGAGAATGTTAAAGTAATGAGATCGTGAAGTCCGTTCTTTCATTATGAAGTAGATGGATAACTTCATTAAGTGTTGATTCCTATATTGAATAATAAGAGGAATAATAAGAGCGTTCAATTTATAATAAGATCATAAATATATTATTCATTACCAAATCAATGATACTTAAGAAGAAAGATGCAATTAAAGAGGTTAACTGATAAATATAACTTTAATTGTGAATTATTTATGGATAATTGATCGATATGTCGTGATTATATCAATGGACACTCAAACTCTTTGCACAACTTACATTTATAATTTCAAGATCAGTGCAATTCCAAATTTTTAGTGAAATAACTTTGGAATAATTAAAATTGATGTATTGAATAAAGTACAGCTTGAAATTATAAGTCCACTATTCAACATATCATTTCCACAATATTATTTGAACACAATGTATTTAATTGGATTGATTAATTTGAAATTAATGAATTCTAAATTAATGCAAACTCACTTTATATGATAAGTTAAATTAGAATTAATAATATAGTTTAAAAATAAAGTGATTTTTTAAACAATTTCCAATTGGATGATCCAGTGTGGACAACCACACCAAAGATGACGCCTACATCACTAAGTTTGGGTGTTTAGTACTGATTTCTCCCAAAGTTATCACCTTTTGACAATTTACGCCTCCTCCAAACTTCTAATTTTGGCAATTTGTCAATTGAACTTGTTAATAAATTAGTATAATGTACCCCCTATGAATTAATTTTATATATGCTAAATTAGTTATGAAAATCCCACGTATGCCTCATTTAAGTTTCAATTTCAAATCTTTTATTTAGTGTAAAATTAACTAAAATGGCTACATTACAATGATTTAACAAGTTCAGTAGCCAAATTACTAAAATTAAAAGTTTGGGGACACGTTACCAAAGGATAACAAGTTACAGGGCATGAGTGCTAAATTGTAACGCCCGAATGTTCTAGATGATCATTAAGTATAGTATAAATTGGTATTACTAACATTTTTTTTAAGTATATTGCAGGTGACGGTGACAAAGGCTTTAATGCGCTCAAAAATTCATGTTTCATGTGAAAGATAAGTAAAGTAAGAATTATGAAGTTTTATAGTAGTTTTATGTTGATTTTAGGATGCTAGGTTGCCCATGTATAGATGATTTAGTGTAAAATAGGCTAAAAACATGAATAGATGAATTTGAACGATGCTAATTAAAGGCTTGGTCAAGCCTCAAGCGCCGCAGTGCCATCATAGGGGCGCCACGGTGCTCCGAGGGTTCTTTTGAGTCAAAAACTCAAGCACAGAGTGTTGCAGCGCTCATAAACGGGCTTGCAACACTACGTGTAAAAGTACGTAGTGCTGCAGCACTACATTTGGGTGCCGTGGTGCTACGAAGAAAAAGTACATAGCGCCGCGGCACCCTGCGCTGCTCAGTGCCGACCTGAAAAAATAAAAATAAAAAAGGGATTTTTAAAGAGTCGACTTGATAACTTGCACTCCATACAAAAGCCGAATGATAAACTTGGATAATTTTAATTATAAAAGCTTGTTTCTTATCATTTTAATATTCGATTTAAAGTATTTAGTATCACATTTTTAGAATTTTTTATCATTTAATATTTTCTGTGAAGTTCAAGTGCTATAGTTTTTGTCGAGTACTGGAATTCGCTTGCAACATTTCTATCAATATCTATGAAACCCTTTTGATAGCGCTCAAAAATATGCTAACGCGGTCTTTCTCAGACTATATATATTATTAAAAAACAAAAACATGTAGAAGCAAAGCATGCGTTTAGTGCTAAATTTAGATTGTAGAATTTGGATTTGAATTAATTGTGTTTTTATCGAGGCGTTTGAATTGTTGGAGTTAACAAATGTAAAAACTTGAAATGTGTTCAGAAAAAAAATCAATATGGAACTTGTTTCAATCGTTTTGAAATTCTATACAATTAAAAAAAAAATCATCTTATTTGGACTTGTTTATGTAAAATTATAAATTTTTAAAATTTGAGTTACAAAACTGTGTGAATAATAAAACTAAAAAAAAAATGATAAAAATTAAATTGTAATCGTAAAGTTTGAACTATAACATCTAACAAGCCAAAAGTTTGCAAATTAATATACAATACATCATATACTTGGCCGAAAGTGCTTAAAGTATAACTACTACTTTTCCTTATAATTCCTTTGGGAAGTGTCTTTGAAGTTAGCTAGGACTCATGTGGATGTCTCGCTCACACAGTGCCTATAAATTTTCAAGGGGAATTTCATGGAAGGAAGCTGAGCCTGAAGCTTTTTTTATTTTTATTTTTTTTATTTTGTTTTATTTTTTTTATTTTACTACGCTTTTTTTTATTTTCTTAACTAAATATTTTTTCTACTTCTCATCCTCTATCTTTATTTTTTTGCTTTGCTCGTCAAATGTCATTATTTTCTTCCTCCCAAATCCCTCTCCAGCTTTTTCTTTACAACTTTTTTTTTTTTTTTTTCGTTGCTTCTTGTCTCATTTTCTCTTACTTCATGCTCGTTATTAAAAGATAAAGTTATTTTAGAGCGAAAAAAAGTTAACAAAACAGTTTTAATGTAAAAATTAAAATTGAAAAAATTAAGTAGTTATAGATATAATCTAACGTAATATCACATTCGAATTTATTAAAAGGTATAGAGTTCAAATCCATCACCTTAAATATAAAAAATTTTGAAAAAGATCAATATATGAACTTCTTTTTGAATTACTGTTGTTTTACATATATATATATATATATATATGAATATAAATATATAATCTATAAGAATATTTGAATCTGTACAAATTTACATATATCAAGTGCATGTTTGGTTGAAGGGAGAGATGGAAAGAGGAAGAGGGATGGAGGGAGAATCTCTCTCCTTGGGCCTACCATAATGTCCTTCCATTTGGAATGATACACACTTTCTTTTTCCTTTTCAATTAAAAAGATAATTTTGTTATTAACTTAAAAAAAAAGAGTTTAAAATGGACAATATAATAATTAACTAAAAATCTATCATCAATTCTTTTAATTCTTCCTCTCTTACCAAATAATATGAGGGATTCATATAATCCTATCCATCTCTCCAACTCTCTACATCCCTTCTTCGCTGCATCCCTCTTACCAAACATAACCCAAAACAAGAAACCAAAAAAGAGCATAACCATTTACACGCCTATCAATATCATTAGATATATACCGCGTCTTGTACATAGGTATATGCACCAAGTATTATATTCGATACCGTATAGTATCCGGTAATGTGAATTTCAGTTACTGTGAATATAAACTTCAGTTGTTAAGAATGTAAATTCATATAGAAGAGGATGTAGTTAAAGTGGATGTGAATTTTCTTTATTTTACATTTTTTTCTGCATGAATTCACATTTTTAACTGAAGTTCACATTTATAATAATTAAAGTTTACATTGCCGGAGACTTTCTAGTATTGAATATCAAACCGACCTATGTATATGTATATATATGTAATGTTATACATATATATATATGTATGTATTGTTTTTAAACTATGTAATGTTATACATGTAATAGAGAGTAGGTAGTGGATACTTTTTCAATGACCAAGGAGTAAGAGAGTCAAAAAGCTGTTCACATGGTCGGTACACCCGACTATTTTTTTTTTTTTAAAAGAAAGAAAGGTAGACCCTACTTTTTTTTTTTGGCTAACTTTAGACACCCGACTAATTAATCCCAGCACAAATTCACCCAAATATTTTCGTAGATAGTGGATTGTTTTATCAATAAAATAATAATAAAGGGTGGGTGAGTGATATTGTTAAAGGATTTTAGTATAAAAATTTGGTTTTTTGTCAGTCTAATATTTTATTTAAAGTGTTTGATATCACATGTGTAAGCCTATATTTGATAGAGTGAAAAAGGAAGCGGAAAGAAATTAGAGTAGGGATTTTAGAGAGAAAAATAAAATTTTGATTGTTTGATAGAGAGGAAATAGGAAGAAAAGGAAATTGAAAATTCATAAGTCCCATCATTTTTTAATCCTCCCAATTTTAAAAAGAAAAGTAGATGGAAATATTTTAATAAAGCAAATATAAATAAAATAACTATTTTAACCGTAATCTATAATTATCTCTTAATTTGTATGAGGTTATTTTTACAAAAACGTATATCATTAGATATTTTTTTTCTTATTTTCTTCTCTTTTTCCAAACAACATGAAAAACAATATATCTCATTTTTATTACCTAAAAATTTTACTCTTCTTTTCTTCAATTTTTCATCCTTCCTATCAAAAATAGTATAAATATCCTTACAATAAACATATTTGATGAGACTGTTTTCCTCGTGAAGGAGAAGAACCACACTGGACTAACATTCTTGTCGCTTTTGATAAAACTCAAAGAATATGCTAGTGTCAGTCCTTTCCGGACCTTTTATTATTTTAAAAAAAAAACATGTATTTAAAAATTAATATCCTTTGAAACTTCGACGAAAGTGCTTTAAAGCTACTTTCCCTTTCGTTTCTTTCATTGAAAATGTGGAGGTCTCTCGTTCACATGGTGTCCATTAAAGTTCTCTGTTTTCTCGTCATACTTTCCAAGGAGAATTTCATAGAATAAAACTGAGCAAGAAGCTTAGTTCACTACCACATCATACAAGAGGTGTGTTTCTGTAAGGCTTCTTCTTATTCTTCTTCTTATTCTTCTTCTTCTTCTTCTTCTTCCTTATCAGTGCTAAGCCTAATATTGTTAATTTATATGTATAATTGATTTCTACAGGTACCCTCTAAATCATCAACTAGGCATGGCTGCTAGTTCTTCTGTTCCTTTTCGAAAAAAGCTTTACGATGTGTTCATCAGTTTCAGAGGTGAGGATACTCGTAGATCTTTCACTAGTCATCTATACGATGCTTTTCTTCGTAAAAAAATCAAAGCTTACATAGATGAGGAGAGCCTAAAGAAAGGAGATGAAATCTCACCTGCACTTATGAAAGCGATCCAAGAATCAAAGATTTCCGTAGTCATTTTATCGGAAAATTATGCTACTTCCTCTTGGTGTTTAGAAGAACTCGGTCACATTCTTCACTGCAAGGAGACAGATAAACAGATTGTGATACCGGTTTTTTACAACGTCGAACCATCAAATGTTCGACACCAGAAAGAGAGTTATGCAACTGCATTTACTGCTCATGAAAAGCGCTTTGGTAATAAGATAGAAAAGGTGCAGAAATGGAAGAATGCTTTGACAACAGTGAGCAATTTATCTGGATTCCATTCATCATCAGACACTAGGTAATTTCTAATAAACTTATATGTCGTGCTCTGTATGGTTTTATAATTATTTGCTTTAGCCACTAGATTTATTGCTCCTGTTGTTATTTTCATTACAATTAGTATTAGGAAAGGCTTAATTTTCATGTTGTATAATGATTATTTTGGCATGGTTGGGATATCAATTTGTTAGAAAATTGAATATGCACAAATTCACGTATATTAAGGGTGAGTTTGGTTGGAGGGAGAGATGGAGAGAGGGAGAGAGGTGGAGGGAAAATCTCTATTCTTGGGTTCACCATAATATCTTTCTATTTGGAAGGATGCACACTATCTTTCTCCTTTTCAATTAAAAAGACAATTTTGTCATTAACTTTTTTTTTTCAAAAAACAGAAGTTTAAGATGGACAATATAATAATTAACTAAAAAACTATCATCCATCATTTTAACTCTTCCTCTCTCTTATCAAATAACATGAGGGATTCATATAATCCTCTCCATCCTTCACTCCTTCTAAACATAGCCTAAAGCAAGAAACCAAAAAGGAGCATATCTATTAACACGTCAACCAATACCATTATATATATTGCGTCTTATATATAGGTATATGCATCAAGTTTTATATTTGATACCATATGGTATCCGGTAATGTGAATTTCAGTTGCTGTGAATATGAACTTCAATTGTTAAGAATGTGAATTCACGCAGAATGGAATGTAGTTAAAATGGATGTGAATTTTCTTTATTTTACATTTTCTTTTGCATGAATTCACATTTCTAATTGAAGTTCACGTTTACAATAATTGAAGTTTACATTGCCGGAGACTTTCTAGTCCTATTGTGCTTAATCGTGCAAAAAAGTGTATACTTTTGCATGACGCTAAAATCATAAATTTAAAATTTTGACGGGAAAAAAGGTGAAATTTCATGTCATTTTGGAGCAAAAATATTACTTGAGGCCTGCGGTGCCTAATTGTCATAAAAAAGGGTACACGTTTCTGTGACTCGAAAATCGTGCCTCAATTTTGGAGGGGAAAAAATTCAAAATTTTGGCGAGAAAAAAAAAGTGAAAAACATTTTTGTTTCGGCACTGAAGTATTGCTCATTCCTATTGTGCCTAATCGTGCAAAACAGTTTATACTTTTGCATGACGCAAGAATCATAAATTCAAAATTTTAACAGGAAAAAAAGGTGACAATTCATGTCATTTCGAAGCAGGAATATTGGTCGAAGCCTGCGGTGCCTAATTGTCGTGAAAAAGTGTACACGTTTCTGTGACTTGAAAATTGTACCCCAGTTTTGGAGGGGGAAAAAATCAAAATTTTTGCGGGAAAAAAGAAAAAAGCGACAAACATAGTTGTTTCAGTGCAAGAATATTGCTCAGTCCTACTGCACCTAATTGTCGTGAAAAAGTCTATAAGTTTGCGTGACGCGAGAATCATGTCCTAATTTTTGGGGGGAAAAATTTTAAAATTTTGGCCTCAAAAAGGTGAAAATTCAAGTCGTTTCGGAGCAGGAATATTGCTCGAGGCTTATTGTGCCTAATCATCATGAAAAAGAGTACACGTTTGCACTTCGTGAAAAACGTGCCCCAATTTTGTCAAGAAAAAATTCAAAGTTTTTGCGGGAAAAAAATGAAAAGCATTGTTGTTTCGACGCTGGAATATTGTTCGTGGCCTGCGGTGCCTAATCATCGTGAAAAAAGATACACGTTTCTGCGACACGAAAACTATGCCCCAATTTTGGAGGGGAAAAAATTCAAAACATTTGCGAGAAAAAAAGTGAAAAACATTATTTTTTTTTTTCGTGCAGGAATATTACTCGTGGGCCGAAAAAACAGTAATAAAATTATTGTAATATGTACGGAATAACCAAATGAGCACGAATAAATAAATAAATATTGAAAACAGGAAAATGGGCCGGTTTAAACAGAAAACTTGAAATAAATAAACCAAAAGTGTAGAGATCAAGAATAAATAAAGATAAAAGAAATAAGAAAAATTATCTAAATAACCACTTTTTTTTTTATTGACTAACATAATACAAACTTTAGTTTACTTTAGTTTGATTTGATGTCATATTAGTTTAATGTTACTCTAATGTGTCATATTGGTGCAATGATCTTTAAATTTATATCATTCAGATATTTTTCCCTAGAAATAATGGTGATAGAATAAAATACTCAAATTAGATAACATTAAAGGGAGATTAGAAGTATACTTGCTACCTGTGTTTAAAATAGAAAAGATATAGGAATGGTAATAAGAAATGAGCTTGGGAAAAGTACAATTCCCACGGTTGCTTTTATAGAGAGTAAAGCAAATTGCTTTTCCAAGGGAAGGCATTAGTTGCTTGTTGATGCATTGCAGCGAGCAAGGGCCTTTTGCTCTTTTTCCCACGTTCCCTTGGGCTTATTAGCATGTTGTTTATAATCTCTTTCGCCTTCTTCAACATCCCAACTCTTCCAAGCAAATCATCGATGCATCCACAATGCTCGATTCTGAGTTCTCAACTCAACTCGATGAACTTCTGTCATTTGAAAGAAGTCATGACGGCCTTCTTTGACCAACCCTGAGTGAGTGCAAGCACTAGGGAGACTAACAAAGTGATG
Source organism: Ficus hirta (assembly GCA_038430175.1). Taxonomy (NCBI): domain Eukaryota; kingdom Viridiplantae; phylum Streptophyta; class Magnoliopsida; order Rosales; family Moraceae; genus Ficus; species Ficus hirta. Next base: position 8,557,257 of record CM076585.1, on the reverse strand, counting down.
TGATGTAGGAGGGATGCAACTATTCCTCCCAAAAGTTATAACTGTGGGAGAGGCGCAATCAACTTATTTAAACATCACCCATTATCAGACTCGGGAATCTACCCCAAGCACTATCCTTTTGGGCCCTTATTTCGAGGAGTCCCTTACGAATCTATATATGCACCTAGCAGATGGGCTCAGCCATTTCTTCGAGGCCCAGACCACATAGACCGCCTCCCAAGTTTAACTGTGCTCCTGCATCATGATGTTTTTAGGAGCCACCAACTCCCTCTACTTCTTCTTAAAGAGCTTGTCGACTGCGTTGTCTTTGGCGTGCATTGCTAGCCCAACAATCATGTAATAAAACTCTGTAGGCCTTCTCCAAGCAACTGCATTTACGATAAAGTTAAACAATTGATCGTCGACGCGTGTTTGGATTTTAATTCGATTCCACTTTCCTCTATACATCTGTGTATCCAGTTCCCTGGATTTAGAGCACCTAATTCAGTACAAGTTGTGAGCATACTTGCCACCAAGAACTGTCCAACTCCAACTTTTCGTCCCGCAACGTTTCAAACAAAGCAAATGCCTCGTGAAAGCAGTAGCTCTGCACAAAAGACGTGAACATGGCTTTCGAAAAAACTGAGCTCCTCTCAGGATTCGACTCAATAGAGGTGAAACAAATCGTTGAAAAACCCGCACCCAGAGTATCCATCTATCAGAGTTGTACAAGATACTTTGTCCCGCATGGGCATTTCATCAAACACGTTCCTCGTATCATCCAAAGCTCAAAAGCCGATGTATATATTGATCAAGCTGTTTTGACAAAAGTCTTTTTCTCCGAAGCCGAACTTGAGAATGTGGCATTGGCAAGGCAGCATGTGCCAACAACGGAAAGGAAAGTGAAGCAATTCGGAACTTCAGTGCTTTGGAGCGGCGCGACACGCCGACGTAAAAGGGGAGGCAGCTTGTGGGCAACTAGGAATTCAACATGTCTCTCGTAATGGTATTGTAAATGAAGGCATCTGATTGGGGCATTTCGTCGAACAACTTGAGTGCATTATAACTCAAATGGCCATTTTGAGAGAGTGCACTGAGCTTGATGAGGCGACCCATGGCGTAGTTATTGGAGCTGAGGCGGATGGTTTGGGAGTGGAGCTGCTCGACGTGGGCCATCAAGTGACACCGCTCCATTTCATGGCGGCGTATTAGTGACTTGTGAGCCTCCGACCACCGGGACTTGGAGAGACAACGATATTTTGTTGTCTGTCGTTTGGCTTTATTATCAACTTTTATTTATTATTTTTTTAAAGGACTTTATTATTAACTAGAAACCAATAAACATACTAATTTATACTAATTAAAATCACGAGCTTTATATATACAAAGTGCATATATATTATAATTAGTAAAGATTTATTTTATGAAAGTAAATGTTAAAATTTTTTATATAATAATTTTTGACACATATGTTAGGCTATCACAAAAATATTTGAACGTAAATACACAAATTTTGATTAAGAAAATAAATTCATTAAAAACAGATTTTTATGAAAATAAAAAATAAGAGCTTAAAAAAGAAAAATTTAGAAAAAGTTGAAGGAAAGAAGAGAGAGAGAGAACGAATAGAATAAAGTAACAAATCAAGGGAAAAAAAAAAAGATACAATCACAAAAGATAAAATAAAGTAAAAAAAATTTTGAATAGTATTTTTTATTTTAAAAAAACTTTAACCGTTTAATATAGTTATATAAACAAGAGAAGGGACAGAGAAAAGGTAGCGTGTGATGATCTATCACTCCACTTCATTTCCATATGCAGTATAACCTTGATAAATTAATAATTATTCAAGGTCATTATCGCCTTAAGTGCGTCGTTGTGTGAGACAGGCTCCATGATAAAACTATCACCTTCAAATTCGTCCTCTCTATCATTACCCATGAATTTTTCATCAATTTACTTGTCACTCAAAATCTATGAAGTTGTGTCATTTTCCACAGGGCAGTTATAAAGAGGTATATATTCAACATCCATTCCATCACTGCACCACAACTCTTTGATTACTTTTTCTTGTTTTCGCAAGCCTTAACCTTACAAGCTTGGTCCATCCAAATTATCAGTAGCCATGTTATCCATGGACCTAATTATGCAATGTCAAAAACAAGTTGCAATTGTTTTTGCCTATACGTCTATTTTTCAAGCCAAAATGGAAGATGCATTGCATTAAAAATTTTTTTTTTCTTTCCTAGATTTTGTCACTCTTCTTTACAACCTCCAAAAGATTATGATAAAATCGATGGAGATGATGCGTCTTGAAAGCATGTATGATCCCTCATCAATCATCACGAGATCTTTGATGTTGTGTTGGGTGGCAAAAAAAGTAACTCGACATTGTTCAATCCTTCGATTGTTTTTGAATGAGCAGGACATTTATCGATGGGAGAACTTTTCTACCGTTCATTTTTTGAAATGGACACGCATTGTTGCAGTTGTTTCTTAGTGCACGTTGGATCTTTGTTGTATACACACAATACTTTATGACTTCATTTGTCAGTGTTGCTTTAATATTTAAAACTCTTAAAGATTAAGAAAATTCAGAATTAAAAAACCAAATTACACATAAATTAAAAAATCACAAAAAAAAAATAGAGGATAAGAAAAGGATTGAGAAAAGGAGAGGATTAGAAAATTTTGTTAGGATTGATGCCTAAAAAGCACATGATGTTTAAAAATTTACAGTTTTTCAAGTAAATTAGTTTTATGTTTATTATACTCTAATACGCATATATGTTTGAAACTTAATAAATATTATAAAATTTTGTAATTATCATATATAAGTTCAGAGGGTAATTTAAGAATGATACTCTAAAATCGTTCCTAATAAATATCTAAAATTTAGATATTTAATTAATTATTACTGGCACGGTTCATCTCATTATGAACGGGACAATTCTATCCGGATTGTTGTTAAAGTGTCGTCAGAATGAAGGTGCTTTATATAATATATATGATTATATAAGATAGGAACACTCTTAATTTGAATATATCTCTGTTAGTATATAGATTATTTAGGTCCTGTTTGGGAACACTTTTCTGAACGGTGGAATATCGTCTAGTTTACAAATGGGCATTTGCGGAACTTTTTGATTTCCAAAAGTCTTTTCCAGAAATTTACTATAATTCACAATTTGTTTATATATTAAAATCAACAAAATACGCATATCAAAACAACTATTTTTCCAATTATTCTTCTACTGAATACACAAAACTCCAAAACAACTTTATTTTTTTTTTTCAAAAAAATTTTTAGCCCAAACTCAGATAAAAACTCCTCAACTCCAAAAGTTCCAACGGCAAGACTCCGTCTCCTTAAGTCCACTAAACGGGTCCTCAAATTTAATCGATGATGATCATATAAAGAATGGTCTTAATTCTGCATTGTCAACGGACTCTTATTATGGTGTTATGTCTTTTAACTTATCGATATAGATTTACAAGGTGTCGGATCTCATTCCTGTTATCCATAACAAAGCAAATAGTAGAGAATGTTAAAGTAATGAGATCATGAAGTTCGTTCTTTCATTATAAAGTAGATGGATAACTTCGTTAAGTGTTGATTCCTGTATTGAATAATAAGAGCGTTCAATTTATAATAAGATCATAAATATATTATTCATAAACGAGTCAATGATACTTAAGAAGAAGGATGCAATTAAAGAGGTTAATTGATAAATATGACTCTAATTGTGAATTGTTTATGGATAATTGATATATATGTCGTGATTATATCAATGGACACTCAAACTCTTTGCACAACTTACATTTATAATTTCAAGATCAGTGCAATTCCAAATTTTTAATGAAATAACTTTGGAATAATTAAAATTGATATATTAAATAAAGTACAGCTTGAAATTATAAGTCCACTGTTCAACATATCATTTCCACAATATTACTTGAACACAATGTATTTAATTGGATTGATTAATTTTAAATTAATGAATCCTAAATTAATGCAAACTCACTTTCTATGATAAGTTAAATTAGAATTAATAATATAATTTAAAAAAAAGTGATTATTTAAACAATTTCCAATTGGATGATCTAGCGTGGACAACCATACCAAAGGTGACGCCTACATCACTAAGTTTGGGTGTTTAGTACTGATTTCTCCCAAAGTTATCATCTTTTGACAATTTACACCTCCTCCAAACTTCAAATTTTGGCAATTTATCCATTGAACTTGTTAATAAATTAGTATAATGTACTCCCTATGAATTAATTTTATATATGCTAAATTAGTTATGAAAATCCCACGTATGCCTCATTTAAGTTTCAATTTCAAATCTTTTATTTAGTGTAAAATTAACTAAAATGGCTACATTATAATGATTTAACAAGTTCAGTAGTCAAATTATCAAAATTAAAAGTTTGGGGACACGTTATTAAAGGATAACAAGTTACAGGGCATGAGTGCTAAATGGTAACACCCGAATGTTCTAGATGATCATAAAGTATAGTATAAATTGGTAGTACTAACATTTTTTTAACTATATTGCAGGTGACGGCGACAAAGGCTTTAATGTACTCAAAAATTCAAATTTCATGTGAAAGATAAGTAAAGTAAGAATTATGAAGTTTTATAGTAGTTTTATGTTGATTTTAGGATGCTAGGTTGCCCATGTATAGATGATTTAGTGTAAAATAGGCTTAAAAACAAGATTAGATGAATTTGAACGATGCTAATTAAAGGCTTGGTCAAGCCTCAGGCGCCGCAGTGCCATCATAAGGGCGCCACGGCACTCCGAGGGTTCTTTTGAGTCAAAAACTCAAGCACAGAGCATTGCAACGCTCATAAACGGGCTTGCAACACTACGTATAAAAGTATGTAGTGCTGCATCACTACATTTTGGTGCCGTGGTGCTACGAAGAAAAAGTACATAGCGCCGCGGCGCCCGGCGCTGCTTACTGCCGACCCAAAAAAAAATAAAAATAAAAAAGGGATTTTTAAAGAGTCGACTTGGTAACTTGCACTCCATACAAAAGCTAAATGATAAACTTAGACGATTTTAATTATAAAAGCTTGTTTCTTGTCATTTTAATATTCGACTTAAAGTATTTAGTATCATATTTTTAGAATTTTTTATCATTTAACATTTTCTGTGAAGTTCAAGTGCTGTAGTTTTTGTCGAGTATTGGAATTCGCTAGTAACATTTCTATCAACATCTATGAAACCCTTTTGATAGTGCTCAAAAATATGCTAACGCGGTCTTTCTCAGACTATATATATTATTAAAAAATAAAAACATGTAGAAACAAAGCATGCGTTTAGTGCTAAAATTTAGATTGTAGAATTTGGATTTGAATTAATTGTGTTTTTATCAAGGCGTTTGAATTGTTGGAGTTAAAAAGTGTAAAAACTTGAAATGTGTTCAGAAAAAAATCAATATGGAGCTTGTTTCACTCGTCTCGAAATTCTATGTAATTAAAAAAAATCATTTTATTTGGACTTGTTTATATAAAATTACAAATTTTTAAAATCTGAGTTATAAAACTGTATGAATAATAAAATTAAAAAAAAGGACAAAAATTAAATTGTAATTGTAAGGTCTGAACTATAACACCTAACAAGCCAAAAGTTTGCAAATTAATATACAATGCATCATACACTTGGCCGAAAGTGCTTAAAGTATAACAACTACTTTTCCTTATAATTCCTTTGGGAAGATGAGATTCAGCTACCAAATATTTGGTAACAAAATATATTTGGTAGCAAAAAATATGTGAGTTAGTAACTAAAATTTTTGGTAGCAAAATGCATTTGGTAGCAAAAGATATGAGATTTAGTTACCAAATATTTGAGTAGTGAAAGGTATATGGTACCAAATTCTTATGTTTTAGCCACCAAATATTTGCTAGCAAAAAGGGCAAAAAAACTAAATTTTTGCTACCAAATATTTTTGGCCACCAAAATTTAAATAAATTTATATATCTGTATTTCTTCCCAAAAGATATGAGACAAAATACCAAATATTAACTTAAGCAAAATACCAAATATCTCTATATATCTCAATACAAATTAGAATCCAAACAAAATACTAAAACAGGCATACCTAAGCAAATCCAAATAATTGTGAACTACTAAATATTGTACTAGTAAACACTTAATCTTGCAAGAAGAAAAAGAGCTAACAAACTGGGGCCGGAGCTGGTGGTGGTGTACTAGTAAACACTTAATCTTGCAAGAAGAAAAAGAGCTAACAAACTGGGGCCGGAGCTGGTGGTGGTGGCGGATCTTCATTACTTGGGAGGGTCAGTCTAGGATGATTTGATGGCACATTAAGCCGCTGAATTTGGCTTGGAAAAGTATAGCAATATTTGGCTTGGAAAAGTAATTCAAGGAAAGAACAAGAAAATAAAAGCCAGTCTTAGAAAATAAGATCCTGACAATGATGCAACAGAACATGGTGTAAGCTATTTTTATTGGGTCAGGACTCAAGGGGGAGATCCTTGTGGGTGTAGATAACCCCTTTATCACCATCTACTGCTTGCCCACTTCCTTTGAGCATCCTGCAATTACAGCATTTCGGCATTAGTTACTTTCAACAGATCAATGTTTTGTTAGTATTTAGCATACAGAAGTTTTCAAATCCTCATATTCATATCCGCTCTCAACAAGCAAACAAGAAATTCAATTTCCTCCTTAGTTCTGCTGCTAACTGCTAACTAATATACATGCACAAGTAATCAACAAGTCTTTGAATCAGAAACTAGTACCATCTTGTCGTTAACAATCCTTCCACTCCGACTGGACCACAAGCATGAAATCGACTTGTGCTTATCCCGACCTGTATGAAAATTCAAGAGTCATCAAACAAAAGAGCAGTGACAATGAGAATACTGAGTTTTGTGGTAACTGTTGCACACGATTATACATCTGCACCAAGTCCAAACGGAGCACCATCAAAAAATCTTGTGCTTGCATTGTGGAAAACAACAGCACTGCCAAAGCATATAACAAGTCACATCTCATTAGTAACTGCAGACAGAGAACGGACAACCAAAAACATACCAAGACAGGTTGAATATTATCACCTATCAACTTGACATAGAAAAACTTCCACAACTTCTTTGGTCTTCTGCTACGATGCAGTCAGTATGTGCACTATCGAAAGTGGAAAAAACATAGAAAAATACAGGTCTATAGCATCTACAAAACCGCATAGTACATTGTTGTGGAGAAGAATGTGATGAAAGAAAAATTCAAAAAGTTATCAAGTTTTGTTATCCAAAATAAAATGCATATCACTTGCCTTCCATATTTATGAATATGACCAATGGCTGCATAAACATCATGCACAAAAAATTTGGTTACAGAAATATATGACGCTCAATAATATCTATACGATGGGAATAACAATTCAAACATTTTTTACAAGGACAACGACACTTTCCTTCCTCATCTAGGTGACTACATGCTTGTTCAATAAATCTTTTCACTCCACTCCTATACGTCTCCGAAAGTCGATTCGTCACAAAGATCTAATTCTTATCCATATCTAAAGCCAAACTATAAATCTGAAATCCAAAAAAACAAAAAAACAAAAAAAAACCTACATTGTTTACATATAAGAAAGATTGAATGAAAGTGAGTTAACAACCAAGATTTAGCTCAAAAAAATTGAGATTCAATGGCAGAGGACTGGTAGTAAAGAGTCCCCTTGGTTTTTTTAGATGAAATTTTAGGGCAGCTATAAGGCAACAAATAAGTGTGAAAGAGACCTATATCAGTAAATTAACATTAATAGAAAAGAAACCATAAAATAAGGTTGACATCAAGAAAAAGATCAAAACTCCAAGTGTTAAACTTACCCCTTTTTCCTGATTCATCAGCCTGAATGCACTAGGCATTAAAAGTTTGGTATTGTTTTTCCCCCTACAAACAGAGGATTTCTTGCATTTGAAAGATAGACTAATAGTTTGGTATGGCTTTTGGTCACTCTTAGTTGTATATGTAATATGTTACTGACCAATATTTTCCCCTTACAGCAATATACATTATTGTAAAAAAATTTAAAAAGAAAATAAAAAGACTGAAAACTGTAATCAAACCTCTGACTTATTTGTTGCCTTATGGCGTCCGTGGGGATACCGAACGCTCCAATCCCCGTAAACAAACACTGGCCTTCCTCAAAAAGAAAATGTTTCAACCTAAACGCCCCCGTTTCAATTCCCATCCTTCGTCTTCCACGGACGCCACGCAACGCCGATATCATTTTTTGGATTTTTACCTCTCAAAGTTTTGAGAAATTTTTTGGATCTTGATTAGGGGATTTCATATAAATACTTTCGGGTTTTCACGGATTTTTACCTCGCAAGATTTATCGAATTTTCTGTTGGCTGGTCACAACAATATTCACGGCGGCGACTGGTAATAGATGGCAACCGCGAAGTACTGGCAACGGCGCGGAGATGGGACGGTGAAGCTGGTGATGGCGCAGCGATCGGCCGGCAAAGGTCTGCTGACGGCGCGACGAAGGTCTGATGATGGCGCGGTGAAGGGACGGAGCGGCGAAGTGTCTAATAAAGGGGCTGTAGCAGATTCGGCTTCAGATGATGCCAAAGGTGGAGTCGGATTGGGCGAAGTTTTGGTTGTGGCAGGCGTGTGGGTGGACGATATGGACTCATGTGTGTTAGGCGTTTCAATTTGCTGAGTTTGATTCCATGGAGTACTGGTGGGGAAAGGTGCTGTGTCAAGAAGAAAATTGGGCGGCGTCAGAGTGAATTTGTGAGTAGAGAGAGAGAGATAGTGTTTTTTGAAATAAAAATGAAGTTTTTGATTCTTTTACAATAGAAATGGAAAAAGTTATGGGTTTGAATTATTAAAATATATTTAGTTACCAAATTTATTTTGGTAGCGGATTTTTTTTTTTCTATCATCAAAATTTGGTAATAAAAAATCATATATTTCATTACCAAATATTAGTTTAGTAATCAAAAATATGTATTTTGCTATTAAATTTTTGTTTGGCAACCTGAAGAAAATTTTTTTAAAAATGAAAAAAATTATTATTTGATAACAAAAATTTATTCAAAACCATTTTTTAACCACATTATAATATGAAAATTAGATTTCAACATGATAAATCTTATTCTATATAATAAAATAATAGGATACTATCATAATTAAGTTTAAACATTATCTACTTTATATATAACATATTTAATACATATCATACCAGCTTATATGTCCTACAAGAAAGAGCTAAATCATCAAATAAATTTGTTCATATAATACATATTATTATTATAAACTTTGTATCAAACATATTCATGAAAAACTATAAACAAAAATTAAAAAAAATTACAAGTACAAAATATGAGGTTATAAACTTTTTTGAAGATTTGCTACCAAATGTAACTTTTGGTAGTAAAAGATGACTTTTCGCCACCAAAATATTACTTTGGTAACGGATTCTTGCTTTAGGCCACAAAAATTTGGTAGCAAAAAAGCATATATTTCGCTACCAAATAATAGTTTGGTAGCCAAAAACATGTATTTTGCTACCAAATTTTGGTTTGATAGTAAAAAGAAAAATTTTTTAAAAATGAAAAAAATTATCATTTGATAACAAAAATTTATTTAAAACCATTTTTTAGCCACATTATAATATGAAATAAAGTTTTCAAGATAATATATCTTATTCTATATAATAAAGTAATAGGATACTATCATAATTAAGTATATACATTATCTACTTTATATATAACATACTTAATACATATCATACAAACTTATATGTCCTACAAGAAAGAGTTAAATTACCAAATAAATTTGTTGATATAATACATATTATTGTTACAAATTTTGTGTCAAACATATTCATGAAAAACTATAAACAAAAATTTTAAAAAAAAATTACAAGTACAAAATATGAGGTTATAAACTTTTTTGAAGATTTGCTACCAAATGTAACTTTTGGTAGTAAAAGATGACTTTTCGCCATCAAAATATTACTTTGGTAACGGATTCTTGCTTTAGGTCACAAAAATTTGGTAGCAAAAAAGCATATATTTCGCTACCAAATAATAGTTTGGTAGCCAAAAATATGTATTTTGCTACCAAATTTTAGTTTGGTAGTAAAAAGAAAAAATTTTTAAAAATGAAAAAAATTATCATTTGATAACAAAAATTTTTTTAAAACCATTTTTTAGCCACATTATAATATGAAATAAAGATTTCAAGATAATATATCTTATTCTATTTAATAAAGTAATAGGATACTATCATAATTAAGTATATACATTATCTACTTTGTATATAACATACTTAATACATATCATACAAACTTATATGTCCTACAAGAAAGAGTTAAATTACCAAATAAATTTGTTGATATAATACATATTATTTTTACAAACTTTGTGTCAAACATATTGATGAAAAACTATAAACAAAAATTTTTTAAAAAAAAATTACAAGTACAAAGTATAAGGTTATAAACTTTTTAAAGATTTGCTACAAAATGTAACTTTTGGTAGCAAAAGATGACTTTTCGCCATCAAAATATTACTTTGGTAACGGATTCTTGCTTTAGGCCACCAAAATTTAGTAGCAAAAAAGCATATATTTCGCTACCAAATAATAGTTTGGTAGCCAAAAACATGTATTTTGCTACCAAATTTTTGTTTGGTAGTAAAAAGAAAAATGTTTTAAAAATGAAAAAAATTATCATTTGATAACAAAATTTTATTTAAAACCATTTTTTAGCCACATTATAATATGAAATATAGATTTCAACATTATATATCTTATTCTATATAATAAAGGAATAGGATACTATCATAATTAAGTATATACATTATCTACTTTATATATAACATACTTAATAAATATCATACAAACTTGTATTTCCTACAAGAAAGAGCTAAATCACCAAATAAATTTGTTCATATAATACATATTATTGTTACAAACTTTGTATCAAACATATTCATGAAAAACTATAAACAAAAATTTTAAAAAAATTACAAGTACAAAATATGAGGTTATAACTTTTTTAAAGATTTGCTACAAAATGTAACTTTTGGTAACAAAAGATGACTTTCTGCCACCAAAATATTACTTTGGTAACGGATTCTTGCTTTAGGCCACCAAAATTTAGTAGCAAAAAAGCATATATTTCACTACCAAATAATAGTTTGGTAGCCAAAAACATGTATTTTGCTACCAAATTTTGGTTTGGTAGTAAAAAGAAAAATTTTTTAAAAATGAAAAAAATTATCATTTACTAACAAAATTTTATTTAAAACCATTTTTTAGCCACATTATAATATGAAATATAGATTTCAAGATGATATATCTTATTCTATATAATAAAGTAATAAGATACTATCATAATTAAATATATACACTGTTTATTTTATATATAACATGCTTAATACATATCATACAAACTTATATGTCATACAAGAAAGAGCTAAATCACCAAATAAATTTGTTCATATAAAACATATTATTGTTACAAACTTTGTATCAAACATATTCATGAAAAACTATAAACAAAAATATATAAAAAATACAAGTATAAAATGTGAGGTTATAAACTTTTTTGAAGATTTGCTACCAAATGAAACTTTTGGTAGCAAAAGATGACTTTCCGCCACCAAAATATTACTTTGGTAATGGATTCTTGCTTTCTGCCACCAAAATTTGGTAATAAATGAGTTGAGTGGGAAAATATTTGGCTTCCCGCCAACGTTATGCTACCAAAACAAGTTTGGTAGCAAAATGAGAAATTTTGCTACCAAAATTTGGTAGCAAAAATTTATATTCTGTTACCAAATTTTGGCAGTAAATTATCATATTTTATTACCAAACAAAATTTGATAGGAGATGACCTTAGGGGGGAAAAATTGTTGCTACCAAAATATGTTTGGTAGCAAAAAGAGATATTTTGCTACCAAAATTTGGTGATAGAAACTCATATTCTACTTCCAAACTTTGGTAGCAAAATGTACTATTTGCTACCAAAAATAATTTGGTAGCAAATGAGTTGTGCGCGATAAAAGTTGGCCTCCCGCCAACGTTTTTGCTGCCAAAAACAGTTTGGTAGCAAAATATGATATTGGGCTATCAAAATTTGGTAGAAGAAATTTATATTCTGCTACCAAAATTTAATAGCGAAATATCACCATTTGCTACCAAAAGGAATTTGGTAGCAAATGACATTAGCGGGAAAAATTTTTGCCTCCCGCCTATGTTTTTACTACCAAAATAATTTTGGTAGCAAAATATTATAATTCGTTACCAAATTTTGATAGTGGAATCTTAACATTTTGTTACCAAATAGTGTTTTGGTAGCAAAATATTTTTGACGGGAACCAAAATTCAATTCCAGCCATATCATCTGTTACCAAAAAAATTTGATAGCAGATTGTGTTGTTTTTGCTACCAAAGTTGGTAACAAAATGTCTATATCTTTCCGCTACCAAAATTTGGTAACGAAAAGTCTATTTTCTGCTACCAAAATTTTTTTTGGTAGCAAAAAGTTTGGTCTTTTAAAGTCATAATTCTTATAGTGATATTTAGGAAAAAAACAAAATTACACCTCGAATTTTTGGTTGTGATTTCTGATTTTTATGAGGCAGAGACAAAATGAACTTACCTAAAAGTTATTGTCCTTTCTTGATTATTGATTAGTCGTAACTATTCTTAACACAACTAATATTGTCCAATCCTCATTATTAGTCAATGCAGTCATATTGCTCATGCGATCCTGACTAGTCGTAAATTGTGATTATAATTTAGCTAAAATAATATTATTTTTTTTACAATAATTTGACTCTCTTCATGTGAAATATAAAGATCCCCATATCATTTATCAGTCACACCTCTTTTGTAATTATTGATCGATCGCGATTTTTCAGGACACAACTTATATAAAAATTTGGGATATAAACATCTAAGTCCTCTCATATTTTATCACAACGACACGTTTTATTTTGTGTTTCCAAGAATTTAGTGATCATTTCTGTAATTCTAATTCGTTAAAGGATAATAAGCCTCTTGTGTTTTATCCAAATAACATGTTCATTCTTTGTTTTTAATAATGTCACGGTCATTTTTGTATTTCTAATTTCATGTTAAAAATCCTCCTTTTCACAAAATTGGACAAAATTAAAATTACAAAAAAAAAAAAAAAAAACCCATCTTAACAATCTAAAAATATCTTATCTTTTAGTAATTTAATCAATCTCGTGATTCTTAATCTTTATGATTATTTCGAAATTGTTTATTATTATGCCTCGTAGATAATGTAACATGTACATGTTATTTAATTAGCATACGCGTAGTATAAACTTAATTATGTAACATATATATATGTGTGTGTGTGTGTGTATATATATATACATGCAGGTGGGGAATGCTGTGACAGACAACTACTACGACAACATTGGAACCGTAACGTATTGGTGGACTCACGCCATGATCTCCGACCAAACCTACAAGTCAATCCTCAAGAATTGCAATTTCTCATCAGACAAGACCACGAAGCCCTGCGACCACGCGGTGTATTACGCGATGAACCACGAGTTCGGCGACATCGATCAGTACAGCATCTACACCCCAACATGCACGGCCTTATTGCCCAGCAACAGCAGCAACACCATGCCACGTATGAGGCTCAAGAACTCTCTTTTGAGGAGAAGGGTTTCCGGGTACGACCCGTGTACCGAGAGCTACGCCGAGAAGTATTACAACCGGAAAGATGTTCAGAAAGCCATGCATGCAAACACCACTGGATCAATTCCTTACAAGTGGACTGCTTGCAGGTGATTATTTGAAAAATAATAATAATAATAATAAATAAATAACTTTGTGATACAAAATGAAAAAATATCCTATCAGTGAGACGTAATTTTTAACTGTCAGATCAGATTGGTATTTAAGCATATTATTTTTGACAGTGATGTCCTGATCAAGAATTGGAAGGACTCAGAGAATTCTGTGTTGCCTACGTACAAGTTCTTGATTTCAGCTGGTCTAAGGATATGGGTTTTCAGGTAAATTAATTTTTTAACAATTGCAATAAATTTGTGAGTTTGTGACTTTCTCGTAATCTTTTCTATAATATGGAGCAATTGAAATAGTATTAATCACTAATATATAGCATTTTACACTAACCATTAGCTTTTTGCTAGGACACATTTCTTTGTAAGATAGTCCGTACGTGATATCACACATTATTATAGGATCCAATAAATATATACATATATATACATACACATATTGAAAGCACTGACCTAAATTAAATATGATCACAACTAATGTGTGTTTTTATATATATACTATATGTACATTCTTGTTTAATGATTTATAAATATTCATGTTAAAATCTACCCCCAAGACTTGTTGAAACTTGAAATAATAATTTAATAGTTAAAATAGCAATTTTTATAGATAATACAAAATAAGAGCAGGTCATAGAAACTCAATTCTTTTCTATTTGTATATAAAAAAAAAAAAAATCTATTCTTCTCTAGGAGGGAGTTTTCTTTTCTTTTCTTTTTCCTTTTTTTCCCCCCTCTCTACTTCTCTTGTCTTTTGCATCGGTGAGCCGAAAGTCGAAGGCGCCTTCTATTTTCTTTATTTTATTATTATTTTTATTATTATTTTAAAGAGCTCTTTTCAGATATTTGTGACACCTAGGGTTTATTTGGTTGGTAAGTTTGGTTTAAATCAAATTGTACTTTTTTCATTATATTTTTTGTCTTTTTTCTCAAAAATTTTTTATATTTTTTGAAAAAGTCAATAAAAATTACTATTCAAACTTAAAAATCTCAACTCAACTCAAACTCAACTTATACACCAAACACCCCCTTATAATAGGTAAGTTATGGTAGTGTGATTTACCCAAAAAATAAAAAAAAGTTATGATCGTGTGAGGATGTGATTACGTTTCTGTTTATCCATACCTCTACTTTTCCTTTAACAGTTAGATTTGATTGAAATGATTCGTTTTTGATAGAAAGACTGAAATGCCGGCATACAATTTTAAAACAAAAAATCCTGTATTAATGAATGAAAATTCAGGAAAACAAAAAAAAATACTATGGATTTGTTTGATTGGTTAACTCATTTTAAATTAAATTGTATTTTTTTTATTATATTTTTTATTTATTTTGAAAAATTTTTTTATCTTTTTTGAAAAAGTCAACAAAAATTACTATACAAATTTAAAAATCTCAACTCAACTCAAACTGAACTCATTTACCAAACACCCCCTACATCTATTTTCCAAAAAGGCTTTTAATCCTATTCTTTGACATCTTATTAATTTCGGATAACGCAGTCCTGTTTGAATCATAAATGCAAATTCATAATTTAATTTTTTGTGATTTTGTCTCTCATAAAAAGCTAATCTCAGTGTTTAATTAATTAATTTTTTAAATCTATAATTCAAAGAAAATAAAACATATATAAAGAAAATAAAATAAAGGTAATCTCCCGAAAGGCTGTTACATTCAATTGAGTCAAAATGGACTGTCAAAAAATTAACATGATTGTGACACCTAAATTTCCAATCATCACATAAATGAAGATTCGTTGCTGCAACAGATTTCTTTGACGTTAAGTTAAGTGTTTGACTGGATTTTTATAACCTCTTCTCTCTCTGTCTCTTTAGTCAGTCGGTCACTGTGCTTAAGTTTAGTCGACGTTGAACTCCAGTTAAACAATTGCTATTTTTTTTTTAAAATGTATTTCCAATGTTCTTGTTATGTATTTATCCAACACTTAATAGAAATCAATACTCTTTGTAAATTTGTAATAAAAATTCGATAAAAATTTGACGGTTTATAACTATATTTAATACATTCAATTATACCTAGCTTAATTTTGTACCGTTGGTCATTGGAAACCATAGTTGACCTTCATTTTTTCATATATACCTTTAACTTGTGAAAATTTTACGATAAAGTATGAAAAATACACTATTGATAGGATTTTGTATTGAATACTCATTGGATTTGTATCAAATTTTATCAGTTCTATAGGTGGGAGGATGGACAGAGGTTTACAAAGACTTGACTTTTGCAACCGTGAGAGGAGCTGGCCATGAAGTTCCGCTCTTTAAGCCAAAACGAGCTTTCGTTCCATTCCAATCATTTTTGGCCGGGAAAGAATTGCCGAAATCTTGACAATGGCGATCGAAGACGGGGATTGACCAAGATACATTGATTCGTTAGGAGGCAAAAAACTACCATACAAACAATTGGTTAGTGATGAAAGAATTAGATTAGGAACCATTCATTCAAGTTTAGGTACTGATATTCTCATGTGATTCATTTCTGTCTTGTACATTGAAGTGAATTGGGAAATCAGACACAAATTTGAATTAAATTTGTTATTTTACATGAAAATTCTTCAATGCAAGATAAAATTATGATATGTCCTTGGTTGATTTGCCAAGATTATGGACCTATTGTAAAGGCACTAATAACTTGCTGTTCAAAAAAAAAAAAAAATATATATATATATATATATATATATTACCACCAAGAGTGAGAAGTTCAAAATCATGGATGCTTTCTGTTTTATGAATAACAGGAAAAAAAAAAAAAAAGTTTTTCATAATTGTACTAAAGTGAGTAATTTCTTTACCAGACAAATTTATTTTCTTTTGATTTTGGCGAGGCCAGAAATATAGGCTCAAAATCTACAACCATTTGAAATGTATGAAACTAAACTTATGGGCCTTACAAGTGAGCATCTTTTGCCCGGTACATACACAACACAAAATTGATGTTAATCTCGGATCATTACAACAACAATGTAAAGGAAAAATACCCAAAACACCTTTCATCCATTTACCATTTGAGAATATTTGGATATGTGAACAATCATTCGAAATATGTGTTTTTCAGAAACAATTAGAAATAAAAATTTAAATATCATTTAGGTTTTTATTCTTAAATGGCAAAAAGTCCTCCCTAAAATTTTCCTTTATTCTGATATATACTCTGTAGTAATTTCGAAAAAAATGAAAAATAAAAAATCAAAATCATTTTCT
Organism: Ficus hirta; assembly: GCA_038430175.1. Classification (NCBI taxonomy): domain Eukaryota; kingdom Viridiplantae; phylum Streptophyta; class Magnoliopsida; order Rosales; family Moraceae; genus Ficus; species Ficus hirta. The sequence goes on along the minus strand of CM076585.1, from coordinate 8,540,202 downwards.
TATCTTTCTTATGTCTTTTCAGATAGTTACTTCCAAATACATATTTAAATATATATGTTCAAATGTTATGTTCAGAATGTTACAATTCAAACGCTAGTTCGGATAACAGTTCAAACGTTTATGTTCAAAATTTTCCATTCATATGTTTTCATACGATGCTTCCCCAAAACGGTCCATTTGTATTTAGTCCAAATGCCACTTTTACCCCTCTTATTATCCAGATACCTAAAACACCCTCTGTGTTTGTAGAAATGAGTTACTAGCATGTCTTGAGTTAGAAACAAATATGAACTGATGATAAACATCGATCATGAGGGAAGGTATTAAGTTGCCACTTCATAAGAGGCCAAAGTAAAATCCATTGTAAAAACACTTTAGAAACCTCTTTTGTAGTATTTGAAAAGAACTGAGAGTAACATAACCATGTTTACGTTACCATAATGAAATATGATGAGAAAGATAATAGGTTTGGAAAGAAAAGAAAATGAAGGAGTTGATTTCTATATACTATAAGGTGTATATGTGAAAAGCACATTCTCAGTACACATTTTTAAGCACTGGTTAATGAGATGAGATGGCACTAGTCAAAGGATTTGGTCATTATGACCGGTCAAAGACTTAAGTGGTTAAATGAGTGAATAACATATTTTGAAGACTACTTAGGGAAATGATGGAAATTATATTCTAGAAATGATGAGAGTGTTTTTATCCTAAGTGCTTTATTTATGAATGTCATTTTAAATTTGACTATATGAAAAATTTAATAAATGTACTTATTTATGATTGGTGTGTTGCATAAGAATTGATCTATTAAACTTTCTCAAATAAAGAAAATTGATTAAAAATACTTTGTTTATTAGACTCTAAGATTAGTTTCCTTGTGATAAATTAAGTGTGTTAAAACAAGTGACAACAACTAGTGATCTAAATAATAAAGCGAATCATAATGGGCCACAGTAATAAAGGCGGAGCATAAATAACTTCAACAATTTATCTAGTAAATAACCAGCTGTAAACAGTAATAAAATTATTGCACTAAGTAGTAAACAAATGAGCATGAATAAATAAATAAATATTGAAAACTGGAAAACAGACCAGTTTAAACAGAAAATTTGAAATAAATAAACGAAAAGGATAGACATCAAGAATAATTAAAGATAAAAGAAATAAGAAAAAATTACCTAAATAATTATATATTTTTTCATTTATTGACTAACACAACAGAAACTCTCTCATCTTGAGCAATATAATACAAACTTTAGTTTATTTTAGTTTGATATCGTATCATATTGAATTAATATTACTTTTTTGTGTCATATGATTTTTAAATTTGTATCATTCATGTACTTTTCCCTATAAATAATGGTGATAGAATAAAATACTTAAATTAGATAACATTAAAGGGTGATTGGAAGTATAATTGCTACCTGTGTTTAAAATAGAAAAGATATAAGAATGGTAACAAGAAATGAGCTTGGGAAAAGTACAATTCCCATGGTTGCTCTTTTAGAGAGTAAAGCAAATTGCTTTTCCAAGGGAGGGCATTAGTTGCTTGTTGATGCATTGCAGCAAGCAAGTGCCTTTTGGTCTTTTTCTCCACGTTCCCTTGGGCTTACTGGCATGTTGTTTGTAATCTCTTTTGCCTCCTTCAGCATCCCAACCCTTCCAAGCAAATCATCCATGAGTCCATAATGCTCGGTTCTGAGTTCTCAGCTCAACTCCATGAACTTCTGTCATTTGAAAAAAGTAATGATGCTCTTCTTCGACCAACCCCGAGTGAGTGCAAGCACTGGGGAGACTAACAAAGTGATGTGATGTAGGAGTGATGTAATAATTCATCTTAAAAGTTGCAACTGTGAAAGGCGCACAGTCAACTTCTTTAAACATCACTCATTATCAGACTCGAAAATTCACCCCAAGCACTATCTGTTTGGGCCCTTACGAATTTGTAGAAGCACCTAACGAGCGGACTCAGATACTTCTTCGAGACCCAAGCCACACAAACCACCTCCCAATTTTAAGTATGCTCTTGCATCATGACCTTTTCAGCGGCCACCAACTCCCTCTGCATCTTCTTAAAGAGCTTGACGACTGCGTTGTCTTTGGCGTGCATTGCTAGCCCAGCAATCATGCAATTCCATAGAGAAATCTCTTAGTGCGGTAGTTTCTTGAAAACTCTGGAGGCCTTCTCCAAGCAACTACATTTGCAATAAAGGTAAATAATTAATTGTCGACACGTGTTTTCAGTTTAATTCTATTCCACTTTCCTCTATACATCTGTGTAACCAATTCCCTGGATTTAGAGCACCTAATTCAGTACAAATTGTGAGCATACTTGCCACCAAGAACTGTCCAACCCTAACTTTTCGTCCCGCAACATTTCAAACAAATCATATGCCTTGTGAAAGCAGTAGCTCTGCACAAAAGACGCGAACATGGTTTTCGAAGAAACTGAGCTCCTCTCAGGATTCGGCTCAAACGAGGTGAAACGCCTCATTGAAAATCCCACACCATGAGTATCCGGCTATCAAAGTTGTACCAGACACTTTGTCTGGCATGGGCATTTCATCAAACACTTTCCTCGTATCATCCACAGCTCAAAAGCTGACGTACATATTGATCAAGCTGTTTTGACAAAAGTCTTTTTCTTTGAAGCCGAACTTGAGAATGTGGCATTAGCGAGGCAGCATGCGCCAACAACAGAAAGGAAAGTGAAGCAGTTCGGAACTTCAGTGCTTTGGAGCGGCGCAACATGCCAACGTAAAAGAGGTGCACTACTAGAAAATAGGGATTAAACGACGGCGATTACACGACGGTTCCGAGGAACCGTCGTGTAAAGTCATGTAAACTTGAGGTTTACACGACGGTTCGACCGAACCGTCGTGTGAACCGACGATTTACACGACGGTTCCACCGAACCGTCGTGTAAACCGGTTTGAAAATAAACCGTCGTGTAATCATCCAAAAAATTTGAAAATTTTCAACTTTCGTTTTTCAAAATCAGCGCGAAAACCCATTACTTAAATACAACTTCCTCTCCATTTCTCTTCATTTCTCTTCAAACTCTCTACATTTCTCAAGTACGCACATCCTTCACCAACCCGCTCCAACCTCTCTTAAAATCTGTCCAACCCGCTGTTGCCGCCCCCGCCGCCTCTCTCTTGGTGTGGCCGTGCCTATTCTTCTTCAAATAAAAGCAAGGTAACTTCATATATAAACTAAAACACTTTAATTTGCTCTTTTATATTGTTGTTTGTCACTAAAGATCCATTTTTGAACATGGGTTTTTTTGTTTGTAATGTTGCTCTTTGTAGATGAATGGTTTGTGAATGGTTTTGTTTTATTCCACATGATTTTTTTCCCACCCACAACATGCTCGATAAAATGTCAAATTGAGTTTTTCTTATCGAAAAGTGTATAGAGTTTGATAAATATTCATAGCATAACTATAACAAGATTACATGAAGTCCCCTAGCATGAAAATACATCAAGAATGCCTCAAAACGCCCTATGCCCGTAGAGACTGCGACAGGGGCCTGGTGCCCGTTGGGGGGCGCCTGGGGACCGCGAGGGGGGCGGGGGGGGGGGGGGGGGGGGGGGGGTTCGCGCCAATGATAATTAATGCCCAGACATTACACGACGGTTCCAAGTGGAACCGTCGTGTAATGTACGCATTACACGACGGTTCGGTGGAACCGTCGTGTAATGTTGTGGGTTACACGATGGTTCCATGTGGAACCGTCGTGTAACGTAGGTATTACACGACAGTTCCAAGTGGAACCGTCGTGTAATGTCGCTTCATTATTTGTTCCCACTACGGTTTACCTTGTTTCGACGACGGTTTTAACCGTCGTGTAACATTGAGATACAACGACGGTAATATAACCGTCGTGTTATCTTCCACGACGCTGGATTACACGACGGTTGGGTAACCGTCGTGCAAACTTTACACGACGGTTAAAAACCGTCGTGTAATCCCTCTTTTCTAGTAGTGGTGGCAGCTTGTGGGCAGCTAAGAATTCAACATGTATCTCGTGATGGTGTTGTAAATGAAGGTATCTGATTGGGGCATTTCGTCGAACAACTTGAGTGCATTATAACTCAAATGGCCATGTTGAGAGAGTGCACTGAACTTGATGAGGCAACCCATGGCGTCGTTATTGGAGCTGAGGCAGATGGTTTGGGAGTGGAGCTGCTCGACGTGGGCCATCAAGTGACACTGCTTCATGTCATGGCTGCGTTTGTGAGCCTCCGACGACCACCGGGACTTGGAGAGACAACGACATTTTGTTGTCTGTCGTTTTGACTTTATCATCAACTTTTATTTATTATTTTTTTAAAGAACTTTATTATCAACTAGAAACCAATAAACATACTAATTTATAGTAATTAAAATCACGAGCTTTATATATACGAAGTGCATATATATTACTTTTATTAAAGATTTATTTTATGAAAGTAAATGTAAAAATTTTAGATATAATAATTTTTGACACATGTACTAGGCTATCACAAAAAAATTTGAACGCAAAAACACAAATTTTGATTAAGAAAATAAATTCATTAAAAAAAAAAGACTTTTATGAAAGTATAAAATAAGAGCTTAAAAAAGACAAATTTAGAAAAAGTTGAAGGAAAAGAGAGAGAGAGAGAGAACGAATAGAATAAAGTAACAAATCAAGGAAAAAAAAAAGGACAAAATGACAAAAGATAAAATAAAATAAACAAGTTTTTGAATGGTATTTTTTATTTTAAAAAAACTTTACCCTTTTAATATAGTTATATAAATAAGAGAAAAGACAGAGAAAAAACAGCGTGTGACGATCTATCACTCCACTTCATTTGCATATGCAGTATAACCTTGATAAATTAATAATTATTCAAGGTCTTTATCGCCTTAAGTGCTTCTTTGTGTGAGACAGGCTCCATAATAAAACTATCACCTTCAAATTCATCCTCCCCATCATTACCCATGAATTTTTCAACAATTTACTAGTCACTCAAAATCTATGAAGTTGTGTCATTTTCCACAGGGTAGTTATAAAGGTATATATTCAACATCCATTCCATCACTGCACCACAACTCTTTGATTACTTTTTCTTGTTTTTGCATGCCTTAACCTTACAAGCTTGGTCCATCCAAATTATCAGTAGCCATGTTATCTATGGACTTAATTATGCAATGTCAAAAACAAGTTTTAATTGTTTTTGCCTATACGTCTATTTTTCAAGCCAAAATGGAAGATGCATTGCAATAAAATTTTTTCTAGATTTTGTCACTCTTCTTTACAACCACCACAAGATTAAGATAAAATTGATGAAGATGATGAGTCTTGAAAGTACGTATGATCCCTCATCAGTCATCACAAGATCTTTGATGTTGTGTTGCGTGGCAAACAAAAGTAATTCGACATTGTTCAATCCTTCAATAGTTTTTGAATGAGCAGGACTAATATCGAGAGAACTTTTCTACTGCCCATTTTTGAAAATGTACAACCATTGTTGCAGTTGTTTCTTAGTGCAGGTTGGATCTTTGTTGTATACGCACAATACTTTATGCATTTCATTTATCATTGTTGCTTTAATATTTAAAACTCTAAAAGATTAAGAAAATTCGGAAATTAAAAAACCAATTTACACATAAATTTAAAAATCACAAAAAAAAAAAAAAAGAGGATAAGAAAAAAATTGAGAAAAGAAAATTTTCTTAGGATTGATGCCTAAAAAGCTTATGACGTTAAAAAAATGTATTGTTATTTAGGTAAATTAGTTTTATGTTTTATTATACTTAATACGCATATACGTTTCAAACTTAATAAATATTATAAAATTTTGTAATTATTGTATATAAGTTAAGAGGGTAATATTTAAGACTAATACTCTAAAATCGTCCCTAATAAATATCTAAAATTTAGATCTTTAATTAATTATTACTAGCACGGTTCATCTCATTATGAACGGGACAATTCTATATAGATTGTTGTTAAAATGTCGTTAGAATGAAGGTGCTTTATATAATATGATTATATAAGATGGGAACACTCTGAATTTGAATATATCTCCGTCGGTATATAAAGTAGTTAGGTCCTATTTGGGAACACTTTTCCAAATGGTGGAATATTATCTAGTCTACAAATGGGCATTTGGGGAACTTTTTGATTTCCAAAAGTCTTTTTCAGAAATTTACTATAATTCACAATTTGTTTATATATAAAAATAAACAAAATACGCATATCAAAACAACGAATTTTCCAATTATTCTTTCACTAAACACACAAAACTCCAAAACAAATTTTTTTTTTCCAAAAACTTTTTAGCCCAAACTCACTTAAAAACTCCTCAACTCCAAAAGTCCCAACGACAAGACTTTATCTCCATAAGTCCACCAAACTGGCCCTCAAATTTAATCGACGATGATCATATAAAGAACAATCTTAATTCTGCATTGTTGATAGACTCTTATCTATGGTGTTATGTCTTTTAACTTATTCGATATAGATTCACAAGATGTTGGATCTCATACCTATTATCCACAACAAAGCAAATAGTAGAGAATGCTAAAATAACGAGATCATGAAGTCCATTCTTTCATTATGAAGTAGATGGATAACTTCGTTAAGTATTGATTCCTGTATTGAATAATAAGAGCGTTCAATTTATAATAAGATCATAAATATATTATTCATTACCAAATCAATGATACTTAAGAAGAAAAATACAATTAAAGAGGTTAACTGATAAATATAGCTCTAATTGTGAATTGTTTATGGATAATTTATCTATATGTCGTGATTATATCAATGGACACTCAAACTCTTTGAACAACTTACATTTATAATTTCAAGATCAGTTCAATTCCAAATTTTTAATGAAATAACTTTGGAATAAATAAAATTGATATATTAATAGCTTGAAATTATAAGTCCACTGTTCAACATATCATTTCCACAATATTACTTGAAACCATTTTATTTAATTGGATTGATTAATTTGAAATTAATGAATTCTAAATTAGTGCAAACTCACTTTATCATTTAAGTTAAATTAGAATTATTAATAAAGTTTAAAAATAAGGTGATTATTTAAACAATTCCAATTGGATGATCCAGTGTGGACAACCACACCAAAGGTTACATCACTAAGTTTGGGTGTTTAGTACTGATTTCTCCCAAAGTTATCACCTTTTTACAATTTTCCCCTCTTCCAAACTTTTAATTTTGGCAATTTACCTATGAATTAATTTTATATATGCTAAATTAGTTATGAAAATCCCACGTATGTCTCATTTAAGTTTCAATTTCAAATCTTTTATTTAGTGAAAAATTAACTAAAATGGTTACATTACAATGATTTAACAAGTTAAATGATCAAATTGTCAAAATTAAAAGTTTGGAGACACGTTACCAAAGGATAACAAGTTACGGGGCATGAGTGCTAAATTGTAACAACCGAATGTTCTAGATGATCATAAAGTATAGTATAAATTAGTATTACTAACATTTTTTTTAGTATATTGCAGGTGACGGCGACAAAGACTTTAATGCGCTCAAAAATTCATGTTTCATGTTTAATGCGCTCAAAAATTCATGAGTGCTAAATTGTAACGCCTGAATGTTCCAGATGATCATAAAGTATAGTATAAATTGGTATTACTAACTTTATTTTTGGTATATTGCAAGTGACGGCGACAAAGGCTTTAATGCGCTAAAAAATTCATGTTTCATGTGAAATATAAGTAAAGCAAGATTTATGAAGTTTTATAGTAGTTTTATGTTAATTTTAGGATGCTAGGTTGCCCATGTGTAGATGATTTGGTGTAAAATATGCTAAAAACATGAATAGATGAATTTGAACGATGCTAATTAAAGGCTTGGTCAAGCCTCAGGTGCTGCATTGCCATCATAGGGGCGCCACGGCGCTCCGGGGGCTCTTTTGAGTCAAAAACTCAAGCACAGAGCGTTGCAGCGCTCATAAACAGGCTTGCAGCATTACGTATAAAAGTACGTAGTGCCACAGCACTATATTTGGATGCCGCGGTGCTATAAAGAAAAAGTACATAGTGCTGTGCGCTGCCACAGCGCTCGGCGCTGCTACAGTGCCTACTCGAAAAAATAAAAATAAAAAAGGGATTTTTAAAGGGTCGACTTGGTAACTTGCACTTCATACAAATGCTGAGTGATATTCTTGGATGATTTTAATTATAAAAGCTTGTTTCTTGTCATTTTAATATTCGATTTAAAGTATCTAGTATCACATTTTTAGAATTTTTTATCATTTAACATTTTCTGTGAAGTTCAAATGTTGTAGTTTTTATCGAGTACTGTAATTCGCTTATAACGTTTCTATCAAAATCTATGAAACCCTTTTGATAGCGCTCAAAAATATGCTAACGCAGTCTTTCTCAGACTATATGTATTATTAAAAAACAAAAACACGTAGAAACAAAGCATGCGTTTAGTGTTAAAATTTAGATTGTAGAATTTGGATTTGAATTATTTGTGTTTTAATTGAGGCATTTGAATTGTTGGAGTTAAAAAGTGTAAAAACTTGAATTGTGTAAAAAAAAAAAAATCAATATGGAGCTTGTTTAATTTGTCTCGAAATTTTATGTAATTTTAAAAAAAATCATTTAATTTAAATTTATCTATGCAAAATTATAAAATTTTAAAATCTAAAATATAAAACTGTGTGATAAATAAAATTGAGAAAAAAATTAAAAAAAATTAAATTATAATCGTAAGGGTTGAACTGTAACGCCCAACAAACTAAAAGTTTGCAAATTAATATACAATGCATCATATACTTCGCCGAAAGTGCTTAAAGTATAACTACTACTTTTCCTTATAATTCCTTCGGGAAGTTTCCTTGGAGTTAGCTAGGACTTGTGTGGAAGTCTCTTTCACACAGAGCCTATAAAAGCTTTTTTTTTTTTTTTTTTTTTGAGTACTGAAATTTGCTTGGAATATTTATATATGTGAAACCCTTTTGATAGCGTTCAAAAATATGCTAATGTAGTCTTTCTCAGACTAGATACATTATTAAAAAACAAAAACATGTAGAAATAAAGCATGCATTTAGTGGTAAAATTTAGAATGTAGAATTTAGATTTGAATTAATTATGTTTTTATCGAGACATTTGAATTGTTGGAGTTAAAAAGTATAAAAAAATAAAATGTGTTAAGAAAAAAATTAATATGGAACTTGTTTTATTCGTTTTGAAATTTTATGTAATTTAAAAAAAAATCATCTCATTTGAATTTATCTATATAAAATTATAGATTTTTAAAATCTGAATTAAAAAACTGTATGAAAACAAAAATGAAAGAAAAAAATAAAAATTAAATTATAATCATAAAGGTTTAAACTGCATCACCTAACGAGCCATAAGTTTGCAAATTAATACACAATGCATCATATATTGCGCCGAAAGTGCTTAAAGTATAACTACTACTTTCCCTTATAATTCCTTTGGGAAGTTTCTTTGAAGTTAGCTAGGACTCACGTGGATGTCTCGCTCACATAGTGCCTATAAAAGTTTTTTTTTTTTTTTTTTTTGGTCATACTTTCCAAGGGGAATTTCATAGAAGGAAGCTGGGCCAGAAGCCTTTTATTTATTTATTTATTTTAATTTATTTTAATTTTAATTTTGTTTTATTTTTTTTTATATCACTACGCTTTTTTTTTTCTTGATTAAATATTTTTTCTTCTCCTCATCCTCCATCTTTATTTTTTTGCTTTGGTCGTCAAATGTCATTATTTTCCTATCCCAAGTCTCTCTCCAGCTTTTTCTTTATTACTTTTTTTTTTTTTTTTTTGGCGTTGCTTCTCATCTCATTTTCTCTTACGTCATGCTCGTTATTTAAAAATAAAGTTATTTTAGAGTGAAAAAGTTAACAAAACAGTTTTAATATGTAAAAATTAAAATTGAAAAAATTAAGTAATTTAGATATAATCTAACGTAATATCACATTCAAATTTATTAAAAGGTGTAGAGTTCGAATTTCTATTTTAAATATAAAATTTTTTTCATAAAGATCCATATATAAACTACTTTTTGATTTACTGTTGTTTTTTTGTTTATATATATATATATATATGAATATAAATATCTAATCTATAAGAATATTTGAATCTCCACAAATTCACGTATAATAAATATGTGTTTGGTTGGAGGGAGAGATTGAGAGAGGAATAGGGATGGAGGGAGAATCTCTCTCCTTAGGCCGACCGTAATGTCCTTCCATTTGAAATGATGCACTCTCCTTTCCCTTTTCAATTAAAAAGATAATTTTTTTAGTAATTTAAAAAAAAGTTTAAAATGGATGATATAATAATTAACTAAAAAACTATCATCCATCATTTTAACTCTTCGTCTCTCTTACTAAATAATATGAGGGATTCATACAATCATATCTATCCCTCCAACTCTCTCCATCTCTTCTTCATTGCATCCCTCTTACCAAACATAGCCCAAAGCAAGAAACCAAAAGGAGCATAATCATTTATACGCCTACTAGTACCATTATATATATTGCGTCTTATACATAGGTATATGCACCAAGTCTTATATTTGATATCGTATAGTATTCGGTAATGTGAATTTCAGTTACTGTAAATATAAATTTCAGTTGTTAAGAATGTAAATTCATGTAGAAGAGAATTTAATTAAAGTGGATGCAAATTTTATTTATTTAACATCTTATATACATAATGAGTATAGGATACACTTATAAGTATAAGTAAAAAATAAAAATAAAAATAAAATTATTAAAAATAAATAATATTAAAATTATTAATAATATTATTAAAATTAAAAATTTTAAGATTCATTTATTTTCTTTTAGATGAGTTCATACTTCTAACTAAAATTTATGTTTATAATAATTAAAGTTTACATGGAGACTTTTTAGTATTGAAAATCTGACCGACCTATGTATATGTACATATATGTAATGATATATATATATATATATAAATGTACGTATCGTTTTTAAACTATGTAATGTTATAAATGTAATAGGGAGAAGGTTATAGTTAGCTTTTCAATGACCAAGACGTAAGAGAGTCAAAAAGCTGTTCACATGGTCGGTAGACCTAGAGTCAAAAAGAAAGGTAGACCCTACCAGAAGTTGGCAAATTAATATACAATGCATCATATACTTCGCCGAAAGCTGTTCACGTGGATGTCTCGCTCACACAGTGCCTATAATTTTTATTTTTATTTTTTTCATGTACAGTCATACTTTCCAAGGGGGATTTCATAGAAGAAAACTGAGCCAGAAGTTTTTTTTTTTTTTTTTTTTTATATCACTAGACTTTTTTTTTTTTTAATTTTCTTAACTAAATATTTTTTCTTCTCCTCATCCTCTATCTTTATTTTTAGTGTCATTATTTTCTTCATCCCAAATCTCTCTCCAGCTTTTTCTTTATAACTCTTTCCCCCCCCCCCCCCTTCCTTCTCTTCTCATTTTCTCTTACGTCATGCTCTTTATTTAAAAGATAAAAGTTATTTTAGAGCAAAAAAAAGTTAACAAAACAGTTTCAATGTGAAAATTAAAAATAAAAAAAATTAAGTAATTATAGATATAATCTAACGTAATATCACGTACGAATTTATTAAAAGATATAGAATTCGAATATTTCACGTTAAATAAAAATATTTTGAAAAATGTCAATAGATAAACTACTTTTTGAATTACTGTTGTTTTTTGTTTAAATATATATATATATACATATATGAATATAAATATATAATCTATAAGAATATTTGAATATGCACAAATTCACGACCATTAAGGGTGTGTTTGGTTGAAGAGAGAGATGGAGAGAGGGAGAGGGGTGGAGGGAGAATCTCTCTCCTTGGGCTTGTCATAATGTCCTTCCATTTGGAATGATTGGACACTCTTTTTCCTCTTTTCAATAAAAAAGACAATTTTATCATTAACTTAAAAAAAAAAGTTTAAAATGGACAATGTAATAATTAACTAAAAAACTATCATCCATCATTTTAACTCTTTCTTTCTTTTATCAAACAACACGAGAGATTCATACAATCATATCAATCCTTTACTCCCTCCATCCCTCCAACTCTCTTCATCCCTTCTCCTCTGCATCCCTCATACCAAACATAGCCTAAAGCATGAAACTAAAAAGGAGCATAACAATTTATACGCCTACCAATACCATTATATATATATTGCATCTTGTGCATTGGTATATACACCAAGTCTTATATTCGATACCGTATGGTATCTGATAATGTGAATTTCAATTACTGTGAATATGAACTTTAGATGTTAATAATGTGAATTCATGTACAAATGAATGTAATTAAAGTGAATATAAATTTTCTTTATTTTATATTTTTTTCTGTATAAATTTATATTTCTAACTGAAATTTATATTTATAATAATTAAATTTATATTTCTAACTGAAATTCATATTTATAATAATTAAAATTCATGTTTATAATAATTGAAATTTATATTGTCGGAGTCTTCCTAGAATCAAATATCAAACCAACCCTGTGCATATATGTATATATATGTAACGTTATATATATATATATATATATATATGTATGTATTGTTTTTAAACTATGTAATGTTATACATATAATAGACAGTTGGTAATAGATATTTTTTCAATGACCAAGGAGTAAGAGAGTCAAAAAGCTGTTCACATGGTCGGTAGGCCCTACCAATTTTTTTTAAAAAAAAAAGGTAGACCCTACTCTTTTTTTTTTTTTTTTGACTAACTTTAGACCCTACTAATTAATCCCAGCACAAATTCACCCAAATATTTTCGTAGGTAGTGGATATTTTTATCAATAAAATAATAATAATGGGTCGGTGAGTGATATTTTTAAAGGATTTTTAGTATAAAAATTGGTTTTTCGTTGGTCTAATATTCTATTTAAAGTGTTTGATATCACAAGTGTAAGTCTATGTTTGATAGAGTGAAAAAGGGTGTGGATAGAAATTAGAATAGGGATTTTAGAGAGAAAAATAAAATTTTAATTGTTTAGTAGAGAGGAAATAAAAGAAAAGAAAATTACAAATTTATATGTCCTAATATTTTTTAATCCTTTCAATTTTAGAAAGAAAAGTAGACAAAAATCATTTAACAAAATAAATATAGATAAAATGATTATTTTGATCATAATCTATAATTATCTCTTAATTTATATGAGATTATTTTTATAAAAACTTATTTCATTAGACTTTTTTTTTTCTTATTTTCTTTCTGTTTTTTCAAATAAGATGAAAGAAAACATCTTTTATTTTTATCACCTAAAAATTTTACCCTTCATTTCTTTTTATTTTTCATCCTTCCTATCAAAATAAACAATAATATAAGTATCCGTACAATTAATATATTTGATGAGACTGTTTTCCTCGTGAACGAGAAGAACCACACTGGGCTAACATTCTTGTCGCTTTTGATAAAACTCAAAAAATATACTAATGTCAGTCCTCTCCGTGACTTTTTATTATTAAAAAAAATATGTATTTAAAAATTAATATCCTTCGAAACTTCGACGAAAGTGCTTTAAAGTAAACCACTTTCCCTTTCATTTCTTTCTTTGAGAATGTGGAGGTGTCCATTAAAGTTCTCTGTTATCTCGTCATACTTTCCAAGGAGAATTTCATAGAAGAAAACTGAGCAAGAAGCTTAATTCACTGCTGCATCACACAAGAGGTGTGTTTCTGTAAGGCTTCTTCTTCCTCTTCCGTTTTTTTGTTTTTGGGTTTTTGTTTTTGGTTTTTGTTCTTTTCCTTATCAGTGCTAAGCCTAATGTTGTTAATTTATATGTATTGATATCTACAGTTTCCCTTCTGAGTGATCAACTAGGCATATGGCTGCTGCTTCTTCTGTGAAATCTAAAGTTTTTATCAGTTTTAGAGGTGAGGATACTCGTAATATATTCACTTGCCATCTTTACGAAGCTTTTCGTCGAAAACAAATCCAAGCTTACATAGACGAGGAGGGCCTAGAAAAAGGAGATGAAATCACACCTGCACTTATGAAAGCGATCCAAGAATCAAAGATTTCCGTGGTCATTTTCTCGGAAAATTATGCTACTTCCTCTTGGTGTTTGGAAGAACTCTGTCAGATTCTTCACTGCAGGGAGACAGATAAACAGATTGTGATACCGGTTTTTTACAACGTCGAACCATCAAATGTTCGAAAACAAAAAAAGAGCTATGCAACTGCATTAGCTGATCATGAAAAAAGCGATAAAAAGGACAAGGTGCAAAAATGGAAGAACGCTTTGACAACAGTGAGCAATTTATCTGGATTCCATTCTTCATCAGCCACTAGGTAATTTCTAATAAACTTATATGTCAAACTCTATGGTTTTATAATTATGTGCTTTAGCCACTAGATTTATTGCTCCAGTTGTTATTTTCATTACAATTTGTATTAGGAAAGACTTAATTTCCATCTTGTCTGATGATTATTTTGGCATGGTTGGGATATCAATTTGTTAGAAAATTGAAACTTGTCTGTAGGTGTAGGACTGAATTATCACACTAAAAAAGGTTTAGTCCAATTAGTCGGTTTATTTTTGTAACAATATCTTATATATTTTTCCACATTTTTAGAGATTCGTATACATAATTGAACTCTTTGCTAATTAATATCATCAACTACGGTTGTAAATTTAAGAACATATAGGGTAAAAATTATTATTGGTAAAATAAATTTTTTGGGAAAGCTTTTATCGATAAATCAGGCAGCAACCACAATCAAAAGCTCTATCCTATGATGAAAATGAACCACCATCTTTATTAAATAATAATAATTAAAAAAAAAAGAAAAAAGAATTACAAAGATCCGTAAAAGGGGGAAGTTCATGCCCAAAGGTTTATAGAAACAACAAAACTTACTCCAATTAATAGGCGTGAAGTAACAGAAGTGCATATTAAAAAATGGAATAACAAATTAATTTTAATTTTTAAATTCACACAAAATGTCAAGAAAACAACTTCAAAATTCACCGTTTCCTAAAATAATACCAAAAATTCAAAGAGATAAAAATCTGTGATCAAGTTCAATTTCATACTACAAGGATTGTTCTGCACTAATTAATAGGGTGCACTTATTTATATGATAAAACACAAATGGATAACTAATAAAAAACGGTCTAAACATAATTAGAAAATAAAGACATGCAAAATTTTTCAAGAAAAGGAAAATTTTGAACAAGAATAAGAAATCGTACCTATCGGACTCAAAGATTAAGGAAATGCTATTGAGAATGGGAATCCGAAATTCCTAGGTGAACTTATTTCCAAACAAAATTATCATAAAAAGGAAAAAACGTCATGTTGAACATCACACATTGTGGTTATACAATGTCACGAGTCTTGGTCGTTGGTTCGTTTCTACACAAAAGCAAAAACAAAAAAACAAAAAAACAAAAAACAAAAAACAAAAAACAAAAAACAAAAAAACAAAAAAGTAAAGGCAAAAGCAAAAACAAAAAACCTAAATTTTTCTCCCAAATCTAGCACTGTCAGCAAAGCTTCTGAAAACTAGAAATGTGTATTATTTAACCTTGAGATGATCCATCACCATACTAAAGCCCGGATCTTACTGCCCACATCATTCTCCTCAAGATGGAGAAAGTTTATTATTAACAACCAAGTTGGTTAGTTACAAATATACGGACCTTAAAACAAATGGTCCATATTTAAAAGGCATAAGAGAGCCCAAATAGCATAGAGATAGCTCATATCGTCCTGTTTTAAGGTCTACTTATCAGAAGTAGGGAATGAGTGTTAATCCCTTATTTACTTGTTTATTTATTTTCCTAAAATGGGAATGGGAATGGTAGGCTACACATTAATTTGGGATTGAAGAATCGTATTGACAATTCCATGCCCCTCCGGATTGTGATTCCTAATCCTGATATTAGTATTAAATTAATTACCATCTTATCCTTTGTTTACTTACAAATTATATAATAATAGCACCATATATTAATTTTTTATTAACTAAATATAATTTTTTTATTAACTTAATATTATATAACATCCAATTTTTCCATTATTTTCGTATCCGTAATAGTGCGAAAAGAAGGCCCTAATTATTATTAACTTTATTACCATGAATAAAGAACTTAATTTTATCATAATATATATGTATCTATTTTTATGCTCTATTTTGTAATTTGCTTATTTTAATTCAATTTTTTTTATTCTTTTTAGCTTTTTTTAAAACCAAAAAAGTTACACAACTTAAGTTTTATTGTCCTAATATTTTTACTTGTAACGCCCCTAAGTGGGGGTTAATTAGTAGTAATAAATTAATTAAAATAAACAAAATGAGATAATTTCATAAATACTTAAAAACATTGCCCATGGGACTTGAAAGAAAAATTTGAAAATACAGTTATACATCATCAAATCCACAGTAAGAGTAGCACGATAAATTTTTTTTTTTAAGTTCCTAAAAATCCGTTATCATCAGAATAATCCAAGTCAAACATTAATTTGATACAGTCCACAACGATAAGTTCATAATTAAATGGAAATGTAAAAAACCCTGTTGTTGCAATAAAATACTCCTCTACGATCTCCACATCAAAATCCCTCGACTTACTCCTCACTGGATAAGTCGCACTGAACACTACCTGAGAGGTTAAATATAACGGGTGAGCATTGACATGCCCAGTTGAAATGCTCACTCTGATTATGCATTAGTAAACATACCCATAGTATGTTCAGATATTGATCCTTCGTCTTCAAATTATCTCTTACAATTCAAAACAAGAACTTGTTTGTGCCTAATTCGTTCAACTGGCTAGACAAGAACATGAATTGAAAAAAAAAAAAAAAAAAAAGAAGATATTATAAGCAACATTAACATTAAATGAGAACGTCTTTGCCATAAGTCTGTTTGATTTCTTATCATAACTCATTGTTATTTACTCTTCATGGTGGTAGGTCCGATGCTAAATTAGTTGAGAAAATTGTCAAAGATGTTATGCGGAAGTTGAATCGCTTATCACCAAGCAATAATTTGAAGGAAAAAGGCTTGGTTGGAATGGACGAACGAATTGAGCAATTTGAATCATTGTTGAACGTCGACTCACAAGAAGTTCGCATTGTAGGCATTTGGGGCATTGGCGGTATTGGTAAGACAACCCTGGCTCGTGCCTTTTTCGACCGATTTGCATCTCAATTTGACGGTAGCTTCTTTCTTGAAAACGTTAAGGGAGAATCAATAAGAAGAGGACTTACTAATTTACAAAATGAACTTTTTTCTGAATTATTGGAGGAAGAAAGTTCGAAAAAAGTCAATGAAAGTGCAAATGATCGGCTTCATCATATAAAGGCTCTTGTTGTTCTTGACGACGTAGATAGTGCTAGACAACTAGAATATCTAGTTGAACAAGTTTCGTTTGGTCGTGGCAGTAAAATCATTATAACAACCAGAGATAAGCAAGTACTCCATTATATTGGTGCTCGTGATATATACCAAGTTGAAGGATTAAATTTCAAAGAAGCACTTCAACTCTTTTGCTCAAAAGCCTTTCGACGAAACTCTCCCCCGGAGGGTTATGAATCGCTGTCGCATAGGGTGGTCAAGTATACTCGAGGTCTTCCATTGGCTCTTAAAGTTTTGGGTTATCACCTATGTTCCGAGAGCCCAGAGAGCCCAGAGAGCCCAGAATTATGGGAAAGTACATTGGATGACTTGGAAAAATGTCTAGACAAGGGCATCCATGAAGTACTGAGAATTAGTTATGATGGTCTAGACCGCAATGAGAAGGAGATGTTTCTTGATATAGCTTGCCTCTTCAATGGCGAGAATAAAGAATTGGTAGAAAGAAAACTACATGCTCTCGATCGCAATGTGGGAAAAGGAATTAGGATTCTCAAGGCCAAGTCTCTCATAACTCTCGAGGAAAACAGGTTACGTATGCATGATTTGCTACAAGAAATGGGGCGGAAGATTGTTTGTGAAGAATCTTATGATGAGCCTGAAGGGCGCAGTAGATTGTGGTTGGCTAAGAATATCTACCATGTCTTGAAATATAATACTGTAAGTTGCACCTACAATAAAATTTCATTAAAATTTGAGTAAACTGTCTGCATGAAAAATAGAAAGCACAAAACTATTTCAGTTAATTTGTCTATTACCGCACACACATATGTTATGTCAGCATTTAGCATGATTTGAGCGGACAAAAAGGAAAAACTGCAATGTGTGCGTGTGTAGTGGTGTTTCTAGTTATTACAAGCTCGTCTCTATTCCTTTTATGAAGTTTACATTTTACACTTTTGTGTATGTCATATATGCTCATGACTCTGTTTCTTCTCAATTTCAGGGGACAAAAAAAGTCCAAGGGATTTCTCTGAATATTCATGAACTTGAAAGTGACATAGACTTGGATCCTCTAGTCTTCAAAGACATGATCAATTTAAAATATTTGTCAATTGCTGAATATTTTGATGATCATACCAAAAAGTTAAACCTTCCACAAGGTCTTCTGTCTCTTCCTGATGAGCTTAGATATCTTTGTTGGAACCGTTACCCTTCAAGGACTTTGCCTACAAATTTTAAGACACAAAATCTTGTTGAGCTGAAATTGCGGGGGAGTAAGCTAGAGAAACTTTGGGATGGCGTTCAGGTAATATTTAGTTCCAATAGCTTTAAATATCTTGTGTAATGAATCTAATATAAGTTTCTTTATTCCATTTCTATTTGGTGACAGAATTTTGGGAGCTTAAAAGTTCTAGATCTTGAAAAATCTGAGAACCTGATTGAAATTCCAAACCTCTCTCAAGCACTAAATGTGGAGAAGATCTGTCTCACTGGTTGTACAAAGTTAGAGTACTTGCCAGAAATTTTAGAGCCAATGCCAAAACTAAGGTCTCTTGATTTATCATATTCAGGGATTATAGATTTGCCAAAGTCAATTTACAATTTGATTGGGATTGAATCTTTAGCCCTTAATGGATGCCAAAATCTCAAGAGTCTTCCAACCACCATCTGTAAGTTAAAACATCTCATGGAACTTTATTGCCCAAAACTAGAGTACTTGCCAGAAATTTTGGAGCCAATGCCAAATCTAAGGCATCTTTTTTTACCGGGATCAGGGATTATAGATTTGCCAAAGTCAATTGACAATCTGATTGGGATTAAAGAGTTAAATCTTATGTCTTGCCAAAATCTCAAGAGTCTTCCAACCACCATCTGTAAGTTAAAATCTCTTGAAATTCTTTTCCTCAATTCTTGCCCAAAACTAGAGTACTTGCCAGAAATTTCAGAGCCAATGCCAAATCTATGTTTTCTCTATTTACAAGGCTCGGGGATCAGAAACTTACCAACGTCATTATTGGAAAATCTAACTGGGGCTGATGTTTTCCTCCTTATCAATTGCAAAAATCTCGAGCTTATCCCACCCAACATCTACAATAAGATTCATCTGGATATTTCTACATGTCCAAAGCTTAAAAGCTTGCCTTGTCCCTTGTCAAGTGGCACAAACTTGGTGCAACACTTAAGTCTTACAGGCAAAAGTGTGTCCCAGATCCCCAATAATTTGTTCTCATGTTTAACTTTCTTGTTGCATTTAAAGCTCTCTCGAACAAATATTAGGAGAATACCTGAAAACATCAAATTTTCTAAGCTGCGTCGACTGGACATAAGCGGTTGCAAGTTTCTCCAATCTCTACCAGAGCTTCCACCGACTATAGAGAGAGTTGATGCAAGTGGATGCACGTCACTGAAAATGGTGCCAAATTCATTAACTGCACTCACACAACCACCTACAGATCGTGTTAATCTTGGGGTCACTTTTTCATTTAGGGATTGCTTAAAGTTGGAACACCAGAACTTAATGTCTGAATTTCAGATGAGAGCTTCGCTCATTGCAACAGAATTTGCATTGAGAAAAACTCCGGATAAGGTATGCCTCTTCTTTCTTTTATTCAAGTAAAATGTTTAATTTTATTTTATCTATATTTGAAATAATTGTGGTGTTTTCATGGCACAGCCTGCCAAGTTATAAGCTTTTTATCCCAAATTCGCTATTTCTTGTAACAAATAAATTGATGTTTTTATTTAAAAATAACCATGATTTATTCATGCGTTGCTGCAGTCTTGTCCTCCTCCAACTACTGAAATGTGTTATCCAGGGGATAACATTCCGGAGTGGTTCAGCTATCAAAACAAGGGACGTTCAATTAATATTCGGCTTCCTTGTAATTCCAACTTCATGGGCTTTGCATTTTGCTTTATTCTCTCATGCGAGGAGTACAACGGATGGGGCCTGCTGCCATTGCACTTAGACGGTGAAATATATTTAGGCGGTAAAATATATGTCAAAACATTCGACGGCGATGAAAGGCACTTCCCACTTCCCCTGCGGCTATTGACTTCGAGTGACAAGAACCATGTGTCCATGACCACATTTATGTGTGATGTAGTAAACTTTTACCCTGCAGTAGAGATGTCATTTAACTTCGGAACTGTTATGGCAGCCGATGTAAAAATAAAAAGGTGTGGGATCCGCTTGCTACATGTCCAAGACGCAATGGAATTTGGTATCATCAGCAGTCAATATGTATGTAGGAAATCAAATGTTGTCAACGATGAGGGTGGACCGAGCTTATCTTGGGAGAGTATTTTAGAGCAGCTGCGTCACTTTCAGGTTTCCTCATCAAGAAAGAAACTTCGTGAGAAAATATGGAGCTCCAACTTAAACCACTGGTACAAGATACTATGCTGGCAGCTTCTTCGGGATACTAGCAAGAGAAAGAGGAAGTGGAGTTTGAAATTAAGGAAGAGCTGCTTTTTGAGGCCCCAAAAAAGGTAATGGTTGCTTTTTTTTCTTTTTTTTTTTTTTTTTGTACAAATTCAATTCCAAATTATCAAATTGATTTTAACAAATTAATAGTTTAATTGGTATCGATATAAGTTAGGACGTCCCAATTAGGTTACCCTCTATCAAAAAAATACACCCAATTTTACCAAGTAAAAATAAAAATATACCTATAATAAGTTTGGGTTGAAAAAGAAACACAATAAGATTATATTTTTATCTTATCATAATTCATACTATTGGATCACACTACTGAAACCTCATATTGTGACATATTATTTAATTAAAATTTAATATATTTTTAATTGTCACATCATTAGAATTTAGCATATCATAACTTTAGGTTAAATTTATAACAAAAGCTTTAATACTACATAGGAAATCTTGATGAATTTCCTTAAGTTTATTTCATGATATAGATTTCAAATTTTTTTAAGTATTATTTTTATCTTATAAAATAAACTCTATAATTAATATAAAATTTAAAATCTATATCAGGAAATAAACTGGAGGAAATCCAAAATAATCTTCCAACCAAAAATAACAATAAACCAAAGATCTTTGTGAGAGGAAGGAAGGGAAAGAGAGAGAGAGAGAATAGTGATAGAGAGAGGGAGATGGCTCATAATGCATAGAAAAAATTTAACTGGAAATTAAATTTAGGAAATTGGCTCTTAATAGGTTAAATTTAGGAAATGGCTCATAATGGCTCATATTGTTACATCTAATTTGTAACAATATTGTTAATTAAAATTTGTGTCGTTACAATTTTCTACTGTTCTTTTAGTTCTCTTGATTTAGTCCCGTTGTGTCTAATAGAAAAAGAGAAAGCATCTAAATGTCACAAATTTAAAGACCATTGCATCAACATGACACAAAAATTTAACACTAAACCAATATAACACAAAATTAAATTAAAGTTAGCTAAAATTTGTGTCATGTTGATCAAGAGTGGAGATTTTGTGTCATGTTAATCAATAAATTAAAAAAAAATGATTATTTGGGTAATTTTCTCAATAGGGGGAAAATGAGTTGCTTATTTCCTTTTTGCAAGATTTTGTTCTCTTGATTTTCATTTTGGCATTGGGGAAATAATTTAAGTTAATTTATGCGTAAGTTTCTTCAACCGATATTTAGAGTAGAATACACAAATTTGAATGTTTTGCCGTTTAGAAATGGACTACTTTGTTAGTATGGTTGTAGTTCTTATTTATAATTCACCGAAAAAAAAAAAAAAAAAAAAAAAAGAAGGCTGTATCTTCTAGGCAATTGACCATTTCATACCTGCTTGTAAATTATCCTTTGCATGCTATCGGAAACAAAGGGGAGATTCGATAATTATTTTGTGCAAAAAGAGCCATTCCATGGTAGTTGTTTATGTTTATTATCTGCTATTGGAGGAGTTCAGAAGAAGATATAATTGAGTTCAATGTTGATCATGATCTAGTTAGTGAATAATGCAAAAGGAAATCCTCGAGACTAAATATTTGTGTTCTTGTTATAACTTGTGCATGACAATTGCATCTAATCAAAGAAAAGAGCTTCTAAATTATGACATTCCACATTTATATAAGTAGAGCTTTGTTTTAAACTATCAAATTTATATCAGATTCTGTCAATTTTCTATTTATTTTCATTTTGATATGATCTTAATCAAATCTAATATTTATAGTATATTATATTGCTCGAGATTCCATAATGTAGAAAGCCCATCTAAATATTACTAAATTTATGTGTTATTGAAAGTGACTTGGAATAGGAGAATTATTAGAATTTCAAGCTTCATATATTGTTTCTGTTTCTCTGTAGTGGAGTAATTGACCCAAGGTTCTCTCTTAACAATCTCAATCATACCATTAAAACCAAGTTGTATACACAGTACTCAAGGACAGGTATTTATAAAACCGACATTATTTTTCTTTTTATCCTTATAAGATTGACAGTTTTTCTAAAATTTTTAGGGTAAAATTTTCATTCTATAGGTAGGAGGATGGACAAAGGTATAAAAAGGCTTGACTTAGCAACTGTGAGTGGAGCTGGCCATGAATTTCCAATCTTTCGACCAAAACGAGCTTTCATTCAACAAATGCAAGTGAAAAATATTGCTTCTGTTCTTTTTCTTTTTCTTTTTCTTTTTTTGTTTTTCAACTCAGATAATTTTTGGTGTTGGGTCAGCCTCATAGTTGGACAAATTAATGGGGCCAAGCCCAATAGTCCTTAAAGGTTTTTTTTTTTTTTTCTTTTTTTCAGTATTTATCATAATGATTGTGAGCATCTAGTGGTATCTAAAAAAAACTTTATAATTTATTGTTAATATAGTGGAAGTTGATATCGGTCTACGGTCCCGTGGTTTTTTCCTTCGTGTTGAAGGGTTTTCCACGTAAAAAATCAGTGTCCCTTGTGTGGTTGATTATTTTGATTTATTTTTGCTTTGATTGGTTTATTGACTTTGCCACATTTTATCACATAGAGCAAAAGGTTTAATTGGTAGTTCTCCCAACATTTGGTAGGGAAAGAATTGCTGAAATCATGATGATGGTGATCGAAAACGGGGTTTGATCGAGAAAGATTGAATGGATGGAGAAAAAGCAAATATATAATTGATGGCTTAGTGATGAAGGAATTAGATTAGGAACCGTTACCATATAAATGAACATTTGTCTTGAAGATTGAAGTGAATTGGGGAACACAGACAAATTTTAATCAAATTTGTTATTCTACTTGAAAATTGTTCAATGCAAGATAAATTAGGATCTACAAATGTATTATTGATTGTATTTGCCAAGATTATGGACTTTCTTGTAAAGACACTGAATTCCTCAAAATAAATAACAACCATGAATAACAAGGACTACAAGTTTTTCATTATTATACTAAAGTGAGTAATTTCTTTACCACACAAATTTTATAGTCTATTGATTTTGTGGTAAGGCCAGGGACATAGGATCGAAAAACTTGCTACTACCATAAAATAAAATGAAACTAAACTTTAAGTCCCTTTAAAAGTGGGTATTTTTGCCTGGTACATACACAAAATTGTTCATCTCAGACCATTACATTAAGAAAAATAAGATTACTTCAATGTGTCGTTGAGACCCGGAGGCATTCCGAGACTCTGGGCAAGATCACTCATCCTTTCCTTCATAGCCTGAGGATCAACAAGGTGAAGTATTTCATTTAGCAGCAAAATACGAGAATTTCTTTTTTTTTTTTTTTTTCCTTTGATTGAATAAACCGAAAAATTATCACCTGAACACTTTTTTGGTGTGCATCCTTGTATGCCTTAGTAATCAAAAAGAGAGTTTCTGCATTACAAAGCGGGAATATGTAAAAATCATTCCCTATTGAGCACCTCATGAAATCTTCCAAATTGTCATGCCAGACCTCCAAATTCGGAGTAGCAAGGTGCTGATCATGAGTTTACTTGCAAGTAATATGCCCAGATGACGATAAAATGAGTGGTAAAATTAGTGATGACCAAGTAGAAATGAGTTACTAACATGCCCAAATTAGAAAGGGAAAAAAGTGATGGTAAAATCGGTAATGAAAAAGTATTAAGTTGCCACTTTGGGACTCAGACGCGGCCAAAGTGAAATCCGTAGTAAAAACACTTTAGAAACCTCTTTTTATTATTTACAAAAAATTGAGAGTTATATTTGCATGTTAACCAAATCATATAATGGAATGTAATGCGAAAAGTAATAGGTTTGAACAGTTAAGAAAAGGAATAAGAATGGGTATATATATTAATTCTCTTTCAAGGGTTTCCTTATCAATTAGGATGGGGAATTAAACATCTAATTCTGTCTCGAGTGTTTACTGAACTTAGGAAGAAGAATCTCATCGATTTAAATATTAAATTGTCTTCGTGCATAATTAAATAACTATTTGAGATCATTGGTTAAATAGGGAATATAAGTTAATTTAACTTTTATTACAAGGAACCAGGAAACAACACCAAGGGAAAGGGAAACACTAGAGAAAAGTAGAACTCTATAAGCCAAAACAATGGATCTTTCATGATACTTGATTGACAATCAATCCAGGACCACCAAACGTACCAAAAAAAAAAAAAAAAGAAGGACCATGCATTTTCATTTGTCAACAAAGACATAAAGCAAGATTACATGTAAGAATATATATATGAACACATATATGTGTATATAAATTAACCATCCAAAGCAAAAAAACAAGGTGAAGTAAATTGTGGACACTCACTTCTGGTCCAAATTCCATTGCTGCTTCAGTGATCTCGCTGCGTATAGGTTGTTGGTTCCCAGATAGTGTTACCTATTTATGCTTATGAAAGAAGCAGGTCCAGTGCATATAAACAAAGTTAAAGTCAAAGATTACAAGGATTTTCTGTTCTTCCTGTAGAATAAAAATGTAGACTTCCGGAAAGTTTAGGGAGGATGGCAGGCATAAGATGAATTGATTGAACTCATGAAAACTAAATCCACTTTTTCACTACTTAATCTCCAAATTCCAAAAGAAGATTTACTAGAATGACATTTCACGCAATTTCTAGCCCCAGAAACAAATTGCATACTTGCAAGAAAAAGATACCTTTATTAGCTCGCCTTCGCAGTAACCATCAATCTCTGTTCTGCAAACATAACAAGAAAAATAAGAAAATTTAGAAATTAAAGCAGGTAGAAAAACTAGAAAGGTTACATCGCAAATGAAAGTAATTTTCTCATACGCGGCCAGTTCTTTTTGTACTTTAACTGCCTCAACTTGGACAACCATCTGTGCCTTCTTCACAGTCTCAAAGAGGTTTTGCATGTTTCCGAAAACCCCTGCCTAAAACAAATTGGCATAACAAAATGTTAATCTCAACTAACAGATTTGAAATTGAGAGGCAAAATAACCAGAAACCAGTTACACAATGAAAATGCGTTCACAATAATTACGGTGATGATGAATATGATTCATAACTCAAGCCCCATCTTACAGTAGAAATTATTCATGATGCCCAAAAGCCAATTAAAAAAAAAACAAAAACAAAACAAAACAGCCATCTAGTATTTTCCTTACAAAACTAACATTTAATTTGATAGATGGCATGACAGAAATGCTTAAGATGGCGGTTAACATTTATGTTTATATAAAGTTTCTCAAGTTAAACAACAAAATCAATGTGAATAGAAATACTTTGATGACGAATGTTGATATTGGATTGGCCCCAAAATTTTACTACCATATTATATACATGAATTTATCCAGGCCAGGATATTGAAAATAGCAAGTAAAAACCAAAGAAATGGGAATCATGGAAAAAGTTCGTTAGAATGTAACCTCATCAACTGGAAAACTACCGAAGCAGCTAAAAGTACTTCCAATGAAAATGAGATTACAAAGACACCCCCTCAACTGGAATTAGTATCAACTTGCCCCTTGACTTTTCAAATGTGGCAATGGACAGTGACACCCACGACACCCCTAAACTTGATATAAGTGGCATCAATAGTCCATCCTTTTGTTTTTCATTTAAAAACTAAGATCAGGCACATGATTGCCCCTGAAATCTTCTGTCCACTTGTCTATTGAAATTTAGAATGCTTTAATACAACTCTTTAATCTAAGCCATTCGATTGGACATCACTTTAATACTCCAATATCCATTCACCATACAACATTAAACTAAAATCACCCAACACAGTAAATGAAGTAAAAACTTAACAGAAGTTAATCCTTGTCCAAATTAAACAATACTAGGGAAAAAGATAAACTCAAAAACAGATATCATCGCACATTGACATGATAAGCCCTCCAAGAAAAAAGCATCATCCAATTTTTCAATCTCTCTTGGGTTCTTCAATTCCAACTAAGATTTCTACAAAAATTAGAAGGGGAAAAAAAAAAGTAAGAAAATATTAAGTTAAAAACATGCAAAAACCAAAACACAATATATAGAGGAGATAAACAACTCGTAAATGGAAAGACACGACAACAGGTCGAAAATGTCGATTCAAAGGCAACAATGTAACTTCATAGTAGGGTTGGATTAGATTTATTAGATTTTCAAAATTCACATCTGATATCTAGTATAATTCAATTGGATGAGTAATATTATCATCCAAATTTAATTGTATTAAATATCTTTAAAAAAAATATTAGATTGATTCGGTTGAATATATTAGAGACTGAATCTTGTGTCCGTACCTACATAGTAGGCCCTTAATCTAATAGGCCCTTAATTTAATAAATAGGCAATGAATCGGAATACTTCAAATTATCTTGTACTATATTATAACAATTAAATTTGAGGAGTTTTACGATCAGACATGATGGGGGTAAAAATTTTAGACCGTCGATGAGTTTAAATGGTCGAGATTGAAAAGATTCACCAAAATTATTGTGAAATACATGTGTTTGATAATATTTATTAAAAAAAAGAAGCATTGTCTCCGACTCTCCATGGACACCGAGCAAGAGCAACGGTGGTGGTGGCTCTCGGAGCGAACCCGGCGAGACCATAGTGACGACGGTGCCAGCATTCTCGATCGTTGACCGCCCATCCCATGTCGCAAATGGCCAAAGAACACTCTCGATTTGAAGCTATTCGGCCGGTGTTTGGGCGGAGCCGCGGAGGAGAGTGAGGGGTTTTCACCATCGCCCAGATCCGGCAAAGGTCTCACGTCCGTCGCCGCTGTGAGCCCACTCCGCCGTGCTAGCCTTCGAGCCCCCTCCATTACGTAGCCATCAAGCCCACTCCGTCGCGGAAGCAAGGGAGGTGCTGAGTTAAAACTTCGCCAGATCCATGCTACCCAGTACCCAAGATGGCGCAGCTCGCAAACCCTGGATGGGTCCCTGAGAAGATGAGTTGACAGGCGGTGGCTGGGTGATTAGTGGAGAGGGCAGCTGCCGGAGGGCGCCCACGTTCGGAGACTTGAGATCGTGAGCTTGCCGGCATCCACAACATCGTGAGCTCGGATCTCCGTTGCCGCCCGTCCCTTCCACAGCCTCGCGAGATTTTTCGGGTCCGGCAAACCAGTTCCTCCCACCTTTTCGCGAGCTTTTTCTCATTCAGCCAACGTCCATCTCTCTGGTTTTTAGGACGAATAGGAAGGAGAATTGTTTCCTTTCTGAAAATGTGTAATCTCATGTGTTGAAACTATTCTAGTTTTATTGTGCTTTTTCGATCTATACCGATAAAATTGATCTAATGGTCAAGATTTTTTAACCAAAATTTTTTCTTCTCATCATCCTCTATCTTTATTTTTTTGCTCTGCCCGTCAAATGTCATTATTTTCTTCATCCCAACTCTCTCCCAGCTTTTTCTTTATAACTTTTTTTTTTTTTTTCCCCGTTGCTTCTCTTCTCATTTTCTCTTACTTCATGCTCCTTATTTAAAAGATAAAGGATCCGTTTGGCATCCAGGTTTAACTCCAACTAAAATGTACTTTTTCATCTTAATTTTTATCTTTTTCTGAAAAGTCAATAAAATTTATAACTATTTTTTAAAAAATTAACTCAACTCAAATTTAAAAATTTCAACTTAACTCAAACTCAACTCATTCACCAAACTCCCTAAAAGTTATTGTAGAGCGAAAAAAGTTAACAAAGCAGTTTTAATGTAAAAATTAAAATTGGAAAAATTAAGTAATTACAAATTTAATTTAATATAATATCATATTCAAATTTATTAAAATGAGTTGAGTTTGAATCCCTAACCATAAGTAAAAAATATTTTGAAAAATATCACGAGATAAACTACTTTTTGAATTACTGTTGTTTTTTTGTTTATATCTATATATATATATATGAATATAAATATATAATCTATAAGAATATTTGAATCTACACAAATTCATATATATTAAGGGTGTGTTTGGTTGGAGGGAGAGATGGAGAGAGGTGGAGGGAGAATCTATATCCTTGGGCCTACTATAATATCTTTCCATTTGGAAGGATGCACAGTCTCTT
This sequence comes from Ficus hirta, assembly GCA_038430175.1. Classification (NCBI taxonomy): domain Eukaryota; kingdom Viridiplantae; phylum Streptophyta; class Magnoliopsida; order Rosales; family Moraceae; genus Ficus; species Ficus hirta. Next base: position 8,511,430 of record CM076585.1, on the reverse strand, counting down.
TCTCCTTTTCAATTTAAAAAGTTAATTTTGTCATTAACTTTTTTTTTTTTCAAAAAACAGAAGTTTAAAATGGACAATATACTTAATTAACTAAAAAACTATCATCCATCATTTTAAGTTTTCCTCTCTCTTATCAAACAATAAAATTGATTCATATAATCCTCTCCGTCCTTCACTCCCTCCAGACATAGCCTAAAGCAAGAAACCAAAAAGGAGAATATCGATTAACACGCCAACCAATACCATTATATATATCACGTCTTATATAGAGGTATATGCACCAAGTTTTATATTTGGTACCGTATGGTATCCAGCAATATGAATTTCAGTTACTGTTAATATGAACTTCATTTGTTAAGAATGTGAATTCACACATAATGGAATGTAGTTAAAGTGTATGTGAATTTTCTTTATTTTACATTTTCTTATGCATGAATTCACATTTCTAATTGCAATTCACATTTACAATAATTGAAGTTTACATTGCCGAAGAATTTCTAGTCCTATTGTGCTTAATAGTGCAAAAAAGTGTATACTTTTGCGCGATGCAAGAATCATAAATTCAAAATTTTGGCGGGAAAAAAAGGTGAAAATTCATGTCATTTCGGTACAGGAATATTGCTCGAAGCATGCGGTGCCTAATCGTCATAAAAAAAGGTAAACGTTTCTGCGACTCGAAAATCATGCCTCAATTTTGGAGCGAAAAAAATTCAAAATTTTGGCGAGAAAAAAAAAGTGAAAAACATATTTGTTTCGGTGCTAAAGTGTTACTCAGTCAGTCCTATTGTGCCTGATCGTGCAAAAAAATATATACTTTTGCGCGACGCAAGAATCATAAATTCAAAATTTTAGCGGGAAAAAAGGTGACAATTCATGTCATTTCGAAGCAAGAATATTGGTCGAGGCCTGCGGTGCCTAATCGTCGTGAAAAAGGGTACACGTTTCTGCGATTTGAAAATTGTGCCCCAATTTTGGAGGGGAAAAAAATCAAAATTTTTGCGGGAAAAAAGAAAAAAGTGACAAACATAGTCGTTTCAGTGCAAGAATATTACTTAGTCCTACTGTGCCTAATTGTCGTGAAAAAGTCTATAAGTTTGCGCGATGCGAGAATCATGCCCCAAATTTTTGGGGGGAAAAAATTTAAAATTTTGGCCGCGAAAAGGTGAAAATTCATTTCTTTTCAGAGCAGGAATATTGCTCGAAGCTTATTGTGCCTAATCGTCGTGAAAAAGGGTACACGTTTGCACTTCGCGAAAAACGTGCTCCAATTTTGTTAGGAAAAAATTCAAACTTTTGGAGGGAAAAAAATAAAAAGCATTATTGTTTCAACGCAGGAATATTGTTCGTGGCCTGCGGTGCCTAATCATCATGAAAAAAGATACACGTTTCTGCGACACGAAACTGTGCCCCAATTTTGGAGGGAAAAAATTCAAAACATTTGCGAGATCGTTTATTTTTTCACGCAGGAATATTGCTCGCGGCCTATGGTGCCTAATCGTCGTGGAAAAAAGATACACATTTCTGCGACCCCAAAATCATGCCCCAATTTTGGAAGGGAAAAAATTCAAAATTTTGACCGGAAAAAAAGGTGAAAAAAGTTATCGTTTCGGCACAGGGATGTTGCTTGCAGCCTGCGGTGCCTAATCGTCGTGAAAAAGGGTACACGTTTCCGCGACGCCAAAAACATGCCCCAAATTTGGACGTGAAAAAATTCAAACTTTTGGCAGGAAAAAAAAAAGCGCAAAACATAATCGTTTTGGCACAAGAATATTGCTCAGCCCTATTGTGCGTAATCATCACAAAAAAGGATACACGTTTGCACTCCGCATAAAACGTGCCCCAAATTTGGAGGAAAAAAAATTCAAAATTATGGCGAGAAAAAAAAAAGCGAAAGACATATTTGCTTCGGCACAGGAGTATTGCGCAGTCTTATTGTGCCTAATCGTACAAAAAAGTGTATACTTTTGCACAATGAAAAAATCATAAATTCAAAATTTTGACGGGAAAAAAAGGCGGTCAAAGACTTAAGTGGTTAAATGAGTGAATAACATATTTTGAAAACTAGTTAGGGAAATTATGGAATTAATATTCTAGAAATGATGAGAGTGCTTTATTTATGAATGTCATGTTAAATTTGACTGTATGAAAAATATAATAAATGTACTTATTTATGATTGGCGTGTTGCATAAGAATTGATCTATTAAACTCTCTGGAATAAAGAAAATTGATTAAAACACTTTGTTTATTAGACTCTAAGATTAGTTTCATTGTGATAAATTAAGTGTGTTAAAATAAGTGACAACAATTAGTGATCTAAATAATAAAGCAAACAATAATGGGCCACAGTAATAGAGGCTGAGCATAAATAACTTCAACAATTTATCTATAAATAACCAACACTAAACAGTGATAAAATTATTGCAATAAGTAAGAAATAACCAAATGAGCATGAATAAATAAATAAATATTGAAAACTGGAAAATGGACTAGTTTAAACAGAAAACTTGAAATAAATAAACCCAAAGAATAGACATCAAGAATAATTAAAGATAAAAGAAATAAGAAAAAATTACCTAAATAACCACCTTTTTTTTTATTGACCAACATAATACAAATTTTAGTTTATTTTAGTTTGATTTTGTGTCATATTGGTTTAATGTTACTCTTCTGTGTCATATTGATGCAATGTTCTTTCAATTTATATCATTCAGGTATTTTTCCTTAGAAATAATGGTGATAGAATAAAATACTCAAATTAGATAACATTAAAGGGAGATTAGAAGTATACTTGCTACCTGTGTTTAAAATAGGAAAGATACAGGAATGGTAACAAGAAATGAGCTTGGGAAAAGTACAATTCCCACATTTGCTTTTATAGAGAGTAAAGCAAATTGCTTTTCCAAGGGAGGGCATTAGTTGCTTGTTGATGCGCATTGCAGCAAGCAAGGGCCTTTTGGTCTTTTTCCCACGTTCCCTTGGGCTTATTGGCATGTTGTTTATAATCTCTTTCGCCTTCTTCAACATCCCAACTCTTCCAAGCAAATCATCCATGCATCCACAATGCTCGGTTCTGAGTTCTCAACTCAACTCGATGAACTTTTGTCATTTGAAAGAAGTCATGACGCCCTTCTTCAACCAACCCCAAGTGAGTGCAAGCACTAGGGAGACTAACAAAGTGATGTGATGTAGGAGGGACTCAACCATTCCTCCCAAAAGTTGTAACTGTGGGAGAGGCACAATCAACTTTTTTAAAAATCACCCATTATCAGACTCGGGAATCCACCCCAAACACTATCCGTCTAGGCCCTTATTTTGAGGAGTCCCTTATGAATCTATATATGCATCTAGCAAATGGGCTCAGGCATTTCTTCGAGGCCCAAGCTACATAGGTTGCCTCGCAAGTTAAACTATGCTTCTGCATCATGAAATTTTCAGGAGCCACCAACTCCCTCTACATCTTTTTATCAACTAGAAACCAATAAACATACTGATTTATACTAATTGAAATCACGAGCTTTATATATATGAAGTGCATATACATATTACAATTGTTAAAGATTTATTTTATGAAAGTAAATGTTAAAATTTTCGATATCATAATTTTTGACACATATGTTAGGCTATCACAAAAAAAATTTGAACGTAAATGCACAAATTTTGATTAAGAAAATTAATTCATTAAAAATGATTTTTATGAAATAAAAAATAAGAGCTTAAAAAAGACAATTTTAAAAAAAGTTGAAGGAAAAAAAAAACAAAGAAAAAAGAGAACGAATAGAATAAAGTAACAAATCAAGAAAAAAAAAAAAGACATAATCACAAAAGATAAAATAAAGTAAACAAATTTTTGAATATTTGAGTAGTATTTTTTATTTTAAAAAAACTTTACCCTTTTAATATAGTTATATAAATGAGAGAAGAGACAGAGAAAAGGCAGCGTGTGACGATATGCCATCCTACTTCATTTGCATATGCGATATAACCTTGATAAATTAATAATCATTATCGCCTTAAGTGCTTCTTTGTGTGAGACAGGCTCCATAATAAAACTATCACCTTCAAATTCATCCTCTCTATCATTACCCATGAATTTTTCAACAATTTACTTGTCACTCAAAATCTATGAAGTTGTGTCATTTTCCACAGGGCAGTTATAAAGAGGTATATATTCAACATCCATTCCATCACTGCACCACAACTCTTTGATTACTTTTTCTTGTTTTTGCATGCCTTAACCTTACAAGCTTGGTCCATCCAAATTGTCAGTGGCCATGTTATCCACGGACCTAATTATGCAATGTCAAAAACAAGTTGTAATTGTTTTTGCCTATACGGCTATTTTTCAAGCCAAAACGGAAGATGCATCGCAATAGATTTTTTTTTTTTTTTCTTTCCTAGATTTTGTCATTCTTCTTTACAACCTCCAAAGCATTATGATAAAATCGATGAAGATGATGCACCTTGAAAGCATGTATAATCCCTCATCATCAGTCATCACAAGATCTTTGATGTTGTGTTGGGTGGCAAACAAAAGTATTTCGACATGGTTCAATCCTTCAATAGTTTTTGAATGAGCAGGACTATTATCGAGAGGAGAACTTTTCTACTGCCAAATTTTGAAAATGTACAACCATTGTTGCAGTTGTTTCTTAGTGCAGGTTGGATCTTTGTTGTATACACACAATACTTTATGCATTTCATTTGTCATTGTCGCTTTAATATTTAAAACTCTAAAAGATTAAGAAATTTCAAAAATTAAAAAACCAAACACACAAATTATCAAATTAAAAAAAAAAAAAGAAAAAAAAAAAGGAGACCAGATCAGGAAGGGGTCGGAGAAACTCGTGCTGTGGTTAGAGGAGGAGAAGGACAAGGAATCGCTTTTTCTGTCATTGGCGTGTGGGAAGATCGGTGGCTATTATATGTGTTTTTCTTGTTATTTATTTGTTTATTTATTTATTATTGGTCTTTCTCTTTCTCTTACAATCTAGATTTTTAGGATAGTGTAAATGACTCAGAGAGATTGCATTTTACTTTCCTTTACTTCTAACTCTGCTTAGGATTGAAAAGGGGTGGAGAAGAAAATTTTGTTAGAATTGATGTCCAGAAAAGCATATGATATTTAAGACTTTATTGCTATTTAAATAAATTAGTTTTATGTTTCATTATACTCTTATATGCATATATATTTGAAAACTTAATAAATATGATAAATTTTTGTGATTTTTGTTTAAGTGTTATATACAAAAAGATAATATTTAAGAATAATATTCTAAATTTGTCCTAATATCTAAATTCGGATATTTAATTAATTATTATGAGCATGATTCATCGTTATCATGAATGAAACAATATTGAGTCGTTGGGATAAAAATGCTTTATATATTATGATAGTATAGGACGATAACGTGCTTAATTTGAATATGTGATAATCTCTATTAGTATTTAGAGTATTCAAATTTTATTAGCGATGATTATATGCGTAACAGTCTTAATTCTATATTGTTAACATACTCTTATCTATGGCATTATGTCTTTTGACTTATTTGATACAGATTCACAAAAAGACATAATTCGGCTTAAATTCACAAATTGTCAAATCTCATTCCTGGAGAGACATAACAAAGTAAATAACTGAGAATATTAATTTAATGAGATGAAGTCCGTTCCTTCATTATGAAGTATATGGACAGCTCTCTTAAGTGTTTATTCATGGCTTGAATAATAAGAGTGTTCAATATATAATAAGATCATAAATATGTTATTTATTAGTGAATCAATGGTACTTAAAAAGAAAGATGCAATAAAAGAGATTAACTAATAAATGGAATATAGCTTTGACTATGAACTATTTGTAGAGGATTGATCTATATTTAGTGATTATATCAATAAATCATTCGACCTTCATGAATAAATTATATTTATAATTTCAACAGTGCAATTCTAAGTTTTTAGTGAAATAACTTTGGAATTAATAATAAAATTGATATATTAGTGCCCGTTTGGGGCATTAACTCTAGATGGCAAAACACCATCTGATCTAAAAATCTCAATTTTATGTCTAACTTTCTCTCTCGTACATTTTCAAAAAACTCAAACGTTAAAAGTTCATAACTTTCTCATTTCAAATCGAAATGAGATAAATTTTATGTCAAAATACTCGTAGCGACGAGACGAACAAGAAAATATCCATTTTACATATTTTTTTTTGAACATATTTCAAATTTTTATATTATTTTTTATTTTATAAAACTTTTCTAAAAGTTTTTCCTCCAAACATATATTACCAACCCTGCCTCAAAAACATCATCTCTAGATTTCCCCCAAACGGGCCCTTAATTTAAAAGTTTAATTAATCATTAAATTTATTAAAGCTTGAAATTATAAGTCCATAATTCCACATGGCACTTGCACAATATTAATACATACTGACTTTATATGAAAATTTGATTTGGAATTAATTTTATAATTTAAAAATGATGTGACTACTTAAATAAACTCCAATTGGAAGATCCAGTGGGGACAACCACACCAAAGATGACGCCTACATCACAGGGATAATTCCTGGGGTGTGCAGCGAACCCCTCGTGTGGATTCCTCCGTTTGCTCCTCAGTCTACGGGGTATCAACAGAAAGTGCTTTTAACGACACAAAATATACGACATTTTTCTCTAAATGTCATAAAAAGACTTTTTAACGACATTTGTTCAACAAATGTCATAGAAAAGAGCAATTTATGACATTAAAAGAAAAATGTTGTCAGCTTTAGTTTTATTGCAAAAGCACGATGACATCAAAATGTCAATTAATTATGAAAAAAAAATGCCTACAAACGTATATGGACTGTCTATTCGTGTATTTAGCTTCAGGACTTTCCTCTTAAAAGGAAAAAAAATTTATCAACTTGTGATAGTTGAGTATTATCACCTGGCAGACAGAGAACGGATAACATTATCACCTGTCAACTTGATGTAGAAAAACTTCCACAACTTCTTGGTCTTCTGCTATGATGAAAGAAAAATTTAAATAGTTATATGTCACAAGGAAAAGCAAACAAGGTCAAGTTTATTTTCCCCGACTGTGGAGAGACAATTAAAATCCTATCAATATCTTATAAAAATTTTCACGGATATTGATATTTTATAAGATTCATAAATTTTTAATATCTATCCAAACACAAATTTAAATATTTTCTTCAAACGTTTATTTTCATATTGTGAACATCCAAACATCATTTCAATTGACAATTCAAATGATTATAGAACATTAAATGATTCTATACAAATATTTATATCGAAAATATTATTATTCAAATGACTTTACTAAATGGACTATTCACTATTTCACAACAATTCAATTTGAATACAAATTTATTTTTACTTTTTAGAAATACGTATCATTTATTATTATTATTATTATTATTATTATTATTTACATTTACAATATTCAAATGTTACTATTAACAAAATTTATTCAAATACATATTTAATTTTTACATTTGAACAAAAATATTTCAATTTTAATAAACATTTAAATGCAATTTATTATCCAACGGGCACTTATATTTTTCTTTATTTAGAATTCAAATTTTGAAGGAATAGTCAAATAAGATACTGAATGCATTAAAAAGGGATGGTAAATTAAAAATTAGAATAGAAACGATTTTTGTGATAATATGTAACTTAAATATAGTTCAGGTATCCTTTTCTTATTTCGTTATTTTAATTCAGAATTTTTTGAATTTTAGTAAATTAAAAAAAATCTTGTTTATGCATTTCTATTTTAAAAATAAATTTGTTTATTTAGAAAAGGATGCACATAAATATGTACGGAAGAGTGGTGATCACCTTTTCCAAAAAAAAAAAAAAAAGGATGAAGAAGAAAGAATGGTGATTTACATTTTTAATTATGCATATATTTATATGTATAATTAATATATTTATATATGGTGACTTCATTAGAAAAGAAAATTCCTTAAAAAAAGGATGGATGACTGCCACCCGGCTAATATGCAAAGACAATATGTAACTTAAAAATAGTTCAGGTATCCTTTTCTTGTTTCGTTATTTTAAATCAGAATTTTTTGAATTTAAGTAAATTAAAAAAAAATCTTGTTTATGCATTTCTATTTTAAAAATAACTTTGTTTATTTAGAAAAGGATGCACATAAATATGTACGGAAGAGTGGTGATCACCTTTTCCAAAAAAAAAAAGGATGAAGAAGAAAGAATGGTGATTTACATTTATAATTATGCATATATTTATATGTATAATTAATATGTTTATATATGGTGACTTCATTAGAAAAGAAAATTCCTTAAAAAAAGGATGGATAACTGCCACCTGGCTAATATGCAAAGACAATATGTAACTTAAAAATCGTTCATGTATCCTTTTCTTGTTTCGTTATTTTAAATCAGAATTTTTTGAATTTAAGTAAATTAAAAAAAATCTTGTTAAGTAAATTAAAAAAAATCTTGTTAATGCATTTCTATTTTTAAAATAACTTTGTTTATTTAGAAAAGGATGCACATAAATATGTACGGAAGAGTGGTGATCCCCTTTTCCAAAAAAAAAAAAAAAAAAAGGATGAAGAAGAAAGAATGGTGATTTACATTTATAATTATGCATATATTTATATGTATAATTAATATATTTATAAATGGTGACTTCATTAGAAAAGAAAATTCCTCAAAAAAAGGATGGATAACTGCCACCCGGCTAATATGCAAAGACCGTTTCATTTATGATGATAATTAAAGTTACATTTAAAATAGTAAAGCTGTAGGCAAACTGCTACAAGAAAAGGAGGTAAACTAAAAATTTGTAGTTCGCGGTTTGTAAAAAAAACTTAAATTTTGGCGCTTTATTTCGGAATTTGAACTTTGAAGTATCAATTAAATAGGAATCTTGCTTCCACGTTCAAACCATTCAGTTCCACAGACATAAAAACAACTTTTTTCTTTCTACTTTTCTTCTCTTTTCTTGTTTCCCCCAAAAATCTCAACACATATTCTGCTAAAAGGTAATTTAATTTATCGTCTTATTTCTTTGCTTTCAATTCAACGTAATTGGTTTTGCAATTCCTTGGTGCAGTTGTCTGCCATATCGAAATCAAACACTCCCATTTGCCATGCAATTGCCTGGATTAGAGCCTCTGCTACAGTGTCCGGCAACGCATCAAATTCTTGCAGTAATCCCCTACATGCAGTGGAGGCCGATTTCACCTTCCCCAAGGAGATGAAGGTCCTTTTATTGGGCTCTTTTTTTATTTTTATTTTTTTTATTTGTTTTGTTTTGTTTTGTTTTTTTTTTCATGAATCCATTTAATGGGCATTCGAACAGAGGCTTAATTGCTTTCTATGGGCTCTTGATTTTTTCAGGCAGTGAAAGGTTTAGAAGGTAAAACTAAAGCAAAGCCAATGGCTTAACTACGTCGGCTTGGAAACCTAGAGAGAGGTTGTTGGCAGAACGTTTGAGATAAAAGTACTAGAAGATTATGATCCTGATGATTCCGTTGATGCTTTGTCCTCTTTGTTCTACCCGAGATGCTATGTTTCATATCAAAAAGGAGAAGACCCAAAATGATGACGATTTTTTTTTAGGGGGGTGGTTTTCGTTTTTTCGTTTTTTCTTTTTTTTTTTTTCTTCTTTTTTAAATCTGTACTAATGGTTGAAGGCTCCAGGAGAAGCCAAAGAAATGTATTTTGTATAATTGCATGTAAATGATATATAGAACATGAAAAACGTTTTCTTCTTGTGAGTTTTTTTTAGATGATTCATCTTGTGAGGTTTAGTATCCAAATATTTTATTAAAGTCAAAATTTCACGTGGAAATTAGAATTTATAAAAAATGAAAATTTTATTTTCTACCAAGAAAATTAATGATTTTTTTTCCCTAAAAATTATTGTTCTTTTGAATATACAAATTCACGACATTAACTAAATGTGGTGACAAGATTTACTCACGACATTTGTTGGCCGTTGTGGAAAATATGTCTACGAAAATGAAAATATTTTGATGACGGTATTTTAGTGTCGTAGAAAATTCATTAATGACATCCTTTATGACATTTGAAAAAATGTCGTTGAAAGTTTTAGACTTTTCACGGCACCCCCATTCAATGACTTTTACAAAAATGTCGTCAAATCCCTTCCACGACATTTTCTAAATGTCATCGAAGACCTTTTTTGTTGTAGTGAATTAGCAGCCATTTCTAGCTATTGTTCCCCTCCTAAGGACAGGTTCTTACGCATTACTCACTTGTCCGTCACTGGAAACACCACTTCCTATCCGACTTGCATGTTTCAAGCATGCCACCAGCTTTCATTGTGAGCCAGGATCAAACTCTTCATGAGATTCATAGTTGCATTATGTATAGCTTCCTTGTTCGTAAACAAGCAGATTCAGAATTGTCTTTCATTCCAAAGCATAATTTAAATTCAAACAAGAAACAAAAATTGAAAATTAATAAACCAAGGAGGAGATAGGTGCCATCTAGCACTGGGTTGGGTGATAGGTGCCGCACGCCACCTCCCAGTGTAGGGAGATAACCAATTTCTTTTACTTAAATTAATTTAATTATTTAATTAATTTAAAAGAATATCCAATTAGGTATTTCTCATGAGACTCTAAATAGATGACTTATTGCATTAGATTATAACATTTGTCTCTTTTCTGAAAGAGAGAGCCTAGAGTGAGAAAAAAAAAATCTCCATAGCTATATTTGCTTCTCTCATGTGTTGAGAATTAAATGCAAAGAACATAAAGGTGAGATAGTGATCATATCCGATTAACAAAACGCCCACATGTCCGTTTGTGAGATATCGAGATTAGGCGTGGAAGACCTACGGTGTCTTTGGATTTGAATCATTTATGAAGTTATCACCTAGTTGGACGAGTGTAATATTTTTACTCTTGTGCATAATTTATTTATTAAATTTAATATATCTATGTAAAACTTTTAAGCAAGTTTTTGTTGTACACAATCCAAATTAATATATAATTTATTTTGTGACAAGGCAATGTTCGTTTGAAGTGAACCATGTTGAATAATATGATTGTTAAGAGAAATTATTAATGTTTTAAAAGCACTTTGCTAATGGACAACGTGGTTTGGAGAGCGTCCGATTAGTGCTTCCATGTTGTTTCGTTTTGATGGCCTTTGTTAGCTCTTTTTCAATGAAAGTTTTTCTTAAGTTTAACTGTTATTGTTTGGATAAGAAGTAAGACTTTTTTGACAATCGGTGTGTACGGGTTCAAATCTGAACGTCAGATTTCAAGCATGTCCCTGAGACAAGCTTTCTTGGAATCCTTGGGTTCTATGGTTAGCTGAGAAGTTTGGGTGTTTTTTTGTTACCACTCTTGAAATATTAAGATGAGTAACATAAATGTTTTTCATACATTCTGATGTTGAAAGCTGATGTTGTATCTTTTGGTTGAAGTAACTTTATAGAATTCACTTTTTGTGTTTTGTTTTTAAATTGATTATTTTCTTTGGTAGATTATACAAAATATTCTACTACAATCTTGTGTATGAAAATCGGCGACGTCCAATTGTTTATGTTGTAAATACTACTTAGGAAGCACCTACTACTTATGATAGATTTAACCTGGATATTGTTTGTATTTTTGCTCTATGCCCAATTTAATTAGCTCCAGAAGACTAGAATTGTATTCAAAATGTTCGGCCTGAGTAAATTCGTTTGTATTTGTGGAACATGCTACTAGTGATTCTAATAGAATCCAAACAATATTTTGACAGAATATGAAACATAATCTATTAGAATCCGAAACTATTCTAACAGAATCTCTCCAATGATCAATGTCAGTGACCGGAGTTGAAGATGTCCGACCACCTTTGTTGAAATCTAAAAATATATTCTGTCATAATCCTTTTGGGAATATCTAACAGAATCTTTCTGGTTACCTGTGCCAGTAACCGAAGTCGGAGACGTTCAGCTATCTTATCAAAAACATAAAATATTCTAGTAAAATACTCTAAATATTCTACTATACTATTCTAGTGACCAACGCCGGGGATCGGAATTGGAGACATTCAACCGTCCATGTTGTATTCTAATAAAATCACTTATACAAAAAGCAGAATTCACAACGGTTTTTAACCGTCGTGATAACTAACATTTCACGATAGTTACAAACCGTCGTGGAATAGACAAAAATAGCGCCAGATGGGGTAGCAAAGGTGGTTTCCACTACGGTTTTTGATAACTCTATAAAATAGAGTTATTTCAGCATTTTTAAGCTTATATTTTTGCTATAATCTTAGTATTTATTTTTATTTTTCACTAAAATTATTATGTTGTCCTAAATGTGTAGATAAATAATGTTAATAGGGTTAAAAATAGCAATTTGGAGCTAAAATGTGATAAAAATAAATTAAGTAGGTGTTTGGTGAATGAGTTTGAGTTAAGATTTTTAAGTTTAAATAGTAATTTGTGTTGACTTTTCAGAAAAGACAAAAAAAATTTCAGAAAAAGATAAAAAAAAGTACAGTTTAACTTAAGTTAAACTTGTATGCCAAACAGGGCATAATATTACAAAAGGAAATTTGGGCCACCATCCAACACTCGCAGACTCGACGGGCACTCACACGTTTGATCTAGCTGTCAGATAAGCATCTGACGGTGTAGATCGCAAGTGCAGTCCACTCGCCCTAGCCAAGCACGTCTGCTGTCTCGTGTCAAGGATCCAACATGTGTCAAATCTGGTGCAGCGCATCTCAATAGCTTCCGTGCTCTCCTGCTCTAGCCGAATTAAAACTGGCCACGTGTCCCACTTCATCCAACTTTGCCAATTATCCGTCAGCGTGGGCCCCAATGGGTGACTGACGCAGTCAGCTGCAGCAAACGAGAAAAGAAAAGAAAAAGAAAAATAAATAAATAAAAAGGAGGCTTGTGGCGGCGGCTGGGAGGCGTCAAATAGGGGCTTTAGGTCTTTGGCAGCCAAAGAAGAAAAAGAATAAAAAAAAAATATGTGAAGCTTTTAAATTTTAGTATTTTATTTTTAATTCAAGTTTTATGTTTAGTTTTCTACAAAATTAGAGAGAAATAATCTTGAATCATCAAGAGGAGAAGACTTTACAGACTTATGATACTTTCTAATTGAGTTTTCTTGTTTTATTTTCTAATCTTTTTATTTATTGTAATTTTAGAATAATTAAATCTTTGTTTTGTGGAATTTTATTTTAATTATGAAGTAATTTTCTTTTCTAGGGATCCGATCTATCCGAGTTATGAATATTTGAATTTTTTTAATTTTTAATTAATTGATATTCTATTTCAGTTCTATGTTAAGTATTTTTAATTTGTGCTTAATACTCGTGAATTTCTAGTCAACTTTTACATGAATAGGTACTTAATTTGAGACTGAGAATTAATAATTAATAAGCAATTGTTTAATCTATCATGAGATTGTCATAAGTTAAAGATAGTTATGAAATCTGTGCAGCATAATAAATTTATGGTTCTTAATAAATTATGACAGGTTGTTTGAGACCGAGAGGTGATAAGAGAATTATTATAATAAATTATTAATACTTGAGAAAGATTAATAAATATATTAGAGAGATTCATTGGAAACATAGGGAATAGATGTTGATTGGTTATACTAGATTATTCAAATATGTCTTTTTATTTATTTTGTTATTTTTATTTAAAGATCTCTTTTCGGTTAGTAAAATAAAATTAGAGTTAATGTAATTTTAATAATTAGTAATGACAGTCCTTGTGAGAATGATACTTTACTTATCACTTTATTACTTGTTAACGATATTGTGTACTTACAATTTTCCGTAATAAATTTTGACATCGTTGGTGGGAACTGTTTTGTTTTACTAATAGCGATACTAAATAACTATAGTTTTAATTTTAATTTTAATTTTTTTCCTTTTAACTTATTTTCTTTGGTTTTAAATTTTTTTTTTGTCTTATTTGAGAAACTTCAAGATGTCTCGTCGATAGATTTTCATGAGTTTGGCCCAACAAGACATGAAATCGATATATAGTTTGGCCCAACCGAAATTTCCACCAAAATTTTTGACATACCCTCGATATTTCTTAATATTTTGCAAAAATTACACTTTGTTTTACTGATATCAATTATTTTTTACCGATACTTCCCGATATTCACCGATATTTTAATGAAAAATATATCATATCCAAAAAATATTTCGATACCCTTTAAACAAAGAAATTTTGGTGGATATTCACGATCATGAGGCTATATATATTTTGTTCTTCTTCACTATTAGAAATCTATTTAAGTATGGTTATCAGCTAGTTCTGTTGTTTGGTTTGTGATCAATTTTGAAGTTTTGGCGTTGGGTGGACGGGAGTGAAAAGTTTTTAGTTTTTTACTTGTTTTTTTTTTTTTTTTTTTTAACAGTTAGTTGTAATCGTTTGTACTGAAATTTAGAATGCTTTGATGTCTTGTTGAGAAAGACAAGTTTGACACGTTTGCTCGACTTACTGTAGAGAAAGTCCTTGCCCCGGAATTAACGATTGACAACTTTTTTCTTTTTCGCTCTACGCGTCATTCCATGGTCAAAAGATGGTTCACTTTTTGCCACTCTCATTTTTCCTGCCCGCCGAATGAAATGACACAACTCGGCAATACCTCTACTTTGTTTTCCTACCCATTGTTTCTGGTCCGTTATTTCATTAAAACGATAATTAGTTATTTTTTTATACATTATTTTATAACAATTAAATTTTTATAAAATGATACTTATAATTTTTTTATATGTTATTATAATAATTAATTGATTTTAATTAATTATTTTATAATGACACTTATTCTTTATAGTAATGGATCTAAATAAACAAAAAAATTTGCACAAATATTAATTATTAATTATAAGATTTTAAATATAATATTATGACTACAGGATTTATCATTTCTTATTTTCTTATATATTTTCTATGACCACAAGTAAGGTAGTCAAAAAGCTCGTCGCATGGGCGGACCCCACTAATCAATTCCAACACTAAATTCACCTAATTTGTCCGTAGGCAGTGGATATTTCATTCAACATATGGATATGTACACTCTGTCAGGAGTGATACTGAATTTACTTATAAAAAAAACTTGTTTTTCTTTAGTCTAATATTTTCTTTAAAATATTTAGAATCTAGACTTTGGATTTTTTCTCATAATTTCCAAGGGGAATTTCATAGAAGAAAACCGACAAGAAGCTTAATTCAACACTATCTTTTTATTTTCTTGCTCTTCAATATATGTCATTATTTTCTTTATCCCCAATCTCTTTGTAATTTGCTTATTTATTTTTTCATTCCTTCTGATCTTCTCATTTTCTCTCACCTCATACTCTCTCTCCAATTTCTCTCTAGACTTTTATTCCCATAACTTATCTCATGCTTTTGATTTATTTATCTTTGCTTTCTTTTCTTTAATTTTTCTTTGATTATTAACTAAACAAATTAAAAGATAAAGTTATTCTAAAGCGAAAAAAGTTAAATTGCTGGCTTGTTTAGATTTGGATAATCTTAATTCCGAAATTTGAATAAAATAATTCAAAACAAAATTAAAAATTAAAAATTAAAAGTACACAAACACCTTTTTGTATTTTTTGTTTATATATATAATCCACAAGAACCTTTGATACCAGTTGTATCATAATAATTCTACTTGCTAGCAAAGCATATCGGTATTTTTATATATAACTTGATTATGAGATATAGAGATTGAACCCTACTAAATAAATAAATAAAAGAACTTATATTCATGGTAATTTAAAACAAAAAAGATTAAAAAAAAAAACACACAAACACACACGCACACACGTACCAAAAAGCAACCGCTGAGGAAGAAAAAAAACAGCACACAAATCTATCTTTACTATAATGATAAAAATTAAAAATTAAAAATTAAAAAAAAAAAAGAAAAGAAAAAGAGAGAATAACATATGCACGGTATTAATTTTCCACACCTCTTAGAGTGGTCAAGTGATTTTTTTGTTTTGTTTTGTTTTGTTTTTTTTGTTTTTGATTTGTTTTTTGTTTGTTTGTTTTTATTATTATTTTTACTATTATTATTTTTTTTTTTCAACTTATTCAAATAAAGTTAGAGTTAACCAATTTCAGTAATTAGTGATCAATCAATTCTCATGAGAACGATACTCTACTTATTATTTTATTACTTGTTAACGATAATGTACACTTGCATTTGAATATCCGCAACACTTACCATGACTGTTTTCTTAGGAAACGATCGTGGAATGTATTGAAAGAAAAAAAAATTTAATTTCTTCGATTTCCCATGGGTGGCAAATCTCATATGTTATCCATTACACAGCCCATAATTAAAATAGGAAATCAGTAATCAATTTTTATCCCAATGTACTACAATTCTTACAAAGACATATATTACATTACAAAATTTATACATTGTCTCCCAACTATATTGGATGAACCACATTACAAAATTAGCTCACTCTTGCCTTACTAAACTCATCTTAATGGCGATATAAAAATCCTTAGTTTGAAGTAAGGATAATCGATCAAGAGTCAAGGTTATTTTCTACATTAAAGCTAAAACAAAATAACCGCATTCGACATGACCTTCTTGTAGAGGACGTCGAGGAGTATCGATTAATGTTTCATAGTTTTGTCATTTTCTTACTCATTTTTTCCACTAAAATCTTCCAGTCATTAAGTGCCATACTAATTTAACAAAGCTCAAAACAATTAAAACAAGAATAATGTAATGTCAAATCACAATTTGGAATATAAAAATATACTTACAACTTAACTAGGGCTTCAAAATCATCACCCCGTTTGTTTCAAAGAGGATTAAATTACATGATCAAGTCATCCCACGGAGTAGTAACTATCTGGATCCAATGTTGCCCACTGTTATATAGTATGAGAAACAACTTTCCTTTCAGTGCTTTAGTTAAGAGCCGTAAAAGATTGTTGACTCTCTCTCTACGGTAGGTAATTGGATCTACATCCCATGCAACTAGTGAGACAAGGCTTGGATGCCTAAGTTTCCTATAGTCAACACGTTTATCATGGTGCCAAGTCAAATTCTTAGCATGCTCGGCATTACGAAATAAACGACACAAACGTGAAGCCGGTAGAATGTACCGTAGCACCTTCGTCGACACTCTTTTACTGTTATTCGATGGCTTCTTGTCCTTTTTCCATCTTGACTCTTTACAAACTAGGTATTCATCTAAATCTTCATATTCTTTCTGGTAAATGACGCAATCATTTGGACAAGCTTGTATCTTTTCATATTCTATTCCCAAAGTGTCCAATGTCTTGTTCTCTTCATACATATTAGGTGTAACTTTGTTTATCATGCAGTATAATATCTTTTAGAAATTCTAAAAGAGTCATGAAACTAAAATTTGTCCACCCCCTCCCCCCCCCCCCCCCCCCCCCCCCCCCCCCGATGTGTTCATATTCCATACTTTAACAAATGCCATTAATTTTGTATATTTCATATACCTGTTATACAAGAGCATCTTGACATAATTAATTATTACCTCAAATAATCTAGACGGTACACAAAGTATTATTCCAAATCATTTATCATATCAAACATGTTATCACCAACGTCTTCCTCAACAATTGACTATGTTCCTTTATTCATCAATGTTTGTTTAATATTGAAAATAACTTCACCGTATAATTCCATGTTTGATAAGAACAAATAATCACATATCCACACAAATGTCCTCGAACATCATCGATGGAATGAGCTCTATGATATTTCATAATTTTCAAAAGGACACGGAATCTAATCATCTTGTATGTGAGCTTTGGAAAATGACAAAAATTATTCAACAGCATCTTCATATCTTTTAGACAATCTATCAAACCACACCCATTTACTATCAAGGATTTGCAACTCCTAAATCCAAATATCAAAGTTTTAGAAGTCAAAGTAACTATCAAAATGCATATCAAAATTAACACTCATTGCACAATTAACTCAAAAATCCCCAAAAACAAATATAAAAGATAAAAAAACTAAAATCATAAGTCTAAATACAGGGAAAAATAACAAAAAGAAGTTAGTGATCACTTACAAGAGAAGGAGATGGATGGTAGATAGTGGTGGCAATGTCCAACTGTGGTGGAGGCACTGTTTTCAGAGCTTTCTGATCTGATTTTGGCTGCTGTAGCTTCGATGTTGATCTGGAAAAAATGAGGGCACGATTTGGCTGCATGGGTTTTTTTGTGAAGATTCCACAACCGTTTTTATAAAACCATGGAAACCGAAGCTTTCGTGACAGTTTCCCAAAAACGGTTGTGGAAGGTGAAGCTTCCACTACAGTTTTCGTAAACCGTCGTGCAATCCATCTAAGGATTCCACGACTGTTTGTGGAAACTGTCATGGAAGCTTCGACGACTGTTTTCAGAAATTCATTTCCGCGCTGTGTTTTTAACATGCCTTCTACGATCGTTTTTAAAAAATGATCGTAGAAGCTCCGTCATGAAATCCACATTCTGTAGTAGTGAATACCTATATTATTATACTAGATTATTCCAGTGACCGGTGCCGACAGCTGGAGTCGGAGAATTCCAACCATCCATATTAAAAACGGAAAATATTTTAATAGAATAACTATAATATTTCGGCACCTGGGCGTCGGAGCCGGAGATATTTGACTATCTATATTGAAAATAGAAGATATTTAAGTAAAATACCCAAAATATTCTTTTACTAGATTATTCTGACGACCAGCGTTGATGACTCATGCCAGAGATGCTCGACTATCCAGGTCGAAAACATGAAATTTTCTTGAAGAATTTTCCTAATATGGACAATTTGGTGTCTTGTAGATTTTTCTTTTTTATTAATATCAGCAATTTGGATGAAGCATATAACCTTAACCTTTTACCTATATCCTTTAACCTTTGACTATTACTCTTGGGTGGCAAAGAAGCAAAGTGTCCAGAAACAATGTTAAACATGTCAAGAAGTTTTGAAACAGTGGCCTTTGTGACATTCTCCCTTGATATCTTTCCAATGTATTTTCATAAATAAGAAACTATACATAAAAATATAAGATAATTATAATGTGCTAGTTGCTTTCTCTCACTATTTGTTTTAAAAATAGAAGATAATTATAGCATGATAAAAAAAAATTTAGTAAACGATAGAAATTCGAAATTTCTGAAATTTCCAAACCAAAGTTTCTAAAATTGTCAGACCAAAATTTCCACCAAAAATTCCGACATGTCCTTGATATTTTCTGATATTTTACAAAAATTACATTTTATTTTACTATATCGATTATTTTTTACCGATACTTCCTGATATTCACCGATATTTTAATAGAAAATATATTACATCTAAAAGATACTTCAGTACCCTTCAAACATGAAAATTTGGATAGAAATTTCAGAAATATCATGGATATTCACGACCATGAAGCTATGTATATTTTGTTCCTCTTCATTACTAGATATCTATTTAAGTATGGTTATCAGCTAGTTCCGTTGTTTGGTTTGTGATCAATTTTGAAGTTTTGTCTATGGGTGGACGGGAGTGAAAAGTTTTTTTTTTTTTTTGGTTGTTTTTTTGTTTTTCCTCTTAGTTGTAATCCTTTGTACTGAAATTTATAATGTTTTTATACGACTTTTTGATCCAAGCCGTTGGATCGGAATCTGTTGGTCCTTATAAAATTCCCTATGGATAAGGATCCGAACGTTTCTATCATAGACTCACCCTTGATAGGCTTTTAATTTAATGAGGAGGTCAGGTCTAGTTTTATTTTTATTTTTATTTTTTCGTTTTGTTTTGTTTTTGTTTTTGTTTTTGTTTTTGTTTTTTTTAAGGTCTAGTTTGATCGTGAAATGGAAGACATGTTTGCTTGACTTACTGTAGAGAAGGTCTTTGCCCCGGAATTAGCGATCGATAACTTTTTTCTTTTTCGCTCTACGCGTGATTCAATGGTCAAGAGACACAACTCGACAATACCTCTACTTTGTTTTCCTACCCATTGCTTCTGGTCCGTTATTACATTAAAACGACACTTAGTAATTTTAATATGCGTTAATATAATAATTAAATTTTTATAAAATGATATTTATAATTTTTTTTATACATCATTATAATAATTAATTACTTTTAATATATTATTTTATAATGATACTTATCCTTTATAGTAATGGATCTAAATAAACAAAAACAATTACACAAAAATTAATTATTAGTTATAAGATTTTAAATATAATGTTATGATTACAGGATTTGTATTTCTTATTTTCTTATATATTTTCTATGACCATAAGTAAGGTAGTCAAAGTGCTTGTCACATGGGCAGACCCCACTAATCAATTCCCATACTAAATTCACCAAACTTGTCCGTGGGTAGTGGATAGTTTATTCAATATATGTGGCGTGTACACTCCATATGAATGCTGAGTGACATTCTTGAAGGATTTAATTATAAAAGCTTGTTTTTCGTTAGTCTAATATTTCATTAAAAATATTTAGAATCTAGATTTTGGATTTCTTTATATTAACATTTTCTGTGAAGTTTGGGTGACAGTAACATATTTTTTATCAAATACTAGAGTTCGTCTAGAAGATGTTTAACAAATATTCATGTCATTATCTGTGACCTCTTTAATAACGCGTTAAGAATACGCTAACGTAGAGTCCTTCGTAAACTTTATATTATATATACATAGATATAAAGACATATACAAACAAAATTTGCAAATTAATATGCTTGGGATGATTCGACGAAAGTGGTGAAAGTCAATATAACTACTTTTCCATCCATTTCTTTCTTTGAGAAATTTTCTTGATATTAGCTGCGACTCTAACGTGGAGGTCTCTCGTTCCCAAGTTATCCGCTTTTTTCTCATACTTTCCAAGGGGAATTTCATAGGACAAAACCGACAAGAAGCTTAATTCAACACTATCTTTATTTTCTTGCTCTTCAATATATGTCATTATTTTCTTATCCCCAATCTCTTTGTAATTTGCATTTTTATTTTTTCATTGCTTCTGATCTTCTCATTTTCTCTCACCTCATACTCTCTCTCCAATTTCTCTCTGGACTTTTATTCTCATTACCTATCTAATGCTCTTTATTTATTTATCTTTGCTTTCTTTTCTTTATTTTTCTTTGATTATTAACTAAACAAATTGAAAGATAAAGTTATTCTAAAGCGAAAAAAGTTAAATAGCTGGTTTATTAAGATTTGGATAATCTTAATTCCGAAATGTGAATAAAATAGTTCAAGACAAAATTAAAAATTAAAAACAGACAAACACCTTTTTCTATTTTTTGTTTGTATATATAATCTACAAGAACCTTTGATACCAGTTGTATCATAATAATTCTACTTGCTAGCATAACATACCAATAATTTTACATATGACTTCGTTATGAGGTGTAGAGACTCTACTAAATTCACACAAAAAAAAAAAAAAAAAAATTACACGTACCAAAAAGCAAGCGCTGGGGAAAAAAAAAAAAAAAAGAAAAAGAAAACGAGAAAATAACATATGCACGGTATTAATTTTCCACACCTCTTAGAGTGGCCAAGTGATTTTTTTGCTTTGTTTTTTGTTTTTTTATTTTTGTTTTGTTTTTTTGTTTGTTTGTTTTTATTATTATTATTTTTCTTATTTTAAATTTTTCTTTCAGTTTATTCAAATAAAATTAGAGTTAATCAATTTCAATAATTAGTGATCAATTAATTCTCATGGGAATGATACTCTACTTATCACTTTATTACTTGTTAACGATAAAGTACACTTGTATTTGAAAATCGGCAACACTTTGCTTGACCGTTTTCTTAGGAAATGGTCGTGGACAGTATTTAAAGAAAAAAAATTTTTAATTTCTTTGATTTCCCATAGGTGGCAAATCTCGTATGTTATCTATTACATAGCCCATAAATGAAATAGGAAATCAGTAATCAATTTTGTATCGCAATGTACAACAATTCTTACAAAACATACATTACATTACAAAATTTATACGTTGTCTCCTAATTATATTAGATGAAATCCATTACAAAATTAGCCCTCTCTTATCTTACTAAACTCATCTTAATGACGGTATAAAAATCCTCAGTTTGAAGTAAGGATAATCCATCAAGAGTCAATGTTATTTCCTGCATAAAAGCTAAAACAAAATAACCGCATTCAACATGACCTTCTTGTAGAGGACATCGAGGAGTATCGATTAATGCTTCATAGTTTTGTCGCTTTCTTACTCCTTTTTCCCCTAAAATCTTCCAATCATTAAGTGCCATAACAATTTAACAAAGTTCAAAACAATTAAAACAAGAATAATCTAATGTCAAACTAGAATTTGGAACATGAAAATATACTTACAACTTAACTAGGGCTTTAAAATCATCACCCGGTTTGTTTCAAAGCGGATTAAATTACATGACCAAGTCATCCCACAGATTAATATCTATCAGGATCCATTGTTGCCCGCTATTATATGGCATGAGAAACAACTTTCCTTTGGTTCCATTAGTTAAGAGCCGTAAAAGATTGTTGGCTTTCTTTCTACGGTAGGCAATTAGATCTACTTCCCATGCAACTAGTGAGACAAGGGTTGGATGCCTAAGCTTCCCATATTCAACACGTTTATCTTGGTGTCAAGTCAAATTCTTAGCATACTCGCCTTATGAAATAAACGATGCAAACGTGGAGCAAGTAGAATATACCATAACACCTTCGCCGACACTCCTTTGCTGCCATTCGAATGCTTCTTGCCCTTTTTCCATCTTGACTCTTTAAAAACTAGGCATTTATCTAAATCTTCATATCCTTTCTAATGAAGGACGCAATCATTTGGATAAGCATGTATCTTTTCATATTCCATTCCCAAAGTGCTCAACGTCTTATTCTCTTCATACATACTAGGCGGTACTTTGTTTATCATCCGGTATAATATATTTTAGAAATTCTAAAAAAGTCATGAAACTAGAATCTGTCCACCCTCTCGATGCTTTCATGTTCCATAATTTAACCAATGCCCCAAATTTTGTATATTTTGTTTACCTGTCATACAAGAACGTCTCAGCATCATTAATTATTGCTTCAAATAATCCAGATAGTACATAAAATGTTCTTCCAAATCATTTATCATATCAAACATATTATTACCAATGTTTTCCTCAACAATAGACTATTTTCCTTTATTCATTGATGATTGTTTAATATTGAAAATAACTTCACCGTATAAGTACCTTGTTTTATAAGAACAAATAATCACATATGCACACAAATGCCCTCTAATATCATCGATGGAATGAGTTCGATGATTTTCATAATTTTGACAAGAACACGGAATCTTATCATCTTGTATGTGAGCTTTGGAAAATGACAAAAATTCTTTTAGACCATCTTCATATCTTTTAGATAATCTATCAAACCACATCCATTTCCTATCAATGATTTGCAACTCCTAAATCCAAATATCAAAGTTTTAGAAGTCAAAGTAACTATCAAAATGCATATCAAAATTAACACTCATTGCACAATTAACTCAAAAATCCCCAAAGACAAAAATAAAATATACAAAATCTAAAATCATAAGTCTAAATATGGGGAAAAATAATAAAACAAAATTAGTGATCACTTACAAGAGAGAGAGATGTATAGTAGATGGTGGTGGCGATGTCCAACTGTAGTGTAGGCACTGTTTTCAGAGCTTTTTGAACTGATTTTGGCTGCTGCAGTTTCGGTGTTGATCTGGAAAAAAATGAGGGCATGATTTGGCTGCGTGGGTTTTTTTTCGCAAAGATTCTACGACTGTTTTTAAAAAAAGGATGTGGAAGCCGAAGCTTTCATGACTGTTTCCCGAAAACGATTGTGGAAGCCGAAGCTTCCACTACGGTTTTCGTAAATCATCGTGCAATCCATTTAAGGATTTCACGACTGTTTGTGGAAACTGTCGTGGAAGCTTTGACGACCATTTTCGAAAATTCATCTATGTGCTGTGTTTTTAATATACCTTCCACGACCGTTATTTCATTAAAACATTATTTCATTAAAACGACACTTAGTAATTCTTTTTATACGTTATTATAATAATTAATTGATTTTACTATATTATTTAATAATGATACTTATCCTTTATAGTAATGGATCTAAATAAACAGAAACAATTACACAAAAATTAATTATTAGTTATAAGATTCTAAATATAATGTTATGACTACTGGTTTTGTCATTTCTTGTTTTCTCATATATTTTCTATGACCATAAGTAAGTTCGTCAAAAAGCTCGTCACATGGGCAGACCCTACTAATTAATTCTCACACTAAATTCACCCAATTTGTCCGTGGCTAGTGGATAGTTTATTCAACATATGTGGTATGTACATTCCATATGAATGCTGAGTGATATTCTTGAAAGATATAATTATAAAAGCTTGTTTTTCGTTAGTCTAATATTTCATTTAAAATATTTAGAATCTAGATTTTGGATTTTTTTATATTAACATTTTATATGAAGTTCGGATGACGGTAACATATTTTTTGTCGAATACTAGAGTTCGTCTAGAAGAAGCTTAACAAACATTCATATAGAGACCTTTTTAATACGCGTTAAGGATAAGCTAACGCGAGTCCTTCCTAAACTTTTGACTATATATACATAGATATTAAGACATATACAAACAAAATTTGCAAATTAATATGCTTCGGATGATTCGACGAAAGTGGTGAAAGTCAATAAAACTACTTTTCCATCCATTTCTTTCTTTGAGAAATTTCCTTGATATTAGCTGCGGCTCTAACGTGGAGGTCTCTCGTTCACATGTTATCCGCTTTTTTCTCATAATTTCCAAGGGGAATTTCATAGAAGAAAACCGACAAGAAGCTTAATTCAACACTATCATTAATTTCCTGCTCTTCAATATAGGTCATTATTTTCTTTATCCCCAATCTCTTTGTAATCTGCTTATTTATTTTTTCATTGCTTCTGATCTTCTCATTTTCTTTCACCTCATACTCTCTCTCCAATTTCTCTCTAGACTTTTATTCTCATTACTTATCTAATGCTCTTTATTTATTTATCTTTGCTTTCTTTTCTTTATTTATTTTTTGATTATTAACTAAACAAATTAAAAGATAAAGTTATTCTAAAGCGAAAAAAGTTAAATTGCTGGTTTATTAAGATTTGGATAACCTTAATTCCTAAATTCTAATAAAGCAGTTCAAGACAAAATTAAAAATTAAAAATACACAAATAGCTTTTTGTATTATTTATATTTTTTGTTTATATATATAATCTACCAGAATCTTTGATACCAGTTGTATCATAGTAATTCTACTTGGTAGCATAATATATCGATAATTTTACATATGATTTTC
This sequence comes from Ficus hirta, assembly GCA_038430175.1. Classification (NCBI taxonomy): domain Eukaryota; kingdom Viridiplantae; phylum Streptophyta; class Magnoliopsida; order Rosales; family Moraceae; genus Ficus; species Ficus hirta. The sequence goes on along the minus strand of CM076585.1, from coordinate 8,486,073 downwards.
CTTTGAGGTATAGACATCGAATTCCTCCTAAATTAAAAGGAGAAAAAAAAAAAAAAAAGCTTGTATCCATAGTAATTTCAAACAAAAAGGATTTTAAAAAAACACATACCAGAGAGCAAGCATTGAAAAAAAAAAAAAAAAAAAAAAGCACACAAATCTATATTTACTATGATGATATTAAAAAAAAAAGAATAAGAAAAAGAGAGAATAACATATGCACAGTATTATTTTTCCTCACCTCTTAGAGTGGCCAAGTGATTTTTTTGTTTTGTTTTGTTTTTGTTTTGTTTTGTTTTTTGTTTCTTTGTTTTTATTTTTATTAATAGTGTCATTGTTATTTTAAATTCTTTTTCAGTTTATTCAAATAAAATTAGAGTTAACCAAATTCAATAATTAGTGATCAATGTGGGAATGATACTCTTATTATCATTTTTTTACTTTTTAACAATAACGTACACTTACATTTGAAAATCCGCAACACTTACCACGACTGTTTTCTTAGGAAATGGTGGTGGAAATTATTGAAAGAAAAAAAATTATAATTTCTTCGATTTTCCATGGGTGGCAAATCTCGTATGTTATCCATTGCACAGCCCAAAATTGAAATAGGAAATCAGTACTCAATTTTGTATCACAATGTACGACAATTCTTACAAAAACATACATTACATTATAAAATTTATACGTTGTCTCTTAACTATATTGGATGAACCACATTACAAAATTAGCCAACTCTTGCCTTATTAAACTCATCCTAATGACTGTATAAAAATCCTTAGTTTGAAGTAAGGATAATACATCAAGAGTCAAGGTTATTTCCTGCATAATAGCTAAAACAAAATAACCGCATTCAACATGACATTCTTGTAGAGGATATCGAGGAGTATCAATTAATGTTTCATAGTTTTCTCACTTTCTTACTCAATTTTTCCAGTTATTAAGTGCCCTAACAATTTGAAAAAGTTCAAAACAATTAAAATAAGAATAATGTAATGTCAAATCACAATTTGGAACATAAAAATATACTTACAACTTAACTAGGGCTTCAAAATCATCACCCAATTTATTTCAAAGAGGATTAAATTACATGACCAAGCCATCACACGGATTAATAACTGTCAGGATATAATCACTACTACAGAATGTGGATACCACGACGGTTTTTAACCGTCGTGATAACATTTCCACGACGGTTTTCTAACCGTCGTGGAATGGACAAAAATAGGGCCTAAATATAGACATTTAAGAACATACCACGACGGTTTTATGTAAAAAACCGTCGTGGTAAGGTAATCTTCCACGACGGTTTCCTTGAGAAACTGTCGTGGTAAGTTGGCCTACCTCGACGGTTTTTCTAAAAAACCGTCGTGGTAGCTAATAAAGAAAAAAAAAATTTGCGAATTCGTTTCATTTCCCCAAAAACATTTAAAATCACAAAATCAACACTTTTTTCCGGAAAATTCTCAAATCCGTGCCTTACCCAACCAATTTAATTCAATCTAAAACACAACCACAATGAACAATCACCGAAAATGTAGGGGACGGATTTTGGCCACTTCGGACGGAATATTCCCAACTCAACAATCTACAAAATCAACATTTTGGATGGAACCTTTTATCAACAACCACAATCAACAAAATCAACATTTTGGACGAAAAATTCCCAAATTCGTGCATTACCCAAGCAATATACATTACAACTTATCGGCTTGTCGAGTGTGGGTACGGGCGGAGTGCGGCGAGAGAGAGAGGGAAAGCCGCGTGAGTTCCTTGGTGGACCCGTCGGAGAATGGAGGAGGCCATCATAGAATGGAGCCAAGAGAAAAATTTAAGAGGTGAGATAGAGACAGGAGGCGCGGTGAGAGAGAGCGAGTTTTTGGAGATTTTAAGTAGGGAGGAAGCAGAGAGAGAGAAATAGAGGGAGGAAATTGGGCGGCTTTGGGTATATATGGAGTTAGAGTGTGTATTAGAGAGTGAAAAATGCTCGGAATGTAATGGGGTGTGAAAGAGGGTATTTTTTTGGGTTTTAATACACGCTCCAAAAAATTGAATTTAATTCAAAATTTTTCAAAATTCCCGCCTTAGTACCTACCACGACGGTTATTTGGGAAAACCGTCGTGGTATGTGAATATACCACGACGGTTTTCCCCAAAAACCGTCGTGGTAGAGTCCAAAAATTTTAAAAAAAAATTTGTGAAAAAAGACATTTCCACGACCGTTTTTTAAAAAACCGTCGTGAAAAATGCGACAATAACACGGAGCGGAACAGAGTTTCCGAAAACCGTCGTGGAAGCCGAAGCTTCCACGACGGTTATAAAAAACCGTCGTGGAAGAGCTTGCTTCCACGATGGTTTCTAATAACCGTCGTGGAAGATTGCAAAAAAAAAAAAAAAAAAATTTAAGCTACGGTTCTAAAAACCGTCGTGGAAGCTTAAAAATATATATATATATATATATTTTTTTTTTGCAATCTTCCACGACGGTTATTAGAAACCGTTGTGGAAGCATGCTCTTCCACGACGGTTTTTTATAACCGTCGTGTAAGCTTCGGCTTCCACGACGGTTTTCGGAAACTCTGTTCCGCTCCGTATTTTTATCGCATTTTCTACAACGGTTTTTTAAAAAACAGTCATGGAATCCACATTTTGTAGTAGTGAATGTTGCCCGCTGTTATATTGCATGAGAAATAACTTTCCTTTCAGTGTATTAATTAAGAGCCGTAAAAGATTGTTGGCTCTCTTTTTATGGTAGGCAATTGGATCTACTTCCCATGCAACTAGTGGGACAAGGCTTGAATGCCTAAGCTTCTCATAGTCAACATGTTTATCATGGTGGCAAGTCAAATTCTTAGCATGCTTGGCATTACGAAATAAACGACGCAAACGTGGAGCCGGTAGAATCTACCATAACACCTTCGCCGACACTCCTTTGCTGCCATTCGAAGGCTTATTGCCCTTTTTTCATCTTGACTCTTTAAAAACTGGGCATTAATCTAAATCTTCATATTCTTTCTGGTAAAGGACGCAATCATTTGGACAAGTATATATTTTTTCATATTCCATTCCCATAGTGCCCAACGTCTTATTCTCTTCATACATACTTGGCGGCAATTTGTTTATCATCTGGTAGAACATCTTTTAGAAATTCTAAAAGAGTCGTGAAACTAGAATTAGTCCACCCTCCCGATGCTTTCATGTTCCATAATTTAACCAATGCCCATAATTTTGTATATTTTGTATACCTGTCATATAAGAGCGTCTCGGCATCATTAATTATTGCCTCAAATAATCCAGATGGTACACAAAGTGTTCTTCCAAATCATTTATCATATCAAACATATTGACACCAACGTCTTCCTCAACAATATACTATTTTCCTTTATGCATCGATGTTTGTTTAATATTGAAAATAACTTCACCGTATAAATACAATGTTTGGCAAGAACAAATAATCACATATCCACACAAATGCCTTCTAACATCATCAATGGAATGAGATCTATGATTTTCATAATTGTCAAAAGGACACGGAATCTAATCATCTTGTATGTGAGCTTTGGAACATGACAAAAATTTCTTCAACAGCATCTTTATATATTTTAGACAATCTATCAAACCATATCCATTTCCTATCAATGATTTGCAACTCCTAAATCCAAATATCAAAGTTTTAGAAGTCAAAGTAACTATCAAAATGCATATCAAAATTAATACTCACTACATAATTAACTCAAAAATCCCCAAAAACAAAAATAAAATATACAAAAACTAAAATCTTAAGTCTAAATACGGGGAAAAATAACAAAAAGAAGTTAGTAATCACTTACAAGAGAAAGAGATGGATGGTAGATGGAGGTGGCGATGTCCAACTGTGGTAGAGGCACTGTTTTCGGAGTTTTCTGAACTGATTTTGGCTGCTGCAGCTTCGGTGTTGATGTGGAAAAATGAGGGCACAATTTGGCTACGTCGGTTTGTTTCACGAAGATTCCATGACCTTTTTTAAAAATAGGGCGTGGAAGCCAAAGCTTTCATGACTGTTTCCCGAAAACAGTTGTGGAAGCTGAAGCTTCCACTACAGTTTTCGTAAACCGTCGTGCAACACATCTAAGGATTCCACGACTGTTTGTGGAAACAGTCATGGAAGCTTCGATGACTGTTTTTGGAAATTCATTTCCGCACTATGTTTTTGACATACCTTTCACGACCGTTTTTTTAAAAAAATGGTTGTGAAAGCTCCATCATGGAATCTACATTCTGTAATTGTGAATACCCATATTATTAGACCAGATTATTCCAGTAACCAGTACCGATAACTGAAGCCGGAGAATTCCAACCATCCATGTTGAAAACGAAAAATATTTTAGTAGAATAGCCATAATATTTCGATGACTAGGCACCAGCATCGGTGTTCGGAGCCGGAAATATTTGACTATCCATGTTAAAAATAGAAAATATTTAAGTAAAATATCCAAAATATTCTTTTACTAGATTATTCCCACGATCAACGTTGGCGGCTCGTGCCAGAAATGTTCGAATATCCAAGTCGAAAACACAAAATATTCTTGAAGAATTTTCCCAATATGGGCAATTTGGTGTCTTGTAGATTGTTCTTTTTTATTAATATCAGCAATTTGGACGAAGCATGTTACGTTAACCTTTGACCAATATCCTTTGACCTTTGACTATAACTCTTGGGTGGCAAAGAAGCAAAGTGTCCAGAAACAATGTTAAACATGTCAAAAGGTTTTGAAACAGTGGCATTTGTGACATTCTCCCTTGATCTCTTTCCAATGTATTTTCATAAATAGAAAACTATACATAAAAATATAAGATAATTATAATGTGTTAATTGTTTTCTCTCTCTATTTGTTTTAAAAAATAGAAGATAATTATAGCATGATAAAAAAATTTAGTAAATGATAAAAATTCGAAATATCTGAAATTTCCAAACCAAAGTTTCTAAAATTGTCAAACCAAAATTTCCACAAAAAATTCTGACATGTGCTCGAAATTTCTGGATATTTTACAAAAATTACACTTTGTTTTACTGATATTGATTATTTTTTACCGATACTTCCCGATATTCACCGATATTTTAATGAAAAATATATTATATCTAAAAGATATTTCGGTACCCTTTAAATACGGAAATTTTTGTTAAAATTTCAGAAATATCATTAATATTTATGACGATGATGCTATGTATATTTTGTTCTTCTTTATTACTAGATATCTATTTAAGTATGGTTATCAGCTAGTTCTGTTGTTTGGTTTGTGATCAATTTTGAAGTTTTGGCTTTGGGTGGACGGGAGCGAAAAGTTTTTTTTTTTTTTTTTTTTTTTTTTTCCTTCCCTCTTAGTTGTAATCCTTTGTACTGAAATTTAGAATGTTTTGATACAACTTTTTGATCCATGCCGTTCGATTGGAATCTACTGATCCTCGTAAAATTCCCTATGGATAGGGATCCAAACGTTCCTATCATAGACTCGCCCTTGGTAGGCTCTTAATTTAATGAGGAGGCCAGGTCTAGTTTTATTTTGTTTTGTTTTGTTATTTTTTTTTAGTCTAGTTTGATTGTGAAATGGAAGACATGTTTGCTAGACTTACTGTAGAGAAGGTCCTTGCCCCGGAATTAATGATCGATAAATTTTTTCTTTTCGCTCTACGCGTCATCAATGGTCAAAAGATGGTTCACTTTTACTGCTCTCATTTTTCCTACCCACCATTTGAAATGACACAACTTGACCTCTACTTCATTTTCCTACCCATTGCTTTTGGTCCGTCATTTCATTAGAACGACACTAAGTAATTTTTTCGTTCGTTATTATAACAATTAAATTTTTATAAAACGATATTTATAATTTATTTATATATTATTATAATAATTAATTAATTTTAATATATTATTTTATAATGATATTTATTCTTTATAATAATCTATTTAAATAAATAAAAATAATTACACAAAAATTAATTATTAGTTATAAGATTTTAAATATAATGTTATGATTACATGATTTGTCATTTCTTATTTTCTTATATATTTTCTATGACCACAAGAAGCAACGGGTAGTCAAAAAGCTTTTCACACGGGCAGACCCCACTAATTAATTCCCATACTAAATTCACCCAACTTGTCCGTGGGTAGTGGATGGTTTATTCAACATACGTGGTGTGTACACTCTGTATGAATGCTAAGTGATATTCTTGAAGGATTTAATTATAAAAGCTTGTTTTTCGTTAGTCTAATATTTCATTTAAAATATTTAGAATCTAGACTTTGAATTTCTTTATATTAACATTTTATGTGAAGTTTGAATGACAGTCACATATTTTTTAAAGAATACTAGAGTTCATCTAGAAGATGTATAACAAACATTCATGTCATTATCTGTGACATTTTTAATAATGCGTTAAGGATACACAAGTCCTTCGTAAACTTTTTATTATTTATACATAGATACGAAGACATATACAAACAAAATTTACAAATTAATATGCTTCGGATGATTCGACGAAAGTGGTGAAAGTCAATATAACTACTTTTCCATCCATTTCTTTCTTTGAGAAATTTCCTTGATATTAGCTGCGACTCTAACGTGGAGGTCTCTCGTTCACATGTTATCCGCTTTTTTCTCATAATTTCCAAGGGGAATTTCATAGAAGAAAACCGACAAGAAGCTTAATTCAACACTATCATTAATTTCCGGCTCTTCAATATAGGTCATTTTTTTCTTTATCCCCACTCTCTTTGTAATTTGCTTATTTATTTTTTCATTGCTTCTGATCTTCTCATTTTCTATCAACCCATACTCTCTCTCCAATTTCTCTCTAGACTTTTATTCTCATTACTTATCTAATGCTCTTTATTTATTTATCTTTGCTTTCTTTTCTTTATTTTTCTTTGATTATTAACTAAACAAATCAAAAGATAAAGTTATTCTAAAGCGGAAAAAGTTAAATTGCCGGTTTATTAAGATTTGGATAATCTTAATTCCCAAATTTGAATAAAACAGTTCAAGACGAAATTTAAAAATTAACAAATACACAGACAAGTTTTTGTATTATTGATATTTTTTGTTTATATATATAATCTACAAGAACCTTTGATGCCAGTTGTATCATAGTAATTCTACTTGCTAGCACAACATACTAGTAATTTTACATATAACTTCACTTTGAGGTATATAGATCGAATTCCCCCTAAAATTAAAAAAAAAAAAAAAAAAAACTTGTATCCATAGTAATTTAAAACAAAAAGGAATTAACAAAAAAAAAAAAACAAACAAACAAACACACTCACGTACCAAAAAGCAAGCGCTGAAAAAAAAATAAAAAATAAAAAAAGCACACAAACCTATCTTTACTATAATGATAAAAAAAATAATAAAAGAAAAAAAGGAAAGAAAAATAGAGAATAACATTTGCACGGTATTATTTTTCCACTCCTCGACCAAGTTTTTTTTTTTTTTTTCCTTCCTAGTCCGCACATGCTCCAATTAGAGTATATCAAAACAAGAAACAGCAAAAGCAGCATAACCATATATATATATATATATGGAGTATATTCACAAAAAAAAAAAAAAAAAAAGGAGAAGAAGAAGAAGAAGAAGAAATAAGAAAAAAGAAAAGAAGGAGCAGAACCAGATACACGCCTTACAATACCATTATCGGCACTTTTATATATGTAATATATATATATATGGTTCTTCTTCAATCACTCGAATGAGATGCTATTTCATTCTAATTTTCCTTTAAACAACTTGTATAAATAGTTGATTTAATATAACTTTATATAAAATATATGTAATATAATAAGTTACGATAAATAGTGTTATGTTACATATAATTTTATATAAAAATTTAAATAAATCAACTGATTATTATAAATTATTTAACAGAAAATTCCATCTATGGACAAAAGAATTATAAATATCTTTCTATGACCGAAGTAAGATAGTCAAAAAGCAGTTCACATGGTGGGTAGACCATACTAATTAATTCCAGAACTAATTCACCCAATGTTTAGTGCCCCTTATCATATTTGTACCGTACTCTTAACGTGTTTCGTTCCAAAAAACAACGTCAAGGGAAGTCCATCTAATTAAACGTGCTGATTAGGCCTATCTAACAATCATATGATATCGTGTTGTGTTTAATTTTTAACATGTTGTGCTAGCCTTTTTTAACATATTTAGTGGTGGATAATTTTACCAACATGTACAACCTATAATGGGTCTATGATATCTGTTCATAAATAATGGTAATAATAATGGGTCTATGATAAAAGTTTTGAGTGGTGAGTGATATTTTCAAGGATTTTTGTAATAAAATATCGTTTTTTGTCAATCTAATATTCTATTTAAAGTGCTTGATATCGTATCCCTATTTATCATTACCGTTAAAATATTTACAGTGAGGCTTAGATGACGTATTCATCGTTAAGTAGGTGAACCACATTCAATGAATATTCTTGTGAAGATATGTAAAACCCTGTGATAACACTTAGTTAAGGAATATTCTAATGCTGGTCCTTTCCTGACTTTTTATCATTAAAAAAAAATGTACAAATTTGCAAATTAATATCCTTCAGATACTTCGACGAAAGTGCTTTAAAGTCTCACCACTATCCTTTTCATTTCTTCTTTGAGAAATTTCCTTGATATTAGCTGTGACTCTAATGAGGTCTGTCGTTCATATATAGAGTAAGAGTGCCCATTAAAGTTATCTGCTTTTTTCTCATAGTTTCGAAGGGGAATTTCATTCAAGAAAACTGAGCAAGAAGCTTAATTCAACACTATTTTCACTCAAGATGTGCGTTACTGAAAGGCTTCATCTTTTCTTATCAATTTTAAATCTCATATTGTTAATTTATATGTATTTTGATTTCTACAGGTCCCCTCTGAATCATCAACTAGGCATGGCTGCTACTTCTTCCGTTCCTTTTCAAAACAAACCTTACGATGTATTCATCAGTTTCAGAGGTGATGATACTCGTAATACTTTCACTTGTCATCTATACGATGATTTTTGTCATAAAAATATCATAGCTTACATAGATGAGGAGAGCCTACAAAAAGGTGATGAAATCTCACCTGCACTTATGAAAGCGATCCAAGAATCAAAGATTTCCGTAGTCATTTTATCGGAAAATTATGCTACTTCCTCTTGGTGTTTGGAAGAACTCAGTCACATTCTTCAGTGCAAGGAGACAGATAAACAGATTGTGATACCGGTTTTTTACAACGTCGATCCATCAAATGTTCGAAAACATAAAGAGAGTTATGCAACTGCATTTGCTGATCATGAAAAAAGCGATAAAAAGGACAAGGTGCAGAAATGGAAAAATGCTTTAACAACAGTGAGCAATTTATCTGGATTCCATTCATCATCAGCCACTAGGTAATTTCTAATAAACTTAGATGTCATACTCTGTATGGTTTTATAATTATATGCTTTAGCCACTAGAATTATTGCTCCTGCAGTTATTTTCATTACAATTAGTATTAGGAGAGACTTAATTTCCATGTTGTCTGATGATTATTTTGGCATGGTTGGGATATCAATTTGTTAGAAAATTGAAACTTGTCTGTAGATGTAGGACTGAATTATCACACTACCAAAGGTTTATTACAATTAGGAGGATTAGTTTTGTAACAATATCGTATATATTTTTCCCCATTTTTAGAGATTCGTATGCATAATTGAACTCTTAGCTAATTAATATCATCAAATACGGTTGTAAATTTAAGAACTTATAGGGTAAAAATTAGTATTGGTAAAATAAATTTTTTGGGAAAACTTTTATAGATAAGTCAGGCAGCAACCACAATCAAAAGCTCTATCCTATGATGAAAATGAACCACCATTTTTATTAAATAATAATAATTATTAAAAAAAATAATTACAAAGATCCGTAAAGGGGGGAAAGTTCATGCTCAAATAGAAACAACAAAATTTACTCCAATTAATAGGCATGAAGTAACAGTAGTGTATATTAAAAAATGGAATAAAAATTAATTTTAATTTTTTAAATTCACATGTCAGGAAAACAACTTCAAAATTCATCGTTTCCTAAAATAATACCAAAAATTCAAAGAGATTCAAATCTGTGATCAAGTTCAATTTCATTCAGCAAGGATTGTTCTACACTAATAAAAAGGGCACACTTATTTATATGATAAAACGCAAATGGATAACTAAGAAAAAACGGTCTAAACATAATTAGAAAATAAAGAAATGCAAAATTTTTCAAGAAAAGGAAAATGTTGAACAGGAATAGGACATTGTACCTATCGGACTCAAAGATTAAGGGAATGCTATTTAGAATGAGAATCCGAAATTCCTAGGTAAACTTATTCCCAAACAAAAATTGCCATAAAAAGGAAAAAACATCATGTTGAACATCACACATTGTGGCTATACAATGTCACGAGTCTTAGTCGTTGGTTCGTTTCTACAAAAAAAAAAAAAACAAAAACAAAAACAAACAAAAAAAACAAAAACAAAAACAAAAACAAAAACAAAAACAAAAAACAAAACAAAACAAAAACCAAAAAAAAAAAATCCTAAATTTTTCTCCCAAATCTAACACTGTCAGCAAAGCTTCTGAAAACTAGAAATTTGTAGTATTTAACCTTGAGATGATCCATCACCATACAAAAGCCCGGATCTTGCTGGCCCACGTCATCCTCCCCACGATAGAGAAAATTTATTATTAACAACCAAGATAGTTACACATACATGGACCTTAAAATAAATGGTCCATATTTAAAATGCATAAGAGAGCCCAAATGGCATAGAGATAGCTCATATTGTCCTGTTTTAAGGTTTACTTATTAGAAGTAGGAAATGAACGTTAATCCCTTATTTATTTGTTTTTTTTTTTTCCCTTAAAATGGGAGTGGGAATGGTAGGCCACACATCAATTTGGGATTGAAAAATCGTATTGGCAATTCTATGCCCCTCCAGATTGTGATTCATAATCCTGATATTAGTATTAAATTACCATATTATCCTTTGTTTACTTACAAATTATTATATTAAAAAATAATAGCAACATATATTAATTTTTTATTAACTAAATATAATATATTTTTTATTAACTTAATATTATATAACTATCCTAATTGTTATTAACTTTATTATCATGAATAAAGAACTTAATTTTATCATAATATATAGGTATCTATTTTTATGCTCTATTTTTTATTTTGCTTATTTTAATTCAATTTTTTTAATTCTTTTTAGCTTTTTTTTAAAACCACAAAAGTTACACAACTTAAGTTTTATTGTCGTAATATTTTTACTTGTAACACCCTAAGTGGGGGTTAATTAGTAGTAATAAATTAATTAAAATAAACAAAATGAGATAATTTCATAAATACTTAAAAACATTGCCCATTAGACTTGAAAGAAAATTTTGAAAATACAGTTATACATCATCAAATCCACAGTAAGAGTAGCACCATAATTTTTTTTTTAAGTACCTAAAAATCTGTCATCATCGGAATAATCTAAGTCAAATATTAATTTGATACAGTCCACAATGATAAATTCATAATTAAATGAAAATGTAAAAGACACGTTGTTGCAATAAAATACTCCTCTACGATCTCCACAGCAAGATCTCTCAACTTACTCCTCACTGGATAAGTCGCACTGAACACTACCTGAGAGGTTATATATAACGGATCGACATGTCCGGTAGGAATGCTCACTCCGATTATGCATTAGTAAACACACCCATAATATGTTCTGATAATAATCCTTCATCTTCAAATTATCTCTTACAATTCAAAACAAGAACTTGTTCTTGCCTAATTCGTTCAAATGGCTAGACAAGAAAATGGATTGAAACAAAAACAAAAAACAAAAAAAAAAAAAAAAAAAAAGATATTATAAGCAACATTAACATTAAATGAGAACATCTTTGCCGTAAGTCTCTTCGATTTCTTATCATAACTCATTGCTATTTACTCTTCATGGTGGCAGGCCCGATTCTAAATTAGTTGACGAAATTGTCAAGGATGTTATGGGGAAGTTGAATTGCTTATCGTCAAGCAATAATTTGAAGGAAAAGGACTTGGTTGGAATGGACAAACGAATTGAGCAATTTGAATCATTGTTGAACAATGGCTCACAAAAAGTTCGCAATGTAGGCATTTGGGGCGTTGGCGGTATTGGTAAGACAACCCTGGCTCGTGACTTTTTCCACCGATTTGCATCTCAATATGAAGGCTGCTTCTTTCTTCAAAACGTTAGGGAAGAATCAAAAAGAAAAGGGCTCACTAATTTACAACAAGCACTTTTTTCTAAATTATTGAGGGAAGGAAGTTCGATGGAAGTCAACGACTTGGCAAAGGATAGGCTTCAGCGTACAAAGGCTCTTGTTGTTCTTGACGACGTAGATAGTGCTAAACAACTAGAATATCTAGTTGACCATGATTCGTTTGGTCCTGGCAGTAAAATCATTATAACAACCAGAGATTCTCAAGTGCTCAATAATATTGCTGATTGTGAAATATACCCAGTTGAAGGATTAAATTCCGAAGAAGCACTTCAACTCTTTTGCTCAAAAGCTTTTCGACAAAACTCACCCCCAGAGGATTATAAATCGCTGTCGCATAGGGTGGTCGAGTATACTCGAGGCCTTCCATTGGCTCTTAAAGTTTTGGGTTCTCACCTACATTCCAAGAGGCCAGAATCATGGGAAAGTGCGTTGAATAAATTGAAAAAATGTCCAAACAAGGAAATCCATGAAGTACTGAAAATCAGTTATGATGGTCTAGAACTCAATGAGAAGGAGATCTTTCTTGATATAGCATGCTTCTTCAATGGCGAGAGTGCAGAATTTGCACAAAGAAAACTAAAGGACCGTCATCTTGATGTGGAAATAGGAATTGAAATTCTCATCGCTAAGTCTCTCATAACTGGCGGCGAATTCTGGTTACGTACACATGATTTGCTACAAGAAATGGGGAGGGAGATTGTTCGTGAAGAATCTTATAATGAGCCTGGAAAGCGCAGTAGATTGTGGTTGGCTAACGATATATACCATGTCTTGAAATATAATACTGTAAGTAGCACCTACAATAAAATTCATTAAAAATTGAGTAAACTATCTGCATGAAAAATAGAAAGCATAAAACCATTTCAAATCATTTGTCTATAACCACACACACATATGTATACCTTATCTAGTGAGTGTTTCTAGTTATTACAAGCTCATCTATATACCTTATATGAATTATACATTTTACAATTTTGTGTACGTCATGTATGCTCATGATCTCTGTTTCTTCTCAATTGTCAGGGGACAGAAGTAGTCCAAGTGATGTCTCTGCATAAGGATGAACTTGAAAATGACATAGATTTGGATCCTCGAGTCTTTAAAGACATGTTCAATTTAGAATTTTTGTCATTTGATGCAGATTTTTTTGAAGATTATGATGACCTTTGTGGTGAAGAAGATGGTGGTCTTTGGGATGAATATTTTTCAGTTCCACAAAATTTTTATCCTAACAAAAAGTTAAACCTTCCTCAAGGTCTTCTGTCTCTTCCTGATAAGCTTAGATATCTTTGTTGGCCCAGTTACCCTTTAGGTACTTTGCCTTCAAATTTTATGCCAAAAAACCTTGTGGAGCTGAACATGCAAAGCAGTAAGCTAGAGAAACTCTGGGATGGCGTTAAGGTAATATATAATTTTAGTAGTTTTAAATATCTTGTGTAATGAATCTAATATAAGTTTGTTTTTTCCATTTCTATTTGGTGACAGAATTTGGAAAGCTTAAAAGTTCTAGATCTCAGTTTTTCTGAGAACCTGATTGAAATTCCAAACCTCATTAAAGCAGTAAAGCTGGAAACGATCAATCTCAGTGGTTGTAAAAGTCTTGAGCATCTTCCTAGTAGCATTTGGAAGCAAAAGTTGCTACGACATCTTCATCTCCTCCGCTGCTCAAAATTAGAGTACTTGCCAGAAATTTCAGAGCCAATGCCTAATCTATGGCAAATTATTTTGTTTGAGTCGGGGATTAAAGAGTTACCAACGTCAATTTACAATCTGATTGAGATTAAATATGTAAACCTTGGTGGTTGCAAAAATCTCAAGAGTCTTCCAACCAGCCTCTGTAAGTTGACATCTCTCGAAAGGCTTGAACTCCGAGGTTGCTCAAAACTACAGTACTTGCCAGATATTTTAGAGCCAATGCCAAATCTAAGCAATCTTTGTTTAAGTGAATCAGGGATTCTAGAGTTGCCAACGTCAATTAACAATCTAATTGGGATTGACTCTTTAGACCTTAGTTGTTGTCAAAATCTCAAGAGTCTTCCAACCAGCATCTATAAGATACAAAATCTCGAAGGACATCTTAATCTCCATGGTTGCTGTAAATTAGAGTGCTTGCCAGATATTTTAGAGCCAATGCCAGATCTAATAGATCTTATTTTACATAAATCAGGGATTCTAGAGTTGCCAACGTCAATTAACAATCTAATTGGGATTGAGTCTTTAGACCTTAGTTGTTGCCAAAATCTCAAGAGTCTTCCAACCAGCATCTGTAAGTTACAATGTCTCGAAGAACTTGATCTCCATGGTTGCCGTAAATTAGAATACTTGCCAGATATTTTAGAGCCAATGCCAAATCTCAAAAAGCTTCATTTACAGAATTCTGGGATCAGAAATTTACCAACATCTTTATTGGTAAATCTAACTGGGATTCGTCAATTAGAACTTTTTGATTGCAAAAATCTTGAGCTTATACCACACACCATCGGCGATACAAGAATTCAACACTTATTTCTCAGAGGCACCAATGTATCCAAGATCCCTGATAATTTGTTCTCATGTTTTACCCTAATGTTGTATCTAGGGCTCTCTCGAACAAATATTAGGAGAATACCTGAGAACATCAAATTTTCTAATCTGCGTAAACTGGACATAAAAGGTTGCAGGTTTCTCCAATCTATACCAGAGCTTCCACTGACCATTGAGGAAGTTGATGCTAGTGGATGCACGTCGCTGAAAAGGGTGTCAAATTTATTGACTGGACTCACACAACCACCTACAGATCGTGTTAATCTTGGGGTCGCCTTTTCATTTATGGATTGCTTAAAGTTGGAATACCAGAACTTAATGTCTGAATTTCAGATGAGAGCTTCGCTCATTGCAGCAGAATTTGCATTGAGAAAAACTCCGCATGAGGTATGCCTCTTCTTTCTTTTATTCAAGTAAAATGTTTAATTTTATTTTATCTATATTTGTAATAATTGTGATGTTTTAATGGCACAGCCAAGTTATAAGCTTTTTATCCCAAATTCGCTATTTCTTTTAACAAATGAATTGATGTTTTTATTTAAAAATAACCATGATTTATTCATGCGTTGCTGCAGTCTTGTCCTCCTCCAACTACTAAAATGTGTTATCCAGGGGATAACATTCCGGAGTGGTTCAGCTATCAAAATAAGGGACGTTCAATTAATATTCAGCTTCCTTGTAATTCCAACTTCATGGGCTTTGCATTTTGCTTTATTCTTTCATGCAAGAAGGACTACCGATGGGCCCAGTGGCAATTGCCTTTAAACGGCGAAATATATGTCAAAACATTCGACGGCGATGAAAGGCACCTCCGACTTCCCCTGCTGCTATTGCCTTCGAATGCCAAGAACCATGTGTCCATGACTACATTTATGTGTGATGTAGAAAACTTTTACTCTGTAGAAGAGATGTCATTTAACTTCGGAACTGATGAGGAAGCAGATGTAAAAATAAAAAGGTGTGGGGTCCGCTTGCTATATGTCCAAGACGCAATGGAATTTGGTATCATCAGCAGTCACTATGTATGTAGGAAATCAAATGTTGTCAGCGATGAGGGTGGACCGAGCTTATTTTGGGATAGTATTTTAGAGCAGCTGCGTCACTTTCAGGTTTCCACGTCTAGAAAGAAACTTTGTGAGAAGATATGGAGCTCCAACTTAAACCACTGGTACAAGATACTATGGTGGCAGCTTCTTCGAGATGCTTTACCAGTCGGAGCAGTTCGGAATCATGTGGGTGATACTAGTTGCCCATTGTGTGGGTCGGGTATGGAAAGTGCCATCCATTTGTTTTTGTTTTGCCAGAGTGTTAGGCCTCTTTGGTTCATATCTCGATGGGGCCTCCGCACAGATTCCCTCCTCTGTGATTCCATGGCTTCTTTCCTGGAAATTGTGTTAGACAGAAATTATGATCGGGATTTCTTAGTCTATGCATCTCTACTTGTGGATACTATTTGGTGGGCTAGGAATAACCTCGTTTATGATGGGAAGGTGTGTCACGTTGCGGAAATCCATTCATCTGTGCAAGCTCAATTCAACCAAATATCTACTAGCAAGAGAAAGAGGAAATGGAGGAGTTTGACATTAAGGAAGAGCTGCTTTTTGAAGCCCCAAAAAAGGTAATGGTTGCTTTTTTTTTCTTTTTTCTTTTTTTTTTTTCTTTTTTTTACAAATTCAATTCCAAATTATCAAATTTATTTTAACAAATTAATAGTTTAATTGGTATTGATCTAGGACGTCTCAATTAGATTACCCTCTACCAAGAAAATACACCCAATTTTACTAAGTAAAAATGAAAATATACCTATAATAAGTTTGGGTTGAAAAAGAAACACAATAAGATTATATTTTTATCTTATTATAATTCATACTATTGGGTCACACTATTGCAACCTCATATTGTGACATATATATTAATTAAAATTTAATATATTTTTTGTTGTCATACATCAGAATTTAGCATATCATAACTTTAGGTTAAATTTATAACAAAAGCTTTAATACTACAGAGGAAATCTTGATGAATTTCCTTAAGTTTATTTCATGATATAGATTTCAAAATGTTTTTAAATATTATTTTTATCTTATAAAATAACCTCTATAATTAATATAAAATTTAAAATCTATATCAGGAAATAAACTGGAGGAAATCCAAAATAATCTTCCAACCAAAAATAACAATAAACCAAAGATCTTTGTGAGAGGAAGGAAGGGAAAGAGAGAGAGAATAGTGATAGAGAGAGAGAGAGAGATGGCTCATAATGCATAGAAAAAATTTAAGAGGATTAATTTTGGGATTAACTGGAAATTAAATTTAGGAAATTGGCTCTTAATAGGGGATGGCTGTTATTAAAGTGTGAAAACGTGTGAAAGAAAAAGAAAAAAATTTTGGCCAACTTCTAGAATTTCCGCACCTATTTTCACACACAGTAAACTATTTGGTGACTGACAAGTATCCGGAGAGTATACTAGCCATAACTTCTTACTCTGATGTCAAATTTATGCTAATGAGTAGGCGTTGGAACAATTATGAAGCGCTCTATAATTTTATATAAAACAAAGAAATAATTTCGGACATTGAGAAATACAAAATTAAGTGTGAAGTTAACGTCATGAAAAATGAGTCTTTTTTCATAAAAGGAAAGATCAAGGAAAACTTTGAATTTTCCTAGAATACTTAATTCCATACTTTATAACATAAAACACATCACGTCATGATCATATCATAACTCATTAAATCAAAACATGAACTTACAGAAAATTTTCATTAATTAGCATGAACTTGTTCTTGTACATTGTGTACTCGTTGCGTGTATTTGTGGAAAATAACTCAATGCAACATTGAAATTAATTAAATATAATACCATTATATTATCCATGTTAATTCCTAACATCTAATTTGTAACAATATTGTTAATTCAAATTTGGGTCGTTACAATTCTCTACTGTTCTTTTAGTTCTCTTGATTTAGTCTTGTTGTGTCTAATAGAAAAGGGGAAAGCACCTAAATATCACAAATTTAAAGACCATTGCACCAATATGACATAAAAATTTAACACTAGACCAATATAACACAAAATTAAATTAAAATTAGCTAAAATTTGTGTCATGTTGATCAAGAGTGGAGATTTTGTGTCATGTTAATCAATAAATTAAAAAAAATGGTTATTGGGGTAATTTTCTCAATAGGGGGAAAATGAGTTGCTTCTTTCCTTTTTGCTAGAATTTGTTCTCTTGATTTTCACTTTGGCATTAGGGGAATAATTTAAGTTAATTTATGCGTAAGTTTCTTCATCCGATAGTTAGAGTAGAATACACAAATTTGAATGTTTTGCCGTTTAGAAATGGACTACTTTGTTAGTATGGTTGTAGTTCTTAGTTATAATTCACCAGAAAAAAAGAAAAAGAAAAAAAAAGTAAATAAAGAAGGCTGTATCTTCTAGGCAATTGACCATTTCATGCCTGCTTGTAAATTATCCTTTGCATGCTGTCGGAAACAAAGGGCAGATTCGATAATTATTTTGTGCAAAAAGAGCTATTCTATGATAGTTGTTTATGTTTATTATCTGCCATTGGAGGAGTTCAGAAGAAGATATAATTGAGTTTAATGTTGATCATGATCTAGTTAGTGAATAATGCAAAAGGAAATCCTCGAGACTAAATATTTGTGTTCTTGTTATAACTTGCGCATGACAATTGCATCTAATCAAAGAAAAGAGCTTCTAAATTATGACATTCCACATTTATATAAGTAGAGCTTTGTTTTAAACTATCAAATTTATATCAGATTCTGTCAATTTTACATTTACTTTCATTTTGATATGATCTTAATCAAATCTAACATTTATAGCATATTATATTGCTCGAGATTCCATAATGTAGAAAGCCCATCTAAATATTACTAAATTTATGTGTTATTGAAAGTGACTTGGAATAGGAGAATTATTGGAATTTCAAGTTTCACATATTGTTTCTGTTTCTCTGCAGTGGAGTAATTGACCCAAGGTTCTCTCTTAACAATCTCAATCACACCATAAAAACAAAGTTGTATACACAGTACTCGAGGACAGGTATTTATAAAACCGACATTATTTTTCTTTTTACCCTAATAAGATTGAAAGTTTTTCTAAAATTTTTAGGGTAAAATTTTCATTCTATAGGTAGGAGGATGGACAAAGGTAGACAAAGGCTTGACTTAGTAACTGTGAGTGGAGCTGGCCATGAATTTCCAATCTTTCGACTAAAACGAGCTTTCATTCAACAAATGCAAGTGAAAAATATTGCTTATGTTTTTTTTCTTTTTCTTTTTCTTTTTTTGTTTTTCAACTCAGATAATTTTTGGTGTTGGGTCCGCCTCATAGTTGGACAAATTAATGGGGCCAAGCCCAATAGTCCTTAAAGGTTTTTTTTTTTCTTTTTTTAAGTATTTATCATAATGATTGTGAGCATCTAGTGGTATCTAAAGAAAACATTGTAATTTATTGTTAATATTGTGGAAGTTGATATCGGCCTACGGTCCCGTGGTTTTTTCCTTCGTATTGAAGGGTTTTCCACGTAAAAAATCAGTGTCCCTTGTGTGGTTGATTATTTTGATTTATTTTTGCTTTGATTGGCTTATTGACTTTGCCGCATTTTATCACATAGAGCAAAAGGTTTAATTGGTAGTTCTCCCAACATTTGGTGGGGAAAGAATTGTTGAAATCATGATGATGGTGATCAAAAACGGGGTTTGATCGAGAAAGATTGAATGGATAGAGAAAAAGCAAACATATAATTGATGGCTTAGTGATGAAGGAATTAGATTAGGAACCGTTACCATATAAATGAACATTTGTCTTGAAGATTGAAGTGAATTGGGGAACACAGACAAATTTTAATCAAATTTGTTATTCTACTTGAAAATTGTTCAACGCAAGATAAATTAAGATCTACAAATGTATTATTGATTGTATTTGCCAAGATTATGAACTTTCTTGTAAAGACACTGAATTCCTCAAAATAAATAACAACCATGAATAACAAGGACTACAAGTTTTTCATTATTATACTAAAGTGAGTAATTTCTTTACCAGACAAATTTTATAGTCCATTGATTTTGTGGAAAGGCCAGGGATATAGGATCGAAAAACTTGCTACTACCGTAAAATAAAATGAAACTAAACTTTAAGTGCCTTAAAAAGTGTGCATTTTTGCCTGGTACATACACAAAATTGTTCATCTCAGACCATTACATTAAGAAAAATAAGATTACTTCAATGCGTCGTTGAGACCTGGAGGCATTCCAAGACTCTGGGCAAGGTCACTCATCCTTTCCTTCATAGCCTGAGGGTCAACAAGGTGAAGTATTTCATTTAGCAGCAAAATACGATAATTTCTTCTTTTTTTTTTTTTCTCCTTTGATTGAATAAACTGAGAAATTCTCACCTGAACACTTTTTTGGTGTGCATCCTTGTATGCCTCAGTAATCAAAAGAGAGAGTTTCTGCATTACAAAGCGGGAATATGTAAAAATCATTCCCTATTGAGCACCTCATGAAATCTTCCGAATTGTCATGCCAGACCGCCAAATTCGGAGTGGCAAGGTGCTGATCACGAGTTTACTTGCAAGTAATAAGCCCAGATGACAATAAAATGAGTGGTAAAATTAGTGATGACCAAGTAGAAATGAGTTACTAACATGCCCAAATGAGAAAGGGAAAAAAACGATGGTAAAATCAGTAATGAAAAAGTATTAAGTTGCCACTTTGGGACTCAGGCGCGGCCAAAGTAAAATCCGTTGTAAAAACACTTTAGAAACCTCTTTTTTATTATTTACAAAGAATTGAGAGTTATATTTGCATGTTTACCAAATCATAATGGAATGTAATGCCAAAAGTAATATGTTCGAACAGTAAAGAAAAGGAATAAGAATGGGTATCTATATTGATTCTCTTTCAAGGGTTTCCTTATCTATTAGGACGGGGAAATAAACATCTATTTCCATCTCAAGTGTTTACTGAACTTAGGAATAAGAATCTCATCGATTTAAATATTAAATTGTCTTCGTCCATAATTAAATAACTATTTGAGATCATTGGCTCAATAGGGAATATAAGTTAATTTAACGTTTATTCCAAAGAACTAGGAAACAACACCAAGGGAAAGGGAAACACTAGAGAACAGTAGAACTCTATAAGCCAAAACAATGGATCTTTCATGATACTTGATTGATAATCAATCCAGGACTACCAAAAGTACCCACCAAAAAAAAAAAAAGGATAAACACAAGGACCATGCATTTTCATTTGTCAACAAAGACATAAAGCAAGATTATATGTAAGAATATATATATATATATATATATGAACACATATATACGTATATAAATTAACCATCCAAAGCAAAAAAACAAGGTGAAGTAAATTGTGGACACTCACTTCTGGTCCTAATTCCATTGCTGCTTCAGTGATCTCCGTGCGTATAGGTTGTTGGTTCCCAGATAGTGTTACCTACATGGTAGTGATCAAGTTACAACCTTTATTTATGCTTATGAAAGAAGCAGGTCCAGTGCATATAAACAAAGTTAAAGTCAAAGATTACACGGATTTTCTGTTCTCCCTGTAGAATAAAAATGTAGACTTCCGGAAAGTTTAGGGAGGATGGCAGGCATAAGATCAAATGACTGAACTCATGAAAACTAAGTCCACTTTTTCACTAATTAATCTCCAAATTCCAAAAGAAGATTTACAAGAATAAAATTTCACACAATTTCTAGCACCATAAACAAATTGCATACTTGCAAGAAAAAGATACCTTTATTAGCTCGCCTTCACAGTAACCATCAATCTCTGTTCTGCAAACATAACAAGAAAAATAGGAAAATTTAGAAATTAAAGCAGGTAGAAAAACTAGAAAGGTTACATCGCAAACGAAAGTAATTTTCTCATACGCGGCCAGTTCTTTTTGTACTTTAACTGCCTCAACTTGGACAACCATCTGTGCCTTCTTCACAGTCTCAAAGAGGTTTTGCATGTTTCCGAAAACCCCTGCCTAAAACAATTTGGCATAACAAAATGTTAATCTCAACTAACAGATTTGAAATTGAGAGGCAAAATAACCAGAAACCAGTTACACAATGAAAATGCATTCACAATAATAACGGTGATTATGAATATGATTCATAACTCACAAGCCCCATCTTATAGTAGAAATTATTCATGATGCCCAAAAGCCAATTAAAAAAAAAAATACAGCCATCTAGCATTTTCCTTACAAAACTAACATTTAATTTGATAGATGGCATGACAGAAATGCTTAAGATGCCGCTTAACATTTATGTTTATCTAAAGTTTCTCAAGTTAAACAACAAAATCAATGTGAACACAAATACTTTGATGACCAATGTTGATATTGGATTGGCCCCAAAATTTTACTGCCATATTATATACATGAATTTATCCAGGCCAGGATATTGAAAATAGCAACTAAAAACCAAAGAAATGGGAATCATGGAAAAAGTTCGTTAGAATGTAACCTCATCAACTATTTCGCACATAAACCAAGTCAATATAACTTTAGGTCAACGAGGGCTATGAATTTTGTGTACATAGATCAAAATCTGCCTGAATCACAATGTTAAGTAAATACAGGAATAAGAGGCACTTGGTTAACCTTTGAAGAAGCATCATCTCCCTCATTATTTTCCTTCTTCCCTCCAAATAGACCGTATACACGAAGAGATCTACGATTATGCCTGATATATGAACACCCATACCACGGAACCTGTTTACCAGCTATGTATGTAGTTGAGCTTATGTTACCTGTTAAATGGAAAATAGAAAAAATTTAAACCAAAATTTTAACATATTATTCAATGGATATTCCCACAGAAAACTCCCGAAGCAGCTAAAAGTACTTCCAATGAAAATGAGGCTGCAAACTTGTAAGTAAGCCTTCATTATCTAAATCAAATTACAAAGACACTCCCTTGACTGAAATTAGTATCAACTTACCCCTTGACTTTTCAAATGTGCCAACGGGCAACGACACCCCTAAACTTGATATAAGTGGCATTGATGGTCCATCCTTTTGTTTTTCATTGAAAAACTAACATCAGGCACATGATTGCCCCTGAAATCTTTTGTCCACTTGTCTATTGAAATTTAGAATGTTTTAATACAACTCTTTAATCTAAGCCGTTCGATTGGACATCACTTTAATTCTCCAACATCCATTCACCATACAACATTAAACTAAAATCACCCAACACAGTAAATGAAGTAAAAACTTAACATAACTTAATCCTTGTCCAAATTAAACAATACTAGGAAAAAAGATAAACTCAAAAACAGATATCACCGCACATTGACATGATAAGCCATCCAAGAAAAAAGCATCTTCCAATTTTTCAATCTCTCTTGGGTTTTTCAATTACAGCTAAGATTTCTACAAAAATTAGAAGGGACAAAAAAAAGAGTAAGAAAATATTAAGTTAAAAACATGCAAAAACCAAAACACAATATATAGAGGAGATAAACAACTCCTAAATGGAAACACACGACAACAGGTAGAAAATGATTAAAGGCAACAATGTCTAGATATAATCAAAACATCTCAGCCTCTAGAAAAAAAATATCTTGTATGATAAATGATATATAACTTCTTTAAGAACTATAATATAGATATATGGGTTGGATTAGATTTATTAGATTTTCAAAATTCACATCTGATATCTAGTATAATTCCATTCGATGAGTAATATTATCATCCAAATTTAATTCTATTAAATATCTTTTAAAAAAAAATTAGATTGATTCGGTTGAATATATTAGAGACTGAATCTTGTGTCCATACCTACATAGTAGGCCCTTAATTTAATAAAGAGGCAATGAATTGGAATACTTCTAATTATTTTGTATGACATTATAACAATTAAATTTGAGGAGTTTTACAATCAGACATGATGGTGGCAAAACTTTTAGACCGTCAGATGAGTTTTAAATGGTCGAGATCGAAAAGATTCACCAAAATTATTGTGAAATACATGTGTATGATAATATTAAATAAAATAAGAAAAAAAAAAAAAGAAAAGAACCATTGTCTCCGACTCTCCATGAACACCGAGCAAGAGCAACGGTGGTGGTGGCTCCCGGAGCGAACCCAGCGAGGCCATAGTGACGACGGTGCCAGCATTCTCGATCGTCGACCGCCCATCCCATCTCGCAAATGGCCAAAGAACGCTCTCGATTTGAAGCTATTCGGCCCGTGTTTGGGCTGAGCCGCGGAGGAGAGTGAGGGGTTTTCACGATCGTCCAGATCCGGCACAGGTCTCACCTCCGTCGCCGCTGTGTGCCCCCTCCGCCGTGCTAGCCTTCGAGCCCCCTCCACTGCGTAGCCATCAAGCCCACTCCGTCGCGGAAGCAAGGGAGGTGCTGAGTTAAAACTTCGTCAGATCTATGCTACCCAGTACCCACGATGGCGCCGCTCGCAAACCCTGGATGGGTCCCTGAGAAGATGAGTTGACAGGCGGTGGCTGGGTGATTAGTGGAGAGGGCGGCTGCCGGAGGGCGTCGACGTTCGGAGACTTGAGATCGTAAGCTTGCCGGCATCCACAACATCGTGAGCTCGGATCTCCGTTGCCGCCCGTCCCTTCCAACTCTCCCAGCTTTTTCTTTATAACCCCCTTTTTTTTTTTTCACTTCATGCTCTTTATTTAAAAGATAAAGTTCATGTAGAGCAAAAAAAGTTAACAAAACAGTTTTAATGTAAAAATTAAAATTGAAAAAATTATGTAATTACATATATAATCTAATATAATATCACATTCAAATTTATTAAAAGGTGTAGAGTTCAAATCTCTCATTGTAAATAAATAAAAATTTTGAAAAAGATCAATAGATAAACTACTTTTTGAATTACTGTTGTTTTTTATTTATATATATATATATGAATATAAATATATAATTTATAAGGGGGTGTTTGGTTTCAAGTTTAGTTTAAATTAAATTGTACTTTTTTCATCATATTTTTTATCTTTCTCCGAAAAAGTTTTTGTCTTTTTTGAAAAAGTTTTTTGTCTTTTCTAAAAAATTACTATTGAAACTTAAAAATCTTAAACTAAACTCATTCACCAAACACCCCCTAAGAATATTTGAAACTGTATAAATTAACTTATATTAAGGGTGTGTTTGGTTGGAGGGAGAGATGGAGAGAGGGAGAGAGGTAGAGGGAGAATCTCTATCCTTGGGCCCACCATAATATCTTTCCATTTGGAACGATGCACACTCTCTTTCTTCTTTTCAATTAAAAAGACAATTTCGTTATTAACTTTGTTTTTCAAAAAACAGAAGTTTAAAATGGACAATATAATAATTAATTAAAAAACTATCATCCATCATTTTAACTCTTTCTCTCTCTTATCAAACAACATGAGGGATTCATACAATCCTCTCCATCCTTCACTCCCTCCAAACATAGCCTAAAGCAAGAAACCAAAAAGGAGCATATACATTAACACGCCAACCAAAGTTCACGTTTACAATAATTAAAGTTTACATTGTCGGAGACTTTCTAGTCCTATTGTGCTTAATCATGCAAAAAAGTGTATACTTTTGCGCGACGCAAGAATCATAAATTCAAAATTTTGATGGGAAAAAAATGTGAAAATTCATGTCATTTCGAAGCAAGAATATTGCTCGAGGCATGCGATGCCTAATTGTCGTGAAAAATGATACACGTTTCTACGACTAGAAAATCGTGCCTTAATTTTGGAGGGAAAAAAATTCAAAATTTTGACGAGAAAAAAAAAGTGAAAAACATATTTGTTTCGGCGCTGAAATATTGCTCATTCCTATTATGCCTAATCGTGCAAAAAAGTATTTACTTTTTGCACAACGCAAGAATCATAAATTCAAAATTTTAGCGGGATAAAAAGTGACAATTCATGTCATTTCGAAGCAGGAATATTGGTCCAGGCCTGCGGTGCCTAATCGTCGTGAAAAAGGGTACACGTTTTTGCGACTTGAAAATTGTGCCCCAATTTTGACGGGAAAAAAATCAAAAATTTTTGCGGGAAAAAAGAAAAAAGCGACAAACATAGTCATTTCAGTGTAAGAATATTGCTCAGTCCTACTGTGCCTAATCGTCGTGAAAAAGTCTATAAGTTTGCGCGATGCGAGAATCATGCCCTAATTTTTGGGGGGAAAAAATTTAAAATTTTGGCCGCGAAAAGGTGAAAATTCAAGTCGTTTTGGAGAGGAATATTGCTCGAGGCTTATTGTGCCTGATCGTTGTGAAAAAGGGTACACGTTTGCACTTCGCGAAAAACGTGCCCCAATTTTTTCAAGAAAAAATTCAAAGTTTTGGCGGGAAAAAAATGAAAAGCTTTGTTGTTTCGACGCAGTAATATTGTTCATGGCCTGCGGTGACTAATCATCATGAAAAAAGATACACGTTTCTGCGACATGAAAACTGTGCCCCAATTTTGGAGGGGAAAAAATTCAAAATATTTGCGAGAAAAAAAGTGAAAAACTTTTTTTTTTTTTCGTGCAGTAATATTGCTCGCGGCCTATGGTGCCTAATCGTCATGGAAAAAGGTACACATTTCTGCGACCCCAAAATCATTCCCCAATTTTGGTGGGGAAAATTTTCAAAATTTTGGCTGGAAAAAAGGTGCAAAAAGTTATCATTTCGGTACAGGAATATTGCTCACAGCCTTCGGTGCCTAATCGTAGTGAAAAAGGTTACATGTTTCTGCGACACCAAAAACATACCCCAAATTTGGACGTGAAAAAATTCAAACTTTTGACAGGGAAAAAAAAAGTGGAAAACATAATCGTTTCAGCACAGGAATATTGTTCAGCTCTATTGTGCGTAATCATCACAAAAAAGGATATGGTTTGCACTCCGCGTAAAACGTGCCCCAAATTTGGAGGAAAAACAATTCAAAATTATGGCGAGGAAAAAAAAAAAGCGAAAGACATATTTGTTTCGGCGCAGGAGTGTTGCTCAGTCCAATTGTGCCTAATCGAGCAAAAAAGTGTATACTTTTACACAACGAAAAAATCATAAATTCAAACATTTGGCGGGAAAAAAAGGCAGTCAAAGACTTAAGTGGTTAAATGAGTGAATAACATATTTTGAAGACTAGTTAGGAAAATTATGGAAATAATATTCTAGAAATGATGAGAGTGTTTTTATCCTAAGTGCTTTATTTATGAATGTCATTTTAAATTTGACTGTATGAAAAATATAACAAATGTACTTGTTTATGATTGGTATGTTGCATAAGAATTGATCATTAAACTCTCTGAAATAAAGAAAATTGACTAAAACACTTTGTTTATTAGACTCTAAGATTAGTTTCATTGTGATAAATTAAGTGTGTTAAAATAAGTGACAACAATTAGTGATCTAAATAATAAAGCAAATAATTGTTGGAAAAACGGTTCCGCTATCAGAGTTATGGCGCAGCGGAAGTTTTAAAATTTTTATGCCAATTCAGAAAAAAGCTCATGATGTATATAACAATAAATTAAATACATGATCAAACGTACCTTGTTTCGTGGATTTCGGAATCGCTAGAGCGTCGACAACGTGTCTTTTCTACTATTCTCGAGTCCCCACGTCTCAGAGTGTGTGTGAGCAGACGTGCTATGAATCCAAGCGACTGGTAATTCTTCCGAAGTCTAGATCCTACCTTCTCAATTTCGATGTATCTCGTTGAGAATTCGATCCGGGTTCGTTCTTCAAAACTACAAAACAAGAACCGGTTAACCTTTTATGAAAAATATCACTTGGCTTAACCTTCCTCACAGTTTTGATTTAATGAAAATTGCTATCTTTTTCTCACACCCAAGAAGGACGAATTTCACAAAAACCTATATTTTTGAACCTAGATTTTTGCATTTTTCTCTCTCCTAAAAACCGTCCACCTGTGAGTATGATATGATGGTTTGTTTTTTCAAGAACCCCCTAGCCTTTACATAATACTCCAATCCTTTTTCAAAAAATATCTCCTACTTGAAAAAGAATTAATAATTATTTTTCTGAATAATCTTTTGAACCAAAGGATCATTCAAATTTCGGGTTAAGTTCTTTAAACCTTATGGAAGGTTTTTTGCTAGGAGAAACTCAAAAAATTCGTGCTCTCCATTATGTGGATATTGATTGATGGTTCAAATTTAAATCAAGAATCTAGACTAGTCAAAAATTCCTAATCCCATCTTGATTCAAACTCCTTTTAAACCTTTGAATTTTAATAAGATTTTCTTATTTGAATTTAAATAAATATTTTTCACAAACATTATACATATTTAATTAATTTAAATAAATGAAATATTTTAGATTTCCTTTCCACCAAAAAAGTATGCAACATTCTTTAAGAAAAGAAAATCTATCAAATAAGCTCCATTATTTAAATCAATTAATAATTTAATGTTTGTAATATATTTAAACAATTTTGAAAAAAAATCTTCTTCCCTCCATCCATTAAAAAACCGTGCCCTACAATTAGGAGAGAAAAATTTTGTTTTCAAAAATTAAATAATTCAAACACAACCTTATTTCCAAAATTCAATTAACCAAAATAATTAACAAATAATTATTTTATTTACAACCAATCATATGTTGACAAATCACATTATTTGTCTACAATAATTTCATGTGTCCAATCCTTTCGGAATTGCATGTTAGAGAGTACCATGTCTTAATAGACATTATTAAATTCCCATTTAATTTACCGATCTCATTAGGAACAAATCCCAAGACGCTTCGTGGAACTATATGAGCTAGTAGAGGGACCCGATGGAAATATGTAAAGAGGCTCCTATAATTATGAAAAATTAATCCCCGATTAATTATTCATCAATTATCAATTTCAGGATTATTCCACTAAAAGTCTGAAGCTGAATTCCCGTTTATATACCGTATTACGAAAGCTCTCTTTAACGCAGTGCTTCTTCCATGATTTATTCATCGCTTGCTTAATCCCCATATGTTATCCATGATTGAATTGAGGACTTTTCCGTTTTACCTTTTAAATCATTTTAACTTAAAGTTCCATTATTCTCTAATGAAAGAACCACCAATTGTAAAACCATACAATCGGTAAACCATCAGAGAACACAAAGTAAACTGATGGCCAAGATCTTCTTATATTATCTTTCAATTCCTGAATAATGCCTTTAAGTAGATAACATGTACTATCATTAAGATAACTATGGATTCCGTATCTATGAATCTTGATCTCTCCATCCATAAGTCATACACCCAAAACACAAGTATATTGACCATCAATTGACAGTGTCTCACCTATAGTGGATCAAAGTGCATAAGTCATGGATGCGAACTCAAGTATTCATTTCAGGATTAAGATTAATGCATGATGATAATCAAAGCGTCATTGATTCTTATAAATGGAATTATTAAACCGAATCAATTAATACCTTAGGTCCAATCCAATGTCATACCTCAATACTGATATACATTAAAGTTTCTACTCGGAACTAATCCGATAGTCAAGACAAACCATCTCTCTAAGGAAGTAGACAACCTTTACAACCTTATCATAAATAAGATCCCCAAATCTTATTTCATCGACTGCGGACCATTTATTTAGACTGTTATAAAATTACCATGTCTTCTATGTATACTCCGTATACATATGGTAATCCGATATTCTACCAAAAGCCTAGGAGTATTTTATATTTGCTCAAAATAATCATACAATCAACAAATGAAAGTAAATAGTACACAACTTATTAAATATGAATAATCTCTTTTTATTAATAACCAAATGTCATATTTACAGAAAATTCCTATAATTGATTTTCTATCCTTAGATCCTAACAATCTCCCACTTGCCCTAAGCGAGTAAATGTGACATATTACGCATCCACATGCCTTCGACGTGTTCCTCGAATCTTCTGGCCACTAAAGTCTTCATGAACGGTTCGGCAAGATTGTCCTCTGATATGATTTTGCAAACCGTCACATATCCACTTTCAACAAAGCCTCTGATAATGTGATATTTTCTGTTAATGTGCTTACTCCTCTGATGATGCCTAGGATCCTTAGTATTAGCTACTGCTGTACTGTTGTTACAGTAAAGCGCCATAGCTTTATCCATATCAGGAACGACCTCAAGGTCACCAAGGAACCTGCGGAGCCATACCACTTCCTTAGATACCACACTGGCAGCCACATACTCGGCTTCTATGGTCGAGTCAGCAATGCAAGATTACTTAACACTCTTCCACACAACAGCACCACCTCCAAGGGTAAAGACAGATCCTGAAGTCGATTTCCTCGAATCCTGGTCTGATTGAAAATTAGAATCTATGTACCCTATAGGAATAAGGTCCTGACCGGAATACACAAGCATATAATTCCTCGTTCTCTGTAGATACTTGAGTATATGCTTGACCGTAACTTAATGGATCGGTCCCGGATTCGACTGATATCGACTTACTATACCAACCACAAAACAAATATCAGGCCTAGTGCATAACATAGCATACATAAGACTACCTACCGCAGATGCATAAGGTACATCTTTCATACGCTTACTTTCCTCCGATGTCTTAGGATAGTCATCTCTAGAAAGCTTGATTCCCATTCTGAAAGGTTGGGTACCTTTCTTGGAATCTTTCATAGAAAACCTCTCATGTACTTTATCAATGTATAAAACTTGGGAGAGTGCTATCGTTTTGTTCTTTCTATCTCTAAAGAGTTGAATTCCAAGAACATAACTAACTTCTCCTAAGTCCTTTATGTCAAACTGTTTGGCCAACCAAACTTTAACATATGATAATGTTGCAACATCATTTCCAGTAAGCAATATATCATCTACATAAAGTATAAGGAAAACCACATTCTCATTCTTGATACATTTATAAACACATGGTTCATCAACGTTTTGTTCGAATCCATAGGTTTTGATCGCTTGATCAAACCTAATATTCCAAGAATGAGATGCTTGCTTTAATCCATAGATGGATTTGAGCAACTTGCATACTTTGTCTTCTTGGCCCTTTGCCTTGAACCCGTCTGGTTGTATTATATAGATATCTTCCTCAAGAGAGCCATTCAAGAAAGCTGTCTTGACATCCATTTGCCATATCTCATAATTGAGAGCAGCCGCAATGGATAAAAGAATGCGGATTGACTTAAGCATTGCTACAGGCGAGAAGGTTTCTTCATCGTCGATTCCTTCTTTCTGCGTATAGCCCTTTGCCACAAGTCTTGCCTTGAAAGTTTCCACTTTTCCATCCACACCTCTCTTCTTCTAGTATACCTACTTACACCCAATCGGTTTAATGCCTTGGGGTAAGTCTACAAGTTTCCAGACCCCGTTGGAATCCATGGATTCCATATCGGTGTTCATAGCCTTTTGCCAAAGACTAGAATCAGCATCCTCCATAGCTTCCTTGTACGTAGCCAGATCATCAACATGTTCTATGGATTCTGTCTCAAAAACTTCACCATTGAACATATACCTTTCAGGTTCCCTGACAATCCTCCCACTACGACGAAGCTCCCGTGGTTGTTGATTCTTTAACGGTTTTTCCACAAGGTTTTCAGTGACTTTAGGAACATCTGAACTCGAAGTCATCTCCTCAAGCACCACTTTGCTACGAGGTTTAAAATCTTCAATGTAACTTTCCTCAAGGAATATTGCATGTGTGGAGACGAAAACTTTATTTTGCTTCGGATTATAAAACAGGCCACCTTTTGTCCCTTTTGAATAGCCAACAAATAAGCACACTTCTGATCGTGACTCCAAGTTCTTAACTTCCTTATCCAGGACATGTGCCGAACAACCCCAAATTCGAATATGATTCAAATTCGGTTTCCTACTCGTCTATAACTCGAAAAGAGTTTTAGGAACCGATTTGGAGGGAACGTTATTCAGAAGATAGCATGCAGTTTGTATGGCGTGCCACCAAAACGACAAAGGTAATGTGGAGTAACTCAACATAGATCGAACCATATCCAATAAGGTCATGTTTCTTCTCTCAGCTACACCATTCTGTTGAGGAGTACCAGGTGCAGTCAATTAGGATTGTATCCCATTCTCTATCAAATGTCCTAAGAACTCATCCGATGGGTATTCTCCATCTCGATCCGATCGAAGTGACTTAATGGACTTGCCTAATTGTTTCTTCACTTCAGCCTGAAATTCTTTAAACTTGTCAAAGGTTTCGCTTTTGTGGGTCATCAAATAGACATATCCATACCTCGAGTAATCGTCAATAAAGGTGACATAATCTCATACCCACCACGTGCTTCTATGTTCATGGGACCACAAATATTCGTATGCACAAGTTCTAAAAGTTCCTCGACATGACTATTTTTGGTAGTAAACTGCCGTTTGGTCATCTTGCCTTCCAAACAGGATTCGCATTGTGGCCAAGGTTCAACCTCGTATAAGTCAAGGCATTCCTCCTTTACCATCCTTTGAATTTTGTTAAAGCCTATGTGACCATGTCTTAAATGCCAAAGACATGATTTGTTAGAGTGAGAAGACTTATGTTTTTTAAAGTTCCTATCCAATTCTATATCAAGCAGTGAGTGCATTTTAGGTTTGATAAAATAAAGATTTACATGCATCCATCCATTATAGATAAGAGAATTGTTTTTCCTAATAACAATTTTATTATTAAAATAAACCGAATAGGAGTCTTTAATCAAACGAGCTACTGAAATTAGGTTCCTCTTAAAACTAGGAACATAAAAACAATGTTTCAAAATAATAAATCTAAATTCATCAAAATAAAGATGCACTTCTCCCACTGCTTCAGCTCGCACCAACGTCCCATCACCGGTTCTTAACGTGACGTTCTCCTCACGCAGACTTCTCATTACCTTGAACGCCTGTAGAGAAATACAAACATGGTTAGTGGTTCCAGAATCTATAACCCAAGTGTCCTTAGATTCTTCCACTAAACAAGCCTTAAGATACATGATATCGACATTACCTCTTTGCTTCTGCATAGTTAGGTAGTCTCTGCAATCCTTCTTGAAATGTCTCTTCTTCCCACAGAAAAAACATTTAGCCTTCTTAGGATCCACCTTCCGCTTCTTAGTCTTGGTAGACTTCTTAGAAGCAGGTGCCTTCACTGCAGGCTTGTTCCCCTTGTTCTTCCCCTTTTCCTTCTTCCTTTTAAGATTAGGTGCAGGTGAACCAGGTTCAGCCACATTTGCCTCAGCCTTAAATCCAGAACTCTTGAAAATGTTCTCAAAGGCTTACAACTCTTTCATCAATTCCGTTAGAGACATCTCCTTTTGGTTAAGGTTGTAAGATGCCTGAAACAAATCGAAATTCTTGGACAAGGTTTGAAAAACCATGAGCATTTGAGTTGCAGCATTGATCTCAGCCCCATTTGCCTGAGCCTCAGACAAATAAGCCATGATTTTCATCATGTGTTCCTTGATGGGTGTTCCAACCTTTTGCTTGCAGTTCATGAGACCTTTGATAGCATCGGTCTTAGCCTGGATAGTTTGTTCACCAAACATCTCCTCCAGGTTGTCCATGATCGGCTTAGCAATTTCATGCTCTTAATGTTATTTCTGGAGCACGTTAGACATGCTCACCCAAATATAGCACACAGCACTAAGGTTGGAATTGTCCCAGTGCTCAAGCGCTATAAATTCCCTATCAGGAGCATCAATCGCAGGCGTGGGCGGTCGAGGTTGGGTAAGGACAAAACTGTGTTTCTTAAAGTTTAAGACGATAAGCAAGTTCCTTTTCCAGTCATTAAAATTCTCGCCGGTTAATTTGTTTTGCGTAAGTATCACAGATAATGGGCTCGACATTTTGATCTATAATAAGAAAACATGTAATAAGTACGAGCAAACATCCTTTTATTTTTTTAAAAAAAATTTGGTTTTGTAATGAAACAAAAAGATCTATATGTAATCTAAATGTTTATGTGTAAAGCCCTTAAAAAATACATATCTTACAACAATAATTCCTAGCTTCTGCTTTCCAAGCTATCGAGGGATAGTCATGGAAAAACTAGCCAAGAACACGGATCCCCTCCAATTAATACATATTCATCCATGGAGCATAACCCCATTAAATATATATTAACTATCGCTTATTTGGCCACTACTTTAAATATCAGAGCCTCGAGGGAGGGTTAATAAATAAAGTAGCATGAGTGTGTAACCATCGTTTCCAATTTTGAATCCATATTTTACATCCGCCACCGAGGGATGATCTAAACATAAAATATGCCCAATATTATTATCCTTTCGGAAATCCAAATCAGTGTGCGCTCTAAGTAAGATACCTATCGGAAGGGAATTCCCGGGTCGAACCCGAGTAGTAGGCACTACCATGCATAACTATTGGACCAACGTTGGAGGCCGTAGGTCTTAGTGTGTAAAACCTTCTCCCACTCAATCTTTTAAATTAGGGTTTTTGTTTTTTATGCATAAACAATATTTATTGAGTGGCACTCCCTAGTCTACATGGCATGTTATCAATACATCACGAAATAGTATGACATATTTATCTACCATCGCATCATTCATGGTTTGTAAAATATGTAAATAGCCGTGGATCATGATTCCATCCTAGTGAAAAGAAAAATTGCAAAATTTACAAAAATTAACCGAAACATATATCGGCCTTCTTTTATAGATGCATGCCTTGTATCCTTCTTCAATGTGTCATCTTTCTCCAATGTCACGTCCTTTTAAATTTAAATTAAATTTAAATTTTTAAAAAGATTATATGTGATTTTTAATTTTAATCAAAATTACAAAATATCAAAAATTTAAATAAAGCACGTTTTTTTTTATTTAAAATTCAAATTTTAAATTTTCGAAAAAAAATGTGATTTTCCAAATTTAATTAAAATCACAAAATTTTAAAATTCTTAATAAAAACGTCCATTAAATTTAAATTTAAATTTTGATTTTTGATTTTCCAAATTATCAAGATCACATATCATTGGAAAATTAAAATTTTCAAAAATTTAATGTGATTTTTCTTCCACAAAAAAATACCAATTATGAAATTTGAATTAATTAAAATTTCCAAATTTCAAAAAAAAAAAATCACATCCTTTGAAAATTTCCATACCGTCGTTCATCTTCAATTTCCTTGAATCCATCATAGTCCGAATTTACAAAAAAAATTCCTATGCCGTTTCTGGCTTACAAAAATTCTAGAAATTAAAAAAACGGCCTAGCAGTAATAATAGACCGCATATATTATACTTAAAAAACCTAGATATAAATTCTAACCTCTATGGAATCATAACCGGCAAAATTGAACAAGCATCATATATTAAAAAAATATAAAGCATTCATTCATCCATATATCCATTCATAATATATTTAACATATACAAAATAAAACCTAGAGTGCCAACTCTCTAAAATATTTCATTAATGCATAGAGAGAAATTTATTTGATCAAATAATTTATATTATATACATGATTATGAGTTGGCTCTGATGCTAATTGTTGGAAAAAACGGTTCCGATATCAGAGTTACGGTGCAACAGAAGTTTTAAAATTTTTATGCCTATTCAGAAAAGAAACTCATGATGTATATAACAATAAATTAAATACATGATCAAACGTATATTGTTTCTCGGATTCCGAAATTGCTAGAGTGTCGACCAACGTGTCTTCTCTACTATTCTCGAGTCCCCACGTCTCAGAGTGTGTGTGGACACACGTGCTATGAATCCAAACGACTGGTAATTCTTCCGAAGTTTAGATCCCACCTTCTCAATTCCGATGTACCTCGTTGAGAATTCTATCCGGGTTCGTTTTTCAAAACTACAAAACAGGAACCGGTTAACCTTCTATGAAAAATATCACTTGGCTTAACCTTCCTCACAGTTTTGATTTAATGAAAATTTCTCTCTTTTTCTCACACCCAAGAAGGACAAATTTTTCTCAAGCACAAAAACCTAGATTTTTGCGTTTTTCTCTCTCCCAAAAACCATCCACCTATGAGTATAATATGATGGTTTGTTTTTTCAAGAACCCCTAGCCTTTATATAATACTCCAATCCTTTTTCAAAAAATATCTCCTACTTGAAAAATAATTAATAATTATTTTTCTGGATAATTTTTTGAACCAAAGGATCATTCAAATTTCGGGCTGGGTTCTATAAACCTTATAGACGGTTTTTTGCTAGGAGAAGCTCAAAAAATTCATGCTCCTCGTCATGTGGATATTGATTGGTGGTTCAAATTTAAATCAAGAATCTAGACTAATCAAAAAGTCCTAATCCTATCTTGATTCAAACTCCTTTTAAACCTTTGAATTTAAATAAGATTTTCTTATTTGAATTTAAATAAATATTTTCCACAAACATTATCCATATTTAATTAATTTAAATATATGGAATATTTTAGATTTCCTTTCCACCAAAAAAATATGCACCATTCTTTAAGAAAAGAAAATCTATTAAATAAGTTCCATTATTTAAATCAATTAATAATTTAATGTTTGTAATATATTTAAAGAATTTTGAAACAAAATCTTCTTCCCTCCATCCATTAAAAAACCATGTCCTACAATTAGGAGAGAAAAATTTTGTTTTCAAAAATTAAATAATTCAAACACAACCTTATTTCCAAAATTCAATTAACCAAAATAATTAACAAATAATTATTTTATTTACAACCAATCATATGTTGACAAATCACATTATTTGTCTACATTAATTTCACATGTCCAATCCTTTCAAAATTGCATGTTAGAGAGTACCATATCTTAATAAACATTATTAAATTCCCATTTAATTTATCGATCTCATTAGGAACAAATCCCAAGACGCTTCATGGAACTATATGAGCTAGTAGAGGGACCCGATGGAAATATGTAAAGAGGCTCCTATAATTGTGAAAAATTAATCCCGAATTAATTATTCATCAATTATCAACTTCAGGACTATTCCACTAAAAGTCTGAAGCTGAACTCCCGTTTACATACCGTATTATGAAAGCTCTCTTTAACGCAGTGCTTCTTCCATGATTTATTCATCACTTGCTTAATCCCCATATGTTATCCATGATTGAATTGAGGACTTTTCCGTTTTACCTTTTCAATCATTTTAACTTAAAGTTCCATTATTCTCTAATGAAAGAACCACCAATTATAAAGCCATACAATCGGTAAACCATCAGAGAACACAAAGTAAACTGATGGCCAAGATCTTCTTATATTATCTTTCAATTCCCGAATAATGCCTTTAAGTAGATAACATGTACTATCGTTAAGATAGCTATGGATTCCGTATATATGAATCTTGATCTCTCCATCCATAAGTCATATACCCAAAATACAAGTATCTTGACAATCAATTATCAGTGTCTCACCTATTGTGGATCAAAGTGCATAAGTCATGAATGCGAACTCAAGTATTCATTTCAGGATTGAGATTAATGCAGAATGATAATCAAAGCGTCATTAATTCTTATAAACGGAATTATTAAACCGAATCAATTAACACGTTAGGTCCAGTCTAATGGCATACCTCAATACTGATATACATTAAAGTTTCTACTCGGAACTAATCTGATAGTCAAGACAAACCATCTCTCCAAGAAAGTAGACAACCTTTACAATCTTATCATAAATAAGATCCCCAAATCTTATTCCATCGATTGCGGACATTTATTTAGAATGTTATCAAATTACCACGTCTTCTATGTATACCACGTATACAAATGGTAATCCGATATTCTACCAACATCCTAGGAGTATTTTATGTTTGCTCAAAATAATCATATAATCAACAAATAAAAGTAAATAGGACACAACTTATTAAACATAAATAACATCTTTTTATTAATATGAAAATGTCATATTTACAGAAAATCACTATAATTGATTTTCTATCCTTAGGGCACATATAGATCCCAACAATAATAATGGGCCACATTAATAAAGGCTGAGCATAAATAACTTCAACAATTTATCTATAAATAACCAACAGTAAACAGTAATAAAATTATTGCAATAAGTAAGAAATAACCAAATGAGCATGAATAAATAAATAAATATTGAAAACTGGAAAATGGACCAGTTTAAACATAAAACTTGAAATAAATAAACCAAAAGGATAGACATCAAGAATAAGTAAAGATAAAAGAAATAAGAAAAAATTACACTGATTAACATAATACGAACTTTAGTTTGATTTTGTGTTATAATGGTTTAATGTTACTCTTCTATATCATATTGGTACAATGTTCTTTAAATTTATATAATTCAGGTACTTTTCTCTAGAAATAATGGTGATAGAATAAAATACTCAAATTAGATAACACTAAAGGGAGATTAGAAGTATACTTGCTAACTGTGTTTAAAATAGAAAAGACATAGGAATGGTAACAAGAAATGAGCTTGGGAAAAGTACAACTCCCACAGTTGCTTTTATAGAGAGTAAAGCAAATTGCTTTTCCAAGGGAGGGCATTAGTTGCTTGTTGATGCATTGCAGCAAGCAAGGGCCTTTTGGTCTTTTTCCCACGTTCCCTTGGGCTTATTGGCATGTTGTTTATAATCTCTTTCACCTTCTTCAACATCCCAACTCTTCTAAGCAAATCATCCATGCATCCACAATGCTCTGTTCTAAGTTCTCAACTCAACTTGATGAACTTCTGTCATTTGAAAGAAGTCATGACGCCCTTCTTCGACCAACCCCGAGTGAGTGCAAGCACTAGGGAGACTAACAAAGTGATGTGATGTAGGAGGGACGCAACCATTCCTCCCAAAAGTTGTAACTGTGGGAGAGACGCAATCAACTTCTTTAAACATCACCCATTATCAGACTCAAGAATCCATCTCAAGTACTATCCGTTTAGGCCCTTATTTCAAGGAGTCTCGTACGAATCCATATATGCAGCTAGCAGACGGGCTCAGGCATTTCTTCGAGACCCAAGCCACATAGGTCGCCTCCTAAGTTCAACTATGCTCCTGTATCATGATGTTTTCAGGAGCCACTAACTCCCTCTACATCTTCTTAAAGAGCTTGATGACTGTGTTGTCTTTGGCGTGCATCGGTAGCCCAGCAATCATGCAATAAAACTCTGTAGGCCTTCTCCAAGCAACTGCATTTGTAATAAAGGTAAACAATTAATCGTCGATGCGTGTTTGGAGTTTAATTCGATTCCACTTTCCTCTATACATTTGTGTATCCAATTCCCTGGATTTAGAGTACCTAATTCAGTACAAGTTGTGAGCATATTTGCCAACAAGAACTGTACAACCCCAACTTTTCATCCCGCAACGTTTCAAACAAAGCAAATGCCTCGTGAAAGCAGTAGCTCTGCACAAAAGACGTGAACATGGCTTTCAAAGAAACTGAGCTCTTCTCAGGATTCAACTCAAAAGAGGTGAAACGCCTCATTGAAAAACCCGCACCCAGAGTATCCGTCTATCAGAGTTGTACTAGACATTTTGTCCCGCATGGGCATTTCATCAAACACGGTCCTCGTATCATCCAAAGCTCAAAAGCCGACGTATAGATTGATCAAGCTGTTTTGACAAAAGTCTTTTTCTCCGAAGCCGAACTTGAGAATGTGGCATTGGCGAGGCAGCATGCGTCGACAACGGAAAGGAAAGTGAAGCAGTTCGGAACTTCGGTGCTTTGGAGTGGCACGACACGCCGAGATAAAAGAGGAGGCAGCTTGTGGGCAACTAGGAATTCAAAATGTCTCTCATGATGGTGTTGTAAATGAAGGTATCTGATTGGGGCATTTCGTCGAACAACTTGAGTGCATTATAACTCAAATGGCCATTTTGAGAGGGTGCACTGAACTTAATGAGGCGACCCATGGCATCGTTATTGGAGCTAAGGCAGATGGTTAGGGAGTAGAGCTGCACGACGTGGGCCATCAAGTAACATCGCCCCATTTCATGGTGGCATATTAGTGACTTGTGAGCCTCCGACCACCGGGACTTGGAGAGATAACGACATTTTGTGATCTGTCGTTTTGGCTTTATTATCAACTTTTATTTATTTTTTTTAAAGGACTTTATTATCAATTAGAAACCAATAAACATACTAATTTATACTAATTAAAATCACAAGGTTTATATATACGAAGTGCATACATATTACAATTGTTAAAGATTTATTTTATGAGCATAAATATTAAAATTTCCGATATAATAATTTTTGACACATATGTTAGACTATCACAAAAATATTTGAACGTAAATACACATATTTGATTAAGAAAATAAATTCATTAAAAATCTTTTTATGAAAATTTAAAAAAAAAAAAAAAGAGCTTAAAAAAGACAGATTTAGAAAAAGTTGAGGGGAAAAAAAGAGAGAGAGAATGAATAGAATAAAGTGACTAATCAAGAAAGAAAGAAAAAAAGAATGAATAGAATAAAGAATTTAAAAAAAAAAACATCACAAAAGATAAAATAAAGATTAAAAAAAAAACCATCACAAAAGATAAAATAAAGTAAACAAATTTTTTAATGGAATTTTTTATTTTTAAAAAACTTTATTCTTTATAGTTATATAATTAAGAGAAGAGACAAAGAGTAAAGGCAGCTTGTGATGATCTGTCACTCCACTTCATTTGCATATGCAGTATAACCTTGATAAATTACTAACAACTATTAAAGAAATATTTTTTTGTCTGTCCCGACTTGAGGTCAACGTAATAAATCAATGCTTTCATAAATTTATAAGATAATGCATTTTATCTTATAGAACCAGCTAAATATGTAAAATTTATTATTAAGGTACTAAATTAACAAAATATGACTAAATTAGGAGGCCTAATTTGTAGAATATTTGTCTCTTGTTGTTTGTCTTTTCTTGAAATTGATATCGACTTGAATTTCATCTCCAACTTTTGTAACACGATAAGAAGCTCCGGTCTTCGTAGTGCAACAACAAAAAATTATTCAACAATACAACTATCACCTTCAAATTCATCTTCTCTATCACTACCCATGAATTTTTCAACAATTTTTCAACAATTTTCCACAGGGTAGTTATAAAGAGGTAGTCAACATCCATTCCACCTCTGCACCACAACTCTTTGATTACTATTTCTTGTTTTTGCATGCCTTAATCTTACAAGCTTGGTCCATCCAAATTATCAGTAGCCATGTTATCCATGGACCTAATTATGCAATGCCAAAAACAAGTTACAATTGTTTTTGCCTATACGTCTATTTTTCAAGCCAAAATGGAAGATGCATTGCATTAAAAATTTTTTCTAGATTTTGTCACTCTTCTTTACAACCACCATAAAATTATGATAAAATCGATGAAGATGATGCGTCTTGAAAGCACGTATGATCCCTCATCAGTCATCGCAAGATCTTTGATGTTGTGTTGGGTGGCAAACAAAAGTAATTCGACATTGTTCAATCCTTCCATAGTTTTTGAATGAGCAGGACTATTATCGAGAGGAGAACTTTTCTACTGTCCATTTTTGAAAATGTACAACCATTGTTGCAGTTGTTTCTTAGTGCAGGTTGGATCTTTGTTGTATACACACAATACTTTATGCATTTCATTTGTCATTGTTGCTCTAATATTTAAAACTCTAAAAGATTAAGAAATTTCAAAAAATAAAAAACCAAACACACAAATTATCAAATTAAAAAAAAAACAATAAACAAAAAAATGAAAAAAAAAAAAAAAAAAAGGAGACCAGATCAGGAAGGGGTCGGAGAAACTCGTGCTGTGGTTAGAGGAGGAGGAGGACAAGGAATCGCTTTCTCTGTCATTGGCGTCTGGGAAGATCGGTGCCTATTATATGTGTTTTTCTTATTTATTTTTTTGTTTATTTATTTATTATTGGTCTTTCTCTTTCTCTTTCAATCTAGATTTTTAGGATAGTGTAAATGACTCAGAGAGATTGGCATTTTACTTTCCTTTACTTCTAACTCTGCTTAGGATTGAGAAAAGGGGAGGAGAAGAAAATTTTGTTAGGATTGATGTCCAGGATAAGCATATGATATTTAAGACTTTATTGCTATTTAAATAAATTAGTTTTATGTTTCATTATACTCTTATATACATATATGTTTGAAACTTAATAAACATGATAAATTTTTGTGATTATTGTATACAAATGTTATATATAAAAGGATAATGTTTAAGAATAATATTCTAAATTTGTTCCACATATCTAAATTTAAATATTTAATTAATTATTACGAGTATGGTTCATCTCTATCATTAATGAAACATTATTGAAGTATCGTTGCGATAAAAGTGCTTTATTATGGTTCATCTCTATCATTAATGAAACATTATTGAGGTGTCGTTAGGATAAAAGTGCTTTATATAATATGATAGAACGTGCTCAATTTGAATCAGTGATAATCTCTGCTAGTATTTAGAGTAGTCAAATTTTATTAGCGATGATCATATAGGTAACAGTCTTAATTCAATATTGTTAACATAATATTATCTATGGCATTATGTCTTTTGACTTATATCGTACAGATTCACAAAAAGACATAATTCGGCATAAATTCACAAAATGTCAAATCTCATTCCTGGTATTTAGAGACATAACAAAGTAAATAACTGATAATGTTAATTTAACAAGATGAAGTCCGTTCCTTCATTATGAAGTATATGGACAGCTGTCTTAAGTGTTGATTCATGGCTTGAATAATAAGAGTGTTTAGTTTATGATAAGATCATAAATATGTTATTCATTGGTGAATCAATAGTACCTAAAAAGAAAGATGCAATAAAAGAGATTAACTGATAAATGGAATATAGCTTTGATTGTGAACTATTTATAGAGAATTGATCTATATTTAGTGATTATATCAATAAGTCATTCAACCTTCTTGAATAAATTATATTTATAATTTCAACAGTACAATTCTAAGTTTTTAGTGAAATAACTTTGGAACTAATAAAAGTAATATATTAGTGCCCGTTTGGGGCATTAACTCCAGATGACAAAACACCATTTGATCCAAAAATCTCAATATTACGTCAAACTTTCTCTCTCGTACATTTTCAAAAAACTTAAACTTTAAAAGTCCATAACTTTCTCATTTCAAATCGAAATGAGATGAATTTTATGTCAAAATGCTAGTAACGACAAGACGAACAAGAAAATATCCATTTTGCATATTTTTTTCTGAACACATTTCAAATTTTTATACTAATTTATATATCACAAAACTTTTCTGAAAGTATTTCCTCTAAACATATATTTTCAACCCAACCTCAAAAATATCATCTCTAGATTTCCCCCAAACGGGCCCTTAATTTAAAAGTTTAATAAATCATTAAATTTATTAAAGCTTGAAATTATAAGTCTATACTTCCACATGGCGCTTGCACAATATTAAT
Source organism: Ficus hirta (assembly GCA_038430175.1). NCBI lineage: Eukaryota > Viridiplantae > Streptophyta > Magnoliopsida > Rosales > Moraceae > Ficus > Ficus hirta. Next base: position 8,442,948 of record CM076585.1, on the reverse strand, counting down.
ACACACTGACTTTATATGATAAATTGATTTGGAATTAATTTTATAATTTAAAAATGATGTGACTACTTTAATAAACTCCAATTGGATGATCCAGTGGGGACAACCACACCAAAGATGACACCTACATCACAGGGATAATTCCTGGGGTGTGCAGCGAGCCCCTCGAGTGGATTCCTCCTTTTGCTCCTCAGTCTACGGGGTATTAGCAGCCGTTTCTAGCTATTGTTCCCCTCCTAAGGACAGGTTCTTACGTATTACTCACTTGTCCGCCACTGGAAACACCACTTCCTATCCGACTTGCATGTTTTAAGCATGCTACCAGCGTTCATCGTGAGCTAGGATCGAACTTTTCATGAGATTCATAGTTGCATTACGTATAACTTCCTTGTTCGTAAACAAGCGAATTCAGAATTGTCTTTCATTCCAAAACATTAATTTAAATTCAAACAAGAAACAAAAGTTGAAAATTGGAATAAACCAACGAGGAGATATGTGCCATCTAGCACTGGGTTGGGTGATAGGTGCCGCACGCCACCTCCCAGTGTAGGGAGATAACCAATTTCTTTTACTTAAATTAATTTAATTATTTAATTAATTTAAAAAATTATCCAATTAGGTATTTCTCATGAGACTCTAAATAGATGATTTATTGCATTAGATTAGAACATTTGTCTCTTTTCTGAAAGAGAGAACCTAGAGTGAGAAAAAAAAAATCTCCATAGCTATATTTGCTTCTCTCATGTGTTGAGGATTAAATGCAAAGAACATAAAGGTGAGATGGTGATCATATCCGATTAACAAAACGCCCACATGTCCGTTTGTGAGATATCGAGATTAGGCGTGGAAGACCTACGGTGTCTTGGATTTGAATCATTTATGAAGTTATCACCTATTTGGACGAGTGTAATATTTTTACTCTTGTGCATAATTTATTTATTAAATTTAATATATCTATGTAAAACTTTTAAGCAAGTTTTTGTTGTACACAATCCAAATTAATATATAATTTATTTTGTGACAAGGCAATGTTCGTTTGAAGTGAACCATGTTGAACAATATGATTGTTAAGAGAAATTATTAATAATGTTTTAAAAGCACTTTGCTAATGGACAACGTGGCTTGGAGAGTGTCCGATTAGTGCTTCCTTGTTGTTTCCTTTTGATGGCCTTTGTTAGCTCTTTTTCAATGAAAGTTTTTCTTAAGTTTAGCTGTTATTGTTTGGATAAGAAATAAGACTTTTTTGACAATCGGTGTGTACGGGTTAAAATCTGAACGTCAGATTTCAAGCATGTCCCTGAGACAAGCTTTCTTGGAATCCTTGGGTTCTATGGTTAGCTGAGAAGTTTGGGTGTTTTTTTGTTACCACTCTTGAAATATTAAGATGAGTAACATAAATGTTTTTCATACATTCTGATGTTGAAAGCTGATGTTGTATCTTTTGGTTGAAGTAACTTTATAGAATTCACTTTTTGTGTTTTGTTTTTAAATTGATTATTTTCTTTGGTAGATTATACAAAATATTCTACTACAATCTTGTGTATGAAAATCGGCGACGTCCAATTGTTTATGTTGTAAATACTACTTAGGAAGCACCTACTACTTATGATAGATTTAACCTGGATATTGTTTGTATTTTTGCTCTATGCCCAATTTAATTAGCTCCAGAAGACTAGAATTGTATTCAAAATGTTCGGCCTGAGTAAATTCGTTTGTATTTGTGGAACATGCTACTAGTGATTCTAATAGAATCCAAACAATATTTTGACAGAATATGAAACATAATCTATTAGAATCCGAAACTATTCTAACAGAATCTCTCCAATGATCAATGTCAGTGACCGGAGTTGAAGATGTCCGACCACCTTTGTTGAAATCTAAAAATATATTCTGTCATAATCCTTTTGGGAATATCTAACAGAATCTTTCTGGTTACCTGTGCCAGTAACCGAAGTCGGAGACGTTCAGCTATCTTATCAAAAACATAAAATATTCTAGTAAAATACTCTAAATATTCTACTATACTATTCTAGTGACCAACGCCGGGGATCGGAATTGGAGACATTCAACCGTCCATGTTGTATTCTAATAAAATCACTTATACAAAAAGCAGAATTCACAACGGTTTTTAACCGTCGTGATAACTAACATTTCATGATAGTTACAAACCGTCGTGGAATAGACAAAAATAGCGCCAGATGGGGTAGCAAAGGTGGTTTCCACTACGGTTTTTGATAACTCTATAAAATAGAGTTATTTCAGCATTTTTAAGCTTATATTTTTGCTATAATCTTAGTATTTATTTTTATTTTTCACTAAAATTATTATGTTGTCCTAAATGTGTAGATAAATAATGTTAATAGGGTTAAAAATAGCAATTTGGAGCTAAAATGTGATAAAAATAAATTAAGTAGGTGTTTGGTGAATGAGTTTGAGTTAAGATTTTTAAGTTTAAATAGTAATTTGTGTTGACTTTTCAGAAAAGACAAAAAAAATTTCAGAAAAAGATAAAAAAAAGTACAGTTTAACTTAAGTTAAACTTGTATGCCAAACAGGGCATAATATTACAAAAGGAAATTTGGGCCACCATCCAACACTCGCAAGCAGACTCGACGGGCACTCACACGTTTGATCTAGCTGTCAGATAAGCATCTGACGGTGTAGATCGCAAGTGCAGTCCACTCGCCCTAGCCAAGCACGTCTGCTGTCTCGTGTCAAGGATCCAACATGTGTCAAATCTGGTGCAGCGCATCTCAATAGCTTCCGTGCTCTCCTGCTCTAGCCGAATTAAAACTGGCCACGTGTCCCACTTCATCCAACTTTGCCAATTATCCGTCAGCGTGGGCCCCAATGGGTGACTGACGCAGTCAGCTGCAGCAAACGAGAAAAGAAAAGAAAAAGAAAAATAAATAAATAAAAAGGAGGCTTGTGGCGGCGGCTTTACAGACTTATGATACTTTCTAATTGAGTTTTCTTGTTTTATTTTCTAATCTTTTTATTTATTGTAATTTTAGAATAATTAAATCTTTGTTTTGTGGAATTTTATTTTAATTATGAAGTAATTTTCTTTTCTAGGGATCCGATCTATCCGAGTTATGAATATTTGAATTTTTTTAATTTTTAATTAATTGATATTCTATTTCAGTTCTATGTTAAGTATTTTTAATTTGTGCTTAATACTCGTGAATTTCTAGTCAACTTTTACATGAATAGGTACTTAATTTGAGACTGAGAATTAATAATTAATAAGCAATTGTTTAATCTATCATGAGATTGTCATAAGTTAAAGATAGTTATGAAATCTGTGCAGCATAATAAATTTATGGTTCTTAATAAATTATGACAGGTTGTTTGAGACCGAGAGGTGATAAGAGGATTATTATAATAAATTATTAATACTTGAGAAAGATTAATAAATATATTAGAGAGATTCATTGGAAACATAGGGAATAGATGTTGATTGGTTATACTAGATTATTCAAATATGTCTTTTTATTTATTTTGTTATTTTTATTTAAAGATCTCTTTTCGGTTAGTAAAATAAAATTAGAGTTAATGTAATTTTAATAATTAGTAATGACAGTCCTTGTGAGAATGATACTTTACTTATCACTTTATTACTTGTTAACGATATTGTGTACTTACAATTTTCCGTAATAAATTTTGACATCGTTGGTGGGAACTGTTTTGTTTTACTAATAGCGATACTAAATAACTATAGTTTTAATTTTAATTTTAATTTTTTTCCTTTTAACTTATTTTCTTTGGTTTTAAATTTTTTTTTTGTCTTATTTGAGAAACTTCAAGATGTCTCGTCGATAGATTTTCATGAGTTTGGCCCAACAAGACATGAAATCGATATATAGTTTGGCCCAACCGAAATTTCCACCAAAATTTTTGACATACCCTCGATATTTCTTAATATTTTGCAAAAATTACACTTTGTTTTACTGATATCAATTATTTTTTACCGATACTTCCCGATATTCACCGATATTTTAATGAAAAATATATCATATCTAAAAAATATTTCGATACCCTTTAAACAAAGAAATTTTGGTGGATATTCACGATCATGAGGCTATATATATTTTGTTCTTCTTCACTATTAGAAATCTATTTAAGTATGGTTATCAGCTAGTTCTGTTGTTTGGTTTGTGATCAATTTTGAAGTTTTGGCGTTGGGTGGACGGAGTGAAAAGTTTTTAGTTTTTTACTTGTTTTTTTTTTTTTTTTTTTAACAGTTAGTTGTAATCGTTTGTACTGAAATTTAGAATGCTTTGATGTCTTGTTGAGAAAGACAAGTTTGACACGTTTGCTCGACTTACTGTAGAGAAAGTCCTTGCCCCGGAATTAACGATTGACAACTTTTTTCTTTTTCGCTCTACGCGTCATTCCATGGTCAAAAGATGGTTCACTTTTTGCCACTCTCATTTTTCCTGCCCGCCGAATGAAATGACACAACTCGGCAATACCTCTACTTTGTTTTCCTGCCCATTGTTTCTGGTCCGTTATTTCATTAAAACGATAATTAGTTATTTTTTTATACATTATTTTATAACAATTAAATTTTTATAAAATGATACTTATAATTTTTTTATATGTTATTATAATAATTAATTGATTTTAATTAATTATTTTATAATGACACTTATTCTTTATAGTAATGGATCTAAATAAACAAAAAAATTTGCACAAATATTAATTATTAATTATAAGATTTTAAATATAATATTATGACTACAGGATTTATCATTTCTTATTTTCTTATATATTTTCTATGACCACAAGTAAGGTAGTCAAAAAGCTCGTCACATGGGCGGACCCCACTAATCAATTCCAACACTAAATTCACCTAATTTGTCCGTAGGCAGTGGATATTTCATTCAACATATGGATATGTACACTCTGTCAGGAGTGATACTGAATTTACTTATAAAAAAAACTTGTTTTTCTTTAGTCTAATATTTTCTTTAAAATATTTAGAATCTAGACTTTGGATTTTTTCTCATAATTTCCAAGGGGAATTTCATAGAAGAAAACCGACAAGAAGCTTAATTCAACACTATCTTTTTATTTTCTTGCTCTTCAATATATGTCATTATTTTCTTTATCCCCAATCTCTTTGTAATTTGCTTATTTATTTTTTCATTCCTTCTGATCTTCTCATTTTCTCTCACCTCATACTCTCTCTCCAATTTCTCTCTAGACTTTTATTCCCATAACTTATCTCATGCTTTTGATTTATTTATCTTTGCTTTCTTTTCTTTAATTTTTCTTTGATTATTAACTAAACAAATTAAAAGATAAAGTTATTCTAAAGCGAAAAAAGTTAAATTGCTGGCTTGTTTAGATTTGGATAATCTTAATTCCGAAATTTGAATAAAATAATTCAAAACAAAATTAAAAATTAAAAATACACAAACACCTTTTTGTATTTTTTGTTTATATATATAATCCACAAGAACCTTTGATACCAGTTGTATCATAATAATTCTACTTGCTAGCAAAGCATATCGGTATTTTTATATATTACTTGATTATGAGATATAGAGATTGAACCCTACTAAATAAATAAATAAAAGAACTTATATTCATGGTAATTTAAAACAAAAAGGATTAAAAAAAAAAACACACACACACACACGCACACACGTACCAAAAAGCAACCGCTGAGGAAGAAAAAAAACAGCACACAAATCTATCTTTACTATAATGATAAAAATTAAAAATTAAAAATTAAAAAAAAAAAAGAAAAGAAAAAGAGAGAATAACATATGCACGGTATTAATTTTCCACACCTCTTAGAGTGGTCAAGTGATTTTTTTGTTTTGTTTTGTTTTGTTTTTTTTGTTTTTGATTTGTTTTTTGTTTGTTTGTTTTTATTATTATTTTTACTATTATTATTTTTTTTTTCAACTTATTCAAATAAAGTTAGAGTTAACCAATTTCAGTAATTAGTGATCAATCAATTCTCATGAGAACGATACTCTACTTATTATTTTATTACTTGTTAACGATAATGTACACTTGCATTTGAATATCCGCAACACTTACCATGACTGTTTTCTTAGGAAACGATCGTGGAATGTATTGAAAGAAAAAAAAATTTAATTTCTTCGATTTCCCATGGGTGGCAAATCTCATATGTTATCCATTACACAGCCCATAATTAAAATAGGAAATCAATAATCAATTTTTATCCCAATGTACTACAATTCTTACAAAGACATATATTACATTACAAAATTTATACATTGTCTCCCAATTATATTGGATGAACCACATTACAAAATTAGCTCACTCTTGCCTTACTAAACTCATCTTAATGGCGATATAAAAATCCTTAGTTTGAAGTAAGGATAATCGATCAAGAGTCAAGGTTATTTTCTACATTAAAGCTAAAACAAAATAACCGCATTCGACATGACCTTCTTGTAGAGGACGTCGAGGAGTATCGATTAATGTTTCATAGTTTTGTCATTTTCTTACTCATTTTTTCCACTAAAATCTTCCAGTCATTAAGTGCCATACTAATTTAACAAAGCTCAAAACAATTAAAACAAGAATAATGTAATGTCAAATCACAATTTGGAATATAAAAATATACTTACAACTTAACTAGGGCTTCAAAATCATCACCCCGTTTGTTTCAAAGAGGATTAAATTACATGATCAAGTCATCCCACGGAGTAGTAACTATCTGGATCCAATGTTGCCCACTGTTATATAGTATGAGAAACAACTTTCCTTTCAGTGCTTTAGTTAAGAGCCGTAAAAGATTGTTGACTCTCTCTCTACGGTAGGTAATTGGATCTACATCCCATGCAACTAGTGAGACAAGGCTTGGATGCCTAAGTTTCCTATAGTCAACACGTTTATCATGGTGCCAAGTCAAATTCTTAGCATGCTCGGCATTACGAAATAAACGACACAAACGTGAAGCCGGTAGAATGTACCGTAGCACCTTCGTCGACACTCTTTTACTGTTATTCGATGGCTTCTTGTCCTTTTTCCATCTTGACTCTTTACAAACTAGGTATTCATCTAAATCTTCATATTCTTTCTGGTAAATGACGCAATCATTTGGACAAGCTTGTATCTTTTCATATTCTATTCCCAAAGTGTCCAATGTCTTGTTCTCTTCATACATATTAGGTGTAACTTTGTTTATCATGCAGTATAATATCTTTTAGAAATTCTAAAAGAGTCATGAAACTAAAATTTGTCCACCCCCTCCCCCCCCCCCCCCCCCCCCCCCCCGATGTGTTCATATTCCATACTTTAACAAATGCCATTAATTTTGTATATTTCATATACCTGTTATACAAGAGCATCTTGACATAATTAATTATTACCTCAAATAATCTAGACGGTACACAAAGTATTATTCCAAATCATTTATCATATCAAACATGTTATCACCAACGTCTTCCTCAACAATTGACTATGTTCCTTTATTCATCAATGTTTGTTTAATATTGAAAATAACTTCACCGTATAATTCCATGTTTGATAAGAACAAATAATCACATATCCACACAAATGTCCTCGAACATCATCGATGGAATGAGCTCTATGATATTTCATAATTTTCAAAAGGACACGGAATCTAATCATCTTGTATGTGAGCTTTGGAAAATGACAAAAATTATTCAACAGCATCTTCATATCTTTTAGACAATCTATCAAACCACACCCATTTACTATCAAGGATTTGCAACTCCTAAATCCAAATATCAAAGTTTTAGAAGTCAAAGTAACTATCAAAATGCATATCAAAATTAACACTCATTGCACAATTAACTCAAAAATCCCCAAAAACAAATATAAAAGATAAAAAAACTAAAATCATAAGTCTAAATACAGGGAAAAATAACAAAAAGAAGTTAGTGATCACTTACAAGAGAAGGAGATGGATGGTAGATAGTGGTGGCAATGTCCAACTGTGGTGGAGGCACTGTTTTCAGAGCTTTCTGATCTGATTTTGGCTGCTGTAGCTTCGATGTTGATCTGGAAAAAATGAGGGCACGATTTGGCTGCATGGGTTTTTTTGTGAAGATTCCACAACCGTTTTTATAAAACCATGGAAACCGAAGCTTTCGTGACAGTTTCCCAAAAACGGTTGTGGAAGCTGAAGCTTCCACTACAGTTTTCGTAAACCGTCGTGCAATCCATCTAAGGATTCCACGACTGTTTGTGGAAACTGTCATGGAAGCTTCGACGACTGTTTTCAGAAATTCATTTCCGCGCTGTGTTTTTAACATGCCTTCTACGATCGTTTTTAAAAAATGATCGTAGAAGCTCCGTCATGAAATCCACATTCTGTAGTAGTGAATACCTATATTATTATACTAGATTATTCCAGTGACCGGTGCCGACAGCTGGAGTCGGAGAATTCCAACCATCCATATTAAAAACGGAAAATATTTTAATAGAATAACTATAATATTTCGGCACCTGGGCGTCGGAGCCGGAGATATTTGACTATCTATATTGAAAATAGAAGATATTTAAGTAAAATACCCAAAATATTCTTTTACTAGATTATTCTGACGACCAGCGTTGATGACTCATGCCAGAGATGCTCGACTATCCAGGTCGAAAACATGAAATTTTCTTGAAGAATTTTCCTAATATGGACAATTTGGTGTCTTGTAGATTTTTCTTTTTTATTAATATCAGCAATTTGGATGAAGCATATAACCTTAACCTTTTACCTATATCCTTTAACCTTTGACTATTACTCTTGGGTGGCAAAGAAGCAAAGTGTCCAGAAACAATGTTAAACATGTCAAGAAGTTTTGAAACAGTGGCCTTTGTGACATTCTCCCTTGATCTCTTTCCAATGTATTTTCATAAATAAGAAACTATACATAAAAATATAAGATAATTATAATGTGCTAGTTGCTTTCTCTCACTATTTGTTTTAAAAATAGAAGATAATTATAGCATGATAAAAAAAAATTTAGTAAACGATAGAAATTCGAAATTTCTGAAATTTCCAAACCAAAGTTTCTAAAATTGTCAGACCAAAATTTCCACCAAAAATTCCGACATGTCCTTGATATTTTCTGATATTTTACAAAAATTACATTTTATTTTACTATATCGATTATTTTTTACCGATACTTCCTGATATTCACCGATATTTTAATAGAAAATATATTACATCTAAAAGATACTTCAGTACCCTTCAAACATGAAAATTTGGATAGAAATTTCAGAAATATCATGGATATTCACGACCATGAAGCTATGTATATTTTGTTCCTCTTCATTACTAGATATCTATTTAAGTATGGTTATCAGCTAGTTCCGTTGTTTGGTTTGTGATCAATTTTGAAGTTTTGTCTATGGGTGGACGGGAGTGAAAAGTTTTTTTTTTTTTTTGGTTGTTTTTTTGTTTTTCCTCTTAGTTGTAATCCTTTGTACTGAAATTTATAATGTTTTTATACGACTTTTTGATCCAAGCCGTTGGATCGGAATCTGTTGGTCCTTATAAAATTCCCTATGGATAAGGATCCGAACGTTTCTATCATAGACTCACCCTTGATAGGCTTTTAATTTAATGAGGAGGTCAGGTCTAGTTTTATTTTTATTTTTATTTTTTCGTTTTGTTTTGTTTTTGTTTTTGTTTTTGTTTTTGTTTTTTTTAAGGTCTATATAGTTTGATCGTGAAATGGAAGACATGTTTGCTTGACTTACTGTAGAGAAGGTCTTTGCCCCGGAATTAACGATCGATAACTTTTTTCTTTTTCGCTCTACGCGTGATTCAATGGTCAAGAGACACAACTCGACAATACCTCTACTTTGTTTTCCTACCCATTGCTTCTGGTCCGTTATTACATTAAAACGACACTTAGTAATTTTAATATGCGTTAATATAATAATTAAATTTTTATAAAATGATATTTATAATTTTTTTTATACGTCATTATAATAATTAATTACTTTTAATATATTATTTTATAATGATACTTATCCTTTATAGTAATGGATCTAAATAAACAAAAACAATTACACAAAAATTAATTATTAGTTATAAGATTTTAAATATAATGTTTTGATTACAGGATTTGTATTTCTTATTTTCTTATATATTTTCTATGACCATAAGTAAGGTAGTCAAAGTGCTTGTCACATGGGCAGACCCCACTAATCAATTCCCATACTAAATTCACCAAACTTGTCCGTGGGTAGTGGATAGTTTATTCAATATATGTGGCGTGTACACTCCATATGAATGCTGAGTGACATTCTTGAAGGATTTAATTATAAAAGCTTGTTTTTTGTTAGTCTAATATTTCATTAAAAATATTTAGAATCTAGACTTTGGATTTCTTTATATTAACATTTTCTGTGAAGTTTGGGTGACAGTAACATATTTTTTATCAAATACTAGAGTTCGTCTAGAAGATATTTAACAAACATTCATGTCATTATCTGTGACCTCTTTAATAACGCGTTAAGAATAAGCTAACGTAGAGTCCTTCGTAAACTTTATATTTACATAGATATAAAGACATATACAAACAAAATTTGCAAATTAATATGCTTGGGATGATTCGACGAAAGTGGTGAAAGTCAATATAACTACTTTTCCATCCATTTCTTTCTTTGAGAAATTTCCTTGATATTAGCTGCGACTCTAACGTGGAGGTCTCTCGTTCCCAAGTTATCCGCTTTTTTCTCATACTTTCCAAGGGGAATTTCATAGGACAAAACCGACAAGAAGCTTAATTCAACACTATCTTTATTTTCTTGCTCTTCAATATATGTCATTATTTTCTTATCCCCAATCTCTTTGTAATTTGCATTTTTATTTTTTCATTGCTTCTGATCTTCTCATTTTCTCTCACCTCATACTCTCTCTCCAATTTCTCTCTGGACTTTTATTCTCATTACCTATCTAATGCTCTTTATTTATTTATCTTTGCTTTCTTTTCTTTATTTTTCTTTGATTATTAACTAAACAAATTGAAAGATAAAGTTATTCTAAAGCGAAAAAAGTTAAATTGCTGGTTTATTAAGATTTGGATAATCTTAATTCCGAAATGTGAATAAAATAGTTCAAGACAAAATTAAAAATTAAAAACAGACAAACACCTTTTTCTATTTTTTGTTTGTATATATAATCTACAAGAACCTTTGATACCAGTTGTATCATAATAATTCTACTTGCTAGCATAGCATACCACTAATTTTACATATGACTTCATTATAAGGTGTAGAGACCCTACTAAATTCACAAAAAAAAAAAAAAAAAAAAAAAAAAGAAAACGAGCGAATAACATATGCACGGTATTAATTTTCCACACCTCTTAGAGTGGCCAAGTGATTTTTTTGTTTTGTTTTTTGTTTTTTTAATTTTTGTTTTGTTTTTTTGTTTGTTTGTTTTTATTATTATTATTTTTGTTATTTTAAATTTTTCTTTCAGTTTATTCAAATAAAATTAGAGTTAATCAATTTCAGTAATTAGTGATCAATCAATTCTCATAAGAATAATACTCTACTTATCACTTTATTACTTGTTAACGATAAAGTACACTTGTATTTGAAAATCCGCAACACTTTCCTTGACCGTTTTCTTAGGAAATGGTCGTGGACAGTATTTAAAGAAAAAAAATTTTTAATTTCTTCGATTTTCCATAGGTGGCAAATCTCGTATGTTATCTATTACATAGCCCATAAATGAAATAGGAAATCAGTAATCAATTTTGTATCGCAATGTACAACAATTCTTACAAAACATACATTACATTACAAAATTTATACGTTGTCTCCTAATTATATTGGATGAACTGCATTACAAAATTAGCCCACTCTTACCTTACTAAACTCATCTTAATGACGGTATAAAAATCCTCAGTTTGAAGTAAGGATAATCCATCAAAAGTTAATGTTATTTCCTACATAAAAGCTAAAACAAAATAACCGCATTCAACATGACCTTCTTGTAGAGGACGTCGAGGAGTATCAATTAATGCTTCATAGTTTTGTCGCTTTCTTACTCCTTTTTTCCCTAAAATCTTCCAATCATTAAGTGCCATAATAATTTAACAAAGTTTAAAACAATTAAAACAAGAATAATGTAATGTCAAACCAGAATTTGGAACATGAAAATATACTTACAACTTAACTAGGGCTTCAAAATCATCACCCGGTTTGTTTCAAAGCGGATTAAATTGCATGACCAAGTCATCCCACAAATTAATAACTATCAGGATCCATTGTTGCCCGCTATTATATGGCATGAGAAACAACTTTCCTTTGGTTCCATTAGTTAAGAGCCGTAAAAGATTGTTGGCTTTCTTTCTACGGTAGGCAATTAGATCTACTTCCCATGCAACTAGTGAGATAAGGGTTGGATGCCTAAGCTTCCCATATTCAACACGTTTATCTTGGTGTCAAGTCAAATTCTTAGCATGCTCGCTTTATGAAATAAACGATGTAAACATGGAGCAAGTAGAATGTACCATAACACCTTCGCCGACACTCCTTTGCTACCATTCGAATGCTTCTTGCCCTTTTTCCATCTTGACTCTTTAAAAACTAGGCATTTATCTAAATCTTCATATTCTTTCTAATGAAGGACGCAATCATTTGGACAAGCATGTATCTTTTCATATTCCATTCCCAAAGTGCCCAGCGTCTTATTCTCTTCATACATACTAGGCGGTACTTTGTTTATCATCCGGTATAACATATTTTAGAAATTCTAAAAGAGTCGTGAAACTAGAATCTGTTCACCCTCTCGATGCTTTCATGTTCCATAATTTAACCAATGCCCCAAATTTTGTATATTTTGTATACCTGTCATACAAGAACGTCTCGGCATCAATAATTATTGCTTCAAATAATCCAGATAGTACATAAAATGTTCTTCCAAATCATTTATCATATCAAACATATTATTACCAACGTTTTTCTCAACAATAGACTATTTTCCTTTATTCATTGATGTTTGTTTAATATTGAAAATAACTTCACCATATAAATACCTTGTTTCATAAGAACAAATAATTACATATGCACACAAATGCCCTCTAATATCATCGATGGAATAAGTTCGATGATTTTCATAATTTTGACAAGGACACGGAATCTTATCATCTTGTATGTGAGCTTTGGAAAATGACAAAAATTCTTTTAGACCATCCTCATATCTTTTAGATAATCTATCAAACCACATCCATTTCCTATCAATGATTTGCAACTCCTAAATCCAAATATCAAAGTTTTAGAAGTCAAAGTAACTATCAAAATGCATATCAAAATTAACACTCATTGCACAATTAACTCAAAAATCCCCAAAAACAAAAATAAAATATACAAAAACTAAAATCATAAGTCTAAATATGGGGAAAAATAATAAAACAAAGTTAGTGATCACTTACAAGAGAAAGAGATGGATGGTAGATGGTGGTGGCAATGTCCAACTATGGTGGAGGCACTGTTTTCAGAGCTTTCTGATCTGATTTTGGCTGTTGTAGCTTCGATGTTGATCTGGAAAAAATGAGGGCACGATTTGGCTGCATGGGTTTTTTTGTGAAGATTCCACAACCGTTTTTATAAAACCGTGGAAACCGAAGCTTTCGTGACAGTTTCCCAAAAACGGTTGTGGAAGCTGAAGCTTCCACTATGGTTTTCGTAAACCGTCGTGCAATCCATCTAAGGATTCCACGACTGTTTGTGGAAACTGTCATGGAAGCTTCGACGACTGTTTTCAGAAATTCATTTCCGCGTTGTGTTTTTAACATACTTTCTACGACCGTTTTTAAAAAATGAACGTAAAAGCTCCGTCATGAAATCCACATTCTGTAGTAGTGAATACCTATATTATTATACTAGATTATTCCAATGACCGGTGCCGACAGCTGGAGTCGGAGAATTCCAACCATCCATATTGAAGCCGAAGATTCTACGACTGTTTTTAAAAAAAGGATGTGGAAGCCGAAGCTTTCATGACTGTTTTCCGAAAACGATTGTTGAAGCCGAAGCTTCCACTACGGTTTTCATAAATCATCGTGCAATCCATTTAAGGATTTCACGACTGTTTGTGGAAACTGTCGTGGAAGCTTTGACGACCATTTTCGAAAATTCATTTCTGTGCTGTGTTTTTGACATACCTTCCACGACCGTTATTTCATTAAAATGTTATTTCATTAAAACGGCACTTAGTAATTTTTTTATACGTTATTATAATAATTAATTGATTTTACTATATTATTTAATAATGATACTTATCCTTTATAGTAATGGATCTAAATAAACAGAAACAATTACACAAAAATTAATTATTAGTTATAAGATTCTAAATATAATGTTTTGACTACTGGTTTTGTCATTTCTTGTTTTCTCATATATTTTCTATGACCATAAGTAAGTTCGTCAAAAAGCTCGTCACATGGGCAGACCCTACTAATCAATTCTCACACTAAATTCACCCAATTTGTCCGTGGCTAGTGGATAGTTTATTCAACATATGTGGTATGTACATTCCATATGAATGCTGAGTGATATTCTTAAAAGATATAATTATAAAAGCTTGTTTTTCGTTAGTCTAATATTTCATTTAAAATATTTAGAATCTAGATTTTGGATTTTTTTTATATTAACATTTTCTATGAACTTCGGATGACGGTTACATATTTTTTGTCGAATACTAGAGTTCGTCTAGAAGAAACTTAACAAACATTCATATAGAGACCTTTTTAATACGCGTTAAGGATAAGCTAACGCGAGTCCTTCCTAAACTTTTGACTATATATACATAGATGTAAAGACATATACAAACAAAATTTGCAAACTAATATGCTTCGGATGATTCGACGAAAGTGGTGAAAGTCAATACAACTACTTTTCCATTCATTTCTTTCTTTGAGAAATTTCCTTGATATTAGCTGCGTCTCTAACGTGGAGGTCTCTCGTTCACATGTTATCCGCTTTTTTCTCATACTTTCCAAGGGGGAATTTCATAGAAGAAAACCGACAAGAAGCTTAATTCAACACTATCTTTATTTTCTTGCTCTTCAATATGTCATTATTTTCTTTATTCCCAATCTCTTTGTAATTTGCTTATTTATTTTTTCATTGCTTCGATCTTCTCATTTTCTCTCACCTGATCGTACTCTCTCTCCAATTTCTCTCTAGACTTTTATTCTCATTACTTATTTCGTGCTCTTTATTTATTTATCTTTTCTTTCTTTTCCTTATTTTTCTTAGATTATTAACCAAACAAATTAAAAGATAAAGTTATTCTAAGGCTTTGTTTGGGACACACTCAAACTAAAATATTTCAACTCAGTTTTTATCTTTTTCTCAAAAAATTTTTATCTTTTCCCAAAAAGTTTTTTGTCTTTTCTGAAAATTCAAAAAAAATTACTATTGAAAGTTAAAAATTTCAACTCAAACTAATCCACCAAACTCCCCCTAAAGCGAAAAAAGTTAAATTGCTGGTTTATTAAGATTTGGATAATCTTAATTCCCAAATTTGAATAAACATGTTGAAGACAAAATTAAAAATAAAAAACACATAAAAATTGCACATTAATATCCTTCATATACTTCGACGAAAGTGCTTTAACGTCTCACCACTTTCCTTTTCATTTCTTCTTTGAGAAATTTCCTTGATATTAGCTGCGACTCTAATGAGGTCTCTCATTCATATATAGAGTAAGAGTGCCCATTAAAGTTATCTGCTTTTTTCTCATACTTTCGAAAGGGAATTTCATTCAAGAAAACTGAACAAGAAGCTTAATTCAACACTATTTTCACTCGAGAGGTGCGTTTCTGAAAGGCTTCATTTTTTCTAATCAATTTTAATCCTAATATTGTTAATTTATATGTATATTGATTTCAACAGGTCCCCTCTGAATCATCAACTAGGCATGGCTGCTACTTCATCTGTTTCTTTTCGAAACAAGCCTTACGATGTATTCATCAGTTTCAGAGGGGAGGATACTCGTAAAACTTTTACTAGTCATCTATACAAAGCTTTTCTTAGTAAAAAAATCAAAGCTTACATAGATGAGGAGAGCCTAAAAAGAGGAGATGAAATCTCACCTGCACTTATGAAAGCGATCCAAGAATCAAAGATTTCCGTTGTCATTTTATCGGAAAATTATGCCACTTCCTCTTGGTGTTTGGAAGAACTCGGTCACATTCTTCAGTGCAAAGAGACAGATAAACAGATTGTGATACCGGTTTTTTACAACGTCGAACCATCAAATGTTCGACACCAGAAAGAGAGTTATGCAGATGCATTTACTGCTCATGAACAACGCTTTTGCGATAAGATGGACAAGGTGCAGAAATGGAAGAATGCTTTGACAACAGTGAGCAATTTATCTGGATTCGATTCATCATCAGCCACTGGGTAATTTCTAATAAACTTAGATGTCATACTCTGTATGGTTTTATAATTATATGCTTTAGCCACTAGAATTATTTTCATTCCATGTTGTCTGATGATTATTTTGGCATGCTTGGGAGATCAATTTGTTGGAAAATTGAAACTTGTCTACAGGTGTAGGACTCAATTATCACACTAACAAAGTTTTAGTCCAATTAGTCGGATTATTTTTGTAACAATATCGTATATATTTTTCCACATTTTTAGACAGATTCGTGTACATAATTGAACTCTTAGCTAATTAATATCATCAACTACGGCTGTAAATTTAAGAACATATAGGGTAAAAATTAGTATTGGTTAAATAATTTTTTTGGGAAAACTTTTATCGATAAATCAGGCAGTAACCACAATCAAAAGCTCTATCCTATAATGAAAATGAACCACCATCATTATTAAATAATAATAAATTTTTTACAAAAATTACAAAGATCCGTAAAGGGGAGAAAGTCCAGAGGCTTATAGAAACAACAAAATTTACTCCAATTAATAGGCATGAAGTAACAGTAGTGTATATTAAAAAATGGAATAACAAATTAATTTTAATTTTTTAAATTCAGACAAAATGTCAAGAAAACAACTTCAAAATTCATCGTTTCCTAAAATAATACCAAAAATTCAAAGAGATAAAAATCTGTAGTCAAGTTCAATTTCATTCAACAAGGATTGTTCTGCACTAATAAAAAGGGCGCACTTATTTATATGATAAAACACAAATGGATAACTACGAAAAAACGGGGTCTAAACATAATTAGAAAATAAAGAAATGCAAAATTTTTCAAGAAAAGGAAAATTTTGAACAAGAATAGGAAATCGTACCTTCGGACTCAAAATTTAAGGAAATGCTATTTAGAATGAGAATTCAAAATTCCTAGGTCGACTTATTCCCAAACAAAAAATACCATAAAAAGGAAAACAAATGATGTTGAATATCATACATTGTGGCTATACAATGTCACGAGTCTTGGTCATTGGTTCATTTCTTCACGGAAAAAAAACAAAAAACAAACAAACAAACAAACAAAACAAACAAAACAAAAAAAAAACCTAAAATTGTTTCCCAAATCTAACACTATCAGCAAAGCTTCTGAACTAGAAATGTGTATTATTAAACCTTGAGATGATCCATCACCGTATAAAATCTCGGATCTTGCTGCCCCACATCGTCCTCCTCAAGATGGAGAAAATTTTATTATTAACAACCAAGATGGTTAGTTACACATAAATGGACCTTAAAACAAATGGCCCATATTTAAAAGGCATAAGAGATCCAAATGACATAGAGATAGCTCATATCATCCTGTTTTAAAGTTTACTTATCAGAAATAGGGAATAAAAGTTAATCCCTTATTTACTTGTTCTTTTTTTTTTCCCCCCTTAAAATGGGAGTGGGAATGGTAGGCCACACATCAATTTGGGATTGAAGAATCGTTTTGACAATTCCTTGCCCCTCCTGATTGTGATTCCCAATCCTGATATTACTATTAAATTACTATTTTATCCTTTGTTTACTTAGAAATTATTATATCAAAAAATAATAGCAACATATATAAATTTTTTATTAACTAAATATAATATATATTTTTTATTAACTTAATATTATATAACTATCCTAATTATTATTAACTTTATTATCACGAATAAAGAACTTAATTTTATCATAATATATATGTATCTATTTTTTATGCTCTATTTTTTATTTTGCTTATTTTAATTCAATTTTTTTAAAATTCGTTTTAGCTTTTTTTAAAACCAAAAAAGTTACACAACTTAAGTTTTATTGTCGTAATATTTTTACTTGTAACGCCCCTAAGTGGGGGTTAATTAGTAGTAATAAATTAATTAAAATAAACAAAATGAGATAATTTCATGAATACTTAAAAACATTGCCCCATGGGACTTGAAGAAAATTTTGAAAATAGAGTTATACATCATCAAATCCACAGTAAGAGTAGCAGCATAAATTTTTTTTTTTTTTTAGTACCTAAAAATCCGTCATCATTGGAATAATCCAAGTCAAACATTAATTTGATATAGTCCACAATGATAAGTTCATAATTAAATGGAAATGCTAAAGACCTTTTGTTGCAATAAAATACTCCTCTACGATCTCCACAGCAAAATCCCTCGACTTACTCCTCATTGGATAAGTCACACTGAACACTACCTGAGAGGTTAAATATAAGGGGTGAGCATCAACATGTCCAATAGGAATGCTCACTCCGATTATGCATTAGTAAACATACCCATAATATATTCAGATAATAATCCTTCACTTCAAATTATCTCTTACAATTCAAAACAAGAACTGTTCGTGCCTAATTCATTCAAATGGCTAGACAAGAACATGAATTGAAACAAAAAAATAGATCTTATAAGCAACATTAACGTTAAATGAGAACGTATTTGCCATAAGTCTCTTTGATTTCTTATCATAACTCATTGCTATTTACTCTTCATGGTGGTAGGTCCGAAGCTGAATTAGTTGAGGAAATTGTCAAAGATGTTATGCGGAAGTTGAACTGCTTATCACCAGGCAATAATTTGAAGGAAAAGGGCTTGGTTGGAATGGACAAACGAATTGAGCAATTTGAATCATTGTTGAACATCGACTCACAAGAAGTTCGCATTGTAGGCATTTGGGGCATTGGCGGTATTGGTAAGACAACCCTGGCTCGTTACTTTTTCCACCGATTTGCATCTCAATTTGAAGGTTGCTTCTTTCTTGAAAACGTTAAGGAAGAATCAAAAAGAAAAGGGCCCACTAATTTACAAAAAGAACTTTTTTCTAAATTATTGGGGGAAGGAAGTTCGATGGAAGTCAACGACATGGCAAAGGATAGGCTTCAGCGTACAAAGGCTGTTGTTGTTCTTGACGACGTAGATAGTGCTGAACAACTAGAATATCTAGTTGACCATGATTCGTTTGGTCCTGGCAGTAAAATCATTATAACAACCAGAGATTCTCAAGTGCTCAATAATATTGCTGATTGTGAAATATACCCAGTTGAAGGATTAAATTCCGAAGAAGCACTTCAACTCTTTTGCTCAAAAGCTTTTCGACAAAACTCACCCCCAGAGGATTATGAATCGCTGTCGCATAGGGTGGTCGAGTATACTCGAGGCCTTCCATTGGCTCTTAAAGTTTTGGGTTCTCACCTACATTCCAAGAGGCCAGAATCATGGGAAAGTGCGTTGAATAAATTGAAAAAATGTCCAAACAAGGAAATCTATGAAGTACTGAAAATCAGTTATGACGGTCTAGAACTCAATGAGAAGGAGATCTTTCTTGATATAGCATGCTTCTTCAAGTGCGAGAGTAAAGTATTTGTACAAAGAAAACTAAAGGACCGTCATCTTGATGTGGAAATAGGAATTGAAATTCTCATCGCTAAGTCTCTCATAACTGGCACGGAATTCTGGTTACGTACACATGATTTGCTACAAGAAATGGGGTGGGAGATTGTTCGTGAAGAATCTTATAATGAGCCTGGAAAGCGCAGTAGATTGTGGTTGGCTAAGGATATCCTCCATGTCTTGAAACATAATTCTGTAAGTAGCACCTACAATAAAATTTCATTAAAATTTGAGTAAACTATCTGCTTGAAAAATAGAAAGCATAAAACCATTTCAAATCATTTGTCTATAACCACACACACATATGTATACCTTATCTAGTGAGTGTTTCTAGTTATTACAAGCTCATCTATATACCTTATATGAATTATACATTTTACAATTTTGTGTACGTCTTATATGCTCATGATCTCTGTTTCTTCTCAATTGTCAGGGGACAGAAGTAGTCCAAGTGATGTCTCTGCATAAGGATGAACTTGAAAATGACATAGATTTGGATCCTCGAGCCTTTAAAGACATGTTCAATTTAGAATTTTTGTCATTTGATGCAGATTTTTTTGAAGATTATGATGATCTTTGTGGTGAAGAATATGGTGGTCTTTGGGATGAATATTTTTCAGTTCCACAAAATTATTATCCTAACAAAAAGTTAAACCTTCCTCAAGGTCTTCTGTCTCTTCCTGATAAGCTTAGATATCTTTGTTGGCCCAGTTACCCTTTAGGTACTTTGCCTTCAAATTTTATGCCAAAAAACCTTGTGGAGCTGAACATGCAAAGCAGTAAGCTAGAGAAACTCTGGGATGGCGTTAAGGTAATATATAATTTTAGTAGTTTTAAATATCTTGTGTAATGAATCTAATATAAGTTTGTTTTTTCCATTTCTATTTGGTGACAGAATTTGGAAAGCTTAAAAGTTCTAGATCTCAGTTTTTCTGAGAACCTGATTGAAATTCCAAACCTCTCTAAAGCAGTTAAGCTGGAAACGATCAATCTCAGTGGTTGTAAAAGTCTTGAGCATCTTCCTAGTAGCATTTGCAAGCAAAAGTTGCTACGACATCTTCATCTCCTCCGCTGCTCAAAATTAGAGTACTTGCCAGAAATTTCAGAGCCAATGCCTAATCTATGGCAAATTATTTTGTTTGAGTCGGGGATTAAAGAGTTACCAACGTCAATTTACAATCTGATTGAGATTAAATATTTAAACCTTGGTGGTTGCAAAAATCTCAAGAGTCTTCCAACCAGCCTCTGTAAGTTGACATCTCTCGAAAGGCTTGAACTCCGAGGTTGCTCAAAACTACAGTACTTGCCAGATATTTTAGAGCCAATGCCAAATCTAAGCAATCTTTGTTTAAGTGAATCAGGGATTCTAGAGTTGCCAACGTCAATTAACAATCTAATTGGGATTTACTTTTTAGACCTTAGTTGTTGCCAAAATCTCAGGAGTCTTCCAACCAGCATCTATAAGATACAAAATCTCGAAGGACGTCTTAGTCTCCATGGTTGCTGTAAATTAGAGTATTTGCCAGATATTTTAGAGCCAATGCCAGATCTAAGAGATCTTATTTTAAGTGAATCAGGGATTCTAGAGTTGCCAACGTCAATTAACAATCTAATTGGGATTGAGTCTTTAGACCTTAGTTGTTGCCAAAATCTCAAGAGTCTTCCAACCAGCATCTGTAAGTTACAATGTCTCGAAGAACTTGATCTCCAAGGTTGCCGTAAATTAGAATACTTGCCAGATATTTTAGAGCCAATGCCAAATCTCACGGAGCTTTATTTAGATTATTCTGGGATCAGAAATTTACCAACATCTTTATTGGTAAATCTAACTAGGATTCGTGAATTAGGACTTTTGGGTTGCAAAAATCTTGAGCTTATACCACACACCATCGGCGATACAAGAATTCAACACTTATCTCTTAGAGGCACCAATGTATCCAAGATCCCTGATAATTTGTTCTCATGTTTTACCCCAATGTTGTATCTAGAGCTCTCTCGAACAAATATTAGGAGAATACCTGAGAACATCAAATTTTCTAATCTGCGTAAACTGGACATAAGAGGTTGCAGGTTTCTCCAATCTATACCAGAGCTTCCACTGACCATTGAGGAAGTTGATGCTAGTGGATGCACGTCGCTGAAAAGGGTGTCAAATTTATTGACTGCACTCACACAACCACCTACAGATCGTGTTAATCTTGGGGTCGCCTTTTCATTTATGGATTGCTTAAAGTTGGAATACCAGAACTTAATGTCTGAATTTCAGATGAGAGCTTCGCTCATTGCAACAGAATTTGCATTGAGAAAAACTCCGCATGAGGTATGCCTCTTCTTTCTTTTATTCAAATAAAATGTTAAATTTTATTTTATCTATATTTGTAATAATTGTGATGTTTTAATGGCACAGCCAAGTTATAAGCTTTTTATCCCAAATTCGCTATTTCTTTTAACAAATGAATTGATGTTTTTATTTAAAAATAACCATGATTTATTCATGCGTTGCTGCAGTCTTGTCCTCCTCCAACTACTAAAATGTGTTATCCAGGGGATAACATTCCGGAGTGGTTCAGCTATCAAAATAAGGGACGTTCAATTAATATTCAGCTTCCTTGTAATTCCAACTTCATGGGCTTTGCATTTTGCTTTATTCTTTCATGCAAGAAGGACTACGGATGGGGCCGGCAGCTACCTTTAAACGGCGAAATATATGTCAAAACATTCGACGGCGATGAAAGGCACCTCCGACTTCCCCTGCTGCTATTGCCTTCGAATGCCAAGAACCATGTGTCCATGACTACATTTATGTGTGATGTAGAAAACTTTTACTCTGTAGAAGAGATGTCATTTAACTTCGGAACTGATGAGGAAGCAGATGTAAAAATAAAAAGGTGTGGGGTCCGCTTGCTATATGTCCAAGACGCAATGGAATTTGGTATCATCAGCAGTCACTATGTATGTAGGAAATCAAATGTTGTCAGCGATGAGGGTGGACCGAGCTTATTTTGGGATAGTATTTTAGAGCAGCTGCGTCACTTTCAGGTTTCCACGTCTAGAAAGAAACTTTGTGAGAAGATATGGAGCTCCAACTTAAACCACTGGTACAAGATACTATGGTGGCAGCTTCTTCGAGATGCTTTACCGGTTCGAGTAGTTCGGAATCATGTGGGTGATACTAGTTGCCCATTGTGTGGGTCGGGTTTGGAAAGTGCCATCCATTTGTTTCTGTTTTGCAAGAGAGTTAGACCTCTTTGGTCCATGTCTCGATGGGGCCACCGCATAGATTCCCTCCTCTGTGATTCCATGGCTTCTTTCCTGGAAATTGTGTTAGACCGAGGTTATGATCGGGATTTCTTAGTCTATGCATCTCTACTAGTGGATACTATTTGGTGGGCTAGGAATAAGCTCGTTTATGATGGGAAGGAGTTTCACATTGTGGAAATCCATTCATCTGTGCAAGCTCAATTCAACCAAATATCTACTAGCAAGAGAAAGAGGAAGTGGAGGAGTTTGACATTAAGGAAGAGCTGCTTTTTTAAGCCCCAAAAAAGGTAATGGTTGCTTATTTTTCTTTTTTTTTTTTTTTTTATACAAATTCAATTCCAAATTATCAAATTTATTTTAACAAATTAATAGTTTAATTGGTATTGCTCTAGGACGTCTCAATTAGATTACCCTCTACCAAGAAAATACACCCAATTTTACTAAGTAAAAATGAAAATATACCTATAATAAGTTTGGGTTGAAAAAGAAACACAATAAGATTATATTTTTATCTTATTATAATTCATACTATTGGGTCACACTATTGCAACCTCATATTGTGACATATATATTAATTAAAATTTAATATATTTTTTGTTGTCATACATCAGAATTTAGCATATCATAACTTTAGATTAAATTTATAACAAAAGCTTTAATACTACATAGGAAATCTTGATGAATTTCCTTAAGTTTATTTCATGATATAGATTTCAAAATGTTTTTAAATATTATTTTTATCTTATAAAATAACCTCTATAATTAATATAAAATTTAAAATCTATATCAGGAAATAAACTGGAGGAAATCCAAAATAATCTTCCAACCAAAAATAACAATAAACCAAAGATCTTTGTGAGAGGAAGGAAGGGAAAGAGAGAGAGAATAGTGATATAGAGAGAGAGAGAGAGAGAGATGGCTCATAATGCATAGAAAAAATTTAAGAGGATTAATTTTGGGATTAACTGGAAATTAAATTTAGGAAATTGGCTCTTAATAGGGGATGGCTGTTATTAAAGTGTGAAAACGTGTGAAAGAAAAAGAAAAAAATTTTGGCCAACTTCTAGAATTTCCGCACCTATTTTCACACACAGTAAACTATTTGGTGACTGACAAGTATCCGGAGAGTATACTAGCCATAACTTCTTACTCTGATGTCAAATTTATGCTAATGAGTAGGCGTTGGAACAATTATGAAGCGCTCTATAATTTTATATAAAACAAAGAAATAATTTCAGACATTGAGAGATACAAAATTAAGTGTGAAGTTAACGTCATGAAAAATGAGTCTTTTTTCATAAAAGGAAAGATCAAGGAAAACTTTGAATTTTCCTAGAATACTTAATTCCATACTTTATAACATAAAACACATCACGTCATGATCATATCATAACTCATCAAATCAAAACATGAACTTACAGAAAATTTTCATTAATTAGCATGAACTTGTTCTTGTACATTGTGTACTCGTTGTGTGTATTTGTGGAAAATAACTCAATGCAACATTGAAATTAATTAAATATAATACCATTATATTACCCATGTTAATTCCTAACATCTAATTTGTAACAATATTGTTAATTCAAATTTGGGTCGTTACAATTCTCTACTGTTCTTTTAGTTCTCTTGATTGAGTCTTGTTGTGTCTAATAGAAAAGGGGAAAGCACCTAAATGTCACAAATTTAAAGACCATTGCACCAATATGACACAAAAATTTAACACTAGACCAATATAACACAAAATTAAATTAAAATTAGTTAAAATTTGTGTCATGTTGATCAAAAGTGGAGATTTTCTGTCATGTTAATCAATAAATTAAAAAAAATGGTTATTGGGGTAATTTTCTCAATAGGGGGAAAATGAGTTGCTTCTTTCCTTTTTGCTAGAATTTGTTCTCTTGATTTTCACTTTGGCATTAGGGGAATAATTTAAGTTAATTTATGCGTAAGTTTCTTCATCCGATAGTTAGAGTAGAATACACAAATTTGAATGTTTTGCCGTTTAGAAATGGACTACTTTGTTAGTATGGTTGTAGTTCTTAGTTATAATTCACCAGAAAAAAAAAAAAGAAAAAAAAAGTAAATAAAGAAGGCTGTATCTTCTAGGCAATTGACCATTTCATGCCTGCTTGTAAATTATCCTTTGCATGCTGTCGGAAACAAAGGGCAGATTCGATAATTATTTTGTGCAAAAAGAGCTATTCTATGATAGTTGTTTATGTTTATTATCTGCCATTGGAGGAGTTCAGAAGAAGATATAATTGAGTTTAATGTTGATCATGATCTAGTTAGTGAATAATGCAAAAGGAAATCCTCGAGACTAAATATTTGTGTTCTTGTTATAACTTGCGCATGACAATTGCATCTAATCAAAGAAAAGAGCTTCTAAATTATGACATTCCACATTTATATAAGTAGAGCTTTGTTTTAAACTATCAAATTTATATCAGATTCTGTCAATTTTACATTTACTTTCATTTTGATATGATCTTAATCAAATCTAACATTTATAGCATATTATATTGCTCGAGATTCCATAATGTAGAAAGCCCATCTAAATATTACTAAATTTATGTGTTATTGAAAGTGACTTGGAATAGGAGAATTATTCGAATTTCAAGTTTCACATATTGTTTCTGTTTCTCTGCAGTGGAGTAATTGACCCAAGGTTCTCTCTTAACAATCTCAATCACACCATAAAAACAAAATTGTATACACAGTACTCGAGGACAGGTATTTATAAAACCGACATTATTTTTCTTTTTACCCTAATAAGATTGAAAGTTTTTCTAAAATTTTTAGGGTAAAATTTTCATTCTATAGGTAGGAGGATGGACAAAGATAGACAAAGGCTTGACTTAGCAAATGTGAGTGGAGCTGGCCATGAATTTCCAATCTTTCGACCAAAACGAGCTTTCATTCAACAAATGCAAGTGAAAAATATTGCTTATGTTTTTTTTCTTTTTCTTTTTCTTTTTTTGTTTTTCAACTCAGATAATTTTTGGTGTTGGGTCCGCCTCATAGTTGGACAAATTAATGGGGCCAAGCCCAATAGTCCTTAAAGGTTTTTTTTTTCTTTTTTTAAGTATTTATCATAATGATTGTGAGCATCTAGTGGTATCTAAAGAAAACATTGTAATTTATTGTTAATATTGTGGAAGTTGATATCGGCCTACGGTCCCGTGGTTTTTTCCTTCGTATTGAAGGGTTTTCCACGTAAAAAATCAGTGTCCCTTGTGTGGTTGATTATTTTGATTTATTTTTGCTTTGATTGGCTTATTGACTTTGCCGCATTTTATCACATAGAGCAAAAGGTTTAATTGGTAGTTCTCCCAACATTTGGTGGGGAAAGAATTGTTGAAATCATGATGATGGTGATCAAAAACGGGGTTTGATCGAGAAAGATTGAATGGATAGAGAAAAAGCAAACATATAATTGATGGCTTAGTGATGAAGGAATTAGATTAGGAACCGTTACCATATAAATGAACATTTGTCTTGAAGATTGAAGTGAATTGGGGAACACAGACAAATTTTAATCAAATTTGTTATTCTACTTGAAAATTGTTCAACGCAAGATAAATTAAGATCTACAAATGTATTATTGATTGTATTTGCCAAGATTATGAACTTTCTTGTAAAGACACTGAATTCCTCAAAATAAATAACAACCATGAATAACAAGGACTACAAGTTTTTCATTATTATACTAAAGTGAGTAATTTCTTTACCAGACAAATTTTATAGTCCATTGATTTTGTGGAAAGGCCAGGGATATAGGATCGAAAAACTTGCTACTACCGTAAAATAAAATGAAACTAAACTTTAAGTGCCTTAAAAAGTGTGCATTTTTGCCTGGTACATACACAAAATTGTTCATCTCAGACCATTACATTAAGAAAAATAAGATTACTTCAATGCGTCGTTGAGACCTGGAGGCATTCCAAGACTCTGGGCAAGGTCACTCATCCTTTCCTTCATAGCCTGAGGGTCAACAAGGTGAAGTATTTCATTTAGCAGCAAAATACGATAATTTCTTTTTTTTTTTTTTTCTCCTTTGATTGAATAAACTGAGAAATTCTCACCTGAACACTTTTTTGGTGTGCATCCTTGTATGCCTCAGTAATCAAAAGAGAGAGTTTCTGCATTACAAAGCGGGAATATGTAAAAATCATTCCCTATTGAGCACCTCATGAAATCTTCGGAGTGGCAAGGTGCTGATCACGAGTTTACTTGCAAGTAATAAGCCCAGATGACAATAAAATGAGTGGTAAAATTAGTGATGACCAAGTAGAAATGAGTTACTAACATGCCCAAATGAGAAAGGGAAAAAAACGATGGTAAAATCAGTAATGAAAAAGTATTAAGTTGCCACTTTGGGACTCAGGCGCGGCCAAAGTAAAATCCGTTGTAAAAACACTTTAGAAACCTCTTTTTTATTATTTACAAAGAATTGAGAGTTATATTTGCATGTTTACCAAATCATAATGGAATGTAATGCCAAAAGTAATATGTTCGAACAGTAAAGAAAAGGAATAAGAATGGGTATCTATATTGATTCTCTTTCAAGGGTTTCCTTATCTATTAGGACGGGGAAATAAACATCTATTTCCATCTCAAGTGTTTACTGAACTTAGGAATAAGAATCTCATCGATTTAAATATTAAATTGTCTTCGTCCATAATTAAATAACTATTTGAGATCATTGGCTCAATAGGGAATATAAGTTAATTTAACGTTTATTCCAAAGAACTAGGAAACAACACCAAGGGAAAGGGAAACACTAGAGAACAGTAGAACTCTATAAGCCAAAACAATGGATCTTTCATGATACTTGATTGATAATCAATCCAGGACTACCAAAAGTACCCACCAAAAAAAAAAAAAGGATAAACACAAGGACCATGCATTTTCATTTGTCAACAAAGACATAAAGCAAGATTATATGTAAGAATATATATATATATATATATGAACACATATATACGTATATAAATTAACCATCCAAAGCAAAAAAACAAGGTGAAGTAAATTGTGGACACTCACTTCTGGTCCTAATTCCATTGCTGCTTCAGTGATCTCCGTGCGTATAGGTTGTTGGTTCCCAGATAGTGTTACCTACATGGTAGTGATCAAGTTACAACCTTTATTTATGCTTATGAAAGAAGCAGGTCCAGTGCATATAAACAAAGTTAAAGTCAAAGATTACACGGATTTTCTGTTCTCCCTGTAGAATAAAAATGTAGACTTCCGGAAAGTTTAGGGAGGATGGCAGGCATAAGATCAAATGACTGAACTCATGAAAACTAAGTCCACTTTTTCACTATTAATCTCCAAATTCCAAAAGAAGATTTACAAGAATAAAATTTCACACAATTTCTAGCACCATAAACAAATTGCATACTTGCAAGAAAAAGATACCTTTATTAGCTCGCCTTCACAGTAACCATCAATCTCTGTTCTGCAAACATAACAAGAAAAATAGGAAAATTTAGAAATTAAAGCAGGTAGAAAAACTAGAAAGGTTACATCGCAAACGAAAGTAATTTTCTCATACGCGGCCAGTTCTTTTTGTACTTTAACTGCCTCAACTTGGACAACCATCTGTGCCTTCTTCACAGTCTCAAAGAGGTTTTGCATGTTTCCGAAAACCCCTGCCTAAAACAATTTGGCATAACAAAATGTTAATCTCAACTAACAGATTTGAAATTGAGAGGCAAAATAACCAGAAACCAGTTACACAATGAAAATGCATTCACAATAATAACGGTGATTATGAATATGATTCATAACTCACAAGCCCCATCTTATAGTAGAAATTATTCATGATGCCCAAAAGCCAATTAAAAAAAAACAAAACAAAATAGCCATCTAGCATTTTCCTTACAAAACTAACATTTAATTTGATAGATGGCATGACAGAAATGCTTAAGATGGCGCTTAACATTTATGTTCATCTAAAGTTTCTCAAGTTAAACAACAAAATCAATTGAATACAAATACTTTGATGACGAATGTTGATATTGGATTGGCCCCAAAATTTTACTGCCATATTATATACATGAATTTATCCAGGCCAGGATATTGAAAATAGCAAGTAAAAACCAAAGAAATGGGAATCATGGAAAAAGTTCGTTAGAATGTAACCTCATCAACTATTTCGCACATAAACCAAGTCAATATAACTTTAGGTCAACGAGGGCTATGAATTTTGCGTACATAGATCAAAATCTGCCTGAATCACAATGTTAAGTAAATACAGGAATAAGAGGTACTTGGTTAACCTTTGAAGAAGCATCATCTCCCTCATTATTTTCCTTCTTCCCTCCAAATAGACCGTATACACGAAGAGATCTATGATTATGCCTGATATATGAACACCCATACCACAGAACCTGCTTACCTGCTATGTTTGTAGTTGAGCTTATGTTACCTGTTAAATAGAAAATAGAAAAAATTTAAACCAAAATTTTAACATATTATTCAATAGATATTCCAACAGAAAACTACCGAAGCAGCTAAAAGTACTTCCAATGAAAATGAGGTTGCAAACTTGTAAGTAAGCCTTCTCTATCTAAATCAGATTACAAAGACACCCGTTCGACTGGAATTAGTATCAACTTGCCCCTTGACTTTTCAAATGTGCCAACGGGCAACAACACCCCTAAACTTGATATAAGTGGCATCAATAGTCCATTCTTTTGTTTTTCATTCAAAAACTAATCAGCCACGTGACTGTCCCTGAAATCGTTTGTCCACTATTTGGAGAAAAACAAACAAAAGGACCAACATTGCCATTTTTCCTAAGTTTAGACGATACATTTAAAAAGGCAGTAGGCAAGTTGATACTAGTGACAAAGTCCATGTGGGATTTTTGTAATTACACTTTTCCAGAATTTTCTCGATAGAAAAGTATCCAAAAATCCACATTAAGTAGAATAATAAAAGTGCTAAAAAAGTGCTGCACTTTGTCTATCCATCTACTTCAATTTGTATTAACTTTTAGAAGTACAGAGAATTTTTTGTTACTTAAATATCTCGAAACAATCACAACGCTTAGCTCCCGTTTGACATCTTGTTTTAAACCAATTTCAAACTTTTTTCTATGATATTTCTCTTAAAAAAAATTAGAAATTACTGTTTAAGATGTGGATTTGAACCTATGATCCAAACGAACCCAAAATTTCTAGTATTTGAAGCTTAACGGAATATTCTTTAGCGAAAAAAGTATGACACTTTTTGCTTCAAATTTCACCCTTTCCCCTTCAGGAACATTCTCAAACTCTTCTATGAAACTTAATTAATTGGTAGTCCATCTCAATTTACATTCCCAATAACCGTCTTTCTTTAAACTATCAAAAATCTATTTATCTGTGTATATATACATACAAATATATAATTAAAATATATATATATATATATCTCCCAGATTCATCAAGTATACTGAGAGTAAAACGAAAACGAAATCAAGCCCAATAAAGTAATTATCCCTTATGTTGGAAATATAGATCCTAGGCAGCTAAACGAGAAAGCTGCTTCTTATCCCGACCCACATTTTTTTTCTCAGCAACCAAACAGAAATATAGAAAGAGAGAGAGAGAGAGATAGTTACAAAGTGAGAGTGAAGACGATGAGCTTTGTCTTTTCCACTCAGTGACTCCGAGTCCATGTGGATTTGACATCTGACCCGATAGGGAAATCGTCGACGCCATTTTCGCTGTTTCTGAGTTAGAGGGAGAAAATGTAGATAGAGAAACGGAGAAAGAAGTAGGGTAATAAAAGAGGTTTTTTTTTTTTTTTTTTTGGTCTCTAAACTAAACTCTTATTATTTGGGTTAATAAGGAATGAAAGTTTGGGTTAATAACTTCTCACCGAACGTTGATGTAATTTTTATGACAGACAGATGGGAAGCAAATACATATTATTTAAATTTTAACGGACTTCTGATATTACCCGGTTTGACAGATATATTTAATTTTAGAAATTGGAAAATTTTTATTAAAAAAATATTTTTTTTAAATTTTTTTTATCATTATCTCAAATTTTTTTAAAAAAATTATTTTATTTTTAAATTTATTTTATATAATATCTTTTGAAAAAAGAAAATGAATCTTTTTAAAATATTCTCATAATGTACAATTGTCAATATTATTTTTTTCTCATTTAAATAATTTTTTGTTTTCAAGAAAAAAATTTTTTACAAATCTAAACACCATCTTATTCTTAAAAAAAAAAGACTTTTTATTTAAAACAAGTAAATTTTCTTTTTTGAAAATGAAAACTCCATCCAGAGCCTAAATATCTTTCAGCTTGTTGTTGTTTTTTTTTTTTTTTTTTTT
This sequence comes from Ficus hirta, assembly GCA_038430175.1. NCBI lineage: Eukaryota > Viridiplantae > Streptophyta > Magnoliopsida > Rosales > Moraceae > Ficus > Ficus hirta. The sequence continues at coordinate 8,411,577 of CM076585.1, read as the reverse complement.
TTTTCCCTCTGCTGCTGCTGCTAAAGTCTTTCAACTGGATTTATTTATGAAACTTGTTGAACAAGTGGTGCAAAAGAAAATTTTCAAATCCTTTCCATGACTGCAAGTAAATCCAAATGTTCATATTAACACATAAGTAAAACTTGGAGATTCTACAATGAGATAAAGAATTTTACCTCACAGATGAGGTAAGACTGAATGGCGGGGAAAGAGTGGATTAGAATGAGGGCCCACTCAATGAGTGAGGTCTAATTTGCTAACATGCTTGTGATGATTGTATCCCAATAAGGACAGCCGGAATATACAATTGACGGCGTGAGAGTTTCCCGTTAGTCCTCTAGAAAAAAGAAAAAAGAAAAAAGAAAAAAGAAAAAAAAAAAAAAAAAAAAAAAAAAAAAAAAAAGAAAATGGGTGAAAGATTTGCAAAACGTGCGGAATCATGAAGTAGGTTTCATTCGATCTCAGTTAAATCGGTTTAAAAATATATTTACTCATGAACAGTTGATATATTTTGTATAATTTAGAGTAAATATTAATTCGAAACAAACCGACACTTGATTGAAATCGGAAAAGTAATTCGATCTATGTTCTATATGTAGAAATTCAGTTTTTTTTTTTTTTTTGGTTATTTTACGTGCTATGAAAAATGAATCGCTATATTTATCATGATGAGGAACAATCGATAAATGTTTTAGATTAGGGGAAATATTAATACAAAACCCACCTAGAATGGAGTGAAGCCGGAGAAGTCATCCGAGTTATGATTATGGTGTTTGGTTTTGTTTTTTGAAATTGTGTTGTTGAGGAACCATCATGAAATGAAGTAGTATTCATGAAAATATAAAACAAACCAAAACGAATCCCAAGTGAACCCAGCAACGAAGGACATCTGAAGAAAATTTGACATAAAAATGCTCTAGTAGTGTAGAATGAAATGGTATGTATTGTCAAGAAGGTTTGGATGAAATCAACGGGCACGGATTTACATTTAGGGCCGGGGGCACATGCCGTTCTCAATTTTTTAAAATTTAAATAATACCTTTATTTTTTGTTAAAATTTTATAATTTATCCCCACTTAAAAGTTTTTTTTCAAATGTGTCCCAACTCAAAAGTTGTTTTTCTCAAATGTGCCCTGTAACACTCAATTTATTTTTATATTAAACTTTTTATCCTATAAAATTATTAATTTTAAAAACTTTCTCCTTATATGTACCCCTTAATAAGAGAAATTTTTGAATCCGTCACTAGAAATAAGTAGGTCTAAAAAACAGAAATGATGCAAGGAGGTAAGGAGATGTTAAAGGATTTTTCAAATGGGTGTGTTGGAGAGGTTCGCAGATGGGAAAATGTAGACAAAATAAAGGGGGATGATTAATGACTAAAGAGAGAGAGGAAAAAAAAAAAAAAAAAAGGGGCAACAAAGTGGGCGTGAGAGACGCTCAAATGAAAAGACTAATAAAAAGACACAGGAAAGTTTAAAAAACTAGTGGCAACAAAGTGTGTTGGCGTGGTTCATGTGTGTGAACTAGGGAAAACCCAAAAAAGAAAAAAAAGGTTGATTATCGAATATGGCGGAGGTGGAAATCAGAGTAAAAATGGAGAAGGTCGGACTGTTCACATTGCGAAGCATGCTGAATGAAACGGCTAGAGGTTGATTATCGAATATGTTTTTGATGAAATTGTCACACATTTTTGCAAACAAGTTGATCTTTGTAAGTAACACTATAAACTCTCTGATTAAACAAGTTCAGTACCGGACAACATTTGTTCCTTCATATGATTCTAATACACATGGAATTATAACAACTGCAACATCTGAAACAAATTGACCAAGGACATTCATGTTACGGTTTCAAGTTTAAGAAAAAATTCAATTACATGACGTCCACGAGGATAATTTCAATACTATTCTTAGTGTTAGTAACAAGTAAATCAAATAAGATATTCTTCAAGATCAAATGAACATGCATAATATTAATCTGAACTGACAGCTTCTCGGATATCATTCAAACCATTCATTTCGTATTCTACAATAAAAGTTACACGAAGATCAACATAGCTATCAGAATTTGTGCAGAATTTGAAAACTCTAATGATTTCTCATCCGTGTAGAAGACCGATACATAAATAATCTATTCTTCTTGATTTTTAGTGCGGCCTTCAAAGACGTTAACATTCTACCTTCTTGGTTTTTAGTACTCTTGCTTTCGCAGACGAATCTGTTGATTTCTTTGTTACATCTCTCTCCGTTTTTTTTTTTTTTTTTTTCAATTTTAAGTTTCCTACCCTACCTTTAGCATACCAATTAACTAAAATTTTTATTTTTCGTTCCATAATTATTTTTCTCCATATGAAGCTGTGACCTCAGACATGGAATCACAATAAGAGGAGTCGTTGTTTTTTTCACTTAATCTCAGGGCTAGGTAATTACTAAACCAAGTTGGCTTTCATTTTAAAACAATTAAACCAAAACAAACCATAAAACCCACACAAATCACTTCCTTGACCTCATCCTCCTATATATAATCATAATAGGTTTAGAATTTCGACAACCAAAAATTGCAAAATCAATTTCTCTAAATAATTTGAAATCATTCAACCAAATAACGCCACAGGCCATAAACCAACAATGCAAACACAACTACAAACTGCCTCAAAGAGAAAACGGGATAGAAAGAAACAGCGACTGTCTAAAATTTCAGCCACTTAGTCGTAATGCATGAGGTTGATTTTACCCAAAATGTTGGAACATGAGAAGAGTAACCAAAATGGTTACAAATAAATTTCACTACTTTTTTAGGATAACGGATTGTAGCTGGTTCCTATTTTTGACACAACTAAAATTTTAGGATGTCTATTGATGCAGCCTTTTAAGGCATCCCATTTCCCGTCACTTTTTTTTTTTTTTTTTTCTCGCGATTAACTTCATAGGTCTACATTGGATTAGACGAAACGTTTGGCGATTTTTTTTTTTTTTTCCTTGTTAAATACATTGTATTTTATCAGTAATAAGGGTTTCTCTTCTCCAGAAATCTAAATTCATGTTAAAACCCTAACGTTGCTTTCTGTTTGATTCTAAGGGGTTAAAAATTTTCACATACAGCTACTTCACTTGTCGTTTCTTTACCCAAATGCATCCCAGGCCACTCGATATCCATCGAGTGGTCCAAGTGTTTTTACCCCATGACTGGGGTAAAATAAAGTGGTTCCATGGTAGAATTCTCCGTAAAACTTAAGATAAAAACTGTATTATTATTTTATTATTTTAGCGATTTGATTTCCAATTACAAGTAATCTTATATATTGTGTATTGTAAATTTTTAATATATACATTTACAAGTTAAAAGGTTAATTTAATAGAGTTGTTACTCCAAATTTTTCCTATCAAATATATAATATTTGCCTACATATCTTCTTTATTGATTTTTTTTAATTTATTTTTGTCAAATTTGTTAGGATTTGCCGTTTGGTGTTGGCTTCATGCTACAAGTCACTTGACTCTCAATCGATTGGAAGATTCCATCGATTGCTGAGTTATTTTCAGAATGAGTTTTATACGTGCTTGAATATGGATGTGCCGAGAAACTTTTCCATTATCGGGTCTCGGTTATGTCCTTTTTCCTGAGCTTTATAAGTTCTTATTCATGGATCTGATTTCAATTGAGGGTTATACGTATATTACAAGGTCATTTGTGTGGGTCTTTGTAAGCTTTTTTAGGTTAATCCAATTACCCTTCCCAAAAAACAGAAAAGAATATATAGGATTTCAAACTTACTTTCTAAGCTTATTTTTCTAGTAACAAAAATGGGGGGTGAGTATTGTCAAGTGAGGAAATTATCACCAGTATTTCGGTTTTTAACTATTATATTTACAATTATTATGAAGATATCTGTTGTCGTACTAATGCTAATAAGCTTTATATAATGACATCTGAATATCTTGAGCCTCTTTTATGGGATAAGAAATGGCTCTTTTCCTTTTTTATTGCCTTTCACCAAAAACTATAATAAAAGGGCATAAAAATGCTACGAGTTAAACATTATGTGTTCGGATCTACCGAGAAGGAAACATCATGTTTCCAGGAAAACAATTCTTTTGAGAAATGAGTGTTATTAACTTTACGTTTTATTATTAAGCCATTATGATTGTCATATATGAAATCTTACATCTAAACATATTTATATATACATATATATATATATATTAATATAAAAGCTCTCTATATATATCATCGCTAGTGATGATATGGAGTAATGAGGTCTTAGAGTTCTCAATTCTATCAGATCAAAGAGTTTGAGTCATGCATTGTATCCTAGAATCTACGTTTGACATATAGTACAAAACATAAACAAAAGAGAAAAGGCATTTATTTTCAAAGTTTAAGTACGTTACAGATTGAACTTTGCAACTATAAATCAACCATGGATTCATGGGATGCTTCTGACTTGTTAGCTGCAGGTAAGAAGGTAGAGAGTTTTTAGGACCCATTTAATTTTCCAAAAAACAAGAATATATATATATATATATATATATATTTAGAATTAGAAGGTAACTTTTGTCTTTACTTTAGCAACAGTGAACAGTTTTACCAACCTAACAGCCGATAAACTACTGCTGGAATCAGCTTATCCTCACTAATATTTTAGGAAGGACAACCAAACGAGTTTCACTACGTTGGGTTTGGTAGATTCGATGGTTCCGACATGATTGGTGCAGCATACATAGTAGTCTCTGGTTGGTTGTGGGCATATAGTTAATCCATATAGAGATTCTTAGCAATGTGGAAATTACAATGATATTGATAAAGCTTCATGAGTTTTTTTTTTTTTTTTTCCTTTTATTTGTAAGACAGCAAGTGTCATCTTAAAAATATAGAAGTGTTTGCATTGAAAGTATAAAGCTTAATTAGATCTAAGAATTGAAAGAATACAAATTCTGATTTCTTATTAATTCTCAAGTCTGAATAAAAACATACTAATCTCATCTTTTCGTCCCTATTTATAGTCCTATGAATTGGATGATAAACCGGCCAATCATGTCTTTTTATACAGATCTAAATTCTATCTTTGGTATCTAATAATCATATCTTACGTGATTGACTCAGTCCCGATCCTATTATGCTTCATCATCCTAGCTTTTGCTTTCGGCCGTCAGCTAAGGCCTCACAACGTCGTTTTCCTCTCCCATTCTTAATTTACGCGGAATCATTTTATCCTATTCAGAAAACTTTCCTCACAATAAGGGAAAGAGAGAGATATATATATATATATATATATAATAAGTGGGACCGACTTAGCTTGCATGCTAGAGGATAAATACGAATACTCTCGGGCATATCAGTTGTCAGCTAGATTGTAAAATCTCATGGAAGTTGAAAAGTCAAAAGTCTCACGTTGTGAAAATACAAGCAAGCCAAGTAGTTTAATTAGAATAAAAGATAAATAAGAGTACTTGTGTGTGAGTGCACCCATGCCACTACCATGCATTGGTTGATTCGGCACTTTTGAGACGTATTTTGCACTATGCATCGTCGCAAAGAATCAAGAAGTTCTCTCTTTATTTATTTGTGTAATTTTAAATTTAATCTAAACTGTTGATTTAATCGGTTATATTTAATAATCAAAATTAATTAACTCCAGATTTAATTTAAATCGTTATTGATCCCGTTTTTCTTGTCGAAAATATTTATTATGGAGGGAGGGCAACTCTCCTATTATGTGTTTGGTACAAAAGCTACATCTTTTTTCTTCAATCAATGGTTTGTTTGTATTTTAATTATTTTTTTATTATTGTTTTCAACTAAGGTACAAGTGACCAAGGAAGCAGAAAAAGTTTGAGAAAAATGAACTAGGTACCGCTTTTTTTAATTTTTGTTCTTGGCTTTTACTTGTCTCCTTTTTGTCATAATTGGTAAATACATATATATATATATATATACGCGCATATATATAATATTGGAATTGTCTCATATCGAAAATGATACTTAATAATTGTTGATACAAAATATAAGTACTACTAAAAAAATTATAACAAAATCAATTAATTATTACAATATAAATCTAACTTTTTGATAAGAGAGTATGCTCTATTTATTAGAAACAAGGCATCACGTGTTATAGTGGAGAAGAATTTTATCTACATGATTTGTTTTTCCCCAGCCCACACTTAATCATGCCATTCTCTTTAGTTCTCTCTCATTCTCCCTTGATGCTGGCAACAGCTAATATCAGCCTTGCACTAATGTACCTGCTAATGAGGCAGATTGCCAGTTTCAAGTTTCAACCATGTTAGTGTCGATCATCGACGATGATGGTATAATGATTGAGCGATGCCCCTATTTTTTTTTTTTTTTGACCGAAGAAAAATAAGTTATAAGGATAGAGGTTAGAATGTCCAGATAAATCTGGAGAGGTGGATATTTCCCACGTGATGTATGAATCCTTCATAAAGTGGATTACCCATGTATTCTGACTAATGCGGTGGTGATGACTCAAACTCAAGTATTCAACGAGAAGAACGAGCACCTTACCAACCCACCTAAAGGATGTTAGCAGTGATGCCCCTACTTAAAACTCTCTAGTTCCAAGTCAACTTCGATTATTTATTTGTCTCACCTACAGCGATAACGATAATGATAGTTCATTTTTGATGCCCTTCTATCAACTAGGATGGCTCTGGATTCTGAATTGAGACATGTAGATTTAATATTAGATCTCTTACTATTCCACTTGTGATACAAATAAATTCTCATTATAACATTGATTCAAAGACTATGAAAACATCACCGATCCCCTTATTATTCAGGAAAAGGAAAAAAGGAAGGGAAAAATAAAAAAGAAGAAGCAAAACCTTGGTAGTGTCAACCAAATGTCTTCGTTGACTGGCGGTTGTTGCCCTTATGAGTGACAAAGAATATGTTTTATCTTCTTAATTTAGTATTATATTCTAAAAGTGGTTTTCTTCTAATTAAGTACACTTTTATTTGTCATAAACACTAACAAAAAAAGTTGACTCCCCCTAAATCAGCAAAAAATGCTTTCCCTAGTAACACCAAATGTAGTAACAGTTGCTGTTATTATTATTATTATCTTGTTGATTTAGTATTATATTTAAAAGTGCTTTTCTTCTAATTAAGTACACTTTTATTTGTGATAAACACTAACAAAAAAGTTGACTTCGCCTAAATCACCAAAAAATGCTTTCCCTAGTAACCCCAAATGTAGTGATTGTTGCTGTTATTATTATTATTATCTTATCTTAATGTTAATCTTTATAACATATATAAAAAATTCAATAATAATCACTCTCTTTTTACCATGTGTCAATCTATTGTTTTTTTTTTTAACTTCTCTTTTTCACTTTTATCTTTTTTTTTTTCTTCTCTTATTTTTTTTCCTTTATGCTTTTATCCTTTTTTGTTTCTTTCATCTTTTTTATTTCTCATTACACAGATATACACACATATACTTAATCCTCTGCGTATCTATTTAATAACTTATATTTTATTAGTATGGTTGAAAGGTTTTGTCTAAATTTGTTTTAAAATTTTATTAAGAAGTTTTGATTTTTTTTTATTTAAATTTCGTATAGAGTTTTAATTTTTTTTCATATTTTTTCATTTTGTACTTTTTTTTTCTTTAATTTTCTCTTTAAATTCTTATACCTTTTACGTAATATATTATTCATGCGTGAAGCACGTGTTCAATTAGCTCTTGCTAGAGCACCGACTTGACACAACAACTGTTGGGCCGAAAGCCTTGCCCAACGAAGAATTCCCCTTATCTTGACTTTGACCATGTCCATGAAGCTTTATGTTACATTAGTCCACCCCTCAAACATCCCTTTTCTTTTTTTCTTTTTTCTTTTTTTTATTTTTGGTTGAAAATTTTGAGAAATGCCTCAAAATCAGCCTTGAATGGATTTCTACCACACAGACAAAAAAAAAAAAAAAAAAACATGACTTCATATTTATTTATTAATCTATTTATTTTAAAAAACCAATTCTAATTATTATTTGGTATCCATGATGGTTCTGGGTTTTCAGTTAGTTACTGACCATCAGTGTATTTTTGATCTACAACTATCGCTGTCCGTGAATTATCAATTGACTACAGACCACTATGATTAACCAATTGATTATTAATTGATAATCAGTTGATCACCGATGAGTAACCACCTATGTTGATAGATTACTAATTGATGTCCGATCAATCACCACCTAGTTACTGACCGAAAAATTCCAATTCCATGATTTTTCGGATTTCATTACTGAAATATTAAAAAGACACAAGATTTAACCACTAAAACGCTTAAAAAATAAAACAACCAAAAACCATCAAAATTTCAAGAAAATCATAAAAAGTTAATCCAGAATTTACAAAACCACAAAAAATATGTTCCAGAAATACATCATAATATTTAAAATACATCACAATATTCAGAATTCACCAATTGCTTTAACGCCGGCGGCCTCTAACAACAAGGATCTAGCCGCAACATGTGACAGAGATTGCAATCATGTGTGACGACTGAACGGAGACGACTGGATCTCTGAAAAATCCGAGATCTGCAACTGAATGTGTAACGACTAAACATTGGCAGCATCGATCGAACCTGCACTCGATCTCCACCAGCTGGAGCTCCGATTACTCTTGCAGCTTCAATCGCCATCCCGAACATCTAGGAACAACGACAACAACGACGGCGACATCTTCCCCACAAGGCAATGGAGAGAATGGGGGGAGAGAGTTCATTAGAGTTGTGGTCGGAAGAGAGAGAACGAGGATGGATGAAGAGAGGGAAGGTGAGAGAGAGAGAAAAATATTAGGAGGTGTTCGGTTAAAAGTGATCAAATGTAATCAGATACCTGACAATCTTTTTAAAGTAATCAAATTCCTATGAATATTAGATTATAGTGTTTGGTTTATATGTAGACAATTTTAGTAAGATTCTCAATAATATTAGATTATTGTGTTTGGTTGTGAACATAAATGTTGTTTTTTCTTAATAAATGAACAAAATTATCCTTTACTAAATTAATATATACTTTCAATAGTAATTAATTACAAATATAAGGATAATAACATAACTTTATGATTCGGCCAAATCAAATTACAACAACACAAATAAATATTGTCATTCAAGAATTAGTAGAATTAAAATGCTCATCTTAAAATATAAATTCGTTCATTCTTTAAGAATACATGAAAATATATATATGATTTTTTTTTATTATTAATCTTCACTGGCGGCCAGAAAAAAATCTTGAGCACATCATTGTTATATTGAAATAGAACCACAAAAGTTTTAGCAAAAATAAATAAGATTAACTTATACATATAAAAATTCTAAAAATAAAATCCAAGAACACAAAAGGTTAAAAAAAAAAAAACACATAGTAACGAAAAAGGGATGAAAAAGAAAAGGAAAAAAAAGGTACGTATGAGGAAAAAAAAAAACAAAACAACAAAATAACAAAATAAACCAAAGTTGTGATTTTGTATATAACTTACGATATTATGTAAACAAAATATATGCATATTAAATATATAAAAGTAGAAAAGAAGAATCACGTAAGAAAGGAGGGGAAAAAAAAGATGGTGAAGAAAAGAACAATGATTATCAGTGATTGTGGTGAAGTTAATGTTTGCAGGAGATGCTGCGATGAATAATTATATAGGTAGGTGGAGGCTACGATGAAAAGATTATTTATATATATAGTAAATCCGTAAGGTTTTTTTTTTTCATCTTTTTAAATTTGTAGATTATTTTTAAAGTTAAATTTAAAAATTAAAAGAATATTTGTGTCTAAATTATTTAAATTTTAAGATTACCATGATATTTAGATAAGGGGTAATCTGAAACCTAGGGGGGAGGTGGGTTTCAGATTACCCCTTTATAAGAGTATTTGAAACCCATGGGTTTCAGATTTCCAGGTACCTTAAAATAAGATAACATCATAACAAACTTGATAATCTTAAGATTTCTATTCGTTTACAAAAGATAACTCCATACCAAACACCCAGTGTTTATTTTGGTATTTCAAATTTAATTATTAAATATATGATGTCATCATTATGACATTTTAGAGGATTAGTTTTTCTTTGATGGCAAAAATCAATCCGGCCATCCAACTGATGGTATGTAGCATAATTTTCCCCTCTTTTCTCTATAAAACCAAAGTTATTTAAAAAAATATATATATCTTGAGTTTTTAACAGTTACGGACCTAAGATTCAGAGACCCCATCAACATATAATTTACAAAGAACAAACTCTTATAGGTGTTTGGTGAATGAGTTAAGTTTGAGTTGAGTTGAAATTTTTAAGTTTAAGTTGAGTTGACTTTTTAAAAAATAATTATAAACTTTGTTGACTTTTCAGAAAAAGATAAAAATTGATATGAAAAAATACAGTTTAGTTGGAGTGAAACTTAATTACCAAACAAGTTCTTAATTACGGTGTTACTCCGTCTAACCTCTCTCTCTCTCTCTCTCTAATATGTACCAATGTGTACATTAGAGTCCATACATAAAAATTGCATAAAAATCCCCTTAAAAATGAAAAAATCTAATTTATAGGTTCCCCCTCCAAACTTTGTCTATATAGTTATTAACCCCAATAAAATTTTCCGAATTTATTACTGCCTAATCTGAAAAAGATAAAAATGAAGGTTTCAGATAAAACGTCCTCTCACCATTATGACATCACTGTATGCAAGGCATGAAAAATAGTTTACCCACCTTAACACCCCTTATGAAATTCAGTCTATGATGTGCAGAAGATTCAAGGGAGATTGTCAAAAGGGCGGGTGGGGGGCAAGCTTTTTTTTTTTTTTTTTATTGCATGACTAGTGCTTCTCGTTCTTTTCCGTGGAATTTTGTTTGCTTGACTTGTTCAAAGCCAAATAGTACATTGTGGTGTTGGGTCATGATTTTCAAAAACATTGTTTTTCTTGGTTTCCTTCTTCTTTCTGTTGGGACCTTAAAGTAATCAACCACTTCTCAACAAGGGATTATGACGTTCAATGCCTTCCCATTCAATTGGGGGGGACCATTAGTTTGATTATGTTTACACATTCTTATCAGAAAGGGGAAATTTTTTTTTTTTTTTTATGTAATTCACAAGCTTTTTTTTAATTATTAAATCTTAAAAAAGAAAAAAAAAAACTACCTTTCTCCATTAATTATTCTCTTACTCATCCAAATTTTCATTAGGAAATGGCTTACCAACTTAGATGTTGTAATATAATCTTTGGTGTCAAGTTCTAAAAATATTTTCCGAAGGAAAATATAGACTTAATGCAAGTTTCAGAGTATATATGCTTCACTTTTGTATAAAAGTACTTGTTTAAAAATTACCAAAAAAAATTAAAAAAAAAAAAAACCCAAGTTATAAAAGTTTTTACTTTTTATTGTGTTTGACTTGGTTGTATTTCGAAGTCCCCCCTTTTTTTTATTGGTTTGATTAGCGGTTTTTTATAATCTTTGGTGTCATGTTCTAAAAATATTTTGCTAAGAAAATATAAACTTTATTTAAGGAGTATAAAATGCTTCATTTTGGTATCAAGTACTTGTTTAGAACTGACAAACTAAAAATATAAATAAATAAAAATTGACCAAACCAAGTTATATCAATTGTGTTTGACTTTTTTTTTTAATTGTGTTTATATCATTGGATTAGTTCATAATCTTATCTTATTAGGTTAAGTATGATAAAAGCACGGGTACAACACGTCACGAGCATGAGATGTGTTTGGACTGATGGGTTGTATCGGGTCTAAAAATTTTAATTTTAGACTAACATAAATACGGTATGAAATTTCGACGGACCAAATATAATACGACATGAAATACAAATGAACCCAGCCAGTTATAGATTAGGTCGGCATAGCACGACAGGATTAACAAGTTTACTTGGAGACACTATTTCAGGTAAGATTTGACTTTGATTTCAATCCCTAAACTCTTATGACTATGAGTGTTGCGCAATTCTGCTGTAATGAAACTTAAGTAACAAAGTGAAAAAGGTTTTACAGCCTAAGAAACCCAAAAAAAAAAAAAAATCAAAGAGGAAATTAGTGAAAAGACAAAAAAAAAAAAAAAAAACCTTAATTCTTTCATTTTTATTAATTTGTGTTATTATTTATTATAATAATTTTGTTTTATGTTTATGGTTAATAAACAGTCTCACATGTCGACATCGCTTATTGGACGGCACTCCACGTCTGGTGAGCACTGTAAGGTTGTAGGAAAATATTAAAGGAAACTGGGAAAAGTGTTTCCTTAGTAGTTTTCTCTCTCTATATATATCGCTTTCTCTCTCTACATATATATATCTTTATTTTCTCTTCTTTCTTTAATCTCTGAACAGGTACATAACATACAGCCAAAACCATCTCTATCTCTCAACTACATCGATTTTAGAACAAAACCCAATTGGGTTTTTTTTTTTTTTTTTTTTGAGAAAAAAAAAAATGAGGGTTAAAAGTGGTGGTGACAGACAGAATTTGCTTAACCAGTCTGGAAAAGCCACAGGGCTCTCAGGCTCTCTCCCATTACCAGTGTACCTCCACTATCTATCAGCCCCATCAACAGCCAGAGTAAAAAATATGTATACAATAAAATAAAAAAATAAAAATAAAAATAAAAAAGGCAAACCCATTAAGGGCAAAAAAGGAAAAAAAAAAAAAACCATGTTCTTTCTCCCTAACCATTAAAATGGGCATTTTACAGATTTAATTGTTGAATCTCTTTGATATAGAAAAGGGGTTAAAAAAGGAAAAAAGAAAAAGGAAAAAACTATGCTCTATCTCCCTAACCATTGAAATGGGCATTTTGAAGATTTTATTGATGAATCTTTTGGGGGGAGAAAAAGGGTTTAGAAAAAAAAAAAAAAAAAAAACGAGTTTGTTGTTTTTTTTTTTAATTGGAAAAAAAAAAAAACTGACTTATTTTGTTGATTATTGAGGGGTTCCATCATCAAATTGTTTTTTTTTTTAATAGTGGCTAGGAAGCTAGGTTTGCCTTGGGTGGTCTCACAAAGTGCAGAAGGTAGGTGTGAAATGCTCTGGAAGCCACAACTTCCATTGAATAGCAGTATATGATATGATTTTACTATTTTACCCTCATTAAAGAGATTATTGTCTTTTTTTTTTTTTTTTTGGCTATATGAGCCAAATTGGGTCATGGGTGAGTCTTCTTTCTTTTTCTTTTTATTTTTTGTATCTGCTACAGAAGAAAACTGGGGTTGGTGAAAAAACAGATGAGGGGAAGGGAGAGGAGAGAGAGAGAAGAGGATCATTTGGAATTTTTTTTTTTTTTTTTAATGTAGGAATCAATCAAAAAAGTTGACCCCCAAAAGAAGGATATTTTGGTAAATAGACATGAAATTGACCAGAAACAAAATAGTAATAATAATAATAACAATGTTGGAAAAGGAAAAAGCATCATTTCATTCAATATTGAACACAACCACACCACCATCCCAAACTCCAAAGGCCACCAAAGCCTAAAAATGAGGTACTGCCCAATAACTGCAACACCCACATCAGAAGAAAGAAAAAGAAAAGAAAAGAAAAAACAGAAGGCAGGCCTCTCTGTTTATATCTATACATATATATATATATATACATATTTTTTCCTGTATTTTTTTCCTTATTTTTAATTATTTATTCCTTTCCATCTCTTTCTCACTCTACAAACTATTATCTCTTTCTCTCTCCTCTCATCACACAGGGAGAGAGAGAGAGAGAGAGAGAGAGAAACACAAAACACATTCAAGGAGAGAAGAAACTGTAAGGAAGTTCCACGCACACACCATCATCAAAAAAACAAAGGAAGAGTCCACACCAAAACACCAATTACCAAACTTCTCTTTCTCTCTCTCTCTCTCTCTAACTCTTTCTCTCTCTTCAATGGCCCAGCTGGACCAAAATTTATGTTTGGAGAAGGGGAAAAACAAAAAAGAAAGGAAAGGAAAGAAATTGGGAAAGAGAAGAAAGAAAGATAGATAGATGGATAGATGTGTCTTCAAATGTCCTCCAACCAAACCCACCTCACAAAGACTCTCTCTCTCCTCTTCTTCTTCTCTCTCTCTCTCTCTTTCTCTCTCATTAAAAACATGTTTGCCACAAATACCCTTCTGCAAAAATCCGCTATCTTCATCACTGTCTTCTCAAAAAACAACTTATTTTTTTTCTTTTTTCACCGAAGCTATGTGGGCTTTTTGGGTGTTTTCCTTTATTGTTTGTTGTTTGTCTCGGTCAGAGTTTCTCACAGAGAAAACAGGAAAGCAAGAACCTTCTCTCTCTCTCTCCCTCTCTTCTTTCTCTTTCTGTCTCTCTCTCCCTCTCTTTCTATTATTATTTCTTTCTTCTCTCTCTCTCTCTGTCTCTGTCTCTCTCCTCTTCTTTTTCTTCATCTCTCTCTCTCCTCTTCTCTATTCTGTGTGTGTGATTTTTTGTTTCAAAGATGAAGAAGATGAAAAAGGTTGTATCTTTAGAGGCTCCTCCTTATGCGGTGTATGAGGACGCTCGGGCCAGGCTTAAGCACCAAAACCTTAAGCAAGACTATCAAGAGTTGGAGAAGGTAATTCACTTTTCTGGGTTTTCTTTAGATCTGATTTTTGTCTCTTTTTCGGTTGTTAGATCTGATGTTTGGTTCTGTTTTTCATTTGGGTTTTTGAATTATCTCTAGTTTTCTTTGTTAGGGAGAGAGAGAGAGAGAGAGAGACTAAATCTGGGGAAAAAAAGAAGGAAGGAAATTTGATGATTTGGATTCAGTAAAAATCTTTTCTAAAACTTTTGTAGAACTTGGGGAAATCGTATTTTGGTTCCTTGTTTGGTATCTAATTTGCTGTTTTTTTTTTAATGAAATCTTAATGATCTGTTTCTTGGTGACTTTGGTCATGGTTTGATGAAATTCTGTGTTGTTTTTGCATTATTTTTTTCCTTCTGTTGATCTGTGTTTTGATCTTTTTAGGATTCTTGTTGACTCTTTTGAGGAAACCGTTGATCTCTGTCTATAAGAGATTTTTAGGGTTCTTATTGAGAATAACCCTTTTGAGGGCATCAAAAAAGCTGTTAATTTGAATCTTTTTATGCTCAAAATTGTGTAATATCACGAGAGTGTTCAAATTTTGCTAAGTATTTACTATGAGTTTGGCTTGTCTACGACTCTTTCTGAATTTATGTTTGTTAGGGAATCAAAAATGATGTTTAGTTTGATGTTTCATACTCAAAATTTTGCCTAATTTTTAACAAGATGGGTTCAATTTTAGAGTCTTGGCTGTTTTTCGTGTACTCGTCTTAATTCTTCTTATTAGTTTTTGCACTATTTACTTTTATGTTTGGCTTGTTAAATTCTGAATTGATGTTTGTAATTATACGTAAATATGCGGTTTTCTGTAGATTTTTCTGAATTTTCTTAAGCTGGTTAGAGTGTGGAGATCAAGGTGTTCAAACTAAATTAAACTTCTTATTCTCTATTGTTTCAGGAAACTGAGGTGCTGAAAAGCCGGTTACAGAATATGGAGCAGAAGAAGCTAACCCTTTTGGCTGAAGTCAGGTATAATTCGTCCAAGCCGTGGCAATTTTTCATTGATTTGTTGTCAAATTCCGATGATGACTCTTAATGGAGTTATGTTTGTGTTTTGGATTGCAGATTTTTGAGGCGAAGATACAAGTACTTAACTGAGAAGTCGCCAGTGAACCACCAACCGAAACGGGAACATACCCAATTACAAATTTACGATAAAAAAAGTACTAGCATTGCAAAGAAGAAAAATCACAGCAAAAAGGAATCTGCTTTCCGATACCCTGCATCGCCATTAGACTTGAACCAAAAGGAAAGGGCTTACAATGGAATGGAAGCCCCATTGCAAAAGTCTACTCCAACTTTGGACTTGAACCAGAAGGTGAGAATCCTTGGTGCAAAGGAAGCTGTTCCTTTGCAGAATTCCAGACCGATGTTCGATTTGAATCAACAGGAAAGGATTCACAGCGGGAAAGAGGCCGCTAAGAGGAAAAATACCCCATCTTTCGACTTGAACCAAATTTCGGTAATATACTAATAGCCATTTGATTTCTGCACAATGAGCTTCTGAATTTTGATGGCAATTTTACTTGGTTGTTTGCATTTTGTGTTATAGGGAGAAGAGGAAGAATTGCAGGCTAATAATTGTGAGCCATTGAAAGGTTTGCTTCGGAATGCTAATACTGAAGATCAGCACAATGATATGAAGTTACTAGTTTGTAGGAACATCGGCAACGGTCCGAATCGGGCGGGGAAAAGGAAGATCACCTGGCAAGACCAGGTGGCTTTAAGGGTTTGATTTTTCACTCGAAAAACAAGCATATCATATTGAAGAGTTTGGAGGGGTTGGAAGGTTTGCCTTGCCTTGTATCGCTCTAACGGTTTTAACTATCATTCTTACCTTTTCGTTTTTCTTTATATTCTAGACTTTATTTCTTACTACTCTTTTGTAAAGTTGAAAGATAGTTATATATAGTGATTGTATAGATGAAATGGATTTGATGCTAAGGAATCCAAGATTTTTAGTTTTGTTTTTAGTTTGCTTGTTTCCTAAACAAGTTTTGTGCTGAAAATAAATTTAGGGAGGAATTTTGGAAAGCTTGCATTGCTTGCACGTTTGGTTATGGTTATGAGATATGTTCCAAATCTTTCTTTGTTCTCCACATTTTAACTAAATGGATCTCTAATATACCGGCTTAGATGAATCCAACGAGGCATTATAAAGTTTTAAAACTTTTTCCTCTTTAGAATTTCATATGAGCTCTTTATGTTCGGGTATAATGGTCTATGTCACGAGACAGACTCTTGCATGCCGTGTAATTTGAAACTCAAAACTGTGAAGCATCCCCCGAGGCGTTAAGATTACACTAAATTGTTACTAGTAAAACCGTGAAGGTAAGGAAAAATAACTTATGCAATGACCGACGACTCTCGAATTGACTCGTTTTTTCTTAGTTGTGGTGTCGAATATCATCATGTCCCTTAATATTGTTCCACGGTCCTTTGTCTCCGGAGTTCTTGTATTTTTTTTATTTTTTATTTTTTTTTATTTTTATTTTTTTGTCTCTGTCTTTGTCTTTGAACAAAGTTTGTCCCGACAAATTGCAACTGGGGGAGGTGAGGAAATCGACAATTAACGAATTTCAATGCTGTTCCCCGTCAAATTCATGCGAGCAACTTGAAAGGGAGACAAAATCCTTGGGTTCTATTTATCAAAATAAAAAAATCCTTGGGTTCTTATTTTTGGCCAAAATGAGTTCATACCGTAACCGTAGTTTTTGTTTGCTAATGTACGTCTCTCTTTCTCCTGTTTTAGCTTTTCCTTTGGCGATATTATAAATATACTTTTTTTTTTTTTTGTTTTCCTTTCTCATTGAATTATGTCTCCTTGAAGGAAATTAACTTGAAGAAGAAAATTAAAATTTAATGGGACACCACATATTCACAATGTCGAGCACATAATTTCCAACAGGAATTGCTATCCATCCTTTTAAGAAGTGACACTTTAATATTTAACTTAATTTTATTGTTATTATTAATATTTTTGCCATTCGTAGTTTTGATCCCTAAAATTATATCTTGGAGTTTTGATCCTAACACTAAACTGATAACGAGTTGATTTTTATTCTTTTAATAGCTCAAAATGACAAGGAACGAAACAAAATTCACATGTCATTTTTTTCCCCAACATATTTCTATACTATTCTCTATTATAACGGTTCATCTGCAATTCACACTTCAGGCAAATACATTTCCAAACCAACCAACAAAATTCTAACTCCAATCATTGTTCCAAACGGGCCCTCATAGACAAGACAAGTTTAGGAACGAAATTGTCGTAATGTTAGTAGGTCAAGGACAAACAGCGTCAAAAATCCTAATAACAATTCAAGCAATTTATTTGAAATTGAAATCTAAAAGAAAAATTAGACTCGGTGACTTTTTTTTAACCATCTAATTTAATATATGGCCTAATTTTTTTTTTTAAGAAAAACGACAGTTTATCATTTTTCAGAATTGACAATGAAAATTAACGATTCACTAATGGTCAATCAATGATTGACCATGGAATTTAGTTATTTACGTTATGGTTAATCAGTAATTCACGGTAAGTCAATCACTTCAATCAGTGATTGACTATTACGTGATCAATCAGTGATTGACCATTGATTAACCATTTTCTTTAAATGTCTTTTAACTAATTTTTAAAAACCTCGATCATTTATTAAAAAACTTCTTTAAAAAAAAAGGGGACTATTTAGCTATAAATCCCTATCTAAAAACTATTATTAGATGAATTAGAGACTAAGTTAGGAGGAACTAAACGAGATTGACACTAATCTGGAAAACCAGGTTGGCTCTCCCACAAAAACCAGGGGCATTTTGGTGAAAACTTACCAAATGGAAATTCCTTTCTCCCCTTTTTTGTGGCTTAATCATCGAACTTAAGACATGAAAGAAAAGTCTGCTGACCGGGTTTATGACCATACAAATCGCAGTCTAAAAGAGAACTTAGTCCTCGCAACTACAGACCTAATTTACTACAAGGGAAAAAGGCGGTACCTTTGAGCAAGAGGCTCAACTTTCTAATTTTGTCCATCAACACTACTTAACATCAGGAGTCTCTGGAGCTGGACTCGACTAATCTGTACTTTCCACGTACCTATAGTCTTCTCCTTTGCTTGATTCGCAACGTCTGCGTATTCTGGATTTTCACGAACAGTGTCCATGTCATCTGTTGTCTTCCCATTTGCTTGATTGGCAACATCTGTGTCTTCTGGCTTTTTTTGAACGGTGTCTGTAGTTGCCATGTCATCTGTCGGCTTCCCATTTGCTTGATTTGCAACATCCATGTCTTCTGGCTTTACATGAACGACTTCTGTATTTGCCATGTTATCGGCAGTCTTCCCATTTGCTTGATTCACGGCATCTGGGTCTTCTGTCTTTGCATGAACAGCCTCTGTAGTTGCCATGTCGTCTGTCGGCTTCCCAATTGCTTGATTTGCAACATCCGCGTCTTCTGGCTTTACAAGAACAACTTCTGTATTTGCCATGTTATCGGCAGTCTTCCCATTTGCTTGATTCACGGCATGTGGGTCTTCTGTCGTTACATTAACAGCCTCTGTAGTTGCCATGTCATCTGTCGGCTTCCCATTTGCTTGATTTTCAACATTCATGTCTTCTAGCTTTACATGAACGACTTCTGTATTTGCCATGTTATCGGCAGTCTTCCCATTTGCTCGATTCACGGCATCTGGGTCTTCTGTCTTTGCATGAACAGGCTCTGTAGTTGCCTTGTTGTCTGTCGGCATCCCATTTGCTTGATTTGCAACACCCGTGTCTTCTGGCACATGAATGATTTCTGTATTTGACATGTTATCGGAAGTCTTCCCATTTGCTTGATTCACGGCATTTGGATCTTCTGTCTTTACATGAACAGCCACTGATGTTTGAGTAACTTGGAGAGTGGCTTTAGCTCTTCTTTTAGGTTCAAAACCAAGAAGCCTAGCCTGGTGTTTCTTCCCTTTCTTATGTTGCTCCATCACTATTGGAGATAAAGAACCAACATGACACATTTCACACCAAAACTTAAACATTTTTCCCGTCTTCTTCACCGTTTTCATTTCTGCGGGGCTATCTGCTTTATGCACAAATGCCGATCCACTTGTCTTGATCAATTCCTCAGCCTTTTGGTCTTTCTGCATCAGCAGCTCGTTTTTAGGTTTTAAATCTTCTGCATCCTCTTTTTTCTTGTCTGAACCATTTTGGGGTTCATTATGTTTAAGAGACTTTCCTTCTTCGGGATTTGAGTTTGCAGTGTTGTTGGTCTCTTTTGGTTCGGATGGATTCCCAGTTTTCTTTCGACACGGTGCCTTCTTGAGGTTCTTTCCCATCTTCTGTTTTTTAAGTGCTGCTTCCTTGCGCTTGTGCTTCCTACCTTGAAGATGATTGTACAAATCTTTGTCACATGTTGCGCCAACCTGGCATATCGCACAACTGAACTCCTCTTTGGGTTTCTTCTTCAAACCAAATGGATGGACCTCATTAGCATCATCGGGGGGTCCCAGAGCTTTTCTCTTTGCCTGGGAATGACGCGGGTCAGGCTTAGCCTGCAATAGAGTACAAAATACACAGTAAGTTCTCATGTTTCATAATTTTACCCTCATGAAAACAGTAAAACTCTCCAGGGCTATTCATAAGGGAACTTCACCTTCTTCTTTTACGAGTATAGAGGAAAACTAGCCACAAACATAAAATAATCAAGAATAGGAGTACCAATTGTACTAAGAACTTTCCAGATCTTAAATCTAAGTTACTATATATACGAGAGGACACTGCTGTGGAACAAGTGAATTCGATATCAGCAATAAACTAAAACTTCTTCGTAGGTTTGCATCCCATTTCATTACTAAAAATCAATAAACATCAACATGCTACTTGAACAAGATGCTGCATTTCTAAAGACCTTGAATTTCAAGAAGAAAGCAAACAGAAAAGACAAATAACATAACTTTTAACACAGAAGATAAGAACCGTCAAAAGTTTATTCTCTCACAAAATCGTAAAATGTAATCCAAAGTGTTTTCTAAGTGTTGAATCTGTTTTGCTTACCCAATGATTGAAAAAGTCTTTGATACCACGAGAAATTCTGTCAAAAAGGATTCATAACTAAGCTCCTAATGATAATTAGTTCAATTATGCTGCAGCCCAAAATCATAACCGAGAAAACCTAATGACATACAACAAGAATCCTTTTGAGTCGTGACAACAATAATCGGAATGAGACTTATAGTCCGTTTCAACAAGAAATTTTGTCAAAAAGGATTCACAACTAAAGATTCTTAATGATTCTGTTTAGGACTCCAGTTAGTTGATTCGAGCTGTAGATCATAATAAGTTACTCAAAATTGACACAAGTAGGACATACCTAAGGTCAGTGCCGGCTCAAGGGCAAGGCTACTTAGGCACTCGCCTAAGGCCCCTGAGCCATGTAAGGCCCCCTGCAATTTCTTCACATAACATATTATATACATACATATATATATTAAACTTATAAACTAAGGCCTATTTACATTTTTTCTCTAACCACTAATTTGAATACATTTACACACTATTGACAGACTTATAGAAATATGTTTTGAAAATCATGCTACACAGGTATATATAATAAATAAAATATAGGCTTGAAAACAAATAACTTTTTGTATATGTTTACGTATAGAATTCTCAAATCTCATACTTTGAAGACCCTTAAATTTGTTCCATAGTATTTATAAAATTTATTTAAGGTAAACTATGTAATAACAATATTATTGAACAAGGTTGAATACAAATAAATTTTAAGACTTTAAATCTTAAAAAATAAAAACAAAGAGATCTAGCTACATTTTCAGTTTGGTGTGGTTTTGAAAAAATTTAATGTGTGACAATTTACACTAAAAATTAATAAGATATCTCTATTGTTGAAAAGGCCTCCACAATTTTTTTCTGCTTTAGGCCCCAAAATTACTTGAGCCGGCCCTGCCTAAGGTGGCTAATATCTTATAGAACTGAAATACATACTTTTTTGTAAGTTCTTCACACACTTCTAACTTCAATATCTCCGGGAATTGTTCTCTTAATCTTGAAATCTTTAAGTCGTAAAACCATTCTCTACCTTCCTACTCCCATAGTGAGGACAAAAATGGACCTAAGGTGCTTGTTCCATTATTCCCTTTTATATCAAATAGCTTTCTATTATTCCTTCCATCTTTCGATTTTGAACGACGTTGTCCGTGAATTCATAGCTCCCATCCATGAACTTGAAGAAACATGCATGATGATCTTCTCGCTAAATGGCACTTTTCGGTTCAATGTGATCTACTTGATCCAACCCAATGGAAACCCACATGTATTTATCAAGCAAATGCATGACTTTAACAATGGACCTAAATAATAAACATTACAGCCAAAATTAAAAAAATAATAATAATTGAGAAATTCAAGAGAGACTAACCAGAACGATCAATTTATCCTTGTTAGGCTCAGACGGGGCCTTGATCACCCGGGAATGGTCCTCCGGCGGAGGCGGAGCCACCGGGAACGGATTGAATGCGGCGGGGCGAGGCGGGAATTCGAAGGGGGTGAACCGCATTGCGGAGGGGAAACCATTCTCGAAGGGCATTGCTCCCATAGCCGCTCTCCGCATGGCCATCTCCCGCTCCAAGAACATGATCTCCCCGCGAACCATCGCCTCCAGATCGCGCCGCCGAGCGATCTCCTCCATGATCACCGCCTCACTTATCCGCTCCTTCTCGAACTCTCGCATTACGAACCCCTGCATGCCGATAGGGTTTCGCACTAGACCCGAATTCGGCCCGAGATTGCTCCTCGGAAAACCTGACTGAACATTCGTTAACGGCAATGGCGAGAAATTCGGAAAGGGAGCAATGGATTGATCTGTTTGGATGGCGAGAAAGTAACGGAAAAAGAAAAAGAAAAACAAATCGGCTTAGAATTCAAGGTTTATACTTTCAAATAAAGTACTGAAATTCATAACAGAACACAGCATTGAGAAACCACAGTTCGTTTTCCCCAAATTTTCCGTCGTTTTCTTGGATTTTCCCGGAAACTGAAGACGCTGATGATGACGAACATTCGTACCTGGAATCGGTAATGGCTGATCGGAGCGGTCGAAGCTCAACGTCGGCGAAGGAAACGGGGGAGGCCGGTCGTCGACAGCGCGAAACTTGAACTCCATTGAGTTGTAGAGAGAGAAAGAGAAAGAGTTAGAGAGAGAGATTGCAATTTAGGGTTTAATTTATTTGATTTTTGAAGGTCTGATTATGGAAGAAAAGGAGGGTTTTTGGTTAAAAGGGAAATTGGGAGCTGGAGAGTGGACTGAGAGAGAGTGTAGACATTTTTAAGTTTTGACCAATTTCAAAAAAATAAAAAATGAAAAATGAAAAAAAAAAAGGGGTTTTGTGCATCACGCGCTAGGGATGCGCGTGGTATGCATATTAATGTTACCACGCGAATATCAAGGATGTCGGAAAAAGGATACAAGTGTTGTGGATAGAGAAGAACTGACAAGTCAGGGATTTTTTTTTTTTTTTTTTGGCTTGACATTTTATTTTTTATTTTTTTTGTGAATAGAGAGTTTCTTTTTTTCGCGCCAGTTTATTATTTAACTTCGACAAAAGCTAGTGCCCATGTCAGAAGGGCACTTACACGTGTCAAATGCAGGATTAGTCGTTTAATGGTGTTGGGCATGAGAATGACAATTGGGGCGGAATAGGATTATTAAAGCCAGTGCCCATGTTAGGAGGGCACTTACACGTGTCAAATGCAGGATTAGTCATGCGGTCGGGTTGAGCATAAGGATGACAATAGGACGAAGTAGTCTTCTTGTCGGTCCGTCTCATGAATAAAATAAAAACCCCACAAATCCATCCTGTAACGCATTTAGATTGATGAGTACGAGATGGGTTTTTCCGTCGCGGGTTCAGAGTACTCTCGGGATTAGTTATTTACCCGATTATCTATCTTCATCATACAAAAATAAAAAATAAAATACTTCTATAAAAGACTTTAAAATAAATTAAAATCATAATATTCAAATTTTCATTTATCATGTGTGCTAAAATTTTAAACTTAAAATGGCGTATAGTGTACAACATTATGTATAATTAAATAATTAAACTAGGCGGGATGGAGAATAGAGTCAAGAACCCCTAAATTTGTCCCCGCCTTGTAACCAATAACGGGTTAAACTTTTTAACTCGTTTGCATCATACTTTTCCCTCCCCATTTAAGGCGTATCCTTATATATTAATGGGTTAACTGAGAAATTACCATCCCTAATTGAACATTATTTACTAATAAAAAGTTGAGAACCCCTAAATTTATCCTTGTCTTGTAACCAGCAACGGGTTAAACTTTAACTCATTTGGATCATACTTTTCCCTCCTCATTTAAGGCATATCCCTACAGATTAATGGGTTAACTAAGAAAATTATCATCCCTAATTGAACATCATCTACTAATAAAAAGTTGATATCACAATATGGGGTTCACATATGAGATCTACTGTCTTTTAGTGGTGGTATTTAACATCGGCAGTACCCCTAAACATTTTTCTTATCTTTCGTATTTTATCTAGTGGTCAAGGCCCTACTCCTATCTCTCTTTCTTTTTATCCATTTATGTTCCCTACACATCTTACAGAGGTTGTTCATTGAATCCATAAAATTTTTCTTTTTCAATCAGTTCAATTCGATCAAGCGGATTGAACTAAATTGGGAGATTGGAAAATCGTAAGCCAAATGTTAGAGATTGGATTAGGAATTGGGGATTGGGAATTGAAATTTGCGAATCCAAGTCATGCATATATCTAAATATTTATTTTTTAAAAAGAAATATTAATTTGTGATGAACACTTTAATTTTAGTTTAACATTGATTTTTTTTATTTTTTTTTATTTTTTTGGTAAGGGATCATAGTGCTAGAATTTGAACTACTATGATAGACTTAAATTTGGTTGTGTTATGATAAATTATTTTCCACTGAATTATTTTATAAGTTAGTTTGTTTATTTTAATTTTTTGCGCCTACGGATTGAATCTGTTAATCTAATTTAGTAAATAAATAATTAATTATGTCAATTACTAACTATGATAAATCTTTAGGTTATCACAATATCAATCAATAATTTTTAGGTCAATCAATAACTGACCATTAGTAAATTGATTTTGACCATAAAAAGAATATGAAATAAAATAATAATTTAGCCTATATTTGGTAGAGTGGAAAAGGGAGAGGAGTGAAGTTGAAGGCGGAACTTTTATAGAGGAAAACGGAATTTTAGGTTGCGTGGTAGAGTGGAAAATGAGAAATAATGAAGTTGCAAAACCATTAGGCCTACCAGATTTTAATCCTTCCAATTTTAGGGGGGAAAAAAAAAAAGAAAAGAAAAAAGGATGAAAAAATGTGACTATTAAATGACATGTAAAATAATTATTTTGACTTTATTGCATCATTTTCTAATTTATATGATAATATAAACTATAAAATGTACTAGATTAAGCATTTTCTTTCTTCTTCTTTCTTCTTTTTTTTTTTTTTTTTTCTTGTCTTTTCTCTTGTACAAAATAACATGAAAGAAGACCCATCACCTAAATATATTATTATTCGTTCCTTTCTATTTTTCATCCCTCTCGCCAAAGAAAGATTGCATTTGAGTTTATCTCTTCTCTCTTTACCCCTCTCTCTACATATTCGCTCATGCCACAGTCAGCAACACACTTCCCTCAAAGTGATGATCCCACCCCTGGAGAATGGTTGAATCGACCAATTATGACAATGGTATATTTTATGATGATTTGATTGGATCACATCCAAAGAACATGTGTGCTCACGAACACTCTAGGATGAAAATGTTGACATCGGTGAAAATATGAATAATCTAATTTTATAAAAATTTTAGAGATATTATCGATATCGGTGAAAATTTAAAAAAAAAATTACAGAAATTTTGAAAATTTACTTTAAAATATATTTCTAACATTTTCGGATAACACAAACATTAAAAGATATATATACACAAGTTTTACATATGAAACATATTATGAATTACATATCTTAATATCAAAACGAAATCCTATGAGGTACAAACATGATTAAGATGCCATTCTGATTCAAGTAATATAGGTATTATGATGTGTTATTTGAATAAAGTTTAATATAGTCGTGAACATGCTATATCTAGGTTTGCTAATATCTTTCCAATGTATTTTCATAAACATGAAATTAAACAAAGTTTGTAGAAGTCTAGGAGAAATACATTCTCTCCGCTTTTATGTATTGCCTTTTATTTTATTTTTCTATATCTTTTTTTATAACATAATTATAGCATGTTAGTTGTTATCTCTCTCACTGTTTTTTTTTTTAGCGTCCGTTTGGATCGTTAGTTGGAGTTAAAATTTTTAAATTGGAGTTGGTTGACCTTTTAAAAACCAGTTATAATTTTTGTTGACTTTTTAGAAAAAAAAAACAAAAAATCCAGCTAAAAATGTATAATTTAGTTTGAGTTAAACTAATGTTCTAAACAAAGTCTTAAAGAATATAACTATAACATACTCAAAAAAATAAAAACTAATATAAGTTCAAAATTTCGAAAATTTCCAAACCAAAATTTCCAACGAAATATCCGGTAATTTTTTTACATTTCCCAATATTTTGTAAAAAATATCATCGGTATTTATGATCATAAACACACTTATGCATCTTACACAGTTTTGAATCTTTTAAATCTAGACAAACTGCAACTCTCAATGATGGCACAATAACTAGGCTTTACACCGTAGGATTTTAGTCTTGAACTGAAATTATTTTCCACATGACTTGATGGAGTGCCTTTTTTTAGCTTGAAGTTGGAAGTAGACATTCGTTTCTCATTAATATCGAAATTATCGGGCAGATTATCAACATCCACATTCTCTATGAGTTGTGTCATGTATTCCCTTTTCCATCGTATAGCTATAGATAGTCGATAGAGCATCTCTAATATAATATTAAATTATTATATCAACGATAAATTTTTAATATTTAGATGAAAAAAATGTTTTTTAATAAAATATTATATCTGATATCAATTTTATCATATACTAAATTTTATAATAAATTTATGATAAAATATAACAAATATTAAATTTAACATTTAATTCTTATTTGTTGTTACTTTCACATTTTATGAATAATTACAATATTTTATTTTTTAAAAATTTATTTAAATACTAAAAGTTCACTCTTATAAATTCCAAAGTATAATAATGCCACAAATAACATGATGCATTGAAGCATATAGTAATATATGCTATTTTTCATACTCTTTTATAACATCTATAACATTGACATAGACAAATACATTGAGGAGGGTCTTAGCTTATGTTGATGCTCTATTTCTTCCCCCTTAAAAGAAATGCTTTTTATGTTTTGTTTCAACAAAGCCTGGTATAGAGTTTGTAAACATGAACTAGTCATGGCCCGTCTCTTTCTTTCAATATTCGAGATGATCCATCTATGTCAATTTTATATTTGTTACAAAAAAGTGAAAAATAAAATTATCTTAAGTTATACTCTAATTTGGAATGCTATATTTACTTTTTACTTTTATTATTATGCTTTGTAACTTAAAAGTAAACTTTTAGTATTTAAATAATTCAAAAAGAAAAATATTATAATAATTATATAAAAAATGAAGACATCAATCAATAAAAATTAATTATTAAATTTGACATTAATTATATTTTATAATAAATTTATTATTAAATTGAATATATATCAAATTTAACATAAAAAATAACATTATATTAAAAAAAACATTTTTAAAAATCCAAATATTAAAATTTAGCACAATATTTAGGATAATGCTAACCATCATCACTGATGACCATCAGCATCCTAATTGGCTATTTAGGTGGCATAGCCGTGGGTTTTAGTGGGACCCACTGGAAATGCAAAGGCAATCTAATTTGCAAATTTTTTTTTCCCCTCCCAAGTACCACGTCTACTGCCAAACAAAAATCCAGATCTTGCATACTTTCGGATTACGGGTTTAAGACGTAATTTTTAGATTAAAACTTATTGATTTTTAAAAATTTAATTATAATTTTTATTGAATAATGATATCAATAATTTGTATTTGATCTTATTTTCTAGATCCAAATATGTCTTCTCTCTTCTTTATTCGTCAGCTACTAGCTCCATCGGCATTTTCTGGGCACCGGGTAGCTTTGCGGCCTTCTCTTTAGATCTGATTTTTTTTTTTTTTTTTTCTTGTGACGATTTGAGTGGAAAGAGAAAAATGGTCCCAAAATTACCACACCCAGATATTTTTCATCATCTTTGTGTCGTTTCTAGAGGAGAGATTTCTACAGGAGAGAAAGAGTAATTAGAAGCAAAAGTAAAGTACAGATAAATATGAAAATGGGATTTTAATTGGTATTACCAAAAGAGGGGGAAAAAAAGAAGAATAAAAAAAAAAAAACACTAATGCATAGTGGTGAGGTATTGGTGTACTGAAGAATTAAAATAAGAAATAAATTATAAGACTATGAAAACGGTTTCAATTGAAAACACTACACAAATGAGGGAGAGTCGAATTAAATTCAATTGTATAAAAAGTCAATTTGACATAAGCCTAATTAAATAAGGGAAAGTATTATTTTAAAAAATAAAAATACATAGAGGGATTTGTAAAAATACTCTAAATTTGACACCTCCTTATAATTTTATCATCCATGATAGTAAAGTTGATAATTTTATTATTTTATAATGTTTAATTAAATAATTAAATGAAAAAAAATAGTAAATAGACAAAAATACCCATATCCCTTTATTTTATTTTCTTTTTAATTATTGAAATATTTTTTTTATATATCTCAGACTCCATTCACTGGCCGTTGTCAGTAGCCGGTCTGTCTCAGGTTGCCAGTCGGTCTCCGATTGCAGGCTGGTATCTGGTCTCTGATCGTCAAAATTTTTTTTTCGTATTTTAACAAAAATGACTAGATGTATCCTACTCCACTCGCCAGTCACCGAAAATTTTTTTTTAAAAAAATATTTCAACAAAAGATGACTGGATGTTTCTGATTCCGATCATCGGCGTTGATGTTGGTCATTGTAGAGATTCTATTAGAAGAAAGAGATTAAGGAATTGAGGAGGAGGAGAGAGGGTGGATTTAGAGAGAGAGAGAGTAAAAATTTGAAAACTTTAAGCTTGAAACTTTAAAGAGGGGTGGAAGAAAGAGAGATAATCCGAAAGAAAGAGCTTCTTTAATGAGGAAATAAGAGAGCGGTCGAAATTATAGAAAAACGAGAGAATATTCTAAATTAGTTAGTAAAATAATGAGCAGAAAAAAATAGATTTTTTAATTAAATTTTTGACATTTTGAGAAAATTGTGTAACAACGTCAAAATTAGAGATGGCAATGCATTGGATTCTAGAAGCGTGCGCTGGTCTTCTAGCCAACCCACTTCACGGACAAAAACACTCTTCATACCCATTATCCATTTAAAATAACGGGAACTGGGCGGGTTTCCCCCGTCTTAGGTTGGGTCGGGAGTACCTCGTTTACCCATTAATATATTTTCATCATATAAAAATAAAAGTTAAAAATTAAAAATTAAAATGCACATATAGGAGTCTTTTAAGTTAAAATAAAGTAAAACTATAATATCAAATTTTCATTTATCAAATATGTTATAGTTTAATGTTTAAAATTATAAATATTATAAAACATCATGTATAATATATTCAATATAAAAGTTATATATAACTAAACGGTGAATAAGATTGGGATCCCTAAACTCATCCCCATACTGTAACCGTTTATAACTTGAACTCATTTAGATCAGTTCCCCCTTTAAGGTGAGTCCTCATATGTTAACGGCTTGATGGGAAAATTGCCATCCAAATAGATAGTTTTTGTTTTATGCTTTTTAATTGGATTATTACCCTCGTTACTTATCTAATTGGAGGCAAAAAAAACTCAAACTGACAATACTTGTGGCAAAAATCTAAAGAAGATCTTTCTGAAAAGATAATCCTACCGATTACCCCACCTTTTTTAACCATATTTCACAACGGTTTGAGATTATTATTATTATTATTATTATTATTATTATTTTATACACGAGTTTGTATGCCTTCAATCCACTTATTATCTACTTGTTATAGTGATTGAGCCTTCAATTTATTTATTTATTTTACTTTTTAATTTTAAAGATAGTCATCAATTTAAAAAGAACACTATGCATGTACTTTATTAAATTCATTGCCTAATAAATCAAATATAAATATTTAAGGGATATCTTATCAAATTCATTGTCAAATTTAGGGGACAAAAATGCCGATATAATTCATTATTCAAATTTTTTTGTTTTTAATTTTTTAAGTTCAATTAGTTGTATGGCACGTGTTTTGCATATACAGAATAGACAAGTAAAACAAAAGCAAAAGGAAAAAAAATCCACGCGACGATAACGTGACGACCACATGACAAACAAGAAATACCTAGCCATTGGCTCTTTTGAATATAGGCAAGAGATTTATCCAAAAGTCTAGTCATATATGCTGTATTCTACTCTTCATGTACTTCTTTATTTATTTATTTTTGTGTGTAAATGATGATAATAGCTATTAGAGGGTGCACCTAGATATCTCAATTATATTGACATCTCTTTAGTACATTTTTCATTTACCAATCCTATTGTTTTATTGAAAAGAAAAGCAAAAAAAAAAAAAAAAAAAAAAAAGGGGAAGCAAACAAAATGTTAATGAGGAAAGGGAAAAATAAAACAACCCAATTACAAGCAACTAAAAAACCAGATGAACCCATATAGCCAGAGACTATTCATGTTCTTTATATGTTTCCTTAACAATTTTATGATATCCTACATGTATAAAAGAGTGGATAAAAATCTACTATTTATTTTGATAGTAAAAAATGTACCGTTTAGTGTTTTCTCTTTTTTTTTTTTCATAGAAAACCGTTTATGTTTTTTTTTTTCTTTTTAAAAAAACTTTTTGTGCTTATGTTTTCTTTTTATTTTACTTTTTTCTTTTCAAGTTTTTTTTTTCTTTCAACCTTCTTCTGCTTTACTTCATCATCATCATCATCATTATTATCATTATCATTATTATTATTATTATAGTTGTTGTTATTAATTTTTTCAAATTTTTACTTGTCTTTTTCTAAATTTCTGCTTATATATTTTCAGTAGAACTTTATTTTTCTTTTTTTCTTTAATTTCTTTATCGAAAGCTCAAAATTCTATCACTTTCTCTCTTAAATATTCTTTTCTAATCACTATCTCAACTTTTTCACTTGAAATTCTAATTTTCTTAACTATAATCAAACCTAATTGGATAAGATTTCTTTTCTTCGTTACATGATCAAACTTGTGTGTTTTTTTTTAAGAGTTTTCACAATGGATTAAAAGAGGTTCTCAACTTTCTATTTTATTACTTTGGATAATATTTATGTGATTATTTTACTTTTTTTGGCATGAAAATTAATTTCCATTTCATTGTATTTCCTTAACATTTAACAGAATAAAAAATTTGGTTGTAAAATATGCACCTTATTAGTACGTTTTTGTTTTTGTTTGTTTTTTTAAAAAAAAAAAAAAAAAACTGTTTAAGTGTTGTTGTTGTTGTTTTTTTTTTTCTTTTATGAAACTATTTGGTTTTTTATGTCATTTTTCCATATTTTGCTTTTCTATCGTTAACTTTTTCTTATCCCCTTTCTACTTTATTTTACTTATATTTCATCATTTTTCTTAAATTTCTGGCTTGTCTTTTTTCAATTTTTTTTATATTTCTTCCTGCAACTTTTTTATTTTCTTTCTTTCTTTTTTTTTTTCTCCTTATTAGAAGCTTCAACATCTCAAATTTTCTCTCTTAAAGTCTGTATTATATCAGCTTTCTCATTAGTAACTCTAATATCCTTAATTGATTGTGGTAGTCTTCAAAAACATATTATGAGATTACTGTTGTTTTAAATAATGATTTGTAACAGAATGATATAAAATTTTGATTTAAGATAACATAATGGATACTGCAAACATTGTGAAAGAACAAAATAAACAATATTATTATGTGTTTTATGTAATAAATATTAAGTCATCATGATTTTATGATGAAATGTAATTTTTGAATTTAGATAATTATTATTATTATTTTTTTGAATTAATTAATTAATTTTTTTTTTTCATAATATTGTTTATATTATACATTATAAAAACTACAATTACAGTTTTATACGTGCAATGCACGTATTTGATAACTAGTGTTAATTAAAAACGACATCGTGACTACACCACACAACTAGATCAACATTGTGGCTAGCATACTACAACATTTATATCTGAAAATTACCAACCTTTTGTCATATTTCAAACCATTAAATGAGAAACGGATTAAAAAAAAAAAGAAATTGAAAAATAGAATGCAGTCATTTTTGGTTGAAGAAAAAGGGATCGGCGATGTCCTCATGTCTCCGTCTCAGTATTTATTGGACAAATTTACTGGTTACATTAATAGGATGACAAGTAACATGACTCTAGATCTTCACTAACAAATCCCATCCTTTAAGAGCATGTAACACATGATAATTTCTTACCAAAAACTAAACTCTACGTGCATTCAGAACTCAAATCTAACACCTAATTATATATACTAAATGAATGTAAACTTTTACTGTTCACTGCACAGTAATCTACAGTAATTTTTGGTTTTTTTTTTCCTTTTTTTGCTACAGTAATCTACAATAATCTACAGTACCCAAACAGTAAACTGTACAGTAAAATGACGCTTTTATCCTTCAAATCCCCTGCATTTTCCTGGCTGCACAGTGAGTTACCGGTTTTGCCTTTTTGGCATTGTCCGGTCATTAGAGAGAGAGAGAAAGAGAAAGAGAAAGAGAAAGAGAATGAGAATAAATTAATACAGTTAAATTATAATATTCAAAATAAACAAACAAACTAAAAAATTTGAAATTAAATAATAATTTACAGAAATTCCAAAATATAAAAAGGTCTATAAAATTACAATAAAATTAAAAATCAATAAATAATTTTTCTACTGTAATGAAACGTAATTATAAAAATTATATATTTATAATTATTATAGCTAAATTATTAATTATGTCATATATTAATATTATTATTTAAAATTAAAATTTTTTAAAATATTTAATCCATTTTTAGGTTTATTTATTGATTTAATTAATTTTGTTTAAATTTAATAAATTTACTTAAGTTATTCAATTTTTTTGACGGTTTAAGTTTAAAAGTTTTTAAATTTATTTATTCTTTCTGAATTTTTAATAACAATATATTATTATATTTTATTCTATTAACAACAATTCTTACACTTAATATTTTATTTTAATATTTGTTATTATTTTTTTTTCTGTGACTTCTTTTATTTTTTTCTTCTTTTTTTAAACAAAATATTCAATAAGTTTCTTTTATATTTATATCTATAATCTTTAGAAATAATTTTTTTAAAATTTCTATTCATTTTTACGTTTATTTGTTAATTTAATTGATTTTTATTTTATTAAATTTACCTCGTAATTTTATTATCTTTTTGATTTTTCAAATTTTTTTAATTTTATTTATTATTTATATTTTTTTATTTTAAAAAAATTATACTTATAAATATAAATATATGTACTTTAATATTATAATAATAAATACTAAAAAAATATATATACTATAATTATAATATATATCTTAATTAACTGTTTTTATTATATAATATTTAATTTTTTTATTTTTTTATTTTTCTTCCTTTCCTATATAATGTACGGATATTAAACTCATGGACCCTAAAAATACCTCAATTATCAGCAAGCCACAATCATCAGTGCTAACAAAAAGCAATCATGCTCCTTCAATAATTGAGCTTTTCGATTTCTATTTTATTTTTGTTTTATTTGCTTTTTCTTCGCTGAAGAGGAATCCAAAGTTGTAAACGTTGGACCAATTCGTTGGCTTTCTTATTATTTATTTTTCCAACCACTCGTTTACGAAGACTTCTGTTCATGAAAAATATCTTCTGAATTTTTTTGTCTTCATTTTTTTTTAAAATAGCAAGATATTGGAAATGGGATTTTTAGAATGTAAACAATTCTCTCATTAATTCTCTGCTTAACAGTTGATCACTTCCCCTACTTTATTTTCGTTTCCCTTAACCTTGGGTGTCGTTCCATCTTCTGAACCACTCTAGTTTTCAAGGTAATCAAGTTTTTTTTTTTTTTTTTTTAGTTCTGAATTATGATTTATTTTATTTTTTGGATTGAATCAGAAACTATGTTTTTTCCCTATTTAATTTTCCCATTTTCATTTATCATATTCTCGTTTTGATCTTCCGTCTGAATTGAAATTTACATATATATATAAATCAAGTGTGTGTTTGTATATATAAATCATATATAGTTATAGAGATAGAGATAGAGTCTTAGGGTCCGTTTGGTGAATGAATTTGAGTTGAAAAAGTACGGTTTAAGTTAAAAATTTTTATTGAATTTTTAGAAAAGACAAACTTTTTAAAAAAAAAAACAAAAACTTTCTCAGAAAAAGATAAAAACTGATATGAAAAAGTATAATTTAAGTTTGAACGCCAAACGAGATCTTAATTTACTAATATGAGAATTGCTAGATCTGATCAACTAATGAATTAACCTTTTTTTTTAATTTATTTATTTTTACTTTTTATTCTTATCTTGATAAAATTTACAGATCCAAACGCACTATGAACTGGGAAATGATTTCAGGAGGTGTGCATTAATGCGAAACAGATTCTACTACTGTATCGTATGTTCTTTCTCTCACTCTTTAATTCTCTTAAACATTTATATATATATATATATATATATATAAGTGTTTTATAACCTTAGTAATAAAAAGATCTCAGTATGTCGTATTTGATTTTCCAGGTTTTGGGCATTTTAAAGGATCACGAGAACAAAGAACTTGAATCTTATGGCATAACAAACCAGAGCGCCTTATAATGTAAGGACATGGTACATTCCTCCATGTTAATGCCCATTAATAATTTTCATTTGTAAAGATTAACAAAAACAGCTTCATTTCTCTGCGTAAAGATAAAGAAAAACCAATTGAAAAAAGCTTAATTAAAGTAATTAAGAATTACATTTCATCCCAAGGTGTGTGACTTCAAAATGCATGTAAATTAAGAATAAGC
This sequence comes from Ficus hirta, assembly GCA_038430175.1. NCBI lineage: Eukaryota > Viridiplantae > Streptophyta > Magnoliopsida > Rosales > Moraceae > Ficus > Ficus hirta. Next base: position 8,376,788 of record CM076585.1, on the reverse strand, counting down.
GAACTCACAATCACAAGACTACATGGAAAGAATAATAAAATAAAGAATTAAGTTTATAATATGTTGCATTGGATATCTAAAAGACTGTAAATATATAAATATATAAATATATATTTGCTTGCAATGCAGATCATAAAGTCACGCAGAGGAAAGTTTAATGATTGATGGCGGAGACAACTGTTTGCTATCTGATAGACAAGCTAATTCCACTTTTGACTGAAGAAGTGAACTTGTTGAGAGATGTTCATGGAGAAGTTTCGGAAATCAAGAGTGAACTTGACAGCATTCGGGGCGTTCCTCAAGGATGCAGATCGAAAGGCAGAAGGCGATGGTGACATTACTGAAGGTGTTAAAGCGTGGGTGAAAGATCTGAGGGAAGTCGCTTTTAGAATAGAAGATGTTGTTGATGAGTATACATATCACATGATAGTTTAGCGTCCAAAACGGAATCGGTTTGCTGATTTCCTCCATAAACAAAAACCGCATCATCAAATAGCTGCGCAGATACAAGAGATCAAAGAAACTGTTCAAAGAATTACTGAAAGACGGGAAAGTTATGGCTTCAATGCCTTACAACAAACACCGACAACTGCTAGAAAGCGGCGTGACCCCAGGAAGGCGTCCCTTTTTCTCAAGGAAACCGAAGTCATCGGTCTTGAATCTCCTAGAGATGAATTGATTGTAGTTCTGGAAAGCTCATCTCCCCATCGTCTTGTGGCTTCAGTTGTTGGGATGGGAGGGTTGGGTAAGACTACTCTTGCCAAACAAGTCTATGATCGCATAAAAGGACGCTTTGATTGTCATGCTTGGATTGCTGTGTCGGAATCATACAAGGTTGAGGACTTGTTGAGAAACTTGATGAAGAAGTTTTGTGGAGGAGGTCTAGAGTTAACAACTCAAAACGCTATTGAGACAATGGACGAGGAGGCACTGATAACCCATTTGAGAGAATACTTGCATATGAAGAGATATCTTGTCGTTTTTGATGATGTCTGGAACAATGAGTTTTGGGGTGACATAGAGCATGCTTTGCTTGACAATTAAAGTGGTGGAAGGATACTAATCACAACGCGAAATATTGCAGTTGCTGATAATTGCAAAACCTCATCTTGGGTCGTTATCCACAGGATGAAATATTTGCCTCCTGATAAGGCCATGGAACTCTTTTGCAAGAAGAGTTTTCAATTTGAATATGGAGGTTGCCACCCCTCTGAATTGAAGAATCTGTCGGCCGAAATTATTTCTCGGTGCCAAGGACTACCTCTGGCAATTGTAGTTGTTGCTGGTCTTCTCTCAACTAAAGAAAAAACTATCTATCAATGGCAAAAATTTCTCGAAAGCCTCGATTCAGAGATGTTGAACCATTCTGACATGGAAAGAATACTATCGCTCAGCTATAATGACTTGCCTTACAACCTCAAATGTTGCTATTTGTACTTTGGAATGTTTCCTAAGGGCTATTCAATTAGATGTGGAAGGTTAATTCGACAGTGGATTGCTGAAGATTTTGTGAAATTTGAGCGAGGTAAAACTTTGGAAGATGTTGCCAAGGGATACTTAACTAAGCTAGTAGATAGGAGCTTGGTTGAAATTTCAAAGGTAGATGGTGAAGGAAAAGCTAAAACTTGTCATATTCATGATCTTTTGCATGACGTTATCTTCAAAAAGATGGAAGACTTGAGTTTCTGTCAAGTTTTTTCAAGAGATGAGTTGTCAAATTTTAACACAGTCGCTCGACGTTTATCAATTATTGGCAGCTCAAACAAGATTCCGTCGACCATTGATGTTTCACGCATTCGTTGGTTTTCTATTTCCAGTCAAGATGACATGCTAAATTCTACTATCAGTAAGTTTGCTACAAGTTTCAAGCTTCTTAAAGAACTTGACTTTGAAAATTTTCCGCATCTAGATCATCTCCCTAAGGATATTGGGAACTTGTTTCACTTGAGATATTTGAGCGTGCGTGGCACTAGAGTAAAATATCTCCCAAAGTCCGTAGAAAAATTGGTCAACTTAGAGACCTTAGATTTGAAGCGGTCATTGATCTATGAAATTCCATTTGAGATGAATAAGCTTATCAAGTTGAGACATCTTTTTGGGAATTATTTGGACATGAAGGAAATTCCTATGAACTCTCTTAGAGGAATGAAAGTAAAGGGAATTGGGAGCTTAAAATCTTTGCAAAAGTTATATCACATTGAGGCTAACAATGCAGAGTTCGACATGTGTAAAGAGCTTGGGCCATTGACACAGTTGAGAACATTAGGCATCGCTAAATTGAGAAGTGAAGACGGAAGAAGTTTGTGTGGCTGCATTGAGAAAATGAAATGCCTTGAATCTCTCTATGTATCTTCGACGAGTGAAGAAGACATCATTGATTTGGAGTCCATGACTTGTCCCCCTAAATTTCTTAGGCGTCTCTATTTAGTGGGGCCCTTAAAGAAGTTGCCAGACTGGATAACAAAGCTTCAAAATGTGACCATGATATCAATTAAGTGCTCAAAATTGGGAGATGACCCACTAAAAGTCCTTGGTATTCTGCCCGAACTAGTGGAGCTTCGGATCCGGAATGAAGCATTTGTCGGTGAACAACTACGCTTTGAAGAAGGTGGCTTCCCAAAACTGAAGGTACTCGACCTTTATGACTTGAAAGGGATCAATTCAGTGAGAATAGAGGAAGGAACACTGCCTATTCTTGAAAAGTTTTACTTGAAAACACCAAAATTGCAGGAGGTGCCATCGAGAATCCAACATTTGAGAAATCTTAAAATGCTCCAGTTAATGGACATACCAAATGAATTAATGGAAAGTATGGATCCAAATGGAGGACACAATTATCATATTGTTCAACATGTGCCATCTATCCGTTTAAGTTGTGAGCATGGAAAGGAGTACAACTTTTATGAGGTAATTCCTAAATTATGAAGGATTAATTTATTTTATTCATGAATATTTGTTTTATGTTTCCCAATTTAGTTTCTTTTTATTTCTGTCCACTAGTAATAAACACAACCTTTTAAATGTCACTAATCTCCTAAATTTTTGTTTTTTTAATATAAATCCTATTACCATAAACGGTCCGTTTGGTACATAGAATATGACTACATTGGATACGAAAGTATTAGAATTTGGATAGATTGTACAAGAAAGGATTGGATTGGATTTTAATTAATCATATCCTATATTTGGTGATAAATGTCATGATAGGAAAGGATTGAAGTTTACACTTTCTTTAATAAAAAAAAAAAAAACATTTAAGTGAAATGTTAAACTTTAAATTTTAATTTAAAATTTATTAAAGAAAATTTAAAATGCAACAATTTAATATACCCAGCCCAAGAACAAGTTGCAGGGTTTAATGATTCTTGGGCCTCAACAAGGATATCATAATCCCATGCACAAGCGGGGGATAGGTTAGTCCCCTTTGAGGGGGATTTGGTCCCCGGTTGGATATTAGTTATCCAGTCTAGTATTTTAAAATTTTACAATGATGCATATTTTTTTATCCATTAATGGGGTAAATGGTTTTTTTTTTTTTTTTTTAATCATTATGTGATTTTGATGGTCTAGATGTAAAGTACATAAAAAATTTTATTATGTGCTCAACCACACATGATTACAAGACAGAAAAAAAAAAAAGAAAAAAGAAAAGAACTCATCCACGCCACCCAACTCCGACGCTCCCCCCCCTCCCCCCCGGGCGACGGCCTTTGTCTTTGCTCCGCCACCTAGCGTAAACCGGAGCCTTCCTTCTTCGCCGGTGCTTGGGAGGGGGAGAGGAGAGTGTGAGCGACGGCTACGTGAGGCTTGGACGGTGGGGCGAGACACGGGGCTTGGGCGACGAGACGACACGAGATCCGGATCTGGGTTGGCGAGTCCAGCTCAGCGTTGGTGGGTAGTGCGGTGGGAGGGTGGCACGGTGACATGGGGTGCCGGTGGGCGGCCGATGAGTTTGACGGCTTTGTTCTTCTGTTTTTGTTTTCAATTTTTTTATTTATTGGTTTTTTTTTATGTGATCCTATGCAAATGCTCTATTTTTAATTTGGTGAATCTTTTCGATCTCAACCGCTCAAGACCAATCGGACGGCCATTGATGGAGTAAAGTGAGGTGTTCCTATTGTAGAATTGCCCCAAAGGATTAAAGTCTTATCCTAATCTGTTGATTCTTATCCTCTCCTATTGATGTATGTCCTTCTCTTGAAGCAGACGAGAATGCAGACACTATACGACAGGTAAAGCACGTGTCCTTAGGCCAAAACCCTACTAATGGGCTATCCCTTTGTTAATCTTATCTGGCGTCCAGGAAAGTGGTATCAGAGCACTTTCCTGGACGCCAGATAAGATTAACAAAGGGATAGCCCATTAGTAGGGTTTTGGCCTAAGGACACGTGTTTTACCTGTCGTATAGTGTCTGCATTCTCGTCTGCTTCAAGAGAAGGACTTAGTAACGCTAAATGCTCTTAGCTCTAAGCGGCCTCCTTGCCTGGACGAGCTCTAGCATTTTTCTGGTTACCGAGTTCTCTCTCAATTGAGAATGTCAAACCTGACACTTTCAACAGATTCTCACGTTCCTATCGGACTATCACTCTGCTAACCTTACCTGTGTGATGACCGGAATTCTATTTCCGGCGAAGCCACTATCAAGCAAGGTGATAAAAATGATATAGACTATAATATTTCTATAGGGACTCTATTAAGTATCTCGGAGAAAGAATTAGCTATACATTTTTTTTTTTTTTTTTACTAAGAGGGATTTTTACACTGGGACTCGATTGCTCTTTTCTGAGAAAGAGAGGGCCTTATATAGGCGAAGCTTCTAACGGATTTGAAATCCGGATTCCACTTGAAATATAAAAACAGTAAAACTTAATAATGCGAGGCCTAACAGGTGGCCGACAAACCAAAAAGCAAACAGTGGCCAAGGACAGGTGGCCGACAAACTTTAATAATTAAAGATTCCGCCGACGCTAAAGGACAAGAGACAGCTGTCTCGGTAGGTGGGCGGAGTGCTGGGTGCTTGCTGACGTAAGGGCTTACGTCTGTTGTGGGCTAACGTCATCAGTGACGTCGTCTGTTAGGTCTTTCCCGTTCCATGCGTTCTTGCTTTTCCGCAATGGCTATGGCTTCTGCTTCATCGATGATCTGGAGGATGGCTTCCTTGAACTGGGGATCATCCCAGTCTTCATCTGTGAACCATAGATGGTCAGTTGTTGGTCTGACTGGAGTTATGGTTACAGTTCTTTGTGGTGTGGGATGTTGTTGGAAGCTGCAGCTCTGTGTTACCCTTGGTGGTGATGCAGATACTTTCAGAGAGGCAAGGCCTTCTGTTTCTAGTCTGATGATCTCATCTGCAGGGTCTTCTTGATGCCAGAAGTAGGGGTCGTTGAAATCAGGTCCTTCTCCTTGGAACCTAATTGGCTGTGAGCTGTCTGATGTCGTTGAATCAGAGACAGAGGGTTTATCCAGTTTTCTGGATATGTTCTCTGAATTCAAAGAACTTGATGATGCTGGAGCCTTGTTCACCTCATCAAGGATGCCCTTGATTCTTTGCATGTGTCCTGCAGGGAATGATTCCCATGGGGCATCTTCTTCTGGATCGGGCCAGATGTCATCAGGAATGACCTGGTTCTTGAGAAAGAGAGCTTTCTCAATCTGTCTGAGTTGTTTACTCTCAAAGGAGAGGGGCCATTCATGAGAGCCGTAGACTTCAATGCTCGGGCTGAAAGCAGATGTTTCAGCATCTACCTTTGTACAGTTAAGACTGACAAAGAAGACGGTGAAGCACTGGTTTATGGCTTCAGCAGGAACTTGTGGGAGGTGCTGGAACCTTGCAACGTATCTGTCCCATTGCTGGGAGAGATGGTGATCCCAAACAGTGAGTGGAGCGAACCATGACAGGAGGTTCATCTGGGCTTGATGAGCAGGTCTGTGGTTTGGGTGGTAGTTGTAGGTACGGATAGTAGACCGTAATGGAATAGTATGGACCTCGAGGGCTATGGTGTGAAAGCTGGCTAAATACCAAAAGAAATGAATTAAATCATTTGGCATATACCATGCTTCTCGAAGGGGAAATATCCTAGCAAAAGGATACTTTGGATGGAAGTTGGTGTCTAGGACCATTGGTTGACCATAGATCCTAAAGAGGGTTCTTTGGATATTCAGGGCTTTGTTTACAGACTTTTCCTTCGGATTATCTGAGAGGATGATTTTCTGGGCATCCTTCAGAAAAGAGGGAGGAAAAATGGCTTTAAGGTTTTGATAGGATGAGGAAGCCATTTGTTCTGTAATGGTGAATATGAGAGGGATGGTTTTGTGTTTGGCCGTGATGATATTTATAGACGGTCGAGAGAGATAATCAGGGAGTTGATTATTTGTTCCTTTGATATGGATAATATCAAAAGAATACTGTGAAAACCATGCAGCTAATCGAAGTAGCTGTGCATTTACCGCTCTGTTAGGTTTGAACTGTAGCATACCTTTGGCTACGGCAAAGTCTGTCTCGACTGTGAAGTGGTGTCTAATCAGATGAAACTCGAACTTCATGATTCCTTGCTTTATGGCGAGGAGTTCTTTGAACGTTGAATGATGGTGAAGCTGCGAGTCTTTGAACGTGCCACTTTTGTATCCACAAATTTTCCTTTTTCCCGTCTCATCTTGTTCGTAGAGAACTGCTCCCCAGTGTTTATTACTTGCATCTGTCTGAAGGATTCTTTTTCCATTGGATGGGATCTTTAGTGGAGGCAAGTCTTGCATCAGTCTTTTGAGCTGTCGAACAGCATCTGTATGAGTAGAGGACCACCGAGGTGGGTTCTTCTTGAGCATCTGTTCGAGGGGGGCCATGTGTCGGGAGATTTGTGGAACAAAGTCTCTGAGATAATTTACTATCCCGAGAAACTGTTGGACTTGGACCTTTGTGAGCTGTTCGTCTGGGAACTTGAATAGTTCATGGGCTATATGGGGCTGGGCCTCATATTGTCCATTGAATAGCTTCATTCCCAAAAACTCTATTTGGGCTTGTCCAAGTATCATCTTCTTTTCAGAGAGCATCACGCCATGTTGCCTTGTGAGAGATTGAAACTGGGCCAGAAGACATAAGTGTTCTTCCTGTGTTGGTGAGAATAGGAGGATGTCATCTATGTAGATTAGGGCTTGGCTCAGTATTGGGCTATAGATCCGAGTCATAGCTTTCTGGAATAGAGAAGGGGTTGTTTTAAGGCCGAAGGGCATAACAGTCCACTGGTAGTGATGGTTGGGTATGGAGAAAGCTGTTTTGGGCCGGTCTATGGGTTGGATTCCAAGTTGCCAGAATCCTGCTTTCAAGTCAAACTTAGAGTAGATCTTTGCGTTTGAAAGGCTTGAGAACAGTGTATGTTTGTTGGGCAACGAGAATTTATCATCAGCAAGAAAATGGTTGAGAGGCTGATAATTGATTACCAGTCTCTGTTTACCTTGTGCTTGTTCTGATCGTTTGTTGACGTAGAAGGCATGACATGCCCATGGTGAGTCTGTTGTCTCGATCAGTCCTTGCTGTTGTAGTTCTGCACATTCAGCAACTGCCATTTGTTGATGTTCAGGATTAAGTCCTGGATGACTTGCTTTTGTAGGATTGATATCTTCATTCTTCTTGAAGGGTAGAGAGATGAAGAAATCTTCATTCTTCCAAAGAGGATTATCACACTTCTTCAGAAATTCTGAATGATTGGATGCACACGAGTGCTGTACGAGTTTGTGCTTCATTTCTTGGAAGGAGTCCTTGTGCAGGTGGAAATAGTTGGGAATTGTTTCCCATGCAGTGAAATACTGCTTATACGCCAGACCTTGAGCTAGGATCTTTAATCCTGGTTTTTTCATGTAGAGATCAAATCCAATGATAAGATCTTTTCCAGGGAGTTTTGATCCAATGATTTTATGGGTCAATGAACATCCGGGGAAAAATTCTAATCTTATGGACTTACTGATTAGCTCTGTACTGAAAACTTCTCCATTTGCAGCATGGAAGAATTGTTTCTTCTTTTGCCAGTATGCTGGAGGGAGTACGTCTGGATTCATGATGGAGTATGATGCACCAGTGTCGAAGAAAGCAGCAACCCGTATAGGGTTTGCGTACTTTGAAGGGATTACCTTCATTGTCTTCACAGGAACTGGTTGTGCTATGTTGATAGCGTCCATCTGTAGAATTTGTCTCTGTTCTTGGTCTGATTCTGATTCTGAGGTTGTTGATGATTCGTCGTCAGATTCAGAGAGTTGAAGTACACAGAGAGTTTTATCACTGATCTCATCATCAGCAGAGAATATGGATTCCACCTCGTGATCAGAGAGGGAGATTCCAGTTTCTTCGTTGATATGAGTTATCATCTTTTGTGACTTGGCTTTGGGGCAGTTTTTCATGAAATGCTTTTTGCTTCCGCAGATAAAGCATCTGGTTGATCTTTTCTTCCCAAAGTTCTTTCTTTTCCTCAAGAACTTCCATGAACCTTTTTTCTTGGAGAGGAACTTGTTTCGCTTGAAACCTTTCTTCTTTTTGAACTTCCTGGTTCTGGATATTGGTTTTGAGGAGCAGGAGGAGCATGAGCATCCTGGAGTTGGATCTTAGGGCACTTGGTGAATAGTTCTTTATTTGAGCAGATCTTGTCAAGCTTATTCATCATCTTCATGTATTCTGTAAAGAACTTATTCTGAGAGCACATCTTGTCGATGGCTTTGAGGATGAGTTGGTAAAGTTCTCCAATTGGTACTTCCGTCACTCGTCTGTTTGATGCAGATATGAGTCTCATTGTTTCTTCTTCCAGAGGAGTTGGAATAGAAGAGAGGAATGCCTGCTTTAGGTTTGGATCATTGAGACCTCCGATCAAATAGAACTTCCGGGACATCTTCTGGAAATGAACTTCCAGGTCATTTTTATCCATTGAGCAACATCTCATCTTGAAATAGTCCGCTCGGGCTTTTTCAATATTGGATGCTTCTTGTCCACAGAATTCTGCATACAGGTGTGCGATTGCAGTGTCTATCGACGGTAGTTGGATGAATTGGAGTTGCATGTATTCTCCTAGGGATATCCACCAGTCGTAGAGAATTCCTGTGAATCTGACTGCAAAGTCCATCAGGATTGTTCTCATATTCTGGTTGGGCTTCTGTTCTTGGAGAATCAAGAAGGCTCTGAACTCTTGAAATCTTTCTCTCCATTTTGAAGGAGGGATGTCATCCAGAGTTATTAGATGCACTTTTCCACCATTTGAATGTGTCGTCGAAGTCTGAGGTTGCTGTTGGTGAACAGGCGGTGGTTTATTTATTTCCTCAGTTTCATCTTGAACTTCCGACGTTGTTGGTTCATTCATCATGATCAGTGGTGGAGGCGTCAGTTCTTCTTGAGAAGAATCTGACTGTGCTGGAGTTTCTTCAGAGGTTTCCGTAGACCATTCTGAATCTGATCCTTCTTGGGTACTAGATTCATCTGAAGAGACTTCTGGTTCTACTGGATGTATTTGTGGAGTGTTTTCCACAACATGCTGTTTAATTAGAACCGTCAGGGGGTTTATGGGCTTTGGTTGCACCATCATCTGAGAGGAGGAGCTTTCTTCCTTTGCTTTTCCTTTTCTCAGTGCTTCTTCATCACCAGTGAGCTTTGGTTGAGTGATTACCACTGGGGCTTGTGTAAGCTGTGGTTGAGACTGTCTTTGCTTTCGAAGAGCATCTTCTTCTTCAAGAAGCCTTGCGAGTCTCCTCATATTTCCTTCTTGGTGATGGACTGGAGGAAAGGGCTGTGCTATTTGTGGAAGAGCCGTGTATCTCCATGGTACAACAGGTGGTTCAGGAAATCCCGTGGGGGATTGTCTTGTGAGAGCTGGTAATTGAGCCTGCAGGGCTCTTAACTCTTGCTCTTTCTCATATAGTTGTCTACTTGAGAAAGATGTTGTGGCTGCAATTATTTTTAGCTCTTCATTTGTCCGCTGGATGTGTGCCTCGAGTCTTTCGAGTATGGTCTGAGATTTTATCAGTCCAGTATTTGACTGATCAATCTTAGATTCTACACGAGAGATCTTGTTGTCAATCTTTTGAAGAACCTTATTTTGTGCGATAAGGTTTTCAGATTGCCAGTTTAGTATTGCTTCAGCAGGGCCTACTTTTGTGAGAGTTCCGTCTGGTTGTACTACTCTGGAATTCAAGACTTTGGGTTGTCTTGATTCTGTTCCGTTGCTGGTAGTAGCTGGTTGTAGTGGAGGAAACATCTCTTCATAAGTAGATGCTGTTGGCGACATCATGCAGACCTGTGGGATAGTACCAGAAGCAATGGATTTCATTCCGTGCTTCTTGAAGTACTTCTCAGCTTCCCTGTAACAAGGGAGTACGATGGGCTTCTTTGGTGGAGGTGGAGTTGGAGGAGATGGCAACGATCTTGTATGATCATCTGGATCTTCATTCCATCCAGTAGGTTTGATTGGACCATATGTCTTCGGAGGTGCGGAATATTTGACTATATAATCAAACTTTCCTAATGGTTGTCCGAGAGTTCCAACTTGTGGGTCTCCATCGTGAAGTCGCTGTTTAAGCTTTTTCCCTGGACTTATCTTCTTAGGACGATCAGGGTTGTCATCCTGTCTGTGATATCTTATACAGTCTGGGCAATAGCATATATCCCAAAAACAGTGTCCTGTTTGGGACTTCTGTGCGTACTGAGGTTTGCCATCAGAACTGAATGAGAGAACATCCGCCTTGATCTCATCAGGGGATGTTGGTTGCATCATGTACTGCGTCGGGAAGAGACTGCTGGTAGCTTCCTTTGGCTTGTTGAAGGTGATTATAGTTGAACCGTCCTTCTGAGCTTGAAAGGTAGCTTCAGTGGATTGGACCGCAACATGAGAATGGTGGAGCTTCTCATAGTTGGTAATCCATGAGTTGGATAGCAGCTGTTTGAGTTCCTCAAGCGAGATTTGCTTGGGGATTTGAGTAACTATAGGAGCGTTCTGCGAGTCTGCAGTGATCATCAGGGCGTCTGAAGTTCCTGGGAGTGTAAGATCCATGGCATGATCTTGAATTCTGTACACCATCTGGTAGTGGAGAGTCGATGCTATGGAGTTTGGATCCATATCTATGCCAGAGAGTTGTAGCTGAACTTTGAGAGCGCCTAGCAAGGTTGGGTCCTGGAGGGACATGCAGAAGTTGGGGAAAACTGTCGTAATAACAGTTCCTGCATTCAACGTTGTCTGCACCGTTGCTATGACTGCATCTTGATATCTCCTATGTCTGGAGTCCAGTAGTGCCATTCGTGCACAAACTGGAAGGCCTTTTCTTCCGTGGAAGGTAAGGGCTAATCTGACAGCTCCAAAGTATAAATGAGTAGAACCTTGGGCTAACCACTGACTCGGATATTCTGGAGGAATTTCCAGAGACACGAAGTGTTCTTGGGTGGTTGCAGGAAGGTTACAATGGCTAAATTTGGTAGCCTGTATATACTCTTTTACTTTTTTGGCAGAGGGTTTAATGAGCTGTTTAATGGATCTGGTTATGTTGGTCGAAGGCTTGGCAAAAGCCTGGTATGGGTTAATGAGAGGAAGGTCTTCAGAAATGACCTTTTGTTCCTCAGGGACGTATGTTAATTCATACAAATAATCTAATTTAGAAGCTGAAGATTTTCTAGTAGAAAGAGGAGAAAATGAAAAGGAGGTAGAAATCGGTTGTACACTAGAGGAAGTGGAAGGGTTATTTTCTATGGGTGAACTAGTTGACTCAGTGTTTAGGGATTCCATAATGAACAAGTCGAGATACTTTCCAGAGTATATAAAAATATTATTCACCACTTTCCTGGACGCCAGATAAGATTAACAAAGGGATAGCCCATTAGTAGGGTTTTGGCCTAAGGACACGTGCTTTACCTGTCGTATAGTGTCTGCATTCTCGTCTGCTTCAAGAGAAGGACTTAGTAACGCTAAATGCGCTTAGCTCTAAGCGGCCTCCTTGCCTGGACGAGCTCTAGCATTTTTCTGGTTACCGAGTTCTCTCTCAATTGAGAATGTCAAACCTGACACTTTCAACAGATTCTCACGTTCCTATTGGACTATCACTCTGCTAACCTTACCTGTGTGATGACTGGAATTCCATTTCCGGCGAAGCCACTATCAAGCAAGGTGATAAAAATGATATAGACTATAATATTTTTATAGGGACTCTATTAAGTATCTCGGAGAAAGAATTAGCTATACATTTTTTTTTTTTTTACTAAGAGGGATTTTTACACTGGGACTCGATTGCTCTCTTCTGAGAAAGAGAGGGCCTTATATAGGCGAAGCTTCTAACGGATTTGAAATCTGGATTCCACTTGAAATATAAAAACAGTAAAACTTAATAATGCGAGGCCTAACAGGTGGCCGACAAACCAAAAAGCAAACAGTGGCCAAGGACAGGTGGCCGACAAACTTTAATAATTAAAGATTCCACCGACGCTAAAGGACAAGAGACAGCTGTCTCGGTAGGTGGGCGGAGTGCTGGGTGCTTGCTGACGTAAGGGCTTACGTCTGTTGTGGGCTAACGTCATCAGTGACGTCGTCTGTTAGGTCTTTCCCGTTCCATGCGTTTTTGCTTTTCCGCAATGGCTATGACTTCTGCTTCATCGATGATCTGGAGGATGGCTTCCTTGAACTGGGGATCATCCCAGTCTTCATCTGTGAACCATAGATGGTCAGTTGTTGGTCTGACTGGAGTTATGGTTACAGTTCTTTGTGGTGTGGGATGTTGTTGGAAGCTGCAGCTCTGTGTTATCCTTGGTGGTGATGCAGATACTTTCAGAGAGGCAAGGCCTTCTGTTTCTAGTCTGATGATCTCATCTGCAGGGTCTTCTTGATGCCAGAAGTAGGGGTCGTTGAAATCAGGTCCTTCTCCTTGGAACCTAATTGGCTGTGAGCTGTCTGATGTCGTTGAATCAGAGACAGAGGGTTTATCCAGTTTTCTGGATATGTTCTCTGAATTCAAAGAACTTGATGATGCTGGAGCCTTGTTCACCTCATCAAGGATGTCCTTGATTCTTTGCATGTGTCCTGCATGGAATGATTACCATGAGGCATCTTCTTCTGGACCGGGCCAGATGTCATCAGGAATGACCTGGTTCTTGAGAAAGAGAGCTTTCTCAATCTGTCTGAGTTGTTTACTCTCAAAGGAGAGGGGCCATTCATGAGAGCCGTAGACTTCAATGCTCGGGCTGAAAGCAGATGTTTCAGCATCTACCTTTGTACAGTTAAGACTGACAAAGAAGACGGTGAAGCACTGGTTTATGGCTTCAGCAGGAACTTGTGGGAGGTGCTGGAACCTTGCAACGTATCTGTCCCATTGCTGGGAGAGATGGTGATCCCAAACAGTGAGTGGAGCGAACCATGACAGGAGGTTCATCTGGGCTTGATGAGCAGGTCTGTGGTTTGGGTGGTAGTTGTAGGTACAGATAGTAGACCGTAATGGAATAGTATGGACCTCGAGGGCTATGGTGTGAAAGCTGGCTAAATACCAAAAGAAATGAATTAAATCATTTGGCATATACCATGCTTCTCGAAGGGGAAATATCCTAGCAAAAGGATACTTTGGATGGAAGTTGGTGTCTAGGACCATTGGTTGACCATAGATCCTAAAGAGGGTTCTTTGGATATTCAGGGCTTTGTTTACAGACTTTTCCTTCGGATTATCTGAGAGGATGATTTTCTGGGCATCCTTCGGAAAAGAGGGAGGAAAAATGACTTTAAGGTTTTGATAGGATGAGGAAGTGGTATCAGAGCCATGTTTTTATCTAATGGTATATAGGCTGGAAACCAGGATCACAGCGGTATCCGCGATACGCCTGGTAGAACAACGCCACGTACCATAGGAAAGAAACAATTTATCAATAGAGGTGGTAATTGTTATATAGATGAATAATATTTTTATATACTCTGGAAAGTATCTCGACTTGTTCATTATGGAATCCCTAAACACTGAGTCAACTAGTTCACCCATAGAAAATAACCCTTCCACTTCCTTTAGTGTACAACCGATTTCTACCTCCTTTTCATTTTCTCCTCTTTCTACTAGAAAATCTTCAGCTTCTAAATTAGATTATTTGTATGAATTAACATACGTCCCTGAGGAACAAAAGGTCATTTTTGAAGACCTTCCTCTCATTAACCCATACCAGGCTTTTGCCAAGCCTTCGACCAACATAACCAGATCCATTAAACAGCTCATTAAACCCTCTGCCAAAAAAGTAAAAGAGTATATACAGGCTACCAAATTTAGCCATTGTAACCTTCCTGCAACCACCCAAGAACACTTCTTGTCTCTGGAAATTCCTCCAGAATATCCGAGTCAGTGGTTAGCCCAAGGTTCTACTCATTTACACTTTGGAGCTGTCAGATTAGCCCTTACCCTCCACGGAAGAAAAGGCCCTCCAGTTTGTGCACGAATGGCACTACTGGACTCCAGACATAGGAGATATCAAGATGCAGTCATAGCAACGGTGCAGACAACGTTGAATGCAGGAACTGTTATTACGACAGTTTTCCCCAACTTCTGCATGTCCCTCCAGGACCCAACCTTGCTAGGCGCTCTCAAAGTTCAGCTACAACTCTCTGGCATAGATATGGATCCAAACTCCATAGCATCGACTCTCCACTACCAGATGGTGTACAGAATTCAAGATCATGCCATGGATCTTACACTCCCAGGAACTTCAGACGCCCTGATGATCACTGCAGACTCGCAGAACGCTCCTATGGTTACTCAAATCCCCAAGCAAATCTCGCGTGAGGAACTCAAACAGCTACTACCCAACTCATGGATTACCAACTATGAGAAGCTCCACCATTCTCATGTTGCGGTCCAATCCACTGAAGCTACCTTTCAAGCTCAGAAGGACGGTTCAACTATAATCACCTTCAACAAGCCAAAGGAAGCTACCAGCAGTCTCTTCCCGACGCAGTACATGATGCAACCAACATCCCCTGATGAGATCAAGGCGGATGTTCTCTCATTCAGTTCTGATGGCAAACCTCAGTACGCACAGAAGTCCCAAACAGGACACTGTTTTTGGGATATATGCTATTGCCTAGACTGTATAAGAGATCACAGACAGGATGACAACCCTGATCGTCCTAAGAAGATAAGTCCAGAGAAAAAGCTTAAACAGCGACTTCACGATGGAGACCCACAAGTTGGAACTCTCGGACAACCATCAGGAAAGTTTGATTATATAGTCAAATATTCCGCACCTCCGAAGACAGATGGTCCAATCAAACCTACTGGATGGAATGAAGATCCAGATGATCATACAAGATCGTTGCCATCTCCTCCAACTCCACCTCCACCAAAGAAGCCCATCGTACTCCCTTGTTACGGGGAAGCTGAGAAGTACTTCAAGAAGCACGGAATGAAATCCATTGCTTCTGGTACTGTCCCACAGGTCTGCATGATGTCGCCAACAGCATCTACTTATGAAGAGATGTTTCCTCCACTACAACCAGCTACTACCAGCAACGGAACAGAATCAAGACAACCCAAAGTCTTGAATTCCAGAGTAGTACAACCAGACGGAACTCTCACAAAAGTAGGCCCTGCTGAAGCAGTACTAAACTGGCAATCTGAAAACCTTATCGCACAAAATAAGGTTCTTCAAAAGATTGACAACAAGATCTCTCGTGTAGAATCTAAGATTGATCAGTCAAATACTGGACTGATAAAATCTCAGACCATACTCGAAAGACTCGAGGCACACATCCAGCGGACAAATGAAGAGCTAAAAATAATTGCAGCCACAACATCTTTCTCAAATAGACAACTATATGAGAAAGAGCAAGAGTTAAGAGCTCTGCAGGCTCAATTACCAGCTCTCACAAGACAATCCCCCACGGGATTTCCTGAACCACCTGTTGTACCATGGAGATACACGGCTCTTCCACAAATAGCACAGCCCTTTCCTCCAGTCCATCACCAAGAAGGAAATATGAGGAGACTCGCAAGGCTTCTTGAAGAAGAAGATGCTCTTCGAAAGCAAAGACAGTCTCAACCACAGCTTACACAAGCCCCAGTGGTAATCACTCAACCAAAGCTCACTGGTGATGAAGAAGCACTGAGAAAAGGAAAAGCAAAGGAAGAAAGCTCCTCCTCTCAGATGATGGTGCAACCAAAGCCCATAAACCCCCTGACGGTTCTAATTAAACAGCATGTAGTGGAAAACACTCCACAAATACATCCAGTAGAACCAGAAGTCTCTTCAGATGAATCTAGTACCCAAGAAGGATCAGATTCAGAATGGTCTACGGAAACCTCTGAAGAAACTCCAGCACAGTCAGATTCTTCTCAAGAAGAACTGACGCCTCCACCACTGATCATGATGAATGAACCAACAACGTCGGAAGTTCAAGATGAAACTGAGGAAATAAATCAACCACCGCCTGTTCACCAACAGCAACCTCAGACTTCGACGACACATTCAAATGGTGGAAAAGTGCATCTAATAACTCTGGATGACATCCCTCCTTCAAAATGGAGAGAAAGATTTCAAGAGTTCAGAGCCTTCTTGATTCTCCAAGAACAGAAGCCCAACCAGAATATGAGAACAATCCTGATGGACTTTGTAGCCAGATTCACAGGAATTCTCTACGACTGGTGGATATCCCTAGGAGAATACAGGCAACTCCAATTCATCCAACTACCGTCGATAGACACTGTAATCGCGCACCTGTATGCAGAATTCTGTGGACAAGAAGCATCCAATATTGAAAAAGCCCGAGCGGACTATTTCAAGATGAGATGTTGCTCAATGGATAAAAAAGACCTAGAAGTTCATTTCCAGAAGATGTCCCGGAAGTTCTATATGATCGGAGGTCTCAATGATCCAAACCTAAAGCAGGCATTCCTCTCTTCTATTCCAACTCCTCTGGAAGAATAAACAACGAGACTCCTATCTGCATCAAACAGACGAGTGACAGAAGTACCAATTGGAGAACTTTACCAACTCATCCTCAAAGCCATCGATAAGATGTGCTCTCAGAATAAGTTCTTTACAGAATACATGAAGCAGATGAATAAGCTTGACAAGATCTGCTCAAATAAAGAACTATTCACCAAGTGCCCTAAAGATCCAACTCCAGGATGCTCATGCTCCTCCTGCTCCTCAAAACCAACATCCAGAACCAGGAAGTTCAAAAAGAAGAAAGGTTTCAAGCGAAACAAGTTCCTCTCCAAGAAAAAAGGTTCATGGAAGTTCTTGAGGAAAAGAAAGAACTTTGGGAAGAAAAGATCAACCAGATGCTTTATCTGCGGAAGCAAAAAGCATTTCATGAAAAACTGCCCCAAAGCCAAGTCACAAAAGATGATAACTCATATCAACGAAGAAACTGGAATCTCCCTCTCTGATCACGAGGTGGAATCCATATTCTCTGCTGATGATGAGATCAGTGATAAAACTCTCTGTGTACTTCAACTCTCTGAATCTGACGACGAATCATCAACAACCTCAGAATCAGAATCAGACCAAGAACAGAGACAAATTCTATAGATGGACGCTATCAACATAGCACAACCAGTTCCTGTGAAGACAATGAAGGTAATCCCTTCAAAGTACGCAAACCCTATACGGGTTGCTGCTTTCTTCGACACTGGTGCATCATACTCCATCATGAATCCAGACGTACTCCCTCCAGCATACTGGCAAAAGAAGAAACAATTCTTCCATGCTGCAAATGGAGAAGTTTTCAGTACAGAGCTAATCAGTAAGTCCATAAGATTAGAATTTTTCCCCGGATGTTCATTGACCCATAAAATCATTGGATCAAAACTCCCTGGAAAAGATCTTATCATTGGATTTGATCTGTACATGAAAAAACCAGGATTAAAGATCCTAGCTCAAGGTCTGGCGTATAAGTAGTATTTCACTGCATGGGAAACAATTCCTAACTATTTCCACCTGCACAAGGACTCCTTCCAAGAAATGAAGCACAAACTCGTACAGCACTCGTGTGCATCCAATCATTCAGAATTTCTGAAGAAGTGCGATAATCCTCTTTGGAAGAATGAAGATTTCTTCATCTCTCTACCCTTCAAGAAGAATGAAGATATCAATCCTACAAAAGCAAGCCATCCAGGACTTAATCCTGAACATCAACAAATGGCAGTTGCTGAATGTGCAGAACTACAACAGCAAGGACTGATCGAGACAACAGACTCACCATGGGCATGTCATGCCTTCTACGTCAACAAACGATCAGAACAAGCACGAGGTAAACAGAGACTGGTAATCAATTATCAGCCTCTCAACCATTTTCTTGCTGATGATAAATTCCCGTTGCCCAACAAACATACACTGTTCTCAAGCCTTTCAAACGCAAAGATCTACTCTAAGTTTGACTTGAAAGCAGGATTCTGGCAACTTGGAATCCAACCCATAGACCGGCCCAAAACAGCTTTCTCCATACCCAACCATCACTACCAGTGGACTGTTATGCCCTTCGGCCTTAAAACAACCCCTTCTCTATTCCAGAAAGCTATGACCCGGATCTATAGCCCAATACTGAGCCAAGCCCTAATCTACATAGATGACATCCTCCTGTTCTCACCAACACAGGAAGAACACTTATGTCTTCTGGCCCAGTTTCAATCTCTCACAAGGCAACATGGCGTGATGCTCTCTGAAAAGAAGATGATACTTGGACAAGCCCAAATAGAGTTTTTGGGAATGAAGCTATTCAATGGACAATATGAGGCCCAACCCCATATAGCCCATGAACTATTCAAGTTCCCAGACGAACAGCTCACAAAGGTCCAAGTCCAACAGTTTCTTGGGATAGTAAATTATCTCAGAGACTTTGTTCCACAAATCTCCCGACACATGGTCCCCCTCGAACAGATGCTCAAGAAGAACCCACCTCGGTGGTCCTCTACTCATACAGATGCTGTTCGACAGCTCAAAAGACTGATGCAAGACTTGCCTCCACTAAAGATCCCATCCAATGGAAAAAGAATCCTTCAGACAGATGCAAGTAATAAACACTGGGGAGCAGTTCTCTACGAACAAGATGAGACGGGAAAAAGGAAAATTTGTGGATACAAAAGTGGCACGTTCAAAGACTCGCAGCTTCACCATCATTCAACGTTCAAAGAACTCCTCGCCATAAAGCAAGGAATCATGAAGTTCGAGTTTCACCTGATTGGACACCACTTCACAGTCGAGACAGACTTTGCCGCAGCCAAAGGTATGCTACAGTTCAAACCTAACAGAGCGGTAAATGCACAGCTACTTCGATTAGCTGCATGGTTTTCGCAGTATTCTTTTGATATTATCCATATCAAAGGAAAAAATAATCAACTCCCTGATTATCTCTCTCGACCGTCTATAAATATCATCACGGCCAAACACAAAACCATCCCTCTCATATTCACCATTACAGAACAAATGGCTTCCTCATCTTATCAAAACCTTAAAGCCATTTTTCCTCCCTCTTTTCCGAAGGATGCCCAGAAAATCATCCTCTCAGATAATCCGAAGGAAAAGTCTGTAAACAAAGCCCTGAATATCCAAAGAACTCTGTTTAGGATCTATGGTCAACCAATGGTCCTAGACACCAACTTCCATCCAAAGTATCCTTTTGCTAGGATATTTCCCCTTCGAGAAGCATGGTATATGCCAAATGATTTAATTCATTTCTTTTGGTATTTAGCCAGCTTTCACACCATAGCCCTCGAGGTCCATACTATTCCATTACGGTCTACTATCTGTACCTACAACTACCACCCAAACCACAGACCTGCTCATCAAGCCCAGATGAACCTCCTGTCATGGTTCGCTCCACTCACTGTTTGGGATCACCATCTCTCCCAGCAATGGGACAGATACGTTGCAAGGTTCCAGCACCTCCCACAAGTTCCTGCTGAAGCCATAATCCAGTGCTTCACCGTCTTCTTTGTCAGTCTTAACTGTACAAAGGTAGATGCTGAAACATCGGCTTTCAGCCCGAGCATTGAAGTCTACGGCTCTCATGAATGGCCCTTCTCCTTTGAGAGTAAACAACTCAGACAGATTGAGAAAGCTCTCTTTCTCAAGAACCAGGTCATTCATGATGACATCTGGCCCGGTTCAGAAGAAGATGCCCCATGGGAATCATTCCCTGCAGGACACATGCAAAGAATCAAGGACATCCTTGATGAGGTGAACAAGGCTCCAGCATCATCAAGTTCTTTGAATTCAGAGAACATATCCAGAAAACTGGATAAACCCTCAGTCTCTGATTCAATGACATCAGACAGCTCACAGCCAATTAGGTTCCAAGGAGAAGGACCTGATTTCAACGACCCCTACTTCTGGCATCAAGAAGACCCTGCAGATGAGATCATCAGACTAGAAACAGAAGGCCTTACCTCTCTGAAAGTATCTGCATCACCACCAAGGATAACACAGAGCTGCAGCTTCCAACAACATCCCACACCACAAAGAACTGTAACCATAACTCCAGTCAGACCAACAACTGACCATCTATGGTTCACAGATGAAGACTGGGATGATCCCCAGTTCAAGGAAGCCATCCTCCAGATCATCGATGAAGCAGAAGCCATAGCCATTGCGGAAAAGCAAGAACGCATGGAACGGGAAAGACCTAACAGAGGACGTCACTGATGACGTTAGCCCACAACAGACGTAAGCCCTTACGTCAGCAAGCACCCAGCACTCCGCCCACCTACCGAGACAGCTGTCTCTTGTCCTTTAGCGTCGGCGGAATCTTTAATTATTAAAGTTTGCCGGCCACCTGTCCTTGGCCACTGCTTGCTTTTTGGTTTGTCGGCCACCTGTTAGGCCTCGCATTATTAAGTTTTACTGTTTTTATATTTCAAGTGGAATCCGGATTTCAAATTCATTAGAAGCTTCGCCTATATAAGGCCCTCTCTTTCTCAGAAGAGAGTAATCGAGTCCCAGTGTAAAAATCCCTCTTAGTAATAAAAAAAAAATGTTTAGCTAATTCTTTCTCCGAGATACTTAATAGAGTCCCTATAGAAATATTATAGTCTATATCATTTTTATCACCTTGCTTGATAGTGGCTTCGCCAGAAATGGAATTCCGGTCATCACACAGGTAAGGTTAGCAGAGTGATAGTCCGATAGGAACGTGAGAATCTGTTGAAAGTGTCAGGTTTGACATTCTCAATTGAGAGAGAACTCGGTAACCAGAAAAATGCTAGAGCTCGTCCAGGCAAGGAGGCCGCTTAGAACTAAGAGCATTTAGCGTTACTAAGTCCTTCTCTTGAAGCAGACGAGAATGCAGACACTATACGACAGGTAAAGTACGTGTCCTTAGGCCAAAACCCTACTAATGGGCTATCCCTTTGTTAATCTTATCTGGCGTCCAGGAAAGTGATGACTTCTTTTTTTTTTTTTTGGTTTGTTTTTTGTATTTTTCTCTAATTTTTCCTTTCATACATTTTGTTGTTAGGCTTTTCTCAAACTACTTGGAAGGGATGTGCTCAAGCAAACCAGAAGACTCAAATTTCTAGTTGCCCAAAATTACTAAATAAACGTAAGTTCTGGAGATTATTAGTATTCGTTGCTTTTAATTGTCTTTTTATCTACTTTAAGCTTCGGATCATGCATTTTTCATTTCTTGTCCAGGTTTTTCCTATTGAGTTTTAATGCACGAGGCATGTTTTCTTCTAGGAACTAGTAGAACATAATTTAGGCATGTTTTGTTTCGATAATATACGTTGTTGGTGTTTGTACTGATTGCTTTTCTTGTTAGTTATTAATGTGGTTGGGATGCAAAAATGATATCTTTACTTTTTTTTCAGTGTTTCCTGTTTGAATGCTACTTTTATCGCCATGGTCGAATACTACAACTAACCAAGGGGGCAGAGTGATATATATATATATATATCTATTGTTTGGATTTCTTTTAATATATCTGTGTTCCCTGGATGTTATTGTACACATAACTGTTACAGCTATATATATATATGTGTGTCTGTGTTTGTGTGTGCGTGTGTATGTGTATATCATTCATGGCAGTAGTGGGAGTTGGACTATAATCGTATATAGTAATTTGAACTTATTGAGTTAGCTCCTTTTAGTTCACTGTATGTACCCCCAAGAGTTACTAGACATTTATACTCGTTATAGTGATTTATAAAAGTCCAATGCCATCTTTTTTAGCCGGTTTTTCCAGTATTGATTTAGAAGCATTGTGGGATTGGTTTAGTGTAACTACTTAGAGATTTGGCTTTAAAAGCCATATATATTATTCTTATCTTATACCATTAAAAACGGAGATAGCTTGGGATTTGAAGTGGGG
Organism: Ficus hirta; assembly: GCA_038430175.1. Taxonomy (NCBI): domain Eukaryota; kingdom Viridiplantae; phylum Streptophyta; class Magnoliopsida; order Rosales; family Moraceae; genus Ficus; species Ficus hirta. The sequence continues at coordinate 8,354,505 of CM076585.1, read as the reverse complement.
TTGTTTAGTTAAAATCCCAGCCCGTTGCCATTAAACAAAATGTTAGCCAGTTTTCTAACACTGTATTTTAGAATTATTGTTGGATTCAATCTGAATTCCAATATTAATTTTTGAAAATGAAGTTGTTTTCTTGTTCATTGAAATATGTTAAAATCATAGACAATCTTCAGAAAACTCTATGGTTGGGATGTTTTTGATGATTTGACAGTTTTCGGAGTGCTTGTTAGCAGTTGATGAAGTAGTGAAGAAGACAATCAGCTAGCAAAGACTTATTAGCTTGGCGATATCTATATCAGGTTGCGAAAATTTTTTGTTACTTATGAGTTGAAACCACTTTTGGGTTGATCTCATCCTTTGTCTAGTCTGCATGAATAAGCTTTTCCAGCGACCGTGATCAAAGTAGAACTTGATATAATTTGATAATATCATACCAAAGGAAGGTACGGGTCATTATAAATGGTATCAAAGTTTATATCCAACCGGAAGTGTGGCCACCGAGGGTGTTGGGCCTGAAAAAGAGGGTTGATTGTAATAGTCATCATGTACCCTACAAGGAGAAAGGGTAAGCTATGCAGTCTCACATCGTTTGGGGATAAATATATGTAATTGTTCATAAGTAAAGAGATCACGTCCTAATGGTATGAGGTCTTTTCGGGTAAGCCCAAGCTCAAAATCGTAAGAACACGAGATTCAAAGTGGATAATATTATATCAAAGAGAGGTACGAGTCATTACAAACTTATCAAATTCATTTTCAAAAATCAAGCGACAAAATTTCCTGATATCCTATGAATTATTTGATTTTTCGTTTTCAATCTTTCAAGTTCAATTTGTGAAAAGTCACTTCATAATATATTATAAAATAGCACCAAAATTTTCGGATGAAATTATTTTGGTTTAGGGAGGTGCCAAAATACTTTTTGAGTTTAACATCTTTTTTGTCAAAATATTGGATTATTGATAACTATCAACGCATATTGGTTGAAATGTCGTTTTGATAAAGATGTAATGTAATTTGTGCAAAATTTTAGAGGGTGTTTGGCATTATAATTTGAACTCAAATTTTTGAGTTCAAACTCAGCTAAACTTGTTTGGTGTCCAAGTTTGGTTCCAACTTTTATTTAGACCAATATTACACAGTAAACCAAACTTGGTTTACTGTGCGGCCAACCCAGGTAAATTGTCCTTGGTTTCCCTGTTGGCCATCTGATGTTCATCCATCGCCCGATTTCTCCCTCCCTCCTCGCCCATCACCGTGCCTTCCCTCACCCTCCTCAGGGCCTCGTCGAGATTGTGACACCTGCAGACGAACGGAGCTCGAAAATCATGCAAGCTCCTGCGTCCTCGGCGAGCTTGGCTTGGTCGACAGCGGTGACCTCGAGAATGGTGCCGTCGCGCAGCATTTGGTCCAAACAGGGATGAGGCCGACGACGATGAGGATCCGAATGAGAAGCCCGACATTCTCTCTCTCTCTCTCTCTCTTCTGTTTGTTTGTTTCTCTCTCTAAAAATCTCACTCTCTCTTTCCTCCATTTGTTTGTTTCTCTCCTTCGAGCTCCGGCGTCGTCCACGTGACACCCCGTGACCGTTAGCGATGTCGAAGGTGGTCTTCTTCTTCTACTTGTGCTCGTAGACGATCTCTCGAGGTTGGAGGCGGGTTTGGCTGGTCGGTGGCCGCCGGGGGGTCTCGTGGTGGTGGTTCGCCGGAAAAGTAGTGGCCATGGCTGTGGCTGTGGCCATGGTTGTGTCCATGGCCGTGTCCGCTACCGAGCAGCGACGGCGATCTGAGGATTGTAATTATGATATTTGTTTATTAGCATTTTTAATTAGCAACTATGTAATTCTTATTATTGTATTTTATGGCTATATAAGAAATATTGTAAAAGGTTTTGATGTATGTTGTTGGTGTGTGTTTTTATTTTATTTTATTTTAATTTTTCCATTTTTTTGATTAGAAACCTACAATGGAATGTTAAATTTGATTTAAAATTTTTTACTCAAATTTTTTACATCCAAATAGGGTTCTAACTCAAGTTAAACTTTTCAACTCAAACTTTTTTACCAAACACTCAACTCAAGTTAAACATTTTATCTCAATTTTTTTACCAAACACTCAACTCTAAAACTCAACTTAACTTATCTTCAACTCAACTTAAAAATCTTACAGCTTGTTTGGGGTGTAAGTTTAAACTTACACCCATCAACTCAATTTTTGTCTTTTTCTGAAAAAAATTTTTATCTTTTCTGAAAAAGTTAACAAAAATTACTATTTAAACTTATCAATTTCAACTCAAACTTACACACCAAACACCCCCTTAACTCAAACTCATTCACGAAACACCCTCATAATTTTTTTAAAACCAGCCAACAAGCAGAGGTTAACATGTTCATTACTATTATTTTTGTTAATTACAGTTTTTATATTAAAATGGGTGTCCCCACATTTTATTTTAAAACCACTAGGTATACCGTTTGCATGCCAAATAACTATACGACAACCATAAAACTACCTCATTCTCTCTCTTTCTCTAACATAAAGGTAAAATGTAATCAGACATGGGTTGGCAACCATACGTTGTTTCTGTGTCAGTCCATTTACAGTTACATTATAATAAAATTTAATCCAAAGGTGCAAAAAAAAAAAAAAAAATATGAAAGGGCATGTAATTATTTATGAAACGTATTAGAAAGTTTAAACCCAAACATTATCTATTTATTAATTGGTGCCAACTCATATAATTTATTTAACTTAATAATTTATCAATTATGATTTATTTAATACGATTGTGATATTTTTAATATGATTATTGGTTGACTTATTTTTTTACTTATAAATTTTGAACACTCATATTACTTGTATTTAATTAATTATATGAACAAGTGAAGTTTACATAGTAAATTTTATATTGGGACTATTGATGGGATCATTGATGGCTCTCAATTGTTGATCTGTGTAAACCAAAACAAGAAAAATAAATAAAAATAAATAAAAAAATAACTGAACTCTATCTCTCCCGAGCGACTTCTCTTATATCGTTTTTGTTGCTTAAAATAAAAGAGTTTAACCGGTACCTAGGCTAGAGGGTTCCCTCCCCAACTCAATTTGACTAGTGATAGATAGTAGACACCACCTATAAGTTTATGTTCTTTCTCGATCAATACTTAAATTTTGGCTTTAAAATGCCTAAATTATCTTTAAAAAGAAATATTACGATTATGTATTATTGATATATTTTTTTACCATTGCATTTTGTTTTTATTTTACAATTTTACATTTTTATAGTAGTGGATTACATTAATCTATATAATTTCTCGATCAATGCTTTAATTTTTTTTTACTTAAAATATCCAGACACCCTTAAATTTAAAATTAAAAGTGATCAAAGAAATTTAATTTTAAATTATAAAATTAAATTTATCTTGTGCTGCTTGACGATTAGAATTTCATGATTTTATGTACGTATACATATTATTTGGCGTATATAGTTTGTTGTGTTAGGACTTCGAACGATGTTTGGCTATTAATATGATGATTACATGAAGGCCAAATGCAGATATTAAATGAGTTTTTTTCTTCTCCTTTTATCAGAAAATATAAATATTAAGATTTTTACTCGTAAATGATTCAATATTAATTATTTTTTTTTTTACATTCCCATTTATCGAAGAGAAACAAAAACATTTCTTTGATTTTTAACCTGAGAGCTCTTATCTAAACTCATTCTCTAATTATGCTACTTTCTTGGCTTTTCATTCTCTCTTCATTCTCTTACACACCGTAAAATTACCACGTAAAAATTGTATAGGGTTAATGATGATATTGTTAGGAATAAAAATTAATAGATTTTTGAAATTCAATGGTGATAGTAAGGCGCTTGTAGGTGGACTTGAAATTTTACAAAAACAGTAATGTATAGTGAAAAAAAAAAAAAAAAAAATACCTCAATGTCTTTGAGAATTCTTTTAAAAAAGTTTTTTGCTTTTTGCGCGCATGATTACATCTGTTCATCTGCTTATTGTACTAGTCTTATGGATCAGAACTGTCAAGATTACGAAGTTCTGGGACTAAACAACTTAAAAAGAAAAAAAAAAGTTTAGCAACTAAACTGTATTTTCTTTAAAAGTTGGCTAATAGCATCAAAAACCTAATTGTTTAAGATAGGCCATTTTTTAGACATGAGGAAATTTAAACATTGGAAGGGAAACAAAAAGGAATGAAAGGTGAACATCCAACCTGAGGTATTAGATGTAAAGACATACATACATAGATATGTAATTTATGTATAATATGTATATATATATATATAAATATATAAATATATAGTATTAGGAGGAGAAGACCCACAACAGAACCAGACTTGCATTACGTTTAGTTTACATAATTACAATGAGCAACAATTACATGAAATCCAACTATTATTTCTCTTTCCTTTCTTCTCTCTGGTTTTTTTTTTTTTTTTCCCCTTACAGATTAGAGCAACAGTAGTTTATACATTCAGAACTGTTTTGTTGAGCTAATAGAGTATAACCGAGCAGAGGTGTCTTTAAACTCTAACATCCAAGTAGTTGACAGCACCATCTTGAGCTATTCTATTAGAGGCTCTCTCGGTTCGCCTTCTCTTGGAGTGGCTCGGTGACGCTTCCTCCTTTTCGTTGAGGAAGGCGAGAAAGGAGCGAAGGCCACCGGATTGAGTGCTGTGAACGGAATGCTTGGAGAACTGACGCAGCATTTTGATGAGATACATAAGTAGCGCAGCAAAGCAAGCCAGCCCGCTTAGCAGGAATAGCCCACAAAAGCTTTTGATCTGAAGGCGGTCCACGTCTTGCTTGGCACCCTCCGAACTGCAGGCACTTCTCATCAGCCATTTGTCATGAATCCTCTGAAGAATCCCGTTCTCCGATAGTTTCAAGATCGCTGTGGACATGTCGATTGCCAATGGCGAGTCCCTCGGGAAGGCCTGTTGGTGAGGATCCAATATAGAAATTAGAATTACTTAAGAAATTTATCTTAATTACGTTTCATAATGAGACTAGTTCTACGTGTTTAAAATGATAACTATAGATGAAGAAGGCGTATTATGCACTTACAAAGCCCCAACCCATCTTGGTGAACTCTTGACCAACGATACTATATTCGCACCGCGTAGAGAGGAAGACCTCCATGTAGGCCCGCTCGTCCACAATTGCAGCAATGCCGCCTCTGGGGCCTTTCTTCAAGGCTTCATCATATTCTTCTTGCGAGTTGAGAGGAACTAGCCTGGACCGGTGTATGTTGAGCTCGTCGGTCAGGTAATTTTCGGCAAATGAGCCCTTTAAGAAACCTATAGGTTCATTGCTCGTCGCTAAGCTTTCGATGCCTTTAACCGGAGAAGAGAGCTGTTCCACTGTGAGGATTGAGGTCAGGCTTGCAATGTAGCTGGAGTTCAGCACAAGAACAACGAATAGCCATATGATGAGCACAAAGCGCGCCAGAGTGCTGCCGGTTCTTTCTCCTGCAAATATTAATTGTCATTAACCAATGCAATCAAAATATAATCAAGTTTGCATCTGCGGCTAGGTTCCTCTGATATAATTATGATTCTCACTTACTGTGGGCGAAAAACAAAGTCGAAAAGCTAAACCTGCAAATCCAATACAAAAATCATCAGCGGTCGGGAATTGTGAAGATATAACCCTATCTTAAAAGGCATCTAATCTGTAAAATATTTCGAATTAAGGACTTACCACATGATTGTGACGACTTGTTTTCTTGGAGGGCCCCGAAAATCTTCATTTGTCTTGCGCTCCAAGATCCAAACAACTGCTCCCACAATAAGGAAGAAAACACCAGTGACACACCACATCATAGGAGTGAAGGGTCTCAGAAATGCCCAAGCGCTTGAGTTCAGCTTTCTAATTGGCGCAACCACCACTAGACCCGACTCTATGTATGGCTGCGTGAAATCCACTATCTTCGCTCTGCTTGTCGTGATTGTGATGTCGCCTACCACTGCATCAAAATCCTGCACGACAGTTTCATGAAAAGGACAAGCGTCATGATATCATGAAAGAAAAATATAACTAGTAATAGGTTAAAAAAATGTGACAAAACTGTAATTACTTACACCCGTTGTGATCAAGCGCAGAAGATCTATGGTGGAGGGATTTGTACGGCCGTCCCCGTGTGAGACAAACTTATATGGGACGCCATATTGCAACTGCTCCAGTGCAGCAGTGAACACGTCTATGCAGTAGCCAGTGAATGCATCAGGGCCCTCCGAACGCGAGACAAATTCGCGATAACTAATTCTGTTTGGGACTCCGATTCTCAACTTCTTTCCGTTGTTGGGAAAACCCCAGCCACGTGGTCTCGTTGTTCCTTGTCCGGGCCATATGACACTATATAGTTGCTGGCTCGAGTTAAAACCATTGGGACGCTTTCCTTGGTGTTCCTTAGGACGCTGAATCGACAAGCTAGATAAATTAGACCAGTAACCAATAGTCCGACTGCCGGTGCCAATCACGTTTATAACTTCATAAGCAGGATCGACGAGGTCCATAGCTGAGTTGAACGCGAGTGGACCAGTCACACCAGTTGTGTCGACATCCCTAATGCTTTGCAGCAGGAGCTGCCCTCCGTTGGAGATGCTCATTGCATCAAGGTTCATGTTCCCTCCACGCAACTCGGCTAAGCTTGAGTCATTGGAGAAGGAGAAGTTTCCTTTCTGATTGAAGAATGATTCAATGGCTCTGGCAAGAAGCCAAACCGAGTCGTAGGCATAAAAACCATACGTGTTTAGCCCGAAAGAGTCATTGCCCACTTTGCCTACCAAGTTGCTCCAATTGGAAACAAGTCTGGTTTTAAGGTCAGAATCCGGTGTGTACATACGCAAGGTAAGAACCCCTTGAATGCTATCTGTTTTCTGTGAGAGGGTTGAAGAGTCTGTGTCCAAAATAGTAGTCAGCCAATCCGTTGCAATCCAAACGTATTCGGTTTCCATCATCTGCAGATTCTTCGCCGCATCAAGTACATCTAGACCCCAACTTGCGTAGATATGCAGGATTAAAATACGAGACTCCTGATAACTGACCTTAATCAGTACATTGGTTATGTTTTCCTTGCTGGCTTTTGGGCTTAAAGGTGCTTTGTAAGAGATTTTACAGCGCTTCTCAGCCAACTTATCTCCCAATGCAACAATCCCATTTCTCCCAAAATCATCATCTACATAGATCACAATGACATCTCTCCACTCGTAGTAGCCGACGAGTTCAGCCACCGCGGCCATTTGATAGGCATCGCTCTGTGTTGTCCGCACAAAGTAAGGAAACTGAAGCGGTGCCAGTGTGGAGTCTGTGGCTGCAAATGACAGCAGAGGCACCTGCAGCTCATTTGCTATGTGTGAGATCACATGAGCCGTGACCGAAAACTGTGGCCCAATTATGGCCACTGTGTCATTCTCCATAAATCGAAAAGCTGTAGAAAAAAAGGCAAAAGAAAAGGAGAGGCAATTCAATCGAGTTTACTAAAACGTTGTTCAAAGAAATACAAGATGTGTGAGTGTGTGTATTTTTTTTTTCTGGTTTCAAGTTTGGCCTAACGGTAATTTCACACTCATCCAAGTTTTAAAGAAAATAATAATAATAATAAAGTGTGAAGATTTTAAACTAAGCGCGAATGTTATATATAGGTACCTTCGACGATGCCAAGAAAATCGCTGGTTTTAGTGTCCTGCATAGCAACTTTGAGCGTGGTTCCATTGAGAATTGTTGGATTGGAATTCACATCATCTACTGCAGCATTTATAGCAACTTTCGCAACTTTGCCAATGTGGGAATCAAAACAAATGAGAGCTCCAATGTTCACAACTTCAGGTCTTCTTGATACGTCGTGCCTCGTCACATCAGATGAAACTCCATTGAAGAAAACCAACAAGAGCACAAGCCACAGTGTGTTCATATTGGTGGTTATCACTCTGAAAAGGATCCAAAACTTATGTAAGAATTTTATTTTATTTTTTTCATTTATATATCTGTATGTGAAAATGTAATGTAATAAGGAGATTAACTCATTTTAAATGAGTTGGAATAGTGTGTTTGAATTTAAATACTGATAATTCTAGAAAAGTAAAAGAACACGAGAATAGAATTCATTGACCACCTCAAGCCCAAAAACAAGAAGGGAAAAGAAACTAAACCCAAGAAGTGAAAAAACCAGAAGAAATTAGAACTATATATAAGCACCAACCAAACTCAAGTTACAATGAGAAAACAGCAAACCCATTATCTAAAAACCAGCAGATGTGAACTGGTTTACTCTTGGTTTGAAATCTACAAGTGAAAGACGGACTTCAGATTCTAAAAAGTTCAATGACATGATAATGGAATAAAAAAAAAAAAGCAAGATATTTTTTTTTTCCTCCACACACACACACAGGTTCCAAAATTAAGTTATATTACATTGAGCCCTTGGAGAAAAAGGCAAAAGGGTTTCTTTTTATAGATGAGAAATTCTAGTTCCTTTGAAATTTGTAATTGTGACCTCCATTTGGTTTTGACAGCAACCAAAGAAAAGAACACACACACACTATGTCTGGTGGCTGGTTTGAGTTAAAACTTTTAGGTTGGCATTGGTTCTTTTTAAAAACTAGTTAAAATTTTTATTGTCACTTTCAGAAAAAGACAAAAACTAAGTTGGAATTTTTGAGTTAGAGATGGAGAACCAAACAAGACCTGGTGAATGAGTTTGAGTTAATATTTTTAAGTTGAGTTGAAGATAAATTAAGTTAAGTTTTAGAGTTGAGTGTTTAGTAAAAAGTTTGAGATAAAAAATTTAACTTTAGTTGAGTGTTTGGTAAAAAAGTTTGAGTTGAAAAGTTTAACTTGAGTTAGGACCCTGTTTGGATGTAAAAAATTTGAGTCAAAAATTTTAAATCAAATTTAACATTCCATTGTAGGTTTCTGATCAGAAAAATGAAAAAAATTAAAATAAACTAAAATAAAAACATACATCAACAACATACATTAAAATCTTTTATAATATTTCTTACATAGCCATAAAATACAATAAGAAGAATTACATAGTTGTTAACTAAAAGTGCTAATAAAAAAACAACATAATTACAATCCTAATCTGGTTTAAATAGATTAAACTGACATTAATTTCAAGTGGATTTAAAAATTAATTAAAGACCCCTTTTTTTTTCTTTTGTAAGATAGTTAATCAATTTTCTTAAATAATCAATGATTAATCACATAATGGTTATTTGGAGATTCTACAATGAGATAAGGATTTTCACCACATCAATAAAGTAATATCCAATAGATAATAACGAATAGATTAATATGATATATCAAATTAAGGTTATAACATGGGATAAATGATAATAATAATAATAATGATAAACTCTCTCTCTCTCTCTCTCTCTTCGCTTTCTCTCTCTGACCAACTTTCATTTCTCTTCATTTACCTCTCTCTCTCTCTCTCTCGTACCCCCCAACCTCCTCTTCACCATCTCAGAAGCCGATCAGTCCACCGCCGCCGCAGCCATCGGGTCTGACTCGCTACGGCTTGGCTCTGAGCTCGCTCATAGCCACGGACGTCGACGCCGTCATCAGAGTAAAGAGCAAGTTCGGGGCCAACCTCAGATCGCTGTCGCTGCTCGGCGGCGGACACGGCCATGGCCACAGCCACAGCCACGGCCACTACTTCTCCGGCGAACCCTCTCGGCGAACCACCACCATGAGACCCCCCGGTGGCCACCTACTAGCCAAACCTGCCTCTAACCCCGAGAGACCGTCTACGAGCACAAGTAGCAGAAGGAGACCACCTTCGACATCACCGACAGTCACAGGGTGTCGCGTGGACGACGCCGGAGCTCGGAGGAGAGAAACAAACAAACGGAGGAGAGAAAGAGTGGGATTTTTAGAGAGAGAAACAAACAAACAGAGGAGAGAGAGAGAGAGAGAGAGAGAGAGAGAGAGAGAGAGAGAGAGTGTGTGTGTGTGTGTGTGTGTGTTGGGCTTCTCATTCGGATCCTCATCGTCGTCGGTCTCATCCCTATTTGGACCAAATGCTACGTGGCGGCACCATTCTTGAGGTCACCATTGTCGACCAAGCCAAGCTCGGCAAGGACACTGGAGCTTGTGCGATTTGCGAGCTCCGTTCATCTGCGGGTGTCGCAATCTCGGTGAGGCCTTGAGGAGGGTGAGGGAAGGCGTGGCGATGGGCGAGGAGGGAGGGAGAAGTCAGGCGGTGGATGAACATCAGATGGCCAACAGGGAAACCAAGGACAGTTTGCCTGAGTTGGCCGTACAGTAAACCAAGTTTAGTTTACTGTGTAACGGTCCAAATGAAAGTTGGAACCAAACTTAGACACCAAACAAATTTAGTTGAGTTTGAACTCAAAAATTTGAGTTCAAACTGTAACGCCAAACACTCTCTTAGGATATGTCGAGAAGATTCCAAAGAAATATCGATGATATGAAAACCTCAAAAAGTTTTGATACCTATGTCATTTTTATTATATTTAAATATCAATATATTCTAACATAAATAACTGTCTTCTAGTGACCTACATTTTCAAAAATAATCTAAGATTTTCCATGAAAACGTAAAAGAAACAAATAAAAATAACATGCAGGCGAACTTTGAAATGGGAAGAAGAAAATTATTGATTTTCGTTTCAAGTGATAAAACGAAACGTTATGGGATCCATAAAACACATTTGAGATTGAATTTATTTTCTTATTCTTAGAATAACAAAGGAGAGAACAAGGTAGAAGAGAAATGAAAATAATAGAGATTAGAGAGAGATATATAAAATAAACACAGGAAGTAGAAATAAAAGCCTTACTTGGAGGAAAAAATGCATGTGTTCTGCCAATAATTAGAGAGAAACAAAGTGGAAAAGGTTCCCCATTGTCACCCTTGGAGTACAACGGAAAAAAAAATATATATATATATATATATATATATTTCAGACGAGAACAAAAGAAGGAAGGAAAAATAATATTTTTATTAGTAGTTGGTTCCATGAGCTTAAAATAGTGACCAGAAAAGAACACAAATTTAAAGCTAGCAATTCCAACGTTGAACTCCCACGTGTTAGTTTTGGGAGATGAGGGGCATGTTTCCAAATAGATCTCCAATTTTTTTTTTAACACAACTAGATCTAGTATAGTATGAGTTGGCAATCAGATCGTATATGGATAGAATTTATAGCGGGGTCTCGAAAACTGAGTAATGCCTGCTAGGCTTTTATTCTTGTTTTAAGTTCATTAGGGTTTTTATTGGTTGTAACTTCTAAGGGGTGTTTGGTATGTAAGTTTAAGTTAAGATTTTTAAATTTAAATAGTAAATTATGTTGATTTTTCAGAAAAGATAAAAATTTTTTTTAGGAAAAAGATAAAAAATTTTAGAAAAAAAGACAAAAAAAAGTTTAAAAATATTAATTTAGACTTATCAACTAAACTAACCCCTAGATTTTTTATTATTTACATTTCTAAATATATATAATCAATTTAAATCTCAAAATTCATAAAATATACAATAAAAATGAAAAGAAACGAAGTAAAATTCATAACATTTTTTTTTTTCAAATACATTTTAAGTTTTTACATTTTTATCAAATATATTATTTCTAAATGTTTTTTTAAAACGGATTCTTAAATATTATATTAAAGATGTTCTAAAAGCTGCATCGACTTTTGTGTCTGCCAGCTCTGTTTGTCAGAGCCAGCATTACCCTCTAGGCCTACATGGGCCTGGCCTGTTTTAAAGCCCATCTTAAACTCATCACCCGGACTGCTATATTTGTGGGACTTTTTTTTCGGCTTTTAAAAAAATGGTGGGTCTTCATCACTCATGTTTAACGTGGCACTTGATTTTTATCTAACTTATGCATTGTTTTGTAGCTTAGTGGTCCCCCCAATTTAGAAGTATAAAATTATAATAACAACCATAAATTCTATATCCGTTTCTCTCTCTTACTTTATTAATTAAAATTTTTTTTTTTTTTTTTTATAGGTTTTTCTCTTACTTCATAATAGCTGGCCTTTAAAAGAAGGCATGACACTTAACGCCCGTTGACAATAGATCGAAGTTGGCCTCTTATGATATGTTTGACAGGGTGAAAAAGGGGAAGGAAAGAAGTTGGATAAAAAAAAAAAAAAAGACGGAAAATGATATTATTGATTATTTGATAAGAAGAAAAAGATAAAGGAAATGAAAATAAGAGAAATTAAAATTATTATTGAGTTATTAATTTTTATCTTTTTAAAAATAAGAAGGAAACATAAGTCCTCTTAATTTTGATTAAACTTACTTTTTTTTTTCTTATTTTGTCCTTACTTTTAAAGCAAAAGAAAATATATGGATCAATATGATAATAATTGTACAACTTTTTTTTTTCTTTCCTTCTGTGATACTAAACAACAGAAAGGAAAAGTAAAATCTCTCATCTCTTTCTTATTTTCTTTCACTTTCATTTTTTCTTTCCTTCTTATTTTCTTTCATTCTTACCAAATATAGACTTAGAGTTTTGTTTAGAAATATGTGTTTGGTTAAAGTTTAAACTGTGATTTTTGTGTAATGTCAAAACCCTAAAATGTGTTCAAATTTTATCAGGCAATTTATCTTATGTTGCTCTTTTCATTGTTGTGAGAGTTTAGTAATACAAAAAATATTTTATTTTGACTTGAAATAAGATAATTATAAATTTTTAAAGTATAAATTTTATGAGAATTGAAGAGTGAGAGAGAGAGAGAGGAAAAAAAAAAGTATTTATATTAGTAGTTAATCGGAGTAGGAACTTTCAGGAACCAACCTCAGAAACAAAGGTCGGAGACGGAGGTCCAAACGATCCCTTATTATTACTTCCCTATGTTGCTGAAACGGCGACGTTTTAAATGAGAAAAGTCAAACAGCTGGATATTTTCACATTTCAGGGTCAGTGAAGAAAGATCAAGATCAGATCACAAAAATCTCTCCCCTATTTATTTATCTGTTTCCTTCCTCATTAAGAAGTTCGCCCAAAAAAAAACAAAAAAAAAAAAAAAAAGAACTGTAGAAAAATATCTGTTCCAAAAAAAAAAAAGGAAAGAAAATGCCGAGTCGCTGCGAGATCTGCTGCGAATTGCTCCTCGCGGTCTTGCTTCCTCCCTTGGGAGTTTGCTTCCGCCATGGTTGCTGCAGCGTAAGCTTCTCTCTCTTTCGCTATCCTCCTTTCTGTTTGGTTGCCGTGAAAATGACTGAAAATTTTGGAATTTTCAGGTGGAGTTCTGGATATGCTTGCTTCTGACTCTGTTAGGTTATGTTCCGGGGATAATCTACGCTCTCTACGTGATCGTGTTCATCGATCGCGACGAGTACTTCGATGAGTACCGGAGACCTCTTTACGCTCCTGCCTGATTCGATTCCTCCGACATGAAATCGGATCGTTTCAATGTGTTCGGTGAAGTAATTTACGGTGTTTTTCTTGATCATTGTCTTGATAAATTGGTACTTTGAACAATGAACACTGATTTCTATTATCTGTTTTTTTTTTTAAATTCCAGAAATTGAATCGTTTCTACGTTTAGTGAGGAATTTATTGTTGTTTTTGTCTTTATGATTTGATCTGGATTTAGGAAGAATTGAATTGATGCAAGGGGATCTTGTGTATTTGTTGTCGTTTTGAATATTTTCTGGTCGTTTCTTTTTATGTGTCGTTTTCTGCGAAACTTCATGAAAACCTTGCTATTTTGAAGCCTGCTGAGCTGCTTTCCATCCAAAGTAGGCTTTTTTGCTTGTGTTTAATATGAGACATCTAGAATGCAATTAGAAAAAAAAAAAAAAAAATGTTCCGGTTTGTTCAAATGCAAGGACAAATAAAATTGTCGTAGTTTGATAAATAACAAAATTTTTTTTTTAATCAATAATATAGTAAGTCATAATAGGTATTTTGAGAACGTGTATTTGTCTTATTTCCTTTGTTTGTTTGTTTTTTTTTTTAATTTTTAAATGCGATATTAAATCCTGAATTTTAAACCTTTCTGGAGAACCCCTGTTTATGGTTGGAGATTCTCTCCACAAATCAGATTGCATAACCTGTTTGTTTTCTGCTTACGCTTAGTTTATTTGACTCTCAGATTTATTTATTAATTTTTTAAGAAGGCTTTTTTTCTTGCATATTCGTAATTTATCTTCTGAACATCTATAATTTTGACAATTTACCTTTTAAATTTTTAAATTTATAGTAAAACAGTCATAACTGATAAGAATGCTAATTTTCGTACAAAATTAATCTGTAACTTGCATATGAATCATTAATTAAGAGCGTGGAAGGTGTTTTTTAATCAATGTTGAACTCAAATTTTAAAGTTAATTGAAAATCTTCAATTTTGATAATACTTAATTAAACATCCTAAGTCCAATAAATTTGGATTAGAAAAGATTAAAATAACTATTTCTACCGTTGATTAACTACTCATATGTAAGTCACACTTTAATTTCCATTAAAGAGTTAACACTGCTATTAATTAGGAGTGTTTTGCTACACATTTTTAAATTGATAGGGTAAATTAACAAAATAAAAAAAATTTAAGAGGCGAATTACATTTGTGCGAGAGGTTAGGGGCACCAGTGAAAAAAAAAATTTTAATGTCCCAGTTTATATCTCTTTAGAAAATAGTAGCTAGTTGCTTCAGAATAGTTCGGACACAATCTCTCTTTTCTCAACCATACGAGCCGTTTGAGATTTTCTTCTGATACATTTTCACATCGTCATGGCATGAGGACCATTAACAATATAGATGAACAACTATTAAAATTGGGTGTTTTTCATTATGAAATAATTCAAAATTTTGGGTGTTTTTCATTATAAAATAATTCGAAAATTTGGGTCTTTCAATCTTAAAATGGGTGCAGTTGAATCGAAATGATTTTCGTAGAGCCATATGTCCTTTCGAGTCATGGACATTCGCAAGTACGTGTTTTATATTTAGTCTTTGTTTGGAACATCGTTCCAAACTTTTTTTAACTCATTTTTATCTTCTTCTTCTTCTTTTTTCTTTTTTTTTTTTTTTAAGTCAACAAAAAAAATTTTAACTAATTTTTAAAAAATCAAATAATTTTAATTTAAAAAATTTAGTTCCAAACGATAAAGCAAATATAAGCTTATTTTTTTTTCTAATATATAAATAGAAGGAAAATAGGTGTTGTGCCTTGCAGTAAAGTTTCACTTGGGGGCTATTAGGACCAAGGGGGCGCTTAAGACGCCTCAACTTTTTATTATTTGCTTTTTTAGTTATGTATTTTTTTTTAAGAAATTTACATATTAGCCCCCTCTGAAAAGTTATTTTAAAATGAACTAATTATAAAATTCATTTTTCCCTTAAAAATTAAAAAAAGAAAATAAATAAACCGACTAATATCCCTAAACACCTAACAAGATCTTCCACCTTTAATAACTTATGATGTTGATTAGTAAGTCTATTTGTTTTTTTTTTTTTCTCCCTCTCATTTAGCATTTAATAATTATTTATACCGATTGAATATGTGTCATAGTTATTAGTCCCTTCCACCAAAAACCTTGGTATCGGGGCATCCACATGTCATAGGCAATTAAGAACACATGATATCAGTAGGCCCAGAATTCTTGGTGGATCCATCATAAGTCGGCAAGCGGTAATGTTTTGTCTAGAGTGTGCTTGTATTGTCCTTTTGCGATTCATTTTACACGTGGCAGATTAGGACACAGATCATCATGATTTTTTTTTTTTTTTCCATCAAACATCATAATTGAAAGTGGAGCTTTTTACATAAAAACATTATCGATTTGGATCTAGATTGCATCTAAATACTATTCAAACCGAATATTTACATATAAATGTAGAATTTAAATTGTATTTTTAAATTAAATAGGTATTTAAATAGTTTTTGTTAAAAACTAATATTTAAATAATATAAATGTAAAAAAATAAATTATGGTATAGATTTTTAAAAAGTAAAAATTTATATTAAAATTTGAGTTGAATCGTTGTGAAATAATTATATATTTATATAAATTTTCTCCAGTAATAGCTTAGCCAAATGCATATAATTACATTTAAGTAAATAATAATAGTTTAATAACTAATCCAAACAAAACAATTGTGTGTATTTACTAACATATAATATAAAATTAACGGTTAAATTTTTTAAAAGATATTCCTTGAGATATGATATATTTTTTTTTATTTTTTTTATTTTTCATATCTTTTCATTATTTTTTTTTTATTTTTCATATTTGTTCTCATTAAAAATGAGCTTTCTGCTATAGTGAAAGTCGAAGGATTCCCACCCCCCCCCCCCCCCCCCCCCTTTAAAGGAAAGTAGAAGGAGTTGAGTACCATAGTGAAAGCATCTTTATCCCTATTCTCTCGGTTGACATGTCCATTGAGGTATTAAACAGAGATCAAATTAGCTCTCTCAAATAGTAATGAAAACTAGGGTTATTTTTAAAAGGGTTTGTCTCATATATGGTATCGGATGGTATCCGGTAAATATGAACTTTAGTTACTACTTGCACTGGAAGCTAGAAAATGTTCTCAACAATGGAACGAGGTTAAAGTGTCAAGAAAATTATTACAAGTTGTGTTCATTCAACTTCTCGGGTTTTGATAATTTAATTTAGATATAATAAGACTTTTATTTGACCCGATTCGTAAGAATTTTACAATCCAACTTATTTTTATGTATAGTTTCCACATGATCCATAAGTGAAAATGAATTCTACAAGGACGCAGTCAGACTTTCAACTCAGTGGGGGCACAAATATTGATGAAAATATTTTTGATTATTTAAATAAAAATCAAAATGAATGCATGTAATTAATTATTGTGACTCATTTAATTTCTTATTAAAAAAAACACACACACATATTGTGTTTCCACTTTATTCTTTTTCCTTATTCTCTTTCCCTTTTTAAATCCCCCCTCATGCTCTCTCGCTTCCCTCTTTTGTTCTATATACTCTCTCTCTTTCTTGCTCTCATGATGCACCTGGGCGATAAAAAAAAATGGATGACTACCTACTAGTTCAAGGAAAAAAAAAAAAAAAAAGACCACCCTTTATTGATCTATCTTCTCTAATTTTATGGGCACAATATGATTTAGATTATAATTCCATGATTATGATTCTTTTATTTTAAGACTATTTCATGTCTGGGGTTTTTTTTTAAGTATTGAAACCCTTTATTAGAGAACAAAAAATCAACATTCTACGTTTAAAAAAAAAAAAAAGGGGGCTCAAATCTGAATCTACTGTCCATTGACTTCTTGGTCTGGATGAAGAGACCGGATGACGAATCCTCGACCGTGATAGTCGAAACGCCTTTGCCGACAAACCTTCCCAACCTTCGTAATCTCGCCGGACCACGAACCTCCGGCCATGAGTTTCCTCCTGTTTTGGTTTTTTTTTTTTTTGTTTTTTGTTTTTTGTGAGTTGCGTTCAGATGACATGGGGATCACTGAAGTCCGATCCTTAAGGGTCCGTTTGGTGAATGAGTTTGAGTTGGAAATTTTAAGTTTCAATAATAATTTTTGTTGAGTTTTCAGAAAAGATAAAAAACTTTTTTTAAAAATGACAAACTTTTTCTGAAAAAGACAAAAACTAAGATGAAAATTTTGGTTTGAGATTTAATGTCAAAGGAGTTTAAATCTTCAATAAAAGAAGGGATGAATCTTGGCAAGGAAGTCAGACAAGTTCCTTGCCATTTTCATTTTACCCCATGTTTATTTCTTTTTTTAACTTTAATAAAAATATAAAGTTATAGTGTGGGACCAACGTCTCTTACAAGCCACGTCGGAGTCGTGAGATTCATTATTCGTGCTAAAAAGCATCTGAATTGTTTCAAGGGTTAATTTCATTAATAGCACCTGTAGAAATTTTATTATTAAAAATAATATCTTTTTTTTTTTCCTTCATTACTAGCACTTAATATGGGGCCCAGCAACATTAATGTATATCAAATTACGGGTTTACCCTCATCTCCTACCAGCTCAAATATCCCTCTCTCTCGCATGGCCCAAAAAATTTTTTCAAACCAACATCTACAGTATTTTAGAGAGAGAAAACTGAAATCTAGAGAGAGAAAGAGTTGCCACCCACCGGAATCTTATTTTTTTTTCACTTTTCCACCTATTCCCCCACTCATTTTGAAACCCAAATCTTCATATAATAGAGAGAAACCTCCATCTAAAGAAAGAAACTTCCATTTAGAGAGAGAAACTCTCACCGTCAGAAAAAAAAAATTTAACACTTCTATTTAACAAACAAAAAATAAACAAAATCTAATATTTTTGGTCATTTTTGAGTAAAAGACATTCCTGTTGTGAACCTATGTCTAAAAAAAAATTTTAAAAACAAAAATTTAACATTTTTGACCATTTTCCAGTAACGGTCATAACCGTTATGACCGGGTGGTCATAACCGTTATGACCGCTAGCATATTAGACTATCGGTCATAACCGTTATGACCGGGCGGTCATAACCGTTATGACCGCTAGCATATTAGACTAACGGTCATAACGGCGGTCATAACCGTTATGACCGCTAGCATATTAGACTAACGGTCATAACGGTTATGACCGGGCGGTCATAACCGTTATGACCGCTAGCATATTAGACTATCGGTCATAACGGTTATGACCGGGCGGTCATAATCGTTATGACCGCTAGCATATTAGACTATCGGTCATAACGGTTATGACCGCCCGGTCATAACCGTTATGACCGCTAGCAGATTAGACTATCGGTCAAAAAGGTTATGACCGCCCGGTCATAACCGTTATGACCGCTAGCATATTAGACTATCGGTCATAACGGTTATGACCGGGCGGTCATAACCGTTATGACCGCTAGCATATTAGACTAACGGTCATAACGGGGGTCATAACCGTTATGACCGTTAGCACATTAGACTATCGGTCATAACGGTTATGACCGGGCGGTCATAACCGTTATGACCGCTAGCATATTAGACTATCGGTCATAACGGTTATGACCGGGCGGTCATAACCGTTATGACCGCTAGCATATTAGACTAACGGTCATTATGGTTATGACCGGGTGGTCATAACCGTTATGACCACTAGCATATTAGACTATCGGTCATAACGGTTATGACCGGGTGGTCATAACCGTTATGACCACCCGGTCATAACTGTTATGACCTTTACTGAAAAATGACAAAAAATGTTAGATTTTTGTTTTTAAAATTTTTTTTTAGACATAGGTCCATAAAAGGAATGACTTTTATTAAAAAATGACCAACAATATTAGATTTTGTTTGATTTTTTTTTGTTAAATGGAAGTGTTAAATTTTTTTTTTCCGATGGTGAGAGTTTCTCTCTCTAAATGGAAGTTTCTTTTTTTAGATGGAAGTTTCTCTCTATTATATGAAGATTTGGGTTTCAAAATGGGTGGGGGGCTAGACGGAAAAGTGAAAAAAAAAATAAGATTCCGGTGGGTGGCAACTCTTTCTCTCTCTAGATTTCAGTTTTCTCTCTCTAAAACACTGTAGATGTTGATTTGAAAAATTTTTTTGGGCCATGCGAAGGAGAGGGATATTTGAGCTTGTAGGAGATGAGGGTAAACCTGTAATTTAATATACATTAAATGCTGCTGGGTCCCACATATCATAGACTTTGATGATGTGGCAGTGCTAGTAATGAAGGAAAAAAAAAGTAATACTATTTTTAATAATAAAATATCTACAAGTGCTATTAATGAAATTAACCCTTGTTTCAAATTTATAAAATTTAATCATCATTAATGATTTGTATTAACTACTACTGTTATAGAATTTAAAAAACTAATAACAAAAAAATAAAAAAATAAAAAAATAATGTCAAACCATAAGAATTTGAAGAGAGTGCTGGGGATAACATTTTTTCCCATATGGACAATGCATCGCATATATCCATTCTTAATAAGGTGTAGATGCAGGAATTATAATAGGTTAATAGAATTCAGGATAGGGATGAAGATAAATTTTTACTCCAAAATCGGGGTTGAGACAGAGAAGGAAGAACACGGCTCCCCGGCCCACTCCGCCGTGATATACATATTTTTTTAAAAAAAGTTGTACATGTTATGTTATTAGTAACTTGTACTTTGTATTAATCATAACCTTAATGTTTTCCATACATATATTTTACTGATTTCTTTTGTGAGGTACTTTGATTTATGTTGAACATAATAACTTTTTCAACTTTTTTTTTTCTTGCTAACTTATTGAAATTTTACTAATTATAAACATTATGATGGAGATTAATACAATTAGAAGAAGACACTTTAATAAAGATTCTCGAACAGCGTCTTTTTTCTCTCTCTCTCTAAAGAGGAATGAGGATTACTTTAAAATGTGGGAATGACGATGAAAAAAACGTTATCCTCCCTAACCCATCCCATTTTCATCCCTATGATGCAGATATTACAAGATCGAAATCAAAGAATTCTTGCAAAATCCCTAGAAAAACAAATCTTACAAAAAACATTAAAAAAAGAACAAGAAAAAAAACGTTAAAAAAAGAACAAAGGAAAAAGTATTATTATGGTCCTGCACAAAGATAACACATACAAATTGAGAAATGATCCAATTTTTTTTTTTTGTCCAGCACACAGGAACAAAAAAAAAAAAAAAAGATTTTTTTTAGTTCATATGTTCTCTTATTAATATCTATGTTCCTTTTCTCTAATAATATTATGATACGTGTGTAACTAAGATGATTCTTTAATTAATTTGATATGATATTATAATTAAATATATATTTTTAATTGACGTGTTATAATATTATTGAAAGGATATGAATATGACACAAATAAAGGGACACAGGTTAGGGAGACACGCTAGGGTGCCAGGTGGCAGCATAGGTAAAATGACCGGAATATCCATGACCTTACCCAAAATGGACACGTCAGCAACGAAAACCGAACTACCATCCCCATTCCAAGCAGGAGCGAACGACAATCACACCATCGCTCAATGGAGAAAAGGAGCGAAGACGACGAGACCGAGTCACGGCCGAGTTGCGACTGGGCCGAGTTGACTCACGAGTGCCTGATCAACATCCTCTCCCGACTCAGCCTCGAGCACCGGTGGCGAGGCCCCATGCTCGCCTGCAAGTCGTGGCTCCACGCCTGCCAGGACCCATCCCTCCACTCCTCCTTCGATCTCGAGACTCGCTTCGACTCGGAGCACGAGTCGCCCCGTTGGTGGACCCCAGACTTCGAGCGCAGGGTCGATTCCATGCTCCGATCCGTCGTCGACTGGAGCGACGGCTCCGTCACCCGGATTCGCACCAGGCACTGCTCGAATCAAGCCCTCTCTTTCGCCGCCGAAAGGTATGAGCGATTCGAATCTCCTGTTTGATCTGGTTTTTGGTATTATTGATCGAGAAAAGAAATGGAAGTGGATTCTTAATCTGATTTTGTTTTTGATCCTATTTAAATTTGGAATGGGGGATTCGGACTTTCCAAACTCATGACGGAGTCAGGGATGAAATTTCCGCTAGACTATGCTTGTAATGATGAAATTTGGATATTCGAATTGCGTGATGAATATTTGTTTGTTTTCGTGCTATATTGGGCGCGTTGATCGAGAAAGAAATAGTGGTTTATTCCTCTATTTTGGTCCGAAATTTTGGTGCGATTGAAAGGTGATAACGATTTGGAAATGTAAGTGAATTTTAGTTTTGTGCTGGAAAATTGGAAATTTTTGTTGTGTGATTGAAAGGTACAAGCGAAGTAATTCTGTTATGAGAATTATGTTTGTTGTGTTGTGATGTTAGGGATTGATCGGAAAAAAAAGGGGGGGTTTTTGACCTGATTTTTCTAAGGTAATGTGCAGAAATGGCCTGATTATAGTCTAATGTTTATAGTAATTGTGCGCATTTTTTAGATGTTAAAACAATGACAAATGCTCGAGGAGACGTTGATGGAGAAAAATAGTGGTTTTGTTCTTTTATTTCGTTTTGAGGTTTAAGATCCGAGAGTTTGTTTCTTGTGCTGCGATCGAGAAAAGAAGTCATATTTGGTTTTGTGCTGGAAATTTGGAACTTTTAATTGTGTGCTTGAAAGGTATAAATGATGTGATTATGTTATGAGAAATATGTTTGTCGTGCTGTGGTGTGAGGTGTTGATCGATGAGGGAAAAAAGAAGTTGTTTTTGACTCGAATTTTAGGAATATGAGCAGAAATGGCTTGATTATACCTTAATCTTGTTGATAGAATCGTGCATTTTTGAGATGTTAAAACAAGTTTTGTTCTTTTAAAACATCAGCGATGGTCAAATGATGACTAAATCCTTAAATGTATTGTCTTCGATCTACCGATCTACTTTGATTCACCAGCCATAATCTGCACTTTTAATTAAGAATGTTAGGAAAGAAAGAGAGAATAGAGAACAGAAAATAGAAGAACACAGAAGAGATGGAAAAGAGGAAAAGAAAGGGCACGAGCGGTTGTTGGAGATCGAGGCACCAGTGCTAGAGTTGGACTTCAGCAATGCTGGTAGCTAGTTTTTTTTGCTGCATAGGGAGATCACAAGGATGTCGCCTTGTTGGATGGAGAATTACCTTTGCCGGAGATCAAAAAATGACGATGGAGATTTGTGGGGTTTGACCAAAATTTGCTGGATTTGGTCAGATTAGGCCAATGCCGGTCTAACCCAACCATTACCGATGCTCCAGAGAGATGAGACAGCAAGAGGAAAAGAAGAGGGGGTCATCAAGAGTGAAAGAAAGCAAGAAAGAGGGGAGAGAAGAAACAGAAAAAGATATCTAACAATCTAAATTCTAATCTCCTAATTGAGGGCAAAACGAGTACTAAATTAAAGAGAAAAATTTGTCAAAAATTAATAATTTACTGTGTAAGTCAATAAGGTATATATAAAAAAATCAATAATTCACTCAGTAAATCAAATTAGGGATTTTTTGTCATTCGACTAATGGTGTTTGAGAAAAACTGGACATATTTCTAAAATGTGCAAAATGCTTACATTTATTGAAATTTGGATTGATGAATGAAGTCATTTCTGTTGAATTTAGTGTTAAGTGGTCTATGATTTTGAGGTGAAACCTAGTAATGCCATTGATTTTTGGGTTGAAAAATTTTCCACTGATTCTTCCTAGAAGAGTTGGAAGTTGGTCTTTTGCTATTGAGTCATGCATTTGCTAAAAATGTCATTATTCAGGATTTAACTTCGACCTGGCTAGAACCTTATGATGTGTTTTGAGTTATATTTCTAACCGTGTGTCCAAGGTTTGAGCATTTCTGGTTTGTTATCCTATCCTGGAGTTCGTTGTTGTTTAGACTGGCTTTTATTTGGATAGTGGAGGGTAAAGGGTTGAAAAGGGGTCCATTATCCGCTTAGTGATGCTATAAGCTAGTTGATTCGTGAGAGAGCTTGAAGCTAATTAACTGCTTTTCTGAGCCAGGGATTATGGGATACCTATCCTAAGTTCTGCTAGGTCTGGTCGATCCCATTCTTTGAGGTATGTTTTTCGTAGTGGGTTTTGGTCAAACTTCATTTTTAAGCATCAGTTTAGGAAACTGACAATAGTATATAGCTTACTGTTAAATCAAGAAAGTTGGATATTGTAACTGTTGGAAACTGAGGTCAAAACGCCCTCGTTTCGTTACGCTACACTGTTTCATCAAGCTTCTACATTCTTCTTCTCTTTACAGAGAGTATATTTCCCATTTTACCTAGTATACCATTGTATAAAAGTTGTCTTCATTAGCTGTAAATGAATTAGCAAAACCGTAACTTTTCTGTCTATATAACGTTTTCTCTTCCAACGCTATAAAAGGAACCTCTGTACATTGTAGTTTTTGGGCAATTAATAAGAGTACTCAGATAGTTTCCCATGAACTCATTTCTTGTGCTTGCAGTTTGTTTTGGGTATTGTTGCTTTTTTAGAAGCTAAATTATCCAGCTGAAACTTGTTCCTTGTATTTCTTTAATAGGTGCCGAAACATTGAGGTACTCTCAATCAAGAGCTGTCCAAATGTTACCGATGCATCCATGGCTACGGTAGCTTTCCGGTGTTCCATGCTCATGGAGCTTGACATTAGCTACTGCTATGAAATATCTCATGAATCTCTAGCATTGATTGGAAGGAATTGTCCGAACCTTAAGGTCCTGAAACGGAACCTGATGAACTGGTTAGATCCTTCCCAACATGTTGGAATCGTCCCAGACGAGTACCTGAATGCTTGCCCTCAAGACGGGGATGCAGAAGCCGCTGCGATTGGGAAATCCATCCCTCATTTGGAGCACCTTGAACTTCGGTTCTCCAAGTTATCAGCAAAAGGGCTTGCTTCAATTTCTGAAGGATGTTCAAATCTCGAGTATTTGGATTTGTTCGGGTGTGTAAACTTGACCGGCCGGGATATTGCAAATGCATTAGCCAATCTGAAGAACTTGAAGGAGATAAAAAGGCCCAACTTTTACATCCCTAGGTCGGTTTTTCACACGGAGAGGTATGGTCACTGGAGATTGTATGATGAGAGATTCCAAACTGATGTGTTTCGAATCTAATCAGTAATCAGGTAAACTCGGGAACAAAACATTGGAACAACGTTGTTGTGATTTGATAAATTCCTGTAAGAATGTATGTGTGTGTGTTTTTTTGTTTTTGTTTTTTTTTTTCCCCCTTAATCCTTCTGGTGCCATTGCTTTGAAACTACTACAATGCCATAATAAATTGATTAATCGATGTGCTATTTTGCTTTAACATTTAGGTGTTCAGTTGGCTAGTTGTGATCATAGAACAGGAAAACGCTAGCATATTTGAAAAGGAGGGAAAGAAAAGGGATTATTTTCATATACACCCTTGAACTTTAGGATCACTTCTACTTTACCTTCTAAATTTTAGAAACTCACACTGCCCTTTGAATTTGAATTTGACCACATTTTACATATTTATTAGAATTTCAGTTAAAAATAAATGAAAAAATAGGAGACTTAGTCTTACTAAGCCTATTCTGTTAGGATTTTTGTTAAAAACAAACGAAAAAAGATCACATGACTGCAATTAACTCTTTTTTTTTTTGTCTGTTTTTAACTGAAATTCTAATGGAAGGGGTAAAGCGGGGTTAAATTCAAAGTTTAGGTGTTAAAGTGAGATCTTTTAAAGTTCAGGGGACAAAGTGAGAGTTGTTTTATAATTCAGCGAAATAAATGAGAATAATTCAAAAAAAAAAATTCGAGATTTATAAATACAATTATGCCACTAATCACTTGATTACCATAATTAAATAGAGAGAATATAGAAAAATAATTTAGTTAAAAAATTTATATTAGGGGCATATTTCTTAAAAATAATTTAGAGAATTGTATGAAAAATAAATAATTGGGGCATAATTGAAAAAAAAAAAAAGAAGAGGATTAGGGGAAAAATATATATATATATATATATATATATATATGAAAAACATTTAAACTACAAGATCTAAAACAAGGAACAAGGGAAAAAAAAAAAAAAGTTAGCTAACATGCATGTTGAAATGCAAAACACAAATAACTAGCACCAGATAAAATTAAATGTCCTATGAGCAAACATATTTTGAATCCATAGATTTTAGGTGTTATCTTCGTGTTTTGGTTAATTTGGAAAATTCGAAACAAGACTATTTCAAGATGAAATTAGCACCACGCAACAGGATTTACCTTTTTTTTTTTTTTTTTTTTTTTTTCTTTTTTTTGGTCGCATCTTAGAAAAGAAGCAGATGCCCTAGATTCTTGAACAATGCATGACTGTGTGTATGATCTCTTGATTCTCAAGATGTTTCAGGAACCAAACACTTGCTAAAACTCCTTGTTTATCGAAATACAAAGGGTTCCACCTCCTTCAAATTGGCTGAATGTTAACATAGATTGTGCTGCCAACGGATAGAATGATAGGTTGTGGAGGAATATTTTGTACATACAGAGGATTTTGCAAAGGTTGCTTTTCATTTCCACTTGGAGTTGTGTATGAAGTTGAGCTTATAGGGGTTATTTGTGCTATCGAGTTTTTTAGTCAATATATTTGGAATTACCTTTGATTCGAGTGTGATTCTATATATATGTGGTTAATCTACTTAGTTTAAAGAGCAAAATTATACCATGGCGTTTTCTGAATTTTTGGAATTGTGCAGTTAACTACCTGGACACAATTACTCATCATGTATCATATATTTTCGGAGAAGGGAATCAAGTTGCGGATAAGTTGGCAACTTAGACAGTACATATGACACAATCTACTTGGTGGTTTAATGCTCCTTCCTTTTGTGATGCTGTAGTAGCAAAAGATTTGGTTGGTCTTTCTAGTTATAGATTTCGTAATTAGTCACTTGGTGAAATTGCACTTTTTTTTTTTTTTTTTTAAATTTATGGGAATGCCCATTTATTTTGCATACCGACCATATTGGTAAGTATGTACTCTTTTTTCCCCTCTAGGATTTTATTCTTTTTTCCCTTTGGGTTTTGCCTAGAGGGTTTATAATGATGCATACTTGAAAGCTACTCTCAAGGAGAGAGTTTAGGCTTTATCCTATAGACTGCTTTTCAGCTATTATTATTACTAGGTTCATTAGTCAAGTTGTTTCTTTGATTAGTTGTTTATATTTCCCCATCCAGAATAACTCTTTTGTAATTTTTCATTTATATTATTAATAAATTTGAGCAATAGAAAAGTAATAAGGGCGTTAAAGGGATGCCAATCTAATCTGAATGTCTTGGTGCACCTGTTGATTTTTGTCTTCATCATTCATTCAAAAAAAAAAAAAAAATGCAAAACACAAATGACTGATAATATATACACGTATATCTACAGCTGTAAAAGTTAAGCTTCCGAATTTCACAAATTTGTAAAGTTGTAAAATTAAATTGTGCTCTTGTATCTCAAAATAAAATTAAGGTGTGAGCTGCTAATTAAAAAAAAAATATGAGCTATTTAAAAAAGAATAAATCATGTTGATGGATCCAAGTCATAGAGTTAAACTAAGTGGAAACATAATTTATTTCGAACCATTATACTAATTTGTGACGGTTGTGAAATTTATGGATTATTAACCGAATCAATCAAGGCTTAGGTTTTTTGAAAAGTCCCAAAACATACAAGGAGTGGTCCCTTCTGTCTATTTTCTCACACTCTTATATAATAAATTATATATTACTAAATTACCCTTAACAAAAATTATTTTAAAGACAAAAATATTTTATAAGGTTATTTTTTACGCACCTCTAATAACTAAAAATTAAACTCTTTCAATTATAATAAATATTAACACTTTAAATCATACTTAATTAATAAAGAAACTGTATTTTTTAAATATGTTACGTTACTTCCCCCCCCCCCCCCCCCCCCAAACTCTTGGCCTCTAAATCAGTAAAGTAATTTGGTATTAAAAAGGAAAAAAAAAAAAAAACTTAGCATTTGAAGTCGCAAGCAAAATCCATTACCCATAAGGAAAGAGGAAGGAGAAGAAAGAAGAAGAAGAAAAAGAAGATGACGAAGAAGTAGAGATGTGCACTGGAAAAAAAAAAAAAAAAAAAAGGGTTCATACGAAGGGGAGATTACTATGGGTGGGTTTAAAAGGGTAAAAGTTACATTTAGTTAGAAGGAATATTTTGGAAAAACAAAAGGAGTGTAACAAGTAATATTTATTTTATTTACACTTTTATTGGTGGGTGATTTAAAAAAGAGAATATGAAAAATAAATAATGGGGTGTCAATAGACCTTTCCAACATATAAATGATAAATACACCGTGACTTCAAGAAAAAAGATAAAAAAAGGACATTTGGATGATGAAACTTTACTATGAAACTTAATCAAGAGAAAGCCGTGGGTGAGCCGGAGGGACGTATGAACAGATAATTTAATATCATCATCATCATCATTATTTTTGTTAATATAACTTCCCTTCTAAAACAAAAAATGATCCATTTTGTTTTGTTTAATTTGTTTTTGTTTTTGTTTTTGTTTTTGTTTTTGTTATTTTCAGAAATGACCCATGAATTATATTTTTAGTTTGAACTTGGTCTTTAACTTTTAGTTTTATACGTCACACTATCTCAAACTTTTGTATTGTTATGAAAACGACTCTTATATCGATAGTTTGTTAAAAACTGAACAGTAATTAAAACTTTCAGATCAAGTAAGCTTTAATTAAGATTAAAATTGTAATAAATATTTTATTAAGGAAACTGTACCATCAAAATAGCTCTAAAATATATTGATTAAAGTACTGTATGCTTATAAGATATTTTTGATTCAGGTATAAATTCCTTCCAAAATATATTTGGTTACGACTTTACTCATAAATAAAGATCATGTGATTAGAGCATGTTCAAATTCTATA
The DNA here is from genome assembly GCA_038430175.1 of Ficus hirta. Lineage (NCBI taxonomy): Eukaryota > Viridiplantae > Streptophyta > Magnoliopsida > Rosales > Moraceae > Ficus > Ficus hirta. The sequence continues at coordinate 8,326,157 of CM076585.1, read as the reverse complement.
TAATTTTTAATATGATATTGATAGAATGACTGCTGGTGTAACAGTAGAAAAGTTCAAGGGAGTGTGATACATAAAATAAAAAATTAGAAACTAACATAAGACAAAGTGTATAATTCAGGGACTATTTATGAAATAAATTTTTTTTTTCCCTTGATATCCATTATGGTTTTTTTCTTTTTTTTTAATTAATATGTCTTTGGACGTCTGTTCTAGAAAGCCAATCTCTTTCTAAAATATATTTTAAACGTGCCTTGTACAGCAACTGGAATCCATGATCGCAAACATTCACAATATCTCTGAAATTTCCACTGAAATTTATGTATTTGAGGGGTTTCAAAATATCTTTTAAATGTAATATCTTTTCCAACAAAATGTCAGGGAAATATCATTAAAAATATCGATATCAGTAAAGCGTAGTGCAATTTTTATAAAAGATCGAGAATATATTTGAAATTTCCGTTTTGAAATTTCATAAATTTCGGATTCCTATCATTAACCATCTTTTTTAGTATGCTATAATTATTTTCTATTTTTTAAAATAAATGGTGATAAAAAGTAACTATCAACTAGCATGTTATAAGTATCTTATAAAAAAAAAGAAGATAAAAAATAAAATAAAAGGCAATATATAAAAGCTGGAAGAGTATGTTATCCAGAACTAAAACAAACTTTGCCAAATTTTCTATTTATGTTATCCAGAACTAAAACAAACTTTGCCAAATTTTCTATTATGAAAATACATTGAGAATATATCAACAAAGCTATATATAACATGCATGTTCACAACTATATTTAACTTTATTCAAATAACATATCGTGACATAAATATTGTTTGAATCAAGATGACATTCCAATTATATTTGAACCTCATAGGATTTTTTTTTAATATTGAGATATGTGAAATATAATATGTATCTTATGTAAAATTTGTATATTTATGTTTTTTTTTAATATTCATGCTATCTTAAAATATTAAAAAATATTTTAAAGCAAATTTCTATAACTTCTGTTATTTTTTTATGATATTTCTACTTACATCGATAATATATCCAATTTTCTGTAAAATCTTACAACCGATATTTCCTTTGGTACTGATATATTTATCCTTGCTGAAATCGAAAAAAGAAAACATTCAAAGGTTGGTCCTCCAACGTAATCTGCCTAGACCTCAGTCAACAATGTGACATTACAAGTGACGGAAAAAAGGAGAAGGAAGATACACGGGCATTGATGTGGTCTCAGAATTGGTAGCGTTATATAAAATTTACTATTTGAAATCGTTGAATTGTTTACGTTACCGCATTCTCTTTTTAAAAAAATAATAACAACAGTGTATCATAATTTGTACAACTCCAAAGTTCAAAATTTGTAATTTCTAACACCCAAAAGGGTGGATGGGATGTCAAAGGGGCATGAAGTCTTTGCTAGACATTTCCTTTTCGTCCATCCGGATTCAATTCTTATTGTTTCCCCTTAGGTCCCGCTCCAGTTTCGGCTGTTGAAACATGGTTTGGTGATATTAGGATAGGCCCCGAGTGGACGACTGAGAGAAACTAGTATAAATATGATCTGTCTTTGCCATACCTAAGAAAAAGAGTTCCTGCCTGTAGGGTTGCAAATCTGGAAATGATAAGGCCACCCCTAGATTTTTTTTATTCACAAAAAAAAAAAATGTAATTTCTTAGTTACATTATGTAAAATATTGTATTCTTGACCTGTCACCAAAAATAATCCGTGATCAACAAGGCAAACATGGTGGAGAAGATGAGGGTGTTTGGGGGAAGTTTTCCAAACCATATTTTCAAAACTTTTTTTTTTTTTTGTCTCTTTCTTTAATTCAAAACTACTTTTTCGCTATTTACATCTCCAAATGTCTATAGTAAACCCAAATTTTAAAAGTCCATAACTTTGTTATTTTAGTCCAAATGAGATGATTAAAAAAAAGTTATATAGAATTTCGAGAGTAATGAAATAAGATCCATATTAATATATATTTACTGAATATATTTTAAGATTTTACATTTTTTTTTATTTCAAATAGGTTTTTTAGTCAAACGCATATTTCCAAAACTCAACTTGTCTCCAATTCAAAACATCTCCAAAATTGCATCTCCAATATATCTCCAACAAACATGCCCTAAGCTGACTCCAATGGGGAAAAAAATGTACTTCTTGCAGACAAAATGTAGTTCCTGTAACTAGTATATACAAAATTTGGTGCATAACATATAAAAATATGGTTTTTTTTTACTACTATTTACATGGGTAAGTGTAGTATGTGAAGGGTCATATTGGAGAACCCTGATTTGCAATTTTACATACTAAACATATAACTACTAGGATTTTGTTATGAAGACTAATTTAAAACCATATAGTTACATACTAAACATACACCTCAACAACCTGTCCACTAGTTCTCACTATACTGACTCCGATGACACTACGTTTGGTGATGGCAATGGTCTCTCTATCACTTATACATGATCTGCAATCCGCTCTTCTCCTTCTTCTTAACCTTTTTACTTCTTAGCCTTCGTTTGTTAAGTTAGTTGGAGATGAAATTTTTAAATTAGAATATGTTGATTTTTCAAAAACTAGTTATAAAATTTTGTTGACTTTTAAGAAAAAGACAAAAACTGAGATGAAAAGTACAGTTTAGTTGGTGTTAAACTTGAATACTAAACGGAGGCTTAGATGTTATTTGTGTCCCTGCCATGAAAACAAATGTAATTTATGTCCCTAAGTTTTGCCTTGAAAATAATGTTTCAATTGATTTTAACCCGATAGTTCAGAGTTGTTTTTTCCTTGCGTCATTGCAATTAGAGAATAATTAACCATTCTTTGAATCATCTTTTACTAGTTTTACACCACTTGAAAACGATCTATTTAGATGTCTGGAGTTCACCTACTTATTCTCAAGATGGTTTCAAATATTGTATTCTTGACTTGTTATATTTGTTCTATCCATTTGAACAGAAATAATCATATGGTTTATTTGTATATATACTCCCTGAACTTTTTGAATTTGACAATTTAATCCCTAAATTTTTTTTTGACAATTAACTTTTTGAATTTATAATTTTTGACAATTTAGTCCTTTTTGTTCAAATTCTAAAAAATTTGAATGGTTTTTTACACATAATTTGCACATTATAATCCAAAAAGAGCATTGTTGATCATTTTTGCTTAACTTAAATACAATTTCCTTTGAAAATTTTAACCTTAATTCAAATTATACTCAAACTTAAACCCAAACTTTAAAAGAAATTTGTATTTGAATTTAGCATAAATGATCAGCATTGTCCCTTTTGAGCTATAATGTGTAAGTATTGTGTAAAAAATTATCTTAATTTTAATGAATTTAAGTAAAAATGACTGAATTATCAAAAATTAGAAGTTCAAGGGGTTGATTGTCAGGAAAAAAAATTTAGGTACTAAATTACCAAATTTGAAAAATTCAAGGGGACATTATGCAAATAAATCTTTTTTTTTTGTTTGTTTTTTCAAAAGTCCATTCACTTGTTGAAATCTTCTTCTTCTTCTTCTTCTTCTTTTTTTTTTTTCCTCCTAGCATATAGTATCATTCATCTCACCTGGTCTCCGACAACCTTTCATTTCTTTGGAATAAAGTAGTAGAGGACGTTCTTTGAATATTTGGTTTGACTTGTTATGTATACTATTGTATAGATTGATTAAACCAAGGCTTTTCAAAATTATAAATGATACAATTTTTAATTTGGTTTGAATTATTCATTTTTCTTTTGTTTCTCATTTAATTAAAGGCACGTGCCATGCACATGCATAATCAATTTGTTAAAAAAAAAAATAATTATGAGGCATTATGAGAACATAGTTGTTTAGAGAATAACGATGAAAAAACATTTAAGTGGTAAGAAATTGAAGAGAGGTTAGAAAATTACATAAAAAGTTAATTGGGTGGTACTATGAGAAGATAGTAGTTGAGATGATAAAAAAAAAAAAAAAAAAAAAGTAAGGATGCATTTAAAAAAAATTATTTCAGTATGAGCAAAAAAGAAAGAAAATATAAATTTAAAACAATGAAAGAAAACGTATTAAAAAGTAGATCAACACGTAGACAAAAATGAATAATAATCTTAAAGAGTACAAACAACAAAATATATATATCAAATATTATGAAAAAAATATGTTGAGATAATTTTTTGAATGAAGTATAGAAGGGAAAAGTTTTAGCAATTGAAAAAAAAAAAAAAAGAAAGAAAAGGAAAAGAAAAGAAATGAAAGAGAATTTAAAAAAAGAAAGAAAAATAGGCAATGACATATGTCAAAAGAAAGAAAGAAATTTTGACTTTTAATATATATTAAGCTTCTGTTTGGTTCGTCGATGGAGATGAAATTTTTAAATTGAAATTGATTGATTTTTTTAAAAATTAGTTATAAATTTTGTTAATATTTAAAAAAAAATAAAAATTAAGATAATAAATTATAATTAAACTTAAATGTTGTTGTTCTAGAAAGCTAACATCTTTTTAAAAAACGTGCGTTGAAGAAGACAACACTCAATCTGCATATAGCATCTGTTAAGAATCTGACTCTACAAGTAAAATTCTTTCTACACGATGTCACCAAGGAGTGACAGTAAAAAAGACAAGGAGATTAGGGGAAAATTTTTCATAAGAGAGCAGCTACTTTTTATGATGCTGTCATGGTACTGGTATTATAGTCAGTAGCGGAGTTAGATATATAAATTTCAGTAAAGTGTATATCAAATTTCTTTTTTTAATAAACAAGATCAAAGTATGTAAATTATGTGAAAATTTTCAATTTCTAATTGGAAAAAGACTGAAAAATCATAAAATTATAGGGGTAGAATTAATTCTAGTAGATATGTGTGATTTTTTAATTTTTAGTAAAAAATTTTGTGGGTAGAACTAAAAGAAAAAAAAATTGCAATGGAGCCCTAATGAGATCCGCCACTGATCACAGTACAAATTTATTCGTAAGTTTATCGTTCAAATGCATACATTATTGTATTCTCCTAAAAATCTAAAGTGTATCATAACTTATACAATTCTTATGTTTTTAGGTCTTATTACAAAATGCCCCTGACCTTTAGTTTGTAGCATTCTTTTCCCCGAAACATTGGAAAAGTTTGAGAATTTCCTTCCTCAATTATATTTTTGACCAAAAAAAAAAAAAAAAAAAAAACACATAACACTTGGTGGAAGTATGAGTTGCGGATATTAAATATGAAATTACCCAGATAATTAGGTTAAAAAAGTAAATATTTAGAGCTCATTGTTATTTTTTTTCTCACACCTTTTTCTCATAGGTAACTTCATAATTTCATATTTAATAAATATAACGGGTGTCATGAGTGCTGCTAATGTGTGTCACTTCATAGTTTTACATTTGATACCTCCCAACTCATACTTCCAATGAGTGTTACGCATATTTTTTCGTCAAAATTTAATTAGGTGGGAAATTCACAAAATTTTTAAAAATTAAAGAAAAAGAATATTACAAATTAAAATTCGGAGAGTATTTTGTGACAAAATCTAAAATTAAAAAAAAAAAAGAAAGTGTAATTTGTCCTTATAACTTTCAAGATAACATACGCAAATTATTGTATTTACATCCAACACAAAAAAATAAAAAATCTGTCATCAACGATGCAAACATGGTGGATTATGTCTTACGCCGATTTAAAAAAAAAAACAAAAAAAAAAAAAGTGGTCATGGTGGATTTTTTTTTTTTTTAATTTTTCAAGAAAAGGCCTTACCGGCAAAACATATATTGACTCAGTGAGATCTCCTCGACCTAATATGAAGTAAAAGTAATCTTGTTTTTTATTACAAAGTGAAAATTATGTGATAAGGATCTCATTTTACCTTATTTTCTTTTTTGCCCTTTGTCCTTTTTTTTTTATTTTTTTATTTTTAATATATCTAATATATATATATATATATATATATGTATTAACGTGCACATGGCACGTTTCGAGAAGGATTCCTCCCTTTTTTTTTTGGAAAAAAAAATTGTTATATTTTAAATATTTAAATTTAAAATCTAATTTTAAATTATAAATATTTATAATTTCAAAAACTGGAAACTAACAAATCATAATCTGCATATAAATGACTCCCACCCACTATCAGTAAGAGTAAATATGGTACTGTATCATCCAATTTTAATATTTAAATAATCACCATTATTTAAAACACACAAGTAATTCATAATTTATTGTATGGGTAATAAATAAATATTTGTGATTATAAAACAATGAAAGTAGATACCATCTTTTATATTTTACATCACACAATTTGTGAGTATAAGTTTAATCCATCTAATACACTTGTTCAATTGCATAATAAAGACGGCATCAGAAACTATGGGTCTATAATTTTAATCTCTAATAAAATTTGATAATTAATCAAACTCTTTAATTAATTTATTATATTTATTAATTCCAAAATTACTCCACTATAACACAAAAGCAAATGAGACAAATTAGATTTATGTCTCAAGAACTTAAGAGATTAGATGTAACAAATTAAAGAGAAATATAAAAGTCACCATTATAAGTATATCATCACTACAATCAGTATTATTTAAGAGTTGAATAATCAAACACATGGGACAAAATCTTAAAGAATTATTGAACGAATGAACCTACACAAGAACTTAAAAAAAAAAAAAAAAACCCAGCAGGTCAGTCCTCACCAACCTGCTTATGCATACTTTTCATATATTAATTATATTTATAGAAAAATGATCCATTTTATTTTATTTTATTTTTTTGAAATATCCAAAATATAAAATAATCATTGTCTGATAGGAAAACTGCAATCAGTATTAGTTAAGAGTTGAATAATAAAAAAAAAGGGGGAAAAAAATCTTAAAGAAATTATTGAACGAATGAATCTACAAAAAAAAAAAAAAAAAACCCAGGCAGGTGAGTCGTGACCTGCCAGCTTTTGCACACTTTGAAGTATTTAATTTTTTAAAGTATCCATTTTGTTTTTTGCTTCTCTTTTAATTAATATATCTGTGGACGTCTAGACTCTAGAAAACGTGCCTCGTACGGCAAACCGTTATCTAAAGAAGACTAATTCAAAGGTTGGGTCATTTAACGTAATCTGTCAAGACCTTTCGGTTAAGAACCTGACTTTTACGAGTCAAAAAAAAATTTTTTTTCTGAGAATTTTTAATTTTTAGTGAGGATAAAATAAAAAAATATAAAAAATTTGACAGTGGGATTAAAAAGTAAAAAAATGGAACTCATATTGGATTCCCCATTGATCATAATACAAAGTTATTGTAATTTTTACCGATTTAGGATTTTAAAATGCGTAATTTTATAGTTCAAATATATACGTTATCGTATTTTCTTAAAAATTTAAAGTCTATCATAATTTATACAACTTTCACGTTCAAAATATATAACTTTCAAGATAAATTACGTAAATTATTGCATTTCCATCCAACATGCAACAACTAGATACAAAATTTGGTGCTTAATGACATATACAAAATTTACAACTATGTACATGGGTAAGTGTAGCATAATCCGCTGACATCGTTTCATTGTTCGCTTGACTGTTTCACAATTGAAATATTGATAACTAATCATGATTATCATGGCAACTTTTTTCTTTTTTCTTTTTTTCACTCTTTCTTCCAAATGCCGTAAGCCCAACCATTTTCCCCTGAAAAAAAAAATATATATATATATATATATATATATATAAAATAGGGTTTTGTTAAAACCAAAGTCGCCCGTCAGAAAAAGAAGAGAGTGTTTTTTGGCAATTAAAAAAAAAAAAGAAGAGAGTGTTTCCCTCACAAAAGATGATCCTTTCTCTTACATCCACCATCCCAAATACGTTGCACAAGACAACACTCTTTTATATTTTTAATTGTTTTTTCCTTCAAAGCATGTCTTGTTAACATTTTTTTATATTTGTCCTTTTCTAACTATATTATTATACGTAAAGACATGAGAGCTTTGTACTATATTTCTTTTCTTCTTTCTACATTGATTCTTTTTTCTTTCTTTATTTTTTTCCATGTAAATTTTCTCTTTGTTTTGACTTTATGAGGCAGAATATTGAAGTTTCTTAACATTTGTTTGGTATTACAATCTAAACCCTAAAATTACAATTTAATTTTCTTTTTCTTCCAGTTTTACTATTTACACAGTTTTGTAACTCAAACTTTAAAAGTTTATAACTTTGCATAAACAAGTCCAAATGAGATGATTTTTTTTAAAATTACATAGAATTTCGAGACGGATAAAACAAACTCTATATTGATTTTTTTTTCCCGAATACATTTTAAGTTTTCACACTTTTTAACTCAAGCAATTCGAACGTTTCGATAAACGAACAATCAATCCAAATCCAAATTCTACACTCACCTCAGCACCAAATGCATGCTAGTATTAGATGTTTTCTTTTTATTTTTTTCATCGATTTTTTTTTTCATGTAAATACTCTCTCTCCTTATGTTGTTTTATGTGATGCTCTAACAGATTGACGTTTTAGGTAGATTCAACCAAAAACCAAAAAAACAAAAAAAAATTCTGAATTTATAGTTTTTTTAGTCCTATTATGTAGGTAATTCATTTTCTATTTTGCCTGAAAGGAGAATAAAAAGAGTTAAATGGTTTGTAGTTGTTTATTGTCTCCATCATAATAGCTGTGGCCTTTGATGTTCCCTTTCATTTTCTTCCGTTTGTTAACAGATGTTTGGAGAAAGAGTGAAAAATAAAAAAAATAAAAAGCTGATGTGACAATTATGTCGAGTTGTCAATATTAGATGAGGATGTACGAGAACCAGATGATGACGATGATATAAGCGATGTCCCAAATTAATCCTAACTTCACATTCCAGCCCGTTGCTCCTTCTGAAGAACTTGCCTCTTCGCCCCATCCGAGCAAGAAGACGAAGATGATGATGATGATGCTGCGAGCTCAGGGGATTAGTTTTATTATTGATACTTCTTTTATGTTTTTGTATTTTTCATGCTTATTTTTCCCGACTAGTACATTATTTTTGTTGTGTTTTATTTTATCAATGATACAAGTTGTTATTAGTTATCTTAAAAATTAATATTAATTTTATTTAAAATTTGAATATTATTATCTGATTAGTTATGTTCATATCAAATTTGATTTTTAATAAATAATATTTCTATATTTTATTATTTAATATATTAAAAAATATTAAACTTATTATTTACGATGACATGTCATCGTAAATATACCTATAAAAAATTATTTATGACATGTAGTCGCATATGATTGTTTATTCAAGTAAAAAATCAAATCATTTGTGACGTCATGTTAAAAAATGACGTCACAAATAATATTATCCATGTCATTATCTAGTTAACTAATTGCCACGATATTTTTAATTATTGTATTGATGCCACATCACCAATAACGAAAAATTTGATGAACTAATTACAATGACTAAAAAGCAACGATTGTCATCGTAAATAAATTATTTGTGACCATGTTTTTGCGATGATCAGAAAGCAACGACATGTCCTTGTAAATAAATATTTTGCGATCAGTTTGTTGTAGTGATATTTGTTCGTAACTTCTCTTTGTTGTATTAGTATTAAGCAGTTTAATTTTTAAAACCCAACCCACTACAATAATCTAGGTCTTTAGCAATGTCGGAATTACCAATAACAATTCTCACCATTGTAAAGTAGGTTTTAGCAAGTACTTGGATTTTTTTCTACTTTTTCTCTCTTTTTAGTAATTACAGATGTATAATAGCATAATGTAAAAGTATTCGGTTAAGATTTTCAAGGCGATAAATTATCGCTGAAAATTCAATTACGATGTCAGAAGGAAGTTTAATATCCTACTGGGACTAACTCAGCGGTTGGAAGTGAACATGCTTTGATAGTAGCTCTCAGATTGGAAACATATAAGTGTTTTTGTATTTCTTTAATAAATATGAGCTATATGTTCCATACAATTAAAATAAATAATCAAAAAAGTTCGAGGACTATGCATTTGCCTGTGTTACTACCAACCATAAATAGCGAATTTAGTTGTAGATTAGTTGATCAATATATATATATATATATATATATATATATATATATTTTGTATAAAAGATGGCAGTGGCGGAGCTACTAATGATTGAGTGGGGGCTTTCACTCCAGTGGACTTTTCTTTTTTAACATTTTTACTTTTAAAAACTTTATATTTTCTCATTTTTCCCTCACTAAAAATTGTTTGTATCTATATAGATCTCCTAAAAACTTTATCTTTTAGTATACCCCTTACTGAAATAATATGCTAGTTCCACCGCTCAATGACAGCGATCAAAATTAGTAAATATACCAAAACATCCGACTAGATTGGCACCACAAATACAGTAGAGTCCGAAACCTAGAGGTGTTAGTTTCGCTTTTGAAACGGCTCGCCAATATTGAAATTTGGGGATTAATTGTTCATTTTTTCAGTATCCAATGGATTTTTTATTTAGTTGTCATGATGAACGTCAAAAGGAAGAAATACGAACATGTGTCAAATAAACAAATGATTTCTTGACTAATTTGTACAAGAAGTTAAATCCGAATACTAGTACACCTTAATAATGACCAAAAAAGGAAAGAAAGAAAGAAACGAATTTTGAACAACAACCACCCAAAAGTCATCATAGCAAAAGAACACTGTTGATGACCGACCAAATTCGATCACTTCTGACACTTGCCGACTACACGCCGACTGCCGCTTCGGCGAACTCGGATAGTCGGACGGTATCCTCAGCCGAAGACATGAGAGGTCTACTCTGACCGTAGCATTCCGCGAAGTCTCTTGCCGAGCGTACCCGGGAGCGAGTACAGTCGGATAGTCGGATGCTCGGATCACTGTCTTGCCGAGCACCCTGATCGGCCTTGATATGTATCTCGGCCCAGACCTCCACCATGGCGACGTCAGTAATGGGGGATGTGACACTAGTCACATCCCCGCCCTATTAGCTGCTGGCGCCGCACACCTACTTCTGTCAGACATCAAATCATAACCGTCCACTGTAGCCCCCTTAATGATGAAGTCTGACACCAGTCACATCCCCCTAGGGACACGTGTCATCGGTTCAGTGGATCAATAGCTCCTGCAGACCTACTTGCCCACCGGGTATCCTAGGTAGCCGACCCGGCCGGGTTGCCCCGAGCATCCGGACCCGTGGGAGGCGCCTATAAATAAACGAATAAATTCCCTATTCAGGTACGAACACTCTTATCTTGCCAAAGCTCTGCCTCTCCTCTTACTCACCAGTTTCCTTACTGACTTAAGTATCGGAGTGCCCACGGCAGACACCACACCGGTGTCCCCATCATTCCGAGGTGCTTCCATTTTGCAGGAGATCGACGGCAAAGTGACTGGCGAGTTCCCATCGGACTACCCGATCACATTTGGGTGTTGTTGCCGGAGCCATTTCGAGCATCAACATTTTGGCACTAGAAGGAGGGCCCCGCCTTTCCAGCAACCCACATCTTTCCTCACCTCATTCATACACCATGGACGAGTACACCAACCAAGACACTCAGGAGTATGACAACCCTGCCCCCACAGGGTCGCAGAGTACCAGACCACCGCGACGCCGTGGTGGTCGCGGGCCGCGGAGGCCTACTCAGACGGAGATCCTTGCCGGCAGCGTCCAAGCTCTGACCCAAACCGTACAAGGATTCATGGAGGCCTTCCGCGACACCCATAACGCCCAGCTGCCCCAGCAGCAGCCAGAAGCCGTTGAGTCGAAGCCGTCCAGGCCGCCTAGGTCAGCGAGCAGGCACCGCGACCCCTCACCTGCAGCCGACCACAGTGGACGCGCCCTCCGGGGGAGCGCCGAGAGACAGCAGCAGGAAGCCGAGCCCGTCAGGCTGCGCTCCAGGAGCCACCGCACTAGGAACACCCCCTCGGAGGCTGAACAACAGGCCCCGGCCGAGGAGCGCCCTGATGACGACTACCTAGAGGCCTTCAACGTCAGGCGAAACACCACGTCGGTCTTTGATCGATTAGGGGGGCCGGCAATATACCGCCGATTAGGCCGAGAACCCTCGGTGGACAAGCCAACCGTGAGGGAAAGGAGCGATCAAAGCCGGCTAGACCACTTACAGCGCCAGCTTGATCGGCTGGTAGGGCAGCAGTACGGGATGGAGCCCGCTGGGTCGGCCGACCCACCGTTCACCCCAGATATCATGGCGTCCCCCTATACCCCCAGGTTTAAGATACCGACCATACCTTCTTACGATGGATCTGCGGACGCGGATGAGCACCTCGAGAACTACCGGGCGCACATGCTGATTCAGAGCGCTAACGAGGCCGCTCTTTGCAAGTCGTTCTGCCTGACCCTGACCGGAGCTGCTCGGCAGTGGTACAGAAGGCTCGAGCCGGGCACCATCAGTAGTTTCCGGCAGTTGGGAGACTTGTTCTCGACCGCCTTCCTGGGCTCCAGAACGAGGAAGCTGGGGGCTTCCCACCTGTTCGGCATCAAACAGGGTGACAACGAGACGTTGAAGAGGTACCTGGAGCGTTTCGATAAGGCTGTCGTGCAGGTGGAAGGCTGCACTGATCAGACCTTGATTCAAGCATTCAGAGAAGGCATTCAGGACCCTCGCCTCGTATGGACCCTTGCCTTCGACCGACCGCCCACCTTTGCGCACCTGAGGGGGATCGCGTGGAGGCATGCAGAGGCGGATGAGTACGTCAGAAGCCGAGGGCTACAGGTCCAGGGTCAGTCCCAGCCATCTGACAGGAGACCCGAACGAGGGCATCCGAAGACTGCCGACCAGGGCCGGTCGGACAAAGGGAAGGCCCCAGCCGTGGACACCAGCGCCGAGGCCAACCCCGGCCCGAGAATACGAACAGGGAGGTTCCGCCAGTATACCCCCCTGGTCACGACGATTGACCATGTCTTGAACTAGGTATCTGGTAAGGGGCTGCTCCGGGACCCACTTCCCATCCGGTCGGACCGCGCTCAGAGGAACCAGAACAAATACTGTCACTTCCATAAGGACGTCGGCCACGATACGAAGAACTGCATCCAGCTTCGAGATCAGATCGAAATGCTGATCAGGGAGGGTCACCTGCGGGAGTTTGTCGAGAGGATCATAACCCCGGCGGGCCCGAGTCGTCGTCAGAACAAAGGTCCGGACGACAAGTCAGACGAACAGGGGCCCGAGCACATTGTCCACACGATCTTTGGTGGGACGGCAACCGGGGACACCGCCAGTAGCCGGAGGAGTTATGCCCGCGATGCCAGGCTAGTCGCCCGCGGAGAACACATCAACATGGCGGAGCATATCTCGAAGATATGTCGCCAAGACAGCACCCCGATCACCTTCACGGACGACGAGGCAGATCGGTTACTCCACCCGCACAACGGCGCCCTGGTCGGCGAGATCAGGGTGGCAAACAATGTCGTCCGACGCGTCCTCATCGACAACGGGAGCTCCGCGGACGTAATGTTCAGGGACGCGTTTTCAAGGTTGCGGATTGAGGGAGCCGTGTTGACGCCAACCCGGACGCCATTGTACGGATTTGCCGGGGACTGTGTCCACGCAGCCGGCACCGTCTGTCTCCCAGTTACGATCGGAGACGGCCCGGAGAAGGCGACCAGGATGGTGGAGTTCATCGTTGTAGACCGACCGTCCGTCTACAACGTCATCCTGGGGAGGCCAACCCTCAACGCGCTAAAGGCGGTAGTCTCCACCTACCATCTGTCCATGAAGTTCCCCACCAGCGGAGGAATCGGAGTCTTCCGGGGAAACCAGGAAGGGGTCCGCAAGTGCTACATGGAGGCGGTAAACAAAGTGTGCCGGAAGGCCTCCGCCCATGCCACCGTGTCCACCATCCTCATGGTGGAAGGCCGAGGTCCCCAGCGAGGAGGTCAAACCACTGAGCGACCTAGACCCCCGGATGCCAGAGGAGGAGGTCCGAGCACTTCCTGTCGAAGACCTGATCCCTTACCAGTTGGACCCGGAGCACCCGGAGCGGACGGTGCTACTCGGCTCCCGGCTAGCCCCAGACACCCGAGCAGAGCTGGAGAAGACCCTCCGGGAACATAAAGACGTTTTCGCTTAGTCTCATGAGGACATGTCGGGGATCGACCCAACGGTGATATGCCACCAGCTGAATGTCAACCCGAGGCACCGGCCACTGATCCAGAGGAGAAGGGCCTTCAACCCGGAGAGGTACGAGGCCATCAACACGGAGGCGAAGAAACTACTCGCCGCCGACTTCATCCGAGAAGTAACCTACCTGGAATGGCTGGCCAATGTCGTCCTGGTGAAAAAGTCCTCGGGGAAGTGGCGCGTCTGCATTGACTATACCGATCTGAACAAGGCGTGCCCGAAGGACTGCTTCCCTCTCCCGCGGATCGACCAGCTCGTCGACGCGACGGCCGGGCACGAGCTGCTCAGCTTCATGGACGCCTACTCCGGGTACAACCAGATACCCCTGAGCCGAGCCGACCAGGCTAAAACCGCGTTTACAACAGACCAAGGGCTGTATTGCTACAAGGTTATGCCATTCGGTCTCAAGAACGCCGGGGCAACCTACCAGCGGCTGATGAACAAAATGTTCGCCCCACTCATCGGAAGATCCATGGAGGTGTACGTGGACGACATGCTGGTAAAGAGCCGACATCGGGCCGACCACATACGAGACCTCCAAGACTGCTTCAACATCCTGCGTCAGTATAGGATGAGGCTCAATCTAGCCAAATGTGCGTTCGGGGTTGAATCAGAGAAATTCCTGGAGTTTATGGTGGACCACCGAGGAATAGAGATCAACCCCGCGAAGGCCCAGGCCGTTGTAGACCTGCAACCCCCGCGAACGATCAAGGAGGTGCAACGGCTAACCGGGATGATCGCGGCCCTATCCCAGTTCGTATCAAGATCCACCGACAAATGCTTCCCGTTCTTCCAGGCTCTCAAGACCAGGGGAGGAGTAAACTGGGACAGCAAGTGTGAAGAGGCCTTCGAAGGTCTTAAGGGGTACCTCGCCTGCCCACCGCAGTTGTTAAAACCGCTTCCTGGAGAAACGCTCTATGTCTACCTCGCCGTCTCGGAGAAGGCTGTGAGTTCCGTCCTGATCCGAGAAGAAGACAAGGTTCAGTACCCGGTCTACTACAGCAGCAAAGCGTTCCAGGGAGTAGAGGCGAGGTACACCCCATTGGAGAAATTGGCCCTTGCGCTGGTCTCGTCAGCCCGCAAGTTGAGGCCTTACTTTCAGGGCCACACAATCCGAGTCCCGACTAGTTACCCACTCCGCCAAGTGCTTCAAAATCCTGAGCTATCAGGACGGATCGCGAAGTGGGCAATAGAACTCGGGGAATTTGACATCGAGTACATTCCCCGTCCCGCGATCAAGGCTCAGGCCCTGGCCGACTTCATCGCCGAATTCACAGGGGCACCTGGACCAGACCCCGAGCAGCCAGAGAGGACCGCCGACCCCACAATGGACCTCCCGGCTGAGAGCCTACCGAGCGCAGATAGGTGGAAATTGTTTGTCGATGGGTCCTCCAGCTCGGGAGGCTCCGGGGCAGGACTTGTCCTTGTTAGCCCCGACCAGTTCAAGACCAGCCAAGCCCTGCGCTTCAATTTTAAGGCTTCGAATAATGAGGCAGAGTACGAGGCTATGATTGCCGGACTTGAATTGGCCCGAGAGCTCGGGGTACAGGACATTGAGGTATTCAGTGACTCCATGCTGATCGTCAACCAGGTCTCCGGCGAGTTCCAGGCTAAGGAAACGCGAATGGCGAAGTACCTGGACAAGGAAAAACTCTTCTCGGTCAGTTCAGTAGACGAGTCGTTACTCGGATACCCCGGTCCGAGAACGCCGAGGCAGATGCCCTCGCCCGGTTGGCCTCGGGAAATGATCTGGAGGGTCTCGTCTCCTTCCCGATTGAAAAGATGGACCATCCGAGCATCGACCGAGAAGAAGTAGTCCTCTTTGCCGAGAACATGTCGACTTGGATGGACCCGATTGTCCAATATCTCACCGACTCTCAGTTGCCGTCAAACCGAGAAGAAGCCCGGAGGATCAAGAACACCTCGGCCAGGTAAACCATGGTCAATGGCAAATTGTACCGCCGAGAATTCTCAGCTCCCTACCAGCGCTGCATTGGACCGGCCGAGGCCGAGTACGTCATGAAAGAAATCCACAGTGGGGTATGCGGAAATCACTCGGGGGGGAAAGCCCTGTCCTTCAAATGTCTCCGACAGGGGTATTACTAGCCGACCATGAGCAAGGATGCCATAAATTTCGCTCGGAAGTGCATGAAATGCCAGCAGTTCGCCAAGGCTATTAAGTCTCATCCTGAGAGGCTCACCTCAGTAGTATCTGCGTGGCCATTCGCGAAATGGGCCATCGACATAATCGGACCACTTCCGATGGCCCGGTCGCAGCTTCGGTATTGCTTGGTCGCCATAGACTATCTCACTAAATGGGTCGAAGTGGAACCCTTGGCCCAGCAAACCGAAGCAAAATGCACGAACTTTCTCTGGAAGAGCATCATCTGTCGGTTTGGCCTTCCCCACACTGTAGTCACGGACAATGGGAAACAGTTCGGGGACAAGTTCCTCGCATTATGTGAGCAGTTCGGGATAAAGAAAGTGTTCTCCTCCCCCGGACACCCTCAGAGAAACGGACAGGTAGAGGCCGCCAATAAAACAATCAAGGAAAACTTGAAAAAGAACCTTGAGAGGCACAAAGGGGCTTGGATTGACGAGCTTCCCCGAGTACTATGGGCTTACCGGACAACCAAGCGAACAGCGACCGGGGAGACTCCTTTTGCTATGGCCTTTGGCGTTGAGGCCGTTATACCTGTGGAAGTCGGGCTGCCTAGCCTACGAGTCGAGAACTACGATGAAGAAGACAACACTGGTCGGACTTTTCCCGAGCTCGACCTGGTTGAAGAGAGGTGAGAACAAGCCCTGATTCGGACAGCCGCCCGCAACCAGGTCGTTGCTAAGTATTACGACAAGAGATTTCGGCCAAGAGTCTTCCGAGTAGGAGACTTAGTGATGAAAAGAGTGATCGTCCAAGAGCCTGGACTCGGCTCGTTTGGTCCTAAGTGGGACGGACCATACACAATAACTGGCGTTGTACGCCCGGGAACATACCGACTACAAGACAAGGACGGCAGGAACCTGGGGAACCCGTGGAATGCCGACCACCTGAAACGTTTTTACCAATAATCGTGACTCATTCTTTTGTAAAAGATTTATTTGTTCAATAAAATGATTGATTTCGTCAGACAGCCCGAGTACCTTTCCAGGTCCCATGACCGGCTACCCCAAGGGGGCTACCCGACCAGGACCCAGCATCTGCCTTTGCAGACAAACTCCTGTGGTTCTCGGACCACAGGCCAGGTCCCATGACCGGCTACCCCAAGGGGGCTACCCGACCAGGACCCAGCATCTGCCTTTGTAGACAAACTCCTGTGGTTCCCGGACCACAAATCAGGTCCCATAACCGGCTACCCCAGGGGGGCTACCCGACCAGGACCCAACGTTTACCTTGTGCTAGGAGAAAAGTCCCCTGACCAAGATTGGAGTTGGGCAAAACGCCCAAACCAACTAGAGGGGCTGGGGTCGGCCATATCAAGTCGCAAAAGTCCCATATCAAGTCGCAAGAAAAAAAAAAAAAAAAAGAGAGAGAGAGAGAGAGAGAAGAAAAAAGATGTTAATTAATATACAGTTGGAGGGGGGTACAAGTTGGGCACCCCCGAACCAAAAAAAAAAAAAAAATCATCATCAAAAGTCAAAATCAAACAAAAACCAAAAACCAAGTTATTCAGTAGGCGGCAACTGGGCTGGTTGCTCGGGCTCGGCGGGGGCGGGTGCTGGCTGCTCCGGCTCCGCCCGATGCTCGGGTTCTTCCGGTACAATGACATCCCCGGGCACCCTAGCAGCACCGGTAACCTCGCCTTCCTCGGCTGCTTTCTCGTCACCCATCTCTTCGGACTCAGCCGGCACGAAGGACCAATCCACCCCGACCAATGAGGGGTTGGCCGCGGTGAAACCGGCCTTCATGTCCCGCATCCCTTCCTGGTACATATGGACGATGCGGTCGTTGTAGTCCTCGGATTCGAGAAAGTCGACCACGGCTTGAGCCTTAGCCTCTTCGAGCGCGGCGGGCAGGGCGACTCGAAGATACCGCTCGTGCTCGGCCCGGGCAGTGGCGAGGTCCTGCTCGGCCCTGTCAAGGGCTTTGCCCAGCTCGAGCTTCGAAGTCTCTAACTCCTCGACATCCCGCTCTGCCTTATGAGCCCAGTCCTTCGCCTGTCTCCGCCCGTCCTCGGCCCGCTTAGCCGTGTCCTCGACGGCCTTGGCTTTGTCCTCGGCCTCTTTTCTGGCCCCATCCGCCGCCTCCCTAGCCGCCTTGGCCTCCTTCTCAGCCCGCCTGGCACGCCGGACTTCAGCCTCGGCCTCCTTCACCTCGTCAGCGGCCCGGTTAGCAGACCCCTTAGCGGCAGCCGCCCCCGAGAAAGCAAGGCATATGGCCTCGATGAGCTTCTCGGTGCAGTCGTCAATGGCCTTGACCGGGTCCGAGCGCTTGGATGACTCGGCAACCTTGACGCTGAGCCTGTCCCCAAATTTCGTCACCAGTGCTCGGTGAGCCGAGGACTCCGCAACTTGGCCCGGAGGGGTGGACGTGGAGCCCGGCCTCGGCTCCTCCCGGCTGCTCCGAGAAGTCAGCACCGGGGCTGGCCTTTCCTCCCTCGGACGATTCGACCGAGTATCTTGGCGAGCAGACGGGCGACTGGCCTGTGGAGCTGAGGGCGCGACCGGAACCGGAGCCGGGGCCGGCGGGGGCACAATCCTTGTGGCCGGGGCAGCTGGGGGCGCCACTGCCCGGCTAGATGGGGCGGATGCCCCGACCTTGCCCTTCCCCTTGCCGAGCATGGCCATCTTTGTGAGCCTCTCCCTCCTCTCGTCCTCGTTGGGCCTCTTCGTCCCATGACGGTCAGCCATCGGTTCTGCAAACAAAAGGAAAAAGGAATTAGTTCTCGGTCGGAACACACCAACAGGTGCTGCGAGTACTCGGCATTGCTCTGCTGCCGACCTTCTATTCTCAACCCCCGAGCAGGAGGCTGGCCCCGAGCAGGACTTAGGTTCTTGATCACCAGATCTAGATCCTTGTCGGCGATGCGTGGACCCCAAGACCTGGGAGAGGGAACAGGGGACTGGTCGGGGGAAGCCTCGTCTTCGACCACAATCACCCGGGACCGGTGGTGGTGAACCGGCTCCGGCACCCTAGCAATAGTAACTTGGTCCGTCAACCGACTGTCTGGTCGGGGGGCTGATGATCAGGAGCCAAGCCAACCGTACTCGGTTAGGCTCGCCTGGCTTAGGAGTGAGTGCTGGTCCCACTCGTGCTCGGGCAGATTTTGGAGGCCTTCCAACATGTCCAAGGTCCTCTCCGTCACAAACGGCGCCCTGGTCCACGCAAACCCCCTCCGGAAGACCACTGGCACCCGCTCCGCGCGGGGGAGCTCGTTTCGGGCCAAGTGCCCGTGCAGCCACCGGCCACCTGCGTAAAACCACAGATGTCTGAACTGCTTGTCGGAGTCGGGACACTTCGTCACGAACGTTCCCTTGAACGCCTGGAAGTAATAGGAGCCCGTTGACGCATGTGCGGTCTTCATCCGGTATAAGTTCTGAAATGCCCGGAATGGCAGACCAGCCGCGTAGTTCTTGGACCAGAGAATGAAGCAACTGATCAGGATCCGGAAGGTGTTTGCGTTTAGCTGGATCGGAGCCACGTTCAAAGACGTAAGAGCTCGCCTCAAGAACTGATGGAAGGGCAGGCGCAAGACGGCTCGGAAGTACTCGGCATAAAGGGTCACATAGCCAGGTAGTGGCCGAGACGGCAGATCGTTCTGACCGGGGGCCCTCAAGTCCACGTCGGCCGGAATCTGGAACTCCCGCCTAAGGGCGGCAAGGTACCTCGGCGTCACGGCAGATGTGAAGAAATCCGCCGAGTACACTGGAAAACCTCCTGCGAGCTCCAGCATTAATTGGTCGGATCGGCGGTGCACCCGCTGGTCATTGATCCGCATGGTGTGGCTGGCTGGCCTGTTGCGGTCCTCCAATTGCTCCCCGGCGGGGACCGTGCTGTTCGAGCTCTCGTCGTCATCTCGCCCTGATGTGCTCGCCTCCCCGGCCGACCTCTCTGGCATCGCCCCCTCGGCAACCGAACGCGCTCGGACGGCCTGCTCGGTTGCAGCCCCACCCAGCTCTTGTACGAACTGGCGATCCGGTCGGGTGCTCGGCCCGACTTGCAGAATCTCCTCCAACCGGGCCGCCCCCTGGCCTCGGCTGGTCGGCGTAGCGGACTCGCTCGTCGATACAGACGTACTCGGACTCATTATGCTCGGGCTCCCGACAATATCAACTGACCCCGAAAGGACCTCGTTCTCGGAATCAGACACGCTGCTCCTGATGAAAGTAGAAGGAAGATTATTACCTTTGCGGATGTTCTCGGCTGTTGACGGTCTACTCGTCTTCGGAATGCAACGGCTTGCAGTTTTCGGCAGACTTCGGCAGCTCTCGGCAGATAATTTCCTTCGCGAGTGATGGCAAATGAGGCACCCCCCCTCTATTTATAGGCGACTGATGACGGTTGGCGCGGATTCCCAGGCGACGATTGGACTTCCCGCCTAAACGAAAGTTCAAATTTCAAACTGCCAGTCGCCTGTTCGTCTCCCTGCCAATCGTTAGTCGACGCGTGGCGGGTCGCCACGTGGCCGACCCACCACGTGGCTGACCCGACACATGGCCATCTTGCCACGTAGCGTGACACGTGGTACGACACATGGCTCCCGAGAGTCACCGCACCTGTCCGAGAGCCCCAGATCGTCCGACCATCCGACTACTGACGTACTTGACCGACTATGCCCAAGCATGAAGCACCCCTGGCCTAGACCCGACCAGAGATGCTAGAGGGCTTCTGTTGATGATCGACCAAATCCGACCACTTCTGACACTTGCCGACTACACGCCGACTGCCGCTTCGGCGAACTCGGATAGTCGGGCGCTATCCTCAGCCGAAGACATGAGAGGTCTACTCTGACCGTAGCATTCCGCGAAGTCTCTTGCCGAGCGTACCCGGGAGCGAGTACAGTCGGATAGTCGGATGCTCGGATCACTGTCTTGCCGAGCACCCTGATCGGCCTTGATATGTATCTTGGCCCAGACCTCCACCATGGCGACGTCAGTAATGGGGGATGTGACACCAGTCACATCCCCGCCCTATTAGCTGCTGGCGCCGCACACCTACTTCTGTCAGACATCAAATCATAACCGTCCACTGTAGCCCCCTTAATGATGACGTCTGACTCCAGTCACATCCCCCTAGGGACACGTGTCATCGGTTCAGTGGATCAATAGCTCCTGCAGACCTACTTGCCCACCGGGTATCCTAGGTAGCCGACCCGGCCGGGTTGCCCCGAGCACCCGAACCCGTGGGAGGCGCCTATAAATAAACGAATAAATTCTCTATTCAGGTACGAACACTCTTACCTTGCCAAAGCTCTGCCTCTCCTCTTACTCACCTGTTTCCTTACTGACTTAAGCATCGGAGTGCCCACGGCAAACACCACACCGGTGTCCCCATCATTCCGAGGTGCTTCCATTTTGAAGGAGATCGACGGCAAAGTGACTGGCGAGTTCCCATCGGACTACCCGATCACATTTGGGTGTTGTTGCCGGAGCCATTTCGAGCATCAACAAACACCAACATTCTTTTAATCCTCGCCTATAAAAGAGGCAAACTACTATCCTTTCTAACTCACAATATCCCAAAACAAACCTGATCATTTTACTCAGTTTCTTTTTTAATTTCACCTTTTATAAGAGTAAAAAAAAAAAATGAAATACTTGGCAGTTTCTTCGTCCTATGCCACAATTCTCATACTTGTTTCTTCATTTGTTTATGATTACACACATGATCAATACTTTCTTGTCCTCATGCCCACTTCTAAACCCATTCTTCACACTCCAAATGATTTTCTTCACTGCATGGCCACTTCATCGAACTCTACCTCCACTTCTAAACCTACTGTCCACACTCCAAATGATCCGTCATACTACACTACACTAAATGCAACCATACAAAACCCCCGTTTTTGTTCGCCTTCGTTACCAAAACCATTCACCATCGTCACGCCGGTTCATATTTCCCAAGTCCAAGCCGTTGTTTATTGCACCAAGAAACATGGCGTGCAAATCAGAACAAGAAGCGGCGGCCATGATTACGAGGGCCTTTCTTCCGTGTCCAATAATAATGTCCCGTTTGTCGTGATTGACTTGATAAACCTAAGTTCGGTTAGCGTAGATGTGGAGAGCAAATCTGCATGGGTTCAAGCTGGAGCTACGCTAGGTGAACTTTATTATAGGATTGCCGAGAGAAGTGAAAATCTTGGCTTCCCTGCCGGTGCTTGTCACACTGTTGGTGTTGGTGGACACTTTAGTGGAGGAGGCTACGGTTTTTTGTCGCGAAAACATGGCCTCGCAGCTGATAATATTGTTGACGCCGTGATCATCGACACTCAGGGAAGAATTCTTGATAGGAAATCCATGGGGGAAGATTTGTTTTGGGCCATACGCGGTGGTGGAGCAGCAAGCTTTGGAATTGTCATTGCATGGAAGCTTCAACTAGTTGATGTTCCATCGACAGCGGCCGTGTTTGATGTCAAGAGGAATTTCGAACACGACACAACAAAGAAGCTCGTTTATTGGTGGCAAAGCAGAGCTGACAAACTCGATGAGGATCTAAACATCTTTCTCTCATTCCGAACTGCGAGTTCTATTGACAAAGAAGGGAATGGGAAAATTGTTCTAGAAGCTTCCTTCCAGGCCACGTTCCATGGCGGTGTGGACAAGCTCCTTCAACTCATGGAAAAGGAATTTCCCGAATTGGGTTTGCAAAGACAGGAGTGCACTGAAATGAGTTGGGTCGAATCCTTCGTCTATCACAACGAATTCAGAGATGGAGAATCCTTGGACGTTCTGCTGACTAGGAAACCTAATTTCCATATAGGATCTTTCAAAGCGAAATCCGATTATGTTGAAGAGCCTATTCCAGAAGACGCGTTTTAAGGAATGTTGGGAATGTTGTATGAAGAAGCGGTAGGAAGAGGTTGGATCGCATTTTATCCTTCCGGAGGAAAATTGAACGAGATTTCAGAATCCTCGATCCCATTTCCACATCGAGCTGGAAACCTCTACAACGTTCGTTATTATGTGGATTGGGATGAAGAAGCTGGGAATTTAACAGCGTCTAAAATTCATATGAGTTGGATAAGAAAGCTTTACGATTACATGACTCCTTACGTCTCAAAAAACCCTAGGGCTACTTATTTCAACTTCCGAGACTTGGACATTGGAATGGATAACATCGAGGGTGACACCGCAAGGACTTTCAATAATATTGTACAAGCAAGCTTTTGGGGTACCAAGTATTTCAAGAATAATTTCTACAAGTTGGTTCATGTGAAGACCAGAGTTGATCCAACTAATTTCTTCACCGACGAACAAAGCATCCCGCCTCTTTTTTTACTTTAAAACAGTCATGATTAGTGGTTCTCGTTTGCGTCTTTATTAGCATTCTCATTTTGTGTCTTTTAAATAAAATTTTCTTTTATGACAAACTCCGTTGTTTGTTGTATGCTTTACGTTCATTTCTGTTTCTTCTTTACTATTTTAATTTTGAGCTGCATCCAATTGCTCGAATAATATGGTCCTTAAATAATAGTTGCAATACAATTTTTTTTGGTGCTATTGAAGTCGGCTTTGTTCCATAATTTCCTCTGCCAACTTCATTGATAATTCCTAAATGCTCTCCCCCACTTATGACTTTTAACAAATTATACTATTTCAAAATTTAAACACCGTGTGTAATTTTTTAATCGTTATATTTTAAGCAATATTTAGCTGAACATTTGGTTCTTAAGGTGGCGCGTAATCGTTCTAGTAGGGAGTAGACTTTTTTCCTTTTGGGGTTCTCATCGTTAATTTGCTTTTTTAGCTGAACATTTGTATTTTGTCATATATACTCGTATAGTATATTGTATATATTCAGAGATGAAATCAGAAAATTTGTCGAGGGAACTTGAGTAAATTAATCGAAAACAAATGATGTAAATGAAAATTTTAGGATTTTTCTTATTTATGTTCCTGAACTTTTAAAACTCTCACTTTACTCCCTGAACTTTGAATTTAACATCATTTAATCTCTTATATCAGAATTTCAGTTTAAAAAGCAAAAAAAAAAAAAAAAAAAAAAAGAGTAAGTTAATTATGCAGTTATATGGTCTTTTTTCCATTTTTTGTTTTGGAAGAAATCCTAACAAAATAGGTTTATTAAGACTAATTCCCATATTTTTTTCCATCTGTTTCTAACTGTATGCAATTCTGTTAGAGGGATTAACTGGTTAAATTCGAAGTTCAATGGGTAAAGGGAGGAGTTTTAAAATTTATGAGATAAAGTGAGAATGACCTTAATAATATGCTTTGAACAAATTTTGGGATTAAAAAAATTCATAGAGAAAAGAATTTATAGGGAGACTAAAATAAGAAAAAAAGAGTCAAAATAGTAGTATTTTATTAGAATAATTACTTAAAGTCAAGATTGCGATAACCCCATCTATATTTTATTAATGCTACCATTAGAGGAAATATCAATCAAACCTTTACTTTCGTCCACACCATTATAAAACATCACGCATGGTTTTTAAATTTTTCTTTCTATGTCAACCCCGAAAACGACGGCTAAAATCATTCTATGTCAAATATGTAATTATTGAGAGGCTTGGGAATAAGGGTCCGCTTGGAGCGGCATCTCCAGATGATAAAATACCATATGGATTTCAAAATCGTAACTTTATATCAAACTTTTTCTCTCTTTAGTTTTTAAAAAAACTCAAACTTTAAAAGCCCATAATTTTCTCATTTCAAATCGAAATGAGATGGTTTTTATGTCAAAATACTTGTATGAATATGACAAATAAAAAAAGATCTATTTTGTAAATATATATATTTTTCTATACACATCTCAAATTTTTGTACTATTTTTTATATCACATAACTTTTTCAAAAGTTTTCCCACCAAACACATATTTTTAAACCAATATCCAAAACATCATCTTCAGATGTCCCACTAAACGGGCCCTAAGAAAATCGAAAATGACAGGAATGTCAACAAGTGAAGGATGGTCAACAAGCCAAACTAAAACAAGTCAAACTAAAACAAAATTTAGATTTGCCATTCAAGCCATCCAGTGAAGGATGGTCAACAAGTCAAACTAATACAAAATTTAGATTGACCATAATTAATGCCCCCATCTCGTCTATCATACTCTTTCTCTGTCATCTCTCTTTCTCTCTCTCTCTCTATGCCAAACAAACTATCAAAGTCGCTTTGTTTACAAAACAAAATGTCAATTTGCATGCTTCAATATTGCCGTGAAATTCATTTTTGGTTGATCATCTTCCCTTTGTGTTTTAGGCCTCCCAAGTAGGTTGAGAGTCTAATCCGAACGAATAAAGTGAGCCCACTCATGTTACTTGGCCTTCCAAACAACGATCCACTCAAAGATCCCCGAAAAGTAATAACAGCCATAAATAATAGTAATTAAATCCATGTTGCGTGTGACTGGTCCACCACGTGATATGTGGTTTAATGGCTTAAAAGAAAGGTTGAATGCACTATAAAAAATACATTCATCGTTTTAAATATAGATAGATCGATAGATAGAGTACAGAAAATTGATTCATTTTGTTTGTTTGTTTGTTTTTATTTTTTGTTTTTTGGGTTGAATTATCCATTTGCTTTTTATTTCTCATTTAATTTATATTTCTTTGGAGCAGTGAATATTTTTTCTGGGGGCTTATAAATACAACAAAAATTTTTTCAACGTCAACAACTTATAATGTACTAACCAGTCCCAAAAAAAAAAAAAAAAATGTACTAGGCAGAGCACCAAAAAAAAAAATACAAAAAAAAAAAAAGAAGATGTACTACAATGTCCCCTGTCAGCTTTCAGGTACTGAAAATGATCTATAATAACCTCATTATTATCAAGGCTATTGAAGTTCATTTTGGATACTTCAGCTCAGTTTGGGCTGTTTGAACTAGTGGGTTATGAGAAAATTAGGTGGAGAGTTATGTTTTGATTTGAGTATTTTCTTATAATTTTGTCTATTCTAATATTAAAATTAAATTAGCCCATTTGGGGTCACATTTAGAGACGGTATATTTTGGAGGCTGAAGATGGTTTGAGTATTGGATATATGCATTTGGTGAAAATGAAATGTTCAGAGTGAAAAAGTGCAAAAACATGAAACATATTTGCAAAAATATTAGTAATATGATCTTATTTCTCTCCTCTCCATATTCTATGCAATTTGAAAAAAAAAAACAATCATCTCATTTCGATTTCAAATTATAAAGTTATAGACTTTTAAAGTTTGTGTTTTTTGAAAATGTTTGGAAAAGTGAATAGTAAAATTGGAGGAAAAGGACAAAAAAAATGTTTGGAAATATTGTTTCCAAAAGTGATCCCAAACAACTCCTTAATATTATGAAATGGTAAAATTATCAATTTTTATATTATGCTGTACATAAATATAAGAAGGTGTTAAATTTATGGTAGTTTTGCATATAACACTTGAGTTATTGGGTTTAGGTAATGAAACTTTTAGTTTTAAGGTCTATAATAGATTTCTAACTTTTTAGGGGCCATTATGCAATTTTCGAGGGGGGCTTGATATACTTTTGCTCATATTTATGTATATGTATAGAAGTTAAAAAAAAAAAAAAAAAAAAAAACAGAAAACCAGCTGGGCCTCTATTACCAACGTGTTGGACGTTTGTTCTAGAAAGGCAATAAAATAGATTTTAAACGTGCCTAGCTTCTACAGCAACTGGAATCAAAAGAAAACGACATTCAAATAAATATTTATTGGACACGTACAATTTTCTTAACTCATTTGTACAACAAGTTAACAAAGACCGTACTTCTAATGAGTAGGCCAAAAAAGGAAAAAAAGAAAGGAAGAAACGTATAATTTTATACAACCACCACCCACGTTAAATCAGTTGTACAAAAATGACCAACAACATTCTCTTTATCCTCACCTATGAAAGAGACAAACTACTATCATTTGGGGATTAACTATTCATTTTTATTACTTTTCATGTTCACTATTAATCAGAGTACGTGGAAAACTACTAAATACGAGACCAAAAAAAGAAAGAAAGAGAGAAAAGTATTTTGTACAACAACCACCCAAAACTCATCATAGCAAAAGAACATCAACATTCTCTTAATCCTCGCCTATAAAAGAGGCAAACTACTATCATTTGGGGATTAACTATTCATTTTTATTACTTTTCATGTTCACTATTAATCAGAGTACGTGGAAAACTACTAAATACGAGACCAAAAAAAGAAAGAAAGAGAGAAAAGTATTTTGTACAACAACCACCCAAAACTCATCATAGCAAAAGAACATCAACATTCTCTTAATCCTCGCCTATAAAAGAGGCAAACTACTATCATTTGGGGATTAACTATTCATTTTTATTACTTTTCATGTTCACTATTAATCAGAGTACGTGGAAAACTACTAAATACGAGACCAAAAAAAGAAAGAAAGAGAGAAAAGTATTTTGTACAACAACCACCCAAAACTCATCATAGCAAAAGAACATCAACATTCTCTTAATCCTCGCCTATAAAAGAGGCAAACTACTATCCTCTCATTCTCAAAATAGCCCAAAACAAAAATTTCCAACATTTTCATTTATAGTTTCACATATTATAAGGGAAAAAATGAAGTATTTGGCAGTTTCTTCATCATTTGCCACAATTCTCATATTCCTTTTTTCATTTGTTTATGATCACACTCATCATGACTTCCTTCTCCGCATGGCCACTCTTACAACCAATTTTACATCCACTTCTAAACCCATTTTCTACTCTTCAAATGATTTTCTTCACTGCATGATCACTTCATCCAACTCTACCTCCACTTCTAAACCTATTGTCTTCGCTCCAAACGATCCGTCATATTACACTACACTAAATGCAGCCATACAAAACCCTCGTTTTTCTTCGCCTTCGTCCCCAAAACCATTTGCTATCGTCACGGCAGTTCATGTCTCCCAAGTCCAAGCCGTTGTTTACTGCTCCAAAAAACATGGCATGCAAATCAGAATAAGAAGCGGCGGCCATGATTACGAGGGCCTTTCTTATGTCTCCAATAATAATATCCCGTTTGTCGTGATTGACATGATAAACCTACGTTCGATTAGCGCAGATGTGGAGAGCAAATCTGCATGGGTTCAAGCTGGAGCTACGCTAGGTGAACTTTATTATAGGATTGCCGAGAGAAGTGAAAATCTTGGCTTCCCTGCCGGTGCTTGTCACACTGTTGGTGTTGGTGGACACTTTAGTGGAGGAGGCTACGGTTTTTTGTCGCGAAAACATGGCCTCGCAGCTGATAATATTGTTGACGCCGTGATCATCGACGCTCAGGGAAGAATTCTTGATAGGAAATCCATGGGGGAAGATTTGTTTTGGGCCATACGCGGTGGTGGAGCAGCAAGCTTTGGAATTGTCATTGCATGGAAGCTTCAACTAGTTGATGTTCCATCGACAGTGGCCGTGTTTGATGTCAAGAGGAATTTCGAACACGACACAACAAAGAAGCTCGTTTATTGGTGGCAAAGCAGAGCTGACAAACTCGATGAGGATCTAAACATCTTTCTCTCATTCCGAACTGCGAGTTCTATTGACAAAGAAGGGAATGGGAAAATTGTTCTAGAAGCTTCCTTCCAGGCCACGTTCCATGGCGGTGTGGACAAGCTCCTTCAACTGATGGAAAAGGAATTTCCCGAATTGGGTTTGCAAAGACAGGAATGCACTGAAATGAGTTGGGTCGAGTCCTTCGTCTATCACAACGAATTCAGAGATGGAGAATCCTTGGACGTTCTACTGAGTAGGAAACCTAATTTCCATATAGGATCTTTCAAAGCGAAATCCGATTATGTTGAAGAACCTATTCCAGAAGATGCGTTGGAAGGAATGTTGGGAATGTTATATGAAGAAGTGGTAGGAAGAGGTTGGATCGCACTTTATCCTTCCGGAGGGAAATTGAATGAGATTTCAGAATCCTCGATCCCATTTCCACATCGAGCTGGGAACCTCTACAACGTTCGTTATTATGTGGATTGGGATGAAGAAGCTGGGAATATTACAGCGTCTAAAATTCATATAAGTTGGATAAGAAAGCTTTACGATTACATGACTCCCTACGTCTCAAAAAACCCTAGGGCTACTTATTTCAACTTCCGAGACCTCGACATTGGAATGGATAACATCGAGGGTGACAGCACAAGTACTTACAATAATATTGCACAAGCAAGAATTTGGGGTACCAAGTATTTCAAGAATAATTTCTACAAGTTGGTTCATGTGAAGACCATAGTTGATCCAACTAATTTCTTCACTGACGAACAAAGCATCCCGCCTCTTCTTTCGCATTAAGGCAGTCATGATTAGCGGTTCTCATTTGCATCTTCATTAGCATTCTCATTTTGTGTCTTTTAAATAAAATTTTCTTTTACGACATGTACGACGGTTTATGAATTCAAATGAATAAAACTCCTTTATTTTGTTTGTTGAATGCTTTATGTTCAGTTCTGTTTCTTCTTTTCTATTTTCATTTGAAGCATCCAGCTGCTCCAACATTAATACGGTCCTTAGATTACAGTTGCAATAATTTTTTTTTTTTTTTTGGTGTCATTGAAAACGGCTTTACTCCAAAATTTCCTCTGCCAACTTCGTTGATAATTCCTAAATGCTCTCCCCCACTTATGACTTTTAAACTATTGCTACTTCAAAAATTAAACACGGTATATAATTTTTTAATTGTTATGTTTTCACCAAAATTTAGATATTGCAAATTATAGTTGATTCTTAAGGTGGCTCGTAATCGTTAGTAGGGAGTTGGTACTTTTTTCCTTAAGGGTTTCTCATCGTTAATTTGCTTTTTTAGCCGAATATTTGTATATTCTCAGAGACGAAATCAGAAAATTTGTTGGGGGATTTGAGGAAATTTAGTGTATTCCTTAAAATGTAGTAAATTTATCAAAAACAAATTAATGTAAATGAAAATTTTAAATATTATTTTCAGTTATGTCCTTGAATTTTAAGAGCTCACGCTTTACTCCTGAATTTTGAATTTAACCTCACTTAATCTCTCATATCAGAATTTTAGTTAAAAAAGATAGAAAAAAGTTTGTGAAGTGCATTTATATGGCATTTTTCTGTTTATTTATTTTTATTTATTTTTATAAAAATCCTAACAGAATAGACTTGGTAAGACTAGTTCCCATATTTTTCAGTTATTTTCTAACTATTATTCTAATAAACAGGGTTAACCGGTTAAGTTCAAAGTTCAATAGGTAAAGTGATAGTCTTAAAATTCAGGGAGATTGGAATGATCTAAAAATTCATGAAACATAAAAGAAAATAATACATTTTGAATAAACTCTGGGGTTAAAAAAATTTATAAAGAGACTAAAATAATAAAAAAGAAATACAAAATAGTAATATTTTAATGCAGTAGTTACTTCGAATCGAGAGAGCGATAACCATCTATATTGTATTCATTCCACCATTAGGGCGTATATCGATCAAACCTTTAGCTCCTTCTCCACACGTTCATAAAACATCATGCGTGGTTGTCCAAACTTTCCTTTTATGGCAACCCCAAAAGCGGCTAAAATCATTCCATGTCAAATATGTAATTATTAAGAGGAATGCCATGCAGCTAGTCCCACTCTGGATATATGCCATAATGCCATTCAAGCCATCCAATGAAGGATGGTCAACAAGTCAAACTAAAAACAAAATTTGAATAGACCATGCCCTCGTCTCATCTATCATACTTTTCTCTGTCATCTCTCTCTCCCTCTGCCAAACAAGCTGTCAAACTCAAGTTGTCTACTAAAGAGAATGTCAATTAGCATGCTCCAATATAGCCAAGTATTTCAAGAATAATTGTTACAAATTAGTTCATGTGAAGATTAGAGTTGATCAAACTAATTTCTTAACGAACGAACAAAGCATCCCCTTCTGTTTTCGCATTAAAACACTCGTAATTAGTGGTTCTTGTTTGCATCGTCATTATCATCCTCATTTTGTGTCTTTTAAATAAAATTTTCTTTTGCTACGTCATATTAAAAAATAAATGTACGACGACTTATGAATTCAAATGAATAAAACTCCGTTGTTTGTTGTATGTTTTACGTTCATTTCTGTTTCTTCTTTACTATTTTAATTTTAAGCTGCATCCAATTGCTCCATTAATATGGCCCTTAAATTATAGTTGCAATAAAATTTTTTTGGTGCTATTGAAGTCGGCTTTGTTCCAAAATTTCCTCTGCCAACTTCATTGATAATTCCTAAATGCTCTCCCCCACTTATGACTTTTAACAAATTATACTATTTCAAAAATTAAACACCGTGTATAATTTTTTAATCGCTATAATTTCAACAATATTTAGCTGTTACAAATTATATTTGGTTCTTAAGGTGGCGCGTAATCGTTCTAGGAGGGAGTGAGTACTTTTTTCCTTTTGGGTTTCTCATCGTTAATTTGCTTTTTTAGCTGAACATTTGTATTTTGTCATATATACTCGTATAGTATAATGTATATATTTAGAGATGAAATCAGAAAATTTGTTGAGGGAACTTGAGTAAACTAACTGGTTAAATTCAAAGTTCAAAGGGTAAAGTGATGGGTTTCAAAATTTATGAGACAATAATGACCCTAATAATATATTTCGAAAATTCATAGAGAAAAGAATTTATAGGGAGACTAAAATAAGAAAAAAAGAGTCAAAATAGTAGTATTTTATTGGAATAATTGCTTAAAGTCAAGAAAGCGATAACCCCATCTATATTTTATTAATTCTACCATTAGAGGAAATATCAATCAAATTAACCTTTACTTTCTTCCACACCATTATAAAACATCACGAATGGTTTTTAAATTTTATTCCTTCTATGTCAACCCCTAAAACGACGGATAAAATCATTCGATGTCATCAAATATGTAATTAGTGAGAGGCTTGGGAATAAGGGTCCACTTGGAGCGGCATCTTCAGATGATAAAACACCATATAGATTTCAAAATCGTAATTTTATATCAAATTTTTTCTCTCTTTCGTTTAAAAAAAAAAAAAGAAAAAAAAACTCAAACTTTAAAAGCCTATAATTTTCTCATTTCAAATTAAAATGAGATGTTTTTTAAGTCAAAATGCTTGTAAGGATAGGATAAACAAATTAAGATCTATTTTACATATATATATATATATATATATTTCTGAACACATATCAAATTTTTGTACTATTTTCTATATCACATAATTTTTTCAAAAGTTTTCCCACCAAACACATATTTATAAACTAACATCCAAAACATCATCTCCATATATCCCCTAAATGGGCCTAAGAAAATTGAAAATGACAGTAATGTCAACAAGTGAAGGATGGTCAACAAGTCAAACTAAAACAAAATATAGATTTGCCATTCAAGCCATCCAGTGATGGATGGTCAACAAGTCAAACTAAAACAAAATTTAGATTGACCATAATGGCCCCATGTAATCTATCATACTCTTTCTCTGTCTTCTCTCTTTCTCTCTCTCTATGCCAAACAAACTGTCAAAGTCGCTTTGTCTACAAAACAAAATGTCAATTTGCATGCTTCAATATTGCCGTGAAATTCATTTTTGGTTGATCATCTTCCCTTTGTGTCTTAGGCCTCCAAAGTAGGCTGATAGTCTAATCTGAAAGAATTAAATAGGCCCACTCATATTCCTTGACCTTCCAAACAACAATCTACTCAAAGATCCCCGAAATGTAATTTGGGTTCACGCGTAGCTTCTCGGCTCACATTAAGCGATGTGGGTCGAGTTCAAACACCGTCACATTTTGTGCATCAACAGTTATTTATTTCAAATATGTAGATAATTATTGTGTACTAGTTTTTTATTTTAATTGTTAAACTAAATAATTATACTATATCTAAATAATATTTATTTTAATTGTTAAAGTAAATATATCCGGCTACAAATTACATTAATTATCTTGGTAGTCCAAGTGGCGCTTGCGTACAAGCAAGTGCACTGACTCCATAGGCATAGGAAATGGGTGAGGAAGTTTTCCACTTTGCACACGCAACCCTAGTGTACAAATAGACCCTTAAAAATGTTTACTCGGGTACAATTATATTGAATTTCTGATAGTAATAATAGCAATAGGAATTGTATTCTGGATGTTTTGAAAAAAAATATATATATAAAAACCTTATCTGTTACGTTTTCAAGCCGCCGCACAATAAAAAATTCCACCATTTTCCTTGACCTCCTTCAACCATCATATAAACGGCTAAAATCATTCCATGAAAAATCTGGAATTATCGAGGCTTGAGAATAATTAAGAAAATACCCTCCAAAATGTTTAAATCTGCTATCAATAAGAAACTTTGATCCGGCCTGTCTTTTGACTGAAGATGATTTACTAAAATATATATATATATATATATATATATATATTATATACATACCAAATGCCTCACTAAATTTCATGTGCTTAAAGTTGGTTGAAGCCTCAATAGCACCACCATTTTTTTTTTTTTTTTGGAGACAGATAGAGGTATTAGTGTGGCATTGATTATGGAACCATCTTCTTTACATTTTTTTTTTTAAGTTGTGACATGTTTGGTAGGTGAATTGTCCTTATAATTGGTCTTTCAACAATTATAAATAGCTTAATAAGATTTTAATTCCAATAATACAAAAAAGAGAGTTTGATAGGAAAAAAGAAAGAAATTTTTTAAAAAGAGAAATCATTATATCTCGAAAAAAAAAAAAGGTTTAAAAACCACAAAAATCCCACAGAAAAACATAAAATCAAGAGGGTAAAAAAAAAGGACTTCACTGTAAATCTTAAAAAGCGCTAGTCCTTGCACTCCACCATCTCTTGGCGGTGACGTTGCAAGGGAGATCTGACGTAGAAAGTTTTAACAAGAGAGAGCCAAATCCATTTCCGATCAAGGCAAAATCGTTGACAATCTAAAATAAAACTGCAATTCTCTATTCTGTTCTTCCAAAACGTGCCTCTAATTAAAGATTTGTTTGTTAGCATATTAAACTACTCCAAACTAAACGAAACTTACTGACAAAAATGACATGAGTATAACATAAAGGAACAATAAAAGGAATGCACACATCACAACCTTCTGCTTCAAGATACATGGTCGTCCAGAAGAAAAGATGAATGCACTATTACATTCGTCCTTATATATATATATATATATATATATATATATAAAAGAGTATTGACAAGTATAGTTAAGTTATAAAAAAAGTAATAACAGCCAAAAGTAATAGTAATTAAATCCACGTTCCGTGTGACTGGTCCGTCACGTGATGTGTGGTTTGATGGCTTAAAAGAAAGATTGAATGCAGTATAAAAAATGCATTCATCGTTTTAAATATAGATAGAAGGATAGATAGAGTATAGAAAATTGATCCATTTTGTTAGTTAGTTTGTTTTTGTTTTTTTGTTTTTGTTTGGTTGAATTATCCATTTTCTTTTTGTCTCTCATTCAATTAATATATTTTTAGAGCAGTGATGAAGCAGTGAATATATATATATTTTTTTCTGGGGGCTTATAAATACAACAAAAATTTTATCAACGTCAACAACTTATAATGTACTAACCAGTCCAAAAAAAAAAAAAAAAAAGTTGTACTACAATGTCCCCTGTTGGCTTTCATGTACTGAAAATGTTCTATAATAACCTCATTATTATCAAGGGTATTGAAGTTCATTTTGGGGCTCATTTTGGGCTATTTGAACTATTATTAGGTTATGAGAAAATTAAGCGGAGAGCTATGTTTTGAGTACTTCCTTATAATTTTGTCTACTCTAATATTAAAATTAAATAAACCCATTTGGGGTCACGTTTGCAAACAGTGTTTTGGAGATGGAGATAGTTTGAGTTTTGAAAACATACATTTGGTGAAAATAAAATGTTCGGAGTGAAAAAGTACAAAAACTTAAAACATGTTTGTAAAAAAGTGATCCCAAACACCACCTTAATATTATGAAATGATAAAATTATCAATTTTTATATTATGATACGCATAAATATAAGGTGTCAAATTTATGACAGTTTTGCATATAACACTTGGGTTATTGGGTTTAGGTAATGAAACTTTTAAATTTGAAGGTCTATAATAGATTTCTAACTTTTTAGGGGCCATTATGCAATTTTTGAGGGGGGGCTTAATATACTTTTACTCATATTTATGTATATGTAAGTAAAAAACCAAAAACAGAAGACCAGCTGGGCCTCTATTACCTACGTGTTGGACGTTTGTTCTAGAAAGGCAATAAAATAGATTTTAAACGTGCCTAGCTTCTACAGCAACTGCAATCAAAAGAAGACGACATTCAAATATATATGATTTATGGACATGTGTAATTTTCTTACCTCATTTGTACAACAAGTTAACAAAGACCGTACTTCCAATGAGTAGGCCAAAAAGGACCATCACCCACGTATAATTTTATACAACCACCACCCACGTTAAATCAGTTGTACAAAAATGACGAACAACATTCTCTTAATCCTCATCTGTGAAAGAGACAAACTACTATCATTTGGGGATTGACTATTCATTTTTATTACTTTTCATGTTCACTATAAATCAGAGTACGTGGAACACTACTAAATAATAGACCAAATAACGAAAGAAAGAGAGAAAAGTATTTTGTACAACAACCACCCAAAAGTCATCATAGCAAAAGAACATCAACATTCTCTTAATCCTCGCCTATAAAAGAGGCAAACTACTATCCTCTCATTCTCAAAATAGCCCAAACCAAAAATTTCCAACAATTTCATTTATAGTTTCACATACTACAACAAAAAAACGTCTTCAATAACATTTAAAAAATGTCATCAATCAGATTCGACAACATTTCTACAAAAGTCGTTGAATGGGGTGCCGTGGAAAGTCTAAAATTTTTAACGATATTTTCTTAAATGTTGTAAAGGATGTTGTTAAATCTCCTTTCATGACATTTGGGTAGTGTCTTTAAATATTTTCAATTTTTTGTAATCGTATCTTCCACAGCGGCCAAAAATGTCGTGAGTAAATCTTCTCACAACATTTAATTAATGTCGTGAATTTGAGTTTTATTTTGGTTTTTTTTTTTTTCAGATTTTAATTTCCAGAAAAAAATCTGGATTAAATACAATTAATATAATATTTAATATTAGAACAAAAAAATTAATCTTATTTAAAATTCAAAAAAAAATATTGAAATTCAAAAAAAGAAACATTTCAATATTATTTCCATGCAGCTATACAGATACAAATTAATTCTTATTTTGGCGTCCTCTTCGACCTTCTCCCATGCACCCATAATACTGATGTAGAAAAGAAGAAGAAGAGAATACAACAAAACCACCCCTAAAAAAAAGAGAGAGAGCATCATTGTTTTTGTTCATCATCTTCCATTTGATATGAAATGGCGCATCTCGGATAGATCAGAGAGGACTGAGCATCACCGGAATCATCAAGATCATAATCTTCTGATACTTTTATCCCAAACACGCATCCAACCATTCTCTCTCTAGCCTTCCAAGACGACACAATTAAGTCATTGATTTTGCCTTTGTTGTGTTCTAAACATTTTGCTGCCTGCACAAATCAAGAGCCCATAGAAAGCAATTAAGCCTCTGTTTAAGTGCCCAATACAAGGATTTAGAAAAAGAAAGGTGCCAATAAATGGACGACCTCCATGAGGAAGGAGAAACATTTATAGGGAATTACTACAAGAATTTGATGCATATGCAGGACGAAACCATAGTGGAGCTCTAATTCGGGGCAATTAGATGGCGAAGATGTCTGTTCGATTTCAAGCTGATAATAAAACCGTAGCGGAGGCTCTAAGTCAAGCAATTGGATGGCAAAAACTAGTGTTCGATTTCGAGCCGACGGACAACTGCATCAAAAGAATTGCGAAACCAATTACAATGAATAGAAAGCAAAGAAATAAGACGAAAACATAAATTACCTTTCATCACTAAGTTGTCCTGAGATTTCTATATGAAACAGAGAGAAAAGATGGATGATGAGCAGAAAGAAAAAAGTTATTTTATGTTACTGGAACTGAGTTGTTTTGTACATGGATATAACATTAATATTTAACTGATAATGCAAATTTATTTGGAAAAAAAAAAGCGCCAATTGTTTGCTGTTCAAAATCTATTTTAGCGCCAACTACAAATTTTTAGTTTGCCGCCTCTTTCTTTCAGCCCAGCTTAACAATTTTAAGTTGAATTTTAATATCATAAATGAAGAGATGTTTATTATTAACCGGGTGTAGGGTTTTTATTTTTATTTATTTTTTTTATTTTTTGAGAAAGTGTGTAGGTAGTTATCCCCGTCCTTTTCTTCAGGATATATATATATATATATATTTTCCGGAAGAAGTTTTCATATATAAATATTACTTAATGGCGACACACATTTGAAATAAAAAGATATAAGATTTAAGGAAAAAAACATGGGCAAAATAAAAAAAACAAACTTGGGCAACAAACGATATAAGCAATCCGAAGAAAAAAAAAAACATTTTAGAAAAAAAAATGTATAAATTTTAAAGAAAAAATTGTAAAAATATTATTAAAAAAAACATGGGCAGCAAACAACAAAAGCAACAAAAACAAAAAGAAAAAGGAAAAAAAAAAAAAAAAAAAAAACAACCAAAACGTTCGCTCCAACCAAAATGAGCATTTTCATTGAAATTTGATGAAAAGTCAAGAGTGTCAAGGTTCTGATAGTTATAATATTTGTATAGATTTTTTTCTAATTTCTTAGGTAGTATACTTTTAAATTGTATTTGGAATTCTTTTTTGAGTATTCCTTTGAAATTGGAAATTATAATTGAGTTAAACAAACAATAGTGTTTGATTGGATCATAAATTACATTTTATTATTCATTCAAACTGAATATTTGCATTCAAATTTTGAATTGAATTGTATATTCAAATTAAATATGTATTTGAATAGTTTTGGTTGATGATTACTTACAACTATTGTAAAGATAGAAAAAATGAATGTATAAATTTCTATAAAAGTGAAAATTTGGATTGAATTTTGAGCTAAATTACAATGAAATAATAAAAACATTTAAATGCACTTGAATGTTTGAATCTTTCTTTTTGGTAAATTGATTATTTGACATTTAATCAAATACACATTTTATTGGTGTGAAATTGATGTAGGACAAGATATTGGAAAATTAGAGTTTAATTAGGATTCCTATTTTATTTAAATATTTTATGTTCAGTTTGAGATTTGTTATGACTTTTTATTGTTTATTATTAGGATTTGGATTAAGAATTCTTTTGACTTAGAATTCCTAAACAAGTTAGGATTCATTAGCCTAAAAATAGGGTTCTTTATTTTTAATCAGTTAGTTTTTCATTAATAATAGTATCAAATTTAATTTATTTTAGCAACTTTTCTATTCCACTATGTCACGTGGTATCAAATTTAATTTATTATAAATTCTAATTTTCTGATATCTTGTCCTACATCAGAAACAACAACTACTGAAGATGGTGATCCAAGTGGACAATAGTATAGTTTTGGAATTTAATGAGAATTAGTAATTGTTCTTTTCATTACATTTGTGGAGTATTGTTAGGAAAACATTTAAATACACTTGAATTTTTGACATTTAACCAAACACATATTATGTTGTAGTTAAGTTATAGTTATTGAAGATGGTATTCCAAACGATCCTTAATTTAGCTTTGAAATTTATAATTTAAGCTTGTACTTAGAACAAAAGTTTGAAATGGAATTTTGAGGTTGGAGTTGGTTGACTTTTCAAAAATTAGTTATAATTTTTATTGATTTTTTAAGAAAAGATAAAAACTGAAATAAAAAATTTAGGTCCAAACCTTATTTTCAAACAAGTACTAAGATTGTAATTGCTCTTTTATTGTGTTTGTAGAGTGTCATATAGTTTTTGCAAATTTATAGAAATTTGTAGGATTGCTCCTCAAAGAGCCACCTAAGGATTATTGCCCCCATATATAGTAACACAAAATTATCGATTATTGCCATAGAATTTTCCATAAATTTGATTTTTTTTTTTCATCTAAATATCGATTTTCATAGAACATGTAATATTAAATGACAAAGTATCATGACTTTCAAAAAATAAAAAAAAATATAAAGTATAATGAAAATTTCAGCAGAAATATTGATAAAAATATCCCAAATATTGGTTTTTAATATTTTTAATATATTCTTGAACATAGTTAAATTCACGGTTTTTTTTTTCTCCATTTTTTATATAGAGAGATAATTGGTAGAGATCGAAACATATACATGATATATATGTACAAAATTAGAGCAAATTACACTGACACTACACTACATAACCGGTATATTTTATGTACATTTTTTTTTTTCACTTTTTAAAGGTTAGTTTAAAATAAAAAAGCTTAAGTCAGATTGTATTATAAAATAAATGAATAAAAGAGTCCGAATTAAAAAAATTTCTTCAAAAAATAAAAAAGAGTCCGATTTTTCTTTTTAATCTTTACTTTAATTAAAATAATTTGATATGTTTGAAATAGAAAAGTACGTGATCTTAGTTTCCTTTCCGAATTTCAAAAAAATTTTTATTTAAAGTTGAAATCTAAATTTAAAGTTGTATGAAAATGCCAATAACAAATATATATTATTATATGAAGATACTACGTTTTTTTATTATTTTTTAAAAAGTGTAATCAATTCGACATTGATAAATAGCTAATCTATACGAAACTTTATTTACTTCACGATATCAACAACCTCGAGAAGAATATGAATATTCACTAGTTAAACGAGCTAAACAAAACTGTTACAGATTGTTTATAAAATATTAAGTTATTTTGTTCAAGTTTCTTAAATTCGTTAGAAGCTTTTTTTTTTTTTTTTTGGGAGAATATATTAATTTTTAAAAAATTAAGAATTATTTTGTTAAAAAATTAAAAGTAATTGATAAGAATTTAGGTTAAAAAAGTTCAAAAAAAAAAAAAAAGAATTTAGTTTAAACATTTATAGCAATCTATTATAACTATGCATGTAATATAAGAAACAATAGTCGAAGAAAATTTGATCCGAAGATTTTTCTTAGGGATTAACTGTAATAACTGAATTTTTTTTAACATTACGATTTCTTGTAAAGAAATTCAAGCTGTACCATGAAGGTATTCATGAGGAAGCCCGATTAGGGTTTTTGCTAATTTTGTGAGTTCTTATGATTTTATAAGACTAAAAAATGATTGCTTAGCCAAGCATGTGACCTTTTTAAGTAAAAAGGGGTAGAAAATTTTATGATTTTATGTTGATCAAAGTTTGACCATAAAAAGTCAAAGTTGACTGAAAAAGTCAAAGGTTGACTAGAAAGGTCAAATATATGATAATGCTGTGAGATGACAAGCAGTATGGGATATATACTGCGAAAACCGTCTTTACGGACAAGATAGCATGAATAAGATCTAAAATCACCATAGAAAAATCAAGCACAATAATTAGGGTATCAAGGGCCAAAAGACTTCAAATTATAAGAAAATTTTTATACAGTCTATTTTTACACATATAAATTTTGGACTGTAGTTCAGTGTAAAAATATTATTATTAATAGATAGCAGTATGGAAAATATCTGTGTTAGCATAAAAATGGACTGCATATTAAGGAAAAAGCCTAAACAAGCCCTAATGATGCTTACATCATCCAACTTTTAATTAATGACATCATTTTGGGTTAAGGAAAATTTTGGAAAAAATTGGATGGCTCTAGAATCACCTTGGCCGGCCACCTAAGGGGGGAATTGGTGCAAAATATTGTTTCTTCAAGGAATTTTTAGCAATTTTGAAAAATTCCCCATCACCTATAAATAGGTGATCCATTATTCAAAAAAAAATTGAAAACTCTAGCTAAACTATGCCCAAAAATCCTTCACATTTTCACTCCCAAAAACTGAAACCAAAGAGAAAGCAAGAAAAAAAAATTTAAGTAACCCAAGGGAAAAGTTTTTGTGGTGGCAGGATTTCACTTAGAATCAAGCCAAGATTGGAAAAAAATTTGGTACCCATTTGACTTAGGGTGGCCGGTTGTGGAAGAACCAAAGGGGGAGAGAAATTTTGATCAAACCTAGCCTTGTGTTGAATCAAGGTAAATTCCCTTGCCCTAAACTTTTAAATTGAGCTACAATTTGAAATTTAAGTGTATTTCAAGTTGAAATTTATAAGAGCATAAGCTCAATTTAATTTTATGCCCTAGTTTAGAAATAATTAGATTATGTGCTTGATTAGGTTAAGGGTGGTTTGGTTTATGAGTTTTGCATGAATGTACACTTATGCTTGCATGATTTTATGCTTTGATTGCATGAACTTATGGTTTGCATACAAGATGTTTGATAATGTTGTATGTCCCCAAATATGTTTAGGTTTGCTATAGAATATGCATGTTAGGTTGCTCGAGATGTTGAAATGGTTTATACCAACCTAAAACCCATGCAAAACCTAATTGGTGCAAAATAAATAATGGTTTGTATGGGAATGTTTAATTATGTGTTTAATGAAAACCTTACATTAGAAATGCACTGCATGTCTGATCTTAGGCTTCCGGTGTGGCTGATTGAGGTAGAGTGCGCGTATTAGGACTTAAAATGGATTTAAAACCACAAACTGCCAGTTCGGGTAAAAACTGGCCAGTTTTCTGGAAAACA
The DNA here is from genome assembly GCA_038430175.1 of Ficus hirta. Taxonomy (NCBI): domain Eukaryota; kingdom Viridiplantae; phylum Streptophyta; class Magnoliopsida; order Rosales; family Moraceae; genus Ficus; species Ficus hirta. The sequence continues at coordinate 8,284,251 of CM076585.1, read as the reverse complement.
GATTTTGAGGTCCTTAGAAGCCGAATTTGGAAAAACTTAAAACATGAAAGTTGTAGAGAAGGTTTTTTCTAGGGGGCACCAAGGACAGTTTTCCAAAATAAAGTTCCAACGGCCTCAGTTTTGACAAAATCCGAGCCTGGCCGTGCCCAGACTTCATGCACGGATAGGTGAGTTCAACGGGGTAAACGAAGGGGTTAGAGTCCGAACTAAGTTTTGTACAAAACATGAAAGTTATACAATTTTTCGAGATCTAAAACTTTAATGAAGAAAACTTTTTCAGATTCGACTTAGATTTTAAAATAAAATTTAGATTTCAAAAACTATACAGGAAACAGGAAATTCCTGCACAGGATTTTCTAAAACAGTGCAAGAAAAGGACATCCCTGCACTAACACTGATAAATTAGCAGTAAGAAACTGTTTCAAAGGCAGTTTCCAACACTTAATAATTTTACTCAAGAGTTATAATTTTTTATAAGTTGAACAAAGGATTTTTGTATTAAATGTTGAATTTTCCAAAGAAAATAAAAATGGGTTTTTGAAACCGAAAGTCAAAATTATGACCCGAGTAGGGTAAGTTTTGAACCCTAGGGTTACTCGATGTAATCAAATAGGTTATCATGTGGTTTTGAAGGGGGACATATAACTAAGATTATGTATAAATGTTAGTTAAATCACTAACATATTAATCCTTACCTATGTCCTTTATTATAGCAGGAGATAGCCTGCTGTTGTGCCCTGATTTGGAACAGCACATTATAGGACATAGCAAACGAGGTAAGTACAACTTCGCCTACAGCATAGGCTTTTAGTTGTGATACTTACCCAAGTATGATCAATGAATGTTATGGTACATGATGTGATGTGTGTTAGAATTGTTTGATGCTAGGGTAGGCTATAGAGTATGGTATGATGATGTTATGTTATATGATATGATTATGTCATGATATATGATACGTCAAGTTCATGATTATGATATGAGGTATGTTGTGTTAAGATACGATTATAGCTTATGTATGTGTGACATCATGAGGCATGTTCACCATTACTAAGATAAGAACAAGATCAAGTATGAGACAATGACAAGTAAGCATGATGGCAAGCAAGCTTGCCTATGTCGTACCGACCCGCGTTAGGTCGGGTTGGACTATGGTTTGAGTTGGAAATGGACTGGCCGCCCCAACCACTCCATAGTTGCGCGCCCGGTACAAACACTTATATTAAGGGGCCCACAAGATAAGTTAAGATTAAGTCAAGTTAAGTTAAGATAAGTTATGAAAGTATGTTATGAAAGAATAAGAAAGCATAATGAAGCATAAATGGCTCATGCATGATTATGATAGGATAAGCTATGATATGTTGAAGTAAGTTACGTTTTGTATTGTTGTCATGGACGTCAATGTTGTACTTGCTGAGCGAAAGCTCACGTCTTACGTCTATGCTGTAGGTAAGCAACCTACGGGCACCTGTTGATACAAGATGGCGAGCGTGGTAGGGCGACCTGTGAAATGTGGGATATATAGCCGTTACGCGTTTTGTTCTTTTATGAATTATTTTATTTGGTATTCGATTATCGTTATATTAATTATCGCACATATGCTCATACGCTTATTAAAAAAAAAAAATCCGCTATTTACGCTAAGTAAATATGTACGACATGTATGTATGTATGTATGGTAACGGCCTGTGCTAGGCGAGTCGTTACTTGAAGCCCACCGTCAAAGGCTTCACGATCGGCCCTCTGTCAACTGAACATCAACCACCGTTGAAGCCATCGCCAACTATGGTCAAGACCAATTTCACTCCAAAATAGAGTTAATGGCATGGGTTAGTATTCTTTGTCTGCTTTGGCCTCAACGATTGCAAGATCGTGGGTTTGAGACATCTGGAGTGGGAGATTCCGGGTGTTGAGGACTATGTGGAATATAGGAGGTCCTTGTATGGTGAAATCAATCGCAAGGCTTTGCTTGTTAACGCTGTTGGTACACTTGTTGCTCCTTCTCAGCCCATGGCTCAGGTGTTCCCTGTTTCTTTTCTTGTTCTTGATTCACAGACAGAGAGAGATATATATATATATATATACATATATATATCTACGCACACAAAAACGTATGTATAATATGTACTCAATATATAGTTTCTTGGATCATCTTTTTTTTTTTTTTTTTTTTTTGCGGTTTCTGTGTGTTTGTTTTTATTTTCTTAATGTATAATCTTCTAGGTCGTGTTTTTCTTTTTCTGTGTTCTTTCTCTCTTTCTTATTTGGTTTCTAAGGTTTTTATTATTATTATTATTTTTTGGTGTTTGTTTGTCATGGGTTTTTTAGCCCCTCTGTTCTCCATTGCAATAAGTTTCAGAAAGTCCCAAAATTTATAAATTCGAGTAAGATGTATTCATCTATAATTTTTTTTGGAATTCTTTATTTTCCATAGAAATTGCAACAAGTTTTCAAATGAGAGTTGTTGCTTAAAGTGTATGTATTTGAGGAATTCTAATTTTTTGGTTGCTTGGATCGATGAAACTATGCATGTCATTGTTTCTAATTATTTATGTAAAGAATATCTGGTGTAGGATGAAATTTTGTTTAATTTTCTGGATTATTCTCTAAATCTGATGATTCTCTTACTGTAAGGATGAAATTATGTGTCTTATTAACACTTAACTATCTATACATGCAATTTCCATAACAACTGGACAACAAGCTTGTTGCTAATTGGGGAGTTAACGACTCAAGCTAGATTCATATATAACATATATGCATCTTGAACTTGATATAACATGGGTAATGGGAGATTTTTTTTAAATCCTTTTTGCTAATTGGGGAGTTAACGACTCAAGCTTTTTTTTTTTCTTATATATATGCTTCTGTTTTTTTTCTTTTTTTTTTTTTGCTATCCAAAACTTTTTCCAATTCTCTTTTCCAAAAATTTGGCTGGTTGACTCTGCCCCTTAGTTCTTTTTTTTTAATTATTTTTTTATTCATTTATTGTATATCAAAGAATGCCACAAAAAAGTTGTTGTATCTCTCCTACCTCCGTGTCTTTCCTTTTTCCTAAAATACGAGATTTATTTTTTTATTTTTGTTGATCTTCCTTTCAACCTTTCTTCTTTATGCGAATCTTATTAGCTTAAGAGAGCCCTTACTCATAGTTCTGTGCATGTTTTGCAGATAGGTTTGAGATTGAAGCCAGTCTTGCTCTCAAGTTAAGATATTTGATTTTATCACAAAAGAGGCTTTTTGCTTTAATTTTGCCAACGTAGCATGAAGTTTAGGCATTCATATTTGATTGATAGGCCTGAGAACTGAATTGATATTTGAATCCATCTACAAGTCCTCTGTGTCAACAATTTAGTTGGTTCCTATCTTTGGTTTTGGTGAATGTCTTTATTCTTTTCACTGGAGACTAACTTTCTACAAACTTTATATTACTTTAATTGAAAAACTTTGTCATGTCTACATTTAATCCAGTACTATTACATGTCATCATAATTGATATTCATAATCCATCATAAAATATAATCTTGATGTAATATTGTAGTACATGCCATTGGAGAAAAATAACAAATAGAAAGCTTGATTCTTCTTTGTTCCACCTTTGCTCAAAGTAAACTAATAACATCTCGTAGATCATGTTTTAACATGTAACATCTATATTACACTTTTTATGAATAATTTTTTGTTTTCATTATTAGTTTATGTCAATCTCAGATGAATGATATGACAAGTATAGACAAAGTTCTTACTTTATTTATTAGTTTATATCAATCTCGGATGAATGGCATGACGAGTATAGGCGAAATTCTGACTTTATTAAGGAGTACAGTTGTCATAATGGATGTCTACCTCCAATTAAATGGAGTAAAATTTGTCGTGGTTGCCGCGTCAGGCTTTGGTATATATATATATATTTATATATTTTAAAGTAAAGTTTTGTTGATTCAACCTCACTTTTTCTTTTCTTTTAGTTTTTTATTCATTTTTTTCCTTGTCCTAACAGAATTATTGTAATTGGAGAGCACATTGACGACATCAGAATTCATTAATTACCACCAAAAGCTCAGATGTCAAAAAGAAAATTTCATTGGAGTAGCAAAATTTAGGATGTAACTTAAATTTGTCTTTTATTTTCTTTTTTCCATGAGTTTCAATATAACTTAAATGTAGGACCTTGTATTTGGTTCCAATTTTTTTGTTTACCAATTTTTTCGATGATGAATGTTTGAAATACTTTCACCATTTAAGAATAATAGTACTAATTAATGTGATTGTATTATGTAGCAGGTTTCAAGTTACATACCCTTGGAAATTTCAGGTATAAAATTTCAATTGGTGCATTAACCTTTTATTTGTATAGAATAGGAAGAAAGGAAACCAACTTTTGAAAGTTTATGAAAACATGACAACATAATAAAAAGCTGATGGAAAACAACTTTAAAAAAATTTGAAGAAAATTCATGCATTTGCATCTATTAGTATCATATTGAAATTTTTTATAAGTAGTTTAGTTTGATTTGCAACCATATGAACTATTCTTAGAAAACAAGACTATTGAAATGAAAGGTATGAATTTTGTTTTGTTTTGTTTTTTGTTTTTTGTTTTTTTAGAACTAAGGATGATTAAGAGATTTGAATTTTACATCTCATGCTGAAGTCAAATGTGATATTACCATTCAGTTATGTGCTACTTCAAGCTGCAAAATTTTTTTTGTTATTATTTTGCTTATTATTCAATGTAAAATCATGAATTTAAATACACATAAGAACTCAACACATGTTTCGTAGGCATTTTTATTGTCATATATCTTGTGCAATTAAAAAAAATTTCATGACATTTTTCCATTAAATGTCTTAAAATATACTTTTGAATGACAATTTTCTGTTAAATGTCGTCAAATGATCTCTTCTACGACATATAAATATAAAATGTCATCTTAAAGATATTTTGACGACACTTTTTGTCATAAATTTTATGTCGTTAAAAGCACTTTTTGTTGTAGTATGTGACCAAGAAGTGACAGTAAAAAAGACAAGGAGATTAGGGGAAAATTTTTCATAAGAGAGCAGCTACTTTTTATGATGCTGTCATGGTACTGGTATTATAGTCAGTGATGAAGTTAGATATATAAATTTCAGTAAAGGTGTATATCAAATTTCTTTTTTTAAAAAATAAGATCAAAGTATATAAATCATGTGAGAATTTTCAATTTCTAATAGGGAAAAGACTGAAAAATCATAAAATTATAGGGGTAGAATTAATTCTAGTAGATATGTGTGATTTTTTAATTTTTAGTAGAGTTAAAGAAGAAAAATAAAAAAATTTTGTGGATAGAACTAAAAGAAAAGCAATGGAGCCCTAATGAGATCCGCCACTGATTACAGTACAAATTTATTATAACTTACACAAATTTATTCGTAAGTTTATCGTTCAAATGCATACATTATTGTATTCTCCTAAAAATCTAAAGTGTATCATAACTTATAAAATTCTTATGTTTTTAGACCTTATTATAAAATGCCCATGAACTTCAGTTTGTAGCATTCTTTCCCCCAAAACATTGGAAAAGTTTGAGAATTTCCTTCCTCAATTATATTTTTGACCAAAAAAAAAAATACACATAACACTTAACACTTAACACTTGTTGGAAGCATGAATTGCGGATATTAAATGTGAAATTACGAAATTACCTATATAATTAGGTTTAAAAAGTAAATATTAAGATCTCATTGTTATTTTTTTCTCTCACACCTTTTTCTCATAGGTAACTTCATAATTTCATATTTAATAAGTATAACGGGTGTCACGAGTGCTGTTAATATGTGTGACTTCATAGTTTTACATTTGATACCCCCTAACTCATATTTCCAATGAGTGTTACGCGTATTTTTTTCGTCAAAATTTAATTAGGTGGGAAATTCACAAACTTTTTAAAAATTCAAGAGAAAGAATATTACAAATTAAAATTTGAAGGCATTTTGTGACAAAATTTAAAATTTAAAAGAAAAAAAAGTGTAATTTGTACTTGTAACTTTCAAGATAACATACGCAAATTATTGTATTTACATCCAACACAAAAAAAATAAAAATCTGTCATCAACCATGCAAACATGGTGGATTATGTCTTACGCCGACTTAAAAAAAAAAAAAAAAAAAGTGGATTATATCTTACGCCGACTTAAAAAAAAGAAACACACGTACACAAAAAGGAGTGGTCATGGTGGATTTTTTTTTATTTTCTTATTTTTTTATTTTTCAAGAAAAGGCCTTCCGGCAAAACATATATTGACTCAGTGAGATCTCCTCGACCTAATATAAAGTAAAAGTAATCTTGTTTTTTATTTCAAAGTGAAAATTATGTGATAAGGAATTAAGGATCTCATTTTACCTTATTTTCTTTTTTGCCCTTTGTCCTGTTTTTTTATTTTTTTATTTTTAATATATCTAATATATATATATGTATTAACGTGCACATGGCACGTTTCGAGAAGGATTCCCCCCCTTTTTTTTTTTGGAAAAAAAAAATTGTTATATTATAAATATTTAAATTTAAAATCTAATTTTAAATTATAAATATTTATAATTTTCAAAAACTAGAAACTAACAAATCATAATCTGCATATCAGTGACTCCCACCCACTATCTGTCTGTATCATCCAATTTTAATATTTAAATAATCACCATTATTTAAAACACACAAGTAATTCATAATTTATTGTATGGGTAATAAATAAATATTTGTGGTTATAAAACGATGAAAGTAGATTCTATCTTTTATATTTTACATCACACAATTTGTGAGTACAAGTTCAATCCATATAATACACTTGTTCAATTACATAATAAAGACAGTATCGAAAATTATGGATCTATAATTTTAAATTCTAATAAATTTAATAATTAATCAAAATTTTTAATTAATTTATCAAATTTATTAATTCTAAAATTACTCCACAATAATACAAAAGCAAATGAGACAAATTCGATTTATGTCTCAGGATCTTAAGAGATCAGATGTAACAAATTAAAGAGAAATATAAAAGTCACCGTTATAAATACAACATCATCATTACAATCAGTATTATTTAAGACTTGAATAATCAAACACATGGGACAAAATCTTAAACAATTATTGAACGAATGAACCTACACAAGAACTAAAAATAAAAAATAATTAAAAAAAAAACCGACCAGACCCGTAGTCACCTACCCTGCTTATGCATGCTTTTCATATATTAATTATATTTATAGAAAAATGATCCATTTTATTTTATTTTATTTTTTTAAAGTATCCAAAATATAAAATAATCATTGTCTGATACGAAAAGTAAATGAGACAAATTTGATTTATATCTAGAGATGACAATATTCTCCCTGGAGATCCGTCCCGAATGGACCTGGAATGAGGGACAAAGTTTAAGGATGAAGATGAAGATGAGGATGATTTTTTATTCCCAAAGATTAGTAGGGCAGGGACGGGGAAAGCACTCCCAGTCCCGTTCCCACCCCGTCCCCATTCTAATATATATGTGTGTGATATCATATATTTATAAATATATAATATACTATTAAACTTATTTTTAAAAGTGTATGCATCCATGAAATTAAAATTGAAGCTACAAAGGATGGACAAATGAGGATAATTTTATGTTTAGTTTTTACGGTTTCAAGCTTTTTTAGCTTAAGTATTTTATAAAGGTTTAGTTTTCAAAGATTGTAATATTTTGATGAGATCTTTAATGGCTTTATGGTTAAAATTTAATTTGCATATGTTTAGAATTTGATATGTTCATGAATTTTTTTAATTTTAAACTAAATTTATGGTGCATTTATATTTTATTGTTTGTTTTTACTTTGTTGTATTTATAAATATATATTTATAATAGATGAGGAACATAACGGATATGGAAAAAGCCTTCTCGTCCCCGATCCCACTTTTATTTAATTCGGGACGGGATCAGAGATAAGGATGATTTTAATAAATGGGAATAAGGATGAGAAAGCATTTCCCGATCTCAGAAGCTAAAGAGATTAGATGTAACAAGTTAAATAGAAATATAAAAGTCACCATTATAAATATGTTATCACTACAATCAGTATTAGTCAAGCGTTGAATAATAAAAAAAAAAGAGGGGAAAAAAATCTTAAAGAAATTATTGAACGATGAATCTACAAAAAAAAAAATAAATAAATAAATAAAATAAAAATAAAAATCCCAGGCAGGTGAGTCGTGGCCTGCCAGCTTATGCACACTTTGAAGTATTTAATTTTTTCAAGTATCCATTTTGTTTTTTGCTTCTCTTTTAATTAGTATATCTGTGGACGTCTAAACTCTAGAAAACGTGCCTTATACGGCAAACCGCTATGTAAAGAAGACTAATTTTTTTAACGTATATATTAGAATGGGGACGGTTAAGAACCTGCCTTATAATTCAAAGGTTGGGTCATTTAACGTAATCTGTCTAGACCTTTCGGTTAAGAACCTGACTTTTACGGGTCAAATTTTTTTTCTAGTGAGATTATGTGAGAATTTTTAATTTTTAATAAAAATAAAATAAAAAAATAAAAAAAATTTGACGGTAGGATTAAAAAGAAAAAAAAATGGAGCTCAGATTAGATCCACCACTGATCATAATACAAAATTATTGTAACTTTTACAGATTTAGGATTTTAAAGTGCGTAATTTTATAGTTCAAATGTATACATTATCGTATTTTCTTAAAAATTTAAAGTCTATCATAACTTATACAACTCTCACGTTCCAAATTTATAACTTTCAAGATAATATATGTGAATTATTGCATTTCCAACCAACATGTAACAACGAGATACAAAATTTGGTGCTTAATTACATATACAAAATTTACAACTATTTACATTGGTAAGTGTAACATATATGTGCATGGTCTTATTAGAGAACCTTGATATATATATAAGACAATCAAATGGGACAATAGTTCTGAACTCATATTTAGGAGTCCAAATCCGATGACATCGTTTAATTGTTCGTCAAATCATGATTGTCATGTCAACTTTTTTCTTTTTTTCACTCTTTCTTCCAAATGCCGTAAGCCCAACAATTTTCGCCTGGAAAAAAAAAAAAAATCTAAAATAGGGTTTTGTTAAAACCAAAGTCGCCCGTCAGAAAAAGAAGAGAGTGTTTTTTGGTCGTAAAAAAAAAAAAAAAAAGAAGAGAGTGTTTCCCTCACAAAAGATTATCCTTTCTCTTACATCCACCATCCCAAATACGTTGCACAAGACAACAGTCTTTTATATTTTTAATTGTTTTTCGCTTCAAAGCATGTCTTGTTAACATTATTTTATATTTGTCCTTTTCTAAGTATATTATTATACGTAAAGACGTGAGAGCTTTGTTCTATATTTCTTTTCTTCTTTCTACATTGATTCTTTTTTTTTTTTTTTTTCCATGTAAATTTTCTCTTTGTTTTGACTTTATGAGCAGCATATTGAAGTTTCTTTAACATGTGTTTGGTATTACAACCCAAATTTTAAAATTACAATTCAATTTTTATCTTTTTCTTTCAGTTTTACTATTTATATAATTTTGTAACTCAAACTTTTAAAGTTTATAATTTTGCATAAACAAATCTAAATGAGATGATTTTTTTTAAAAAAATTACCTAGAATTTCGAGATGAACAAAATAAACTCTATATTGATTTTTTTTTTCCTGAATATATTTTAAGTTTTCATATTTTTTAATTCAAATAATTCGAACTTTTCGATAAACGACAATCAATCTAAATTCAAATTTTATAATAATCTTAACATCAAATACATGCTAGTATTAGATGTTTTCTTTTTATTTTTTTCATCGATTTTTTCTTTTCATGTAAATACTCTCTCTCCTTATGTTGTTTTATGTGATGCTCTAACAGATTGACGTTTTATGTAGATTCAACCGAAAAAAAACGAAAAAACAAAACAATACAAAAAAGAAAAGAAAATTCTGAATTTACAGTATTTTCAGTCATATTATGTAGGTAATCATTTTCTATTTTGCCTGAAAGGAGAATAAAAAGAGTTAAATGGTTTGTAGTTGTTTATTGTCTCCATCATAATAGCTGTGGCCCTTGATGTTCCCTTTCATTTTCTTCCGTTTGTTAACAGATGTTTGGAGAAAGAGTGAAAAACAAAAAAAAAAAAAGCTGACGTGACAATTATGTTGAGTTTTCAATATTATGTGATAGCCAATAAGACAGCTAAATGAAATAAATTGTCGCTGAAATAATAGATCAATATATATATATATATATATTGTATAAAAGATGGCTGCGCCGGTGTTACCAATGATCGAGTGGGGACTTTCACCCCAATAGACTTTTCTTTTTTAACATTTTTACTTTTAAAAACTTTATATTTTCTTATTTTTCCCTCATTAAAAATTATTTATATCTATATAAATCCCCTAAAAACTTTATCTAAATAATAGATCTGGACTCCCAAATTAATATCAGATGAGGATGTACGAGAACCAGATGATGAGGATGATGCAAGCGATATCCCAAATTAATCCTAACTTCACATTCCAGCCCGTTGCTCCTCCTGAAGAACTTGCCTCTTCGCCCCATCCGAGCAAGAAGACGAAGATGATGATGATGCTGATGCTGCGAGCTCAGGGGATTAGTTTTATTATTGATACTTCTTTTATGTTTTTGTATTTTTCATGCTTATTTATCTCGACTGCTAGTACATTATTTTTGTTGTGTTTTATTTTATCAATGATACAAGTTGTTATTAGTTATCTTAAAAATTAATATTAATTTCATTTAAAATTTGAATATTATTATCTGATTAATTAAGTTATGTTTATATCAAATTTCATTTTTAATAAATAAATAATTCTACATATTATTATTTAATATATTAAAAAATATTTAACTTATTATTTGTGATGGTATGTTGTCATAAATATTAAGGCATAAAAAATTATTTGTGACATGTAGTCACATATGATTATTTATTCAAGTAAAAAATCAAATCATTTATGACATCATGTTGAAAAATGATGCCACAAATAATATTTTCCACATCATTATTTGGTTAACTAATTACCACGATATTTTTAATTATTGTATCGTCGCAGATAATCGATACCACATCACCAATAACAAAAAAAATTCTATGAACTAATTACAATGACTAAAAAGCAACAATTGTCGTCGTAAATAAATTATTTGTGACCATGCTTTTGCGATGACCGGAAAGCGACGACATGTCCTTGCAAATAAATATTTTGCGACGATCAGTTTGTTGTAGTGATATTTTTTCGTAACTTCTCTTTGTTGTATTATTATTAAGCAGTTTAAGTTTTAAAACCAAACCCACTACAATAATCTCGGTCTTTAGCAATGTCGGACCAATTACAATTCTCACCATTGTAAAGTAGGTTTTACAAGGACTTGGATTTTTTTTTTAAAATACTTTTTCTCTCTTTTTAGTAATTACAGATGTATAATAGCATAATGTAAAAGTATTCGGTTAAGATTTTCAAGGCGATAAATTGTCGCTGAAATTTCAATTACGATGTCAGAAGGAAGTTTGATATCCTGCTGGGACTAGCTCAGTTGGGAGTGAACATGCTTTGATAGTAGCTCTCAGGTTAGAAACATACAAGTGTTTTTATTTCTCTTTAATAAATATGAGCTATATGCCCCATATAATTAAAATAAATAATCAAAAAAGTTTGAGGACTATGCATTTGCCTGTGTTACTACCAACCATAAATGGCGAATTTAGTTGCAGATTAGTTGATCAATATATATATATATATATATATATATATTGTATAAAAGATGGCAGCAGCGGTGCTACTAATGATCAAGTGGGGGCTTTCACTCCAATGGACTTTTCTTTTTTAACATTTTTACTTTTAAAAATTTTATACTTTCTCATTTTTCCCTCACTAAAAATTGTTTATATCTATATAAATCTCCTAAAAACTTTATCTTTTAGTGTACCCCCTACTGAAACAATATGCTAGTTCTGCTGTTTAATAACGATGATCAAAATTAATAGATATACTAAAACATCCAACTAGATTGGCACCACTTTAATGACTTCATTGTTCTCTCATCCCACATGTTATTAAATATCAGATTAAAAAAAATAAATACGGTAGAGTCCGGAACCTGGACGTGTTAGTTTCGCTTTTAAAATGGTTCGCCAATATTGAAATTTGGGGATTAATTATTCATTTTTTCAGTACCCAATGGATTTTTTATTTAGTTGTCATGATGAACGTCAAAAGGAAGAAATACGAACAGGTGTCAAATAAACAAATGATTTCTTGACTAATTTGGACAAGACGTTAAATCCGAATACTAGTACACCTTAATAATGACCAAAAAAGGAAAGAAAGAAAGAAACGTATTGTGAACAACAACCACCCAAAAGTCATCATTCTCTTAATCGTCGCCTATAAAAGAGGCAAACTACTATCCTTTCAATCTCACAATATCCCAAAACAAACCTGATCATTTTACTCAGTTTCTTTTATAATTTCACCTATTATAAGAGGAAAAAAAAATGAAATACTTGGCAGTTTCTTCGTCCTATGCCACAATTTTCATACTTGTTTCTTCATTTGTTTATGATTACACACATGATCAACACTTTCTTCTCCGCATGCCCACTTCTAAACCCATTCTCCACACTCCAAATGATTTTCTTCACTGCATGGCCACTTCATCCAACTCTACCTCCACTTCTAAACCTATTGTCCACACTCCAAACGATCCGTCATACTACACTACACTAAATGCAACCATACAAAACCCCCGTTTTTGTTCGCCTTCATTACCAAAACCATTCATCATTGTCACGCCGGTTCATGTTTCCCAAGTCCAAGCCGTTGTTTATTGCTCCAAGAAACATGGCTTGCAAATCAGAACAAGAAGCGGCGGCCATGATTACGAGGGCCTTTCTTCCGTGTCCAATAATAATGTCCCGTTTGTCGTGATTGACTTGATAAACCTAAGTTCGGTTAGCGTAGATGTGGAGAGCAAATCTGCATGGGTTCAAGCTGGAGCTACGCTAGGTGAACTTTATTATAGGATTGCCGAGAGAAGTGAAAATCTTGGCTTCCCTGCCGGTGCTTGTCACACTGTCGGTGTTGGTGGACACTTTAGTGGAGGAGGCTACGGTTTTTTGTCGCGAAAACATGGCCTCGCAGCTGATAATATTGTTGACGCCGTGATCATCGACGCTCAGGGAAGAATTCTTGATCGGAAATCCATGGGGGAAGATTTGTTTTGGGCCATACGCGGTGGTGGAGCAGCAAGCTTTGGAATTGTCATTGCATGGAAGCTTCAACTAGTTGATGTTCCATCGACAGTGGCCGTGTTTGATGTCAAGAGGAATTTCGAACACGACACAACAAAGAAGCTCGTTTATTGGTGGCAAAGCAGAGCTGACAAAGTCGATGAGGATCTAAACATCTTTCTCTCATTCCGAACTGCGAGTTCTATTGACAAAGAAGGGAATGAGAAAATTGTTATAGAAGCTTCCTTCCAAGCCACGTTCCATGGTGGCATGGACAAGCTCCTTCAACTGATGGAAAAGGAATTCCCCGAATTGGGTTTGCAAAGACAAGAGTGCACTGAAATGAGTTGGGTCGAATCCTTCGTCTATCACAACGAATTCAGAGATGGAGAATCCTTGGACGTTCTGCTGACTAGGAAACCTAATTTCCATATAGGATCTTTCAAAGCGAAATCCGATTATGTTGAAGAGCCTATTCCAGAAGACGCATTGGAAGGAATGTTGGGAATGTTATATGAAGAAGCGGTAGGAAGAGGTTGGATCGCACTTTATCCTTCCGGAGGGAAATTGAACGAGATTTCAGAATCCTCGATCCCATTTCCACATCGAGCTGGGAACCTCTACAACGTTCGTTATTATGTGGATTGGGATGAAGAAGCTGGGAATATTACAGCGTCTAAAATTCATATGGGTTGGATAAGAAAGCTTTATGATTATATGACTCCCTATGTCGCAAAAAACCCTAGGGCTACTTATTTCAACTTCCGAGACCTCGACATTGGAATGGATAACATCGAGGGTGACACTACAAGTACTTTCAATAACATTGCACAAGCAAGCATTTGGGGTATCAAGTACTTCAAGAATAATTTCTATAAATTGGTTCATGTGAAGACCAGAGTTGATCCAACTAATTTCTTCACCGACGAACAAAGCATCCCACCTCTTCTTTCGCATTAAAACATTCATGATTAACAGTTCTCGTTTGCATCTTTATTAGCATTCTCATTTTGTGTCTTTTAAATAAAAATTTCTTTTATGACATGTACGACGACTTATGAATTCAAGTGAATAAAACTCCGTTGTTTGTTGTATGCTTTACGTTCATTTCTGTTTCTTCTTTACTATTTTAATTTTAAGCTGCATCCAATTGCTCGAATAATATGGTCCTTAAATAATAGTTGCAATACAATTTTTTTGGTGCTTTTGAAGTCGTCTTTGTTCCAAAATTTCCTCTGCCAACTTCATTGATAATTCCTAAATGCTCTCCCCCACTTATGACTTTTAACAAATTATACTATTTCAAAAATTAAACACCGTGTATAATTTTTAATCGTTATATTTTTATCAATATTTAGCTGTTGCAAATTATATTTGGTTCTTAAGGTGGCGCGTAATCGTTCTAGTAGGGAGTAGGTACTTTTTTCCTTTTGGGGTTCTCATCGCTAATTTGCTTTTTTAGCTGAACATTTGTATTTTGTCATATATACTCGTATAGTACATTGTATATATTCAGAGATGAAATCAGAAAATTTGTTGAGGGAACTTGACTAAATTAATCCAACTTAAAAAAAACTCAAATTTTAAAAGTCCATAATTTTCTTATTTCAAATCGAAATTAGATGATTTTTATGTCAAAAGGCTTGTAAGGATACGACAAACAAAATAAGGTCTATTTTGCAAATATATATATTTTTTTTCTGAACACATCTCAAATTTTTGTACTATTTTTTATATTACATAACTTTTTCAAAAGTTTTCCTACCAAACACATATTTCTAAACCAACATCCAAAATATTATCTGCAGATGTCCCACTAAACGGATCCTAAGAAATTCGAAAATGACAGGAATGTCGACGAGTGAAGGATGGTCAACAAGTCAAACTAAAACAAAAATTTAGATTTGCCATTCAAGCCATCCAGTGAAGGATGGTCAACAAGTCAAACTAATACAAAATTTAGATTGACCATAATGCCGCCATCTCATCTATCATACTCTTTCTCTGTCGTCTCTCTTTTCTCTCTCTATGCCAAACAAACTGTCAAAGTCGCTTTGTCTACAAAACAAAATGTCAATTTGCATGCTCCAATATTGCCGTGAAATTCATTTTTGGTTGATCATTCCCTTATTAGGCCTCCCAAATAAGCTGAGAGTCCAAGAGTCTAATCCGAACAAATAAAGTGGGCCCACTTATGTTTATTGACCTTCCAAATAATGATCTACTCAAAGATCCCCAAAACGTAACTTGGGTTCACATGTAGCTTCTCAGTTCACATTAAGCGATGTGGGTCGAGTTCAAACACCATCACATTTTGTGCATCAAGAGTTATTTATTTCAAATATGTAGATAATTATTGTCCACTAGTTTTTATTTTAATTCTTAAACTAAATAATTATACTATATTTAAATAATATTTATTTTAATTGTTAAAGTAAGTATATCCGGCTACAAATTACATTTATTATCTTGGTAGTCCAAGTGTTGGACTCTCATCAGAGGAAATTACTAGAAGTAATAAAAGAACAACTTGTGGCGCCCGGGTACAAGCAAGTGCATTGACTCCATAGGCATAGGAAATGGGTGAGGAAGTTTTCCACTTTGCACACCCAACCCTAGTGTACAAATAGACCCTTAAAAATGTCTACTCGGGCACAATTATATTGAATATATGAGAGTAATAATAGCAATAGGAATCGTATTCTGGATGTTTTGAAAAAAAAAAAAAAAAAATTTAAAAACCTTATCTGTTACGTTTTTTTTCCCCTCCTCATTCCGCCATTTTCAACCAACATCAACTACATTACCTTCTAATCCAATCAATCCTTAACCTCCTTCAACCATCATATGAACGGCTAAAATCATTCCATGAAAAATCTGGAATTATCTTGGCTTGAGAATAATTAACAAAATACCCTCCAAAATGTTCAAATCTCCTATCAATAAGAAACTTTGATCCCGCCTGTCTTTTGGGTGAAGATGATTTACGAATATATATATATCTATATATATATAAATATAAATATATATTTTATACATACCAAATGCCTCACTAAATTTCATGTGCTTAAAGTTGGTTGAAGCCTCAATAGCACCACCATTTTTTTTTTAGGAGACAGATAGAGGTATTATTGTGGTAGTGATTATCGAACCATATTCTTTACATTCTTTTTTTCTTTTTTTTTAATAAAGTTGTGACATGTTTTGTAGGTGAATTGTCCTTATAATTGGTTTTTCAACAATTATAAATAGCTTAATAAGATTTTAATTCCAATAATACAAAAAAGAGAGTTTGACAGGAAAAAAGAAAGAAATTTTATAAAAAGAGAAATCTTTATATCTCGAAAAAAAAAAAAAAAGTTTAAAAACCACAAAAATCCCACAAAAAAACATAAAATCAAGAGGGTAAAAAAAAAAGGAATTGACTATAGATCTAAAAAAGCGATAGTCCTTGCACTCCACCTTCTCTTGGCGGTGACGTTGCAAGGGAGATCTGACATAGAGAGTATTAACAAGAGAGAGCCAAATCCATTTCCGATCAAGGCAAAATCGTTGACAATCTAAAATAAAACTGCAATTCTCTATTCTGTTCTTCCAAAACGTGCCTCTAATTAAAGCTTTGTTTGTTGTTTGTTAGCATATTAAACTACTACAAACTAAACTAAACTTACTGAAAAAAATGACATGAAGTATAACATAAAGGAACAATAAAAGGAATGCACACATCACAACCTTCTGCTTCAAGATACATGGTCATCCAGAAGAAAAGACGAATGCACTATTACATTCGTCTATATATATATATATATATATATATATATATATGTATATATCTAAAAGAATTGACAAATATAGTTAAGTAAAAAAAAAAAAAAAAGTAAGAACTGCCAAAAATAATAGTTGCCACGTGACGTGTGGTTTGTTGGCTTAAAAGAAAGGTTTAATGCACTATAAAAAATGCATTCATCGTTTTAAATATAGATAGACGGATAGATAGAGTATAGAAAATTGATCCATTTTGTTTGTTTGTTTGTTTTTGTTTTTGTTTTTTTTTTGGTTGAATTATCCATTTGCTTTTTATCCCTCATTCAATTAACATATCTTTGGAGCAGTGATGAAGCAGTGAATATATATATATATATATATTTTTTTGTGGGGGCATATAAATACAACAAAAATTTTATCAACGTCAACAACTTATAATGTACTGACCAGTCCAAAAAAAAAAAAAAAAAGATGTACTACAATGTTCCCTCTCGGTTTTCATGTACTGAAAATGTTCTATAATAACCTCATTATTGTTAAGGCTATTGAAGTTCATTTTGGGCACTTCGGCTCATTTTGGGCAATTTGAACTATTGGGTTATGAGAAAATTAAGCGGAGAGCTATATTTTGAGTATTTTCTTATAATTTTATCTACTCTAATATTAAAATTAAATAAGCCCATTTGGGGTAATGTTTGGAGACAATGTTTTAGAGGTTGAAGATAGTTTGAGTTTTGAAAATGTGCGTTTGGTGAAAATGAAATATTCGGAGTGAAAAAGTGCAAAAACTTGAAACGTGTTGTAATTTGAAAAAAAAATCACCTCATTTCGACTTAAAATGATAAAATTATAGACTTTTAAAATTTACGTTTTTTGAAAATATTTGAAAAAGTAAATAATAAAATTTGAGGAATAGGACAAAAAAAATATTTGGAAATATTGTTTCCAAAAGTGATCCCAAACACCCCCTTAATATTATGAAATGGCAAAAATATCAATATTTATATTTTGATACGTATAAACATAATAAGGTGTCAAATTTATGGCAGTTTTGCATATAACACTTGGGTTATTGGGTTTAGATAATGAAACTTTTAAATTTGAAGGTCTATAATAGATTTCTAACTTTTTAGGGGCCATTATGCAATTTTTGAGGGGGGCTTCATATACTTTTACTCATATTTAAGTAAAAAAACAAAAACAGAAAAACAGAAAACCAGCTGGGCCTCTATTACCTACGGGTTGGACGTTTGTTCTAGAAAGGCAATAAAACAGATTTTAAACGTGCCTAGCTTCTACAGCAACTGCAATCAAAAGAAGACGACATTCAAATAAATATGATTTATGGACATGTATAATTTTCTTACCTCACTTGTACGACAAGTCAACAAAGACCGTACTTCTAATGAGTAGGCCAAAAAAGGAATGAAAGAAAGGAAGAAACGTATAATTTTATACAACCACCACCCACGTCAAATCAGTTTTACAAAAAATGACCAACAACATTCTCTTAATCCTCACCTATGAAAGAGACAAACTACTATCATTTGGGGATTGACTATTCATTTTATTACTTTTCATGTTCACTATTAATCAGAGTGCGTGGAAAACTACTAAATACGAGATCAAAAAACGAAAGAAAGAGAGAAAAGTATTTTGTACAACAACTACCCAAAACTCATCATAGCAAAAGAACATCAACATTCTCTTAATCCACGCCTATAAAAGAGGCAAACTACTATCCTCTCATTCTCAAAATAGCCCAAAACAAAAATTTCCAACATTTTCATTTATAGTTTCACATATTATAAGGGAAAAAATGAAGTATTTGGCAGTTTCTTCATCATTTGCCACAATTCTCATATTCCTTTTTTCATTTGTTTATGATCACACTCATCATGTAGTAATAATAGCAATAGGAATCGTATTCTGGATGTTTTGAAAAAAATATACAAAAACCTTATCACTTACGTTTCTTTCCGCCCCCCTCATTCCGCCATTTTCAACCAACATCAATTACATTACCTTTTAATCCAATCAATCCTTAACCTCCTTCAACCATCATATAAACGGCTAAAATCATTCCATGAAAAATCTGGAATTATCGAGGCTTGAGAATAATTAAGAAAATACCCTCCAAAATGTTTAAATCTGCTATCAATAAGAAACTTTGATCCAGCCTGTCTTTTGACTGAAGATGATTTACGAAAATATATATATATATATATACATATATTATATGCATGCCAAATGCCTCACTAAATTTCATGTGCGTAAAGTTGGTTGAAGCCTCAATAGCACCACCATTTTTTTTTTGGAGACAGATAGAGGTATTATTGTGGTATTGATTATGGAACCATCTTCTTTACATTCTTTTTTTTTAATTTTATTTTTTAAGTTGTGACATGTTTTGTAGATGAATATTGTCATTATAATTGGTCTTCCAACAATTATAAATAGCTTAAGAAGATTTTAATTCCAAAAATACAAAAAAGAGAGTTTGATAGGAAAAACGAAAGAAATTTTTTAAAAAGATAAATTTTTATATCTCGAAAAAAAAAAGTTTAAAAACCACAAAAATCCCACACAAAAAAAAACATAAAATCAGGAGGGAAAAAAAAAAAAAAGGACTTGACAATATAAAATAAAAATGCAATTCTCACCTTCTCTAGGTGGTGACGTTGCAAGGGAGATCTGACGTAGAAAGTATTAACAAGAAAAAGTCTAATCCATTTCCAATCAAGGCAAAATCGTTGACAATATAAAATAAAAATGCAATTCTCTATTCTGTTCTTCCAAAAAGTGCCTCTAATTAAAGATTTGTTTGTTAGCATATAAAACTACTCCAAACTAAACTTACTCGACAAAAATGACAAGAAGTATAATTTCATTAAACGAAATAACAAAAAGACTTAGGCCTCGTTTGGTTCGTCATTTTGAACCCAAAATTTTCATCTCATTTTTTGTCTTTTTCTGAAAAAGTTTTTTGTCTTTTCTGAAAAGTCAACAAAAATTACTATTTAAACTTAAAATTTCCAACTCAAACCGTTTCACCAAACGGACCCTTACCATTGTAGTGCATATATTATGAGTTAAATTAGAATACCAAACAAGAAACTGAATCCTATAAACTTACTTTCCTTGCGGAAGTCTAATTTCTACTTCATATCTTGGTCCACCTTTATGATTTGCTCGAATTGGTTCTTTCCAATTCCCAGTGAAATCTCCAACCAGATTGACATCCTCGCCCTGGAAGACAACATAAAGTGAACTGAGAAGAAGCACCTGCGAATCATAAACTCTTCTCTTATCTAGCTAGGCTAGAAGAAGAATAGAACTGAAATAAGAAAATATCAGTCCCCTCTTGCCCGTTCCACACAAATGTTACAGCATGTGTTGCAGGTCCATCATGCCTGCCATTTTCCACCATAGCTACGAGATCCCATGTTGCCCAAGCAATTGCCGGTCTGCAGCAATCATGAAGGGAATAAATTCTCTACTCGCAGAATCCATGAAAAACAGCTACGTA
Source organism: Ficus hirta (assembly GCA_038430175.1). Taxonomy (NCBI): domain Eukaryota; kingdom Viridiplantae; phylum Streptophyta; class Magnoliopsida; order Rosales; family Moraceae; genus Ficus; species Ficus hirta. Next base: position 8,263,679 of record CM076585.1, on the reverse strand, counting down.
AAAACGAAGACGACATGCCATACACGATGGAAGACAAGTGAACAAGGAGGGATACAAAAAGGATTACTGGGAAGAACCTGTCAGGCTTGCATGAATGCAACCCAGCAACAAAATTATCATATCAAAAGAATCTACGCAAGCGGGAGATCGATCAAATCCAGTGGTACAAGTAACATAAACACGATGATTCTTTTTCAACAACCGTAAAAGCAAACCCACACAAAATGGTAGTTTCTTCCTCATATCAAAAGAATCTCCATCCCTGCAAAACCAGATTCCAAATTTTACCAAGTTGTGACCAGCTACTGAGCCCTGGGTAAAAAAGACATTATCTTGTTCCATTTGAGACTTCCTCACGCACCCTCCTTAAGTACGCAGAATCATCCAGATTGATATGATAAATTTTGCATTATTCTTACTTCAAGAAACATTGCATATTTTACCTTATAGGATAGTTGATCATCAGGATATCGAATTTTTGGCATGACTCATTGATCAACTTTGGGTCAAGTCCCCAATTTTGTGCCTCAATTCCATTTTGGAAATTAAGCACAGCAGTGACTCCCTGCAACCAAAGTTCCATATTCGTCAATATATATATATATATATGTATGTATGTATGTATATATCTAAAAGAGTATTTGACAAGTATAGTTAAGTAAAAAATAATAATAGCAGCCAAAAATAATAGTAATTAAATCCACGTTGTGTGTGACTAATTCACCACGTGGCACGTGGTTTGATGACTTAAAAGAAAGGTTGAATGCATTATAAAAAATGCATTCATCGTTTTAAATATAGATAGATCGATGGATAGAGTATAGAAAATTGATTCATTTTGTTTGTTTGTGTGTTTTTATTTTTCATTTTTTGGGTTGAATTATCAACTTGCTTTTTGTTTCTCATTTAACTAACATATCTTTCGAGAAGTGATGAAGCAGTGAATATTTTTTTTCTGGGGGCTTATAAATACAACAAAACTTTTATCAACGTCAACAACTTCCCCAAAAAAAAAAAAAAAAAAAAAAAAAAAAGATGGTTTGGGCTGTCAGCTTTCAAGTACTGAAAATGATCTATAATAACCTCATTATTATCCAGGCTATTGAAGTTCATTTCGGGCACTTCAGCTCAGTTTGGGCTGTTTGAACTATTGGATTATTAGAAAATTAGGTGGAGAGTTATATTTTGAGTATTTTCTTATAATTTTATCTACTTCTTTATAATTTTGTCTACTCTAATATTAAAATTAAATTAGCCTTTTTGGGGTCACGTTCGAAAACGGTGTTTTGAAGGCTGGAGATGGTTTGAGTTTTGGATATATGCGTTTGGTGAAAATGAAATGTTCGAAGTGAAAAAGTGCAAAAACTTAAAAACGTATTTGCAAAAATATTAGCAATATGGATCTTATTTCGTTCCTCTCCATATTCTATGCAATTTGGAAAAAACAACCATCTCATTTCGATTTCAAATTATAAAGTTATAGACTTTTAAAGTTTGTGTTTTTTGAAAATGTTTGAAAAAGTGAATAGTAAAATTAGAGGAAATGAGAAAAAAAAAATGTTTGGAAACATTGTTTCTAAAAGTGATCCCAAACAACCCCTTCATATTATAAAATGACAAAGTTATCAATTTTTATATTATGCTACGTATAAATATAAGAAGGTATCAAATTTATGACAGTTTTGCACATAACGCTTGGGTTATTGGGTTTAGGTAATGAAACTTTTAAATTTGAATGTCTTTAATAGATTTCTAACTTTTTAGGGGCCATTATGCAATTTTTGAGGGGGGCTGAATATACTTTTACTTATATTTATGTCTATGTAAGGAAAAAAAACAAAAACAACAAAACAGAAAACCAGCTGGACCTCTATTACCTACGTGTTGGACGTTTGTTCTAGAAAGGCAATAAATTAGATTTTAAACGTGCTTAGCTTCTACAGCAACTGGAATCATAAGAAGACGACATTCAAATAAATATGATTTATGGACATGTATAATTTTCTTACCTCATTTGTACAACAAGTTAACAAAGACCGTACTTCTAATGAGTAGGCCAACAAAGAAAAGAAAGAAAGGAAGAAACGTATAATCAGTTATACAAAAATGACCGACAACATTCTCTTAATCCTCACCTATAAAAGAGGCAAACTACTATCCTCTCATTTTCATATTCTGCGTTATAAATATCTCAATTACAACTCAAAAATATACCTCGAATGTATTTTAACTAATATTAGAAGAGTATTGACAAAGAAAACAAAGTAAAAATGAAAGTAAAAAAAAAAAAGATAAAAATTAAAAAAAAAATCCAAAATAAGATCCACTCACTGATGTGACTGGATTACCATGTGACATTTGTTTTTGAATAATCCATTTTTCTTTTTGCTTCTCATTCAGTTAATGTATCTTTGTACGTATGTTCTAGAAAGCCTACCTCTTTCTAAAAATGTATTTTAAACGTGCCTAGCTTCTAAAGAAGACAACATTCAAAGGTTGGTCAGCCTAGCTAGATCTATGTTAAGAACCAGCTGACTTTGTTGACAAGTCAAACTCTTTCTACATTAAGTCACCAATTTATATGCACAGGCATTGACTAGAGAGCATCAGAAAAAATTTATATGACAGCAGTTTCTTTTGCGGCGCAGTCCCAAAGTTGGTACCGTTATATAAATTTATTATAAAATTTCACAATTTTAATTCATTATTAGGTATCGTTGAAATGAACAAATTACTATATTAAGAACTTATAAAACACTAACTCTGTTTTATTTTTCAGTTTAATTCCAAGTAAAATGTATTTTTTTATCTTAGTTTTTGTATTTTTTTTAGAAAGTTAATAAAATTTATAACTAGTTTTTATAAAGTCAACTTATTCTAAAGTAAAAATTTAATCTCAAACTAACAAACCAAACACATGCTAAGCTTTCGTTTGACTCTCAGGTCTGAACTTAAGTTTTTCAGCTCAGGTTTTGTCTTTTTCTTGAAAAGTCAATAAAAATGTAACTAGTTTTTGAAAGTTAACCAATTTTAATCTAAAAATTTTATTTCAAACTCGTATACCAAACGTGAGCTAAAATTCAAAATTTATATGTTCTAAGTATAATATGTGAATTAATGAATAATGCAGCCCAGGGCCGGATTTTGTAATTTCGGGACCTTAACTAATAATCTTTTTCAAACAGTAGGCATATTTGTTCGTAACCTCTCTTTGTTGTGTTATTCTCGAGCAATTATAAAGTTTTAAAACCAAACACACTACAACAATCTACGTCTTTATCAAAATTATCGGATACTATTCACGTCATTGTAAAGTAGGTTTTAGCAATGGCCATGGATTTTTTTTTTCCCTCTTTTTGATCAGTGGTTGCATGTTTATAATGTCTTAACGTACAAGTAGTCAGTCAAGATTTCATAATTAAAAAAAAAAAAAAGAAGTCAGTTTTTAATGACAATAAGTTGTCACTGAAAAATTCGCTTTTAGGATGACAAAGGAAGTTTGATCGCTGTGTGATGCTGTTGAGACTAGCTCAATGGGTGGGAGGGAATGTGTTTTGGTGAGAGCTCTCAGATTTGAAATCTTTTATTATTTTCGTTTCATTTTAATAATTGAGAGTCATAGGATATCTATTGTGACCACTATACAGTTTCCTGTATAGCCACCAAGCATTAGTGGCGAATGTAGTTTCGAAAGGGTTCTCCGATGTTATGATTTGGAATAAATTGGAATGTGTATCTTATACATTTTTGGTAGTGTCTTCATCATTTGCCACAATTCTCACATTCCTTTTTTCATTGTTTATGATTACACTCATCTAGACTTTCTTCTCCGCATTGCCAATCTTACAACCAATTTTACATCCACTTCTAAACCCATTTTCTACCTCCAAATGATTTTCTTCACTGCATGACCACTTCATCCAACTCTACCTCCACTTCTAAACCTATTATCTTCGACGATCCGTCATATTACACTACACTAAATGCAGCCATAAAAAAGCCTCGTTTTTCTTCGCCTTCGTCCCCAAAACCATTCGCTATCGTCACGCCGGTCCATATGCGGGTATACACCGCATACATACAATGCAAGAAAGATATCACTTTTCCACGTTTCCATGTTTTTTTTTTCTTTTTTCTTTTAAATATATATATAATAAACGTGGTCTAACCACGTTTCTTGAAGGATTTTTTTAAAATATATATATATATATATATATTAACGTGCACATAGGCATGTTTCCAGAAGGATTCCTTCCTTTTATTAAAAAAATTTTATTATAAATATTTAAATTTAATGTCTAATTTTAAATTATAAATATTTATAATTTTAAAAACCGGAAATTAACAGATCATAATCTGTACATTAGTGAGTCCCATTCACTATCAGTAGTGGGTCTCATTCACTGCATCATCCGATTTTAATATTTGAATAATCACCATTATTTAAAGAACACAATTAATTCAAAATTAATTGTAAGGGTAATAAATAACTATTTGCGAGTATAAAATAATGAAAGTAGACACTCTCTTTTATATTTTATATCACACAATTTGTGAGTATAAATTCAATCCATCCAATAAACTTGTTTAATTGCATAAGAAAGGTGGTGTGGAGAACTATAGACCTATAATGTTAAGCTCCAATAAATTTGATAATTATCAAACTCTTTAATTAATTTATCAAATTCATTAAATTTCAAAGTTAATATACTAAAAACTTGGAATTACATTCTTGAAACAATAGATATTAACTTACTCAAAGAATAGAGTTGTCCATATGATATAGCTATTGCATATAAATTGATCCTTTATAAATAATTCATAATAAGACTAGGTAAAATCTATTGACTCTCTAATTACATCTTTATCCTTGAGTAATATTGATTCTTTAATGAATGATAAATTCATAAAATTAATTACGAATTGAGCGCTTATATCATTCAAACCTTGAATTAACATGCAAGGGAATTATTTATCTGCTTCTTTAAAAAGAAGGAATGGGTTCCATCTTGTAATATTAATATTCTTGGCTATTTACTTCATCATATCTCCAAAATACAAGGACTAAGATTAGATATTTCAAATCCATGCCGAGTAAATAAAAAGATATGATTCCATAAATAAGAGTTTGCTAATAACTTAAGATTAAGATCATTATATATATGACCATCGGTTGACGAGATTATAATCCACTATACTTAACGGAAATTATTAGCAATTCATATCACATCACATCCCCTTCCTACATAGTCACATTATGTATAATGCACTAATTAAATGTTTCGCTACATTAACAGTTCGAATAAGACCGTTTCATTTTTAATGGTAATGACATGTACTAGTAATATCCAATTAAAGATTCTATACTTTAATTGTTTAATCAATAAGATAATTGATTATTTATCATGGACCAATTTAATTATCATCCTTAAGTATTATCCTCTTGTATATAACTCTTATCTACACTATTTAAGGTCACATAGATAATTATGGAATTTTAATGATATTCATAAAGTGTTCAAAATACATGCACATAATTATAATGAAAAATCCACTTTATTTATTCAAAATAAATAATATCTAAAACAATCACATGGTTTTGGGCATAAATCCCAACAATCTCTCACTTGCCCTAAAGCATGTGAGACATGTCTTTTAAACCAAATCTTTCTATATGCTTCTCCATGTCTAGAACAACTGTAATAACACGAATTTTGATGACTCTAGATTTCCTTTGAATGAGGAAAACTTAAGTCTAAATCATGTTTGGAATAGAATATCGGTATAAGTTTGAGTTATCGGTTAATTAGCTACGAGACTCAACGATGGATTACTGAGCCTAGTATAAGGCATTTTAAGAAAAATGGCATGATAAAATTTCATGATTCCATGTTGGTCAAAGTTTGACCAAGAAAGTCAAAGTTGACCAAAAAGTCAAAAGGTTGACAAGGAACAGTCAAATGTATGACTGTACAGTAATAGGATAAGCAGTACGGGAAATATATTGCTAAAATTGTCTTTTTGGACAAAATAACAAGAATGAGCTATGAGACCACCCTAGAAAAATCAAGCACACTAAGTTGGATATCAAAGTCCTAATGACTTTCAGAAATAAAAAGAAAATTTTTACAGTCCATTTTTACGCAGATAAATTTTAGACTGCAGTCAAGCAAAACAGTACTGAATTATACTGTGTATTAGTGAACACAGTATTGGATTTATCTATGTTAGCTTAAAATTGGACTGCTTTTTCAAAAAGTAGCCAAACAAGGCCTTAGATGACATTACCTACCTTTTTGATTTATGACATCATCTTATTTGGGTTTATGACATCATAATTCCATGAACCAAGCCTTTAAAGACAAGTGTCTTGTTCTAGAAAAATTCCTTCTTGTTCTCCAAGGTTCATGGCCGGCCACCTCTTGCATGCCTTTTTGGCAATTTTTCAAAATTTTAGGGGTCAAATTGCAATTTTTAAAAGTTCCCCTTTTGCCTATAAATACCCATGAGATGGGCAGATTTTTGGGGCTGAAAAATTGAGAAAGACAGCCAAACTATGGCCAAAAATTCTCTCAAAAATCCGAAGCCAAAAAGGAAGAGAAAAGAAAAGAAAGAAAAAAAAAATAGTGAGGAAGGATTTGAGCTAGGGGGTGGCCGGATTTCTTAGTGGCCGGACTTTGGTGAGGCAGCCATCAAGTGGCTGAAAAATTTTGGAACCACTAGGCCAAGGGGAGGCCGGTTGTGGGTAGTGGCAAGGAAAAGGAAAAATGATTGGAACCAAGCTAGCAAACCTTGAATAGGTTAAGGTAAACCACTAAACCTCTAAGTTTTTATTAAGTTTGGAGCAAGAAATTTATGTGTATGTTTCATGTGGTATGGCTGAAAATTAGGAACCCCATTTAGAAGGGGATGGTCGGTTTTGGTGTGGATCAACCAAGGAGCCAAGAGAAAATTTTTGGGTCCCTAACTAGGTGGAAGCCGTGGGTAAGGGAAGGCAAGGGAGGAAGGGGAGTTGCAATTTTCAAACCCTAACTTTGATCTAAGGTAACTTCCTTGAGCCCTAATCCTTCCATTGAGTTCAATTTGGAATTTTATTTGTGTTTCAAGTTGGTTTTGTAAGGACATAAGTCCATCCTAATTTCTTGCCCTAGTTTGGTTAGTATGTGCTTGATTAGGTGATTAAGGGTGGATGGTTTGGTTAGTATGTGCTTGATTAGGTGATTAAGGGTGGATGGTTTGATTTTATGCTTTGCTTCTTGATTTATGCTTGTTGGTCGATAGGTTGCATGCTAGATGTGATTGCTTGTGTGTCCCCTGATTTTCTTGGTCCAAAATCTGCCCTAGGCAGTGCATGCTTGGCTGCTAGCTTAAGGGTGAATTTGATGCTTGTTTGAATGAGATGCAAAAGTTAGAACCTTGCAAACCTAAGATTTGAGCTTTTTGGGTTTGGTTTGCATGGACCCGTTTGAGCTGCATGATTGTTCATGTGGGATGATAGAATACGCTGCATGCTTGCTATCTAGGCTCCCGCAAGTTCGGTTGAGGTAGTTTGCACGAAATAGGACGTAAATCGGACTTAACAACCGAAACTGCCAATTTGGATTCCAAACTGGCCAGTTTCGGGAAAGTGGAAATTGGAAATTTAAGGCTTTTAGAGGCCGAACTGGGTGAAACGTAAAACATGAAAGTTGTTCAAAAGGGTTTTTCCTAGGGAGCAACATGGACAGTTTTCCAAAATAAGGCTCCAATGGCCTCCGTTTCTATAAAAATCCGAGACTAGTCTGCCCAGACCTAGTCTACACGTCCAGCAAGTTCAAATTAAAACTGACAAGAATACAAGCAGAAATGGATTTTTCTCAAAACACGAAAGTTTTAGGATTTTTCGAGAGCTACAACTTTCGTGAAGACAACTTTTTCAAAATCGGAATAGATCTTTAAACTGACATGGTTTTATAAAGACTGTGCGGGGAACAGGAAATTCCTGCACAGGATTTTCTAAAAACAGTTCGGAAAAATTGTATCTTTCCCCAAAACTACTGTTTTGATTATGGAAACTGTTCCAAAGGCAGTTTCCAGCCCTAAATGATTTTTACAAAGACCTATTTCAAGAATATGAATTTTTATGAGTTAAGTAAAAGATTTTTTTTGAGGTTAATTTACCCAAGTTTCCAAAGAAATGGAAAATGGATTTTTTAACCAAATTGGGTAAGCAAGATGATTATGGGTAATAACCGGAAGTGATATCCGAGTTACTGGGCCAAAGCCTAAAGCTCAAGTTTGACCCGTATAGGGTTGACCTTAGTTGACCAAAAGTTGACTTTGGTTGACCAAGAGTTTGACTACAATTAACCTTAAGGGTTAGTCAAGATAACCCTAAAGGATACCAAGATTAATAAATTGGGCTAAGATATAGGGTTAATTGAGGTAACAAGGTTAGGAAGGTAACCTAACCCTAACGGTATGTATAAAGGTTTAGCACATGAGGGTATCTAACGTAACCTCTTAAAGATTAATCCATATTGGGTTGTTTTTAAAATAATAGGGTTACTATATGTAACCCAGTAAGACATCTAGTATCGGGGACATACAACTAGGATTATGTAGCCATGTTGGTTAGATCACCAACATTCCACAATACTAATTAGAACCTCACCTATGTCCTTCAACAAGCAGGAGGGGTGTGTGCGAATTTTTAAGCAGAACCCAACAAAGCACAAAACTGTCAATTTTCAGATTTAACTGGACAGTTTTCTAGAAACTTGATTTTGAGGCCCTTAAAGGAGCATGAGCAACCTGTTAGGATTGTCTTGGAGATACTAAGACGTAATCAACTTTATGCCAAGTTTACGAAATGTGAATTCTATCTAGAAAAATTTCATTTCTTGGGCCATGTGGTTTCGAACGAAGGAATTTCACTCGACCCTGCTATGGTTGAAGTCGTCAACAAGTGGCCGGCACCAAAAAGTGTTATGGAGGTATGAAGTTTTCTCGGCTTAGCAAGATACAATCAACGCTTTGTTGAAGGGTTTTCCAAGATAGCTGCACCTCTTACGACTCTTACCCAGAAAGGAAGGAAATTTGAGTAGACGCAGAAATGTGAAGAAAACTTTCAAGAGCTTAAGAAGAAGCTCACTAGTGCACCAGTGTTGATGATTCTTAACATGAAAGAAGAGAATTTTTAATTTATAGTGATGCTTCTAAAACCAGTTTTTCTACCCACCCGCCATCACTTATGGGCGGTTGCAGGTTTCACTTTTTGACTTGCAGGTTCAACCCACCTACCCGCCATTTTTTTAATAAATAATGAATATATTTTCCTTTAATAAGAGTATAAGACTCGTTGACGAAGTTACTAGTAGTTTAATTGTTTTTTCGATATTATTAGTATTGTTGTTGTTGTAGTTATTTAGATATTGTGTTTGCAATTAGAATCAATCTTACTCTTTTTTTTTTTTTTTTTTTTTCTTCCGTCTCTCCAAGCTTAACATTATAGCAGGTTCGACAATTAAATTGAATTTCCAAGCTTATTTCCAATCTTACTCTCTTCTAAACCAATGTGCACGTTAATATATATAGATATATATATATATATATATATATTTATATTTAAGAAAAAAAAAACCCTTCAAGAAACGTGGTTAGACCACGTTTATTATTTAAATATATTTTATATATATAATTAAAAAAAACATGGAAAAGTGGTTTCTTTCTTGCATTGTATGTATGTGATATATACCAGCATATGGACCGGCGTGACGATAGCGAATGGTTTTGGGGACGAAGGCGAAGAAAAACGAGGGTTTTGCATGGCTGCATTCAGTGTAGTGTAATATGACGGATCGTTTGGAGTGTGGACAATAGGTTTAGAAGTGGAGGTAGAGTTGGATGAAGTGGCCATGCCGTGAATAAAATCATTTGGAGAGTAGAAAATAGGTTTAGAAGTGGATGTAAAATTGGTTGAAAGAGTGGCCATGCGGAGAAGAAAGTCATGATGAGTGTGATCATAAACAAATGAGAAAAGGAATATGAGAATTGTGGCAAATGAAGAAGACACTGCCAAATACGTCATTTTTTCTCTTATAATATGTGAAACTATAAATGAAAATGTTGGAAATTTTTGTTTGTTTTGGGCTATTGTGAGAATGAGAGGATAGTAGTTTGCCTCTTCTATAGGTGAGGATTAAGAGAATGTTGTTGGTCATTTTTGTACAACTGATTTAACGTGGGTGGTGGTTGTATAAAATATGTTTATTTCCTTCTTTCCTTTTTTGGCCTACTCATTAGAAGTACGGTCTTTGTTAACTTGTTGTACAAATGAGGTAAGAAAATCATATATGTCCACAAATATTCATATTTATTTGGCATATATTTCTTCCTTTCGTTAATCATGAGAATTGAAAACAAAAATATACAAGATATATAGAAACATTCCAATATATTCCAAGTATTATGTTTGAATCATTAATCTTTTTTGTATCCCAAATCATAACATCGGAGAACCCTTTTGAAACTAAATTCGCCACTAATGCTTGGTGGCTATACAGGAAAATGTGTAGTGGTCACAATATATATCCTATGACTCTCAATTATTAAAATGAAACGAAAATACTAGCAGATTTCAAATCTGAGAGCTCCCACCAAAACACATTCCCTCCCACCTATTGATCTAGTCTCAATGGCATCACATAGTGATCAAACTTCCTTTGTCATCCTAAAAGTGAAATTTTCAGTGACAACATATTGTCATTAAAAACTAACTACTTTTTTTAAGAAATCTTAACTGAACTACTTTTACATTAAGAGATTATACACATGAAACCACTGATCAAAAAGAGAGGGGGAAAAAAAGAAATCCATGGCCATTGCAAAATCCTACTTTACAATGACGTGAATAGTATCCGATAATTTTGATAAAGACCTAGATTTTGTAGTGTGTTTGGTTTTAAAACTTTATTACAAAGAGAGGTTACGAACAAATATGCCTACTGTTTGAAAAAGATTATTAGTTAAGGTCCCGAAATTACTAAATCCGGCCCTGGGCTGCATTAGTCATTAATTTACATATTATACATTAGAGCATATAAATTTTGAATTTTAGCTTACGTTTGGTGTACGGGTTTGGAATGAAATTTTTAGGTTAAAGTTGATTGAATTTTCAAAAACTAGTCATAATTTTTGTTGACTTTTCAAGAAAAAGATAAAAATTGAGCTGAAAAACTTAAGTTTGGATCTGAGAGTCAAATGAAAGCTTAGCATGCTTTGGGTTTGCCACTTGGAGATGAAATTTTTACTTTAGAGTTGGTTGACTTTACGAAAACTAATTATAAATTTTATTGACTTTTCAGAAAAAAGACAAAAACTAAGATGAAAAAGTACATTTTACTTGTAATTAAAAACATCAAACAAAGTCTTAGTGTTTTATAAGTGCTTAATATAGTAATTTATTCATTTCAATGATACCTAATAATGAATTAAAATTGTAAAAATTACGATAAATATATGTCACGGTATCAATTTGGAGACTGCGCCACAAAATGAACTGATGTCATATAAATTTTTTCCCATGCTCTCTAGTCAATGCCTGAGCATATTCCTTCTCCTTTGCTGCTCGATTATTGGTGACGTGATGTAGAAAGAGTTTGGCTTGTCAACAAAGTCAGCTGGTTCTTAACATAGGTCAAGCTAGGCAGATTACGTTAATGACCAACCTTTGAATGTTGTCTTCTTTGGAAGATAGGCATGTTTAACTAAATGAGAAGCAAAAAGAAAAATGGATAATTCAAAAACAAATGTCACCTGGCTGGTAGTCCAGTCGCATCAGTGCGTGGATCTTATTTTGGTTTTTTTTTTTTTTTTTTTACTTTCATTTTTACTGTGTTTTCCTTATCAATACTCTTCTATATACTAGTTAAAATACATTCCAGGTACATTTTTGAGTTGTAATTGAGCTATTTATAACGCAGAATATGAATTATAATATGAATAATTATGGGTGCATATATTTATGACAAGCTATATATTCAAAAGCCTTTGGCTATTGATATAACCACCTCTCGTGCGATGTTACCATACACTATACGTATTCGTAGTAGAGCTAAGCGTATAAGTTCTTTTGCACCTCTCTAATTTCACATCAAAATCCATGAATACAGCTACTACTCAATGTAAGAAGTGCGTTTTGTTTCATTGGAGTGAGTGTTAAACCTTATCCATGTTTGCAATGTCATTCGTGGATTTTTTTCGTGATGCCGGCTGGAAGAAAAATCACGGCATCATGTCGGGAATACGATAATTTATGTATTACACATGGAAATTTATACATTTGAAAGTTAGAATTATATACTATTATGTAAACTTTTAAATTTATAAAAGATACGATAACTTATACATTTGAACAACTAAATTACGCATTTCAAATGCTAAAATAATAAAATTGATATATTTAAACAATAAAATTACGCATTTTAAATATTAAAAATTGTAAAAATTAGGATGAATTTGTAACTGCAGGTACCATGACAGCACCTCAAAAGGAAATGCTCTTCTATGAAGATTTTTCTCCTATTCTTTAGTCAATGCCCGTGTATCTTCCTTGGCCTTTTTTGCTCAATTTTTGGTTTTGGGCTATTGTGAGAATGAGAGGACAGTAGTTTGTCTCTTTTATTGGTGAGGATTAAGAGAATGTTGTTGGTCACTTTTGTACAACTGATTTAACGTCGGTGGTGGTTGTATAAGATTATACGTTTCTTTCTTTCTTTCTTTCTTTCCTTTTTTGGCCTACTCATTAGAAGTACGGTCTTGGTTAACTTGTTGAACAAATGAGGTAAGAAAATTATACATGTCCATAAATCTTATTTATTTGAATGTCGTCTTCTTTTGATTCCAGTTGCTGTAGAAGCTAGGCACGTTTAAAATCTATTTTATTGCCTTTCTAGAACAAACGTCCAACACGTAGGTAATAGAGGCCCAGCTGGTTTTCTGTTTTTTTTTTTTACTTACATATACATAAATATGAGTAAAGGTATATCAAGCCCCCCTCAAAAATTGCATAATGGCCCCTAAAAAGTTAGAAATCTATTATAGACCTTCAAATTTAAAAGTTTCATTACCTAAACCCAATAACCCAAGTGTTATATGCAAAACTGCCATAAATTTGACACATTCTCATATTTATGCGCATCATAATATAAAAATTGATTATTTTGTCATTTCATAACATTAAGGGGGTGTTTGGGATCATTTTTGGAAACAATGTTTCCAAATATTTTTTTTGTCCTATTCCTCTAATTTTATTATTTACTTTTTCAAATATTTTCAAAAAACACAAACTTTAAAAGTCTATAACTTTATCATTTTAAGTCGAAATGAGGTGATTGTTTTTTTCAAATTACATAGAATTTTGAGAGGAACGAAATAAATCCATATTGCTATTTTTTTTTTGCAAATATGTTTCAAGTTTGTGCACTTTTTCACTCTGAAATTTTCATTTTCACTAAACACACATTTTCAAAACCAAACTGTCTCCAACTTCCAAAACACTATCTCTAAACGTGAGCCCAAATGGGCTTATTTAATTTTAATATTAGAGTATACAAATTATAAAGAAGTGCTCAAAACATAGTTCTCCGCCTAATTTTCTCATAACCCAATAGTTCAAACAGCCCAAAATGAGCCAAAGTGCCCAAAATGAACTTCAATAGCCTTGATAATAATGAGGTTATTATAGAACATTTTCAGTGCATGAAAGCCGACAGGGGACATTGTAGTACATCTTTTTTTTTTTGGGGGGGACTAGTTAGTACATTATAAGTTGTTGACGTTGATAAAATTTTGTTGTATTTATAGGCCCCCAGAAAAAAATATTCACTTTTTCATCACTGCTCCAAAGATATATTAATTGAATGAGAGACAAAAAGCAAATGGATAATTCAACCCAAAAAAAAAAAAAAAAAACAAACAAACAAACAAAATGGATCAATTTTCTATACTCTATCTATCCATCTATCTATATTTAAAATGATGAATGCATTTTTAATAGTGCATTCAACCTTTCTTTTAGGCCATCAAACCACACGTCACGTGGCGAACCAGTCACACGTAACGTGGATTTAATTACTATTATTTTTTGCTGTTATTACTTTTTTTTTTTTACTTAACTATACTTGCGAATACTCTTTTAGATATATACATATATATATATATATATGTATATATAAGGACGAATGTAATAGTACATTCATCTTTTCTTCAGGATGACCTTGTATCTTGAAGCAGAAGGTTGTGATGTGTGCATTCCATTTATTGTTCCTTTATGTTATACTTCATGTCATTTTTGTCAGTAAGTTTAGTTTAGTTTGGAGTAGTTTAATATGCAAACAAACAAATCTTTAATTAGAGGCAGGTTTTGGAAGAACATAATAGAGAATTGCAGTTTTATTTTAGATTGTCAACGATTTTGCCTTGATCGGAAATGGATTTGGCTCTCTCTTGTTAATACTTTCTACGTCAAATCTCCCTTGCAACGTCACCGCCAAGAGAAGGTGGAGTGCAAGGACTATCGCATTTTTAGATCTACTGTCAAGTCCTTTTTTTTTTACCCTCTTGATTTTATGTTTTTTTTGTGGGATTTTTGTGTTTTTAAACTTTTCTTTTTCGAGATATAAAGATTTCTTTTTTCCTATCAAACTCTCTTTTTTTTATTATTGGAATTAAAATTTTATTAAGCTATTTATAATTGTTGAAAGACCAATTATAAGGACAATTCACCTACAAAACATGTCACAACTTAAAAAAAAAACAAAAAAAAAAAAGAATGTAAAGAAGATGGTTCCATAATCAATACCACAATAATAACTCTATCTCTCTCCAAAAAAACAAAAAACAAACCAAAAAAAAAAATTTGGTGGTGCTATTAAGGCTTCAACCAACTTTAAGCACATGAAATTTAGTGAGGCATTTGGTATGTATATATATATATATATATATATATATAGATATTCGTAGATCATCTTCAGCCAAAAGACAGGCCGGATCAAAGTTTCTTATTGATAGGAGATTTAAACATTTTGGAGGGTATTTTCTTAATTATTCTCAAGCCTCGATAATTCCAGATTTTTCATGGAATGATTTTAGCCGGTTATATGATGGTTGAAGGAGGTTAAGGATTGATTGGATTATAAGGTAATGTAGTTGATGTTGGTTGAAAATGGCGGAATGAGGGGGAAAAAAACGTAACAGATAAGGTTTTATGTTTTTTTTACAAAACATCCAGAATACGATTCCTATTGCTATTATTACTCTCATATATTCAATATAATTGTACCCGAGTAGACATTTTTAAGGGTCTATTTGTACACTAGGGTTGCGTGTGCAAAGTGGAAAACTTCCTCACCCATTTCCTATGCCTATGGAGTCAGTGCACTTGCTTGTACCCGAGCGCGGCAATTTGTTCTTTTATTACCCGAGTGCGACAAGAATTTTAAAATAAAAATTATCTCATTTCGATTTGAAATGAAAAAATTATGGGCTTTTAAAGTTTGAGTTTTTTAAAAAACTAAAGAGAGAAAATTTTGTTGTAAAGTTAAGATTTTGAAATACATATGGTATTTTATCATCTGGAGATGCCGCTCCCTTATTCCCAAGCCTCTCAATAATTACATGTTTGACATTGAATGATTTTAGCCGTCGTTTTAGGGGTTGACATAGAAGAAAAAATTTAAAAACCATGCGTGATGTTTTGTAATGATGTGGAACGAAGTAAAGGTTTGATTGCTATTTCCTCTAATGGTAGAATTAATAAAATATAGATGGGTTTATCGCTCTCTTGACTTTAAGTAATTATTCCAATAAAATACTACTATTTTGACTCTTTTTTTCTTATTTTAGTCTCCTACAAATTCTTTTCTCTATGAATTTTTTGAATCCCAAAATTTGTTCAAAGTTTATTATTAGGGTCATTCTCACTTTGTCTCATAAATTTTAAAACTCGTCACTTTACCCATTGAACTTTGAATTTAAATAGAATTACATATAGTTAGAAACAGATGGAAAAAAATTATGGGAATTAGTCCTAATAAACCTATTCTGTTAGGATTTTTTTTCTAAAAAAAAAAAATGGAAAAAAGACCATATAATTGCACAATTAGCTTACTATTTTTTTTTTTTTTTGACTTTTTAAACTGAAATTCTGATACGAGGGATTAAATGATTTTAAATTCAAATTTCATGGAGTAAAGTAAGAGTTTTAAAAATTCAGGAACATAACTGAAAAAAATCCTAAAATTTTCATTTACATCATTTGTTTTCGATTAATTTACTCAAGTTCCCTCAACAAATTTGCTGATTTCATCTCTGAATATACACAATATACTATACGAGTATATGTAACAAAATACAAATGTTCAGCTAAAAAAGTAAATTAAAGATGAGAACCCCAAAAGGAAAGAAGTACCTACTCCCTACTAGAACGATTACGCGCCACCTTAAGAACCAAATATAATTTGCAGCAGCTAAATATTGATTAAAAAATTATACACGGTGTTTAATTTTTGAAATAGTATAATTTGTTAAAAGTCATAAGTGGGGGAGAGCATTTAGAAATTATGAATGAAGTTGGCAGAGGAAATTTTGGAACAAAGCCGACTTCAAAAGCACCAAAAAAATTGTATTGCAACTATTATTTAAGGACCATATTATTCGAGCAATTGGATGCAGCTTAAAATTAAAATAGTAAAGAAGAAACAGAAATGAACGTAAAGCATACTACAAACAACGGAGTTTTATTCACTTGAATTCATAAGTCGTCGTACATGTCGTAAAAGAAAATTTTATTAAAAAGACACAAAATGAGAATGCTAATAAAGACGCAAACGAGAACCGTTAATCATGAATTTTTTAATGCGAAAGAAGAGGCGGGATGCTTTGTTCGTCGGTGAAGAAATTAGTTGGATCAACTCTGGTCTTCACATGAACCAACTTGTAGAAATTACTCTTGAAATACTTGATACCCCAAATGCTTGCTTGTGCAATATTATTGAAAGTACTTGTGGTGTCACCCTCGCTGTTATCCATTCCAATGTCGAGGTCTCGGAAGTTGAAATAAGTAGCCCTAGGGTTTTTTGAGACGTAGGGAGTCATGTAATCGTAAAGCTTTCTTATCCAACTCATATGAATTTTAGACGCTGTAATATTCCCAGCTTCTTCATCCCAATCTACATAATAACGAACGTTGTAGAGGTTCCCAGTTCGATGTGGAAATGGGATTGAGGATTCTGAAATCGCGTTCAATTTCCCTCCGGAAGGATAAAGTGCGATCCAACCTCTTCCTACCGCTTCTTCATACAACATTCCCAACATTCCTTCCAACGCGTCTTCTGGAATAGGCTCTTCAACATAATCGGATTTCGCTTTGAAAGATCCCATATGGAAATTAGGTTTCCTAGTCAGCAGAACGTCCAAGGATTCTCCATCTCTGAATTCGTTGTGATAGACGAAGGATTCGACCCAACTCATTTCAGTGCACTCCTGTCTTTGCAAACCCAATTCGGGAAATTCCTTTTCCATCAGTTGAAGGATCTTGTCCATGCCGCCATGGAACGTGGCTTGGAAGGAAGCTTCTAGAACAATTTTCTCATTCCCTTCTTTGTCAATAGAACTAGCAGTTCGGAATGAGAGAAAGATGTTTAGATCCTCATCGACTTTGTCAGCTCTGCTTTGCCACCAATAAACGAGTTTCTTTGTTGTGTCGTGCTCGAAATTCCTCTTGACATCAAACACGGCCACTGTCGATGGAACATCAACTAGTTGAAGCTTCCATGCAATGACAATTCCAAAGCTTGCTGCTCCACCACCGCGTATGGCCCAAAACAAATCTTCCCCCATGGATTTCCTATCAAGAATTCTTCCCTGAGCGTCGATGATCTCGGCGTCAACAATATTATCAGCTGCGAGGCCATGTTTTCGCGACAAAAAACCGTAGCCTCCTCCACTAAAGTGTCCACCAACACCGACAGTGTGACAAGCGCCGGCAGGGAAGCCAAGATTTTCACTTCTCTCGGCAATCCTATAATAAAGTTCACCTAGCGTAGCTCCAGCTTGAACCCATGCAGATTTGCTCTCCACATCTACGCTAACCGAACTTAGGTTTATCAAGTCAATCACGACAAACGGGACATTATTATTGGACACGGAAGAAAGGCCCTCGTAATCATGGCCGCCGCTTCTTGTTCTGATTTGCACGCCATGTTTCTTGGAGCAATAAACAACGGCTTGGACTTGGGAAACATGAACCGGGGTGACGATGGTGAATGGTTTTGGTAACGAAGGCGAACAAAAACGGGGATTTTGTATGGTTGCATTTAGTGTAGTGTAGTATGACGGATCGTTTGGAGTGTGGACAATAGATTTAGAAGTGGAGGTAGAGTTCGATGAAGTGGCCATGCAGTGAAGAAAATCATTTGGAGTGTGAAGAATGGGTTTAGAAGTGGGCATGCGGACTAGAAAGTGTTGATCATGTGTGTAATCATAAACAAATGAAGAAACAAGTATGAGAATTGTGGCATAGGACGAAGAAACTGCCAAGTATTTCATTTTTTTTTTCTCTTATAAAAGGTGAAATTAAAAAAGAAACTGAGTAAAATGATCAGGTTTGTTTTGGGATATTGTGAGATTGAAAGGATAGTAGTTTGCCTCTTTTATAGGCGAGGATTAAGAGAATGTTTGGTGTTCTTTTGCTCTGATGACTTTTGGGTGGTTGTTGTACAAAATACGTTTCTTTTTTTTTTTTTTCTTTTCCTTTTTTGGTCTATTATTTAGGTGTACTAGTATTCGGATATTTTTAACTTCTTGCACAAATTGGTCAAGAATGTACAAATTAGTCAATAAATCATTTCTTTGTTTGACACATCTTTGTATTTCTTCCTTTCGACGTTCATCGTGACAACTAAATAAAAAATCGATTGGATACAGAAACATCTAATATATATGTTCCACGTACTATGATTAATAGTGAACTTGAAAAAATAAATAATTAATCCCCAAATTTCAATATTGGTGAGCCGTTTCAAAAGCGAAACTAACACCTGCAGGTTCCGGACTCTACTGTATTTTTTTTCTTAATCTGATGTTTAATAATATGTGGGATGAGAGAACAATGAAGTCACTAAAGTGGTGCCAACTTAGTCAGATGTCTTCGTGTATCTACTAATTTTGATCACCGTCATTGAACGGCGGAACTAGCATATTGTTTCAGTAGAGGGGTACACTAAAGGATAAAGTTTTTAGGGGATTTATATAGGTATAAACAATTTTTAGTGAGGGAAAAATGAGAAAATAGAAAGTTTCTAAAAGTAAAATTGTTAAAAAAGAAAAGTCCATTGACGTGAAAGCCCCCACTCGCTCATTAGTAGCTCCGCCGTTGCCGTCTTTTATACAAAAATATATATATATATTGATCAACTAATCTGCAACTAAATTCGCTATTTATGGTTGGTAGTAACACAGGCAAATGCAGAGTCCTCAAACTTTTTTGATTATTTATTTTGATTGTATGGGGCATATAATTCATATTTATTAAAGAGAAACAAAAACACTCAATATGTTTTTAACCTGAGAGCTACTATCAAAGCATGTTCACTCTCAACTCGCTCATTAGTAGCTCCGCCGTTGCCGTCTTTTATACAAAAATATATATATATATATATTGATCAACTAATCTGCAACTAAATTCGCTATTTATGGTTGGTAGTAACACAGGCAAATGCAGAGTCCTCAAACTTTTTTGATTATTTATTTTGATTGTATGGGGCATATAATTCATATTTATTAAAGAGAAACAAAAACACTCAATATGTTTCTAACCTGAGAGCTACTATCAAAGCATGTTCACTCTCAACTGCTGAGCTAGTCCCAGCAGGATATTAAACTTCCTTCTGACATCGTAATTGAATTTTCAGCGACAATTTATTGCCTCGAAAATCTTAACCGAATACTTTTACATTATGCTATTATACATCTGTAATTACTAAAAGAAGAGAAAAAGTAGAAAAAAATCAAATCCTTGCTAAAACCTACTTTACAATGGTGAGAATTGTAATCGGTAATTCCGACATTGCTAAAGACCTAGATTATTGTAGTGGGTTTGGTTTTAAAACTTAAACTGCTTAATAATAATACAACAAAGAGAAGTTACGAACAAATATCACCACAACAAACTGATTGTTGCAAAATATTTATTTGCAAGGACATTTCGTTGCTTCCCAGTCATCGCAAAAACATGGTCACAAATAATTTATTTACGACGACAATTGTTGCTTTTTAGTCATTGTAATTAGTTCATCGAATTTTTTATTATTGGTGATGCGGCATCGATTATTCACGACGATACAATAATTAAAAATGTCATGGCAATTAGTTAACAAAATAATGATGTGGAAAATATTATTTGTGACATCATTTTTCAACATGACATCACAAATGATTTGATTTTTTGCTTGAATAAATAACATATATGACTACATGTCCCAAATAATTTTTTATGGGTTAATATTTATGACGACATGTCGTCGTAAATAATAAGTTTTATATTTTTTAATATATTAAATAATAATATATATAATTATTATTTATTAAAAATCAAATTTGATATAAACATAACTTAATTAATCAGATAATAATATTCAAATTTTAAATGAAATTAATATTAATTGCTAAGATAACTAGTAACAGCTTGTATCATTGATAAAATAAAACACAACAAAAATATTGTACTAGCGGTCGGGCTAAATAAGCATGAAAAATACAAAAACATAAAAGAAGTATCAATAATAAAACTAATCCCCTAAGCTCGCAGCAGCATCATCATCATCTTCGCCTTCTTGCTCGGATGGGGCGAAGAGGCAAGTTCTTCGGGAGGAGCAACCGGCTGGAATGTGAAGTTAGGATTAATTTGGGACATGCATCATCCTCATTGCTTATCACATCATTGAAATGTTGACAACTCAGCATAATTGTCACATCAGCTTTTTATTTTTATTTTTTTTCACTCTTTCTCCAAACGTCTGTTAACAAACGGAAGAAAATGAAAGGGAACATCAAAGGCCACAGCTATTATGATGGAGACGATGTCAAGTGTACTAACTCTGAGGGCTTGACTTGTCAGATGAACAAGCAAAAAATAAACAATAAACAACTACAAACCATAGAACTCTTTTTATTCTCGTTTCCGGCAAAATAGAAAATGATTACCTACCATAATAGGACTAAAAAAAACTACAAATTCAGACTTTTCTTTTTTTTTTTTTTTGGTTGAATCTACATAAAACGTCAATATGTAAGAGCATCACATAAAACAACATAAGGAGAGAGAGTATTTACATGAAAAAAAAAAATCAATGAAAAAAAAAAAAAGAAAACATCTAATACTAACATGCGTTTGGTATTAAGATTGAGATTATAAAATTTGGGTTTGGATTGTGACTCGTTCATATAATTTTGAAAGCTGCATTATATATGTATTTAAATTTGCATGACGAATTTGAACTTTTTATTTGTCAAAAGAGCATTTATTTGCACCTAAATGGTAAAACGAAAACCATATTTAAAGCTTTATTTGGTGTTTCTGCCTTTCTTTGACTTATATGGACACACTTGTTACAAAATAGGAAACCAACGTTTAAAAAAATAAATAAATAAATTTTGATGCCCATGTCTGATTATTCGTTTATCGAGAAATTTGAATTGTTTGAGCTAAAAAGTGTAAAAACTTGAAATGTGTTCTAAAAAAAAATCAATATGGAGCTTGTCTCATTCGTCTCGAAATTCGATGCAATTTATAAAAAAAAAATTTCTCATTTGAATTTGTCTATATAAAGTTATAAACTTTTAAAGTTTGAGTTACAAAACTATGTGAATAGTAAAGTTAAACGAAAAAGATAAAAATTAAATTATAGTTTTAGGGTTTGGATTGTAATAACCAAACACATGCTAAGAAAATTCAATATTCAGCCTTATAAAAGTCAAAACAAAGAAAAATTTACATAAACAAAAAAAAAAAAAAAAAATCAATGTAGAAAGAAAAGAAATATAGAACAAAGCTCTCAGGTCTTTACGTATAATAATATACTTAGAAAAGGACAAATTAAAAAATGCTAACAAGACATGCTTTGAAGGAAAAAACAACTAAAAATATAAAAGAGTATTGCCTTGTGCAACGTATTTGGGATGATGGATGTAAGAGCAAGGATCATCTTTTGTGAGGAAACACTCTCTTCTGTTTTTTTTTAACTACCAAAAAACACTCTCTTCTTTTTCTGTCGGGCGACTTTGGTTTTTACAAAACCCTATTATATATATATATATATATATATATATATATGTATTAAGGGGAAAATGGTTGGGCTTACGGCATTTGGAAGAAAGAGTGAAAAAAAGAAAAAAGAAACAAGAAAAAAGAAAAAAGTTGACAAAACAATCATGATGAATTATCAATATTTCAATTGTGAAACAGTCAAGAGAACAACCAAACGAGGACAGCGGATTCGGACTTCTAGACATAAGTCCAAAACTGCTATCCCCATTTGATTGTCCCATATATATATTTCAAGGTTCTTTAATAAGGCCATGCACATATATGCTACACGTACCCATGTAAATGGTTGTAAAATTTGTATGTCATTAAGCACCAAATTTTGTATCTATTTGTTACATGTTGGTTGGAAATGCAATAATTTACGTATATTATCTTGAAAGTTATAAAATTCGAACTTTAGAATTGTAAAAGTTATGATAGACATTAAATTTTTAAGAAAATACGATAACGTATGCATTTGAACTATAAAATTACGCATTTTAAAATCCTAAATCTGTAAAAGTTACAATAACTTTGTATTATGATCAGTGACGGATCCAATATGAGCTCCACTAAATTTTTTTTTCTTTTTAATCCCACCGTGAATTTTTTTTAATTTTTCTATTTTATCCTCACTAAAAATTTAAAATTCTCACATAATTCCACTGGAATTAATTCTACCCCTAAACTTTTATGATTTTTCGACCTTTATCCCATAAATAATTGAATATTCTTAGAGTTAGTTTGGTATATGAGTTTGAGTTAAGATTTGTAAGTTTAAATAGTAATTTTGGTTGATTTTTTTAGAAAAGACAAAAAACTTTTAGAAAAAAAAAACAAAAAAACATGATGAAAAAAATACAATTTAATTTAAACCGAACTTACCAACCAAACGGGCCCTTATATAATCTCACTAAAACTTTATCCAATTTTTATATTTTGATATTATTTTTTAAAATAAAAAAATATCAGTATACATTTCCACTGAAATTTGTGTTTGACTCTGCCACTACCTATGATACCGTATATAGGAGCTGCTCCCGTATGAAAAATTTTCCCCAAATCTCCCGTCAATATCCTTTCATCTTCCTTGTCCTCTTTCCGTCACGTCTTGGTGACCTCGTCTAGAAAAACTTTGACCTGTAAAAGAGAAGCAAAAAACAAAATGGACTTCAAAGTGTGCATAAGCTGGTAGGTGGCGACTCACCTGCCTGGGTTTTTTCCATGTTTTTTATTCTTTCCAAAGCAGACAAAAGTCATCTCACGACTTTTCTAAACATTATCAAGACTTTTCTTCCATTGCCATTAATAGACTTGATGCCATTAATAGACTTTTCAAGTTGAGTGGAAAATATTACAAGTGTCTCTTTTAGTCCTGTTTCATTTAATTGTTGGACTAAATTTAGAAACAGACATATTTTAATTAGTTTGAAAAAACAGAATCTTCCCTTTAAAAAAAAAATTTTTTTCTCGTTATATATAGACCCAAAAAAAAAAAAAAAAAAGAGGAAAAGTTAGAAACAACAACGTAAACAAGTATAAAAAGTATATGTTTTCTACAAAAGCTAAATCAGTCTAAATTGTACATATATAATAATGTATTTGCAAGAAAAACAAAAGATCTAGGCAAAGGAGGACAAAATTAAGGATATTAATATGTTATTACAAAATAAATACATCTAAACTATATCATCGGATTAATTGGATATATGTACTGCCATATATTCTCTAAGCACCATATTACACGTTCTCTAAGAATATTTTTTTGTATTAATTGACAGATAAATATGCCAGTGCATTAATTAGTTGTGCATATTTTTTTCTCTTTCTCTCTAATGTTATGATTGGTATGTGGAAAAGAGGAAGGAAGGAAGTGAAACGAGAGAAAGTGAAGGTAAATTGATGGAGTTGGTTGTTTGATAAAAAAAAAAAAAGAAAGAAAAAAAAAAGAGGAAAATAGAAGGGAAAAATATTACAGTGGGATCCATTTTTTTACTCTCTCTAAAAGTATGAGAAAAACTAAAATCCACCAAAAAACTAATAAAAATACTTTTTAATATTCATTGCTTTAAAAGTAAAATAATATAACTAGATAAATAAAATAGTAATTCTACAACTTTTTTTGTTTTCTCTCAATCCATGAAACTAAAAAATATAAAGGAAAACAAAATATTTCATCTCTTTTTTATTTTCTTTCACTTTCATTTTTACTTTCCCTCTTGTTAATTTTGTTTCCTTCTTAACAAACATAGGCAAATTGCCTACTTAGAAAGACCTTTAAGTAAACCGGTTTATAACTATTGTTTCTGTCTTGTGTCACAACAAATTACTTTATATCTTGTTTCTATTAATTGAAGTCATGGTTCACATCACATATATCTATCGTAGAAAAAATCAAGTTACTTGGTGTGAGATTAAATATTGGACGTTCTTGCCTCCTGGGGTGTTATAAGGGGTGCAGTCACCTATGAGCTGGCTATGACCGAGTAAGGCCCTCCACTCTCCGTGTGTTTTTTTTATAATTATTATTCTTGTTTCAATTTTATTTTTAAAAACGTTATAGGTTTCTCATTTTGTAGCACAAAAAGTTGATAATTCGTTTATAAGTGCCTGTTTGGCATTACAGTTGGAACTCATATTTTTGAGTTGAGTTCCAACTGAACTCGTTTGGCTGGGCAGTTCAGTTTGGAAGGCCATTTGAACCGTTGCACAGTAAACCGAACTTGGTTTACTGTGCACCGAATCGTCTCACATGGTCTCTGGCTCACCTCTGCCTTACCCACTGTTCACCACCCTCGTGTTCCTCCCCACTGGCTTGCCTTCTGCTGCTTGTCAATGGTGCTGTGGCCTGTGCCTCCCAACCCCTTGACCATCTGCTACTTACGAGGACCTCCGTCTACTGGTCCTCCATCCTCTCTCGCATTTGCTTATTTAATCATTGATCTTTTGGCTTCGCCCACTCCCCGGTAAGCAGATGCGTCACCGATTGGGGTCTGCGAAGTGAAGGCGAACCCTTGGGCTGATTACCCACTATTTCCGACTCCGGAAATCCTCTTCCCGGGTCGTTGGCTCCTGCCCGAATCTGCTGGCAGCTAGTGTTTACTCCTCCTCTGGCTCGAACTCGGTAACCCTAGTATAATTTCTTCCCCTATTAGTCACACAAATTTACTTAAATTTTGAGTATTTTGATGCCGAAAAATTGGTTTGTGGTTTAATGTTGATCTTCGTTTGTAACGAGCCATTCTGATGTGGGTTTGGGTTTGGGTATTTTGCTACCTAACACATGCTGAAATTTTCATTTGGGGGTCGGCTTGCAATGTTCATCCTCATTTGGGTTAACTTTTGGTAAAATTTGGCCTAAAATTTGGCCGTTGGTTGATTTTTTCGTCGATTAATTAGCAATGAATTGTGTTCATGTTAGGTGCCTTAATTATGGTTTGTGGTCCTTCCTATCTTTATTAGATTACCCAAAACCTGGTTTGTGCTATATTTCTAATGATTTGCTGTTTTATTCTTTGTGTTTTCTAGTTTGTGAGTGGTTTGACATACCCAATACCTCATTTGGGTCACGGCTCAGTGTTTTGGTGCATTAGACATGGTTTTAGGTCGTTTTTTAGTTGTTTGGAAGACCCAAAACAAAGTTTGGGTCACGGCTTGGTGTTTTGGTGCATTTGACATGGTTTTAGGTCGTTTCTTAGTTGGTTTGAAGACCCAAAACCTGGTTTGGGTCAGGTCTTGGTGTGTTGGTGCATTTGACATGGTTTTAGGTCGTTTTTTACTGAGTTTGAAGACCCAAAACCTGGTTTGGTTCAGGTGTGGGTGTCTTGGTGCATTAAACATGGTTTTAGAAAGTTTTTGACTGGTTTGGAAGATCCAAACTCTGGTTTGGATCAGCTGTGGGTGTTTTGGTGCATTAAACATGGTTTTAGCTCGTTTTTGAGTTGTTTGAAAGACCCAAAATCTGGTTTGGGTCAGGGATTGGTGTTTTGGTTCATTTGACATGGTTTTAGGTCATTTTTTAGATGTTTAGACAACCCAAAATCTGGTTTGGGCCAGGTATTGGTGTTTTGGTTCATTTGACATGGTGTTTTGGTACATTTAACATGGTTTTAGGTCGTTTTTTAGATGTTTGGACAACCCAAAATCTGGTTTGGGTCAGGTATTGGTGTTTTGATTCATTTGACATGGTTTTAGGTCGTTTTTTAGATGTCTGGAAGACTCAAAATCTGGTTTGGGTCAGGTCTTGGTGTGTTGATGCATTTGACATGGTTTTAGGTCGTTTTTGACTTGGTTTGAAGACCCAAAACCTGGTTTGGGTCAGGTCTTGGTGTTTTGGTTTATTTGATATGGTTTGTGCTCGTTTCTGATCTATTTGACAGACTCGAAACCTGGTTCGTATCAAGGCTTGGTGTGGTGCTGTTTAAATCTTGGTGTTTTACACCGCGGTTAACGTTCAGCTTTAATCCCTTGTTGGCGATGATGTATACAGCAAATCCAATATCTTATATTATAATCTGACTGGTGAGTCAGTTAGCCGATATATATTGCCAGATACTGGTATATAAGCACATGTTAATTGTGAAGGGGCTTAATTATAATTTATGCTTGTCATGAACTTGTTTAACCCCGAACCCATGGTTTCTATGCCATGGTAGCTGTATATGTATCGAGTCATTGACATGCCTCAGATGAAATATGCCAAAGAAATTATACTGAGCCAACTCCTCTGCCTTGCCTTTTTTTATTTTTAAGTCTGTTTCTATGTTTTCGTTATCACTTTTCTAAGGAAATGCCGCGCAAAGTATCGAGGGAGACGTACATTTGGGATCCGGTGAAGGAAAAAAATTCCTTCAAAAACTTGATGACTTCCTGGCCGACAGTGGCAGTAAACATCCCCCCATAGCAATCCTCGATCTTTGGGCCGATGAGTTTAATGCTGAGTTTGGAGGAGTACCTGCCTACGGAATGACATTGTATCAAAATAAAGAGAGGATGAAAAAAATATATAGGGGCTGCAAGGCATTGCAATGTCGGACTGGCCTAGGATACGATCAGTCGACGGATCGAGTCATATGCTCTGACGATGCGTGGCAGAGCTTTATTCAAGTAATTGCATTGTCTAATATATGGCTCTATGTTATACTGTTTGATCACGTGATGATTAGACTTGTACTAAGCTAAAATTTAATTCGCAGGTTTATAAGGAGTGCAATCATCTCCACCACGAGGGGCTTTGCAACAAGGAGCTTTATTATAACGTTTTCGAGAAAAATCATGCTGAAGGAGCCTCGGGGTTTGGGTTAGTTACCATGCGAGATGATAGTTTGGTGTACCTCGACCATGATGGATCAATGGACAACTCTGGAAACCGCCTGGTTTTAGCAGAGGATTTAGCGCCAACCACTGGTACGCGCCATTGGAACAGCATAAGATCGGGAGCCGATGCAGGTTCGTCGCGGTCTAGGGGCAGTTCTGGTAAAAGGAAGCAAAGAGACGAAACAGATGAGATGACATTCATGACAATGCAGGAAATTGTCAGTCATTTCCGTGGCCGATCGCAATCGGGCACAAGTAACGATGAATCAAGCCGCACGGATCACATGCTGTTGTGTATGAATATCATGACAGAGATGGGTATTCTACCCAAGCAGCGGACGATAATGTGGCACTACTTCGATTCTCACCGATGGCTCCAACGTACCTTCTGTCAACTGCCCGATGTCGATAGGCGAGAAATTATTGCATCTGTTGTTCAGTCCCAGTAGCCCCCGACCGATTGATGTTCTTGTTCGTCTCCTTTTTTAGTTAGTTTAATTTTTATGGATAGATTTGACATTAATCTTCTTATTAGATTGTGTTTATTTATTTATTTCATTCATGTTTCAAAATAACGTCGAGAATGTTAGTAACGCTAATTTATGTTTTTTTATATCTGATATTTTCTATTACGTTAACCATGTTTTGGACCGGTTAGGATGAAAAAATTTAGTTGATATTCACTTTGAAACGAATTGTTGATCGGAGTATGATGGTATTGGTTGCTTAATTTTTTTCTATTTTGCTAACAATTATTTTATACCAGGTAAACATCAAATTTTAGAGCAGATATCAATATATTCTGAAAATGAACGAGTATAGTTCCGCATCCGAGCAGGAAGAGGATGCCGTGTACTCAGAAAATGAGCATAGCGATGATGACATCTATCTTGCGAAGGCGGTGGTAGCCATGACTGCCAAGAGGCGTAACAGGCGAAGAGATCCACAACCAATGCATAATTCAATACTAACTGGCAGCATACATATGTGGGAGATATTAAATGACCATGAAGATATAATTCAAGGATTGATCAGTATGAAATCAGAAACATTCAGATCACTAAGTAACCTATTAGGTAGTCAGGAATTATTGAAGCCAATGTCTAACATGAATGTGAACGAGCAGTTGTTTATTTTTTATCCATTTGTATATAAGGCGCTACGAACCGACACATTTCGTATTTGTTCCAGCATTCTAGAGAGACAACATCACGTTGGTTCTTTAAAGTGTTGAAGGTTATTTGTGTGCGTAAGGACGAACTCATCAGACCACCCGACTACACAGCGGTTCAACCTTTGATTCTGGAGCACTCGTACAAATATCGGCCATGGTTTGATGGATGTTATCGATGTAATCGCTAACAATAATCGTATTAAAAAATTGGGAATTATTAATGATGGTACCCATATTAAATGGTGTAATTAGATGGCACACACGTTCCATGTGTGCGACGGCATGAAAATGTGGATGCTTGGATTAATCGAAAAGAGCATCACTCGTAGAATGTACAAGCGGCCTGTTCGTTTGATATGAAATTCACATATATGTTAGCCAGCTACGAGGGATCTTGTCATGATGCCAGAATATTGGAAGAGGCAATAGCATTCCATGATTTCCCAATACCTCCACCAGGTAAGCTGATCTGTCAAATTATAGTAGTATTTATAAATAATTAATTAGATAAAAAATATTGGATATGTCTTCATAATGCGATGTTTATTTTATAGGAAAATTTTACTTGGCCGATTCGGGCTACGCCAATAAGGATTGTTTCCTGAGTCCATTTCGACGAGAGACGTATCATTTACTGGAATATCGAAGACGTCACGTCGGGCTAGGCAACAGGAGGGAAGTTTTTAACTACACGCAATCATCACTGCGGAATTGTATTGAGCGAACTTTTGGTGTCTGGAAGGCAAGATTTAAAATACTTAAAGGTATGAACAGTTATCCAATGGACAAACAAGTAATGATCCTAGTGGCGTATGCGATTCTGCATAATTTCATAAGGATGGTGCAGGTTGGGGATCCCTTTCTTGAAGAGTATGCGACAGATTGTGTGCCTGTAGGTGGACTTGTTGATGTTAACGCGGATTACATGTTGGCCGACGGGGTCGACGGTACTGGTCCAAGTACAGGAACGTAGCAACATGAATCGAGGAGGGGTGTAATGAATCAGATGAGAGAAATGATGGCTGATGATATGTGAGATATATATCAATCATCTCCATGATATAAATCAATTTGAAATCAAGCTCAGTTTTATGTAATGTAAACCAGATTAGGAATGTAATTAGTATTTTTTTTTTAATTTACTTTTAGTGACCAACTATGTATTTCTTGTATATGTATTTTATGGATATGTAATAAATTTTGTAAAAAGTTTTGATGTATGTTGTTGAAGTGTGTTTTTCATTGAGTTTATTTTAATTTTTCCATTTCTCTGATCGGTAACCTACAATGGAATATTAAATTTCCGTTTGGCGAATGAGTCTGAGTTGACTATTTTGAGTTAAATTTTTGTTGATTTTTCATAAAAGACAAAACTTTTTCAGAAAAAAAAACAAAAAGTTTTTCATAAAAAAGACAAAAACTTTGCAGAAAAAGACAAAAAATGACCTGACAATTTTGAGTTTAGACTCGAATGCCAAACGAGCAGTTCAAAAATTTATGTGCCTATTATGTGCCTATTAACTTTTTGTGACAAACTATGTAATTCTTGTAGTTGTATTTTGTTAACTTATTTAAGAAATATTGTAAAAGGTTTTGATGTATGTTGTTGAAAAATGTTTTAATTTAGTTGATTATAATTTTTCCATTTTTCTGATCAGAAACATAAAATGGAATATTAAATTTGATTAGAATTTGTTAAACTAATTTTGTACATCCAAACAGGGCCCTAACTCAATTTAAACTTTTCAACTCAAACTTTTTTACCAAACACTCAACTCAAGTTAAACTTTTCAACTCAAACTTTTTACCAAACACTCAACTTTTAAACTCAACTTAACTTATCTTCAACTCAACTTAAAAATCTTAACTCAAACCCAAATACCAAACACCCTCTAAATCTCCCAAAAAACTTTATCTTTTAGTGTATGTGTGTCCTTACTGAAACAATAGACTGGTTTCATAATTAGGTGTTATGTCTATTCTTCTTCGGATTTTACCTTCTAAGTCTTGCTTGAGAAGGTTTTTCAACAACCCTAAAAAAAAGAATGTCTATAACCAGGTGTGACTAAGATTTATGAAGAAGATTTATGTAGACTTGCAGGGAAATAAGTAATATATTCAACAATTAGAGAGAAAGATAGAGAAAACTAACAAAACAAATAATAATGATAACTAATATGCAATTTAGCACTTAGCTAAACTAGTTTAACACTTTTGTAATTAGATAATTATCTGCACTTCGAAGTCTCAAGAAAACATTATTTTCAAAGTATATGTATTATTATTATCAATTTGGTCAAGGTACGTAGTACTCACGTTTCTTGTAAGTTTTGCAAACAATCACTTTCGGTGGTCCCTCTTTTGTCGTGAGGAAAACTAAAGTGGATGTTAACAGAGCAGGTTTGGCAACTTGGATAATTAGATGAAAGATTGGACGTTTAATTTTAGCCTCTTGCGGTGTTATTCCTGTTGTTAAACAGGGCTTTGCTTGTCATTTTCCCAGATATTTGTATTTTCCACGATGGGGCCTTCCTGACGCTCTAATCCTATATTCCTATCATGTACCCTTTCGATCGCTATATTTGTATCTAAATCTTTCAAATCAAGTTAAATCTAAATCCAAATTTTTAATTTTTATGAATTCATATCGCATTTATTTTTCTCTGATCACTTAAAAACACATTTCTACATACTCAATTTGAATGCAAAAACTCAAACTTTAACTTATGATCCAAACAAATAATTCATTTTCTTCTTCCTAGGATTTTGCCTCCTGAGTTTTGCTTGAGAAGGTTTTTAACAAGGCTTGACTTATAGCTTGCAATGGTTATACGTATATTTTAACTGTAATTTTACACCTAATTACACCAACTTGGTTTTTTGACATGGAAAAGAACCATAGGAAAGGTTCTAATTTTGGATTAAGAAATCCAAAAGCAAGGTGGAATGAAGATCGAGAACTAAATTCTTCCATGAGCGTGACTTTAGTACTTCTCACAAAATGTTTTGAGAAAGATTCAAATATGGTGAATTATTTTTCATATTTTGCAGCCAAAACTTTGGTCTTTCCTGTAGTTTACTCCAATTAGTCAAGTTTGCCCAAATGTAATGGCAATTGACTTAATTAGTAGGGTTTTTTGTTTTTTTTGTTTTTTTTTTTCGCAGATTATCTCTGCCTATAACCATTCGTGTTCCTTTCTATCTTAAGGACTTCAGTTCCTTTTATTTGTCATTTTACTAGTAATGGACCAGTGGTTCCACCAGTTGGAAGATAAAGTGTGAATATCTCTTTAAATTGATCTTCTAGGAAATTTCAAGTACACAAAACGAGTAAAAGGAAGAGAGTTTGATGAAACTTGACATTATGTGATTTTTCAGAAAGAAATTGAGATAGTGATGCACACAAACTATTTTTGGATAAGCTGGCGGAACTTAATAATTTAGAATATAATGTGACAGCAGACTGTGGAAAGAAAATAATGTCATTGTGAAAATGGGATGTGTTTGAAGTTGCTTAAATAAGACCTGATTGGATCCAATAACCTTGATCTCTCTTAAGTTTCTTGCATGGGTACTTAAGATAACGATTTTAGTGAGGCATCTATTAATGATTTATTATGGAAGTAGATCCTTTTTATTGAGGGTTTTAAAAATGAATTGCATAGATTGTAGATAATATGATTAACACAAAACTACATTAGCAGGGGAAAAAAAAAAAGGAACAAAATATTGAATTTTTTCATTTTTTCTTTTTCCTCTCTTTTGGATTAATAAGGTTATATTTTTAATAGAATCTCAAGTATACTTAATCTAGGAAAATGATTGTCCTTTTAATGGTCATGATGGACTAACTCATAGACTCGGTGGTATATCATTAATTGACTAATATCAATATAGTGATCATTATTTGTTTTGTTGTAGTTTGTAAACCATAAAGTTATTTTGGGGGGGGGGGGGGGGGGGGTGTGGTTGGTGAAGGAAAAGCAAAACTCAAGTATTTGTGCCCTAACATTATAATAATAAAATTAATCTTGATTAAAATACACTTAATCTTCACATGATAGAGAAGGACTATTACGGGATAAATTGTAATGTGATGACTGATTCTGAGACATTGTAAAATTAAGAAATTGAAATGGGATTAGGCCTATAATTGGGGGACAAAAAATGAAAGTAACTTTTTTTTTTTTTTTTTTGAAGTAGTGAAACTCCTATCTCCAACTTCTTATTCCCCAAACCCTCTTTCTCTCTCTAAAAATGCCATAACATCTTCCTCAAACCCAACTCTCTCTCTCCAATCCCGCCTACTCGGACCGCTCTCTGCCACCGAACCAGATGCGGCAAGTTCTACCGAATATTCTGGCCAAGAAATGGCAAAGGCTTTTGAAGTCAAATCCGAAGAAAGAGGAGGGTTGACGTGGAATTTCACCAAATCTACCATGATCTCGAAATAGGAGTAGCAAAAGTTGAATCTCCTGTGGGTGATTAAATTGTCTAAATGTATTTATTGGTATGCAATGTTCAATAAACAAAGAACAAATTATAGAAATTAAATTAAATAAGAAAATAATAAAATATAAAGAGAGAAGAGCATACAATAAGATTTAACATAGATGCACTTGTATACACAACAGAATAAATAAAAGATTTACTAGTAAGTAATACTATGAATGAGCTACCATATAAAAACAAATTACAATAAACAAAATTGAATTAATTACCTAAAACTAACAAATCACTTACCTAAATTAAAATAAATACAAATAACTAATTTAACAATATACGACATTTTTTGCAATATATATAGAATAGGAAAGAGACATGACTAATATACGACACTTTTTGCAAAATATATATATATATATATATATATATATATATATATATATAGGAATTGTCTTTTATCTGGCAGCTGAATAAGTCTAAATTACTTATAATAACTAGTTGATTTATTTGTAATTTTATGTAAAATTATGAGTAACATAATATTGTTTAACAATTGTTAATGCAAAAGATAAGAATCACTGAAAGTTGCAATAAAATCAATTAATTATTATAATAATATATATAAATTACAAATCTTGCAATTGAATAAAAAAATATATGTTATATATATTCGTATTTAGATATCTATTTCTCTATTTATACATATACGTACACATATATATATTTCGTCTCATACACACCAAGCGGACTTAATTTCCTCCTAGAAGTTGGCTTGCAATTTCATCATGTACACACGTATGCAATTTACATGTAATATGGATAGAAGGAAAAAGAAAAAAAAAAGAAAAAAGAAAAAAGAAGAGAGAGAGAAATTAGGAATTGGATGCAATAAAAGAAAAAACGAAAAAAAAAAAAAAAAGATGGGGTGACTAAGGGCGAAAACACTAATCACTTTTTTCGGAGTCGCAAGAACACACTGCAAAAGCGTGTTTTCAACTTTTTAAATTCTTATTTCTACTCTTAACATCTACTAAAATTTTATTTGTGTCCTTATTTTACAAAAAGAATTTTTCTCTTATTCAATAATTAAAATATGTTGTTCTACCTTATGTTTACAAGACA
This sequence comes from Ficus hirta, assembly GCA_038430175.1. Taxonomy (NCBI): domain Eukaryota; kingdom Viridiplantae; phylum Streptophyta; class Magnoliopsida; order Rosales; family Moraceae; genus Ficus; species Ficus hirta. The sequence goes on along the minus strand of CM076585.1, from coordinate 8,229,276 downwards.
ATTTATATCTATGCCCTCCTAGTCAATAATCGAAATATATACGTACATCTCTTTTCGATAAAATGTTGTCTCTTATTATTTTTAAATAGTGTCCCCATTAAAAAAAATTTCTAGTTGCCCGCAGAGCATCACTTATGGCTATATTTGTTGCACTCGAATAAAATTATCACAAAACGACTAAAAGTAATATTACTTAGTCCTATGAGAAAATATTAATGCGATCATGTACAAAAACGTAACTTATATAATGATTTCTAAATAAAATTTTCTAATCCAAAAGATTATTCATGTGTGGCCTGAAAGAGAAGAAGTAAATGAGTACCAAAATTCGCATTTCAGTACGAGGCTTGGTTGGACTGCCTTGCATGAAGGGCTGGTCAGTGCTGTAAACCGAAAATTTTTCATATAAATAAGAAAAGGACTAAGAGTGGTGCCACTGTATCGATTCTGAGCAGGTTGGTCATACGGCTTATGCAGTTGAAAGTTTTTCTGGCGAACTAGATTCACCGGTGTGAATCCATCGGTCGGAGCGGCCATTATGTGTTGCATTGGCCATTGTTTTTGAAGAAGCTCAAATAAACGACCAAGATTAGAAAGCTTTTGCAGATGTTTTTGTCCATCTTTTTTTTAGTCTTAGTGAAACAGATATGGAAGGTTATTGTGGTACGTACTTAATTTAACTATTTATAGAAGTTCAAAATGAGTTGAAGATTAGGAAGAGAAGACCTCCACAAAGTTGCACAAAAAAAAAAAAAAATTGACCATAAAATATCATCTTCTTCTACAAGTGGGTTTTGCCGCCTAACTTTTAGAAGTCCAATCATATTAGATGTAACAAAAATTGCTTTAAGATTCTTTCCCATGTTTTTTATCATTCAACTCTTAACTAATACTGATTGTAGTGATAACATATTCATAATGGTGACTTTTATATTTCTTTTTAGCTTGTTACATCTAATCTCTTTAGCTCCTGTGACATAACTAGGGATGCAATGGGGCGAGATCGGAAAATGCTTTCTCATCCCCATCCCCAGTTAAATAAAGCGGGATCGGGGACGAGGATTTCCCATTGAAGGGGCTTTTCCCATACCCGTCATGTTCCCCATTTATTATAAATATACATTTATAACTACAACAAAGTAAAAACAAACAATAAAATATAAATGCACCATAAATTTCAAAATAAAAGATTTCATAAACAAATCAAATTCTAAACATATGCAAATGAAATTTTAACTTTAAAGCCATTAAAAATCTCATCAAAACATTACAATTTTTGAAAACTAAACCTTTATAAAATACTTAAGCTAATAAACCATGAAACCGTTAAAAAAAATTTTAAATTATCCTCAATTGTCCATCCCTTCGCTTCAATTTTAATTTCATGGATGAATACATTTTTAAAAATAATTTTTATAATATATTATATATTCATAAATATATGATATCACACACATATATATGGGAACGGGGACGGGGTGGGGACGGGGAAAGCAACGGGGCAGGGAGTGCTTTCCCCGTCCCCGCCCTGCTAATTTTCAGGAATAAAAAATCATCCACATCCCCATCCCTACCCCCAACTTTGTCCCCTATCCTAGCCTCGTTCGCTGCAGATCTCCACGGAGAATATTGTCATCCCTAGACATTAATCAAAATTTTCTTATCAGACAATGATTATTTTATATTTTGGATACATAAATAAAATAAAATAAAATAAAATGGATCATTTTTCTATAAATATAATTAATATATGAAAAGTATGCATAAGCAGGTAGGTGACACTGAGCTGCTCGGTTTATTTTTTTTATTTTTTTATTTTTTATTTTTAGTTCTTGTGTAGGTTCATTCGTTCAATAATTCTTATGAGATTTTGTCCCATGTGTTTGATTATTTAACTCTTAAATAATACTGATTGTGGTGATGACTTATTTATATTGGTGACTTTTATATTTCTGTTTAATTTGTTACATCTAATCTCTTAACATCCTGAGACATAATTCGAATTTGTCTCATTTACTTTTGTATCATAGTCGAGTAACTTTGGAATTAATGAATTTGATAAATTAATTAAAGAGTTTGATTAATTATCAAATTTATTGGAGCTTAAAATTATAGGTCCATAATTTCCAACACCCTCTTTATTATACAATTGAACAAATGTACTAGATGGATTGAACTTATACTCAAAAATTTTGTGATATAAAATATAAAAAATGGTATCTACTTTCATTGTTTTATAATCACAAATATTTATTTATTACCCATACAATTAATTATGAATTACATGTATTTTTTAAATAATAGTGAATATTTAAATATTAAAATTGGATGATACAGTGAGTAAGACCCACTGTATTGGCTCCTACTGATAGCGAGTGGGACTCACTGATATGCAGATTATGATCTGTTAGTTTCCGGTTTTTGAAATTATAAATATTTATAATTTAAAATTAGATTTTCTATTTAAATATTTATAATATAACAATTTTTTTTAAAAGGGAGGAATCCTTCTCGAAACGTGCCATGTGCACGTTAATATTAATATATATATATATATATATATATTAGCTATATTAAAAATAAATAATAAAAAAGGACCCTTCTAGAAACATGGATAGACCACGTTTATTATTTAAATATTTATAATATATATGTAATTATTAAAAAAAACATGGAAACATGGAAAAATGGTTTCTTTCTTGCGGTTATATGCACGTATATGAAATTTCAAGAAAATGATTCTTCTGATAAGAAAAGAAAATTCTTTTCTGTTTTTAGCATAGATAAAGTTCTAAGAGAGAAATGATCTCCAATTGCACGAAGACGTGTCTATGTGCATGTGTATATATATATTAAAAATAAAAAATAAAAAATGGCTTCAAGAAACGTGGTTAGACCACGTTTATTATTTTTATATATAATATATATACTTAAAAAAAACATAGAAATGTGGAAAAGTGGTTTTTTGGGATATGTGATATATAAACACATATCTTAGTAATTTTTGTGGTATGTATGTGATATATAAACACATATGGAATTTTGGGGATATAATTCTTCTGAGAAGAAAAGAAAATTCGAAGAGAGAAATGTTCTCCAATTGAACAAAGATTAAGTGTGGAAGAACGCCAAGTCGAGGAGTCGAATCGGTTCTAGATCCAGTGAAGTTGTTTCAAGAAGTTTAGTGTTATCGACCTAATCAGACCTAATCAGACGACGTTACAACTCTCATTCTTTATCCTGTTGTATATTAAATTATAGCTATAGAACGACAACGAAATTTTGAGAAATTTTATTATTCATGGTTTCATGCTGATAACTCTATAGAATATAGTTATTTTAGTATCCTTAAGCTTATATTTTTGCTATAATATTAGTAATTTATATTTATTTTTTCCAAATTTATTATGTTATCCCAAGTATGTAAGTTAATTATGTTAATGGGAAAAAATAGCAATTTGGAGCTAAAATGTGATAAAAATGAATTAAAAATTGCAAAAAGAAATTCTGAGCTGAGTTCGACCACTCGCGCGACTGTTACAAGCGTGCCACTCGTGTTTCCAACCATCTAATCGACCTCATATGCGGCCCAGATCGTGAGTGCATGAAACTCGTGCAACCAAGCGCATTGCTGAGCCTGTGTCAGCGAATCCAGTGAAGTGCCGGATCCAGCGCTTCGCGTCCCAACGTGCATGCACCTACGTGCTCCAACGAACTCTAGTGCTCCACATGTCCAAGCCCCAGCGCTTGCCAGTTGCTACTCGCCACTTGTCTCTGTGAGGCCCGAGGTTGCTACATGTCAGCTGCAGCAGCCAAAAAAAAAAGTAAAGAAAAGAAAAATAAATTAAGAAAACAGGGGAAATTGGAGGCAGGTGAAGTCGGCGGTTGAGGCATAGAAAAAGGAGTTCTAGGGCTCTGTGAAGGGGCCTTTAGTTGTTTGGAGCCGAAAATCAAAGAAGAAGAAGAAGAAAAAAGAATATTTTAAATTTTTAAGTTTAGTTTTCTACAATATTAGGGAGAGATTAGCATCAAGGAGAGGGATAAGAAAATTTAAGAGAAGGCTTTGGAGACTTGTGACACCTCCATAATTGGGTTTTCTTACTTTATTTTCTTATATTTTGATTTTTTATAATTTGAGAATGATAAAAATTCTGTAGATTTCAATTTTTATTTATGAAGTAATTTTCTTTTTTAGGGATATGATCTATCTGGATTATGATTATTTGAGTTTTTCTATTTTTAATTGATTGATGTTCTATTCTAGTTCTTTGTTGAGTATTTTAATATGTGCTTAATGCTTGTGAATTTCTAGCCAACTTTTACATGATTTGATATTTGATTTGAGATTGAGTAGTGATAATTGAATAAGCTCTTGTTTAATCTATTATGAGATTGTCATAAGCTAGAGATAGTTATGAAACTTGTGCAGCATCATGAATTTCTAGTTCTTAATGAATTATGATAAGTTGTTTGAGACTAAGAGATGATAAAGCTTATTATAATAAATTATTAATGCTTGAGAAAGATTAATGAATATATTAGAGAGATTCACTGTCAACATAGAGAGTAGACATTGATTAATTGGATTAGAGGATTTAAATATGATTAATCCGGTGAAAAAAGGAATCCTAGATTTTTAGTATTTTGAATCTTTTGTCTTTTTTACTTATTTTGTTATTTTCATTTAAAAATCTCTTTTAGGTTATTCAAATAAAGTTAGAGTTAATATAATTTTAGTAATTAGTAACGACAATCCTCGAGAGAATGATACTTTACTTATTACTTTATTATTTATTTACAATATTGTGCACTTGCAATTTTTTGCAACACATGCTTCCGCTAAATTTTTAAAATATCTATTTTCGAAACCAACATTTAGTATCAGAGCCGGCTATAACCTTATTAATTTAATATATCGATTATGTGATAATAAAAAATATGTATATTTGTGTTTATGATTTTATGAGTAGGCGATGCTTATGATGTATGATTTTATTTTATTTTGGATGTTATTATTTGATATAATGAATGTATGGATAACTGGTTGGTCGTTAATTGTACGGTTCCTTGGATTCGTTGTTGTGTTTTAATGTTTGATTAGATCGAAATTATATAATAGGATTTATTGTAAATTTAATTATTGTAATTATGGAGATTGGAGGACATGTCCGAATTCATCAGTCCGCACATCGCCACGATAGCAACAAAGCGCGAAGGAGCAGCTCTACATCGCACCATGGCTAGGCCGTGCTGCACGGATTACAGAGACCATGGCCACAGTGGCTAGCGGCCACAGCAACGACCGCACTGGCCAACACTAGCGGCCTGCAACTGGCCAGGGCCATGCCAGAGATTTGGCCCACCTTGTTGTGCTGGCGGCTGAGCTGTGGGAAGAGAAACTGTTTCCATTGCAATCAATAGGGTCATTGGAAGAGAAACTATAAGAAATATCTCAAAGAGTTAAAGAACAAGAAAAGGGACCTAGGTAAATATGGTTTACTTGCCCTAGAAACATGTTTAGTAGAGAATGATATCTCAACCTGGATAATTGATTCAGGACCAACTAATCATGTTTGTTGTTCTTTATAGAGTCTTAGTTCTTTAAGGGAGCTTGTCGATGGGGAGTACACGACGGTTGTGGACAATGGTGCAAACTTTTCGGCGAAAGCAGTGGGAGAAGTTAAGACTTCAGTTTAGGAATAAACTTATAATTTTGAACGATATTTATATTATTCCAGGTTTTTAGGAGAAATTTCATTTTTGTTTCCAGATTGAATGAATAATTATTTAAAGTTTCTTTTGATAATGAAAAGGTTTTCATTTCAAAAAATGTTTGAATAATTGTTTTCGAAATCTAGAGGACGGTTTATATTTTATTAGACCTAATCCTAAAACATTGCTTAATACTAAATTGTTCAGAATCATCAAACCTAATAATTAAAAGCAAATGATTTCTTATGAAAATAACACATATTTATGACATTTAAGAGTTGGACATATTAATCTAAATAGGATTGAAAGACTTGTGAAGGATGGTCATTTGAGAGAACTAAAAGTTAGTGAACTCCCTATTTGTGAATCCTGTCTGGAAGGTAAAATGACCAATTTTAGCCAAAGGAGAAGAGTCAAATTACCTCTTGAATTGATACATTTGGATGTATGTGGACCTTTAAATGTCCAAACAAGAAGTGTATATGAAAATTTTGTGACATTTATTGATGATTATTCAAGATATGGTTATGTTTACCTGATGCAAAGGAAATCCAAAATTTTTGGAAAGTTTAAGGAATTCATGGCTGAAGTTGAAAAGAAAGTAGGAAAGAAAATCAAGGCACTTCAATCAGATCAAAGTGGTGAATATCAGGACTCAAAATTCACTGATTACTTAATTAAGAGTAGTATTCTATCTTAACTTACCGCACTAGGAACACCACAATAAAATGGTGTTGCCAAAAGGAGAAATCGTACAATGCTTGACATGATGTGATCGATATTGAGTTATTCTTCATTACCCACTTCATTTTGGGGACATGTTCTCAGAACTACAGTTTATTTTCTGAACTTGGTACCTTTTAAGACTGTACCAAAGACACCTTTAGAGTTGTGGATTGGCCACAAACCTAGTTTGAGGCACATTCGCATATGGGTAGGGCTGTGCACGAAACCCACGAACTCACCCAAACCATCCAGCCTTACCCCGCCTCGCCTGTTTGAATGGGTCCACGACATCACCCGTTTGTTTTGGATGGATTTTCTATGCACCCGCTATACTTATGGGCAGTTGTAGGTTTCACTTTTTGACTTGCAGGTTCAACCCAACCACCCACCATTTTTTTAATTAATAATAAATATTTTTCCTTTAATAAGAGTATAAGACTCTTTGACGAAGTTACCAGTAATTTAATTGTTTTTTAGATATTATTATTATTGTTGTTGTTTGTTATTGTTGTTGTTGTTGCTGCTGCTTAGATATTATGTTTGCAATTATAATCTATCTTACTCTTCTTTTTTTATTTTTATTTTTTTTCTGTCTCTCCAAGCTTAACATTATAGCAGGTTCGACAATTAAATTAAAGTTCTAAGCTTGTTTCAGTTAAAAAATAAAAATAAAAAGAGAATAAAAAAACTACAAAAGTGTTTTCAAAATTCTCTACCCACCTGCCCCAACTCATCCAACCTACCTTCATGGTGGGCGGGACTAGTTTAGGATTTTGCAAAAATCATTTTCCAACCCACCCACCACCCACGCGTGACCTGCTAAAACCCATGCACAGCCCTACATATGGGGTGTCCGGCACATGTACTGAAAGGTAAGACTGGGAAGTTGGAACCTCGTAGTGAATTATGCATATTTATGGGATACCCTAAAGGTACAAGAGGAGGTTTATTCTATAGTCCTGAAGATAGAAAAGTGTTTTTTATCGACAAATACTTTTTTTCTTGAACATGACTATATGAATGATTTCAAACTCAGAAGTAAGTTGGTTCTTGAGGAGTCACTTTCCGATCAGATAGGACCATAACCGACAAGAGTTGTTGAACATCAAAAGCAAAAAACCACAATGTCTTATCAAAATCAAGTGCGAAATCATTGCAGTAGGAGGGAAATTAGATTACCTGTTCGCTTTTGGGGAGAGGCACAACTCATCCCTGCTGACAATAGAGTAGAAGATCTTTTGACTTACAAGTCTGCAATGGATGATTCTAATAAGGAAAAATGGCTAGAAGCAATGAAACTTGAGATGGACTCTATGAATTCCAACTCAATCTGGAAACTTGTTGATCTTCCTGAAGAGGTCAAGCCCATAGGGTGCAAGTAGATCTACAAACGAAAGAGAGGAGAGGATGGAAAAGTGGAGACTTTCAGAGCTAAACTGGTAGCCAAGGGTTATGCCTATAAAGAGGGAGTTGACTATTAAGAAACTTTTTTTCTGGTTGATAAGCTTAAGTCCATTAGGATACTCTTGTCTATTGACGCATGTTATGGCTATGACATATGGCAAATGGACGTCAAGACAATGTTTCTGAATGGCTATCTTGAGGAAAGCATCTATCTGGTGCAACCATAAGGTTTCATAGCTGAAGGACAAGAGAATAAAGTCTGCAAACTACAAAAGTCTATTTACGGACTTAAGCAGGCTCTAGATCATGGAACATCGGATTTGATGAGGCTATCAAGTCTTATGGTTTTGATCTGGATGAACTATGAGTCTCCATGTACATAAAAGATAAGTAGGTGGTCTTCTTGGTCCTTTGTGTTGATGACATCATACTCATTGAGAGTGATAAATAATCCATGTCGAAAATAAAGGACTAGTTAGCAAGCCAATTCCAAATGAAAGATTTGGAAGATGCAAGCTAAATTCTTGGGATTCAGATTTTCTGTGATTGCAAGAAAAAGCTTTTGACGTTGTCTCAAGCATCGTACATGAGCAAAATTCCAAGAAAAGGAATATGCCTTATAGGCATCACCTTTCAAATGAGCAATGTCCAAAGACTACTCAAGAGGAAAGACGATATGAGGTGTTTCCTATATGCACCTGCAGTTGGAAGCTTGATGTAGGCTATGTAGTGTACTAGGTCTGACATTTGCTATACAGATGGAATTATCAGTAAGGTTTAGTTTAATCCAGGATTTGATCACTAGATGACAGTAAAAAACATTTTCAAGTATCTTAGGAGAATGAGAAACTATATGCTTGTATATTCTAATGAATATTTGTCTCTCACTAGATACGCTGATTCTGGTTTCCAAATGGATCGTGATGATTGAAAGTCGATATCTGGTTCCATGTTCCCGTTTGGTGGTGGAGCCGTTGTTTAGAGAACGAAAAAGTAGCAATGTGTTGCTAACACATAAAAAGAAGCTAAGTGTATGGTTGCTTATGAAGCATCCATGAAAGCACTAAGACTTCCAGAAATCTTATGGTTGATCTGGAAGTTGTTCTAGACATGGAGAAGCATATAGAAAGATTTGGTTTAAAAGACATGTCTCACATGCTTTAGGGCAAGTGAGAGATTGTTGGGATTTATGCCCAAAACCATGTGATTGTTTTAGATATTATTTATTTTGAATAAATAAAGTGGATTTTTCATTATAATTATGTGCATGTATTTTGAACACTTTATGAATATCATTAAAATTCCATAATTATCTATGTGACCTTAAATAGTGTAGATAAGAGTTATATACAAGAGGATAATATTTAAGGATGATAATTAAATTGGTCCATGATAAATAATCAATTATCTTATTGATTAAACAATTAAAGTATAGAATCTTTAATTGGATATTACTAGTACATGTCATTACCATTAAAAATGAAACGGTCTTATTCGAACTGTTAATGTAGCGAAACATTTAATTAGTGCATTATACATAATGTGACTATGTAGGAAGGGGATGTGATGTGATATGAATTGCTAATAATTTCCGTTAAGTATAGTGGATTATAATCTCGTCAACCGATGGTCATATATATAATGATCTTAATCTTAAGTTATTAGCAAACTCTTATTTATGGAATCATATCTTTTTATTTACTCGGCATGGATTTGAAATATCTAATCTTAGTCCTTGTATTTTGGAGATATGATGAAGTAAATAGCCAAGAATATTAATATTACAAGATGGAATCCATTCCTTCTTTTTAAAGAAGCAGATAAATAATTCCCTTGCATGTTAATTCAAGGTTTGAATGATATGAGCGCTCAATTCGTAATTAATTTTATGAATTTATCATTCATTAAAGAATCAATATTACTCAAGGATAAAGATGTAATTAGAGAGGTCAATAGATTTTACCTAGTCTTATTATGAATTATTTATAAAGGATCAATTTATATGCAATAGCTATATCATATGGACAACTCTATTCTTTGAGTAAGTTAATATCTATTATTTCAAGAATGTAATTCCAAGTTTTTAGTATATTAACTTTGAAATTTAATGAATTTGATAAATTAATTAAAGAGTTTGATAATTATCAAATTTATTGGAGCTTGACATTATAGGTCTATAGTTCTCCACACCACTTTTCTTATGCAATTAAACAAGTGTATTGGATGGATTGAATTTATACTCACAAATTGTGTGATATAAAATATAAAAGAGAGTGTCTACTTTCATTATTTTATACTCGCAAATAGTTATTTATTACCCTTACAATTAATTTTGAATTAATTGTGTTCTTTAAATAATGGTGATTATTCAAATATTAAAATCGGATGATGCAGTGAATGAGACCCACTACTGATAGTGAATGGGACTCACTAATGTACAGATTATGATCTGTTAATTTCCGGTTTTTAAAATTATAAATATTTATAATTTAAAATTAGACATTAAATTTAAATATTTATAATAAAATTTTTTTAATAAAAGGAAGGAATCCTTCTGGAAACATGCCTATGTGCACGTTAATATATATATATATATATATATATATATATATATTTTAAAAAAATCCTTCAAGAAACGTGGTTAGACCACGTTTATTATATATATATTTAAAAAAGAAAAAGAAAAAAAAAACATGGAAACGTGGAAAAGTGATATCTTTCTTGCATTGTATGTATGCGGTGTATACCCGCATATGGACCGGCGTGACGATAGCGAATGGTTTTGGGGACGAAGGCGAAGAAAAACGAGGCTTTTTTATGGCTGCATTTAGTGTAGTGTAATATGACGGATCGTCGAAGATAATAGGTTTAGAAGTGGAGGTAGAGTTGGATGAAGTGGTCATGCAGTGAAGAAAATCATTTGGAGGTAGAAAATGGGTTTAGAAGTGGATGTAAAATTGGTTGTAAGATAGGCAATGCGGGGAAGAAAGTCTAGATGAGTGTAATCATAAACAATGAAAAAAGGAATATGAGAATTGTGGCAAATGATGAAGACACTACCAAAAATGTATAAGATACACATTCCAATATATTCCAAATCATAACATCGGAGAACCCTTTCGAAACTACATTCGCCACTAATGCTTGGTGGCTATACAGGAAACTGTATAGTGGTCACAATAGATATCCTATGACTCTCAATTATTAAAATGAAACGAAAATAATAAAAGATTTCAAATCTGAGAGCTCTCACCAAAACACATTCCCTCCCACCCATTGAGCTAGTCTCAACAGCATCACACAGCGATCAAACTTCCTTTGTCATCCTAAAAGCGAATTTTTCAGTGACAACTTATTGTCATTAAAAACTGACTTCTTTTTTTTTTTTTTTTTTTAATTATGAAATATTGACTGACTACTTGTACGTTAAGACATTATAAACATGCAACCACTGATCAAAAAGAGGAAAAAAAAAATCCATGGCCATTGCTAAAACCTACTTTACAATGACGTGAATAGTATCCGATAATTTTGATAAAGACGTAGATTGTTGTAGTGTGTTTGGTTTTAAAACTTTATAATTGCTCGAGAATAACACAACAAAGAGAGGTTACGAACAAATATGCCTACTGTTTGAAAAAGATTATTAGTTAAGGTCCCGAAATTACAAAATCCGGCCCTGGGCTGCATTATTCATTAATTCACATATTATACCTTAGAACATATAAATTTTGAATTTTAGCTCACGTTTGGTATACGGGTTTGAAATAAAATTTTTAGATTAAAGTTGGTTGACTTTCAAAAACTAGTTATCATTTTTATTGACTTTTCAAGAAAAAGACAAAACCTGAGCTGAAAAACTTAAGTTCAGACCTGAGAGTCAAACGAAAGCTTAGCATGTGTTTGGTTTGTTAGTTGGAGATTAAATTTTTACTTTAGAGTTAGTTGACTTTATAAAAACTAGTTATAAATTTTATTAACTTTCTAAAAAAAATACAAAAACTAAGATGAAAAAATACATTTTACTTGGAATTAAACTGAAAAATAAAACAGAGTTAGTGTTTTATAAGTTCTTAATATAGTAATTTGTTCATTTCAACGATACCTAATAATGAATTAAAATTGTGAAATTTTATAATAAATTTATATAACGGTACCAACTTTGGGACTGCGCCGCAAAAGAAACTGCTGTCATATAAATTTTTTCCGATGCTCTCTAGTCAATGCCTGTGCATATAAATTGGTGACTTAATGTAGAAAGAGTTTGACTTGTCAACAAAGTCAGCTGGTTCTTAACATAGATCTAGCTAGGCTGACCAACCTTTGAATGTTGCCTTCTTTAGAAGCTAGGCACGTTTAAAATACATTTTTAGAAAGAGGTTGGCTTTCTAGAACATACGTCCAAAGATACATTAACTGAATGAGAAGCAAAAAGAAAAATGGATTATTCAAAAACAAATGTCACATGGTAATCCAGTCACATCAGTGAGTGGATCTTATTTTGGATGTTTTTTTAATTTTTGTCTTTTTTTTTTTTACTTTCATTTTTACTTTGTTTTCTTTGTCAATACTCTTCTAATATTAGTTAAAATACATTCGAGGTATATTTATGAGTTGTAATTGAGATATTTATAACGCAGAATATGAAAATGAGAGGATAGTAGTTTGCCTCTTTTATAGGTGAGGATTAAGAGAATGTTGTCGGCCATTTTTGTATAACTGATTATACGTTTCTTCCTTTCTTTCTTTTCTTTGTTGGCCTACTCATTAGAAGTACGGTCTTTGTTAACTTGTTGTACAAATGAGGTAAGAAAATTATACATGTCCATAAATCATATTTATTTGAATGTCGTCTTCTTATGATTCCAGTTGCTGTAGAAGCTAAGCACGTTTAAAATCTAATTTATTGCCTTTCTAGAACAAACGTCCAACACGTAGGTAATAGAGGTCCAGCTGGTTTTCTGTTTTTTTGTTTTTGTTTTTTTTACTTACATAGACATAAATATAAGTAAAAGTATATTCAGCCCCCCTCAAAAATTGCATAATGGCCCCTAAAAAGTTAGAAATCTATTAAAGACATTCAAATTTAAAAGTTTCATTACCTAAACCCAATAACCCAAGCGTTATGTGCAAAACTGCCATAAATTTGATACCTTCTTATATTTATACGTAGCATAATATAAAAATTGATAATTTTGTCATTTTATAATATGAAGGGGTTGTTTGGGATCACTTTTAGAAACAATGTTTCCAACATTTTTTTTTCTCATTTTCCTCCAATTTTACTATTCACTTTTTCAAACATTTTCAAAAAACACAAACTTTAAAAGTCTATAACTTTATAATTTGAAATCGAAATGAGATGGTTTTTTTTTCCAAATTGCATAGAATATGGAGAGGAACGAAATAAGATCCATATTGCTAATATTTTTGTAAATACGTTTTTAAGTTTTTACACTTTTTCACTTCGAACATTTCATTTTCACCAAACGCATATATCCAAAACTCAAACCATCTCCAGCCTTCAAAACACCGTTTTCGAACGTGACCCCAAAAAGGCTAATTTAATTTTAATATTAGAGTAGACAAAATTATAAAGAAGTAGATAAAATTATAAGAAAATACTCAAAATATAACTCTCCACCTAATTTTCTAATAATCCAATAGTTCAAACAGCCCAAACTGAGCTGAAGTGCCCGAAATGAACTTCAATAGCCTTGATAATAATGAGGTTATTATAGATCATTTTCAGTACTTGAAAGCTGACGGGGGACATTGTAGTACATCTTCTTCCTTTTTTTTTTTTTTTTGGAGACTGGTTAGTACATTATAAGTTGTTGACGTTGATAAAAGTTTTGTTGTATTTATAAGCCCCCAGAAAAAAATATTCACTGCTTCATCACTTCTCCAAAGATATGTTAGTTAAATGAGAAACAAAAAGCAAGTTGATAATTCAACCCAAAAAACGAAAAATAAAAACACACAAACAAACAAAATGAATCAATTTTCTATACTCTATCCATCGATCTATCTATATTTAAAACGATGAATGCATTTTTTATAGTGCATTCAACCTTTCTTTTAAGTCATCAAACCACGTGCCACGTGGTGAATTAGTCACGCACAACGTGGATTTAATTACTATTATTTTTGGCTGCTATTATTATTTTTTACTTAACTATACTTGTCAAATACTCTTTTAGATATATACATACATACATACATATATATATATATATAGACGAATATGGAACTTTGGTTGCAGGGAGTCACTGCTGTGCTTAATTTCCAAAGTGGAATTGAGGCACAAAATTGGGGACTTGACCCAAAGTTGATCAATGAGTCATGCCAAAAATTCGATATCCTGATGATCAACTATCCTATAAGGTAAAATATGCAATGTTTCTTGAAGTAAGAATAATGCAAAATTTATCATATCAATCTGGATGATTCTGCGCACTTAAGGAGGGTGCGTGAGGAAGTCTCAAATGGAACAAGATAAAGTCTTTTTTACCCAGAGCTCATTAGCTGGTCACAACTTGGTAAAATTTGGAATCTGGTTTTGCAGGGATGGAGATTCTTTTGATATGAGGAAGAAACTACCATTTTGTGTGGGTTTGCTTTTACGGTTGTTGAAAAAGAATCATCGTGTTTATGTTACTTGTACCACTGGATTTGATCGATCTCCCGCTTGCGTGATAGCATACCTTCACTGGATGACTGACACTTCCCTTCATGCAGCTTATAATTTTGTTACTGGGTTGCATTCATGCAAGCCTGACAGGTTCTTCCCAGTAATCCTTTTTGTATCCCTCCTTGTTCACTTGTCTTCCATCGTGTATGGCATGTCGTCGTCGTCGTCTTTACCTAGCTGTTTTTCATGGATTCTGCGAGTAGAGAATTTATTCCCTTCATGATTGCTGCAGACCGGCAATTGCTTGGGCAACATGGGATCTCGTAGCTATGGTGGAAAATGGCAGGCATGATGGACCTGCAACACATGCTGTAACATTTGTGTGGAACGGGCAAGAGGGGACTGATATTTTCTTATTTCAGTTCTATTCTTCTTCTAGCCTAGCTAGATAAGAGAAGAGTTTATGATTCGCAGGTGCTTCTTCTCAGTTCACTTTATGTTGTCTTCCAGGGCGAGGATGTCAATCTGGTTGGAGATTTCACTGGGAATTGGAAAGAACCAATTCGAGCAAATCATAAAGGTGGACCAAGATATGAAGTAGAAATTAGACTTCCGCAAGGAAAGTAAGTTCATAGGATTCAGTTTCTTGTTTGGTATTCTAATTTAACTCATAATATATGCACTACAATGGTAAGTCTTTTTGTTATTTCGTTTAATGAAAATATACTTCTTGTCATTTTTGTCGAGTAAGTTTAGTTTGGAGTAGTTTTATATGCTAACAAACAAATCTTTAATTAGAGGCACTTTTTGGAAGAACAGAATAGAGAATTGCATTTTTATTTTATATTGTCAACGATTTTGCCTTGATTGGAAATGGATTAGACTTTTTCTTGTTAATACTTTCTACGTCAGATCTCCCTTGCAACGTCACCACCTAGAGAAGGTGAGAATTGCATTTTTATTTTATATTGTCAAGTCCTTTTTTTTTTTTCCCTCTTGATTTTATGTTTTTTTTTGTGGGATTTTTGTGGTTTTTAAACTTTTTTTTTTTCGAGATATAAAAATTTATCTTTTTAAAAAATTTCTTTCGTTTTTCCTATCAAACTCTCTTTTTTGTATTTTTGGAATTAAAATCTTCTTAAGCTATTTATAATTGTTGGAAGACCAATTATAATGACAATTCACCTACAAAACATGTCACAACTTAAAAAATAAAATTAAAAAAAAAAAGAATGTAAAGAAGATGGTTCCATAATCAATACCACAATAATACCTCTATCTGTCTCCAAAAAAAAAAAATGGTGGTGCTATTGAGGCTTCAACCAACTTTACGCACATGAAATTTAGTGAGGCATTTGGCATGCATATAATATATGTATATATATATATATATATTTTCGTAAATCATCTTCAGTCAAAAGACAGGCTGGATCAAAGTTTCTTATTGATAGCAGATTTAAACATTTTGGAGGGTATTTTCTTAGTTATTCTCAAGCCTCGATAATTCCAGATTTTTCATGGAATGATTTTAGCCGTTTATATGATGGTTGAAGGAGGTTAAGGATTGATTGGATTAAAAGGTAATGTAATTGATTTTGGTTGAAAATGGCGGAATGAGGGGGGCGAAAAAAAAATGAAAGTGATAAGGTTTTTGTATATTTTTTTCAAAACATCCAGAATACGATTCCTATTGCTATTTTTACTACATGATGAGTTTGATCATAAACAAATGAAAAAAGGAATATGAGAATTGTGGCAAATGATGAAGAAACTGCCAAATACTTCATTTTTTCCCTTATAATATGTGAAACTATAAATTAAAATGTTGGAAATTTTTGTTTTCGGCTATTTTGAGAATGAGAGGATAGTAGTTTGCCTCTTTTATAGGCGTGGATTAAGAGAATGTTGATGTTCTTTTGCTATGATGAGTTTTGGGTAGTTGTTGTACAAAATACTTTTCTCTCTTTCTTTCGTTTTTTGATCTCGTATTTAGTAGTTTTCCACGCACTCTGATTAATAGTGAACATGAAAAGTAATAAAATGAATAGTCAATCCCCAAATGATAGTAGTTTGTCTCTTTCATAGGTGAGGATTAAGAGAATGTTGTTGGTCATTTTTTGTAAAACTGATTTGACGTGGGTGGTGGTTGTATAAAATTATACGTTTCTTCCTTTCTTTCATTCCTTTTTTGGCCTACTCATTAGAAGTACGGTCTTTGTTGACTTGTCGTACAAGTGAGGTAAGAAAATTATACATGTCCATAAATCATACTTATTTGAATGTCGTCTTCTTTTGATTGCAGTTGCTGTAGAAGCTAGGCACGTTTAAAATCTGTTTTATTGCCTTTCTAGAACAAACGTCCAACCCGTAGGTAATAGAGGCCCAGCTGGTCTTCTGTTTTTCTGTTTTTGTTTTTTTACTTACATATAAATAAATATGAGTAAAAGTATATGAAGCCCCCCCTCAAAAATTGCATAATGACCCCTAAAAAGTTAGAAATCTATTATAGACCTTCAAATTTAAAAGTTTCATTATTTAAACCCAATAACCCAAGTGTTATATGCAAAACTGCCATAAATTTGACACCTTATTATGTTTATATGTATCAAAATATAAATATTGATATTTTTGCCATTTCATAACATTAAGGGGGTGTTTGGGATCACTTTTGGAAACAATATTTCCAAATATTTTTTTTGTCCTATTCCTCAAATTTTATTATTTTCTTTTTCAAATATTTTTAAAAAACACAAATTTTAAAAGTCTATAATTTTATCATTTTAAGTCGAAATGAGGTGATTTTTTTTTCAAATTACAACACGTTTTAAGTTTTTACACTTTTTCACTCCGAACATTTCATTTTCACCAAACGCACATTTTCAAAACTCAAACTATCTCCAACCTCTAAAACATTGTCTCCAAACATTACCCCAAATGGGCTTATTTAATTTTGATATTAGAGTAGATAAAATTATAAGAAAGTACTCAAAATATAGCTCTCCGCTTAATTTTCTCATAACCCAATAGTTCAAATTGCCCAAAATGAGCCGAAGTGCCCAAAATGAACTTCAATAGCCTTAATAATAATGAGGTTAATATAAAACATTTTCAGTACATGAAAACCGAGAGGGAACATTGTAGTACATCTTTTTTTTTTTTTTTGGACTGGTCAGTACATTATAAGTTGTTGACATTGATAAAATTTTTGTTGTATTTATATGCCCCCACAAAAAAATATATATATATATTCACTGCTTCATCACTGCTCCAAAGATATGTTAATTGAATGAGGGATAAAAAGCAAATGGATAATTCAACCAAAAAATAAAAACAAAAACAAAAACAAACAAACAAACAAAATGGATCAATTTTCTATACTCTATCTATCCGTCTATCTATATTTAAAACGATAAATGCATTTTTTATAGTGCATTAAACCTTTCTTTTAAGCCAACAAACCACACGTCACGTGGCAACTATTATTTTTGGCAGTTATTACCTTTTTTTTTTTTTTTTTACTTAACTATATTTGTCAATTCTTTTAGATATATACATACATATATATATATACATACATATATATATATATATATATATATATATATATAGACGAATGTAATAGTGCATTCGTCTTTTCTTCTGGATGACCATGTATCTTGAAGCAGAAGGTTGTGATGTGTGCATTCCTTTTATTGTTCCTTTATGTTATACTTCATGTCATTTTTTTCAGTAAGTTTAGTTTAGTTTGTAGTAGTTTAATATGCTAACAAACAACAAACAAAGCTTTAATTAGAGGCACGTTTTGGAAGAACAGAATAGAGAATTGCAGTTTTATTTTAGATTGTCAACGATTTTGCCTTGATCGGAAATGGATTTGGCTCTCTCTTGTTAATACTCTCTATGTCAGATCTCCCTTGCAACGTCACCGCCAAGAGAAGGTGGAGTGCAAGGACTATCGCTTTTTTAGATCTACAGTCAAGTCCTTTTTTTTTACCCTCTTGATTTTATGTTTTTTTGTGGGATTTTTGTGGTTTTTAAACTTCTTTTTTTTTTTTTTCGAGACATAAAGATTTCTCTTTTTATAAAATTTCTTTCTTTTTTCCTGTCAAACTCTCTTTTTTGTATTATTGGAATTAAAATCTTATTAAGCTATTTATAATTGTTGAAAAACCAATTATAAGGACAATTCACCTACAAAACATGTCACAACTTTATTAAAAAAAAAGAAAAAAAGAATGTAAAGAATATGGTTCGTTAATCACTACCACAATAATACCTCTATCTGTCTCCAAAAAAAAAAAATGGTGGTGCTATTGAGGCTTCAACCAACTTTAAGCACATGAAATTTAGTGAGGCATTTGGTATGTATAAAATATATATTTATATATATATATATATATATATATTCGTAAATCATCTTCACCCAAAAGACAGGCCGGATCAAAGTTTCTTATTGATAGGAGATTTGAACATTTTGGAGGGTATTTTGTTATTTATTCTCAAGCCAAGATAATTCCAGATTTTTCATGGAATGATTTTAGCCGTTCATATGATGGTTGAAGGATGTTAAGGATTGATTGGATTAGAAGGTAATGTAGTTGATGTTGGTTGAAAATGGCGGAATGAGGAGGGGAAAAAAAACGTAACAGATAAGGTTTTTAAATTTTTTTTTTTTTTCAAAACATCCAGAATACGATTCCTATTGCTATTATTACTCTCATAAATTCAATATAATTGTGCCCGAGTAGACATTTTTAAGGGTCTATTTGTACACTAGGGTTGGGTGTGCAAAGTGGAAAACTTCCTCACCCATTTCCTATGCCTATGGAGTCAATGCACTTGCTTGTACCCGGGCGCCACAAGTTGTTCTTTTATTACTTCTAGTAATTTCCTCTGATGAGAGTCCAACACTTGGACTACCAAGATAATAAATGTAATTTGTAGCCGGATATACTTACTTTAACAATTAAAATAAATATTATTTAAATATAGTATAATTATTTAGTTTAAGAATTAAAATAAAAACTAGTGGACAATAATTATCTACATATTTGAAATAAATAACTCTTGATGCATAAAATGTGATGGTGTTTGAACTCGACCCACATCGCTTAATGTGAACTGAGAAGCTACATGTGAACCCAAGTTACGTTTCGGGAATCTTTGAGTAGATCATTATTTGGAAGGTCAATAAACATAAGTGGGCCCACTTTATTTGTTCGGATTAGACTCTTAGGGTCCGTTTGGTGTTTGGGTTTGAGTTATGTTTTTTAAGTTTAAATAGTAAATTTTGTTGACTTTTTAGAAAAGACAAAAAAATTTTTGGGAAAAAGACAAAAACTTTTTGGGAAAAAGACAAAATTTAGTTTGAAAATTATGGTTCAAACCATAATACCAAACAAGGCCTTAGACTCTCAGCTTATTTGGGAGGCCTAATAAGGGAATGATCAACCAAAAATGAATTTCACGGCAATATTGGAGCATGCAAATTGACATTTTGTTTTGTAGACAAAGCGACTTTGACAGTTTGTTTGGTATAGAGAGAGAAAAGAGAGACGACAGAGAAAGAGTATGATAGATGAGATGGCGGCATTATGGTCAATCTAAATTTTGTATTAGTTTGACTTGTTGACCATCCTTCACTGGATGGCTTGAATGGCAAATCTAAATTTTTGTTTTAGTTTGACTTGTTGACCATCCTTCACTCGTCGACATTCCTGTCATTTTCGAATTTCTTAGGATCCGTTTAGTGGGACATCTGCAGATAATATTTTGGATGTTGGTTTAGAAATATGTGTTTGGTAGGAAAACTTTTGAAAAAGTTATGTAATATAGAAAATAGTACAAAAATTTGATATGTGTTCAGAAAAAAAATATATATATATTTGCAAAATAGACCTTATTTTGTTTGTCCTATCCTTACAAGCCTTTTGACATAAAAATCATCTAATTTCGATTTGAAATAAGAAAATTATGGACTTTTAAAATTTGAGTTTTTTTAAAGTTGGATTAATTTACTCAAGTTCCCTCAACAAATTTTCTGATTTCATCTCTGAATATATACAATGTACTATACGAGTATATATGACAAAATACAAATGTTCAGCTAAAAAAGCAAATTAGCGATGAGAACCCCAAAAGGAAAAAAGTACCTACTCCCTACTAGAACGATTACGCGCCACCTTAAGAACCAAATATAATTTGCAACAGCTAAATATTGATAAAAATATAACGATTAAAAATTATACACGGTGTTTAATTTTTGAAATAGTATAATTTGTTAAAAGTCATAAGTGGGGGAGAGCATTTAGGAATTATCAATGAAGTTGGCAGAGGAAATTTTGGAACAAAGACGACTTCAAAAGCACCAAAAAAATTGTATTGCAACTATTATTTAAGGACCATATTATTCGAGCAATTGGATGCAGCTTAAAATTAAAATAGTAAAGAAGAAACAGAAATGAACGTAAAGCATACAACAAACAACGGAGTTTTATTCATTTGAATTCATAAGTCGTCGTACATGTCATAAAAGAAATTTTTATTTAAAAGACACAAAATGAGAATGCTAATAAAGATGCAAACGAGAACTGTTAATCATGAATGTTTTAATGCGAAAGAAGAGGTGGGATGCTTTGTTCGTCGGTGAAGAAATTAGTTGGATCAACTCTGGTCTTCACATGAACCAATTTATAGAAATTATTCTTGAAGTACTTGATACCCCAAATGCTTGCTTGTGCAATGTTATTGAAAGTACTTGTAGTGTCACCCTCGATGTTATCCATTCCAATGTCGAGGTCTCGGAAGTTGAAATAAGTAGCCCTAGGGTTTTTTGCGACATAGGGAGTCATATAATCGTAAAGCTTTCTTATCCAACCCATATGAATTTTAGACGCTGTAATATTCCCAGCTTCTTCATCCCAATCCACATAATAACGAACGTTGTAGAGGTTCCCAGCTCGATGTGGAAATGGGATCGAGGATTCTGAAATCTCGTTCAATTTCCCTCCGGAAGGATAAAGTGCGATCCAACCTCTTCCTACCGCTTCTTCATATAACATTCCCAACATTCCTTCCAATGCGTCTTCTGGAATAGGCTCATCAACATAATCGGATTTCGCTTTGAAAGATCCTATATGGAAATTAGGTTTCCTAGTCAGCAGAACGTCCAAGGATTCTCCATCTCTGAATTCGTTGTGATAGACGAAGGATTCGACCCAACTCATTTCAGTGCACTCTTGTCTTTGCAAACCCAATTCGGGGAATTCCTTTTCCATCAGTTGAAGGAGCTTGTCCATGCCACCATGGAACGTGGCTTGGAAGGAAGCTTCTATAACAATTTTCTCATTCCCTTCTTTGTCAATAGAACTCGCAGTTCGGAATGAGAGAAAGATGTTTAGATCCTCATCGACTTTGTCAGCTCTGCTTTGCCACCAATAAACGAGCTTCTTTGTTGTGTCGTGTTCGAAATTCCTCTTGACATCAAACACGGCCACTGTCGATGGAACATCAACTAGTTGAAGCTTCCATGCAATGACAATTCCAAAGCTTGCTGCTCCACCACCGCGTATGGCCCAAAACAAATCTTCCCCCATGGATTTCCGATCAAGAATTCTTCCCTGAGCGTCGATGATCACGGCGTCAACAATATTATCAGCTGCGAGGCCATGTTTTCGCGACAAAAAACCGTAGCCTCCTCCACTAAAGTGTCCACCAACACCGACAGTGTGACAAGCACCGGCAGGGAAGCCAAGATTTTCACTTCTCTCGGCAATCCTATAATAAAGTTCACCTAGCGTAGCTCCAGCTTGAACCCATGCAGATTTGCTCTCCACATCTACGCTAACCGAACTTAGGTTTATCAAGTCAATCACGACAAACGGGACATTATTATTGGACACGGAAGAAAGGCCCTCGTAATCATGGCCGCCGCTTCTTGTTCTGATTTGCAAGCCATGTTTCTTGGAGCAATAAACAACGGCTTGGACTTGGGAAACATGAACCGGCGTGACAATGATGAATGGTTTTGGTAATGAAGGCGAACAAAAACGGGGGTTTTGTATGGTTGCATGAAGTGGCCATGCAGTGAAGAAAATCATTTGGAGTGTGGAGAATGGGTTTAGAAGTGGGCATGCGGAGAAGAAAGTGTTGATCATGTGTGTAATCATAAACAAATGATGAAACAAGTATGAAAATTGTGGCATAGGACGAAGAAACTGCCAAGTATTTCATTTTTTTTTCCTCTTATAATAGGTGAAATTATAAAAGAAACTGAGTAAAATGATCAGGTTTGTTTTGGGATATTGTGAGATTGAAAGGATAGTAGTTTGCCTCTTTTATAGGCGACGATTAAGAGAATGATGACTTTTGGGTGGTATGTTGTTCACAATACGTTTCTTTCTTTCTTTCCTTTTTTGGTCATTATTAAGGTGTACTAGTATTCGGATTTAACGTCTTGTCCAAATTAGTCAAGAAATCATTTGTTTATTTGACACCTGTTCGTATTTCTTCCTTTTGACGTTCATCATGACAACTAAATAAAAAATTCATTGGGTACTGAAAAAATGAATAATTAATCCCCAAATTTCAATATTGGCGAACCATTTTAAAAGCGAAACTAACACGTCCAGGTTCCGGACTCTACCGTATTTATTTTTTTTAATCTGATATTTAATAACATGTGGGATGAGAGAACAATGAAGTCATTAAAGTGGTGCCAATCTAGTTGGATGTTTTAGTATATCTATTAATTTTGATCATCGTTATTGAACAGCAGAACTAGCATATTGTTTCAGTAGGGGGTACACTAAAAGATAAAGTTTTTAGGAGATTTATATAGATATAAACAATTTTTAGTGAGGGAAAAATGAGAAAGTATAAAATTTTTAAAAGTAAAAATGTTAAAAAAGAAAAGTCCATTGGAGTGAAAGCCCCCACTTGATCATTAGTAGCACCGCTGCTGCCATCTTTTATACAATATATATATATATATATATATATATATATATTGATCAACTAATCTGCAACTAAATTCGCCATTTATGGTTGGTAGTAACACAGGCAAATGCATAGTCCTCAAACTTTTTTGATTATTTATTTTAATTATATGGGGCATATAGCTCATATTTATTAAAGAGAAATAAAAACACTTATATGTTTCTAACCTGAGAGCTACTATCAAAGCATGTTCACTCCCAACTGAGCTAGTCCCAGCAGGATATCAAACTTCCTTCTGACATCGTAATTGAAATTTCAGCGACAATTTATCGCCTTGAAAATCTTAACCGAATACTTTTACATTATGATATTATACATCTGTAATTACTAAAAAGAGAGAAAAAGTATTTTAAAAAAAAAATCCAAGTCCTTGTAAAACCTACTTTACAATGGTGAGAATTGTAATTGGTCCGACATTGCTAAAGACCGAGATTATTGTAGTGGGTTTGGTATTAAAACTTAAACTGCTTAATAATAATACAACAAAGAGAAGTTACGAAAAAATATCACTACAACAAACTGATCGTCGCAAAATATTTATTTGCAAGGACATGTCGTCGCTTTCCGGTCATCGCAAAAGCATGGTCACAAATAATTTATTTACGACGACAATTGTTGCTTTTTAGTCATTGTAATTAGTTCATAGAATTTTTTTTGTTATTGGTGATGTGGTATCGATTATCTGCGACGATACAATAATTAAAAATATCGTGGCAATTAGTTAACCAAATAATGATGTGGAAAATATTATTTGTGGCATCATTTTTCAACATGATGTCATAAATGATTTGATTTTTTACTTGAATAAATAATCATATGTGACTACATGTCACAAATAATTTTTTATGCGTTAATATTTATGACAACATATCATCACAAATAATAAGTTAAATATTTTTTAATATATTAAATAATAATATGTAGAATTATTTATTTATTAAAAATGAAATTTGATATAAACATAACTTAATTAATCAGATAATAATATTCAAATTTTAAATGAAATTAATATTAATTTTTAAGATAACTAATAACAACTTGTATCATTGATAAAATAAAACACAACAAAAATAATGTACTAGCAGTCGAGATAAATAAGCATGAAAAATACAAAAACATAAAAGAAGTATCAATAATAAAACTAATCCCCTGAGCTCGCAGCATCATCATCATCATCATCTTCGTCTTCTTGCTCGGATGGGGCGAAGAGGCAAGTTCTTCAGGAGGAGCAACGGGCTGGAATGTGAAGTTAGGATTAATTTGGGATATCGCTTGCATCATCCTCATCATCTGGTTCTCGTACATCCTCATCTGATATTAATTTGGGAGTCCAGATCTATTATTTAGATAAAGTTTTTAGGGGATTTATATAGATATAAATAATTTTTAATGGGGAAAAAATGAGAAAATATAAAATTTTTAAAAGTAAAAATGTTAAAAAACAAAAGTCTATTGGGGTGAAAGTCCCCACTCGATCATTGGTAACACCGCCGCAGCCATCTTTTATACAATATATATATATATATATATATATATTGATCTATTATTTCAGCGACAATTTATTTCATTTAGCTGTCTTATTGGCTATCACATAATATTGAAAACTCAACATAATTGTCACGTCAGCTTTTTATTTTTTTGTTTTTCACTCTTTCTCCAAACATCTGTTAACAAACGGAAGAAAATGAAAGGGAACATCAAGGGCCACAGCTATTATGATGGAGACAATAAACAACTACAAACCATTTAACTCTTTTTATTCTCCTTTCAGGCAAAATAGAAAATGATTACCTACATAATATGACTGAAAATACTATAAATTCAGAATTTTCTTTTCTTTTTTGTTTTGTTTTGTTTTTTCGTTTTTTTTCGGTTGAATCTACATATAACGTCAATCTGTTAGAGCATCACATAAAACAACATAAGGAGAGAGAGTATTTACATGAAAAGAAAAAATCGATGAAAAAAATAAAAAGAAAACATCTAATACTAGCATGTATTTGGTGTTAAGATTATTATAGAATTTGAATTTAGATTGATTGTCGTTTATCGAAAAGTTCGAATTATTTGAATTAAAAAATATGAAAACTTAAAATATATTCAGGAAAAAAAAATCAATATAGAATTTATTTTGTCCATCTCAAAATTCTATGTAATTTTTTTAAAAAAATCATCTCATTTAGACTTGTTTATGCAAAATTATAAACTTTTAAAGTTTGCGTTACAAAATTATGTAAATAATAAAACTGAAAGAAAAAGATAAAAATTGAATTGTAATTTTAAAATTTGGGTTGTAATACCA
This sequence comes from Ficus hirta, assembly GCA_038430175.1. Taxonomy (NCBI): domain Eukaryota; kingdom Viridiplantae; phylum Streptophyta; class Magnoliopsida; order Rosales; family Moraceae; genus Ficus; species Ficus hirta. The sequence goes on along the minus strand of CM076585.1, from coordinate 8,203,501 downwards.
AACACATGTTAAAAAAACTTCAATATTCTGCTCATAAAGTCAAAACAAAGAGAAAATTTACATGGAAAAAAAAAAAAAAAAAGAATCAATGTAGAAAGAAGAAAAGAAATATAGAACAAAGCTCTCACGTCTTTACGTATAATAATATACTTAGAAAAGGACAAATATAAAATAATGTTAACAAGACATGCTTTGAAGCGAAAAACAATTAAAAATATAAAAGAGTGTTGTCTTGTGCAACGTATTTGGGATGGTGGATGTAAGAGAAAGGATCATCTTTTGTGAGGGAAACACTCTCTTCTTTTTTTTTTTTTTTTTACGACCAAAAAACACTCTCTTCTTTTTCTGACGGGCGACTTTGGTTTTAACAAAACCCTATTTTAGATTTTTTTTTTTCCAGGCGAAAATTGTTGGGCTTACGGCATTTGGAAGAAAGAGTGAAAAAAAGAAAAAAGTTGACATGACAATCATGATTTGACGAACAATTAAACGATGTCAGCGGATTTGGACTCCTAAATATGAATTCAGAACTATTGTCCCATTTGATTGTCTTATATATATTTCAAGGTTCTCTAATAAGACCATGCACATATATGTTACACTTACCAATGTAAATAGTTGTAAATTTTGTATATGTAATTAAGCACCAAATTTTGTATCTAGTTGTTACATGTTGGTTGGAAATGCAATAATTTACATATATTATCTTGAAAGTTATAAATTTGGAACGTGAGAGTTGTATAAGTTATGATAGACTTTAAATTTTTAAGAAAATACGATAATGTATACATTTGAACTATAAAATTACGCACTTTAAAATCCTAAATCTGTAAAAGTTACAATAATTTTGTATTATGATCAGTGGTGGATCTAATATGAGCTCCATTTTTTTTTCTTTTTAATCCTACTGTCAAATTTTTTTTATTTTTTTATTTTATCTTTATTAAAAATTAAAAATTCTCACATAATCTCACTAGAAAAAAAATTTGACCCGTAAAAGTCAGGTTCTTAACCGAAAGGTCTAGACAGATTACGTTAAATGACCCAACCTTTGAATTATAAGGCAGGTTCTTAACCGTCCCCATTCTAATATATACGTTAAAAAAATTAGTCTTCTTTACATAGCGGTTTGCCGTATAAGGCACGTTTTCTAGAGTCTAGACGTCCACAGATATTATACTATATACTAAAAGAGAAGGGCGTTTTACTGTTCTTTGAACAGTATTCAATAGTGAGTTTTTGGTTTTTTGTTCCTCTCCCCGCAGCACCTGCTACAGTAATGCACAGTTCTATACAGTGCAATTACTTTTTTGCCCTCCTGCTTCTGCCTTCCGGCTGGGCTTGCACAGTAACTGGGCGATTTTGCCCCCAGAGTGTTGTGAAGACGGATTAACCCTTTCTTCCTTGCCTACCGTTACTGTTTCTACAGTGAACGGACGAAATTACCCTCCAAACCCTATTTCCCTTTCCTCTTCTCTCTTTTGCCGCCGATTCTCTCATTTATTTTCTCTCTCTATTTTTTTTTCCCTGCCTTTTCTCTCTCTGCCGTTCTGCCTCTCTCTCTTTCTCCTTCTTCGAATTTTTGCTCTCCAAAACCCTATTTTCCCCTTTGTCTTCTACCTTTCACCGCCGATTGTGGTCCTCCATTTTGTCTCTCTATATTTTATGTTTTGCCTCTTTCTCTCTCTACTACTCTGTCTCTCTCTTTTTTCTTTTTCTTTGGATTTTTTGCATTGGAACCCTAGATTTTGGGGTTGTTTTGCAGTCTCGGCCAATTGTTCTCTTTTTGTTAGTTTCGGTTTGTATTGATAATGGTTTCTTTCGTTTGGTTGTGTTTGTTCTCTCTAGATTTGGAAGCTTGGTTTTTGTTTATTGTTCTTGCTTTCTTTTTTTTTTTGGAAATCTTTTTTCTTTCGGATAGTTTTGAATGATTTTTTCTACTGGGTTTTCTTTATTTCATTTTTTCGGAATGGTAAGTTTTGATTTTTGATTTTTTTTCCCTTCTATGTCCGAACCTTAATATTTGAAAAAAAAATTTTCGAGGGGGGGGAGGGGGAGCAAAACTTTTGAATGAATTTTTCTATTGGGTTTTCTTTATTTCATTTTTTCGTAATGGTAAGTTTTGATTTTTATTTTTTTGCCACTATTTCCGAACCCTAATTTTTGAATGTTGGTTTTTTTTTTTTTTTTTGGTGGGGGAAATGTTTTTTATGTTGAAAGTGTACATTCTAATCTTTATTATGTTGTTTTGTGTTTCATTATTGTTTTTCTTAGAATTTTTTTTTTTGCTCAGATTTTGGGTTTTTGGGTTTCAGAATCCTAATTTTTTATTGTAGGATTTTTTGCGGTTGTTTTTTCTCTCGATACAGTTTTTGTGGTGGAGATGTAAATTTTTTTTCAGATTATGGATTTTTTGGTGTCGGAATCGTAATTTTTTTTTTGGGTTTTTTTTTTGGTTTCTATTCGGTTCATTGTTTGTGGTGCAGGTGTAGGTTTCAGTGTTTGGTATGTTGTTTTTGGCTTCATTGTTGATTTTGTTTGGTTTTTTTCCATTTTTATCAGATTTGGATTTGGCTCTCTACTCTCGAAACGTTTTTTCCTTTTTTTATTACAAGTATTTTTTGATATGTTTTTGTCATTTTTGGAAACAAAAGCAGAGTAAAAAACGTAAACAAAATATTGGGTATGTTGAAATTTTTTTTTCCTGGGTTTGTTTGATTTCGGTATTGTTTCCCTTTTTTTTGTTTTTGTTTATGTTTTTTTAATGGTTTTTGCAGATTGGGATGATAATGCTGAAAAAATGGACAAATGGACGGATGGAGAGGAACATTGAGGATTTTTTGTCTCTTGATTTCTAAATCTGTAATTTTTAGCCTTTTTTCTCCCCGGGTAATATTTTGCTGATTTTCTTTGCAATTCTGGTATAATTGGTTTAGTGTGTGTGATGTTTATTATCATGAATTTTTTTTTTCTGTTTTAAGTATTTGGTGAAAATTTTGGTAATTCTGGTATACGATGATATAGTTAGATTCGAACGAATTTTTAAAATTTTCTATTGTTTAGTTATGTGCTTATGATTACAGTTTTCAAATTCTGTCTTTGACATTTAATGTTTTTATATTATCTGTTTTTTTTTTTCCTGTTGTAATTTTGTGATTTGTTAGAGGTCTGTGGATTACTGTTCATCATTAATTTGACTGAACTTTATTCCGGCTGCACTTCTGTCATTAATGCAACTAATTATGCTAAAATTTTTTTTGCTTATCTGTTATCTCCGAAAACTTTTTCCACTGTCTCTTGCACCGACTCTTTTCACTTACTTATCTCTCTTTTATAAACAAAATGTGTTCATTTATTGCTTCAGCCATTTCCTTCACTATTAATGCTTCTGTGAAATTCTCTCCTCCTAAGTGCTTTGCTTTGAATCTTAATTGGCTTCTGTCCAAACCTACTCTGTTCTACTCTGTTCTGTTATCCAGGTACTATGTTTATTTGAGACTTTTAATTAGTCTTAATTGCTGTTTTCATTTTATATATTGTTGATAGTTTGTTTCTCGGTTTTTCTATTGATTTATATATTATGTCAATATGTTTATTATTATGATGATAATATTGTGAGCAGATTTACTTTTTTTTTATTATCGTTTTTTTTTCGCTCTGTTTTTTGTTTTTCTGCCTTTTTTTTTTTTGCCGTTTTATGTGATAAGTTGACTGTTTTGTATTGTGTTCCTTCTTTTTTTTTTTTTGCCCCCTTCTCCTATTCTGATTTCCGTGTTTTGTTGGTGTAAATATTTTTAACAAAAAGTTTTGGATCACAGTTTTTATATGCTATGATGATCTCTATTTAACTATATAATAATCCATATACCAGCTTTTTTCTTTAATTTGGTATATGATGCTGAATATGGTATTATTAATTGCATATGTTACATATACTATTTGACCATTTTCATGATTGCCGTGGGTGTTTGGGACTTTGTGTTGATTTTCTTTTTGTCATCTTATAATAGTATTCATCATATATAATGTTGTTTTCATATTATTGTAATATTTTGAAACTTTTTTTCCGTTTTTATCTATGATAACCGTTTTTCCTATCCTCTTTGCTTTCTTTGTTCGGCGAAAACATTTGTAAGGCTTGCCCTTTTTTTTTTTTTTTTTTGACACATTCCCAGACATTATACTAGGTAGCTGTGAAAGATGATGTTGAATTGTATTGTGGCTATCATTAATAAATAACATTAATGAGATCTAAGCATAATATATAATATTTTATAAAACTTTTTATGTTATTTTTTGTAGTATATATGTTTATGTATATTAATATATTAGTTATGTCTTTAAATTAGTGTATATAATAAAGTGTAGTGCATGTTTAACTTTCTGATTTGATTTCCGTGTTTTGTTGGTGTAAATATTTTTAACAAAAAGTTTTGGATCACAGTTTTTATATGCCATGATGATCTTTATTTAACTATAGAATAATCCATATACCAGATTTTTTCTTTAATTTGGTATATGATGCTGAATATGGTATTATTAATTACATATGTTACATATACTATTTGACCATTTTCATGATTGCCGTGCGTGTTTGGGACTTTGTGTTGATTTTCTTTTTGTCATCTTATAATAGTATTCATCATATATAATGTTGTTTTCATATTATTGTAATATTTTGAAACTTTTTTTCCGTTTTTATCTATGATAACGTTTTTCCTATCCTCTTTGCTTTCTTTGTTCGGCGAAAACATTTGTAAGGCTTGCCCTTTTTTTTTTTTTGACACATTCCCAGACATCATACTTGGTAGCTGTGAAAGATGATGTTGAATTGTATTGTGGCTATCATTAATAAATAACATCAATGAGAACGGAGCATAATATATAATATTTTATAAAATATTTTATGTTATTTTTTGTAGTATATATGTTTATGTATATTAAGATATTAGTTATGTATTTAAATTAGTGTATATAATAAAGTGTAGTGCATGTTTAACTTTCTGATTTTTCATGATCTTTTATTATTCTTATTATTCCTATTTAATTTGTTGTTTTATACTTTGATTTTTTCCTTTCCCTTTTTTTTTTTTTTGTTTTTCGTATTACCCGGGGATCTTTTTTTTTTTTTTTTTATTGTTGTAATATTTAAATTTATTATAAGAATTTCTGTATTTAAATAGTTTTATGATGAGAAATTATTGTAATTTTTATTGTATGGTTTAAGTTTTTTTATTATGTAATTCCATAGTTTTTATCCGTATGGATAATTTTTTTATTGCCTATAGAATATTTAATGGTTATTTAGCATAAGTTAATTTATTCATTATTTGATTTAGTTAATGCAAATTTTTATCAAACAGATTAAATCTGTCAAAAAAATGGACGTCTCTGAAAAAAAAAAAAAAAAGGTAGCATTACTTAACAATTTAGTGGATTAGGTTTTTCTAATAATCTAGATTAAATTTTTTATTGAGAATAAATTCATAATTTGTTAAAGAACATAACTGAACATAACTTATTCATTATTTAATCAAATAAATGTAAGTTGTCAAAAAAAAAAAAAAAAGGTTGCAAAATAACATTTTCATAAATTATTATATACTAGCAATAAGTAAATTTTGAGCCAAAACTTTTTCCCCATCCGTACGGAAACGTATGGTTAAAACAAATCATAAAAAGTTTGTAATGGCAAACATATATATTAAGAAAGTTAAAATAATTAAATCCAATTAATTTTAAGTATGTAAAATAACATTACATAAATATAACAATATATAGAAAGTTAAAATAATTAAATCCAATTAATTTTGGGGATTTTTTTTGCATGTCATGTTTTTTTTTTTTGGTTCTTTTTTTTTTTTTACTGTTCGATTTTTTTGGGTAATTTTTTTTTGTCCGAATCTTCGGTTTTGGATCTCCATTTTTTTTTTCGTGTTTTTTTTCCTGTTTATTAGTTATTGAGGTTTTATACTATTTTTCATTGGTTTTCTCTGTTTTTTAGAGTTATGGTTTTTTTCCTCTTCCCTTCGTTTCTTTGTTTTGTCCGAAACCCTAGATTTTGATTTTGGGGGTTTTAAATTATTTATTAGTCATTTAGGGTTTTTTTTTCCGTCGATTAAGTTTTGGTTTTTTTTTTCGGTTATTTTGTTTATTTTCTCATTTTTCCTGCCGTGAATGCGTATAATGAAATAACAATATTTTTCATTCTTTATTTTTCAAAATTTTGGTATAATTGAAGATATTTTCCTTGCATCCCTGTGCGTAGCACGGGCATTAAACTCGTACTAATTAAAAGAGAAGCAAAAAACAAAATGGATACTTTAAAAAATTAAATACTTCAAAGTGTGCATAAGCTGGCAGGCCACGACTCACCTGCCTGGGATTTTTATTTTTATTTTATTTATTTATTTATTTATTTTTTTTTGGTAGATTCATCGTTCAATAATTTCTTTAAGATTTTTTTCCCCTCTTTTTTTTTTTTTATTATTCAACGCTTGACTAATACTGATTGTAGTGATAACATATTTATAATGGTGACTTTTATATTTCTATTTAACTTGTTACATCTAATCTCTTTAGCTTCTGCGATCGGGAAATGCTTTCTTATCCTTATCCCCATCTATTAAAATCATCCTTATCTCTGATCCCGTCCCGAATTAAATAAAAGTGGGATCGGGGATGAGGATTCTCTATTGGAGAGGCTTTTTTCATATCCATTATGTTCCTCATCTATTATAAATATACATTTATAAATACAACAAAGTAAAAACAAACAATAAAATATAAATGCATCATAAATTTAGTTTAAAATTAAAAAAATTCATGAACATATCAAATTCTAAACATATGCAAATTAAATTTTAACCATAAAGCCATTAAAGATCTCATCAAAATATTACCATCTTTGAAAACTAAACCTTTATAAAATACTTAAGCTAAAAAAGCTTGAAACCGTAAAAACTAAACATAAAATTATCCTCATTTGTCCATCCCTTGTAGCTTCAATTTTAATTTTATGGATGCATACACTTTTAAAAATAAGTTTAATAATATATTATATATTTACAAATATATGATATCACACACATATATATTAGAATGGGGACGGGGTGGGAACGGGACTGGGAGTGCTTTCCCCGTCCCCGCCCTGCTAATCTTTGGGAATAAAAAATCATCCCCATCTTCATCTTCATCCCTAAACTTTGTCCCTCATTCCAGGTCCATTCGGGGCGGATCTCCAGGGAGAATATTGTCATCTCTAGATATAAATCAAATTTGTCTCATTTACTTTTCGTATCAGACAATGATTATTTTATATTTTGGATACTTTAAAAAAATAAAATAAAATAAAATGGATCATTTTTCTATAAATATAATTAATATATGAAAAGCATGCATAAGCAGGGTAGGTGACTACGGGTCTGGTCGGTTTTTTTCTTAATTATTTTTTATTTTTAGTTCTTGTGTAGGTTCATTCGTTCAATAATTGTTTAAGATTTTGTCCCATGTGTTTGATTATTCAAGTCTTAAATAATACTGATTGTAATGATGATGTTATATTTATAACGGTGACTTTTATATTTCTCTTTAATTTGTTACATCTGATCTCTTAAGATTCTGAGACATAAATCGAATTTGTCTCATTTGCTTTTGTATTATTGTGGAGTAATTTTAGAATTAATAAATTTGATAAATTAATTAAAAAATTTGATTAATTATTAAATTTATTAGAGTTTAAAATTATAGATCCATAATTTTCGATACTGTCTTTATTATGTAATTGAACAACTGTATTATATGGATTGAACTTGTACTCACAAATTGTGTGATGTAAAATATAAAAGATAGTATCTACTTTCATCGTTTTATAATCACAAATATTTATTTATTACCCATACAATAAATTATGAATTACTTGTGTGTTTTAAATAATGGTGATTATTTAAATATTAAAATTGGATGATACAGACAGATAGTGGGTGGGAGTCACTGATATGCAGATTATGATTTGTTAGTTTCTAGTTTTTGAAAATTATAAATATTTATAATTTAAAATTAGATTTTAAATTTAAATATTTATAATATAACAAATTTTTTTTTTCTAAAAAAAAAAGGGGGGGGGGGGGGGGGGGAATCCTTCTCGAAACGTGCCATGTGCACGTTAATACATATATATATATTAGATATATTAAAAATAAAAAAATAAAAAAACAGGACAAAGGGCAAAAAAGAAAATAAGGTAAAATGAGATCCTTATCACATAATTTTCACTTTGAAATAAAAAACAAGATTACTTTTACTTTATATTAGGTCGAGGAGATCTCACTGAGTCAATTTATGTTTTGCCGGAAGGCCTTTTCTTGAAAAATAAAAAAATAAGAAAAAAAAAAATTTCCACCATGACCACTCCTTTTTGTGTACGTGTTTTTTTTTTTTTTTTAAGTCGGCGTAAGATATAATCCACTTTTTTTTTTTAAGTCGGCGTAAGACATAATCCACCATGTTTGCATGGTTGATGACAGATTTTTATTTTTTTTGTGTTGGATGTAAATACAATAATTTGCGTATGTTATCTTGAAAGTTATAAGGACAAATTACACTTTTTTTTCTTTTAAATTTTAAATTTTGTCACAAAATGCCCTCCAAATTTTAATTTGTAATATTTTTTCTCCTGAATTTTTAAAAAGTTTGTGAATTTCCCACCTAATTAAATTTTTGACGAAAAAAATACGCGTAAGACTATGAAATGTAAAACTAAATGTAAAACTATGAAGTCACACATATTAACAGCACTCGTGACACCCGTTATACTTATTAAATATGAAATTATGAAGTTACCTATGAGAAAAAGGTGTGAGAGAAAAAAATAACAATGAGATCTTAATATTTACTTTTTAAACCTAATTATATAGGTAATTTCGTAATTTCACATTTAATATCCGCAATTCATGCTTCCAACAAGTGTTAAGTGTTAAGTGTTATGTGTTTTTTTTTTTTTTTGGTCAAAAATATAATTGAGGAAGGAAATTCTCAAACTTTTCCAATGTTTTGGGGGAAAGAATGCTACAAACTGAAGTTCATGGGCATTTTATAATAAGGTCTAAAAACATAAGAATTTTATAAGTTATGATACACTTTAGATTTTTAGGAGAATACAATAATGTATGCATTTGAACGATAAACTTACAAATAAATTTGTGTAAGTTATAATAAATTTGTACTGTAATCAGTGGCGGATCTCATTAGGGCTCCATTGCTTTTCTTTTAGTTCTATCCACAAAATTTTTTTATTTTTCTGCTTTAACTCTACTAAAAATTAAAAAATCACACATATCTACTAGAATTAATTCTACCCCTATAATTTTATGATTTTTCAGTCTTTTCCCTATTAGAAATTGAAAATTCTCACATGATTTATATACTTTGATCTTATTTTTTAAAAAAAGAAATTTGATATACACCTTTACTGAAATTTATATATCTAACTTCATCACTGACTATAATACCAGTACCATGACAGCATCATAAAAAGTAGCTGCTCTCTTATGAAAAATTTTCCCCTAATCTCCTTGTCTTTTTTACTGTCACTTCTTGGTCACATACTACAACAAAAAGTGCTTTTAACGACATAAAATTTATGACAAAAAGTGTCGTCAAAATATCTTTAAGATGACATTTTATATTTATATGTCGTAGAAGAGATCATTTGACGACATTTAACAGAAAATTGTCATTCAAAAGTATATTTTAAGACATTTAATGGAAAAATGTCATGAAATTTTTTTTAATTGCACAAGATATATGACAATAAAAATGCCTACGAAACATGTGTTGAGTTCTTATGTGTATTTAAATTCATGATTTTACATTGAATAATAAACAAAATAATAACAAAAAAAATTTTGCAGCTTGAAGTAGCACATAACTGAATGGTAATATCACATTTGACTTCAGCATGAGATGTAAAATTCAAATCTCTTAATCATCATTAGTTCTAAAAAAACCAAAAACAAAAAACAAAACAAAACAAAATTCATACCTTTCATTTCAATAGTCTTGTTTTCTAAGAATAGTTCATATGGTTGCAAATCAAACTAAACTACTTATAAAAAATTTCAATATGATACTAATTGTAACGCCCCGACTTCCCACGCCGGGTCGTCACCTTACTTACATACTGAACTTAAACTTGCGGAAAATTTGGGAGAAATTTTTTTTTTCTTTTAAACTTTATTTTAAAACTTTTAACTTGAACTTCATCCTTAAACTCATACTTACTGATAGGTACTTACTCGAGTACCAAACTTTCAAACCCTCCTTGAAGGCCATCGAAATCAAATTGTAGACCAAACCCGACTTAATGCGGATTGGTACAACAAGAGGCAACTTGCTTGCCATACATACATAAACTTTGTCATTCATACTTAAAACATCATGAAAATATGAAAACCCTTTTTCATTACAACATATTTTATAGAGTATATTTTTTTTTTCAAAATCCGTGGCAGTGTCCATCCCACATTTCACAGTCCGCAGCACCAGCCTTCCACAGTATTGCATCAGAGATTGCTGGCAGGTTGCTTACCTACAGCATAGACGTAAGACGTGAGCTTTCGCTCAGCAAGTACAACTGTTACATCCGCGACGCAAAACACATATCATTATGCATGAACCAATTATGACCTCTTATGAATCAAATATGGATTCAAAACTTAGCTTAGTTCTATTCCTTTACTTATCATGTGTGCTCGTACCGTGGTACATAGCCAAGGAATGGTTGAAGGCGGCAGTCCGTTTTAACTCAAACCATGAAACACAAAGTTTAACATGGAGTAGTTTAGGTAGCCATCCAATCCAACTCAAACCATGAACCATACCATTTAAACCCGCCTTTGTGGCAAGTCGGTACGACACAACATCTTATTTGTCTTGTTATTACCATGTGATTCAATATTAGTGAACATGCTTCATGATGTTACACTATTAAAACATATAACATAACATACTTCCTCATAACATAGCATACCACATCATACCTTAGCATATCATAACGTACCACATCATACCTTAGCATATATAACACATTAAGCAGGTAGCACAACAAAGGTCCTGTGCTGTAGGCGGAGTTGTACTTACTTGGTTAGCTGTGTCCTATTTCGTGCGACTCCAAGCTGAGGCACAACAACAGGCTATCTCCTGTTATGTCAAAGGACATAGCATAAGGCTTCATAATTATAACCTTAAGATGCTGGTGACCTAACCAACATCCATTCATAATCTTAGTTATATGTCCCCCCCCCCCTATACTCATGATAGCTTACTTGGTTACATAAGGTAACCTTGGGTATTAATCCCAATCATACATGAATAGGGTTAGGTTATCATCCTAACCTTGGCCTATGCCTGGTTATCTATCCATAATCTTTTGGGTTTAAATCCAAACCCAATCTTAACACCTTGTTGGGTTACCTTGAGTAACCCTTGAGGTAACCAAACTTAGTTCAATTATCCTAAGTCAACCTTGGGCTTTGGACCCCGTCCAGTGACTTGGATATCCTTCTGGTTATTACCCATAATCATCTTGCTTACCCAATTTGGTTAAAAAATCCATTTTCCATTTCTTTGGAAACTTTGGTAAATTAATCTCAAAAAATCTTTTACTTAACTCATAAAATTCATATTTTTGAAATAGGTTTTTGTAAAATTATTTAGGGCTGGAAACTGCCTTTGGAACAGTTTCCCTAGTCAAAACAGTGGTTTTGGGGAAAGATACAATTTTTCCGAACTGTTTTTAGAAAATCCTGTGCAGGAATTTCCTGTTCCCTGCACAGTCTTTATAAAACCGTGTCAGTTTAAAGATCCATTCCGATTTTGGAAAAGTTGTCTTCACAAAAATTGTAGCTCTCGAAAAATCCTAAAACTTTCGTGTTTTGAGAAAAATCCAGTTCTGCTTGTATTCTTGTCAGTTTTAATTTGAAACTGACTGGTCGTGTAAACTAGGTCTGGGCAGACTAGTCTCGGTTTTCTGTAAAAACAGAGGCCATTGGAGCCTCAATTTGAGAAACTGTCCACGCTGCCCCCTAGGAAAAACCTTCTGAACAACTCTCATGTTTTACGTTTCACCCAGTTCGGCCTCTAAAAGCCTTAAATTTCCACTTTCCCGAAACTGGCCAGTTTGGAATCCGAATTGGCAGTTTCGGTTGTTAAGTCCGGTTTACGTCCTATTTCACGCAAACTACCTCAACCGAACACGCGGGAGCCTAGATAGCAAGCATGCAGCGTATTCTATCGTCCCACATGAACAATCATGCAGCTCGAACGGGTCCATGCAAACCAAACCCAAAAAGCTCTAATCCTAGGTTTGCAAGGTTCTAACTTTTGCATCTCATTCAAACAAGCATCAATCATTCACCCTTAAGCTAGCAGCCAAGCATGCACTGCCTAGGGCAGATTTTGGACCAAGAAAATCAGGGGACACACAACCATTCACATCTAGCATGCACCCTAGCATTAAATCAAACATAAGCATAAAATTAAAGCTCATAACAAAATTAAACATCAAACCACCCTTAAAGCCTAAATCAAGCACCATATCTAATCAATCTAGGGCAAAGAAAACTTGAGCTTATGCTCTTACATCCTCTCAACTTGAAATACAAATAAAATTCCAAATTGAACTCAATGGAAGGATTAGGGCTCAAGGAAGTTACCTTAGATCAAAGTTAGGGTTTGAAAATTGCAACTCCCCTTCCTCCCTTGCCTTCCCTTGCCCACGGCTTCTCACCACACCAAGATACCAAAAATTTTGGTTTGGCCTCAAGATTTGTCCTTCACCTAAGGCTCGGCCACACCACCCTTGTAATACCAAAAATTGTAGTTTTTCAACTACTTTCCCCTGCTCAAAACAGTGGCTGCCCTAGACCAAAAAATGGTCTCAAAACTTGTTTTTGATCTTGTTTTCGGTTGATTAAATCAAACCCGAATTGACCCTAACTTTTCCCCTTAAAATTTTCGGTTTCTCTCTTGGTTTCCCTGCCCTCAATAATTCGGCAGCAAGCCTAGAAAAGGGCTGGAAAAATTTCTGAAACTCTCCCCTTAGCTTCCCCTTGCAAACCGAACACTAACCTAGGCTTGGCTTAGGAAAATTTTGATTTTTCTCACCTCTTTCTCTCTTCCTTGGCTGCTGATTTTCAAGAAGAAAATTGGCAAGAACCTCCCCAAATTTTTGAATAAAATGAATAAAGGTCACTCCTATTTATAGGCAAAAGGGAAACTTTTAAGAATTGCATTTTGACCCCTAAATTTTTGAAAATTTGCCAAAAAGGCATGCTAGGTGGCCGGCCATATGCTTGGAGAACAAGAAAAATTTTTCTTCTAGAACAAGACACTTGTCATTCAAGGCTTGGTTCATGGAATTATGATGTCATAAATCAAAAATGGGATGATGTCATAAATCAAAAGGTAGGTGATGTCATCCTAAGGCCTCGTTTGGCTACTTTTTTGAAAAAGCAGTCCAATTTAAATCCAACACAGATATTTCTAATACTGTGTTCACTAATACATAGTACAATTCAGTACTGTTTTGCTTGACTGCAGTCCAAAATTTATCTGAGTAAAAATGGACTGTAAAAATTTTCTCCTTATTTCTGAAAGTCATTAGGACTTTGATATCCAACTTAGTGTGCTTGATTTTTCTAGGGTGGTTTCATAGCTTATTCTAGCTATCTTGTCCAAAAAGACAATTTCCGCAGTAGATGTCTCATACCGCTTATCCTATTACTGTACAGTCATACCCTGACTGTTTTTGATCAACTTTGACTTTCTTGGTCAAATTTTGACCAACATGGAATCATGAAATTTTATCACGCCATTTTCCTTAAAATGCCTTAGACTAAGCTCAGTAATCTATCGTTGAGTCTCGTAGCTAATTAACCGAGAACTCAAACTTATACCGATATTCTATTCCAAACATGAGTTAGACTTAAGTTTTCCTCATTTAAAGGAAATCTAGAGTCATAAAAATTCGGGTTATTACACTAATAGATGCAAATGCATGAATTTTCTTCAAATTTTTTTAAAGTTGTTTTCCATCAGCTTTTTATTATGTTGTCATGTTTTCATAAACTTTCAAAAGTTGGTTTCCTTTCTTCCTATTCTATACAAATAAAAGGTTAATGCACCAATTGAAATTTTATACCTGAAATTTCCAAGGGTATGTAACTTGAAACCTGCTACATAATACAATCACATTAATTAGTACTATTATTCTTAAATGGTGAAAGTATTTTAAACATTCATCATCGAAAAAATTGGTAAACAAAAAAATTGGAACCAAATACAAGGTCCTACATTTAAGTTATATTGAAACTCATGGAAAAAAGAAAATAAAAGACGAATTTAAGTTACATCCTAAATTTTGCTACTCCAATGAAATTTTCTTTTTGACATCTGAGCTTTTGGTGGTAATTAATGAATTCTGATGTCGTCAATGTGCTCTCCAATTCCAATAATTCTATTAGGACAAGGAAAAAAATGAATAAAAAACTAAAAGAAAAGAAAAAGTGAGGTTGAATCAACAAAACTTTACTTTAAAATATATAAATATATATATATATATATACCAAAGCCTGACGCGGCAACCACGACAAATGTTACTCCACTTAATTGGAGGTAGACATCCATTATGACAACTGTACTCCTTAATAAAGTCAGAATTTCGCCTATACTCGTCATGTCATTCATCCGAGATTGATATAAACTAATAAATAAAGTAAGAACTTTGTCTATACTTGTCATATCATTCATCCGAGATTGACATAAACTAATAATGAAAACAAAAAATTATTCATAAGAAGTGTAATATAGATGTTACATGTTAAAACATGATCTACGAGATGTTATTAGTTTACTTTGAGCAAAGGTGGAACAAAGAAGAATCAAGCTTTCTATTTGTTATTTTTCTCCAATGGCATGTACTACAATATTACATCAAGATTATATTTTATGATGGATTATGAATATCAATTATGATGACATGTAATAGTACTGGATTAAATGTAGACATGACAAAGTTTTCAATTAAAGTAATATAAAGTTTGTAGAAAGTTGGTCTCCAGTGAAAAGAATAAAGACATTCACCAAAACCAAAGATAGGAACCAACTAAATTGTTGACACAGAGGACTTGTAGATGGATTCAAATATCAATTCAGTTCTCAGGCCTATCAATCAAATATGAATGCCTAAACTTCATGCTACGTTGGCAAAATTAAAGCAAAAAGCCTCTTTTGTGATAAAATCAAATATCTTAACTTGAGAGCAAGACTGGCTTCAATCTCAAACCTATCTGCAAAACATGCACAGAACTATGAGTAAGGGCTCTCTTAAGCTAATAAGATTCGCATAAAGAAGAAAGGTTGAAAGGAAGATCAACAAAAATAAAAAAATAAATCTCGTATTTTAGGAAAAAGGAAAGACACGGAGGTAGGAGAGATACAACAACTATTTGTGGCATTCTTTGATATACAATAAATGAATAAAAAAATAATTAAAAAAAAGAACTAAGGGGCAGAGTCAACCAGCCAAATTTTTGGAAAAGAGAATTGGAAAAAGTTTTGGATAGCAAAAAAAAAAAAAAAGAAAAAAAACAGAAGCATATATATAAGAAAAAAAAAAGCTTGAGTCGTTAACTCCCCAATTAGCAAAAAGGATTAAAAAAAAATCTCCCATTACCCATGTTATATCAAGTTCAAGATGCATATATGTTATATATGAATCTAGCTTGAGTCGTTAACTCCCCAATTAGCAACAAGCTTGTTGTCCAGTTGTTATGGAAATTGCATGTATAGATAGTTAAGTGTTAATAAGACACATAATTTCATCCTTACAGTAAGAGAATCATCAGATTTAGAGAATAATCCAGAAAATGAAACAAAATTTCATCCTACACCAGATATTCTTTACATAAATAATTAGAAACAATGACATGCATAGTTTCATCGATCCAAGCAACCAAAAAATTAGAATTCCTCAAATACATACACTTTAAGCAACAACTCTCATTTGAAATCTTGTTGCAATTTCTATGGAAAATAAAGAATTCCAAAAAAAATTATAGATAAATACATCTTACTCGAATTTATAAATTTTGGGACTTTCTGAAACTTATTGCAATGGAGAACAGAGGGGCTAAAAAACCCATGACAAACAAACACCAAAAAATAATAATAATAATAATAATAATAATAATAATAAAAACCTTAGAAACCAAATAAGAAAGAGAGAAAGAACACAGAAAAAGATTAACACGACCTAGAAGATCATACATTAAGAAAATAAAAACAAACACACACAAACCGCAAAAAAAAAAAAAAAAAAAAAAAAAAAAAAAAAAAAAAAAGATGATCCAAGAAACCATATATTGAGTACATATTATACATACGTTTTTGTGTGTGTAGAGATATATATATATATATATCTGTCTGTGAATCAAGAACAAGAAAAGAAACAGGGAACACCTGAGCCATGGGCTGAGAAGGAGCAACAAGTGTACCAACAGCGTCAACAAGCAAAGCCTTGTGATTGATTTCACCATACAAGGACCTCCTATATTCCACATAGTCCTCAACACCCGGAATCTCCCACTCCAGATGTCTCAAACCCACGATCTTGCAATCGTTGAGGCCAAAGCAGACAAAGAATACTAACCCAGAACCGCCATTAACTCTATTTTGGAGTGAAATTGGTCTTGACCATAGTTGGCGATGGCTTCAACGGTGGTTGATGTTCAGTTGACAGAGGGCCGATCGTGAAGCCTTTGACGGTGGGCTTCAACAGGTGTCAACGGTGATGCTTGTCAGTTTTCTAGCGGCTAAAGTCTCCAGACCCTTAAACGATCAGGGTTTTCTTTTTTTTCTTTTTTTTTTTTTTCACCCTTCAATAGAGACAGAGCATGAGATAAACTGATGAAAGTGTGCGGAAGAGAGAGGGGGAATATGACAGATTGTCTCACTAGGGTTTCGCACACAATCCAAGAAACCATAAGGAGGAGATAGAGAAAGGGAAATGGAGAGATCATCTTGCCAAAGGTTTTGGCGCGCTTATTTTGGCGGGTACCAAGCAATGCTGCCTATGGCGGGTTTTTTTTTTTTTTTTTCTCTTTTTTTTTTAGAAGTTACTTTGACGTGTTTTTTTTTTTTTTTTTTTTTTTCTCCGTTTAAAAAAGAAGGAAAAATCTAGAATAGTTATTTTTGGAAGGGCATTTTAAAACGAAAAATAATTTAAAGTTAAATGATTTTTTTTTTTCAAACCTATCTAAAAGAAGTTTTTTTTTTTGCTTTTTTCTTTTTTGAGCATAACGAAAAGAATGTTGCAAACGTTGTTAAGAGAAGTGGATGAAGATAATGGGATAGAGGTGTGATTTTTCTTTAAATATAATACCTATAATTAAAGTTTCAAAAAAATGTGTAAAAGAAATTTAAAAAATAGAATTTTAAATTTTGAATGAATATTATTTAAGAAAAAAAAACTGAGAAAATATAACATGAACACTTTTTTTTAAAAAAAAATCTATACGACAATAACTTAAAAATTAAAATATGTTTTTAAAGTTTTAAAAATCAATTAAAAAAAGTAAGTGTAGCTATAAAACTTTTCACTAATTAAAAGTAACCTATAAACTATTTTAAAAAGAAAAAGATATGTGCAACGTGGAGATCAACTTCAACTTACATTTTGCAATATTAATGAGTATAAACATATTTAATTAAATAAAAAAAATTTGAAGAATGTATAATAATGTTTCAAATCTTCAATGGGAACATTTAAATTAAAACTTATGGGGCACAACTTCTTTATCGAAATTTCAATATTGAAAATTTCATAAATTGAAAATTAAAATATATATTACAGAAGAAAACTAAAATTTAATTAAAATAAGAAACGAAAATGCTACCTTGGAATTTTCCTTCTATCAATTTCTATGTAAAATATTTTCTACCTTGGAGTTTGATAGAAAATATTCTCAAATAAAGGAAGGACACAACTCATTGACATTTTTATGATTTTATATCTTCTTTTTCAATAAATAAAAATAAGCACATTGCTTTGACCCAAATTATTTTACATGTGTAATGTTCAAAATCTTTTCCTTTATATGAGAATGGCAATCGGGGGCTCGTGACGCGACGGCAACTAGAAACTCGCGATTGAGAGATGACAACGGTGATTAGGGACTGCAACGCAACCTAGGGTCACGAAGTTGCCTTGCGCTTAGAGGCAGTTGCCCCCTATGCCCAAGGGACTCCTTTAGATTTTGGAAAGATTTTAGATGAAAGATTTTACTTTTCCTTTATGTTGTCTCGTAGATTTTAGATGGATAGAGAAGACCGTAATCATGGCCAATTATATTATGGAGTGATAAAATTATAAAATAAATGAGTATAAAAGAAATCTACATAACACGTTCTCATGATGCTAGATATTGGAGCCATTCCTGCTGCAAAAATACCAAGACAGATAGTCAAGTACTTACCAGAAAAACTAATATAATCCAACAGCAAAGAGACATTATATTAAATCAAATTATATATCACAATTCCACTAACAAAATCTTTGTTTACTGAAACGAATATAATAATCAAGCTAACACTCAAATTATTAGGAGTACTACCAGTTAAATGAATAGGCATCAACCCTGCAAACCAAATTAATAGAAAAATAAATGACGTGGATAAGTACATGTGCATACATATATACATATATATATATATATATATATACATATATATGTGAAATTCCCATCTTGATTACAAGGAGGTTGCAACATTATTCCTAATAGTGAAGTAAATATAGTCACTTACTCAGAACTCGAAAACACCCCTAAAAAATAAGTGCCTGTATTAAACAAAGATTTATATATTTACATATCTATATAAATCTAAAAGAAGTGCCCTGTTATAAATCTTGCAGTAGTCCCTGTTATCACGAGTGGGTTTGGAGCAGGTCCGACGATGCCCCGATCGTAGGTGTTGAAGTCGGTTGTGATAAAGAATTAGGACCAGGAACAACTCTTCTCCTCACAATAAAAAACACATCTAACTTTTTTTTTTTTTTTTTCCCTTTTTTGCTAAAGAACACATCTGACTTTTACCAAATTAATAGGTACAATAGACTAATCCAAAAACCAAAATTAAAACAAAAATATATAAAACTCTTTCTTTTTTTTTTAATTATAAAACTTTTTTTCATGTAATCGTGATCGGAGGAAAAAATATGCATACCTCTAATAATAGGCGTGACCCACTTTTTTAATTAAACTTCTTGATTTTGTGCGTCAAATAAAGGCGGAGGTGAAAAGAGAGAGAGAGAGAGAGAGAATTGAGACAAGTAAAAATAAGGCTTACCTTTACAAAAAAGAAAAAAAATAAAGGCTTACACCTATATATAGAGAAGAACATCCAAATTATAAATTATATTCCTCCGTGAAGTCAAGAAAGTTTAGTCCTTTTGAATTCGTCTAGTTAAGATGAATATGTAAAGTCTCTAACTAAATTAAATATCTTAAATCTTAAAGTATCCTAAAGTACTCAAATATAAACATCCTAAATAACAAAAATAAAATGCTAAAGTTCAAATTAAAATTCAAATCTTCCATTTCAACATGATTGTATGCATCAAATGTCTCAAATGCCCCAAAGAAAAGCTGCATAAGAAATAAAAAAAAAAAACAAAACAAAACAAAACAAAAAGAATAACAACAAGAGAAAAACAAATAATGACTGTAGAACAAACATGGTTGATAGAAAAGTATCTGCAAAGTTTTTTTTTTTTTTTTTTGGTGAATTCATTTGTATTCTTTTTTAAATACATTATATGATTTAGGATTATGTTTTTTAAGATTTACTTAGGATTATCTTTATCTCTTGGTGTTATTTTAAATAATAAAAATTACATATAGTTTATGATTTTGAATTATATTTATTTTAAGATTTATCTTATATAAAGAAGACATTTACCTTTGTTATCTAGTCTATTTCAGTCTTCCATCATATTTTAAGTATAATTTATATCATAAAAAAGGTCAATATTAAGTCTGTTTGGGGGAAGTGTCCAAATAAAAATATTTGGGATGAAAACATTTGAATGAAAAATTTTAAACAGAAGTATTTGAATTGTCATCCAAACTGACGTTTTGGATATTAACATTCTGAACATAACATTTGAATATAAACTTATGTATTATTTGGATCTCAAGTTCCAACTTAAAAATTCCAAGTCAATTTTGTCCTTTTTTTTTTTTTTGAAAAGTCAACAAATTTTTACTAGTTTATGAAAAATCAAGTAACTCAAACTCAAACCAGTGTTCTGAAAATAAATATGCAATTGGAAGTAGCAATCTAAAAATACATAAACAATACACTAAAATAGAGGTAAATAATATTAGGGGAGGAATTTTTTCCATTTAAGAACAAAAATCCAAATAACAGTTGGATGCTCCGTTTCCAATAGTACCAACCAAACATATATTCAGATAGACCATTCAAATGAAATGGTCTAAATGTTGACACATAGTTGTGTGCAACGGGCGAGTAAATGTTTTTTGTTACTTTCATAGAATAGTATATGGTAAGTGAAAAGGTGAACTTTTAAAAAAACACATTTGGTAACCCCGCGGTTGGAGCTTAGGATTTACCATTAAAATATAATAGTAAGAAAAAGATTATGATAGACTAATTTGAACAACTTAGATGTTATATGCTCGGGAAGACTATAAATTGTAAGGATTGTAAATTGAACCGATGTATAAGAATGTAAGTCAAATATAGTAATTATTGTTTAGTCAATTCCGATTATTTTTTAAGTTCATATTCATCTCATTACCAGGCAATTCAACAAAGGTAACCCATATTTTCTTATTATATATTATATATATGTAGATGCCGGTTTTCTACAGTCAAAATTAACAGAAAAGTTAATACGGAAAATATGATATAATCGATTGACTGGGCCCTTGGACGTCGTAATGAAATTTAACAAAGTAATGTAAGAACATATTTCATATCAGAAAATGAAATTAAAGAAAAGCAGAATATAAATTGACACCAAGAAGTATAGAGGTTCGCCCAAATAGGTGCTACGTCCTCTGTCAGTGAGTAATTTCACTATATATGAATGTTTGTGAGTACAATGAAAGTTTGAGAATTCTCTCAATGGTTTCTGAGAAGATTTCTGTAGAGGGAGAATATGTTCTTTTGAAAATAGAAGAAAGGCAGAGATTCAGAATTCGTATTCAGAATTCGTCCCCATTCCGTAGGGGGGTCTTCCTCTATTTATAGAGGAAGATGGGCCTGAGCCCATAACTGCTCATGGCAGTTCAGATATTGTCACTGGGACACGTGTAAGCATGCCATTGGAGATTTTGAACAGACGGTTACCAGAGTAAGCCTTAATCTCGGACAATGGGCTTGGCGGTTATTGATGTAATATCGTTGTTGATATTGAGTTCGACGATTATAGGAGAGATGTCTTAATCTGTCGAACGAGCGACGAACGATGATTCGGACACAAGCCTGATATTGTGATCCATCGTTCATAGATTATATAGAGATCGCGTTTGATCTGTTAGTTCGACGTTCGAATGTGAACGAGCGTTTTATTGTAATGAATTAGAATCGTCAACTGGGTCCGGCCCATGTTAAACGAGCGATCATCGTTCGAGCTTGAACGGAATGGATTGGGTCTGGCCCAATTATGTGATCGATTGTTGCCCATGATAAGGCAATGTTACAAGTTGGGTCCGGCCCAAAAGTAATACGTTCGTCGTTCGTTAGACAAACTGTTAGAAGCTAACGTCGTAAAGGGAAGACGAAGTCTAACCCCAACAGATAGCCCCCCACTCTATCGAGCGATGGATCCTCGATAGAGTGTTTGATCGTTAGCGAGAAAATCGCATCAGTCGTGGTTACATCAGATAAGGGAAATCTGAACAGACTGACGAATCACTCGATGGGAAATCTCGAGCCCAGTGAGAGATGTTACAAGTGTACACGTGGTGTGTATTGAGTGGGTATTTTGAAACGGCATCATTATTTTCTGTTGGAATTCGTACCGTTGTGACGTATGAAGATACAGCTGGAATACGCGAGATTTTTGGGATTTCGAACCGTTGCATCGTACGATTCATCGAGCGGGAATGCGAAAAGTTGAGTTATTTACGCCGTTTGATCACACCTCCCCGAATAAATCGGGACCGTTGAGGCTTGGCGAAGTTATATAACTCTTCGTATTCTCTTATTCTCCCTTATATTTACATTCGAAGCGTCAAGAATGTAATATCCAAGAATTTTCACGAACTCATGATTTTCTTGTATATAAGAAATCTAAAGTTTGTACTATGTGTTTATGTGCAATTGTATGGGAAATATACTGCGGAACCCGTCTTTACGGGCAAGATAGTATAATTAAGTTTTAAAACCACCATAGAAAAATCAAGCACCTAAAATAGGATATTAAAGACCAAATGGCCTTAAATAAAAAGAAAAATTTTTATACAGTCCAACTTTACACAGATAAATTTTGGACTGCAGTCAAGCAAAATAGTACTGAATTGTACTGTGTATAAGTGAAAACAGTATTAGATTTATCTGTGTTAGCATAAAAATGGATTGCATATTGAAGAAAAAGCCAAACAAGGCCTTAGGATTATGACATCACCTACCTTTGGATTTATGACATCATAATTCCATGAACCAACCATTGAAAGACAAGTGTCTTGTTCTAGAAACTTCTTGCTTGTTCTCCAAGACTTATGGCCGGCCACCTATGCACCCTTGGTGTGCAAATCCTTGCTTCTTCAAGGCCCTTTTTGCAATTTCTAAGAGTTCTTCATCACCTATAAATAGGTGAAGCCATTGTTCACAAAAATTAGAAAACCTAGCTAAACTATGCCCAAATTTTCCCTCACCAAATCCGAACTTGAGAGGCCAAGAGAGAAGAGAGAAAAAAATCAAAACCCAAGAGGGGGAGAGCATAGGGGTGGTCGGATTTCACCTAGAGCCAAGGAAAAAAGTTTGAAAAAAAATTGGAACCCATTCTAGGCCAAGTGGCCGGTTGTGGGAAAGCAAGGAAGGGGAAGAGAAAAGTGAAGAAGGAAAGTGTGGAGAGTGGCCGGATTTGGTAGGATCAACCACCAAGCGAAGCCAAATCTTCGGTACCCATTTTGAGGGTGAAAACCGAGTGGGAGGAGAACAAGGAGGAAGGAAAAAGTGGACCAAACCCTAGCCCAAAATCTTGAGTGATCAAGGTAATCCCTTAAACCCTAAGCTCTTCAATTTAAATTTCAATTAGGAAATTTATATGTATTTCCAAGCAAGGGATGTAAGAGCATAAGCTCAATTTACTTATTGCCCTAGAATAGTTTAGGTATGGTGCTTGATTAGGTATTAAGGGTGGTTTGGTTTAATGGCTTTGATTGGTTATGTTTATGCGTGGATGAATGATAGGGTGCATGCTAGATGGATGATGAATTGTATGTCCCCTGTTTTATGTGCAAACCGGTTCTAAAATTTCATGCTAGGTTGTTAGTTTCGGTTATGGAATGGTGAGACAACCTAGAACCATGCAAACCTAGGCTAGGGCAGTTCGGTTTTTGGTTTGCATGGGCGCGTTTGAGTAGCATGATTGTTAATGTGGGACGTTAGAAAACGCTGCATGTATGCTATCTAGGCTCCCGCGTGTTCGGTTGAGTTAGATTTGCGACAATAAGACGTAAAACGAATTTAAGAATGAAAACTGCCAGTTCGGGTACAAACTGGCCAGTTTTCTGGAAAGTGAAATTTGAGGCCTTTAGAGGCCGAATTGGGAAAAACGTAAAACATGAAAGTTGTTGAGAAGAGATTTTCCTAGAGGACAACGCGGACAGTTTTTGAAAATAAGGCTCCAAAGGCCTTCGTTTTTGTAAAAACCCGAGCCTGACCGTGCCCAGGATTTATACACGGCCAGGTGAGTTCAAACAGCAATATGAACATGTTAGAGTCCGAATTAAATTTTTCGTAAAACACGAAAGTTTTAGGATTTTTCAAGAGCTAAAACTATCATGAAGACAACTTTTTCAAATTCAAATTGGATTTTTAAACTGACACGGATTTCTAAAGACTGTGCCGGAAACAGGAAATTCCTGCACAGGATTTTCTAAAACAATGCAAAAAAATTGTATTTTTACACCAACACCAATGTTTTGACTGTGAAAACTGTTCCAATGACAGTTTTCAGCCTTTAATGATTTTTATAGAGTCACACTTTAAAAACCACGAATTTTCAAGTTAAACAAAAGACTGTTATCAAATTTTCCAAATTGGGATTTTTAAAGCCAAAGTATAGTAACAAGAAGTTGACGGATAGTAACCGGGAAGGATACCCGAGTTACTGGGCCAAGCCCAAAGCCTAAGTTTGACCCATAGAGGGTTGACCATAGTTGACCAAAATGTTGACTTTGGTTGACTAAGTTTGACCATAAATAATTGACCACCTCAAGGGTTACCTCATGTAACCTAATGAGTTATCATGTGTATAATTGGGGAACACATAACTAAGATTGTGTATGAATGTTGGAAAGATTACCAACATTTTATAGAATCCTTATTCTATGTTCTTTTAATAGCAGGAAGTAACCTGCAGTTGCGATCTGAATTGAAGCAACAACACTTGGAATATAACAAATCAGGCAAGTATCAAACCTCACCTACAGTGTGAAAATATTAAATACTATTTTCATATATGCTATGTTAAGCTATGCTATTTACACTATATGTTTAAATATACATGCTATGTTGTGATATGATATGCGATGATATGCTACGACATGTTACATGTTATGCCATGTTATAAAAATGCCATGTTTTCTAAAATGTCATGGTTTCAAAAATGCCACGTTTACAAAAATGTCATGGTTTTAAAAATGCCATGTTTTCAAAATGCCATGTTATAGCAAGTGTTAAGTTTGATATGACATAGTGACATCATGAGGCATGTTCACTAATGTTAAATCATATGGTAAGATAAATCAAGTAAGGTGTCGTACCAACCTCCCGTGATCGTGGAGGCTACATAATTCAGTTGTGACATATACCTTCCGTGATCGTGAAGGGTCAAGTTATAATTCCCAGAACTGTTAGGGCCTTGCAAACCCTAGCTTTGTCTGGAGGCTGCGCGCTTTTGGTACGTACACTATGGGCCCACATGTTGAGACAAGATAATAAATTAAAGATTGAGTCAATAATGAAGCATAAGACTTTCAATCGATTATAAATGGTTCATGCATAAGCTACATGATGATTGGCATATTTTAAGATGTTTGAATTATTTTGTGAGATTATGTTTATACTTGCTGGGCGAAAGCTCACTCTTATATTCATACTGTAGGTAAGAAGCCTGCAGTTTAAAGTGGTGGGCTATGCGGACGATGCGGTGGGTGAAGGGCGGTGTGGGATACCACTACGCAAAATTTTCCGCAATCGCTTTTGAGTAAAAATATAAATATTTCAAAAGTATATTATGTTATACAGTATGTATGAAGTTTGAAGACTAAAGATTATACTTTCAGTGTGGAATGTATGCATGACAAGTTTTTATTTACATAATAACTCATGTGAATATGTTTTAAAAAAAAAAAAAATTTCCCTCAAATTTTCAAGTAAAGAACAAGTATGTATAGTGTCGACCTGGCTTGGGAAGTCGGGGCGTCACAGTTTGGTATCAGAGCGGTATCCTGCCAGCCTACTTCACTTCGCCTCACATCGCTTCTGCAACGGCCTAAGTAAGTTATGTTATTTTCTTACGATTAGTTAAGATTTTATGTGCGTAGTAAGTATCTTTCTTCGACGGCCATGCTGGAAAATGTTGGACACTGGGATGACGATGGGTGGTGCCTTAGCTTGGTGGTGGCAACTAGGTGACGTACGGAAATGATGGGAAAGTTTTATATTTTCCAAAAAATATTATGGTTATGTACTTCTGTTGTAAAGGAGATACGAACAAGAACATGATAAATTCAGATATGTTCATGTTATGCTTTTATATGGAATAAAGATTATAGTTTTATATAAAAGGCATGATTTCAAGAAGCTGAACTTATTTCCTTATTTTCCGTATAGAACCATGCCACCAAAGCGCAGAAGAGTACCGACTCAAGACGTTGATCTTGCGGCCCAGCTGAATGAGCTAAGGCAAATGATGTTAGCCCAACAGCAAGAGATAGGGGGGCTTAGAGCTCAGTTAGCTCAGCAGAATCAGGGACCTCCTGATGCCAGAATACCACCAGCACCTGTGAATCAGCCTGCTGCACCGGAAATTCCTGATGTTGATCCGGTGATCCCAGAACACCCCATAGCCCCCGAAATACCTGTTGCGCCTGTAGCAGTACCACCAGCACTTCTGGTTCGAGCTCCAGAAGAACTGTATGACAGATTTCGGCGCATGAAGGCACCGGAATTCGAGGGGTCTACAAACCCAATTGAGGCTGACAACTGGTTGATTGACCTCCAGGTTGCCCTAAATTTCCTCAGACTTAATGATCAGGAGAGAGTCCTCTGTGCATCCTATATGCTACGAAAAGATGCTCGCCTCTGGTGGGAAACAGTTCAAATCCGGCGAGATGTGACTCAGATGACTTGGGAGGAATTTGTAGAGGAGTTTAAGGAGAAATACTTCAACACTGAGGTCATGGAGGCTCAACAAGACGAGTTCGACAGGTTCCGCCAAGGAAATCTATCGGTAGCCGAAGCCGTCAAAAAGTTTGAGCAGTTAGCACGTCTCTGCCCTCACCTCATCAGTTCCGAAAGAGACAAAGTAAGAAGAATGATGAGGATGTTTCGCCCGGAATTAGCAGTGGTAATCAGCAGTGGCCCCCATCCACCATTCACTATTGCTGAATGTGTCAGCAGGGCAATTCGAGCTGAATACTGGGTAGGACAGAACAAGGAGCAACGGGCTAAGTATTTCCAGGAGAAAAGAGAAGAAAAGGCCCAAGCTAAGCAGAATCAAGCCAAGCAAGGCCAGACCTCCCAACAGAAGGGTCAAGGAGGACCTTCGGGTCAAAACAACAACAACAGGCAGTACGGCAACAACCAGCAGAAGAGGAAGTGGAATACAGGAGGACAGGGGAATCAACAGAATTTTCCTCAGAAGAAGAATACTCCTGATAGCAATAGTTATCCCACTTGTCAGAAATGTGGGAGAAGGCACCCGGGAGATTGCCGTGCTGGAAATGGTCGCTGTTTTCTTTGTGGCAAGGAAGGCCACTATGCTAGAAACTGCAATCTCAATCCCCAGAGTCTGCAGAATCAACAGAGAGGACAGGGATCTCAACTTCACGCTGCACAGATGAAGCTCGAGGGACCTGCAATCTCTCAAGGCAGGCTGGAAGCTCCGGAACCTCAAGGACGCATTTATGCCTATACAAAGGAGGATGTTCAAGCTGGACCTTCCACCGTGGTGACAGGTCAGCTTCCTTTTGCCCAACAAGATGCCTATGTGTTAATTGATTCTGGAGCTACGCATTCATTCACATCACCTAGGTTCGCTAAGAAACTAGGTAGAGCCAGTGATAGAATCGGAAGAACATTTAGGACTGCATTACCCTCCGGGGAGATTCTGCTGTCTGATTATTGGATACGTCATGTTCCAATAATTATATGTGGTAGGGAAATGTTTGTCAACCTGATCATCATTGACCTATACGACTACGATGTCATCCTGGGTATGGATTTCTTGGGGAAGTACAACGCAGTGATCGACTGTCCACGACGTACTGTCACGTTCAAGCCAAGTGGAGGCGAGGAGTTTATTTTTAGAGGATCGACTCCAAAACAGCCAAAAATGTTCATTTCTGCGCTGAAAGCTAGAAAATTGTTGGCAGAAGGATGTATGGGATTTCTAGCCAACATGGTGGACAAGACGCAAGAGACCGAGAGCAGGCCGGAAGAAGTACCAATAGTCCGGGAATTTATAGAGGTTTTTCCTGAAGAATTGCCAGGACTGCCACCAGAACGAGAGATCTCCTTCGAGATTGAGTTACTTCCTGGATCGGCACCAGTATCCAAGGCACCTTATAGGATGGCGCCTGCCGAACTTAAAGAACTGCAGATTCAGTTACAAGAGCTTCTGGATCGAGGATTCATTCGTCAAAGCTACTCGCCATGGGGAGCTCCAGTTTTGTTCGTTAAGAAGAAGGACGGCACTCTTAGGATGTGCATTGACTATCGGGAATTGAACAAGATAACCATCAAGAACAAGTATCCCTTGCCTCGGATCGACGATCTGTTTGATCAGCTGAGAGGAGCTTCAATTTTCTCGAAGATTGACCTACGATCCGGATATCACCAGCTTCGAATTAGGGAAGGAGACGTTCCTAAGACAGCCTTTCGTACGCGATATGGACACTACGAGTTCCTCGTTATGCCATTCGGACTGACAAATGCTCCAGCAGCCTTTATGGACCTGATGAATCGAGTATTCAAGGATTACTTGGATAAGTTTGTTATCGTCTTTATAGATGATATCTTGATTTATTCAAGATCAACTGAAGAGCATGAGGAGCATTTAAGGATTGCTTTACGGATTTTAAAGCAAAACCAGCTCTACGCTAAATTCACAAAGTGTGAATTTTGGTTGGAAAAGGTCCATTTCTTAGGACATGTGGTCTCCAAGGACGGCATATCTGTAGATCCGGCTAAGATTGAAGCAGTAAGTGAATGGCCAGCTCCGAAAAACGTCACCGAAGTACGTAGTTTCCTCGGCTTGGCGGGCTACTACCGACGTTTCGTCGAAGGATTTGCTAAGATTGCAACGCCGCTCACCGCACTTACACGGAAAGGGAAGAAGTATGAATGGACTACAAAGTGTGAAGAGCACTTCCAAGAGCTGAAAAATAGGCTGACTCGCGCTCCGATCCTTACAATTCCGAATGTGGAAGAAGGAAACTTCGTGATATACAGCGATGCTTCCAAGATAGGATTGGGAGCTGTTCTCATGCAAAATGGAAAGGTGATCGCTTATGCTTCCCGACAGCTTAAGGATCATGAGAAGAACTATCCGACGCATGATTTGGAACTTGCGGCGGTAGTATTTGCGCTCAAAATCTGGAGACACTACCTTTACGGTATTAAGTGTGAAGTTTACACGGATCATCAGAGTTTGAAGTATATCTTCACACAAAAGGAGCTTAACATGAGGCAAAGAAGATGGCTCGAATTGGTGAAGGATTATGACATAGACATCCGTTACCATCCAGGGAAGGCTAACAAAGTAGCCGATGCCCTTAGTCGGAAGTCGTCTTCCTCGTTGATGTCCATACAGTCGTTGAACGAACCTCTTCAGAAGGAGCTAGTGAAAGCTGGAATAGAGCTCATTACAGGAAGTTTAGCTGCCCTAACCTTTCAACCTACCATTTTGGATAGCATGAAGGAGCGACAAGAAGGAGATGCCTCGCTGCTCAGAACAAGGAACGAGGTCTTGGAAGGAGAGGAGTCGGACTTCAACATATCAGATGAGGGCATACTCTATCGGAAAAATAGATTATGCATCCCTAATGAAGACAAGTTGAAGGAGCAAATCATGAAGGAGGCCCATGAGACTCCATATTCCGTCCACCCAGGAGCTACAAAGATGTACCAGGACCTGAAGGAAAGTTTTTGGTGGCCCAGAATGAAGAATGACGTTGCTACATTCGTCAGTAAATGCCTTACATGTCAAAGGGTAAAGGCAGAACACCAACGTCCAGGGGGAGAATTGCAGAAAATTTCCATCCCAGAATGGAAATGGGACCAAGTGACTATGGATTTTGTAGTTGGTCTACCCCGAACTTCCAGTGGCAATGATGCTATTTGGGTGATTGTGGATCGTTTGACGAAATCTGCACACTTTATCGCCATCAAGCTTAGCTTTTCAGTAGAGCAGCTGGCAGAACTATACGTTGCACAGATTGTTCGCTACCATGGGATTCCAAAGGCAATCATCTCCGATCGTGATGGTCGTTTCACTTCTAAATTCTGGAGAAGTGTACATCAAGCCATGGGTACAAAGCTTACTTTTAGTACGGCTTTTCATCCTCAAACGGACGGACAATCCGAGAGGACCATTCAGACCTTAGAAGACATGTTGCGAGCATGTGTGATGGATTTCAAAGGAACTTGGGATAAGAAGCTTCCTTTGATTGAGTTCTCGTACAACAACAGTTTCCAAGCTTCAATTGGAATGGCTCCTTACGAAGCCCTGTACGGGAGAAGGTGTAGATCTCCAGTCCATTGGTACGAAACAAGAGAAAAGGAACTTGTGTCCACAGATTTTATTCGAAAAACCACTGAGGCTGTGAAACTTATACGCCGACGGATGGAAACTGCATTTAGTCGACAGAAGAGCTATGCCGACAAACGCAGAAGGCCTCTAGAATTTCAAGTAGGAGACTTGGTTTTTCTCAAAGTTGCTCCATTCAAGGGAGTTATGAGATTCGGAAAGAAGGGGAAATTAAGTCCACGGTACATAGGGCCATTCGAAATACTGGAAAGAATTGGTAACGTAGCCTATAGGTTGGCTTTGCCTCAGGAATTAGCATATGTACACAATGTATTTCATGTGTCGATGCTAAAGAAGTACATCTCGGATCCATCCCATGTATTGGACCATGAACCAATTGAGGTTCACAAGGATCTGACGTATGAGGAGAAACCGGTTCGAATCTTAGCACGAGAAGAAAAGGTGCTAAGGAACAAGGTTATACCTTTAGTTAAGGTCCTATGGCGAAATCATGAGATTGAGGAGGCAACGTGGGAACGCGAGGACGAGATGAAGAAAAACTACCCCGAATTGTTCTGATTTTCGAGGACGAAAATTCTTTAAGGAGGGTAGATTGTAATATCCAAGAATTTTCACGAACTCATGATTTTCTTGTATATAAGAAATCTAAAGTTTGTACTATGTGTTTATGTGCAATTGTATGGGAAATATACTGCGGAACCCGTCTTTACGGGCAAGATAGTATAATTAAGTTTTAAAACCACCATAGAAAAATCAAGCACCTAAAATAGGATATTAAAGACCAAATGGCCTTAAATAAAAAGAAAAATTTTTATACAGTCCAACTTTACACAGATAAATTTTGGACTGCAGTCAAGCAAAATAGTACTGAATTGTACTGTGTATAAGTGAAAACAGTATTAGATTTATCTGTGTTAGCATAAAAATGGATTGCATATTGAAGAAAAAGCCAAACAAGGCCTTAGGATTATGACATCACCTACCTTTGGATTTATGACATCATAATTCCATGAACCAACCATTGAAAGACAAGTGTCTTGTTCTAGAAACTTCTTGCTTGTTCTCCAAGACTTATGGCCGGCCACCTATGCACCCTTGGTGTGCAAATCCTTGCTTCTTCAAGGCCCTTTTTGCAATTTCTAAGAGTTCTTCATCACCTATAAATAGGTGAAGCCATTGTTCACAAAAATTAGAAAACCTAGCTAAACTATGCCCAAATTTTCCCTCACCAAATCCGAACTTGAGAGGCCAAGAGAGAAGAGAGAAAAAAATCAAAACCCAAGAGGGGGAGAGCATAGGGGTGGTCGGATTTCACCTAGAGCCAAGGAAAAAAGTTTGAAAAAAAATTGGAACCCATTCTAGGCCAAGTGGCCGGTTGTGGGAAAGCAAGGAAGGGGAAGAGAAAAGTGAAGAAGGAAAGTGTGGAGAGTGGCCGGATTTGGTAGGATCAACCACCAAGCGAAGCCAAATCTTCGGTACCCATTTTGAGGGTGAAAACCGAGTGGGAGGAGAACAAGGAGGAAGGAAAAAGTGGACCAAACCCTAGCCCAAAATCTTGAGTGATCAAGGTAATCCCTTAAACCCTAAGCTCTTCAATTTAAATTTCAATTAGGAAATTTATATGTATTTCCAAGCAAGGGATGTAAGAGCATAAGCTCAATTTACTTATTGCCCTAGAATAGTTTAGGTATGGTGCTTGATTAGGTATTAAGGGTGGTTTGGTTTAATGGCTTTGATTGGTTATGTTTATGCTTGTTTGAATGGTTATGTTTATGCGTGGATGAATGATAGGGTGCATGCTAGATGGATGATGAATTGTATGTCCCCTGTTTTATGTGCAAACCGGTTCTAAAATTTCATGCTAGGTTGTTAGTTTCGGTTATGGAATGGTGAGACAACCTAGAACCATGCAAACCTAGGCTAGGGCAGTTCGGTTTTTGGTTTGCATGGGCGCGTTTGAGTAGCATGATTGTTAATGTGGGACGTTAGAAAACGCTGCATGTATGCTATCTAGGCTCCCGCGTGTTCGGTTGAGTTAGATTTGCGACAATAAGACGTAAAACGAATTTAAGAATGAAAACTGCCAGTTCGGGTACAAACTGGCCAGTTTTCTGGAAAGTGAAATTTGAGGCCTTTAGAGGCCGAATTGGGAAAAACGTAAAACATGAAAGTTGTTGAGAAGAGATTTTCCTAGAGGACAACGCGGACAGTTTTTGAAAATAAGGCTCCAAAGGCCTTCGTTTTTGTAAAAACCCGAGCCTGACCGTGCCCAGGATTTATACACGGCCAGGTGAGTTCAAACAGCAATATGAACATGTTAGAGTCCGAATTAAATTTTTCGTAAAACACGAAAGTTTTAGGATTTTTCAAGAGCTAAAACTATCATGAAGACAACTTTTTCAAATTAAAATTTGATTTTTAAACTGACACGGATTTCTAAAGACTGTGCCGGAAACAGGAAATTCCTGCACAGGATTTTCTAAAACAATGCAAAAAAATTGTATTTTTACACCAACACCAATGTTTTGACTGTGAAAACTGTTCCAATGACAGTTTTCAGCCTTTAATGATTTTTATAGAGTCACACTTTAAAAACCACGAATTTTCAAGTTAAACAAAAGACTGTTATCAAATTTTCCAAATTGGGATTTTTAAAGCCAAAGTATAGTAACAAGAAGTTGACGGATAGTAACCGGGAAGGATACCCGAGTTACTGGGCCAAGCCCAAAGCCTAAGTTTGACCCATAGAGGGTTGACCATAGTTGACCAAAATGTTGACTTTGGTTGACTAAGTTTGACCATAAATAATTGACCACCTCAAGGGTTACCTCATGTAACCTAATGAGTTATCATGTGTATAATTGGGGAACACATAACTAAGATTGTGTATGAATGTTGGAAAGATTACCAACATTTTATAGAATCCTTATTCTATGTTCTTTTAATAGCAGGAAGTAACCTGCAGTTGCGATCTGAATTGAAGCAACAACACTTGGAATATAACAAATCAGGCAAGTATCAAACCTCACCTACAGTGTGAAAATAGTAAATACTATTTTCATATATGCTATGTTAAGCTATGCTATTTACACTATATGTTTAAATATACATGCTATGTTGTGATATGATATGCGATGATATGCTACGACATGTTACATGTTATGCCATGTTATAAAAATGCCATGTTTTCTAAAATGTCATGGTTTCAAAAATGCCACGTTTACAAAAATGTCATGGTTTTAAAAATGCCATGTTTTCAAAATGCCATGTTATAGCAAGTGTTAAGTTTGATATGACATAGTGACATCATGAGGCATGTTCACTAATGTTAAATCATATGGTAAGATAAATCAAGTAAGGTGTCGTACCAACCTCCCGTGATCGTGGAGGCTACATAATTCAGTTGTGACATATACCTTCCGTGATCGTGAAGGGTCAAGTTATAATTCCCAGAACTGTTAGGGCCTTGCAAACCCTAGCTTTGTCTGGAGGCTGCGCGCTTTTGGTACGTACACTATGGGCCCACATGTTGAGACAAGATAATAAATTAAAGATTGAGTCAATAATGAAGCATAAGACTTTCAATCGATTATAAATGGTTCATGCATAAGCTACATGATGATTGGCATATTTTAAGATGTTTGAATTATTTTGTGAGATTATGTTTATACTTGCTGGGCGAAAGCTCACTCTTATATTCATACTGTAGGTAAGAAGCCTGCAGTTTAAAGTGGTGGGCTATACGGACGATGCGGTGGGTGAAGGGCGGTGTGGGATACCACTACGCAAAATTTTCCGCAATCGCTTTTGAGTAAAAATATAAATATTTCAAAAGTATATTATGTTATACAGTATGTATGAAGTTTGAAGACTAAAGATTATACTTTCAGTGTGGAATGTATGCATGACAAGTTTTTATTTACATAATAACTCATGTGAATATGTTTTAAAAAAAAAAAAAATTTCCCTCAAATTTTCAAGTAAAGAACAAGTATGTATAGTGTCGACCTGGCTTGGGAAGTCGGGGCGTCACAAAGAAATCCAGAACCCAAGAGTTTTTCAAGACTTCGAAAACTTCAGGCAAGATTTCTTCTCTCTCGCTCCTGTTCTTCATTCCGAGTAATTTTCTTTTGATAGAGTTTTCTCTTTTTCCGTTTCCGAGTTATTTCGGTTATTTTTCTGCATTTCTACCGAAAGTTTGTAGTTTAGTGAGGTTTTTTCTGGGTTTTTCTACGGGCTTTTAGTATAGTGTTATTCGTGTTCATCCATAACTTCATAAGATCTAGGTTAGGAAACCGCTTTTAAATCCAAAAACCTTCCATCGTTCGTCACGACTTCAGTTATGGACAAGAAAAAGCAAGTCATCGAAGATGTAGATGTGGAGTGGACGAGCACCGACTCCAGCGAAGATAGTACGGATGACGAACTGGCTTCCAATACTCAGCGCACGACGTTCGAATATGCCTTCGAACACAGTCGAACGGATACTGGGTCGAGTAATGCAGCGTCTGAGCGGAATCGACCGGCGACGATGTCGGGAGCGGAGGTCTTGTCAATTCCTCCCATCGCTCGATTGACAAGGAAACCAAGGCAATTGAGCATTGAATCGTTTTTGCGAACGTCGAACCCTAAGTCTGTTCTGACGGAAGATGACTTGGCCGAAATCCGTGGTAAATTCGGCTTTCCCAATGAAGTCCAGCTTCGCCTTCCGATGGAGGACGAACGAGCAGATACCGTGACCGAAGGATGGATATGTATGTATACCATCTATTTCGAGTGTGGACTACGGCTTCCTCTTCCTCCTCTCCTCATTCAGTGTATGAATCACTATCAATTAGCCATTCCACAGTTGATGCCGAACGGGATGAGGGTCTTCCTGGGCTTAGTTATATTGGCAGAAGAAGCGGGCATCGAACTATCAGTAGAAGATGTTCTCGCCATCTACTATCCCCAAGAAAATTTTAAAGAAAAGGGGCGATACTCTATGTATCCCAGGAAGGGGAAGCAAATTGTCGGCGAGATGAAAAATGCTGACAGATATTGGCAGAGCCATTACTTTTTCATGCACGTAAATGAAAAGTCAATGGGAGGACTTGCCAATGCGTTTTACCCATTGTGGGGAATTCTACGTAAGTGTCGAACGATGAGAATCGAAGGTACGAAGGGTATTCAATGCTCGACTTCTAATGTTTTTCTTTTGTTGTGCAGATAAAGAATCCAAGAAGCCACCACCTCAGGGTCTATTATTCGAGGAGAAACTCGAACGTCTGCTCGCCTTGCCAAACAGAGAGTGGGACGAGATCCACACTCCCCAGCGATTTCGAGCGTCGAGCCTTTGGAAGAATTTCGTGGAAATCCCTTCAGGTATTCCTAAACGAGTTCCTCCCTGGGTAGATTGGTCTTTTGTGATCAGGGGAGCGTTAAGGAGACTGTTCGGCGCTCCATTGTTTATCGACGCCTTAACTGACGAGGAGGCTTTAATCGCAGACTTCGCGCTTGATACAATGGTGATGGATTTTCCCAACCCAAAAGATATAATGGCGAAGCGAAAAGCCGCCAAAGAAGCTGAAAAAGCTGCTGCCGCTGCTGCTGCTGCTGCTGCGAACACAGCTCAAGGGAATGATCCTGCGCCCTTTCCAGTGCTCGAGTCTTTGCCTGAACCTCCTGCGAAGCCTGCTTCGCCGATTGCCAAAAAACGAAAGGCAATCGAGAAGGGAAAAAGGAAGCTCCCGGCGAAGAGGAGCAAAAAGTCGAAAGTTTCGACTCCGGAGGCGGACGATGAAGGTCCGAAGGTCGAGGTGAACTTGCCTCTGAGAGCGAGGCTTTTACAGGACAGGCAGACGAGCGTTGAGATAATGCATCAACTGCTCTCGGATGCCGATGCGGAGACGCTGAGTCAGGGTCCTCTTCAGGCCCATATTGATGACCTTTTGTGGGACGGCCTGAAGGTATGTGTGTATGATTTTGTAATTCATACTTAGTGAATTCAATATCAAGTATTAATATTGAACTTTTTTGAATGTCTTGCAGACTAATATTCGAGCGATGGGGCTGATGAAGCGCACCACCGAGAAGAATCTTGAACTGCGGGCTCGACTAAAGGAGCTCGAAGCAAGAGATAAGAAACGTGGGGAGATGTTGCTTAACATCGAGCGAAAGTTCGGTGATGTTAAGACGAGCGCTGATGGATTGACGGCCAATCTCAAAGAGATCATGCATCAGGCGAAGGAGGGTACGAGCATGATGGGAGTCATGGTCGATAGGTTTGATGAGGCGCAAGCCAAAATCAAAATCCTCGAGACAGAGAATGCTGCGCTCGCTACCCAAATACTTGATGCGTTTGAAAAGGCCAAGTTAAACGTCCAATCTTTCATCTAATTATCCAAATTGCCGAACCTGCTTTATTAACAACCACTTTAGTTTTCATCACCACAAAAGAGGGACCACTGAAAGTGATTGTTTGCAAAACTTATAAGAAACGTGAGTACTACGTACCCTGAGCAAATTGATAATAATAATACATATACTTTGAAAATAGCATTTTCTTGAGACTTCGAAATGCAGATAATTATCTAATTCCGCTCGCCGTGTTTTTTTTTTTTTTTTTTTTTTTGTATTTTTATTTTTCCTCTTGTTTCAATTTTATCTTTAAAAATATTACAGGTTTCTCATTTTGTAGCACAAAAAGTTGATAATACTTTTATAAGTCTCCCAAAAAACTTTATCTTTAGTGTCTATGTGTCCTTACTGAAACAATAGACTGGTTCCACCATTAGGTGTTATGTCAATTCTTCTTCGGATTTTACCTTCTAAGTCTTCCTTGAGAAGGTTTTTCAACAACCCTAACAAAAAAGAATGTTTATAACAAGTCGTGACTAAGATTTATGAAGAAGATTAAGTAGACTTGCAGGCGAAATAAGTAATATATTCAACATTTAGAGAGAGATTTATGTTCTGCTCCTTTCTATATGTTAGCTCAATATTTCTATTTTTATTTTTAACACCATATATGGTACCATCGTATTCTGAATTATTATTGTAACGCCCCGACTTCCCACGCCGGGTCGTCACCTTACTTACATACTGAACTTAAACTTGCGGAAAATTTGGGAGAAATTTTTTTTTCTTTTAAACTTTATTTTAAAACTTTCAACTTGAACTTCATCCTCAAACTCATACTTACTGATAGGTACTTACTCGAGTACTGAACTTTCAAACCCTCCTTGAAGGCCATCGAAATCAAATTGTAGACCAAACCTGACTTAATGCGGATTGGTACCACAAGAGGCAACTTGCTTGCCACACATACATAAACTTTGTCATTCATACTTAAAACATCATGAAAATATGAAAACCATTTTTCATTACAACATATTTTATAGAGTATATTTTTTTTTTCAAAATCCGTGGCAGTGTCCATCCCACATTTCACAGTCCACAGCACCAGCCTTCCACAGTATTGCATCAGAGATTGCTGGCAGGTTGCTTACCTACAGCATAGACGTAAGACGTGAGCTTTCGCTCAGCAAGTACAACTGTTACATCCGCGACGCAAAACACATATCATTATACATGAACCAATTATGACCTCTTATGAATCAAATATGGATTCATAACTTAGCTTAGTTCTATTCCTTTAATTATCATGTGTGCTCGTACCGTGGTACATAGCCAAGGAATGGTTGAAGGCGGCAGTCCATTTTAACTCAAACCATGAAACACAAAGTTTAACATGGAGTAGTTTAGGTAGCCATCCAATCCAACTCAAACCATGAACCATACCATTTAAACCCGCCTTTGTGGCAGTCGGTACGACACAACATCTTACTTGTCTTGTTCTTACCAGGTGGTTTAACATTAGTGAACATGCTTCATGATGTCACAATATTACAACATATAACATAACATAACCTCATTCATAACGTACCATGACATGCCATACATACCATAACATATCATACCATAATATCACATGACATAAAATACCATAACATTACACGCCATAACATATTATCACATGCCATAACATACCATCACATTAGGCAAGTAACAACAAAGGGCCTATGCTATAGGCGGAGTTGTACTTACCTCTCTTGTTATGTCCTGTGCAATGCTGCTCCTGCTCTGAGTACAGCTGCAGGTTCCCTCCTGCTTGTTGAAGGACATAGGTGAGGTTCTAATTAGTATTGTGGAATGTTGGTGATCTAACCAACATGCCTACATAATCCTAGTTGTATGTCCCCGATACTAGATGTCTTACTGGGTTACAAATAGTAACCCTATTATTTTAAAAACAACCCAATATGGATTAATCTTTAAGAGGTTACGTTGGATACCCTCATGTGCTAAACCTTTATACATACCGTTAGGGTTAGGTTACCTTCCTAACCTTGTTACCTCAATTAACCCTATATCTTAGCCAAATTTATTAATCTTGGTATCCTTTAGGGTTATCTTAACTAACCCTTAAGGTTAATTGTAGTCAAACTCTTAGTCAACCAAAGTCAACTTTTGGTCAACTAAGGTCAACCCTATACGGGTCAAACTTGAGCTTTAGGCTTTGGCCCAGTAACTCGGATATCACTTCCGGTTATTACCCGTAATCATCTTGCTTACCCAATTTGGTTAAAAATCCATTTTCCATTTCTTTGGAAACTTGGGTAAATTAACCTCAAAAAAAAATCTTTTACTTAACCCATAAAATTCATATTTTTGAAATAGGTTTTTGTAAAATCATTTAGGGCTGGAAACTGCCTTTGGAACAGTTTCCCTAGTCAAAACAGTGGTTTTGGGGAAAGATACAATTTTTCCGAACTGTTTTTAGAAAATCCTGTGCAGGAATTTCATGTTCCCTGCACAGTCTTTATAAAACCGTGTCAGTTTAAGGATCCATTCCGATTTTGAAAAATTTGTCTTCACAAAAGTTGTAGCTCTCAAAAAATCCTAAAACTTTCATGTTTTGAGAAAAATCCAGTTCTGCTTGTATTCTTGTCAGTTTTAATTTGAACTTGCTGGACGTGTAGACTAGGTCTGGGCAGACCAGTCTCGGTTTTCTGTAAAAACGGAGGCCATTGGAGCCTCCATTTGGGGAACGCCACGTTGCCCCCTAGGAAAAACCCTTCTGAACAACTTTCATGTTTTACGTTTCACCCAGGTCGGCTTCTAAAAGTCTTAAATTTCCACTTTCCCGAAACTGGCCAGTTTGGAATCCGAATTGGCAGTTTCGGTTGTTAAGTCCGGTTTACGTCCTATTTCGCGCAAACTACCTCAACCGAACTTGCGGGAGCCTAGATAGCAAGCATGCAGCGTATTCTATCGTCCCACATGAACAATCATGCAGCTCAAACGGGTCCATGCAAACCAAACCCAAAAAGCTCTAATCCTAGGTTTGCAAGGTTCTAACTTTTGCATCTCATTCAAACAAGCATCAATCATTCACCCTTAAGCTAGCAGCCAAGCATGCACTGCCTAGGGCAGATTTTGGACCAAGAAAATCTGGGGACACACAACCATTCACATCTAGCATGCAACCTATCGTCCAACAAGCATAAATCAAGAAGCAAAGCACAAAATCAAACCATCCACCCTTAATCACCTAATCAAGCACATACTAACCAAACTAGGGCAAGAAATTAGGATGGACTTATGTCCTTACAAAACCAACTTGAAACACAAATAAAATTCCAAATTGAACTCAATAGAAGGATTAGGGCTCAAGGAAGTTACCTTAGATCAAAGTTAGGGTTTGAAAATTGCAACTCCCCTTCCTCCCTTGCCTTCCCTTGCCCACGGCTTCCACCTAGTTAGGGACCCAAAAATTTTCTCTTGGCTCCTTGGTTGATCCACACCAAAACCGAACACACCACCAAGCCTTCCCACTTCACTTTTTCTCTTCCTTTTCTTCCTCCCCTATCACTCGGCCCTTGGCTTGAAATGGGTCTCCAAAATTTTTCCTAACTTTTCCTTGTGCTCCCACACAAAACCGACCACTCTCCTATGGTTTTTCCCCCTTGGATTTGGCTAGAATTTCCTTCCCTCTTGGCCTCTCAATTTCAGTTTTGGTGAGGAAATATTTGAGCAAAGTTTGGCTAGGATTTTGAATTTTTTTGAATTATAGCTTCACCTATTTATAGGTGAAGAGCAATTCTTGTTAAATGCAATTTAGTCCTTGGAAAACAATGAATTGCATAATGGGGGAGGGGGTGAGGTGGCCGGCCATACGCTTGGTGAACAAGCAAAAAAATTTCTTTCCAAGCTTATTAAATAATTATGATGTCATAATTAAAGGATAAGGTGATGTCATTCACCTTAGGCCTTGTTTGGCTTTTCCTTAATGGAGTCCACTTTAAATCCAACACAGATATTTCTAATACTGTGTTCACTAATACACAGTACAATTCAGTACTGTTTTGCTTGACTGCAGTCCAAAATTTATCTGTGTATTTTTTTACTGTAAAAATTTTTTCTTATTTCTTTAAACCTTTTTGCCCTTGATATCCAACTTAGTATGCTTGATTTTTCTAGGGTGGTCTCTTAGCTTATTCCAGCTATCTTGTCCAAAAAGATAATTTTCGCAGTATATTTCTCATACTGCTTATCCCATTATTGTACTGTCATACCTTTGACTGTTCTTGGTCAATCCTTTGATTTTTTGGTCAACTTTGACTTTCTTGGTCAAACTTTGACCAACATGAAATCATGAAATTTTTGTCATGCCGTTTCCCTTAAAATGCCTTATACTAGGCTAAGTAATCCATCGTTGAGTCTCGTAGCTAATTAACCGAGAACTCAAACTTGTACCGATATTCTATTCCAAACATGATCTAGACTTAAGTTTTCCTTATTCAAAGGAAATCTGGAGTCATCAAAATTCGGGTTATTACAATTATAGTTTAAAGAAGAAAAGATTGTTTTGTTACTTAATGGGATCGATTATGAGAGATAAAACTCGGTTCTTTGATTTTGTGTCAGGATTTCCATGCCCATCTCCATGCTGGTATTGGCATTGCGCAATCCGAGCAAGGTTAATTGCTGTCTCCAGAAAAGGCTTTGTGAACGGAGACTCGCCAGACATTGCGTCTTTGTTCATCTGCTTCCATGTTTCTTCAATCAAATTTCTTATGTGTTGATGAGTAGATTCCTCAGAAAGGCCAGTGTCGCTCATGATGCACGAAATTGAGTTGATAGTTTCACCTCTCTCAAGTTCCGCCTGCATTTTTTACAGTAGGAAAAAAAAAATCGATGTTACATATTTTGCCATATGTTAAGAAATCTAGAAGTGAAATAAAGGAAAGTAGATTCGCTAATCATGATCATATAATACCGATGAGGTTGCCAAATCATTGGCAAGCCGAAAAATGATAGACGGCCATCGCAAGAGATTGTGGTAATTCTCCACGCTCTCAAGCCCTTGCTTTGTGATATCTTGGCTCATTAACAGATATGCATTAACCAAAAAGAGTCCTCCTGATGATGACATCACTACAAGAATAATGCCTTTTAATAGCATAAGATGATAGCGTGTTTGAAAAACTGTCACCACACTACAAGTGTCTAACTTACGCTCCAAATTTTCAGCACAAAAAAAATTGCCGCCAAGCCGGGCTCCCTCCCTTTCAATATTTTTTCTTTAAATAATTAAATATAAGATTCTCTTTCCCACGACCTTTCATTTTAACCGAATTTTCACTTTCAAAAAAAAAAACGATTTTTATTTTTTAATTTATTTCTTTTTTCAAAGAGTCACGAAAGCATTCCTTTCTCAAACTTCCCTCTCTTAAAATTTTCACTTTTAGTTTGAATGCTTTCTTATTAAAAAAAAAAAAAAAAAAAAAAAAAGAACTTTTCACTTTTAGTTTTTCGTTTCTCAAATTTCCTCTCAATTGCTAGGGCTTGAACCATAAGGCCACCCATTACTTCTCTCGATTTTACTTTGGTTAAAAAGTTCTTTGGTCTTTCTCTTGGCCGATTTGGTGAGTTCATTTTATATCTATTGCATTATTGTTTTCTATCGTTCACAACTTCTTTTTGTCTTTGTTCATGATATAGTCCATTTAGGTAAAGGTTTAAAGATTTTGGATAAAATTAATTTTGGGGATTTTGATTTCTGATTATTCTTTGATGAAATTCAACAATTTTGATAAAATTAATTTTAGGGATTTTGATTTCTTATTATTCAACCATATATATACAGAATTTCTTGAAATATATGATCGACCAAACCGTTTTTCTTCCTACCGAAACTCTCGCTCTCAAGATTCAACATAACTTCTTCCATCTTCCGTAGTCCAATTGAAATTCCCAAATGGGTCAGTCTCTGAACGGTTTCCCTCTCAAATTGGTTTCCCTCTCAAATTGATTTCCCTCTCAAATTTTATTTTCACATATTTCCCTCTCTCAGATTTTGTCTCTGAGACCAGTGAAATAAGAACACCTCTTCTCAAACGGTTTTCCTCTCGTTTTCTTTTCCTTAGATTTTCCTCTCTCGCTATTCTCATCTCCGTAGCCAGCCA
This sequence comes from Ficus hirta, assembly GCA_038430175.1. Taxonomy (NCBI): domain Eukaryota; kingdom Viridiplantae; phylum Streptophyta; class Magnoliopsida; order Rosales; family Moraceae; genus Ficus; species Ficus hirta. The sequence continues at coordinate 8,160,679 of CM076585.1, read as the reverse complement.
GCACATCAAGAACGTATTTTGCTTTCAACATTTCAATCGGTGAGTTTTTTCTATTACATTGGTTTGATTTAACATTCTTTAGATTAGTCATAGGAATTGATTGCAGTTTGCAATTAGAAACTGGGGGGGTAGACTTTTTTCAAAGCGCCTTCAACATCGAAAGAAAAATCTAGGAAAGCACTGGAAACTTTTATTATTGATCGGTCATTAGCACTTGAGTTTGTTTATTATTATTAATATTTTGTTTTGGATACAATAGAAATGAATATTTAAATATGTTGTTTAGCTGTCTCTAATAGAAAAGTAAAATAGCCTTTTTAGATGTCTCTAAGCTTGCTTCTTGTTTGGTCGGTTAAATTCTGTGATCTGCAATTGGAACGACTCCACCGATTGCATATGCTTATGTAGGCTTTTACTTTCACAACTGAGTTCTCATTGTTATTTCTTCTCTGTCTTTGTCTTGTTCTGTGTTTCACAATTTTTTTCATCACATAAACATTGGTAAAATCTTTTTCTTTGCTTCTGATTGAACCATTCAAAATAGTATATTATTCTCTTATATTACATCATTTTCCCCCCTTTGTAGGTTCACATTCATGGCTAATCAAAAGAAGAGGAAACTTAGTAAACTTAAATCAACTGAGGAATTTTCTGCCATAAGGAAGCAACCTGCAGTCATACGGACAGGCAAGTTGTTATTGTTAGATAGAAATTAAAACTCTAGTAGCTCATTTTTTACTATGTATGTCAGGTAAGATACAAGCTCCAAAAAGATTGGGAAAAGGCTTATGTCTTTAAGGTGATGGCTAATCTTTGGAGAGCTTCAAAATCAAGGTTAGTAAAAAAAATAGTAAAAGCACCAAATGATGCTGAAAGACTAAAGCTACGACCCGATAACATCAAATCTGAAGTTGATTGGAAAGCTTTTGTGAGGGAAAAATTAAGTGCAGACTTTAAGGTATCTAACATGCTTATATTTTTAATTGTTTTCATGTTTTATTTGTGTAGTTGTAATTACTATAGAATCTGATTGCCTTGGTTCTAACTAATTAAATATGTTGAACTATAACAAAGTTGCAGGTGCTCTGTGTTTTTTTTTTTTTTTGTTCTCTTAATTTTTTTCTTCTATTTGGTAGCTTAAAACCTTTAAACACTGCAATGTTTCAATGCTGCAGACCTGAAAGAATACTCGATAAGAATTAAAGGAGAAAATAAAAAAAGTAGAAAATAAAAAGCAATGTTGAAATGTATGATTTTTGACGCATTTGTTTTTCATTGAAGTGCAACATAAGGAGAGTTAATTGAGCTTGGTGGCCTATCTAGGACCTTTTGCTAGAGAAAGAAGATTGTTTTCATGAGATATAGATATAAGTCATATGATACTGTCAGACACTATACTTCTATCATCGTATTATGCTTTTAATATAAAAAGGATGACTGATTGTAGGAACATGTATCTTCTTTTGGTAAAGACGTGTATATAACTTGATCATAAAATGAAAAAGGTGAAAAGTGATGGACCATCCTTGTCAGGCTTTTTAACTATTAGCTTTAACTATGTTTCTTTCTCATTTTTTAAATATGTAGTGCATACTCAAATACATGGTTATTACTAGGCTAAAAGTGAAAAATTCAAAGCGATGAAGAAGAGACAACTCCCATATACTGGCAGCCGCAAAGGATATGCTCGTTTAATTGATGACATGGTAATGTCATGTACTTTTAGCTTTTATTGATGAGATCAGAAAATGTTTTAATGCTAATTCTTTTTTCTTACAGAGTAAAGCTAGTGCAAATAAAAAACAACCATCTAGAGTTGCCGTTTGGACCAAGGCACATACGAAGAAAAATGGTGAACCCGTATCCATGGCCGTTGGTGAAGCTATTGTACTAATCTATGCCTTTTCCTTCATTATTTTAATTTTTATTTACCATAATGTTATCAAGAAATTCAATTACAATTTAACATTCTTCAGGAAAACATGGAAGAATGTCATAAAGAGTTGCCTTTATCATCTCAAACAAATGTAAAAGAGGATGCTGTTTCGAAAGTTCTTGGTCCTGAAAAGAGTGGTCGATTAAGAGCCTATGGCGGAGGAGTTACCATTACCAAATTGGCAATTGTGTCGGAAAGAGATGAGCTCATTATCCGATTAGAAAAAGAATGTAGAGAATTGAAAGAACAAGTAGCAACCCAACAAGGCTTAATAAATACTTTATTGAAAAATCAGGTTAGTTTCCAATTCATATATGTTAATTCTTATAAATTATACACTGATAAATTTTTTTATATGATCCATCTTGCCAAACAGAGAAAATATCGAATGCACCTATGCCTTTTTCCATGGTAAATTTATGCTTATAGTTTTTCTTATTTATAAATTAAACACATCTTTGTTTTCTAATTGAAATTACTTTTTTGTTTTTGTTTTTGCTATTTTTCCTTCTTGAAAGAGTGTCAACACTAGCTCACAAAGCAAGGAGTGTAAGATAATGGATTGGAATGGTTCTGATGAAATTGTAGCCGAAGGGCGTTGGTCTTCAAGTGATCCAACAGCTTTGGTTCATCATATTCCTATCGGACCTAATGCTGCGAGAGTTTGGGTAGATGCTGTAAGAAATCCTAATGCATTTTTGTGGAGGCCTAATTCAGAGATGCTTCATATTGAAGACGCTATTGGTTCTACAATTGCATGGCCCATTGATACAATTATAAGGTAAAAAAGAAAAAAAATACACCTATGTGATGTATTGTAGATTTGATTGGTGATGGTGTAGCTTAACATGTGAGTTGATTTGTGGATGTAAGTATTAATTTCTTTTTCTATGTGCAGGACTTGAAGGAAGATATATATCTAACCTACTGATGGACAGAATTAAAGATTTGAACCATTAGTAGCAGACATGTATGCAAGCTTTGAGTCGTGAAGTTGCCTTTGGGACTTTGAAGTATCATCGTTGTTTTTTTTTTTTTTTTTCCCCTCTTTCTTTTATATTTTTATTTATTTTTGGTTAAATGTAGTGAACTTATGATGTTTGGTTGAAAACGTTGTTTTTATATTGTTAGATTAGGAAATGAATGTACGGATGTTTGTGTACTTAAAGTATTCGATCAAATTAATTACTAGTAGAGCAATGAAAAAACATTTATGAAATGTTTCAATTATCCATACAAATGTAAGTATTGCTTGTAATCAAAATAAAGAAAAACATGAAAAAAGTGACAACACACTTAAATGTTATGTCCAACTATAACAAAAACGCTATGAAAAATGTCCCAGCTACTACATGATAGCGTTGTAGGAATGCAAAGACAAATTATATAATAACATTGTATAAACGCTATTAAAATGTTATTATAGCATGTCATGAATGCTATGAAAAATATTATTATAGCATGTAATTAATGCTATGACAAACATTATTATAGCATCCAAAAAATGCTATCAAAAACATTTTTTATAGCACCAATAGAACGCTATTAAAACTAAGCACTTTTAATAACATCAGCTAATATAGCGTTTGAAAAAATGTTATCGTATATTTACGATAGCATTTTTTACACGCTATGAAAAAGGCTTTTTGTTGTAGTGCATCCACCCATTCTCAAGGTAGTCCTCAAAACTTGGCGTTTCCTTGTTTTGAGTCCATTTCTTTTCTTTTAGAAAAGCTTTGCACATGTCAGCCCACTAAAAGTTAAAATTAAAAATTAAAAAAAAAACAAAAAAACAAAAAACAAAGTCACCACATGGCCAGAAATTAATCTGAAAATCTTTTCTTCAAAATGAAAAAGTACAAAAATTCACTCGCGTAAAATATGAACAAAGCTAGTTTCTTACGGCTTTTGTGAGGTAGGGAAGAATGTATTCGTCTCGCTCTTTGAGAGTTTCGTAAGCCAAGTCGTTGACAGTGTTGAAGAGAGCTAGGAAGCATATCCTCATGTAGTCTGGAAGATTCTGCACAGCCTGGACATCCCATCTGAAATTACATCTCAAAAAATTAAACAAAAATTAATCATGATTTTTTCTGATTTTACAAATATTTTTGTGGGGATTTAAGTTACCATAACACCAACCTTTCAATGGCATCGGTAAATAGCTCTAGTTCATCCACGGTACCGTACACATCATAGACGTCGTCGATGACTGTAATGAAAGCAGCCACTTTCGTTAACTCTTTGCGGAGCCTGCTATACTGAGGTTCAAACGCCATCCCAACGGTCCAAAAAAAGGACTCCACAAGTCTGTCTCTTGCAAAGCTCAACTTGTTTGTCAATCCCATATCTTTCCACCACCTAATTAAAATTTCAGGTCATTCCCAATAGTTAAATTCATGATGTGAAACTAGCTAACAAATTAAGCGGAAATATCTTAATTTTCATGACTAGTTATGTACTACATATACTTCACACATGTAAATCGACATACCAGCTTGACAAGTCTTTAAGATCGTTCTGCAGTGTCGATTGCACCATGTTGAAATCCCACTTGGCGAATTCGAGTAGAACTCGGTTTGCGTCAGACCTTTTAGCATATCCTTCTATGTACCGTCTAGCTTCCAGCCTTTTCATTCTTTGGTGCAAAGGAAGCTCCAATGCGTGCCTAATTTCCTCCGCGACGTCTTTGCTTAAATCATCAGATATAATTAGGTCATTGAGATGCGTCCATGTGAATTCCCTGGCCTCGTCCAAGAGGCTCTCGCCTTGAAAAGCAAGATGCGAAGCCTCGTAGAAACTTAGCATGCCTTTGACATCTTTGGAGAGGGATTCCTTGAAACTGCCATTTTGATCTTTGATGATCTTGAAAATATCTGTCTTAGTCATAATAAACACAACCTTTATTATTTTAACTTGTATAACAAGTATATTTACCAAAAATATATATATATATATATATGACAAGTATAATTAAATTGATTTTTTCTTGAACTTAAGTATAATTAAATGGATTGATCAGTATAGTATGGTACTCAACATCTTTAATTTCTTTCTAACGCTAAAGGCTGTATATATATTTCACTACAAGAAAATTCACTTTCGGAGACCAAAAAATTGGTCCCAGAAAGTCTATTTTTTGGTCACCGTTGCCTTCCGCGACCAAAAATTTTTGGTCGCCATTTGGTCCCCGAAAGTTGGTCTCCCTAGGTATCGGCGACCAAAACAATTTTGGTCTCCGTAGATATCGGCACCTACGGAGACCAAAAAAATTTGGTCTCGAAAGGTATAGGAACCTACGGAGACCAAAAAAATTTGGTCTCGGAAGGTCTCGACACCTACGGAGACCAACAAAATTTGGTCTCGGACGGTATATTAACCTACGGAGACCAAAAATTTGGTCTCCGTAGGTATCGTAACCTACGGAGACCAAAAAAATTTGGTCTCGGACGGTAAGTACCTACGCAGACCAAAAAAATTTGGTCTCGGATGTATACACCTACGGAGACCAAATTTTTGGTCTCCGTTGGTATCAGCACCTACAGAGACCAAAAAATTTGGTCTCCGTAGGTATCAGTGACCAAAAAATTTTGGTCTCTGTAGGTATCTTGGAATTTTGCAAATTTCAAAATCGGCGAATTTTGCAAAATTTTTCGGAGATCAAAAAACATATTTTGCAAAGATTTTTAGCTACCAAATATTTTGGTTACCGAAAGTTTGAGCGACCAAAATTTATTGGTAGCTTGAATATTTATAGCCTGTTGAGAATAGTTACACATTTTTTAATCTATAAATATACAATTATAAGAAATGATAATGCAAGCAAAATATGTTATATTATCTAAAGAGACTCCAAATCTCTAAAACATTAAACAATTTATAGTAAATGTTTAACTATTATAAGTATCAAACGACGGTAAACTATAATTGAAACAAAAACTAACTTAGGACATAGTGGCTGATGGTGGCAGTGGCGGCGGCAGTCCATTTTGCCTCTGGGAGAAAGGTCCCGGATGATCTGAAGGCGGATTAAGATGTTGAAGAAGTTGTTGGATTAGCTCATTTTGTTCTTTCATCCTCTCATCCTGTTTTTTCATCCTCTCATCCTGTAATTTAATCATGTCCTCCATAGCTGTCACACGCTGTTTACTGATCGCAACTTCGGTTCTAAGGTTCTCGACCAACAATCGTTGGGTAGATCCTCCAGAGCAGCTCAAATGTCTCTTTTTAATCACAGGACCTGTTCCACGTTTAAACCCATATTTTTCATTCCTGTCATTCACCAAAACTTGAGAGTAGATATCTTCTTCATCATCAGAATCGAGTTGCGAACCCTCTGGTAGTTGGCCTAATCTTTCATTACGTACTTCCATCATACGTTGCTGCGAGATTCAAAGTGTTAGAAATATATATAAATAAAAACAATATAGTTGATGAAGTCTAACAATTAAGATTGATCTTACATAATCCGCCTCAGCTCGGTCACTTTGCCAACCACGTTTTTCACTCCAATGAGTTAATTTAAAGACATCTAAATACTTTCCCGAGCTTGTCGAATCTGAACTTGATTGGATGTTCTACATTCAAATCATTAATCAATAACAACATCATTTATTATCTCTTATATTAGGAAAATATATTATTCAAATCGTAACATTACTTAAAGTAAAGTATTTACCGGATGTTCGCTCAAATGCTGAATTAGAGATTTCGAGCCACCCATATAAGCACCTGACTTTTCATCATCTCGTCTTCGTCGTCAAAATCTGCAGTCTCTTCTTCATCTACACATTCTCCATCTCGTACATTGTGACTAGCACTATCGTCCCGTGCATTGTGACTAGTACTTTCTTGGTCTTCACCATGTTGTGCCCACTTCACGTAACTCGTGCGAAAACCGTAGATATGTAAATGACGCTCCACCAATTCTATGTGGTGGAAATTAAAATTCATGCATTTCTTACAAGGACATCGACACTTCCCATCCTTATCTAGGTGATTACGTGCTAGTTCAATAAACTTTTTCACTCCATCCTTATACTCCTTCAAGAGCCGATTCTTAATGTAAATCCAACTCTTGTCCATCTTTACCCCCTATTATGTAATAAGATTTTTATAACTTTAAATTGTTTATAAAGTTTAAATTGGATCTAGCAATACAATGGCAAGATCAGAAAAATAAGAAAACAACAAAAACAAAAACACAATTGATATTTAATGAGAGAATTACCAAGCTGGCTATCTGCTTCTCCTCCTACTCCTATGACAATCAGGGACACACTTTTCAAATAGAAAACCCCCCAAAGCGTAGTTTAGTTATCCTCCCTACAATAAACAATTGCACAAAAGGACATCAAAAAAAGTGTTAAAATCATTTATAAATTCCTTCAATATAGTTATATGTTGCGCCGAATATCTATACAAGTATCCTCCCTAAGAATATTTTTCTATTTCTCTCTCCTATCAAAAAATCTACAATCAATTTGTTTTCTCTTGTGAAAATCTCTCAACTATTTCTTTTCCTTTCGCTTTTCACTTCTTCCAAACATAGTGTGAGTATCATATTACGGTGGAAAGATAAACAAGCATTAATTTGGAGGCCATTAAAGAGAGAAAATCCTACCTCAAAACTTCTCTTCATTTCCCTCCAGAAAATTTCGCTGCAGAAATTGGTGGAAAGATCTGTATTTGAAGCGAAGGAAACAAACCTTCGGTTGTGCTTCCGTGAAGAGTAGAAGAGAAAAGGAAGAGAGGTGGGGAAGAGCTTTAGGCAGGGGCGGCCGAAAGCATGTGCGGCGGCGTCGGCTTCAGGCGTGGGCGGAGGAAAGCAAGTGCGGCAGCGGCAGCGGCGGCGTCGGCTTCAGGCGTGGGCAGAGGAAAGCAAGTGCGACGGCGTCGGCTTCAGGCGTGGGCGGAGAAATTCGAGAGATTCGAGAGGGGGGGGGGGGTGATGGAATGGGTAGGGGTGGAGTGGGCGTGACCAAATTTTGGGGAAAGTGAGAGAGTGAGAGAATGAGAAACTGAGAACGAAAGAGTGAGAGAGGAAATAAAAGTGGGTGTGGGATGGGGGTAACTACAATTTTTATTTAACATTCAAATTCTTTTTTTTTTTTTTTTAATGATTTTCAATCTTTTGGAGGGAGTCTCCCAAATAATTTGGAGGGAGACACATCTGTTTTTTAGATTTAGTACCGGGAGGTTTTACATCTGTTTTTTCGAGTGACACTCCTACAAAACTTTAGATTTTTTTTTTTTGGATTTATTTAAATTTTAAACTCCTTTTTTTAATATATATATATATATAATTTATTAATTACTCATTTTAGATTTAGAAATCAATTATTTATTATTTACTGAATCTTATTTTCTTTTTTTTTTTTCTTTCCTGCCTAACAAAATCTTTTTTTTTTACTTAACACTTTAAACTCCTTTTTGTATAAAAATAAAAATAAAAATAAAGATAGTGTATCTTTTTACGACGAAATAGTTAGTCGTCAATTGATTAAGTATCAAAAATAGTGTAATTTTGGACTAAATATTTTTTTGAATTTTAGAATGGAATATTGATTTAGAATGGAATATTTAGTGACTATGACTATTTAGTCACTGAAAGTGCAATTTCTTGTAATGGCGGAAGCATATAAAAACACACAAATTCGTTGAATTTGAAAGAATACTCGAAAATACGCAAGATAAGTTGTGTTAGATTCGTTGCTTCTAACTAGAATACCGAAAATCATGCAACTCTATTAAGAAAACTCTCGAAGGGATTTTATTAATAATCACCAAAAAACTATTCTACAAAATAAGAAAGAAACCTTTAAATAGTAATTCTAATCCTAATCTTAATCCTATTCAAATTTGAAATAGTAAAAGATAACTCCTAAAATTCGACAATTTTGGTGAAAGTGAGAGACTGAGAGACTGAGAATGAACACTTTATCTTTCATGGAGCAGTGTTGTTAGAGACGAGAAAGGAAAGTTAGAGATCGATTTGGGTGGGGGGGTAACTGTAGTGGGTGAATAAAAGTGAGAGAGTGAGAGATTGATATTTTATAATGATAAATAAAATGAGAAATGCTTTTTCAAGATTAACTTTAAAATTGAATCAATTCTAAATTGATTGATGTTAAAATATGTGTATTACTATTGTATTAAAAACTTTATATTGAGTTTATCAACAAATTACCAATTTGAAAAGGTGTAACATTATGTATATTAGTATTGTATCAGAAAATTTGGGAGCTGTTTGGTTGAAGGTAATAAAATATAATCAAATACTTGACAATCTTTTTAAAGGGGACTTACGGGGATCAAAAATTTGGTCTCCGTAAGTATACATCCGCCACCAAAAAAATTTTGGTCTCCGTTGGGTATGTTTAGATGCAATTTTCAGGGACCAAATTTTTTTGGTGGCGGTAGGGGACTTACGGGGACCAAAACTTTGGTCTCCGTAAGTCTCCTTCCGCCACCAAAAAAATTTTGGTCTCCGTTGGGTATGTTTAGATGCAATTTTCAGGGACCAAATTTTTTTGGTGGCGGTAGGGGACTTACGGGGACCAAAAATTTGGTCTCCGTAAGTGTCCTTCCGCCACCAAAAAAATTTTGGTCTCCGTTGGGTATGTTTGGATGCAATTTTCAGGGACCAAATTAATTTGGTCCCGGTAGGGGACTTACGGGGACCAAAAATTTGGTCTCCGTAAGTGTCCTTCCGCCACCAAAAAAATTTTGGTCTCCGTTGGGTATGTTTAGATGCAATTTTCAGGGACCAAATTTTTTTGGTGGCGGTAGGGGACTTACGGGGACCAAAAATTTGGTCTCCGTAAGTGTCCTTCCGCCACCAAAAAAATTTTGGTCTCCGTTGGGTATGTTTAGATGCAATTTTCAGGGACCAAATTTTTTTGGTGGTGGTAGGGGACTTACGGGGACTAAAAATTTGGTCTCCGTAAGTCTCCTTCCGCTACCAAAAAAATTTGGTCGCCGTTGGATATGTTCGGATGCAGTAGGGGACTTACGGGGACCAAAAATTTGGTCTCCGTAAGTGTCCTTCCGCCACCAAAAAATTTTGGTCTCCGTTGGGTATGTTAGAATGTAATTTTCAGAGACCAAATTAATTTGGTCCCGGTAGGGGACTTACGGGGACCAAAAATTTGGTCTCCGTAAGTCTCCTTCCGCCACCAAAAAAATTTTGGTCTCCGTTAGGTATGTTAGGATGTAATTTTCAGAGACCAAATTAATTTGGTGGCGGTAGGGGACTTACGGGGACCAAAAATTTGGTCTCCGTAATTCTCCTTCCGCCACCAAAAAAATTTGGTCGCCGTTGGATATGTTCGGTTGCAATTTTCAGGGACCAAATTAATTTGGTCCCGGTAGGGGACTTACGGGGACCAAAAATTTGGTCTCCGTAAGTCTCCTTCCGCCACCAAAAAAATTTGGTCGCCGTTGGATATGTTCGGATGCAGTAGGGGACTTACGGGGACCAAAAATTTGGTCTCCGTAAGTGTCCTTCCGCCACCAAAAAAATTTTGGTCTCCGTTGGATATGTTAGGATGTAATTTTCAGGGACCAAATTTATTTGGTCCCGGTAGGGGACTTACGGGGACCAAAAATTTGGTCTCCGTAAGTCTCCTTCCGCCACCAAAATAATTTGGTCGCCGTTGGATATGTTCGGTTGCAATTTTCAGGGACCAAATTTATTTGGTCCCGGTAGGGGACTTACGGGGACCAAAAATTTGGTCTCCGTAAGTCTCCTTCCGCCACCAAAAAAATTTTGGTCTCCGTTGGGTATGTTTGGTTGTAATTTTCAGGGACCAAATTAATTTGGTCCCGGTAGGTAACTTACGGGGACCAAAAATTTGGTCTCCGTAAGTCTCATTCCGCCACCAAAAAAAATTTGGTCGCCGTTGGTCTTCCGCGGGAATGAAATTTTTTTTTCGCGCTCAACCATTAGCGACCAAAAATAATTTGGTCTCTAAATGTCACCTACGGTGACCAAAATTTGGTCTCTGAAGCCTCTGACTTTCAGGGACCAAAAATTTGGTCTCCGAAACTACTCTTCAGGGACCAAATTTTTTTTGGTCGCGGAATGTCTGGTAGCTGAAAGTTCAAATTCTTGTAGTGTTTATTTACTTTTTTAAATGTTTTTTATTTTTATTTTTGTGGAATTGTATGTTCTTTTAACTTGTTTTTCCTTTCTTTATTTTCCTTTCCTTCAAACCCTTCTTCAATTGTAATGACAAAAAAAAAAAATTTTGTTAGTAAAAAAATAAAAAAATAAAAACAGTTAAAAAGTGATCGCCTATTTAACCACAGTTTTCTAAAAGTCCGATGTTAAAAATGATCGCCTACCGTGTCTATTAACAATTTTGGTGAGAATTTTTATGCGATCGTACCATATTTAGTGACAGACAATATTTAATTCCTTGAGTTCTAAATAAATAAAAGTTATTTACAGAGCAGTTTTGATCTATTAGTATGCTTTCTTTGATTTTGTCTTTAATTTAATTCCTTAGCCAGAGAGAAAACAAAAACAAAAAGTTAATTACAGAACATGCCATATATTTGATTTGTAAGTACTCTTTCTTTGTTCTACCCAAAAAAAAAAAAAAACAAAGGGTACTCTCTTTGATTTTGTCGTTTTCTGTCCGGCCAAACGTACGAGACAAAAGTTAAATATTCTAATTTTTATGTCATACTTACGGAAAAGAAAATCGTGATCGGTGAACAAAAAAAAAAATTGATGATTTGTGACCGAGCACAAGCCACGGAACACCTGTCTCTTGCAAAAACAACCTAACACAGCTGGAAAATAAAAATATATATATAAAGACATTTGAAAAAAAAAAAAAAAAAGAGGGTTCTAAATCTAATTAATCTTATTTGCCAAACTATTTTCAAGTATATATTTACGGACTTACAGGTTAATGATTTATATGTAACTATACCACATGACAGATTAAAATTTTCTTCTAATTTTCTAAAGATGCTTAAAGTCGACCGTTATATTCAAGACAGCTGAACTAACTGGAAAACTTGGAATCCAAGAAAGCATTATAAACTTATTTTTTTTAAGGTGGACTTTTTTTAAAGTTATCAGATCAAAAGCTTGCCATTGGAGGCCCTATTATTTTATTTTATTTGATATTTTACCTTAAATTTTCTGGAACGAATCTTGTTTTGAAAATTTTGAACAAAAATTTGGTCCAAAAATTAATACCTTGAGAAACATAATTAAACCCATGTAGTCGAAGGAGCCTGAAACCGAGAGCAGTAACGTGTAGGCTTTTCTCGATTCTGGAATTAAATCCTTCTAATGAGGAAATCCTTTCAAGTGCTTTCCTTATTTCTTCCTCAAATCTGTACCCCAATCCCAGCCGTTGGATGTCATCAATCAACTCAAGTGTGGTCATCAATGAAGCGTCCTCTTTGTTAATCATGCGCTTCACTTCTTTCTCTAACGTCTCCTCTTTCTCCTTGTATGTTACATCCTGCGTACAAAATTAACGTTTTAACTAGTTACCAAAAAAAAAAAAAAAACAAAAAAGTTTAAGAAATACATCATGTTTAGGAGATCGTATCATACATGGTAATTAGCTTCTAGGGACTGCAGAAAATCGTAGCTCCAAGAAGACGGCTGGTAATTAGCCGACTGTCGTCTATCAGTTAAACCTGAGGTCTGACCGGTAGAACAGCAGACCCGCTGAGAGGGTCGGGAAGTGGTGGAGGCAATGCCTTGAAGAGGCCTGCGTGCGCTTTGCGATGTACTGAGTTTGTGTGCGAAGAAGCATCCAGGGCTCACGCACGAGAGCGCGGTTGCCATGATATCTTGTCCTAACAGTGACAATACTAGTGTAGTGTGTATTTGTTGTGTCCTCTCAAAATTCAAAGAAAAATGAGAAAAAGATGTTCAAAGGTTATAGTTGCTGTGTCTCTCATGGCTAGTCTTGTGAAGCGTCGGCACGTATTTATGGAGAGGAATTTAAGGATGTACTAAAAAAACAAATAATGCTAAAAACGGACAGTATCATTACTTAGTATCATAATAATTAAAAATGTACATTATTTAACAAATGTTATAACATTCATATTTGAACAAATAGAACATGTCTCGAATACAATAATTATAATAATTTATTTAAAATCTTGTAATATAATTACTAATTAATTGATGTAACTTTTTTTTTTAAATGTAACTTTTTTTAAAAAATCTAATAACATGACAATACTAATTATAACTAAATATTAGTGTAAAAGAGAAATAGAATGTAACAGAGAAGTTATAAATATCAGTTTATAAAGGTGTTAATAGGAGACGACAACCATTTACGTATGTAACGTGCAGGTGGCTAGGGCAGGTCACGCTGATGCAAGGTCGAAATCATGGTTTTGGATTTTTGCCAAGACATATATTTGGTCCTTCAAAGAAAGTTGTGGTCTTTAGAGGCATTAATGGAGATACATCCACGTGGACAAACAGTTCGTCCCAACAAAGCCAGAGTTTTATTTTTATTTTATTATTTTTTAATTATTTTGTGTACATCCGCTGCAGCTGTCGCATTCCACTGACATTTTTCTGTCTTTTACTTTGTTTTATTTTTTTGGGATGCTTTTCTTGAACCGTCTACCAATGCAGTACTATGTACGAGAATCTTGGGAGGAGTAACTTGAAAGAGACCTTGATTTGGCTTGATTAAAGGGGCTTCTATAAACTGGCACAAATGAAGTGATAGCTTTGCGATTTAGGTACAAAAGGATGCCTACTGATCATTTAACTTTGAACTATTTTACTCCATGTGAGAGAACATGCAAATGCAATGTACACACATGCTGTTGAAGTTTTTTTTAATAAATAATAATTAATATCAAGGAAGAATTAGAAAGCAAAGGACTAGCAAATTTAGCATTTTGTTGAAACCTTGCCAAATAATCTTGGTAGTTGTCCTTAATATTTGCGAAGTAGATACAAGAACGCTAATTCGTTACCTTGTAAATGTAAATTATATAGTAAAAAAATGAATTTGTGCAGACGTGGCCTTTTTTAAATATATTTTTGAAAAAAAAAATTTGTCATAGGAACTGTATAATTTAAATTATAATGTACAGAAATTATTGTTAAATGAGTCTGAATAGAAATCATTTTCAAAAAGACAAAATTAACTTAAAGATAAGAAATGAGCAATTCATATATAAATATCCAACAACCTATTAACTTATCGATGCGGGTTAAATTCACAGCTCCAAATTGTTAACATGGACATTTGCACATCAAATCATTGAAAAGTTAATTAAATAGTTAAAAAAACAGCGTCTAAGGGTAAATATACAGTTCTCACTATGAAATTTTTATATTAAACCTCACATTTTTTTTAAACAGAAAAAACATTATATTTCTTGGGTTAATTTCAAATTTTAGATTCCTAAATAATAGAGGTTATCTCGCTTTATCTTATAGATCTTAAAACATACAACATTCCTCCATGAACTTATCATAAATTGTAGTGTTAGTACTTTCTTAATTCAAACACCAACTTTTTAATGATGTTAATTATTTGTGCTCGTTGGCTGATTCACACGTGGGGTTAAAACGAAAAAATTGACCGTTAGCTGTCATTTAGTCTCGTGACCTTTATATAAGTTAAACCATTTACCATTTAGAAAAATTGACATTTGAATAAATCAAAATCACATATAAAATTACCAACAAAATTAGAACTACAATCACAAAAATCTTTAAATATTGGACCACTGTTTTTTTTTTTTTTACTTTTTTTTTGGGGTGATAATTAATATATATGTTGAGCACAAATTTGGACCTTTTAGGTCGAGTCTGTCCGCGTAGGACAAATAGCCACGACGCCTTCAGAGAAAACAAGCTTGAAACTCGAAAGCATAATTAGTGGTCTTGATCATCAAATTCTGTTTTTTCTTTCGTTGTTGTTGTAATAAAAGATCCGATTTGGGCTTGATTATGCATATATATATATATATATATATAGTTACATATCTCGAAGATTCTTAAATGGGTATATGATGATCGAGAAAAATAGTGCCATAAAATATAATATTCCATTTAAATTTCCATGCATGTCTCTATCGAGATTCTTAATTTTCACAATTAATTCCCAATCTCTTATTCTGACAGTCATGATAGCTAGACGTCGGGGAAGATTTTTACGACTTAACGAATCATCTCTAGCTCTATAAGAACTGCCAAAACTCCACCATAATTGATCTAGGACCGTCTCTCTCTCTCTCTTTTATTTTTATTATCTTTTTAAATTTATACAAAAGGGATCAAGCACCTCCTTTTTTTTTTTTTTTTCCTTTCTTTCCCTACCAGTACTACTGAAACTTACCTCCGAATGACCATTAAAAAAAAAAAAAAAATCTTAAGTACGAACTCACTCAAACCACTAAAAATAAAAAATAAAAAATAACAAATAACAAATTGAAGAAGATCTACTAAGTTGGAGAGGGGGAATAATATATATGTATTTATACATTGAAAACTCTTCTCGTTGGATATATGTGAATATGTATGTGCGTGTGTGGATTTTTTTTTTTTTTTTATAAGTATATGTGGATTTTAGTATTTTAGATGATTCATATAGTATTTGGAAGAAATTGCCTGCCACGTTCGAATGAGAAGTGTATGTCCATGAAACTATTGAAGGTTCGTATTTACAAGAAATATTGGATTGTTGAATACTATTAATTATGTCGATTTTGGAAAAGGTTTTAAGAATTTTCATCAACGTCTCATATGCAATTAAGGTATTTTTCATTTAAGGGAATTGTTTATAAATGAAAAATAGTTTAATAATCAAAAAAGGGATTTTTTTTTTTTTTTTGGAAGTTAACATGGAACGGAAGAGAGTGAAGAAGAAAGTATTTTTGATATAGTTAACATGGAATATTACCATAAAAAAAAAAAAAAAAAAAAAAAAGGAATTCACCGTTTGTCTTCAGTTTTTGACTCTTTTTTTTTTAAAAATTGACACCCAGCGGACAGGGTAAGGCAAACGGAAGGGTTTTTTTTTTTTTTTTTGAAAGACGGAAGGATTACTTGCTGCTTTCATGGTTAATTATTATTATTATTATTCAAGATGGACTTTTCAGACTCGGCGAATATGTCTTCATTTTTTTCCTGCTCTCTTTTGTCCTTACATTTGTTTCCTTATCCGGTTTTCTATAACCGTCAAACCTGTTTTTGGAAAAGGAAAGTTGATCATATCACCGATGGATGAAAAAATATTTTAATGTTGTAGTAATTATTATCTTATTGGAAGGATCATCATTTTAATATATCATGCATATTAAAATAAACAGAATATGTAGTATTGCATTTATTTAATATAGCATTAATACGAGTAAAGTATAATACATGAAAAAAAAAAAGTTAATAATTAAGCCTATTTATATATATAATTTTTTTTTAATTGCCCTGACCATCACTACTGCCCAAAGCCTTTTTGATTGCGTTTTAAAATGCCATAAAAATATACAATAACATTTTGGTAAAACGCCATTATCAGATGCTGTTAGTTCTAATTTTTTAGCATTCCATCGGTGTATAATATAGCATTTGATTGATGCTATAAACTATGTTAGAGCATTTATAACATGCTATAATTAATAGCCTCTTCTTTAATATGCTATCATAATATTTTCCATAGCATTTATACAATGTTAACCAAACATCATAAGTTCACCATGTTCCCAAAGGCAACTTCACAACTCAAAGCTTGCATACATGTTTGCTACTAATGGTTCAATCTTTGTCCAGTCTTTCAAATTCCGTCCATCAGTAGTTAGATATCTTCCTTCCAGTCCTACACGCAAAAAAACAAATTAACACTTACATCAATAAATCATCTCATATGTTAAACCAAACCATTACCAATCAAATGTACACAATACATCACACAAGTTTATGTTTTTTTTTTTTTTTTTTTTTTTCCTTAGTAACTTTATCAATGGACCATACCACTGTAGAGCAAATAGAGTCTTCAATATGTGAATTAGGCCTCCACAAAAATGCATTAGGACTTCTTACAACATCTACCCAAAATCTCACAGCATCAGGTCTGATAGGAATATGACGAATCAAAGCTGTTGGATCACTTGATGACCAACACCCTTCGGCTATAATTTCACCAGAACCATTCCAATCCATTATCTTATACTCCTTGCTTTGTGAGTTAGTGTTGTCACTCTTTCAAATATAAATGAGAAATTATTTTTCACATAGAAAACAAAGATGTGTTTAATTTATAAATGAGAAAAACTATAAGCATAATTTTACCATGGAAAAAGGCATCGGTGCGTTTGATTGTTTCTCTGTTTGGCAAGATGAACCCTATAATAGATCATATAAACAAATTTATTCTCATGTATAATTTGAAAGAATTAACATATATATGAATTGGATACTAATCTGATTTTTTTAATAAAATATTTATTAAAAATATTTATTACTCGCCTTTTCAATTCTCTACATGCTCTTTCTATTCGGATAATGAGCTCATCTCTTTTCGACACAATTGCCAATTTGGTAATGGTAACTCCTCCGCGATAGGCTCTTAATTGACCACTCTTTTTAGGACCAAGAACTTTCAAAACAACGTCCTCTTTTACATTTGTTTGAGATGATAAAGGCAACTCTTTATGACATTCTTCCATGTGTTCCTGAAGAACGTAAAATTGTAATTGAATTTCTTGATAACATTATGGCAACTAAAAATTAAAATAATGAAGGAAAAGGCATAGATTAGTACAATAGCCTCACCAACTGCTACGGATACTGGTTCACCATTTTTCTTCGCTTGTGCCTTGGTCCAAATAGCAACTCTAGATGGTCATTTTTTACTTGTTCTTTACTCTAAATCAGAAAAAAGAATTAGCATTAAAAATTTTTTTGATCTCATCAATAAAAGCTAAAAAGTACATGACATTACCATGTAGTCAATTAAACAAGCATAGCCTCTGCGGCTGCCAGTATATGGGAGTTGTTTCTTCTTCATCGCTTTGAGTTTTTCACTTTTAGCCTAGTAATAAATATGTATTTGAGTTTGTACTACATATGAAAAAATCAGAAAGAAACAAAGATAAAACTGTTTGTTAACTAGTTATTGTCAGAATATTTACAGTTTCATTTTCAAGAGAGATGTACAGGTAAAAAGCTACCAAATAGAAGAAAAATATTAAGAGGAAAAAAAAAAAAAAAAAAAGAAGAAACAGAAACAGAGCACCCGCAACTTTGTTATAGTTCAGCACATTGGATTAGTTATAGTTCAACGTATAATTGCAGGTTGCTTCCTTACTATAGAAAATTTCTCAGTTGATTTAAGTTTACAAAGTTTAATCTTCTTTTGATCAGCCATGAATGTGAACCAACAAAGGGGGGAAAATGATGTAATATCAGAGAATAACAAACTATTTTGAATGGTTCAATAAAAAGCAAAGAAAAAGATAAATGACAAGGAAGAAACAACAATGAGAACTCAGTTGTGAAAGTAAAACACTACACAAGCATGTGCAAACGTATAAATGAACTGCTGCTAAAGGATACAAAATTACTGCTGCTGAAGTAGCCAATTAATACTGCAGATTACAGAATTTAACCGACTAAAAAATGAGGCAGCTTAGAGACATCTAAAGAAGGCCATTTTTCTTTTCTATTAGAGACATCTAAACAACAGACTTAAATATTCGTTTCTATTATATCCAAAACAAAATATTAATAATAATAAACAAATTCAAGTGCTAATGACTGATTGACAACAAAAGTTTCTAGTGCTTATCTAGATTTTTATTTGGATGTTGAAGGCTTTGAAAAAAGTCTACACTCAGTTTCTAATTGCAAACTGCAATCAAACCTATGACTAATCTAAAGAAGGTTAAATCAAACCTATGTAATAGAAAAAACTCACCGATTGAAATGTTGAAGGCAAAATACGCTCTCGATGTGCTGGCTGGCTACGGAGATGAGAATCGTGAGAGAGGAAGATCTATGGAAAAGAAAACGAGAGGAAAACCATCTGAGAAGAGGTGTTCTTGTTTCACTAGTTTCAAAGACAAAATCTGAGAGAGGGAAATTTTTGAAAATAATATTTGAAAAGGAAATAAATTTGAGAGGGAAACCGTTTAGAGACTAATCCATTTGGGAATTTCAACTGGACTACGGAAAATGGAAGAAGTTATGCTGAATCTTGGGAGAGAGAGTTTCGGTAGGAAGAAAAACGTTTTGGTCGATCATATTTTTCAAGAAATTCTGTATCTATCCATATATATATATATATTTATACATATTTAGAACTATTTGAATACACACTAGTCAATTACAATATATATATATATATATATATATATTCTTTTTTGGAAAGTAGTCGATTACAAATTTGGAGCGGAAAGGTTTATTTCCATTCTTTTTTTTTTTTTTGTGGGAAAATATTTTATTTCTTTCCTCTACCTCTTTCCATAACGTTCATTCAAAAAAAAAAAAAAAAAAGAACTCTTTGCATAACGCCGCCTAAAAAAATTAAAAGAATTTAGGTTTTTTTTTAAGAGAGAGATTTGTTTTTTCTTTTTTAATAAATGATAAAAGTAAT
This sequence comes from Ficus hirta, assembly GCA_038430175.1. NCBI lineage: Eukaryota > Viridiplantae > Streptophyta > Magnoliopsida > Rosales > Moraceae > Ficus > Ficus hirta. The sequence goes on along the minus strand of CM076585.1, from coordinate 8,141,137 downwards.
TAACTTTTTTTTTTTTTTTTGCTCAGAAGATAAAAATAAATAATTTCATCAGAATAATCAAAGACTTTACATTCAGATTGACACCTCTTAAATACTCATCTTGTACTAAGCTTCTCAGTATAATTTTTTAAGATAAGTGTAACGCCCCGACTTCCCACGCCGGGTCGTCACCGTACATACTTAACTTAAAACTCAATCTTAAATACTTAAGTTTGTAAAAAATTCTAGAGTAAATTTTTTTTTTCTTAAAACTTAAAGTTCCCTTTTCAAACTCATACTTAAACTTGAATTATCCTCATTCATACTTATATGTACTCACTCAAGTACCGAGCTTTCACACCTCAATTGAAAGCTATCATATTCAAATCGTGGACCAAACCCGACCTAGTGCGGTTGGTACGACATGAGGCAATTTGCTTGCCATCATACTTGAAAACTTTTCCTTAACTTGTTCTTGAAAATAATTTTTTAAAAATAGTTTTCTTCTTGAAAACAATTACTTGCCCCTACTATCACAACATAACATAAAACACATTTTACAAATATATTTTTTTTCAAAACATATTTTACATAACATAATTTTTCAAAACCTGTGGCGGTGTCCATCCCACATTTCACAGTCTGTAGCGCCAGCCTCCACAGCCTTGCATCAAATCTTGCCAGTAGGTTGCTAACCTACAGCATGAACGTAAGAAATGAGCTTATGCCCAATAAGTACAACATTCAATCCGCAAAACATTTTCATAAAAGAATGCATGAACTGATTATGCTTTCTTTAAGAATCAATTATACTTTCATATTTTATCTTGATTCTGTGCCCTTACATGTCATGCGTGCACATACCGTGGTACATCGCTATGGAGTGGCTGGAGGAAGCCAGTCCAATTCAACTCAAACCATGAAACAAACCGTTTTACATGGAGTAATTGGGGCAGCCAATCCAATTCAACTCAAACCATAGACTAAACCATTTAAACCCGCCCTTGTGGCAAGTCGGTACGACACAATGACCTTAGCTTGTCTTATCTTATAACTTAAAACTTGTTCTTACTATATGATTTAATATTAGTGAGCATGCTGCATGATGTCAGTATATTAAAACATATAACATAACATACTAATAAACCATAACATAAACATCATAACATAAACCTCATAACATAGCATCCTAATATAGCATCATAACCTAGCATCATAACATAGCATCATAACATAAACATCATAACATAGCATCATAAACTATAACATATGTAAATCATGGACATCAATACATGATTTCTTGAAAAACATGTCATGAAAAAAAAAAAACATTTTGCCCATGCTGTAGGCGGAGTTGTACTTACTTGTTGTCCTATGCTCTTGGTTTATCGTCCAAACATGACACGACATCAGTTCCTACTCCTATTTCCAAACAGGGTATAAGATAAGAGTCATTTATATTCCATCTTACCATATATCATAATCATTAAATGTTGGTGTCCTAACCAACATTTATGAGTAGCCATAGTTATATGTCCCCCACATCTTCTAAAGAGAACTCGGTCGGTTACTAGCCGTAACCTCAGGGCTCATGGCCCAACCTGACATAAACAGTAACTCATAGGTTACTAATCTTACTAAGGCTTTATCATTTTTAGAGTAACACCCTATTAGATTACTATAGGTAACCATAGGGTAAGGTCCAACCCAAATACTTGGGTATCCTAACCGGTTACTAACGGTTATCTTTTAGTTACTATGTCTTAGAAATACTTTTTAACCTAAGTATTTCTTTATCTCTTTACTTGACAATTCTTTGTCAAGTTTTTCTTTGAAAAGCTTATGTAAAACTATACATTGCTTTAAAATCGTATAATTCATAAAACTGTTGCTTTTGAGCAAAACAGTTGAAAACTGTCAATCTTTGAAAACAAGCTTTGAAAACAGTTTATTAATCTCAGTTATTAGTGCACAAGCAGGAATTTCCTGCTTTGCACTGTTTTTCTGAAAATCTTGTACAGGAATTTTCTTGTTTCCTACACTGTTTTTATGATAAAATCTTTATCTTAAATTCTGTTTGGAATCTGAGAAAACTTTCTTCATGAAAGTTGTAGATCTCGAAAAATACTACAACTTTGGTTCTTTAGTAAAAACCCAGTTCTGTCCTTAACTTAATCATTTTTTAGGTTGAATCCTGTTGGCCGTGCACACTGGGTCTGGCCTGCCCAGGAATTCTCAGTCTCGGATTTTTGTAAAAACGAAGGCCTTTAGAGCCTTATTTTTTAAAACTATTTATGTTGTCCACTAGGAAAAGCCCTTCTTTACAACTTTGTAGTTTTAACTTTTTCCAAATTCGGCCTCTAAGGGTCTCAAAATCGACTTTCCAGAAAACTGGCCAGTTTTACCCGAAAAATGACAGTTTTGTTCTTAAGTTGGTTTTACGTTCTAATACGCGCACACTACCTCAACCGCCCACAGCGGGAGCCTAATATCAGTCATGCAGTGCTTTCTAACGTAAAACATACATCCATGCATTATTCAAACATTTTCATGCAAGGGCAAACCCTTGGGTGTTCTTGCACCAAACTAGGGTTTGCAAAACTTTAGGTTTGCATCACCATGCATTATTCAAGCTTCTAATCTAGCTTAAACATAAACATGCATAACCTATAACTTCTTAGGCATATTGGGGATATATATCAAACACTTAATAGGCATGCATGCAAACTCTAATATCATGCAAGCATATTGTCAAAGCATACACTAAAATTATAAATTGAGACCCTAATCAAGCACATAGCTAAGCACCTAAGCTCATTGCATGAAAATAAAGGATAAGCTTATGCTCTTACAAACCATTGCTTAGAAATACACTTAAATTTCCAAATTTAAGCTCAAATTGAAAAGCTTAGGACTAAGGGAGATTACCTTAGTTCACACCAAGATTGGTGCTAGGTTTTGGGTTTAAACTCTTTCCCCCTTGCTCATCACCATAACCGACCACCCCCCTCCAATTGGGGTTCCAATATTTTCGGCCACTTAAGCTTAAGCCTCACACAAGGTTCGGCCATCACCACCAAATCCGGCCAACCATTTTTTTTTTTCACTCCCTAGGGTTTGGTTTTTGTGGGGAAATGGGTGAGAAGAAAATTGGCAAGAGTTTAGCTTGTTTTTCCCAATTTTTGGGTCCAAAATCAGCCCCCCTCCCCCCCCCCCCCCCCCCTTCACCTCTATTTATAGGCTTTTTGAACTTTTCAAAATTGTTAAAAAGTCCTTGAACTAGGATTTAATTATTTTTCTAAAATTGCATATTGGTCCTTGAAGCAAAAATATTTGCTAATTAGTCCCTATATGGCCGGCCATTTGCTTCCTTGGTGCCCAAGTTTTGCTTACCTCATCATGATGACATCATGCTTACATCACCTTGATGACATTATGCTTATATCACCTTGATGACATCATCTTGCTTACACCATGCTTACATCATCATTGTTAACTTTCCAAAAATTGCACTTTTGTCCCTAAAGACAAAATATTTACAATTTAGTCCCTGCGGGTGATTGGCTAAGATAGGGCCACTTGGCTTCCAATTCATGCATAATTACCCACTGGATTCTAAAAATCCATTAATATAATCATGCAGTCCATTTCCTTACTAACTTACATAATATCAATACTGTTTTTTTCACCAAAAACAGTATTGTCATACTGAACTGCAGTCCAGAATTCATCTGCGTAAATTTGGACTGCATATCAGATTTTCTTAGGACTTAAAAATATTTAGTCCTTATTGCTCTAAATATTGTGCTTGATTTTTCTACAGTGGTCTCATAGCTTATTCTAGCTCATTTGTTCGTAATGACGGTTTTCCACAGTATAATTTTCATACTGTTAATTACACTGCAGTACCGCCTCAGTCAAACTTAAAGTCAACCTGGTCAAACTTTGACTGGCATAAAATCATAAATTCCTATTCTGCTCTTTTTTCTCAAAAGGCCACATGCTTGACTAAAGCAAACTATTATTGAGTCTCGTAGCTAATTAAACGAGAACTCAAACATTTACTGATATTTAACTCAAATCATGAGCTTTATATCGACATACAAGATTCAGTTTTAAATTTCGGGTTCTTACAATAAGTCACTCTAATAAAAGATTATTAAAATAAGACAGAAAAATAACGCATTCTGTTTACTTTTGTAAATACATATATAATGGTGGTTCCATTTCGGGAAAAAAAATTTTCTTGTTTTTAAAAAGAAAATTTTCTTTGTTTTAAATGAGAAAATCTTTTCATTTTGAGAATAAGATGGTATTTAGATATGTAAAAAAAAAATTGAAAACAAAACATTTATTGGAAATGAGAATAATCGGTATTGGGAATGATGTATTGTGAGAAGGCTTTAAAAAAATTTATTTTATTTTTCTAAAAGAGTTCTATAAAAAGAAAGTTTAAAAAGGAGATAGTTTTCTTTTTTTAAAATGAGAGAATGATGGAAAAAGTTAGAAAAAATAATCTTTTACAAAAATTTTTCAATTTTAGAAATTGGATATGTCATCCAAATATATGGGACATTTTCTATCCCGTCCTACATCAATTTATTTGAAGAACTATCTCATTATCACTAGTGCAGTACTATGCTAGTTAGGTAGGAATGTGATGAAATTGTTTAAGACATGATAGTAAAATTTATAATCTGTTATAGATGTTATTCCATCAGAGGATGTGGTTATCAGTCGGTAACCCTTCCTATGGCCATCGAGCTGGACAATAACCGTCTAGTATCTTAGTTATCAATTAGTAATCAACGATCGGCCAGTATCACCATGGATACTAATTGACAACTTAAGAGTATAATCAGTAATTTTAAAGAAATAGATAGGAATTTCCTGTTACAAGCATTTTTAAAAAAAGTTTACTTTTTTATGCTTAGCTTATGAAAATCACATCTCAAGTAATTTTATTATTTTAAACGAGAAAAATCGGTAATTTTAAAGAAATAAATAGGAATTTTCAGTCATGACATTTCTTACAACATCTTTTTTCTAATGACAAAAATCAATTTAAGGTTTCAATTTGTGACATTTTTTTTAAGAGTAATGCTAGAGATACTAACCCAATCTCAACTTTTTAAGTACTAACTCATATGCTACATAGGTTGATACTCAAAACTTGATATTAGAGTTTATGTTCCTAATATTTTTCTTTCTTTCTTCTTTTTCTTTTTTTTTTTTTTTTTTTTTTTAAGTTCTTGTATTTAAAAACAAACATCATTTCGCAAAAAAGTTTCTTTGTGAAAAGTGTTCTTTTTATCATGTTCTAAAACTTTCATGTTCAAGTCAAAAGCCGATTTGACCTATAAAGGATCCATTTCCTAAAACACACAAACTATCCATTTTGCAAAAAAGACGTCGCAGACCTGATAGGTAAAATGGCCCGAAATATCACCTTAGAATTTGATTTCCCTTAGAATTTGAATTTCTAAGTGGCTATTTGAGTCAAAAATTTTCTAACATAGGACCTTTTGTTCTTGGATACTTTTGATAAATGTCACAAAACCATGCATCGGATTGGTTTTTGCTGCATAAGAAAAAACACTTGCAAGAAAAATACCATAGATGACATCATAATTAAATAAATATTTATTTAATTGTTTAAAATACTAATTATAGATACTAATTAGTATTCACAATGTAACTACTTAGGTTACCAAATAGTAACCAGTTGGTTACCAACTCTCAATGGGTTTTCAATCAGTAGTCACCGTCACTAGCGAGTTATTGATTGGCTATCAAATGGTAACTAGTTAGTTACAACCATCGGGAAGTTACCGGTTGGCCACCAAATAGTAACCAGTAGGTTTCCATTCGGTAACTACCATTGCCAGTGGGTTACCGATTGACTACTAAATGGTAGTCTAAATACTAAATCTAAACATGTATTTTCATATTCAAAAAGTGTCACTTTTTTATGCTTAGCTTATGAAAATCAAATATTAAGTCATGCTACATTTATGTAATACAAAGAAACGTTTATGCAATACAGAGAAACGTGATTGCTTCTATCAACTAATACAAAAAAGTTGTTTTATTTACGCATTTCATTTTACTTATGACACAACTTTTTAAGTTGAAATTTATTATTACAAAAAATATACCCTTAAATAAAGTGACAAAAGTGGACAATACTCTAATGAACGTATTTACCTTCTTCCTTTTTATTATTTTGAAAGTGTAATTTGTTGTTTACGAAACAATTGATATTATACGCCCAAAAAATTATGTGATATTGTACAGCATAATATACGTACACGAAATTAACAAAAATATAAATATAAGCATCAGTAGTTTTAAATTTTTTTTCATTTAAAGCTTAATTTATTTCTTATTTTTTGAAGGCAGTTTTCATTAGCATATATGTTAAGATAAGGTCTATTCACACTATATTAATTTCTGACACGCCCCTTTAATAAAAATGTCCTATTAAAAAAGCTCAATGAATCCCCAACAAACAACGAAAAACCCTTTAATAGTTTGAAAAATGTAACAAAACTATTATTTTTCAACTCATATTTCCATTTTTCTTCACGTAAGAAAGTATTAAAGGGAAAAAAAAAAGGGGGGGGGGGGGGGGGGGGGGGCCTTCATCTCACAATCCTCTCTCACAAATTGAACTCCTTCATATGTATTATCCACGCTAACTTCGGGTCTTAGATTATTTGGAGATATTGAAGTTGCATCTTCACGTTCATCATATTTTTCCAACTCCTGGAAGCCTCTTGGTGGTGCCTTTAACATTACTTACCATGATGAAACCACTCTATGTATATTGGGTCTATTCCATTTGTGACCAAAGTGATCAAAAACACTATCTGATGATGCAAGTTTCGACAATTTTTGCTAGGATATAATATCTTTCCTGGATAACAAGCTTCTTTCTCTGCCATCTTTACGAAATGCCATCTTTACGAAATTCCACGCTCCTTCTACATACTCCTTGGTAGCTCTGTAATTTTTATAATAACATCACATATCTAACTAAAGAGTTCTCTCCTATAAGAACATGCTGTTACATATTTTACATTATTTTATTTACCTCTTAAACCATAGCCAATCCCTATCCACCAACATAAAAATTTCCTATTACAAACAAGGCATTGAATAAATGTTCGTCCTTATAAAAGAGACATAACAGAAAGAGCATCCAGGCTTGGTGCAACGTACCTTAAATAAAGACTAGCAGATTATGGAAAGGTTAGAATATATATTACAGCAGAAATATTGCCTCAACTCTGCAATAATTTCAAATTTCATAAATTTTCAAAAAGCTACCCAAAAAAAAAAAAGGGAGCAAAAATGGAGACCAAACATGAAAGTTAAAATAACAATCAAAAGAATTAAAATTGATAATAACATTAGGCTTTCTTTGAAAAGCGAAAAACATTAAAGGCCAAAAGAACAACACAACATAAAGTTACAAATAGAGTTTACACATTCAATCGATAAAGTTAAAAAACGGACAGAAGAAGAGAAGGAAATAGGAAAGTTTCTGTTAACTGCATTGTACTGCTTGGAGTTATGCCCAACAAAACTTAAAATACCTGTAAATTGTATTGTACTACTGGGAATTATTCCCTAAATAGTTATCGACTATATACACAAGAAATGAATCAACAAGGAGGTAGTTACAAAGTGTCCTGTGGCTTATCCCTAGGTGATAGCATATCAAAATATGATGTTGAAGATGCAACAAAGAGGATCATACCATAATGGACAATGACAGCTTCTAGACCCTACAATTTAACCTCTGATTAATATATAACTAGGATAACTAGTCCTAATAGAAAAAAATCCAAAGGCTTATAAATGGTTTCGAAACATAGGAATTATGATGTAAATCTAGTGCCTGCAATGGAAAGAGAGAAATAAGAGATGAAAATAACAAGTACAGAATTCGAAGAACTGACTGCAATATTAATATAGTAAAGACAAAAGGGAAATACAAGAGTTGAGATAACATTTAATGTTGCACCATCTAATCCAAAAGAGACACATGCAAAAATCAAGCATCTCTTTCACAGATACAAAGTATTCAACATCAGCACTGCAGAAGCAGAACGATGAGGTACTTTTACTCCAGCCTTTGCAAGAAAAATACACCCAGAAACAACACTTATGACCAGTGAGAGAGATAAATAATATGTACTAATTATTGTTTATTGTTATCCAAAGTGATCCAATAGTGTCTGACCATTATTAACTTCATAAGGTGATATTAAACAACCATTATCTTATATTTTAACGTTTGAAATTAAGGCATATTCACCATTTCACGTTCCTACCTCATGTACAATTATTATCCCCTTTTACCTTATAATGGGAGCCTTTAAAGTAATGCTTGAATACTAGGAGCAAAGATTAAATTCAACACACAATTGAAGATAAAAAAGTACCATCTCTGACAAAAGTGGGATGATCAGAAAAAGAAACTAGAGGTGTATCCCCCAACTCTATTCATTTGACTCCATAAAATAACCAAAACTTTTCTAATCTTGTACTTCTTTCACTGAAAGAACCAGAGGAAATTTTCAATTTCAATTAACGATTTCTATAACTAGCACTATACGGCTTTAGAAGTTCTCTGCCACATATAAATGTCAATTACACATGCACATGTATATGTATATATGCTGCAGAAGTCTAGTTAAAAAAATAAAAAAATAAAAAAAAAAATAAACTCACAATTCTCAGAGAGAGAAAGGCAACTCTCAGTTGGATAGGTACCACAAGTGGGTTGGTTAGAAGCGTCTTCTCAAGGAACCGTATTGTTGGAACTCATGACAACAATGGGAGTTTCTTACTCTCTTACCAGTGTCTGTTTTTCACTATTAGTTTGTGTGTGTGTGTGTGTGTGTGTTCTCGTTATGGAAATGCTTTCATTTTGTATGTTGCTCTACGAAAGTAGAATACGCCAAATTGGCATATACAAAATATATATATATATATATATATATATATCAAAACAAGTCCCGCTAATGTGATTACTAAAAAGGAAGCAACTTTCATTTTTTGTTAAACAACAACAACTACTAAATTATATTATAAAACATGGGAGGGGGGGGGGGGGGGGGGGGGGAAACATACCCCTTGAATCTCTTGTCAGTAATAAGACAATAGCTCACTAGCCCTCTTCTTGGTGATCTGATCCACGAGCTTCACTCCTACGTAAGCACCCAAAAAAATAAACAATATTAGAAAAAAATTCGCATTCTCCGAATTAGACAAGAGCAGTCCAATAATCAAATGCATCCAAAATCAATATGGATCTAATAACCAGTGTAAAAAAAAAAATCCCAAATAGCAAATATAGGAGCACGAATTCACATATATCACTAATAATGTGTGTGTACAATATCAGGGGTTTTGATAATTATGTGCTGGGTAGATCTGGTATTTTTATCCAACGAAGAAACAAAATTAACTGTATAAAAATAATAATAATAATAAAAAAAAAGTGCAATTACCTTTCATTGCACACATCTCTCCCCTTTCACGTACAACGAAGATGCATAACTTGGTTATAGAGGATGGTAGACAACTGAAACCAAAAATTGATTCTATGGGGTCGGCATCCATTTTTGTTTAGGGGAAATTAAAGGAAAATAGAATGAGGGAGAAAGTGAGAGATTTTTCTTAGAGATTTTTCTTCAGAAAAATTTCTTTCTGAAGGCAGAGACGAATTGATAGATTCTCAACATATGAAAACTGCAGTGGAGCTCAGAACAGGGAGAAGAAATCATGGGTGAGCGAAAATTTTAGGGAAATTTTTTTGCTGTTAAGGTTCATCAAAGCTTGAACGAAAATTTTGGGGTTTCAGGGAGATAAGCACTGAATGCTTTTGATGAGGGGAGTTCTTTTGTTTCGTTAAGCAGATCTTGCTTTTGTGAGTTTTTGTAATTTTTTTTTTTTCCCTGGTCATTGTATTTGATATTTAATTTAGATTTAGAGGGGGAAAAAAATAAAAAGGAAACATTCAGTCACGTTAATATTAATTTGAAGTTGTCAACAAAAAAAAAAAAAAAAAAAAAACCAAAGAAGAGAGAGAGAGAGGGTAAAGAAAGAGACAGTCAATTTGGAGGGAATATCAGGTGCGTATTTATAAGGAAAAAGAATACAAAAATAAAAATAAAAAAGACGCAGAATCTCCTCACGTCTTAATTGGTTAAGGCATGTAGAGATAACTTTTTTTTTTTTTTTTTTAAATGCTATCATTCAATGTTATAGATGTATGCTTTTATTGTAGTGCATGTATCTATATAATTGACAGGGCACGTTGATCATGTCAAAGAGTTAAATTCAAAGCTCCATTTTTTTTAAAATTTTTTATTTTTCGGGTAATGAGGGTGCAAAGCGCTTTGTGTAAGTGTCACGAATTTCTCCTCTCAAGTTTATTTGTTGATGCAAAAAGAAGTTGCATTATTAGCCGGTGAAATAAGTTCATTTACTGTAACATTTACCAAAAAAAGTTTATTTACTGTAACAATGCAATCAAGTACAGTAATTAATAATTTATCAAAAAAGTACAACAATTATTATATTTGTCACGTTGCTTTTTGTCTACAGTTGATGATACGTTCTAAAGGGTTTTTCTCTCAGGATTGTAAAAGGATCCAGACTGACAAAAGATCTCAAGTCTGATTAAATATGCAATAACTAAACAATAATGTGATTCCAATTAATGTTTAAAAAGTCGATATTTTCACTTATATTTTCATGAAAATTTTCGTATTTCCGCTCCATTGATATCAAAAAAAATTCCAATATCTGTTTCATAAATTATCATGAATTTCCTTGGAAATATCCATAAATATTGTCATCTTAATGAAAATATAGGTTTTCGTTGAAAAAAAGACAAAGCATAAATGAAAAAATTTATGACAGTTTCCCCGTAGAATATCAGTAAAATTTTAGTACTCTAAATTGTTTTTAAAGTTTAATTTTAAATGCAGTAAAAATTTTTTTTTTCTTAATCTATATTTTGTGGTGAAATTATATATATATATATATATATTTACTGTTAGTTCATGTATGTAACTATATTAATGTCATTTTCTTTATACTATCTTGTTGTTATATATATATATATATTGATTGCTTTTTTAAGTTTCCTTTAAAAAAAAAAAAAAAAAAAGAAATATAGATCGATTGTTTTCATGAAAATTTTTCCTTTTTTTTTTTTTTGTCATTTTGTCTGCTATTTCAACCGGGGGGGGGGGGGGGGGGGCGGCGGGTGTCACTTTTTTATCTTTATTTGCACAAATACACCTCATGATATCATATATTCGAATTAGACTTTTGTGATCAGGCATATTTCTGCAATCATAAATCTTTTATTCATTTTCCAAATGTCAACGTGACACACTTTTACTTAGTCCGAAGATTCAAGATAAATTCATGTAGCTTGCTACAAAAGTAAAACTGTTCCATACATTACTGATTGGGGTGCACTAATATAGATATTGCTGTCTCCACCAAAAGGGTTTTGATTGAACAGAGAATCGCCGGATGTTGCGTTGTTCATCTTCTTCCAAGTTTCTTGGATCAAATCTCTTATTTGTTGACAAGCACCTTAATTCCTCCGAGAGACTATATCGCGCCTGATGCACAAGATTGAGTTGGCCGTTTCCCCTTTCTCTACCTCTGCCTGCCAAAAAAAAAAAAAAAAAAAAATCATTAATTGAAAAAGAGATCAATAAATAATCAGAAGGACTGCATTTTTGCCAAATGCTAATTAAGAAAACAATACGAGTCCGGATGAGGACAAAATCCACGCATTCTCAATGCAGTCCTCAAACGGGGGCGTTTCCTTGTTTTGGGACCATTTCTTTGGATGTAGAAAAGCTTGCATATAGAACTTCCCACTGAAACCAATTCAGTAGTTACCGTTATTAAGGTTGTCTTGTCACACGCTACAAGCTTCACGCGTGTGGGATAAACCATTCACGCATGTAGGATAAACCAATAAAGCAAAGCAAAAGTTTAAAAAAATAATAAAAAAAAGTAAAAATTATTATTAAAAAATTGTTTGTAAGAAATTGGTAAGAAATAAAAATAACAAAATAACAAATTAAAAAATTAAAAAGAAAGAAGAACACAAGAGAACAAAATAGTTGAACTAAAATTTTGAATAGTAAAAAGAAAAGAACTCCCCCTTATATAATAGTTATAGATATAAATTATAGCTATAGATTAATTTGAGAGCGAAATTTGCAAAAAATTGTCAGCTTTTATGAGGTAAGGAAAGATGCATTGGTAATGCTCCATAAGAGATTCATAAACTAGGTCATTGACAGTGCTGTAGAGAGCTGGGTGGCAATTCGTGTCACGTGTCGGGTTCATGTCGTGTTAGAGCCGTGTCGATTTTTTTCTTCCCCGACCCGAACACGACCCGCGACCCGAATACGAAACGAAACCGTGACACGAACACGACACGAACCCGTCACGGGTTGACACGACACGAACCGAAATTGACCCGCGACACGAAATTGACCCGCAACACGAAATTGACCCGAAATTGATCCGAAATTGACACGAAATTTGACCCGAAATTGACACGCGACCCGAACTTGACCCGAAATTGACCCGTAACACGGAATTGACACGGAATTGACCCGAAATTGACACGAAATTTGACCCGAAATTGACACGAAATTGACACGCGACCCGAACTTGACCCGAACTTGACCCGAAATTGACACGAAAAAGTGACACGAAATTGACACGAAAAAAACGGGTCCAACACGAACACGACCCGTTTTTTTTTCGTGTCAATTTTTCCCAACCCGAACACGACCCGCCCCCTATTTTTCCCAACCCGAACCCGCGAAATTCGTGTCGTTTTCGAGTCGTGTCGTCGTGTCGCGACCCGTATTGCCACCCCTACTATAGAGCATATCCTCGTGCAGTCTTGAAGATCTTGCAAAGCTTTTAGATCTCATCTGAAAAATCCCATTTAGAGAAACGAAATTTTAAGATTTTATGTAGAAGCATTAACTAAGCTTATTTTGAGCTAGAAAAAGAAGTTGTAAGTTTAGGCTAAAATAGATAGTGATATATAGATATATATGCTTTGATCAACAGACTAAATGATGAGTTACATTCCATGAGGCGGAATAAACTTAATACTCATATTTTAAAAGAGGATATAGCCCATCTTGATGTTATTTATAGTAGCAAGAACAGATTCCTTTTTTTCTTATTTAAAAAACGAAAATTGTTGGACCATGTTTATTATGACAAGATGTAGATTACCCTCATTATTACAACCATAAGAAAATCCCAAGTCGGAGAGACACAGTACCAAGGAGCATTAAAAAAAAAAAAAAAAAGGTTTAGAAATTTCCTACAAAAAGTCAGAAATTCTAATTTAGACATATTTAGAAATAAAAAAATTCCAGACATTAGCTTGTGAAATTATGATAGCAAGCCCAAAGTATTCACTTCAATCATTGAAACCATTTTATTTTGTAGAATTTTTTTTGAAAAGCGTATGAATACTTTTTTGGTTGATAACTCTGTTAGTTTATGGTTTTAAATGAGAAAAGTCACAATGAATGATTTTATATTTTTCGAAAATTAGAAAGTACTTTAGTTTGGCTTCTGAGTTTATAATAGTGTTAAGGACGTAGAATGTATTCAGTTTGTATGACAAGCAAAAGTTTTAATTATTATGACCATCTTGGAAGGGTTAAAATTTGTAAATATATTTATAAGTTGTCGAGGTGTTGATGTGCTGTAAATAGATTAAGAGAATTAGTTTGAAATCCCTTAAATTGAGGGATTCGGTGGACAACTTTCCAGATTTAAGAATGATTTAATTTCTTATTTTTTCTCTTGTAATCTACCATATAATACCGTGTATTGTCAATTCAAAAATATAGAATTCTTTTCCCATCTCATATTTTGTTACATAAGTACATATGTACAGATCACTATATAAGAAAATCTTTCATTGATTTGGATATATAGATAATTAAAATTATAATATGGTTGTTATGAGTACAACTAAATCACTCAAGTTAAGTAGATTCTAGAAAATTGATCTATATGTGTTATATATAATTTAAATACATGCTATCAAGAAAAAGAACAACTATAATCAATTAATTTTTTTGGCTTACAGTAAGTCAATTAAATTTTAATATGTGGTCATAAGCACATCACAAAGGAATTTACAAAATATGACAACGATTGATACTATATGTCATGTCATTTATGATAGTATTGTCCGTTTAAATTCACAACAAGTTCTCCATTGACAAACGGATCATAATTAAACACGTGCAAGTTATCATTGGCAATATTCTTTACCACACAGCTCAAATGTTCACAATATATAAGTGGACACTATTACTAGTGGTATTGGCCTTTAGGGGATATCATATCAGATTTGCATTATTCTTATGGGCAAAATATTCAATTTCGCAAGCAAAGAGGAACGACAAAAGTTGCATACGAAATGAAAGATCTAGTCAGGAATATATAAATATATAAAATACATTTATAGGATATTTAGGCGTGTCAAATTAATGACATCACAAGATCGTCCAAGTGGAAAGGCTATGTCCCAATTGCTGCACAAAGAGGGGGGAAAAATATCAAAGCATATCATTCTTCTTTTGGAAAGACAAGTTTTCACATTCCTCATTAGCTTTTTTGCCAAAAAAAGGTATATGATACAAAGAGAAATCGCAAAGCAGAAGCTGCAAGTTGGGAAATAAATGATGATCACATAACGTAGGAACATATATATATATATATATATATATATCCATGCATGTATTACAAGGTATGGATGGATATGTTCTACACGTACAAATATAAAATATACTCATATATAAATATCACCTATTTAATTTGTTCCTCGTACAAATTACCACCGATAGCACTACTAGTAAACAAGAGGTTGGCGTCAACTTCTGGAGACAAAAACTCAGTGTCCAAGGATGAGAGAAAGCACTTGGGATATACGAATTATCTGCCAAAAATGGCTCCGCCCATAAATTGTCACTGAATTCAGCATATAATTCTTCTAATGGAGTATTATTATTGTTGTTGTTGTTGTTGTTGTTGTTAATGTAGTCATGCAATTGGTGATTGCTTCAGTTGTAGCACTGCTAGTAGTGTTACTGGTATCGGTTAACATTGGAGAAGTGTCGACGATATTAATGTTGTTGGGTAGTGTCACTGGATTTTGAAAGGAATTAGCGTCTGATTGATATTGTAATTCATTGTTATTAGGGTTTATTAGATTGTCAATATTCAAGTACTCCGCCACGAATTCATGTTCCTCTTGTTCACCGGAGAAGTTTAGTAATTTTATGCGCTTTTTCAGATGATTATGCCAATGATTCTTAACGCCATTGTCTATGCGTCCGCGTAACTGAGCCGCAATAGCAGACCATCTACAAAATCATTAAAAAAATGCTACGAGGTTGTGACATAGACATAGGACAATAATGTTTTGTTTTTGTTTTTTGTTTGCTTTTGCTTTTTTTTTTTTTTTTTCTTTTTAAATATTGTGCATTTCCTATTCTATCCTTATTTCAATGTAACAGTCGTTTTCCAATACATGTTTCCCAAAGAACCATGCAGTCTTATGATGGTTTCCTCTTCTTCCTTGGTGTAGTTCCCTCTCTTGAGATTTGGCCTCAGATAATTCATCCACCGCAATCTGCAACTCTTCCCACATCTTGGAATGTTTTAGCTATTGCTCCAACTAGAAGTTGAAGGAAACACATGATGTATATAATACCACCAAAACGTGTTTCTTGCTACTTTATAATTAATCTTAAATTAATGAGCATAGTTTAACTAATTAGCATTGTAATAAATATTAAAAAGAATAAACTGAGGAGATAATAGCGACCGCAGAGCAGAAAGTCATGGCAAACGAGTCCATTTTCCAAAGCCGAGTAAGAAAGATTATGGAGAAAACTTGGGGACGCATGATATACGGAAAATATCTCAATCTATTACACCTTGATGCTCTTCTAATGGATCCACTTGAATCTACCGTGATAGGTGGCAATTTGTATCGCAGGTCGTCTTCATATCATGTTCTGAATATCGTGTCAATCAAATTCAATCTATGGTGGTACCAATATATGGACTGATTATCAGTCCACAAAATCTACACCACAATTAATCAAAGCTAGAGATGTCAAATAGACCGGTAGCCCAGTCTAGGTCATTTATTTTAAGCTCATTAGTGTTTCGTGCTATGTTCATGCCAACCTATTTCATAAGGGTTATTTATATAGATGTCCAAATTAGAGATATTCATTTAAAATATGTCCATTTTTTTATTTACATAAATGTCTAAAAGAGTAATTATAAAGATAATTTTACCCTTCATAAAGAATAGAGAATTAATAAATAATGAAATTATGAAAAGGAAAAAAAAAGGAATCTAAAATGTTTACCAAATAGGGCTAAAGTTTATTTAATGAAATTGCAAAAAGAATTCATAGAAAAGAAAATTTTGAATTTTTTTTTATTTATTGTAAATAATGTGTAAATATTCATAATAAACTAACAAAGAGAATATTTTCTCAATATTAGATTTTACATTAATAAGAAAAAGCTAAATAAAGAAAAAAAAATCTCAAAAAATATTTTATGTAATGAATCTGTCTTTATCATAAAAATATATTCGATTTAATTTCTACTAATTTATATAAATAATAGTATTTTTTTCATAAAGAATTTGATTCCATTTATTGTGTTATTCTTCAATTTATTGGGTTAAAACATAAATGACAGTCCTTTGATTTATAGTAGATTAAATAAACTGTTGATGACCGATCAAATCCGACCACTTCTGACACTTGCCGACTACACGCCGACTGCTGCCTCGGATAGGACTCGGCTAGTCGGACGGTATCCTCAGCCGAAGACATTAGGGGTCTACTCTGACCGTATCATTCCGCGAAGTCGCTTGCCGAACGCACCAGGAAGCACGCCTAGTCGGATAGTCGGACCACTGTCTCGCCGAGCACTCTGATCGGCCTCGATATGTATCTCGGCCCAGACCTCCACCATGGCGACGTCAGCGATGGGGGATGTGACACCAGTCACATCCCCGCCCTATTAGCTGCTGGCGCCGCTCACCTGCTCCTGTCAGACATCAAATCACAGCCGCCCACTGTAGCCCCCTCAATGATGACGCCTGACACCAGTCACATCCCCCCTAGGGACACGTGTCTTCGGTTTAGTGGATCAATAGCTCATGCAGACCTACTTGCCCACCGGGTACCCTAGGTAGCCGACCCGGCCGGGTTGCCCCGAGCACCCGGACCCGTGGGAGGCGCCTATAAATAAACAAATAAATCCCTGATTCAGGTACGCATACTCTTACCTTGCCAAAGCTCTGCCTCTCCTCTTGCTCATCAGCTTCCTTACTGACTTAAGCATCGGAGTGCCCACGGCAGACACCACACCGGTGTCCCCATCATTCCGAGGTGCTTCCATTTTGCAGGAGATCGACGGCAAAGTGACTGGCGAGTTCCCATCGGACTACCCGATCACATTTGGGTGTTGTTGCCGGAGCCATTTCGAGCATCAACATTTTGGCGCTAGAAGGAGGGCACCCGCCTTTCCAGCAACCCACATCTTTCCTCACCTCATTCATACACCATGGACGAGTACACCAACCAAAACACCCAGGAGTACGACAACCCTGCCCCCACAGGGTCGCAGAGTACCAGACCACCAAGACGCCGTGGTGGCCGGGGGCCACGGAGGCCCACTCAGACGGAGATCCTTGCTGGCAGCGTCCAAGCTTTGACCCAAACCGTACAAGGATTCATGGAGGCCTTCCGCGACACCCATAACGCCCAGCTGCCCCAGCAGCAGCCAGAAGCCGCTGAGTCAACGCCGTCCAGGCCGCCTAGGTCAGCGAGCAGGCGCCGTGACCCCTCACCCGCAGCCGACCGCAGCGGACGCACCCACCGGGGGAGTGCCGAGAGACAACAGCAGGAAGCCGAGCCCGTCAGGCTGCGCTCCAGGAGCCGCCGCACTCGGAACACCCCATCGGAGGCAGCACAACAGGCCCCGGTCGAGGAGCGCCCTGATGACGACTACCTAGAGGCCTTCAACGTCAGGCGAAACACCACGTCGGTCTTTGACCGATTAGGGGGGCCGACAATATACCACCGATTAGGCCGAGAACCCTCGGTGGATAAGCCAGCCGAGAGGGAAAGGAGCGATCAAAGCCGGCTAGACCACTTACAGCGCCAGCTTAATCGGCTGGTAGGGCAGCAGTACGGGATGGAGCCCGCTGGGTCGGCCGACCCACCGTTCACCCCAGATATCATGGCGTCCCCCTATCCCCCCAGGTTCAAGATGCCGACCATACCTTCTTACGACGGGTTCGCGGACGCGGATGAGCACCTCGAGAACTACCGGGCGCACATGCTGATTTAGAGCGCTAACGAGACTGCTCTTTGCAAGTCGTTCTGCCTAACCTTGACCGGACCTGCTCGGCAATGGTACAGAAGGCTCGAGCCAGGCACCATCAATAGTTTCCGGCAGTTGGGAGACTTGTTCTCGACCGCCTTCCTGGGCTCCAGAACAAGGAAGTTGGGGGCTTCTCACCTGTTCGGCATCAAACAGGGTGATAACGAGACGCTGAAGAGGTACCTGGAACGCTTCGATAAGGCTGTTGTGCAGGTGGAAGGCTGCACGGATCAGACCTTGATTCAAGCATTCAGAGAAGGCATTCAGGACCCTCGCCTCGTCTGGACCCTCGCTTTCGACCGACCGCCCACCTTTGCGCACCTGGGGGGGATCGCGTGGAGGCATGCAGAGGCGGATGAGTACGTCAGAAGCCGAGGGCTACAGGTCCAGGGTCAGTCCCAGCCATCTGACAGGAGACCTGAGCGAGGGCATCCGAAGACTGCCGACCAGGGCCGGTCGGAAAAAGGGAAGGCCCCAGCCGTGGACACCAGCGCCGAGGCCAACCCCGGCCTGAGAATACGAACAGGGAGGTTCCGCCAGTATACCCCCCTGGTCACGACGATTGAGCATGTCTTGAACCAAGTATCTGGTAAGGGGCTGCTCCGGGACCCACTGCCCATCCGGTCGGACCGCGCTCAGAGGAACCAGAACAAATACTGTCACTTCCACAAGGACGTCGGCCACGATACGAAGAACTGCATCCAGCTTCGAGATCGGATCGAAATGCTGATCAGGGAGGGTCACCTGCGGGAGTTTGTCGAGAGGATCATAACCCCGGCAGGGCCGAGTCGTAGTCAGAACAAAGGTCCGGACGACAAGCCAGACGAGCAGGGGCCCGAGCACATTGTCCACACGATCTTTGGTGGGACAGCTACTGGGGACACCGCCAGTAGCCGGAGGAGTTATGCCCGCGAGGCCAGGCTAGTCGCCCGCGGAGAACACATCAACATGGCGGAGCATATCTCGAAGATATGTCGCCAAGACAGCACCCCGATCACCTTCACGGATGACGAGGCAGATCGGTTACTCCACCCGCACAACGACGCCCTGGTCGGCGAGATCAGAGTGGCAAACAATGTCGTCTGACGCGTCCTCATCGACAACGGGAGCTCCGCGGACGTAATGTTTATGGACGCGTTTTCAAGGTTGCGGATTGGGGGAGCCGTGTTGACGCCGACCCGGACACCATTGTACGGGTTTGCCGGGGACTGTGTCCACGCAGCCGGCACTGTCTGTCTCCCAGTCACGATCGGAGACGGCCCGGAGAAGGCGACCAGGATGGTGGAGTTCATCGTTGTAGACCGACCGTCCGTCTACAACGTCATCCTAGGGAGGCCAACCCTTAACGCGCTAAAGGCGGTAGTCTCCACCTACCATCTATCCATGAAGTTCCCCACCAGCGGAGGGATCGGAGTCTTCCGGGGAAACCAGGAAGGGGCCCGCAAGTGCTACATGGAGGCGGTAAACAAAGTGTGCCGGAAGGCCCCCGCCCATGCCACCGTGTCCACCATCCTCATGGTGGACGAAGCCGAGGTCCCCAGCGAGGATGTCAAACCACTGAGCGACCTAGACCCCCGGATGCCAGAGTAGGAGGTCCGAGCACTTCCTGTCGAAGATCTGGTCCCTTACCAGTTGGACCCAGAGCACCCGGAGCGGACGGTGCTACTCGGCTCCCGACTAGCCCCAGACACCCGAGCAGAGCTGAAGAAGACCCTCCGGGAACATAAAGACGTTTTCGCTTGGTCTCATGAGGACATGCCAGAGATCGACCCAGCGGTGATGCGCCACCAGCTGAATGTCAACCCGAGGCACCGGCCAGTGATCCAGAGGAGAAGGGCCTTCAACCCGGAGAGGTACGAGACCATCAACGCGGAGGTGAAGAAACTACTCGCCGCCGACTTCATCCGGGAAGTAACCTACCCGGAATGGCTGGCCAATGTCGTCCTGGTCAAGAAGTCCTCCGGGAAGTGGCGCGTCTGCATTGACTATACCGATCTGAACAAGGCGTGCCCGAAGGACTGCTTCCCTCTCTCGCGAATCGACCAGCTCGTCGACGCAACGGCCGGGCACGAGCTGCTCAGCTTCATGGACGCCTACTCCGGGTACAACCAGATACCCCTGAGCCGAGCCGACCAGGCTAAGACCGCGTTTACCACAGACCAAGGGCTGTATTGCTACAAGGTCATGTCGTTCGGTCTCAAGAACGCTGAAGCAACCTATCAGCGGCTGATGAACAAAATGTTCGCCCCACTCATCGGCAGATCCATGGAGGTGTACGTGGACGACATGCTGGTGAAGAGCCGACACCGGGCCGACCACATCCGAGACCTCCAAGACTGCTTCAACATCCTGCGCTAGTACAGGATGAAACTCAATCCGGCCAAGTGTGCATTCGGGGTTGAATCTGGGAAATTCCTGGGGTTCATGGTAAACCACCGAGGAATAGAGATTAACCCCACGAAGGCCCAGGCCGTTGTAGACTTGCAACCCCCGAGAACTATCAAGGAGGTGCAAAGGCTAACCGGGATGATCGCGGCCCTATCCCGGTTCGTATCAAGATCCACCGACAAATGCTTCCCATTCTTCCAGGCTCTCAAGACCAGGGGAGGAGTAAACTGGGACAGCAAGTGCGAAGAGGCCTTCGAAGGCCTTAAGGGGTACCTCGCCTATCCACCGCAGTTGTTAAAACCGCTTCCTGGAGAAACGCTCTATGTCTACCTCGCCGTCTCGGAGAAGGCCGTGAGTTCTGTCCTGATCCGAGAAGAAGGCAAGGTTCAGCACCCGGTCTACTACAGCAGCAAAGCGTTCCAGGGAGCAGAGGCGAGGTACACCCCATTGGAGAAATTGGCCCTTGCGCTGGTCTCGTCAGCCCGCAAGTTGAGGCCTTACTTCCAGGGCCACCCAATCCGAGTCCCAACCAGTTACCCACTCCGCCAAGTGTTGCAAAATCCTGAGCTATCAGGACGGATCGCGAAGTGGGCAATAGAACTCGGGGAATTCGACATCGAGTACATCCCCCGTCCCGCGATCAAGGCTCAGGCCCTGGCCGACTTCATCGCTGAATTCACGGGGGCTCCCGGACCAGATCCCGAACAGCCAAAGAAGACCGCCGACCCCCCAATGGACCTCCCGGCTGAAAGCCTACCGAGCGCAGATAGGTGGAAATTGTTTGTCGATGGGTCCTCCAGCTCGGGAGGCTCAGGAGCAGGACTTGTCCTTGTAAGCCCGGACCAGTTCAAGACCAGCCAAGCTCTGCGCTTCAATTTTAAGGCTTCAAATAACAAGGCAGAGTACGAGGCTATGATTACCGGACTTGAATTGGCCCGAGAGCTCGGAGTACAGGACATTGAGGTATTCAGTGACTCCATACTGATCGTCAACCAGGTCTCCGGCGAGTTCCAGGCTAGGGAAACGCGAATGGCGAAGTACCTGGACAAGGTAAAGACTCTTCTCGGCCAGTTCAGTGGACGAGTCGTTACTCGGATACCCCGGTCCGAGAATGCCGAGGCAGATGCCCTCGCCCGGTTGGTCTTAGGAAATGATCTGGAGGGTCTCGTCTCCTTCCCAATTGAAAAGCGGGACCATCCGAGCATTGACCGAGAAGAAGTAGTCCTCTTTGCCGAGAACACGTCGACTTGGATGAACCCGATTGTCCAATATCTCATCGACTCTCAGTTGCCGTCAAACCGAGAAGAAGCCCGGAGGATCAAGAACACCTCAGCTAGGTATACCATGGTCAATGGCAAACTGTACCGCCGAGGACTCTCCGCTCCCTACTAGTGCTGCATTGGACCGGCCGAGGCCGAGTACGTCATGAAAGAAATCCACAGTGGGGTATGCGGAAATCACTCGGGGGGGAAAGCACTGGCGTTTAAATGTCTCCATCAGGGGTATTATTGGCCGACCATGAGCAAGGATGCCATGGATTTCGCCCGGAAATGCATAAAGTGCCAACAGTTCGCGAAGGCCATCAAGTCTCATCCTGAGAGGCTCACCTCGGTAGTATCTGCGTGGCCATTTGCGAAATGGGCCATCGACATAATCGGACCACTTCCGATGGCCCGGTCACAGCTTTGGTATTGCTTGGTTGCCATAGACTATCTCACAAAATGGGTCGAAGTGGAGCCCTTGGCCCAGCAGACTGAAGCGAAATGCACGAGCTTTCTCTGGAAGAGCGTCATTTGTTGGTTTGGCCTCCCCCACACTGTAGTCACGGACAATGGAAAACAGTTCGGGGATAAGTTCCTCGCACTATGTGAGCAGTTTGGGATAAAGAAAGTGTTCTCCTCCCCCGGTCACCCACAGAGTAATGGACAGGTAGAAGCCGCCAACAAGACAATCAAGGAAAATTTGAAGAAGAACCTTGAGAGGCACAAGGGGGCTTGGATTGACGAGCTTCCCCGAGTACTATGGGCTTACTGGACGACCAAGCGGACAACAACGGGGGAAACTCCCTTTGCCATGGCCTTCGGTGTTGAAGCCGTCATACCTGTGGAAGTCGGGCTGCCTAGCCTACGGGTTGAGAACTACGATGAAGAAGACAACACTGGTCGGATTTTGCCCGAGATCGACTTGGTTGAAGAGAGGCGAGAACAGGCCTTGATTCGGACAGTCGCCCGCAACCAGGTCGTTGCTAAATATTACGACAAGAAGTTTCGGCCAAGAGTCTTCCGAGTAGGAGATTTAGTGATGAAAAGAGTGATCGTCCAGGAGCCTGGACTCGGCTCGTTTGGTCCTAAGTGGGACGGACCATACACAATAACTGGCGTTGTACGCCCGGGAACATATCGACTCCAAGACAAGGATGGCCGAAATCTGGGGAACCCGTGGAACGCCGACCACCTGAAGCATTTTTACCAATAATCATGACTCATTCTTTTGTAAAGATTTATTTATTCAATAAAATGATTGATTTCGTCAGACAACCCGAGTATCTTTCCAGAAGGTCCCATGATCGGCTACCCCATGGGGGTTACCCGACCAGGACCCAACATCTGCCTTTGCAGACAAACTCCTGTGATCCCCGGACCACAGGTCAGGTCCCATGACTGGCTATCCCAAGGGGGCTACCCGACCAGGACCCAACTGCCTACAAACTCTTGTGGTTTCCGGACCACAGGTCAAGTCCCATGACCGGCTACCCCAAGGGGGCTACCCGTCTAGGACCCAACATCTGCCTTTGCAGACAAACTCCTGTGGTCCCCGGACCACAGATCAGGTCCCATGACCGGCTACCCCAAGGGGGCTACCCGACCAGGGCACAACGTCTGCCTTGGGCTAGGAGAAAAGTCCCTCGACCAAGATTGGAGTTGGGCGAAACGCCCAAACCAACTAGGGGGGCTAAGGTCGGCCATACCAAGTCGCAAAAGAGAAGAAAAAAAAAAAAAAGAAGAAGAAAAAGAGAGAGAGAAGAAAAAAGATGTTCATTAATATACAGTTGGAGGGGGGTACAAGTTGGGCACCCCCGAACCCAAAAAAAAAAAAAAAAAAAAATCAAACAAAAACCAAAAACCAAGTTATTCTGTGGGCGGCACTTGGGACGGCTGCTCAGGCTCGGCAGGGGCGGTCGGCTCGGGAGGTGCGCGCTGCTCCGGTTCTGCCGGGTGCTCGGGTTGACCAGCTTGATCGTCCAGAACTATGATATCCCCGGGCACCCGAGCGGCGCCAGTGACCTCGCCTTCCTCGGCCACTTCCTCGTCCGCCATCTCCTCGGACTCAGCCGGCACGAAAGACCAATCCACCCCGACCAGTGATGGGTTGGCCGCGGTGAAACCGGCCTTCATGTCCCGCATCCCTTCCTGGTACATGTGGACGATGCGGTCGTTGTAGTCATCGGATTCGAGGAAGTCGGCCATGGCTCGAGCCCTAGCCTCTTCGAGTGCGGCGGGCAGGGCTACCTGAAGATATCTCTCGTGCTCGGCCCGTGCAGCAGCGAGGTCTTCTTCGACCCTTTGGAGAGCTCGGCCCAGTTCGAGCTTTGAAGTCTCCACCTCCTCGAGATCCCGCTCTGCCTTATGAGCCCAATCCTCCGCCTGTCGCCGCCCGTCCTCGGCCCGCTTAGCCGTGTCCTCGGCGGCCTTGGCTCGGTCCTCGGCCTCTTTCCTGGCCTGATCCGCCGCGTCCCTAGCCGCCTTAGCCTCCTTCTCGGCTCGCCTGGCACGTCGAGAGTCGGCCTCGGCCGCCTTCACCTCGTCAGCGGCCAGGTTGGCAGATCCCTTGGCGGCAGCAGCCCCCGAGAAAGCAAGGCATATAGCCTCGACGAGCTTATCGGCGCAGTCGTCAATGGCCTTGACCGGGTCCGAGCGCTTGGATGACTCAGCAACCTTGACGCTGAGTCGGTCGCCAAACTTTGTCACAAGTGCTCGGTGAGCCGAGGACTCCGCAACTTGGCCTGGAGGAGTGGACGTGGAGCCCGGCCTCGATTCCTCCCGGCTGCTTCGAGAAGTCAGCACCGGGGCTGGCCTTTCCTCCCTTGGACGGTTCGACCGAGTATCCTGGCGAACAGCCGGGCGACTGGCCTGTGGAGCTGGGGGCGCGACTGGAACTGGAGCCGGGGCCGGCGGGGGCACAATCCTTGTGGCCGGGGCAGCCAGGGGCGCCACTGCCCGGCTAGATGGGGCGGAAGCCCCGGCCTTGCCCTTCCCCTTGCCGAGCATGGCCATCTTCGCCAGCCTCTCCCTGCTCTCGTCCTCGTTCGGCCTCTTAGTCCCACGACGGTCAGCCATCGGTTCTGCCAATAAAAAGAAAAGGGAGTTAGTTATCGGCTGCAACATACCAATGGCTGCTGCGAGTACTCGGCAATGCTCTGTCGCCGACCTTCAATTCTCAATCCCCGAGTAGGTTGCTGACCCCGAGCAGGACTTAGGCTCTTGATCACCAGATCAAGGTCCTCGTCGGCGATTCGGGGACCCCAAGACCTTGGAGAAGGGTCGCGAGAGTGGTCGGAAGATTACTCGTCTTCGAACACGATTGTCCGGGACCGGTAGTGATGAACCGGCTCCGGCACCCTGGCAACTGTGACGTGGCCCGGCAACCGACTATCTGGTCGGGGGGCTGACGAGGAGGAACCAAGCCAACCGTACTCGGTTAGGCTCGCCTGGCTTAGGAGCGAGCGCTGGTCCCGCTCGTGCTCGGGCAGGTTCTGAAGGCCTTCCAGCATGTCCCGTGTCCTCTCCGGTATGAACGGCGCCCTAGTCCACGCATAACCCCTCCGGAAGACCACTGGCACCCTCTCCGCCCGGGGAAGCTCGTTTCGGGCCAAGTGCCCGTGCAGCCATCGGCCACCTACGTAAAACCACAGGTGTCTGAACTGCTTGTCGGAGTCCGGGCACTTCGTCACGAACGTTCCCTTGAACGCCTGGAAGTAATATGAGCCCGTTGACGCAGGCGCGGTCTTCATCCGGTATAAGTTCTGAAATGCCTGGAATGGCAGACCAGCCGCGTAGTTCTTGGACCAGAGAATGAAGCAACTTATCAGGATCCTAAAGGCGTTCGCATTCAGCTGGATCGGAGCCACGTTCAAATACGTAAGAGCTCGTCTCAAGAACTGGTGGAAGGGTAGGCACAGGCCAGCACGGAAGTACTCGGCGTAAAGGGTTACGTAGCCGGGTGGTGGCCGAGATGGCAGATCGTTCTGACCGAGGGCCCTCAGGTCCACGTCGGCCAGAATCTGGAACTCCCGCCTAAGGGTGGCGAGGTACCTCGGCGTCACGGCAGATGTAAAGAAATCCGCCGAGTACACTGGAAAACCTCCCGCCAGCTCCAGCATTAGCTGGTCGGATCGGCGGTGCACCCGCTGGTCATTGATCCGCATGGCGTGACTAGCCGGCCTGTTACGGTCCTCCAGTTGCTCCCCAGCGGAGTCCGTACTGTTCGCGCTCTCCTCGTCGTCCTGCCCAGACGTGCTCGCCTCGCCGGCCGACCTCTCGGGCACCGCCTCTTCGGCAATGGAACTCGCTCGGACAACCTGCTCGACGGCAGCCCCGCCGAGGTCTCGTACAAACTGGCTATCTGGTCGGGTACCCGGCCCGACTTGCAGAATCTCCTCCAACCGGGCCGCCCCCAGGCCTCGGCTGGTCGGCGTGACGGACTCGTCCGTCGATGTAGATGTGCTCGGGGTCATGGTGCTTGGACTCCCGACGACATCCACAGACCCTGAAAGGGCTTCGTTCTCGGAATCGGAAACGTTACTCATGATGAAAATAGTAGATGATTACCTTTGCGGATGTTCTCGGCTGTTGACGGTCTACTCGTCTTCGGAATGCAACGGCTTGGAGTCTTCGGCAGCTCTCGGCAGACAATCTCCTTCGCAAGTGATGGCAAATGAGGCACCCCCCCTCTATTTATAGGCGACTGATGGCGGTTGGCGCGGATTCCCAGGCGACGATTGGACTTCCCGCCTAAACGAAAGTTCGAATTTCAAACTGCCAGTCGCCGGTTCGTCTCCCTGCCAACCGCAGCTCGACACGTGGCGGGTCGCCACGTGTCCGACCCGCCACGTGGCTAACCCGGCACATGGCAATCTTGCCACATTGCATGACACGTGGCACGACACGTGGCTTCCGAGAGTTACCGCACCTGTCCAAGAGCCCCAGATCGTCCGACCATCCGACCACTGAAGCACTTGACCAACTATGCCCAAGCATGAAGCACCCCTGGCCTAGACCCGACCAGAGATGCTGGGGGGCTTCTGTTGATGACCGACCAAATCCGACCACTTCTGACACTTGCCGACTACACGCCGACTGCTGCCTCGGATAGGACTCGGCTAGTCGGACGGTATCCTCAGCCGAAGACATTAGAGGTCTACTCTGACCGTATCATTCCGCGAAGTCGCTTGCCGAACGCACCAGGAAGCACGCCTAGTCGGATAGTCGGACCACTGTCTCGCCGAGCACTCTGATCGGCCTCGATATGTATCTCGGCCCAGACCTCCACCATGGCGACGTCAGCGATGGGGGATGTGACACCAGTCACATCCCCGCCCTATTAGCTGCTGGCGCCGCTCACCTGCTCCTGTCAGACATCAAATCACAGCCGCCCACTGTAGCCCCCTCAATGATGACGCCTGACACCAGTCACATCCCCCTAGGGACACGTGTCTTCTGTTCAGTGGATCAATAGCTCATGCAGACCTACTTGCCCACCGGGTACCCTAGGTAGCCGACCCGGCCGGGTTGCCCCGAGCACCCGGACCCGTGGGAGGCGCCTATAAATAAACAAATAAATCCCCGATTCAGGTACGCATACTCTTACCTTGCCAAAGCTCTGCTTCTCCTCTTGCTCATCAGCTTCCTTACTGACTTAAGCATCGGAGTGCCCACGGCAGACACCACACCGGTGTCTCCATCATTCCGAGGTGCTTCCATTTTGCAGGAGATCGACGGCAAAGTGACTGGCGAGTTCCCATCGGACTACCCGATCACATTTAGGTGTTGTTGCCGGAGCCATTTCGAGCATCAACATAAACAAATAAGTTTTTTCATAAAGAATTTGTTGGTTTTTTTTTTTTTGAAAAGTATGAATATTTATTAACATTTATCGTAAATATTTTGTCTTGTGTTTATTATTCAGTCTAAACCATCATCTTTATAGTAAATATTTTATATTTAGTATAATTACTTTGATGTTTATAACTAATTTTCATTTATTAAAGGTAATTCACATTCACCAATAAAAAGTACTCATCATTAAAATCAAAAAACAAAAAAAAAAAAAAAAAAAAAAATAAAAGAATATGTATAAAAAAATGATGTCAATTATAGTAAAATGACAAAATAGGTATTATAGATATTTATTTATTAAAAAATAGACATGTACATAACATTATTAAAAACTAGACATATTTCAAAACCGGACTCCAAAAATTGACCTTTTGTGTAATTATTTCATTTAATGAACATGTTGTGTCATGTTGTGCTCATTTTTAGTTTATAGTGTCAAGTCCAACACACAGTCCATTTATAAAGCTCTTAACATGCTTTTGTCTTAAGCGTGCACAGCAACAATAATTTTAAATAAATAAGAAAAATAAATTTTGAATAAAACAGAAAACATTGATTTTTAACAAAACCAAAGCATATTATCAAAAAGAAATTACAACATTAGAAAACTTGTCCGTTAAACTCTCAATAAAGATGAAATCTTTGTAAGAAAATTTTTTTAAAAAAAATCCCATAATTCTTATATAAAAATTATTAGAAAGATAATAAAAAAATAGTATTGTTGGCGTATCATTTTCATATTCCTTACGGTGTCTATATTGGTGCTCATGCTCGTGCTCATACTTGTGTTCTGCTCATACGTACGTGTTACGCAAGCTCACGAAGTGTCCTTGGTCGGTAAAGAATTATTTGTAAGGCGAGGTTGCTCTTGGATCGTTTCTCTAGCTGGGATATTTCTATGATGCCAACAGCTTTCAATTTTATGGCCGAACAATGTGCAGTGTGGGCTGCTAGCTAGGATTCATTGTTTTGGGACTTTAGACTTTGTTGTGTTACCGTCTCTGGTTTTTGAATTTTGATGATGTTATTGCCTGGACTGGTTAGTTTGTTAGGCTTTGATTTCTTTTCTTTCGTTTTTGCCGACGTTGGTTTTGGCGTTTGTTTGTTCGGATGCCTTGTCTTATTGAAATCTTTTCAGCAAAAAATAATTATAATAATAATTAAATATTAATAATAATCAAAATAAATTTTAATTTGTGTTGGTTAAAAACCACTAATTAGGATTAAATTAGTTTGTGAAACTTAGACTTACCTAAACATTCTCTCCAAATGAAAGTTCACGGTTCCGTATTCATATATAATTAGTTGTAAGTATATAATTAATTAGAGAGAACAAATATAAGGCTCAGAATGACATGCCTTATAAAAGCAAGATCAATAGTTGGCTGTGAAATGACTAGGACAATCAAATAAGTTGTTTCACTTGAGTTGAAAATTTTGATTTGAGTTGAAAATTTTGAATTAAAATTGAATTGTATGTTTGGCTGATTGAAGTTTAAAAGTGTAAAGTCTTGAAATTTTTTCAAATATTATATATCAATATGGATCTTTTTTTGTTTATTTCGAAATTTTATATAATTAAAAAAACATCTCATGTGAACTTATTTATGTAAAATTATAGACTTTAAAAATTTGAGTTTTCAAGTTAATTATAGTTAGAAATATGAATAGTAAAATTGAGCTGAATTTTAGAAAAGGACAAAAACTAAGTGAAATTTTTTCAACTTGAACAAAGACGCCAAACACATTGTAAGTCTAGACTATTAAAATAATTTTAAAATATATATTAACAACCTAAAACGAAAAAAGAGAGAAAAACTAAACTAGAAAAACAATCAAATAAAACAAAACAAGAATAAGTGAGAAAGTGAAATACTTAAAATTTTCTCGATTTAAGTGGTCTTTTTTTCTTTTTAATTTTATTTGTATTCCTCTTTTAGGTTTCTTGTTCATTTTTCCCCCCTCAAAGTATCTATCTCTACTAATCTCTCCCAAAATAACAATTTCCATTTCTTTCTAGGCAAATATATGACACTTGAGTTCAGCATCCGCTTCAGAACTTCAATAATCTAAAAAGTCTGCAACTGCTAAATCTCTGGTCTTATTGGGTGTTTGGATGTGGGTTTCAACCTACAAAATTGAATCTTAATGGTTGAATGTGCATTTGATGTTGCCGTTCAATTCAAATGATCTATTTCAATGGTCTGCAGTATTTTGAATCAACTTTTACTATTGCATATTTCATTATTCCTCATGTAATTTTCAATTTCTTAATGAATATAAATTTTTTATTATCAATTAAAAAAAAACTCAATTTCTTTAAATAAAACAATCAATTTTAGCACAAATTCTAAAAAAAACAACGATTCTAATTGTCCAACCAAATGCACTGTTAAAATTAGAATTTTCAACTCAAATCTTCTATCCAACACCTCAACTCAAGTTTTCAACTCAATTCAAATTAAACCTAACATTTTTTATTCAAACTCATATTGTACCAAAGGCATGCTTAGTGTTATTAGTCTCCGTCATTTTGCCACATGTTTTGAAATTCTTTTTCTCTCTTGTTTGCTTAGATATGATCAGCCTAGCTTATAGTAGCAATGATGCCCATCTCCTTACGAGCATTGAAAAAGAGAAATTATTTAAGACTTAATGGGAGAGATGAATGGAAATCTGACCTGAAAAATTAAATGTCCTTGGAGGGGCCAAACTCAAGTTTCATGATGCCATTTACACCACACAATCAGTCAATAATAAAATCTTTAGGACCCTAATTAAAAAAAAAACAAATTATTGAATAAAAAGTTTAAATGAAATTGACGTATGATAAAACAAGTACGCTTAAAAATTTGCTATAACCCA
This sequence comes from Ficus hirta, assembly GCA_038430175.1. Classification (NCBI taxonomy): domain Eukaryota; kingdom Viridiplantae; phylum Streptophyta; class Magnoliopsida; order Rosales; family Moraceae; genus Ficus; species Ficus hirta. The sequence continues at coordinate 8,110,271 of CM076585.1, read as the reverse complement.
ATCAAATCCCTATGTAAAGTAAATTAAGACAACACCCGAAAAAACAAGTACTTCTTGCAAAAAATAAAAGTAAATTAATGGAAAATATGATCAAGGAGATTCTCCGTTATCTTCCTTTCCTACCTTCCAATGTTCATGTGAAACTTATTTACCAAAAAAAATAATAAAATAAAATTGTTAATGTCAAACGTCAAGGTCACATTGTTCACAGAAGTACCTGTTGTCAGCTTAAAGTTCAATTTGTGGTCCTTAATTACACATTTTCTTGTTAAAAAAGCGTCTTTTCTGAAGAAGCGCCTTTGGAGAGTGGTGTTTCTTACAATGCAAAGAAGACATTTTGCTTGGCAGACATTAAAAATAAAAATTAAAGGAACATAAAGTGCTCAGATGTTTTTTTTTTAATCCATTAAATAAAAAAACACACATAATTTCACGAACTAGCTCGACTATAAGAGTATTCAAGAAGAGAAATCTTATTAAACCTATAAATAGACCTTATTAATAAATTATAACTTTTAGATAATTGCTAATTCAAATAAAACTTATGATACTTATTATAAGCTACTAGCTATATATGGCTCAACTATCGGTAATTATTAGTAGTGCCATGGCCCGTGCGCACAGGGAAAACACTATGTGAGACTAGTAATAGTTGCGTACACGGTGTTAATTGTACCAAGTAAATAGTTAAGGTGATGAAGACATTGGTTTCATGGGGGGATAGAAATATGCTCACTTGATTCATGTGGTGGTATTGTGAGACACTAGTAGTTTTTAGTTTTAATTCTTATAGAAATAAAGTAAATTGGTACAGGGATGTTTTCGTTAGACCTTAAGAGAGGCTATTGAATAAGTTAAGCTCCTCAACCATCAACTTGGATAATAAGAAATTAAAACAGATTAGTTATATATGGTGAAGTCAGATGCTTTAGTACTTCAACAATTTGTTTCATCTTTGCTTATTTGTTTAGATTTCAATTTTGTTTTTATTTTCTTTATCCCCAGGAGGTTAGAACGTCCAATATTTCATATCATACCAAGTAACTTGATTTTTTCCACGATAGATATATGCGATGTAATCCATTGCTTCAATTAATAGAAACAAGACAGAAAATCATTTGTTGTGAAACAAGATAGAAACAATTAGTGATCAACCGGTTTACTTAAAGGTCTTTCTAAGTAGGTAATTTGCCTATGTTTGGTAAGATGGAAAGAAAATTAACCAGCAAGAAAGTAAAAATGAAAGTGAAAGAAAATAAAAAAAGAGATGAAATATTTTGTTTTTCCTTTATAATTTTTAGTTTCATAGATTGAAAGAAAACAAAAAAGTTGTAGAATTACTACTTTATTTATCTATATATATTATTTTACTTTAAAAGCAATGAATATTAAAAAGCATTTTTAGTAGTTTTTTGGTGGATTTTAGTTTTTCTCACACTAAGTAAAAAAAAAAAAAAAAGGATTCCATTGCTATCTTTTTTCCCTTGTGTTTTCCAACTTTTTTTTTTTAATCGAACAACCAACTCTATCAATTTTCCTTCACTTTCTCTTATTTCACTTCCTTCCTTCCTCTTTCCAATACCAAACATAACATTAGAGAGAAAGAGAAGAAAATATGCACAACTAATTAATATAGTGGCATATTTATCTGTCAATTAATACAAAATATAAATTCTTAGAGAACGTGTAATATGGTGCTAAGAGAATATAGAGCAGTACATATATCCAATTAATCCGATGATATAGTTTAGATGTATTTATTTTGTAGTAACATATTAATATCCTTAATTTTGTCCTTCTTCGTCTAAATCTTTTATTTTTCTTACAAATACGTTATTACATATGTACATTCTAGACTGATTTAGCTTTTGTAGAAAACATGTACTTTTTGTACTTGTTTATGTTGTTGTTTTTATCTTTTCCACTTTTTTTTTTTTTTTTTTTGATCTATATATAAGGAGAAAATTAAATTTTTTTTTTTTTAAGGGAAGATTCTGTTTTTCAAACTAATTAAATAATGTATGTTTCTGAATTTAGTCAAGTAATTAAATAGAACAGGGACTAGAAGAGACACTTGTAATATTTTCCACTTAACTTGTTCCTTTGGTATTGAATCATGAAGCATCTAATTAATGGCAATGGAAGAAAAGTCTTGATAATATTTAGAAAAGTCGTGAGATGACTTTTGTCTCCTTTGCAAAGAACAAAAAACGAGGGAAAAATCCCAGGCAAGTGCGTCGCCACCTGCCAACTTATGCACTCTTTGAAGTATTTTACTTTTTTTGAAGTATCCATTTTGTATTTTGCTTCACTTTTAATTAATACTTCTGTGGGCGTCCAGACTCTAGAAAGCCAACCTCATCCGAAAACAGAATTGAAACGTCAAAACCGTAATCTGAAGAAGACTGATCAACGGTCTGCGGTTAAGAACCTGATTTTTACAAGCCAAAATTTTCCAAAGGTCTGCCGAAGATGAAAGGTCATTAACAGGACATTAGGTGAAAATTTTTTCATACGAGAGCAGCTACTTTTTGCGGTGCCGCCGCGATACATGTATCTGGTTACTGGGAGAGTCGTACATAAATTTCAGTGGAAATGTATACCAATATTTTTTTATTTTAAAAAATAATATCAGAGTGTAAAAATTAGGTAAAGTTTTAGTGAGGTTATACGAGAATTTTCAACTATTTATGGGAGAAAGGCCAACAAAACATAAAAGTTTACGGGTAGAATTAATTTTGGTGAGACTATACGAGAATTTTTAATTTTTAATAAAGATAAAATAAAAAAATAAAAAAAATTTTGACGGTGGGATTAAAAAGAAAAAAAAATTTGGTAGAGCTCATATTAGATCCACCAATGATCATATTACAAAGTTATTGTAACTTTTACAGATTTATGATTTTAAAATCCGTAATTTTATAGTTCAAATGCATACGTTATCATATTTTTAAAAAAATTTAAAGTCTATCATAACTTATACAGCTCTAACATTTAAAATTTATAACTTTCAACACACATACATAAATTATTGCATTTCCAATCAACATGTAACAAATAAGATACAAAATTTGGTGCTTAATGACATATACAAGATTTAAAACCATTTACATGGGTAAGTTTAGCATATACGTGCATGGTCTTATTAAAGAACCTCGAAATATCTATGGGACAATCAAAAAGGACAGCAGTTTTGGACTTATGTTTAGGAGTCCAAATACATTGTACGTCTTTGGTTATTCTCTTGACTGTTTGGCAATTGAAATATTGATAATTCCTCATGATTGTCATGTCAACTTTTTTCTTTTTTCTTTTTTCACACTTTCTTCCAAATGCCGTAAGCCCAACCATTTTCTCCTAAAAAAAAATAAAATCTAAATAGGGTTTTGTAAAAACCATAAAAAGAAGAGAGTGTTTTTTGGTAGTGTAAAAAATAATAATAATAATTGTTGATGCTCGAAATGGCTCCGGCAACAACACCCAAATGTAGTCGGGTTGACCGATGGAGACTCGCCGGTTACTTCACCGTAGACCTCCTGCAAAATGGAAGCACCTCGGAATGATGGGGACACCGGTGTGGTGTCTGCCGTGGGCACTCCGATGCTTAAGTCAGTAAAGAAACTGGTGAGCAAGAGGAGAGGCAGAGCTTTGGCAAGGTAAGAGTGTTCGTACCTGAATAGTAAATTGAAATGTCTATTTATAGGTGCTTCTCGCGGGTCCGGGGGCTCGGGGCAACCCGGCCGGGTCGGCTACCTAGGGTACCCCATGGGTTAGTAGGTTTGCATGAGCTATTTATCCGCTGAGTTGTGGACGCGTGTCCCTAGGGGGATGTGACTTGCGTCAGGCGTCATCATTAAGGGAGCTACAGTGGGCGGCTGTGATTTGATGCCTGTCAGGGCAGGTGAGCGGCGCCAGCAGTTGTCGGGGTGGGGATGTGACTGGCGTCACATCCCTCATTACTAAAGTCGCCATGGCGGAGGTCTGAGCCGAGATGCATATTAAGGCCGATCAGAGTGCTCGGCGAGAGAGTGATCCGATCATCCGACTATCCGACTATACTCGCTCTTGGATGTTCTCGGCATGAGACTTCTCGGAAAGCCATGGTTGGTGTGGGCCTCTCCAGTCTCCGGCTGAGGATACTGTCCGGCTACTCCGAGTTCCCCGGAGTGTGGTCGGCGTATTGTCGGCAAGTGTCAGAAGTGGCCGGATTTGGTCGGTCATCAACAGAAGCCCCCTAGCATCTCTGGTCGGGTCTAGGCCAGGGATGCTTCATGCTTGTGCATAGTCGGCCAAGTGCGTCAGTACTCTGATGGTCGGACGGTCCAGGGGTTCTCGGACAGGTGCGGGGACTCTAGGGTGCCACGTATCGTACCACGTGTCACGCCATGTGGCAGGATTGCCATGTGTCGGGTCGGCCATGTGGCGGGTCGGCCACGTGGCGACCCGCCACGCGTCGAATAACTATTGGCGGGAAGACGAACCGGCGACTGGCGTTTGAAATTCGAACTTTCGTTTAGGCGGGAAGTCTAATCGTCGCCTGGGAATTCGCGCCAACCGCCATCAGTCGCCTATAAATAGAGGGGGGGGGGTGCCTCATTTGCCATCGTTTGCGAAGAAATTTCCTGCCGAGAGCTGCCGAAGCCTGCCGAAAACTGAAGCCGTTGCGTCCCGAAGACGAGTAGACCGTCAACCGCCGAGAACTTTCGCTAAGGTAATAATCTTCCTTCTACTTTCATCATGAGTAGTCCATCTGATTCCGAGAACGAGGCCCTTTCGGGGTCGGTTGATATTGTCGGGAGCCCAAGCACAATGAGTCCGAGCACGTCTGTGTCGACTGGCGGGTCCGTGACGCCGACAAGCCGAGGCCAGGGGGCGGCCCGGTTGGAGGAGATTCTGCAGGTCGGGCCGAGCACCCGACCAGATAGGCAGTTTGTACAAGACCTTGGCGGGGCCGCTGCCGAGCAGGTCGTTGGAGCAAGTTCTGTTGCCGAGGAGGTGATGCCCGAGAGGTCTGCCGGCGAGACGAGCACGTCTGGGCAGGGCGACGAGGAAAGCTCGAACAGCACGGATCCCGCCGGGGAGGACATAGAGGACCGCAACAGGCCAGCTAGCCACGCCATGCGGATCAACGACCAGCGGGTCCACCGCCGGTCCGACCAATTAATGTTGGAGCTGGCAGGAGGTTTACCAGTGTACTCGGCGGATTTCTTCACGTCTGCTGTGACGCCGAGGTACCTCGCTGCCCTTAGGCGGGAGTTCCAGATCCCGGCTGACGTAGAGCTGAGGGCTCCTGGTCAGAACGATCTGCCGTCTCGGCCACCACCCGGCCATGTGACTCTCTACGCAGAGTACTTCCGAGCAGGCCTGCGCCTACCCTTCCATCCGTTCTTGAGACGAGCCCTCACAAGTTTGAATGTGGCGCCAATCCAGCTGAATGCGAACGCCTTCCGCATTTTGATAGGCTGCTTCATTCTCTGGACCAAATACTACGCGGCTGGTCTGCCCTTCCAGGCATTCCAGAATCTTTACCGGATGAAGACCGCACCGGCGTCCACAGGCTCCTACTACTTCCAGGCGTTCAAGGGAACGTTCGTGACCAAGTGCCCGGATTCCGACAAGCAGTTCAGACACCTTTGGTTCTACGCAGGTGGTCGATGGCTGCATGGGCACTTGGCCAGAAACGAGCTTCCCCGTGCGGAGAGGGTACCTGTGGTATTTCGGAGGGGGTATGCGTGGACTAGGGCGCCGTTCGTACGGGAGCGGACGTCGGACATGCTAGAGGGCCTCCAGAACCTCCCCGAGCACGAGCGGGATCAGCGCGTGCTTCTAAGCCAGGCCAGCCTGACCGAGTACGGTTGGCTTGGTTCTTCGTCAACAGCCCCCCGACCAGATAGCCGGATGCCGGGTAATGTCACGGTCGCCAGGATGCCGGAACCGGTTCATCACTATCGGTCCCGGACCATTGTGGTCGAAGAGGAGGCCTCCTCCGACCAGTCCCGAGACCCTTCCCCAAGATCTTGGGGTCCCCGCATTGCCGACGAGGACCTTGATATGGTGATCAAGGGTTTGAGTCCTGCTCGGGGTCAGCCGTCCGCTCGGGGACTGCGGATTGAAGGTCGGCATCAGAGCAATGCCGAGCACTATCAGATACTGGTGATATATTCTAGCCGATAACTAACACGTTCTCTTGTATTTGCAGAACCGATGGCTGACCGACGGGGAACAAAGAGGCCGAACGAGGATGAGAGGATTCAGAGGCTGGCCAAGATGGCCGCGCATGGAAAGGGGAAGGGCAAGGCCGGCCCTTCAGCCCCATCAAGCCGGGCAGCAGCACCTCCGGCTCCCCCGGCCGCTAAAACCGCACCTCCACCGGCCCCGACTACAGCGCCTCCTCCCCCGCAGACTACTCGCCCAGCCGCACGGGAACGCGAGGACCGTCCGGCTCGGCAAGACGCTCGGGCGAGTCGGCCGAGAGAGGAGAGGCCAGTCACGGCGCTGGCCGCTCGGGGCAGCCGAGAAGCACAACGGGCAGGGTCTTCTTCCACCCCTCCAGGCCAAGTTGCTGAGTCCTCGGTTCACCGGGCACTTGTGGCAAAGTTCGGAGACCGACTCAGCGTCAGAGTCGCCGAGTCGTCGAGGCGATCGGACCCGGTCGTGGCGATTGATGACTGCTCCCAAAAGCTGGTCGAGGCTCTGTGCCTCGCCTTCTCTGGAGCCGCCGCTGCAAAGGGAGCGGCCAATCGGGCGGCAGAGGACCTGAAGGCGGCTGACGCCGACATTCGGCACGCAAGGATTGCCGAGAAGGAGGCCAAGGCGGCGAAGGCCTTGGCGGATGAGGCAAGAAGAGAAGCCGAGGACGGGCGGCGACAGGCTGAGGAGTGGGCACATAGGGCCGAGCTTAGGGCCGAGGAGGTCGAGACTTCAAGGCTTGAGCTGAGCAAGTCTCTCGCCCAGGCCGAGCAGGATCTCTCTACCGCCCGCGCTGAGCATGACCGGTATGTCCGGGTGGTCTTTCCTGCTGCCCTCGAAGAGGCTCGGGCTCAGGCTGTGGCTGACTTCCTGGCGTCCGAGGACTACAACGATCGCGTCATCCACATGTACCAGGAGGGGATGCGGGACATGAAAGCTGGTTTCACCGTGGCTAACCCATCACTGGTCGGGGTGAACTGGTCTTTTGTGCCTGCCGAGTCCGAGGAGATGGCGGACGATGAAGTAGCCGAGGAAGGCGAGGTCACCGGCGCTGCCCAGGTGCCCGAAGAAGTAATTGTACTGGAGGAATCCGAGCACCTGGCGGAGCCGGAGCAGCCAGCACCCGCCCCTGCCGAGCCTGAGCCATCAGCACCCTTGCCGCCCACCGAATAACTTTGATTTTTTTTTTTTTTTTTTTTTTTTTTTGGGTTCGGGGGTGCCCAATTTGTACCCCCCTCCTAATTATATATTAATGAAAAGTCTTTTTTCTTTTCTTCTTTTTTGTTGTCTTCCTTTTCTTTTTCTTTTTTATTTGGTATCGTCGACCCTAGCCCCCCTAGTTGGTTTGGGCGTTTCGCCCAAGTCCAATCTTGGTCGGGGGACTTTTCTGCTAGCATTAGGTGGGCGTCGGGTCCTGGTCGGGTAAACCCCTTGGGGTAGCCGGTCATGGGACCTATCCTGTGGTCCGGGAACCACGGGAGTTTGTCTGCGATGGCAGATGTTGGGTCCTGGTCGGGTAGACCCCTAAGGGTAGCCGGTCAAGGGACCTGACCTGTGGTCCGGGAACCACAGGAGTTTGTCTGCAAAGGCAGATATTGGGTCCTGGTCGGGTAGACCCCTAAGGGTAGCCGGTCAAGGGACCTGACCTGTGGTCCGGGAACCACAGGAGTTTGCTGGAAGATACTCGTTGTTTTGATGAAATCAAATGTTTTATTGAATGAATAAATCTTTACAATAGAATGGATAGCCATAATTATTGGAAAAAGCGCTTCAAGTGGTCGGCATTCCATGGGTTGCCTAGGTTCCTGCCGTCCTTGTCTTGTAGCCTGTATGTTCCCGGGCGTACAATGCCAGTTATTGTGTACGGTCCATCCCACTTAGGGCCGAATGAGCCGAGCCCTGGTTCTTGAACGATTACCCTTTTCATCACCAAATCCCCTACTCGGAAGACTCTTGGCCGAAACCTTTTGTCGTAATATCTAGCTATGACTTGGTTGCGGGCGGCTGTTCGAATCAAGGCCTGTTCTCGCCTCTCTTCAACCAAGTCGAGCTCGGGCAAGATCCGACCAATATTTTCTTCTTCATCGTAGTTTTCGACCCGAAGGCTGGGTAGTCCGACTTCCACAGGTATGACGGCCTCTACGCCAAAGGCCATAGCAAAGGGAGTTTCCCCCGTCGCCGTCCGCTTAGTTGTCCGGTAAGCCCAGAGTACTCGGGGCAGTTCATCGATCCAAGCCCCCTTATGCTTCTCAAGGTTCTTCTTCAAGTTTTCCTTGATAGTTTTGTTGGCGGCTTCGACCTGTCCATTACTCTGAGGATGCCCGGGAGAGGAGAACACTTTCTTAATCCCGAACTGCTCACATAGTGCGAGGAATTTATCCCCGAACTGTTTTCCATTGTCTGTGACTACAGTGTGGGGAAGGCCAAACCGGCAGATGATGCTCTTCCAGAGAAAGTTAGTGCATTTCGCTTCGGTCTGCTGGGCCAAGGGCTCGGCTTCAACCCATTTAGTGAGGTAATCTATGGCGACCAAACAATACCGAAGCTGCGATCGGGCCATCGGGAGTGGTCCGATTATGTCTATAGCCCATTTTGCGAAAGGCCACGCAGATACTACTGAGGTGAGCCTCTCAGGATGAGATTTGATGGCCTTGGCGAACTGCTGGCACTTCATGCATTTCCGGGCGAATTCTATGGCATCTTTGTCCATGGTCGGCCAGTAGTATCCCTGGCGAAGGCACTTAAATGACAAGGCTTTCCCCCCGGAGTGATTCCCACATACCCCACTGTGGATCTCCTTCATAACGTACTCGGCCTCAGCCGGCCCAATACAGCGCTGGTAGGGGGCAGTGAGTCCTCGGCGGTACAGTTTCCCGTTGATTATTGCGTACCTGGCCGAGGTGTTCTTGATCCTCCGGGCCTCTTCCTGGTTTGACGGCAACTGAGAGTCAGAGAGATATCGGACAATCGGGTCCATCCAAGTCGACGTGCTCTCGGCAAAGAGGACAACTTCTTCTCGGTCGATGCTCGGATGGTCTAGCTTTTCTATGGGGAAGGAGACGAGACCCTCCAAGTCATTTCCCGATGCTAACCGGGCTAGGGCATCTGCCTCGGCGTTCTCGGACCTGGGTATCCGGGTAACGGCCTGTCTGTTGAACTGGCCGAGAAGAGATTTTACCTTGCCCAGGTACTTAGCCATACGTGCCTCCCTAGCCTGGAACTCACCGGAAACCTGGTTGACGATCAGCATAGAATCACTGAACACCTCAATATCCTGAACCCCGAGTTCTCGGGCCAACTCAAGTCCGGCAATCATGGCCTCGTACTCTGCCTCGTTGTTCGAAGCTTTGAAATTGAAGCGCAGAGCTTGGCTGGTCTTGAACTGATCCGGGCTTACTAGGACAAGTCCCGCTCCGGAGCCCCCTGAACCAGAGGACCCATCAACAAATAGTTTCCACCTTTCGGGGCTCGGCTGAACTGCAGCCGAGAACTCCACTGAAGGGTCGGCGATCTTCTCTGGTTGTCCGGGATCTGGCCCGGGAGCTCCCGTGAACTCCGCTATGAAGTCGGCCAGGGCCTGCGCCTTGATCGCAGGACGGGGGATGAACTCGATGTCGAATTCCCCAAGCTCTATTGCCCACTTTGCGATCCGCCCTGAAAGCTCGGGATTTTGCAGCACTTGGCGAAGTGGGTAGCTAGTCGGGACTCGGATTGGGTGGCCCTGATAATAAGGCCTCAACTTGCGGGCTGACGAGACCAGCGCGAGGGCTAATTTTTCCAACGGGGTGTATCTCGCCTCTGCTCCCTGGAACGCTTTGCTGCTGTAGTAGACCGGGTGCTGGACCCTGTCTTCTTCTCGGATCAAGACAGAGCTCACGGCCTTCTCCGAGACGGCGAGGTAGACATAGAGCGTTTCTCCAGAGAGCGGTTTTAACAGCTGCGGTGGGCAAGCGAGGTACCCCTTAAGGCCTTCGAAGGCCTCTTCGCACCTGCTATCCCATTTTATTCCTCCCCTAGTCTTGAGAGCCTGGAAGAACGGGAAGCATTTGTCAGTAGACCTCGACACAAACCGGGACAAGGCCGCAATCATCCCAGTTAGCCTCTGGACCTCCTTGATTGTTCGCGGCGGCTGCAAGTCTACAACGGCCTGGGCCTTGGTGGGGTTGATCTCTATTCCTCGATGATTCACCATGAACCCCAGGAACTTCCCCGACTCAACCCCAAACGCACACTTGGCCGGATTGAGCCTCATCCTATACTGACGGAGGATACTGAAGCACTCTTGGAGGTCTCGGACGTGGTCGGTACGTTGCTGGCTCTTCACCAGCATGTCGTCCACGTACACCTCCATAGATTTGCCTATGAGGGGGGCGAACATCTTGTTCATCAACCGCTGGTAAGTTGCCCCAGCGTTTTTGAGACCGAACGGCATAACCTTATAGCAATACAGCCCTTGGTCTGTTGTAAACGCGGTCTTATCCTGGTCGGCTCGGCTCAGGGGTATTTGGTTGTACCCGGAGTAAGCGTCCATGAAGCTGAGCAGCTCGTGTCCGGCCGTTGCGTCGACGAGCTGATCGATCCGCGGGAGAGGGAAGCAGTCTTTCGGGCATGCCTTGTTTAGATCGGTATAATCGATGCAGACGCGCCACTTCCCGGAGGACTTCTTGACCAGGACGACATTGGCCAGCCACTCCGGGTAGGTTACTTCCCGGATGAAGCCGGCGGCGAGTAGTTTCTTCACCTCCATGTTGATGGCTTCGTACCTCTCCGGGTTGAAGGCCCTCCTCCTCTGGATCACAGGCCGGTGCCTCGGGTTGACATTCAGCTGGTGGCATATCACCGCTGGGTCGATTCCCGGCATGTCCTCGTGAGACCAGGCGAAAACGTCTTTGTGCTCCCGGAGAGTCTTCTCTAGCTCTGCTCGGATATCCGGGGCTAGTCGGGTGCCGAGGAGTACTGTCCGGTCAGGGTGCTCGGGGTCCAGCAGATAGGGGACCAGATCCTCCACGGGAAGTGCTCGGATCTCCTCCTCCGGCATCCGGGGGTCTAGGTCACTCAGGGGCTTGACCTCCTCGCTTGGGGCCTCGGCGTCGTCTACCATGAGAATGGTAGATACGGTAGCATGGGCAGGGGCCTTCCGGCACACTTTGTTAACCGCCTCCATGTAGCATTTGCGAGCCCCTTCTTGGTTTCCCCTGAAGACACCAACTCCCCCGCTAGTAGGGAACTTCATGGCTAGGTGGTAGGTGGAGACTACCGCCTTAAGTGCGTTGAGGGTAGGCCTCCCTAGGATGACGTTGTAGACGGATGGCCGGTCTACAACGATGAACTCCACCATCCTGGTCGCCTTCTCCGGGCCGTCTCCAATTGTGACTGGGAGACAGACAGTGCCGGTTGCGTGGACACAATCCCCGGCGAATCCGTACAACGGTGTCCGGGTTGGCTTCAATACGGCTCCCTCAATCCGCAATCTTGAAAACGCGTCCATGAACATCACGTCTGCGGAGCTCCCGTTGTCAATGAGGACGCGTCGGACGACATTATTTGCCACTCTGATCTCACCGACCAGGGCGTCGTTGTGCGGGTGGAGCAGCCGATCTGCCTCATCGTCTGTGAAAGTGATGGGGGTGCTGTCCTGGCGGCATATCTTCGAGATATGCTCGGCCATGTTGATGTGTTCTCCGCGGGCGACTAGCCTGGCCTCGCGGGCATAGCTCCTCCGACTACTGGCGGTGTCCCCAGTAGCTGTCCCACCAAAAATCGTGTGGACAATGTGTTCGGGCCCCTGCTCGTCTGGCTTGTCGTCCGGACCTTTACTCTGACGACGACTGGGACCGGCCGGGGTTATGATCTTCTCGACAAATTCCCGCAGGTGGCCCTCCCTGATCAGCATTTCAATCTGATCTCGAAGCTGGATACAGTTCTTTGTATCGTGGCCGATGTCCTTGTGGAAGTGACAGTATTTGTTCTGGTTTCGCTGAGCGCGGTCCGACCGGATGGGAAGTGGGTCCCGGAGCAGCCCCTTACTAGATACCTGGTTCAGGACATGGTCAATCGTTGTGACCAAGGGGGTATACTGGCGGAACCTCCCCGCCCGTACTCTCGGGCCGGAGTTGGCCTCGGCGCTGGTGTCCACGGCGGGGCCCTTCCCTTTGTCCGACCGATTCTGGTCGGAAGTCCTCGGATGCCCTCGCTCGTGCCTCCTGTCAGTCGGCTGGGACTGACCCTGTATCTGTAGCCCCCGGCTTCTGACGTACTCATCCGCCTCCGCATGCCTCCACGCGATTCCCCTCAGGTGTGCGAAGGTGGCCGGCCGGTCGAAGGCAAGGGTCCAGACGAGACGAGGGTCCTGGATGCCCTCCCGGAATGCTTGAGCCAGGGTCTGATCCGTGCAGCCTTCCACTTGCACCACTGCCCTATCAAAACGCTCGAGGTACTTTTTTAGTGTTTCGTTCTCACCCTGCTTGATGCTAAACAGGTGAGAGGCCCCCAGCTTCCTTGTTCTGGATCCCAGGAAGGCGGCCGAGAACAATTCTCCTAACTGCCGGAAACTGCTGATGGAACCTGGGTCGAGCCTTCGGTACCATTGCCGAGCAGCTCCGGTGAGAGTCAGGCAGAACGATTTACAAAGAGCGGCCTCATTAGCGCTCTGAATCAGCATGTGCGCTTGGTAATTCTCGAGGTGCTCATCCGCGTCTGCGGACCCATCGAAGGAAGGTATAACTGGCATCTTGAACCTGGAGGGATAAGGGTCCGCCATGATATCTGGGGTGAACGGCGGGTCGGTCGACCCAGCGGGCTCCATTCCGTATTGCTGTCCTACCAGCCGATCAAGTTGGCGCTGTAAGTCATCTAGCCGGCTTTGGTCGCCCCTCTCCCTCTGGGATGGCTTATCTACCGAGGGTTCTCGGCCCAATCGGCGGTATATCGCTGGGCCACCTAAGCGGTCGAAAACCGACGTGGCGTTTCGCCTGACATTGAACGCCTCCAGGTAGTCGTCATCAGGGCGCTCCTCGGCCGGGGCCTGCTGCTCAGCCTCCGAGGGAGTGTTCTTAGCGCGGCGGCTCCTGGAGCGCAGCCTGACGGGCTCGGCTTCCTGCTGCTGCCGCTCGGCGCTCCTCCGATGTGCGGGTCCGCTGCGGTCGGCTGCAGGTGAGGGGTCACGGCGCCTGCTCGCTGATCTTGGTGGCCTGGACGGCGTTGACTCGGCGGCCTCTGGCTGCTGCTGGGGCAGCTGGACATTCTGGGTGTCGCGGAAGGCTTCCATGAATCCTTGCACGGTTTGGGTCAAAGCCTGGACGCTGCCGGCAAGGATCTCCGTCTGAGTGGGCCTCCGCGGCCCCCGGCCGCCACGACGCCTCGGTGGTCTGGTGCTCTGCGATCCTGTGGGAGCAGGATTGTCGTATTCCCGAGTGTCTTGGTTGGTGTACTCGTCCATGGTACGTGAATGGGGTGAGGAAAAACGTAGGTTGCTGGAAAGGCGGGGGCCCTCCTTCTAGCGCCAAAATGTTGATGCTCGAAATGGCTCCGGCAACAACACCCAAATGTAGTCGGGTTGACCGATGGAGACTCGCCGGTTACTTCACCGTAGACCTCCTGCAAAATGGAAGCACCTCGGAATGATGGGGACACCGGTGTGGTGTCTGCCGTGGGCACTCCGATGCTTAAGTCAGTAAAGAAACTGGTGAGCAAGAGGAGAGGCAGAGCTTTGGCAAGGTAAGAGTGTTCGTACCTGAATAGTAAATTGAAATGTCTATTTATAGGTGCTTCTCGCGGGTCCGGGGGCTCGGGGCAACCCGGCCGGGTCGGCTACCTAGGGTACCCCATGGGTTAGTAGGTTTGCATGAGCTATTTATCCGCTGAGTTGTGGACGCGTGTCCCTAGGGGGATGTGACTTGCGTCAGGCGTCATCATTAAGGGAGCTACAGTGGGCGGCTGTGATTTGATGCCTGTCAGGGCAGGTGAGCGGCGCCAGCAGTTGTCGGGGTGGGGATGTGACTGGCGTCACATCCCTCATTACTAAAGTCGCCATGGCGGAGGTCTGAGCCGAGATGCATATTAAGGCCGATCAGAGTGCTCGGCGAGAGAGTGATCCGATCATCCGACTATCCGACTATACTCGCTCTTGGATGTTCTCGGCATGAGACTTCTCGGAAAGCCATGGTTGGTGTGGGCCTCTCCAGTCTCCGGCTGAGGATACTGTCCGGCTACTCCGAGTTCCCCGGAGTGTGGTCGGCGTATTGTCGGCAAGTGTCAGAAGTGGCCGGATTTGGTCGGTCATCAACAATAATAATAAGAAAGAAAGGAGAGTGTTTCCCTCACAAAAGATTATCCTTCCTCTTTCCATCATCCCAAATACGTTGAACATGCTTTGATAGTGGCTCTCAGATTAGAAACATATGAGTGTTTTTGTTTCTCTTTAATAAATATGAGCTATATGCCCCATACAACTAAAATAAATAATCAAAAAAAGTTTGAGGACTATGCATTTGCATGTGTTACTACCAACCATAAATTGCGAATTTAGTTGCAGATTAGTTGATTGATATATATATATATATATATATATATATTTTGCATAAAAGACGGCAGCGGTGGAGCTGCTAATGATCGAGTGGGGCTTTTACCCCTGTGGACTTTTCTTTTTTAATAATTTTACTTTTAAAAACTTTATATTTTCTCATTTTTCCCTTCCTAAAATCTTTATCTTTTAATATACCCCCTACTGAAACAATATGCTAGTTCCACCGCCCAATGACGGTGATCAAAATTAGTAGATACACCAAGATATCCGATTAGGTTGGTACCACTTTTATGACTTCATTGTTCTCTCATTCCACATTTTATTAAACATCAAGAAAATATATATATATATATATATATATATATATATATATATATATTGTAGAGTCCGGAACCTGGAGGTGTTAGTTTGGCTTTTGAAACGGTTTCACCAATATTGAAATTTGGGGATTGACTATTCATTTTTATTACTTTTCATGTTCACTATTAATCAGAGTACGTGGAACACTTCTAAATAATAGACCAAAAAACGAATGAAAGAGAGAAAAGTATTTTGTACAACAACCACCCAACAGTCATCATGGCAAAAGAACATCAACATTCTCTTAATCCTCACCTATAAAAGAGGCAAACTACTATCCTTTCAATCTCACAATATCCCAAAACAAACCTGATCATTTTACTCAGTTTCTTTTATAATTTCACCTATTATAAGAGAAAAAAAAAATGAAATACTTGGCAGTTTCTTCGTCCTATGCCACAATTCTCATACTTCTTTTTTCATTTCAACACTTTCTAGTCCGCATGGCCACTTCTAAACCCATTTTCCGCACTCCAAATGATTTTCTTCACTGCATGGCCACTTCATCCAACTCTACCTCCACTTCTAAACCTATTGTCCACACTCCAAACGATCCGTCATACTACACTACGCTAAATGCAACCATACAAAACCCCCGTTTTTCTTCGCCTTCGTCCCCAAAACCATTCACCATCATCACGCCGGTTCATGTCTCCCAAATCCAAGCCGTTGTTTATTGCTCCAAGAAACATGGCGTGCAAATCAGAACAAAAAGCGGCGGCCATGATTACGAGGGCCTTTCTTATGTGTCCAATAATAATGTCCCGTTTGTCATGATTGACCTGATTAACATAAGTTCGGTTAGCGTAGATGTGGAGAGCAAATCTGCATGGGTTCAAGCTGGAGCTACGCTAGGTGAACTTTATTATAGGATTGCCGAGAGAAGTGAAAATCTTGGCTTCCCTGCCGGTGTTTGTCACACTGTCGGTGTTGGTGGACACATTAGTGGAGGAGGCTACGGTTATTTGTCTCGAAAATATGGCCTCGCAGCTGATAATATTCTTGACGCTGTGATCATCGACGCTCAGGGAAGAATTCTTGATAGGAAATCCATGGGGGAGGATTTGTTTTGGGCCATACGTGGTGGTGGAGCAGCAAGCTTTGGAATTGTCATTGCATGGAAGCTTCAACTAGTTGATGTTCCATCGATAGTGACCGTGTTTGATGTCAAGAGGAATTTTGAACACGACACAACAAAGAAGCTCATTTATCAGTGGCAAAGCAGAGCTGACAAAGTCGATGAGGATCTAAGCATCTTCCTCTCATTCAAAACTGCGAGTTCTATTGACAAAGAAGGGAATAAGAAAATTGTTCTAGAAGCTTCCTTCGAGGCCACATTCCATGGTGGAGTGGACAAGCTCCTTCAACTGATGGAAAACGAATTTCCCGAATTGGGTTTGCAAAGACAGGAGTGCACTGAAATGAGTTGGGTCGAATCCGTCGTCTATCACAACAAATTCAAAAATCGAGAATCCTGGGACATTCTACTGAGTAGGAAACCTAATTTCCTTACAGGTCCTTTTAAAGCAAAATCTGATTATGTTGAAGAGCCTATTCCGGAGGATGTGTTGGAAGGAATGTTGGGACTGTTGTATGAAGAAGCGGTAGGAAGAGGTTCGATCGAATTTTATCCTTACGGAGGGAAATTGAATGAGATTTCAGAATCCTCGATCCCATTTCCACATCGAGCTGGGAACCTCTACAACATTCGTTATTACGTGCATTGGGATGAGGAAGCTGGGAATATTACAGCGTCTAAAATTCATATGAGTTGGGTAAGAAAGCTTTACGATTACATGACTCCCTACGTCTCAAAAAACCCTAGGGCTACTTTTTTCAACTTCCGAGACCTCGATATTGGAATGGACAACATCGAGGGTGACGCCACAAGTTCTTACAATAATATTGAACAAGCAAGCAATTGGGGTACCAAGTATTTCAAGAATAATTTCTACAAATTGGTTCATGTGAAAACCAGAGTTGATCCAACTAGTTTCTTCACCAATGAACAAAGCATCCCATCTCTTCTTTCACATTAAAACAGTCATGATTAGCGATTCTCATTTGCGTCTTCATTAGCATTCTCAATTTGTGTCTTTTAAATAAAATTTTCTTTTACGACATGTACGATGGTTTATGAATTCAAAATGAATAAAACTCCTTTAATCTGTTTGTTGAATGCTTTACGTTCATATCTATTTCTTCTTTTCTATTGTCATTTGAAGCATCAAGCTGCTCCAACATTAATACGGTCCTTGGATTACAGTTGCAATAAACTTTTTTTTTTTGGGGTGTCATTGAAGTCGGCTTTATTCCAAAATTTCCTCTGCCAACTTCATTGATGATTCCTGAATGCTCTCCCCCACTAATGACCTTTAAACAAATTATTACTACTTCAAAAATTAAAATTGTTATGTTTTCACCAAAATTTATATATTACAAATTATTGTTGTTCTTAAGGTGGCTCGTAATCTTTAGTAGGGAGTTGGTACTTTTTTCATTTGTTTCTCATCGTTAATTTGCTTTTTTAGCCGAATATTTGTATATACTCAGAGACGAAATCAAAAAATATTTATATATTGTTGGGGGATTTGAGCAATTTAGTGTAGTCCTTAAAATTTAGTAAATTAATCGAACACAAATTAATGTAAATTAAAATTTTTAAAGATTATATTCAGTTATGCTCCTCATATCAGAATTTTAATTAAAAAAGATAGAAAAAAATTAGTGAAGTGCATTCATATAGTTGTTTTCTATTTATTTTTGTAGAAATCCTAATAGAATAGGTTTAGTAAAACTAATTCCTACAGTTTCAGTTTTTTTCTAACTATTATTTTAGTAAAAAAGGTTAACTGGTTAAGTTCAAAGTTCAATAGGCAAAACGAGAGTCTTAAAATTCAGGGAGGTTGGAATGATCTAAAAATTCATGAAACATAGATGAAAATAATACATTTTGAATAAACTTTGGGATTAAAAAAATTTATAGAGAGACTAAAATAAGAAAAATGAAAGACAAAATAGTAATATTTTATTGGATTAATTACTTCGAATCGAGAGAGTGATAATGCCATAATGCCATTCAAGCCATCCAATGAAGGATGGTCAACAAGTCAAACTAAAAACAAAATTTGAATAGATCATAATGCCCTCCGTCTCATCAATCATACTTTTCTCTGTCATCTCTCTCTCCCTCTGCCAAACAACCTGTCAACCTGTCAATTTGCATACTCCAATATAGCCGTGACAGATTGTCCACATATTTTTGGTAGGGCAAACAGAACCTTCCATTCTGTAGATCATGAATAGAGCAGGTGGTCCCAACATATTTTAGGGCCATAAGCAAAAACGCTAGACGAGATCTTTTTTCACTAATAAATCTCTTAGCTTCTTATCGAGATTTTCCCCCTTGTTTTCCATATCATAAACATTTATAGACACATAATTTAAATTATCATTATCTGTAGTTTGTAATTTTATTTCACATTATCATTTGGTTTTGATCTTCTTTTATAACTATTACATAATAACACGTTTTATTGTTATTGTTATTGTTTTTTGTTTTTTTTTTTTTTTTTTTGTGCCATCACTTCATCATTTTCTAGATCCATATTTTTTTTTCTTCAATTGTTTCCTCACTTGACTTCATTACATTTCTCTTACTGCTTGTTAGAATTTTCTTTTAAAAAATATTTATTATCAATATTTAAAAAATGATAATACTAAAATTATAGGTATTCTAAGAAAAATTTTTGGGGTCTTAAACAATTAAGTGCTTAAGTGGCCAAGAAGAAAGGCCGACACATTAGAGAGATTGATTATGAAATTCAATTAGTCACATAGTGATGTTGTTTGACATGTGGAGTGAGTCCTCAAAGTATTCTGTCCAATTATTTTTCTGTGCAGGGAAAAAAAACTTGAATTCTGTTAAGATCCTGAAAGAATTCTGCTTAAAACATATTCTGATGGAATTTTTTTGGTCATGTAGCTAATACACATTTTAGAAACGACCCTTCCCAGAAAATGTTTTTCAATGATCCTAGCTTGTTTGGCAATAAGTTTAACTCAAGTTAAACTGTATTTTTTTTTTTTTTGTCTTTTTCTAAAAAAATTTTTTGTCTTTTCTAAAAAAGTTTTTTGTCTTTTGTAAAAAGTCAACACAAATTACTATTAAAACTTAAAAATCTTAACTCAAACGCATTCACCAAACACCCCATTAAGTCTCTATTTGGTATGAATGAAAGGTGGAAAAAAAGAAAACCTTACGGACTGAGATGGAAATTTATAACTTGAAGTGTTTGGCAGGAAAGAAATTTAGTTAGAAAGGAAAAAATGGACAAAAGATAGGTTCCATCAAGATTTGATTTCATACATATGGTTGGATTTTTTTAGGGAATAATTTGGTACTAATATGGAGGAAGTAAAATTACTAAAGTATCCTTCTATCCATCAACTTTTGATAACAGTTTCGTTTCTTTTAGGAGTCCTAATTTTTGACATTTGTAATAGCTAATAATTTGCCATGTCAAAACTTTTGAAAGTTTGTCTTGAATCTTTGTCCACCTGTTTGTTTTGTTTTTTGTTTTTTTGCTTATTGTTTTGTTTATTTATTTATTTATTTTGGTTTTATTGTTTTTGAGATGCAAAATGCATTCAAGCTGTTTGTCTGATTTTATGTAATTTTCTTTTTTTGATATAAATGCTTTTCCCTTTTTTTTTAAAAAAGTTCCATGAAATTCAATTTCTAACATACACGCACATGCTAAAAGGTTACAAGATCTTTTCTTTTCTTATCTTATCTTTTCTTTTCTTTTTTTGTTATTATTATATCTGATTTGTCTTTAATAGAGTAAGGGTCCGTTTGGTTCGTCAGTTGGAGTTGAAATTTTTAAGTTGTAATAGTAAATTTTTTTGAATTTTCAGAAAAGACAAAAAACTTTTTGGGAAAAGACAAAAACTTTTTGGGAAAAAGACAAAAATTGAGTTGAAATATTTTAGTTGGAGTTGTTGAAACAAACACACTCTAAATTTTTCCGTTGAATCACTTTCTATTTATTATAATTGTTACTATCTTTTTGAAAACAAAGATATGTTGGATAATATTCCAAATAATCAAAGATAAAATTATTATCTTTCCACATTTTCGTACCAAACAACTGAAGAAAAAATCAAAATGTTTTTATTCCTTTTAATCTTCTTTCATTCTTAGTTTCCTATTCCTTTCCATTTCCTTTCTATCTTACAAAACGGAGCATAAGTATATCGTTATCACTTTTACTGATAATTACTCCCGATACAGATATACAGACATAATACTTTGTGTATTGAAAACATCTGAAATTTCAAATGGAAGCGGAAATGCAATTCAATAAGCAAATAAAAAATGCTTAGATCGGATTATGTAGGAGAATAAATGTCAGATGGTGGATTTGAAAATTTCTGACTAACTATGTTAAACCTTAATGTTGCATAAAGGAGGAGTATGGCATTTCATAACATGATGAGGTGGATGTTAAGATATTAATTATTTATGACAATCATCAGTCCTTATAATGAAAAGGGTAAATTATATAGTCCCACATCACTTAAGAATAAATATATATAATGGTTCATAAATAAAAAGATAATCTCTAAATGATATGATAAGTTGGCATCAGATATTATATGCTTGTTTGTAGGATATCCAAGAGAGACTAAATGAGGTTTCTTTTGTAGTACACGAGATAATTTTAGTTATTAAGATAATATTTGAAGCTAACCATTTCACTTATTAACCATAATTAAGCACAATCCTTGTGGAACAATGCTCTTACTTATTCACTTTATTATTACAATTATAGTCAATAAAAAAAATATAATTTCTTATAAATAAATCTGAATTTCAAGTAACTTTATTTTTATAATGATAACATAAACATGTGGATCGAAAAAAATATATCCAATGTATATCTGTTTTAAAAGCAGCGTATCCTAATAATCTTCCACTTACATTAAAGCATTTATGACTTATCACATTTCTCTGAACCTTCTAAGTGTCCCTCAAAATCCCTTGTGCACAAGGATTTTGAACAAGGATCTAGCAAACAGTTACGTTCCTGCATTCCATTATCACTCTCGATGTGCTTTTCCCTTTGATGGCTCCTATGCAGCTACATATTCGGTTTGCATTGTAGATTCAGCAACCCAACATAGTTTTATTCTTCTCCATACTATGGACATATTTTTAAGAAACCAAATGTTAGATTTTATCATAAAATATAGTCAAAATGGAAGTTTAAAAATATCTAAGAACATACCCCTTTTATTTTCGCATATTTAAATCCCTTTAAAATTCTTATCTATGAATACGTTTTATTTCTTTGTTGTTGATTTTTGTTTTATTTGCTGTCAACATTATATTGATGTGTGGTCTGTATATTATTAATTAATATTTTGTAAATCTACATATATACATATATTGTTTTTTTGCATAATGACACGGTCAATATGAAACATATTTGAAAAGTAATAAAACCTGCAAATTTAAAGTTATTCTATAAAGTAATAAGGTCATTGTCAGATACTATGACCATATTTTTATTAATCAAGAAAATTTAATATAATATAAGGTTCTTATAGAATAAAACATAATCATTAAAGTGACAGAGTCATTATTTATAATTATAGTATTTATAATATTTTAAAATATTATATATTTATATATTTTAATATTTATAAATATTATAATGACAATAAGGTCAAACATAAACGAGTAATAAAATCAATGAGGGGAAAAAAGAAAACCTAGATGGATGAAAATAGAAAATAATGTGGGTTGAGATTTTTAATGATGAATTGAATGTGTCTATGTAAAAAGAGGTGAAAAAATAAATTAAAAAAATAACCACCAATCTCAAATTTTCAAACCAATTTAAAAAAGGAACAACGTGTTTGCATGAAGCAAGGGATTTATTTTAATTCCTCTAAAAAAATCAGATCATTAAATCAAAGGGTTGAGAAAAATATGCACTTAATAACGTGAATATATGTTTTTTCTCTTTAAAAAAAATGTAAAAAACATATCAGAAAGCATAAATTGTGAAAAGGGTGGTTGAACAAACACTGACTTTTAAAATTCATTCAAATTTGTAAACAAAAGTCGTTTGTAGACTATAACCAAAAAAAAAAAAAAAAAAAGTGTTCAAAAATGACTATTTCATGTAAATACTTTGTACAATTATGACATCATAATAGAAACCTACAAATTCTTTTGGGTCTCTTAGGAGACCTCGAGGCCGAAACAAAATAAGGGACGTGGCCAAAACTTCTTAACTTTTCAATAATTTCATATTATTTAGATTTTCTCCCGCACGATCTAGTTTAAATTTCATCATTTAAGATTGTTTATGTTGAACCACCTTTTTTTTTTATGCAATTGATAAGACTGTCAAAATGACGCATAGTCTAACGATCCTTACATGTAACGTTGAGGTTCATAATACAAAATTCTCAACCCCGTAATTCATATATATAATTTTCAATAGTTATTCTTTTTTTATAACTATTAATGGTTACAGAAAAAGTTATTAAAAAAAATGTAAATTTTAATTACTTTTGATTATGTGACATGTTAGATGACTTATTGGAGCAGATTAAACAAATGGTTCACCCTAAATGATAATTAGAAAAAATCTTATAAAACAAATTATTAAATATTTAGAGTCAAATTTAGATTATGGAAGGGAATTTTTTTTCCTTTTTAATTTAATTGCCTTTTTTCAAAAAAAAAAAATTTGTTACAACTTCTTATTTTTCTTTCTTTTTTATAATTAACTGGCATGGCATTACATATACTGCTAATTAGTGTTTTCACCAATCTGTTACCTTTCTTTCTTTCTTTCTTTCTTTTTTCCTCCTTTCAAAATGAAAAAACTTCATCTATTCTAAGTTTTTACGTAATGCACTAAATTATCTTTCAAGAGGATTTTTATCGTTCAAACTCAAAAGCTTATTTTTTAGGTTTTTACCTGATGGGCTAGCTATGCAGCTGTGGCTAATAGTTTTACTTCTCTCTCTCTCTCTCTCTTTTCGTAGCTCAATATTGTCTTAAGGTCCGTTTGGTAAAACGGTTTGAGTTAGAAATTTTAAGTTTAAATAGTAATTTTTGTTCAGAAAAGACAAAAAACTTTTTCAGAACAGACAAAAACTGATATGAAAATTTTGAGTTTGAGTTGGTGAAGCAAACGAGGCCTTACTTTTAAAAACAAAAGGTCAATATTGCCTTAATTTAAGTTTATTTCTGTTTCTTTATTTCTTTTCACTCTTTTTTTTTTATTGTGTTTTTTTCTTCCCCCCCCCCCCCCCCCCTTCTAATGTTATATTATGTGTTTATGTATTATAAGTCAAGTAAATCATTTTCTTATTCTCAGTTTTTTCCAATGCATATAATATAGTGTTCTTATGTATATAGAAATGTACTTATTTATTTTGATATTCATTTTTTCTTTTTCTGCAAATATACCGTGTGTTTATGCACACGAAAATTGTTTTATATTTATTATCAGTTTTTTGTTTTTTTTTTTATGTTATTGGTTTTTTTCATTTTCATTTCTTTTTGCTAATTCGTAGGATCATGAGCCTATAAAGCTACTTAACATTTTTTAACCAAAACAAAAATTTTCCATAATGAAAAAGACTAAGAACGTGACTCATAAATAAGGGATTGAATTTTTTATTTAGATTCTATTAAAATAAAATTATAAAAGCCATGTAGCTGGTTAAAAACAAGTTGCCAATCTAAAATTGAATTTAATAAACTTTCTAAGTCTAATGTTTATTAATTATCATTAATTTTGTTCTCGATCTCAAGCTCTATCTCTTTCTTCACTCTCTCTCCTCTATCTTCTGTTGTCCTCTCTCTCTTCTCTCTCTCTCCCACTGCCATCTCTATCTTCTGTTGTCCTCTCTCTCTTCTCTCTCTCTCCCACTGCCATCTCTCTCTCCTCTCTTTTCACTCTCTATGCCTCCTCCCGCCCCCTTCGTCTCCTCTTTCGAGATCACAATTCTCCGACAGCCGGATCCAAAGGTGGCCAACAGTTTTATATTGAAAAGAAAAACCCATCTTATAGATGACCAAAGTAACCTATCAGAATACTCTTCGGTGACGGTAAACCATAAGTGATCTTTCTTGACTTATAATATTACCTTTTTGACTGACCACGTTATATTTATAAACACATATTATGTTGATATTTGACTTATCGTGATCAAAAGTCATATGCTACTATAGATGGCACGATATTGCAAGGGTGTGCCTTTAGGGGCAAGCCTCAAAATCACATAATTATATATATAAGAATAAACACAAACCAGTAGAAATGCAGCGTGATCTGCAAGCCAAGTGTACATTATGGGATTCGAAGTAATAGGACTCGTTGTTACAAATTCTCTCTTCCTTTCTTTCTTTTTCTTTTTCTTTTTCCTTTTTCTTTTTTTGTTTTTGTTTTTTTGTCTTTTGTTCTTTTTTTTTTTTTTTTTTTTTTTTTTTTTGGTGTAGATACTAGTGGTGCACGAAAAAACCACCAAACCCTCTCGTCCGCCATACTCTTCCCCACCATTCCATGCTATTTTTGTGTCACATCGTCAAATTGACAAATAACAATTCAAACTGCGCACCCCGTCATGTATATTAAGTGGTATCGGTTTTGATTTTTCCCAACCCATCATTTTACAAAACTGAATTGTCCTACCGGCCCATCTCAAACCACTTGAACGCCATGCATTCACATTATGTATGTGTTAGGATTTTCTTAACCATGAACGGTGTTTTGATATTTAATTATCTTTTTTCACTTAAAAAGCTGAAAGTTAAGAAAACTAAACATACTAAAAATACAATCAAAAAATAATCTTTAAAATTTTATTGTCTTTTAATTTTATAATCTTCTTTTAATTAAGGTCCAATTAGACTTAAACCATCCATAGACCACCCGACGACAAACCGCTCCATCCACCATGTACAACAGGCACTCCCGATTTGAGTTTTTTTCCCTAAATTGTCATCATTCAAAATTGACCACATGTGCAACCTAGTAGATAGCTATCAATTTGGTTTTCTCAGAAGACTCAAAACGTCTAACTAGACTGACTGACACTAGTGACGGATTAAGGGGGTGTTTACTCAAGTTTTTTAAATTTTCAAAAGAGTCCTTACATTTCTTGTAATGGTGTTAGTGTGCCTCCATTCAAAAGTATATTTTTAATAGGTTCAAACTTAATATTTAAAATTTTTTTCTGTTATGTTTAAATACCATAACTAAACTTAGATTTATTTTATATTTTAGTATTATAACCAACATTTAATTCCTTTTTTTCTCCCAATTTATTTATCTACAATTTTTTGCTATTCGCTTTTTAATTATTATTTTCTTGTTTTTTAAAGACATTGACTTATAATATTAACATTAATATTGTTGCATATATTTTTTGAATAATTGGTATGATTATTCATCTTAAAAGAAAAAAAAATGGTGTGAAAGAAAATAAAAGTGAAAATTAAATTTTAGCTTAAAAAACAAATAATTTATAATAGATCCTAGATTAAAAGCTACAATTTTTTAATTAGAACTTCTGATATTTGAGATAAAGTTCTCGAATGAATTTTAATATGTTGATCAAAGTTACATAAAAATTTACTAAATTTCTTTATTCATTTAATGTCATTTTTTTTAATATAAAAATTTTATCAATTCTCTTATGTGTTCTCCCACCAAAGAAAATTTTCTCGATCAGTCACTGCTGACTCTAGTTTTTTGTTGTCGTCATTAATTCAAAGTTTTTCCCGATAAACGTCCCTACTTTGAATGATTCTTTGTCCGTATTTTTACTGATATTGTGGTCATTATGTTATGCTGAAACTTGCTTCGTGCCAATCCAATGTTTACTGCTGGTGAAATTTTGGGCATCACTTCAAATACATTCACTTGTCATGCTCATATCTTTAATATTCTTTGTCTCAATATATATGTTTTTAGAAAAAAAAAAAAAAACACGGCATATTACTCTCTGTTGGGCCCGGTAGATCCGATCGTAGGATGTGGCCAGGGTAGGAGATGTGTCGTTCTCCTAATGGTCGATGATGTGTCCAGAGGCGCTACTAGACAATGGGTGCATGGTACTCTGTTAGGGCATTCAACGTGAAGATGGGGCCGGCTAGACACAAAGAGACCCAAAGGAAAGTGATTCCTAAGGGGTTTGCTTGTGTCGACTTGCCTATTCGAACCTGTAAAAAGGAAGGAAAATTACAATAAAAGAAACCACAAGTTGTCGTGAGAGATGTGAGGAGAAGATAAATAGTGGAGGAGAAAAGGAAAAGCCTAAGCGGCTGTCTCTAGCTAGAGCCTAGAAAGTACTCTAGCTGCAACCCAAAACATGCCCTAGCCACAGCCTAGAATGGCAGTTTCTAATGGTGGTGTATGGAATAAGTATGATGAAGATGATGACTCTAGAATGAATTTATGGGTTTATAAGATGATTTTGGCAGAGTTTTACTAAGGAAGAAGAAGGTTGTTCCCCTAGAGTGGAAATGGGAGAGTATTTATAGAGAATGAAGGTCCTTAGTGGTTGTTTCAACAGAAGGGCAATGACATCTGGAGAAAAGGCAGGTCAAAGGTGAAAGGAATCTTTAGAAGGAAGGCGCCAAAGCACACTGCCACATACTCTAGTGGGGCTGTTGTTAGAATTCATGTCATTTTTTGTTAGAAATGGGATTGGTATCTTATTTTGTTGGCTAAGGGGCACCTAAAATGGTATGACTAGATGAGCATCTAGTTCCTTTAGTTAGCCAAAGCAAGTCCCTCATGATTATATATGGTTCCAAAATATGCTCTTCTTATCATGTTTCCATTTAATGGTCTAAGATTCCTCCAGAGGATGATAATAACACTTCATTTGTGGATGGAGGACTGACATGCATCCAAAGGCTCCATCAGGGCTGTTGTATGAGGAAAAAGCATACTCTTTTGTCTGGAGGACAAAAGTATCTTCCTCTGGTCAGTATAAGTTTCCTCCGGAAGCGAGATGTACACAATGGCTTAAAAGAATCTTAGATTTAACTTGTGGGATCCAGTCTTCCTAGGGGAAATGGGCTTCTATTTGGGCCTTTTGGACTCAAAGTATGAGCTAGACACATTGAGTTACCAAAGGTAGACTAGTGGCTTACTTCCTATAATATTTGAACTTTAAAGAATAATTTTGGGTTTTTAAGTGCTAAGGGTAAAGAATGTTATTTTGTGATAATTTCTCCACCACCCACTTATTTATGATCAAAATACCCTTGGGGTCCCCAAGTAGGACCAAGCTTAGTTTGGCCAATAAATAAACAGTTCCATTTATCTTCCCATGGCCCACCAAACCACGGCCTACAAGGGTTCCCCGAGAGTGGCTTAGGTCCACGGATGGGGTCTACTATAAAAAGTGGACCTGGGCCCATTGGACTGGGCCTTGCACAAAAGTGGACATCAACATTAGCTCCAGTGATCACATGGGCAATTCAGTGAAGCGAGATAGTCCATGCGATCAATCTCCTTGAATGTTTGAATCTCTGTTTGCAGCTCCTCTAGCGTGATCAAAGTTGCTCTGGCTACATATTCGTCTTGGCCTTTGGCTGCTAGCCCCATAGCTGGCCGAAGGAGACGTTACCGTAATACAGCCAACCAATTGGGGTTATGAAGATCCTCTAGAGGGGCTGCATATAGCCTCATTTGTTCCGTTCAGCGAGAATTTCGCTCTTGCCGAGCTTCGAGTGGCTAAATTATGGCCTCTGGCTGAGTACCAGTTCCATGGTTGCCAAAGGAAAGGCCCATGCCAAAATCGCTCTTGAAGAGTTTATCATTTGGCTCTCGAGGCAAAATATTTGCCCATGAAGAACAAGCGCACTGGCGCCGGAAGAGTGCCTCTGAAGGCGTGTTTGAAGATATGCTTACTTTTAATTTATTCGTGATTGATCTTCCTTGTTCAGCTCCAGAGTCATGGGAGGTTAGCTCTAGAGTCACAAGAGATCATCTCCGAAGTAGCAAGAAGTTAGCTCCAGAGTCACAGAAAGTTAGCTCCGAAGTCGTAGGAAGTCAGCTCTAGAGTCGCACAAATCAGTTTCGAAGTCATGCAAGGTCAGCTTCGGAATTGTAGGAAGTCATTTCTAGATTCGCAAGAAGTTAGCTATGAGTCGCCAAAAAAAAAAATCAGTTTTGAAGTCATGAGAGTTGGGCTCTTTTGGTCTATTTGTTTTCTTTTTTTTTTTTCCGCATCATGATCTGTCAGACTGATGGAATGTTTATAGGATTTAATGTCTCGATATCTCCAAAGATGCAGACTTTGGTGATAATTCCTCCGGAGTTGATGTGGATTGAAGTGAGACATCTAGAGATGACTTTTTTTTGTAGAGAATTCCTCCCGACAATTCGTTTTGAATTGGCATCTCTAAAGATGACAAAATTCGCGCTAGAGATAAAGTATGCTTTCGTGATAGAAGTTGCTCTAGAGTTAGAATTTGCTCCGGAGGCAAAATCTTCATTGCCGTTTAGAGATAGTCATGAAAATTCAGTAAAAGACAATCTTTAATAGCTCTATGTTACCGTGATGTAGTGTGACCGCACACGTAGAGGAGGTGACCATTGCGTATGGTGACCATATGCGTGAAGGATTGCTCTATGAGACCATGGCGTAGTGTGACCACGCACGTAGAGAGTCAAATGAAGGGATTCTGGGGATGTAGTAACTAGTGAGATAAGATAGCTCCGGAGAGCAAATGTAGTGGTGTCGGAGATCAAAGATCATGTAAATTTTTGCCATAGATAATACAAAATAGCTCCAGAGAGCAAACGTTATAGTGCCAGAGATAAGAAAAGGAAAAAAAAAAAGATCTCCAGAGATCATGTAAAGTGAAGCCAAAGATAAGGCAAAGAAGCTTCGGAGAGCTAATGCAGCTGTGCCCAAAATAAGAGAAATAGCTCCGGAGAAGACAAAGTAACTCTAGAGAGCGAATGTAGTTGTGCCTAGGGGTGTCAATTCGTGTCTCGTGTCGTGTTCGTGTCGTGTTTGAGCCGTGTCGAATTTTTTCTTCCCCAACCCGAACACGACCCGTGACACGAAAACGACTCGAAACCGTGACACGAACACGACACGAACCCGTAACGAGTTGACACGACACGAACCGAACTTGACCCGTGACACGAACTTGACCCGCGACACGAACATGACCCGCGACACGAACTTGACCCGCGACACGAACTTGACC
The DNA here is from genome assembly GCA_038430175.1 of Ficus hirta. Classification (NCBI taxonomy): domain Eukaryota; kingdom Viridiplantae; phylum Streptophyta; class Magnoliopsida; order Rosales; family Moraceae; genus Ficus; species Ficus hirta. Next base: position 8,080,929 of record CM076585.1, on the reverse strand, counting down.
CGACACGAACTTGACACGACACGAACTTGATTCAATTTAAGCAATTCAATTTAAGCAAATTATATCCTAAATTCATAAAAAACCTAGAAGAATAATAATTTACATTCAACAAAAACATACCATTGACAAAATAATAAGTTTTAAGGATTGTTTTCAAATAAAAAACTATAAAATTAAACTTCCAACTCAAGTGCAAAGTTTACAATCATAGTTAGGCAAAGTCCTATTACAAACATCTTAATAAAGTCCACAAATCCAAATACAAACATAAAAAAGTCTAAATTTAAACAACATAACACCAATAAAATATCAAGTTCTAGTAGACAAATATAACTAAATAAATAGTCGCACCAACATTAACACAATCCAAACACAACAAGTACAATTCAAGCACATCCAGAGTTAGAATCTTGGTTAACTGTTTTCTCCTCATCAATGTTGAGATTCACAACATTTTGAATGACATCATTCATATCTTGGTCAACTGTTTTGATTCCAACTACACGAGAAAGATTGAAAAAGAATTTATGATTATGAGATTAATTTAACAATGCTAATTAATAATAGAGAACTGAGAAAATTTACCTTCACTCCCAAACAACTAATCTCTTGAGCATATAATTGCCTCAACAGTGTCAGGCTTAAGAGAGCTGCGAAACTGGTCAAGTACACGACCACCAACACTAAATGCAGCTTCTGAAGCAACTGTTGATACAGGAATGCTCAAAATGTCACGAGCAATTGCAGCAAGTATGGGATAGCGACATTGATTTGTCTTCCAATAGGAAAGGATGTCTATATCATCACTTCTTCTCATCCTGGGCTCATCCAAAAAAAGTTCCAACTCCGATTTGCTATTTGCACCAGAAAAAGAATCAGAGGAGACATCATCAAATTCCTACACAACAAACAACAAGCATTAGTTTATAAAAATCACTAGTTAGTAAAAATAAATAAATAAACAAAGGAAATGAAATATTACCTTGAAAATATCAGATTCATCCACATCCATTATTTGCATTGCTTTACCTTTGTCCTTTTTCTTACTAGATGGTGGAGTGACATTCGCACCTTCAACAAGTTTCAACTTGTATTCTTCAAAAAGGGCTTCCAACTTCGTACGTAATGAGAATAACTCAGAAGAGTTTTTCCCATAAGTTTTGTCATAGCAGAAAGCAACAAACTCCAGCTTATACCGAGGATCCAATACAAGTGCTATCCCGAGGATGGGGCTGAATTCTGACCAATATTTCTGAAATTTGCTCCACATATCCAAGGCCATACACTTTAAGTACTCATCTCCAGATTCCATCGTAGCTTTTAAGGTGATGTAACAATCAAAAATTGCTGGAAAGTACAAATTAGCTGTGGGATATTTAGTGCCAGAAAACAGAAGTGTTGCTTTGTAAAACCCTTTCAGAAATTTCCAAATTTTATGAACTCTTTCTCACTCCTCAGTTGAAAGACAATGCTTATAATTCGAATCACTCAACTCCAAGTGCTGAAAAGCACGTTGATAAAAGATGGCACTTTCAAGCATGAGGTAAGTTGAATTCCACCGAGTAATCACGTCTTGGGACAAACCTCTCGTGCTACCCATTGAGACCAACTTAACACATTCTAAAAACTTTTGCTTCCTTTGTTGTGATCCTTTAACATATTTGACGCTATCCCGAATCTTCCCAACTGCCTTATCAATACTTTTCAGACCATTTTGCACAATTAGATTAAGTATATGTGCACATCTCAAATGAAAGAATTCACCATTGTAAGGCAACAAACCACGCAAGTTCAATTAAAGTTGTAATGCATCAACGGAGACATCATTAGAAGCAGCATTGTCTAAAGTGATACTGAAAATCTTTTCCTCAATTCCCCAATCACTCAACAAAGAAAAGATCTTCTCAGATAGTGCTATACCAGTATGTGGAGGTGGCATAAAGCAAAAATTAAGTATCTTTTTATGCAACTTCCAATTCTTATCAACATAATGAGCAGTCAAGCATAAATATCCATCGGTAGTCAAAGAAGTCCACAAATCAGATGTCAAACTTATTCTACCAGGACATGCTTGTAACATATTTCTCACTTTTACTTTCTCCCTTTTATACAACTTAAGAGTGTCAGCTTTAGCAGTATTTCTAGACACTAATTCAACATTAGGCAACAAATATTGGAGCATTGCCCTTACGCCCTTGTACTCAACAAATTGGAATGGCAAATCATGCAGAATGATGCAAGTAGTTATCAATTCACGCCATTTTTCAGAATTAAATTGACCAGAGCCAAAAGACAATGAACCTGATTCACAAGTAAGAAGCATTTGACCAATGTCTCTAGTTTCAGTTCTTGGACAAGTTTTAATATGCTTTAACATATTACCTGTCCCGTACTTGCTAGAGGCAAGATATTGCTGTCCACATTTCTTGCAAGCACTCTTCAACTTCTTATCTGGACCTAGAGGAAGAACGTCGAAGAATTCCCAAACTTTCGACTTCAACCTTTTCTTTTTTAATGGTTGATTGTGATCACTACCCTCAAGTTCGATCACATCTTCGTCAAGGTCAATGTCCACATTACTTGCTTTCTCTAAATCAATATTTTCACTTTGCGACTCAAGATCAACATGATCCATCTGTAAATTTAAAAAAAAATACATAAGAACATAATAAGATAAAGAGAAATATTTTGAATCAATAATCATATCTAATTAACATAGCAAGGATCGATCCTTAGTGGAAGATGCTCATTTAATGTGTTAAGCCGTATTTTGTTGAAAATATAATAATTCAGCAAGAAACAAGCAACGGTTGGTAATAAGGTGAAGTGATTCAATACTGGGAAGAATATTGATATAATAAATATTATAGAATATAGGGTATAATATTATATAGCAAGAAAAAAAAAGTTTGAAAAAGACCATGATTTTCAGTTTCAGACCTTGAAATAAAAGAGGAAAAACGACATAGTTCAGGAACTTGTGTCGTAGCCACAGTGCATTAACACACGGTTGGTAATAAGGTGAAGTGATTCAATACTGTGGTTTGTTTTGTTTTTTGGGGGATCTGTCTCAGACTCTCAGTTGCTGACAACTTGTGAAAGAAACCCACAACCTATGTTTTCTAGATTTACATATTCTGTGGAACCTCCATCTTCTCTTTCTCTCTCTCTCTCTCTCTCATAGTCTCATATATCTATAAACAAAAATCTTCATCAAATTTACTGCTTTATCATCAATCATTCATCATCATATATCTATGCTTTTGTTACCCTCCAAAGAAAAAAGAAGTTTCAGCAGGTCATGAAAAATTACATACCAGTAATGGGGAGATGGCAGATTCGGAATCGGAAGAGGCAGAGGCAGAGGCAGAGGCAGAGGCAGGTCGCTGGCTTGGAGGAGGTGGGGGCGTAACCGCGTGAGGCACGAGATGGTAGATGGCCAGAGCCGAGGGGAGAGGGTAGAGGGGCAGATTCAGAAGACCCGAGAGAAGGTTGGTTTCACACTTTCACTGGCTTGGAGGAGCCGGGAGGTGAGGGCGTGAGCCGCGTGAGGCTGAGGCACGATGGTCGACGGCTAGAGGGGAGAGGGCAGAAGGCAGAGGCAGATCTAATAATCAGTAAAGGAGTAAAGGTAAAGGGCAAAGGGGCTGCTTCTTCTTAGGGTTTTTTATTTTTATTTTTTAAACATTTCAATTTTCAAACTCATTTTTGTGTTAGAAACGGGTTATATTCGGGTTGACCCGAAATTGACCCGAAAATGATCTGAAAATGACACAAAATATTGACCCGAAATTGACACGAACTTGACCCGAAATTGACACGAAATTTGACACGAAATTTGACTCGACCTTGACCCGAAATTGACACGAAATTTGACACGAACCTGACCCAAACTTGACCCGAAATTGACACAAAAACTGACACGAACTTGACACGAAAAAAAACGGGTCCAACCCGAACACGACCCGTTTTTTTTCGTGTCAAACTTTCCCAACCCGAACACGACCCGCCCCCTATTTTTCTCAACCCGAACCCGTGAAATTCGTGTCGTTTTCGAGTCGTGTCGTCGTGTCGCGACCCGTATTGCCACCCCTAGTTGTGCCGGAGATATATAAAAAAATATATATATAGCTCCAGAGAATATCTAAAATAACACCAGAGATAAGACAAAGTAGCTCCAGAGAACAAATGCAGTAATGCCGACGATGAGAAAATATAGCTCCGAAGAGCATGTAAAGTGGCGGTAGAGATAAGGCAAAATAACTCCGGAGAACAGATGCAATATTGCTGGAGATGAGAAAATATAGCTCCGGAGAGTATGTAAAATGACGTCAGAGATCAGATAGAGTAGATAGATATTTACATAGTTTAAGCATCATGAGAAATGCATGGTAATTGCTACCAGAGAATATTCAAATGACATTTAGGCGATTGTGACTATTGTGCTTGTTATAAAGGATTACTACTAGTGGTGAGCCGCGGCACGTACTGTGTATGAAGAAGCACAGTCGGAAGAGTTCTCGCGAGCACTGCACTTGATGTATGAGAGTACAGCCGGAAGGAGCTCACAATCACCATACTTAAGACAAAGGAATACGACCAGAGGTTGTATGTAATTTGTTGTGAAAGGTAGCAACAAGAAATAAGTAGCAATGATTTGTATCGTTAAGAAAGTAATAGCCAGAGATGGCGTATAAATTGTTACAGAGGGTATCAAAAGGAAATAAATACAAGCAAGTGATGTTATGGTCAGAGATATGTTAAGATGAGACAACTTTAGGTAAGTAAATTTATAGCCAGAGATTTACCATAGATGTTTCAAAGAATGGTATGGTGATTGTGAAGTGTGTACTTAATCATAAGTGACTAGTGTAAGGTGTGTATATATATATATATATATATATATATATAGCAATGATGACAATAAGCCCTGGTGTAGAGAGAATCATCGACAAAATAATCCTCCGGAGGCACAGCCCCGAGTTGCGTCCCTCTAGAGGTGTTTTCGGCCGATGAGTCCATCAAATGTATATAGAAAGAAGATACGTGCATATAAATATGGTGAAAATAATGTAATAATTGACATTTGAAAAATAGCTAAATCATGGACTAATAGTCTAAGAATGGCAGTCCAAAGATATTCATGCTAAAGATAAACATATAATAAAGTTAGGATGATATGACAAGATGTTAAGGCTTCGTTTGGTGAGTTATCTTATTTCAAACTAAAATGTACTTTTTCATCTTAATTTTTGTCTTTTTCTGAAAAAATTTGTCTTTTTCTGAAAAAGTTTGTCTTTTTCTGAAAAAGTTGTTGTCTTTTCTGAAAAGTCAACAAAAATTTTCAATTCAAACTTAAAATTTTTAACTCAAACTTAAAATTTTCAACTCAAACTCATTCACCAAACGGACTCTAAGTGTAGCTAAGGAATTTAATAAAGAAATGTGTGACAAAATTAGGCAATGTGGTTACAAAATAGTAATGTAATAACAAGTCCTTCATCGTAGCCCCGAGCTACATGCACGTCAGAGGTAAGTGAAATGATGGTGGAATAAAACTAGGACAGTGAGCCCCAAAATGCAATCAAGATAATCAAAGCATGATGTAAGTCCATACACATACGAGAGATATGCAAAACAATGATCAGATATATGTAAGGCAAAAGAAATAATTGAATAATCAAACAAGAGGAAATTATGAGGATAATAAGATGTAGCAAGAATGATGGAATAAAAAATGAATGTAAAATATAAAGTTGATAGGTAACGTATACATCTCTGGCGGGGTGGCCCAAAGCTATATACATGCCAGAGGCAAGCAAGGTAATGGGCCCGAAAAACATATCATATGTAACATTGCTATGTGATCCGTTAATATTTGTGGATGCTTGTGCAAATATAATGTGATAAAGTGATTAAAAATTATTGAGGGGAATAATACCTCCGGATGGTCTCTAGACAAGGTCGCCAGAGGTTCGCTGGCTAAAATACCTCTAGAGGGACCTGCTCTGGCAGGGTACTCTGATGACAGAATGGCACCAGAGCGAAGTGCTCCGAACACGGCAGGTTCGGACGTCAAGTAAGTATCTTTTTTCATTTCCCCGGGGCCCTTCCATTGGGTATGGCAAAGCCCCTAACACCGTCATAAGCAATAAATGGTGTGCCCGTTTGGCAAAGCAACCTTAACACATAAGGGGAATTGGGATTTCCTCTCCTCTAGTTGCTGCAAAGACATACATCACTCGTCGATACAAAAATCTTTTGATGTCCAGCCGATTTGGCTGGGGGCTTGCTGTAGAGGCAAGCTCTTGCCTAGTGAAATCGGCAGTGGGCCCATCGGACATCTCGAGCACTTTCTTCGCTACCTCGTTGAGAGCTAGCTCAAGTTATTCCTTACTTTTAAATTCTCTCTTTTCTGGCCGCAAAATCAAAGAGCATCCAGAGGTGGCGTGGCAAGAGATAACGTGGCCGGAGATGACGTGGGCAGAGATAGCTTGACTAAAAATGATGTAGCCAAGAATGGCGTGGCCAGAGGTGTCGTGGTCAGGGATGTCGTGGCCAGAACTGGCGTGGCCAAAGGTAACGTGGTCAAGGATGTCGTGGCCAGAAATGGCGTGACCAAAAAAGATGTGGCCAGGGATGGCGTGGCCAGAGTTGGCGTGGCCAAAGTGTCATGGTCAGGGATGTCGTGCCCAGAAGTGGCATGACCAGAGATGGCATGGCTAGAAATGACGTGACCAAAAATGATGTGGCTAGGGATGGCGTGGCCAGAGTTGAGGTGGCCAAAGGTGTCGTGGTCCGGGATGTCATGACCAGAGGTGGCGTGGCCAAAGATGGCATGACCGAAGATAGCGTGGCCAGAGATGGGTTAGCCAGGAATGTATTTTGAGTCCTCTGGCTAGACTCCATATGTATCTTTTTGTAAGATGGCCAAGACATCGTCTTGGGTGAAGAGGTCATCGTGAGTTTGCTCTGGAGATTTTGTTGCCTCTGGCGCTGAGGCTCTTTGCAGTGTCTTATCTCCAGAGGGACCTTGAGGTGTATTTTTGGCCAAAGTGTCTTTAAGCTTATGCATGTCGGAGATGATGTTCTTTTGAGATTCGGAGAAAACTTGTATTACAGCCGCAAGTTCCAAGATGGTGGGTTGCTCCTCTGCATGTTCTTCGGCATGTTGAGTGTCATGGTCGGAGACGAAGTCCTCTACCTCTTGCGAGGTTCCTTCGTTATTGGTTTTGTTTCTCTTAGCCCGTGGTGCTATGATGGCCTTGTCAATATCTAGCTTCCCCAGTGGAGTCGCTTTAATGTTGGGGCCTAGTAGATCCAATAGTACGATGTGGCTAGGATAAGAGACGTGTTATTCTCCTAATGGTTGATGATATGGCGATGACATGTCCAGAGGTGTTACTGGACAAAGGATGCATGGTGCTCTGGTAGGGCTTCCAACTTGAAGATGGGGCTAGCTAGATGACAGAGACCCAAAGGAAAGTGACTCCTAGGGGCCCCTTCGCTTGTGTAGACCACCAAGGCGCCTATTCAAACATGTAAAAATGAAGGAAAATCACAATAAAAAAAACCACAAGTCATCGTGAGAGGTGGGAGGAGAAGATTAATAGTGGTAGAGAAAAGAAAAAGCCTAAGTAGCTGTCTCTGGCCAGAGCCTGGAAGTACTCTAGCCGCAACCTAGAACATGCTCTAGCCACAGCCCAGAATTTTCTCTGGTGGGTTCTAAAGGAAGTGTATGGAACAAGTATGATGAAGATGATGATTCTAGAATGAATTTATGGGTTTCTAATATGATTTTGGTAGAGTTTTGGTAAGGAGGAAGAAGGTTGTTCCCTTGGAGTGGAAATAAGGAGGTATTTTATAGAGGATGAAGGTGCTTAGGGGTTATTTCAACCAGAGGAAAATGGCATCTGGAGAAAAGGCAGGTCAGAGGTGAAAGGCATCGTCAGAAAGGAGGTGTCGGAGCATAATGCCCCATGCTCTAATGGAGCTGCTATTACAATTGATGTCATTTTTTGCTAGAAATAGGATTGGTATCTTATTTTGTTGGCTAAGGGGCACCTAAGATGGAATGACTAGATGAGCATCTAATTCCTTTAGTTGGCCGAAGTAAGTTCCTCATGATTATAGATGATTCTAGAATGTGCTCTTCTTGTCATGTTTACATTTAAGGACATGAGATTCCTCTAGAGGATGATGATAATACTCTATTTGTTGATAGAGGATTGACATGCATCCAAAGGCTCCATCAAGACTGTTGCAGGAGGAAAAAGCATACTCTTTTGTTCGAAGGACAAAAACATCTTCCTCTGGTAAGTCAGAGTTTTCTCCCGGATGCGGGAAGTACACAATGGCTTAAAGAAATCTTGGGTTTAACTCGTGGGACCCAGTCTTCCTAGGGGAAGTGGGCTTCTATTTGGGCCTTTTGAAGTCAAAGTATGGGCTAGGCCCATTGGGTTACTAAAGGTAGGTTAGTAGCTTACTTCCTATAATATTTGAACTTTAAAGAATTATAATTTTGGGTTTTTAGGTGCTAAAAGTGAAGAATGCTATTTTGTAATAATTTCTCCACCACCTACTTATTTATGGCCAAAATACCCTTGGGACTCCCAAGTGGGATCAAGCTTAGTTTGGACCAATAAATAAGCAGTTTTATTTATCTTCATATAGCCCACCAAACCGCCCACAAGAGTTGCTCGATTGTGACTTAGGTCTACGGATGGGGTCAATTATAGAAAGTGAACCTGGATCCATCAGACTGGGCCTTGCGCAAAAGTGGGCATCAACACCCTCTATAAAGCAACCATTCCATTTATTTTATATGGCTATTCGATAACTCTACCAAAAGGTTTTTGCTTTCGAATGTAGTGATCTCTATCCATGAAATTAAGGTTAAAAAAGATATGGGGTACGTTTTTCCTTTTAGAAAATATTATTTATATTTATAATTTAAGGTTAGAAATTGTATCGACTTCATAATTATTCTTTGTAAACATTTGAGGGGGCCAATGTCATTTTTTTTTTTAAATATAGAATTTATATTCACCATAGTATGAAAGATAAATTAAATTAATTATCATTCACATACAATTGCTCTTATCAAAAACTCGACATTGATAGACAATCGATTCAATCAGTAAGTTCGAATGACGTATAAGGAGAAATAGAGTGTATTAGACTCCACAAATGGAAGACAACCCGACAAGTACACAAGATATTGGTGTACATAAACCGATAATAGTAAATCTGTAGCACCAATGGCACACAAACAACTACAAACAAAAAGATCTTGAGCTAGCTTTTCAAAGAGATACTTTAGCGGGTCCATCCTTGCAATCAGCATGGTCGTATAGTTCAATATTTAGTGGAGTAGGCATTACGAGGCGCATGTAAGAGCACAACAAGTCTTTTCTTGAACCGTATACCTTGTCTCATAATCAGTGAACTTCTTGCTGAGATAGTATATGGCTCTTTCCTTCGCCACCCTTCTAAGAAAGAGCCTTCGACCCTCTCTTTTTTTCTGGACCTTGGGTTGGCGTATGAGGCACAAAAGGACAAATGGCATTACCAAGAACCGGAGATGGTGCGACTGAACCTCAGCACGGAGGAGGTGTCGAAGATGATCACAATCGGAGATAATTGAGACAGCAGACTTGCACCCTGGAGACACACAGAGTCTTCAAGGAGTACACTGAAAAATTCAGTCATTCTTAAATAGCCGAAAAATATAAAACCAAAGACTAAATAAGACAAAACCCTAAAACTAATCTGGATAAGAACCACTACTATTATTTATGAAAAATGATAGAATGCACAAATCAGAACAGCAAAACACAGAGGAGAATGAGGTCACTTTAACACCGGCAGAAGAAAATAGCATAAGACACATAATTGGCACACGTGCCTCTGACGACAGCAAAGGCCGACTCGTGGACCAACATATGGTTAACTCCTCCTAGAGTTAAAAATAATAATAATAAAAAAAAAAAGGGGTCAGAGTTTTGACTCAGGATAGATACGTGATTAATTGACATTCTGCTACTTACCAACTTATCCTATATTTCAATCATTTTCTGAAAACATCCTCTGAAAGGGAGAGGGAAAGTAAAAAATAAAAAACCTTCTGATAAATATGTTATTTTCCAGTAAATAAATTATTTATCAATGAATTCACTATTCATCATCTTAAATATTTTAAAACCTGCTATTTATTTCCAAAATTAAAAAATATATATATATCCTATGTGATATAATTTGAGAAACTTCTTAGTTTCCTTAAGAATCTCATGTTACTGAATATATTGAGATCTCTAATACAAAATTTAGCTCTTTTTTTTGGGGGGGGGGAAAAAAATACAGAATCTAGCATAAATTTTAGCATTTAAAAAATCTAGCTTAAATTTTAGCATATAAACATGTTCACGGGAACTTTTTATTTTTTATTTATTTTTTTATTTTTTTTTGGTGCAAGTGATAAGACTGTAAAATGATTAAATTCACAACCTTTACTTCTAACGTTGAGGTCTGGATAGAGTTACGAATCCCCCTCTCAATTTATTAAAATAAAAAATAAAAAATTCACTACGTAGGTTCAAAAGGACTAGATAATCACATAGATTTTTAGTATTGTGTACACAATGAGGTATGATTAAGACAATCTCATAACTTACAAGGAGATTGGTGGCTAGAACATTACAACTCGGATTATATGAAACATTAAGCAAAGCCCAAAACATGCAAACGCACAACTTTAAACAAAATCACACCAAAAGCTGAAAAGCAGTTCAAATGATCAACATAACACAGACGAATCCCACTGCAAGGTGCTTGAGTGCTGCAGAGAAGAACATGTTTGATTTAGGCAGCATGGAAGTCGACCCGTTTCGCTTGCTTCGAGGGCGCTTAAGGTCATTAGCACCACCATAGATTGCTTTACCCTTATGAGAAACTCTTAAATGATCATAATTAGTTACAAGGGCTTTCTCATGCTTTCTATCATGGTGTTTTTTGCCTGATTCGGTATTGAACATACCGTATCCATCTGCATATACAAATTAGTCAGTTCCAAAAAAAAAAAAAAAAAAAAAAAACAGTAAAATGTATACATTTTAGTTGTTTCCCCGGCTTCAAAGGAGAAGCATTCCGAGGTTTCGAAGTGAAAGCGCCTTGGCATGAATGATGAGCAAGGCATACAATAAAGACGAGCCAGAAAATAACGCTGACATTCATGACCTTGGATTTTCTTGTAACCAAGTTTTATTTTTGTTTTGTTTTTCTTTCTTTTTTTTTATTTTGGTTTTTTGTTGGATGGAAGATGTTGATTAGTAAAAGGACCATCAGATCATCTTGTTTTAATTTTATTGTGAAAAGGTAAACAGTGAAACCACTTCTTGTACACAGTTTAATGTTTTCTTTTCTTGTCTGGTCGGTGATAAGACGAATCCGATTAAACAAAATCAACTAGACCGACAACACTTTTTCTCTACTTAAATGAAGAATTTATTCGCGCTAAATATGAAAGGTTGCGAACTTTCCTGCATATATATTTACATTTTAAGTATGCCGTGGAGCAATATTTGGCGAAGGATATGCTTTTTGTGCTGCTGAATTTAAACGATTCGATTTTCAGTAATACTTGTTATTTTTGTATTAATAATTTTAAATAGCACCACATTATCAAATTATAAATACAATATTACGACTAACATACCTATCCAATTATCGGATATGAGGTACTCCTGTATATATCTACATATAAATATATCAATTGTTTCGCTTTGGTTCCTGGTCTTTTACGCCATACCCAACACGCACGCACATTTGACTATTGTTAAGTCTGTTGGATAGATCTTGCTATAAGTATCTTTGATTTCATGGATCTAAAATCTACTTAGATGATCTGTAAGAGTAACTTTAATCCTAAAAAGGAATTTATACAAAGTTACAAAATATGACTTACAAAAAAATTTAAACTCTTGTGCATAGATTTTGAAACTTGTTTTTGAGAGTTTCAATAAGATATTATAAAATTCTAATTTTTTTTTTTTTAAGAATCATTTTGATAATAAAACCCTTTTAAAAATATACTTTCAAGTACGTTAATGACATGACACAGTTTTTTTCCCTGTCTTTTTATATTGACCAGGAACAAAAATATAAAAACTCTATCAACCAAGTCCGAAGAGCATTTAGTTCGATGGAAAGCCTTTTTTTTTTTTTTAATCAAAATGTCAAAATTTAGCACTTGAATAAGAAAATCATCTCAGTATAATATCACCAAGTCTCTCTTAAATTATTTACAGGCTAAATAGATATAACAATGCGGGGAAAAAAAAAAAAAAGAGGAACATTATGTTTAGTGTTATCTTTTGGTGGTTTATGTTGTCGTTTCTTTTCCTGAGAACTTTTTATTTCCTTAGCGTCAATTATCCTGTTGCCAGGAGGTTTTTTTATTTTTATTTTTAATTAGTTTTTATTTATTTATTTATTATTTATTTTTGTTGCAAAGAAGTTGTGAGGAAGTTTTGTTTTAGTTATAAAGAAGTTGTCATAGTTGGTTACTTTCCTTCCGTAAGGTTAATGATCTTCTTTCTTTTCCTTTTTTTTTTTTTTTTTTTTTTGGTTAATGGACATTTTGGTGTAACAATTTTTTTTTTAATCTTTACTTTATGTTGAGAATATATATATTCTATTAGAAAATTCTATCTTTTTCTTTTTTTTTTTTTGGTTAATGGACATTTTGGTGTAACAATTTTTTTTTTAATCTTTACTTTATGTTGAGAATATATATATTCTATTAGAAAATTCTTTATTTTTCTTTTTTTTTTTTTTGGTTAATGGACATTTTGGTGTAACATTTTTTTTTTTAATCTTTACTTTATGTTGAGAATATATATATATATATATATATATATATTCTATTAGAAAATTCTCTGATAATTCAGTGTCTATAAACAAAGCCAGAGACATTTTTGACCATCTATGATACAAATGAAAATATTATGGTAGAACATAAAAATATTATATCAAAATGCTCTTTCACAATGATCGTAGTCGGTTACGTCCTGAAAATATTTTGATAAAAATATTTTTTAAAAATAATTATTTATCAAATTAATCTTTCCAAAGATTAGATCTAGCAACTAGATTCAAAGACGTTCAGTTATTTATATTAAAAACAAAAAATGTTCTAAATGAATATGAAAAACTTTCTACCAGAATTTCTTTGGCCGTGACCCCTACGACCAAAATCAAAGATATTCGACCATCTATATCGAGAATAAAAAAAATTATAATAAAATATAAAAATATTTTATCATAATCTCTTTAGCAATTAAAATCAAAGATGTCCGACTCTCTTTGTTAAAATATATATATATTGAAAACAAAAGAACTTCAAACATAATATAATATAAAAAAAAATATTATACCAAAACACTCCCTCGTGATTAGAATGAGGTACGTTCCACCATCCATGTCGAAAAAAGACACTATTCTTCTAGAACATATGCAACAAAAAAAAAAAAAAGGTTCAAATAATCAAAAAAAATATCTCTGACCACTAAAATCCAGTGACCAATACTGTGGGAAGTCACTGCTGAGGAAGACAGAAAAGGAAGAAGTCGAGGGCCTTTTTGTCTGTTCATTTTTTTCTTTTCCTTTGACGATGCTGACATTAGTCATTGAATGACACGGAAACAAAATAGTATAGGCTGGTACACTCAAATAAAAAGTCATTCTCAATTTGTATTTAGATATTCTTGAAAATAATATAATACAATGTCTTTATTTAAAAAAAAAAAAAAAAGGAAAAAAAATTGGGATAACACGAATGTACAGAAGTTAAAAAGCCAACTCCACGGTTGCTCCCGCCAACTCTACCGTTGCTCCCTCTCCTTCTCTCCTCTAATTCACCTTTTATATTATATATTTTGTTTTTATTCAAAAAAATATCTTATATCTTAAAATCATGTATTTTTAGATCATTTTATTGTATTTAATATATATATATATATTGTTTGTGGATTAACACTTGATTTTAATTTTTAAATGCCAAAATTACCATTAAATTCAAATTTCTCAATTATTTTTCGACTTTAAAAATATATGATTCTATTATATTTAATATACAAATCTATATATTTTCTTGATGAACACTTTATTTTGAATTTAAAATATCATAATTAAATACCATTAAATTCAAATTTATCAATTATTTTTCAACTTTAATTTTAAGAATATTTTCGGTATGTTTATGTCAAAATTTAGTGTTAAAAAAAAAGTATATATAGATATTAAATAACTTCAAAATGCACGTACACAGTTGAATAAAAGTAAAATGCGTGGTATAAAAAAGTAAATCCCTCTTAATTTTAGTTTTTCTTTTTAAGTGTTTTTTGTACACTCTTAGATAAAATCACGTGTTGATCGAAAAATTATATAAATTTATATATTAAATATAATTAGATAATGTAAAAATGTGAAATCTTAAAATGTAAGATATCATTTCTGAACAAGAGCAAAATATAAGGCATGATAATTTTTTACATGTGAATTTTTTACATGTGATTTGTTGTAATAGAGCAAGAAAGATAATATTTGTTATTTTTATTTAAATTTGTATAACAATTAAGTAAAAATTATCAGCTTGTAAATTACGTAGTTGGCAAATACGTGCCTCTGACGACAGCAAAGGCCTACTCGTGGACCACCAAATGGCTCATTCCTCCTAGAGTTAAAAATAATAATAAAAAAAGAGGGTCAGAGTTTTGACTCAGGATATATACATGATTTATTGAATTCTGCCACTTACTAACTTATCCAATATTTCAATGATTTTCTGAAACATCCTCTGAAAAGGAGAGGGAAAATTTAAAAAAAAAAACACTATTCATCATCTTAAATATTTTAAAGCCTGCTATTTATTTCGAAAATTAAAAAAAAAATCCTATATGATATAATTTGAGAAACTTCTTAGTTTCCGTAAGAATCTCATGTTACTGAATACTGAGATCTCTAATACAAAATCTACCTTTTTTTTTTTTTTCGGAAAAAATGCAGAATCTAGCTTAAATTTTAGCATATAAAAATGTTCACCTTAACCCCTCCCCCCCTCTTTTCTTTTTTTTTTTTTTTCTTTTTTTTTTTTTTTTTTGTGCAATTGATAAGACTGTAAAATGAGGAAATTCACAACCTTACTTCTAACATTGAGGTCTGGATAGAGTTACGAATCCCCCTCTCAATTTATTTATTTATTTTTTTTTTAAATTCACTAGGTAGGTTCAAAAGCACTAGATAATCACATAGATTTCAAGTATTGTGTACAAAGAGGTATGATTAAGACAATCTCATAACTTACAAGGAGATTGTTAGCTGGAACATTACAACTCGGATTATATGAAACATTTATAAGCAAAGCCCAAAAGATGCAAACGCAAAACTTTAAACAAAGTCACACCAAAAGCTGAAAAGCAATTCAAATGAACATAACACAGATGACGAATCCAACTGCAAGGTACTTGAGTGCTGCAGAGAAGAACATGTTTGATTTAGGCAGCATGGAAGTCGACCCGTTTCGTTTGCCTCGAGGGCGCTTCATGTCATTAGCACCACCATAGATTGCTTTACCCTTATGAGAACCACTACTTAAATGATCATAATTAGCTACAAGAGCTTTCTCATGCTTTCTATCATGCCCTTTTTTGCCTGATTCGGTACTGACCATACCATATCCATCTGCATATACAAATAAGTCAGTTCGGGGAAAAAGAAAAATGAAAAATAAAAAATAAAAAATAAAAAACTGTAAAATGTTTACATTTCAGTTGTTTCCCCGGCTTCAAAGGAGAAGTGTTACGAGGTTTCGAAGTGAAAGCGCCTTGGCATGAATGATGAGCAAGGCATACAATAAAGACGAGCCAGAAAATAACTCTGACATTCATGGCCTTGGATTTTCTTGTAACCAAGTTTTATTTTTGTTTTGTTTTTCTTTTTTTTCTTTTTTTTTTTTATTTTGTTTTTTTGTTGGATAGAAGATGTTGATTAGAGGTAAAAGGACCATCAGAGCAGCTTGTTTTAAAGCACTTGTAAAAAGGTAAACAGTGAAACCACTTCTTGTACACAGTTTAATGTTTTATTTTCTTGTCTGGTCGGTGATAAGACGAATCCGATTAAACAAAATCGACGAGTCCGACAACACTTTTTCTCTACTTAGACGAAGAATTTATTCGCTCTAAATATGAAAAGTTTGAATCGTAACTTTACTACGTCTGTATTTACACTTTTAAGTATGCCTTGGTGCAATATTTAGCAAAGGATATGCTTTTTGTGCCGCTGATTTTAAACGATTCGACCTCATTGTTTCATGCTTAAAGCAGTAGGAAAAGAATAAAGAGCCTTTATTCATGTCAAAGAACTGATTCGTCCTCTTAAAGCGTAAACTTTTTGTTAATTTAGTGAATCGTAATTACTAGAAAAGAAGATCTGATAGGATTTGGTGCTTTTCTTGTCAGATGGACAATTCTCAATAAGGCTACAAATTCCTACTCAAGTGGTTCAAGTATATTTTTAATTAATAGGTAAAAGCAACAAGGTGACAATCTTGCAAATAATAGAGAATAAAAGGTCAGCTAATAACCTCTTAACAATATTTAAAAGAGCCAATGCACTATGAAGAGTTAATTTTCGTCCTCCCTCCATGGTTGTCACGTGACAACCTAATCATCGGTCATGTGGCAGCCCAGTTATCGGTCACATGACTTTTTTTTCATCTTTTCTTTACTTGTCTATATAACTAGTTTTATAAATAAGAATCAATCTCACCAATTTTCTAAACTTTAGGATCATTCCCACTTTATTTTCTGAACTTCACAAATGTCCACTTAACTCATTGGATTTTAAAACAGTCTCACTTAATCTCTTTTATTATAATTTTGGTTAAAACATACTAAAAAAAGACGTGATTTAGTCTCACTAAACCCTTTTTATTAGGATTTTTATTAAAAATAAACAGAAAAAAGACAATGTGACTGTTGGGGTGTCTTACACATCAACTCTAGTTGAAGTTTTTTAATTAGAAATGAATGAATGTTTGAAAATATGTGTTTGGTTGAAAATTAATTGTGATAGTTGAGTAGTGTAAAAACTTAAAATGTATTCGGAAAAAATAGCAATACAGATCTTGTATTATTTCTCATCATTGTGAGCATTTTGAAATAAAAATTATCTCATTTCGATTTAAAATAAGAAAATTATGAATATTTAAAGTTTTTTTTTAATATAAAAAAGGAGAGATTTAGATATATAGATTTGAAATTGAGTTACTTTTGATTAAAAAAACAAAAAATAAATAAAATAAAAAACATTTCAAAAACTCCAACATGAGTTGGATTGCAAGTGGGATTAACTCCCTTTTTTCCCGTCTATTTTTAACAGAAATTAAAAGGTCCAGCGAGACTAATTTAAAGTTTATAAAAGAGAGTAGAAGTTTATAAAGTTTAAAAGATAAATTGAGAATGGCCTTAAACTAGCATAACTGCAAAACTGAGAAAAAACAAATAGCGTAGAGAAATGATAATAGTCTTTCTAAGTATATTATAGGAACAATGAGTCATTACTAGTATCTTTACATGACAAAATTGAAATGGCACATATCAAAACGAAGAAGATTTTGAAATAGGGTATATACATATAGCACTCCTCTCCCCTGAAAAATACCATAGAGCGAAACTATACTTTGTTTCCTATTAATCCTATCGTCCATTAGTTTTACCTTAAAAAATAAAAATAAAACTAAAAACCCTGTTTTGGAGAAACATTTCCCCACGCTATTTATTATTTTACTCAAGTTCTTGCAATAAGAATTGTTGACTGACTAGAAATTTCTTACCCAAGTTCTTGCACTACTGCAATTGTTTGTATCACAGGCAGAAGCTTATCTTCTTCTTCTCTTTTTTTTTTTTTTTTCCTTGATCAGAATAACGTGTTAGAGAAGCTACCATTATATCTGCCATGTAAAAGGGTAGGGTAAGAAAAATTACCAAAACACAGCCTTTTTTTTTTTTTTTTTTTGGATACCAAATAAATGCTCAGCAAAGCTGCAGAAGCAAGCAGTTGCTTCGTCTTCGAGAATCAGTCGTATATCAAGAGTTTTGTTTGTGTGCACATCAGAAAAATAGCTTAGAGCATCTCCTATGAAATTATATGAAGAAATATATATATATATATCTCCAATAGAGTAATATTTTTGATGTTAAATTTGTCATATATTAAATTTGATAATAAATTTACCATCAAGTATAGTTAAGGTCAATTTTAATATTTGATTTTTATTAATTGTTGTCTTGACATTTTATTTAGTCACAAAATATTTTTATTCTTAAATTATTTAAATGTTAAAAGTTTACTTTTACCAGTTCAAAAACTTAATAATGATGACGAAAAGTAAAAATAGTAATAGAAATCTCCTTACACATTGAAACACAAATTAAGATGATATTATTTGTCACATTTTTTGGTGACAAATATAACATTAAAATTGACATATATATTGGAGATTGTCTTAGTGGTTGGAACTTGAATTGAGATGAATTCTGAATTTCGGATTTTCTCCTCTTGAGTTCTCGTTCGGTCTCTAAAATACTCTTTTTGCTATCTTTCGGTCTACCTAACCTGTAGTGGATCTTTTCGTCATATCCAGGTTCTCTTTCTTCTCTCTAGGGCCTCCTACATTACCTTTTCTCCTTTGGTGAAAAGCAGAGAGGACAACTCGAACTTCCTTTCATAGTCTCCGAACAAGACTTTGGATTCTCAGGGCCCATTTGGGGAATGTTTAGAGACGGTATTTTGAAGGTTGAAGATAAGTTAAGTTTTGAAAATGTGTGTTTAGTGATAATGAACTGTTTTGAGTGAAAAAGTATAAAACCTTGAAATGTATTTGAAAGAAAATTAGTAGTATAAATTTTATTTCATTCATCTCGAAATTTTATGCAATTTAAAAAAGAATTTTTGACTTTTTTCAGGCTCTCTTTGGATTCTAGGGCAACATAATAGAAAGGCCTGATCTGTAGGATTGTCACTCAAAAGACACATCTCTCGATCATATTATCCCAATTATAGTATATTCGATATGTATATATATTGACCTTCAATTCAATAAGTTTAGAGGTTCAAAAACCAAAGTAAGCATTTAAGTGATGGCAAAAATCATAAATTTGTCAAGGGGTATATACAAGAATGTCATAAATTTGACATGTTAATTATATTATATCCACCATAATATCAAAGTTGATAATTTTATCATTTTATAATATTAAAATTATCAATTTTAATATTAGAATCGGTAAAATTATAAGAATGTACTCAAACCATAGTTTTTCACCTAATTTTCTCATATGATGGGGGGTCTATTTAAAGGGTTGTTTTCACTATTTTCTCTTTTCTTTTCTGTTAAAGCTGTAGGAAATAAGTGGTTAGTGAAACTTAACGGTCCATGAGGAATTCAACGGAATAATTTAGAACCGAAATGAATGAATGGAATTTGGGCATGTAATAATCTCATGGGCAAATATCATGAAAATGAGTGGCATTTCATGGTTTCAATTGTTGGCAGGTTGATTTTTAACTATTGACCCTAAAGGAACAGGGTCAGGCTCGATTTCGCTTTTGACTTTCTAACTAATAAGTAGGGGTGGCAATTCGTGTCACGTGTCGGATTCGTGTCGTGTTTGAGCCGTGTCGAATTTTTTTTTCTCCAACCCGAACACGACCCGTGACACGAAAACGATACGAAACCGCGACACGAACACGACACGAACCCGTAACGGGTTGACACGACACGAACCGAACTTGACCCGCGACACGAAATTGACCCGTAACACGAAATTAACCCGCGACACGAAATTGACCCGCGACACGAAATTGACACGAAATTCAGGTTGAACCCGAAATTGACACGAATTTGACACGAAATTGACACGAATTTGACACGAAATTTAGGTTGGACCCGAAATTGACCCGAAATTGACACGAAATTGACACGAAATTGACACGAATTTGACACGAAATTGACACGAAATTGACACGACATTTGACACGAAATTGACACGGGAAAATTCGTGTCAACCCGAACACGACACGAATTTTTCCGTGTCAATTTTGGGTGACCCGAACACGACACGACCACTATTTTTCCCAACCCAAACCCGTAAAATTCGTGTCGTTTTCGATTCGTGTCGTCGTGTCGCGACCCATATTGCCACCCCTACTAATAAGTACCGCTCTCCTGATTAGTTTGTCTTAATTCATTTTATATATATATATATATATAGGCAAAAAGATGAATTTAAATCTACTATATATTATATATCCTTTAAAAAGATGAATGCATTGATGAACAATGCTTTCGTCATTGCTCACGGGCTGCCACATGACAGCCAGTCATCCACCATACGACGGGTTCATCAATTATCATGTAATACTTTTTTTTTTCTTTTGCTTTTGCTTTTGCGTTTGCTTTACTTGTATATTCTCGTCAACTAGTTTACTGAAAATGCACATTTTAAACCTACTTGTAAGCATCATACTCTTTTTCATCGCATTTTCTATAGCAGCCTAATAGTAGGGCCAAATATGCCACACTATTAAATGTTAGGGAAGCGTAACTTATAAGTTGAAAAATTGGGGCCCAAATTGAGAAACTCTATTCCTTGGAGGCCAACATTGATATTAAAATACTTTGATTTGTTGGATCTGTTTTCTGTACGAATGTGACTGTCCACTTTTTGTCATGTTAGCCCCTTGCTAGAAAATTCAAACCACGAGAAGGAATTTTGTCATGTTCTCAAAATATTGTTAAAGAAATGGGAACGATCTTTTCTTTTGAAAACCAGAAAAGAAAAGAAAAGATTTTAGGCATCATAGTCAAAAGTTCTGGTGCTCTGGGATTTTTGGCTGGCAAATGTTTTGAAGTCCAGGGGAAATGGCAGCCAAAATCCAAGATACTGCTGCAAAAGGTGCTTTAAAAAACTGTAGAAAATGAGACTCACAAGTGTTGAAAAAGTACATGAAAAAAAAAAGTAAAAAAAAAAAAAAAGAAACAAAAAACAAAAAACAAGAGGAACCTGCCAAAAGAACTGAACTTATCTCAAAACTGGATGTCTGGTTCTCATGAACCCAAATCTAAATTGGAAGCTTCTCCTATAGCTTGATTCATTCTATTTGTTCTTTGTAAGACCACCTCTAATACATTTCTTTCTACCAATCATATATTTGTTTTATAAAAAAAATACGTGAAAAATAGCATAATTTTTACTTTATACTCTTATGCATAAGATATTTCGAATGCTATTTTTACAGATGTTTCTAAAGCTATTTCCATTTTTTGTCGTCGTTATTATGTTTTTGAACATGTAAAAGTGAATTTTTAATATTTAAATTAATTGAAAATAAGAATGTTATAATAAATTACATTTTTAAAAAAATCAAGGTAAATGTTAAATTTTTTATTGATTATGTTTTGTGATAAATTTGTACAAAGTTTAACATATTACAGATGTGACATCAAATATAGCACTTCATTGGAGAATATTTTTTCATAAAAATACCAAAATTTACAATTTAACATTACATATTAGATGCTCTAAATCCATTTCTAGCCCATTACTCCATTTTAGAGTTGTTTTTACACCAAAATAGTACAACTTTAACTTTAAATTTAAAGTTCATTTCCAACCCATTTAATTTAAATTTTAATTTAAAAGGAAGATTTTATTTACATTCCGTTTCATTATATTTTATAACAATTAATATATTTCTTTATTTATTTTTACTTACTAAACCATAAAGCAAAAATAAATTAATTAATTAAAAAAAGGAGACCACACTATGCTATCTCCAACAAGGACTGCACCAAATCTGATGCAGTACTGTTATTGTTGCTCTACAGAGTTGGGTTGGAGCCCAACTTGTGTTTCATTTTGACGTTTTGCACCAAAATGAAGCCCCGTTGGAGATGATCTTAGGACATGGTAAAACCGTTTCCAACACGGTTTTTTTCTACAAATAAAATTTTCTCGTTAAGTCTAAACTGGTTCAAACACGGTGTGCTGTGCATGTTCGTCTTTGAAGAAAGAAATAGACGCAATTCTGTAGACCACTCTTTGGTCCCTCCAGATGCTTAGAGACTCAAGCAACCTCATATCCTATGCAAACACGTCGAGTATGGGAGATTTAAAATTTATTTAAAAAAAAAAAAGAGCACTCAACCCATGGAAAACAATCTTCCCCTGTTTTCGGTCTTAGGGAAAGATTCAATAATATTGTTATATATTGCACTCCAAGCTTAATGTCTACATATATATATATATTACATTTACATATATAGGAATACTCTCCCGGATCCGGCCATCCGGCAAAAACAGAAAAAACAATCCAAGAGACTAATCAATACAATCCAAGAGATTACCTGACACAACTCAAAAGAAAACCGTTAGAAATGCTGCTCATATCCGGCTACATATATATATATGTAGTCATGGATTTGGTACACAAAATACACAAGTGTGGATACTATTTCAGTATTGAACAATACAGTTTTTGCCACAGTGATTAATTGCACAACTAACTCAATCTTCTAAAGCAACAGAACAACTGACAATACTAGTACAACAAGCCCACTTATAATGCACATTCAATCTGTCAAGCCCAAAATTAGAGCATACCCAGCACAAAAGATAGATTTAGAAATTTGAAAAAAAAAAAAAATTTTGAGAAAAAAAAGGAAATTAGAGATATCAGATACCCAGAAACAAGAAAATAGGAATCTCCTTTTCCTGAATGGGATACTAGGAAACAAACTATATTAAGAAGACACCAAGGAAAAGGGACAAACACAGAAAGACATGAAGAGGAAAAGGCGGTCGACTTCGTATGGCCGACGATGTTCTTCCCCGAGTTCTTGTCGCAATTCCACCGGCGCCACCACGACCGGATTTTTTTCTAATGTAAACTCGAAGCTTCCGAGCATCAAGTAATGAACCAAGATCCTTGGTTTGTGCTAACAATTGTCTTCCATGATGCAGATTCGGGTCCAAGACACCTTCATGAGCAGAGCTCGGAAGATATTGGGACAACAATATCAAGAGAACAAGAAGAGAGAAAGATAAAAAACGTTTCATCTCAGAAAGATGTGTCTGCTAAACCAAAGGAAACCAAAAGGGTGTTGCGTTTTTCCTGTGGAGAAGGGGAGTTCTGTATTTGTAGCTAAAGCCTCGGTCACCAAGGAGCTAAATGCAACTTTTTTTCTCTTTTTTTTAATAAGAATAAAGACAGATATATTTATGTTGTGGATATGCGAGAGTGGCTGTGGTGGTCGAGTGTTCAAATAATGGAAACGTGGAACGGTTCATTAAATGCTTGACAACTAATATGGGGCACGTTAGAACTTTATTTTTAGCTTTTTAAATTTTAGTTAGCCTTGTAAAGTAGGCCATTTGATCACATTATTGTCATGTTATACCGTGTTATCTTTATCATCTTTTACGGCCTGAATTTTAACATCTCACTTTACCTACTGAATTTTAAAAACTCTTATTTTATTTCTTAAATTTTGAATCCCACTTTATCCATTCTATCAGTTAAAAACAGATGGGAAAAAAATTTTTTGAGTTAAGTGCAATCATATAATCTTTTTTATGTTTTTTTTTAGTAGAAATCCTAATAGAATTGACTTAGTAAAACTAATTCTACTCTTTTTTTGTTTTTAATTGAAATTTTGATACAACGGATAAAGAGAGTTAAATTTGAAATTCATGAAGCAAAGTGAGTTTTTAAAATTCAGATGATAAAGTTAAACTGACCCTAAAATTTAAATGTATATATAAAAATAATCCTATTTTTTCAAAATTGAGGATTGAGGGATTGAACTCTGTACTTTTAAGTGAAATTAGGTGTGATATTACTGCTTCTGCTAGACCATACCCACAACCACCACTATTATTATTATTTGCTAATGTGGTTTTGAGACATGGATACATTTTAGGCAGACTTGGACAAATATTGTATACAATGAAATGGTAACAAACAAAAACTTTGGTGTTCTAAGGTAATTGACGATGGATTGGATCCAATAAATTCCGCCCACTGTTTAAAATTGCGCAATCAATTGCCCGCTTTGAGGCCAGCCTCACTGAATGGCTATAAAAAATGGCCTTGAGGCCTACGCCTCACGGGGGAAAAAAATTGCTTACGCCTCTCCCCCTTGAGGAACAGAAATTTGCGCGCAATATTGCGCAATAGCTGAGGCTATTTCTACAGGCCTAAGGCCGAAGCTTAAGTTTTCAGAAAAACAAAAACAAAAACAAAACAAAACAAAAAACCAGGCCCATTTTTGTGCTTTTAAGTTCAGGGACCCATCTATGCTCCTTAAAAAGCTTGAAACAAAGACATTTTTCATGGCTGCTCAAGCAATATATATGAGGATTGGGTTAACTTTGAATTAGGAGTTACAACTAGTTAATTTTAGGATGTGTTTCTTTCAGACTTCTTGTTGGACTAATTTCTTTTAGGCTTATTACTTATGAAATTTGTTTATTTTAGACTATTTATGATGTTAAAATATTGATTTATAACTACCACTAAATTTTTATATGTTTTGAATTATTTTATGGTGCAGTGTTGAGGCTTACGCCTCAAAACACGTTAAGGCTTACACCTCAACTCACAGAAGGAAAACGCCTTAATGCCCGATGCAATTTTAAACATATTTCCACTCCCATTTGAATCGTAGATTCGAACTCATCTCTCACAAAAGTATAAATTTTCTGTTTAAATTTATTATTCAAATCTATGATCCAAACAGACCACAGTATATTGTTCAAGTGCAACTAACCGAAACTAACAACTCACCACTTTCCTAGACAAATATTAATTAATCATTGTTGGAGCACTGAACATTTTCGCTAAGGAGATATTCTTTCTTTCATGAATGTAGGGTAACATATTTTGTTATAAAAGAAAAAGTCCTCAAAGGAAGAAGAACTTAAGACCACACGCTAGGGAATAGAGATAATTGATGAACGAGAATGACTTAAATAAGCCGTCCACTATCAGAGCAAAAACTAAAATAAAATAAAGCCGTCCACTAGAAAGTTTTATATAGTTTTCCTAAAGCGAAATGGTCAGAGCCGTCAAGTATGAAGATATGCAAATTCAAAGGAGAGGGGACAATATCTCAACTTAAAGAAAGCTACAGAATATTTCTCCGTTTAAATTTTCAGATATATTATATAGCAGAGATAAGCTCACACGGAAAGATACACGGGTGACGGGATATCAGGGAAGGAAAGAAGAGATTTTCTGAGATATATAAGAACTAGCAGCAATATGGACTTCATTTCGTCGTCTTCTTAGCTTTTGGGTTTGGCAAAACAAATGAAATACAATGAGATGATTAAGACAGGAGACTTCTCGTTTAACTTTTTGTTCTAGCAATAATGCCAGACAAATGCAAGAGTTGAAAGATAAATCCAAGGTTGCGGAATTTTCTAATGCTCTGATTGGATTCGAAGATTTGAAAGTGAATGTCGATGGTGTTTGGTTGAGAGCATGGAATTAGAATAGTGATATGGCACGAATAGAATTAGAATAAAGAATTGAATGAATGTTTATATTGATTGATTTCAACTCCAAGGTTGGAATTCCAAGTTCTTTCTATGCATTTCAAATGTTTATACTAGCTAACTTTCCCAAATCACTTGTCTATTTCATCAGCTACTTACACTAGAATTTTTTTTTTCTTCCCCCCCCCCCCCCCCCCCCCTCTTTTAAAGGAAAAATTACTTGTCAGAAAATCTCAATAGACCCCGAGACGATAATAAGGTATGAAATAATATCCTACCTTAATTGCTGCTTGAATAGTTTGTTAAGACTCTCATCAGGTACCATCAAATTTGTGTACTTCTGGCTTTCGTTAACAAAAAGCACCAGTATAGATATTCTACATAGAACCCCAAAACATTAAGGCAGTTGTCACAATTTTCATGAGAATTTTTGCAAAAAAGTTCATGTTACCACTAACCGGTCAGCATAGCAGCTTATCAAGAACATCTGGCTTTATTTTCTGGAGTGATGAGACCTGACTGACTTGTTTACCTAGTAAACCTGTAACTCGGTCCACATACAGCACATATAGCCCGTTCCTACTTTCCATCAGTTCCAACGCTTTCCGAGCATGAAAAATTGAAGTCACCCACTCTTCAAAGAGCACTGGCATAGAATTACAGTTTTATCATTTTCCAGTTTTACACACTTATGATTTGAAGGTAATTGAAAGAATGCTTTTGTAAGTTGCAAGATGTCAACTAGATGATTAGCACTAATGTATTAGTTTTCAGTTCTTGGTGCAAAAGGGATGCTGAGTTTATAACACAGCTTCGAAGATTATGATTCAAAAGTACAATAAAATAAAATTTCAAAAAAAAAAAAAAAAAGAGAGAGAGAGAAAGAAACGAGCAGCAATAGCGAGACATACCTCTGTCAAAGCCTTGATCCTTGGACCATATTGATAGGTAGTCTGATATCAGAAACTCAATAAGCTGGATCCTGTTATCCGTATAAAAAGATCAGACATGACACCTACCCCGAGATTGTGCCACAATTATCATATTAGAAGCTCATCCCATCGACACTACGTAATTTTTGTGGCAACAATTTAAAATTGTACTATAAGATTGTGCGCAAATTGGATCTAATACGGGTAAGGAATATTTCAAGTAGAAAGGTAATTTGGTGAAGAAATAGGGATTCTCCACAACCAGGTAAGTCTCTGGTAGAGAAACTAACTATCAGTCTACATAATTAGTACAATTTGCACTAATGCAACAGAGAAGCAAATTAACAAACAAAGGGTGGTGGAGTACCTTCTTCGACTCGGGGAAATGACTAATCTTTTCAAAAATTCTTACTGGAAAATGATTTTAGATAACAGAACAAAACTATTAAGGATTTTGTAGTGCAGAATTTAGCAAATGAAAATAAATCACTAAATAAATTGTCACGATTGATGTGGATAAGTTTTGATCTCTAATGGACCAAACTGAAGAATCTATTAATGACTAGTCAGATTATAATGGCTATAGATTTATTTCAGTACTTACATTGTGAACATACATTGATTCATGCGAGGAAAAGAAACATCAAATGGATCAGTGAAAAGCAAACTTTCTGCAAGTAAAGAGACTCTCTGAGAAACTGAAAGAATTGCACGCTGTCCAATGAAGGCCTCATTTCCAAGCTTACGAATCAAGTGCTGGACATGGAACTGAGGATCCACGTTGTTGTGGTTTGACCCTGAATGGAATACAGATAAAAAAAAATAAAAAATAAAAAATAAAAAAATATAAATATAAATATAAAAAAAACTAAGAGGCGATTAGAAAAAGACACGACCACAAAGTGGTAATATCCGTGAAGGTCATAGTTAGCTAATGAAATCATGATAACAAGCCAACAATGAAATTCCTTCTTATCCCGAGAGATTTTAACAAAATAGATGTACCATTTTCTTGAAAAGGGGAACACATCCTTTTAACCAATCGCGTTATTAAGCTGTTGATAGTTCCTTCTATAACTTCCATGTTCTTTGACATTGATAACAAATTACTCAATGAAGCTGACAATGGGCATAGAAATCACCTAATTAGTGAAAAGGAAACTAGGAAAGGACACATAAGCTTCTCTTCAACAAAAATTAAATAAACTTGAAAACGATATCTGCTTAAAATGAAAAGACATCAAGTACAGATATCAATTTGATGCAGCAAAGTTTCTAAATCTTTGAATAGCAATTTAGCATGAGCTTCCATGTCTTAAGCATAGATGTTCGATTCAAGAAGGAAAAAGAATCTCTCTCATTGGATAATTTATTAAAAACATTAAAAGAGCCAAACTTTTTTTTAAGTAACCTGGAAGAGTAAAACAAAGCGTCAACACAAGCAGAAGCCCTGCTCTCCTCACCAGAAAAACAGAAAGGGAAAAAGAGAACACTTTGACTACCTAAAATGAAGTCTACAGCTTGGTGTGACCAATTTGCAAAGTTCACCTCCTCAACCTGAAATTACAATGGACGCAGCTATCAAAATCAAAAATCAAATTATCATACAAGGTATTGACTGCCAAAAATAAGTGTTAGAGTAAATTTTAAGTTAATAAAACAATAGTACTGAGACATTATTAAAAGTAAGCATAACCGTTGATAAGGACCAAATAAAAAAAAGTTAAATTTTGCTATCTGACCGGAGAAACAGTATCACAAAGTTCCACAAGAAAATCAACAGAGGCCCTCAGCTGCTCCAGTTCATCTTCATTGCAAAGGTCTACGTTCAAAGGCATTAGACATCTCAATAGTTGAAAAATATAGGGAAACGCAAATTATCTATGTTAGATGTCAAGCATAACCATCCGTTATAGATATATACACATATATGTGTATATATGTGTATATATATGTATGCATATTCAAGTCATTAAACTGAAGATCTACAGAGATAAACTAAACGTTAACAAAAAAAAAAAATATGCATATTTTGCCATTGAGATATCCACTACAAGCTGAAAATAGAATGACATAAAGTCAATTAGTACTAATTATGAACCTGATAAAAGCCATTGCGGAACCGAGCCACATGATTTTCGTTTTCTTTCTTTGAATCTTACTGAAAATAAGAATAAGAACAAATTAAAGCGCATATTTTTAAAAACTAATTCCATTGATAGAGATGATGATGATGATGAACATACCTTGTCTCAGAAACCTCCGTCGCAGAACGTCGTTGAACCGACGATCGGAGCCATCTGCAACAGCTTTAGGGCTCAATTTCCCCAAACGTTCGAAGAAATAGCACTTGCAAGCGGCACTTTGAGGGAACAAATCGCACTGCGAAACATCTGAAACCGAAAACAAGTCAGAAAAACCTAGAAGATCGGAGAGAGAAAGCAATTAAGAAAACCTAGAATTTTGACGACCTTCAGCTTGCTTGAGATCTTCTCTGAGTCTTAAAAGCTCTTGCTTTCGCTCCTTGGCCTAAATCTCCGCCATTAAAGCTCGATTAGCTTAGGAAACAGAAATCTGGACTAGAATTTCGGAGAAATACACAAAAAGGAAAGGCAGATCGTTTTCATTTTCCCGAACTTTCTCAGCAACCAAACAGAGAGGTTAGGCATGGCAAAAGGAGGAGTTTACAGACCTTTCGCTTCCATCGGAGAACGTCGGAATCGGAAGGATTGTTGGGAAGAGGAGGAGAACGAGGATTTTGGAGGAGCTTTGATCGGAGAAGAGAAATGGCTAAAGCGAGCTTCACCGTTTGCTCGTCCCGGCCTGAGCTCGCTGGTTCTGCACCGTTCCCAGTTGTCATTCTCTTTCTCCCTCTCCAGCCAACTCACGCGGGAAATTACAAAATCTGTTTTTATACATATTTGTATCTATTATCCATTACTATTACATAAAACTCAAGTTTTTTAGTATTCAAAATTTTGGTTTTTCTATTTTGTCATTTTTAGATTTTTTTTCTTTTTTTTTTTTTTTTTTTCCTTTTTCTTGATGAAATCATTTGATATATTTTATTCTCTGGTATAATCATTATTTATTATTTTTCTTTATTTTTTAGGTTGAAAAGTTTTTATTTGTTCTATTTTTATTTTTTACCTTTTTTTTTGTATATTTTACTCTCAACTTTTTGAAAAATACTTTTAATTTACTTATTTTATTTAAAAAATTTATATCTATATTTTTATTAAATAAAAAACTTAAAAAATAATATACATAAATGTAATAAAATTAAATCCGTACGTGCCAAACACGCACGTACAACTAATATACATATAGTCATACACACATACACGAAATACTCGTCGGAAAAAAAAAACAAAAAAAAAAAAGGGAAAAGAAAAAGAGATTGCGTGACACAATCACGCTGCAATACAAAACGAATTGAGAAAAATTCAAAATCCCCGAATTGGAAAGATTATGTAAATATGTAGTTTTTAAATATTAATTTGAAAAAATTGTTGAAATTTTTTAATTTAAAAAATTTTTGTTAATAAATGATTAAATATGATCAATTAATAATAAAATAAATATATTAACATTAATTGACGATCATTATTTAAAAATAGTTATTTTATTGATTTTACAAAACTTCAGTCATTTATTATAATACTTCTTAAAACGTATCATTTACCTACAAATCCCCTCTAAATTTTAGGGGGTTCTTTGATAGGGACAGCAATTTTTTCCTACGAGTAGGGATGATTTGGGTTCATCCAATGGTGAGCAACAAACAAGATCACCATTGATTAAGTAAACCCATTCATATCATACTATGATGTGTTTAACAGACACATTCTCTATACCATATCTCACTGTCATATAATGTGAATTTCAGTACTTTATAGATCTCATTTCAATAAGAAAATATTTAAACAATGCATTCACTTATTTTATTATTCATCCATTTATTTTTTTTATCTATTTTTATCAATCATATTACATACTCTCTCTCTCATCAATACACTTTAGAATGACTATTCAAATCTAAACAACCCAAACACATATTATATTTAAAAACAATGTAGAAAATGAGATATCCAAACGCATATTATATTCTATATATTATAATGGAATACAAACAAAATAAATGTGTCTTCAAAACGAACCATAATAAAAACAAAAAGAGTCTAGATTAGCATTTTCGGAGAAATACAGGATTTCAAGTTCACCATTTGATTAAGTAAACCCACTCATATCAAAAATACAAGACAGACGTGTGTGTTTGCAGGATATCAAATAGAGATCAAACGAAGGTTCTTCTATAGTCCTAAGGACAACAAAGTATTGGTATCTACCAGTACTTGGTATTTGGAAGACAAAATACATACAAACCTCGAAGCAATGTAATGCTTGAGGAGCTCGAGGCTAAAACTGTCAGCGAGGACCAAAATTATTCAAACAATGAGATTATTTTGTCATTCAATTTTTTTTTTTTTCCCCCCGCTAAACTAAAAGGATTTGGGGTGATCCTGTCGTTTCTAGTTTATTGAGCCCACGCAAACAAGAACACTCCCCTGGGGTGCCTGAAGGGTTCATAAAGAAAGGGCAAGAGCATAGGGTGTGCAAACTGCAACAGTTCATTTATGGACTAAAACAAGTAGGGGTGGCTATATGGGTCACGACACGACGACACGACTCGAAAACGACACGAATTTCGCAGATTCGGATTGGGAAAAATAGAGGACGAGTCAAATTCGGGTCACCCGAAATTGACACGGGAAAAACGGGTAGTGTTCGGGTTGGACCCGTAGAACCCGAACACGACCCGTTTTTTTCGTATCAATTTCGGATCAAATGTCTTATCAATTTCGGGTTTCGTGTCAATTTCGAGTCCAACCCGATTCCAACCCGAATTTCGTGTCAATTTCGTGTTGCAGGTTAATTTCGTATCGCGGGTCAATTTCATGTCACGGATCAAGTTCGGTTCGTATCGTGTCAACCCGTTACGGGTTCATGTCGTGTTCGTGTCGCGGTTTCGAGTCATTTTCGTGTCACAGGTCGTGGAATCCGACACGTGACACGAATTGCCACCCCTAAAAACAAGCCTTTAAATCATGGAATATTATTAGTAACTAGGCTTTTTAATATTTTCTTTTGAATATCTTTTAAAAAGACTAAAATAACCATATTTTCCATTGGCCCACATTATTTTATAATATCTCTCTCTTCACCCTTTCTCTTTCACTCACCATCTCTGTCTGTTCCTTCACTTTCCATTTCCACTCTCTCTCTCTCTCTCTCCGGCATGATCTCTTTCCCCTTGCAATCTTCGCCGCCACGACATCTCCTCTTTCCTTGCAGTCTCCGCCGCCGCCGCCGCCCCTGCCTATTATCTCCTCGTGATCTCCACCACCATCGCGACCTCCGCTACCTCTATGATCTCGGCCGCGCGATCTCCATCGCGGCCACGATCACCTCTTTTGTGACAATCCTCAAAAAAGCCCTTGTGATTAAATCATAAATGAGGATTATGGGGTTTTACTTGATATTCAATAATAAATAAAGGCCAGTACTCTTTCATCCAAGTTCTCGAATTAAAAACTCATGACAGTGTCATTGATCTTCATAAATAAATTTATAGATTCTATAATCTCATCAATTAGTAGACGATGTAGGAAGAATATTATTATTAGCTTGTTTTGTTATTTTTGTTAACTCATTTAGGTGTCGTTTATTTATTTTAATATCGTTTTGGTTATTATTAGTAAGTCTGTTTTTTTTTTAATTTAAACTTGCCGATGATGTTCTTCTAGGACTGAAAACACTAATAATACATATGCGTTACAAATATCACATTCAAAATAGGAGTTCTGAACATAGTCAATTAGTCAATAAGTACACACCAAATATGTTATTCGAAATAAGAGTTCCTGACTTTTTCGGTTTTCTGTACATTCTTTCAACTATATCAAGTTCTCTAGATGTGTCAACTTTAATATCATCTTCTTTAATTTCATCTTATATGAGAGAAAATAAAGGCCTATACAAACTACAAAGCCCCACACAGAAAACATTGAAGTACTCTTAATGCCTTTAGCAATACTGGTTTTTTATGCAAGTCCAGTTTCATACATTTCCTCTAACATAAATTTACTTCTTATGTGAGTATTTTTCTCTTTTACAGTAAACTTTTTAGATTAAAGAGAGATAACAATAATAACATTTTATTTAAGAATTGCTTTTTGAGTATTAGAATTGTCGTTCAAATTCGGAGCGAATGGAATTTCTCATAAATTGACGGATAATTAAGACAATATAATTTAATTCTTTTTTTTTTTTTGGTAAATATTTTATAATTAAATTCTTACATCTTAAGTGACCTTCCCGAAATTGAAATAGTCAATCATTCTCTCTATAATTTTGCTTCGTATTTTTATCCATTTATTTATTATCAGTTCCCTATCTCTCTCCTATGTCCTTATATTCAAATTCACTCGATCGTAAATATTTATATACCAATTTACTCAATTCAATAGATTTTAGAATACAAATAGTGAAGCAGAAAAAAAAAATTTTTTTTTTTTGACTTGTGTACAAATAGTAGGCAGCTGTGTGTGTATGTGTTTGTAGTTGATGAATGTTCTTTGTATTTTGCTGATGTGTTTATTGTCCTGATGTTTATTGCCTTGGAACGTGAAGTTCTATTATATCTGTTGACAAATAGCATAAAGAGATCCAAATTTAGTGAAATATGAGATCAAAGTTATTATAATTGAATATTTGTTTTGTTTAATGAAAACAATTTTACTTGTTTAAAGACAACTAAAAAAAAAAACTTTTTGACTATAAAATGAAGGTACTTAATATATATATGTATATATATATATATCATCTTTTTTTTTTCCTTTTTTTTTTTTGTTTTTTGTTTTTTGTTTTTGGAATAAGTGAAGAACTTGTTGACGAGTTGATCCATGGTTGGTTACCAAAATGGAGTAGTTCCGCTTCTTGCTAAGAAAGAAAGACTTGTCTATTCCATCCCATTTCATTTCGGGATAGGCGGCTAATACTAATCTAATGAGTGAAGTAGTCGTCGTCTGACCAATTGGCTCGGACACCAGACCGCTCGTGCCCGCCCATTCTGTCTCGCCCTAAATGGAATGGCTCTCTTAGTTACGCTGCGCCCCGACCCGAGTCCCCACGTCCGCTTTTCTCCGTGATTTGCTGACTTATCCTACAGGTTTGTTTCCGCTTTATTTACTAATTAAGCAAGTTTCCTTCCTAGCACCTTGAACTAGAAGAGGTTCTGTTTTCTTTGGACAGGCAAACCCGGAAAGAGAGATCGGGATGATGGAGACTTGAAGAAGTAGAAATCAAATAGAAGGGTCATTCGTAGATCAACACAAAGCTATTGATCCAATCCGATCCAAAGATGAGTAACCGAGTTCTTCTTCCTATGGTTGGCACGAGAATCCCTTTCAAAAGGGAAGCCCAATTGAATCAATTGATGCGGGATTACTAGTCAGCAGTGATCCCTCAGCCCCGGTCCTACAGCGATAGTTATCTGTCATTTTCTTTCACCTACGTACCATAGAACTTGCTGTTAGGGGAGGGGTTCCTATCCCTTTCTCAGGTCCATTGAATGAGTGGAAGGGCTTTCCCATTTGGCTGAAAAAGCCGGTTCGTTATCCATATTGATCTTTTTCCACCCTTGGCTTTGGCTTTAAGCTTCATCCACCGCAGATGAAGTAGATGAGGCAAGGGCCGTGATGTGCGCTAACGAATCATGTAATTGCGTATATGACGATTGCTGTGAGATTTGAGAGTTCCATTGTCCGGTCTCTCAAAGGAAGAAAGATGGGAATGTCAAACAAAGGAATCGAGAGATGAGTAGTTCCTTTGATGAGGGGCCCCGTAGGTCTATTTTAATAAGCATTAGTGATCCTAAGTGATCGCTGATCTGGCCTTAAAACATGAGAAAATAATTTGTACATAAATTAGCACATTAAGACATGATAACTTATTCATACAAAATTAGAGAGATTAAATTTCAGCCAAAAAAAAAAAAACTTATCTAGTATGGAGCTCTTGTGAAGTTATTAATTAAATACAAGAGGGCTCGAGAACATACTGAAGCTAGGTTTTTTGTTAAATAATAATTAACTAGTTTAATCATAAACTGATATACTGTTAGCCATGTCGTGCATTACATCATTAGTCTAGCATGACAAAATTTAGATGTACATGTAGCAAAGCAAATTAAGGTGATAAATTTTGTTAATTAGTTTATATTTTGTCATTTTTTCCTTGTAAAGTGCCTCGTCAAAATGACAAAAACTGGAAAGAAATTGACGAGGACCTAAAGGGTAAAAAAGAAAAACAAATATTTAACAGACATAAGAGACTTAAATTTAATAGATATCGTAAAACTATAATGACAATAACAAAAAAAAACTAAAACTAAAACAAAACAAATGCGAAAATAGAGAGTCAAATAAGATTCAATAAAATATGATTACCAAATAACTATGTGCTATATTTAATAGAGTTCTTAAAGTGAAAAATATCATTCTTAATTCATGTGGGACTCTTAAAGATATCCTCCTAGTTATGACTTTTGTACTACTTGGAATCTTGATTTTATTATGATCATTGTAACCCATGGAATCTTGATTTTGAAAGCATAATTTATTTTGGTTTATCATTTTCTATGATCATAGGAAAATTTCTTAATTAAATAAGAGAGAGAAAGAAATTGCTTCCACCCTTTAAAGTGGAAATTTATGGTGAGTTTACTTAAGCATAATCGGAGTGGGCGTGAATCTTAATGAGTAAGATTTAAAATAGACAAGATTCGAAATAAGGATTTATAATCTAAATAAGTTATTTTTCTTGATTCTAGGATTTGGAATCGTAGTCACCGAATCTAATTCATGTGTTTACTTAAACTCAAAATCATAATAAACTTTTGTAAATTTACTTATCCATTCATAATTAATTATGTTTTTAAAATTAAAAATGATTAATTTCTTCATTCATTATCATATTGCTAATCAAAATTAAATTAAACATGATACTACCAAGACAAGAAAATAATAAATATAAGTTGGTTAATTTTTTGTTTAAAAATTTAAACAAAAGTGTAAAAACTTCTAATTAAAATAAGTAAATTGAAAAAAAAAAAAAAAAAAAAGTTGTTGAGATTTTGTGGAATATATTGATTTTTCTACTAGTTATCGTTTTGTGATTCTTTCCATTTTTAAAGATCTTCAAAATTATACATATCAATTAGCTTGATTCTAGGAGTTGATTTTAGGTTTCCTGATTGTAATTCTTTCCTATATAATCTTGTACAAATTCAATAGAAATTGTGAATAAGAATTATTTGAATCTCAAATTTCAGGTTGGAATCAAAGACAATATCAAAGCCAACATTAGAGCATTCAATTATTTTCATTCACCACAAATAGCAAAACAGCAAAAGCAAAACAAAAAGAATAGCAAAAGAGCAAAACCCAAACATCAAATAGCAAAACTTCAAACAGCAAATAGCAAAACACTCATTAAATTCACTATCCATCCTTCAAACCCACACCCAGCAAATCTAAATCGAAACCTAAAAATTACAAATTGCAAAATGCAAATCGCAAATCACACATCACAAATCGTCATTTCAAACAGCAAATCACCACATCAAAACTTTCCAAAACATCCAAATAATTAAAAAAAAAAAAAAAAAAAAGGAGCCATCAAAAAGCGCCCCAGAAATCAACTCCGCCACACCTAATCAGTCTCGAATCTTAATCACCATCGACATACTGATCTCCAAAAATATATCGTTCCCAGATAAGTGTTGAACCACTGCGAATCTACTTCGTCAAGTCTCCATAAACGAAGCCTCCTTTATTTCCGGTTTATATGTTCCTTTTATCTCTTTTTTTTGTTGTTCGCATATTATTGAAAAACAATAAATAAATAAATAAAGCAAAAAAGAAAAAAAGGTAAAATAAAAAAAATAAAAAAAGGAAAAAATATAAGGGGAAAAAAAGAGCATAAAAAAAACAAAACAAAAATTTCATTGTTCACAAAAAAATTGATAGTTCGATTGAAAGAAAAAATAAATAAAAATAAAAAGAGTAAAAAAAATATTGAATTGTCCATGACAAAATATATTCATGCTAATGATCAAATATAAAGTTGGCCAATATTCTCTCCAAGACGGCGTTAGATCGGGAAATCTCAAAGTTTTTTGGGTAAGTTGGTATGCACCAACTTAGAGGGGAGTGTTGAGATTTTGTGGAATAGATTGATTTTTCTGCTAATTACCATTTTGTGATTCTTTCTATTTTTAAAGATCTTGTAAAATTATACATATCAATTAGCTTGATTCTAGGATTTGATTTTAGATTTCCTGATTGTAATTCTTCTCTATATATTCTTGTATAAATTCAATAGAAATTGTGAATGAGAATTATTTGAATCTCAAATTTTAAGTAAAGTATAAAAAAAAATTACATAATATTTCACTCCAATTAAAAAATAAAAAAAAAACTTATTTATTGTAACAAAATTAATTATAGTTAGGATATTTATACAATTTTTTTTAAGGAAAATCTGGGAATTTTATTTCACCAATGATATAAGTTTTAACAAGCCCACGTATTTGGGCAATACATCAAGCCAGACACAAGAATAAAAATTAGACAATGCCAACCTAGCAAGAAAGTGGGCTATTGAATTTTCTTCACGAGATCCATAACAAACAGAACCACTTTCTACTTGCAAACAAGAATCACGATGTCATCAATGACATTTGCTTCAACAGAATATTGAACTGGAGAATAAACTACTTTAAAAATATTAAGAACACCTGTTTCGACGATCCACTTCAAAAATCCACGGGATAAAGCTAACCACGTACCTTCCCTCACCACCAAGCATTCGCCTACGTGAGGAAAGAAAAGTCCAGCCATCTGCCTAGATACCGCTCCAAGTGCTACCCCTCCCTCCCCCCTCCACCCACCCCCCCCCCCCCCCCCCCCCCCGATCATCTCTCGCTACAACTCCAATACATATAAAACCAAGAGCATCATCAATTGCAACGTCCACATTAAGCTTAACACATCTATGCTCTAGGGCTTTCCATTTATGTTTAGAAATCACTTGTTTTGGTTTAACAATTTCATCTAAACCATTCCAGACCAATAAATCCCCTAGTGATCTCCCAGCTCAATCCACAACCTCCTTTGGTTCATCAAATCTGCCCTCAAAGATGCGTCTATTGTGATCGCTCGAAAGCCCAGAGGATCATACGAAAGACATCAAAATCATCTCTATGAAAATGAGTTGCAACATAAAGACAAAAAAGCATTGACCGGCCCATCCTTAAAACTCTCCAAGATACCGTCAATGGCTGTTGCATCCAAATCTCTCGGACTGTAGGACACAGCCAAAGAGCATGGCAAGAGTCCTTCAATATTAAGCAAACAAATATAATTTATATAGGTTGTTTTGATATATTTTTGGCATATTTTTTAAATATATATTTTGTAAGTAAATTAAGATTAAGATAGTAATTTAATGCTAATATCATAATTGAGAGTCACAGTAAACATGCCATTTGGAGGACTCTTTTGTTAAGCACAGTCGTCGGTTAACCGCAATAAAATCAACTTGAAAAAAAGATAGTCGGCATCGGTGTCAACGGAAGAAAAAAGGAAAAAAATAATAATAAATAAATAAACAAGAAATTGACTATCATTTCCCACTCAGTAAACCTACCATTTGAAAGTCTCTTTTGCTAAGTACAGCCGTTGGTTAACCGAAATAAAATCAACTTGAAAAAAAGATGGTCGGCATTGGTGTCAACAAAAGAGTCACCGGCGGGAATAGCTCGTGATTTAAGAGCTCAGAACCGTAAGCTTTTAAATTATATTTATTTGGTGAATAGTTATGTCCCGTGTTTTATCCCTAGATCAGTCTCACTTTCATTGATAAATATTTACTTAATTCTCTATCTCACAGTCCCTGTGTCACATGTTGTCTCCAGTTTAATACCCAAATTCTTAACCCAAAAAAGAAAAAAAACAAAAAAACTTTTGTCCTTTTCCGTGCAAACTTTGATTCTTTGCCCTTTACATTCTCATCCTCTCAAATTTACATTCCCATTCTCTTATAATTACATCTCCATAATCTAAAGGCCACATTTCCATTCAAATTACCCACTGCGATTTTCCTTTTACCGATTAATACCGTCAAATTTACCTTTTACTATAATTTCCTCCATTGACATGCTTCTTTCACTATGTCCTTTCATTCAGCCATCCAACATCTGTCCTCCTTCTTACGTACTTAATGTGCCATCTCAGTATCGAATCCTATCCGATATCAAAAAGGATATATGTGTATGCAGGTTATTTGAGACGGCACTAAGTTGGCAGAGAAAAGTGCATCAAGAGGATAGATGGTGCATGGTTGGCGAGTGTTTCTAAAAAGAACTGAAAGCAATGACAACTTGGAACGGATCTTATCAGTGGAGGAAAACGAAATTTATTTGAAGAAAGGGCTGGAAGGTAACTATCCGGAAAGTAAACTACAACCACTGTAACAAATCACAAATCGAAACTCACAAATTGCAAATTCCAAATCGCACATCGCAAATCGTCACATCAAATAGTAAATCACCACATCAAAAACATCCAAATCAAAATCAAAAAAAAAAAAGAAGCCATTGAAGAACGCCCCAGAAATCAATTCTGTCGCACCTAATCAGTCTTGAATCCTTAATCACCGTCGAAGAACACAGACAACGAAATACTAATCTCCACAAATTTATCTTTCCCAGACAAGCGTTGAACTACTGCAAATCTCCTCCATCAAGTCTTTGCCCCTGTGAGTATCGTTTCTCTAAAGTCAAAGCCTCCTTTATTTTCGGTTTATTTATTCCTTTATTTCTCTCTTATTAGTCGTATATTATTAAAAAAAAAAAAAAAAAAAAACAACAACAACAACAAAGGCAAAATTAAAAATAAAAAAATAATTTTAAAAAAAACAACAACAACAAAGGCAAAATTAAAATTTAAAAAAAAAAAAAGAGGGGGAAAATTTTAAGGAAAA
This sequence comes from Ficus hirta, assembly GCA_038430175.1. NCBI lineage: Eukaryota > Viridiplantae > Streptophyta > Magnoliopsida > Rosales > Moraceae > Ficus > Ficus hirta. The sequence goes on along the minus strand of CM076585.1, from coordinate 8,041,271 downwards.
AAAAAGAGCAGAAAAAAAAAACAAAAAATTTTCACCGTTGTTCAAAAAAAAAAGTTGATAGTTTGATTGAAAGAGGAAAAAAAAAAAAGAATAAAAAAATTTTGAATTATTCATGACAAAATATATTCATATTATTGATCAATCTGAAGCTAGTCGACATTCTCTCCAAATCAGTGTTAGACAGAGAAATCTCAAAGATTTTTGTGGAATAGATTGACTTTTTTTCTAAGTACCATTTTGTGATTCTTTCCATTTCTAACAGTCTTGCAAAATTATACGCATCAATTAGCTTGATTCTAGGATTTGATTTTAGGTTTCCTGATTGTAATTCTTCTTTATATAATGTTGTACGAATTCAATAGAAATTATGAATTAGAATTATTTAAATTCTAAATTTCAAGTAAAATGTCAAAAAAATACATATTATTTCACTCTAATAGAAAATAAAATTTTTATTTATTGTAAAAAAAATTAACAATAGTTTGGATATTTATATAATATTAAGCAAATAAATATAATTTATATAGGTTGTTTTGATATATTTTTGGTATATATTTTAATTATTTATTTTGTAAGTAAATTCAGATTAAGATAGTAATTTAATGCTAATATCGGCATGGGATTGACAGATTGCATTCCAGAAAGAAAAAAAAAAGTAAATAAACAATAAATTGACTCTCATTTCCCACTTAGTAAACTTGTCATTTGGAGGTCTCTTTGGTTAAGCACAATCATCGGTTAATCAAAAGAAAATCAACTTGAAAAAGAGATAGTCGACATCGGTGTCAACGGAAGAGTCACTGGTGGGAATAACTCGCGTTTTAGGAGCTCAAAACCATAAGCTTTTAAACTTTGCAAATTCTACAATGTTATATTTCGGCATTAGGAGCCTCGTCTTTGTTCCAACTATGTGTTCGAATATCTTAGATTTTTCCTAATCCATATAAAACATTGGGTCCTGTCTGTTTATTGTTATGTCTTGTATCACGCTTCAACTTAATTTGAAAGGTTATTTACGTTTTTTTTAACCATATATTTTGCTTTTATTTAGAAAATATACAATATATGTTGAAGTTTTACAATTTTATTTTTTTTATTTTAGTTAATATAAAAATCTATGTATTTTCTAGGTCAACACTTAATTTAGACCTAATCTACCCCAAAAAAAAAACTAAAAATTCAGATTATTCACTTTTTATATCATTGCTTTGTTTTTACTCAAAAAATAATCCTACATTTTAAAATAATATATTTTTGTAATATTCTATTTTATTTAGTGTATTAAGTCTATATATTTTCTCGATCAACACTTTTATTTGGACCTTGTGATGTTCAAAATACCGTCAGTTTAAATTTCTTAAATTATTTTCTAAGTTCAATTTCGTTAAAAGTGTTGATTGACAAAAAATATATATATTTTATAATGGTACAAAAATAAAGATCTGCATTTTCAAAATGCAGAAAATGTGTCATAAATAAAAACAAATGCAGGGTCTAAAAAGGTAAACACTATTTAATTTTAGTTTTTCCTTTTAAGGGTAGTTTGGGTATTATTGGTCAAAATTACATGTTGATCAAGAAATGATATATACTAATGTAATCTGAAAGTATAAAAATGTAAAATTTTAAAACACAAGATATACTTTATGAGTAAGAATAAAATACAAGGTATAAAAAGATAACAATCCTAATTTTTAATCCCAATAAATGTGTTGTCTCTTTAATTTAAAAGATTGATCTCTCTTGTAAAAAGATGAATGATTGAGTGCTTTGTAAACTATTTACACTGCCTAAATTGGGTTAATTGTAAAGTTAATTTCTAAATTTTTAAATTTATCCGACTTTGATCCCTGTTCTTTTTTTGTAGCTGGCATGGTCATAAACTATGAAAAATGTTGCTATAGTAATCCTTTCCGTTAATTTTTTTGATGAAATTCATTAATTAGCTTCATTTTTTGATCATATATTGATGGATTCCATCTAAAAATTGATAGAGAATATTATTGTAATAACATTTTAATAATTTAGAGTCATTCAAATTACGAAGAAAGAAAAAAACAAAAAAAACAAAAAAAAAAAAAGAGAGAGAGATCAAAGTTACATAAACTTAGACATTTAAAAACAAACTTAGACATTTAAAAACGAAACAAGTAATTTACCCTTTTAAATCTCTCACACTTTTGACTATCATTAAGACCACAGATGTCACTTTTTTCTTTTTTTTTTTCTTTTTTTTTTTTTTTTTTAAGTTGTTATGCACCCATGTGCGCCTTCTATCCCACTGTTACTCAGTTACTAATTATGCACATGCCCAAGTTCGAAACTGAGACTAAACATCCTAACTCTTAAGCCACCCCTCCCTCACCACTAGGCCTAGCCTAGTGGATTGTATACTTATGTTACGTGTAACGTGTTTTATATTTACATCAATCTCACTTCCATTCATAAATATTTACTTAATCCTCCCCATTCACATAGCTTCAACTTGACCTTTTCTATCTCAGTCCATATGTCACGTGTTCTCTCCAGTTTAATAACCAAACTCTTTGACGTTTTCCATGCAAACTTTGATTCTTTGCCCTTTACATTCACATCCTCTCAAATTTACATTTACATTCACATTCTCTTATAATCACCTCTCCATCATCTAAATGCCACATTTCCATTCAAATTACCCACTGCGATTTTCCTTTACGGATTTATACTGTCAGATTTACCTTTCTGCCCTCCTCACAAGCATACCATACTTCCCTCCCTTGCCTTGCTTCTTCCACTATGTCCTTTCATTCAGACTCCCCAACCATCCAACACATGTCCTCCTTCTTACGTACTTGGTGTGCCATCTCAGTGCCGAATCCTATCCAATACTGAAAAGGAGATATATATATATATATATATATATATATATATATATAAAGGTTATTTGAGACGGCACTGAGTTGGCAGAGAAAAGTGCATCAGGAGGACAGATGGTGCATGGTTGGCGAGGGTTTCTGAAAAGAACTGAAAGCAATGACAACTTGGAACTGATCTTATCAGTGGAGGAAAACGAAATTTATTTAAAGAGAGGGCAGGAAGGTAACTGTCCGGAAAGTAATGTACAACCACCGCAACAAGTTTCGAACGAAATGTGGCATTCAAACGAGGGAATGTGATATTATTAGAAAGGAAATGTAAAATAGAAAGAAGGTTAATGCGGTAAGAGTAAGGGAGGAATACAATAAAAGTGTGAGAACTTTATAGGTGAGAAAACGCAAAAAAAAAAAAAAAAAAAAAAAAAAAATGTAATGTGTGTATGGGACTATTGCTCCGTAACTCTGAATAGGGGAGTGTGAGTAACTAAACATGGCTTGGAGTTAGATTGATGTAATTATAACATTTTCTTTTAGATTTATGTAAACATGTTTAAATATCCATTGCTGATTCTTTATTAAAAACAAAAAAACAAAAAACAAAAAACCAACATTGTAATTGAATGAAAAGACCAGTTTCTTATTGTTTTTCTATTCTGAAACCTAGTCTATAAGCATGTCAGTATTTGTCATAGGATGCTCCTAATTTGACTTCAACAAATCCCACCATCCAATTTTCATCCAACGGTCAGAATAGAGTGCCGGATATGTCCGGATAAATCTAAATGCCGGACACAAGACACATCGTCTGTATATCCACCCTCTAAATTCTTTTACAACCAGTAAAGTTACTTCAAAAATTCAAATCCTATTTAAACCATCTATTCACCAAGCACAGAAAAACATCTAAAAATATCAAAAACAGTCCAATAGATTCACACAAGTAAACAAAATTTCATCCGAAACAATCAGTGCAAATTGTATGAAATGTCACGTTTGATTTTTTATTTATATGCAACATCAAATAGGCAAAGGAAAGCACACATCTTTTATATTTATATACAGATTTAGAATAATCTTTTATCCGGCATTACCATGAGTGTCGGATCTCACAAGCATATATAACAGTTAAAGTCGATATATATACCATTAACCGTTAATAGTGTATAAAACTCACATCAATAACGTGTAAAATTTCCTGTTCATAAAAAGTATCACACTTACATACAACACTAACAAGATATATAAGTTATATTTTTACATGAAACACTATCATATGTTCATTATATATACCATTAACCATTAATAGTGTATAAAACTCACATCAATAACGTGCAAAATTCCCTGTTCATAAAAAGTATCACACTTACATACAACACTAACAAGTTATATAATGTTAAATTTTTTTACACGAAACACTATCATATGTTCATTTAGTTACGCACAAAGTTATAATATAATCAAATTAACTGAATATATTAGAAAAGTTCCAAAGTGTCGTTTCATAACAGGCGTCGGGTATAAGACTAAACCTATATATATACACCTTCCAAATTCCTTTTTATAACTAGTAAATTTACTAAAAACTTCCAATCCTATTACCATTAATTAACCAAAGCAAGCCAAAAAAAAAAAAAGAGAAATGTCAAAAATAGTCCAACGGATTCACACAAATAACCAAAATTTCATCCCAAAAAAAAATCAGAGAAAATTTATACTATATGCTATGTCACATTTGTCATAGGCTACACCTCATTTGTGTTCAACAAATCCCACCGTCCGACTTTCATCCAACGGTCATAATTAAATTGCCGGATATGTCCGGCAAAATCCAAATGCCGGACACAAGACACATCCTATGCATATATACCCTCCAAATTCTTTTTATAACTAGTAAAATTACTCAAAAAATTCCAATCCTATTACCATGAATTCATCAAGCACAGAAAAACATCAGAAATATCAAAAATACTCGAACAGATTCACACAAATAAACAAAACTTCATCCCCCAAAAAAAGGGGAAAAAAAAATATCAGAGAGTAAATTTATACTATATGCAATGTCACATTTGATTTTTTTTTTTTTCTTTTTAATTTTTATACCAAATCAATGTCACAATTTGTACACCACAAGGGAGATTTCTGAAAGGGCATTGAAGCATTACAACAAATGTCCAACCTATCACTAAACTTGGCATTGCTAGTCTTCAACAAAATAGGCAAAGGAAAGCACATACCTTTCTCTACACAGCTCTGGTGTCTGGGCTTTATCCTCTTCTCAAGGCTGAACGAAAAGTACTGCGGAAACTCCTTCAGCTCCTTCAAATCCCGCCCCATTTCGACGACGAAGTAGTCGAATTTGGGCTCGAAATTCTCCTTCACGCTGTAGCAGAAGAGCTGCGGAAACCGGCGGAACATCGACAACGAATCCCGCTTAGAAAACCCGATCCTCTCGAAGTATTCGATCCTCGGGACGAGCTTCTCCTCGACGCTGGAGGAGAGGAGGTTGGTGTGTTTGTTGACCTCGGAGATTCCGATGCTCTGGAGGAAGTAGAGCGTGGGGCGGAGCCGGTTCTTGACGCTGCAGGCGAGCAATCTCGGCCGTCGGTTGATCACGCGGCGCAGATCGGAGCCGTTGACGCGGGCCTCCCGGATCAGGAAGGTGAAGATCGGGACGATGTCGGAAACCCTAGACGACAGGACCTCCGGGCACATTCCGACAATGCGGCGGAACTCGACGGCGGTGAACCCGACGGAGGCGACGAAGTCGACGGTGGATTTGATGTCGGCGAGAGGGAAGGAGAGGATCGGAGGGTGGTCGTGGATTAGGGATAGGAAATCAATGCCGATGGAGTCCAAATAGAGCAATTTCTCTTGGAAATCCGTGGTGGCGTTGGGAGTGGGAGTGGGATTGGGGGTAGGGGTGGAGGGGTTTAGTGGGGTGTTTGTTTTGGAGGAAAGAGTGGGAAAGCGGAGGGATTTAGGGTGGGAAAGTGAGGGAAAATCATGGTGGGAGTGAGTGGGGAGATGGATTCTAGTGGAGGAGGAGGGGGATGGGGAAGGGAGGGATTTGGTGAAGGGGAGGAGTTGGGTTTCTTGCATATTTTTCTACATGGCTGAGAATGGAAGAGTGAAATTCTTTTTTTGCATATTATGGTGTGGTGGGGTTATATACTAGTGGTGACAAAGGGATAAGGATTTTAGAGAGAGAAAGAGAGAGTGAGAGAGAGAGAGAGACAGAGAGAGAGAGAGAGTTTGTGCTATCTGAATGAAATCCAGGGAGAGTTCAAGAAGTTTTGGAGTTTATGTGGTAACCGATGAGGAAGAAAATGACTGATCTAGAGAGTGAGAGAGAGAGAGAGAGAGAGAGAGAGAGAGTGGGGTGGGGGAGGAGAGAGAAGGGGAAGAGGTGGGCTAAAAATACAAATGGGCTAATCACTCTTTTTGTTGCAGCCCATGTTGAAGAATAATGGGGAAATTACACAACATGCTTGTTTTTATATATATATATATATACACACACATACGAAAGAGCATGTTTGGTAGAACTTTTTGGAAGTTGTGTTTGACTTTTTAAATTTAAAAATAACTTTTAAAAGTATTTAAATAATCTGTTAGAAAAACTTTCAATCTCAAAAATGCTTTATGTAAAAGTTAAAAAATATGATTTCTGATAAAAACTATTTTGAGTAGATTTTTTAAAACTCGTAAAAAAAATTTTAAAGTATATTTTATAAATTTTATTTTAAAATTTTTATTATTTATTAGAAAATTTTAAAGATTATTTTCACCTCAAAAACTTTTTAATTCCAAATACTTGTTGAGAAGTCACAATATTTTTTTTTCTTCTATTGATTAGAAACAAAAGTAAAAACTTTGTCAAACAAATCATAAGTATTTTCAATTATTAGAAGAAAGGCACAATTACATAATAGTAATAATGATAAGCTTTTTTGTTATCTATATAATATTTTAACTTTTTTCTACAAACAATGGGATAAACGTATAAAATATGGAGAGTACAAAGACAACAAAGTGTGAATGCTCAACTTCCGGAATTTGATACGCATTCTGAAATTTGTGGCTGAAATTTACTTGTGTAATTAGGGTTTCTTTTTTGTAAAGATTTCTTTTTTGTTTTTTTATTTATTTTGTTTAATTTTTTATCAGGTTTAAGTGTTTTTTTTTTTTTTTTTTTTTTGGAGAAAGAGCAAATCGATAACGATGGGAACAAAAATTATAAAGATAGCTCTCATGTGAATGTGAAGGAAAAGAAACATTTAGTGGATGTTTGGTTCATCCACTGAGCATGCGTTTGTGTTCAACGTCTTCTTTAAGTTGAAAATTTAGAGTTAAAATTATGTGTTTAGTTGATTAGATGTTTACAGAATATATATATATATATATATCAACATGAATTTCATTTCATTCTTCTCGATTCTCTGCAATTTAAAAAATCATCTTATTTAGACTTGTATATACAAAATTATAAACTTTTAAAGTCTGAATTTAAATTAAAAGTTAAAACTGTAAATGGTAGAACTAAATTGACTTTTAAAAATATGACAAAAACTTAATTGAGCTTTTTGAAACACCATACACATGTTCAATCAACTCAACTCCAATTATTTCGTCTCTTTTAAAAAGTCCACTCAATTTCACTTTGCACAACTCCAATTATAAATTAAAAACTCGAACTTTGAAAACATCAAAGTTCAAATGGGATGATTTTCTTTAAAAATAAAATTACACAATACTAAGAGAAACAAAACAAGAACCATATTTTATACACCAATCAACCAAACGCACAATCAAAATCCAACTCAACTCTAATCGAAATAACTCTAATTCTTCAACTCAAACAGATTAGCGAAACAGATGCTCAAATAAAAAAATTTAAATAAAAAAAAAAACAAGCATAATAATGAATAGAAGGCAAAAGACATGACATTTATGAACTTTAGTTTAACAATGAACTAAATTACTCAGAGAAAATTTCAAACAGAAAGGAAAAGAAAAAATGGTACAAAACTAATAGAATAAAAAACAAAACATCTGGATCCCATAAGGGCCTTACTGTCTTAGAGCATTTTTTGGCACATGATCAGCCTCTTCCGGGAACGAAATCCATGGCATTATGATTTCTTTTCTTTCCTCGAAAAAAAGCACACAGTGCTGTCATCTCTGCGGAAAAAAAAATATACAAGTCCATAAAAATTATCTGTTCTTGGCAGCTCTCCACCTTATCAGATACCGTAATACAACTCAGCGCTCCTCAGAAGGGGGGTGGCGAATAGAAAAAGGCATCGAAAAGTGAAACAAAACGACGACGAAGTTCATGTTGTTACAGAAAGAAAAAGTACTTGGATGCAAAAATATTTTAGACTCTAAAGCAGACTCTGGCAGGCGTCGATATCAGATGCTTGTGCCTCCACTACACTTTGTCCAGAAGGACTTTCGCTAACGATCCGCATTTCTGCCTCGAAAATAGCAATTCGGAAACGATTTTCTTCCACCTTATTGAGAACCTCCTTCACTACTTTAAAATCCAAACCTCCAATCAAAATCAAGTGCCCTATGATTTCACCAAAATTGTTTGGGGCTTTTGGCAGATCGATGCCAAATTCATCCAGCAATGCAGAATAGAGCAAACATCCGGTCCCGATGTCTCTAACTGTAAGGACCTTCTTAGACAATAAATACTCGAGAAGTCTCACAGTTGGTGCGATACACGGTGGGCTTTTCTCCAGTGCGAGGGAAATGGCCTCCTTGACAACCTCAGGGTGGTAAGCTGGTGACTTCAGTTCCTCCACACACTGTAGTGCTTCATCCAAAATCAAAACACCGAAATATTCCTCCAAAAGAGAGACCGTCTTTTTGTGAAGAACTTCAGGATTAAACCCTGCAGTGGGAGCCTGTGGCTTCTCGGCAACCAGAGGCACAGATGCAGAAGGAACAGGTCTAGCGGAAAAAGGGGTTTGAGTTGGAGATTCTGCACCAAAACCAAAGTTTGATGGTCGAGCAGGAGGACCACTGCCCTGCAATAGGGCACTTGTCCTGCCACTAATAAGTCCGCCACTACCCTGAGGTAACAGCCTTGTATTCAGTGATGTCGACTTGCCAATCAACGGTGACTGGCCACGTCCAGCAGCCGGCAAACTTAAACTATCACCCTTCGGAATTGACCATTGTTTAGGCACCTCCCAGTTGTCATTGTCCAACCCAATCCCAGGCATCTTCCTGGCTCCTGGCATTCCAGGCATCATACCCCCTAAACCTGGCCTCGCAATGGGGAAGCCTCCAGGGCTTGTGTTCCCTTGACCAGCAGAAATCACGCCGCGGCTATTTCTGATGCTTGCAGTGGCACCTGGTCGTAATCCAAGGTTCTTTTCAGCTTCCGTGTGTATTTCGGTGATGGTTTTGGCTTTTATCTAAAGAACAAAGATTAAAAATACCAGAAAAGTTAATATCTCTGCGACCTGAATTAAACCATAGAAAGAAAAAATGGAAACCGACCTCTTCACGCCTGGGTACCCAGTTGTTGGCACGCAAATCAAGGACATCACGGACCATGAACCTCAGCCTTGGAGCCAACTGAGGATTTGTTGTCAGGTCCTTCAATCGGCTGAAGTATATATCATTTATACGCCTTGATTTTGGGAACTTGTCCAGCTGCTTACCAATTGTGTTGAAAAACTGACAGATTGCCTCAACATTTTCCTCAGCAGGGCAAGATTTGGCATCAGATCCTAAAAGTTCCTGTTTAACAAACCAATAAGAAATATCCAATGTCAAACACTTCGGGGTTCAAGAAATCTCTGAACGGACAAAGGGTGTGACCAGACAAGAACCTGAACAATGTGATGGACTATCTTTTCTGGTACCATCTTCTGCTTCAGAAGCTCTCCAATCAACCGAATGTTTCCCAGTGTACGAAGCTTGGCCAATCTTTCTTTGTCCCTGCGTTCCATCTCTTGTTCAGGACCAGTCATCTGCCTCACTTCCTCCCTAAGTTTGTCAGCACCTTCAAAAGCCTCCTGGCAGTTATTCAAGAGTACACGCTTAAACGTGATTTCTTTACCACCAGGTTCATCGGACGGGAATGGAGGGAGTTTCTCATTAAGATCAGAACACAGAAGAGCGTACATGGGGCAAAATGTTGGTTCAAGCACAGCTTTATCAAAGATCAGTGAAATAACATCCTGAAATGCAAGAAAACCAATTAATAGCTATTGCTGTTAGAAAGTACAATTAAAATGGCGGTAGTTGCGTGTGGAGGAAGAGATTACCTTTAAGATGTCAGCTGATGTAATACCAGAGTCAATAAGTTGACCTTTAAGGATGTCGAATTTCTCTGGGGTCAGCTTGTTCAATATACTGCATTAAAAAATACACAGTATTCAGAAATGCAAATTATCCACGACAAGGAATTTAACTATCACAAAATAACTTAACCATGACAATCAAGAAGCAAACATAACCATTCATCTTGGTAGCACAGTTCATGTCCAAATATCATACCCTTTTACGGTCTTCAAAACACGATCCTTTTCAGATATATTTCCCCTCCTAGCAGACCATGGCACCTCAGCCTTGACAAGGGCAGGGGGAGGACCTCCCTGAAATAACAAGGAAACACGTTGATTTGGAATGAGAGCCAAGTTCTAGCTTTAAAAGCAAACCTGAGGAGTCTTTAACTTATGATTGCTTAGTTATAGAATACACGAAAACTTTAAAATTACCACCTGAGAAATAATACTGCATGAACACGAATGTTACTTTGACAATTAAAAACAAACATTGCACAACCTACAACCAGCTTTTACAATATCATTAGCAACTCAAAAAAATTATATAAAAGAATGACAGGTACATCCATTACCCCTTCATTAGAGGCCTTGGCAAAGTGGGAGTTTGGTTGGTCCTGACGATTAAACTGATTTGGTTCCTGCTGTCTGGAATCAGCACGGTTTCCAAACTCTCTACTCTCTCGAACGGACTCCCAAGACCTTTCCTCACCAGAGGCAGGAAATTGTGCTGAGCGGCCACGCCAATCACGGTTATCTGGCTCAGCATAACGGCTCTGGGGTGAATTCAGTGGCTGCAAAAGATTTTCATACATAAGATGTGACAATGAAATCAAAGTAACATCATAAGGAAAAAGAATGATTTTGGCATCATCAAGGGAAAAAAAAAATTCAGTGATTTACTATAATAAAAGAGAGCAACTACGACTACACAACTGCTTAAAATATTTGAAACAAGCAAACGGCTTCGAGTAAAAAAATATTAGAAATCTAGCTCAAAAGAGAAGCTCACATTGCTTTCTCCACGTCCCCAGCTTTGTTCTTCAGCAAACAATTCAGCTTCAATTTCCCGTTTAAGTTTCAAAATCTCATCAGGGACTTCACTAACCTGGAAGAAGAGGAATACCAAAAATATTTTATATCTTGTTCATAACGCACATTAGTGAGCAATGACAATAAAAAGACAGCTTTAAAACAACACAAGGAATCAAGGATGCAACATTTAGCATGACACGTTTCCCTTGCTATGCCGCATAGTAAAAACCGTTGCCATATTTTATCATCAGGTACATAGAAAAGTTAATTACCTCACGAAGCTGCAACAGCTGGTCTCGAGTGTATCGCACACGTTCCCGACCATCATACCGTGAGTCTCCAGTCTACAAAAAGACCAAGAGAGAAAAAAGAAATCAATCAAATGAATCAACAGGAAACTATCCAAAATGTAGCTTTATAGATTGCTTTAAAGGGACACTAGCACATATGAGCATGTTTCCAAAATCAACTAAAACTTAAATTGCCCATAACATGTGCTAAAACTTCACACTACTCTTATATTCGAAGAAGAACAACCAGAATCTCAGTTACCAAATCAACAAGCCAAAAATGAACATTGTGGAAAACATCAATTGGGCGTTTAAATCTATGTAGGTCCTTTATGGGCAATCTGAAACTCGACGCCATGCCCACCTATAAGCCTACAAATAGCTCTCTGTCCATATTTACAGCAGGTACACATACTAAGTGACCCACCAAGAATTAGGACATTGATTTTCAACAATCATTTACGGCATTATGTATCACAACCCCTCCTAAGATACACTTGCCCGTTAACTAATATCACTACTTTTAAACAGTAAACAAACAAATAGCATGGTTGCAGGCATATAGTCTAGTGGTAATTCCACACCCAACTCCAACATTAAGCACAGAGTACGAATACCCCGTCGCCAAGTACGAAAAATTCATACTTTTAATAATAATAAACAAACAAATAGCAGGACTGCTAAACGAACATTATAAAATCAATCAGCATTCAGTGATAATAAGTCCCATATCAAGTATATGCTATTAAGAAAAAGAAAAAAGAAAAAAAAAGAGTTGTCTTTACGATAGAAAAAATCCACAATTTTTCAATTGCGAAACTTTTAAACGTACAATTTATTGTCAAGCAGTACTATGTGATAAGTCCCAGATCAATTACAAGTAAAAACCCATTAATTTATGGACTAAAAAAAATCTTTTCTTTACGAGAGAAAACAAAAAACAGCAAATTCAAATACCCACAAAAACTTGTTCCAAGATCCAAATCCAACTTATAATAAAAACTCCAAATCGAACTTATAATAAAAACTCCAAATCGAGAAAAAGAAACCAAAAAAAAAAAAAATCGTATTTTTGAATCGGAAAAACTCTAGATCCGAAGAGAGAGAAAGAGAGAGAGCGGGGAATACCTTTATTAGAGAGAGAGAGAGAGGAGCGCCGCCATGGGGGCGTAAGAGAGGGAGATCGGAGGAGAAGGAACCGAAGGCGAAGGAGGAAGAAGACGAAGACGAAGCAGAAGAGGAGGAGGAGGACTCGACGAAGCGAGGACCACCACCGAGTCTACCGCGACCGCCACCAGGTCTCAAGCTCAACACCGTCTGATCAGCCTGCTGCATACCTCAATATTTCGCTCAGGATTGAATCTCCGCCGTCCGATCGAACAAAGAAGATGAAGATGAAGATGAAAAGATTCAGCGGCTGCGAGGCGCCGAATCGGATGCGATTGGAGAGAGAAAGAGAGAGAGAGATAGGGTTTGGAGGCTTCGTGTGTGTGTTTTGTTTCTCTCTCTTCTTCTTCTTCTAGAGAGAGAAAGAGAGAAAACGCAGCTCAAGAGAGAGATAGAGAAGTACGAGAGGCCGGTGGAGAGTCTATAAAAACCCTTGTTTGCTGATCAAGTGAGAGTTTCGATTTTCTTCTCTTTTTTTTCTTTTTTTCTTTTTTTTTTGTTTTATTATTTTTCGTTTCCTTTTATCCTTTTTTTGGTTTCCAAATATTTATTTGAGATATTTGATATCCCTCAAAAATATATATTTATATGAGATTGGAAATTATGTTAGATTTGTTAATATTTAATGACGATTTTGTCCCTATTTGTTAGGATATTTGTTGGACACACCTTTTTTTTGTTTGGACAAATATACCCGTTGTTAGGTATTGTTGGCATGTTACATCTCTCTCGCATGGTCGATCTTTTTTATAAAAAAAAAAAAAGAGAAAAAAGAAAAAAGAAAAATCAGATCTTATGGTAGTTTGGAGCTTATTATCCAGAACCTTTTGTTTTTACAAGTTCTATTAATATTTTGATTGTAACCTCGAGACCTCGCTCGTAAAGTAATTCATCACATCTACGGTCCAATTAATTGGGAGAGAATCAGTAGATTCATTTTCGAAACCGAATCATCTGTCCCAAAAATAGCATATAACTCTCTGTTGTCTTACGCTTTCCGATGTTGTCCCTAGTTGCTAGGATATAAGTTGGACACACCTTTTTATTTGGACAAATGTATTATTGTTAGTTATTACCGAAATGTTATATCTCTTTGGTAGATCTGATTTTTTTCAAGAAAAAAGAAAAGAAAAAGAAAAATTAGATCTTATGGTGAGTTGGAGCTTACGTATGAAGTGCCTTATGTTTTTACAAGGAATATTGATCCATTGATTGTAAACCCAAGACCTCTCCCGTGAAGTAAATCATCACACATGCGGTCTAATTAATTGGGAGAGAATCAATTGATTCATTTTCGAAACCAATTCATCTTTCTCAAAAAGCAGCACACAACTCGTTGTTATACTTGGCTCTCCGATTTTGTACCTAGTTGTTAGGATATTAGTTGGATAGACCATTTTGTTTGGACGAACATATCCTTATCAGTTACTATTAAAATGTTAAATCTCTCTTGCATGGAAGATCTTATTTTTATTTTTCAGGGGGGAAAAAAAAAAAAAAAGAGAAATCAGATCTTATGGTAATTTGGAGCTTACGTATGAAGTGCCTTCTGTTTTTATAAGGTATTTTAATACATTGATTGTAAACCAAAGATCTCCTCCATAAAGTAAATCATCACACATGCGATCCAATTAATTGGGAGATAATTAATTGATTCATTTTCGAAACCGATTCATCTTTCCCAAAAAGCAACATACAACTCATTGTTATATTACACTCTCTGATTTTGTCCATAGTTACTAGGATATTAGTTGGACACACCTTTTTATTTGGCCGAATATATACTTGTTAGTTATTATTGAAATGTTAAATCTCTCTTGCATGGTAATTTGGAGCTTATGGTAATTTGGTAATTTGGAGCTTACGTATCCTATGGTAATTTGGAGCTTATGTATGATGTTCCTTCTACTTTTATAAGGTATATTAATACATTGATTGTGAACCAGAGACCTCCCTCGTAAAGTAAATCACCACACATGTGATCCAATTAATTGGGAGAAAATCAATAAATTCATTTTCAAACCGATTCATCTTTCTTGAAAAGCAACATACAATTCTCTGTTGTACTACGCTCTCCGATTTTGTCCCTAGTTGCCAAGATTACTAGTTGGAAACACCTTTTTGTTTGGACGAATATACCCTTACTAGGTATTACTGGCATGTTAGACCTCTCTTGTGTTGTAGATCTTATTATTATTAATTTTTTTTAAAAGAAAGAAGAAAAATAGATCTTATGGTAGTTTGGAGCTAACCTATAAAGTATCTTCTGTTTTGATTGTAAATCAAAGAAGTTGTTGATGAAGTAAATCATCGCATGTATAATCCAATAAATTAGGAGAGAATCAATAGATTCTTTTTCCGAAACGATTAACCATTCCCAAATACAACATACAACTTTCCGTTATACTGTGCTCTTCAAATATGTATGTTCCTCCCTTCTATGTATGGTGCAACGTTCCCCGTTATAATCTAAAACTGTAGTTTTTTTTTTTTAAAGGGATTTCTTCAAAAGAATTTGATAAAGAGTGGAAATTAATCAAATTTTTAGACTTAAAGCAAAATTAAAAAAAAGGAAAAAAAAAAAAGAAAGAAAGTAATTGTAGGCGTACTTTAGCTATAATTTTACACGTGATTTTATTATAAGATACATAATTCAAATCACTCATCTTCAAATTCAAAAAAGAAAAAAGAACATTAATTAAATATTTTATATAGTGATGGGTTGAGTAACGTAAATAATTTAGTTTTAATGATAATAAATTTGATCTGATGGTAATTTTCAATTATCTGATTAGCCTCTTATATTAATGTTTACAATGAAAATATACTAATTTCTAATTTATTTTGGAAATGGACAATAACAATAAATCTTCTAAATGAAATTAGAAACGAACAACAATGATAATTATTAGAAGTTACCTTTTGCATTTAAAGGAATATTTGGTCTTAGTTGTCATTATGTTTATTTGACAACAAATTGAAAGAAAATAAATAATTCGTCTGAGAACATAAAAGCATTGTATACGTACGGTATTTAAAGCATAATACAGGTAAGATTTCTTTATTTATTTATTAATTTTTGAAGGAAGTAAGATATTAATTTGTAACACAACCTAAAACGGTTAAAGTTTTTCTTTAGAGGAAAATACATGAACGACACAATTTAAAAATCATTACACTAGTATGATCCAAAAATTTGATACTGATCCAATATAATATAAAATAAAACTAAAGTTTTTATCATGTTAGTTAAGAGTGAGAAATTTGTGTCATATAGGTCAATAAATGTACAAAAAATGACTACTTGAATAGTTTTATTATTATTATTAGAAAAACAATAAACTTTTAAAAGTTTAGGCAACCTCAAAAACATAACAAAAGAACAAGGATATTACAGTAATTTCACTTGATAGCTCTCGTTAATCGTCATTTGCGATCTCTTAAATTCAATTGCACGGCAATTTCCAAGGATGATTGTGATACTTTATCCCATTAAAAATAGATCTACTACTCTCTTTCAAACAAAGTTTATATCTCCAAAGGAACAATAACAAAGTAAAAATAATAAATGAAATATATATAAATGAATCATATATTTAAAAATAATTGAGATAAATCATATATTTAAAAATATTTTTTTGGGTGAAATGTGTAAAAATATTTGAAATCAAACAAAGTTTTTTAAGTTTGAGTTGGTTGACTTTTTAAAAACTAGTTATAATTTTTGTTGACTTTTCAGAAAAAGACAAAAACTGAATTGAAAAATATGAGTTTAAATTGTGTAGTCAAACTCCCTCCTAGAGGAACAATAGCAACGATAATATTTAAATAATTGAGATAAATCATATATTTAAATATATTTTTTTGGGTGAAATGTTTAAAAGTATTTGAAATAAGTAGAAATAAATAAGAAATTTATTACATAAACAATTTATTTAATATTTTTTTATTACAATTTATTTATTATTTATTATAAGTATATTATTTACTTAAAAAATTTATTATTTATTTTTTTAATTTATTGTTAACTCTTATATTTTAAATATCATTATTTATTAGGGAAATTTATTACATAAACAATTAATTTAATATTTTTTTGTTACAATTTATTTATTATTTATTATAAGTACATTACTTACTTAATAAATTTATTATTTATTTTTTAAATTTATTGTTAACTCTTATATTTTAAATATCATTATTTATTAGGGAAAGGATCTGAATGACATAAATTTAAAGATCATTGCACCAACATGATATAAAAAATTAACACTAAAATAATATGACATAAAATTAAACTAAAATAACTAAAATTTGTATTATATTGATCAATAGATGAAAAAAATAATTATTTAAGTAATTTTCTTCTATTTTTATTTCAATAATTTTTGAAAAAATATTATTTGGTACGATTTCTTTAAGGAGAAGAAATAGCAAATTAAAACTCGTGCACCAAAAATAAAATATATATTTAAATTTAAAATTTAAAAAAAAAAACACTATTTCACTATTTCAGTGGGTATGGGTTGGACAACAATTGCGGCGCCACGTGCACCGCCATGTCGTATGTTTCTAGTTGCCAAAATTGGGCTCCGTTTGACAACATTCACTGTCGTAGAAGATTGGGTTAGCCCAATCAAGAAGTCCGAAGTGTTTTCAGAGGGCAAAAAAAAAAAAAAAAAAAAAAACTTTGCCAAACTTTGAGAAAACAACTCATTTGTGAGGCGGGGGGAAAAAAAAACTCATTATACATGTTTATATGTTATTTATCATCACCCTAAACGATTTCTGCTTTTATTTTTATAATAAAAAAAATATTAGAGACATTAATTTTACTCTTAATTTTTGAGTTCCAACATATATAATATATAAATTGTCCTTATTTTATTGATAAGTGGTTAAAATATAGTCATATTAATTTTATTGATTCTACCAATGAAAAGATGATATTTGAATTAGTACTCAAAAAGTTAAGATGATAGTTGATATCTCTAACACTACTCTTTT
This sequence comes from Ficus hirta, assembly GCA_038430175.1. Classification (NCBI taxonomy): domain Eukaryota; kingdom Viridiplantae; phylum Streptophyta; class Magnoliopsida; order Rosales; family Moraceae; genus Ficus; species Ficus hirta. The sequence continues at coordinate 8,023,613 of CM076585.1, read as the reverse complement.
TATTATTATAGGTTTTTGGCATATTTTCCTCTATTCCCTTATTTGCCCTCTTATTTGAAAATTTTGACCTTCTATACTTATACTATTGGAGTTCAAGGGAAAAAAAACGTAACTATTATAACTTGGACAATGATCTATAGTCGTCGTTCTTTAAGAGCGATCATGTTAGGATTAGTGCACTAAAGCGAAAATTTGTTCATGGATATTAGATATTTATCTATCAGTAAAGTTTATTTATTTATTTCATATATCGGATATCTTGAATACTTTTATTAGTATAAATTTGTTACAAGAAAATAAAATCTAGATTATCAGTATGATAACTTTAATATTTTGCATAAAGAAATATGCAGAAAGATATAATATTAAAATGAAATTCTAAATTGAGAGTCTGTAATCGTGAAGCAAATGTAGGCACTTTAACTTCGGTAAGATTGTAATATTTTCTACTTCTACTTTTGGGGAATAATTTGTCTTTACTATTGGAATGTGGTTTTCCAAGTAAAAACATTAATATTTATGAGGGGACCTAAAATGGTATTGATTTATGTAATAATTCTGTTTAAGATAAATCAATTCAATTTGATAAATATTCTTGTAAACATTATCATCTTAACTGGATAAGTGATTGCATGTATGTGTGATGTATCTTTTGATTTATCAAAATGGTAGGTGCCAAAGGAATGGTAACTTTTAATCAATAAATTGGATATGCATTGCACAGATGATGACAACGTTATTCATAGATATAAAATTTATAGCTCTTATAGGGTGTTTGGTGAATGAGTTGAGTTTGAGTTAAGTTGAAATTTTGAAGTTTGAGTTGAGTTGACTTTTTAAAAAATAGTTATAAACTTTGTTGACTTTTCAGAAACAGACAAAAATTGAGATGAAAAAATACAGTTTAGTTGGAGTTAAACCGGGATGCTAAACGGATCCTTAGTCTTTCATGAGATTCAATGATATTATCTTAAAATATCATTCGCGACTTGACTAAATAAAAAAGAATTTCGATTATTCTATAATTTGTTTATTGAATGCTTTTCTATTTATGCAGGATTTCGTAAATATGGTTTAATCAAGATGAAAGGACAGAAACTTTAGTAATAAAATAATTGAGAAAGTAAAATGAAATTTTAACCATACAATTAATTATGAATATCATATATGAATTCTATATTATAATATAGGAAAAGTACCTGCATGATATAAATTTAAAGATCATTGCATTATCATTACATAAAAATTTGATATTAGATCAATATAACACAAATCAGATATTAATAAAATAGAGTTTGTGTCATAATAGTAAAAGAAAATAAATACTCCTTATGAGAACATAAAAGCATTATAGACATACGATATTTCAAGCATTATACAGGTAAGATTTTAATTTTTTTAAAATTTCTGAAAGAAGTAAGATATTAATTTGTAATTCAATATAAAAGTGTTAAAGTTTTTCTTTAGAGGAAAATACTTAATTGACACAATTTAAAGACTATTGTATTAATATGATCCAAACACTTGACACTGAAATATTATGAGACAAAATAAAACTATAATTTATATCATATCGATTAAGAGTGAGAAAATTATGTCATGTGTGTCAATAAATGTAATAAAGATGACTATTTGGATAGTTTTGTCTTTTTATTTTTTTATTTATTATTATTAGGGTTAGTTTGGTGTATGAGTTGAGTTTGAGTTGAGTTGATGAATTTAAGTTTCAATAGTAATTTTTGTTGACTTTTTCAGAAAAGACAAAAAATTTTTTTAGAAAAAGACAAAAAATATGATGAAAAAAGTACAGTTTAATTTAAATTGAGTATGCTTGCCAAACATACCTTTAGACTAGATTAGAAAAACGATAAACTTCTAAAAGTTTAGGCAACCTAAAAAACATAACAAAAAAAAAAAAAAACGTAACAAAAGAACAAGGATATTGCAGTAATTTCACCTAATAGCTCTCGTCATATGCGACCTCTTAAAATTTCTGTTGCACGGCAATTTCCAAGGATAATTGTGGTACTTTATCCCAATAAAAAAAGATCTACTACTTTTTTTATTTTTTATTTATTTTTGGGAGGAAGATCTGCTTCTTTCAAACAAAGTTTTTTTTTTCCAAATGAACAATTACGTCGATAATGCATAAATGATTGAGATAAATAATATATTTAAAAATATTTTTTTTTGGGTGAAATTTTTAAAAATATTTGAAATCAAACAAAGTTTATATCTCTAAAGGAACAATAACAACGACAATATATAAATGATTGAGATAATCATATATTAAATTTTTTTTTGGGTGAAATGTTTGAAACTGTTTGAAATAAACAGAAATAAATAACAATTTTATTTATTTCATAAACAATTTATTATTATTAATTATAAGTATATTACTTACTTAAGGTTTGTTTGGTGTCTTAACTTAACTCCAATTAAACTGTATTTTACTTGTTGAATTTTTATCTTTTTCTAAAAAGTCAACAAAAATTATAACTAGTTTTTAAAAAATAAATCAATTTTAATTTAAAAATTTTGACTCCAACCGGCGATCCAAAGAAAAGCATAATATATTTACTTTTTATTTTTTAAATTTATTGTTAACTCTTATATTTGAAATATTATTATTTATTTCAATAATTTTCATAAAAATATTATTTGTTACCATTTTTTAAGGAGAAGAAGTAATAAATTTCAACTCGTGCAGCAAAAATAAAATATTTATTAAATAAATTATAAAAAAACACTTATCTATAATCTATATTTATAATCTATAATATATCTATAATCTATAATCTATCTATCATTATATTATAAAGGAGAGTTGTCTTTTTGATACTATTAAAAAAATTTGATCTCTCTATTATATCTTTTTGTGCACTTTTTTTTTTCTTTTTATGTTGAGTTGTTTGCCTCTTTCTTTGTTTTATTTTTTGTTTTTACCTTTTCTCCCCAAAACTTTACGTATTTAAATAAAATTAAAAAAAGTAAAAGAAAATTAATAAAATTTAATTTTTTTAAAAAATATTATTATTATTTTGCAATTAGTGACTATATTATAAAGGAGAGTTGCCTTTTTGACCTATTCAAAAATTTGTCTCTTTTATCTTTTTGTGCACTTGTTTTTCTTTTTTCTTTTTTGTTGAGTTGCTTACTTCCCTCTTTGTTTTATTTTTTTGTTTTTACTTTTTCTCCCCAACAGTTTTACATATTTGTAGTTGAATCATTTAAAATACTTTTAATTTTTTTTAAGGTGTCCCTATGTAAAATAACTTTTTTCCAATATGTCTCAACAAATTTTTTCCTTACAATTCTTCGAATTGTTATGTTTACTTTGAATCACTTGTTACTAGATTCTGTTAAATTCACTAGAAGACAAATATAAATTAAGAAAATATATTTATTTTTTCAAAAATTCAACATCTACTTTCTTTTATTAAAAAAATTAATATTTGTATATATATATATATATATTTAAAAAAATCAACACATTAAATCCACATGTGCAAAACACGTACCTAAAAACTAGTGTGTGTGTGTGCGTGCATGTATATGTATATTTTTTGCAGTTTCATAGCCACATTCTTTAGCAATATAAACTAGTCCCCTTTGTTTTTCGAGAACAAGTGAAGATCCACCGTTTTTATTGTCATTGTTGAGAATACTATTTTGATAATAGAAAAAAGAGAACTTGGCCAAACAAGCCCTAATATTAAGATTTTGGATGCCCCAAACTAAAAAGTTGCAAAAGGGAAAAAAGAAATGGTAAAAAGACAAGGAAAATAAAATATATAAGACAATGAAAGTTTTCATGATACCATAAAACCATTACCTAGTTCACAAACTTATAAATGGTAAATAAAATAACCAAAAGAACAAAATGGTTCCAAATCCAAAGGATAACATAACTAAAGTTGTACTTAAACGAGAAAAAAAACCAGGAAATGTAGTTTTGCTTCAAACTACAAGCGATTGCGAATCGAACCGTCCTCTGAACAAGAATCAAATCTCGGGGCTTAGAACTCCGTTACCTGTTCGAAAATTCAAAGCAATGTCAAAAGTTATGAAGCAAAAAATAAGCTAAGAACTGCTTGGTTCATCAAGATCTACCAATGTAACAACAAGAAATATAGAATACAAACATGATAGGGAAGAACAAGATATAGGGCGGTTCTCCCAAGGCACTAAGCCACTCGGTAAACAGACTACACACATAACCTTCCTAATTAATTACAAACTACCTTACTTAGACAAGCTAAATAACGATTAACGAAGCTAAATCAAAATGAAAAACAAGAAAGAGAAAAAAAAAAAACAAATTAAGCATTAGAACATTCACTTGCGTTGAACTAGAGGTAAACTGCTCAATATGCGACAAGATTTTCAAAGTATTTCAGGCCAAACAACTCCTAATCAGAGTTGAAAAAAACGCAATAAATATGATCACGGGCTTCAAATCTAGGAGAAAACTAGAATTGGAATAAAAAATAAAGGGTCCGTTTGGTGAATAAGTTTGAGCTGAAAAAGTACAGTTTGAGTTAAAAATTTTTGTTAACTTTTCAGAAAAGACAAAAAAATTTTTTTAGAAAAAGATAAAAACTTTTTCAAAAAAAGACAAAAATTAAGATGAAAAAGTATAATTTGAGTTCAAACGTCAAACGAGGTCAAAAATTCAATACTTACATAGTAGAAGGCTTTCGGTATAAGTCTCATTTTTGTACTTGAGAAGCCAGATTTTCATGATCAGATCATCATCATAAATAGCAACCAGGCACAAGTGGGCGTCCAGATTGACCAGGAAGGCGTGTGCGGTAACTTCATCAGGAAGTTCAGTGACTCACAAATTTTCCTCCATGTCTACAGAAAGAATCGAGCAACTCCAACTCTTGGCTCCTCTTCTAAGGGTGTAAATGGATTTTCCAAGTAGAAGGATTGCATATACAGATTTCCACTTCAGTCGTTTGATCATGATCAGATCACAGTAAGGAAAGAAAGATCTTCGCAGCAGCGAGGAAGCGAGGCCTTTTCCGTCAATTTCCCATCAGCACTGACTAAGTACACATCTGTTTTATCATCCACATATGGATAAAGAATAATTAAAGCGGATTCAGCTTTGCAAAGGCTAGGTGTTTGGTGTTTGGTGTTTGAGTTGAGTTTAAATTGAGTTGAAATTTTTAAGTTTGAATAGTAATTTTTGTTGACTTTTTAGAAAAGACAAAAAACTTTTTCAGAAAAGACAAAAAACTTTTTCAGAAAAAGACAAAAAATTTAAATTTAAACCTTAAATTTGAGTGTATATGCCAAACTCCCCCTAAACTTTTTTTTGTAAAACTCGGAGTGCATGTCACTTTACGCCACTGTTTGCAAACAGTCTTAGAATTCTGAGATGCTTTTGACGGGAAACCTTAACAAAATGTTTTCAACTCTATCAGTTATTGTTGTTCCAACCTTATCGCAGGCGGTCTCTCTCAACTTGATACGCTTACCACGAGTTCCGTCCATCCTTCCTAACAGATGTATATATATATATATATATATATATATATATATTTATATATATATATTCAGAGAGAAGGCTTCTAAAGATCATAATTATTGCTTCAGAAAACAAACATTCTACCACTTGGAAACAGCAGACAGACACATTGTTAACAAACTAACCGGCCGAGGGGAAAGCAAGAGTCAAACAAAACAAACCCTAACGAAACCACTATAGAAAAGATAAAAAACGAGGAAAAGGAATGGAATAACATTCTCTGTCCAATTTTTGATGTTTTAAAAAGTGTCTAATCAATAATATTATGTCATGTTATATTAGAAAGTTTAAAAATACTTTATAACTGATTATTTTATATCTTAAGATCTAATTTTTTTTTAATAATATGTTAAAATATCATTAATTAAATATCATTTATGACACCAAAATTGAATAAGAGAGATATCAATCCAAAAGGTACCAAATGGTCCGAAGATGAAAAAAGAGGTAAGTAATTTTTCTTGCCATTTTATTAAAAAAGAAAAAGAAAAGAAAAAAAAAAGACAAAAAAAAAAATGTTTGCTTACATATATTCATTAATACATTCATTTACATCTATATATATATATATATATATATTTTTTTTTTACTTGCATAGTTGTCGTAATCATTTTTTTTCTTTTTCTTTCTTTATATTCAGTATTTTTTTTTACAAACATATTCAGTATTTTTTATTTGTTCATTTTTTTCTTTCCTAATTTTGTATAAAATCTTCGCTTTTAATTTTTTTGTTTGGAGCATAATTATTACGATTTTTGTTAATTTAGCTAATCTTCTTGCTTCCTTTTTAGCTTTTACAATCAATTGATTTGATTTTGCTTTGGCAATTTTATTCTTCTCCTTTTTAGAGATTAGGGTTTTATTTTGTTTCCTTTCCAATTTTATAGAATTATTCCTTTTTCTTTAACTGTTGGTTTTCTTAGTTTTGTCTAATTTATTTTTTTTTTTTTTCTCATTTTACGAACCATTAGGATTTCAACTAATAGTATAGATGGATAGTAATGGGGCGGGTTCGGGGTGGGGTGATCTTTTCGTCAACCCGCTCCGTGAGCAGAAATACATCCCATCCCTATCCCATTTACCTGTTTATATTGCGGGAAGAGATGGGTTTTGCTTGTAACAAGTTCTGCCTGTAACGAGTTCGGGGTATTTACAAACTACCCGTTAAACCAGTTAGAAATACAAAATAGAAAAATAATCATCATCGATCTAAAATACCATCCAATAACAAATACAATAAGACTAACATAGAACAAATACATGAACATTAAATTAACAAGAAAAACTTAAACTCAAACTCAATACTTACCCATAGAGATCCGTTCTAACTTCTAGGTAGTGCTTGGTTTGGACCTTCTCCAATATGTAAAAAGATTCAAATTTTCAATTCTTGCAACTTTGCTTCTCTTGTGCTTTTCTCAGACGAAAATCAATCTCAAATGATTCAAAGTTCTGATTTCTCTCATATATTTAGGAGCCTTTCGGTATTTGTTTCCTCATGGAGCACAATGAAAACAATGAAAAGGCTATTGAAGATTGAAGAGCGAGTGTCATACAAATACAATCACACTACTCACAAGTCACAACGCTTGGGCTTCTTCCCTTTTTTTTTTTTTTTTTTTTTATAAATAAAATTGATGATTCAAATTTTAAATGACTCTTAATCTTTGACTTTCCTTAAAAAAAAAAAAAAAAAAAAGACTCTTTACTTTCTTTAAAATATTTAATTGATTCTCTTTTTATGCAATATGCTCTAAACAAAATGTTTACTGTTTAACAAGTTAATAGAAAATTTTTTTCCATTCAAATTTCAAAGCCATAAATTACTCTCACATCAATTAGGCAAAAGTTAAAAAACGTTTTCAAAAGGTAATGTATGCGTACATGACACATTGAAGAATATGAAGTCACACAAACCTTTTTTTACAGATTTCAAAATTTCATATATATATGTATAAAATATAGTATAATTTGTATACAAATAATAAAGAAATATTATATCTAAATGGGGTAGATAATTAGATAATAAAGTCGGGGAAAGGCCGGTCCCTGCCCCGAACCCGTGACAGGTTTTGAAGGTATAACCCATTTATAACTCGCTCTGTTTAAGACAGGTCACTACGGGTAAATGTGTTGGCAGGTAAAATTGTCATCCCTAGATGCATATGTTAATTTAAGTTAATTGTTAGATTTCTTTTACCATAGTTTAGGTTTTAACTGCTGGGCAACTCTCTGAGAAACTCAATAAAATTAGAATGAAACACTAACTTCTCTAAATTAATCTTGGGAACAATGTGTGATTTTGTGGAGACGTAAAATCTAAGACAGTTCTGTCTAGGAGGCTTTCTAATCTTTCCTAGGAATATTGCTTTGTTTAGGAGGTTGGTTTTTTAAGGAGGCCTCGCCCCCACCAATCTTGCCTGTAAGCATTCTTAGAGGATACTATTTGCAACAATTACACATTTGTTTTCCAAGCTAATTTTTGAAGTAAAAACAAAATATATGTATATAATTAAAAAAAAAAAAAAAGAGGAGGTTCAATTGCAATACTGATAATCTCAAAAGCCTCCTCCAAATTTTTGAATTTGAGAGTTCTGGTCTTGCATAGTTAGCCAATGTTTCTGTCATCTTCAAAGACTTACAGGACAGAGGAACTAAGTATTGGCAACTAAGATTTGAAGAGCTTCAACGGAAAAAGAATTACCAGAACCATCCATCGAGGTTGCCCCGTGTCAAGCTATTCATGCCACTAAAGGCATGAAGCATAGCTAATCATGCTACTGAAGGCACGAACAAAGTTAATCATGCTACTAATTATTGTTTTTTTTTATAATTATTTTCTTCCTATTAAAGCACCAAACATTATTTTTCTTCATGTCCTCTCAATTATTATTTTCTCATAACACGTCTTCATTAATCTCTTATATGATTTACCAACTTTTCTTCAATATGCAATTACTAATTATTTTTTCTTGTAGTACTCTAAAATAAAAATTGTTTTTCAAATGTGACATTTTCTTTTCCTACTACCATATTCTCTCATAAATCTTCCAAATTAATTTTCTGTCTGATTTGTCAACTTCACTTTAATGTGCGACTACTTATTTATTTATTTTTTCTTGTAATCCTCTAAATTGATATTGTATTGCAAATAAAACCCTTCTAACTATAAATATTTCCCCCTAATTTCGATTCTGAAATTGTTTTATCTTAAATATGCCCCTACTTAAATTTTTTTTTTAAATCCATCCCTCTCTAATGCTATTTTCTCATATGTTGATGTATCCCTGAATACTTCATGTGTGTACTGCAAAAACTTTTTTCCCCCTTTACAAATGTACTATTCTTATTATTGATATTATTATTTACTAAGCTAAACTATTAACTTATATAAATTAACTTGCATATACAAAATTAACTTATAGAAGAACTCATCCCCCTTCCCTACATCCACATGTTATTTTCTTAGCAAGCTTAGCCAATCCATTTTGATCTAAGTTTTTCATATCAGTTTTTTGGAAAGTTAATCAACTCCAATAAAAAAAATTCCATTTCAATCGATACACCAAACACACCATTAGTTTCCTTGGGTTTCTTGGTTTTGTTTTTTTTGTTTGTTTGTTTGTTTATTTATTTATTTTTTTTGCTTTCATCTTTTTTAAGCTTCTTTTTCCCTTCTTGCTTATGAACTTGTATACTATTTTCTTTTTTCTCCTATTTTTATAATTTTTCTCAAATATATACCTATGAAAACATTTTTTCAATGACCTTCTTGACTGCTATTTTCTCATAATACGTCATTGTTATTTTCTATCTGATTGACCAACTTTTATAAAAAATGTGAGTATTTAAAATTTTTACTTGTATTCCTGTAAAATTAAATTATTTTTTTAAATGTGGAACTGATATTTTTTTTTTACTACCTTGCTAAAGTAATTTTTTTTTTTTTCACTTTAAAATGTGTCACTACTCAGACATCTTTATCCTTCAATTCTCCCAAATACTATTTTTAAATATGTATCCCTAAATCACTTTCTAGTCTACCTCATTACATTACTTTCGTTTTCTCTACTTTAATAATCTTTTTCTATTAAACTAAGCTTTTAAGGGAATAATACATGGAGAAAAGAACAAAAGTTTTAATAAAATTTTAGGTCCTTATATCTAAAAGACATAGGCTATGTTTGGAGTATAACCAAATTAACTATTCACATAATCAAATCTCTTTTAAAAACTCAAAATTTAGAAGTTAACATTTTTTTTTATTTCAAATGAAATGAAATGATTTTTTTAGATTACATAAAATGGTGAGATAAATAAAATAAAACCCATTTATTTTCTTTCCCGAATTCATTTTAAATTTTTATATTTTTTAAAACTCCAAAATTAAAATGTATACTCTAAACACCACCTTATCAAATTGAATATTCACTTAGTGACATGTGCTTACAAATAACATATATTATTAAAAAAAGATCTAGTCGAGTTAAGATTTAAAAAAAAAAAAAATTTTAAAAACGATAATAATGATATAAATAAATAAAGAATCACCTCTATTAAAAAGTCGAACACTTTATTTTGTTTTGTTTTTGTCAAGCTACATGCACGAAAGATCAGTCCTAAACTCCAAACTGATTCTTAAAATAAAAAAAAGAAGTTGACGGTTAAAAGACCCTCCTACTTCTTTACTTCAATTTATTACCTCATTCCATCATGTAACAGATCCTAAGATTATCACGTAATAATTTTAAATAAAAAAATAATTAATTTTTTAAAAATTAAGGTTTTATTTGGTAACAAAGTTTAACTCCAACTAAACTGTATTTTTTCATCTCAGTTTTTATCTTTTTCTGAAAAATCAATAAAATTTATAACTACTTTTTAAAAAATCAACTCAACTCAAACTTAAAAATTTTATCTTAACTCAAACTCAACTCATTTACCAAACGGACCCTAATTTTTTATATTCCGCATGCACTGCAATCAGTTTGGTTAAAAAAAATAAAAAAACTGAAAACAGAAAGTTAAAAACTTTTTTCCAACGGCAGTCCACTTTCACTGCAAGGAGATTTCTGTGACCATGGTACGACACGTGTAACATTTACACACAAATATCAGCCACCTCATCACTCTCTTTTTTTTCGCACGTCAGCCGCCAAAACTCCCCAGCAAAAGGCCCACCGCTTCCACTCTCCCAAAAATACCCTCCCTTTAAAACAAAAGCTCCACGCAAAATAGCAGTGTCACTCAAGTAATTTTCCCAAACTCTAGACCTACTTTAGTAATCCAACCTCTTTACCCGCGTCTAGAACCAAATCAAAAAAACTCTCCAGAACACTCTGATATGTTCTTCTCTCTTTCTCACCGTTTCTCGGATTTTCCCTCAAAATTTCCCGAACTTTCTTGCCATTCATATATATATATATATAAGAATCTCAAATATCTTCTCCATAATCCAAAGAAAAGTCCGAAAAAAGAAAGCTTCAAAAAAAATCAGAAACTCTTCTACTGTGAATTTCCGAGCTTTTCAGAAGCGCAACAATGGCGACCAAGACGGAGAAAGCCATAGGCATCGATTTAGGGACGACGTACAGCTGCGTCGGCGCGTGGTTACACGACCGCGTCGAGATCATTCCCAACGACCAGGGAAACCGCACCACGCCGTCGTACGTGGCCTTCACCGACACCGAGCGGCTGATCGGCGACGCCGCGAAGAACCAGGTCGCGATGAATCCTGAGAACACGGTCTTCGACGCGAAGCGCCTGATCGGCCGGCGATACTCCGATCCGTCGGTCCAGGCTGACATGAAGCTCTGGCCGTTCAAGGTCGTCCCCGGTCCCGGCGACAAGCCGATGATCGTCGTGAGGTACAAAGGCGAAGAGAAGCAATTCTCGCCGGAGGAGATTTCGTCCATGGTTTTAATCAAAATGAGGGAAATCGCGGAGGCGTATCTAGGTCAGCAGATCAAAAACGCCGTCATCACCGTCCCGGCCTATTTCAACGATTCGCAGCGGCAGGCAACGAAGGACGCCGGAGTGATCGCCGGACTGAACGTGATGCGGATCATCAACGAGCCGACGGCGGCGGCGATCGCGTACGGACTGGACAAGAAGGCGTCGAGGAAGGGAGAACAGACGGTCCTGATCTTCGATCTCGGTGGCGGAACTTTCGACGTCTCTTTGCTGACGATCGAGGAGGGGATTTTCGAGGTCAAGGCCACCGCCGGCGACACTCATCTCGGCGGTGAGGATTTCGACAACCGGTTGGTGAATCACTTTGTCGCGGAGTTTCGCCGGAAGCACAGGAAGGACATCAGCGGAAACGCGAGAGCTCTGAGGAGGCTGAGAACGGCCTGTGAAAGGGCGAAGAGGACGCTTTCCTCGACGACACAGACGACGATCGAGATCGATTCGCTCTACGAAGGAATCGATTTCTACACGACGATCACCCGAGCGAGATTTGAGGAATTGTGTATGGATCTGTTCCTGAAATGTATGGAGCCGGTGGAGAAATGTCTCAGAGACGCGAAGATCGATAAAAGCCAGGTGGATGAGGTCGTCCTCGTCGGCGGATCCACCAGAATCTCCAAAATTCAGCAACTTTTGCAGGATTTCTTCAACGGAAAGGAGCTCTGCAAGAGCATAAATCCCGACGAGGCCGTCGCGTACGGCGCCGCCGTCCAGGCGGCGATTTTGACCGGCGAAGGGAACGAGAAGGTCCAAGATCTGCTCTTGCTCGACGTCACTCCTCTCAGCCTAGGGCTCGAAACCGCCGGCGGAGTAATGACGACGTTGATTCCTCGCAACACGACGATTCCGACGAAGAAGGAGCAGATATTCTCGACCTACTCCGACAACCAGCCGGGAGTTCTGATCCAGGTCTACGAAGGCGAGCGGGCGAGGACCAAGGACAACAACCTCCTTGGTAAATTCGAGCTCACCGGAATCCCGCCTGCGCCGAGGGGCGTCCCGCAGATCAACGTCGCCTTCGACATCGACGCGAACGGGATATTGAACGTCACGGCGGAGGACAAGACGGCCGGAGTGAAGAACAATATCACGATCACGAACGACAAGGGGCGGCTGAGCAAGGAGGACATAGAGAAGATGGTGAAGGACGCGGAGAGGTACAAGGCGGAGGACGAGGAGGTGAAGAAGAAGGTGGAGGCGAAGAACTCGCTGGAGAATTACGCCTACAACATGAGGAACACCGTGAAGGACGAGAAGTTCGCCGGAAAGTTGAGCCCGGAGGATAAGGAGAAGATCGAGAAGGCGGTGGAGGAGACGATAGAGTGGCTCGATAGGAACCAGTTGGCCGAGGTGGATGAGCTTGAGGACAAGCTTAAGGAGTTGGAGAATGTGTGTAATCCGATCATTGCTAAGATGTACCAGGGCGGTGCCGGTGGCGATGGGGATGTGCCGATGGGCGACGGATATGGCGGCAGCGGTGGCGGTGGCGATGGCGGCTCTGCCACGTCGGGAGCTGGGCCTAAGATTGAGGAGGTTGATTGAGGTCTTGGTTTGTGTCGTTTTTGAGGGAGTGGTGTTGTTTTGTAGTTTGTCGTTTTTGGTTTAGGCTTAAAAGCTTGAGCTATTTTATACTCTTACTTCACTTGGTTTAAGCATGTAATAATGGTAATCTTTTTTTTTTTTTTTTTGGGGGGGAACTAAAATGTATGTACAGTTTAGGAGTAGGCATGTAATGGAAATGGAGGTTTACTAAGTTCTGTTCAAATACAAGTACTTTCAAGTTGTTTCCAATCTAATTGTCTGTTTCACGTTGTTTGATCTCTTTATTAGTAGAGAAGTATTTTTGAATTATATAGCAAGTTGCAACCTAATTTGCTAAAGACGAACTTGGGTCCGAGAATCTCAAGTAGACGAGTGGAAACAGACATGACATTTACTTAAACTGTAATCTCAAGTGGACAAGAAGTTTGAAATCTAATGACCATTTTATATCTTTTACTCCTGTTTTTTTTTGTTTTTTTTTTTTTCAAAAAAGATTTCAATTTATTATACGAAATGTGTATTTATTATTTTAAACTTATTTTTAAAAATTAAGCTAGGTGATTTTTTTAATCACCTAATCTAATAGATAGTTAACTTTTTTTTATTTAGTAAAATGACTATTTTTCATTTTTTTAGATTTGGTCATTCAGTAATTGACTATAAAATTTAATGATTTATGTTATGGTCAATCAGTGATTGACTACCATCAATCATGTGATCAATCACTGATTGATCATTTAAAAAAATTAATTGATCATTCTAAAAAAAATAACTTTTAACTAATTTTTAAAATTTTTGATCATTTATAAAAAATTTCTTAAAAAAAATGTTATTCAACTATAAATTCCAAAATGTAATTTATTATTCGAATTGTGTATTTAGATCTATAATTTAAGTAGGATTTATGTTTCTTTAGGTAAACACAGGAAGTTCTTCAACGTTGTTTGATCACTTCATTAGGAGAGAAGTAAATTATTTGTAAAGAACCAAGAATATTGTTTTTTTTTTTTTTTTTTTTCGTAGTAGTAAAGAACCAAAAACCAAGTATATTGGTTTTTGGGTATGACTATGAGAGTCTCTAGTCTAGTGGATAAGTGGAAGTAGACGCGGTGACATGTCGAAAAAAGAAAAAAAGCCTCGTGCCTGTTGGCAATCCATGTTCCTTCTTCACATTGGCTTCGTTGTTTTAGCACGATCTTATTTGTATTGAAGAAGAGTTAAAAGGTTTAAAAGTGCAATTGAAATATAGTAAGAGGGAACTGGCCCAAAGGGAACCATAATAAAAAAAAAAAAAAGGTGAGGGAGAGAGATAAAAGAAAGCGTTCTCGATTTGAGGTTCGGCACATCCCCGGGCCTTTGACCATCAAATTTCATTTACAAGTTTGCTGTTAGATGCTGAGTTTAGGAGTAGGGTTCGTGTTATCTGTAAAAGGAAGGATTTTTGGATCGAAGTTGTGAATGGGATTGGGTTGCTGTCGGTGGTGAAGCGTTTTATAGCGTGTTAGTCATCGTCTCAACCTATCATTTGGAGGTTTTAGTTTGCGGGAAGAGGCGAGTCATATGGTGGTGTACGTTTTTTGTCACCATTTGAGAAATGTGTTTGCCAATTACTTGTCTTTCATGTTATTTTCTTCCATTGGTGTTTAGGGGCTTCGATCTCCCTGGTGTTTTGATGATTTGACATGTGGTTTTCATCTTCTTTATTTATAATAACGGTGATTCTTACGCCGATCAGTTTAGGTATTTATCTCTTTTTTAGTGTTTGGTTTTATTTTTTGTTTGCAAGATCTGTTTCTTTGTAGTTGTTTGTGTGGTCTTTATGTTACAGATTTCTTGTTATCGATTGACCAAATATTTTTGTCAAATGTAGAAGATTTGTTAAAAATTCATGTGTGCTCGATATTCTATATGCCTTTTTGGGTATTTCCATTTGTGAAGTTCGGTACTCATTTCTCCTTATGCATCATTTGAATTTACTGATAGAACTAATTGTCTATTGATGTCAAGTTTTCTGTTTTAGGAGACTTTAAATGTGAATCAATGATTGTATTGTCTTTTATATTTGGAATATAATTATCGAAAAATTTTGAAATATAGTGATTTAAAAAAAAAAATTTAAGAATTAGGGGATTATTATAATAATTGTATAAAATTATGTAAATTTTTTTTTTTTAAAACTGGGGTATACGGGGCTTAGAAACCCGATGATTTCAATGGTGCAATTTATTATGATTTGCCCTGTTTATAAGTTCACACTTGGATATTGCCCCTCAAAAAATTTATCTCCATATTGTCCCAATTATAATAGTTTCAATTTTAATGACCTTTAATTTTATATAAAGGGGAAAAAAGTCCAAATAAATGCATAAAAGGACTAAAAGTATAAAAATATAAAATCCAAGTAAATAGCATGTTTTAAAATATTTGGAATAAATAACAAATTTATAAATTAAATAATTACACTATATCTTTTCTATTTTTATTTTTGAAAACTTGAGGGGTATTTGAATTAATGCACATTTAACTATGTGTATTATTATCATTAAATTATACCTGTAATCATATATTTATATTAGATTTATCACGTAAATAATTTTGTATTTTAAATATATCATTTCTTTAATAAATTTTTTATTTAAATGATGAATTTAGTATTTATTTTAAATATTTTTTGAAATCTTAAGTTTCATTTGACATTTCAATTTAACTCCAACTAAATTATATTTTTTCATCTTAATTTTTTGAAAGTTTAAGCTCATATTTAATTCGTTAGAGATGAAAATTTTAAATTGAAGTTGACTGACTTTTCAAAAACTAGTTATAATTTTTATTATTATTTTTTTAAAAAATAAAAACGAATTTAAAAAATATAATTTAATTTTTGTCAATTTTTGTCTTTTTCCTCAAAAGTTGTTTGTCTTTTCTGAAAAAATAAACCAAAATCACTATTTAAACTTATAAATCTTAACTCAAACTTACACACCAAACACCCCCTTGGAGGTAAACTTAAACGCCATCATTATTACTTACTTCCATTATTTTCGGTTTTTAACTAAAATTCCCTTTTTCGGTGTACTCATCTCTGGGCAGTTGGGCCCAGAATTTTCGTCATCCAGGCCCAATTTCACTAGTCCCCTCTCTCTCTTGCTTTATCAAAATTTGTGGATAAGAAGAAATTTGGCAAATAATGCGCCAAACTCTCCAACACTTCACTCTCGCAGTAGAGCTCCAACGCCATGGCTGCTGGTATCACCACCAGCTGCTCACTCAATCCGGTACTTCCATGCCGGAAAACATCTCCGTCTCCGCTCTCTCTCTCCTCCTCCTCCTCCTCCGACTCCAAACTCTTCGGTTTTCGTCTCCGTAACCCTAACCTCTCCTCCAACTGCAACTCCCCCCTTTCTCTCTCCTCATCTCTCGTCGCCACTCCAATCACCTCCCGCTACGGCGGCGGCGGAGGCGGAGGATCTCGGTACTCCGGCCCGGGTCGGCGGCGGTCGTCGCAGAGCGACTCTGAAGACGAGCAAGCTCTTGATTTGTCTACCGTCAGGTTAATCATATTCGATTATTTCGTTATCCTTTTCTCTCTCTCTCTCTCTCTCTCTCTCTCTCTTAGCTGATGAAATGAAAAAAAAAGAAAAATTGAAATTGAAATTGAAATGTGGTTCCATGGTGGATGATTTTGAAATAGGTCAGATTCCGTCAGGCTTATCGATGAGCAGCAGAATATGGTTAGTGTTTGTTATAATGTGTTTGTGAGTGGATATGTGTGTGTGTGTGTGTATATATATATATATACATGCATATGTATGATTGATTTTTGTTTATGTTGAATGTTAATGCAGGTAGGAATAGTGTCTAAAGATGAGGCTATGAGAAGGGCGGAGGATGCTGAGCTTGATCTTGTATGTACTTGATAAACTTATATTTCTATATACAAATATATAATATATATACGTATAAAGTTATTACAATATCACAATTTGGAATTTTTAGCTAAAGACTCTAGGTCTAGAAATTGGCATGGACTGTTGTGAATTACTCTCATTTATTGTGGCTTGTTTGCTATTTTTGTTTGGCTTATTGTATACCAAGTTGTGAACTTTGGCCACGTGGTTACTGGAGAGTGAGGAGTTCTGTTTATTTTTAAATTTTTTGTGCGTGTTTTTGATTTTTTGGAAATACTAGAGAGTCGCTTGCTATTGAGATAAACGAATGTTCCAATGCATAGCTTTGTGGTAATTCCACATCCACCATATGCGTATGTTTACTTCGATGGGTGAGGGAAAATGGAGGGGTATTTCCCTTTCTCACCTATGCATGTGTTTACGTACAAAAATCAGGAATTGGAATTTAGTGGGACCCTCATGATGTAGGGCATGAGAAAAGGGAATGCCAATTGTAAGTTGTAACTCCCCCTTGGTATTGATTCCCGATATCAAGCGATTAATTGTAGTTATGGCAAGGAAATTTTAGCTATCAAATCGGTAAAATTCCTATTCCTTAGTTTATAGACACTAGAAAGGAAATTGGATTGTTTCCTTGATTCCACTTTCAAATTGATAAGTAGACGCGGAAAAGAGACTCAATGATCTTCATTCTTATTCCTTCTTTTCTTTCCAAATCATTACCTTTCCGACTACATTCCAATACTGTTTGGTAAACATGCCCTCAATGTTCAGGTTTTAGGTTCAAATAATAATGCCTTCACCACCAAATAAAAAAAGACGAGAAACAAAAAAGCACGGACTAACTTCATAACACTGGTGGTTTCCCAAGGGAATGGGAAAAGTGAAGCTGGAGATTGATTACCAGGATAATATTGCGTTTGCGCTCCTGTATTAGCCTTTATTAGTTCTTGGAATTGTTTTTGTCTAGGCAAGTTCATGATGACTTATGAACAAACATATCCTAAGTTAATGTTCTGTAGGACTGAGTTTAGATATCTAGCAAATCTGTGGTTTATTTATATTCTAAGTTTGACAGCTCTGTTGACGGTTACACTTATCATGTTCAGTATGGTCCTTTACTGTAAGTGGTGAAGGCATTCACCTTCAGCTTCTTATGCAAGTTAAGCATGATATTGATTCTTTTTTATTTATTTATTTATTTTATTTTTAGACATTTATCCTCTTTCCCGATGTTGCAGGTTATATTGTCACCGGATGCAGATCCTCCAGTTGTCAAAATAATGGATTACAAGTATAAGTTCTTATTTTAATTTTTCCGTTACAATCATTTTTCATTTAGACTACATGATTATATCTCAGTACAAAGAGGAAAGGAAAGTAAAATAAATAGTTGTAGACTAAAAGACTAGGTTTACTGTCGAGTGTTTTGAGCTTGTGGGTGCGAATTTTCATATTCTATCATTCATGATCCAATTGCTCAGTGTATTGAGTGAATTGTTATATTTTTTTCATTCACATTCTCGTTGGTCAATATATCGAGCAGCAAATGTCAAAATGGAATAATGGATTATCTTCACTAGTAAAACGTGGGCAAATATAGGTGCTTACATGCGTAGACATACACCATGCGGTTTACCTTTGAGTATTTGAGGACCTTACTATCTACTCCTTTTATGCTTTTCAGTAAATATAGATATGAACAACAGAAGAAGAAACGAGACCAACAAAAGAAAAGTGCTGGTGAATATCTTCTTTATTAAGAGCCTTTTCTTCAAGATTCATGCATAATTCTCAGATATGAGGAAAGTTACTGACCACTTTGTGCTGTTAAATGTCAGCAAGTCGCATGGATTTGAAGGAGCTAAAGATGGGGTATAATCCTCAGTTTCTCTTTTTCTTTTCTGTGTTATACAAAACTGTTTGGCTAATTTTATTTGGATAGCACAAGGAAAGGAGAAAAATGTAACAAGTACTTTGTAAAATAAACAGAAGTTTGATCTACACCTGTTCTTAATTTTCCACGGATATAAAGACATATGACTAGACACACACAAACACATGCACATAAATAAAAACATGCATGCATATTACAAGACGTGATTTTTTATTTCTGTAGCTCAAAAGATGAATGCCCTTATGATGAAAGACCTTGTGTTGTTGGGTAAAAGCATATGTTTAGCCCTTGGTTTAAACACCAATATGATGAGGAAGTTTAAAAAGCTGTTCCGATCACATTGCTTTTCTGTTGTCGTTGGTCATGAGGCATATAGTGCTTCTTTTATATATATACTGTGCTCTTTTCATTTCATTGCTTTATAATTTTCCTAGATAATTATGTCTTTTAAATTCAGGGAAAGATTGGATACCGAGTCTTTCATTATTTACTTTGACTTATTGTGAGAGAATGGATTCTTATAGGTTAGACATTAGAATATGAAAACTATGAATCCAGAAGCGAATTTTATTTTATTTATTATTATTATTATTATTATTTAACTATCTCTGTGTTTTCTACTTCCTATTTGTTTTACTTCATATAATTTGAGGCCTTTAACAAGTTGAGACATGCTATTGTAGTTCTGCTTAAGCATCTGTTATACTTCTTCTGATTGCCTGACTCTCTTTGCAGTTACAATATTGACCAACATGATTATTCTGTGCGTTTGAGATCTGCCCGAAAGTTTTTGAAAGATGGTGACAAGGTTCCTTAAAATTTTTTGAGCTCTTAGCATTTCCCTATTTCTTTCTTACTCTTATTGTGTATTGAGATCTTTAAACAAACTTCTGTAGGTTAAGGTTATAGTGAACTTGAAAGGTCGTGAAAATGAGTTCCGGAATATAGCTATCGAGCTTATCAAACGCTTCCAGAATGAAATTGGGGAGGTACTTAATATATTTTTGTATTTACTATTGATAATGTCAATCTTGGTCAACTCGGTCATTTATTTTGTCTTCGCATACAACAGAAGTTTTTCAAAACCTAATGTGCATCTGTGAAACTGGCTATCTTCAGGGAACTTATGGACTCAAAAAATTTTCATATATTGGGACAAATTCTATTCTTCCAACATAAAATAACCTTTGCAAATAAGATTTTAAATTTAAAATATAAATATACTTTTATCAACGTTTTGCCATGACTTTATTGAGACATCCGTGGTTCATTTTGGGTGGTGATTATGTCGGTTAATTTCATACACTTTTATGCCTTTTTGTTTCTATTTTCATGTTTTAACCGTTTAATCTATGCATGCATACACTTCTCGCCAAGTACTAATTACTAACCATTCTGCATATACTTTTCGCTCTGTCTGTTGCTGTTGTTTGCAGCTTGCAACCGAGGAATCCAAAAATTTCCGGGACAGGAACATATTCATAGTCTTGGTTCCAAATAAGGCTGTTCTACAGAAAGCTCAAGAACCGCCGAAGAAAAAGGACAAGTCAGATGCAGTAAATGAAGTATCAGCAAGTATCTGAAGGCAATTGCAGGTTTGATAGAGTAAAAAAAAGAGGTATTTTATTTGTATTCTTTAACAAGGTTGCGAACGTTGGAAGTTTATGTATAGAATTAGTGTGATACCGAGTTGAGAACGTGTCACTAGATTTTGATGGAAGCTGTCCTTTTAATCGAAATTCGATTATGGCTTTTAAGGCCATAATTGTAAAATAGTTTTTAAGAAATGTAACAGCTTATTATGAAGAAAAATGTGTTGTGATCACCAACCAAAACCGTGTTCGATTAGCTAGGACATGCAGAGCTATCATGATAAGCTTATAGTTAAAAGAACATTCTCAAGAAATCAACAAGTTTTGTGTCACTATTTGATTTTTCAGATCTCCCGATAATTTCACTTGAGTTGGGTGTACTATTGTTGTTGTTGTTATTTTCTATTATTATTAATTTTTTTTTATATGATAAGATGATTTCAGGGAAAAACCTCCATTTCCCTATGTGGTTCCTCATGTCAGAATGATTGATCATTATTGGGGGCGTTAATTAAGATTTAGATCGGACGTTAGCTAGATACTATGAAAGAATTTTTTTGTGCAACACCGTTACATTTATTTCATAAGTGCCGTCTGATTTTAGACTAAATTGAGGTCAATGGCGCCTACTGGTGCAGTGGGTGCTCCTCCCGTAGAATCTCCCGGTAACATTATGTTTGGGATCAAATGAACCAAAATGATCTATTAAAAGAATAGCTTTTAGCGTTTGGCAGGAAATCATTGTTTATGTACTGCTATCCTCTTGACACGTGCTTGTTACATATGGTTTGCTTGCTTGGTTGCAAGAAGAGAGGTTATTGTGTATATAAATATATATATCTCCGTGTGTGTGTGTGTGTGTGTGTTTGTGTGTTACTAGAAGGCAGTTATATTTCTGTCTTAAGATAAAGAGTCGTCAACTTACCTACCTAACGACATGAACTTGGCTTAGCTTCTAAGTTCTTGCAGTTCAAGCATGCTTTTTATGCATTTATTATTTTTGTTTTGGCTGTTTATACAGAAACTGTTTAACAACTGGTAAGTTTTGTAACAAATGGGTTTGTGGTATTTTAAGCAATTTGGTTTGGCAGGCTGTACACCATCATCAGATGGCTACTTCTCATACACATCTGATTGTTGCCTGTTCTCTTTGCCGTTTGTTCTATGCTATATGACGGATAAGGAATTCTTAAAGTTTTCACCAAAATGATTTTTTGACATTACTACAAGTTGTAAGACGTCACCGACCCTGTTGGGGCTACCTCAGCGGATGAGAGAGGGTAGAGGTTTGGATATGAGCTTCTATGTTTAAAATCAGGGAATGTTTTGGTTTCTCTTTAATAAGTAGAAGTTATTAGTCCGATAAAAAAAAGAAAAAAGAAAAAGAAAAGTTTGAAGATGTCAGCGTTTAGGTAAAATAAGCTAAGCCAACCTGGCATATATTCAAAGGCCAAATTATGTTAAAGAGTCTATTGGGCAATGGCCATCCCTTTCTTTTGATAAAACATGTCTCACAAGGGTAGTGCGGTGACTAAGACTAGTTCCTCTTCAATTTGAGCAAGCTCAGCTTTGAGTTAAAGAACAAAACCTTGCTTGCTTCAAAATTTACTAGAAAGAACTTAAATTGAATTTTTTTTTAAACTCTAAAGAGTAGGGTTTTTATTTTCACAAGCATTTTAGCGTGCCAAAAAAAGAAAAAAAAAGAAAAAAAAAAGAAAAAGAAAACAAGAGGAGGTATTAGAATTGTTACAATTATGTCACCTGTCTCTGTCTCTCTCTCATGGGTGGCTAGAGTACTATATACATGCATACACATATGTACGGATATATATTTATATATATGCGCGCGCACACATATAAGCCTACATGATACTAATTCTTGTATTTATACTTTATTTAGACTACAGAAGATTGCATACTGGATTTATTATGATCAGTTGGACACCATTGGTTTAAAAAAAAATTAAGCTTTGTTTTTATTTTTGTTTTGTTTTGTTTTTTTTTTTTGCAAGAAATTATTTGTAAGGTTTTGTTGGACTCGTATATGAAAGAATCGCTAGAAATGATAATCTTAGATATGGCAAATTAATGTACATTTCAGTCATGGGCAAAAGAAGTTTTCTAATTGTTAAACACTCTCAGAAGCAATCAATATCCGCAACAAGGAGGTACACGTGCTTCAGGGTTGATCCAAGTTTTACGTTATTTATTGGAATTTGCTCACCCATATATATATATATATATATATATATATATATATATTCAAATGTATCAAAATCAATTTGAACACAATAAAATTCTATTGCGAGACTAGCAAGTAACAACCACCTTAAAGCACAAAAAAAAAAAAAAAAAGTCACCGTCTCTTTACCTAGGATTACTATAGCAAAATTGGATGATAAAAATATTTGGAACAAAATATTAGAGGAATTGTAGTGAATGACAAAAGTAAAATACCGCCAAATACAAATGGTTATTAAAAAAAAAAAAAACCAATGGCTATAAATATATTATTTATCAGTCAAATAAGTTTAGTTTAATTATTAATTATTTGCTCTAAAAATTCAGCTATTTTTATGACACATCTCAAATAACCCCAAATAAATAAAATAAAAAATTAAAGTAAATAGTGTAGTAAATATGAAAAAAAAAAAAAGAAAAAGAAAAGGTGGTCGTTGAAAAAAGCTGCCAAAATGAGAAGCTATAGCTGAAGAAATGAACAAGGCAAACACAGGAGGAAAAATATGGTAGTTGAAGGCAAATATAGCTGAAGCTTAACTTCAAGGCAATGGGGACTTTGCAACCAACTACACCATACCCTCTTTCTCTTTTCTTTCTTACGTGGGCTCATTAGGTGAGACACCTCCAAACATGGCCTTCCTTCTCTTCCATTCTTAAGAAACAACTCTCCCCCCCTCTCTCTCTCTCTCACTGCTTATCCTCATTCATTCTCTCTCACTCTCTACCATTCGTCTCGCCATGGAAGCCAGCGCCGGACTTGTCGCCGGATCTCACAACCGGAATGAACTCGTCGTCATTCATGGCCATGAAGAGGTACATACTACCACTACGTTTCATTTCTCTATTCATCACCATGCTAATGGTACAAAAAAATAATCACATATACATACTAAACCTAACCCAAGTCTTTTCTCAGGATACACTCAAGGTTTCGAATTCTGAGTGCATCCAAGGGTAGAATTGAGTTAGATCATTTCTGTTTTATTGATGATTCCCGAGACTTCAAAAGTGATGAAGAGGATGAGAACGGGATATATGACACTAATGATTCTCTTTTTATAAGCAAAACATTAACATATTTTTTTGGTTGAGTTTCTAAACGTACGTGTTATTAATATTATTATTATTATTTGTTTGCATGTGATACTAATGATGAATGTGTTGTTGGGGGTGTAATTGATATATTTTTTTGTTCGGGGGGTGCAGCCAAAAACATTGAGGAACTTGGATGGGCAAGTGTGTGAGATATGTGGAGACCAGGTGGGACTAACGGTGGATGGAGAGCTGTTTGTGGCATGCAATGAATGTGGTTTTCCTGTCTGCCGTCCTTGCTATGAGTATGAAAGAAGAGAAGGCTCCCAAAATTGCCCTCAGTGTAAAACCAGATTCAAGCGTCTCAAAGGTGCCCCATACATATATGTACATATATATATATATATATATATATGCATATCAACAATATATACTTATATGTTTGTCGTGCATATATATTTGTACAGAAAAATGCTAGCTAAATATGACCTGGCAAAATCATAACTTCAAGTTTTTCAACTAATTAATGAAATGAATTTTAGGACTCTTATTTAATAAATAATATGTGATTTAAGAGGTGATCATGTGAATTTTTGGTTTATTAAGGCAAGTTTTCGATATATATATACACACACACAAATATATACATATGTACACACACATTGCTAGTTGTTCTCGGGATTTGAGGCTAAAATCTCTCTTTAAATCCACAACACGGTTACTAGTACCAATTCATAGCATGCATTTTACTTAAAGGTGATTGTATGAAGAAAAACTCCAAGAAAAGGAAAAACCCATTTCCGGTTTTCGCTTTAGATGATTATTTTGTAATATGCTGATATATATGTATATATATTTATATATTTTTGGGGGTGAATGTTGAAGGGAGTCCGAGGGTGGAAGGAGATGACGATGAAGAAGATGTGGATGATATCGAGCACGAGTTCAAGGCGATCGAGGATGAGAAGAAGAAGCAAGAGCATGTCGTGGACGCCATGCTTCATGGGAAGATGAGCTATGGAAGAGGCCCAGAAGATGATGAGAATGCTCAGTTTCCACCAGTCATTGCTGGTGTCCGAAGCAAACAGGTTCACATACATATATATATATATATATACATACATACATACATACACATAAGGAGAAGATAGAAACAATAATTAGATCAGATAATAGTTTTTAAACAATTATTAAAAAAGTGGATGAACTTTTTTGTTAAAGGGAAATGATCAGAGGCCATTAAAATGATCAGATCCAATTAATCAGTAATTGATCAATAAAAACATATATTAATATCAATCAGTAAAAATGATTACTAATTGATTATTTTTAAGAAAATAATCACTTTCTTAATTTAATAAAACTCTAGATATTTATTTTAAAAAAAAAAAGCTAAAAAAGTTCATTTTCCCATGTATCCTAAAATATTTATTCAATTTATTTCTAAACTAGTTTTCTTGAATTTTTATCAGGACTTGCACTTCTTATATTGTGTATCTAACGAATTTGCATGCATGTATGTATAAATGTAAATGTTAAATATATGCAGGTGAGTGGAGAGTTTCCATTGGCATCTCATGGTCATGGAGAGCAAATGTTATCTTCTTCTCTGCACAAGCGAGTTCATCCCTATCCTGTTTCTGAGCCAGGTTTGCAAACTACCCTTCTCTTGCCTTTTCCCAATTAGATTTAATCATTCATGAATATAGTATCATATATAAATACATATGTATACATATATATATATATATATATGGGTCTGATCTGCTACACCTTATATAGTAAAATTTAAGGACATGAAAGACAAAAGACCAGTTAAAAGGTTAAAAGTTCCTCTACTTTCCTAAAGGTTTTAAAGGGGCAGAGCCACCATTGTTGAGTGGAGGATGAACTTTCTTTATTTATTATTTTTTTTAAAATTTTAAATTTATTTATTTGACCTTTAAAAACCTTACACTGCTCTAAAATTTTCACACTAAAAATTGACTATCCCTATATAAGTTCCATCAAAAACTTTATCTTTTAGTGTACGGCTGTACGCCCTCACTGAAATAATAGGCTGGTTCCGCTCTGAAACGTTAGAATTCTATGCCACTCAGAATTCCAAATATTTGCAACGATGCAGGAAGTGCAAAATGGGATGAAAAGAAGGAGGGAGGGTGGAAGGATAGAATGGATGATTGGAAAACGCAGCAGGGAAATCTTGGTGCTGACCCTGATGACTCCAATGATCCAGACATGGCCTTGTATGTAAAACACAATACACACACACACACACACACACATATATATATATATATGTACACACACACTCTCTAATTGATGGAAGGATTTTCTGAAACTAACAATTGCATTGTCAAATTTGAACTTGTGCAGGATAGATGAAACAAGGCAGCCAATGTCAAGGAAAGTACCACTCCCATCAAGCAAGATCAATCCTTATAGGATGGTGATCATCGCTCGGCTTTTCATTTTGGCCTTGTTCCTCCGATATCGACTTTTGAACCCCGTGCACGAATCGATCGGTCTCTGGTTAACCTCTGTGGTATGTGAAATATGGTTTGCATTTTCATGGATCCTCGATCAGTTCCCCAAATGGTTCCCCATTGATCGCGAGACCTATCTCGATCGCCTCTCGATCAGGTACTACTTGGTAGCAAAAAGAAAAAATAGGGAACAAAGTTTAACAAATACATTCTTTGGAAATGAATTTCCTGATCTTCGAATTCCGCTTGAAAACTAGCCCTGTCCTTGCTTGTCTAATAAGTTACCATCCCCTAGCTTTCAACTCGTGGCCAAAAATGTAATCCTACTTTTATGCTGATAAATTATGAGGAAGATGATTCATATCACGCAAGAAATCATAAAAAGTAACTTGTTAGGGGTTAAAAAGGAGAGACAAAGTTGTCATTTTAGTTATGTAGAATCTACCAAACCTTGACACAAGGCCATTTATGATATTTCAGTTTTCATGATGTGTATCATCGCTCGTTTTATAATTATAACCGGTTAATGCAGGTATGAGAAGGAGGGAGAACCGAATATGCTTGCTCCGGTAGACGTCTTTGTCAGTACAGTGGATCCCATGAAGGAACCTCCTCTTGTTACAGCCAACACTGTGCTTTCAATCTTGGCAATGGACTATCCAGTTGACAAGATCTCTTGCTATGTTTCTGATGATGGTGCTTCCATGTGCACCTTTGAAGCCCTATCGGAAACCGCAGAATTTGCTCGGAAGTGGGTGCCTTTTTGCAAGAAATTCTCAATAGAGCCTCGGGCCCCCGAGATGTACTTTGCCGAGAAGATTGACTACCTCAAGGACAAAGTACAGCCTACTTTTGTCAAGGAGAGGCGAGCAATGAAGGTTTGAGTTAATCCAATTATCAAAACCCGTGTTTGATTCACTTGCTAGAAAACCTTGTTCATGGCTAACATACGTTGTTGGTATCGGGTTTCCAACAGAGAGAATACGAGGAATTCAAGGTGAGGATTAATGCCCTTGTGGCCAAAGCCTCAAAGGCTCCTCCAGAAGGGTGGATCATGCAAGACGGAACTCCATGGCCCGGTAACAACACCAGGGATCA
This sequence comes from Ficus hirta, assembly GCA_038430175.1. Taxonomy (NCBI): domain Eukaryota; kingdom Viridiplantae; phylum Streptophyta; class Magnoliopsida; order Rosales; family Moraceae; genus Ficus; species Ficus hirta. The sequence goes on along the minus strand of CM076585.1, from coordinate 7,996,308 downwards.
CCCCGGTATGATTCAGGTTTTTCTTGGTCACAGTGGAGGACTTGATACCGAAGGAAACGAGCTTCCTCGTCTTGTTTATGTCTCTCGTGAGAAAAGGCCTGGCTATTCACATCACAAGAAAGCCGGTGCCATGAATGCCCTGGTAAAATTTTCAAGCATTCTTTTGCCCTCTTGACAAAAACTCCTCAAAAGCGTTATTGTGTACTTGATTATCATGGAAACCCCCTTTTGACACTGAAAATGTCTCCAGGTTCGCGTCTCTGCCGTTCTTACCAACGCTCCTTTCATGCTGAACTTGGATTGTGACCATTATGTGAACAACAGCAAAGCCGTGCGAGAGGCCATGTGTTTCTTGATGGACCCTCAGGTCGGAAAGAAGGTTTGCTATATTCAGTTCCCTCAAAGATTCGATGGCATTGATAAGAACGATCGATACGCCAACAAGAACTCAGTCTTTTTTGATGTAAGTCACTGCAAGAAAACCAGTACTACTTTTGTTTCTAAGATTCTTTTTTTTTTTTTTTGGTGTGTGTGTGTATGTGTGTGACAATCCCATTGTTTTCCTTCTCCCTTTGCTTTGCAGATTAACATGAGAGGTCTAGATGGAATTCAAGGTCCTGTATATGTCGGTACGGGATGTGTTTTCAGAAGGCAAGCCTTGTACGGTTACAATCCTCCAAAGGGTCCTAAGCGTCCGAAGATGGTGAGCTGTGACTGCTGCCCCTGCTTTGGTCGCCGCAAGAAGGTTCCCAAGTATGCCAGGAATGAAGCAAACGGAGAAGGTGCAAGCCTACAAGGTCTGTGGAGATCTTTATCCTACTAATCTTTCCTGCTTGAAGAGAGAACGTTTCAAGTTTCTATTTCGATTCCAAAAACATTTTTTTTTTATATTTTCACTAATATTTGTATTTGTATTCTTCGTAGGAATGGACGATGACAAGGAGCTGCTGATGTCCCAGATGAACTTTGAAAAGCGATTCGGGCAGTCTGCAATTTTTGTGACTTCAACTCTGATGATAGAAGGCGGTGTCCCTCCTTCCACCAGTCCGGCAGCCCTGCTTAAAGAAGCAATTCATGTTATTAGTTGCGGTTATGAAGACAAAACAGAATGGGGTCTAGAGGTAAAATTTCAAGAGTCATTTCAATTATTCTTCTGAATTTTAGAATGGGGTAGATACACATCTGAAGATTTTTTTGCGCTCTTGCTTACGCAGCTAGGGTGGATCTACGGATCTATCACAGAGGATATTCTTACCGGCTTCAAGATGCACTGCCGTGGTTGGAGGTCGATTTACTGTATGCCAAAGAGACCTGCATTCAAGGGTACTGCTCCCATCAATCTCTCTGATCGTCTCAACCAGGTGCTTCGGTGGGCTCTTGGTTCCATTGAAATCTTCTTCAGTCACCACAGTCCCCTCCTATATGGCTATAAGGAAGGGAAACTCAAGTGGCTTGAGCGATTTTCTTACGTCAACACAACTGTCTATCCCTTCACCTCCCTGCCTCTTCTTGCCTACTGTACCCTCCCTGCAATCTGCTTGCTCACCGATAAATTTATCATGCCACCGGTAAAATTACTTGACTTATTCTTTTCATTGAACAAACTTAATAATAAGAAGGAATAATAAGATAAACAAAATTTTCAGGCTTTAAAAAAAATGATTTCTGGTTCAACAAAGACTCAAAACATGTATGGTGAAATTATTCTTGCTTTTTTCATGATCCAGATAAGCACTTTTGCAAGTATCTTCTTCATTTCTCTATTCTCTTCGATCATTGCAACGGGTATTCTCGAGCTTAGATGGAGTGGAGTGAGCATCGAAGAATGGTGGAGAAACGAGCAGTTCTGGGTCATTGGTGGTGTGTCAGCTCACTTATTCGCCGTCGTGCAAGGTCTTCTGAAGGTTTTGGCCGGAATCGACACAAACTTTACCGTCACGTCAAAGGCTGTTGATGATGAGGAGTTTGGAGAACTTTACACCTTTAAATGGACAACCCTCCTAATTCCTCCAACCACTCTCTTAATCATCAACATTGTCGGAGTTGTTGCAGGGATCGCAGATGCCATAAACAATGGATACCAATCATGGGGGCCTCTATTTGGAAAGCTTTTCTTCGCGTTCTGGGTGATTGTCCATCTCTACCCCTTCCTCAAAGGTTTGATGGGACGACAGAACCGAACACCAACAATTGTCGTCATTTGGTCGGTGCTTTTGGCTTCTATCTTCTCCTTACTTTGGGTCCGGATTGATCCCTTCGTGATGAAGACCAAGGGCCCTGATTCCAAGCAATGCGGACTCAATTGCTAAAAATTCTTTGTATATGCTTTTGTCCTCCTTTAGTGTGTGCATCTCCACAAGATACAAGGTGTATTCTTGTTTATTTGAGTATGATGTATAAAAAAACAAACAAACAAACAAGCAAAGTGCAGATTCTCAAGAATGAATAATATAGAGTGAAAATTTTTGTGTAGCATAAATTCGATGTACCAGTTTTGTAAGTGAATTGGAAAAGTGATGCTTATTATACTTTCAACGCCGACAACTTGGGCTTCGGTTCAGATATTTTCTGGTTATTTTTTGCACCCTTTGCTTTTAGTTTATTCAATAGACGAGTGAAGTAAAATCGTAATAGCTTCATTGCCAATGATCAAAGTAGGAAAATCCTAGAAATTGAGTACGTTCAAGGGACACACATAATACCTGAAGAGTTTTTCTTCCGAAGGAAAGAATTGCCCCTCCTTTTTCCTCGGGCTAGCGTCCTATGCACAAACACAAAATAAATTGAAAAGGAAACACCATTCATGTACTACTGAGCTTTTAGAAAACGAAGTAAGAGTGATGATTTTGGGTTTATCAAAGTAGGAACAAACTTTCCTGATCTACGTTCTCGAACACAATATGATGCATGCTTCCGTAGAGTACAATGTATAGGATCCACCAGTAGTCTTGTATAGAAAAAAGACGCAGTTGACCAAAATCTTAACAAACCTTTAGTCTTGTATAGAACATCCAGAAATTTTTTTAATAGTCATGGAGAAAACAAAAGGGGCATAAGCTAAAAGCACTGTCCCTATGCAAGCATATTAGAAAAGTGGGTGGAGAAACAGTGGTCTGTACTATGTTTGTTTGCTACAAGGAATTTAGGAAAAAATCGAACTTACAGTATCACGGCATGCCATACCAGGACCCAGGTGATATTGAAATTCAATTTCATCAACTTTTGTAAAGAATCTTAATTGTGTAAAAATTATTGTCAAGAATCTAAAAAATGTGTGTTCGAATAGTGTCTATGCATCCGAGGCTGTGATTGTCCAACTTCGATTGTCACCAAATAAATAGTACCATTTCCTTCATACCTTAATTAGTTCAAAATGGTTGTCCTCACCAATAATCTCCACAAGAACACACACCATCATTGAAATGATGAAATCTATTAGCATCCCTGACTACAATAACTCTCTCTGTGATCTTGGATATAAATTTAGTTGCATTATGGCAATCTAAACAAACCCGGAGATTCTTAATGATCCTGATTTCGGTTCCAGGTTCCGTAGCAATAAGACCAAAAGCAATGGCCAGTTTCTCACTATGAACTTTCACCATCAGCTCCTTCTCTTCCTCCTCCACATCATGCAAAGCAGTTAGAGTCTCTATCTGAAATCCAGCCTCCTTCATCTTTCCTGTTAACTTATCCAACATTGCATAGATTTCATTAGCTCGAGGATGGCTTCGGTCACTGGCCGTAAAGACATGTGTGGTCTCACCAATCTCAATCAAGGTGCACCCTGGAGTCTTTTCAAGCTTCCTGTTTTTAACAACCTGTCGTACCATAGCGGCCTTTGGGAAGTTCCTATCAGCTGAGTAAATATTAGAGAGTAGGACATAATACCCTGTATTTCCGGGGTCCAATTCAAATATCTTCTTGGAAGCCACACGTGCTATTCTCGTGTCCTTGTGAGTCATGCAAGCACCAAGCAAAGAGCCCCAAACAACGACGCCAGGCTCAACTGGCATTCTGATTATAAATTCCAAGGCCTGCTCTAACTGTCCAGCTCGGCCAAGGATGTCTACCATGCAAGCATGGTGCTCGGGCAAGGGTTCAAATCCGTGATCAAGAACCATGGACTTGAAAATTTCATCTCCTTCTCTTACCAACCCAGAATGACTGCAAGCATACAAGACTGAAAGGAAAGTAACACCATTTGGGGCAACCCTAGAATGCAACATCTCCTTAAAGAGCTCAAGCGCTTGATGTCCATGACCATGGAGACCGTAACCTGATATCATCGCATTCCAGGTGACTACATTCTTCTCTGTCATCAAGTCAAACAAGTCCCGAGCTTCCTTAATACTTCCACACTTCGCATACATATCAACCAGAGCAGTCTTGACAAATATGTTGGACTCAAGATTTTTGCTCTTGATCAAGCCATGAACCCATTTTCCAAGACTCAGGGTACCAAGTTGAGCGCAGGCTGAGAGAATACTCGTAATGGTGATTGGATTTGGACTGAACACAGGCATCATTTCCCTGAAAAGAGATATTGCAGCCTCTGTTAGCCCATTTTGGGTGTAACCCGAGATCATGGAATTCCAAGATGCCAAACTTTTCTCAGGAGATTCATCAAAAAGCTGTCTCGCAGATTCTATCTCGTTCAGTCTGCAGTAAACAGTAGTTAATGCTGTAGAAACAGAAGGGTCTGAGAGAATACCACACTTCAAACAGAAACTCTGAATAGAGTTAGCAAGTTGAAGATGACCAAAGGGAGAAGATACGGGAATCAAGCCCACAATTGTGCTGGAATTTACTTTCTTTCCCAAAGCAACCAATTCCTTGAAAAGCCTCAGTGCAGCCTCCATGTCATTATTGCAAGTATATCCAGCAATCATTGCATTACAGCATATCAAATCCGGATAACTCATCTTCCCGAACAAGAACCTAGCTCTCTCTATTTCCCCACATTTCGAGTACAACGAAACCAATCCTGTAAGTACATAAACATCACATTCCAACCCCACCTTCATAGCCAAACCATGAACTCCCATCCCCACCAGCAGCTCGCCCAACTCCGCCACTCCAGGAAGAACCGCCGCCAAAGTTCTCGAGTCGAACCTTGTCCCACCCACAACCATATCCGCAAACACCCTCACCGACTCTGAATAACAACAATTCCTCACCAACCCAGATATCATCGTGTTCCACAAAGCCGTATCCCTCTCAGGCATTCCATCAAACACCTTCCGTGCATACCCAACCTTGGAAAACTTGCAGTACAAGTCAACCACGGAGGACCCGACAAACGGATTCGACGACAACCCATCAACCACGGAATGCGCGTGCAACAGAATCCCGTACCTGGGGTCCTTAAAACCGGAGGCCGAAGATACAGCGAACGCATAAGTATACTCGTCGGGGAAGAGAGTGGTGTTGTTCCTCAGGTGGGAGTAGAGAGAAATGGCGGAGGAAGGAGAGTGGTGGTCAGAGAAGGCCTTGAGGAGGACGTTGAAGAGGAAGAGGTCGGGGTTGGGGACGGTGAGGAAGAGGTGGTGAGCGCGGCGAAGGGCGTTGAGGTCGGAGAGCCTGTGGGTGAGCTTGGTGAGGAAGGCGAGGTCGTGTTGGAGGCCTTGGACGATGGCCTGCGCGTGGGTCTGGCTCAGCTCGGAGACGGTGGTGGCGCTCTTCAGTAGGCCCACGAACAAGTTTCTGCTTCGCCGTCCGCTGATCATCGGAGACGGTCATGACTTTTTTTTTTTTGGCGGCGCTCTTTTTAACGAAAGAATTAAAAATGATTTAAGGCAGAGGTAAATTTTTAGGCTGGTTCTGAAATTTTTTTGAAAATTAAAATGCTTTTAAATTATTAAAATATGGAGATAATAGTTTTTTTATGTTAAGTTTAGAATTAAAATTACACAAATTTAAAAATTTAAAAACTAAATAAACAATTTACCTTTAAGGTAATTATCATATATATCTTTGTATCCTTTCATTAGTTCCTTGTTATTATTATTGTAATTATTTTTATTATTATCAGTGTCATTATTATTACTATTATTATTATTATTATCAGTATTAGGGATTTGTGGGTAAATTACCGGAAGTTGTCTAATAAATGATTGAAGTTTCCTAAAATTAGAAATAATGATAGTTTATGGTTTTTTTTATGATTAATTAGTGGTTGATTAATGTATTAATCTATATTTTTTAAATGATTAATTGTAATCAATCACAATCAATCATTAGTCAACAATTATTTTTCTACTTACCAAAAAAAAAAAATCAATTTTCTAAATACAAAATTTCAATCATTTATTTAAATAAGTGTTTAAAAGCTACTTATTTACTTGATTTTTTTTTCTTATTACTGTTAATAGAAATTTTTTTGAGGGAATATTAGTGTTATTATGATTACTATGTACTTATTAAACAAAATTATGCTACATTAACGGAGAAAATATAAAAATTTAAGTTAAAGTTCTAATATGAGGGTAAAAGTATGCAAAAGTGTGAAGTACACACAAGATTTTTGGATCACTTCGGAAAACAAGGCCTTTTGATTATTACAAAAGTATCTGATATTCTAAAATATGATTCCTCTAAGTCTAAGGTTGATTTTAAGAACATTTTCCTTTTAACTTAATTTACTTCGGATAATAATAAAAATAAAAATATGTATTAATAAACATTACAAAACAAAAGAAACCCAAAAATTAGCTACCTTTCTAAAGATTTTATTTTATTTTATTTTTTTGTGAAAAGGTCCTATTTCCCGGAAATATTTATGAAATTTGTCCTCTATCTGGGAGAAAGAAATAAGCTACACATGTATGAAAATAGTGTTTTAAAACGGTTGAAGTAATCTTTTTTTTTTATTATTATTTTTTTATTTTTTATGAATTTATTATTATTAGAATTAAAAGTTCAAGATTTGAATCCTGGATTACACATTCAGGCACCAAACCACTTTGATTTCTTGCAAATGTAGGAAAAATGTCAGTCACTTCGTAAGAGACCATTTCTCGTATAAGCAACTGTTGTAGTAATATATTACTAACAAATACTTACTAACAAATAAATAATTTATTTACTAATAAATGTGCTATTTACTTGAATAGTTTTAAAGCCATGCTACTTGTTTTTTGAAGTTTTCATAAAAATACTATTTGCAATAAATACTGTATTTTTATTAGTATAGTTATCATTACCACAAATATAATCACTTTTCTTTGATAATACGTTTTAAGAAGCTTTTTACCCTTTTCTGAACATTAAAAACCAATCAAAATCACATTACAATAAATTAAATTAAAAAGTAGCCAAATTTGAAAAATCTAATATGACCATAAAGAACAAATCATACCCTGAAATTATCCTATATTCTTATTGTTTCATCACTTCATAAGGAAAATAATAATAAAAGAAATGTATAGAGACAATAGAAGAGATTGAGACATCATCAAACAACTGCACTCTCAAACACTTGGCCGCACTAATGGCAATGGACGCCATAAATACAAAGGCAAAAGGTATATATTGGAACAAAATTTATTTTATTTTTCTTTAAAAAAAAAAAAGAACTAAAAAGGTGTGTTCAAGAACTAAAATATGTAAACAAACATCAAAATCAACACAATCTATCAAAAAAATAAAAATAAAATAGAAAAATCAACACGTACAGATTTTACGGAACTCAATTTCCAAAAGCATTTCTTTTTCCATTTTCTCTGAACCTTTGCATCTAATCTACATTGAATTTCAATTTTTTGCTCTCTTTGCATTTTTTTTTATAATACTTGTAGTGATACAAAAAAATATTACATGTGGAAGCATGAAGCTCTTAGCTCATTGCTATGTTAAGAAGAAAAAATATCGATTAAAAAAGGACAATTTCCATGGAAGTTAAAAAAAAAAAAAAAAAAAAAAAAGAAGAAGAAGAAGAAGGAGATAAGATGGGCACTAAAAACTCAATTTACATTTCACAGAGAACCGACGAGACACCACCAAATTTGTCTCTGTTGAATTGGCCACAGCTAGTGAAGGTTAATGGAAATGTCTTGAATGCCGAAATCGGCTACTCAAACTTTCCAAATCTTCTTTTCTTTGTATGAGATGTGTCCTTAGGCTACATTCCTCCACCTATTTTGAGAAAACCAATGATAAGATACCAAAACACTTGAATATGATTCCGAGACAATACATTAAGAACGCTTTTACTAAACCGTAAAGTGATGTAACGGGAAAGGTAATGGGAATGGAAAGGGAAGCAAAAAATATAGCAATGAGAATGTACTTCCACTCTTAAAGGCTATGTCGTAGCATGAAGTAAACACGTCCAAAAGGTAAAATAAGGTCTCATTTTCTTGAATGCAATTTGGACCGACGAGACAGAGCTCTCAAAATAATACTTATTTAGGTGCTAACAAAAGTGTATAACAGTATAAATTTTCCTGTCAATATACTCCGATGATGCAAAACAATAAAAAGAAAACAGAAAAAATTGCCTTCTGGTGTTACCTGCATTGCTGTTGTTGAAGCCAATAGTGTTTCGCATTGGTCAAGCATCGATTTCTCCCGAGCTACAACAGTAGCAAGGTCTGAGACCAAACTGTTTATGCTCTCCGCCTACATGAATAACAAAAACTCTTGCTAAGTTGAAAATTAGATGCAAAAAGGGAACAAGTGAGACGAAAACCTGTTAACAACAGAGCAGTGGTGAAATTTGTAAGTGCATTGGCTCCACCACAAATATTAACCCTATCGTATAGGGTTAGGTTTATCCACTGAACTAGTCAAATATTGATGTAGTCGTTTTACATTTTCATAACCCAATTGGAAGAATCACGGGACTGCGATACATAAGTTGCATCAATCATTTAACTGTTAACAAAATGTGAATCTCACCCGTGGAAGCAAAGAGCAAATGGACGATGCCATCGCCTGCATCACATCAACAGCTGAGCAGATGGCCACCTTCAAGGAATCAATATCTGCCTGCAAGAGTAAGAGATATGTAATGATGCCGAGGGTTTTCTTTTTAAAAAATAAAGAACAGTGAGATCTTATACGAATTAACATACCCTTGCCCCTCCAGTAACTGGAAGACGGAGAGTGCTCGCCTCCAAATCTACTACAGCCCCAGATAAAGAAGTGATATGATCTTTTTCAAGCAAAGCCCAATCATCAAGGTAGCCCATCTGAATCACCATGGTTAACAAAGGTCTTAGAAAAGGTTAACTACACTTGGACATGTCAAAATAAACTTTTTATGTCCAGACCCGAACAGAAATAGCAAACAGAAATTAAGACGATAAAAGCGATAACAAAGTAAAGCCCAGAAATGAACCTGTCAGCTTCAATAATAAAAGCGTTACATAGATTAAAAATAAAAAATGAAACTAAAACCTCTTTTGGACACAGAAAATGTTATCGGAATTGAAAAAAAAAAATGTCACGAGTTAAGTAAAATAATCATAACAAGGAACAGGCATTACTTGATCATTCAAGACTGAGTTCAGTTTAAGCTCAAGCTTCAGCTGCTGGAGATTGATCCTTTTCCTGATTACTGAATCCCACAGACCAAGCATAGCACTCCAGACGTTGAATAGCGTTCTCTATATGGTCAAAAAATTTGAAAAAGTTAAAACTAATTGAAAAAAAAAAATTTAAATGAAAACATCACTGATCAGGAAATGGAAGATTTAAGTACGCAAAATTAGAAGATACAAGAGCTTCAACCACCCTATGCAATAGGTAAAAATTTTGTGAACAAACTGCATTGGAAAGACATTCAGTCCTCTAACCTTAGATGCAAATGTGTTATCTAACTAAATCCCAAGATTATCTTTCCACTACAGTCATCATACCGCTTTTATTAAGACAAATCTATGAGACTATTAGAAAGGTTAAAATAGGCATGTGCTGCTAGCTATACTGAAACTAAAATCCTACCTCTGCCGTTACTTTCTGGAAATAAAGAACTCTCCGTGAGCGGGCATTAGAAAATCTCCATTGCATATATCTGTTATATAGCAGCCGTAGCTGATGAGCATCTTCAATATAGTTTGAGCCCTTCTTTCCCCTCTTAAAATCTGCAATAAAACTAAGCACAGAATTCGAATTGGTGGGTTGACTTGCAGTGGTGGATGCCCTTATCCGAGACGGGCTAACGCCTCTAGAAGGAGGAGTAGATGGTCTTGATGCTCGAGACGGACTGACACCTCTTGTAACAGAAGATGATAGCGTTGAGGTCCTACTCGGAGAGGCCGGTCTCAATCCCCCAGAAGGCAAAGACTGAGATCTGGCCACAGATGTTGTGGATACTAGTCTGTCTGATAAAACTGCCGAAACAAGCTTGTGAGCACCAGATTGCTGCAATGGATTATCATCAACTAAATTTGCCCCAAATCCTGCTCTGGCATTATCCTCAAGTGACAACATCCTTGCAGTGTCACTAGAAGATTTTTGTAGAGGTTTCCCCACAACATCAGATGAAGGGACTCTCCGCAATGACGACAACCCGCTTCCTGGTACCAGCGTGCCTATGGTTCTAGCTGACTTATCAGCAAGATCCACACTTCTACTAAGCGCATTGGAAGACACCTTCCCACCTACTCTACTAGGCCATCGATGCTGATCTATCAACCGGGTATGCAAACCATCAACCGGTCTAGAATTCTCCGAATGATCGGCCACATTTTTCCCTTTAAGGGGACTTCGTTTTCTCTCTGGTGTCGGCTTCCGCAAAGCACTAGGCGTTTCGACCTGCTTATGTGCGACATTCGACGACGACCGCAGAGTCCTCTCAGACAAAGCATGAGTCACTGGCTTTTCCTTCTTACTAACCGGGATAGAAATCGTATCAGATTGAAAAGAAACACTCAAACTTCGCATCGTGGAAGGCCATAAACTCTCCGGAATTCGGCCACCGGCCACCCTTCTGGATGCTAAATGCATATCTACAGACGAATCCTGAACCGGCGTGGATGGACTTGTCGGGGAAGGGGGTGTTGAAGGCCGCCTTCTGTCTACGGAAATTGACCTTTTCTGTACCAATTGAGAAGATGGGGGTCCTTTTCTCGTGAGGTTCGGCGACGGGCAACGCCGAGGGCCGGAGGGAGTTGACGGCCGAGTGCCGGAGGGAGTCGACGGAGAAGGCGACTTGTACCTAGACGGAACATCTCTCGTCCGAAGGCGGCCGCTGGTGAGGACATTGTTCTTCTCTGAAGGAACCAACGGTGGTCTTGGGGTGGTGGTGGTGGTGGTCTCCACTGTCGTCTGCTTCCGAAATGCCAAATTCGATTTACATACATCCATCCACACTATTCAAACTTGAACAACATTGATGAAAACTGGACATCATAAAACATAAAACCAATCGAATCTAACGACAGCCTTGCCTTGCCCTGCCATGGCTTTAATCTATATTCCGCATTCAATGGCACAACACAAGCTACTCAAAAGAAAAGGAAGATCTTTTTTCCCTGTAATAAATCTGCCAAAGATGCACAAACGAAAAGTAAGATGCAAATGGCTCGGCAGAGGAGAGAAGAAAAAGCAAAGAATAAAACGCCTGGAAAAGAAAAAGGAAAAATTGAAAAAGCATACATCTTTACAGAGAAACAGATCTGATTGAGTATCTAAACCAGGATTAGAGCTAAAAACCGCAAATGGGTATTGTTCTTTTGATAGCCCAAATCCAAGCAGACAAAAAAGGTTAAAAAACTACATTTGATGAAAAACGGGTTGCAGGGAATTGCGGGAAATGCCAGAACGTGCACAAACAGTTTTCAATAGAGGTTTGGCAAATTTGGAGCTAACCCATAAACTGCAATGCACAGTTTAGGGGTCCCCTGGCGGGAGGAGAGAGAGAGTGGAAGAGTGAAGAGAGAGAGAGAGAGAGAGAGAGAGGGTGTAGGATAAGTTGGAACAAGGGTGCGCAGGATAAAGGGTTCCTCTTTAAAAGATTTTTTTTTTTTTTTTTAAATCTTTCGTCTCTCTCACGGGAGTGCCATGGTCGACTAGGCTGGAAGTTTGGGTTAAATCTAAAAAACAAAGCCCCACAATGGCTCTAAAAAGTATTTCCTTCTTCTCTCCCAACTCTTTTTCATGAAAGGGAAACTTCAATGGAAGTATTTCAAGTTTGCACATTTCAAAAGCTCTCATTTTTCTCTTTCAATACAACTTTTATTTTCTTAGAAAGACAAAATTATAAATCTTGGGATCATATGCTCTACATGTGGACTCACTATCATGATTTTTGGATTTTTTATGCTTTTTTTTTTTATAAATTAAAAAAAACTTAAATACTTAACCCCATGTAATTTGTTTTTTGACCCAAATATTTTATTGCACTAATTATTAGAAGATTGAAATTGCAGGTGCTTGTGTCCTTGGGGAAATGGGAAGAGACAAGGAGGTCCACGTGGAAGGGAAATCGTTGTCCATCCCCATAAGAGTGTAAATTTATAACAATAAATAAATTAATAATCACCAAAAAATTTAATTAAATATAATTTTCAACTTGATTTAGGAACGAAAATCCATAGAAAAGAACCAAATTTGTGATAAAATATTTGTCCCATTTGACTCTTGAATTCCATTTCTCAAGATTTTTAAGAACGAAAATCCATAAAAACCAGGAAAAATTTCCAGTTTTTTAATTTGGAAAACAAAATCGAGGTTTTAATTTTTTTTTTCTATTACATAATAAATTAACAAAATGTCTTGCATTTAACCTGGTTCATGTCTCTCCAATGGAAGACATGTTCAGTGTTTCACTGCTCACGCAAATCTCTCTACAGCGAGATTTCAGAACAAAGTAGAGAGAGAGAGAGAGAGAGAGAGAGAGAGAGAGAAATTGTTCACTGAATCCAAAGAAAAAAAACCTAACTTACAAAAATAAAAATAAAAATTTGTTAAAAACAACAAATATAGTAAATTCTTTATACAGAAAAATAGATAAAATTTCAGTTGCATTGAAGACATTTCTAATCCCTAAAAAAAAAAAAAGAGACATTCTAATAAAAAATCCGTAAACTAAAAGAGTAATAAATAATTTTCCATTAACGCATAACCTAACACCAATAAATAAAAATCCAAACTCCAAAAAACGAAATTATTTTTCTTTTTTTTCCCCCCTTCTCAAACTAAAAAATGAACAATAAAATCAAAATCTCAGCGATTAATTTACGGAAGAAAAAAGAACGAATAAACAAATAAAATAAAAATTTACCTCTTAATTACTCAGACGAAGAATCTCTCGAAACTCAGAATTCGATCGCTTCCGAAATCCAAAAAACCAATCCCTGAGAATGCCAGAAAATTCGCGACGCGGAGATTCAAACGATCTCTCGGAAAATCAGAATCAAATAGCGACAGGAGGACGGTGAATCAAAGCGATCGCCGGAGACAGATAGAGTAGCCGGACGGTGATCGGAGGTGGGAGATTGCCCGGCGGGAAGTCGTCGTTTGAATCAGAGAGATGAGACGGACAAGAGAGAAAAAGGGTGGAGAGAGAGGGGAAGAAATCGAGGCGGTTAAAGAAATAATAAATAATAAATGAAAATTATAATAAAAAAGAGAAACGTCATTAATTAAATATAAAATAATAATTAAAAGGGTTTAGAATAATAAAATATAAAAAATGCCGGGAAACGGTTTCAGTTGTATGGGGGACCAATGTAAAGAAGTCGTTTTTTTCGCGCCACCTACTTTTCTAATTAACACTTCCTCAAATTAAGCCGTTATTGCTTTTCCCTTTTTCTTTTCTTATTTTATTTTTTTTTTTGATGAATTATTTTATTTTATTTTATTTTTATCGTTGACAAATTTCTTTTTTTTTTCTTTTCTTTTTTTGGTTGAGCTAAGAAATTTCTCTTCTCTTCTCTTCTCTGCTCTTTGTTTTTTCTATTTTTTTTAAATTTTTGTAAGAAATAAAGGAAAATGACATGAAGGGAATTTTTCTTTTTTCTTTTTAAAATAATAAGGAAGGATAAAAGGAATTATTTTCTTTAGACAATATAAGAGGGATTATTTTATGCAACTTAAAAAACATGAAACTAATGGTACAAGTTACAACTTTTTTTGGGATTTTTTTAGATTTTTTTTTTTGGGAATTTCGACGCTATTGTAATCTAAAAATTAAACTGAACTATTTCAAATATCATAAATCAACTCTAATTTCCTCCAAAAAAAAAAAAAATCTCAATATTTAAATACTTGTCGTGAAAAATCGAGTTCAGATTTGTTATCCAATTCCCATGTCCAATTGACTGCTATTTCAATCAAATTTTGACAACTCAGTTAATTGTTTAAGTGTTTAGTTAATTGCTTAATTGTTATGAAAAAATGGAGTTTAGAGTTGTTAATCAATTCTTCTTTCTAATTGACTGTTGGATCAATTAAATTTTGTCAACTCAGTTAATTGCTCAAGTATTTTTAGTATTTCGTTCATATTCATGCCAACAAGTTTGTTAAACTTAGATGACAAGTTAAATAAAAGAGTGCAGGAATATCCAATGAGACAGAAAAACGAGAATAATAGAATTGATTAAAAAAAATCATATATAACGTAGTAATCTTGTTTTTTTAAAAAGAATAAAATGGATTAATCTTTGGCTGTGTAATAAAAAGATGATTTCTATCCCTCATTTTATTTTATTTTATTCTTTTTTTTTAAATTTTACTGAAACTGCATTTTATGAATCATTAATTAAATGAAATTGACTCATGTGTTCTCCTATTGTTTTTTTACTTCATTTTCACTTCATGTCCCTTAAATAATAACGTGTCATGTTAACTAAAAATATATATTTAATTATAATATTATATCACATTAATTAAAAAGTCATGTTATTATTAGAAATATATGAAAGGAAACACATATAATATAAGGAGAATATAAGCCAAAATTTAGCTGCGTGACTAAAACGAACCAATCAAGAAACCAGTTTTTCATTTAGGCAAAATACTTGTAAATTTTCAAGACTGTTTTATTTAACTTCTTCATATTCTGTTCAGTGTGGTGCATTAACAATACCTTCTTAAATCTTCATTTTTGGCATTAAAAAAGTGTCTCTATTTCTTCTAACCCCCCTTAAAATTTTTTTTTATGCCCCTATTTACAATTAAATAGCTTTTAATATGTGTGCGTGTATATATATATATATATATATATAAATATATATATATTTCAGTGAAAAATACTGACTATAAAACAAAACAAGGTGGGGGTGGGTGAAGGAGTACCCGAATGACACATGAAATGACCACCTCCAAATTTTTTTTTTTTTAAACAATGATCACCACCAATCCTTACCAAAATGTATATCAATAATAATTACACATGATAATCTAATTCATAATAAAGTACTAATTGAAGTTTGAAAATATTAATTACTTTCCCCTAAAAAAGGTTACTAATTACACATGCACTTGTACTTAACAAATTAAGCACCGAAATAATCTAAAAACTATTGTTATTGGATTACCAAATAACATACCCTTTTTTAACAATGATCTCATACATTAATTTAAAGTTAATGAAATGTCAAACTATAAATTCCAAAAGGTCCAAAATAACATTCAATATCAGACAGCTAATTTTAAGAAATTTGAGAGCTAAGTAAGAGCTTATATATTGACCCCAATAAATGATTGATTAACACCAAAGCTATAGATATAATTTTTCATATATATACATATATATATATCATTATATTGTATCTTTGACCCCCCAAAGCAAGGAATGACTCAGACAACATTATTAGACCATCCCTTTCTTGAACATGAAGATGGAATGAAATTCTCTTCCTCTTTCTCTTTCTCTTCTAGGAAGCAATTTTATGTCTCATATGGAAAGCTTATAGGGGAAAGTTCCTTTTTTGTTGTCTGTTATCCACCTAAATACATGAATATTGTGCAAATTCAAGATTTTTGGTAAACTTTTTACCTAATTAATATATTTGAAGGAATTTTTCTCACTAATGAATTAATTCCCATTAATGAATTAATTACAAAGTGGGATTGATTTGACTAGGACAAAAACCAGGCTGGATGATTAGGTATCTTAAATTGACATGAACAAACTGATCTTCACTGTTAATCAAACCAACAATTTCAAAAATAAGTTTTCATCCCAACACTTTATTAGTTGTTTTCCACAATTTTGAGCACTTAATTACGCTTTTGGCTGTAATGGCTTGCTTAGTTCTTTAGTTAGGTGTGTGTGTGTGTGTATGTATATATATATATGTGTGTGTGTGTGTGTGTGTGTGTGTGTGTGTGTGTGTGTGTGTGTGTGTGTGTATATATATATATATATATATTTTTTTTTTCAGCAAAAGAAAAACAAAATGTTTTGCAGCTGGCTTTAGATAAGCATAATCAAGGTCATATTTGAAAAGTTTGCTTTCCGTATAGTTTTTCTTTAAGTCCCTAACCTTTAAAAAATAAATAAATAACAATTTGCAGCTGGCTTTAGAGAAGCATATAATCAAGATCATATTGAAAAAGTTTGCTTTCCGCCTAATTTTTCTTTAAAGTCCCTCGCCTTGACATAAGGTTTTCAAATTAATTTTTATTAGAAGTTTATTTAACTTTTTGTTAATTTATTTTCTTCTCCAATTTCATAGCAATAGTCATCATTAAATACTAATATTATCCATCTAAATAAATTAATTAATAGCACAAATATGGTACTAAATACTTGCTCTACAATCTGGGATTCATATATTTTATATATATATATATATATATATATTGTATCAAATGTTGTCTAACCAAGCACATGACATCTAATTAATTAGGATGATATGGCATCCAAAGAAGTCAATAAAATATCATTTAAATTAAAACGGTATGTTATAATATGGTTGATTATAGTTTGAGCTTGATAATACTTAAATCCAATTTGAGTTTTTTCTATTTTTACTTGCTCTCCCACTATGATAAAAAGATATTGGATAAGGGGCTCGGGGGACTAATGTGAGGGGGTAAGGATGCACTATTTGAAAGTATACCGACTCATGCCTTTATTTGATATAATATTGTTTGTTTTGGGTCTTATGCCCGCACGGTTTTACTTTTGAACTTTAACCCCAAAAAACCTCAAATCATTAGGACGTAGTCTCTTTACTTATAAACCATCACATATATCCATTCTCAAGCAATGTGTGTTGTACAGCTTACTCTTTTCCTTGTAGAGACTGATGACTATCACAATCACCTCTACTTTTCGGGCCTAACGTCCTCATTGGCCACACTTCTCGTTGGGTATAGCCTATAGCTATAACGTCATTTGTTACGACGAATGCCTCTATTTGGTATGATATTTTTTGCTTTGGGCCTTGTGCCTACAATGTTTTGCTTTTGGACTTTAACTCCAAAAGGCCTCAAATTATTAAGAGATGGTCTCTTTACTAATAAACCATCACATATATTCATTCTCAACAAATGTGAGACTGCATAACTAACCCATTTCCTTATAGAGACTGATGACTGTCACAATTAGCCTCTATTTGTGTCAATGTGGAAAATTCGTCAACCTAGATGAACTAAGTTTCGAAGCCGAAACTTAATTAATGTGAATCAAATAACAATAAATGTGTGAGAAAAGCAATAAATGTAAGAGTAAAGACACCAAAAATTTATAGAGGTTCACTCCAAAGTAGCTACTCCATTAAGTTTGAAGCACTATAATGGATACAACTTAAATACACACTCAATTCTCAAAATCGCTCAAGTGTTTGAATGGCCGTCCCCCTTCTCAGCCTCCTTCCTTCTTATTTATAGAGCTTGCTGAAGGAAACCGTCTCACGTGCCTTGAAACCAAGTCCCATTTTTTTCACACCTCTCTTGCAACCGCCTCCCACTGCTTTCTCCGGATCGTGGAACTTATGCCGCTTGCACGTTGGGATGAACGTTGGGTGGTTACTCGACGGTTATCCCGACTAATTCGGAAGTAGTGGGAAAGTGGCCGAATGAGGTTACCGAGTTCAATATTTAAAAAAGATAAGAAAAAAAGTATGCGGTTTATTACCCAAAGCATGGCAAAGTCTTACTTGAGGTGCGAATATGAATGTATCCGGCCCTAGGCTTGATCAAGCTAATGGTGTCGAGCTTAAATAATGTATCTTTGCTTTTCTCCCAAGCTAACTGTCGAGCTGTTATCTATTATTTAATACCTCTTAAATTTCTTTCAGTTAAGAGGACTCTTGATTCTTCAATTCATGTATCGATGATGAAGAGAGTCGACTTTGACTATCATAAATTATGGTATAACAATTTTGGGTCTTCGTTTTAAACACGATATTTAAATGTTTTCCTAAAATGTTTTCTCTTTTAGAAGTTTAACTTTTCAATTTGAAAAGTGGATTTAAAACAGAATCCAAACAAGCCATACATTTTTATCAGAGATTTGGGCACAATCTAACTATTAGCTCCAAAAAAACAAAAAAAAAATAGTATCATAAAAAAAAATAGTAGGAAGACAATAATAAAAGGGATTTAGAGTTAAATAGCATTTTTTAAAGAAGTTTTTTAACAAATGATCAAAGTTTTTAAAAATTAATTAAAAGACCATTTTTTTAAATAGTCAATCAATTTTCTTAAATTATCAATATAACATAATATTGTTAATTTGATAAATCAGTGATTGATCATAATTAATCATTGATTAACGATAACGTAAATCACAAACTTTTAAGTCAATCATTGATTAATCAAATTTGGAAAAAAAAAAAAAAAACAAACAATCATATATTAAATAAAAAAAGAATCGATAATCTCTTAAATTAAGTGACTAAGATAAGTCATTCAGCCTAACTTTTCATCATGCAAATATGTAATAAGAACAAGTTAAAAATCTTAGGTCATGTTCCGAGTTCCCACCATTTTGGAGCGCCGCCAGCTTTTTCCTTCTCAAAATCCTATGCTAAAAAGTTTCCGTTAATTGAGAAAGGACCAGAACATTGCCAGCCAGCCAATAACCATATTCCACGTGTGAATTACAACTTTGACAAAGGAATTGACCGATTACGTCAACACAAAAGTCAACCGACCATATGACGTGGCGAATTATGACAGGCTAAAAGTTCAGAGATATAATTGTCGCGTATACCGGACAAGATCTCTGAACATGGTCTCGACGAGGTTATGAGATGAATTTTTCTTTTTTTTTTTTTAAATTATCTATTATGCATATATATATATATATATATATATATATATACACACTTCAATTTCAACGTGACTTTGAGGCCCTGTAATGGTAATTTTGTTTTTGATGAAAAGTCTATGTTTTTTTTTCTTTATTTATTTTTTCGTGATGAAGACTAATAGTTTGATATATGAGTTATTTATTTATTTATTTATTTATTTAAGGGAAAACTCTGATATAATTTTTTGCCGTCGGAGTTGTTTAATTCTTGTTTCAAGGGGCGGTCCCAGAATGCAAAACATAGTTGACCAAGATGAGGACCATTTCTAATTTTCGGTGCCTTTTAAAGTCGTCAACCGGCCGTTTACAACTTTGGAGTGGAAAAAGGGTCATCTTACTAGATAATTGACAAGGAGTATATATCTATATCTATATCTATAATCTATAATCTATAATCTATAATCTATCTATAAGCTAAATATAAAAAGACTAATAGCCGATTTCATCCTTTAATCTTTGAGGGGTGTGACAGTTACATAATGGTTATATTAACGCCATATGATGGATCCTAAATCATCACGTGATTTTTTTTTTAAATTATTATTATCTATTTTACATGTCCATACTTGTTAACTAATATATATATATATATAGAGAGAAAAGATCTTATGTCTGATATCGTACGATTAGATTAAATATTTATTAATTATATTACAAATTTCAAAATATAGCATGCTATATATAAATTTACATAAGGTTATATGTAAATTAAATGTACATGAATTTATATAAAAATGTACATCTACTAAATTTGTATGGTTGCTCAGAGACTCTAGGGAGCTAGGGCCTAGGGGGCTTAAGCACCTCCTCTATTTTTTTTTTTTGTTTTATTTTTGTTTTTGTTTTTGTTTTCCTTTTGTAAATACCTTATAATTTTTAATAAATTTTATAAAAGCTCCCCTAAAAAGAAAAATTTTTTATCATAATAATCTCTGACTACTCATAAATAATTATTAACTCCTCTGATAAAATGTACTGTCATCGTCACTGGAAGATTCAACATATTTTATACATATACATATTACGAGCAAGTTATCCTCGTTTTATATTTGTCGCAGCAAAATTGATTGTAAAAAGACATTGTCGAGGACAAGTAACCATGTTACCACATTATCGTATTATCATGACCGATTATTATGATTTGAATCGTTTTGTCATGGTTTTATTACAATAATATCATACCATAGAGGGGAATAATGCAAATACGTTATAATTTGAATCAAATTTACAAATATATATATATATATTTTAAGCAAAGTGTCAAATGAAAGTTAAGCAAATATTAAAAAGGAACAAGGCTTCCGTACCATTGACATGCTAACTACTTAAGTTCCTAAATTAAATGTCTGTTTAGTTCGACGGTTGTAGTTGAAATTTTTAAGTTTGAGTTGGTTGACTTTTCAAAAACTAATTATAATTTTTATTAATTTTTTAGAAAAAAACAAGAACTGAGATAAAAATTTTGAATTAAAACTAACATACGAAACAATTTCTAAATAAAATAAAGAACAAATATAAATTTTTTTAGAGATACTGCAATGGTTAGCTTCACTTATTTCTAGAAGAGGTCTAAAGTATTGATCCGTTTGAGGAATTTTTTTTTTTTTTAAATTTAAGGGTGGGGGATTAGAACTCTACACCTTTATGTATAATCAAATAAGATATTACTACTAGACTATATCTGTAACCACACGATAATTTATTTACTGCACAAATAAGATGGAAATTTCATATTTTTAAAATATTATGGTCTTATAGTCTAAAGCTAACTCATAACTAAAAGCACTATTAAGAGAAGTAAAACAAAAAAAAAACAAAAAAACAAAAAATTCCTATTAAGAGTCACATAAACTTGAAAAGGAAATTAGAGATAGATTATAGGTATAGTCTAATAAAAGTTAGACTTTTCGTATTTCATTTTATTATAAAGTATAGAGTTTGAATTCTCTATTTTCTAAATTAAAAAAAAATAGAAAGAGAACTTGATTAACTTTGTTAAAAAAAAAAACAAAAAACAAAAAACAAAAAATACCCATTTTATAAGAAAAATGCAACTGCACTATATTTATAAACATTTGTTTCTAACTTTTTTTTTTCATTTTTTTTTTTTTTCATAGGACATTTTAAAAATTTTTGACTCCAACGCTACAAAAGACAACATTATTTTATTCTCAATTAAAATAAGAATAAATAAAGAAAAAGTATTATGCGGGGACAAGCCATGCATTTTGGTGCTTTTAGCCGAAAGGTGGAATGGAAGGTCCATTTTACAGCTAGAGATAACGAATGCAGTGGGAAAGTGTATGAAAGTTCTATTCGATTTGGCCCCTCAATGTATCATTGAAAGCCTAGCTATATATATATATATAGAGAGAGAGAGAAACGGCTGCTATCCGGCACCCTTCCTACACGATACTTGTAATTTTTTTTAGTGATATGACGTTCTACCAATTTAATGTAACAATTTTTAAATTTTTTCATGTGACAAGATTTTAAATAAGAAATTATTATGTTAAAAGATTTTAAATAAGAAATTAAACGTAAATATATTAATTGTTACAAGTTTATAAAAAAAATATATAAATGTCAGATTATATTCAATACCGGATATACGATATTTCCTATATATATTTTATATATATGTATAGGAATATATATATATATATATATAAAAGAAAACAACACAGGCTGTCCAATTCATTAAATGATATAAAGATTGAATCTTGAAAATGAGTAATGACCCTACTAGTACCCTACGCTGCAAATCAATACATATACTAAAAAAGGCACAATCAAGTTATATCAAATCACAACTAGCATCCACAACAGTAAAAGAGTAAGATCCATTAAATTTCTTATTTTTGTTTTTTTGGTTTTTTTTTGCTTGGAAGATATCTTCTCTAACAACAATAATGTAAGAAGATGATGTCCATAACAACTTAATTTGTTTCTCCCATTAATTTATATGAGCAAACGTATTTCTATTAAAAGGAGAAAAAATTGACTCTCACCTGTCAAAAGTGTGACATAATACGGTACTAATTAACTCTCTCGAACCCTAATCAAGATTGATCTCTCATGTCAAATCATAAATTAAACGCGAAAAAAAAAAAAGAAAATCTAAGAATTTAGAGCTGTTTACCTTCAATAGAAGAGTTATGTTGAATATGGTTTTCAATAGAAAAGTTATGTCTAGCCTTGGCAAGAAAAATAGCAATTAGGGTTTTCAAATAGGATTCGTTCCCTACTTATAACCCTCTAATGAAAAGAAAAAAAAAGCATTAAAATAAATAAATAAGTATCTCTAAATGCCTTTATTTGTACTATCCATGATTTATTGAATCTCGTGGGCTATCCTCATCTTGAGTTTGAATTTCAAGATTTGAAAATCTTGTAGATAAATCGCATTGTTTTGAGGATTTTCCTAATTCTCTACTAGCGTTGTCTTGTATTTCTAATCTAAACATCATGTCGAGTAGAGACATTATGTTCTTCTTTTTAATTTTTTACCCTCCTTCTTTCTGCTACTATATTTCAATTGACTGCCTTCATTATATTGTTGATAGCAAACACGACTACTTTTTTAGTTTTGAATCTTTCAAATCATTCCCGTTGGACTCATTTTTCTGATATATATATTTCGATGAAAATTAGATTCATTTTCTTCATAAAAAGTAGGAGGTAGAATCAATAAAGATTTATTTTTCGATTTCTCTGCTATAGTTTATGATGACAATAGAGATTGACCTCTTATAAATCTATTTCTCTCAACTACAAGAACGAAGACAGTCATAAAACAACATAATTGCAACCATTAGTTAGTTGGGGGCACTTTTGAACTTTTTAGGAGACCCAATTTGGGGCCAATGTGTCGTTTTGAGGTCACAATTTCTAGTGTTTTTGTAGTAGGGTCATAATTTTGATGTTTCCAACAAATGAGAACGAGAAAGTGTAGTCCCACTTGAGACTTGAGATTCTTACTCATTTTCATTGCTTGACCAACATTCAAATTCAATATGATCATATATATATATATTATATATCTGTACGTATGAATGTATGCATGCATATGAATGTATATGTATATGTGTGTGTATATACATATAAACATATATATATATTGAGTACTACTTTCCTCACATAAATACTGAGTGACAAAATGCTCCTGTCGGGCTCGTGAATCTGTTTTTGACAGGAAAATGATATTAAAATCTGTCAAGTCAGCTTGAAATTCATAAAAAAAAAAAAAAAAAAAAAAAAAAAAAAAAGATAAATTTTATACCATCACAACATTGCCACTAGAAGTAAAATATTTTTTTATTATTAATTTTTTTATATTATGTAGAAGATATCCTACTAATAGCATATAGATTTAAAATTCTGATTATGTTAGAATTGTACCAGATAAAAAAAATGATAATTAACTTGACATCTGAGTTCCAAAAAAAAAAAAAAAGATTTCGTTATGATTAACATCAAATTAAAGTTATATGTACATATAATAATTTAATAAAATGTAATTAAATCTAATGATTTAAAACTATATTAAAGTTATATAGTTTAATTTGATTAACATCAAATTAACATCAAGTTATATAGTTCAATCTAATTCAATCTAATGATTAACATCAAATTAAAGTTATGTGCACATATAATAATTTAATAAAATGTAATTCAATCCAATGATTTAAAACTATATCCTAACCTTCGGAGTTTTTATCTTTTCTTAAAATATTTAAGATATTTTCTCTCTCCCTCTCTCTCTCTCTTGTGAGCTTAATCAAATTAGAACAAAGTTGCTTTCGCACAACCAAAGGAAAGGAAAAAAATATTAATATTAAAGCATGCTTATAGCTAATATTGGTCAAAAGTCTAAAGGATAATAACATGCCACCCCATTGATGTTCAAAGCAACGCTTTACAACTCCACTCCTCTTTCTTTAACCAAAATTTATGTTTCTCTCTCTTTTCTTTTTTCTTTTTATTTTTTCTCACCCTTTTTTGGTTTGAAATATTTCCCTCCATCTTGATCAACTTTGTCATTGATAAAGGAAGAAAGAACCTCCTTACACCTCTCGTAATAATTTCTCATGATTATTCTGCCACCAATAGAAATAGAAATAACTTTTTTTTTTCTTTTTCCTACCAAAAAAAAAAAAAAAACAAACCACCACAATGATGGAGACACCATGTGAATATTGGTACTTAATCTTTAAAAAAAGTGTTCCCTTTCTTAATCTGAAGCTTCAAAAAGATTATAAAAAAAAAAAAAAAAAAAAAAGGAGAAGCTGGTTTGTTTAAAAACATTCTACCTCCGTTTCGAATATGTATCTGAGATGAAAATTTTAGATTGAAATTGTTTCATTTTTCAAAAATTAGTTATAATTTTTATTGATTTTTCAGAAAAAGATAAAAATTGAGATGAAAAACTTAGGTTCACACCTGCAATCCAAACGCATGCTCAGTGTTTTTGTTGTTTTTTTTTGGGTGTGTGTGACTTAATAAATAAATTGGGATTCAAATCTCTTGTCTAATTTTTGGTGTCTCAAATGTTATATAACCAAGAATATTATGTCATGTTTTTTAAAAAGTTTAAAATATTTTGTAACTGATCCTTTATATTTTAAAATCTAACTTTATTAAATGATCTATTAAAATATAATTAGTTAGACACTATTTAGGATATCAAAATTAGACAAAAGACGTTGGTTCCATGAATTGAGACAAAATGCCCTCTTGAGTCTTGATAATAGAGAATCATAAACATCAACATATTGAATAAATGCACAAAGAAACACACCTAGAAAGAGAGGAGGACCCATTTTTTTTTGCATGTTCTGTAGCTTAAAAACAATGTGGGTTTGGAGGCAAGAGATTTGCATCATGAAAAATTCAATTTTCTGATTTCTGTCACATGCCATATGTGATTAAGACAAATCATACTTTATTCAGTTCTCAGTTAAAAATAAAAAGAGAAGGCAAAAAAAAAAAAAAAAAAAAAAAAAAAAGCCCCTAACTGGTTACCCTTTGTCCTTTCCCTCTTGTCCTACCACTTTTTATCAACCTGGTCAGTTTTAGCGTCCTTTTATATTAGGGGTTTTTTTTTTTTCTTTTTTCTTTTTTTCTTTTTAACGGGCTGTTAGAGTTTATCAAAATCGTATCAAAATAAAAAAAAAATATCATAAAACAAACAGTTTCTGACATAATTGTTGAAAAACCAAGGTCTGCCGATGGTGTATGTATATATATGGTATAGAATTTTTTTTGGTAGAATATATATGTGTGTGTGTGTGTATATATATATATTTTAGATATGTTGCTTTGGAAACCTCCCTTTACTAATTAGCATTCACGGATGCTCTATGCAGAAACGACACTGCGTGTCGGGTAAGTCCAAAAGCTAGGATCTTCTATACTGGAGACAAGACAGTAGTACCATTATTATCGTCCAGATTTCTGAGGACTGAGGACTTTGTCCATTGTCGTTTCCTTGATTTACCACGTTATTTTATATCATTTTATTTTTATTTTAAGGCTTCCTTTTTTTGATGGATTATTTTTAAGGCTTTCTTGATTATCACATTATCGGGATTGTAAAAGAGTAAATCAGAAAAAGAAAAAGTAATCTTGCATTGTATAATCACAAAAAAAAAAAAAAAAATCTTTATTAATAAGATACAATTCTGAATCATCATATTTTTTTTAAGTTTAGTTGAATCGTAATATTTCTCTTAATTTAATATTATATAATTAAATGATTTAAATTATTTTAATATATATTCATATTCTATCACAAAATTCTAAAAAAAAATGCTAATGTATTAATATAGTGCTAAAGTGGTGTCGATAAGTGGATACATAAGATTTCTTATAGTAGGCTTGGTGCCTTTGGTATTACTTTACAAAATAAAAGAACTAAGATACATTTGCAAATTGACATGCTTATAATGAAGGAGAATTAAAAATAGAAGAAACTGAAATAGTATTGTAAATGGTTGATTAGTGGGGGAGATGAATTCAGCTATAATTCAAACCATTCAACTTATTTTAATCACCATTTTTCATTTAAAAAAAAAATTTATTTTAGTCACTAGAATGAACCTCTCTAATGAGTCATGATTCCAATGATTTTTCTTCTGTTTTTTTTTTCCTTGGCCATATTTTAGTGTAAGATGCTTAGAAGGAGAGAGAATTATTGTGCATTGAGTTTGAGTAGGTAGTGGACAAGTGAAGTTTTGTTTTTGTTGAAGCCTAGCAAATCTACTTTTATGGCTTACATTAAATTAAGCCCAAATGATGGGCCTTCATGTGCTATAATAATATGAAACACATTGCATAATTCATACACCATTTCAAACCCATCCATATGCCATGCCCATTGCATGTCCTTCATTTATTTATTTTTGTTGCTACTTGCATGTCCTTTTCCTGCCTCAAACATGTCCTTTTCAAGGCTTTAGAACCACAAAATCAATGGGTTAATATAGCGGTAAGGATGATTTTCTTTCTTTCCTTCTTTTTGAAAGTATTAATAGTTTGATATTCTGTAACCCCACTTTAAGATTTCTACCTAGTTAATGTGTTAAGCGGCATTTAGTGTGTGGTTGAATGAGTGAAAACTAGACCCATCCTTCCAGTCACTTACGGGGAGAATGTAGGCTCAGTGAAGACTCAAGCCCCCATTCATTTTTATTTTCTTTGTAAATTATACATATACACATGTATAAGTATATGTTGTTTTGTAATAATAAATATATAAAGTCCCAACGAAAAATTTAGTCGTTTTAGTCCCAATAAACTTATTAAATTTTGGTTTTAGTTATTAACTCCACTTAAAATGACAAAGGAGACGGGGTGAGATGACACCAATGATATTCTCGTCTCACTCATTGAAAGAAAAAAGCTTTAAAACCATATAAAATCCCAAAAAAAAAAAAAAAAAAAAGGAAGAGATCCTCTTACCTTGTATCAAATGTATAATTGGCACTCAAAACATGTCATGGGGGCTGAGGTGGCAGCTTCCATGTGGGCAATATTATTACTTTTTGTTTCATTGATTATGTGGGCAGTATGTGATGAATATGGAAACAAAATTATTCAGATTGGAGAATTTGTCCCTTTTTCCTTTTGAAATTTTATTTTTGGAATAGCATACTATATGTTACTCACTTATTGTACTTTGGTCTGGACTTTGGGATTATAGATTTATATTAGTTTCACATAGGATACCTTGGGAAGCCATACATTAAGAAAGGGAATTTAGCAGCATAGATGGGAACAAAATGGCTCTCAAGTCTGAATATTTTGTCTCTGTGTGTATTCATTACTTCTTTTGGTTCTTTTGGTCACATCACATGGGATATCTAGTATCCATTTTGATTTCTGAAGAAAATCTCCTTTTTTTTTTTATTTTCATTTTTATTTTATGCAAAAAAACCAAAAGGGGTCAATGTGGGCTTCCTGTTTCATGTCTCAAACCTTCCTACCCAAAAACATGGTTTGCCACTCCCTCATTAAAGAAATGCTACCATTTTTCCTAACCAAGAGAAGCTAAAAAAAAGAGAGAAAAATCTATGATAGAGTATGACAAAGAAAATACCCTACCGATAAGGCTATGTTTTTATTGAATCTATATTTTTATTTTGATGTGAGTCAATTTTGAAATGTACACTATCCCATAAAAAGCATTAAAAAAATTTTAAAAAAAGGAAGAAAAAAGAAAATTTTTCCTAGGGCTACGTTTGGTAGGAGGGATAGAAGGAAGAATGATAGAGAAAGTTGGAGGGATGGAGAACATGAATGATGAAAAGGGTTGTATGGATCATATGTCGTTTAGTAAAGAGGAAGAGTTGAAATGATAAAAGATAATTATTTATCTAATTACTATATTGTTTTTTTATAAAATATTTTAATAATTTTTCTGAGGGTAAAACGATCTCTTTAAGCTATGAAGTGAGGGAGAGCTTGCGTCTTTCAATTAGCGAAAGGATGTAAAATAAAGGACTTGGAGGGAGACTCTTTCTCCACCTCTCCTCTCATTCCACTCTTCCCTCCAACCAAACGATGGAATGGGATTCTTTGTTCACCACTCTCCCTCCCTCCCTCCATCTCTCCCTCCAACCAATCACGCGCTAAAGGAGTCGAATATGACATCTTTTTTGAAGTATTGCTTTGTTATTAGAGTAATTGACCAAAATAGTCTCTAAACTCTTTAAAAGTTGATGGTTTAGTCCCTGTTTTATTTTTTATTTTTTGACTGAGACGACCCTAAAATCTTAAAATGTTAGTCATTATGGTCATTTCCGTTCAAAATCGTTAAATTTCTAATAGAATCTTGCATAAGTCATAATTTTTGTTGTAAAAAGACCAAAATACCCCTTAATTTTCTGTTTTCTTACTCATTTACCTTCTCCCTCACTTTTTCTTTCTTTCTTTTTTTCTCTCAAACCACAAAACAATTGAACCAGAAAATTAGTACATAAACTCAGAACTCAGTGTCCCCCCTCCTTTGTCGTTACCGAGCTCAGCGCGCACCCCCCCAACCCACCGAGCTTAACCCAGCTCGAGACCCCCTCTTTTGCCGTCGCTTAGCCAGAGCCCCCCTCCTTTGCCATCGCTGAGCCCGAGCCCCACCCCCCCCTCCTTTGCCATCGCTGAGCCCGAGCCGCCCTCCCCTCCTCCTTCACCATCACCCAACTCAACCCCAACCCTCACCCATTGAACTCAAAACCCAGCCCGAGTCCAAGCTCGAGCCCCCCTCCTTCACCATCGCTGAGCCTGAGCCCCCATCCCCCCTCCCAAACTCAAAACCCAGTCGCCCCCCACACCCCCCCCCACACCAAACAGGTTCAAAACCCAGATCCCCCAAAACGAAATCAAACCCCCCACCCCCTCTCCCCTGTTGTTGCCAAACTGAAGCCCCTCCAAGCCCGATGGAGAAGACGAAGAGCAAGACGTCGCCTTGCCACCTCACCGCCCTAGACCTCACCAAAGTCTATTCTATGGGTTTTTTGTATCTGAGTTTGGGTTTTTGTTGCTGAGAGAGAGAGAGATGAATTTTGATTTTTTATGATTTTTTTATAATTTTGTTAAGTTAATTATTATTAAATTACTAAAATACCTTTTTAGATTTGATCACATGCATTGCACATGATTCATTCCGTTAGAAATTTAACGGTTTTGAACGGAAATGACTATAATAACCAATATTTTAAGAGTTTAGGATCATCTCGACCAAAAAAAATAAAACAGAAATCAAATCACCATCTTTTAAAGAGTTCATGAACTATTTAGACCAATTACTCTTGTTGTAATTCCCCCCATTAGGTTCTTACAAAGATAGTACTTTCACCAACTCATGAATAAAAAATGAAAATTCTACGGTGGGATTCTCCTACCGTTAGTACCAAAAATCGTAACTGTACAATTTAAATCGGATGGTGTTTATGAAATAGGCGTTTGATCTAAATTCTGCCGATGCGTCAATGACCCTGCCAAACCACGTGGCAATACACCCCATCGTAGAATCTCCAAACTAAAGAGCTCTTCATTTTCTTTTGTTCTCTTTAGGAGCATTTTTTAAAATTTCAAGCTTGTGAAACGGTCTTTTACCGGTTTGATAGGAATAAAAATAAACATGAAAGCCAACAATGCTTATATTTGCTAATGTTGAGTTGTTTGGCCAGAAGATTAGGGAAAAATAAAACAGATTAAAAGGGGGGGGGGGGGGGGGGGCGCGGGGGTGGGTGGGGGGGAATAAAACTAGTAATAATTGACATTGTTGGTAACTTGGTAACAAAATCTGAGCAGGGTTTAGTAAAATACTACAAGAAGATCGAACTTTACAAGATTCTTACCGACGCCAATGTTGCATTACCACCCCGATATAGCTACGATCTACGGTTTCGTCGTGTTAGTGATCATCATGACAGCTTCTTCACTCTCCAACAGATCTTGATCAGCCGTAGTAAGATATAAATGAAAACTTTATTTGTCCGATAAACGTGCACGAGACAATCAGCTCGAGTAGGCTTCTGTAACTTTTGCCTCTGATTGCATCGTCCAAATCACGTCAAAGCAGATTTTAAATATTTCCAAGCTTAGTTAAGGCAAAATCTTTACCAAGCTGCGGAAAATAATGAAAAAAAAAAAGGAAGTGTTGAAAATTTTTTTTATTTTTTTAATTTAATGCACCAAAACCAACGTTCCATGAAAAAATTCACTAAATCATCTACCTTACAACATACGTCTCCATGCTTAAGCTTGTATTCAGAGGGTGCTGGGAAGCACTGTCGGAATTGGAACCAAATATGTTCCTAGTATTTCACGATGCCAGCGCTTCGAGTCTTGCCAAAAACTGACTCTATGCCACCATGACATAACTCGAAAGCATTTGCCACGGCAAAACCCGCATACATGCCATCCACTGATGCACTTACAATCCCTCCAGCATACCCTGCTCCTTCGCCGATGGGGTACAGTCCTTTCAGCGACGTGCTCTCATAAGTGTCATTGCCGCGTGAAATCTGAATGGGAGAACTCGTCCTAGTCTCGAAGCAAAAAAGCTCTTTAGGTGAGGGAACATCTATGCCCAATGCGATAATGCAATTAGGAAGACAGTTTGTCCATTAATCCGGAAAGGAACTAGATAACATGTTATAGTATTACCTCCACGCCGTGAAGAAGGCCGTCTTTGGAAATAAATCCAGGTAACTGAAAGTTCCAAAGGCGAAAGAAAGAAGTTATTTGTAATTGTTCACAAGAAACTATAGTACGAAGAGTAAATCAAGAGTATCAACGGGGTAAAAAATTAGCACCTCTTCATCGAACATTGAGATAGAGCGCTGCAAGGCCTCGGTTATATGAATAGGGAACAACTCATGGAGAGGAGCTGCCTTCACTCCTAACCGATAACTGATATGTTTTCCTATTAAAAATATGTGCAAGTATCATAAAAAATGGCAAATTAACAATACCTGATAATTTGCTATCTAGAAAGTCGGTAACTGTTTGTACAGGCACCACAAAGTTTCCCCCTCCCATAATAGCCGCTCTTCTTTCTTATTCCCTCTTGATTTTTAAACATACAAGAAATTTTGAAATCAGTATTGTTTTTGCCGATAAGGCTATTACATAATCATCGGAAAATATAACTGTCATACGGCATTCTAGTGTGAAAAACATAAAAGGTAATTCAGAAGAGTTTGGTTAATTACATCCAATTAGATGGAAAAAAGGTTGTCAAGTCCATTATAGCTCCAATTATTAAAGAAGCATATCTGGAAAGAGAGCAACATCCAAATTTGGAAACAAAAGCCAAAAAATACAAAAGTTGCAAGAATAAAATACCTGAAATTCAACCCCTGCAAGTAAACCATGGAAATTCAACGACTCAAAATCCTTTGCTGAGACAGTCGCAACAAGTGCAGCATTTGCCCATTTCGATGAACGTTGAGAAAATGACATGCCGTTAATACACTTTTCTGACGGATTTGTACTTGTGAGAACGACCTGCAAATGCATTTTAAATGACATCATCCCTTGAGAATATTGCTAGTAGGACCATCGTCACTACACCAGTTTATGCAAAAACCTAGTGTTGTAGAAGTCGTTTCCAAAAGGCATGTAAATGCAAGGAGATCGTGAGTTTTGGTGCCACACAAAGCGAAACAGAGAGATTATTGTTAGCCTCTGTAAAGCCGGCTCTTAAAAGGAAAAGAGGAATACCTGTCCACCGGGACACATGCAGAAAGAATAACAACTTCGACTTGTGCCTGCAGATACATTGCCATCCTCCTCTCTTACATACTTGACAAGCTTGTAATCTGCCACCAGTATTTTTCCACGTCCACTACGAACCTCGGATGCCAAACTAGAATACTACAGATATTCATTTAAAAAAAAAATTGTTGAATTCTGAACAATATAAAATAAAATAATAATATAAAACAATCCATAGAGTATTTTCCAATAAATAATTGATTTTCTGGAGAAATCACGAATTTACTCTACAAACTCTTAAAAAATTAGGTAATTTATCAATTTACCTTCACAAATCAAATGTAAAACTACATAAAAAAAATTTAGATAATTTAAAAAACAAAAATCTGAAATTGACATCCGTCACAATTTCCCTTAAAAAATGAGTACCCAGCAGCACTCTTATGTATCACTGAGTTGGCAAGCAAGTAAATTACTAATTTACTCTTTACAAGCTCTAAACAAATTACGAAACAACATTTGAGGCCCAGAAAACATTGATTTACGAACAAGTGCCAAAACTATAGAGAAAGATTTAGAGACATAATTATTTAGTTTAAGAAAGTAACCAAAAAGTACATACACTTTCCCTTCACAAATGGCAATGAGTACCCTGCAGCGCTCTTATGTATCATTGAGTTGGTAATGATTTACAGTAGTTACCAATTTTACACGTTCTTAAATCATTAAAGTTATGCAAGACATCAATCATATTAGCTTGTAAAGTCTCTTGGCTTTGTACTAGACAACCTTGATTTGGTGTTCATAGGTACATTAATAACTCATCTTTATATGTTATTTTGTAAAAAATTTAAGAAAGAATGGAAAAGAGAGAGCCCCATAACTAATGTAGTGTGTCATGGTTGTGGTTATATACGGCAGGTTCTAATTTAGCTGGCTCATGTTTTGAACCACTTGAACTTTCAAATAGGCAAAGAAGAAATAATTGGCATAGGTAACTTAGTTACAGCCAAAATGAACACCACTTTACAAGGACAGTGATTTTTTAAAATCAATTGTCAACGGGAAAAAAGCACTAAACCAACCTGTATGCTGTTTATCACTTGTTGAGGATGCTCAATCCGCAAACCAACCTGCTCAGCCATATAAGACATCACATTGAAAGAAAAATCACGCACAAACTGCAACTCATACAAAAGAACTATGAATCGTCAATAGTACGTTTTTCTCAGTACCAAAGAGAACAACAGTTATATAATCAAACTTGGAAAGCAAGTGTCGACAATTTCAACAAAGCATAATTGTGACTCATTCCAACATTGTGGAATATTTCCTCTTGACATCAGTCTACGAGAATTATGTAGGTAACAGATTGTTACAGAACTATAAGATTCCTAGTTACCACCTCTCGATAATAAGCTAGTGCTACTTTATGCACTCGTTGAGACTTGACACCATTTTTGATCTAGTAAGCATGGAATATGGATGTTTATTGTTTGTATATGATCATCACCATCTAAGCAATGGAGAGCGCTGCACTCTCAACAACATCATTGACTTTGGAAAAGCTGACAAAAGCTCAGTAAACGTAAAGATAAATATGATGTGGACCCTATGATATTTTTCTGCAGAATCTAAAAAGGAATGAGCATAAGACTGTTCTGGCTACTAATCATGCTCATCAAGACAGACCTAATTTAATAAATAAAGCAGTTTCTTTTCTTAAATTTGATTTCTTTTTTAATACGTTATATTAAATGATATAATCTGTGCAGAAAACTTAGTATTGGCAGTCGTGGTCGTAGAAGACAAGTTATCAAGAGTTATATATATTTACAAGCTGGTCTCATGATAAATGCATTTGTAACAACGTTATCAGATAAACCATTATTAATCCCAAATAAAAGAGAAGAAAAAGGCCACTCACTGCAAAATCTTTTGTGACCAAAGCGACATTGTGAGAAAGAAGCATTTCATAAATATCACGTGCCGAATGTCCAACAGCCAAAACAACAGCATCATATTCCCTCTTCTGGCTATTAGACTGTGAGCTATCTCTTGAGTCGGATACTCTAACCCCAACGGCGTGTCCATCTTCTATGAGAAGATCATCTACTCTCTTCCCAAACTCAATAGTAACCTAAAATTTTAGAGGAATAAAGAGCAACATTAGGAACTGAAAAAGGATTAAGAAAAAAATAACTAGAAAGTAAGCCACTCACCCCAAGTTCTTGTAGATGTTGCCGAAAATTTTGAAGCAAAGGAATCAATCTGTCTGTTCCAAGATGAGGCTTCCCATTAACCAAAATTCCTTTTGGAGCTCCAAAATGAACTAAAGTTTTCAAAACCTAAAAGGAAACTTGCTGTTAAGTCGATCAATAAGACAAGTCACAAGGGCTCAAATAAAGATACTTGGAGAGTTGGAGTCCACGAGGAATCAAGATTTTCTTACATGCTGTAAAAATACATCATGGTATAAAAAAGGGCAAAAAAATTGAGATGAAACTTGCTTCGAATAATAGCCAAAGTATCACTATAGTGATTATGGCCTACAAAACAATTTTTATCAAATGCAGGTAGTGATGAAGTAGATTAAAGCAACTCAAATGAAGTAGTTAAGACAACTTAAATAACATAAAGATAAAGTTCTAACCGCTAAAACACTGTCACTGTTTCTTCCAATTCTAGTTACTAGCTTTCCGTCGCTCCAGGTACCTGCACCACCCTGCCACGTATAAGTCCTTAATAAATATTCAATTAAAAATGAAAAAAAAAAAGTATCATTAATAGCAGAGACACTAAAAGACGAAAACGATGACAAACAGAGGCCACAGATTTTGAGATAAATTTAAATAGTACAATCCGCAGGAACAGGAAATTGAAAACTAAAAAATGTGGTATCACTTTAGCCAAAAAAGAAAAAAGTGGTATCGAGTTCAACCTAAGCTGCCAACATTACGCTATACCATTTTTATAAAAATTTTAGGAGATCCACATCAACCTCATTATCCATCGCAGCCTTTCAATAATAGTGCAGAATCCAGATTTCAGGATGGGAAAAGCTGTGAATATCATTTTTAACAAAATAAATGCCATTATTGCATCGCATTGATTGATTGTTATAAAAAAATATATATAGAGTGCAAACACTTCAAGCCACATCGTTAGTCATTAGCACTCAATATCAGATATCACCAGTGGAATCAACAGGCCTAAAGAATAAGGATTCCAGATCATAAATTCCAAGTGTTGAACATAAGGGCACAAAAATTTTGATGATTTAATAGAAAAACACTAACAAGAGTTAAAGCGAATAGAGTTTAAGTATAACCTCTCCGAAGCAATAATTGCTTTCCATCTGCAGTATCCGACGCACAATTAAAGCACCAAGGTCGCGTCCCCTTTGTTCAACAGGCTGTCCTCTTTCTATCAAGGTAACATTTGCACCGAATTCTGCAAGAACGAGAGAAGCAAAAAGCCCTGATGGTTCGCTACCTACAACTGCAATTCTTGGTTTTGTAGATGTTTTATATGTGACCGATCCCTTAGACACAGAGGAAATGTCAGGTTCACCATCTCTTGAAACTGCATTGCCTGAGTTCCTTTTACAATCTTTTATGATGCTGATTAAATCCCCAGATACTTTTCCCTGCTGCAAATGTTCTACGAGCCCAACTTTAGGCTCCAAACGTGAAATAAAGTCCCATGTACGAGGCTCCAAAATAATAAGTTTATCGACATCCATGTCAACTATGTATACAAATTTGGGCTCCTTTAGCACCTAAAGAATGACAATCAAAAGTTAAAACACCAATGGAGGATATTAGTTGTGTATCAAGAAAAAAACTCCAACTTTCTTTCGCAAAGCCGTCAACCAATAATTAACTTTAAAAAGAAGTTGTTCTTTTTCGCAGGTAAACGGAATCTTTGAGTTTCCCAATCAAAAACTTAATTCTAAGTTTTCACTTGCATTAAAGGGAAAATTAAAGCATTTCACCCTTTCGAATCAACCAACCTTCCTCGCATCAAAAGATTTACGAACGACTGAAAATGCTTCTGCTGGCAACATTGAAGCAACCTGGATTTAACAACCGGAAAAAAAATAATAAAATTAAATAAATAAATAAATAAACGGATTAATTAGCGAACACTAGAAAAGCTTGCATATATATATATGTGTGTGTGTGTGTGTGTGTGTGTGTTTGTCACTCCTGTTAACAAAATCTAGATGATAAAGTGAAACTCCAATGTCAAAAACCCAAAAGTAGAATAAATTGAAATCTCTACTCACTGACCTAGAAAAAGAAAAAAAAAAACACACATTTCTTTCAGCTACGGTGATCTTCATGTCATTAAAATTACATTAAAAAAAACCTCAAACATTTCTTTCCTCTATATATTTGTGTATATATTATCCATTTGTATTTGCTTTCTCTGGGAGAAATAACATTTTTTTTCCCGCCGATTTAAAAAAACTAATTCAATCAGAAGAGGGGGGGGGGGGGGGTGTGGTGGTGATAGAAGAAGCGAAAACGTAAAATTTAACAAATACCTAATTCCCTTTTTTTTTTTTTTTTTTTTCTGGTTTCAGTTTCAATTTCGGTCTATATAGATAAAACAAAAAATACAAAAAAAATCCGAATATCTTTCATTTCAGTTTCCCTTTCCTATGAATTTTCTCATCAACCAAACAGAACAGCAAAACTAACCGGGAACTCGAGAACTTTGGCAATGGCTTCGAGCAAGCCATCGGAGACGCCGAGGAAATCCTTCCCCGGATCCTTGTGGAGAGGAACGGCGAGCTTGGAGAGCCTCCAGAAGCCGTCGAACTTGCTCCTGGTCTCGACGTCGGCGAGTACTTCCGTGCGCTTCAGCCGTATCTTCTTCTTCTCCGACGGGTATCTCTGCTTGCCGGTCCTCTTCGCGCAGAGGACTCGCGGCGGCGTTTGGCGACGGGTGTAGGGGAATTCCGCCGAGGGATAAGGGAGTCCAGGGATGGGATTGGGAGGGCGGAGGGAGAGAAGCTTGGAGGGAAGGAGAGACATGGCTCTTCTCTTTTGAAAGTCAGTGGAGTATTTTTCCACGAGTTAAAAGCATTTCAAATATTAATGTAGATGTTTTTCTAAATATCTCACCATAAAATCTTAATTTATCAGATTATAATATAATATTATATAATTTATTAAAATTTATATATATATCCATCTTAAATACATGATAATTCATTTCAAAATTTAAGATGTCTATTTTATATCTATAACGTTATTTCCTTCAATATTTGAGTGTTTCATATCGTATACTTAGGATTTGTTACTGTTGGTCCTATATATGTACCACATGTTCAGATTTATGAGTAAATTTATGGTCCGTTTGGTGAATAAGTTTGAGTTGAAAATTTTAAATTTCAATAGTAATTTTTTTTTACTTTTTAAAAAAGACAAAAAACTTTTTCAAAAAAAGACAAAAACTGATATGAAAAATTTGTGTTTGAACTTGAGTTCCAAACCTAGCCTTAGAAAAATCATAACAATTCACTTACAAGTCCAAATAAGACAAATGATATGTCATTTGAAAGCTTATGGTGTCAAGTCATTTTTACGAGGGATGATCAGCTGGTTGTTCAGTAAATTTATATGATCGTTCCTTCTCGTTTATGGTTATTGTGAGGCTTTTAAGCCAAATCATACATGAAAAAAAGACCCTTATTTGATTATTTTTATTTTTCATTTATTAAAAAAAAACTAAAGTGAAGAAAGACCTCATTTGGATGGAATAACTAGATGGTTGTTCTATAACTTTTCACGGTCATTTTTGTTATTTTCATGGTCGTTACTAATTATACGTATGTGATTTTCACAAATAAAATAGCCATAGTTAACACAATCCCATTAAAATTGAAAATATAATACTAATGTTGTCTTTACATATGAAAACAAATAACTATACTGTAACCCAATAACACAAATAGATAACAACATAAAAATCTAACAAGATGATCAAAGTGTAGATAACATTAGATTTCATTATCAGTCAAAGTGTTTTTATGGGTTTAGAAGTATTTTGGTCCTTTTTATAAAAATCCTTCTCTATTCCTGTACCTCTCCAGTCGGCTCTTGTGGTTTTTCACACACTTAATTTTGCCTCATCAACCTCCTCCTCTATATTATTGGTTCTTCATTTAACATATAGTGATTGGTGTAATGAATAATATTATAATATTGTGATCGTGATTGTGATATATATTTTTTACAATAGTTGGTGTGTCGGAACAAAAACCAAATCATTATTTGTTGGAAGAACCAATTGGTCGTTCATAAACTAATTATGGTTGTTTCTTTTTCTTTTTTTCTTTTGGTTCTGAGTACGCACATATCATTTTTCAACAAAAAATAACCATACTTCATATGTCATATTATAAAAAACACGTTCATGTAAAGATCAACACAATTATTTGTTTATCAAAATAATTACATAAACCTAAAAAATTTATTGAAGTTTTGACAAAGAATACTGAATTTGTTAAGAAAAAATAATGTTTTCGTTTTTAGGGATTTGCCAAATTGTGGCTAAGAAAACTTACTAAGATAATTTCAGTTTTACTAATTGGATTGATTTGTTTAAAAATGAAAAAATAATAACTATTTGACAGGAACAACCAAGTAGTTGCTCAGAAAATTTTCACCTAATATTTTCGATTAACTTGAGCATACTTATATCATTTATCAAACTCCTAAACTAACACAATCCTGCCAAATTAAAAAAACAAAAAAACAAATAACAAATAACAAATAACAAATAACAAATAAATAAGAACAAACATACAAAATCATTATTTCAATAGAGTGACCAAGTTCGGAATATTTTTATGGTTGTTTCTTTTTCAGTGGTTATTTTGAATATCAAAAAACAATGAAATCAATATTACACAATTAAAAATTCCTAATAGTAAATCACAATCGATTATTTAAATTTCCCTAATCAAATAAATTTTAAAGGAAAAAATCAATAACTGAAAATTTTAAAAATATGTTACATATCCAACATTTTCACCGAACCTTGAAGGTGGGGACGGAGGCCACAACGTGGTTGGCTGCAGAGACGAAGACGGCGGCGATGTCGAGGCTGCGATGGCGGAAGGAATGACTCTGACATTACGGGCTCTTATGTGTTGTTTCAATGGGCTCTTTTGAATATTGATGAATGGAGAATATAAAAAGTGACCGGCCATCGGTGCCGGAGTGCTTAATGGATTTGAAGGTAGATGAGAATTGGGGAGGAAGAAACAAAAAGAGCATAATTGTTTCTTTTTTTCAAACCTCACTGTCTTTTTTTTTTTTTTTTTAATTTATATTTTAAATGATTTTATGAATTAAATAATCATTACTTCAGTAATTTTTTAATAAAAAAATAAAAAAAAAATTAGTAAAGTTAGGGGATATTTGATAAAAAATTTAGTTTAAACTAATTATATTTTTTTTATCATTATTTTTATCTTTTTCTTAAAAAATTTTTATCTTTTTTTTAAAATTTTTTTTATCTTCTCTCAAAAATCAAAATAATTTACTATTTAAATTTAAAAATCTTTAACTCAAACTTACAAACCACCTATATACCTGATTTCACCTTTCTGTTCGACGGTAGAATCTCCACTGACGATCGCCACCAGGTTCGCCACCACATTCTCCAACCCACCACCGCGGTCACGTCTCACCGGTGGGCGGCGGTTAGCTTTCTCCGTCTCACCGCCCGCACCAACCGCTACATATTGGCTTTCATTTTGCTCTTCTCTCTCGTCGTCCTCACCGCTATCAGAATCTCTGATAAGCTCGAGGAGGTAATTTTTCGTCTGGGTTTTGTTGTTTTGGGGTTTTGTGTGGGAATTGGATTGGTGGTGGGTTCGGCTCTTCTCTTCTCTTCTGTTTTTTTTTTTTTTTTTTTTTTTTTTTTTTGGTTCCCCTAAAATTAACATTTAGGGCTTTTGTCGGAATTTGGTGTTTGATTGTTAATGTTTCTAAAGTTATCGACCTATTGTCGATTAGTAGTTATTATTTTCCTTTTATGTGGATTCTCTTTCCAGTACTTTGAATTTTTTGTTGGGCTGAACTATTTTTTTAGCGTTCAACTGTAGTATTTGCAGTTTGGGATCTAAACTGCAGTTTTGGACAATACTATGTAAATATTTACCTTATACTAGTACGGCTCAACACCTGAGTTTCGGGTCTAGAGGTTGCGATTCCGAATCATCTTCCAAAGATATTTTGGTTTTCAGGTTTTATGGCTGTTTCTGTTCACAAGACTGATATACCTATGGTTCGTTATATGTATATTAGGAGTAAAGGAGGGCGTTAGGAGGTTGACGGGAGAGTGTGTAGCTGATTGTTGAGTCTAGTCTGTTGGTTCTATTTGGTGTAGTAGGGGATATGAAAAGTGGGCTGTTAGATTGGGGGGAGTCGGTTATTGGCTGGAAAGGTGTTTTGGAAATCTGAATCTTGCCCTAGGGCCTTCTTCTTCAATAAAGAAAATTATTGATTGGTCAAGAAGACCAGAGTTACTGTAGGTTTGGTTGGTCAAGTTTTATACACGAACTAGTGGTGGCCATGCGCATGCAGTGTAACAAAAATCCTTGTTACCTGTGCTTACAAGGTTCTTTTTGCTTGCAGAAATGGATGAACGTAATCCTTTTCCTCAGAATCATTTAACATCGAGCGAAAGGCAGCGAAGAGAACCTGATAGGAAAGCTGAAAGGGAAAGACAGAAAAGAGAAGCTGAAATGGAAAAGCAGAGAAGAAAAGCTGAAAAGGAAAGGAATATGGCAGCTCAAAACAACCTGACAGCTGATTAGATACCATGTGGTGAATGAGCAACCAAACGGAAATCAATCAAATGAACAACGGTCTGTTCTTCATCCTGCACTTATAATCTATTTCGTGATTTCCGCTTGTTTGAAAGTCGTGTTTTTGGTCATTGAGGTTATGTTACATCAAGGAATTGTGGTGGTTGCTGCTTTTTAAAGTCCATCTATTTTAAGTATTTGTCCATCGAGGAATTATGATAATCAAGTACAAAAACGAACAATTTACATTGGAACTCGTCACTTTAGAGATTTAGCTTATGTCTGGAACATAAATTTGAAAAATTGTCTTTAAAAAAGATTTTATTTTAAATTGAGAATCTTTTTGAATTGGTATTTGGGAGAGAGAAAATATAAGTATAGTGCGGATTTTGAACCAGTGAAAAATTTAAGTTGAATTGAAATCTATTTTAAACACAATTTTTCAAATACATGTTCTAAACATAGTCTTAGCAACTTTTACCTCCGAAATTTGGTGCCCCTAGCTCCTTTGTCATTGGAATTTTAACTGCCTGCTCAGAAGAAAGAGAGAGACTAACATGCTAAGAATTTCTATCGAAATGAAATTTTACATATATATATTTTATATCATTAATTAAAAACCGACAAGTTTAATGTTACTTTGCTTTGACGTAAGAAAAATTGGTTCCAAAGCATAACACGATAACATTTTTAATTCTTTTTTAAAGGGAAAAATGCCGAACTTCATTCATTTTTTTTTTAAACTGTTTTGATAAAAGATAAATATATGTTCAAGGAAGAAAACTCAGAAAACTCCTAGTGTCAATCCATAGTTCAAGGAAGAAAATAGCTGACCCTTGGTTTGCGAAAATAATTTTAAGGTATACTTTTGTAAATAAATTATTTATTATAAATATAGTATTTACCTAAAATATTTAAAATCTGCTATTTACCTCTCTCTTTTTCTTACCCAAAAAAGAAAAAAAAAACACTCATATTTTATAATTAGGACAATACGAGTTCAATAATGTCAATGATACTAGTAACAACAAAAATCTTGTAAATAATTATGAGAATCATGTACGAAAAATAAACAGTTTACCTTCGAACTC
The DNA here is from genome assembly GCA_038430175.1 of Ficus hirta. Classification (NCBI taxonomy): domain Eukaryota; kingdom Viridiplantae; phylum Streptophyta; class Magnoliopsida; order Rosales; family Moraceae; genus Ficus; species Ficus hirta. The sequence continues at coordinate 7,954,448 of CM076585.1, read as the reverse complement.
CCCAGTTTAGTGATTTAGCAACATTTACTGCCGACCATTTAATGCACCAAACTCCTTTATCATTTGAACATTTAATTGCAGTTAGCCAGGTGAAATTTCGAAAAAATAATACATAAATGAATAAAAAAAAAATAATAATAATAATAAGAACAACAACAACAACAACAACAACTAGCATTTAAGCAACAAGTGCGATCCTTGTATATTTCTTAGATCTACAGTGCAATAGCAAAATGTCGACTCTTTTCAACTATATATAACACCATTGCTTAGAGTGAAAATGAGAAAAAAAAAATATTTAAATAAGGAGAATTATTTGATAGTTTAAAAATATATGTATATATAAATATTGGATCGATGTTGTGCAATTCCATGTCAATAATTTCATCATGATTCATTATATATATACATCTTAAATTTATATATTTTCTTCCGATTATTGCAGGTTTGGTTCTAATCCTCATGGGGATGTATTTAGGAAAAAGGCCTCCAACATGAAGAGCTCTTCGGAATTTTGAGACAAAAGCTATTGACTAAACTCTGATACAAGTTTTAAAATCTACTCAGAAGAGCTTTTATTGAGAAGTCAAATTTTGTGACTTTGACTAGAAAGTCACTTGGAAAATAAAAGCTCTTCTGACAAATTTTCCAAACACTTCCTGAAGCAACTTTTGGATCCTAAAGGACAAAATCAACTTTTAACAAGCTCTAACAAACATGTCTGATATCCCTTTTAGAGATATCAAAAAATATATTCACATTTATAACATTATCAAGTATATCTCCCTTGTAATTAACAAATTTATTTTTCCCTGAATCAACATTTTTTAAAACAAAAAATATAATCACGTTTAGAACATTTTCAAATATATCTTCCTTGTACTTAACAAAATTATTTTTCCTTGAATCAAAATTTTTTAAAGCACAAAAAGGCTTCTAATGAATTATTTTGATGAATATCAAATTTCAAGATCATGAATAATTGTATATGTATCATCAATATGATGATGTCGATGATCTAACAATATTGAATTTCTTTATTTAAATGAGAAATTATAGATACATAGAAGATGAGTTGAACGACACATAAATTTATATAAAAAATTTATTATGTCGTATTAGAGGGATAAGTGTTAATTTTTAGGAAAGAACCCCGATTTTTATTAGTAGGTCAATTTGATGACCATAGTATTTATTTTGGTCATATCAATATTTATGTTTTGAGAGCATGATTAGGAAAATTAATGTGTCACATAGATAGAAGTGAAAAATTAGGATTTACTCTTATGTTGTGTCAGAGGGTTAAAAAATTTTAGGATTTACTCTTATATAAAAAAATTTATTATGTCGTATTAGAGGGATAAGTGTTAATTTTTGGGAAAGAAGATATTTGCATTTTGATTAAAGACAAGGGAGTTTTTGTTATTTTTTTCGTCTTTTGAAGGAAGAATACCAATCACCTATTTTCTAGCCAAAAGAGCACGAGTATTTCTCGTGCCTCTCATTACATATTTAACGAAAGTTCTGGAAGAGGATTAACGCTAAAATTTTTCGACAAGAATCATTTTGAAGGTAGTTTAGAGACTGAACTAAAGAATTACTCTTCTTTATTATTATTATTATTATAACAAAATTATCAAAAGTTAGTAATCTTGTGGAAAATGTGAGGAATGCAAAATAGAGAAAAGAGAGGAAACGATGAATAGGGTTTTACGTTATTGCAATTGCTTAATGAAAATACATCAAAATGAAGGTACATATACACCTCCAATCAAATAGTAAAAGGCTGCACTACCCAATAATAAAATACCAAATTTACCCTTACTATTACTAAAAATAAGTAAACTATTTAAAATTTTTATTGATTTTTCAGAAAAAAATAAAAATAAATTAAGTTAGGTTGAAGTTGTTATTCCTAACAAGAGTTTGTAACTAAAGCAATGGAAGACAACCGTAGTTGTATGAAAGACGAACGGAAATCAAGAATTAGACAAAGACACCAATCTTTTTTTTTTCTTTTTTTTTTTTTCCTGCCAAATTTTTTTCAATTTGCCAATATCCCAAATCGCAAACTTTGATACAAACCTTTATTCAACCAACGTTTATCCAATCGTGAACCTTGATATCTCAAATGAATCAAAACATATTATACTACTATATAAATTCACAATATTTTGAATTCTAAACTTTAAAATTAAATTAAACTCTACTAAAAACTTAGTTCATTTGGGAGGGAAAAAAAAAAATCAAAGATACAAATCGATAAACGATGATATAATATTTTACTGTTATAATTTTGGTTCAAATTTTTTTGTTTAATTAACATCCTCAATAAAAAAATTTCTAATTCCACCACGGCCATGCACGAACTCTAAACAAACTCCACTTCAACCAATCTAAATAATACACTAACTAGGACCAAGCACAAACCTTGAACAATATAAGAACTCCAATCCAATGCACCAGAACAATATAAGAACAATCCCATTAGCAAATTTGATTTCAGTAAAGAATGCCAATCCAATCACATGAATCCCCAGACCAATCTATTTCAAACCAAAATTTTCATCTTAATTTTTGTCTTTTTCTGAAAAAGTCTTTGTTTTTTTCTGAAAAAGTTTTTTGTCTTTTCTAAAAGGTCAACAAAAATTACTATTGAAACTTAAAATTTCCAACTCAAACTCATTCACCAAACAGACTCTGAAAAACGTAGCAGAACAAGAACACAAGCACAAATTAATCCAACCAACAAAAAAAACACCAGAGACACAGTGATCCTAAGATTATAGCTCTAATAATATATGAGAAATATTCGGTGAAAAATAGAGAAAAGAGACACCGAAACGGAGACTATGGTCTCACAATCATTGCTATTGCTTTAAAAAATTTATGAAATAAAATCTAAAATTATATAGACCTCCAAGAAAATAATAAAATATCATAATACCCAACATTAAAATACCAAATTTACTCTTACTAACAAAGAAATGAGAGAAAGGACAAAATAACACTTTAAAAGATAGTAATAGTAAATTGTAACATAAAATTTTAAACATGATAATTAATAATATAATTAAAATTATGACCACACAAAATTTAAAAAAAAAAAAAAACCCTCCTTCTTCTTCACCTCTCTCTCTCACTCCTCTCTCTTTCTCTCTCTAACATGAAACTATACACATAAATTTATGATTAAAAAATTAATCATAAATCCATTATTTTTTAGAAAATGCAAGGAAATCTAAGGATTTTTTAGAAAATATATGTTATAATTTATCATCTTTTAAAAAACGTGTTATAAAATTGAAAAGTACATACAATTTTCCTAAAGAAAAGAAGTAAACTTAATAATCGTAATATAGTTCTTAGCAGTTTTCTCTAAATCTTTAGAATGAAAACTCTTTCCGATTGTTTTAACGAAACACAGTGAGATTAAAAACAAATCAAAATCCAAACACTGTTTCGTCCAAATCTTAGGAGCCAAAGAAAATAATTATACAAAATGTTTATTTTAATGACCTCATTTTAAAATATATTTATTTTTTAACAATATTATGTAAATGTCCATTTTTAAAGAAACAAACGCTTGTAGTACCTATTTTGCTCTTTTACTATATTCAACATCATTTTCCTTCATTATGATTTATATATATATATATATATATTTTTTATTTGTTCATTATTGTTGTATCTTTATCTTAATTACTAGTTTTTTACTATAGTGATTACTTGTTAGTATGTGTTAGGTTTTCTTATAAACATATAATTTAGATTTCTTCCGAATCTTTTTCTTAGTATGATTTAGATTTTTTATGATAATTTCTTTTTTCTATTATTATTGGTATTGGTCTAATAATTAGTTTCTAAAGTTTAGATGTGATATTAAATTACTTATTTTTTTATGATAATTACCGTGTTATTATGATGTTTTTTAAATATGCATGGTATTTTTTTCTTTATAATATTATAATATTATTTTGATTTTTTTATTTATGATAATTACTATATTATTATGATGTCTTTTTTAGGTTTAAAAGTGTATAATATTTCGTAACAATATTTGTTTAATTTATAATATATATATATATATATATATATGATGTGAACTTTATCTTAATGATCAATTATTTATCATAATTATTATTTTTCATACACCATGCAACTGTTATGTTTTATGTTCCTTTTTTCTTTATAATTAATCAAGTAAAATGATTTTTTTTAATGAAAGATTTGCTTGGTTTTATTTTATTTTTGTTTAGATTTTTTCTTTTCTATTTTATTAATTCTTGATGAAAAGGATAATGTGGTCTTTTTAAGTATCAATTTAGATATTTATGTAAATAAAAGAAAAAATGAACATTTTTTAAATTATAGTCTTCAATTTAAACATTTATGTAAATAACCCAAAGAAAAATGCTATATGCAACATATAGATTTTGGTTTGCCATATGAAATGCTAAAATCTTTACCCCCCAAAAAAAAAAAACCACTAAAAAACGGGCTCTTTTTTTTATTTTTATTTTTTGGCTAATAAAATCCTTTTTTTGCCAAAGGGGGGAAAAAAATCCCTCAAAAACGGGCTTGTATTCGAAGAAAGTATGAACAAAAGTTGCAAATTTGTAAGTTGCAATCGGCGATTGCTTCGATTTCGAGGGTGACTCTTGCGATTGAGGCTATATTGAGTTTTAAATCTCGTTTTTTTTTTGTTTCCTCTTGAATTTGTAGAAATTTTAATAGATCAGCTGATGTTATACGGACACACAAATATATATATATATATATATATATATTATATTGCTGGAAATCAGCTGATGTGGTATGTATCTGAGGTGTTCTTACTAAAAAGCTCTTCCTATTTGTAGGGCCAAGTTGTGTTCAGATTTTAACAACGAAACCTAACGCGGTCTGTTTGTTTCCCAAGTTTTTCTGAGGGGTATTAAAGTCAGACGCCGTATTTTAATCTAAAGAAACATCCGTTAAAGCAAAACAACACGAAAACAGAACATCAACTCATACTCAGCAACCGCCCCCAAAAAAAAAAAAAAAAAAAAGAAAAAAGAAAAAAGAAAGAAGTGATATTACATACCTGGGTGCCAGATTTTCAGGACAGAACCCACGCGAACCAAAGTTCTCCAAAAAGTCAAAGTAAGCATCCAGGCTCCTCCCTGTTTTATTACGATCCTCTTAATTCATTCTTCTTTAACTTTTTATTTCTCTTTTAAAATTTCTTTTTCTCGTGCAAAACCAATACAAAAAATATTAAAATAATCAAATAATTTTTTTTATTTTTTAAAAATAGTATATAAATAATCTCAAAGGATCTGAAAATCCATGCAAAACAATTATACCTTTTGCCTTCTTCTCCAGCTTTTTCCCCCCATTTTTTTTTTCTTCCCTCCTTCCTTCACCTACTTTGTTATAATATGGGATAATCATCCAATTTAATATATGCGACTTAAAAAAAAAGACTTTACCGTCTCTATCACAGTCCTGCACAAATAAATATCTCTCTATCTTTCTCGCCCTCCTTTGAAACTGAAGCCAAAAAAAATAATCTCCACAAAAAAAAAAAAAAAAAAAAAAGCTCTCTCTTTCTCTCCCTCTCACCCTCCCTCCAAAAAAAAAAAAAAAAATTGATCTCTCCCTCACTTGTGGACCCCACACTCCACCCTTTTTCTTTCCCAAATACCACGCATCCCCCCTCCCTCTCGCCCGCCTCGAGTGCAGTCAACCGAGTTTTTTTGACATTTTTATATATTGTACGGATGGACGTATCTTTCGTATGCATTCCGCCAGATCTCTGGCCGATGCCTTGAAAACTTATCTGGAGGGTATGAATTTTTGTTTGTTTGTTTGTTTTTTTTATTTTTTATTTTATTCCTCCTTATTATTATTATTATTATTATTATTATTATTTTAGGTTTGCTTTCGTTTTCTTGAGTGGGCTCGATATATGTCCACATTACCTATCCAAATCTACTTTGCAATTTAAATTTAAATTTAAATTTAAGTCTCATTTTACAATTCAAATAAATTTAAAATCTAAATTAAAAAACTAACTAAATAATACCAAAATACATATGGTTGAGGTTACCTTTGAAAACATTTTTGGGGTCACCTTTTGAAATTATGTTTTAACACGGAAAAATCTTTTCTTTATGCAAACCAAAGAAATGATGATCTTGGGTTGCACCAAATCTAAAACCAAATGGATTTATTTTATTTTATTTTTATCATTTTCCTCTAATTTTACTATTTATTTTTCTAAATATTGTTAAAAAAACTCAAACCTTAAAAGTCCATAATTTTATCGTTTTAAATAAAATAATATGATTTTTTTTAAATTACATAGAATTTTGAGAGAAACGAAAAAAGATCCATATTGCTAATTTTTTTTAATACGTTTGAAGTTTTTGTACTTTTTCACTCCAAACAGTTTATTTTCATCAAATGAATATTTTCAAAATTCAAACCATCTTCAATTTCTAAAACACCATCTCCAATTATGACCATAAATGGACCCTTAATCTAGATAATTACAAATAAATAAATAAACGAATAAATATAACTATTTATTTCCTCTTATAGACAGATCCATAAAAGGGCTTGGCTGTTGTTTTTTTTTTATAGTTTTTGTCTAAAATCTATAAGGATTTATATAGTGATAAATGGAGTTTGGATCTCATTTTATACACTTGAAAAGAAATATAAACCACTAAATGTGGTGTCGGTCAAAAAAAAATTTAACACCAACTGATTGGGTTAATGTAGCCTGAAACGCAACACAAGTACCGCTTAATGCAAACTCGACACTTGCTAGTTTTGTTTTAACTTCTCTCAATTGATACTTTCTTTGAATATGAAACATATTTTGAAATAAATTTAACAAGCACATTCTTAAAACTCAAAAAAAAAAAAAAAAAAAAATCCTGGCTAAAATTACATTTCGGATGGCAAACGAGAACCTGCTCTTTGTTTTAAAGTCAGAGAAAACCAGACCTGGACATTTTCCATTTATGTTTACTTTGTTGTAGGAATTTTTATTTTTATTTTTTTAAAAGAAATATACAAAAGATCAGTACCTTCTTTCAGCCATCTCCATCTTTTTCTACCCAAAAAAAAAGGAAATTTAATGAACAAGATTAATCATTTGGTAAGTCTCTAAACTAGCTACATCATGATTCTCGTCCAAAAAATTCGTGTTAATCTTCTTCTGGAACTTTCGTTGAATTTATAATTATAGACATGGGTAATGTGCATCCTCTTTTTTTTTTTTTTTTGGGTTGAAATGTGCATCCTCTTTTTGCTAGAAATTATGTAGTTTTTACTTGCTTGCTATTAGTCTTTAATAAGATGAAACATAATAGTGATAAGTGTTAAATGGATGTTAGTAGAATTCTTTCCCAAAATTGGATTGTAGGGAGGAGGAACTCAATTCACATATAAACATAATAACACTCAAGTAAAGTATAACAAATTCACAATCTAGCTCTTTCTCTCACGTTTAGCGTTCCATGTAAATAGGTTGAGATCTAAACCAACCATCAATTGCAAAAGAGGAAAGCACCTAAATGATACAAATTTAAATATCATTGTACCAATATGACACAAAAAGTAACAATATACTAATATGACACAAAATTAAACTAAATTAAACTAAAATTTATGTCATGTTGCTTAAGAATGGGAAATTTTATGTCATGTTGGTCAATGGATGAAAAAAAAAGTTGGTTATTTAGGTAACTTTCTCATTGCAAAATCTAACTCTAATACCCATGTTAACAAATTCACTATCTAAAACTTTCCCTCACGTCTAGCGTGTTATGTAAATGGTTGGGGTCCAAATCCATCATCTCATGTAAAATCTCACTCTAATACCATGTTAAATGGTTTTGGGCATAAATCATCCCATAAAGCTAGCTTAAGTGGAGAGGGAGCCCAATAATAATCTAATAACTTTAGTGATTTAAGACAAATTCAAAATCTAACCATAAGAACAAAAACTCCCTATTTAATTTAAATGCTGAAGTCTGCTTTGTGCATTATAATTATCGATTTAAGACAATAACATTGATTAGTAGAAGGAAAAAAATAAATCTTCTTTTTTTTTTTTTTTAATCAAAGTTCATTGTCTTAAATATATGTCGGGAAAATGAAAACTAAGGCTCTATTTGGATCACGTGTCCATTTTCGAAAAGAAAAATTTTCTTATTTTGAATGAGAAGTCTTTTTATTTTGAGAATTTGGATGCATAAAAAATTTTCTTCTTGAAAACAAAAAATTGTTTAGAATGAGAAAAAATAGTATTGAGAATGGTACACTGTGAGAAAATTTTTAAAAATTCATTTTCTTTTTTCAAAAAGGCATTTTACAAAATAAGTTTGAAAATGAGATAATTTTTATTTTTCAAAATTAGAAGATGGAAAAAGTTGGGAAAAATACTTTTTTGCAAAAAAATTTCAATTTCTAAAATTAGATAGGTCTTCCAAATATAGGGTCAATGTGCTTAAGTTTTCAACGAATAAAAACAATATATTCCCAACATATTCACATTTCTATTTTCATAACAAAAATAAAATCATTACCAAAATAAATAAAAGCAATACCAAACACCACCATAGAATTCTCGTGTTGATGCTTTGAGTTACAAACTTAAGCAGGTGTTTGGCACACCAAACTCAAGTTATCCAACTCCAATTATTTTTTGTTTTTTTGTTTTTTTTTTTTCTAAAAAGACAACTGAGTTTCACTATTCATAGTTTCAATTATAACTTAAAAACTCAAATTTTATAATTCCATAACTTTGCTATTCCAAGTACAAATAAGATTTTAAATTGCATAAAATTTCAAGATGAACGAATAAGATCCATATTGATTTTTTTTTCGAACACGTTTCAAGTTTTTATATTTTTAACCCCCAATCAACCAAATACACAATTTTAAAACTCAACTCAATTTCGATCAAAGAAACCTTAAAAAAAGCCATCCGTCACGGAAGGCTTTCTTTTTATAAATTATAAAAGCCAGTTCTACCCACATACCCTCTCTCTCAAGGAAGGCCATCCGTCCTCCATCAAAGAAAGGCACAAGAAACCTCACGTCCAAAAAAAGAAAGCCTCTTCGTTGGTTTTTCTTTAGTTTCTACTCTTTATCTGTTTGACCATTTGCTAATTTAGTTGGCTTCTTGGAGAAGAACGAGGCTTGGGAATTTCAGGAGGCTTTTTGACACACAACTGTTTGTAGTTCTGTGACACACACCCACATTTTTTTGTTTAAGTATTAATTTTGTAGATGCCCCCTAACTAGGTATCATATTTCATTTTACCCCCTATTATTAAAATTATTCATTATGCCACTTGATCTATACAAAACAGTTCAAAATCCCCCCTCCGTCTATTGTCATCTCTAAATCTACTGGTTGTGCTATGTGGGTTGCGATTAAAGGTTAATAAATGTTATTCTAAACAAAAACCTTAATTATCAAGAAAATGTTAATAAAAATATTAATCCCCAATATATAATCAAATTAAAATAAACATAACATAAAAATAAAAAATCCAAATCCAAATCCAAAGTCCACAATATTAAAACCAATCTCTTAACCCTTTCCTCAAAATTTTCCCAAACCCCCAAGCAAATATTATTTTCCCAGTAGCCAAACAAAAATCAGTTCACAAACTTCTTCTTTTACAGATAGAGTCAGATCGAAGGAAATGAGAAGAGTAGGCAAAAGGGGGAAAAAAAGTAGAGGACTCTTGAATCAAACAGTTAATTTGATTGGATTTGCTCTTGAAAATTCACAAGATTCTTTTCCGAAGAAACATCCAATTGGCACATCTCTGATATTCAAGCATGTAATTGCACCTTTAGAAAGAAGTGAAAAGAAAAGAAAAAACATGAAAACCACCAAAAAATTTTGATCTCATCAAACCAAAGAGATAAAAAAACAGATTTAATCAAACCAAAAAAAAAAAAAAAAAATCAAGTGGGCTCTGGCATCAGCTCGTGTAGTGGCAACACAGTGTGTGGAGGAGTCTCAAAAAAACCTAGATCCATGGTGACACCTGGTTCATACCGAACAAATATCCATGACAATAAGATCCGCTTGTCTGGTGATCCCTCCTTCTGCCGAGACCTCCCCACCCCCTCGTGCTCGAGCCCAGGCAACCCCCCCCCCCCCCCCCCCCTCAAGTTCGAGCCTAGACGATCCCCCCTCCCCCCGCGCTCAAGCGCCCATTCCCCCCCCCCCCCCAAGCCAGATTTTGTCACTGTTTGGGGAGGCATCGGGGGGCCGCCGATTTTTGGTTGAGAAACCTTTTTTTTTTTTAGTTTTTTTTAATTTTTTTAAATTTCTATTTTTTTTTTTAGTATATAATATTATGGGTTAAGGTACATTATAGTAATCATGCATAAGCAACATCTCAACCGTTCGATTAAATCGGATGGTTTAAAAGTGAGCTCTATTGATAGGGTATATAAAAAGGGCTTTATCACATATTCTCCTATTTATTTATATACTATTTAAAAAATATAGATTTCATATTTTATAAATTTTTATATGTTTATGTAATTTGTTTTAGATATTTTGTTATAAATAAGTCATATTGATTTAAGAAAATATTAAAATATTTTTCATTAAAATATTAAATTAGTGTCTTTAAAACAAAAAAAAAAATTGTGTTTGTTTATTTTAATATTTTTTGTATTGGTTTTGTACGAGAAAAAGAAATTTCAAAGGAGAAATAAAAAATTAACGAAGAATGAATTGACAGGAAGTTAAAGGAAAATTTTCAAAGGAGAAACAAAAAGTTAAAGAATATTTATTTGGAGAAGACTGTGGTAGAGCTCCAAAGAGAAGCACTACCAGTAGTGATTCATCAAACGGTTAAAATTGATTGTGTGAGTACATGAACAATTATGATCTAAGATGAATCTAATGTTAATATAATCTCATATACATACAATCCTTTATTTTATTTCAAATTTAAAATTTTTTTCCATTTCTCAATCTGTCAAGAAGCCGCCACTGCCCCCCTACGCAACCTCCAGCGAAGCCCCCCTACCGGGGGGGGGGGGGGGGGCGGGGGTATGGTGTTGGGGGTGGGGGGGACCCGAGCGCAGACATTGAGGTTGGGTAGGGGGGGAGGGTCCCGAGCTCGAGGGGGTTCAGCGTCGGGGGTGTGGGCGGCTCAAGCGCTGGCGTCGGGGGTGGCTTGGGTGGGGGCAGATCTGGTTTGTAGCCGATGTCGGTGGGGAATTCGCCGGTGTCGGGGAATGGATTGGAAGGGAATGGAAGGGAAGGGGTGGGTTTTTTTTTTAATTTTTATTTATTAATCTATATTAATATAAAATAAGATGTATAATAATTATGATATACAAACAACATCTCAATTGTTCGATTACATCTTAATAGTTTAAAAATGAGCTCTATCGATAGGATATAAAAATGAGAGCTTTACCGCATCTTTATCCGAGAGAGAGCAAAAAGGTTTTTTTTTTTATTTTTTTTTTAATTTTTATTTTTGCTTCGAGGGAGGGTGAGAGAGAGAGACAGTGCGTTGAGAAAGAAAGAACGGAGGTGGGGAACATACGGGTTACATGAAGTGAGAGAGAAAAAAAAAATTATTTGAATATTTTTGTATTATAATTAAATAATATATATCATGTAAAATTTATAAAATCCATTTATTAAAAAGTAAGAAAAAATAGTTATACATCTAAAAATTTATAATTTATAATTTAATTATCTTTATGTATTTATTTTCTAAATTTAAATATAATTTCTATATTTTACATTTTTAAGATTTATTCTTAATATAAATATTTATTTAACATTATTTAAAAAAAAAGGATATCTTTCGTATTTAAAAAAAAAGATTTGCTTTTTGTTTTCTTATAATTTCTTTTGCACATTTCGTTATACATAAATTACATTGATTTAAGAAAATATTTTTCATTAAAATAATAAAATATTATCTTCCAAACAAAATTTTATAATTTTATAATTTTGATCATTTTTATATATTGATCTATTTTTATATATTTTTAATTTTAATAATTTTTAATCTTTTTTATATATATATATATTTATATACTTTTTACATATTATTCTTTATTATTAATTACCAGTAGAAATTTTTTTAACTGTTAAGATTTAATCGAACGGTTGATATATTATCGGTGTATCATAATTACCATACACCTTATCTCATTTTACCATTTTCATCCCAATCTTCTCCGTCACCGGCAACTTTCTTTTGGCCCTCCCCCCACCCAGGCCCTCCGGCGCCCCCCCCCCCCCTTCAGTATTATATTTTTTATGTATTGAATACGTTATTGATCAGCCAAATCCATTGTTTTTTTTTTTTATTTTAAGATATGTAAGCATCTCATGTGTACTACATCACCTTCGTAGACTAATTTATTACTAATTTTATATTAATTAAAGATCAAATCTTAAACTTATGGACCTTTCCTTACCATTGGACCAGTCCCAATGGCTTAGCCAAGTCCATTGTTGATAAACCATACTTTAATTTTCTTAAATTAAAAAAATAGAGTATTTATCGAAAATGACGTTGAAAAGGATTAGGCGGCATTTACATTAAAGGGATGGGACCCACTTATTAAGAAAACTCACTACTTTCCAACCTTTCCCACACGGTACTCATTGAAATTCAAAAAAAGCCACGGGTAGTGCGACCTACTAAATAATGTACTTAATAAAGCTAGGGCAGGGGACCCCCTATAATTTACTTCCACAAAGCCTAAGGTTGTTAAAAATCAACAACCAATTTAAAAATAATAAAAGTTAAAGTTTTTTATTAATTAAAATAATATATTAAAAGAAATTTATATAGACTAATTAAGAAATATAAAAAGACTTGTATATCCTTAATTGTTAAAAAAATAAAACCTAATAATAATAGAAAACAAATAAAAAATAATATTATACAATCTAACATCTCTTTTCAAACTCACAATACTACTGTTGCAAGTAGCATTGAGAGTTTGTCAAATAAGAAATAGAAATATGAAGCGGAAAGCGTATTGGTAAACATGTCTGTAATATATGGAAAAAGAAACAAAAGGTAATGTAATAGTGCCAAGTTGATAGTGATATTTAATGACATGATAATCAATCTTAATATATTTGATCTGTTCATGAAATATTAAATTGCGGACAATCTGAATAGCACTCTTACAATCACAATATAAGAGAGTACGTTGATGAAGAAAAACACCTATATCTACAAGTAACCGATGTAACCAGACTATCTCACAATTAGTAAAAGCCATAGCACGATATTCTACTTCGATGGAGGATCGAAAAATATCTTCTTTCTTTTTACTCTTCCAAGAAATAAGACAGTCACTTAAAAAGATTTAGAAACCAATGGTGGACCTATGATTTGTCAGATTATTTGCCCAATCAGCATTAGACTAAGCACATAGTTCTAATGACGACGTAGATGGAAGTAAAAGACTCTAAAACTGAGTGCCTCAAAAATACCTCAAAATACAAAGGACTGCGGCCCTATTAACTGTACAAGGTGCAGTGACAAGCTGGCTAATTATATGAACCATATGTGCAATATCTAGTCGAGTGATAGTGAGATAAACTAAGCTGTCGACAATAGTTCAGTATAAACTAAGATCCGATAAAGGAGGACCATCAGAAGGAGAGCATCGAGCATTAGTCTCAAGAGGTGTATCAACAATCTTATTATCAGTAAGATGTACACGCTCAAATATATCAGTTATATACTTTGATTGGGAGAGAAGATAATATTTCGGAGAAAAGGCTACCTCAATGCCCAAAAAATAACATAATGAGCCCAAATCTTTTATGGCAAAACAACGAGCTAATTCAATCTTTAATGCTGTAATCTTATTAATATCATCACCAGTAATAATTATATCATCAATATATAAAGATAGTAGAATATGATCTATACTAATACATCTGACAAACAAAGCTGAATCATGATGACTAGAGCAAAAGCCACGCGAAGTAATCATTGTATAGAACTTCTCACACTAGGCTCGGGGTGCTTGTTTGAGATGATAAAGGGCTTTTCTGAGCTAGTAAAATTCACCAGGTTGATGAGAAACACGAGGAGAAGGTACCACGTAAATTTCTTCATGAATATCACCATTTAGAAAGGTATTTTTAATATGCATCTGAGATATGTGCTATTGACAAATAGAGGCAACTGCAATGAGAGTTCAAATAGTAGTCATTTTGCAATGGGGACGAAAGTCTCCTCATAATCCATACCATACTCCTGAAAGTAACCTTTAATAACAAGTCAAGCTTTGTATCTTTCAATAGAGCCATCAGACTTCGTTTTAATTTTATAGACCCAACAATAATCAATTGCTCGTTTACCCGTTGGTAAAGATACCAAGTCCTACATATGTGTCTACTACAAAGCAGTAAGCTCCTTAGCCATAGCATCATGCCAAAGTAGATCACAAACAGCCTCTCTGTAGGACACTGACTAAAAAAGACGATGAATATAAGCTAAAAAAGAAGTACAAGAGCTAGAATAATAAGGGTAAGCAAAATCTGGTAGCTTAGTAGACTTACGAGAATGCGTAGAGTGACGAAGAGGAGGAACCGTAGTCTCAGGTGGTGATTAGGCTGCTGTAAGAGGAGAGTGAGCAATGGTAGTATCAAGAACTAGAGTAACATAATCTATTGAACTATCAGTGGGAACTCTGCAAGAAATAGTATCTGAAACTAGAGCAAGTGTTTGTGAAATAGTTAGTGGAATTGTGTCAGTGTCAAGAGTGAAAGGATCAATATGAAAAGAATGAGATATGTTCAAGAAGCACAACATGACAAAAGACATCTAATTTTTTACTAATTGGATTAAAAATACAATATCCTTTTTGACCTGCACCATAAACCAGAAAGACACAGATAATAGACCGCGAAGACAATTTACTATGCTCGACATGCGGATGAAGGACAAAATAGGTGGAACCAAAATACACAAGGAAGAATAATTAAGAGCATATCCATACAATTTTTCAAACGGTGATAGACTTGAATTGTGGGAGGTTGAAAATTTATTAATCAAATGAGCAGCAGTAAGAATTACTATTCCCTAAAATTCACTAGGAACACTGGCATAAAACAAAAGAAAACTAGCAGTTTCAACAAGATGCTTGTGTTTTCTTTTGGCAACACCATTTTGGTCAGGAGTATCTGTACAAGAAGTTTGATAAACTGTTCTATTAGAAGCAAGCAAATTAGAAAAATCATTAGAAGTATATTCTCTTCCCAAATCACTATGAAAACACTTATGATAGTCGAATATTGAGCTATTACAAGAGCTCGAAAAGTATTGAAATAGTAAGGAAATCAAAACGATGCTTCATAAAATAAACCTAACAATATCGAGTGCAGTCATCAATAAATGAAACATAATATTGCGAGCCCCAATCTGTGAGCATAGGAGAAGGTCCCTAAACATTAGAATGAACGAGATCAAATAGTGCAAGAGAAAAAGAAAGACTTTTATAAAATGATAAAGTAGAAAAATTTGCCAATTTGCAAGCATTACAATCAGAACTATCATGAGTTTTTAAATTTAGTTATGTTCCTATAGAAGTTAAAAATTGTAAACGAGATGTTGAAATATGACCAAGACAAGAATGCCATAGATAAAAATCAGAAGACTAATGACTCAGATGAAAAGATAATAAGTCCTTCTGGTACTTTGAGCTCATCTAAAACATAGAATCCCCCTTGCCTACAACCTATCCTACTACAACAAAAATTACTTTCCATAGCACCACAAAAATGCTATTGTAACAATAAGATATTGTTTTAACAAACGCTATGATAGGTCCTTTTATTAAAAGTACAAATCTACGATAGCATTTCTTGACTGCTATTATTCTGAATCTTTTTAGCATTTTTCTGGTACTGTTGTGGTTAGTTATAGCATTTTCCTAGTGCTACGTTAAATTAGTTATAGCATTTTTGTGGTGCTGTTATACTATTTTGATAGCATGATGGTGGTCTTATAAAATCTAGATTGTTTACAATGAACGCATATCATTGAAGAGAGGCATAAAGAAACTTTTGCACAAATATAATTACTGTTGTTCATATGATCCATAAAGGACAGTAATTTAACATCTCTGTTCAGTTAATAACTAGAAACATAATACAAAATTTCATAGAGTAGTCAACAATTTCATAATCTGTTTATGAGTACAAGACCAAAACAAAACCATACCCTTCAAAAACACCAGTAAAATCAATTAACGTTTATTTTTCAACTATAAATCTAAATCTATATATACTCAGTAAAGCTTCAAAAAATTCCTGAAATAAGACATGCCAATGGATATAAATAACTCAAAATAATTTTTGTAGCTATTAGGAAGTAAAAGCAATGCCTATTTTATTTCAAAAAATCATTAAAAGATTGGCCACAATTGAGAAAATATTCATCTTAATGAATATTCCAACAAGCAACTATAGAGACTAATAAAATATAATTGATTTTACAAGCATATTTTTACTAGAAGAGTAATAGTTAGGTGCATACAACTACTCTTGGTGTGAGACTTCAATCAATCTATGCAATAAACAGTAAAAGAGAACCCAAGGAATGAAACCAAAAAAAAATAATAATAATAATAATAAATAAATAAATAAAGATGTATATAAGCATCACATATTATTTGAAAAAATGCAATGAAGTGGGATAGTGACATTTCTTTATGGAGCATGTAGAGGTTTTCTTATTAATGAGGTTATAATATTAGATTTTACAAAATTTATTAGATAACTATTTGAGCAAAATTTATTGGTTGTACTGGAGAAAAACTGATCAATTCAACTACTTGAAAACCGTTTAAATTAGTTCAGTCTCTAGAAAAGAAAAACTAAAATACCCTCCAAACTCACTTTATGATAACTAAATAAAGAGGAACATATAAATAAAATAGTAAAATAAGAAACAATAACTTGGAAATTATTGAGAAGTAGCATAATTCAGTAACATACTTGAGTATAAAATTTGTATCTCACCTTTTCAATAATCAAATACATTCTTTAGGAAAACCAAGTACTCATAGATTTGTTATTCCTGTACGATAAAACCAATTTCTTTTTTTGTCAAACAAACCTATTATTGGTTTAAAGAAGCCAAACATTAAAACTGTAGAGGAATTGACAAGTGTACTAGTTGAGAACTTGATACATAAGCTAATAAGGTACTCAGACATATAATTTTACAACGGTTTCGATACATTTCACATTGATGTTATATAAGGATGACATAAGCATAAGACAAAGCGCCATTTACGAGAGCCAAGTGTTTCCACACACCGACATAATCTCCACAGACACCTTCCCTCCAATTAGAAGAAGTTGACTAAGATCATGAAATTACCCACGAATATCGCCACCAATCGTCCATCAAATCAAGAAATTAGTTCATGCCACTCAACTAAATAGAAGTTTATTTCTTCACTGAATAAAAAGAATCCACTGGCTTAAATACAAACCAAAAAAACAGGAGAAAGATTGATACCTGCATTTCCTATCAATCCAACACTGAAAATGTTGAACTCAGAGTTTGAAAAACAGCAAATAACTTTTACAATTATCAAGGACAAAAAAAATATAAATTAGTTATAAAGTGATTAGATTCAAGCATGTATAGAAAGCTATGTACATAATAAAAATTGTTCTCTTTAAAAAAATTAAAGTGGAATAAGAATCCCAAAAAGACATATCACACTAACCGTTGGAAACGACAAAATTGAGCTTCTTAAAAAGAATTATCTTCACAAATAGCATAATGAAACAATAACAAAATAATCAAAGTCAAAATTGAAATTGAGACAATATACCTGGATTGTCTCTGCCACCTGAAACTTGAACAGTCAAATATATACAAATCATATAAAATTAATATGTCAAGAGGGGAAAAAAACTTATGTAAGGACCTAATATAATTGGTTACAAAGGATACTGGTCTGTTCAGGTTGTGGACAATTAAAGACAACTGCAACATGCAAATTACTTAAAAAAAAAAAAAAACGTACAAAAGTAAAAAGAAAATAAGAGCAAAATTGAAAAGACATATCACATACCATTTCGTCAAACAACTTCTGGGCGTAAGATAAAACATGCATATAAAATCTATCGATTAACAGTTAAAAACCCTGAAACTGCATTTCACACAAACATAGAAATTCTTTCGGGGATAAAGAAAACAAAATCCAGAGAAAGTCATAAGAAAATAATCGGAAAAAAACAGGACAAGGAAAACTAGGTCAAAGAGGCTCGATCATAGAGCTCACCGAGTAGCGAAGTCAGCCAACAACCATGATCTGGCGATTTCAGGAGAAGCTTCAATTCGAAGGCAGTGACTGCAAATTGGAGATTGATTGTGGATACATATATATATATATATATATATATATATAGAGAGAGAGAGAGAGAGAGAGAGGTCTTTCGCAATTGCCGGTGGTGTGTTTGTTTGAGATGCGTTTCGAACTTTCATTTTAAATCTATCTTGTTGCGAGTCAGAATCGTACAACAAAGAGACAGAAAGAATGATTGTCATTGACGGAACCCTAGTCGCCGCTCTCCTTCTTCGGCCATCTCTCAATCTAAGAGGACTTTCGTCTCGGTCCGGACTCCAAAACTCACCAGCGAGAGTCGTTTCTTGAGAGTATTTTTATCTTAGATGTTTAAACAGTTTTTTTTATT
The DNA here is from genome assembly GCA_038430175.1 of Ficus hirta. Taxonomy (NCBI): domain Eukaryota; kingdom Viridiplantae; phylum Streptophyta; class Magnoliopsida; order Rosales; family Moraceae; genus Ficus; species Ficus hirta. The sequence goes on along the minus strand of CM076585.1, from coordinate 7,935,700 downwards.
TTTTATTTTTCGCAATTAAAATTTTCGATTTATTTTAGATAACAAATAACAGCTTGTTAAAAGCCCTGTGACGATTGGTGACGATATTCATGGGTAGTTTCATGATCTTACTCAACTTCTTCTAATTGGAGGGAACGTATATGTGAAGATTGTAAATTTTCATTCCTAACTTAGCGCGCCTTTAAATCCCGCCTAAAGGAGGTCGTTGGTCTCTTCTTTAAGCAGTTATGAGTCTTTTCCCACCAATTTCGTATCACATTTTGAGAAACGCTATTGATTGATGTTATAAATGGCTCTTATGTTGTAGGCATCATAAAAAAGTTCAAATTTTGTTGCTCATATAATCAGCTTTTGAGATTGCGGATCCCACACATAGCAAGTGGAAGAAGAAAAAAATACGAGAATTAATGGGGTGTTTGGTGAATGAGTTTGAGTTAAGATTTTTAAGTTTTAATAGTAATTTGTGTTGATTTTTCAGAAAAGACAAAAAACTTTTTTAGAAAAGACAAAAAACTTTTTCAGAAAAAGACAAAAAAAAAAGTACAGTTTAACTTGAGTTAAACTTAAGTCTTTCTCAAAGACTTACTTTGTGAATTAAATCCTCTTCAAAGATAAATTTTTCCATTTTTTTTTTAGAAATTACGACAAATAGATCACTTTTATGATAAATAATGTATTTACGAAATAAATTTACGTAAAATTACCTTTAAAATTTTTGTAAAGAGACAATTTGTCATAAATAAGCTACTAACCTCAAAAATCTTCAAAAATATGCTACGTACTTTAAATATATATATATATATATATTTTTAAAAGTGATCTATTTGTTGCAATTTCTCAAAAAAAAAAAAAAAGGAAAAATTTATCTTATGTTAACTATAATAAAATGAGAAAACAAATATTATAGATATTTATTTTCTAAAAAATAAATATATATAAGATTATTAAAAATAAAACGATTCTAAAAATCAATAATATATATATATATATATATATATATATCTCGGCCTTTTATTCCTTGAGATAAAACTTTTGACAGGATACCGATAGCGATGAGGATCGAATGAAGATAAGGCATCTCTGCGCCTTACCCCAAATGAGGTGGTCACATGCATAGCTGCCCACTTGATTGAGGTTCGACCCCTATTAAAATGACGTTTTGTTTTTGGAAGTAAAGGCGCCGCTCGGGGCGATTTTTCCAAAACTCTTTTTCAATATATATATATATATATATATATATATATATTAGTGTAAAACATGTGTTTTATACATATGGAATAAATTTGAGAAAATTTATTTAAATAGAGAAAAATTAAAATAACAAGTTAAAAAAATGTACATAAAAAGATTCAAGAAAAAGATACGAAAAAAAAATAAAAAATATAAAAAGATTAAAATGAAAGAAATTATAAACACCAAGAAGGATTAAAATGAAAAAAAATTGGGCTCAAAAAAATGAAAAAAAGGATTTAAATGAAAAAGGAAAAAGGATTTGGGAGAAAATGGAAGATCAAAAAATAATTATATAAGAAAAAAGAAGGCCAAAATGATAAAAAAAAAAAATGGTCCAAAAAGAAAATAAAAAAAAGACTAAAACGAAAAAAAATTTGTCCAAAAAGAAAATAGAAAAAAGAACTAAAATGAAAAAAAAATTTCAAAAAAAAAAAAAAAACAGAGGATCAAAGGCAAATACAAAAAGTAAATCAATTTCACTATTCTTTCAAATCTTTTTTTTCCCTAAAAAACTTAAACTTTAAAAATACATAATTTTCTTATTTTAAGTCGAAATAAGATGATTTAAAAAAAATTACATAAAATTTCAACAGAAATAAAATAAGATTCATATTGTTATTTTTTCCGAACATATTTTAAGTTTTTACGTTTCTTTACTAAAACAATTCATTTCCATCAAACACATATTTTCAAAACTCAACTCAACTCCAACTTTTAAAACTCCGTCTCGAATTTTCCCCAATCGGCCCCCAAGAAGAAAAATGTTTTCCCAAAAGTTATGAATTTCTGATTACTTTTTATATTATGCATTTTACTTTTATCAAAAAAATATATAATATGTAATTTAAAGTTTTATGTTTATATACCATCAAATTATATTTAATATACAAATCTATACCTATTTCGTAGGTCAATACTTAATTGTGACTTAAAATAGCCAAAACAACCTTAAAAAGCAAAAAATTTGGATTATCGGTCTTTCTATAACATGTATTTAACTTTCATTCATAAAGTATACCTTATATTCTATTATATTTAATATAAAAATTTATGTATTTTCTAAATCAACTCTTTTTGAGCCTTAAAATATTTAAAATACCCATAAATTTAACTTTTTTCAATTGGATTTTAATTCTAATTCTAGGATATTTACAATATTGATCAAAGTAAGTTTTGATCAATAAAAAATATAGATTTATGTATTAAATATATGAATAACAAGGGAAATAACATAATTGAGGGTTAGTATAAAAAATAGTAGCATAAATTCAAAAGAAAAATAAATAATAACATAATCACATTTTGAGGTATTAAAATACCAAAATTAAGTCTCTCTTATGTACGCCATCGTCATCATCACGCATGACAAAGAATGCCTCAAGGCCTATCTGTTGGGATTTTATTAATATTTTATTATGAACTTATATATTAAATGATAATTATATTATGATAATAGTATAAAATAATATATTTTACTACTGATAATGCAATTTATAGTAGATTTTTCATGATATGAAAGATTGTAGCATATCTTAATTTTTCTTTTTAAATTATGTTTAAACAATTTTACCCCTTCCTCTTTATCACTATCTTCAACTCTCTTGTCTCCCACACTCTCTCGTCTCCAATACACACACACACACACACACACACACACACTCTCTCCTCGTTACATAGATTCTACGCCAGTGATGATTTCACAATGGTGATGAAAGTGATCGTCGCGATCTCGACGCCGGTGATGAAGAGAAGGCTATTGCATTTCTTCGTCATGATTACTATGTCTGCCTGTTTAAGATCTATTTATCTCTCTCGCTCACCCACACAGGCAATTCTCTTCGTTTTTTTTTTCAAGGTCATGAGCAAGTCCGATCATTTTGATCTATGTTGCAAACACTCTGATCACTTCCTCCATTTAGGGATTCTCTCGTGGCTTGCCGATCTCGCATTTTCTGTCTCGAAAAATGTCCTAGTAGTGTGATCGTAAAATTTGAAACCCTTTGATCGTTCAGAGTTCCCAACAAAGTAGCATCTTACAACTTTTGAGTCCAGTTTCTATTCATTTGGCCTGTAAGGCCTTCTCTCAGCTGGATAGCCCCAAATGTGTAGATGCCCAATACTAGGCTTCTAGTATATCCATAGTTCATAAGGGTTTTAGCTACTGCTTTGCTTGAAACCCCCATTGAGGATATGTGTTGCAGTCTTTAGAGCTTTTCCTCAGAGGGATTCTGATAAAGAAGATTAATGATTAATCATACTTCTTACCATGTCCTTAAGCATTCTGTTTCGTCTCTCAACAACACCATTCATGTTAGGTTTGCCTGGCATTGTATATAGCAGGACAATATCACATTCCTTTAGGAATTTCACGAAAAGTCCTGGACATTATTCACTGGATCCATTATATCTACCATAGTATTCATCACTACGATTAGATTTGATAGCTTTAATTTTCTTGCTAAGTTGATTTTCAACTTCAGCTTTGAAGGCCTAAAATGCATTCAGGGATTGAGACTTGTCATGAATCAAATATAGAAACCCGTACCTTGAATATTCATCTATGACCGTAATAAAATAATGTTAACTATAGAAACAATAGGGAATGGTCTGCAAATATCAGTATGAATCAGTTCTTAGACACCAGAACATATGATGATACTTAATTTTCTAATGTTTGTCTGTTTCCCTTTTATACACTCAATACAAATTTAAAAAAATATCAAGTCAAGAGGATCAAGAATCCCGTTAGACATAAGTTTTTGAATTCTCTATTTAGAGATATGGCCTAAACGCTTATGCCATAATGTAGTGGAATCCCTATCAGTTAATTTTCATTTTATACCATGTGAACTTATATACAAGATTTCATTAAATGAGACAATTGTATTCAACAAATATAGGTTATCATGCAAAGATAAAGAACCGATACCAATAAGATTCGAATCTTGAAAAAAAAACTAAATTTATTATTTCCAAATGAAAAAGAATAACCAAATTTGTCTAAAATAGAAATTGAAACCAAATTCAGTCTAAAAGACGCTACTTCATAAGTCTCTTCGAAATTCAAAAGATGACCAGTCTTTAATAATAACCTAAAAGTTCTTATAGCCTCTACTGCAGCTATTTTATCATCATCCATATAGCTGAATCTTTTAGCATCACTTAGGGTCCGTTTGGTTCGTCAGTTGGAGTTGAAATTTTTAAGTTGTAATAGTAAATTTTTTTGAATTTTCAGAAAAGACAAAAAACTTTTTGGGAAAAGACAAAAACTTTTTGGGAAAAAGACAAAAATTGAGTTGAAATATTTTAGTTTGAGATGATGAAACAAACATGCTCTTAGCTGTCGACTCCACAGGTAACTCTACGTAGACACACTTATATTAGTAATAGCACTAAAATCTATCCACTAAGTATATCTAGGTATAGAAGCTAAACTAGCTTCAGAACAAACCAAAGTGAAAGCACACCTTTCTTGACACACTATTTGGCCTATTTAAGACATTCTTTCTTCTGCTGTCTAGCTTTCTTAGAAAAGTAACATGTAAACTCTTCATCATGTTTCTTTTGCACCTTATGTTGTGATGTCTCCGTTGCAGTTTCTTTTCTTCTTTTCCTCTTTTCCTTTTCTTGTCCTTAGAATCGGATGCTAAGTTGACACTTTCAACTCTTTCTCGCTTCAACCTTTCCTCTTCTTGTACATAATGGGATATGAGCTCGTTTAGAGTCTATTTGTCTTTTTGAGTATTGTAACTCACTTTAAACTAACTGTATTATGCAAGAATAGAAATCAAAACTAAGTGCTGGTAGATATAAAATCAAAACTATAAAATCCTTTTGATATTGGCAGATATTATTGAAGCAGAAATAATAACTAAATTGAGAACAAGACAAAATAACAAGCTCACAATCAATAATCATGTCACAATATTAGAATATTCAATTAATAAACCCATACATGACATGTTAAACAATTCACGTAATGATGGGCCCTAACACAAGATACCTAGCACAACATTAACATTTAGTCTTTGGACAAAAATATCAACTATAGTTGGCACTCTCTGTGCAGTAATTAAATATTGATAATTAATCTTGTCAAGTAATAGGCATTTCTTTAGCTCGACTCATTACTCATATAAAAAACCTAATAATTGTCACATATCTATTACCACATATTTGCTTATTATTTGGCCAAACAACAACCTTCCTTTAGGCCGGTTATTATTCGCATAAACAATAAACACACACATCCTATAAACAAATTTACATTATAGAGGTTATTTTTTCAATTTATTTTGAAATACTAGTTTTTTTTTTGTTTTGGTCAAACCTAATGATCAAAGTCAATGGCCAACTATCAACTAGGTCTGTGTTGACCAGATCGGGACTGGATCGGATTAGGCCAATCCAATCCAAATCCTTATTCAACCCTAAATCCTTTACCACCAGCCCAAAGAAAAATAGGCTTAAGGCCCAACAAACCTCTTTTGAGCCCTTAAACTTTATGGGCTCAGGCCTAGCAAACTTTAAAACCCTAATTATTTCTTCCTCCTTCAAAGACATGCAGGTGTAGCCACCATCATCGAATTTTTTTTTTTTTTTTTAAAACCAGAATCAAATAATTATCATTCACATGAATCCAAAAATTTCAAACAAACTTTAACTCATATATATATATATATATATATATACCCAAAAGTTGAATCCCAAAACGAAAGTAATCACATGAACTTTTCAAACTGAACAATTAATGTTGGAAATTACTGAATTTGAATACACCCAAAACAAACATTGCACATATATCTCAATGATTCAACATTAGCATATCTGATATCACTTGTTGGGAAAACTTTAATTGATGAAAACTATCACCAAATCTAGGATCTCATATTAAATCATCAAAGAAATTAATCGGAAGTGTACATGAATCCATTGAGACAAATTGGAGAATTATGGACTCTTCTATAGTCAAATCTCCTTAGGTTTTTAAGATATTCCATAGAGAAGTGGAGCAAATATTACGTATTATGATTTGACTTTGAGACCACAACCCTTATTAGTACCTTTATATACTAACTTAATTAGAATGTAATCAACCATGATTTAATTAGTATTGAATTTATACATATTAAAACTCATACTTAATATATATATCTCTCGAACTCAATTAATAGATCACTTATATGACTCTATTAAATTAGATAGCATATAATATAAGGGAGAAAGAGGGAAATAGCATAATTAGAGTGGATCTTAGAAAATTATAGCATAATTTTTTAAGATTATAAATAATAAATAACATAGTTGACTCCATTAAGATTTATTTTGAACTAAAATACCAAAAATACCCCAATCTAAAATTTTCCGCCCAAAAGTCCACCCCTTTTTCTCCTCTGTCTCCCCTTCTCGTGTCGTTTCTCTCCACTACGTACCCTCTCCTTTCTCGTCGCCGTCAACGTTGCAAGCACAAGCAATGGCGAGAATTACGACAACGACAGTCATGAAAGTTATGGAGGTCATCGAAACTTTGACTCGTCGTCATTGCCATCACCAGAGTTCGCAAGTAGATCTCCACATCCTTGTGGTTACCCACCATTAACCATTTCTGTTCTCGTCATCGACATCGCCGTCGCCATAGACGTCTCCTGCTAGTCGTCATGCACAACTCCATATCATCAACGTCAATCCCCATCACCAGAGGTCACGAACCGATGCTGATGTCGAGAACTCCGTCACTACAGTCGCGAGCTTGCAAGGAAGACGCGATCTCGCCCCGATCTGATGTGCACGGATATGGTTCGTGAGCCTCGATATCCAAGTCTCCTTCTCCATTAACAGTAAATTCATTATTTACTAGTAAAGACGTTGTTTTCTCTTAAAAAATTCTCGTATTTACTAGATTTTTACCAATTTTTAAGAGTAATTATATTATTCATATACCCATAAATTTTAAAAAATCTCAAATCAACCCCAAAAAATTAACACTGCCCCCAAATCAACCCATGGCCAACCTTAGACCCTAACTTCAAGCAATCGCCACCACCATCGCTACCGCGGCTGCCCATTGACGCCATAGCTTTTGAACCACGAACCTCACCTTTGCGAAGAAAACCTGAGGTGGCAACTCTCTCCTCTCAGCCCCGATGGTGTTCGTCATCGCGAATTCCACCATCTTGAGGAAGTTAAGTTTATGGGAGGAAATAGGGTTAGAGATATTGTCTTTGAAAATGAATTTGTTTCTCTTCCTGCTATTGGTATTGATAATGTTCAGGCTCCTGTTCTTGACATTGTTCAAAATGCAAATTCAAAATATCAAGATATTGTAAAAGAATCCATGTGCAAAATGAAGGAATTAAACCTGAAGTGCAAACTCAATAATCTCAATAGGATATGCCATTGAGAAGATCCACATGAGAAAGGAGAAGCGCGATTCTGGATGACTATATTATTTTTCTCCAAGAAAATGAGGTTGATATAGGAGGGGTGGAAGATGATCCAATCAACTTCCATTAAGCCAAACAAAGATCAAATTCTCAAAAGTGGATTGATGCCATGAATGATGAGATGAATCCATGAAGGACAATGATGTTTGGGATCTCGTCGAATTGCCTGAAGGTGCTAAACAAAATGGATATTTGAGACCAAAAGGGATTCAAAAGGCATTTTTGAGAGATATAAGGCTCGTCTAGTTGCCATTAGAAGGAAGGCATTGATTACCAAAAGACTTTCTCTCCGGTTTCAACGAAAGACTCTTTCAGGATCATAATGACACTTGTGGCTCATTTTGATTTGGAACTATATCAAATCGATGTAAAGACTGCGTTTCTCAATGGTGACATTGATGAAATGTTATATATATGATGTGACTAGAAAACTTTGTATTTGGTGACTAAAAAAAAAAAATAGTCTACAAACTGAAGAAATCCATCTATGGTCTCAAACAGGCTTCCCGTCAATGATATTAAGTTATTATCTCGTATGGGTTTGAGTAAATAAGGTTGATGATTGTGTATATCATAAGTTCAATGGAAATAAGTATACATTATATATAAGAATTTGAGCTTTCAGCGACTAGACCTTCCATGACAAAAAAAAAAAAAAAAAAAGAAAAAAAAAGAAAAAAAAAGATAGCAAAACAGACGTCTTTGTGACCAAATTTTGGTAACACAAAAGTATTTTCTTCGGCCACTAAATTTTGGTCATCATAAGAGACATTCTGAGACCAAATAATTTTGTGGTACAATGGTAGAGTGCCAAAAAAAAAAAAAAAAACAAATAAAGGAAAATTGGGTTCTTGTGGAAAACATTTGGCGACCAACTAAATATTTGATAGCGGCAAAATGTTTTCGGCGACCAAAATTTGGTAGCAGGAAATCTCCTTTTGCTACCAAATTCATTTGGTTCCAGTAAAATCCACTTGAAAAAAAAAATTTGGTTCCCATGAAAAACATTTGGCGACCAACAAAATATTTGCTAGCAAAAACATGTTTTCGAGAACTAAAATTTGGTAGCAGGAAATTTTCTTTTGCGACCAAATTTATTTGGTCTTATCAAAATGCACGCGAAAAAAAAAATTATCCTGCGCCAATTATTTTCTGGGACCAAATTACAATTTTGGTAGTTGAACATTTTCTTTCACTACCAAATAATTCGTAGCGGAAAACTTGTTTCCGCAACTAATGATTTTGGTCACAATAGATAGAGAATTTGCTACTCAATTTGATACTGGTAGTGAAAAATTGTTTTCCGCTACCAATTATTTTTTTAGTAGCAAAAGTTTACAAAGTTTAGTTGAAAAAATAAAATGTAACTTTCGGCTACCAAAATATGGTTTTAGTAGCTGATTCTATGTTTCTGCTACCAATATTTGGTAGCGGAAAGTTTGATTTTGCGGTCAAATTCAAATTTGATAGCTAAATATTGATTTTTAGCTACCAAATATCTGATTTGGTTGCGACATCTTTTCAAAATTTTGTTTTTTAATATTACACCTTTGTATATTGATAATTTCATGAACAAACATAATATAAAGTTTTTAATATGATACTAATACACATATATTAACATCAATCAATTTACAATTGAATTGATCTTAGAGTTAATATTGAAAATACGTTTTTTTCTCTCTTATTAATCTTGTATTTATAAACTATATTTATTCAAATAACTAAATTTATAGTAGTTGTTATATTATTTATTTTGAATTATTCATATATAAAGCTTGCTATTATCAAATCTATCCTAAAATATGTTGTTTGGGGAAGAAAAAAAATAATTTTAAATTCTATTTCAATAAAGAATATTTAAAAACACAAAATGTAACTTTCACCAACCAAAGTATGATTTTGGTAGCCGATTCCACGTTTTTACTATTAATATTTGGCAGCGGAAAACTAGATTTTGTGACCAAATTCTAATTTAGTAGCTGAATATTGCTTTTCAGCTACCAAATACTTGATTTGGTAGCGAAATCTTGTCAAAATTTTTTTTTTCTTAAGATAATATATTACACTTTTTTATATTGATAATTTCATGAATGAACTTAATCTAAAGTTTTTAATACGATACTGATACATATATATAAATATCAATCAATGTAAAATTGATTCGATCTAAGAGTTAATATTGAAAATGTTTATCTTTCTCTCTTATTTATCTTGCATTCATAAACTATGCATTGATTTAAATAACCAAATCTATAGCAGTTATATTTATTTTGAATTATACATATATTTGTTATCATTTTGAATAAAACTATGAAAATGTTCTCAAATCTATCCTAAATATGTTGTTTAGGGAAGAAAAAAATTACTTTTAAATATTTGATTATGTCTACATGAAAATCCAATTGTTGTGAATAACGTATCCATGTAATGTAATGTTATTTTATTGTTATTTTATTATTATTATTATTAGTATATTGGGCATTAATATAACCATTAGTTTATTCGATGTCATGATTAAAAATCACTACATATTTGCGTTTTCTTGAATAAATCTGAGAATCATTTTCCAAAGCTTCTTTATTTTTTCCCGCCTCTTGTTCCAATTCGGCTACCATAATATTGTTTTAGTAGCAGATTCAATGATTATGCTACCAATATTTGGTAGAAAGCTGTATTTGGCGATCAATTTCAAATTTAATAATTGAATGTTGCTTTTCAGCAACAAAATATCTGACTTGGTAGTTGATTATTGTGAAATTTCATTTCTATTATATGCTTTCTATTGCACTTTTTCAATTTAGTCTTTTTTTGGGTAAATTATTAATTTAGTTTTTAAGATCATATATTGGATAAAATGTATTATGATATCAGTAGCAAAACAATATCATTACTCTTAGTTAATAATTAAAAAAATACTAGTTTTATTTTTAAAAATAACTATTTTAGTAGCATTAGTGGCTACCAAACTTTTGTTCCGAAATTTTCATATAAAAAACTTTCTCAAGTAATTTCATTCTCACTCTTTGACTCTCTCACTTTCCCAATCTCGTCACCCACTCCACCCCCACCCCATTCCCACCCGCACCCATCCCGTCACCCCTCTCTCGCTTTCCTCTGCCCCTGCCTGAAGCTCACTGTGTGACATGAAACAAAAGTGTATTTTTGTGCACTTATTAGTTGACCTTCTCTATCTTAAGTCTTGTTATTTTTCTCTTTTAGATTCAATCGGTATATGAGAACCATTAACTCGCTTTGTATGTCAATTCTTTTCTTGGTTATAACTTTCTTAACTGTTAGGAGTAAAGTCTAGAGAGCTAATTGGACGATAGAAGAATGTGCAATTCTTTTGTGTAACCCTAGCAGACATCCCCAAGGGTCTATTTATAATAATAAGATTACATCTGATGAGAAGGAAAAATTCCATTTCCACCGCTGCATAATTTGTGCCCACTACATGTACCCTGAGAATAGGCACGCACGCCCATGGATAAGTGCCACGTGTGGTTCTTTTATTACTCGAAGTAATATCCTTCGATCACAATCCAATAATTGAAGTAACAAATTAAATAATTAATTTTATTTATAACTTACATATATTTATTTTAACAATTACAATAAATAATTATTACACTGTATTTGTCTCAACACTTGAAATAAAAATTTTATGTTCAACCGATATCCATATTGTCATATAAATTACAAGTAGCATAATTATAGTAGTGTTTAGTAGAAACAAGTCTCCTAATGTCCTAGACACTATTAGTTACATGACATTTAATAAGGGTGTCAATTCATGTCACATATCATGTCTGTACTGTGTTTTGATTTTGTGTATCTTAATTTTAACTCAACCTGAATAGTCCTAAGTTCACTATTTGATATTAAACTCTGCAATTAGTTCTCAACTATTTATTGCAGTCCATTAGCTATTTTTAAAATAATTGATTTTTTTTTATACAGTTTTACCATAGTGTATAAATTTTATGCAGTTTAGTCTTTAAATTGATATTTTCTAAGGATGCATTTAAGGTAGTAACTCCAGATGTCAAAACACAATCAGGATTAAAAAATCCAAACTTTACATCAAACTTTCCCTCTTTTCAATTTTCAAAAAACTCAAACTTTAAAAGTCCAAAACTTTTTCATTTCAAATCAAAATTAGATGATTTTTATGCTAAATGCTCGTAATGATGAGGTGATAAGATAAGATCCATTTTAATTATTTTTTTCCAAACACATTTTAAATTTTTGTATTATTTTCTATATCACATAACTTTTTCAAAAGTTTTTCCCCCAAACATACATTTTCAACCTAACTTTCAAAACACCATCTCCAGATATTCCCTTAGATATGCCCTAAGTTTTCTACTTAATGAAAACTAGTAATCAATTTTCCCTATCCTATCCAGAAGGACACAGTTTATAAGTCACTACATTTTACGTTTTATCATACAATTTAAGAAAATTACCTAAACAACAACTTATTTTCACTCATTGATCAACATAACACAAAATCCCCCCTCTTTATCAACATAACACAAATTTTGATTTTTTATTTTTCAAATTTTATGAGTTTGTTAAGGGTTCGTTTGGTTTGTCAGTTTGAGTTGAGATTTTTAAGTTGAAATTGTAAATTTTGTTGACTTTTCAGAAAAGACAAAAAACTTTTTGGGAAAAAGACAAAGACTTTTGAAGAAAAAGACAAAAAAACTTTTTGAGATGGTAAATTCAAACTTACCATCCAAACAAAGGCTTATTTATTTATCTTTTGTCTTTTTTACCCTTAGTCATTCTTTAATGTCAGTTTTTTCCCCTTCTCTCGTCAGTTCAACATGATATATATATATATATATATATATATATATATCTCTCTACTCTCTCTTTAGAAGACGAGTCACCAATTTCTTTCTCTACCTCTCTTTCTACCGGATCTTTTTCTCTCTCTCTCCTACGCTGGCATCGTTGCCTTCCTCTGGCCGTTGATCAATCATAGGTCCTGCCAACATTTGTCGAGATCTTGCTGGAGTTCCATCACAATGCCGACGGTGGATTTGGTCCCACACGACCACTTCCTCTCCTCCTTCTCTCTTACTCCTCCCTTTTTCTCTGTTCTCCATCGGTGTTGACGATGTGGTGCCGGAGTCGCAATTGAACAGGTCACAACAGAATCACTCTCATCACTCTTGCTTAGATTGGTGCCAAATCTCTTCACTCTCTCTGCGTTGCTAGCGAGCCGTAGATCGTCAAATCCACGATGCCGGCGAGTAGCAGATCTGTCCTCGCGATCTTACGACACTGCAACAATTAGATTTGTCAATGAAATCACTGCTGTGGACTCCTCGAGATCTAAGGTCGTCAGATTCATGATGCCAGCGAGGTGCAGATTCGCCTACTTCCAGTCAATTAAATACAAGTACGAGTTTATCTATTTGGTACAAACAAATTTTTTGTGAGTTGAGAATTTTGATTTCTAATTACATAAAATAATACAACAATATTTTTTGGATGGTTCTAATATGAGAATTTCCATTTCCTCTTTGGTAGGTGTTGCACCACCATCGAGATATAGCTTAATCTCGATGTTGACTAATAAAAGAAATGGGAAGATCTTTAATGATGCATCTACAAGGAACCAGTCTTTGGGCATTATTTATCTACGCAGAGTAATTAGGGTGTCTCAACAATGACGTCACTATTATGCCAACTAGTGATAACAAATGTGTCGACATAGAGTCGAAGATAATTTCAGGAATCTAACCGCCCCTCCACTACTCCGAAGCATTTGGGAAGATAGCTCCCAAATGACGGTTGGGGCGGGTGTAGAGAGGTTAGACAATAATAATGATTGGAAAGAGTAATCAGCTTAGACAGGCAAGCATGGATACTTATTGTATAAAAAGTTCCATTACAGGACAAGGACTCTCAAAGTGAGAAAACACTTGTACTTTCCTAAACGTAGTGAAACACACTCCCGGACAATGACATAATCTCCATTGAGGCAAACAACTATAAATCTCTCTATATTCATTATTTTCTTGCGTTGATTTGTGGTAAAGATAATCATGAGTGCAATCTTGTGATGGCAATTTTAGTTGGTAGATTTTCACTATCAACAATTGATGCTAGAAGGAAGGTCAAAGCCCCAGATTTGTTGTCCACATCTAGAGTCGAAGTTTACAAACCATCCTCATGGAAAATGCACCAAAAGGAAAATAGGAGGCGGTTCCGCGGGAAAAGGGAGGCCACCCACTTGTGTAGACCAGAGGATTGACCAACTCACATGGATTATTGGCATTCTGGTCAACAACTTCCAAAACTGGGTGATCTATAACTGAGGGAACCAGCCTCAACCGAGTAACCTAGTAGACCCAGTGGGTGGCAACGATGCCAACGGGTGCCAGAAAACCCATACTAACAAATGGTGGTCGCCAGCAAGGTGGAGATCACCCTAGTATGTTTCCAAGACCATCGAGGAGAGATGCTATTCTTGGGGAATCGGTGTCAGTCCATTACAGGGAACACTTCCAGAAGCAGATATAGGCACGATGAGATGTCTCCTATCTAGGGACGGTAGGAATACTTATGGCCAGTGAGGCGAGAGAGATTCGAGAATGACTTAACCAATTAGAAGAAGCCATGTATGTTGAAAGAAAGGTGCTTGACACACATAATCACCCGTTTACACGAGAGGTAATGAGGTCCCTTTGCCTGATAAGTTCAGAGCTCTCCAGATCCCCATTTATGAAGGAATGATTGATCCAGATGACCACTTGGAGTTGTATAACGGGCACATGGTCCTATATGGATATCTAAAGGACATAATGTGCAGGGCCTTTAGGAACATGTTGTCAGGAGCAGCTTGGCATTATTTCATGAAATTATAGCCAAACTCCATCACTAGTTGGGAAAATTTGAAGAGATCCTTCTCCAACCAGTTTTTGAGCATAAAAAGATTTGTTGCCCCTAAACAGAACCTAACCATCATGTTCCAAGGACCACAAGAGAGCATGAAAGAATGGCTAAAATAGTTCCGCGTCGAGGTTGTAGCAATACAGGAAATTATGGACAAAGAAGCGTTGATGGGCGCAATGAGCAGTATGAGGCACGACATACCCTTCCGAGATGAATTACACGAAAAACCAGCAAAAACATACCAAGAGTTCCTAGAAAAGGCACAAGGATTCATTGACGCTGAAGAGGCAAAAAACTTGGCTCTCAAGAGCAAGATAATGGTACCCAAGAGCACAAGCAATGCCAAGTAGTTCAACGGGAAACAAAATAGAAAGAAAAAATGGAAAAACCAGGGAAACTCAGAGAGTGCTCAGTAAGCCGAAGGGAGAGGAGACTATTAACATGATAACTACAAGAAGCAGCACTCTGACGACGAGTTTAGAAGAACTTGTCCCCAATCGAGGTACGACATTTACCATGGTTGAACTATGAATATTGATGAGATATATCATAGGATTAGTGATAGAGATTATCTACGTTGACCTAAGCCCCTGTGATCAAACCTTGCCAAGTGAAACCAAAGCAAGCATTGTCGATTCCATGGAGAATGCGGTCACCAAACGGCAGAGTGTGTGGACTTGAAAGATGAAATTGAGTGACTAATTCGGAATGGATGCCTACAAGAGTATAGAGCTGATTGCTGAGGAGGCAACCGTTGGAGACATGAGCATAAGGATGACTGACATTGGAATGAAGATCCACCGGAGCCAGAATCTGTGATAAGAATGATATTCGGAGGACCATTTCTTGGTGGAGACTCAAAACAATCTCAAAAGAATTACGCTCGGGAAGTGCGAGACAAGTACACCAAAGGATTATAAGCATTTCTGGTAGACGGGAAAAGTTCTTAAAGTATGACGTCGAGTCCATCACATTCTCAGAGATAGACGCTAACGGGGTCCATTTTTTGTAGAGTGAAGTACTCATCGTCAAGGCGGTAATAGGTAACCATATCATGTGTCGGAAATTGGTTGATAATGGAAGCTCTGTAGACATCATCTACTCGGACTACCTAGAGAAGATGGGAATCAAGAAGTCATAACTCATGCCAAATTCTCAACTTCTTTATGGCTTTACTAGGGATAACATCATTCCTGAGGGAGTGATAAGACTGCCACTCACCGTCGGGGACTGACCTCACACCTCGATCGTAATGTCAAATCTTCTAGTTGTGAAGTGAGGTATATATAATGACCTGATACATAGATCCATGGCATAAACTTAAAATCATGGCATAAGTGTAAATTATGTATTTACGTAAACATGGCATACTATTAAAATTGTGACATGTATATAAATATAGCATACTTGTGAACCATGGTATAAATATAAACGTGACGTATTCGTGATTGTGACATAGCATAGCATGACATAACATAATCTTAAACATAATAGTCACGTAATCATGGCATATAGGTTAACATAC
Organism: Ficus hirta; assembly: GCA_038430175.1. Lineage (NCBI taxonomy): Eukaryota > Viridiplantae > Streptophyta > Magnoliopsida > Rosales > Moraceae > Ficus > Ficus hirta. The sequence continues at coordinate 7,919,584 of CM076585.1, read as the reverse complement.
AAGACATTCTTATAAACATAATCAAATCATACCTAACATGGTATGTGCCTATTATATAGATCAAAAATAATATATAACATTTTTTTATTGTAGGCGAGGTTTATATTTATCTTACTCACAATGATTTTCGCTCTTCAGAATTCTAAGTTTAATTCGTTAAATAACTATAACTTAAATTTCTTATGTAGGTTTTCAATTGAAAATTTAATTAGCGCTTGTTAACTAAATTTTCTCTTGATTACCTCCGTGGTACTACTTAATTTCATCACCAAGTTGTGGTGCATTTTTAAATCCTACAATAATCTTAAAATTAATCTTTGGGCTTACCGAGTAGAATTGGATCCAAAAAACCCAACTCCATTTTTGAACTTGCTTAAAATTATTTTTCCTTGAAATCCACTAGGTCCAAAACAGGATTTTTAAGCATATAGAATACTTTTCAAATCCATCGTTTGATTTTCGGTGTAAACTTAAGCTATTTTGATCCTCGATTTTGAAAATAGTTAATTTACTACTATTTAACACGCAAATGTTAGAAAACCTTTTCCATTACCACCAAATAATATCAAATTTGAAAACAGCATGTAGACACTTCTTTTGATCATCAGGACATCGGATCCCATGTTTTTTGAAAGTTTTGAAACAATTAAAACCTTCTTGGTCGTTTACATATATATCACGATAGTTTTTATTTGAAAGATCACAACTTAAAATAAATTGAGAATTTTAGAAAATTTAATTCAAAAAAAACAATTGTTTTTAAAAGATATAAAATTTTCATGTTCGACTTAGAGGCTGGTTTGGCCTGTAAGGGGCTCGTTTACCCAAAAATCCGTGACTGGTTACAGAAAAACTGCTTTGACAGTTTTATGAAAAATGCCAAAAAATCATCTTAGACTCAAATTTTTATGATGATGTCTTTGCAAAATTGTTCCAAACATAGTCTGTTGATCATAAAATCAGGATCTACTTCTAAAAGGTCTAAACCGCAGCTTGAAATCAGGACAGAAAAACTATCTAGTTTTGTTTAAAAAAGAAAAAGAAAAAAAAGACCGTTTTTGCAGTGGTTTTCCCCACAGTTTTAGGCAGGTTGTTAACACTGTTTTGGAGATTGAAGATTTGTTTAATACACCACAAGATCTAGTGATTAAGTTAACCTTATTTTCTTGGTGATTAAACATACTAAAAGTCCTTATAAACTGAACTTTTTCATGAACAAAATCATAATATTTGGATCATTGATTTCGTTTTTGTCCAACTCTTCTTTAACGACTTATTTCATGCTATTTTTAAACCATAAGCATAAACATTTTCATGAAAATAACCATAATCACAAAATCATCATAACCAAAACGTTGTCAAATTGCCAGACTAAAATCAGACTAAATATATTTGTATCCAAAACCCTAAGTCTAGAGTTTTACCTCGATGAGGATGCCAGATCAAGCTCTAAAATGTTTTCGGAAACTAAAACGTTGAACAACATTTTTATTAGGTTCTAAACCCATAAAACCATGGGTATTGTGAGAGGAAAAACAAGAGAAACAATGCCTCAACGATCGTTCTAAGACTGGATCAAAGCTTTGGACATCTTGGAGAGATCATTTTCATGAAGAAGGCTTGAAGAAATTTTGAGCTTTTTGGTGACTAAGGGAGACGTTTGGGAGGTGAGAAAAAGAGAGGGAAAATGAGAGAGAAAATACGGAAAAGTGTAGAATTATATATGGGAAGTTAGGTGTATATTAGCTGTAATTATTTGTATAGCTGATTATTAGGAGTTTTATTAGTAGTTTCTATTTTTGTGGTTGTTTCCTATTTTGTAGGATTTAGTTTCCTGATTTGTGGAGGTCTCTCTAATGATCCACTTTGTATATATACCCGTGTATATCATTGAATGAAATATCAGAAAATTTCAGAAATCACATGATATCAAAGCCAACCCTAGCTTTTTTTTTTTTTTTTGGGTCCCTGCCCTCTCTGTCCAGTTGCTGCCAGAAATCACATAGGACTCCCTGTCCAGTCGCTGCCCTCTTAGACCAAGCCTGATTTCTGTCTAGTCTCCCTGCCCAGTCGCTGTCCAGAAAATTCCAGCCGGCTGTCTTTGTTCTCTCAGCCATCTCTCTGTCCAGTCTCTGTCTAGAACATGACTGAATCAAACCAGTCATCACCCTCAGCCACATCTTCCCTCTCGGGACCCTCCTCCTCACCAGCTATCCCTCCAACCCATACCTAAAACAACCCTCTTGTGACAAACCACAGACTTAATGGCCACAATTATCTACAGTGGTCACAGTCCGTCATAATGTTCATCAGTGGCAAAGGCCGTGATGACTACCTCACCGGTGCCATTCAACCACCAGAGAAGGCCGATCCTCAATATAGAACTTGGAGGTCAAAAAATAATATGGTCATGTCTTGGCTCATTAATTCCATGACCACAGAAATAGGAGAGAACTTTCTCTTGTACACAACTACTAACGAAATATGGGAGGCTGCCCGGGAAACCTTCTCTAGTAGTGAAAACACCTCAGAACTCTTCCATGTTGAGACACGACTACAGGAGTTGAAGCAAGGGGAAGGTCCGGTCACTACTTATTTCTCTAATCTCACTCGTCTTTGGCAGCAAATCGACCTCTTTGAGTCTCATGAATGGAAGTGTCCTGAGGATGGGGCCAAGTTTCGGAAAATTGTGGAGATAAAACGGGAATTCAAGTTTCTCATGGGATTAGATAAATCTCTTGATGAGGTTAGGGGCAGAATTTTGGCTACTAAACCTCTCCCAAGTCTATGTGAAGCGTTCTCCGAAGTTTGTAGGGAAGAAAGTCGAAAGAAAGTGATGCTCGGACAGCCAGAATCATTCCCAATTACAGAAGGATCAGCCCTCGTTTCTCATCATAATTTCTAAGAAGACAGTACTCCAGCCCAAGCCTATAATTCTTGGGGTCCACCACATAACCCTAATGACAACCGGGCTAAGAAAAACAGACCTTGGTGTGAACACTGACAGAAACTTGGACATGTCAAGGATACATGCTGGAAAATCCATGGTAAACCGGCAGATTGGAAGCCAAATAGGCGACCAACTGACCGGGAATCTCGCGGACACACCACTGCCACTGACGCTAGTTCAACTCCGGCTCCTTTTACACAAGATCAACTCGATGTCCTCCAAAAACTCCTTGCCCAAGCCACAAAATGTTCAATCTGGTCCTAACACAGTTGGAATAGGGAATACAGTTTTCAAATGTAAGATATCCTTGACCTTTGGTGCATTCAAAACCTTCTCAAACACATGGATTGTTGACTCCGGGGTATCCGACCACATGACTGGGAATAAAGCTCCCCTTTCCTCTTTTGAACCATGCCACAAATCCATTATACAGTTCGAGTTGCCGATGGTTCCTGTTCAAAAGTTGCTGGATTTGGCACAATTTATTTGTCTCCTGCACTTGTTCTTCACTCTGTTTTATTTGTGTCTAATCTTGAATGCAATTTATTATCTATGAGTAAACTTGCTGAAGGATCGAAGTGCATAACTAAATTTTCTGCCAATTCTTGTGTTTTTCAGGACTTGGAATCGGGGAAGATGATTGGCAATGCTGACATTTGTGAAGGCTTGTACCAACTCCCATATACCACACCTTCAAATAAACCGAGTTTCAAACCTAAGAGTCCATGTAATAGTGTGTCTTTGTTATCTAGTTTATCCAATAAAGATTGTGACGTCATGAAGTGGCACTACCGTCTAGGTCACCCAAATTTTATGTATCAAGAAAAACTTTTTCCCTTTCAATTCATTAATAAAAGTTCAAAAGATTTTCATTGTGATATATGTCAATTATCCAAACACACTCGCACTTCCTATCCATCCCGACCATATACAGCATCTCATTCTTTCTCTCTCATCCATAGTGACATATGGGGTCCCTCACGGATTCCAAATATCACCGGGGCTAGATGGTTTCTCTTATTTGTTGATGATCACACCTGTCTAAGTTGGGTATATCTTATGAAAGATAAATCTGAAACCTCCCAGATATTCAAAAACTTTCATGCCATGATTAAGACACAATTCCACACCAATATTCAGATTTTTAGATCCAACAATGCTCGAGATTTCTTCAATTCCATCCTTGGCCCATACCTTCAAACTCACGGTATTATCCATCAAAGTTCATGTGTTGATACTCCACAACAAAATGGAATTGTTGAAAGGAAAAATCGCCATTATCTTGAGGTTGCCCGATCTTTGCTTTTTGCTTCCAATGTTCCAAAACGGTTTTGGGGTGAAGCCATACTTACAGCCACATATCTCATAAATAGGATGCCTTCCCGAGTTCTGAATTTCAAAACACCCTGCCAATGCTTCCTTGCTACATTCCCAAAGTCCTCCCACCTGCTTAGTAATATTCCCCTCAAAATATTTGGTAGTGTTGCATTTGTCCATATTCATTCCCAACATAGGGGCCAGCTAGATTCACGGGCCACTAAATGCATCTTTCTAGGATATTCTCCAACCAAAAAGGGGTATAAATGCTACTGTCCTCGCACCCAAAAGTTTTTCCATTCCATGGATGTGACTTTCTTTGAGGAACAGCCGTTTTATCCCACTTCCGATATTCAGGGGAAGAATAGCCGAGAATCTCCGAATTGGGATATGATGTATCTTCTAGGGTTCAAACCTTCCATACCACCGCCTATCCGTGAGTCACCTGCTCTTCCTCTTCCTACAGTCGAGCCACCTAAACCAACTTCCGATACCTTGGAACAAAACCAAACAAGCAAGGAAATGCATGTGTATATCAGGAGAAACCGTGTCCAATCCCAGCCTCAGTCAATATCCGAACCAAACCAAGTCCAATTACAGCTTGGACAAACTCAGTATGACCAATCATCTGTCTCGGTTACAAACTCCGAAGAAAATTCAGAAGGTAAGGAAATATCTATCCTGGCATCTTGTCCTTCTCCTGATAATATTGCAGATTTAGATGTTCCAATAGCAATAAGGAAAGGAGTCAGAACCTGCACTTAACATCCAATTCAAAAACATGTGTCATACGCCAGGTTATCCCCAAAATTCAAAGATTTTGTTTCGAAAATTGATCAGGTTCGGATTCCCTCATCTATCCATAAAGCACTCAGGATACCGGAATGGAAGGCTGCCACACTAGAAGAAATCAGAGCTCTTGAGAAAAATGGAACATAGAGTGTCACATCTCTTGCTCCAGGTAAAAAGGTTGTTGGATGTAAGTGGATTTTCTCTGTTAAATACAAGGCAGATGGAAGTGTAGAAAGACTCAAAGCTCGATTAGTGGCTAAGGGATATACTCAGTCTCATGGAATTGATTATCAGGAGACATTCGTCCCAGTTGCTAAGTTAAACACAATCAGGGTTCTTCTGTCAATGGCAGTCAACATGGATTGGCCTCTCTTTCAGCTTGATGTCAAGAATGCGTTTTTGAATGGTGACCTTAAGGAAGAAGTCTAGATGGACATACCGCCAGGTTTTGAAGACAACACTATAAGCAACAAGGTGTGCCAACTAAAGAAATCGCTATATGGACTTAAGCGGTCTCCTCGGGCTTGGTTTGACAGATTCACAGGTGTTCTCAAGAGAAATGGCTATATTCAATGCCAGGCAAATCATACACTGTTTGTCAAACATTTCTCAGGTGACAAACTAACTGCTCTTATAGTGTATGTTGATGACATTATTCTCACAGGGAATTACGAGGAAGAAATGAATCAACTAATGCAGCTATTGTCACGAGAGTTCGAGATTAAGACTTGCGCCATTTGAAGTATTTTTTGGGAATGGAGGTTGCAAGATCAAGCAAAGGGATCTCAGTATCACAGCGAAAGTATGTGTTAGATCTTCTTAATGAGACTGGTATGGCCGGATGCAAACCAGTTGACACTCCAATGGATCCAAATGTTAAGTTGGGGACTTGGACAGGTAGTACGATAGTGGATAGAGGTATGTATCAACGACTTATGAGAAAACTCATATATTTAGCTCATACTCGACCAGATATTGGGTTTTCAGTTAGTATGGTTAGCCAATTCATGAATAATCCGTGTGAAGAACACTTGGAAGCAGTATTCAGAATCCTTCGATATCTCAAAAATGATCCTGGCAAAGGACTATTCTTTGGAAAAACGACAACGAGATCTATTGATGTATTTACATATGCTGATTGGGCTGGATCGGTAACTGACAGAAGATCTACTTCTGGATACTGCTCATTTGTTTGGGGGAACCTTGTGACCTGGCGAAGCAAGAAACAATCAGTTGTGGCCCGTAATAGTGCAGAAGCTGAATTTCGGTCTCTTGCTCATGGAATATGTGAGGGAATGTGGCTGAAAAGATTACTCGAAAAGCTAAGAGTGAAGACTAATGGTCCTATCAAAATAAACAGTGATAGTCAGTCAGCCATAGCCATTGCTAAGAATCCTGTCCATCATGATAGGACCAAACATGTTGAGATTGATAGGCATTTTATTAGTGAGAAGATTGAGAAGCAGATCATCACGCTTCATTATGTTCCGACTCAACATCAAACCACAGACATTCTCACCAAAGCTCTCCATCATCCTAACTTCCATGACTTGTGTTCCAAGCTAGACATGATAAGTATATACTGTCCAACTTGAGGGGGAGTGTAGAATTATATATGGGAAGTTAGGTGTATATTAGCTGTAATTATTTATATAGCTGATTATTTGGAGTTTTATTAGTAGTTTCTATTTTTGTGGTTGTTTCTTATTTTGTAGGATTTAGTTTCCTGATTTGTGGAGGTCTCTCTAATGATCCTCTTTGTATATATACCTGTGTATATTATTGAATGAAATATCAAAAAATTCTAGAAATCACAAAAAGATAGAGAGTATTTTTCTTGAGAGTAGAAAGAGTGAATGGTGAACATTTAAGGGAATGAGGCCTATTTATAGGCCAAATTAATTAGGCCAAAGTTAATGATGTTTGGTTAACTTTACTAACCATAGTCTTCATATTTCAAGAAGACTAATTAATTCTAATCAAACTTTATCATTATTCTAATCATGGTTAAATGAAGTCAAGGTCAAGATTAAAAACCTCGTCGAGGAAGGCTTTTCCTTAACCTTTGATTTCTTGGTGCTAATCCATTCCTAATCATTGGATTAAAAATTATTGTTTTCCTTAAATTAAATTAAATAGAGCATTTCTAGATATTTGTCTTAACAGATAAAATCTTGATCAGATTTCTTGACATGATAGTATTTCCTATTGTCTTGTGCTAGTTTAATTTCCAAGGTCCTATACTGCTAAAAAAGTTAATCAGTATAATTTCTATTTGTTACAAAATGTTTTTTTTTTTTTTTGGGTAAAAACTATCTGTTATAAAATTTATCCACCAAGTTTTTGTATTGAAAAAGGTAAGCAATCTAAATCTTATTTATTGTAAAACTTGGTCTCCAAGTTTCTCCACTGATAAATTAATTCAGTAAAAATCTTATTTGTTGTGAAACTTAATATCCAAGTTTTAATACTGATAAAGGTAAACTGCTAATTTTAAATGTTAGAAAGATAGGCAGTCTAATCTTGATCTGTCTAGAAACTTCACTTCCAAGTTTCAATACTGCATTTTTTTATGTAGTATTCCCATCTGAGGTGAAACTGCTAATTAGCATTTGTTACACTGCTTAGGTTGTTGGATTTCTGTAGAAGGTGATTTGACAACATACCATGACTTTTATTAATCGGTCACTTTTACTATTAACACTTATTGAATAAAGTAAAATGACTTTATACCATGCCACAAAATAAATTATATAATTGTCATTTTCCAAACTTTTAATCACATAGAGAATTTTGGTCAATTCTATTATTAAGTCACTAGAATTTCTTATAAAAAATTTAGGTTTTACAGATTTATGCCAAAGTAATAGGGTTGTCTCATTTTCTAGATTTTATTCCGAATGAATGGTTAGACCACGCATCACCATGGGAAAAATAAGGAAACTTCCAACAGTCCCTAATAGAATCAATGATACGTTGAATCTTATAGTACTACATCAAATATACGAAATTCTTTTTATAAACCAGCGTTCAATAAGTTAAAAAGTTATGTACAGGCTCTAAAAATCATAGTGGAATTTGAAAAAAAAAAAAAAAAAAAAAAAAAAAAAAAAAAAAGAGAAACCTAGTACAACATGCCATTTCGCTGAAACAGAATCCCAGAAAAAAATGTCGTACTGAAAGTATCGAGCAATAGGGGAAATTGCAGAATAGCAAATAAGACTATCGGAACAAATGCTAATATAGAAATTAGAAAAGGGACCCACTTTAACCCATTATGATATGCAATGATTAATGTGATGCTATAGGCCGTCATCATGCTTACGATTGAGATAAAGAGCGATGCTAGGCCGATCATCAGCTTCAATGGCAAAGATCTGAGAAAGTCGTATTGTGCGAAGCGCGACATGAGGATGGACGAGAACATCAGCATGGCAACTATGGAGGAAAATAGTGATATCCCATCCGACAAGACAAAAACTAGGAATGATGTATTATCAAGATCTTTTAGAGTGAGCGAGTCGTTGTTACCACCTGGTAAGGTAAATGCAGCTGCAAATACTACAGTGGCGATAATGGTGGATACGAGCAGACATGAATTGGCCGTTGATTTCATCCATTCCTCTCCCTTTCTTGATAGTTTCTCGTGCTCGGTAGTAAAGAGTTCTTCAGGCGTTTTTCCTAGCTTGTTTACCTTCTTTACGTAAAGTGGCTTTACAATCTTTTTCACACTCTGGTAAGAAATAAAAATAAATTTTCAAGATCGATATATGTGAAGATGTCGACGAACTCGAAAAAACATATAACGTACACATTCATTGACGAATGTATTTAAACAGAACTAAGCAGTTTCTATACAATCATAATAATCTCGTTGCTCAAATTTACATGAAAGAATCAAGTTTCCAGCAGTAGCATACAACAAATAATTACTCGACTGGAAATACATATTTTTTGTAGCGAACGATTGGTTCAATTAATTGAAAGTATATGCCTTTTCTCATTCTCGAAATTAAATACATCCGACTCTTATTAGAACTCACTGACATCAATTAGAATAATATTATTTCCATATCTATTTGTTAAAGATTTTTATCATTTATACTCTCTAAAATTTCGTGGTTTGCCATTTTCCTCCTTAAAATATATATTTTTTTTCTTGGAAATTCCCTGGATTTTTAAAAGAGTTAACTCCAACTGTTACGACTTTTAGGATCATTTTACGAGTGAACTAAATTACCAAAAAAGTAATTTTCAGGGACTAAAGTGATGAACAACTAGATGTTTCGGGGCCACAAGAGCTAAAATTTAAATTTAAAAATGAACCCTTGGAGTTAATTACAGTACTATTTTATAAAGCAGGAATTAAATAATTGTCAAGAAAGAAATATTCAAGCACGATATTGTGGCCAACTGCAAAAAATTCAGGGGCCTTGGTACGAAAAACTCTTGTAGTTATTTTATTGTTACGTAAAGATAAAGATCGAATGAATGGAAAGAATGCTCCATTGTGGCAGCTTATGTGGCGAATCCGTCCCAAAAAAAAAAAAAAAAAAAAAATCCATAAAATTAAGCTTATTATAGTCGATATGTTGCAAAGGATCAGAAATAATAGCGGTAAATGAGGCAAAATTTAAAAAAAAAAATATGTTAAAAGGGGATTTAAGTGCCAATGGTGCAATGTATACTCAATACATGCATAAATGTATGAATATATTCAATAAATTTGAAAAGAATGCAAAGGATCAAGAAATACCTCGAACCATAATAACTCTTGTTGCATTTGCAGGGCTGCTCCTGCAGATTGGACATTTTGCCGATCTTCTGGGGGTGACTTTGCAGCTAAATGCAAGATATTGTTCTCATCTTCATCTTCATAGGTTGTAATGATATTTTTAACTGATTCTATTTCATGTATGAGGTTGAAGATGTTCCCGTGACGATATAAAACAGCAACATGAATTATAGTCCAGTTTTCCGGGCTAACTTCCCAAATTAATTCAGGATAATTGTTGATAAGCTCCGCCAGAAACTTAAAGTTTCCTAATTTTGTTGCACTGAACAGTAGTTCTGATGGATGTCTGATTAGTTTCATTACATCTTCATAACCATGCTGTTCAAAAACACATTCCCTGCAACGTCTTAGTAGCTGAAGGGCTTTATCTTGCTTCAAGTTTCTTTTGCCGAGAAAGTTCCAACCTGGTGTTACTAATTATACGAGCGGAAAGAGATAATTTCAGCTTGTGTTCTACTACAAATCTATTTTCTTAAGGTGTAACCTCCAAAGGATAAAAAAAAAAAAAAAAAAAAAAAAGCGAAAAAAAACTCGTTTATGTTAATATATAAGGATTGAAGAGGAGAACTCCCATGGCATATCACTACAAAAGCATTTTTCATCACATGAAGTATATGATATTAATCATAAAACGTTACCTAAAGATATTTTTATTACTCTAAGGAGAAAGTGTTGTTAATCCTTGTTTTTTAACCTAAAAAATGATAATGTCATTGAAGGCATTTGAAAATAAGATGCTTTCAAAGAATTACACGAAAAATATGCAGACGTAAAGTGGTTCCCGGTATTACTAGCGTGACAGTTTAGTAATCTTAAACTTTTTGGGCCGATTGGTCCTTGAATTTAGGTTTTTTTAGCAGTTTTTGGTTGAACTTTTAAAATTTTAATGGAGGTAACCACATGTGATAACTTAAAATTTTTATGGAGACAATCACAATAAAACTCCTCAACAATACTTTGCATCTCATTTTCATGGATTGCTAGTCGGTTCGAAGAAACGACTGACCGCAAAGAATGTTATGTAAAACGCCTTTCGTCTTTACAAAAACTTTGACACTTAAAATTTAATTCTTTTGTACGCGATAGTTAGTAAATAGAACAGAACTAGAGTCGTCGCAACAAGAAATTAATTAATGGATAAAACTTACACCACTCAGTCAGTTTGGTCCACCCTCTTGAACTTTGGTTTCGAAATGCTGAAGGCGTTTCAGCCAATATGTGCAATGCGGTCTTCTCTTCCGTATAATCACGAGCCATAGCTAGTCGTTCATCTTTCTCTAACATTTTGAGTGCTAAATCTGCATAGACAGTGCCGTATTGAAATGGTACTAAATTGGTGGAACTAATTGCAAAGCTTTGTAATTGCGGCTTGATTTCTTAATCTTCAGAAAAAAAAAAAAAAAAAAAAAAGCTAAAAAATAAGAAAAATTAAATACATGTAGATACCGTAGAGACCAGTGTTGATGCAAGCAAAAAAAATGTCATCAATTTCGTTTCTGGAAAGACACTCTTCAGTTTTAGGGTACAAGTACCAGGCCATTTCAGAATGTCCAAAATAAACAGCCCAATAGAGTGATGTAACTCCACTCCGACCTCGCATTGTTGCCAATCTTGGATTTTTACGTATCAGAATGTCTGCAATTTGTACACTTCCAGCCGAAACGGCGAAAGACAAGGCTGTGTTTCCTTTTGAATCTTGTAGTTCTAGTTCTTCGCAGTTCATCACATTGACCAACTCCTCTACAAATTTTACGTGCTTTGTCCCTGCTGCTAGGTGGAGTATATTTTGCGATAACTTTGTAATGCGGAGAGTTAAAATGTTGCGGTCTTGATTTATCATTCTCTTAGCAGTTTTCCAATCACCCTTTAACACAGCTTTATAGAGGGGTAGACCAATGTTGAAGTACCTTTGCCGTGATTCCTCTAGTAATTACGCGGGGAGAAAACATTTTAAAAAAACAAAAAAAAAAAACGTCATATAAAGTTTTACAAATCATACTAATTGATAAAATTTGGCTCGACTTATTTACAACCACGTACACATGCAGAATACACAAGTATATAATAATTGTTAGTGGAGATATTATATAATAGAAAGTACCATCAGTTTTTTTTTTTGGCTAGGAAAAGGACCATCAGTTGTATGACAACATATTCGTATACAATTGGAGAAAGCTAGACTGCCCTTCAAGGGCTTCTTTTCGTTCCATAGCGTTTCATAAAAAAGTAAGACACCACAGAACTTGCTCTCTCTCTCTCTCTCTCTCTCTCTCTCTATATATATATATATATATATATATGTTGAAAAAATCAAATCTTTGAGTTCTATTTCCATATCCAGATATATATATATTATATATATATATATATATATGGTCGGATATAAGTTGGCAATTTTGGTCTTCTATAAAATATATAGAGAGTACAAAGAAAGTAATGGAGATCTTACCGTTGTTCTCCAGTATTAGCGGTTCATTACTTGAAGCTGCATTAGTGGGGTTTATATTTTCATGTGCAAGAACTTGTGAGTTTGATATGGAGATGACTTCAGCACTAACTATATTTGCCGTCAATATTGTATTCGTCTCTTCATCATTTTGTATCGTAATCACGGATATTGAATTGTTTTCTCCTTCCATTACTTCATTATAAATATGTACTGACCAGTCAACTTTAAAATCAATACACACAAGTTTAGATCATCAAAGTCAAAAAAAAAAAAAAAAAGAAAAGAAAAAGAAGTGTACGGAGGTACATTTTACAACTATACTAACGCATAGTTTCTATAGCACTTAAAAAAAAAAAAAAAAAAAAAAAGGTGCATGGATTAAGCACTTTAGGCATGCGAGCATTAGAGAACTGAAAAAAAAAAAAAAATCGAGGAAATTAACTTTAATACTTGCAATACATAGAAGAATTTATTATTTTTTCTTTTTCAAAAAATAGAAGAATTCATTTAATGGTACTAGGTAGTGTACTCACTTCATTCTTTTTCGTTATTTTTTTGAATTTAGAAATAGGGATTCAAACTTTATACTTTATAGTATATAGTCAGTTGTAAAATTATTATTAGATTGTATATAACCAATAGTCACTTCTTTTTACCTCATAAATAGTGGTTAAATCCCATAGAACGACAGAATAACAAGAGGCTAGCTAGAGAGATCGGCATGAAATATATCTAAAAAAATAATAATAATAAAGCATTAGCTAAAAGTGTTTAGCGTGAGAAGGGAAAATCCTACCTCAGAACAGCCTTTAATGAGATTTCAAAACGTTTTAACTTTCTACAAATGAGTTAGATCATATTTGATTATCCTCATGACTTGGATGGAATATGAGGGTCTAGGAGATACAGATCTATAGTAGACGTGTCTAGCTTTTACCCTTGTATTTTCCGATTTGTAAAAAATAAAAATAAAAATAAAAATAAAAATAAAAATAAAAAAAGGGAAAAAAAGTCAGAACAAATCCTACCACAATTATTTTATTTTATTTCTTTTAAGAAAACAATTCATGACCATGTGTTTGACTAACAGAGAGAAATTAACAGCGTATTTGGCCATCTAACTAAAAAACAGTTGTTGTTTTTGAAATAAAATTTGTAGCTTGAGAACTTAGGCGTGTGAGTTATTTCTAAATGTAAATTTAAACATAAACTTAAAAAGAAGTTTTAGAAAAAAGAAAATTTAGAAATAATGATTTTATTATTTTCAGTGTTCTTCAAAAATAACAATTACTACAAAAAATTATTCATATAACGGTTTATTAACATATATTCATAAATTAAAATCTGTATTGTGAGCAAAAAAAAAAAAAAAAAAGCATTATATTATACATTTAAATTTTTTGTTTTTGATTGAGTTAATTGCTTGGTTCATCCCTAACCTATTACATTTGTGATGTTTTGGTCCCTATTATTATTATTATTATTGTTATTATTGTTATTGTTATTGTTTTCTTTTTTATCTTTTTCTTTTTTGATAAGAAAGAAATATTATTGTTATTGTTATTGTTATTAATGTTTTTGTTATTGTTGTTGAAATATCTATGAACTCCTAAAAATAGTACAAAAAGGTTCTTTTGTAACTGTTAATAGCACTTAAAAATTAGAGGCTTAAATACTTTGTTGGTTCCTAAACTATTACATTTGTAACATTTTTTATCTCCATTTTTTTTGGGTGCTATTTTTGTGTATGAAAGTTCAAGTTTTTATTGAATTTATGAAACTAACCTTAAGAAAATAAAAGTAAATAAAAAAAGCCTTTAAAAAAAAGAAAAAGAGATTAAAATTTTGAAAAATCTCATACTCTCTCTTGTTCTCTCTCCTCTCTCCCATACTCTCTCAATCTCCATGTCTCTTTTTCTCTCTCTGTCGATCTCCCTTTCGATTTCCCTCTCTCTCCTCTCTACTTCTCGATCTCCATCTTTCTCTCTCCTCTCCCTCGCAGTCAAAAATTCAAGCAAGTATTATGAGAGGGTAAATAACATAAATATATTTATTTGAAGGGTTGTTTCTACAATTTTCACAAAGTCAAAATTAATAACAAAAATAAGCTTTGATAATGATTTAGAATAACAAAAAAAAAAAAAAAAAAAAGAATTTTATTTCCAACGATAATACCTTCATCATATTTAAAGTTTCCACGTCATCAGTCCTAAGATCAGTCAGCTAGATGGGTTGCTAGGGTGATCCACTGAATGATAGTTATCCGCTGTTGGTTTCGGAGTCAACCCCGAAAGGAGACGGAGGAACGGAGAGAAAACAAATGAATTTAGGTCAACAAGGAATTGAAAGAAAAACTTGAGGGACACAAACCGAGGAACAGGTATAAAATTAAGGGGACAGATTTGTTAGCAAAATAAGGAAAAACAACGTATATAAATTGGAAATTAACAAATTATAATCGAAAATGAGATTGTAACAAAAAGAAATCGTTAGTAGCACGAACAATTGGAAATGGAAGCGTGGAGGAGACCCTTATTTTGAGCATATATACCATATTCATCCTCACTCAGTCACAAATATTTTAAATTTCATTAAATTCACTATCTAGCTGGGTAAAATTAAATAGGTCAAAATTTTTTTAATGTTTTATTTACAAAAAAATTAGGCGAATATTCTTAGCTGCCTTAAGGTTCTGGCGACGACGTGATTTCTATAACAAACAGACACATACATATACATGTATACAAAGATGTTTATATATAAATATGTGTGTGTGTGTATATATATATAGGAGTACTCACGTATAAGGCAGCCCTAAAATGACCGACGTGAACGGCGGGGCGATGAGGGAGAGAGGAAGAGGGAGATGGAGAGAGAGAGCCCATCGGCGGCGAAAACCCAACTCGAGGCGTCAATGATTTCGCCGGAACTCATGGCCGACAACTCCAAACCTGTCGAAAATGAAAAGCGGGGCGAAGAGGGAGAGCCATCGGCGGTGAAAACCCAACTGGAGGAGTCAACAATTTCGCCGGAACTCATGGCCGATAACTCTCTCTATCGGCTAGTACTCCTCTGTCTCCGCCAAAAGCTCACTGCCGTATACGTGAGCTCTCATATATATATATATATATATATATATATAAGAGTGTAGCCTTCTCAACAACAATGAATAAACGATAATAATCTGTGGCTCGTTTTATACGTAAAAAGGAAAATTTATAATTATAAAGAAACTCGCCTGAAAGGAAACAGAATACTATTGCTGACCTGTTCTTGCTCAGTTTCTTGCTTCAAAAGGCAAGAGGTTGTTGAACAGTAAACATGAGATTACTCGTTAGTTATAAATATTTAATACTTGACTACATTGGAGTACGATGGATCAAGCGTAATTAGTAGTTGACGAAGACCCGGAGATAAAATTAAAAAAGAAAATTCAAGGAGGAAAAAAGGGAAGATGCCCTTAATTTCTGACAGTGACCTCCAATTTCTTTTCCGAGAAATTTTCGTTGTCCACCGGAGTCCTCTAGTCTTATCTGTCATCTTCCTCGTCGAACCTCTTGCTGCAACGCCGGTGAAGACCAACCCGTACAAGACGGCTCCCCGGAGGTTGCCTTGTAAGAAGCGTCGCGTAAGGCGGAGATCGGCCACCGGAGGCAGGTTCTCTGACTCTTTCGAGGACGGTGGGTTCTTGGGTAGTGATGGTTCCGAGAATGTTTGTCTTCTTTCGTCGCCACCGGCTGTGCGCTGAAATCTGACTTTAAGAAGATGTTGATTCGAATGAGGTTGAATTTTAATTTTGATGCTTCCATTGATGACTCTTGTTCTACTATGGGGATTGTGGCTGGGAAGAATTATGGTTTAGTTTCTATGTTTTTGATGTTATTCATTTCTTAAAAAATATAAATATATTGTAAACACCATTATTGAATTATATGTCTAATTCCGTTGTTGGTTCGAATTGAATAAGAGGCCGAAGTTAATTACATTAAATGCTGGGTTTTTGTTTCCATGACTAATTAATTAGAAACGATATTCACAGAATAGTCTTCGGATTTATAACATTGAATAATAAAAGCTATAAAAAAGGAAATTCTTTCCTTACATAAATATTTTCGACTGTGCACTTTGAAAGAGGAAAAACTATCAGTTCTAATCATAAATAAAAAAAATAAAAAAAATTATAATATAATTGACTTTTAACTATTTTAAAAATAGTCATGCCAAGTAAGCATTAACGACAATATCGCACAATTGGTGGGTCTGATACTGATACGATGTAAGCATGTTGGATTTTAGCGCTCATATTCTTCTTCCTATTTGTGTGGAAAATAATTCTTTCTGAGTACTTTATCATCTCCAAGAAAACGTCAGAGAAGAAAGCAAGAGAAAAGTGGCATTATCATTATCTTCAAAGAAAAGTTGGAATGAATTAATCTAGTCCACACGCACTCGACCCTACATGGAAAATTTTACGTCTATGAAAACGGCCACCAATGTCCTATCAATTCTACGAAAGTGAAGAGATTCTGCATTTGATTTTTTGGTAAAAATCGATCGGAAAAAAAGTAATTTGGTGCCCAAGATTCCTGTATCTCATATATGTTCGACTCATCGTCAAAGCTTAATTTGTAATGGTTTTTTAAAGTGATTTGACTGAGTAAGCTCCTAGTAGATCTGAAGTGATAAGTAACAATGACGGATTATAAATCGTCTTGAAAGATACGAAGATGGTTGAAAAATCATCATGAAACTCATAGTTGTAGTAACTGTTAGATATACGAGTCAAATTAGTTTTTGGTAAGTTTAATATATTTTGTGAGTTTGGGAAAGTATCAATGTTTTCATTGAGAATCTATAAATATGTCTATTGAGTTTAGAGTTTTGTGTGGTTAGAAACATAGAAAGTGCATGTACACTTCCGTCTATAAGTTTAAAGATTTGTTGACCTAGTACTAACTATAATTTTAAATTGCCCCATGAACTTTGAATCTTACGTCAACTTGTCACCTAAATCATTCATCTTATGTCAACTTGCCCCCTGAGTCTTAAATATGATAATTGCGCCCTCTAAACTATATAATAATGCTCAAAATATCCATTCCGTCTAAATCTACCTATAAACTATCAAAATTGTTTGCTTGAGTATACTCGAATTTACGCTTATATATTATTAATTAAAACCGAAAAAAAATTAAAAATCTTTAAAAAAAATTTAAAAAAATGTTCTCTCAGCAAAAAACTAAAAAATTAAATTTGAAAAAAGACGTGAATTTCTTTTACGATTCACCGTGTATGAAAAGCCCAATAAACTACCCTTCTCGTTAGGTGGTCTTATATTTGAAGAGAAACGATAATAAAACCCCAATCTTAACATAAACTACCCCTTCTTTTTCTGACATTTTTATATATTTCTTTTTTATTTTTATTTAATAAAAAGATTAGCAAGGGACTTGATGTGGGATGTGTTAAGTTTGTGGGTGCCAATCCAGAATTAGGATGCTTAAACTTGTCCAGATATTGTCTCTTCTCTCAATCAAGAAAACAAAAAACAAAAACCAAAACTTATTGAAAGCCTTCTAATTGCACAAATCCCTTCACCATTAACGCAAGCAATCTGCTAAAAACACATAAAAGTTGGTAGGTTGTTGAGTACACACATTAATTTCGGAACATAATTGATGTATAATTTAGGTATATATATATATATATATTTAGATGTGTAGTAGTGTCTATATATGATTCTCATTTACTAAAAAACACACAGATTTAGAATCTGAAAGATTTTATCCAAACTTTTCCCCTCCCACCTGATGAGCTAATTCTCGGGGTAATAGATAGTAAATATTTGCTAACCAGAAATTTTACTTTTTCAGTATTACATTTAAGTTCCATATATACTGCTGAAACATATGAAACTTTGTACATGATTAATGATAATTACTAATTTTCACAGTCACGAAAAGAGAGAAAAATAAAACAGAAAGAAAATTCCAAAAAAACAAAAAAGAAAAAAAGAGTATAGATTTAGTAGAGACCCGTTTTGATGGAAGTGAAAAATATCTCAGCTCTATCCATTTCAGAAAAGATCTCCAGTACCAGGCCATCTCCCCAAACAAAGCAGCCATTTGGAGCGGTGTCGATCCTCCTCCACCTCGGATAGTTGCTAATCTTGGATTTTTACGCAATGATTCAAGTACTTTTGTCGTGCCTCCTTTATCAGTGATGGATTCAGAAATTCATTTTTATAGCGGCACACAAAAGGAGAAAAACTTTTAATTCAAGCATAATTTTTTATGGAAACAAAATTTTTTCTTAAAAAAAAAATAGTATTGATCAACATATTGAAATTATTATATAATGTAAAAATAGTATAGATTTTTTGAATTTCATACCCAATATTAGGATTATAATTCTGAATAAGAGTCTTTTGCATATTCAGATATATGGAGTTGATTTTACCCCACTTGAATTCGCACTATCATTTATGTTGTAATTATTTGTTACAGGTTTAATGTCCTTACATCTTTAAAAGCAAATTACTAAGATTTGATAAAACTTAAAAAAAATATTTAATGCGTAAATTTACCTGAAAGAAACGAAATCATAGATATATATAGCAACAAAAAAAAAAAAAAAAACTATTCTAATTGAGTGGGGGCATATTATATAAAGTCAAAGCGTTAGCAATATATATATTGGAAAATCTTAAAAAAAAAAATTTATTGGGAGCATGTGCCCCCACTGGTCCAATACTACAAGTCAGTGATGTCTATTATGTCTTTTTTTTTTTTTTTTTTTTTTTTTTTTTTTTTGGGGAAAACAATAACATCAAATTAAGCTTTGCCAATAATATAATTTGATAATAAAAAATTGTAAGATATTTTAAAGTACGTACAAGCAGAAGATGCCTGCATGGATATCATTGTAGTGGAAACATGTATATACTAGTTGTCCATCAGTTTGTTCTTGCAATTCTTTAAAAAATGAGAATCATGATGATCAGGATGACGTGGTGAATGTGCTTTTTTTTTGCTAGGGTTTCGCCAAACCGTAAGTCCCCGGAAAATCCAGTCAAAGAAAATCTAAATTTGTAAAAGTTAAACTCCAGATTTTCTCATTAGTACATGTTTTGAACCCCAATGTCATACCATGAATGGTTAGAAATTTTGATGATAAATGCTAAGAATGATTTAAGAGTGTAAGGAGTAATATAAGGCATTTCTATGAGAATAGGTACTGTTTAAAGATCTTATTTTAAGATTTAAGATGAGAAATTGATGATAGAGATTTACAAAAAGAATTAAGGAGGAAATCCAAAGAATGGCCGTTAAATTATACGTGTTTACAAATAGTAGTATAATGGTACAAATGATTAAAATAAATCCATTAAATCCTATATATGCAACCACGATGTTTTAATGTCACCAATAGTTTAAATTAAGTCCATAAGGTGAAATTCATGTTAAGATAAAGTTATGAATTAGATTGACACCGAGCAAGTTATTTAATAAGTACTTTGGTCAACATTTAATGTCAATGCCATAATCTATAGACTAAGTCATCTAGCTTTAAGAAATTGATCGTGATTAAATAGATGGCTGAGATTAAAGATGATTTAATTCAAGAAAGGAATCGTTATTAAAATTTAAATATATGGCTAATGTTCTGGGTAAATTTGATCAACGGTTGAGATTCTAGGCAAAATAATCAATGGTTGAGATGTGTTGGTCAACATAGAAATTATATGATAAAAAAGAGCGGTGGTTTTTGTGGAAAGGAAAGAAGGGAAAATGCAATTAAAAAAATAAATCAAATATGTGGAAAGAGATTATTAAAAAGAAGTAGAAGAAGAAGAAGAAGAAAGGAAAACACATGAAAAAGGTAGTGGAGGAAGTACATATATGCTAAAGAAAGACAATGGCTGATAGTGACATGGTAGAAGGCATTTTGTGATCAAAAGATGAGAAATTAAATTAAAAGTGGTCAAAGTAGGTCAAAATACACCACAACCAATACAAAACCACCTCTCTCTCTCTCTCTTTCGCTTCAAAATTTTCTTTCATATTAGTGTCATCTAGTTAAGGAGACAAGACCAACTAAAAAAAAGGTGCTTTAGCTTCATTCTCACCTACACTTTGTCTCTCTTCTCCTTCTTCTTCTTCTTCAAAAACAAAAAAACAAAAAAACAAAAAAACGAAAAAAAAAAAGACAAAACGAAACAAAAACAAAACAAAAAAACGAAAAAAAAAAACAAAAAAATAAAAACAAACAAACAAACAAACAAAAATAAAAAATAAAACAAACCACTCAAGCTCTCTTTCTCTGAGTATAGAACCGTCATCCGAACTTCCTCTTATATGTTAGAAGGTTGATCTTACTCTCGGTCAAGAAGATGTACTCCTTAAGGTAAGATTATCTCCAAATAAAGATGTTCAAAGTGATCTAGAAACTTTTTAAGGTTTCCTTTTGAAGTTAGAAGTTTTGATGGTCAAACTAAACCACCTATGTCATTTTCCTAGAAGCAAGATTATCTTCAAAAAAAAAGGTGTTCAAAGTGATCTAAAAGCAAGGATCAAGCTTGGAGGTTCCACTGGGTAAAAAGTTTTGACCTTTACTAGATTATTGAAGTATAGTGTTGGAAATGTTATCATTTGTAAAAAGATTTATTTTGTAAGGGTTGTGGTGCTTAAGGATATGTTTAAAGCTGGTCAATATGTTAAAGTACGAAGATCTTGCTTAAAGAATGGTGTTAAGTAAGTAAAGAATTTTGGGTCAAAATTGCTCTTGCATGTCGCCAATGAAGGAAAACTCCGGCCATAGTCCTCAAATTTCTCACTATAATCCCCAAATTTTTTTCACAACTTCTGCATGGATCTTTAGAATCCTAGTTTTAATCCAGCCCCCACCAACCCAACCGCCCAAACGCGATGGCATCGGCCGACGGCCAATCTCAGATACTACAAGAAAATTGATTTTTAACGGCGATAAAAGTGGTCGTTAAAAATTAAAAAGTCATCGTTGAAAGTTATTAACGACAAATCGGCAGTTGTCGTTGTACATATGTGTCATTGATTATTTCAACAACGACTTTCTTACATTGTCATTGAAAATGTTATTCTACGACAAGTAATTGTCGTTGATTAGGTACAATTTACATCGTTGATTACTTTTAGACGACAATAGCATTTTGTCGCTAAATGAATACAACGACAAGGTAGTCGTCATTGAAAGTGCAAATTTTAGCGACAATGTACTTATTTCGACAGCCTAATTGTTGTCGCAAAATTTTTTTTTTTTTTTGAAAATCGACAAATATATTTTTAACGACTTACTGTTGTCGTTGAATGTCTTATCATTAATGGTACTACGGGAAAATTGGTTTTTTTCAACCAAAATATTAGTAGCAATTTTATTTATTTTAGTCACAGAAAGTTTTTTTTTTTTTTTTTTTTTTTTTTTGTGCAACCAAAATTTTGGTCACTGGGTGGTCGCAACAACTTGGTTGCAGAAAGTCTTTTTTGCAACCAAATTGTGGTTGCCAAAAAACGCGTCTTCCTACGACCAAAATTTTAGTCACCAAAAGTCGACTATTTGGTCGCCAGATATTCGTGATTTTGCTATCGTAGGCAACCAAACAATTCTTTTGCGACCAAATGTGACATGTTTTACTATCAAATAGTTGGTCATGTTGAGTAGAACAAATTACATTATTTGATATAACTACTATTAGTAAAATTATAGGGAACCAAACTAATACACAAATTTCTTATATGCTCTACTTGTGAAGTATTTCGCAAAAATATCTAAATAGATGAAATTTAATCATCACCAACTTGTACATATATAGGCTCCTTTGGTCTGTTTTTTTTCCTTTTCCAATTTCGCCCAAGTTAAACTATTGTGGGAAGTTTCTGAATCAAATGCGTGTCCATCAATTTCAATCCAATCATCATCCAGAAGAATTTGAGAAAATCTGTAAGAAAAGCATAACATTTCTCGTTAGATTATTATCACTAACATTATTTAGAAGAAAAAAAATCACTAACAGTTTTGCAAAGAAGATTGTATTAGTTAACAAAAGTAACATAATCTATAGGCAAAGGTAACTTGTAGATAGCCTGTGCCAACCTCTCAAGTGTAAATGCTGACATATCCTTACCTGTTTGTATGCCATATTCAAGAATGGCAACATTAATGAAACAATTGTCAATACTAAAATATACTTCCACTTTGCAATATGAATTAACCATATAACCAAGTAGTCCAAAAACAGGTTATAAGCATCAACTTGGAGAACTTCTTGCTTAATGTCTTGGGTGTGATCGTGCACAATATCAGTGCAAAATAGACCCTGTAGTTGGTATAATGCATATATTGACAGAACCCAACAAGAAAAGAATCATATGCATTTACATAAATTGTCTCAATTAGGATGCAATAACAAGAAATTTAGCTTTAATTTGTTCCATTAGCAATCAAGATGTGGTTTGCCAACCAAATTAGAATGACGAATAAACCCCATTCACAACTCACATTTCCTCTATATTCTTGGCAACCAATTATAAAGCTCAAAAAAACCATAAGGGATAAAAGAAGATAAATCGATACTAGCACAAGGCAAGAAATCCCTACCTACCATGCTTTCCCACACCGATGATTTCTTGTAACTCTATTTTCCATTTAAAAAAAAAAAACACCAAGAAGCATTATATGATAGTGCAAAGAAAACAGAAAACACTAGAAATCACAACAAAACAAACAAAAAAAGGGAAGTTTTTGACTTTTTGATGAGCTTAAGTCCTTACTTCGGCAATTGGACACCTCCGACAAGATTGGAAATGAGACTATATTTGTCTTCGATGTGAGCAGAAGGATTATCCTTCTCAAATTTTAACAGAATTCCTAAGCAGTGAAGCTGCAATTGCACAAATATCAAGAATGGACATTGGTTATAACCAGAGTATATATGTATATACTATGTAATATCTATCAAGTTAAAACACCAAAATTAACTGGAATTACTAATGGCATGACCTCTAACCTATTTAAATTCCAGTAACCTTCAAGGAAAATCAAAAGTTAATCACACCAATACGATATATACTCTTTGGACGGTGCAAAGAAAACAGAACACTAGAAATCACAACAAAGAAAACAAATCAAAAACAGAAAACATTATATATGACAGTGCAAAGAAAACAGAAAACACTAGAAATCACAACAAAATCAACAAATCAAAAACCAAAAGGAAAAAAACTGAGATTATATGTAAAAGAACGCGTGATGCAACGACCTCCATTTTTTTTAAATAAGATGATGGACCTGAGAAGTAAAGTTCAACGATCAAAGAGAGTCAATAACGGGCAAGAGAATCCGGCTATTTTAGTTCCACCTGCTCTTCCTAGTGCCAGAATAGGTAAAGGCCCTAATAACCCACTCTTCATCGTTCTCTATGAAATTTTGTTACTGCAAGGTCTTCTCTGTCAATGTACAGGTCCAACCAGTAACGGTAGAGGAAGGGCTCCTCTGTCAATGTACAGGTCCAACCAGTAATGGTAGAAGAAGAGGCTTCAGAGTTATGAATCAAAATAAGAATATAAAGATTATTGTTGGCGTATTTTAGTAGATCAAAATAAGAATACAGCCTATGTTTTCTTTAAATATTTAAATAAGAAGTTATCCCGTAGAGGTCTATCCCTTTTCGTTTTCAATTTGTTTTCCATGTGCACTTGTTGTCCTGACTACAGTAAACAAAAGGAAACATTAAAGAGAATTCCAACCCACGAAGTCACCTCTTGAAGCAAACAAAAAGAAACCCTGCAACGAAGGTACATAATCCACTTCGGGGTTTCGTACATTATTTCACACTCTTTTCTTGTTCAAAGTTCTACTTTGTGGTACTTGTATTTCTGCCCCAAATTAAATCGAGAGATGGAGTTATTAAATCCATGGAGCACTAGGGTCCTCACAGCCTCGACCCCTTGTTCAAGTGCTTCATCAATCTGTCCAAATATCAATGGCACATACCACAACAAAATCTTAGTTCAAAAATGAATATGAAAACTTGGTCAAGACAAGTATAGCGTCAGCAGCGGCAGAGCTACGTGAGGCCTGGGGGGCAGCTGCCCCCTTGGCCCATTGGCTACTGATAGATAAGGAAGATAAAATGTTTATTGCATTGTTGTTTTAGTTCAAAACTTTTGGTTTAATTCTCGCCCCACTGAAAAAAAATTTCTGGCTCTGTCTATGTTCACCATTACACAGAAACTAATGCAGTGAATAAGCCAAAAGTGGACCTCAGGCAGAATAGTAAAAGGGGCAAGCAAATGGAATCATCTTATCGTTTTGTCATCAACAACTCTATATTTTTCTTCTGAGAAATTCTTACAACTTAAATCTGTGGTATAGTTCAAGCAGTTATATACCTGTTGTCTTTCCACACTACCGAACTTCTGTAGAAGATATGCCCTCATGTCCATACTGCCTGGTGGATTCCCAATGCCTGCATTTTTTTTAGATCTATTTACTTTCGGAAAAGCCTAATGACGATCAAATGACCGCAGAAAATCACAAGAAACAAACCTATACACAACCGAGGGAAATCACGGCAACAATCCAGGTGGCCCATTACACTCTTTACTCTGCAACAAGGAGATAACCAATAGACATGAGATCATGTGTAAATACTAAATATCATAACAAAAAAGGGCACAAATACGGCAACAATTACAGCAGGGAAATATTAAAACTATTTTTAACGCTTTTGTTTGCAGCCTAGATACTTGTTGGTTTGAAAAGTGATGAGGAAATCTCACTGTGAGCCCTTAATATCCAATTGCCTTAAAGAGCCCACAGGATTTAATTATATACGTCCAAAAGCAGGACTTATTTTGCTGATTGTCATGTCGTCCAAAAGGGGGAAAAAAACCTACCTTTTCAATCTTAACACGAAATCATTATCACCCAAACAACTTTTCAATTTAGGGACCATCGTAGTTGAAAACAAAAAGCCTACCTGCAACATTTGGGCCGGAGGAAGAGTGACTGACGGCTGGACGGCGTGGGTTCTAGTGCGGCTAGGCTGGGGGTTCGGCGCTTTTTGAGAGAGGCAGAGACCAGAGAGAGAGAAAGAGAGAGGGAGGCCGAAGAAATCCTCGGGGTGGTGGTAGAGCGAGTGTTGCATCATGTCCTAGAAGAGTCCTGTTGTTTGAGCGTCTGATGATGCATCTTCCGTTCAACGATGGAGGAGATTCAAGTTCTGGAAAAAATAAAATTGATAAAAAAAACAAAAAATAAATCAAAGAAATTTAAGAACAGAGAAGAAAGAAGCAAAAACAAAAACAAAAAAAAAACATAAGAAAAAATAACTCGTAGCAGAGATGGCGAGATGTGAACGAAAAACAAGAGATATGGGTTTGAGGATTTGAATCTCTTCGAAGTTCAAACCAACGGAAGTTGTCTTTTGTGGGTTTTTTTTTTTTTTTTTTTTTGGTCTTCCTTTCAAAGGTCTTTTGTGATTTGGCGCACGTTCTTCAAATATTTCAGCCTTTTGGAGGCAAAAACAAGCGCCAACATCATGGAAACATCTTTACTCTAATATTAATTATTATATATTTTTTAAATTATTATATTTGTTCATTAATATTTTTGTCTTCTTTAATTTTTAAATATAAAGAAAATTTAAAACTTTCAACCATAAATCAATATACTTCTAAATATTCTATTGTTAGATTTTCGTTAAAAATTGATACTTCTAAATATTCTATTGTTAGATACTTCTAAATATTCTATTATTAGACAAAAACTGGAAAATTAATGACAAAATTGATTATCGTTAAAAATCACTAATTTATTAGATTTTCAATGACAACGACCTTTGTTGTTAAATGCGATTGGACATAACTTTTATCGACAACTTTTAACGGCAACAATTGTATTGTCATTAAAAGTTCATAATTTACATCAAAAAAGTGTTTAATTAACTGCAAAGTTAGTCATCATTAAAAATCACAAATTCTGAAGATATTCAACAACGACATATGATTGTCACTAATTTATATAAGTTGTCGTTAAAAGTTTACCCGCCAATATGAGGGTGCCAAAGCTTGTTGGCGCCAAAAATCTCAAATTTTTAGCGACAATGTGAAGAAAAGTGTCGCCAATAAAAGCTTTTTAACGACAGTATAGTTGTCGTTGATGCTTGTATTGCCTCCTGTCGTTAACAGCGCAGTTTCAACGACAAGTTATCGTTGAATGTCACTTTCAACGACAAAGTTTTAGTCGTCACTAAAATTGTTGTCGTTGATTCTCACTTTTCTTGTAGTAGAGAGAGAGAGAGAGAGACAAAGAGAGACAAAGATAGGCGAGGAGAGAGAGAAAGAGGCGTGAAAAGAGTGGGGCCGAGATCGTCCAGCCACCAAGGCCACGATGCTGAGACTTGTGTTCGTCGATGATGTGAGAAAGAGAGAGAGAGAGAGAGATCTGTGACGGTAATGACGACGACGATTGTGACGGTCTGACGACGATCTGACGAGAGCGACCTTTCCAATCCACAGCGACCGCGAGGCTCTCACGACAGCTCCAACAGAGATAGAGAGCATAAGAGAGAAGAGGAAAGAGAGAGAGAGAGAGCGGAAGAGAAAAGAGAGGGTGGGAAGAAAAACAATTATGCAATCAAT
This sequence comes from Ficus hirta, assembly GCA_038430175.1. Lineage (NCBI taxonomy): Eukaryota > Viridiplantae > Streptophyta > Magnoliopsida > Rosales > Moraceae > Ficus > Ficus hirta. The sequence goes on along the minus strand of CM076585.1, from coordinate 7,892,603 downwards.
TAATAAAGGGTCAAATTGTCTGTTTAAATAACAAATAAAAGAAACAAGGGTGATTCTACATTGGGGTAAGGATTTTAACCCCATAAGGTAAGATCAAACGGATGAGATTAGATAGATTAAAATGATATATTAAATTAGGTATGTCATATTAACACATGATTATACTTAAAAAAAATATTTTTTTTTTAAAAAAAAACCTCTCTTCTCCTAGCAACAAAACTTCTCACCCCCCACCCCCCTCCCCAAAACGGCGACCCAGCCCCCCCCCCCCCCCGGATGGTGACCCAGCCACCCCAATGACAATGACCACCACCACGCGACCTCTTATGAGCCAAATCGACTTGAACATAGGAATAGACGAAACTGGTACCAAATATAGGATAGATAATGTGATTTTACTAGTGAAAACCGTCATGGAATATTAACAAAACATGAAGTTTTTCTCTAAAAACTGTCGTATTATGTTAATTTACAACAATGGAAAATTTTGAACTGGTGCCAAAATATTGGGTCAAGAGGGATATTCCATGACGGTTTTTACTGAAAACCGTCATAGAATATTAACATAATATGATGGTTTTCGCTAAAAATCGTCGTGTTATGTCAATTTACTACGACCGTTTTTAGTAAAAACGGTCGTGAAAAAGTTTTGAATGGAAATTTTTTTTAATTCATGCGATTTCCCACAAGTAGCAAATACCATATATTATTCATTGCACAGCCAGGTTGAAATAATAACTAATTAATAATTAATTTTGTGTCACGATATACAACAATTATTATAAAAATATACACTACGTTACAAAATTTATAGATTGCCTCCTAACTATAATAGATAAACCGCATTACAAAATTAGCACGTTATTGTCACCCTAGACCTCACCAAAGTCCATTCTCTGGGTTTTTTGGATCTCGATTTGGGTTTTTGCTATTGAGAGAGAAAGAGAGAGAGATGAATTTAGTTTTTTATGATTTTTTTTTCGTTAAGTTAATTATAATTATATTATTAAAATACCTTTTTAGATCTGATCACATGCATTGCACGTGACTCATTGCGTTAGAAATTTAACGGTTTTAAACAGAAAAAATTATAATGGCCAACATTTTAAGAGTTTAAGTTCATCTCGATCAAAAAAATAAAATAAGGATCAAACCCTTATCTTTTAAAGAGTTCGTAAACTATTTAGGTAAGTTACTCTTGTTATTATTCCCCCATAAGGTTCTTAAAAAGATAGTACTTTCACCAACTCATGAATAAAATGAGAAAATTCTACAGTGGGATTCTCCTGCCGTTAGTACCAATTATCGTAATTGTACAATTTAAATCGGATGATGTTTATAAAATAAGCGTTTGATCTAAATTCTACCGATGCATCAATGACCCTGCCAAACCCCGTGGCGAGACACCCCATCGTAGAATCTCCAAACTAAAGAGCTATTCATTTTCTTTTGTTCTCATTAGGAGCATTATTTAAAATTTCAAGCGTGTGAAACGGTCTTTTACCAGTTGATAGGAATAAAAATAGGAATAAAAATAAACATGAAAACCAACAATGCTCATTTTTGCTTATGTTGAGTTCTTTGGCCAGAAGATTAGGGGAAAATAAAGCAGATTAAAAAAAAAATCACAACTAGTAATAATTAACATTGTTGGAAACTTGGTAACAAGATCTGAGCAGGATTTCGTAAAATACTACAAGACGATCTGAGCAGGATTTCGTAAAATACTACAAGAAGATCGAACTTTACAAGATTCTTACCGACGCCGATGTTGCGTTACCACCCAGACATAGCTAGGATCTACGGTGTCCTCATATTAGTGATCATCATAACAGCTTCTCCACTCTGTTAACAGATCTTGATCAGCCGTAGTAAGATATAAATGAAAACTTTATTTGTCCGATCAATGTGGATGAGACAATCAGCTCGAGTAGGCTTCTGTAATTTTCGCCTCCAATTGCATCGTCCAAATCACGTCAAAGCAGATTTTGAATATTTCCAAGCTTAGTTAAAGGCAAAATCTTTACCAAGCTGCGAAAAATAATGAAAAAAAAGGAAGTGTTGATTTTCTTTTTTTCTTTTTTGTTTAATTTAATGCACCAAAACCAATGTGCCATGAAAAAATTCACTAAATTATCTACCTTACAACATACGTTTCCATGCTTAAGCTCGTATTCAGAGGGTGCTGGGAAGCCCTGTCAAAACTGGAACCAAATATGGTCCTAGTATTTCACGACACCAGCGCTTTGAGTCTTGCCAAAAACTGACTCTATGCCACCATGACATAACTCGAAAGCATTTGCCACAGCAAAACCCGCATACATGCCATCCACTGCTGCACTTACAATCCCTCCAGCATACCCTGCTCCTTCACCGATGGGGTACAGTCCTTTCAGTGACGTGCTCTCATAAGTGTCATTGCCGCGTGAAATCTGGATGGGAGAACTCGTCCTAGTCTGGAAGCAAAAATAGCTCTTTAGGTGAGGGAACATCTATGCCCAATGCGATAATGCAATTAAGAAGACAGTTTGTCCATTAATCCGGAAAGGAACTAGATAACATGTTATAGTATTACCTCCACGCCGTGAAGAAGGCCATCTTTGGAAATAAATCCAGGTAACTGAAAGTTCCAAAGGCGAAAGAAAGAAGTTATTTGTAATTGTTCACAAGAAACTATAGTACGAAGAGAAAATCAAGAGTATCAATGGGGTAAAAATTAGCACCTCTTCATCGAACATTGAGATAGAGTGCTGCAAAGCCTCAGTTATATGAATAGGGAACAACTCATGGAGAGGTGCTGCCTTCACTCCTAACCGATAACTTGACGTTGGCATGGGTGTTACTGCACAAAAACGAATTGACTTTTATGATACTTGCACAGATTTTTAACAGGAAAACATATCAGGAAATGGCAAATTAACAATACCTGATAATTTGCTATCTAGAAAGTCAGTGACTGTCTGTACAGGCACCACAAAGTTTCCCCCTCCCCTCATAGCTGCCCTTCTTTCTAATTCCCTCTTGATTTTTAAACAATATACAAGAAAATTTGAAATCAGTATTGTTTTTGCTGATAAGGCTATTACATAATCATCGGAAAATATAACTGTCATACGGCATTCTAGTGTGAAAAACATAGAAGGTAATTCAAAAGTGTTTAGTTAATTACATCCAATTAGATGGTAAAAAGGTTGTCAAGTCCATTATAGCTCCGATTATTAAAGAAGCATTTCTGGAAATAGAGCAACATCCAGATTTGCAAACAAAAGCCAAAAAATACAAAGTTGCAAGAATAAAATACCTGAAATTCAATCCCTGCAAGTAAACCATGGAAATTCAACGACTCAAAATCCTTTGCTGTGACAGTCACAACAAGTGCAGCATTTGCCCATTTGGATGAACGTCGAGAGAAGGACATGCCGTTAATACAGATTTCTGATGGATTTGTACTTGTGAGAACGACCTGCAAATGCATTTTAAATGACATCATCCCGTGAGAATATTGCTGCTAGGTCCATCATCACTACACCAATTTATGCAAAAAACTAGTGTTGTAGAAGTCGTTTCCAAAAGGCATGTAAATGCAAGGAGATTGTGAGTTTTGGTGCCACACAAAGCGAAACAGAGAAATTATTGTTAGCCTCTGTAAAGCAGGCTCTTAAAAGGAAAAGAGGTATGCCTGTCCACCAGGACACATGCAGAAAGAATAACAACTTCGACTTGTGCCTGCAGATACATTGCCATCTTCCTCTCTTACATACTTGACAAGCTTGTAATCTGCCACCGGTATTTTTCCATGTCCACTACGAACCTCGGATGCCAAACTAGAATACTACAGATATTCATTTAAAAAAATAAATTTGTTGAATTCTGAACAGTATAAGATAAAATAATAATAGAAAACAATCCATAAAGCATTTTCCAATAAATAATTGATTTCCAGGAGAAATCACGAATTTACTCTACGAACTCTTAAAAAATTAGGTTATTTATCAATTTACCTTCGTAAATCAAATGTAAAACAACAGAAAAGAATTTAGATAATTTTTTTAAAAAAATCTGAATTTGATATCCATCACAATTTCCCTTAAAAAATGAGTACCCAGGAGCACTCTTATGTATCACTGAGTTGGCAAGTAAATTATTAATTTACTTTTTACTAGCTCTTAACAAATTATGAAGCAACATTTGAGGCCCAGAAAACATTGATTTATGAACAAGTGCCAAAACTATAGAGAAAGATTTAGAGACATTATTACTTAGTTTAATAAAGTAACCAAAAAGAACATACACTTTCCCTTCACAAATGACAATGAGTACCCTGCAGCGCTCTTATGTATCATTGAGTTGGTAATGATTTACAGTAAATACCAATTTTACACGTTCTTAAATCATTAAAGATATGCAAGACATCAATCCTATTAGCTTGTAAAGTCTCTTGGCTTTGTACTAGACAACCTTGATTTGGGGTTCGTGGGTACATTAATAACTCGTCTTTATATTTTTTTTATAAAAAATTTAAAAAAGAATGGAAAAGAGAGAGCCCCATAACCAATGTAGTGTGTCATGGTCGTGGTTATATGCGGCAGGTTCTAATTTAGCTGGCTCATGTTTTGAACCACTTTTGAACTTTCAAAAAGGCAAAGGAGAAAATAATTGGCATAGGTAACTTTGTTACACCCAAAATGAATACCACTTTACAAGGACAGTGATTTTTTAAAATCAATCGTCAATGGGAAAAAAGCACTAAACCAACCTGTATGCTGTTTATCACTTGTTGAGGATGCTCAATCCGCAAACCAACCTGCTCAGCCATATAAGACATCACATTCAAAGAAAAATCACACACAAACTGGAAACCACACAAAAGAACTATGAATTGTCAATAGTACGTTTTTCTCGGTACCAAACAGATCAACGGTTGTAGAATCAAACTTGGAAAGCAAGTGTCGACAATTTCAACAAAGCATAATTGTGACTCATTCCAACATTGTGGAATATTTCCTCTTGACATCAGTCTACGAGAATTATGTAGGTAACAGATTGTTACAGAACTATAAGATTCCTAGTTACCACCTCTCGCTAATAAGCTAGTGCTACTTTTATGCACTCGTTGAGACTTAACACCATTTTCGATCTAGTAAGCATGGAATATGGATGTTTATTGTTCGTATATGATCATCACCATCTAAGCAACGGAGAGCGCTGCACTCTCAACAACATCATCGACTTTGCAAAAGCTGACAAAAACTCAGTCAACGTAAAGATGAATATGATGTGGACCCTATGATATTTTTCTGCAGAATCTAAAAAGGAATGAGCATAAGACTGTTCTGGCTACTAATCATGCTCATCAAGAGAGACCTAATTAAATAAATAAAGCAGCTTCTTTTCTTAAATTTGATTTCCTTTTTAATACGTTACATTGAATGATATAATCTGTGCAGAAAATTTAGTATTGGCAGTCGTGGTCGTGGAAGACAAGTTATTAAGAGATATATATTTACAAGCTGGTCTCATGATAAATGCATTTGTAACAACATTATCAGATAAACCATTATTAATCCCAAATAAAAGAGAAGAAAAATGCCACTCACTGCAAAATCTTTTGGGACCAAAGCAACATTGTGAGAAAGAAGCATTTCATAAATATCACGTGCCGAATGTCCAACAGCCAAAACAACAGCATCATATTCCCTCTTCTGGCTATTAGACTGTGAGCTATCTCTTGAGTCGGATACTCTAACCCCAACGGCGTGTCCATCTTCTATGAGAAGATCATCTACTCTCTTCCCAAACTCAATAGTTACCTAAAATTTTAGAGGAATAAAGAGCAACATTAGGAACTGAAAAAGGATTAAGAAAAAAATAACTAGAAAGTAAGCCACTCACCCCAAGTTCTTGTAGATGTTGCCGAAAATTTCGAAGCAAAGGAATCAATCTGTCCGTTCCAAGATGAGGCTTCCCGTTAACCAAAATTCCTTTTGGAGCTCCAAAATGAACTAAAGTTTTCAAAACCTAAAAGGAAACCTTCTGTTAAGTCGATCAATAAGATAAGTCACAAGGGCTCAAATAAGGATACTTGGAGAGTTGGAGTCCCCGAGGAATCAAGATTTTCTTACATGTTGTAAAAATACATCATGGAAGAAAAAGGGTAAAAAAATTAAGACGGAACTTGCTTCGAATAATACCCAAAGTAACACTATAGTGATTATGGCCTATAAAACAATTTTTATCAAATGCAGGTAGTGATGAAGTAGACTAAAGCAACTCAAATGAAGTAGTTAAGACAACTTAAATAACATAAAGATAAAGTTCTAACCGCTAAAACACTGTCACTGTTTCTTCCAATTCTAGTTACTAGCTTTCCATCGCTCCAGGTACCTGCACCACCCTGCCACGTATAAGTCCTTGATAAATATTCAATTAAAAATGAATAACAAAAAGTTATCATTAATAGCAGAGACACTAAAAGACAAAAACGATGACAAACAGAGGCCGCAGATTTTGAGATAAATTTAAATAGTACAAGCCGCAGGAACTTGAAATTGAAAACTAAAAAATGTGGTATCACTTTAGCCAAAAAAGAAAAAAGTGGCATTGAGTTCACCTAAGCTGCCAACATTACAATATACCATTTTATAAGAATTTTAGGAGAGCTACATCAACCTCATTGTCCATCGCAGCCTTGCACTAATAGTGCAGAATCCAGATTTCAGGATGGGAAAAGCTGTGAATATCATTTTTAACAAAATAAATGCCATTATTGCATCACATTGATTGATTGTTATTAAAAAAATAGAGTGCAAACACTTTGAGCCACATCGTTAGTCATTAGCACCCAGTACCAGATATCACCAGGGGTATCAACATGCCAAAAGAATTAAGGATTCCAGATCATAAATTCCAAGTGTTGAACATAAGGGCACAAAAATTTTGATGATTTAATAGAAAAACTCTAACAAGAGTTAAAGCGTATAAAGCTCAAGTATAACCTCTCCGAAGCAAAAATTGCTTTCCATCTGCAGTATCCGACGCACAACTAAAGCGCCAATGTCACGTCCCCTTTGTTCAACAGGCTGTCCTCTTTCTATCAAGGTAACATTTGCACCGAATTCTGCAAGAACGAGAGAAGCAAAAAGCCCTGATGGTCCGCTACCTACAACTGCAATTCTTGGTTTTGTAGATGTTTTATATGTGACCGATCCCTTAGACACAGAGGAAATGTCAGGTTCACCATCTCTTGAAACTGCATTGCCTGAGTTCCTTTTACAATCTTTTATGATGCTGATTAAATCCCCAGATCCTTTTCCCTGCAGAAAATGTTCTACGAGCCCAACTTTAGGCTCCAAACGTGAAATAAAGTCCCATGAACGAGGCTCCAAACTAATAAGTTTATCAACATCCATGTCAACTATGTATACAAACTTGGGCTCCTTTAGCACCTAAAGAATGACAATCAAAAAGTTAAAACACCAATGGAGGATATTAGTTGTGTATCAAGAAAAAACTCCAACTTTCTTTCACAAAGCCGTTAACCAATAATTAACTTTCAAAAGAAGTTGTTCTTTTTCGCAGGTAAACTGAATCTTTGAGTTTCTCAATCAAAAACTTAATTCTAAGATTTGACTTGCATTAAAGGGAAAATTAGAGCATTTCATCCTTTCGAATCAACCAACCTTCCTCGCATCAAAAGATTTACGAACGACTGAAAATGCTTCTGCTGGCAACATTGAAGCAACCTGGATTTAACAACCGGAAAAAAAAAAAAAAAAAAAGGGATTAATAAGCGAACACTAGAAAATCTTGCATATATATATATATATATATATATATATATATGTGTGTGTGTGTGTGTGTGTGTGTGTGTTACTCCTGTTAACAAAAACTGGATGATAAAGTGAAACTCCAATGTCAAAAACCCAAAAGTTGAATAAATTGAAATCTCTACTCACTGACCTAGAAAAAGAAAAAGAAAAAGAAAAAAAAAAAAAAAACACACATTTCTTTCAGCTACGGTGATCTTCATGTCATAAAAATTACATAAAAAAAACAACTCAAACATTTCTTTCCTCTATATATTTGTATAGATATTATCCATTTTTATTTGCTTTCTGGGACAAATAACATTTTTTTCCCGCCAATTTAAAAAAACTAATTCAATCAGAAATTAAGGGGAGAAAAAAAAAAAAAAAAGCGAAAACGTAAAATTTAACTAGTACATAATTCCTTCCCCCCCCCCCCCCCCCCCTCTTTTCAGTTTCAATTTCGGTCTAAATAGATAAAAACAAAAAATAATAAAAAAAATCCGATCATTCATTATCGTTTCCCTTTCCTCTGCATTTTCTCATCAACCAAACAGAACAGCAAAACTAACCGGGAACTCGAGAACTTTGGCAATGGCTTCGAGCAAGCCATCGGAGACGCCGAGGAAATCCTTCCCCGGATCCTTGTGGAGAGGAACGGCGAGCTTGGAGAGCCTCCAGAAGCCGTCGAACTTGTTCCTGGTCTCGACGTCGGCGAGGACTTCCTTGCGCTTCAGCCGTATCTTCTTCTTCTCCGACGGGTATCTCTGCTTGCCGGTCCTCTTCGCGCAGAGGACTCGCGACGGCGTTTGGCGACGGGTGTAGGGGAATTCCGCCGAGGGATAGGGGAGTCCCGGGATGGGATTGAGAGGGCGGAGGGAGAGAAGCTTGGAGGGAAGGAGAGACATGGCTCTTCTCTATTGAAAGTTAGTGGAGTTTTGCAGAGTTCGAGTGTGGTTGTTGTAAGCTGGAGGTGAGGATAAGAGGAGAGAAACGTCGATGAAACGACGTGTCGTTTTAACTTGTTGATTTGGTGACGTTAGGGAATCATCTCCGGTCTCCAATTTCATGTTTTATTGATTGTACCCGATATTAAATTTAAAATTTTAATAATCTAAAATAAGTTAAATATAATAAATTATTAAACAAATTTATGAGATGTCAAAATATTATTAAAAAAATAGTTATTGAGACAAGAAAATGAGATAATATATTAGGACTCTAGGTTAGGCCATTTTAGAAGTTTGATAAATGGAAAAGGTTGTAGGTTTTTTTATACGCATGTTCTTGAACTTTTTATATTTGTTAATTTAGTCTCTGAATTAAAAATTTTAGCAATTAATCCCTTGAATTTACAATGCCCATGTGAAAAACTGGAAATTATAAAAAAGGATCATCAATGCAACAAATTTCAAATTCAAGGGGTTGATAGTAAAAAATTTTAATTCAGGGACTAAATTATCAAATATACAAAGTTCAAGAGGCATTTCGTACAAAAATACCATAGAAGTAAATAACAAGTTTTCAAACAATAATTAAAATAAATAACATGATTTCATAATATTTGAAATACATAGTATATTTATCATATAAATTATTTATTTATATCAGATTTATCAGATAAATGATATATTTTACGTAAGTGAATCATTTAAACGAATCATTTACATCCTATAAATATGTCATTTACTTAGTAAATTTTTCATTTACTTGGTAAACATATTTTGATTAGTGGTGAATCACTTGAACTTTGTGCCTCATGAAGTATTAGGTCTAAGGTTTGATTTCCACTGAATGCTAACAATTCCTTGGGGCCACTCCAGTGGGTCAAAGGTCCGAGATTTTCTTGATCCGTGTAGAGGGGATGCTTTCCATGGTCCCCATGGATTAGTCGGGGCAAAGTTTCAAAGGTTATCCAAAAAAAAAATTACTCTAAATATTTTAAAAGTTACTAGTTACTTCAATTATTTCCGTAAATATGCTATTTATTACAATTACATAGATAGGCAACCAGTTATAGAGTCATAGTTTTAAAAAATACGAAGTATGTTACATCCGGTATCAAATTTGTCTGCCACTAAATCATCAGTCTTTGTATTCTTGGAAAATTTATCATCGTTATCTATGGGTATCTTTGTTTTGTTTTTTTTTTTTTTTTTTCTAAGTAATCTCATGTTATGATAATTAATTTAATTTTCAAGTTTAGAGTTTGAAGAATTATGAAATTATACAGTATTATAGTTGATATTTTTATTAATTTGAGTTATTAAATTGTGAATATTTGTACTTTAAAATCAAAATTTAGGATGAAATAGTAAATGTGACAACTAAAGGAATTTTAGGAGGGACAAATAAGGGACTAAATTGTAAAAGATTTCTTTAAGGAGGAAAAACTATAGGAAATCATGAGAATTTTTAAAACTAAAGAGGTAAAAAAAAAAAAAAAAATTTACAAAAATCCAAGCGTTCATTACTCCCTGGCTTCGGAAATTCCACAAGACAATAGCCACACTGTCCAACGATATCTAGAGGGTTAATAACAGTTAAGGGCATATGCTAAAATGGTAGTCTGATTGCTAGGGTTGATAACATTTTAATCAATGAATAATTAAAGATAGAAAATTTAAGTTTTCGTTTAATAAATTAATTTGAGATGAAATTTTTAAGTTAGAATTGGTTGATTTTTCAAAAAATTAATCGTAAATTTTGTTAATTTAAAAAAAAAGATAAAAATTAAAATGAAAAATATAATTTTTTTAAAAAAATTAAATTTAAATACTAATTGAAGTTAATGGTCCGTTTGGTGAATGAGTTTGAATTAAAATTTTAAATTTGAGTTGAAAACTTTTGTTAATTTTTTAAAAAAGATAAAAACTTTTAAAAAAAAATAAAAATTAAGATAAAAAAATATATTTTAATTTAAGATAAGATAACTCATCAAACAATCCCCGTCTTTTTATCGATTAAAAAAAAAAAAAAAAAAGGCAATAAGAGAGGACAACACAAATACTACTCATCATTAGATATATTTTCTCCCGAGTAATCCGGTCGTCAGCGGCAATTTGTCCTTTCTAACATGGTTCGTTTATCATCATATTTGCTCCCTCGTGCCCATTTCACCTGTCGTAGAAATTTGACTTTTAAACCTCTGCATTAATGACAAAGACTTACCAGAACCAAGGGGCAAAAAGACTTACCAGAACCAAGGGGCAAAAAGTTTTTCAAATACGACAATACGGTTGACAAAGGTCAATTGACAAAAAGTCAAAATTAAAATGACTACATTAGTATAAAAATAAGAAATTGGACTTAAAAAAAAATTTTAAAACAATAACAATATTTATCAGCAAGGACAGTGCAATCGGAACACTGTTCAACAATTTTTTGTTGGTCCATTCTTTCTGCACAGTAAAGGTAGATGCAATTATATTTCTATTCTAAGGGTTCGTTTGGGATTTCAACTCAAACTGTATTTTTTTATCTTAATTTTTATTTTTTTTTTGAAAAAATTTTTGTTTTTTTTTTCTGAAAAAGTTTTTATCTTTTCTAAAAAGTCAATAAAAATTTTCAACTCAAACTGTATTTTTTCAACTCAAACTCATTCACCAAACGGACCCTAAGTCATTGAGGCTAGTCCAATGATGAGGGACGATGAATTTGGGACTTAGGAATCATAAGTTTAAGATTCGATTATTGATCGACGTAAAAATTAGTAATAGATTAGTTAATAAAAATGACGTGCACATGAGATATTTATATACAAATATAACTTATTCTTGATACTTACCTCGCAAAGCGCGCTTGTGTTGGAGGGATATTATCATGCTCATCTAAAACAATAACCAAACTACCATGACTGCCAAATTGCCAATTGCCTCTTTCAACTTCTTCGTACCATAACGATGACGCATTATTCTCTAAGTCTATGACGAAAAATTCCAATAGAAAAATTTTATTATTCTCATCTAGCGTACAAGCAATAATCATGGTTCCTCCCTACGTGCTCTTCAAAAAGGTAGCATCCGAAATTTGACGAGATTCAAGCCCGACCCACATCGTCTGGTTTGGGCAGAAAAGTGATACGTAAATCCAAGCCGTATTTCAGGGATCATTAAGTAAATCGTAATTTAAAAGGTCAAGAAACATGAGTGAATCCGTTTTATTCATTTCGACTAGACTCTTAGTCTACCTAGAAAGTTTTGAGTTTATAAGAAATTAGAAAAATATATTTTGTAAAAAAACCTTTAAAAAAACCTCAAAAGCCTTAACCCAATCTAATCAGCCAAATAAGCACATTAAATCTAGTAAAAGCCCAATGGATTACCATTGAAGTACCATCATTGTCGTTTTTGTGGCCACCAACTATAACAGGAGCAAACGACAGTTCAAAAGCTGCCGTTTCGACGCCCGTACGGACACGCGCCTCAACTCCCGTCCACTGTGAATTGAGCCTTCCTCTGCAAATCATCTACCACATAGCAACATCAGGTGGTTTGTTGAAGAAATCACCAAATCTCCAACCGCACTTCTCTCCATATCTAGGGCTGTCGTCATCTTCTCTCCGCCGCCACCGCCATGGGCAACACCTCCTCCATGCTCACCCAGTACGACATCGAAGAGGTCCAGCAGCATTGCAATGGCGCCTGTGAGACAATTCTTCCGTTTCCTCCATTTCTCGCTCTGATCGCCGACGAAAGTTTCCGATTTCGATTTGGATTCCATTCCGTTTCAATTTGATTTTGATTCCGTCTCGGTTTCTTCTATTTCTGGTTTTTGTAGTTTCGCAGCAGGAGATCGTTTCGCTGTACCAGCGGTTCTGTCAACTCGATCGCAACGGCGGAGGTTTCATCACCGCCGAGGAGTTCTTGTCCGTCCCTGAATTCGCCGTCAATCCTCTCTCTCAGGTCCTTAATTCTCTCCTATTCTCTCCCTCTTCGACGCTTGTGAATTTCGATATATATGAATCGAATTTGAAATTTTCATATGTACGAGTATGATTTTGCATGTATACAGTAATGAAAATTTCATTTCATCCAAAAAAAAAAGAAAATATCCGTATTAGCGGAAATAAGTCGGCGATTTTTGCAATTATCGATGTCGTTAACGGTTGAAATCGAAAACTATTTTAATATCATACGTATTTCTAGAGACGTTTTATTTATTCAATTAAATTTTTTTTTTCCATTGGAATTATCGAAGAATATCTGAATATTGGATGCATTTCGAAGAAAGAACTGAAAATAATTTGTGGAAATTGTTAAAAATAAGATCGATACTTCACAGAAAAATTTCTTCTTTGCATGTGTATATATACTTGGGTAAGTATTGGTGTGTGTGTGAGTGTATATATATAGTTAAAATTTTCCACTATGGTATTATCAAAGAATATCTGAATATTGGATGCATTTTGAAGAAAGAACTGGAAAACAACTTGTGGAAATTGTAAAAATAAGATGATATTCCACAGAAAAATTACCTCCTTGCATGTATATACTCATATATATATATATATACACATATATGTATGCACATATTGATATTGATTTTCACGTCTCTGCATGCATTGGTTTGGATCACAATTATTTCTCTTTTTTATTTTTTTTTCTCATGCAGTAATTTGTCTTCATTATGTGAATGATAATATTTTATGAAATACTTATTCATCGTTACAGAGATTGTTGAGGATGTTGGATACATTGAACTTTAAAGAATTTGTGGCATTTTTGTCAGCATTTAGTCCTCGGGCAAGTTTGCAGCAAAAGATTGAGTGTAATTTCTCTTTACTACTTATATGTTATGAACTCAAGCTTAGTTTAGTTCCTCTCTTTAGTCATTGTTAGTTTTGGTGTCTGTTTATTTTCCAGTTATCTTTAAAGTATACGATTCAGACTGTAATGGGAAAGTTACATTCAGTGATATGATGGCCATTTTGCGGGATTTGACGGGTCAGTTCATATCTGAGAAACAGAGGGAGGTGGGTTGGCTTTTAGAAGCTTTGCTTGCTAATTTGTTTCACTTTTGTTCCTTTTCTTGTTTAATGAGGCCAGGATATGCAAGAGACTTAAATTCTAAATGAAATATGTTAATGATTCAAGACCAAAAAGAGAATGGAAGCTCTTTACATATTAATCCACTTAAGTATTACTTTTAGAGACTAGACAGTATCATGGATGAGTACCTTAGCGTGTTTGAAATTCGGGGACGAAGATTAAACATGTAAATGCAGTGTAACCTTTTGTGGATTTTCTAGCATATTCTAGGTTGTTGTATTGCTGGCTGTGGGGGTGAGTTTCCTTTTTTTTTTTTTGTTTTTTGTTTGTTTTAATGTTTATTCAAATCTGCATTAGTTAAAAACTTGTTATCTGTTATGATAACCCTCATAAAGTTGCTCATAAGTTCTAATTAGTTGATCTTGGAACTTTTCAATATTACCGGTCTTTAGGTTTCTAAGCACACAAGTCAGTTTTGTGACTATCATATCATATAGGATTTGGTTTTGCTCGGAAAATTAGTGTGAAGTGGGTTCTTAAAGCTGGAAAAGGAAAAATGAACAAAACCATTTGGTGGCTCCAAACCTGTTTTCTATTGATGTTGCAAATCATTTCAAATTGTTGCCTGAAGAGTTCAGTTTCGTTAGTTAGAGTGTTTGTTGCTCATTAATGTGGGTTGTGCATGTCAGGCTAGTTACTGTGTTTCTATCTGTTTTTTCTCTGGTGCATAACAGTTAACACTTAAATGGTTTTGGGCTTTTTACTGCAAAAATTCACATTTTTAATATCCAAATGAACTTTGATTTTATCATTAATGTCCACATTAATACAAGACCCATATTTAGCTTTGCTTATTGCGATGTTTAATCAAGTTAATATTGCTTAAGTTTTAGTATTCCGTATTTGTACAGCAAGTATTAGCTCATGTCCTTGAGGAGTCAGGGTACACAAAAGATGCTGCGTTAAGCATGTTGGACTTCATGAAGGTACAACAATGTCTTTTATTGTTCAGTTGAAACAATCTTAGCTGTATCTCGACACATGATGAACTAATGTGGTTATAAATATGAGCTGCTTTTGCATCACGTTTTATTTTCTTGCTTGTACAATTTGTATCACTCGTCGTGGATCTCTTATCTTTTATGTTTTCTTGCTTCAAAGTATTTCCTTGGGGGAATAGAGCGTTTGCAATAATTTATGGGGTGGGAGCCATTAATTTCGAACCTTCCTTTTCCTGATCTTATCAACTAGCGAGTTTCTGCTGCCCATTTGATGGAATTAGTCGTCGACTGACTTTCCTACTCGACCTCATGAGAAAGTTTCTGTCATCTGTTTAGCATGCTTAATTACGTTTTAAATAGATATGCTTTCCTTTAATCTTTTAATAAATTCTGCTACATCTAGAAAAAATCATCTTTAAGTAGAGGAACAAACACCATAAACTGACCTTCATTGCTTGCAGATTCTTGACAACTCTGAGCTGAAGATGGAGGTCGAGGTTCCGGTCGACTGATGAACTGACGAAGTAACTAGTGTCAGAGCTAGTTTTCTTGAGAACGTAAGAGTGACTGGTTTTGTTTTTCTCTAGAAGGTGTGTTTGAGCATTTGTTCGAGATTAGCATCATATCGAGTGCTCTTAATTCTTTGTGGATAAGGATATAATCATCTGTTGTAACTCATAGGTTATTAAAATTTTAGCTACAGACCACTGAAATCCATATGGCAAGTCATTAGTGCAACTTTCGCGTGTTCGATATAACATTTTTTATTTATAGATAACTTCTGCCCATGAGGTAGGACATCCTTTCAGCTTTGATTTGACAATTGGTACAATTATGACACTTTCTTTTCTCTTTTTTCTTTTTGCGGGATAATTATGAAACTTCAGGCTGTACATTATTGAACTCAACCCGTGTTCTTTGAATGCAGCTAACTTGGATTATTCTGATAAAGTTATTATGTTTTGGAGCTAAAACTCCTTGCAATTTCCTTCTCAGAACCTTTCATTGGATTAATGTGTTACCTTCCAGGTACTATACAAATATGCTTGGCTGCAATCAGAAAACCTTGTTTTGTCAAGCATGAGCGGTAATAATGCCTAGTCGTTTAATTTTTAATCACTGACACTGTTCCATTTCCGCCTTTTTTGTTTGAAAAATATCATTTAATCATATCGGGATGAATAATATTACTCTTTTATTTAAGATAATTGTATTTCGAGCCCAGGTCCTCCTTGCTCATGTTGTCCTGATATTATTTTCCTTCTAGGCCCAGTTTTGGGTTGTTTTAGCCCTTCGGATTTGCTTTCATTGGTTTTTGTCCTCCATGAAGCTATCCTATAGTCAATTTATCTTTTAAAATTTGCTTTATTATTTTTTTTTTGTCGGTCACTTTTGAAAAGTAACTCTTGCTTATTTCTCAAAAAAATTGTATTTATCAAATAAGTTTTTGTCCGGAGATTATTAAAAACGCGAAAAACATGGTTCTAGGACCAATCCAATCTGGCCTGTTGTCCATCTCTTTTCGTGTCACCTCAAAGATTGTTGCTCAATCACATTAGCTCAGTAATATATTATGAACTTATCTTCAATAAAGCCTATGTGGCAGTTTAACTATCCTTTTCTTTCTATGTAAGTTGTAAAATCCTGCTCATCATGACAGGATCGAGTCGGATCGAGTCGGGTTCTGCTCGGTGGGTCCCACATTTTGGGAGAAAACCCAATTTAACCCGACGGAATAGAGGGTTGGGGCACAATTATAATATGCGCCACTCCTTGAACAAAATGTCCAGATCTGTCGGACCAAAACCATCAGCCTGGTTGGAAGTTGGTGACTAATTTATTGAGAACTACACTTTTGTGCACTTTGAATAATTAGCCATTATTATTCATGACCATTCCTTGTCCATGATTTTTTTCATCTTCTGCTCTGCTAGCTAGTTGCTTCTCCCCTTAATAATGAGGATGTTACGCGTGCTTAACGCTATATTCACATGTACACGTGTATATACATACGCATACATACATGTATACATTATATATATACACACATACACACAAACACATATGTATGGTCTTGGCGTTGACAATGAAGAATGTGACTCCCTGGAATCATCACCAATTAACTATGTATGGGGTTTTTGTTTTTTTTGTTTTCTTGTTTTTTGTTTTTTGTTTTTTGTTTTTTTTTTAAGAAATTACATATGGGTTTTATCAAACCAGTATCTTGTATTTTAATTTTTCTTTCCTAATGATATTGTATTTTAATGAAATACATCTTATATTTTAATGTAATATGTTTGAAAATATACTTCATCATGTTCATACTTGAAAATAGCCTTTTGCTGGGTTTTTTTTTTTTTATAATATTACCTGAGTATCTCGTGCTTGTTACACAAAGCATAAAATGTTCAGTTTGTCCTTCTAATTTAATATTTTTCTTAATTAAATTCATACAAATAAAAAGTACTGAAAAAACATATATAATTATTGAAATAAAAAAGAATACCCTCTCGTGTGTTTGCGTGTGTTTGTGTTTGTGTGCGACTTTTTTTTTTCCCCACCCCGAAGATTTATGATCATCTCTATCCGAAGAATTTTTGTTTTCTCTTCTTTCTTTAAGAAATTAAATTTTGATATTATGCAATAATGAAGAATTTGTTTTTATTTTTATTTTTCAATTTGGACTTGGCGTTTCAAATTTTATCTCTTATATGAAGTTATTATTACTTTTTACCTACAACCACAACGAAGTATCTTTCTAATATTAAGTAAAATAAACGAAGTACATTTTTAATAATAGGTAAACTACAAAATACTAATCCATGAAAATTATATCAATGAAAAGTTACATAAAGATTTTTTTTTTTTTAATTAAACTTGAGAACAAAGATCAAGCTTTTACTTTCGGATAACATGTTATTTTTTATCTAGTTTGTTTGTCCCAATTGTAGGTGAGGTTAAAGTTAAATGGACAATGAAAGAGATATCTAGATGCCAGGTGGCGTTACATTATAAAAAATTTACAAACTTTTTTCCTTTCTAAACAAAATTTTTATACCTTTGTTAGTGACACATCATATATCTCACCCACAATAAGTTGTCCATAACTGAGTGATTCATTGCAGCCTGCTGTTCAAGAGACAATATATATATATATATATATATATATATATATATATTTATTTATTGGCCACCACAAAAAAATTGAATAGAGAAACGAAAAGAAAAAAATTAAAGTCATATTGTTCCAACAGTAAAGAATAAGTTCATAATGATGTGTAATATATTTTTTTAAAAAGAGAAATTATAATTCAAATTGAAAATAGATACAAATATCAATACTAAAGATAAAACAACTCTAGGGTATAAGAAACATAACTCTTGACTAAGACCGATTTCATCAGTAAAATTTGATTAAGCTCAATAAGGAAAATTCCTCAAATTCCTCGGCAATTCTCTAATCAAGCATGTACAAAGCTCTTTTTTTTTAAAAAAAAATCTACAATTGATGGAATATTTCGATCGATCGATAGACAATTACTCGCAGTACAAAAACTGCAACAAACTCCGCCTAGCTATAATACTAACGGAACAAATAGACATATACTGCTAAAAAACAACTCAAGCAAAACACACACATAAAAAACAAACTGAAGGTAGGGGAACTACCTCTTTAATTACAAAATTAAAATTAAAACACAAGAACAAACCATTCAAATGAAATAACATCGACTGCAATATTATCGCCCAACGTGGAACAATCATTTCACCGTACACCACAACTCAGAGGAAATTAATTAGCTCGAGGTAAGATATCGCCTCGCCAATCATTGGATCACTAAGGCCTTTCTAGATCCCAAATTACTGAAAGCTCGTTAGGCTAAATCTAATCAAGAAACTCCCAATTAGGACTTTCTAACTTCATCCCCACCGAAATCACCAAGTTGCCGATCACCCTCGCCAGCCGCAGCGGCGGCGGCATAAGTCTCACACAAAGAAAAACTCTAGTCTATGAGAAATTTGAAAGAAAAGGGGTAGAGAGAAAGGCAAACCTAATCACTTTTCCACATCATCATCTAATGCAATTATGTATTATGATGTGTAATATTGTGATCACTAAAATGTAATATTTTTTGTGATATATATCATTTGTAGTATTAATAGATCTAAAGAATATCAGTTAGATAAAAAGTTATTTAAAATTACAGGTATTTAAATAAAAAGTATTATATAGGTACAACCCTCAGATATAAACTATTTTAATACATATATCTACTGATATGAACTGTTATCTGACATCCTTATAAAACAATATTTGTAAATTATTTTGTATGATATTGTAACAAATAGATGATTTCGATATAACTTGTTAAGTGATAGTTCTCTTTTACACCAAATATTTAAATTATATTATATTACAAGATTTTAATAGAAAGTTACAATTGCTATAAGTTTTTGAACAGAAATAGAAAGTCACAACTCTATAAATATTTCAATAAATGATTTTTATTATATATATATATTTATTTATTTACTCGATGCATACTATGGTTGACCCTATATTAAAAAATGAAAAAAAAATGTCGAATTTTATATTCATTTTATCTCGTATGGTCGGTAAAGCCGGATTGGAATCGCACATAAGTGGGCCCGCGTTGTAGCCGTTGGAATTGCCATTAACGACCTTTTAAAATGGATGACCCCAGTGCGGGAAAAAGCAAGAGTTGGCCCCACATTGGAATCACTCAAAGTCTGAAAGTTGAAATGATGATAAAGAATTTTAATGATGGCTAAGACTAAAACTTAAAATTTAAGAGGGTGTTTCGCTCGTTGGTTTAATTTTAATTAAATTGTATTTTTTTATCTTAATTTTTATTTTTTTTAAAAAATTAATAAAATTTATAACTAATCTTTTAAAAATTAATTATCTCAAACTTAAAAATTTCAATTCAAATCGTTTTACCAAACGCACCATAAATTTATGATTAGGCTCAAAAATTATAATAAATAGAATTCTATTTTTACCATCTATATACATCAATATTTTTTTTTTGCTCGAAATATATCAAGATATTTATTTTATGTAAATTTGATTTTTAAAACATGTGACACTCAGTTGCAATAAATAGATTCTTTTAGGGTATTTGGTGTAGTGGTTTGAGTTGAGATTTTTAAGTTTGAATAGTAATTTTTGTTGACTTTTTTCAGAAAAGACAAAAACTTTTTTGAGAAAAAGACAAAAAAAAGTACAGTTTAACTTGAGTTGAGTTGGAGTGCCAAACAAGCCTTTTGTTATTATACTTTCTATTGGTCCTCTTTTTTTTTTTTTTGATAAGTTGGAGTGAAGCATTTGAATTTTACATTTATAACATAATTAAAATGAAATTACCGTTAAATTATGTATGCAACTATATTATTTTTTAAAATAATATTTTGTTTGTGAATTTATATGGTAGCAACTACTATTTTTAATTATCAATATGAACTATAATTTTAATTAGTGGATTAACTTTTCAACGGTCTAATTAATGAGTTTGAGTAATTTTTTGTTCCACGCTATAAATTTCTAATTTGAGTATTTATAAATCAGATGTTAAAAAGTTAATCCAAATAATTTAAAATTCATTTTCTACCGATAGTAAAGAAGGACAATTCATACCGCAAAAGCTTCTATTTTATTTACCTCTTTAGCTTTTACATATTATGCATGTAGAATCGCTCTCACTTAAGAAAGATCTTATGATTCAAATAATATTCTCCAAATCTTTTAATTCTAGGAGGATAAATTTCTGAAGCTATATGTCCGTTTAAGAGCACTTGCGCTATTTCAGTTAACCTTGAAGACTTACTCATGTGAAGTGTGCATTTGGCAAAAAATATGTGAAGTGTGCTAATTTAAAATGTATTACTTTTTAAGACTACACATAAATGGGGAAAGATTTTGTATCTGATAGGAAGAGATGTTCGATAATTATAACTTTTTTTTTTTAGAATCTTATAATATGATTTTATTTAGATAAAGGATAAATTTCACTAAAAAAATAATACATTAAAAATTACCTGATTATTATAATATTCCATAAAAAAGTTATAGATGCCGTTTTGTAAGGGTTTCATGTAAAAACTATAAATATATATATATATATATATTTTTGAAGGAATATACATGACAGCATTTACCCATTAAAAAGTGAAAAAAAAAAATTCAATTATCATGTCAATTGATTAATATCTAAGAAAAGAAAATTTTACATTCAGATTTGTCATTTTTCACTAATGATAAAAGTTTTTGTTTGGATTAATTTTTTTAACTGCCTGATCTTTGAATGCTGACGATAGTAATTTGTAATCTTCGATATTGAACTCTACCAATTATAGATCAAACTATTAAAATATTAATCCAAGGGTTATTTCAGTAAATAACCCATGAATTATACACTCAGTTTTACATTGGTTACTGAATTTTAATTTTGCACATTACACTAACACGTACTTTTCAACTATTATGCAAATGGCTCCTTTTGTTAGTACTCTGTCAGAAACTAAATGAAAATTAAATATGTCAGATCAGCTGAAGTTTAATTAATACTAAAATCATAATTAAATATTTTTGTGAGGATAAGTATACCTCCAAAATATCTATGACGAAATTATATATCTTTGATAAAAATACATTTTACTTTACAGATACAATTTTTCTTCTAAAAATATTTAGTTAGAACTTTAACTATCCACAAAGGTCATGTGATAAGAGCATGTACGATTTCTTCCTAATTTTTACATTATATTAATACAGGGACTGTTAGCTTAACAATATAAAAATTTAGAAGAATATGATGCGTAAAATTATAAATTGTGTATCAACTTGAGACAATGCGTATAGTTTAGGGATCACTTATATAAATATTCAATTGTTAAAGCAACAATTCTCACCAGTAAAAAATTATTTTTACCATAGAAATTAAAAAAAGAAAAAAAAAACCTTGTAAGATTGTTCTAATAAATCAGGAGTTCCGACAGTAATTACTATTGTTAAGATGATATTTTTTAAATTAAATCTCCGTTTGAAAAGTTAGTTAAAGATAATATTTTTTTAGTTGAAGATAAAATTTTTAAATTCAAATTATTGATTTTTTAAAAATTAATTATAATTTTTATTTATTTAATTTTTTAAATAAAAATAAAGATAAAAAAAAATATAATTTAGTTTAAATTAAACAGATAAAGCATAAAAGGCAAAATCACTAGACGTGTCACCTCTCACGCAACAGCGAGGAAGCAGGGATGAGCTTGTCATTTCCTTGGCAGTATCATTTTTCCCTCTCGTACTTCAATTAATTGAAACAAAAAAAAGAAAAAAAAAATTATATATATATATATATATATATAAACATATAAGAAAAAAAGAAAAAAAAAAGAAAAAGGAAAGAAACTCCACAGTTTCCTTGCTCTGTAAACTTGGAGAGAGGCGTTATTTTTTCCAGATATTTATTTCCACACCACCTTTTTCCTTATTTCTCACTTATTTTTCTTTTCTTTTTCGTTTTTCTTCCCTCCCCTTTTTTTTTTTTTTTTGTGGAAAAATAATACTTCCACACCAACGTTGCTTCGCAAGGAAATCAAAGCCAAAACACACTCTTGCCAGGAAAAAAGGTCTACCTTGTTTGTTTGTTCTTATCACCACTCAAAAAAAAAAAAAAAAAAAAACGTTTTTTGTTTGTTTGTTGGTACAGTTGTAGCTGTTTTTTGAGTCACAGTTGCTGTTTGGGTAAGGAATCTGAAATCTGGGTAGGTACAGGGTAACTGTATATATGGGTCTTCTTCATTATATATATATATATATATATAAATATAGATGAATAATTATATATATTTTTTCAACTTATATCCTTATTAGTTTTAATTGGTTTCCAAGACTACAGCATTTTTCCTTTCTGGGTTTTTCTCTTATTTCTCGGAACAGGAAGCTTCCTTTCAGTTTTTTTTTTCTTTCCAAACGTTTTTGTTCTGCAAAATCTTGGAATTACGACTGCTAAGTAGGAGTTATAGCGTTCACAGTGGGTTTTTCTCAACTGGGTCTCTCTCAAGGATCAAAAATTTTTCCCTCCAAAGGGTGTATCAGGTAAACCAATCCTTCATTTTTCTCCTTTTAAGTTGAAGAATTTCATGTTTTCGAATCTTGTGAAATAAAAAAGCTGCCTCTTTTTTAATTGATTCACTGTTCATGATTAAGTTTTTGAATCTGATGTGTTTGAACTAGAAAATTCGGTAAAATTTTCTGTGTGTGTTTACTTTGTATGTATGAATATATATATATATATATATATATATAATTTTACACTCTACTTGTTTGTGTGACTATCTCTCTGTTTCAAGTCTTCACTTTTGTCTTTTTGTTTTTTGTTTTTTGTTTTAATTTTTTTTATATAAAAGTTCTTGTACCCTTCAGTGAAGTAAAAAAGGACTAATTTTGATCTTTTGAAGATCTAAGATCAGAATCCTAAAGTGGGTCAGTATGATTCTTGATCAGTTGTTTGTTGCTGACTCTTTTTTTTTTTTTTTTTTAGTGCCGAGAATTAAAGCTGGCTGTTTCTTCAAAGAATCAGATGTATGGCGGAAGGTGAAACTGTATCTGAGATGTCTGAAACTGATATAACAACTCTGAAGGAAACTCTTCAAGCACAACAACAGCTTCTGCAGACGCTTTACGCCGAGTTGGACCAGGAAAGGGAGGCCTCCGCTTCCGCGGCAAGCGAGGCTCTCTCCATGATACTGCGGTTGCAAGGCGAAAAGGCTGCTGTGAAGATGGAAGCAAGTCAATACAAGAGATTGGCGGAGGAAAAGATGTGCCACGCCGAGGAGTCTCTCGCGATTTTCGAAGATCTTATTTACCAGAAGGAGATGGAGATTGCTTCTCTCGAGTTCCAAGTTCAGGCTTACAAGTGCAAACTTTTGAGTTTGGGGTGCAATGATGTGGTTAGCGGCGAAAACAGATTTCCGGAGCATCTATTTTTCCAAGGAAGTGATCTAGTTAGAGATGAAACTTGTGGAGGTGGTAATGTTAAAAGATTCAGCTCTTTACCTCTGATTCCAGTCAAGGATTCTCACCAGAAGAAGGGCCCGATAGAAGGACAAAAATCCGTGATCACCTTGCCGAATTTGGTTCAGAAGATAGTGGAGAAAAAAGCGGACCACGAAATTAGTATTCAGAGCATGGATTCGGAGATGAAATCAGGACATGCTTCGGGTGGAAACTTTGATTCTTACTGGCAGCAGATTAAAATGTTAGATGAGCAAGTAAAAGAGATTTCTCATTCTAAAGATTCTGTTAGAGATGGGAAGAATAGAGCTAGGTCTTGTTCGTTGCCTCCACCGGTAACCATCGACGAATCCTCTGATTCAACAATATTAGAAGTTGTCACCGCTTCTGATGACGGAAATCATGATGATAATGTGCAAGGGAGGGAGGAAATTGTTAGCAGTTCTTGTTCTTCAAGCGTTCAAGATATTTTCGAAGTTCCAAAACTCAAGAAGCAAAAAACTTGCGAGCAACGGAAGGAAGGACAGAACGAAGCAATCGATGGAGCTGAGCACAAGCCTCGGGACCTAGATTTGGCATCTCAAGAAACTGGCAAATCTTGTCTTAAAGTTGAAACCACTGGCGCTAAAAAATCGATGCAGTGCAAAGACTATGGAAGCAACTTGACTAAACCACGGGATGAAATAGGCAATGTGGCTCCTGTTCATCCCCCAACGGGTGTTGCTGAATCTCAGGCTCAGTTCCAGCAGCTGCGCAGAAGGGTCGAGCAGCTCGAGGGAGAGAGAAACGGTATAAGTCAAGAAATTACTTATGCAGGTGAAGAGGAAAGGAGGTTGTTGAGGGAGATACATGAACAACTTAATACCATACAAACCGAACTATATAGTTGGAAAAAAAAGAAAACGAAAGTGCAGGATGACCAGTGCCTTGATCCGCTAAGGGAGGTATGACATTTCTTGCTTTTCTCTCCTTTTGTTCTTGTATGCATTATCTATTCGGCGTTAGACGGTATAAAAGACGGAGAGTAGGAAGAGAAAGAGAGACAAATAGAGGAGATTTTAGAATTTAGACGGAGAAGAACATGGACAATAGAGATGAAATCTGATTATTCGGTATCATTGATCAAGTCTTCATTCCAATAACGATCTTTGACCGATTTATACGGAAGAAAAACAACAAGAAACTACCCAAATATAAGAAAAGAGAAACAAACTGAGATAGTTTTGTAGAACTTATTCAAACTCTACGAAAATATTAGGAAAATAAGCTTAAAACTACTTTCTATTTGTTACATTGATCTTCCTCATAATCTGTTCTTGTTCGCCTTAAACTTATATTTTCAAGTAGAAACGGGCACGGGATAGATCGCTTTCCGGTCCTTGCTGAAGTTTCTATTCACCTTGTGAAGTTCAATGACACCGAATTTTTCATTTGGCAGGCAATGCTGTACTTCTGGATATGATCTAGCGATTCGATTGCCCCGGATAAAGTCTAGCTCGTCGATTGTTCTCCTTGGTAAATGGTTTGAAAAAATAGGCTTTTTTTATTTTTTAATTTTTGTTCCCTTTAAAAAGGAATTATACACTATATACTAGAGTGTAAAACTTGCATACTTGTTCATTAAGCAGTACATAGGAGAGTGCGTTTCAACAATGCTGTATTAGGCATGCGAAATTTTTATTTTTTTTCCCCTTCTTCTAAGGTACATAGTCGTTGTAAGTATAAACTTCTTGATGTTTGAGAGAATTTTTTTCCTGTCTGTAAGCTGGACACCAAGTTTTTGACAACTGTTTGTATAGTATAAGCACTTAACATTTCTACGGTTACCAATTCATCTTGATGTAATATGGCTTCTCGGCATTTACAAGGTCCTCAACCCCCGGCCCCGCTGGGGATAGCTCAACGAGCGGGAAAGTGGGTTCAAGATCTCAGATTCGAAACGTGAGAGGTTTTCTTTCAAATTAATAAATTTGAAATAAAATGTGTTCCGATAAGACCCATACTTAAAAAAAAGGGTCTTCAACCTTCGCAATGCTGCATTTTGGCTGCTATTAGTGCACATGGCAGCAGAGTTTGGACTTCCTGATATCGAATAAACAGGGATGAAAAAAAAAAACAAGAAAAAAAGAAAGGGAGGAAAACCTCTGGTTTCTTCACAGATTGGTAGCTTAGTCAGAACAAATGTCTGTAAATTTTTTTACTTAATCAAGAACTTGAATATGAGACTCTCTGGGTGTGTGTGTGTGTCTCACTATATATATACATTTGTATGTCTATATTTGTTTCCATATTTTGCGGGAGAGATGAACCATTGGAGTAGTTAGTATTATAATGCAATGTAAAATCCGTTGGGTGACCAATTACTGGAGTGAAACTATTTGAATGTTTTAACTAGTTCATAACAATTCAACTCAATTTCAAATCCAAATTAAATTTTTAGAATTCCGTACTACATGGACATTCATTTTTCTACTTTTACACTATTCAAATGTTACCTTAACAAATTATCCGAACACGCATCAAATTATACATTTGAATGAATATTTAAATATAATTTATGATCCATATAGGTGCAAAGTTAATGATCAAGTGTCGAGAAAGGATGGTATAATTGGACTAACAAAGACTAGAAAAAAGGAAGTTGAATTTAAGAATTTTCAGCATTCCCCACCCCCAAAAAAAAAAAAAAAAAAAAAAAAAAAACTATAGCAATTCAATAAGGGTTGCATTTATGATGATCATTTTGTAAATGAGAATAAGAATTTGTTAAGATGAGAGTTTGAAATGGTATTTTATATAGGGTTATTACATAAACTCCCCTATGTATTCATTTTTTTTTTGTCACAAATTGCGTTTTGTTTTTTAAAGTACTATCATATGCCATGTGATTTCACTTTCTTTTCTAATTCCTCTCATAGTAACAGTTAGATTCAAAAATGGAACGCAAAATATCCACTTTAGCCCAAATAAGACAACTAATTGGTGTTAATTAATCTATTAAAAAAATGAAAAGAAAGGAATCCTCTCGTGTCTGATGTTCGATAGTTGTAAATTTATAATAAATAACTTGTAACAACTACTTGACTTACTTGTAATTTTATGTAAAATTATGTGTAATTTGATCTTATTTAACAACTGTTGATACAAAGGACATGTGTCACTAAAAAATATTACAACACAATCAACCGGTTGTAACAATAACGTACACAAAATGGCTGAAAACGTAGTGAATAACAACACTTATCAAGCTTCAAATATGATTTCCTAGGACAGACGAAGACTCTTTCTTCTTTAGTCTTGGAGCTAATATTCGTTTTATTTTTTCCTTTTAATCACGATCATATTTTTATGAAATAATTACACAAAAAGTCTATTTTTAAGATTCCATTTTAAAATATGCCCATTTTTTGAGGATATTACATAAACGTCTATTTTTATAAAAACAATCATTCATAGTACCTATTTTGCCATTTTACTATATTTAACATCATTTTCTCTTATCATGATTCTTATTTTTTCTCTTATTTATTCATCATTATTGTATTTTTATGTTAATGACTAGTTCTTTATTAGAGTGATTGCTTGTTAGTAAGATTTAGGTTTTTTATAAAACTATTTCTTAAGTATGATTTAAGTGTTCTTAAAAAACCTAATTTCTTTAGTAGGATTTAGGTTCTTTGTGATAATTGTAACTTTATTATAATATTTTATTTTATTTTATTTATTATTATTGGAATTGTTCTAATAGTTAGTTTCTAAAGTTTAAATGCCATATAAAATTGTTTATTTCTTTATGATAATTATCACATCATTATGATACTTTTTTGAATGTGGTATGTTTTTTTTTCCCCTCTTTATGATTACTATGTCAATATGATGGTTTTTCCTTTATGATAATTACTGCATTATTATGATGTCTTTTTTAGATTTTAAAGTGTTTAATATTTTTGTACAATATCTATTTAATTTTCTTTATATGTTCATTATGAATTTTATCTTACTGACCAATTATTTATTATAATGATTGTTTTTCATTTACAATACAACTAATATATGTTATGATTATTTTTTCTTTATAATAAATCAAGAATAATGGTTTTTTTTTTCCTTTTATAAAAGATTTGATTAGTTTGAATTTTTTTAGAGATTTTTTTTTTCCTTTTTTTATCAATTCTTTATTTGTTTATTGTGATGCCCTAAAAATTTCTAAACTTGATTTCATGAATTATTATAACAGACATTCATTACTATACTTCGAATGAATTATTTTAATGAATATCAAATTTCAAGATCATGAATGAATTTTTATGTATCATCCATACAATAATACCAATGTTCTATCAATATTGAATTTCTCTATTCAAATGAGAAATTCTAAATACATAGAAAATATGTCAAACGACATATAAATTTATGTGGAAAATTTATTATGTCGTATTAGAGAGATAAATGTCAATTTTTGGGAAGGAATCCCAATTATTATTAGTAGGTCAATTTAATGATCTTAGTATTTATTTTGGTCATATCAATATTTAAGTTTTGAGAGTATGATTGGAAAAATTAATGTGTCACATAGATAGGAGATGAATGATTAGGATTTATTAAATCCAAAAGTGGAAGATTGATCAAGAATTATGCTTAGATTTGAAATCAATTATGTAGATTTTATGTTTAAAGATCCTAGGCAAATCAATGACCAAGCTTTGGGTGATAAGTGACCAATGAGAGCTTAAGGTAAGGATTGGTATGATGGAAGATCCAATGAGTGAACTCAAAGATGACAATCTTTGATCAATGGTGGGAAAAATTAAAAGAAACAAAAACAACAAAAAAAAAAAAAAAGGGAAAATTGAGAGGAAGATCCGGATTGTTGTGGTCAAAAGCAAGAAGTAATTTGATCAAATGAAAAAAAAGGCATGTTCTGCATGCATGCAAAATCAAGTAAGGAATTGTGTGGGTTGTTTTGGCAATCTCATACAAACAAGGTACAAGTGAAAGTAACCACTTGTCTTACACCTTGTAGAACAAAATTTTCAAACCAAACCACCCTCAAAGTGACGACAATTCAAGGAGAGAATCAGCTAATATTTTTCACTTTTATCCCTCAAAAGACAAACCCATTTAAGACATATATTAGCTGAAAATAAACCCTAAAATCCCATTTTATTCTCACACACATTAAGCTAAAAAACCTAGCTTCTCTAGCCACCACCAAACTCAAAAAACCACAAACACTATTCTACATCGCCAACACCCCTTTAGCACCCTCCTCCCTTCATTTTAAAGCTCCAAGCAACCCCATTACTAAATTTGAAGAAGTGTGCAACAGAGTTAGAGGACATGTTACTAGAGGTAACCTAGTGATTTTCTTTGTGTTTTAGTCATTTTTGGATAACTAAAGTATGTTGTTTAATTAGAATCTTAATATTAGAATTCTTCTTACCTAAGAAAAGATTTTTGGAAGAAATTTGAAGGTTCGAGATCTTAGAGAATTCACAGAGCATTTTGGTAAGATGTACGAACTTTGTTAGAGCTTGTGAATGTTGTGATAATATAGCATAAGTTAGAAATTTTTTCATGAAAAATAAAGTATATTGTAAGATTCAATAGAGAATAAGATACATTTTAGGCTTCGGAATCACTTAGTTTGCTTTTGTATGTCTAAAGTTATATACATTTGAAGTTGTAACACAAAACCAAAGAGAAAATGAACCTCTAGAGTACAGTATAGCCACAGGTTTTATGAAATCCGAACCTCTTAAACTCAAAATTTTGGATTATTAGTTATTTATCTAAATACTAGATTCCTTAAATTTTCTTCAAGGTAGAATACGCCTCAAACATATAAATATGTAATTTTTAGTGAATTTTAAAAATTAACACTATGAACTGAGAGGATTTATTGGAACCCTACTAGCCACGGATTTTGCATCTTTTGGATTAACAAACCATAATGATCTACAAAACTCTTTTTTTATTATTTTTTTTATTTTATATATATTAGGCATTATAAGCTTTCGAATGACATATCTTTTGCCTTATTTGGACTTGTAAATGAATTGTTATGATTTTTCTAAATTTAACTACAAATCTGGACATATGATATATACGTGAGACTAGTAGTAACAAAACCTCATTACACGACATGTAAAGCTCAAAAAATTACGAAAATGTCTTTATGGTTGTAAAGTAGATATTTTAAACTTTGAAATGAGCTATGATACGCTTAAAACAGATATGGATATAATCTTTAATAAATCATATAAAATTAGATTTCAACCTGATAAACTAATATTTTACTGTGGGCCATTAAGG
Source organism: Ficus hirta (assembly GCA_038430175.1). Lineage (NCBI taxonomy): Eukaryota > Viridiplantae > Streptophyta > Magnoliopsida > Rosales > Moraceae > Ficus > Ficus hirta. Next base: position 7,862,452 of record CM076585.1, on the reverse strand, counting down.
AGAATGTCCAAATTAACGTTTGAAACCCTTAAAATTTTGGAAAATAAATTATAAGGACAGAAACTAGATACTTCAAGCTTTCCAATGAGTTATCAAGTATCTAAAACATAATTATACACATATTTAAATAAATCTTATAAGTCAATATCCCATACCGAACAAAACAATTGAACTCTAAAATGTGACATAATTTGACTCATAATATGGAGATATAATTATTGATGAAATGATTGGATATTAAGTGTATGATCAACTAAATATGAAAACCCTAACTTTATAAAGTTAAATTACAAGATCTTATATTGGCCAAGAAAAAGTAAACCAGATGATTACTAGACACTCACTAGGAGATTACTTTAGCCTAATTTAATGACTATAGCTAATGAGAATGAGCCTTACAAGCCCAATATTAAATGGAAGACAACGTAATTAGAGGTATACACTTATGTGTTGTCACCAAGGTGATGTAGATTAATTAATTAATTAAGAAATTAATTAATAAACTAATAAATTCATAACAAAATATATTTATGTTAAGAAAGTTAGTTAGTAATTAATTAATTATTAATTAATTATAAGAACTTATAAATGATTATTAGTTGTGTAAGCAAAATTATTATGTTTAGTAACTACATAATTAGAATGGATGATTAATTAAAAATTAATTATTAATCTAATTTAATTATTAATTATTAATATAAGAATAAATAATATAATTAATTATTTATGATATAATTATTAATTAGTTAATTAAAATTATGTAATTTGTTTATAATTACTCAACTAAAGTAATAAATAATTGAGTACTACTTAATTAATTAATTAGTTAATTAATTGATTAATTGATCAATTAAATTAAGTAAAATTAAATTAATTAAATAATAATTAGTAGAAATTTGTTTAACACTTAATAATTAATAAGGTTAATTATGATATAAGTAAATTAAGCTCATTTTAATCTATAAATATATACATACACACATATATATAACCATGATTCATTCTAATATTGAGGTATTATTAAATTAGGACAATTTCCCAAACTTACATAATAGGAGGTACTATTTTGGAAGTTTAAGTACATAAGACAAGTAAGTACAAACCTGACCTACAACATGAAACAAAATATTTTCTTTATTGATGTTCTCTGTTTGCTATGAAGTGCCTTGATGTTGTGTTGAATATATGAGTGAAATATATTGTCTTGATTAAGCATTTGACATGCATAATTTTTCTTGTACTAATATGATTAGTATGCCTTACAGATATCTATGCCATAATGATATATGTACAGTGACATGTAAATCTACATATTATCACAATTAATAAGAATAAGGCTAACGAAAGTTAGCCTTAAGTATCATACCAACCTCCAATTAGTGAGATGATATGATAAGAATAAAAGTTATAAGTTACGATCTTAGAGGTTGTTTGAGGGTCGCTCCTCCAACTCCCTATTGGTTGCGCGCATATGAGTACGACACAAGGGCCCTTAAGTAGACTAAGACATATACATAATAAAGCATAACAGAACACACATAGATCACATGTATTTTTGAACATTCATGTTGTGACATGTGATAATATGATCTATGAAAATATTTTGTGAGATATAGTTTGTATTTGTTGAGCAAAAGTTCATATGTGTGTGTTTATGTTGTAGGTAACGCGGGTAAGCAGTCCGCCACTTAGATGTTTTTTGGATCGGCGAAGCGGTGTAGAAGCGATAAAGGAAGGGAGTGGGATACCACCACGAATTTTTAATTTCCGCATTTAAACTTCTTGAATTATTTAATACCAATTATCTTTATAACTATACTTTCAATATTTCAGTATTACTAAACTAGTAAGAGAACTTTATGAGAAAAAGACTTTAGAGTATTTCCTTTTAACTCATATAATATTATAGCTTTTTAAATATTATTTAAGTATGAATTTGAATGTGATATTTATTATCTAGAAATTTCAATTTTCTCAGTTAAAATTTTAGTCTATTGAACTCTTTAACTACAAGTACGATTTGTTTTTTTTTTTTTTAAAGATCCGTATTTTTTGAACCAGACATAAATTTGTTTTTTTTTAAAGGTTCCATATTTTTTGAACCAGACATAAACAAGTGTTAAGATTATATTAATTAAAAATAAGTAAATTAGTTAATGAAAAATCGGGTCGTTACATTTATATTCAATTCTTGATAAAAGGGTAATATCTTCTTTATAAATATCAAATTAATCATTATAAATAAAAGAAAAAATAAACATATTTTAAATCATAATTTTTAATTTAAATCATAATTTTTAATTTAGACATTCATATAAATAACCTTATTTTTTTCCGTTATAAGAGCACTAATTATAGTTGTTTAGATATAGATTATTGTCTAGTATTCTCAACGGTTTAAAGGGTAAATCTAGTATATTTTTTCAAACAAAACCCAATTATGTGGCATAGAATTCATAAAGTAACAGATTGTTTAAAAAAAAAAAAAAAAGCTTGAGAATAGTGGGGAAGATTTTGTAATTATCCCATTAAAAATTGCTCTATATATATAATTTGAAATTGTCTCCTATACGACAGTCGGACATCTATGATAGCTATAACATTTTGTTTTGTGTCTTGTAAGTACTAATTGATTTATGTATAACTATTTAAAATTTTCTAACAAAAACTATTCAGAACTATCAATAAAAAGACAAGTATAACTGAAAATTTGTTACATTGTAATCAATTAGTCGTCATCATAATATATAAAAAAAGATTATAAATGTCGTTTTGTAAGGATATCGGGTAATATATATAATCTTAGGAAAAAAAAAATAAAAATTGGGAGGTGGTGATGATGAGTCAATTTGGGAATGGGACACCAAATAAATAATCACCAATGGGTCCTCTTTCTTGGGAATTAAATAATCTGTCACAGGCGTATTTGTCAAAATAGAAAATCCTCTAATTACGTGATACAATTTGTATATGTATTTTAAATTTCACTCAAACGTAACGTTTCCCACCCATTTATTCCATGTGTCCTTTTGCTGAGCTCAAGTTTCTTGAATCAAACTTCACCTGTGGAAGTCACTTTCTCGGAGCACCATGTCACATTCAACTTGACCTTTTCATGACCAAACCAAAGATCATCACCATGATGTATATATGCATATATGTATATGTATATGTATATTTATATATAAATATATATATATATATATATATATTCCCTTTTAGTGCTAGTGGTATGACACTGTCTTCTACTACCATATGTACCTACCCTAAAACCCTTTGATAATATCTGGCCGGTAGTGTTCAAGTTCATTTTCAATTCTTGTTTTCGTATTTTAATGAAAAAAGGATTAGTTTATTCTGACCAATCGAAGTTTAAGTAATTGAGACTAGCTTAATGGTGTTTAGTTGGTTTGTGAGTCGTTTTCAATATATTGAATTCTGTGTTTAAGTTCTTTCTCATCTTCTATTTGAGAAGAAAAGTTAGAAACGAGATAGTGATAATGAAAGAAAGGCGACTTTATGCATTTCTCTTCAAGATGATCTTGAGGACTTGGTTAGTAAAACTGTTTACGGCTTATTGTAACAAACATTTTTCCCTGACACATAGATTTCAGCAATAGTATTGATTTGCCTAAATTCTCATGGTATAATCGATATTTAGGACGAGATAGCGAAACACAGAGAGACTTTTTTTAGAGTATTATTTGAAATTTAACGACGATGAATGCATGTAACTCTAATATTTATAGTGAACTATCATAAATTCTATGTGTATGTTATATTATATGTTTTTTCTTCTCCTCGTTTTCTTTTATGCTCTTGAATAGTAAAAATTAGGGTTTTAATTTCCTAATAATTAGAAGAGAAATTATTAAACATAAACATATTTCAGCCTCATTCAATTTTCATTAAACCCCAAGGTGTGTTAGCCCATGTGGTACAGGCCTTGGACTTGAAGGTCTGCTCCCTCTGAGGTATAAGGTTCGAATCCTCTCGAGTGTAATTCTCTTGAAGTCATGCCTCCAGGTGTAAAAGCCAATGACTTTCCTAATCTGTGTAGGGAATTTTTTAGCACACGGTGTATAGGTCTCATGAGATTAGTCTAGATGCGCGAAAGCTGATCCGGACACGCAATGACTCGATATTCTAGTTATAAACCATAACCCTTTTGTGGATTATTAGACATGTTCCTTTAACTCTTCTATGTGGAGAAGTCCATGCTTTCTGCTTATACATTCTAATTAGCCTTTCTTCAAATAAAGGACCTTTTCATGAGTGTCTTAAAGTTCATTATTCAACTTTTTTTTTTAAAATTTTAATTTTCATGTTAAATTATTTCAAATGAATCCCAATCCTGTCCCTTGGTCGTCCTATCATCTAGGATATCATGCCTACACCACTACACTACTACTTTGGCCGTCCTATCCTCTAGTTTGATCTTTGATGTTTACAATTTGTCCTTTAAAAAAGAAGAGATTTATTATGATAAGATTCATTACCCCAAGTTTAAGCAATACAATTGTCAATAATTTTATTTTTAGGGTAATCAATCTTATTAGTTTACTCAAAAATGATAGTAACAAAAACCTCCAATTGTTTTATCGAAGTGTCGCATTCCATTTTTATTTCCAGGAATTCTACACGTATATATATATATATTTATATTTATATTTATATATATTGCAAGGGATTTATTCGTAAATGACCCTTTATTAAGAAATTTTTTAATAGATGATTGAAGTTTTGTGAATTATGAAATTAATTTTTTTCTTTTAAAAATAGTCAAACAGTCAATCACTCATGATTGTAATTAGCAATTGACCAATTTTAATATGTATTTTTAATTGATTAACTATGATTAATCACTAATTGATTGTATTCAATCACTGATTAATGGTCATTTTACTTAAAAAAATTAAGTCGTTTATTTAAATACATGTTTAAAAATGATCTATTTATCTAATTTTTCCATTTTGCAATTTATATTAGAAACCTCCCTAGATTTTAACACGATCTATAAAACATGGGCGATAAATGTAATATTTGTGAAACATAACATAAATCAAAACGTAACATTTCGATAAAACACACCAAAGGATTTCATTATTATCCTCAGGATAAAGTGAGCAGATTTTGTTTAACCAAATACAAGTGCCCACCAAAGGGTTAGTCATGAAGATCATGTTCTAAAATTCTGGAGAATGCCAGAAAGCTAGTAATTGACCAGTGTGATATAGATTAGCGTGAGAAAAGAAAGCAATGGTGGAAACTGATTCATCAAAGTATACGAAAAAGGAGATTTGTAAAACTAAGATTTTTTATTTTTTATTTTTATTTTTAATTAAGTGGAATTCTAACAAATTTAATGATGTACGGAACCATCAAGTTCTCTGGTTGGGAAGGTCACATTAGGTTCCAAAGAGTAGTTCCTCCAAGTTAATTTCCTCACCAATTGCCCAGATACAGTTCATTTTATTATTATTTTTTTATAATTATGTCTTTTTATTCATATTTAATTCTTTATATTTTAATAAATATATTTTAATTATTTGAGTGTAAAAGATAACTACTAATATCCACGTGATATGTGTGCACTTTGAGAGTAAACATTTTGGGATAATAACAATAAGGTCTCATAATTTATAAAAAAATAGAAAAAGGAAAAAGAAAAAAGAAACAATTAGCTCTCATTTGTTTATTGAAATATGCTGTTTTTCACTTTCTATTTTCAGAAATACTGGACCTATATCTTACGTTTTACAAATCGTATTAAAAACTTCCACTATGATTTGTAAGATGTAGGGAATAGGTACAACGTTCTTGAAATTTAAAACTATATACTTGAACATAATATTTCGATAAAATACATGACACGTTTTTGTAATTATTTCTAACAATTTCATAGGCTATTGTATTTAGAGGTAAAAGTTTGTACACTTATCAAAAACCCTAAAATTAAACTTTCTAGCAATTCACCAGGTAGTTTGGCGCCTCATTTGATACAAGTGATGCTTCATTGGACCCGGTAGAGGAGCGAAAGTGGCCGGTGCCGGCAGAGAGCTATAAGGATCGAAGCTCACACACACCGGCAATGGAGGGCGGGATCACATTCACTTGCTTGCGACCCGGCTCGACAATGACAAACCGGAAAATAATTATGTCCAGAATTAGTGTAAATAATGATGAGTTATAAAAGAAAAGAAGAGTAATTTCCACTAATTAATTCCCCACTGACCATTCCTCTTGTCCTTTCAGCCTAATTATCAATGTGGTTACAAATCTACTCATCTATTCGAGACACATGATAAATTTCTCAAGAGGTTCAATAACTACTACTTATCATTTTTTTTTTAATAATGATTTTACCCCTTAATATGATTGGTACTCAACAATAAATTTCATTCAAGTAAATATTCAAAATTTTTTCTAGCATCTTAATTAATCGAAATTATTTTCCAGAACATATTTTCAAAAGGTGGTCACATAAGATCAGAACTAATTATTGACACTCTTATTTTGATCAGATCACATACAGGGCGGAGCCAACCCATAGCCAAGTGAGGATTTACATCCCCGATAAACTTTTCTTTTTTTCAATTTTATCTTTAAAAAATTTTACATTTTTCTATTTTACCTTACTAAAAACTGATTATACGATATATGTCCTCGTAAAAACTTTATCTGTTAGTATATATTCCTATTGAAATAGTAGGTTGACTCAGCTAGTGATCATAGATAACTATGGTAGGTATAGGTGGTGATAGGTTTTGAGAATGAAAGAACTAGTTAATGAAAAAGAAACCATTGACATCAGATAATTAATATGTCATTTATTTTTTTCAGATGATATGATTGGTACAATATTACATGCTCAACTTGGACATACACTCAGGACAATGAATAGGCATTGTAAAGGCTAAGAGGTTGGTAGATACTTTTTCTCTACAGCTTAGCCTACTTAAAAATAAAAAAAAGATAATGACCTTTTTACTCAGGTATGGAAGACTTTTTCCCTTATTAGGTCAATAATTTTAGTTAGAATATTTTGCATTTTCCCGTTAATGAAAATGGAGATTGGTGGTATATTTCATGCCAAGTGTCTAAAACCCTTAGAGGAGTCTATTAAGACCATAAGTCAAATGAAAAGAATCCTGACTCTAGGTCTTCAACAACTATAGGCCCAAGTTTTAAAGAGGACTTTTAAGTCCGGTATGACTTGAATATTTGAACGAATAGGAGTGAAGTATTCAAAAAAGACGTCCTAATCATGTCACCACCATTGACGGTTAAAATATTTGTATTTTGGTGTTCAGTAAGAAGGGTATTTGCAAACTTGGTGTGCTCTTTTACTTTTCTTTAAAAAATTAGTTTCTTTTTTATCCTTTGCCAGGGACAATGTGACCTAATGCAGCAAAGATAATGGGATAACAAATCTGGGAATTCAAGTGGATGGCTATCATTGTATATCAAATTAGAATAGCTTGGATTGCTAAAACCTTCCACTAGCTGGCTATATATTTAGGTATTCTATATTGCAAGGTAGGCCAAAAGGAAAATCTTGAGTAGTGCTCATTTGGATTATGGAAAATCAACTTGTGTTGGTTGGTTCCACAAACACAATTCTGAATATTAAATCCACAGCGAAGCCAAAAAAAAAAAAAAAAAGACTTGGTTGAAATTTGTAACTAGTAGTAGAATTCCATAACCTTGATCACTAATTATATGGCTTTATTAAACTCTATAATAATAATAATAATCAGCAGCCACTGTTTTTTGGTTGGTTCCCACATAAAGCAAGCAATGGAGAGCAAGAATTGAAACGGTCATCAAAATTAAAGAGTAATACAGATTTTTCCCCACCAATTTTTAAAATTTCAGAAATACCCTTTTCAGAGAATGTTATGCAGAAGGCAACAAAAACATAAGCCCCTAGTCATACACAACGACATTGCAGTGAAAAGGGCATGTAACCTATAGTACACCACATACAAAAATTGAAAAAAAAAAAAAAAATTTGTTACAAGGAAAAAAAATTCCCAAATTATTTAGTGGAGTGTCTTAAATCTTTTGCTCAACTTCTTCAAGCAAAACTGCAGAAGGATTTGACAGATACTCCTTCAATCGACCCATTTCGAGCGCGACATCTTGCATACTCGGACGGGTTGCGGGGTTGTACTGTGTGCACAAAAGTCCTAGCTCAATCAACTCCATTATTGCATTGGCCCAAATCTTGTAGTAATGCTTTGGCATTGCAGCTGGTGTGTATCTTTCCATTGCCTGTTCAACTATAGGCTGCAGCCTATTCGGGTACTGCGTTTTCACCCATTCATGTAGGCATGATCCTTCCACGGGAAATCCAGCCGTGGGACGTTTCCCGGTCACGATTTCGAGTAGAAGAACACCAAAGCTATAGACATCGCCTTGAGTTGAAGCGCGTTTTCCCATTCCATACTCTGCATTTGATCAATACAATTCATTGAAACAGTTGGTAAGAAAGCATGATAAATTAATACTAGTAAAAAGAAAAAAATTTAAAATGGAGGAGAAACGTACCGGGAGCTATGTATCCTACTGATCCGCATAACAAGCCATCGGCTGAGCTGAAAGATGTCGAGTCATGAATAGCGGCATTGCTCTCATCGCTGCCATTCAATAGCCTTGCGATTCCAAAATCGGTCACCAAAGCTGTCATGTCTTCATCAAGGAGAATATTGCTCGGTTTAAGATCACAGTGCACGACTCTAACCGGAGAGTGGTGGTGCAAATAGGCCACTGCTTCTGCTACGTCGTTGCAGATACTCACCAACTGAACCAAGTTCAGCCCGATCCTCAGCCCGTGGCTGGGGTATAGATGCCTCTCCAAGCTCCCATTCGACATTAACGGAAGAACAAGAGCCTTGAAATCTGGCCTGCTGCAGATTGTGATGATCCTTATTAGGTTTCGGTGTCGAGTCCTCCTTAGAATCTGACACTCTCTCCTAAAACTTCCTGAAATGATTCCCGCCGACTTCAAATCCAACACCTTCACGGCAATTCTTGTGTTGTCCTGAAGAACACCCTTGTAGACATGGCCGAACCGCCCGGAGCCAATCAGGCTCGAGGGATTGAACCCGCCGGTGGCGTTGATGAGCTGTTGGTACGAGATTCTCGGGTACTTAAGCTCCTTTCTGTCTCCTTCACCTTCCTCCAAGTCCCCTCTCTTGAAAATTGCCAATTGACCTCTCGTTTTCGACTTGAAGGCTAGGGGGTAACAAAACATGCACAAAATGAGAATGGAAAATAGCGGTAGGAGGATCAGAAGCATGAAGAGACGATGAGCGTGTTTCCCCTTGCAGCTTCGCATGCCTTTAATTGTGCCACAAAGACCATGATTTCCCAAGAAAGAGTCTATGCTTAGGGAAGAAAAGGCGCCTTTGTTGGACACGTTCCCGTAGAAATTGTTGAAGGAGAAGTTGAGCTGCTTAAGAGTTGAAGACGCCTGCAGAGATAGCGGTATTGAGCCCGTTAAGCGGTTTGAAGAGACATCGAGTTCTCGAAGATAAGGCAACTGTCCTACCGAAACCGGAAGAGGGCCTTCTAAGACATTACCGGAGAGGTTAAGGTGCTCGAGGGCAATGCAACTTCCAAGTTGTGGCGGGATGGTGCCGGAGAGATTGTTCGAAGACAGATCAATTGCAAGCACCATATCCATTTTACTCAGCTCCATCGGCAAAGGCCCGTTTAAGTGGTTACTAGACAAATTTAAGTACAACTTCAAGCTCCGAAGCCCTGCAACTTCACCGGGAATCGCCCCCGAAAGTTGATTCTGAGAGAGGTCTAGAATCTCCAAATTGATGCATTTTCCTAGGCTTGATGGTATGGTTCCCGAGAGCTGATTATCGTAGAGCAAGAGTCTTCGTAATTGCGAAAGGTTGGAAAAGCTATCCGGGATTGAACCCGAAAGCTTGTTTCTCGACAAATCGAGAAGACCGAGATGAGGAGTGTCACCAAGAGCCGAAGGGATTTCGCCGGATAGGGAGTTATTCGACAAATAAACCCTCTCTAGCTTCTCCATCTTGCAAAGCTCCGGCGGGATTGTGCCGTTCAAGAGGTTACTAGACAAGTTCAAGAGAGTGAGATTAACTAGTCTAGAAATCTGAGGAGGAATTGGACCATAAAGAAGATTCTCATCTAAATGAATCTGTACAAGATTGGTGTTCGAAAGATCACCGATACTCGACGGTATAACCCCACCGAGATTGTTTCCCGCCAATTCGAGCTCTTGGAAGTTTGAGGAATTAACTAAAGAAGTGAAGAAGGGTTCTAAGTTGGTGTTACCATCATGGCTGACAAAATCATTGTATGACAAGTAGAGGAACTGCAGTTGCGGCATTTTACGCACAATCTCCGTTGGCAACTCCCCGCTAAGCATGTTCGACTCCAAGTCAAGCCATTCGAGCTTTGAGGAGTTCGAGAGCGCCGGAGGAATCTGACCCTCGAGTTTGTTGGTCCAAAGTAGAAGAAACCTCAATTCTTTGAGCTCACATTCATTCCACAAGGGAATTTCGCCGCTTAGAGAATTGTTCGAAAGGTCTATGTACTGCAAAGAATCGGAAGACTCGTTGCAAAAGAGCGAGACAGGAATTCGACCGTTGAGACGATTTGTTCCCAAATCGAGATAGACCAACTTGTGAAGAAACCCCAATTCAAAAGGGATGTTCCCTCCAAGAAGATTAGTCGATAAGCTTAGTTGTTTGAGGTCGAAAAGCGATCCTAACTCCCTCGGAATGTGACCTTCGAAGAAGTTTATCGACAAGTCAAGGATGTTCAAGGAAGAGAGGTTGCCAAGAGCAGGGGAAATGGTTCCCCCAAGTGACCTTCCACTAAGATCGAGCTCGACAACTCGGTTTTCATCCTCGTTGCATCGAACTCCCGACCAATTGCAGACATGAGCAACATCCGAAGAGTTGTTCCAATCCTCGAGAGCGTGTTGAGGGTCGGAAACAATCCCCGACATGAACGAAACCAATGCTGCTCTGTCTCTCATCAGCCCGCCATTGCTCTCGTCACCATGGCATGAAACCACATGAGCTAGCAAAAGGAAAAATGAGTAAAAACAAAGAGTACTAAACATGGGAAATCTACAGAAACTCATTTCCATTGCTTAATTATCGATATTCTTCGACCAAAAAACTCCGAACGAAATCGATATTCAAACTAAAAGAAGATTAGATCAGAGGTGATCAAGAAAGTGGATATATGACACAAAAGAAATGCGCCAACATGAGAGTTTATAGGAAGAAGATAACATACATACATATCTCATATATATATATACATATATATGAATGTAGGAAACAAATTTGTCCTATACTAAGAAGCACATCAGAATTAATATGAATTCTAAAAGATTTTTAAAAAAAAAAAATTGTTTAATAATGTAAATCTTTTGTGCCTAACTGCCGTTGAAGGAGAGGAAATACGTTTGGCGCCGGTGAAGTCTGACTTTGAAATGGGGACAAATAGTTGCCATACACGTGCAGAATAATGTCACAGAAAATAAAGGCAAATTATTATTATTATTATTATTTTTTCTTTTCTTTGGCAAAAAAAGCCGTGTGTATAGCGGTGGTGGTGGCCATGTCAGCGCCTTGTAAGCCTAATTATTTCACTTTCATTTTTTAATTTGTCTCCGTTTACCCTCCCACCAAAGAGAATGGTATCAAAATTACAAAACAATAAATAAATAAATAAATAAAAGAATTATGATATGAACCGTACTTTTATTCTATCGATAGATATTATTATTTTAGTCGTTAGATTGATATTTCAACATTGTGATTAATAAATGAAAGCAATTTTGTGATTGTGCTCTAAAATTATGGTACAAAATGTATTTTTATCATACAAATACATATTGTTAGGTCCGACTCTCCTGTCATCCGTCATCAACTTCCTTTATCTTAGACGGGAAGTAGCTATGTTGATCGTGCTGTAGATTTTTTTTATAAGTATAATCACAGATCAAACCGTTAAAAATTACTCTAACAATTAAAACAATAGTGTTTATTGACAAGAGTAAAAATATCATTCCTAGGATAAATTTTGCTCAAAATTAAAGGAAAATTTGATGCAAATCTTGTAGCCTAATAGTGTGGTACTATTTACGTGCTAAGTGTAATTGTATCCTTTTGAATAGTTATGTTTTACTAAATATCAGAGGTGAATATTGTGTGATTTAGGACAGTTCTAAAAACCCGACAAACCAACACCGTCCGTCTCTATCCGATGAAACGACCACACCGGTGGCACGCTAGAACCAACCACCAATATCGGTTGGCGAACTGAACCACCCAAACAAGGGATGGCTAGATGTTTAATGAAGATTCTTGATTTCAATTCGGAACTGAAACTGATCGAGTCCTATTTTGATTTTTTTTTAAATATACATTATTAAACATATGATAGTGTATACCATATATATATATAAAGAATATTTAAAAAATACATAAAAGTGCCAGTTTATTGCTGTTAAATTGCCCGCTTCCTAGAAACCGCCTGAAACCGACTAGCATCCGTACTCAGTAAACCGACGAAAAATCATTTGATGGTTCGGTGCTTGGTCTTGCCTGCAAGAAACCGATGGGTTCAATAATTAGAAGACCAAACCTATCAAAATCCACAGTTAAAAGATGAATAACCAGAATGTCATTACAGAATAGAATGATAAATTTTGTTTTTATTAGAATATTTCAAGATACTATATTTGCATTTTTTTTTTGTTGCATTTTGATTAAATTGAAAGAAGGTTTTTGACAATATATATATCCTGGTAAAACACATTAAATATTTTTTTTTGAAGTACAATATGTTGAGTTCATATATATATATATATCATTATATATATATATAATGATATGCGGATAAATAACCAATTTTTTTTTTAAATTTAATAAATCACTGAAGTTATGAGAAATTATTAAAAAGATATTTTTTTTAAATAATTAATTAATGATTGACTGTCATTTTCTTGAAAAAAAAATCAGTGATTGATTGATTAATCATGATCAATTACTGATGGACTAATACTAATATGTATTTTTTATTGATAAACTAGTGTCGATAACTGATTAATTGATATTATTTAAAATAATATGGATATAAAAACTGTTTATATACATAACTTTTTTCATATATATATATATATATGCGTATATACACACGCATATTATCCGATTCTAAACCGGATAAGCTTGTACTATTAGTAATGATCCTTCTCTACAATGAAAACCCCTTAAGCAAAGGTACATATTTAAAATTCCTTGAGGTTCTTGGTGGTGTTATAATTACTTCATATTTAATTTGCCCATTGAACATGAGTAATTCATTCATGAACATAACAATATTTGTTTAGTTTTATGTAATTACTAGTGTTGGTTAGTAGGTGTGAAGTTGGAATAGTGGTCCTACACATACATACATATATATACATATATATATATATATAGCTTTAGTGGACTGGAATGGCCAATATTGACAAATATATGGTTTATATAAGCAAAGATAATGTAAGTTAATAGGCACGCTTGATAATGTGACGCAGCAAGTGGGTGTTTGCACCTTTTTGGGTTTATTTGTCGGCTGAAGTTATGCATTTAGACACACTCTGGTAAATTGGAAATGTGATTAGTTTTGGGGTTTCTACTTTTCGGGTATTGTAGCACTCTTGATGATAAAGTTCCTTAGATGTAACATTATTTAGAAACATAATCAAAAAAACAAAAAATGGATCCACAAATTTGCACTAAATCCAAGGGACAAAACAAATATTGCTGACATATATGTATAAATATATATATATATATATACACACACCAGTGGTTTCAATGGTTTCAATGTATATGGGTATGATTTTGATAGATACTTTAACATTTACCCATTGGTGGTTACCATTATTTTAACCGTTTGATATAAATCAGACGGTCGTAATCAATTTGGTAATTGTTCAAAAATATTTATGATTATTAATTAACATTGAATTTAGAAAACTCATTAAAAATAATTTAGATAGACAACTTGTTGTTAACTTGTTGACATGATTTTTCTAAATTATTTTTTTATTTTAATGAAATTTAATTTGAATATTTATTTTCTAATTTTTGAATCTCATTCATATATTTCTTAAAGTTTTTCTTTAAAAGTTACCATTACATTTCAATTGTTTTTTTTTTTACTGCATTATTTTAGTTAGTTGCATTTTTTTTTTTTTGGGAAACACGGTTTTTTTTTGTTTGAGTAACGTTGCTCAATAAAATGTTCTCTCTAATAATTTCTTTTTTTTTTTTTGGCTGAAAATTTTGTCCTCTTGTTAATTTATTTTTCCTAAAGTATTCTTCACTGTATTTTTTCTCACACTATGCCATATTTATACAGTTTTCCAAACAATCATTTCAAATTTTTTTTCCCCGAAATATGACCCTAATAAATTATAATAATTTTTTAATCAATTTCCCTTGAGATAATTTTCTTTCTTGCTTCTTCTTCTTCTTCTCTCTCTCTCTCTCTCTCTCTCTCTCGGTAAATCTACCATTCTTAACATCTTTTGTTAGCAATTTTTTTATTTCTAAATTTACTCTTTCAAATAATCTTTTTTTTTTTTCCAAAGATCCCTACTCAATTTTTTTTGAGCCATTCGTCTAATTTTTTTTTTTTTATAACATGCATAAAATCTTCTTTAGCTAAGTGCCACACATTGAGATAATTTCTCTTAAATATGTTTAAAGTTTTTACCTAGAAAATGACAAAAATGATGTTTGTTATTTATCTTTTAAAAGGAAATTGGTTATTTAACATATTATAACAAGTCATGAAAAATACCACATCATCAATGTAATTAAGATAGGCACTACTTTTTATAATTTTGTCTTGTAATCATGGATGGTTACAAAAATATAATAACAATTGAAAATTCTTCCATATATATTAATATATAAATATATTTTCCCATATAATTAAGTTTCTGTATTGATGGAGTTAGGATTTTATTTTAGTGGGGTGAAGATAAAAAGAATATAAACTAAAACAAGATATGAATTTAAAATAATGAATATCAAAATCTAGTTGCTAATGCTTACTTTCAGTTTTAATTTCTTTACTTTAAGACTAATACTTGATTCAAATACACATGTGCTAGGTATTAAACTTATCATAAGAAATTTTAAAAAAATAATAAATGAAATGAAGAAATAAATGTTATTAGATTTATGAAATAACTTAAAAACAAAAACAAAAACAAAAACAAAAAGAGACGGAAAAGAAAGATAGCACACGAAATTATACTATACTTCCTTACGAACGTCAAAGTTTTTTAAAAGGAAAAAGATATCAACAAATGTGTAATTAACTTGATTTAAAAAATATAAGGAAAAACATAAATGCCATTCACAAATTTCGAACAACGGTAAATAGGAACGGATATATAGAGTAGTTTTGCACGTGCCCGGACTGTAAATTCATCCCCGGTATGTAATGTAGCATGAAATGAATTAAACACAACAGTAATTAAAAAAAAGTAAAACCCATAAAATAACACATAATAAATCTGAAAAAACGTATTAAAAAATTCGATCTATTTCTCTCTTTTTGTTATACATGATAACTCAAGCGAGGATATGTGGATTGTTTTTGTTTTGTATTAAAAAAAAAAAAAAAAACTAGAATAGAACAGAATATGTTGAATTTGAAAGTGTGTGTGTGTATGTGCGTTTTTTTTTTTTTTTTTTAAATTCATCACGAGGAAGTTGTGGATTTTAGTGCAAAACGTCAATTAGCGCATTTGGGTTATTTACTTTTTAAGCTAAACATTACGTACTTATTATAGTTCACTAGCCAATGAAATGTTTGGGATGAGAGTTCCTAGGAAAGAGCGAAAAGTTTAGTGGAAAACCTTAGAAAAAAATGAGAAAAGTAATAAATAAATAAATAAAAAGTTTATGTGAAGTTGAGGCTTCACATGATGGCCAAATCAACTTGTCAACTTGGGTTGCTTTCTCGTTTGGTCGACCTTTTTATGTTGCAATAATTCAGCTCTTTAAATTCTCTGGGTTGACTGTATCGGAGGATTAGATTTTGCTTATGGCGGTGATATATATATATATATATATATATATATGTATATGTATATATCCACACTTCAATCTGAAGATGTATTCACAAGACCTTTTCAATAAACAATAGAAAAAAATGTGAGAATTAATAAAGGTATATGTTACATGAATAAATATATAATATATGCAATAAAAGTCCAAGTTTATTAGGACCGACTTGATCATGGCCTCATTAAGATTACGGCTATACTTGAGCTTATTCTCTTAACCAAAGTCTCTTTATTCTAAAATTCAATTAATATAAAATCATTCA